>OX388046.1:15000000-20000000 GCA_947578705.1 Lacanobia wlatinum | reverse complement strand
GGTGGTGCAGCAAACCTAGTAGTACGCTAGCCACATACTTGACCAGCGCCACGTCTCTTCTTACAGCCAGCCTGGTGTACCCGACCATGCCCAGGACGAGCAGACTCGGGTACATGAGGGGATAAAAAGGGTAAACCCCATATTCCTTTAAATACAGAAACCTCGCAAACTTGTTCTGTATTTTCTCCAACATGAGGCTGTACTTTCCCTCATGAGGATTCCAAATAATTGCACTGGTTTCCAGGTGGCTTCGTACCAGAGCATTATACAAAACCTTCACAGCAGCCATATCGCTAAAATCCTTACATTGTCTCAAGATAAAACCGAGATTTCTGAAAGCCCTGCCGCACACCTCAACTATATGTTTGCGGAACGTCAACTCCGGCACCATCTGCACGCCCAGGTCCCGCATCTGTGTGACACGCGGCAGTACCTCGGTGTCCATCTCGTACTGATGATGAAGCCTATGTCACCTGACTGTCAAATTAACGACGTTGTTATCTTATGTGGCATTATTTTAGCCACTGCAGAGATAATTGTTCACTAGCTAAACGTAAAACACCGTGCATTAGCTTCTGACGTTTTATAAGCGCCCATGTAGACCTATGAGAAATAAAATAATTGGAGTTTGACAAACCCAACAAAAACATATTTGATTCAACCCCACACAGCGGTGTAACAGACCGCCAATTAATCCAAGTTTTAGCGGCCGCGCTAATCCGCGGTTGGTATTTCACAGACGTCGAATTTATTATCCACCTTAGGATGTACCGAATTATTCAATTAGACTTCCATCTATTAAGTGCCTGCCAGGGTTGCGGAATCGTTCGAAAGAGTCACCGCGGCCCTGAAACGCAAAGGGTTTAGAGTATTAGAGGAACACGAATGGGTTTTAGTCACTAAGAGTCTGACACTCCCCTCTGCTTCGCCCAGAGCGGGAGGAGTCATTTCATTTTTTTTTTAATTTTTTTTTTCGGGATGTCATTTTCTTTTTGAGTCATTCCATTAATAAAAA
Organism: Lacanobia wlatinum; assembly: GCA_947578705.1. Lineage (NCBI taxonomy): Eukaryota > Metazoa > Arthropoda > Insecta > Lepidoptera > Noctuidae > Lacanobia > Lacanobia wlatinum. The sequence goes on along the minus strand of OX388046.1, from coordinate 19,998,985 downwards.
TAAAGGGTTTTGGAATGCTTAGAAAGAGTCACCGCGGCCCTGGAACGCAAATGGCATTTAAAGGAACTCAGGTAGGTTTTAGTAAGAGCCTGACATCTCCCGCTCCGTCCAGAGCGGGAAAAGTCATTTGTTAATTCCTACAAAAAAAAACTATTATGTGCCGCCATTACGCTGGAGATAAAAGGAAGGAAGAAGAGGGGAGGGGGGGGGGCAGATTTATAAGGTTTTTGTTTTTACTATTCTTTCTTTATTGTGTTCGTTTTCCTGTAGTGTTGAGAAGATTAGTGGGAGCGAGAGTATTGCTGAAAAACGTAGGTTTTAGAAGTACTGCTCGATTTTTCCAGCTATAAAAATGTTTGGGTTTTCTGAGAGGACTATCGTCTTAACGTGCTTACCGAGGCAACGAAGAGTCTCGGTATGTAGGTAATAGATGGTCATCAGTGTACGGATTGACTTCGGCAAGGGTGAGTTTACTTTGAAGATCGGCCCATGCGGCTATTAATATTTAACTGGGAGCTCCTTCATTGTGATACCTTCAAAATGGAGGTTATAATATTAAAATACTCAATAGGTATATTTTTTTCTAAATAGAGTACCTAAATCAGAAAGGAAACTGTTTAAAAATAAGTTAATTTAACGCACAGTACCAGTAGATCTTCTCAAAATAAGGTAAAGGTTCTCTCACGACGCACATTTGCATCCATTTGAATATCATTGACCCATTAAAATAAGGGGTCAGTTTTCTATGATATTCTTCCATAGTACATTACGACTGTATTCCTACGGGGGTTGGTACAAAAGTAGAGTGACACATAGGTACATGTCGCCAGTTATGTTTCACACTCCTTATGCAATGGCCCTTATCTGGATAACTTCAAGAGGAAATATTATCGTCATATTTATGTCATCATCAACGGAGGTATGATTCTGATTCTCTTCAAGGTCGAAAATGGAGCACGCCTGCCTTAAAGTAGATAGATTTCTCATATTTTTTATATTTTTGATTGACATTTTATATAATTTTGACATAATATTGTGTTGTATTTTTGACTTGATTAATTTTTCAGTTTTGGCATAATTTAAATTTGATTAATATTTTGACTTTAATTCATTTTTTACCATTGACATTTGTAATAATTTAAATAAATATTAATTTGTTATTAATGTTTTACTATGCACAATATTTGCACGCATGTATGTGGCAAACATGTCTGAACTCTTTCTCATTTTATGTTATCCTGCATGCATGTTTTTTTATTCTTGTATGTGTACACATGTTTGGGCAAATAAATTTATCTTTATCTTTAACCTATTCACTCTTGACTTAAAAACTCTCAGGTTGTAGCTATCAGGAAACACAGACTCTATTCCACTCCTTAGCTGTACGCACTATGAATGTGTTCCCAAATCGTTCCAAAGCGTGTGGGTGCGATGTACCAGTGGCGCATCGCCGTTTGTCTTGTAGTCCGATGATGGAACGGGCTTGGCGGAATTAAATTATGCAATTCCATCGCACATTCCCGAAAATGCAACCGATAGAAAACCGACAGGCCAGCAACACGGCGGGCAAGCTTAACGTGCTTGCGAAGGCACTAAACAATTTTATTTTGTAATGGATGATCATGATCACCTATACATAGATCGACCTTAGAGCCAATATTACGTGGCCACGTGCTCCGCTAGGTTTCCGAAGTATAATCATTTAAGCTCAATATAAAATCATTGTTCCTTTTGGTAATTAATAAAAGCGAGCTCTTTTCACACTACTATTAAATAATTAAAAATATCCCCATTACTGTTAATTGGCAAAAAATGGATCATATTACCAATTCGCTGTCCCTTTGGGGATCAATCCGGTAATTAATGGAAAGATCCCATTCATTCAATTAATTGCGACTTCGCGACTTCAATTAAATTGACGCCTAATTTTCAATTCAATTACTTATGGACATTGGGTTTCAGATATTTGTGTTTAATTTCGTTTATTTGATTACATTTCCGTTTTATCTTGATTAAAGTCTTTCAAAGTTTAGTTTTAAATCGAGTTACAGATCAATTAATCAGCTTAGCCTTTTTCTCGACTATTAGTCTAAACGAATGCAGAAGCTGTGTAGTATTTTACATGGAGCAAACCTATCTGACCTCCTGAATCCAGTAACTGGGTCTTCTTCTTATCGTGTGGGCAGTAAGGTCTAACGACACCACACACTCTAGTGTCAGAGTTTCTAAACCGCCTCAAGGGCCTCTGACATGGTTTATTTGATGACCGCCATTTGGCGGCCGGGAACATCGGCTTATACGTGCCTTCCGGAGCACGGAATCATATTTTTATCAGATAATCAGGTGATTCAAGCCTGCAATGTCCTAGCCAAACTGGAAACAACGTTACAAAGTATGCTTCCTCTATTTAAATGTACCATGTTTCTATACAAATAAAATATTCTTATTCTTATTCCCATGGGAATCGAAACCACGACCACCGGGTCACAAGGCAAACGCCTAAACCACTTGACCTCGGAGGCAGTTAACTGGGAAAAAGGTAGAATAGTGCCTTTGGTTTGGCAGAATAGTACCGGTTTTTCTTGCTTCCGACTATCCGCGACGATCACTGTCTTTTGTGCTTAACGTGTTTTCTTTGAATCTTGGTACCTATGTTAAGATGGCCACCTTAATTCGCACTGTCCTCTGCAACCGTTCCTTATCTCTAAAATTGACCTCTGCGGCTGTTATTATTTAGCACGACCTTATTAAAATAGACTGATAAAGAAATAAAAAAACCGGCCAAGTGTGAGTCGGATTCTCTCACGAAGGGTTCCGTACCATAAACCGAAAAAAAAAAACACATTTCTTGAATGGGAGCCTAATTTCATTTTTAATTAATAATAACAATAATAAATTTATTCAATTCAATACACGTTAGAAAAAATTACGATACGCCTTAAGTGCTAGGTTTCTTCAAATTTCCTGGATCCCACACTAGGTGGTCGATTTTGACAAGTTTGGTAATCTACTAATATAAAAGCGTCATTATTACTTTCCAATGGTCAACCACTGACACTCCATTGAAATAAATGGCATAGAATGGTAATCTCGTACATAATGACAAATTAATAAATAATATTTAAAAACATATATAAAAGAAATCTGGCATAAAATGTCAAAATCGACCATAGGATGCCCTGTTCGTGGGGTAATTCAATTAAATTTTTATTATTTGTTGTTGTAGTGGCAATAGAAATACACTCTGTGGGAAAATTTCAAATGTCTACCTATTAAGGTTCTTGAGATTCAGCCCGCTGACAGGCAGATGGACGGACGGACTGGAAACCCTAAAAATGATTTATTTCAGAAAGTCCCAAACAAGTCAATATTCAATCAGGCTGTTGCAGTTGATGACATTTGGTGTAGTTCAATCACAGATTAGATACATCTGCTGGCTGCGTCAGACTGCCTAAAAATATTGTATATGTATTTGACACCCCACATGACTATGTAAAGACAGCTAAAATCATTACACTTCCTTTTGGCTTTGCCGTAATCGGGTAAAAATACGACTTCACTTACCTAACGACGGCAGCCTTCTTGTGTGATTATCAAAATGTTTTAGTAATGTCTGTAATAATACCTCCTTTGTAAAATCAATTCAGTCATTTAGGCTTCAGAGCGTGCCAAAGAAATATATGTCAGCAAACTACAGTGGGCCTACTATGGGAAGTGTTGGTTATTGCACAATAGAAACACCGTTTGCTTTTAAATCAAATTATTATTCACATTCAAAGTCTCAATTACAATATTCTCATACAATAGTTGCACTTAACAAGTATTCGGAACACGCGGCGGCTTCTACACGTGTGCACGTCTGCACTGCTCGACCGCCACCAGTAGACTGAGCTCAGCCTCTGTCGAGCACAACGTCCTAGACTCCGTCGAACGCCACTAGATGGCAGTGACGTCCCGATTGTTCAATTGACTTATGACTGACTTATTTCCAAGATATATATATACTTATATAACTCTAACACATGAGGAGCTCATGGCAAGATAATAACAACCGCACAGGTCAATCTTTAAGGTTAAGCAAAGCTTGCCAAGGTGGGTCTGTGGATGGGTGACCATCTTAACATACCGAGTTTCCTCCGTGTCTCGGAAAGCACGTTAGGCCGTTGGTCCCGGCTGTCATTTGCAGATCTTTGGCAGTCGTTACAGATAGTCAGAAGCCAGTACATCTGACTAAAGTCTTGCCGTGTTACCTAGGGTTGTGGAGGTCTGGTAGGCAGCCGCTCCACGTAAAATACTGGTATTCAGCTAAATCTGGTTTGACTGGAAGCCGACCCCAATATAGTTGGGAAAAGGCTAGGTAGATGACATACCTTTAAAACATAGTCTGGAAAAAATACTCTCCTTCTGCGGCAGTTGGGTAAATATCAGAATATTTTCCTCCATGAAATGTACCAACGTAACCTCGGAACACCATATAAAGGCCCCATGTTTATAGGAACAACACCATATTGCTTATTTTGCTTAAAACTTGCGTTTATAAACTAGTGCGCGTGTACTTTACTTTTATGGTCGATAATACCATGAAATCGGGTAAAAATTCCGGGTTATTTTATGAAAGTGGGTCACAGAAGACGGCTATAACAACACATAAGAGAACATTGTCTTTATTAATATAGCATGCTCATGCTGTTTTCAAAAATAACGTATACATATTATAAGTACCGTTGAAATACAGTGACAGTCAAGTCAAAACTGCAATGGCGGATTCTTCAAAACACATTTCCAGGTATTAGTTTGTCTGTACATTACAGCTGAACGGAGAAATTTTAACCAAAGGAATTGCATAAAATCTCCGCAACACGTGAGTCACAGACATTTTGATTGACATGAATGGTTAATATTTCGCCATTTCTCCGCTCCGCTACCTGGTTCTGCACAAATGGACAGGCACCCTTACTCCCCGCATTGTTAAATTCACAAATACTATAAATGTGAAAGTAAGTCTATGTGTCTGTCTGTCTGTTTGTAACCTCTTTACGTCTGAAACTTGGCCAACGGATAGACTATTTCCTGAAACAGGGCAAAGAATACTTTTCGTTCCTGCAATATAATTTCTTCTTGGGATAATATTTGAAGAGGCCGTGACCTCTGAGTTGTTTCCAAATTGCTGTCAAGGATCAGACAGTCATCTAAGAAATGCTTTTAGGATGCCTGGCTTAGAAGGAGTAAGCGGTGAAACAGACAAAGACAGATTATTGTCACCATTTCACCTGAAGCCTGGCCATAGGCTCTCCCAAGTGTTGTCACATCGAATGGTCCTGTGCATCTCCCATCCAGCGGATTCTCGAACCAGGACATCGGTCAACCTTGTGAGAGGCCTTCCGACTCTGCGTCTTCTGGTAGGCAAACCTCTAGACCCCATCGAATATCTGTTATTTACATTATTGGTCGTATTAACAGACATAAAATACTGAAATACAGTTGGGTAAGTATCCAAAAATGGTTGGTCAAATAGTAGCACATTATATCACTCGAACATCCCATTACAACATTTCTACCGTCCAAGCGAAATTCTACCGATACTAAGGCGCAACTTATTTCCCTACGCTAGCCGTAAGAGGCGGCTGTATCGATAAATTCCTTTTATCGTGCTCTGCCGATCAAATAGATTCCAAGGTTTAGTCGTATCGTTGACCTTTCCTGTCGGATTGAAAGGTAACGCCGTGTATTTGGGTCGAACTGGCGGAATAGAATGTGTCGGTAGTAATACGGGATCAGATTAAATTAGTAAAAGAAACTTTTCAGATGCAATAAGGCACACCATCAACGTATTAACACTCGGGTTAATAAGGAATCTCGCAAAAAAAAAAAAAACGTAGCCTATACCTAACCGTCTCTTGGGTCCTATCTATAAAGATACCAAAATTCGTGAAAATCGCTTCAGATCGTTTCGATTTAGGCATACCTACCCTACCTACCTACCTACCTACCCTACCTACCTACCTACCTACCCTACCTACCTACCTACCCTACCTACCTACCTACCTACCTACCCTACCTACCTACCTACCCTACCTACCTAACTACCCTACCTACCTACCTACCCTACCTACCCTACCTACCTACCCTACCTACCTACCTACCCTACCTATCTACCTACCTACCTACCCTACCTACCTACCTACCCTACCTACCTACCTACCCTACCTACCTACCCTACCTACCCTACCTACCCTACCTACCCTACCTACCTACCTACCCTACCTACCTACCTACCTACCCTACCTACCTACCTACCCTACCTACCTACCTACCCTACCTACCTACCTACCCTACCTACCTACCTACCCTACCTACCTACCTACCCTACCTACCTACCTATCCTACCTACCTACCTACCCTATCTACCTACCCATTTTTTTTTTGCTTTTAAACCTTCCCTGTATTTTGGCGAACCCAACAAAAAAAGAATTATTAAAATCGGTCCAGCCGTTCTCGAGTTTTAGCGAGACTAACGAACAGTAATTCATTTTTATATATATAGATAAGACAGATAAGTTCATTTTTAGCTTTCTTCGACCAGGAGTTTTGCTTGTGCATTGTCTGTCTGTCATTTACTCAAGAATCCTAACATATATATACAAATAGCTTTTGCCCGTGACTCCGTACGCGCACATCCCGTTTTTTTCCTGGTTCCGTAGGAATTTCGGGAAATTCTCTCTTAGTGCTACCCATACAAATATAAAAAACAATCATTGTCTCTGTAGTACGTTCTGTTTTGAGAAATGCGGGTGTGGGCGCGACTGCGTATCTATTGCTTTTAATGAAATGCATGTGTTGTAGTTGCCATGTGGTAGGGGCATACTGAAGACACAGGGTTCCGATACGTTTTCATCTACCGGGGCATATCTCCTTGTTTACTTGTATTATATCTAAGGTGCTAATAACCTTGTTGGCAATTATATTTTTGAGCCGTTTGGGGTTGAAACTCTTGGACCGTGGGGTCCGAGTGCTCATGCCTTATTTAAAGATCTTTCTAAACGCTTAGTTGACACTTCGCGTGACCCAAGGGTTGGCTTTTACCTCGGACAGAGGATAAGCATTGCCATACAACGTGGCAATGCCGCCAGTCTTTTGGGCTCACTTCCGGTGGATAGCGATGCGGACGAATTTTTTGGCGCCTTATCTTAGTTAGGATATTTTATTTTAAGTGTATATATTTAGTACTTTAAAAAGAAAAATGTTTTTTAAGCATTACATGTTACACAGGTGCTACCCAATACACTCCCAGGAAGCTACATGCAAAATCCCAGCTTTCTATAACCAGTACTTTCGGCTGTGCATTGTCTGTCAGTCACTCAGTAACGGAAGGATTTTATATATATCAGTCTTTTTCCGTTACTATAGGACTCATTCAGTCCTGTGGGAACGGGAAAGAACTGGATATGCGCATAGTTTGTTTTATATTTTAGGATGGCAACTAACAAAAGTAAAAAACTTCAACACTTCTCCGTTGCTGACAAAAAACTTACCAACACCTTTGTTCACCCCTTCAAAACCTGGAAAGAACTTCATGTAAATAAACCAAATAAATAAAACTGTCACGTAGCGCAAGCTAAGTCTGAGCTCATCATCACATATACGAGCTATACTCAAGAACAGGGATGTTCCGAACTTCGTAGGTGCTCTTATCGAAACCGATGTCGGAGTCGGAGTTTTTGAAGGGGTTCGAACAGTCATTGTTCTCACGTAACGACTTCTTAACTTCTAAATATCTCGGCAAAATGACACTTTAGGGCACCATTTTTTATATTTTGTACAAAAATGATTCAGTCAGCTTTTTTAACTTCAATTATTTAAAAAAAAACGTATCAAAGACATTGAAAATAACAATAATCATGTTTTCAATAACAGTTAGCAAATTAAATTAAATGAATTGTCTGAAAAAGCAACGAATTATGCTTGGACCTTCGAATGAAAAGTTTCGGAGCTAAATTCGGAACCGGAGTTGTGATATCAGTCGGGAGTTCCGAATTACCGGAGTCGGAGTCGAAGCTCCATAACATCCCTACTCAAGAATGCAGTAGTTCCCGAAAGTAGGGCAAGCAAAACAAAAGGAATGGTGTTTTTCTTCGCACATATCTATATATGTACATAAACAATACATATTCAGCGAATATATTTGTTGTTTAGCAATGGAACGCTATGGTGTCTAGTTTGTAAGCTTTTTATGGGCGAAAATTAAACTATGGAAAATGGAGATAGGAATACTAAGGAGTTTAATATACAGGGTGCAAACGGATACCATAGACTCACTATAGGTATATATATCTTCTGGATCTGGACCAAAAAAAAAGAAACAGGTCGCAATATTCCAACGCTGAATCGCGATCCAGCGTTGGAATACTGCGTCTCTTTTCTAACTTAAAAAAAAATATTCAGCGTTTTTACTTTAATAATTATAAAATCATGACTCATATCTATTCTAATGACGTTTTTAATTAAATTTATAATGAAATCAAGAAGACACTAAGAACCCTAAAAAGTGAGTAAGGTGTTTTTTTCGCTTCTAAAAATATTTGTATTTGCCAATGGTATTTACTTAACCATACTTTTATTTGTTACTAGCTTCTGCCAGCGGCTTCGCCCGCGTGGTCCCTAGGGAACATAACCCCGGAATAAAAATAGCCTATGTCCTTTCTCAGGCTCTTGACTATCTGTGTACCAAATTTCTTTTAAATCGGTTCAGTAGTTTTGGCGTAAAAGCGCGACAGACAGACAGACAGAGTTACTTTCGCATTTATAATATTAGGAAGGATTCTCAGCTGCCCACAGAAGGTTAATTCTGCCGTCCGACCTTTAATAGTTTTGTTAATGTTGGAAATCGGTTACTTCGTTTTCTGCAGATATGTCCTTTTTAGGGTTTCGAACATCCATAAAAAGGAACCCTTATAGGATCACTCGTCTGTCCGACACGTGACGTCACAACACGTCTCAGAAAACTGGCTGTGACAGTCGTCACAGCCAGTTTTCTCCGGTTCTACAAGACTGATTCTGTTGAAATTTGGTGTACATAATTCTGGACTTCTGGGATCCATCTACTAGACTGATTCTGTTGGAATTTAGTATACATGTGTACTTCTGGGACCCAAACACGGACGCGTTACGTAAATAAATAATTTTTTAGTATGGGGTTTACTTTTGGGGGTCAAACTAGACAATTAAAAAAAATGTTTCAACCTGCATTGTGTGACATATCAAATGAAAGGGCTTACTGTAAGGGCTTTAACTATATTTTTTCATAATTTTAAAATAATAGTTTTAATTTACCTATTCAAGAAATTAGACCAAAAATAACCATCCCCCCCCCCTTTTCTCAGACTCTAAAATTTTAAAAAGAAAATGCAGGTTGATTCGGAACTCTTTGCACGCGAGTCTGACTACCACTTGGCTAGTTCTTTTTTTTTATTACGGCAGAATTCTCGTATTTCAAAAGCGTTCAATATCATCTCGTTGATAATCAATGTCAAAATGACTGTGATGCGAATACTAACGTTCCTTAAAAACCGGTCAAGTGCGAGTCAGGCTCTCACACGAAGGGTGCCGTACCAAAAAACGAAAAAGAAAAACGTGTTTTTTGTGTGGGAGTTTAATTATTAAACTATTTTATTTTGTTATTATTGTTGATACAGCGGCAATAGTAATTCACATTCTGTGAAAATTTCAACTGTCTAACTATTACGGTTCTTAAGATATAGACCGCTGACAGACAGACGGACGGACGGAAGGACAGCGGACGCTTACTAATAGGGTTCCCTTTGGGTACAGAACCATATAAATATGAGAAGACCCTTCTGTTTTTAGCTCTACGTAGTTATTACAACAGTACCAATATTTCACTCATTTGTAATTCAGTTCAAATCCAGACAATATTCCAAATACAAATAGTAATCTGACCGCATCCTTACTCCACTTATACCACGAATTGGACGACTTCTCTTGAACCGAGACATCTGTCACTAACTCCTCAAAACACGCCAATTTCAACTCTATCACCAAAGTCCTAAGACTTGTTATAACCGCAAGACATTACAGCTGAAGACATCTATCATTGGTTACAGGAAACATGGAAAATTGGACTTTATAACTGAAACGTTAAGGTCTTTTTGACCGCATAACATTGTTAAAGGTTTCTAAGAATTACTTAAAAGAAGATTGTTTTCCCAAAGTTCGTATTTCCTCGCGTTTCGAACTTAAAATATACAAGTTTTAATTAATGTAGACAAATTGTGTTCTAGTGTTTTCTTTAGGAATTGTTCGAATTGATTACATTTTGTTGGGTTTCTTTCAAATTCGTTCTAGAAGTTTCTAGCTTGAGGCATCCTGCCAGAAGCTAATATTTAAATATAAGTTTATTAGATATTTCAATTATAAGTTTGATCTTGGGAGTACTGGGAAGCCTATAAGAAAATGTTTTTTGAGTGTATATAATTAGACTTATTTTATGGTTCACTAGCTTTTGCTCTCGAGCGACTTTGTACGCGCATGTCCTGTTATATCCCGTTCCCGTTGGAATTTCGGGGAATCCTCCCTTAGTGCTCCCCTACACGCTTTAAGAAACCTACATGCCAAATTGTAGCTTTCTAGGACCAGTAGTTTCGACTGTGCGCTCTCTGTCAGTCACTCCCTTAGCTCAGTCACCAGTAACGGAAGAATTTTATATATTAGGATTAAAATATGTCTGCTTGGGGGCTTATTAACCTCTCAATTAATCATTCAAATCAAAAGTGTACTATTGTTTCTTTGTCATCTTAAAGTGTACCGATGACCTGGTGAAGACCGCATGAGTCTGTTCGATGCGAGACGCATAGGACTGGTGGTTGTGGCTACACTTGGGGGAGTCCTATGTCCAGCAGTGAACGTCTTTTAGCTGAAATGATGATGATGATCCTTAAGAAATTGAATGCCAACTACGCAAAATTACGTAGTTAGTTATAATGGCAGATACCGCGTACGTATTATTACGTAGAGACCTACGTAATAATACGTAGTCCCTATAGATTACAATGGTAACCTCGATAAAATAAATGTAAGTGATGCCTATACTACACAATATTACGTATAGCAAATAAACAAAAAAAAAAAAAAACAAATGGTACCCAATGATGCCAACTACGTAGTACTACGTAGCAGGCCATTTGTATGGTATTTGTATGCTACTGACTGTGATTTGACGGTCAACTTCGGCAATCAACGTGTAAACGTCTGTTTGAGCTGTATAACCGTAAAAAAGAGCAAATTTAGTGCTGATCGAAAAACCAAAAAAAAAACTCCCTTTAAATAACTTTTCCCAACTATATTGGGGTCGACTTTTTGTTTAATTTATTTTTATTATTTGTTATTATAGCGGCAATCGAAATATACACTCTGTGAAAATTTCAACTGTCTACCTATTGCGGTTCGGTACGGACGAAAAAACAGCTGAGGCTTACGTGTAGGGTTCCGTTGGTTACCTTTTGGGTACGGAACTCTAAAAAACAGCATCAAGGCTACCTCCTAACCGGCCCTGGTACAATCCATGGTCCGGAGCGAGGAGGCATGGGAAGCGGTCACCTCCTTCTGCGAAGCAGTAATGCTAGCAAAGGAGGAGGCCGAACGCGTGAGAGAGAGGGAAACCTCACGCCCCAGCCGCCGCAACAGAAGAAGACGCCCTGGGCCTAGGGAGTCGCAGGGCGATTCTCGGCCACCGTAGGCGCGGGTCTGTGGACGGCGAGCATTGGGTGGCTTGCCGTCCGATCACAACCAGGCCTGGGTCGAAGGCGCGCTGTGTTCCGCGGGCGCCTCAAAGAGCTGTCAGCATAGAATATGGGGCCCGCTAGGGCCAGTGCCTGCCGGTGTTGCTTCAAAATCTGTTTGAAAGAGTCACCGCGGCCCTGGAACGCAAAGGGCATTAGGAGGAACACGGATAGGTTTTAGTCAGTAAGCGTCTGACACTCTCTTCTGCTTCACCCAGAGCGGGAGGAGTCATTCGATGATTTCCCATCCTTTAAAAAAAGGCTACCTCCTAAAAACTCATTATGGCCACCATCACCTTGTGTTAAAAACTTTCATCATTATATGTTTATTCATCTTGAGAAAACCACGCTTGTTCAAAAAACACCCAACACAGCTTTAAGTACCAAATCTATTCAATACCAACAACAACGAAAAAAAAAACTCTAAATACGAAAACCGCGCCAAACACAGCCCAACCTATAAAATGGCCAAACAACCTATCGAACCTATCTCGCCACTTCTAATAGCCTCTAAGCCGTAATAAAGATCCTATCAGACTAGTCCAAAAGCCTCAAAAGAAACTTTGAAAGTCGGTTAGCCTGTAAGGGTCCGCCGGAAGTACACGGGACACGTCACTTCCTGTGATTAACGACGGTAACCCAATTTCCTTTAAACTTGGAAGAAAATATTCGTGTGGTGCAAGTCAGAAGATGTAGCGTGATGTTTAATAAGATAATGTTTATTTATTTCTTCTGTTGTTTTGCTTTTCTGTCGGTTAGCCTGTAAGGGTCCACCGGAAGTAAACAGGACACGTCACTTCCTGTGATTAACGACGGTAACCCAATTTCTTTTAAACTTGGAAGAATATATTCGTATGCAAGTTATCAGAGGTAGCTTTGTAACAGGTATTGGTTTTCATCTGTGGTATCGGGGAATAATATATCATAATGTTGAAATGGTAAGGGATCTGACAGTAGTTGTGTGGTACTTTACTCAAAAGACTGTTATATATTATTTTATTCACCAGAAAACGCATTACATTCGGGATCGGCAATCAGGAGAGCAATAAACACCGGAGATTCGGCTCTGGCGACAGTTCTTGATGGTGCCAAAAGGTAAGGATAACGGCTTTGACGGTGTCCAATGTATTTGCCCAGTACAAATAATAAAGGATAGAATAGAAAAACCGTGGGGCTCAGGGTAGTCAATTAGTGCTAGTTTAGTAAGAACAAAACTATATGCAATTACGCTATTACGTCATCATCATATCTGCCGAAAGTTTTTGGGGAGGCCTACATCCACTGCGTCGCCACAACGACCGGTCCTGCGCCACTCGCATCCATCGGCTACCACCGCCGTCATCGTCACCTTGTTGAGGCCTTCCAACGTTGCGGCTTCCGGTACGCGGTCGCCACTTCAGAACTTTTCGGTCCCATTGACCATCTGTTCTGCGAGCAATGTGCCTTGCCCACTCTAACTTCAGTTTGGCGATCCTTCGGGCTATGTCGGTAACCTTAATCGGCTATGTCGATTCTCGATATAGCCGTTAGGTCGTTATTACATGAGTTAATGTAAAACTAACCAAGTGCGAGTCGGACTCTCGCACTAAGGATTCTGTACCATAAACTGAAAATAAAAACACGTTTTTTGTATCTGATCCCCCTTTAATTTATAATTTAATTTAATTTTTTGTTGGTATAGTGGTAATAGAAATACATACACTGAAAATTTCTACCTATTACGGTTCTTGAGATACAGGCCGCTGACAGACGGGCGGACGGACGGTCGGACAGTGGATGCTTAGCAATAGGGTTCCGTTGGATACCCTTTGGGTACGGCACCCTAATTAGTATCTAGGTACCTATTCTATATTGGTTCGTAAATCTTTCCGCTAACCTTTTACAACTCGCACCAATCGCATGAATCAGTATACCATGTCTTTTCAATAGATTATGATTTATAACGAACGTCTGCCGATGATTCGCCGAAGATATTCAGCTTCTTACGCCATTGGCACCGATAGCGATTCTAGGAAAAGTGGTATCCACCTAGCCTTTCCTAGCTGATATAGCTATAGCTAGATATGGTATCGAATGAACTTTCTAGGAGACGGATTTTTTCCGACCTTTTTCTTTTTTCTTTAGTGGGTTACCGAACCTCTGGATTTCTGGATTAAGTACCTTTGTGTTGTTTAATTTACCGAGTATCGTGAGTTAAAAAAAGAACTTCACGCCGTTATGCTATATAGAGTAAGGCAGAGTCTTACTTTAAAAATTGGTTGTGTATTTTTTTATTTTTTTCGGGAAAACAAATAATCGTGCGTTGTTTATTATACTCTAGAGTATGCTGTGTAGGTCCACTTTTTCCTAAATATAATGTGGTCGGCTTTCAGTCTAAACAAATGTACAGTTTATCAGTATTTGACATGGGGTGACCGCATTTCTGACCTCCAAACACAGTAAACAGAAATCACGATACCACTCAACAGACTGGTTTATGGGGGTATACGGTACAGAGAGTAAAGTCCCGCAAACCTCCATTGAAAAGGGAGGATCCTCCGACCAGACGGTTGCTGTGTCTGGTGTGGGCAACTGACCAACACCGGACACAGCAAGCGTGTCCGGTGTGGTTATAGTTGATATTTGGGCTGATGTATACGTTCAAATCGCACGGTAAACTACGCTTGCGCGATGCAGGATTTCGTCGTAGTAGTAGTTCGCTGCTAGTTGGATAGATGGCGTCACGGTCCATTTTGTTGTGATGTAGATTTGCTCCGTTGGTTTTTCTCGTGGCGGCACTGATGCCGCTACAGGTTCACATAGGGTAGACGACTAAAAAAATCTAATTTAGTATGTTAGATTATCGAAATATCAAATCAATAAATATCGACGAAGATAAAACGCATCAAAGATAAGGCGTGGGGGCTGGTGACGTCACTACTAAGAGAAAAAAATTGTTGTCTGTAAAGTTGGTTTACTGACGATAATTTTACGTGATAACGTCATAAGAAAACAATTGAACGTGCGGAATTGACTGTGCGGCCGTAGTTCGTGCTATGGTCGACGGCGAAGAGGCCTGGGACGCGATGGTCTCCTTCTGCGAAGTAGTTATCGTGCAGAAGGAGGCTGCGGAAAGGGAGAGCGAGATCTCTACCTCCTTCCCGGCCCGCAGAAGACGCACCGGGCGTCGGAGGAGGGCATACGCTGCCCTCTTCCGGCCCCCCTATCTGGGTCCAGAGGCGGCGGACTTGGGGATGTCCGTCGGCCCCATTCATCCGGACCCGAGGTGGCGGCGAGTGGTGTTTCCGTGCGCCCCTCTTTGACGTTGCGGGGGGAGTCAAACACATCACTCCCCCCGCTGACCCGAGGTGGCCCGCAGAGGCGGGCCGGCACCAGCCGGGGATCACGGAAGTCTCATAAGTTTCCCGCGATCCCCGGCGTAGGTGAGAGATGGAACATCGGGGTGGTTTTAGTCAGTAAGAGTCTGACAGACTTCTCCGCCCGCCCCAGGGCGGAGGACATCCACAAGGATTTCCCCCGTTAAAAAAAAAGGGTAGACGACTAAAAAAATCTAATTTAGTATGTTAGATTATCGAAAAATATTGGACATGTATTTTATGCTTTACCAAATCAATAAATATCGACGAAGATAAAACGCATCAAAGATAAGGAGTGGGGGCTGGTGACGTCACTACTAAGTAAAAAAAAATTGTTGTCTGTAAAGTTGGTTTACGGACGATAATTTTACGTGATAACGTCATAAGAAAACAATTGAACGTGCGGAACGTGACTGTGACACGTTTTTGTGCGTGCAGCCGGTGTTCATCGATTTATAAGACGTTATTACGTCAAAAGTATACTGAAATGTGACGTAATACACCCTTTGGAAATCTATCAGCATCATCTGCCTATCCTTTTCCCAACTATATTAGGGTCGGCTTCCAGTCAAACCGGATTTAGCGGAATACTTTTTGGAAATCTATCCGACGTACTAATTAGTTTTTTTAGTCATCTACTCTATTGTAATTGTGCAACAGTTTGCCAATGATGACATGCGGAACTGAAACGTGGTCGCTTACAATGGGCCTCATCAGAAGGCTCAAAGTCACTCAAAGGGCAATGGAGAGGGCAATGCTTGGAGTTTCCTTGCGTGATCGAATCAGGAATGATGATATCCGCCAGAGAACCAAGGTTATTGACATAGCCCGAAGGATCGCCAAACTAAAGTGGCAGTGGGCAGGGCAAATTGCTGGCAGAACAGATGGTCGATGGGGCCGAAAAGTTCTAGAGTGGCGAACGCGTACCGGAAGACGCAACGTTGGAAGGCCTCCCACAAGGTAGACCGATGACCTGGTCAAGGTTGCGGGTAGCCGATGGATGCGAGACGCACAGGACCGGTCGTTGTGGCGACGCTTAGGGGAGGCCTATGTCCAGCAGTGGATGTTTTTCGGCTGATATGATGATGATTATGATGACGATGATGATAAGCACTAGAACCCTCAAAAAATGCTCAAAGTTGACAGATAAACCGCTGTCAACAGAGCCTTAGTGTAGAAATTTGGCGACTATTTGTGAAAGAAAAAAAACGTAGGGATACAGTATACATCCTTCTTACTTAGTTTGTGAAATATCTTTCAAATCGGTCCAATATTGGAGGAGGAAACAGGCGAGAGCCAAACCTCGAATTATGACTTTTTACATACAAAGTCTCGCCGCTAGCATTTCCTCTTCACGTATTCACCTTGCCAAGCATTGTTTAATCTTGTAGATGGACCTATGTGGCTGTTATTATCTAGGCTCGACCTCCTAAGCTCTCTCGTACCCTGGTCACTAAACTTCTCCTCTACTATTTTGCTGACAGGCATCTTTGTCATCTTTTGGAGCAGAAAATTGCTTCGAACGAAAACCAACCATCTGTGAACACTTCATTTCGCATGAAAACAAAGGAATCCAGTCAAATGATTTCGTGAAAAATGAATGGAAGCGAGCACATTGACTCTGTTCACACACATCTTGGGGAGCTATTGAAAACAATTTATTTTTCAAGAGGAACGCGTTTGATGGACAGTTTTTCATTACTGAATACAATTTATTTAGAAACACTTGGAAAAATAGGGAGTGTTGACGTTCAATAAGATGTTTACTGAGGACCTTGCACGAATATTTTTGACGTAAAATTTTACCATAACTACAATAGTCGTTTCGCACATAATATTTATTTGAATTAGATACTACTAGCCCGCAACTTCGTACGCGCATATCTCGTTTTTTCCCGTTCCCGTAAGAATTTCGAGAAATATTATCTTAGTGCTCTCCTGCCATCCCCAAAGAACCCACATGCTAAATTTTAGCTTCCTACGACCAGTAGTATCGGCTGTGCGTTGTCCGTCACTCACTCAATCAGTGAGTAACGGAAGAATTTTATATTATACTAGCTTACTCAGCAAACGTTGTTTGACCATTAAAAAAAAATACCCTACCACCTATTCTCATACATACCGAATATACACACAAAATTTCATGAAAATCGGTCGAGCCGTTTAGGAGGAGTTCGGAAACAAACACCGTGACACGAGGTTTTTATATATTAGACTAGTTGACCCGCGCAACTTCGTGTGCTCCGCTCCTATTGGTCTTAGCGTGATGATATATAGCCTTCCTCAATAAATGGGCTATGTAACACTAAAAAAAAATCCAAATCGGACCAGTAGTTCCCGAGATTAGCACGTTCAAGCAAACAAACAAATAAACAAACTCTTCAGCTTAATATATCAGTATTGATTGATTTATTCATATTTTTGAATGATATAAATAGTGTATGTCCCATTAAATTAAACCAAAATACTATGGGGTTGTAGTTATTCACATTCAAAATTCACTTACGTTAACGTAAGTGAATTTTGAATACGTCAAAATATTCGTGCTAATCCTTCTGAATGTATAGTTTTTAGAAATTGATAGCGTTTTTTTGACTTTGTACCTGTCACAGAATAAAATTTAATACTTTAAAAGGGTCATTGTATTTTGAAGAAGGAACTTTTAATGTGGGACCAACACCACTATCGCGTAAAAAAATCAGCAGTTCAATACATTTTGTCAAGTTATGGGCCGTATGTATATACGTAAATGTATGGGGAAGTAAGTCGATTTTTTTAGGGTTCCGAACAAAAAACGGAACCCTTATAGGATCACTCGGGTGTCTTTCTGTCTGTCCGTCTGTCACAACCAGTTTTTTCCGGATCCACTGGACCGATTCTGTTGAAATTTGGTACACATATGGACTCTTATGACCCAAACACGGACGTGTTACGTAAATTATTAAATTTTTAGTATGGGGGTGAAACTAGAAATTAAAAAAAAAAGTTTTTTGTACAATATTGTGTGACATATCAAATGTAAGGGCTTAATGTGATGGTTTTAATTATTTTTTTTCATAATATTAAAATAAATGGTTTTGAAGTTATTCAAGAAATGGGGCGAAAAATGACCATTCCCCCCACTTATCTCCGAAACTACAGAGCCTAAAATTTTGAAAAAAAAAATGGAGATAATGGTTTTTTACCTACAGATTACAGGAAAGCCTATAAGAAGTCTATGGTGTTAAAATAACATGTTACAAAAAATAAGTTTATTCGGAACCCGAGTCTGACTCGCACTTGGCCAGTTTTTCCTATAGTGAAAGTTGTTCATAAAGGTGAATTACCCCTTTTCAGGGATTGCAGTAATTCTGTTACACGTTGTAAGGTTCGTAGAAGTAATAAGTCGATTTTCAAGGTTAAGCATCAATTGATGAGGCCGGTACGTAGATGGGTAACCAGTCATTAAATACCGAAATCGTTCTGTGCTCTGGAAGCACATTGAGCCGTGATTCGTAGAACTTTGACAGTCGATTCGATCGTCACGGGTAGTCAGAAGGCAGAAAGTCAGGGAATCAGTCTTACCTGGGTATCGTGTTACCCAGCATCTGGCTTGAGGAGACTGGTTGTCCGTCTTTCGGGCATCGTGTTACGCAATTATCGTGTTATCAAGCTCAGATAGACCATCACTATGGTGCTATTTTAGTCGACTTACAAAGGCGGTCCACTTAAACCCGACTTAAACTACTTCTAGGCAGGATTATTATTTTTATTTTGGATATTTATTTTAATAGTTTATTAATATAATAGGTACAATAAAAATAAATAATTCATTAGAATTATGAAATAATGTTTATGTATAAAAAAGTCAAGCTTCCATTCCGCGCCGTCCTTGAAAAACAAGGACATATATATATATTTATTTTTTTGGTTTTGTTTCTTTGTTTTTTAACACCGACTTACGAAATTAAAGTTATTTTATACTTTGTAGTGTTTTGTTTGGAAGTCGGTTATATTTTTAATAAAAAAGTTTTTATTTTATTTTTCACATTTAAGTGGTGATACTTGAACGAGCGACGTCATCGTCTACGCAGAAATTGAAATTAGAAAAAATGCTCACAAAATAAAAACTACTGAGACAAACTGAATCAAATTTTTACGGGACCAAATAGCAAGTATACCGCATCGAACTAAAAAAGAATCACAAAAATTGGATCAGAAACCTCGGAGTAATCGGTGTAAATACAAAAAAAAAACCACCGAATTTGAAATTTTTTTGGAAGTCGGTTAAAAAAATACCTACCCAGGACCCAGCAAAATGCGACTTAATATTTCGAAAGTACTGAAACTGACAATGCTGAAATGAACAAGTCTGTCTCACATCTAGAAAACCATTTATTTCAAGTGTTTCGCTGATGGACAGGATTTCATTACGAGCCGACAACTTACTCACGAAAACTGACGGAAAAACAATTGAATGTAGGGATGTTGATTTTCAATTATTACTTCAGGTTTTACTCAGGTATTTGTTTGGAAGCCTGGGAACTACCTGTGTTATTGGTTTTTGTATTTTATAAGTTTTTTTGACGTGACATATGGTTATGGTTTATGACATTTATTTCTCAAAAAACAGAATATAATTATTATTCACTTATAGTGAGAAACACTGGTTACATAACATAAACGTTCCTTAGAACGAGGATCAGAAAGGTACTTTTGAAGTTAGGAGTACAATAGTGTAAGTCACTAACTTATCTCTTACTTGTCTCTCGTTTGTCTTGTCTTGTCTCTCTTCTCTCTTCTTCTCTTACTTGTCTTGTCTTATCTTAGGTTTAGTTTGTAAGGCCACTCTATCGCATTGGATCGCTGATCTGTAATGATAGTTTAGGCAAGATTTGAATAAATAAATAAATAAATAATAAGACTATGCTAGAAGAGATCGAGTTTAAAAGATGTTTTTTTTTTGTTATATTTTTACTTTTTGTAGTTAATCTGCAAACAAAAAAATATCGAGACTGAGTCCTTATTTCGTATCGAAACACAGTTTATATCATGGTTGCTATTAAAAGCATAATCGTCTTTAATTTTAATTATAATGTTTGTTCTTTTTTTATTTATTTATGACATCGTCTTATAAATCGATGAACGCCGGCTGCACGCTCGAAAAAGTGCCACGTTCCGCCTGAGCCGAGCGTGCAAGCGAGAGCGTGGAACAAGCGATAGAGAGGCACGATCGGCCTAAGCGTTCGGCTTGTTTGTTAAGAATTCAATTGTTACTTTTTATCACGTAAAATTATCGTACGTAAACTGACTTTACAGAGAACTATTTTTTAGTTTTTTTTATATTAAATCTAAACCTGTGGGGCTACTCTCAAAGCCCGAAGACCGTTCTACTCCGTATCACCTAATCACTAAGAATGAATGACAACACTAAGAATGAATGAATTAATGTCATTTATATTAGGACCTAAAGGTTCCAGAAGCAGAGGCTGGCCGTGCGCCCAATGGCAAGATGAGATTATGGAGAATGCTGGTCATAACTGGGTTGTCACCGCATTAGATAGAGAAACATGGAATTCTTTGGAGGAGGCTTTTACCCGAAGGGGGTCCGCACTAAACTGATCTCAGTTTACTGATAAAATAATTAGGAATGTATAAGTAAAGTAACATGCTATTAATTAATTTGAATTTTATTTATTTATGATCATTAATTTATTCTAGAAATTCCAATCATTATTTTTATGTTATATTACAAATCAAATTATTTTTATGTTATCCAATTATTTGAACAAATTTTATTTTTAATCTACTGTTGTTATAGCCTGAGAATCAATTTTATTTTTTAATTATTGTAAAAATGTGTTTTCGTTGTGTAATGCATGTAATTTTAATTTGAATCTTTATTTCCAATTCTAATTTTTATTTTTGTTTGTGATACTGTGTGGAATTAATAAAGCTTTATTATTATTATTTATATTAGGTCGGGTTCGGGTGTAATCGTAAGTCTGTAGGTGATTCGGAGTAGAAAACGCCCGCAACTAAGCACAAAACTACGGACTCGGACTTAGAGAGTAGCCCCCCTGATCTGGTTACGAAAAATATTGCTCTGAGCAGTCTTCTCCTTTTCTGATCTCAAGAACCGTAGTAGGTAGACATTTGAAATTTTCACAGATTATGTATTTCAATTGCCGCTATGACAACAAATAATAAAAATTAAATATGAAAGGGTAAATATGAAAAAAAAAAATGGTCTATGGTACGGAACCCTTCATTTGAGAGTTTGACTCGCACTTGGCCGATTTTTCAGATTTCTTTGGCTAGGGTTGACTATTACTTTACGTGCCCGGTCTTTGTCTTCTTAGTCCTGTTAAAATGATTATTTGCAACTTAGAGCAATCGATTTTACGTGATTTTGGCTGACTCTATTGATTTTGTTTAGATTTTTTCTAGATATTCAATGGTTTTATGAGTTTAAAACCAAAGCCACATAATTTTCATAATAATGAATTTCACATGTAAATATTAACATGAAAAAAACAATGATTTTTTTAAACCTTTCATCGACAGACGAAGACACAAAAGTCCTTTATTTTTACCCATAAAGAGAAAAAGGTTCTCTTAATCTTCGCAAATCCCCACATAACATACCCCCGATACAAAGTTAATAACACTTCCCATTATTTTCCGACTACCCTGCAATTTTACGCCGCTTTCACGAACAACCCTAGAACCACAGAATAAACAAAAGCGTATTAATCACTAAAACAAAGAGAGATTAATGAGTTCGTTTCCTTTCATTAACCAGCTGCCAGTTTCTCTTGACATTTCAGGGTGGCGCCACTTTCAACGCGAGCTGTCAGATGAAATGTCAAATTCGTTACATTTAAATTTGGTTTCTTTTTTCGCCGCGGTTCAAGATAAGTTGGTTCGTCTTTTATGTGTGAAAGTAAAATATGTGAAAGGGAATATTTTTGGAAGTGTTGTGGGCTGTTTAATTTTTGTTTTTTTATTTGTCTTTTGGCTTGTGGATAAGCAAGCCCGTATTATACTGTTGGTAGAGGGTGGTTATGGCTACAGAATTACGCAACTATTTTGTTATCTTCCAAGGATTAAAATGTGCTCAATCTGTCATACTGTTGACTAAAATCGTTTCTAGAGTCATGTTTCTAGGTATTAAGTTTTAATCAAGGAAATGACTTATGCAAAAACCATCTCTATAGCAGAACATTAACATATTATAGACGCACTGTAAGTTACCATCCCTACCTTGTTGCTATTCCACCAATTCGTACTAAGCATTTCCTAACGTCTTTTATGATGCACACAGCAAAGTACTGGAACCGTCTGTGTCTGTGTTTCCGAATGCTTACAACCCTAATCTCTTAAAAAATAGTGTCAACAGGCTTCTTTTGGGTAAGCTCGCTCCATCGTAGACTTTGTCTCTGTCATCTCTGACCTAGACTAGAGACAAGAGCAAACCTATCTCAAATAAAAAAATACGGTCGATGATGCCGGAAGGTTCTGGCGACCGCCTAATGGGAGCTCAGCGTATGAAGGCTTCCCTCAAGGTGTATCTGATGAAGGCCGCGAGACCCAACGGATACGAGACCCAACGGATGCGACGCATAAGTCCGGTCGATACGACTTAGTTTTATTTAGTATATATAATTGGATAGTGTTGTCAATGCAAACTATAGTAGCGCCCACCAATATTCTTCCAGCAAGCGTATATGACCAGATGTATGAATTTATACAAAGCAAAGGTGTATGGCCGAAAAGTTCTTTGGAGGCGAATGCGTACCGGAAGACGCAGCATTGAAAGGTATTTCACAAGGTGCACCGATGACCTGGTGAGGGTCGCGCGTGGCCGATGGATGCGAGACGCACAGGACCGGTCGTTGTGGCGACACTTGGGGGAGGCCTATGTCCAGCAGTGGACGTCTATCGGCTGATATGATAATGATGATGATGATGACGACAGGTGTATGTGAGATTCATAGCAGGTGGCGTTCTGTAGTTTCTGCGCACCCCTATGGCAAAAGGTGTCTATTTATGTATATCTTCATTAACGGTTTTTCTGGACATTTATTTTACGTTTTGGTAAACCGTTAATGAAAATACAGTAACACAAAGTACAAACACAAGCTTATTTACACAAAAATCGCTAATCAGTTCACAGACTACCCTAATTTTTATAACAAATAGGACCTCGAGAGTTCTGGCCACCCTTTTCTAAATTAAGGTGTTATTCATAAGTTTTAATGTAGATTTAAGGCTGTATCCTGGGGGAGGGTGCCGTAAATTGTAGAGATATACTTTGGATAATATTTTGTTGTAGATGTTTGTCTGGTTTAAGGGTTTTTGGGTCAGTTATTAAGGTAAGTTGTTTGCAGACTTTTGTGGAATACTAAGGTGCCTATTATAGTGTAGGTTTTGCTGTCAGTTAAACCACAGTCAACGCTGTGACTCACGGATAACCTGTTATACAGTGACTGATGGTTGCATGAAATTGATTACCGAAAATCTGGATATTTCCTTAGGATCCGATCCCTGTTCTTGAGTACAGTTCTTATATGTAATGAAGAGCTCACACTTAGTTTGCGTTACGTGACAGGTTTATTTACATCAAGTTCTTGCAAGGTTTTGAAGGCGTTGGTAAGTTTTTTTTTAGAGCAACGGAGACTTGTAAAAATTCTTCCGTTACTGACTGACTGCTGCCCGGTTTCTGAGATACTTTTCATTTCAGCTGATCGCCGTCCACTGCTGAACGTAAGCCTCCCCCATAGAACGCCAACCATCCCGGTCTTGAGCAGTCCGCATCCATCCGCTGCCAGCCACCTTCTTTAAATCATCGATCCATCGTGCCGCAGGGCGTCCCACACTACGTTTGCCCGTACGCGGTCTCTGCTCTACACATATCTGCTCCATCGACCGTCTGTCCTTGTACAGACATGGACGGCCCACTTCCACTTCAGCAAGCTGATTCTACGCGCAATGTCGGTGACTTGATTTCTCTGGCATTCGCAACGAAGTCATTCGACTTCGTTGCGAATTTTATCCACCAGAGAAACCCCGAACGTTGTTCTCTCCATTGCACGCTTGAATTTGCGGTTTGGGCCTATGGTGAGTATCCAAATTTCGGCTCCGTAAGTCATTACGGGTAGGACGCACTGGTTATAAACCTTGGTTTTAAGGGATTGTGGGATCGACGATTCAAAGATATCTCGCAGCTTCCCGAATGCCGCCCTAGGTACTTTGTGGGTCGTTTATCTGTCCATTAAGCACTAACCAATCGACCAATAAAGTATTTCAGAAACCAGGCATGAGTGACTGACAGAAACATTCGGCTGGAAATACTAGTCGAAGAAAGCTGAAATTTGGTATGTAGGTTCCTTAGGAAGTGTAATAGAGAAAGCATCCGACCACGGTACGCAATCAGGTTAGTTCCCCCCTCTGTAGGCCCAAAGTATGAGCGCATGACGTTTTCATTGACGGATTGTGTCCATCGCATGCGCTGCATACTTCCGCCGGGAGCTGGGACCCTATCAGAGGCCGGTGGGCCTCAAGGTCCTAAACCGTCCGGTGGACGGCGTCCTCTTCGCCGACGTGCAGGTGGTAGACGTCGTGGGCGGCGAGAAGTACTCGTTGCTTGAGCTCGACGCGACTGTCACGGCCGGTGTCACAGCACTCACGGTGGGGCTGGGTTCCGGCAGCGGCGAGGCGGAGCTGAGTGATGAGGCCGGAGGTGGCGGGCGTGCTCGACGAGATGCGGCTCTTGTTAACATAATTTTTTTTTTCAGTTCGACGTACTCTTCATTGTTGTGTTACAGCATTTACAAGATAGAAGATTTACCGAAATTCTTACAGGAACGGGAAAAACGGGATAAGAGTCGGCGCGTACAGAGTCGCGGGCAAAAGCTACTTTAAAATAAAGGCAGTTCTATATTGAACAGCCCAATTAAATTGAAAAAACATCGTAATAAGTTTGCCAAACCATCTCTTGTAAAATATCAAAGGCTGTTTATGTTTGTAGCAAATAAAATTATATATGTGAGTAAATATTATACAAATATACAAGTAATACTTTTCACATTTAATATACATATGTAAATCTATTGCTATTTTATTATAAAGCTTATTTTGAAACCCACATCCACGATCAATAGATATTCAAACTTCTTAAAGAACTTTTGTATCTCAAAATAGTCTTCAATCAATTTTTTATTAAGTATAGAATGAACTTTCACCTCTGCGTATTGGATTTTGATAAAATTAGAACATTCAAAAGACCTTTGAAACGAAAAGACCATTGTGATAGGCGGAGCGGGAAGCGGCTCGAAACAAAGTCACAGGCGATAAATTTTTTAATACTGATACTGTGATGTTTCGGTAGCTTATGTAAATCTCGTACAATTTTGACAAATTATAATTATTTAATTTTGGAATTTGGTTAAAACAACACTTTTTCGTTAATTTAAACTAGATGAAGCTATTGTCAACTGATTACTGTAAGAACAAACATCACACCTTTTTGTATTTCATAGCCCAAATCATTGGCTATATAACTTGGCGCTACGTTCTTTAAGAAACCGAGCGAAAATAATAACATTTTGAAAGAACCCTCTGCAAACCGAACTAAGGCTTATTTCAAACGTAGGTACCATCCACAACACGTGGGCAGTTGTATGAAAATTAAAGTTAAATTCAGACGGACCACATTTTTTTTTACTTATCCTAGCGTTCATTAAAAGGATGAACACTATTTTTATTATAATCTAGCCTTTTATATAGACTAATAAGTAATTTAAATTGTCTTTACTAAGAATGTGTCCAATAGCACTTTTCTTATTGTCTCTATTAAGGCGAATACACTTCGTTCTTGTGTTTGTTTGGTAACACTTGTTTCACATTACACTATTCACTAACACTGTACACTAACTCAAACGGTTTTGTTCTTTTTAGTGTTCTCACTATGTCCGTGGACCACATTTTGAAGTCATTATTGACCTCGTGTTTGATACCGACCACATTTACATCGCAGCTACGTTGCAACCACAACGCAACCACCACCGACACCGCGAACTAGCGACCACCCACATCGGAAACACATCCACGCTTTGTAGGTACCACAACGCAACCGCAAGAAGCCCTAATTACATTATTCACACGTAACCACAGGTCCACAGCTTGACCACCTTTTGTCGCGACGGTGTGATGTAGTTGTGAGGTTGTGTGGTCGTCTAATAGCGCGTGCTGGCGATGCGCGATGATACAAAGAGCGCTTGAAACCGCGAGCCAGTCGCTGATACAATGTTACTGTGTCCTTAGGCTAAGGTCGGATGTTGTGGCGGAAGCGGTAGCGAGCGCGGAAACTTGGGCTTGGAACCCAAAGAACAGGAACACTAAAAAATAATGACATCACGCTTTGAATTTCGTTCAAGGTTTGGATATTATTTTTGTTTGGATTAAGGAATGATGCTGGGATAAAGTTAATGGCGTACCTAATGAAAATAACGTGAGTGTTGTATTATTTAATCGTTACAGTAAAGTCCTCAACAGAAAATTGAGTTTTTAATTATAGTCTGACCTTGAGTTTTTATGATTGGTGAGTAAAATAACTAGAATTTGTCCGATAGAATCACCACGGCCCTGGAACACAAAGGACATTTGGAGGAACACGGATGGGTTTTAGGCAGTAAAAGTCTGACACTCCCTTCCGCTCAGCCCCGAGTGGCAGGAGTCATTTGATGACTTTCCATCCTAAAAAAAGCTTTGTTGAAATGCTATCAAGTCCATAATAATAAGGTAGACCTACACATGGAGTGGCGATCGCGTACGGTACGATGCAGCGTTGGAAGGCCTCCCATAACGTGGACCGATGACCTGGTGAAGGTCGTGGGTGGCAGATGGATGCGAGACACACTGGACTGTTTGTTGTAGCAATGTGACACTTGGGAGAGGGCTATGTCCAGCAGTGCACGTCTTTCAGCTGATATAAATAGAACAATCTCATCTGAAAAAAACTGGCCAAGTGCGAATCGGACTCGCGTGCTAAGGGTTCCAAACGAATTTTTTTTAACGTGTTATTTTAACACTATAGACTTCTTATTGTTTTTCCTGTCATGTATAGGTAAAGACCTATTATCTCCTTTTTTTTTTCAAAATTTTAGGCTTAGTAGTTTCGGAGATAAGGTTACCCTGTAATCTTTAGGCAAAGATCTATTATCTTCATTTTTTCCTAAATTTTAGGCTCAGTATTTTCGGAGATAAGTGGGCGTATGGTCATTTTTCTTCTAATTTCTTTAATAACTTCAAAATCGTTAAATTAAAATTATGAAAAAATATATTTAAAACTCTTACAGTAAGCCCTTTCATTTACACAATATCGTTCAATAAACTTTTTTTAAATTTTCTAGTTTGAACCCTAAAAGTGACGCCCATACTAAAAAGTTTATGATTTACGTAACGCGTCCATATTTGGGTCTTAGAAGTCCATATGTGTACCAAATTTCAATAGAATCGGTCCACTGGATCCGGAGAAAACTGGCTGTGACAGACGGACAGACAGACAGACACCGAGTGGTCCCATAAGGGTTCCATTTTTTGTTTGGAACCCTAAAAAGAAAAGAATAATCAGCTGTGCAGTATGTTTTTGCTTGCATTACTCGACAAAATGTAGAGAACAGCTGATTTTTTTTTGCTTGTCAATAACCTTATGCCTGTTTTTTCTTTTAGGATAACATTTTTTGGCGCCTTTGTCCGCCAGTGCAACAAACGATTAATAAAAAAAAAGGAAATATAACCGAATTCCTAATAAAAAGCACTACAAAGTAAAAAAACGACTTTAATTTTGGAAGTTGGTATATTTCGTGTGGTTTCTTCATTTTTCGACACCGACTTCCAAAATTAAAGTTGTTTCTTTGTAGGTAGTGGTTTTTATTAGGAAGTCGGCTGTATTTTTTAACTTTAACCGATTTCGAAGTAAACCTCTTTTAAACAAAAAAATTTTGCTAATCCATTTATATGACGGGGTTATGCCCGAACAAAACATAAAAAAATATACATATAAACATCCGAATAACGTCCTCCTTTTTTGAAGTTGCTTAAAAATCTGTCTACCTTTTACTACAAGCAAGTCATAGCTTAGATTAACCATATTTAATTTTCAAGATTTTCAACCTACAACCTAATCTTCAAAGATCATAATTTCTCAAGCCTCCCAACTCATAACAACACTCGAAATCTTCCAGAAATTACCTCTCAATCCAACTCGAAAATAGCCTCCTAAACAAAAGCCGAATTTACGTTAAATACACCAAGGTTATCCTACGTATGTAACACAGGGATTTAGCAAAATGGTATATTAATGAGGCAGAGTAAACCCGCGATATATTCAGCTAACGCCACTACAAAGACGTCAAGTGTGTGTAGCGCTTACCGCGTTATTAATGGTTATTTAGAGGTTATTAATAACGGCTATTTGGCGGCACTAAGCGGTTATGTTATTGCTGTGTTACCGTTTTTTTTTTGTAGGGTTGTAGAAGTGAATGTAGAAGCTTTGTTTTGTGATGTATGGGTAAATAAAGATATGTGGGTAAGTTTTCTTTATGAGAGGATATTTCACGATTTGAAGTCTAAAGATATTTCAGCCATAACATTTCTGGACTTTTGACAGACATGACGAATAGTCAGAAGCCTGAAAATATGACATTAGTTTTGCCAAGGGGTACTGTATTACCCAGATACTTTTTTATGATTGTGAAATTATAAAATGATTCCTCCCGCGGTAACTCTTTCGAACAAATACCGCAACCCGGGCAGGCAGTGGCCCTAGCGGGCCCCGTCTACTTTGCTGACATCTCTTTGAGGCGCGCGTGGAACACAACGCGCCTTCGAACCGGGCCTGGTCCTGACCTGATCGGATAGCGAGTCACCCAACGCTCGCCGTCCGCAGACCCGCGCCTACGGTGGCCGGGAATCGGTGCTGGGAAATTAAGCAGTTTGTCCATATAAAATACTGGTACTCAGCTGTATTCGTTTAGACTGGAAGCCAACCATAACATAGTTGTGATAAGACTAAGCAGATTGAAATAGTTCTGTTTCTGTCAGCAGGAACATCCTGTCACCATTATGTTTTAGCTTTTTCCTAACTATACTGGGTTTAGCTTCATTTTAGTCTATCCAGATACATCTGAATACTAGCATCTTAAATCCAGCGACTGCCTATGTGTGGGCCTAGCCTACTTCAAATCGTACAGAAAAAAGAGATTTTCTGTTATTGTCAACAAACGACGCTTATTCAGTTTTAGTACAAATCGAGGTTTATTTTAACGCGCGTTTTCTTTATAAGGAATGCGACTGCTTAAAATATATTCCGTGGCAACAGCTAATCGTAGCTCTCAGGTGTTATGGTGATGTATAATTTTAATAGCATTAAATAAGTGTTCACGGCATAATTTACACGTCCGGTCGTGAAAGAAAAATAACAGTGTTAAGCTAAATTACCATAACTTGAAGGTTACCTGATAACGTGTGCGTGATTCAAGTAATTGTATGCTTTGGTTTTCAAGCTCTCAATTTTGTTTTTCAGCTGAATATAGACTGGCATTTTCTTTGGTGTTCAAGTAAGAATTACATGTCTTGGTTGCTTGCCTGTAGGAACTTGTATTTTGAAGGACACGTTTATTAATTATTTTTAACTTAGTCGTGACGATATTTGCGTTTTTATGAAGAACCTTGGGATTTTTTGGCTTATCTCATAGATATCATTACAAATAAGCAGGATCCGTCTGTTCTTAAATCAATCAGCCCTGAAGCCGAGATGATTTTTTTCCTATTTAGGATTCCGTACTCAATGGATACCCAACGGTACCCTATCACTAAGCTTTCGCTGTTCGACTGCCCGTCCGTCCATTCATACGTCAGTTTGTCAGCGGGCTGTATCTCAAGAACAGTAATAGGTAGACAGCTGAAATTTTCACTATGTGTATTTCTATTGCCGCTATAATGCTGGCGTCGTTTGCCTACTATCTCATCTGATGGTGAGGTGTGGTCGAAAAACAATGGAGCACGATGTCCATAAGTATTTGAATCATCTTGTTTTCATGGTTTCTATTATGCTAAATAGGTAATATTAAATACACAGTTATACCATTTTTTTTAAGGTTGGGAAATCATCAAATGAATCCTCCCGCTCTGGGCGGAGCAGAAGGGAGTGTCAGACTTTTTCTGACTAAAATCCACCCATGTTTATCCTATGCCCTTTACGTTCCAGGGCTACGGTAACTCTTTCGAACAAATTCCCCAACCCTGGCAACGCAGTAATACCTACCAACGCAAACTTACAAAATAAAAAATAAAAAAAATTGGTTATGAGTTTACAATACATTGCGTCATAACCCAACGCAACCTAAATCTACGTTCAAAACGAAGCTAACCCCTAACGGTATCTTAACGAGAGCTAATTTAGACATAAACACTTGGCTGCGTTTATCTTCAAGCGCTCAGCTTATGGGATAAGCAGATATCTTGGGAGGTAAGTGTATCATCATCATTATGTATCAGAAACTTAACAGATCAAGCTGATAGTGATAAGGTGATAGTTCCTGAACAAACTTACGGCTTATAATTAATACCTACGAGGCTAAGGCTGTCTGTTCACAGAAGCGGAGAGGAGCGAAGTGGAGAAATATTAACCAATGGAATTGCATAAAATCTCCGCTCCACGTCAATACTGAGATTTTAAGCAATTCCATTGGTTAATATTTCTTGGGTCCTCTCCAGTCCGTTCCAGTGGACAGTCAGCCTAAGGAATCATTTGATAGTTATTTGAAATCAATCTGCTAAGCCTTTTATCAACTACTAGTTTTGCCTTTTTTTATGGAGGGAAATCATCAAATGACTCCTTCCGCTCTGGGTAAAGCAGAAGGGAATATCAGACTCTTACTGACTAAAACCTCCTAATGCCCTTTGCATTCCAGGGCCGCGGTGACTCTTTCGAATAAATCCCGCAACCCCGGCAGGCATTGGCCCTAGCGGGCCCCGTCTTTTATGCTGACAGCTTTCGAGGCGCGCGTGGAACACAGCGCGCCGTCGACCCGGGTCTGGTTCTGATCGGACGGCGAGTCACCCAATGCTCGCCGTCCGCAGGCCCACTAGCTTTTGCCTGCGACTTCGTATGCGCGTATCCCGTTTTTTTTTCCATTCCCGTAGGAATTTCGGGAATTCTCTCTTAGTCCTCCCCTACGCTTTCCATCCAACATACCAAATTTTAGCTTTCTACGCCCTGTAGTGCTATTCTGTAAGAACATTTTCATGCCTCGAAAGCGGAATCCGAGGTGAGTATCAAATTCGTATAAACTGGTACCTTTATGTTGTGTGTAATAAAGTTCACTTTGTGAGCTTTGTCACTCAGGTGAAGCTCGATATCGGAATGGTTATTTACAGAATAGAATAGCTGTACTTTCGGCTGTGCGTTGTTGTCAGTCACTCGGTGAGTCACCAGTAACGGAAGAATTTTATATACACCGTGAAGTTGGTTGTTTTTTCGCGGCATAACGATTAGCCATCAGAGGGCCTAGCACGAATATTTTTGACGTATAGTAACGTATCGTAAAATTTTACCATAGCTACAATACTCGTTTCGCACATAATATTTATTTGAATTAGATACTACTAGTATATACATGTTTTTGAATGATATAAATTGTGTATGTCTCATAAAAATAAAACCGAAGACTATGGGGTTGTAGTTTTTTACATTCAAAATTCACTTACGTTAACGTTACTATACGTCTAAATATTCTGCTAGGCCCTCAGTAGTGCTATCGTAACATACCGTTAAACTTATAAAATAATAATTTAAAAAAAAAACATCAACTCGAAAACGTAACAAGTTCGCTAGCGACGTAGGTAGGTAACTAATCAAAACGCACACGCTGCCGATCGCAAAGGGCATGAGGAGGAACACGGATGGGCTTTAGTCAGTAAGAGTCTGACACTGGGAGGAGTCATATGATGATTTCCCATACTTCTTTTTTATAAACCGACTAGTAGACGTCACGCGGTTTCACCCGCGTAGTTCCCGTTCCCGTGGGAATACGGGGATAAAATATAGCCTATGTTACTCCCTGATAATGTATCTATCCAATGTTAAAAGAATTTTTCAAATCGGTCCAGTAGTTTCGGAGCCTATTCAATTCAAACAAACAAACAAACAAATCTTTCCTCTTTATAATATTAGTGTAGATGGTATTACCAAGACAAAATCATTTCGATGCGGGAAAAAAACCATTAAATTTTCACGGTGTATATTGAGATGTCGGGGTCGGCTTTAAGTCTAAGTAGATACAGCTGAGTACCAGTATTTTACATGAAACGACTGCCTATATCGCATCCATCGGCTACCCGCGACCTTCACCAGGACATCGGTCCACCTTGTGGGAGGCTTTGAGGCGAGACGCACAGGACCGGTCGTTGTGTCGACGCTTTGGGGAGGTTTATGTCCAACAGTGGACGTCTTTCGGCTGATATAATGATGATGATGACTGCCTATCTGACTAATACAATCTAAAAACAGGGTAACACAATACCTCTTGGCAAGAATGACGTCAGATTTCTTGGCTGTCTACCATCCGTTATGACTGTAAAAGATCTACAAATGACAGTTAGGGCCAATATAGTTTAATGTGCTGTTCGAGGGACGGAGGAATCTCGCGACGAACAGCTTAACGTGCTTTCCGAGGCTTGCAAGAATCTTGTTATGTTAACATGGTTGCCCATCCACGGACCGACCTTGTTTAGCGTTGCTTGACCCTGAAGATCAACTTGAGCAGTTGTAATTTTTAACGACAAGCTATTCCGCAGATAAGTACATCGGGATAGAAAGTACAAAACGTAGGTACTCATGGCCTAGAAGGGCTATCTTAGATGAAGAATGGTTACCCATCAGCAGAACACAGAAATTACAGCTTAACCCATGAAATTGCCATCACGACTTACTCTATAAAAATCTGCAAATGACAGCCAGGACCTACAACTGATATTATAGCTTAAGGCTGCTCTCTTGAGAAATGCTTAAATACAGCGTGCAGATGAAGCAACTTTTCGTCGGCATTTGCTGACAAATTACATCTGATGAAAAAATAGGTAGTAATCCACATGATATCACACTACTACTAATACACTAATTTGGTTTAGCCAGAATGTATGTATCGGTATCACATAATAAGAAAAAAAAACACCAAATCACTTACAAATCGTTGAGATGAAACCATTTTACTCCTTCAGTTTTTAAGAAAAGTCTAAAAAGAAATATCCGCTGCTTTGCAATACAAACGAAAATAATTTGGTTTTGTTACTTGTTTTAAAATATGTGTTATTTCTATCAAACCATTTAAATGGATAAGAATTAATGTAACGATACCAAAATCACCACTTTTCCATCCCGCCCGGGTTTTGATTGAATTATTTGAACAAAAAGCGGTCATTGCGACTTAACCATAATAGTCAGACCTCGCAATTTTTTTTTATAGGTAATAATGAGTACTTCAATGATGTAGTACATTATTTTTATGTATCATCAATAGTTTTTGAGCGCACACCAAATAATGAATTTTACTACTTTGGGTTACATTATTGCAGTTTTCTTAAGGAATTCAATTTTTTTTTGAAAATATAATATAACCTATGTTCATCAGGGATAATGTAGGATTCTAATAATGAAAGAACTTTTCAAATCGGTCCAGTAGTTTCGGAGCCTATTCAATTCAAACAAACAAACAAATCTTTCCTCTTTATAATATTAGTGTAGATTAAAAATACAGGTAGTGGAGTGGCGCGTAGAGGAGTAGTTAGCTCCGTTTATATGCACAAGGTCATTGGCATGTGTACAAGCCTTAATGTGCCATTCGAGGCACGGAAGAATCTCGCTATGTTAACATGGTCACCCATCCGCGGACCGATCTTGTAGAGTTGCTTAACTCAGAAGATCAACTCGACCGGCTGTTATTATTTAACTGTTACTAAAAGCCAAAAAGGAACAACATGAAAAGATATTCAGCGAAAACACTCAAAAGCCAACAGCCCTCTTTTGATCTCAGCTTATTCATATTTTCTTATCCCTAAAAAATTACGATACACAAAATCTTCCTTTACAATACGTTGAAAAACTCAAAGATATTTAAAAAAACATTTTCAATGCACAAGGATCTTTAGAAAACGGTATTTCATTGTTGATATGTTTCAGTGTTGTATCACATTGTATCAGGTTCCATTCACTTTTGGCTGTTGAGTACCCTCTTATCTTGTTGACTTCTAACAGACTGACAGTTTTGTCCAGAAAATGGCCTTTTGTCTACATTGTATAGGAAATTTAAGGGGTTCTAGTTACACCGTAGTGTAATTTTTAGGTTTCTGGGGTTAAGAGGTAATGCTGGCGAAGAGACTTTGTATGTAAAAAGTCATAATAATTCGAGGTTTTGCTCACGACTGTTTTCTCCTCCAATATTGAACCGATTTAATAGATATTTCACAAACTGGATAAGAAGGATATACACTGTGTCTCTATGTTTTCTTTTTTTGATTAACAGTTGTTAAATTTGTATACTAGGGCACTGTTGACAGCAATTTATCGGACAATTTTTAGCATTTTGTGAGGGTTCTAGTGCTTATACAGTTAATAAATTATCAAAAAGGAAAATTTAGGGAAACAGTATATATATTTCTTCTTCAGTTTGTGTAATATTAGACCAGAGTCGATAATCTTTGAAACCAAAAAAAAATAATAGTAGGATGAAACCCATTGGAAAAGGAAGAGAATATAACAAAAATGAAAGGAAAAATAATTTACGGGTCGGGAGAGCCGGGAAGTGTATGGGAGTGAGTTTTTAAGGGTAAAAAAAAACAGTTTATCTCGATTTCCGGCAAAACTAAAACTTCTACGGAAAAAAGTTAAATAACAAAGTTGTAGGTAATAAAAAGATCTCAACTTTTGCGTTTACACTTTTTTCACACAAGCTCATTTATGTGGAAAATTTAAATAACCAAGTTTTTGGTTTTTTATTTTTATCTTTTACGAAATTTGGTGAAAACTTACCTTTTTATGTCCCAAACACATTGTCATTTTTTCAATTTGAAATATTTATTTTTTCACCTTATTTTGACTTAATGTCGAAAAAGCACCCTAATTTTCAATCAAAAATTCTCCCGTCAAATTACCTACTTTTTTAAAAAGTCGGTGGGCTTTTTGTTTGTTGAAACGTCTACTTTCTGATGGTGTAAAAAAATATACATTACTAAGGTAAATCTCAGATAATGCAAAAAAAAACTCACCCCCATCCACTTTCCGACTTCAGATCGCCCGTAAATTATTTTTCCTTTAATATTTGTTATAATCTCTTCCTTTTCCAATGGGTTTCATCCTACTGTTATTTCTTTTCACTTTTTACCATTTTTAAAGGCTTCAGCCTTGGTCTATATCTCTTAAATCGGTTCAATATTGGAGGAGAAAACAGTCGAGAGCCAAACCCCGAATTATGACTTTTTACATACAAAGCCTCTCCGCCAGCATTTCCTCTTAAACTCAATAAGCCTAGCCCAGTGAACGGGATTTAGATGTACAAGTATTTTAATTGTAGCCTGACTGATTTTTTAATTTTTATTTATTTGTGATGGGTTTGCTCTTGACTCTAGCCTAGGTCAGAGACGACAGAGACAAAGTTTACGATGTAGCGAGCTCACCCAGAAGGAGCCTGTTCTCTCTAACTTTGAAGAGATTAGGGTTGTAAGCGGTCGGAAACACAGACGCAGGCAGAGAGTTCCACTCCTTTGCTGTGTGCATTATAAAAGACGTTTGGAAACGCTTAGTGCGAATTGGTGGAATAGTAACAAGGTAGGGATGGTAAGATGCAGTGCGTCTGGATGTCCGATGGTGGAAAGGGGCCGGTGGTATGAGGTCGTGGAGTTCTTAGGCACACTCACCGAAGTACAATCTGTAGTAAATCTGATCTTCATAATCCTCCAAATCTGATCTTCAAAGTTAAGCAACGCTAGCTGAAGAAGTTGTCTGCAAGCAGTTAATCCCGGCTGTCAATTCAGGAGTCCGTGCCCGTAGGGTAACCAACGGAAACCTATTACTAAGCCTCCGTTGTCCGCCCGTCTGTCCGTCTGTCTGTCAGCGAGCTTTATCTCAAGAACCGTAATAAGCAGACAGTTGAAATTTTCATAGCAATATTAGTAGTAATTTTCAAATTTTCATATTTCTATTACCGCTATAACAAAAAATAAATAAAAAATTAATTTAATTAAAAATTAAAAGAGGCCATACAAGAAACGTGTTTTTTTTCGGTATGGTACTTTGAGAATCGCCGGTTTTTCATAGATCTTTGTATAGCCCGATATATTGAAAAACAGGCTTGCACACAACAACAACAACAACAACAAGAGAAGACAACAACAACTACAACACCAAATAGGTAACCAGCCAACCAACCACCAGCCAACCTGCCAACCAACCAACTAGTCTTGTAACTAGAAAAGACTTGTTGGCAGACTTTCGGGCATCGTGCTGCCCAGTTACTAGGTTGCGGAGGTCTTTAGGGCAGTCTTGCCAAATACTGGTATTTGGCTGAATCTGGTTAGACTGAGAGCCGACTTCACTGTAGTTGGAAAACGCTGGTAGATAATGATGCTGAAATACTCATACATACTTACCGAGTTATAAATTGACATATTCTTTATTACCCGACTGCTAAGGAAGGTTTATGTTTTTCGCGCGTTCCTTGTGTATATGTTTGTAAATTTCTTTATTACCTCGGCCTCGTATCTTCAAAACGGCTAAATAGATTTCGACAGTTAAGATTTGTCTCAAAAGTCCAAGTGTCCCTGGATAAGTTAAAAAAAAAAAACAAAATGGCGGATTTTTGGCGCTAAATTGTAAGTCGTCAATTTTTTTTTTTAATTGAACTTGTCGAGTTTTAGTGCATTGCTTAAAGTTGGCTTTTTCGCTTTCGCTTTTAGGTTTAAGATTTTTTTAATCTTTACCTTGTTTATTTTTTTTAATAATTTAATGTGTGTAATGTAACAATGATTTTGATACTGACTGTTTGATTATAATGTTTTTTTTTTATTTATTTAAATAAAAATACATTGACAAATTTGTGTGTTACTCCTATCTATTTCTATATTAATTAAGTATGTGATTAATCATTCAAATCTAATGTTGTTTATTTTTCAGAATTGTCAATATTACTGAATGTTGTTATTAAATTTTATTCTAAACTTGTATTAATATTTGCCTACTATGACAATATGGTAATTATGTTAGCTTAACTCCATGTACTTATATCACCTTGCATGCGTTTGTTTCTTTATAATTGTATGAACACACTAGCTGACCCGGCAAACGTTGTTTTTCCATATAAATTATTAACTCCTACCCTGCTCCTACCCTACTCCTACCCTACTCCTACCCTACTCCTACCCTACTCCCACCCTACTCCTACCCTACTCCTACCCTACTCCTACCCTACTCCTACCCTACTCCTACCCTACTCCTACCCTACTCCTACCCTACTCCTACCCTACCTACCCTACCTACCTACCTACCTACCCTACCTACCCTACCTACCCTACCTACCTACTCTATCTACCTACCTACCCTATCTACCTACCTACTCTATCTACCTACCCATTTTTTTTTGCTTTTAAATCTTCCCTGTATTTTGGCGAATCCAACAAAAAAAGAATTATTAAAATCGGTCCAGCCGTTCTCGAGTTTTAGCGAGACTAACGAACAGCAATTCATTTTTATGTATATAGATAGATGAACACACATGTTTGAGCAAATAAAATTGTTCGCGACGGAGCGTCACATATAGTTTTATATAACTCGCGTACATACGAGCGTATGTAATGGAATAAGATAGTTATGGTATGAGTACTTATGGAATGAAATTAAATTTATTGTTTGTTGTCGTTTTTCCTCAGACACGTAAGATGTTCTTGGGAATTTATTTTCTTTGAATAAATAGATAGGTAGGGTTACACACTCCCCTACACATTCCTGGTAAACTCGTAAAAGGTACTTTATAATAACTTTGGTCAAGAAGGTACACAGGTATTGAACATTTCACACATATCCACACAGGACAGTTACACAAAAAGGTAAACACAGAAAAACCACCATTTACCGACACCTTCATTACCACCAGCACCACCACCCACCACACCACACCACACCATTTTCACCTTCATTTACAAAATTATTTTAATTTTATTTTTTATTTACTAAAAATACATAAAATCTAGGTATTCAGACTTAAGATAATCTGCACTAAAAACCTAGCGCTGAGCTCTATTTAGATATAAACACATCTTTATGGTCAGATAAGGCATAAAGCCACAATTTAAGAAATGTAAAAACATTTTTTCCCTTCCAGGTTTCTGATCTTATAGTGCTTCTACCCTTAGAGGGGTGGCTTTGAAAGTTGTGTATCTGGTTAGAGGAATGATGCACCTACCCTAAGACATATAGCACAACAGCCCTTAAGGCACAATTTTCCGGGAAATCAACCCTAAATAGTAGACAAGATCACACTTATAGATAAATTCAGTAGTTAAATGCAACCAGCCCCTTAGTGGGCAGGGTTGATGTTTACCCCATTCGACGGGGAATTTTGGGGGCTTAACAGAGAGGTGCATTAACCCCTATCAAGACATAAAATAGACCTAGATATACCCGAAAATGTGTGTCAGTTATAGTTGTACTCACAGTTAAATAAAACCTAAAACAGTTAGCGATTTATGGGCTTCGTTACGGTAAAGTTACATAGAACATTAGTAAACAGATAGAAAATAGAAATTTGTAGCATTGGCAAGACCAATATTGAACTTTTAACTAAATATAGTCACGAAAAGTTCCCATAAACCGCTTGCTGCAGCGTTAACAGTAAATTCTGCATCTTCATTGATCCCTCGTAAGCAAACATCTCTAACACCAATCTCCCTCGAAAACAGCAAGTGTAAATAGCAAGAAAGAAGAACGTTACACGTGTGGTACGGGAACCTAAGTATACAGGTACAGGACGTCAGCGCGGCTGGACGCAGTCGGATGGTCACAGTTCACATCGAAGGAATAGAAGAAGGATAGACCTACCCCAAACACACCCGTTCCAGTCAATTTCGCCCGTCTAGTAAAGAAATTATCTAAATCTGAATAAAATTGGTGAAGCATCTTCGACCGCATCATCGCTTACAATCAGGTGAAAAAAAAAGTTTTTTTTTTTAATCTATTTATTGCAAAGTTTGTGTATTACGTGTGTACTGCTTCGTATCCAGTAATTAACTATCAATTTGCTAGAACAAAACTCTCCACGGAAGTTTTGGGGTTTAGTCACTTTCCATTACTTTGGAGGACAATTTCTCCCAATATTTGTTGTGAGTTGTTGGTTGTGAATGGGCAGCTAAAAAAATACGTGATAAATCAAATCGAAGCCAGACAGTTGGCTACCGATTCTTGTACATACTTTTGATGACCTTTTGGAGTCTTTTTGAAAGCTCTGGCAAATACGAGTAGTTCTTAGAACGGAGCCTTTCTCAGTTAACGAATAGTATTTTATTAGGTTTCCATTATTTAATAAGTTTGCTTAGAAATACATACATTTACATATACTCAGGATAGTCTAGACGAATAGTAAATAACAAAGTAGTGTTCAATAATTTCAGGATTATGTATTTTGTCACAGAAAGAGAAATAGCTCATTTCATTAATAACATTATATGCTTTAACTTATTCAACTGAAACGTGGTGGTCGCTCACAATGGGCCTCATCAAAAGGCTTAAAGTCACTCAAAGGGCAATGGAGACGGCAATGCTTGGAGTTTGCAGGAATGATGATATCCGCAAGAGAACCAAGGTTACCGACATAGCCCGAAGGATCGCCAAACTAAAGTGGCAGTGGGCAGGGCACATTGCTCGCAGAACAGATGGTCGATGCGTACCGGAAGATGTAACGTTGGAAGGCCTCCCACAAGGTGGACCGATGACCTGGTGAAGGTCGCGGGTAGCCGATGGATGCGAGACGCACAGGACCGTTCGTTGTAGCGAGGCTTGGGGGAGGCCTATGTCTAGTAGTGGACGTCTTTCGGCTGATATGATGAAGAAGAACAAGAAGAAGCAAAGAATTGCCAAACTAAAGCCTTGTATCCACTATGGTAGATGCCAGATAAATATATGCAATAACAGTATTAACACTCATCCATTTATTGAGTTCCTTAATATGAGTATCAAAAAACCGGTCAAGAGCGAGCCGGACTCGCGTGCAAAGGGTTCCGAACGAATTTAATTTGTTTTAACATGTAATTTTAATACTTTAGATTTCTTATAGGTTTTTAATCTATAGGTAAAAATCTATTATCTACATTTTATTTTTTAAAATTTTAGGCTCAGTAGTTTCGGAGATAAGGGTCATTTATCGTATAATTTCTTAAATAACTTCAAAACAATTTATTTAAAAAATATGAAAAAAATATAGTTAATACTCTCACAGTAAGCCCTTTCATTTAATATGTCGCACAATAATGTTCAAAAAACTTTTATTTAATTTTCTAGCTTTACCCCAATACTAAAAAAAAAAAAATTTACGTAACACGTCCGTGTTTGGGTTATACAAGTCCATATGTGTACCAAATTTCAACAGAATCAGTCCATTGGATCCGGAGAAAACTGGCTATGACACACGGACAGACAGATAGACACCTGAGTGATCCTACAAGAGTTCCGTTTTTTGTTCGAAACCCTAAAAACAAATAAATACATAAACCTGTCCTGAACCGACTTCTATCGTGATCCTTTACGTTCTCTAGTAATGAAAAATTGTTCTGAATAATTTATTTTTCGGGTATCTACGAAAGGATAATTAGGGAAAGGTCAATGTACTTTATTGCACGTTTATTTGGCGCCTACCATATAATTATGGCCATTTGATTCCAGTTAATACACATACTAGTATCACCTTCTCCAACCAGACGTCAGAACTTGGAAGTGATGTTTAGAGAACAATAGATTTCGATCTAAGTTACTATGACGGTCTCGTAATCTAACTACAAAGTTTATGTTCTCAAATGCGCGCTACATATTTGCGTTGGCTTTGTGTCGAATAATCTCGAATAGATCTAGCTATGAAGGTGCTCCTGCGGTGCTGCAAAGTTACAATCTCTCAATCTTCTTCTTATTGTGTCAGTAATAAGGTCTAACGACCGCCTTATAAACCGCCTCAAGGTCCTCTGACATGGTTTATTTGACCGGCTTATACGTGCCTTCCGAAGAACGGAATCATCTTTTTTATCAGGCGATCAGGAGATTTAAGCCTGCAATTTCCTAGCCATTCTGGAAAACGATTTTACAAAGTATGTTTTCCCTTGGGAATCGAACCCACGACCACCGGGTCACAAGGCAAACGCCTAAACCACTCGACCACGGAGGCAGTTATGATAATGATGATGATGGGTTATGACGTAATGTAATGTAAACTCATAACCATTTATACGTGCCTTTCGAAGCACGGAATCACCTCGGATTAGGTTTATAGATACGAATTTGAAGTTATACATTTTAAATGGACCAAATCAAACCAAAATCTGACACCGTTCTTGCCACGAAGTACCGTGTTACCCAGATACTGGGTTGTAGAGATCAGAAAGGCTACCGTTTTACGTAAAATATTGGCATTCAGACTAATCCGGTTTGACTGGAAGCTGACCCAAATATCGTTGGGAAAAGGCTAGGTAGATGATACTGAAATTTTAAATGGACAGCACATTGTGATCGATGACTTCAAGAGGCAACCATTTTTCGTAACTGCAGATAGGCTCGCGTTTGACCACTATCTCACCTAAGAGATAATGTGGTCGACGATGGAGCACGCTTGCCTAGACTCACTCTTGACTTAAAGACCTGCAGTTGTAGCTATCAAGAATCACAGACTCCGTCAGGGAATTCCACTCCTCAGAAAGAACACATAGTGAATGTATTCTCAAAACGTTTTGTGTGTATGGGTGGGATGCAACTCCCCTCTCCCCCACATTTACCGATAGCGCATCGCTATACATCTTGTAGTTTGGATGATGAAACGGACTTGGCGGAATATAATAGTGCAATCAATGCACACTTAACGAACTGCAACCGACAGACCGGAAACTCGAGCGTCGATGTTCAAGACTGCTTTGACTCAATTACCGATGAGCCTATCTTGGAAAGTGCCAGAAAACGCCGTAAAAATATATTCAGGAATGATTTTGAAGTCAAAACGTCAAGTTTAGGTATAGTTATAATTCCCCATTTTAATCTCCAGAAACAATCCCACTACTCAACACTAAAATAATATGCAAAATTGACCGATACAAACGGTCCTCTCTAAGGCATATTACACAACAGTGAAAATTCCCTTCTCTCTGCTCATTTACATCTGAATGTAGCTCAGCCCTTTGTTTATTCACGCTATATATTTAGTTGTAAAGGGTAAGTACAGTTTGATGTATGTAAGGTAAGGGCTGCTGGAGTACATTTGCATATTTTGAAAAGGATGTTTCTGTTAGCATGTTTATTGTTTTAAAATCTGATAAAGAGGTTTTGAAATTATGGTTGGTTATTTTGTGAGGGTCTGTTGAATCGATCATCGTGCTTGCCATCATATGGTATAGGCAGAGGTGCAAATAGGTTTACTCCTGTGTTTCGTCAGGTACCGCTTGCGGAGGTCCATAACATATCGGGACTCCTTCATACCTCGGAGAGCAAGTTAAGCCGTTGGTACCTACGGTTATTTGTAGATCCCTTGACGTTCGTTACGGACGTTTTCACCAGTGAGGTATAAATTGTTAAGAACCAATATAATCGCTTTATTTACTTAGCCTCACTCAGAAGACCGCCCCAACCATAATCAACAACACCAAATATCCACCCCACCCACCCCAAACCTTCGTTATTATTATTTCTTTGGGGCTGGTACAGTTAACTGCCACGTATAAGCCGGTGGCCCCGGCCGCCAAATGGCGGTCGTCAAATAAACCATGTCAGAGGTCTTTGAGGCGGTTTAGAAACTCTGACACTAGGGTGTGTGGGGTCGTTAGACCTTACTGCCCATACGATAAGAAGAAGAAGGTACAGAAACCTTCGTCTGAGAGTCCGACTTACACTTGTCCGGTTTTTTTCTTTCCACATATTAAAAAAAATATTTATTTAGGTACCTAACTCAAAGTTCAGTTTTCTCCCAGCAAACCTTTAGCACACTCAGATTTTCAGATTTCGAACCATCGAACTATGCAATCAACAGAGAAGGTTACGATCAAAGTAACTAAAGTCACGCACTACCTATATGGTTACTCATTCAAAACCACACAAAATACGGAGAGCTTTACTTCAATCCCTTGTTTAAGAACCACGGAATATAATGTAAGTGGAGAGTTAATCGCTAATCATTTATTGCTAGCAGAAAACGAGAAGACATTTTAAAAGCCACTTGCCATTTTTCTAACTGTCTTGTATTATAAACGTAGAATGGATAAAAATTAGTCACTATTATAAGTCATGACAGCTTTATAAAGTAGACTTTCATGCCAACTCAACATTACACCTTTTTTATTATTGAGCTTTTACCAGCAACTTCGTACGCGCATATGCCATTTTTTGCCGTTCCCGTAGGAATTTCGGGACAAATTGTACATATAAACTCTGTCTATTGATGAAAACCGCTTTAAAGATTTAATCGTACAAACTTGAAAGGAGTCTATGATTTATACTATGTAAAGAAGATAAAGATAGGCTCGCATTCGACCACAATCTCACCTGATCACTGATTGAAAGCGACGATGTGGTCGAAGATAGAGTAAGTTAGTTAAAAAACAATACGTTCACTCTTGACTTAAAGACCCCAAAGTTGTAGCTATCAGGAAATGTCAACTTCCTTAGTTGTATGTACAATTAAAGTATTCCGTATACCGTTTGGTGCGTATGGGTGGGATGTCAGGTCGTGGATTGGTGGCATATCGCCATACGTTTTATAGTCGATGATGGAACGGGCTAAGCGGAATTAAATTGTGCGATTCCGACGCGCACTCCCCGAAGTGTAACCGATATAAAATGTACGTCGTGTAGTGTACTATAAGTCCACCTCAAACTTCCACTAAATATAGACCACGATGTGATGATACCACAAAAAATTCTTACGTGCAAATATTGAAAATTTATAATTTTAATTTAAAATTATAATAACTTACGTGCAAATATTGAAAAAACAAAGTTAGTACAATTTCAAACAAACAATTATTTGGTAAAACCACCTCAAATACAGTACAATAATTCAATTTTGGAACCCGTACCTTCAACCGTATTTTTGGGAATAACTATTGACGAAAAATTAAATTGGAAAGAACACGTGAAAAAAGTCTGCACTCGACCCGACAAATTTGTGTTTGCTCTTCGAAAACTGAGACGAATAGCCAGTAAAGAAACAGCCCTCCATGCTTATCATGACTATGTGGCATCAGTGCTGCGTTACGGCCTCTTAATATGGGGAAATTCAGTAGATGTAAATAAAGCATTCATTGCACAAAAAAAAATGTGTCAGAGCTGTATACGGAGCAGAATATTTAGAGCATTGTAAGTCATTATTTAAAGCGCTAAAAATTCTTCCACTTCCTTGCCTATATATTTTTGAAATTTGTATGTTTGTTAAAAGATATCCGCACATGTTCCCATTGTATGAGAGCGTTTCAGAAAGGGTGAAAAGTAGAAGTCCAAATAAATTACTTGCACCTAGCCAGAGACTTCATTTGTATAGCAGGA
Organism: Lacanobia wlatinum; assembly: GCA_947578705.1. Taxonomy (NCBI): domain Eukaryota; kingdom Metazoa; phylum Arthropoda; class Insecta; order Lepidoptera; family Noctuidae; genus Lacanobia; species Lacanobia wlatinum. The sequence continues at coordinate 19,954,016 of OX388046.1, read as the reverse complement.
ATTCCAATTGCATGGCAGTCAAAATTTTTAACAATTTACCTCCATTCATAAGAGTGTTGCCTACCAATAAATTCAGGAAAACTATATTTGCCTGGCTTTTAGAAAACTGTTTTTATTCAGTTAATGAATTTTTTCATTATAAATTTTGAAATTACATTTTAATAATACTTTGTGTGTGTTTGTTTACCCATTGAATTGTATTTTTTTGTTTATTTTTTGTATTTGACATTGTATGATTACTAAATTTTGACATTTCATTCATAAATAACAAATATTAATAATTGAGCATATTAAACTTGTCATTGTATAAAAATTACCTTTTTTCTTAAAAACTGATTTATGTTTAGGTACATTATTGGGGATATAATTTCTAATTATCGTTTTGATGACAAATTATTACCGTCACTGTAACTTATATTGTTGTGGTCTCGAACTGGGCCATTTTGGTATGTCACTTGCATTAATATTTCTACACCGGCAACGGTAGTGTATGTGAAACTGTATAATTATTAAGATCTTAATGTACCATATACTCAGAAATAAATTATTTTATCTTATCTTATCTTATCTTAAGACCATTATGTACCACATTCTAAAAAATAAATGATTATGATTATGAATATAACTAATCTAAAGTGGACTTATAGTTACGTTTCAGCAATTATGTTTGCTGCTACCGAGACATTGTTGATGAAAAGAGCAAATAACACCTTGCCAAGGAATCGAACCCAGGATCTAATGCGAAGCAGTTGCGCTTACCTTTGCTACACGTAACTAATAATTATTAATGGTTGGGTTTCGACAATCGAAGAAAAAGAAGTCGAATTTGACAGCTGAGTAGAGAGGAATAGAAGACCGATTTACCGCTAATTGCAAAAAAAAAACATGTGTCTTTCATACTTACTAGTAAAGCAATGTTGTGTCCTGCTGTCAAATTCAACTTCTTATGCGATAATCCGATAATTTGATCAGACAAGCTGGTTCAAACAGTTTGATCAAATTGACACTATCTGTGGGAAAATTTGATCAACAATGAGTCATCAAATTGCATGAAGATATACGAAATATCGTATTTCTATTTGTACTACATATAAAAATTATTAACAACTAAGTCTTAAGATAATCAATTGATTATCTTAAGACTTAGTTGTTAATAATTTTAGACTAGGTGACTAATTAGTCACTAACAAAATGTGGACATTACCTAGTCTGAAATAAATAAATTAACTGCCTCCGTGGTCGAGTAGTTTAGGCGTCTGCCTTGTGACCCGGTGGTCGTGGGTTCGATTCCCACGGGAAGAAACATACTTTGTAAAGTTGTTTTCCAGTTTGGCTAGGACATTGCAGGCTTGAATCACCTGATTGTCTGATTAAAAGATGATTCCGTGCTTCGGAAGGCACGTATAAGCCGGTGGACCCGGTCGCCAAATGGCGGTCGTCAAATAAACCATGTCAGAGGCCCTTGAGGCGGTTTAGAAACTCTGACACTAGGGTGTGTGGGGTCGTAAGACCTTACTGCCCACAAGATAAGAAGAAGAATAAATAAATTTTATTTAATTTGATCAAACAGTTTGAACCAGCCTGTTTGATCACTAACTTGGACGTGTATCGCCCGCATTCGACTGTCACAAATAAAATCATGATCACTCCGTTCACTCACTACTCCATGTCCGCACCTACCCTTTAATTTCACAAACCGATCAATTTCGGTAGCCAGTTGACAGAACCGTCAGCCATCTTGAAGAGGCAGCGGATATTAATTGGAAGCGTACGCGTTACTTTGTGATGTTGGCAGGTAATTACGACCTGATGTGAGTTAGGTACTCGCATCAGAGAGCCAGTTCTATTAATTTTTACCCAACTGCCAAGGAAAGGTTATGTTTTACGGGCGAATCTTGTGTGTGTTTGTTTGTATGAATGTATGTAGGTGTAATTTTCATTATTTCCTCTTACCTTCCAAACGGCTGAATGGATTTCGACTATTAAGGTGTCGTAAGATTAATTTAAAGACATAGAGCTGAATAAGGGCCCCAGGGTCTTTGCTAGAGATCTGTCTATTGGGCAAAGCCAGCTCACGAAACTGAAGACTGCTGATGGCAGAACCATATCCGCCAAATCTGAGCTTCTGAGAGTGATCAGAGAGATGGAGCAGTGGTGTGGTGGTACTCTTCTTTAAGAAAGGCGACAATGCCCTGCTTAAGAACTATAGGCTCATCTCACTTCTGAGCCATGTCTACAAGCTGTTTTCCAGAGTCATCACGAACCGTCTCGCACGCAGGTTTGACGACTTTCAGCTTCCTTAACAAGCCGGATTCCGAAAAGGCTTCAGCACCGTAGACCACATACATACGCTCCGTCAGGTTATACAGAAGACCGAAGAGTATAATCTGCCCCTCTGCTTTGCGTTTGTGGACTACGAGAAAGCCTTTGATTCGATCGAGACTTGGGCTGTGCTGCAGTCTCTCCAACGGTGCCAGATCGACTATCGGTACATCGAGGTGCTGAAAGGTTTATACAAAAACGCCAACATGTCAGTCCGACTTCAGGATTGGACCTCGAAACCTATCCTTCTGGAGCGGGGTGTGAGGCAGGGAGACGTCATTTCTCCAAAACTGTTCAGCCGCAATGGAGGGTGTCTTCAAGGTTTTGGACTGGAGAAGGCTAGGCATTAATGTCAATGGCGAGTACATCAGTCACCTTCAATTTGCCGACGATATAGTCGTCATGGCTGAGACTGCGGAGGACCTCAGTACAATGCTCGATGACCTCAGTAGAGCTTCCGAAAGAGTGGGTCTCAAAATGAATATGGACAAAACCAAGATCATGGTAAATACCCATGTAGCTCCCACTCCCATCAAGATTGGAAACTCTACAATCGAAGTTGTAGACGAGTACGTCTACTTAGGACAAACGATCCAGCTAGGTTGGGCCAACTTCGAGAAAGAGGTCAACCGTCGAATCCCACTCGGCTGGGCAGCGTTCAGGAAGTTGCGTGGTATCTTCTCATCCCACATACACCAGTGTCTCAAGACGAAAGTCTATGATTAGTGCGTGTTGCCAGTGATGACATACGGAACTGAAACGTGGTCGCTTACAATGGGCCTCATCAGAAGGCTCAAAGTCACTCAAAGGGCAATGGAGAGGGCAATGCTTGGAGTTTCCTTGCGTGATCGAATCAGGAATGATGATATCCGCAAGAGAACCAAGGTTACCGACATAGCTCGAAGGATCGCCAAACTAAAGTGGCAGCGGGCAGAGCACATTGCTCGCAGAACAGATCGTCGATGGGGCCGAAAATTCTGGAGTGGTACCGGAAGACGTAACGTTGGAAGGCCTCCCACAAGGTGGACCGATGACCTGGTGAAGGTCGCGGGTAGCCGATGGATGCGAGACGCACAGGACCGGTCGTTGTGGCGACGCTTGGGGGAGGCCTATGTCCAGCAGCGGACGTCTTTCGGCTGATATGATGATGATGATGAGATTAATTTCTAAAAACTTAAGTTACCTTAGATAGGTGTTTAAAGAAACAATATGGCGGATTTCGGGCGCTAATTTGTAAGTCCTTAATAATTTTTTTTTTAACGAAACCTATCGAGTAGGGTAACAAAATGGAGGAAATTAAATGCAGGTTACAAAAATATATTATATAAATAAAAATTCAATTCCGAAACAGTTTTCGTTTATAAATGTGTCCCGGTTGACCTTTTTGCAGTCGGGGTTTTTGATTTTTCTAATTTGTAACTTGTTAAGCTTCAAATTTGTCGCAAAGCACCGTGCGGAAATTTCAAGGAAATGTCTGAAAATGAACGCTTTTTTGACAGTTTGCGATTGACATACGAATTCGGACGTTGTTTAAAAAATAGCAGTATTGGCCCTCAGGTCATAAAATTGTATTAAATTTTGTGTGTGTTGTTGAGTTTTATGAATTTTGAAGAGGTTCGGCAACGGACCCCATCGTTTTTTGATGTGATAACGTCTTATAAATCGATGAACACCTGCTGCACGCACGAATAAGTGTCACTGTCACGTTCCGCACGTTCAATTGTTTTCTTATGACGTTGTCACGTAAAATTATCGTCCGTAAATCGGCTTTACAGACAAACAATTTTTTTGGTTTATGTTGTTACGGAATCCAAGATAGATGAATCGTTTCTCTAGGATTCTTGAGCTTCACTGGTCCTTTTAAATTTACGTAATTTTGATGCTTTTTGTTTGAGCGGCAATTAAAACACATTCTGTAAAAAAATCAACCGTCTACTTACATACAACAAACAAGACAGACCGACATACAGTAATAGGTTTCCGTTGTTTTTAGTCCTAAAAAGCCAGATCCGTACTAACCCTTCCCTTTTATGGATAGGTCATCATCAAATGACTTATTCTGCTCTGGTTAAAGCAGAAGAGACTGTCAGACTCTTACTGACTAAAACCCATCCGTGTTCCTCCTAGTGCCCTTTGCGTTTCAGGGCCGCGGTGACTATTATGAACAAATTCCGCAACCCTGGTAGACGAGGTACTTAACGGTGACATTACAAATCTGATACAGACTAAGGGTGCCGGTCCATTACAGAGGAGCGAGGCAGCGGAGCGGAGAAACGGAGAAATATTAAACAATGGAATAGCACACACACTGACATTTTGACTGACATGATTGGTTAATATTTCTCCGTCTCGCTCCGCGACAATGGACAGGCAGCCTAATGAAAGTATGATCAACAAAAATATTATTTTTAACGGGTTTTTGTAAATAAAATTCTTATTGAAATCAGATATTAAATAAAGACACAACCCAACACACGTCGGGTGTCGCAGGGCGATTCCCGGCCACCGTAGGCGCGAGCCTGCGGATGGCGAGCATTGGGTGGCTCGCCGTCCGATCAGAACCAGGGCCGGGTCGATGGCGCGTTGTGTTAGACGTGCGCCTCAAAGAGATGTCAGCATAGTAGACGGGGCCCGCTAGGGTCAGTGCCTGCCAGGGTTGCGGAATTTGTTCGAAAGAGTCACCGCGGCTCTGGAACGCAAAGGGCACTAGGAGGAACACGGATGGGTCTTAGTCAGTAAGAGTCTGACACTCCCTTCTGCTCCGCCCAGAGCAGGAGGAGTCATTTGATGACTTCCCATCCTTAAAAAAAAAAATAACAAAAAACTACCCTTACCACTCACATTTACCATTAACATTGCAGCTAAATCTACCACCACTATAGATGGGCAATCCACCGGGTTTAAACCCGGTGCTTTGATAAAAACCCGATAAACACCCGTAAGCACCCATAAACACCCAGAAAATTGGGTGTTTACATGATTTGACGAAATTACATTAGTTATGTTAAAAAATGTGTTTTAAAAGTGATTTTCATTCATTTCATATATTTGTATGCAACATTAGTCAGATCAGGGAGGGTAAAATAAATGGTACGAGATAAAAACGAAATTTGAAAAATCACATTTTACTTTTGAATTACTTATTTTATGTTGTAGTGTGTAATTAGCATTGTATTAGTTGTCATATTCTTCATTAGTAAGTTGATTTACATGATACCCCTTAGCTTCCTGTAAATACTTTAAGATTTGTTCATAGCATTTGGTGCGCACACATGGCTTAATGTACTTAAATTCCTTGGAGTTCATCCACGATTTAGGCCAGCAACTAAATTTACATTATGTAATGGCCGAACTGGCTTGTTACAAAGCTAAAGAAAACTTTTGGGCCAGACAATTTATTTGGAATTCAGTGCGTAGCATTGAACCCATTGTGTGGTGGAAAGGAATCTGTAGTTCGACTGAGCTAAGCAAAGTAGCGGTACGCATCCTGTCAGCTCCGTGTACATCAGCAGCAACCGAGCGTTCCTTCAGTATTCAAGGATATATACATAATAACAAAAGAAATCGACTTTCAACGGAAAGAGCCGCAAAAATTTCATATATTTGTTACAACTGGAATCTTAAACATAAATATAATAATGAGAACATTCAGTTAGATGAAGAAAATGAAGACGAAAACATAATAGAGAGTTTTATAGATGAACTTAATGAGAGCTACCAGTTAAACGAAGAAAATGAAACCGGAATAGAGAGTTCTATAGACCCAATAATGTCGGACAACGAACCTACCCCTTCAACGTCTGGGGAAGCCCGACAGCCTTTCCATTTTGTCGTCTATAACAATGTTAGTGGAGAATCCGATAGTGATTAATTGTTAAGTAGGTCATTTGTTTTTGATAAGTATCAGGAAAAAGTCTTTTTATTTCACCTAATTATGTATAATTCAATAAAAGAATAATAATTAAAAACTCAATGTCATTTATGTATAAAAATCATTTACACCCGAAATTTGGGTGGAAATCGGGTGTTTATCGCAAAACACCCAAAACACCCGGTTTAAACCCACCTGGGTTTAAACCCGGGTGGGTGGATTGCCCATCTATAACCACCACCATAACCTATAATTCGTCTAAAAACGTCCCATAGAAATATAACACGGGACACACTAGCGGTGACATCACAAAAAGGGCTAAATGGGCCCAAATCCGATACCCGTACGGACTTAATGAAACATGATGGGTGCAAAAACTGTGTACGATGACCAGTGTGTCTTGATCCTTGATAGTGGTGTTATTTTTAATGGGATGTATTATTGTAGTTTACTTTTTTGTTGTGTACCTTTTGTTCAGTACATCTTTAGGAAGTGGTGATGGTTGGTAAGCTGTCTTTTGTAACTTTTGACATTCAAAATGTAGGTTTGTTATGTGCCAGTATTTAATCTAATCTGACTGCCTAGCTTTTTTCCTACTAAAATGGAGTCAGCTTCCAGTCAAGCCGGAGGCAGTTACATACCAGAATTTTACGTGGAGCGGCTGCCTACTTGACTTCCATAACTAATTAACTGGGTAACACGGTACTTTTTGGCAAGGCTGGACTGGTGTCAGATTATGTAGCTTCTGACAATCCGTAAATAATGCTAAATGGCTGCCGGGACCAATGGCTTAACTTGCTTTCCGAGGTACGAAGGAGTCTCAGCATGTTAAGATGGTCACCCATCCCTAAACCAACTTCAGCAAGCGTTGCTTAACCTTGATAGATCGGATCTGGATGGATCGACCCGTACCCATTATTATTTAGCTACGAGCTCCTTCTAATCTTACCTAATCTAATTAGTCCGTTATGGCCCATAGTTGGCATAACGGACTAATTATGTTCTCCATGTGTTCCTGTTAGGCTAGTTATTAGTTAACATGCCGAGAGCTCCTCCTAATCTCAGCTAACCTAATTAGTCCGTTATGGCCAACTATGGGCTGTAACGGACTAATTAGATTAGCTTAGATTAGGAGGAGCTCGTAGCTAAATAACAAAGGCCTCCGATTCCCTTGACTTCATGAATCTGTCCTCTGCCATTGTGGCCAGTCCTTCCGATAAGAGTCAAGTTTGTATCTCCACCTTCATCTTGGTCTGCCTTGTGATATGTAATTTAAAGCAGTAGTACGATCATCATCATCATCATCATATCAGCCGATAGACGTCCGTTGCTGGACATAGGTACATGCTCCACGCGCGTGTCACCACAACAACTGCTCCTGTGCGTCTTGCATCCATCAGCTACCCGCGAATCTCACCAGGGTATTACATAAGTATAAAATAGATATCTGAGTAACAACGAGTTATTAAAATTAATAAATATTCGCTTTGAAACTGGTTCATGAATCATTTCATTGACGCAATTGAAAATTTAGCGTTTCATCTAAATTCACCAAACCATCCATTCCAATTATAATATTTATATTTTCTGGTACCTAGCTATCTATGCAGGTAGATAAAATATACTGTTTTGGTATGACCTTAGTTCCTGATTTCCTCGTATGTCTACTAAAACTGGTCACTTACTATTTACTATAACGGGTGTAGTGCTGCGCTTCCCGGGATGTTTAGGTGCTTAGTTTGCGAGTCCCGGAGTTTTGATGACAGTTTGAGGGGAGCCAACGAGGTTCATTTAGCTGTGTCGGATATTGTGGTTTTGTGCGGTCCTGTTGTTAATGATAGTTTCATTTCATATGCATGTTTATGTATTATGAACGTTTGTTATTTATTGATAAAATGGTAATATGAAAATAATCCTAATATATATACTGAAAACTTCTTTGAGTGTTAGATAGCCCATTTATCGAGAAAGCCTATAGGCTATATATCATCATGCTAAGACTAATACGAGCGGAGCAGTAATAAAAATTGTGACGCAGACGAAGTTGCGCGGGTCAGCTAGTATAAAACTAGTTGACCCGCGCAACTTCGTCGTCAACAAAGAATTTTTCAAATCGGACTAGTAGTTCCTGAGATTAGCGCGTTCAAGCAAACAAACAAACTCTTCAGCTTTATATATTAAAGTATAGATATAGATTCTTCCGTTACTGAGTGACTCAAGGAGTGTCTGACAGACACCGCACAGCTGAAATCGCTGATTGTAGAAAGCTGTAATTTGGCATGGAGGTTCCTTGCGGAGTGTAAGGGAGCACTAAGAGATGATTTTCTTGAAATCCAACGGGAATGAAAAAAACGCGATAAGCGCGTACGAAGTTGCGGGCAAAAGCTAGTTATTTATAAAAACTTACAGAAGCAAAAAGCTTTAAAGTTCTGAGATTAGAGAGCTGACAAAGCGTGCATCAACTGGTGACAACCTATATGCGTGTGGTTTTTTCTTCAGAAGACTGCTTCAGACACATAACCACACACACAATCACATATTTGCATAGACTTCATCTGATTAAGATAATATCAGGATTAAAAAAAAATCGACCAGAGACTGAAGTGGTCTCGATGATAGATTTTAATTTAAACTAATGAATACTATAACTTTGTACGCTAACGCGAAATACCTAGTTCTACAGTACGTCTACCATGAGTTTTATCAATCTATACTCGCTAGCGACTGTAGTTAAAAAAATGAAAGAAAACTTTTAAAAAACAAGTTTTTCATTTAATTTTTTAGTGCTAACTAAAGTTTTACTTGCGACTTGCTTGCTTGTTAGTTAACATCTTAAACAAATACATTAGAAACTTGTTTTTTTTTTTAAGTTTTCACACATTTTTTTAACTGCAGTTGCTAGCGAGTATAGATTGATAAAACTCATGGTAGACGTACAGATCTGATCAGGACTTATTCGAAAAAAAATTCACACTTTGTAAATACAATTTAAAATAATTCGCTCTGGTTTTTGCTTATACTGAAATAAGCTTTCTAGTGCTACGTCTACCGACACTTAATTTCCTATCAATTAACCCAATCGACACCGGGACTGCAAAACTCGCGGGACTTGCCCCACACTAGCCCAAATCCCTTTTCAACATAACAAGCGTTGAAATTTTTAAGCGAGCTTTTATTATTATTATTATTTATTCGTTCATCAGAATACAAGATCCATTATGGTTAGTCAAGTCAAGTCAAATGATTTATTTCAACTGGACCAATAAAGGCACTTCAGAACGTCAAAAGAAAATAAAATATAGTGACTCTAGTCGTCCGTTCGCAAAAGGTAGATTCTTATGGAGAAGAACGGACAAGAAACTCCATAGTTACTCTTTTCAAAAATAAGCTTTACAATATTTGCATACATTAATCAATTGATTATATGTAAGGACGATGCTCCCAAAAAAGCACTTATATACTACTAATAGTTAGTAACAGTATGAGCTTATTAACTATGTTAGTAGGAAAAAATGTTCGAATAATAATGTCAATTGAAAATTTTGAATAATAATGTCAATTGAAAAAATAATTCGAATAATAATGTCAAAGTAAAATCCAAAAAAAAATACATGCACAAATATTATTTTATTTTACCGTCCCAACTACGATGCTTACCCAGAGCGAGTGTATTGGACACTGAAATTTACCAGAAACTATCCTCAGAATGTTGTTGGTTGTATGTTGTATTTAATAGTATTTTTCTGCCATTTCTTTTTTGTTGTAAATATTTATTTTTTTATAATATTATAGTCTTCACTGTAACAACATACAACGTGTAACAGAATAAACGCAATACCTCTTAAGGGGTAATTGAACTCATCATTATGAACAATTTTCACTATGGGACTAACACTGAAATCGCGAAAAAGAACATCGACTCCCCCATACATTTCTCGCCGTATAACTCGACAAAATTTACTGAACAGCTGATTTTTTTTTCGCGATTTCGCGGTTGGTCTATAGTAAAAGTTGTTCATAATGATGAGTACAATGACCCCTCAAGAGGCATTGCGTTTATAATAATGTTCTTTATTTTCGGACAACAATGATCCAGCGTGTTAGTAAACAATATTATAACTTATTAGGTACTAGTGTTACTAGCTAAAATACGACAGAATAGAATAAATATTATTGTGAAAAGGACAACCCCAATCTAATGGTAAGTGATTGTCCTTCTCACAAAACTTTTAATAATCGGAGAGTCGATACTCTCCGCCACAGTTTTTAGTATGCTGTTGCCGCTCGCCCGCAACCTTGACAACAGCGACGCGGTTTTTTTGCGAATGACGGCGTGGAAGCCGTCGGTTCGGTTTTGCGCAAACATACCAGAAGCGCTGCACCATCGTGGTAGTCTCAACAGCATCCCTTAAAATGTTATTATACTGCACGCGTAGGTCATCCAGCGATCTTTTGGTATGGTTTCAATTTCAATTTTTCAATTAATTTATTCAATATAACAATTTACATTGTGTCTGAAATAATTCCTGAAAATAATACTCTACATAATAAAAATAACAACTTCCATTAAAACATACTTTTAAGAATAGATAATCTGATGTCAACTCAATTAAATAATAAGGAATAATTATACATTGGTCAAATGGTCATTTAAAAATAATAATAACAGATTCATTCAAAACAACACAAAACATAAAACAATAAATTAAATGTCAACTCAGGCAATGTAAACAATAAATTCAATGTCAACACCGGCAGTGTCAATGAAATTTTAATACGATAATGTCAAGAATAAGTCAAAACAGTGTACCAGAAATTAGGGAAAAAAAAAGAAAAAAAAAAAAAATTAATAAAAACTCATGGTAATATTACATATCGTCAATTGAGTAGAGACATTTATCTAATAGGAATGCTTGAAGCTTTGCTTTAAATGAGGATGTGTAAATCAAGCTTTTTAAGTCAATAGGTAACTTGTTAAATATCTGCACTGCTTGATATTGTGAACTGTGCTTCACAATATTAAATAGAGGACTTAGTTTATTCCTCAAATCTTTCCTACGTGTGTTCTTTCTAACCAGTCTTTCTTCATGTGTCTCATATTTTTATTTACCAGTTATATTAACCAGTCTTTCTTCATGTGTATCATATTGGTTGACCCAAAGATTCCCCGTGTAGAAACCCTGGCAATATGCTTTAAAAATAATTCTGTTACACGTTGTATAAAAAAAATCCTGACCAAGTGCGAGTCAGACTCTCACACAAAGGGATCCTTACCATAAAGCCTTTAATTTTTAATGTAATTTTATATTTATCATTTGTTGTTATAGCGACAATAATAGAAATACACACTCTGTGAAAATTTCAACAGTCTGACAGACAAACGGACGGACGGATGGACGGATGGACGGACGGACAACGGAGGCTTTGTAATAGACTTAGTAATATGGTACCGTTGGTTACCCTTCGGCTACGGAACCCTAAAGAACAGAAAAACAGTTACATCTTTGAGGTTAAGCAGCGCTTGCCAAGGTCGATCCGTGGATGGGATACCATTCATCGTAGAGAGACTCATTCGTGGGTCAGAAAGCACGCTAAGCCGTTTGTCCCGGCAGTCATTTGTAGATCTTTGATAGTCGTCACGGAAACAAACATATTACTGGAGTCAAAAGTAGCTCACAATTTAGGACCCATTAGTTTTAGTGTTAATATAAAATCCGTGATGCTTGACAACTGGGCTTAACCCAGTTGTATACGTCCCTTGGTGTTTATTAGCCTAGCTCTATTCTGTCTCCTGCTTGATAAGGAGGGAATTGGAAATTATAAATATATTTTTCCTCCTCCTCCGCTGTACTTTTCTGATTAATTTCGTTGCAGGAACCAAGACAGTTGAATCGTTTCTTCGGGACTCGTCGGACTTCATTGGCTCGGCGTTTTTCTGGTGGTCGCCACTGTTGATTCTGGCTTTCAGGAGTTGCAGTGGTGGGGAATGTGCGGCGGGCTTTTCCCAAAAAAAACCGGCTAAGTGCGAGTCGGACTCGCACACGAATGGTTCCGTACCATAAACCTTAATTTTTATTATTTATTTGTTTTTATAGCGGCAATAGAAATACACAATCTGTAAAAATTTGAACTGTCTACCTATTACGGTTCTTGAGATACAGCCCGCTGACAGACACACGGACGGACGGACAGCGGAGGCTTAGTAATAGTGTTCCGTCGGTTACCAACCGGGTACGAAACCCTAAAAAGCCGTCACTGAAAGTCAGTAGCCAGAAATACTGACACCAGTCTTGCCCAGTTACTGGGTTGCGAATGTTAGATAGGTGGTCGCTCCATATCAAATACTGGGGCTCAGCTGCTTTCAGTTTGACTGGAAACCAACTCAAATATAGTTGAGAAAATGGCTAGGCAAATTGTATGACTCTAACATCATTGTTGACTTAGTTTTAAGAATTTGATAGTTTATTTACCTAAGTATCGGAGCTCGTGGTTAAATAATTCGTTTGAAACAATGACTAATGAACCACCGCGAATAGCACTTCTTCTTACAAACGCACTTTGAACATTAAAGAAATTATCATTCTTTAAAACTACTTCATGTTCTTTCAACCAATGTTCAGTTCATCTGAACATCATTAAACTTAACTCTAATTCTTTGCCGGACAGACCTTGCATATTTTGATGTACAACATTCAACATATGAGGCTTTTCCGTTGTCGCTCCTAAAAGTTTAAACTACTAAGGGTAACAATAGGAATGTTAGTAATATTACTAACAGGAATTATTGGTACACTGCATGTACCGGTGTCGCACTGTATATTGTATGCTAAAAGATTAGTAATTTGTCTTCTACTACTAGGTGGCAAATACATTTTATAATCTGTCAGTTTGTAATCAGAAATAAATTGATTACAATCAAAAAATAATATAGCGTCACTGTGACGACTGGTTCTATTATAAATTAACATATTTAAATCATAAATGTGCCTATTTTGCAGCCCGCCCGGGACCGTCGTAATAGGGTTCCGTTGGAGTGAGAGCAGTGGTGGCCGAGTGGTAACGGCTCCGACTTACGAGTTGTAGATCGCGGGTTCAAACCCAGCCAGGCACATTACTTTGTGTAATTTATTTCATCACCACTGCTCTCAAAACGGTGAAGGAAAACATCGTGAGGAAACCGGCATGTCCTAGAACCAAAAATTCGAAGACATGTGACATTCACCAACCCGCATTGGGCCCGCGTGGTGGATTACGGCCCATTCCCTCTCCTAGAGAGGAGGCCTGAGTCCCAACAGTGGGAACATTATAGAAGGCCGACTATGCTATGCTATGGAATCCTAAAAAACACTGACAATAACAACATGTTCACATGTTTGCAACCATTTCTTTTTACCAGCTTCGACGAAAAAAAAGACGGTACAACTTCCAAAGTCCAAAAGAAAAAAGACCAACAACCAAGAAAAACAGTTTCCAAACATTACTTAAATAAGAAACTTTCCGTATCTTTTCCAAAGAAAAACGTCTCATTGTCAATACAACGATTTTCCTAGAAAACGTGGTCGCACACATTACCGTTAAAGTTTCGTCGAAATATTGGTTGAGCGCTGCGTTAGATAGTCATAAACTTGTGTGCTTTACTGTACTTCGTGCACTTTGAAATGGGAAGCACCGTTCGAATAGTTTTAGGAGTTCCGTATGAAATAAAATGTTAGTTTCTGTGGATATTGTAGTATGTGTTGATATAGTTTTAAAAATAGTGCAAAAACATTGTTATTTTGAAAACTGTTAGAGAACAACAATGACATAGTTTAAATGTTTTTTTTTTCATAGAGTTCTAAAACGAATTTATTAATATTTTAATCAGTCAAACTATTGAGAAATATAATTCAGTAACAGACTACCTAAGTGCGAGTTGGACAAAGCGCTAAAGATTCCGAATGAATCATAAATAACAACAACATATATTTATCTATATACTAATATATAAATCCGAAAACTTTTGTTTGTTTGTTTGTTTGCTTGAACGCGCTAAAATCAGGAACTGCTGGTCCTATTTGTAAAATTCTTTCAGTGTTAGATAGCCCATTTGTCGAGGAAGGCTAAAGGCTATATATATATTATCACGCTAATTATTATTATTATTTATTTGTTCATCAGATTACAAGATTCATTATGGTTAGTAACAGTATGAGCTTATTAACTATGTTAGTAGGACAAATTATTCGAATAATAATGTCAATTGAACAAAGAAGACCAATATGAGCGGAGCAGACGAAATTGCACGGGTCAACTAGTTTCTCTTATAAATTACATGTTGTTGTTTTTGTTATTTATGATTCATAAATGTTTAATATTTTATTTTAAAACCACATACTTATTTACTAAAACTGCATGGAGCTCAAAGGTAGGCAATATGTTAATCCGAAAGTTATTACCAATGAAAATACCAATGAATAATATTTCTGTCTCGTCACTTGCAAGATAAAATTAAACCAACGTTTTTATTTTTGGTAAAAAACCCACAAAGCGGTCAAAGGCCGCTTTTCTTTGAAGTTACTGCTTTCATGACGCATTATTTATTAAATTTATATATTTGTTTATTTTAAAATTTATATTTTCGTTTGAGGATTTGAACTATGGCCGATTAAAGTTCAATGGTATTTTATGCTCAGACAAAGACGAAAATCCGAGAAAAAAAATTAGGTAGCTGCTGTCAAGCTGTCATTTTGAGCGATTATTATTGTTTATTTTTAAATTTGGTTTAATTTTTAAACTGTACAAGTGCGAGTCGGACTCGCGTGCAAAGGGTTCCGAATCAATTTAATTTTTTTAACATGTTATTTTAACACTACAGACTTCTTATAACTTTTTCTGTCTAAACTTAACACTACAGACTTCTTATTAGTTTGTCTACAGACTTCTTATAATCTTTAGGTATAAAACTATTATCTACATTTTTATCATAATTTTAGGCTCAGTAGTTTAAGAGATGATGGTCATTTTTGGTCTAATTTTTGGAATAACTTCAAAACTTTTTATTTTAAATTTATTAAAAAAATATATAACTAAAACCCTCACAGTAAGCCCTTTCATTTGATGTCACAAAATACAGTTTGAAAAACTTTTTTTTTCTAGTTTGACCCCCAAAAGTGGCTCCCATACTACAAATTTATTTATTTACATCAAGCGTCCGTGTTTGGGTCACAGAAGGTCTAGTCCGGAGAAAACTGGCTGTGACACACGAACAGACAGACAGACACCCGAGTGATCCTATACGGGTTCCGTTTTTTTATGGTTCGGAATCCTAAAATTAAATCTGTCAGTATGTCAGTAGCGTGCTGTTTTACGTAAAAATGTAACACAGTCGAGTGATTTTGACGTAAACACTACATACAAGCTTTTATGCCAGATTTTATCCGCTGTACTGATTTTATTGTGCACCCCACCATTGTTCCGAACGATAAAAGGAAAGGAATTGTTTGACAAGTTGAAAAAATATGCAGTTTTTTATGTGGTGGGAACGTGTATTTTTGTATTTTGTTCTAATGGGTATTGTAGTATCGGTAAATATTTACTTTTAGCTAAAGAAATCCTGAAAAACAATTATTCCTGCCATTTAAATGTAAGATATTTCAAGTAAAGAAATAATTGTCTCGAAAAGTAACTGTCAAAGTGATGTAACAGTGTCATAAAACTGAAATGTTTCCAGCCTCTTCTTTTTTTCCAGGGTCCTTCTGGGTAAGCTCGCTCTATTGTAGACTTTGTCTCTGTCATCTCTGACCTAGACTAGAGTCAAGGCCATCTCAAATAAAAAATATAAAAAAAGAAAGATGCAAAATGTTCTAACTATTCAAACTCAATGCAGGAATTTTATATGTAAAGCAGAAACGATTTAAAATAGAAAACCATTAAATGATTACTCGACCAACTAGAAATCGCTTCGCTGGCAATTTGTAGTGTGTGCGCTTCAAATTATGGAGAGGAAAATTTTATTACCATTACCCATTGACAATTCTAGTGTCAGTTTTTCTAGCTTCTGACGGGGGGAAATCCTCATGGATGTCCACCGCCCTGGGATGGGCGGAGGGGTTTGTCAGACTCTTACTAACTAAAACCACCCCGCTGTTCCATCTTTCACCTATGCCGGGGATCGCGGGAACGTACGCGACTTCCGTAATCCCGCCTCTGCGGGCCACCTCGAGTCAGCGGGGGGAGTAAGGTGTTTGACTCCCCCCGTGACATCAAAGAGCGGCGCACGGGAACACCACGCACCGCCACCTCGGGTCCGGACGAATGGGGGGCGACGGACATATCCAAGTCCGCCACCCCTGGACCCAGTTAATGGGGTCGAGAGAGAGCAGCGTATACTCTCCCAATGCCTGGTGCGTCTGCTGCGGGCCGGGAGAGTGGTCGAGATCTCCCTCTCCCTTTCCGCAGCCTTTCTGCGCGATAACTGTTTCGCAGAAGGAGACTACTGCGTCCCAGGACTCCTCGCTGTCGATCATAGAATGGACACAAATGATAGCTTAGACCAACTGCTTGACATGGTTTCCAAGGCACGGAGGACGAGAAGGAGTATGTAATTGACAGCCATCCACGGATCGACCTTGGCCAGTGCTGTTAAGGTAACCTTGAAGATCGACCCGTGCGGCTGCTATCGAGCTCATCTAGCAGTGTGAACATAAAAAAAGCAGAGCCGCTTCCATGCTAAGGAAGCCGTCACATCGACAGGGATAACCAATAAGAAAATATTCAAATTAGACGCCCCGGCCACTGGCAACTTTCTCAACAAATATTTATTACTTTTTGTATCGGTACACGTTGATGGGGGTTATAATTATTTTTCTATCGAATAGAATAAACTTTCCACTTTGTGACAAGCGTACGCAAAAATTATTTTTACGAAATATATTAAGTACTACTTTGAATGTGTAGCTGACTTATGATCCCTTATACGAAAGATGGTAGGATATTCAGGAAGGAAAATATTGTATTTGTTTTGAAAGTTGGTATTAACGTCATTCTTTCAGGATAATTTAGGTCTAATGGTCGTCGACCCCGGTTAGATAAGACATTCTATTTCTGAATTAATTTTAAATAATTTTTCCTCGTCTGGTCCAAAACATGGGATGAATGGTCGTCGCCCCCGGTTAGATAAGACAGTCTATTTCTGAATTAATTATAAATAGTTTTTCCTCGTCTGGTCCAAAACATAGGATGAGTAAGTTTAAGCATAAATCATGTGAATTTTAAGGAAAACCATATGCAGTGTTATTCCTCATGATTTTAACAAACTGTGTTACAATACTCCTAACTAAGTTTTAGTTTTTACCATTGATAGGCAGGCATTCGTTTGATCACTATCTCAGCTGATGGTAAGCGATGAATCGGTCGAAGATGGAGCACGTTTGCCTAGAAGTAACCTATTCAATCTTGACTTAAAGACTCCCAGTGAAGTGAACCTTAACGCATCGCTGTCGACTGGAATTGTGCCCAAAAGATTGGCTGTACTGCCACTTTGAATGCCATTTTTATCCGCTGTCCACGGTGTTAAACGACTTAACCACTTATTTTAATGTTTACTTAATTGAGTTTTTGTTTTAAAAGCATGAATGCCTGAGTGTGTTCCTTCAAATAGAATGTTATACAGCTGACCCTGTTGGTCTTGCGGTCGCAAGCGACTGCCAAGCGTGTAGTCCTGGGTTCGATTCCCAGGTCAGGCATAAAGTATAATTTTCCTGGAAATTTCTCTGACAGCCCGGAGTTTGGGAGTTGGTGGTGTGACAAGCCCGTGCCTTGAATAGCATGGTAAGCCGTGTAACCTGCAGCTGACATCTCTCCGGTCGTGTCGGGTTGCCCTCCCATCGTTATATGAGAGTGATGGACGAGGGAGTGTACCTGTGTTTGCGCACAAACTTAAGTCCCGTGCCGATGGCTAGTTTCCTTTAAAATCGGTCAGAAGGACTATACCTCTTTAGAATACAGCGGAAATGTGAATATGTTGGTCCCAGTATTTTCGGATCCAAACCGGGCTGTGTTTTCAATATCAGTTAAAACTTAGTTTCTTTGTGTTTTGCTTTTAACCCTACCTAAAAAAACACGTGTGTAAAAAAGAACCACTTTGGCAGAATCAGAAAGCACATCACGCTGCCCGTCACTGTCATCATTCTACAGATCACTTCACCCAGGCCTTCACTTCGACATGTTTACAGAATCGTATTGCTGTATCTTCGGGTCCAAATTGGTTTGTTTATTCCATACATTCGTTTCTTTGGGCTTTTTTTATCAAAAGAGTTATTTGTGTTTCGTCTTGAAAAACATCATAACTAATAGTATAGGCTGCCTTTCAAATGTCGCGGAGCGAGGCAGAGGAGCGGAGAAACGGAGAAATTATAACCAATGGATCCGTATAAAATCTCCGCACCACGTGAGTCACTGACATTTTATACACAAAACGTTTTGGGAACACATTCATAGTGCGTGCAGCTAAGGAGTGGAATTCCCTGCCGGAGTCTGTGTTTCCTGATAGCTATAACCTGGGAGTATTTAAGTCAAGAGTAAATAGGTTACTTCTAGGCAAGCGTGCTCCATCTTCGACCACATCATCGCTTACCATCAGGTGAGATAGTGGCCAAACGCGAGCCTATAAAAAGTAAAAAAAAACAATTAATATTTTAGTTTTCAACCTATGTTGTCCCACTGTTGGGCAAAGGTATCCCTCATAGTCTTCCACTCTTTCCGGTGTATTGCTTTCTCCGACAGAACCGGTAACGAACGCCTCTGTTGTCACGCCAGCGTTTCCTAGACGTTCCTCGGCGACGACGCCCGTCCTCTGGCTCCCACTGCGTAACGACTCTGGCCCATTTGTCCTGATGCATTCTACATAAGTGACCCGCCCAAACTCACTTCAACCTGGCAATTTGTTGCCCACATCAGCGACCCCTGTTTTTGATCTAATCGTGGTATTACGTATTCGATTGCTAAGCCTAAAACGTAACGCTTCGCTCCATTACCCTTTGGCAAACTTTGAGTAGTTCATAAATAATCTATACATATAATAAAATCATAGACTAACCGTGTCTGTACATTGAATATTTTTGCATGAAAATTACACAGAAAACTCAGGAAAAAGGTATAAAACACAAAAATGCAATTTTTGAAATTTTCGTCTGTTTGTTGTGCGTTTGTGGGAGCATCACGCTTAAACCACAGATTAGATTGCAAATCTAAATACTCAAAATATTAAGTGATAACCCGAGTAACATTTAGCGTTTATTTCATCAAAATCGACCAACAAAATCAAAAGATATTGAATTTTTAAGTTTAGGAAGAAACTTCCTAATGTATTCTGATGAGTCAGAGCGCCATCTATTGAGAAAAATAAAATGCACGAAAGCATTCAAAATTGTTGAGTTATTTGTGAAACTTTTAATACGTGGCAAAATAAGAGTGAACATTTTATACCTTTTCGTTATTTATCGATACAATCGATCCACAAAATTAAAATATATTTAATTTTTAGTTTAGTAAGAAACTTCCTTATATATTCTGATTAGTCAGAGCGCCATCTATTGAGGAACCAAAAAATGCATTAAAGCATGAATGTTACACCAAAACACATTGATTGAGTTATTTGTGAAACCTTTAATACGTAGACGTAGTCTTCTATACATATAATAAAATCGTAGACTAACCGTGTCTGTACATTGAATATTTTTGCATGAAAATTACACAGAAAACTCAGGAAAAAGGTATATTTAAAACACAAAAATGCAATTTTCGTTTTTGTCTGTTTGTATGTGCATTTGTGGGAGCATCACGCTTAAACCACAGATTAGATTGCAAATCTAAGTACTTATAAATATTAAGTGATAATTCGAGTAACATTTAGCGTTTATTTCATCAAAATCGACCCACAAAAGCAAAAGATATTGAATTTTTAAGTTTAGGAAGAAACTTCCTAATGTATTCTGATGAGTCAGAGCGCCGTCTATTGAGAATAATAAAATACACGAAAGCATTCAAAATTGTTGAGTTATTTGTGAAACTTTTAATACGTGGCAAAATAAGAGTGATCATTTTATACCTTTTCGTTATTGATCGATACAATCGATCCACAAAATCAAAATATATTGAATTTTTAGTTTAGGAAGAAACTTCCTTATATATTCTGATTAGTCAGAGCGCCATCTATTGAGGAACCAAAAAATGCATGAAAGCATGAATGTTACACCAAAACACCTTGATTGATTTATTTGTGAAACTTTTAATACGTAGACGTAGCAAAATAAAAGTAAACATTTTAATACCTTATCGTTATTTATCGTTACATACGGGCTTCTTATTTAACGTCTTCCGCTGCCAAATATTTTGTCAGTTTACATGGTCGATAGATGGCGTTGCACTGATGACGCGTTTTCTGAACTGCGGTGTTAAGATTTTCCGATGGAGAATGACCTCACACGATTTTTAAACACAGTCGTGTTCGTAGGAATTTCGGTTTGGTCTCTGAAAGGTCTTAAACTGTTAGGGACCAAAATTGCTTAAATCTCCGAGTTGTCCTGGTTTCGTTTAAAGTGCATTTATCGTAGTTTTGCGAAGTACTGGACGGTTCGACTTGCGGATCAGGCCTGTAGGGTTCCGTACCAAAGGTGCTGTGCTGACGAGACCCTACTGCTAAGCCCCCGCGATTGATTCCGTTTATAGCGAAGCAACGAACGGTTCGATTTGCGAAACAAGGCTAATAATAATAAGGTACCGTACCAAAGGTGGTCACGGTGACGGGAACGATCGATTTTGGGGGGCTACTCTCTTAAGTCCGAAGTCCGTAGTTTCGGGCTTAAATGCGGGCGGGCGTATTCTATTCCGTATCACACTACAGACTTACGATTAGTCCCGAACCCGAACTAAGAATGAATGACAACACGTTCTCAGTGGTTAGGTGATACGGAGTAGAATATTTTTTTTCTTCTTAATATATAAGTAAAACAAAGTCGGGTTTTTTCGAACACTTTTCTAACTAACTCGAGCGATTTTCATAGTTTTTGTGTTTTTGGATAAGTCTTCGTCTAGAATAGCATAATAAGAATTAAAATACAAAAAAAAATGAGTATGTAGGTAGGAAGGGTAGGTAGGTAGGCAGGTAGGTAGCGCAGGTAGGTAGGGTAGGTAAGGTAGGGTAGCTATGGTAGGTAGGTAGGGTAGGTAAGTAGGTAGGTAGGTTAGGGTTAGTAGGTAAAGTAGCCAGTTGACGGGAGCGAAGCCGCGCGGGTCAGCTAGTAATAAATAATATATCTCGTCGACTGATCGACACTGCGTGACCAGAGGACTGAGTCGTTCATTACAAAAATAATTTGTCGTGGACAAAACGAAACATTTATAGAATCACTTTGTTGTCCGTCCGTCTGTCTGTCAAGACCCTTTATCTGGGAACGCGAGGAGGTATCGAGTTGAAATTAAAACCATATACTCAGGTCTACAGTCCCTCGAAACTGTGAAAAAATAAAACTTAAGAAATTTGTGTTTTTATTTGTTAACTTAAAAAAAGATATGACCGTTTATGCCGCAATAAACAAATATTTCGTCAATCTCAAGGGAATTAAAATTTATAGGGTATTTTCTGTTGTTCTGGAACTATGAAATTTGGCAATTAATGTCATCTTATACCATAAGTCTAAGGAAACATCTGAAAATGATGATGATTTGTAATTAAATCATAAAAAAACTGGCTAAGTGCGAGTCGGACTCGTGTGTAAAGGGTTCCGAAGCAATTTCATTTTTGTAACATGTTGTTTTAACACTATACTAGACTTCTTATGGGTTTTCCAGTACTCTGTAGGTAAAGAACTATTATCTGCATTTTTTTCAAAATTTTAGGCCCAGTAGTTTTGGGGATAAGAGTAATTTTTGATCCAATTTCTTAAATAGCTTCGAACCTGTTCATTTTGAAATTATGAAAAAAATGTATTTAAAAACCCTCACAGTAAGCCCGTTCATTTGACATGTCACAAGGTACAGTTTGATTTTTTTAATTTACTTTTCTAGTTTGACCCCCAAAAGTGACCCCCATACTCAGAATTTAATAATTTACGTAAACTTTGGGTCACAAAAATGCATTTGTATACCAAGTTTCAACAGAATCGGTCTAGAAGATCCGGAGAAAACTGGCTGTGACAAGCGGACAGACAGACACCCGAGTGATCCTATAAGGGTTCCGTTTCTCATGGATGTTCAGAACCCTAAAAATATAGTCTTTCTATCTACTTTACTTATTACTTTTCTTTCTACTTTGTACGGAACACTAGGTGGGCGAGTCCGACTTGCACTTGCCCGGTTTTTTTTTATTGGGAAAAATTGAAGCTCACTTCATGTTCACTCCCTCTAAGGAAGCCTCTCTATTACAGCGGACCGAGACACCGTAGAGGAGAAACGGAGAAATTTCAACCAATGGAATTGTTTTAAATCTCCGCACCACGTGATTCACTAACATTTCGACTGACATTATTGGTTAATATTTCTCTGGAGAAACAGAGAAATATTTACCAATTGAAAAGCACAAAATGTCAGTGACTCACGTTATTCGAAGATTTTATACAGTTCTATTGGTACCGCGACCATGCACAGGCAGCCTGTAGAAGTATTATGGTGAGGTGTAAACAATGTTGGTAAACTTATTTATTTGTTAAACATTTATGTAAACTAGTAAAAACACTGTACAAAGGCGGATTTAGTGTAATGGGCATTTTCCACCCTTCGACTTTAGATGGTGGAGCAGAGACAACTTATAAGAGTGGATGAGAAATAACTTATCTATGTATCGGCTGAATACAATTTAAAAGTAATATTAAGAAATAAAATAAATGGCAAACAAACAAGAAGTAAAATAAATTAAAAACCAAAGTAAGAATCATTTATTTTTATTTTAAGAGTTTATAATCAAATAAGTATTTAAAAGAAATACATCAAATATTGAAAAAAAAAATCTAATTCAAACGACAAAAAGGAACGTGCAAATAAATGTTTTAAAATTCATTGGATTTTTAAAACGTAATAATACCTAAACAAAAAGGAAAGTTAAATAAAAACTCGAAAAATGCTGTATAGCACGTTCTATAAAATCACATTTATTTCAACACTAGTGGACGTCACGCGGTTTCACCCGCGTAGTTCCCGTTCCCGTGGGAGTATGGGGATAAAATATAGCCTTTGTTAATCCCTGATAAAGTAGCTATCCATTACTGATAGAATTTTTCAAATCGGTCCAGTAGTTTCGGAGCCTATTCATTTCAAACAAACAAATCTTTCCTCTTTATAATATTAGTGTAGATTATATACATTCTGCAAATTAATGCTTAACATTAAAGAAACAACGTAATGTAAAAAGGAGTTAGTTCAGGAATATTATTATGTTTAAGATCAAAAATTTATATCACTTAGCATAATAGGTTCTAAAAAACATCTAATACATAATAACCTAATACAATAAAAATACAATCGTTTGGAGTTCTTCAATTAATATACGCACAAACATAATTTCATCTGTAATAAAATAATCTAAATAAGTAATTATATCGATCTGAATACAAACATACTTTCAACGATAGAAAGCTTTAAAAACTTAAATATATAAAACAAGTTAAAAGCATGAATCATCATTGTTTATTGTTCTTTGTTTAACCTTTTCAAAATCCGTTGCATGGTTAGCGGAGAAACAGACAGAGACTTTATTTATTATAGATTGTTACAAGAACTTACCAACGATATCACAGGCAGAAAGCAAGTATTTATACATCAGGAACCACTGTCCTGCTAACATCAGGTTCAGGAACAACTCTTTCTTGTAAGTTAATACCGTGATCTGTACGCCTCACTGCTAACGACCTTAGATATAATCGGTTTCTGTAAAAGTCGTGCCATATTTTTCTATTACTTTTTACAATGACAAAATAAATATTCAATAGTAATGGGTTTATGTTATAAACGACGATGGCAATAAAATTCAAAGATGCGTCAAAATAAATTTGTAAGGAAAATAAATACGTAACAATATGAAAAGACACTAAAATCACGTCGCTCAATATAAATATTAAAGTGGCGATGAACAAGCGATGCCAGATGTTAGTAGCTGTATGTGAGCTAGCGTTTGAACCACAACAAAGCGATTGTACTAATCCAACGTAAAGAATACAGTTGATAACCATAGTTACAATAAAAATAATATTTCCAGCTTTACTTGTTACGTCAAATACGTTAGAAGTATGAATAGCATAAAAATATCTAACAAAAAAAAAAATAAGTGTGATTATTAAGGCCCCACCCCAAGCGAACAGCCCGCTTTTCATATATTTCTTTGGAATATGGACATTGATAACTTTTACAAAATCTACGTAAAACAAATGACACATTACTATCACCCAGTGATGCCTTACTGTTAATAAATACATGAATGTATATAATACAATTTCGTAAAATAAACACCTCGCATAAAATGTGTTTGAAAAAAAACTATCTTCATAAGTGGTCATAATCGTCAGTATAGAGAATAAAAAGTTTGTCAAAACCGCGTTAAGACACACATAGTTTCTGTAATTACGAAACTTTTTGAATATACACCACGACGTCACTCCGTATACCAGCGCAGTTAGTGTCAGCACACACATAATGTTATGTTCAATTTTATAAATCTCGTTAAAGCGTTGGTGGACAGGTCTACTACGCGGCTTTACGTATGAAAGACGATTGAAACGAGCATAATAACACGAAATATCATTATTTATGATCACGAACTGCCAAATCAACACCATAGTAATCTGTTTTTGGTAAGAATCCTCAATCCAAGATACGAAAAGCACAGGATCGGTCGATGTGGCGACGTTTGGGAAGCTTATATTCAGCGACGGAAATCTTTAGCGTAAATTGCTTGTGATAAGTACTTCTAGTGATACTTTCGGTACTCACGGTTCACGACTAAACATATGTTGACGGATTCTGAGTTTTTATTACCACGTATTTAAAATAGATTTAATATTAATTATTGCATTAAATTTCCTGTTAGTTGCATTATAATTCAGTTTAGATATTGCTTCACTTGTAGTCAACAGGAAAAAATAAATATTTAAAAGAAAAACCGTCTATTGGTAACAAATGTTCTTTTAATCTTGTTCTACCATACATACTGATTTATAAATAACTAGTCTAATAATCACGGCATTATAATTATACAAACGCGTATATAAACAAAATAAATCATTGGGCATAAAAAAAAATCCAGATTGTTGACAATGGCAAAAGTGCCCAGAACACTGGTGCATTGCCGCGTTAAATGGCAATGCTGATTCTTTGGCCGAAGAAAAGCCCAGCCCTCTGGTCACTTGAACAGTCGCCAAGTTTATTGCTGATGTCGATAACGAAAAAACCGTCCATTTTGTTTAAGAAATGAAAAAGATTGCGAATTTTTAATGTTCCGTAACCAAAGGATAACCAACTATGTCTCCGCGGTCCGTCCGTCCATCCGTCTGTCTGTCAGCGGGCTGTATCTCAAGAACCGTAATAGGAAGGCAGTTGAAATTTTCTCAGATTGTGTATTGCTATTATAACAATAAATAACAAAAATTAAGGTTTATTGTACGGAACCCTTCGTTTGCGAGTCCGACTCGCACTTGGGCGGTTTTATAGAAATGCATAGAATGGTTCGCTTCTTTGACACGAATCGTGTGCCTGCAAAACTGTATTATTCTGCATATTGTGTAGTGCTGTCTCGGTTCATTATCATCATCATCCACAGCCCGACTTCGCCCACTGCTGAGCATAGGCCTCTTTTTCCTTGTGCCAATCCCCACGTTCCCGTATCAGCCACATCCGGGTTCTGTCTGCAATGGTAACAATTTCGTCTCCCCATCCTGCTGCCGGATGACCCGCACTTCTTTTTCCAGTCACTACAGTCACTATCTGTTATCTTTCAATATTTGAATTCAGTACTTGTGTTATTGCTATTATTATTTTAGGCTACTTCATTTTATTATTCGAATTGCTTTTATTTATTTAACACCTTAAAAGTATTCTTAGAGGATGCCCTAATATGATAATCAAGTGACGAAGTATTGTTTTTAAGGATGGGAAATCATCAAATGACTGCTCCCGCTCTGGGCGGAAGAGACAGGAGTGTCATACTCTTACTGACTTTAACCCATCCGTGTGCTTCCTAATGCTCTCTGCGTTCCATGGCCGCGGTGACTCTTTCGAACATATTCCGCGACCCTGGGACGATGCATAAAATCAGAAAATTGTTTCCAATACTTGATTATATGTATTTGTTCGCTAACAAAATTGAAGAAAAAAAACGTATTTCTCTTTTATATCTGACGACAGAGAAAATAGGATATGAGGGATTTCTCTCAGATTGGGTAAATTCTGCAAGGTCTGTGACCATTCTTCTTTAGAATACGGTAAACAGTCTTAAAACTAAATGAAAACTACCTTCGTAGAAAGATGGCCTGAAACACAGGTTTAAATAATCCTAGATCTGGCAAGTCATCATTACATTATCTTAAATTCGTCACACCATAGCTTTTATCCAGATTATTAAAGTACTGTTATAACCCCATAGTATTGACATGAATATAGAAAAAACAAAACTCTTTGACAAATAGCCAGACACACAAACGTCGAAGAAAATCTACTTGAGTTACTAAATTTCGTATTTCTTCATGCCATTTTTGATCTTTTCCACAGACATTTATGCCATTTTGATAAAACTGTTTGATCAAATTACTACGATTTATCGTAACGTGATATTATAATCATAACGGTCTTGCTTTTGCCAGCGGCTTCGCCCGCGTGGTACCTAGGGAACATACTCCCGGGATAAAAAGTAGCCGAACACGTAAATAAATACACATATCTAGGAAAAGAAATATCATTTGAGGACAGAAACGAAGAAGAAGAGCTAGAATGACGAATTAATATGAGCTGTAAGAAGTACTTGTAACTTAAAGAGATTATGAAAGGGGACTATCCGCTCCACGTAAAGAAAATAGTGATGGATACATGGATTGTTGTATCCGTGTGTGCCAAATAAATTAGTTTGCTTTCATTCATTCTACCGACTCTTATGTATGTTTGTCAAATGAGGACCAACAACACTAAAGGAAAAACATAATTGGTCAGCTGCCAGATAGCAATGGAAATAAAGTTTCCAAAAATAAAAAATGTATAAAATTAGAAGTGAATTTATACGGAAGAAGACAAAACTTGTTGACGTCCTGTACTACAGTCTAAGTTTAAAGTGGCGATGGGCGGGCCATGTCCGAAATATGGGATGAGTAAGTTCAAGCATATACTTCACGTGAATTTTAAGTAAAACTGTATATTCAGTGTTTTCTCTCATGATTTATATAAACCGTATTACAATACTCCTAATTAAGTTAACCTTAACGCATCGCTGTCGACTGGAATTGTGCCCAAATTGGCGGTATTGCCACCTTGAATGGCAATTCTTATGTCCACGGTGTCCACTTATTTTAATTTCCAGCCGGTCGATTTGAACCCGAAGATACATCAGTACTATTCTGTCAACATGTCGAAGTGAAGGCTTGGGTGAAGTGATCACAAAGTGAGCTGTCATCCCGTCTTGATTACTTAGAATGACAGCTCACTTCACCCAGGCCTTCACTTTGACATGTTTACAGAATTATACTGCTGTATATTTGGGTCCAAAATGGTTCGTTATTTGCATACATTCGATCATTCGTTTTTTCGGTTTTTTTATCAAAAGAGCTATTTATGTTTCGTCTTGAATAACATCATAACTAATAGTATAGGCTGCCTGTTCATTGTCGCGGAGCGAGGCAGACGAGCGGAGAAACGGAGAATTTTCAACCAATGGAACCGTATAAAATCTCCGAACCACGTGAGTCACTGACATTTTATACAATTCATATTTTTGTTTTCAACCAATGTTGTCCCACTGTTGGGCAAAGGTATCCCCCATAGCCTTCCACTCTTTCCGGTGTATTGCTTTCTCCGACCAATCTGTCACGAACGCCTCTGTTGTCACGCCAGCGTTTCCTAGACCTTCCTCGGCGACGACGCCCGTCCTCTGGCTCCCACTGCGTTACGACTCTGGCCCATCTGTCCTGATGCATTCTACATATGGGACCCGCCCAAACCCACTTCAACCTGGCAATTTGTTGCCCACATCAGCGATCCCTGTTTTTGATCTAATCGTGGTATTACGTATTCGATTGCTGAGCCTAAAACGTAACGCTTCGCTCCTTTTCCCTTTGGCAAACTTTGAGAAATAATAATAATAAAAAATATATCTCGTCGACTGATCGACACTGCGTGACCAGAGGACTGAGTCGTTCGTTTCAAAAATAATTAGCCGTGCATTCAACGTGGTAATGCTTACGTTAATTAAGCATTTTTTTAGTGGACAGTGTAGTTGATTCTTTAGCCGAAGAAAAGGCCGACCCATAACTCAGCTCTTTGTTTTCTATTAAAATCTACAACATGTAATAAAATAAACGCAATACCTACCTTTTTGCCATTTCGGGGTTGGTCCAATACTAAAAGTTGTTCATTATGATAAATGATATTTATTTTGCAAAAAGGTTACAAGTAACTCTTTTACACGTCAATTTTTTTTTTGACATATTTATCTAGATGAGGCCGGATGTTTCCTAGCTGACTACCCTGAGAAGAAACACCGAAACAAACTCAGAGGTCTCTTTTGAAGTCCATACAATTGCCAATAACATATGAAAAACATGTAGGTTAAGGTCTGAGGTGGCCTTTTGAGGAAAGCACCACGCAGGTTTGAGTGGGCTTGTCCAGACAGTGCAAGCATTTGTCAGTTATCGTGCAGCTCAACTCAAAACTTTGAGGAGCTCAACGAACCGACGAACAATACCAAAGTAAGGACATTTGGGTAAGCTGCATAATATACTCAAACTGCCAGACAGTCATGAAATCAATCCTTAAAATAACGACCTACATAGTCCTCACACTTACAATACATCATTTTTTTAAGAACCATGCAGATTAGTGTCTGAGATGGTCTTTAGAAGAAAGAACCACACAGATTTGAGTGAACCTGACCAGAAAGCGCAAGCCTTTGTCAGTGGTCGTGTAGCTCAACTCAGATCCACATAGGAGCTCAACAACTCGACGAACAATACCAAAGAATGAATAAGTACAAGGACCCCTTAAGAGGTATTGTGTTTATTCTGTTACACGTTTTATAGCTGAGGAGTTGGTCCATGTTACTCATATCCATCGACTCATATTTTAGAAAATATTGTTCTTATTTTTATAATATAACAGCCGTTGATACAGCTAATCAACTCACGAAGTTACGTTTTCAAGTTTGAATTACTTACAATTTCTAACAATTTACTGTTTTTTGAGCAATATTTTTGTATTCCAATTCCCATAAACATTTCACCTTTCGATACCTTGACAGTAACAAATCTCACAGCTCAATAGACAAATGAAATGGTTGACAAATTCAATCTCTTCCAAAAGTATTTTACTTTTAACATTTACTTCGGAAATTTGGTTAAGCTTCCTCATTTATTATTTCGTTCGAAAATTCCGGAAGGTTACTGATTTCTTCGCAAGAGCCTCTTGAAATTATTTGGTGAGGATCCTTCGAACATTATTCTTAAAAAGTTTTATTAGGGTTCCGTACCTCAAAAGGACAAAACGAAACATTTATAGAATCACTTTGTTGTCCGTCCGTCTGTCTGTCAAGACCCTTTATCTGGGAACGCGAGGAGGTATCGAGTTGAAATTAAAACCATATACTCAGGTCTACAGTCCCTCGAAACCGTGAAAAAATAAAACTTTAGAAATTTGTGTTTTTATTTGTTAACTTCTAAAAAGATATGACCGTTTATGCCGCAATAAACAAATATTTCGTCAATCTCAAGGGAATTAATATTTATAGGGTATTTTCTGTTGTTCTGGAACTATGAAATTTGGCAATTAATGTCATCTTATACCATAAGTCTAAGGAAACATCTGAAAATGATGATGATTTGTAATTAAATCATAAAAAAACTGGCTAAGTGCGAGTCGGACTCGTGTGTAAAGGGTTCCGAAGCAATTTCATTTTTGTAACATGTTGTTTTAACACTATACTAGACTTCTTATGGGTTTTCCAGTACTCTGTAGGTAAAGAACTATTATCTGCATTTTTTTCAAAATTTTAGGCCCAGTAGTTTTGGGGATAAGAGTAATTTTTGATCCAATTTCTTAAATAGCTTCGAACCTGTTCATTTTGAAATTATGAAAAAAATGTATTTAAAAACCCTCACAGTAAGCCCGTTCATTTGACATATCACAAGGTACAGTTTGATTTTTTTAATTTACTTTTCTAGTTTGACCCCCAAAAGTGAACCCCATACTCAGAATTTAATAATTTACGTAAACTTTGGGTCACAAAAATGCATTTGTATACCAAGTTTCAACAGAATCGGTCTAGAAGATCTGGAGAAAACTGGCTGTGACAAACGGACAGACAGACACCCGAGTGATCCCATAAGGGTTCCGTTTCTCATGGATGTTCAGAACCCTAAAAATATAGTCTTTCTATCTACTTTACTTATTACTTTTCTTTCTACTTTGTACGGAACACTAGGTGGGCGAGTCCAACTTGCACTTGCCCGGTTTTTTTTTCTATCGGGAAAAATTGAAGCTCACTTCATGCTTCTCCCCTAAGGAAGCCTCTCTATTACAGCAGACCGAGACACCGGAGAGGAGAAACGGAGAAATTTCAACCAATGGAATTGTTTTAAATCTCCGCACCACGTGATTCACTAACATTTTGACTGACATTATTGGTTAATATTTCTCTGGAGAAACAGAGAAATATTTACCAATTGAAAAGCACAAAATGTCAGTGACTCACGTTATTCGAAGATTTTATACAGTTCTATTGGTACCGCGACCATGCACAGGCAGCCTGTAGAAGTATTATGGTGAGGTGCAAACAATGTTGGGAAACTTATTTATTTATTAAACAATTATGTAAACTAGTAAAAACACTGTACAAAGGCGGATTTAGTGTAATGGGCATTTTCCACCCTTCGACTTTAGATGGTGGAGCAGAGACAACTTATAAGAGTGGATGAGAAATAATCTATGTATCAGCTGAATACAATCTGAAAGTAATATTAAGAAATAAAATAAATGGCAAACAAACAAGAATTAAAATAAATTAAAAACCAAAGTAAGAATCATTTATTTTTATTTAATGAGTTTATAATCAAATTAGTATTTAAAAGAAATACAAAAAATATAAAAAAAAAAATCTAATTCAGAAGACAAAAAAGAACGTGCAAATAAATTTTTTAAAATTCATTGGATTTTTAAAACGTAATAATACCTAAACAAAAAGGAAAGTTAAATAAAAAATCGAAAAATGCTGTATAGCACGTTTTATACAATCACATTTATTTCAACATTACATAAATTCTGCAAATTAATGCTTAACATTAAAGAAACAACGTAATATAAAAAGGAGTTAGTTCAGGAATATTATTATGTTTAAGATCAAAAATTTGTATCACTTAGCATAATAGGTTCTAAAAAACATCTAATACATAATAACCTAATACAATAAAAATACAATCGTTTGGAGTTCTTCAATTAATATACGCACAAACTTAATTTTATCTGTAATAAAATAATCTAAATAAGTAATTATATTGATCTGACTACAAACATACTTTCAACGATAGAAAGCTTTAAAAACTTAAATATATAAAACACGATAAATGCACGAATCATCATTGTTTATCGTTCTCTGTTTTAGCGAAAACCTTATCAAAATCCGTTGCATGGTTAGAGGAGAAACAGACAGAGACTTTATTTAACAATATTTATAGATTGTTACAAGAACTTACCAACGATATCACAGGCAGAAAGCAAGTATTTATACATCAGGAACCACTGTCCTGCTAACATCAGGTTCAGGAACAACTCTTTCGTGCAAGTTAATACTGTGATCTGTACGCCTTACTGCTAACGACCTTAGACATAATCGGTTTCTGTAAAAGTCGTGCCATATTTCTCTATTACTTTTCACAATGACAAAATAAGTGTTCAATAGTAATGGGCTTACGTTATTAACGACTATGGCAATATAATTTAATGATGCGTCATAATACATTTGTAAGGAATATAAATACGTAAAAATATGAAAAGACACTAAAATCACGTCACTCAATATGAATATTAAAGTGGCGATGAACAAGCGTTTCCGGATATTAGTAGCTATATGTGAGCTAGCGTTTGAACCACAACAAAGCGATTGTACCAATCCAACGTAAAGAATACAATTGATAACCATAGTTACAATAAAAATAATATTTCCAGCTTTACTTACATCTTCCTCATTTTGCAAATGAGGAAAATTTTCATAATAACATTTTACAAAAAAATAAATAATTGTGATTATTAAGGCCCCACCCCAAGAGAAAATGACACTTTTCGTATATTTCATTGGAAT
The DNA here is from genome assembly GCA_947578705.1 of Lacanobia wlatinum. Taxonomy (NCBI): domain Eukaryota; kingdom Metazoa; phylum Arthropoda; class Insecta; order Lepidoptera; family Noctuidae; genus Lacanobia; species Lacanobia wlatinum. Next base: position 19,921,311 of record OX388046.1, on the reverse strand, counting down.
ATTGACACTGAAAACTTTAACAAAATCTACGTAAAACATATGGCACATTACTATCACCCAGTAATGTCTTACTGTTAAAAAATACATGAATATATATAATAAAAATTCACTAAATAAACACCAAGCTTCACTTGTGTCTGGCCCAAAAGTATGTTCATAAGTGGTTATAACCACCATTATAGAGATTAAAGAGTTTGTCAAAATTGCGTTAAGACACACATAGTTTCTGTAATTACGAAACTTTTTGAATAAATACCACGACGTCACTCCGTATACCAGCGCAGTTAGTGTCAGCACACACATTATGTTATTTTCAATTTTGAAAATCTTATGACGTCTTGTATGGAAATCATTCAATTTTGTTCTAACTGGAATAGTACTATTAATAGAACACCAAAGATCATTTCTTTCGATCATTAACTGCCAAATCAACACCATATTAATATGATTTTGGTAAGATCCTCAATCCAAAATACCAAAAGCACAGGATCGGTCGATGTGGCGACGTTTGGGAAGCTTATATTCACCGACGGAAGTCTTTAGCCTAAATTGCGTATGATAAGTACTTTTAGTGTTAATTTCAGTACCGACGGTTCACGACTAAACATACGTTGACGGATTCCGAAATTTTATAACCACGTATTTAAAATAGATTTAATATTAATTGTTGCATTAAATTTCCTGTTAGTTGCATTATAATTCAGTTAAGTTTAGATATTACTTCACTTGCAGTCAGCAGGAAAAAATAAATATTAAAAAAACCGTCTATTTGTAATAAATGTTCTTTTAATCTTATTCTAGCATACATACAGATTTACAAACAACTAGACTTATAATCACGGCATTATTTACAAATGCGTATAAAAACAAAATAAATCATTGGGCATAAAAAAAATCCACATCGTGGACAATGGCAAAAGTGCCCAGAACACTGATGCATTGCTGCGTTGAATAGCAATGCTGCAATTTTGGCCGAAGAAAAGCCCAGCCCTCTGGTCACTTGAACAGTCGACAAGTTGTTTGCTGATTTCGATAACAAAAAAAAAAAATAGTTTAAAAAACTGTAACCCGACTACAGAAAAATAAAAGTGATCTCAAAAGTATGAAACAAGAAAATATTTCAGAAACAAATCAAGAGAGGTACAAAAATGGTGAAAGTAAAGCCGTGGTCGCATGCCTGTATATCATGTGGGTGCCTGGGACACCTATAGAACTATAAAGGCATGCGACCACGGCTTTACTTTCACCAATTTTGTACCTCTCTTGATTTGTTTCTGAAATATTTTCTTGTTTCATACTTTTGAGATCACTTTTATTTTTCTGTAGTCGGGTTACAGTTTTTTAAACTATTTTTTTTTTTTTTTTATACTTTTCCGTTTTAAAAATCGTTTCTATTTATAACTGCACGTCGCTATCATTTTAATTATGTACAACTAGCTATGCTCTCGACTTTGTTGGCGTGGATATGGGCGAAAAAATGTGATGGTGATGCATTAGATAAGATTTAAAAATTTCTTTAGTTTTTTCTTGCTGATTTCTACATTTGCGGGTAACACTCAACCGTTCGTTGACTTTTTTGTTACGGTCACGGTGTCACCCCTTAACAGGGGACGCAATGAAACCTGTCCGAGATGAGGTGCAACAAAATTCGAAAAATGGCTTGTGACTTCCGTCATCGCGCAAGGCATAAATATTTCAGGGTGCCCCAGGTGTCAGCCATGCTAGCTACGCCACTGTTACTGAAGTCAGTCCGTGGATGGTTGATCGTCTTATCTTATCATACCAAGACTCTTGCATGCCTCGGAAAGTACTTAAATCCGTTGGTCCCGCCTGTTATTTGTAGACTTTTGACAGTCGTTACGGATTGTCAGAAGCCAGAAAATCTGACACCAATCTGACCAAAAAGTACCGGGCCACCCAGTTATTGGGATGTGGTATTCAGCTGGATCCAGTTTGTCTGGATGCCGAACCCAATATATTTGGGAAAAGGTTGTACAGTTGATGAAGATTTAGGACATACATACATAACCAACACTTTATATCTTGTCTTAAAACTCAAAACTTTGTCTTGTCTTAAAAGTCGCGACGAACCTATCACGGGGCTTTGCCGTCACCACGGTTGATAAGCCATTAAGGCCTGCGGGTGACCTAATGTTGCCAGGTTTCCGCATAAAACCGGAAGTTTAATTTTCACTGAAATTAGATGAGTCAAAGTTCTTTAATATACAGTATGTTAAAGAACTCTGACTCATTTAATTTTGTTTATCTATTACAAGTTAAAACGGTTTAATGTTGCTACTGGTCATACAGTCTGGATTTACTTACAATGCTACTTAATATTAGTCAGTAATCTCAGGAGACTGTTCGCAAAATTCGCGCTTTAACGTAGAGTTGGGGATACCAATCAGAATTATAAACATACATACTTATTATTATTATTTGAAAGATACAAAATTATTAGTGACTTAAGTTGTCAGACTCTTCATCCCATTTAATACGGCTAATTATCAATAATGGTCTCTGAGAATCTTGGGGCTACATGACAAAAGCCACGCGAGTCGATCTTCTCGGTTAAACAACGCATGCTAAGACTCCTCCGTGCCTCAGAAAGCAAGTTAAGCCGTTGGTCCCGCCTGTTATTTGTAGATTTTTGGCAGACGTTACGGATGGTCAGAAGCCAGAATATCTGACAACAGGTCTGCCAAGAAGTACCGCGTTACCCTGTTTCTGGGTTGTGGAGATCTGCCGTATCACGTAAATTACTGGTATTCAGCTGCGGAACGCTGGGAAAAGGCTAAATAGATATTATATAAATATATCTATCGGCTGTTCCCTGCGACTATTTCCGTGAACTGGTAGTACGATTTTTGTTCAATAGATGGCGTTACGTGTATGTATTGGCTATACGTAATGAAAATTAATGTTAAATTCACATATATTTTGATAGAGCGAACCGATTCGGATGAAACAAAACCTTAATTTTGTACTTTGAGTTATTAAATTACAATTGATATAAAAGTTATCTGCATTCGTTTTATACTTTCCACGTGTTTTGAACAACTAAACAGACAAACGGTCAAAAAATGAAATACTGGAAATGGTTTCTGTTAGTACCTATTCCTGGCTACTTTATTTTATTTTAATGTACAACAACAACTCTTCTACAGATTCTACATAGATTACTTATTCAGTAAAACTCACTGTCGTTTGTTTGTTCACAATTGATACATATTTATTTACTTAGACAATACAATATTTGCACATATTTATAAAGTGCTCGTTAAAACCTTTCCTTTGATACCAAACATGTTATGATTATCTCAATATTTTTTTTCAGAGTCCGAAATTTACGTGTATTTTCTCGCATTTTAATTAAAGTGAAAATGTATACCTAGCCTATGTCACCCGCAAAGTTCTTACTAATCTATTGATACCTTATTCATCACAATAAGTTCAGTGGTTTAGTTAGGCGCTAGAGTGGAACATACACATATACATACATACATAGACAGCTAAAATCATAACCCTTTCTTTTGGATTTGCCGTAGTCGGGTAAAAAAACAAACGAAACCTGTTGACTGCCGACTAGGTGTCGTGAAATGCGGCACTGAGATAACGGCGCCGCAGCGCGCTTGCAATATACAACATGCATTTATACACGTTGCGTATGAGTTGCTATCACATTTTGGGCAGGCGCTCACTCGACGAATTTTAGCATTTTTAGCTATGGAACACAGTGAGAGGCCCGTTTTACGGGTCGAGAGGTTGCCAAGGGCAGGGTCGTGACGGCTCACCACGTCCCGTTACGGGGACGCAACGACATCAGAGACGAAAGCATGGCGTGATTTATTTCGACGCTAACACCATCTATCGAGCTTCGAAAAAATCCGGCACATAAATATTTCAGTTCATGTATTTCTCCTCTAACGAGTGGCATAACAAATCGTAAAGATTTCAAAGATTTGATTAACTTCACGTAGGTATCACTTTGATCATGTTTTTCACTAAATTGTACAGCTACGTCCCACGAAGTGCAGGCTCGCTTTTACTTGTTTGTTAGCAATTTAAACATATACATTTACTTAGACAATATGATATACATACATATTTGTAATGTGCTCATCAAGACCTTTCTTTTGATACCAAACATGTCACAATTATCTGAAATTATTTTTTTTCGTGGACAGAAATTTACGTGTGAACTCCATCACAATACATTTAGGAATAATTTATATAGCCTATGTCACCCGGAACGTTTTTATGAATCTATTGATACCTCAATCATAAAAATCGACTCTGTGGTTTAGGCGTAAGAGTGGAACATAGTTATATACATACATACATACATACATACCTACATAGACTGCTAAAATCATTACCCTTCCTTTTGGCTTTGCCGTAGTCGGGTAAAAAACCGTCTACTTTGTTTAAGAAATGAGAATTATAGTAATTTTTTAAAGTTCCGTAGCCAAAGGGTAACCAACTAAGCCTCCGCGGTCCGTCCGTCCATCCGTCTGTCTGTCAGCGGGCTGTATCTCAAGAACCGTAATAGGAAGGCAGTTGAAATTTTCTTAGATTGTGTATTGCTGTTATAACAATAAATAACAAAAATTAAGGTTTATGGTACGGAACCCTTCGTTTGCGAGTCCGACTCGCACTTGGACGGTTTTATACAAATGCATAGAATGGTTCGCTTCTTTGACACGAATCGTGTGCCTGCAAAACTGTATTATTCTGCACATTGTGTAGTGCTGTCTCTGTTCATTATCATCATCATCCACAGCCCGACTTCGCCCACTGCTGAGCATAGGCCTGTTTTTCCTTGTGCCAATCCCCACGTTCCCGTATCAGCCACATCCAGGTTCTGTCTGCAATGGTAACAATTTCGTCTCCCCATCCTGCTGCCGGATGACCCGCACTTCTTTTTCCAGTCACTACAGTCACTATCTGTTATCTTTAAAAGTATTTTTAGAGGTGGCCCTAACATGATACTCAAGTGACAATGTATTGCTTTAAGGATGGAAAATCATCAAATTACGCCTCCCGCTCTGGGTGGAAGAGAAAGGAGTGTCATACTCTTACTGACTTTTTTTACCCATTCGTGTTCCTCCTAATGCTTTCTGCGTTCCATGGCCGCGGTGACTCTTTCGAACGTATTCCGCGACCCTGGGACGATGCATAAAATCAGAAAATTATGTCCAATACTTGATTACTTACATGTATTTTTTCGCTATCAAAATTGAAGAAAAAAACCGATCAAGAGCGAGTCGGACTCGCGTGCAAAGGGTTCCGAACGAATTAATTTTTTTTAACATGTTATTTTAACACTACAGATTTCTTATAGGATCTCCTGTAATCTATAAGTAAAGATCTATTATCTCCATTTTTTTTATTTGAGGTTAAGTAATTTCGGAGATAAGAGGGGGGAATGGTTATTATTCGTCTTATTTCTTGAATAACTTCAAAACCGTTTATTTTAAGATTAAGAAAAATATATATTTAAAACCCTCACATTAAGGCCTTTTATTTGATACGTCAAACGATTTTGTGAAAAAAAGTTTATTTAAATTTTCTAATTTGACCCCCAAAAGTGACCCCCATACGAAAAATTTAATAATTTACGTTACACGTCCGTATTTGGGTCACAGAAGTCCATATGTGTACCAAATTTCAAGAGAATCGGTCCAGTAGATTCGGAGAAAACTGTGACAGACAGACAGACACCCGAGTGATCCTATAAGGGTTCCGTTTTTTGTTCGGAACCCTAAAATCGTATTTCTCTTATATTTCACACAAAGAAAATAGAATATGTGGGGTTTCTCTCGGAGTTGGGTAAATTTTGCAAGGGCTGTGACCATTCTTCTTTAGAATACGGTAAACAGTCTTAAAACTAATTGAAAACTACCTTCGTAGAGAGATGACCTGAAACACAGGTTTAAATAATCCTAGATCGGGAAAGTCAGTACATTACTTACAGTATCTTAAATTTTATCTCACCATAGCTTTTATCCAGATTATTAAAGTACTGTTATAACCCCATAATATTGATATAAATAAAGAAAAAACAAAACTATTTGACAAATTTGAAAACTTTTATTATAGAGACAACATGCATTAGTTAGCTATTAATATATAAATGAAGACTTAAACAACTACACTAAATATCAAGAAATTATGTACAAACGCGTATAAAAACAAAATTAATCATTGGGCATCAAAAAAATAATCCACATCGCTGTCAATGGCAAAAGTGCCCAGAACACTGGCAGCATTGCCGCGTTGAATGGCAATGCTGATTCTTTGGCCGAAGAATAGTCATGTAGTATCAGTAGCAATGTCAGTAGGTCACGTGAACAGTCGACAAGTTGTTTGACAAATAGCCACACATACGAATGTCGAAGAAAATTTACTTGAATACGTAAATAAATACACATATCTAGGAAAAGAAATATCATTTGAAGACAGAACCAAAGAAAAAGAGGTAAAATGCCGAATTAATATGTGCTGAAAGAAATACTGGTATCTTAAAGACATTATGAAAGGGGACTATCCGCTCCACGTTACGAAAATAGTGATGGATACATGGATTGTATCCGTGTGTGCCAAATAAAATAGTTTGCTTTCTTTCATTCCACCGACTCTTATGTATGTTTGTCAATGGAGGACCAACAACACTAAAAAAGAACATAATTGGTCAGCTGCGAGATAGCAATGGAAAAAAAGCTTCCAAAAATAAAAAATACATAAAATAAGATGTGAATTTATAAGGAAGAAGACAAAACTAGTTGACGTCCTGCACTAAAGTCTAAGTTTAAAATAGCGATGGGTGGGGCATGTCCGAAATATGGGATGAGTAAGTTCAAGCATTTACTTCACGTGAATTTTAAGTAAAACTGTTCATTCAGTGTTTTCTCTCATGATTTATATAAACCGTATTAGAATACTCCTGATTAAGTGAACCTTAACGCATCGCTGTCGACTGGAATTGTGCCCAAATTGGCGGTATTGCCACCTTGTATGGCAATTCTTATGTCCACGGTGTCCACTTATTTTAATTTAATAAGTTGAGTTATTGATTCAAAAGCATGATATACCTACGGGATGATTGGAAATCGAGTGTGCTTCTTCAAATGAGACTTTCTACAGTTGACATGCCACACTTCTGATTCCAGCCGGTCGATTTGAACCCGAAGATACATCAGTACTATTTTGTAAACATGTCGAAGTGAAGGCTTGGGTGAGGTGATCACAAAGTGAGCTGTCATCCCATCTTGATCTTGGAATGACAGCTCACTTCATGGTCATTTCACCCAGGTCTTCACTTCTATATGTTTACAAAATTATACTGCTGTATATTCGGGTCCAAATTGGTTTGTATATTCCATACATTCGATAATTCGTTTCTTTGGGTTTTTTATCATGAGAGCTATTTATATTTCGTCTTGAAAAACTTCATAACTTATAGTAGAGGCTGCCTGTTCATTGTCGCGGAGCGAGGCAGCGGAGCGGTGAAACGGAGAAGTTTCAACCAATGGAACCGTATAAAATCTCCGCACCACATGAGTCAATGACAATTTATACAATTAATATTTTTGTTTTCAACCAATGTTGTCCCACTGTTGGGCAAAGGTATCCCCCATAGTCTTCCACTCTTTCCGGTGTATTGCTTTCTCCAACCAATCTGTCACGAACGCCTCTGTTGTCACGCCAGCGTTTCCTAGACCTTCCTCGGCGACGACGCCCGTCCTCTGGCTCCCACTACGTAACGACTCTGGCCCATCTGTCCTATTGCATTCTTCATATGTGACCCGCCCAAACCCACTTCAACCTGGCAATTTGTTGCCCACATCGGCGATCCCTGTTTTTGATCTAATCGTGGTATTACGTATTCGATTGCTGAGCCTAAAACGTAACGCTTCGCTCCTTTTCCCTTTGGCAAACTTTGAGAAATAATAATAATAAAAAATATATCTCGTCGACTGATCGACACTGCGTGACCAGAGGACTGAGTCGTTCGTTTCAAAAATAATTAGCCGTGCATTCAACGTGGTAATGCTTACGTGAATTAAGCATTTTTTTCGTGGACAGTGTAGTAGATTCTTTAGCCGAAGAAAAGGCCGACCCATAACTCAGGTCTTTGTTTTCTATTAACATCTACAACATGTAATAAAATAAACGCAATACCTACCTTTTTGCCATTTCGGGGTTGGTCCCATACTAAAAGTTGTTCATTATGATAAATGATTTTTATTTTGCAAATAGGTTACAAGTAACTCTTTTACACGTCATTCTTTTTTTGACATATTTATCTAGATGAGGCCGGATGTTTCCTAGCTGACTACCCTGAGAAGAAACACCGAAACAAACTCAGAGGTCACAGTCTCTTTTGAAGTCCATACAATTGCCAATAACATATGAAAAACATGTAGGTGAAGGTCTGAGGTGGCCTTTTGAGGAAAGCACCACGCAGGTTTGAGTGGGCTTGTCCAGACAGTGCAAGCATTTGTCAGTTATCGTGCAGCTCAACTCAAAACTTTGAGGAGCTCAACGAACCGACGAACAATACCAAAGTAAGGACATTTGGGTAAGCCGCATAATATACTCAAACTGCCAGACAGTCATGAAATCAATCCTTAAAATAACGACCTACATAGTCCTCACACTTACAATACATCATTTTTTTAAGAACCATGCAGATTAGTGTCTGAAATGGTCTTTAGAAGAAAGAACCACACAGATTTGAGTGAACCTGTCCAGTCAGTGCAAGCCTTTGTCAGTAGTCGTGTAGCTCAACTCAGATCCACATAGGAGCTCAACAACTCGACGAACAATACCAAAGAATGAATAAGTACAAGGACCCCTTAAGAGGTATTGCGTTTATTCTGTTACACGTCTAATAGCTGAGGACTTGGTCCATGTTACTCATATCCATCGACTTATAATTTAGAAAATAATGTTCTTATTTTCAGAAGATAACAGCCGTTGATACAGCTAATCAATTCACGAAATTACATTTTCAAGTTTGAATTACTTACAATTTCAAACAATTTACTGTTATTTGAGCAATATTTTTGTATTCCAATTCCCATAAACATTTCACCTTTCGATACCTTGACAGTAACAAATCTCACAGCTCAATAGACAAATGAAATGGTTGACAAATTCAATCTTTTCCAAAAGTATTTTACTTTTAACATTTACTTCGGAAATTTTGTTAAGCTTCCTCATTTATTATTTCGTTCGAAAATTGCGGAAGGTAACTGATTTCTTCGGAAGAGCCTCTTGAAATTATTTGGTAAGGATCCTTCGAATATTATTCTTAAAAAGTTTAATTAGGGTTCCGTACCTCAAAAGGACAAAACGAAACATTTATAGAATCACTTTGTTGTCCGTCCGTCTGTCTGTCAAGACCCTTTATCTGGGAACGCGAGGAGGTATCGAGTTGAAATTAAAACCATATACTCAGGTCTACAGTCCCTCGAAACTGTGAAAAAATAAAACTTTAGAAATTTGTGTTTTTATTTGTTAACTTAAAAAAAGAAATGACCGTTTATGCCGCAATAAACAAATATTTCGTCAATCTCAAGGGAATTAAAATTTATAGGGTATTTTCTGTTGTTCTAGAACTATGAAATTTGGCAATTAATGTCATCTTATACCATAAGTCTAAGGAAACATCTGAAAATGATGATGATTTAATTTTGTGTTTTGTGCGTCGCTTTCGGTGAAATAAACGTCTTTCTTTCTTTATTTGTAATTAAATGATAAAAAAACTGGCTAAGTGCGAGTCAGACTCGTGTGTAAAGGGTTCCGAAGCAATTTCATTTTTGTAACATGTTGTTTTAACACTATACTACACTTCTTATAGGTTTTCCAGTACTCTGTAGGTAAAGAACTATTATCTGCATTTTTTTCAAAATTTTAGGCCCAGTAGTTTTGGGGATAAGAGTAATTTTTGATCCAATTTCTTAAATAGCTTCGAACCTGTTCATTTTGAAATTATGAAAAATATGTATTTAAAAACCCTCACAGTAAGCCCGTTCATTTGACATGTCACAAGGTACAGTTTGATTTTTTTAATTTACTTTTCTAGTTTGACCCCCAAAAGTGACCCCCATACTCAGAATTAAATAATTTACGAAAACTTTGAGTCACAAAAATCCATTTGCATACCAAGTTTCAACAGAATCGGTCTAGAAGATCCGGAGAAAACTGGCTGTGACAAACGGACAGACAGACACCCGAGTGATCCTATAAGCGTTCCGTTTCTCATGGATGTTCGGAACCGTAAAAATATAGTCTTTAACTTTACTTACTACTTTTCTTTCTACTTTGTACGGAACACTAGGTGGGCGAGTCCGACTTGCACTTGCCCGGTTTTTTTTTCTATTGGGAAAAATTTAAACTCACTTCATGCTTTCTCCCTCTAAGGAAGCCTCTCTATTACAGCGGACCGAGACACCGGAGAGGAGAAAAAGAGAAATTTCAACCAATGGAAATGTTCTAAATCTCCGCATCACGTGAATCACTAACATTTTGACTGACATTATTGGTTAATATTTCTCTGGAGTAACAGAGAAATATTAACCACTTGAAAAGAACAAAATGTCAGTGACTGACGTGGTTCGAAGATTTTGTACAGTTCTATTGGTAAAATATCTTCAATTTTCCGCTCCGCTGCCTCGCTCCGCGACAATGCAAAGGCAGCCTGTAGAAGTATTACGGTGAGGTGTAAACAATGTTGGTAAACTTATTTATTTGTTAAACATTAATTTAAACTTCTAAAAACACTGTTCAAAGGCGGATTTAATATCATGGGCATTTTCTACCCTTCGACCTTTGATGGTGGAGCAGAGACAACATATTAGAGTGGATGAGATATAACGTATCTATGTATCGTCTGAATATAATCTCAAAGTAATATTAAGAAATAAAATAAATGTTTGGGGCATGCACAAACAAACAAAAAGTAAAAATTAAAAACCAAATACGTATCATTTATTTTTATTTAAACAGTATATAATCAGATTAGTATTTAAAAGAATTACATAAAATATTGAAACAAAAAAAAGCTTTTTCTAATTCAGACGACAAAAAAGAACGTGCAAAATGGGTCAAATCTTGCACAACTTGCTTAAAACGTAATAATAAGTAAACAAATAGGAAAGTTAAATAAAAACTCGAAAAATGCTGTAGCGCACGTTTTATATAATCACAATTTATTTCTAAACATTACATACATTCTGCAAATTAATGCTTAGCATTAAAAAAACAAAATAATAGAAAAAAAAGAGTTAGTTCAGGAATATGATTATGTTTAATATTAAAAATTTATATCACTTATCATAATAGGTTCTTACCGATAACTCTTTTACAAAAAAAAAAAAAACTATTAATGCAATTGTTCTTTGTTTGGAATATTTCAATTCATATACTTACGCACATACATAATTTCAGCTTAATTAATAAATTAAAATAAAAGGGTATTAATTAATCTAAATACAAACATACTTTCATCGATAGAAAGCTTTAAAAACTAAAATATATTAAAATCAAAATCAAATCAAAATCAAAAGGCATTTATTCAAACTAGGCTGAAAATCAGCACTTTTTGAACGTCAAAATTTACATGAAGACAGTCCCCCAAATCGCCCAGCCCGTCCCCACTTCCTAGTGTTTTAGCTGGGAAGAAGAAGTGGCCAACAAACTCCCCAGCAACACAACTGTCTGTTAAGTTTAAAGAACTTGAACATTATTCCACATTTTATGATAGATGTCGATCATTAAATTAAATTAATGGATGGCACATTTCCGCTAGCATACTATTTTATCCCAAAAATTACATATGAAACAATGATAAAACTAATTACATATATAGGTAATTAAATAAGTAAACTCAAGCATACAATACTAATCAAAATGAGCCTCCAGGAATAAATGGCGTGCCCGCTTACATGTTCAACAATGCAATTTAACCATAATCTGTGACCCAAAGTCACAAGTGATAAACTAGGACCATCGCAGTTAAATTATAACACTAAAATTTTAACAATAATAAACCACGGACAGCAAGACGACCAGTCACCACAAGCAGCACCCGTTCACGAGCATAACGCAAAGATCAGCCATTACCTCCCTCGCCATATTAGAGGGAAGGAGGTAACCCGATCCCCGACGCTACCGCAAGCAGCGACGTCTAAGGGAGCATGACGAACCTGCTGCCGGTTTCTCAGACAAAATCATACTTATCAATTTGTCGAGGTCGCTAGTTAATCATATACTGCAATACAACTCATAAAAAACAAGCTAATGAGAAGATTATGTCAATAAATAAAAATAAAAAAAAAAACAAAAATGACCTATACGGTCAGAATAATAAACAATGTCATCTTGAGCAAGTAAAGAATCTACGAAAGAACATTTAGCATTGTCTCGTGTTCAACACAGCGACCAACTATTTTTATCGTCGAAGTAATCGTTTATAGTATAGTATGCCTTCGAAATAAGGTTAGATTTCACTTTCGCTTTAAAAGCATTAAAAGGCAAGTCTAGAAAAGAAAGAGGTAACTTATTATAAAAGCGGATACCGATCCCCACAAAATGGCCCTGGACCTTACGAAGACGGTGGAAAGGAGCATGTAGTTTGTGCTTATTTCTGGTGTTAAAGCTGTGGATATCACTAGTTTTGGCATATAAATGTATATTTTGCCTGATATACACTATGTTGGCAAAAATGAACTGCGAAGCAACCGTGAGAATACCTATTTCTTTAAAAAGTTCCCTTAAAGAGACCCTGGACCCTAGCTGGTATATCGCTCGTACGGCTCGCTTTTGTAGGACAAATATATTTTGTATGTCAGCAGCTTTTCCCCACAGTAGCATACCATAGGACATAACACTATGGAAATAACTAAAATACTCTAACCGAGCTGTGTCGACGTCAGTAAATTGTCTAACTTTCCTGACGGCGTAAGCGGCAGAGCTAAGCTTTCCGGATAGTGTTGATATATGAGGGCCCCATTGAAGTTTGGCATCAACTGTTATGCCCAAGAAAACAGCTGAGTCTACAGTTTCGAGCACCTCGTCACTTAAAATGATATTGGGTCCTAGATTTTTAACATTTGGTAAGGCAAATTTTATACATTTTGTTTTCTTAGGGTTTAGAACTAGATTGTTTGTTGTAAACCAATTCGTAACCATGGTGAGTGCACTATTTACGTCGTCAAAATCGTGTCTATTCCTATCAACTTTAAAAATAAGGGAAGTATCATCAGCAAAGAGAACAACATCACATATATCCTTTAAATAGAATGGTAAGTCATTTATGTATACAAGAAACAAGAATGGACCCAATATTGACCCTTGGGGTACACCTAACTGAACTGGCAGCCCGGAAGACTTCGCACCATTAACATCTACACATTGGAACCTATTATGCAAATAAGAATCTATTACGTTAAGAGCTTCATTTTGGAGACCGTAGTGACGTAGCTTTCGCAATAGCGTGTCATGGTGTACACAATCAAAAGCTTTGGAGAGGTCACAGAAAACTCCAATCGCATTTTGCGAGTTCTCCCATGCGTTAAATATGTGTTTAAGGAGAGCAACACCCGCATCTGTAGTCGACCGACCTTTTGTAAAGCCATATTGATTTTTATGAAGGAGGCTATTTATGTTAAAAAAACTTATTAATTGCTTGAGTATTAATTTTTCAAATATTTTACTAAAAGCAGGTAAGATGGATATAGGTCTAAAGTTACCTATGTCATTCTTATTACCTGATTTAAACAAAGGAATGACTTTACTACTCTTCATGAGGTCAGGAAAAGTTCCTAAATCAACACATTTATTAAAAGTAACGGCAAGATACGGGGCTACGATGTCAATTATGTTACTCAAAAGTTTAATAGAAATGCCCCAGTAATCGCCAGTGTTTTTTTAAGAGTATTAAAAACATTAACTACGTCACTTGGCGTTACATGCTCGAAACTAAATAATTGAGTACATTTAGGCACACTACAATGTAAAAGCTTTTCAGCATTAGACGGGGACGAATTTAAGGAGCGAGTAGTAGTTATTGGTATGTTGGCAAAAAATTCATTAAATGCCTTGGCTACGTCAGCAGCTGTACTAACTAATTTATTATCAACAATAATCTCTACTTGGTTATCTTGTTTAACAAACTTGCCTGTTTCATTGTTAATGATTTTCCAAGTAGCTTTTACTTTATTATTCGATTTTTTTATCGTTTCGCTTAAGAATTTAGATTTAGCAATAGCACAAATCTTTTTAAATAATTTAGAATAATTTCTGACATACTCTAGAAAAGGAGTATCAAATTTATATCTTTTTAAACCATATAACTCGTATAGTCTCGCTTTACTTTTATAAATACCCGCAGTAGCCCATTGGTTTAAGCCAACGGAAGTATTGGTAGCGCTTATAGTTTTGGACTTAAATGTAGATTGGTACTCTTTTTGCACAACATCAAAAAGGGCTCCATAGATTTCATTAGGATTTTCATGTTCTACTATTCTACTATGGAAGGCGCAATTTTTTTAGCTATATTATGTTTAAACTTATTGCAACGACTAACTGTATAAGGCCTGCATACTATTTTATGCGGCTTTTTATTTTGTGGCATAGGAAAGCTAACTAATAGTCCACAGTGGTCAGACGTTAAGTCACTTAACACCAATTTATTATCAGCATCACAATTACTATAGATGTTATCTAAACAAGTTGATGAAGATGCCGTGATTCTAGTAGGTTCAAAAAATAGATTAACTAAATTAAAGGACTTAAACAGATTGAGAAGTCTAATGCTTAATGGATTAATTTCTAGAATATTAACATTAAAATCCCCACATAAAATAATATTTTTATTATTTGATTTTAACTTATTAAGTGAATCTTCTATTACCGATTCGAAAAGACCAAAATCTCCAGAGGGCGGTCGGTAAACGCAAATTATAACGTAACGCTCAAGTTCAACACAAGACAACTCAACAGTGCGCTCAATAGAAAGGCTAACTATATCTAAACGTTGTTTACATTTTAACTTGTTTGAAACAATGACTAATGAACCACCACGAATAGCACTTCTTCTTACAAACGCACTTTGAACAGTAAAGAAATTATCATTCATTAAAACTACTTCATGTTCTTTCAACCAATGTTCAGTTAAACATAACACCTGAACATCATAATTCTCTATAAATAAACTTAACTCTAATTCTTTGCCGGACAGACCTTGCATATTTTGATGTACAACATTCAACATATGAGGCTTTTCCGTTGTCGCTCCTAAGAGTTTAAACTACTAAGGGTAACAATAGGAATATTAGTAATATTACTAACAGGAATTGTTGGTACACTGCATGTACCGGTGTCGCACTATATATTGTATGCTAAAAGATTAGCAATTTGTCTTCTACTACTAGGTGGTAAATACATTTTATAATCAGTCAGTTTGTAATCAGAAATAAATTGATTACAATCAAAAAATTATATAGCGTCACTGTGACGACTGGTTCTATTATAAATTAACATATTTAAATCATAAATGTGCCTATTTTGCTCATCTGACAAGTAATGTGAATAAGGCAAGGTACAGAAAATAAATTTACAGTTATTTTTCTCATTAAGATGAGACATCAAATGGACACAATCAATTATATCTTTTTTTCTTACAGCTAAACTATCCCCACATAATAAAATAACAGTTGAATTGGGGTTAATTTTTGTCAATTTAATATTACTAAGTAACTGGCTGAAACTGGCACCGGGTAAACAATTATTTATTATATAATGATTAGAACACTGGTTAAATATGGTACCAAAACCTTGACCAAATTTGTCTGAAAAACCATAAGTAGTGTTTACAATATTAATGTTAACATTTTCATGACAGCTACCTACTGGATGAGCCAGCGGGGGTGTGGGTGTTATGAGCTGAGGCTGTGGTGCCTGGGAGCAAGCACAGCTGCAGGAGAGGTTATTAGTCAGAGACTCATACCTCTCCGCATTGTATGTTACCAGGTCCACCAACTCATTGGCCTCTTGCATGCGCTTACTCAAGTCTTATTGAGAAGCCTCATATTTACTAAAGATATCCTTTAGTGCATATTCCCTAACGAACAGTTCCTCCTGAAGGCGCTGAGTATCATTATCATACATTGTTTTACACAATAAATTCCAATTCACTATTACAGACTTTAATTTGTTGCATTAAATTAAGTTTGTTTTGCCTAAGTTTAGTATTTAATTTGTTTAAATTTTGGTGCTTTAATGACTTTTTAAATTTCCTAATTAATCTATTAATTTTAATGTATTTTTTTAACTTATTGTGGCTAGTGGACAAAATTGATTTACAGATGGTATCATTAGTTAAATCTATTGTTACAACTGGCTCAATACATACAGGTCCGCAACTCATCGTAAAGAGTGCTGGTCCTCGCGGACTCTTCACTGGCTTTAAGTGCTTCTAAGCGGGCAATAGTATTGTGGGCCCTGCTTAATTCCAATTCCAGCTCAGATATGCGTCTCAAAGCCTGTTCGTGTGTGTCACTGCAATGCTGGAAATTTGAGATAAGTTGCCGGAGCTGTTGATGCTGGTCCAGTATGTCCATATGCTGGATGTGTAACTCAGCCAACTGGTTTTTTAAATCAGTGTTCTTGTGATTAATGAGTTCAATTTCCACCTCACTGTCATCCCTTTCCTGTAGCAGCTTATTGCACTCGTAGTAGTCACTAGTCCGTACAGGATTCTAACTCCTTCAGCGTAGCCCTCAGTTTCTCCTCTAAGGATGCGGCTCTACGGGTCAACATGTTGACAAGTCAATCCCACAGGCGCCCTGGAATGTGAAAATAGATAGCTAAGTGTATGAAAGAAAAAGAGATGGAGGTAAGCGAGAAAGAAAGTATCTAGGATGAAAGACTGGTTAAAAGTTTAAAAAACAAAAGAGATGAAGGTGAATCTAAATTGAAGATAGAAGTGTTGTCTCAATTATGGTATCTATTTTATTTATTAGTATGAATGTCCAAATTGAGACGAGATTTTCCTAAAAAAAAAAAAAATATTAAAGAAACAAATACTTTTTGAGGGTACTATTTGAGTGATAGTAATTCAAATTTATTACATTTATTCATTTATATATAAGTAAATATGGCAAATTGACATAACAGAGACAAAAGTGAAATCATTACTATTAGGAGTTAGGGACTCAAAGTCGTTATAATTATGTTATAATCAAAATACTAAGTTCTGCAAAATATTCATGGCCAGTAGGTACCATGAAAGGTTTATTTAGGACACAACTCACTGGGACGAGCTGTGTGTTTATGGGCGATTAGTGTATAGGTCGTAATACTTATAAATAGGACAATAATTAAAAGAAATACTCCCCGGGTTAGGTGGTGTTTTCAAATCCGCCCGTTGGGTGACAGCTGGAACTTGTTTATTGATTTTCTCAGTGATTTATCATTGAAACAACTCACTAACACAGATACTTGATATTTATTACTAAATCTATCGGGTTTTAACACACTTATAGTTTAATTAACACGAAAAAATAACAATTTTACATTTATATCTAACACAAAATTTTTTGATATTAAACAAATTTAATACACAAATAATCGTTGTTTATAATTATTTGTTTTAATGAAAACCGTATCGAAATTCGTTGCATAGTTAGCGGAGAAACAGACAGAGACTTTATTTAATACTACATACATATAGATTTTAATAATAATATACCAACGAAATCACGGACAGAAACAAGTTTTTATATATCAGGAACCATTGTCCTGCTAACATCAGCTTCAGGAACAACTCTTTCCTGCAAGTTAATACCGTGACCTGTACGCCTTACTGCTAACGATCTTAGATATAATCGGTTTCTGTAAAATTCGTGCCAAATTTCTCTGTTACTTTTTACAATGACAAAATAAATGTTCAATAGAAATGGGTTTATGTTATAAACGACTATTACAATATATTCAATAATGCGTCAGAATACATTTCTATGTTATATAAATACGTAACAATATGAAAAGACACTAAAATCACGTCGCTCAATATAAATATTAAAGTGGCGACGAACAAGCGATGCCAGATGTTAGTAGCTGTATGTGAGCTAGCGTTGGAACTACGACAAAGCGAATATACCAATCCAACATAAAGAATACAGTTGATAACCATAGTTACAATAAAAATAATGTATCCAACTTTGTTTAATACGTAAAATGCGCTTTTACTCTGATTATAAAAACAAAATTTTACAAATAAAAAAATAAGTGTAATTAATAACGCCCCACCCCAGGTGAAAAGGACGCTTTTCATATATTTCTTTGGAATATGGACATTGAAAACTTTTACAAAATCTACGTAAAACATATGACACATTACTATCACCCAGTGATGCCTTGCAGTTAATAAATACATGAATATATATAAGAAAATTTCACTAAATAAACACCTAGTTGTAACTGTTTCTGGCTCCCAACTATCTTCATAAGTGG
Organism: Lacanobia wlatinum; assembly: GCA_947578705.1. Taxonomy (NCBI): domain Eukaryota; kingdom Metazoa; phylum Arthropoda; class Insecta; order Lepidoptera; family Noctuidae; genus Lacanobia; species Lacanobia wlatinum. The sequence continues at coordinate 19,902,786 of OX388046.1, read as the reverse complement.
TTATAATCGCCAGTATGGAGATTAAAAAGTTTGTCAAAATTGCGTTAAGACACACATAGTTCCTATAATTACGAAACTTTTTGAATATACACCACGACGTCACTCCGTACACAAGCGCAGCTAGTGTCAGCACACACATTATGTGATGTTCAATTTCATATTTAATCTTTATAAAACCAGAAAAAGTCATTCTCAAATGACTTGGAACTTTTTTATGGTATGTAAAATAACACCAATAATTATTATACATGATGATATAGTGCCAAACCAACACCATAGTAATATGTGGTGGGAATCCTCAATCCAAGATACTAAAAGCACAAGATAGGTCGGTGTGGCGACGTTTAGGAAGCTTATATTCAGCAGCAGAAGTATGCAGTCTAAAATGCTTGTGATAAGTACTTTTAGTGTTACTTGCGGTACCGATGGTTCACGACTTAACGAAGGTTGACGGACACCGAGTTTTTAGTACCGCGTGTTTAAATATGTTTAATACTAGCTGACCCGAGCGGCTTCGCTCCCGTCAAATGGCTACTCTACCTACCTATCATAGCTACCCTACCTTACCTACCTGCCTACCTACATACTCATTCTTTTTTTTTGTATTTTAATTCTTATAATGCTATTCCGGACGAAGAAATTAGTCTTCGTCCGGAATAAAACACAAAAACTATGAAAATCGGTCGAGCCGTTCTCGAGTTAGTTAGAAAAGTGTTCGAACAAACCCGACTTTGAGAATTTTGCTATATTGTGAAAGATTCGACCTTTTTCTAGAAGTCATTTTTATATTAGCGAGACAGAAATAAAACGAATAAACTGAAGGAAGACGGACAGCCGTGGCTTATTAATAAATAAGGTTCCGTTAGCAACCTTGGTACGGAACCCTAAAAATCGACTTGGTTCGCACGAATCAAAATCGTACGCGAAAGCTTAAATAATAGGGCCCCATTAGCAACTTTGGCACGGAATCCTATAATTTGCCTTGGCTCGCAAATCGAACTGTCTGATACTTAGCACGAATTAAAAACTTAGTTGCGGGCAACCTGGGAGTCTTTACGACAAAAGTGAACAGGTTGCTTCTAGGCAAACGTGCTCCATCTTCGACCGCATCATCGCTTACCATCAGGTGAGATAGTGGTCAAACGTATGCCTATTAATAATAAAAAAAAAAATCTACTCCGTATCACCTAACCACTGCCCAACAAACATTTACGACGTTGAGTAGACGTTTTCGTGGCAACTTCATGTTATTTAATAAAATCGTATAAATGTCATAAGGACGTTTACTCGACGGTGTTAGGGCCCATTTTATTCAACTTAAGGCGCTTAAAGTTTCATGTAGCAGTCATGTAAAAACCTACTTAGTGGCATAGTCGTCATATACACGTCGGCGATTTCACTACATGTCATGTAATGTTAGCTGTCGCGTCGGGTATTCGACTACGTGTCGAGTAATGTCGTACAATATGACTTGTATATAATGTAATCGTTGTGTTATTGTCATTTAACCTGTTTAAAGATGATGCAACTTAAATATTGAACGAATTATACTATAACAGATTTCACGTGAATTTAATATGGCAGTGTTTTTGACAGCTGAGTTAATAATGCATTTTTATTTGTTATTTGAAGTGATAAAACCATTTCATCAGTTGTAAACCATTGTGCAATTAATTTTACTGATGAATGTGAGGTAAGTTTGTAGCAAATTTTTTATGCGCTTTTAAAATTTTAGTGTTTTCACTTATTTTAATTAATAATTTATTAAGTGATTGCGTTATGTGACAACTATATAACTTCAAGACCTATAAATTGCGTGTTCATTGTTAATGTGTACGCCATGATAGATGATTTAGGGATCAACAATAAAATAATAGAAACGTCGCCTTACTAACGGCTTAGTTCAAAGAATTTATATTTTAAGAATAGAAGTATTTGTGTGACACGTAACTTAGTTAAGTCTAAATAATATTTTTGTTTTAGGTACTTAAACCCCACAATGATCTACAATTATGCGGATGTTGATAAGTTTTTATCAAAGATGGACTTCATCGAAATGATACGCGCACATTTGAAATAGCCGTGGTCAAATACTCATTTCATATTTTGTTCTCGTTGTTATTGATGTGGTTTCCAGATAGTCCGTGGAAATAGACCATTACATTTTATTTTAACAGACAACAATGTTAATAATTTATTACGTTACGGTTTATTTTGGTGCCCGGATTGCAAATATTTTGCTATCTATAATCATTTCCCAGAAGACGAATGCGAATGTTGTAATTAGTCAGGTATGATTAACAGACTAATTTTAAGAGCTGGCGGCGAGACTTTGTATGTAAAAAGTCATAATTCGAGGTTTGGCTCTTGACTGTTTTCTCCTCCAGTATTGGACCGATATAAGAGATATTTCACAAACTGAATAAGAAGGATATATACTGTGTCCCTATGTTTTCCTTTTTGTCTAAAAAAAGATATCTACTACTTTGCAATACAAACGAAAATAATTTAGCTTTGTTACTTTTTTAAATATGTATTATTTTTTTATAATAAATTAAAAATGTCGGTAGCAGAGTGGACGTAGAGGAGTAGTTAGCTCCGTTTATATGCACAAGGTTATTGGCATGAGCCTTAAAGTTGTTTCCTGTTTTTCTGAAACTCTTAATGTTAGTTTTGTAATGTTTTCACTTGCGAGACATTAGACAAAACTCTAGTTAACAGAATCCTTCCACTTCTTAATTATTTAGCAAGTAAAAAGATTACAAATTTTAATTATTTAATCGTTATAGAATTACATTTAATTGTTTTAATGCAACTTGTGGAATATTAAAATCAACAGCCCACTTTTTATAATGGTTTCTGAAGTCATAATTTTTGGTTGAGGTGTCTTCTTTATCAACATTATCTTCATTTTCGGACGATGAATATCTATCTTCAACTTCGGAAAATGAACAAGAGTCCTGAACTTCGGCAAAAGAACTGCACGATATACTCGTAGCATTTTGGTTAAATTGATTGGTTAAATTTGCATTCAAATGTGATACGGAACCCTTTTCATTTTCTTTATTCTCAGCTTGAGCTACATTACTTTGTATAAAACTACGTGCTTGAAGCGAATGACATTTGTTTTTAACCTTTCTTTTGAAAGCACCACTTCTTTTAATAGTTTTCCATTTTTTTCGATCCATGTTGTACCAAACAATAAAATTTATTATGATAAATTTGATTTCAAAATGGTGGAAGTAGTATACAATGTTACTGTTAACCTTTAATATGAGTATTAATTAAATAGCGGTCGTATTATCATGTTTGTGGTACTTAAGTATGTATACAGGTTGCAGTCGTAATACTTATTCGACTTATATATAATGGTTATAAATACTACGTGTAAACAATTATTATCCGTTTAGCAGATGTTTAAAAGGTTATTATATGACAAAATTGACAGTATTATGACGTTCACACTACGAAAACGTTTACACGACAAAAAGTTGTATAATTAAGTCTTCAAAATGTCGCGATAGACTCTATTTTACGACGGTTGTAAAAAGATGTCGAAAGAACGTCTATATGACATTATTATACGACAAAAAAATTATATGACTATTCGGACAGATAATGCACCAGCACATGACGAAGAGTTAAAAAAAATACTGTAAAATAAATTTAATAAGACTCAAGGTCATGTAAATGTTTCATTATATGACAAAAATGTTTGCTGGGTGAGAACTAATGATATGATTTGACAGTTACTGTGAAATCGTGTTGTCATTCATTCTTAGTTCGGGTTCGGGACTAATCGTAAGTCTGTAGGTGATACGGAGTAGAATACGTCCGCAACTAAGCCCGAAACTACGGACTTCGGACTTAGAGAGTAGCCCCCCAAAATCGATCGCTCCCGTCACCGTGACCACATTTGGTACGGTACCTTAAATTATTATTAGCCTTGTTTCGCAAATCGAACGGTTCGTTGCTTCGCTCTGAACGGAATCAATCGTGGAGGCTTAGCAGTAGGGTCCCGTCAGCACCTTTGGTACGGAACCCTACAGGCCTGGGGGGCTACTCTCTAACGAAATCCGTAGTTTCGGGCTTAGTTGCGGGCGGGCGTATTCTACTCCGTATCACCTACAGACTTACGATTAGTCCCGAACCCGAACTGAGAATGAATGACAACACGATTTCACAGTAACTGTCAAATCGTGTTATCATTAGTTCTCAGTGGTTAGGTGATACGGAGTAGAAAATGCCCGCCCGCCCGCAACTAAGCCTGAAACTACGGATTTCGTTAAAGAGTAGACCCCAGATCCGCAAATCGAACCGTTTAGTACTTCGCAAAACTAAAACAGTTTAAGACTCTACGATAAAAGCACTTTAAACGAAACCAGCACGACTCAGAGATTTCAGCAATTTTGGTCCCTAACAGTTAAAGACCTTACAGAGACCAAACCGAAATTCCTACTAACTACGACCGTGTTTGATAATCGTGTGAGGTCCAGCGGGAAATCTTAACACCGCAATTCAGAAAAACGCGTCATCAGTGCAACGCCATCTTTCGACCAAGTAAACTGACAAAATATTTGGCAGTAGAAGACGTTAAATAAGAAGCCCGTATGTAACGGTAAATAACGATAAGGTATTAAAATTTTTACTTCTATTTTGCTACGTCTACGTATTAAAAGTTTCACAAATAACTCAATCAATGTGTTTTGGTGTAACATTCATGCTTTCATGCATTTTTTGGCTCCTCAATAGATGGCGCTCTGACTGATCAGAATACAGTAGGAAGTTTCTTACTAAACTAAAAATTCAATTTATTTTGATTTTGTGGATCGATTGTAACGATAAATTACGAAAAGGTATAAAAATGATCACTTTTATTTTGCCACGTATTAAAAGTTTCACAAATAACTCAACAATTTTGAATGCTTTCGTGCATTTTATTTTTCTCAATAGATGGCGCTCTGACTCATCAGAATACATTAGGAAGTTTCTTCCTAAACTTAAAATTCAATATCTTTCGATTTTGTAGGTCGATTTTGATGAAATAAACGCTAAATGTTACTCGGGTTATTGCTTAATATTTTTAAGGACTTAGATTTGCAATCCAATCTGTGGTTTATTCGTGATGCTCCCACAAACGCACAGACAAACAGACAAACAGACAAAAATGTCAAAAATTGCATTTTTGTGTTTTATACCTTTTTCCTGAGTTTTCTGTGTAATTTTCATGCAAAAATATTCAATGTACAGACACGGTTAGTCTACGATTTTATTATATGTATAGATTTTATTATATGTATAGATTAAGAATTAAGAATTTTGCTATATTGTGAAAGATTCGACCTTTTTCTAGAAGACATTTTTATATTAGCAAGACAGAAATAAAACGCATAAACTGAAGGAAGACGGACAGTGGTGGCTTATTAAAAAAAAGGGTTCCGTTAGCAAACTTGGTACGGAACCCTAAAAATCGACTGGTTTCGCACGAATCAAAATCGTACGCGAAGGCTTAAATAATAGGGTCCCATTAGCAACTTTGGCACGGAACCCTATAATTTGCCTTGGCTCGCAAATCGAACCGTTTGATATTTAGCACGAATTAAAAATTTAGTTGCGGGCAACCTGGGAGTCTTTAAGACAAAAGTGAATAGGTTGCTTCTAGGCAAACGTGCTTCATCTTCGACCGCATCATCGCTTACCATCACGTGAGATAGTGGTCAAACGTATGCCTATCTATTGTAAAAAAAAATATTCCACTCCGTATCACCTAACCAATGAAAACTAACTATAACACGATTTGACAGTTACTGTGAAATCGTGTTGTCATTCATTCTTAGTTCGGCTTCGGGACTAATCGTAAGTCTGTAGGTGATACGGAGTAGAATACGTCCGCAACTAAGCCCGAAACTTCGGACTTCGGACTTAGAGAGTAGCCCCACCAAAATCGATCGCTCCCGTCACCGTGACCACCTTTGGTACGGTACCTTATTATTATTAGACCAAACCGAAATTCCTTCGAAACACGACTGTGTTTAGAAATTGTGTGAGCTCATTCTCCAGCGGAAAATCTTAACACTGCAATTCAGAAAAACGCGTCATCAGTGCAACGCCATCTATCGACCAAGTAAACTGACAAAATATTTGGCAGCGGAAGACGTGAAATAAGAAGCCCGTATGTAACGGTAAATAACGATAAGGTATTAAAATTTTTACTTTTATTTTGCTACGTCTACGTATTAAAAGTTTCACAAATAACTCAATCAATGTGTTTTGGTCATCATTCATTCATGCTTTCATGCATTTTTTTGGTCCCTCAATAGATGGCGCTCTGACTAATCAGAATATAAATTAGGAAGTTTGTTACTAAACTAAAAATTCAGTATATTTTGATTTTGTGGATCGATTGTATCGATCAATAACGAAAAGGTATAAAATGATCACTCATACTTTGCCACGTATTAAAAGTTTCACAAATAACTCAACAATTTTGAATGCTTTCGTGCATTTTATTTTTCTCAATAGATGGCGCTCTGACTCATCAGAATACATTAGGATGTTTCTTCCTAGACTTAAAAATTCAATATCTTTCGATTTTGTGGGTCGATTTTGATGAAATAAACGCTAAATGTTACTCGGGTTATCACTTAATATTTTTAAGTACTTAGATTTGCAATCTAATCTGTGGTTTAAGCGTGATGCTCCCACAAACGCACAGACAAACAGACAAAAATTTCAAAAATTGCATTTTTGTGTTTTATACCTTTTTCCTGAGTTTTCTGTGTAATTTTCATGCCAAAATATTCAATGTACAGACACGGTTAGTCTACGATTTTATTATATGTATAGATTAATTATTGCATTGAGTTTCCTGTTAGTTGCATTATTGTTTCTTTAAATTTAGGTATTGCTTCATAAATTAGTCACAGTAATTTTATGTGCAAATTGTCTCTGTAAAGCAGGAAAAGCCACAAGAAAAAATAAATATTAAGAAAAAAAAGCCCTGTATTTATTTTTAATTAATTTAATTTATTGGGGACAAAAGCAGTAACATGATTCAAATAAACAAGAAATCCTTAAAATTAGAGTCACAAACATGTAACCCACACCAATGTCCGCGTGTTCACAAAAGAATAAAAGAAGTGAAGGACTGTGGTATGAGTTCACAGATGAAAGATCTGTCATAGCTTCAAATAATACAAACAATTCAATTTAAATTCATTCAATTTTGTCTGTCACAGATTACACATCTTTGTGATAGCTTAATACAATATAAATAAAATCAATTTAATTACATTTAATATAATTCAATTCTGAATTACTAATTCAGTAACAATTTAAAATCATACAATTCTATCTTATTCAATCCTTTAATTCAATTCAATTTAATTCAATTTTGTCTTAAATAATTAATTAATAATTCTTATTCCATTCCCTATACTTTCATTTCATTTAGTTAGATATCACATAACATCACTTTACTTTTAATAGCTATAGCGTTTTTTTTGAACAACTGTTTAGACAGAAAAAATATGTCAAGCTCCATAAAGAGGGTGTTGTAAGTCTCAACAAGGCGACGAAGGGGTGCACGTACTCCAGCGTTAGTCTTACGCACATCTGTGTGGAACAGTCGAGGCACGTTAACAGTTCTAGGCACTGTATAACATAATTGATTAGTAAGTTCGATTGTATCGAACTTACTAATCAATTATTGTTACATAAGCCATATAGTGTCATTACACCCAGAAGTAGTCGCCTAGACTCCAAACTAAGAACGCCGTATCGCTTCAGTAGCTGCACGTAAAGAACCTTTGAATGACAGCATTTATAGTTCATTGACCGTAAGAACTTCTTTTGTACCAATCTAGAGCAGTATTTGTCGTAGAACGGGCTCCAGATCTGGATGGCGTACTCTAAATGGGACCGTATCTATGTTTTGTATAACAATAAGAACGTAGAGGGCCGCACAAAGTCACTTGATGATCTTATGACAAAGCCATACATCCGAAACGCTTTGTTCACTATATTATCCACGTGTATGTCGAAATGCAAGCGCGAATCCAGAGCAATACCCAGATCCCGGACGGAAACGACTTTGCCCAAGTGTGCGTTATTAATACTATAACTGAAATTTAAAATGTTTTTACCCGACTACGGCAAAGCCAAAAGGAAGGGTAATGATTTTAGCAGTCTATGTATGTATGTATGTATGTATATAACTATGTTCCACTCGTGCGCCTAAACCACTGGGCCGATTTTTATGATTGAGGTATCAATAGATTCTTGAAAACGTTCCGGGCGACATAGGCTATATAAACTATTCCTAAATGTATTATGATGGAGTTGACACGTAAATTTCTGTCCACGAAAAAAATAAATTTCAGATAATTGTGACATGTTTGGTATCAAAAGAAAGATCTTGATGAGCACATTACAAATATGTATGTATATCATATTGTCTAAGTAAACGTATATGTTTAAATTGCTAACAAACAAGTAAAAGCGAGCCTGTACTTCGCGCGACGTGGCTGTACAATTTAACGAAAATCATGATCAAAGTGATACCAACGCGAAGTTAATCAAATCTTTGAAATCTTTACGATTTGTTATGCCACTCGTTAGAAGAAAAATACATAAAGCGAAATATTTATATTCCGGATTTATTCGAAGCTCGATAGATGGTGTTAGCGTCGAAATAAATCACGCCATGCTTTCGTCTCTGATGTCGCTTCGTCCCCGTAATGGGACGTGGTGAGCGGTCACGACCCTGCTCTTGGCAACCCCTCGACCCGTAAAACGGGCCTCTCACTGTGTTCCATAGCTAAAAATGCTTAAATTTGTCGAGTGTGTGCCTGCCCAAAAAGTGATAGCAACTCATACGCAACGTGTATAAATATATGTTGTATACCGCAGGCGCGTTGCGGCGCCGTTATTTCAGTCAGTGTCGCATTTTCACGACACCTAGTCGGCAGTCAACAGGTTTCGTTTGTGTTTTACCCGACTACGGCAAATCCAAAAGGAAGGGTTATGATTTTAGCTGTCTATGTATGTATGTATGTATATGTGTATGTTCCACTCTAGCGCCTAACTAAACCTCTGAACTGATTGTGATGAATAAGGTATGAATAGATTTGTAAGAACTTTGCGGGTGACATAGGCTAGGAAGACATTTTCACTTTATTTAAAATGCGAGAAAACGTAAATACACACGTAAATTACTGACTCTGAAAAAAAAAAATGAGATCATCATAACATGTTTGGTATCAAAGGAAAGGTCTTAAGGAGCACTTTACAAACATGTACATATCTTGTATTGTCTAAGTAAATAAATATGTATAAATAAAATTGTTAACAAACAAGCGACAGTACGTATTACTGAGTAAGTATCTATGTAGAATCTGTAAAAGAGTCGTTGTTGTACATTAAAGAAAGTATAAAACGAATGCAGATTTATCAATTGTAATTTTGTAACTCAAAGTACAAAATTAAGGTTTTATTTCATCCGAATTGGTTCGCTCTATCAAAAGATACGTGAATTTAACATTAATTTTCATTACGTAAAGCAAATACACACACGTAACGCCATCTTTTGAACAAAAATAGTACTACCAGTTCATAGAAATAACACCAGAACATTACATACAGTGGAGTTATTTGTGAAACTTTTGATACGTAACAAAAGAAAAGTAAGCATTTTCTTATCTTATCGTTAGGGATTTATCGATATATGTAACCGAATGATATTTTGCCAGATCAACTTCAAGGTCGATGGATAGTATTCTTAATTTGATCTCGATTTAGCGGTGTTCTTCGCGGAAGAAGGACCCCCGCCCATGTCTGCTAACACATGTAATCAAACTTATAATAAGCTAAAGCTGGTAAAAGATAGATCCGTATAAGTTTGCCAGGTCTTAAAACTAGGAAGTTGGAACAGCCGATAGATATGTGTATATAATATCTATCCAGCCTTTTACCAGCGTTCCGCAGCTGAATACCAGTAATTTACGTGGTGCGGCAGATCTCCACAACCCAGTAACAGGGTAACGCGGTACTTCTTGGCAGACCTGGTGTCAGATATGCTGGCTTCTGACCATCCGTAACGTCTGCCAAAAATCTACAAATAACAGGCGGGACCAGCGGCTTAACTGGCTTTCCGAGGCACGGAGGTGTCTTAGCATGCGTTGTTTAACCGAGAAGATCGACTCGCGTGGCTTTTATCATTTAGCCCCGAGATTCTCAGAGACCAATATTGATTATTAGTCGTATTAAATGGGATGAAATGTCTGACAACTTATGTTACTTATGATTTTGTATCTTTAAAATAATAATAATAAGTCTGATTGGTATCCCCAACTCTACGTTAAAGCGCAAATTTTGCGAACAGTCTCCTGATGTTACTGGCTAATATTAAGTAGCATTATAAGTAAATCCAGAATTTATGACCAGTAGCAACATTAAACCGTTTTAACTTATAATAGATAAACAAAATTAAATGAGTCAGAGTTCTTTAAAATACTGTATATTAAAGAACTTTGACTCATTTAATTTCAGTGGAAATCAAATTTCCGGTTTTATGCGGAAACCTGGCAACATTAGGTCACCCGCCTTAACGGTTTATCACCCGTAGGTGAGGGGCAAAGCCCCGTGATAGGTTCGTCGCGACTTTTAAGACAAGACATAAAGTGTTGGTAATCTATCTATGTTCTAAATCTTCATCATGTGTCCAACCTTTTTACCAAATATATTAGGTTCGGCTTCCAGACAAACTGAATCCAGCTGAATACCACACCCCAATAACTGGGTGACCCGGTACTTTTTGACCAGACTGGTGTCAGATTTTCTGGCTTATGACAATCCGTAACGACTGTCAAAAGTCTACAAATAACAGGCGGGACCAACGGATTTAAGTACTTTCCGAGGCACGCAAGAGTCTTGGTCTTGGTCAGTCTTGGTAAGATAAGACGATCAACCATCCACAGACCGACTTCAGCCACAGTGGCGTAGCTAGCATGGGTGACACCTGGGGATCCCCGAAATATTTATGCGTTGTGTCACAAGCCATTTCTCGAAATTTTTTAAAGCTCATCTCGGACAGGTTTCACTGCGTCCCCTGTTAAGGGGTGACACCCGACCGTAACAAAAAAGTCAACGAACGGTTGAGTGTCACCCGCAAATGCAGAAAACAGCAAGAAAAAATAAAGAAATTTTTACATCTTATCTATGCATCACCATCACATTTTTTCGCCCATATCCACGCGAACAAAGTCGCGAGCATAGCTAGTTATATATAATAAAAATGATAGCGACGTGCAGTTATAAATAGAAATGATTTTTAAAACGGAAAAGTATAAAATAAAAAATTTAGTTTAAAAAACTGTAACCCGACTACAGAAAAATAAAAGTGATCTGAAAAGTATGAAACAAGAAAATATTTCAGAAACAAATTAAGAGAGGTACAAACATGGTCAAAGTAAAGCCGTGGTCGCATGCCTTGTAGCAACGCATGTTTTATAGGTTGGCCAGGCACCTACATGATATACAGGCATGCGACCACGGCTTTACTTTGACCATGTTTGTACCTCTCTTAATTTGTTTCTGAAATATTTTCTTGTTTCATACTTTTCAGATCACTTTTATTTTTCTGTAGTCGGGTTACAGTTTTTTAAACTAAATTTTTTATTTTCTGTTGTGAAAAATTAAAGCTCACTTTATGCCTACTCCCCCTAAGGGTGCCTGTCTACTACAGCGGAGCGTGGCACCGGAGAGCAGAAACGGAGAAATTTTAACCAATAGAATTGCATTAAATCTCCGCACCACGTGATTCTCTAACATTTTGGCTGACATGATTGGTTAATATTTTTCTTGAGAAACATTAACCAATGGAAAAGCACAAAATGTCAGTGACTCACGTGGTTCGAAGATTTTGAAATGAATTCGATTTTCCGCTCCGCTGCCTCGCTCCGCAGCAATGGACAGGCAGCCTAAGTGTTACGGTGAGGTGTTTACAATGTTGGTAAACTTATTTATTTATTAAAAAATTATGTAAACTAGAAAAAAACAATGTACAAAGGCGGATTTAATGTTATGGGCATTTTCTACAAGTCGACCTTAGATGCTGGTGCAGTGACAACTTATAAGAGTGGATGAGAAATAACTTATCTATGTATCGTCTGAATACAATCTCAAAGTAATATTAAGAAATACAATAAATGTTTGGGGCATGCACAAACAAACAAGAAGTAAAATAATTTAAAAACCAAACACGAATCATTTATTTTTATTTTAAGAGTATGTAGTCTGATTAGTATTGAAAAGAATTACATAAAACTTTGAAATAAAAAAAAATCTTATTCTAATTCAGACGACAAAAAGAACGTGCAAACAAATGTTTACGTACGTATGTATGGGTCATATCTTGCCACTGAATTTTAAAACGTAATAATAAGTAAACAAAAAGGAAAGTTAAATAAAAACTTGAAAAATGCTGAATCGCACGTTTATACACTCACATTTATTTCTAAAAATTACATACATTCTGCAATTTAATGCATAACATTAAAGAAAAAAGTAACAGAAAAAAAGAGTTAGATCAGGTATATATATATGTTTAAGATCAAAAATTTATATCACTTATCATAATAGGTTCCTACAGGTAACACTTTACAAAAAAAAAAAACTGTTAATACAATTGTTCTTTGTTTGGAATACTTCAATTAATATACGCACATACATAATTTTATCTTAATTAATAAAATAAAACAAATTAAAAGGGTAATAATTAATCTGAATACAACATTGGTGTATAAAAAACCCAAGATATACACTCAGCATCTCAAAAACGTCCGCAAAAAACAAGCGCATAATGTATAATTATGCGCAAGTTTGAAACTGTCTCGCATCGCTCGCCATACTGCACTGCTTTGTAAAAACAACTTTAAGCGATCCGTGTAAGGTTGGATTTACAAAAGAAATGCGCATCCCTCGCCATACTGAACTGCTTTGTAAAAACAACTTTAAGTGATCCATTTAAGGTTGAATTTGCAAATAAAAATGTTTATAGTATAACTACACACAACTCCCACATGACACTTGATACATGTCAGTTTTTACCCGACTACGGCAAAGCCAAAAGGAAGGGTAATGATTTTAGCAGTCTATGTATGTATGTATGTATGTATATAACTATGTTCCACTCGTGCGCCTAAACCACTGGGCCGATTTTTATGATTGAGGTATCAATAGATTCTTGAAAACGTTCCGGGTGACATAGGCTATATAAACTATTCCTAAATGTATTATGATGGAGTTGACACGTAAATTTCTGTCCACGAAAAAAATAAATTTCAGATAATTGTGACATGTTTGGTATCAAAAGAAAGATCTTGATGAGCACATTACAAATATGTATGTATATCATATTGTCTAAGTAAACGTATATGTTTAAATTGCTAACAAACAAGTAAAAGCGAGCCTGTACTTCGCGCGACGTGGCTGTACAATTTAACGAAAATCATGATCAAAGTGATACCAACGCGAAGTTAATCAAATCTTTGAAATCTTTACGATTTGTTATGCCACTCGTTAGAAGAAAAATACATAAAGCGAAATATTTATATTCCGGATTTATTCGAAGCTCGATAGATGGTGTTAGCGTCGAAATAAATCACGCCATGCTTTCGTCTCTGATGTCGCTTCGTCCCCGTAATGGGACGTGGTGAGCGGTCACGACCCTGCTCTTGGCAACCCCTCGACCCGTAAAACGGGCCTCTCACTGTGTTCCATAGCTAAAAATGCTTAAATTTGTCGAGTGTGTGCCTGCCCAAAAAGTGATAGCAACTCATACGCAACGTGTATAAATATATATTGTATACCGCAGGCGCGTTGCGGCGCCGTTATTTCAGTCAGTGTCGCATTTTCACGACACCTAGTCGGCAGTCAACAGGTTTCGTTTGTGTTTTACCCGACTACGGCAAATCCAAAAGGAAGGGTTATGATTTTAGCTGTCTATGTATGTATGTATGTATATGTGTATGTTCCACTCTAGCGCCTAACTAAACCTCTGAACTGATTGTGATGAATAAGGTATGAATAGATTTGTAAGAACTTTGCGGGTGACATAGGCTAGGAAGACATTTTCACTTTATTTAAAATGCGAGAAAACGTAAATACACACGTAAATTACTGACTCTGAAAAAAAAAAATGAGATCATCATAACATGTTTGGTATCAAAGGAAAGGTCTTAAGGAGCACTTTACAAACATGTACATATCTTGTATTGTCTAAGTAAATAAATATGTATAAATAAAATTGTTAACAAACAAGCGACAGTACGTATTACTGAGTAAGTATCTATGTAGAATCTGTAAAAGAGTCGTTGTTGTACATTAAAGAAAGTATAAAACGAATGCAGATTTATCAATTGTAATTTTGTAACTCAAAGTACAAAATTAAGGTTTTATTTCATCCGAATTGGTTCGCTCTATCAAAAGATACGTGAATTTAACATTAATTTTCATTACGTAAAGCAAATACACACACGTAACGCCATCTTTTGAACAAAAATAGTACTACCAGTTCATAGAAATAACACCAGAACATTACATACAGTGGAGTTATTTGTGAAACTTTTGATACGTAACAAAAGAAAAGTAAGCATTTTCTTATCTTATCGTTAGGGATTTATCGATATATGTAACCGAATGATATTTTGCCAGATCAACTTCAAGGTCGATGGATAGTATTCTTAATTTGATCTCGATTTAGCGGTGTTCTTCGCGGAAGAAGGACCCCCGCCCATGTCTGCTAACACATGTAATCAAACTTATAATAAGCTAAAGCTGGTAAAAGATAGATCCGTATAAGTTTGCCAGGTCTTAAAACTAGGAAGTTGGAACAGCCGATAGATATGTGTATATAATATCTATCCAGCCTTTTACCAGCGTTCCGCAGCTGAATACCAGTAATTTACGTGGTGCGGCAGATCTCCACAACCCAGTAACAGGGTAACGCGGTACTTCTTGGCAGACCTGGTGTCAGATATGCTGGCTTCTGACCATCCGTAACGTCTGCCAAAAATCTACAAATAACAGGCGGGACCAGCGGCTTAACTGGCTTTCCGAGGCACGGAGGTGTCTTAGCATGCGTTGTTTAACCGAGAAGATCGACTCGCGTGGCTTTTATCATTTAGCCCCGAGATTCTCAGAGACCAATATTGATTATTAGTCGTATTAAATGGGATGAAATGTCTGACAACTTATGTTACTTATGATTTTGTATCTTTAAAATAATAATAATAAGTCTGATTGGTATCCCCAACTCTACGTTAAAGCGCAAATTTTGCGAACAGTCTCCTGATGTTACTGGCTAATATTAAGTAGCATTATAAGTAAATCCAGAATTTATGACCAGTAGCAACATTAAACCGTTTTAACTTATAATAGATAAACAAAATTAAATGAGTCAGAGTTCTTTAAAATACTGTATATTAAAGAACTTTGACTCATTTAATTTCAGTGGAAATCAAATTTCCGGTTTTATGCGGAAACCTGGCAACATTAGGTCACCCGCCTTAACGGTTTATCACCCGTAGGTGAGGGGCAAAGCCCCGTGATAGGTTCGTCGCGACTTTTAAGACAAGACATAAAGTGTTGGTAATCTATCTATGTTCTAAATCTTCATCATGTGTCCAACCTTTTTACCAAATATATTAGGTTCGGCTTCCAGACAAACTGAATCCAGCTGAATACCACACCCCAATAACTGGGTGACCCGGTACTTTTTGACCAGACTGGTGTCAGATTTTCTGGCTTATGACAATCCGTAACGACTGTCAAAAGTCTACAAATAACAGGCGGGACCAACGGATTTAAGTACTTTCCGAGGCACGCAAGAGTCTTGGTCTTGGTCAGTCTTGGTAAGATAAGACGATCAACCATCCACAGACCGACTTCAGCCACAGTGGCGTAGCTAGCATGGGTGACACCTGGGGATCCCCGAAATATTTATGCGTTGTGTCACAAGCCATTTCTCGAAATTTTTTAAAGCTCATCTCGGACAGGTTTCACTGCGTCCCCTGTTAAGGGGTGACACCCGACCGTAACAAAAAAGTCAACGAACGGTTGAGTGTCACCCGCAAATGCAGAAAACAGCAAGAAAAAATAAAGAAATTTTTACATCTTATCTATGCATCACCATCACATTTTTTCGCCCATATCCACGCGAACAAAGTCGCGAGCATAGCTAGTTATATATAATAAAAATGATAGCGACGTGCAGTTATAAATAGAAATGATTTTTAAAACGGAAAAGTATAAAATAAAAAATTTAGTTTAAAAAACTGTAACCCGACTACAGAAAAATAAAAGTGATCTGAAAAGTATGAAACAAGAAAATATTTCAGAAACAAATTAAGAGAGGTACAAACATGGTCAAAGTAAAGCCGTGGTCGCATGCCTTGTAGCAACGCATGTTTTATAGGTTGGCCAGGCACCTACATGATATACAGGCATGCGACCACGGCTTTACTTTGACCATGTTTGTACCTCTCTTAATTTGTTTCTGAAATATTTTCTTGTTTCATACTTTTCAGATCACTTTTATTTTTCTGTAGTCGGGTTACAGTTTTTTAAACTAAATTTTTTATTGACGACAGTTTCGACTGTTGCATTTGTTCGAGACTGTGCATCTTGGGTTTTTTTATATATCAATGGAATACAAACATACTTTCATCGATAGAAAGCTTTAAAAACTAAAATATATTAAACAAATTTAATACACAAATAATCGTTGTTTATAATTATTTGTTTTAATGAAAACCGTATCAAAAATCGTTGCATAGTTAGCGGAGAAACAGACAGAGACTTTATTTAATACTACATACCTGTAGATTTTAATAATAATATACCAACGATATCACAGGCAGAAACAAGTATTTATACATCAGGAGCCACTGTACTGCTAACATCAGGTTCAGGAACAACTCTTTCGTGCAAGTTAATACCGTGATCTGTACGCCTTACTGCTAACGACCTTAGATATAATCGGTTTCTGTAAAATTCGTGCCATATTTCTCTATTACTTTTTACAATGACAAAATAAATGTTCAATAGTAATGGGCTTATGTTATAAACGAATATGGCAATATAATTTAAGGATGCGTCATAATAAATTTGTAAGGAATATAAATACGTAACAATATGAAAAGACACTAAAATCACGTCGCTCAATACAAATATTAATGTGGCGATGAACAAGCGATGCCAGCTGTTAGTACCTGTATGTGAGCTAGCGTTTGAACCACAACAAAGCGATTGTACCAATCCAACGTAAAGAATACAGTTGATAACCATAGTTACAATAAAAACAATATTTCCAGCTGTATTTAATACTTTAAATGCAAAATGAGAAAGATTTGTATAATAACATTTTACAAAAAAAAAAAAAAATAAGTGTGATTATTAAGACCCCACCCCAAGAAAAAAGGTCACTTTTCGTATATTTCATTGGAATATTGACATTAAAAACTTTAACAAAATCTACGTAAAACATTTGGCAAATTACTATCGGCCAGTGATGCTTTACTATTAAAAAAAACAGGAATATATATTTATAGATTATTACAAGAACATACCAACGATATCACAGGCAGAAGCAAGTTTTTATATATCAGGAACCATTGTCTTGCTAACATCAGCTTCAGGAACAACTCTTTCCTGCAAGTTAATACCGTGACCTGTACGCCTTACTGCTAACGATCTTAGATATAATCGGTTTCTGTAGAATTCGTGCCAAATTTCTCTGTTACTTTTTACAATGACAAAATAAATGTTCAATAGAAATGGGTTTATGTTATAAACGACTATTACAATATAATTCAATAATGCGTCAGAATACATTTCTATGTTATATAAATACGTAACAATATGAAAAGACACTAAAATCACGTCGCTCAATATAAATATTAAAGTGGCGACGAACAAGCGATGCCAGATGTTAGTAGCTGTGTGTGAGCTAGCGTTTGAACCACAACAAAGCGATTGTACCAATCCAATGTAAAGAAAACAGTTGATTACCATAGTTACAATAAAAATAATATATCCAACTTTGTTTAATACGTAAAATGCGCTTGTACTCTGATTATAAAAACAAAATTTAAAAAATAAAAAAATAAGTGTAATTAATAACGCCCCACCCCAAGTGAAAAGGACGCTTTTCATGTATTTCTTTGGAATATGGACATTGAAAACTTTTACAAAATCTACGTAAAACAAATGACACATTACTATCACCCAGTGATGCCTTACTGTTAATAAATACATGAATATATATAAGAAAATTTCACTAAATAAACACCTAGTTGTAACTGTTTCTGGCTCCCAACTATCTTCATAAGTGGTTATAATCGCCAGTATGGAGATTAAAAAGTTTGTCAAAATTGCGTTAAGACACACATAGTTTCTATAATTGCGAAACTTTTTGAATATACACCACGACGTCACTCCGTACACCAGCGCAGCTAGTGTCAGCACACACATTATGTGATGTTCAATTTCATATTTAATCTTTATAAAACCAGAAAAAGTCATTCCCAAATGTCTTGGAACTTTTTTATCGTATGTAAAATAACACCAATAATTATTATATATGATGATATAGTGCCAAACCAACACCATAGTAATATGTGGTGGGAATCCTCAATCCAAGATACTAAAAGCACAAGATAGGTCGGTGTGGCGACGTTTAGGAAGCTTATATTCAGCAGCAGAAGTATGCAGTCTAAAATGCTTGTGATAAGTACTTTTAGTGTTACTTGCGGTACCGATGGTTCACGACTAAACGAAGGTTGACGGACACCGATTTTTTAGTACCGCGTGTTTAAATATATTTAATATTAATTATTGCATTGAGTTTCCTGTTAGTTGCATTATTGTTTCTTTAAATTTAGGTATTGCTTCATAAATTAGTCACAGTAATTTTATGTGCAAATTGTCTCTGTAAAGCAGGAAAAGCCACAAGAAAAAATAAATATTAAGAAAAAAAAGCCCTGTATTTATTTTTATTTAATTTAATTTATTGGGGACAAAAGCAGTAACATGATTCAAATAAACAAGAAATCCTTAAAATTAGAGTCACAAACATGTAAGCCACACCAATGTCCGCGTATTCACAAAAGAATAAAAGAAGTGAAGGACTGTGGTATGAGTTCACAGATGAAAGATCTGTCATAGCTTCAAATAATACAAACAATTCAATTTAAATTCATTCAATTTTGTCTGTCACAGATTACATATCTCTGTGATAGCTTAATACATTATAATTAAAATCAATTTAATTACATTTAATATAATTCAATTCTGAATTACTAATTCAGTAACAATTTAAAATCATTCAATTCTATCTTATTCAATCCTTTAATTCAATTCAGTTTAATTCAATTTTGTCTTAATTAATTAATTAATGATTCTTATTAAATTCCCTATAATTTAATTTCATTTAGTTCAATATCACATAACATAACTTTACTTTTAATAGCTATAGCGTTTTTTTTGAACAACTGTTTAGACAGAATTATTATGTCAAGCTCCATAAAGTGGGTGTTGTAAGTCTCAACAAGGCGACGAAGGGGTGCACGTACTCCAGCGTTAGTCTTACGCACATCTGTGTGGAACAGTCGAGGCACGTTAACAGTTCTAGGCACTGTATAACATAATTGATTAGTAAGTTCGATTGTATCGAACTTACTAATCAATTATTGTTACATAAGCCATATAGTGTCATTACACCCAGAAGTAGTCGCCTAGACTCCAAACTAAGAACTCCGTATCGCTTCAGTAGCTGCACGTAAAGAACCTTTGAATGACAGCATTTATAGTTCATTGACCGTAAGAACTTCTTTTGTACCAATCTAGAGCAGTATTTGTCGTAGAACGGGCTCCAGATCTGGATGGCGTACTCTAAATGGGACCGTATCTATGTTTTGTATAACAATAAGAACGTAGAGGGTCACAAAGTCACCTGATGATCTTATGACAAAGCCATACATCCGAAACGCTTTGTTCACTATATTATCCACGTGCATGTCGAAATGCAAGCGCGAATCCAGAGCGATACCCAGATCCCGGACGGAAACTACTTTGCCCAAGTGTGCGTTATTAATACTATTACTGAAATTTAAAATGTTTTTATTTATGGTAAATGAAATGGTATGACATTTTGGCAGACTGAAATAAAGTTTATTTTTAATGCAGTACGCAGAAAGCCTATCTAGGTCGTCTTGCAAGAGTTCACAGTAATGTATACTCTTGCATGATTTATAAACCTTAATGTATTTCTTAATATACATTAAGAAATTAAAATTTATGAAACAATTTTTGATATCATTAATAAACATAACAAAAAGAAGAGGACCTAAAATGGATCCCTGTAGAACGCCAGACATTACCACAAAAGTTTCAGACTCTAAGCCATTAACTACGGTTCTTTGCGTTTGATTAAAAATGTATGAAGTGAACCATCTCATCAAATTGCAACGAATACCATTGAATGCAATTTTTTCTAAAAGCATTGAATGATCCACCTTGTCAAAGGCCTTCCAAAAGTCCGTGTACACAGCGTCCACTTGAACTCGTTGATCCATTTTTTCGAAAAGAAAATTGGTAAATGTTAACAGGTTCGTCGTGGTTGAACGACATTTTATAAAAACGTGCTGTTCAGGTATAATAAGTGGATGGATATGGGAATACAAGGCACCGTGGACAAGACTCTCAAAAACCTTAGACAAGGTGGAGAGGATTGAAATTGGACGGTAATTCCCTCTCACTCATTCATTCTGGACTCAGTTGGACGCAGTTCACGAAGTACTGCTATTAGAACTCCCCCGCAGTCATGTTTTTTTAGTCGCAGACCGATCGCGATCGCATCTGAAAACTATATAGCGATCGTCAACAAATTCGCTGTCCCGTATGCTGGGAATTAGCCAAGTTTCGGTCAATATAATAACGTCATAGGAACAAGCCACTATATTCATATATAGTGTATGCAACTTTGTACGAATCACTCTACAATTTTTTCATTTATTTTTTTAAACTATAGATTGGCATATGTTTGACCACTATCTCACCTGATGGTAAGCGATGATGCGGTCGAAGATGGAGTAAGTTTGCCTGGAAGCAACCTATTCACTCTTGTCTTAAAGACTCTCAGGTTGTAGCTATCTGGAAACAAAGACTCGGGCAGGGAATTCCACTCCTTAGCTGTACGCACAATGAATGTGTTCACAAAACGTTTTGTGCGTGTGGGTGGGATGTCCACGATGTACCGGTGCTGCATCGCCGTTCGTCTTGTGGTCCGATGATGGACCGGGCTTTGCGGAATTAAATCATGCAATTCCGTCGCTCACTCCCCAAAATGTAACCGATAGAAAAGAAGAAGAAGAGATCCTCTTAGCTCGTTTCTCAACTGACTCAAGGGCATCAAGTTGGTATTTGGCAGATCCGTCCTCACGTCCGTCATACACGATCGAACTTGCGCTTGATAGAGCTTGAGCAGCTGTTCCGGTGTGAAGTACCGTCTCACCTTTGCTAGAACCCCCAGCTTTCTGGCAGCCACTTGAGCCTTTGCCTCTATGAAAGAGCCAAAATTGAGGGTAGATGTTAACGTAACACCAAGAAGCTCAAGTCGGTTGGTTATCGGCACGGTTACACCTCGAAAAGATGGAGCTAGAAAAGAAGAGCTGGAGCTGGAATTGGCTCCTTTTAGCGGAAAAAAAGACACGCTTGGGTCTTAGCAGCATTGAACTTGACCAGATTGGTATTGTCCCATTCAGAGACAGCCTGTAAGGACCAGTTCAAGCACTCAACCATAGCCTCCCGGAAAGACCGGATCTGTGACCCACCAGCTCGTACGTCGGACACGTATCTCTCAGCAACAGTGCTGTCGTATGCATACCCAAAGGTACCGGGTTTTAGCAGATCATTAATATGCAGCAGGAACGAGAGCACCGACCCTAGAGGAACCCCGGCATTAATATCCAGCAGTCCGGACGAGCAGCCACTCGGATAGACCGATCCGTCAGGAAATCTGCAATCCAATCACACAATCCGGCGGGCGGACCGAAGGAAGGAAGCTTACTAATAAGGCTATCGTGCCAGACGCAGTCGAAGGCCTTCGAGATATCACGGGAGACCGCAAGTGCCTCCCCGTGCTCCCGTACAATTCTGGTAATAAATCATAATGTTTTTTTCAGTAAGATGTAATACTACAATAAAGCGTACGCAGAATTGATACAGCGATTCTAAGTTTGTAGTCCTAAGCATTTGTATCCTGCAAAATATGCAGTTACTTTTTTTTGTTAACACTGATTTAGGAAATTTTTGATTGAATAAAATGTGAATGTTTAGCAATTGACGACTAAGAAGCAGTACCCATTGAAGTTATAATAGTTAACAGCAAACAGATTATAGGCAGGTTAACAGAAAATATTAAAAAAGAGCACATACTTAGCACTGAGGAAGTGAAAATTTGAGCAAACAGTATACTATATGAAAGAAATAAACCAATGGAAAAGGTAATCTGTAATACAATAGTGCAATTAAGTTCATTAGGTTGTACCGCCGGTACCGGTGTTCGCGTAAGGGACGATCTTTTTGAGGTCTTCAGCGGACTGAATTGCAAATGAGTTGGCACCATCTCGCTCACGCACAAGTATCGTCGCGTTCCGGACTTAAACATATTTGAATTTATTTTTATGAGCAAGTATTTTAGCTTCACGAAATAAAGTCTTATTTTTGAGAGTCAGATGTTCATTTAAATAGACAGGAACAGTAGCGCCTGATATACTTACTTGATCAGACTTGAAGCTCTTCGCATTTCGGTAGGCGCTGAGAATGTTGTACCGAACGATCTGCGACCTGAGTTTAAAAATGAGATTCTTAGGTTTGGTATCCTGCTCGCGCATATGGGTATCTATGGATGGAGATAATATCATTTTGCGATACCGGTGAGTTGATCGCACCACATATCGACTCCATAATGGTCACAAGATTCTCATTGCGTTTTTCGGGTAGGTTACAAACCTCTATGTTAAACTGGCGTGCCTGCTGTTCCATGGAGTCCACTTTTGCTTCCAGTAGTGCCACCTTTTGTTCGCTACTATTGCTGGTAAATTCATGGAAGCGCTTCACATATTCGTTATGTTCAGCTTTTACAGCGTCAAGCGAGTCTTCATGGCCTCATATTCTGCGTTGAAGAATTTAATCGACTTTTCAATCTCCGAGTTGGATTTTTGAATGGATAGATTCTGCTGCCTTAATTCAGAAACGTCAGTAACTAATTTAGTGTGGATTTTATCTCGATCAGCCTTTCAAGAATGCAGCATTTTCTTCAATTCCTCGAACCTATCCGGCTCCGTACTGCTGTCATCGCCTCGAAAACGTTTATTACTCGGCCTTGTTGTAACATTTACTGAACCAAAGAGGTTGGCATCGGATGCCGACGTAACAGGCAAAAGGTCGAGCTCTAACTGCGTCTGCGGTAACACAGAAGCATTTGGAGAACCCCGGTGAGCGAATCATGCGAGGCATTGTAGGCAAGTTTAAATCCGTAATGCAGCACTAAGCAAGGCAAAACAGTCAGACGGCTTGGTTCGTTGATATTGATCACCTATTTCGAGACGGTGGCCAGATGGTCGGTTAGTCCAGTGCGGAGAAACGCAGCACCAAGCCACGCTCACCGACACGGCGCAGGTTCAAATCTTGGCAAACGCAAGACATTTTAAAGCTTTTCGAATATTATTTTAACTTCTTACATTGAATTCAGAGCTCACAGAAATCTATCCCTCTTCAGCTCCGCCCACTGGGCGTAGACCACAGGTAGAAACACTGCAGGTGCGACAAAGATTCGGAAATATAAGAAACAGCCAATCACAGTTCAAAAAGTCACACTATATCACCGCGCCGCACCGGTATCATAGCGCTATACGACACACGTCTGTCCGCTTCGGAGTACGAGGGCTAACTGATTTTGAACTGATGAACTGATTTTGTTTACGAGCTGAAAAAGATTGTGATTTTTTAGGGTTCCATACTCAAAGGGTAACCAAAGGAACACTGTTACTAAGCCTCCACAATCCGTCCGTCTGTAAGTCCATCACAGATTGTGTTTTTTAGACGACAAAAAAAACTAGGATCGTCATCATCATCATTACAGACAAATTCCGTCCACTGCTGAGCGTAAGCCTCCCCCAAAGAAGGCCAACCATACCGGTCTTGAGCAGTTCGCATCCATCCGCTGCCAGCCACCTTCTTTAAATCACCGATCCATCGTTCCGCAGGGCGTGTGTACCACGCTTCGTATGCCCATTTGTGGTTTCTATTCTAACACATATCTGCTCCATCGAACGTCTGTGTCATCATGAAGTGATCACGAAGTGAACTGTCATTTCAAGTAATCAAGATGGAATGATAGCTCACTTCATGATAACTTCACCCATGCCTTAACTTCGACATGTTTACAGAATCGCACTGCTGTATCTTCGGGTTCAAATAGGTTTGTTTATTTCATACATTCGATCATCCGTTTCTTTGGGTTTTGTTATCATTAAAGCTATTTACATTTCGTCATGAACAACATCCTTACTAAAAGTATAAGGCTGCCTGCCATTGTCGCGAAGCGAGGCAGCAGAGCAGAGAAAAAGGGATATTTTAACAAGGGAATTAAAATCCCCGCTCCTCGTGAGTCACTGACATTTTATACAAGTCCATTGGTTAAATTTTTTCCGTTTCTCCACAGTGCTGCCGCGACGATGGAGAGGCAGCCTGAATACAAAAGTACCTTGTTTGTTTGTTAAGCTTTCAGTCTATGTTGGTACCGACATAGAAACGGTTAAAGGCTATATTTTTTTATTTCGCAAAAATCTATACTAACGCAAGCAAAGCCGCGTTAAATTGCCAAGTTCATATTTCGTTTTCAACCTACATTGTCCCACTGCTGGGCAAAGGTATCCCCAAAGCCTTCCACTCTTTCCAGTGTATTACTTTCTCTGACCAATCTGTCACGAACGCCTCTAAGTTGTCACGCCAGCGTTTCCTAGAACTTCCTCGGCGACGACGCCCGTCCTCTGGCTCCCACTACGTAACGACTCTGGCCCATCTGTCCTGATGCATTCAACATATGTGACCCGCCCAATCCCATTACAGCCTCGCAATTTGTTGCCCACATCGGCGATCCCTGTTTTGGATCGAATCGTGGTATTACGTATTCCATTGCTGAGCCTAAAACGCAACGATTCGCTCCATTGCCCTATGGCAAACCTTGAGTATGTAGTTCATAAATAATAATAAAAAATGTATCTCGCCGACTGAGCGACACTGCGAGACCAGAAGACTGATTCGTTCGTTACAAAAAGAATTAGCCGTGCCATCCAACGTGGTAATGTTGACGTGAATTGAGTCCCTAAAAATATAGTCTTTATTTAATATAAATATATAGGTACCTACTTTGTACGGAACACACACGTGTTGTGAAAAATTAAAGCTAACTTTATGCCTACTCCCCCTAAGGGTGCCTGTCTACTACAGCGGAGCGTGGCACCGGAGAGGAGAAACGGAGAAATTTTAACCAATAGAATTGCATTAAATCTCCGCACCACGTGATTCTCTAACATTTTGACTGACATGATTGGTTAATATTTTTCTTGAGAAATATTAACCAATGGAAAAGCACAAAATGTCAGTGACTCACGTGGTTTGAAATGACTTCGATTTTCCGCTCCGCTGCCTCGCTCCGCGGCAATGGACAGGCAGCCTAAGTGTTACGGTGAGGTGTTTACAATGTTGGTAAACTTATTTATTTATTAAAAAATTATGTAAACTAGAAAAAAACAATGTACAAAGGCGGATTTAATGTTATGGGCATTTTCTACAAGTCGACCTTAGATGCTGGTGCAGTGACAACTTATAAGAGTGGATGAGAAATAACTTATCTATGTATCGTCTGAATACAATCTCAAAGTAATATTAAGAAATACAATAAATGTTTGGGGCATGCACAAACAAACAAGAAGTAAAATAATTTAAAAACCAAACACGAATCATTTATTTTTATTTTAAGAGTATGTAGTCTGATTAGTATTGAAAAGAATTACATAAAACTTTGAAATAAAAAAAAATCTTATTCTAATTCAGACGACAAAAAGAACGTGCAAACAAATGTTTACGTACGTATGTACACGTACCTATGTATGGGTCATATCTTGCCACTGAATTTTAAAACGTAATAATAAGTAAACAAAAAGGAAAGTTAAATAAAAACTTGAAAAATGCTGAATCGCACGTTTATACACTCACATTTATTTCTAAACATTACATACATTCTGCAAATTAATGCATAACATTAAAGAAAAAAAGTAACAGAAAAAAAAAGAGTTAGATCAGGAATATACTTATGTTTAAGATCAAAAATTTATATCACTTATCATAATAGGTTCCTACAGGTAACTCTTTACAAAAAAAAAACTATTAATACAATTGTTCTTTGTTTGGAATACTTCAATTAATATACGCACATACATAATTTTATCTTAATTAATAAAATAAAACAAATTAAAAGGGTAATAATTAATCTGAATACAACATTGGTATGTAAAAAACCCAAGATACACACTCAGCATCTCAAAAACGTCCGCAAAAAAACAAGCACATAATGTATAATTATGCGCAAGTTTGGAACTGTCTCGCATCGCTCGCCATATTGCACTGCTTTGTAAAAACAACTTTAAGCGATCCGTGTAAGGTTGGATTTGCAAAAAAAATGCGCATCACTCGCCATACTGAACTGCTTTGTAAAAACAACTTTAAGTGATCCGTTTAAGGTTGAATTTGCAAAAAAAAATATTTATAGTATAACTACACACAACTCCCACATGACACTTGATACATGTCAGTATTTGACGACAGTTTCGAGTGTTGCATTTGTTCGAGACTTTGCATCTTGGGTTTTTTTTATATATCAATGGAATACAAACATACTTTCATCGATAGAAAGCTTTAAAAACTAAAATATATTAAACAAATTTAATACACAAATAATCGTTGTTTATAATTATTTGTTTTAATGAAAACCGTATCAAAATTCGTTGCATGGTTAGCGGAGAAACAGACAGAGACTTTACTTAATACTACATACATATAGATTTTAATAAGAACATACCAACGATATCACAGGCAGAAAGCAAGTATTTATACATCAGGAACCACTGTCCTGCTAACATCAGCTTCAGGAACAACTCTTTCCTGCAAGTTAATACCGTGATCTGTACGCCTTACTGCTAACGACCTTAGATATAATCGGTTTCTGTAAAATTCGTGCCATATTTCTCTATTACTTTTTACAATGACAAAATAAATGTTCAATAGTAATGGGCTTATGTTATAAACGAATATGGCAATATAATTTAAGGATGCGTCATAATAAATTTGTAAGGAATATAAATACGTAACAATATGAAAAGACACTAAAATCACGTCGCTCAATACAAATATTAATGTGGCGATGAACAAGCGATGCCAGATGTTAGTAGCTGTATGTGAGCTAGCGTTGGAACTACGATAAAGCGAATATACCAATCCAACATAAAGAATACAGTTGATAACCATAGTTACAATAAAAATAATATTTCCACCTTTAGATTTTAATTCAAATACGATAACAGTATCATCTGTAAAATAAAATCTTACAAATAAAAAAATAAGTGTGATTATTAAGGCTCCACCCCACGCGAACATGCAGCTTTTCATATATTTCTTTGGAATATTGACATTGTAAACTTTTACAAAATCTACGTAAAACATATGACACATTACTATCACCCAGTGATGCCTTACTGTTAATAAATAAATTAATGTAAACATTAAAATTTCACTAAATATACACTTCGCGTAATATGTGTTTGGCAAAAAACAATCTTCATAGGTTGTCATAACTGTCAGTATAGAGATTAAAAAGTTTGTTAAAATTGCGTTAAGACACACATAGTTTCTGTAATTACGAAACTTTTTGAATAAATACCACGACGTCGCTCCGTATACCAGCGCTGTTAGTGTCAGCACACACATTATGTTATGTTCAATTTTATAAATCTCGTTAAAGCCAAGGATGAAAGGCCTACTATGGTTGAAGAATGGAACGGAACGAGCAACACCACACAAATATTCATGATTGAAGACCACAAGCTGCCAAGTCAACACCATAGTAATATGTTTTTGGTAGGAATCCTCAATCCAAGATACCAATAGCATAGGATCGGACGTTTGGGAAGCTTCTATTCAACAACGGAAATCTTTAGCCTAAATTGCTTGTGATAAGTGTTACTTTTGATACCGACGGTTCACGACTAAACATAGGTTGACGGACACCGAGCTATTCTTATATATTTAATATTAATTATTGCATTGAATTTCCTGTTAGTTGCGTTATATAGGTATAATGCAACTAACAGGAAAAAAGAACGTATTTCTGTTATACTTCAGACGACAAAAAAACTAGAATCATCATCATCATCATTTTAGACAGTATCCGTCCACTGCTGTACGTAAGCCTCCCCCAAAGAGCGCCAACCATCCCGGTCATGAGCAGTCCACATCCATCCGCTGCCAGCCACCTTCTTTAAATCATCGATTCATCGTGCCACAGGGCGTCCTACGTTTGCCCATACGCGGTCTCCACTCTAACACATGTCTGCCCCATCGACCGTCTGTCTGTCGGCAGACATGGCCGGCCCACTTCCACTTCAGCATGCTGATTCTACGCGCAATGTCGGTGACTTTAGTTCTCTGCCGAATGACTTCGTTGCGAATTCTATATACCAGAGAAACCCCGAGCACTGCTCTCTCCATTACACGCTGAACAACCTTGTATTTATGGACCAGGCTTATGGTGAGTGTCCACGTTTCGGCTCCGTAAGTCATTATGGATAAGACGCACTGGTTACAGACCCTGGTCTTAAGGGATTGTGGGATCGACGATTCAAAGATATCACGCAGCTTCCCGAATGCCACCCAGCCCAAGCGAATTCTTCTGGTCACCTTCTCAAAGTTTTCATGAAATTATACCCTCCTATTTGAAAACTACCTTCGTAGAGAGATGGTCTGAGACACAGGTTTAAAATAATTCTAGATCGGGCAAGTAAGGTACATTACCCTCAGATTTTTTTGTTTTTGCAACTGTAATCTTAAAATCACACCATAGCTTTTATCCAGATTATAATAATACTACTAGCTGTCCCTCGCGGCTTTGCTCCCGTCAACTGCAACCTTCTCTTGATAGTAACAAACAAAACAAAAAATAATTAGTCGTTCACGCGTGATGACCAAGGGTAACAGGAATTCATTATTATATATAAGAGAGATTATATGCCTGTACATATAACCAAAAATGAGCCTCATCGCTGAACAAAATTTTGCATTGAAATCAAGCTGAATATTGTTTTCGGCCCATTTGCGGAACGTACAGGCGCGCATTGTTCACGCGTTTTCAACTCTTGCACAAGTTGAATCTTGTAAGCTCGCAAGCCAATATCTTACCGCAAAATCTTCCACAAAGTGCATGGGCACAGTTCCAATTGCTGTGCACGATGGCAAATCGACTTGTTCGGGTTCTCTTCAACACTAAGATCCTGAGCAGAAATAAATTCTTCTGTGTGGACTCTACGGCGTCTTTGTGGATTTGTATCAACAAGAGTGTGCGTGGTGCGAAAGCGATCCATGGTTTTCCGAATAACTGTCTCGGAAGGACGATTATGTCGACGGTGAAATGGACGCAGCGCACAGTAAGTTTGGCGAACTGAACTATGATTTTCAAAGTAAATTTGCACAATTTGTTAACGTTGTTCTAAGGTCAGTCTTAACATTGTGAAAGGACAAAATGTACTGACCACAAATAAACTGTGTGTTAGAAAAAGTGTTGCCAATTTGAAAACCAAACCTCTAAAAAAATCATTCTGTATCTGGACCGAGAAGTAACCCAATCATGAACGCGTTACGTAAATTAATATTTTTTTAGTATGGAGGGTCATATTTGGGGGTCAAAATAGAAAATTAAAAAAATCTATCAAACTGTGTCGTGTGACATATCAAATAATAATATTATAAAGAGGAAAGATTTGTTTGTTTGTATGTTTGTTTGTTTGTTTGAATTGAATAGGCTCCGAAACTACTAGACCGATTTGAGAATTCTTTCAGCATTGGATAGCTACATTATCTGGGAGTAACATAGGCTATATATTATCCCCGTATTCCCACGGGAACGGGAACTACGCGGGTGAAACCGCGTGACGTCCACTAGTATCAAATAAAAGGACTTACTATGGGGGTTTTATTTGTATTTTTTTCCATGCTTATAAAATGTATGGTTTTGAAGTTATTCACGAAGTTAGACAAAAAATTACCATTTGCCCCCTTATCTCCAAAACTACTGAGCACAAAATCCTAAAAAATAATAATACAGATAGTAGGTTTTGAACTATCGATTACAGAAAAACCTATAAGAAGTATATAATTGTTTACCAACTTAAAAAAAAAATAGGTGGTTCCATATTCGACTGTATGTATTTTTATTTTTGTGTATGTTCACCGATTTCTCCACCAAATGTAGACCGATTTTCAAAATTCTTTTTATTCGAAAGCCTCTTTAGGTGGTCTTATTGTCACCAAGTCAGAATTTGATGATGGGATCTCAGGGAAATCGAGGGCAACCCTCAAATTTTATGGGCACTTAATTTTTTATTTATCAATGTTAGATTAAAACTTCATGCAACACAAAAGTAGGTAGAGAATGCCTAAGGCGTCTTTGACCTTAGGCATGTTCTACCGTATCGTTGGAAGGCCTCCCACAAGGTGGACCGATGACCTGGTGAAGGACCGGTCGTTGCGGCGACGCTTGGGGGAGGCCTATCTCCAGCAGTGGACGTCTTTCGGCTGATATGATGATAATGATGCTCTACCAGTCAAAAAAGGGTGATTTAGAGGTAACATTTAGCTTCGTAGGTAGGTAGTTTCCTCCATTCCTTTGGAAGTTTATTAAATAATTAAGGCGCCAAGCAAAATACACTTTTCCGCATTAATACTGTTTTGGAACTATGCGAGCATAGCGTAGTGTTATCGTGTCTGTTGCGACTGACTCTGAATCAGCAATTATTTCTTAATTGCTGATTACATTTTACAAACATGACAACTTCTAATATGTACATTGACGGTAACGTTAGTATATTAAAATTAATTAAAAACGGCTTACAACTGTCAGTCGAATCTCATTTAAACATCGTCCTAATACATCGCCTTAGGGCTTTAAACAAAGTAGATATTTGAGTATGAGCTGGTCAGTACGTCTACCATGAGTTTTATCAATCTATACTCGCTAGCGACTGTAGTTAAAAACATTTAAGAAAACTTTAAAAAAACAAGTTTCTATTTTACTTATTTGTTATGTTGTTAACTAACAAGCAAGCAAGTTGCAAGTAAAACTTTAGCTAACAACAAAAAAAAAAAAAATAGAATCTTGTTTTTTTAAAGTTTTCATACATCTTTTTAACTACAGTCGCTAGCGTGTTTAGATTGATAAAACTCATGGTAGACGCACTGGACTTGAACTGCGAAGGCACATAAAATGACACCATAACGGCAAATAACACAAATGTGTTCAAACTCATTTAGTGTGTAATGTCAATAATTTAGTTGAGGAGTATCGCCACTAAAAAGTTAAAAAAAAAAAAAAAAAATACAAAAAATACAACCGATTTTCCAATAGAAACAAAAAACTTAAAACAACTTTAATAAAATAACTTTAATTTCGGAAGTAGACGTAAATAATTTTTTTTTTAAAGTTTAGTGAAATATTTAAAAAATATAATTCGTTCGGAACCCAATGCACGCGAGTCCGACTTGCACTTGTCAGTTTTTTTTTTATATTACTACCGACTCGTTTTTCAATATTATATTACAGATAAGGTTAACCAATTTGTGAGAACCTGTTTTGTATTGATGGTATTTCAATTTGATCTTCCTTTCCAACAGGAGTTTGCACAGTTATAAAGTATTATGAAGGAATAAAAAAACGTAATTTTAAGTATGTAGTTATTTCTATTTTTCTCGACTTAAAATTAGTCTTAGGCAACTGGTAAAAAAACGAAACGAAGCTGAACGAACCCAGTGTCCGACGGACGACACTCAAGAAAGCTATTTCAGTATACTCGTTAAAAAACCTCTCCTTCTTTGGTCACAGCTCCTCAAAAATAACAAAACACAACCGTACTCGTACCTTTGTAAAACTAACCACCATTATTATTTTATTCGCAGTTGTTGTACAAATCAAACAGAGTGTGACTGTTTCCTGTACCTAGTCCACACAAAGGCAAGTGATCGTTAGCTCCGGTATTGTGAGGCGTCACTTCAACACGAAAAGTACTACGGGAGTAAGTCACTTTTAATGGTTCCGTAACCGAAGGGTAACCAACGGAACTCTATAACTAAGCTTCCGCTGTCCGTTCGTCTGTCTGTCAGTGGGCTGTACCTCAAGAACCATAAAAGGTAGACGGTCGAATTTTCACAGAGTGTGTTTTTCTTATGCCGCTGTAACAAAAAATAATAAAAATAAAATTAAATCCTTACTAATCCTTACTAATATTATAAATGCGAAAGTAACTCTGTCTGTCTGACTGTCGCGCTTTCACGCCAAAACTACTGAACCAATTTAAATGAAATTCAGTACACAATTAGTCTAGAGCCTGAGAAAAGACATAGGCTACTTTTTATCTCGGGAGTATGTTCCCTAGGGACCACGCGGGCGATGCCCTGGCAGAAGCTAGTTACATGCAAGCAATGTGTTTTTTTTTCGGTTTATGGTGAAGAACTATTGCCAAAGTCAGACTCGCACTTGGCTGTTTTTTTATTGGACTGTTATGGGCTGGGGAAAAAAGTAAAATAATGTGTACTACTAGGAAATTCAAAGTTATTGCACAAGTCTTTATGTTAGTTTGTAATAAAAATGACCGGTTTCATGTCTACTATTCAGGATAGCCTTTAACGAGCCCAAACATACATTGAAATCTAATAAACACATGCTTATATGTATTTAAAAACTAACCAAACACAAATTAACATACAGTTTACAGTTATGCCAATGTAATTAATGCCAATTAATTAAGTTGGCGCTTAAATTCATTTATATGCTAATTAGCTACATTATTAATGTCTAAATAGCTTCAAAATAATGTACAAATAATTTTGTTAGAGTTGTTTTTGGTCAAAGTTAAGCCTGTAACAGCTTATTTTTAGGGTTCTGTTCTGTCGCAAAGGGAACCCTATTTTTAAGCCTCTGCTGTCCGTCTGTCCGTCCTTCTGTCTGCCAGCAAGCAGCATCTAAAGAACCGTAATAGGTAGTAGACAGTTGAAATTTTGGCAGAGTGTGTATTTCTATCGCCGCTATAACATTTCAATCTTACATAAGTGAAAATATGACTAGAGTGTAAATATTTATACGTGTATTTGGAGAATAAATAAGCCACATTTCATTTACCTTCTTCCGAAATAATCACTTCCTCTGAAGTGCAAACTACATAACCTTGCTGTATCAGTTGCCCTGAAGTTTTTAATCCGCGAAGCGCTTTCTCATTGCTTTTTGCGTTTTAAGTCTTTGAACAGATGAACTCCCCGATTTTTACAATTTAAGGCACTGCATTGAGGCATTCTTGATAAAAAAAACGAAAAGTTTGGTCTTGTTTACAAAAAAAGTAGAGTATAAAATAATAAAAAAATATTTAAAAATTAAAGGGTAAGAGAAACGTGTTTTATCGGTTTATGATACGGAACACTTCGTGTTGGTCGGTTTTCTAAACCAGCCAAGTGTTAATTAATAGGACTCATGTAAGATAGGCTCCGTACTAGAATCCGAACAAAACATGTTTCTTATATATGAATAGAGTTGAATAACTCTTATTCCTCTTATTTTGTTTTATAGCTGTTTTTATTATTTGTGTATTATTAATGTGCGTCTGTTTGGGCGGAATAAACAATTTTTCTTTCTTTTTTTTTTCTTTCTATAAAAAAAATATTAAAAGGCTAAGGCGCCTCACTGCGCGCGGTTTAGTGGTCAGAGTTCCGGGTTCAGCGTACCGCGTTCATTGTAATCTATGTGGTGGCCTAAAATCCTACACACAAAAGCGACGGTCACAGTAAAGCGTGCTCTGTTGGAGTTCTATGTTTTACGAAAGCTGGAAGCTCACGATGTCCGACGAGATCGAAAAGTTTATAGTTTTTTTTTTTACTTTTGATAGGCACGCGTTTGACCACTATCTCACCTGATGGTAAGCCATGATGTGGTCGAAGATGGAGTACGCTTGCCTAGAAGTAACCTATTCACTCTTGACTTACAGACTTCCAGGTTATAGCTATCAGGAAACACAGACTCCGGCAGGGAATTCCACACCTTAGCTGTACGCACTATGAATGTGTTCCCAAAACGTTTTGTGCGTGTGGGTGAGATCTCCACCATGTACCGGTGGCACATCGCCGCGCGCCGTTCGTCTTGTGGTCCGATGATGGAACGGGCTTGGCGGAATTAAATTATTCATTTCCGACGCACACTCTACAAAATGCAACCGGTAGAAAACCGACAGGCCAGCAACTCGACGTCGATTGTCTAAACTTTGGAGCTTCGACTCGACGAGCCTATCATTGCCAATGATCCTCTTAGCTCGTTTCTCAATTGACTAAGGGGCAATTAGTGAGAAACAAACGTTTTCTTTATGAGTGAGGTTTGGTTTTCAGTGAAATGAGGGTGGGACGTGTTATTATTGCTATAGACTGTACTCCAGATTTCTGGACCGTTTGCTGTCTGCACATATATGGACGAGGAACGAAGAACTCGACCGTAAAACGCAGACAGCCTTGTCGGTGTGTTCGGCCCCTTATGGTTACTGTCAAGGGCGATGGCAAACGTCCGAGGGAAATGACTTCACGTCGGGAGAATCACCACCCTTAATAATGAAAAATGAGACAAGGGGAGTAGGATACAAATATTACATTAGGTTTAAATGAAATTGAGTACACAAAAATTTCATTAGAAGGTCAAAAATAAAGCCCCTTAAATTTTTCAAGTGTGTACCTATAACAGTTTATTATTTTATAACCCACTGATAGACAGATGGATGGGCAGCGGTAATTTGGTTCTGTTGTTTCCCCCTCAGGATCCTATAAAAGTCAGTAAACATTATAATGGCTTATTTTTCTGAACATCGGCAAACGTAGTAAGAGATGCCCTCAGGCTACCTAAGGTGCCTCTTTGTAAGATGGTTGCTAATGAGTTTGAGAGTGGACAAGGATTGAGCTCATTTGCATGCAATTGAAACTATATGCCTAGCAATGGATGGCTAAAACTCCTCCGAACTTATTTACCCCATTGACCTTCTGTTCTGCGAGCAATGTGCCCTGCCCACTGCCACTTCAGTTTGGCGATCCTTCGTACTATGTCGGTAACCTTGGTTCACTTGCGGATAAAACAATTCATGATTCGATCACTAAAAAAAACTCCAGGCATTGCTCTCTCCATTGCCTTTTAACTGGTACCTTTAAACCTTCTGATGAGGCCCATTGTGAGCGACCTTTTTGGAATTAAAGGAAGCATAAATTATTTATTCAGCGATAGTGTTTCATAATCGGAACATTCCTAAGATTATTTTTTGCAGACCCTATTTTACATACAAAACTGGCCAAGCGCGAGACGGACTCACATGCAAATCGTTCTGAACGACTCTCATTTTTGTAACATGTTAATTTCAAACCATAGACTTCGTATTGGTTTTCCTGTAATCTACAGGCAAAGAAATTTGTTTCGGAATTAATGGTCACTTTTCATCTACTTTTTTTAATAACTTCAAAATCATTTATTTAAAATTATGAAAAAATTGTATTCAAAACCGTCACAATGCACCCTGCCATTTGTTAACTAGCTTTGAATATGTAAGTAAGCAAAAGTTGTATCAATAGTTAAATTAAATCCTAACCTAACCTTAAATCTGTAACATAAAATCATTTAAATGTTGATGATGATGAATAATAATTATTGCAATATTTAAATTTCTAAAGAAAATATTTGACCTTAGTGCTGACCTAAACAAAATATAAAAGTACAAGGACATGCATACACGCAAAACACGCACAGACGTAACAAAAACATGATCACAAGGAAAACACTTCCAAAAAACCTGGGAGTTTCTCCTCATGACTGAAACAAAAGCAATCTCAAACGTAACTCAATGATTTACGGTAGAAATCACGAATATCAGAAACTAATATATCTTCGTTCGATTGTTTGTTCCCGGAACAAATATATGTAATTGGATAAGAACTGGTTCTGGTGACATGAAGAGTCGTCTGTATGCTGATGTCGGTACAAACATTTTGTTGGCATTGCTTCTCTAGGTCACGAAGTGAAGTAAACACCGACTGTGGTTTACAAGCAGATGTTTAGAGTTTAATTTCCCAAGATTATTTTTGAGATGATATTTTATTTATAAAAAAAAAAACCGGCCAAGTGCGAGCCGGATTTTCACATGAAGGGTTCCGTACCATAAACTGTAAAAACAAGTTTCTTGTATGGGAGCTCCTTTAAATTAATTTATTTTTAGGGTTCCGAAAAAAAAAACGGAGCCCTTATAGGATCACTCGAGTGTCTGTCTGTCCGTCTGTCACAGCCAGTTTTATCCGGATCCACTGGACCAATTCTATTGAAATTTGGTACACATATGTACTTCTATGACCCAAACACGGACGCGCTACGTAAATCATTAAATTATTATTAGTATGGGAGTCACTTTTGGGAGTCAAACTACAAAATAAATAAAAAAAAGGTTTTTGAACAATATTGTGTGACATATCAAACGAAAGGACTTACTATGAGGGTTTTAATTTTATTTTTTTCATAATTCTAAAATAAATTGATTAGAAGTTTTTCAAGAAATTAGACGAAAAATTACCATTCCCTCCCTTATCTCCTTAACTACTGAGCCTAAAATTTTGAAAAAAATGGAGTTAATCGACCTTTACCTAAAGATTACAGGAAAACCTATTAGAAGTCTTTAGTGTTAAAATAACATGTTAAAAAAAATTCGTTCGGAACCCTTTGCAGGCGAGTCCGACTCGCATTTGGCCAGTTTTTTTTTGTTATTTGTTATTAAAGCGGCAATAGAAATTCACTCTGCGAAAATGTTAACTGTCTACCTTCTAGATTTTTTGTCTGAAATAAATGTTTTCATTTTATTTATTACGGTTCTTGAGATACAGCCCACTGACGGACAGACGGACGGACAGCGGAGGCTTAGAAGTAGGGTTCCCTTTGGGTACGAACCCGAAAAACGAATGCAGCTAAGAACTATTTAAATGGAGCGACTGCCTATCTCATCATCATCATCATCATATCAGTCGAAAGACGTCCACTGCTGGACATAGGCCTGCCCCAAGCGTCGCCGCAACGACCGGTCCTTGCGTCTCGCATCCATCGGCTACCCGCGACCTTCACCAGGTCATCGGTCCACCTTGTGGGAGGCCTTCCAACGTTACGCCTTCCGGTACGCGGTCGCCACTCCAGAACTTTTCGGCCCCATCGACCATCTGTTCTGCGAGCAATGTGCCCTGCTCACTGCCACTTTAGTTTGGCAATCCTTCGGGCTATGTTAGTAACCTTGGTTAAGGAAACTCCAAGCATTGCCCTCTCCATTGTCCTTTGAGTGACTTTGAGCCTTCTGATGAGGCCCATTGTAAGCGACTACGTTTCAGTCTCCTATCTAACATCTGAAAACCAGTTACTGGGTAACACGGTATCCTTTTGCAAGGTACCATAACGTAGCTGGGATAAAATAAGGCATATTATTTGATCCTAAATAACGTCTAATTAAAAAAGATGGGCAAATAATTCAGCGTTCAGTACATCTAACCAAAGACATCCAAGCAAAAAAATATAATAATTGGCCAAGTGCGAATCGGACTCGCACACGAAGAGTTCCGTACTATAAAACTTATATTTTATTATTTGTTTTTATAGCGGCAATCATCATCATCATCATATCAGCCGAAAGACGTCTACTGCTAGACATAGGCCTCCTCCAAGTTTTGGGGGTTTGCCATAATCGCCACGCTTGGCAGGCGGTTTGGCGATCGTAGTGTATGGTGTTGCGTTTCACAGAGAACGCTGCTGCCCATTCTCTGGCGAATAAGGGACTCGCCCTTATTCGCCTCTTACGACACCCACGGGAAGTGATGGGATGGTATTAATCTTTTACGGCACCATACGGCAATAGAAATACACAGTCTGTGAAAATTTCAACTATATATCTATTACCGTTCTTGAGATACAGCTCGCTGATAAACAGACGGACGGGCGGACAGTGGAAGCTTAGTAATAGGGTTTCGTTAGTTACCCTTTTGGTACGGATCCCTAAAAACACTTATTAAAGTGTTTTTATTTTACTAGAATAAACACATCCATAATGGGTAGATACTTGCAATCCGCGTTTTTCGTATATGTTTTTACCACTGTCAATGTTCTTATTTTAGTGGTCTGAATGATTCCTAAAAGTTTGACTGTTTAAAGGTACCTCATTATATTCGCGAATCCAACAGATTACCCAGTTTATATTTAGCCACAAGCCATGCTAACAACCCTATTGTCTGCTGATACCCGGAGCGGAGCAAGCTTGAGAGTTCGACATAATTTGCTGCATACTTCCTGAATATCCTGTTTGCATCCCTACTTAGAGTTAACATTTGAGCTGTATGATATAATAGTGGCAGAAGTTCTAGTTCGCTTTGTCTTTGTGAATAAGTTACTTCTAGGCAAGCGTGCTCCATTTTCGACCACATCATCGCTAACTATCGGGTGAGACAGTGCGCAGACGTTATCATTATAAGCACGCGCCCACCCACTCGTTACTAATGAGTAAAAAAAAACTGGCCAAGTGCGAGGCGGACTCGCATACAAAGGGTTCCGAACGAATTTCATTTTTTATCATGTTTTTTTAACACTATAGTCTTTTTATAGATTTTCCTGTAATCTAAAGGTAAAGATCTAGATCTCCATTTTTTTTTAGTTTTAGGCACATTAGTTTCGGAGATATGGGGAGAATGGTCATTTTTCGTCTAATTTCTTGAATAACTTCGAATCTGTTTATTTTAAAATTATGAAAAAATATAATTGAAATCCTCACTGTAACTCCTTTCATTTGATATTTGTCACACAATATTGTTCAAAAAACTTTTTTTTTAATTTTCTAGTTTTACCCCCAAATATGACCCCCATACTAAAAATTTATAATTTACGTAATGCGTCCATATTCGGGTGATAGAAGTCCATATGTGCACAAAATTTCAATACAATCGGTCAAGTGGATCCGGAGAAAACTGGCTGTGACAGACGGACAGACAGACTGACAGACACCCGAGTGAACCTATAAGGGTTCCGTTTTTTGTTCGGAATCCTAAAAAGGTCTTTTGGTAATGCGTTGCAAACAGGCCAGTTGCCCCTTTTGGTCTGAGTATGGTCCTAAGTTCGATTTCCATGTCAGTCATGGTATGAAATTGTTGTGTGTATGGGTACTTGGCGGCGAGCGTTGGGTAGGTCGCCGTCTGATAAGAACTAGAAGTGCGATTCTGTAAACCTGTCACAGTGTAACGTTAGGTGAAGTGAACATAAAGTGAACTGTCAATCCATACAACTAAGATAAAATGGCAGTTCACTAATTCATACTCACACCACCTAAGTTCACGCCTTGAGATGTTGATAGAATTGACCAGCAGGTTCGGGTCGACGGCGTGTATTGTTCCACGCGCGCCTGAAAGAGTTATCAGCATAATAGACGAGGCCCACTAGGGCCAGGGCTTGCCAGGATTGTGGAAATTGGTTCAAAAGAGTCACCGCGGCCCTGGAACGCAAAGGGCATCAGGAGGAACACGGATGGGTTTTAGTCAGTAATAGTCTGACACTGCCTTCTGCTCCGACTAGAGTGAAAGCAGACATTTGAAGATTTCCCATCCTAAAAAAAGAGGCTGTGTGTTGTCTATAAGTGGACGAATTCCTGTTTAGAGTTAAGCGGACAGGGAGTAAAGTCTCGCAAACCTGCGTTGAAAAGGGAAGATCCTCCAACCAGACGATTGTTGTGCCTGGCGGGCTGCTGCCCGATAGTTGATATTCGGGCTGATGTATATGTTCAAATCGCACGGCAAACTCTGCTTGCGCGATGTAGGATTTCGACGTAGTAGTTCGCTGCTAGTTGGATAGATGGCGCAGCGATTCTTTTTGTTGCGATGGAGATTTGCTCCGCTGGTTTTTTCTTGTGGCGGCATTGATGCCGCTACACCTGAATAATAATGTAATGTGTAAAGGCGTAATATTTAAGTATTGATTTTATTTGACCTTCTGTATTTACTTCTAGTTTAAAACTCCACCAAAGCCTAGCTTTACCCTCCCAATATCTGTTTACTGGGCAGCTTACGAACCCCATAAGTTAAGTTTACGAGTATTAGAGAAAAGAAAAATATGTTCAGGATAAACTCAAGGACAACGGACCTATTTCGCAAAGTTCCATTATTAGGACTTATACTTTAAGCCTGGTTTTTGGTATTACTTCTTAGTATCGACTTAAAGAGCTTATTGGGTGTACTACTACCTAAGTTTAATATACGTTATCCTATAATACTTATTTGAAAATATGAAAGTCTGTTTGTCTAAACATTAGATATATTTTTTTAATATTTTATCATCATCATCATCATCATATCAGCCGAAAAACGTCCACTCAAAAATCAAAAGTCTTTTATTCAAATTAGGCTGAGAGTCAGCACTTTTTGAACGTCAAGTTTTACACAAGACAGTCCCCCAAAACGCCCGCCCGTCACCACTTCCTAGTGTTTTAGCTGTGGAGAAGAAGTAGTTAAAAAACTCCCCAGCAACACATCTGTCTGTTACGTTTTAAGAACTGGAATCTATATAATAGTATGCAAAGTAATTAATACATAAAAGGAAAAAAAAAATATGTTTTATTTATCACTTGTTAGCTAGCACATAATGATACTGATACTGATAGAAAAGTATATAAAAATTAAACAACGAATTGACCTACATAGTCAGAAAAAATAAAAAAAAATAAAACAATATTGATCACATATAACCTATAAGCTAATTACTTGTCTACCCGACAACCCATCATACCAGAGACAGTGGGATGAGCCGCTCTGCAGAGAAGTTCAGAGGAACCTCATAGCCACTTCTGCTTCTACTGCGGAGCGTGCGCGCCTGCTGGCAGTGAGTGAGTGGGAGTCGGGCCTCTGGCTTCACGCACTACCGTCGTCGAACATAGGCACCTTGTTCGACGATACAACTTTCCGCCTCGCTGCTTCGCTTCGCTTAGGCGCATCGTGTTGTTCTCCTCATCGTTGTCACTGTGGCGAAGCTGTCAACAGCCTCGGGCACCACGGCCTCTCATGCAGTCGTAGTGCGGGTCGCTTTGCACGGCATGCGAATATCAACGACATTATCCGACGCGCTCTTGTCGCCGTCGGCGTTCCAGCCGTACTAGAACCCAATGGCCTGGCACGCGACGACGGCAAGCGACCGGACGGTATGTCTTTCTTTCCATGGAAGATGGGTAGGCCTTCAGTGTGGGACGCTACTTGTGTCGATACTCTTGCGCCATCCCATCTTCCTAGCTCGTCGTGCTGTGCTGGTACTGCCGCTGCTGCTGCTGAGAACCTCAAGCGGCGAAAATATAATAACCTTGTTGGCAATTATATTTTTGAGCCGTTTGGGGTTGAAACTCTTGGACCGTGGGGTCCGAGTGCTCATGCCTTATTTAAAGATCTTTCTAAACGCTTTGTTGACACTTCGCGTGACTCAAGGGCTGGCTTTTACCTCGGACAGAGGATAAGCATTGCCATACTTCGTGGCAATGCAGCCAGTCTTTTGGGCTCACTTCCAGTGGACAGCGATGCGGACGAATTTTTTGACGCCTTATTTAAGTTAGGATTTTTTTTAAGTGTATATATTTTGTTTTATTTTAAGTTTCTTTCTTGTTGTATTAGGGGTTTTAAAAATAGAATAAGTGATAATGCCTATTACTTAAAGAGAAAGAACATGATAAATATGACGTATGTATATTTTGCCACTGCTGGACATAGGCCTCCCCAAGTGACGCCACGACAACCAGTCCTATGCGTCTCGCATACATCGGCTACCCACGACCCTCACCAAGTCATCGGTCCACATTGCGGGAGGATTTCCAACGCCGCGTCTTTCGGTACGTGGTTACCAATTCAGAACTTTTCGACCCCATCTGTTCTGCGAGTAATGTGCTCTGCACATTTCTGTTCGGCGATCCTTCGGGCTATGTCAGTAACCTTGGCTCTCTTGCGGTTAACATCATTTATAATATCTATACTTAGAAGTATACAAACAATAAATAGACAAAAAAATAATAATAACAACAATATATAAACTTCATATATAAAGCTGAAGAGTTTGTTTGTTTGCTTGAACGCGCTAATCTCAGGAACTACTGGTCCGATTTGAAAAATTCTTTCAGTATTACATAGTCCATTTATCGGGGAAGGCTATAAATTTTGTTATGCATAGACGATTGTATATGTATAGAGGCTCACTTAAGCCTCGTATCCACTAGGCAACATTTAACGCGCAACACGTGACGCCCAACATGTTCAGCAACGTGCACAATAACGCGCGATGTTGCCAGCAGGCGCGCAAATTTGACAATGTTCCTAAAAAAGTTCCTCGTTGCCGTTGAAAATGATGAGCAACATGTGCTTCAGGTCGCGCGTCAAATGTTGCCTTGTGAATACGAAGCTTTTATAATGGTGGAATTCAACATGACCAAACGGC
Source organism: Lacanobia wlatinum (assembly GCA_947578705.1). Lineage (NCBI taxonomy): Eukaryota > Metazoa > Arthropoda > Insecta > Lepidoptera > Noctuidae > Lacanobia > Lacanobia wlatinum. The sequence goes on along the minus strand of OX388046.1, from coordinate 19,859,858 downwards.
TATCTGTAATTATGCCAGGAGCGTGCCGGGAGGGACAGGGCTGATAGGACAGAATGGATGGAAAAACGTGTTGCGCCGATCCCAAGTAACATGAAATAAGGGCAGGAAGATGATGGTAGGTATGCGTTCTCCAGAACTTTTCCGATGACCTGGTGAGGGTCGCGGGTAGCCAATGGATGCGAGACGCACAGGACCGATTGGTGTGTCGATACTTGGGGAGACTTTTGCCAGCAGTGGACGTTTTTCCGCTGATATGATGACATGCGTTCACTTAAGTAGTCTAGAAAGGGTCATGATACTGAGGCAGGTCGAAGGAAAACGAGCTCAAGGCAGAACACCATCACGCTAAGACCAATAGTAGCGGAGCAGATGAAGTTGCGCGGCTCAACTAGTAATAATTATTGATGACCTGGAATTGGGAAGGTTCTTTCAGCCGCATGGACTTGAATAATGACCGTTCGGCAACGAGTCTTCACAAAATGGGTTCCTGATGATAGAAGGCGGCATTTAGGCTGGTACAGAAAGAGGTGGCGAGAGGACTTGGATGCATGCCGTAAAGGCTGGTGTTCAGGCGAAGTCCAAACACAGATTATAGACGGTGCAAGCGAAAAGTAACTAGAACGATTTATGGTAGGTTTTTGCTTAGCAGTTGGGAGAAATGATTTGATAAAACATAACTCTCCTCCTGGCGCAGTCGGGTAAAAAAATAACCTTGTCCTTGTCGTGCAATAATAAAAAGGATAGCATTTGTCCATAACGTCACCAGATGATAAGCGATGATGTGGTTGACGATGGAGCACGCTTGTCTGGAAGTAACCTTATTCTGTTAATGTTCTATATAGCTTCTGCCAGTGGCTTCGCCCGCGTGGTCCCTAGAGAACATACTCCCGGAATAAAAGTATCCTATGTCCTTTCTTAGGCTCTAGACTATCTGTGTAACAAATTTCATTTAAATCGGTTCAGGAGTTTTAGCGTGAAAGCGCGACAGACAGACAAATATTAGTAAAGATTTAATCATTTTGTGAAATATTGTTTTTCATGTGAAAGTGTTGCGTATCTTCAAGTTTATACTATATAATTGTTTTGTCGTTTTAAGGTTCCGTACAGAAAGGGTAACCAACGGAACCCTATTACGAACGACGGCACGGTTGGCGCAGTGGTTGAGCGATTGACTGCTGCGCTGCGTGTCGCGGGTTCGATTCCCGCACGGAACAAATATTTGTATGGCCTACAGATAGTTGTTTGGGGTCTGGCTGTTTGTGTATGTGAGTATGTAAACGCACTCACGATACAGGAGAAATTCCTAGTGTGGGGCAAAGTTTTTTTTTAATAAATAAAAATAAAATAAAAACTGAGCCCACACTGACCGTCCGTCTGTCCATCCGTTTGTCATCTGGCTGTATTTCAAGAAACGTAATAGGTAGACAATTGAAATTTTCACAGTGTGTGTATTTCTATCGCCGTTATAACAACAAATTAAAAAAATAAGTTAAGCGGGCTTTTTTCAGTTTTTGGTACGGAACGGGCGTTTTTTTTTTTGCTTTTCTAGAAAGTTCTGTTTGTGGTTGTATCTTCGTATTTTAACACCGACTTCCAAAATTAAAGCTATTTCATACTTTGTAGTGTTTTTTATTTGGAAGTCTGTTGTATTTATTTGTGAAAAAAAGTTTTTTTACGATGATGAAGCCACGGAAAAAAATCTAGATTAGATTTAAGTTATTTTCTGTGCAGATCTAAGTTTTCTTTTTGCAACTTTGAGTAGCTTTGGAGTTGTAACCATTCCCTAGAGGAAGAAAATATTGTCAGCTCGTTTTTCTTTTGTTTTTCGATTTTGATGAAATTGACAACTTTTTTTTTTAAAGTGTCGTACTCAAGGGTAACCAATGGTTCCCTATTACTAAGCCTCCGCTTTCCGTCCGTCCATCCGTCCGTCCGTCTGTCTGTCAGCGGGCTATATCTCAATAACCGTAATAGGTAAACAGTTGAAATTTTCACAGTTTATGTATTTCTATTGCCACTATAACGACAAATAAAAATTAAGGTTTATGGTACGGAACCCTTCGTTTGCGAGTCCGACTCGCACTTGGCCGGTTTTTTTCTTTTAATGTGATTTTGTTGCGTGTGGGTGTAAGTTAGACAACGTATCATTTTCTTTCGACCTAGAATTTCAGTTCTTCAGAAGATGTACAACTAATATTTGTATGATCTTGTAGTGTATACGCACGTACATAAACAATGAATAAATAAATAATTAATGTTACTTGTATTTATAACTAATTATCGATATAGTCTATTAGTATTGGCTGTATGAATGTATATATATGACTGTCGTCTCCGGTTATGCACGCGCGGGGGGGCCAGAGACGTGGGAACCAGTCGTACGACAGCTGTCAGGGAGTGAAGACGCGTGCATGAACTAGTGAGCCGATATCTGTGTTATTATCTACATTTAATTGTCTAGTGTACATCAGTACACCACAGATCTACTGTGAGTTACCACGGTTAATGTGGGTAGGTTTATTATACATATACCTAGCTAGCAATCAGTCTGAGACCGGGGTATGTTGTATCCTACTTTTCTACTATTCCTATTCCTACTATAGTCCCATACTAATATTATCGTGAATAAGTTACTTCTAGGCAAGCGTGCTCCATCTTCGACTACATCATTGCTTATCAACAGGTGAAGGAAAACATCGTGAGGAAACCGGCATGTCCTAGAACCAAAAATTCGAAGACATGTGACATTCACCAACCCGCATTGGGCCCGCGTGGTGGATTACGGCCCATTCCCTCTCCTAGAGAGGAGGCCTGAGTCCCAACAGTGGGAACATTATAAGGCCGACTATGCTATGCTATGCTAGGTGAGATAGTGGTCAAACGCGTGCCTATCAATAGTAAAAAAAAATATGTAAAAATGCGAAAGTTTATGAGGATACATGGATGTTTGTTACTCTTTCACATCAGAACGCCTGAAAGGATCTTCATGAAATTTGGTACAGACGTAGATTATAGTCTGGAATAACACATAGGATATTTTTGGATATGTCATTCACGCGGGCGGAGCCCCGGGAGACAGCTAGTTAAATATAATTCAATTCAATTCTCAATTCTTTATTGCGTACCGTAATGTCTACATAGATGTTAGGGTTATTTTATTTTAGTCACAATTATGGACCCTGTCGGGCACAGCATACATTAAAAACTAGCAGAGAGGAGGAAGGATATAGAGTGTTTGTTACAATATTTAATTACAATTATTTAAAAATATCCACCGAAATTATTTCTATTTAATTTATTACGCAATTATTTATTATGTCATTAATATTTTAAGTATTTATTAATATAATTAGATATGTAATTAATTACAATTTATCATTTAAGTATTCGTTTATACTATAGTAGCATTTACTTATAAGGAAAAATTTCAATTTATTGATAAAAATATTATATTTATTTGAACATTTTATTATTTCGGGTAACTTATTATAGATTTTTATGGACATGACGTAGGCACTATTCGAGTGCATCTTTAATCTCGATGTTGGTAAGTTCAATCTATTTTTATGTCTTAAAGTTATTTTACTTTGTATGTCCTCTCTTTTTGTAAAGAATTCTGGGTACTTACGCAAGTTTGTGCGTAAGTACCCAGAATTCTTTCATACTTCGAATATATAGAGGCAAGGCAGGGGTAAAATTTTTAGTTCCAGAAAATGAGGTTTACAGCTATCGGTGGCTTCAATGTTTACCAAGATACGAATTAATTTTTTTTGTAGGGTAAATAAGGTGGGCGCATCAGTGCTATTTCCCCACAGGATTACACCGTATTTCAGCCATGCGTAGGCGTACGCGTAATACGTCATTAGTGCAGTTTTAAGGTCGGTGGTTTTTTTGATCTCGCGGAGGGCGTATGAAAATTTTGATAATTTTGCTCTTACTGTTTGAATATGGGACTTCCAATTTATTTGTGAATCAATATTTAGGCCTAGTAGGGTGAATTTATCTACGACTTCTAATTTATTATTTTTATAGCTAAAGTTTATATTTATTGGTGTTTTTTGACGGGGGTAAAATGAGATTATTTTAGTTTTTTTGAAGTTGATTCCCAGATTGTGTTTCAAAGGAAATCGGAAAGTGGGAGTTATTAAATTACTGAAAACAAAATCATAATGTCTGACTGCCAAGTAATGATTATATTGAGTCATAAATTATTCTTATTTGAGCTAAAGATCAAAGAAGAATAGGTGGACCAATGACCTGTTGAGGGTCGCGAGTAGCCGATGGATGCGAGACGCACAGGACCGGTTGTTGTGGCGACACTTGGGGTAGGCCTATGTCCAGCAGCGGACGTCTTTCAGCTGATATGACAATGATGATGATGAGCTATAGGTACATTAACAAGCCTGTTATAAGTAGAACGTTAGTGGTTACAAAAATAGTGTAAAATGGCCTCGCAATTAAATAAGACTCCAAACGATGCTAAGCCAGCTTAAGGTCAGTGTTTCTAATGACGCGCGTCCTACTGTACTAGAAAACTGGCAAAGTGCGGGTCGGACTCTCACAAGAAAGGTTCCGTACCATAAGCCGTCAAAAAAACACGTTTCTTGTATGCCCCCTCTAATTTTTAATTTAATTTAAGTTTTACTATATTTTGACGTAAGTAATAGCTGCAATAGAAATACAACTGTCTAACTCTGTGAACATTTCAAACATTTACGGATATATAGATACAGCTCGCTGACAGACAGACAGACGGGCGGACGCACAGCGGGGGCTTAGTGATAGGGTTCCGTTGGTTGCTGTTCGGGTATGGAACACTAAAAAGCGACTTCCTCCCATAGTACCTTTCGTGTTGAAGTGACGCCTCACAATACTGGAGCTAACGATCACTTGCCTTTGTGTGGACTACAGGTAACAGTCACGCTCAGTTTGATTCCTGACGAATGGACAAACGGACGAACTAACAGCGGCGGCTTAGTAATAGCGTTCCGTTGGTTACCCTCTAGGTGCAAATCTCTAAAAGTTGCTAGCCATACAGCGACGAATGCGTTTTTTTTTTTATTTGTGATGGGTTTGCTCGTGACTCTAGTCTAGGTCAGAGATGACAGAGACTAAGTCTACGATGGAGCGAGCTTACCCAGAAGGAGCCTGTTCACTATAACTTTGAAGAGATTAGGGTTGTAAGCGTTTGGAAACACAGACGCAGGCAGTGAGTTCCACTCCTTTGCTGTGCGCATTATAAAAGACGTTTGGAAACGCTTAGTGCGAATTCGTGGAATAGCAACAACGTAGGGATGGTAAGATGCAGTGCGTCTGAATGTCCGATGGTAGAAGGGGGCCGGTGGGATGAGGTCGTGGAGTTCTTGGGAACACTCACCGAAGTACAATCTGTAGAAGACCGACAAGCAGGCAATTTTACGGCGATGAGTCAAGCTATGTAGCTTGGCATCCACCAGTTTTACGTCAACGATTAGCCTCTTAGCACTGCGTTCCACCGAGTCAAGCGCGGCAAGCTGATACTCACAAATCATCACAAATTCATATAGAACCGCACGAAGATTGCCATTTAAATCCACACAGTTTCGAACAGTAAAAAACCAATTTCGGAATACCAAAAGCAGTTTGCTGAAACCAATATAGCAAAGAGAACGAGGGAAAAAGAAAAAAAAGGCAACTCTTTTTGCAAAACATCGGTTTTATCGCTCGTTTCGGAGATTAAGCTGACAACATCGACTCGACTAAAACTTGCTCATTTCTAAAAGCGAAAGTTGGGTGCTGCAAATACTTGTGTACTTTATTAGTGAGGAAAGGGAAATAACAGAAGGTGAAAAACTCTCGACCTCAAATAAACAATTATTTTTCAACGCATTTGTAAACAGTGCTCTACTAGCATTGATAAATAAAAACCCAAGATACACACTCAGCATCTCAAAACCGTCCGCATAAAACAAGCGCACAATTTTAAATTGTGTTGTTACTGCTTCGTGAAAAAACACTTTAAGCGATCCGTGTAAGGTTAAATTTACACAAAACTCATACATGACACTTGATACATGTCAGTTTTTGACAACAGTTTCGAGTGTTGCATTTGTTCGAGACTGTGCATCTTGGGTTTTTATACATCAATGTCTACTACCCTATTATTTTAGGGATAAAATGATGAGTATTTCGCACTAGTGTGGAAAAGTGCGCTGTTCCGGCTTTCTCTACCTATTCAATTGATTATATTTGTCATACCAGGATAGTCGTCGGGCAGCCTCCACTAAGAGACCGTCAATCCACAGAATCAGCAATATTATTATTTAACAATGATTAGTTACCAAGTATTATGTTGGGAAGAACTTTTTTTTACTTACTCAAACACTCCGCTTCAACCTCACCGCTTTTCTTCGCACTCGTGCGCAAAAGATACGGTGGCCAATCTCTATCAAGTCTATTTATTGTATTTAAATAACTGGTAGTCAGGCAGCCCCCATCATGCTCAAGGTTCACAAACTTTTCTGTTCTATTTAGAGTGATGACAAAAATCAGCCCTCTACTATGACGAATAGAAGAAGAATAGAAAACATTTATTCAAAATCAAAATCAAAGTCATTTATTCAAATTAGGCTGAGTACCAGCACTTTTTGAACGTCAACGTTTACAAATAGACAGTCCCCCAAAACGCCCGCCCGTCACCACTTCCTAGTGTTTTAGCTGTGGAGAAGAAGTGGCCAACAGACTCCCCAGCAAAACATCTGTCTGTTGAGTTAGAAGAACTCGCATTTAAACAATAGTATGCAAAGCTTTATAACAAAGAAAATAATAGACTCTAGGTAACACGTACAACCTAAAAACTAAATCATTTGCCAATTGTAAGCTAGCACACTCTATTACGCCATCATAATCAGACAACTCAATGAATTAATAAATAAATAACTCAAGCATAATAAAAAAAAAAATAGTTTAAAAAACTGTAACCCGACTACAGAAAAATAAAAGTGATCTCAAAAGTATGAAACAAGAAAATATTTCAGAAACAAATCAAGAGAGGTACAAAAATGGTGAAAGTAAAGCCGTGGTCGCATGCCTGTATATCATGTGGGTGCCTGGGACACCTATAGAACTATAAAGGCATGCGACCACGGCTTTACTTTCACCAATTTTGTACCTCTCTTGATTTGTTTCTGAAATATTTTCTTGTTTCATACTTTTGAGATCACTTTTATTTTTCTGTAGTCGGGTTACAGTTTTTTAAACTATTTTTTTTTTTATTTTATACTTTTCCGTTTTAAAAATCGTTTCTATTTATAACTGCACGTCGCTATCATTTTAATTATGTACAACTAGCTATGCTCTCGACTTTGTTGGCGTGGATATGGGCGAAAAAATGTGATGGTGATGCATAGATAAGATTTAAAAATTTCTTTAGTTTTTTCTTGCTGATTTCTACATTTGCGGGTAACACTCAACCGTTCGTTGACTTTTTTGTTACGGTCACGGTGTCACCCCTTAACAGGGGACGCAATGAAACCTGTCCGAGATGAGGTGCAACAAAATTCGAAAAATGGCTTGTGACTTCCGTCATCGCGCAAGGCATAAATATTTCAGGGTGCCCCAGGTGTCAGCCATGCTAGCTACGCCACTGTTACTGAAGTCAGTCCGTGGATGGTTGATCGTCTTATCTTATCATACCAAGACTCTTGCATGCCTCGGAAAGTACTTAAATCCGTTGGTCCCGCCTGTTATTTGTAGACTTTTGACAGTCGTTACGGATTGTCAGAAGCCAGAAAATCTGACACCAATCTGACCAAAAAGTACCGGGCCACCCAGTTATTGGGATGTGGTATTCAGCTGGATCCAGTTTGTCTGGATGCCGAACCCAATATATTTGGGAAAAGGTTGTACAGTTGATGAAGATTTAGGACATACATACATAACCAACACTTTATATCTTGTCTTAAAACTCAAAACTTTGTCTTGTCTTAAAAGTCGCGACGAACCTATCACGGGGCTTTGCCGTCACCACGGTTGATAAGCCATTAAGGCCTGCGGGTGACCTAATGTTGCCAGGTTTCCGCATAAAACCGGAAGTTTAATTTTCACTGAAATTAGATGAGTCAAAGTTCTTTAATATACAGTATGTTAAAGAACTCTGACTCATTTAATTTTGTTTATCTATTACAAGTTAAAACGGTTTAATGTTGCTACTGGTCATACAGTCTGGATTTACTTACAATGCTACTTAATATTAGTCAGTAATCTCAGGAGACTGTTCGCAAAATTCGCGCTTTAACGTAGAGTTGGGGATACCAATCAGAATTATAAACATACATACTTATTATTATTATTTGAAAGATACAAAATTATTAGTGACTTAAGTTGTCAGACTCTTCATCCCATTTAATACGGCTAATTATCAATAATGGTCTCTGAGAATCTTGGGGCTACATGACAAAAGCCACGCGAGTCGATCTTCTCGGTTAAACAACGCATGCTAAGACTCCTCCGTGCCTCAGAAAGCAAGTTAAGCCGTTGGTCCCGCCTGTTATTTGTAGATTTTTGGCAGACGTTACGGATGGTCAGAAGCCAGAATATCTGACAACAGGTCTGCCAAGAAGTACCGCGTTACCCTGTTTCTGGGTTGTGGAGATCTGCCGTATCACGTAAATTACTGGTATTCAGCTGCGGAACGCTGGGAAAAGGCTAAATAGATATTATATAAATATATCTATCGGCTGTTCCCTGCGACTATTTCCGTGAACTGGTAGTACGATTTTTGTTCAATAGATGGCGTTACGTGTATGTATTGGCTATACGTAATGAAAATTAATGTTAAATTCACATATATTTTGATAGAGCGAACCGATTCGGATGAAACAAAACCTTAATTTTGTACTTTGAGTTATTAAATTACAATTGATATAAAAGTTATCTGCATTCGTTTTATACTTTCCACGTGTTTTGAACAACTAAACAGACAAACGGTCAAAAAATGAAATACTGGAAATGGTTTCTGTTAGTACCTATTCCTGGCTACTTTATTTTATTTTAATGTACAACAACAACTCTTCTACAGATTCTACATAGATTACTTATTCAGTAAAACTCACTGTCGTTTGTTTGTTCACAATTGATACATATTTATTTACTTAGACAATACAATATTTGCACATATTTATAAAGTGCTCGTTAAAACCTTTCCTTTGATACCAAACATGTTATGATTATCTCAATATTTTTTTTCAGAGTCCGAAATTTACGTGTATTTTCTCGCATTTTAATTAAAGTGAAAATGTATACCTAGCCTATGTCACCCGCAAAGTTCTTACTAATCTATTGATACCTTATTCATCACAATAAGTTCAGTGGTTTAGTTAGGCGCTAGAGTGGAACATACACATATACATACATACATAGACAGCTAAAATCATAACCCTTTCTTTTGGATTTGCCGTAGTCGGGTAAAAAAACAAACGAAACCTGTTGACTGCCGACTAGGTGTCGTGAAATGCGGCACTGAGATAACGGCGCCGCAGCGCGCTTGCAATATACAACATGCATTTATACACGTTGCGTATGAGTTGCTATCACATTTTGGGCAGGCGCTCACTCGACGAATTTTAGCATTTTTAGCTATGGAACACAGTGAGAGGCCCGTTTTACGGGTCGAGAGGTTGCCAAGGGCAGGGTCGTGACGGCTCACCACGTCCCGTTACGGGGACGCAACGACATCAGAGACGAAAGCATGGCGTGATTTATTTCGACGCTAACACCATCTATCGAGCTTCGAAAAAATCCGGCACATAAATATTTCAGTTCATGTATTTCTCCTCTAACGAGTGGCATAACAAATCGTAAAGATTTCAAAGATTTGATTAACTTCACGTAGGTATCACTTTGATCATGTTTTTCACTAAATTGTACAGCTACGTCCCACGAAGTGCAGGCTCGCTTTTACTTGTTTGTTAGCAATTTAAACATATACATTTACTTAGACAATATGATATACATACATATTTGTAATGTGCTCATCAAGACCTTTCTTTTGATACCAAACATGTCACAATTATCTGAAATTATTTTTTTTCGTGGACAGAAATTTACGTGTGAACTCCATCACAATACATTTAGGAATAATTTATATAGCCTATGTCACCCGGAACGTTTTTATGAATCTATTGATACCTCAATCATAAAAATCGACTCTGTGGTTTAGGCGTAAGAGTGGAACATAGTTATATACATACATACATACATACATACCTACATAGACTGCTAAAATCATTACCCTTCCTTTTGGCTTTGCCGTAGTCGGGTAAAAACAATGTAAACCAAACTTAATAGGTATGACTCCAGATATAGAGGGCGTGCCCGCCTGCACGTGCAGGGGTAGAATCTAACAATATATATATATCTGTGACTCGACGCCAAAAGTGATAAACTAGGGCCACCAAATTTAACAAAAAGCAGTTAATCATTGTAACATAAAAAACAACAAACCATGGCTAACAAGACGACCATTCACCACAAGCAGCACCCGTTCACGAGTATAACGCAAAGATCAGCCATTACCTCCCTCGCCATATTTGAGGAAAAGAGGTAACCCGACCTCCGACGCTACCGCAAGCAGTGAAATCTAAGGGAGCATGACGTTCATTCAGCATAGACACAAACTCACAGCAACATAGAGTGAGTGCCATTATGTTTCCGTTGCAATAAAGGGCAGTAGAACGAATACACACACACACACACACACACAGGGACACTATCCCTATTTCATAATTGATTTGTGTTAGCATGACGTAGGTATAATTAAAAAAGTGACTGCCCCCTGTTAAGAGGCATCTAGAATTATTTGAATCTTCTGTACGAAACTACTCAGTGACCACTAGTCACAACAAGTTTTAATTCTGTTGCAAACAATAGCATCTTATTTGCGAACAAACTTCCTACTTGTAGTCGGGAATAAAATGGCGGAACTAAAGTTATCTTACTTTAGCTTGGCAGGTGTTAATAAAACATGGCATTATGATAATGGATAATGTTACTTATTCAATTGTTTTTGTTCTTATTTTAACATAACATTATGGCTTTTATCTCTCAATGAGTGTACTAATTTGTTTCTACATTGGGGTCAGCTGCCCTGCCTGCAAATAACTTCCACAAAACAGTAACTGGGGGAAACGGCTTTAGGCGTTTCGGCCGCTGAGTTTTGTCTGATCCGGTCGAAACAGGAATTTCGTTATGATTAATATTTTTGAGTGGTGTTTCGTCTTTCAATATCAGTTGAAAGCCGTCCACTGCTGGACATAGGCCTTCCGCAAGAATCGCCACAATGACCGGTCATGCGCGTCTCGTATCCATCGGCTACCCGCGACCTTCACCAGGTTATCGGTCTGCCTTGTGGGGGAGGCCTTCCAACGTTGCGTCTTTCTTTCGGTATGCTAGGAACGGTTCGGTAGGAATCTTTACCCCATATAAATTGCGCCAATAACCAGGAGAAAGAAGCATAAGAACAAAAAAAAATACGTTTTCTCAATTTTAGTTTTTTCTATTGAATTTAGTTCGTTAATTCTTTGAAGCAACTTCTTTTAATGTCAACGATTTAAAACAACAACTATCATTACTGGTTCTGTTCGTGATTGTGCAAGTTATCCTGGTGCCAAAACTATTTATTTAGACCAAGAGACGGCGTACGAAATAACCATTGAATCTGTGTTAATTAATCGTAGACTTTGTCTCTGTTATCTCTGACTAGAGTCAAGAGCAAAACCCATCACAAATTAAAAAAAAATTGTGAAGTGAAGATTGTTTGATTCTTTCGAGCTTAGGTTTATAGAAAATAATTAATAGAATAATTTTAGTACCTGAAAGAAAAGAAAGATTTTGTTCATTCTGCCAGAAAAGACGTACTATATACAAGTAATAATACTTTATGAGTGTTGTTTTTTGGATGCAAGAAATATCAAGTGTTATTTTATAGACACGTGCGACTAGGTAACATATAAATAGTACACATTTGGTTATTTAAATTTTCATTTATTATACCAACTTTTACCCGCGACTTTGTATATCCCATATTTCATTTTTTCCGGTTGCGTAGGGATTTCGAGAAATCCTCTCTTAGTGCTTCCTTATACTCCCCTTATACTCCCAAAGGAACCTACATGCCAAATTTAGCTGTCTACGACCAGCAGTTTAGGCTGTGCGTTGTCTGTCAGTCACTCAATCAGTCAGTAACGGAAGAATTTTATATAAAGTAACTAGCTGACCCGCGCGGCTTCGCTCCCGTCATCTGGCTACTCTACCTACCTACCATAGCTACCCTACCTTACCTACCTGCCTACCTACATACTCATTCTTTTTTTTTTGTATTTCAATTCTTATTATGCTACTAGCTGACCCGCGCGGCTTCGCTCCCGTCAACTGGCTATTCTACCTACCGACCCTAACCTACCTACCCTACCTACCTACTTACCTATCCTACCTACCATAGCTACCCTACCTTACCTACCCTACCTACCTACCCTACCTACCTACCTACCCTACCTACCTACCTACCCTACCTACCCTACTTACCCTACCTGCCTACCTATCCTACCTACCTACCCTACCTACCTACTCTTTTTATGCTTACCTTATTGTGCTATTCCGGACGAAGACTAATCCAAAAACACAAAAACTATGAAAATCGGTCGAGCCGTTCTCGAGTTAGAAAAGTGTTCGAACAAACCCGACTTTATTTTAAATATATTAAGAAGATTAAGAATTTTGCTATATTGTGAAAGATTCGACCTTTTTCTAGAAGACATTTTTTATATTAGCAAGACAGAAATAAAACGCATAAACTGAAGGAAGACGGACAGCGGTGGCTTATTAATAAAAAGGGTTCCGTTAGCAAATTTGGTACGGAACCCTAAAAATCGACTGGGTTCGCACAAATCAAAATCGTACGCGAAGGCTTAAATAATAGGGTCCCATTAGCAAGTTTGGCACGGAACCCTATAATTTGCCTTGGCTCGCAAATCGAACCGTTTGATACTTAGCACGAATTAAAAACTTAGTTGCGGGCAACCTGGGAGTCTTTAAGACAAAAGTGAATAGGTTGCTTCTAGGCAAACGTGCTCCATCTTCGACCGCATCATCGCTTACCATCAGGTGAGATAGTGGTCAAACGTATGCCTATCTATTGTAAAAAAAAATATTCCACTCCGTATCAACTAACCAATGAGAACTAATGATAACACGATTTGACAGTTACTGTGAAATCGTGTTGTCATTCATTCTTAGTTCGGGTTCGGGACTAATTGTAAGTCTGTAGGTGATACGGAGTAGAATACGTCCGCAACTAAGCCCGAAACTACGGACTTCGGACTTAGAGAGTAGCCTCCCAAAATCGATCGCTCCCGTCACCGTGACCACCGTTGGTACGGTACCTTACGGTACCTTATTGTTTAACCTAAACTAAACCTAAACCTAACTACTAACCAAAAAACTCGCCAAGTGCGAGTCGGACTCGCGTGCAAAGGGTTCCGAACGAATTAAATTTTTTTAACATGTTATTTTAACACTATAGACTTCTTATAGGTTTTCCTGTAATCTTTAGGTAAAGATCTATTATTTCCATTTTTTTCAAAATTTTAGGCTCCGTAGTTTCGGAGATAAGGGGGGGAATGGTCATTTTTCGTCTAATTTCTTGAATAATTTCTAAATCATTTATTTTAAAATTATGAAAAATATATTATGAAACCCTTCACAGTAAGCCTTTTCATTTGATATGTCACACGATATTGTTCAAATAACTTTTTTTTTAATTTTCTAGTTTGACCCCCAAAAGTGACCCCCATACTAAAAATTTAATAATTCACGTAACGCGTCCGTGTTTGGGTCATAGAAGTCCATATGTGTACCATATTTCAACAGAATCGGTTAAGTGGATCCGGAGAAAACTGGCTGTGACAGACGGACAGATAGACAGACAGACACCCGAGTGATCCTATAAGGGTTACTTTTTTTTTCGGAACCCTAAAAATGGACTCTGTCCGAAATATAAGATTTTTATTTATTATTATTAGCCTTGTTTCGCAAATCGAACCGTTCGTTGCTTCGCTCTAAACGGAATCAATCGCGGAGGCTTAGCAGTAGGGTCCCGTCAGCACAGCACCTTTGATACGGAACCCTACAGGCCAGGGGGGCTACTCTCTAACGAAATCCGTAGTTTTGGGCTTAGTTGCGGGCGGGCATTTTCTACTTCGTATCACCTAACCACTGAGAACTAATGATAACACGATTTGACAGTTACTGTGAAATCGTGTTGTCATTCATTCTCAGTTTGGGTTCGGGACTAATCGTAAGTCTGTAGGTGATACGGAGTAGAATACGCCTGCCCGCAACTAAGCCCGAAACTACGGATTTCGTTAGAGAGTAGCCCCCCTGATCCGCAAGTCGAACCGTCCAGAACTTCGCAAAACTAAATCAGTTTAAGACTCTACGATAAATGCACTTTAATCGAAACCAGCACAACTCAGAGATTTAACCAATTATGGTCCCTAACAGTTTTAGACCTTTCAGAGACCAAACCGAAATTCCTTCGAAACACGACTGTGTTTAGAAATTGTGTGAGGTCATCCTCCAGCGGAAAATCTTAAAACCGCAATACAGAAAAACGCGTCATCAGTGCAACGCCATCTATCGACCTTGTAAACTGACAAAACATTTGGCAGCGGAAGACGTTAAATAAGAAGCCCGTATGTAACGGTAAATAACGATAACGTATTAAAATGGTTACTTTTATTTTGCTACGTCTACGTATTAAATGCTTCACAAATAACTCAATCAATGTGTTTTGGTGTAACATTCATGCTTTCAGGCATTTTTTGGTTCCTCAATAGATGGCGCTCTGACTAATCAGAATACATAAGGAAGTTTCTTACTAAATTAAAAATTCAATATATTTTGATTTTGTGGATCGATTGTATCGATCAATAACGAAAAGGTATAAAATGATCACTCTTAATTTGCCACGTATTAAAAGTTTCACAAATAACTCAACAATTTTTTCGTGCATTTTATTTTTCTCAATAGATGGCGCTCTGACTCATCAGAATACATTAGGAAGTTTCTTCCTAAACTTAAAAATTCAATATCTTTCTATTTTATGGGTCGATTTTGATGAAATAAACGCTAAATGTTACTCGGGTTATCCCTTTATATTTTTAAGTACTTAGATTTGCAATCCAGACTGTGGTTTATGCGTGATGCTCCCACAAACGCACAGACAAACAGACAAACAGACAAAAATTTCAAAAATTGCATTTTTGTGTTTTATACCTTTTTCCTGAGTTTTCTGTGTAATTTTCATGCAAAAATATTCAATGTACAGACACGGTTAGTCTACGATTTTATTATATGTATAGATTATTAGCGTTCATTGACCATGTTTTGTTATTAAAAAAGTGTTATTTCAGTAGTGGTAAGCGCTGCGGTCGAGCATAAACGATTCCATACCCGGGTCGGGCAAAGTATTAATTAATTTTTCCATTAAGATTTTCTCTGTAACCTGGAGTCACAAGTTTGCGT
Organism: Lacanobia wlatinum; assembly: GCA_947578705.1. Lineage (NCBI taxonomy): Eukaryota > Metazoa > Arthropoda > Insecta > Lepidoptera > Noctuidae > Lacanobia > Lacanobia wlatinum. The sequence continues at coordinate 19,844,297 of OX388046.1, read as the reverse complement.
GGTTAGAGGCAAAGGCCTTGCCCAGTTAAGGGTATGTTCATCAAGATTAATGTTATTTAAGAAACTAGTGGACGTCACGCGGTTTCACCCGCGTAGTTCCCGTTTCCGTGGGAGTACGGGGATAATAAATAACCTATGTTACTCCCTGATAATGTAGCTATTCAATGCTAAAAGAATTTTTCAGATAAGTCCAGTAGTTTCGGAGTCTATTCAATTCAAACAAACAAATATTTCTTCTTTATAATATTATATATATACATATATATAGTATAGAAGTATAGATAGAAGAATTAATCATTTAAAACAAAAATGAATTCAAACCAAATATACATTTTTCAAATAGTAGACCGATCTTTGACGTGTCTTCTTTGACATAAAATACTAAAACAAACACACAAAACCAACCCACAACTTCCCAACATTAAAAAACCCAAAGAAAATCTCTCAATAATTTTAACAAAATTGACATAAACATCGCCACGAGTTTTCCGACTCCCCGAGTATAATATAGAGTCGTATCATGCACACGCATCACGTACAGCTCTTGGAGTATAGAGTATTGAATTTTGGTCACGTAATATCTTTGTATTTTCTCCTTCTTGTGTCTCCTATTTAGGGTTCCGTGGACTTTGTGGAACAGGAATTGGGGTCATAGCATAAAAAATAATAGTCTTACTACAAACTATGCCTTTGAGCTACACGCACTTTGAATTGAAATCTGAAGGATTTTCTTTTAGCTAGCTTGTACTGTCCCACTGGGCAAAGGCCTACCCTAAGTCCATCCAGATATTTTTGTCCCGAGCCAGCTCGGTTCAGGTAACTAAGGTTACCGACATAGCCCGAAGGATCGCCAAACTAAAGTGGCAGTGGGCAGGGCACATTGCTCGCAGAACAGATGGTCGATGGGGCCGAAAAGTTCTGGAGTGGCGACCGCGTACCGGAAGACGTAATGTTGGAAGGCCTCCCACAAGGTGTACCGATTACCTGGTGAAGGTCGCGGGTAGCCGATGGATGCGAGATGCACAGGACCGGTCGTTTTGGTGACGCTTGGGGGAGGCTTATGTCCAGTAGTGGACGTCTTTCGCCTGATATGATGATGATGATGATGATGAGCCAGCTCGAACCTACCCTGGCAGTAGGCGTTACCTGGCAGTACCTTTTAAAGAAAACAAACACTTTGATTGTTTTAGTATAATCTGCTGAGAATCTACTACGGAACCCTCTAACTAAAACTCTGTTCTCTCTCGCCCCAACGTTTACTTATCATAGTTAGCAGTTTCAAGGGTCGCTGTAACAGAGATCCCAAAACAAAATTAGGTACAGAAAAACATTGTATGTGTGAGAGTCCGACTAGCACGTGTGTCGGACTCTCACACATACAAAGGGTTCCGTACCATAACTCAAAAAAATACGTTTCTTATATAGAAGCACACTTTAATTTTAAATCTAATTTAAATTTTATTTGTTCTTATAGCGCAATAGAAATACACACACTGTGAACATTTCACTTGTCTACCTATTACGGTTCACGAGATACAGACCGCTGTCAGACAGACGGATGGACGGATGGACAGCGGAGGCTTAGTAATAGGGTTCCGTTGATTACCCTTAGCGTATGGAACCCTAAAAACCATTAGCTTCGGTAAAAGTATACCATACATATTATTAGAAAGATGTAAACCGGATTTTCGTTTGTACCTGGATTAGAATAATCCACTCCTTTTTACTCTTGTCCTGAAAGGTTACTTAGGCATTATGGTATGGGTAGTAATCCCTTTTGTTCTTACTAGAAATCCCTATTTATAACGAGGAAATGAACCACAGTATCTAATGTTGGCTTACAAATGGATGGCAGCGAAATATTTTCGAGGTCCTTGCTTCTTAAGTTTCAAAAGTTTTTTTTAAAACGTTGCCCCACACTAGAAATTTCTCCTGTATCGTGGGTGCGTTTACAAACATACAATTTCACATACACAAACAGCCAGACCCGGAACAACTATTTGTAGGCCATACAAATATTTGTTCCGTGCGGGAATCGAACCCGCGACACGCCGCGACACACCGATCACTCCACCACTGCGCCAACCGTGTCGTCGAAGTTATCTGCTAGATAACGCAAATAACGCAATTAACGCAATTAATACTTTAGGGAGGACAATATGAAAGAATAGAAAACGCTTTTCACCATAAAATTAACAGGGTCTTAAATGCCCACTTGAGTAGAATCATATTAGAATCATTTAATATTAATCAGATAAAAATCTGTCAAATTTCGCTACAAATTTAGGCTCAAGATTGATTGGGAAAATTTGACTGATGTGCTTTCGGATTCCACTAAAGTGGCTTTCTTGGACCCACAGAAAAGATAGACGTAGCAAATGTTACATAAGGAGACTGCAAGATCATTTCAATCAAATGCATCCAGATAAGAAAGACAAGAATGTAGCATATTTTCAAGGCCTAGAGAAGAAGCATAATACTGACACAATGTGCGGCCTTTAGTGATCTATTAGAAAACGCTAGCACATTGTTACTACTAGCTGACCCGTGCCCACTTCGTTTGGCGATATTTTTCGGGTTAATATGTAACCTATGACACTCACAAATAACGTTGCTTTCTATTGGTAAAAGAATTTTCAAAATCGGTTTAGTAGATTCAGAGATTACCCCCCTACAACCTCACAAACTTTACCTCTTCCTAATATTATTATAGATGTAACCATTTCCTATCGTTTGCGCCTCAAATGATAAAAAATCGCTTGACAAAGCATGAAACCTGCCTGCGCTTAAAGTGCAATGGTAACCAATATTGGTGGACCAATATTTGGGTTAATTTTTCAGTTGCAAAATGTGTCAGGCTATCTTTAATGTAGTCTTCAATTACATAGTACAAGCATCAAATACCTGTATAAAAGCGAACACCTATCCAGATACTCAAAATGGTTTTAAGTTCATGTAGGCTCAAGTTTAAACCGATGTCTTTAAATAATATTGAAACTTTGATGAACATGAGACACCATTCGTCAGCGGTATTCACTTCACACGATTTGTTTTTAACCTACTCGATTGTGTTAGTGTAAACTGCTAGTCTATTATGTAAATAACTTTTTCGAAATCAAGCTTCACCTGAGTGACAATGCTCACAAAGTGAATTTTATTGCATACAACATAACTCTTATACAAATACGAATTTGATACTTCACCTCGGATTCCGCTGTCAAGATACTTACAGAATAGCACTACTATTGGGTGCAAATGCAAATACACCTTAACATCCTAATATATAAAATTCTTCCGTTACTGAGTGACTGACCGACAACGCACAGCCGAAACTCCTGGTTGTAGAAAGCTGAAATTTGGCATGAAGGTTCCTTAGGGAGTGTAAAAAAAATAACTTTAATTTCAGAAGTGGGTGTTTTTGATTGTTTCTTCGTATTTTCACACCGACTTTCGAAATTAAATTTATTTTTTGTAAAAAGGTTTACTATTTTTTGCTTTCCAGTTTTTTCGGAGGTTTAAGTTTTTATTTGATGATTTTTTGTGGCTATAATCTACTAATTACTACTAACATGGGTAGGCCTACAAAAAATGCTACACAACTCAGCATTAAAATCTGTGAGTGACCAATCAATCATCCCCTGTTTTCCTACCCTTAGAGTTAGATATTTTTTTCAAGATTCGAGGTTTCCAATAAAAAAAGAATTATTGAAATCGGAGTACTCTGTAAAAAGTTATGCGTGTTCATACATAAAAACAAAATATACGCGTCGACTTGAGCACCTCCTCCATTTTTTCGTCGGTTAAAAAAATCATTGAAATCGGCCAAGTTGTTTCGGAGGAGTTCGATAACAAACACTGACACGAGATTTTTATATATCAGACTAGGTGACTCGGCAAACATTGTTTGCCATATAAAAAAAAATAGCCTACAAGAGACTACTAATAGCATATACCTACTAAACATATACAAAAAAAAAAACATTAAAATTCGTTCAGCCGTTTTGGAACAGTTCGATAACACGAGATTTTTAACCGACTTCCAAAAAAGGAGGAGGTTCTCAATTCGGTAGGTATTTTTTTTTATGTATGTACACCGATTACTCCGAGGTTCCTGATCCGATTTCTGTGATTTTTTTTTAAATTCAATGCAGTATACTTGCCATTTGGTCCTGTAAAAATTTGATTCAGTTTGGTTCAGTAGTTTTTATTTTATGAGCATTTTTGCTTATTTCAATTTCTGCGTTGACGAAGACGTCGTCCAAGTATCACCACTTAAAAGTGAAAAACTAAAAACTTTTTACAAAAAATATAACCGATTTCCAAACAAAACACTACAAAGAATAAAATAACCTTAATTTCGGAAGACGGTGTTAAAAAACAAAGAAACAAAACCAAAAGCGCCGACTTCCAAAATTAAGGTTATTTTATGTATTTATTAGATTAATTAACAAAGTGTCTTCGCCGCATTTGTCTGCCTGTTTACGCGATAAGCTCAAAAACTACCGAACGGATTTCATACGGCTTTCCAATAGACGTAGTGATTTAAGAGGAAGGTTTAAGTGCAATTTATTATAGTTTTACGTAAATTGGCTAAAATATGGCGATAATTGTTGAGGTTGTCGGAAAAATCAGGTCGATTTATAGCTTATACAAAGTTTAAAAGAATGAACGTAATACCTGCCATCGTCGTCATTTCTGAGAGTACGGAGGACCTCAGTATAATGCTCGATGATCTCAGTAGAGCTTCCAAAAGAGTGGGTCTCAAAAAGAACATGGGCAAAACCAAGATCATGGTAAATACCCATGTAGCACCCACACTTAAACTATACACTCGAAGTTGTGGACGAGTACATCTACCTGGGACAAACGGTCCATTTAGATAGGGCTGGCTTCGAGAAAGAAGTCAACCGTCGAATCCAACTCGGCTGGGCGGCGTTCGGAAAGTTGCGTGATATCTTACCACATACCACAATGTCTCAAGACGAAAGTCTTGTGACCAGTGCGTGTTGCCAGTGATGACATATGGAAATGAGACGTGGTCGCTCACAATGGGCCTTATTAGAAGGCTTAAAGTCACTCAAAGGGCAATTGAAATGGCAATGCGTGGAGTTTCCTTGCGTGATCGAATCAGGAGTGATGATATCCGTAAGAGAACCAAGGTTACCGACATAGCCCGAAGGATCGCCAAACTAAAGTGGCAGTGGGCAGGGCACATTGCTCGCAGAACAGATGGTCGATGGGGCCGAATGGTTCTGGAGTGGCGACCGCGTACCGGAAGACGCAACGTTGGAAGGCCTCCCACAAGGTGGACCGATGACTTGGTGAAGGTCGCGGGTAGCCCATGGATGCGAGACGTGCAGGAGCGGTCGTTGTGGCGTCGTTTGGAGGAGGCCTATGTCCAACAGTGCACGTCTTTTAGCTGATATGACGATGATGATGATGAATACCTGCTAAAGGGTTATAATACTCATCATCATTAACAGCTTTTTCTATGGGACCAACACTGAAATCGAAAAAAAAAAAATCTTCTTCTATTAAAAAAGTATTTAGTCAAAAATGAGCCGATTCCTTTAGTTGCCACTTTCCAGATCTTGATCCTTGTGTTTTTTGCTATTTTTCATAGTTTCGGATTTGGTTATCTCTCACTTGAAAAAACTCATCTCTTTCATAAATTTATTCCTTCAAACTCTGTGTTTTGCGGAATTTGTTCGAAAGGGTCACCGCACGGATGGGTTTTTATTTAGTCAGTAAGAGTCTGACAATCCACTTCTGCGCCGTCCGGAGAGGGAGGAGCCATTTGATGATTCCAAATCCTTAAAAAATGAATCTCTACGTGCTCTGTTATCCATGTGACACTGGGTAGCTAGTACCTAAACATATTTCATACTAAACCAGGTTTGTTACCAACTGGCCGGTTTCATATTTGTGCATGTGGCAGAAATTCCGTTGACGCAAAAATATCGGTTATATTTTTGAAGCGAGAAATTGGAACGCCCGCGAATTTGAGGAGAGCTCGACTGGCATTTGTTTGTTTATTTTGAGGTTAACTTGTTTTTTTCTCAACATATTGTCGCACTGTTGGGAAAAGGTCTCCCCCATAGCCTTCCAATCTTCCCGGTGTATTGCTTTCTCCGACCAATCCATCATGAACGCCTCCATGTCGTCATGCTAGCGTTTCTTAGGCCTTCCTCGGCGATGACGTTACTCACTGTAAATACTGTATAATTCTGACTGATTGAAACAATCCAGAACCAATGCAATTGCTATAAAGAGCGTTTTGGGTTCCATTTTTTTTTTTTTTATTACAAGGTCGAGAATGCACTAATTTTGTTTCTATTTAAAAGGGGTTCGAACGTTTTTATGGGAGCTGGCAGCCCCCCGTCGCCATTTTATTATTATTTTTTTCAAAATACTGGCGAATTATACTAGGACCACCTTATGATGCGACGGTGACTTTGTAGCGGCATCAATGCCGCCATAAGAAAAACCAACGGAGCAAATCTACATCGCAACAAAAAAAAGAACCACGACGCCATCTATCCAACTAGCAGCGAACTAATAGGTTGAAATCCTGCATCGCACAAGCAGAGTTTACCGTGCGATTTGAACATATACATCAGCCCGAATATCAACTATCGGGCAGTTGCCCGCCAGACACAACAACTGTCTGGTAGGAGGATCCTACCTTTACAATGGAGGTGTGCGGGACTTTACTCTCTGTTCCGCATACCTCCAAAACTTTACCTTCAAACATCTTTGCAACGTGACATTTTAGCGCACCATGGTGCAAACATTTTTTCTTTTTTTAAGTAAATATAACATGGCGACGGGGAGCTATGCCAGAAAGGTTCTATACTCTCTTTCATAAATTTTTAAGGGTATCGAGCTACCCAGTAACTGGGTCGTGGAAGCAGTCGCTCGAAGTTAAACACTTGGGTTCAGTTGCATTTGGTTGGACTTGAAGCCGACTTTAACATTGCTGGATAAAAGATAGGCAGATGATAAGCCCGAAGTGAGTTTGTGCCTTCAGCCGTCATCGCCAGTTGAAAACTATGTAATACTAGCTGCTGCCCACGTCTCCGCCCGTGTGAGTACCGAAAATAATCCCAAGGGAACATTCTCCCAGGATACCATTTTAATTTTAATTTAATCCTTTATTTCAGGTATCTAGGTGAAAAGTATTATATGTGTTATTCCAGACTATAATCTACTTACGTGTCAAATTTCATCAAGATCCGTTTAGCCGTTCTGACGTGATTGAGTAACAAACATCCATTCAAACTTTCGCATTTATAATGTTAAGTATTAAAGTAATAGACCAGTTTAATAACGTATATTCCTTACGAATCGAACGAGAATTAGCCTTTTGATACCTATAAATTACCATAAATGCAATAAACTCTATCCACTTTTTCCTCTACAAAAAGCTTAAATTACGCCCCGTCAACCTGACTGACGCATCCAGACGTAAACTCATTACCTCCCGTTTCATCAATCGGCTCAAAGAGCTCGAACTATATTTTATCACGGGTGGTGTGTTACCAGTTCGGGAGCTTCACTATGCTCTGGCGGCCATTTTTAGCTGTTGATCTGACGCGGTCAAGCGGGACGTGTGGGTTTGATCGGTTTGTTACTAGTTCGGGAGTTTTAGATGGATGCAAAATTTATATATTTAGAAACCTGAGTTAGGCAATCACCTAACTCAGGTGACCTAACTGAGATAGGAGTCTTGTTTTTTTTTGTAAGTAAATCGGTGGTTGGCGGTAGTGAATAAATAAAAAGTGAGTAAAAACAAAATATTTCTGTTCTTTGAGGACACTTCGTTACATCTCAGCTCAGCTCGGCTCAGGGTAGTTCTGCCAGGGTTGCCGAATTTGTTCGAAAGACTCACCGCGGTCCTGGAACGCAAAGGGCACAAGAGGAACACGGGTGGGTTTCAGTTAGTATGAATCTAACACTCCCTTCTGCTCCGCCCAGAGCGGGAGGAGTCATTTGATCATTTCCAATCCTTAAAAAAAGGCTGAGGATAGTTATTTTTCTCGGTATAATTTTTAATAATAGGCTTATATTTCCACCTTACTTACTTTAGATTAACATTATTATCGAACTATGTTAGTTGGGACTGAAATATCTATCGCAATATAGATCTGATTCATGGTGACTCATTTTATCGGTTTTTTGTTGACGCTGATAAGGCTGAACTTTCAAAGAAAAATGTTTATGTAAAAAAAAAACAATTTTACAACAAAAGCCGTAAAGATCAAGAAGCAATTTATCATTAGGGCTGTCTCTTAATAAATTAAATATTTCAATCAAATAGGTCTTAAGGGAATTCGTGATTTAATTAATAAAACTAATTGGTACAACCTGTAATCTAGTTGAAATAGGCTTGTTAATTAGTTAGTGTCCGTTACAAACAAATTGTAAGTTAAATAACTTTTCAACTTTTAGGGCTTATAGTTCATGTCAAGTCATTGCTTTTCACGTAAAATTGGTGTAGTTTCAATAGTTTTAAGGGTTCTGTATACAGTTCGCGTCACTCAAGTTTACCTCGTCGAATTACGTCGCAACTGATTGCGTAGTATGTCAATTTGGCAAAAAACATAAGACAGCGCATGTGCGGGGCCCAAGATGGTGTGTGTAATGGTGTCTCAGTCGCTCGTATACGTTCCGCTTGCGCAATGCAATACTTGTTATTGTTTATAATTAGTTATTTTGGTTATTTCTTACTGTTTGATTTGTGTTCTTGAGGTGTATTTGTTTGTTGTGTTACTTTTTGATATTATTATTGTTACTGGTAGTGTTTGTTACTTGTTTATAATATAATACGTATAAACAAAAAAATATTCTAGGAACGTAACACTTTTTTACGCGAATACACTATCGCGGTCGTCACTAAAACCTAACTTCAGAGCGGCAAAGAACCGTCGAGCGAACTGTAACAGTATTTTGTAGGGAGCGACCCAGTAAATGAGAAGCACGATACCGCTTGGCAAGACTGTTGTGTAAAATTTCTTGGCTACTGATTATTTATTTGTAACGATTGTAAAAGGCAAACAAATGTCAGGGACTAATAGCTTTTCTTGGTTTTGTTAAAATTAAAATGGTCGTCCATGTACTGACTGTCCACGGCAATCGTTGCTTAACCTAGCTTATTATGGGCGCCAGATAAACTTGCAATAAAGTATAGTAACCTTCCCTTAATATCCCTTCGTGGATACCCGAACAATGAATTGTTAACCGGTTTTCATTACTAGATAACAGTTTTATGTCTTAATATCTATTTTTGATATTAAGAAAGTAAATAAATACATTCATTTCACAGGTCAATGACCGTTATTTTACATTTATCTGGCATCTACCATAGTGTTATAGTAGCCGGCATGAGACGTAAGCACAGATGAATGCAGCAGGGTGATCAAAAAACAAGAAAAACCAACGGAGAAATTGTATATCGCAATAAAAAGAACCGCAACGCCATCTATCCAACTAGGGAACTACTACATCGAAATCTTGCATCGCGAAATCAGAGTTTACCATGCGATTTGAACATATACATCAGCCCTAATATGAACTATCGGGCAGTAGCCCGCCAGGCACAAAAACCGCCGGATCGGAGGATCCTCCCTTTTCAATAGAGGTTTGCCGGGCTTTACTCTCTGTACCGCTACCTCCATAATCTCGCCAATGTACGGCAGGCGAACGAAACTTGCAAGCCCAATAGCCGATGAGCATTGACTGACGAACCAATAACGTGAAGCGTCAGAGCTATCGTCGTCAAATCGACCAATGAAGAGTTTGCTCACGACCCGTGCCGGTTATTATACCACTTACTAATCAAAAAGAAAACTGAACAGCTTTTCCAAGCAACTAAATAAAACTATGTTGACAGACTAACAAGTCTAAATAATCCTTCTTTTTCGCTACTCAGTCCCACTAGTCACTTGTAATAAAGATTCCCTTTTATTTCGCTTCTTAGAGGGTCGGTTTCAACTTTCATATTGGATTTGTCTTGACCTAACGGGTATAGGGGCGGAGTTGTACGAACTATTGTATGTTTTCTGTTTTGAAAAATTGATATGGTTTTTCTGAGTGTGTTAGTAAAATGGAAAGTTTTTATTTAGAAACTTGGAATTTTGCTGGTTTAATTGATAAGGTTTAAAAATATTTTTACTAATTATATATACACATTTTGTCCATAATACCTTTAAACGAGCAAGTCTTGTATATATATGTACCTATATATAATCTGAATTTCGAAAACGGCTCCAACGATTTTCATGAGATTTAATATGCAGGGGTTTCGGGAGCGATAAATCGATCTGGCTAAGTATCACTTTTAGAAAGCGTCGTAAAAAAATCCGAGTAAAGCATCCAGGTACTGTTATTAAATTATAAGAAATACCTTTGCTTAAAAATATGTGAAAAAAAAAATTGTTTTCTTTGTTAACAGACCGTGTTACTAGTACTGTAAGGCGTCGTCCTATTTGGCTAACGATCGTAAAAAATAACGATGCGATTTCGTCGCACGACGATTAAACACAAACGTCTTTAGAGTGTCCTAATTGAAGCTTGCAAATCATCGTGCGAGCACAGCAATCTTTTCATCGCGCGACGAAATCGCGTCATTAACTCGTACGATCGTAAGCTACGACGATGCCTTAGTATTAGACTGCACTGTGATGCGTTTGATTGACGGAACCGCCTTACTTAACGGAAGAAATAAATATAGTAAAATTTTCGCAAAAACTATGACAATAACATCATTTAAAATCAAGGTCAACCTCCAAAATTCGTAAACAACGTACCCTTTTTCCATGTAAACAATAAATAAACATCTGACATCGGCTGACTTCGCCCTTGACGCCTTATTGAAGTATCAAGGCCAGCCGATGTCACTTTTGAGGTTATGGCGGTAGGCAAATGTTTTTCTCTACTGCTAGCTCGGGAGATTGATCGTTTGAAGGTCAAGGTCATATTTTGTGTTTCGCCGTGACAAAACTATAATTTATGGTTTGAATTTCCTGTGTTTTGTGAAGTGTAATGTAGGGTGTTATGGTTTCAGTGTTTTGGTGTAGGCTTTTTATATGGAGAAGGTAGATATTATTGAGCCACCTTTGCTTAATGCGGTAAGCGGAGTTTGATTCAAAATAGGCTGCTTCATGGATAAAAATTAAGTTGGTCCGTCATGTAAGGTTGTAAAAAAAGATGGATATTTATTGTCTTGTCTTGCCTCATTATTAAAAATGGAGTTGTGACGTCAGTTTTTGGTAAAAACAATTTCAACGATCGTCTTTATATTTTGTTTACGTGACAAATATGTCCGTGCCCAATATAAAAAGGTACGTATCCTTCTGCGAAATGATGGTGAATTGTAATAATGGTTTTCTATTCTATTAACAAGCTCGACAATTACAAACACGACAAAAAAAGGAATTATCCAATTTGGGTCAATCGTTACGGAGTTATGCGCGTACATATATTTCGGCGATTAATTTCTATTTATATAGATTATATTTATAGAGGTAGTGGTAGATTATAGATAGACAAATAAAGATAATCAAAATAATTTGTTACTTAATTTAATCATGCCTCAACGGCGAGACAAATTTGACAGTAAACTACAACCTTGATTGGATTCTAGTACAAAAGTAGATTTTGTTTTCGAGGAATATATCTAAATAATTTTATCTCTAAAATAGTATACAAGGCTATTATTAAATTACTGACAGCCCTGCGGACCTCTAAACACAAGCTCAAACTAAACCAATGAATGAATACGATTTGCATTCAAAGTTGGTAGTCTATTTCTGATTAAATTATTACTGAATTTCAAATTAGGACTGATTCTAGGATTTAGGAGTTTTTAGAATAGAGGTAGGCGTAATAAAAGGCAGTGGGCGTTGAAAAGTCGCTTAAGTATTATTGAAGAGGAAAAATTTAACATTCTAAGGAGCTCGTGGCTAAATAATAACAGCCACGTGGGTCGATTTCAAGGTTAAGCTACGCTTACCGAGGTTGTTCTGTATATGGGTGATCATCTTAACATACCGAGTTCCCTCCGTGTCTCGGAAAGCATGTTAAGCCATTGGTCCCGGCTGTCATTTGTAGATATTTGGCAGTCGTTACGGAGTCAGAAGCCAGAAAATCTGACAGCAGTCTTGCCAAGGAGTACCGTGTTACCCAGTTAATGGGTTGTGGAGGTCTGGTAGGCAGCCGCTTCACGTAAAATACTGGTATTCAGCTGAATCCGGTTTGACTGGATGCCGACCCTAATATAGTTGGGGAAAATATAACATTCTATTTGGCTTTTTGGCTACTCCGTCTATGTGTCGTCATCAATGCCACAATAAAAAAAAACCAACGGAGCAAATCTACATCGCAACAAAAAAACCGCCCCGCCATCTATCCAACTAGCAGCGAACTACTACGTCGAAATCCTGCATCGCGCAAGCAGAGTTTACCGTGCAATTTGAACATATACATCAGCCCGAATATCAACTATCGGGCAGTTGCAACCGTCTGGTAGGAGGATCCTCCCTTTACAACGCAGGTTTGCGGGACTTACTCTCTGTACCGCTACCTCTAAGCGAGGAAAGCACGTTAAGCCGTTGGTTACAACTGTTATTAAAAACCTTCAGTTGTATCGGGCACAAGCCAGAAAAATTCGCCATCAGTCTTGGCAAGGGATATCGTGTTACCCAGTTGTTACTAATTTAACGTGTTTCACCTGGTATGGAAAAGCCTCGGAAAGTAATGGATGCTCAACTATTCACAGACCGACTTCGACAAGTGTCGCTTGACCTTAAAGATCGACACGTGCAGCTGATTTTATTAGCAACGAGCTTCTCAACAATAAAATTGTTGATAAGAATATTTTATTAATTTATAGACGCCTCATTCCCCAGAATTAACTCCTCATATACCCCTGAGAGTCTCGAGTACCAAAACCCAGACTCGAAGTTCAAACAACGGTCACAGCAGACTTAGTCAAAACTTAGTTTAAACTAAACTTAACTTAATGAATGGTCAGAATTTGTGAAGTTTACCTTTAATTTGCCAGTCAATATTGAAGTTTCAGTTTGAATGGGACGCTTGAATGGACACGATATAAGCAAGTATGATCAATAAGGTTCAAGGTGAAATAACCCAGCTTATACTAGGACTGCTCATTTATAAGCATTCTAATGTTAACCTGAGTTATCATGTTTCTAAGTAAATGGGTGGTGGAGGTCAGTTCAGTGTTAGGAATTAAATGAGTTCACAAGTCCTAATGTAAATTTAATTTTATATTTTAAATCTAATAAAATGTTACTAGTCGATCCTCGCAACTTCGTCTGCTCCGCTCCTATTGGTCTTAGCGTAACGATATATAGCCTACAGCCTTCCTCAATAAATGGGCTATCTAACACTGAAATAATTTTTCAAATAGAACTTGTAGTTCCTGAGATAAGTGCGTTCAAGCAAACAAAAATTTTCCTCAGTTTTATATATTAGTATAGATAACACCTAACCCAGTTTACTCCTGAAACAAGGCGTCAAAAAACTCGCCCGCATTGGTGTTGACTGGAAGTGTGCCCAAAAGACTGGCGGCATTGCCACGTTTTATGGTAATACTTATCCTCTATCCGAGGTAAAAGCCAGCCTTTGAGTCACGCGAAGTGTCAGTAGGTGTTTTGACTTGCAATATATTTTAATTTATTTATCTATTTAACATGCTAGAGTTTGTCAGTATTTTTTTTGTTTTTAGCCACTTTGTGTATTGTTTTGTAGTAAAAAATTCTGCATTTGTTTCTAGATTTTTTAATTAATTAAATAATTATTATTTACGTATAACGTTCACAAACTGCTTTTATATAGACGAGTTATTTGACGGCAAATACTAGGGAATAACTAATACAGACAATTCTTCGTTTGTAATCATTACAATATTTATTAAGAGGGGACTCTAGTCCCGAGGAATTTGAAAAATAGATATTTGAAGAAACTATTGCCGATGCCGTTGCGCTGCACCCTGTCAAGTAAAGTACGAAAGCGACAACTGCAGCAGAGGCTGATTTAACCTTGACCAAAAGACGTTTTGTATTCCGCTGTTTTCTTCTGCAAAACCGAACTGATCTATAAAACAAAATTTAGAGGAAGACTATATCTATGCTTCTGTTATTTTCTAATTTGTTAAAAAACTTATCAAATTTGTCCGATAGTCGTCTGAACATGGCGATAAAAATGGGCTGTTTTTTCGGGTTCTTGGATTGTCATAATTCTTTAAGTTTGTTTTTTCAATTATGTTTTGGAAAAGAAAAAAAATTGAGGCACGTATTAATTTGATCTAGATTTTTTGGAAAAAATCATTGCTCTAGCAGCATTATCCATGAAGAAAACAGCGGAATGCGTTTGTATGGAGAAGGCCCAAGAGTTACCGACTAGAGTCCCCTCTTAATGCACCACACTATCTCATTCCTGTTAAAGGCCTTCCTATATTACTTTCACTAGTCCTTTTAATTTTAATTCAACTAAGGTCTAAATGTCACCGGAAAATATGAGTAACAAAAAAAAGGAAAATATATCATTCAACGACCAAACAAAAAAACACCGATTCAGTAACAACCCAACACAGACCTCTACCGATCATCTGCTCGAGCGGGCCGATGCACGAACCGAGCGCTAGTGACGTGCCACGATAATTACGTAATATATCGATTAGGGAATTAATACTGTCGATATCGTGTTGACTATGCCTCAATAGGCTGCAGTTAAGAGGGCATTGTGTTAGTTGAGGTGGCGTGTTGGAGGGAAGATAGTGATTGACTGGTTAATACCTTGTCACGTCTCTATGGGTTTGTACTTAGCGTTCAGCTTAGTGACAATGATTACTAATTCTATCTATCTTGTCGCACTGCTGGGTAAATGCCCCCCTCCTACCACACAACTCTGTCCTTTCCGGGCTGCTCCTTTCTGTAGGAATCGAGCTCATCCCGCCATCTTCGCCTTGGTCTGCCGCAATGTCTTTTGGCATTTTTTCTGATTATTTACTGTTTGTTTTCTTTATTTCTTTAATGTCATATGTTGGTTTTAGTGTAATTTTAATTCTATGGGTGCCTGAAATAAACTTGTATATTATCACTACTATTGCTAAGGTATACAGAAACTTTATTTTTGTTGTGTGTGGAAAACCGTTGAGCTTCTGAGTTGAGCTACACGATAACTGACAAATTAGTGTTTGCACTATCTGAGTAGGTCCACTCAAATGTATGCACTCTAACTGACACTGATTGTATTAAAATACAAGCAGATTGTTGTTATTGTGTGTGGAAAACCGTTGAGCTTTTTAAATTCGGAGTTGAGCTTCACAATTATGTACTGACAAATGCTTGCACTATCTGAACAGTTCCATTCAATGTGTGAGGCTTTCCTTAAAAGCCCGGCTTAGACATCAATGGTTCCATTTATCATCATCATCATTTCATTTCATGGTTCTATTACATGGTTCTTATCGCTATAGCCTCTTATCGTTGCCCCGTGTGATAGGACGCCGAATAAATCTATGTTTAACAAAAATTACAGTATACAAACAACAGAGGAAGAAAGGGATCAGTTAGGAGTAAATGAAGTACGCATCTATAAAGATGGCTCAAAAACTCAAAACGGTTCTGGGGCTGGTGTACACTCCCTAGACCTCAACTTTAACTTTCACCTACCACTAGGCGAACACAGCTCGAATTTCCAATGCGAGTGTGTCGCCAAAACACAAGCCGCAACAGCAGTAAAGCGTCTAGGGATACACAACTACGCAATAAAATTCGTATCTGATAGACTAGCTGTGCTCAAAGCCCTAGGAAACAAACAAACCAACAGTAAATTAATCTTCGAATGTCACCTCGCCCTGGAGGGTATATCACTGTCTAACAGAATCACCCTCCAGTGGATCAAGGGGCACAGTGGATCCCTAGGCAATGATGCCGCAGACGAACTTGCGAAGAGAGGTTCCGAGATGGTGGTGCTAGGCCCGTACCCACTCCTCCCCTTACCTTTCTCGCAGTTTCATTCATGGATCCGCCAGAGATCAATTGAACTTCATAATAACAAATGGTCACAGGCTACAGACTGCAAACAGTCAAAAATGGCAGTGCCAAGTCTACATCCGCGACTAACAAAACGATTACTCAGCCTGAGTAGAAATAGCCTCAAAATAATTATAGGGACAATTACGGGTCATTGCCCCTATACAAACATCTCTTCAACATAGGTGCCACAGAAAGCCCACTCTGCAGGGGCTGCTTTGACGCCGAAGAATCAGCCGCCCACGTCATCCTGGAATGCGAGGCTGTGGCTAACCAACGTCAACAAATCCTCGGAACGGTGAGGTCGCTCCGCGAAGCCTGTGAGGCTCCCAGGAAACTTCTGTGCTTCTGGGCAGAGCTAGGCTGGCTAACGTAGCCAGGATAATCACGCACAACGGACCAAATGAGAGTCTAGGTGCGGAGAATGGAGTCCCTTCTCTACTCTACTCTACTACATGGTTCTTATTTTAGAAGAGACTTTGAAACAAACTCAGAGGGAGTATGTTTTGATGTTTCTTATCAGAGTAGTCAAATAGAAAAACTCAGCCTTATCTATTTTAAATTAACAAATCACTAAAATACTTTTTTTATTTCTTCATGTACACACAGTATACTTAAAAAAGAAAATATTTTACTGTGAAAAGAGCACTAAGGTACTGCTTATTTCAATAGAAATTTCTTGCAGCACTATATTCAATAATATTACTTATCGTTTATTTACATGGTGCAGTTTCCGGTATCAGGATCTCTATATTTTTATAAATGCGCGGTGGTTTATTCTGTATTCTTTTCTAATAGTGTATACGTATTAACAAATTGAGTGATTGAGAGGTTTGAAAATACAGATCAAAAAATAAAAATTGTTTATTTTATAAGCTTACATAGTGTTTATGGATATTTGTTAAAACCACGCCAACATATTGAAAGAATCAATCAAAGGAATACAAATATCCAATGCCCTAAACCAGGATATGGTTCATCCGTGTGCCAAGTTTCATCCAAATCCGTTCAGACGTTAAGACGTGAAGAGACTGCAAAGAAACAAACCACCAAAGAATCCCCTGTTTTCTCAAAACTATCGACACTGTCCATCAGTTCACCCCCTCACTAATGAACCGAAGCGCGCATACAGAACATTCTTTGGTACTTCCACGATAAGGACGTAGTGAGACGCAAACGATTACGTTCTGATGTCGTTAACATGTCGTCGACACATCGTTAAGTTAAGATGAAAAAAGTAGCCTATATCCGTCTCCAGGACCTCATCTGCCTCTACACCAAAATTAATTAAAATCGGTTCAGTGATTTAAACGCGTAAGCGTAATAAACAAAAAAAAAACCGGCCAAGTGCGAGTCGGACTTTTACAAGAAGGGTTCCATACCATGAACTTTAATTTTTATAGTTTGTTATTATAGCGGCAATAGATATACATAATCTGTGAAAATTTCAACTGTCTATCTATTACGGTTCTTGAGATACAGCCCGCTGACAGACAGATAGACGGACGGACAGCGGAGGCTTAGTAATAGGGTTCCGGTGGTTACTCTTTGAGTACGGAACCCTAAAACTTCCCTTTCGCATATATAATATTCTTTAATAATACTTTAAATTAATAATTATAAAATCATATTTTTAATTTATAATTTTAATAATATTTATAAAAATAAACTATCGACACTGTCCACCAGCCACCCCCTCACTAATTAACCGAAGCGCACACACAGAACACTCTTTGGCATTACCACGATAAAGGCGCAGTGAGACGCAAACGATTACGTTCTGATGTCGTTAACATGTTGTCGACCCATCGTTACGTTGTCAGTAAATAGTTTATTTGCACGTTCTCTATGAATTTGATACCGTTTCGCTTGTGTGGATGGGTTTACTGAAAGGAATGATTGTGTACGTGATGAAAAAGAACGAGTTTTGAACAATACGTTGGATTAGTCCGTAATAAGGCATCTACAAACGGGCGCAACGCGAAAATGCGTCAAAAATGTACAATTGATTTTCATAGAAATCCTAATATATAAAATTCTTCCGTTACTGACTGATTGAGTGACTGAGTGACTGAAAGACAACGTACAGCCGAAACTACTGGTTGTAGAAAGCTGAAATTTGGCATATAAGTTCTTTAGGGAGTGTGGGAGAGCAGTAAGAGAGGGTTTCCCGAAATTCCTACGGAAACGGGGAAATGCGCGTACGAAGTCGCGGGCGAAAGCTAGTCTTTATCTACTAATAGCAGACATCATAAATGTGAACGTCCGTTTGTTACGTTTTCATGCCTTAATCATAAAATCCATTTTAGTGAATTCTGGTACACAGATAGAAGGGAACCTGAAAACAGTAATAGACTTCATATTTTTGCAAGAATCAACAGAAGAAGCCGCGGGTGAAAGCTAGTTCTTTTATAAAATCGCATTAAAGATAGAACGATTTTTGCTTTTGTAAACGACACGACACTCAACTCACATTTATACCTACGTACTACGTGCGTCAGCCGTATGGTGTCGGCCGGTGCCGTATGGTGCCGTAAAAGATGGGTGTCGTAAGAGGCGACTAAGGGACTCACCAGAGAATGGGCAGCAGCGTTTTTGTAAAAATCTACAACATACACTGCGAATGCCAACCCGCCTGCCAAGCGTGGCGATTATGGCAAAGCCCCCTTTTGGGGGAGGCCTATGTCCAGCAGTGGACGTCTTGACTTGTCCGGCGGCTGATATGATGACTACGTAAAAAAGTAGTTTCTGGCTTGTAGAAATTGTATTTTAGCTATAATAGTTGACGGGAAAAACCAGGAATGTTACATAAAATTCATTTGACTTTTTATTTGTACTTAAAATAAATCTCAATTAAGATATGAAACGTGGTTATACGATAGATATGAAACCCGGGTTTCGATTGAATAATTTGAATGTCCGCTTTTTGTTCAAATTATTCAATCGAAACCCGGGTGATATGGAATAGTGGTGATTTTAGTATCATGATATTAATCCTTATCTATTTAAATTGTTTAATAATTAAGGTTGATTATGTACATGTAAATTACACTTTCCTATTACAAATATCCTTGTGGACTATTTTATATTTTTATTTTTTTATTTTATGTTCTCTAAAAAATGTAGCACATTACTTTGCTCTATTGTCAATAGTTTCCGCAGCGTACGCGACATAAGGATCTTTTTATTAGGTATTTTTGCACACCTTGGGTTACGTTATCAAAGTTTTCATACGGATGCCTAACTTTTTTGAATATATTCTATAGCCTTTGTTACTCATTGATGATGTGGCTTTCTAACGGCAATTTTTTTGAAATCGGTCCAATAGTTTTTAAGATACAAAACTTTCCTCTTTAGAATATTAGTGTAGTGTAGGAAAGCATTCGGTGACGATAACGCAAAATCAATGAAAAAATAAAAAATAAATGTTAGGAACATGGTGCCCTGAAGTGTCACGTTGCCGAGTTATTTCGGGATAAAATCATCATGTGATAATCATGCCTATCATTAGGAATATCATAGAAAATATTCAAAACCTTTTTGTATTACATGCTCTCGACAAAAAAAAACCGGTCAAGAGCGAATCGGACTCGCGCACCAAGGGTTCCGTACCATCATCGAGGCCAATATTCGTCGTCAAGCTGTGACAGACAAACAGACAGACTAAGTCGCCATAAAGGTTCCTTTTTACCATATTGGTACTTACTAGCTTTTGCTCGTGTGTAAATTCTGTTTGTATTTTTTTTTTTGCTTGTGGTGAGAAATAAACGGTTATTATTATTATTATTTATTACTTCTTCTTTTCGTTTCGATTGACTCTTACTAAATTTTGTCCGACCAGTACTGAGCAACCCGTACAGCTCTATTTATTGTCGTAGTTCAAATCTTGGATGGTACAGGTAGTTGTGCATGACGAACAATTAAGGCGGTGATGCATGTCCTGTGAAGGGGCTCCGCACTGGCACTGCGTTTGGGATGGGTGGAGAATGCTCCATTTAGCCAGGTTATGTTTACAGCGGTCAACCTGGGTCCGCAGTCGGTTAAAAGATTTCCAAATTGGCCTCTGAAGTTCGGGTCCAGGGGGCAGATGTTCTGCAGGGGGGATGAAGCATGGAGAGGGAGGGTGTATTGGTACTGAAAAATCATTCATCATTCTTGGGCAGCATGGTAAAAAGTACCCTATATCACTCAACAAAACACGCTTGAATCAAAATTTTTCGAAACAACAATCACCCTAATCACAAATGCCAACATTACACCGAAAAACGTAAACATAAGTAAAGTGAAGTCAAAAATAAAATCAAGTTGAAGTTCAAAGGCGTTTTAGTCGCGTTAACACGTAACTCAGTTTGAGTGACGGTAACGAGACGGGAACGTAACGATATCAAAGCGATTTCACTTTAAAACGGAAGGCCGTGTTTGAGGGCGTGGTTGTTAGGTTGGTGATATAGTGGGATAACGTTTTTTTAAAGTTTCGAACGTCCGTACGAAAAATTATTTAAGAAGTAAAAAAAAATTAACTACATTATGTTTGAATTTATAGACAGACAAGCAATTATATACATATATATATTGGGGACACGTTTCTCAATAAATTTATTTGAAGTGAAGGTTTTCTTTGTTATTAACCGACTTCCAAAAAAAGGATTAGGTTCTTAAACAGGTTGGTATATTTTTGTACACCGATTACTCCAAGGTTTCTGATCCGATTTCTGTGATTATTTTTAGTTCGATGCTTCATACTTGTCATTTAGTCCCGTAAAAATTTGATTCAATTTGGCTCTGCAGTTTTTATTTTATGAGCATTTTTGCTTATTTCAACTTCTGCGTAAACGATGACGTCGTCCAAGTATCACCACTTATAAGTGAAAAATGTAAAACTTTTTTTTAGAAAAAAATATAACCTGTAGGTATGCAGCTGGCTCAATGGTTTTAAAACCATGATTTTAAACAATGTTTACCAAAGGATTCCACTTCAGTAGGAAGTCAGCTGTTTCCTATATCAAGTTATGCAAACGTTAATTAAATAACTTTTTTCAATAATGCGTCGTATTTTATATATATATTTTTGACCTGTTTGATTTTAAGGCTGCTCTCTCGAGAAATGCTTAAAAACAGCGTGCAGATGAAGCAAGTTTTCGTCGGCATTTACTGAGAAATTACATCTGAAATGGTAGTAATCTACATGATATGATACGTAATTTGGTTTAGCCAGAATTTATGTATCGGTATCACATAATAAGAAAAAAAAAACACCAAATCGTTGAGATAAAACCATTTTACCCCTTCATTTTTTAACAAAAATCTAAAAAATAATATCTACTGCTTTGCAATACAAACGAAAATAATTTGGTTTTGTTACTTTTTTAAAATATGTGTTACTTTTTTAATAATAAATTAAAAATGCGGGTAGCGGAGTGGCGCGTAGAGGAGTAGTTAGCTCCGTTTAGATGCACAAGGTCATTGACAAGTATACAAGCCTTAAGTTTAAATACATAATCATTTGACTCTGCTGTCCATTCTCATATTACTGTCTTCATTGAAACTTGCGGTCAACCAATACAAGTTTACTGATCCGATGCCTTTAGAAAACCTGTATAAATAAATTATTATTGATGGAGGCGATAATACGTAGTTTTTGTTGCGAAAACATTTTAAATTACATTTTCAACAGAATGCTATCAACACCACACAAGAACGTTATTCAATGAAAAATATCAAAAAGTCAATCTTTTTATTTACGTCCATTATTTTTTATAAAAGAGATTCTCAGAAACTGAAACCAAAACCTAATTGCCACTTAACACCTACGCAGTTTGGAGAAAACTATTTTCAGCCAGACTATAAACGTTTCTGTATAGCGAGGTTTGCGTTTGATTTAGACGTGCGATTGCGTTCGTTTGACTATTTTAGTCCAATCCCATTTATATCAGTATCTATACTAATATAATGAAGCTGAAGAATTTGTTTGTTTGGTTTAACGCGCTAATCTCAGGAACTGTTGGTACGAATAAAAAATATTTTTGTGTTATACCTCATTTATCGAGGAACACTATAGGTTATATAGCCTCATGCTACGATCAATAAAACGGAGTATTAATGAAACATGTGACGCAGACGAAGTTGCGAGGGTCAGCCACTTTTTTATGTAGATCGATATCCACCATAAGTCCAAATCACACTTACACGTCAAGGGAAACTGACGAACTGACGGAAACTGGCTTTTTAACTTTCGAGTTTCTGACTGTCGTAACGACGGTCAAACACTAACCAACCAATGACGTTATGACAAATAGTGTTGACGGATAGATACAGTAGCGTAGCTGGCATGGGTGACACCCGGAGCGGATAATGTGGTGTCACCCCACAAAAGAACCCCTTCCTCCCCCCTCCAAATAATTATGGGTTGCGCCTTACGTTCAAGCGACGACAGGCGCAAGTTGTTTTTCGGAGGGGGGTTTAGCATTTTGTCAGAAATGTCATTACATACATCATTTTACAAACAATCTCGGAAAGTGTACCCCACCTCAAGTTATTTGATTTTATTTTTATCAATATCAGACGGTAATTTTTTTTTTGTTTTGTTATTTGTTTGCTCTTGACTCTAGTCTAGGTCAGAGATGACCGAGACGAAGTCTACGATGGAGCGAGATTACCCAAAAGGAGCCTGTTCACTCTAACTTTGAAGAGATTAGGGTTGTAAGCGTTTGGAAACACGGACGCAGGCAGAGAGATCCACTCCTTTGCTGTGCGCATTATAAAAGACGTTTGGAAATGCTTAGTGTGAGTTGGTGGAATAGCAACAAGGTAGGGATGGTAAGATGCAGTGCGTCTGGATGTCCGATGGTAGAAGGGGGCCGGTGGGATGAGGTCGTGGAGTTCTTGGGCACACTCACCGAAGTACAATCTGTAGAAGACCGACAAGCAGGCAACCTTACGGCGATGAGCCAAGCTATGCAGCTTGGCATCCACCAGTTTTACGTCACCGATGAGCCTCTTTGCTCTGCGTTCCACCGAGTCAAGCGCGGCAAGCTGATACTTAGCTGAGCCATCCCAAAGGTGGCTATAATACTCCATGTAGGATCGGACTTGCGCTTTATATAGGGTTAAAAGCTGTCCAGGCCTGAAGTTTCGCTTCACCCTTTTTAGGATGCCCAGCTTTTTGGCCGCGGTTTGGGCTTTGTACTCGATGGTGGCGCCGAAGTTGAGATTGGATATCAACTCCATGCCTAGGAGCTCGAGCCGATCAGTCACAGGAACAGATGCACCCCGAAAAGAAGGAGTCCGGTCAAAACGACTCCTTTTTGCGGTAAAAAGACACGCCTGTGTTTTGGTGGCGTTAAAAGTGACCACATTGTCATCACCCCACTGGGAGACAAGGCTTAAGGTCAAATTTGTCCGCTCTACCATGGCCTCTCTCAAGGAACGAACTTCATCCCCGCCGGTTGTTGCGCTGGACAAGTATCTCTCTGAAATCGTACTGTCATCTATATCATTCTACTAATTTTCACATTCGCATCGCATTCGCAATCTGTCAAAAATGTATGAAAATTAAGGCTTTTTTGACAATTTGTGAATGTCATGCGAATGCGAAAGTTGCTTAAAAGTTAGTATATTTGGCCATCTGAACCCAACTTTATTGATTGACGTAAGTAAGCTTAAGAACCAAGAGAGGGAAGAATACAAGAGCGAGCGAAGCGAGCTCGAAAATTTTCCCATCCCACCACGGATAAATTATAGGTATTTTCTTTTGATCATTCATACTTACATGGAAGTGACTTTATGGACTGATGCAAAAAAGCTCAATAACTGAAAGAGGGCAGAACACAGAAGTCAACGAACGGTCGGATGTTAGCTCTAAACCGATGTCACGCGGTGCGGGCCGCCCCCCGCCCCCTACCCCCCGCTACGCAACTGGACAGATAAGCGACCGATAAAATACCTCAGAAACCGGGTATCAGTTTTTTCTACAGTAATAACAAAATAGAGAAGTTGTGTGTGTCTAAAACTTTGCCATCAAGTGTGACCTCAGTTTGCAGCAAGTCGTTGAGTGATAAAGTCACCTTTCTCTATTTGTTGGATCATCAAGGAGCTTTCTGATCGAGTTTTCTGTGAAAAATAGTGAATTTTCTCTTTGCAGTAGATTTTTAACTAGTCTTATTTTTTGTCTTTTTTAATTTTGGTACATCGCTTTGAGCCGTTGTGACATTGCACCCACTGTAATTTATTTCGTCCCGTCTGCTTGTTCATTTTTATTCACATCCAAATAATTTGAGCCTTTGAGGTATTAATTAATAAACATAAAAGTGGCTACTAGGGTGTGGTATCATAATGAAAGAGCGATATTTGCACATTCTCTAACATTTTTTCTTTTTTTTTTAAGACGCATGGTTTTCGACTTTTAACGAAAAATGTAAAAAATTGACCATTGCCCGGCCCTTTTTCTTCAAAGTTTGCATAGAGAAAAATCTGAAATTATTGTATGTTATAGAAGTTGATGTAAGAATTACAGGAAAAATAAAACGATGTCATAAGTAACACACTTTTTTCAGACGAACGTAGGCCTCGCCGATGAAAACTTAAATACATTTCACTTTTTATATGATGGTCCGAAACACTCGGTGCGCGAGTCCTACTCGCTCTTGACCGGTTTTTATTTAGCCTATATTAACAATAAATGAATCCCAAAAAACCCTTTTTGTAGATTTATCAGTAAAACATAAACCGAACTCAATCTTCTACTCCGTTACCTAAGTTTGAGCACCAACTGTGTCGAAATAGTGACAGATTGCAGACCTTTTTAAGCCTCATTAAGTGCCCGCTCCCCCTCATTTGTAGGGTAACGGGGTAAACTAGGATAAACAAGGGTAAACGGGGGTAAACAACAGTTTCTTTTACATACTCAATCAGTTCTGGAGTGTTGGGTAGAAAGTATTTTGGGATGGTTTAGAAAAAGTTTGGAGACTTGGTTGGAGGTCGATGAAGTTACGAAATAATAGTTTTTCTTAAGGGACTTGATTAACTAATCTAAACTAATATAAAACCGGCCAAGTGCGAGTCAGACTTGTACACGAAAGGTTCCGTACCAAAAAGTGAAAAAAAAAACACGTGCCTTTTACGGGAGTCCCCATTAACTTTTAATTTAATTTAATTTTTATTATCTGTTGTTACAGCGGCAATAGAAAACACTCTGTGAAAATTTGAACTGTCTACCTATTACGGTTCTTTAGGTATAGTTCGCTAACAGACAGGGCCCCAAGTCTGCTATTACAATACTGTCAGAATGGTCTATCATTGATTTCATAATGGTTGATTTTGACAAGATTCTATGGCATTTCTTTCAATGGAGTGTCAGTGGTTGACCACTCGATATAAAAGCGTAATTATGACTTTCCAGTGGTCAACCACTGACACTCCATTGAAAGAAATGCCATAGAATCTTGTCAAAATCAACCATTATGAAATCCGGAGACTTAGTAATAAGGTTCCGTTGGTGACCCTTTTGGGTACGGAACCCTAAATAAGAGGTAAGATTATTTATTTGTACAGAAAGGTAATTTTTGGAAGTTTGATTCCAATAATGAAAATCTCTAATAGAAAATTACACAAACGCTGAGAGTTAGTGGCTCTTTTTTCCACACGAAAATGAACGGTTTCTGTACAACTGGTCGCGGGAAAATAATTTCATCGTTACAAATTCCTTAGCTCATGTCAGAATGGTTTCAATTCAGTCCAAGTTTTGTTTAAAATTTCCGTTTTAATCAAATCTTCGAGGCTTTGAACACAAGGATTTGGGTCGAGGCAATTATATCAAACTAGCGTCTGCCCGCGACTTCGTACGAGCGTTTTTCCCGTTTCCATAGGAATTTCGAGAAATCCTCTCTTAGTGCTCCCCTACACTCCCCAAGAAACCTAGATGCCAAATAACAGCTTTCTACGACCAGTAAATTCAGCTGTGCGTTGTCTGTTAGTCACTCAGTCAGTCAGTAACGGAAGAATTTTATATATTAGGAAGCACTGTACACGGTTGCTTCATGACCAAATGTAGACAACTTTTAATAGACGAAAGAAAGACTGCCGGCTCATCATCATATCAGCCAAAAGACGTCCACTGCTGGCCATAGGTCTCCCCCAAGCGTCGCCACAACGACCGGTCCTGCACGTCTCACATCCATCGGCTACCAGCGATACTCACCAGGTCATCGGTCCACCTTGTGGGAGGCCTTCCAACGTTGCGTCTCCCAGTACGCGGTCGCCACTCCACTGCTGGCTGCTGTGGACTAACAGTTGATGTACCAAAATCAGGCCAAAGTGTGGGCAAATACGAGTCAGACTCGCTCGTAAAATATCACAAACGAATCATAATTTTTACCATGATAATACCACATACCTTACTTTCGAAGTCTATGTATTATCGTATACAATTATACATGTGTACCAAATTTCAACTGAAACGGTCTAGTAGATTCGGAACAAATTGGCTGTGCCAGACGGACAGACAGAGAGACATGAATGACTCTATAGGAGTTCCATCTCATCAACTATGGAACTAAGGATGGATGGATGTTTAGGTAAATTATAGTCTGGAATAACACAACGGCTACTTTTTAACCTTTTTTATACCATTGATAGGCACGCGTTTGACCACTATCTCACTTGATCGTAAGCGATGATGTGGTCGAAGATGGAGCACGCTTGCCTAGAAGTAACCTATTCACTCTTGACTTAAAGACTCCCAGGTTGTAGGTATCAGGAAGCACAGACTCCGGCAAGGAATTCCACTCCTTAGCTGTACGCGCGGGTGGGATGTCCACCATGTACCGGTGGCACATCGCCGTTCGTCTTGTGGTCAGATGATGGAACGGGCTTGGCGGAATTAAATAATTAAAACCTGCGAGTATGTTCCCTTGGGATTGTTTCTGAAAGTCACGCGGGCGCAGCCGCTGGCAGAAGGTAGTTTATTTATTTATTTAAGAACAAACAAATAGTAGCACAATAAAAAACTGTCATTGTATCTTAATATTACAATTTAAAACAATTATGCTACCCACTACGTTCTCCAAAGATTTCAATTTGAAGTATTTACAAGTATCTAGAAACACAGATACAATACTACAACGTAGTTTTTCCAAAAACCATAAAAAATAATCACGCATCACAAACGGAACCATATCTCTGCCCCTCCCAATTCTTTCCCCTCCTAAAGTCATAAATAAAAGCCGTTATAACCCGCCAATCAAATGAGCTGCCTTCCATATTCGAAAACGAAGTATTAAGTCATAAATACCCGTCGAACTTTCAAGGCGTTTCCGTCTGTGCGCGTAAAAAATGAATCGTGTCCATCAAATTTCGCTCGGGGAACTGTATTTGTGAAATGGTATGCAATTTAGAATGTTTGAGTTAGTCTTTTGTTTTTTTTAGGGTTCCGAAAAAAAAGGAACCCTTATAGGATCACTCGGGTCTGTCTGACTGTCTGTCCGTCTGTCACAGCCAGTTTTCTCCGGATCCACTGGACTGATTCTGTTGAAATTTGGTACACATATGGACTTCTATGACCCAAACACGGACGCGTTACGTAAATCATTAAATTTTTAGTATGGGGGTCACATTTGGGGGTCAAAATAGAAAATTAAAACAAATAATTTTTGAGCAATATTGTGTGACATATCAAATGAAAGGGCTTACTGTGAGGGTTTTAGTTATATTTTTTAAAAATGACCATTCCCCCCCCTTATCTCCGAAACTACTGAGCCTAACATTTTGAAAAAAATGGAGATAATAGATCTTTACCTAAAGATTCCAGGAAACCTATTTGAAGTCTGTATTGTTAAAATAAGATTTAAAAAAAATAATTCGTTCGGAACCCTTTGCACGCGAGTCCGACTCGCACTTGACCAGTTTTTTTAGGTTAATGTGTTGTTTGCAAAGTAGTAATTTAGTTATAACAGCAATTAGGGTTGCGTACCAAAATGGTAAAAAGGATCCTTTATGGTGTGACTAAGTCTGTCCGTCTGTCACAGCTGGATATCTCAAGAACTACTAATGCTATCAATTTGAAATTTGGAAAAGTTTTAGATGACGTTTGTTTAAGTATTTTGCAAATTAGAAAGAAATAAAAATGTAAATACTTTTTTTGCAATAGCGACTGAAAGGGGTTCTTAAAAATTCAAAGTGGGACTACTAGAGGCATGTGAGGTATCGTGAAAGAACGCTATTTGCACATTCTCCAGCATTTTTTTGGCCAAATTGTTTTCGACTTTTGACGAAAAATGTAAAAGAAATTCACCCCTTATCTCCGAAGTTTGCATGGAGAAAAATCTGTAATTATTCTTTGTGATAGAAGTTTATGTAAAGATTACATAAAAAATTAAATCTATGTCTCTAAATATTACACACTAGTTTACGTCACGCGGTTTCACCCGCGTAGTTCCCGTTCCCGTGGGAGTACGGGGATAATATATAGCCTATATTACTCCCTGATAATGTAGCTATCCAATGCTAAAAGAATTTTTCAAATCGGTCCAGTAGTTTCGGAGCCTATTCAATTCAAACAAACAAATCTTTCCTCTTTATAATATTAGTGTAGATTTTCAGAAATCATCAACAAAAATTACATTAGTTCCAATAGCGGTCCAAAGATGGCGCTGATCTAAAACTACAATATACACCGTACAGTGTAAAAATTCTCTGACAAATATAGGCCTCACCGATGAAAATTTCAAAACATTTCACGGTTTGTTTTATAGCATGGAACCCTCGGTGCGCGAGTCCGACTCGCTCTTGACCGGTTTTTTTGGCTTAATAATAACAGCCGCATGGGTTGATCTTCAAGGTTAAGCAACGTTTAACCTTTGAGATCGACCCGGCGAGGTTGGTCGGTGGATGATTTGATTTGACTATCCGTTACGAGTCTCGACGCCTGTCTTGCCAAAGAGGTTTGACAGCAGCTGGTGGTTAACGGACAGATAAACGACCGATGAAGTACCTTCCTACTCGATTTTCTATTTAATTTTTTTCTCCCAGTGGGGTGATGACAATGTGGTCACTTTTAACGCCACCAAAACACAGGCGTGTCTTTTTACCGCAAAAAAGAGTCGTTTTGACCAAACTCCTACTTTTCGGGGTGCATCTGTTCCTGTGATTGATCGGCTCGAGCTCCTAGGCATGGAGTTGACATCCAGTCTCAACTTCGGCGCCACCATCGAGTACAAAGCCCAAACCGCGGCCAAAAAGCTGGGCATCCTAAATAGGGTGAAGCGATACTTCAGGCCTGGACAGCTTTTAACCCTATATAAAGCGCAAGTCCGGTCCTGCATAGAGTATTGTAGCCACCTTTGGGATGGCTCAGCTAAGTATCAGCTTGCCGCGCTTGACTCGGTGGAACGCAGAGCTAAGAGGCTCATCGGTGACGTAAAACTGGTGGATGCCAAGCTGCATAGCTTGGCTCATCGCCGTAAGGTTGCCTGCTTGTCGGTCTTCTACAGATTGTACTTCGGTGAGTGTGCCCAAGAACTCCACGACCTCATCCCACCGGCCCCCTTCTACCATCGGACATCCAGACGCACTGCATCTTACCATCCCTACCTTGTTGCTATTCCACCAACTCGCACTAAGCGTATCCAAACGTCTTTTATAATGCGCACAGCAAAGGAGTGGAACTCTCTGCCTGCGTCCGTGTTTCCAAACGCTTACAACCCTAATCTCTTCAAAGTTAGAGTGAACAGGCTCCTTCTGGGTAAGCTCGCTCCATCGTAGACTTTGTCTCGGTCATCTCTGACCTACACTGGAGTCAAGAGCAAACCCATCACAAATAAAAAAAAAATGTTAAGCTAAAAAATGAAGACATCACCGATTACTTTAAATAATTTTCAAACTCTTCTTTAACTAACGTAAACGCTGTTTATCACTTTTTATTTCTACATACTTTTATATCCATTAACTCAGTCTTTATTTCAATCACCAATACACATTAAATCGACCCTGTTCACTTTGAAAACGCGATCAAATTCAATAAAAATAAAACTTATAAATACCGTTAGCCTGTGCACGGGAAATTTTATTCTTCGACGTAGCGATGAAAAATGCTTCGCTCTACTTGGTGGGATTCCTTGCATGGCTATGAGGGACGAATTCATAGTGCGGTATGTGAGGGTTTTATTGTTGTTTGAAGAATGATTTTTAATTAATGACCTGTTGAGTGTCCAGGTGTGCTGCTGGTGGTCTTGGCTATTGAATAAAACTTCTTCGCTTTTTGAAAGCACTGAAGAAAATTGTAGGTACTGATTCCAAAGATGACCGATATGTGTGCGCGCGTTGAAGACATCGGCGAGTGAGTGGCGGCCGCAGCTGCGGCTGTCCGACAACAACGATCGCGGTGGGGCGTACAATGCCATGTATCGCCGTGTGTGGTCCGATGTGACGTCAGGAACAGACCTTTAATTTGATTTAGTGATTTTGCCATTCCTATAACTGGAATCAAAAGTAGGTTACAATTTAGGATGCATTAGTGTTAGTGTTAATATACACATAATCCGTGGTGCTTAGCAACTGGGCTTAACCCAGTTGTATAATTATTACGTCTCTTGCTGCCTATTGGCCTAGCTCTGTTCTGTCTCCTGCTTGATAAGTAGGGAAGTGGAAATTATATTTTTTCCTACTCCTTCCCTGTACTTTTCTGATTAATTTCGTTGCGGGATAAAAGAGAGTTGAATCGTTGTTCTAGGACTTTACGAGCTTCATTGACTGCCGGGCGCTTTAATATTGATGTTGGATTTCAGGAATTGCAGTGGTTGGGACAGTGTAGCAAACTTGCCCCAAAAAAGACCTTTAAGTCTCACGGTATTTCACACAAAGTTTCAAATAAGAGTTTATAATGGCAGTGAGATCAATTTTTAAGTTTTCTACACAACAATTCAAATTAAAAAGTAGGTATATTTACATCCAAAAGTCATCTCCATATTTAAAAAATCTGTTAGATGAAGTCTGTGCAAACACACTTTAATCAATTCTTAGGTTTCTATAATAAACCCAATTGATTCGGATCTTCTTCTTATCGTGTGGTAAGGTCTAACGACCCCACACACCCTAGTGTCAGAGTTTCTAAACCTCAAGGGCCTCTGACATGGCTTATTTGACGACCGCCATTTTGCGGCCAGGACTACCGGCTTATATGTGCCTTCCGAAGCACGGAATCATCTTTCATCATTCGGTTAAAACTTTATATCCTACGAAACCACAAACTCTCTCTACGAACTAAAATGTCTTGACTATGAATTTGGCTTGTAGAAAACTTAGCAGCCATCGTTCGGTATGTAATAACAGTAGGAGCATGTTCTTTATAAACACTAAGCCACATTACCATACATATTATACAACTAGTATGGTATGGGTGTTATTTACTCTAGTGGAATAGGCATTCCATGGTCGAGCGCAGAAGTACTTTGGGAGAGCATTAATTTCAGTTTATTGGGGTTCAGTACGCGAAGAGTGATCAACGGAAGCCTATTACTAAGCGTCCGCTGTCCGTCTGTCCGTTCGTCCGTCCCTCCGTCTGTTTGTCAGCGGGCTGTATCTCAATAACCAATAATGTGTATTTCTATTGCCGCTATAACAAAAAACTGGCCAAGTGCGAGTCAGACTCGCGTGCAAAGGGTTCCGAGCGAATTTTTTTTTTACATGTTATTTTAACACTACAGACTTCTAATAGGTTTTTCTGAAATCTTTAGGTAAAGATCTATTATTTCCATTTTTTTCCAAAATTTTAGGATCAGTAGTTTCGGAGATAAGGGGGGGGAATGGTCATTTTTCGTCTAGTTTCTTGAATAACTTCAAAAATTCTTTTTTTTTAAATTATGAAAAAAATAAAATTAAAATTCTCACAGTAAGCCCTTTCATTTGATATGTCACACGATACTATTCAAAAAACTTGTTTTTAATTTTCTAGTTTGACCCCCAAAAGTGAAACCCCATACTAAAAAAATAAAGATTTACGTAACACGTCCGTGTTTGGGTCATAGAAATCCATATGTGTACCAAATTTCTACAGAATCGGTTCAGTGGATCCGGAGAAAACTGGCTGTGACAGACGGACAGACAGATACCTGGTGATCCTATAAGGGTTCCGTTATTTTTCGGAACCCTAAAAATATAAAAATTTAATTAAATATTAAAGGGGCTCCCATACAAGAAACTTGTTATTTTATAAAACCGGCCAAGTAAGCCCGGCCGGGCAAAGACTTTCATACGAAGGGTTCCGTAACCCTTCGTATGAGAGTTCTTGTCCGGCTGGGATGAGAGTCCGACTCTCACTGGGCCGGTTTTTTCCCTGCGCTGTCCGTCTGTCCGTCTGTCTGTCAGCGGGCTATATCTCAAGAACCGCAATAGGTAGACAGTTGAAATTTTCACAGATTATGTATTTCTATTGCCGCTATAACAAACAATAATAAAAATTTAATAATTAATATTTTTTAAAATACGGAACCCTTCGTGTGCGAATCCGACTCTCATTTAGCCAGTTTTTTTAATTTATGACAACATCTGTGTTGGTTTAAGTGATGGCGATGTCCCAATACAAAGCGATTTTCGCGGGAATTTGCGATCGTCGCGTTCATTTTAATGACTAACCCGATCTCGACGATACAACCAGTCTATTCTGTCAATATCTCACCGTGTGAACTTAGGTGAAATTAACCACTCAGCCTCCGTCAGCCCCCGAGGAGCAAAATTGTTTTTAACCGTTAGAATCCGTAAGTTCCTATTGGGCCAAGTGAAAATAAACGCAAGACGCCAACAAATAACGTTTAAATCGCGCGAGCGCCGAAAGGGACTTACGGATTCTGACGGTTGGGGTGATTTTGTCCCCAAAGGGACTAGCGGATCCTGAGCTGTCAATCCATACAAACAAGATAGAATGACAACTCACTTCATGCTCACTCGACAAAAGTTTTTAAGATAGAGATCTTTACCGAATCGCACTGCAGGATGTATTTCCGTAAAATTAACGCGACGATCGCGGACTCACGCATTGATCGTTCTTAAATAAGGGATTCCATTTTCTGCACTTGGACTCTCATTCGGTCTGTTGTGCTAGTATTGATCGCTCTTAGGACGACTCATGCTGCAGTTGATATATGGCAACATCCACCTAGCCTGATCCCAACTATGTTATGAACTACTTTCGTAACACCAGTATCATTCACGGTGCCATTTTTTTCGTCTTACAACGGCAGTCCACTGACCACTGACTACACATTCAATAAAAAAAAATAATGATATTTATAAACATTTGAATGATTAAATATATATACACATAATTCATTAGCATGACGCATGACGTATCCAGAAGTGAGCGCAGTCCGAGCCTTGTTTTCCGAGGATGGCGCGGAATGGAACGACAACATTGTTTTGACACGTACACAGTAACATCGGGGTGTTTCATAATTCTAATATATTATTTATTTTTATTGTACCTATTATCTTAATGATTTATTTTAAGAAAATAATCATGCCTACAGGTAGTTTATGTAGGGTACATTAAGTGGCCCGCCTTTGTAAGACGACAAAAATGGCATCGTGGATTAATAACCAAGCTTTACCTAACCTGGAAGATCGACTAGTGCGGCTGTTATTATTTAGCCACGAGCCTTAAGAATTGAATGGGCTGGAAATGTGACAACAGTCACGGGACATTAACCAGTGATAATCTATACTAATATATAAAGCTGAAGAGTTTGTTTGTTTGTTTGTTTGCTTGAACGCGCTAATCTCAGGAACTACTGGTCCGATTTGAAAAATTCTTTCAGTGTTGGATAGCCCATTTATCGAGGAAGGCTATAGGCTATGTATCATCACGCTAAGACCAATAGGAGCGGAGCAGTAATGAAAATTGTGACGCAGACGACGTTGCGCGGGTCAGCTAGTCTCTTAGAAGCCTGTTGCAACACATTCCAGCAAACGAGCCGGTTGAACCTTAGCTCCGACTTCGCGACATAACAGTATGCTAGTGTTGTTATGGCGACAATTAGTACGAGCGGATGGGCGAGAATAGTTTTTGTGGTGTGATTACAAACTGTTGTGCTATTTTGTCCTAATGTTGTATTTTATGTGGAATCCGCTTGGATCAGTCATTACAAAAGAACTGTGTATTTAGCGAAATTATTCTTGATTGAACAATGCTACAGGACCGGTTGTTGTGGCGACACTTGGGGAAGGCTATCTCCAGCAGTGGACGTCTTTCTGCTGATATGATGATGATGAACAATATTGTTCATAATTTAATAGGAAATGCGAACTATTTCAATAAATGTGTAGCTGGGAACTCTACTATATAGCTAACTAACTCTACTCTATAGCTAGCTAACTCTACTCTATAGCTATACACTGAAAGTATTCCCAAAACATTTTTTTCGTATAAGTCGGAGTCGAAGATTTAATAAAAATATCGATTTAGTAGGAATTCTTCAAGAAAAACTATAATCATAAAGACAGTTAGGAAAAATGAGGAAATATTAACAAGTCTCCCAAAACGTCGTCATATCTTCAGAGAATACCTTACCATGACTCAGAAATTATTCAAATAGCTAAGTTAAGTAATCAAGGGGTTTAATCAAGCGAACACAGAGAACTGAATCTAAGTTAGACGACAAATATTTGGACTTACAAATTGCGTATGGGACTTGCGCTTGTGAAATGCTTTACAATATACTCGTAGAATGGTGGAGTTCATGTTAAGAGAGGCCAAAGTCAAAGTATTTATTAGTGTGTTTTTTGATGATAATGTAGTTCTTATAGTTAGATACTGTGACTCAAAGAACTACCCATTAGGTGCACTATTTAACAATATTATTTTCTTTTTCTACACTATCGCATTGGGTTTCTATAATGATAGCTGTATTAATGTCCGTAAAATATAATTAAATAACTAAAATAATTTAAAATCGATATTACGAACAATGTACAATATTCAATATTTAGAATACAAACTACTTTCATAATAAACATTTAGAATACAATTGATTGATATTCAAAACATAATTAATAAGCCAAGATTTTTTTTCATTTTCAAGCATAAATACATAATTATCATTTAGTGTATAACTACCCAAAAAATACCTTTTACATAAAACTACTGTTTGATTTGCTGGAACAAATAGAGTAGATGACTAAAGATATCTAATTATTCCGCCAGATAGATTTCCAAAAAATATTGGACTCCTAATTTTTATTTCACGTAAACAAAAAAATAAGTGCATTGAAAAGTCGTGTGACGTTCCCTTGGTAGTATACTTTTTACAAATAAGTGACGTCACCAGCTCCCGCTTCGATCTTTGATGCGTTTTATCTTCTTCAATTTTTATTGATTTGATAAAGCAAAAAATACGTGTCCAATATTTGTCGATAAGCTGACGGACTTAATAGAACCATGTTTTTTTACTCAGGAATCATCCCTATTCGCAGACAAATCATCATTATCATCATATCAGCCGAAAGACTTCCACTGCTGGACATAGGCCTCCCACAAGCGTCGCCACAACGACCGGTCCTGTGCAGACAAATAGTCTTACTAAATGACAAAAATAACCCTGCTTAGCCTTTTTCCAAGTCTACCTGTCTGTCATCTCTGACCTAGGCTAGAGTCAAGAGCAATTATTATTATTATTATTTTTTAGTTTTTAACTTTCTCGGGTCCTTGGTGACCCGGTCCTTTGATAGGCGTACGAGGAGCCAAAGCCAACTCGCAGAGGCCCCGTTAGACATTTCAAATGGAATGGGGCACCAACCGACGATTTTCCCTGTATGCACTGTGAAAGTATACCCAATTATAATCCCCGGTTGGAGCAGAACTATTGCAGAATATGGAAACAAAAGATAAAACGCTATGGGTTTGGGTGGTTTAGTGGACTGTTAATCGTTTACTATGGAGAAACTATTGGCCCCTGCCTCACCACTGACAATTATAACAGCTTTAAAATGGCAGGGGGTGACTTGCACACTCAATAAATGGGCCTCCCCAAACGGTCGCTAGCACAAAGTGAAGTAGCGCCAAAGGGACAACATATCCTGAGGTGTTAGAGGAGTGGAGAGGTATACCACGGCTATCAGGACAATCCCGGAAGTTCGGTCAAGATCCCTACCAGCATCTTATTGGATTATACATCCTTCTCCCAAGCACGTTTGCTCTTGCGAATCTCCACTCAGACCGGCCGATTAAGGCAAGAAAGAGGTGGGAGCTCTGTTCCTCGTTATTATTATTATTATAAGCCCTGGTGTCCCACTGCTGGGCGAAGGCCTCCCTTCCTTTTTTCCACTCCAGTCTCTCTTGAGCAATCCGAGTCCAATCCCCCAGGTAGGAGTCAAGAGCAAACCCATCACAAATAAAAAGAAAAAAAATGGGGGCCGACTTCTAGTCTATCTGGATGCGGCTGAGTACCAGTATTTTATATGGAGCGACTTCTTATATAACCTTCAAAACTAAAAAAAAAAACATTCATTTGCTTAAATAAGATACATAAGGTTGGTAAAATGTACAAAATTGTTCTCTTATTCTGACTTTTTTTTAAACGTTGCCCCACACTAGGAATTTCTCCTGTATCGTGGGTGCGTTCACAAACATACAAACTCACATACACAAACAGCCAGACCCGGAACAACTATCTGTAGGCCATACAAATATTTGTTCCGTGTGGAAATCGAACCCGCAACACGTAGCGCAGCAGCCGATCGCTCAACCACTGCGCCAACCGTGTCGTCCTTTAATGTCGGCCTTTAATTTCGGCGTGCAAATATAAATAATGTTACTTATTTTATGTAAGTGAATTATTGAGCATAGTCATGCAGTCATTAAACAGGTAATCCCATTGAAGTTCTATTATTTAATTGGGTAAATGACAAATAGATAATTAAAAATAATAAAAGTAACAATCATAAATTTCAATAATATCATGTCAATAATGGGAAAGATTCGCCACACAATAATAATATAAATGACTGTGCAATTTACAAAACTTACAATATATAATCAAAAATCTCATGTACACAATAAAAGCATTTTTCAATTAAGTGTTCGGATAACACGATACTCTAGGTCAGACAAGTATCAAGTTCCTTGACTTCTTGTAACGACTATCAAGGATCACAACGAATGAAAACTAGGACGTTGGTCCTGGTTGTCTTCTCTGGTTGAATTACTTAAAATTGCTCTCACTGTCTCTTTACATTTGTTTTCATCACGACATAGTTCTCAACTAACTTTTCAGACCTAGTATCTTGCATATGCATGTCAAGTTTCATTAAATCGGCTCATTTATTTATGGATAAGTAATCGAGGATATATGAAATATAGAGAGGACTTAAACCTCTTCAGAGCCCCAGTTGTTTCTTACAAGACGACTGCTTGTCTCTACTTAAGCAGACTTAAGTATTCATGTAGACTGAATAAAGTATGTAAATGTAGACAAACAAAGGTGTTTACGTAGAGATTAACATTAATGATTTATTACAAAAGAGTCAGGGAAAACGATCAAATGTAGGTAAGAAAGTATGTTAATATTAAATGCTTGGTATTTGGCGTTTAAAAGGCGATATAAATCTCAGGTTTTGAATTTGATTCTACTGGTTCAAAACATATTTTATTCAACGCGGGAATCAAACATAAAACCTCTCACTTCACTGTTATAGTAACAATTATAGTTACTATAAAAATACAAGGGAACCCATGTAGATACGGCGTAGCTGCCTCGCTACGCTTGCTACGGCATGGTAACATCGTAGCTGCCTTGCTACGCCTACTATGACGTAGTCATTTCGTAGCACCCTCGCTACGTTTGCTACGGCGTAGTAACATCGTAGCTGCCCTGCTACACCTACTACAACAAAGTCACTTCGTAGCATGCTCCGAAGACTTTGCGTAATATGCCTCGCAAGCGCAACACCTACTACGGCGCAGTAACTTTGTTGCTGCCTGGCTGTGCCTGCTATGCCGTAGTACCTTGGTAGTAGCCACGCTACACTTTCTACGCCGTAGTAAGTTTTAATATAACAAAATACTCTTGTTTCCTACTGAATTCACATTGTTTCCAGATTTAAGGTCCTATGGTTTCAAGTTTTCATTGTATGTACCTTACATACAATATGCTGAAAATATTTACAAAGGAAAAACGACCTTCGGCAAATAACCTAAAAATATAAGGGACTACCCAAAAAAGTAATAATAATTCAGGCTTAACGCTAATCTTTAAGCGTTCAAACGAAAGCTTAAGAAAGAAAGAAAGAAAATCTTACACGGTTTCACGGATCAACGCCCCAGAGTTTTGTCTAAATGATAAATGATTGTACCAGGAGACTAGGATGGATAAGTGACCTTTTTTGGCACTCAGAGCTAAATCTTTGTCCTTCGTATGGTCAATTAGTGCCATTCTTTAGGATGGAATGATGTGTCGAAATTAATTAATGTATTTTTTTGGATGAATAGTGACTTTTGTTTTAAACGAATATGTGATTGTCTTGAGTGATTTGCTTAAAACCTTAAACTTTGTAGGTTTGGCAGATGTGGTTTGCGAAGATCACTGCTGAAAAGTGGTAGGCAGAAAGACATACATACATACACTCACGCCTTTTTCACAGGCAATATGAAAAAACTGCTACGATCCTTACATCTAAGAGCATCAAAAATTTTGCAAACATTAAAAATCGTCACAGTTTAAATATTTATATTCTACTAATTTTCAAGCAACATTCCTCAAAATTTGCCCTCTGGTGTTTGCGGGGACTACTACGTATACCATGGATCGCCGTGGGAACGAGTGAGTTCACAATGGAAGGATTCTTTAAACTAACAGACAGTTGTGTTGCTGGGGAGTTTGTTGGCCACTTCTTCTTCCCAGCTAAAACACTAGGAAGTGGTGACGGGCTGGGCGATTTGGGGGACTGTCTTCATGTAAATTTTGACGTTCAAAAAGTGCTGATTTTCAGCCTAATTTGAATAAATGCCTTTTGATTTTGATTTTGATTTCTTTAACATTAAGCGACTACCATCGGGTGGAAAGTTTACGCACTAAAGGGAGAACAGCGGTTAGATGGTCAGACGCAATAAAAATGGCTGTTGCAGACGACCGCAAATCTTGGAGTCGCGTCGTATGTGATCGCGATCTTCAGCATAATCGAATAGAATACTCTTAATTATGTACACTAAGTATATAAGTTACAGAAAAGATAGATGAGGAAAAGATACCACAGGTTGACACACAGATAGTGCCGCTACTAGAAATCTTTTAAAGACACCCTTGGGATGGATTTAAAAGAGAGAAGGAAATACAGAACTGCAGCAGTGAGGAAATGACGAAGAAGAAAAACAGAAGATTTATTAATTCCAAGTCCACAATGTCAGATGCCATACGTTTGTGAAAAAGAGATAGGGAGGCCTTTGTCTAGCAGATATTCCGTGCTAAATAGATATAAAGATTTTTTTGATATCAAAAAGCAGGTTTTTTTTCCGATACTAGTGGTCGTAAAAAACAATCCAAGTACAGATTAATTATATGACCCGTACAACGATACCTGTTAAATTATTTACCGAGATTCTCTTTTCCGTTTTAATTATTCAGAGGACTTTTTTGTTAATTCGTAATTAACAAGATAGAGTAAACACTGTGAATTATTAAATAGCTTGGTAATTTAATTGTCTTTGTTATTTTCCTCCCTTTAATCTTCTATTATTAGGTTTATTCATATTGCCAGGAGCCAACATTGATTTATAAAATGTATCTATGATTTCTGAGACCAGACCAAGACTCAGGCCAAGATGGCGGGACGAGCTTGACGCCTATAATAATAATAATTTATTTACCAATTTCGGACAACAATATAGCCCATTTTGTTAGTAAAATATATATATCTTATAACTAGTGTTAGTAGTAAACAAACAAGGACAAAAACCAACCACAAAGTAGGTGTCTAAGGCAGGATGTGCAGAGAACGATAGAGTGAGGAATAGCTACCTGACCATTCTCCCCACATCAACAGCCTATCAACAAGATGGGTCCAAATTTTGTCCAAAGACGGGAGAAATGGAAAGAAGGAAAGGATTTATTTGCCCGGTACAGAAGAGCAAAACAGGTTAAAGTAAAATAAATACTATAATTGCGTTTAGTTAACTATAATCGGAACAAGAAATAGGCATGCCTTGATTTCATCAATCAATTACTAATCCACTGACTGACCTCGGCAAGTGCTGCTTAACCCAGCACTTCTAACCATGCGTCTGTTATTATTTAGCCATGAGCTTTTCACGATATTTCCTGAAAAGCTCAAAGCCACTTTTAATACCACATTTAAATCCATATCCTTACCACAAAGTAATGGCCATTATCACTAATCACCACTCGAAAAATTCTAACATTATTTTAAAAACTTCAAAAAGAACAAATTAATGAGCTTTAAAGAGGCTTCAAGGCTTCAATTTCTGAAGCCGAAAATGAAAACGTCAGCCATTTTATTCGTAATAAAGGAAATAAGGCATTTGTAAAAAGGAACGCCATGGATGTATTATCGTACTTAGTGTTTCCCCTTCCTGTGGCAACGTTTTTTTTTTAAATTTGGAATATGAATACGAGTGTTTTTGGCTTTCGTTTGTTTTTGAAGTGTGTTGTTTTTAAGTTCAGTTTTGGTATCTTCCCGATTCATTTTCAGAATCCAGGTTTATACGCTGATAATGCTAGTAACAGTCTAACATTAATAAGTATCTCATTGCAAGATCAAAGGCCTTTCTAATTTACCGCAAAAACTTTCAGGACTGTGAGATTAAATAGTGAAAATGTGAATAGGAATGTCACTATTTTTGTGATTCTAATCAATCTGAAGGTATCACAACAACAACCATCAATGTCGGAAACATGTCAAGATAACGGTGTTTTGACAGATTATGATGCTAATGTGAACGCTCCTTAAATATATTTTTAAGGGGTACTTTGATTTAGTATCATCCAGCTGGTCAATTCTGTAAACATGTCGAATTGAAGGCTCGGGTGATTACGAAGCGAGTTGTCATTCCATCTTTATTACTTGGATTGACAGCTCACTTCGTGATCACTTCACTGTGGCCTTTACTTCGACATGTTTCCAGAATCACATTGCAGATTTCTTCGAGACAATTTTTATTTCTTTATCTATATACTCTTATATATAAAATTCTTCCGTAACTGACTGATTGAGTGACTGACAGACAACGCACAGCCGAAACTGGTCGTCGTAGAAAGGTGAAATTTGGCATGTAGGTTCCTAGGGGAGTGTAGGGGTGCACTAAGAGAGGATATCCCGAAATTCCTACGGGAACGGGGAAAAACGGGATATGCGCGTACGAAGTCGTGGGCAAAAGTTGGTAATGAATAAAGTGTTTACTAAGATAATTTAAACACGTTAAATGTGTACCTTAGTTAAAAAAATTGTATCAGGTAATATCCACTCAAACATAACATTCACTCAAAAGACACACAAATATCACCTCAGAAATAAACACACGTTGCAACTGACTCAGCCACGCACACTCACATACGGTATAAAAAGCATTCTTTATGAGGGAGCACAATTATATAACAACCTGCCAAACGACATAAAAGAATGTAGTAAATTAAGCATATTTAAAAACAAATTAAAATCACATATTGTTAGTACGTATTGTACCTGCGATAGTTTATAGTTATATTGTCATGTAATTTTAAACTAAACTAGAGCAAAAATAAGTGTATTTAAGTTAATTTGTAAATCTCATTTTAAGTGAACTATGTTCTTATGAGAAATAAAGTTCTTTAAACCTAATGTAAAATCTGTTACGTTTGAGTAGTTCGAGAGTTTTTTTTTTATAATAGGTCAGTGTTTTTTTTAACCTGTGTGCAGTGTTATAATTCTTATGATACTCACACAAAAAACTGGCCCCATCCATTATCCTCTGACATCCGTGTAACAGAAAGGCCGTTTCATCTGCATTAGAGTCTCGGACGCCTGGAGGCTCCACTTAATAGATTTCCGGACTCCTTGTCTGTTATACAGAGGGTACGGAAGCCTTTCTGAAAGGTATATGTCTCTTTGTAATGTTTGTACTGTTAAGGAGTTTTGTGTCAGTGTTTGTTACGAATTTATGTTAGTGTATGTTTAAAGGGAGTTAGGGGTTATAATTATAATGTTGTCAGTCTTATTAATAGTTTTGTTTATTCGGAGGCAGTATGTTGGTTTTTGTAGTTAATACCTTTATGTCTTTTTTCAATTACCTTATTTGCTCGCAACCTTACCAGCGTGAAATTTATGTAAGTATACCTTTAGTCCAGTCATTACGTACATTCAAAAAAGAAAATGAATTTGCGCTTCTAATTTTTTAATATGTTGTAGGGGATACCTAGAAAAGCT
Source organism: Lacanobia wlatinum (assembly GCA_947578705.1). Taxonomy (NCBI): domain Eukaryota; kingdom Metazoa; phylum Arthropoda; class Insecta; order Lepidoptera; family Noctuidae; genus Lacanobia; species Lacanobia wlatinum. The sequence continues at coordinate 19,801,842 of OX388046.1, read as the reverse complement.
TAACTTGAGATTGTCGACCAAGCTTTCCTAGGAGCTTTCGCCGCCATGTTGAAAAAAGGGGTAAAATTTGTTTCTCGGCAATAACTCGGCTATCCGATGAGATTTCGAAAATTTTTGTAGGATACTTTTTGTAGCTTTCTTTGTGCTCTACAATAACGCCTGAATCATTTTTAGCGTTTCATGCATCGTTATCGAGATATCGATCGATAAAGTCAAAAATTTAGGACACAATTTTTGTTTTTTTTTTTTTTCTTTGGGTCTTAATAAATATGAAAAATCGTGGAATTCAAACTTGTAGAGCATATTCAGACCTACAATTTCCTTCTTGGATTTTTTTATGTTGGACAAAAATTACGATCTCCAGCGCGCCGCAAAGTCGGTGAATCCACACTCAGCGTCGAGCGAGCTGCTCGCTCGGTTGTGTCTGGATTAGGGATGTAACGGATGTGATGATATCGGAATCGGAATCGGAGGTTGTGGATTTGATATATCGGAATCGGAACAGGAATCGGAATCGGAATCGGAGGCGGATGCTTTTGAAAAGATTGTGTGAGAAAGTAGGGTTAATATAATTAATGAAATAAAATAATACATACATTGCTAATCAGTCCTTTTAATTTCAAATACAAACAATAGAACGCCTGATGAGGCGTTGAAAAAAAATCAGTCATTAATTATTAAAATAATTATGCATTGTAAAAACGCCAGCACTTTAAGCTACCACAATCTGTCAAATTTCGGCAAAAGATTTTCAAATCCCCGTGCGACAAGTATAAACAGGTTTTTAGACGCGTTGACCGCGGGCGTATGCCGCCGCCCGCCGCAAGGCATCGACCTCCGATTACCTCCGATTGAAAAGTTTCGGAACAGGTATCGGAATCGGAGGTTCAAAAACAATCGGAAGTTCCGACTAATCGGAATCGGAATCGGAGCTCCGTAACATCCCTGGATGTCGAATCGAATGGGAAATTGTTCAGGAAATTGATGGGATAAAAAATAAGTACATAGAGCAACAAATTAAGGATCACACAATAGTAATTTATTAAACAAATAATTTGTTTGTGCAGTAAAAAATATTATTTTTTTACAATACAAAATAAACAAAACAAAATAAACGGAAAGAAAAATATTTTTTTCTGCACTCGAGACACGAACGATGGACTTCGTCCGAGCAGATATTTTAGGACGTTATCTTTCATAGACTTTTCTCGAACCGTTCGAATTGCGTGTCGTCGATGCATTGGTGTTTTTGTTTGATCGGAAAACGGTACTCCACAAAACAAACATTTATTTTTAAAATCGAAACGGTCTTCGAGCTGCTGTTGATGTTCGGGTTCCGGTTCAGGTTCAGGTTCCTGTTCTTCCGAGACTGATTTTGTTCGACGAGCGACAAACGACGCGAGTCTTTCGTTCGCATAATTCTTGTAACACGCCCTATACACACTCACAGATTCGACACTTTCTAGCATGCGTTGATGGTCCACATGTCCTCTTTTCTCACTCACCGTCAAGAGAGTTCGAACAGCTCTTTTTTAGCAACATAAATGTCGTCGATTAACGCTTTTTTACAAATAAAACAGTCTCCCATGGTCACAAAATTGTTGAAACACGTGTGCTCACTTCGAAAGGCTCGAGCCAACTAACCGAGATGCTACGAAAAGAAGAACACGTTTCAACACGTAGACCCTAACAAAAAGGTCCCTTTATACCTGACCCCTCCAACTTCAACGGACGCTCTATGCGGGCACTCCGTTAACGAGTTTACAGCCAACTAGATATCGAAATTTTTGCCCAGAATATCAGAACCCTCGATTTACACTACGCACAGCAAAAACTCAACACGATACGATATACTAACTTGAGCGCGCTCGACGCTGAGCGTGGATTCACCGACTTTGCGGCGCGCTGGAGATCGTAATTTTTGTCCAACATAAAAATCCAAGAAGGAAATTGTAGGTCTGAATATGCTCTACAAGTTTGAATTCCACAATTTTTCATATTTATTAAGACCCAAAGAAAAAAAAAGGAAAAAACAAAAATTGTGTCCTAAATTTTTGACTTTATCGATCGATATCTCGATAACGATGCATGATACGCTAAAAATGATTCAGGCGTTATTGTAGAGCACAAAGAAAGCTACAAAAAGTGTCTTACAAAAATTTTCGAATCTCATCGGATAGCCGAGTTATTGCCGAAAAACAAATTTTAAGCGTTTTCCAAGATGGCGGCGAAAGCTCCTAGGAAAGCTTGGTCGACAATCTCAAGTTAAGCTTTTCTAGGTATCCCCTACAACATATTAAAAAATTAGAAGCGCAAATTCATTTTCTTTTATTTGCCTTTTTTTCGGACGAAATGACTGGACTACTTGGGGTAAAATTATAGAATAGAATAGAATACTCTTTATTATGTACACCATATAAGTTACAGAAATGATAGATGAGAAACATTACAAAGGGTGACACAATGGGCGGCCTTATCGCTAAAAGCGATATTTTCGAGAGAACCTTTGGATGGATTCTGAAGAGAAAAAGGAGATACAGTCTTAGGTGTACTATTTATACAAATATCAACACATACTAAATAGATAAATTTATACAATGATAATTATGAAACAATAGCAGAGAACTATAGTAAAAAACGCTTTAAAGAGAGAGATAGTGGCGGCGGTGGTGAAGGTGGTGATAGTGGGTTTAATTATCCTATCTATTTTGCCAGGATGCAGTCTATTTATTCATCAAACGTGTTAAAGCATATTTAAAATCAACCCAAGTGTCAAGTCCATTCAATTCATTACATAAGCATAGCTTGATCGTCGACTACGTCATACTATCAGGTGCGTAGGTGGGTTCTTCAGACGTAATAAAATAAATAAACCTTGGTCCGACACGATAATCATTTTAGTCAGAAGGCTACGTCCACCGCTTGATTTGAGCCCCTCTAAGCGCCGTCAGATTGACCGGTTCTGTGACTGTTGCAACATGCAGACTCACAAACACATCGGTCAAACGTGACCCTTAAAAAGTTGGACATATTGAAGAATGTAAGAAAGCAATATTTGCATTGTACAGACTCAATTTATTTAGGATTGTATAATTTCATCAATTAAAAAGTATGTGGGAGAGTTAGGAATAATAGACATAATTGAGTTTGTTCGTTATATTCAGAATCATAATGACACAGTAATCAATAACACATTATTATATTCAGTAACAGTAACACATAATTATAGTTTTAAAATAATAACGGTTAAAATAATACATACAAGAAATCAAAAGTCAGCATAAAGTTATTATAAGGAAACATACCTGACAATTCAGAGCACCGTTGTGCCGTGCCCACTATCGGACAGCTTCTGATCTGTCGAAATACAGTGCGCCCCTTTATAAAGTACAACTCGCTTACAAAGTGGGGGAAAAGTAGTCAGTTACAGTACTCTTATAGACCGGAGGTAGTTCAAAATAATATTTGACATTCATTAAAAAAATACTAAATAATTTTATCTCTCACAAGTATAGCTATCAGTTTCAGGTTTGTTTTTGACTTGAATGTACCATGGCGGTTGGAACACCATGATACATTCCAGTCATCTGCTAGTGCTGCAGCAAGTGCTCACTCAAAAGTCTAGCTGATGGTGGTGTATGCGTTGGATCATTTGGACTGGTCATTTCTCAGCTGCCATGGTTTATTTTAATTATTTCTTTAAATTGTTACTTTTTTTCCGGACGCTTTTATCCTGCTCGTCTTTTACATCGTTCTCACATGTATGATTAATTTCAACATGATGTGAACAAAACTTTGTAACAATTTGTTATTTTTAAAGAGTGTCCGTGGAGTTTCTTGCACGTTCTTCTCCATAGAGATCTACGCTTTGGAACGTGCAAATAGCTTCATCTTTTTTGACCGACCGGCCTTGACAATTCAAAAGTGCTTGTAAATGGTTTCTTTTTCCTGTTTGTTGCCTCTTCACGTCGTAACTACAAATTCGAATATACCTTGGTACACAAGTAGACCATGTCCTGGAATTATTATCGTATCAGCCGAAAGACGTCCACTACTGGACATAAGCCTTCCCAAGTGCCGCCACAAAAATCGGTGCGTGACGCACTCCTTGTGTCTCGCATCCATCGGCTACCCACGATTCTCATCAGGTCATGGGTCCAACTTTTGGGAGGCTTTCCAACGCTGCGTCGACCGGTACGCGGTCGCCTCTCCAGAACTCTCCTTCGAAAATCTCGGAATAGAAAATACGATCCTTTATTTTTATCTTCTTATTTACGTACTATTTTCTCTTGGGATAATTTTCGACTTTCACACGGATTTAGCCGCTGGCAGAAGCTAGTAAAATATAAACTGTAAAAAATATATCAAAAGAAAAAGTCAGCAGGATGTACGTGTGACCAGATCATACCAATATTAAAATCAGAATACAATTTTATTTACGGTATTGCACACTAAATTTTCATGTAAACTAAAGTTATTGTAATGTCAACTTAACATTAACGGTAATTAAAATTGCACGTTTAATCAAGTAATGAGGTTGACGTTACATTTATACTGATTATCACACACTGCAATACCTAATTGGAATTTACGATAATAATGTAAGCATTAAGTATTATTAAAAGGAAAATTTTACATTTTCAGTTTGGTGCTTGTGATTTAAGCCAGACAGGCAGCAGAAGAGGATAATGATCAATGGTAGCCATATCAGGCTTCGAGTTTAAAGTTTTAGGTTCCAAACCAGGTAGGTGCTTTCATCATTATTTGCATTTGCAAAGAAATTGCATAATTTAATTCCGCCCTTTCCATCATCGGATCATAAGACGAACGTCGATGCGCCACCGGTACATGGTAGGCATCCCACCCACATGCACAAAATGTTTCGGGAACACATTCATTGTGCGTATAGCTAAGGAGTAGAATTCCCTGCCAGAGTCTGTGTTTCATGATAGCTGCAACCTGGGAGTCTTTAAGACAAGAGTGAATAGGTCACTTCTAGACAAACGTGCTCCATCTTCGACCACATCATCGCTTACCATCAGGTGAGATACTGGTCAAACGTATGCCTACAAATAGTAAAAAAAATCCGTAAAGTGCCGCGCGGTAGCAGCGCGGCTGCAGCGCTGTCACCGCGCTGCAACCGCTAGGTTCGAGCATCATAGTGTTGTACATTTAGTTTCACGATAGACTCTGACGCCGAAACACGAAACAGACGACGAAAAAGATTTTGGAAAAAGAAACCTAAGAAGACGTTGTCGTTATTTTCTTTTCGATTTTATTACTGTACTGCCGTCATAAGAGAAAAGGACGTATCTACACAAAACGAAGTAACCGATTTCCGACATTAAGGAAATGACTTGAGGTCGGAAATCGGTTACTTCGTTTTGTGTTAATGCGTCCTTTTTACTTATGACGGCAGTGTAGTTGTCTAACTTCGAATCCCATATCGCTAGACGACTCTCAGCCTCATCGATAAATTTTTCAAAATGATTTTCGTTCATGTTTAGACTAGAACAAAAACTACGTGCGCAGCGTCACTAGTCGATTGATGAACTAATGCGCGGCCGCAGCGCGGGTGTAGCGCTGCAGTCGCGCGTATTTTATTTATATGGACTAACATAGCAGCGCAGCGGCAGCGCTGAGGTTACTTCTAGGCAAGCATGCTTACGTTGCTGCTTAGCGTGCTATTAGGTGAGATAGTGGTGAAACGTATGCCTATCAATACTAAAAAATAACGTCTTTATCCACAGCCCGACTTCTGGGTTGCGCCCAGAGGTCTAGTCGTATCCAGTGCCAATGCAACAATTTCGTTGGAACATTTCATTGCCAGATTACCAACATGTGTTCTAGTAGTCCATTCAATCTATTGATCACACTCCACCGATTATGCTTGTACTAAGCGGCAAATTAGATATTTTATGTAGGTGATAAAAACGCCTTTTTGCATCAATAACGTGATAATTCCGACAACTCATAAAAAAAAAGAATTGTCGGACTTAACACATTATTGAAGCAAAACCGCCGTGCCCGAATTAATTTTTCCAAAAAACGTCAGTAAAATTCAATTGTCAGACTTATCACGTTGTTGAAGCAAAGAGGTGAAAAATATAGTTTTTTTTTTTGCGATCAAAATAAATCAAACTTGAATTATAACTCGTCAAGTATTCCCCTTGGCTAGCAATGCACTAATCGTGACCTTGATTTCATGATTGGAGGCATTTCTGAAAACCTTACTGAAGGAACTTCAGATGCTGTGTTGTGGCCCTCCCTCCCACAATAGAGACATTGCGTAACCCGTTGGTAATAATTTGCGAGTTTCTGAAAGAAAAAGTTACTGACTGTCCACATCAGCTTTTTCGTCGGATTTAGCAACGTGAGACTTTTGGTTCTCACCAAAACAATTGCTGCCAATGACTCATCCTAAAAAAGGTTTACAGAAAGGCCTCTAATCAACCAAGAAGAGTACGTACTTAGAAGAAAGTGAATCCAAATTTAAAGCAAGCTTGTTAATTTTGTTTCCGCATTTATTTTTATCACACCCTGTTGGAACTGTTATTTAGATATTCACCTTGACTTAAAAACACCTCTGAATACAGCCAAGCCACATACACATACACTTTGCCAATCTGCATCAAAAAAAAAAAAAAAATTAATAAGCCAAGGCGTTCCTATACAGCCAAATAGCCCCATTTTTACAAGCGCAATTTGGCACAAGCGAGTGAACCGGGGAAATAGGGGTAAATAGGGGAAAAAGGGGAAGTAAGGTAACAAAGATAGTGTTAGATAATATTGACACGACTAACTTCGTGAAGCAAGCTTATCTTAATATTGTGACCTTGGATTAGTAGGGGAGTTATTCATGGGGAAAATATGCCTATAGTACCCTGATTTTACTCAAGAATGATACGTCAAAATCGTGATACGTTGTTTGCAAAGGGTGCAATTATTCATTCTTGAAAGCTGCTGCTGCTTGAATTCATGCTGTCGCGGTTGTGAGTATAACATAACATTAAGCCTGTATTACTCGAAGACATCCAAAGGCGATCCGCGATAGAACCTTTGTGGCATAGCTTCCTGCCGCCAATTTGATTTTTTTTTAGTAATGACGATGATGCTATGGTAAGCGCCAAATATACTTGCTATAACGTTCATTGACTCACCTACATTTATTAATGTCACCGGAAAATGGCAAACTTCGTCAGATTATAAAATAACTTGAGAGATTGTAAACTTTCGTTAAATTGTCAATTGAAAATTTGGAATGCTTTTTTACGCATCAAAGTGTGATAGTTTATAATTTCTCGAATTTATTCCGAGATATTGTGAACTGAAATAAAATAACGACCAATTAGACCACAAGTCTATAAGAAACTAGGCTCTCATTGGTTTGTTCAGATGTGACGCCACATGTACGCCATAGAGTGCACTCGTCCCATACACGTCGTCGTCGTCGTTTTGCACTGCTGCAAAAGGACTCTCCGGCCGCTGTTTTTGATAATATTGCATGCTGGGGTATCTTTGCCTGCAAAATTAAGCGGCAACTTAAAAACGGAATGTGCAGTTCGCCCAACGCTAAGCAAAGTTGCAGCAATGCCCGAGGAAGCCACAGCCAGAGCTATATTGCAGCCCTTGCGGAGTTGGACCAGCAAAAGATTCAGCACAAACTTACCCGTACCTCCTGGTATTTCAAGAAGGAATAATCCCCTCTTTCCAATATTTACTCGGCGCAGAATCGTTCCGTAGACTTGACGCAGCTCGAGAAGTAATCGTGGTGCCATTTCATTGACATGCACTTCTAAAACCGCGGTATAGTAGTTTAACTCCATTACAACATCGCCTGACAATTCCTCTCTTCGCTGCCATTTTCCAGGTATTGAAATAATTTTATCCTCAATCAATACCAAAGCATTGTTAATGATCAGGTGAGCGCCATCGAGCCTTATGCTCAATATCTTCTGATAAAGCGTCCTTTTATTTATCCTAAAGCTGGAGGGGGTTGGATAGTCCGCAAATGTTCACTAAAATTGCGAACAGGTCCCTAAATTTGGCTGCTGAACGACAAAGGATGGCTTCGGCAACGTAACTCGTTCTTGACCATCTACGGGTTTAAGCACATGGAAACTGGTCAGGCCCAGTCAGTCAGTTCTGAAGTGCACTTCAGTTATTTCTGTCCAGCAAGGGTTGCACGTGAATGTATTGAACAGGTCTGTTCGCCCGCAGTTGCAAACGTACGCAAATGCGTGGTGTGTATTCGTGGAGGTACCTAGGGTTACTTACAAAATAATGATGAGGCCCATGGATATGTTTTGGAATGGTATTTTTTCGGCGTGTTCCCATTTCAATTTAGAATAAGAATAAGAATATTTTATTTGTATAGAAACATGGTACATTTTTAGTGAAGATCTGTTGGAAAACCTCGAAGACAGGCAACGGAACTCCTCATTAAATTGTAGCAAATGGACCTGGGTTGCTGAAACCGCATGTCTGTTTATTGTTTACACTAGTTCATTACATAACATCATGCCGGTATGTTGTGAGGGGGTTACGCACATATGATTTTCGATATAGTTGTGAAGAATCACCACTAAAAAGTGAGAAATAAAATGCTTTTTCACATAATCATACACCCGACTTCCAAGTAAAGACATTAATTTCAAAAGTCGGTGTCCAAAAACGAAGAAACAAAACCAAAAACAGCGATTTCCGTAATTAAAGTTATTTTATACTTTGAGTGTTTTTATTTGGAAGTCGGTTGTATTGTCTTGTCTTGTCTTGCTTTGTCTTGTTCTGTTCTGTACTGTTCTGCTCTATTTTGTCATTTTCTGACCCCTAAACAACTACTATACAAAAAATCATGTTGGTCCCTTGCTCTCTGAAAAACAATAATAAATCTATCCCACGGGAACCGTAAACATTTTAGGGATAAAAAGTAGCCTATGTCCTTTCACAGGCTCTAGACTATCTGTAAATCAAATTTCATTTAAATCGGTTCAGTAGTTTTGGCGTGAAAGCGCGACAGACAGACAGAGTTACTTTCGCATTTATAATATTATATAGTAAGGATAAACGCGGCCTACTCGAAGAACACTATACTAAGGCCCGATTTTTCAATACTTAGATAAAACTTATTCGTCGAATATCGTATTAAACAATCGTTTCAAAATTTGTTCTAATTACCCGTGTTTTGTTATTTTACAGGTGATGTTTTTATATTTAGATGGATAAATTTATCCGAGGATTAAAAACTCAGCCCTTAGTAACAGAATTTCATTTGTGGTGACAAACGTTTTATCACAATATTGTTTCAATGTCATGGAAAGTAACAGTTTACAACAAAGGTTCGTAGTTTGATTGATTTTATCTAAAGTGGGCTCCAGATAAACCTGCAATTAAGTACATTGTAGAAAAGTAAATTGTGAATCGTTTTCCATTATTATAAATAACAGCGCCCAAAAGAACACCTTTTATAGTCATCACCACATTGATCACATTTTGATCAGGCGGTCCATTCTTACACATTAAAAATTTCCACGCGAACGAAGTCGCGAGCAACTGCTAGTTCATTATATAGCTTTCTGTGAACTGTAAAATAATAATTTTACGCGCCAGAATTAATGCTGGTTTCATAACGACATATACGTGCTACTAACGCCATCTAGTATCAAGTAGCGGAAACTAACCAGATCAAAGGAGTCAAGATGTTTCTAGAATTTTCTATGCTAGAACATTCTCGATGTTTCGACACCTGGTCAGTCGGGACCGGTATGTACCCGAACTTTCCGGAAGTTTCCATACTAGAAGGTTCTAGAAACAACTGTCGGTATATAAAGGGCGGACATCCGGCGACTGGAGTCAGTATTGAATTGGCGATACAAACGATAAGTTCGAGAGCGATCTTCAATTGCGAATTATAGTGAAGTGAAGTGTTCAGTAGTGCGATTGTGTGTTATAACTAGTGTGTCTTAAAGTGTTAATTAGTGTTGTAAAATAAAGTGTCAGTTTTGGTTGTTTAATCGGCTGTTTTTATTGTAACGAACAACAAGCTCGTAACAATAATATTTTAATCAAATATTTCTAATAAAAAAATAAAGTTATATAATTTGTTTGCTACTAACAAATTATTATTTTTTCTCAAAGTTACCAAAACCAATCAAAAGTCGCTTTGAAATCGGCAAAATAGCGTAAAATGGCATTTCACATTTTTCTTTCATTTACTTTCATCACAGCCAGCCAGCTTTCTTTCTAGCTTTAGAGCCAGTAAACATTTTTACGCACGAAGGAATTTCAAAAGAAACATTCAGCCAGTTAAAAACTTCGTCATGTAGCGAAATTGTTTGTATTTGATATTCAGTTGCTTAGTTTTAGGGTTTCACAGGAAAATGATAAAAAGGTTACCATTTTAATATGTTCGTTTCTTTCGGACGTTTTATGGCCATTTTTTAGAGACTTTCATTAACAAGCTCCTTTTTTTAAGTAGGTATGGGAAATCATCAAATGACTCCATCTCCTCTGAGCGGAGCGGAAGGGAGTGTCACACTCTTACTGACTAAAACCCATACGTGTTCCTCCTAATGCCCTTTGCGTTCCAGGGCCGCGGTGACTCTTTCGAACAAATTCCGCAACCACATTAACGATGTTAAGAAAATAATTGTATGTATTATATTATATAACTAGCTGACCCGCGCGGCTTCGCTCCCGTCAACTGGCTACTCTACCTACCGACCCTAACCTACCTACCCTACCTACCTACTTACCTACCATACCTACCTACCATAGCTACCCTACCTCACCTACCTCACCTACCTTACCTACCTACCCTACCTACCTGCCTACCTACCCTACCTACATACTCATTTTTTTTTTGTATTTTAATTCTTATAAGCTATTCCGGACGAATAAAACACAAAAACTATGAAAATCGGTCGAGCCGTTCTCGAGTTAGTTAGAATAGAGTTCGAACAAACCCGACTTTGAGAATTTTGCTATATTGTGAAAGATTCGACCTTTTTCCAGAAGACATTTTAATATCAGCGAGACAAAATTACATTTTTTGTAAAAAAGTTTTTTATTTTTCACTTTTAGTGGTACCTGCATACCCATTCACAGCGTACCGGCGTGATGTTATGTTATGAAAATAAAACTTACTAAGTGCTTTCGGTGTAAAGGTCTCGTCAATACGAATGAAATAAGCCCAAACACTTGGTAGTTCCTACATACCGATGTGGAGTTCCCTTGACTCTCTGTCGTCTCCATCATCAGGTCTGATCCAAACTTTCATTCTTTTGTAATATCACCCGATATACACACGAATATCAAGTTTTTACCAAATACGTGCCTACAATTTTCGAGAGTTGCCCTCGATTTCTCAGGGTTTCCATCATCAGATCCTGACGTGGTGGCAATGGGACCACACGGAAGCACCAGCTTTCAGATGAAAAAAAAAATCATGAAAATCGGTTCATCCAGTCGGTTAATATGAGGTAACAAACATTAAAAAAAAATGCAGTCGAATTGATAACCTCCTCCTTTTTTTAAAGTCGGTTTATAAACTGAAGGAAGACGGACAGCGGTGGCTTATTAATAAATAGGGTTCCGTTAGCAACCTTGGTACGGAACCCTAAAAATCGACTTGGTTCGCACGAATCAAGATCGTACGCGAAGGCTTAAATAATAGGGTCCCATTAGCAACTTTGGCACGGAACCCTATAATTTGCCTTGGCTCGCAAATCGAACCGTCTGATACTTAGCACGAATTAAAAACTTAGTTGCAACCTGGGAGTCTTTAAGACAAAAGTAAATAGGTTGCTTCTAGGCAAACGTGCTCCATCTTCAACCTCATCATCGCTTACCATCAGGTGAGATAGTGGTCAAACGTATGCCTATCTATAGTAAAAAAAAAAATCTACTCCGTATCACCTAACCACAGAGAACTAATGATAACTCGATTTGACAGTTACTGTGAAATCGTGTTGTCATTCATTCTTAGTTCGGGTTCGGGATTAATCGTTAGTCTGTAGGTGATACGGAGTAGAATACGTCCGCAACTAAGCCCGAAACTACGGACTTCGGACTTAGAGAGTAGCCCCACCAAAATCGATCGCTCCCGTCACCGTGACCACCTTTGGTACGGTACCTTATTATTATTAGCCTTGTTTCGCAAATCCAACCGTTCGTTGCTTCGCTCTAAACGGAATCAATCGCGGAGGCCTTAGAAGTAGGGTCCTGTCAGCACCTTTGGTACGGAACCCTACAGGCCTGATCCGCAAGTCGAACCGTCCAGTACTTCACAAAACTACTGAGTTCTAAATCAGTTTAAGACTCTACGATAAAAGCACTTTAAACGAATCCAGCACAACTCAGAGATTTAAGCAATTTTGGCCCCTATTCGTTTAAGACCTTCCAGAGACCAAACCGAAATTCCTACGAACTACGACAGTGTTTAATAATCGTGTGAGGTCATTCTCCAGCGGAAAATCAAAGAAAAACGCGCCATCAGTGCAACGCCATCTATCGACCATGTAAACTGACAAAATATTTGGCAGCAGAAGACGTTAAATAAGAAGCGAAATAACGTATGTAACGATAAATAACGATCAGGTATTAAAATGTTTACTTTTATATTGCTACGTCTACGTATTAAAAGTTTCACAAATAACTCAATGAATGTGTTTTGGTGTAACATTCATGCTTTCATGCATTTTTTGGTTCCTCAATAGATGGCGCTCTGACTGATCAGAATACATTAGGAAGTTTCTTACTAAACTAAAAATTCAACATATTTTGATTTTGTAGATCGATTGTAACGATAAATAACGAAAAGGTATAAAAATGGTCACTTTTATTTTGCCACGTATTAAAAGTTTCACGAATAACACAACAATTTTGAATGCTTGCGTGCATTTTATTTTTTCTCAATAGATGGCGCTCTGACTCATCAGAATACATTAGGAAGTTTCTTCCTTAACTTAAAAATTCAATATCTTTTGATTTTGTGGGTCGATTTTGATGAAATAAACGCTAAATGTTACTCGGGTTATCACTTAATATTTTTAAGTACTTAGATTTGCAATCCAATCTGTGGTTTATGCGTGATGCTCCCACAAACGCACAGACAAACAGACAAACAGACAAACAGACAAAAATTTCAAAAATTGCATTTTTGTGTTTTATACCTTTTTCCTGAGTTTTCTGTGTAATTTTCATGGAAAAATATTCAATGTACAGACACGGTTAGTCTACGATTTTATTATATGTATAGATAGCTGACCCGCGCGGCTTCGCTCCCGTCAACTGGCTACTCTACCTACCGACCCTAACCTACCTACCCTACCTACCTACTTACCTACCATACCTACCTACCATAGCTACCCTACCTCACCTACCTCACCTACCTTACCTACCTACCCTACCTACCTGCCTACCTACCCTACCTACATACTCATTTTTTTTTTGTATTTTAATTCTTATAAGCTATTCCGGACGAATAAAACACAAAAACTATGAAAATCGGTCGGGCCGTTCTCGAGTTAGTTAGAATAGAGTTCGAACAAACCCGACTTTGAGAATTTTGCTATATTGTGAAAGATTCGACCTTTTTCCAGAAGACATTTTAATATCAGCGAGACAAAATTACATTTTTTGTATAAAAGTTTTTTATTTTTCACTTTTAGTGGTACCTGCATACCCATTCACAGCGTACCGGCGTGATGTTATGTTATGAAAATAAAACTTACTAAGTGCTTTCGGTGTAAAGGTCTCGTCAATACGAATGAAATAAGCCCAAACACTTGGTAGTTCCTACATACCGATGTGGAGTTCCCTTGACTCTCTGTCGTCTCCATCATCAGGTCTGATCCAAACTTTCATTCTTTTGTAATATCACCCGATATACACACGAATATCAAGTTTTTACCAAATACGTGCCTACAATTTTCGAGAGTTGCCCTCGATTTCTCAGGGTTTCCATCATCAGATCCTGACGTGGTGGCAATGGGACCACACGGAAGCACCAGCTTTCAGATGAAAAAAAAAATCATGAAAATCGGTTCATCCAGTCGGTTAATATGAGGTAACAAACATTAAAAAAAAATGCAGTCGAATTGATAACCTCCTCCTTTTTTTAAAGTCGGTTTATAAACTGAAGGAAGACGGACAGCGGTGGCTTATTAATAAATAGGGTTCCGTTAGCAACCTTGGTACGGAACCCTAAAAATCGACTTGGTTCGCACGAATCAAGATCGTACGCGAAGGCTTAAATAATAGGGTCCCATTAGCAACTTTGGCACGGAACCCTATAATTTGCCTTGGCTCGCAAATCGAACCGTCTGATACTTAGCACGAATTAAAAACTTAGTTGCAACCTGGGAGTCTTTAAGACAAAAGTAAATAGGTTGCTTCTAGGCAAACGTGCTCCATCTTCAACCTCATCATCGCTTACCATCAGGTGAGATAGTGGTCAAACGTATGCCTATCTATAGTAAAAAAAAAAATCTACTCCGTATCACCTAACCACAGAGAACTAATGATAACTCGATTTGACAGTTACTGTGAAATCGTGTTGTCATTCATTCTTAGTTCGGGTTCGGGATTAATCGTTAGTCTGTAGGTGATACGGAGTAGAATACGTCCGCAACTAAGCCCGAAACTACGGACTTCGGACTTAGAGAGTAGCCCCACCAAAATCGATCGCTCCCGTCACCGTGACCACCTTTGGTACGGTACCTTATTATTATTAGCCTTGTTTCGCAAATCCAACCGTTCGTTGCTTCGCTCTAAACGGAATCAATCGCGGAGGCCTTAGAAGTAGGGTCCTGTCAGCACCTTTGGTACGGAACCCTACAGGCCTGATCCGCAAGTCGAACCGTCCAGTACTTCACAAAACTACTGAGTTCTAAATCAGTTTAAGACTCTACGATAAAAGCACTTTAAACGAATCCAGCACAACTCAGAGATTTAAGCAATTTTGGCCCCTATTCGTTTAAGACCTTCCAGAGACCAAACCGAAATTCCTACGAACTACGACAGTGTTTAATAATCGTGTGAGGTCATTCTCCAGCGGAAAATCAAAGAAAAACGCGCCATCAGTGCAACGCCATCTATCGACCATGTAAACTGACAAAATATTTGGCAGCAGAAGACGTTAAATAAGAAGCGAAATAACGTATGTAACGATAAATAACGATCAGGTATTAAAATGTTTACTTTTATATTGCTACGTCTACGTATTAAAAGTTTCACAAATAACTCAATGAATGTGTTTTGGTGTAACATTCATGCTTTCATGCATTTTTTGGTTCCTCAATAGATGGCGCTCTGACTGATCAGAATACATTAGGAAGTTTCTTACTAAACTAAAAATTCAACATATTTTGATTTTGTAGATCGATTGTAACGATAAATAACGAAAAGGTATAAAAATGGTCACTTTTATTTTGCCACGTATTAAAAGTTTCACGAATAACACAACAATTTTGAATGCTTGCGTGCATTTTATTTTTTCTCAATAGATGGCGCTCTGACTCATCAGAATACATTAGGAAGTTTCTTCCTTAACTTAAAAATTCAATATCTTTTGATTTTGTGGGTCGATTTTGATGAAATAAACGCTAAATGTTACTCGGGTTATCACTTAATATTTTTAAGTACTTAGATTTGCAATCCAATCTGTGGTTTATGCGTGATGCTCCCACAAACGCACAGACAAACAGACAAACAGACAAACAGACAAAAATTTCAAAAATTGCATTTTTGTGTTTTATACCTTTTTCCTGAGTTTTCTGTGTAATTTTCATGGAAAAATATTCAATGTACAGACACGGTTAGTCTACGATTTTATTATATGTATAGATCACGAGATGAAAACCAAAACCTGCACACATAAGTTAGTAGGGTATCATTGTATCTTTTATTACTTAAAAAGATTATGGAATTTGACTATGTGACTTCTTCGTCTCAGACGAATAAATGTTTTCTATTCTATTCTTCTTCTATTCTATTCTTATTTTTGGTGGGATAATTATGTTCTCCTTAAAAAGCGATTCTGGCTCCAAACTGCAGAGTTAGGCAAGTCAAAATCCTTGTAAAAGTATTTTTTACCAGAAAAAAAAAAAAACTAATTAATTACTTTAATTAGTTAAAAAAACTAATTAATAACTTTATATTCAATGGAATATGAAGTAATTAATTCGTTTTTTTTTATTTCTGGTAAAAAGTTCACTAATGAGTGCATATAGGTATTATTGTGTATGCATAACTAGCTGACCCGCGCAACTTCGTCTGCGTCACAATTTTCATTACTGCTCCGCTCCTATTGGTCTTAGCGGGATGACATATAGCCTATAGCCTTCCTCGATAAATGGGCTATCTAACACTGAAAGAATTTTTCAAATCGGACCCTTAGTTCCTGAGATTAGCGCGTTCAAGCAAAACAAACAAACAAACTCTTCAGCTTTATATATTAGTATAGATAATCAAGAGATGAAAACCAAAACCTGCACACATGAGTTAGTGGGGTATCATTGTATCTTTTATTACTTACAAATATTATGGAATTTGACTATGTGACTTCTTCGTTTCAGCTTATTTTTGGTGGGATAGTTATGTTCTCCTTAAAAAGCGATTCTGGCTCCAAACTGCTGAGTTAGGCAAGTCAAAATCCTTGTAAAAGTATTTTTTACCAAAAATCAAAATAAAAAAAACGAATTAATTACTTTAATTAGTTAAAAAAAACTAATTAATAATTTTATATTCAATGGAATATAAAGTAATTAATTAGTTTTTTTTTTATTACTGGTAAAAAGTTCACTAATGAGTGCATATAGGTATTATTGTGCATGCATAACTAGCTGACCCGCGCAACATCGTTTGCGTCACAATTTTCATTACTGATCCGCTCCTATTGCTTTTAGCGTGATGATATAAAACCTATAGCCTTTCTCGATAAATGGGCTATCTAACACTGAAATAATTTTTCAAATCGGACCGGTAGTTCCTGAGATTAGCGCGTTCAAGCAAACAAACTCTTCAGCTTTATTAGTATAGATAGATAGATATACATCGCGACTACGGAACCACTATGCATAGTACGACACGCACTTGGCGAGCGTAGTTTTTGCTGATTCTTATATCGAAAGTGAAATATTGTAGCAATTTAATTTTGTGAACGTTTTTGGTCGACTTAACGATTCATTTTATTTTCTTACTAGCTGACCCGCGCGGCTTCGCTCCCGTCAAATGGCTACTCTACCTACCTACCATAGCTACCCTACCTTACCTACCTGCCTACCTACATACTCATTCTTTTTTTTTGTATTTTAATTCTTATTATGCTATTCCGGACGAAGAAATTAGTCTTCGTCCGGAATAAAACACAAAAACTATGAAAATCGGTCGAGCCGTTCTCGAGTTAGTTAGAAAAGTGATCGAACATGCCCGACTTTGAGAATTTTGCTATATTGTGAAAGATTCGACCTTTTTCTAGAAGTCATTTTTATATTAGCGAGACAGAAATAAAACGAATAAACTGAAGGAAGACGGACAGCGGTGGCTTATTAATAAATAGGGTTCCGTTAACAACCTTGGTACGGAACCATAAAAATCGACTTGGTTCGCACGAATCAAAATCGTACGCGAAGGCTTAAATAATAGGGTCCCATTAGCAACTTTGGCACGGAATCCTATAATTTGCCTTGGCTCGCAAATCGAACTGTCTGATACTTAGCACGAATTAAAAACTTAGTTGCGGGCAACCTGGGAGTCTTTAAGACAAAAGTGAACAGGTTGCTTCTAGGCAAACGTGCTCCATCTTCGACCGCATCATCGCTTACCATCACGTGAGATAGTGGTCAAACGTATGCCTATCCATAATAAAAAAAAAAATCTACTCCGTATCACCTAACCACTGAGAACTAATGATATGATTTGACAGTTACTGTGAAATCGTGTTGTCATTCATTCTTAGTTCGGGTTCGGGACTAATCGTAAGTCTGTAGGTGATACGGAGTAGAATACGTCCGCAACTAAGCCCGAAACTACGGACTTCGGACTTAGAGAGTAGCCCCCCCAAAATCGATCGCTCCCGTCACCGTGACCACATTTGGTACGGTACCTTAAATTATTATTAGCCTTGTTTCGCAAATCGAACGGTTCGTTGCTTCGCTTTAAACGGAATCAATCGTGGAGGCTTAGCAGTAGGGTCCCGTCAGCACCTTTGGTACGGAACCCTACAGGCCTGGGGGGCTACTCTCTAACGAAATCCGTAGTTTCGGGCTTAGTTGCGGGCGGGCGTATTCTACTCCGTATCACCTACAGACTTACGATTAGTCCCGAACCCGAACTGAGAATGAATGACAACACGATTTCACAGTAACTGTCAAATCGTGTTATCATTAGTTCTCAGTGGTTAGGTGATACGGAGTAGAAAATGCCCGCCCGCAACCTAGCCCGAAACTACGGATTTCGTTAAAGAGTAGCCCCCCAGATCCGCAAGTCGAACCGTCCAGTACTTCGCAAAACTAAAACAGTTTAAGACTCTACGATAAAAGCACTTTAAACGAAACCAGCACGACTCAGAGATTTCAGCAATTTTGGTCCCTAACAGTTAAAGACCTTACAGAGACCAAACCGAAATTCCTACTAACTACGACCGTGTTTGATAATCGTGTGAGGTCCAGTGGGAAATCTTAACACCGCAATTCAGAAAAACGCGTCATCAGTGCAACGCCATCTTTCGACCAAGTAAACTGACAAAATATTTGGCAGCGGAAGACGTTAAATAAGAAGCCCGTATGTAACGGTAAATAACGATAAGGTATTAAAATTTTTACTTCTATTTTGCTACGTCTACGTATTAAAAGTTTCACAAATAACTCAATCAATGTGTTTTGGTGTAACATTCATGCTTTCATGCATTTTTTGGCTCCTCAATAGAAGGCGCTCTGACTCATCAGAATACATTAGGAAGTTTCTTTCTAAACTTAAAAATTCAATATCTTTCGATTTTGTAGGTCGATTTCGATGAAATAAACGCTAAATGTTACTCGGGTTATTGCTTAATATTTTTAAGGACTTAGATTTGCAATCCAATCTGTGGTTTATTCGTGATGCTCCCACAAACGCACAGACAAAAATGTCAAAAATTGCATTTTTGTGTTTTATACCTTTTTCCTGAGTTTTCTGTGTAATTTTCATGCAAAAATATTCAATGTACAGACACGGTTAGTCTACGATTTTATTATATGTATAGATTAAGAATTAAGAATTTTGCTATATTGTGAAAGATTCGACCTTTTTCTAGAAGACATTTTTTATATTAGCAAGACAGAAATAAAACGCATAAACTGAAGGAAGACGGACAGTGGTGGCTTATTAAAAAAAAGGGTTCCGTTAGCAAACTTGGTACGGAACCCTAAAAATCGACTGGTTTCGCACGAATCAAAATCGTACGCGAAGGCTTAAATAATAGGGTCCCATTAGCAACTTTGGCACGGAACCCTATAATTTGCCTTGGCTCGCAAATCGAACCGTTTGATACTTAGCACGAATTAAAAATTTAGTTGCGGGCAACCTGGGAGTCTTTAAGACAAAAGTGAAAAGGTTGCTTCTAGGCAAACGTGCTTCATCTTCGACCGCATCATCGCTTACCATCACGTGAGATAGTGGTCAAACGTATGCCTATCTATTGTAAAAAAAAAAAAATATTCCACTCCGTATCACCTAACCAATGAGAACTAACTATAACACGATTTGACAGTTACTGTGAAATCGTGTTGTCATTCATTCTTAGTTCGGGTTCGGGACTAATCGTAAGTCTGTAGGTGGTACGTAGTAGAATACGTCCGCAACTAAGCCCGAAACTTCGGACTTCGGACTTAGAGAGTAGCCCCACCAAAATCGATCGCTCCCGTCACCGTGACCACCTTTGGTACGGTACCTTATTATTATTAGACCAAACCGAAATTCGTACGAAACACGACTGTGTTTAGAAATTGTGTGAGCTCATTCTCCAGCAGAAAATCTTAACACCGCAATTCAGAAAAACGCGTCATCAGTGCAACGCCATCTATCGACCAAGTAAACTGACAAAATATTTGGCAGCGGAAGACGTTAAATAAGAAGCCCGTATGTAACGGTAAATAACGATAAGGTATTAAAATGTTTACTTTTATTTTGCTACGTCTACGTATTAAAAGTTTCACGAATAACTCAATCAATGTGTTTTGGTGTAACATTCATGCTTTCATGCATTTTTTTGGTCCATCAATAGATGGCGCTCTGACTAATCAGAATAAAAATAAGGAAGTTTGTTACTAAACTAAAAATTCAATATATTTTGATTTTGTGGATCGATTGTATCGATCAATAAGGAAAAGGTATAAAATGATCACTCATATTTTGCCACGTTTTAAAAGTTTCACAAATAACTCAGCAATTTTGAATGCTTTCGTGCATTTTATTTTTCTCAATAGATGGCGCTCTGACTCATCAGAATACATTAGGAAGTTTCTTCCTAAACTTAAAAATTCAATATCTTTTGATTTTGTTGGTCGATTTTGATGAAATAAACGCTAAATGTTACTCGGTTTATCACTTAATATTTTTAAGTACTTAGATTTGCAATCTAATCTGTGGTTTAAGCGTGATGCTCCCACAAACGCACAGACAAACAGACAAACAGACAAACAGACAAAAATTTCAAAAATTGCATTTTTGTGTTTTATACCTTTTTCCTGAGTTTTCTGTGTAATTTTCATGCAAAAATATTCAATGTACAGACACGGTTAGTCTACGATTTTATTATATGTATAGATAATGTTATTTATTTTGGTAGGATTAGTGATTATTTGGTTTACAAATAAGTAAAAGGTTTTGTTTATTGAACTGTGAATATAGATATTTTTTTGGTTGTGATTTATTTATATAGAAATATTTTTGTCAAGAAAATTTAGCCACGAGCTCCTCCAAGGAACCTAAGTTAAAGTACCTACATGTCAGGAAATAATCTAAAAATGCGCTACGAAAATTCAATATATTCGTTCTGAAGATAACTAACACATGACAGGGCGAAAACTTTTCATATAATAATAACTACCAACGTATCTCAAGATTTTATTTCGTTTGATTTATGATGTAGCGAGTTCGACATTTGTTACGACCTGCTCAACTTCTTGTTACGAACCGTCAAAAAAATGTCTAGAACATTTATTTAGTTTGTATCGAAAGTTATCGGGTGGAGAAGTGGGCTAGGGGTTTTACACGTACTTAGGTATGTTGAGGCTGGCCTTGAGAAATTAATACTCCGTCATGCCTTAACGACTGGATGGATTTGTATAAAACTTGGCATGCAGGTAGATCATGACATGGGATATTTTTTATCCATGTAATTGGTGCGCTTTGGACAGTGTCAATCTTAAAGGCGCAAACACACCGCGGTGCACACTATACACTGCCACGCGGTGCATTTTAGCTGCGTGGGTTCATTTGTTTGAGACGTGGGTCTACGTTTCCACTGCAGTACACGCTGCACGCCCACGGCTATGTACATTGGTATCGTAGCCCACTGCGGCTCACCAAGAGGCTACGCACGTTTTTTTGCAAGAACATGGTTTTGACATAGTTTTTTTTTACTATTTATAGGCTCGCGTTTGACCACTATCTCACCTGATGGTAAGCGATGATGTAGTCGAAGATGGAGCACGCTTGCCTAGAAGTAACCTATTCACTCTTGACTTAAATACTCCCAGGTTATAGCTATCAGGAAACACAGACTCCGGCAGGGAATTCCACTCCTTAGCTGCACGCACTATGAATGTATTCCCAAAACGTTTTGTGCGCGTGGTTGGGATGTCCACCATGTACCGGTGGCGCATCGTCGTTCGTCTTGTGGTCCGATGATGGAACGGGCTTGGCGGATTCAAATTATGCAATTCCGTCGCACATTCCCCAAAATGCAACCGGTAGAAAACCGACAGGCTAGCAACTCGTCGTCGATGCTCAAGACTTTGGAGCTTCGTCGCGACGAGCCTATCATCGCCGATGATCCTCTTGGCTCGTTTCTCAATTGACTCAAGGGCATCAAGCTGGTATCTGGCAGATCCGTCCCAAAGATGAGAGCAGTACTCCATACATGATCGAACTTGCGCTTGATAGAGTTTGAGCAGCTGTTCCGGCGTAAAGTACCGTCTCACCTTTGCTAAGATCCCCAACTTCTTTGCAGCCACTTGAGCTTTTGCCTCTATGAAAGGGCGTATATATTCGTGGGTTAATATTTGTGTAAAACGTGTACCGCGTGCACAGCGTATGTGGCGTTGACAGCGTTGAGCTACGTGGGCGCCATATTCGAGCAAGCCACGCGTGTGCTAATGACGTCAATTGATGCGTGTCCGTGGGTTGCAGTGGAAACAATCTCATACATTTTCGTGAAGCCTCACACACGTGGTTAGTATCTCCGCGGTGGGTTTATGCCTTTACGCGGCCCAAACTGCATTTGGAAGCTAGTAAGATAAAAATGAATGTTTTCACTCGATCAGTCTACCTATCCTTTTCCCATTATCTAGCTCGTAGCTAGATAATAACAGCCGCACGGGTCGGTCTTCAAGGTTAAGCAACGCTTGCCAAGATTGGTCTGTGGATGGGTGACCATCTTAATATACCGAGTTTCCTCAGTGTCCTGGAAACTACGTTAAGCTGTTGGTCCCAGCTGTCAATTGTAGATCTTTGGTAGTCGTTACGGATAGTCAAAAGCCAGTAAATATGACTCCAGTCTTGCCATGAAGTACCGTGTTACCCAGTTAATGGGTTGTGGAGGTGTGGTGGCAGCCGCTCCACGTATAATACTGGTATTCAATTAAATCCGGTTTGACTGGAAGCCGATCCCAATATAGTTGGGAAAAGGCTGGGGAGATGATGATGGTTAGACAGAAGAAGAGAACAGTAAAAAGTAGTTCAAGATTTCACCATGTTCTACCTATGGATATATCATGCTACATAGTTATTGGATTGTGTAGGTCAAAAAGGCTTTATGTTAAATACTGGTATTCAGCTTTATTTGGTTAGACTGACGCTGAATGCAATCAATAGCAATGGAATGGCTCGAACATTGATTAAATAGTAAAATTTAATATAGTACCCTCGGGTCATGTGGCCCTTGTGCTCACAGCCTTTTCAAAGAAATTTCGAAACGGCTGGTTGACACTTCCCGGACCCAAGACTTGGCTTTTACTTTGGGCAGAGATTAAGCATTGCCATTCAACGTGGCAATGCCGCCAGTCTCTTAGGCATATTACCAGCTGACAGCGTTGAGGACGAATTTTTGATGCTTTATTTTAGCTTATTGTTTACCTTAGTGTATTTGTTAATTTTAGTTATTATTATTGTTAATTTATTACTTGATTAAAGTAACCCCAATAGTATGAAAAAATATCAATTCAAATTCAATTCCTTTTTTTTCAGACTAATAATGTTCATAATTGTTAGTAACAGAGGTCTTAATACTATGTTAGTCAATATTTAAAATCAATAGAAACAATTAGAAATCGCTATTAGATTAAGTATCGCTATAGGTACGTACTTTCTCTCCTACCATCTTAAAACCGGCCATCAAACTTCAAGTATGCAAATTGCCATTAATAAAAATTCCTGATAATTATTAACGAGCTCATTGTGTTTCGCGATTATGAAGACTCGTAAATAAAAAGTGTCGTTCTGTTTTACGGTAATTTTTACGAGGTTATAAAACTTAAGTACGGTTAAAGTGACTTTACTTTGTTCGTCAAAAGATGGCGGGTGATATTAGCTTGTTGAGTTCGGTTACAAAGTAACTTAATTATACATTATTCGTTTTTGAATGGCATTTTATAAGATCATGTTGGTATACTTCAAGGGAGACTGGCAACTGTGTGTAATACCTGTCGCCGTTTAACATTTTACATGTTAAACACCATGAAATTTTAATAGTTATTTTCCCGCGATTTTGTTTTGGTAACACAATAGCTTATAAAAAAAAAGTAAAATGCGTGCGTACAGTTAATACCGTATCTATCCCTACGCATGAGAGCTTATTTTGCTCTAACCATTATGAATCTCTATTCACTTATCGGTATCGTGTGCGTTTTGATTAGTTAGGTACCTAACGGGATATTATAAATTGCATATCAAATAAATAATCGCCTATCAATACATACTCATCATTTATATTCTTTTTTACATCAAATAACTTACTTCACTACAAATAAACTAAATGTTTAACAAAACTCAAACTGCAGATAATTCGAAATCATACATGAATATGACATTCCTTTTTTTCATAATGCAATACAGTTAAATTTCTTTTTGTACAAAAATACTACATACATAGCATAAATACTGACTGCACAGCAAATTTTCCATATTTATGGACAACACCCCGACTCTGACTACCCCGACTCGGATAGGTGCGGTTAGAAGGCTAAGGCGGGAGCGAAGCGGAGCGGAGCTCCCGCCTTAGCCTTCGTGGTTATTTTTTTTTGTGGTTATTTTAAACCACCGAGAACTATGGTGAGTCGCAGTACAGTTTTGTCGTGCATTAAGATTATTAGCTGTGCATTGATGAAAAATTTTGCTTTAGGAAAAATCGCTGTACGCTGCGAAAATAAATTGTAGTGTGTTTAGTGATATTTTGAGTTGAATATTTTGCTGTGCAATCAGTAATTTTGATGGGAATTCGGAATCTTATTGCATAGAAAAAGGATATTTTTTGATTTGCGTTTAAATACTACCCGTACCTAACTACGTCTACGTCGCTAGTGAACTACTATTGTTTCTCACGCTTTCGAGTTTGTATTTTTTTAAATTATTTGTAAACAAAAATATTATTATTTTGTTATTTTAACGTTATGTTTCGATGATACTACTGATGGCTAATCTTTTTGTCGCGGGAAAACAACCATTACAATTTCACGGTGTATAGAGGGGCTCGTGACTTAATAATAACAGCCGCATTGGACGATCTTCAAGGTTAAGCAACACTTGCTGAGGACGGATAGATGGGTATTAGTACACCGAAAATTTCAAATTCAACATTTTTATTTGCAAACCATGGGTAATAAGATCTCATTCTAATGTCAGGATCGCTATGTTTAACCTAACAGGCATACAATTTTTGGATACAATTTGTTATCCAAATTAAAATATCCCGAGTTGGTGTTTAGGACTATCATTTGTCACTGTACATTTGAAGATCTTTGACAGTCAATGCGGATACTGACAAGCTTAGTATTCTGACATCAGTCTTGTAAAGGAGTATTGTAGACTCAAGAGGACATGGCGAGACGAGTTAGGGACTACTAACACTTATATATTCAGCTCTATTCAACGTATGCCCATAGAAAACAATGATTTTGTATGAAGACGCATATGCATCCGTTGAGCTTTCTTCGTCTATTCAGCTTCCGCGGCAAACAAGTATAAAATGAGGACAATTGTGTTATTATCATGCGAGTGCTATAGATAGAGTTCAGCGCTGTTCTGCCGCTGCCGCCTTCTCATTCTTAGGACGTTGTACGCGGCTGATAAAAGCAGAACTGTATAAGTGTGACCAAAATTGTTCAACGATACCCGAATGGAGCTGAATAAGTGTGAGTAGTCACTTAGACTCCAACCTAAAGGACTGGTCACATGAAGCAACGGACAGAGAAAAGTGGAAGGAAGGAAGAAGGTCGTTGCCAGTGGGACTCAACAGGCTGATAATAATAAAATCTACAAGGAGTATTGTATTACTGCGGCGTCCGCAGACTGGAAGAAGAAGTGTGGGTCGTCCGGCAGCGAGATGGGCATACGATATTATTACCATTGCGGGTAGAACCTGGATGGGGCTGGCGCAAGAACGTGGTTATTGGCACAAGAAACGAATCGAATTTATAACCCAAACTTCTCTCAAGTTGAAGACACCATCATCTGCCTAATCTTTTCCCAACTATATTGGGGTCGGCTTCCAGTCAAACCGGATTTAGCTAAATACCAGTGTTTTACGTGGAGCGGCTGCCTACCAGACCTCCACAACCCATTAACTGACATATTTTTATATATTTCTCAAGTTGATATATTTCACTTTAATAAACCATTATTCAGAAAACAAATAATATGAACTATAAGCGAAGGAAAATGAAAACTAAAATTTTATGTAACTTAAATAAGTAATTTAGTTAATATTATTTTTATTGACGGTATCTTGTTAGTCCGTTCGTATAAAGATCCCAGTTACAAAGGGAAACCCATTTTTAGCCATACAATAGTGTTATATGACTAATTACGGTATATATATTTTTGTATAATTATTATTATTACCTATATTATAAAAATGTTATTATTAAGGTAAATGTTATTATAATTATAGGTAATATATTTTTTTAAGTATCGCCGTTGGTTACCTAATATAAGAAAATAAAATAAAAAAAGAAGGCCTATGCTTAGCAGTGGGCGAGATCGGGCTGTGGATGATGATGATGATGATAATGATGATTGTATTACTCAGTTACTGAGTTGTGGAGGTCTGATGGAGCACTCCATGTTAAAAACTGGAACTCAGTTGTAAGACTGGAAGCTGACCCTTACGGCGATTAACACACGGCACCTCGAACCGCCGCGGTAGGCGGTGAAGCGGATCTCATGTCGCATTGGCCCCTAATAAATCCGTTGATGCCTAACACACGTAAACCTCCTTAACGCGCGGGGCACCGCCACGAAATCCGTACTGTGCATTAATCGCCTAAAAGTTGGAAAAAGGCTTAACAGTCAGTTCGGTTAGAATGTAACTTAATTGAATGGCGTTTTATAAGATCATGTTGGTATGCTTTAAAGAAGGTGAACTATACTTAGTATCTACTTAAAGGCTGCGCCACAAGAAGCTATAAATTTTATAAACACACATTCAATTGTTTCAACTATTTGTTCTGTGAGTTAAAGGCGTTCCAGTACCACAAAACATCAGCCGGCTTTAAATCGATAAAATATAACCCGGCCAAGTGAAATTGGTCGTTAGTTTCGTAATACAAGTATGTTACTTTGAGTTGATTGAATTTGGGACTATTTATTGTCGCTACGTAACTTAGTAGAAGTTCTTTGTTTACAAAATTTATAGCTTCTCGTGACGGGTACTATAGTTAAGTAGGAAACTCTGACGTCATCTGGTTTTCAATTTGACTTGTAAACAGCTTTATTTAAACCAATTTACGGGTGATTATTTCTTTCATTCGGGAATCCTTAACAGGAATAAAATAGCGATTTGACAATGTTAGTATACAAAATGCCAAACCGCAATGTACACCTCAGGTATGAGTGAGTCATTTGATGATTTCCAATCCTTGAAATAAAGGGTTGAATAATGTGATTTTTTTGTTTAGTTTGTCCTTTAGTAGCAAAGCAAGCCGTAAGGTGTCCTTCCCATCACTTCCCGTGGGTGTCGTAAGAAGCGACTAAGAGACTTGCCAGAGAATGGGCAGCAGTGTTCTCTGTGAAAATCAACACCATACACTGCGATCGCCAAACCGCCTGCCAAGCGTGGCGATTATGGCAAACACCCCCATTTGGGGGAGGCCTATGTCCAGCAGTGGACGCCTTTCGGCTGATATGATGATAATCCTTTAGTAAATACTCAATCTATCAAAGCCTGTTACATTAGACTCGTCCACTATCATATTTTTAAAGATGCAATCACAGTTATAATTTGAATAACAATTCTGACTACGCTTTCGGGGACAGAAATAATGTTACAAACGCTTAATCAAAAACCATAAACCTCGAGTATTACCTCGAGTACACATTTTGTTAGAAAGAAACCCATCCTTAACTTACTGTAAATTGTACGAAATAGGGCGAAGTTATAAATCATGCTGTAAGGGGTCGAGGGCGTTATAGGGAAGTGAGAGGAAATCGCTAGCTATGGGTATGTAAGAAGGTTCTCATCCATGGATGGGGGCTACAGTTCATTTTGGGTCAGCAATTTGATAAATCCTAATATAAAAAATTCTTCCTGTTACTGAGTGACTGACAGACAACGCACAGCCGAAACTTCTGGTCGTAGAAAGCTGAATTTTTTGGCATTTATGTTCCTTGGGGAGCTTAAGGGTGCATAAAGAAAGGATTTTCCAAAATTCCTACGGTAACGAGAAAAAACAGGCTATGCACTGTAGCGAAATAAAAGATAGGGTCTTCGCTAGTTACACGTATATTAATTTAAGTAAAAACAAAACCTAAAAGTGAATATAAAAAAAGACATAAAAAACAGACAATTTAAAAAAAAAACTTTAAAAATGCTACGTCGGTGAATTTTTTAGTTGGTAATAAATGATTAAAAACGCAAAAAAAAACTTTTCCAAATAAGTTAATGATACCTTTCCAGAACAAACATGCTTCTAAACCAGATAGTGATTGCAATCAATAAAACACGGTCTAAGAGCATCACCAACAGCTAAATTGCATGAAAGTTGCAGCTCTAAGTGGTTTTCGCAACTCCTAGATAATATTCAAATAGAAAATAAGGAAACTAATTACCTGCTCGGAAGGAGCAGCACGTTATGCTAACAACATGAAACAATTTAAAACGTCTACGATTAAATATTTAGGTCCATAAACTGCACAAATCCTGGGAGTCGTCGGCTGCGACGATCACGCGATCAATTGGCTTAAGTATTCCAAGAGAACTCGAAAGACTAAATAATTATGCTCACAGTTACCAACTAGCCTTCCCAGATATGGCCCGTGGACCCATACCGTCGTCAGCTCCGATCGGTATCTACACCAATAAACGAAATATGAGCGACATAATTCTCAAATATAATTTCTAAGAAAGAATGTGAAAATATTTACGTACCGGTATTACTATTATAACATTAAGCTAAATCCTTTTGATTACATTATTTTCCTGAGCGATATTTCATATTTAACACGTAGGTACTTGATGGATTTCAAATAATCAAGGTTGTCTGTAAGTGATTGCTTTGTGCGATAAGACCGCCCATTGCACACTTGTTTTATAGAATTTATACTCTGTTTTAAATATGAGGTGTACAATAAAGTATATAATAAATAAATAAATAATTTCTTCAAACTTATTTGTATTAATTAATTAACTTGTCATCAAAATTCACCAGACACTAACCATATTTTCTTGAAATTTTTCAATTGTAATTTTGTTGATTGTAATTTAAAATATGATCAGAAAAAGAAAATTGTCGGTCTAAACGAATGAGGTTGAGGTTAAATTTGGGAAAAAAAAGACTTCATTGCCAAACCTTATAATGCAGAACACAATGCTGCAGCGCGTACGAAGTCGCGGGCATGAGCTAGTTTGAGATAAATTTTAATACAATGGCAATGGAAATATTCCATGGGAACTTACTCTCGGGATGAAAAGTAAAGGATCTTGTACTTTTCATCCCAGGAGTATGTTCTGGTTTCCTATTCCAGGACATGGTCTACCCGTGCGAGAATTTTTGTCCGAATCCGTTCAACCACTAAGAAGTAAAGAGAAAAAAGTTGGCCAAGTGCGAGTCGGACTCGCGCATGAAGGGTTCAAAAATACACACTCTGTGAAAATTTCAACTGTCTACCTATTACGGATCATGAGATATAGCCCGCTGACAGACAGACAGATGGACGGAAGGACGGACAGTGGAGGCTTAGTAGGAGAGGTTTATAGGGTTCCGTTGGTTACCCTTTTGGTACGGAACCCTAAAAAATAGACAGACAAATATTTAGAAGGATAGAGTTATTTTCACATTGATAATATTGGTATGTGCAATTTATGTTATAACTCGTACGGGTACAAATCTTGCCCCTAGTAGTAACGTAGAAGCTGACGTGTAACCCAGTTAATGGGTTGTGGAGGTCTCGTAGGCAGCTCCTGGTAAAATACTGGTATTCAGCTGAATCTGGTTTGATTGGAAGCTGACCCCAATATTTTTTTTAAACTTTGCCCCACACTAGGAATTTCTCCTGTATCGTGGCTGCACTTACAAACATAAACTCACATACACAAACAGCCAGACCTTGAACAACTATCTGTAGGCCTTACAAATACTTGTTTCGTGCAGGAATCTAACCCGCGATACGCAGCGCAAAAGCCAATCGCTCAACCACTGCGCCAACCGTGTCTTCAAATATAGTTGAGAAAAGCCTAGGATGATGACGAGTAACGTGGAAGACTACCAAAAGGGAATCTAAATGCGTAAAACAGAGTCCCTAATCTACACCACTGCTGCATGCCAATCTCAAAGTTGTCAAACTGGAACGCCATACAAATGCGACCATTAGGTAAATGCAAATAAAGTTAAAAGGCTCACAATGCGTGCGGCCCATAAAATCAATGGCATCGGCCACTTATCATGCCCTTACGTTAAGGGTGGGAGGAAAATGGAATTCGTAATGGTGCACAGACCTACATATGTACGTATGTAAGGGAATTTGCTGACATCTTTGCATCCCCAGCGAGAAGTAAAGCTTTAAAATTTATTGGGTGTTGAGGGACATAAGTTTGGGGAAATATCATGATTGATGGATCCTCGTTGATTCAGGGGTGGAAGGGCGGCTGCTGAGCTTGTGGACTTGTGTTCGATTCCTGCTAGTCTATTCTGTAAATAAATATTTCGATATCGAGCTTCACCTGACTGACAAAACTCACAAAGTGAGCTGTATTGCTAACAACATAAAGGTCTTAATTTAAAACTCACTTCGGATTCCGCTGTAGAGATACAAAATTTTTGTTACAGAATAGCAGTACTGGAAAGGACAGTGTTAATCACTTGGTAAAATAATAATATCTCGGTGTTTGCATTAGTTTGTGTTCGGGTTAGTGGCAATAGACATCCTATATATGGACTTATTACATAATTGGCATAACAATCGTAGCAGTCTCCTGTGGGAAAAAGGCTTAAGTTTATTATGCATCGCTCACCTAATTTCGCCTTTTATGAATATCCATAAACGGCAACATATTAGTTTACTAGTGAGCTATCAAGTTACTTTCCGTCCAGCCCTTTAGGGTTCAGGCGTGATGTTACGTTGTAATAAACTAAAGCAGCAATAAGCCAAAATAACGTTGAAAGGGGTTACGAGTTAGTTGTTCAATAGTGTGCCCTGGCTCTTATTGAGCGTGAGGTCTTGGTTTCGATTCCCAGGTTTTGCTAAAATGGTGATTTGTTTTTACATTAGGAATGTCTCTGTACTAGCCCGGAGGCTTGAATTTGATGATGGTTCACCCCCGTGCCTTGGAATGCACGTAAAGCCTTTGGTCCCAGCTGTCATTTGTAGATCTTTGACAGTTGTTACGGATAAATCAGAAGCCAGGATATCGGACACCAGTCTTACCATTACCGCATTTCCCAGTAGACTGGGGTGAAGGGCAGTCAGCCAGTCACTCAGCTGCCGGAAGCCGACCCCAGTACAAAATGTAGCAGAAAAACGCAATACCTCTTAAGACTTTTATACATGCCAATGACCTTGTGCATACAAACGGAGCTAACATACCCCTCTACGCGCCACTCCGCTACTCGATTTTTTTTTTTTTTATAATAAAAATAATACATGTTTTTAAAAAGTAACAAAACCAAATCATTTTCCTTTATATTGCAAATCAGTAAATATACTTTTTATACTCTTTTGCCAAAAAAATGTAGGAATGAAATGTTTTCATCTCAACGATTTGGAGGTGATTTGATGGTTTATGTTTAGATAGATACATTCGGGCTAAACCAAATTACGTATAGAAAGAAAAGAGAGAAAGAAAGAAAAAGCATTATCATATCATGTAGATTACTAACTATTTTTAGGGTACCGAACATCCGTAAAAAACGGAACCCTTATAGGATCACTCCGGTGTCTGTCCGTCTGTCACAGCCAGTTTTTGTCAGGATCTACAAGACCGATTCTGTTAAAATTTGGTATACATATAGACTTCTGTGACTCAAACATGGACGTTTTACGTAAATAAATAAATAAATTTTTAGTATAGGGCTGCTTTTGGGGTCAAACTAGAAAATGAAAAAAAAAAGGTTTTTCAAACTGTATCGTGTGATTTATCAAATACAAATACTGTGAGGGTTTTAATTATATCTTTTTCATAATTTTAAAATAACAGTTTTGAAAGTATTCAAGAAATTAGACCAAAAATTACCATTCTCCCCTTTATCTCCGAAACTACTGAGCCTAAAATTTTGATAAAAATGCAGATAATAGTTCTATACCTAAAGATTACAGGAAAACTTATAAGAAGTCTGTAGTGTTAAAATAACATGTTTAAAAATTTAATTGGTTCGGAACCCTTTGCACGCGAGTCCGACTCGCATTTGGCCAGTTTTTTTCAGACGTAATTTCTCTGTTAGTGCCAACGAAAGCTGCTTCATCTGCACGCAGCTTTTAAGTTTTTTTCGAGAGAGCAGCCTCAAAGAAATCAGCTGTTAAGTACATTTTGACGAGTTACACGCACATAAATGTATGAGCTAGTCGATTTTTTTTCGCGATTTCAGTGTTGGTCCCATAGTGAAAGTTGTTCTCAATGATGAGTACAGTGACCCCTTTAAAGGTATTGCGTTTATTCTGTTGGGTTGTATCGTTAGTAGGCTAGTTTCCCCCATTAATAATTTGCAAATCTGTTTAATCCGTCATTAAGAGTATGGAAAAATAATGGATACGTATTTTTTTTTTGTAAATCAGTGAATATTAACAAAGATAAAATGCATCAAAACTCGGGAGAGGGACAATTTTATTAGCGACGTGACGTCACCAGGCTGACGTCACGTCGCTAGTAAAATTGTACTATCGTAGTGACGTCACGCGAGTTTTCAACTTACTGTATCTTCGGAATTTTTTGTTTACGTGAAAAAAGAAAAAATGTGTGTTTAATATTTTTTGGAAATCTATCTGACGGACTAATTTTTTTTTTTTTTTCAGTAAAATACCCTTCTTTTTTTTTACTTGAGATGTGTTTGCTCTTGACTCTTTTCATAGGCAAAGGTGACAGAGATAAAGTCGACGATGGAGTGAGCTTACTCAGCCTGTTCACTCTAACTTCGAAGAGATTGATAGGTAGAAATGCTTAAAAACAGCGTGCAAATGAAGCAACTTTTCGTCGGCATTTATTGAGAACTAACATCTGAAAAAAAATAGGTAGTAATCTACATGATATGATACGTAATTTTGTTTAGCCAGAATTTATGTATCGGTATAACATAATAAGAAAAAAAATCACCTCCAAATCGTTGAGATGAAACCATTTTACTCCCTTTTCTAGTCTAAAAAAAATATATCTTTGAAATACAAACGAACATAATTTTGTTTTGTTACTTTTTTAAAATATAATTATGTTATATTTTTTATAATAAATTAAAAATGCGGGTAGTGGAATGGCGCGTAGAGGAGTAGTTAGCTCCGTTTATATGCACAAGGTCATTGGCATGTATACAAGCCCTAATCATAACAATCTAAACATTTCTCTACGGCCACGATTATAAATCAATCAGTGGTTTAAGAAAGCTGCTGGATATTTGTGAGTCGTATGCTGTGGATCACGGTCTGAGGTACAACGAGAGGAAGAGTGTGTGTATGGTTATTAGAGGTAGTAATAAACAACCGGAACATATACCACCTGTCTATTTGAACGGTGTACCTTTGGATCGTGTTTCGCAGTTTAGGTACCTGGGGCACATTGTGACGGAGACCCTGCAAGATGACGCGGATATCGAGCGGGAGCGAAGAGCGTTGTCGGTGCGTGCTAATATGTTGGTCTATAGATTCGCATGGTGTACAGTAGACGTAAAAGTAACCCTATTCAGAGCCTACTACCAAAACTTTTACGCCAGCGCTTTATGGTTCAACTACACCCAGCGGGCCTACAACGCTCTTCGCATACAATACAATAACGCCTTTAGGATTCTAGTGAGGCTCCCTCGATTCTGCAGCGCATCGGGCATGTTTGCTGACGCAAGAGTCGATGACTTTTATGCCATTATGCGTAAGAAAACAGCTTCTCTGATGCGCCGGATTCGGGGGAGCGCCAACGGAATCCTAACGATGATTTCTGAGAGGCCAGAGTCTGCAGTGCTGGGGAGATTTATGCAGCTTCATGTGACGAGATGACAATGTATGTATGTTTAATGATTATTTTATTTGTTGACATTTATTATTTGAATGTATTTTTTACTTTTTGACATTTTTATTTTGGACATTACTGATTTTATTATTTTGAATTTAATTTTATTGATTGATTTGTTTTAATTTGTTTCTATTTGATTTTTAATATTGACTAACATAGTTTTAAGACCTCTGTTACTAACGATTATGGACATTATTAGTCTGAATTAATAAATAAACGAAAAAACGAATAAACCTGTGATAACTACACTAAACCTATAAACCCTCTAATGTAAACCGTGTTTGAATTAGAACGGACTCCATTCTTTAATGAGTTTGGGATCAGGCTTAGAGTTCAAGGGCCTCGTGTAATCTGTTCAACTATGTGTGGTGTCATGGACTGGGGCTGTAATTAATGGGTTTCAGTTACAGATTACATTATTGGATGGAGCTTTGTAACATAGATAAGGAAGTTGAACTCTAAGAATTATGTTTTTTTTTATGGAAACAGAAAGAAAGAAAGAAAAATGTGGTGTGTGATGTGTGTGTGTGGTGTGTGTGTGTGTGTGTGTGTGTGTGGTGTAGGTGTAATGTGGTTGTGTGTGTGTGGTTTGTGTGGTGGTGTGTGGAATGTGGTGTTCTTCTGTGGTGTGGTGTGTGTGGTGTGTGGTGTTGTATGGTGTGTGTATGGTTTTCTTCATCATTCATTCATCATTTTCGTGTTACCGCGATCAGTCCTAATTCCTACCAATATTATAAATGTGTTTATATCAAGTAAAAGCCGCATGGTTCGATCGCAGCAAGTGCCGAGACTCAAAGCATGTAAAGTTTTTGGTAATGTGCCTTATCTCACTAGTTCGTGTCGGATTGAGAGCAACGTGTGGCCGGTCACCCATCCACAGACTTACCTCGGCAAGCGTTGAAGATTGAACCATGCGGCAGTAATGACTTGACCACGAGCTTTTACTTCAAGAATCAACAAAATCTATACCTATACCTACTAATATTTAAAGCTGAAGAGTTTGTTTGTTTGCTTGAATGTGCTAATCTCAGGAACTACTGGTCCGATTTGAAAAATTCTTTCAGTGTTAGGTAGCCCATTTATCGAGGAAGGCTATATATCATCACGCTAAGACCAATAGGAGACGCGCAGTAATGAAAATTGTGACGCAGACGAAGTTGCGCGGGTCAGCTAGTATATTACATTAAGCTGAAGAGTTTGTTTGTTTGCTTGAACGCGCTAATGTCATGAACTACTGGTTTAATTTGAAAAATTCTTTCAGTGTTAGATAGCCCATTTATCGAGGAAGGCTATATATCATCACGCTAAAACCAATAGGAGCGGAGCAGTAATTAAAAAAGTGACGCAAACGAAGCTGCGCGGGTCAGCTAGTTTAAGATATTTTAATTATAATTCAGACTGTGTTTCAATTAGAACGGTCTCCATTCTTTAATGAAGATCAGGCTCAGCCTTGTGTGATCTGTTCAACTATGTGTGGTGTCATGGACAGGGGCTGAAATAAATAGGTTAGAGATTACATTATGGGATGGAGCTTTGTATTACCCTTTGTGGTACCTTTTGTGGTAACCAACGGAACCCTATTAGTAAGCCTTCACTGTGCGTCCGTCCGTCTGTCTGTCTGCAAGCGGGCTGTATCTCAAGAACCGTAATAAAAAAAAAAATCAGACAGAAATCCATTTTTTGTTAGTATACAAAATACTTCGAAACTAGTGTTAGTAGCATAACTACTGGAAAAATACAATTTCATATAATCTAATTTACCGCCACAGTCACATGTAGGCCTAGCCAATGTCCCAGTATGAGGCTGTACCACCTGTTTGCTATAGCTCAAAATAATAATAGGTGGACAGTTGAAATTTTCACAAATTGTGTATTTCTATTGCCGCTTTAGCAAGAAACATTAAAAATTAAAGTATAAACCTTAATTTTTAATATATAGAAAACCCAAGATGCACAGTCTCGAACAAAAGCAACACTCGAAACTGTCGTCAAAAACTGACATGTATCAAGTGTCATGTGTGAGTTGTGTGTAGTTATACAATAAACACCTTTTTTTGCAAATTCAACCTTACACGGATCGCTTAAAGTTGTTTTTACAAAGCAGTGCAGTATGGCGAGCGATGCCAGACTGTTTGAAAATTGCGCACAATAAAACGTCCGCAAAAAACAAGCGCATAATGTGTAATTATTATACATTATGCGCTTGTTTTTGAGATGCTGAGTGTGTATCTTGGGTTTTTTATATATCAATGGGTTTATAGTACGGAACGGTACGGTACGGTTTTTTTATCTGTATTTTACGTATGCGTGAAAATTTGTTAGCATGGATGGATGGATGTTACTCTTTCACGCCAAAATTTCTAAACGAATTTAGATGAAACTTGGCACACAATTAGTTTACAAGCCCCTTTACATTCCAGAATAAAGAGGGTGAGTGTTCATTTTCTGTAACAACAGAACAAGACCGTTACATATACCCTGTAGTTTTGAATTACAGAGCCGCTTTACATCCAACACGGATTCGAAATAGTGGGTTCCGGACAAGGAGATGTGTGACAAAGATGGCTTCATCAAGGTGGAGAAAAGAAAGAGAAAGAACCCTACTTGGCGAAACTAGTGTCCAGCAATACCTACGACGCTGCTGTATGTGTCCCGGCTACATCACTCCACGAAGGTTGAGGAGATCGTGGAGTACACGAGAGTGAATACCAATTGGACTTTGAGGGTTCAGAAGTTGGAGTCGCGCCACAACACAACCTTCAACTCGTTCGTGGTGCGGGTTCCAACTCATCAGATTGAGATGTTCCTCAAATCAGAGTTTTGGCCGAAGGGTGTCGTGTATCGACGTTTACGCGGCCAGTTGCGCGACACCTGTCAGCGAAACACGACGCCGTCGTTTCGTGTGCAGTAATTTATAGTTTTAAACAATTGTAATACGTATTAATTTATTACAGTAATTGTTTTATGTTTTTGTATTTTATTTTATGGACCCTAGATGCCTGAAATAAAGGATTAAATAAAATAAATACTACAAACAGAAAACATTTCATTTCATGTAACAGTGTTCATACACAATTCAGCACACACTTTACAAAATTGAAAACGAAGTCACAAAATCCGCTATTAATACACATACTTTTAACAATCCTGAAAAGCCGTTCCAAACTCGAATGTTAATAACAATTCTGAAACAACGTAGTCACTGAAACTCTTCAGTTTTTTCCTTTACACTGGCATATTTTTCGGCGTTAATACCGATGGTAGCTAAAAGTTTTAATTGCTGCTCAAATTAATGCCCAGCGGTGGAGTTAGTTGAGGACATACGAGGGGATGTTCTGTGTGGGAAAGTTTCGGTTTATTGTGAGATACAAATGAATGTTTGTTACTCTTCCATGCAAAACTGTGTTATACGTCAGCATAATACTAATTGACTTTCATTAAATTTATACAGATGTGAAGTATACGCTTTTGAAGATATGTGATACAGAGAGTAAAGTCCCGCAAACCCCCATTGAAAAGGAAGGATCCACCAAAGACCAACCAGACAGTTGTTGTGTCTGGCAGGCAACTGCCCGATATTTTATATTCGGGCTGATGTATATGGTCAAATCGCACTGTAAACTCTGCTTGCGCGATGCAGGATTTGAACCTAGTAGTTCGCTGCTAGTTGGATAGACGGCGTCGCGGTTCTTTTTGTTGCGATGTAGATTTGCTGCGTTGGTTTTTCTTGTAGCGGCATTGATGCCACTTCACGCTGACTGCTGCCGTAGACCGCATACAATATTTTTGAGTTTTTTTTTTCAGTTATTCTCTTTTACTTTTAATATGAGACGAAAAGAATTTACTCCTAGCAGCGCAGTTCTTGTATTTTTAGAAGCGTTTAAAATCGCATTGCAGGTGAAAACCGAAAGAAAATTTACAAGTTTTTGACAGGGAATGTCGCTGAAATGTTATTGCAACTTGTATTTTTTTTGGGACAAGCCCACCAAACCGCCACTGAAACTCCAAAAAGCCAGAATCAACAGTAGCAACCACCAGAAAAACGCTGAGTCAATGAAGCTCGACGAGTCCGGGAGATACGATACAATGGTCTTGGATACCGCAACGAAATTAATCAGGAAAGTACAGCGGAGGAGTAGGAACAATTTTAATTACCACTTCCCTCTTTAATAAGTAGGAGACAAAACAGTGCTAGGCCAATAGGCACCAAGGGACATATACAGCCCCGGGTCATTTATATTAACACTAAAGGGTCCTAAATTGTGAGCTACTTTTAATTCCAATAATAGGTATGGCAAAATCGCTCGAAAGCACGGAAACTTGTTCTAGTTTCTACAAGGTCCGTATAGTAAACGCCCACGAAGATCAAATACATTTCCCTCTGCCATTCTGATGCCTGTTCCAGTATAATGCGCAAGTTATTAATCTGGGGGGCTACTCTCTAACGAAATCCGTAGTTTCGGGCTTAGTTGCGGGCGGGCATTTTCTACTCCATATCACCTACCCACTGAGAACTAATGATGACACGATTTGACAGTTGCTGTGAAATCGTGTTGTCATTCATTCTCAGTTCGGGTTCGGGACTAATCGTAAGTCTGTAGGTGATACGAAGTAGAATACGCCCGCCCGCAACTAAGCCTGAAACTACGGATTTCGTTAGAGAGTAGCCCCCCTGGTCCGTACACGATCGATTAGGTCGGAATCCAGCTTGTTCTCCGCGAAGAAGAGGTTCAACGGACCCCGCCAGTCGGTCCAGGATGATCCTGCAGAGTAATTTAGACGGGGCCGAGAGCAAGGTGATACCTCTCCAGTTGCCACATTCACCGAGGTCATTCTTAGGAACAGTGATTAGGAGACCTTTATTATATTAAACAACTCCAGATGTAGCCTGAATGCTATCTAACATAATATTGCATAAAGTTCGCCAAAAAATACACTCTCATAATACATGATGTGCGGATTGTTCGTATTCAAGGTCAGCTGTAGAATATTGGCAGAAGAGAGAAGCAACAAGCTTAATAGAAAATAATTTACTCTTAAAGTTGCCATGAGCTGTGCAAAATTGGGCAACACTGTGATCCACCTCCAGCCATGTCCTATCCAGCTGTTCACGAACGGATGGAAAGAATTGGTAGAGATGACGGCCTTTGATGGAAATTTTCCACCTACATTGCCATTCGGATAGAAGTTCCTCCCAGACGTCAGTCCGGGATTTAAGTAATCTAGAGATCTTATGCGACTTGTATTTTAACGTTTATACAATCATTATATATTTAAGCACGAAAATTGCCCTTTATAAAAGAACCGCTACGTTTTTACTCCAATTCTTCTCCCGTGTGTTTTAAAATCAGTTTTTTTATTTCTTAAGCCGCATGATAGGCGTCTCGTCAACTGCCATTATTTAGACTTAAATGGTTTTCACCGAGCAACTAGTAATTTTCCGGAAAAATGCATTTTTTTTTGCTTTTATTTTTTTCTGACTGTAGATATTTTATCCTAAGCTAGGCTTCGTTTTATGGAAATCCTAATAATATTATAAATGCGAAAGTTTGTGAGCATGGATGGATGTTTATTACTCTTTCACGTCAGAATGCTTTAAAGGATCTTCATGAAATTTGGCTCAGAGGTAGATTATAGTCTGAAATAAACCATAGGCTATATATATCCCGGGAGTATGTTCCCTAGGGATCACGCGGGCGAAGCCGCT
Organism: Lacanobia wlatinum; assembly: GCA_947578705.1. Classification (NCBI taxonomy): domain Eukaryota; kingdom Metazoa; phylum Arthropoda; class Insecta; order Lepidoptera; family Noctuidae; genus Lacanobia; species Lacanobia wlatinum. Next base: position 19,762,015 of record OX388046.1, on the reverse strand, counting down.
GGCAGAAGCTAATAATTGTCATATTTTGTTTGCAGAAGATCTGTGTTTTCCGAGAAACACATTACCGTCAGTTTAACACAAACACGCTTTGACATTTTGCTGATAGCTACAAAGAAGGCTTTTTTTAATCCAGAGTGAATACCTTATTTCTAGGAAAGTGCGCCCCATTCTTGACCACATCGTCGCTTATACAGGTGATTGGTGCTCAAACTTAAGCTTTACCAGTAACGTCATGGCCGGGTTTCAATTCAACAGAGAGCAGATGAAAACCCAGTTTTTTATATTGAGTCACTGCTCGTCTGATCTCCGAAACTGTTGACTGTTACGACTGACAAGGATAGTGAGGGCCACTGTATATTTACCCAATTTAAGGCGTAGACCCACGCGACGCATTTTAGCTGCGTGGATTCATTTTTTTGACAATGTTTCTACTGCAGCACACACTACACATGCCTCCGTTTCATAAAGCGTCCCTCATAACTGTGCTGCGATACAGTTGTACATAGTCGTGGGTTAATATTCATGTATAGTGTGTGCATGCACAGCGTGCATGACATTAACAGCGTTGAGCTATGTGGCGCTCAACCACCAATGACGGTACCAATGACGTCTTGATCCGTGGGTTGCAGTGGAGACAATCACATAAATTTTCGTGCAAAACGAAGCCACGGTGGGTTTTCGCCATTATTTTAACGTATAATTATATTATCTTGTGCCTATTTTTATTTAGACACGGCCCTCTTTATGATCAACACTATTTTCTTCTGCTAATTTGCAGACAAAAGTCTGTGTGGGTAATGACTAAGTACAAGCATGAGTAACAGCGATATCATCGCCCAAAATGACCGCCTCTATTTTTTCACGTAACAGATTTCGTACCATCAACTTACTGTTGACATTTTATTTATGGGGATGCTAGCTAAGCCGGCTTTTTATATTACCGCTATAATTTTCGACAGCGGCGGGTATAGCTATTTATATTGTGTGACTTAGATCTAAGGGCACCTTCAAATTAGCCGCTAAGTGCCGCGCGGTGGTAGCTCGTATGCAGCGCTACTGCCGCGCTGCAACCGCTAGGTTCGAGCATCATAGTGTTGTACATTTAGTTTCACGATGGACTCTGACGACGAAACACTGCTGTTAGTGATACTAATAAAACGAAAGAAGATTTTGGAAAAAGCGTGCTCCATCTTCGACCGCATCATCGCTTACCATCAGGTGAGATAGTGGTCAAACGTATGCCTATCTACAGTAAAAAAAGAAAACGTTGCCTTTATTTTCTTTTCGATTTTATTACTGTACTTGTCTTACTTCGAATCCCATATCCCTGGACGACTCTCAACCACATCAATAAATTCTTCAAAATGATTTTCGTTCATGTTTAGACTTGAACAAAAACTACGTGCGCAGCGTCACTAGTCGATTGATGAACTAATGCGCGGCCGCAGCGCGGGTGTAGCGCTGCAGTCGCGCGTTCTTTATTTATATTTATTTTATTAATTTTAGGAAAACTAACAGCTAATACAAAACAATATAAAGTAACAATATGGATTAACCAAGGATTAACAAAGCAGCGCGGCGGCAGCGCTGCAGCCGCGCTGCGCGGCACTTTACGGCAAATTTGAAGGCACCATAAGTTTAGTTTAAGTTCGACACTGATTCATACACACGCACGATTCGATTTTTAAGGTTAAGCACCACTTTCTAAGGTCGGTCTGTGGGTGGATAACCATACATTAGCTGCAGAGACTCCTACGTGCCTCGGATAGCACTCCAAGCCTTTGGTCCCAACAATCATACCTCTTCGAATGACATTCGTTACAGGAAAGAAGAAAGAAAAACTGACCAGTCTTGCCAAGAGGTATGGTTTACCAGTGCTCCGTTTAAAATACTGGTCATCATCATCATCATCATAACAGCCGAAACACGTCCACTACTGGACATAGGCCTCCCCCAAAGGCGGTTTGCCATAATCGCCACGCTTGGCAGGCGGGTAGGTGGTCGCAGTGTATGGTGTTGCGTTTTACAGAGAACGCTGCCCATTCTCTGGTGAGTTCCAAAATACTGGAATTCAATTGTATTCGGTCAAAGTGCAAGTCGTGCCCGTATAATTGGTACATGAATCACTTCAATCAATCTAATTTTAAAAATCCTTTCTTCTCACCGTTTGCCCAAGAAGATAGCGGTATTTTTGAACGTAGGTACATTGCAAGTTTAAAATTCATCAGTAAAGCCAACAGACAGACGTGATAATTTAATAACAGCATCCCAGCCAACCGACAATTCAACCACATTAAACCCAAAGCACACTCAACTTTAAACTCTTTCATCCTCACCGCAAAAAAAAAAAACGATAGCGCAAAAAAAATGGAAACAAAAGTTAACCCGTAAAACTTAGATGTGGGTACAAAAAAACCCCTAACGCTTTGTACACAGTTAATTTAAGCAAAAAGTTAATTCAAAAAGTTAATAACATAATGTCCGTTGTTTTGAACGGGTACGAGTACGGGTAATGAAGCGTGCACGTGAGCTGTTAAGGGTTAGACGTTTGGAATTTTAATTTTTGGAAAATTTTATAGTATTGTGCCGTGTAGTCTAGTAGTTCGAAAGCGCATATGCTGAGGTTATGATTCTGGGTTCATTCCCAGGCCGAGCAAAACGGGCAGGTTTTTTTCGGTGGGAGACTAAAGTTTGAATGCTGGTGGTGTGACACCTCCGTGCCTCGGAAAGCATATATATAATTACTAGTTGACCCGCGCAACTTCGTCTGCTCCGCTCCTATTGGTCTAAGCGTGATGATATATAGCCTTTCTCTATAAATGGTAGATAGCCCATTTATAGGGAAAGGCTATACAGGGTGTCCCGTAAATAATGGATCAAACGTAACGGGTAGGTAGCTTACCTCATTTCCAACAACTAATTTGAACAGTAAAAAAAAAACCCATAAGGTAACCAAGATAATTTTTTTTTTTCGATTTTTACTATTTTCTGTACCAGCATTCAGTGTTTTTAATGCTGTTGCTGCAAATGGTATCATATTTAGGTGTGATTTTTGTCATACATTTCTGAATAGTTTACTAGTGTTATAAGATACCATTTTTTTAAATAACATTTTATTTGCCTTAGAAAAAAAATCTTGAATTGAAAAGTTTTGTTTTTACGATGAAAAGACCAGAATTGGAAAAATTCTCCTGTAAAAAAAATGTATGACATCAAAGTGTACCATTATTTTAAAAACTTGTAAAATTACTAAGGTTTGCAAATTGGTATAAAACTTACGTCTAGTCCTTGCGGTTACAAAGATATTGCTACTCGTATGAATGTGATGAAGAAGACAGAACAGAAATTAAAATGGTACAATCTAACTTTTCTTTCTCGTAATGGCTTATGCTTGTAATCTAAGCATGTGGTTAAGCGTGTAGCGTAATTCCGAGCCGATGACGTCATCTGTTCGGCATTTGGGACCGCTACCTGCGGAGTTGCACCTCACTCAGTGTGAAAGGGATAGATAGCGCCGCTTTTGTATTTTTGGTAATGTTGCTTGATTTTATTTGTTTAGTTGACACGAATCTCTCTTCGAGTTGATACGTACGTCAGACTACTTTCGCTCCTGCTGTGCCTAACTGTTGTGTTCCTTAAAATTAAACTTGTGCGGTGTATTTGGACTTTGCTTTGCCTAACGATTTGGAACTGTTTGTGTTTTGGATGAATGACTTGGCAATCCTACGGACTTCGAAAACAATCGTTTGTGTGTGGTTGTACGTGTGTGCAGTAGTACGATGCCTCGTTACGAGTACACGCCACGGGAGTATGCCGAAATGCATTTTATCTACGGAGAAGCAAGAGGTAATGCCAGGGCGGCCGCAAGATTGTATCGTGAAAGATACCCGAACCGGGATCGACATCCCGACTATCGCGTATTCATTAGAGTGCATAACGCGCTTCTTGAGGGAAGAATTCTTGGCACCGGAGTTGGGGGTGCCAGTGAAGGGCGACCGTCACAAGTCAATGACGAAATTATTATTCGAGAAATCGAGGAAGATTCGTCGGTCTCAATTCGCGTCATAGCGCAACGCACAGGTATTCCAAGATCGACGGTACATCGAGTTCTAAAAAGGCACCGGTTGCACCCATATCACGTGCAACGTGTTCAAACGCTGACGTCACGTGATTACCCGCAAAGAGTAGCATTTTGCCAAAGGATGCTTAGAATGATACGGGCGGACCCACAGTTTTTTAATAAAATTTTATGGAGTGACGAGTCTTCATGCCGGCGAGATGGATATCTCAATTTGCATAATTTGCACAGTTGGCAGCTGGTAAACCCACATTTGATGCGAGAGGACAGGAGCCAACATCAATTTAAAATAAATTTATGGGCAGGAATAATAAATGGGCAAATAATAGGGCCCTTTGAACTACCAGCAACTCTAAACGCCGAATACTATCTGCATTTTTTAAGGAATGAGTTGCCAACGTTATTAGAAAATATTCCAGAAGACGTGCGGCAAGCAATGTGGTTACAAAATGATGGATGCCCCGCTCACTATGCGACGGCAGTAAGGGCGCAACTCAATGAAACTTACCCTGACAGATGGATCGGCCGATTAGGACCAATTTTGTGGCCTCCGCGATCTCCGGATTTAAATCCCTTAGATTTTTTTTATTGGGGATGTTTAAAAGACAACGTTTACAAACAACGAATAACGTCGGAAGAAGAATTACGTCAGCGCATCCAATCTGCTGTATCAGAAATAAACAACAGCCATTTTGTCCGTCGGATAAGAGCTTCCTTTATTAGGAGGTGCAGACTTTGCATTCTCGTAGGGGGACGTCAGTTTGAACATTTACTGTAAAAACAAAATAAACGATTTATTTGTATTTTTTTTTTTAATTTAACCTCCTAAGTTTTTTCATACGCTGAGATACCTAAACATTTTTAAGAAAATAGTTGAATTGTGCACACTTTTTCAATTTTATTTTATTTCGTAATTTTGCACCTCTGTCAGATTCATAGCAATATCTTTGTAACGACAAAGACTAGGCGTAAGTTTTATACCAATCTGCAAACCTTAGTAATTGTACAAGTTTTTAAAATAATGGTACACTTCGGTGTCATACAATTTTTTTACAGGAGAATTTTTCCAATTCTGGTCTTTTCATCTTAAAAACAAAACTTTTCAATTCAAGATTTTTTTTCTAAGGCAAATAAAATGTTATTTAAAAAAATGGTATCTTATAACACTAGTAAACTATTCAGAAATGTATGACAAAAATCACACCTAAATATGATACCATTTGCAGCAACAGCATTAAAAACACTGAATGCTGGTACAGAAAATAGTAAAAATCGAAAAAAAAAAATTATCTTGGTTACCTTATGGGTTTTTTTTACTGTTCAAATTAGTTGTTGGAAATGAGGTAAGCTACCTACCCGTTACGTTTGATCCATTATTTACGGGACACCCTGTATATCATCACGCTAAGAACTTTTTACTTCAAATATACACACTAGTTGACCCGCGCAACTTCGTCTGCTCTGCTCCTATTGATCTTAGCATGCCTAAATGGACTATCTAACACTGAAAGAATTTTTAAAATCGGACCAGTAGTTCCTGAGATTAGCGCGTTCAAGCATACAAACAAACAAACTCTTCAGCTTTATATATTAGTATAGATTAATTAGTAATATATATATATACTAGTTTAGAAAGAGATGCCACCGGATAATGGCAGACGCCGTAAGATTGTAAGATATCGCGTGAAAAACCTTAACTTATTTTTCTTCATAATACAAATATGTATTGGAAACTATTGAATTTCGATAGGGTTTATTGTATTCAAATTTATTTGTGCATAATATATTGAGAAATAATAAATAATCTTATATAAAAGAAAGAAAGAAAAATGTTTATTTGGGACTCGCACAAGTCATAATATGTCTTGTGCGAGTCCCAAATAAACATTTTTGGATAAACATATGGATTGATATATATTATATATCTATCCATATACATAAAAGTAAGGTAATTAAAACTAACCGTAAGCGGCATTTTAAACTGATGATTTTCACGCCATCATGCGTAAAAAAGCGGCATCCTTACTGCAGCGCTTGCGTAACACTCAGAACAGCATCCTGAAAATGATTGTTGACAGACCCGACTGCCTCATCCAAAGACACTGGGTGAAGGTAGCTATAGGGTTATGTAGCTAAACAAACTAGTTTAAGTATTACTAATAACACTAATATAGCATATAAGCATAATCTGTTACTAACTTAGTACTAACAACTTATGGGCTAGTAATGTCTGAAATAAAGATATTTTATTTTATTTATTTATTTTATTTAAAATTAATCTGTGCGAGGTCAAAAAGGTCCCTGTCTCAGCATATGCTGCGATATTTATATTTCATCTATTACAATCTTCTTACGGACTTTGCATTTTTCTGGTGGCATGTATATATGCTTTATAATATACACATACGTATGCTTGCTATAGAATATAACTGTTATAAATGTAACTTTCAGAATTTGCCAAGTTACCTGGAAGAGATGGCGAATGCGATCAGACCGCCCATGGTATGTGTTGAAGTTTCCTTGTTTATGTATATCATGGATATCATGGTGTATAATAAAGTATTTGTATAATAAATGATTATATACAATCAGTTATATGCGTAAAAAAGTATTCCAAATGTTCAGCTGACAATTTATCGAGAGTTTACAATCTCTAAAGATATTTTGTAGCTTTACGTACTTTGCAATTATCCGGTGATAATTCCGCCGCTAATATCGTGGAGCTCAATGAATTTACCAGGGCTGGTCGTCATTTAAATGGAAGAGGTGATACAACCATTGCCTTGCATAAAACTCTTTTAAATTCCTTATTTTAAGGGGGTCAGGTAATGCAGGATATTAACTGTTCGTTTATCTTATCATAGCGGTCTTAACCGACATATACGCGGACGAAGTCACGGGCAACAGCTAGTGTATAATAAATAAACATGTCTACTCCAACGGTCGTTGGTTACTATGGCTGGCTCATTACTCTGCATCTCTTCTAAAACACTCAAAACATGTACAGCACCGTTTAATTTTACCTTTAAAGATTTAAATTAAACACGCCATGAACCCAATTCAGCTCATTCAAGTCCACAAAAAATCCTGAACGGTTCATTTTGAACGGTTACGGGTCTTTATTTCGGATTACGCTCGTTCTATTTAGAAATCCTTGAGAATGCACCTCGTGGAGTGAAAAGGATTTAATTCTACTCGTTTTCTGGCCAGTTTAGTTCATTTTGTATTTTCTTAGAGTTTTTTAAAGTGGTTCTTACGTTATTTTCTCAGTCGTTTGAACATTTAGTTTGGATTTTCTGCTTAGAAAGTTACGTATGGAGTCGGTTCTACACAATTACGGGGATAATGAGGTTGTAACTATGTGCTTGTGGAGTTTTAATGGTTCGAGGATCCTAGGAGCTTATAAAATTAAAAGGTAGATTTTAGACAGAGGTTTTCTCAGAAAGTACTAGTCCGATTACGAAATCGTTTTGCACTGATAAAAGCCTCGCTAATCTGAGTATCTATCCCAACTGTATTGGTGTCGGCTTCCAATTTACCCAGATGCAGCTGGTTACTAAGTATTATTATGGAACGACTGCCTATTTCACTGGGTTACCGCCGTATGGTGTCGGCCGGTGCCGTATGGTGCCGTAAAAGAATAATACCATCCCATCACTTTCCGTGGGTGTCGTATGAGGCGACTAAGGGACTCGCCAGAGAATGGGCAGCAGCGTTCTCTGTAAAATGCAACACTATACACTGCGATCGCCAACCCGGCTGCCAAGCATGGCGATTATGGCAACCCCCCCCCCCCTTTGGGGGAGGCCTATGTCCAGCAGTGGACGTCTTTCGGCTGATATGATGATGATGATGAACTGGTTCACACGGTGCCTCTTGGCGCGACTGGTGTCAGATTTTCTGGCTTTAAAATCGTTTGCCAGATGAGATTAAGGCTTGTATTCATGGCAATGACCTTGTGCATATAAACGGAGCTAACTACCCCTCTACGCGCCACTCCGCTACTCGCATTTTTATTTTTTTATAATTAAAATAATACATGTTTTTAAAAAGTAACAAAATCAAATCATATTTGTTTGTATTGCAAAGCAGTAAATATTTTTTATACTCTTTTGATAAAAAATGAAGGAGTAATATGGTTTCATTTCAACGATTTGGAGGTGATTTGGTGGTTCTTTTTCATATTGTGTGGTACCGATGGACAAATTCTGGCTAAACCGAATGAATGAATCATATCATGTAGATTACTAACTTTTTTTCAGATGTAATTTCTCTGTTAGTGCCGACGAAAAGCTGCTTCATCTGCACGCTATTTTAAGCTTTTTTCGAGAGAGCAGACTTCAGTGCTTCCAAGATTCATCAAAATAATCACTTTTAACTTGATTCATCTTGGAAGGTTTTGATCTAGAATTTAAAAACAAATCATAAACATCAACAACATAAAACGTCGACCGTTTCATAATAAATAACACCTGTACACCTAATTAACCTGATAACGTTTTCGTATTCAATACCGAAATCTATTCTCTCAAAATTTCAGCACGTAAAACTAATTTATTTGGACAATTTATTAGTGTCAGATAAAAAGTAAAGTAATTAGCCATTTAGCCGTGAGCATAGTAAAATGATATAGAAGGTCGGCTCTATAAAACGAGCGAGAACGCACGCACACATAGACACGCTTCACGTACAGCGAGTGCAAGCGCCCTTGCGACCGGTAAATGTTTTTGACTCTATACGACGAGCGAGAACGCACGCACACATAGACACGCTTCACGCACAGCGAATGCGAGCTCACTCGTGACCGGCATATATTTTTGGCTCTATACAACAAGCGAGAACGCACGCACACATAGAAACGGTTCACGTACAGCGAATGCAACCGCACTCGCGATCGGCATTTGTGTGTGACTACACAACGAGTAAAAACGCATGCACACATAGACACGCCTCACGTACAGCGAGTGCAAGCTCACTCGTGACCGGCATATGTTTTTGGCTCTATACAACGAGCAAAAATGCACGCACACATAGACGCGCTTCACATATAGCGACTGCGAGCACAGTCGTGACTGTGATTTCTTTGAGATCGCCTTAAGTACGCGTCTATGTGTGCGTGCGACTGGTTTTGTTTTTTGTTTCTGAAAATCAGCGTTTGGTGGTAATACCTAGTGTTGCCACCTGACATTATGCTGAGCTGAGGCCCTTTTGGCACAATATTGTTCTCCTACTAATTATTGTATTCGATGATTGTAAAGGTGTTTTTTGTTGTGCCAATAAATGCGATTTTCTTTCTTTCTTTCTTTTCCGGGTCTAAAAATGCCACTTGAGTAGAATCAGCCAGCAATTCAAACTACCCGAAACTGTCAAATTTTCTCAAACTTGAACCGATCAGTGATAATGATGAAAATGAAATTTGACGGATTGTTGTATGATTAATATTGTTGTACGATTCTACTCCAGATTTGATTTGAATTTCGATTTTGGTTTCAATTTCGATTCCGATTTCGAAAGTGGCCTTTTAGAACCGCTGGTCTTCTGTATTTATCTGTTTTGTGGTATTAGAGTTATCTGTCTGTGATACTGTGTTGATTTATTTTAATACGGTGGATTGGTCTTTTGGATCTGGTAGCGCGAAATTGGGTTAGGTTTTAGGACTTATTTTGTGATGTTATCAAGGTTTAACTAGTAAAGCTTTGTACTGCTGAACTTGTGCTGTTTTTTGGGAAGCTGGCAAAAACTGAGTTGTCGTAGTCACCAAGCTTCATAAAGGGATTGATGATTTATTTTGTTTATAGGTGGAATAGTTGAATTTAAATATGAGGTTTTTTGTAAAACGCTACTTTTTTTCGGCAGTATTATTTTATTTTATTTTTATTTTACAGTTTTAGGAAAACTTACAGCTAAACGTTTTCATACAAGAGACAGTAACAAAAATAAGAGCAATTAAAAGTTTTTATAGATAGGAGAGAGCTTATAAACAATAATATGTGAAAAGGTAAACAGTGTTTAAGTAAAAACAGTAAAATAGGTAAAACAAAAACAAAAATACAACCAAATTGAGAACCTTCTCCTCTTTTTTGAAGTTGGTTAAACATGTAACTCAAACAGCGCTGATTTTAATAAATGAATAAGTTTACGCTATCAAAGAAGAAATCACAAAGAAACCTGTTTAATTTTAAAATGCTAGTATTGAAAACATTGATGTCGACGCCCCGGTTGACCGCATTATATGTATGACTAGCTCTTATTAAGTATGAGTTTCGTCTCTAAATTGTTCCTACCACAGGAGTATGCAATAGATAGTGACGAATATATCCTTTAAAACAAGCCAAGCATTATCTGTATTATAATAACAATGTCTAAAATATCCCAACGCACTTAACATTCCATCAAAAATATTCAAAACTTTGCAAAGCGCTACCCCTTAACCATTATGTCAGCAAAACTGTAATTTTGCAGCCGACGCCCGCAAATATGATGGATTGGTTGTTACGCAACTCATTAGGCATGTATGTAGGTTTTAAGGGTTATTGATCACCGCCTTTTAATCTCCGAAAAACCCTAAAAGGATCCTACTATAAAAGATCACTTACCTATTTATTTAATTTTGTCTCTCTGCTGAGTAAATTTGTTCGAAGAGCTCGCGGCTAGATAATTACAGCCACACGGGTCGATTTTCAAGGTCAAGCAACGCTTGCCAAGATTGGTCTGTGGATGGGTGATCTTAACATACCGAGTTTCCACCGTGCATCGGAAAGCACGTTAACGTTGATCCCGGCTATCATTTGTAGATCTTTGGTAGTTGTTACGGATAGTCAGAAGTCCGTAAATCTGACTCCAGTCTTGCCATGAAGTACCGTGGCTTAACGTGTTTTCCGAGGCACGGAGAAGACTTGGTATATACTGGATCACCCATCCACAGATCAACCTCGGCAAGTGTCGCTTAACCTTGAAGATAAACCCATGCGGCTGTTTTTATTAAACCAAAAGCTTCCCAATCAACAATACCTTGACGATTTAATTAAAGAAACAAAAAGTTTTATGCAAATAACAATAACGGCTACATTTTCCTCCCCAACCCTCGGTTATCGGTATCTTGAAAGATTAATCCCCATTTTGTGGGAAACAAAGTCGGCGTAATGTAAACGATACGGGCGTGACAGGTGGGGTATCGGTGCTTGAGGTGGGCAAGTGTCGATGAAATATACGATAGAACAGTACCTGGGGCCTATACGTATATTAGAACCGACTGGTGAGAAGTAAATCAGGTTTTCTGTTATTTTTTAATTATGTTTTAAAATGTTTCATCAACTACACGTATCGACATCGTTGAGTATACTTTTGATAAACTATCTAGAAGTTCAAAATGACTGAAAGGTTCTGGAGTGACAACCGCATACCAACGTAACATTGGATAGCTTCCCCAAGGTCGCTGCTAGTCTAGTTCTAGTTTAACATCATTACATTTTTATTAAAAAAAACTGGCCAAGTGCGTGTCGGACTCGCGTGCAAAGGGTTCCGAACCAATTTCATTTTTGTAACATATTATAGACTTTTTATAGGTTTTCCTGTAAACAGTAGATAAAAAACAATTTTCTGCATTTATTTCATAACCAACTTCTGCCAGCGGCTTCGCCTGCGTGGTCCCTAGGGAACATACTCCCAGGATAAAAAGTAGCCTATGTCCTTTCTCAGGCTCTAGACTATCTCTATACCAAATTTCATTTAAATCGGTTCACTAGTATTGGCGTGAAAGCGCGACAGACAGACAGACAGAGTTACTTTCGCATTTATAATATTAGTAAGGATTTATGGCTCAGTAGTTTCGGAGATAAGGGAGAGGGGGTATGGTCAGTTTTGGTCTAATTTCTTGAATAACTTCAAAACTGTTTATTTCAAAATTATGGAAAAAATATAGTTAAAATCCTCACAGTAAGTCCTTTCATTTGAAATGTCACACGAAACAGTTTGGATTTTTGTTTAATTTTCTATTTTGACCCCCAAACTCAAAATTTATTTATTTATGTAACGCGTTCGTGTTCGGGTCACAGAAGTCCATCTGTGTACAAAATTTCAACAGAATCGGTCCAGTAGATCCCGAGAAAACTGTTGTGTGGCTGTGACAGACTGCAAGACAGACAGAAACCCGAGTGATCCTATATAATGGTTACATTTTTTGTTCGGAACTCTAAAAATGGTTAAAATGACATAGCTAGGAACAACGATTTAGTATAGTTAAAAGAACTAATCTACAATGAAAAACTTGCACTTTCAATGTGAATACTGCCATCATTGCCACTTTGAATGGCAATACAATAATTCACTTTTAAATTGCGGCGTTTCTTCAGCCAAAGAATCATTTCGATGAAAAAAGCTTCAGTTTAAAAAAGAATTATTAACTTTGAAAAACTCGGAACTCTAACATCTGAATACACTCCGGAAGTGCACATTCTACGTTTTAGATTTACTGTGTTAATCTTACACACTTCCACTGGTGAAGAAACTTTGTGAAACCAGGAGTTAAATGGTCTGAACTTGCTTCCGTGCTTTTAAGTAGAAATAACGTTCAAATTCGTATCTTTATGTATGAAAAAGAGTCTGCTGAAGATTGCTTATTTCTGCTAAAATGTAATTTGTGATTATATGTAGGTAATAATAATAATAATATAGTTAATAGGTATATAGTTCTCGATAATGGCAATATCACATTGTACTGGGATCGGTCCATCATCACTGATAGGACTATTGTTGCCTATAAGCCTGATATAGTGGTGGAGGACCGAATAGTGAGGCGTGCAATGATTGTAGACATAACCGTCCCGCATGACGAGAACCTCGTGAAAGCCGAGAAAGATATACAAATCAAGTATATTGACTTGGCTCGCGAGGTTGTCGACATGTGGGATGTGGATTCTGCAATCATTGTACCGATAGTCCTAATCAGCCAATGGCTTAATAGCCACGAGCTTCGACCAACACCTTAGGAGGCTCTCGTTAGGTAGCTGGATCAAGGGCTTGATTCAGAAAGCGGTACTTCTGGACAGGGCTCGTATTGTTAGGAGGTTCCTCTCTCTGGAGCCCTGACCGTCGGTAGCTTGGACCCTGTTCCCGATACCGGTGGGCTACTATTTTTATATATATATTTTTTTTTTTTATATTCTAATTAAAATATTTATAAATATAATTAACATGTAAAAAAATAATAATAATCATTTTATTTAAAAAAATCCATAAAATCCATATCTTGTTAGTAAGCCTTAATAACTATGTTAGTAACATGCAAGTTGGACATAGAACGTATGAGCGGGCAATCGAGTTTTCTCGCAATGACATTCAGGAGACTGTTCGAGCTGCCCCGGACCCTCTGCAGCAGCGACGCGCCGCGCTTACGTCTGATCGCTGCGAAGCCATCCAATTATTTCCAAACAATTATTTCTCACTGACCTGTAAAGTTATTTACCAAACCAGAGTGAGACCAACTTTAGGATTCTGTACCCGAAGAATAAATAACCAACAGAATTTACTAGCCTCCACCGTCCGTCCAACTGTCTATCTGACAGTGGATGGTTCAAAAGATACAACATATGAGCCGTAATACGGCACCAACAGTAGACAATTTTCATCGCGTGAATTTTTAAATTAAAATTATAAGATAAAACTAAAATAAAATTTAAAGGCAGCTTTTTACCAGAAATATGATAACAATTTGTGGTATGGAACTCATCTTCTGGGAATTTGATTCGCACTTGGCAGGTTTTCATAAATATGTATTTAAATCCAGTCAGTAATTTTCAAAAGAGATATAATATTATGGCGTTCATAATATACATCAGTCTTTAATGTGTACACCATATTAGTAAAAGAAAACACAATTTTAGGAGCAATATTGGCACGTATTACATTGGCGCGGATGTGACGAGTTTCTTTCAATCTTGTATGTATAGGTTATTCATATTATTTTACTCTTTTATTTTTCTTTTCGTTCATGCGTCATCCTTGGCACACATAATATTTATTTCAAAACTTTAACCCTCATTATCTCAAAACAAGTTATTTGGACTTACTGACTTTTTTCTCTACGGGGACGATATACTATCTTTGCTTCTACATATAAGGTACAGGAAAAGCAAGAACACAAAGCAGCAAGAACAGTGTTAAGCCAAAACCCAGCTAAAAATGGACTCTCAAATAAATCCAGACACAGACAAAAAAGTTAAGCCCTAACCTAAAACCTACTGAAAATCGAAGACCCGTCTAACCCACATTTTTATCGATAGCCCATCTTCCCCACCCTACCCTCCGGTACTTAAGTATACGGGCACATCTGTAACGCGTCAAGAACAAAGTATGCTGATAAGATTTTTTTCGCCATTTCACACGGCGCTGTTTTCATGATTTTCTGCCTTTTCGTTTGTGGGAATAGGGAATATGCATGCGATTTTTTTATTTGCAAAATGAAATACTTATTAGCTCTAATAAACAATTATGAAATTATTTTTTAAATACCTTCATCAGCGATGAAGTTATAAAGCTTCAAAGTTTCCAATCAGAAAGAGAAGTCCGATATGAATTGTGACGTCAAAGTTCTTGGCGCCTATACAGCTGCCATAGAAAACAGCGTTTTCGCGAGAGGGACAGATATATTTGTTTAAAATAATTATATCTCGTTTGTTTTTCGAGCAATTTTGATTCTATTTTCACTGTTAGTATTATATTTGTGTATATTTTTAGATAAACTGTATAGATAATAAATATTTTTTCGTGCATATTCCCTATTCTTTTTTTTTAGGGTTCCGAAAAAAAACGGAACCTTTATAGGATCACTCGGGTGTCTGCCTGTCTGACCGTCTGTCTGTCTGTCTCAGGGATCAATATCGTGTGACATATCAAATGAAAGGGCTTACTGTGAGGATCTTAATTATATTTTATCATAATTTTAAAATGAATGGTTTTGAAGTTATTAAAGAAACTAGACGAAAAATTACCATTCCCCAACCCTTACCTCCGAAACTACCGAGCCTAAAATTTTGAAAAAAAATGGAGATAATAGATCTTTGCCTAAAGATTACAGGAAAACCTATAAGAAGTCTATAGTGTTAAAATAACATGTTAAAAAAATAAAATTCGTTCGAAACAGCCCGTTAAGGGAACGTACAACGTTATAATTATTTTAAGTCCTATTTTAGGACGTGGTAGATTCGTGCACCAATTTTGATCGGAAGCCACTCACCGTATAGATCTGTTTGTCTGTATGTTTGATACCTTATCAAACATACAGACAAACAGATTTATAGGGTTCCGTAACCGAAGGGTAACCAACGGAACTCTATTATTAAGCCTCCGCTGTCCGTCCGTCCATCCGTCTGTCTGTCAATGGGCTGTGTCTCAAGAACCGTAATAGGTAGACAGATGGAATTTTCACAGTGTGTATTTCTACTGCCACTTACAAAAAATAGTAGAATCAAACCGAAAAAAAACACGTTTCATGTAGAGAGAGACGTGTTTTTTCCGGTTTATGGTACGGAACTTCTCGTGTGAGAGTTTGTGTCGCACTTGGCCGGTTTTCTTTTATTATTGGCTTCTCCGACAGTCAAAAATTATAGCCCGGGAGCTTAATCCCAGGATAAAAAATATTCTATGTCCTAAGAGATACCAACTTCTTTAACGGGGCGCGACTCTAGCTTCAGCTGGGCGGACAGTAATCCAGTTTGTTTTTCATATTATCATTATATCAGCCGAAGACGTCTATTTCTGGACATACACCTCCCCGAAGTGTCGCCACAACAATCGGCCCTGTGCGTCTCGCATCCATCGGCTACCCGCAACCCTCACCAGGTCATCGGTCCACCTGGAGGACTTCCAACGCTACGTCTTCTGGTACGCGGTCGCCACTCCAGAAATTTTCGGCATCATCGACCATCTGTTCTGCGAGCTATGTGCTCTGCCCACTGTCACTTCAATTTCAAGTTTGTTTCTAGCATAACAAATATTGTGGAAACATCAAAGCCTACAAAGGCATGACTGAAGCCGAAGCGTACAATGCTGCGTCAGCTTCTCTATACAAATTGGCACACTTCCAACACGTGTCAACGTTATACGTCAATATTGATAGGCTGTGTGGTCTGCAGTTGTAAGCTAAACTAAGGGTAAGGGAAACGACGAAATGACTTTAGGGCTGTATTTCCCAAAGGTTCGACAGAGGTTTATATTTAGGTGCTACATATTCCCACTCATATGCAAAAAACGCATTGAAATACTTTCATTGTACGTGCAGCTAAGGAACTCAAACTCAAAATTCTTTATTGCGAACAAGTGTTGGGTAGGTACAGGACACATGTTAACAAAAATAGGAAGGTTCTTATAACTTAGTTGCCTGTTTAGGCATTGCAATTAAAATTGAAATAGGTACATATTTTTTCATTGAATATTATAGACAACTTACGTAATAGTATATTAATCAACATTTTTCATAAATTTTACATTTTCTAATTTTAATTTGTATAATTTACATATTATTTGTTTCCATGGAAGATGGGTAGGCCTTTAGTGTGGGACGCTACTTGTGTCGATACTCTTGCGCCATCCCATCTTCCTAGCTAGGGAACCTCAAGCGGCGGAAATATAATAACCTTGTTGGCAATGATATTTTTGAGCCGTTTGGGGTTGAAACTCTTGGACCGTGGGGTCCGAGTGCTCATGCTTTATTTAAAGATCTTTCTAAACGTTTAGTTGACACTTCGCGTGACCCAAGGGCTGGCTTTTACCTCGAACAGAGGATAAGCATTGCCATACAACGTGGCAATGCCGCCAGTCTTTTGGGCTCACTTCCGGTGGACAGCGATGCGGACGAATTTTTTGACGCCTTATCTTAGTTAGGATATTTTATTTTAAGTGTATATATTTAGTACTTTAATGCTGTACCCATTTACATATATATCCCATTATAATTAGTACTACATCTCTTTTATCTTAGGTATAATTATTTTTCTTCGAGGATGTCTTTTACATAATAATACGCCTTATTTATCTTAACTTATAAGGAGGAGGAGGAGGTAAGGAGTGGAACCAATATCCTAATACGTAAAATTCTTCCGTTATTGAGTGAGTGACTGACAGCGTACGAAGTCGCGAGCAAAAGATAGTTCCATATATAAAATTAAAGCGGGAATTAGGTACTTCTACACAAGCGTGCCTCATCATCAACCACGTCATCGCTTTTCATCAGCTTGTTGAGTTAGTTTAATAAAACGAAAGCAAATCAATAAAAAAAAAATTGGACTTCCCAATCGCGTAAGCTGGTATGAAAAAGTAAAATTCAGATTGAAATTAAGTTTTTGACAGCCCTGCAGCATTCTGCTATCGAACACAATTCAAAATTACGACTTTTAATAACACAACAAACGTAGCGCTATTCCCATTTAAAATAGCCGTTAAAATTTACACTGTAACGAAAGAAAACACCATTTTATTCGTTTATTATTCGACGGGCGGCCTCTAAATTTGGCAGCAGTGTAATCAAGCTCATCGGGCGTCGGAATAAATCTGTCAAGGGCGTTCGAAGCGACACTTTTGAATGGAAATAAAATTGCTAATGATCGGATAGGGTCGCATCCATTGGGAGAGAATAATTGCTCTGGTGGGTGATTGTGTGATTGTGTGTCTTGAATTTACAAACGTTACCATTATGTCATCATCATCATCATATCAGCCGAAAGACGTCCACTGCTGGACATAGGCCTCCCCCAAGCGTCGCCACAACGACCGGTCCTCCTTCAGTCAGGTCATCGGTCCACCTTGTGGGAGGCCTTCCAACGTTACGTCTTCCGGTACGCGGTCGCCACTCCAGAACTTTTCGGCCCCATCGACCATCTGTTCTACGAGCAATGTGCCCTTCCCACTACCACTATGTTATTATTATGTCAGTGTCATCAAATTGATCCTCCCATCTGATCCTGTCCTGATATATTCTACTCATCATCATGTTCCTGCCCTTATTCCATATTACTTGGGGTCGGCGCAACACGTGTTGTTTCTCCTGTTATATTCTACTAGCTGAACAGTTTCGAAATAAATTTAGATTATGACTTAGGCTTACATCCCGCTAGTACGTTCCCTTGGGAATTATTTCAGACTTTCAGGTAGGTCAAGCTGCTTGCTGTAGTATTAAAGAGGTAAATGTGATCTGTAGGTTTGTATATCAATACCTAACTCCTCAACAACTGAAATTTGGATGAACCTTGGTCTTCGGATAGACAAATTCGTAAATTAGGATTCTTTAGGGATTACTTACACTTATTCAGCTCCATACGGGTTTCGCTGAAAGATTATGGTCACACTTATACAGTTCTGCTTCTACCAGCCGCGTACAGCGTCGTAAGTAAACTAGTAGTAACAACGCTGAACTCTATCTTATAGCACTCGTATGATAATAACAATTTGTCATCATTTCATACTTGTTTGCCGCGAAAGCACAAGTCCGACCCTGCATAGAGTATTGTAGTCACCTTTGGGATGGCTCAGCTAAGTGTCAGCTTGCCGCGCTTGACTCGGTAGAACGCAGAGCTAAGAGGCTCATCGGTGACGTAAAACTGGTGGATGACAAGCTACATAGCTTGGCTCATCGCCGTAAGGTTGCTTGCTTGTCGGTCTTCTACAGATTGTACTTCGGTGAGTGTGCCCAAGAACTCCACGACCTCATCCCACCGGCCCCCTTCTACCATCGGACATTCAGACGCACTGCAACTTACCATCCCTACCTTGTTGCTATTCCACCAATTCGCACTAAGCGTTTCCAAACGTCTTTTATAATGGGCACAGCAAAGGAGTGGAACTTTGCCTGCGTCTGTGTTTCCAAACGCTTACAACCCTAATCTCTTCAGAGTTAGAGTGCACAGGCTCCTTTTGGGTAAGCTCGCTCCATCGTAGACTTTGTCTCTGTCATCTCTGACCTTGACTAGAGTCAAGAGCAAACCCATTACAAATAAAAAAAAAATGAAAGTTGAATAGACGCGGAAAGCTGAACGGAAGCGTATGCGTCTCCATACAAAATCATTGTTTTCTATGTGCATAAGCTGAATAGAGCTGAATAAGTGTGAGTAGTCCCTTATAAACTGGTTTTTTTCTTTTGCTCCTTAGTCTAAACTTATGTGAGTGCAGCCACGTGTCAAGGCAAGTGTAAGTATAATTTGAAGGCTTTAAAAAGCACCAGAAACAATATTATTCGATACATGCCTTGTTTAGTATTCATAAAGTGGCATGATATATGAATAGGGAAGATGCAAATACAGTATTTATGAGAATGTTGTTCCTAAAATGATAAAAAGTATACAATAAAGGCCATTGCAATATTTTTATTTTAGTTAATATCGATTTTTAACAAAAATTATGAATTAAAGTAACGTGAAACGGAACGTATCCAAAAACAACAATCAGCCTTTAGTGACGTGACTGATGTTATGACAATGAAAAGGCAACCTTATGTCTTTGGGTTAGGACAGTTCTTGACCAGTGACAGACAGGAGTGACGTCATCGTCCGATTTCGCGCGAAAATTTAAACTGTCGGTTTAAAAACGCAATTTTGCCAATAAATTAAAGCGTTTTTATTTCTTATTTTTTTTTGTGGTGGTCTATCATAGATGAAGTTCTTTAAAATTAAAGCAAAAATGGAAATATTGCATGTTCCCTATTATTTAACACTAGCTGACCCGCGCGGCTTCGCTCCCGTCAACTGGCTACTCTACCTACCGACCCTAACCTACCTACCCTACCTACCTACTTACCTACCATACCTACCTACCATAGCTACCCTACCTCACCTACCTCACCTACCTTACCTACCTACCCTACCTACCTGCCTACCTACCCTACCTACATACTCATTTTTTTTTTGTATTTTAATTCTTATAAGCTATTCCGGACGAAGGAATTAGTCTTCGTCCCGAATAAAACACAAAAACTATGAAAATCGGTCGAGCCGTTCTCGAGTTAGTTAGAATAGAGTTCGAACAAACCCGACTTTGAGAATTTTGCTATATTGTGAAAGATTCGACCTTTTTCCAGAAGACATTTTAATATCAGCGAGACAAAATTACATTTTTTGTAAAAAAGTTTTTTATTTTTCACTTTTAGTGGTACCTGCATACCCATTCACAGCGTACCGGCGTGATGTTATGTTATGAAAATAAAACTTACTAAGTGCTTTCGGTGTAAAGGTCTCGTCAATACGAATGAAATAAGCCCAAACACTTGGTAGTTCCTACATACCGATGTGGAGTTCCCTTGACTCTCTGTCGTCTCCATCATCAGGTCTGATCCAAACTTTCATTCTTTTGTAATATCACCCGATATACACACGAATATCAAGTTTTTACCAAATACGTGCCTACAATTTTCGAGAGTTGCCCTCGATTTCTCAGGGTTTCCATCATCAGATCCTGACGTGGTGGCAATGGGACCACACGGAAAGCACCAGCTTTCAGATGAAAAAAAAATCATGAAAATCGGTTCATCCAGTCGGTTAATATGAGGTAACAAACATTAAAAAAAAATGCAGTCGAATTGATAACCTCCTCCTTTTTTTAAAGTCGGTTTATAAACTGAAGGAAGACGGACAGCGGTGGCTTATTAATAAATAGGGTTCCGTTAGCAACCTTGGTACGGAACCCTAAAAATCGACTTGGTTCGCACGAATCAAGATCGTACGCGAAGGCTTAAATAATAGGGTCCCATTAGCAACTTTGGCACGGAACCCTATAATTTGCCTTGGCTCGCAAATCGAACCGTCTGATACTTAGCACGAATTAAAAACTTAGTTGCAACCTGGGAGTCTTTAAGACAAAAGTAAATAGGTTGCTTCTAGGCAAACGTGCTCCATCTTCAACCTCATCATCGCTTACCATCAGGTGAGATAGTGGTCAAACGTATGCCTATCTCTAGTAAAAAAAAAAATCTACTCCGTATCACCTAACCACAGAGAACTAATGATAACTCGATTTGACAGTTACTGTGAAATCGTGTTGTCATTCATTCTTAGTTCGGGTTCGGGATTAATCGTTAGTCTGTAGGTGATACGGAGTAGAATACGTCCGCAACTAAGCCCGAAACTACGGACTTCGGACTTAGAGAGTAGCCCCACCAAAATCGATCGCTCCCGTCACCGTGACCACCTTTGGTACGGTACCTTATTATTATTAGCCTTGTTTCGCAAATCCAACCGTTCGTTGCTTCGCTCTAAACGGAATCAATCGCGGAGGCCTTAGAAGTAGGGTCCTGTCAGCACCTTTGGTACGGAACCCTACAGGCCTGATCCGCAAGTCGAACCGTCCAGTACTTCACAAAACTACTGAGTTCTAAATCAGTTTAAGACTCTACGATAAAAGCACTTTAAACGAATCCAGCACAACTCAGAGATTTAAGCAATTTTGGCCCCTATTCGTTTAAGACCTTCCAGAGACCAAACCGAAATTCCTACGAACTACGACAGTGTTTAATAATCGTGTGAGGTCATTCTCCAGCGGAAAATCAAAGAAAAACGCGCCATCAGTGCAACGCCATCTATCGACCATGTAAACTGACAAAATATTTGGCAGCAGAAGACGTTAAATAAGAAGCGATATAACGTATGTAACGATAAATAACGATCAGGTATTAAAATGTTTACTTTTATTTTGCTACGTCTACGTATTAAAAGTTTCACAAATAACTCAATGAATGTGTTTTGGTGTAACATTCATGCTTTCATGCATTTTTTGGTTCCTCAATAGATGGCGCTCTGACTGATCAGAATACATTAGGAAGTTTCTTACTAAACTAAAAATTCAACATATTTTGATTTTGTAGATCGATTGTAACGATAAATAACGAAAAGGTATAAAAATGGTCACTTTTATTTTGCCACGTATTAAAAGTTTCACGAATAACACAACAATTTTGAATGCTTGCGTGCATTTTATTTTTTCTCAATAGATGGCGCTCTGACTCATCAGAATACATTAGGAAGTTTCTTCCTTAACTTAAAAATTCAATATCTTTTGATTTTGTGGGTCGATTTTGATGAAATAAACGCTAAATGTTACTCGGGTTATCACTTAATATTTTTAAGTACTTAGATTTGCAATCCAATCTGTGGTTTATGCGTGATGCTCCCACAAACGCACAGACAAACAGACAAACAGACAAAAATTTCAAAAATTGCATTTTTGTGTTTTATACCTTTTTCCTGAGTTTTCTGTGTAATTTTCATGGAAAAATATTCAATGTACAGACACGGTTAGTCTACGATTTTATTATATGTATAGATTATGTGTGTGTTAGCCAGCAAATATCACATTCAGGTATTAAACCAAATTTATTTACGCAGTACTTAGGCTTACAATGCATAAAATACTACCACTTTGTTAAAACAATAACAATACAACAATAATCTCCAAATTCATCATCCGTACAGAGACACAGAGTAACTACCTCTTTCACACAGCGGTTCAACCACTAAGCCGCTTTGAAAGGAAGATCACGACAATGTAAGCCACATCGCAAACGTATAGAAATTGTTACACTGTGCCCTCAATATCGGAGCTACATACCAAGGAATCGAAACGCTTGCTCAATCAAAGTGCCTAGCCTTTTCCCAACTATTAGGGTCAGCTTCCTGTCTAACCGAAGCAGCTGAATACCAGCCAGTCGATTCTGTTGACATCTCACCGTGACCACATAAGTGGAGTGAACGACAAGTGAGTTGTCACGCCATCTTGTTTGTATGGTTTGACAGCTCACCTGTCGTTCACTTCGCCCAAGTGTTCACTTCGATATGTTTACAGAATCGCACTGCAGTATTTTACATGAAGCGATGCCAATCTGAAAGCCACAACCCAGTTACTGGCACAAACACGCCTTGGCAGGACGGGTGTCAAATTTTCTGGCTTGTGAGCAGAATAAATAATTGATCTTTTACAATTTTTAGTTCAAACTAGCTGACCCGCGCGGCTTCGCTCCCGTCAACTGGCTATTCTACCTACCGACCCTAACGTACCTACTCCACCTACTAACCTATCCTACCTACCATAGCTACCCTACCTTACCTACCCTACCTACCTACCTACCTACCTACCCTACCTACCCTACCTACCTATCCTACCTACCTACCCTACCTACCTACTCTTTTTTTTTGTATTTTAATTCTTATTATGCTATTCCGGACGAAAACTAATCCAAAAACACAAAAACTATGAAAATCGGTCGAGCCGTTCTCGAGTTAGAAAAGTGTTCGAACAAACCCGACTTTGTTTTAAATATCTTTATTAAGAAGATTAAGAATTTTGCTATATTGTGAAAGATTCGACCTTTTTCTAGAAGACATTTTTATATTAGCGAGACAGAAATAAAACGCATAAACTGAAGGAAGACGGAAAGTGGTGGCTTATTAAAAAAAGGGTTCCTTTGCAAACTTGGTACGGGACCCTAAAAATCGACTGGGTTCGCACGAATCAAAATCGTACGCGAACGCTTAAATAATAGGGTCCCATTAGCAACTTTGGCACGGAACCCTATAATTTGCCTTGGCTCGCCAATCGAACCGTTTGATACTTAGCACGAATTAAAAACTTAGTTGCGGGCAACCTGGGAGTGTTTAAGACAAAAGTGAATAGGTTGCTTCTAGGCAAACGTGCACCATCTTCGATCGCATCATCGCTTACCATCAGGTGAGATAGTGGTCAAACGTATGCCTATTTATTGTAAAAAAAAAATATTCCACTCCGTATCACCTAACTAATGAGAACTACACTAACACGATTTGACAGTTACTGTGAAATCGTGTTGTCATTCATTCTTAGTTCGGGTTCGGGACTAATCGTAAGTCTGTAGGTGATACGGAGTAGAATACGTTCGCAACTAAGCCCGAAACTACGGACTTCGGACTTAGAGAGTAGCCTCCCAAAATCGATCACTCCCGTGACCACCTTTGGTACGATACCTTATTATAAAAAACCAAACTTTAGTAGTTTGGTTTAAAGTATACTAAACCTAAACCTAACTACAAACCAAAAAATGGACTCTCTGAAATATAAGATTTTAATTTATTATTATTAGCCTTGTTTCGGAAATCGAACCGTTCGTTGCTTCGCTCTAAACGGAATCAATCGCGGAGGCTTAGCAGTAGGGTCCCGTCAGCACAGCACCTTTGGTACGGAACCCTACAGGCCTGATCCGCAAGTCGAACCGTCCAGAACTTCGCAAAACTAAATCAGTTTAAGACTCTACGATAAATGCACTTTACACGAAACCAGCACCAGAGATTTAACCAATTATGGTCCCTAACAGATTAAGACCTTTCAGAGACCAAACCGAAATTCCTTCGAAACACGACTGTGTTTAGAAATTGTGTGAGGTCATTCGCCAGCGGAAAATCTTAACACCGCAATTCAGAAAAACGCGTCATCAGTGCAACGCCATCTATCGACCATGTAAACTGACAAAATATTTGGCAGCGGAAGACGTTAAATAAGAAGCCCGTATGTAACGGTAAATAACGATAAGGTATTAAAATGTTTACTTTTATTTTGCTACGTCTACGTATTAAAAGTTTCACAAATAGCTTCTAGAAAAAATAGCCTTCAATGGTATTCGTGGCAATTTACTGAGATGGTTCGCTTCATATATTAAGGTCTATAAGTCTTGCAAGAGTATACATGACTGTAAACTCTTGAAAGACGACTTGGATAGGCTTTCTGAGTACTGCATTAAAAATAAACTTTGTCACAGTCTGCCCAAATGTCATACCATTTCATTTACCAAAAATAAAAACATTTTAAATTTCAGTTATAGTATTAATAACGCACACTTGGACAAAGTAGCATCTTTCCGGGATCTAGGTATCGCTCTGGATTCGCGCTTGCATTTTGACATACACGTGGATAATATAGTGAACAAAGCGTTTCGGGTGTATGGCTTTGTCATGAGATCATCAGGTGACTTTGTGCGGCCCTCTACGTTCTTATTGTTATACAAAACATTGATACGGTCCCAGTTAGAGTACGCCATCCAGATCTGGAGCCCGTTCTACGACAAATACTGCTCTAGATTAGAAATGGTGCAAAAGAAGTTCTTACGGTCAATGAACTATAAATGCTGCCATTCAAAGGTTCCTTATGCACAGTTACTAAAGCGATACGGCGTTCTTAGTTTGGAGTCTAGGCGACTACTTCTGGGTGTAATGACATTATATGGCTTATGTAACAATGAGCTCGATTGTATCGAACTTACTAATCAATTATGTTATACAGTGCCCAGAACTGTTATCCAGCGGGGGGTGCGCGTGCTTCGACTGTTCCACACAGACATGTGTAAGACTAACGCTAGAGTACGTGCACCCCTTCGTCGCCTTGTTGAGACATTCAACACCCACTTCATGGAGCTTGACATATTTAGTCTGTCTAAACAGCTGCACAAAAAAAAAAGCTATAGCTATTTTGTCGACGGAACATGAAATTGGTAGTTAAAGTAAAGTTATGTTATGTGATACTGAACTAAATGAAATTAAATAATAGGGAATCGAATTGAATTAGATTTATTAATCAATGAATTAAGACAAAATTTAATTAAACTGAACTGAATTATATGATTGAATAAGATAGAATTGAATGATTTAAATTGTAACTGAATTAATAATAATTGAGTTATATTAAATGTAATTAAATTGAATTTGTTTATATTGTATTAAGCTATCACAGAGATATGTAATCTGTGACAGACAAAATTGAATGAATTTAAATTGAATTGTTTGTATTATTTGAAGCTATCACAGATCTTTCATCTGTAAACTCATACCACAGTCCTTCACTTCTTTTACTCTTTTGTGAACACGCGGACATTGGTGTGGGTTACATGTTTGTGATTTTAATTTTAAGGATTTCTTGTTTATTTGAAGCATGTAACCGTTTTTTGTCCCCAATAAATAAAATAAAATAAAAATAACTCAATTAATGTGTTTTGGTGTAACATTCATGCTTTTATGCATTTTTTGGTTCCTCAATAGATGGCGCTCTGACTAATCAGAATATATAAGGAAGTTTTTTACTAAACTAAAAATTCAATATATTTTGATTTTGTGGATCGATTGTATCGATCAATAACGAATAGGTATAAAATGATCACTCTTATTTTGCCACGTATTAAAAGTTTCACAAATAACTCAACAATTTTGAATGCTTTCGTGCATTTTATTATTCTCAATAGATGGCGCTCTGACTCATCAGAATACATTAGGAAGTTTCTTCCTAAACTTAAAAATTCAATATCTTTTGATTTTGTGGGTCGATTTTGATGAAATAAACGCTAAATGTTACTCGGGTTATCACTTAATATTTTTAAGTACTTAGATTTGCAATCTAATCTGTGGTTTAAGCGTGATGCTCCCACAAACGCACAGACAAACAGACAAACAGACAAACAGACAAAAATTTCAAAAATTGCATTTTTGTGTTTTATACCTTTTTCCTGAGTTTTCTGTGTAATTTTCATGCAAAAATATTCAATGTACAGACACGGTTAGTCTACGATTTTATTATATGTATAGATAAATAGTAACCTATACTTCTAAACTAATAACTTCGAACTAAGAGCTCTGTCAATCGTTGATATACTGCACAGAAATCGTTACACTGTGGCTATACAACATCGAAACCATACCAAAATTTATGGCAGCTATGAATCTACATAATTGATGTACGTCTGTCCGTACCAATCTAGGATTAATATTTACTTTGGTAGACTCGATTTGTTAAGACATAGTTGCTTATCAGACGTTCGTGTTTGGGGAAAAATTTTGGTCATGCTGATTAAATGGGGCTTTGAAAATGGCGGAAAGAAGACAAAGAACATGTTTACTTTTTAGAAAGAACTAAAAACCAGACTGGCCAAGTTACTTTTGATTTTATAATACAGCTAATTTATAATCATATTTTTTTTTTTTAAATTTGTTTTTTCATCATCATCACATCAATTATTTTTTAATTTAATTATGATTTGTTTTAATTTTGATATAATTTTTAAGTTTGGTTTTAATTTAATTTAATTTTTGTTTATTTTGATTGTTATTTATTTGATTTTATGAATTTTTACTGTCCGAAATTACCGTTTTGGCTGATATCACATCCAGTGCTGGACATAGGTGTCCCCCAAGTGTCGCCACAATAACCGGTCCTGTGCGTCTCGCATCCATTGGCTACCTGCGACCCTCACCAGATCATTGATCCACCTCGTGGGAGGCCTTCCTACGCTGCCTCTTCCAGCACGCAGATTTCATCAGATCAGGTTATTTGTTAAGAGTAAAATTACCAGTGAAACTGAACGCGATTAAAACCCTATGTGATATTATGATAAACTATGTTATAGAATATTGACAGCACTTGAAAATTATTTAAATAGATGTGATGATCGCAATGTATTATTACATTACAAATATGAATTTCATGCTAAATATTTCTGAAAAATAATTAAGATGGTTTTCGTGTATTTTTGCAAAATTTCTGGGCTAGACTCGCACTTGGCCGGTTTTTATGAATACATAGGTAGCACGACTCGCACAGGTTCCGTACTATGAACCTTAATTTTTCTTAGTTTTTGTTATAGTGGCAATAGAAATACACAATTTGTTGTCTTGAGATATAGCCCGCTGACAGACAGACGGACGGACGCATAGACGAACGGACGGACGGACGAACGGACAGCGGATGCTTAGAAATAGGGTTCCGTTGGTTACCCTTTGAGTACGGAACCCTAAAATACTAAGCATAAGAATAGCTCTGAAATTTGATTTGTTAAAATTACTAATTAGAATTTAAACTATGCTTACATAATCCTTACTTCCTTACTTAATATTATAAATGCGAAAGTAACTCTGTCTGTCTGTCTGTCGCGCTTTCACGCCAAAACTACTGAACCGATTTAAATGAAATTTGGTACAAAGATAGTCTAGAGCCTGAGAAAGGACATAGGCTACTTTTTATCCCGAGAGTATGCTCCCTAGGGACCACGCGGGCGAAGCCGCTAGTTATAAATAAAGTTTCATACAAGATTCTTTTATGAATAAACTTGATAATTTGAAGCCATTTTGTTTTTAATGATCAGTGTCAGTGTGGCGTGTGTGTGCAGTGTCATTCTACAATTTTCTATTTAAGTCATTGATATATATATCAATGATTTAAATAGTCTAATTTGTAAATGGAATTTATTATGAGAGCGTTCTTCATGTGTTTGATAAAATATGATATTTTGTCATCAGCTACAGACTGCATGAAATGTTTGTATGTTTTATTCAGGAAAATATCTATTATTACAATATTTCACATATTAATATATTTGACGATGATTAAATACACAAATTATGTAATTCCAACAAACAAAGCGTTATGTTGACCTGCTCCGATCCCAGTTATTGTTATATTAATGGTGACCAAATAGCCCATTTAGATATTAATTAATTTGCAAGAGAACACCTCGTGTTGCTATTAATTGAGTTAATCTAGTAATAATAACGTTTTCATTGATGCGTACCTCATTTAGTTTAAATCGACGAAAATTGACGTATAATATCGAATGTTTTATAATTAACTAACTTCTGCCAGCGGCTTCGCCCGCGTGAATTTTGGGAATTATCCCAAGGGAACATACTCCCGGATAAAAAGTATCCTATGTGTTATTCCAGACTATAATCTACCATTTCATCAAGATCCGTTCAGCCATTCTGACGTGAAAGAGTATAAAACATCCATCCATGATGATGTTTGATATTTATTTTGTAAATCCTACTAATTTAGAAGGATTTCCAAAATAAATATAATTTATCTTTGATACTGTTTCAGAGACTGGAAGTCAGACATCATCATTTCAGTTGAAATACGTTCACTGCTGGAAATAGGCGCCCACCAAGAGCAGTCACATGGATCGGTCCTGTGCATCTCCCATCCAGCAGACTCCAGCGACCTTCACCAGGTCAACGGTCCAACTTGTGAGAGGCCTTCCAACGCTGCATCTTTCAGAATGCGGACGCCACTCCAGAAACTTTCGACCGCAAAAGTCAATGGACCGATACATAACCACTGTTAATCATCATCAGCCTACAGCTGAACTCCACTGCTGGACATGGCTGCGCCAATCTCATACCATGCTTTGCGTTTTTGTCAATTTTCATCCACTTGATTCCAGCCGTCCTCCAAAGATCATTGGAAAATGTAGCCTGAGGGCTTTCTAACTGACAAATAAACTAAAAAATAAAGACCTACCTATGCATAGAGCATTTTGTGAGGCTGGCTTTTTTTTTAATTTGTGATGGGTTTGCTCTTGACTCTAGTCTAGGTCAGAGATGACAGAGACAAAGTCTACGATGGAGCGAGCTTACCCAGAAGGAGCCTGTGCACTCTAACTTTAAAGAGATTAGGGTTGTAAGCGTTTGGAAACACTGGCCTATTGACATTGAAAACACTACCTCCGCCGAAGACCCCTCATGTTTAACACTACGATGTTATACGATGTCCGTCCGATGAACGCCGACCTCTTCGCAGCAATTCTACGCCACAGTATAAAATATATGCAGTTGATCTACTGACCTGTTTTTCTTTTAGATCATTTTTCAAATAGCCTCAGACTCGAAAATAGTGGCGGTGATATTAAGATGGTCACCATTTCGGACCAAACCAGCCACTTTTGGCTACTGCTACCTCAACGAACAAAAAATGCTACTCTAACCCTCTAATTTCATAGCCTCAAAAATGGCGGTCGATTTAATTAAATAGTCCAAACGAACCGTTTTCGACGGGTCCAAATAAATCATGGTAGGCTTTATCAGTGGTCCAGTGGCGGTTCTATTAATGAGACCCCCTGTTGCGAAGGATTTTAACGCTTCCAGACATCTTAAGTTTAATCCCCCTTAATGAATGCTGGTTAACGTTTTGTTTGGTTAACGTAAAAAACGGTTGACTGTTCTTTCGGGGCTTGGAGAAAAATTCGACTTTTTTGGGGGAATCAAGAAGGGATTTTTCTTTTTTTAGGAATTGGGTTGCTAGGAAGTTGGTTGTTTGGATATTTTTCATATATCTATAACAAATAGAAATAGAACGCACATAAGTAATAGAAACGAAAATAGCATCAAAAAATATAAAAAACAAAACAGACTTTCTTCCCTAAGATCTTCCCTCCTTTTTAATTTAATTTGTATTATAATTTGCTATATAACTATAGCAAATTATCATAAAAATTAAATTAAATTAAAAAACTTGAGAGGTGTCAAGGGACACCCGGATGGAACGAAGTTCCTTTCGATTAATTACAAAAAAAAAAACGTAAATAGAAATAGAAAGACGAAACGAAAATAACAGGCTAGCTTTATACGAGAGCGGCTTCTGCCCAATCTAGGGGGTCCAAACGCCTCCTGCCGGAGGCTTTACGCAGGGGTCGTGCGGTACATGGCCCTTTATGGGGCGCCTACTTTGAGGAAGCGACCTGCCCGTTACTTCAACGCGTCCCAGAGGGTCATGGCTATCCGGCTGGCCCGGGGATACCGCACGGTCTCTGGCGAGGCGATGAGCCTCCTTGCCGGACTGCCACCATGGGATCTGCAGGCGAGAGTCCTCGCGCTCATTTACGAATGGCGCGTGGAGGCGCAACGCTGGGGCGAGACTCCTCTGCCGCGGCAAATCGCAGCGCAGCGGATGGAGCTCCGGCAAGATCTCATGGCGGTATAGAGAGAGCGACTGTTGCAACCCAGCGCTGGGCACGCCACAATCCTGGCGATAAGTCCCCTCTTTGAGGAGTGGCTAGAGCGGCGCCACGGTGTTCTCACCTTCCGCTTGACGCAGGTACTCACCGAACACGGTTGATTCGGGAGGTACCTGTTTCGGATTCGGCGGGAGGATACGCCCGGTTATCAACACTGCGAGAATCGCCCAGAGGACACAGTGGAGCATACGGTGGAGGTCTGCCCTGCTTGGGTAGAGCACCGCCGTGTCCTCGTCGAAGCGATCGGCGGCGGCGACCTCTCGCGTCCGGCTCTGATTCAATCTATGGTCCGGAGCGAGGAGGCATGGGATGCGGTCACCTCTTTCTGCGAAGCAGTAATGCTAGCGAAGGAGGAGGCCGAACGCGTGAGAGAGAGGGAAACCTCACGCCCCAGCCGCCGCAACAGGAGAAGCGGGAGTCGCAGGGCAATTCCCGGCCACCGTAGGCGCGGGCCTGCGGACGACGAGCATGGGTTGGCTCGCCGTCCGATCAGAACCAGGCCCGAGTCAACGGCGCGCTGTGTTCCACGCGCGCCTCAAAGAGCTGTCAGCAAAGAAGACGGGGCACGCTAGGGCCAGTGCCTGCCAGGGTTGCGGAATCTGTTTGAAAGAGTCACCGCGGCTCTGGAACGCAAAGGGCATTAGGAGGAACACGGATGGGTTTTAGTCAGTAATAGTCTGACACTCCCTTCTGCTTCACCCAGAGCGGGAGGAGTCATTTGATGATTTCCCATCTTTAAAAAAAAGCTTTCTATGAGAGAGAGAGAGAGAGAGACAGACAGAGAAACACGCGAACGCCGCACGGCTTACAACTATAGCAAAAAGTGTTGTTACAACTTTTCGTATGATTTTTTTCCGTCTAGCCCCCTTTCACAACGCGCGATAAGGAACTTCGTTCCAAAATACAAAGAACCCTTCGTGTGAGAGTTCGACTCGCACTTGGCCAGTTTTTTTATTGTATTCTTCACAAAAACTGAAGTTTTTTGCATCAACTTGGAAAAGTACCGTCTATTCTGCCATCCCACTTTAATCGTAGATTTTACTTTATTATACTAACAAGCAAAATCTTTCGAGGAAAACTTTGCAAGCAAATCAAGTAACAAGAGTCAAGTTGCAATGTTATAGAACTCTTGATGCCACGGGAAACAAACAAAAACGATAGGAACAGAAGATCGGCTCCACACAAAGAACTATAACGCACGCACACACAGACACGCTTCACGTATAGCAAGTGCAAGCGCACTCGCGACCGGCATTTGTTTGAGATCGCCGCACGGTCATAAACGCACGCACACATAGACACGCTTCACGTACATCGAGTGCAAGCGTTATTATTTGAGTTATCGTACGTATGCGTCTATGTGTGCGTGCGCCTATTTTCACTAATTGTATGAAGTAGACTTTCTGTGCATTATCTATTCTGTATCTCAACTAACAACAAAAAAGTAAGTTGTTTTCTAGAACTGCAATTACAAGTTGTTTAAGACAAGTTGCTAACAAGGATGGTGATAGTCCTTAGATGTTTATTCTCCGTGAACGTTGTTAGAAATTATACTTAATTTGTAGTACAGCCCGCTACTCTTTCTGCTTCAGAAGTGGTAAATCAAAGAGTTTTCAACATTTGAAGACTTTTTATTTCATACTTTAAAGATGTTTAGGGTTCCGAACAAAAAACAGAACCCTTATAGGATCACTCGGGTGTCTGTCTGTCTGTCTGTCCGTCTATCACAGCTAGTTTTTTCCGGATCCATTGGACCGATTCTGTTGAAGTTTGGTACACATATGGACTTCTGTGACCCAAACATGGACGCGTTACGGAAATCATTAAATTTATAGTATGGGGGTCACTTTTGGGGGTTAAAATAGAAAAATAAAAAGAAAAATGTTTTTTGAAATATATTGTGTGACATATCAAATGAAAGGGCTAACTGTGAGGGTTTTAATTATATTTTTTTTTGTAGTTTTGAAGTTATTCAAGGAATAAGACGAAATATGACTATTTCCTCCCTTATCTCCGAAACTACTGAGCCTAAAAATTAGAAAAAAAAATTAAGTTAACAGATCTTTACCTAAAGAATACAGAAAAACCTATAAGAAGTCTGTAGTGTTACAACAACATGTTAAAAAAATGAAATTCGTTCGGAACCCTACGCACGCGAGTCCGACTCGCACTTGGGCATTTTTTTTATTAGGAGACCATGTAGTTTCCTGTTTAAGTTTATCAAGGAGTCAGTTATAAAGTAAGTTGTCACTTATGATTTGGTTATCATAGTAATTTCGAACTTACGCAATCATTTATTCTGCCGAGCCTTTTATCAACTATGTTAGGGTCAGCATCTAGCAATTGGATGCAGCTGAATACCAGAATAGGGTATTTAACTGAAAAAAAAAAACACCGGTAGCACTCCGGGAGTGCCGGCAGAAGTGAAAACATGTAAATAATACATCCTTACTGTCGCGGTCACATCATAGACAAACCACCGACAACAAAATAAACAAAAAGACACTGACGTGTGGCCGCGACAGCGACTGTCAGTGACAGATGTCAATCTTGACACAGTTCCTGACATAAACAAAACGAACCATAAAAACAACAAAAAATAACGTTGTGTTTAATTATAAGTACAAAAATACTATCATTTATGAGGTAGAATACAATGTTTATTTATTGCGCTATCGTACACAAATATGACAATTTACATGTTATTATTCATAATATTATATCGTTATTTATTTATATATTACATTAATTTTTATCTCTTAGAAAAATCAACTTTCATCCATAATTTCGTAATTCCGTAATTTCGTATCCTTGGATACGCGTGGCACGCTGTACATAAACACAGACGGACATTCGCGCAAGCGCCCTGTGCCGCCTAAGCGGAGCAGCACACTCAGGCACGGTAGAAAGAGTGGGAGATACTAGTTCCTCTCCCTTCCCCTCGATCTTACGCTTTTTCGCATCACGTGACCCTGACGCGAGTCCGTCTTACGCTTTTTGCGATCAGGTCACGTGTCCTGACGCGAGTTTAAGATTTTATACCCATTACAGAAAAAGTGCTCAACGCCGCTAAAGAAGTTTTCACTTCAAAAAAACGAATTAGTCCGTCAGATAGATTTCCAAAAAATATTTTTTTCATTTTTTACATAAACAAAAAATAACGAAGATAAAGTACTTTGGAAACTCGCGTGACGTCACTACGATAGTACAATTTTTCTAGCGACGTGACATCACCAGCCCCCTCTTCCGAGTTCTAATGCATTTTATCTTTGTCAATATTCATTGATTTACAAAAACAAAAAATACGGGTCCATCAATTTTCAATACTCCAACTGACGGACTACATACATTTTCAATTTATTAACGGTGGAAACTAGCCCATTTAATATGAGGCGACTGCGTATTTGACCTCCACGCCCCAGTAACTGTGTAACTCCTTTGTAAGACTGGTGTCCGATTTTATGGCTTCTGTCTACCCGTAACGACTGGCAAAGATCTACTAATTACAGCCGAGACCATAAGACGTGCTTCTCGAGGCCACCACAAACCAGTAAATATAACTGTGTAGCTATACCGTAATCTGGGGGGCTACTCTCTAAGCCCAAAGTCCGTAGTTTCGGGCTTAGTTGCGGGCGTATTCTACTCCGTATCATCTATGGACTTACGATTAGTCCCGAACCCGAACTAAGAATGAAAGATAACACGATTTTACAGTAACTGTCAAATCGTGTTGTTATTAACTCTCAGTAGTTAGGTGATACTGAGTAGAAAACGCCCGCAACTAAGCCCGAAACTATGGACTTTGGGCTAAGAGAGTAGCCCCCTGTTTCAGGCTTCTGACTACAACTGCTGGACTAATGACTAATGACAGGAAGATTTTTCGTGTGTGATGAGAGATTGACCTTACACAATCAGGGTCTTTTCTCCACTGGGCACTCTGGGCACGCGCCCAGGGCCCCGCGATCTATTGGGCCTCCTGGTATCTGCTGGAATGTAATGTGCTAAAGAGCGCTAGACATAGACTTTTAACTAGTGATTGACGATTTTACATGTCTCAAAACTAGAAAGCGTATGTCATCGAAAATTTAAAAATCTATAGATTTTTAAGCATTAACTTGTTTGCTTTAATGAATTTTGTTCTGTATTATACAAATATTTTCATTTAATGTGGCAGTAAAAAAATCTAGAATTTTGTCCTCTTTTTACCTGTTTTAGCAAAATAGTCCTTAGTCATGGGGGACCCATTATCCTAATGCCCGCTGTGCCTAGAGCGTAGCGTGCGTAGAGTAGAGTGTAGCGTGCGTAGAGTGTAGCGTAGTGTTTGACTGAAATATCCTCTTGCATTGTGTACAGGGCCGTCTTTAACCTATTGGAGGTTAAAGACGGCCCTGTACACAATGCAAGAGGATATTTTAGTCAAACATACAAACAAAACCTTCCTTGAACTCCATCTCCCATTCGTCCCGAAATTCCTCGTTTAAGCAAAAAATTTGACCCAAATTCCTAAAGGCATTAATCCGCGAAATACGAACCTTGTAAAATAAACCGTTGCCAGTCAAGGAAGTGATTAAATGTGGGAAATAAATCAGAGAGTAAAAATAGACTAACATCGACAAAGATTTGTTACTGTCATCCAATTTGTTGGGCTGCGGTCGGGCCATCGATTGGTGAGGTAAAATTGGACGGGTGATTATATTGTCAAGGGATTTTGATTGACAAAGTCTTTTTCAAATCTTTTTTAGGTAAAATTCTTCCGTTACTGAGTGACTGAGTGAGTGACTGACAGAAAACGTACAGCCGAAACTAGTCGTAGAAAGCTGTTTGAGATGTATGTTCCTTGGGGAGTGTAAGGGTAAGCTCGCTCCATCGTAGACTTTGTCATCTCTGACCTAGACTAGAGTCAAGAGCAAACCTATCACAAATAATAAATTTAGTTTAAAAAACTGTAACCCGACTACAGAAAAATAAAAGTGATCTGAAAAGTATGAAACAAGAAAATATTTCAGAAACAAATTAAGAGAGGTACAAAAATGGTCAAAGTAAAGCCGTGGTCGCATGCCTTTATAGTTTTATAAGTTTACCAGGCACCCACATGATATACAGGCATGCGACCACGGCTTTACTTTGACCATTTTTGTACCTCTCTTAATTTGTTTCTGAAATATTTTCTTGTTTCATACTTTTCAGATCACTTTTATTTTTCTGTAGTCGGGTTACAGTTTTTTAAACTAAATTTATTATTTTATACTTTTCCGTTTTAAAAATCGTTTCTATTTATAACCGCACGTCGCTATCATTTTAATTATGTACAACTAGCTATGCTCACGACTTTGTTCGCGTGGATATGGGCCAAAAAATGTGATGGTGATGCATAGATAAGATGTAAAAATTTCTTAAGTTTTTTCTTGCTGTTTTCTGCATTTGCGGGTGACACTCAACCGTTCGTTGACGTTTTTGTTACGGTCGAGTCTCACGCCTTAACAGGGGACGCAATGAAACCTGTCCGAGATGAGGTTTAAAAAATTTCTAAAAATGGCTTGTGACTTCCGTCACCGCGCAACGCATAAATATTTCGGGGTGCCCCAGGTGTCACCCATGCTAGCTACGCTGTGGCTGAAGTCGGTCTGTGGATGGTTAATCGTCTTATATTCTCATACCAAGACTCTTGCGTGCCTCGGAAAGTACTTAAATCCGTTGGTCCCGCCTGTTATTTGTAGACTTTTGACAGTCGTTACGAATTGTCCAAAGCCAGAAAATCTGACACCAGTCTGGTCAAAAAGTACCGGGTCACCCAGTTATTGGGGTGTGGTATTCAGCTGGATCCAGTTTGTCTGGAAGCCGAACCTAATATATTTGGTAAAAGGTTGAACACATGATGAAGATTTAGAACATAGATAGATAACCAACACTTTATGTCTTGTCTTAAAAGTCGCGACGAAGCTATCACGGGGCTTTGCCCCTCACCTACGCGTGATAAACGGTTAAGGCCTGTGACCTAATGTTGCCAAGTTTCCGCATAAAACCGGAAATTTGATTTTCACTGAAATTAAATGAGTCAAAGTTCTTTAATATACAGTATGTTAAAGAACTCTGACTCATTTAATTTTGTTTATCTATTATAAGTTAAAAAGGTTTAATGTTGCTACTGGTCATAAATTCTGGATTTACTTACAATGCTACTTAATATTAGTCAGTAACATCAGGAGACTGTTCGCAAAATTTGCGCTTTAACGTAGAGTTGGGGATACCAATCAGACTTATTATTATTATTTTAAAGATACAAAATCATCAGTAACATAAGTTGTCAGACTTTTCATCCAATTTAATACGGCTAATTATCAATATTGGTCTCTGAGAATCTCGGGGCTAAATGATAAAAGCCA
Organism: Lacanobia wlatinum; assembly: GCA_947578705.1. NCBI lineage: Eukaryota > Metazoa > Arthropoda > Insecta > Lepidoptera > Noctuidae > Lacanobia > Lacanobia wlatinum. Next base: position 19,724,781 of record OX388046.1, on the reverse strand, counting down.
CGCGAGTCTATCTTCTCTGTTAAACAACGCATGCTAAGACTCCACCGTGCCTCGGAAAGTAAGTTAAGCCGCTGGTCCCGCCTGTTATTTGTAGATTTTTGGCAGACGTTACGGATGGTCAGAAGCCAGAATATCTGACACCACGTCTGCCAAGAAGTACCGCGTTACCCTGTTTCTAGGTAGTGGAGATCTGCCGCACCACGTAAATTACTGGTATTCAGTTGCGGAACGCTGGAAAAAGGCTGGATAGATATTATGTATACATATCTATCGGCTGTTCCATGCGACTTTCTAGTTTTAAGACCTGGCAAACTTATACGGGTCTATCTTTTAACAGCTTTAGCTTATTATAAGTTAGGTTACATGTGTTAGCTGACATGGGCGGGGGTCCTTCTTCCGCGAAGAACACCGCTAAATTGAGATCAAATTAAGAATGCTATCCATCGACCTTGAAGTTGATCTGGCACCATCAATTCGGTTACATATATCGATAAATCCCTTACGATAAGATAAGAAAATGCTTACTTTTCTTTTGCTACGTATCTAAAGTTTCACAAATAACTCCACAGTATGTAATGTTCTGGTGTTATTTTCATGAATTGGTAGTACTATTTTTGTTCTCTAGATGGCGTTATGTGTGTGTATTTGCTTTACGTAATGAAAATTAATGTTAAATTCACATATCTTTTGATAGACCAAACCGATTCGGATGAAATGATACCTTAATTTTGTACTTTGATTTACAAAATTACCACGTGTTTTGAGCAACTAAACAGATGAACGGTCAAAAAATTAAATGCTGGAAATAGTTTCTATTAATACCTATTTCTGGCTATTTTATTTTATTAACGACTCTTCTACAGATTCTACACAGATACTTATTCAGTAAAACTAACTGTCGCTTGTTTGTTAACAATTTACACATATTTATTTACTTAGACAATACAAGAAATGTACATATTTGTAAAGTGCTCGTTAAGACCTTTCCTTTGATACCAAACATGTTATAATTAATTTTTTTTTCAGAGTCCGAAATTTACGTGTATTTTCTCGCATTTTAATTAAAGTGAAAATGTATACCTAGCCTATGTCACCCGCAAAGTTCTTACAAATCTATTGATACCTTATTCATCACAATAAGTTCAGTGGTTTAGTTAGGCGCTAGAGTGGAACATACACATATACATACATACATAGACAGCTAAAATCATAACCCTTTCTTTTGGATTTGCCGTAGTCGGGTAGAAAAACAAACGAAACCTGTTGACTGCCGACTAGGTGTCGTGAAATGCGGCACTGAGATATCGGCGCCGCAGCGCGCTTGCAGTATACAACATGCATTTATACACGTTGCGTATGAGTTGCTATCACTTTTTGGGCAGGCGCACACTCGACGAATTTAAGCATTTGTAGCTATGGAACACAGTGAGAGGCTCGTTTTACGGGTCGTGGGGTTGCCAAGGGCAGATTCGTGATCGCTCACCACGTCCCATCACTGGGACGAAGCGACATCAGAGACGAAAGCATGGCGTGATTTATTTCGACGCTAACACCATCTATCGAGCTTCGAAAAAATTCGAAACATACATATTTCGCTTTATGTATTTTTCTTCTAACTAGTAGCATCACAAATCGTAAAGATTTCAAAGATTTGATTAACTTCGCGTTGGTATCACTTTGATCATGTTTTTCACTAAATTGTACAGCCACCTCGTATAAAGTGCAGGCTTGATTTTACTTGTTTGTTAGCAATTTAAACATATTCGTTAACTTAGATAATATGATATACATACATAATTGTAATGTGCTCATCAAGACCTTTCTTTTGATATCAAACATGTCACAATTATCTGAAATTTATTTTTTTCGTGGTTAGAAATTTACGTGTCAAGTACACCATTATAGATTTAGGAATAATTTATATAACCTATGTCACCCGGAACGTTTTTAAGAAACTATTGATACCTCAATCATAAAAATCGGTTCAGTGGTTTAGGCGCTAGAGTGGAACATAGTTATATACATACATACATACATACTTACATACATAGACAGCTAAAATCATTACCCTTCCTTTTGGCTTTGCCGTAGTCGGGTAATAAAAAAAAAGAGAGCACTAAGAGGCGATTTCTCGAAATTCTTACGGGAGCGGGAAGAACGGTATATGCGCGTACGAAGCCGCGGGCAAAAACTAGTATTATATTTTATTGTTATTTTATTATGTTTGGGTGGCTTACAGCTATTAATACAGGGGTAATAGTAAGCTAATTCACAACAAGCCTCCACAGTTAACAATAAAGTAGGTATTGATGTACAGTTACAAAATTAATTAACTATTACTACTACTAAGTTAACATAAAATTAAGTACCTACGTAGGTAGAAATGTGCAACCACGATTAGAAAATATCAGAACGCGTAAAGTGTTTGGATAAAACAGTACTAATGGTTGCTAAGCTGCTTGCAAACAAACCTATTGAAAGCTGTTCATATTTAACAATTTTGTTGAATGCTTTTGCTGAGCGAACCATGTAACAGTTGCCACGGTGAACTGAGTAAGCTAATTCACAACAAGCCATTCACAAGCCTCCACAGTTAACAATAAAGTAGGTATTGATGTACAGTTACAAAATTAATTAACTATTACTACTACTAAGTTAACATAAAATTAATTACCTGCGTAGGTAGAAATGCGCAACCACTATTAGAAAATATCAGAACGTATTTACTTTACTAGCTTACCCGCGGCTTTGCTTGATTTAGATTTTTGCAAAAACAGTAGTTTATAAACGTCTGCAGGATCCCATCTACGTCAGTACCAAAGTTTTCAAAATTGGCTTAATAATATCAGTTAGGATGACGTCACTAGCGAGAAACTTAAAATAAATGCTATTTTTAACCGACTTCAAAAAAAGGAGAAGATTCTCAAATCGACGGCGTATGTATTTTTGTGTCTTCGCGGATAACTTCGTCGTTTATGAACCGATTTCGATGAATCTCTTTTTATATGAAAGGGTATGCTGCCGAAGTGGCCTCATTGCCACCACGTCAGGATCTGATGATGGAAACTTTGAGAAATCGAGGGCAACTCTCGATAATCGCAGGCACGCAGCTGGTAAAAACGCAGTTGATATTCCTGTGTATATCGGGTGATACTTCAAAACGATGAAAGTTTGGATCAGACCTAATGATGGAGATGACAGAGAGTCAAGGGAACTCCACATCGGTATGTAGGAACTACCAAGTTTTTGGGCTTATTTCATTCGTATTGACGAGACCTTTACACCGAAAGCACTAAGTAAGTTTTATTAAATAGGCCCCAGTTCATAACATAACATCTCGCCGGTACGCTGCGAATGGGTACGCAGGTACCACTAAAAAGTGAAAAATAAAAAACTTATTTACATAAAATTATCCGACTTCCAAAAAACAAAACACTACAAAGTATAAAATAACTTTAATTTCGGAAGTCGATGTCAAAAAACGAAATAACCAAAAACAAGTTAACTATATTTTTGTAAAAAAGTTTTTTTAAAGCTTGTTCTATAGTCGTGTATTCAAAACACTTTGTAAGAAAACATTTTCCTAATAAAGAAATACTTAGTTCAGTGAAAACTTATAATTGGCGTTCATTTTATTAGAATAAGTAAGTGCTTTGTTATTGTTGGAATTCTCTCTTAAAATCAGTGTTTCCTGATAACAACAACCTTGGGGGTTTAAGTCGATAGTGAATAGGTTACTTCTAGGCAAGCATGCTCCATTGTCGACCGCATCATTGCTTTCCACATGGCGAGGTTGTGGTGAAAAAAGAAACCAGAGAAATCCTCGGTTACTGACCACGAGAAAAACGCAGCAGTCTAAAACGCTTCTACGATATCATTTGATACCTTGACTTTCAGACGACACGTTTTGACTTTAAACAACAGTTTCAGACTTCTGTCTCAAGCTTTCAGACATTGACTTTAGAGTCATTGTCATTAAATCACTTAACAATAGGTTGTTAATATTATTCAGGCTTTGAAATATAATACTTTGCAAGATTATTATAATGTTGCTCGCCAGAATTAATGCCGAGTACATAGCAGCATTAGTTACCACTAGCGCCATCTTGTGTCGTAGCAAGATCTTTCTAGACTTTTCTATGCTAGATCATTCTAGAATTCTCGACACCTGGTCATTTGCGACCGGTATGTAGGAAGTTCTGGCATTAACTGACGCCCTGTGTAAGGCCTGCATAGCCCGCGACCGGGTCAACATGGGATTTACAATACGAGCGACAACTAGATATTAGTGTTGTTTAATTTTAGTTTTTTTTTTAATAAGTGTATTTATTTTGTACCTAAGTAGGTTGTAAATAACACTTTTACACGTCAATCCTTTTTAAGTCGTTTTAAGCAAAATGAGGCCGGTGTTTCCTAGCTGACTACCCTGAGAAGAAACACCGAAACAAACTCAGAGGTCTAAGTCTTGTTTGAAGTCCATACAATTGTACTGTTCAAATCATATGAGAATCATGTAGGTTGAGATCTGAGGTGGTCTTTTGAGGAAAGTACCACAAAAATTTGAGTGGACCTATCCAAACAGTGCAAGCATTTGTCAGTTATCGTGTAGGTCATCGGAAAATGTAACGACCTCGTAATAATTTAGTAACATTATTGTTGCAGATTTTTCAGTTGAATAATAACAGTCGCCAGGTCAATTTTAAAGGTTAAGCAACGCCTGCCAAGGTTGGTCTGTGGATGGGTGACCATCTTAACATACCGAGTTTCCTCCATGCCTTGGAAAGCACGTTAAGCCGTTGGTCCCGGCTGTCATTTGTAGATCTTTGGCAGTCGTTACGGATTGTCAGAAGCCAGTAAATCTGACTACAGTCTTACAAAGAAGTACCGTGTTACCCAGTTAATGGGTTGTGGAGGTCTGGTAGGCAGCCGCTTCACGTAAAACACTGGTATTCAGCTGAAACCGGTTTGATTGGAAGCCGAACCCAATAAAGTTGGGAAAAGGCTAAGCAGATGATGATTGTTGCAGATTTTTCTTTATGCACCTTGCTCATCTTTCGTGAGGGCTGACCAGCGACCAGTGGAGGCTACTCGGTGACCAGCCTGATATTATAAATTACGTTGGGGACTGGCCAACGCACTTTATCACACCACCGTCATCATCATCATCAGCCTATAGCGGTCCACTGCTGGACATAGGCCTCTCCAAGTACTCGCCATTCAACTGAATTTCCAACAATTCTCATCCAGCTGCTACCAGCCACACTGCGAAGATCGTCGCTCTACCTAGCCTGAGGCGTCCTACCTTACGTTTGCCGATTCGCGGTCTTCACTCAAGAACTCGTCTACTCCAACGGTCATCGGTTTTACGGCTAATATGGCCGGCCCATTGCCACTTGAGCTTGCTTATTCTGTGAGCTCTGTTTACCACCCTTTTTTATCGATGGGAAATCCCGCTCTGAGCGAAGCAGAAGAGAGTGTCAGACTCTTACTGACTAAATTCCATCCGTGTTCCTCCTAGTGCCCTTTGCGTTCCAGGGCCGCGGTGACCAAATTCCGCAACCCTGGCAGGCATTGGCCCTAGCGGACCCCTTCTTCTATGCTAACATCTCTTTGAGGCGTGCCGAACACAACGCGCCGACGACCCAGCCTTGATTTTGATCAGACAGTGAGCCTCTCAATACTTGCCGTCCGCAGGCCCGCGCCTACGGTGGCCGGAAATCGCCCTGCGACTCCCGACACCCGGGGCGTCTTCTTCTGTTGCGGTGGCTGGGGCGTGAGGTTTCCCTCTCTCTCACACGTTCGGCCTCCTCCTTTGCTAGCATTATGCTTCGCAGAAGGAGGTGACCGCTTCCCATGACTCCTCGCTCCAGACCATAGATCAAGGCCGGACCAGGGCCGGCCGCGAGAGGTACCGCCGCCGATTGCCTCGACGAGGACCCGGCGGTGATCCGCTCAAGCAGGGCAGACCTCCACCGTATGTTCCACCGTGTCCTCCGGGTAACACTCACAGTGTTGACACCCGGGTGTGTCCTTCCGCCGAATCCGAAACAGGTATCTGCGTCAGGCGGAAGGTGAGGACGCCATGGCGCCGCTCTAGACACTCCTCAAAGAGAGGACTTACCGCCCAATTGTGGCGTGCCCAAATAATTTACCACCCTAGTGCGCAATACATTCCAGGTGGATTTCCAGCCATTTTTCACAACTGTTGTTAGTTCAAAAGAACACACTATTTATATCGAAACTACAAATCAAACACCGATTTCGTCCATTTATCACTGACTGATAAAACGATTAGTGGCTCGGACGGTTAATCTTTTGTCTTTCCGTAATTGCCATCTAAGCAATTGTACTAAATAGTCCGACTTCAAGCTGGAGCTAGCGTTGATTTGAATAATTACTTACTAATTTACTAGGCGTTGTTACTGGACCTGCTTGCTTATATTTTATTAATATAAGCTTTTTGAACTTACCTTTCACCCTAATGGCAAGGATTACAAATGACAGGGTTTTCTGCGAGGAATACGAAAAATGCTGCTTTTTATTTTTTTAGGGTTCCGAACAAAAAAACGAAACCCTTATAGGATCACTCGCTGTCTGTCTGTCTGTCATCCTGTATGTCCGTCTGTCACAGCCAATTTTCTTCGGATCCACTAGACCGATTCTGTTGAAATTTGGGGATCAAACTAGAAAATTAAAAAAAAAACACAGTATTGTGTGACATATCAAATGAAAGAACTTACTGTGAGGGTTCTAATTATATTTGTTTTCATAATTTTAAAAGAAATACTTTTCAAATTAATCAAGAAATTAGACGAAAAATGACCATTCCCCCCCTGATCTCCGAAACTACTACCACAATAAATACAATTACGTGTTAAAAAAAAATTGTTCGGAACCCTTCGCACGCGAGTCCGACTCGCTCTTGACCGGTTTTTTTTTTTAATATTTGAAATAAGTTTCTCCAAACAGCAGTTTGTGAGGTTGCGTTTAAATTAGTCTTAACGATTAATAACGATTTGGCAGATTTTTGTGGTCTATGTGGTATAAGACTCCAATGCTCAGTGCACGCATGCAACTGGCACTTGACTGATTTTTCATTTTTCCTCACAAACAAACAAATCATTTTCTCTAATAGTATTACCACAATAAACTTCGTAATCTAAGTTACGGTTTGAAACCGTCACTTACAATTGGTTGGTTCCTTAGAGGATCTTAACTTGCCTTGAATTCTTGATTTGATTCGAATTGCCTTAGATTTTAGCGCTAAATAATTGTTGGTGAAACTTTATTAATGTGCTTGCCTAGTTAGGTTTTGTGGTATAATTAATTGCTTTGAACGATTTATCTACACTTAATACTATAAAGAGGAAAGATTTGTATGTTTGTAATGAGTAAACTCAAAAACGACTGGACCGATTTCAAAATTCTTTCATTATTAGCAAGCTAAATTATCAGGAAGAAACATGGGCTTTAATTTATTTTTGAAAAGAATAGGGATCCCCACGAACATTGCAATACTAAATCAGCGCGAACGAAGTCGCGGGCGAAGTGTCAATGGTTGATAGAAAGGTTGGATTGAGAGAGAGAGAGGCCAAAGAAAAATGGATATATTGTGTGAGAAGTGAAAGAAAAGGAAGTCAGTGATAGCATGACGGCTGACAGGACAGCTTTAGCCCCAAGTAACATGAGATTAGGGTCGAAAGATGGTGGCATAATACTTTTTTCTGAGTGGCCAAATACTTTTGAGTTGTAGTGTACAGGAAGGTACGTATTGGAGAAAGTTACAACGGTACTCGAGTTCATCATCCAAACAGAAACTCCATGATTCTATATCGTAAAGTATTTCACTAGCGCAAGTGCCATACGCAATTTGTAAGTCCCCTAATATTTGTCGTCTAGATTTAGCTATCTGTGTTCACTTGATTAAAACCCTTGATTACTCTACTTACATATGTGAATAATTTCTGTGTCATGGTTAGGTATCTCTGAAAATTTGATGACATTTTGAGAGACTCGTAAATATTTCCTCATTTATCCCAGTGTGCGTAAATGTTATAGGTAATCATCATCATCATCATCATATCAGCCGAAAGACGTCCACTGCTGGACAGAGGCCTCCCCTAAATGTCGCCACAATAACCGGTCCTGTGCGTCTCGCATCCATCGGTGAATGGGGATAAGGACAGGAACACAATGGGAATTTATTTGTGGTTGTTTTACTTTTCAAGACATATATAAGGTGCTATAAAAATATCTGCCACGGCTTTAATGGGAGGTAGTATTGTGTTTATAGATTACAATAGTGAAGAACTTTCGTACCCAGGAACAGTTAATTCAATTTGAGAAAATAAAGTAGTTAAATTAACATTGGCTCTACTCTGCATAACGTGGTTCACAAATTACACGCGATGTGTCGCTTCGTCAATGAAAACAACTGCTATCTCTTTCCATCTGTTCTGTGAATGAAAACTGATATCAGCTGACTAGTTCGTCACTACCTAATCTACTAGGTACCCAATAATACGCCAAGTGTTTTAAAAGTGCAATTACTTACCAGCTACCGCATTCTTCCAAAAAACTGACGTAAATAAGATGATAAACTTCCCATCACACTTAAAACAGGCTTTGGACTGTCAAGTCAGTGTAAGAATCGCAATTTTTTTCTTATTATTTTTAAACAATAGGTACTTAGATTAATATCAAATAACGATAAATTACAGTAACTCGGCGTGTTTAAAAGTTAATCATCTTATTTACAACAATTGTACCGTATTTACAGTTATTTACACACTCCCTACCTACTTATCTACAAAACTGTTGTACAAGTCCGCCTTCGCGTTGCACACAAATGTAGGCACGCTTACGTACATGTCTCTTCACTTTATTTAATGTGTCCGTTTCACTTTTCACTTGCCTAAATGCGTGTTTGATGCGCCTTTTTAGTTCTTCCACACTTCTAATGTCATGTCCGGTTTGGCCGTACACAAGGTCCTTTACACGACCCCACAAAAAAAAGTCTAGAGGGGTTAAATCCGGCGAGCGAGGAGGCCACGGCACTGGCCCTCCTCGGCCTATCCACCTTTCACCGCCGTACCACACACCGTTTAAAAATTCCCGTACGCTGATGGCGAAATGAGGTAGTGCTCCATCATGTTGATAGTGCAGCCCTCTTATCTCTTCAAGAGGAATACGTTCCAACATTCTTCTCACACGGGTTCGTAGTAACCGCAGATACGTGTCTCCGTTCAGTCTGTCCAAGAACACTGGACCTAAAATTCTGTTGCCGAGTATCCCGGCCCACACGTTAACACTAAACCGAGTCTGAAAGTGGTCAGGCCGCACAACACGAGGATTCGCCTCAGCCCAATAATGTGCATTGTGTATGTTGAACATACCAACCCATGTGAATGTGGACTCATCAGTCCATAGAATGTTGCGGCGTTCTTCTCGAATCCAATCGCAAAACGCGAGGCGAGCCGCGTAGTCCTGTGGATGCAATTCTTGCACTCTTGTGAAGTGGTAAGGATGGAGCCCTTCCCGATTTAAAAGTCGGCACACGTAGTTGTCGCTCACGTCGAAGACTCGAGCAGCATCCCTAGTGCTCGCAAGAGGATGACGCCGGAAGAAGTCTATCACTTCCTCTTCGATTTCGGCAGAGTATGGAGGCCTGCCTGCGTCAACCGGAGGCGGGTCAAAGCGGCCGTGTTCTCTAAATCTGTACACGGCATCCAGAATGGTATGATGACTCACTCGCACACCAAACCTCTGCTGGTATAAGTTTACTGCATGCGCAGTAATGGAGTTACACTCGCGGTAGCACAATACCATTTCAAGATATTCTTGATTGGAATACCGTCGTCTGGGAGGCATTTTTAATGAAAGCGCGCGCGATATTCCCGTCGCTGACCGCTAAAACTAACTTCCGAGCGGGCGCGGGGCGACTGGCGAGCAGGCGGTCGGCTGGCGCGTGCGACGAACGGGGTAGTGCGGGTGAGGGTGGGGGCGCGCGGGGCTGCGCTTTGACGACCGAGTGGCCGCCGCGCATGGCGGCATTGTTTGATAAGAATGGCAACAGTGTATGAACGTCGCCGGCGTCTTTGAATTGAATTCGGTGCGGTGTGGCAACAGCGTATTAAGTGTACGGGATGGTTTTATACTAATAAATCAATTCAAATTTATACGTACTTTTTTTTTGTATGTAAAAAAATATGACAAATAATCAATAATTTATCTTTACTATTGTAATCTATAAACACAATACTGTCTCCCATTGCAGCCGTGGCAGATATTTTTATAGCACCTTATATATCAATCAAAATATATAAAAGTAAGTTTTATATATTTTGATTGATATATATGTCTTGTGCGAGTCCCAAATAAACATTATTTCTTTCTTTATAGAGATAAGTACAGATTTTTGAATAATATCTAGTCATAATTCAGTGTTGCTTTTATCGGATGTAGTCGCAGGTAAAGCAAAGGCAATACGATTTGTTTGTAGGAGTAAAATCTTGAAGTATTGATACAAACAATCTGCCTAGCCATACAGGACTACTGCCATGACAACGAATAAGTCAATACTGGTAGAACTCAGCATCACCAAATGCCTGTATAGGCCTATTCAAACATAATTATGCATTCATCCAAGCATAGTCTGGAAAGACTCATTATACTGGGCCGGGTCGAAGGAAAACGCGCACAAGGTAGAACACCGGCAAGATGGGCAAACACCATAAAGAAGGCTGTTGGAGGCAGCATGTACAGACCGCTCTGCTGAAGACCGCATGGCTTGGAGACGCGTCTTGTGTCTTGTCTCAGTAGTGAGGGAACGTCGACGAAGAAAAATAATCTACATAGTTTTCGCCCAATAATGTAGGTAGCGGCTTCCATTCTAACAGGATTTAACCTGCTATAGGTATCATGCTACGGCCACACTACTGTAATATGGCAATAATTATGGCCATAATTGGTGTTGTTTCACTTGATTTTGTTTCAATTATTGCCATATTACGGTAGTGTGGCTGTAGCATAACATAGATCTAGGCTAGCTTAGACAGCTCAGTGCATCAGAAAGCTTGTTATTCCTGGCTGTCATACGTAGATTTTTGACTGTCTTCACCGAAGCCCGAATGACAAAAAAAAAAAACAAAAATGAAGCAATAAAACAAAAAGTGTAGCTAAGGGTCCAAAGGGTCTTCACAAGACCAATGATTATTGGTCTTGTGAATAATAAGTAAGTAAAAAAGAAAGATAATTTATTTGTCGAATATGCGTTTACATGAACTGTCGAATCAGACATACTAGGAAAAAAAGGGAAAAAGAAAAAATAAAGAAAAGAAAAGAAAAAAGAAAAGATGATTTTTTTATAAGTATGATTTCTGAGAAACAAGTTAGTGCAGTGCTGGGGAAATTTATGCAGGGTCATGTGACGAGATGACAATATATTTATACGAATTGATTATTTTATTTGTTAAAATTTAATATTTTAATGTATTTTAATTTTTTGACTTGGTTTTTTGGACATTATTGATTTTATTATTTTGAATTTAATTTTAATGTATGATTTGTTTTTGTTTCTATTTGATTTTTAATACTGACTAAATTAGTCAGAGGTCTTAAAACTATTATAGTTTTAAGACTTCTGACTAATTTAGTCAGTCAGTCTGTTACTAACAATTATGGACATTATTAGTCTGAAAAATAAACGATGTGATGTGTCATGTGATTTATATTATTTCTGTAATTACCTAAATTATATAAATACTTACTTATCAGAGAACGGAAATTGGGTTACCATAATAACGAATGTCTTCAATTCATTACGCGAGACAGACAGAGGCCATAATTTATTACTACCGATTGATTTACCTCCTTCCGTCCTCCAATAGTCTTTGTTTCCGAATCTTAAGGCGAGATTCACAGTTTTGAGTTGGGAATAGTTTTTGTAGCTGACTTTCAGGTTACCTAATTTAAATGATCTTGTGAAAGTTCTACTGAAAGAAAAAGACATCCTATAAATAAAAAAATAGTTTAAAAAACTGTAACCCGACTACAGAAAAATAAAAGTGATCTCAAAAGTATGAAACAAGAAAATATTTCAGAAACAAATCAAGAGAGGTACAAAAATGGTGAAAGTAAAGCCGTGGTCGCATGCCTTGATAGTTTTATAGATGTGCCAGGCACCCATATGATATACAGGCATGCGACCACGGCTTTACTTTCACCATTTTTGTACCTCTCTTGATTTGTTTCTGAAATATTTTCTTGTTTCATACTTTTGAGATCACTTTTATTTTTCTGTAGTCGGGTTACAGTTTTTTAAACTATTTTTTTATTTTATACTTTTCCGTTTTAAAAATCGTTTCTATTTGTAACTGCACGTCGCTATCATTTTAATTATGTACAACTAGCTATGCTCGCGACTTTTTTGGCGTGGATATGGGCGAAAAAGTGTGATGGTGATGCATAGATACCTAAGAAGTAAAATTTTTTTTAGTTCTTTCTTGCTGTTTTCTACATTTGCGGGTGACACTCAACCGTTCGTTGACTTTTTTGTTACAGTCGGGTGTCACCCCTTAACAGGGGACGCAATGAATCCTGTCCGAGATGAGGTGCAAAAAAAATCGAAAAATGGCTTGTGACTTCCGTCACCGCGCAAGGCATAAATATTTCAGGGTGCCCCAGGTGACAGCCATGCTAGCTACGCCACTGTTGCTGAAGTCGGTCCGTGTATGGTTGATCGTCTTATCTTATCATACCAAGACTCTTGCATGCCTCGGAAAGTACTTAAATCCGTTGGTCCCGCCTGTTATTTGTAGACTTTTGACAGTCGTTACGGATTGTCAGAAGCCAGAAAATCTGACACCAATCTGACCAAAAAGTACCGGGCCACCCAGTTATTGGGATGTGGTATTCAGCTGGATCCAGTTTGTCTGGAAGCTGAACCCAATATATTTGGGAAAAGGTTGGACAGTTGATGAAGATTAAGGACATAGATACATAACCAAAACTTTATGTCTTGTCTTAAAACTTTGTATTGTCTTAAAAGTCGCGTCGAACCTATCACGGGGCTTTGCCCCTCACCACGGATGATAAGCCATTAAGGCCTGCGGGTGACCTAATGTTGCCAGGTTTCCGCATAAAAGTTTAATTTTCACTGAAATTAAATGAGTCAAAGTTCTTTCATATACAGTATGTTAAAGTCATTTCATTTTGTTTATCTATTACTAGTGAACGTCACGCGGTTTCACCCGCATAGTTCCCGTTCCCGTGGGAGTACGGGGATAAAATATAGCATATGTTACTCTCTGATAATGTATCTATCCGTTGCTGGAAGAATTTTTCAAATCGGTCCAGTAGTTTCGGAGCCTATTCATTTCAAACAAACAAACAAACAAATCTTTCCTCTTTATAATATTAGTGTAGATAGTGTAGACAAGTTAAAACGGTTTAATGTTGCTACTGGTCATAAAGTCTGGATTTGCTTACAATGCTACTTAATATTAGTCAGTAATCTCAGGAGACTGTTCGCAAAATTTGCGCTTTAACGTAGAGTTGGGGATATCAATCAGAATTATAAAAATACATACTTATTATTATTATTTTAAAGATACAAAATCATAAGTAAAATAAGTTGTCAGACTTTTCATCCCATTTATTACGGCTAATTATCAATAATGGTCTCTGAGAATCTTGGGGCTAAATGACAAAAGCGATTCGATCTTCTCGGTTAAACAACGCATGCTAAGACTCCTCCGTGCCTCGGAAAGCAAGTTAAGCCATTGGTCCCGCCTGTTATTTGTAGATTTTTGGCAGACGTTACGGATGGTCAGAAGCCAGAATATCTGACACCAGGTCTGCCAAGAAGTACCGCGTTACCCTGTTTCTGGGTTGTGGAGATCTGCCGCATCACGTAAATTACTGGTATTCAGCTGCGGAACGCTGGGAAAAGGCTGAATAGATATTATATAAACATATCTATCGGCTGTTCCCTGCGACTTTCCAGTTTTAAGGCCTGGTGTTATTTCCATGAACTGGTAGTACGATTTTTGTTCAATAGATGGCGTTACGTGTATGTATTTGCTATACGTAATGAAAATTAATGTTAAATTCACATATATTTTGATAGAGCGAACCGATTCGGATGAAACAAAACCTTAATTTTGTACTTTGAGTTATAAAATTACAATTGATAAAAGTTATCTGCATTAGTTTTTTTACTTTCCACGTGTTTTGAACAACTAAACAGACAAACGGTAAAAAAATTAAATACTGGAAATGGTTTCTGTTAGTACCTATTCCTGGCTACTTTATTTTAATTTAATGTACAACAACAACTCTTCTACAGATTCTACATAGATTACTTTTTCAGTAATACTCACTGTCGCTTGTTTGTTAACAATTTATACATATTTATTTACTTAGACAATACAATATTTGTACATATTTATAAAGTGCTCGTTAAGACCTTTCCTTTGATACCAAACATGTTATGATTATCTCAATTTAATTTTTTTTTTAGAGTCAGAAATTTACGTGTGTTTTCTCGCATTTTAAATAAAGTGAAAATGTATACCTAGCCTATGTCACCCGCAAAGTTCTTACAAATCTATTGATACCTTATTCATCACAATCAGTTCAGTGGATTAGTTAGGCGCTAGAGTGGAACATACATATATACATACATACATAGACAGCTAAAATCATAACCCTTCCTTTTGGATTTGCCGTAGTCGGGTAAAAAACAAACGAAACCTATTGACTGCCGACTTGGTGTCGTGAAAATGCGACAATGAGATAACGGCGCCGCAGCGCGCCTGTAGTATACAATTAGCATTTATACATATTGCGTATGAGTTGCTATCACTTTTTGGGCAGGCGCTCACTCGACGAATTTAAGCATTTTTAGCTATGGAACACAGTGAGAGGCCCGTTTTACGGGTCGAGGGGTTGCCAAGGGCAGGGTTGTGACCGCTCACCACGTCCCATTACAGGGACGAAGCGACATCAGAGACGAAAGCATGGCGTGATTTATTTCGACGCTAACACCATCTATCGAGCTTCGAAAAAATCCGAAACATAAATATTTCGCTTTATGTATTTTTCTTCTAATGAGTGGCATAACAAATCGTAAAGATTTCAAAGATTTGATTAACTTCACGTTGGTATCACTTTGATCATGTTTTTCACTAAATTGTACAGCTACGTCCCACGAAGTGCAGGCTCGCTTTTACTTGTTTTTTAGCAATTTAAACCTATACATTTACTTAGACAATATGATATACATACATATTTGTAATGTGCTCATCAAGACCTTTCGTTTGATACCAAACATGTCACAAATATCTGAAATTATTTTTTTTCGTGGATAGAAATTTACGTGTCAACTCCATCATAATACATTTAGGAATAATTTATATAGCCTATGTCACCCGGAACGTTTTTAAGAATTTATTGATACCTCAATCATAAAAATCGGCTCAGTGGTTTAGGCGTAAGAGTGGAACATAGTTATATACATACATACATACATACATACATACATAGACTGCTAAAATCATTACCCTTCCTTTTGGCTTTGCCGTAGTCGGGTAAAAAAGAAAGCCAGACGTTGATCACTTTTTAGGGTTCCGTACATAAAAGGTAACCAACGGAACCCTATTACTAAGCCTCCGCTGTCCATCCATTCGTCTGTCAACTTAACCACTTTAACAACAAAAATTAAAAAAAAGGGAGTTCCCTTATAAGAAACGTGATTTTTTTTCGGTTTATGGTACGGAATCCTTCGTATATGAGTTCGACTCCCACTTAGCCGGTTTTTTACTTACAACATGATTGCATTTTTAATCAATTTTCCTCACGATATTGTTCAAAACCATAACTGTAGCCGGTTTCTGATATGAAATTAGCTAGGAGAGAATTTAAATCCTACAATTATGTTAATTGTTCATTTACGCAAAACTTCGCAACGGATTTGGAAGTTTGACACACATTTAAATACTCATACTAATATACTTATACATCTTATTTTTACTAATATTATACAAAAAATTTCTAGAGAAATTGAGGAGTTAGTTTGTTTGGTTGAATTTGCTAATCACAGGAACAATTGGTTCGAATTAAAAAAAACTTTTAGCGCTGGATAGCCCAAATAATTATCAAGGAAGGCTTTGTAACATCGGAGCATTAAATGTGATGCAAGGGAAGTCGCGCGGGACAGCTAGTGATTTATAAGTCCTGTATAAACTCATTTATTTTTGTCCCAACCAGAAGAACATGCAGACGAAATTACGAGCAAAAAGCTGGTAAACAAATAAAATTATTAAGATCTCTACTAACGCAGAAAACGATTCTTGGAGCATCTTATATTACATCTTAAACGGGGTAAAAAGGAAAGTAATAAAAAACAAAACTTTAAAAGTGATTTTCACGTTATTTAAATATCAATGGCAGCATTTACGATCTAATAATATTAAATTAAAATTTAATAAAGAATAAACGTTGTATTCTAGAAAACCAATAACATAATATTACAGTGAAAATCCTTATCAAAGTTTATTTTCGATTCACCCCTCGCCCTCCGTACCTACCCATTTTACGGTAACTTGCTGAATCTCTCGCACTAAGTATATACCTACATATTTTCAAAAATCTCTAGCCTCAACTCGACTCCACCCCACTCCATCGCTGTCTGTCGTTTCAATAATTACAGCAGCGGCTCTACGCGCCGTTAAGACCTAGAACTAGACATAGCTAGGGACTGACGCTTAAATACTGAACATTATGGCTGGTCGGTATTGAGGACATCGGCACGATGGAGTTTGTGGGGTTGGCAGAATTTGTTATATACCGGTTTTCTGTGTCCGTTTTTAAGATTCCGGACCCGAAGGCTAACCAACGGAACCCTATTACTAAGCCTTTGCTGTCAGAGCTTAATTTCAAGAACCGTAATAGGCGTAATAGACAGTGGAACTTTTTACCGAGTGTGTATTACCGTTATAACAACAAATAATAAAAATTATATATTATATGTATATATTCGCCGTATGGTGTCGGCCGGTGCCGTATTGTGCCGTAAAGGAATAATACCATCCCATTACTTCCCGTGGGTGCCGTAAGAGGCGACTAAGGGACTGGCCAGAGAATGGGCAGCAACGTTCTCTGTAAAACTCAGCAGCATACACTGCGATCGCCCACCAGCCTGCCAAGCGTGGCGATTATGGCAAACCCCTTTTGGGGGAGGCGTATGTCCAGCAGTGGACGTCTCTCGGCTGATATGATGATGATGAATAAAAATTAAAGGGCAATCCATACAAGAAACGTTTTTTTACGCCTTATAGTACGGAACCTACCGGTTGTTTTTAGCAAAACTGCTAAGATTCTTGGGGTCTTAAGTTCGTAAAAAGTCTTCAGTTTCATTCTCAGTAACAGTACAAAGTTTGACTTTGAAAAAAGAAAGGAAAATCTTGTATTCCTGACAAAGTCGATTAATTACAATCGACTTTGTCAGGAATACATACAATATATACCAAACTTTAGAAGCTCGTGTTTACACTTATTATAACTACAGGGAAAATTACCCTATACTAAGGGGTCTTTCAAATAGGGCGGGTCGATATTGACAGTTTGTGGCGGCCATGTTGTTTTGGCGGCATCTGTCAAATGCGTTGTTATTTCTTCAGTTACTGATGCCAAATCATCATGGCAAGTTACTCGATTGAGCAGCACGTCCAAATGATAAAACTTTATTAGTAAACACAATGGACATTCTGCATGAACGGTTCGAGGGTAGGATTATCTCCCGCAGAGGTGACGTGAATTGGCCACCAAGATCGTGCGATTTGACCCCGCTAGACTTTTTCTTGTGGAGTTTTCTCAAGTCGCAGTTCTATGCCAATAATCCGCAATCAACTGATGCCCTGAAGGTCAACACAACGCAGGCCATTGTTCTGATTTAGCCGGATGATGCAGTAATTGATAATTGGACCTGTCTGATCCGTGCCACCGTTCGAAGCCGCGGTGGACATTTAAACAATGTCATATTTCATAAATAATGGCATAAATGGGCCTTTCAAATAAAAAAATAATTTCTTTAATATCTCACATACAGCTTGTTTTATTTAATTTCAACATCGACCCGTCCTTGTTGAGAGACCCTTTATTTAGTATATCCAGTGTCCCAGCTTGGAAATATCACACCCCTCTCCGCTATAGTTTTCAGGATGCTGTTGGGGCTGGCTCATACCCCTTGCGTATGATAGAGGTCTTTTTCTGTCATATTATTCCTTCCACTTTCTACCACCATTTTAAGTCTTCCTCTCTCCTTAACAATATCGCTTCTAAATCGTTCTCACATATATGAATAAATTCAAAAAGTATAATTTAACCACAACTTCGTAACAGTTTATTAAAAAAGTGTCCGTGGAGTTTTTTGCATGGTCTTCTGCATAGAAATCTACATTTTCGAACGTGCAAAAAGGCTCATATTTTTGACCGAACAACCATGACAATTTAAAAGTGCCTATGAATGGTCTAATAAATAATAGAAATAAATGCTTTGAGTTTGAGAATAACTCTTTTATCGCATACACTTAATTTATCCTCGTAAGTCCTTATAAAGCAGTCACTCCAAGTACAACAGGTACTAATATTCATGAGCCTATTGTTTCCTCAGGGTACTGTAAGCTAATCGTGATTGGTTGATTGTCGTCAAGATTGTTAATTGTTCTCGTCTGCTGGGACATATCAGTCGACGTTACAGCTTATGTGCTGGTTTAGATGAACTTAGTTTACTGGATTAAGTGCATGAGGCAAGAGATTTTTGATTTTCTTTTTGATTTTTTACTTGCCTTGTTTAATGTTATGTTTCACTGCTAATATGTTTTCAACACACTAGCTGGTAAACTGGCTTCTAACCCCCAGCTATTAGGCACGCAATGAAGAGTATTTTGCACTAGTGCAGGTAAAAGAGCAGTCACCCTTGATGATATTTATGAGGTCAGGCTGGTCGCAACTGCCACGATAATTGAGCGCGTTGTACACACTTTAAGAGGCTTTCGAATAAAAAAAGAATTTTTGAAGTCGGTCCACAATAGGCGGAGAAATCGGGGACATGCAAAAAAAAATACATACAGCCAACCACAGAACCTCCTCCTTTTTGAAGAAGTCGGTTAAAACTGATACTATTATACAACGTGTAACCGAAAAAACGCAATACCTCTTAAGGAGTCATTGTACTCATCATTATGAACAACTTTTACTATGGGACCAATCCCGAAATCGCGAAAGTTGTTCATAATGATGAGTTCAGTGACCCCTTAAGAGGTATTGCGTATATTCTGTTACAAGTTGTAGATCTTAAAACAGAGAAATACAAAACCTATAACTTTCCTTTTTACCGTCTATCTTTAAGCTACCAGCAACACTACAATGTATGTATTATCTTCACCTGAATTTTCAACAATGTAGCCTTTTGTCTTTTTCTGACTGCAAGAGTTGTTTAAATTGGATTGGTTTTAAATCGCGAATGGTGGAACGATCGTTGTTCTCACGTTTGAAAAGTTTTACTGCAATGTCTGCAATATTTATTGTTGACTATATTTGATTCTAGTTTCGTTTGTATCAATAGTTTTTTCTATGACAGGGCTGTATCAATTCAGCGCTAAGATGATGTAATCATTTTTTGTCGGGGATCATAATCAAATTATTATGATTCCCGACAAAAACCATTACGATTACAAAAAGTGTATTTTCCATAAGACTCAATCTATTTATTATAAACTAGTTGACCCGCTCAACTTCGCCTGCTCCGCTCCTATTGGTCTTAACGTGATGATATGTAGCCTATAGCCTTCCTCGATAAATGGGCTATCTAAGACTGAAAGTATTTTTCAAATCGGACCAGTAGTTCCTGGCCAGCGCGTTCAAGCAAACAAACAAACAAACTCTTCAGCTTTATATATTAGTATAGATAGATAAAGCATTTATTTGGTGCAAGGAAAGAAAACAACACAAATAAACACAGTTACATAAATCATCACATCACACTAGAAACTAAAAACTAAAATATTCAGCATAAAAATAAATTCAGCATAAGAATGAATGACAATGACTGAATGTAAAGCGCCAGACAACTTATCTACAAAAAAAAAATATTTTACATGGTTAGTCCAATGTGCGGTGTGTCCTTAAGCTGCACCAAATTGGAGTCCAACTCAGCATGCACCTGACACTGACATTCTGCTGGTTCCCGGTAATGACAAAGGTATTATGCATCGACTGTCGCGAAAAAATCAATACCTATTTGTTAAACAAAATGCAACGTATTTTTAGGGATATCCTAAGAGCATTGTAAAATACATCGGGGTTATGGTCGTCTAGTCCCGCCCTAAATGCAGATCTTTATATCCAGTGCCGAGATATTTATCCGTATTTTGTGTGGCACCAGTAATACTCGGAACATTCTCGTCTAGACTGGGATTTGGAAGTTGTTTTGTTATTCACGATTGGTACTAGGATAAGAAGTACAGCTGACTGTTTTGTATGCAGTTGGATGTACTAGAATTGACGAGATTGTTTGAGTCTGATGTAGAATTTTGATGACGGTATAACAGACACTTCCTGAAGGCTATCTGGTACTTAAAAAGATATCAAATTATGCTAACTGCGTGGTGCTCGGAAAACTTCAAAATTTTCAGTAATTATTCAGACTTTGACTTATATCTTCTAAACGGTAAATTCTGCATAAAAAGTCAGTCAGTAGACTATTAAAGTAGATAAAATTTGCTACAATTAGAGTGCAAATGCAGTTGAATTCGTTTAACAGGTATTGAGATATAGCACATCAAACACAAACCATTTTTCACAAAAAATCGAAATCGTAGTTTTAAAAATGGAGCTCTGTGTTACTGGACTTTCGAAAAAGATATGTTAGATAGATAGATTGAAATAGATTTTAAATATTGCACAAATTTTGGAAATTTTAAAATATGGAAGAAAATTAAGGGAAAAGATTTACATTATGTGATGACGGGACCTCAGTTGACTTCTGCAACACACACACGCACCCACACACACAGCACACCCACGCAGCGGCGCGCGCGCGCGGTCTGTTCACGGCATAATGTAAATTAGTATTTTCAATAATTTAAGAGAATGATCATCCAACTATGGGAAGATACCCGAATTTTCAATTTCCTTAACATTAACTGTTAGAAAGCCCTTTTCTAGAAGATCATTTGCTACTTATTCGAATTTTGACAATTTATTATGAATTCGTTCAAGTTAATCGAAGCAGATTTTAATATAATATGTATAATTTAAAAAAAAAAAAAAAAAAATAATATTAGAATAAAACTGAACAGAATACTATGATTGAATAAGATAGAATACTAAATATATACACTTAAAATAAAATATCCTAACTAAGATAAGGCGTCAAAAAATTCGTCCGCATCGCTGTCCACCGGAAGTGAGCCCAAAAGACTGGCGGCATTGCCACGTTGTATGGCAATGCTTATCCTCTGTCCGAGGTAAAAGCCAGCCCTTGGGTCACGCGAAGTGTCAACTAAGCGTTTAGATAGATCTTTAAATAAGGCATGAGCACTCGGACCCCACGGTCCAAGAGTTTCAACCCCAAACGGCTCAAAAATATAATTGCCAACAAGATTATTATATTTCCGCCGCTTGAGGTTCTCAGCAGCCGCAGCGGCAGTACCAGCACAGCACGACGAGCTAGGAAGATGGGATGGCGCAAGAGTATCGACACAAGTAGCGTCCCACACTAAAGGCCTACCCATCTTCCATGGAAACAAAGACATACCGTCCGGTCGCTTGCCGTCGTCGCGTGCCAGGCCATTGGGTTCTAGTACGGCTGGAACGCCGACGGCGACAAGAGCGCGTCGGATAATGTCGTTGATGTTTGCGTGCCGTGCAAAGCGACCCGCACTTCGACTGCATGAGAGACCGTGGTGCCCGAGGCTGTTGACAGCTTCACCACAGTGACAACGATGAGGAGAACAACACGATGCGCCTAAGCGAAGGGAAGCAGCGAGGCGGAAAGTTGTATCGTCGAACAAGGTGCCTAAGTTCGACGACGGCAGTGCGTGAAGCCAGAGGCCCGACTCCCACTCACCCACAGCCAGCAGGCGCGCACGCTCCGCAGTAGAAGTAGAAGTGGCTATAAGGTTCCTCTGAACTTCTCTGCAGACCGGCTCATCCCACTGTCTCTGGTATGATGGGTTGTCGGGTAGATTTACATTCGGGCAAGCGAGTTTCCAAGCATTCACAGCCTCGGTGAAGCACGGCACATCAAAATCAATCAGTGTGGAAGCTAGGATATTCCTGATTAATTTATCAGTGCCATGAACCGAAGATATAAAAGCCGGTAAACTAATACTGGTAATTTTGCGGACGCCGAGGCCTCCCATACGAATGGGAAGAGTAGCTTGAGCCCAAGCTCGGTCGTCCATGGCCACATTTAAAATTGAAGATAGTGTATGCTTGAAATTTGGTCCATTTTTTCTAAAAGGTGAGGGTGCTTCCACATATGGGAAGCACGAAGAAAATATGTCAATTTAGGACCGAAACAGCAGTAACGAATTATGGTGATAGCCGAATGCATGTTAATTTTTAACAGTCTTTCCGAAACGTCTTTGAAATTTTGAATTTTTTCTTCGACAAAATTGGGAAAGGAATTCTCAAAGATTGGTGACCCAAGGAGGTGAAGAGAGCTTTTGTCCATAATTTTGATTCCAGGGGCTATTGCGTTGAATTTTGAAAGTGTGAATTGTCGGTCAGTACTGTCAGACAAAAATAATTCGCATTTGGAAAAGTTCAGATCAAGTCCAATGGAATGAAGTCGATTTTTTAAAAATTGTAGATCATTTAATACCAAATTTACATCGCCTCCAAGGGTACCATCATCGAGATACCAAACATTAAATTTAGAATTTAGCTGTCGAATAATAGGGTGAATAGCTAAACTAAAGATCACTGACAGCCAACAGCAGATTCCAAAAGGTTGTCCCGATAAAGTAATTTAGATGGTTGTCTATAACATTGCCAGAGAAAACTGAAAATTTGAGGTATTTCTTTCTTAGATTCTACCAACAAGGTGTCCCTATTTACCGAATTAAATGCATTTTTGATGTCAACCTTCAGGATGACCTCTCCTTTGCCAGAATTTGCGTGGGTCGACAGTGCGTGTACGGCAGCCTCACAACCCCCTTTGGAGCCGTAACCCAACTGCAGGGGCTGAAATTTTTCCGAAACTATCTCACCATAAAATTTACAACAAATCTTGGCTGCCATACGACGGTAAGTAGTTCCGACGGCAATGGGACGAATACCGCCATCTCTCTTGCGTAGGGCACATAAGTTGGCCCCGTACAAGACGTCGATGACGGCCTCGTTTACCTTGCCGGAGAGCATGAGGTTAATCAGAGCCGTGAGCTCCTTCAAAAGCAACTCACCAGCTTCCCCGGCGCCTGAACAGATAAGATCCTTTAGATGTTGCGGACTAAGGGCGTCGAGGCCGCCAGCAGAGCCACTCCGGAAGGAGAAAATGGCTGTGATCACCTCTCGACCTGTAATGGTGAGGGTGTGAATATCCGAATCAGGGGGGTCGGGAAAAGAAAGACCATCCGCTGGGGGAGGATGTTTGCTCTCCAGAGCTGCGAGAGTATCTGGAGAACACGGAGCCACCACATCACTACTGAAAAGAATCCTGGCTGCTCCGCTAATGTCACCTTCCCCTAATTTAGATTCGACCAGATGGGAAATACCTCTTAAGGAGGTAAACCTCTGTGTCGACAATTTAGATTCCAAATTTAGAGCCGAAACGTTACAGTTTTCTTTAATTTGTGCTGTTAAAGTCTTTTTGGTTGCCAAATTCTTATTCACATGTAAAATTCTGTAGGGAAAAGTGAGAAGATGTTCCCAGGCACTTTGCGAGTTCTCCCGGGCGGCACGGCGAACGAGTCCTGCCAAGTGTTGCGCTACTAGAGGTCTAGCGCCGCGGGGAACTCGCTTTAAAACAGGTATAGAGTTTTTGAATTTTGCAAGAGTTTTCCAAAATGGGTCAAAGGATGTAGCTGGTGTACAAGGCACAGAAGATGAAATAACAGGGTCTGAAGTAAGTGCATTTTGAGATTTATGCACCTTTCCAATATGAACATTCAGACCCCGCTTACCTTTAAAAAATCGTGCCTGGGTGCAGAGAGGACACCTCTCCAGGATGTCTAGTGATGTCGAAGGTTGACCGGCACTATCTTGCAACACAACATCACTGCTACCACTTTGCATTTAATATAAATAATTAAATAACTAGCAAAAAAAATCAAAGAAAAAACACAAGTAAAAAAGTCAAATGATGACAGCAAAAGTCAAATGTAAAAAAAAACGCGCAGTCGCGCTGAGGGCCTGGGGCGCCGCGACTTGTCCGTGGCAGCGCCCTAGGCAACCGTTGCCTGGCGACACGCGGGCCGACGCGGCGTCTCGTCCCAATCGTCGTCGCGTTTTAAGGAGCAGCTAGGCGGCGCGGTCTCTGGCTGCGCAAGATACTCGAGTGGAGATCGTGCATCAGCATACAACCGGACAAGAAGAGTTGTGTGCGTAGGCTTCTCTTTATTTACCATAAATCCGACATGGAACACATCGTATTGTATCCAATTAAATACTGTAAATTACTGATTTGTCCACAGCTGACTCTGTCGTTCTAACAGCGTTTATTCAGCGATAAATACTACACAACACTCAAGTTAATTAATTTAATTAAACCTGAACGGAAAAATAATTTTGAATACTGACTGGAGTTTGAATCAAGTGAATACTGACAACCAATTGTTTAATTAAAAATCATTTTAGAATCAGCTACTGAGCCATACCTGCGTCTTACGTCAAGAGTGGCAGGCTACTTCTAGGGAAGCAACATAGCCCCACATCATCACTTACCATCATGCGAGATAGTCGTCAAACACAATTTTATCACTAACCAAAAAAAACCGCGCACAAAAAAAATTAACAACTTAAACTTTTTCATTTACCGTCACCACAATAATTCTATTCAAGCCACGACCATTCTCTCCCTAAAAATATTCAACTTCAAAAAAAAAAAACTAAATAAGCTCTTTCATTCGACTCCAAAGTTTTCCATATTCATGTTTGTGCACTGACGAAGTTGCTAGCGGGGACGCAGTGATCATTTCGTCTCCGGCTGTATTCCTGTTTCTTTCTTTCTCATTATCTTTGTGGCTTTTGTCTCTTTCTACCATTTCTGTTCTTTCTTTGTTGTATGGTCGAATAAATAGTTTGGTGTATGGATGAAAATATTTGCATCTCGGCATACTACTCAGAAAACTGATATTGCTTAAGATTAATGGTGGGTTAACAGGGGGGCTAAAAAGGCTACTTTAGGAAAATCATATTAGAATCATAATATTAATCACGCATCCATCTGTCAAATTTAATTTTCATCTTTATCGCTAATGAATTAGGTTCAAGGTTGTTTGGAAAAATTTGACAGTGACGGGTAGCATGATTTGCTTTCTGATTCTGCTAAAGTGGCTTTTTCAGAATCCGAAAAAATGAAACAAGCATTTTGTAACATCTTGAAATGAAAATATTTTTAATGGAGTATTTTACCCGTTTTCCTCTCTAAAGATCTGCGATTTGGCGCTAGCAACCATATCCCTAACTCTCTGGACTGTCTGACTGAATCCTCAAAAATACCTTTAATATATAGAAATCTCGTGTCACGGTGTTTGTTACCGAACTCCTCCGAAATGGCTCAACCGATTTTCATGAAATTTTGTGTGCATATTCGGTAGGTGTGAGAATAGGTGGTAGGATATTTTTTTATTTGGCAAAACTACGTTTGCCGAGTCTGCTAGTTAAAGTATATAAATAGCCGCCATGGTACACTTGTCTTTATAAACGTTTTTTCTGTGCTTTTTATTAGGTGTACAATATTTATATAAAACCGTTACTGGTAACTGACTGACTGACTGACACAAAGCACAGCCGAAACTACTGGTCGTAGAAAGCTGAAATTTGGCATGTAGGTTCCTTGGGGAATGTAGGTAAGGATTTCCTGAAATTCCTACAGGAACGCTAGAAAAACAGGTATTAAATAATTAAATAATAGCCTCTGTGGTTTGTGTTTATAGTTAGTGCACAAATGCGAGAAAGTGAGAAAAAAAAAATACTGACAAACGTAGCTGCCTATACAACAACCTCTTTGTTTGACAGTACTTGCCTATCCTTAACAATATTATAATTCAGCTGTGTAAGCGAGAATGGATGAGGAATTTCTTATAAATATAGATGTTGTATCACTAAGTAGTAATCTTTTAAACGGAAATTATAATGGATTAATTATATTCCCAACTTTTTGCCACTATAATTCCATTTTACAGGATAACCAACGGAACCATATTATTAAGCCTCCGCTGTCCATCCGTCCGTCTGTCTGTTTTTGGCCTGTATCTCAAGAACCGTAGTGGGTAAACAGATAAAATTTTCACAGAGTGCTTGTTTCTATTGCCGCTATAAGAAAAAATAATAAAAATTAAATTAAAATTATGAATAAAAGCGGGCTCCCATAGAAGAAACATGTTTTTTTCGATTTTTGGTAAATTCGTAAGTCGTGTGAGAATCCGACTCGTATTTGCCTGTTTTTTTATGGTAGATATTTGCGTAGCACTTAACTCTTGTTCTTTCGTTGAGATCGTAGCAGGTAACCCTTACTTCCTTACTTAATACTTAATGTACTTTATACTTTACTAGTGGACGTCACGCGGTTTCACCCGCGTAGTTCCCGTTCCCGTGGAAGTACGGGGATAATATATAGCCTATGTTACTCCCTGATAATGTAGCTATCCAATGCTAAAAGAATTTTTCAAATCGGTCCAGTAGTTTCGGAGCCTATTCAATTCAAACAAACAAACAAACAAATCTTTCCTCTTTATAATATTATAAGTATAGATTTACTTAACAATATTTACTTTACAATATAAATATAAATAGTTTTAATAACAGCATAAAGAAACTTTTAATAAATAGTTGTTACTATAGTGTTGACGACTATTTAAATGATGTACTGTAGACATTTTTATTATTATTTTATTGATTTTGACATAACTATGTTTTTTTTTATCGTTTTGACATAACAATGATTTTCCTACTTCGAATTTATTATGATTTTTGATTTTTTGTATTATTGTATTTGTACGCCTTTCTAGGCAAAACATGTTGAAACTTTTTTTTTTCTTTTTGTAATCGTTCCAACTGATTATTTAACCTACACATGTTTTTGACAAATAAATATATCTTGTCTTATCTTATCTAATATTATAAATGCGAAAGTAATTCTGTCTGTCTGTCTGTCGCGCTTTCACACCAAAAGTACTGAACCGATTTAAATTAAACTTGGGACACAGATAATCTAGAGCCTGGGAAAGGACATAGGCTACTTTTCATCCCGGGAATATATTCTCTGGGGACCACGCCGGCAAAACCGCTGGCAGAAGCTAGTAATATTATAAATGCGAAAGTAACTCTGTCTGTCTGTCTGTCTGTGGCGCTTTCACGCCAAAACTACTGAACCGATTTAAATTAAACTTGGTACACAGATAATCTAGAGCCTGAGAAAGGACATAGGCTACTTTTCATCCCGGGAATATGTTCCCTAGGGACCACGCGGGCGAAGCCGCTGGCAGAAGCTAGTAATATTGTAAATGCGAAAGTAACTCTGTCTGTCTGTCTGTCGCGCTTTCACGCCAAAACTACTGAACCGATTTAAATTAAACTTGGTACACAGATAATCTAGAGCCTGAGAAAGGACATAGGCTACTTTTCATCCCGGGAATATATTCCCTGGGGACCACGCCGGCAAAACCGCTGGCAGAAGCTAGTAATATTATAAATGCGAAAGTAACTCTGTCTGTCTGTCTGTCTGTCGCGCTTTCACGCCAAAACTACTGAACCGATTTAAAATAAACTTGGTACACAGATAATCTAGAGCCTGAGAAAGGACATAGGCTACTTTTCATCCCGGGAATATGTTCCCTAGGGACCACGCGGGCGAAGCCGCTGGCAGAAGCTAGTATTCTATAGTTCGCATTTGGCATCAGAGAGTGACAAGGAATGTATTGATTCAGTATTTAATATTGAACACTTCACTAACAGCGAACCACACTCAACCCTTAGTTAGAGTAAACAACGCAATAGAGGTATCGTTAACACCCAATATTTGCGGTGACACCTAACACCCACCTTTTCTTACACAGCTGCAATATCAAATTCCTTCAGCATATACACGTTACCAATTTCAGCGTTCAACACGAAAATTTAATCAAAATTCATAGGATGCTATAAATCCAACGGATGAGGCTTTCCCATAATGAAATTCCATAATGTGGACCTTTTTGGCCCTTCTAGCCGTATTAGGTTGAAGATCAGGGATATCGGTGTATTAGGGCGTTTGTACAATAGTTCCTTGTTATGTGTGTCAAGGGCGGGGTGTTTTGTTCCGGGGTTAGAGCTGACTGGGTTGGTGGGTGGAGCTGATTTTTTGCGGGTAGTGGTTAAAATTCTATATTATTATCATTATTACAGCTTCAAAGTCCCAAAGTCATGAGAATCGACGACGAGTTGTTAGCCTGTCTGCCTGAAAGTGCGACGAATTGCATAATTTGATTCCGCCAAGCCCGTTCCATCATCGGGCCACAAGAAGTACGAAGAGGTGATGCGCCACCGATACATCCCACCCACACGCACACTACGTTTTGGGAACACATTCAAAGTTAAGGAGCACAGCTAAGGAGTGGAATTTCCCCAGCCGGAGTCTGTGTTTCCTGATAGCTACAACCTGGGAGTCTTTTAGTCAAGAGTGAATAGGTTACTTCTAGGCAAGCGTGCTCCATCTTCGACCACATCATCGCTTACCAACAGGTGAGATAGAGATCAAACGCGTGCCTGCCAACAGTAAAAAAAAATTGCTAGCCTGAAATGTCCCACTGATAAGATAAGATAAGATCATTTATTTGTCCAAAACATGAGTATACACACACATGGCATGCAAGATGTTAATTAAATTACATAATATATCAGTCATGTTTTGCCTTAACGGCGTACAAATATAAATAGGTAAGTTACACTTATTACGTAGGCATGAAATAATTTCAAATTTATCCACTATTACAAAGATTAAACAATCCAAATCCAACAGAACAGCAATAATAATTCAATTTAATTTATTTAATTCAAATAGATTAAATGTCAAAATAATTAAAAATACAATTCAATGTCAAAGTAATTAAAAATACAATTCAATGTCAAAGTAATTAAAATACATTCAATTAAATTAGTAAATAATCAAAGTAATAATTCAATTAGGTACATTATTATTTTGATGATGGGCAAACGCTTCCCTCGGCGACAATAGAATACACACATACACAGAAATACGCTATTGAGGTCTAGTACCTAGGCTTCGAAGGTAATATTATAATTATGATAACTTGTTTTTAGGAAACTAAGTAAACTTTGTCAGAAACCGTCCTAGACAAATATATTTGAAAGGAGAAAGGGGAGACTTGTGCCCAAATGTGGGACACAAAAATGCAGCTAAAAAGTAAAAAACGTTTACAGGCAAGAGGTGTTACTTAAGGCGCAAATACCTAATTATCGAATACGATTAGTTGACACTTCGCGTGACCCAAGGGCTGGCTTTTACCTCGGACAGAGGATCGCCAGTCTTTTGGGCTCACTTCCAGTGGACAGCGATGCGACGAATTTTTCGACGCCTTATTTTAGTTAGGATATTTTATTTTAAGTGTTACATTTAGTATAGTTTAATTGAATAAAGAAACTTATTTTCGATGTGATAAAAAAAATATAACGTTAGAGAGTAGCCCCCCACGGGAGCTACTCTCTAACGAAATCCGTAGTTTCGGGCTTAGTTGCGGGCGGGCATTTTCTACTTCGTATCACCTAACCACTGAGAACTAATGATAACACGATTTGACAGTTACTGTGAAATCGTGTTGTCATTAATTCTCAGTTCGAGTTCGGGACTAAAATGATCGGTTTTTAGTGTTCCGAACAAAAAACGGAACCCTATAGGATCACTCTGTCTGTGGGTGTCTGTCTGTCTGTCTGTCCGTCTGTCACAGCCACTTTTCTCCGGATCCACTAAACCGATTCTGTTGAAATTTAGTATACATATGGACTTTTGTGACCCAAACACGGACACATTACGGAAATCATTAATTTTTAGTATGGGGATCACTTTTGGGGGTCAAACAAGAAAATTAAAAAAAAAAAATTTTTTTTTTCATCATTTTAAAATAAATGGTTTTGAATTTATTCAAGAAATTAGACGAAAAATGACCATGCGGCCCTTATCTCCGAAACTACTGAAAAAAATGCAGATAATAGATCTATACTTAAAGATTACAGGAAAACCTATAAGAAGTCAATAGTGTTAAAATAAGACGTTAAAAAAATTAAATTCGTTCGGAACCCTTTGCACGCGAGTCCGTTTTCTCGTAAGTGGTAACATCGCATGCCAACTACTAAATCCAGCATTTTCCGCCTCCCCCGCTAAGACCAAGACATTAAAAGCTAATTCATCATAATGTCTTCTCTTAAAAGTGAAAGACGATGCATTTAGCTTTCAGCCGAGACTTTAAAGATGCTTTAATGATAAAAGCAAGATGGCGGACATTGCAATGGAACTGTCACTGAATATATTGTTATAGAAGGTATGCTCCATACAACGAGCGAAAATACAAGCACACAAAGACACGCTTCACGTACAGCGAGTGCAAGCGCACTCATAACTTGCATCTGAACAAAATCAATACAAATGGTTTTTTAATTAATTTTTAGGTAATCTCTGGAAGAGATCCGCTAGCGAAAATGATTTCTTTGACAGAAAGCTAGTTTTTTTTAAAAAAAAACGTTTCCCCACACTAGAAATTTCTCCTGTATCGTTCTGTTCACGCTCGCTGTAAGGAGTCGACCTTCTGTATCAATTTGTACTGTGGTACGTACACTACTGAGGACTGTTTCAACTACTCTCATTGTACCATTGTTCGGTTATTGATGAACACCATTGTGTTTCGGCTACTAATTATGTGGCATGAGGGACTATTTATTGCTTTGGTGTTTAGATGAATCGTTTGTGGGGGATATTTAGAATAGAATAGAATAGAAAACATTTATTCAGCATAGACACAAACTCACAGCAACATAGACAAAGTAAACAGAAATAATAGTAGGTACGAGTACATAATAATTGCGCTGAGCATGCCCATACCGAAAGGGTACCCATCTCAGCATTTGAACGTTAGACACCCAGCGCTGGATATATATTTCGTAGTTGTGAGTTAGCCAAAACACACAACTACTACACACAACATTTATTTATTTATGCACACATCCGATAATTTGTTTTTGTTAAAACTAAAGCATGATTGTGGGTTATGATATTGTCCCAAATATTGAAAATCCAATTTAAAAAAAAATGGTTGTCTGTAAAATCGGTCGATAGTTTAACGTGACAACGTCATAACAAAACATACGATTACATACAATATACCAACTTTATTTCAAAGTAAATTAATTTCAAATCTCTGAGTAAACAATTAGCGTAACGGGACAATGAGTCATTCTTTTACGTGCGTGCAGCCGGCGTCCATCGATTTATGAGACGTTGTCACGTCAAAAAAATGTGTGACCTTTTTACCCGTAATTTTGATGTCAACCCGATAAGTTTTGAACAAACAACTGAACCCTTATAGGATCACTCGGGTGTCTGTCTGTCTGTCCGTCTGTCACAGCCAGTTTTCTCCGGATCCACTGAACCGATTCTGTTGAAATTTGGTACACATATGGACATCTGTGACCCAAATACGGACGCGTTTCGTAAATCATTAAATTTTTAGTATGGGGGTCACTTTTAGGGGCCAAACTAGAAAATTAAAAAAAAAAGTTTTTTGAACAATATCGTGTGACACATCAAATGAAAGGGCTTACTGTAAGAATTTTAAACTTTTTTTTTATACTTATAAAATAAATGGTTTTGAAGTTATTTTTAATTAGACGAAAAATTACCATTCCCCCCCCCTTATCTCCGAACCTACTGAGCCTAAAATTTAAAAAAAAATGGAGATAGTAGATCTTTACCTAAAGATTACAGGAAAACCTATTAGAAGTTTGTAGTGTTAAAATAACATATTAAAAAAATTAAATTCGTTCGGAACCCTTTGCACGCGAGTACGACTCTGCACTTGCGCTGCACTTGGCTAGTTTTTCTCAACTGATCTCAACCCGACAGATACTTCGCTTTTGCTAATGATTTTTCTAAATTGTTCGTAGACATCGCCTTTCGCCTCGCCGTCAAACAGGCGCGAAGCGATTACGTTCCGACTCGGATAAGTGTGCGTTGCAGCAAGGAGTTTCAAACAAAGAATACTGCACTGAACGAGTTGATACGGTGACGGTCCCTGTAGTAATCTTGATATTTATATTGTTACTAGCTGTGCCCGTAACTTCGATCACGTTGAAAAGTGTCTTTGGGTAGCATTTTTAATTATTTAGGCTAATTATTTAACAAATAAGACAAATTACGTATAAATACTTTAATGAGCTATTTGCATTCACATAAACCTTACACATTTCCATAGGTATAAACTTTCATCCCCTATTGTTGTTTTACACCCTTGCGGGTAAAACTTTTACAAACTTAGGCTGTAATATTTATTTATATCAAATCAACAGCCTTAAAAATAAAGTTTCAAGCTTCTAGCTCTAAAAATGACGATACTTCCATACAACTTTTCATCCCCCCTTTCAACCCCTTATAACCCTTTTTTCGCATTCAAAAGTAGCCTATGTCCTTTCTCAGGCTTTAGACTATCTGTGCATCAAATTTTATTTAAATCGGTTCAATAGTTCTGGCGTAAAAGCGCGACATATAGACGTACAGACAGAGTTACTTTCGCATTTATAATACTATAGTAAGGAAATAAAGATTGGTAAAATTTTAGGTGGTATTATTTTTTTTACGTGCTAAATTGTAACGTGTATTGAAAAAGACACTGGCTCCTGAAATACAGGTACTCTACCTAGCTCACTTTACTGTAAACTGTGTTTGTCCCAATAAAGAATAGGGAATATGCATGAAATCAATATTTATTGTCTATACAGTTTATCTGAGAATTTACAGAAATATAATACTAACAGTGAAAATAGAATCAAAATTGCTCGAAAAACAAACGAGATATAATTATTTTAAACAAATGTATCTGTCCCTCTCGCGAAAACGCTGTTTTCTATGGCAACTGTATAGGCGCCAAGAACTTTGACGTCACAATTCATATTGGACTTCTCTTTCTAATTGTAAACTTTGAAACTTTATAACTTCATCGCTGATGAAGATATTTAAAAAATAATTTCACAATTGTTTATTAGAGTTAATAAGTATTTCATTTTGCAAATAAAAAAATCGCATGCATATTCCCTATTGTTTATTTATTTATTTCCGAGTTGATTTATATGCTACGGATGACGATAAGAGTCTCGATAAATGCTCGTTCCAGTGAAAATACGTTAGCAAGAAAACAAAACAAATTGACGTGTAATCTGCAGTACCTATGACATTTACACACAACTCCAGTGTTGTCAATAACCAACAGAATCAAGGGACTCTGTCTACCCAACACAGCGTCGATCCATTTACAATAATATGTCGTTACAGCCTCCAATCAAAGCATTGGTCCACACTCAATTTATATGGTCCTCTATAACCAAACAACGCTTCATGTATGCAAATAACTGCATTGAAACCACTCTGAGTTGGGACACAGAGTAACGAAAATATAGATGCGTATCCAACGTCTAACAGAATAGACGCAATACCTTAAAAGGGGCCATTGTTCTCATTTTTAGGCTTCCGTACCTTAAAAGGAAAAAAACGGAACCCTTATAAGATCACTTTGTTTGCCGTCCGTCTGTCTGTCAAGACCATTTATCTCGGGAACGCATAAAATTATCGAGTTGAAATTAAAACTATATACTCAAGTCTACGGTCCCATGAAGCTGTGAAAAAATCAAAATTCCAAGTTAACGTAAAAAAAGATACGGCCTTTTATGCCGCAAAATATGTATATTTCGACACTCTCAAGGGAATCAAAATGTATAGGGTATTTTCCGTTGACCTAGAACTATGAAATTTGGTAATTTATACCGTTTTATACAATAAGTATAAGAAAAAGTCTGAAAACTATACATTTGTAATTAAATCACAGAAAAATATAGTCTTTATTTAAAGTAATAGGTACCTACAAATTTGTACGGAACCCTCGGTAGGCGAGTCCGACCAGCACTTGGCCGGTATTTTTAACAATTGATAGACATACGCTTGACCACTATCTCACCTGATAGTAAGCGATGATGCGGTCGAAGATGGAGCACGTTTGCCAATAAAAAATTTAGTTTAAAAAACTGTAACCCGACTACAGAAAAATAAAAGTGATCTGAAAAGTATGAAACAAGAAAATATTTCAGAAACAAATCAAGAGAGGTACAAAAATGGTGAAAGTAAAGCCGTGGTCGCATGCCTGTACATCATGTGGGTGCCTGGCACACCTATAAAACTATAATGGCATGCGACCACGGCTTTACTTTCACCATTTTTGTACCTCTCTTGATTTGTTTCTGAAATATTTTCTTGTTTCATACTTTTCAGATCACTTTTATTTTTCTGTAGTCGGGTTACAGTTTTTTAAACTAAATTTTTTATTTTATACTTTTCCGTTTTAGAAGTCGTTTCTATTTATAACTGCACGTCGCTATCATTTTAATTATGTACAACTAACTATGCTCGTGACTTTGTTCACGTGGATATGGGCGAAAAAATGTGATGGTGATGCATAGATAAGATTTAAAAATTTCTTTAATTCTTTCTTGCTGTTTTCTGCATTTGGGGTGACACTCAACCGTTCGTTGACTTTTTTGTTATGGTCCGGTGTCACCCTTTAACAGGGTACAATGAAACCTGTCCGAGATGAGGTGTAAAAAGTTTCGAAAAATGGTTTGTGATTTTCGTCATCGCGAACCGCATAAATATTTCGGGGTGCCCCAGGTGTCACCCATGCTAGCTACGCCACTGTTGCTGAAATCGGTCTATGGATGGTTGATCGATACCAAGACTTGCGTGCCTCGGAAAGTACTTAAATCCGTTGGTCCCGCCTGTTATTTGTAGACTTTTGACAATCGTTACGGATTGTCAGAAGCCAGAAAATCTGAAACCAGTCTGGCCAAAAAGTACCGGATCACCCAGTTATTGGGGTGTGGTATTCAGCTGGATCCAGCTTGTCTGGATGCCGAACCCAATATATTTGAGAAAAGGTTGGACAGATGATGAAGATTTAGAACATAGATAGATAACCAACACTTTATGTCTTGTCTTAAAACTCAAAACTTTGTCTTGTCTTAAAAGTCGCGACGAACCTATCACGGGGCTTTGCCCCTCACCACGGATGATAAGCCATTAAATTAAATTAAATTAAACTTTATTTTCAGACCACAGTCCATAATTTCGTTAGTATTTTGGTGTTAGTAACAATGGTGCCTACGTAAGTAGGTTAGTATTGTTAGTTTACATATAAAAGATTTATTTATTTGATTATACCTTTGACTGTGTTAAGGCCTGCGGGTGACCTAATGTTGCCAGGTTTCCGCATAAAACCGGAATTTGATTTTCACTGAAATTAAATGAGTCAAAGTTCATTAATATACAGTATGTTAAAGAACTCTGACTCATTTAATTTTGTTTATCTATTATAAGTTAAAACGGTTTAATGTTGCTACTGGTCATAAAGTCTGGATTTACTTGCTACTTAATATTAGTCATTAACATCAGGAGACTGTTCGCAAAATTTGCGCTTTAACGTAGAGTTGGGGATGCCAATCCGACTTATAAACATACATACTTATTATTATTATTATTTTAAAGATACAAAATCATAAGTAACATAAGTTGTCAGACTTTTCATCCCATTTAATACGGCTAATTATCAATAATGATATCTGAGAATCTCGGGGCTAAATGATAAAAGCCACGCGAGTCGATCTTCTTGGTTAAACAACGCATGCTAAGACTCCTCCGTGCCTAGGAAAGCAAGTTAAGCCGTTGGTCCCGCCTGTTATTTGTAGATTTTTGGCAGACGTTACGGATGGTCAGAAGCCAGAATATCTGACACCAGGTCGGCCAAGAAGTACCGCGTTACCCTGTTTCTCGGTTGTGGAGATCTGCCGCATCACGTAAATTACTGGTATTCAGCTGCGGAACGCTGGGAAAAGGCTGGATAGATATTATATGTACATATCTATCGGCTGGTCCCTGCGACTTTCCAGTTTTAAGACCTGGCAAACTTATACGGGTCTAACTTTTAACAGCTTTAGCTTATTATAAGTTAGGTTACATGTGTTAGCAGACATTGGCGAAGGTCCTTCTTCCGTGAAGAACACCGCTAAATTGAGAACAAGTTAAGAATGCTATCCATCAACCCTGCAGTTGATCTAGCAAAATATCAATTCAGTTACATATATCGATAAATCCCTTACGATAAGATAAGAAAATGCTTACTTTTCTTTTCAAATAACTCCACAGCATGTAATGTGTTATTTCCATGAACTGGTAGTACTATTTTTGTTCAATAGATGGCGTTACGTGTGTGTATTTGCTTTACGTTATGAAAATTAATGTTAAATTCACATATATTTTGATAGAGCGTACCGATTCGGATGAAACAAAACCTTAATTTTGTACTTTGAGTTACAAAATTACAATTGATAAAGTTATCTGCATTCGTTTTATACTTTCCACGTGTTTTGAACAATTAAACAGACAAACAGTCACAAAATTAAATGCTGAAAAAGGTTAGGTTAGTACCTATTCCTGGCTATTTTATTTTAACGTACAACAACGACTCTTCTACAGATTCTACATAGATACTCACTCAGTAATACTCACTGTCGCTTGTTTGTTAACAATTATATTTATACATATTTATTTACTTAGACAATACAAGATATGTACATGTTTGTAAAGTGCTTCTTAAGACCTTTCCTTTGATACCAAACATGTTATGATTATCTCAATTTTTTTTTCAGAGTCAGTAATTTACGCGTGCATTTACGTTTTCTCGCATTTTAAATAAAGTGAAAATGTCTACCTAGCCTATGTCACCCGCAAAGTTCTTATAAATCTATTGATACCTTATTCATCACAATCAGTTCAGTGGTTTAGTTCAGTGGTTAGAGTTTAGTCGCTGGAGTGGAACATACACATATACATACATACATACATAGACAGCTAAAATCATAACCCTTCCTTTTGGATTTGCCGTAGTCGGGTAAAAAACAAACGAAACCTGTTGACTGCCGACTAGGTGTCGTGTAAATGCGACACTGACTGAAATAACGGCGCCGCAGCGCACCTGCAGTATACAACATATATTTATACACGTTGCGTATGAGTTGCTATCACTTTTTGGGCAGGCACACACTCGACGAATTTAAGCATTTTTAGCTATGGAACACAGTGAGAGGCCCGTTTTACGGGTCGAGGGGTTGCCAAGAGCAGGGTTGTGACCGCTCACCACGTCCCATTACGGGGACGAAGCGACATCAGAGACGAAAGCATGGCGTGATTTATTTCGACGCTAACACCATCTATCGAGCTTCGAAAAAATCCGAAACATATATATTTCGCTTTATGTATTTTTCTTCTAACGAGTGGCATAACAAATCGTAAAGATTTCAAAGATTTGATTAACTTCACGTTGGTATCGCTTTGATCATGTTTTTCATTAAATTGTACAGCCACGTCGCGCGAAGTACAGGCTCGCTTTTACTTGTTTGTTAGCAATTTAAACATATACGTCTACTTAGACAATATGATATACATACATATTTGCAATGTACTCATCAAGATCTTTCTTTTGATACCAAACATGTCACAATTATCTGAAATTTATTTTTTTCGTGGACAGAAATTTACGTGTCAACTCCATCATAATACATTTAGGAATAATTTATATAGCCTATGTCACCCGGAACGTTTTCCAGAATCTATTGATACCTCAATCATAAAAATCGGCCCAGTGGTTTAGGCGCAAGAGTGGAACATAGTTATATACATACATACATACATACATAGACTGCTAAAATCATTACCCTTCCTTTTGGCTTTGCCGTAGTCGGGTAAAAAGTAACCTATTCACTCTTAACTTAAAGACTCCCAGTTTGTAGCTATCAGGTAACACAGACTTCGGCAGGGAATTCCACTCCTTAGCTGTACGCACTATGGATGTGTTCCCAAATCGTTTTGTGCGTGTGACGACTTTTTCTATGGGACCAACGCCGAAAACACGAAAAAAATCAGCTGTCCAGTACAATTTGCCTTTGAGTTCCTCATCATCATCATATCAGCCGAAAAACGTCCACTGCTGGACATAGACCTCCCCCAAATGTCGCCACAACGACCGGTCTTGCGCGTCTCGCATCCATCGGCTACCCGTGACCTTCACCAGGTCATCGGTCCACCTTGTGGGAGGCCTCCCAACGTCGTTCCAAAAATCAGCTGCTCAGTACATTTGATCTTCGAGTTATGCTCACATAAACGTGAAGCAGTCGATTTTCTTTCATAAATTAAAAAAAAAATAGCACTAATCATGGTCAGACATATGAACTTACGAGTTGTGAGCATTAGGTAAACTGCAGTGCGATTCTGTAAATATCTCGAAGTATAAACGTAGGTGAAGTGAACATGATTGTGATGTGGAATGACATTACTCTCATGCTCACTCCACCTAGGTCGATACGGTGATCTGTTGACAGAATATAACGCGTAACAGAATAAATGCAATATATCTTAAGCGGGTATAGTACTCATCATTATAAACGACTTTTTCTATAGAACCAACGCCGAAATCGTGAAAAAAATCAGCTGTTCAGTGCATTTTGTCTTCGAGTTATGCACACATAAACGTGAAGCAGTCGATTTTTTTATAAATTAAAAAAAAAATATAACACTAATCGTGGTCAGACATGTGAACTTACGTGGTGTGAGCATTAGGTGAACTGCAATGCGATTCTGTAATAATATCTCTATGTAAACTTAGGTGAAGTGAACATGAAGTAGTGAGCTGTAAATCCATACAAACAAGATGGAATGACATTATGTTCACGCAATCTACACGACAATCGGACACAGCAGCATGCGGACAGGCGCGGCATAGGCGCCATCTACGGTTGAAGACGGGAATCCGGTTCGTTAATTTGGTCGCTCTTGTTCAATCTCTCATTCATTTCAGTCTCTCGTACACTCGCGCGTTTGTATAAAACCAATGTTTTAAAGAATATTGTTCCTTTTCTTTTTCTTCGTGCACCGCCAACCACCCTGAAACCATTGTAATGTAAACTGAGTAAGCATACATCTGTTAAAACTCCACAAGTCGCTTCATTTGGACGAACAAACCTGATCCCACATACATTACTCCTATGCTCACTCCACCTAGGTCTACACGGTTGACAGAATAGATCGGCTGTAATTCCATCTTGTTTGTATGCATTTACAGCTCGCTTTATGTTCACTTCACCTAGGTATTCATGATAAGAATAACACCACTGCCATTCCATCTTATTTGTATGGATTTATAACTCACTTCATGTTCACTACACGGTGAGGTAACGGGCCTAAAAAGGCCAATTTAGTAGAATCATATTAGGATCATAACACCAATCATACAACAATCTGTCAAATGTCATTTTCACCTTTGTCGCTAAAGCATTAGGTTCAAGGTTGATTGGGAAAATTTGACAGTTACGGGTAGCTTGATGTGCTGGCTAATTCTACTAAAGTGTCTCTTTTAGACTCGCTGATCGGAAGTTTCCCTTCTACGAATTCTTACTCTGTGACCCCGTCCGGCGTGCGTTCGTTACGGAACCGAATCATAACTTTAGGTTTGGCTTTAGACTGCAGCTAGATTAGACCCGCAGTTTACTGTGTGGAACTCGAATTTGTATGAAATGTTCCCCTTTTGTAAATTTTGTAAGGCGTTCGCTCTAGGCCAAGTTGAGATACGTGTTATGTAACTCTGTTACGTATGCGAGGCATGTACCTAAGGTAGTGACTAAGCTAACAAAAATTTTTGACTACTGGATGGTGGGTGCCATTTTAGTCATCTTTCAAAGGCGGCCCACTTAATGTACCCGACATAAACTACATCCAGGCACGATTTTTTTTTAAATAATGCATTAAAGTAATAATACATTTTTAAATAATGCATTAAAGTAATAATACATTTTTAAATAATGCATTAAAATTACGAAAAAAATGTTTACGTATCAAAACAACATCGCCGTTCCATTCCGCGCCGTCTTTGAAACACAAGGCTTGGATTGCGCTCGCTTCTGGATGTTTAAAACTACGTCATGCGTCATGCTATTGAATAATATATATTTTTTTTAATAATTCAAATGTTCATAAATATCATTTTATTTATAATGAATGTGTTGTAGTCATTGAATAGATGAAGTGGGCTGCCGCTGT
Organism: Lacanobia wlatinum; assembly: GCA_947578705.1. Taxonomy (NCBI): domain Eukaryota; kingdom Metazoa; phylum Arthropoda; class Insecta; order Lepidoptera; family Noctuidae; genus Lacanobia; species Lacanobia wlatinum. The sequence continues at coordinate 19,684,157 of OX388046.1, read as the reverse complement.
AAGACCACAGCGGCTTATGACATATACATCACTAGCTGACCCGCGCAACTCCGTCTGCATCACAATTTTCACTAAAGAAAGAAAGAAAGAAAAATGTTTATTTGGGACTCGCACAAGACACATAAAACTAAAAAAAAGTAAAACTAACAGTTATAAAATATATATACACAGTTAAGCGGCATCCTTAAATTAATCTATGCGAGGCCAAAAAGGTCCCTGTCTCAGCATATGCTGCGATATTTAAAAATAAATACAAAATATTTTATTGGAACAAGAAACAATTTTACAAAAGATTGTGTTCGTTAACAACCGCATTAGTATAGAATACTGTGTCGCGGTCATTAGTGCCCACCTCTAAGAGGGGAGACGACAGCGTTCCAGGCATTCATATGTATGAACAATAAATAAATACAAACAGTTTTAGATTTTAGAGAACTAAATATTTAAAAAAGTTATAAAATCTTACGCACTAATAATATATGATGTATGCATGTGAGTGTGTATGTTATCGTGAATGTAAGTGTAGTGTATGTATGTGTATGCACTTGAGTTTGTCAGTTTATGTAATTTGGATGGCATTGGGAATGAATGGAACATATTTATTATTATTCGTTTTTTTTTATATTTTTACAAGATCTTCAATCTCTTCATAAGTCAGGGAACCGAGCCACTTATGTATAACTAGTGGACGTCACGCGGTTTCACCCGCGTAGTTCCCGTTCCCGTGGGAATACAGGGATAATATATAGCCTATGTTACTCCCTGATAATGTAGCTATCCATTGCTGAAAGAATTTCTCAAATCGGTCCAGTAGTTTCGGAGCCTATTCAATTCAAACAAACAAACAAACAAATCTTTCCTCTTTATAATATTAGTGTAGATTGATTTACACTCACGTAAAGTAAGGGGGTAAATATTCAAAATCTCATTAATTTTGTTATACAGAATTGGACTTATAAAGTAGTATTGTCGCGTAAATATCACAGCGCTGGTGTTATGACATTACTGCTCCGCTTCTATTGGTCTTAGCGTAATGATATACAACGTGTTACAAAATAAACGCAATACCTTTTAAGGACCTTTCTATTCATCATTATGAACAAATTTTACTATGAGACCAACGCCGAAATCACGAAAAAGCCTCAGCTATTCAGTACATTTTGTCGAGTTATGCGCACAAAAATACATGGGGAGTGGATTTTTTTTTCGCGATTTCAGTGTTGGTCCCATAGTAAAAATTGTTCATAATGATGAGTTCAATGACCCCTTAAGAAGTATTGTGTTTATTCTGTTACAGGTTGTATAATAGCCTATAGCCTTCCTCGATAAATGGGGTAACACTGAAAGAATTTTTTAAATCGGACCAGTAGTTCCTGAGATTAGTGCGTTCAAGAAAACAAAAAAACAAACTCTTCAGCTTTATATATTAGTATAGATACTCCCGAAAAAGTATCCTATGTCATATTTCAGGTGAGGAAATCCCTTTTCCTATTACAGGACGTAGTCTTTGTATCTGTGTGCCAAGTTACATCCAAATCTGATAGGCCAGAGTTTTTTTTTTCACATTTATAATATTTGTATGGGTAATTAGGTACAGAATTTATTTTTGGGTAAGGTGTTCTTAAGTCTAGTTTAAGTGTTTTTAAGTTACTAGGAAAATTCCAGTACAATCCTGCAAAATATGCGCCCAGTTCAGTCAACATGATAATCCCATACATTTTTTTTTTGCAAAACTCTCTGAATCTCAATATAATTTCCCTGATCTTTGAGACAAACAGGCATGCATTGTTTATGAGGGAAACGTCATACAAAAAAACTTTTTACAAAAAATATGACAGACTTCCAAACAAAACACTACAAAGTATAAAATAACCTTAATTTCGGAAGTCGGTGTTTTTGGTTTTATTTCTTTGTTTTTTAACATCGACTTCCGAAATTAAGGTTATTTTATACTTTTTAGTGTTTTGTTTGGAAGTCGGTTATATTTTTTGTAAAAAGTTTTTTTTTATTTTTCACTTTAAAGACTTGGACGACGTCTAGCGCCTTCGTCTACGCAGAAATTGAAATAAGCAAATATGCTCATAAAATAAAAACTACTAAACCAAACTGAATCAAATTTTTACGGGACCAAATAGCAAGTATACCGCATCGAACTAAAAAGAATCACAGAAATCGGATCAGAAACCTCGGAGTAATAGGTGTACATACATAAAAATATAACCACCGAATTGAGAACCTCCTCCTTTTTTGGAAGTCGGTTAAAAATAGCACTGAACTGGGCCATTAGTTCAATCTCTGCCAACAAATTTTCACCTCAAATCCACTCACAGGCCCCGACTTGGAAACTCCACAGTTAATAAACCACTAGCGAGCCAACAAAGCAGTTAAGTATAAACTAACTTAAAATATTACAAGTTTATTAACGCGATCATGTTGGCATATTAAATCAGACCGTTACTCTAGAGTCCCCGGGGCGCAATTGAACCGCTCTGGTTACCGTGCGGGACTGTGCTAGTGATGTCGTTTGGGTCCCGCTATGGGAAAACGGGATGGGAATTTTTGATAGTAGAGTGGATTAAGTTTGGTGCAATGGCACAGACTGATTTTTCATCTAAGAAAAGATAACGCGTTTATTTTACGCGAACAGACACCAAAATTAGTTACGAAATTAAACGAAAACTAGCTATCTTTTGCAATTATCTTTATTTTTAGGGTTCCAAACATTTGTAAGAAACAGAACCCATATAGGATCACTCAGGTGTCTGTCTGTCTGTCCATCTGTCGCAGCCAGTTTTCTCTGGATCCACTGGACTGATTCTGTTGAAATTTGGTACACATATGGATTTTTGTGACCCAAACACGGAAGTGTTACGTAAATTTTTAAATTTTGAGAGAGAGAGAAAGAAAAAGTTATTCAAACTGTATGGTGTGACATATCAAAGGAAAGCCTGACTATGAGGGTTCAAAATATTTTTTTTTCATAATTATAAAATTAAAACTTTTGAAGCTATTCAAGGAATAAGATCGAAAATGACCTTTCCCTTTATGTCCGAAACTATTGAACCTAAAATTTCAAATAAAATTCAGATAATAGTTCTTTATCTACAAATAACAGGAAAACCTATAAGATGTCTGTAGTATTAACACATCATGTTATAAAAATGAAATTTCACGTGAGTTCGACTCGCACCTGGCAAGTTTTTTTTTTAATTTGCTTTTTAATCTTTATGGTTAACTATTGTATGTGTGAGACGCACAGGACTGGTTGTTGTGGTGACACTTGGGAGAGGCCTATGTCCAGCAGTGGACGTCTTTCGGCTGATATGATGATGATTTTTGTACGTAAGTTATGGTGGCCGTCATTCCAACCAGAATAGCTTTTTCCAGAGGTTCCATGCTGAAGATTTTAAATTGGGTATCATCATCATCATATCAGCCGAAAGACGTCCACTGCTGGACATAGGCCTCCCCCAGGGGGGGGGGGGGGGGATTTGCCATAATCGCCACGCTTGGCAGGCGGGTTGGCGATCGCATTGTATGGTGTTGCGTTTTACAGAGAACGCTGCTGCCCGTATCTGGTAAATCCCTTAGTCGCCTCGTATGACACCCACGGGAAGTGATGGGATGGTATTATTCTTTTACGGCACCATACGGGTATGGTTTTACTAAACTACCCTAAACTTTTTGGAACGAAGTTCCTTATCGCGCGTTGTGAAAGGGGGCTAGACGGAAAAAAATTCTCACGAAAAGTTGTAACGACACTTTTTGCTATAGTTGTAAGCCGTGCGGCGTGCGCGTGATTCTCTGTCTGTCTCTCTCTCTCTCTCATAGAAAGCTAGCCTGTTATTTTCGTTTCGTCTTCCTATTTCTGTTAACGTTTTTTTTTGTTAATAATAAAAAAAAATATTATTCGATTTTTTTTTTTTTTTCTAATTCATCGAAATGAACTTCGTTCCATCCGGGTGTCCCTTGACACCTCTCAAGTTTTTTTTTGTTTCAAGGTATCGAATCGAGGGAAAAAAGGTTTGAATAACCGTGCCCCGGAATCAAATTATATTTCCCATCCCTAAACTAAACCGACCAGTTCGACCGTACCTAATGGTGCGGCCACACTGCCGCTGACGGCGCACGATACGCTAAATAACATCTCAGACCAGTTTCCGTCTGAAGCCTGAGGGACTCGAGGCTTAGTCTTCAAGCCTTCTAGTGCTTGGGCTTTAACTAATGTAAATGAGCTTAGGTTCGACCGTGCTTCGGCTCTGGCTTCGGTCATTTTCGGCTATCTTCGGCCGAATAGAATCATCTTTGTTGAGTCCGCTACTGAATTCTGTATTTCCTGATAGTAGGTATAACTTGGGGGTCGTTAAGCCAAGAGTGAATAGATTACTTCTAGGTAAGCGTGCTCCATCGTTGACCACATCATCGCTATCTTTCAAGTAAAAAAACTGGCCAAGTGCGAGTCGAACTCGCGTGCAAAGGGTTCCGAACGAATTAAATTTTTTAAACATGTTATTTTAACACTATTGACTTCATACAGGTTTTCCTGTAATCTGTAGGTAAAGGTCTACCTACTATCTCCACTTTTTTCAAAATTTTAGGCACCGTAATTTCGGAGATAAGGGAGGGAACGGTAATTTTTCGTCTAATTTCTTGAATAACTTCAAAACCAAAAATTTCAAAATTGTGAAAAAAATAAAATTAAACCCTCACAGCTAGCCCTTTCATTTGATATTGTACAAAACACTTTTTTTTCCAAAAAGTGACACCCGTACTAAAAATTTAATAATTTACGTAACGCGTCCGTGTTAAGGTCACAGAAGTCCATATGTGTACAAAATTTCAACAGAATCGGTCCAGTGGATCCGGAGAAAACTGGCTGTAACAGATGGACAGACAGACAGATACCTGAGTGATATAAGGGCTCCGTTTTTTGTTCGGAACCCCAAAAAGTTGAAAAAAAAAATGGCGCTTTTGGAATATATATTTTGTCAAGTTGCAACGTGAGATATGCCCCAACACAAGTATTATTAATTACTTACTGGGGATGTCTCATTTATAATCCATGTAACTGCTTTTGGAACAAATAAACATTTTTCATTTCATTTCATTTCAACGTAACTTTTATCATCTCTAGATCTAGATTCTAGAGATGATTTAAATTACCTTTTTATACGTCCAGTCAAAATAAACCTTATCACTTATATTATTGGTTGTAACCAATCTTTAACCGATTTTCTTTAATTATTTATTCACAAAATCCACAGCTCTTTAACAATTTTACTTAAAATAATTAAACCGATCTTACAGCCAATTACGGATTTACAATTTATTCACTATTATATGCATCAGAAACAAACAGAATGGCATGCCACCATCTAAGCATATGAGAGTGTGTGGTGTGGTGTCAGTGGGTGTGTGAAGAGTTGAAGTGGTGTGTGGAATACCTTTAACCAACACTAGTTAGAATTCTTAGTCTTTTAGTCAAATCGTATAGTTATTAAAAGTCTTCTAAAATTACCTTTTTTGATGTTAAATATATCGAGATGAGAGAATGATGATGATGTTTCTTTGTACAGACTCGACCTTCAGTCGGACACTAGCAAAGGTTCACAATACACGTGTAGGAAACTTACAACACAGGGTCAAATTAGATTCATTAGTGAAACTTCGCAGACATTGTAACGTTTCTTGTGGAGATCCGTCATTCAATTTAATTTTTGTGATTCAGTGAGAATACTGACTGACTTTAAATTTATAGGTAATCATCTGGAGTAGGTACCTATTCATGAATATGATTAAATTTAACGATTAGATCATCTCTGAAAAAATAAAAAGTAAATTTATGTTCTATTTACTTTGGGAATTAAGTGTATTTTTAAATAGCTTTTTTTCTCATAAAAATGGATCACCCATGTAAGACTGCCAATGAATTATTTTGGGGTCAGCTTCCAACCTAGCTGATTGCAGCTAAATCTACGTGTATATCTCTGCGGATCACACCTTAACAAACCATTTACTGGGTAACACGATACCGGACAGCCTATCCCTAATTATCTACCGTCATTTTCAAACCATTTACCCATCCCTAACAAACACTGAAAACTTTGAGTGACAAAAGCCCACCCTCACTGCACTTTGTGCCCATGTAAAACATATTCGACCCTACCACTACTTGAGCCCACATAACTCAACCTAACTTTACATTACCCCTTTTTGCATAAGATAACAAGCTAGGAACGCGAAGCAGCGTTTCTTATTCAAACTATTAAGTATCTTTCATACCTACGTGTTATATTTAAGGGGAAACCCTTAGTATATTAAATGGGATTATACTGTCAAGGGATTCTGTAACCCTCTCTTCACCTTGAGACATTCTTATGGAGTTCAGTGGGGTTCAGTTTGGCAAGCATTTGGAATTGTAATTTGTTTAAGTGTTAATTTGTTTTTTTGGGGTTATTTAAGTGGACTATTTTTTGTTTCGTGATTTACATATTATTAGGTACTTAGCTTATTATGAGCCTGTTTTCAATTGAATGTATGTTAATTTTGTTTGTGTTAGTAACCCGTGGTTCAATAAGTACCGAATGAATAAGATAACTCAACTAGAGAATTGAACTGTTTTTCTCACATTGCAGAAAAATACCTCTGCTCATAAAAACAAACTCAAGATTTGTCAACATTTTGAATAATTAACTTCAAGATTTTACCAGTAACAGCCACCTAAAAAGTCTGTACCATATGTTTGCTTGAAAATAATTTGTCTGTTAAAAAGCTTATTGTACAGTTAATTAATCTGACTCTCCTTAAGCAAGTCAGCGACTAGTTTAACCAGCAGAATACATAGGGATTACACGGGGTACCCATGTAATGTCAATGCTGGTCACAGACTGTACATTGTTATGTACAGTTTGTGACCAGAATTGTCTGGCCCACTTGACTATTATTCGCTAATGGTCAGGGCCCCAAGTCTGCTATTACAATAGTGTCAGAATGGTCTATCATTGATTTCATAATGGTTGATTTTGACAAGATTCTATGCCATTTCTTTCAATGGAGTGTCAGTGGTTGACCACTGGAAAGTCATAATGACGCTTTTATATCCAGTGGTCAACCACTCAAATCAATGATAGACCATTCTGACACTATTGTAATAGCAGACTTGGGGCCCAGACTGTGAAACTAATAAAAAAATATCACTAGCTTACTGCATGTAACTTCGCCCTCGTTAAAATCGAAAATTATCCCAAGGTAACATACTCCTGGGACGTCCCGGGTTATAAATATCCTTTGTCATGTGTCACGACATAGGCTACCCGTGTGTTTCTAAATCAGCCATTAAGACATGATGACGTAACAATGTAAACGACACAGAACTTTCGAACTAATCTATACATATAATAAAATCGTAGACTAACCGTGTCTGTACATTGAATATTTTTCCATGAAAATTACACAGAAAACTCAGGAAAAAGGTATAAAACACAAAAATGCAATTTTTGAAATTTTTGTCTGTTTGTCTGTTTGTCTGTGCGTTTGTGGGAGTATCACGCATAAACCACAAATTGGATTGCAAATCTAAGTACTCAAAAATATTAAGTGATAACCCGAGTAACATTTAGCGTTTATTTCATCAAAATCGACTCACAAAATCAAAAGATATTGAATTTTTAAGTTTAGGAAAAAATTTCCTAATGTATTCTGATGAGTCAGAGCGCCATCTATTGAGAAAAAATAAAATGCACGAAAGCATTCAAAATTGTTGTGTTATTCGTGAAACTTTTAATACGTGGCAAAATAAAAGTGACCATTTTTATACCTTTTCGTTATTTATCGTTACAATCGATGTACAAAATCAAAATATATTGAATTTTTAGTTTAGTAAGAGACTTCCTACTGTGTTCTCATCAGTCAGAGCGCCATCTATTGAGGAACCAAAAAATGCATGAAAGCATGAATGTTACACCAAAACACATTCATTGAGTTATTTGTGAAACTTTTAATACGTAGACGTAGCAAAATAAAAGTAAACATTTTAATACCTTATCGTTATTTATCGTTACATACGGGCTTCTTATTTAACGTCTTCTGCTGCCAAATATTTTGTCAGTTTACATGGTCGATAGATGGCGTTGCACTAATGACGCGTTTTTCTGAATTGCGGTGTTAAGATTTTCCGCTGGAGAATGACCTCACGCGATTTCTAAACACAGTCGAAATTCGAAAGAATTTCGGTTTGGTCTCTAAAAGATCTTAAACTCTTGGGGACCATAATTGGTTAAATCTCTGAGTTGTGCTGGATTCGTTTAAAGTGCTTTTATCGTAGAGTCTTAAACTGATTTAGAACTCAGTAGTTTTGTGAAGTACTGGACGGTTCGACTTGCGGATCAGGCCTGTAGGGTTCCGTACCAAAGGTGCTGACAGGACCCTACTTCTAAGGCCTCCGCGATTGATTCCGTTTAGAGCGAAGCAACGAACGGTTGGATTTGCGAAACAAGGCTAATAATAATAAGGTACCGTACCAAAGGTGGTCACGGTGACGGGAGCGATCGATTTTGGTGGGGCTACTCTCTAAGTCCGAAGTCCGTAGTTTCGGGCTTAGTTGCGGACGTATTCTACTCCGTACCACCTACAGACTTACGATTAATCCCGAACCCGAACTAAGAATGAATGACAACACGATTTCACAGTAACTGTCAAATCGAGTTATCTTTAGTTCTCTGTGGTTAGGTGATACGGAGTAGATTTTTTTTTTACTATAGATAGGCATACGTTTGACCACTATCTCACCTGATGGTAAGCGATGATGAGGTTGAAGATGGAGCACGTTTGCCTAGAAGCAACCTATTCACTTTTGTCTTAAAGACTCCCAGGTTGCCCGCAACTAAGTTAAGTAAGCTAAGTTATTCGTGCTAAGTATCAGACGGTTCAATTTGCGAGCCAAGGCAAATTATAGGGTTCCGTGCCAAAGTTGCTAATGGGACCCTATTATTTAAGCCTTCGCGTACGATCTTGATTCGTGCGAACCAAGTCGATTTTTAGGGTTCCGTACCAAGGTTGCTAACGGAACCCTATTTATTAATAAGCCACCGCTGTCCGTCTTCCTTCAGTTTATTAACCGACTTTAAAAAAACGAGGAGGTTATCAATTCAACTGTATTTTTTTTTTATGTTTGTAACCTCTCATTAACCGACTGGATGAACCGATTTTCATGATTCTTTTTTTATTTGAAAGTTGGTGCTTCCCATGTGGTCCCATTGCCACCACGTCAGGATCTGATGATGGAAACCCTGAGAAATCGAGGGCAACTCTCGAAAATTGTAGGCACGTATTTGGTAAAAACTTGATATTCGTGTGTATATCGGGTGATACTACAAAAGAACGAAAGTTTGGATCAGACCTGATGATGGAGACGACAGAGAGTCAAGGGAACTCCACATCGGTATGTAGGAACTACCAAGTGTTTGGGCTTATTTCATTCGTATTGACGAGACCTTTACACCGAAAGCACTTAGTAAGTTTTATTTTCATTACATAACATCACGCCGGTACGCTGTGAATGGGTACGCAGGTACCACTAAAAAGACAAAAATAAAAAACTTTTTTTACAAAAAAATGTAACCGACTTCCGAAACAAAACACTACAAAGTATAAAATAACTTTAATTTCGGAAGTCGGTGTCAAAAAGCGAAAAAACTTAAAACACCAACTTCCGAAATTAAAGTTATTTTATACTTTGTAGTGTTTTGTTTTGGAAGTCGGTTACATTTTTTGTAAAAAAGTTTTTTTCGTTTTATTTCTGTCTCGCTGATATAAAAATGTCTTCTAGAAAAAGGTCGAATCTTTCACAATATAGCAAAATTCTCAAAGTCGGGTTTGTTCGAACACTGTTCTAACTAACTCGAGAACGGCTCGACCGATTTTCATAGTTTTTGTGTTTTATTCGGGACGAAGACTAATTCCTTCGTCCGGAATAGCTTATAAGAATTAAAATACAAAAAAATATGAGTATGTAGGTAGGGTAGGTAGGCAGGTAGGTAGGGTAGGTAGGTGAGGTAGGGTAGCTGTGGTAGGTAGGTATGGTAGGTAAGTAGGTAGGTTAGGGTCGGTAGGTAGAGTAGCCAGTTGACGGGAGCGAAGCCGCGCGGGTCAGCTAGTCTAATATATAAAAATCTCGTGTCACGGTGTTTGTTACCGAACTCCTCCGAAGCGGTTCAACAGATTTTCATGAAATTTTGTGTGTATATTCGGTAGGTATAAGAATAGATGGTAGGGTTTTTTTTTGCAAAACAACGTTTGCCGAGTCAGCTAGTATTATATATAATTTTACTTTCATTGTTAATGATATCAAGCTGAAGAGTTTGTTTGATTGAACGCGCTAATCTCAGGAACTACTGGTTCAAATTGAAAATTATTTAACGGCTACTACCAAAAGAAGCGGTGCATTCATGAAACGCAAACTAAGTTGAGCGGGTCAGCTATTATTAGTATAATTTAGATTTCTAAGCAGATTTTTTGTTTGCCAATTTTAGTACCCGTGTGTCACAAGACGAAAGGTCTGAACATTACTCCGTTCAGGTATAATTTCAGTGTATCTGTATATTAATTAACAGAAACCTCTGAAGTCCATTAAAATAATATAACCTCCTTTATATCTTTATCCATAATAATTTAGCCTTAAATGTACCATTTCTTCTTTTATACGGCTTCAGGGCATAGTCCATTAATTTACTTTCTTTTCTTTTCAGGGTTTCGTACCTCAAAGGGAAAAAACCCTATTATTTAGCGTCTGATGTCCGTCCGTCTGTCAGCGCGCTGTATCTCAAGAAACATAATAGGTAAACAGTTGAAATTTTTACAGAGTGTGTATTTTTTTTACCCTGATCTCTTAATCTCTTCAAAGTTAGGTGCACCTAGAGTAGAGTCAAGAGCAAACCCATCACAAATAAAAAAATAAAAAATGAAAGGAGGCTTCCATACAAGAGACCCGTTTCTTTCGGTTTATGGTCCTTTGTGTGAGAGTCCGACTCGCACTTGTCCGGTTTTTTTTCTTAAATGAGAAATCGTGGCATGTGAACACATAGGCAGATCTTCGAGTGTAAGCGATGCTTGCCGAGTTCGTTCGGTGGATTGGTGTACATTGGTGGCCAAAAAACTGTATTTTTTTTAAGTTAAGACCGCATAATGATTACATTCATACCAAAAATGTTGACTTCCTACGTGTAGTTTTGGATTTACACACACAGTCATCTTGATCAATTGTCAGAGAATCTTGGATCCCATAGCAAAGAACAAGGGGCAATATGACTGTGGAAGTAGTACTTTGATGGACCTTCTACATCCAAAGTTCTTAAAGTTCTCTAGCATGTCATTTAAAGTGTTAGAGTAGTTATTTGAATTGTGTTTTCCATGTAAGTTTTTAGTGACCTGAACAAACAAAATCCGCGCAGGTAATTCCAAATTGTTAATTGAACCTAAGAATTTAGTATGTTAGATAGATATTAAAATCAATGTATTTATAGAAATGTACCATGATTACTGCCAAAATTCACACATTAAACTGAGGGTAAATCCAAAACTACACGTAGGAAAAAAAATCCTTACTATCCTTACTAATATTATAAATGCGAAAGTAACTCTGTCTGTCTGTCTATCTGTCTGTCGCGCTTTCACGCCAAAATTATCGAACCGATTTAAATTAAATTTGGTACACAGATAGTCTAGAGCCTGAGAAAGGACATAGGTTACTTTTGAATGCGAAAAAAGGGTTGTAAGGAATTAAAAGGGGGGATTTAAAGTTGTATGGAAGTATCGTCATTTTAAGAGCTAGAAGCTTGAAACTTATTTTTTAGGCTGTTTATTCGATATAAATAAATATGACATTCAAAGTTTGTAAAAGTTTTACCCTCAAGGGTGTAAAATAACAATAGGGAATAGGGGATGAAAGTTTGTATAGAAATATGTAAGTTTTATGTGAATGCAAATACATAGTTGACCATCTACTACATTTTACACATTGATACTCCTCCGTGCCTCGGAAAGCCGTTGAACTCGATTGACAGTCGTTACGGATAATTTAATCATTTGATACAAGACAGTTGAATCGTTTCTCCGGGACTCATCGGGCTTCATTGGCTCGGCGTTCTTCTGGTGGTTTTGACTTTTGATTCTGACTTACAGGAGTTGCAGTGGTTGGGAATGTGTGGCGGGCTTGTCTCAATAAAAAAAGGCGTTACGGATACTCAGAAGCCAGAAAATCTGACACCAGGCTTGCCAAGGGGTACAGTATTACCTAGATACTGAGTTGGGTGGTTAGACAGGCAGTTACTCTGTTTAAAATACTGGTATTCAGCTGCATCCGATAAGACAGGAAGCCACCCAATATAGATGAGAAAAGGCTCGGCAGATTGATTTGATTTTTGACTTGAGTAAATAGATACAATGGGTGGACAGTATTAGCCAATCCTGTGAACCAATCGGAGCTTCTACTATGACGTTTTAAACTTAAAACACGGATGTTTCTTGCATAAAAAATAATGATTAAAATCAATAAGAATTCATAAAGACAAAAAAAATATATTAAATTTCAGGATTGTGTCTGTAGCGTCATCTAGGTTACAAACAGAGACTATAAAACCACGGTTATATTCTTTATGGTAAAAAGGGCTTATATTCTCTATGATATGAAAACAACGTGGTTATATTCTCTATGGTTAAAAGTGTACCATAGGTTTGACGTCACGATTACAACTTTCAACGCACTGTATCGTCATAGACGTCATTAAGTTTGAATAGGCTTTTCCTCGGCTAATTCAATTCAAATCAATATCGTCCTACATAAAAATAGGACAAGATTTATGAAGATAACACATTTTTAGTAGAACAGAAAATGTGATAAATATTCCAAAAATAAAAATATAGAAACTTTTATTCCAATGCCCAAATGTTACAAGCACAAAAAATGTACCTAATACACAAAAATACATCTTATTGTAAATCCTATACCCATTTGATATTCGGGCGCCATTTTAGCTAAACGTCTTCAAAAGGACGAGTCGAACGTGATTCGATTCGAAAATGGAACATCTATGATTTTGGTACAATGTAGATATGAGTACCAACGTAATAATGTTACTATGTTTGGTTTCGGTTAGCCAGAACAGTGCTGCTGGCCTAGTTGTAACGACCAAGGGCGCTAAAAAGGCTACTTCAGGAGAATCATATTGGAATCATAATATTAATCACATAACAATCTGTCAAATTTAATTTTCATCTTTATCGCTAACGCATTAGGTTCAAGGTTGATTGGGAAAATTTGACAGTGACGGGTAGCGTGATGTGCTTCCTGATTCTAAAGTTGCCTTGTTAGATGCCCAGTATAATATTATGTAGCAATCACACCATTATAACTTAGGCCTTTTCACACGTACCACAATCACATCACGTGGGCGGGCGCTAATTTGTATGAAAATTTACATTTTCCTGTGATTATCGACCGCGTGTGTGATGCAAACCACATCGCAGGCACGTCGCAACCACAAAGCAACCACCACCGCGAACTAGCGACCGGCCACATCGCAAATATATCCGTATTTTGTAGGTAATACAACGCAACCGCAAGGAGCCGCAGCGACACTATTCACACGTAACCAGAGCTTGACCACCTTTTGTCGTGGCGGTGTGGTGTGGTGTGGTTTAAGTACGTGTGAAACAAGCCTTAGGGGAATCGACTCAAAGTAAGATGTCAATTACTAACGTCAATGAGGGCTATCGCGTTTGCGTTCGCCAGTAGAGGCGCTAGTGTAGCGTGAGGTCTTCGATATGTCAAATTTCATTTTTGGTTGGCTTTTGAAAAGAGTTTATTTACTTATTTGTTTTGTTTTTTTTTTTTGCGAATATTTTACTAAAACAGCCTGAATATGGCAGATTGAGTTACGGTTCTCCCGACCACTGCCTTGAACTTTTTATCGGAAATATGTATAATATGTTCTTCGTTTTTAGAGTTCCGAACAAAAAACGAAACCCTTAAAGGATCACTCGTGTGTCTCTCTGTTCGTCTATCACAGCCAGTTATCTCCAGATCCACTGGACCGATTCTTATGAAATTTGGTACACATATGGACTTCTGTGACCCAAACATGGACGCGTGACGTAAATCAACAAATTTTTAGTCTGGGGGTCACTTTTGGAGTTCAAACTAGAAAATTAAATCAAAAAGTTTTTTTACAATATCGTGTGAAAACAATATCGTATCAAATGAAAGGGCTTACCTATATTTTTTTAGAGGATTTATATTTTTTCATAATTTTAAAATAAATGGTTTTGAATTTATTCAAGAAATTAGACGAAAAATGACCATTCCCCCCCCCCCTTTTCTCCGAAACTATTGAGCCAAAATTTTGAAAAAATGGAGATAATAGATCTTAGAAATCGCACGTTCACGTCGTAATTATTTTTCTTCTAACTTTTTTCACATGCGCGTAATAACTACTTTAATACTACGATTAAGGACCTCACTCGATAGTGGCGCCAACTGGTGAGTACAAAAACGGTAGCCCTCATTGGAATGACAGCTCAGTCCATGCTCACTCCACTTCAGTTTTTACACAATAGACCAGTGTCCTTAGTGCGAGTTTTTTAACGTTCTCGATCGCGTTAGCGTTAACGTTCGCTAATGTCAAATTGTATGAAAATAAAAAGGTTTTCCACTATTTTCACTATACAGCGCTTATTCAGTATCAATATAAATTGAAGTTTACGCTGACGCGATTGAAAAAGTTAAAAAACTCGCGCCTTGGTGGGAGTTTTCTTACCACCGGTTTTTACACCGGTTTATCTACTTGTCTAGCAGACAGGTGAAGTACCTTTATACCCGACTGCTCCGAAGAAAGGTAGTTAATGTTTTTCGTGAGTGTATGTATACATTTTTGTATGTCTATTTCTTGCTGTTCCCTCTGAGCAATCCCATTTAATAAAAACGGGAAAGATATAAGTACCAAAAATATTAATATTTCAGAAGCATTCAATCCAAAAAATATTATTTGATTTACTATTCTCCTCAAACCCATTATTATAGTTACTAAACGTAACATCTTCTTAGCCAACAAAAATCTTCTGAAAAATCGTCAACAAATAAATTTATTTAATACAACAAAATCGTCTAAACGTTTAAGTACCCGGATAATGATAGAAACACCCGGATATACCCGTTCACGCATCGCCGATACATAATACACGGAAATACCTGCCCGGGCAGGATTTCCAATTACTTAAACCCAAAACCGGTTCAAATGCGTTTGTACCGGAATATAATATTCGATATTACCCGCAATCCGGATGTGTTTAACCGGGCGGCGTAGTGAACGGATACCTTTATGTGATTTTAATAAAATAGGTAATATTTCATTTCTTTTGTAGGAGTTACTCGTCTTTTTGCGTTTGGGGAAGATCAAAGCTCTAAAGAGTTTAGGATCCGTATTTTCTAAGAAGCAAGGAATTAGGTCAACCTTCCATCTCTGTATAACACGTGCATAAAGCTTATGGAATTAAGTCATTCACCTAATCAAGGATGGATATTGTAAGACTACCTAGTTGATCTAATAGTTGTAAGCGCAACTTGTAACCGAAACACAAAAAAAATCAGTAATTTGACAGTACTGAAAATTTTGTTTTCTGCATTGGTTCGTAGTCATATAGAAAACTATTACATCGTCTGGTACCCAGTACATAATATCCACATTCAACGCATCGAAAGAGTACAAATAAAATTTATAAAAAGACTCTCTTATAAGGTATAAGGAATAGAGTAAAAAAACTATGAAGATAGACTGAATTACTTTAAAATGAAACATTTACACTGTCGTCGAGATTTTGCGGGTCTAATTTTCTTATTCAAGATATTCAATCAAAGCGTGGATTGCTCACAGCTTCTTTCATCTATTAATATAAATGAGCCCAAGTCATCTTCATAATTATAAGCCTTTATTTAGCTCCTGGTAGCCGCAAAACTAAGTACGGTAGTAATTTTCTATATTCTCAAAAGGTGTAATGACATTTTTCACAAATGTGAATTGGATATATTTTCAGGCAGCATCACCATGTTTAAAAGAGCTGTGCTCAATAATATGTAATTTATAAATGCCCAATAATGTTTCTTTTTTTTAGTGTGTGTGTGTGTGTTTTGATAATGTTTTTGGTTTGTTATTTATTACAATTTTATTTTATTTATTTGATTTGATGCATGTTTAACTATAAATGATAATCGACATATTCATGACATGACATTCCAAATTCAATTTTATTTAATTCAA
The DNA here is from genome assembly GCA_947578705.1 of Lacanobia wlatinum. Taxonomy (NCBI): domain Eukaryota; kingdom Metazoa; phylum Arthropoda; class Insecta; order Lepidoptera; family Noctuidae; genus Lacanobia; species Lacanobia wlatinum. The sequence continues at coordinate 19,667,850 of OX388046.1, read as the reverse complement.
ATTTTGTAATCAAATTTTATTATCTATTATCCATCAATATCCATCACCATTATTATCCATCTTATTATTTTAAAATGAAATTTAAATAAAATGTTTTGCTTACCTTTAATTTAGATGCATTCAATGCTATTGTATTTGAAAATGGGATGTGCTGTGAATGACTTTGTGTGTATTTAGTTGGTTTGCCTAAATAAATAAATAAACTGTGGCCTTGGTTTTGATTCCTGGGTTAGGTAGTCCTCATCGTCGTCCTTTCCTTGTCCCATGATACTTGGGTCGGTATCAAACGTTTTGTTCTGTAATTCTAACCAGCATCTTTCATATTATTCTCATTTCCAGCGTTATATAAATTAACTTTATAGAAAATTTTAGTGACAACCTGAGGGCGAATTCTAACATTTTTAAGCAATTCGCATTCGAATTTCAGTCGCATTCTATAAGAAAAGCCTTAATTTCCATTATTTTTGACCGACTGCTATTTTTTGCGAATGGGAACGTTCCAAGTGCGGGTCGGACTCAAAGACGAAGGGTTCCGTGCTATAAACCGAAAAAAATCACGTCTCTTATATGGGAGCGCCCTTTCATTTATAACTTTTTTTTTAATACACTGAAAATTTCAACTGTCTACCTATTATGGTTCTTGAGACACAGCCTGCTTGCAGACAGACGAATATACGTACGAACGCACGGATGGATGGATGGACGGAATTTATATTAAATAATAGATAGTAATATGTTTTAATTAAGTTAGTATAGTATATTTTAAGTTTCCTTCTCTGTTTCTTTACACACTGTGTCTACTTTTATTATCAAATTCTTCTGTCGCAGGTCTGCTGGAAGAAATTTCTGTTGAAATAAGCAGTATCTTTGTGCTCTTTCCTCTTTCCACAAAATTTTCTTTTTAAGTATATTGTGGGTACAAAAATAAACATGATGAGTGTAAGAAATGTGGGTGTGTATTCCACCTACCTAGCGCAAACATAAAATACTTATTATTTATTATTCGAATAATCATAATTATATTTTTATCCATAGTTACTACACTCACTGATTTATAGCATGGTTGTTGTATCGGTTTTTGATTTTACCTATATTCTGGTTCATCTCTTTAAAATTTAATTTTTAAAAGTATTTCAACAGTAGTAAATGATATTTCTGTGTAATCACTTAATTTATGTATGCTGATTATCCTGTAATCGGCTTATACTTGTTACATATAGCTAAAAAATACTGTATAAAGAAGCAAATTTACTTATATATGTGATTAGCCTTTGAGCTTTGTTCAGCAGTCAATATTTAAAGTTCCGATGACTAAAACTTAAAAACAGCAACAACAACCGGGTTTCAGACCTCCATAAATGAATGATTTTGTCATTATTGGCGGTTTCATTTGTACGCAGTGCCTCATCAGTATGCAAGGAGCAATTAGTATGCCTTTTCAGCTGAAATCAACGGATTTGGGTTGAGTTCGACTCTGCAATGGCTTCGTCATTCAATGACTAAAGCTCATAATTATGGTGAATAGTCTCCTGTATTCAGTGTGTGTAAAGTGTTTTTGGATAGTGTAGTGAACCTAGGGGGGAAAAAATTATTTATTTGTAAGCAAAATGGTAACGCATTATATGAATGTTGAGCAGGAGGTAAATTTTGATATCATTCAATTGAAGATGATAGGTTTAAAGTAAATAATGCAATTCGTTGGTTAATTAAAGATTCTCCAATATAAATATACATATAATGGCTAATAAAGAAATATAAGACACTAAAGATTAAATTATATTTCATGAAGTATATGAACAAAAATGTTTATCCACTTCATTCGTCAAAACTACCTCTTTCTAGATTATTGTATTTGCGAGATTAAAAACTTTCTGTCGATCAGAGAAACAGTAGTTATTATCTTAATCAGTCAGTTCATCCAGAGATTTCCTCATACTAACATAAAGTATGAGTTTTATTAAACACCAGCGGCTTCGCCCGCGTGTTCCCTAGGGAACATACTCCCAGGATAAAAAGTTGCCTATGTCCTTTCTCAGGATCTAGACTATCTGTGTACCAAATTTCATTTAAATTGTTTCAGTAGTTTTGGTGTGAAAGCGCGACAGACAGACAGAGTTACTTTAGCATTTATAATATTAAGTAAGGATTAGTAAGGAAAGATGATTCTGTGGTCCCGGCCGCCAAATAGCGGTCGTCATAAAACCATGTTAGAGGTCCTTGAGGCGATTTACAAACTCAGACACTAGGGTGCGTGGGGTCGTTAGACCTTACTGCCCACACGATAAGAAAGAAGTAAGGATATTAGAACTATGCTATGAAGTATACTATGGAACTGTGTTGTTAAATATAATGTTACAACTGTATTTAGATCACTAGCTCTCGATACAAGGTCTACAGCACGTGACGTCACGCGCTCGGTTCCAGGCTACGCTCCTTGTAATGTACACCGCCGAGGCTCGCCCACTCATCTGCGACGGCTCAGTGGCGAATAGTCTTATGGCGAAGCAGCTTTTTACTGAGTGCTCGAAATTAGACATAATTTATAGAAAATGCATTGAATACGAATGCTTTCTGCATTCGCAGTCCATAATTATAAACTTTTACCACCCCTAATCCCACTCTCTTTAGTGAGCACAATATGTTTAAAAATCGGACAGTTTTCACTTCATGTAAATACTCGCAGCTTGGCCCTTGATCCATCAAGAGGAGTCTAGAAGAATAAGAATCTCTATTATGTAAAGATAGGTAGTTACATGGTGTGTGAGATGTCATTATATTATATCAATTCTCTATGTTTTGCCGTGAAGCATACAAATATCAAATTTAAATAGATTAAACTATGAACAACGCATCTGCAAGTGTTCCATGTAGTCATTCTTATTTATAAGAAGAGCTCAGAAATAAAAAGTAAAATGAGAAATTGACAATTAACTAAATAAATATTTCGAATTATTAGTCAAATAACTAATTACAACAAAGAATAATATAATATAATTATATGTCAAGTAATAATGAATTAGTGAATGTACCTAGATTTTATTCCCCCTTTGACACAAAACTGAAATGTCTTCAATCAATCTACCTAGCCTTAGCACAACTAAGTTGGGGTCGGCTTCTAGTCTTGCCAAATGCTGCGAAATACTAGACTAGTATTTTTTTTTTGATGGATATGCACTTGTTTTTTTTTATTCAAGACATTACACTGATATGTCTTGAATACCACCTACCCGTAACCCATAAGCGACAAATAAAAATACTTTTTCCAAAAGAAAAATGTATTGTGGTAGTACTTTCACAAACAAACTTCGCCACAAGTAATTCAACTCCTTATAAAGCCCTAAAACTATTTCTAGATAGAAAAAGAATCCTTCACACAGTAATATGTGAAGCGAAAACTACGAGAAAAACTTATGATACACGCGTTAAACTTACAAAAAATATCCGTATATTTTTTCGCGAACTAGAATGAAATTCATCATTATTCCGGCCCTCGGGCTCAGAAAGTGGGCGAAAAATACAGAAAAAAACGCGAACAGCGTCATGTTTTGTATTGTCAGTGTAAATCAAAATAACGAGGAGGCCTAGCAAACAAACATATTGTAGAGGTCGTTGAACACTAGAGAGACCGGATAAAATTGTGGTTTATCCGGATTTTGAAAAAGTTCGTTAGTTGGAAGGATTGTTGTGAAATAAAATAAATTGCTGTGCTGTAAGCCGATAAAATGCTGATTTTGTTCGGTATTCAATTTAAAAAGGCTTTTAATACGCTTCTCTCGGTGTTAACTCACATACCTACTTTGTTTTGATATAGTATTGTAAAAATAAAGTTAGTGATCAGTAACACTGTCGACTAGCCTGTCTTAACACAGTTTTAATTTAATAACATTCACATAGCTCATGACATTAACTATGTGAATGTTTGAAAACATTATATTGTGTTGGTTTCTCTGGAGGAAGCCTTAATCGGTTTTTTGATAAACTATTTGTAATGAAAGTACCTACATAATGTCTTGTGTTGTCTTTTTTTTAGGTTAAAGTATGTCATTTTAAATTGGAAACGACACATTAGTGCATTCTCTTGTAATTTAGAAAATAAAATTGCTACCAGTAAATTATTAAATGAAATTGCTGCAAACCTTGCAAATCTCAAATGCCGTAATAAATCCCGTCTCATTGAATTCTTAACACTAGAACCGGTCTAGTGGTCGCCTGTCACAAAGGTAAGTTTTACCCGGATTTTCGGCCTAGCCCAAGGTTAAAGATCAAGTGTTTGTGTGCCCCTAGATTTGTAGCTTTTATTTATAATGGAAGAGAAGAAATAGTTACGTGTATTTCAGCAAGCTTGCGTGTTGGTGATTTTCTGAGTATTTCGTCCAAGTTTTTTTTCTCCATTATATTTTCTTTTCTTTCACATGTCAGTGGTTTCATTAGTGGAGGCTTTCATCGTTTTGTGCTGTTTCAGACCAGTAATAATGGTCCTGCAAAACTGAAAATTAATTGGCATAAAATTACTTTCAGTTATTCATTCGTTTTCATTTCGGATAATACTGGTCAATGACTGTCTGAAAAATATTACTTTAAATTTTTTTAAAAAGAATTGTTACAAAGTTAAAGAACACACTTTAAAGTAATGCTTATTTTAAATATTTTACTAGGTTACTTTTATAAAGATAAAATGAAAAATGTAAATGGCATTGCGTTAAATAATCATTATTACAAAAACTTCAACAGACTACGATTAAACATTCTACAAAAACTTTTAATTGATATGCGTACCTTTTATTTATTTCAAAAATATTTTTTATTTTTCATATAAATGGCTGCGACCCGAGTCATGGGTCACGGTCAAGCGTTTAATTTACATAATATGAGCGTTACTACTGAGCTTACGCTATTCGTCTGTATGACTGTCTGCAGGCTCTATCGTCTGTATCTCATCAACCGTAATAGGCAGGTAGGTAAAATTTTCACAGTATTTGTATTGCCTCTATAAAAACAACAATTTAAAAAAAATATGGTAGCTCCCATATAATGTACCCTTCAAGTGCAGTGCAGCACTTGGTTCTTTTTAACTAATTTGCCGTTTGTGATGGCTTGATGTGCTGGCTTCTATACATATTACAAAAAATGGCTATCATAAGTCAGCATTCATGTGAAGTGGCAAGTAATTTTGAACTACATATTTGCGCTGAACTACCCTAAAAGTTGTTTAACATGGCCAGGCCCTTGAAAATCTAGATAGAAGACTACTGATTACTAGCTTCTGCCAGCGGCTTCGCACGCATGATCCCTAGAAAACATTCTCCCGGGATGAAAAGTAGCCTATATGCTATTCCAGACTACAATCGACCTTTGCGCCAAATTTCATGAAGATCCTTTCAGGGGTTCTGACGTGATAGAGTTATAAACATCCATCCATCCTCACAAACTTTATTATATTAGTAGGAAGCAGGATAAGTATATAATTAATTATCTATGTACCTAACTAGGTAGGGCGTCATCAACGAGATACTTCATTTGGTGAGACTCCAAAATGATCCGAAAATTCTTATAAATGTTACTAGCTTTTGCTCGCGACTTCGTATGCGCATATCTCGTTCCTATTCCCGTTCCCGTAGGATTTTCGGGAAATCCTTTCTCAGTGCTCCCCTATACTTCCCATGGAACGTGCATGTCAAATTTCAGCATTCTACGACCAGCAGTTTCGGCTGTGCATTGTCTGCCAGTCACTTACTCAATCAGTCAGTCAGTAACGGAAGAATTTTATAGGACATCAAGAAAACAATAAACTCGCACTATCCCCAGCGTATCCATTACATCTTTAAAATTTTATCTTCCCGGCAACACAAGATCTCAGTATCTTCCCTAGAGCAAAAGCAAAACTCATTCTCACTTGAATGATATGGCGCAGCGGCATTTTATCTCAGTTGGAGCGTTTATCGTACATCGCTATTAGGCGCCAGGCATTGGCCTCGAAACCAGCGGTAAGGCCACAAATTGGAACTAACGGTTAGAGTAATTTGTTCTGTGAAATACGTTCAAGTTAGGCCGCATTATGGATGCGAATATTTTTTGTGTGTGGCCTAGCTTTTTTTTGTTAGAATAAGTTGAAAAGAAAATCATGGTAATTTTGATTTATATATTGATCTATTTATTTATTATAACTTTATGATAAAAAATGTTATATTTTTCTCATTCAACTGTTTTTAAACCAGTGGCTTCCAAACTTTATGTCACATGAAGGTTGGGATTCACTTGTTTAAAAACACGAACACTTTGATTTCTTTTTTGATACCAATAAACCTTTCGCGGACCATATTTTGGCCATTGCGGACCACCAGTGGTCCGCAGTCCGAAGGTTGGGAATCTTTTTACCTTTGGTTGTCTGATAAAGTCTAAATAAATAAGTATAACACATTGTACTAAGGCGGACTAAATACCTTAGGCTTTTTGTACTAGCCACAGATTTACATAAACCTCAACCGTCAAAATAAAAATGCTATTTCATGGCCTCGCCATTTTCGAGGCCACGGGCTCAAGCATTCTATTGCCACCCGTGGAACGCTTTAATGTAAACACTATTAAGACTTATTCAAGCCACAAATAAGATGAAAGACTTAGTGGAATTTTATGACTGTGTTACGCACATCTATTATGTGTTAATTTGTTAGGGATTTTATGTTCGTATTCTGTAGAACGAGTGAGAGACGAGCCTTAGATATTTCGGAGGGGGGAATATCCATTGGCGGCAGGAAAATCAGTAACTTGAGATACGCAGATGACACCACTCTTTTCGCATCGTCTGAGCAAGAACTATCTCAACTCCTCTCTAGAGTGGAGAAAGAGAGTGAAGCAGTTGGCCTCACCATTAATAAGGCGAAGACCAAGGTGCTGATTGTAGCTAGATCTGGTTCGCTAATTCGCTCCAATGAACTCAAAGACCTGGAATACGTTCGGCAGTTCGTGTACCTTGGCTCTCTTCTCAGTAAAGAGAGAGGCAGTGAAAAAAAAATTGCCAGAAGAATCCAGATGTCCAAAGCAGCGATGACTAAAAACTCACACGGGTATGGAAATATCGCAATATATCCCGCAAAACCAAAGTTAGGCTAGTACGTGCGCTGGTATTTTCAATTTTCTCTTACGGCGCGGAATCCTGGACAATAAGAGAGAAGGAAACGGCAAAAATTTACGCTTTTGAAATGTGGGTTTGGAGGCGGCTGCTGCGAATCCCATGGACTGCACGCCGGACCAACTTGTCCATTCTTAAGGAGCTCCAAATAAACACAAGACTATCCGCTGTCGGCTTCCAGCGAATTCTTAAATATTTTGGACATGTCGCTCGTAGAAACCCTGACAGCCTCGAGAAGCTTATGATAGTTGGCCAAGTAGACGGGTAAAGACCACGCGGGCGCTCACCTACGCGTTGGGCAGACCGAGTAAAGACGCTCACTGGCCTATCAATAGCCGAAGCTTTTAAGACTGCCGAGGACAGAGAAACGTGGAAGAGCATAGTGCACCGAGTGATCAATACCTCAGACTAGACACGACCTTCATTAGTGAAGATAACGACTAAGAAGAAGATTCTGTAGAAGGGCGGCTAAATAGCTACCGCTTTTTTTGTAGGTATGTGAAATCATCAAATGACTATAAGAATCTGACCCTCCCTTCCGCTCCGCCAAGAGCAGAGTCAGACTTACTGACTAAAAACCATCCGTGTTTTTCCTAAAGCCCTTTGCGTCCCAGGGCCGCAGACTCTTTTGAGCAAATGCCGCAACCCCGGCAGGAAATAGCTAGGTACAGCTGCTCGTTTTTTTTTTCAAGCCTGCTGTCCTCTTCCTATCAGCTCCAACTCTTGAAAGCCAATGTCACCAGGAAAGCGTCGGGGTAATAAAGCTTGAAATCTCCCGGAGAAACAATTTTACTGTCTTAGATTCGATACGAACGAATTTAATCCATACTAATATTCATATATCTCTGTCTGTCTGTGTGTTACGCAATCACGCCTAAACTACTGAACTGATTCACATGAAATTTAGTACAGAGATAGTCTAGAGCCTGCGAAAGGACATAGGCTTTTTATCCTGGGAGTATGTTTCCTAGGGATCACGCGGGCGAAGTCGCCGCACAGTGTGTTAAACACCCGATTTTTGTATCATCAGGTTTTTATTCAAGCAATCGATACTTTCTATCATTTCTGGTACGAGAGTAAAACTCCGGCTTAGCTACGACTCGTAGAGTTTTTAAATAAAAAATATCAAAGTTTCGTAATATCCGCATACTGAAAAACGAAAAAAAAAATCTTATTTAAAAAACAGAACTATGTATTCCAGTTTTTATTTATTTTATTAATTGTTTGTACAGTAACCTACCGTTTCACCAATTTTTGTTGTCATGCTATGAATGGGATGCGAGATATGATTTTTTTTTTCTAATTTTTAGCTTTTATTTTTGTATGCACCTATAACGCTGTATTAGTTCGTGATTTCTACATTAAAATATTGCTTATACTTTCTATTATGTGTAGTATTAAAACCACAACAGAATTCCGTGTTATCTAAAAGTTATTTTTATTAGTTTTTCGTGATACGGATATTACGAAACTTTGATATTTTTTACAAAAAAAAACTACAACTCGTAGCGAAGCCGGAGTTTTACTCTCGTACCAGAAATGATAGAAACTATCGATTAATTGAATAAAAACATGATGACACAAAATTCAGGTTTTTAACACACTGTGCGCTAGCAGAAGCTAGTATATAGCTACATAAATAAGAACTGCGCGGTTCCCGTGAGATTCCAAAACCGCGCGGTTCTCGGCTTGTCTGAACTAGCGCTTAGACCGACTGTAAGTTGGTATAGCGACGCGTCTCCACACTCGCCACGCCATTCGTCGCCACGTCGCCACTCTATAAATGATAGTATGAAACATCTAATACAGTGTGGCGACGCGTCGCTATGCGCAAGTACGATTCTTTCCCCACAAGGCTGATTTTCTTTAAAAAAATCCGAATGTTTTATTTTTATTTTGCCTTTTTTTCCTTTCATAAATAAACTTCCTATCTTATTATCATTGATATATAAAAAACCCAAGATACGCACTCAGCATCTCAAAAACGTCCGCAAAAAACAAACGCAATATGTATAACTAACAAACAAACTCTTCAGCTTTATATATTAAGTATAGATAGAAGTATAGATTGTGCGCAAGTTTCAAACAGTATCGCATCGCTCGCCATACTGCACTGCTTTGTGAAAACAACTTTAAGCGATCCGTGTAAGGTTGAATTTGCAAAAAAAAATGCGCATCACTCGCCATACTGAACTGTTTTGTAAAAACAACTTTAAGCGATCCGTGTAAGGTTGAATTTGCAAAAAAAAAAAATATAGTATAACTACAGACAACTTACACATGACACTTGATACATGTCAGTTTTTGATCTTGGGTTTTTTTATATTTCAATTCTTATTATAGTAACATTCCTATGCTCAGGGCTTACCTTAACCATCTAAGCGCCCCGGCGAGTCATGCATTTGGCGCCCTTTTATATTTCATTATATAATCAAAATAACTTCTTTAAATTTTGTGCCATATTTATTATTGAGTTAATAAAAAACTACAAACGTGTAGGTATTTATTATTATTAATTAATAATACTTGCAACGGCAAGGCGCAAGCAGTTGACGCAGTGGCTGGTGAGCGCTACTGTGCTCTAAAATTAAGAAAAACCGGCCAAGTGCGAGTCGGACTGGCGTTCACCTCAAATGGCCTGCTGAGGCCAATAAATTCGTTGCATTCTGTGTATTTATTAGTTATTGGTAAAAACACTAAAAACAACTACTCATGTAGTACTGCACTATTCTGGCAGCAAAATAGTACCAGACAATAGACACTAAAATTATGCCCCAAAAACGCCCCATATACTACAAACCACGATTTCCTTCATTTTTAACACTGAGGCGCCTTTTCCAGAGCCAAAGCTTTGGTTTAGCATCAGCAGGATTGGTTCAATCAAAGACTCAAGCAGTGACTTGTTTGCAAAATTTTAGTGTGCGAGAAATATACAATGCTCTTGAAAAAATATTAGGTACTCTCCTGGAGCAGTCTGGTAAAAATAGGAATTGGGGGGCGCAAAATTCAAATCTTGCCAGAGGCGCTTAGGACCCTAGCTACCACCCTGCTACTATACTCAATCACTCCTACGAAATAAGATTATAAAAGTCAATACGGCAAAAATAATAATTTCAGCTTTTCTTACAATATCGAAAGAAAAACTGAAATTATTAGGTAGGTATGCAAATTAAGTGGTTAAGTCAAGCTAGCGCGCGTAGAGCCCTGTATGTACGGCGCCCTTCAATTGCCGGCGCCCCGGGCGGCCGCCTGGGTCGCCCTTTCCTAAAGCCGCTACTGCCTATGCTTATGTGCAAAATAATTTCAATGTCACATCTGGCAAACGTCCCGCGACGACTTATTTATTAAAATTCTTAATAGGCCTGCATTTGACTAGGCACTATCCCGCCTGTTGGTAAGCGACGATGTTATTTAAAATTAATGACTGTTTAAGCTTACACACATTTTCAGTTGAATCACAAAATATTCTGATTGATCCCACAATAAAAAATATTATGTGGAACGAAACGTAATACGTCAACTTTGACATTAGCTTTATGAAATGTCATTATCAGTGTCGCTCAAAACAAAACAAAGTACACAGAGAATTGCTGAAAAATTTGTTTATACCATCGGTAAATAATGGATGGATACGCTAATATGTACAAAACTATATGCCGGCTCTGTTTATCTACGAGTAATGCCGATAAAATGTTCAGTTTAATGGATAATTCAAGCGACGACGGTCTCAGTTGCTTCGGCAAAGCAATTAATATGGTAACCAATGTTTTGGTGCAAAAAGATGATATATTGCCGATCGTGATGTGCCAAAAGTGTGTCCATTCATTAAAAAAAATGATTTACTTTAAATTCCAGTGTGAATCTGCGGATCAAAAGTTGAATAAACTCTTAATTAAAATGGCAAAGAGAGACACTTCAGATCGAAATTTACAAGAAATGTTATGTGAATACGTCATGTATAACCAGTATTTCCCAACAAAAAGTAATACAGACCAATATAAACGGAAAAGCAAACACAAAAAGTTCGTGAAAAAGTCCAATATCATTCAAGAAACTGACCAGAAATCACTCCTTAATTCAGTGGGTCTTCTAGGCACTGAAATGGATCTAGCTGATAGACTGTACGACTTTGATGATTTCATAGACAAAGAAGATTTTAAAAGCAACATAATCAACCAAAAAGATGATAATTCAACCGAAATCAATAATATTTTGGACACAATGCAGTCTTTCATCGATTCAGATACAAAATTTTCTGACATCAGACGTGCAAAAAGAAAACTAAAAAGGGAACAAAGATACAGGCCTGCAACAGTCAATGATTGCCACCTAGTATGCAAGATATGCCATAAAATCCTTGCCAACCGTTTAACTTATAAACATCATATGCAACGACATAATAATTGCAAGTATATTTGTGAACAGTGTGGAAAAGGCTTTCCTGTACTAACAGAAATGCATATGCATCAAATCGCTCGTCATGGAGTTGGTCCGTACCTACAATGTGACCATTGTCCTTACAAGGCTCCACGAAAACTAGATTTAATAGAACACTTAAGACTACATACCGGTGAAAGACCATTCACATGTGAGAAATGCGGTTTGACATTCCGCCGCAGAGCAATATGGAGGAATCATTTGATCTGCCATATGGAAAAGCAGTACCAATGTACACACTGTCCAAGAAGGTTTTATAGGCAAAGTGATGTGCTAGCGCACTGTAATAACGTTCATGAGAGAATTTATATGTATGTGTGCAGTGTGTGTAACATAACTTATACAAAGACGGAGACTGTGAGACGGCATATGCTGGTCAAGCATGGCATAACGAAAGACAAGCAAGGTAAAATTGGTAGGGTTATGTATGGAAGTGCATTTGCGGTAAAGTGATTTAAATTCAATAATGGTTAGTATTCCATATTTCTGAGTCAAGTTTCTGCCTATTGGGAAAAGGCGTGAGTTTTTAATGTTGATATAAATTATATCTTTTTAGTTATTTATGGTCCAATTAAAATAGATTTAGTATGTCTCACCAAAGATATCCTGATAAAAGTGATGTTATTTTGACCTACTGCTATTATGAATTGTCAACATTTTTAGTGTATTTTCATTAGCTGTTTGTTTTCTTATAAGAATCTAGTGCGTTTTTCTTATTTTTTACTATTGTCCTTATTTTGGTGATCTGAATGATTTCTAAAAGTCTGTCCGTCTATTTTAATGAGACCTTATGTTATGATGAGTAATTATTGCTTTTTTTTTGGTGTGAGCAAGTACAATATTTTTTACTAATCTTACATATTTTTTTAGTTTTATTTTACTTGCAAATGGCAGTGTTTAATTTTTTTTTATACAGACTGCATCAAAACGTTTTGTTTCTAAATTGGTATTAAGATATCTATAAACATTTTGCTAATGTATTTTGTAAAGTCAGCATAAAAAGCCAGAATTAATTAAAACCTGCAAAATTTTATTTAATTGTTGTTTTCATTGCCTATCTATGCCTTAACTATAATAACTTTTAGATTATCGCCACTAAGACATTCAAATGAGATCAGATAAACCATGACAATGTATCATTTACAAAAAGACTTAATTTTATTTTTTTAGGGATCCAAAAGAAACGGAACCCTTATAGGATCACTTGGGTGTCTGTCTGTCTGTCCGTCTGTCACAGCCAGTTTTCTCCGGATCCACTGGACCGATTCTGTTGAAATTTGGAATACATAAATATGGACTTATGTGACCCAAACAAGGATGCGTTACATAAATTATTATTTTTTTAGTATGAGGGTCACTTTTGGGGTCAAACGAGAAATTAACAATATCGTGTGACGTATCAAATGAAAGGGCTTACTGTGAGGGTTTTAATTATATATTTTTCATAATTTTAAAGTTTTTGGTTTTGACATTATTCAAGAAATTAGACGAAAAATTACCATTCCCTCCCTTATCTCCGAAACCACTGAGCTTAAAATTTTAAAAATAATGGAGATAGTAGATCTTTACCTATAGATTACAGGAAAACCTATAAGAAGTCAATAGAGTTAAAATAACATGTTTAAAAAAAATGAAATTCGTTCGGAACCCTTTGCACGCGAGTCCGACTCGCACTTAACCAGTTTTTTTATTTACATTTGGGTCTGTATATTTTGTGTGCAATAAAGAAAAGGAAATAAATAATCGTGATTGTTTCGGATAACAACAAACCGATGTGTCCGACTCACACTTGGCTTGTTTTTAATTAATTACCTACCAAAAATTGTGTAATTTAAATTGCCCATGTAAGCACACAATTTACACCAAAAACTCAAATACTCTTAACCCAAATACTTACGTTGAAAGTGGAACACATTACATAGTTTCGTATCTACTAAATTGAAGTTAAGTCTGTACTCTGTACACAGTAGTGGTACAAAGTGGCTGAGATCCAAATTCGCTGGCGGAACTAACGCGCAGTCTTCTTCGTGGCAAATGAGCAAATATGGTTCGTACCTATGCCTTGCTTGTACCTAATGGTGTTCACTTTGAACGACGTACTAGTAGATTGTGCATACCATGCAGGGTACCTACGGTTGATTCTGTCGGTTGATTCTGTAAAAATTTCGAAGTAAAGGCTTGGATGAAGAGACCACGAAATGAGCTGTCATTCCATTTTGATAACATGGATTGACAGCTCACTTCGTGATCACTTCACCCAAGCCTTCAACTTCGACATTTTGACAGAATCGCACTGCTGTAAACATGTCTAAGTGAATGCTCGGGTGAAATGATCACGAAGTGAGCTGTCATTCCATTTTGATTACATTGATTGACAGCTCACATCGTGATCACTTCACCCAAGCCTTCAACTACGACATTTTTACAGAATCGCACTGCTGATGGTAAGTGCAACTGCTCGCACTCTTAGTAATATAAAGGCTTAATACAAAAAAGTAGTTTTTTGGGAATACGTGTTTAAAGATTCTGAATTGTTACATTCCAGCTTATTTTTTTAATAAAATGCTTAGTACTTTAGTTATAAATGTGATTACCTTCAGATTTATTCTTCGATACCTAGACTATAAGTAGTCATCAATAAAAATAAATAATAATATGACGAGACGAGCGGGGGAGTGTGAGAGAGACACATATAGATATAGTTACCGAGTCATTAATGTTCTTTTTCTCTCTCTGTCAGCGGTAGCCGATAGATAATATCGTTTTTTGCCCTTAGCATTCAAAATCAAACTCTACAAAAATTTTGATTTGAGCCCTTATATTATTAAGGGTGCGTGCTGAATGTAGGGTCTAAATCAGAATCAAAGTCTTTGATCTGAGAACAAGCAATGCAGAGGAAGTTTTCAAGTAGATCTACCTATGTATAGAGATTTATAAGTAAATATTTTCGGGTGCTTTCCTTACGTCCGAAAGCAAATCACTCACGTATCTGTCTGTCACAGTCAATTTGCTTCAAATTTTAAAGTTTTCTAGTTTGTCCCCCAAAAGTGATCCTATTTTAATTTTTTTAAATTTTATTTACGTGCACCCACTAACCTCGAACCTTGTATGTGTTCACGAAGAACAACTACAGCAAAGCTGAGGCGATCGTCTTGGCCGAAATCGATCAGATCACATCATCATCATTATGTGCACCTTCCATATTTCAATTTAATCGGTCAAGTAAAGTCAGAGCTAATAGGGTATTTTACTGAAAAAAAAAAAACGAATTAGTCCGTCAGATAGATTTCCAAAAAATATTGGACACGTATATTTTCTTTTTTAACGAAAACAAAAAAAAAAATGCGGAAGATACAGTACGTTGAAAACTCGCGTGACTTCACTACGATAGCACAATTTTACTAGCGACGTGACGTCACCAGCCACCTCTCCCGAGTTTTGATGCATTTTATATTGGTCAATATTAACGATTTACAAAAACAAAAAATACGTGTCCATTATTTTTCAATACTCTGACGGACTAAACAGATTTGCAATTTATTGATGGTGGAAACTAGCCTATTGACTGTGGTGGACAGACAGACACACACACAAGTGGTCCTATAACGGTTCGGTTTTTTGACTCGGACGTACGGAACACAAATTATAGGTACTGCATATCCTCCTGGTGGTGGTATATTGAAAGTATCACAACACAAGAAATTCCATATTCTGTATCTACTAACTACTACAATGTACCTACTTACCTAGGTTCTTGAAATCATAACATATAACACACTGACTTACTAGTTACTCTTACTATCTACGTATCTACTTATCTAGGTCCTCAAAATAATACCGTGTTGCAACCAAGTTGTGGTTTTGCAGCAATAGGGTCACTTTGTCAATTACTATTGACGCCCGATTCCTTGGGGGCGAGCTCGGCTACACCCGGCCTTTATGCTTATGTCGTAACCATATCGTAGAATTGGCCATTTCATGACGTGGATGAGGTTAGGCTCGTTTAGGTTTGAGGGAACTTACGGCACCCTGACATGGGTAGGTTAGGTTCGAATGGGATGACGGGAGTAAACCTGCAGGCAAAAATAGGGTCTATGCGCAGCGGAGTTTCGTTGTCAGGGTTGGGCCAGGTTTGGTTTGAAATAGCCACTTTATGAAGCAACCATTACGTGAAATGGCAGGCCACTTAATGAAATGGCCAAGTTTACGATGTAAATTTTACACAGATACTTCATCTTTGTATCCTGTTCATCAAATTATAAAATGTGGCATTATTGGCATTTTTAGCAGGCAGTTGTAGTCTCCCAAACCGCAAGAATATGGACACTTGGGGCACTGCAACGTAATCACTTTGGATATCCTACGAATATTTAAAACCACATTCCGCAAAGTGGTGTTTGCAGCGGCCTACCTGGGTGCGCATCCGATTGAGTCTGTCCACATACACCACTGTAGTTCACAACCAAGTGGCAGATGATCCTGGGGTTTCAAGAAGTCAGTTGGTGGACGTTCACTCTACAGCTGGACAACGTAATCGGTAGTTCATAATTCGTTGTATATCTTCACTTCTGCTAACTGAACTCTAGCAAAGGTGTGGAATATGTGTAAGGATTTAGGTGAGAACCTCAAGCTGTTAACATTTTCACTACACTCTGTTAAAATGGATTTGCGTAGAAGCTTTAATCCCTCGACACGCAGTAATCCGACCTTAGTATGGAGCGCTGCAGAAACTACATAGTTTGTGCACTAGAAACTAAAGCCAAGTGAAAGTGTCAAGATGGAATTTCAAAAGCTTACGTGTCGAGTTTCGAGCCTAGTACTTGTCAGCCCGTAATAATGTAATTCAATTTAACTTTTATTTTGCAGTGCACTTGCAATATAATTTTACTAACGTTACTTTAATGTTTTATCTACAGTTTCACTTCTTTATACAGGGTAATTTGTAAAACTGCAATATTTAGCAAATGAAAATGTTATGATACAGCTGATATTTTTTTCGTGTTTTCAGGGTTGGTCTAAAAGTAAAAATTGTTTATAATCATGTGTAATTTCACTGCCTAAGAGGTTGTTGGTGTTTTACAAATAACCCTGTATATGTAAGGCACAATAATATGATGGACTCGTTAATTTTAAGGGAATCTGACCGAATAATTCGTGTAGTTTTAAATATTTTACAGTTATTCTTTGAGGTATTCAGGCCCAGGGTAGGGAGGTAGAGTAGGTTGGGTAGGGTAGGTAGGTAGCCAATTGACGGGAGCGAAGCCGTGGGGGACAGCTAGTAAAGAACAAAAAAAAAAATCCTCCAGTACCTTCGTCAATAATCATGTTATTTACAAAAACATTCAAAAGTAACTTGCCTACCCTCTGCCCCGGTTTCAACTCTCCAATGATGTTGATACTCTTGACCACAATTTCTATATTTGCTTAGGCCCAACACACTGCTATATTGACCGATAAATAAAGTAAATTACATTATTTTGTTGTGAAAGGACCCGAGGCCATAAGGTCAAATGTCCCTGGTCAAAGGTGTGTACAGTTTACCCATGTAAACAACTGTAATGGAAATTTCTTGGAATTTTAATTTAAATACGCTTTTGATAGGCGGTCTTTAGCGCTTGGTTTGGCGTTTAATTGGCCTTTGGTGGCACTGTGAGCCTAAATTTGATGAAGGACAGAAGCTGTTGGGGACGTTTTTATTTTGATAATATAGTTAACTTGCACTTCACCCGCGACTTAGTCTTCGCTGCAATTTTCTTAAGGATCCCCCGTTGAGGATCCCTAATTTTTTCTAGTAATAAAATATAGCCTATGTTACTCAGGGATAATGTAGCATTCTAATGGTGAAAAACATTGAAATCCAGTAGTTTTTGAGTTTATTCTATTCAGATTACCTAAATACCTGTGTATTAGTTATTTCTTGTTTGAAGAAAGTTCTAACGGCACAAAAACTTCGAAAACTTAATATTTGCTGATTCACCCAATTGCTATGGTCTAAGGCGTTGACGCACTGCATAGGTACGATCAGTATCTGAATTTGAGTTCCGAGTTTTATCCTGATTAGAAATGTAGGTACTGAATTCGGACGGAGGGAGATTGAATCTAGTGCCGTCGTCAATTAATCTGCACTGATTATAAAAACTACTCGGCAAAAGCTAACTCAGCGATTACGTAACGTGTGCACCGGGCAACGGTTGGCGAACGACTGAACTGAGTCGATTTTTTTTTTTTTTTTTTTTGATATTGACCACTCGTAGTTCACCTCTAGACGGGTGGTTACTACTTAACCGGGCTAGCCTGTGGTGGCCTCAGAATGACTCTAAAGCCCCCAGCCAAGGCAACTAAAAATACTTAAACCTACAACTCTGCTCACTGGGGGCACCCCCTGTGGGGTTCGGGCCTCGGCTCAGTGGCATCGTTATCGGGAGGGCAGCAAGGGACAGGCTGGGTCATGACATTATTTAGGGGGTTTAAAGCTAATGGCTCAGCGACGCGGGCTGGCTCGTTAGGCAAAAGACGGGGAGCAACAACAACATTGCTATTATTACTGGGACGTCGCGCGGGGCCTCGGCGGCGAGGCCGGAAGGCGGCGGGTCGCGGTTTGTGTGCTTGTTTAAGAGTACTGGTTTCCCTACAGCTCTCTTGTACAAGGGTGATTGGGTCATCGGGTTCTAGTAAGGTATGCCGTGGACGGCGGACCTTACTAATCTGGGAGGGAGCGTATCGGGTAGCCGATGCGATAAGAGGGTTCTGGTGCCTCTCAGCAGATTCGATGAAACGCTTCGTGAGGCGTTTCATGAACTGCTTGATGGTCGGGATTTTGAGATCGACATGGAGTCGCTCGTTCCGAACGAACCACGGGGCACCCGTGGCCTTCCGGAGAAAACGGTTTTGGAGGGACTGCAACCTATGGATCCGGTATGACTTTACGTGGGCGAATGTAGCACACGCATAGGTCATGATGGGGCGAATGCAAGTGGTGTAGATACGCAGCTTGCATTTTAGGGATAATTTGCTGTTGTGGTTCAGCATCGAGTGGAGCCTACCGAGAGCGAAGGCGGCGCGCGAGCGCACCGCCTTAATGTGCTCCATAAAACTGAGGTTTTTATCCAAGATCACTCCTAGATATTTGGCTCGCTCTTCCCAAGGGATCGGCTTGCCAAACATCTTGATCGGTGGAAGGATCGGGGGGAGTCTAGCCCGCGGCCTGCGGAACAGGACCGCCTGACTTTTCTCGGGATTTACCTCAATCCTCCATTTCCGAAACCAACCGCCTAGGCGGTTGGCGGATCTTTGGAGGTGATGAGATATGGATTTACCACTCTTGCCAGAGTAGTAAACGGCCGTGTCGTCGGCAAAGAGCGCTAATTGCGACTGGGGATCGGGGGGAATATCGCTGGTGAACAGCGTGAAAATAAGAGGCGACAGCACACCGCCTTGCGGTACGCCGGCGCGGATGGGGCGGGGGGTGGAAAGCGCACCTTCGATACGGAATCGAAAGGTGCGGTTCGACAAATAGTCTCGTAAGATGAGCACGAGACGATCTGGCACCCCGAGTTGATATAGCTTGTATATCAGACCGTTGTGCCAGACCTTGTCGAAGGCTTTCGCTATGTCGAAGAACAGGGCTCCCGTCATCAAGCCGCGTTGATAGCGGCCGTTGATATGCTCAACGATGCGGTAGACCTGTTGGACGCACGAGTGAGTGGCTCTAAAGCCAAACTGCTCGTTGGGGATGAGACTCTTTCGCTCGACGTAATCCTTGAGACGCTTATAGATAAACCTCTCGTAGATCTTGCCGAGCGAGCTGAGCAGACTGATGGGGCGGTAGGAGGACGGGGAGGATTTGGGCTTATCCGGCTTGGGAATGCCGATCACGATAGCCTCTTTCCACTGCTGCGGAAACATGTTGTTGGACAGAGCGCCATTGAAGATGGCGGTCATCAACACGATCAGAGTCTTGGGAAAGAGTCGAACTACCCTGTTGGTAATGCCGTCGCGCCCAGGGGCTTTCCTGGGTCTGAGTTGGCCGATGATCTTCTTCACCTCGTCCGGAGTGACGGGAGGGAGAGGGTCGTCGGGGTCCTCGACGGGAGGGAGGGAGGTCCTACGTTCGACCTCGGCGTCCACCTCGGCGAGGTGGGCCGGGTCAACTGGGTTCGAGCTTGGGGAACACTGGGCCTCTAGACTGTCAGCCAGGCATTCGGCCTTCTCGTCGTCGTTAAACGCGAGAGTGTTGTCGGGGCGGATGAGGGGGGGCATGGTGGTAACCTCGGAGGCGCGTAACTTCCTCTGAAGCTCCCAAAATGCGAGGTGGTTGGGCTGGAGATCACTGAGCATCTGATCCCATTGCTTGTCACGAAACTCTTTGATGCGATTGCTTACTTTACGCTGTAAGTAACGCATAAAAGCCCTGTTACTAGCACAGGGAAAAGAGCTGTAGGCACGGACGGCCGCATTCTTCTCGGTCAACAGTTCACGCACATCGTCCGGGAGTTTCCAGCGACGGTCGTCCGTTGCCGGAGCCTCCCTTGAACATTCGTCCAGGACTGACTGTACATGTTCCGTGAGCGAGCCGATCGCGGCCGCCGTGTCGGCAGCTGACTCTATGTGATCTGGGATTTTATCCAGGTGATGTGACGTGGTGACTTTCAGTTTTTCACTTACTTTGCGCCAGTCAGTGATCACTCTGGTGGGAGGAGGTTGGGAGGGGTCGGGAGGACCGAATCTGGGAGTGAGCTCCAGAATAACCGGTCGGTGATCCGAGTTGAGCTCGTCCACCGCCTCCACAGAATGCAAACGTAAGTTTACATTCTTGAGGAGAGCGATGTCGAGCACGTCGGGTCGCCAGTTAGGTTGGTGAGGGTAATGAGTAGGATGCATCGGAGCGATGACATCGAAGTTGAGGGGGCTGCTGAGCTCGAACAGAGCTCTGCCTCTGGGATTAGCCGTGTGGCTATTCCATGAGGGATGTTTGGCGTTGAGGTCCCCCGCCAGAAGGACGGAGTCACTCAAGCCAAGAAGAGTTGTGAGGTCATTTCTGAGGGAGGGGCCTATGGGAGTGGTGGTGGGAGGGTCGTAGACAGAAATGACCGTGAGGGGTTGGTGGCCTGTCATGCCGAGCCGACAGACAGAGACCTCAAGCTCGGTTAGGGTGGCGGGCGGATCCATGGGGATGCAGTATAGGGACGATTTGTAATATATGAGAGTTCCTCCCCCATGACATCGGGTCCTGTCGTTGCGAACTAACCGATAGTTCGCAATTTTAGGATCCCGAAGATGGGGCTTGAGGAACGTCTCCTGCACCAGAAGCAGATCTATGCGATGGTCGCGGAGGAAATTGGCGATCTCATCGCGTTGGCCTGAGAGGCTGTTGGAGTTGAAGTACCCTATCCGGAGGGACTTCGGCCTAAACCTACATGTTATTGCGGGGGACTTAGCCATGGAGACGTTCGTAAAGGCTAATGAAGTGAACTACATCACTGAATTCACGGTATACGGCACCGTGCTCAGTGATGTTAGAGGCCTTCAGAGCTTCGGTCATAGCCACAGCTCTGGGGGAGTAGAAGGCCTTGTAGAAGGCCATGTTAATATGGATGGCCATTTCAGGCGCATTCGCGGGAATAGGGTGGGTTGGGACTTTGGAAGTAGCCCTTGGTGGTGGGGGGGGAGGAGTGGCTGCCTGAGGGGCGGCTGCTCCGACGACGGCGACCGATGGTCGGGGGAATGGAGGTATGGCTACATCCATGAGGGCCGGGATGGCCGGGGAGGGCTTTTGGGCCGTAGGGGCCTGGGTCTGGGTAGGCGCGGGTCCGAGCGCCGGGAAGTGAGCCCTATGGTTCAACGCGTTCCAAGGGCTGGGGCGCTGAGGGTATAGGGCCACGGGGGGTTGGGTCGTGGGGGCTTCCCTCTGCTGGCGAGCGTTTGCACGCTTTGCCAGTTTGGGCGCAGACGATTTGGGGGCCTTGGGACAACCACGGTAGTTAGCCGGGTGCCCAGCCTCCCCGCACAGCACACAGCTGGGCGGGTCGGCGCATTGTGTGTGGTCCTTAGGACGGGGACAGTCAGGGGTGCCGTGGTCGCCCAGGCACTTGACGCAGCGCGGCTTGCCGAAGCAATTGCGCTGTGAATGGCCATATAGTTGGCAGTTGTGACACTGGCCAACTATACCGCTACGACGGGGCTTTTCCATCTTCAAGCTCTCTAGGAAACAAATCTTCGAGATTTTGAAGATGGGGTGGTATTTATCGTCTGTTGGATTACAGACGATGAGCACCATATTATATGGTGCTCCACCACGGCGGTGCATGCGGTGGACCGCAGCGACTGGGATTTCTTGACGTTTGAGATCATTACTGATCTCTTCAGGGGATATGGCGTGAGGGACGTTCCTCACTACCACGCGGACTAGGCGTTCCTCCTCGAAGGCGAACGAGTGGAAAGGTACCTTCCTCGCTACAAGGAGTTTATGCAACTCCCTGTAGTCCTGGGCAGAAGGCACCTGGACCTTAATTCCATTTCCCACAGCACGGGCGTGGGAGAATTGAATTCGGCGCTCGTTACAAGCGCCCGAAACCTCCGTCCACTTCGCCGCTTCATGAATGAAGAGGGGTGGTGGAGGCTTCGACTTCTTGGCGAGCGCCGGGTCGGACTGGGTGGCCGGGGGGGCAGTGGCCATCGGGCTGGGGGGACGAGACGCCTGCTGGGAGGTGCTGGCTTTGGGGGCTGCGGAGGTCGTGGCAGCGGGGGAGGGAGGGGAGACAGTTGGGACTACTGTCTTCCTGGCTTTGGGGGCGGACTCCTGAGCGGCAGAGCTTTTCTTCTTCCGCTTACCTTTACCCACAAGGGTAAATTCGGCGGAAGAGTCTGAGGTACCTGAGTCGTTGTCGGTACCGGACTCGTAGTCCATGGGGGGGGGGAGTGGGGGAGTCTGGCTCTAAGGTGAGCGGGGCACTCTCGAGGACGTCACTGAAATCAGTGACGTCATCGTGAGTTGGAGAGGGGGGGGAGGGGCCCTGAGGGGGCACGGGGGAGAGTGACTCTCGCGGCGGTGGGGAGCTAGTCACATTGGGCTGGGAGTTTTTAAGGCTCTCCAGCCTGTGCAACCTATAATTGACGATGCGGACCAACTCCTGATTGGGGTGGTCCTCTATAAGTCTTTGGACGAGATCCCAAAGGATCGCGTCCACCTCCTTAGGGGGAGGCATTTTGAAGATTAGGGAGGGGAAATCATATGCCTTAGGGGCAGGGGGGGGGGGAACCTAATCCTAAACTCCTATCAACCTAACTCCCCGGGTGGGAGTTCCCGGGGATGTGTACCCTCCCTGTCGGGTGTAGACAGGGAGGTGAGTACCTAGGGTGTGCCCTAAGCTTGTGATCTCGCTGCCAATCTTATTGTGCAGCGAGTCCCTATGGGTCTTGCGACCGACCGACGAAGCTGGAAGAGAGCGGGGTTAAGTAATTGGTCGCGACTAGGAGGCCCCCCAAGGCCGCGGGTCCAATACCCTTCCGACTTGACCTAGGCCCTGAAGGGGCTAGGTCGGTGTGTCGGGTCAACACCCACTCGGCTTCGTTGGCACCGAAAGGTTTCTACCGAGTGACCACGAGAAACGTGGATTTACCCTGAAGGGGTCACC
The DNA here is from genome assembly GCA_947578705.1 of Lacanobia wlatinum. Lineage (NCBI taxonomy): Eukaryota > Metazoa > Arthropoda > Insecta > Lepidoptera > Noctuidae > Lacanobia > Lacanobia wlatinum. Next base: position 19,644,651 of record OX388046.1, on the reverse strand, counting down.
ACGTTTTTGACAGTACCCGAAACGGAAATAAGATATCTCTCGGCTGCCTTGAAAAAGGCAGCGTCGGATCAAAATGTGTAAAACTGAGTCGAGCGCGCGCGCTGCGTTATATGTCGCTCGGCGTTGGGGTTGAATGAAGTCTGTCAGTTGTTTGTTCACTGCTTGCCCGCTGTACCCGCAGTTTACAAAATAATGACGGTGGCGCCGTCATGTCTGCACTACGGCTACTTCGGATCGACAATTCTCGAATTCGGATGGAATGCAGTCCGAAACCACTCTAAATTAATAAATCGATAATAGTAGCTATATTACCACACTTACATGACAAATGTAAATGGCCCAATTGCTTTCCCAGTTCAGGGACACAAGCCTCTCCTTTCTGGTACTATCCTATGTAAATATGGTAGACACCAGATAAATGTGCAACAACGGTCATTGACCCACATACATTTATTGACTTAAAATACATAAAGCTGTCCTGAATCGACTTCTATTGTGATCCTTTTCATTCCCTAGTAATGAAAAACGGTTCGTGATTTATTGTTCGGGTAGGTACCTACGAAGGGATATAGGGAAAAGTCAATGTACTTTATTGCAAGTTTATCTGACGCCTACCATAGTAGCACCGCTCTTGATATACAAACATTGGCGATTGCAGTTCGTTTCAGGAGTTGATAGCTTAATAATCTTCCTTGCCTCGGAAAGCTCGTTAAGCCGTTGGTCCCGGCTGTCATTTGAAGAACTTTAATAATCGTTACGGATTGTCCTAAGCCAGAAAATCTGACACCAGTTTTATGATACCTGTCCATTACACCGGAGCGGAGAAACGGAGAAATTTTAACCAATGGAATTGCATAAAATCTCCGCACCACGTGAGTCACTGACATTTTGACTAACATGATTGGTTAATTTTTGTCCGTTTCTCCGTTCCGCTGCCTCGCTCCGCACAAATGGACAGGCACCCTTATCAAGAGATGCCGTATTACTCAGTTCAGTTAGATTGGTCATCATCATATCAGACGAAAGACGTCCACTGCTGGACATAGGCCTCCCCCAAGCGTCGCCACAACGACCGGTCCTGTGCGTCTCGCATCCATCGGCTACCCGCGACCTTCACCAGGTTATCGGTCCACCTTGTGGGAGGCCTCAGATAGGTAGTTGTCCCCAATGTACCTAGTTGGGATAAGGCCAGATAGAATCATTGCAGATTGTTTTAAAAAAAAAACATGGCTGCCCATTCTTGGCGTAATCCCTTGGTAGCACTTTGTCTTCAATTTCCGAGCATTCAAACTCGGACTTATCTTTTTTAAATCCCTAATTTGAATTTTCTGGGTCAACGGTGGTAACGATTATTTTTTGATTGACAATTTTGTTCCGTTCGTCCATTTGCCTCGTTGATCTAGTCACTAGTTGTTTCAAATACTGAGCTGAGTTTCTGTTCCCTATTAGTAAAATAGTAGTCTACCGGTATTAAGAACAGGGTCTAAGCTACCGGCGGCTGTCAGGGCTCCAGAGAGAGGAACTTCCTAACAATACGAGCCGTGTCCAGAAGAAAATCTTGATCAACCTGCCTAACGAGAGCCTCCTCAGCGATTGATCGATGCTCGTGGCTGACACAGTGTATTCCCGTTCGTGCCATCGACTTCGTCCCCCTCGTGGACGATCGGGATTTTGTTTTATTCCCGATCGACCCACTGATTTTGATACTGGGACGAACGGGATTTTGTTTTTCGATTTCTATTGGTTCCACCGCATAATTACGACTAACAGTACAATGATTGTTGACTACATATCGTTTGGCTAAAATGTTATTGAATTTTTCCATTTGTATTTTTTCAGTAGTAGATTTAAGTCTGGTTTTGTGCCCGATTGATGGCAATAGGCTAGCCCATTGTTACATGTGACGTAAACACCACTGAAAAGTGTCGGTGTACCAGATAAATATATCTCTACCTAACACTTCTGGAAAGAACAGGCTCGATATTAAGCCTTACTCCCTTAATATAGTTCCATACTGATAAGTGATATTTATTTTGAAATAGGTTACAAGTAACTCTTTTACACGTCAATTTTTTGTGTCATATTAATCTAGATGAGGCCGGATGTTTCCTAGCTGACTACCCTGAGAAGAAACACCGAAACAAACTCAGAGGTCTCTTTTGAAGTCCATACAATCGCCAATAACATATGAAAAATGGAGGTTAACGTCTGAGATGGTCTTTTGAGGAAAGCACCACGCAGGTTTGAGTGGGCTTGTCCAGACAGTGCAAGCATTTGTCAGTTATCGTGCAGCTCAACTCAGAACTTAGAGGAGCTCAACAACTAACATTTTAAATACAAAAGTAACTCAGTCTGTTACGCTTTTACTCCTCAACCACAGAACCAATTTTGACCTTGAAATTTTGATATGAGCGAAGCCGCGAGCAGAAGCTACAAGCCCGCCACACATTCCCAACCACTGCAACTCCTGAAAGCCAGATTCAATAATGGCTACCACCAGAAAAACGCCGAGCCAATGAAGCCCGACGAGTCTCGGAGAAACAATCAACTGTCTTGGATCCCGCAACTAAATTAATCAGAAAAGTACAGCGGGGGAGTAGGAAAAAAAAATTCCACTCGCGGGCAGAAGCTAGTAGGTATCTAATATTTCCTTTCGAACTCATACTCGTCCTTGTCTTTCCGCCCTTGACCCTATAAAATTAAACTATCCATAACTATAATGGCAATTATTGTTTACAAGCAGTAAACCGTAATTATTGGCGATCGTTGGGTCGCGGGTTTGAAATTCAACTTATCTGACCCCGTTGAACTACTGTGGTAAACCTACCCCTATTCGGTTTAATTGTAGGGGTCAAGTGTCATGATATTAAGGGTATTCATACATAGGTACTGGATGTTTCCGGCGATTTCATTCGCATGTGGACTTCAATGCCCGTTTATCAGAGGCTCGGCTTTCAGTTTCTGTACTATGACGGGTTACTGCTATGATTCCGTTGTAAAAAAGGAATAGCGCTATTCATCCCTCTCTTACAACGGAAACATGATGGCAGTGGTACGTCACAGTAGATGACTGAAATTTAGTTTCATCTACTGCTGCGTAGGCCTACTTTTTTGTGTGTCATGGTGCTTCCCTGGTGCAATTTTGTAAAATACTAGATTTTAAACACGGGTAATTTCACACATGTGAAATTAGTGCAGAGTCTAGAAGCAAACAATTATGTCCAAGAGAAACATGAATTAGAGTTAACAATATCATCATCTTCCTGCCCTTATCCCTTGTTACTTGGGGTCTGTGCAACACGTTTTTTTCTTCCATTCTGTCCTATCAGCCGTCACGCTATCACTAACTCTCTATTATTTCATACACACAACCACTCACCCCACACACCCCCCCCCCCTCATCTCTCCTCACACAATCCATCCATCTTTCCTTTGGCCTTCCTCTCCCTCTCAATCCATTCACATTCATGTTCATAACTCTTCTAGTTACATGCGTTTCATCCCTCCTCTTCACATGCCCATACCAAGACAAGCGATTCCCTTTTAACTTTTCTTTCACTGGCGCCACTTTTAAACAACCTCTGTACTCATTTCTCACTTTGTCCTTTCTCGTCACTCCACACATCCATCTTACCATTCTCATCTCTACTACATGCAATCTATTTTCATCCATTTTTAGGGTTCCGAACAAAAACCGGAACCCTTAAAGGATCACTCGGGTGTCTGTCTGTCTGTCCGTCTGTCACAGCCAGTTTTTTCCGGATCCACTGGACCGATTCTGTTGAAATTTGTACACATATGGACTTCTGTGACCCAAACACGGACGCGTTACGTAAATTATTAATATTTTATTATGGGGTCACTTTTGGGGGTCAAACTAGAAACTTAAAAAAATAGTTTACTTAAACAATATTGTGTGACACATCAAATGAAAATGCTTACTGTAAAAATTTAAGTATATTTTTTTCATAATTTAAAAATAAATGGTTTTGAAGTTATTCATGAACTTAGACGAAAAATGACCATTTACCGCCCTCCCCTTATCTCCGAAACTACTGAACCTAAAATGTTGAGTAAATTGGCGTTAATAGATCTTTACCTAAAAATTACAGGAAAACCTATAAGAGTTCTATAATTTTAAAATCACACGTTAAAAAAAACTCGTTTGGAACCCTTAGCACGCGAGTCCGACTCGCACTTGGCCAGTTTTTTTTTGATCGTTTGTAATGTTTCAATAGTTCCTATGACTGTGATAAGTGCCACTCACTCACAAATCATTACTAAGACGAATTTACCTTCCACCCACGTTTTTGCTCTAAGATCCCCTTATAAGATAAAGGAGCTCGATCTCTTCGGGGGTTGTCCCAGGAGAGGTAGGCTTGTATTCTATCACTTCTTGCACGAAACCTTCGACAAAAAGTGATTGTTTACGTACACAAAACAGATACTTGGTCAGACATCTGTTGTGTAAGAAAAACAGATGTTTGCTGAAGTTTTGATGTCAATAAGTCATCTGTCTGCTACTTTTCTTGTCTAAGTTGGGTTGGGAGTCTAGTCTTACCGATTTGGCTTTACTTTTTAGGGTTCCGTAACCAAAGAGTAATCAACAGAACCCTATTACTAAGCCTCCGCTGTCCGTCCGTCTATCTGTCAGCGGGATGTATCTTAATAACTGTAATAGAAGACAGTTGAAATTTTAACATGTATTCCTATTGTTGCTATAGTAAAAATAAAACTAAATTCAAAATTAAAGGGGCTCCCATACAAGAAACGTGTTTTTTTTCAGTTTGTGGTACGGAACCCTTCATGTGCGAGTTCTTCTCCTGGCTTTGGGCATATGTGGACTAATCCTGTCGATAGGCGTCAAGGTCGTCCAGTCACTTCGCCAAGGTCTCTCACGATGTTCCCAAACTTTGTCTATAGCCCACATTGTAGTTGATTTAGCTCATGAAACGATGCCACCGACGCTGCAATTAACGTAACCACCTACTAAGCCCAAAAATGTAAGAAGTTAACCATCGACTCGAAAAGAAAAAGAAGCCCATGAATCGTTTGACATGCGGCAGACGTGTCCGGCACACTTCCATTTGAACTTGGCTGCTTTTTGGGTGACGTCAGCGATTTGTGATTTGGAGCTCAGCATTGTGTTCACTTACCGATTTGGCTTTGACTTTTTCGGCTTGAAGTCGGTTGTTGGAAAATCGATCCAGTGCCGTAAATAACCATTTCTGCGCCCTGTGCGAGCTATATCAGCTTCTATAATTGCGCCTTATTTAGATATTCACTAGTGCAAATGCGTTGCCCACCCTGATGGTTAAGTTTCCAGGTTGCCTGGAAGAGATCGCGGAATGCGATAAGGCCGCCAATTGTATATTTTTTTAGTTTAAGGTTTCTTTAATGTATTTTAATTTTGGTGTACAATAAAGTATATATAAATAAATAAAATTTAATTTTGGGCCATTTTGGTCTTCATCATCATCATCATCATCATATCAGCCGAAAGACGTCCACTGCTGGACATAGGCCTCCCCCAAGCGTCGCCACAACGACCGGTCCTGTGCGTCTTGCATCCATCGGCTCCCCGCGACCTTCACCAGGTCATCGGTCTTCATACTTCTATAATAAAATAACACGCTGCAAAGTTTCAGTAAACTGTAAATTAATTTTACTCGATGTTTTGTCTAATTTAACAGACGTTTTTGATGATACTGGCATATAGGTACGTAAGTGTTGGAATCGAGCACTAGGGGCGCAGCGGGAACTTATCAGGAGCAAACCGAAAAAATAATGGTCCTGCCTGGTCTGGCCATTCTTGCGCCCCCCAGAGTCTACGCCCTGTGCACTGGGCACCGGCGGCACCGCCCTATTTACGGCACTGAATCGATCAATATACCGAAGGCCTTGAAAAATCATGGCTGTTTCTGGGAAAGTAGCTTTTAACACAAGTTCTTGATTACATAACTTGACACTAGATACATCATTTTCCAATAAACCTAAGGTCTTTGAAATACTTATTTTGGTCTCAATAACACCCTTATCACCGTAGACATTTTTATTTAAATATAACCGACAATTTCGCAAAAAAAAGTGGCGCGTGGAATATTATACTCACTTTTGCTCAAAGAAACGTTTTTAATTGAACATAATTTTTTGACAAACATCTTGTAATAAGCGGCTCAATTAACCTTTTGATTGTCGTCGTAATTTAGCTTGTTTTTCTACTGAAACGTTGAAAAGAAACGTACAGAATTGAAGAGGTTTTGAATTTAATATTCCACAGCCGCCGTTTCGTCGCTGTTTTGAATAAGAAGGGCCAGAATTTTTCCTGAAGAGCCTAGAGGTAATTAGGTCTGTTTTGAATTCTAAGTAGGTATTTGGGACCTTACTGTCATCTAGATAGGTAATATTATCTTTTGAATTATTGCAAATTCATACTAAAGGCGATTGATGAAACAGTTTCTTCTTTACGAAAATGTGCTTTTTATTTATACTACTAACTTAAGTCTATGAGCAATGAGTCTTATAGTTATCAAAAAGGCAGTGAAAATCAAAACCAGGACCAAAATACATACTTAGTACATCTATGTGGACTGAAGGCCAATTTTCGTACTAAAGAAACGTTAAAAAATTGTAACTAGAACTTCGCCTATTATGTGCTAGTTACAATTTTTAATTCCTAATTTTTTTCTAGACAAGTTATTATATATAAGAACCTTCCTCGAGAACCACTCTATCCATTGGTGAAAACAGCATGAATATCGATGCAGTAGTTTTTGAGTATATCGCGAACAGACAGACAGATTGGCGGAGGACTTTGTTTTGAATATGTAGTGATATCATTAAGTTACTCAATATCTAAAACTTTTCAAAATGTTGGGAAATAAGACTAAGAAGAAAAATGAAGAGATTTGATAGTTTGTGACCGCGATGCGAATGCCTTCATAGCCTTTTCATAAACTTAAATTCTTTGAAATAATATTATACCTTACTAACTGACTCGGCAAACTTTGATTTGCCACACAAAAAAAATCGGTCAAGCCGTTTCGGAGAAGTTCGATAACAAACACCGTGACACAAGATTTTTATATATTAGAAGATAAACTTTTAACGATACCACACTCAAAGCTTCTTAATCTCATTCCACCCCCTCCGAACCCAAATTGCACTTTCAACCCCGAAAGAACCTAAATCACACACTTAACTTTACCTTTGAAACATTCTAATACCCCTAATTACGAGTAAAGCTTAGTAAACAGGACGAAAAACATTCCGACCGTCCCACTTCTGATGTCAAAGGCGATACGTTTAACCGTATTTCACCCGGGCAAAAGTAACATGGGGTCTAAATGACCAGGGAACTGCAGGTAAACGACACACAGCCCACGGGGCCCAGTAACCCGCTATCGTTCAAAGTTTATCGGTGGTTTAAGTTTGGAGTTGGAAGCGGGTTACAAGATTTTGTTGAAAAAACTGTTGACCTCTCTAACATCAAGCCACTATTTACTGAAGGGTTGGGCAGAAGTGTACTTATGACAATACATATAGAAATAAAATAAAGAAAGAAAGCTATTAAAGGCTCGTCGCGACGAAGCTCTAAGATCTTGAGCATCGACGACGAGTTGCTAGCCTGTCGGTTTTCCACCGGTTTCATTTTGGGGAATGTGCAACGGAATTGCATAATTTAATTCCGCCAAGCCCGTTTCATCATCGGACCACAAGACGAACGGCGATGCGCCACCGGTACATGGTGGACATCCCACCCACACGCGCAAAACGTTTTGGGAACACATTCATAGTGCGTACAGCTAAGGAGTGGAATTCCCTGCCGGAGTCTGTGTTTCCTGATAGCTACAACCTGGGAGTATTTAAGTCAAGAGTGAATAGGTTACTTCCAGGCAAGCGTGCTCCATCTTCGACCACATCATCGCTTAACATCAGGTGAGATAGTGGTCAAACGCGAGCCTATCAATAGTAAAAACAAACTATTTTTTGGCATATACGGACACACACAATGTAGGTACAATAAAAATTAACTTATTTTTTAAAACAATAGCATTGTGTGCCCTACGGCTGCGCCATACTTCGCTAGTTATTTTTAAGTTATTGTAATAGGGGTCGAGCGGAGCTATTCAACCGAGCACAAAACCAGACACAGAGCTGCTTCTGAGAAATTCTTGGTGTAAAAACCCAATGGCACTTTTGCTTACCCGGAAATCGAACCCAAGATCTCATGATTAGCAGTAGCTCTGGCGAAAGAGGCTCAATGGACATTTTGATTAAGGTTTTCTTGAGCCAGTAGAACTACAAAAGTCGTTTTGGTCAGAAACCTTTCAGTGCAATTTATCGAAGTTTTTTCTGGGTAAATAAGTACACTAGACCACACATCTGTTGTAGTAACCTGGCGTGGTATCGATAGACCACATATCTGTTTTAATACACTGAACTGGACATGGTATCGAGATTAACGAAATGCAAAATAAGCTTATTAAAACCACTTTCTTTATTATATGCAACATTTAAGAAATTTAACGATTGTAAAACAAAGATCTTATAATAATTTCATAATTTAATTTTATAAACGCTTTATTAAAAATCCGCTTCAGCTTATAACTCGAATCAATCGTAACTAACAGATGTTCGAAGCCAAGGGAAAATTATTTAAAAGTCCGTGCATTCAGACGGATTTTTTCTGTACCGCTATAAAAAGTGATAGGACGGAACGAGACATTTAATTCGTACAGGGAGCTTGGATAAATTCTCTACTAAGTAATTAGAAATGTGTGCTTTGGTTCTGGAGTTTGCTAGTGGAATAGAATGGAACAAAGTGAGGTATTTTTTAAGGCAAATATGCAATGGTTTTCCTGCATATTGGCGATCCTCCTCCTCGCGACGTATTCCTCATTGCTGAGAGTCGTGAATCCGTCGATGAGTGGTCAGTTTCCGCTGTACAATGTCTCTCCACCAGTGCCTGTCCTCGGCCTCATGGAGCGCATCATGCAGCTTGATGTTGAGCGTTGAACGAATCTGATCGGACCATATGATAGAGCTGCGACCTCTAGACCGTCTGCCGTCTATCTTGCCTGTCACCATAAGTTTTTCGAGGTTGTGACCATCTTTTCGGGCTATGTGGCCGAAGAATTCCAGGATCCTTCGTAGGCAGGTAGTCGAAAGTCTGGTCCTGATATTCAACTCACGAAGAATAGAGTCATTGGTGCGGAATGCATACATTGTATTTGCTATACACACATACAAATGTATAATCGTGGTGTGAATTATCAAATTAATTATTTTTATTTATTTTTTAATTATCTGTTATATTTTTTAATTCTGGCTTTTCATTTTCATTTTAATTTTTGTTTTTTGTTTTCGATTTAAATTGATGCTTTTTTATTTTGTCTTTAAAAAGAAATTTTGTATATCTCATTTTGTTTTTATTTAATATTTAATAGTATTTTTAGTTTATCCTTTCCAATTTTACTCTTGTGCAATTAGTCCCGTAAACATTCCCTTGTGTTTAAAATGTGGATAATGTCGTGGGTTATACATGTGTTACTTTTTCTTTTTGTAAACACTTCTCTTGTACCATCTTTGTGTAATTGTTTGTTTTACCGAAATAAATAAATCTGAGTAAAGTGCCCGCCTGTTACGCAGAAGTCTGAAATAGATTTCAGTGTCATTTAATTTCAGAATTCTTTTCAATGATGAAACTCAAGACGAAGTGCGTCTTGAGTGAATTCAAATAACCCAGCCATGAGTGTAGTTTTGCTAAGAATTTCGTGTTTTTGGCTGTTTCGAGAATCGGTGAAATCAAGAGAAATCCGATAATTGGTGTAAAAAATCTCTAACAGCAATAGCGTCAAAGGAGTTTTTCAAATCAAAAACTCAAGTTTAAAAAAAAGGCAGTAGACGACCTCCAACGACTCCCTTTGCGTTGAATTTGTATTGAAAGGGGACAACATCTTATAGCAAAAATGAATTTCTTCAGGTTTTAAATTGTCACAAACAGTTATTTACATAAAATAATAAAGATTTAGAGGAGTAAGATGGTATGTTCGAAGAAGAAATTACGAAATACATGCTGACGAAGTCACGGGCGAAGTTCACACAAGACATACCTCTTTGTTAAAATATCACTTTGCCAATGCCTGAAAGTGTCATCCAAACAGTTCGTCACATTGGCGAAAAAGACAATCTCTCCAGAGGTACGTAAGTACTTATACTTGCCAGCCAGTACGTCGTCTATCGCCCACTTTAAGATTCACCGTGCAGACTGCGAACGGGCCAACCTGCGACGACGCGACGCCGACGCTAAGTACTTGGCAGATTAATATGAATGAGTTCTTGGCTTCCACTACTTGTGCTATCTACGTGACATGAAAATAATGATTTCCTTTGATATGCAGCGTTGGATAGCGGTTTCCGTATACCTTTTGAGGAAATTTTTATCGTGTAACTTGATTAAAGAGTTATGAAGACTTATTTTGGACAGATATCGATACAGTTTTCCTTAGCTCATCATTCGCTATCCTTTTCCCATTTATATTGGGGTCTACTTCCAGTCAAAATAGAATCAGCTGAATACCAGTATTGTACATGGACCAACTGGTTATCTGACCTAGTAACTGGGTAAAAAGGAACCCGTTGGCAGGATTGTTGTCAGATTTTTTCTTGTCTCCGCACCCTAGCCAAAAGTAACGAGAAGGAACACCGTGTGGTTTTAGTCAGTAGGAGTCTGACAGACCCTTTTTGTCTGCCCAAAGGCGGAGAGCATCCATGAGGATTTCCACACGTAAATAAAAAGGTTGCTAGTGTACATTTTAAGGAAAACTCACACATTACACGCCCATAACGACTCTCAAAGACCAACACAATAGCACACTCCACTCGATATGATGAACACACTGAACTAATTCGCATCACACGCCTTGACGTCACATTGATGACGGTAATCTATTTAGTCACCTCTATGACGTCCGTGTTATGTGGTTTGGTTTTGGCAAAGATGACTGCGGACTTGGAATCTAGGGTTGAAAAGTAAGGTCACCCAATCTGGCCAGTAGATCGAAAGATCGCGAACTTTCAATGTATAATTATTTAATAACGTTTATAAATTCTAAACATTTGCACGCATGATTGTGTCTTAAACATTTTTCCTTTTATTTTTTTTGTAAAATAAAATAAACATGTGTAATGCAAATAAACTTTTTGTTTCTAAATCCGTCGACGTCTAAGAACACCTATAAGTAACCGCTTCATACACTGTAATAGTACAAGTGTTATTGGGATTGTGACAGCCCCGTGCCTCTGAAAGCACGGATACGGCTCAGAAGCTGATTTTAAAATGAGCATCACGTCCAAACGGCTAGTTGTAGTTTTTTGAAGAAAATTTGTTACATTGGACTGTTTTGTAAATAATTTTAAATATAAAAATTTTGAGTTTTATTCGTTCAACAAAGTGTAATTAATTTGTAAAGTTATGTCTAACACGGACATAAAAACGATCATCGGACCAAAGCCGCCCAGCGTATTTTAATGGAATTTGCACTATCTCAAAGACAATTCAACTATCTAAATTTTGTAATACGGCATTTTTTTTAAGTCCTAGAATAAGAAGGAAAGTACAAAAAACTACTAAATTTTCGCGCGTGTGTGAAACGAATCTGCGTTTTGTTCCTCCAAGGTCTCTGGCCTATGTTGTCGTCTGTCGTAGGAAATGCTGGCGGCGAGACTATGTAAAAAGTCATAATTCGAGGTTTGGCTCTCGACTGTTTTCTGCTCCAATATTGGACCGATTTAAGAGATACTCCACAAACTGAATAAAAAGGAAATTTACGGTGTCCTTATGTTTTCCTTTTTGATTATTTATTAACCGTATAAGCACTAGAACTGATACAAAATTGTCCTATAAATCGCTGCCAACAGAGCTCTTGTGTACAAAGGACATGGCCAACTTTTGTATGGACGTCGGCATAGTTATTGAATTTGGTTTACACCAATGATTTTTGGTGTTTTATATTCGTGAATATTGGCTCATTAAATTGCTATAAATAAAAAACTCAGAGAACTTGTCATTACAACAGACTAGACAAAAACAGTTTCATAAAACCTTTTAATCAGATTGTTAGCAATAAGGTGTTAGATTATAATTTCGCTATTAAAAAACTTATAGGCGCTTTAAAATAGCGAACAGTTGTGAATTATTACGTTTAGGTATTACTTAGGTATATGGTTTTAGTATTATTAAGCATTTAAACAAAGTACTGGCCACCTAAATGAAGGATTTTAAACTGCATATTGATTAACATTTATTAAACTGGGAAATAGTCTCAAAAAATGTGACAATAATAACAAACATAACATCATGTCTGTATTCCACGAAGGGTTGGGCAGAGGTGTACCTACAGTACACCCACATTTCACCAGTTATTTTGAATACCATGTAATAGGGGGCGAGTCTATTGCCATCAACCGGGCACAAATCCAGAATCCGGGCTGCTACTGAGAAATTCCTGATGAATAAACCCAATATCACTTTGCTCGACCTGGGAATCGAACTCAGGACCTCATGCTCAGCAGTAGCGCTTGCGACCACTAGACCAACGAGGCAGTCATAATAACAATATTAACAAAGTATATATTCAAAACCAATGTTTTTCTTTAAAGTACATTTTTACAGGTTACCCTTATATTTTTTTTAAAATAGTTCAATAAACAAGGGAAGCACAAAATAAAACAAAAAGTAAAAATAATTAGTTATTTATTAGAGAAAATAAATAAAATTATTTTGCTGTATTATAATGATTATTTCTTAAGTGCCTACCTAGATAACATACATTACAGCAATGCAGCGATAGTATTAATAAAGAGACCGAGAGAGGACAATCAACCAGCTTTTTTTTTATTTCACAAATAAAAATCTGGATAAAGTGTAAGTATAGGGCTTCAGTAATTACATAAATAACTGCTTTAAACATAACCAGACATGTAAAAAAATACAACCATCTTAATATATATAAATCACGTGTCACGTTGTTTGTCCGCGATGGACTCCCTAAACTACTCGACCGATTTTGATGAAACTTTGTAACTATCTGTTATTTGATCCAACTTAAAAGATAGGATAGTTTTTTGTAATGGGAAAAAACGGGATATGCGCGTACGAAGTCGCGGGCAAAAGCTAGTTGATTTATATATTATTATTTTAAATTGTGATTATGGTTTTCAAGAAATATTAGCCTTTGTTAGAATATTTTAATATTCTTGAATTGTTAATAGTATGTTGTCTAAAAATCCTGCTGGATATTGTTTTGGTGTCTTGCCCAACCAAGGTACCAAATTATTGTCATAATAACATGACAACAAAAACCAACAGTCCGGTTCCCTACAAAGCAATTACAATAGTACCCTATTAGTTTACTTAACATTTACAGGAGGTAAAAGATTATACAGAATTAAAAACTGGGGTACTGTAAGACCCGTCCAATAATGGCAAAAATGGTTTGGCATTTCTGAGACATTTTCAAAGTTCAAAATATTAGCTTTTGTCTTCATAATATTAATTATGTCTTCTATATGGATGGCACTAAATGTAGAATGTGTCTCATTCATTTGAGGCAATAAATGCCACTGATCGCTGTACAAGTGTGTTTCATACACTCTACAGCTCCGAGGAACATAGAAACTATGTTCTTGCAAAAGCAGTCTTTTAATGAATTGCGGGACCAAATGCAACATTCTGTTTCTGCATTGTTGAAATATACAATGAACAGATGTGATCGAAGCTCGCTTATAATTAGGTAATGATATGGTATTATTTTCCCTATGTAGTGGTGGCTCTGGTGGGCTGACAACTTGAACATTAGGGACTGCTGCATCGTTGTCCGAAGCCAATTCCTGCATGTCTCATGATGAGTCATGCACTGCCTGTCTATTTTCTCGCATCCAACACACATGGCAAACATAGTTGTTTCTTGAGGGCTGAAAATAAACCACAGAATAAACACTGATAAATGCTTATGTTTATATAATTTTTAGTAACAGGGGTATCTTTTATATACATCTCTTTATGTTTTCAAGTATTATGTTATTCTAAAAGGCAGTACTATGTTAAACATGCCTACTTTAGGCAAGCATATGTTTAAGATGGAAAATACAGATATTACAATCATACATACATAGTATGAAAACTCGTATTTTAATAAATGAATACAAATAGGTATTTATAGTAATGAAAACCAAAATGCTTACCACATAATTAGTATTTTGTGATATTAGGACAGCCAGCAATGGACACTCCATTCTGACATTATGGTGTCTTATTGTCCTCTCAGATTTGCCACAACCAAGGCAAACCATGTTATGCCCCGTAGTCTCTCGTGTTCCCCAGCTTCGGCATTTAATAATAATAAGCATGGATGACAAATAAATGTATCCAGAGGAAACTGAAAATAAGATGCACTGTAAGATAATTTCGCATACCAGAATTACATAAAAACAAATCAGGTTAAGTTTTTTCTAGTCCAACTTCTTACCTGGGTTTGAGAATTGGTTATCCAATGCGAAAGTTTTGTTTGATGGTGTGCAGAAAGCGAGGATATGAGATGTCTCTGCAACCTTTGCATCCACTTTGATCCACAAAACAAATCCGAAACGTAATGCAAATCAGAGTCCAGTGTTAATAGCTAATAGGTAATCGAGCGATAGAAGGTATCAGTCCGTAAAAATAAGCAGGGGTCAAAAATATTAGAAAATAATCGCAAAAACACAAACTACCTACGCAATAATGACATTGACATTACATTGACATTTGACATAGACAATGACACATGGTCAAACAATTAAACGCGTTCCGTTTTAAGATATTTTATTGTGTGAAATATATAAAAAAACTATCTTACACATCAACATTATGAATAGATAATTTTATTAAATGCAAAAAATACTAATGAAGACAGTTTCATATGAATAAAATGTTCTTAATAAAAGCATTTTGGCGTCCATATCACATGTCTACAAGTAGTATGCTTGGTATGGAACGCCCATTATTATATTTATCTTTCTCTATGGTCCAATATGGCGGACGTTGACAAATGGTACTTTGAATTCATCTTGCATTACTATTATTTTGAAATAAAAACTGACGAGTTCAGAGAGGTCAAAAACTACGTATTAATTCATTTTTCTTTTTTTAATATATAATATTATTGACTATGTTTGTGTAAATGGAATGTACTTTTTTGTCCATGTCATTTGGCAACTATTAATCAAAAAATGGAAAACATAGAGACACAGTATACATCTTTCTTATTCAGTTTGTGAAATATCTCTTATATCAGTCGAATATTGCAGGAGAAAACAGTCGAGAGCCAAACCTCGAATTATGATTTTTTACATACAAAGTCTCGCCGCCATCATTTCCTCTTAGCCGTTGAGAGAGATCTGACGCAGGACCGTCAGATCTCTCTCCGATCGTGTCGGGTTCCCGTCCCATCGGTATGAATGAGAGTGATGGAAAAGGGAGTGCACCTGTGTTTGCGCACACACTTGTGCACTATAATATGTCCCGCGCCGATGGGTAGTCTCCTAATGATTTGGGCTACCTTACATAAAAAATACACATTTCTTAAACTATTAATGCAAGTTATTTTGATTTTCAAAACAACACTATTAAATTGTAATAACTTAAGGGGGCTCTACGATCTTTCCCTATAAATAAACTGCTCCCACTTTCTGCCTTCTACAGTTCATTTTAAACACGGCTATGACACGTTCTAATTAGGCTAATATTTAGGTAGATATTGTTAAAGATAATAAGGCGCTGTCTCCAACAAACTCAAACTATTTGTAGGAGAAGCCGCGGGCAGATGCCAGCCATAACTTGGGCTCAGGAAACAAGCGTGCGACTGACTCAAGATGCGGTTACACGAGCAACTATTGTCTGGCAACAGTTGCTGTAGACATTACAAGAATCTTGTTGAGTTACTTTTGATAATTGTGATCAAAACGCCGTTTCGGCAACACCAAATTGTTTATGGAAATATCAATATTAATGGATAGAACATGTGATGAATTGTTTGAACTATAAAATTTGCAGCGTATGAATTGCTACAATTGTTTCGGTTACTATCCAAAATTTCTGCATATCTCTAATCTGTACAACTTGCTTCTGTCAGCGGATTCACACGCGTGAAAGTTGAAAATCATCCCAAGGACGTTACTTTCACCTAGTCACACATATACGTATTATTTTTCCGTTGTGCCAATTTTTATCCAAATCCGTTCAACCGTAAAGACGTGATGAGATAAACAAACACATAGACTTATAGTATTAGTATCGATAGTATCTGTGGACTAGTGTGGAATGCAAGTCAAAATATGGCCATCATGTTGCCGGGAACAGAGCTAACAAAGTTGCCCGTCTAGCTGCACCTTTAGGGGAGAAAGTTGGCGTTTCCTTACTTAACTACTTATCTTGAGGAAGTAATTAGCGTGGTCAATGGAGTGACCATCGAGAACTTTGTGGCCCAATTACGGAAGACCGTATCAATTTATTACCAATACCAATTCGTTTTTTTTTTTTTAATTTAAATCGAGCTTTAGAGTAGCTTGTAGCTAAGTAAATAAAGGCGTATGATTCGATTTTGCGGTTGAACAGCGCTCTTCTAGTAGGTAGTGTGGATAGTGCATTGATTCAGATTTTACTTTGTATTTCAATGGTGGGTTTGATCTAAATTACTACGGATACTCGTAGGTAGTCAGAAGCTTGAAATTCTGACGAAGTGTTAAATAATATTTAATTTTATGATTTCCATATTGGATACTTACATATTTTTTTCCAGGCACTTCTTTCCAGCTAAAACACTACGGGGGCAGGCGTTTCGAGACCTGTCTTTTAGTAAAATTTGACGTTCAAAAAGTGCTGGCTCTCAGCCTGATATAAAATGACTTTTAATTAATATTTCATGTGCAATAAATATTTGATGTACTTTTTAAAAACTTTAAGACAACTGTATATCTTTTTAAGCGTCTTTATAATTGTAGATTTTATTAAGATATTTATTAAATTTAAAATATTATCTTTATTGTAGGTACTTAATTTAATTATTTTTTTTTATAGTTTATTGTTTGCTTTTATTTTTTTAAAATATTTGTACGCCTTCATGGCAAAGCATAGCGCCCATATATTTAAACTTAAGACCTAGGTTTTATGTAAATGCCTATGTTTCACAAATAAAGTCTGATTCTGATTTGATTTTGGTATAATAATAATTATACCAAAATCAAATTTGGCATCATCCCGATATTACTTAGAAACTGGGTAGTGGTGGTGGGATAGGTAGACTGTGGCCCCTAATAAAATCGGATTACACGTACTGCGACAGATAAGACCAGAATCCGATCCCAACACTCGTAGTTGCTAACAAGGTACATAATGATTTCAGATTGTGGGATGCTAGAAATCAACATTGACTAGTTTATTTTGATGCTGTTTCTTCTTTTATCTCCTGAATGCCATATTTCTTTATTTATTAAAACTTGATGCGCTAGTAAAACCACTGTACAAAGGCGGACTTAATGCCTTAGACATTTTCTACCAGTCGACCTTAGGATGGTGCAGAGACAACATGGCAGGTGCAACTTAAAGGAAAGACAAACAGAGAACAAAAGAAATACAATCATAAATACATAGATCCATACACATAAAAAAACGACGTTTAGAGAAACAAATTCAACGAATTAACGCTGTGATGATTCTACCAACTTCTTGCGAATGTGCTCACGTGCCTTTACCTTAAAGGACAACCGACCATATTCTATAGTTATATTTTTATAAAAATATCAAACGAAAGTGTGTACTGAAAGAAATATAGAGATGCTACGAAAAGTGATTTAGGCGAATCCCGAGTATTTGGCGATTAGTACATTTCGCGAGTGACACATGTTCCGACTGAAATTAACGCTGAGGGCGTATTTATTTAATTTGCGAGTAGGTCGTGTAGCACACACGGTATTCTTTTCTTTTTGTTACATCAATATGTGGATTTCTAAAAAAAAAAACAGTAATTCTTTATGACAAAACTTACCACTGATTTATTTTAGATTAAGGCATGAAATATGCTGTTATTTTGTTAAAATAACAATTTAGCGACCAATATTATGCGATTTTTTTAATGATTTGGTATTTGGCCGAATACCGAATAGTAAAAAAGTAGCCGAATAGGCGGAATACCGAATAGTTGCAGAATATTCTTAGCATCTCTAAAAATAAAATATTAAAATGGTTCTTGGTGCATTCCAGTAGGATAATCATCAACTTCCACGCGGCAAAAGCTATGACTAATAAAGTTTTCCTCATCTTTCCGGATATCAAAGGAAAAAATCTGAGATGTCACGAGTTCTGTCGGAAGCTGGTATCTTTGGATAAGTGCCAGGGGTTCGCACTAATGACTGATATTCCGGTAATTATCTTGAGCAATCCTTATCTTTTAGCAAAATATTTACCTCTTTCATAGAAATACAGGATCTTTCCGAATTAATTGGCGATATTGTAGTTAAGATATTTATATGTACTAGTTTAACTGTACTAGAGTTCTCAACTAAGCGAGAAATAATCTTTGAGGACAAGTTACGCTTGCTGAAGTCGGGCCGTATTCTGTTATTTAAACATCTTTGGAAATTGTTAAGGTATTTGAACCCAGAAAATCTGACAGCAATCTTGCTAAGTATCGTGTTACCCCGTTACTGGGTTGAGAAGATCAAATACGCAGTCGCTTTCCGAGATTCAGATTATATATATATATACATTTATTCAAGAATTGCTCGTTTAAATGTATTAGATAGATAGATAGATATGGGTAACTAACATCAAACATTTACTATTGTTAATGTAAGTTTTTTATTAAAATATAGGTAATCGATTTTCTCGCATTATGTTGTGCGTCTAAAAATAAGAAGATTGAGTAAGATTTCTCATTAAACTTTGTTTAATTCTAATAACGTTAACGCTGTAACATTACATTTTTCGGGAGACAGGCATAGACAACAACAACGCACCAAGTAGCATAGAGTAGAATATTTTTTATAGATGGCCAGCGACGTATGTTGTATACAGTACCTATGCATTATAAAATGTATAACGCAACACATAACAAACAGCCTTTATTGTTAATATAAAAAAAACACCAAACATTGTTAAAAAAGTACTTTTGCACGGACGAAGTCGCGAGCAAAGTATTTGTAGGTAGAGCTAATAGGTACTAAGTATTAATTTCCATTTCAAAATATTCGAAACTTACTTACATAATTCATCTCATTCATTCTGCTCTGAAGTTTTATAATTTTGCAGTAATCAGAAATAAAAACTAACTCAACAACAAACAACTAAAATCAAGCAATAATTATAAACAAAAATACAACAGCAAAATTGCACCCTCGCAACTTTTCCGTGCCATCACAAACATACTAAAGGCGGCTTCCCACGGTGCGTGATGTTGCGGACGCGCGCGGACCAGCAGGGTGATTTTATTAACATCTTATAGTGTAAACTTATGGGCTGTGAGCATGAAGTGAACTGTCATTCTTCATCTTGTTTGTATGGATTGAGAGGTCACTTCAGGTTCACTTCAACTAAACTTAATGGTGAAATGTTTGCAAAATCGCACAGCGGCTCGTGCAGGCTTTTTTTTTTAAAGGAAATCATCAAATGACTTTCGGCAGGGTGTGTCAGGCTGCGTTGAAGATTGCTTAAGTGCTTCCGTAGCCCCCCAGGGTAAGTTAACATAGTTTTTTTTACTAACACAATTGTAATTATATTTAAACTTAGATTACGGTATTTATGTATGGGTCTTTGTTACCTGAAAATAAATGGTTTATTATTATTATTAAGTGTGCAAGGGAACACAATGTGGTTTTAGTCAACAGAAGTCTGACAGACCCCTCGGTCCATCCCAAGGTGACATTCAAGAGGATTTTCACCCCGTTATCAAAAGTGTCAGACTCTTACTGATTAAAACCCATCCGTGTTCTTTCAAATGCCCTTTGGGTTCCAGAGCCGCGGTAATTCTTTCGAACAATTCCGCAAGGTCGGTGTAGTTAGTCCGCGTTCGTCCGTACCGTGGAAAGCCAGCTTTACAAGAGCCAGTAAGTATACAGCTGCGTAGCCAATCAGAAACTTTTGCTCATTAGCCACTTATCTTTTATCTTTAACGTTAATTAGTAGAGTCCACAACTGTTGGGTTCGTTTCCACAACTGTTGGGTTCGTTTCCTGTATACTCTAACTTGTTGCCAACGGGTCTTAATGCATTTATCATGCTTTTAGAGGTCCTTTGCGAAGAAAAAAAAATATTTTCGTGAACAAGCTGTGCTGTGAACATGAAGCTTTTTGAATTATTTTATTTAAGGTGTTGCGTTCGTGGCTAAATAATAACAGCCTCATTTATTGATCTTTGAGGTCAAGATTTCTTTTTTTGTGATGGGTTTGCTCTTGACTCTAGTTTAGGTCAGAGATAATAGAGACAAAGTCTACGATGGGGCAAGCCAGAAGGAGCCTGTTCACTCTAACTTTGAAGAGATTAGGGTTGTAAGCGTTTGGAAACACAGACGCAGGCAGAGAGTTCCACTCCTTTGCTGTGCAAATATACATAAAACTAGCTTTTGCCTGCGACTTCGTACGCCCATATACCGTTTTTTTTCATTTCTTCTAAGAATTACGGGAAATTCTCTCATAATGCTCCCCTACGGAGTGTAGGGACATGCCAAGTTTCAGCTTTCTGACTGACTGACAAAAAAAGTACAGCCGATACTACTGGTCGTAGAATGCTGAAATTTGGCATGTAGATTCCTTGGGGAGTTTAGGGGAGCACTAAGAGTGGATTTCCAGAAATTCCTGCGGGAACGGGAAAAATCGGACCGTGATCCTAGAGCCCCGCTGGCGTGCAAGTTCGCCCGTGATTGGTGAACTATATTTGGGTGGCACTGGTAGGTACTGAGGGGCACCATCCGAAATATGGCGCGCCAGTATTCGCTGCGCGCGCTTCGCGTGCGGAGGTGTTGACGATACTTGCAGGTTAGCTGATGCATGCGCGTTCAAAGTCGCAGGCAAAAGGTAGTTCATTACAATACTGATATGCTTCTTTGCCTCGAAAAGCGCTATAGGCCGTTGGTCGCGGCTGTCATTTGCATGTCTTTCACAATGAAAAAAAAATTGACACCATTGTTGCCAAGGGGTAGCGTATAACACAGACTTTGAAAAGCAGTGGTTGTCTATTGACTGATCCATGATGATGATCGCTGATTACAGCCACCAACTTACCAGTAGTTATAACTGCTTCAACCAGAGCATATGAAACATAAAGATAGTTTAATTAAACTGCCCCTCTACCTTTCCGTATTTATTCAGCGCACACAACTCAAAAACGGACGTAATTAAAAAATTTCACCGCACATCTCAGCCATACAATAGAGAGGTTACAGAAAGCCAACTTTAAAATGCATACACACATAGATACGCTTCATGTTCACGTACACCAAGTGCGAGCGCATTTGTGCCTGCAAAGAGAACTGAGTTGCCAAGTATTTTTACAAAGAATATGTTACCCCTTGATTGAATACAGGCGGTGACAGAGATGCAATTGTCACTGTCATCGTGTACTTGTAGATATTGATTGAATTAGGTATAAAAAACAGGCCCAAGACCGTCGTTTTTCGTACTAATTTCACTGTTAATTAATAAATATCAAAATACGTATATTGTAATCTACACTAATATTATAAAGAAGAAAGATTTGTTTGTTTGAATTGAATAGGCTCCGAAACTACTGGACCGATTTGAAAAAATCTTGTAGCATTGGATAGCTACATTATCAGGGAGTAACATAGGCTATATATTATCCCCGTACTCCCACGGGAACGGGGACTACATGGGTGAAACCGCGTGACGTCCACTAGTACAATATAAAACTCAATTCGTAAAAACAAGTTTTTGTTTGGACCACGATAATTTCCAACGTTGTTTGGACCCCACTTAAAATTACGTACCGACCCCTGCCTTACAGGTTCCCTCGGGTGTCTATAGTTTTAAAACAACATGTAACAAAAATAAAATTCGTTCGCACGCGAGTTCGACTCGCACTTGTTTTTAGCAAAAGCTGTCAGCGAGGCGTTCCATTCTCTCTATGCGATTGGCATTGGCAGAACCGCGTTCATGCGTTTGCCCCTTACATAGAGTCGACCTTCTGTATACTGTATATTCTGTGTCTCGCTCTTTCAAGCAAAGATTTTATTTCCGTGTGAGGCAAATGTGTAATGTAATATGATTAAACTTACGGAGACCTGTGTTTTATAATGTTTAATTAAACGTTGTTTTAATTTTTAATGACTACGTTGTGATTTTTAATAAAGCCGTTATTTTTAAAGTAAGTTTTCTGGTGTTCATCTTATTTCATTATAGTGCGTTACGTTATTCATTTGCCTGTAGGTCCCTGTAGGGCCTGCCAGGGTAGCAGAATTTGTTCGAAAGAGTTACCACGGCCCAGGAACGCAAAGAGCATTAGGAGGAATACGGATGGATTTTAGTCAGTAAGAGCCTGACACTCCCTTATGCTCCGACCAGAGCGGGAGGAGTCATTTGATGATTTCACATTCATAAACAAAGGTCTCAGTATCATCATTTTTATCTTGCTCATATCTCAATTTGTTTTGGGTCGGTACAAACTGTCTTCTTCTTCCTTACCTACTTATCATCATTTGCCTAGACATTTCACAATTCATTAGAGCTTCCACTCAAACCAAATTCAGTTGAATACCAATATTTTACGTGGAGCAGCTGCCTACCAGACCTCCTCAACCCATTAACAGGGTAACACGGTAGTTCTTAGCAAGACTGGTGTCTCATTTTCTGGCTTCTGACAATCAGCAACGATTGCCAAACATCTACAAATGACAGCCGGAATTAACGGCTTAACGTGCTTTCCGAGGCATGGAGGAATCTCGATATGTTAAGATACCTCGGCAATCGGTGCTTAACCTTGAAGATTGACCCGTGCGTTGTTATTATTTAGCCACAAGATCCTTCTATCGTACTTATCCACTAGTTGAAATCTTAGCAGTTGGTTTGACAGCCAAAATGTTTCAAACATTCCATTTCGTTTATCGTTTCTGTGGTCTCTCCCTCCTACATGAAAGTTCATCCACATTCATCTTCAAAATTTCCTAATCATCATGTTCATACCATGGCAACCAATTTCCACTGAACTTTGTATCTTTAGAAGTTGAAAAGCGTGGTACATAAAGTACCTCACTCCAGTAAACAGTACCTACATTTGTGTTAATTTAATTAGTGACGCCGCCGTTCAGTCGCTGAGTTAATTTGAATCATTAGTCGAAGTCAGCACTTAGAGTTAAACGTTATTTATATTTAGAACAGAAAGTAATAATTTAGTTTCGAGAAACGTCCTATATAATTGACACAAGATGTGGAAAAGTCAAGTTGTTTACTCATTTTTTAGTACCTAGTTTAACCTCAATCATCATTGTAGTGTACATACATCATCATCATCTTCCTGCCCTCATCCTATGTTACTTGGGGTAACATGGGATAATGGTAACATATCATTGTAGTATATACGTACATACATAAACAATGAATAAATAAGTAATTAATGTATTACTTGTATTTATAACTAATTATCAATATAGTCTATAAGTATTGGCTGTATGAATGTATTTCTGTTGTCTCCGGTTATGCACGCGCGGGGGGCTCAGTGACGTGGGAGCCAGTCGTATGAAAGCTGTCAGGGAGTGAAGACGCGTGCATGAACTAGTGAGCCGATATCTGTGTTATTATATATATTTAATTATCTAGTGTACATCAGTACACCACAATCATCATCTTCATCATCATCAAATCAACCGAAAGGCGTCCCCTGCTGGATCCAGGCTAAAGGCAAAATTATATATTTTTTAAACCGGACCGCAAAAAAACGACTAAAAAGTTTAACAAAAATATTTTTCAGGCAGTCTGATGCAGTTGGTGGAATCGAAACTGCGGCTAAAATTAAAGCTTCCAACTGCATCAGATGGCTAGAAATATGATCATGATGATGATGATGAGAAATATGATATGATATTGGCAATTTTGTCGTTCTTTTGGAGTCAAGATTTTCAAAACTTCAATTTTTTTTTATTGTTTCTTTACTGTATAGAAGATATAGATCATCACCTTTAAATATGGAGCATCCTGCCACTAATAAAACCCAGATCCTAGTAGCAGGAAGATTAAACATCAAATATCATGATGATAATGAAACATTACCTCGAAAATGTTGTAATATACGAAACCATACAATAATGTGCCCAATACTTTCGGGACCATTTTGTGGAAGGATAACCCACAACATAGTAATTATATTTCTTAGAAGTCTCTGAGATATTAAAACTGACGAAGATAGCGATATTAAATAAAACTTAGACAGACAAATATTGTGGTTTCCTTAAAATAATTGCTACTTGCTCGTGTAAGCAAGGAGTATCTTCCCACTGTGGCAAGATGCACCCTCGTATTGCAGATTTATCTGCAGTGTGTGGAGGCTCCTTGGTCTGGTAGGCAGCCGCTCCACGTAGATAATAATAATAATTTTAAACCATTTATTTTCAGGTAACAAAGACCCATAGATAAATACCTTAAACTAAGTATTAATATAATTACAATTGTTAGTATAAAACTTAAAACTATGTTAGTATCACTTAATTGCACTACGTCTGTGTACGTTCCGGTGGCACTTGTCCGCGAAAGCGGTGGAAAACCACATCCTGAGGCCAAAAGCTTTCCTCCATCACCTGAGGCAGGTAGCATGTTGGTATACTCACCACAAACGCCTTAAAGTTGACGTTGCGATGCAACTCCAGCAGCTGCTCCCTTGGCGCGTACTTCAGCCTCTGGCGTACATACTTCACGATGGTGGTGTGTTGTGTAAAATACTGGCATTTAGTTGAATCCGGTTTGACTGGAAGCCGACCCCAATATAGTTGGGAAAAGACTAGGCAGATGAGACCCATAGCTCATTAGCCATGCGTCAAATGTTGTCCGCCCAGTTCCACTTCAATTTTGCCTCAAATTCAGACGAAATCTCCCTTTTCGTCTTAGTAATTGGAGGCCTCTTCAAAGGAATTGAGAAAATCTCTTAATTACCGTTGTTTGCGTACGATATTTAGATACAACGGTGGTGATAACTGAATTTACTCAATCACAGTAGCCTTGTTGTTAGCCCTCAAGACAAACAAGTACTTATACAATGTAGGTTAGGTCATTCAAGAGGAGAATACAGTAGGACTGATTGATACCAAACTTGGGGTAATGGTAGAGCTTTTTCGCGTTAAGCACGTCATCATTGTAACACGAGCAATATGGTGTTTGCCAGTGCCGTATGGTGCCGTAAAAGAATAATGCCATCCCATCCCTTCCCGTGGGTGTCGTAAGATGCGACTAAGGGACTCTGTAAAACGAAACACTAGGGATTCACCAGAGAATGGGCAGCAGCGTTCTCTGTAAAAAAAACACGCTTGCCAAGCGTGGCGATTATGGCAAACCGGCCCCTTTGGGGGTGGCCTTTGTCCAGTAGTGGACATCTTTCGGCTGATATGATGATGTTGATGATGTTATAATACGAGGGTTAACTTCCCCGCCGGTCTGGTGATTGCAAACATGACTGCCAAGGGGAACATGATTTCGTGGCTCATTCCCTGCATATGTCTGACTGGTGGTTTCGAACAATAAAATGAGGCTATCACCATAACCTTTCCAATTATAACATTTGCCACGACTTGATATAGCCCAAAACGCCCATCATCGTCATATCAGCCAAAAGACGTCCACTGCTGGACATAGACCTCCCCAAAACGCTCATTCTCTTTTATTCTTTTTTTATTTATATCAAACTAAAACCGAATTAAAAGTTTCTCTATCGCCTAACTTACTTAAAAACTGTTTCATAATTTCCCACTTACAAGTGTGTCAAAAACTAGATGTATCTAGGAAAAATAAATATCCTTTCAAGCTTTCCTTTCCATCATTATTCCTGAGTGGTCCTTCTACATAACAACTTACGGTCACTGTAATACACTTTGATAGCAAAAGCCGTACCTAAGGACTAAATATTGCTTCTACGTAGGTACTAAGGGTTGTATATTTTCTCAAAGGCTGTTTACTGGAGAAAACATGCTGTGAAAACTTGTACAATATCGGGTCGAATTTTATAATTTTAGGTAAAATGCTGCGGGTCGGTAGGACTTTTTCGGTCTGTTTTTAGAGGGCAAATTATGTAACGTGTGTAAAATGGAGAATGTATAATGGTACCAGACAGGCATGAGGCGTCAATGCGACAAATCGGTGGTGCATTGACAAAATGTCCAAGGATAGTCAAATCATAAAAGTTTGCGAAATAGATTTTTGATCCTTCACAGATTTTTTTTTTGCTATTTTAGTGTGTTGCATAGCAATTTTTTAAAATTACTCTCTTAAGTTTGCCATCAGCTAAGAAGTTATTACGCGTAAGTACAATAAAAATGTGAATTTCCCGTATGGTGGAAAGATGAATATTTCTGCCTTTATACGAAGTAACTTGGTAGACAGTAGGTAGGTACTATAAACGGTTAAATTTAGTCGTCTTACAAAGGCGGCCCACTTAATTACCCGATATAAACTACCTCTAGGCGCGATTTTTTTAAATATTTTTTTAAGATAATAAGTACAATAAAAATAAATAATGCATTAGCATTATGGAACACTCCGTTAATAAAATTTACGTAACAAAAGAATGTCACCGTTCCATTTCGCGCCGTCCTTGGTACACAAGGTTCGCTCCTAAAATGACGTAATTTCAAACATTACTCATGGTAATGAGTTATATTTTTTTTTAACCGACTTCCATAAAGAGAAGGAGGACACCGATTATTCCGAGTTTTCTGATCCAACTTGTGACCGTTTTAGTTCGATGCAAAATACTTGCCATTTGGTCCCGTAAAAATTTAATTCAGTTTGGCTCAGTAGTTTTTATTTTATGAGCATTTTTGCTTATTTCAATTTCAGTGTAGACGAAGACGTCGTCCAAGTACCACTACTTAAGACTGAAAAATAAAAAACCTTTTTACAAAAAAAAATTACCGACTTCCAAACAAAACACCGTCATACGAAATTAAGGTTATTTTATACTTTGTTAATTTCGGAAGTCGGTGTTAAAAGCAAAAACACAACCAAAAAAAATAAGGTTATTATATTCTTTGTAGTGTTTTGTTTGGAAGTCGATTATTTTAATTCAAATGTTCATAAATATATATATTATTTTTTAAATGAATGTGTGTGTGTGTGTGTCATTGGACAGATAAAGTGGCTGCTGTTGTAAGAAGATTAGAATGGCACCGTGTATAGTACATAATGATAAACAGCGAAGCTCTTTTTATTATAATTTATCACAACACAAAACACGCCTCGTCATCCTCAACAGAGCGAAACATTAGATAAATATAAAACAAAACAAACTCAAAGAATACACCAGCAACCAATTCACAATGATACGAAGAGTAATATTTAATATCAAACAAAAAAAAATGGAAAAGCGCGAGTCGCACTAGGGCGCTAAAGGTTCCGTAGGTCCAACTAACAGTGTAAGCTAAAAGAATTTATATTATTAATTTTCATATCACTGTACCAATCTCATAATGATTATATTAAAATAAAATCGCATTTTTTAATTATATAATTCCCAAAAAATCTTATTTTTGCCTTTATGTATTTTGTATATTTTGAAATCTTTTATCACTATATCAATGTATGAAAAGGGAACTGTTACACTGACAAAACGTCATTCGTCTAATAGTTGTGTGGCCTAGTGAAATGGTTGACAAATGATAAATGTCCCACAAGTTTTGTGTCATTATATTAATCAGCTTAATAATAATTATACCAAATGAAACGTTGTCATACAAAAATTTGCTAATCGTTAGATGTCAAAGTGAAACATCGGCGAAACGTTGGTTGGCAAGTGATAATCTGGCAAACAATTTTCTGCGAAAAGGCAGGACACCAATATTATGATTCTAATATAATTTTCGTAAAGTGGCCTTTTTAGCCGCCCTGGTAGGCGCCATGACGGTGATTGACCCCACATTCATTTATTGACATTTTTAATATCAAAAATAGGAATAAAGACATAAAACTGTCCTAAATCGACATCTAACGTGAACGTTCTGCAGTAATGAAAAGCGGTTCATAATTTATGGTCGGATATCAACGGTCAATGCACTTTATTGCAATTTTATCTAGCACCTACCATAGGCATTATAACATGTCAAATACTGGTATGTCGAGTGCGTTAATCATAATTTTAGTATATTGCATTTTATAAAAAAAATACAGTTGTGTGGAGAACATTACTACGCGCCGGGTGACCGTGCAGCGTATTGCGGTCGCGGAGGGGGCGCTCAAGCTGCGAGCGCGCACCGGCCGGCGACAAACGACACTGCGACATCGTCCGTCTTACTGAGCGCACACTAATTCCCTTTAAACTTAAAGTTCGATTATTTTGTTAGATCGCTTGTTAACTTCTTTTTAAATAAATACAGTCCACTATTTATTGTTACCGGAGTTTCTCTGCTATTTGTCCTAGTACCACCTGTAGGATATAACCCCATTCCTTTCTAAGTTGTGTGCTTGCAATGTTTGGAAAGGTCTCTTACAAACAAATGAGTGAACTAACAGACTGAAAGTCTAGGCGTAGTAATACCTCGATTAAGAATTTAAAGTTCAGAACTTGTCAAATACTTTAAACTAAAGTTGAACAGCTTCGCCTGCTAAATTAAAGTTTAACAAGCTCTCAACTTCGAATCCTCTATTCAGAAAACCCTCCCGAATAGAAGTCCGTTTTCGCTCTTTGTTTAAAGAACCCTAAAAAACTCATTCCCATTAGAACGTGTTACCTAGCAACAAGGATGGAAGTATGGAGGAGGAAAAAAATAAAGAAAATATACTATAAAATGTAAGTATCGTGGATTCCCTTTTATCCTTCGAGTGCATTGTGGAACGCGGTCCGGTACTGTTGAGGTATTTCTTTATTTAGGAAGGAATTTATTTATTGTTACTACAACGGTATTTTTATCAGAATATAGAAGGTGGTCCGGTGGAGTGGCGACCGCGTACCGGAAGACGCAACGTTGGAAGGTCTCCCACAAGGTGGATGCGGGATGCACAGGGCCGGGTGTTGCGGCGACACTTTGGGGTGGCCTATGTCCAGCAGTGGACGTCTTTCGACTGATATGGTGATGATGATAGAATGTGGATTGTAACGACACTTTTTGCTATAGTTGTAAGCCGTGCGACGTGCGCGTGTTTCTCTGTCTGTCTGTCTCTCTCTCTCAGTCTTTCTCTCATAGAAAGCAAGCCAGTTATTTTCGTTTCGTCTTTCTATTTCTGTTTACATTATATTTGTAAGGTAGGCAGGGTAGGCAGGGAAGGCAGGGTAGGTGAGTAGGCAGGGTAGGCAGGATAGGCAGGGTAGGCAGGGTAGGCGGGGTAGGCAGGGTAGGCAGGATAGGCAGGGTAGGCAGGGTAGGCGGGGTGGGCAGGGTAGGCAGGGTAACCAGGATAGGCAGGATAGGCAGGGTAGGCAGGGTAGGTGGGTAGGCAGGGTAGGTGGGTAGGTAGGGTAGGCAGGATAGGTACGGTGGGTAGGGTAGGTAGGGTGGGTAGGGTAGGTAGTGTGGGTAGGGTCTAAAATTGAGCCTACTGATTAAGTTTATATTACATTATATTTGTTAATAATAATAAAAAAAATAATTATTATAACTTAAAAAAAAGAAATTACAATTCCTTCACTAATTACTTCTCCGAACTTCGTTCCATCCGGGTGTCCCTTGACACCTCTCAAGTTTTTTTTTTAAATTATTCACATAGTCACAAATATGTTTTTTTTTTAATGAATGTGTGGTAGTCATTGGACAGATGAAGTAGCTGCCGTTGGACTAAAATGGTATCATGTATGAATGGATACTCGCAAGGTAGATCGTGGAGATCCCAATCGTCAAAGGACTCCACTCTAGGAGGAGCAGAAGGGAGTGTCAGACTCTTACTGACTAAAATTCATCCGTGTTCCTCCTAATGCCCTTTGTATTTCAAGGCCGCGGTGACTCTTGAACAAATTCTGCAACCCACCTATCTATAAACATAATTATAACGTTTATGGAATATTTGCATTGTGCTAAGGACCGGAATTCCCTGCCGGAGTCTTCGTTTCCTAATAACTACAACCTGGGGATCTTGAGTGAACATATATAAGTTATAATTTGTGGGCAAGCTTGATCCATCGTGGCTCACATCATCGCTTACCAGCAGATGAGATGGTAGTAAAAAACTAGGTTATCAATAAAAAATACCGGCCAAGTGCGGGTCGGATTCTTACACGAACGATACCACCACCATTACCACATACCATTCCATTTCTTCTGTTCATTTTTAATTTAATTTAATTTTTAATATTCGTTGTTCTAAAAGCAATAGAAATATACTCTCAACCTGCTCTCAACTGTGTACCTATTACGATTCTTGAGATACTGCCCGCTGACAGACAGACGGACCTCTTAGGCTTAGTAATAGATTTCCTTTGTTTTTTTTTTTCTAACAACAATAAATATTGTCTAATTTTTTAATATAGAAAAAAAATTACATGTATTTCATTGAACGTATTCAAAGTACATATTAAACCAACACCAAAGTAATTTTATCACTCAATTGCATTCAGATTTAAAACCACAAAATAAATTATTCACTCACCCGTCAACAACAATGGTTCCCATCATACACTATAGAAATAGCTATCAGCAAAACATCGCCATGCTGGATTCAAACCGCAATACCAGCGAGTTGACAGTTATTACGTACATATGACATTTTGTTGCTATAATAACTAAAGTAACTATATAATTAAATTGTTCTGATGGTCGAAATACTGTCATTGTTGAATGGTGTACGCGTAGTTGTGGTGGCAATGAATTTATTGGTGTAAGTAAATTAATATGCGATACTGAAACGCATGGAATGGATTAATTTCTGAAAAGATATAATTTCATAGTTAAAAGGTCTGAGATTCTAGACAATGCCTATGTGCGAAGAATATTGTTTTTTTTTTTAATTTTTATTTATTTAAGGAATTAATACATACAGTACATGTACTAAACTACATCTACTTACTAGTTATGGCTTACGACTAAATAACATAAACAGCGCTTTAGCGGCTTCAGACGTGGGAGAGGACAACGTCTCGTGGAACATACCTACATTAGTTCTGTTCAAGTAGACGCTTGGGGGAGGCCTATGTCCAGCAGTGGACGTCTTTCGGCTGAAATAAATAAATAAAAATAATAAACTCTTTTATTTTGGACAACACAAGATCCGCTGTGTTAGTAGAACCTCTTATAACTGTATGTTATGTTAGAAATAATGATGAAGTAGAAAGTTTTTATAAATAGCTTTCGATTGGTAACGTAACGGACACATTCCACTAACAGGTGATGCACGTCTTCAAAAACACCGCACACATCACAATGATTATTGATGATGATTATTGTAATCACCATATATTCAGCCGAAAGACATCTTCTGCTGGACATAGGCCTCCCCAACTGTTGCCACATTAGCCCGTTCTATTCGTTTTGCATCCAGCGTAATCCCGCGGCCTTCACCAGGTCATTCGTCTACATGTGAGAGGCCTTCCAACGGTACATTTCACACAATTTTCAAAAAGTCCAAAATTTATTATTAAAATTAACATTTTTTTCTGAACTGTTTCGTTCTTGGGCTAAGCCTCCCCATTCCTTTAATTCGTTATCGAATTTTAACATGGTCTTTTGTTGTTAGTCCCTTACATTTTGGCATGGCAATAATAGCTAACGCTTATGGAATGTCAGTTTGAGTAGGATTTTGTGTTGTGTATGTAGATCTCTTCGGCACACTGTACCAAAAACTTACTTTTATGCGTTGTCCTACATAATCTAGGTTGCAGTAGCCAGGATTTTGCTATCACTAGTTAACCAGAGCCACTTTGTTTGCGACACATTTTTAATTAATGCCTATCGAGGAAGGCCAATACCCTTCATAGCTTTAAATGGACTATTAAAAACTGTAATATTTTTTCAATTCTAACCATTAGTTCCTGAGATTAGCGCTTTCAACCAACCAAACAAACAAACTCTTTAGCTATACTAAGTATTGATAAAATAAATCTTCATCATTCTGCTGCATACCTCCTATTCAGAGTTCACCTCCGACTCGGTATTCTCCGTCTTTCTAGCCACACCGTTATTAACTTACTTATTAAATAAAACTCAAAAAATAGGTACCTGATTTTTTATCTTACCCAATAAAACTTTTCCCAGTCAAGAATTAACCGTCACATCCACAAACAGACAGTTCTAACACACGCGGACTCTTACAATATACCAGACAATTAATCAAACTATCCTGTCACTAAACGGATCGGTACATACAGAAGGCTAACTTCATTAAACGTACGCACATAGACAAGCTTCACGTACAGTCAGTGCGAGCGAACTCGCGATCGGCATTTGTTTGAGTTCGCCGTTTGTACCGTGAATAGGTATAGCGAGGTGAATCGAAACAAATTTTCATAGGGATTGTCACGGTAATACCATATAATTGGTTTTCTAAGAAAGCTATGTTTTTTTAAATATCAATTTAATAAAATCTTAATAATCTTCTTATCTTTATCTTTCTAAACGCTTAGTTGACACTTCGCGTGACCCAAGGGCTGGCTTTTACCTCGAACAGAGGATAAGCATTGCCATACAACGTGGCAATGCCGCCAGTCTTTTGGGCTCACTTCCGGTGGACAGCGATGCGGACGAATTTTTTGACGCCTTATCTTAGTTAGGATATTTATTTTAAGTGTATATATTTAGTACTTTAATGCTGTACCTAGTTCATATCTAAATAAACATACTTTATTTAATAAAATTAGAGACTATAAATGCAGTTCTGTGTACCTTAAACTTAAGCTATAGCTATCAGTTTTAGGTTTGTTTTTGACTTGAATGTACCCTGGCGGTTGGGAGTGTCATGCTCACTCAAAAGTCTTGCTGATGGTGGCGTATGCGTTGGATCATTTGGCTCCCTTCAAAATGGTTGAGCCGAATGGTGCTAGCGCATGCGTCATGTTCGTGAACGGACGCTGTCAGTTGGGACTGGTCATTTCTCAGTTGCCATGGTTTATTTTAAATATTTCTTTGAATTGTTCCTTTTTTTCCCGGACGCTTTTATCCTGCTCGTCTTTTACATCGTTCTCACATGTTTGTATAATTTTAACTTGATGTAAACAAAACTTTGTAACAATTTATTATTTTTAAAAGAGTGTCCGTGGAGTTTCTTGCGCGTTCTTCTCCATAGAGATCTACGCTTTGGAACGTGCAAATAGCTTCATCTTTTTGGACTGACCGACCTTGACAATTCAAAAGTGCCTGTAAATGGTTTATTTGAAATATACGATTTGATTTGATTGATTTGATTTGATTTGCTGCCAAAAACATTTAAATTACGTGAAAATCCCCTTAAAGTGTTGTTTCGATTTACACTACCGTATCTATTCACTCCGTTTGTACGTACGCGTCTATGTGTGCGTGCGTCTGATTTTGCTCGTTGTATGGAGTTAGTTTTCTGTACTATGAATTTTAAGACACTCTGCTCTTCTTACTATTTTATAAGTATGCTCCTGTCCTCGTCTGTAAAGCATTTGACGTTATTAAGACAGTGGAAACTTGAAACTGGGTTTTAATGGGAGACTATTTTGTAGCAGTAGAGATGGTTCGTAAGGAAATTGTTATTGCTTTGTCGATTCCTGCCGTTAAGTAGTGTCGTTGTGTATCCGTGTCAAGGGTTTGAGTGTCGGTGAAGTTACGGGAATATGAGACTATTTAACTTTGGCTTTCGACTATGAAAGGATGTTCGTGAAAACAGCAACTACTAACAACATTTTAACTTAGTCTCGAATTTTGATGAGTTTTTTTACGTGATATCAAAAACTTAAAATTGGTTATGTGTCTCTCTGTTCTTACTTTTATCCGTAAGTAATCGGTTTTTAACCGACTTTAAAAAAGTAGGTTATTTGCATATTATTCCATACACGTTTTTACAGATTTTGAGAATGTGAACAGATTGTATGACAAAACTATACGAGGGTCGCCTCGTATGGTTTTGTCATACAAATTATAAATATGAAAGTCGATATATTTGGATGTTTCTTGCAGCAGTAATTTAAGCATGATTTACGGCTCAACTGCTGAAATGAAACTTGGCACATGGGTAGAACGTATTCTGGATTAGGACAAAGCTGCTGACATCAGATAGTTAGTAATACTCGTACTACCCGTAGATTTTGATTCTAGAGTCAAAAGTGAAAGTTCATGGCCAGCATTTTGGACCTAAACCAATACAATATTTAGACTCAAAACGTTATCTCTAATTCTTTAACAAAATCAGTCTGTTTGAATTCTCGCTGAATTAACTCCCATTCGATTCTTACAGGTAAACTTTCTTCTCCCTTTGATTCCAAAGCAAAGTATAAATAAAAGCTTAGTATATTTAATTTAACTTGTTTTACACTCAGCGTTTTGGTGGTGAATAATGAGTTCTAGGATTAATCCTTTTGAAAATTTAATACATTTTGTTTAGTGAAAATAATTGAAGTACTGCTTTGGAGTGTTAAAAGTAAACACTAATTGCATATTCATTGTATTCGCCTTGAACTGTTAAAAAAGGCGATAAAGTAAGAGTTAAATTAATTTGTGCACAATGCCAAAAATTTCAAGTAATTTTCAGAATATTACATCATTATTTTGATTCAAAAGCCGCCTCTCATAATGTTTTCTGCAAAAATGTGATATTCATCGTTCAAAATAAACATATTTCTGCCTCATAATCAGTGTATTTGGACGGTTAGTAGACGTAGAAATATATTGAACCTAAAAAATAAAAATCTTGGACTTGCCTCC
The DNA here is from genome assembly GCA_947578705.1 of Lacanobia wlatinum. Taxonomy (NCBI): domain Eukaryota; kingdom Metazoa; phylum Arthropoda; class Insecta; order Lepidoptera; family Noctuidae; genus Lacanobia; species Lacanobia wlatinum. The sequence continues at coordinate 19,609,604 of OX388046.1, read as the reverse complement.
GGCGTTTCACCAAACACTTGTGTAAGAACAAAGTCAGCAGCAGACGAATTAATGTGGACGAAACTTCATCAAAGGCCTTTCAGGATAATGAAAACTGAATTGAATTGGTACATTTCATCGTTCTTTTGGTTAAAGTGAAATTAGAATTTCTATGTAAAATCGCGTAGAGAGCGTTTTTCTACATAGACGTGTTTTTTAGCTGATCTAGCTAGAAATAGCACGTCTTTTGTAGATTCAACTGGAATAGCAACGTTCGTCGATCTGATGGAATAAAATTGTAATGTGATATAATGGCCATTTGGGAGGATAAATTGTTTTTTAATGTAAAGAGGACAGCTCCGACTTTAGGAACATTGGTTTTAACGGCATGTGCTAAATGACTTTTCTTTCTTTGTTTTAAAAGATGATGAGTAGCTTAGTTTTTTTTGGGTTTCGTTTGTATGTATCTTTTGTTGTGACTCCTTCGCTACTCTATTTTCAGATTAATTTTGTTGCAGGATCAGGGACAATTGAATCGCTTCTTCAGAGCTCTTTGAGCATCATTGCTGCTTTTTTAGTGGTGGCTACTGTTGATTCTGTCTTTCAGGTTGCGGTGGTAGGGAGTAGGGCTTTTTGTAAAAAATATAACATTTGTGAAATAGACCTTAATTCTACATCAAGAAAATATAATTATAGTTTGAAAGAGTATTTCTAATCCAATATTTTCAGAATTCCAAATTAAGAAACAGCAACATCTTCATAGATTTTCTATCATACTGAATAAGTAAAGCCACTGTACCAATAGACTCAACTAATTGAAACATAAATTTACTTCAAACAAAGTTATTTGTTTGTCAACCAAATATTAATCTAAGTCTCTGAGCTTTCCAATCTCAGAAATCTTTGTACAGTCAACAAGCTATTGTGTATGCAGGCAGCTAATTTGTAACTACTTTTAAACAATGTTGTGAGCGTGCTGAGTAGACAATTATTGTACAACACACTCGTAAGTATATCAAAAGCTTAAAAAATTATAATGTACACGTTAGAAATATACATTGGCAGTGCTACGGAAAAATTAATATTTTTGCCTGTAAACCGAATAGCTTTGTTGACTGTACATGATGTTATCATTACAATGTTACTTGTAACGTACCCATTGAGGTATTCATTGTTAACGTGCACCGGCTTAGAATTCCACAATTTTAGGGTCACAAAATAGTACCAACAGAAGGTAGACGAGCGGAAACGCACGCACACGTTGACACGTTCCATGTACAGCGAATAAGTGGAGCACTCGCGACCACCATTTGTTTGAGATTGCCGTACGTATCAAGCTAACCCAAAAGTAAAAATCGGTTCATATTTTCCATACTAATAATAAAGCTGAAGAGTTTTTTTGTTTGAACGTGCTAATCTCTGGAACTACCAGTCGGATTTGAAAAAAACCTTGCATTTGATAGCCCAATTCTTGAAGGCTACAGGCTTTTATTTAGCATCACGCTAGAACCCATAGGCACCGAGCAAAAAGAAAAATAACCGATTATAATAACGTTTTGATCAGCTTAGTAGGTGTCTATGTGTATACGCCTCCCGGGTATATCTTCAAGTTTAAGTACCTTTTCATACGCTCCGGTAGCAGAGTAGCCGGTACTGAGAGACGCTTGCCGGGGTTGTTCCGTGAATGGGTAACTATCTTAAAATACCGAGATTCAACAGTGTATCCAATAGTACATTAAACTGTTAGTTCCAGCTATCATTTGTAGATATTTGAGTGACATTACGGATAGTCAGAAGCTACGACACTTGGTTCTCATCTTGCCAACGGGTAACGTATTACCCATATTCTGGGTTGTGGAGGCCAGATAATTGCCCCATATAAAATAACTAGCTTCTGCCCGCGATTTCGTACGCGCATATCCCGCTTTTTCCCGTTCCCGTAAGAAGTTCGGGAATCCTTTCTTAGTGCTTCCTTACGGAGTGTAGGGAAGCTACGTGCAATTTCAGCTTTCTACGACCAGTAGTTTCGGCTGTGCGTTGTTTGTCAGTCACTCACTCACTCACTCAGTAACGGAAGAATTTTATATATTAGGATTATATTACGATTATACTGATCTGAATACGGTTAGATTGACAATCGATCCCAACATTGTTAGAAAAAGACTAGGCCAATTAATATAGAACCGACCTTCTGTACTATTCTGTGACCTGATTCCTTTTGAATTTAATATTGACTCGTCTATATTAGGTGTCTATTCGATTCCAATTGCTTGTGAAGTATGAATGCGACAAAGAGAATTTCTGCAGTGAATAATTGTGTAGAATTAAAATAATAGTAGCGTAGTAGCTTCTCAGCAGTAATTATCGTGTTACACAGTAACTGAGTCATTGAAGTCAGGCAGACAATCGTTCTGGTGATTCAGGTGACCATTTTCAAGAGATCTGCATCCGATCAGATTTCATCAATATTTTCATCTGTTTTCGCTGTTCTAAAATGATTTGATATTTCCATGTATGCAGAACCATTTTCAATTAAGTAGCTAGATAATTTTTATTTATAACTGTAAATTACGCATATAAAAAGAGGAAAGGAAAATAAATAACTGACTATAAAAAATAGACATCGCTGTAAATGGGAAAAGTGCCCAGAACACTGACAGCTTTGCCACGTTGAATGGAAATGCTGTTTTTTTAATCATTGTAAAAGGAAAATCCAGCCCTCTGAAGGGTTTAGTCACCAAATAAACATTCTATGTATCATTTCAGTTCATCATCATCGTCATCATATCAGCCAAAAGACGTCCACTGCTGGACATGGGCCTCCCCAAGTGTCGCCACAACAACTGGTCCTGTGCGTCTCACATTCATCGGCTACCCGTGACCCTTACCAGGTCATCGGTCCGCCTTGTGGATGGCCTTTCAACGTTGCATCTTCCGGTACGCGGTCGCCACTTCAGAATTTTTCGGCTCCATCGAAAATTTGTTCTGCGAGCAATGTGCCCTGCCCACTGCCACTTTATTCATTTTAGTTCATTTCATACGTATTTTAAAATTCCTTTTTAATAAAATTTATCGATATTAAACTGATCGTTTAGTCTTGTAAACCAGACAAATTCACTTTCACTGAAAACTATTAATAGCTGTCTGTAGAAATAAATCGAAATCTATTTATTTGATTTATTTCTTATGGCTTGCTCTGACAGGCCGTAATTACATTTTTCTTTGAATACGATTGATATTACGGTTTTTATTCATCGTTCTGTCAATCAGATTTGTCAATTTATGAACATTTTTATTCGTAAGAAATGTTAAATTTATACCACTCAACACGTCGGGATTTATTAATACTTCTTTTAAGAAAAAGATAGAATCTTTTTCCATAGTAATTTAAGAATCCATTTGCGCATTAATTTATCACACAAACGCCTTTGTTTACTTGAAATGGAAATAAAAGTTAATGAAACACACATTAAAATGAACAGTTATTCTTTATATTATACGCGGCTCGACTTAACACTAATACATAATAATATTTACAATTATTAACAGACATTTTATGAGCTTGTTTATCACAAATACACTAAGTTTATTTACAATTTTTATAGAGAGAATTTGAACAAAAATTTTATACACAAAATAACATAATTTTGCATAATCATGACATCATCGTAATCATTCACATAAAAAGCTCTATTTATAATAGTGATATTACTCATTAAATGAATAACAATGTCAAATCATGATTCGATTATACTACACATGGCTGAATTTGAATACATTCCAATGATCGTTTAGATTCTTTGTTGAAATACGCAAACAGTTTGTTTCCATCAAAACAAATTGTACCGTGATTGCCGAATAACATTACAGTGACATGAATATGTGAGCAGACGAAACAAATGACTGTGTCTAGGGCAATGCTTTCACAAATAAAACTCTATTTTGAAAATTTCTTTAACAGTTCCAAGAAAAAATGGCTTCTCAGCAAAAAAGATAAAATGTGATTAAAATGTAATAGGACACCCGCTTTATCGAGTTATTACTTTAGCAAAAGTGTCACTGCCATTTTTTAAAGTCACAAGTTTCATTTACCGGCTGTTTTTGCGAAACAAAGGCAATACAAGCTTTTACTACAAAACGTTGACTGGTATCCGAGTCTAGAGCATAACAAAAAAAAAGTTTTTCTTTAACGATCATTTTGCTCTCCAGGCGTAAATTCTGTGCCAACGGTTCAGCAAGTTTTAGTTTACTAGTGCAATTAAACTGGCTATAAAACAATATTTTCTGTTTGTATATGAAAACAATGGAATGGAGAAAGTTTCAGTCGATCGTGAGTTGTGCAGTGTTTTGTTGAAACCATTTCGAATATTTGGTCGTTTTATGTTATTGTCGAGGTGAGATAGTCATCACGTGCAATTAACTTTAGAGCAGTTAGCAAGTGGTGGTTGCCACATTTTCATTTAAATTTTATGGCTGTACCGAACAAATGAAAAAAAGAATGAGACTTGATGTTTTCAAATTGGATTCATTTACTTTATTGCAGAATTTTATTAAAGACTTCGTTAAAGGATACTATCAAATGTCGATGAATCCAGTGATAAGCAAAAATACTGTTTTTGATTATCTGGATATACAACATTCTCAACACTAAAAAGATTACAACAAAACAAAGGACAATTCGCAAACGATTTTACATTAAAAAACCTCATTCATCAACCTCAAACATTTAAGTACCATATTAAAATCAAATTCTACATAGACGACTGCGTGGAGTGAAATTCTTGAGAAGGTTAAACAAACCATTTGTCTCAGTGTTACGTAAGTTTATCGTATCGGGGTTTTGGTTAAGGCAAACCTCCCCTATCCTTTCACAAGTGTGTCATAAGTTGCCACTAAGCGATTATACGAAGGGGATGGGCGTCACCTGTGAGCTAATAACAAACTGCGACAAGCGTTTCGCCGCAGTGTGGTGATAATGGCATGAATCTTTCCTAAGGGAAAGTTTTTCAGCTGAATTTCCGCAGCAGACGTGCTTTTGATAGAAACTTTGGCTATGTGGATGATTGTTTTAGAATTGGTGGCGATGTTCGCGTTTTGAATTTTGTTTGTGTAGACGACAATTTTTATGGTGTGGAAAAAACATCAAAACAATAGAGATCTAATCCTGCTGGGCCTCTACTAATTTAGTTAAAAATATGATGCATATTTAACATTGCTTCGAAAAGCAGATTCATTCAATATTATGATACTAGAACAATTAAGAGCAATATAGTGAAAATGCCGTTCATTGATGCTACAAACCATCATAAATTGCTAATAATAACTGTGAAACCGCAGTTTTATTCAACGGTTTTGAACTGTGATAACTTGGGTTTGATTTAGAATCTTAACATCACATAAACTTTATGTTTACTCTGTCACTGCAGGATAATTATTTTACTCTGTTACTCTTTTCAAAGGTAAACCAATATTCATCGCAAAAAAATAAATAAAAAGAGAATACCAAGAAGAATGTCAGTATTCATAAAATAATACTTGTAAATACAGCTTTAGCATCGGTGGAACTTCTTACGCAAACGCTCAATCCTTACTAATATTATAAATGCGAAAGTAACTCTGTCTGTCTGTCTGTCTGTCGCGCTTTCACGCCAAAACTACTGATCCGATTTAAATTAAATTTGGTACAGAGATAGTCTAGAGCCTGAAAAAGGACATAGGCTACTTTTTATCCCGGGAGTATGTTCCCTAGGGACCACGCAGGCGAAGCCGCTGGCAGAAGCTAGTTCATTATAAGCAAAATAAATCAATACGTTGTTTAACAGTATGTATTCCTGGAATCGAAAATCAGACCTATTGAATTATTTCAGTCTGGTACGTTTTCAACATTTATTAGTGAGAATTTAATAAATCAACATTTACTTAATTACATATGTTGTTTATACATTTTGTTCATGTTTCGATCCTTTTTCGGAGCAGTTTGTTAATTATTTTGATATGAAAAATAGTTTTCAAAATTAACATTTCAAAGCTTTATTAATAAACGTCTAGTGTGTACAGTTTAGTTACATACGGTAGTTGTTCAAAGCAAATTTTGAAATGGTAAACCTACAGGAAAACCAGATATAAAAGTCATAATTCGTGAAAATCCTCTCGCTGGACACAGAATTGTGACGTAACAAATTTTAACATTTTTAATATGAGTAAAAATGTTAAACTAACATAACATTTGTAATATGAGTCAGGATACTAACAATTTGCATGTGTCCAAATAGAACATAAATCAATCATGTAAAATTATATTATATTCTAATAGAAAACACATTAGTCAAATTGGATTTTCATCGCTGTTTTTTACACACAAAATTGATAAATAAAATACCCGCAAAGAAGTTACACATAAATAAAAATACATGGCAGTAGAATCTTATACATTTTATATTCAGGTTAGACTTGCGTTTGACTCAAGCAGATAGTAAATAAAATAGAACACGCTTGCGAAGATACGTTCAGACGGCGATGGTGACAAATTCAATTGGGTTCGTCAATTTTGAAACCTTTCACGTTGGTAAAGTAGTCTCCTTTTCCAACCTTAACGAAACTTTCAATCCATAAAACTTTACTACTAAAATAGCAGTAAAGAACATTAAATGGGACAGATGTCTGTTCAAAAGTCTCATTGGTGTGCAAAAGGTGGCCTATTTCAAATAATTGGGGCAGTAATTGTTACAATTTCGGAAGGGAATTACAGACTGGCTCAATTAAAATTACTTAGAGAGCTTATAATAGTCGCAATGCAGTAAACGATAATGAACGGGATGTACTGGAATTAATTTTCTATTAACACTTTGTGGAAGCAGGCCGGTTTTATTAAAGCTGTCTAGTTTATTTGTTCTAGTAATATCGGGTTCCTTTATGCTATTAAATGTTGCCTTACTATTGATTTTCTTCGAAGAATTTGTGCTTGGATGAAAACGTACTTCTTCATAATAATATTATTAACTTATACGTGTAAAAATTTATATCCATATTTAGTTAAAATACTGTTTAGTGGAATCTAAATTTGAATGATGAATCTGTAAATTAGTATTTAAACAAAGCATATTTTTTTATGAAAAAGCATATATTTTCATCTGATACTCATACTCTTGGATTTAAAATTAAATTTTAAACCAGGGCTATTAAGTATCAGATGAAAATATATGTACTTAAACTCATTATTTGCTTAATGCCGGCGGCGTGGTTCATTCCTCTTTTAAGTATTTCAAATCGTCTGCTATCATTACTTAAACGAGCTTTAAAATTGATTCTAATTTTAAAACGTCAGACGCAATGCGCTGCCCTTAAGCATAGAAATTAAAATTCGATTTTAAATGTTGCTATTTCAAAATTGGCAGCTTTTCTTTTATAATCAACCATACTACGCCTGTAATTTTCGTCAAATTATCTACCTAGCTTTTTCCCAACTACATTGGGATTGGCTTCCAGTCAAACCGGATTTAGCTGGATGCCAGTATTGTATTTGGAGCGGCTGCCTACAAGACCTCCTCAACCTGATAAATTACACTTTTTGTCATTAAGTTTGTTAGAGAGATTTCATCCTTATAATTGACCCTAACGATCGATGCAATAAAAGTACAGGGTGTAATGTTTAAAGATTTTAGTCGGTTCGATTCTCGGGTGTGGCAAGCGAATTTTCGAAAATCTTTGAATGCAATTTTCTTTCTTTTCAATAGTAAAGGAATGTTTTCTTTGAGTAAAATTTTCAATCTACAGTATTGAGAGTACTTTACCTTCAGGTGACATTACAAAATTCCACCCTTTATATATATGTTACGGTTAAACTTGAGTGTAGAGACTCGTATGACGTTAAGATTAGCTAAACTTGAGTTTACTTTCGAGAAGAAGCTAATGTTAGTTTTTCTGTCTATTTTTTATCGGTCACATAATATAGGTAGATTCCAAGTGTCTACATAAACTGGTATCACCATATTAAAAATACTAATCACTAGTCCTCATTGACCCTTCTATCATGCGACGAATTTATATGCTAAGCGGATGACGTGTATTGTTTCTTGTGTACAGGGTGAGTTTGTTTACAAGGGTCGCTATGACAGCTACATAATGCAACCGGCTACCGTGGAGACATCACGGTAGCTACAATATGAGTCATGTAAGATACATTTTTTTCTTTGTACGTATGGAAATCAAATTAATAAGCTTTGAAAGAGCAATAACTTTTACTAAAACAATTCATATTATCATGTCTGTATTCCTTGAAGAATTCCGCCGTATTGCACCAGTATTTTTGAGCGAAATTCGACGTATCAGGAGTACGAGGTTATTGGTATCGGCCGGGAACATATTCAGATAACGAGCTATTTCTGAGAAAACCTCAATAACATACCTCTACATGTTATTGAGGTCAGAAATAGCCCGGTCGGCAGATCTAACTCAGCATCTTGTGTTTAGCAGTTACACGACAAAGTCATACATAACCATTGATTTATAAAAAACCCAAGATACACACTCAATATCTCAAAAACGTCCGCAAAAAACAAGCGCAATATGTATAATTGTGCGCAAGTTTCAAACAGTCTCGCATCGCTCGCCATACTGCACTGCTTTGTAAAAACAACTTTAAGCGATCCGTGTAAGGTTGAATTTGCAAAAAAAAAATGCGCATCACTCGCCATACTGAACTGCTTTGTAAAAAACAATTTTAAGCGATCCGTGTAAGGTTGAATTTGCAAAAAAAAATTGTTTATAATTTAACTACACACAACTCACATATGACACTTGATACATGTCAGTTTTTGACGACAGTTTCGAGTGTTGCATTTGTTCGAGACTGTGCATCTTGGTTTTTTTTAGCCTAGAGTTTTTTTGCTTCATCATAATTAGTCAGATCCATTTTACAGAAAAATAAATAGCTGTTACGGGATGCCTCGCGGATGTGAAAAATCTATATTAAAATTCATTGTAATATGTAAAACTCTTCGGTTACTGACGGATTGAGTGACTGACAGACAAAGAACAGCCGAAACTACAGGTCGTAGAGAGCTGAAATTTGGCATGTAGTTTTTATAGGGAGTGTAGAGTAGCACTAAGAAAGGATTTCCTGAAATTCTTACGGGAACGGGAAAAGCGGAATATGCGCTCACGAAATCGCGGGAAAAAGCTAGTCTATACTAATATTATAAAGAGGAAAGATTTGTTTGTTTATTTGTTTGAATTGAATAAGCTCCGAAACTACTGGACCGATTTGAAAAATTCTTTTAGTATTGGGTAGCTTCATTATCAAGGAGTAACATAGGCTATATATTATCCCCACACTCCCACGGGAACGAGAACTACGCGGGTGAAACCGCGTGACATCCACTAGTAATTAATAAAATCTGGTTCAAAATTTCGCCAAACATACGTAACAGGTGGCATAGTGGAGGCATCACAACCTGATTTCCGTCCTACGAAATATATAATACGAGTTGGGTAATGTCCAGGTGCGTCAATAGATGTTTCACAACATGACAAATTGTTTATTATAGTTGGGTGTATTTTATTAAAGCCTTACTAACGCATGAACTCTAAACAAAATATATTTTAGCTATCATAGTGACCACAGTTCAAAAACTCAACCTGTATATGTATTGTGCGTCATGTACTCGTATGTTTTCTAGTCTATAGAAGAGAACTGGGTCGCTTGTCCATGTTTACCATTCTAGCTGATGGGTCCATGTCTCTTTGAAAATCAACACATTGGTTATTGTTCCTCTGTATACGCAAATGTCCCTGGGGTGTTTGGGACCTATACTAGGCTATAATAGATTAGACGGTGTCCCAAAAATGAACTCTGTTGCTCATCAAAATTTCAAATTACTGATGATAAGATTACTTTGTTTTCAACTTAGTCTGTATCTTATTGAAAGTTTTTGTGAAATTGTCTAACAATGCCAATTATTTTAGTTTGGAGTTATTTATTCAACTTATTTTGTTTAGAAATATTTCTAGTTGTGAACTTGTTTTCGTTCTGTTCATGCTATGAAAACAATCAAAGATGAAAATTTAAGATGGGAATTGGACCATTATTCCTGTTTCACATTGACTTCTCTTGATTAAAACATTGCTTAAGCTAATAAAACCCGTCATCCAAATAAAGCACCAAAGGATATCGAACCTACTAAGTCTGAATGAGGAATTGCGTTTGCAGAATTAAATATATATATTTATAAGTACGGAACCCCTCTTGACCCACATCGATGGAACTCATTGATTGCATTCACGATCCTCAGTAATGAGGGAACTGAGGATAAAATTTCCATTTCCAAATGACTAATAATTTACCATCCTGCTGTTGAGAAAGCCAAGGAATTGGCAAATTACAGAGAGAAGACGAAATTGTTGAAATCTAATGAGAGCCCCGAACTCAACCCAAATTGCAAAGCAGTGTACTAAGACGTACTTGGAAAAGGTAAAGTCAAGACAGTAAAAGATTGGATTTCATTTGGAGCTAGGTACTCGTAAAAATAACGATGGTTAATTGGTTGATCCAGAACATGATATTTTTTTTACTCTATATGCTAATATTGATGTAACGAACATATTTACAAATGAAGTCTTTAATAAAAATAAGCTAGGCGAAGTAAAAACACGTGTAGACTCGACGCCTCGCATTACCCGTAATAACCTTTCGAATTTATTTGACACACGACCCGCCGTCAAATTTCACTCCACGCAAAAATAAACCATTTGCTATTACATACAGGGTACATTTTCAGTTGATGAGCTAGTGAAATTGTCACCGTATCAGGTTGAGACTGATGAGGGTCGGTAATAAGATGCTCGGGAGACGGCTGATGAAAGTTGGTGAGGAGGACTGCATGGCTGCGGGGTTTTCACCTGCAAAGAAAATATAGATTAAATACGGTTCAATAAGGCGGCTTTTTCATCGGTTGTCATTCAAGGGTCGACTATGACGTCTTAAAACCATTCTGGTTCGGGTATGAGAGAGAGATGGAGTTATAGAAGACGCATAGCACTATCCCTTTTTCACAACCTAATCATAATAGTATTGGTACGTTAAACAGCAGAAATTAACAAAATTGACATCAAGGCCTGGGAAAAGCGAATTTCTATAAGTGACTAGCTTTTTCTCGCGGCTTTGCTCAAGTAGCCGAATCCAATGGGAAACAAATTCTAAAGGAAAAATTTATTTGGAAATAATTAGTAAGTTATACTTGGCAGAAATGTAGTTCCTTGAAAAACAAAATCGTAATCAGTTCAAAACTTCTAAAGATAAAAACAAAAAAGTATACCTCTAGTATGAGTTTAGGAACCAAAGATACAAAATTCTGAAATTATAACCGAAACTGTGAAGGTTTTAAGATACAAAGTATCGTCCTCTGAGATGGCTTTTATGAGGATAGAACCATGAAATGAACAGCCTCTGTTATTCTTCAAGCAGGACAGATATTTATGATCCTCTCAGGTTTTAATTTAATGCGGGTCTAGTTTCGATTCACGCTTCTGCCGCATAATCAACTCGTGGTGAGGTGCACGGACTGAATCCGAAATTAGTCGAGGATTTCTGGGACATGAACGTGATTAATACTGAGAACCTCCTAATCTTAATGTGAAATGGTTCTCTAGAAGTTATAGGTAGGTATTAAATACGGAGGACGGAGGACTTTGTCACGTAGATTTTGTCAAAATGTTTTTGGCCTAAATTGGTTTGTCATATCAGGTTGGTTTTTGCAAAGAAAAAACATATTTTGTTATTTAATACTCTGTAACTGTTTAGGAGGCCTCCCACAAGATGATGAGTCGCTTTGGGAGGCCTATGTCTAGCAGCTTTGGTAAAACATCTTATAAAGTCTTTATAATATGGCACACAATGAAAATTGCGGCTGGATATTTTTATAGCATAGTTAGTTACAATGAACGGCTAGAAATGCGAGTACGTGAGCAAATAGTATTGCATATGCAATTGTGTTTTAAATGATATTTCTCAACAAGAAAACTCAAAATCATTATAGATCTACATTTTGACCAACCTTGTTACGAATTATAACAGCTGACGCAATCTTCACAACTATACCAAAGATATGAAATTCCCAAAGTAATTGTCTGGCGAGAGCAAAATATTAAAGAGTCAATAACTACTATCTGTATCGAAGACTCTCGATAGATTCCGCTCCAATTGTTTGGAAAGTAAATTTTAATTTCATTGCTACTGAAGCGGTTTTCACTGCGAATGTTTTCATCGATAGCAATACTCTAATGTGCCTCGGAGCGGTGGTAATTCTGTTCACGTTCAGAGAGCATTTAAAAAGATGAATAAAATTTTGTTTCTCTATTTTCTTGGCAGGTTATCTAATGTTTCCTTTTTTGGATGTTTTATATTTGCTGCTATTTGATGGTTATCTACTACTTTATTCTTCATTTACATCTATAATTCTTCTATAAGCTTCGCCCACGTAAAATAATTATTTCTTTTATAATTATTTATAAATTATAGTTACTGTGCTATTCTTATACATATTACTGTAAAGTTTCATTTGGAAGTTTTTGCGTGAAATAGTAATAAACATGCATCCATCCATCTGACAAACATTCACGTTTCTAAAAGTAGTAGAATAGAGTATTCTTGTTCGTCAAGGACTGTAAAATGTTTGTCATGAGTAAATGCAGTGAACTCAAAATGTATAGGAAGAATGATTAAAACATCTACATTTTCTTTATTTGTTTCCACTTTACTTAGCTTCGACACAGCCACCTCAATGAAGTTATTGACCGTTGATTTGTCATTATATTTTATTTATTGTCATTTACACCTCTTCTCTCGTCTTAAAATAATTTAGGTGTAAGGTAGGTGGATGTTATTATTAAAATACACTGAAAAATCAAAACAAAAATATCAAGACGCCTAAGAAAATGACGAAACAATAAAAGCTGTGGGTGGTGGTGTAGGGATTATGCCATTCAGTAAGTTAAAAAAGCTGTGGGTGGATTATAATGTGTTTTTGGTTAAAGTTCACGAACAAAATTGATCCATTATTCTGTTATCATTTTCCCTGATAAATTATGCACAGCCTTAAGTGAATTGATGTCATAAAATTCATTCGTGAAGAAAAATATCTCGATGGCATATCGGAATACTAAGTTATTGAGCGGATGTAACCCATTTACGCACTGGGTTCGATAATCGCAGCGTTAGGTATTTCTGCAGGTTTCTCGATTTTCTGATTGACAACCAATCTGTTATTTGGCTCCCGCAACCAAGTGCGGCAAAGCGACAACAATAGAACATCCCTTTAAAAAAAAGTTTAACTGATAGGTGCCTTAAACATAGAGTATTATACCGAAAGACGCCAACAGTTACCCATAGGCTTTCTTTACAGGATCTTATGCGTCTCACATGGAGAGGATTCCTGCGGGCTGCACCAGGTCATTAGTCCATCTTGGAGGCCTTCCAACACTGCGACTTTAGGTACGCGGTCGCATATCCCATCCCATCCGATCTTTTAATCCCATCGTGGTCGCGAGTAGCCGATGGATGCGAGACGCACAGGACCGGTTGCTGTGGTGACACTTGGGGGAGGCCTATGTCCAGCAGTAGACGTATATGATGATAATGATGATGACCATTCACCAATTCCATGAAAATATACTGCATTGTAACTTCATTCCAGTTGCTTGCCTTTACTTTCAAGATAGATCTTCACTATTAATTTAAAGACATCACTATTTTGTGTAGCTAGTCATTAATTTTGTTCAAGACACGACTGTTTTTCACTGCGCTCTATCATTAGTTCTTCTAGTCGTCGTGTTTCTCTCCAGTTTCTAGTTGCTTTGACGTTGGTGAAAGGAAACATCGTGAGGAAATCAGGACCTTTTAATGAAGCGTGGTTATAAATGGTGATGTTTACTTTGTATGAAACGAGACGATTTCTGTGCAGTGAGCAGTGACAGATTTTTATGTAGTATATTATTTTTTATTTTTTTTCTTTATTAAATTTTTGCCCTAAACTCTTTGTTTTCTGTTTAGTATACTGAAACTCTGGACATACATGTTTTTGTCTTTGCCAACCTGGAGAGCCCTGACACCCATACCACAAGTTCAATTCTAGCTTGGGTGTCACAGGTGTATAATTATGTTGTAACTTTACAACTTGGTATAATAATTTATGTTTTGTTAACAACATAGTGATTACTAATTGTAAGTTTGGTAAAAATAATATTTTTATTATATTATTATTATGTTTTATTCAAGTAACGTTCATATTCGTATCTCAGTTGCAATCTCTTAAAAATGTAAAGTACGCAAATGTGAAATTTGCTTAAAATTAGTAGGTATTAAGAATTAGAATAAGAATAGTTTATTACCTAAGGAATTACATTCGTTTGTGTTGACTCCTGGAACTCACACTAGGATTCCCTGTATCGTGAGATCCAGGCTCCTTCGCTCATATTACCTCAAGTATCGCAAGATTTTTTTAGTATTTCCGTCAATAAACTTTATCATATTTTGGTACCCATCATCGGTGCATAAAACGTAAGTTCGTCATCTTTGGGAGTACGCTATAATATGTTATTTTAGAATGACGTCACTAAGCTAACCGAGTTTTGCCATCCAAATCAAACTTCTAAGCAATATTTCAGCTCCATTGTTCAGGGATAACTGTTCCAAAATTCAGTTTTGTAAGACATTACCCAGACATACCAACTAACTAACCAGGCAGATTAAGCTTGAAAAGAAAATATAAACAGGAAGAACATTCAACCGAATATAGAAATAAAATCAACTTTCCATCCGCCTCAATTCTCAAGCGCAGTGCGTAAGCCCAGTGAGATGTTTGAAATATTCACGCACCAATGAACGCCTGATTGACTCTCCTCCGAAAGAGCACAACATAGATAGGACCAGAAGGCTAACTCCATATAAAGAGCGAAAACGCATGCACACATAGACAAGCTTCACGTACAGAGAGTGCAAGCGCACTCGCGACCGTCGTTTGTCTGAGATCATCCTACGTATGCGTCTTTATGTGTGTGTGCCTATTTTCGCTCGTTTAATAGAGCTGTGACTACGGGGCCGTCTCGGCGAGCGAGAAAATTGCGGTGATATTATCGTCATGGCACGTATTTTTATAATAACTCTATGAACGTGTTTCCACACGGCGATGTTTTCATAGCAATTCGATGAGTGAAAAACGTCAATTTTCTCGCTCGTGGAGACGGTCCCATAGTGCGAGTTTTTAACGTCCTCGATCGCGTTAGCGTAAACGTAAATTTTTATTGAAACTGAATAATCGCTGTCTAGTGACAATAACGGAATACCTTTTTCTTCATACAATTTGACATACGCGAACGTTTATGTTAAAGCGATGGAATAGGTACGTTAAAAAACTCGCACTAACCCCTTTGATCTTCTGTCTTTAGTTGTGTTGTACCCGAATAGCCTCTTTTTGACTCACTCAACCATTTCCTGCGGTTCAAATTGAATAGTTAGATCTTTGATGGAGGTATGCTCAGAGTTTGTTCATAAGCTGGGTTTGCGTGAAGAATTTGCGTTATTAGTATGGTAAATAAGCCTATTTGATGAATGGTTCAAGCGAAGGAATATTTCCTTTTCCTTATGAATAATTCTTGGAAATGTAGGAAGCTGCTAAAAGGTTTTGTTCGGTGAGTGGGTGTTAGTTGTAAAGGATGGTAGATTGAGATCCTTTCCGTTCCCTCTAAGGGATAATCATGAACTTATTGAATTAATCAAAACAGTAATCTTATACTTCCAAAACGTAAAAATAGATTAACGAGGAACAACTAAACTTAAAGTAGAATTTATAATGTCACGGACAAAAACCATTATCATCCTCAATTTAAGGATAATCTTCTCTAATTCGGTGTGGCATAATATATTAGCTACTTTAAAAGGGAAAATTATGGCCTCTGACCTCCACAGCGTATAATGTTTCAAATTAAATTGTACCTTTAAACAGGCTTGGAGTTTCATATATTCAGTTTGTCATTTTTATAAACTTTCAGAGTGTATTTGACCTTTCTAATATTATATTATATTCTTGTAGCGACCCTTCTCAAATTAGCCGTGGCCAAAGTATTACCACTTATCCGTGAGAGCTTATTTTTGTTCGCGACGAACGGAGGCGGGGTTTCGCCTTGTTCTTTTTTGTTGTTCGTAGTTTTATTTACGTTTTCGGAAATATCCTAAAAAGCGTTTTTAGTTGTTTGTAATTACAAATTTTCTACCTAATTTTAAGAACTGTGGTTGTTCAAATTAAAATTTACTGTATTTGAGTACCTAAGACACATATAATGTTTCTAGAAAGGCACGATGCTTCAATGCGACAGCGATGCGATACCGCGTTTTTACAGAAATTGTTTATTTATTTATTTAAACTTTGTGCACAATTGTGGTACATGGGCGGACTTAATGCAACAAGGCATTCTCTCCCAGTCAACCTTTGGGTTAAAAAGATTACGCTGTGGTAGGTTTACAACTAATAAATAAAATTTAAAGTAGAATTTTGTTTCGGGAAAAATATACAAATACGGATAAGTTGTCACGCACGCAAGCACGCACGGAAGCCTTTATAGATTTAGAGTCGACATATTTTTATCATTTTGTGAGTTTTAGAAGTACAAAAAATATGTTTTTCATTGCATCTCTCTTCATCCTTATTAATTCAAATAAATGCTTTTTCTATCTTTCTATTCCCTTAATCTCTACTTTGTCAACAGCTGGTCGATTCTGTAAATATGTCAAATTGGAGGCTTGAGTAAAGTGATCATTTAATGAGCTGTCATATCATCTTAATTACTTGGATTGACAGCTCACTTTGTGATCACTTTGCTGAAGCCTTCACTTTGACATGTTTACTGAATTGCACTGCAGTTACATTTCAAATTCAATTTCTTGATTGCAAATAGGTTACACTTTCATGAAATCTCTAGATTTTTGATCACCTAAGAGACGACGGTACAATTTATATTTTTCTCTTTCCCTGGCCTAGTGCCAAGTTTGCCTTGGACTAAGGTTTTATCACTTTTGCTCTTTTTCTGTTCTCATCAAAGATTACTTTATTGGCTTTCCAAGTTCTATAATACTTTTTGAATGCAGTCCTAAATTGTCTTTTATTTTGACATTCAATATTAAGGGTCCCTAAGATTGTGTGAAATTATATGTTGTAAAACCATTGTTTTCTCTATCAATTCTATCATTACTCTCGATTGTTTTTACATTTCTTAAATATCTATACCAGGTTCTACAAAATCGTTGAAATATTCACGTTTGCTAAAGTTTACAGTTTCATAGTCTAACGTGTGTTTCAATAGTGCCCGGCTAGTTTCTAAGTTAAACTGAACTTTTCATAACGCCAACCTCGACAAAGTTCACGTCGAATAGATGAAAGAATAACATTGTATTCCCTGGAGGGTGCACCTCCATATTTCAGCAATATTAAATCCCATGATGTAGGACGCAAGCCGATCCTACGAGTAACTGTATTATATTTGTGACAATCTGAGGAGTCAGATTTGACAGCTGAGTAGACACTCGTAGGGATGTCTTTCATTCTTACTCTTCTTTTTCTTTCTGTTGTATGCTGCCAAATCCAACTTTTAGATTTATATCGTCGATGGGGCTGAAAGGTTCTGGAGTAGCGACCGCGTACCGGAAGATACAGCGTTGTAAGGCCTCCCACAAGGTGGACCGATGACTTGGTGAGGGTTACGGGTAACCGATGGATGCGAGACGCACAGGACCGGTTCTTGTGGCGACACTTGGGGAAGGCCTAAGTCTAGCGGCTAATATTATGACGTTGATGATGTTATGCGAAAGTAAACTCGTTTTTTTATGCTGTCACGTCTTAATTGCAGAATTCGATGAATTTTGATGCAAATGTAGTTGGGCCCTGGAGATTGGTATAGGTTACTTTAACACAAACATAGACGTGGGCAAAAGCTAGTGCCTAATATTTGCAACAATCGGGTTAGCATTTCAATTTCTAGACTCCGAACTGTTACTTTATCATCGTCATCATCCACTGTGCAACCCTCATCTGCTACTTCTTCTTCTTAGCACGTCGATAGAAAAGACTTATTATATATTATAATGTTTAGCCCAGTTCTCAGTACCTTTATCACTATTCGCTGAGATGCAGCCATAATGTCTTCACAAGTACAGGTGACAAGGCACGGATGCGGCGCATGACGAAAGGTGGGCCACGGATTACAGAGAGATGCCTAAAGGGGTTCGAACTTTTTTCTATGGAATAATGGGGACTACCTCGAAATATCTCGGCAACGTGCCACCCATGTTAAATTTTTTGTTTGTTGAAATATGTTGTACCCATATGTGCATATTAGATCAGGCACTGCAACTTTGAAAAAAAAAAGGTTTAATGGCGATGGGGGGGGCTATGCCATAATGATTTTATGCCTTTTGCTTTTTAATCGCTTAACTTAATAAATCTTTGTCCGACCAAAGAACCTACCCATGACATCAAGCTCAGAATATGAGGGATTACAAAAAAACAGCTCACCATTAAATATATGGACGTATATACTAGCAGGAACAGCATTGTTCGGGACGCACGTGTAGTTGCCTGCATGGGCCACGCTAGCCGCTGGTATGAGCAGGTCGGACAGCCGCGCCACCGGGTCCGTAGTGACGTTGATGCCTCGCTCTACGTCGTAGTTGATCATTCTGCTGTTGTGGTACCTGGGGACAAAAGTGAAGGTACAGTTTTTTGCTGTAAAATGCTAAAAATCATCAAATGACTCCTCCCTCTCTGGGAGGAGCGGAAGGGAGTGTCAGACTCTTATTGAGTAAAACCCATCCGCGTTCCTCCTAATGCCTTTTGCGTTCCATGGCTGCGGTGACTCTTTCGAACATATTCCAGAACCCTAGCAAGCACTGGCTCCAGCGGGCCCCGTCTACCATGCTGTCATCTCTTTGAGGCGGTAATGTATCAGCACTTGATAATATTTGTTTTTGTTACATTCTTCTGAAGGTGTTTTGGAATTTAGTTTCAACTTTTATACGTATAATAAATAACGTTATGTTACTAAATTAAATACATATTTATTAAAAAAAAAATAACAAATATGTATGAAAATTAATAAACGAAATAATAATATGGAGGAGGTTCTTCTCTCTGGAGCCCTGACCTTGTAGCTTGGACCCTATTCCCAATACCAGTGGGCTACTATTTTTATATTTTTAAATGTCTTTATTTTTAACTTTTTTGTAGAATATTTAAAAAAATTGATAAAAGTGTAGTTAAATGAATAAAGGAAATAATAATATAGCACACATTTTTTTTTCGTGGCCCTTTGGAATCGGAAGTATATTTTTTTTTAGTGAAGTGTGGAAATCAGCTTGATCAAAAACCAAAAATTGGAAGATATGAGGCATTCGCGCTGGACACGTGGTATGGTTTGGAATCTTTTGACGGAGCAAAGAAAGTTTTAAAAAACGGTTCTGTAATTGATTTGTATCGCAAGGTGAAAAGTCTGTGAGAAGTTATTATGTGCCCATATTATAATTTTATTTTACCCAGTTAATGGGTTGTGGAGGTCTGGTAGGCAGCCGCTCCACGTAAAATACTGGTATTCGGCTAAATCCGGTTTGACTGGAAGCCGACCCCAATATAGTTCGGGAAAAGGCTAAGCTGATGATAATAATTATATTTGACATCTCCATCTTTTTGTTCAGTTACGTATTAGACATTTTGGAACACTAATAAACTGAAAATCAACTACAAACAAAATATTCCCAAGAAATAATGGTAAACCTTTTGAAATAACAAAAACAAAATATCTTTATTATTGTGTCGTAAAATAAGTGGATGAGTAACAATAGATTCTTCAGGCTTGATAATTGAATTACGCAAACTCAATTATACAAGAGATTCATCGTCGGCGGTGGAAATATTTATATCTGTTAAAAGCCTTTTCTTTTGTTCGTTTATGTTTGGTAAATAATTTATTTTATCTCAGTTAGGCTGACTAGGAGGAGCTCGTGGCTAAATAATAACAACCGCACGGGTCGACCTTTAAGGTTAAGCAACGCTTGCCAAGGTTGGTCTGTGGATGGGTGAACATCTTAACATGCCGAGTTTCCTCCGTGCCTCGAAAAGTACGTTAAGCCGTTGGTCCCGGCTGTCATTTGTAGATCTTTGGCAGTCGTTACGGATTGTCAGAAGCCAGTAACTCTGACTCCAATCCTGCCAAGAAGTACCGTGTTACCCAGTTAATGGGTTGTGGAGGTCTGGTAGGCAGCCGCTCCACGTAACACAGGTATTCAGCTGAATCCGGTTTGACGGGAAGCCGACCCCAATATAGTTGGGAAAAGGCTAGGCAGATGATGATATCTCAGTTAGGCTGACTAGTCACTGAAGAGGAGAGGAGATGAGCGGAGAAATATCAACCAATGGAATTGCATAAAATCTCCGCTCTGCGTCAGTCTCTGGGATTTTATACAATTTCATTGGTTAAATTACTCCGTTTTTCCATTCCACTGCCTCGCTCCGCGTCAATAAACAGTCAGCCTTACTACGGCAATTATTCAGTCTTTAGGTTTCCTAAAGAACATTCGTATGAACAAACAGAACCTTTAAAGGATCACTCGTGTGTCTGTAAGTCTGTCACAGACATTTTGGTCCAAATCTGCTGCACCGATTCGTTTGAAAGTAGGTACATGTATGAACTTCTGTGTCCCAAACACGAACGTTAATAATACATTTTGAGTAAGCTTGGGGTTCATTTTGGAGCACCGATCAAAGAAAAGTGAGGAGTGTAATATATGAAATGAAAGGGCATCATTTTTCATAATTTGAAAAGAAAAAGCTTTCGAAGACCTATCTAAATAGATAAAAAATCACGAGAGAGAGAGACACAGAATTAATAAAAAAAAAAACAGTCGTTGACTTTAAGATTACAGGAAAACATAAGAAGGTAATTGATTTAAAGAAACATATTTGTAAATATAATTCTTATTCTCACTATTTCTCTACGAAGATCTTTAAACCGCGCAAAGCTAATCACATGTTCAAGAAAACATAATATCACGTTTGCTTATCCCGAAGGGTAATAAAGCACAGCACAGTCAGCGTCACCAGTTACGTTTACTTTTGGTGAAATGAGAGACATGCCTATTGCCAACCAACAAATATACAAACTCTGGGCTGCTTCTGAGAAAATCGAAATGGATATACCCTTTACAAAATTTGCTCGTCCCGGGATTCGAAATCAGGACTATAATATATGGTCAGCTGGAGAGCTTGCTACAAGCGAGCCAATCTGGAAAGGCAGAAGCTTAAGAAAGCAGTGAAAGCCCAAACAAAACCGCTTAATATCTTTGAAAACAGGAAATCCTATTAAAGCCATTTAGCTGCCTTTAACAAATCCAAAATCAAAATTGACACACAATAATAACAAGCTGACAACAAACAAAACAGTAACTTCACATTTAGACGAAAACAAAAGAACAACTCGAAACAAATGCCAATTCATCTTAGTTCGCTGACTTAAATGGAAAGAAACGAATCAGCATTCACAATCACAATATAGAAGTGAAGGGAAGGCTGTAGAGATAAAACGTAGCAAATCTGACAATTTGCGTAGTCGTCTTTTAAGGCTAAGGTCATACAGTTAAGAGATTCACTTAGTACTAGAACCTACGCCAGTAGTGCGAGTTCTGTACTTCGAGATCGATACGATGCTTTTTGGTATGGCTTTTGTTTACTAATAAGTTCTGCCATTATTATTTTTTTCCAACATGACAGCTGGCCCCCTCCCCAAGTGCGCTCGCGCGTTCCGTCATTTGTGACATTCACAAATGAAATTGGAGTACTGGGCCTTTGGGCGTGGGTCGATGTTATTATTATTGACTGTGTGTATTTTATGTATTGAATTTTTTCATCATTTATCTGTATCTATTATATTGAGTATGTGTTACCAGCGCTGTGTTATTTATTTTTAAATTTCGCTGCCTATGCTGAGATATACCTTTTTGGCCTCGCACAGACTAAATTTATTATTGAAGTAATAGACTACTTTTAGTTTTAATTGATTTTATATCTGTCTGTTTTGTGCGAGTCCCAATTAAACATTTTTCTTTCTTTTTTGTTCTTTAGAACCCTTTGCCTCAGCCTTCATTTCGACAAATTTACAGAATCGAACGGCAGGTGATAGGCATATTCTAGTAAACCGACGCATTACTGAGGTCGATGGAGCAGACATGTGGAGTGGAGATCGCGTATAAGCAAACATCGTATAGGTCGCCCCTACGGTACAATGAATCGATGATTTGAAGAAAGTGGCTGGCAGTGAATGAATGCGGACTGCTCAAGATCGGGATGGTTGGCGCTCTTTGAGGGAGTTTATGATCAGCACTAGACGGCAATTGGCTAATATGATGATGATGACTTAGGGCAAAATTTCATTCATAGGGCAGTTTTCTGAATATTTACCTAGAAGAAAAATAATAATGATAATTATCTGGTCCGTCAGTAGAATTTCAATCAAATTAGTCACGAAAGTTTTGCCTTGTCAAATCATCAAAAATTGGCAAAGATAAACCGCATCAAAGTTCAGGAGTAAGTGGCTGGTGATGCCATTTGTTGGTAAAAAGTGTAACAGCGCGTCACGTCACGTGAAATTTCATTGCACTGCACGCCACTAACGTCTTCATTATTTGCTTACGTCAGGAAAGAAAATATACGTCTCTAATATTTTTTGGCATTCTATTGACGGAAAAATCAGTTTTTTTTTTTCAGGAAAATGCCATATCGAAAATTTCGTATTTCGCATCTCAGTGGCAATCTGTCAGTAAAACCTCAATTTCGACACATTTTCGACAGACTGCTACTGACATGTGAATGCGAAATTTTCTTAAAAATTTGTAGAATTGGGACTCAGATCGTACTGCCCGGCACAAGAGTTATAGTAGTCGGCACGAGTCGTGAGCACAAATTAATGCAGCACTAGCAGCACTAAATTAATGCAGCGGGTGATCTCACCAATGTACGGAGGGCGAACGAAACTTGCAAGCCCAATAGTTGATGAGCATTGACTGACAAACCAATAACATGAAACGTCAGAGCTGTCATCGTCAAATCGACCAATGGAGAGTGTGTCTCACGACTCGTGTCAGTTATAATAGCACAAGGTACGCCAGTCAACGTAGTGTACCTGTGTGTCATCAACCTAAAGAATATCTGGCGACGTTGGTCTCCACGCCTTGCCAAGTCTCGCTGCCAAATCCACTTTGCCAACCAAATTAAATTGTCACAGCCATCTTTTGAGCCTTCGATCGTGTTAAAGGTAATCAGTATGACCTTTTAAATATATTTTTCGCTTACGAAGACGGTAATTTCGAAATTGCTTTCTGACGGGAAGCGGACGAGAGAATGTGTCGGGAAGATTGGCTGTTACATGTTTTCTGTTATGTTGCGATCTTTTCAGGCAAGAGTTTGCGGTTGAATAATAAAAGATATATCGTGCGATTGTCGCGGTTAAGCAACACTTGCCGAGTAGAGAGGTTACATACCGAGACACCTCTGTTGTCATTAGTCCTGTCTGTCATTCGAAGGTCATTTACTGTTGTTACGGATACTTAGAAGCCAAAATCTGACACCACTCTTGCAAAGGATACCGTATTACCGAGTTACTTGGTTGCTCAAATACTGGTGCTCCAGTTGCATTACGTCTGTTAGACTGGAAGCCGACCTCACTGATAAAAATCATGGCTGATTAATTTTTGCCGTCTTTGCAAAACATGATGAAATAATAATTTATAGCTAACTAACTTGTAGTTGTTTATAGAGATACAGCTTATATTATAACGTTTTAGTAGTCTGTCAAATAGATTGAAAATTTTAATACATAAGCCTTTAAAAATACTACTACTGGAGTATCTAAACAGTCATAAGAACCTAAATAAATACCTTCAAATAATGTTTATACTCGTAATTATAAACTAAATATATTTACATGAAGTCTACATGCAAAAATATTATGCAAACTGAAAACAAATCTATTTTGCGAATACCATGTGATTCTAAAAACATCAATTGACAAAGAAGCACAGCCCATAATACACCAGTCCATTCACACAAATCCTAAATCAGACAAACAATTCACAGGAACAGCTGAAGCCAATTATGTTTAGGCAATTAGGCTTCCAATTGAAGTCCTCGTCATGCGTCAACACATAGTATTAAACATTCAGTTTCAAATCAACAATGGTAAATCAAATAGAGAACGGGATTCTGGCCAATCGCCAACGAGCTAGTCAGAAGGTACTTTGTTCAATTGTTTTTCCAACTTGCTCTTTTAAAACTGGTCCAGTTTCAGAAATGTGTCAAGCGTGCGAACCTAGCTGACACACA
Source organism: Lacanobia wlatinum (assembly GCA_947578705.1). Classification (NCBI taxonomy): domain Eukaryota; kingdom Metazoa; phylum Arthropoda; class Insecta; order Lepidoptera; family Noctuidae; genus Lacanobia; species Lacanobia wlatinum. Next base: position 19,585,215 of record OX388046.1, on the reverse strand, counting down.
TCTGTGAAGATAGCTTTTAGATCTTCATTTCTTATTCATATGAAAAGAGGTGGAAAGTTATAGGTACTACACGTAAACGAGTAGGAAAACCCTGGAGTCTAATAGATTTGGACAAGGAAATGTTATGATAGGTCTTTAAAAATATAAAATTCTTCCGTTACTGAGTGAGTGAGTGACTGACAGACAACGCGCAGCCGAAACTACTGGTTGTAGAAAACTGAAATTTGGAATGTAGGTTCCATGGAGAGTGTAAGAGAGCACTAAGAGAGGACCCAAAATTCCAACGGGAAGGGAAAAAACGGGTCATGCACGTTCGAAGTTGCGGGCAAAAGCTAGTATAATATTGATTTTAGGGTTATTAATGCACATAGCGGGGCACAACCCCATACTATTACGCATGCCAATGCCGTCACGATTCATTTGAGAGAAAAGCATAACGCTATGCGTGTTGTATAACTCCACCACCCTCCCACACTAAAATCATGATAGTTTTAAGATGTCATAGCCTGGCCCATGGTATTTCGCTACACAGAGAAGGCACGAGCATTTATCACCATGCTTGTTCAATGTGGGTTGGTAATTTCTGCGAGCGATGCCGAGGTAGCGGCCAGCGAGCGAGTTATCAAAATTTATCTCAGAAGCTAGCTTAGGGCACCCTAATCAAATGTGATTCAAATTGTGACCAATGATGCTGATTGTACATTCAGGCTATTTTTTAATATTATTTAGAATTACCCGAAATAATCTTCAGATGTGCGTATTCCTACTACTATTACAAAAGCGGCAATTTGTCTGGATAAATGGATATTAGTTACTCTTTCACGCACAAACTAAAGAACGGATTTTTATGAAACTTAACAGTAATATAGCTTTTAAAACGGAACATTCACATAGGCATATTCGTAAACATATTGAAGACACGCGGGCAAAGCCGCAGGCTCCTTAAATATGATTAATTAGCTTTAAAACGATATGATATTACTAGCTGATATTTTTAACCGACTTCCAAAAAAAGAGGACTTTCTCAATTCGGTGCGTATTTTTTTGATGTTTGTACACCGATTTCTCCGAGGTTTCTGATCCGATTTTCGTGATTCTTTTTTAGCTCGATGCAGTATACTTGCCATTTGGTCCCGTAATTGTAAAAAGTTTTTTTTAGACAATGTATTAGTATTTATATGACCATTAAACCCACGCCAATAACAAAAAAAAAAACAAAGATATAAAAGGCCCTGGCGATAAAAACAAGAAAGGTACAAATTCCTGCAAGAAAAACAAAACTCTCCCACCCTCCTTCTGCAAATGTACCCCGGTGGTGTGTAAATAAAATGCACATCTGGAAAAGCACTTAACTCATCCAGATGAACTGTAATAAATCTCAACCAAGAAAGAGGTAAGTATTACGTATTGTTCTTACGAACGTACGTTTATGTGGAGTCTTGGAGTATATGGAAGGTTGTGGTTAGTTTCTTCTAATGTTGTGGCTAAGCAGTAGCTACTGGCCAATGGTAAAAATCTCACTATGAAAATTAAGATGAAACCTGCTTAAAAATTATCAGTCATTCTAACTGTAGTGCATGATCTAAGAATCTCACCATAGCCCATCAAATGAAAACCAAAAACTGCCAAATGGGGGAAATAATTTCGTATATAAGCAATTTTGGCATGGTTGTAGGCAATGGTGTTTAAGACAACATACTAAAAGTACTGATGGGTGGGGGTGATTATTTTTCCTTCCTTGGGTGCACTACCGTGACAACTAAGGAAATGTATGATAAATATCGCCCTGTCACAAATGAAACGTAAGTCGAGAGAGACGAAAGATGCGGTCGACAGTTGAAAACTCATTCAATGATTGATCGAATGAGTTTTCAAGAGCCAATCATTGAGTGAGTTTTCAACAGTCAAACAGGGCCTTGTGTAATATTAGAGCCATTGCAGGTTATCATGGAGACAAAGCTAATGACTCATGCGTAATTGCTCCTACATCCATTCAATTCCGATTGGAGCCTAGTAATGCAGCTTAGCAGCAGTGATATAATTTATGGGAGGCTGTGAGATAATTTGCAATAATGTTTACAGGGGGTGATTCAGAATTCTGAATCACTTCGATTCTGAATCAACTGAAAGTGTTCTAAAACTATTATACGTATAAACACTGGCCAAGTGCGAGTCGGACTCGCGTGCAAAGGGTTCCGAACAAATGTTTTTTTTAACATGTTATTTTAACACTACAGACTTCTTATAGGTTTTTTTGTAATCTTTAGGTAAAGATCTATTATCTCCATTTTTTCCAAAATTTTAGGCTCCGTAGTTTCGGAGATAAGGGGGAGGAATGGTCATTTTTCGTCTAATTTTTTGAATAACTTCAAAACCATTTATTTTGAAATTATTAAAAAAAAAACTCTCACAGTAAGCCCTTTCATTTGATATGACACACGATATTGTTCAAAAACTTTTTTTTTAATTTTCTAGTTTGACCCCCAAAAGTGAACCCCATACTAAAAATTTAATGATTTACGTAACGCGTCCGTGTTTGGGTCATAGAAGTCCATATGTGTATCAAATTTCAACAGAATCGGTCCAGTGGATCCGGAGAAAACTGGCTGTGACAGACGGACAGACAGACAGACAGACACCGGAGTGATCCTATAAGGGTTCCGTTTTTTTTTCGGAACCCTAAAAATAAAAAAATATTGAAGTTTTTAAAAATAATCACTTTTGAAACCATCTGATGCAGGAGGAGGCGTTAATTTTAATTCAGTCACAGTTTTGACGCCACTAAATGCCTTAGACTGCTTGAAATATTTTTGTTAAACTTTTAAATTGCTTTTTTTCGATCCGATTTTAAAATGTAAAAAAATATATATTGTTTCTTTACTGTACAGCAGATAAATATGGCCATGCACGTATGTGACATCCTGTATAGACTGGATTTAGATGAAAAGTTGTCTTTATTTTTGATACAATGATGTGATACACTTTTGAGAAAGAAAGATTTGGAGTGTAATTGACATACATACCTAAGTGGTAATTTTTATTAAAAAAATATAATTATATTTATTTCCTTACTTTCCAACTCTTGATATCGATCTTACTTGGTGAAAAAGATTCCGAAAGATGTCTATTCCATTTTGCTTTGACAGCTGACGAGTAAAAGACAGGCAACACAGATGCTGGCAGACCAAAAAAAGTTGCCATTTGTGAATGGTCTCTCGCAGGTCAACCAGTGAGACGTCTGCTTAACCGGACTTGCTTGTTGCTACTTTAATAGAAATTGAAGCCCTCAATCAAGGCTACAAGATGTTTTGTAAACTAAACGACTACGAGCTCCACATACATGTTGGAAGACCTCCCACAAGGTGGACCGATGACCTAGTGAGGGTCACGGGTAGCCGATGGAGGCGAGACGCTTAGGACTGGTTCTTGTGGCGACACTTGGGGAGGCCTATATCCACCTATGACGTCTGTCTGCAGGCAGATATAATGATGAAGCTAAGAGGACCCTCTATGGAGTACGGACCTTAGCTTAGGACTTCACTGGCTCGAACTTGCCTTTATTTAGGTATGACAAAAACATAGTTACATATTTTCCTTCCTATTTCAGCAAATGCCCTTACAATTGGATCTATACAAAACCCATCCATTTACTCAAATACCTTATACAGGAAAAATAACATAAAATATATCCCAATAAAAATAGAAGAGAAAGCAAACATTTTTCTGTAATATCGATTCAAAATAGCGTCCAACAAACACCGCGTCAGCACTGACATTCCTTGATGAGACTCCAAATTGAATTTGCACCCAATTTTCGACAAATCAATGAATAAATCTATCTATCTGCCGACTCTTTTATGTTTCAGTTTTTATTTTGTTACAGTTTTTATTGAATATGTCGTTTTACTGTAATGGTACTGAAAATAATGATGCAATAATGTGGGCGGACTTATTTTGAAGGAGTTATTGTTTTTAGAGTTCCGAACATCCGTAAAAAACGGAATCCTTATAGGATCACTCGGGTGTCTGTCCGTCTGTCACAGCCAGTTTTGTTGAAATTTGGTACACATAATGAACTATTGTGACTCAAACACGAACGCGTTATGTAAATAAATAAATTTTGAGAATGGTGGGCACTTTTGGGGGTCAAACTAGAAAATTAAAATAAAGTTTTTTTAAATTTTATCGTGTGTTATGCGGCAGCGGAGCGGAGAAACGGATTAACCAATCATGGCAGTCAAAATGTTCAGTTACTCGCGTGGTGAAGAGATTTTATGCAATTCCATTGGCTAACATTTCTCCGTTTCTCCGCTCCGCTGTAATGGACAGGCACCCTTACTGTGAGGGTTTTACTTATGTTTTCCTCATAATTTGAAAATAAAAAGTCATTCCAAAAATTACCATTTCATTCTCCCCTCCCCCCTTTTCTACGAAACTGAGCTTAAAATGTTGAAAAGATGTAGAATAGTTTTTTACCTAGAGATTATAAGAAAACCTATACGAAGTCGACAGTGTTAAAATAACATAAATTACAAAAATGAAATTGGTTCGGAACCCTATGCGAGTCGGACTCGCACTTGGCCGGTTTTTGTTTAGTTAGTCTGTGATTTTCGGTTAAAATATTTTGGGTTCATTCAGGAAGGCAGCAAAAACATAAATTTCGTTTCCTAATAGGTACGATACCTCTGGAAAGGCGACAGTTTTCCCGCTGACAGTGATGTGGACGAATTTTTAGTGACTGATATGCTGATTTCCTACTTTTTATAATCACTTGTAGATATTTTTGAAGTGAAAACTTCTTTAGCGGCGTTGAGCACTTTTTCTGTAATGGGTATAAAATCTTAAACTCGCGTCAGGACACGTGACCTGATCGAAAAAGCGTAAGACGGACTCGCGTCAGGGTCACGTGATGCTGATCGAAAAAGCGTAAGACGGACTCGCGTCAGGGTCACGTGATGCTGATCGAAAAAGCGTAAGATCGAGGGGAAGGGAGAGGAACTAGTATCTCCCACTCTTTCTACCGTGCCTGAGTGTGCTGCTCCGCTTAGGCGGCACAGGGCGCTTGCGCGAATGTCCGTCTGTGTTTATGTACAGCGTGCCACGCATATCCAAGGATACGAAATTACGGAATTACGAAATTATGGATGAAAGTTGATTTTTCTAAGAGATAAAAATTAATGTAATATATAAATAAATAACGATATAATATTATGAATAATAACATGTAAATTGTCATATTTGTGTACGATAGCAAAATAAATAAACATTGTATTCTACCTCATAAATGATAGTATTTTTGTACTTATAATTAAACACAACGTTAATACTAAAGTTTTCACTTCTGCCGGCACTCCCGGAGTGCTACCGGTGTTTTTTTTTTATTAAGCTTGTACAAGTTTATTATACTTTGTAATGTATTCGTCTTTATATCTTTAAAATAAGTTATTCACAAAAAAACTTTTTACTGGTTAAAATCAATCAATCATAATAAATGACAACCGATTGACTGATCAGAGACATGAATGAATTTCAAAATCTTAAGTTACAACCAGTTTAAAACAGTAGCGGATATACAGCTTGTACCTTTACCATTTTAAATTTTAGAAATTATTTCCATACAAAAACGCATATGTTAATTTCAGTCCACATGTTTCGACAAATGATCTAAAATTCCATATCATGAGATTAATTATTCCAATGGAATTCTACACGATTAAAGCATCGATCAGTGTGTGGTTGACCTAATTTTCGTAGGAGAGAAACACCAAGTCTCCTGGCACATCTGAAGAGGAATATAAACCTAAGCGTAATGTGCTCGGAGGTTATCAAGTTATTTTGATGGATTGAAATTCTACTAAATTATTACCCACGGTTTGGCAATGAAAGGAGTTTGTGGCTAAGCCGCATAGCTCGATTTTTAAGGTTAAGCTACGCTTTCCTAGGTCTGTGCATGGTTGGGTGACCATAAATTGCATATTGAGACTCGTCTGTGCCTCGGAGAGCACGTAAAGCTGTTCGTCCCAGTTGACAGTCGAAACGGTACTCAGATGCCCAGGGGTGCAGTGTCACTCAGTTACTGGGTTCATGTGGAAGTCAAATGTATAGGCAAATGTAAGGCTTTATACGCATTATTCCGAAGAGTGGCGATAAGCCCCCGGATGACCCTAAGTCCTACCGGCCCATAACACTACTTCCATCTTTGGGGAAACTCTTAGAGCGACTAATCGTTCCGCGCTTGCTACCGAATGGACCTAAATTTCATATTAATCAGTTTGGTTTCACTATTGGTAAATCCACAGTCGACGCGGCTCTCTCTGTCCGTAAAATTGTTAACTTATCGGAACATAAGTACGTGGTTGGAATCTTTCTCGACATATCTGGCGCTTTTGATAACGCATGGTGGCCGATGCTACTACTTAAAATGAAAACCCGTGGTTGCTACAAAAATATCTATAATCTGATTCTTTCGTATTTTCTAAACGGCTCCGCGAAACTCAAACTTGGACATCATTCCATTTCTAAGTCTCTAACCATGGGATGTCCTCAGGGCTCAGTTATCGGTCCATATGTATGGAATTTTGGCTACGATGATTTCCTCGCGCTTCCGCTCCCATGCGGCTGTTCATTAACCGGTTACGCAGACGATGGCTTACTGCTCATTGAGGCAAGCACTCGGGCGGGACTCGAGAACTTGGCTGACACATGTCTACGTTTAATATCACAGTGGGGCGACCGAAACCGTCTGACCTTTGCACCGCATAAAACCTATCAACTTATTTTAAAAGGGAACCTAAAATCCTGGCCTAGTATTAAATTTAATAATGTACCCGTTAAAAGAAAAGAATCCGTGTGCTACCTCGGTATGCTACTAGAAAGGAACTTTTCGTTTATTGATCATATAAAAACAGTAGGTGAAAAAGCAAAAAAGAACTTCTACGCCTTGACGAGAATATCCAAAGCTACTTGGGGTCTCTCATTTCAAACCTTAAAAACTATTTATGGGGCTACTTACTTGGGTTGTATGTGCTACGGGGCACCTGTCTGGGCTGACAGGGCCACCATAGGGGCGGTACGCCGTAAATTGCTGCAAAGCCAGCGTTTGGCTTTGATATTCTTATGCAAGGCGTATAGGACGGTTAGTACTGAAGCCTTACCGGTGCTGGCGGGTGTTCTCCCAGTCGATCTAGAGGTGCAGCGGCGTGCTGCAATGTACTACTACGCTAGAAAGATCACGGACCCAGAGTTTTTACCGCAACGCGACCGTGCTAAGATCTGTAGATTACTAAAACCCCAGACTGACGTCTGGGAGGAACTTTTATCCGAATGGCAATGTAGGTGGGAAAATTCCATTAAAGGCCGACACCTCCACCAGTTTTTTCCATCCGTTCGTGAGCGGCTGGATAGGACATGGCTGGAGGTGGATCATTGTGTTGCCCAATTTCTCACAGGTCATGGCAACTTTAAGAGTAAATTATTTTCCTTTAGGCTTGTGGCCTCGCCTTTATGTCAATGTTCTACAGCCGACTATGAATACGAACAATCCGCACACCACATCTTATGGGAGTGTATTCTTTGGCAAACTGAACGCAATATTATGTTAGATAGTATTCAGGTTACATCTGGAGTAGTTTACTACACGGACCTTGTAGAAACCAGAACAAATTTCCGTGCTTTCAGGCGATTTTGCCATACCTATTACTGGAATCAAAAGTAGCTCACAATTTAGGACCCATTAGTTTTTAATTAATATATAATCCGTGGTGCTTGACAACTGGGCTTAACCCAGTTGTATATGTCCCTTGGTGCCTATTGGCCTAGCTCTATTCTGTCTCCTGCTTGAAAAGGAGGGAAGTGGAAATTATACATATATTTATTTTCCTACTCCTCCGCTGTACTTTTCTGATTAAATTCGTTGCAGGATCCAAGACAGTTAAATCGTTTCTCCGGGACTCGTCGGGCTTCATTGGCTCGGCGTTTTTCTGGTGGTCGCCACTGTTGATTCTGGCTTTCAGGAGTTGCAGTGGTTGGGAATGTGTGGCGGGCTTGTCCCAAAAAAAAAAAAGGCAAATGTAAATTCTAATGGTACTCAGCTGCTTCTCCATTTAGGGTTCCATACTCATAGGGTAACCCTATTACTAAACCTCCGCTGTCTGTCAGCGGGCTGTATCTCAAGAACCGTAATAGGTAGACTGTTGAAATTTTCACAGATTGTGTATTTATATTGCCACTATAACAACTTGACTTATAGACTCCCAGGTTGTAGCTATCGGGAAACACAGACTGGCAGGGAATTCCACTTCTTAGCTGTACGCACAATGAAAGTGTCCCTCAAAAGTTTTATGTGTGTGACCTTGTGAAGACACAAGATAAGAAAATGACTTCAAAGTTTACTTTTAAGAACCCAAAGGTGTTGGTACTAAAACATGGTACAACATTGAAAGTCACTTACCAGAACACAAAAGCAGGTGCCTCTGTAGTCTGCACCACGGAGCACTGTAGTCGCAACGTCGATCCTGGCTTCAGATACTTTTCTGTAGGCCCGGAGATCTGTGCTCTCGCCTCTGTGAACAAAAAGAAAGACATGATAAATAAGAACTCTTTGTGGAAATATTATAGACATTGTGAATGAAAAAAGCTGCTGTTGATAAATGTTCTGTTTTTAATGAAATTAAGTAAGTTTTCGTATGGTTCAATTATAACAAAACCAGTGACGTCAACTCCTAGTTGTTGGAGGTATTTGGCGATATTTGGAGATATTAAGCGCAAAATATTATTGTTTTACAGGTATTAGAGTTTTCAAATATCAACTATTGGGCAGTTGTCCACCAAACACTACAACCGTCTGGACGGAGGATCCTCCCTTTTCTATGAAGCAACTGACTATTAGACCTCCACAACCCAGTATTTAAGTAACACGGATACCGTGTTGACTTGGCAAGACTGATATCAGATATTCTGGCTTCTGACTATCCGTAACGATTGTCAAAGGTCTTCAAATAACAGCCGAGACTAGCGGCTTAACGTGCTTTCCGAGGCACGAAGGACTCTCGGTATATTAAGATCGTGATCCATCTACGGATGGACCTCAGCAAGCGCAGCTTAACCTCAGAGTACGACCCGTGCGGCTGTTATTATTTAGCCACCAGGTCCTCCCATGAAACCATCTAACTGACCGTGAAAAAATACAATCATATCTGCCTTAGCCCCTATCGCAAGAAGGCCGTGTTGTTTTAGGATTGATCGTTCGTTTGAGTCACAGTGATTACTTTGTCTGGCCCTTTGTAAAGTATAAGGGTAATATCATAAATGGCTAGAAAATGTCATGTTTCTTTCTCCCCCATTTCAATATGTAAAGATGGTTTTATGACTTTTTTTATGAGGTAGTCTTCTGTTGTCTTGGCTTGTTATTTAGGCATTTATCTTGCGTTTCTTTATAAATGACATGGTACGTTTAGAGCATCGTATAAATTATCCGTTAATTAATTTTGATGTTTTCGCCTGTTTAAATGGACGTGAACACGTCCGGCCGCCGTATTCTGTTTCGACAAACGGTCCGTCTAGTGTGAACACGCACTTGCGGCCGCCGCCCCGTCTTTAAACAGACAGTCTATTTGTGTGGGAATGGGCCTTATTATCTTATTTCTTCTTAAAAGACGTTTACACGTAAAAACTTTATAGCTCACAAAGCTATATTATTTTTATTTCTACTTTTATGTCACACCAAATCAGCGACTAACATCTGTAAAATTCTACTCCTCTCCTGGCGTAGTTTGGGTGGTAGTATTTTACTGTGGTTTAAAAATAAGATTTTACGTGCAAACAGATTGCAAAAGAAATCGGTCTGATTTAGTTACCATTTAGAAAGGTTTTCTTGAAAACAGGATTTTTTAACAATACATTTTGCAATGTTGTTGCCTCCCACAAGGTGGACCGATGACCTGGTGAAAGTCGCGGGTAGCCGATGGATGCGAGACGCACAGGACCGGTCGTTGTGGCGACGCTTGGGGGAGGCCTATGTCCAGCAGTGGACGTCTTTCGGCTGATATGATGATGATGATGATGATGACATGTTCCTTAAATTATAAGAATTTCGACGCGTGACAATACTCAAGTAAAAGCACCCTTGGTGTTCAGTCAAGTGTAAAGTGGACATTGTACCAGCGGTTCTAAAACGTTTAAAATAACTGCTCACGTGATATTTGATAGCTTTGTTAAATAATATTGCGTTGTCTAGGCTATTGGTTAAGAACGCGTCAATAATGTATGAGTATGATATAAGTTCATCTCTTGAATAATACATCATCATTAAAGGTATGTCTTGAACAATCTCGGGACCCTAAGGTCCCGGTCCTTTGGTAGGCGTACGAGGGGCCGAAGCCAACACGCAGAGGCCCCGTTAGACATATCAAATGGAATGGGGCACCAACCGACGATTATCCCTGTATGCACTGTGAAAGTATACCCAAGGATAATCCCCGGTTGGAGCAGAACTATTGCAGAATATGGAAACAAAAGATTAAACGCTATGGATTTGGGTGGTTTAGTGGACTGATAATCGTTTACTATGGAAGAGCTATTGGCCCCTGCCTGACCACTGACAATTATAACGGCTTTAAAATGGCAGGGGGTGACTTGCACACTCAATAAATGGGCCCCCCGGTCGCTAACACAATGTGACGGAGCGCCAAGGAGGCAACATATCCTGAGGTGCTAGAGGAGTGGAGAGGTATACCAATAATACCAAAGACAATCCCGGAAGTACGGTCAAGATCCCTACCAGCATCTTACTGGATTATACATCCTTCTCCCGAGTACGTTTGCTCTTGCGAATCTCCACTCAGACCGGCCGATTTAGGCAAGAAAGAGGTGGGTCTGTTCCTCGTCAGTGTTCACTCCGGCCAGCCAATAAAGGCAAGCCGGAGATGAAGAACAAGACTTCTCCCGGGAGATCAGGTCCGTGTGGTCGCTACTGCCCAACAGTTCGCCACAAAACTGCCTTATTATTATTATGAAATAATTTCATCTCTTGAATACAAGCAAGTGTGCGCAGGCCAACTCCTTGCAGTGGGTTTCTGTCAAACATTGGTCTGCGGTCACCAATTCGGAGAAAGGCGGCAAACTACAATAAAGCATTCGAACAAATTGATAAAATATCAATTTGCAACTTCTTTAAACATTTAGTTACAAAAACTAAATGTTTGAATATTTTGTTGACTAATCTTCAGTCTAGTTATTGATATTTCTATTAAATCCTAGAGACATAATGTTTTAAAATCAATAGTAATCTGTGAACAGCGATTTGGGATGCTTTGTAAGTTAGGTTATTGTTGTTTTTCTGTTTGTCGCATTACATAATGTAGCTGTTTTTTTTTATTCCATTCAATAAAACAAAATCTAAAATATAAGGATTCATGTTTTACATAACCTGTAAACTCCAGAACCGCAATGCTCAAGTGTAAGTCCAAAGTTTTCATTATCTTTATGCTCAAGCATTGCCAAAGTTTTTATATCCTTGTCGCGGGTAAGTCCGTTGACAATCCCAAAGAGTGCTTCCTAGAACTAGGTCAATAAGGAGATTTATACAAAATATGTTTCACAAAATGCCGGGCCACGAAATTCTAGCGTAATTCGTTTGCGTTGGTACCGACATTACTCTCGCGTGACGTCACACGGAGGGACACAGAATTCGTTCCTTTACGCGACTGTGGATAGCAATATTAGTCGGCCGGTTTCATTTTACTGACATTTTTGCTCATAAGAGTGAAAATGTGAGAAAAATTTTTGACGGTGAAAATATTTTTAAAATATTTTACATATTTCAAATTAACAAGCCGGAGTTCTTGCTTGGGAATATTTAAATTGAGATGGGAAGTGGAGCTTCCGGGTAGCAGCATGTATTAATCAGAGCAGGCAGATGAAGTCCCTTATCGTGTCGAAAGATTGTAACAAATCTACGAGTAATGAGTTATTTTCCGCAGTTTATTTTACGTTCTGTAGTTTCAATAAAAAATGTACAGAAAGTAGAACGTCCAATAAAATATCATCTACATGATTTTGCGATATTCAATTGTCTTGGGATGCATTTCGGTTTCAAAATGGTCCTAAGTTTGTGCCTTGTGGTATTCCATGCCGCATGTTAACGTTTAGTTCTAATGGGTAGTCATAAAGTTATGAATTAACTGCTCAAAAAGTTTTCTTACACGATCTCTGGAAAGGAGAACGAGTCACAGATTAAATGTCAATCAAGTGATGTGAAATTGACACGCTTGATGATTTGTTACATTAATTTCGTGATAATTTTGGTGACAGGTGTTATTTTTGCAATTGGAGGGTTGCGGAATTTGTCCAGGCTTGCGGAATTTATTCAAAAGAGTCACCGCGGCCCTGGAACGCTAAGGGCATTAGAAGGAACACGGATGGGTTTTAGTCAGTAAGAGTCTGACACTCTCTTCCGCTCCGCCAAGAGTGGAAGGAGTAATGAAAGGGATCCCATTGTATTAGTAGTTTATAATAATGAGTCAATGACCTTTTTTCAACTTTGGCGTTTGTCCTGTAACACGCTGTATAAGGACACACAAAAACATGTGCAATAGTAAATATGAGTGCTCAAAATAAGTGATTGCGGCAATCATCAAACAGGCTGTGAGCCTGTGAGTTCTCTGTGTTTAGTGAACACGAATTTCGAGAGTTTATTGCTACAAAATGTTTATGCAAATACTTCTAGCGTACTCTAATTCAGTAACCGGCGTAACCACTTAGGCGTAATAGCCAAATAATTAATTTTACTGACCAATTGGATTATACAACCGACGCGGCGGTTTAAATGATCGCTAAATATTATTTTGGCACTTATCCTAATAGTTAAAGTTATGCAAATATCGCCCTTTTCTAACTATCTTCTACTATCTACTATACTATTAATTAATTTTACAATGTTTGTGTTGGTATCTGAACTTTTTAGGTGAATCTCACACAGACCTTGGGCAGTTGAAAAGGTGGTATTACAAAAGTTAAAAACTAAAGAAGTCGGTTTTGACAACATTGCTTTACTAGCAAGTATGAAAGAGATATGAAAATAAATCTCTTTCGCACTTAGTGGTAAAGCGATCTTCTGTCCCTCTCTACTAAGCTGTCTGTTCGGGTCAATCACCGAACAATACTAAACATGTCAGCGTAATTGCGACACCGCGCTCTATGCCTTGATTATTTTATGTATTACCTAAGTAAACAGTCAGTACGCTTTCGGATAGCATATCGGGCGCGACTCAATCCCATCTCATTCACCTCATTAGTTTTAATCGTTATATATCCCATTTGTATTATTCGTATTACTGAAGTTATCTTTATAATCTTTAATTCTAGTTTATCTTAAACTCACCCCAACCCCGAACACTGTCAAATCCGGTTTTATATTATATTCCATATTATAAGCCGGATTTGACAGCTTGACATTCCGCTGGCCCTTGTCAGTCACATATACATATTTTTAACTTTTTGAAAGTCGTTACCGCTGATACAACAACGTCACAATCATATTGTTTAGTTCAGCTCTCCTGACAAAAGTCGTAATTATTTTAAAATCACATCATGCAATACTTGGGTGTTAATTAAGCGAATTAAAGAAACAGAGTGATAAAAAAATTTCAATCCCAGAGAGGAGTATCTAAAAGGAGTACCATTATAAATATAAATGTTTGTGGGATTGATTGGATTAATGGATGTTAGTAACTCTTTTACGCAAAAATCACTGAACAGATTTGGATGAAATTTGGCACACATAACCTGAATAAACACATACATGTGCTCCCGATTTGAAGTAAACACTGTCAAAATTACGGTCAGAAGTTTACGTGCCATAATATTTTCACCAAGTTCATATCATGTCAAACATTGGTAAAACCTTGAGCAAGAACTAGTTTTTCATACATTTTACTTTATTATAATGATCCATGAATAAGTTATATCAGGGAGTAAACTTCGTGCCGGGAATATCACGAAATATATTTTTATGAGAGCATCACTGAGCTCATCTAGGTTACAGGATTCGTTTTAATTTTATTTCAGATCTAGGTGTTGAAGAGATGAGTGGGTTATTAAAATTTAAGTAGGTTGGTGGGTACTTTTTTACTAAAGGTAGATGTGATGAAGTTGGCGTCTTCTTAGTCAAAGGAAAACTGTGTCACTTTTTCGTTTTGAATGAAGCAATCTAGTATGGGTGTAATATTTTTAGCTACTCGTACATGTTGTATGTTGAGGAGCTCATGGCTAGATAATAACAGCCGCACGGGTCGATCTTCAAGGTTAAGTAACGCTTGCCAAGGTTGGTCTGTGGATGGGTGACCATCTTAACATACCGAGTTTCCTCCGTGCTTCGGAAAGCACGTTAAGCCGTTGGTCCCGGCTGTCATTTGTAGATCTTTGGCAGTCGTTACGGATAGTCAGAAGCCAGTAAATCTGACTCCAGTCTTGCCATGAAGTACCGTGTTACCCAGTTAATGGGTTGTGGAGGTCTGGTAGGCAGCCGCTCCATGTAAAATACTGGTTTTCAGCTAAATCTGGCTTGAGTGGAAGCCGACCCCAATGTAATTGGGAAAAGGCTAGGCAGATGATGACATGTTGTATGTTAATTCTGTATTTCCTGATAGCTTCCCCCGCGGATTGTATCCAGGGCTTTAAAAACGAGTGATCCTATAAGGGTTCCGTTTCTTACGGATGTTCGGAACCCTAAATAGAGTGAATAGGTCAGTTCTAGGTAAGTATGCTCCATTAATGACCACATTATCGCTTCTCATCAGGTGAGATTGTGGTCAAACGCGATATAAATGCCTGTAAGAGACAGAGTTTCGTACATTTTCATCGGCTAAATATTGTATTTTCTTTGAAACAGCTGATATTTTTCCGAGATTTCAGGATTGGTCTTAAAGTAAAAATTATTTAGATTCGCGTGTCACGCGGCTTTAGCCGCTGCCCAGTTCACGTCGCTATGAGTTCACAGTCGCTCATAGTCAACGAGGTCTTGGCATTTATCAACCGTGTCTATATGGACGAAGTCAGCATCTGGCAGATCTGCAAGTCCAGTTTCAAGGAGGAGGAGATCAGCAGTGCCAAGCTCATGCTGTTCTAATCAGATGCAGACCCGTCGGAGGGATGGTAGCCAGAAGTGTGTGCAGGACATCATCACATTGATGAAGAGCACCAACCCGGACGACGTGCCCGCTTGTGTGGCGAAGGAGCTACATAAGTTGCCCCCAGTCACGTTTGACCACGTCGACGTCACCAGGTTGTTGAAGGACATTAGAACTCTCAAGGCAAACCTGGCCAAGGTACAGTCCAAGTTGGAGGTGTCGAATAACACCATTGGTGAACTACGTGCCGAAATACTGTTGTTGCGCAATGCTGTTAAGATAAATAGGTCGCCTGATGCCTCCAACGTGAGCACAAGTCGCGGAGCGAGAATCGCTAGCATCGGCAGTTTTGAGTCGGCGAGCTCCATTGCGTCACCCGCTGCTGATATTGCACGCGTTGCGCCGTTGCCGTCGCTGAGTCGGCACCGGCCGAAGTAAGTCGACCCCTAACTCGTACGTCGTGCCTACGCTGATATCGTTGTCACGCACAAACCTGTGTCGCAGACCAGGAGGGGGGATAAGAAAAGTAACTGTGAACCTGCCGACAGGGTTTCGAAACAGCAAGGATGGCTTCGTGAAGGTGGAGAGGAAGAAGAGGAAGTCCTCCTAGTCGGAATTAGTGCGGGACTGTGCTGGCAGTACCCAATTTGCTGCGTCCAGCAATACCTTCGATGCAGCTCTAGGTGTTTCGGCTACATCACACCATGAAGGTTTAGGAGATCGTGGAGTATGTTCGAGCGAAGACCAGCTGGACCTTAAGGGTCGAGAAGTTGGAGTCGCGCCCCAACACGAATTTCAAGTCCTTCGTGGTGCGAGTACCGACTCATCATATTGAGACCTTCCTCAAGGAAGAGTTTTGGCTGAAGGCTGTCGTGTATCGGCGATTTTGCGGATGGCTACGCGACACCACGCAGCGCAACACGACGCCGTCACTTCGTGTACAATAGTTAATTTGTATTTTTAAACTTTTTATAAATATGTATGATAGTCTGTAAGGTATATATGTTATGGGTCTTTGTTACCTGAATTAAATGATGTATGTTATTATATAATTATAAAAAAAAAGCTTTTGCCCGTGACTTCATACGCGCATATCTCGTATTTTTCCCGTTTTACGGAGTGTGGGAAAGCTACATGCCAAATTTTAGCTATCTGCGACCAGTAATTTCATCTGTGCGTTGTCTGTCAGTCACTCAATCAGTCAGTAACAGACGAATTTTATATATATTAATGATTGATGACGCTATTGAAGTTTGTTTTGGAAACCTGAACCTAATGGAAAAAGTACAATTTTGAAAACAATTTACCTGTATAGTAGACTGATAAAATTAGAATAAAAAAACATTACAAAACACACCGCCCACGTCTGTTACTTAATGAACAATGTTGTTTTATGAATAAAATAAACATAGCTATTAATAACTCAGTGCTACTTACAACATGGCTTTCAAGTCCATTGTTTTGAGAAAACAAAAGCATTGAATGTTTTGCGGAAAATGTGAAGTGTGAAAGAATCTTGGAGGTCTTCGTTTTGATTTATTTACACTGTTCTTTATTTATAATTAGCTTTTCAACCGACTTCAAAAAGGAGGAGGTTCTCAATTCGTCGAAATATTTTTTATTATGTTTTTGCCCCGATTTAGAAAATTATTTTTTTTTGTTTGAAAGGGTAGTCTTTCCATAGTCATCAGGTCAGGATCTGATGATAGGATCCTGGATAAATAGAGGGTACTCTTCAATTTTTATAGGCACATTTTAAGCGATTTGGGTATTTTGTGGAAGAGTAATTTTTCGGAATGGTCCCATTTCAATTTGCTGGGGAGTTTGTTGGCAACTTCTTCTCCATAGCTATAGCACTAGGAAGTGGTGACGGGCGGGCGTTTTGAGGGACGATCTCTTTGTAATCGTTGACGTTCAAAAAGTTCTGGTACTCAGCCTTATTTGAATAAATGACTTTTGACTTTGACTTTGGAGATATGCAACGGAACTCCTCGATAAATGATAGCAAATGAACCGGGATTGCTGAAATCGCATGTTTGCCTATAGTTTTCACCAGTTCATAACATAACATCACGCTGGTACGCTATGAAGAGGTACGCACATGTGAATGTCAATTTAGTTGTGGAGAATCACCACTAAAAAGCGAAAAAATGAACACTTTTTTACAAAAAAATACAACCGACTTCCAATACGTTTTTCTAGGGTTCCGTACGTCTTAAAGCCGGTCTCAATAAACTTTGACCAACTGTCAATTTAGCTATCATCCATTATAACTGAAACGTAATTTTTGCGTTTGAATAATATAATATAGATAAAAATTTCAAATTTTACTTTTGATCCTTGTTTGCACTTACCATAGATAGGTAGAGCTATAGATAAGAATTGTAGAGTGTTTCCATAACCTTGTGAGAAATAACTTTAGATTGTTCAAAAACTTGCTATTAATACACAAAAATAAATAATCTGTACGTCTACCATGAGTTTTATCAATCTATACTCGCTAGCGACTGTAGTTAAAAAAATATATGAAAACTTAAAAAAAAAAACAAGTTTCTTATTTATTTATTTAAGTTATTAACTGACAAACAAGCTAGTTTGAAGTGAAACTTTAAGTAACAACTAAAAAAATATATTTTTTTAACTACAGTCGCTAGCGAGTATAGATTGATAAAACTCATGGTAGGCGTACTGAACCCTTATGTCTAGAGGATTACTTGTGTCTGTCTGTACGTCTGTCACATCTGATTTTTGCCGAACGTACTGGAACTGGATGATGATAATAAGTCATAAGTCATTTATTGGTTTGTTAACATAGGTACAAATAAATGGATGTTATAAAAATAAAATAAAAGTGCGCTATGTTATGCCAGACAGAAGGCGTACAAAATTAATTAATAAAATGTCGTTGATATTAAAAATTAAAACATAATTACATTAATTGATTACATAAATGACAAAAAAAATAATAATGTCAACAAAAAGAGGTAAAAATAATAATTTAAATATATAATACAAAAATGTCACGTAAAATGTCAAAAGGAAAAATTAATAACAAACCAGGTCAATGAGTTCAACAACAGTCATCACATTTTGTCTGTCAAAAATTCCGAAATGCTATAATATGCCTTATTCAGCAGATTTAAGCCTTTTCTTAAACAAATTTATGTTTAATTCTTTAAACATAAATTAATATGATAATGATGTGTTAATGAAAGATAATGATGTGTTATCCATCAATCCATCCTCACAAACTTTCGTATTTATAATATTAGTAGGAAGTCGGATAGTAGGATTATTTGTTGTCATAGCGGCATTACAAATACACACTCTATGAAAATCTCAATTGTCTGTTTTTATTACGGTTCTTGAGATACAGCCCGCTTCTAGACAGACGGACGGACTGCGGAAGCTTAGTAATTGAGTTCCGATAGGTTCGAAACCCTAAAAGTCAGAAATTACCGATAATACTAAAGATTCAGTAGCACCCATCTAAATAAACAATCTTGCTTACCTATAGTTATCACTAGGAGAAATAATATCAAAATAGACCGTTTATCGAAGTTATCATTCGAACGCTCATAAAATATAATAAAACCGGGCTTTTATGCCGTTCGTCTCATGACAGCATGTTCTATTAGAGACGAGAATAGCTTGTTGTGTAGAAATATTACCCTGTCATCGAGGTTAGCGTACTTATGTGTCGTGACTTCGTCTTCAATCGAACCTTTGTGGTTGGTTTAAAGGTTGATTTTAAATTCGTTTTCAACGAATGGGTACTTCACTGAAAAAAAAAACACAATTATAAGTCCGTCACACAGATTTCCAAAAAATATTAGACACGTACTTTCTTTTTGACGTTAACAAAAATCTTGAAGTTTGATGCGCTTTATCTTTAACATTTTTTATCGTTTTGAAATGGCAAAAAATTACGTCTCCTATGTTTTAATCTTACGGACGGACTCAATAGAGTTGTTATTTTTCAATCTAGGAAAGTTCCAAATTCTAGGAAAAGAAATCCGATTTTTCGTACTTGAAAAGCATTTGATTTTTTTTTTTTTTGTGACGGGTTTGCTCTTGTCTAGGTCAGAGTTGACAGAGACAAATATTTAATTCACAATATCATCACAGCAATATTCACTGCCGATAACGACAGTGCCAAAATGTCTGTTGTGGCGACACTTTTACTGTCGCTGTGTAATCTAAATGTGTTTATAAATAATAAGTCCCGATTTAAATACGATTTACATTTCGATGTTTCACCTTTAGAGGGTCGTCAAAGAAGCAGAGGTAGACAGATCAAGAGATGGGAAGACGACATTAGAAGAACAGCGGGTCCAACATGGACCCGTACAGCTAGGAACAGAAATGAATGGAGGTCATTAGAGGAGGCCTTTGTCGGAAGACAAGTTACAAATAACCGTTTGCCGACATTCAATAAAATAAAATAATATTTTTATTTTACATTTTTAGGCAAAAACTATGTAGTATAGAATGTAAGAAACAACAATAAAAGATTTTTTATTTACATTTCGATGTTTTGTAATGAAGACGGGTCTGACAAAAAAGATGCAAAGGCGGAAAGCCATCAATTCTCACCACGAGGAATGATAAATGAAAAAAAAGACAAGTGAAGTGAATGATAGTGTGTCAGTTGACAGAGGAACAAATATTTTGCGATAACCCCAAATAACATGGGTTAAGCGCAGGAAGGCGATAATAACATCTATATTAAGAAAAGAGAAGACAGAGAGCTAAAGGTTGAACTAATCTTAGGAACTACTGGTTTGAATAATTGTGTTGGATAGCCCATTTATCGAGGAAGGCTATAGGCTATATAACATCACGCTACGACCAAAAGGAGTGGAGCATTCATGAAACATGTGACGCAGACGAAGTTGCGTGGATCAGCTAGTAATATGTAAAAATTTAACATTTTACCGGCAAACTCGTTTTCCTAAACTAATAAATTCCTGGGCTGATCAAAAAGTAATGCTAATCAGTTATTTTTCTTTTTGCGCGGCGCCTATAAGTCCTAGCGTGATGTTGAAAATTAAATAGCCTTAAGAATTGGGTTATCAAATGCGATGTTTTTTTTCAAATCGGCCAGGGAGCTCCAGAGATTAGCACGTTCAAACATACAAAGAAACTCTTCAGTTTTATTATTAGCTTAGAAAATATAAACCGATTATATTATCGTTACTTTTGGATCAGCTTGATACAACATTTCATCGAAATTAAAACGAACATTCCAATTTCACTTCACATTAATTTACACCATAACCCTTCCTATGTTAACAAGCAAAAATTACACAAAAATAACCTTTCGCGTAAAATGAAAGAATCCTGCACATATTTTAAAACGGTAGACAGGTTTGGTGAGAAAATAAAGCCGTTACGGGGTTGCCGCGGTAAAATTTAAAAGATTTTAATTATTTTTACGGCTATCCTTACTCCGTGGGCTATTCTCCATCCCGGGTGGATGGTCATTGGGGATAAGGTCGGGCTATTTACATATTAATACGGGATTTAGGTTGTGTAAATAAAGTATCAAGTGAAAAACAACCATAATGAGGTATCTTTTAATATTGAATGTTAAAGTTTCATCGTGTTGTGTTTTGCCTGACTTGGTATTAGTTTATTTTACATTCTGTTTCTTCATTTAGTCGGATTGTTAAATCTAGATACACGGCAGCGTATCCAGCCAAAGTTCAAAGAACAGCAAATCAAATTTTTGAAGAGTAAGATATGTAGACTTTTCTATAAAAACTGTAACATGCATGACTTGGAAATATCACATAAAGATGTTAAGCAAAGCCAAATATAAGACAACATGTATGTAATAACTTGCCAAGTCGAATCTTGAGCCTTAATAAGTGAAGGCTCAAGATTCAAGGGCGCAAAGTTCCTCTTAGATCTCAAATCTTTTTTCGCTAAAGTCGAAAATCACGGATATTATTAACATTGAACTCGGCTCCCATTTTCACATTTATGTTTTTGATGGAATTCTTACTTACACAGGATATCTAAGCCACTACCTCCACGAGCAAGTATCTAACGGTAATATTATCGTCCAGCCACTACATTCTATAATCACTCTATTAATGTATTTCCACATGGCAATATTACCGACGAGTGACTTTGACGAATAGTACTGGAGGAGACTATTAAAAAAAAAGCATGGAATATAAGTGATATTTGGGTAAACACCAGTAACCAAAAAAAAATTGGGCAAGAAAATGAGGAGATCCAACACATAATGAACTACAGAGACTCTTGATACCCACTAAGAGTTTGTGTAGAGTACAGGGTTCTGTTTTTTTCCTTTTGAGGTACGGAACCCTAAAAATGAATATCATGAATTGAGTTCTCTCGTCTGCCCACCAACCCATCTGCCAAACGTTTAACTGAGCTAGTTAGCAATAATGCCAGACGTACTAAAACATCATTACTAGACAATTTAAACTAAACATAGGCAACTTTAACACACTTAGCGCAAAGTGGGGGCCATTATATTCATGTACAGAACGATATGTTGCGAAAAGCATAATGTGTCTCCGAGGTAAAATTTTTAGAAGTATCAGGTGTGTTAAGTAGGTACTTCAAGTAATAAAGATGAAAGCCTATTAAGCTCGTAAAACCTAGAATGAACTAGTCTCAAATTTTAAGGGGTGGGCGAAATTTCAGCCTGTAGATATTACATATTTTGCTTAGTTATTGGAATGAGGTTTTTAGAGAGAGAAGAGATACTCGAGAGTCGGCCGGTACCGTATAGTGCCCTAAAAGAATAATACCATCCCATCACTTTCCGTGGGTGTCGTAAGAGGCGACTAAGGGACTCACCAGAGAATGGGCAGCAGCGTTCTCTGTAAAACGCAACACCATACACTGCGATCGCCAACCCGCCTGCCAAGCGTGGCAATTATGGCAACCCCCTCCTTTGGGGGAGGTCTATGTCCAGCAGTAGATGTCTTTCGGCTGTTATGATGATGATGATTGGAATAAGGTGTTTATGGCTAAGTAATTACAGTCACACGAGTCGATTTTCCAGGTTAAGCAGTATTTGTGTCAGCAGTATTTGGTCGGTGACCATTCGTAACATACCAAGACTATACACTACACAGGGATGCAGTTTTTTAGATATTATAGCTACCCTAGCTTTTTAAAGAACTACAACTACTGATGTAGGCACACAAGCAGACGAGCCATTTAAGTGGACCCTTCGCCTATTATACCACCCACTGTATCTCACTTACTAAAACTCAAACGCAAGTTCACTAGTAGAAATACGTTGTACACCCTGATGCTTAAGATTTAATATTTGGTCTTCAAAAGATAAGATAAGTATTTGCCTTAAACATGGTATAAAGTTGTTACAGTCAGGTATTAATCTTAAGTCTACTTATTTAGCTATACAGAATAATTATGCATCAATTCCATGCAAAATATTATAATTAAATTGTTGCTCAATATAAGGTCAATACAATAACATTATAGTTTTATGTCAAAATTATCCGCGTAAATGTCCAAAATATTATAGTTTATTATTAAAAAAATCTTTAATGTCATAAAACATGTTCATACTTCTATAATAAAATAACACCCTGCAAAGTTTCAGTAAACTGTAAATTATTTTAATTTTAAGTACTTGGTATGGTAGTTTTAAATAAGGAAGGTAGAATAAAATAAATTGCGTGTAAAAATGAATTGGTGAAAAAAAGTTTATTCTATAAACACTAAACACAAATACGCTGGTGCGCTGCCAAAAAAAATGAGCGCGACGTTTTGTCTAATTTAACAGACGTTTTTGATGATACTGGCATATAGGTACGTATGTGTTGGAATCGAGCACTACGGGCGCAGCGGGAACATATCAGGAGCAAACCGAAAAAATAATAGTCCTGCCCGGTCTGGCCATTCTTGCGCCCTCAGAGTCTACGCCCTGTGCCTGGGCACCGGTGGCACCGCCCTATTTACGGCACTGCAGGGATGAGTAAGTCGTGGCTACGTAATAACAGCCGCACGCCGCAGGCCAGTGTCAGACTCTTAATGACTAAAACCCAACCGTGGTCCTCCAAATACCCTTTGCGTTCCAGGGCCGCGGTTCTTCTTTTTGAGTCAATGGTTAACTCCTTAGATTTTTTGAGCCCCGTAGGTGGCTTCGTCAATTGCAGCGTCGTGTCGGTGGCGTTAATTAAATCTTCCAAAGTAGTTGTGTATGGGCACCTGGGGCACTCACACAGGGCCGCGATAATTCTTGCGAACAATTTCCGCAATTAATAAGTGGATATCTGCTGACCAGTATTTAAATTAATAATATGATTTGTTCTTTTATATAAACTAGTTGACCCGCGCAACTTCGCTACTCCGCTCCTATTGGTCTTAGCGTGATATATAGCCTTTCTCGATAAATGGGCTATCTAACATTGAAAGAATTTTTCAAATCGGACCAGTAGTTCCTGAGATTAGCGCGTTCAAGCAAACAAACAAACTCTTCAGTTTTATATATGAAGTATAAATAAGGCTCTTTATATCTTCATAGTAACAATCGTAAAAAAAAATATGTTACATAAAGTTTTTGAAATAACAGTTTTTAAAAACAAAGATTTTAGGAACACTATGCAAGAAAAGTCTCAAGTGCGGAAAACCCAGTGCAGGAAAATCCGTCTTGCTGCAAATGCGAAGCGGATTTCTTGAAAATGTTTTAAAATTCTAATAACTGTGGAAACAGACGGTATATTATTTTGTCTAGTAGCTATAAATCATTCTTTAGAAAACTGGGAAATGGTTGCTCATGTATACTGAGAGAAAAACGTTGTATTCGCGAAAGAACTTAATATGTGTATGTATTATTTGAAAATTTTAAAATTATACTGTGCTTTTAAATATCGCATATCACATATTTTTCTGTATATCTCTCTAAAAATATAGATCTTGATGGTTTTTTAAGGGTTATTTATTACTAAGTGTCCGCTGTCCATCCGCCCGTCTGTCAGCGGGCTGTATCTCAAGAACCGTAGCAGGTAGACCGCGTATTGCCGCTATAACAACAAATAATAAAAGATAAGTTTTATGGTGCAGAACTCTTCATGTGCGAGTCCGACTCGCACTTGACCAGATTTCTTTCTTTAGTATATATTCGGGCAGCAACAAAAACCAAACGTGGTAATAATAGCATAGTTCTTCTCTCAAAGCGCGACGTTTACTTGCTGCTGTACAAGTTAGCTCAAGCCGAGATTAAAATGTTTGTCAGTATTATTAACATATTCTAATAAAATTTAAAATTAATGCTAAAGAAAACCGTTAAAAGAAAGTAGACAGGCTTTTGATTTGCAGTGGTGCTATGACTATAATTAGAGGCCTAAGATATGACAAACTATGACCACTTAAGGCACCTGTCTCACCGCCAGCGAGAGAGCGAGTAGCTATCAACCATTTACTCGCTGAGGAAAGGGACAAAATATATAGATCTCATGTGAGTAAAAGAGACATACATTCATGGCCGATAACTGGCTGTTCACACTGCCGGCGAGCGGCTCTTACCTTGTTGATCGCAGCGACAAGAGCTATCAAAGATTCTACTCGCTCAGCGACACTCGCTCGGCGATGCTCGCTTGGCGGTCGGAACTCACCAAACAGCGGTAATTTTTACCTATAGAGCGGAAGCATTTGAGACTTTTCTTGCATAGTGTTCCTAAAATCTTTGTTTTTAAAAAGTGTTATTTCAAAAACTTTATGCAACATATTTTTTTTTACGATTGTTACTACGAAGATATTGCAAGATTGCAATTAAAAGCCCGCCGCACAAAAGCACTCGCTGAAAGCCGAGCGTCAAAACTATTGAAACTTTTCACTCGCTACTCGCTGATCGCCAACTGTTTCTTTGAAGCTCACCGCCGGCGATCAGCGAGTAGCGAGCAATCGCTACTCGCAGATCGCGGGCGGTGAGACAAGCGTCTAAAGGAGTCTCAAAGAGTTTAATTTTTAAATGATCGTTTGACCATACTGCCAATCAAAAATCCACTTATCAAGCCTAATAACTACAGAAATACTCAAGTAAATAAACCAGAATCTACTTTTCAAACCAACCAACCAAAAAATCTATTTCGCCGACAACATTTTAAAAACTTTAAAAGTTAAAGCAACATTTTTCATTCGGAATAAGATAAAATATATATTGCGGGAACACTCACCGACGACGTCAAGTCTTAAGAAGATACTGGTGGGAGGATGGGATGACACTTGACACTCATAGATGCCCGCGTCCCGTTTCTGTACGAATCTCACTTTAAGCGTCCAGTCCTGAAATTGGAAACAGATTTTTAGAACATACTTTTGTAGTTGTAGATAGTTTGTTTTGGATGGAGTTGTGAATATGTGGGTTGTTATGAGACAGTTTTTTTTTAGGACCAATCTTAGGGTTCCAAACAAAAAACGGAACCCGTATAGGATCACTCGGGTCTGTCTGTGTGTATAAGAAGTCTATAGTGTTAAAATAACATGTTAAAAAAAAAAACACCGGTAGCACTCCGGGAGTGCCGGCAGAAGTGAAAACTTTAGTATTAACGTTGTGTTTAATTATAAGTACAAAAATACTATCATTTATGAGGTAGAATACAATGTTTATTTATTGCGCTATCGTACACAAATATGACAATTTACGTGTTATTATTCATAATATTATATCGTTATTTATTTATATATTACATTAATTTTTATCTCTTAGAAAAATCAACTTTCATCCATAATTTCGTAATTCCGTAATTTCGTATCCTTGGATACGCGTGGCACGCTGTACATAAACACAGACGGACATTCGCGCAAGCGCCCTGTGCCGCCTAAGCGGAGCAGCACACTCAGGCACGGTAGAAAGAGTGGGAGATACTAGTTCCTCTCCCTTCCCCTCGATCTTACGCTTTTTCGATCAGCATCACGTGACCCTGACGCGAGTCCGTCTTACGCTTTTTCGATCAGGTCACGTGTCCTGACGCGAGTTTAAGATTTTATACCCATTACAGAAAAAGTGCTCAACGCCGCTAAAGAAGTTTTCACTTCAATAATCGTTCGGAACTCTTTGTACGCGATTCCGACTCACTCTTGACCGGGGATCTTGAAGGATAAATTATCAAATAACTCCTTTCAATCTGAGCGAAGCGGAAGGGAGTGTCAAACTCTTATGACTAAAACCTATCCGTGTGTCTTCTAATGCCCTTTCCGTTCCAGGGCCGCGGTGACTCTTTATAACAAATTTTAATTCCGCAACAGTTTAAAGCCTTTCTTCCGTACTTTATTAAATAAAAGACAGAGGATAAGCGTAGCCATTTTACGTGACAAAGTTGCGAGTATTTTGGGCACATTTCCAGTACGTCTACCATGAGTTTTATCAATTTATACTCGCTAGCGACTGTAATTAAAAACTGTATGAAAACTTTAAAAATCAAGTTTCTAATTTATTTTTTTAAGTTTAGTAAAAAAAAAAATAGAAACTTGTTTTTTTAACGTTTTCACACATTTTTTTTTAACTACAGTCGCTAGCGAGTATAGATTGATAAAACTCATGGTAGACGTACAGTTGACAGCGATGCGGAGGATTTTTTTTCACGTAATTTTTTACGTTTTACTTTGTAAGACGTAATGATGTATGTGTTGTCACGGGATAATTGTAAAATTAGAAACTCTTGATAAATGGTCAACTAAACATTTCTTTAACAATGATATGAATAAAACTTCTTTCGTTTACAATCTCTCCGTGTCGTTCCGGGAACCAGTACCAGTTCTTATTTATGTTTGTATGTTTAATTTCAACTTCATGTAAACAAAACTTTGTAAAAATTTATTATTTTTAAAAGAGTGTCCGTGGAGTTTCTTGCACGTTCTTCTCCATAGAGATCTACGCTTTGGAACGTGCAAATAGCTTCATCTTTTTGGACCGACCGACCTTAACAATTCAAAAGTGCCTGGTTTACTTGAAATAAATATTTTTGAGTTTGAGTTAAGTTGCCAATAAACTGGGGACAAATGAGTAATACTGAAAACATAGTCGTGGGTTTTCTGTTCATAAAATTAACTCATTAAATTAATAGTCTGTGTATAATTTGGTGCTATAATTTCGTTACTAAACTCTTTAACTGGTATTATATCTCCGGGAATAAATCTTGACCAGTTTTTAATAGGTACAGGGAATATTTGAAATAACTTTTACAAAAAAAAGCATATAATAAATTCAATTTTCCTACCTATATTTGTTTCACTGCAGTAAACAAGCCTCTGTTGGCTCAGTATGGGTTGACAATTTAAACTCATCGATGTTAGTCTAAGAATAAAATATTATTACTGCTGTGATTATTTACATAGATACAGACTTTGATGTAGAACGATATTACGTGTGTACCTACAGCCCTATAGGATAAAATACGAAAACTAATTTCAACATTTGTACAAAAAGGGACAAAGACAAATAACTCAAAAAACTCATTCACAGACACATATTTTGTCAAACCAAAACCAAAAGGGAAAAAAGAAATAGCCTTCGTCGAAAAAATCTGGAAAATTCCTGTCCTTCAGTCATCAGGCTGTGGACACAAAGTTAGTGGGAGCGGGGTGGCAGCGGCGGCCTCTGGCCTCGAAGGCAGCGGAACGGGAAGCGGCGCAGCGGCGGCGTACGAGCGATGCGCGACAGTTTAGCGGTATCAGCGCCTAAATTGACGTAGTGTTGTGCATTTTACTTTTTACTTTTTGATGACCGATGATTCAAAATTTGTATCAAAAGATTGTTGTCGTCGCTGTTTAGACATTTCGTTCGAGAACAAAGGCACTAATTTCTCATAATTCAACTCAACGCCATTCTAGTGACACGCGATCTGCCCGCTGGCTTTGAGATCGGGTCCTGCGATGACGCACCGCTTTCCGCGCCACAGACGCCGCCACCTCGCGCCCGCTGACTTCGTGCCCTTACACACATTTCTCTGGTGTGTGTACAATTTCGGTAAACAGACATATTTGTCGACGAACCTCATTCTACCTTACCTACATATTTGCTCAAAAAAGGGAGAAATGTGGATATTAAAAAGACTGTATTCATAAATACAGTCTACAGCGAATTTTTTAGCCTCTGTCATAACAGAGGCTAAAAAATTCGCTGTACGGTATTTTCTGGCTCATAAAATCGGTCTGTCGTTGATTTACGATTGAATGCCGTTTGTTTGGTCTCACAAATATCCATGACGGCTTTTTGGGCACCTAGTCACAAACATGAAGAGTCTAAAATTGCTCTAACTTGAGTATATCAGTAGTGCAATTCTGTAGACATGTCGAAGTGAAGGCTTGGGTGAAGTGATCACGAAATGAGCTGTCAATCCAAATAATCAACGTGCAATGACAGCTCACTTCGTGATCACTTCACCCAAGAATTCACTTCGACATGTTTACAGAATCGAGCGGCAGTTTTAGCTCAATAACTTTTCCGGATGATATTCTACTTTTAAAAATCTTGGTATCGGACATAAAAAGAGACTTTTTCACAAAATTATTTTTGAGAAGATAAAGGCTGAAGTAACTTGCTCACCAAAATACTATTTTGGTGAGCAAGTTAAAATGACTGAAAACGTTAAAAAACATGTTTTCATGCTAAAAAACTTATTGCCTTAGGCCTTTTCTACTAGTCGACCGAGGGTAGTCTAGAGTCAGAACATGTCAGGTAAAACTTAATGGAAACACAAATAGGAAAACAAAATACATTGGTAGACAGACAAATACAATCCAAGAAATCAACTCTGTGATGATTCCGACTATGGCCAAGACAACTGAAACTTTTTATGGATGGGAAATCATCGAATGCCCAATGTCAAATGCAAATGAAGGAAGTGTCAGACTTTTACTAAAATCTAACGTAGCGACCACCCCACCACCACCTCCTTCGAACATTCCTGCAACCCTGTCAGGCACTGAAACTAGCGGGTCTCACAAACTATGCTGATATCTTTAAGACTTGCTATCAAAGTACATTGCGTTATCACGAATATCAATAGTAATCGCGTCTCCAGAATTAACTGGCTCTTTGATTTCAAATTGCTAGTAGAACATGACAAATTATGTATCTTGAACTGTGATTAGTTCACCAAGATACAGCCTGTGCGTAATTCGGGACCTGCTTCTTCAACTTTTGAATGGTCTCCTGATAATTTAATTGTCTTAGCGTATTAATAGTCCGTTTAAGAACTTTGTGTAACTTGATAAAGAAACTATTATTATTAAAAAAAAGTATTGTGCTCATTACCAACCATAAAAGCAGACCCCAACAAATTGTGGCTACAGCTAGGCAGCCTATACAGAACTAATGAAATAATGCAACAATTCCCTCCAACTGGCTTCAAACGCAAACTGTTCCTCCAAACACCTTTGAGCTGAACACTGTTTGATTGATGTTTTGCTAACAATAGAACCGCTGAAAATGGACATCGGTGTTTGAATAGCTGTGCACAAATTTAGATTGGTTTCTGACTATATTGTTGCAAATTCTAGATACAAAGACAGGGTGGGACATGTGATGTCCAATGTCCTGACTTGTCTGAATTTCAACAATATCTCCTCCAGACATTGTCTTTTATAAAGTGGCATTGTATTACCGATACAGACAGTCGAAAAGGCAAAACGTAAGGGATAGACTTTATTGGGCATCTAGACGCTCTGCAAGATACCATCTCTTATCTTTTTGCTATTCTACCAATTCTCACTGAGCGTTTCCAAACGTCTTTTTAATGCGCACAGCAAAGGATTGGAACTCTCTGTCTTTTATTTAAGGATGGAAAGTCATCAAATGACTCCTCCCGCTCTGGGTGAAGCAGAAGGGAGTGTCAGACTCTTATTGACTAAAACCCATCCGTGTTCCTCTTAATGCCCTTTGCGTTCCAGGGCCGCGGTGACTCTTTCGAACAAATTCCACAACCCCGGCTGACACTGGCCCTAACGGGCTCCGTCTTCTGGTACTCTCTGCCTGCGTCTGTGTTTACGAACGCATTCAAACCTAGTTAGTGTGAACAGGATTCTTCTGGGTGAGCTTGCTCCATCGTCAACTTTGTCTCTGTCACCTTTGACCTAAAGTCAAAAGCAAACCAATCACAAGTAAAAAATAGGTGACATTCGGCACCGCATGCGTTTTGAATTTTTTTACTAGCATTATTGCTGATAATAGAGTATTTGACTACTAACAAAAGCCTAAAAATGAATGCTTATAACAGTACAATTTGTGAAAAAAAAATCTTCTATCCGTATCACGGAAACGTCGCGATTGTATTGGAGAGTGCAAACTTACTATGACGTGATCGAGTGACGTCACACGCAAGTAGTGCAGTCTCTGTTTATCGTGGATTTTAAAACGCTCACAACAGTTATTTTTTTAAGTTTTATAGAGTTTTTACTACGTCTTGTATCCTGCCAAGGTTTCTAGAATGAAAAAAAAATCCTGTCTATTCTCTTTTTACCCGACTTCGCCGGTGTGTTATATCGGCTATGTTTTAAGTCAATATTGAATATATAGCTATCACGTGCGAGAGTTTTGAGTTTTAGATATAGATTTTTTTCTTATTTTGGTTTTAGCACAAAAAAGCCAAAAATCTTTTTTTTTCTGTTCGTTTTCACATAATGTTTAATGGCCATGTCGATAAAATGTAAAGGAGCTATATACTACATACATTTTTTAGTGACATATATGTAAGTAAAATGATTCTCAGAAGTAATATTTCAAAACATAAATCAAATTATGATAGACGCTTAGACTGGCGTCAAAATCTATGACGGATTTTCATTTTATACAAGTAGGTACTCAAAAAGCACTAAAAGATTTTAGTGCTAAAGAATAAAATCTAACACTTTGGAATTTATTGGATACTAAAATCGCCCAAGCAAAGAAAATCGAGATACTTGAAGTAAAGTGATGGAATAATAACCTAGTAAGCTTGTAGTTTCCGCTGGGATAGCGAATTGAGAGAAATTCTCAATTCTCAAATTTGAGCTTACCCAGGCTCCTTCTAGGTAAGCTCGCTCCATCGCAGACTTTGTCTCTGTCATCTCTGACCTAGACTAGAGTAAAGAGAAAACCCATCTCAAAAGAAAAATCTGTTTAAAATTCTGAATTGATGATGATGATAATTTTGTAATGCAGTTTCATTACCTCAAAATTTATTCATAACTAGTGGACGTAACGCAGTTTCACCCGCGTAGTTCCCGTTCCCGTGGGAGTACGGGGATATTATATAGCCTATGCAACTCCCTGATAATGTAGCTATTCAATGCAAAAGATTTTTTCAAATCGGTCAAGTAGTTTCGGAGCCTATTCAATTTAAACAAAAAAATAAATATTTATTTTTTATAACATTTGTGTAGATTTTACTCCCTGATAATGTAGCTATCCAATGCTAAAAGAATTTTTCAAATCGGTCCAGTAGTTTCGGAGCCTGTTCAATTCAAACAAACAAACAAATCTTTCTTCTTTATAATATTAGTGTAGATTATGAGTACAACGACCATTGTACTTATAATTATAAATTACTTTTACTATGGGACCAATACGGAAAACGCAAAAAGTCGACTGCCCGATACGTTATGTGCACAAATCGCTTCTGAACAGCAGTTTCTTTTTTAGGGTTCCGTACCCAAAGGGTAACCAACGGAACCCTATTACTAAGCCTC
This sequence comes from Lacanobia wlatinum, assembly GCA_947578705.1. Taxonomy (NCBI): domain Eukaryota; kingdom Metazoa; phylum Arthropoda; class Insecta; order Lepidoptera; family Noctuidae; genus Lacanobia; species Lacanobia wlatinum. Next base: position 19,553,407 of record OX388046.1, on the reverse strand, counting down.
CGCTGTCCATCCGTTCATCCGTCCGTCCATACGTCCCTCCGTGCGTCTGTCAGTGGGCTATATCTCAAGAACCGTTATAGTTAGACAGTTTAAAATTTCATAGATTGTGTATTTCTATTGCCACTGTAAAAATAAAAATTAAGGTTTATGGTACGGATCCCTTCGTTTGTGTTTTTTATACTGATGAGTACAATGATCCCTCTCAAAGTTTTGGGTTTATTCTATTAAATGTTATATTTCGCTCGCTCGCGATTCGCCGTCTACTACAATATTGAAGATTCCAAAGAAATCTATTTGGTCCATTGATATTTAAGAAACCCAAGATACACATTCAGCATCTCAAAAACGTCCGCAAAAAACAAGTGCAATATGTATAATTGTGCGCGAGTTTCAAACAGTCTGGCATCGCTAGCCATACTGCACTGCTTTGTAAAAACAACTTTAAGCGATCCGTGTAAGGTTGAATTTGCAAAAAAAAATGCGCATCACTCGCCGTACTGCACTGCTTTGTAAAAACAACTTTAAGCGATCCGTGTAATGTTGAATTTGCAAAAAAATTGTATAGTATAAATTAAATATATAGTATAATTACACACAACTCACACCCGACACTTGATACATGTCAGTTTTTGACGACAGTTTTGAGTATTGCATTTGTGCGAGACTGTGCATCTTGGGTTTAGTTTTGAACTGGAAGTAACGTCACAAACCACCACTTCGTTTTTATTGTAGCCAATTTTTATTGAGTTATTGCAAAAAAAAAACCATGTGGGGCAGTCTTTGTGGACTGCCGATAGAAGTCTAAACTAAGTAAGTTGTGAATTATATCGAGTTTATGGTAAGCGTTCGGTGGCGATGACGCGGGTTCCGTGATTTTTGTTCACCCAAAAAGTGCTCAACACGCCTAAAGAAGTTTTCACTTCAAGAATGGGTCCAATATTTTTTCACTATTGTTGCCAATATGCCTGACATAGTGGTGATAGACCGACTAGAGCGTCGCGCAATGATTGTTGATATAACAGTCCCTCATGACGAGAACCTCATGAAGGCTGAGAAAGACTGTCTCTGTCATCTCTGACCTAGACTAGAGTCAAGAGCAAACCCATCGCAAATAAAAAAAAAAAAAAAACTAAGTATCTTGACTTGGCTCGCGAGGTTGTCGACATGTGGGATGTGAACACAGCAGTCATTGTGCCGATAGTCGTGACGGCCAATGGCGTAATTGCCAAGAGCCTCGACCAACATCTGAGAAGGCTCTCGTTGGGCAGCTGGATCAAAGGCTTGATCCAGAAAGCAGTACTCCTGGACACGGCGCGCATCGTCAGAAGGTTCCTCTCTCAGGAGCCCTGACCACCGGTAGCTTAGACCCTGTTCCCGATACCGGTGGGCTACTATTTTTTATATTTTTAAATGTTTTTTTTTTATTTTTATAGAAATATTTAAAAAAGTAATTTATAGGAATATTTATTGAATAAAGGAGATAATAATAAAATTAATTTATTATCGCACTAATACGGGCTTATGATACTAGAGCGTTCGCTACAATGATCATGAAAATGTTCGTGGCGATGTTTGGCTCTATTCTCGGCTCTGCGGGTCTAAAAAGGCCATTTTAGCAGAATCATATTAGAATCATAATATTAAATACACAATAATCTGTCAAATTTAATTTTAATCTTTATTGCTAACGGTACAAAGTTGATTGGGAAAATTTGTCAGTGACGGGTAGGGTTGTGATTCTGCTGTGTCCTTTTTACCCGACTACGGCAAAGCCAAAAGGAAGGGTAATGATTTTAGCAGTCTATGTATGTATGTATGTATATAACTATGTTCCACTCTTACGCCTAAACCACTGAGCCGATTTTTATGATTGAGGTATCAATAAATTCTTAAAAACGTTCCGGGTGACATAGGCTATATAAATTATTCCTAAATGTATTATGATGGAGTTGACACGTAAATTTCTATCCACGAAAAAAAATAATTTCAGATATTTGTGACATGTTTGGTATCAAACGAAAGGTCTTGATGAGCACATTACAAATATGTATGTATATCATATTGTCTAAGTAAATGTATAGGTTTAAATTGCTAAAAAACAAGTAAAAGCGAGCCTGCACTTCGTGGGACGTAGCTGTACAATTTAGTGAAAAACATGATCAAAGTGATACCAACGTGAAGTTAATCAAATCTTTGAAATTTTTACGATTTGTTATGCCACTCATTAGAAGAAAAATACATAAAGCGAAATATTTATGTTTCGGATTTTTTCGAAGCTCGATAGATGGTGTTAGCGTCGAAATAAATCACGCCATGCTTTCGTCTCTGATGTCGCTTCGTTCCTGTAATGGGACGTGGTGAGCGGTCACAACCCTGCCCTTGGCAACCCCTTGACCCGTAAAACGGGCCTCTCACTGTGTTCCATAGCTAAAAATGCTTAAATTCGTCGAGTGAGCGCCTGCCCAAAAAGTGATAGCAACTCATACGCAATATGTATAAATGCTAATTGTATACTACAGGCGCGCTGCGGCGCCGTTATCTCATTGTCGCATTTTCACGACACCAAGTCGGCAGTCAATAGGTTTCGTTTGTTTTTTACCCGACTACGGCAAATCCAAAAGGAAGGGTTATGATTTTAGCTGTCTATGTATGTATGTATATATGTATGTTCCACTCTAGCGCCTAACTAATCCACTGAACTGATTGTGATGAATAAGGTATCAATAGATTTGTAAGAACTTTGCGGGTGACATAGGCTAGGTATACATTTTCACTTTATTTAAAATGCGAGAAAACACACGTAAATTTCTGACTCTAAAAAAAAAATTAAATTGAGATAATCATAACATGTTTGGTATCAAAGGAAAGGTCTTAACGAGCACTTTATAAATATGTACAAATATTGTATTGTCTAAGTAAATAAATATGTATAAATTGTTAACAAACAAGCGACAGTGAGTATTACTGAAAAAGTAATCTATGTAGAATCTGTAGAAGAGTTGTTGTTGTACATTAAATTAAAATAAAGTAGCCAGGAATAGGTACTAACAGAAACCATTTCCAGTATTTATTTTTTTTACCGTTTGTCTGTTTAGTTGTTCAAAACACGTGGAAAGTAAAAAAACTAATGCAGATAACTTTTATCAATTGTAATTTTATAACTCAAAGTACAAAATTAAGGTTTTGTTTCATCCGAATCGGTTCGCTCTATCAAAATATATGTGAATTTAACATTAATTTTCATTACGTATAGCAAATACATACACGTAACGCCATCTATTGAAAAAAAAATCGTACTACCAGTTCATGGAAATAACACCAGGCCTTAAAACTGGAAAGTCGCAGGGAACAGCCGATAGATATGTTTATATAATATCTATTCAGCCTTTTCCCAGCGTTCCGCAGCTGAATACCAGTAATTTACGTGATGCGGCAGATCTCCACAACCCAGAAACAGGGTAACGCGGTACTTCTTGGCAGACCTGGTGTCAGATATTCTGGCTTCTGACCATCCGTAACGTCTGCCAAAAATCTACAAATAACAGGCGGGACCAATGGCTTAACTTGCTTTCCGAGGCACGGAGGAGTCTTAGCATGCGTTGTTTAACCGAGAAGATCGAATCGCTTTTGTCATTTAGCCCCAAGATTCTCAGAGACCATTATTGATAATTAGCCGTAATAAATGGGATGAAAAGTCTGACAACTTATTTTACTTATGATTTTGTATCTTTAAAATAATAATAATAAGTATGTATTTTTATAATTCTGATTGATATCCCCAACTCTACGTTAAAGCGCAAATTTTGCGAACAGTCTCCTGAGATTACTGACTAATATTAAGTAGCATTGTAAGCAAATCCAGACTTTATGACCAGTAGCAACATTAAACCGTTTTAACTTGTCTACACTATCTACACTAATATTATAAAGAGGAAAGATTTGTTTGTTTGTTTGTTTGAAATGAATAGGCTCCGAAACTACTGGACCGATTTGAAAAATTCTTCCAGCAACGGATAGCTACATTATCAGAGAGTAACATATGCTATATTTTATCCCCGTACTCCCACGGAAACGGGAACTATGCGGGTGAAACCGCGTGACGTTCACTAGTAATAGATAAACAAAATGAAATGACTTTAACATACTGAAATTAAATGAGTCAAAGTTCACTCATTTAATTTCAGTGAAAATTAAACTTTTATGCGGAAACCTGGCAACATTAGGTCACCCGCAGGCCTTAATGGCTTATCATCCGTGGTGAGGGGCAAAGCCCCGTGATAGGTTCGACGCGACTTTTAAGACAATACAAAGTTTTAAGACAAGACATAAAGTGTTGGTTATGTATCTATGTCCTTAATCTTCATCAACTGTCCAACCTTTTCCCAAATATATTGGGTTCAGCTTCCAGACAAACTGGATCCAGCTGAATACCACATCCCAATAACTGGGTGGCCCGGTACTTTTTGGTCAGATTAATAATAATAATAATAATAATAATAATTTTATTCAATAACTTAGGACTAGATTATATTGCGGATTCAGTAACATGGTATAAAGTTTCTAAATCTAGTTTGTGGGTGCAGTACTGTTCCTCTAGATAGGTTACGACGTAACCTGTGTTTAGATGAAACAGTTCCGATCCCCTGTGGTAACGTAGTGGTTTACATATACCTAGTACGTGAGCAGCAGTGTATTATTAACTTACATAGAAAATTAATATTATACAAACGGGAACAAACGAAAAACCAAAGGTAGTATTTGGACAATAAAATTACAATTTTACAGAAAAAAAAAAACAAAAACGAGGCAAACAATTAAAAAAAATATATAAATAAATCATTATATATATATATATATGTTCAGTGTTATTGTGTGCGAAATAATTGTAAATAGTGTAGTGCGTGTTGGGATTTTATTATTGGTACGTTGTGTGTAATGTATGAATGTGTTTGAGTCACTTCCTTAGAAATTCCTCCGTTTCGTTGTAGTTTAAATTAAGTAATAATGTGCGAGCAGTATTTTTACAAATAAAATGTTTTAAACCAAAAATTGGAGTTCTTGCGTTAATTTTATTATAGAGTGAAGGGCCAAGATATAGAGCGAATTTTTTTATAAAAGCAGTGCGTGCCGGTGGAACTGTGCAGATAAGGTCTTTACGACGTTTAGACATTTGCTTAAAAGGTGTTCTCTTGTGTTGTAGTAAAACTATTTGTAGGATAAATAGCTGTCGCACATTAAGTAAATTGCAAGATTTGTACAGTTCGGTAGTTGGGAAAAAAATCGGTCTGAATGTCGCCACTTTTAAAATAGCTCTGTGAGCGATCTCAAGTGGCATAAGTAAGGTTTTTGCAGCACCACCCCAGCAAGATATACAATACATGAGGATTGACTGGCAGAGAGCAAAATATACCTTCCGGATAATTAAAGGATTGGCTACATGTCGCAGGGTTTTAAAAATATAAATAAGCTTACGTAAACGACCAGTAAGTGAGTTGATGTGTAATCCAAAATTAAGGTTTTTATCTAGAACTATCCCAAGATATTTAACTTGTTCCACTAAGGTTAGAGTAGGACATTGACAATTAAGTTGTGACTGTGTGAGACAAGAATGGGCTTTTATACAGATTGGGGCTTTTGGTTGGGAGCTGTTGGAAATTGAAAAAGTGATGAAGTTAGTTTTATTGGCATTGAGAGTCAGAGTGTGAGAAGAAAGCCACTTCAACACAGAATTAAAGCCGTCCTGTGCCGTTGCTTGGAGTTGCGACCATGAGTTTGCAGTGAAAGTGATAGCAGTATCGTCTGCAAAGGAAACTATTGTAGCATTTGGAATTTGGAGACTGCAAAGGTCGTTAATAAAGACAAGAAATAGTGTGGGTCCCAAAATGCTTCCTTGAGGCACGCCATACTGAATGGGTAGTTCATCACTTTTATAATTCTCTATAGCCACTAGTTGGGAGCGATTGGTAAGATAACTCTTGAATAGATCAAGTGGAGCGCCCCTCACACCCAAACCCTCAAGTTTGAGTAAAAGAGTGGAGACGGGAACGGTGTCGAATGCCTTCGCAAGATCCAGGAATATGGTTAGGACTTTATTGTTAGCATTCAGATTATCCACTATGTTGTTGACTAACATATGGACAGCGTCACAAGTGGATTTGTTCCTGCGAAAGCCAAACTGTTGGGGTGATAACAGATTGAAGTGTTCGAGAAAGCGCACAAGCCGTTTGTTTATAAGGCGTTCAAGCACCTTAGACAAGGCACTAAGAACTGCTATTGGGCGATAGTTATTTGGCAAACTCCCGTCGCCACCCTTAAAGATAGGATGAATGATTGCCTTTTTAAAAGAAGTAGGAAAGGTAGCCGATTCAAAGCAAAGGTTGAAAATGTGGCATAGTATAGGTGCAAGGGTTCGAGCATATCTTCTAAGAAAGGTTTGAGATATGCCATCCCATCCAGTGGCCGCATTAACCTTCAGCTGATTAATGGTACTTATGACTTCATCATGATCTGTTTGTTCTAAGACAAAAGATTTGTAGGATCTTGAGCTACGTGTGGGGGGTTCGTGATTTTGAATATTTTCTGCAAGTTTTTTCCCAATATTGACAAAGTATTCGTTTACCTTATTGCAAGACTGTCCGGGAGAATAGGAGTGGTGTAAGAGTTGGTTGGAGGGATTCTTTGTTTTTTGAGAATTTGTGATAGTTTTGATTGTGTCCCATAGTTTTTTAGGATTTTCCGATGCCTTTTTTAGTTCTTCCGAGTCATATTTTCTTTTTCTTTTTTTCAATAGGGTTGCACAAAAATTTCTGTATCGCTTATATGTAAGTAATATTGTAGGATTTTCTGGAGACAGTTTTACTTTTTTATGAAGAGAATCTCGGTGCCGGATACACCGCAGCAAGCCTGGCGTAATCCATGGTTTCAGTGTTCTTTTACTTGCTGGGACTTTGACAACAGTCGTGAATTTATCTATTGCATTTTTTAGTATATGTATAAGGCTGTTGATAGCTTCGTTAGGGTCAGAGATTAAAAATAGAGGGCTAAAGTCTAAGTATTCCATGTAGCTATCAAGTTCTTCGTAGTTTATTTTAGGGAAGGAATTCTGAGTGGTCGGTTTTGCTTTTTTGTTGTTTATACATAATAGAGAAGAGCAATGATCAGTGAGCGTTGTGTCGTAAATTAGGGTAAGAATAGAAGCCTTGGTTCGGATCATAACATGGTCTAAGCAGTTTTGTCCTCTAGTAGGCTGTGTATGAGCAGGTAGGAATCCGTGATACGCCATGGTACTAAGATATTCATGGGATCGAGAATCTTGGGTAGTGGGTTTAATATCCAGATTAATGTCTCCAGTTAATATGACTGATTTGTAGGATCCGAGGGATGGAAGGATGTTATTGAGTGCTGTGAGAAATGTATGAATGTTTTCGTTTGAGGGAGAGCGGTAGATACATAGTACAGCCATTTCAGAATTTAGCATCACGAGGAGACCCGAGGCCGATCCAAGGAAATCAGGTTCTTCGCAAGTTATTGCAATGTCTGACTTAGCATACACAACCACCCCGTCGCTCTGATTAAGGTGTTTGGTAGTTTTGTATGTTCTATAGTTTTGTAGCGTAGGAATATAGGTGTTACTAACGCACGGTAACCAGCATTCTGTAAGCACCAGAAGATCACAGTCCATATTCATACGGTGGATAAGAGTTTGGAGGTTTAGGTAATTGCAGTTAATGGACCGGATATTTTGAGTTAGCGTTGTGAACCAAGAGCTCCCGTTTTTAAGGTAAGATTTGGTGTCTTCAGGGGTACATGTATGAGTCTCGGATACAGAAAATTGGTCAAGATTTGATATTATGTCATTTATGTTATGAGACATAGTTGTAGGAAATTAAGGACACATTCATAATGAAAAAGGCTATATAAATAAGGTGGTATAGTTTTAGGGACTTTTGTTATCAGTAATAATGAGCGTGATGTAGTGGAATTGTGTGTAAATTTTGTATTATGTGTCGGTTTTAACAAGTGATTATATAAAGAAAATTGAGTTGATATGTTTAGTGTATAGTAGTTTACATTAATGACCTTAAAAATAACATAAACCAAGTAAAGAACAGCTGATGTGAGAACTGTTGACCAACAGTGAGTGGTTCTTAAAGGTTGAACTAGTCAAGAGTTCTTGGTTGTAATAGTTGATGACATCTTTTGGATTTGCTGTTCACTTTTAACTACAATAGAGGGGCTGTCTGGATCTTTTTTCATCAGGATGCGTCCGTCCGCGGTCCAGCAAAACAAGTACTGGTTCACTTTGGCGTAGTTCCGAGCCAGATAAAAAAGTCGTTTAGAGTAAGAAGTCAATTGTTCTGCAGCGTATGTTGGAGTTTTTGGAGCTAGTAAACCCAGGTGAGTTGAGTTTAACTTGTTGTTAGGATTCCGTTTATTGTGGTCTTTAATAGCTGTCAGAAAGGTGGCTTTGGTAAGGGTATTTGTAAATTCAACTGTTAAAGTAGAATTAGGACTTTCTTTCTTTGAAGGCTGTCGTGAAACGTCGCGTATATCAGATACTTGCAGCTTTATTTCCAATTGTTTTGATAGTTCTAGTAGGGCATCATATAGCATATTTTTAGTCTCTTTGGTTCTCTTTGGTACGTTGCGAAGCTCGATGCAAGTTTTAACTAAGGCCCGATCGAATGACTCGACCTTTTCTTCTAGGGCAGTTAACTTTGACGCCATGGAGCTGCGTTCTTTTTCTAAGCTAACAATTTTTGTTTCGAGTGATGTTAACTGGTCAGATACAGAATTCAATGATTTTTCCATGTCCGTAAATGTTTCCTCTATTTTTGAGTTAGAAGTTTTTATTTCAATAAAGTAACTTTCTAGTTTCTCCATGCGGGAATTTTGTGTGATAGACATGTTTTGAATCATATCTCGTATTTCGTTCTTGAAGTCCGCCAAGTAGTCGCTAACATTGTTGTCACCTGACGGACATCGTCGTTTATTAGTTCTTTGGGTAACATTACTCTTAAATGTGCTGTTGTTTGACGTCTCGTCGGTATCGAACAGTTTAGTAATGTCTGATTCGGAACGTGACGGTTGACTCGGTGGTGTTCTCTGCGTCGACATATTTTGTATTTACTGGCTTAGTTGGTTAGAAACAGCACAAACAATATTCTATAAATCACAAAAAGTGCTAGGTCCTCCTGAGATTCGAACTTCCGACCTGAGGCTCAGTTGAATCGTCCGGGGCTCTAAACCAACGCGCCAAGCGAGCAGTTAATCGAGTTGGTAAAATAGCCACACTGTTTTTGCCTCTGCGGCAATAGGTGAAAGGACGTTAAGTGCGAGACACGGTGACGACAAGTCAAGGTCAAGCGGGTATGTCACTGCACGATTGTCACTTTAACGAAGATTTTTAAAACTTATATCACCAAAACAGTATTTTTTACACTCACTATATTGTTTTTACGTCTGTAATAAAGTTTATTGTTGTAGTTTATGCAAGATTATCAAAAAACTTTTGGTGTAGGAACGTTAAGTTGTTTAAAATAATTTAAAAACACGGAGTGCCCACGAAACACGTTCAATCGCTAGCGCACGGCGCGGGGGGATGGTGATTGGGAGATTGGTGTCAGATTTTCTGGCTTCTGACAATCCGTAACGACTGTCAAAAGTCTACAAATAACAGGCGGGACCAACGGATTTAAGTACTTTCCGAGGCATGCAAGAGTCTTGGTATGATAAGATAAGACGATCAACCATACACGGACCGACTTCAGCAACAGTGGCGTAGCTAGCATGGCTGTCACCTGGGGCACCCTGAAATATTTATGCCTTGCGCGGTGACGGAAGTCACAAGCCATTTTTCGATTTTTTTTGCACCTCATCTCGGACAGGATTCATTGCGTCCCCTGTTAAGGGGTGACACCCGACCGTAACAAAAAAGTCAACGAACGGTTGAGTGTCACCCGCAAATGTAGAAAACAGCAAGAAAGAACTAAAAAAAATTTTACTTCTTAGGTATCTATGCATCACCATCACACTTTTTCGCCCATATCCACGCCAAAAAAGTCGCGAGCATAGCTAGTTGTACATAATTAAAATGATAGCGACGTGCAGTTATAAATAGAAACGATTTTTAAAACGGAAAAGTATAAAATAAAAAAATAGTTTAAAAAACTGTAACCCGACTACAGAAAAATAAAAGTGATCTCAAAAGTATGAAACAAGAAAATATTTCAGAAACAAATCAAGAGAGGTACAAAAATGGTGAAAGTAAAGCCGTGGTCGCATGCCTGTATATCATATGGGTGCCTGGCACATCTATAAAACTATCAAGGCATGCGACCACGGCTTTACTTTCACCATTTTTGTACCTCTCTTGATTTGTTTCTGAAATATTTTCTTGTTTCATACTTTTGAGATCACTTTTATTTTTCTGTAGTCGGGTTACAGTTTTTTAAACTATTTTTTTTTAGACCCCCTGTTCATTGTTCAGTTCGACATATTTAAAAACGGCAAATACTCGATGATCTGTTATAAGTGAATGCTCAAGTTTATCACACCTTAAGACAAGAATAAACAAAAGTTAGACAAAGGCCTTCTTCGATATTTATTCAAAACGTTTGTTGTAACATCAGAGACATATTGAGAAAGCCTTCAAACCACAAAATTCTCTCTTGCGTTTGCTATATGTCCGTAACAAACATTATATCTATTAGGCATAAACTTCGTGGCAATAAAACAGATAGGCATAGAAGGTCGGCTCCATTCAACGAGCGAAAACGCACGCACGCACACATAGACACGCTTCACGTACAGCGAGTGCAAGCGTAACGCGACCGGCATTTGATCACTGTTATGTACGTATGAACATGCACGCACACACAGACACTCTTCACGTCAGCGAGTGCACCGCATATCACACATATATATTCGCTGAGTGTAGAATTTATTTGCTGGTCAATTCTGTAAACATGTCGAAGTGAAGGCTTGGGTGAAGTGATCACGAAATGAGCTGTCATTCCATCTTGATTACTTGTATTGGCAACTCACTTATTGATCACTTCACCCAAGCTTTCACTTCGACATGTGTACAAAATCGCACTGCTGTTTGAGAATGCTGTACACATAGTACGCGTCTATGTGTGCGTTGCGAGAAAGATGTCTACACCAACTCGTGGGCGATAATGACCTTGTTTTGAATCAACGTGGTTTGGTTTTGTTGGGATTAAAAGTGAAAATATGACTAAAATAGATGGAAAAATAGAGAACAATTCTGTCTTCTCTTTTGACCCATTAATATCTATGATTACACGTTAGCACTCACTGACACGCTTACTTTATATGAAATGTTTTGACAGTTTGTCAACTCTTCCAGTAGTTTTGTTCTCTGATAGATGTAACCTAGGTATGTTTCAGTCAAGAGTAAATAGGTTAATAGACAAACATACTCCGTCGTCGTGGTCGACGACCGTCATCGTTTTCCATCAGGCGAGATTGTGGTCGAACGGGAGTCTATCGCATCCAACGGCTACCCGCAACCCTCACCAGGTTATCGGTCCACCTTTTAGGACGCACAAGACTAGTTGCTATAGCGACACTTGGGGGAGGCCTATGTCCAGCACTGGACGTCTTTCGGCTGAAATGATGATGGTGATGAGGATGTGGGATAATTAAAAAAAAGTTGCTGCCAAGGTTTCTTGCCCTGTGGAGTCAGCCTTCTGTACTTATCTTCTCTGTGTCATGACTTTAATATCTTAGTCTGGCGGTGACCACAAGCGTTGTTAAGGGACCCATAACGACGCCAAATTAATTAGTGCGCTTATTCACTTATCTTAGAGGCTGTTCTCTCGGTACAGAGGTGCGGTAGAGATAATTATACTGGCAGAGGTCAAGACAAGGTTGAATTACAGTTCAAAGCCCTGTGAAGAAATAGATTGATTTGTTTGTTTTTAAGAGCGTTTACTATTCTCGATACTGCATTCAAACACGTAAGTTCTTTATCTTAAAAATGAATGAAACGAGCTATGAAACAATGGCCTCATATAGTTTGAGTTAACCGAAATTGACGTGTAAAAGTGTTATTTATAACTCATTTTCAAAATAAACATCATTTATTTATCATTTAATGGAACTTGAGACGCACAGGTCGGCAAGATATCTAGGTGTAAACAGTTAGTTAATAACTTGGTTGAAAAAAGTTTGGAGAGACAGTGAGAGCAATTTAAAGTTTTAAATAGAAAAGGGAAGAATCGATCTCTCTTTCTTTCTAAACTCTTTATCTAGTTTTTTATTTGTGATGGGTTTGCTCTTGACTCTAGTCTAGGTCAGAGATGACAGAGACAAAGTCTACGATGGAGCAAACTTACACAGAAGGAGCCTGTCCACTCTAACTTTGAAGAGATTAGAGTTGTAAGCTTTCGGAAACACTGACGCAGGCAGAGAGTTCCACTACTTTGCTGTGCGTATTATAAAAGACGTTTGAAAACGCTTAGTGCGAATTGGTAGAATAACAATAAGACAGGGATGGTAAGTTGCAGTGCATCTGGATGTCCCATGGTGGAAGGGGGCCGGTGGGATGAGGTCGTGGACTTCTTGAGCACACTAACCGAATTATAATCTGTAGAAGACCGACAAGCAGGCAACCTTGTGGCGATGAGCCAAGCTATGTAGCTGGGCATCCATCAGTTTTACGTCGCCGATTAGCCTCTTAGCTCTGCGTTTCACCGAGTCAAGCGCGTTGTGAAGAAAATCAATCAACTTCGCCAAGTATTTTCCCAACCTTGTTGCGGTCGGCTTCCAGTCTAACTAGATGCGGATGAATACTAGTATTTCATATAGAGCAACTGCTCGTCTGACCTATAGAAACTTAACTGGGTAATATGTTACCCCTGGCAACACTGGTATCAGATATTTTGGCGACTGACTACCCGAAATGATTGTCGCTTGCTTTGGAGTGGTATTCCGGAATGGAACCATCTTTTTTTCTTTCTTTTTTCTCAACTAATATTGTCCCACTGCTGGACAAAGATCTCCCCCATAGCCTTCCACTCTTCCCGATGTGTTGCCTTCTCCGACCAATCCGTCATGAACGCCTCCAAGTCGTCACGCCAGCGTTTCCTAGACCTTCCTCCGCGACGACGCCCGTCCACTGGCTCCCAGTGCGTAACAACTCTGGCTCTTCTGTCCTGATGCATATTACATATGGAACCATCTACCCAGTCAAAATTCAACTTGAGCTAGCGTCGTGTCCTCATTTAGGTGAATTTAATACTGTATGTAAGCGACACCAGTCATTTCCTGAGACTGTCAAGACGCATTCATAAGAGTCGGTTTTGTGGTCAATTTTATTACCTACTATTAAATCCAGTACCTATTCCAACAACAAACATCAATTGAAATACAATACTACGTACTTCAGTAATCCTGTCTAACCCGATTCTATTTTAGTTTGTCGGTGTGTGTGACCCTGGTGTGTGGAATTAATACGGGTCGTGTCGGATTATTGGTTTTCCTAAAGGGTCACGGGGATCAAACTTCGGGAACCCAAGATTTGCTAACCGTATATCCTAAATGGGAGTACGATTAGGGTTTTACTAATGCAGTTGGAGAATCGCATTAAAAGTAATCAAAATCACTAAGGATTAGTCTCAATGATTGTGAAAAATAAATGTTGCTTTTAGAAACAATTAATGAACTACAGACAACAACCCGCGAACGCAATATGGAAGGAAAATATAAAATACTAAGGCATCCAGCTTTATAAGAATCTAAATATCAGGAACAAATCTTCTTTTAGTATAATATTTACTCAGGCAGTAGGTACGTCACTAAAAACACAAAAATACTGAGTTAACGATATTAGTCTTACACACAATATCCTTGTCGACATCGTACCTACCTACATTAAGAAAACAAAATTTTTAGCTATTGGACTACACTAGTCGTAGTTATGTATTTATTCGCTTAGTGAATATTGTTCTTTTACAACAAATAAAGGATCTTTAAACCCAATTTGAGAGGTCAAAGGAATCCGTGGTTGTGCAGAACAGGTTATAATGGCTCGTTACATACTCGAGCCTATGCCAGTGGACAAGAACAACAAAAAAATTTTGATTGTGTGTGATAAAGTTATCTTCTAAGTAGAAGGCAATCAAAAATTTACTCATCTCTTTTGTACACTTACACCCATATTCCACAAAGTAAACTCAATAAAATGAAACTGTCAATAAAATGGTCATAAATGGAAGTTTTCATACTTGAAAGATGAGCAAGCAAAAACGTAAACACGTTTGCTCAGCTAAAACTCATCTCTCGAGTACAAAAATTTCCAAAGCAGTTCTTTCTTTGTTCAGATTTTTTTTCTTTTTAATTTATGCCCTATTTAATATTTATATTTATTAGTTTTTATTTTAGTCGTATAGTTCGTGTAACTATGCTTTTGCTTGTGAGTTGTGTCTTCTTTTCTTGCACTGAATAAATTTTATGTCTATCTATCAAAGCTTTCATTGCCGTTTTCGTGCTTGTGTTGGAGTTGAATTTCGAGTTGAGTTGGAGTACACGTTTTGAAATATGGGCCTTAGTGTCAAATAGATCTCAAACAATCTATTACATATTATGATGCGGCTATAGACGACATAAATGAAGCTGACTTCTCGTCAATTTTCACTTATCATAGTGCTCATGAATCTGCTGCTTTCCTTGTTGGCACCATATCAGATATAATTGCAAAAAATACACATGAAATAAAAATCCCACACAGTAAAATTACAATAAAACCCTGGATTACTCCCGGCTTATTAAGATGCATTCACACTCGCGATAAGATGCATATGAGACTTAAAAATGACCCAGAAAATGTCACGCTAAAGCTAACCTACTCACGTTACAGAAATTTCTGTAATAATTTATTGAGAAAATTAAAAATTAACCATAACCAACTTGCACTACAGAAATCAAAAAATAGTATGAAAAATACATGGAAAACTATTAAATCAATCACTGATATCTCGCACACCCAGAGCCATTCAACTAATCTCCTACATAATTTCCCAGATGAAAAGCTGTCTGTGAACGCAGTTAATTACTTTTTTTCTAACGTCGGTAAAAACTTAGCCCAAAATTTTTTAAATAATCCCAACAACAATACTCGTTTCTCAAACACTGCGGTCACCAACAGCAATTCTATGGTTCTGACTAATATTGACGAACATGAAGTAACCTCGGTCATCAATGGTTTGAAAGAAGACAGTGCTACCGGTTGGGATAATATCCCCTCTAAAATTGTAAAAGCCTGTCGAAATAAACTTGTTCCGCTGATCACATATCTCTGTAATCTATCTCTGACCCAGGGTGCTTTTCCGAGAGTTTTTAAGAGAGCCATTGTCCATCCTATTTATAAGAGTGGTGACAGAGACAGTGTCAATAACTACCGCCCCATTTCTGTTCTTCCCTCCCTATCTAAAATCCTGGAAAAAGTTTTAAATAACCGTCTAATTTCTTTCCTGGACAAATACCATATCTTGGGGGACAATCAATATGGATTTAGAAAAGGAGTGTCTACTGAGGACGCCGTTCTGAATCTGACAAATGAAATTGTAACTCACTTAGATAACAAGCGTAAATGCCTTGGTATTTTTTTAGATCTCTCTAAGGCGTTTGACACTGTCTCTGTCCCCATCCTTATCAATAAACTAGAACGAATTGGTATCCGTGGAGAACCATTGAAAATCTTTAAGGATTATCTTACAGACCGCACCCAGTGTGTCAAGATTGGTTCTGTAGTGAGTGATGAAGAAAATCTTTCCTTCGGAATACCCCAAGGCTCCATTTTAGGACCCACTCTGTTCCTTATCTACATAAATGAGCTGTGTAGACTATCACTATTCAAATGTAACATTTTTACATACGCAGATGACACAGCTCTTGTAGTTAACGGAGAGGACTGGGTTGAGGTACAGAACAATGCACAAAATGCTTTAAAATCTGTCATGTCGTGGTTATCAGAAAATCAACTTACATTAAATGTTTCTAAGTCTGTGTATCTTCCATTTGCCCTTAGAAAAAAACAACTTCCACAAACCCAATCTATAATATTGAAAGCCCATAACTGCTTTGATCAAAATCTTGACTGCCCATGTCTGCCGCTAAGTAGAACTGGTTGTGTTAAGTATCTCGGCGTTTTTATAGACGACACCCTTACCTGGACACCTCATGTAACCTCCCTCACAGCACGAGTCAGAAAACTTATTTACATTCTTAAAAAACTAAGGAAATCTGCCGATTTAAAAACACTCAAACTAGTATACTTTGCGCTGTGCCAGTCCCTAATAACTTACTGTATATGTGTGTGGGGTGGTTGTTGTAAAACTCTTATGATTGGGCTGGAGAGAGCGCAAAGAGCCGTATTAAAGGTTATGACATGTAAGCCTATCCGATATCCTACTAAAAAGTTATACACCGACTGTGAGCTACTGACAGTTAGAAAACTCTATGTCCGACATGTGGTATTGCGTAAACACTTAACCAAACACATTGAACTCATCTCCAAAAGACGTCATGTAACAGACATTCTTCGTTCTCACAGGCACAACACCGCATTAGCGCGGAGACACTATAATGTCATATCCATCAATTTGTACAATATAACTCATAAAATACTTCAAATCTTCCAACTCACTAAACCTAAAGTCAAGTCCTGTATGAGTGAATGGCTGATGAGGTTAAATTATGAAGAAGTTGAGAAACTTCTTAAGCCACCTTAAGCCTTCAATATCCACATCCACACTCTAAATCTCAGACTCTCACGCATATTTTTTTTTCAAATAAACACACCCCTCGGGACTTGCCGCATACAGAACATAACACTTATTAACCTTATAATAATTATTAACACATAACACACATTAAACACCACTCATGACAACATTGCCACCTAGCTTTCACCACATTTATTCACACCTGCTGGCCTGCTATGACGTCTTAAAGCGATCGTGTATAGGGTGTGGTGAGGAGACAGAGTTATACAAGACGCATAACACTGTCCCTTTTCCTCAGCTTGGTCGTGATCGTATTGGCACGTCATAGTAGGGCCGCAGGGCAATACTACACATCACAGGTAGCCGTAGATAATAATATACCTACTTTTTCCTTTTTTTATTTACTGTTATTTTATTAATATTTTTCTTATTTGCCTGCTGCATGCATTCCTTTCTTTAATTGTACTCTATATGTTTACAAAATGAGAGAGCGCCTTGGCTTCCATAATACAAGTCATACTTAGTTTGGAAGTCAAGAGTTCCCTTCTTTGTTCATTTTGAATCGCAATAAAGCTTTTTATTTTTTTATTATTTTTATTTTCAAACTTAGATAAATGTGTCTAAAATCGTCTAAAGGAAGAGTCTAAAGTTTTTGTGAGTGACAAAAATATCTAAATCTATCTAAAGATTTTCGGACGTCATTATCTCGTGAATAGTAAGTTATTATTGCGCGCCAGAATTGATGTCAGATACATAGCGACATTAGTTACTACTAGCGCCATCTAGTGTCGAGGAACAGAATTAGTAGAGAAAAGAATTTCCTACCCTTTCCTGTGCTAGAACATTCCAAAATTCTCGACACGTTCGTCTCGCTATGTCCGCGAACATTAGTAGGCTTTAGAAGTAACTGACGCCCTTTAAGGCCTACTGATAGACTGTGATCGAGTCAGTACTGGATTTGCGATACAACGGTTAACTTCAACTGCGAATTAAGACAAAAAAGGCCACTGTAGCAGAATCAGAAAGCACATCACGTTATCTGAAACTGTCAAATTTTCCCAATCAACCTTGAACCTAATCCGTTGGCGATAAAGATGAAAATGAAATTTGACAGATTGTTGTGTGATTAATTTATGATTCTACTAAGTGGCCTTTTTAGACTCGCTTATTGTACTACACAATTGTGTTTCATAATTAGTTTTTAAAATTGGAATAAGTGTTCTTAAATTAAAGTGTCCATTTTAGATTATTTAATCGGTTGTTTTAACTGACACGAATCCCAAAGCTCGCAACAATAGGGATTTGATAATAAGAAGTGAGTCTTACCTGACACGCAAAATATTGCAAGTGTGTACATCAAATTTATTTTCATGTTGTTGGTGTGTCAAAACTGGGCTAAAATGGTTCGTACAATATAAGTCACGCCCGCGTACGTCGTGCACTTGACTGTCACACTGCCGGTGTAGACATGGTGTATGGATTCTTACCTCTGAATGCTGTAAGTGTATGGCCTGAAACCTCTGGTCAGAACTGTATGTGGTCAGGCCGACTGTTAAGAGGTGATAGTCTTTTCTTCTTATCCACGATACCTGGAACAACAGAGTTAAATTTAATTATCTACACAACAAACATATTGGGAATTATATGTTTGGGCCGTTTGGGGCTGAAACACTAGAGCCATTTGGCCCGAGTGCTCGTCGAGTTTTTCGTGATGAGCAAGCAATGAGTCGACTCTTCTGGCCTTATCTTTGGCTAACGATCCGTTGCTATTCAACGTGGCAATGCGGCCAGTGTTCTAGGAACTTTTGCAATTGACAACGATGTGGTCGAATTTTTCGATGCCCTATGAATTTTTTTTTGAACTTTTACAGTTTTTACTAGAATATACGGGTGAGGCTCAGAAGTCAACACTTGGAGTGTTAAAGTACCTGAACTTTTATCGTAGAAGTTTGTATTCGTAATATTATAATTAGTTCACACGCAGAAAGTTTCACACATTATTATGCAAAAAGAATATATTAAAACTTGGTCCTTATTAAACACCAGCCAGCGTATACGGTGAGAGCATCATAGAATCTCATGTGAAGCTCTCACCGAGTACGTTTTTGTGAAGCGATCATGAGGAGAGCTGTGATTCTTTTTTTTTTTTCTAAGGATGGAAAATCATCAAATGACTCCTCCCGCTCTGGGTGAAGCAGAAGGGAGGGTCAGACTCTTACTAACTAAAACCCATCCGTAGTCCTCCTAATGCCCTTTGCGTTCCAAGGATGCGGTGACTCTTTCGAACAAATTCCGCAACTCCGGCAGAGAGCTGTCATGCTATCTTGTTTGTATGAATTGATAATAAAATTATTGTGTCATGTTCATTTCACCTAAAAAACTATGCACATGGCGTGTATTTTTAACGCACCGAAGACGCACGTTTTACGAACGCGCGCTCACGGCGCTGTAATTTCGTTTAAGGCTTGTATTCATGAAAATGACCTTGTGCATTGTGGCGGAGCTAACTACCCCTCTACGCGCCGCTACCCGCATTTTATATGCTTATAATAAAAATAATACATGTTTTAAAGAAGTAATATAACTACTTTTTTCAGATGTAATTTCTCTATGAGTGCCGACGAAAAGCTGCTTTACCTGCACGCTGTTTTTAAGCTTTTTCGAGAGAGCAACCTTAAAGCGCGTCAGCGCGTGTCATCTGAACGTTGTCGGCGCGATAAAAACGCCGTGTGCAAAGGCCGTGAGATATATGTCGATAGAATCGACTGGCAGCTTTTAGAATAATCTAATCTAAAATTTTCAAATTAAGTTTTTAATCTACGACTGTCACAGACATCACTTTTAGATACCAAGAAAAAATCAACAAGGAAGTACACAATTTAAAATTACCCGTTCCAAAAATCAACTAAAAACATTTTCTGATACCAGAAAATGTTCTCTTAACTCGTAATCTAGAGTAGCCTGGGTGCCTGCCAATACATTTAAGCAGCACTAAAACCAATTTATTGGTAACATCGAACGGTGTTAAATGGCGTCGTATGGGGGCGGTGTTTAGTGAATTCTACTACGTGTTAAACGTTACTGACATGAGTATAGATTAGCTGTCAAGATGTTGTCTCAAAATTCATATCGTTTTGGAGTAGGTGTAGAGTCTTACCAGCTGCTTTATGTGTGGCCAAGGGCATTTAGACAATGAGATATGCTAACAATGATTTTTCACGTGAATGACTGAAGATAATCGCTTATTTATGCTATCCGCAATATCGCTACTTTGGCAGTATAGCACCTACCGTCATTATTTTACTATCATAATGTAGAAGATCGAAGCAATGGCTGACTGACTGAAAGACACTGGACTACTGTGAAATTCACTTAAGAGTAGTGCTTGTAAGTGAATTTCAGCTCAATGTCTTGATTTGTGCTCAATCAATATACTTCCCCTTTTACATGTGACCATAAACCTAACAAAGAGATATATGTACCTATTTAAATCACAGCTGACTCTTCATTTTGCAGGTTTAATGTTATCACATTCGATTAAACAACTCATGAGTCATGCAGGACTCTCTCCAATCAAGCCCTAAACACCATCCCAAAATCTTATTACTAAACAGTACACCAACTCACCTCACGAATATATTTTCTAGTTCACTGAATATTGAACCGTATTTAGAAATAAGCCTAGCTCAGAGCCTTACGGGTCTACATTAATTTAATTGGTAAATGAACTCCGGTCCTTCAATTTATTTTCTGAGAGCCGGCTAGAAAATTCACCCGATCTAGGGTATATTTTCAGGCCCGTTGAAACGTGTGAGTTTGAAAAATAGTTCGAGTCAGAAGGCAAGGCAAGACGTGATTATTGATTTTTAGGGTTCGGAACGTAAAACGGAACCCTTATAGGATCACTCGGGTGTCTGTCTGTCCGTCTGTCACAGCCAGTTTTCTCGGACCGATTCTGTTGAAATTTGGTACAAAGTGAAAACCTAGAGAAGCTCCTCGTGACCGGCAAAGTGGATGGAAAAAGACCTCGTGGACGCAGTCCAATACGTTGGTTTGACCCGATTCGCACCCCTCTTAACACTGCCGTTCACAACGCACTCCACACCGCCAGGGACAGAAACAGGTGGAGAAACATCATACGTGTGAAAGTGATACAGGAGGGAGGTCACGACCCTCAGCACTGAGGAATACGACGCAAGGAGGAGGAAGCTCCCATTTTGTTGTACGAGTATTTACCGCTAATTTTTGTCAGGGGCTCGTCTTTAACGGTTGAGCAACACGATAACTGACAAATGCTTGCACTGTCTGGACAGATTCGCTCGAATATGTGTGGTGCTCAATAGATAACCTTAGACATTACCTGCATGGTTATGATATGAATGGTACCTGCATGGTACAGACTTTAAAAGAGACTGACCTCTAGGAAAGCTAGGAAAGACAGGTCTCATCTTGTTTAAAACTGACCAAAGAAGATTGACATGTAAAAGTGTTATTTTTTACCTTAATTCTTACTTTACTTTACTAATATTATATATGCGAAAGTAACTCTGTCTGTCTGTCGCGCTTTCACGCCGAAATACTGAACTGGTATAAATGTAATTTGGTACACAGATAGTCTAGAACCTGAGAAAGGACATAGGCTACTTTTTATCCCGGGAGTATGTTCCCTAGGGGCGGGCGAAGCCGCTGGTAGAAGCAAGTAAAGAATAAAAATCGTTTATCACTTCGTTAGACATTGGGGCGTGATTCATTAGAAACATTCAGACTTTACATTTTATCATAAAATCAATTTCGATATTTCAATAAATATGCTTTGATTTATCGAAACATGCAACATCAATCATTCAATAAAATTGAAACTATTTAGAAAATGTAAAAAACTAAATTGACCACGATAGTATAATTTCAAAGCGATTTTACATTGAAAATCTTTTTCTGATTTCTTTAGAATTGGTTTTGCTTCGTTCAATAGCGCAACAGGTAGTGTTGAAAATGGTTTTTAGTTAGTCTGGCGTTTGATCTCGAGGGATATTGTTAATATTAAGCTGTAGCGGTCCCAGTACAGGGCAAAGGTCCTTTTCGACTTCTATCGTGATCCTTTACGTTCTCTTGTAATAAAAACGGTTCATAATTTATTGTTAGGTTACTAAAGTCAAAGTCAAATGATTTATTTCAACTAGACCAATAAAGGTACTTCTGAACGTCAAATTAAAATAAAATATATTGACTCTAGTCGGCCGTTCGCAAAAGAAAGATTCTTATGGAGAAGAACGGACAAGAAACTCCATAATTACTCTTTTCAAAAATAAGCTTTACAGTATTTGCATACATTAATCAATTGATTATATGTGAGGACGATGTTCCCTAAAAAGCACTTATATACTACTAATAGGTACAATAAAGAAATGCCAGCAGAGGTAAAATTAATAAGTTTGCTAGTAAGGGGACATAGTACTCACATACGTACAAATTTTGCAACCCAAACAGGACCATTTTTACCTTGGAAATAGGACCAAAATTCAACTTCTGGAATTAAACAGCAGATTGCTAGAACAACAGATTTCAGTAATGGTGATTACTCAATCGATCTGCTTCCAGTATAAACGGGTGCAAGTGACTACTAGTATTTTACATGAAGTGACTGCCTATCACACCACGCCTATCCATAAGGTAGACCGATAACCTGGTGAGGGTCGTGGGTAGCCGATGGAAACGAGACACACAGGACCGGTTGTTGTGGCAACATTTGAGGGAGGCCTATGCCCAACAGTGGACGTCTTTTGGCTGATATGATATTTTATGTATAATTTTTAATCCATTTGTAATTTTAAAATTTTCACATAATAATTTTAAATATTGACATGTATAAATTTACATTTTTATTTTATTTAATCCGATATTATAAATAAATATATTTCATTCAAATCAAATAAACTTCTTAATCTTGAAATTATTATGTCAATCGCTTATATTTTTGCTTTATTTTATTTTAAAGTTATGTTGTATTATTATTCAGTCGGAGCATGTAGACGCAATAATGTGCAAGTTTTGGTTACCTGTAATTGAGTGTGCATTACACAAAACTATATAGTGTCATTAATATAACTTTGTATTTTTTGCAAAAGTTTTTGTAGTGTACTACTTACTCGTTGGTAATCCTTAAATAAATAAATAAATGATGACTGCCTATCTGGCCTCTACAACTTAGCAACTGGGGAACACTACACCCCTATCCAAGACTGGAGTCAAATTTTCTAGCTTCATACTACCGGTAATGACTGTCAAAGATCTACAACTGACAGTCGGAAACAACGGCTTAATTTGCTATCTAAAGCATGGAAGTGTCTAGGTATTTAATGGATGATCCCTTCACAGACCGACCTTGGCAAGCGTTGCTTTAACCTTGAAGATTGACTTGTTCAGCGGTTATTGCTTGGCTACGAGCTTCTGGTTAATATGATAACTCAAACAATAAAATAATAAGTAGCATAACCTCATCGTAGTTTCAGAGCAATGCTGTTGCTCTGAGGTGTTATCTACTTTTTAATATTCTATTGAGTATCCTTATAAAATCTACCATAGATACGAGTTTTTTCCAATGAATATTCAAAATATAAAAAAATTTGATCATCAACATCTCGGTCCATAGACAGATCTGCAGTATTTTTAATTTTCATTGTAAAAGTCTGTTGTTTTACAGCGCTTCACAATATAAAAAAACAGCTTTTCTAAAGTGAAAGTGGGGTACCACTTTCACTAGTTAAATTATGTTCAAAGGTAGTGTCTGCTAAACGTATTAATCTTCATTAGCTCCTTAGTAACGCAGAAACCGGTTCAAACCACTTCAAACCGGATATAACCGGATTACATTACGTGAGCGTTGATTACGGGTTGCTATTACTGATTTAATTTATTCGTGTTTAATTATGTACTATAATGTTATTTAACTAAAGCGTAGAGTACACTACCTCTGTAATTACTGTGAAATCAAAAAAGTGTTAATAAATATTTGGCAGTCCGTTCCATCATCGGGCTACAAGACGGTACATGGAACATATCCAACTCGTCATCTGTGCAGCTGTTAGACATGAGCTCCTCAAGATTTGTTCTTGAGGAGCTCATGTCTGTCATCGGACTAACTTGTAAGAGGTATCACATACCATACAAACAAATAAACAATTATCCATAATGATAGTTTTAAATATCTTGAGACTTCATCAGTAAACCTATAGTTTTAAAGACCTGGGCCTGCAGTTTCGATACAGACAACGATCGCGTAGCAACCGAATTTGGTCATTATGTCCCAAGGCACGGTGAATTTCGAACGCGATCCATGGATCATACCATTGATTTTGATCGTGGAATGTGTTCGAGATTGACTGTGTACGTGTGACTATGTCGTGTAAGTATGTCGAGACTTCGCGCCCTGGTATTAATTTTAAGCTGCATTTGCGGAGACAACCATCGTTTTTTTGGCGTCCACACACGCCACAAAAACGATCTTCTCTTTGAGGTAAACCTTTTATCTCTTAATGAATGGTCCACGCCAGTCCAGTTTGTGGCTAATGGCACGCCATTGCCCGCCAACCTGTTGTCCATTAAAAGAGTATTTAAAAACCTGTCGCATGGGGTGCAATTTTAAAAATGGAAGCAACTGGTGGCCAGCTTTTATTGTGTCGCTTGTGATGTCGTTAAAAAAGAGGTGTAAAAAATTAAAAATAAAGTGCGGTTATCTTTGAGTGCGTCATGTGACATGAGGGGCTACTAACTTTTAAGCAACGAACGAAATTTGAAAATGAGTAGATTTGGCACTATGATCCCTGTATCAATCGTATCAAATTAATATTCAATGATCCCTACATTTTTCAATTTTTTTTGACCTAAATGACATTTTGTATTCGCTAATTTGAAATTGAACGTTTTCCTTAACACTTTTTTTGAACTAAATGACATTTGTATTCGCTAATTTGAAATAGAAAGTTTTCTTAACGTAAGTGAGTTTGGTACGTGATTTCAAAAATTCTGATAAAATAATTTAAATAGGAAGCTGCAATCGCCCGCGATGTGTTACGCGAATGAATTTCTGCTGAGCGTTTGGTTCTTGATTCAATCCTCGGGTTGGGCAAAGTGTGATTGAGTTTTCTATTTGGAGTTTCTCAGTAGAAACACGGAGCCTGGATGAATTTGCAGC
Source organism: Lacanobia wlatinum (assembly GCA_947578705.1). Classification (NCBI taxonomy): domain Eukaryota; kingdom Metazoa; phylum Arthropoda; class Insecta; order Lepidoptera; family Noctuidae; genus Lacanobia; species Lacanobia wlatinum. The sequence goes on along the minus strand of OX388046.1, from coordinate 19,528,465 downwards.
TTACTGGTGAATGTGCAGCTGGGTACTATAGTTCCACCGCTACCTTACCCTCGGATGAAAACAGATATTATGTTTTATGAAGAATTCTGTTTGCCAAGAAGTTATCCATCTATGAGTTTCGCGTGGCATCAGTAAAAGTTTTTAATTTTATTATATTTTGTTTTAAGTTTTCTCGACTCTTCACGTGACCAAAGCTGCCCTTTTTTTCGGTCAAAGAATCAGCCTTGCCATTCAATGAGGCAACGCTGCCAATGTTCTGGATATTTTTTCCCATTGACAACGATGCTGATGAATTATATGATCCTCGATAAATCCTGTTTTTCTTTCCCTATCCCCATAATTTATTACTGTTCTCAGCACTGATATTCGCCTAGTAGTTCAATGAATTCAAAGTTATTTCTCTACCGTTTGACCGCTATACAAAACTCCCTCTAATAAACTCCAGCCACAGTTTACCACTTAATTCTATATGACATTATCACTAGTACAAATTTCTACCCAATATCAAGTATACCATAAATTACAGGTATAATTGAGAGTGGATTAATTTAGCTAAATTGCACACCAAGCTGATTGAAATTAATTGCATTGTTTGATGCTATTCCTATCAAAATTATATGGTTGTGACAAGTTTCTATTACGATATTGTAGCTTCAATTAAATTCTCTGTTCCTAGAAATTCAGTGTGATAGGAAACGTTTGATACGGAAATTGCCTCCTGTTACATGGAAATTAAACGCCAGTAGTGCATTACTGCCTCAAAGAGATGTTAGCAAAATAGACCAGTGCTTGTTAGAGACGGACTTAGTTTGATCGTCCATGTGACCCTGTAACGCAAAGGGCATTTGGAGGAACACAGATGGTCAACAGCAGAAGGAGTCACTTGATGATTACCTATCTTTAAAAAAGTAGTGCATTACTATACTATAATATCTCATGATGACCGCAGTCTATGACTCGCGAGTGTTGCCAGTGACATTTGGAACTCTACAATGTTTGGTGACATAAAGCTTACAACACGCAACACGCTAGGAGCATACTCCCGGGATAAAAAGTAGCATAAGTGCCATTCCAGACTGTGATCTAATTTCACACAAATCTATTCATCGTAAGATAAATCGATCCCATTGTTGGATTTTTTTCTCGAGCACCACCTTGCTACCTCGTACAATATTTTTTGAAAGCACCCATAAGAGGAAACGTGGGCTGATAGACCTATTTCCTCTTCTAATATTAGACCGATTAAAAAGATATTTCATAAACTGAATAAGAAGGATATATACTGTGTCCCTGTGTTTTTCTTTTTGATGATATATAAACTGTTTATACACTTATTAGTTACAATACAGTTGTTCGTGTATTTTTTGAACCCTCCAAAATGCTCATAATTGCATCAAAGCTAAAATATGCACGACCGTTTCAGGTGCCAGATTATTACCGTTTCAAAATACAAAACAAAAGGCTATCCACGTTACACATTATTGTGCTTGCAATCATAATCATTCTGCTAAGACCCTCAAAAAATACACGAACAAATTTTTGAGGGTTCTAGTGCTTATGCACTAGAACCCTCCAAAAATGCTCAAAATTGCATCTAAGCTAAAATATGCACTACCGTTTCAGGTGCCAGATTATTACCGTTTCAAAATACAAAACAAAAGGCTATCCATGTTCCTCAAAAAATACACGAACAACTTTTTGAGGGTTCTAGTGCTTATGCACTAGAACCCTCAAAAAATGCTCAAAATTGCATCTAAGCTAAAATATGCACTACCGTTTCAGGTGCCAGATTATTACCGTTTCAAAATACAAAACAAAAGGCTACCCATGTTCCACAGTATTGTTCTTGCAAACATAATCGTTCTGCTAAGACATTTCTTGCTTACAAACTACGTAGTAAGCAGCTGAGCATATTCTTGACAGCAAATAAATTGTAATGCGCTTGCTGGGTGCTGTTAAGCTTAAAATTTATGATCTGCGGGTCTTACTTATGCAGTTGTACTAAGCTATTGTGATATTAACAGTGCTGTTTCCGTTGTTGTAAATGTATTTTTCGAATAAGGGATGTGTGGAGTCATTTTAACACAGGTGTAGATCTTGACCTTTATGGAATCAGAGAATTGATCACTAATTTGCAGGAACAATGTTTTTTTTTATGAAACCAAAGATAGACGCATTGTTCTGTGGCTTTGCCACCTTCGAGATGACTTTTCCACCGGTACCGTAACCGAAAAATAACCAAGGGAACACTATTACCTAAAGCTCTGCCGTTACCATACAAGGAATAGGATTTTTTAGTTTACCTCACCCTTCAGTTGCGAGCCCAACTCAAACTTGTTTTTTTTTACGCGGTTTATAAAGTTAACTGGCTTCACTTAGAAGGTAGTAGGATAAATATTAACAGCCACATGGGCCGATCTTCACGATAAAGCAACGCTTGCCGAAGTCGGTTTGTAAATGGGTGACCGTCTTAACATATCGAGTATCCTCCTTGTCTTGAAAAGCACTTTAAATTGTTGGTCCCGGCTGTCATTTGTAGATCTTTTGGCAGTCGTTACAGATCATCAGAAGCCAGAAAATTGTTTGGCAAAAATACAGTGTTACCCAGTGGGTTTTGAAGGCCAGACAGGCAGTTGCTCCACGTAAAATACTGGTATTTAGCTTTACCGGTTTGACTGGAAGCCAACTCCAATATAGTTGGGAAAAGGCTAGACAGATGATGATATCTACCACTTATTAAAGGACTTGCGTGATTTCTAGGGAACATACTCCCGGGATATATATACATAGCCTACTAGCTTCTGCCAGCGGCTTCCCCCGCGTGGTCCTTAGGGAACATACTCTCGGGATAAAATGTAGCCTATATCCTTTCTCAGGCTCTAGATTCTAGATCTGTGTACCAAAATTTCATTTAAATCGGTTCAGTAGTTTTGGCGTGAAAGCACGACAGACAGACAGTGTTACTTTCGCATTTATAATATTAAGAAAGGATAAGGACGTGTTATTCTAGACTATAATCTACCTCTGCGCCTCATTTCATGAAGATCCTTTCAGGCGTTCTGACGTGAATGAGTAACAAACATATATCCATCCTCAAAAACTTTCGCATTTATAATAAAAATAATAATAATAATGTCGAGGTTGTCGACATGTGGGATGTGAACACAGCAGTCATTGTGCCGATAGTCGTGACGGCCAATGGCATAATTGCCAAGAGCCTCGACCAACATCTCAAGAGGCTCTCGTTGGGCAGCAGAACGCAGTACTCCTGGACACGGCGCGTATAGTGAGGAGGTTTCTCTCTCGGGAGCCCTGACCCCCGGTAACTTGGACCTTGTTCCCGATACCGGTGGGCTACTATTTTTTATATTTTTAAATGTTTTTTTTTTTTTTTGAAATATTTAAAAATGTAAATTTATATGTATTTAATTTAATAAATGGAATAATAATAAAACATTTATTTTCAGAAACTCTTCCATATTTTTTTAGTAACAATGTAAACTTATAAACTAGTGTTAGTAATATTGAATACCTATTTATTTATTGTTACATGAATGAGGCACGCCGATCCTGGGGAATGTCTACTTGACTGCGTGCAGTCGTATCCACCGCCCCAAGATCGGAGAGTCCCACCTTTCAATTAACGTTCTAAGGATGATGTGTGTGTGTGTGTGTGTATGTGTAATTAGTAGGAGAAGGATAGGATAGGAAGTAGGATAGTAGTAAGTTGGATACTAGGAAGTTGGATAGGATCTTCTCTAAATTGAAGCCAATTTCCTGTGTTAGACTACCGTCACAACACCGCTAAAAACTTGCAGAGCCGTAACGGAAGCGAGCAGGAAGTTTTATTATAATCCTTGTCTAAAGTGCTACGAAATGTTATTTTCGTCTCTGTCCATTGTAGTTAAAGTGACAAGGATAGCACACTTGTTGTTTAATGGTAACCTCATTATGTCTGTTAATACCGCGAATCGAATGGCACGTCCACTTTGTATTTACTATTTCTGTTGGGTGTTTTATTAATCAATACTACTATTAGAAATAGGAAAAATGTTTTGTCTGTCAGTTTGTTAGCGACAACCTCTGTAAGTATGTTTCCGATTTCGAATCGTTTTCGCGAAGTGCATTTGCTTTTATCCCAGAAAAGACTTGAAAATTATTTATTTTACAATTATAAAACAATGACCCCCGCTCTCCCCTTTCATTTAATATAAGACACAGGGTACATTATAAAAACCTTTCTTATTAATGCCCCAAAAATGAACTCATTTTCCAAATTCATTTATTTACGTTAAGCGTCCGTATCAGTTACTCACTCAATCAGTCAGTAACGGAAGATTCTATACTCCATATACTAATACTAGTTGACCCGCGCAACTTCGTCTGCTGCGCTCCTATTGGTCTTAGCGTGATGATATATAGCCTATAACCTTCCTCGATAAAAGGGCTATATATATACCAGTAGTTCCTGAGATTAGCGCGTTCAAGTAAACAAACAAACAAACAAACTCTTCAGCTTTATATATTAGTAAATATAGATTGTTACACCTCACCTTCCTTTTCATTAAATTTGGTTGATATCAACTTACAGGCATGATGTTCTGTTAAGTCTCATATAAAAGATCATCTTAGGTATCAAATATATTATAATTAATGCTTAAACTAAGATCTTGTTAAAGCCTTGAAGATTTATAGCTGTATTCGTTGACAGGCTAATACCTAAGGAATAGGTATTCGGGCTAACGTACAATACATAAAATAATACAAGACAATGGAATATGTTATTTCCTGTTGAAGACGTCAGTTGTGAATGATTTATTATTTTAGAAGTAGATCGACTCTTTAGCTCTTTGTCGTAATACAGTTGTCACTCTTCAGAAGAGTCCTGGCGACACAGTAATAGCGGGATGGTTCGATCCCCAAAGATAAGCAACGGTTGCCGGGGTAGATCCCCGGATGGGTGACTATACCACACCATGACGCTTTTGTGTCTCGGAAGGCACATTACGGCTGCATTTCAACCAGATACATGCGAGTTAGCTAAGCAGTGCGAGGTTGCGTAACGAAGCTGTGAAACGATGTGAACATTTTTATCAAAGATGTGCTAGGCCGCTAAGAGGTGCGAGGATGCATAGCGCCACTATGAAACGGTGCGCCGATGAGCGGTACGAGAATATGTAGTGGGCTCTTGAGCGAGCTCCTTGCACTCATCTCGCGCACACATCCCTCGCACCCATCCCTCACTTGTTTTGTACGTACAAAAACCTCGATCTGCTAAGCAATTTCCACAAGAGCTGCGCTGAACGTGGTTAGGTAGATGAAGCGAGTCTAATGGTTACGCATCCTCGCATATATTTGTTGGAAACGCAGTCGTAGCCTTTGGTCTCGGCTGTCATTTATAGATCACAAAGATTACGGATAGCTGGGTAGGGTAATGTCTAGCAGATGACGTCTTTTATCTAAATCTGTCTATCAGTTTTGGCACATGAGTAAGCTATGTCCTGGATTAGGATATTTTTCATTGAGGCTGCTCAGGGTGCAATGGAGAGAGCAATACTCGGGGTTTCTCTGGTAGATAGAATTCACATCGAAGTCATTCGCCAGATAACTAAAGTCACCGCCATTGCGCGTAGAATTAGCATGCTGAAGTGGAAGTGGGCCAGCGAGGGCCGGTCATGTCTGTAAACGGACAGACGGTCGATGGAGCAGACATGTGTTAGAGTGGAGACCGCGTATGGGTAAACGTAGTGTGGGACGCTCTGCGGCACGATGGATCGATGATTTGGAGAAGGGGGCTGGCAGCGGATAGTCGCTGACTGCCAAAAACCGGTATGGTTGGTGGTCTTTGAGAGAGGCTTACGTTTTAGCAGGGATGGCAATTGGCTGATGAAATTGAATTGGCTAAATTATGATGATGATACTTATAGAAGTATGTTCCTTAGGGATAATTTCCAAACATATCGCGGGCGAAGCCGCTGATAGAGGCTAGTTAGTAACATTTAACTTAACTAACCAGAACAATAAATGCCGACCAAGCAACAAAATGCGGTATAAATGTAACACATTTAGCAGTTGGCAGATTACAAGTGAGCTAATTTGCAAGCTTAGCTTGAGATGCAGTAAAATGTATGTGGAGTGAAGCCGGTAAATATTCTCAGTGTTATGCTTTTAGTGCAGGTTATGGCAAGAATAGAATAGAATAGAAAACTCTTTATTATATACACTGTATCAGTTACAGGTATGCGTTTGACCACTATTTCACCTGTTGGTAAGCGATGATGTGGTCGAAGATGGAGCACGCTTGCCTAGAAGTAACGTATTCACTCTTGGCTTAAAGACTCCCAGGTTGTAGCTATCAGGAAACACAGACTCCGGTAGGGAATTCCACTCCTCATCAGGTCAGATAGTGGTCAAACGAGTGCCTATCAATAGTTAAAAAAACTTTCTGGTTACCAGTTATCCCCAACTGATGCAGCTGAAACTTTGTATAAACGTTTGGTTTGGATGACATTGCGCGATTAGTGTTAGTGATATTATTCTAAATCCAATATGGTCGACTTCCAAAGGTGACGGAACAATAATTATTTTGTATGTACTACCATATTTATATGGGTATTAAATAAGAGTTTGCTGAGTAGAAGATATGGCGCTTAACTATTGTGTAGATTTCTATTTTAGAAAAATACTGGTATAAAATATGTATAAATTTACAAATGGAGTAAAAAAGGGGAGTGGAAGAACTCATAGGGCATCGATAAAATTACATAAATAAACAATTTTCAGTTGTTTAAAAAAAATTGAACGAACAAACAATTTGACTGTTTGTTCTTCTTCGTTCTAGTTTTTTATTTTAAGGATAAAAGGTAGCATTTTCATTTCAATTGCTTCTAAAGAACTGCCTAAAGCTAGTTTCACTCGGAATACGTGACATTTTGATAGCACAAGCCAATCTCATATAGCATGGACTTTTTTCAATAATGAATTCACTCTCTTTTAATTTCATTTTCACTTAATCTTAGTCAGTAAAATTACGTCTCCAATTAACTACATAGCACCAAAAACCTTAATCGCTTTTTCTATTTTAAAACTAGAAGCGTATTGAGGATTGCTAATTAAGTTTCTTTGAGTAATTGCGCCTCATTAATTTCTAGTTGACCTTTTGATCATTAAGTCAAAGGTAGATCTTTTCTTAAGCACTTTTTGCTCAATTTATCTAGTCAATGAATTGCTTTTATTTCTTTCTTTTTGACATTTATCGTTTGAAATTAAAGAGCTATGTAATTTGTTTATCTAAGTCTTGGTCACACTTTTAAAGAAGTTAAGTGGCAAGTAATAATAATCCTCATGATCGATTCCTGAAAACCAGCGCTGTAGCTCTGTCTCGCACACGAGTCCCAGCATTACGCTGAGCGATAGCCGTTTTGCGCTACTGTGACGCATGTCTTCCCAACTTTCATACAATTGTATTAGTCTTTCTGTTTGTCAGCGGGCTGTATCTCAAGAACCGTAATAAGTAGACAGTTGAAAATTTCACAGTGTGTATTTCTATTGCCGCTATAACAACAAATAATAAAACTTAAAATAAATGAAAAACTAAAGGCGGGCTTCCCTACAAGAAACGTGTTTCTGCGGTTTATGGTACGGAACCCTTCATGTAAGTGTCCAACTCGAACTTGGCCGGTTTTTAAACCACATTTTTGAAAGATTGTGACTGACATGGGAACGCAAACGTTGCTTAAAAAATAGTTGAATATTTTCACTCTGACCTCCACAAATAGTGCTCAGTCTACAAATGGCGCACTGATGCCGAATGTAATTTGTATGTCTGGGGGCACAGAAGTACCTCCGCCAAGCTGAGCTTAACGCGCTTTCCGAGGCACGTCAAATAGACACAGAACAGTGATTGTGGTGCCAAAACCTTGTGGTTTTCAGCTTATGGCTAGTGGCTAGCTTATGGCTCGTGGCTAGTGGTTAACACTAACAAGCACGGTTATTTGGACTAGTTAGCACTTCTGAGTCCTGAGGTGTTTCTTGGTATTTGCGGTGACGGTCAAGTGACTGCAAAATGCTGTATATCATGGTTTACTTAATGCGGTTGTAATCACTCAGCTTTGTATGCTGAAGAGGTGGTCTGAGAAGTTTGGTTAATATGGTGGTTATTCTATTTATTTTTTTAATGTTGTGGACAAAATCAGACTGGTTGCTTTATGTATTAACTTTATAGATGTTCTGTTTCTTTTTGTATTTGTATTTTTCTGCTAACTCACATACTGTTAATTAGTGATTCCAATATTTATAAATGTGTGAGTATCATGTACTTATTAAGAAATTAATAAGTCTACCTCTGCATACCCTAGGTGCATGGTCCTCACATATAACAAAATTTTTGTGTACCAAATATTGTAAAAGATTTATTTGAAAAGAGTAACTATGGAGTTTCTTGTCCGTTCTTCTCCATAACACACCATCAGGTGAGATAGTGGTCAAACGCGAGCCTATAAATAGTAAAAAAAAAAGAAAAAAATATAAGAATCTACCTTTCCGAATGGACAGTAGAATCACTTCAGTATTTTATATTTTTTGTAATGTGAATGACGTTCAAAAGTGCCGTTTAATGGCCTAATTGGAATAAACGTTTTGACTTTGACTTTGACTATTGAAATAGTATTCTTACATAGTTTGGTCATATTGAGAGGATGTTTGAAAGGCTGTGTAAGGCGCCTTTTAAATAAGCAGACGTGAGTGGCAAAAACGAGATATGCACGTACGTAATAGTTTTAGCCCGTGACTTCGTACGCACATATCCTGTTTCTTCCCGTCCCCTTTAGAATTTCGGTTTAGTGCTCCTCAACACTCCCCAAGAAATATACATGCCAAATTTCAGCTTTCTACGACCAGTAGTTTCGGCTGTGCGTTGTCTGTCAGTCACTCACTCAGTATAGGAAGAATTTTAAATCATCATTATCATCATCATACAGCCGAAAGACGTACAATGCTGGACATAGGCCTCCCCCAAAAGTTGCCATAATCGCCACGCTTGGCAGGCGGTTTGGCGATCGCAGTGTATGGTGTTGAGTTTTACAGAGAACGCTGCTGCCCATTCTCTGGCGAGTCCCTTAGTCGCCTCTTACGACACCCACGGGAAGTGATGGGATGGTATTATTCTTTTACGGCACCCTACGGCACCGGCCGACACCATACGGCATATATTAGGATTAAATTACTTGTCACGCCAGTTGAAGGACAAACACTTATCTTTATTGGTGATGACGAAATACCATCAACTACAATCCTTACAGCCCATCTTTGCTAGCCAGTAGAATGCTATATTATCAGTGAGGCTATCTACCAATCAGACTTAATTTTATTAAAAAAAAAAAACTGGGATCTCTACGAAATTTCCAATAATGTAACACGAGGTGTAAAAAATTGCCCATAAAATTTGTAATCGCAAGGCTAAAATTAAAGGAAAAGCCCAAAGCAGAAGACCGAAGAAAGTGGAAGGAGGGGAGGCCTTTTCCCTACAGTGGGATAGTACATGCTCATAATATTAGTAGTAAGGCAAAAATTAAATCCACACGAACGAAATTGCGGGCGAAGAACTTGACTCCATAAAAATTTATGATCCAAAAAATAACTAGCAATATTTTAAAAGTATACTTCTATTTATTTTCTTCCAAGATATATTTAATATGACCTAGAACTGTCACGAACAGGGCTGTGCTAATGGAACTTTCAGGAATCTATTCCGAGATATTTGACAACGACAAGCAAAAGATATTACTTACTGTAAGAAACTCATTTAATGAAGATCATTTATCACCGAATTTTAGGATAAAATGGCTAGACGTTCTTTTAATAAATTTAGTGTACGATTCTTAGAGCTTTGAGATTTTAGATTTTGTGATGATTTAATCTTGGGTAGTAGTCCAATAAGATATTTTCAGAGTACTGTCAAAAACTTCATGAATTAATACTTAAGTGAAAGATGTAACTAAATGAAATAGTCACCAAAATCTAATAAGTCCGATTTGACAGCTGAGTAGAGAGGGATAGGAGATTGCTTAACCACTAAGTGCGAAAGAGATTTATTTTTATGTCTCTTTCATACTTACTAGTAAAGAAAAGTTGTATCCTGCTGCCAAAACGGGCCTTTCATTTTTTGACAACTATACAACGTGTAAAAGAACAAACGCAATATATCTTAAGGGGTCATTGTACTCATTATTATTAACAACTTTTACTATGACACCAACTCCGAAATCGCGTAAAAATAATCAGCTGTTCAGTATATTTTATCGAGTTATGCGTACAAAAATGTATGGGGGAGTCAAATTTTTTTCGTGATTTCAATGTTGGTGTCATAGTAAAAGTTGCTAATAATAATGAGTACAATGACCCCTTAAGAGGTATTGCGTTTATTCTGTTACAGGTTGTAGTAACACCATCTATGAACTTACAAAACTAGTAATTATTAGTTTTGTATGTTCATATACAAAAATAAATATTGGCCTTAAAAGCATTTCTACACTAATATTATAAAGAGGAAAGATTTGTTTGTTTGAATTGAATAGGCTCCGAAACTACTGGACCGATTTGAAAAATTCTTTTAGCATTGGATAGCTACAATATCAGGGAGTAACATAGGCTATATATTATCCCCGTACTCCCACGGGAACGGGAACTACGCGAGTGAAACCGCGTGACGTCCACTAGTTAATTATATTTTAGTAAATAGATATTTGTTTAGTTTAATTTACTAGAAGTATAAATGGTGCTATTTAAGAGGAAATGCTGGCGGCGAGACTTTGTATGTAAATAGTCATAATTCGAGGTTTGGCTCTCGACTGTTTTCTCCTCCAATATTGGACCGATTTAAGAGATATTTAAGGACAAACTGAATAAGAAGGACTACTGTGTCCCTATGTTTTCTTTTTTGGTGATTTATTAACCATATAAGCACTAGAACTATCACAAAATGCCCAAAATTGACCGATAAATCGCTGTCAATAGAGCCCTAGTGTACAAATTTGGCAACTATTAATCAAAAAAGGAAAACATAAAGACACAGTTTACATCCTTCTTATTCAGTTTGTGAAATATCTCTTGTATCGGTCCAATTTTGGAGGAGAAAACAGTCAGGAGCCAAACCTCGAATCATGACTTTTTACATACAAAGTCTCGACGCCAGCATTTCCTCTTAAGTCGTTTTAAAACAGCAACCCACTTCGTCTATCCAATGACTACTACACATTAATTTAAAAACAAGAATTTCTCAAACCGGATCATAAATTACGAGTTATGAGGTAACAAAAAAAAAATACAACCGAGAACCTCCTCCTTTTTTTGAAGTTGGTTAGAAAAATATATATTTATGGCTTCTACCTCGGACAGAGGATAAGCATTGCCATACAACGTGGCAATGCCGCCAGTCTTTTGGGCTCACTTCCGGTGGACAGTGATGCGGACGAATTTTTTGATGCCTTATCTTAGTTAGGATATTTTATTTTAGTGTATATATTTAGTACTTTAATGCTGTACCTAGTTCATATCTAAATAAATTTATGAACATTTGCTTTATTTAAAAAATAAAATTTTTATTCATTATCATGACGCGTGACGTAGTTTGAAACATCCAGGAGCGAGCGCAGTCCGAGCCTTGTGTACCAAGGAAAGCGCGAAATGGAACGGTGACAGTATTTTGATACATAAAAAGTATTAACAGCGTGTTTTCTAATGCATTATTTCTTTATAATTATTATCTTAATGAATTATTTTTTTAAAGTTATCGCGCCTAGAGGTAGTTTATGTCGAGTACATTAAGTCGGGCGCCTGTATGAGACGTCTAAAATGGCACCGCGGCACTAACTTAGAAGACTTTCGAAACCCCTATTCCTGATTACTTTTGATGAAGAAACTCAAATAATCTACGAAAACCACGTAGGTAACCTCAATGTAGGTCACAGAATGCCTAAATCTAATAGAACTCATTTCATCTCCGTCACAAATGACGTCACATGTTTACCGATTCCTACTGACCCGAAACGTTACTGAAGAAAGTTGTAAATGTAAATTCTTATTATTTTGACATTTTCATTTGGTACACATTACTTATAGTTTTATAGGATTATACTTAAAGATAGGTTAGAAAACATTTTAAGACATTTTGAAAGAGAAGTTGATTTTACTAGAGAATCTGAAATTCTATCAGCAAAACTTGAAACTCAAAGCACTTTTGAATTGTCAAGGTCAGCTAGTCAAAGAGGTGAAGTTATTTGCACGTTACAAAGCGTAGATCTCTATGGATATACTATATAATCAGCGATAATTATTGCCAGAGTTCTATGGGAGGGTCTCCAAATTGAGTATTTTGGATTAAGAATAATGTGGCAGTTGTAATCATGAGTACATTTTTTGAAGGCATGATTGGCACAGTGGTTGAGCGATTGGCTTCGTATCGCCTACAGATAGTTGTTCCGGGTCTACCTGTTTGTGTATATGAGTTTTTTTATGTTAGTAAAAGCACACACGATACAAAAGTTCTTAAAGTGGGGCAACAAATAAAGAAATATGTTGCCTTTCAGTTCAAATCCAATAAAATGGTAAACAAATCTGCCTTTGAGGTTTAAAATACTTGCAAATTACAATACCTTCACCCGAAACAGGGCAATCAAAATCTCATCAATCATAAACTCACACCGTTGAGTCCAAAACAGAAAAGTCAAAATACGAGTAAACGACCAAATTAGGAATATTTGTAGCTAATCGATATTCCGCAGATTTATTTCCCAATTTAAATTCTACAAAACCAATAAGTTGAAATGTCAGCTTGTACCTGATTCACTGAAAATCCAAATATTACTAAAACGTCTAAATCCGACTAAAGGTTTGACAGTTCAATTCCGGCTTTTGACAATATTTCAATTTCTTCCAAATGTTGCCACCTGAGGCGTAGTACATCTCTCGTTTTCGCCAATCCTCGAGGGTGTGGCCACTACGATATACTGTAGCGGAATAGATATAAAACTATCAGCTTACCGTTTTTGCTTATATGAAGCTTGCTATTTCAAACCCCTACAACTCCTGAAAGCCAGAATGAACAATGGCGATTATCAGAAAAAAAGCTAACTATCTGAGAATTCTAGACAGCGAGTCAACTGTCTTGAATGACCCTTTATGCCTATTGGCCTAGCTCTGTTTTGTCTTCTGCATGATATGGAGGGAAACGGAATTTTTTTTCTTACTTTTCCACCATTTTTTTCGATATGAGATAGATCTATTCTTTTAATGAGATGCATAGATGGTGATTAAGGTGGGTGCAAAAGGAGTGTTAAGACCTTCAGCGAATGATGGAGCTTCAGCATTACGTGACCACACCCTTTCCAAGCGTTCAGCTACCTCAGACGTCTCAGATAAGCGGTAGGCTTATAAAATAGGCCAGTAGTCACCGATAGTATGCTATAGTATATCATCCTAACTTTGCAAAATTAATCCTATGCAAAAGTTTCGAAGCTGTTGTCATCAACTGGGCAATTAACTAAAATGTCTACAATAACAGTCAAAAGCTTCAAAACCAAGTCACGTGATTTCCGACGCACGGAACAATCTTTGTGTACTAAGATTTTCAGCCATCCACGACAAAGGTGACTTCAACAATTGATGCTTGACCTTGAAGTAACTATGGGTGGTTACAATGGCAACTGTCGCTGGTAGTGGTGTAAACACCCGGCAGTAAAATTAAAGACATGTTTTTGCAAATCACAATGATTGAATGTCACAAGAAGTGAAATTAAGCTATATGCATGCACACGCCTTTCCATAGGCTTCTATATACCATCGTACGGTGTAACATAACGTGTGTACGTGACGTTAATGGGATTATCCACTCGCTGAACCGGTTTGACAACTCTTGGCGCATATGTGAACGCGTCGGTACGCGTGGGGTAGCTTAGGAGTAATGGGGGCATTTGAAGGCAATCGAAAACGTTTCAGCCTGAAGATGCCAATTCGTACTGAAGAGATCTTTGTTAATGGTACTGGATTATTGCAAATCCAGTAAGATTAAAATAATTATTGATTTTTAAGCGACTTCCCAAAAAGGAGGACGTTCTCAATTTGGTTGATATTTTTTTTCTGTATGTACACCGATTACTCCGAGGTTTCTGGGGGGCTACTCTCTAACGAAATCCGTAGTTTCGGGCTTAGTTGTGGGCGGGCGTATTCTACTCCGTATCACCTACAGACTTACGATTGGTCCCGAACCCGAACTGAGAATGAATGACAAAACGATTTCACAGTAACTGTCAAATCGTGTTATCATTAGTTCTCAGTGGTTAGGTGATACGGAGTAGAAAATGCCCGCCCGCAACTAAGCCCGAAACTACGGATTTCGTTAGAGAGTAGCCCCCCTGATCCGATTTCTATTATTCTTTTTTAGTTAGATGCAGTATACTTGCCATTTGGTCTCGCTAAAATTTAATTCAGTTTGGTTCAGTAGTTTTTATTTTTCGGTGTCAAAAAACGAAGAAAATAAACCAAAAACACCGACTTCTGAAATTAAAGTTATTTTATACTTTGTGGTATTTTTATTTGGAAGTCGTTTGTATTTTTAGGGTTCCGTAGCCAAATGGCAAAAAACGGAACCCTTATGGATTCGTCATGTCTGTCTGTCTGTCCGTCCGTGTCACAGCCACTTCTTTCCGAAACTATTAGAACTATACTGTTGAAACTTGGTAAGTAGATGTATTCTGTGAACCGCATTAAGATTTTTATACAAAAATAGAAAAAATAAATTAGGGGTGCCCCATACTTAGAACTGAAACTAAACATTTTTTTTCATCAAACCCATACGTGTGGGGTATCTATGGATAGGTCTTCAAAAATAATATTGAGGTTTCTTACATATTTTTTTTCTAAACTGAATAGTTTGCGGGAGAGACACTTCCAAAGTGGTAAAATGTATCCCCCCCTGTAACTTCTAAAAAAAGAGATATAAAACTAAAAAAAATATGCAAACTTCCACCGAAAATTGGTTTGAACAAGATCTAGTAAGTAGTCTTTTTTTAATACGTCATAAATCGTAAACAGCAATTTACCTTTCATTCAATCAACTCAAATATAAAAAAAAACATTAAATTTCATAAACATAAACCTTATGCATAAATCGTGAACCATTATTCTCTAATAATAAATCTATAATAGGTGCCTAAGTAAATAATAATTATAAAGTTGCAACGAACTAAAAGAACTTTTATGTTGTGTTACTTGCTGCTACGGAACCCTTCATGGGCGAGTCCGACTCGCACTTGGCCGCTTTTTTGTAAAAAACGTTTTTAATTTATCAAGAACAAAATTGCTCATAAAATAAAAACTACTGAGCGAAACTATTTCTTTTTGCGATTTCAATGTTGGTCCCATAGAGAAAGTTGTTCATAACTATTAAGTTAATGACCCTTTTACAGATTTTGTGTTATATCTGTTACACCTCGTATAGGTCCAGCAGGTCGTATAGGTCGTTATCTGCCGCTTCCTATCTCGCTCCGCAATCCGCTCCCACAGCGTCCACACTTAAACGACCGACCAACCTTAATACAGTTTTACTAAATTCTACTCTATTTTGGAATGCAGAAGGCGGAAAATTTATGAGGTTTAAACTAAGCCCCAGTGCTGGGTGGTTAAATATAGCCGGCTCATTAGTTTAGCCGGTAATAAGCCGGCTGTGGTCCTGATAAAATATGTGATTAAGTTTTTCTGTGATAAAAATTTCGCTGTTTTAAAGTTCAGATTGGATTTTGTGGGTGATTGATGGTTATTCTAAATTGGAGTTAAGACTTTTTGGTTATAATTAGTTGTAATTAAATTAGATTTTTGGTTATGTTTTTGGGGGCAGTTTTTTTTGTTATTGTTTGAAAGAATTTATGTGTCATTATAAATTGCAAGAAAAAGCAGTGTACCCAAAAGGACTAATTTTAGCTATTTGGAGGGCCACCAGGCGTAATGCCTGTCTTGTAATGAAATGCAAGTTGATTTGTTTTCTTGTCTAACACGAAACAAAACTCTGTACGTTCAAATATTCATACCAGTTAGAAGAAAGAGAGCAAGAAAACTAGTTTATGTGGCGCACACAGATAAACATAATTTAGGTACAAATACGACTGCGCCAAATAGGTCCAGTTCAGCAAAATGCAAGACAACTTGCCTGACGCTGGTTTTTTGCCACTGCCGCGGGCTGAGTTATTGTGCTATGTGTTGAAATCTGGTTAGTAATAAACACGTTTTTTTAATAATTTACGTAAAACTTGATCCTGTAGATAAACATAAATATCAAACAATTTCCCGGATTTGCAAATAAACGGTTGTCATTATTTTATGACTTGTTAGGTGTACATCAATATTAGATGTGATTTGAGTACCCTCCTCCCAGATGCCCCTCTCCGTGGTATTTTTTTTTTTTTACTTTTGAGGGGCACGCGTTTGATCACTATCTCACCTGATGGTAAGCGATAATGTGGTCGAAGATGGAGCACGCGTGCCTAGAAGTGACCTATTAAATTTAATCGAGGGAGGCTGATTCAAGTGAAGAAAATAACTTTGAGCATACGCGTGGATGCGCAAAACCTTAATCTTTTAAATTAATCAAATCAAACTACTCACAATTCCATCTCCAATATTCCTGATGACACACGGCAACAGCGCAGTAGACCCTGTCTGTGACGTCACAACAGTGTTGTTCTCAGTGCCGAAGTGCTTCTCAGGTGTGTGGCTGTATATGTCTTCAAGGGGGGGAAACGTGACTGTCAGCTCGTTCTGGTCTGCTGGCTTTATTGAGGAGGAGGTCGATGGTATCGGTGATGATGGACCTGTGGAAGAAGAGGTTGGGGTTAAAAAGGCTTTGTATTTTTCAGTGGATCACGAATTTGGCTATCGCGTTACCCAGTATCAGGGTTGTGGAGATCAGGATGGTGGTTACATACTTTTAAGGGACTGCAGGTACCCAGCTCTATACGGTGTGACTGGAGCCGATTGTGACATAATTGGGAAAAGGTTGATTTAATTTAATTTTTAGGCATAATATTGAGGAATTGATTAAGATACAATATTTTCTGGTAAACGGACGGACGACGGACTAAATCTCTATACTTATATTATAAAGCGGTTTTGTTTTTGTTTGTTTGGTTGAACGCGCTGATCTCAGGAACTACTAATTCAAATAAAAAAAATTCTTTAGGTATTAGATAGCCCATTTATCGAAGAAGGCTAGGCTATATAACATCTCGCTACGACCAATAGGAGTAGAGCATTAATAAAAAACGTGACATAGATGAAGTTGCGTGTGTTAGCTAGTTTAGTTATAGTTTTTAGGGTTCCGAAAAAAAAAGGAACCCTTATAGGATCACTCGGGTGTCTGTCTGTCTGTCTGTCTGTCTGTCTGTCTGTCTGTCTGTCTGTCTGTCTGTCCGTCTGTCACAGCCTGTTTTCTCCGGATCCACTGGACCGATTCTGTTGAAATATAGTACACATATGGACTTCTATGACCCAAACACGGACGCGTTACGTAAATTATAAAATTTTTAGTATGGGGGTCACTTTTGGGGGTCAAACTAGAAAATAAAAAAAAAAGATTTTTGATCAATATCGTGTTACATATCAAAAGAAAGGGCTTACTGTGAGAGTTTAAATTATATTTTTTTAATAATTTTAAAATAAATGATTTAGAAGTTATTCAAGAAATTAGACGAAAAATGACCATTATCTCCGAAACTACTGAGCCTAAAATTTTGAAAAAAATGGGGATAATAGATCTTTACCTAAAGATTACAGGAAAACCTATAAGAAGTCTGTAGTGTTAAAATAACATGTTAAAAAAATTAAATTCGTTCGGAACCCTTTGCACGCGAGTCCGACTCGCACTTGGCCAGTTTTTTTTCCTAGAAAACGTTCAATTTTCTTGTTGATGGCGGAATAGGACAGGTTAAAATTAGTCTCTAGCATTTCTAGTCGTAAATTATAACGAAATTACGTAGGTACAGTTAAAATTCATGACAACATAACTTTATTATTTACCCGTAATCGCAGTATCCTTCGTTTAATTTGTATCTTGATCAACTCCTCAAAGGAGCATTGTATTTAGACAATACAATTTTCAAAAGCAACACAGAAACATCTTATTTCCGCTGTTTGTAATTATAATTAATTTTGTGTTACTTCGAACATCTAAAGATTAAGTAAAATTATTATCCAATTAGTAAGGTATCCAGGTGGAGTTAATTAGATTCTTCCCTAATTGTATTTATGATTTTGCACCGGATTGAGAACGAATTTCCTGGAACTTGTTTTTAGGGTTCCGTACCTGAATTGTAACCAACGGAACCCTATTACTAAGCCTCCGCTGTCCGTCCGACCGTCCGTCTGTCTATTGGCGGGCTGTATCTCAGGCTCGTCGAGTTGAAACTCCAAAGTCTTGAGCATCGACGCCTAGTTGCTGGCCTGTCGGTTTTCTACGGGTTGCATTTTGGGGAGTGTGCGACGGAATTGCATGATTAAATTCCGCCAGGCCCGTTCCATCATCGGACCACAAGACGAACGGCGATGCGCCACCGGTATATGGTGGACATCCCACCCACACGCACAAAACGTTTTGGGAACACATTCATAGTGCGTACAGCTAAGGAGTGGAATTCCCTGCCAGAGTCTGTGTTTTCGGATAGCTGCAACCTGGGAGTTTTTAAGACAAGAGTGAATAGGTTGTTTCTAGAGAAACGTGCTCCATCTTCGACCGCATCATCGCTTACCATCAGGTGAGATAGAGGTCAAACGTATGCCTATCTATAGTAAAAAAAAACCGTAATAGGTAGACAGTTGAAATTTTCACAGATTGTGTATTTCTATTGCCGCTATAACAACAAATAATAAAAATTAAGGTTTATGGTACGGAACCCTTAGTGTGCGAGTCCGACTCGCACTTGGCCCGTTTTTACTAGTAATTACTCAAATAATTTTGAGTGTGCGAGTCGGACTCGTACACGAAAGCTTCCGTACCATAAACCGAAAAAAACACGTTTTTTAGGGAACCCGCTTTAATTTTGAAGTCGGCATTAGAAATATACAATCTGTGAAAATTTCAACTGTTTATCTATCACGGTTCTGGAGATACAGCCCGCTGATAGCAGAAAGACGAGCGAACGGACAGCGGAGTGTAATAGGGTTTCGTTGGTAACCTTTTGATACGGAACCCTAAAAACTACTGAACATGTTCACGGGGACTCATAGAAAACACCGGGGGCTGAGCTCCTCCAAATCCCATGATTGAGCGCTGGTACATTTAGTTCAAGCCAGCAAGAACCTCCATGGAAGGTGAACAAAGTCAAGGCCACCCTTTTGATTGCCGTCCCTTTTCGAGGATAACTTCAAAAAAACTCAAGATATTACTGACCGACAAGTGACCATCAGCCGGTTAGCTGAGGTCGCAGGGGTCTCAGCCGGCGATTACGGAAGCCAAATAATAATATGTTCTCGCGATCCCCGGCGTAGATGAGAGATGGAATACCGGGGTGGTTTTAGTCAGTAAGAGTCTGACAGACCCCTCCACCTGCCCCAGGAGGACATCCATGAGGATTTCCCCCGTTAAAAAAAAAAGTTCGCAGGGATCTGTTCGCAGCAATTAATAGCAGTCTTTCGGCTCAATAACACCCTCGCCTTCGCGGTTTGAGCGTCTCAAGTGCAATAACAAAGTCTGCCAAATGCGTCCAAATGTTCTATAACCAAGAACGTCACCTCGCATCATCCGACTACTTTGAACCCCAGGAACATCTGCCACCTAGACCTGAACTGAAATGACCTATATGGAAAGCACTCTATCGGTTGCGCAACCCGGTAGTCCGCTGCCATGGGCGCTGGCAGGACTATTTTCAGGGGGTGCACCTTCAAAACCCTGCTTCGACTAGGATAGGTTTTCTTTTGCCCAGTACTAAAGAAGATGAATATCTTTATGTTTTCGTATGTTTTATTGAGAGCCAGGGGGTGCAAGTGCACCCCATTGCACCTCCTGGCGCCTATGCCCGCTATAAACATTACTTGGTGGAATTTGGTTTCATAGACCCGTCAGATATCCAATGTCAACGTGATGAACGTGTTCAGAACATGAGTCACTCATTGGTGTTCCCAATTGTGCCCATAAACCTGAAAGTGCTGTTGTATGGACACTAGGAGTTATCATGAACACCACTGATTCTCCAATTAATGTAGCCATCTTCTGAGCCACAACAATATACAGAGCAGTTTAAAACTTAAAGCTATAGGAATTAAAATGATTTAAGTTGAAGTTTAAAAATTTTATGCGTGCCAGTTCTACGACAGTAAATTTTTGTTTTTTACTTTCCCTTTCTTTCTTTACTTCAGCTGAAATCTTGATAAAGCCCTGTACCACTATTTTGTGTGGTCACAACAAAAACTAAAGAACAATGAGTCCTATACTTTATTGCACACTAAAAGTCCGTTCGAGTTACAAAAGCCCTATGTTTGTTTCTTACTTTCCCTTTATTTATTTAATTCAGCTGAAATCTTGATAAAGCCCTGTACCACTATTTCGTCTAGTCGCAACAATAACAGAAGAACAGTGAGTTCTATACTTTATTGCACACTAAAAGTCCGTTCGAGTTACAAAAGCCCTATGTTTGTTTCTTACTTTCCCTTTATTTATTTAATTCAGCTGAAATCTTGATAAAGCCCTGTACCACTATTTCGTCTAGTCGCAACAATAACAGAAGAACAGTGAGTCCTATACTTTATTGCACACTAAAAGTCCGTTCGAGTTACAAAAGCCCTATGTTAGTTTAAGATTTTTATGCATGCCAGTTCTACGGCAGTAAATGTTTGTTTCTTACTTTCCCTTTATTTCTTTACTTCAGCTGAATCTGATAAAGCCCTGTACCACTATTTCGTCTAGTTACAACAATAACAGAAGAACAGTGAGTCCTACACTTTATTGCACACTAAAAGTCCGTTCGAGTTACAAAAGCCCTATGTTCCGTTAGACTCATATAATATATCACCTAATTAATTTTATCAGGCCCAACTCCGGGACTGTCTAGTGTTTCTCCTGGGAGGCCCAGACTTAATTACTTAAGGCCATCAATAACGAACTAGAGTAGGTACAGTTACTGGAGAACCGTTTGTAGGTACGTAAGCAGTTTGTTAGATAGGCATTTAAGAAAACGCTTTGGATAGTGCATGTTTAAATGTACGCCTTAACGGCTAAACTTGATATTTGGTACTTTTTAGGGTTCCGAACATACGTCAAAAACGGAACAGTTATAGGATCATTCGGGCATCTGTCTATCGAGCTGTCTGTTTGTCTATCTCTTTGTCTTTTTTTTTTTTGTTTGTGATGGGTTTGCTCTTGACTCTAGTCTAGGTCAGAGATGACAGAGAAAAAGTCTACGGTGGAGCGAGCTTACCCAGAAGGAGCTTGTTCACTCTAACTTTGAAGAGATTAGGGTTGTAAGCGTTTGGAAACACAGACGCAGGCAGAGAGTTCCACTCCTTTGCAAAACACAAACAATTCCGATTCTACTGGAGAGATTCTGATGAAATGTGTTGCACATTTGAACTTTTGTGACCCAAACAAGGACGCGATACGTAAATAAATAAGTTCAGGGTATGGAAACCACTTTTGGGGGACCAACTCATAAAAAATAAGGTATTCAAACTTTACCGTGTGACAAATCAAATGAAATGGCTTATTGTGAGGGTTTTAATTATATTCTTTTTCCATGATTTTTAAATAAATGGTTTTGACTTTTAGAGTATAAAACAAATCAGATTCCGATTTTTAAAGAATTTTTTACATGTAAACTCTTTAAAAATCAGAGTCAGATTTGTTTAAGAGTGATATAAAAGTATTGTTTATTCTAACTTAATATTTGCTGTTCTACAAACAGCAAATATTAAGTTAGAATAAACAATATTTTTCAACGAACTCTAAAGCTTTGTATGCGTGCAATAGTACACTGCATTGTCGACACCGATTCGTGTGGCTCCGGATTAAGAATATTGCCACCCCATTTCATCCCATGGGTGTCGTATAAGGCGACTAAGGGAAATTTCTGAGACCGTGCATATTCATCCAGCACCTTGGGTCACCCGCATGGTGGCGGGTAAACCATCAGCAACAGCATTCCCAAAGAGGGTTGGTGTCAGGCTGGCGGCCGACTGTAAAACATCTGCCAAATCACTAGGCAACATGGTAGGTTTAAATGGAATGTGCGATAGGGTTAGGGCGTACCCCACAGGCGACGCGCAGGGGCAGCACCCGGCCCTTGTGGGAAATGGACTAGGGTTGTTGCACCACCCCGGGCGGGGGCAACGTAAGAAGCTAGCTCGAGAAGTGAGATTGAGGTATGCAAGTTGGAATGTTGGGACTATGACTGGAAGGGCCAGAGAGTTAGCGGACGTATTAAAAAGAAGACGAATAAATATTGCATGTTTGCAGGAAACTAAGTGGAAGGGAACAAAGGCGAGGGAAATTGGTGAAGGATACAAATTTTTCTATTGTGGAAGTGACGGTAAAAGAAATGGCGTGGGAATAGTGTTAGATAATAAATTGAAAGAAAGCGTGATGGAGGTAAAAAGGATTAATGATAGATTGATAGTTGTGAAAGTTATGATGGACAGTGTGATGTTGAATGTAGTTAGTGTGTATGCCCCGCAGGTAGGATGTGATGAAAGGGTAAAAGAGAAGTTTTGGGAGGATTTTGATACAATTATAATGACCATTCCCATGCATGAGGAATTGATAGTTGGAGGTGATTTTAATGGGCATGTAGGAAGAACGGAAAATTGTTATGAAAGAGTACATGGGGGATGGGGTTATGGAAGTTCCAATAACGAGGGAGAGACGCTGCTGCAATCCGCTACTGCATTTGACCTGGCAGTAGCCAACACTTGGTTCCAGAAAAGAGACGAACACCTGGTCACATACAAAAGTGGTAACCACAAGACCCAAATAGACTATTTTCTTGTTAGGCGCAATAAGATAAAGCAAGTCAAAGACTGCAAAGTGCTGCCAGGAGAAGACTTGGTCTCACAACACAGACTCCTGGTTATGGTTTTGGCGATAAAAACACAGTTTAAAAAAAGCAAAGAGCGTCCTCCCCCTAAAATAAAATGGAATATGCTAGAGAAGAACGATTGCGCGAAGGAATTTAGAGAGCGAGTGGTAGACAAAATGATAGAAATGGCAGACATGAATGATCGAAGTGTGAATGAATGCTGGAATGAGATAGCTGTATATATTAGGCAAGCAGCGAAGGATATTTTGGGAGAGACAAAAGGAAAAGGCACAATAGAGAGGGATACATGGTGGTGGTCGATAGAAATACAGAAAGTTTTGAAAGAAAAAAAGAAGAAATTCAAGGAATGGCAGAATGTGAGAATGGAAAGCGTTGGTTTGAAAGCTGAAAAAAAGAGGGAGTATGATGATTTAAAGAAAAAAGCTAAGAAAGCCGTGGCAATAGCACGAGCAAAAGCTCAGGACAAATTGTATGACACACTGGACAGTCCAGCTGGTCAAAAAGACCTGTACCGGCTTGCTAGAGCCAGAGAGAGGAAGGCGAAGGATGTTAGTCGGATAAGATGTGTAAGGGATGAAGCTGGAATGCTTCTATCAGAGGATGAAAGGATTAAGGATAGATGGAAGGGCTATTTTGAAAGACTGATGAATGAGGAAAATATCTGGAGTGGTGTTTTAGAGAATAAACCAGTGAATGAGGGGTTAGTGAGAATGGTCAGTGTGGATGAAGTGAAAATAGCAGTGAATGGAATGAAGAATGGTAAGGCAATTGGTCCAGACGGAATCCCAATTGAAGTGTGGAAGTCACTACGAGTAGATGGATGGACGTGGTTAGCTTTATTCTTCAATAAGTTGTTGCTGGAAGAAGCCATACCTGATGAATGGTGCAACAGTTCGTTGGTGCCCATCTTCAAGAACAAAGGCGATGTGCTGGAGTGCAACAACTATAGAGGAATAAAGCTAATGTCACATAGTATGAAAGTCTGGGAAAAAGTTATTGAAAGGCGGTTGAGAGAAGAGAGTGAAATCTCACAGAACCAGTTCGGTTTTATGCCTGGTCGGGGTACAACGGATGCCATTTTTGCTATCCGCCAGCTGTGCGAGAAATATAGAGCTGTGCATAAAAACCTGCATATGGTATTCGTTGACCTCGAAAAGGCATATGACCGGGTGCCTCGTGAGGTTTTGTGGTGGGCCCTTAAGGAGAAAGGTGTGCCTGGGAAGTATGTGCAGTTGATCCGAGCGATGTACAGTCGATGCAGTACTCAAGTCCGGTCTGCAGTGGGCACCACTGACAGTTTCAGTGTGGCGGTCGGTTTGCACCAGGGGTCGGCCCTCAGCCCTTATCTCTTCCTGATGATAATGGACGCTCTGACGTCGGACATCCAGGAAGAGGCTCCTTGGTGCATGCTGTTTGCTGATGACATTGTGCTGGTTGCCGAAAGTGGCCAAGAGGTCCAGAGCAAATTGGAGACGTGGTGGCAAAGATTGGAGAGTGTTGGCCTGAAATTGAGCAGAACCAAAACCGAGTACCTGTTCTGCGATTTCGGCGGTCTCTCCAGTCTGCTGCCTATAACTCTCACCGGAACGCCTATACCGATTTGCTCCGACTTTCGGTACCTCGGGTCGCTTGTCCAGGGAGATGGCGATATAGACCGAGACGTAACTCAACGGATCAACTCAGGATGGATGAAATGGCGGCAGGTCACTGGAACAACTTGTGACCCTCGAATGCCCCTCAAGTTGAAAGGGAAAATCTATAAGTCTGTGATAAGACCTGTCGTAATGTATGGATCAGAATGTTGGGCTGCCAAAAAGACGGATGAAAATAGATTGCATGTAGCGGAGATGAGAATGTTGAGATGGATGTGTGGAGTAACGAGAATGGATAAAGTGAGAAATGAGTACATTAGAGGTAGTTTAAAAGTGGCGCCAGTGACGGAAAAGTTAAAAGGGAATCGCTTGTCTTGGTATGGTCATGTGAAGAGGAGGGATGAAACGCATGTAACTAGAAGAGTTATGAACATGAATGTGGATGGATGGAGAGGGAGAGGAAGGCCAAAAAAAAGATGGATGGATTGTGTGAGGAGCGATATGAAAGAAAAGGGACTTAGTGATAGAGTGACGACTGATAGAACAGAATGGAAGAAAAAAACGTGTTGCGCCGACCCCAAGTAACATGGGATGAGGGCAGGAAGATGATGATTGTCGACACCGATCCAAAAAACGCATCCGGTAAACAAAATAAATCCTTGCGTAGGAAACGTATGAAATTAGGTCTCTGTTTGTCATCCGGTAATCCCGTCGCATGATGAAAACCCTTTGTGCCTCAATCTGGTTCATATATTTAAGGGCACAAAAGGTCTGGCCAGCCCCAATTTCAAATTCACAGGAGACCCTTTAGCATTTAATTTAAAAACGTTTCATTTTTACTGTGTCATGTGGAGACCCTCTGAATTTTTTAATAACGTCAAAATGTTCGTTAATGTCAAAGGTTTATAACCTCTGTCATCGTTCATAACTTATCTACAGCCCCTTTTCGGAATAGGTTTTTTTTTCAGGCCGACCAGATGCGACTTTATATCTGTAATTTTACATGAAGCGTTTGACATCTGACTGCGACTATAGATAATCGAAGTCAGATGACAAACGCTAAAACTGGTTAAAAAAAATGGCCTAGTGCTAGTCGGACTCACGTGTAAAGTGTTCCGAACCAATTTTTTAACATGTTATTTATCACTACAGACTTCTTATAGGTTTTCCTGTAATCCTTAGGTATAGAACTATTATCTGCATTTTTTTTTAATTTTAGGCTTTAGTGCTTTTGGTTCATTTTTGGTATAATTTCTTGAATATCTTCAAAACCATTAATTTTGGAATTATGAAAAAATATAATTAAAAGCATCACAGTAAGCCCTTTCATTTGATATGTCACACGATGCAGTTTAAAAAACTTTCCGGTTTTTAAATTTTCCGGTTTGACCCCTAAAAGTGACCCCATACTAAAAATTTGTTTATTTACGTAACGCGTCCGTGTTCAGGTCACAGAAGCCCATTTGTATACTAAGTTTCAACAGAATCGGTTAAGTAGATCCGGAGAAAACTGGCTGTGACAGACGGATTGACAGACAGACAGACACCCGAGTGATTCTATAAGGATTCTGTTGTGGGAACCCTAAAAACTAAAAGATATCAACTGGTCAAGAATGGTCATTCATCTGCATAGTCATATTGGTAAGTTATTTCATAGTAATCATCACCATAATTTCATCCAAAAGACGTCCACTACCAGGAAAAAGGCCTTGTTTTAAATTTTGAAATGAGTTTGCCCTTGACTCTAGTCTAGGTCAGAGGTGACAGAGACAAACTTCACAATGGAGTGAGCTTACACAGAAGAAGCCTGTTCACTTAGAAGGGGTTAGAAGGGTTTGATGCACTTAGAAGGGTTTAATGCGTTCGGAAATACAGAGGCAGGTAGAGAGTTCCACCCTTTTGCTGTGCGCTTTATAAAAGACGTTTGGATTGATTGGCCTTCCCCAAGTGTCGCCACATCGACCGGTCCTGGATATGTTGCATCTTGCATCCAGCTAGCGGATTCTTATGACCTGCACCAGGTCATCGGTCCACCTTGAAGGAGGTCACACACTGCGTCTTTCACTACGCGGTCGCCACTCTAGATCCTTTCGACCCCATCGAATATCTATTTTGAGAGCAATATGTCCTGCCCACGTCCACAGTTCGTAGAATCAAAACTTCTCATAAAAATTAAGCGGGCTAGTAAATGCCACCATTTACCTACTCATAGAAGTTGCCGGCCCGTGGCAATTCCAAGTATACGACTCTCGCTGAAATTCGTTACTCGTTGAAAATACACAGAGTAAAATATTCTTTTCTAGTAAATGGACCAAAAAATGATTCAGTCCAAATAAATTACCCCGTAGGAAACTCCATTATAGAACTTTGTTACCAACCAACCGGCGCTAAACTACTTTATACCAGTTTTTAACATTCACAATTTTGCTAAATTTTTGAGGCAGACTACGTTTTTTGCTGCTCTCAGAGTATTATCTAATTTCGCCGAAACAAAGGTACACTGAATTACTTTTTCAGGCTGAATTCCGGGGCTAAATTACTGTTACTATTCCGAAATGGGGAACGAGTAGAATACTAATATATTTTATTTATGTCAGAGTAAGGATGTAATGGGACCTCAGTTACTCCGTTGTCTAGGCGGAGGCGTAAATCTGCCATCCCGTTTCCCAATATGTTGGCGTCAGCTTCTAGTATTCTGGATGCACCCGTATTTTACCTGAAGCGGCTATTTATCTGACCTCCACACAAACTGGTAACTGGATAACAGTACTATTCCCTTTGAAAAGTTAGTGTCAGATTAACTGGCTTCTGACTATCTGTAACGAGCACGTATGTTGCATTACGAGTATCTTTTATTTCACATCGGAGTCATGATGGCAATGACGCGACTTAGAAGTAGTCTTACCCAGCTCTTAGACTATCCACTAGTAGTCAGAGGGCTGGTGCATAAACCCCTCAACTGGAGGTGTCTGGAACCTGGGGTAACGTCAACAACGACTGGGCGACGGGCACTTTACAATCGGACTATCAGCATACGTGAATGTCCAGAAGGCCCTGGTGCAATCACGATAACGTAAACGTAAATAATTTTTCCGTTACTGCGACCAGACGGCGTTTATCTAGTTTTATTTAGTACGAATTGAAACTTACGCTAACGCGATTTAGTACGTTTAAGGCACTCATGCCATAGATTTTGAACGTTGTCGAACCAAAAGGAGTATGTAAAGATTGTAGCAGGTGGCGAATTGGAATAAAGTTGTAAGTTTATGTCTGTATGTGTGTATTTCAATCGTTCTCTTTATAAGTCAGTTATAACAATTCCACATTAATTCCGGAGACGGATGCGGAGATACGATCTTCCGCGGAAATTCCGCACTTGCTGAAGCGGATCTTCAGAGGTGAGATTACATTACAACCCTAGAACAAAGGTGGAACTAAGTTCCTACTTTGTACATGAACTTAGCCGTAGTCATGTCCAGATTTGATCAATGGATTTAGGCAAGTTCTAATTGAATTTGTTTCTATGTACTTTGAATGGGAACAGCTCTACTAATTTGGAAATTTTAAGTTAAATTAACGTTCCCTGTGAATGATTTTTGGGGAACGGTTTTGTTGAAAGTTATCTAATTATGGGATTTAGTTTCAAGCGCGTAATTTTGTTTTGTGTTGTAGTTTCTAAACGGGGCTATTTTGGGAAATAATTTTAATGGATTTCATTTAGATTTAAATCATAGGATGAATGTTGCCTCAGAGATTTCCGCCCTGGGACCTGGAGGCAAAAGTCCTCGCGTCACAGCATCGGTGTCGTGAGGACGTGCGAGCGCGCGGCGAGCGACTGATGCAGCGGCACATTGAGCTGCGTCGGTCGCAGCTGTGTGAGGTCCTGGTGGCGGAATGGCGGGACAGGCTCTCACGCCCTTCCGCTGGCTTCGTCACTATTGTGGCCGTCCGGCCAGTGCTCGACCTGTGGCTCGAGAGAAGGCACGGCTCCTTGTCATTTCGTGTGACGAAGGTCCTTTCGGGGCATGGCTGCTTTGGGAGGTTTCTGTGTCGCATAGGCAGGGATCCAGACGCTCGGTGTCACCACTGCGTCGACTGTCGGGAGGAGACGGCGTGGCATACGCTTGCAGAGTGTGCCGCTTGGGAGGAGCCACGCCGTGCCCTCATCTCTGTGGTAGGCAGTGATCTCTCGCTGCCGGCCGTAGTTCGTGGTATGGTCGACGGCGAAGAGTCCTGGGACGCGGTGGTCTCCTCCTGCGAAACAGTTATGGCGCAGAAGGAGGCTGCGGAAAGGGAGAGGGAGATCTCGACCTCTCTCCCGGTCGGATGAGGGAATACGCTGCCCTCCTCCGGCTCCCCTAACTGGTTCCAGGGGCGGCAGACTTGGGGATGTCCGTCGCCCCCTATTCATCCGGAACCGAGGTGGCGGCGCGTGGTGTTCCCGTGCGCCCCTCGCCCCCGTCATGGGGGGAGTCAAACAACTCACTCCCCCCACTGACCCGAGGTGGCCCGCGGTGGCGGGTCGGCACCAGCCGGAGGTTACGGAAGTCGCAAGTTCCCGCGATCCCCGGCGCAGTTGAGAGATGGAACACCGGGGTGGTTTTAGTCAGTAAGAGTCCTACAGACCCCTCCACCCGCCCCAGGGCGGAGGACATCAATACGGGTTTTACCCCCGTTAAAAAAAAGGGTAGCGGTATTTCTGCCAGGGTTGCAGAATTGGTTCGAAAAAGTCAGCCCTACAAAGGGCATTAGGAGGAACACGGATGGGTTTTAGTCTGTAAGAGTCTGACACTTCCTTCCGCTCCATCCAGAGCAGAAGGAGACATTTAATGATTTCCATCCACTTAAAAAAAGGTAGCGGTATTTTTTCAAAGAGCACTGCTCTAGCACGCAAAGAATATTTGAGGGAAAACGGGTGGGTTTTATTCAGTAAGAGCCTGACAATCCCCCGAGAAGTAATTTGTTGATTTCCCATCCCTAAAAAAGTGTACAGGTTGCCTTATATTCTGGAGTCAATTGAAACACGGGACAGTATTAAAGCATGCATAGAGAGACTAAAGCCATAATGATTTTTAAATATTTTTTTTTCTCATAACGAATTGCCTGAAAACCTACATAAATTAATTATTTTCCCCAAAATTCCTATTGCTGTCCCTAACCAAAATAATTTCCGTCAACATTCTTTTTTTTTTACAGAAACCTAAAAACGTCTTTTAAAATTATTTTTAACAGTACCCAAAACAACTTAATGGACTTGACTTCCGCGAAAGGAAGAAACATTTTCCTTCATTTCTTATTTTATTCATTCCTTTTTATAGTACACAAGAATCCTTTCCTTGTACTCGGTTCATTGTAAAAAAGTAACCTTAGTTTATGTTGTTTAGTTCAAATGTCTTTTTCCATTGTGTGAGGGCACAATGGATCCTCACTTGTTCTTTTAGGATCGAACAGAAGTTTTCCTTGTTGGTCCTAGTTTTCGAGACTTATTGGTTGGTCTTTTAGAGGTGAAAGGGATTAGTTTTTCGATTCTTAGCAGCTCATTATCGATTTTATATCGAGACCTCATAGTTTTGTACAATAACATAATTAGGGCACTGTTGCGCCTCCCTCGTTTTTGTGTTGCTTCAGGCATGTTTGCTGATGCGCATGTAGATGATTTCTATGCAATTATGCGACAGAAAACAGCGTCAGTCATGAGGGCTGTGCAGGAGAGTAGCAACGGCATCCTGAAAATTATAGCGGATGTGTTAGACGCGTCTGTGTTCCACCGGTTCATCGAGCTGAATTTGAAAGGTGCGGCTTGATATGTCAACATACATACCTAGTTAATTTATCAACCAACTAACATAGCTTTTAAGTATTTTTGTTACTAACACTTTGGATCAATGCATTTTTTTTGGGTAGTGTTAAGAGCGTAGAAATTTACAGAGATAGAGACTATGACAGTTTATAGAGAAAACATTAAATTGCTGTCTGACTTTCTTAACGATTTTTTATTACGTGGCATTATTAGAATCTTATGGCATTCGTGGAGACTAAAAGGAGCAACCTCAGAAATCATCATCTCCATCACCATCATCAACCCATTGTTTTCTTGAAAAGTTTTAAACCTAGGTTTTATTTTTACTATTGATAGGTATGCGTTTGACCACTATCTCACCGATGGTAAGCGATATTGTGGTCGAAGATGAGCACGCTTGCCTAGAAGTAAACTTTTTACTCTTGACTTAAAGAGTCCCAGGTTGTAGCTATCAGTAAACACATACTCCGGCAGGGAATTCCATTCCTTAGCTGTACGCACTATGAAAGTGTTCCTAAAACATTTTGTGCGTATTTGTGTGGGGTCCACCATGCACCGGTGGCGCAACGCCGTTCGTCTTATGGTCCGATAATGGAATGGGCTTGGCGGAATTAAATTATGCAATTCCGTCGCACATTCCCCAAAATGCAATCGGTAGAAAGTCGACAGGCTAGCAACTCGGCGTCGATGTTCAAGACTTTGGAGCTTCAACTCGACGAGCCTATCATTGTCGATGATCATATGGATCGTTTCTCAATTGACCCAAGAGCATCAAGCTGGTATCTGTTCGGTAGGTATCTTACGTATGTGTATTAAGTTTCATTAGAATTCGTATAAGAATTTCAAAGAATAAGGACTTGCAAGTTTGTTCGAAATATCGTCAGGTGAAAACGTTCTTTAGCCATAGGTCCAGGCCGTATATGTATCTTTGA
This sequence comes from Lacanobia wlatinum, assembly GCA_947578705.1. Classification (NCBI taxonomy): domain Eukaryota; kingdom Metazoa; phylum Arthropoda; class Insecta; order Lepidoptera; family Noctuidae; genus Lacanobia; species Lacanobia wlatinum. The sequence goes on along the minus strand of OX388046.1, from coordinate 19,497,072 downwards.
CGGACCTTACGGGTAGGCCCAAAAGTCTGACCACCAGGCTTAGTATAAGACATCGTCTTATCTAGTTATGGAGGTCGCAAGCCAAGCGCGTTCCATCATCGGGCGACAACGTACGACGATGCGACACCAGTACATGGCAGACACCGCGCCCATAAGGAAAAAACATTATGGGAATGCATTCATTGTGCTTACAGCTAAGGAATTGAATCCCCTACCAGTCTGTGTCTCCTGATTGCTACAACCTGGAGCTGGATGTAAGTTGTTTTATAGAACATAGTTTAATAGTATTTCGTTTCACATAAAATTTTACTCGTATTATCATTTCATAGAATACTCAACACGCAGAATACTCACTTTGAATAAATTTAAATCATAGATTTTTGTTATAAGTAAAATTCAAAGTTTCGATGTTCATATCACAGAATAACAAATTAGATATTCTTTATATTCATATTGTTTGGTTCATATAAAACTTAATACCAAGAAAAACATTTTATCAGGTGATAGTTTCTAAACTTTTCAATTCCCCCCTTTGTCAATGTGCATACTTTGTCAATGTGTAAACTTTTCAATCGGGTCCAGTGGACGGAGCCCCACGAAGCGATGGTGGCGGAAAATGGCAATTGGGATAAAAGACAAAACTATGCAAACATACAAACAAGCATACACCATGCATGCAGGCAAGCATGCAAGCAAGCATGCAGCAAGCATACAGTGTGCAAGCAAGCATATAAGCAAGCATGCAACATGCAGCATACGAGCAAGCATGCAACATGCAGCAGGCATGGTTTCTGTCACGGCTCCGGCGCTGCGGGGCTACGTTGATCCCACGCGAACTTATCGTCGCCGTTGGTTTTAACGCTCACCATAACACCTGCTCCTCAGCTCGCGGGCCGCCTCGACCCTCCGCGCCTTCGCGGAGCTTAAATTACACTCTAGTGGTAAGGCAAACAAGACTACGTGGAGTCGGTTTTACAGCGATTCGTTTCTGTCACTAAGTTTTAAAGCACAACATAGCAACTTTTTAAGACGTATTTTTATTTTAATGTAGGGTTAAACATGCTATTTTATAAAAATGGCACTGTTCCTAATAAAATTATTCCAAACGAAATTCTGCCATATTCAAAAAATATCATTGTAAATTCGGAAATTCGGACATATATAACAATAACATTAAATATTGATTTTTTTTTTATAATCTGACTATGTAGGTCAATTCGTTGTTTTTTTATATACATTTCTATAATTATCAGTATCATAGTGTGCTAGCTAACAAGTTATAAATTTTGTGTCATGTATTAATTACTTAGCATACTTTTATAGCATTAAAGTATTAAATATTGATTACATTTTCATTGAAATACAATACCATGGAAAAATATACCAAACAAACAATATTCGTTAAAAAATAATTGCAAGTACTGTTTGAAAAGTTTGTTAAGAAAAAAAAATGTGAGTAGAAATTCATTGAATTGTGTTTCTGTGAAATATGTTTCATTCAAGTAAATAGTTGTTGAAACAATAATATTCGACATAAAATTATAAGGATCAAATATTATGTTTGTGAAACATTTTCTGCGAAACGAAATTCTATGAAATTTCTGTCTGCGGAACAAGGGAACACCCCTGGAGCTAGATAAGACATAACCTTATGTAAGTCAAGAGTAAAACTGGCCAAGTGCGAGTCAGACTCGCGTGCAAAGGGTTCCGAATCAATATTTTTTTTATATGTTATTATAACACTACAGACTTCTTATAGGTTTTCCTTTAATCTTTAATAGTAGAACTATTTACCTGCATTTTGTTTTTCAAACTTTTAGGCTCAGTAGTTTCGGAGATATAAATACCATTCCCCCGAATGGTATTTTTGGTCTAATCCGGAGAAAACTGGCTGTGATAGACTGACAGACAGACACCCGAGTGATCCTCAAAAGGTTACTTCTAGACAAGCGTACATCGTCGACCACATCATCGCTTGCTATCGGGAGAGATAGTGATCGAACATGGGCCTATCAATGTTCATAAAAATTTAGTATTCAGCTGTATCTGTTTAGATTCAGAGCTGACCCAAAAAAGGCTAGTAAGATTGATTGTCTTTAGCAGCTCAATCAGTCTAAATGTATTCATTTGGAGCCCTTTCTTTTTGAGACATAGTTTTAGGCGATTTCATTGTAGAATTACGGTAGTAAGTGATTGACCCATTTCAAGATTGGATTCGTTCTATCCTGTAAGGCACAGACACTCTCTGTTTGATTGCTTTTGTTTCTAAGCACATTCTTGTCGATTTCAGTTTTTTTAAATTCCTAAGAAAATAATTTTTTGTTAAGAAAGATTCGAATAAATATTTAATACGTTTTTCATTTGAAAATCTCAAATTTAGTTTGAGAAGAAGAAGAGGAAAACCATCTGATGGGTTTGCTGTTGACTCTAGTCTAGGTCAGAGGTGACAGAGACTAAATTCGACGATGGAGTGAGCTTACCCAGAAGAATCCTGTTCACTTTAACTTTGAAGAGATTAGGGTTAAATGCGTTCGGAAACACAGACGTCTTTTATAATGCACACAGCAAAGGAGTGGAACTCTCTGCCTTTTTTTTTAAGAATGGGAAATCATCAAATGACTCCTCCCGCTCTCGGTGAAGCAGAAGGGAGTGTCAGACTCTTACTGACTAAAACCCATCCGTGTTCCTCGTAATACCTTTTGCGTTCCAGAGCCGCGGTGACTCTTTCAAACAGATTCCGCAACCCCGGCAGGCACTGGCCCTAGCGGGCCCCGTCTTCTATGCTGACAGCTCTTTGAGGCGCGCGTGGAACACAGCGCGCCGTCGACTCGGGCCTGGTTCTGATCGGACGGCGAGCCACCCAATGCTCGTCGTCCGCAGGCCCGCGCCTACGGTGGCCGAGAATCGCCCTGCGACTCCCGACGCCCGGGGGAACTCTCTGCCTGCGTCTGTGTTTCCAAACGCTTACGACCCTAATCTCTTCAAAGTTAGAGTGAACAGGATAAGCTCGCTCCATCATAGACTTTGTCTCTGTCATCTCTGACCTAGACTAGAGTCAAGAGCAAACCCATCACAAATAAAAAAAGACGCTGGTGAAGAGTTGCTTTAATGATAATTATTCATCTAATTTCTTGAATTACTTCAAAAATGTTTATTTAAAACATAAGAAAAAAATATGTTTGAAACTCGCAAAATGAGCCCTTTGATTTGATATATTGTGATATCTGAAATGACAGGGCTCATTTTGCGGGTTTAGGCGGTACAGTTAGTATTTTTTTTAACATTCTGTTTTGTAGCTCACAAGTTACCTTCATTCTCATCATACATATTTGGGTCACAGAAGTGCTTGTGTGTACAAAATTTCAACAGAATCGGTCAGACATCCGAATGATCCTATAAAAGGGTTCCCTTTTCTCATTTGAAGTACGGAATCATTAAAATCAATTACCATCATCTGCCTAGCCTTTTCCCAACTATATTGGGCTCAGCTTGCAGTCAAACCGGATTCAGCTGAATACCAGTTTTTTACGGGGAGCGGCTGCCTACCAGACCTCCACAACCCATTAACTGCATAACACGATAGTTCTTGGCAAGACTAGAGTCAAATTTACTGGGTTCATTCCGTAAAATCAATACCCACTCAAAGGTCACAAAATAACAATATGCTTACTTAAACAACACAAATTGCTCGATTTACGTGATACCCTCTGAGCCTCAAGCCATCCTAAGCTTGCCCCTCAAGGGACTTTTAACGTAAGCTAAGCTTCAACATCATTTCACTGAACTCATTTCTACAAATGACTCTGCCATCTGGTCTCTCCAAGGGTTCTAATGAAATCGGTGGGTACGGACCACAGAGTAGTTAAAAAGATAGAGATGCCATTTTCTCGGGGTTTTATTACCCTGTAAATAGTCTCGCAATGTAAAGCACGTCGTTTCAAACAATGTTGTAGGAAGCACTAGTTGGTTAACTTGTTTCAGGTATTAATTTTACTAATTTTTAGAGTTTTAGAAGTTGAATTAAATGGCAAGGACGGAGTGGATCGCTCGTTTTACTGACGCCATAAATTGGGCCATCATTTTTCTAACTAGATCGAAGTAAACTTGTCAATCGATCGGTAATAACCGGGAGCGGTCGGCAATCTTAAAAAGCGGTCGGCAATCTTCGGAAGCAGTCGGTACTGCGTGACGTCAAAAATTTCGATTTTATTTGTTTTGTGCTATTTTAGTAACATCTTTCAAATAAATATCCTGTCATCATTATTATTATAACAGCTGAAGACGTCCACTGCTGGACTTAGGCCTCCCCCAAAGGAAGGGGGGGGGGGGTTGCCATAATTGCCACGCTTGGCAGGCGGGTTGGCGATCGCAGTGTATGTAATTGCGTTTTACAGAGAACGCTGCTGCCCATTCTCTGGTGAGTCCCTTAGTCGTCTCTTACGACACCCACGGGAGATGATGGGATGGTATTATTATTTTACTTACAGCACCATACGGCACCGGCCGACACCATACGGCAAATATTCTTTCAAGTAGATTTTTATAACACTCAAATTCCTTATTTGAACACTGTAAGACGACTTGCTGATATTCAGATTGTTTCACAAAGAAGAGTTAGCCCGTTCTGTATTTTAAGTACTCTGTGGTACAAACGAAGTTCCTTTAAAATGACTAGACATTTCTTAGATGACCTTTCTTAGATTAAGGGGGTATTATCTCGTTTTTAAAAGCGCCTTGCCTGAGTTTTGAGCGCTTTGAATTATTCACAAACTTTTAAGGTAATCGGGGTCTTAAGAAAAGATAAGTCGGTATTATTTATTACAGCACTTTGGTTTTAGAAACATAAATAATTGGGGAAACAAAGAGGATTAATCAAATTACAAATCTTTAGTGCTTTTTAGTTAGTTAGTAACTGAGAAGTCACATGGGACCTCCTCGTACTTGAAATGAGTTGGTCTGAAACTCAAAGTAAAATGAATTTATTTCAATAAACCAGTTGCAGGCAATTTTTTTATTTGTGATGGGTTTGCTCTTGACTTTAGCAGAGGTCAGAGATGACAGAGACAAAGTCTACGATGGAGCGAGCTTACCCAGAAGGAGCCTGTTCACTCAAACTTTTAAGAGATTAGGCAGAGTTCCACTCCTTTGCTGTGCGCATTATAAAAGACGTCTGGAAAAGCTTAGTGCGAATTGGTGGAATAGCAACAAGGTACGGATGGTAAGATGCAGTGCGTATGGATGTCCGATGGTAGAAGGGGGCCGGTGGGATGAGGTCGTGGAGTTCTTGGGCACGTTCACCGAAGTACAATCTGTAGAAGACCGACAAGCAGGCAACCTTACGGCGATGAGCCAAGCTATGTAGCTTCGCATCCACTAGTTTAATGTCACCGATGAACCTCTTAGCTTTACATTTTACCGAGTCAAGTGCGGCAAGCTGATACTTAGCTTACTTTCCAACATTTCAATTAGCAAAATTATTTTTTATAGGAAAATAACGCCACAAGCCATGATCCTGATCTTTGATGTGTTTTGTCTAGGTAAATGTTTGTTGATTTGATTAAACAAATATACGTGTCCAATATTTTTCAATAATCTATCTGACTGATTAAATACTCGTAGAATCATATTGTTTTTACTCAGAAAACATCTCTATTGATTTTCAACAGCCGGTCGATTCTGTCATTATGTTGAAGTGATCACGAAGTGAGCTTTCTTTTTTGGGACATGCCCGCCACACGTTCCCAACCACTGCAACTCCTGAACGCCAGAATCATCAGTGGCGACCACCAGAAAAACGCCGAACCAATGAAGCCCGACGAGTCCCGGAGAAACGATTCAACTGTCTTGGATCCTGCAACGAATTTAATCGGAAAAGTACAGCGGAGGAGTAGGGAAAAAAATATAATTTCTACTTCCCTCCTTATCAAGCAGGAGACAGAATAGATCTAGCCCAATAGGCACTAAGCGACATATACAACTGGGTTAAGCCCAGTTGTCAAGCACCACGGATTATATATTAACACTAAAAACTAATGGATCCCAAATTGTGAGCTACTTTTGATACCAGTAATAGGTATAGCAAAATCGCTTGAACGCACGGAAATTTGTTCTGGTTTCTACAAGGTCTGTGTAGTAAACTACTCCAGATGTAACCTGAATACTATCTAACATAATATTGCGTTCAGTTTGCCAAATAATACACTCCCATAAGATGTGGTGTGCGGATTGTTCGTATTCATGGTCAACGGGGGGGGTCTGTATGTATGCTTTTGCGGTTGCACAACGACACGCTATGCTTTGCTTTGCTTGGTAGTATAGATGCAGGCCTACCTTGCCGTCTCCTTCAGAGACGGGAAGGTGGCGTGGTCTTGAGGGAGAGCGCAACATTCGTATAGATCCTCAAGGCAAGTCCGGTGGATATACCTTCTCGAGGTTGCCACCCCGTTATTGGTCTAATTCCCTATGAATTAGACGTAACTGAAACCACCGGGCGACCCGTAGAGTGGCGGGCTTTCCACTCAGTCCCATCCCAAACCCCACCGTACCCTGATTTCCCATCTACGACCCCTTCCAACTCCCCTCCTAACTGTGACCCTTCTGTGACGAAGTGGTTGCGGGCTCGGCCGTCCTGCGCTAGGACCTGCGCAGTCGAGCGCCGTTAGCGGGGATGAAGGAGTCCTGGGGGGTTGAGCCGATCGGCACTGGCGGTAATGTGTCCGTGAGGCAACACGCCCCCTTTGGTCTGGATTTCAAGCGAAACGGTGGCCCTACCCTCTAGCCAAGGGTAGGGAAATGGCCATAGTGTCCCGTCAGAGGGCCACAGGCGAGGTGCGTGGGGTCCGCGGAGGTCGCCCTTGGGCGGCCGAAGCGGTAGGTAAAGGCCATGCTGACGGTGTAAGTGAGGGTTGAATAGTTGCCAACCCGATCGAGCACCCGATGTCGCGCTGTAAACCAGCCTTGCGCACCTATATCTTCCTGGTAGTCCTAACGTTCGCACTCACAGCAGTGCGACGTTCCCAGGTGCGGGCTCCATGGTGGGTGGGAGCCAGGAAGATGAAGTTTGTCATTTTTAGTATGGACGTATTGAAGCCAACTAAAACCACCGCAGGAGCGGAGTCGGCGAAAGCTGGCAAAGCTCCTAAGCGAGGTGCCTCTGGTGCTTCGCTCGCCCCTGGATGCCCTGCGGCTCACGCCGTGGGCTCCAGCGCGGGCGCCGGTCCGGCTGTGGCGAAAACCGCAACCAAGACCAAAAAGTCCCACTCCAAGCAAAGGAGAACGGCGCTGCATGGGACCAGTACCGATCCTTTAGACAAAAAGGCGAAAACGGAGACGGTTAACACCTCTGCCGGAAGTAGCCTTCCCAAACACCCTCCTACTCCTCCTGTGGCTCTTCAAGCCACATCCCAAGATGCAGCCGTCTCCGGTCACACGGGGGCGGTGGGCAGCACCGAGGACGTTTTTGCGAGCGCCTGGCAGGTGCCTATCCGTAAGGGAAAAGGAAAGGGCAAGGGCAAAAAATCAACTCCACAAGCCCATTGCTCTTGCTCGGGCCCCTCAGGTCCAGCAGCTCCTACAAGCCAGGGTAAGAGGAGGGAAAGGCTGACGCGTAAGGAGCGGCGTCACGAACGCAGGCGGGGACGCAAACCCCCCCAAAGCAAGCAGGTTGAGGCAGGCTTGACCAGTCCCAGCGGGTTGCCAACAAAAGCTACGCCCAAGCTGCCAGTGCGTCCCTGAACGTCGCGATAACCTGCGACCGGAGGGGAATCATCAGCCAGGGAGTATCGGACCAGGTCTTAGCTGCTATCCACAAGCAGATAATCAGTGAGGCCTGCTCCGCTATGCAGGACACACCAGGACCGACCTTCAACGCGAAGCCGCTGTTCGCCGGTGGAGTCCTCAAGCTGTGGTGCGGCAACGACCACACTTTAGCCTGGCTGAAGAAGACAGTCTCCAACCTGGCTCTCCCGGCTAGCACCTCGCTAGTCGTCAAGAGCCAGACGGAGATCCAGAAGCGGGTACGCTGCGGCATCGCCATTCCCGACGACCAGGGAGTCTACGAGGACTCGACCTTCATTGGACGAGCCCTCTGTTACCAGAATCGCTGGATCGACGTGAAGAGGTGGGTATTGCTGCACGCCGAGAAGCAGAAGGCATGCTGGTTCGTGGTGCTGGGTATCCCCGAGGACCAAGTTCCGACCCTGATGAGCGCCGAGCGCCGACTCTCAATTGGTTTGGGATCGGTGTACGAGAAGTTCCAGGGTCCGAATGGCAGGTTCGTCGACGTCCCTCGGGGGTGGGACCCGATCACGAAACAGCCGCTGGAAGAGGCAGTGGTGACCAATGCCGCGCCAAACAACCCGGATGCAACTGCGGCTGAACCTGCTGTAGCAGCAGTGTCGGCCGCCCCTGCCGCCACCGTGGATGCCGTCCTTTCATCGGGGGGGGAGCCGGACGACGTAATGTTGTCCCCGGTTTCGGACCCGGGAGGGGACGGTTTCGACGAGGGCGACCTGTTTGCCGGGCTGCGACTGGAGGGTGACGAGGAGGGTCTCGCCTGTGATGGCGTCCCTTTTGTCGGCCTGTAAAGTCGTGCAGGCTAACCTCCACCACAGCCAGACCGCGACGGCTCAACTCCGGAAGTGGCTGGAGGTACAACACACGGCCGTTGCCCTGATCCAGGAGCCGTGGATTAGGGGCGGCCACATACGAGGACTCTCCAATCTTGGCGGTAAGCTCCTTGTTACTACGGGCCATGATCACCCTAGATCGTGTATCTATGTCACAGGTAACCTCAAAGCACAGCTATTAAACGACTTTTGTTGCAGAGATGTCTCTGCAGCTAGGCTGTATATACAGCGTGGAGCCACAATGTCGGCGATCGTCTTCGCCTCGGCTTACATGCCTGAGGCAGAGGAACCGCCCCCACACGACCTTGTCCGCCTCATCACTAACTGCGAAAGTGGCGGGGATGAGATGGTCATCGGGACCGACGCAAATGCACACCATCCACTTTGGGGGATGGAGACGCAAAACGGAAGGGGTAAGGCATTAGTTGATTACCTGTTTACAACTAACCTATCCCTACTAAACACAGGTTCGGAACCAACTTTCGTAACCAGACGCAGTCGTACAATCATAGACCTTACTCTGGCAACGGAGGGAGCAGCGGAACTCATCACTGGGTGGCAGGTCTCAAATGAGGCTTCCTGCTCAGACCACAGGTGGATCCGCTTCGACATCCAGGTCTGTATACCACCCAAACAACCTAGGCGTAATCCGCGTAACACGGATATATCGGTATACACACGCAACCTTGCCTTAAGGCTTGCGCCACCAGGCGATTCGAAGTCTCTTGCGGACACGGCACAGATCGACGCGCAAGTATCACAACTCTCCGAATCGCTGATAAACAGCTACCAAATCGCATGCCCGGAAACGACTCCACGCGACACACCGGGTAAACAACCCTGGTGGGGTGCGGATCTAGAGCGCAAACGCGGTAAGGTAAGGAAGGCTCTCAACAGAGCCATGAACACATGTAGTGATGAGGACTGGGACGCGTATTACGCGGCCAAATCCAACTACAAAAAATGCATCAGATTCAGAAGAACTACAGGTTGGCGTAAATTCTGTGGTAACATTGAATCATGCCAACAAGCAAACAGGGTAAGGAAAATACTGGCACAACAGAACACACCTGAGGTCGCCACGCTCCGGAAACCCGACAATACGCTGACCACGTCACCTGAAGAAGCGCAACGCCTCCTAGTAGAAACTCACTTCCCAGGCAGCGTATTCGCGCAGGTAAACGAATGGCATGACGTTATCCAAACACCATCAGCAGATGATTGGCTTTATGCAGGAAAGATGATTACGCTGGAAAAACTTCAGTGGGCCATCAAAAGCTTCCAACCTTTCAAGGCACCAGGTCCCGATGGTGTGTTTCCTGCCTTACTACAATGGGGAGGTACCGCTGTTGCAACAATACTGGTGCCCTTAATGCGAGCGTGCCTGGCCTTTAGATACGTTCCTAAAGGATGGAGGGAAGTGAAAGTCATATTCATTCCGAAGCCAGGTAAAAGTGACTACACAAACGCCAAATCCTATCGACCTATAAGTCTGACCTCGTTCTTACTAAAGACAATGGAAAGACTATGTGAAAGGGAGCTACGAGATGGCGTTTTAAAAACAATACCACTGCATGGTAACCAACACGCATACAGCTCGGGTAAGTCGACAGAGTCCGCTCTTCATCTGGTGGTGAGCCAGATTGAAGAAGCGATTCATCAAAAAGGGTCCTGCCTGGGCACTTTCATAGACATCGAAGGAGCCTTCGACAAGACAAACTTTTCCAGCATTAGTGCCGCCCTCTCCAAACACGGTGTAGAACAGGTACTAACTGATTGGATTACTAATATGTTAAGCAAACGGGTGGTTCGTCTTGAGGAAGAGCAGCAGCTGGCCCTGATAGGCAGAGGCTGCCCGCAGGGAGGAGTGCTCTCCCCTCTTCTGTGGAATCTGGTGATTAATGACCTTATCACCAAACTCAACGCACAACGTTACTACACAATAGGGTATGCCGACGACCTCGCAATCCTTGTGCCAGGGAAGGTGACTGGAACGATCTGCAACCTCACTCAACAAGCACTACGCATCGTGGAGAGATGGTGCGAAGAATATGATCTGTCAGTAAACCCCACGAAAACTGAATTAGTCATGTTCACTCAAAAACGAGCACTAGGCCACTACCGGCTACCTAAGCTCTTCAACACAGAGCTCCAACTGTCTAACGAGGTAAAGTATCTAGGCGTCATCCTAGACACTAAGTTAAACTGGAGTAATCACTTAGACTACAAACTAAACAGGGCCTGCATTACCTTCTGGCAGTGCAGGAAAATGATAGGTAAGAAGTGGGGCCTATCTCCCAAAATCATACTATGGCTGTACAGCGCAGTAATTCGGCCCATGTTAACCTACGGGGCCGTGGTGTGGTGGCCACGCACAAAGCTAGCTACAGCCGAAAACAAGCTACAACACATGCAAAGGCTGGCCTGCATGGCGACGACGGGCTGCATGAGGACCACTCCAACTGCGGCGCTAGAAGCCATGCTGGGACTCCCTCCGCTACACTTGTTTATACAACAGGAAGCGACGATGGCAGCAGTACGCCTTAAAACACTGGATCTCTGGAGTAAGAGAGAAACACGGCACACCGCTCTGCTCGAGGAGCTCAATCATGAACTCCCTATAACAAAAGCAATCAATGACCGGGTACCCAAGCAATTTATCTTTGATAAAAAATACAGAATCCAATTGCATGAGGATCATCGCTGCGAGGGGCTGTGCCCCGCAGAGCTGCGGATCTTCACCGATGGATCAAAAACAGGTACAGGTACTGGTGCGGGCATCTTCTCAGAGGATCTCAATATCCACATAGCCACACCATTGGGGGTCCACAACACAGTGTTCCAAGCTGAATGCATGGGCATTTCTCTGGCGGCATCAGCCATCCTAACCAGGGAAGTTAAGGACCACTCAATACGCATACTGTCGGACAGCATGGCTGTCCTGCAAGCTCTGAACAGCCACACGGTCAACTCTGGGCTGATTCTCGAGTGTCATCAACGTCTTAATCAGGTTGGTAGACACAATAAAGTAACCATTCAATGGATCAAAGGACACAGCGAATCCCGAGGCAACGATGCAGCGGATGAACTCGCCAGAAGGGGTTCGAGTATGGCAGTGATGGGACCCGAACCCATCGTACCTCTGCCTTTCGGTTACCTACGCAATCTGGTAAGGAAACGCACCGGAGACAGGCATCACAAGCTATGGGTTGACCATGGTGAGTGTAGGCAGGCCAAAGAGGCACTTCCCTCAATAGATGGCCGATTTACAAAACAAGCCCTAAGACTGACTAAACAACAGTTGCGTACAGTCACAGCCGTAACAACAGGCCACGGGTCTTTTAATAAACACCTCTATGCTATAGGAGTCACTGACAGCCCGCTATGCAGAGCCTGCATGGAGGAGAATGAGACAGCAGCACACCTGCTTCTAAGCTGCCCGGTAGTCGCGGATTACAGGGCCAAGTACTTCGGTAACCCAGGTACCCTCTGTGAGATAGTTGGTAACACCAAGGCGTTGCTGGCCTTCCTTGGGGAGCTGGGGTGGATCGAATGACACATTTGTCCCACCTGCACGCAAAATACGCGCTTAGTCGTGGAGTTGCGGAAACCAGCCCGATTTACATACATACATACATACTCAGAAAACATCTCTATTGATTTTCAACAGCCGGTCGATTCTGTCATTATGTTGAAGTGATCACGAAGTGAGCTTTCTTTTTTGGGACATACCCGCCACACGTTCCCAACCACTGCAACTCCTGAACGCCAGAATCATCAGTGGCGACCACCAGAAAAACGCCGAACCAATGAAGCCCGACGAGTCCCGGAGAAACGATTCAACTGTCTTGGATCCTGCAACGAATTTAATCGGAAAAGTACAGCGGAGGAGTAGGGAAAAAAATATAATTTCTACTTCCCTCCTTATCAAGCAGGAGACAGAATAGATCTAGCCCAATAGGCACTAAGCGACATATACAACTGGGTTAAGCCCAGTTGTCAAGCACCACGGATTATATATTAACACTAAAAACTAATGGATCCCAAATTGTGAGCTACTTTTGATACCAGTAATAGGTATAGCAAAATCGCTTGAACGCACGGAAATTTGTTCTGGTTTCTACAAGGTCTGTGTAGTAAACTACTCCAGATGTAACCTGAATACTATCTAACATAATATTGCGTTCAGTTTGCCAAATAATACACTCCCATAAGATGTGGTGTGCGGATTGTTCGTATTCATGGTCAGCTGTAGAATATTGACATAAAGGCGAGGCCATAAGTCTAAAAGAAAATAATTAACTCTTAAAGTTGCCATGACCTATGAGAAATTGGGCAACACAATGATCCACCTCCAGCCATGTCCTATCCAGCCGCTCACGAACGGACGGAAAAAACTGATGAAGTGAGCTGTCAATCCATGTAATCAAGATGGAATGACAGCTCATTTCGTGATCACTTCACCCAAGTGTTCACTTTAATATGTTTACAGAATCGACCGGCTGAATACACGTTTCAAGATTGGTCCTCGTTGTCTATACCCTGTTCTAACACTGCGGTCTCATCACGGTTCTCAGCAAAGCCCACAACAATAGTATGACAATCTAAACAAACCCCAACTCAGTTCAAAAACCACATTAATTTTGATCTTCTAACTCCACCCTTTGAGAGTAAGGCTCCAGTTTAATCTCGATAGGTTAGGCTTGGTTTCTGGTCCTTTGTTTCATGTCGCATTGTAATATATCTTAAAATGTTTTGTTTCAAACCGACGATATTATATTTCTGGAGGCTTGTGTTTCTATGTTCTGTTCGGAGTGGATTTTTGAGATAGGGAAGCGGTATAGGTAAATACCTTATCTATTGTAAATACTGGAAAAGGTTCTTAGACTTCTAGGAATTATTTCCATACTTTTTTTGTGATAAGCCTTGTTATTCTAGGTCAATTTAACCCGTTTTATCAGTTACACCTAATTTCTGAATTAAACATCAGCTATGTATCTATGAATGGGTTTGACACGTTTTTATCTCAATATACTCGATTCCTACTCGAAACCTGTCTTTAAAAATAAAATTATGTCATTTCTGACACAGTATTGTTAATTATAATAAAACCATGCCTAGAAAATTATTTTTTACTAGCTGACCCGCGCGGCTTCGCTCCCGTCTACTGGCTGGCTACTCTACCTGCCGACTCTAACCTACCGACCTACTCTACCTACTTACCTACCCTACCTACCTACAATAGCTACCCTACCTACCCTACCTACCCTACCTACCCGACCTACCCTACCTACCCTACCTACCTACTCTTTATTTATTTTAATTCTTATTATGCTATTCCGGACGAAGACTAATCCAAAAACACAAAAACTATGAAAATCGGTCGAGCCGTTCTCGAGTTAGAAAAGTGTTCGAAAAAGCCCGACTTTGTTTTATATATTAAGAATTTTGCTATATTGTGAAAGATTCGACCGTTTTCTAGAAGACATTTTTTAAATTAGCGAGACATGAAAGAGAATAAAACGCATAAACTGAAGGAAGACGGACAACGGTGGCTTATTAATAAATAGGGTTCCGTTAGCAAACTTGGTACGGAACCCTAAAATATTTTTTATTAGGTAGGTAACTCCAATGAAAAAAATCTGGGGTTAGAATCTTTTTGTAATTTAAGAGTACCTTTACATTGCCACATGCGAACTACAAATTTTAAGCTGACCTGATAAACATTGTGCAAATCACAGATTCTGTCTTCCTGTATTTGTGATTTGAATTCTTATTACAAAGAGCATTTTGCTAAAGTTACCAAGACGCTAATTTCCCTTCTCAAAAATCAACCTTAGATATTCCGTACTCAGGTACATGTATTCGAATATTCTAGAGAGAAGCAAAACAAAATGATGCATAGTGTCAATTCACGGGTGGGTGATGATATTGCTACTGATGCGTTTGTACTGAATATTCTTATGTTCGGAGTAGCATTGGAATATTGGAACTCTGAGCTGTAAAACACTGGGAACTTTGTGAACTGTTCGTTGAAGATATATTTCAAACTAGTTTTTATTTGAGGCCTCACTCGCGTTCAATTCACCTATAACCTAAAACCGTCTTTACGGTCATAGCTTATGGGATATAGCTTTTCTATTAATGTTATGGTATAGCAATCCTATGTCCCTTTGTGGTTGGGGCAAACCACAAAATCGTGAAAAAAAATCAGCTGTTCAATACATTTTGTTGAGTTATGCGCTCAGAAATGGATGGGATTATTAATTTTTTTTTTTTTTCGATTTTTGTGCTGGTCCGATAGTGTAATTTGTATTCTTAGTGCACCCTTACGGAGTGTAAGGAAGCTACATGCCAAATTTCAGCTTTCTACGACCAGTCATTTCGGCTGTGCATTGTCTGTCAGTAACTCAATCAGTCAGTCACGAAAGAATTTTATATTTATTGATTTTTAATGTAAAGAAAACAGGTTAGTGATAGCGTGATAGCTGATAGGATAGAATGGAAAGAAAAAAAACGTTTTACGCCGATCCCAAGTAACTTTGGATAAGGGCAAGAAGATGATGGTGATGATGATGAAGAAAACAGATCTTATCTTTAAAAGGAATCCGTCGCTAACGTCGTTTTAAAAAGATTCATCTTGAAACGACAGCGACTTTTAGTTAAACTGCATAAGTCTTACTTCCTGTTTCTCATAATATAAATCAACAAAGAATTATTACACTGTAAATTGCGATTAAAACATTTCACCTACAACGTTATAATACTTATAATTTGCTCCACCTAATATCAAACACCAACGATTACGTAAGCAGATTAAAAATGCATGAATAACTCAAAAACACTTTAGCTTTCACCAAAAGGGAACAAGCAATTACGTTCATAAACACACCCACACACCCACACACCCACACACACACACACACATACACGTACCGTAGCGAATCAAAATATCATCCAACAGTCAGCAAAAACATTTAACTCGAGGCTTAAACCACAGGCGTTATTTATTCAGTCTCGTTTTTTTTTTGTCTCCACACTAACAACTAACTTTCGTTTTGCAGACTTTTATGTGGGCTGTATATCTTTTTTTATTTTACTTTTCAGCATGAAACATTTCGGTTTTTTTTGTTCAAACTCGATGGCCTAGGTTTTTAAACAGAGTTGCCGGAGTATATTATTCGCTCGGTTTGTTGCAGTTTAGTGGTCGTTTTTCGTTTGGAAGTTGTTTTTATAATTTTCTATTTGTGTTTAGGCGTGGCGATAAAAGACGAGATTTATTAACACGGCATTTTGAAAAGTTTTATGTGAAAATGTTCAATTTTATGTGCATGCTTATTCATAAGCGTAATTTCAAATAGTAGAGTAAAACCAAAATAGTTGCCCCAGGTGTTTCCTTGATTTTAATTACTCTAGTTACGCGAATGAATTACATGTTATTTTATTTATCAATCGAGAGACTCTGTAACTTTTTTTTTTTATATGTGATGGGTTTGCTCTTGACTCTAGTCTAGGTCAGAGATGACCGAGACAAAGTCCACGATGGAGCGAGCTTACCCAGCAACTACCGCTAAGTTGACCACGTTACATGTGTCTGTGCGGTTGCAGGGCAAGGCAAGGTGCGATCAAAGTTTTTGCGGGATAAAAGTCTTTTTTCTCGGCGGGGCATCAATCCTATGTATAATTTATATTTCATGTACGGGATAGTTGTCACAAAATTTAGAGGTTCGCAAAAATTACCTATAGTCTGAAATTATCAAAGAGAATGTTTTTTACTTTCACAAATTTGAAGATTATAAAACAAAGAACTTACCCATTTTATAATTAAAATATTTTGCTTTTTGTACTGGGAGATATAAAATACTTTCAAAACGTGTGGCAACTATCCGACTTTTACCCTACATGAAGACACCGCAACACTAAAAAGACAAAAAGGTTGTTTAGTTCCACTAGATTTTTTGTTTAAAATACATGGAGCATAGCCGTCTGGACTAAGCACAAATATGCTTTAAAAAATTTAGGCTAAAAATTATTGGCTGATTACATTAGCCTACAAGGCTGTGGGAAGCATTGGTGGGAAGAAATATATTAAAAAAAATTAAATTAAATTTGTTTATTTCGAGTAACAAGACTCATACAAGTAGGTACAAACATACAACACACAAAAGATACATAAAACACACAAAACATACAACACAGAAAACATAAAACACAGTTACAGACAGGAGTGGCACAGTTGTGCTTCTCTATTTTCTCTTTTAAGTATTTTGTGCGTACATAAATAAATAAATATAACCAATAATCAAGATTTTATTCCTTTTGCTAGATAAGCTCAAAAGTGGGACTTACTGGTCGGATTCCATTCAGTAATTGTAATACTTGTTACAGAATATTGGCTTTGTCGAATCTGTAAAGTCAAAGTCAAATGATTTATTTCAACTGGACCAATAAAGGCACTTTTGAACGTCAAAAGAAAATAAAATATAGTGACTCTAGTCGTCCGTTCGCAAAAGGTAGATTCTTATGGAGAAGAACGGACAAGAAACTCCATAGTTACTCTTTTCAAAAATAAGCTTTACAATATTTGCATACATTAATCAATTGATTATATGTTAGGACGATGCTCCCAAAATAGCACTTATATACTACTAATAATTACAATAAAGAAATGCCAGCAGAGGTAAAATTAATAAGTTTGCTAGTAAGGGGACATAGTACTCACATACGTACAAATTTTGTAACTATTGATTTAAATGATCAGTGTGTGAGTTAAATTAAATATAAAAATCAGTAAATAAACCTGTATACATAATAAATATTAATACAATAAACACAAACATATCAGCCAGTTTCACTATGTCAACTACACCCTAGATTGTCCTATGGAGCAGGACCAGCATGTTTCCAAGCATTCTTATCTTGAATATAATCATCTAATTTGTAATATGCTTGTTCACAAAGTGCCTTTTTTACACACGTTTTAAATTTTCTTTCATTTAATTCTAATATGTTAGAAGGAATTTTGTTGTAACATTTAATACAGTACCCCATGAAAGATGTTCGTACTTTGGATAATCTAAAAAATGGTTGATCTAGTTTATTTCTATTTCTAGTATTAAAATTATGTCTATCACTAATTTTGCTAAAGAGATGTCGATTTTTCCTTACATGCATTATATTTTCATAAATGAATTGACAAGGGACTGTCATAATATTAATATTTTTAAAGAGTTCCCTAAGAGAATCGCGTAAAATTAATAAATTAATTGTATTAGACCCAGAGGTCCTTTGGGGAGTATCTATAGAATCGGTACAATAGATGGACTGCTGATTGCTCTACCGTGTTTGTGTAGGTGATATCGTGTCGTAACATTCTTATTATGAAGACAGAATGTCTTATCGAAGCTCTGGGTAAAGATCGTCCGGTAGTAATTAAGATACGATACCTTATACAAATTGACAATAATAATTAGTGGAAGAGAGAGAAAAAGGGAGTGATTTTACAATTTCTATCAATCAATATATTTATATAATTCTTTCGTCACTGAGTGATTGATTGAGTGAGTGAGTGACTGACAGACAACGCACCGCCGAAACTGCTGGTCGTAGAAAGTTGAAATTTGGTATACAACCTATTACAGAATAAACGCAATGCCTCTTAAAGGGTCAATAAACTCATCATTAGGAACAACTTTCACTATGGGACCAACACTGAAATCGTAAAAATAAGTCGTCAAAACTCGACAAAATGTACTGAACAGCTGATTTTTTTCGCGTTTCGGGATTGGTCCCATAGTAAAATAAGTCCATAATGAAGAGTACAATGTCCCGTTGAGAAGTATTGCGTTTATTTCGTCACAAGTTGTATAGGTTCCTTGGGGAGTGAAGGGAGAGAATTTCCCGAAATTCCTACGGGAACGGGAAAAAACGGGATATGCGTGTACGAAGTCGCGGGCAAAAGCTGGTAGGAACATAAAATTACTCTCATTGTCTCTCTAAACTTTCTTTAAAAAAACAATTAACTTTTTAGCCCTAAGCATTTTGCGTATGCATATCAAGTTTCATTTAAATCGGTTCACAAATTTCCAAAAATCAGGAATTATGTATTTGTATGAAATTCCGTGAGAAGTAACACTGATTCGCTTCTATCAAAAAAGATCTACCGCAATGTGTCAATGCCCCGTCATCATCATCATCAACATCACCAGACTTTAGCAATCCACTGCCGAACAAAGGTCTCTCCAATAGCGTGCTATTCAACTCGTTCCAGCAGCTGCCATAAGTAAGAGCAGGGAGTATTAGAGCAAGGTGGACCGATGACCTGGTGAAGGTTGCGGGTAGCCGATGGATGCGAGACGCACAGGACCGGTCGTTGTGGCGACGCTGGGGGGAGGCCTATGTCCAGCAGTGGACGTCTTTCGGCTGATATGATGACGATGAGTTAATTGATGATGATGATTAGTTGATTAGAGCCAAAAGAAAACAATCATTTCCTCATCTGTATACCGTGCCATTTATGTTGTCTTACAAAGGTGGCCCACTTAATGAACCCAACATAAACTACCTCAAAGCGCGATTTTTTTTTAAATAATTCATTAAGATAATAGGTACCTTTAAAATAAATAGTGCATTATAATTATGAAACACCATGTTAATAATGTTAACGTATCTAAACAATATCGACGTTTCATTCCGCGCCGTCCTTGGAACACAAGGCTCGGACTGCGCTGGTTCCTGGATGTTTCAAACTACGTCATGCATCGTGATAATGAATAATTTTTTTTTTTTTTGATAGTGGATACGTTCATAAATACCATTTTTTTATGAATGTTTAGTACTCATTGGATAGATGTAGTGGGCTGTTGCTGTAAGAAGACTAAAATGACACCGTATATTGGGGTCGGCTTCCAGTCGGATGCAGCTGAGTACCATTTTACATGGGTAAAGAACAAACCCGAAAATGGGTAAAGTTTTAGAGCCAAAGAAGACTCGAAATGTTCTTACCTTCCCCAGCGCCTGTGACGGTGTGAATGAGCAGCACCACAACACACAGGCACCGTTGGCCCTCCACCGACATCGCTGTCGTGGGTTCCGCACCTGAAACAAACCAAACGTTTTATTAGAACATAGCATAAGGGACAACAACTCACTCATCATCATCATCAGCTAACGCTGGAGGTAGGACTTTTTTTTTAACGGAGAGAAATCCTCATGGAGGGGTCTGTCATACTCTTCCTGAGTAAAACCACCCCAATGTTCCATCTCTCACCTACGCTGAGGATCGCGAGAACTTATTTGGCTCAGGTCAGTGGGGGGAGTGAGGTGTTTGGCTCCCCCCGCGACGTGAAAGAGAGGGCGCACGGGAACACCACGCGCCGTCACCTTGGGTCTGGATGAATGGGGGCGACAGCCATCCCCTGGACCCAGGGCCGGGAGAGAGGTCGAGATCTCCCTCTCCCTTTCCGCAGCCTCCTTCTGCGCGATAATTATTTCGCAGAAGGAGACCACTGCGTCCCAGGACTCCTCGCCGTTGACCATAGCACGAACTACGGCCGACAGCGAGAGGCTGCCTACCACAGAGATGAGGACACGGCGCGTGGTCCTCCCAAGCGGCGCACTCTGTCAGCGTATGCCGCGCCGTGTCCTCCAGACAGTCGACGCAGTGGTGACACCGAGTGTCTGGCTCCCTGCCTATGCAACACAGGAACCTCCCGAAGCAGCCATGCCCCGAGAGGACCTGCGTCACACGAAACGACAAGGAGCCGTGCCTTCACCCGAGCCACAGATCGAGCACTGGCCGGATGGCCTCAATAATGCCGAGGCCGGCGGAAGGGCGTGAGAGCCAGTTCAGCCATTCCGTCACCTTGGACGTAAGCCTCCCCCAAGTATAACCATAGCTTTCTGCTAATTGATTCCTACGGTCTCCATCAAGCCGTCGATCTACCTTGTGGGAGGTCTTCCAACGCTGCGGCTTCCAGTAGGCGCTCAATAACTCAGTAACAACTTTTAAACCGGTTATAATTAGTTCTGAAGTGAAGTTTTTCTTTTTTATAACAAACTTGACACCAGTTTTTAAACGAGGTTTTTCAGTCGGGTTGCGCGTCAAGGTACGAGCTTCTCCATACTGCATGAGTAAGTTTTGAAATATCTCGTGGGGTGCTGAGAGCTTGGGGCCTTGTTTCGATTCCCAGATCGGGCAAAAAGTGATACTGAGTTTTTTTGTTGGGGATTTCGAAGTAGCAGCCCGGAATTAGGAAGTTGGTAGTGTGCATCAGAAATCACGTAACACCGTTACTGCTGTGCCTCATCTCTTCCCACTTTTATTCAGACTAGCTTTTTCCCGCGACTTCGTACGCGCATATTCCATTTTTTTCCGTTTCCGTAAGAATTACTCTCTTACTGGAAATACTCTCTTAGTGCTCCCCTACACTTCCCAAGAAACCTACATACCTTTCAGCTTTCTATGACCAGTAGTTTCGGCTGTGCGTTGTCTGCCAGTCACTCAGTAACGGAAGAATTTTATAAATTTGGATTGCTATCCTGTCTTGCCAAAAAGTGCCGTATTACTTAGTTAATGGGTTGTGCAGGTCTGGTAGGCAGCCGCTCCACGTAAAATACCGGTATTCAACTGAATCCAGTTTAATTGGTAGGCGCCCCAAAAAAATGGGAAAAGGCTATGCAGATGATGCTGGAATCCTAGCGGAGTATGAGAGCAAAGTAATAGAGAATGCAGCTGTATTTGCGCACACACTTGTGCACTTTAACATCGGTGTACTGTTGAGAAAGACCATCATCATCATATCAGCCGAAAGACGTCCACTGCTGAACATAGGCCTCCCCCAAGCGTCGCCACAACGACCGGTCCTGCGCATCTCGCATCCCTCGGCTACCCGCGACCTTCACTAGGTCATCGATCCACCTTGTGGGAGAAAGACCAAGTTGACCGAAATTAAATGGGGGGCATTATAAGTTAAAAGTATAGCGAAAAGATGAATAATTTTCTCTGGATATCACGTAGATTGTTTACAGGCAAAAGTCTATATAATTATATTTAAGACCAACGTAATAGAAGACAAGCATATAATTTTTAATTATAAATTTATTTAACGACCACTTACATTGTTAATTAGTACATTTTTAGGTTACAATTAGCAAATATCTTAAGCCCTTTTAGAGTCGGTTTATGTGATATAGCGAGCCTAACCTTTTGTTGAAGTAAGTTAGGGTCGGCTTACAATTTAATGAGAGGACGCTTCATATGAGTATTTTAGACACAGAGACCCAATTACTGGGAGATACAGGTGTTTAAGAAGACTGCGCAAACGTAGACACTTTTGTTGCCAACACGGCACACCATCAAAGTAAAAGTTGTCAACCTATATTTAAATCTCTAAAAATTCTGACATTACCTTGTTTGTATATTTTAGAAGTTGCCCTATTTGTTACATCAAACAAACACTTATTTACCTCAATAGTTGACATAAGTCAACGAACAGGACCTGTGTCTGTTTTGTGCGAGTTCCGAATAAACATTTTTCTTTCTTTCTTTCTTTCAGTACCAATCAGATCTTAGTATAAAAATCAATTGTACACAGGTGGTCATAAAACAGCCTTAGTAAAAAATAACATCCTTTCGATGGGACCGCTTATATATAATAAATTACCTGTAAATTTAAAAGACCTGTCAATAATAAATTTCAAGAGACAATTAACAAAACTATTGCTGAAGAAATGTTATTACACAATTTATTAAGGAGTTTTTAAATGATTAAACTCTATAGTAAAATGTCGTTGATGTAAAAATAAAACATAACCTTTGAAATTTCGAATCTTAATGATTAATATAATGTAATATTTAATGATTAACATTGTTACATATATTAGTGTTTTTTTTAAATTGTTTTTGTATTAGAATAACTTATGTACCTACACATTGTGACATTATCTTTGTTGTAATTATAGTTCTTGTGTTTTTGAATATTTTGACATTAAGCTATTTGACATAAGATATTATGACATTTATATACTTCATTGTACAATAAACAAGTGATTTATATTATTTTTTTTTTGATATCTGTAATTACTTATTAAGTTCGCGACTAGTTAATAATTGTATTGGTTATATTGTTATTAAATTAAATTAAATTCCAATATTTTGCATGCCGTAAGGTAAAACATATCGGGTCAATTTACAAATATTCCAACCTATAGGTATACCTACATTATAAGCAAATAACAATGATTTCTTTCTTTCTTTCATCACAGGTTACCGTAGTTGCTGTGATTTCAAACTGGTTATATAGAAATCAAATACTCATTGGTAGCTTGTATCCGAAACAAGACACAAAAGTGTCCACGTTTGCGCAGTTTCTTAGAATAAATATACGGAGTTTAAGAAATCTACAATAAAGTGTCATGAATCATATTAGCAGTAACAACGGCAACATACCGATCATTCTCCATGCAGTCCATTATTTTTTAATTGAGTATAAAAATGGAAATGGTTCTGCATTCGTCTGTATGTATTTTTTATTATTTTTCAGTCATAGCTTCATTATGTTTTGTGCACTCCGAGCTACATTTGGTTCTTCAAGTCAGGTTTTTGATCCACTAGTCGTTTCATTCATTCTTCATAACGAGTGTACTATGTGAGCTCGACATATGGATGTGCGATTAACGTTTGCGCGACAAAACTTTATTGCGACTCACCGTAGTTCGAACGTACGCTTGTGCAAGACGCTGAGGTTCGACATTACGCTAATGCGACTTGAAGACTCTTCACAATCATAACGTAAATACTGGATTTTTTTCAACCATGTGACCAAACGCAGCTGAAAACCAGTATTCAACATGGAGCGGTTTCCTATTAACTTATAAAACCCAGTGAAAGGAAAATGCGACGTTTACCCTTAGTAAGACACGTTGTCAGCCTGTTAAGCTTCTGACAACCCGCATTGACAGGCAAATCTATGAATAATAGCCGACACCTACGCCTTAAAATGCTTAAATTATTAATCTACTTACATTTTCCTAACTATATTTAGGACGCATTCCAGTTCAACCTAATGTCCACGTGCCCATTTTTATTTTTATTTTTTTAAGGATGTGAAATCATCAAATAACTCCTTCCGCTCTGGGTGAAGTAGAAGGGAGTGTCAGACTCTTACTGACTAAAACCCATCCGTGTTCCTCCTAATGCCCTTTGCGTTCCAGGGCCGCGGTGACTCTTTCGAATAAATCCCGCAACCCCGGAAGACATTGGCCCTCTTTGAGGCGCGCGTGGAACACAGCGTGTCGTCGACCCGGGCCTGGTTATGACCAGACGGCGAGCCACCCAATGCTCGCCGTCCGCAGGCCCGCGCCTACGGTGGCCGAGAATCGCCCTGCGACTCCCGACGCCCGGGGTGTCTTCTTCTGTTGCGGCGGCTGAGGTTTCCCTCTCCCTCACGCGTTCGGCTTCCTCCTTCGCTAGCATTACTGCTTCGCAGAAGGAGGTGACCGCTTCCCAAGTCTCCTCGCTCCGGACCATGGCTTGAAACAGGGCCGACACTGCAATTAACGTAGCCACCTACTGGGCCCAAAAAAAAAACTCACCATAGACTCGAAAAGAAGAAGAAGGCGAAGAAGAAGATGAAGAAGAAAAAGAAGAAGGAGAAGTCCAACCTAACGCATTCAACATTTAAACATAAAGTGGTAACCTATCTGATGTACACAAACCAGTTACGGCAGTTACTGGGTATCTCGTTACAGCTTGGTAAGATATGCATGTTTTCAGACTTTCAGGTTTCTGACAACCCGTAAAGTTTGGTAAATCCACAAATAACGAGGAAAATAAAATCCCTGCCTGTGTCTGTGTTTCCTGATAGCTACAACTTGGGACTCTTTAAGTCAAGAGTGAATAGGTTACTTTTAGGTCAGTGTGCTCCAGCTCAATCTTCGACCGCATCATCGGTTACCATTAGATGAGACAGTGGTCAAACGTATGCCTATCAAAAGTAAAAAAATAATAATAATAATAACCGCCAGCGTCAACGACTTAACCAGCAACAACGGGGCTTAATCTCCCAAATAGCCATTTAGCCACGACATCTTTTTAATTCATCTGGTAACAAAACAAAAACAGCGATTCAACCCATTTTATATCCGAATTCATACTAAAAGCTCTTTCATGTCGAGTAGGCATGCGAATAAATGGAGCCGTGACAAAGCGTAAAAGATTAATTATATTAAATGAAACAATCGGTGTTAAAGAGCGTTATCTTCCCGTTCCAGTGTACTGTTTGCGTAAAAGGTTTTCATTTTATTTGGTTAAGTTTTAATTTTTGGGTGGATATTGATGGGTTATGTCATGATAATATTTATTTAGTAGCTTTTGCACGCG
Organism: Lacanobia wlatinum; assembly: GCA_947578705.1. Classification (NCBI taxonomy): domain Eukaryota; kingdom Metazoa; phylum Arthropoda; class Insecta; order Lepidoptera; family Noctuidae; genus Lacanobia; species Lacanobia wlatinum. The sequence continues at coordinate 19,472,064 of OX388046.1, read as the reverse complement.
TTCGGACGCGCATATCTCGTTTTTTCCCGTTCGCGCAGGAATTTCGGGAAATCCTCTCTTAATGCTTCCCCACGGAGTGTAGGGAAGCTTCAAGCTAAATTTCAGCTTTCTTCGACCAGTAGTTTCGACTGTGCGTTGTCTGTCGGTCACTCAGTCACTCACTCAGTCAGTAACGGAAGAATTTTATTCACAGTCAGACTGTAAGCAAAGGCATTTTTTTCTTCCTCCCATTCCTTATTCCTTCCTCCTCACCGTAATATGGTGTGTAACTATGGAAATTGGTTTTATGTTAAAAATCAGTTGTTTTACTCTTTGTAGTAAAACTTTTATCGGGTTATATCTAGACCAACGGCAGTCTCAGCCAAGTTCACAAAGCAAAAAAGAACGTTTTACAGAAAAATATAACCGATTTCCAAACAAAACACTATAAAGTATACAATAACCTTGATTTCGGAAGTCGGTGTTTTTGGTTTTGTTTCTTTGTTTTTAACACCGTTTTGTTTGGAAGTCGTTATATTCTTTTTTTGTAAAAGCTTTTTTTTTTCACTTTTAAGTGGTGATACTTGGACGACGTCTTCGTCCACGCAGAAATGGAAACAAGAAAAAATGCTCATAATACTAAACTACTTAACCAAACTGAATCAAATTTTTACGGGACCAAATGGTATACCGCATCGATCTAAAAAAGAATTACAGAAATCAGATCAGAAACCTCGGAGTAATCGGTTTTAACATTTTATTTTAACACTACCGACTTCTAATAGGTTTCCCTGTAATCTTTATGGAAAGATCTATTATCTCCATTTTTTTTCAAAATTTTAGGCTCATTAGTTTTGGAGATAAGGGGGGGGAATGGTCATTTTTCGTCTAATTTCTTGAATAACTTCTAAATCTTTTATTTTAAAATATTGAAAAAAAATATAATTTAAACCCTCACAGTAAGCACTTTCATTTGATATGTCACACGATATTGTTCAAAAATCTTTTTTTTTTCTAGTTTGACCCCCAAAAGTGAGCCCCATACTAAAATTTGTATAATTTACGTAACGCGTCCGTGTTTGGGTCATAGAAGTCCATATGTGTACCAAGTTTCAACAGAATCGGTCCATTGGATCCGGAGAAAACTGGCTGTGACAGACGGACAGACAGACAGACACCCGAGTGATCCTATAAGGGTTCCTTTTTTTTTCGGAACCCTTAAAACCCACCGAATTGAGAACCTCCTCCTATTTTGGAAGTCGGTTAAAAAGAGACTAACCGGCCACCTAACCATTTCGGCCCACTTTAGTCCCCCCAAAAATAAGAATCTATTTGACCGAAACAGGTTTAAAATCTTAAACGGGAAATATAATATAACACAACAATTTAAAAGAACAATTCCCTGCACACCACTAACCTTATCTAACCATAACCAATAAGAATACACCTGTTACTTAGAAAAAGACCAAAAAACTCTGAGCTTACATTCCCAGCGGGACTTCTAGCTGCTGTTACGAGTAATAAAACAATACCTTACTACATTACTTTTTTTATAAAAGAATAGGGATTTCGACTACTATGAAAACCGGCCAAATGCGAGTCGGACTCGTACACGAAGGGTTCCGTACCATAAACCTTAATTTTTATTATTTGTTGTTATAGCGGCAATAGAAATACACAATCTGTGAAAATTTCAACTCTGTACCTATTACGGTTCCTGAGATACAGTCCGCTGACAGACAGACTGACGGACGGACGGACAGCGGAGGCTTAATAATATGGTTCCGTTGGTTACCCTTCAGGTACATGAATTAATACTTTTGTGAAACATGAATGAATGGTTATAATTTGTGAAAAATTAAATCGATGGAAAAATAAAGAAGTTACATGCTTTTGAAATTATGCGTGTGTCCTTTTCTCGCAAAACGTCATTTGTACTGGATAGCGCAAGTTCACATTGCTGCAATGGCGTGGCTTGCGAGTGACGTCACATGCAATTAGTTCTGTCTCGGTTTGTCATAGATTTTAAAATGCTCACAACTCCATATTCAGGGTTCCGTACCCGAAGCGTAACGAACGGAACCCTATTACTTAAGAACCGCTGTTCGCATGTCCGTCTGTTTGTCAGCGAGCTGTATCTCAAGATCCGTAATAGGTAGACAGCTGAAATTTTCACAGAGTGTGTATTTCTATTGTCGCTATAACAACACACAATAAAATAAAATTAAATTAAATTAAAAATGAAAGGGTTTATGGTACGTACGGAACCCTTCGTGTGAGAGTCGAACTCGCACTTGGCTGGTTTTTTATTGTGTTTTGTCTTTCCTGTGTTTAGATAAATGTTAAAAAACTAGTCTAAGGTTGCCTGTCTAATTGCGCGGAGCGAGGCAGCGGAGCAGAGAAACGGAGGAATATTAACCAGTCATGTCAGTCAAAATGTCAGTAACTCACGTGGTGCGGAGATTTTATGAAATTCCATTGGTTAAAATTTCTCGGTTTCTCCGCTCAGCTGCCTCGCTCCGCTGTAATGGACAGGCACCATAATACCGTATTCTTTATATACTCACGTTATCTAACCACAAACAATAGGAATATACACCTGTTCACTTACAAAATGAACAAAAACACTAAGTTTCATATCCCCAGCGGGACTCTAACCCGGCGTGACGCGACGATCGCTATCGCTCTTTGTAACACGCGTTAAATTTTATTACGAGTGTGTTTTGTCACGTCAGGTGGTAGCAAGGAAAATATGTATGTTTTGTTGTGAGAAGGAAATAGTTTGGTTATTTTTAGGGTCCGAACAAAAAACGGAACCCTTATAGGATCACTCGGGTGTCTTTCCGTCTGTCTGTCTGTCCGTCTGTCACAGCCAGTTTCTTCCGGATCTACTTGACCGATTCTGTTGAAATTTGGTACACATATTGACTACTGTGACCCAAACACGGGCGTATTATGTAAATCATAAAATTATTAGTTTGGGTGTCGCTTTTGGGGGCAAAACTAGAAAATAAAAAAATAAAAGTTTTTTTAATAATATTGTGTGACAAATCAAATGAAAGGGCTTACTGTGAAGGTTTTAATTATATTTTTTTCACAATTTAAAAATAAAAGGTTTTGAAGTTATTCAAGAAATGAGACGAAAAATTACCTCATCTACGAAACTACTGAGTATAAAATTTTGAAAAAAATGGAGATAATAGATTTTTACCTATAGACTACAGGAAAACCTATAAGAAGTCTATAGTGTTAAAATAGCATGTTAAGAAAAAAAAAATCTTTCGGAATACTTTGCACGCAAGTCCGACTCGCACTTTCCACCACGTTCGTCGACTCACCAGTTTTTTAGGTAGTTGAAAATAATTACATGTGAATATAGGTTGAATTGATCCACACTAATACTATTATACTGTACTTATTAATTTTGCCGTACTTAATATTAAAGATGTAAAATTAACTCTCTCGGTATGTCTGTACATGTGCTTGTTATTTCTTTACGTCCGGATTTCGTCGGATCTAGCTTTTGCCCTAATTTCGAGAACCTCTCTAAGTGCACTTCTATGGAGTGTAGGGAAGCTACTTGTCATATTTCAGCTTTCTACGACCAGTAATTTCGGCTGTGCGTTGTCCGTCTGTCGGTGATAAGTAACGAAAGAATTTATATATATTGGTGAGCTTCTCACAGCCGTATCATCCGCGTTAAAAATGAACTTACCGTCGGGATATGTTATATACTATAACTTATATTAATAATTTATAGTTATAGTTGTGAGTAAATAATTACTCACGGGTAAATCACGACCTAAATTAGAATCGTTTACCCGTGACCTAATTTTATCGAAACCCGTGTTAAACATCAAAATTCACAACACTAATTTTCACATTAAATTAGTAAGGTTAAATTTGGTAGTTTCGTTTTAAACATTTTCTCATTGATTTGATGGTAAGCGATGAAGCGAACGAAGCGGCAGACAATCAAATGGTGTCCACTGACGTAGAAGTAACCTATTCACTCGGAACTTCAAAACTCATCCAGTGTTTCCTGCTCTAGCTTTTATTGGGAAACACAGACTCCGAAAGGAAGTTGGTCTTTTTGAACGCAAAATGAGCTTGTTTTCGAAACTTTCCGTGTGTTATTATGAACGGTATTACATCACAAGAATAAAACTAGCTATTGTGTTTGTAAAGAAAACTGTGTTTCATTTAGGGTTCTGAACAACCGTTTGAAGAAACGGAACACTAATGAGACGTCTTTCCGCATGTTACAACCAATTTTTTTTAAAGGGTTGATAATTATTATGCTAATAATAATTTTATTTTATTATTATGCCGATATTATAATACCCGACTGCGCCAGAAGGAGGGTTGTTTTTCGAGAGCATGTATGCATGTATGTATGTATAATTGTTTGGCACGCTCTGCGGCCTGAACGGCTCGATGGATTTTAGCTTGAGGTGTTGTTAGATTTGTCTTGATTGTGAGAGTGGACAATCCTTACTAATATTATAAATGTGAAAGTAACTCTGTCTTTCTGTCTGTCTGTCTGTCGCGCTTTACGCCAAAACTCCTGAACCGATTTAAATGAAATTTGGTACATAGATAGTCTAGAGCCCTAGAAAGGACATAGGCTACTTTTCATCCCGGGAATATGTTCCCTAGGGATAACGCGGGCGAAGCCGCTGGCAGAAGCTAGTGGGTATATAAAAATTAAAGTGGCCGATATTTGGCGCTATATTATGTCTTCAAAAAATTATATTTTTCAAAATCTATCGAGTGGGGTATCAAGATAAAGGGCTCGAGGAGACGATTCCAAAAATGTAACTCACTAAAATGTAGGAAATAAAAAATTGACTTTGTCAAAAAACCCGACCGCTAAAAACGACTAAAAAATTCGAAACAAGTTGAAATAAAAAAAAAGACTTCCAAAAAAAAATTGGCTTTCTCAAAATACCCGCTAGAAACGACCAAAAATGATGCAGTTCAATCACTGATCTGATGCCCCCAACTACATCTGACTGCTTGAAAAGCGACTTGTTTCGAAATTTTTCGTCGTTTTTAGCGGTCGGATTTCTTGGCAGTCTTTTTTGTTACACTATTTTATTTAAATAAGAGTATATTAGTTGAATGGGCTAAATAATTATAGCCACACAGATATGATCTTCCAAGTTAAGCAACACTTGCCTAATTCAGTCCAAGATTATCCATGACATTTCGAGACCCCTCAGTTCTTTAAAGGGTAAGTACTCTAAGGGTGCCTTACCATTATAGCGGAGTGAGGCAGCGGAGCGGAGAATCGGAGAAATTTTAACTAATTTAATTGCATTAAATCTCCGCACCACGTGACTCACTGACTTTTAACCGACATGATTGGTTAATATTTCTCCGTTTTTCCGCTCCGCTGTCTCGCTCCCCGCAAATGGACAGGCACCCTTAATCTGAGACCCCGGCTGTTATTCGTAGAATAGGGTATTTGACTAATATGAAAAATAACGATGAATAGGGTGGAAACTGTACGTGATCTAGGAGTACACCTAAATAAGGAGTTGTCATTTCGCGATCACATCGTCAAAGTTTGCAAAAGAGCGTACAGGAGCCTAGGTTTCATACTTTGTCGTTCTCAAGAGTTCAAAGGCATTAAAACTATTACCACCTTGTACAATGCTCTGATACGGAGTAAGTTGGAGTGCAATGCAATCATTTGGGCACCACATGAAACTAAATACAGTCTCATGTTGGAACGCATTCAAAATAAATTCATAAGGTATCTGTACATGAGACTTTATGGAGTATATCCTTATTATCCATTGATGTCCACATTGTTTGTTCTAGGCATGGTTGGGTACAACAAGTTAGAATTAGAAGAAGGGATATGGCTCTCGCCATTTATTTTTTCAAATTAATCAATGGTAAAATAAAAAATCAGGGGGTTTTAAAGGAGGTGAATCTGTGCGTGCCCGACAACTACGTGCTGAGACGGAGACGGCCGCAGCTGCTAGCTGTGCCACGCGGCAGGACTAACTTACTTCAAAAAGCACCAGTTACTCGCGCCTCACGTACACTAAATGAAGTCGCCGAAAGACATTGATTGACATTTTTTCCTGTTTATTGAATGAATTCGCAAGAATAAGTGCATACCATTTATGTTGCAATTTGTAAACTAACAAAGTACCACCCTTGCTTTGGGATATCCTGTAATGATAGAAGTGTTTTGATAAATAAATAAATAAATACAAAAATAAACATGAAGGCATACTTATTTCATTTTAATAGATTTTATTAAAACAGTACGGTTGGTGAAAAAATAAATAAATTGTAATCGGTGGAAAAATAGAGAATTACCGACACTTCTGAAGTTATTCTTCTAACCTTGTCACACAAAATCTTGTTTGTACTGGATGGCTTCAATTCAATTTGGTGTGAGTGAACGTCAAACGGGGTGCGTCTCATAACGTATAAACTCATTTGGTCTAATTTCATTTTATTATCGTTCATAAGATATAATCAACGTGAGATATACCAACTGTTGATATAATTTCTTTACATATAACATTTATTTATTCTAAAACTTAATTAGTATAACGTTGTTTGATATAACGTTTATGTAATCGAAAATCATTTGGTCTAACGTTTAAAATGTATATTGTTTATTCATTAGGTCTAACGTTTAATATATATAAAAAAAGTGATTATGGTTAACACCCCGACTCAGAGTACCCCGACTCGGATAGTTTAGGTTAGAAGAGAAGAAGAGAGCGGAGCTCCCGCCTTAGCCTTCGTGGTTATATTTTTTTAAACCACCCAGAAATAGAAGCCCCGCGGAGCGGGGCTCCGTCAGCGTATCTTAGCGCAGGTGATAATCAGTTACAAGTTATGTTTAATGTCTACTAAGGTTACTATTACCTGTAACTACGATAGAACTTACAAAGAATGAAACAAAGAAAAAATAATTTTAAATAAGTAGGCGTTTTCATCATATTAGACCAAATAAGTTTTATATCTTTTGAGTGGTATGTCAAACGATTTTATATTTAACTAGCTGACCCGCGCAACTTAGTCTGCGTCACAATTTTCATCACTGCTCCGCTCCTATTGGTCTTAGCGTAATGATATATATGTAGCCTAAAGCCTTCCTCGATAACTGGGCTATCTAACACTGAAACAATTTTTCAAATCGGACCAGGAGGTTCTGAGATTAGCGCGTAAAAGCAAGCAAACAAACAAACAAACTCTTCAGCTTTATAAATTGGTATAGATGTATGTTATGTCAAACGATGTTATATTTAATGTATGTTATGCTTATAAAAATTAGTTATTTTAAAATTATATCAATCGTTCACTATATTAACTAATCGCTATATTAAATAAAATTATAAGTTCCGTTGTTATGTTATTATTACTATTACTTATTTTATTATTTATTTTAGTTTTAGATGGGAAATCATGAAATGACCCCTTGTGTTCTGGGCGGAGCAGAAGGGAGCTGACCCTCCCTTCACTGCACTCTTCCTGCCTAAAACCCGTCCATGTTCCTCCAAATGCCCTTTGCGTTCCAGGGCCGCAGTGACTCTTTCGAACAAATTTTACAACCCTGGCAGCCACTTGCCCTAGCGAGCCCCGCCTACTATGTTGACATCTCTATGTGCAGAACACAACGCACCGCCAACCCGAGTCGAGCCTGGAAATCGATCTTAACATAGTTGGGAAAACGAATGATCTCCTTTGTACGAACGTCAAGACGTCTTACCTGCTATTAAACATCTAATATCACAAAACATCTCACCAATTTCCACACAAAACTCACCTGCCATGTCTAACAAAAGGCGCAATTACTCATCCATAAGTACATGAGTTCCGAACCCCCCCCCCCCGAGTTTCACCTCCCAAACACGGTATCTATAATGAAGGAGCTCAACTAACAGATTACTAATTAACGTACCACCGTTCGTAATTGACAGGTGAGGCCTATTATGAACGTGCCTGGAAGTTGTCTGTTTAAATGTAATGTTTTAGTAATAGGGGGTGAATTAGAGGGTTGTAACGGGGTGAATCGGGGTGGTTGTAGTTTTGTTTTTGACGTAATTATAGACTTAGGTGAGGTTGTCTAGTGTGTTACTTGAAAAGACAGGGGGTGGAAGCGTGGAAGTAATAACGGCTAGATTATACCGCAGAGTATTTCAGGGTTGCTAATTGAGAGTACTATTTGTGCTCGGAAAACATGTTAGGTATTTGTATTGTGAACATTGTGATATTTTGGGTTTGATGTTATGATTATGTGAGTTTTATCTTTGTAATCGTAATCATGGATAGGTTGAAAGTAATATTTTAATGAACGTAAAATATCCACTGCGTAAGTGTGTATGTTACTGAACTCCTGCTAAATGGAAAACATAACCAATAGAAAGACAATACCATTTGGCCCCGATTGGGGCTTATGGTCCTTGATAAGTTAAATGATTTTGATTAAATTTTTGTGTAAACACACATGTACAAATAAATGGTTGCCTGAATGGTTTAGATTCACCATTAGACTACAGGCGAATCTGCAATCGGGTATTATATTTTTCACACAAGAGCCAACAGTTGGCCTAGAAAACGTCTGTCAAGACCGATATCGGTTTATAAAAAAGTTCAAAATTAAATAAACAAAAAACCATTTAACAAAGACCCCTGATGTTTAATTAATTTGCTCAACCAAACCCGTTCCTCAAGATTCGCGCTCTTAAGAGCAACTACGAACTATCACCATTAATTTAAATTCATTTATTCAACGCTATCTATTAGGCTTGAAACACAATAGGATAGATAGTCTCCACAGACCACGGAACGCCGCACTGGCAGCTACAATTAGAGACGCCTTTGGTCTTCTTCTTCTTCTTATCGTGTGGGCAGTAAGGTCTAACGACCCCACACACCCTAGTGTCAGAGTTTCTACACCGCCTCAAGGGCCTCTGACATGGTTATTTGACGACCGACGCCTTTGGTGGTATATTCTGTCAAGCCCGTTTCATGCGGCCATGCGCCACATTTTGGGAATACTTTCAATATGCGAAAAATTAAGAAGCGGAATTTCCTGGCGAAGTCTGTATTTCCTGAAAGCTACAACCAGGAGGCAGTTGCTCCATTTTACTTGTATTCAGCTACGTGCGGTAAGACTGAACGCCGACCCCGACATAGTGGGGGCAAGGCTACGCAGTTTATAGAATCTACAAGTAACGACAATCATAGTTTTTTATACTTCCCTGCTGTTTTGTCTTATTAAACTCGTTACATAATTCGAGACCATCGTATAGTTTTTCTGCAATTTTTCAAGTTTCGTAGACTCTACAAAACAATGTATTTTTGTTAATGACCTTGACAATTAAAAAACATGTAAATTGTCTGTTTTAATTTATTGATGAGCGCAAGGACATTTTCTATGAATAAACTTTGGCACTCACTGCCACGCTTGGTGTCTATGGATAGTTTCGACATTGCCGTCTCGAGCACCAGATGGACTGTCGTCAAATAAATATTTTCTTTTCTTTCTTTAGCAATGGCCGCTTTGTCGCCGCCGTGGTCTATGGCATACCCCACTCTTGACAGCCTTTGTGGGTAAATCAAATTACAAACACAAGAAACTATTTGTCTTAGACAATTAATTATTGAGGATACCATTGTTCTTAGATTATTAAGGATTGAAGGATCAGAATGTGTATTTTGTTCAAATAGATAGGTATTTCGATCTAATAAGGTCTATTACCTTCATTGTTTCATCATCAACTTACGCTTTTCCCAATGTATCCATGAAAATTACATAAAACTAGCATTTTTCAGCAGTTTCAGTTCCGTGGCATATTCTACATGGAATTAAAAGGCCTTAAGTACATTGGTATCACTGTCATCACTGAGTACTAAAGGATGCTATTTATAAAGCTTCACTTAGCTTTGTAACAATAAAATAACGATTCTAAATAGGATGTAATAATCCTATAAAGATACAAATAATCTAAATGGGTAAAGAAAGGTAAGAGCGAAATATAAAAGCATGAAGCTTATTATGAATACCCACATCTGTATTCATCAACTTAATATTTACCCCTTTTTAACTATAATTATCTTTCAAAATCCATGTGTATTGTATTTGGTATTGCTATCCACATTGAAACTCACATCTTTTCTCAAAATATATACGTACAAGATACCATGTACACTTGTTTGATCCACTATCAAAGTATGAAATTTTTCTAACGTCTGCGCCTACAAAGAAAAAGTAATGGCATCTCCAGGGTACGTTCACTCCATCGTAGACCTCATCCATCACTTTCCATCAGAAAAAATCAAGGTTAAGAGCTAATATAACGATAAACAGACATAAGAAAAAAAGTATGTCTGACTGTCATTGACCTCGTAGCTCGCGAACGCGCTACGAGGCTACGAGTTTGCAGCAAGCCTCTACGATAGCTACGAGGCTACGAGTTCGTAGCAAGCCTCTACGCTAGCAACGAGTGGGTAGCAAATAGAAAATTGGTTACGTCGATCGACTGTCAGTCTAAACCCATACTTTTTCGACGATATTTTTTTTTCCGAAAAACTTTGACTGACTTCCTACAGTTTCAGTATTGTTTTTTGGTTAACCAATATTTATCATGAAAAAATGCTCTGAAATAGTTCATTTAATTTTCTTAACGGTTTAACAAGACAACGTGTACCTACGAGTCCATCTTTGTAGATTGAGGTATTTGCTTCAGTAAAAACAGCTAAGCGATCGAATAATTATGTAATACCATGATACGCTCCAAAAAAGGCTTTGCTCATGTGTGCCATTAAGCAGTAGGCATCAAAATAGATAGGCTTGGAAGGTGGGACTAGAAAGAGAAAAATCTCAGCTTACTAGTATTTGATGTCAAGTGGAAACTCGGAAGCGTGTTCCAGACTTTTATAGTTGAGACAGCGTAACAGCAAGACATAAGTTCATCATCATCATCATCATATCAGCCGAAAGACGTCCACTGCTGGACATAGGCCTCCCCCAAGCGTCGCCACAACGACCGGTCCTATGCGTCTTGCATCCATCGGCTATCCGCGACCTTCACCAGGTCATCGGTCCACCTTATGGGAGGCCTTCCAACGTTGCGTCTTTCGGTACGCGGTCGCTACTCTAGAACTTTTCGGCCCCATCGACCATCTGTTCTGCGAGCAATGTGCCCTGCCCACTGCACTTTAGTTTGGCGATCCTTCGGGCTATGTCGTTAACCTTGGTTCTCTTGCGGATATCAACATTCCTGATTCAATCACGCCAGGAAACTCCAAGCATTGCCCTCTCCATTGCCCTTTGAGTGACTTTGAGCCTTCTGATGAGGCCCATTGAGATATAAGCCCGGTACGGTGAAAATAGATACAAAGATATCAGTTTATAGATATTTGAGGATTTAGACTAAGAACGTCAAAACGAACAAACTTTTTATGGAAATATAATATTATTAATCGACTCTTGTTTGCACTGAATCTTCCCTGATGGAAAGTGATGATGTCGTCGACGATGGAGTACGCTTGTCTAGAATTAACTTATTAACTCGCTAACTAACTAAAACTAAATTAATACACTACACAGAACTACACACACATAATTTTCACCCACAAATTAAACTTATTTCACAACCAAGACGCACAATCCCTTAAGTGTATTCTAAACACGTAATGTACTTACAACTAATGTATGTACCTCAATATTGTGTATGATATAAACCTGTTAACATGCTTTTATCTGTAACTAAGCCTACCAGTAATGGAGAATTGGTAATTAATGTTAGGAGTGATATCGTTAAGTACGTTATCGAAATTGGAAGTAATATTTCTATTAATAGTGCTACCAGCTTCCTTAGTTAATCTTGTGAAGGCCAAAGTACTATGATTAGATTGTGAAAACTCAGCTACGGTTTATTTTAATTTGTGTTCTTTGAGTTTTCTCCAGACTGAATCTTCTTCCGGATGCCATTAGATTTCACATCTAACTGCATCGTTCTAACATAATGTGTATAAATTCCAACATTAATGATTAAACGTGGATTTATCCAACGTTTTGAAACTTTTCATTCATTTCATGGAGTCAAGTTTCTTGCACGTTCTTCTCCTTAAAGATCTGCGATTTAAGCCAACTAACCCTAGTTTCATATCTTAGACTTATCCACCATGACAATTCAAAAGTGCCTGTAAATGGTTTTATTGAAAAAATTACTGGGATGACGATTAACAAAGAGAAGTATGGGATAAGACAAGTTGCGCATACCTCAAATACTAGTATTTAGCTGAATTCGGTAAAGATAACTAAAACTATGAACCTAGATACCATGATGATGACTTGTACAGGCGATTTCTCACACATATAGTAATGTGAACGTTAAATAAAGGAAAATTTAATGGCCGGAACTAAAACTACCGTGCTTGGGTCTTATCTGTGGATAAATTGGTTTAAACATTTATTTTAAACTAGTTGACGTCACGCGGTTTCACCCGCGTAGTTCCCGTTCCCGTGGGAGTACGGGGATAATACATAGCTTATGTTACTTCCTGATAATGTAGCTATCAAATGCTAAAAGAATTTTTCAAATCGGTCCAGTAATTTCGAAGCCTATTCAATTCAAACAAACAAACAAACAAATCTTTCCTCTTTATAATATTAGTGTAGATAAACCATTTACAGGCACGTTTGAATTGTCAAGGTCGGTCGGCAGTCAAAAACATGAAGCTATTTGCATGTTGGAGAAGAACGTGCAAGAAACTGTACAGATACAGTTTTAAATCACGTTATGTATTACAAAATCTTGGTTATTGCATCCTTGTTGCTTCTATATGTGAGGACAATGCACAGAAAAAGAAACTATACGAAACAATTTAAAATATCTTTATTAAAATAAGCCAATGGCAGTTAAGAGATGACCAGTCTCAACTGACGGCGTCCGTTCACGAACATGAATGAAAAATGCGTGTATCAACACCATTGAAATCTAGATATTTTAAATTATAAATGACTAGCTGACCCGCGCAACTTCGTCTGCGCCACATTTTTCTTAATGTTCCGCTCCTATTGGTCGTAGCATGATGTTATATAGCCTGTAGCGTTCTTCAATAAAATGTGTCTAACACTAAAGTAATTTTTCAATTCCAACCGTAAGTACTTTCTGAAATTAGGGCGTTCAAGCAAACAAACCAACTCTTCAGCTATATTATCGAATCTTCTTCTAATATATAAAAACCCCGTGTCACGGTGTTTTTATCGAACTCCTCCGAAACGGCTTGACCGATTTTGATGAAATTTTTTGTGTATATTTGGTAAGACTGAAAATAGGTCGTAAGCTAGTTTTTTTTTTATTTATATTGCAAAACAACGTTTATCAGGTCAGCTAGTAATAGTATTGATTCCAAGAAAAGCCACATTTTTTCTTTTAATATAGCATAAACATTATTTCTCACCACAATTTACATAAATTATTTTAAATAGGTCAGATTCCATACGTAATTCAGGTAAGTATATACACCTGGGAGGCTGGTGCCTAAGCCAGGCTTGAGGGATGTGTTTTAGGACACCAGGATCCCACCCCTTTACAATTACATTTTATAAATTACTATCTGTTGGATAGTCAAATGATGTCGCTAAGATGAGATATACGAACAGTCAACATCTAGCAGAATATATCTAGTCGAATTCGGAAGATTGTTATGCAAAGCATTGGCTGTATCACCGCTTCTATTCAAAACGCCGACCAGCCCTAGTAATTTTTCGTAATGAGAAACGTTTTAACGATAACGCTTTTCTATACACGATGTTAAAGAAAGGTGCTAGGGTTGTTAACACGCAATAGAGTTACATAAAGTTGGAGATGGGAAAACCAACCAGAAGAGAAGTCTACCCCCGCAACAGATAAAGTAAAGTAGAGTTGAGACTCCGTTATGCGTACTTAGACTATCATCTGTTCCGTTGTGCGTAGGAGTTCTGGCTTAGCCGGCCTTGCTCCGCCCAAGTGCACAGAAGCCTCCTGGGTACGTCATAGGTCGACGAAGCAACCTCTGCCATTGAGCTCTCTATGGCGCCTATTATTGAAAAGAGGTTTTTTTAGGGGGCAATGACCCGTAATTATACCTATTATTATTCGGAGGGCATTTCTACTTGGGCTGAGAAGTCGTTTAGTTAGTCGCATGTATAAGCTTGACAATGCCATTTTAGACTACCTGCAATTTGTAGTCCGTGACCATTTGTTATCATGCAGTTCATTTGATTTCTGGCAAATTCATCTACAATACTGTGAGAAAGGCAGGAGGGGAAGTGGGTACGGGTCCAGCTCATCCACTGGAGGGTGAACCCTCCACTGTAGATCCTGTGCCGGTAACGGATAATTACTGGCCCTGAAATAATCATGACGTATCATGGGTTCACTGGGAATTTGGTTGTTTAATATGTGACTTTCAGTCGAGTGCCTTTGCAACATGTTATACAACTTGTATTGCGTGTATTCTGTTACACGTTGTAGAAATTAAATATGTTAATAGAAATCATATAATTTAATCGAATGATATTTATCATTTTTTTTCATGGACGTTTTCATGGACATATTTTCCTTATTTTTCCCTAAAAAATTTGGCAATATTATCCGTATTGATGGTCTGCTTGATCGGTGCGTTCCTCGAACACAGAAGAAATAAATTAATGCTGAAGCAACGGAACAACAGAGGCTATCTTCTAAAATAACCTAACCATCTTCTGGATTGTGGTGTGTGCCGTCAGAATTTTTTTAACTCTATTCGTAAAATTATGCGCATTTGAGTGGCATTCTTATATCATGTTCGTATTTTTCTTCTTCTGCGTCGTTCCTTTATGGAGGGTATGCGGTACAGAGAGTAAAGTCCCGCATACCTCCATTGCAAAGGGAGGATCCTCCGGGCAGACGGTTGTTATGTCTGGCGGGCTACTGCCCGATAGTTGTTATTCGGGCTGATGTATACGTTCAAATCGCACGGTAAACTCTGCTTGCGCAATTCAAAATTTCGACGTAGTAGTTTGCTGCTAGTTGGATAGATGGCATCGCGGTTCTTTTTGTTGCAATGTTGATTTGCTTCGTTGGTCTTGTGGCGGTATTGATGCCGCTACACCTTCACTGCTGAGGATCGCGACCGCACACGACGTGTATCCATGCGGTCTTTTGCTACGTGTACAGTCTGTGCGTGCTGCCTCTAACAGCTTTCTTTATGACATCGGGCCATAAAGAAGTCCATACTATGTTTGCATATTTGAACCAAAAACGACTGAACCAAACTGAATCAAATTTTAACGGAACCAAATGGCAAGTATACCGCATCGAACAAAAAAAAAATCACAGTAATCGGATCAGAAACCTTGGAGTAATCGGTGTAAATACATAAAAAAATACCCACATACGTGTAACTCCTAAGCACACAAAAAGCCTGCCAATACTAATCTATAAAATTACATACGTGCAGTGCGTTTATAACAACACGCTAGTTTGCGCTTTGAAAATTCGCAGAACGAACATGGCCATCAATGACGTCTGCCCTCACGCGTCTGCCCGCGTTCGAGTCGTGCACTCAGCCATGAGCGACTTTTTCCCCCCACTTCGCCCGCCGCCATAATAACGCGCACTCGATAAATAAAACCGTCGTAACTATTAGGGGTTCAGTGTCATGTAAAAGATGGATATTTACTCTTTATGAACAATATTTTTTTTATTATTATTATTATTATTATTAAAAACATTAATTATCGTCTAAATGATGTAGTGTAAAAGACGAAGTTTAATAAAAGTATTTATTTTGATATAAAAATTAATTTGTTACTACCAACTGTGCATTATTAATATATTATCAATTTTTATTGTACTTATGGGTCACTATTTTGGCGATAATGGCTTATTCATAAAATATAGATATATGCTGTCGCGGACTTTTAAGTAGGACTAATTAAGATAAAAAATTCTCTAATACATTCATTATCATCATCATATCAGCCGAAAGACGTCCACTGCTGGACATAGGCCTCCCCCAAGCGTCGCCACAACGACCGATCCTGTGCGTCTCGCATCCATCGGCTACCCGCGACCTTCACCAGGTCATCGGTCTACCTTGTGGGAGGCCTTCCAACGTTACGTCTTCCGGTACGCGGTCGCCACTCCAGAACTTTTCGGCCCCATCGACCATCTGTGCTGCGAGCAATGTGCCCTGCCCACTGCCACTTTAGTTTGGCGATCCTTCGGGCTATGTCGGTAACCTTGGTTCTCTTGCGGATATCATCACTCCTGATTCGATCACGCAAGGAAACTCCAAGCATTGCCCTTTGAGTGACTAATACATTACATACGTGTAAACTCTACACTTTTTGCAGCGTACGCCAGAATAGCTCGTAGATGGCAGATTTTTTCCGACTTACTTGACAATTTTCGTTATTTTTTTAACAATTTACACACTATCTTTAAAATTTATAGCCTATGTATTATTCTAATGTATAAGCTATATTATTTTGAACTTTCATTAAAATCCATACGGTAATTTTTGCGTGAAAGAGGAACAAACATCCATACATACAAACTTTCACGTTTATAATATTAGTAGGATTATTCACGAAAAATCATGACACAAACCGACTTCAGTAAGGTTTGGTAAAACCTTTTTATGGTAAAATTTAACCGAGCTTAAACGCTTTGATACAAAAAGGGGCGATGAGCAAGCGGTTAACGTACCTACAGTGGCTTGACGTAAAATAATCTAACTATGGAAATATTTAGGATTTTCCGTTCGTCTTCAATTAATTTGTTCAATGGGAACAAAAGACTCTTAAATAAATAAAACAAATGAAAATGTCAATTTTTCTTTTGAGAGAGATGGAGAAAAATAAATAAACTAATTGAAAAGGAAAAAGTCAGTGTTGTCGATTTCGTTTTGGAACCAAAAATATCTTGTTTTATTTTGTGTGTTCGTATTCTTATTTATTTTATTTTGTTTACAGTTAGTAAAGGGCCGAATTTTCTATATTTTTTATTTCCATAAAAAATACTGTTTGATCTTCTCGTACTTCTGTAACGTTAAATTGCCAAACCACCATTTTTATTTCTGAAAAAAATATAACACGAATGAGAAATCAGCGAAGTTTTTTGGTTGCTCCACATGCTACCAAAGCTTTTGACATTTTGAAGGCCCACAAATCACTTTTTGCTGCAAAAATCATTTTAGACTATACGCCACAGCGGAACGTCAGTTAGTACCGAAGTACATACGTCATATGACTACGAGATAAACGCATCAGGGACAAATATAAATAGGTATAGAAAACCATCTTCACACAACGAGCGAAAACAGTCGCACACACACGATAGACGCGTACGTACGGCGACCTCAAACAAATGCCGGTCGCAGTGCGCTTGCACTTGCTAAAGGTGAAACATTTCTATGTGTGTGCGTTTCCGCTCGATGTATGGAGCTGAACTTCTGTGTCTACTCTGTGATGGATCCCGTTCGATTCACTCTCGTTTTGGGAAGGGATTGTCAAATCTGGCACTAATGAACGTCAGACTGGCGTTTGAAATTCGAACGCGATTTTTAACGAACGGTCACGACTGTAGCTGGTGTTTTAAAAGCCAGTTTATGTACAGCAGCAGTACGTGCAGGCTACATCAACTTATTGGTTGAATTGGTTGGTTGGGATAAAACATGTAAAGTTAAAGAAATCGATTCCATCGCAAGTCGCAACGCAGTGCGGTCGTGTACAGTGACTGTGTTCCCCACTAACTTATTGACTTTGTGTGTCCTCATCTTATTGGGTGTTGTTTAAAATTTTGAATTACCTTTTACTCCTTAAGTGTTCTTATGGACTGACTCCACCTAATGGGCGGTCATAGAGTGAAACAAATAGATTGATGTCATATCGTCTAAAATTGTGACGCTCTGATTTGCTCCCGGTCGCGGAGGATTCGAACCGGCGTCTGCGGCATTGGCAGTCGGGCGTTCTCGTCCCGGACCAACCGAACTAGTCATCGAGCGGCGAAATTGCGGTCCTGGTGTGTAGCAGTGCTACGCGCTGACGTCATCGTGAGTGCTACAACGTGTCGCGTGACTGCTACGCGCCTACGAGCCTGCGCATCGGCTACGGGCTGCGCCGCTACGAGAGTCTCAGAAATTGCCGCTTGCTACTTATTTCCTCTACGCTAAGGTTGGATTTCGATTGGCACGTCGTAATGCCTCGCATAAAGCGGACTCCTCCAGCTACTCCTGCGTCTAGCAGCAGTATGGCTCAGTCAGTGTCTGATTCCGACATTCCCCAAGCAACTACAAACAGTCCTTATGAAACTGTCAACATCACCTCGCGTTATAAACGTCCACGACAAGCTTTTTCGCCTGGTAGTGAACTGCAGGACTTCAAGCAGGAAATTTTGGATATGCTCAATACATGGAAGGCGGAAGAACAAGCCAACTTTCTTAAGTTTTCACAAGAACAAAGCTCATCCCTTGCTAAGTTAGTCTCGGAGGTAGCCGAGCTTAAATCGCAAAACTTAGCCATTCAAAAGACTAACATTGAAATGGAGAAGACGGTAATTTTCATCAATAAACAATATGACGACTTGATGAAACAACTAGATTTACTACAAAAGGATAAACAGATTTATAGGGATTGTATACAAAATTTAGAGATGAAAATTGAAGACTTGCAACAATTATCACGTTCTTCCTGCGTTGAAATTCGCAATGTGCCACTCAAAGACAATGAGTCTGCTAAGGATTTATCTGCGGTTGTTGCCCAGGTGAGTGCTGCCGTCAACTTGCCTCTAACAAACAGTGAGATCCGCGACGTTTACCGACTACCTGGCAAACCAGGTACCGCCCGGCCGGTTGTTGCTGAATTTACCAGGGTGGAGACGAAGAACATGTTGCTAAGCTCGGTGCGCAGTTTCAACAATAAGCAACTGAAAGAGTCTCGACTCAGTACTGCAAACATAGGTATTCTCGGCGACCGCCGACCGATATATGTCAGTGAGTACCTCCCAGCTAGCTCTAGGAAACTATTTTTTGCTGCACGAGAATTTGCAAAGCTTAAGGAATACAAATTTTGTTGGACGGCAAATGGTAACATACTGTTGCGGAAAGAAGAGGGAGCCAAACCAATACTGGTCAAATCCGAGCAGACGCTTCGCGTTCTAGGTCAAACTAACCAATGACTACTAAAATTTCATTTATTATTGTTATTTTATATCATATTAACCTATTCCTACTTTATTTTAAGTTATATTCACTGCATGTCTAAGATAATTAACATCATTTGTTTTGCTCATGTATTTAGAACTATCCACCACTACAATCATTCACATATACATAACCCTCACTACACGCACGCTCCAAACCACTGTACACTCACTCACTCATCTCTCACACACATATCCTCGCCGATAACGCCATACTTAACATTCTACATCCACTCCTACCTCATGATTTGCATAACGGTAATTTCTACTTTCATAATGTTTGTCGACACTAAACGCCACTACACAGATACAGATACAGTTGCCTCATTTTCCCAAATATGGTTAAATATTTGCACCCCTTTATTTTGGAAGTTATTATTTACTTTCAATGGCTAACCACATAAATACTCTGGAAATTGAACTGGATGCCTACCAAGTTTCAAAATCTTATAAATTACCGTTAGGTGAATGTATAACTAAAATACCGAAGTCACGAAGGCACTTATCCGTATTACAACTCAACATTCGCAGTTTAAACAAAAATTTTGACAATTTTATAGCATTCTTACATCTCCTTAAAACCGATTGTGATATCATCATTTTGACAGAGTGCTGGCTTAGATCTGCAGTAATTCCCAATATGAATGGTTATAATGTCCATTTTACTAAAAATACAAAAAATCAGAATGATGGGGTGGTTATGTATACTAAGTCTTCATTGCGCTGCACTGTTTCCGAACCTGACATAATTGACGCAAACTGTCTTCTTTGCAAAGTTAACAATAACATTGGAATCTTAGCCCTATATAGATCACCTTCGTACATCCACATAGATAACTTTTTAAACAGTCTGGACTCCATTTTAAAACCCCTAACAAAATTTCAACATGTTGCCTTAGTCGGAGATATCAACATTGATATCAAACCAAACAACAATGACAGACATTCGTACGAATACCTCACCTTAACTGCCTCCCATGGTTTATTACCGGCGCACTTATACCCTACAAGAGTAAATAACTGCTTAGATCACATTCTCCTAAAAACCAAACAAGCAGGTACGTCCATTGTGATAGACTCACCTATTACCGACCATCTCCCTGTATTTCTGAGTATCAATCTTGAGGCTCCAAAGCTCAAACTCACCTGCACTACTAAAGTTGTTGACATTTCAAACATCCAAAAGGATATTGAGAGTGCCGACTTCTCCTCAGTCCTTTTTTCTAGAGACGCTAATGAAGCTGCGAACATCTTAACAACTTTATTGACTCTAATTATTGACAAACACACTCGTTTCTTCAAAGTCTCACGAAAGAACCGTAACATCAAGCCCTGGATCACTCCTGGCTTACTTCGCTGTATTAGAAATAGGGATAAAATGCATCTATCTTTAAAAGCACAAGCAGACAACGCTATCCTCAAGGTAACGTATTCTCGCTATCGCAACTTTTGCAATTCTTTACTACGGAAGTTGAAAATAAATTACGAAAAGGCTGAATTTATAAAAAGGAAAAACAATTCCAAAGCAACATGGGATCTCATTAAATCCATAACACATACAAAATCAACACCCTCACCTCTGACAGAGCTGCTACACCTCGAACCGGACGCACTTTCATCAGCAAACAGAGTCAATAATCACTTTGTCAATTTAGGCAAAGACCTAGCTACAAATATGCGTCAGAGTCAGACTGTTCAAACCTCAATTTTAGAATCAACTTGTAACTCAATGGGTGTCCTAGAAACCGAAAATTCGGAAGTAGAGCGAATTATACTTAACTTAAAATCAAGTTCTGTGGCTGGAATTGATGGTATTTCTGGTCATATATTGAAGGTAACGCGCAAAACTTTAATCCCCTTTATCACCCACATCTGCAATCTTGCAATTTCCACCGGTGTTTTCCCTGACATTTTCAAAACAGCTCTTGTTCACCCTATACATAAGGGAGGGGACAGAGCCAGTGTCAAGAATTATAGACCCATATCTATTCTACCAACTATCTCAAAGATTCTGGAGAAGATACTGAACAACCGTTTGCTTAAATACCTTAATACCTACAAACTTCTCTCCGATAACCAATATGGTTTCAGAGCCGGAATTGCAACAGAGGATGCGGTTATGGCATTCTCTGAAAAAGTTACTCAGCTCATGGATACAAAGCAACGGTGTCTTGGTGTATTTCTAGATATTTCGAAAGCTTTTGACACTGTCTCTGCGCCCATCCTTCTGTCAAAACTGGAACGCATGGGAATTCGTGGTCCTGCACTTGATATTTTTTCCAGCTATCTGAAGAATCGTTTCCAACATGTTCAATTGGATGAGGTAATAAGCGATAAAGCTAGAATAGAATACGGCGTCCCACAAGGAAGTATTCTAGGCCCAACCTTGTTCCTCATCTTCATTAACGATCTGTGTTCACTTCCTTTAACAAACTGCTCTATATTTACCTACGCAGATGATACAGCTCTTCTTGTCCACGGCAATGATTGGAGAGAAACAGAAAAATATGCTCAGATGGCGCTAGACATTGTCATGAATTGGTTTAACAACAATTTGCTAACCTTGAATGCGGAAAAAACAAAGCTTGTTTCTTTTTCTTTAACTAATAAGACTCAGCCAACTGTAACGCCCACTATTAAAGCTCATACCTGTTCTAGAAACTCCTACTGTACCTGTCCCCCTCTTATACCCACATCTAGTATAAAATACCTGGGCGTGCAAATTAACAAGCATCTAAACTGGTATAGTCATCTAGATAATTTAGTCACTCGTACGCGTAAACTCATTTCCATCTTTAAGAAACTCCGTAGTTCGGCTGACTCGGAAACACTTATGACGGTCTATTTTTCACTATGTCAGTCTCTTCTTTTGTATTGTTTGCCAGCTTGGGGTGGGGCTTGCAAAACATACTTTCTGAAATTAGAGAGAGCTCAGAGAGCTGTTCTCAAAGTTATGTTCTTCAAGCCCTATAGATACTCTACATTAGAACTTTTTAGGGAATGCAAAGTTCTGTCGGTGAGAGGGTTGTATGTGTTACAATGTGTATTGAGGAAACATCGGCTTCCTCTCATATTAAGTACTAAACGTCGTGCTGATATTGTCCTTCCACCAGTTCGACACAAAACCACCTTCGCACAACACCAATTCCCCTACCTCAGCTATATTTTATATAATAAAATCAATAAGTTTCTCCATATCCATAGGTTAAATTATCACCAATGCAAATTCGCAGTCAAAGAGTGGCTTATTGGGAAATCGTATGACGAAACCGAAAACCTGCTCCTCCCACATGCCTGAGACAGATCTCCCCTCACACAAGCATATCTCACACACACCACACACTACACCGACCACGACACACTCACTCAACTATTTACAATTTTTATTTTGGATAATTTTTTCTTCTTTTTATACTTAAATACTTATAAAGTCATTGTCTTGTAATGTTAGCTATGTTACTGGTGTAAACAGATTTTGTTCTTTAATGGAATCACTGGTTCCCAAGTCACAGGCTATAAACCTAGTTTGGGAGTCAGGTGATAATACTGTACGCACATTAAATTTGTATTATATAACTGTACTTGTAACCTTTGTTAACAAATTATTGGAAATAAATATATTATTATTATTATTATTATTATTAATGAAAACAGCTGACAATACGGTATAAAATTAAATGATTTATTTATTTTTATTCAATTTAATTCCACCAAGGTCGTTGTATCATCGAGCTGCAAGACTTACGGTACATAGTAGACATTAGACTTGATCTTATGGTAGGCGCCAGGTAAACTTGCAAAAAAGTAAATCGACCTTAATCTAACATCTCTTCGTAGATACCCGAACAATAAATTATTATGAACCGTCTTTCATTACTAGGGAACGTAAAGAATCACAATAGAAGTCGATTCAGGATAGCTTTATGTCTTTGTTTCTGTTTTTGATACTATGAAAGTCAATAAATATATACTAATATATAAAGCTGAAGAGTTTGTTTGTTTGTTTGCTTGAACGCGCTAATCTCAGGAAATACTGGTCCGATTTGAAAAATTCTTTGAGTGTTAGATAGCCCATTTATCGAGGAAGGCTATGGGCTATATATTATCACGCTAAGACCGATAGGAGCGGAGCAGTAATGAAAATTGTGACGCAGAGGACGTTGCGCGGGTCAGCTAGTATTTACTATGTGGGTCGATCGTTATTGCACATTTATCTGGCTCCTACCATACCTATATGTAAGTACAAAACATTTTGGGAATACTTTCATTGTACTACAGCTAAAGAGTGAAATTCCCTGCCGGCCTTTAAGTCAAAAGTGTTACTTCTAGGCAAGCGTGTCGATCAATTGCCACATCATTTCATTAGGTGAGATTTTGGTCTAACACGAGCATGTCAATATTTGGAGAAGGCCATATTCCAAGCAAAAGTCAATTTCTACGAAAACGATTTCTTAAACACACACTTACTTAACAAAATATCGCTTTTGTTTCGGTTTGCTTTCACGTATAAAGCTAATTCAGTCGTCAAACATTTATTATATTATTGAACTTTCAAACTCCACCCTCTAATTATAACATTTGTAAAACAAAGCACACGTAGCGATACAGCGATTAGACGTTGTATGCACCTGTTACTTGCAACTGTTGCTCAAACATTTGTGTAGGGATGTTCTGTTATCGATGTCGATATTTTTGTAGCTACAACCTAGTTTTTGAGTCAAAAGTGAATCGGTTACATCTAAGCAAGCGTCTCCAATCGTGAATCTCGTCATTGGTTTCTATTAGGTGAGATTGTGGTCTAACGCGTGCATCACTTTGGAGAAGGACCCAACTACAACAAGCCGAAGTATAAGCCTCTGAAGGAGGCCCCAGAGCTAGCCGCACCAGATTTTTTAAAATATTCCCCACTAATTATCGCTTTTGGTTCAGTTTTGCTTTTATGTATAACAAGCAAATGAAGTCGTCAAACATTTATAAAATTATCGCACTTTTAATCTCCACTCGCTAATTATAACATTTGTAAAACAAAGCACACGTAGCGATACAGCGATTAAAAGTTGTATGCACCTGTAATATTTAACTGTTGCTCAAACATTTGAGTAGGGATGTTCTGTTATCGATGTCGATATTTTTGTTTGCTATTAAAAAGTGAGATTTATTTTTAGGGTTCCGTAACTCAAAAGTAAAAATTGAAACCCCTATAGAATCACTTTTTTATCCGTCCATCTGTCTGTCAAGACCGTTTATTTCGGGATCGCATGAAGGTATTGAGTTCAAATTAAAACCATAATTGTACTCAGATCTATGGGTTGCAGCTGTGAATAAATCAAACTTTTAAGTTAGCGTAAAAAAGATGCGGTCGTTTATGCCGCAAAAAACGAATATTTTGACACTCTCAGGGAATCAAAATGTATAGGGTGTTTCCCGTTGACCAAGAACTATGAAATTTGGCAAGTGATACTATCTCATACTACAAGTATAGGGAAAAGTCTGAAAACTATACATTTGTGATTAAATCAGAAAAATTAAAAACTTAATTTAAAGAAGAAATTTGTACGGAACTCCCGGTGGACGAGTCCGACCTCGCACTTACCGGTTTTTTTAATGTGCTCAAACAAACAACATCCATACGAATAACAGATATTAATGGGACAGATATTAAATCCTTACTTCCTTACTAATATTATAAATGCGAAAGTAACTCTCTGTCTCGCTTTCACGCCAAAATTACTGAAAAAATCGGCCAAGTGCGAGTTGAACTCTCACATGAAGGGTTCCGTACCATAAACCTTAATTTTTATTATTTGTTGTTATAGCGGCAATAGAAATACACAATCTGTGAAAATTTCATCTGTCAACTATTACGGTTCTTGAGACATAGCCCGCTGACAGACAGATGGACGGACTGACGAACGGACAGACGGACGGACGGACGAACGGACGGACGGACGTGTTGATTTGGTTCATAGCTTGCGATTACTGACAAATACTTCCATTGTCGAGGCAGATATTTATTTTCTCAATACCGTCTCGAAATATGTATCCACTATATTTATGAGTCCACATGGATCCACTCAATTAATAAGAATATTATTACTAACATTAGTTTTTAAGCAATTTTACTAACAAATATGAATCCGGACCTATCTGAAATAAATGATTTATTATTATTCATATTTCGTGTATTTATTTTTAGATACATATATTTTACATTTTTAAATATATCTTTAAAAAAAAAACCATAAAAAATACATTTAAAAATATAAAAAATAGTAGTCCGCCGGTGTCGGGAGCAGGGTCCAAGCTACCGGTGGTTAGGGCTCCAGAGAAAGGAACCTCCACACAATACGAGCCGTATCAAGCAGTACTGCCTTCTGTATCAGGCCCTTTACCCAACCGCGTAACGCCAACTTTGACAGGTGGTCGTCGAAGCTATTGGCCATCAGGCCATTGGCCGTAACGACAATCGGCACAATGACAGCCGAGTCCACATTCCACATGTCGACAACCTCGTGTAACCTATAGCCCTCCATCACATGACAGATTTGTTAATTTACTTATTTTTTTTTTTTTTTTAGTGAATAGGTTGCTTCTAGGCAAACGTGCTCCATCTTCGACCACATCATCGCTTACCATCAGGTGAGATTGTGGTCAAACGTATGCCTATACATAGTAAAAAAAATAAAAATAAACATTGTTTTTACAGCTGGAAAGAATTGAAATAAGTGGCTTGTAGATAAATCATAATCCTTATGCCCAATTAGCCCTAGTAATAGACTCTAATACGATTAATATTTCCAAAGAATAGGGATTAAAACTATTTACAACTCTGTTTTTTAAATTTCTGAAATAAAGTTGAATTCAAGTACAATGAGTCAAGAGTTGCATAGTGAAGTGATTGTTCTTTGACTTTTAGAAACCAAATTAAGATAGTACCACAGTTCAGACGATTTTGTGGTCTCGGAAATATTAAACAACTATTTTCTTCAAGAATAACATAAGCGACAAAACCATTTACAGGCTATTTGAAACTCTATGTTGCTGGAAACAAGGTTCTATTTCGATTAACACACAAACTGTCATTTAATATATTCTGCCTCTCACACCAAATCACAGTAAAATCTTACAACTCAAGAACAGTTTAAGTGCTCATATTTAATTTAATAGGTTTTACCATTTGCTTATCTTAATTACTCTAAGGAACACTTAGGTTTTAACTTCTAGTGTCTAAATGCTTAATATTAGGCCTAATAAAGATTTTGAACGAACATAACATGTTTTACTAAGTCGAGAATGTCTTTGTCTTAATTAGCTTCTTAGAAATTGAAATAACGAAGCTTTGTTAATAATATAAATGAAAGACAAAAGGAATTTGTGAAGGCACTCGTTGGATTGAAAATAATTATGTTTTGAGTAGGTTTTAGGCTTATTTAGGTTAATCTTAATCAGTATAAGTTTTTGTTAGGGTAGTTTTTAGGTCGAAAACACACTTTGATGGTAGCAGAAGTAAACAAACAGACAAAAAAAATTACTTTCGTATATTTATAATAATTAGGGTGGCTAAATAATAACAGCCTAATAGGTCGATCTTCAAGATTAAGCAACGTTTGCTAAGGTTGGTCTGTGGATGGGTGACCATCTTAACTCCGCCGTGGCCGTTGGTCTCAGCTGCCATTGATTGTAGATCTTTGGCAGTCGTTACTGATTGTCAGAAGCCAGAAAATCTGGTATTAGTCTTGCCAAGAAATACCGTGTTACCTCGTGATTGGTTGTGGAGGTCTGGAAGGCAGCCGCTCCTCGTAAAATACTGGTATGCAACTGAATACGACTTGACTGGAAGCTGACCTCAATATAGTTGGGAAAAGTCTAGGCAGATGATTAGGATGATTGACTAACCCAGTCACTGGGCTAAAAAACTGACATGGGCAGTACCTATTTGTAAATTTTATACTGGTATTTAGCAGCATACAACTAGGCTGGAAGACGACCCCAAAAATGCCACCTTCTTCTTCTTCTTATTGTTTGGGCAGTAAGGGCTAACGACCCGACACACCCTAGTATCAGAGTTTCTAAACCGCCTCAGGGGCTACTGACATGGTTTATTTGACGACCGCCACGTGGCGGTCAAGACCACCAACTTATACGTGCCTTCCGAAGCACGGAATCAACTTTTTATCAGACATTTAGATGACGAGCAGTGGTGGCCGAGTGGTAATGGCTTCGACTTACGAGTTGTAGGTCGCGGGTTCAAACCCAGCCAGGCACATTACTTTGTGTAATTTATTTCATCACCACTGCTCTCAAAACGGTGAAGGAAAACATCGTGAGGAAACCGGCATGTCCTAGAAAGAAAAATTCGAAGACATGTGACCTTCACCAACCCGAATTGGGCCCGCGTGGTGCATTACGGCCCATTCCCTCTCCTAGAGAGGAGGCCTGAGTCCCAACAGTGGGAACATTATAAAGCCGACTATGCTATAGATGACTCAAGCATGCAATGATCTAACTAAACTAGAAATTAACTTTACAAAGCATGCTTTGCAAAAAATCCCACCAATGCACACAAAACGTTTTGGGAATACTTCCAGTGTGCGTACAACTAAAGAGTAGAATTCCCTGCAGGAGTCTGTTTCCTGATAGTTACAATCTTAGGATCCTTAATTAAAGAGTAAACAAGTTACTTCTAGGCAGGCGTGCTCCATCTTCGACCACATCAGGTCAGATTGTGACCAGTCTCGTCGAAAAAAAAAGGTAGTTTCCCGGTCAAAATATTTTTTTAAAACGTTGCCCCACAGCAGGAATTACTCCTGTATCGTGAGTGCGTTTACAAACATACAAACTCACAAACACAAATAGCCAGACCTGGAAAAAATATCAGCGTGTTTAAAATGGCTACTTTAGCAGAATCAGAAAGCACATCACGCTACCTGTCACTATCAAATTTTCCCAATAAAGCTAGGGCAAAACTGGTCCCACGTATGCAACGCATTATGATATCTGGACTATTGATTTTGTACGAAAAACTATGCAATAGAGACACGCTTATCGTATGCAACGCAACATACGATACGATACAAAAGCGTTGCATACGTTGCGTACGTAGAACCAGTGTGTTTCTCGTTTAAACCTTGAACCTAATACTTTAGCGATAAAGATGAAAAAAACAGATTGCTGTGTGATTAATATTATGATTCTGATAATGATTCTACTAAAGTGGCCTTTTTAGATCCGCTGTTGGCCATATGAATATTTGTTACCGTGCGACACGCAGCGCAGCAGTTGATCACTCAACTACTGCGTGAACTGTGTCGTCATATATAGATTTATTTTATTTATTTATTTCTCACCACCATATAAAGTAGGTACATTTAACATCGTATCAAGAACAATACATAACAGCTACAGTTTAATAATTATATTGTGGGAGACTAGTGCCTAAACTAGACGTAAAGCCTGTATTTCAGGACACCAGGACCTGCAAAATGTGACTATCTCCGAATGGGGGGTTATGTATTCACACATTATTAAATGCGATAAGGTTTTATAATAAGTATTTTATACAATTATTCATTGCAGTGTTAGTATTTTAGTGAATAGTGTTATGTCATGCTGTATGTGTGTGTGTATGTGTTGTGTGTGTGTATGTTTGAGGGAGTATGATTGAGATTAAGAAAGTTATGAGTGTGCTAATAATGGGAATGATCGTGAGGTATTAAAATTGTGTTAAAATATATATTAAAAATAATTAAATTATTAAATTGGTACATTGCTTTAAAAACGTTAACAAGTTACACCGGGGCAGCAAGAAGATTTTCCGTGTCGTCATAGTTTAATTCCTGGAGCCAATTCCTGACTTTCATTTTGCACTTTTTACTGGTAAGACTAAACAGAGGGCGTCCTATTTATGTTATTGTATAGAAAGCGACCTAGGTAGCAAAAGAAGCGTTTAGAGAAAACAGTGGTGAGCCTATTCTGATTACGGTCTATGGGATCAAATCGTCTTTTACCATGTGATAGAAGTGGGTTGAAGGTAATTAGTCCATGCTGTTTTAGGACCGTTTGTATAAAGTATCTGACTATTCTTTCGGGGAATAGAACCATGATAAGGCTCGATAAATAAACAGAAGGCCTGTCTTTTATTGATTGAATCCTCTCATCGAATTCTCAAGTCTTAAGGGATCCACAGATTTCAAGATAGAATATTTTCGTATTTCTAGGCTAAGTGATTTGGGCTACGTCTTGATAGATTCGCGCGAAAACTTCTTTTACATAATTTAGTGTTGGAGCTGAGATATGGGCTTAGCTCAAATTGATTACTTATTTATGAGATATTTTATTCGAATTTTTATCGGGGTATTTTTTTTTCTATATCCAAACGCTGTTAGCAGCGATTAATTTATATTATTTAGTAAAACTGAAATTTCCATTTACTAAAAAACCAGCCAAGTGCGACTCGGATTCGCGCATGAAGGGTTCCGTATTTGTTGTCATAGCGGCAACAGAAATACACAATTTGTGACAATTTCAACTGTCTACCTACCTATTACGTTTCTTGAGATACAGCCCACTGACAGACAGAAGGACGGACGGACAGCGGAGGCTTAGTAAGAGGGTTCCGTTGGTTACCCTTTGGGTACGGAACCCTAAAAACCAGTTCCAGGAAATTCGTTCCCAATCCGGTGCAAATTTCAACTGTCTACCTATTACAGTTTATGAGATATAGCCCGCTGACAGACAGACGGACGGACGGATAGACTGTGGACGATGGTTCCGTTGGTTACCCTTTAGGTACGGTACCCGAAAAACTAGCTGCCCCAATTGGTAAAGTCAGAATCAATAAACGTTACATATAAACTTGTTTCATAAAAAAGGTATCAGGAAATGTACTTTTCCAGTTTATTAATAATTATTCTGCTATTTGAAGTGGAGGCAAGTTAACTATCTTAAAACTAGGTCAAGCTGTCTTTGTACAATGGTGTAACAAACTACACTTTTTTTTGGACATAATTCTTTTTAGAAAAAAAACTGCCTTCTGATAAACATATTTTACTTATAAATGAGTATAAAAATCTGAAATGATCAGCAAACGACCCATCCACAAAAATATAATTTTATCGACACTATCACGCCACAACGCCCAACACTACACCAGAAGCTCTCAAACTTCCAAACAAACGGAATTCGCATTCTCCGTGTAATTTGATTGCTAACGACGCCACGTTCCTATCAAAGGGAATCGCTGGGAAACGTTTCTCAAACTTTAGTTGCGCCTTTTCCAATTGTCCTGTTGGCAATGGCTTTAAAAGACAATCGGGTTAATATATTTTTGTCGTTTGATGTTTAAAGTTGGAATGTTGAGTTGATGTTTGTTTTTTTCTTGTTTTGGTGGCCTTGTCTTTAATGGCTACGTTTTTCAGTTAGGAGGAAGCGAGTTCAGAACTAAGAAAGAGCGAAGTAACTTTTTAAATCTCACAACATATTTCCAAATTATTATATGAGTATTTTAGTTTAGTGTGAATGCTATGACTGACTGAGTGAGTGTCTGACAGACAACGCACAGACAAAACTAGTGGTCATAGAAATAAAAATGAAAGAAGATGGAAAACGGTGGGCCCAGATGTAATAAGAAGAGATATGATCTAAAAAATTAGTCATATTTACTATCTTAGAAAATGAAAAAAACACATCAATTCTCAATCTGGAAGAGTAGAAATGAAAAAGATTGTCTTCGTGAGATAATCGATTTTGAGGAATCGATTACATTATTTAAAAAAAAAAACATTTTCACTGGGTAACTAACTCAACGTAATTAATTTCAGTCATATTTAATTCCAGTCATGTTAGTAAATAAAATATCAATAAGTTACAGAAAAAGAAATATTTCATATCGATTTAAGTCTCTGTCTTTTATTTTTCGTTATCTCTGTCTTCTCTGACCTAGACTAGAGTCAAGAGCAATCTTGACTCTAGTCTAGGTCAGAGAAGATAGAGACAAAGTCTATTTCAATTCTATGTCACTGGAATGAAAGCTCATCGATATTGACACTAAACAGTTGCCAACTGTTACTGCCCAGCTCACTTGTTTCGTCATATCCGATGCGATTTAAGTGCTTTACCGATTATTTTTCATATTCAGCGACCACTGCTTTGTTTTTACGGATTCTGCCTACCTTGGTACGACCCTTGCTTTCATCTTGGACACCGAAGATCGCTCACACGTTTGACTTGGAATTGTTATTTTGGGATTTTACCGCCGGCTTGTGAATTGGATATTGTTGCTAATATTTTTATTTTATTTTATTTTATTTTGTTTGGGAAAATAAACGGTTACACATTACAATATCGCTAAGAAATTAAAACTAAAATGGTTTTATAAATGTACAACCAACAACATTTTCCACATAATATAAAAAAGTTAAACTAAAATGAACATCGTGCGATGTAAAAGTACATAGATTATGGATAAATGTTAACCTCTAATAATAATAAAACTAAACTGAAAGTTATACACACAAAAAAAAAGTAAAAAGAGAAAGAATAGTAAACTATGGTTTTAAATGGTTATGTTTATGTACTTAATTCTACTATGGTTTTAAGAGCAATACTTCGAAATTTTCCAGCCGAAACAGCAAAGAACTCAATACCCTGAAAAATTTTATTGAACTGAGCGGTAAGACGTCGTAGGGGTGCTCGCGAGCCCGCGTTTGTCCGACAAGAGGTTACAGCAAACAGCGGTCGCACGCGCACACCCCGACATATAGTTGTTCTAGGTACTACATAACTTATTCTATTGCTTATATCTATACAATCAAATTTATTGTTACACAAATCAAACAGAAACATCGATTCCAACATTATACGTCTAGATTTAAGATTTTGAAGTTTGAATTTATTTAG
Source organism: Lacanobia wlatinum (assembly GCA_947578705.1). Taxonomy (NCBI): domain Eukaryota; kingdom Metazoa; phylum Arthropoda; class Insecta; order Lepidoptera; family Noctuidae; genus Lacanobia; species Lacanobia wlatinum. Next base: position 19,439,971 of record OX388046.1, on the reverse strand, counting down.
TAAGTCGCTGTAAGATGCATACGTACGAAAACAACGGTAATGCATGGCCTTTAAAAATTTGCGTTGTACTTTTTCTATCATGTTAGAATATTTATCATAGAAGGGATTCCACACCGGGACTCCGTACTCTAATTGAGACCTAACCAGAGTTTTAAATAGATATAGATAAGTACTAGGACGTTTAAATTCCTGAGCCGATCTCATTACAAACCCGTACATACGAAAAGCATTGTTCACAATTTTAGCAACATGAGCATCTAGATGGAGTTTGTCATCCAGCAGAACATCAAGATCACGAACTACTGTTTCTCTAGTCAGATCTATATTGTTTAAGGAATATGCATGTTTTATTATTTTTTTATTTTTAGTAAAACTAATGCAATGGCATTTGGATATGCTCAATTTAAGTTTATTTTTAACACAATATTCAGAGAATCTATTCAAGTCTTCCTGCAGCAGTAAACAGTCGCGTAGATTAATAATCGGCCTAAAAATTTTTAAATCATCTGCGTACAGCAATACTTTAGAATTTTGAAAACACGTACTTATATCATTAATAAACATAACAAACAAAAGAGGACCCAGTATAGAGCCCTGAGGAACACCGGAAGTGACTATTACGGTCGCAGAATTATAACCGTTTATCACAACTCTCTGAGATCTGTTAAAAACGTAAGAAGAGAACCATCTTAGTAGGTCGCCACGTATGCCATTAAAGGCAATTTTACTCAAGAGCAGTTGATGGTCCACTTTGTCAAATGCCTTTTGGAAGTCCGTGTATATAGTATCAACTTGAATGCGAGAATCCATACTGTTAAATAAATAGTCAACAAAACTTATCAGATTAGTGATAGTTGATCTTTTTTTGACGAATCCATGTTGTTGTGGGATAATGTTATTATGCAGTAGAGGGTAAACTTTATCATGGACAAGTCTCTCAAATAACTTTGAAAATACAGATAAAATCGATATAGGACGATAATTTTCGATATCCTGTTTAGGTCCCGACTTATGAACAGGAGTCACATTTGCGAGTTTCCAAGCTTGGGGAAAGACTCCTTGTGAAATAGATAGATTGAAAATAATTTGTAATGGCACACACAGATTAACGGCGGTCTTTTTAATGAACACGACTGGTAGGCCATCTGGTCCCGGGCCTTTTGACGGATCTAATGCTTTTAGTGCACTTAATATTTCATCGGCAGTAAACTGAATGCTACTAAGTAGAGAACAGGTTTCAGAGTAATTTCCGTACTGCGGTGAAACACTGTGACTTGAAGTGGACGGCTCATATACCGAATTGAAAAAGCTTGAGAAAAAATTACAGATGTCTTCAGGGTTGTTGGCTGAATGATTGCTATAGTGCATGATAGTAGGGAAACTTGTAGAGGATTTGCGGGAGGAAATGAAAGTCCAAAAATGCTTAACATTGGTCCGGATGCCGTCTTCTACGGAGGTAATGTACTTTCTATAACAATTTTTGCACTCAACTTGGAATCTAGATCGGTAAATGGAAAACTGTTCATAGTCCGAGATGTTTTGAAACATCTTCCATTTTACCCAAGCTTTAGCTTTATTTTTGTAAATATGGATTAGCGATTTTGTGAACCAAACCGGAAATTTCAAAGATCTACAGTTATTCATTGGAACGTGTTTCTTTATAATACTGAAAACAATATCATAAAACGTGTTCAAGGTATCGTCAATGGTTTGGTTTACTAAGACTTCCTCCCAATTAATCCCTTTTAAATCCGCATTTATGTCATCATAATTTGCCTTGTAATAATTATATTTTTTAACTATCTTGCGGGCCATCGAATCGTATGGTACACTTAGAGAGATAAAGACATTAAGTGGAGGATGGTGGCTATCAAGCTGCAGTAAACAGTCTGTGGCTCTAGAAACATTGCATTCACTGTTACCAATAACCAAATCCAATATTTTCCCACCCGTATTCCGTATTGTATTGAATTGGTAAGCGTTGAGAAACGACAAAAATGCACTCATGTGATCAGAAAGGGGGGAGTTACCTCTACAAACATGAGCAGATAATGAAGTACTATCTGTGCAGCTGATCCAGTCGATTTCTGGTAGGTTAAAGTCTCCTACCACATAGAAATTATCGTTGTGTGTGACACCAAGCAGTGATTGCAGAAGTTCAAAATATTCAACATATGCAAACTCTGGTGTTTTAGGTGGTATATATACTGCAGCAATAATTCGGCACCTACCTCCACCTGAGCTTGGCAATTGCACCAAGATGTGCTCAATGCTGGCATGAATTGCTGATTGCGGAGTCAATCTAACTGAATACAGACTCTTCAGTACTGCCACGAGAACACCGCCTCCTTCTTTTTTATTGGTGGCAATACGGTCACGATCGTACCGATGTACCACATAACGCTCATCAATAAACTCGTTATCTGATATCTCGGGCGTCAGCCAGGTCTCAGTCAAAATTATTAAATCATAACAATTGGCTAGAATATTCATATATAAGATATTTAATTTAGTGCGGAATCCCCTGCAATTTTGATAATATATTACTAGGTTATCTGTCATTATAGCGTAGAACTCTATGGAATATGGTCATAAATGCATTTACCGTTACTAACGCAGCCGCAACTAGCAGGGCATTATTGTACAATAGGACGTTAAAAAGATGCGAACAAAATACAAGAAACATAACATAGTACCTAGAGAAATGGATTAACATTAACAAACAACTCACAAGGCCGCATATTATGCAGTGTTCAACCAAAGTCAGTAATAAATCAACTATTAAAAAAGTCCAAGATTGTGCGCAACGATTATGTAGCAAACCGAAGATTGACGGATTATTCACTGTAGAGTTATTTTTCGATGGATACAGCGCGTTGGTTGTCAATCGGTGCTGCGTAGCCAGGTTTGATTTTAGTGATGTCGTGCGCGTTCCGAATTGCAAAAGACCTTGTCCCCTCCTTTTCACGGATAAATAAGAATATGGATCGCTGTGTGAATTGTGGGATAGCATCTAGTCACTGCAAACACTAGGCCGACAATCCTTACACGACGAAACAATTCTGTCAGGGATTCAGTAATGGCTTGCACCTCCGTCTGTTAGTATAACCTCATCTAATCAGCTACCATCAGAGCAGGTTTATTCATATGGCTTCAAACGTTTTCCACTAAATAGGTATAATAAACCTTGGTGAGCATTTTTTGCACTTCAGGAATCAGCTGTTAGTTAAACATTGTACCATAACCTTACTTTTACTAAACCTCTAATAACTCTGCTATCAGATTGTCCAAACTTACAGAATTTTCAGTGAGGAACTGAGAAGTCTGAATCTATTAATTCACGCCATTTTTATCTCGTTATATTTAGGCCCAAGATTGTATGTAATCGTTTCGGTCTCCTTTGGCATGTAGGTTTGTTAGGAACACTAAGAGAGGACTTCCCGAGATTCTTGCGGGAACGGAAAGAAACGAGATAATTATATGCGTACGAAGTCGCGAGCAACAGCTAGTTGTACCTACATAAAGATTAAATAAATGACGGGCCAGTTTATATATTTCCGTCGCAGAAAAAGATTATGGGATTCTATGGTATTGGCTTCTTGGACACGTCGTTCCAGTTACAATAAAAAGTATTGATTTACTTTATTGTCAATCTGTCTTGTGTTTTTTCCGATTGGAAGCCGAAAATACTCGATCTCAGCTGCATAACTCCACACAATTTACTCTACACTTATACACTCAACACAAACCATTTGTACCAAATAAAACATCTTTTTAAATTTTAGTTTACATAGTAATATTATCTTGTCTGTGACTATTCGAGTCTGATACACTCATCATTTGTTTTGTCCTCTTTTTAAGCGAAGACACTGCCTCTTAAGATACAGGATATTCCTAGTTTAGGAGGCAGGGCCCAAATTCTTGTATTGACTGTACTTCACCCATCTCTCGCACATTAATTTTGTCATTAATTAATTTTTCTCCCCCTGTGTGACAATGATGAGAAATGTATGCATATGTCAGTCGTATTTTGCTACTAAATATTAATATTATTATTTGGTTAGATTTACCCGTTAATGAGTGCGAGTATGTTACATAGTACCTGTGTGACCTCTACCACCCAGTAACGGGGTAATACGGTATATATACTGGAAAATAGGGTACGATACCCCTTGGCCAAACGTGTGTACAAATTTCTGGCTTCTGGCTACTAAAGGGGTCTAATTTTTAACCTTTACGTTTTAGTTCAAGGTTTTCTTTATGTTTTTATATTTTGGTGTACAATAAAGCATATATATAAATAAATAAATAAATAAAGATGTACAAGTGATCCCGGGCCGGCTGTCGTTTGCAAAACGCTTGGTGTGCTTTTTGAGGCACGGAGGAAACTCGGTCAGCTATAGCTAAATGACTTAATTGTAATTCTAATACTTATTAAATGTATTTTGAATGATTATTTGTTTTGTTATATAGTTTTATTTTTGCTTTAATTAATTATCTATTGACATTTTAACTATTGAGTTGTATTTTAATGTTGTATTATGTATATAGATTATACCGAATTAAATGAATTATTATTATAGTTGTTCACCCATCCTCGGACGGACCTCGACAAGCGTAGCTTGACCTGGAAGTTTAGTTGACGTGCTCCTCCGATGAAAGTTTTACACAGAGCCATAAAATACTTGTATCAAAAATTAAATTAAAAATTTAAACTCCCCCCCCCCCCCTTTTAATTTAATTTTTACTTCATACTTTTTAAACTTAATATTTATTTCGTTAGTTAATATACCTCATGCCCTTTCAATATTGTGTACATTATTCTACTAATCAAGCCCTTTCATTTGATACCCATATTGAGGGAGTTGTGAAAAAAAAAAAATTAGCTATTTTGTGGTGACGGCCATCTTGGATTTGAAATTTTTCATAGTGTATGGTATTCTACTAGTTAACCCCTTTCATTTGATACCCATATTGAGGAAGTTGTGATCAAAAAAAGTAATTCGCCATTTTGTGGTGTCGGTCATCTTGGATTTGAAATTTGTCATAGTGTATAGTATTTTACTAGTCAAACCCTTTAATTCGATACCCATATTGAGGGAGTTGTGAAAAAATATGTAATCCGCCAATTTGTGGCGGCAGCCATCTTGGACCGATTTTCATCAAACATAGCTAAGAACACTTCCGACTAATTCACCTTTCAAACAACAAAAAAAACAAAATCAAAATCGGTTCATCCATTCGAGAGCTACGATGCCACAGACAGACACACACACACACAGACACGTCAAACTTATAACACCCCGTCGTTTTTGCGTCGGGGGTTAAAAACCTGTTGGTCAACAAGAAGTAAAAAAGTAATAGACGTACAAGCATATATAACACCTTCTAAGGTAATCAGATAAAAAGCTAAATAACCTTCTTCCCTAACACATGCCCAACTAAAACGACCACTCTGACAAACAATTTTAATACTAGAACAATAAAGTTTTACGAGCGATATCTGACGTCTGACCGTCGACGGAGTGACCCGGTCGATATCTTGCCTTTGTCAAGATATGCCAATTACGTCATACGGGGTGTAGTGATGTGCGTGTTAGACGCATAGAATAGTGTTTTAAATGAAAAGGCTTGGTTGCCATTTTTTATGAGGGTATAATGTAGTGGTAGTAGTGCTGTTTTTAAAATAACTGTATAGAAATACAGGCTATTATCAAACTGACCCCTAATGTTACATATAATCAATTATTCATTGTTATAGCAATAATTATTTAAAAAAATGTAAACGTAAGTTTTGCAAACCAAAAAACTATGTAGACGATTAATATAATTTGAACAGTAGTTTGTTTTATGAGGGATCATTGGAGTAATCGGGTCGATATTTTGCCTTTGTCAAGATATTATGTCACAACATCAACATCTAACATCTTTTAAGTATTTATGTTTTGTGTTTTGTCAGTGTGGACCTTTTGCTGTCTAATAAATAAATAGATAATAATAATTATGCCAATTGTCAAACGGGTGTAGCGTTAAAAATAGAAAGAAAACTAGTTTATTTGGCACACACAGATACACACTAATAAAAGGTAAGTTAATTTTAAAACAATTATATTATATGCGCCAAATAGGTCCAGGTCCAACTAAAGTTGCCTGACGCTGGTTTTCAACTGAACTTGCGTGTTTGGATGCATCAAATGGTGTGCGATTTTTAAATGAAAAGGCTATGCTGGCCTTTGTGAATTAGCACTAATTATGTCGAGGTTCCTAATTTATCCGCCATACTCGTATTAGCTAAGAAACAAATAAATGCGTTCAGTTTCAACTACGCTGTTCTTATTTTGAAAAAAGGCAACATTACAAAATGACGAAATACTTTTTCGATTACCTCTACAAAAAAGACCTACTTACTCGATAAAAAAACCAGCCAGTATTGAGTAAAATCCGTCGAAATCCGTCTCAAAATAACCACAGGAAGAAAGGTATACAGTCGAAATCTTTTAGCAAATTGGAAATCTGTAGGACGGAACAGGACATTTGTCTGGATACGTAAAGGATCAATTGGAAAAGAATGACTTTGAATGGATGATTGTACTCTGGTTTAAAGATGAGGTAAGTAGGTAGTGTGTAGGTAACTGAGGGTTTTGAGTTACCTAAATTGGTTTGGTTTGGGAGTATTTTTAGATTTGTAATAATAAACCAGCCAGTCTTCTTGTAATTGTATTTGATTTATTCTACGAAAATACGAATATTTAAAATATCGTATCTATTGTCTGCTGAAATCTAATACATAAAATATATATAAAGTACTAGCTGTCCCCCACAGCTTCCTACCCCGTAACTTTCTATTTTTTAATAACATACTAGTGGAGGTCACGCGGTTTCACCCGCGTACGTCCCGTTCCCGTAGGAGTATGGGGATAATATATAGCCTATGTTACTCCCTGATAATGTAGCTATCCAATGCTAAATTTTTCAAATCGGTCCAGTAGTTTCGGAGCCTATTCAATTCATACAAACAAACAAACAAACAAATCTTTCTTCTTTATAATATTATAAGTATAGACAACAAAAAAAAAATTGCGAAATTGGTCCAGCCATTCACGCGTGATGCCGTAACCAAGGGAAATAGGGATACATTTTTATATATATGGACTAGCTCTTGTCCACGACTTCGTACGCGCTTATCCCGTTTCTTTCCTGTTCCCGTAGGAATTTCGAAAAATCTCTCTCTTATTGCTCCCCTACACTCCCCAAGGAACCTACATGCCAAATTTCAGCTTTCTACGACCAGTAGTTTTGGCTGTGCGTTATCTGTCAGTCACTCAATCAGTAAGTAACGAAAATATTTTATATATAATGTATATATATATAATATTATAAAGAAGAAAAATTTGTTGGTTTGTTTGTTTGAAATGAATAGGCTCCGAAACTACTGGACCGATAAAAAAATTCTTTCAGCAATGGATAGCTACATTATCAGGGAGTAACATAGGTTATGTTTTATCCCCGTACTCCCACGGGAACGGGAACTACGCGGGTGAAACCGCGTGACGTCCACTAGTTTTATATATATTGATTGATAGATGATAAATGTTATGTTTTTGTCAGTATGATTAGTCATACATAATGCGTTCCATGTTAGTGTTTGTGGTAAATTGGCAGTTATCATAGTAATGGAACGTGATTACAAAATATCATATGTCAACTGTCAAACGACAAAATAACAAAGTTTAATGTTATTTTTTTGTAATAATTTAATTATTAATTTATTTATTCAGACTACAAATGCAGTCCACTGTGTTAATAACAAAAGTACTTAGCCTATGTTAGTATTTAATAACTAAAACAGACCTCGTTCGATCGGCTAATGCCCACACAAGCGGGCTATCTGCACGGGCAGCTATCGAGTGCAGAATGATGTTAGGACTGTCACGCAACCTGCGAAGTGACGAGGCAGATTTCTTGTACCATATTGCGTCAAAGCTGTCAGTGCGCGCATCGGCAAACGTCGCCGACGCACTGCAGCAGCGTGGCAGTCCCAAAAGCACCCATAACGCATTGTTGTAATGGAATGTTTAAGTGTTTTTACAATTTAAAAAAGAAATATTTGTGGTTTCGGTTCGCTCTTGACTTTAGTCTAGGTCAGAGATGACCGAGACAAAGTCTACTATGGAGCGAGCTTACCCAGAAGGAGCCTGTTCACAATAACTTCGATGTGAATTGGCGTGTAGACCGTTACACATACATACCTGCAACAAAACAGATAATAATATATTACAAGAATACAGATAGATGGACAACGAATTGATCCTAAAAAGATTGCTGTTTTCGTTATAGAAATCTAAAATCACATAAAAAACTTAGAAATAACTTCTTAATCGTTTAACTACTAGGTATTTAAGCCTACATAATATTTTGGCGGATTAAGCCTTACTTCGATGAAGGTTTATATTATTTGTCATCTGACAGTTGACACATTTACAATCGTGACAGATGTCGAACGGCAATGAGGTGTCACTTTGACATCAATAATGAAACTTTACCTTTTGGCATGGAGTTGACACTTTATTTTCAACCATTAATAAACAACATGAATTAAAATGTATTAAAAAACTTGCATTGATCTTTTAGTATCCCACAAAACTTTTCTTGAATAGTCATATCAGTGTCAAGACGAAACTTACTCTCATTTTAAAATTAGCAGTTTCGTCTTGTCTTTAAAACAATGAGAGCAGTTAACGGAATGATCTCAAGCAAAACTATCAGACTCCAATCTCACTTTATCACAGTGGTACAGGATTACAGTTTTTACATCAAAACTTTGACTGCCGTGAAATCTCTGTCTGCTCTGGAATTACGACTTTAAGATAGGGTTGTCTAGTTTCTGTTTTATTTAAAATTACTCTATTTCTACGGGATGATAGCAAACAGAGCATTAATTAAATTATTTATTTTATTATTTATGTACATACAGAAAAACAGTAGTAAATCTCTAATATATAAAAATATTGTGTCACGGTGTTTGTTACCGAACTCTTCCGAAACGGCTCGACCGATTTTCATGAAATTTTGTGTGTATATTCGGTAGGCATGAGAATAGGAGGTAGGGTATTTTTTTTTTTATGGAAAAACAACGTTTGCCGAGACAGCTAGTAACATTATAATTATGAGTACAAAGTAACTGCTTATTTTTGACGAAATTTCTTCCAGCATACATGCGACAGGAGAAAAAGAGTATGTAAAGCCTTAAAACTAAAGTACAAATAAAAATACTTATAAAATATATACCTAATACTATAATTGTATAAATAAATAAATATATATAACTATCACAGTAGAGAGGATAGGTAGTGCTCTATTAATTATTTATGTTCATAAAAAACACAAAATAAAATGAAATTCAGTGAGAAAAGCCTTTACTGCTTAAAAAAATTATTTCGCGGCATACCTGCGACAGAGGATTAGGATTCAAAACGTAGACGCAGTGTGTGAAGAAAAACATAACAATTATTATTTATCAAGAAACTATAAACATAAAAAGCCAATATTCATATATAGGGGTGGATAAACAATTTAAAAAAAATAGTACAGTTGTTATATACATTATACTTTTTACATTAAAGCAGTGTGGAAACGCCCTGCGACACGATGGATCGATGATTTGAAGAAGGTGGCTGGTAGCAGATGGATGCGGACTGCTCAAGACCGAGATGGTTGGCGCTCTTTGAGGGAGGTTTTTATTCAGCAGTGGAGGGCAATTGGGTGATATTATTTTTTTTTTTTACTCTAGATAGGCATACGTTTGACCACTATCTCACCTGATGGTAAGCGATGATGCGGTCGAAGATGGAGCACGTTTGCCTAGAAGCAACCTATTCACTCTTATCTTAAAGATTCCCAGGTTGTAGCTATCTGGAAACACAGACTCCGGCAGGGAATTCCACTCCTTAGCTGTACGCACTATGAATGTGTTCCCAAAACGTTTTGTGCGTGTGGGTAGGATGTCCACCATGTACCGGTGGCGCATCCCCGTTCGTCTTGTGGTCCGATGATGGTTTTTTTATATGGAATGAATGCTATTAGAGCCTTTTTTGTGGACAAATTTAGGATTGACCCTTATAAAACTCACTGATGGTAAGCGATAATGTGAAATAACAAAACTTTGAATACTGTGCCAACATCAAAGTATATCTATATATCTTATTTTATATTTTACTAGCTGCGTCATATTTTTCTTTCATGCTCCTCTCCTATTAGTTTTAGCATCATGATGATGTATAGCCTTCCTCGATAAATGGGCTATCTAACACTGAATGAATTTTTCAAATCGGACCAGTAGTTCCTGTGATTAGCGCGTTCAAGCAAACAAACAAACTCTGCAGCTTTATTTATTATTAGTAGACCCGCGCAACTTCGTCTGCTCCACTCCTATTGGTCTTAGCACGATGATATGTAGGCTATAGCCTTCTTCGATAAATGGGCTATGTAACACTGATAGAATTTTTCAAATCGGACCAGTAGTTCCTGTGACTAGCGCGTTCAAGCAAACAAACAAACTCTTCAGCTTTATATATTACTAGTAGACCCGCGCAACTTCGTCTGCTCCGCTCCTATTGGCCTTAGCGCGATGATATATAGGCTATAGCCTTTCTCGATAAATGGGCTTTCTAACACTGATAGAATTTTTCAAATCGGACCAGTAGTTCCTGTGATTAGCGCGTTCAAGCAAACAAACAAACTCTTCAGCTTTATAGATACTATTGATAGGCACACGTTTGACCACTATCTCACCTGTTGGTAAGCGATGATGTGCTCGAAGATGAAGCACGCTTGCCTAGAAGAACTTATTCACTCTTGACTTAAAGACTCCCAGGTTGTAGCTATCAGGAAACACAGACTCCGGCAGGGAATTCCACTGACCTCGAAAACCCAGCGACTAGGTAAAACGCTACCTTTGCAAGACTGGTGTCAGAATTCCTCAAACTCAAACTCAAACATTTTTATTTGTGGAACATAGGTAAACAAACGATGTCAAAATTAATAAAATAAGCGCTATGTCTTGCCGTCAGCGGCGTACAAATATTCTGATTATACTTTTGTCAATTAAACATAAAATATAAAACATTCAAAAATAAGAAATAAAATCAATTATACCAATAGAAAAAAAAAGAAATTCATCGTCACATAATCATTAGTTTACATTAATTAAAATAAAAAATAAAAATTAACCAAATAACACAAAATTAAATTAAATTGAAATAAACTCTAAATTAAATTAAACAATGAAATTATAATTACAATTTGTCTTCCAGGTACTCATTGACTGTATAGTAAGCTTTCTCGCCCAACAAATTTAGAAGAGCCCTTTTGAAATGGTGTATGCTGTCAAGATCTTTTATTGTAATGGGTAACTTATTACATAGCTTGGGTGCCATTCCCAAAAAGCTCTTTGAGTATAGTGCAGTCTTGTGTGGAATAGCACATATGCACATATCTCCCTATTGCGTCGTTTAGATCTAAGTGTTTGAAATAAATGCAAGTTTGATTTTGCGAATACCGCTGTCTCATATATGTATATACAAGGCAAAGTTAGAATTTTGTGTTTTTTAAATAATGGCCTACAACTATCAGTCTTTTTCAGTTTAAACACAGCACGTATACACCGCTTTTGAGCTTTGAACGCAATGTTTTTATCAGTGGAATTTCCCCAAAACATTATACCGAAACGTATCGTCGATGAGACATACGCTTTGTATGCCACCAAAACTACGGACTCATTTGATATCTTCGCAAGATTATAAAGTGCATAGGAATACTGATTTAATTTTTTACAAATAGTTTCAACATGGCATTTCCAATTCCTGGATACTGACTAGTTGACTACTCATAACTACTGTCAAAGCTGTACAAACATTACCCTGGAAACACTGAACGTGCTTTTCTTTTTGTGCGTTCTTTTCTTTTCTAAGTTTTTGAATAATAACCAAAAAATGGACTGTCTGAAATTTAAGATGTGAATTTTTTTTTTCGCGGCATGGAAGTATCTCGACATATTATGATGGTCACCCATCCGAGGACCGACCTCGGAAAACGTTGCTTAACCTTGAAGGCTCAGACTGCGCTCGCTCCTAGATGTCTCAAACTACGACATGCGTCATGATAATGAATTTTTAGGGTTCAGAAAAAAAAGGAACCCTTATAGGATCACTCGGGTGTCTGTCTGTCTGTCTGTCCGTCTGTCACAGCCAGTTTTCTCCGGATCCTCTGGACCGATTCTGTTGAAATTTGGTACACATATGGACTTCTGTGACCCAAACACGGACGCGTTACGTAAATCATTAACTTTTTAGTATGGGGGTCACTTTTGGGGATCTAACTAGAAAATTAAAAAAAAAAGTTTTTTGAACAATATCGTGTGACATATCAAATGAAATGGCTTACTGTGAGGGTTTTAATTATATTTTTTTCATAATTTTAAAATAAATGGTTTTGAAGTTATTTAAGAAATTAATAAGATATTAAGATAATAGATATTTACCTAAAGATTACTGGAAAACCTATTAGAAGTCTGTAGTGTTAAAATAACATGTTAAAAAAATGAAATTCGTTCGGAACCCTTTGCACGCGAGTCCGACTCGCACTTGGCCAGTTTTTTTTTTATAATTCAAATGTTCATAAATATCTTTTTTTTATGAATGTGTGGTAGTCATTGGATAGATGAAGTGGGCTGCACCGTGTATACAGTTGCTTAGTTCAGCGGGAACTAACAGCTTAACGTGCATTCTGAGGCCCGGAGGAATTTCGATATCACCCCTCAACGAACCAACCACAATAAGCGTTCCTAAACCTAGAAGATCAACCCGTGCAGCATTTTTGACTTAGCCATGAGCTCCTCTGTATCTTACTAGCTAAGAACCAAATTATTTTTAATCCATCTGCCATGTCTCAAGACAAAGCCACAATTTATTTCTACAATAGTTCCCTCGAACTAACTATTACTAAACCCATCTTCAGCAAGCTTTATACCGCTGTGTAGAAAATCATGCTCTTCTCTCGAAATCCCCTTCAATCCATCTTTGAAAACCCGGAGACTTGACAACCCTGGCTCCCAGCCAAGATTGAGCAAATCGCGATAGCTAATTGTTAAATCCACTCTGAATTAATTACCGTACTTCAGTTTAAACATAAACATTGGCCTCATTTCGTGATGTTGAATTTTAAGATTAGTGTGAAAAGTTTGTTTAAAAGTTGAACGGTTTATCTGGCCATGGCAGGAGCTTGGACTTTTAAGTTTGGGTTGAATTATGTTGTAAAAGATTTTGTGCTAACGAAGTCAGACAATAATAGTGTTTAAGTTAAGAGAAGTTTGGCAGGAATTGGTACCTAGAGGAATGCGTAAGTACTTAGTTTAATTGTTAGCCCAGATAGTTTTACTGTGCGCTGGCTGGCCTGGCTTAGTAAAAGATCTATAGGGTACTCTATGGCGTTGACGGAAACATCAATTTGTACTAAGTCTTGTTTCACACGTACCACAACTACACTACAACCATATCACGTGGGCGGGCGCTATTTTGTAAAAAAACTGACCAAGTGCGAGTCGGACTCGCGTGCAACGAATTTCATTATTTGACGTGTCATTTTAACACTTAAGACTTTTATGTTTGTTTTCTAGTAATCTATAGGTAAAGATCTATTATCTCCATTTTTAGCAAAATTTTAAGCTAAGTAGTTTCGGAGATAATGGGGAGAATGGTAATTTTTCGTCTAATTTCTTGAATAACTTCAAAACCATTGATTTTAAAATTGAGAAAAAAATATATTAAAAACTCTTACAGTAAGCCCTTTTATTTGATATTTAACACAATATTTTTCAAAAACTTTTTTTTTATGTTTTCTAATTTTACCTCCAAATGTGACCCCTATACTAAAAATTTTATGATTTCTGTAACGCGTCCGTGTTTGGGTCACAGAAGTCCATATGTGTACCAAATTTCAAAAGAATCGGTCCAGTGGATCCCGAGAAAACTGGCTGCGACAGACGGACGAACAGACGTTTTTTTTTCGGAACCCTAAAAATCGTTAAATTAGTCGTCCTTATCGAGTGCGTGTGTGATACCGACCACGTCGCAGCCACGTCGCAACCACAACGCAACCACCAGCGATGCGAAGTCTAAGACTGAGCGAACAAAGCGAGTGTTTTACTGACCGATACATACATACCTACTAAATATAATAAGAATAGTGGTATATTGGGAAAATAAATTAGGAATACATGCGTAACAGGGCATTGACTTTTAGCCCGTTACATTTTATTGCCGATAAAATCTATTCTGTTTATGTTGTTGTGTCCAGCTTTTATTAATAAGAAGCTTATGTCGACGACTTTTTCCGCGTGTGTTAACATAAATCATACCCGTAAACTGTGTACCACCCAAAAACTTAAGTGAAAGAATATTTGTAAGCATATCTGTACTACCAGCTAACACTTTTTGGAAACATAATTCATAAAAGTATACTAACACTAGCATTTGCCCGCGACTTCGTACGCGTATATCCCAATTTTTCTCGTTCCCGTATCAATTTTGAGAAATCTTAGTGCTCCCCTACACAACCCGAAGAACCTAGATGCCAAATTTCAGTTTTCTACGACCAGCAGTTTGGGCTGTGCGTTTTCTGTCAGCCACTCAGTAACGGAAGAATTTTATTTATTAGGATTGAAACGTTACATCATTATTATATTAGTGTAGATTATGTATACATAGCCCGAAGGATCGCCAAACTAAAGTGGCAGTGGGCAGGGCACATTGCTCGCAGAACGGATGGTCGATGGGGCCAAAAAGTTCTGAAGTGGCGACCGCGTACCGGAAGGCGTAACGTTGGAAGGCCTTTCACAAGGTGGACCGATGACCTGGTGAAGGTCGCGGGTAGCCGATGGATGCGAGACGCACAAGACCGGTCGTCGTTGTGGCGACGTTTGGGGGAGGCCTATGTCCAGCAGTGGACGTCTTTCGGCTGATATGATGATGATAATGAGATTATGTATTAATAACTTAGTAAACTATATATGCTGTACTGTTACTGATCTGCATCCGTTAAGACTGGAAGACGAACTCAATTTTGTATGTATGCTTTATACATACACAGGAGGACACTGTTTATCTTTTTAAATACCTCAATCGGCTTTGCTCAAATTAAAGTAAAATCCTTCAGCCTACCGTACAACGAAACATTGCAACAAATGTGAAAAGCAAATAAAAAATCCATTAAAAATACAAATTTTATTTCTCCGGAATCGAGTTCGCTTGAAAATAGGCGAGCCAATCATTTTAAAAATAAATCGACGGCTGAATACTCTCTTGTTTGTCGACCCTTGTGCCAATGAAGACCTATAATTCTGATGTTACAGGCCAGTATTTTGCAGTGGGATAAGTTAAGTAGGTGCAAGTAGTGGTGGGTATAAGAAGTAACAGTCTGGGCAAAGAATTCTATGGATATTAATGAGCGACAGGATTAGTCAATTCAGTAGAATTGAGCAGTTAGTAGCTCATATTTTAGCCGAAGCATCGCCAAACTGAATAGGCAGTGGGCAGCCCCATATTGCTCGCAGAACAGATGGACGATGGGGCCAAAAAGTTCTAAAGTGGCGAACGCGTACCGGAAGGCGCAGCGTTAGACGGCCTCCCACAAAGTTGACCGATAACCTGGTGAGGGTCGCTGGTAGCCAATAGATGCGAGACACACAGGACCGGTTGTTGTGGTAACACTTGGGGGAGGCCTATGTCCAGCAGTGGTCCGTCTTTCGGCTGGTATTATATTGATGATGAGCTCATGTTTAAATTTTTTGTCGATTTCAATAGATAAGAAAAAAAGCTAAATAATGAAAATAAATTTGATTTAGCAAAAATAAAACAAACACAAAATGAAATCAAAAGACTGCATGAAAGGAAAGAAAAATATGAATATATTAGGAAACTGAAAATATGTAAAAGAGCACATTTTTCCAGGTATCGAAACGTTAAATGTGATAATTCACAATGTTTCCAACAGAAGAGCTTACAAACAAAAAACAGTTAAAAAAAACAAAAATATTTTTCAGTTGGTAACATTCATCAGTTTCCGAATGGCCGCCCCCGAGACAGTTATACCGAAAGATCTTTCATTGATAATGTCAAAAATGACAGACGGTGGTGACACAAAGAGCCGTGATTCGATCTTTACGATTGGTACTGATTCAACTGATATTTTTACTCTGTGATATATTATTACATAGGGTAAAATATTGCCCGACAAAAGCATTCTTTTATGAAATCTTGAAATTATTTCGGTTAAATTCGCGTTGGCGTGTCAATGAGCAAGCAAAATAGTATTTAAAAATAAATGGACAGCTGTTCGACGGTTGGCTTGGATGCATAATTGAAGAGGACACAGTCTGGCACTATGCAGTGTGAATATTAATAAAATGGACGAGCATTTTTACTATTTTCAAACGACATCGAATTTCTGGACTTTGTCTGGACTTGTCGCTAGTAAAGGGTAATGAGGTGTCCTTTTCACATAAAGCTGAATGTGACTCCATTTGAGGATTGCACGCGTGACCCGTTTTTGTTTTAATGTCAAAATCAATAACTGTGTTGTAAATAATATACAAGTAAGAAGTTTTAAACAAAAATAAAAAAAAAACAACTAAATTACGAAACTCTATGAAATTTTTATAATTAATATAGAGAACAATTATTGCGATGAAAAAATAGAACAACAAAAGCTATCGAAGGTTGGCAGCGAACAATCTAAGGCATCCTCCTAATCCGTCTGGTTAATAAAAAAACTAGTTGACCCGCGCAACTTCGTCTGCGTCACATGTTTCATTAAAGCTCGCTCTTATTGGTCGTAGCGTGATTTTATATATCCTTGAAGGTCTAGCAAAGAAGGCTATATTTTTTCTCGATAAATGGAGTATCCAACACTTAAAGATTTTTTTAATTAAACCGGTAGATTCTGAGATTAGCCCGTTCAACCAAACAAACTCTTCTTTTTTTATAATACTACTAGTTGACCCGCACAACTTCGTCTGCTCCGCTCCTATTGATCTTAGCGTGACGATATATAGCCTTCCTCGATAAATGGGCTATCTAACATTGAAATAATTTTTCAAATCGGACCAGTAGTTCACGAGATTAGCGCGTTCAAGCAAACAAACAAACAACCTCTTCAGATTTATATATTATTAGTATTAGTATGGATATAGATTAAAGACTAGCATTTCGCCCGCGACTTCGTTCGCGCGCGTTTAGTAGGTGCTCCACGAACTTCATCTCCTTGTCCTTGTCATAAAGGCTAACGTGTAAATTACTTAGTAATAGACTAAACGTAGGGTTGTTCGCTCAATCCGCGACATTTTTCTTACTTAGAGTATTTTTATACCCGTCGTAACATAACCAACCTAATTTACTAAACCATTTAAATGGATATGAATTTATATTATGATACCAAAATCACCACTATTCCGTTCCACTCGGGTTTTGATCAAATAATTTGAACAAAAAGTGGTTATAACCATAATAATTAGATATATACCCTCGCGGACTTTTTGTGGATGTTGATGTTCTCTATAAAACTTTAGTACATCACTTGGCTCTATCGTCAATAGTTTTCGCAGCGTACACGATATGAGGATTATTTTTGGCATATTTTTCACACCTTGGGTTACATTATCGAAGTTTTTATACGGATCCCTAACTTTTTTGAAAATATTCTATAGCCTATGTTCATCAGGGATAATATAGGATTCTAATGGTGAAAGAATTTTTCAAATCGGTTTAGTAGTTTCGGAGCCTATTCAATTCAAACAAACAAACAAACAATTAGTTTAGATAATAAGCACTTCAATGAGCAGTTTGGCAGTGCGTTGTCTGTCACTGAGAACGAATGAATGAATTTTAAAGATATCAAATTAAGCAGGATTAAACTTGTAGTGCTGATGTTTTACACTGTGCTCTATTAAGACTTCCAAGGTTGTCAAAAGTCGCTTGCAACTTCATTCTCGAAAATTCTTTCATAAATAATCGTATTTCAAGAACGCTAAAAGTTTGGAAGTGCCCAGTTTTGAATGGCTACTCCGACGCGAAGTACAGACTCGCAATCCACTCAATTTTAACTTTTAAAGTACTGCGTTTTATGTTTTAAAGCACTTTATTTTAGTTTCAAAAGTATTTTTAGCAGTTTGCAACAATATTTCTGTTTGAATGGAATTTATTATTCATTGTGTCGCTTTCAATTGTTTTTCGTCGGGAGAGGTAACAGATATTTGTTAAAGCTGTGTCAGGGTTTTGTCTTAATTATTTCAATGTTGGCAGAATTAACGAATGATTCTAAAAAATGGTTGTGAGAATGCCTCGTTGCTTGTAATAATAATGTCAGCCAATGGCTTAATAGCAAAGAGCCTAGACCAACACCTTAGAAGGCTGTCGTTAGGCAGCTGGATCAAGGGCTTGATTTAGCAGTATTTCTAGACATCATCATCATCATCATATCAGCCGAAAGACGTCCACTGCTGGACATAGGCCTCCCCCAAGCGTCGCCACAACGACGACATGGCTTGCATTATTAGAAGGTTCCTCTCTCTGGAGCCCTGACCGTCGGTAGCTTGGACCCTGTTCCCGATACCAGTGACCTACTATTTTTTTAATATTTTTAAACGTTTTTTTTTTGTATTTAATAAGATATACCTAAAAATGTATAAAATAAGTTTTAAAAATGAATAAACGGAATAATAATATATCATTTATTTCAGGTAACAAAGACCTATTACATTATATCTTACATACATATTTGCAAAAACCTTAAAAATATAAACGCAACTGCTAAGCTACAGGGATTGATTTCGATTCCCAGTTTCAGCAAAGTGTTATTGGGTTATTTCATCTCGGATTTCGTAGTCTAGCCCGGAAACTGGATGTATTCTCAGCAGATGGCTTACCCTCTATCACATAGAACTTAAACATAATGGGCACGATGAGGGTACCTAACTCTTCAGGGAAATATTTCTATACCTACTACCTGACTTGGCATACGTTGTTTTGCCACATATAAAAAAAACAACTAGATAGTATTTTTGGTTTTTCTTTGTTTTTTAACACCGACTTTCGAAATTAAGTTTTTTTAAAAGTTTTTTTTTTTTAATTTAAACTTTTAAGTGGTGATACTCGGACGAAGTCTTCCTCTACGCAGAAATTGAAATAAGCAAAAATACTCATAAAATAAAAACTCATGAGCCAAACAGAATTAAAATTATTCGGGATCAAATGACAAGTATCATCGAACTAAAAAAAAATCACTGAAATCGGATCAGAAATCTCGGAGTAATCGGTGTACATACATATAAAAATACCCACCAAATTGAGAACCTCCTCTTTTTTGGAAGTCAGTTAAAAATAGTCAACGACCTATTCTCGGACCTACAAAAAATTCATGAAAATCGATCAAGCCGTTTCGGAGGAGTTTGATAACAAACACCGTGACACAAGATTTTTATATATTAGAAGATGTTCATAACTACATACGTCAGATACCTATTGATAGTAAGCTATGATCAAGGAGGCAATTTTACTCATTTTTAAGTAACGTTCGCATTCGTTTCTTATTCACAATCATCAATCAATTGAAAAAGCCTTAATATCCATACATTTTTGACAGATTGATATGCGAATGCAAAACTTGCTTTAAAATTAGTAGAATTTGCACTCAGATCTACAATAACGCACGCTGGTGTAACGTTGACAAATTCACTCGGAACTTGAAGCCTCAGAGTACTCTTCAGGATGTGACATTCCGTCAGCGATAACGATTGTAAACAGTGACGTGACACTTCCGTAGTGCATGTCAATCCGTCAAAATTTCAGTCTTTGAGCTCTTTAGTACCTCAGAATAATCAGTAAGGTTGTGGAATTTGATCGAAGAGTCACCGTAGCCCTCGACTGCAAAGGGCACTAGAAGGAACACGGATGGGTTTTAGTCAGTAAGAGTGTGACACTCCCTTCTGTTCCCCCCAGAGTGGGAGGAGTCATTAATTTGATGATTTCCTACCCTTAAAATACGAGTAGCATCCTAAATAGGGTGAAGCGATACTTCAGGCCTGGACAGCTTTTAACCCTATACAAAGCACAAGTCCGATCCTGCGTGGAGTATTGTAGCCACCTTTGGGATGGGTCAGCTAAGTATCAGCTTGCCGCGCTTGACTCGGTGGAACGCAGAGCTAAGAGGCTCATCGGTGACGTAAACCTGGTGAATGCCAAGCTACATACCTTGGCTCATCGCCGTAAGGTTGCCTGCTTGTCGGTCTTCTACAGATTGTACTTCGGTGAGTGTGCCCAAGAACTCCACGACCTTATCCTACCGGCCTCCTTCTACCATCGGACATCCAGACGCACTACATCTTACCACCCCTACCTTGTTACTATTCCACCAATTCGCACTAAGCGTTTCCAAACGTCTTTTATAATGCGCACAGCAATGGAGTGGACCTCTCTGCCTGCGTCTCTGTTTCCAAACGCTTACAACCCAAGTTAGAGTGTACAGGCTCCTTCTGGGTAAGCTCGCTCCATCGTAGACTTTGTCTCTGTTATCCCTGACCTAGACTAGAGTCAAAAGCAAACCCATCTTAATAAAAAAAAAGTAATCAGTCAAAAAATGCCTCATCTAGTTTGTCCAAAAAAGACTGACGTAAAATGAATATCATTTCTGAAACATTTTCCACCTTTTTTGCTGATAGCAAATCACTTTGTCAGTGTTCTAAGCACTATTATAATCCGTCAACCCTTTCCCATTTAAACTTGTCTTCAACAAAAACATTTTTCACCTTTATCAACAAAGTGGAAAAAAGTTATCGAAATAAAATGACTAAACTGTCGTGAGAAAGGTAGAGGTCATCGAACTTTTTAGACTCTATTCCCCACAGGCAACTGTCATTGTGTGTGACATATTATTGTGAAGAGGGTGACAAAATCACTTTCAGATTTTTCTAATAAAATTATAATATTATTTGTGTTCATAAAAGATACACTGACGGGAGTTTGGGCTTGTTTTCCAGCTGTTATGTGAAGCGAAGCTGAGCTATGAAACGATTTGTAGTGATGTTACTAAAACTATATTTTTTATTATTGATAAGCTCGCCTTTCACCACTGTCTCACCTGTTAGAAAACGATGATGCGGTCGACGATACAGCACGTTTGCGTAGAAATAACCTATTCACTCTAACAGTAACGCAGACTCTGGCAGGGGATTCCACTCCTTTGCTATATGCACAATGTATGCATGCCTAAGTGCCAGGAAATGGCTTAGTTTAAATAAAAGTTTGACTTTAAAATCTTTCTTTTCTTAAAAGTTCACTTCTAAACTCACTCGTCATTTGTTTCAAAATTAATTCTGGGATTCAGACATGGACAGCCGTTCGAATTTTAAAGTATAAATTTTCATGGAGATAGTACTGAGCTACGCCATGACGGAAAATAAAACCACCTCATTGGTCGATATTCCCTAGCTTCCTCGCTTCTTATTGGTTGAAACGCAGCCTTACTGCCTCGTCAAGCGTTCATTACAATGTTTGACACTTGAGCAAGCAATGCTCCCTGTTGGAAAAACACGAGTGTACCTAAGGAAAATGATTCCTACTCACAATGTGTTTATATACGGAAATTGTTTCTTTTTCTGAACGTATAGCGGTTTCGTTCGGGAAAATTTTCGTCCTGTTACATTGCTGATGGCTATTGGTTGAATGAAGTGGGATGAATTTATTTTTAATAAATGTTTCCTGAGTAAAAAATATGTTTCTATTTAGTCCGTCAGGTTATTGAAAAATATTGGACTCGAATTTTTTGCTTTATCTAATCAATAAAAATTACAAAGAAAAAACGCATAAAAAATCAGGACATAAAATATTTCTTTTGATTTTTTAAAGTGACGAATTGTCAAAACTGACATGTTTATCACCGAATATCAATTCTGAAACACAAGGAAGCAAAGGTTTTTGTAACACACTGCATAAACTTCCCAATCCATATTAGTGGAACCCTCTTATTGGCTAACAAACATTGTGTGGCCCACAAAAAGGCACGGCTGTATAAATCTTAGTCGGAATGGGCTCCTTCTTTATTATTACCGAGAAATGGATGGCGTTACGTGAGAGGTCAGTACGAGTGATTGTGTTTTGTTTTTTTTTTTTGTGTGTGTGATCATGTGTGAAGTGATTTGTTTGTCTGGTGGCATAGATTTGATAATAATATACAAATGTATAACATAGACATGGTAACACAAAAACTTAGTAGCTAGGTCAAATTGCTACTATAACTCCCACGTTAAAACTGCCCACCACTATACCTAAAGTGGTGGGTAGTTTTGAAATAAAAAAATATGTAGGTTACGTTATAAAATAGTTTTTAATTAAATTTAAAAAGCCGGTTGAGCCGGGTGTGGTTATGGTATCGTACTCGCGAAAGGTTGAGACCGCCCAAAAAACACTAATGTCATGCAGATCCTCAAGACATAGGTAGCGGGGTCCAGAGGTAGGCGATTCCATTTGTAAGTATATGTATACGAACATAAACTCACGACTTTTCCCCATTACGCACACGCAGTTCTAACATAAAAAACACAAATGTCCCCAATAATGCAGATATTTAAGTTTGTTTTCATTCTGTAAGCTGTCTTTAAAATAAAATAAATTAAATCAATAAATATCACTCCTCACATATTTCGTAATTGTAAGTCTTCATTGAAATAAATCACTTTTCTTCTTAGCAAAAACCTAAAAATTCTGCTACAAAATGTTTAAACATAACTAGTCAAAAATTCAGCTAAACGAACTCCACTTGCTAACGACAACTTAAGCTTGTAAATAAATAAAAAACATAAAGAATTAATGATGAAAACTTATTAAGTAAACCAAAAATTCACTGTCAATTTCGAATCATGACCCAATATTGCATGACTCAATTTAGGTAAAAGCCGCAAGTTCTAATAAAACGAAATATCCTGACCCAGCAGAGATTGTCGTACAGGAGTAGGATATAGGCTACATAGCGAAGTGTCGTAAAGACTAACGACCTAATAGCCCCGGAGCTTATAGAAAAACTCTAAGAAGTTACCTTGAACCGTGTACGCACGAGCGAACAAAACATGGTGAACAAGAACATCGATCGCCACGAACATTTTTGACAGCCAGTATTTGATGTTCGTTAGAGGTACGCACGTGCGAACAAACTTCGATGTTCATGTTCACCATGTTTTTGTTCGTTCGTGCGTACGCGGCTTTGAAGATGGTAAAGGTTGCGTAGCTAAGCTTGTATAAGTTTTACGGTCTGTTTAGGGTTCCGTACCAAAAGTTAACCAACGGAACCTAAGCCCCCGCTGTACATCTATCCGTCCGTCTGTCTATCAGTGGGCTATATCTCAAGAATCCTTATAGGTAGGACAGTTGAAATTTTCACACGGTGTGTGATTGCCGGTATAACAACAAATAATAAAAACTTAAATTAAGTTAAAAAATTAAAAGGCGCTCCCATAGCAGAAACGTGTTTTTTTTTTGATGTTTGGTATGGAACCCTTTGTGTGAGAGTCCGGCTCGCACTTGGCCGATATTTTTTGTACTGATAGACCCGCGTTGAACTACAATCTCACCTGAAGGAAAAATGTATTTATCGACGATCAAGCACGCTCGCCTAGAAGTGAACTAAAAAAGAAACATTATAAATATTTGGTGCTTAATTATAATATCACGATCGAAATTTAAATCGTTGAAGTGGTTCAAAAGGCTGCCCAACTAAAAGGAACCGAGTACGACATGTCTGCTGCATGACAAGCTGTCAATCTGAGATTTGTTGGAAGTCAGGATTGATACCCTGTTACAGCAACTGTTCAGCAGACTACTAAGGATGACAGGGTGGCCTGGATGTCTCCCTTAAGAACTGATGGAAATAATGGAGGGATACCTTTGCCGAGCAGTGGTCGCCACTGCTCGGCCTGTACTCTAGTACGGGCTAGTCGGGCAGGAGAGCTTAACATAATAATTATTATAGTATGCGAATTGTTATTTTATTGGCACCTGACTCAGTTTTATGTTCGAAACCGAGTTATTGAGATTAAGGTCCAATCTACTAACCCATTTGGAGAATACTGGCGAAATGTTGGGTGTGTTTAAATATATGGAGCATCTTTTATTATATTTTGTTACAAAAGAACCAACGTCACTAGCTGGTTTTGTTCAATATTTACCTAGTCATCGAACCCTTTTTGCCGGTTTCCAGCGAAGTCAAACGAAAGGTTTTTGTATTTTACAGCTATTTTGTTTATTTGTATGAGATAGTATACTTTGAAGCCACACAGGTTGGTCTTTAAGGATTAGGCAACGCTTGCCGAGTTCGGTCTGTAGATGAGTAACCATCCATAAAGCACGTTAAGCCGTTGGTCCCGTGGTTTTTACGGATAGTCAGAAGATAGAAAATCTGACAACAATCTTGCCAGGAGATATTATGATACCCAGTTACTGGGTTGTGGAACACGAATTTTATGAGACGTAAATGAAAAATAAAAAGATGGATGTAAGATGGCAGGCTGTTCAATATTGTGGATTTTACAGAATAGTTATAAATTCCGAAAAGGAATGCTGCTGTCAGTATTCCATGGTAATCTACTTTATCTACAGCCATTAATTCCCTGAAATAGATGATTTCGTGCTTCGGAAGGCACGTATAAGCCGGTGGTACCGGCCGTCACATAAACCAAATGTCAGAGGCCCTTGAGGCGGTTTAGAAACTCTGAAACTGGGGTGTGTGAGGTCGTTAGACATTACTGCCCACACGATAAGAAGAAGATTCCCTAGAATAACAACAAATCACACATACAAACACAAAATGCAACTTTAAACCAAACACCCTTTAAAAACAAAAGATTTTTGCTTCCCTTCAACATGACACCATCCTCTGTAACTAATAAAGCGAAGTTCGGCGCATCTTCACGTTCTCCCAGTAATCGATCGAGCTCACCCTTGCAATATATCCTGTGGTAATGTGCGGATTACTGAGCTGCTTTTAAAGGTTCTATAAGAATAGGTGGAGATAGTGTATTCTTGTTAGAAGCAGAAGTTTTCAACCCTGTGCGGCTGTAAAAGTTATGTTCACAACTGTCCGGAATATTCTGTTCCAGACACGTTGTGCACTCGGGGACAAAAATATGATCTTGAATATTTATGCAAGCCTAGTACTTCTTTCGTTCTTACACACCCTTACTAATACTATTAATGCGTAAGTATGTTTATTTATTTGTTTGTTTGTGTCTTTGTTTTTAACGCTAAACTGATTTGATTAAATATCATTTCTGGACCAAAAGTCATCTAAATCAGTCAGATCTCAGAGTCAGAACTGCACCCTGGAAATGGTTATAGCCTACTTTTTAGGCGAAAATATAATTTTACCGCAAGCGAAGTCGCTGTCGAAAGCTTGTACAAAATAAAACTAACATAATTTAATTTTTATACTTTTCCGGTCTAGGTGTCATATGCCAAGACTAGTGATGAAGCTTCTTTCTAAGTGCTTGTTAGTGATCCGAAGTTTTCTATTACTTTTTAACCGGTACTTCTAATAAAAAAAAGGTTAGGTTATGTGTGTTCGCGGATAACTTCGTCGTTTATGATACGATTTCGATGAATCTTTTTTTATATGAAAGGGTATGCTTCCAAAATAAAACCATTGCCACCACGTCAGGATCTGATGATGGAAACCCTGAGAAATCGAGGGCAACTCTCGAGAATTGTAGGCACGCATCTGGTAAAAACTTGATATTCGTGTTTATATCGGGTGATACTACAAAAGAATGAAGGTTTGGATCAGACCTGATGATGGAGACGACTCTCTGTCAAGGGAACTCCACATCGGTATGTAGGAACTACCAAGTGTTTGGGCTTTTTCATTCGAATTGACGAGACCTTTACACCGAAAGCACTTAGTAAGTTTTATTTTCATAACATAACATCACGCCGGTACGCTGTGAATGGGTACGCAGGTACCACTAAAAAGTGAAAAATAAAAAACTTTTTTACAAAAAATATAACCGACTTCCAAAACAAAACACTAACTTTAATTTCGGAAGTCGGTGTCAAAAAACGAAATAACCAAAAACACCGACTTCCGAAATTAAAGTTATTTTATACTTTGTAGTGTTTTGTCAAAGTCAAATAATTTATTTCAACTAAACCATTAAAGGCACTTTTGAACGTAAGTTTTATTTGTGCAGAATATGGAATTGTTTTTAAATAAGAAACAAAAAAAAACTCAGCTAGTAATTGACACTTATTACTTTTAGTCTACAGTTCTACACTAATATTATAAAGAGGAAAGATTTGTTTGTTCGTTTGTTTGTTTAAAATGAATAGGCTCCGAAACTACTGGACCGATTTGAAAAATTCTTTCAGCAATGGATAGCTACATTATCAGGGAGTAATAATAAAAATAGGCTATATTTTATCCCTGTACTCCCACGGGAACGGGTACTACGCGAGTGAAACCGCGTGACGTTCGCTAGTTTGTTTATAAATTGAAAATTTTTGTTTAATAATAAAAAAAAAATGTTTAATATTTTTGCACACATCATGTTAATAAAATCTTTCATCATCATCATCATTATATCAGCTGAAAGACGTCCACTGCTGGTGTATCGCTACAACAATCGGTCCAAAAACTGGAACCTAACCTTACATTAAATTTATTATGCCTTAAACTAATTCAATTTGATTTATTTTTTAAACTTTATATTCTACTTTAATCAGTGATCAGTTATGAGCTCTACTACATTAGTTTTTATCTTTTATTTTTTTTATTTAAAAAAAAAACGTTGCTCCACACTAGGAATTTCTCCTGTGTCGTGGGTGCGTTCACAAACATACAAACTCACATACACAAACAGCCAGACCCGGAACAACTTTTTGTAGGCCATACAAATATTTGTTCCGTGCGGGAATTGAACCCGCGACAAGACGCACAACAGCCAATCGCTTTATTATGGATCTATACATACATTCGAGATCAGGAGACCAGGTGACCCATAGCACAGGTTTTATTTAGTATGGGCTCCTGTCTCCCATTTTCAAACTGTTTGTAATTCGTGAAAAAAAAAATACTAAAAAATATTTTTGCTTTTTCTGTGTAAGCATTACAACATGACGAAGTTTAGCAGTTTTAATTTAACCCAATAAGGAGAATATGTGAGTTTTTTTTATGTAGAGGTAGAAATAACACAGTTTCATTTAACTAATGTATTTTTATCACAAAAAGCTCTAACCCAATTGTCCAAAAAATACATTCGCTTACGTAAAAATATCCCCGATTCGGCCACGCTCCATAGTTTTCCCTAACTACGTACAAAAATACCGTCTCTCTAATACATAATGCATAAACTCAAGCTTATCATGGGTTCGACAGCACAGTGCCGATTCGTTCTCACATACAAATAGATCTCATACATAATTGTGTGGGCTTACATAGCTTACTGGTGTTCGGGAAATTGGTGTAAATTTTGGTGGTGGAAATGGTGGAATAACTGGTAAGGTGTAATGTAAATCGTACAGTATTTTTTTTTTTTATTTGTGATGGGTTTGCTCTTGACTCTAGTCTATGTCAGAGATGACAGTGACAAAGTCTACGATGGAGCGAGCTTACCCAGAAGGAGCCTGTTCACTCTAACTTTGAAGAGATTAGGGTTGTATGCGTTTGGAAACACAGACGCAGGCAGAGAGTTCCACTCCTTTGCTGTGCGCATTATAAAAGATGTTTGGAAACGCTTAGTGCGAATTGGTGGAATAGTAACAAGGTAGGGAAGGTAAGATGCAGTGCGTCTGGATGTCCGATGGTAGAAGGGGGCCGGTGGAATGAGGTCGTGGAGTTCTTGGGCACACTCACCGAAGTACAATCTGTAGAAGACCAACAAGCAGGCAACCTTACGGCGATGAGCCAAGCTATGTAGCTTGGTATCCACCAGTTTTTCGTCACCGATGAGCCTCTTAGCTCTGCGTTCTACCGAGTCAAGCGCTGATACTCAGCTGAGCCATCCCAAAGGTGGCTACAATACTCCATGCAGGATCGGACTTGCGCTTTATATAGAGTTAAAAGCTGTCCAGGCCTGAAGTATCGCTTCACCCTATTTAGGATGCCCAGCTTTTTGGCTGCGGTTTGGGCGGTTTGTCAGTATTCCTATTCTATACTACCTTAATTCTTATTTCATATTTTTCCTACTATAGAATACGACTGATGTAGATTGATAGATAGAACTAAGGCTAAGGACGCACCACGGCGTTACCTGAGAAAAAAATTAACCCATTTTAACATTTAT
Source organism: Lacanobia wlatinum (assembly GCA_947578705.1). Lineage (NCBI taxonomy): Eukaryota > Metazoa > Arthropoda > Insecta > Lepidoptera > Noctuidae > Lacanobia > Lacanobia wlatinum. The sequence goes on along the minus strand of OX388046.1, from coordinate 19,411,599 downwards.
AACATTATTGATGATAGTTAAGATATCAATAGGTTTTTATTATATACTATTGGACGTCCCGCGTAGTTCCCGTTCCCGTTCCCGTGGGAGTACGGGGATAATATATAGCCTATGTTACTCACTGATAATGTAGCTATCCAATGCTAAAAGAATTTTTCAAATCGGTGCAGTAGTTTCGGGGCCTATTCAATTCAAACAAACAAACAAATCTTTCTTCTTTATAATATTAGTGTAGATTACCATACACGTAAAAGTTTGTGAGTGTGGATAAATGGATAATTGTAACTCTTATAACTAGAAAAAAAAACACATATTATACACGGTGACATTTTAATGTTCTTACAACGGCAGCTTCTTCATCTATCCAATGACTACTACACATTCATTAAAAAAAAATGTTTATGAACAAATGAATTATTAAAAAAAAAAAATATTCATTATCATGACGCACGACGTAGTTTAAAACATCCAGGAGCAAGCGCAGTCCGAGCCCTGTGTTCCAAGGACGGCGTGGAATGGAACGGTGACATTGTTTTGATACATCAATATTATTAATAGGGTGTTTCATAATTCTAATGCATTATTTATTTTTATTGTACTGTTATCGTAATGAATTATTAATAAAAAATAATTGCGCCTAGAGGTGGTATTAGTCGGGTACATTAAGTGGGCCGCCTTTGTAAGACAACTAAAATGGCACCGTGTATAGTTTCAAACCAAAACTGATCTGAAAATGCAGACGAAGTCGCCGGCAGCACCAGTACTTATTTTAAATCACACAATGGATTATAATATAGTTTCAACTGATAGAAACAGTGAAAAATGAGGAAGACATGTAAATAATTTGAATCCGAGCAAAACCTGGTCGAGTTTCTGGTTAAAAAATATAATTCATCTCATTAGCCATTAGTTTTTGGTAACAATGAACTTTGAACAGATTTTTTCGCAAAAACGAGGTAGTAAAGAATTAAGATACTCATTATGAATTACAAGATTTTGCCCGCGACTTCGTACGCACCTATCCCGTTTTTTCCCATTCCCGTAGGAATTTCCGGAAATTCTTTCTTAGTACTCCTCTACACTACATATTTCAGCTTTTTACCACCAGTAATTTCGGTTGTGCGTTATCCGTAAGTCACTCAACCAGTCAGTAACTGAAGAATTTTCAATATTAGGATTAGCCCTTTCTAGACAATCAGGTATAAAAAATATAATAGACCAGACTAATTAAATGGAGTAACTATTCAAAGGTTTATTTAACTCTAAACTTTGCCTAAGGCTATTTTAGTTGACTCAGATAATATTTATATTTTAACAAAAGCATAGTTTTTATGTTAAGTAAAGAACATGTTATTTTAATATCATTAAAATATATTTTTATGCCAGCATTCGTTACACGTGGGTTATTATTTTTATCTTTTATTATTATTATATATTTATTATTATTTTTTGCGTATATTTTTCGTACACATGATATTTTATTTTTAACTAGTGGACGTCACGCGGTTTCACCCGCGTAGTTCCCGTTCCCGTAGGAGTACTGGGATAATATATAGCCTATGTTACTCCCTGATAATGTAGCTATCCAATGCTGAAAGAATTTTTCAAATCGGTCCAGTAGTTTCGGAGCCTATTCAATTCAAACAAACAAACAAATCTTTCCTCTTTATAATATTAGTGTAGACTAACCAACTCAATTTAAATTACATAGAAATGAAAATGAAACTTGATTTTGTAGTTACCGCTTTGACAAAATATTTTAAAATATTGCCGCAAGTCACGAGCTGTACATCGTCTGGTAATTTTATTGTGATACACAATTTGTGATGTAATTATACAACCTGTAACAGAATAAATTCAATACCCCTTGGAACCAACACTAAAATCACGAAAAAAAAAAATCGACTCCCCCATACATTTATGTGCGCATAACTCAACAAAATGTACTGAACAGCTGATTTTTTTTCGCGATTTCGAGATTGGTCCCATAGTAAAAGTTGTTCATAATGATGAGTACAATGACCCCTTGAGAGGTATTGCGTTTATTCTGTTACACTTTGTATTCTAAAGTAGCTTTTACCCGCGACTTTGTACGCGTAAATCTCGTTTTTCCCCGTTCCCGTAGTGATTTCGAGAAACCCTTTTAGTGGTCCCCTACTCTCCCCAATCACTCAGTCAATCACAAACTTATACCAATTATTTAAGAGAAAAACTCATATCAACATCACAACATCATCAATCTACAGTAGTCCACAACTGAACATAGGCTTCTCCAATCGCATTTCATGGGTAACCAACGAAACCCTATTACTAAGACTCCGCTGTCCGTCTATCCATCCGTCTATCTGTCAGCGGGCTGTATCTCAAAAACCGTAACAGGTAGACAGATTGTGTATTTCTAATACACAACAACAGCAAATAATAAAAAATAACGGATGATACGGAACCATTCGTGTGCGAGTCCGACTCGCACTTGGCCGGATTTTTTTAATAGTTTCTAGCTACCCTTTTGAGATTGTCGCTTCACCAATCTTGTGGACGTCTTATCTTACGACTTCCGTTTCAAAGTCTACTTAAGAACCGTGTCATCAACCTCGCCTTTTCCCAACTACATATGGGTCGGCTTTCAGTCAAACCGGATCCAGCTGAATACTAGTATTCAACGTAGAACTATTGTCTATCTAACCTCCACGGTACAATAACTGGGTTCCACGGTGCTTTTTGGAAAGACTGGTGTCAGATATTTTGGTTTATTACAATCCGTAACGACTGTCAAATATTTACAAATTACAACCAGGCTTGACATGCTTTCCGAGGCACGGAGGAGTCTTGGCATGTTAAATGAACATCTATAGACTGACCTCGGTAAGAGTTGCTTAACCTTGAAGATCGCACGACTGTTATTATTTAGCCATGGGCTCCTTTAAGAACCGACAGTAAAATCTCCACATGTAAAGGGAATTTAAATTCGTTTTTACATCATAAAAATATCAGTCAGTATTCCAATTGATGAATGGCATAACCACACGCGTGTCTAAATTTGTCATCAAACATGCACAAAGCAATTTCGTTCGCGTAGGCACGTTGCTACGTGCGTAGGCGTACCGCTACGTGCGTAGCGCTTTGCTACGAGCGTAGCGGTTTGCTACGACGAAGTTGTTCTGCGTAGCCGTCACGTAATTTTATGTACTCGGAACATACTCGGAGGGACTGAGCTAATACAAAAAATTGTATATTTTATGTATTTGAATAAAGTCAAATGATTGAAATAAGAAAACTGTGTGTTCGCATTTAAAAGGTTTTACCACATTACCAGGTAAAACTCACATATTATATTGGTTAAATTTAAATTCAGTTATTTTTAGAGATCCGAACCTCAGTATAAAAAAGCCGAACCCTTATAGGATCACTCGTGGTGTCTCGTGTCTATCTGTCCGTCACAGCCGATTTGCTCCAAATCTGTTGGACCGATTCAGCTGACAGGTACACACATAGACTTCTTTGACTCAAACACAGACGCATAACATGTATTATAATTTTTAAGTATGGTGTTATTGGATAATTTCTTCTTTATACCTTAACGCGTTCATAAGGGAAAAAGGTCTAGGGTGACTAAAAGCTTGCCAGGGTTGCGGAATTAGTTAGAAAGAGTTACCGCGGCCCTGGAACGCAAAGGGTACTAGGAGGAATACGGATGGGTTTTATTCAGTAAGAGCAGACTCTTACTGCTCTAGCCGTAGCAGGAGAGAATGTCAGAACATTCTCTCCTGCTACGGCTAGAGCGGGACAAGTCATTTAATGACTTCCATAATTGGTATAAAATAATTAAAAAAGAGTAACTCACAGACAGAATTTTCATCTGAATTTTTCTTTTGAGGTACACAAAACCTAAAAATACGAATCCTTATCACACTTTTTAATACGAAATCTAAGTGCCTTCGAAGGTAGCTCTTAGAACTACAAACCACATTTCCCCGACCGCGCCAATAAAAAGCGTAATGTTTTTATCCTCATTCGATTCGAACGAGTCGTAAAGATAATCAGATAAAAATCTGTTTTTCTTACATTACTTCCAGCAATAAAATTCTAGGTAGAAGCTTTTATGTAATAAAGGAATTGTACGCTATTAAGTACTTGTTTTTGTGTGTTTACGCCTTATTTTCTAGAGATCTGTGAATGAACTCTTATTGGGATATGGAGGGAACGACATCTTCTATACATTTATACAGAAAAATAAGATTGGAGTGCCTATTACAATAATAAGCACTTCAATATTATTTTACACAGGTTTTATATTAATGCTTCATTGATATGAAAATATATACGATACTTATAAAAACACAAAGACACTTGTGCTCCATCTTCGACCACATCATCGCTTACCATCAGGTGCGATAGTGGTCAATCGTAAGTCTTCTAATAGAAACCAACAATAAAAAGATGTATTAATTTTTGTTTGTTCCGTCTTACCTCCGGACCGGACGTTACTATTACTAGTACTTAGCTAATGTATAGGATTTGTGTACCCCATAGGCTTCGTATTCTATTAGCGAACCCCTTCTGTCCCTTCGTCTGTCTATCAGTGGGCTATATTTCATGAACGAGGTATATGTAAGAACAGCGATGCTATTTTCACTGATTTTGCAATGATCTGGCGGTCGTGAATTTCTATCGTAGTTATATAAAAAAAAAAAAATTACATCGAGTACAAAAGATTATGAACTATAACAGCCTCCGTGGTCAAGTGGTTTTGGCGTCTGCCTTGTGACCCGGGTGTCGTAGGTTCGATTCCCACGGGAAGCATACTTTGTAAAGTTGTTTCCAGTTTGGGTAGGACATTGCAGGCTTAAATCACCTGATTGTCTGATGAAAAGATGATTCTGTGCTACGGAAGGCACGTAAAAGCTGTTCGTGCTGGCCGCCAAATGGCGGTCGTCAAATAAACCATGTCAGAGGCCCTTGAGGCGGTCTAGAAACTCTGACACTAGGGTGTGTGGGGTCGTTAGATCTTACTGGCTCACGTAGAGAAGAAGAAGAAAAAAATAATAACAAGAAAAAACAACAAACGTGTTTTTTGAGTTTGCTACTCAAACTCCCGCACTTTGCCAGTTTTCATAATAACATTAGAAAGAATAGCAGAAAAATAGGAACAGGAAAGGTTTTCCTGTCTGTTTAATATTAATAACGTAAAAACCCCTGGACCGACTTACCCACATTTTCATTTTATATTATACGGTCACGCTTTAGTTCCATTGTTTTTGTTCATAACGATGGGGCATAAATGGCACCCCGCGGACTCAGGGAACATTTTACATAGTTTCATTATGGAGAAGTACATTAATTTGTATAATATTATCATTTTAAATAGGGGAAGGGTAGGTGTATTTATACGTCTGCTTATCTGTTCTGGGAATATTTTGCGTGATAAGTTGTGTTTTAGAAAGGGAATAGGTTATTCTAAGATATCAATCTTTTAGGGTTCCGTATTCCAGAGTAAAAAACTTACAGGATCACTCAAATGTGTTTATCTGTCCGTTAGTCATAGCCTATTTGTAATGAATCTACGGGAACGATTCAGTTCAGATTAGGTACCTATATATGAACCTTTGTGAACTTAACGGGGAAGTATAAATCACTTCTGGAGTCAAATTAGAAAACAAATTGGATTGTGTGACTTTCTAAAAGAAACGGTTTCAAATGTATTTTTTTTCACACTTTTAAAATTAATAATTGTGCAGTTTTTAAGAAAACTTCTAAAACTCTTCACCCCACACAATGAAATTGAAGCATTCCAATCTTTGCTCCGAAACTACTGAGAATAAAACAAAATATTGTTTGGCATTATTAAGTCCCCTTAATGTAAAGAGGCGTGCTACAACCTTAATATCTAAAAGCTTCAAGGGTATTATAGTTTCATAATTCAGAAGCTTGTAAACATCATGAACCTCGTCACATTTTTATCCGGAAAGGTTCTTGTCATAAACATCTTTTGTCTATAGAGATGGCCTCAACTCAAATATGTATGACGGTCATATCTATTGTCCTTTCTAATCTATGTGGGTGAATCTGAGTGACGGGTGTAATGCAATGACTGTACCACAAGTGTCGGGTTGGGACGTGACCTTGAATACTGATAGTAATTACGTAAGTCCTTTCCAGTCAAATTGTTACGGGACAGAGAGCGTCGCAACTTGCACAGAAAAAACACGCAAAATTGTGTTGTCAAACCTAACAGTGACCCCAAATATGTGTGAAATTATTAAGTCTTCTTTATGCAAAGAGGCGTGCTACAACCTTGATTTTTAAAAGCTTCAGGTTCATTTCTTATCTTCTGTCAGCCTTTTCTCAACTATATTGTGGTCGGCTTCCAGTCAAACTAGATTCAGCGGAATACTAGTATTTTACGTGGAGCGGCAGCCTACCAGACCTTTACAACCCATTACCTGGGTATCACGGTACTCTTTGGCAAGACTGGAGTGAGATTTTCTAGATTATAACAATTCCTAATGACTGCTAAAGATCTACAAATGACAGCCGGGACCAACGGCTTAACATGCTTTCCGAGGTTCGGAGGAATCTTGGTATGTTAAGATGGTCACCCATCTACAGACCGAACTCGGCAAGCGTTGCTGACCCTTGAAGATCGCAAGCCGCACGGCTTGCGATTTTAGCCATGAGCAAAGTTTAAGAGTATAGTTTCAAAAGCTTGTAAACATCATGAACTTCGTCACATTTTCATCAAGAAAGGTTCTTGTCATATAAACATCTTTTGTCCATACAGATGGCCTCCACTCAAATATGTATGACGGTCATATCTATTGTCCTTTCTAATCTTTGTTGCTGAGTCTGAGTGACGGGTGTAATGCAATGACTGTACCATATGTGCCGGTTGGGACGTGATCTTGAATACCGATAGTAATTACGTAAGTCCGTTCCAGTCAATTTGTTACGGAACAGAGAGCGTCGCAAGCTGCATAGATTATACACGCAAAAATGTGTTGCCAAACCTTACAGCGACCCCAAATATGTGTGGAATTACTAAGTCTTCTTTATGCAAAGAGGCGTGCTACAACCTTGATTTCTGAAAGCTTCAAGTGTCAATTATTTCTGTTAGCCTTTTCTCAACTGTATTGAAGTCGGCTTCCAGTCAAACCAGATTCAGCTGAATACTAGTATTTTACATGGAAGGGCTGCCTACCAGACCTCCACAACCCATTAACTGGGTAACACGGTACTCCTTGGCAAGACTGGAGTGAGATTTTCTAGCTTATTACAATTCCTAATGACTGCTAAACATCTACAAATGACAGCCGGGACCAACGGCTTAACATGCTTTCCGAGGTTCGGAGGAATCTTGGTATGTTAAGATGGTCACCCATCTACAGACCGACCTCGGCAAGCGTTGCTGACCCTTGAAGATCGCAAGCCGCACGGCTTGCGATTTTAGCCATGAGCTAAGTTTAAGAGTATGGTTTCAAAAGCTTGTAAACATCATGAACTTCGTCACATTTTCATCAAGAAAGGTTCTTGTCATATAAACATCTTTTCACCATAGAGATGGCCTCCACTCAAATATGTATGACGGTCATATCTATTGTCCTTTCTAATCTTTGTTGGTGAGTCTGAGTGTCGGGTGTAATGCAATGACTGTAGCACACGTGCCGGGTTGGGACGTGACCGTGAATCATTGCAGATTGTGATTGGCTGAGGTTATATCAGATGGATTCTAGCGTAATTTGTAATTTTAACTTTGATTTCTGAAAGCTTGTAGAGTAGTCAGAGATCATGCTTATTTATGAATGACTATTATCTGCCTAGCCTTTTCCCAACTATATTCCAGTCAAACCGGATTACCAGTTGAATACCAGTATTTTACGAGGAGCGACTGTTTATCTGACCTCCAAAACCCAGTAACTGGGTAACACGGTACTTCTTGGCAAGACTGGTGTCAAATTCTCCGGTTTATGACCAACTGCAACGACTACCAAAGATCTGACTGTAAAGAGTGTTACCAATCTACAGACCGACCTTCGGCAGAAGATCGACCCGTGTGGCTGTTATTATTTAGCTACGAGCTTGACTCTAAAAATTAAACTTTCACTTTGGTAGTCGGCTAAAAACCTGTGTTTCTCCAACTTCATGACATGGGTTATTTACTTTATCTTTTCGGTTCGCTTTCTAAGCATTCAAGGGTTTGTTGTTATTTACTTCTTCTTATTTAATCAGTATTCATAAGCGAATTTCTTATAAGAACACTCGTATCTGTCCGTCACAGACATTTCTTTAAGTAACGTAGAAAATACAGAGCTAACATTACATGACCCACATATTTTTTATACTAGAGATCAGCTAGTCTATTCTGTAAGAAACTTTTTCGATATCGAGCTTCACCTGAGTGATAAAACTCACAAAGTGAGCTTTATTGCACACAACATAAAGATCTTCATTTGAAACTCACTTCGAATTCTACTGTCGAGATACGAAAATGTTGTTAGAGAATAGCACTACAGGGGTTAAAAAAGGTATCCTAAAAACTTTTTGTGTAAAAGACTTTTAGGTCTTGATAAGTCACTCAAGACCCAGATCAAACCTATTCAAGCTGAGAACCTGTCCACTAGTAAATGAGCTCCTAAGGCTGGACACAAATGTACGGTTTACTGATCGGGTTATCAGACAAAGAATTCAGATTCAAAATTCTATGAGACTAGCGTAGATTTTGCACGGTTTGTTTTTGAAAGAAACGTCAAGTTTTTTCCCATTCGGAAAATATAGAAACGTGTGCGCCCAGCTTAATATTTTGTATGTCAGGCAAGCATTCATAAGGCCAATACGATTTTTAAGTAATGTTCGCATTCGCATCTCGGTCGCAATCTGTAAAAATTACTTTTATAAAAAAATGTAACCGACTTCCAATCAAAACACATAATATATACACTTAAAATAAAATATCCTAACTAAGATAAGGCGTCAAAAAATTCGTTCGCATCGCTGTCCACCGGAAGTGAGCCCAAAAGACTGGCGGCATTGCCACGTTGTATGGCAATGCTTATCCTCTGTCCGAGGTAAAAGCCATCCCTTGGGTCACGCGAAGTGTCAACTAAGCGTTTAGAAAGATCTTTAAATAAGGCATGAGCACTCGGACCCCACGGTCCAAGAGTTTCAACCCCAAACGGCTCAAAAATATAATAAATTGCCAACAAGGTTATTATATTTCCGCCGCTTGAGGTTCTCAGCAGCCGCAGCTGCAGTACCAGCACAGCACGACGAGCTAGGAAGATAGGATGGCGCAAGAGTATCGACACAAGTAGCGTCCCACACTAAAGGCCTACCCTTCTTCCATGGAAACAAAGACATACCGTCCGGTCGCTTGCCGTCGTCGCGTGCCAGGCCATTGGGTTCTAGTACGGCTGGAACGCCGACGGCGACAAGAGCGCGTCGGATAATGTCGTTGATGTTTGCGTGCCGTGCAAAGCGACCCGCACTTCGACTGCATGAGAGACCGTGGTTCCCGAGGCTGTTGACAGCTTCGCCACAGTGACAACGATGAGGAGAACAACACGATGCGCCTAAGCGAAGGGAAGCAGCGAGGCGGAAAGTTGTATCGTCGAACAAGGTGCCTAAGTTCGACGACGGTAGTGCGTGAAGCCAGAGGCCCGACTCCCACTCACCCACAGCCAGCAGGCGCGCACGCTCCGCAGTAGAAGTAGAAGTGGCTATAAGGTTCCTCTTAACTTCTCTGCAGACCGGCTCATCCCACTGTCTCTGGTATGATGGGTTGTCGGGTAGATTTACATTCGGGCAAGCGAGTTTCCAGGCATTCACAGCCTATATATATAATGTATATATTTAGTACTTTAATGCTGTACCTAGTGAATTTCTAAAATATACTTATTGGTTATATTAGTGTACTGTATAATTAAACATCAAAACACTACAAAGAATAAAATAACCTTAATTTCGAAAGTCGGTTTCTGTTTCTTTGTTTTTTAACAACGACTTCCTCTTCCTAACAATACGTGGACGACGTCTTCGTCAACGTAGAAATTGAAATAAGCAAAAATGCTCATAAAATAAAAAAAATCTGATCCAAACTGAATCAATTTTTTATGGGACCAAATTGCAAGTACACATATACTGCATCGAACTAAAAAAGAATCACAGACATCGGATCAGAAACCTCGGAGTAATCGGTGTACATACATAAAAAAAAATACCCACCTAATTGAGAACCTCCTCTTTTTTGGAAGTCGGTTAAAAAAATCTCATTTTTCATACATTTTTGGCAGATTACGACTGATGCAAGCCATATACATTCCAATAATTTGATAAAAAAAGCCGGTTTAAACTGTTTGATCAAATTGGTCATTGAGTGTGTGTGGGGAAATTTGATAAAAAAAATAATAAGTCGTCAAATGGCATGAATAAATACGAGATTTCGTATTTCTGTTTGATCAAACAGTTTTGACCAGCCTGTTTGATCAAATTATTTGGAAATGCATGACCCTCATAAGTAGCAACTGCAAATGTTGCTTGAAAATTAGTAGAATTGGCATTTATGTCGCCAATCTGAATTCCTTATCAGGAAACCGTACGCATACGGCCAGCCTAAATCCTATCCACGACAGTTCCGTTCATATGCAAATCCGAAATCCGAGTCTTACCACGTCCCGCCATAACTGACAAGTTATGACGTACGTGACCCGTACAGGTGCTGCGTGTCTGTAGTCATTGGGTTAACTTTAATATTAACGTGTGTTAATGTTAACACAATGTGTATGGGCACAGTTTAAATTTGTAATGACTTTGTTTGCGTGTTGAGAAAAAACCGCCTAATATCGGACTCTTACACGAAGAGTTTCGTACATTAACGGAGATAAAACCCGCTCATAGACAGACGGACGGACGGACAGCGGAGGGTTCCGTTGGTTACACTTTAAGTACGGAACGCTAAAAACTGGCGCTTAGCCAGTTTTTAGCGAGTTGGACTCGCACTCAAAAGATCCAAACGGATCATATTTTTTAACATGTTATTTTAAAACCATAGATTTGTCATAGGTTTTATGTGATCTATGTTTATTAAAAAACAACGGTTGTCAATATTTTCTTCAAAATTTTGGGTTTAGTAGTTTTAGAGATAAGGGGCAATCTTACAAAGCTTCCGTTTTTTTATATTTATTTTTTCATACAGGCGTTCTAAACCCCTAAAAAATACACATTAGGTTATTCATATTTATAATATTTACCACTTTACTTAAATATTTCTAAATCTGATATTGCAAAGGACATTCGTCGCCTAGCAATTTTTTTTACTATTGATTACACGTTGGACCACTATCTCAGCTGATGGTAAGCGATGATGTGATCAAAGATGGAGCACGCTTGCCTAGAAGTAACCTATTTACTCCGCACTTAAAATTTAGCATTATTCTGAACTCACTACTTCCTAGCCTAGTTAACGTAGGAAATATTCCGTCTTCCTACACTGGAAATGTCACAAAAATAAACAAAAGACGACTACTCTTTAAGCGCTTTCCTCGGAATCTTTCCCGTCAGCAGTTGTGTGCAGCTTAGTGAGTAACAGAAACATTGGGAGGCATTAAGAGGATAGTTGGGTAATATGGACACTGGGGAGAATGAAATAATTTGTTAATATTTTTAGACAGTTATCCCGTTTATATATTAAGTTTGTGGTACAGTGGTAGACAGAGAGACATAATGTTACCGAAAATGAATGTGACAAGCTAAAATGTAAGGAATTAACCACGTGAAAGCGCAAGTCAATTCCATAGATTTTGTACTATTCACAATAGCTAATGCTGATAAAATGTAACTTTATCTAGAGCAAAAGGTGACCAAATAAATGAACGCTTCTTGACTCAATCTTAGACTGCTCTCCCTACTTTTAAGACTCACTCACGTAGACTATTTTTTACCCGAAGACTGATAAAAATAAACAAAAGCCGACTACTATTTAAGCGCTTCTTTTGAAATCATTCCCGTCAGCAGTTGTCTGCAGATTAGTCACTAACAAAAACATTGGGAGACATTAAGAGGATAGTTGGGTTATATGGGCGCTGGGGAAAAAATAATGATTTGTTAATATTTTTAGACAGTGTTTATAAATTAAGTCAATATTACTGTGGGCTGAGATAAGCCTCATATAAGATAAGCCACTGACATTTCGATAACGCATGTCAATATCATATATTTTGAACTTTTTTGTAATAGCTATCGCTGATGGAATTTAGTTTTCTCTAGAACACTGCCAAGCACAAAATGATTTGTGAAAGAGGTGCCGAGTAAGTTGTTACAGTTTTTTTTCACTGTAGGAAATCTCCTCTATTTTTGTAACTAAAAGAGTTTAGTGTTGACGAACAGCGCTAGATCTCGTGATAAAAGCTAGAACCACCAATAGGTTTTAATTTTCATGGAGCATTCTAATGTTAAGCCTGGAATAAATACTGTAAAACCACAACGCTGCTTACAAGCGGAAATTGGCAACGTAACCCACCCGAACTAAATCGTTAGCAGGAAGGTCTGTACTCCTCCGAAAATCATGTGGTTCGAGAACAACCTTTATCAAATTATTGAAGTGGTCGCAACTTCCCCACTCTCCTTTACTCAATGTTTTCCTGCACTACCAGATAAGGAAATAAAACTAATTCATTAACGGAGCATTAGTTCTAATACTGTTATATTAATATAAGGAGTTCGTAGACGAAATCTTTGGAAGTCGATGGAAGTCCGGCTTAATATTGTTAAGACGAAGAGGAGCTCGTGTCTTAATAATAACAACCACACGGGTTAACGGAAAGTAAACCCGGGATTATCTATTGATTATCCCGGGATCCCGGGATCCCGGGATCACCTTTGATTTTAGATGGATAGTAAAAACTGGCCAAGTGCGAGTTGGACTCGCGTGCAAAGGATTCCATAATAATTTCATTTTTTTATCATATTATTTTAATACTACTGACTTCCTATAAGTTTTCCTGTAATCTTTAGGAATAGAACTAGTATCTGCATTTTTTTTTTCAAAATTTTTGGCTCAGTTTCTTTGGAGATAAGGGAGGGAATGGTTCTTTTTGGTCTAATTCCTTGAATAAAACGAATAATTTTAAAATTATGAAAAAAATATAATTAAAACCCTCACGGTAAGCCCTTTCATTTGATATATCACACAATACAGTTTAAAAAACTTTTTTTTTTCTAGTTTGACCCCAAAAGTGACCATACTAAAAATTTATCGCTTGAACGCGCTAATCTCAGGAACTATTGGTCCGATTTGAAAAATTCTTTCAGTGTTAGATAGCCCATTTATCGAGGAAGGCTACAGGCTATATACCATCACGCTAAGACCAATAGAAGCGGAGCAAACGAAGTTGCGCGGGTCAACTAGTTATGATATGCATGTAGTTGAGCAGTTGTTACAAAGCCACATATCATCAGGCAGCTGATATACAGGGTGGCGGTTAAATCATCTGCAATCGTCAAGGGGGTGATGGTAACCGAGAAGCGAAATAACTTTCCATATGAAGTTGAGATTAAATTCGGGAAAATACATCGTAGCAAATGAAGTATTAACTGTTCCGTAGACAATGTTTTTTTTTGTTTTTTTAGGGTTCCGTACCTTAAAAAGAAAAAACGGCTTATACGATCACTCTTTTGTCCATCTCTCTATCCGTGTGACACCACCGATTTTCTCAGGAACGGGTGGACCTAGCAAGTTGAAATTAGTACCAGATACCGAGGTCTTTAGTCCCTATTAGGTGTATAAAAGTCAACACGATAAAAAGGTATGGGCAAATTTAGATTTTCGCGAAAACTTGTAAGTACCAAAATTTACATTAATTTTCAACTTTTTTATTTTTTGGAATTTTCTCTTTACTTGTCCTTGACCTTGACCTTGCTTTTAACAAAAATTTATAATTCTAGGTCAACCGGAAGTACCCTACAGGTTTTGGGTCGAAAACCCATAATTCCTGTTGACCTAGAATCACGAAATTTGGCAAGTAATACCGTCTTATACCACTGGCATAGGGAAAAGTCTGAAAACTATACATTTGTAATTCGATCACAAAAATATAGTATTTATTTAAAGTAATTTGTAGCTACAAATTTGTACGGAACCCTCGTTGTGCGAGTCCGACTCACACTTGATCGGTTTAAAAGCAATACTTATATTTCTGTGTATCTAAAGACATCGGTAAAGACGAAAGAAAACTTATTACATCAGAGTAAAAACTTATTATACCCGAATAAATACAGCCTATTTTTAAGCCCTTATGGGTTCATCCAACGCATATGCACAAAAAATTATTTTCGGGAAAGCTTTTTTAAAATGTAGGAACAGCTAAGTAGTCGAACCTGGGATTATTTGAGTCTAGAGTGAACAGCCGATCGATTCTAAAATATAATAATAATAAAAACTTTATTTCCACATTTACAATTTTCACAACAATTTGTAGAAACACGAGGAAAAAAAAAACAGATTTGTTAAAAATTGCATGTAACAAAAGTTATCGACCTCTGGCACCCAAGCTAAGATTAAACTTGTGTTATGGATGCCAGGACTCACTCTATAAATTACATCAACTTAGAGATGCAAACAGCTCTAACGATACATCGGGTTAAAAACAATTATTTGTAAAAAGAAAATAAAGTAAAAACAAAAAAAATAAACATAAAGACAAAAAAAAATATGTAGCCTCTCCTTACTCTGAATACGGATGTGTATATGTGTTTGTGTCGTGAATGTAATGTGATTGTGTGTTTGTGTGATCTACAAAAATCAGAAATGTCAAAAAAGCTTTCCTAATAGGCTCTCAATCTCGTCATAGGTAAGAGTTGTGAGCCATTGACTCACTATTTTTATACAATCAAATTTATTGGTTGTGCTTATATTGCATTGTTTATTTACTGCATTATAAATTCGATTACCTAATACTCGGAAGTGTCTCTCAGCTAGTTTGGTTCTACAGCGTACTACAGGACAGACATATTTTGATCTTCTGGAAGCCAGATGACCCGCACCAAAATCCAGTGAGCCATGTCTCCGCAAGACAGTGCCGAGCACAAAGAGCTGCCTGACGGTCATAACATTGCAGTCTTTATATAATTGTATGGTGCTATACCGGAAGTGCTTAAAAGTCATGACCTTCAGGACAGCTCGTTGCGCCCTTTCAAGGAGAATCATGTACGACTTTGGAGCGCCACCCCACACGGTTATCCCAAATGAAAGTAACGACTGGCAAAGCGAGAAGTAAACCATCCGAAGAGTATCTGTGTCAGCACTATGTCGTAGATTCTTAAAGATCGCTATCAGTTTCCTCACTCTGCCAGCCGTACCATCAACTTGCACCTTCCAAGACATCATGTTGTCCATTGTGATGCCTAGGTATCTAACTTGACTTGCCCTGACCAGGGGACAGCAGAGGCATTGTTGTCCCTGGCCATTGCAAGTATGAGCTCTGATGCAAAACGACTCATCCGGCATGTTGAAGTGAAGACTTGAGTGAATGAGTACAAAGTGAGCTGTCATCCCATATTGATTACTTGGACTGACAGCTCACTTCGCTATCACTTCACCCAAGCCTTCACTTCGACATGTTTACAGAATCGCACTGCAGGTTACTTCTACGCAAACGTACTTCATCGTCGACCACATCATCACTTTAAACGAACTTCAAAAAAGGAGGTTCTCAATTTGGTTGTACTTTTTTATGTTTGTTACCTCATACCTCCGTCATTTATGAACCGATTTGAAAAATTCTTAGTTAATTTGAAATAGAATTTTATTCAAAATCATTTAGGAAGTTTGGCTTTTAAATCAAAATAGCTGGAATTCGTTTACTTGGATGACGGTTTTTTGCCATCCGAGTAAACGAAATTGTGTATTTTGCTTTCCTGCGATTTTCCAGTGATGTTGTTAGGTGTGAGGTACAACTAAAATGTGAAAAATAAAAAACTTTTACGAAAAAATTACAGCCGACTTCCAAACAACAAAGTAAAAAGTAACTTTAATTTCGAAATCCGGTGTTTTTGGTAGTTTCTTCGTAATTTGACACCGACTTCCGAAATTAAAGTTATTTTTTACTTTGTTGTTATTTTTTATTTGGAAGTCTGTTGTGACTTTTTGTAAAAAGTCTGTAATGGAAACATATTTTTTTTTTTGTCTACATCAGACACCAGTAGGGGCGTAGTATGTCAGTATAGTCAAGGTGGCACGGTCGATGGTGAATTTTTAACGACGACGAGCTTTTTAAACAAATAGCAATGCAAAAATAATCAGTTTTTTTTAAGAAAACACTTTGCCTCTGTACCTTAATTTTTTTTTTTTTTTTTTTATTGTACAAAACATCTAATAAAGACATCGTTAAAGCATCACAACGAACCTACTTACCCTTCAAAGTCAAAGAACGAAAAATAAAGTAAGAACACAACAATTTCCCAGAACTTTCACAAAGAGTTTTGCTACTACACTACCTAATTAGTATTGACAAAAGAATTGTTTTCTGCGCTGAACACAAGAGCTTTTTTCTTACTTAATTAGAGTACTAGAATCTTGACTTAGTTGCGGCGGGAAAGGGTGAAGCTAGATTGAAGTGAATCTTAGGCATCTCAGACGGCAAGCATTGGGTGGCTCGCCGCCTGATCAGAACCAGGCCTGGGTCGACGCCTCAAAGAGCTGTCAGCATAAAAGACGGGGCCCGCCAGGGCCAGTGCCTGCTGGGGCTACGGATTTTGTTCGAAAGAGTCACCGCGGCCCTGTGACGCAAAGAGCACAAAGAGGAACACGGATGGGTTTTAGTCAGTAAGAGCTGACACTCCCTCCTGCTTCACCCAGAGCGGGAGGAGTCTTTTGATGACTTCCCATCCTTTAAAAAAAAGGCATCTCATCATCACTGGTACATGGTGGACATCCTACCTATACGAACAAAAAGTTTTGAGAATACTTTGTGCGAACAGCTGAGGAGTGAATCTCCCTGCTTGAACATGGGAGTCTTTAAGTCAAGAGTGTATGTCTGAGTGAGTGAACATCGTCAACCACATCATCTCTTTTCATCAGGGATAGCGGTCAAACGTAAGCCCATCCAGAATTTAAAAAAAGAAAAGTATTAAAACAGAGGTATCTCGTGATATATAACTCGTGCATGGAAATACACTATCTGTGAATATTTCAACTGTCCACTTATAACGGTTCTTGAGATACAGGCCTCTGATATACAGACGGACGGACAGCGGAGGCTTGGTATTAGGGTTCCGTTGGTTACTCTTTGGGTACAGAACTCTAAAAAAGTAACTCGGTACGTTTTTATTAAAATCTTCATATTCTTTCAAGATAGTTTTTATCATTGTAGACGATAAATAAAAACTAAATTAACTACAGCTACTCTGACATGGGATTCAAATCTGAGTGGTACGTCGGTATGATGTTCATGATATTTTAAGAAAACGCACGACCCATTTCTGAATATATAATTCAGGGATCCTTAAGAAAATTGCAGCGCGAACGAAGTCGCGGGCGAAGTGCTAGTTAAGTAATAAAATTTATTTCAGCATTTTGAAACTTAGTTATAATCAGTATAGTTGCAGCACCAGGTCAATGTGACTGTATTGCAAGATCATAACCTGCAAGATACCTACTCATTGAAACAAATCTATTGAACCCATATACGCCTGCTGTGAGTTTTCGAGAGTTGACCATTCTGGTTGCAGCATCAGGTCGAGGTTATCAATTAATTGTCATTTACGATTATACTGGCGCGCGTGAAGCACTGACACGAGTAATCATACGCCAAAAATGCTTTACATCGTTTTGGAAAAGAACTGATACTCTTAAACTGCTGGACCGATATTAACAAAATATAGCTAAGAACCACTGCAAGGAAACTGGCTTTCAAATGACAAAAAACGCATCGAAATTGGTTCATCCGTCTGAGAGCTACGATGCCACACACACACAGACAGACAGACATTGACGTCAAACTTATAACAACCCTCTTTTTGCGCCGGGGGTTAACAAGTGCGAGTCGGACTCGCGTGCAAAGGGTTCCGAACGAATTTAATTTTTTTAACATGTTATTTTAACACTACAGACTTCTAATAGGTTTTCCTGTAATCTTTAGGTAACGATCTATTATCTCCATTTTTTTTCAAAATTTTAGACTCAGTAGTTTCGGAGATAAGGGTGGGGATGGTCATTTTTCGTTTAATTTCTTGAATAACATCGAAACCATTTTTTTACCAATTCATTTTAAAATTATTAAATAAACATAATTAAAACCCTCACAGTAAGCCCTTTCATTTGATATGTCACACGATATTGTTAATTTTCTTTTTTTTTAGTTTTCTAATTTGACCCCAAAAGTGACCCCCATACTAAAAATTTAATGATTGACGTAACACGTCCGTGTTTGGGTTACAGAAGTCCATATGTGTGTCAAATTTCAACAGAATCGGTCCAGTGGATCCGGAGAAAACTAGCTGTGACAGACGGACAGACAACACCTGAGTCCGATCCTATAAGGGTTCCGTTTTTTTTCTGAACCCTAAAAACCAGACAAAAACGGACGCATAGGTTGAATATACGAAAAATTGCCGACATTAACGTCACAAAGGCTGACGGAGACACAAAAAAGCTAAAGTAACTTTTCGAATAAGCATTATACGTCAAAAATTAAAATATGTAAATGCGACCACTCTATTTGCCATGTACTATTTTATCTTCATTTTATATCTTTTAATAAGAGCAGAGATTACTTCGAGTAAAAAAGATTATGAACTATACAAGAAAAAAGATAAACCATACGGATATCATGATTAAAGGGTGTATCGTAAAAAGATCTTTCATACTAGAGGTAAATCGTGTAATCGGATGGAAAAGCAAGTATTATCTTTTTCTTCATATCTTTTTAGTATATTTACAGTTTCGTAGTGTATTTTAAAGTTCATTATCGTAATTTATAAAATTCTTCCGTTACTGATTGAGCGACTGACAGACAACACACAGCCAAAACTACTGGTTGTGAGAAGCTGAAATTTGACATGTAGGTTCTTTGTGGAGTCGAGAAGAGCACTAAGATTTCCCGAAATTTTCTTCGAGAAGGGGAAAAACGGGATATGCGAGACCCTCCGCACCTCGGAAAGCAAATTAAGCCATTGGTCTCGGCTGTCATTTTGTCCTCAAAATTACTGCTTCTATTATGTGCGAAGCGGAAAGGAGTCAGACTCTTGCTGACTAAAACCCATCCGTGTTCCCTAATGCCCTTTGCGTTCCAGGGCCGCAGTATCTTTGTCGAACAAACTCCAAAACAACCAAGGGATATTGTCCATGTGATAGGTTTTGTGGGTCATGTACTATATAATGAAATATATACTAATACTATAATTTAATTGTATCCGCAAAGACTGGAAGCCAACGTGGAGTCCTATTCTTTTAGTATTGGAAATCATCACTCCTTCCGATCTGGCTGGAGCGGGAGTGTCAGACTCTTACTGACTAAAACCCATCCGTGTTCCTCCTTATTGCCCTTTGCGTTCCAAGGCCACCGTGACTCTTTCGGACAAATTCCGCAATGTTGTTGTGTTAGTTAGTTAGTTCCGATTTTAAGCCGGACAAATAGTGTTATTAAAGTGATATAAGAGAGAATTCTTCAATATCAGCCTAGATATTGGTTGTGTTTCGGAAAGCAAGTTAAGCCGTTTGTCCTTCACTTGATTTCTCTCCAGTCGTGTCTGATTGTCGACCCATCTAAATATGAAGGTAAAGGTACAGAGATTGGACCTTTGCGCACACACTTGTGAACTATAATTTCTTTTTTATACTATTAATAGGCACGCGTTTGACCACTATCTTACCTGATGGTAAGCGACAATGTGGTCGAAGACGGAGCACGTTTACCTAGAAGTAACCTATTCACTGTTGACTTAAAGACTCCCAGGTTGTAGCTATCAGGAAACAACATCTGGGAATTCCACTCATTAGCTGTGCGCACTATGAATGTGTTCCCAAAAGATTTTGTGCATGTGGGTGAGATGTTTACCACGTACCGGTGGCGCGTCGCCGTTTATCTTGTGGTCCGATGATGGAACGGGCTAGGCGGAACTAAATTATATATACACAAAATTATAATAACAAAAACACAATACAATGAAATTGGACAATTATGCTATTCCGTCGCACATTCACCAAAATGCAACCGTTAGAAAACCGACTGGCTAGCAACTGCGCGTCGATGCTCAAGACTTTGGAGCTTCGACTCGACGATCTTATCATTACCGATGATCCTCTTGGCTCAATTGACTCAAAGGCATCAAGGTTGTTATCTGGCAGAGCCTTCCTAAAGATGAAAGCAGTACTCCATACACGATCGAAATTGCGCTTGATATCTCCTGCGTACTTAGCTAATCTCTGTAAAAATAGGCCACTGTGACCGAAATTTACTGAGGACTATTATATTACACTCGAGGCCATCAAATCACATCCCACCCAACACTCAAAATTACACATCCTTCCACAAAAAGGCTAGCTTTTGTCCTAATATTTTAGCCCTACCCTCCTTTATTAAGATATTATAAGGGTACCATCGTAAAGGCTATAATAAAAGGGAGCGATGGACGTCGATTAAAGGATGTAGTCCATTTTTACAGCCAGCCAGTGTAAGAGAATTACTTAAGTGATAAAAAGTAAGTGTATATCTTCATCCTGATGTTTTAATGGTTAATGTGTTTGGTGAAGTGTTATTGTTTGGAGTCAAAATAAAGACAGAACCTGAGCAGACCCGTGATTTGAGACTAAGTTTGTAGGGTTATGAACAAAAAACGGAGCCCTTATAGGATCACTCGGGTGTCTGTCTGTCTGTCTGTCTATCAGTCAGTCTGTCTGTACGTCTGTCACAGCCAGTTTTTCCGGATTCACTGGACCGATTCTGTTGAAATTTGATACACATATGAACTTCTGTGACCCAAATACGGACGTGTTACGTAAATTTTTAGTATAACTAGAAAATTAAAAAAAGTTTTTTGTACAATATCGTGTGACATATCAAATGAAAAGGCTTGTGAGAGTTTTAATTATATTTTTTTTTTCATTTTAAAATAAATGGTTTTGAAGTTATTACCATTCTAATCTCCGAAATTCCTAAGCCTAAAATTTTGAAAAAAATGGAGATCATAGATCTTTACCTATAGTTCACAGAAAAAGCTATAAGAAGTCTATAGTGTTAAAACAACATGTTAAAAAAAAATATTCGTTCGGAACCCTTTGCATGTGAGTCCGAGTCGCTCTTGATCAGTTTTTTTTTTGTTAAAAACGTTGCCTCTCACTAGGAATTTCTCCTGTATCGTGGGTGTATTTACAAACATATAACTCACGTCATACACAAACAACCAGACCCGGAGCAACTGTCTGTTTGTTCCCTGCGAAAATCGAAACTATGGCAGTATATAACAGTCAATCGCTCAACCAACCGTGTCGTTAAATATTAAAATAAAGATGCGGTATTTTTAATCTTGACAAATAATAATGGTTAATGCTTTAAGCATTCTCTACCAGTCGACCAATGGTGGTGAAGAGATAATATGGCAGGAGTATATTTTATTCTTTCCAAAAATTGTGTAACCCAATAATACGGCTGGGAACGTCAGATATGTAACTTCTTCTTCTTCTTATCTTATAAACAAACATTAGTCCCGCCAAGGAGTACCGTGTTACCCAGATAATGGATTGTGGAGGTCTGGTAGTCGTTCCACGTAAAATACTGGTATTCAGCTTAATTCGGTTTGATTGGAACCTGACCCCAATTTAGTTGAGAAAAGGCTAGTCAGATGGTTTTAAAATAAGCTGGTACGATCAGTAGAACGTGTTAATGTTTGGAATCAGTGTAAATCTCTTATAGCCTGACCAATTTCCATGAAAATCAAAACATTTCTCACCTAAACAAGCAATTTTTGACCCAACATTTTTTACACATACCTATAAGCATATCCACCTCATACCGTAAACACAGCTTACCCTTTCACTGAAAAAAAAGGACGCAAATGGAATCCGAGATAGCTTCGAAAATATTTTGTTTGCAAACCTTTTTAGTGGAAACATCGGGTAACACCTGTTCTCACGTTTACCTATGAATTTATTTAACACCCCCTACGTAGACAATATAGAAGGTTAACTCTGTACAACGAGCGGGAACACACGCACATATAGACGACCGGATTTTTTTTCCTGCTCCATTCAACGAGCGAATATGCACGTACACACAGGTACGCTTTACATACAGCAGTTGGAAACGTACTCCGGCTGCATATAATGAGCGAAAACGCATGCACACAAACACGCTGTAAGTACAGCGATTGGAGACGTACTCGCGATAGTCATTAGTTTTTGACTCCATAATGAGCGATAAAGCACGCACACGAACACGCTTCAAGTACAGCGATTGGAAACGTATTCGCGACAGACATTTGGTTCTTGCACCATAAAACGAGCGAAACGCTTCAGGAGCTTAGCTAGCGTCAAGTACCAGTAGCGCCAAACGGTTATGGAAGACAGACAAGACTTTTCAAGGCCTACAGTATTTTGCACGGAGCGACTGCCCTCCTTGCAAAATACTGTTGGCCTTAAAAAGGCCAGGCAGTTTGACATGATGCGGAATTGTTTGACAAAGTTACCGAAATTAAAGAATAAAAGCCCGAAATAAAAGTTAAAGAAATTTGAAGGAACACTAGTGAGTTTTATTCAGAAAGAGTCCACTCGTTTAATGACTACCCATCCAAAAAAAAAAAGGTATATTGACATAGACAAGCTTCTCGTGCAACGAATACAAGCGCACTACTCGCGACTGGCATTTGTTTGAAAGCACCGCACGGACGAACACGCACGCACACATAGACACGCTTCACGTACAGCGAGTGCACGTGCACTCGCGACCGGTATTTGTTTGTTCTGTACGTAACGTACGCTGTACGTAACGTACGTAGTCGCACGCACACAGAAGTGTGCGTGCGACTACTCGCTCGACGATTGGAATCAACCTTCTGCAGTATTCTGTGTCGTTCGTACGCGTCGATAATTTTATTTAGCTACTTTTGCTGCTTGTTCGAAAGTGTAAACGTGTTTTGGTGTTTCGCTCTTCTAAGAAACTTTGTTGTAGGTTCTCTGGACTGGTGATAGAAGTTTATTTATACCTATTTATAGTGTGTTTACAATCTAAGAGAAAGAGTCTTTGAGTTCCGTAATCTACTACGACGCTTTCTTTTGAGTACGAATTCAAAAAGGTATTGTTTGCAGCCGTGAGGACACTTGGTGTTTTCTTTTGTTATCATTGTCACTATTTATTTTATTTTATACGTGTACCCGATGAACTGTCATCAAATAAATATTTTTCTTCTTCTTCTTAAGCGCGTTTTAAAAGTAGCTCGCATAGTGCGGATTCTAATAATATCAAAACAAAGTTCGCATTCGCATGTCAGTCACAAACTGACAAAAAACGTTACGTTACACGTGAACGTGAACGTGTTACGTTTTACATAATTATAAGGTCCGATGGGACTGGCATGCACAATTGTATTAAAGTCCCTAATAAAAAATAAAGAGGAAAAAAAAACTTTTCTACATTTTTGACAGTCGCTGAATGAGATGCGAATGCGCACGTTTTTAAAAAAATGGTAGAATTGGTCCTCTGATTGTTAACTCCAGTATTTCGAATTTTCGTCCCAAGCTTTGTGTTGAACCACAAGCACATATTATTGCAAACTAATTGGTGACCACAGAGTACATAAGATGTCGTAAGTATAACAGAAAATACTCTTTTCCTCGTCTGACTTAAGAGAACAATTTTAACTTTGTCTTTGAAACGCATGGTTCCAACATTTATCTATGGTTCCAATGTTGGAACTCAAATTAAAAAATAACATGAATTATCTTAAATATCATATAGTAAACAGGGCCATAACAATACCATTATCAAAAAAATAAACGGATCTGGGAAAAGGAAAAACATGCTTTAAATATTTAGTTTATTTGAATGTAAATTCTAAGCCTATCGGAAGTCATCATAGTTCAATGTTGCACGAAAACCGATAATTTTATAGGAGAAGACCCAATATTAATTGTTTCATATTATATCATCAGCTGACGACTCGCGTCGGCCCCGACCTGTGGCAGTATGATTTATTACCATAATCTTGTTATAACGTCGACTGAAAATTATGTTTCAGTTTTTAAAAAGTAAGTTGTCCGACACCGAGCTACCAGATTTTCGGTATTCTATCTATCACACATCAGATACATTGTAATTTCCCAATTTAAATCTACCTTGCCCGTTCCATTATCGGACTAAAAGACGTACGGTGATGCGCCACTGGTACATGGTGCACATCTCATACGCACAACACGCTTTGGGAATACTTTCATTATGTGGGTAAAGCGGCATAAATGCCGCCACAAGAAAAATTAATGGAGCAAATCTACATCGCAACAAAAAGAACCGCAACGCCATCTATCCAACTAGCAGCGAACTACTACGTCGAACTCCTGCATCGCGCAATCAGAGTTTACCGTGCGATTTGAACATATACATCAGCCCGAATATCAACAATCGAGCAGTTGCACGCCAGGCACAACAACCGCCTGGTTGGAGGATCGTCCCTTTTCAATGGACTTTACTCTCTGTTCCACATCCGTCTAAACGTGCAGCTAAGGAGTGGAATTTCTCGACGGAGTGGAATTCCTTCACAATATCATCGTTTTCCACTGGGTGAGATTGGTTAAATACGAGCCTGTCAATGATAATACTAGACTTAGCACACGAGGTTGTCAACATGTAGAGTGCCCTGATATTCGTAACAACTGGTAGCTTGGACCCTGCTCCCGATTCTAGCGGACTACTACTTTTTATATACAAAAGAGTTTTTTAATGTTTTTTTTTTTAAGAAATGTTTGAAAATGTTGTTTAGTATGTAAGGTTAAATTAATAAAGACAAAATGTCATGTGTAATTGGCTAAACCGATTAACTACATCAATGAATGAATGACATGAAAGTTGTTCAAGTGATATTAATATGACTATTCCATTTTCCATAACAACCTTTGTCTTGTTAAAACATTATCTTCAGCAGGCAATTATGAGCAATAACAAAAGCTAAACAATATGCCCATAACGCAATAATTAAAGCATCAAATCAGGCAGGGCAATTAAATTTCTCCACATAAAAGGACCCGTATTCATACGTTTCGCGTTGAACGCATGTTGCTGACACAACAATAACAGCCCACTGCGCTGACCTACCATCGATTTATTTGAATGTCTCAGCACATATTCGCTAGGTGAAAATATTGAATTTAAACAAGAGCGTCTCAAATGTGTTTTTGTAAACTAGTTCATAATTCTGCTGACGCAAATAATTTCCTGTAATTATAATGTATTTAGTTCTAAGGTACTAGAGTTAAAGTTAATTAAAAATAATATAAACATACTTATAAAAAATGTGTAGATATATATACACATTTTAACATGTTATTTTAACACTACAGACTTCTAATAGGTTTTCCTGTAATCTTTAGGTGAATGTCTATTATCTCCATTTTTTTCAAAATTTTAGGCTCAGTAGTTTCGGAGATAAAGGGGGGGAATGGTCATTTTTCGTCTAATTTCTCGAATAACTTCTAAACCATTAATTTTAAAATTATGAAAAAAATATAATTAAAATTCTCACAGTTAGCCCTTTCATTTGATATGTCACACGATATTGTTCAAAAAACTTTTTTTTGAAATTTTCTAGTTTGACCCCCAAAAGTGACCCCCATACTAAAAATTTAATTATTTACGTAACGCGTCCGTGTTTGGGTCATAGAAATCCATATGTGTACCAAATTTCAACAGAATCGGTTCAGTGGATCCGGAGAAAACTGGCTGTGACAGACGGACAGACAGACAGACAGACAGACAGACAGACAGACAGACAGACACCCGAGTGATCCTATAAGGGTTCCGTTTTTTTTCGGAACCCTAAAAATAATACTGTCCTACATATACGAGTAGTATATTATTGGAGCTACTGCCTGTCATACAGGATTATCCTAGTACAGGTATCTTAACATTACATTTTTAATTTTAGATTCGTATTGTATATTACCTTCTAAGACTACCTTCTTTTTAAGATTTATAATAATGTTGAGCCTTGCCTTGTTGGGTTGCCGAATGCGTTTGAAAGAGACACCGCAGCCCTGAGACACACAGGGCATTAGAAGGAACACGGTAAGAGTCTGACACACCCACCCTTCCGCGCCGCCCAGAGCGGACGGTGTCATCCTTAAAAAAAGCCCTTGTAATACAAATTCCTATTCTATAAGTCGAATCACAGTCATCAAAAACACCTACATACTATCACTAAACTAAGCCGTATCACTGTTAAAGAAATCGAATTGCACGTTTTCCAAAGCACGGTTCAATTTATCGCAAGCCAGATAAACTGCCTCCTGTATTTTTTACGTTGAAACCTTTTTATTCCACTATCGCTGTGTATCGCTATGTATCGCTATCGCTGAGTATCGTAACACTATTTTTCTGTACAGGATCAACTGAAAGGTAAAGTTCTCTGAGTGAATCGGGTACGAGGAGATCGATATCTTATTGATACGGGAAATGTTAGGAGTAAGGACTTGGAATACTGGAATTAGGTAGGTGTTGGAGATACGTTTTTGTGCCCTGAAAAGGGCATACTTGTCATTATAAAAATCTTACAAAAATCATTTCTTCAGCACCTTGAATCGCGTTATGAAAACAAAAATGTATGGATGCAGTGATTTTTTTTACTATAGATTTTGTTTACCACTATCTCACCTAGTTTGCGTTTGCCTAGAAGCAACCTATTCACTCTTGTCTTAAAGACTCCCAGGTTGTAGCTATCTGGAAACACAGACTCTGGCAGGGAATGAAAATGAATATTGATATATGCGGATTTCAAGGTATACGGTAGATGTTAACGTAACACCAAGAAGCTCAAGTCGGTCGGTTATCGGCACGGTTATTTTCGCCATTTCACGATCTTCATAGTGATGACTACAATCAATGATCCCATTATTTATTATTGCTTTTACAATCTACTGACTATAATATTAATGGCTAGAATAATATTGCTATTAACTGTAGTTAAACCTAGTAGGTAGATTAATTGGTAATCATATTTCATGTTATTCTGAGTTTACAAAAAAGAACCTATATTTTTTACTTCAAAGGCAAGACATCTTCGTAATTTGTATTTTTGTACCCTATTTTTAATATATCAAAGCACTCGTATTAGCTAATGGTTTCTGTTCGTCTGTCATAGCCAATTTGGTCCGAAACTTCCCCTTGCCTATCGAAACTACTGAGTTTAAATCTGGAAAATACATATAAATCATTTCATTACGTACAGATTACAGGGAAACTTCAAAGATTGGTTCTAAAATAGCTTTAAAAAAAATTAAGATACTTTCGGAACTTTGTGCTCACGAGTGTGCCTCGCATTGGGACAAGCCCGCCACACATTCCTAACCACTGCAACTCCTGAAAGCCAGAATCAACAGTGGCGACCACCAGAAAAACGCCGAGCCAATGAAGCCCGACGAGTCCCGGAGAAACGATTTAACTGTCTTGGATCCTGCAACGAATTTAATCAGAAAAGTACAGCGGAGGAGTAGGAAAATAAATATATATAGTGTGCCTCGCATTTGAGCTTTGGGCTTTTTTCAATTCTCATTTAGGGTAAACATTTATGGTTTTAATTTCATTATAGAAAACCCGGTCACACAGTTCCCCTTTTTTTAATGATGGAAAATCACCAAATGATTCTCCCACTCAGAGCGGAGCAGAAGGGAGTGTCAGACTCTTACTGACTAAAACCCATCAATCTTCTTCCTAATGCCTTTTGCGTTCCAGCGCCGCGGTGACTCTTGCTATCAAATTCCCCAACCCTGGGTCACATGATGTCCCTACTACCACAAAGGAAAGTAAGAAAATTCTATTATTCATTTCAAAAACTTTGAAGATTTTCCCTTGATTAAATAATACAGTGAAGTGCTGAAAACGCTTGCGAGTCTGAATATTGTTTACGATGCAGTTTGTCACACCATTCATTATGAGAATTGCAACGGAAAGGAGATTTTCTGTTCTCTGCATTTTCAGAATTTCGCTGAATATTTCACTGTGTGATGAGATGTGAGAAGGGTTATTTACATTAATAAATTGACTACCTTTTGGCAGTGGTTTTACAAGCGTGAAAGAAAAGAATATCCCAAAAAAATATTACGATAGGCCTAATCAGAAGGCTCAAAGTCACTCAAAGGGCAATAAAGAGGGCAATGCTTGGAGTTTCCTTGCGTGATCGAAACAGGAATGATGATATCCGCAAGAGAACCAAGGTTACCGACATAGCTTGAAGGATCGCCAAACTAAAGTGGTAGTGGGCAGGTCACATTGCTCGCAGAACAGATGTTCGATGGGGCCGAAAAGTTCTGCAACGTTGGAAGACCTCCCACAAGGAGGACCCATGACCTGGTGAAGGTCGCGGGTAGCCGATGGATGCGAGACGCATATGACCGGTCGTTGTGGCGACGCTTGGGGGAGGCCTATGTCCAGCAGCAGACGTCTTTCGGCTGATATGGTGATGATGATGATGAAGAAAATATTATAACGGAATAAAAGTGGTCATGGTCTCTACCTGTGTGCAAAGATTCCTCTAAATCTGTTTGGTCGTACACAGATAACCAACAGACAGATATTTACTATGGATGTAGAAAGATAGATGTATTATACATTATACTTTTTTTACTAGTGATACTAACATTGTTTTAAGTTTTGTTTACTAACACACAATAATTGCAATTATATTTATACTTAGGTTAAGATATTCATCTATGAGTCTTTGCAACCTGAAAATAAATGGTTTATTATTATTATTCCATTTATTAAATTAATTACACATAAATTTACATTTGACGGCGCTACGTCATCGTACGGTTGTGCACGGCACGTGCACCGGACCGATCAGGCGATGTCGCCATCCCCACCTCCCCCACTACTCGACTTGTTTGTGCTCGGACGTAAAAGGAGACCGCGCGGAGCGATCGGGGCATTCTATTCTAGACCTCGGTCCGATACACGTGTTGTCATAGCGCCTAGATTTGCTAATATCGTGTTAAAACCTTTTAGTTAATAATTATGATATGATAATTAATTGAGTTCACAGTTATTATAAATTAAGTGAGTTAATCGAATAAAATTGATTAATAAGTAAACTACCTACTTTTTACTTTAAAATATCCAATCCTGATAATACGCCTATATCAGAATTGGGACGTAACTCAAAGGGCCCACATGGAGATTCGTGACAATGCTAGTGAAATATGTGGCGGTTACGTTTTGAAATGTAATGACAGTGATAGTGAAAATTGCGGTTTGTTTTTAAGACGCTTGCGTTTATCCAGACGCTAAAAACTTGAGGTGTGCCGTGAAGTGTCGTGAAGTTAAATCCGAAAGGCCGAAGTTCGACACACGATCATAGTGTGTCACCGTGGTGGTATGTTTTGTCGAGGATGCAGTGATGTGCAGAGCAGTTTATTGTTTTACCATATGGCGCTGAAGAGCTTTGCGCCGAATTCCTTTTCGACGAGTTTTATGCGGCTACCCTCATCAAACTGAACTAAACCAGTTCCGTCCGGAGGCAAGCAACTTCAAAACAGCTGGTCAGGTCAAGGAGAGGAGTGTGAATTTATATGAAGATTTCTACGCCAATCTGGTGGGTCGTTTAAACTTTTTAATTGCTGTAGAGCTGCTTTTTATTTTGTTTACGAGTGTTCATTTTTATGATGTGGAGACTGACTTACAAAAGGCAACGCCTTTATGGATGGCAATTATCGATGTTTGATAAGTGGCCTGTCGCTTTATCTTAAAGTGAAGCTATTATTAATAGCATAAGTGTTGCTGATTAAGCGATAGCATTTTCAATAATACTTCTTCTTTTCGATTCAATCGTTAACTTTTTTATTGTTTTGGACCAGTAGGTAGTTACGTTAATTGCAGCAACAGTGGCATTCATAAGATACTCCAAATAACAGGAGAATGGGCACTTGGGGCACTGTAACATATGGCTCGTGCTCTGAAAACGGGCACTGCACTCACGTTGGGTATACAACAGATCATTACATCCTCATTTCGCCAAGTTGTGTTTGCAGCGGCCTACCTGGGTGCGCAAATTGCGCTGGCGCGCGATTTAACGCTTTCCAGAGGCCATTGCGATTCACGACCAGAGGCAATTGCTCTTTGGGTTTTATGAAGTCGTGAGGTGGTGGATACTTCTCTTCCCACAGTCTGCTTCTCCCTTTAGATGGCATATCCAGGATCGCCTGTGTAGAAAGAAGGAAGCTCTTGCGACTTTTTAGTCTTCCCGAAGTTGGCATGTGGCCATACAGGGATGTCGGGAATCGGTTTTCAGATCCTTCGAACAGCAGGAGGTGCGATGCCTGCAAGCGGATAGTTTGTTTTGTGGAGTCTATTTTAATCAGCCTGATATTATCTGACACGTTTCGTTTAGGGCAATGTCTACTTTCCGAGAAAGAGCAGGTCGGTGCCACACTGTGCAAGCAAACACGCCAGCAGAAAAAATAGGGACATGCCGGTTGTACGGAGAACATCGGGTGCCGCTCCCCAATTGATGGAAATTAGGTGACGGAGCAAGTTATTCCGGGTTCGACGGAGCTAAGTATTGTAACAGTTTGACTTTTACGCTTAGGCCATATCTAACGTCACACCGAGATATTTTGGATTCGAGCAGTGTTGGACCTTGGCTCTACGCCATGTGATGTTAAGCATTCGATTTGCGGACCTATAGCAGAGATGGAAGGCGCACGACTGTCTCTTAGATGGGTTCGGCCGTAGAGCGTTGTGGTCACACTAATCTCGCAGTGCACTGAGTGCCATTGTACGTTTATGCTCCACGTCCATAAAAGCCGCTGCTTGGTTTGCTAGGGCCAGGTAATCCGCGTACAAGAACCGCTCCGTGTGTTAGGTGGAAGGCGGTTCGTTCGCGTAGATGTTAAAAAAAAAAGCGTCGGCGCCAACACACTGCCCTAAGGGAGACCATTCTTTTGCCGTCGCTATCTACTCTTGGTGAATTGGAAGCACATACCTGGAAGTGGCGGTTGCACAGGAGTTCGCTTGAAATGGGCACAAAGCCTTGGTCATTGGTCAAATAATGCTGATGAAGCGATATTATTCTGCTATCGCTGATCGAGTCATGAAGTGAAATACCAGAGAGCTTTTATTTTTTTGGACATAAGAGCGATTTAGTTACCTAACACTTTATTTTGAATATTTTGATTTTATATCACCATTCATAGGCATAGGCCGCTTTCTTGTGCCAATGGTCCGATAAAATTTAGATTTTTATTTACTTTGATACTGTGACTACTACACTTACCTGAAACCTTTTGGCCCACCACAGCTTTTATTGGACTTGTACTGTCGTAGCGTTTTTCAGTTTCAGACATCGTATCATGGTGTATAAAGCCAGCAGGAGGCTAGCGGTTGGCATGCTGCCATAACTGCTGAGCAGTTGCAACAACTGCTGAGCAGCTGCAACTTCTGAACGGTTCTGAGCGTGACAGACAGACAGACACTAGGGCGCACAAAATCACTAGGGCGCACAAAATAATCTGTTAGCATTTGGAAACATTGTTGGACCGGCTGAAGATTGTAAAAAACAATATTTGCATTGTATAGACTCAATTTATTTAGCAATGTATAATTTCAACCATTTTAACGGCACATGTGTGAGTTCTGTGTACCTTAAACTTAAGCTATAGCTATCAGTTTTAGGTTTGTTTTTGACTTGAATGTACCCTGGCGGTTGGGAGTGTCATGCTCACTCAAAAGTCTTGCTGATGGTGGCGTATGCGTTGGATCATTTGGCTCCCTTCAAAATGGTTGAGCCGAATGGTGCTAGCGCATGCGTCATGTTCGGGAACGGACGCTGTCAGTTGGGACTGGTCATTTCTCAGTTGCCATGGTTTATTTTAAATATTTCTTTGAATTGTTCCTTTTTTCCCGGACGCTTTTATCCTGTTCGTCTTTTACATCGTTCTCACATGTTTGTATAATTTTAACTTGATGTAAACAAAACTTTGTAACAATTTATTCTTTTTAAAAGAGTGTCCGTGGAGTTTCTTGCACGTTCTTCTCCATAGAGATCTACGCTTTGGAACGTGCAAATAGCTTCATCTTTTTGGACTGACCGACCTTGACAATTCAAAAGTGCCTGTAAATGGTTTATTTGAAATATACGATTTGATTTGATTTGAGATTGAAGGTTGGCAAACAGTTGGCAAACTGCAGTAGCCAAGTATCATGTCAACATCTGTGGGGTTAAGAGCGTTCAAGGCCGACTGGAATACTTGGTGAGTCGCTCAAGTTTTATTTGAATAGCAAACGAAGCTTTAAAGGGTTTGATACCAATTCGGTGGTTGCATTGATAGTGCTAGGTAATTTTGACATAGTTAGCACAAAGCGAGTACTTAAAAGAGTTTCCCATTGGCGGTAATAGTGTCAAAATTTTATTCAGTGTGAGCTTTAGCTTTAGTTATCGCATAGCAAGTACCACAAGGTCATGTTTCAACTTAGACGTTTTTTTTAGTGAAAATTTGGATCTAGGCTTTCGTATTAACGTACGGAGGCAGTTTGCCATACATAACATCAGTTAGTAAATTTGATAGTATCAAAACTATCAGGAATAGCAATTTGATTTTAATGACATTGATAAAAGCTTTAAAGGTACAGAGAATTCTGAGCTATTACAAGTTCTAAATAAATTTTCCATTTTGTGCAATTTAATACGGGTGAGATTATAATAACATTGGTTGATTCGAACCGCACAGCGCAGCGATGATTTTGATGATTGTAGATTAACGTAAAGTAATTCGTGAGTGCTCACATGAACGTTAGATGCAGAAAATATCAGTGATGACGTGACGGCGAATAATAATGAAGAAATTGTTCATGAAACTTCCCATAAAAATAAAGTTTTAAGTGGTACTATTTTATGACTCACACTTTAAAAAAAAATGCCGACTCTCGTACTTAAAAAGCCAGTAGCAGTAGTTAACTTAATAGATCATGTAGGTACATCATTGGAAGGGTTTTTGGATCCTAAACCAATTAACGTTGTGACAGGTGCTTTAAATTCATAGAGAAAATTGATTCAATAGAACAAGGACAAATCACGAGTTAATTTATTATTATATTAGCTACAGGGACCAGTTTAGTCCGGCCTAGCAAATCTAGGAACAGTTTAAATTAAAAGATACGTCACGGTTGGCGCAGTACTTGGGCGCTTGGCTGCTGCGCTGCGTGACGTACGTTCGATTTCCGCACGGAACAAATATTTGTATGGCCTACAGATAGTTGTTCCGGGTCTGGTCTGTGCGAGTGAGTTTGTATGTTTGTGAACAGACCCACAAAACAGGATAGATTCCTAGTGCGGGGCAGCGTTTAAAAGGAAAAAAAAAAAGAAAAATAAGGAACGAAAAAAAGAATTAAAAGAGCTTGAAGAGTCTTCCATGGCTGGACCAAGCAGTAATAATCCTGAAGGGCTAGTTAAACCGGACCGGGAGATTTTAACACTGAAGGGTCGTTAGAACCGGACCAGTAGTTACAAATCTGAAGGGTCTTTAGACCGGACCAGAAAATTATAACTCTGAAGGGTCATCAGACTGGACCAGTAGTATAATTCTGAAGGGTCATAGGACCGGACCAGAAGATATTACTCTGAAGGGTCATCAGACTGGACCAGTAGTATAATTCTGAAGGGTCATAGGACCGGACCAGAAGATATTACTCTGAAGGGTCTTAGGACCGGACCAGAAGATGTTACTCTGAAGGGTCTTAGGACCGGACCAGAAGATTATTACTCTGAAGGGTCGTAGGACCGGACCAGACCATGAGATAAGATTTTAATGTCAGGATGAACGAACAGTAAAATTGTGGTTCTCATTACAAATACCTAAGTGCTTCTAAAGTGCGCGTCCGAGGACGTACGCACGTCAGAATGGCCGTGACGGTGCTACGTCATCGTACGGTTGTGCACGGCACGTGCACCGGACCGATCAGGCGATGTCGCCATCCCCACCTCCCCCACTACTCGACTTGTTTGTGCTCGGACGTAAAAGGAGACCGCGCGGAGCGATCGGGGCATTCTATTCTAGACCTCGGTCCGATACACGTGTTGTCATAGCGCCTAGATTTGCTAATATCGTGTTAAAACCTTTTAGTTAATAATTATGATATGATAATTAATTGAGTTCACAGTTATTATAAACTAGCTGACCCGCGCGGCTTCGCTCCCGTCAAATGGCTACTCTACCTACCTACCATAGCTAGTCTTCGTCCGGAATAAAACACAAAAACTATGAAAATCGGTCGAGCCGTTCTCGAGTTAGTTAGAAAAGTGTTCGAACAAACCCGACTTTGAGAATTTTGCTATATTGTGAAAGATTCGACCTTTTTCTAGAAGTCATTTTTATATTAGCGAGACAGAAATAAAACGAATAAACTGAAGGAAGACGGACAGCGGTGGCTTATTAATAAATAGGGTTCCGTTAGCAACCTTGGTACGGAACCCTAAAAATCGACTTGGTTCGCACGAATCAAAGTCGTACGCGAAGGCTTAAATAATAGGGTCCCATTAGCAACTTTGGCACGGAATCCTATAATTTGCCTTGGCTCGCAAATCGAACTGTCTGATACTTAGCACGAATTAAAAACTTAGTTGCGGGCAACCTGGGAGTCTTTAAGACAAAAGTGAACAGGTTGCTTCTAGGCAAACGTGCTTCATCTTCGACCGCATCATCGCTTACCATCAGGTGAGATAGTGGTCAAACGTATGCCTATCCATAATAAAAAAAAAAACTACTCCGTATCACCTAACCACTGAGAACTAATGATATGATTTGACAGTTACTGTGAAATCGTGTTGTCATTCATTCTTAGTTCGGGTTCGGGACTAATCGTAAGTCTGTAGGTGATACGGAGTAGAATACGTCCGCAACTAAGCCCGAAACTACGGACTTCGGACTTAGAGAGTAGCCCCCCCAAAATCGATCGCTCCCGTCACCGTGACCACATTTGGTACGGTACCTTAAATTATTATTAGCCTTGTTTCGCAAATCGAACGGTTCATTGCTTCGCTCTAAACGAAATCAATCGTGGAGGCTTAGCAGTAGGGTCCCGTCAGCACCTTTGGTACGGAACCCTACAGGCCTGGGGGGCTACTCTCTAACGAAATCCGTAGTTTCGGGCTTAGTTGCGGGCGGGCGTATTCTACTCCGTATCACCTACAGACTTACGATTAGTCCCGAACCCGAACTGAGAATGAATGACAACATGATTTCACAGTAACTGTCAAATCGTGTTATCATTAGTTCTCAGTGGTTAGGTGATACGGAGTAGAAAATGCCCGCCCGCAACCTAGCCCGAAACTACGGATTTCGTTAAAGAGTAGCCCCCCAGATCCGCAAGTCGAACTGTCCAGTACTTCGCAAAACTAAAACAGTTTAAGACTCTACGATAAAAGCACTTTAAACGAAACCAGCACGACTCAGAGATTTCAGCAATTTTGGTCCCTAACAGTTAAAGACCTTACAGAGACCAAACCGAAATTCCTACTAACTACGACCGTGTTTGATAATCGTGTGAGGTCCAGCGGGAAATCTTAACACCGCAATTCAGAAATACGCGTCATCAGTGCAACGCCATCTTTCGACCAAGTAAACTGACAAAATATTTGGCAGTAGAAGACGTTAAATAAGAAGCCCGTATGTAAAGGTAAATAACGATAAGGTATTAAAATTTTTACTTCTATTTTGCTACGTCTACGTATTAAAAGTTTCACAAATAACTCAATCAATGTGTTTTGGTGTAACATTCATGCTTTCATGCATTTTTTGGCTCCTCAATAGATGGCGCTCTGACTGATCAGAATACCGTAGGAAGTTTCTTACTAAACTAAAAATTCAATTTATTTTGATTTTGTGGATCGATTGTAACGACAAATAACGAAAAGGTATAAAAATGATCACTTTTATTTTGCCACGTATTAAAAGTTTCACAAATAACTCAACAATTTTGAATGCTTTCGTGCATTTTATTTTTCTCAATAGATGGCGCTCTGACTCATCAGAATACATTAGGAAGTTTCTTTCTAAACTTAAAAATTCAATATCATTCGATTTTGTATGTCGATTTCGATGAAATAAACGCTAAATTTTACTCGGGTTATTGCTTAATATTTTTAAGGACTTAGATTTGCAATCCAATCTGTGGTTTATTCGTGATGCTCCCACAAACGCACAGACAAAAATGTCAAAAATTGCATTTTTGTGTTTTATACATTTTTCCTGAGTTTTCTGTGTAATTTTCATGCAAAAATATTCAATGTACAGACACGGTTAGTCTACGATTTTATTATATGTATAGATTAAGAATTAAGAATTTTGCTATATTGTGAAAGATTCGACCTTTTTCTAGAAGACATTTTTTATATTAGCAAGACAGAAATAAAACGCATAAACTGAAGGAAGACGGACAGTGGTGGCTTATTAAAAAAAAGGGTTCCGTTAGCAAACTTGGTACGGAACCCTAAAAATCGACTGGTTTCGCACGAATCAAAATCGTACGCGAAGGCTTAAATAATAGGGTCCCATTAGCAACTTTGGCACGGAACCCTATAATTTGCCTTGGCTCGCAAATCGAACCGTTTGATACTTAGCACGAATTAAAAATTTAGTTGCGGGCAACCTGGGAGTCTTTAAGACAAAAGTGAAAAGGTTGCTTCTAGGCAAACGTGCTTCATCTTCGACCGCATCATCGCTTACCATCACGTGAGATAGTGGTCAAACGTATGCCTATCTATTGTAAAAAAAAAAAATATTCCACTCCGTATCACCTAACCAATGAGAACTAACTATAACACGATTTGACAGTTACTGTGAAATCGTGTTGTCATTCATTCTTAGTTCGGGTTCGGGACTAATCGTAAGTCTGTAGGTGATACGTAGTAGAATACGTCCGCAACTAAGCCCGAAACTTCGGACTTCGGACTTAGAGAGTAGCCCCACCAAAATCGATCGCTCCCGTCACCGTGACCACCTTTGGTACGGTACCTTATTATTATTAGACCAAACCGAAATTCCTTCGAAACACGACTGTGTTTAGAAATTGTGTGAGCTCATTCTCCAGCGGAAAATCTTAACACCGCAATTCAGAAAAACGCGTCATCAGTGCAACGCCATCTATCGACCAAGTAAACTGACAGAATATTTGGCAGCGGAAGACGTTAAATAAGAAGCCCGTATGTAACGGTAAATAACGATAAGGTATTAAAATGTTTACTTTTATTTTGCTACGTCTACGTATTAAAAGTTTCACAAATAACTCAATCAATGTGTTTTGGTGTAACATTCATGCTTTCATGCAGTTTTTTGGTCCATCAATAGATGGCGCTCTGACTAATCAGAATAAAAATAAGGAAGTTTGTTACTAAACTAAAAATTCAATATATTTTGATTTTGTGGATCGATTGTATCGATCAATAACGAAAAGGTATAAAATGATCACTCATATTTTGCCACGTTTTAAAAGTTTCACAAAAAACTCAACAATTTTGAATGCTTTCGTGCATTTTATTTTTCTCAATAGATGGCGCTCTGACTCATCAGAATACATTAGGAAGTTTCTTCCTAAACTTAAAAATTCAATATCTTTTGATTTTGTTGGTCGATTTTGATGAAATAAACGCTAAATGTTACTCGGTTTATCACTTAATATTTTTAAGTACTTAGATTTGCAATCTAATCTGTGGTTTAAGCGTGATGCTCCCACAAACGCACAGACAAACAGACAAACAGACAAACAGACAAACAGACAAAAATTTCAAAAATTGCATTTTTGTGTTTTATACCTTTTTCCTGAGTTTTCTGTGTAATTTTCATGCAAAAATATTCAATGTACAGACACGGTTAGTCTACGATTTTATTATATGTATAGATTAAGTGAGTTAATCGAATAAAATTGATTAATAAGTAAACTACCTACTTTTTACTTTAAAATATCCAATCCTGATAATACGCCTATACATTTTTAAATATTTCTATAAAAAATAAAAAACATTTAAAAATATAAAAAATAGTAGCCCACCGGTATCGGGAACAAGGTCCAAGTTACCAGTAGTCAGGGCTCCCGAGAGAGAAACCTCCTCACTATACGCGCCGTGTCCAGGAGTACTGCTTTCTGCTGCCCAACGAGAGCCTCTTGAGATGTTGGTCGAGGCTCTTGGCAATTATGCCATTGGCCGTCACGACTATCTATTATTATTATTTATTGAACACCAAAACAACTCTTTTATACCAACAAATTTGGATTATTTTATGGGTGTAAGTGGTGGTTTATTATTATTATTATCTCCTTTATTCAATAAATATTCCTATAAATTACATTTTTAAATATTTCTATAAAAAATAAAAAAAAACATTTAAAAATATAAAAAATAGTAGCCCACCGGTATCGGGAACAGGGTCTAAGCTACCGGTGGTCAGGGCTCCTGAGAGAGGAACCTTCTAACGATGCGCGCCATGTCCAGGAGTACTGCTTTCTGGATCAAGCCCTTGATCCAGCTGCCCAACGAGAGCCTCCGCAGATGTTGGTCGAGGCTCTTGGCAATTACGCCATTGGCCGTCACGACTATCGGCACAATGACTGCTGTGTTCACATCCCACATGTCGACAACCTCGCAAGCCAAGTCAAGATACTTAGTTTTTTTATCTTTCTCAGCCTTCACGAGGTTCTCGTCATGAGGGACTGTTATATCAACAATCATTGCGCGACGTTCTAGTCGGTCTATCACCACTATGTCAGGCTTATTGGCAACAATAGTCCTGTCAGTGATGATAGACCGATCCCAATACAACGTGCAATTGCCATTTTCAAGAACTGGGTCGGGCACATACCTATAGTACGGTACTTCTGATTTAAGAGCAAGTTGCTGGTGGATAATCCTGGCTACAAGGTTGTGCCTGTGCAAATAGTCTCCGTTAGCCAGACTAGAACAACCAGAAATAATGTGGCGGATGGATTCCCCAGGTCGGTGACATGCCCGACATATGTCAACCGTACCATCCTTTACAATGTATTTCCGGCAGTTGTTCGTCATCATAACTTCGTCCATAATCGCACAGACAAAACCTTCGGTTTCCCCAAAGAGGTTACCAAAACGCAGCCAGGCTACGGACGCTAAGAAGTCTACATCGGGCCCATGTAGGACCCGATAAAAGTGTCCGTGAAGCTCCTTGCTCTGCCATACCTCCCTGCGGTCGTTAGTATCTAATACCACAGGTTTGCGCCAGTTCTCGTTAGCCAAGGAGAGCGCGGTAAGGCCTTTGTCCACCACTACCACATCTTGATGCATACCCACGTCGACCACAAGGAAGTATTCCCTAAGGCTGCATACCTCGCGGTTGTGCAGGGTCTTAGCATTTAAGAAGCCACGACCGCCGCACTTCCGCGGGATATACAGCCTCATCACCGATGACCGTGGGTGATGCATCCGATTTGCGGTAAGCAGTGAGCTTACCTTCCTATCCAGGGCGTCAAGTTCCGTCTGAGTCCATTTGAGTATGCCGAAAGAGTACATCAATACCGGCATGACCCAACCATTGAAGGCGCGCACCTTGTTTCCGCCTGATAAAAGACTGTTAAGTACTTTGTTCAGGCGGCCAAAGAAGCGCTCCTTCAACGATTGTTTCATATCAACAGCATTGATGCCTAACGCTTCCGACATACCCAAATACTTGTAAGTTTCGGTTGAGGAGAGGGACCTAAGGTTATTATTATTATTATTAGGTTTATTATTAAAAACAACAAGAACAACAAACAAAATACATAGCACATGTAGGTAGACAATAGGTTGTACAATCGAGAACATTAAGTTTTCCGGCCCCTAAACTAGGTACGCAGACCTGTATCGTAGGAGTCGGTGGTCTTATCGCTGACAGCAATATCTACGTCTACCTTTTGATGAACTATAAGAACTCATAATATTAAAGAAGATAATTTGTGCTTTACTACTACATCAATATATGAGTGACTGACAGACAACGCACAGCCAAAACTAAAAAGGCCACTTTAGCAGAATCAGAAAGCACATCACGCTACCCGTCACTTTGAAAATTTTCCCAATCAACCTTGAACCTAATGTGTTAGCGATAAAGATGAAAATGAAATTTGACAGATTGTTATATAAATAATAATTATTATGATTCTAATATGATCCTACTAAAGTGGCAGTTTTAGAACCCCTGATCAAAGAAAGCTGAAATTTGGCATGTAGCTTTCCTATACTTTGTAGTGGAGCACTAAGAGAGGATTTCCCGAAATTCCTACGGAAGCGGGAAACAACGGGATAAAGGCGTACGAAGTCGCGGGTAAAAGCTTGTTAAGCATAAAATTTAAAGGATTTCATACATAACCAAAACAGATTTCAAAACGAACTATAAATCTGTAGTACTCCACTATAAAACCATCAATCTTCAAAAACGAATAGAAACATATTTTCGAATCGCGAAACAAATTGACAGCAGAGAGAGAGAGAGATTCAATCACAAACTTCGAGGCAAAGTTTCAGTCTTTTAGTTAACATACAAACATTGTAGGACGGCTCATGTTTATGCAATAGTTTGCTCAGCAAACAGACTCTATAAGTTTTGGTGCTTTAGGTGTCGGTAGTGGCTTGGTAACGCCGGTTTGATAGTGACGCTTCCTGGTTTTGAGAACGCGGATGCTTATACTGTTACTGTAGTTAAATTAGATAAACGGTTGAGAAATATAACCAAAAATCCGATTCCCGGCATCTCCTTTACGAACATACAGCGGCCCCGGGTAGACTTAAGAACCAAAAGAGTTTTCTTTGCTGCACACTGGCTGTCCAGGACCAGCCACCCAAAGTAAGAGGCAAGTTGTGGGCAGAACTGCACTCTCCACCACCTGATTTCTTGAAACCTCAGGAACACCTGCCGCCTGGACGTGAACTGCAGTGGCCAATATGGAGTGCACTCAATCGTTTGCGCACCCAAGTAGGCCGCTGCAATACAACTTGGCAAAATGGGGTTTCATTGATCCGCTTGAAGCTAAGTGTGAGTGCGGAGCCCCCGTTCAAAATATGGCTCACTTGTTGGAATGTCCCAAATGGCCTTACACCTGCACCACTTGAGGACCTGATGAACGCCACTGAAGCCGCTGTGAACATGGCCACCTACTGGGCAAAAAATATTTAAGGGTCACCATCGACTCGAAAAAAAAGAAGAATTAAATGGCGAAGAAATTGGGCTACATAATAATAGAATATAAAAAATAGTATACATTCATTCGAAACAGACGTGTCAAAAACAAAAACCAAGCTAAAGAAATGAAAGAATTATACTCACACAATTGTCAATTGTCCTGAGCGAGCCCATACAGGATGAGTAACCTCAACATTTGCTGGGCACTAAAAATCGAGGGCTGGTTTTCATTTGGCAGGCCGCAAACTGACACCTGCAACACAAAAATGTTGCAGGTGTCAGTTTAAAGTTGGCGTAACCGCCTGCTAAACTGTGACCAATGGTTTGTATTCAGTGATTCATGAGTATGAATGGTAAAGTCACCAAAATCTAAGAAGTCCGATTTGACAGCTGAGTAGAGAGGGATAGAAGATTGTTTTACCACTAAGTGCGAAAGAGATTTATTTTTATGTGTCTTTCATACTTACTAGTAAAGCAATGTTGTATCCTGCTGTCAAAACGGGCCTTTTATTTTTTGACAACTATAGTGTCATTTAGGTAAGTGATCATACTTTTTTTATTTAAAAGCTTAGCTTGGGCGACGTCGTAACGTAAGCGCTTTTTGAGTAAAATATGGTTAAGCTATTATTTTTGCCGCGACATTTATGTTCTTAAATAATAATAATAAATAAAACTTTATTTCAGACCGGAGTCAATAACCTCAACTAAGTTACACACACATACACATAAAAACAAACAATCAGAAATTAAAACACAAAAAAAAACATCCTCTGAGAACAATAAAACGTTACTTTCTATTTTCAGTATAATATTTATTCCCGTTTGGCCTCAAAATGTTTAACAATTTCTTCTTATTTCAAATTCTCGCACAAATACAGCCATACTACGTATTCCTTTTGTTCGATTAGTCAAGCTAAATGAAAGAAAACATTCTTCATCACATCACCCTCCTTCAATAGTCGTTTTCCCTCTGAAGGTAACTCGATTTCCTTTTATTAATCAACCTCAATCAATTAAAACAAGAGAAAAAACGTCCGTCTATCGATTTTTCTACGCTGGTAATTCTTCCCCTGTTATGCAAATAGGGATGCCCCGGGTTCTCATCATTTCAAATGATAATTGCGTTCGAAGACTGATTAAACATAAGATTTGAAAAAGGAATCTCTGGTTTTTACGTTTTGCATTTTTTTGTCATTTTTAAGGGGCTTGGTAATTTGACGATTAAATCTCACTCATTTGGGATGAAATTTCGAGGTTTTTGCCTCAGAAAAATTCCAAAATAAAATACGTTTGAGATTTTTGAAATAGAAATAACTATTTTCAAAAAATCTTAAAAGCTTTTTAGCAATTTGGCAGCATTGTGCTGAGTACGAAACGGAATATTATCATCATCATATCAGCCAAAAGACGTCCTCTGCTGGACATAGGCCTCCCCCAAGTGTCGCTACAACAACCGCTTACATGCAGCGGCCAGCAAAAGAGGCATTGAAGGACGAACTTGTAAATGTGGGACGAGGCGATAGACCGGGGCTGTAACGTTTGAAAATGGTTAAAAGTGAAAAAAAAAATAGTAAGATAAAACCCATTGGGAAAAGAAGAGAATATTACAAAATTGAAATGAAAAATAATTTACTGGCGATCTGAGGTTGGGAAGTGGATGGGGGTGAGTTTTTAAGGGTAAAAAACGGTCTAACTCGATTTTCGGTATATTTTTTTACACCATCAGAAAGTAGAGATTTCAACGAACAAAAAGCCTACCTCGACTTTTTTAGAAAAGCAGATATTTTGACGGGAGAATTTTCGATTGAAGATGTTAAGTCAAAAAAGGTGAAAAAATAAATATTTTAACTCAAAAAAAATTACAGTGTGTTTGGGACATAAAAAGGTAAGTTTTCACCAAATTTCGTAAATGAAAAATAAAAAACCAAAAACTTGGTTATTTGAATTTTTCACATAAATTTTGAGGTTATGTGAAAAAAGTGTCAATACAAAAGTTGTAGATCATTTTATTACCTACAACTTTATAATTTTACTTTTTCCCATAGGACTTGTAGTTTTGCTGGAAATCGAGATAAACCCTTTACCCCCCTTAAATACTCACCCCCATACACTTCCCGACCTCAGATCGCCCGTAAATTATTTTTCTTTTCATTTTTTTTATATTCTCTCCCTTTTGCAATGAGCTTCATCATAATATTATTTTTTTTGGTTTCAAAAATTATCGACCCTGTTCTACGAAGCCGAAGCACACATACGTAAGTCCATCAATGCTTAGGTATGGCCAAAGCTTGTATAGTACTTTTCTCAAATAATGCGCGGTAATTAAAACACAATTACTTTTCAAAATCCATGACGAATAACGAACAACAAAAAAAAAATTCCCGCGTTAAAGTGTTCATTTGTTTTTTAGGGTTCCGAACAAAAAACGGAACCCTTGTAGGATCACTCGGGTGTCTGTCTGTCTGTCCGTCGGTCACAGCCATTTTTCTCCGGATCCAGTGCACCGATTCTGAGGAAATTTGGTACACATGTGGACTTCTGTAACCCAAACACGGAGGCGTTACGTACATTATTAAATTTTTAGTACGGGGTCACTTTTAGGGGTCAAAACTAGAAAATTAAAAAAAAATCCAATAATATTGTGTGACATATCAAATGAAAAGGCTTACTGTGAGGGTTTTAATTATATTTTTTTTCATAATTTTCAAATAAATGGTTTTGAAGTTATTCAAGAAATTCGACGAAAAATGACCATGACCAAAATGACCCTTATCTCCGATACTACAGAGCCCAAAAATTTTGAAAAAAAAAAATGGCGATAATAGATATTTACCTATAGATTACAGAAAAACCTATAAGAAGTGTATAGTGTTAAATTAACACGTTAGAATAATGAAATTCGTTCGGAACCCTTTGCACGCGAATACGACTCGCACTTGGCCAGTTTTTTGTTTTTCAATAAATAGCTTTCTATTTGCAAGCCAGTTCAAAATTAAAATAAAACCTTTGATAAGTTCCCTCCTTGGTTGCCATGTTTCTGAGTAATAGATTGTTCCATTTTTAAATTACACGACGGATATGAATTTTACTATCTCATTTATTTGGCCGCTAAACCACAACATGGATTTTTAACAACTTTTGCCGGTCGCTGCTCGCATGTACTGCAATTGCAGTTTATCACGAAGAAGGTTGTCAAAATATTGCTCAAATTTCCAAGCATGTTTGAGAAAAGAGTATTAGTTCTTCTTCCTAAGAATGATTTCTTAGTCAAAACTGAAGAAAAACAAATACTCGGAGAAAAAGACAGAAAAAATGACAGAAACCAGAACTCAGAATTAATTCTAAACAACAATTTTTTAACAATTCTTTTTTTTTACTATTGATAGGCACGCGTTTG
Source organism: Lacanobia wlatinum (assembly GCA_947578705.1). Classification (NCBI taxonomy): domain Eukaryota; kingdom Metazoa; phylum Arthropoda; class Insecta; order Lepidoptera; family Noctuidae; genus Lacanobia; species Lacanobia wlatinum. The sequence continues at coordinate 19,366,840 of OX388046.1, read as the reverse complement.
ACCACTATCTCACCTGATGGTAAGCGACGATGTGGTCGAAGATGGAGCACGCTTGCCTAGAAGTAACGTATTCACTCTTGACTTAAAGACTCCCAGGTTGTAGCTATCAGGAAACACAGACTCCGGCAGGGAATTCCACTCCTTAGCTGTGCGCACTATGAATGTGTTCCCAAAACGTTTTGTGCGCCTGGGTGGGATGTCCGCCATGTACCGATGGCGCATCGCCGTTCGTCTTGTGGATGATGGAACGGGCTTGGTGGAATTAAATTATGCAATTCCGTCGCACGTTCCCCAAAATGCAACCTGTAGAAAACCGACAGGCTAGCAACTCGTCGTCGATGCTCAAGACTTTACTAATATTTTCTTTATCTAATATTTAAAACTGCAACGGGTTGAAAAGCAAAACGTTTTAAAAAACAACGTAGTTTGGGATACGAAGCGCCTAGCTTTTAATAAAGAATTTGCAATTATTTTCCGGGTGTGACTTGTTTGAATAAAATTATGAAGAATGTTTTCAGAATTATTTTCCGCGTAACTGAAAACCTTCCAATTCCTTTTTATTCATTCCTTGAATGTGTTTATTTGAGATCGTTGGGTTTCATACAAGCGTGAACTGGAAATATGATACTGTAAAACTCTACATATTGTAGTATATTTTTTGCAAATGTCGTGCATTTGAAAAATGTCTTTCAGAAACATTTATATTTTCTATTTTAAATACTAATCTAAATATATACATTTAAATAAAATAACAACTCCTAACTAAAACATAGCGTCAAAAAATTTTCAGAAAAGAAAATGTTGGTATTCGTCAGTCTTGTGAATGGAAAACTGGCCAAGTGCGAGTCGGACTCGCGTGCAAAGGGTTCCGAACGAATTTTATTTTATTAACATGTTATTTTAACACTAAAGACTTCTAATAAGTTTTCCTGTAATCTATACGTAAAGATCTATTATCCCCATTTTTTTCCAAATTTTAGACTGAGTAGTTTCAGACATAAGGGGAAATGGTCATTTTTCGTCTAATTTCTTGAATAACTTCAAAACTATTTATTTTAAAATTATGAAAAAAATGTAATTATAATCTCACAGTAAGCCCTTTCATTTTATATGTCATACCGTACTGTTCAAAAAACGTTTTTTAATAAAATTTTCTAATTTGACCCCCAAAAGTGACCCATACTAAACATTTAATCATTTACGTTACACGACCGTATTTTGGTCACGAAAGTCAATATGTTTACCAAATTTCAACAGAATTGATCCTGTGGATCCGGAGAAAACTGGCTGTGACGGACGGACAGACAGACACCCGAGTGATCCTATAAGGGTTCCGTTTTTTTTTTTCGGAACCCTAAAAATGATAAAAGTATTTTTATTTTTGTTCACAAAACTACTAATCTTAAAAGTACTAACGGTAATATTTTAAAACTATATCGAAAACCGCAAAATAGAAAATGAATTTTGAAGTTAATTTATTTTTGTTTGCTACAGTTGAATTCTGGCACCAAAAATTCAACACCACAATTTTATTTTAAATTCAGTTTCAAAGTGCCATTTATTTGAAATAGACAAAAAAAATTATTTAAAAAACTAAATAAATAAAAACAGAAAAACTGTTCACATGAAAGCAAAATTCGTATTTCAATCAATTTTTAATTCATCGCGCTACGCGCTGTTTGAATTGGCGTTTCATTTTTAAATCCTTTTTCAAAACAACTATTCTATTCAAAAAAGTATTAAAAGAAAAAAACTGCCACAATTTTTGGCAAAGGAATTAACGAGAATGCCAGTTATAAAAACAACATACATTCATTTGAACATAAAAGAAAAACATTTTAAAAAAAGAACTGCAATTTAGCGTACAGCTATTTAATGGGGATGCCAGGTTTTTTTTTTTGTTACACATAAGGGCATTTTTTAGGTTCTTATTTGTCAAACAAACTCTTCTGTGGTATCCGCCTTTGTCATCTTTTTACATCAAAGAGACTTGTTCATCAAAAACAAGTGTTTGCGTCGGGCTTAAATGTTGCAATTTGCCATACTTTGTGGTTCCCGCGGGCGTTGTTTTGCTCTTTAAGCCAACGATGTGTTTTGGAGGTACAGTTGGCAACGAAAGCTGGTGAAAAGGTCAGTTCAGTTTCATAAAAAACCGGCCAAGTGCGACACGAAGGGTCTGTACCATAAAGCGAAAAAAAAATACGTTTCTAATTTATTTTATTTCAATTTTTTATTTGTTATTATAGCGGCAATAGAATTGCACACTTTAAACATTTCAACTGTCAGATAAATGGACGGACGGATGACAGCGGAGGCTTAGTAATAGGGTTATTTGGGATAATCTTTGAGTACGAAACCCTAAAAAGGAGCTCGTGGCTAAATAATAACTGCGAACTAACGATCTTCAAGGTCAAGCATCGCTTGCCGAGGTCCGTCCGTGGATGGAGGTGACCAACAATTCCATAACGAGAACCGTCCATGCTTCGGGAAGCTTACTAAGCCATTAGTCATCCCTGATGTCATTTAAACATTTTTGACAGTCGTTACGGGTGGTCAGAATTCAGAAAATCTGACATCAGCCTTGCCAAGTAATATCGAATTGCCCCGTTACTGACGTTATGACGGTTAGTTTTACTTATTTTACTTTTATGTGCCTTATGCGAGTCCCAAATAAACATTTTTCTTTCTTTGCTGGACTGATGAGGTCAGATAGGCAGTCACTCCATGTAGGATACTGATACGCAGCTGCGTCTGGTTGTATTCGGCTAATCCCAATATAGTTTGTTCAATAGTTTTACACTAAATCCATTTACTTTTTTTGCCCGTACTCGAACCAACCAATGGAACCCTAAACTACTAAGCCCCCGCTGTCCATTCGTCCGTGCGTCTGTCAGCGGGCTATATCTCAAAAACCGTAATAAGTAGACAGTTGAAATTTTCACAGAATGACATGTGCATTTCTATTGCCGCTATAATAACAAATAATGAAAATTAAATTAAATTATTCGGTTTATGGAACGGAACCCTTCGTGAGAGAGTACGACTCGCATTTGTCCGGTTTTTAGCGTTCCGTACTCAAAGGATAACCAACGGAACCCTATTACTAAGCCTCTGCTGTCTGTCCGTCCGTTCGTCCGTCTGTCTGTCAGCAGGATATATCTCAAGAACCGAAATTTTCACAAATTGTGTATTTCTATTGTCGCTAAAACAACAAATAATAACAATTGACGTTTATGGTTTCGTGTGCGAGTCCGACTCACACTTAGCCGATGTTTTAAACTAAGTATGATATTTCATCCGATTTTACTCACAAAAATACCTACCATGTGTGACGAGCGTTGTTTTTTTTTTCACTTATATCTGAGTGACAATCCCTTCCAAGATCAATGTGTCAAGTTCTCGTCAGAGTACACCCACTCCCCCAGTAACTGAGTTAACCCACTTTCGTTGCGAACCGTACCGTCTTAATTTTTCAAGGAAATATAAAGGTGAAAATAGGCTCAGGGAAAAAAATGATTGATGTCGGCATAATTGAAACGTATTATATGTTTGGATAAGGAAACATGCTTTCCAAACATTTTCTTATTTTAGGAAGGTGGGCCAGAGCCGTTATGCAGTGGGAGCCAGGGCGTCGTCGCCGAGGAAGGCCTAGGAAACGCTGCCATGCTTCAAATGACGTCCAATTTAGGACACTGGCCTTCCCCCAAGTCTCATCACATCGAACGGTCATGAGCTCCGAAAAGAAAAATTCACAATCCTTACAAGATAACTCGTGTGTCTGTTTGTCCGTCCGTTACTGTCAATTTGAAGCAGATTCGAATTTAGTGTACCGATTCAGTTGAAAACGTGATACATTTATAAACTTCTTGTGGTAAGCGACTGATGAAGTCTTTTTAGACCTCATAGAAAAAATGAGTGAAGAAGATGCATTTGTACTCGTTTTGAAGGCCGACGGGTCACAGGTGATAGGCAAAACAGACGCTGGCAGAGAGTTCTACATTTTAGCTGTGCAATATGGTCCCATTCCTGCGTAAGATATTTCCATTGACATGTTAACTAACTCCTGAACGTTAGTACGTACAGCTGTATGTTCCAAGTACATATGTATTGACTTAAGCGCCGTATACGGAGCAAATGCAAATTATGTTTCGAGCTTCTGTTGTAATAGCATTGGCGTTGCGGAAACCGTGTATCGTATCGCGAAGGAGAATGATCTAGACTATGTTTATAAGGCAGCTGCAACTACATTAAAACATAAGATTCTGTTTTTTTTATGATCTGGAAAGCAAAGTATGAAACACCTTTTTAAGGCTGGGAAATGATCAAATGACTGAGTGTCAGACCGAAAATGAGTGCCAAAATCTTAGTGACTAAGACCCAAGGACCAAGGTCCGTGTTCCTCCTAATGTCCTTTGCGTTCCATGGCCGCGGTGACTCTTTCGAATAAATTCCGCAACAAAAGCGTAGTAGTTGGTTGAGAGCTCCAAGACAGCTGAATTATTCTGCCGGGACTTGTCGTGCTTCATTGAGTCGGCGCTTTTTAAACTTCCATGCCCGGAAGATAAACAACGGAAAGTGGAGGCACAGAGATTACTGAGTGTCCGCTGTCCGAGTTTTCGCCCATCTGTCTGTCAGCTGGCTCTATCTCATGAACCGTAATAGGTAGACAGTTGAAATATTGTCAGTGTTAATTTCTATTGCCATTATAAATTAAAGGACGTTCTCAAATAGTTATTAGAAACGTGATATTTTAGGTTTTAACCGACTTCCAAAAAAGGAGGCGGTTCTCAATTAGGCGGGTATTTTTTTTTTAAATATATGTACAACGATCACTCCGAGGTTTCTGATCCGATTTCTGTGATTCTTTTTTTTAGTTAGTATGGTCCCTTTGTGGTGCGAGTCTAACTCGCACTTGATCGGTTTTTTAGTCGCCGCCAATGTTAATTTAGGCTTTCAGGAGTTTCAGTTGTTAATTGAATACTGCAGGGTATTGGTGGCGAAAGAAATCTGCTATTTGAGTGGGCGATAAATTGGGTTTTAAAAGGACTTTCCAGACGCATCTCTTTGTCCGTTGAAAGTCTCAAAGTCAAGCATTTATTTCAATTATAATTTAGTAGACCATTTACTTGTTGAAGCACGTTTATACTATTAAGGCGTCTGTCAGTTGAGAAAGTAAGTTCCAAAACGTGGATTCTATAATTCACTAGGTATTAGATAAATTGTGATACTCAACCCTTTTGCTAAGTCTAAGAAAGTTATTTTTGATAAGAAAAAGTTTGAAGCGATTGGCGAATAAGACATCGAAATATATGTGTCCTGGCATATACATACAGACATTATAAAACAAATAGCTTTTGCTTGTGATTTCGTTCGAGTATATCCCGTTTTTTCCTTTTCCCATGGGAATTTCGGGAAATTCTCTGTTAGTGCTCCCTTAAACTTTCTAAGGAACCCAAATGCCAAATTTAAGTCTACTATGAGCACTTGTTTCGGCTGTGCGTTGTCTGTCAGTCACTCACTCAGCAATGAAAGATTTTTTTATATTAAGATAAGCCGTGTACCTCATAGAATTTCCAATCTAAAAACATCTATACAAACTATCATTCACTACATTTCCCCTTCAGGCGATGAATTTTCATCCAAACAATCCTCGTGAAGTGCTTACCTTCGTTATACATATAAGAAACACTTGAGTAACATTTTGATCCACACCCAGTAGTTTAGACTTTGCTTTCCTGTCAGTGACCTAATGAATTCAAGATTTTTATTAAGTAGATATTAAGGCCATGGGGTCCGAATGCTCATTGAATTTTTCGTGAAATCAGCAATCAGTTGGCCGACTTTTTACATGACCAGAAGGCTAGTTTTTTCTTTGGCCAACGAATCAGGATTGCCATTCAACGTGGCAATGCGGCCAGTGTTCTGAGCACTTTTCTCGATGTGGACAAATTTTTCGATGCCGCCACAAGAAAAACCAAAGGAGCAAACCTACAACGCAACAAAAAACAACCGCAACGCCATCTATCCAACTAGCAGCGAACTGCTAGGTTGAAATCCTGCATCGCGCAAGCAGAGTTTACCATGCGATTTGAACATATACATCAGCCCGAATATCAACTATCGGACAGTCGCCCACACCGGACACAACAACCGTCCTGTCGGAGGATCCTCCCTTTTCAATGGGGGTTTGCGGGACTTTACTATCTGTTCTGCAAAGCCCTATGAGTTTTTTTCCTCCCCTGTTTACTCCGCTTGCACATTTATACAAGTTTTCTACTAGCTATTAGAAGATACTATCGAACTCACAGTCTCTTGCTATCCAGTTCACGCCTCGTCCAAATAAAGCTCCATCTAAAATCCAATGCATTTTTCAATACATCTCCTAATGCAGAACATGCTTATCCCATTAAATCATTATCAACAATTTATTCGGTGTCTCCGTAGCACTCCCGTGAGTACGAATATGGCATTCAATGTTTAGAGTAGCGTGACTCGTCGAAAATATTACGAGGAAGTAATGGAAATTATGTTCGGAAGCTGCCTATTTGTGTATAATGTAGGTAGGTGTATTATTTTGTGTTGTTGATTTTTTAAACATGTATAATAGCTTTTGCCCACGACTTCGTACGCGCATATCCCGTTTTTTCCTGTTCCCGTAGGAATTTCAGGAAATCCTCTCTTAGTGGTCCCTTATACTTTCCAAGGAACCTACATGCCAAATTTCAGCTTTCTACAACCAGGAGTTTCAGCTGTGCGTTGTATGTCAGTCACTCACTCTGTCAGTAACGGAAGAAGTATATATATATTAATTGATAAAACTTCTTAAACTTTTCCTAACTATGATGGCGTTTGTCGGATCTTCCAGTCTATCCGGATAAAGCTTAGTACCAGCATTTTTAATGGATTGACTGCGTATCTGACCTCCACGGCCTAGTAATTATACCCATGGGTAAAACTGAACCCCTAGGCAAGACAAGTGTCAGATTATTTGGCTTCTGAATATCCGGAATGACTATCAAAGTAGACAAAACGGTTTATCGTGCTTTCCTATGCACAGAGAATATCGGTGTGAAATCGATGGTCACCCAACTAGTCCAACCTCAGCAAGCGTTGCTTAACCTCAAAGATCGAACTGTGTGACTGCTATTATTTAGCAATGAGCTCCAACTAGAATCGAATGATGTATATCAAATTTTCAAGTTGTTATCATTAGTAATCCTAATACATAAAATTCTTCCGTTATTGACTGATTGACTGACAGACAATGCACAGCCGAAACTACTGGTCGTAAAAAGCTGATATTTAGCATGTAGGTTCCTTGAGGACGGACGGCGAGCATTGGGTGGCTCACCGTTTGATCAGAACCAGGCCCGGGTCGACGGCGCGCTGTGTTCCACGCGCGCCTCAAGGAGCTGTCAGCATAAAGGACGGGGCCCGCTAGGGCCAGTGCCTGAAAGGGGTTGCGGGATTTGTTCGAGAGAGTCGCCACGGCCCTGGAACGCAAAGGGCATTGGGAGGAACACGGATGGGTTTTAGTCAGTAAGAATCTGACACTCCCTTCTGCTTCTCCCAGAGCGAAAAAAGGTTCCTTGAGGACTGTAGGAGCGCACTAAAAGAGGATTTGCCGAAATTCTTACAGGAACGGGAAAAAAACAAGATATGCACGTCGCAGGCAAAAGCTAGTTTCTAATAAAGCAGCTCTACGACAGGTAGACAGAAATGTAAAATAAGGTTTTTTCTACCATTTTGATTTGAAACCCTTATAACTTCATTTCAAATTAAACTTTATCACGTACTTACTCATTTTAACCCCAATAGTTAACAACAAAAGTATCAACAAACTATTAATGAGATTAAAACCTAACTGCTTAAAGCACAAAGCCCAAGCCGTATTATACTCAAATCAATCCCACCGCGCCTAAACTAAACTCCGTAAAATGACACTCAATTATTACTGAACCAACACCAAAACTTATTCAAATAAACCTCTTACCCGCACCGTTATTGAGAAAAGGTATTAGCATTCAATGGACGTATATTTGCGTAGAACTACTTAAAGCTATGTCTGAGCCATTCTCAGACAAGTTCAAACATGTTCTCTGACCACAAAATAGATAGGTACTTACAGAAGGCCAGCTTCATAAAATGAACGCTGACAGTCTCACGCACACATATACGCGATGCGATCCCAAACCAATGCCGGTCGCGAGTGCGCTTGCACTCGCTGCGCGTGAAGCGTGTCTGTGTGTGCGTGACTTTTTGCTCATCGTATAGAGTCGAACTTCTGTATCTGTGTATTCTGTGTTCTGATTATGCTCTGAAACTATTCTCGTATAGTAGTAATCTTCAGATTAATTGAGTTCTGCTTGTGCAGTCCATAGTCTAGAGATTTGTTTGATTAATTCAATTCAAGAGTTGTACAATGGTCGCTTTGCTGGACAGGTTGAACTGAAGTTAGTTAGAAAACTCCATGTTTAAGACGTCGTTTGAATGTGCTGGTCCTACAAGTTTCGGTTTGAAAGACAATCACGGGCACATAAAATTAAATATCTTCAAATATTAGTATTGTAGCAGACAAGGAAGAGGAAACCATTTTCTTTGAAGTTTTCTGACTTGATCTTAATTGATTAAGGATGGGAAATCATCAAATGACTCCTTCCGCTCTTGGTGAAGTAGAAGGGAGTGTCAGACTTTTACTGACTAAAACCCATCCGTGTTCCTCCTAATGCCCTTTGCGTTCCAGGGCCGCGGTGACTCTTTCGAATAAATCCCGCAACCCCGGCAGGCATTGGGCCCTAGCGGACCCCGTCTTTAATGCTGACAGCTCTTTGAGGCGCGCGTGGAACACAGCGCGCCGTCGACCCGGGCCTGGTTATGACCAGACGGCGAGCCACCCAATGCTCGCCGTCCGCAGGCCCGCGCCTACGGTGGCCGAGAATCGCCCTGCGACGCCCGACGCCCGGGGAGTCTTCTTCTGTTGCGGCGGCTGGGGCGTGAGGTTTCCCTCTCCCTCACGCGTTCGGCTTCCTCCTTCGCTAGCATTACTGCTTCGCAGAAGGAGGTGACCGCTTCCCAAGTCTCCTCGCTCCGGACATGGCTTGAAACAGGGCCGACCGCGATTCACATTGCACCTACCACTATTCTCTGCATCACCCAAAGGTTGACTGGTAGAGAACGCCTATGGCATTAAATCTGCCTCTGCACTTTTTTGTACTGAAAGTGTTAAATAAATAAATCTACACTAATATTATAAAGAAGAAAGATTTGTTTGTTTGTTTGAATTGAATAGGCTCCGAAACTACTGGACCGATTTGAAAAATTATTTTAGCATTGCATAGCTACATTATCAGGGAGGCACATAGGCTATATTATATCCCCGTACTCCCACGGGAACGGGAACTACGCGGGTGAAACCGCGTGACATCCACTAGTAATAAAAAAAAAGGTGTTTGGGATGGGCCAACTGTCATTTTAGTAGCACATACTCTTAATATAAATCACATGTACACGTTTTTAATATCGTCATCAATGATGAAATTTCATTTTGTCTTGATCTTCTATATATCATTATATCGTACCAACAAGCGTTTATGCACTCACAATCCATGACAAAATGCACTACTGCTTCCGTACCAGGATTCCCTTTCCATGCATATTTGCAAAAGCATTACGAAATATTTAGCTTGGATTCCAGACGTTTATTGATCATGGTTATGGTATTTGCAATAACAAATTTAATTGTACTGAGTTGTCGAATAGATTGTGTTACGTAGTACCTAGAACTGTTATTCGGCGAGAGATGCGCGCACCTCGACTATTCTACACTGGGCGTTGTAGAACGAAGGCTGGGGTGCGGGCCCCTCTTCGTCGAAATTTAGAAACCTATTACTCACAATTCCAAGATTTTGATAAATTCGCGCTATCGCGGTCTAAATTTAAAAGAATGGTTTCACAATTACTTGCAAGCTGCCCATAAGACATTGATTCGTTGGTAACTAACTGTATAGTGTTTTTCTTCTATAGATATTTTTTTTCTTCTCATTTAACATGCGTTCGTTATCATCATACTCCGATGTCACTTCGTGGACAATAGTATGGGTTAAACGTTTGCTCGACTGTAATATTATAACTGCTTTTTTGTAAATGTTGTAACGTATAACTATTTTTTGTCCCATAGAAATAAAATAAAACATTGCCAAGCCCCTTAAAACCTACGAACAAATTAGAACATAAAAAAACTACAAGTATTATAAATCATCGATCAGCCATCTGCTTACCCTTTTCCCAACTATATCGTGATCAGGTTGCAGTCAAACCGAATCCAGCTGAATACCAATATTTTACGTGGAGTAGCTGCCTACCAGACCTCCACAACCCATTGACTGGGTAACACGAAACTTCTTAGAAATACTAGTGTCAAATTTTCTGGCTTCTGGCAATCCGTAACGACTGCCAAAGGTTAACAACTTACAGCCGAGACCAACGGCTTAACATGCTTTCCAAGATATGGAGGAGTTTCGGCATGTTAAGATGGTCACACATCCACAGACCGATCTCAGCAAGCGTTGCTTAACCTTGAAGATCAAATCGTGGGGCTGTCATTATTTAGCCACAAACTCGAGTATTATCGACTAGTAAACACAGAAAAAATATAACACCACTAAGCCGTCTTCCAAACTTTTAAACATTCGATATTATTTAGCCAAAGAACTTGGTATTCATCGGTTGTAAAACTACTTAGGCCCGTCTGAGCCTATCTCAGATATTTCGAACTAAGTTCAGCGATATTTACATCTAGATTAGGGTATCGATCTTCATTCAGCTTAAATATTATGGAAAAGAAGCTTATTTACAAAACGATGAGGCAAAGACATGATTTTAAGATACGATAAAAAGAAAAAAATATGATTGAGCTTCAGCTATATACTATTTTTTACCTACTAGCGACGCCCCGGCATCGCACGAACTGGAGAAGCTAAATATCTCATGAACCGTGATAGGTAGACAATTTGAAATTTTCACAGAGTGTGTTTTTCTATTGCCGGTATAACAAAAAATAATAAAAAATCGCCCAAATGCGAGTCGGACTCGCCCACCGAGGGAGTTTGTTGGTACATATTACTTTAAAAAAAGCATATTTTTTGTGATTTAAGTACAGATGTATAGTTTTCAGATTTTTCCCTAAACTTGTAGTATAAAATGGTATTACTTGCCAAATTTCATAGTCCTAGGTCAACGAGAAATACCCTATACATTTTAACCGACTTCCAAAAAAGGAGGAGGTTCTCAATTCGGTTGGTATTTTTGAAGTGAAAACTTCTTTAGCGGCGTTGAGCACTTTTTCTGTAATGGGTATAAAATCTTAAACTCGCGTCAGGACACGTGACCTGATCGAAAAAGCGTAAGACGGACTCGCGTCAGGGTCACGTGATGCTGATCGAAAAAGCGTAAGACGGACTCGCGTCAGGGTCACGTGATGCTGATCGAAAAAGCGTAAGATCGAGGGGAAGGGAGAGGAACTAGTATCTCCCACTCTTTCTACCGTGCCTGAGTGTGCTGCTCCGCTTAGGCGGCACAGGGCGCTTGCGCGAATGTCCGTCTGTGTTTATGTACAGCGTGCCACGCTTATCCAAGGATACGAAATTACGAAATTATGGATGAAAGTTGATTTTTCTAAGAGATAAAAATTAATGTAATATATAAATAAATAACGATATAATATTATGAATAATAACATGTAAATTGTCATATTTGTGTACGATAGCGCAATAAATAAACATTGTATTCTACCTCATAAATGATAGTATTTTTGTACTTATAATTAAACACAACGTTAATACTAAAGTTTTCACTTCTGCCGGCACTCCCGGAGTGCTACCGGTGTTTTTTTTTAATGTATGTACACCAATTACTCCGAGGTTTCTGATACGATTTCTGTGATTCTTTTTTAGTTCGATGCGGTATACTTGCCATTTGATCCCTTAAAAATTTGATTCAGTTTGGTTCAGTAGTTTTTATTTTATGAGCATTTTTCCTTTTTTTAATTTCTGCGTAGACGAAGACGTCCAAGTATCACCACTTAAAAGTGAAAAATAAAAAACTTTTTACAAAAAAATATAACCGACTTCCAAACAAAACACTACAAAGTATAAAATAACCTTAATTTCGGAAGTCGGTGTTAAAAACAAACAAACAAAACCAAAAACACCCACTTCCGAAATTAAGGTTATTTTGTACTTTGTAGTGTTTTGTTTGGAAGTCGGTTATACTTTTGATTCCCTTGAGAGTGTCGAAATATACATTTTTGCAGCATAAACGGCCGTATCTTTTTTTACGTTAACTTAGAAGTTTGATTATTTCACAGCTTCAAGGGACTGTAGACCTGAGTATATGGTTTTAATTTCAACTCGATAAAGGGAGGTCGATAATTTTTATTATTTGTTGTTATAGCAGCAATAGAAATACACAGTCTGTGAAAAATTTCAACTGTCTACCTATTACGGTTCTTGAGATACAGCCCGCCGACAGACAGACGGACAGATGGATGGACGGTCGGACAGCGGAGGCTTAGTAATAGGGTTCCGTTAGTTACCTTCTGTGTACGGAACCCTAAAAATAACGCAATATTAATACACTGCCGCAATAATAGAACACTAGTGGACGTCACGCGGTTTCACCCGCGTAGTTCCCGTTCCCGTGGAAGTACGGGGATAATATATAGCCTACGTTACTCCCTGATAATGTAGCTATCCAATGCTAAAAGAATTTTTCAAATCGGTCCAGTAGTTTCGGAGCCTATTCAATTCAAACAAACATACAAACAAACAAACAAATCTTTCCTCTTTATAATATTACGTGACACCACAGCTAAGAAAGCAAGCCTTCAACTCACTGCACAACTTACACCACCCAGGATGTTCTGCTACAGTGCGACTGGTAACTCAAAATTTTGTATGGCCTGGGATTCGCAAAGACTGTAGAGAGTGGGCTAGACAATGTTTGAAATGCCAAACAAGTAAAATCACCCGCCATACCACCTCACCTTTATCCACATTCCCAACTACATCCTCCAGATTCTCCCACATACACCTTGACCTAATAGGGCCCCTAACCCCCTCTTATGATTACAGATACTGCCTCACCGTCATCGACCGATTTACTCGGTGGCCTGAGGCGTATCCGCTAAAGGAGATCACCGCTGAGGCCTGTGCTGCTGCCTTGGTGTCTGGCTGGATAGCTAGATTCGGCTGTCCCGCACGGGTGACTACGGACCAGGGTCGCCAGTTCGAGAGCCACCTGTTCAAGACCCTCACCACCCTGGTTGGTGCGCGCCACCTTCGCACCACTGCCTACCACCCGGCTGCAAATGGCATCGTTGAGCGACTGCATCGTCAGCTTAAGGCAGCCATTATGTGCCATTCTTCGTCACAGTGGACAGAGGCCCTACCACTGGTGCTACTCGGCATGCGGAGTTCTTGGAAAGAAGACATCCAAGCTACGCCTGCGGATCTGGTATACGGCGAATCTTTACGACTACCTGGTCAATTCCTATCTCCCACAGAGCAGTTCACCGCAGCCGATGTCACACAGTATGCCACGCGTCTCCGTGTCCACATGGCTAAACTCACCCCGAGGCCAACATCGTGGCACACGACTTCTCCTTTCTACATTCCTCGAGACCTTCATACTACTTCACACGTCTTCCTCCGCCGTGACCACGTCCGAGGGTCACTTGAGCCACCTTATTCTGGACCATACAAGGTCCTAGAAAGAAAACCCAAGTACTTCACAATAGAGGTAAAAGGGAAGAAAACTAACGTTTCTGTTGACAGACTCAAACCAGCCTTTATTATGAGAGAAGAAGAGAAGACACCAGAGGAAGCAACATCACCTATTGCCGTTACCACCTCAGAAACGGCAGGCGAAGAAAAGAGGACCAGAAGCGGGCGGTGCGTGAGGTTCCCAGATTTTTATCGACCGTAGTTACGGTCTGGCAGGGGGGAATTGTGGTGTGATTAATTTCATATGGACCGCCATCCTTGATTTCGGAGCGAAATCGCTCCGCTCATGCACCTTGGGCCAGCCCCCTACGAATCATACGATCTTTTGTTCGCGCTGAGGTGAATGACCGAGCGCTTACACGAGCCGCGCGCAGCCACGGCGCGCGTGATATTTGTACCGGCGAAGGCAGCAAGGACCTTGAGCGGCCGGGCGACGGCGTGCGCGCAGCCAGCCTGTGAGGGAGCCGAGCTGCGAGCGTCAGACCACTGTTGGCTACCAGCCCGTACTCTCGCGCCGCGCTTAACTTGCTTTTGGTTTTAATTTGCTTTTTATTTTGTTATTAGTTTTAATTTAAATTCAATATATTAATTTGTTACTTTTCTATCGTTCTTCATTCACTTTCCTCTATCCTGCTGAGCTTCACTTGCTTGCTATTATAGCGCTTAATAGCCTTACTATACGGGTTAAATTCCCGTGTAGTGTTAGTATAGTTATCGCACCTAACTATACTACAGTGTAGATAATACAGAGGAAAGCCTCAGCAACAAGAAACTTAGTTTCCCACTGACTACAGTTCCTAGAGAGATCAAAACTCCCAGTTCAGTATTATTGTTTTGGTTATCAAAGATAATATCAAGTGTTTGTGTAAGTTTCAATTGCTTTCACAGTAACTCTTCAAAACTAATCATCTGAAAATTATTCAAGTAATTTACTAATAGCCTCTGTGAAGTCAATACGCTGAAAGGGTTAAAAGAGTTAAGGAAAAAGATGAAAATTATTTGGTTAATAAAAACGTACTTTTCATCGAATTAAAAGGGCTTTTGTTTAATTTGGAGGGAAAGATATCTTCATCTTTTATCTTTGTAGTGTTATCTTTTCTCGTTATCTTTCTTCATCCTACTTATATTAATTTGTTAAGTCTTTTCCTATGAAATTACCGTTTCACTAAATGCAGAGGCGGCGCAAGTCGTGGGCGATGTGGGCCAACGCCTACAACCTTGCGGTTCGAAGGGCCTCGCAGTTTTGTTTTTGTTTTTTAGCTCAGAAAAAATCGTAGCTAAGGCCACAAAAATATCCAACTTATCCGAGTCTATTTCAAAATTTTTGAGCTCGCTTTGCTTGCTCTTGCTATTTGAGTTATATTTATTGTTAAGGTTTACTTTAGTAAGTATTGGCAAAATATTAGCAGCGGCAGGATATGCACTATGATTTACTCGTAAAAGCTCACTACGCTCTCTCTTACAACACAGGTTCCTTAAGTTTAGTTCTTTCTTGAATTTTCCTACATTTTCCTAATACTTATTTACAAATTTTGAATAAAAAATCTAAACTAATCGTGGCGGGGTGCGATTGAGTTCGCCGCATCTCACCATCAATCGTAGAATCCAACCTCTGAAAACCTCAAATAATCATCATTCCTAGGCAGGACCTAGAGGGCCTCGCAAAATGCCAATCTTGCCCACATCAAATTTTAGTCTTGCGCCGTCACTGACTAAATAAGCTATTTCGAACTATGATAACTTGGAATTATAAATTCGAATAAAGCCATGAAAATGAATACATGTAGATTTTCGTTTTGTTGTAATTTCTATTAGGGATAAGATAGAGAAAAGAGGAATACGCTCCGTAGACTGAGAAACCTTCCAAAGATGCAAAAAGTTTCCACGACTTGATTATAATCTTTCTGCTCTTTCCATGATTAATTTTTTTCGTTGTCTCTTACAATCGCTGTTATCGCTTGTCCTACTTTCAACTTTAGAATTATCATCATCTGCCTAGCCTTTTCTCAACTATATTGAGGTCGGCTTCCAGTCAAACCCGATTCAGCTGAAAACCAGTATTTCACATGAAGCGGCTGCCTACCAGACCTCCACAAAAAATTAACTGGGTTACACGGTATTTTTTGGCAAGACTGGAGTCAGATTTACTGGCTTCTGACTATTTGTAACGACTGCCAAATATCAATAAATGGCAGCCCAGACCACTAGCTTGTTGTGTTTTCCAAGGCACGGACGAAACTTGGTATGTTAAGATGGTCACCCATCCACAGAACAAACTTGGCAAGCGTTGCTTAACCATGAAGATCGACCCGTGCAGCAGTTATTCTTTAGCCACGAGCAATTACGCACATAATATTACTAGGTAAAACTGTGTAATCTGTTAGTAGCTTAAATAAAAAATTCAATAACAGTTTTTAGAGGCTACGATGCGTGGTTTATGAGATATCGTCGTTATATAGAACACATCATACGCGAGAAATTTCGCTTCAACATCGAGTGACTTCCCAGAATCGACCACAAAACGTTCATTGCGCGGTTCTGGTGTTCATTTGCTCATATTTTCCTCTATTAAGTTAAGCACACAGTTACCTGTAAGAAATTGTGGCACTAAACCTTTTTTAAGTTAAGTATTTATGTAATATTTTTGGTGCTAACAATTGTTGGTGAGCCTAATAAATAAATAATTATCGTTTATATGGTAAACCCTATCGAGTTGTTGCGCTGGCAGGGAGCACCTACCGGTTTTGACGTATTTAGGTGTATCCACAGATATCTGGGCCGTACCTGAGACGTGGCCGGGCTGTGATCGAGCCGTGGTCCGTTCAGAGCTCAAACAAGAGACGTACATTTCGTATTAACTCGTTCACACACGTCCGTGTCCGGACGATGACGTATCAGACCACGTTCCGACGGACCATGGCCCGGTCACGGTCTTGGCTTGTGTTTTTTTTTAAGGATGGGAAAATCAAATGACTCCTCCTGCTCTGGGCGGAACGAAAAGGAGTGTCAGACTCTTACTGACTAAAACCTACCCGTGTTCCTCGTATTACCCTTAGAGTTCCAGGGCCGCAGTTACTCTTTTGAATAAATTCCACAATACTTCTTAGAGATCTAAGCTTTGAATCGTACAACTAGCTTCACCTCTTTGACTGTGCGACCACGAAAATTCAAAAGTAAATTGATTAATTGAAATATATTCCTTGATGATGATCGCGTATTCGCATAATGATCGCTTTTGATATCACCCACAGACATAATTACTTTTCCTGAAACTTAAATATTTAACTACCGCGTTATGTCAATTTATGACTTGAAGTGCAGTAATACCACTTTATTGCAGCGAAATTATTTAATCAACGCGAAATCTCCAATTTATATTTCATAGCCAGTTTCGTATGATTAAATCAAATAGTTATTTAATTACTTAAAGTGTTTCGTCAGCGTTTTTACTCGCAGACAGGAGTGAAATAATAATTAAAATTCTGAAACACAGATTTTTTTATTTGCATTTATAGCGAAATTATTTAAGTTTTTAATGGAATTAATTACTTAGTTATTGTTTGTCTTTTCTTTTGAATTGAAAAGTTTACCGAGACTCCTTCGTGCCTCGGATAGTACATTAAGCCATTGGTCCCGGCCCTAATTAGTAGATCTTTAGTAGTTGTTACAGATAGTCAGAAGTCAGAAATCTAACACTAGTCTTGCCAAAGAGAACCGTGTTACCCAGTTAATGGGTTGTGGAGGTCTGGTAGGCAGCCGCTCCACGTAAAATACTGGTATTCAGCTGAATCTGGTTTGGCTGGAAGCCGACCCCAATATAGTTGGGAAAAGGCTAGGTAGATGATACAATACTAGTAGATTAGAATGGGATAGACTCGCGTTTGACCACTTTTTCACCAGATAAAAAACGATATAGTAGCCGAAGATGGAGCACAATTGACTAGAATCACCAATTCACTCATGACATAAAGGCCTCACTTTTGAAGCTTTCAGGAAATAGAAACTCCGACAGGAAATACATACATAAGCTCACGACTTTCTTCCATCGGGGTAGGTATAAACTACAGGCGTATGAGGCCACTATTACTATCAAATACAATTACTATAGAGATCAGATGGTCGATGGGACCGAAAATTCTAGAGTGGTGACCGCGTACCGGTAGACGCAGCGTTGGCCTCACACACGGTGGACAGATGACCTGGTGAGGATCGCGAGTAGCCAATGGATGCGAGACGCACAGGACCGGTCGTTGTGGCGACACTTGGGGGAGGCCTTCATTAATATTGCATAGTAACCTGGCAATGGTTTGAGATACTGATTTCCGGGTTTGTCAAGTCCAGAATCGGGATACTTCAAAACCGAACAAGACTTTTTTTTTACCCGACTGCGCCAGAAGGAGGGTAATGTTTTTCGAGAGTATATAAGTGTGTATGTATAATTGTTTGGCACGCTCTGGGGCCAGAACGGCTGTGGATTTTAGCTTGAGAAGTGTCGTTAGATTCGTCTTGATTGTGAGAGTGACAATGAGTATATAAAAATTAAAATGGCCGATTGTTGGTGCCATATTATGCCATTTTCAAAACGTATCGAGTGGGGTATCAAAATAAAGGGCTTGAGGATACAATTCCAAAAATGTCAAAAAGTATTTTTTTTAAATTATACGCTTGTGCCTCTAGAACAAACACAGTTTCCACTGTTTTATTAAGTAGTCAAAGGTCATTTATTCAAATTAGGCTAAGAGCCAGCACTTTTTGAGCGTCAAATTTTACATAAAGACAGTCCCCCAAAACACTAGGAAGTGGTGACCACTTCCTAGTGTTTTAGCTGTGGAGAAGAAGTGGCGCAAAAAATTCCCCAGTAACACACCTGTCCGTCTTCTTGATAGTAAATCTTTGATATTCGTTACGAGTGGTCTGAAATCAAGAAATCTGACAGCTGTCTTGCCAAGGAGTATCTTGTTTCACAGTTACTGGTTTGTGACGTCAGAACGCATTCAACACTAATCTCTCAAAGTTAGAGTGAACAGCGGGTCTAAAAAGGCCACTTTAGCAGAATCATATTAGAATCATAACATTAACCACACAACAATCTGTCAAATTTCATTTTCACCTTTATCGCTAACGCATTAGGTTCCAGGTTGATTGGGAAAATTTGACAGTGACGGGTAGCGTAATGTGCTTTCTGATTCTGCGAAAGTGTTTTAAGACCCGCAGGCTTCTTCTGTGTTAGCTCACTTCATCTTCGACTTTGTGTCTGTCACTTCAGACCAGAATCAAGAGCAAACCCATCTCAAATGAGAAAAACTGGCCAAGTGCGAGTCGGACTCGCGTGCAAAGGGTTCTGAACTATTTTTTTTTTAATGTTATCCTATAATGTATAGGTAAAGATTTATTATCTCCATTTTTTTTTTCAAAATTTTAGGCTCAGTAGTTTCGGAGATAAGGGGGAATGGTCATTTTTTGTCTACTTTCCTGAATAACTTCAAAACCATTTATTTTAAAAATATTAATAAAACCCTCATAGTAAGCCCTTTTATTTGATATGTACCCATTGATATATAAAAAAACTCAAGATACACACTCAGCATTTCAAAAACGTCCGCAAAAAACAAGCGCAATATGTATAATTGTGCACTAGTTTCAAACAGTCTCGCATCGCTCGCCATACTGCACTGCTTTGTAAAAACAACTTTAAGCGATCCATGTAAGGTTGAATTTGCAAAAACAATTGCACATCAAACGCCATACTGCACTGCTTTGTAAAAACAACTTTAAGCGATCCGTGTATGGCTGAATTTGCAAAAAAAATTGTTTATAGTATAACTACACGCAACTCACACATGACACTTGATACATGTCAGTTTTGGACGACAGTTTCGAGTGTTGCATTTGTTCGAGACTGTGCATCTTGGGTTTTTTATATATCAATGTATGTAACACGATATTTTTGTGATAGACGGACAGAAAGACAGACACCTGAGTGATCCTATAAGGGTTCCGTTTTTTGTTCGGAACCCTAAAAAAAGGCAGTTGTTCCATGTAAAATCCGGGTCCTGAACTGCATCACATTGAGTCAGAAGCCGACCCCAACACAGTTACGAAAAGGCCTGGCCAATTGATTGAATCGATACAAAAAGGCGAAGTTACCGTGAAAACGTAAACTTATTCTAAGGAAATCGAACATCAAATGAGTTATCGTTCGGTTCTTAATTGGTGGTCTGACCTTTCCAAAGTTTCTAAAGGCAATTTTACCTTTAAACGCTCCTTCAGAATTAAGGGTCTCCGAATTCAAACTTTTTTTCAAAATTCTCGAAAGTATGCGCTCATACTTACTCTTAGTATTTTAGTGTTTAGCTCTTAGAACTAAATTAATTGGAGTTCTTTCATCTTAATACAATTATTATAAATGCTAAAGTTCAGATTTTTATTATTATTTATTTTATTTATCATAATCAAGTTTTACAAAAATCTTTCTTATAACTATGCCCCACAAAACCATTTACACGGTTAGCCTGCGGGAACGGAACAAACAGTTGCTACGAAATATCTTATAGTAGTAGTGCGGACACGTGTAATTACTTATTAACCACTTATAGATGGATGGATAATTTGTTATGTATTAATATTAAGTTCTATATATGCTCTCCACTCTCCCATGCGACATATGATATAATTACTGCTATAATGCAACTAGCATTTCGCTAAGAGGGTGCAATTTGAGTAGCACGTTTCAAATCTAATCATTATAAACATGTCAGTCGGGTTCCATATTACATTTGCTCTCTGTCCATCGCTGCATGATATTATGTTAACAAGTATTAACAGGGTTGCTGTAGTTTGAATATCCAGCTTGCTTATATTCTGTTCCAATTTGAGGAAGCGATGTTGTGTTAATTTTACAAATAATAAATATTGGTGCTCTGAAACAATATTACGTATATGAAGAGCTCCTGGCTAGTTTATATCAGCTGCACGGTTCGATTTTTAAGATAAAGTAACGCGTGCCGAGGTCGGTCTGTGATCGTTGATCAATGACCATCCTAACATATCGAGATTCCTCCGTGCCTCGGAAAGCACGTTAAGCCGTTGCTCCCGACTGTCATTTGTAGATCTTTGGCAGTCGCTACGGATTGTCAGAAGCCAGAAAATCTGACACCAGTCTTGCCAAGAAGTAGGTATCGTGTTACCCAGTTAACGGGCTAAGGAGGCCTGGTAGGTAGCCGCTCCAGATAAAATACTATTATTTAGCTGAATCCGGTTTGACTGGGAGCCGACCCCAATATAGTTGGGAAAAGGCTAGGCAGATGAATGATGGTGCCCTGGAACAGTAACATGGGGCCACTGCAGACCGAGAAGGAAATGCGGGGTGACCTTGATGTCTTCCTTAAGAATTAAAAAAAAAAAAAGAAAAATTGTTTATTCCGCCCAAACAGAAGGATTGGAAAGGAGACTCAAAATCTGCCTGCGTCTGTGTTTCCAAACGCTTACAACCCTAATCTCTTCAAAGTTAGAGTGAAAAGGCTCCTTCTGGGTAAGCTCGCTCCATCGTAGACTTTGTCTCTGTCATCTCTGACCTAGACTAGAGTCAAGAACAAACCCATAACAAATAAAAAATATCGTGATCGTTGGAAAATGGAAGGAGGCGTTTGACCAGCAGTGGGGCAGTACGGAACTACGGACTAGTAATAATAAGTAGGTATTGGTGATCGCGACCAAACTTAAACAGGGTGTTGCTTCTGCTAGCTGACATGCGTAGAAATTTCTAGTATCGTATCACAAAATGTTTTATTATACCATTGTATAAATTCAAGTTCTTCAAACGTAACTTGAGTGTGTTGCGCCACTTCTTCTTCACAGCTAAATCACTACTAAGTGATGACGGGCTGGGCGATTTGGGTCTTCATGTATATTTTGACGTTCAAAAAGTGCTGATTTTCAGCATAGTGTAAATAAATGACTTTCAATTTTGACTAAGTGCATTCCTTCAAATAACTCGAAAATAAACCAATCGTTACCGAGATCACAATCTGGAACATCCCATTTGAAGCAACGCACACAATTACCAGTCATATGAAAAGATTAATATTAGTCTAGAAGACGTAAGTGTGGCCATTCTAATATTCAGATTTCGAAAATAAATTAACAACTTGTCAAAAATTAAAAGAAAATGGTGAAAATTCATTCAACTAATCATTATTGTTCATGCGCGTTTGACAGTTGTCAATCTTTTCAAAGTTAGAGTGAACAGGTTACTACTGGGTAAGCTCACTCCATCGTCGACTTTGTCTCTATCATCTCAAGTAAAAAAACTGGCCAAATGCGAGTCGGACTCGCCCACCGAGGATTCTGTACAAATTTGTAAGTACATATTATTTTAAATACTATATATTTATGATTTAACTAGCTTCTGCCAGCGGCTTCGCCCAGGTGGTCCCTAGGGAACATATTCTCGGGATAAAAAGTAGCCTATGTCCTTTCTCAGGCTCTAGACTACCTCTGTACCAAATTTCGTTAAAATCGGTTCAGTAGTTTTGGCGTGAAAGCGAGACAGACAGACAGAGTTACTTTCGCATTTGTAATATTAGTAATATATTAGAAAGGATTACAAATGTGTAGTTTTCAGACTTATTCCTATACTTGTAGTATAAGACGGTTTTAACTGCCAAATTTTGTAGTTCAAGGTCAACGGAAAATACTCTATACATTTTGATTCCCTTAAAAGTGTCGAAATATTCATTTTTTGCGGCATAAACGGTCGTATCTTTTTTTTCGTTAGATCAGAACTTTGAGGGATCGTGGGCTTGAGTATATGGTTTTAATTTCAACTCGAAACCTCCACGCGTTCTCAAAATAAAGGGTCTTGACAGACAGACGGACGGACAACAAAGTCATCTTATAAGGGTTCCGTTTTTTTCCTTTTGAGGTACGGAACCCTAAAAAAACCGGCGTTTTTTTGCGTTGATTATTGTTCGAAAAACTGAACCTGTTATAAATACTACCTGAAACTGACGGTCCGAAAAGTATGTTTAGAAATCAAATACCAATTCTAAGTCAGCCTCAAGGAATACATTTCAATTAATCCATTTACTTTAGGATTTTCATGGTCGCTCAGTCAAAGAGATGAAGCTAGTTGTACGATTCAAAGCGTACCTAAATCTCTAAGAAGGGCTACGGAATTTGTTCGAAAGAGTTACCGCGGGCCTGGATCAAGATTCAAGATTCATTTATTGATGTGAGTTTTGGTACATTTTAAATAAGTTTCTAAAAATAAATAATCAGTTCCACAAAAAACTACCCTAAAGGTGTACACTCTTTTACGTCATTAGTAATAATTATTAGAAAAATAATAAACAATATATTAAAATAAAATAACTACAAAAAATAAAACTGGCCAAGTGCGAGTCGGACTCGCGTGCAAAGGGTTCCGAACGAATTTATTTTTTCTAACATGTTATTTTAACACTACAGACTTCTAATAGTTTTCCTTTAATCTTGAGGTTAAGATCTATTATCTCCATTTTTTCTAAAATTTTAGGCTCAGTAGTTTCGGAGATAAGGATGGTCATTTTTCGTCTAATTTCTTGAATAACTTCAAAACCATTTATTTTAAAATTATGAAAAAAAATATTATTAAAACCCTCACAGTAATTCCTTTCATTTGATATGTCACACGATATTGTTCAAAAAACTTTTTTTTTTAATTTTCTAGTTCGAGCCCATAAAGTGACCCCTATACTAAAAATTTAATAATTTACGTAACGCGTCCGTGTTTGGGTCATAGAATTCCATATGTGTACCAAATTTCAACAGAATCGGTCCACTGGATCCGGAAAAAACTGGCTGTGACAGACGGACAGACAGACAGACACCCGAGTGATCCTATAAGGGTCCCTTTTTTTTCGGAACCCTAACAAACAAGCAAAAAATTAAGTATATTATTATTATTATTCCTTTATTTCAGGCAACTGTGGCCCATACAAATACAATACACAACAAAATAGAAAAAATAAATAAAAATCAACTAATACTTATAAAATGTAAACAGCAAAGGGCGTTCGGGGTGGGTTCCAAACAGTAAGAGGCTGAAATTCTCTTATTCTCTTCGCCTCTGCCCAGAGCGAAAGGATTCATTTGATGATTTCCCACCCAAAAAAAATCTGTATGGAAAAGAACGAGTGAGAAACTCCTATTTAAAAAAATAAGGTTGGTGCTACTGAATAAAATATATCAAATAGTTCCTGTCGCCCAACCCTTCTATATCTGTATAAAAAAACCATGTTAAATGTTCAGATTTTTTTTTTTGATTTTCAAAAAAAGTATTTACTTTCAGATGAATCTCGTAATATAATAATTATTTCTGTACCCAATTGATTTATTAATGTACACACATGTATGTATAATATACTCGTGTAAGATATATATATTAAATGAAACCAAAACCTAGTGTTAACCAGCAATAACATATTATTAATATTATTTTTGAAAATATGTTGTGAATTAAATACTTCTATGAAACTAGATTGTAATCAATCCCGAGGATTTCAAATTCCTCTTGTTGATATAAAAGTATCAATCAATAATTGTATGCTCCCTTTGAGATCAAAAGGTTTTTCACTTCCGGAAAGGGAACAATCGTTGACCTTATCTTTTATTCAGACACTCAATCCTATTTTTTATATTGACGTTTGTGCTTAAGCTACATTTAATCATATGTATTTTTCAGCTTTAGGCAATACTTAATTTTTTTCTGTAAAAATTCTTCGGAAAAATACTTTGGAAAACTGTAAAACATGCTGAAATAGCATTTGTTACAATATAGTATGTCAAATGTATTATTATGCAAAATAAGGTTCACAGTCCTTTAAAAAATAAGCTTTTGTTTATGTCATAAAAATTAGTGTGAGTAGGTATATTTCACACACGCATTTTAGAAACCCATCACTTAATCAACAATTTATTTTTAGCCTAAAATTACGCAACCGCCACGCGGTTTCAGGAGTATTTAACAAAATTTTGTTTCATTGTGTCAAAGTAAATTACGTTGTTAGGTAGTGGCATAATAATTAACTGAATTTCAAAGTAATTTTACTGAAACAACAATATTTTTAATCAACCTGTTAATAGTTAAATAGAAAACACACGAAACACTTCGAGTAGTTTCAAAACTTTACTCACTTCATACTTATGTAACTTTAAAACTTCTTTAACGAGCAAATCCTTTTGCAAAAATCACCCAATATTTTGATATAAAAAATAACAGCTAAATACCGGTATTAATAGTAAAGAAATAATCGCTAAAAACTTACCTAAAAACACTTAAAGCACATCACTATAACTCACAAAAAAAATCTCAAATTTCGTCAACACTCACTCAACGGTAACACATTATTTCATCGAAATACTTTTATCGAAATGTCACTTCACTGCATTTTTTAAACACTGCGCGCGAAATGTATAATACGAGGAACAGGCGTGCAGCTCCACACGCTACGCGACTGAATCTACCCCCCACCGAGCAAGGCTACGCGATAACCGCGCATGCGCCAGCTTCCAGTACAGTCAGAAACTCGGCTTTTATATACATTTTTCTGTTAATAAAAACGTACAATGTTAAATTACAGAGAAATATAGAGAAAAATTGTACATCTATTTGGTAAAAGGAGATCTTGAGGCAATGTTTTTTTAAGTGGGAGTATGAAAGCTGGTTCTGTTAGTGGAAACTCGATTTATTTTTCGCGTGGGAGAGCTTAAAATTGGTGAAAAAAAAAATTGATAGCTTAGAAGGGTTTTGAAGGTTTCAAAAAGACTATAAACCAACGTTTTCCTTGGACCTACATGGTTTAAAAAAGTATATTTTTCTGAATGAAATGACAGATGACCTTGAATTTCTCAGTCACGGTCAGCGTTTATTGGTTCAAAGGAGGATTTAATTTTGAAGCCCTGAAAGCGCTCAGCGGTTTATTTGGACTAGAATTTAATAGGATTTTAAATGAAGCCTCATTTTGGGGAATATTTGGAACTGAAGATTTTTGGGCTAAGATACAAAAACTTGATTGAGTTTCAGTTTCAAGCCCTATTTATTTTAATAAAAATTATTTATAATTTTTTAAATTAAATTATTTATACTAATATTGTAAGGTGGGAAAGGTAAAGGAGGTAAAAAAGATTTGTTTTTTTTTTTTATTTGCGATGGGTTTGCTCTTGACTCTAGTCTAGGCCAGAGATGACAGAGAAAAAAATTTGGTACTACTACTGATCCTGTATCTGATGAAATAGTGGTCGATGTAGCACGCTTGAAGTAACCCAAATGGCACACACAGATATAATATACTGTAGATATAAGGAAACGTCATTTTAAAACAATAACATTTTGTGCCTTACGGCCGCGCCAAATAGGTCTAGTTTAGCAAAATACCAAACAACTAGCAGTTCTCGGACGTTGATTTTCAACGGATCCTTCAGTCGGCCAATTCTTTTTACTCTTAGGGTTCCGTAGCCGATGGACAACCAACGGAACCTTCTCTTTAAAAAACATATAACCACCAACTTCCATACAAAACACTACAAAGTATAAAATAACCTTAATTTCGGAAGTCGGTGCTTTTGGTTTTGTTTCTTTGTTTTTTAACACCGACTTCCGAAATTAAGGTTATTTTATACTTTGTAGTGTTTTGTTTGGAAGTCGGTTATAATTTTTGTGAAAAAGTTTTACTTTTTCATTCACTTCTCAGTGGTGATACTTGGACGACGTCTTCATCTACGCAGAAAGTTTTTAATTTATTCGTTTTTTTGGTTATTTCAAAAGCAAAAAACCTCATAAAATAAAAACTACTGAACCAAACTGAACTCAATTTTTACGGGAACAAATGGCAACTATGGACATACAAAAATAATTACACAAATCGGATCAGAAACCTCGGAGTAATCGGCGTATATACATAAAAAAATACCCGCCGAATTGAGAACCTCGTCCTTTTTTGGAAGTCGGTTAAAAAAAATCTCAATTTCCCTAAATATTTGACAGATTGCGACTGAGATGTGAATGCGAACTTAGCTTAAAAAATTGTAGAATTCGCTCTCAGTTAATTTGCCATAATGGCACCGTGATAAACTTAGGTGTAGTGACCCTGAAGTACACTGTAAGTGCACACAAAGATTTTGATTGGCAGCTTACTGTAAACTCAGTTCTCTTAAATGTTCATAGTGAGTTGTTTACAGCATTTTTATTTGTTTATTTTCATAGTGAGTTGTTAACAGCATTTTTATTTGTTTATTTTCTTAGTGAGTTGTTTACAGCATTTTTATTGGTTTATTTTCATAGTGAGTTGTTAACAGCATTTTTATATAGTATTATAAATAAAATTGATACGCATTTGTCTCAATTATCTATATTAATTTTATAAAAAGGTGAAGTTTGTGAGGTTGTAGGGTAGGGGGTAATCTCTGGATTTACTGAACCGATTTTGAAAATTATTTACCAATAGAAAGCCACGTTATTTGTGAGTGTCATAGGCTACATGGTGCCGTATGGTGTCGGCCGGTGCCGTATGGTGCCGTAAAATTAATACCTACCCATCACTTCTCTCATGAGACTTACCAGAGAATGGGCAGCAGCGTTCTCTGTAAAACGCAACACCACACACTGCGATCGCCACCCCGCCTGCCAAGCGTGGCAATTATGGCAAACCCCCCTTTGGGGAAGGTCTATGTCCAGCAGTGGACGTCTTTCGGCTGATATGACGATGATGATGATAGGCTATAATATTAACCCAAAAATACCGTGCAACGAAGTGGAACGGGTCAGCTAGTTTTTAATAAAACCAGGACATCCAAATCGTCGTTTAGAAAACACATGACCCTCTTTGACTCGGCTGCTGTAGGGTAAAGGAGGAACTCCACATGATAAATAGAGCAGTTTGTCATTCGGACGGACTATGTTGGGATATGCTGCAAGCTTAAATAATGAGCATAAATCTGCTTTCACATAATATTATAAGCAGCTTTTTAAGGGAATTTATTTAGTAACCACCTTTTGCCCGCGACTTGTACGCGCATGTCCCGTTTCTTCCCATTCCCGTAGGAATTTCGGGAAATCCTATCTAAGTGCGTAGTGCATGCTAAATTTCAGCTTTCTACGACCAGTAGTTTCGGCTGTGCGTTGTCTGTCGGTCACTCAGTAACGGAAGAATTTTATATTAGGATGATTTCGTTCTTGGTACAGCCAGGGAGTCAAATTACCTTCCAGAGTCGTGTGTTTAAAACTGGTAACCTGTGGGTTTTTCATTCCCGAGTGAATAGGTTACTTCTAGGTAAGAGTGTTCCATTGTCGACCACATTATTGCTTACCACCAGGTGAGGTTGACTGCACAAAGTGGGATATTGATCTGTGTAGCTGGAACATACAATTAAAATGATAAATGATATTTATTTTGCAAATATGTTACAAGTAACTCTTTTACACGTAATTTTTTTTGCCACATTAATCTAGATGAGGCCGGTGTAAAAAAAATGTATCCAACGAAATATCTCATATTACTTACATAATTCTACATAATTCCTTATTTGGTACCAACTGTTGCCTGTGGTATAGCTCGTTTTCTATGGACCGGATTTTATGTAAAATTTGGCGCATTTTCAATTTTTAGGGTTCCGTATCCAAAGGGTAACCAACGTTAACCTATTACTAAGCGTCTGTCAGTCAGCGTACTCTATCTTCGACTACATCATCGCTTACCAACAGGTCAGATAATGGTCAAACGCGTGCCTATCAATAGTAAAAAATAGTGTTTTTCTATTGCCGCTCTATCAACAAATAATAAAAAAACTGGCCAAGTGCGAGTCGGACTCGCGTGCAAAGGGTTCCGAACGAATTTATTTTTTTTAACATGGTATTTTAACACTACAGACTTCTAATAGGTTTTCCTGTAATCTTTAGGTAAAGATCTATTAACTCCATTTTCTTTTTCAAAATTTTAGGCTCAGTAGTTTCGGAGATAAGGGGGGGAATGGTCATTTTTCGTCTAATTTCTTGAATAACTTCAAAACCATTTATTTTAAAATTATGAAAAAAATATAATTAAAACTCTCACAGTAATTCCTTTCATTTGATATGTCACACGATATTGTCCAAAAAACTTTTTTTTTTAATTTTCTAGTTCGAGCCCCAAAAGTGACCCCATACTAAAAATTTAATAATTTACGTAACGCGTCCGTGTTTGGGTCATAGAATTCCATATGTGTAGTTACCAAATTTCAACAGAATCGGTCCACTGGATCCGGAAAAAACTGGCTGTGACAGACGGACAGACAGACAGACACCCGAGTGATCCTACAAGGGTTCCTTTTTTTTCGGAACCCTAAAAATGAAGGTTTATGGTACTAAACCCTTTGTGTGCGAGTCAGACTCGCACTTGGCCAGATTTTTTAATTTATGCGCCTTGTTACATTTTCTCAAACTTTTGCAGCTGAAAAACTATTCACTTTAAACTATTTTTATGAACTTACTCAAAGTAACATCTAAAGAATCAATAAAGTTTAGTCTTTTTCCATTTAAATTCCGGTGGGTTTCCAGTCTAATTTATGTAGATGAATATCAATATTTTTTGATAGCGACTGCCTATTTGACCTTCAGTACCCACTTAATGGGTAACATGGCCCTTTTGGCCATTTGGCAAGACTGGTATCAGTTTTCAGGCTTCTGGCAGACCGTAATAACTGTCAAAAATCTACAAATGAAATCCAGGACCAAGAGCTTAACGTGCTTTCCAAAGCACGGAAAATTTCCAGTGGTTGAGTGATCGACTGCTGCGCTGCGTGTCGGGGGTTCGATTCCCGCACGGAACAAATATTTGTATGGCCTACAGATAGTTGTTCCGTGTCTGGCTGTTTGCGAATGTGAGCTTTGTATGTTCGTGAAGGCACCCACGATACAGGAGGAATTCCTAGTGTGGGGCACGTTTTTTTTTTTTTTAAAAAAACAAAAACAAAATATTAAGATGGTCACCTATCTACAGACCGTCCTCTGCAAGAGTTGCTTAACCTTTAAAATCAAAACGTGCAGCTATTATTATTTAGCCACAAGCTCCTTTAAAGAATCGTCCTTACTAAATATAAAACATAATTAAACCCTAGTCCACATCATAGTATCCTATCTCTGTCCGTCCTAAGCCGGGTATTCATCAGTGTACCCGGGACTTATATTTTATGATCGCGTGAAATGCCTTGTCATTTTCACGGTGACGGGACAGGCGAGCGCAAAAGTGATTTTGTTTTGTTTTTTGCTGTTTGTGCCGTGTATTTTCTCTTTCGTTCGTTGTCGGTTTCGCTTTAGAGAGTAATTTGAAATGTGTTGGTAAGTGCTAGTGTTGTGTTGCAGTGGAAGAATAGTGAGTTGGGTGTTTTTTATTATTATTTTCTGGTGAGATATTTTTTCGTTGGGCTAGTTTTGAAATGTTAACTTATACTTTAAATGCGAAAGTGAGTTTATTTGTCATGCATTTGCACTTAATCTTCTAAACCCATTTCAAATCCTGATCAAACCCTGGAGTTATAAGCTACTTTTTACGAAAATTTAACTTAAACTAAAGCGATGCCGTGGAAAAAGCTAGTTTTAAAATATTCAATCATTATGGGTCGCTTTGGCAGCTTTTTTAGTTAAGGCGTTATTGATAAATATTTAACTTTAAATTCTATGGTATATTAGTCCAGTCATTTAAGCTTAAATTAGGTAAGAATCTCGGAATTCGAGATACCCAGCTGTAAGTCTGTAAATACTTGTATATTGACACCCTAAAAGTTGTCTCAAAATCTACATATGGTAGGGTGTACGCAACTATAAAATTTCAAGGTCAAAGGTCACAAAAATCAGTTTTTTGCGCTTTTTTTGGAAATATCTCATTTCCTATGGGTTGTTTTGCTATTTGTATTTATTATCAATATTGTAGAATACAAAATTCTCTACAAATATTGTTTAAAATTTTTTTTATACGGTGAACCGTTTTCGAGATAGAGGGCGGAGAGCGCGCGGTCACAGCATCACTTCAAGAAAACCGGTGCCTCCGGTCGAAAACGCGCCATATAGTTGATGAGCTATCGATAAATCAATGATTATAAATATTTGTCAATTTTTATTAACTATTATATTATATTAGACTAGTGGACGTCACGCGGTTTCACCCGCGTAGTTCCTGTTGCCGTGGGAGGACGGGGATAATATATAGCCTATGTTACTCCTTGATAATGTAGCTATCCAATGCTAAAAGAATTTTTCAAATCGGTCCAGTAGTTTCGGAGCCTATTCAATTCAAACAAACAAACAAATCTTTCCTCTTTATAATATTAGTGTAGATTATTATAGATTATTAGAGAGTGGAACTCAAACCTTATTGGCAGTGTACAATGCTCCGAAATCTGTGAAAAGTCTCGATCATCTTCGTTATATGCATTACGTCAAGTCTACAAAACTTCAGAAACCTGTGCGGCTTTCAAATATTCCACCAACAAGTGCAGCTGCTTATCAACTTTTCAAACGTGTATATTATCAAGTTCAAACTTGGTTAGGGCATGATTTGGATCCCCAGGTATGGGGTTGGGCAATGCGAAACGATTTTCTGGAGCCTATCATGTCAATTTTACCATCTGCTCCAGAAGATTAGCTAAATACAATTTTCTGCAACTGCAAGAGTGGTTGTGGTACGCGATGCGGATGCAGGAAAGCGGGCTTGCAATGCTCTTTAGCTTGTGACCAATGTAATGGGCAAGCTTATCTCAATTCTCTACCATATCAGAGCGACATTAACGAAGATGGAACCTTTGACCCCGAAATTATGGAAGACGATAATGAAGACCAGTTTGAAATTTACCAGCAGCCGGAAGACGACGATGAAGAGGAAGAAGATGATTAAAATTATAAAATTGTAGTTTTTGTACCCTTTATTCCATTTTTTTACCTGTAATAAAAATAAATGTATTGAATAAAAAGATTAATTCATTCGTTTTTTTTTCATCATTTAAGAAGTTATTGATATTAATTCGGTTAAAATTCAAATATAATTCCTATATTTTCATTAACAATTCTGCAATTACACGGGCAGGTAAGTGTTGTTAAATAAAGAAATACTGAATAAAAAGTGGATAGGTTAGGAAAAAAATGATAAAATATAATATAATAGTTAATAAAAATTGACAAATATTTATAATCATTGATTTATCGATAGTTCATCAACTATAATATGGCGCGTTTTCGACCGGAGGCACCGGTTGACCTGATGTGATGCTGCGACCGTGCGCTCTCCGCCCTCTATCTCGAAAACGGTTCACCGTATAAAAAAAAATTAAACAAAATTTGTAGAGAATTTTGTATTCTACAATATTGATAGTAAATACAAATAGCAAAAAAACCCATAGGAAATGAGATATTTACAAAAAAAGCGCAAAAAGCCTATTTTTGTGATCTTTGACCTAGAAATTTAATAGTTGCGTACACCCTACCATATGTAGGTTTTGAGACAACTTTTAGGGTGTCAATATACAAGTATTTACAGACTTACAGCTGGGTATCTCGAATTCCGAGGTGAACTTACTATAATGAGTGGACTATATGGTATATCTATTATACCGTTATCTGAAATCTGATCGATTTGGAACTTTTGATGATATAATATATTTTTTTCTCATTAATATATAATCAAAAGGTCAAAATCATGTATTTTGATTAGTTTAATGCATTTTTTTTTATATTTAATCTATTGTCCTTAAATACAGACGACATATCTACATCTCTGATTACATGTTTTCCTATTTGTATGTTCTCACTTTTTCCATAATTTATATTGCTGTCTAAGCATTCTATTTTCTTCAAAGACGACATAACGACAGCAGCGAGCTAACAAGCCAAGAAAAGAAAATTCAGAAAAGAACGAAATAATAATAATAATAATAATAAAAATATTTATTTCATAAAACGAGAACACATTGCACTGTAAATACAAATCATTCTAACAAACGCTTCTGTTGCCAACTATACTTCTCCTTGACGCGTCCGCGACGGCCTTTAACGAGATTTACGCTTAAGGATAATAACTAAAGTGAAAGCGTTATGTAACAGGTTTTACACTGCTAAATATTTTAAATTATAGTTGAAATTAATTCAGCAAATGGATTACAGTGATTTTAAATGGTGTTAAAACCCCTCGCAGAACAGATGGTCGATGGGACCGAAAAGTTGTGGAGTGACGACCGCGTACCGAAAGACGCAGCCTTGGAAGGCCTCCCACAAGGTGGATTGATGACCTGGTGAGGGTCGCGGGTAGCCAATGGATGCGAGACGCACTGGTCCGGTTGTTGTGGTCTTTCGGCTGATAATATGACGATGATGGTGATAATGAAAACTGCTTAATCAAAATCATGGCCCGTTTAGATTTTTTCAGAGGTCCGAAAGGAATTCATCTGTTGGTAAACACTACCTTGAAAAGAAGCTACTGTGCTTGCATGGCTTCTCGGTGAGATCAGCTCAAAACCCTGGAGCGCTATTCTGTAACCATTTCACCGAGAAAGTTCTCATGTTCTGACTCCTAAAAATCCGTACCGACTATTAAAAAATTGATGCGACACTGATGTTCCATTTATGCGGCACTTTTGACAGCTTTATGTTTTGTTGATGCTTTTCTTCTTTATACGATTAATATTCTTCTTTTTTTATTGTTGCCAACGCTTGTCTTAAATGTACCAAATTGTCTCATTGTGTATCTGTGGAGATCGTAGTTGATTTCACATTTGTATCATTTCTGTATCATACCTTTTTTTTGTAATTTTTAATGTGTAATTGTTTGTTTTCCCGAATAAATAAAATAAAAATAAAATATAGCACCAAGAACCAACAGCTAAAAGGTTATTTCCAAGGGACGCCCATCAAAAGACCGACCTCGGTAAGCGTTGCTTAACTTGGAAGATCGACCCGTGTGGCTGTTATTATTTAGCCACGAGCTACTCCTCTTCAACATGTAAAGCACTACACTAGTTTAACATAATACATTTAAATAATCTCAAATCAACGCTAACGTTTCAAGGAAGCGCTTGCTATCTAAACTCGAACCAGTTGAGATTTATTTATTAAACTTCTTGCTAATTGGAAACATATTTCAGATTAATTATCAAGTTAACGGTTGAACTTGGGTATGTTTTAATCTTGCTGGTTTTTATGGTTCTAGAGTTGTTCTTTAGTAATGTTTTTTTCTCGGAAATGAACTCAAGTTTGCGCTAAATAAATGTATTTTTTTCCGGCTGTTTATGATATCACACATTTCTCATTACGTACTACGTTTTTAGAGGTATATACTAAGTTTATTTCTAACAAGCTGTTATCCGCGACTTCGTTCGCGTACATGTCGATGCAGAACAGTCAATGTCCTGCATTACCTGACCCCTCTTAGAATTAAGAAGTTGGAAGAATGTTATGCAAGACACTGGCTGTATTACCTCTTCCGTTTAAATGACGACCAGCCCTGATAATTTTTCGTAATACAAACCGTTTTAATGATAACGCTCCACTTTACACGATGTTAGCGGCGGAATTGTTACCGGATAATTGCAAATTATGTAAGACTACAAAATATCTTGAGAGATTGTAAACTCTCGATAAATTGTCAGCTGAACATTTGAAATACTTTTTTACGCATCAAAATTTGATAGTCTATAATCTCTTGACGTCGGTCGTTCCGAAAAATTGTGGACTGACATAAAATGGCGACCGATATTTTGGTGTGATAGTTAAATTGAAAACTTGTTTATTACTAATTTTATTTGTATTGTAATTACATCCCGATGTGAAAACTATTTTTTAGGGTTTCGTATCGAAAGGGTAGCCTGCGGAACCTTATTACTAAGGCTCCGCTGTGCACCTATCTATCTGTCAGTGGGCTGATCTCAAGAACCGGAATAGGTAGACAGTTAAAATTTTCGCAGAATCTGTATTTCTATTGCCGCTATAGCAGCAAATAATAAAAATTAAGGTTTTTGGTACAGATACCTTCGAGTGCGAGTCCGAGTCGCACTAGGCCGGTTTTTTTTTCTATGAAAATATTTCCTAGATACTAACACCTCTATTTCTGCTGAAAAGTAATGTGTTCCTGTTTACCACTTTGAAGGACTTAATAGCGGTACCAGAGCAATAACATTCTTCTTAGTCTTTGTTGTTTTGAGACTGCTGGATCACGACCACATGCGACGAGTCATGTTGTCTCCTGCAATGTTTTTCTGTTTCCCCACTCCACTCCCCCCTCCGCTGCCTCGCTTCGCTTCCTGGTTTTGTATGATTTTTTAAACCAGTTCGTTAATCCCTGTCCACTGAAGCGGAGCGGATATTTTATGCAATTTCATTGGTTAATATCTCTCCGCTCCACTTCAGTGGACTGCCTTGACAAGAGGCTCCGCTCTGAAGTGAGATACATACTGCCTACATACTGCCTACATACTGACTACATACAGCCTACATACTGCCTACATACTGCCTACATACTGCCTACATACTGCCTACATACTGCCTACATACTGCCTACATACTGCCTACATACTGCCTACATACTGCCTACATACTGCCTACATACTGCCTACATACTGCCTACATACTGCCTACATACTGCCTACATACTGCCTACATACTGCCTACATACTGCCTACATACTGCCTACATACTGCCTACATACTGCCTACATACTGCCTACATACTGCCTACATACTGCCTACATACTGCCTACATACTGCCTACATACTGCCTACATACTGCCTACATACTGCCTACATACTGCCTACATACTGCCTACATACTGCCTACATACTGCCTACATACTGCCTACATACTGCCTACATACTGCCTACATACTGCCTACATACTGTCT
This sequence comes from Lacanobia wlatinum, assembly GCA_947578705.1. Lineage (NCBI taxonomy): Eukaryota > Metazoa > Arthropoda > Insecta > Lepidoptera > Noctuidae > Lacanobia > Lacanobia wlatinum. The sequence goes on along the minus strand of OX388046.1, from coordinate 19,331,166 downwards.
ACATACTGCCTACATACTGCCTACATACTGCCTACATACTGCCTACATACTGCCTACATACTGCCTACATACTGCCTACATACTGCCTACATACTGCCTACATACTGCCTACATACTGCCTACATACTGCCTACATACTGCCTACATACTGCCTACATACTGCCTACATACTGCCTACATACTGCCTACATACTGCCTACATACTGCCTACATACTGCCTACATACTGCCTACATACTGCCTACATACTGCCTACATACTGCCTACATACTGCCTACATACTGCCTACATACTGCCTACATACTGCCTACATACTGCCTACATACTGCCTACATACTGCCTACATACTGCCTACATACTACCTACATACTGCCCACATACTGCCTACATAATGGTCATATTATATCCCTCTAACTATCAAAAACTACTTCCAAATCCTTCTATTAATCCAAATACTCCGCCACTTACCACAAATTTCACCCAGCATGCGATCTCAAGATAAAAGAATGCACACTTTGCCAAAACGGTAAAATATCTAAGTAGGTCATCAGTGCCTTATGAACACACTTAATTACTAAACTTCTGAAACCAGAAGTATTATTATTTATCTAGAATCTAGTTCATAAGATTTTCGAGAATTTTCCGAAGCTCCGGTCATTCTTATGTTAAAATTATTATCGCATTTCAAAGTGCAGTTTTCGGTGACTTGAAAATATGCTAGCGTAGTTTTGCCGGGAGCATTGGGCTGGATTCCAAAGTGGGTTAATTTGGGTTATTTAATTTTCTTATTTTAAATATTTGGAGGTTTTTAGGGTTCCGTACCCAAAGGGTAACCAACGGAACCCTATTACTAAGCCTCCGCTGCCCGTCCGTACGTCCGTACGTCCGTCTGTCCGTCCGTCAAATTCAAAGTCAAAGTCAAAACGTTTACTCCAGTTAGGCCACTAAACGGCACTTTTGAACGTCATTCACATTACAAAAAATATAAAATACTAAAGTGATTCTACTGTCCATTCGGAAAGATAGATGCTTATGGAGAAGAACGGACAAGAAACTCCATATCCGTCTATCAGCAAGCTGTATCTCAAGAACCGTAACAGGTAGACAGTTGAAATTTTCACAGATTATGTATTGCCATTGCTGCTATATCAACAATAATAAAATTTATAAACAACTATCAGGAAACACAAACTTAAAATAAACTAACGAGTATCATCAACTTCACTAATAAATTATTACCACGATCTCACCGTATTCAAATAACCACAATTCAAATTTTAATCTAGCAAAACATTTTAGATCATTCCGTCTCGTTTCAACTTACCCCTGCCTCGTTCTAACCCGTTACCTAATGAGCGCCATTCATATCGCAAACGAAATGTATCGTCAGCACTGGCCGATGAAATTCGGTCAAGCGTGACACAAATATTTGATCTGGAACTAAGTTACGTGTTTCAAAGAGCTGGAAATTTAAAGTGTTAAATATTGGAACGCTAATTTATTTATTTGGTTTGTTGTCTAACGTGTCTGTAGACGGACAGACGGTCGATGGAGCAGACATGTGTTAGAGTGGAGACCGCGTATGGGCAAATGTAGTGTAGGACGCCCTGCGGCACGATAGATCGATGATTTAAAGAAGGTGGCTGGCAGCGCATGGATGCGGACTGCTCAAGACCGAGATGGTTGGCGCTCTTTGGGGGAGGCTTACGTTCAGAAGTGGATGGCAATTGGCTGTTATGAGTATGATGATGTTGTAAAGGGAGGATCCTCCGACCAGACGGGTGTTGTGTCTGGTGTGGGCAACTGCCCTGTCTGGTCGGAGGATCCTCCCTTTACAACGCAGGTTTGCGGGACTTTACTCTCTGTTCCACAAACCTCTAAACTGGTGACCCCGACGTGATTTTTCTTGTGGCGACATTGATGCCGCTACAATCTAACGTAAATTTAGAGGAGCTCGTGGCTAAAAACAGCTGTACGGAACCTATTAGAATAGGCCTTGCTTGCCCGGGTCGTTCCGTGGATGGGTGACCATCTTAACATACCGAAATTACACCGTGCGCGTTGTTTGGAAATATGCCCCCGGCTGTCATTTGTAGACCCTAAGTTAGAGTTTCGTACCTCAAAAGAAAAAAAACAGAACCCTTATAGGATCACTTTGTTTTCCGTTCGTCTGTCTGTCAGGACTCTTTATCTCGGGAACGCGTGGAGGAATCAACTTGAAATCAAAATCATAAACTCAGGTCTATGACCCCTTTCAGCGGTGAAAAAATCAAACTTCTAAGTTAACGTAAAAAAAGATACGGTCGTTTATTTCGACACTCAAGAGAATCAAAATGTATAGGGTATTTCCCGTTGACCTAGAACTATGAAATTTAGTGAGTAATACCGTCTTATCTAAAAACTATAGGTACATTTATAATTAAATCATAAAAATATAGTCTTTATTGCTAGAAACATGCAGGCGTTAAGAAAGACGTTTGGAAACGCTTAGTGTGATTTGGTGGAATAGCAACAAGGTAGGGATGGTAACTTGCAGTGCGTCTGGATGTCCGATGGTAGAAGGGGGTTGGTGGGATGAGGTCGTGGAGTTCTTGAGCACACTCACCGAAGTACAATCTGTAGAAGACCGACAAGCAGGCAACCTTGCAGCCATAAGCCAAGCTGTCAAGCTTGGCTTAGCTCTGCGTTCCACCGAGTCAAGCGCGGCAAGCTGTTATACCCTTGACAGTAGTTACACCTGTACTCAAGTCCAATCGTCCCTGGAGTACGACGAGATGTTATATTTAAACATTCATAAACAGCGTATTTTCCCATAGGGGGAGAAACTTCTCCTACACGTGTTCTGATCGCTGTGAGGTTTACACACCTGACCTTTGTGAAGAATATCTCCGATAACGTCAGTGTAAGTATTCTACTACAATAGTTGAGGTTTAAGATTTTCAGGTTTAAAATAAATATGAATTTACTAGTAAAGAACCGGCCAAGTGCGAGTCGCACTCGCACACGAAAGGTTCCGTACCATAAATCTTAATTTGTTGTTGTAGCGGCAATAGAAATGCACAATCTGTGAAATTTCAACGGTCTACATATTACGGTTCTTCAGATACTGCCCGCTGACAGACAGATGGACGGACGGATGGACAGCGGACAGACGGACGGACGGACGGACGGACAGACGGACAGAGACTTAGTAATAGGGTTCCGTTGGTTATCCTTTGGGTACGGAAGTCTTAAAACTGCTTTCTAAAGCAGTTTTTACGGTCTATCGTTTATTCCTCACAAGATTTCAAATAAACTGGAAAGTCCTTATTTTAGAAATGAATGAATAGATTTATATGAATTTTTAAATACATACGCAAGACGTATGATGACTAAAGCGTTATTTGGGACGCTAAAAAAAGTTTTGAGTGACAAAGACAGCAATTTGATTATTTCTATAGAAAGTTAAAAATCACTCTCTCTCTTTCTTTCGTAACGCGTAACTTTGAAAAAGTTCTCAAGTTGCTTTCCGACTTCGAAAAAGGTGGTTATTTGATTTTGAATTATGTGACATATTATGTGATTTGCCATTAACTTAACACATGGTACTAAAAGAGTTATGAATATAAATGTGGATGAATGGAGAGGGAGAGAAAGACCAAAAAAAAGATGTATGGATTGTGTGAGGAGCGATATGAAAGAAAAGGGAGTTAGTGATAGTGTGACGGCTCATAGGACAGTAAAAACGTATTGCGCCGACCCCAGGTAACATGGGATATGGGCAGGAAGATGATGATGATGATGAATTTTGAATTATGTGATTTTTAACGTGTCAAAGATCTTCGTTCCAAATACCAGGTGTAACTCAATTAATATTTTCTCAGTATGGAAAAATATTTGAGTTACTTAGCAACGCACTTGTGGGAAGGCCCCTAAGCTTAGGCCTGTAACATTCAACGTTTGCGGATGATGGATTTGTGTGAGGCATTTCCATTTACCGAGCACAATTCATATTAAAGGCTTCTCCGTACACTTCTCTGTGCCTTTGGGAATAGATATCGATTCAGGTCGTTGAACTTGTGAACTAGTATTTTTGACATAGATCCCAAAATAAATTAGATATTATTGGTTTTCCTGCTACATCGTCAATGCCTAGCTCTTTCTCAACCCCAACACAGTAGTAGTAGTAGTAGTGTGTGTAGTGTAGTAGTTTGTATGTTGGGTATATTGGGGGGTGTGTTTGGGGTAGTGGTAAAGACGGGGCTTGCTAGTGCCAATGCCTGCTGGAGTTGCGGGATTTATTCGAAAGTGTCACCGTGGCCCTAGAACGCAAAGGGCACTGGGAGGAACACGGATGGGTTTTAGTCAGTAAGAGTCTGACACTCCCTTCTGCTTCACCCAGAGCGGGAGGAGTCATTTGATGATTTCCCATCCTTAAAAAAAAAATGGGGGTAGTGGTGGGGGTAGTATAACTGTAGGTTGTCGTGATTTACATAAAATAAAAATATTATTTTTCAGAAACTTAAGGGGGTGCCGAGAAGAAATTATTTGTAAATGGCGTTCGTTTGATCCCGTGCTGCATCATTATTACTTAACCTTTAGTTACATAATTAATATGTAAGATATTTAATGATTTACTCTATATATCTTATACTTTAGAAACACGATGAACACAAGACAAGACGAACGGCGATGCGCCACCGGTACATGGTGGACATCCCACCGACACGCACTAAACGTTTTGGGAACACATTCATAGTGCGTACAGCTAAGGAGTGGAATTCCCTGCCAGACTCTGTGTTTCCAGATAGCTACAACCTGGGAGTCTTTAAGACAAGAGTGAATAGGTTGGCTTCTAGGCAAACGTGCTCCATCTTCGACCGCATCATCGCTTACCATCAGGTGAGATTGTGGTCAAACGTATGCCCATATATGGTAAAAAAAAAACGATAAAAATCAAAGTCATTCCTAAAAACACAACAAAAGAAACCCTCAGCACGGCGTAAATACTTCACGGAAGATAAAAATCAGTTATTGAATAATATCCCGTTTTTTTCCGTTCCCGGAGGAACTTCGGGAAATCCACTCTTAGTGCTCCCCTTCACTCCCCAAAGAACCTACATGCTATTCCAAAATGTATGGAGCTTGGGCCAGGTCCTTGGACACTATACTTAAAAATAGGAAAATATATCCAAAACAGTTCTCAACTGCCCAATTTCTTTAAAATGACTTTGTTTGCTGGTAAAACACACTTGAAATTGCAACACACAACATAAACCCGTCATGGCGTTAAACTGTTGTTTTGATTGATTAGTGACGTTTGACATTAATTTCTGACATGTTTATTTACCGACAACGAGACGAAAGTGGCTGAAGTGACTGTTGTGACAGCTGACAGTTAACTTTCTATGATCTATGGTTTACTGTCATTGTTTTTAAGCACAGAGTAACTAAATCGGTGCGACTACACGTTGAAAATCGAAAAAAGTTTTATAAACATCAATTAACTTCCACAACAGTAAACATTTAAATGAATTATCTGTATTATTCCCGAATTTTACGGATTTTTATCTTTTTTTTTTTGAGGTAGTGGCCTATTTTGAAACATCTCCTTCCAGCTTTCTACGACCAGTAGTTTCGGCTGTGCGTTGTCTGTCAGTCACTCAATCAGTCAGTAACGGTTTTTTTTTTAATATAAGGATAAAGTATCTAAATCAAAATCTCGGTGCTGTATCAAGAAACACGGATCATAAAGAGGAAAAACAAAACAGAATGTTAAAAAAAAACAATAGAATCATTCTGTTTTTAAAACATCGAACAAGTATGCTTCACAGTTACGTCAAAAAGTCCAGTTCAGCATAAATGCCAGATAACTACTGGCTCGTCAGCGTCAGTATTAGCGTCCTGACTGGCTGGTTGTCACAATTATCACGCATTTTTTTCATAGTGACTGACTAACAAAGATCTATTTACAAATGACACGAACCACGAAAGGGTACAGAGTAGTCACCAATGCGCAAACTGACCTTGGCTAGCAATATTAGCTTTCGATCAACGCTATTTTATCACTTTTTTAGTTTTTACCCACGACAACGGTACAAACAAATATCCTCTTACCCAAAACGCATTTATCGTCAATATGCATTTGGGGTGAGAAGATTGTAGTTTTAATAATTCTAAATAATTTTAAGTTCTTGAATTAGTTCTAAACTATTTACCTATTTTAAAATTATGAAAAAATATAGTTAAAACCCTCACAATAAGTCATTTCATTTGATATGTTGCAGTTTTTAATTTTTTTTTTGGCAGTTTCTAGTTTGACCCCAAAAGCGACCCCCATACTCAAAATGTATTTATGATTTACGTAATGCTTCCGTGTTAAGGTCACATAAATCCATATATATACTAAATTTCAACAGAATCCGTACAGTAGATCCGGAGAAAACTGGCTGTGACAGACACCCGAGTGATATCCTATAAGGGATCCGTTTCTTACGGATGGGAACCCTAAAAAACTTGTACTATAGTACGAACAAGACAAACGGTGACGTCACAAGAAGCAGTAATTGATTCCATAAAGACGTCCCCATTGTCGTTCATTAGTAGATAATTTCTTCTGTTACGTCGTCCGAAGCGTTAAGTGTCCGCTAATAGGTGTAGAGTGACTGTGAAAAATGCGGATACTGGGATATTTCCTGATCCGCAAATAAGTACTGCAGATATTGTGACAAGAAAAAATTCATAGAGTGAACTACAGCTTAGGAGCGTTTACACGGTATTTTATAAAAACTCGCCAATCCATGAGAAGTGAGAGATTCACTTTCCTTCGAAAACTGTTCCATAAGGGAACATGCATGAAACAAATATTTATTATCTATACAGTTTATTTAAAAATATACAAAAATATAACACTAACAGTGTTAAATATAGAATCAAAATTGCTCGAAAAATAAACGAGATATAATTATTTTAAACAAATATATCTGTCCCTCTCGCAAAAACGCTGTTTTCTATGGCAACTGTAAGGGCGTCATGGACATTGACGTCAAAGTTCATATCGAACTTCTCATTCTAATTGTAATCTTTAAAGCTTTATAACTTTATCGCTGATGAAGGTATTTAAAAAATAATTTCATGATGGTTTGTTAGAGCTAATAAGTATTTCATTTTACAAATAAAAAAAACTGGCCAAGTGCGAGTCGGACTCGCGTGCAAAGGGTTCCGAACGAATTTCATTTTTTTAACATGTTATTTTAACACTTCAGACTTCTAATAGGTTTTGCTGTAATCTTTAGGTAAAGATCTATTATCTCCATTTTTTTCAAAATTTTAGGCTCAGTACTTTCAGAGATAAGGGGGGGGGGCATGGTCATTTTTCGTCTAATGACTTGAATAACTTCAAAACCATTTATTTTAAAATTATAAAAGAAATATAATTAAAACCCTCACAGTAAGCCCTTTCATTTGATATGTCACACGATATTGTTCAAAAATTTTTTTTTTTAATTTTCTAGTTTGACCCCCAAAAGTGACCCCCACACTAAAAAATTAATAATTTACGTAACGCGTGCGTATTTGGGTCAAAGAAGTCCATATGTGTACCAAATTTCAACAGAATCGGTCCAGTGGATCCGGAGAAAACTGGCTGTGACAGACAGACAGACATACACACACCCGAGTGATCCTATAAGGGTTCCATTTTTTTCGGAACCCTAAAAATCGCATGCATGTTCCTCCCTCTCTGAAATCAAGAACTTGCGGCTTTGTATGAAATGTCGCTGGGTTACTATCTAAAGCTCTTTAAAAAATGTACGACTAAACTGTAAAAATATGCAGATTTCTTACTGAAATACTGTGTTTCAAATATACATTTTTTGATACCCCAGATTTCTGAAGAGATTTCTGGCAAATTAATTACATATTCAGTTTAGTTAAACGATAAAATGAAATCATCAAATTCAGCTTTAATTTTAATTTAACCTCTGAAAGATTTTTCGAATATTTCATTCAAATATATATACAAAATTATATTCAATTTAGGGGATATGCGAAGAACGGGACCTGTTTTTAACCTTTTGGAATTTAAAATATTTAATCGGAAATTTTCAATCTGGCGTTATAAATTCGGGTTTTTTTGTTTTGTATATAACAACAGGGATATATGGCTGATGAACGAGGAATAATGTATTTAAATACTGTCTAAAAATAATTCACGCGTAACAAAAAGGTTTACGAAGGCTCAAAGTGCCGATGATGGTATTTAAAATTAAATAAAAAACCGCCACAAAGCCGCGTTTGCCGCGTGTTGGCAAAGGCTGCCCAAGTCTATCAATCAATGGGCCATCCATTCTACATATCGAAAACCATTTCAGCCTCAAAAAAGCGGCCAAGTGCAAGATTAACTCGCACACGAAGGGGTCCGTACCATAAACCTCAATTTTTATTATAAGGTTTCCGAACAAAAAACGGAACCCTTATAGGATCACTCTGGTATCTGTCTGTCTGTCCGTCTGTCACAGCCAGTTTTCTCCAGATCCACTGGACCACCTGAATCGGTCTGCTAAAATTTGGTACACATATGGACTTCTGTGACCCAAATACGGACGCGTCACGTAAATTATTAAATTTTTAGTATGGGTTCACTTTTGGGGGTCAAATTAGAAATATAAAAAAAAGTTTTTGAACAATATCGTGTGATATATCAAATGAAAGGGATTACTGTGAGAATCTTAATTATATTATTATTATTATTCTCTTTATTTGTTATCCTTACATACTAATTTACATTTTTAAATATTTCTTAAAAACAACACATTATAAAAAAAAACATTTAAAAATATAAAAAATAGTAGTCCGCCGGTGTCGGGAGCAGGGTCCAAGCTACCGGTGGTTAGGGCTCCAGAGAAAGAAACCTCCTCACAATACGAGCCGTATCGAGGAGTACTGCCTTCTGTATCAGGCCCTTAATCCAACCGCGTAACGCCAGCTTCGACAGATGGTCGTCGAAGCTTTTGGCCATCAGGCCATTGGCCGTAACGACTATCGGCACAATGACAGCTGAGTCCACATTCCACATGTCGACAACCTCGTGAGCTAAGTCGAGATACTTGATTTGCTTCTCTTTCTCAGCCTTCACGAGGTTCTCGTCATGCGGGATGGTAACATCAATTATCATTGTGCGGCGCGCTAATCGGTCTATCACCACTATATCAGGCTTATTGGCTACAATAGTCCTATCAGTGATGATAGACCGATCCCAGTACAACGTGACATGGTCATTTTCGAGAACTGGGTCGGGCACATACTTGTAATATGGTACCTCAGAATCTACAAGTTTGTATTTCAAAGCAAGTTGCTGATGGATAATCCTGGCCACTTGGTTGTGCCTGTGCAAGTACTCGCCGTTAGCCAGACGAGAACAACCGGAGATAATATGTCTGATGGACTCACCCGGACGGTGGCATGCCCGACACACGTCCACTGTCCCGTCCTTCATAATATGCCTCCGGTAGTTATTCGTCAAGATAACTTCGTCCATAATCGCACAGACAAAACCTTCAGTTTCCCCGAAGAGATCACTGAAACGTAGCCAGGCCACGGACGCTAAAAAATCTACATCGGACCCATGAAGAGCCCGATAGAAGCGCCCGTGAAGCTCCTTGCCTTTCCATACCTCCATGCGGTCATCTGTGGTAAGTATCACAGGTTTGCGCCAGTTCTCTTTAGCCATGGACAACGGGGTGAGCCCCTTGTCCACTGTGACCACATCTCGGTGCATACCCACATCAGCTTTGAGAAAATATTCTCTGAGACTGCACATCTCGCGGTTGTGGAGAGTCTTGGCGTTTAAAAAGCCTCGACCTCCACACTTCCGCGGGATGTACAGTCTCATCACCGACGATCGTGGGTGATGCATCCGATTTGCGGTCAACAGTGTGCGGACTCTCCTATCCAGGGCGTCGAGTTCGGTTTGAGTCCATTTGAGTATGCCGAAAGAGTACATTAATACTGGCATGACCCAACCGTTGAAGGCGCGCACCTTATTTCCGCCCGACAAAAGGCTATTCAAAACCTTTTTCAGGCGACCAAAGAAGCGCTCCTTCAACGATTGCTTCATGTCAGCAACATTAATGCCCAATGCTTCTGACATACCCAAATACTTGTAGGTTTCGGTCGAGCTGAGGGATCTAACCTGTATAGAATCCGAGAGTTGAATTCCCTCAGATTCCATAATCTCCCCTTTCTTTACATGCATGACTGCACATTTGTCCACACCAAATTCCATCCTGATGGCACTACTGAAGGTTTCAGTTACCTTCAGTAGCTCCATCAGTCGCGAATTGTTGGGGGCAAAGAGTTTCAGATCATCCATGTAAAGAAGGTGAGATATGGCCTGACCACCTCTTCTCAACCGATAGCCCAGACCTGAATCCTCCAGCAATGTGCTTAGAGGATTCAGAGCCAGGCAAAACCAAAGCGGACTCAAACTGTCGCCCTGAAATATTCCCCGTTTAATCCATACAGGCTCATCATTCCCCTGAATCGGTCGACATCCTGGATAGCGAAGGACTGTTTTCCATTGCCTCATACATGACTCAAGGAAGGTGCGTAGAGTTGCATCTATTTTGTACAACTCCAACACCTTCATGAGCCAAGTATGTGGCACAGAGTCATAGGCCTTCTTGTAGTCTATCCAACATGTCGACAGATCCTTGCGGGATCGACGAACCTGTTGGCTTATGGCCATGTCTATGAGGAGAAGCTCCTTAGTGCCGCGGGACCCCTTCCTACATCCATTCTGAGAGGCAGACATAATTGAGTTAGTTTCAATGTGCTCATTCATCTTCACTCTCAGGATGGATGTAAGAAGTTTATAGACCGTCGACAAACAAGTAATTGGTCTATAGTTCTTGGGTTCCGCGGGACTACCGGTCTTATGGAGCAGGTGGGTAACGCCAGTTGTTAGAAACTGTGGTAGCGACCCAGACTCTAAGGAAGACTGAAATTGAGATGCCAGAAGTGCGTGTGAGCTGCTATACCACTTAAGCCAGAAGTTATGCAGCCCGTCCGGTCCCGGAGACTTCCAGTTCGGTAATGGACGGACTGCTCTGGCTACATCTAGTGGAGTGATGGTAATTTCATCCATTTGTGGTATAGCTTCACACACGCGCTCGACATCGCGCATCCAGCCACCCTCCGCATGACAGACGGGCACCGACCAGATGTTTCGCCAAAATGTACTCGTGGCAACATCATCTGGGCGGCACACGTCTGTCACACTATGTTCAGGTCGCTCCCAAGCTCTGTATACCCACCTCTCATCGCTCTGGAACATGCGGTTTTGCGAGTATCGGTCAACCCGCCGCTTATACCGCCGAATACGGCTTGCCCATGCACAAACTTTCTGCTTCAGGAAGTCGATGCGCTCTGTGACACGGGACGTGTAATCTCGAGGGCTGATATCAGTCCCCGAAAACGCCCGTCTCACAAAGCGCATCACGCGTGGTCGTGTGTTGCCCTCCCTGAAGCAGTATAGTTTGCCGATGAGTGCCCTAGCCTCATCGATACGCCGCTCGATCCTGCACTGCCAGGCTGGCGCAGCAGGCTTTGGTCGTATAGCTTCGTCACAACTAGGGAACTTGACGTTCGCTATACGACATGCCGCAACAGCCCCGCAAAACAGGATTGAGTGCGTATCAACGAGGCTCTCGCTGCTTTCGAAGATGTTCTGCAGCAGCGAATCCAAGGCACACACTAGCGCCCTATTCTTTTTGTGCATAGGCAACCTTGGTAATCGGGGCCAAAGTTCGATCGGGGTTAACCTATACTCGCGAAGCGCATCCTCCAGTGCGCTCCTCAATTTATCATTGCACTGGCTACTTACCGTGACAACCCTATCATCTACCTCATCACTAACATTAACGGGCCGCGGTGTGATTGCGCCACAAGTTGGCGCCTGTACCGCGGTCTGAGTCGGGGTCGAGATGATAAGGTTGCCGAGTACCTCTGAGCGCAGCCTATCAAGTGCGGCATCGTCCAACCTGTGATTACGTTGGATGACCCGCACCTGATCCGACAATCGTTGAGCCGAGACGTTCACGGTTGGTTCCAGGTCCAGAAACAGAGACAGCATCCTGACACGGTACGCAGTGAGGTTAGTTCCCCCCTCTGTAGACCCGTAGTATGCGCGCATGACGTTTTCATTCATGGACTGCGTCCATCTCATGCGCTGCACACAACCACCGGTAGCGGGGACCCGGCTCGGGGCCGGTTGGCCCCTAGGTCCCAAGCCCCTCGGTGGCCGGCCTCTCCCCTGCCGACGCACAGGTGTTGGCGACGTCGGCGGAGAGAAATACTCGTCGCTGGAGCTCGACACGACTGCAGCCGCCGGTGACATTGGTGATCCGCTGTCCGGCGGCGGCGAGGTGGAGCTCAGCGACGGGTCCGGGGATGGTAGGCGTGCGCGTTTCGATGCTGCTCTAGTCAGCATTATTCAAGCTTTTATCATTCCGTTATTTCATAGGTATTTCAGTGGCATTTTTGTGACATATGTCAAAACGTGTCCGGTCATAGAATATTTTTTCTTCTTCCTGCATTTTTTACTTTTTGGATTATTTATAGGTTTTAGTGGTTATGTTCCAAATCTTGAGAGTTTCTTTTACTTAATTATGGATTTGTACGGACTAAAAGTATTAATAAAACGAATAAATTGGAGAACAAAAACAAAGCTTGAACTGACAGCCAGAGTTGCCAGCTTATTATTATTATTATTATTATAGTGAGTTCTTTATTTTGCTTCTCTTTTTAGAGAGGATATGACCTTACACACGGGTCAGAGCCAAGTATGTAAGGGGAAATTTAAATTGAGAAGGTGGATGAAAGTGTTGAAGAAGTCAGGAACTTTCGAGTGATGCGACAGGTGTTAAGAATGGTGGCTTTTTGGAGCATGTAAAGAGTATGAGTTGGCATCTGTAAAGTATTCAGGCTTTGTGTAAGAGATTTTGGTATTACGCCCGTGGACGAAAGAACTATGGGGACAATATGAACGGTTTGAGATTTCCATTGGGTTTTAATTTCTATGGCGAGATCTTGGTACTTACTGAGCTTTTCGGATATTGTGGTTTGAATATTGTGTGAGTTGGGTATTGCTATATCTATCAAATATACAGTTTTATTGATTTTGTCGTGAACTGTAATATCAGGTCTGTTGTAATGAATAGTTTTGTCTGTTATTATTGTTCGGTCCCAATAAATTTTGTAATCTTTACTTTCTAAAACTGTTTCTGGTTTATATTTATAGTACGGAATAATTTCACTAACGAGTTTATATTTATATGCTAAATTTTGGTGTATAATTGAAGCGACTTGATCATGGCGGTGTTTATAATCGGTTTGTGCTAGTGATTTACATGCTCCTGTTATGTGTTGGATGGTTTCAGAGGCACTGTTGCAGTGTCTGCACGAATCAGTCGGCTGATTTTGGTCTTTCATGATATATTTCCTGTAATTACGAGTGGCTATTATTTGATCCTGTATGGCCAACATGAAACCCTCTGTCTCTGGAAACAATTCGCCTCGTTTGAGCCATTCGTTCGACTTAGTTTTATCGACGTGTGACTGGTTCAGGGACGCTCGATGTCTTCCATGTAGAGCTTTTTCCGACCAAATTGCAATTTTTTGTTGAGTACTTACGATGTTTTCATTAATTTGCGTGTTTTTATTTTGTAGATTTAGTGGCGTAAGTTTTTTATCTGTTTCCGATATCTGTTTGTGTAATAATGAGTTTTCTGATTTGCTATGGAAATACGCTCTGAGTGAATGTATCTGTTTGTTGTGTAAGTTGTGTATATCTATGAGTCCTCTTCCTCCTTCTTGGCGGGGAAGTGTAAGGCGTTGTATGCATGATTTTGGATGGTGTTTTCTGTGCTTGGTTAGGAGTGTATGAACAGTTCGCTGTAATTTTTTGATATCAGTCTTGGACCACCTTATTATTCCGAAAGAGTACGTGAGAATAGGTACAGCAAAAGTGTTAATGGCTTTAATCGTATTTCTAGAGTTAAGGTTACTTTTTAAAATAAGGTTAAGGCGGTGTGTGAATTTTTTGAGCAGTTCTTGTTTTGACAGCTTTTGCTGTATCTGTCTAGATTGCTTAAAACCTAAGTACTTGTAAGTACTCAATTCGTCCATTGGCTCAATCGCTTCACCAGATCCGAGTGTGTAACTATTATTTTGTGTTTTACCTTTTACAATTGACAAGATTTTGCACTTATCGACTCCGAAAGACATACAAATATCGTCAGAAAATTGCTGTGTTTTATCAGCTAGTTGGAAAAGTGCTTCCTTGTCTGCTGCATATAACTTTATGTCATCCATGTACATTAGGTGTGTTAGTTTGAATTGTGTATTGTTGTTTTCTAGTGTAAGCCCTGCGTCTGTTTTATCTAGCAAATTTGAGAGTGGATTGAGTGCCATGCAAAACCACAGAGGACTTAGGGCGTCTCCTTGAAAAATTCCTCGTTTTATACTGATTGGTTCAGTAGCTACAGTCGTTGAGGATGAATTAATTTTAAGAACAGTTTGCCAATTCCGCATAGTCGTTTCTAAGAATTGCTTCAGTACTGGATGAATTTTATAGAGGTTTAAGACATGTAATAACCAGCTGTGCGGGACTGAATCGAAAGCCTTTTGATAGTCGATAAACATAGTGTGAATATCCTTCCTACTTTTAACAGCACTGTTCATAGTGATTGCGTCGATGGTAAGTTGCTCTTTACACCCTTGGCTATTCTTACGACATCCCTTTTGTTGTTCTGCTAGAATATTATTTTTAGTTAAATGCTCATATACAACTTCGCTTACGCAGGCTGTTAAAATTTTGTATATGGTTTGTAGGCAAGTAATGGGTCTGTATTTGGCCGGGTTTATGGTGTCATTCATATCTTTAGGTATCATGTAAGTAACTCCGTGTGTTATATATGTTGGAAGTAAGTGAGGTGAATGTATGAATATATTTAAATGGTTATGTAAGAAAGGATGTATGCTAGAGAATTTTTTATACCAGTAATTGTGGATGTTGTCAGAGCCTGGCGATTTCCAATTATGTGTGCGCTTGATAACTTCTATAAACGTATCTATGGGAATAAACTCAAATGCCATTTCGGGAATTTCTATTATTGCATCGCTGACCCAGTTTGCGCGATCGTTATGGTGTACTGGATTTTCCCAAATATTGGCCCAAAATTGTCTTAGTGATTCAGATGAAGGAGTGTTTATAGTCTGGCTAGTCGTGTCTCTATTACTAGAAGTAAGGTTCCTATAAAATATTTTTTCATTGTTTTTAAATTTTGTGTTTTCTACTTTGCGATTTGTGCATGTTATGTATCTTTTAAGTCTACTTGATGCTGCGCTCAATTTTTGTTTTAAAGTGTCCAAAAAGTGTTCTATTTGTGTATTAGAATTTTCATGTTGAGCGTGTAATTTGTATTTTATCTTATTATTATTATTATTATTATCTTTACCTATAAATTACAGAAAAACCTATAACAAGTCTGTAGTGTAAATATAACATTAAAAAAAAAAAAATGGTTCTGAACTCTTTGCACGCGAGTCCGACTGGCACTTGGCCGGTTTTTGTTGTTATAGTGGTAATAGAAATACACAATCTGTGAAAATTTCAACTGTCTACCTATTACGTTTCTTGAGATACAGCCCGCTGACAGACAGACAGACGGACGGACGTACAGTGGAGGCTTAGTGATAGGGTTCCGTTGGTTACTCTTTGGGTGCGGAACCCTAAAAAGCACATTAAGGTATTGATTACTTCTGACATTGGTTGATTTGTGACTGTCGTCACAGGTATTCAGAAGCCCGGGTTTCTGAGAATTGGTCACACCAAAAGGGGTATTGCGGGAGTATCGTATTACCGCTTACTGGGTTGTACAAGTCACGGTAGTCGCTTCATGTAAAATACTGGTATTCAGCTGCATTCGGTTAAATGAAAACTGTTCCAAAATAGTTGAAAAAAGGTTAAAATGAGGCTTTAGTTATGTTTGAACATTTGTCTCTACCGAGCCTAGCCATCAGTGAGTGAATTCATTCAAAGCCAAAAAAAAAACAACTTCGCATTTATTTAGTTTTGTATATCACTAGCTTTTGCCCGCAACTTCATGCGCGCATATCCCGGTTCTGATCGGATGGCTAACCTAACCCAACGCTCGCCATCCGCAGGCCCGCGCCTACAGTGGCCGGGAATCACCCTGCGACTCCCGACGCCCGGGGCGTCTTTTTCTGTTGCGGCGGCTGGGGCGTGAGGTTTCCTTCTTTCTCACGCGGTCGCCCTCCTTCACTAGCACTACTGACACCCCAAGGGACCTACACATAAAATTTCTAAGATCAGAAGTTTCCGCTGTGGGTTGTCTGTCAGTCACTCAGTGACTGACAAAGTCATCATTTACGAAAATCAATGATTTATATAAAACTCTTGCGTATATAATGATAAGAGTGTGCCTGAGTAATTAAACACACACATATGTTTTTCATAAATGGAACAGTGTCCCAAATAGCCACAGAATTAGAGACACCATGTCACAGCAGTTACTGTTCATTAGCCACAAGACTGTCCTAAAATGTATCGTGTTACAATACACGCTCGGAGAATACGAGATAGAATAGTGTAAGGTAAGGTAGGTACACACTTACACTCAACTGCCTCGTAGGTCTCGTCTCCCGCTCTCGACGGAGTGGGAGTGTCAGACTCTTACTAAGTGACTCTTACTGTGTCTGAGTGGCAAATATGAAAAATATTTTATACTTTTTTTGTACAATCCTTACTTCAACACCAATTACATAAATGCCAAAGTAACCCTATTTGTCTGTTTGTAACCTCATCACGCTTTAACGACTAAATTGATTTTGACGAAACTTAGCACACGAGTAGACTATATCCAGGAATAGGACGAAATTCTTATTACCCTGGAAGATATTACTGTCGACTAACTCGCGGGTGATGCCGCTGGCAGAAGCCAGTAGAGAATAAATATCAGTCATGTAAAACCCAAGCTTAACATTACGTTTCATAAATTCGAGCCCAAATTCAAGCCGTTTTTCCCAGAACTCATTCTTTTGATAAAACCACCCCTTTTCACAGTTCTGACAAGTAAACTCACGCCTCCTGAATATGATCCAGATTGGACTATGTGATTGATTAACAGAAGCAACACCAAAATATGTGCAATCGGAAACCAGATATTTTGTTAAACTGGGTATATTCGAGGAAAATACATTTTCTGGAACAATCCGTTGAAATTCTAACAAAAGTACTTAAGGCCGTATCTTTGAAATAAATGATAGCTCGAAAGCACCGATTTCATCTCCTGGCACCGCGCAGTCCCCGCATGCTTCCATGTGCAAAGTCCGAAATATCGAACCTAGCGCCACAACATGAAAGTAATTCAAACCGCCAACTGATTCAGTGTTGCCCGCACGCAAACTTCATAAACTTCTTCTGTCAAAATATTAACACAAATCAGCACTCTTATAAACAGTGATTTTAGACGTAGATAAAACACAATTTAATAAAATATCGAGCGACGAAAAATATTGATTTGTTTTAATACTCATTTTTTACAATCGTTGGTAAATTATATCATGTTTTGTATGGCCCCAAATTATAGTGAAAACTACTAATTCAGTTGACTATTTAAGAACATGGCCATAATTGTGCGATAGAGATAGTACTAGAGACTTTTAAGCATACGGAAGGTATGGAGTAGACCAGTTGTATAAAAGTTATATTTTAATCGTAATTGAAATATGTACACAAGTTATGAAAACGAATGAAAAGATAAGTAGTCAATTTGTTTTTTTTTTCGCGTGGCTTTACCCACGCAGCCTTTTCCACAGAAACCGTGCATTTTCCGGAGATTGTTTTGTATCAGTGAAAAATAAATCGAACGTCCTGTAAACATCGAGCTCCTAGGCATGGAGTTGACATTCAGTCTCAACTTCGGCGCCACCATCGAGTACAAAGCCCAAACCGCTGCCAAAAAGCTGGGCATCCTAAATAGGGCGAAGCGATACTTCAGGTCTGGACAGCTTTTAACCCTATATAAAGCGCAAGTCAGATCCTGCATGGAGTATTGTAGCCACCTTTGGGATGGCTCAGCTAAGTATCAGCTTGCCGCGCTTCACTCGGTGGAACGCAGAGCTAAGAGACTCATCGGTGACGTAAAACTGGTGGATGCCAAGCTGCATAGCTTGGGTCATCGCCGTAAGGTTGCCTGCTTGTCGGTCTTCTACAGATTGTACTTCGGTGAGTGTGCCCAAGAACTCCACGACCTCATCCCACCGGCCCCCTTCTACCATCGGACATCCAGACGCACTGCATCTTACCATCCCTACCTTGTTGCTGTTCCGCCAACTCGCACTAAGCGTTTCCAAACGTCTTTTATAATACGCACAGCAAAGGAGTGGAACTCTCTGCCTGCGTCCGTGTTTCCAAACGCTTACAACCCTAATCTCTTCAAAGTTAGAGTGAACAGGCTCCTTCTGGGTAAGCTCGCTCCATCGTAGACTTTGTCTCGATCATCTCTGACCTAGACTAGAGTCAAGAGCAAACTCATCACAAATAAAAAAAATATCATATTAGTTGAGTTCAATACCTAGTTAACCAGTCATCATCATCATCATATCAGCCGAAAGACGTCCACTGCTGGACATAGTTAATCAGTATTAGACCCTAAATGCCGTATGGTGTCGGCCGGTGCCGTATGGTGCCGTAAAAGAATAATACCATCCCATCACTTCCCATGGGTGTCGTAAGAGGCGACTAAGGGACTTGCCAGAGAATGGGCAGCAGCGTTCTCTGTAAAACTCAACCATATACTGCGATCGCCAACCCGCCTGCCAAGCGTGGCGATTATGGCAACCCCCCCCCCCCCTTTTGGGGGAGGCCTATGTCCATCAGTGGACGTCTTTCGGTTGATATGAGACCCTAAATGTGATGCAATGACCCTTTCAGTAAAGTTCCATCGGAAGTATACATGAGCACCGCTGCTATTATATGCGGCATTCCAAATCCGGGAATGTAGGATAACCCTGGTTCCATCCTCAGGCCCATATTGCTATAAGTAGTAAATAGTTTCATCCTGATTGTTGTTTCATCCACGGAACATCTTCAAGACTTATACCAAATCATGGAAAAATACTTGTATTAAACTACTTAACCGTCACTGGAAGCTTTCATATGAGATGGCATTTCCGTTTCCCATCGATTTCTTACCAGTTTTCGTACTTTTATCCCCTCTATACTTCCGGCTCAGTGGCACCACCTGGGGTTTGCGGGTAGTTTTTAGTTTTTGTAAAAAAGTGGCACGCCATTTTTATTCACACGCTTCGCGAGCATGTCAAAATAACTGTACAAATGTTACAAAAACTGGGGTGAAAAAGAAATTTCGAAAAATCAGTTGTTTCTCCTCAAAAGATAATTTATTTAGGGATACTATAGAAACCATGGGAAAATAAAAAAATCATACCAAAACAAAAGATTCAGGACATCATTACAAAGATAAATCAGGCTATCAGGATAAATCAGGCGAACAAGAGCGGTTAACTTTGAAGGAGTTGCATAAAATAATGGGACTTATAAATTTTGCCAGTTTTGTTGTCCCTCGGGGTCGGCTCGATCATCGACAGTTACTAATGTTCGTAAATTCGCTGCCAGTCCTGCCATCAAAGACCTACCCACTACCACAAGGTGTCTTAGAGGAACTAAACTGGTGGGCCCAAAATTGTCAAAGGTCAACACCCCTTCAGTACCCTCCTTCAATAAATTTTCTAACGACAGATGCGTCGGATCAAGCTAACAATTTAGCTCTGCCAGGAACTTCGTCGCAAGAAGAGAAAACGCTGCATTGCAATGAAAAAGAAATGCTAGCAATTTTATATGCTCTTCAGAACCAAGTTCAATGGGTTCATCAAAGTTCGCTCCTCATTCAAAGCGACAACAGAACTGCGGTCACCTACTTACGAAAGGAAGGACGTACAAGGACATTATCCCTGTTGGAAATAACCTATCGAATTCTGAGTTTGTTAGACCAACATCAGATACACTTCAACATACACTTCATTCCGGGCAAATACAACAATTATGCGGACCATTTATCGCGCCTTCGCCAACCTCCAGAATGGCACTTACTACCGATTTGTGTTGAAACAGTGTTTGCAAAATGGGGAACCCCAATAGTAGATCTATTTGCCTCGGCGACTGCTCACGTAGTGTACAATTACGTGTCCCTACATCTGAGAGATCCTCAAGCTCTGTTCCACGATGCCTTCAGTGCCTCATGGAATTACGAGCTCGCATGGATATTCCCACCACCTTTCCTAGTCCCCAAAGTCCTGTCTCACTTAAAACAGTCGATAGAAATATTCCTATTAGTAGTACCTCGATGGGAGAGGGTATTCTGGCGTGCCGATTTCAAAGCCCGAGCGCTCGCAGCTCCTTTAACTCTGAGAAACCTACAGAGATACCTAATAGACACGTCGACGGAACTCCCACCACCGCAGGTCGAGAACATTGTCCTCGATGTTTGGAAGTGTGGGGGTGGTCCGACGCGATAAAGACATTGAACGCTCAACAACTATCACTGCTTAAGAATTTTTGGCCAAAATCTACACTAAAAACCTACGACGTAGACTGGAAGCGCTGGACGTCGTGGTGCCGTAATAAAAACCTTGACTTAATGAATCCCACTGGTTCACAATTAGCGCAGTTTTTATGTGAATTATATGTAATTGATAAGTTGTCGTATAATTCAATACTTTTACATAAATCGGTAATTTCTACACTATGTAACGCTGAAACTTCAAGTCAGTTAAGTTCACACGTTCTAGTAAGACATGTTTTAAAATCTATTGCCCATAAAAATCCAAAGGTCACAAAGCCTCCAGTTTGGGATATTGATAAATTAATTTCATTTTTTAATAATTACACAATTGATTCAAATAATATATTTCAAACATCACGTCATACTGGAATTTTGTTGTTGCTTTGCTCTGGTAGGCGAATACATGATCTAACTCTACTTAATATTGATCCTAATCATTGCATAAGATCTGATAGCAGTATAATATTTTGGCCTCGGTTTGGCTCCAAAACTGACAGCAGTAATTATAGGCAATCCGGCTGGAAATTGCTTTTAAATGCCGATAGCTCTAACCTTAACCCTATATACTGGACAGAAAAAACTATTATGATTAGAGGTGTGGCTAAACCTGCTTCACGTACAGCCATTGCAGGATGGGTAAAGACCCTGTTTCGGGAAGCTGGCATTGCAGCCACACCAGGTAGCACCCGGTCTGCTGTAGCCTCCAAAAGCTGGTTTCAAAATTATCCTCTCATCGAAATATTGGCACGTGGAAATTGGCGTTCAGCTAATACATTCCAGCAGTTTTATAGACGAGAAATAATGAGAAGTACTGATTCACAAAACGTCACACAATTGTTCAATCCAATTGATTAACATTGCTAAATAAAAATGTTGTTTACGTAGAACAGATATTCTTAAATTGGTTGGTTTTATTTCAGGTAAAACGCTGATATTGTATTGTACTGTTTTTGTCTTCGTAAACTATACCTAGCAAGACTTTTGATAGGTTGGAATGTTGAATTAACCTTATTCTGATGTTTGTAATGTTTATTGTCGTAAAAGCGAAGGAAAGTAAGCGTTTTAAACAAATTTGGACGATAAAAATTAAAAAATAATCTATAATTTTTTCGCCGACTTTATGAGAAGGCTTGATTTACATTCTGTTTTATTGGCGATATATCTAATGAGATGTTGAAAATGCGTCATAACTAACTTAAGGCTTTGAAATTACGTCATTGTCAATTAAATTGAACTTGCTAATATTTTATTTTTACAAAAATATGTCTGTGGTACGAGATGAAGTAAGGCTGAAATGATGAGGGATAAAATATCAAGAGCCCAGAATTATGATAAATTAAAATTGGCCTAACAACTATTACGACATCATATTGATTTAGATTTATAACATGAGGAGGATTAAATATTTTTCATTTCTTTCTGGTAGGTACTTCTAAAACCCACGCAGAAAAGTCGGGGTAAAAAGCTAGTATTTACTTAACACATTTTTCACAGTTCAAACGCGACTCCATAATTTTCTCTAGGCTTGTTGCCTTTGGCATTTAACACATTCTTGACACATTGATGTTTGACGTATTTCAATCCTAAAATGAAAACATTTATTTTAGCGTGTGTCTTGAGTTAAAATGTAAGAATAACGCTGAATAAACAGACACTCCAATATAGAAAACATAATGTTTACCTAATATTGCTTTGTGAGATGAGAACATTGGAGGATACAGTACGTATGTACAAGTAAAGGTGATGACTTGGTGACGTTATTTTCTTCAAGCCGTTGCTATTCATTTCCTGGTAAACGAGTCCACTGTCGCCTTCAAGTAGGAAGTCCCAATGACGTTGTACTTTATTTAGTTTTGCTCTATTATTTCATACCAATTTTATACATAATTCAAAAATTAGTGTGGATAGAAAAATATTGCGTTTTATATTGTTCAAGGTCATAAAAATACACATTCACATGGTGCAGACATTTTTTAACACTAAATTTATCTATAAACGGCTAAACTATTAGCATTTACTGTAAAAAAATATTTTGAAATTACGTAGATCTGACAGCTCCGATTTGCAGAAAAGTGATACAGGTCCTGCTTGCAAGAGCTCCACGGAGCATCTGAAGAACTGAACAAATGAGAGAGATGCAAATACTTTTGCAAGGCAAAAGATGAGATGAAGATAATAAGAGTGTAGCTCGGAATAAAAAAACGAAAGTGCCAAAATAAATTTTCGGATTTGATAACATAAAAGTATTATTTTATCGAAATCTGTTCAGTTGAAACCTCGATAAGGTTATTTTATATGCTTTAAAGTTATTTTCATAGGATCAATCTAAAGCGTTGCGTCTTGTAGCTAAAAAAAGTAAAAAGATATTTCGAACTTTGTGATTTTTTTCTATCGAGAAAATTTCTTCGTATCGTGTATTCCTTCAGTTGGATACTAGATCATAAAGTCAAAAAGCATATACCGTAATCTCACATCGCTGTTCGAGGTACCTAACAAGATACGTTAAAACGAAATTCGGCCTTATTCTAAAGGTATCCCCTTAATAAAGTTTGTTACAGTGAATAAACTAAAGGTGAGTTTTGACTGGTGTTACGGGGCGTATTGTAACATGTTACAAGCAAGCATTCGTGAAGTGCCGCTCGTTGACGCATCGCTTTTTTCGTGAATTCCTTTGAGTGTTAATCGGTTGAGTCAGTACACCGCGACAAATCGTCACAAGCGCACGAGCCACACGCGCCGATTCTTCGATGCATTGTGTTTATTTCTTGTAAAACATAGAGTAGGACACAAAAAAGCTCAGTTATTGAATTTAAATTAAGTTTAGATTATTTGATGTAATAAATAGAATAGAATAGAAATACTCTTTATAATGTACACAATATAAGTAACAGAAAAGATAGATGAGAAAAACATAATAGAGGGTAAATAATGATTTAATAACAATTTAGTAGAATCAAAAGTACCAACATAACCTTGTCGTAATACATCTTAAGGCTTGTATACATGCCAATGAACTTGTGCATATAAACGGAACTAACTACTCCTCTACGCACCACTCCGCTACCCGCATTTTAATTTAGGTATTATAAAAAAATAACACACATTTAAAAAAAGTAACAAAACCAAATTATTTTCGGTTGTATTGCAAAGCACTAGATATATTTTTTTAGACTTCTGTTAAAAAATGAAGGAGTAAAATAGTTTCATCTCATCGATTTGGAGGTGATTTGGTGTTTTTTTTTCTTATTATGTGATACCGATGCAGAAATTCTGGCAAAACCAAATTACGTATCATGTAGATTACTACCTATTTTTAGGGTTCCGAAAAAAAAAGGAACCCTTATAGGATCACTCGGGTGTCTGTCTGTCTGTCTGTCTGTCTGTCTGTCCGTCTGTCACAGCCAGTTTTCTCCGGATCCACTGGACCGATTCTGTTGAAATTTTGGTACACATATGGACTTCTATGACCCAAACACGGACGCTTTACGCAAATTATTAAATTTTTAGTATGGGGGTCACTTTTGGGGGTCAAACTAGAAAATTTAAATAAAAAGTTTTTTGAACAATATCGTGCGACATATCAAATGAAAGGGCTTGCTATGTGGGTTTTTTTTTTTTTAAATAAACGGTTTTGAAGTTATTCAAGAAATTTGACGAAAAATGACCATTCCCCACACTTATCTCCGAAACTACTGAGCCTAAAATTTTGAAAAAAATGGAGATAATAGATCTTTACCTAAAGATTACAGGAAAACCTATTAGAAGTCTGTAGTGTTAAAATAACATGTAAAAAAAATTAAACTCTTTCGGAACCCTTTGCACGCGAGTCCGACTCGCACTTGGCCAGTTTTTTTTAGATGTAATTTCTTTGTAAATGCCGACAAAAAGTTGCTTCATCTGCACGCTGTTTACAAGCATTTCTCGGGAGAGCAGCCTTATATGACAGCGTCTTGCGAATCTTGAGCACGGTCGAGCAAAAAGTTCGAAACGATCATGTTACACAGATTTTAGGACACGGCGGCGTAACATAACATGCTCGCTGTGAATGGTTTATTACAGACCGTAACACCGATCAGTCTCCACCTTAAGAAATTAGAAGTCTGTGTGAAAAATCTGCCATGTGCGAGATGGACTCGCACGCAAATTGCGAAACGCGAATCTGACTCGCACTTAAATCATATTTTTTTAACATGTTACTTTAAAACCATAAACTTCTAATAGGTTTCTGGAAGCAATAAACTATTATCAAAATTTTAGGACCCGTAGTTTCGGATATAGAAATAGAGATAGAAAATTGACTATTTTACCTTTGGACATAACTCTACCACTATAAAAATTACCATGTAAATTGACGATTAACTATACAAGTACAGTACACTAACAAAACACTGCCAGTCCTCTTATAATTACGGTAATCAGCAGTTTAATACCAATTCACAGTAATACCAACTCATTAACCTCGTACCGATGCGTTAACATCGGTATCAGTGCGTTAAAACAAAAGAAGAGCGCCTATTATCAAGTCATTATCAACCTGATGCCATGATACACCTCGTTCAATTACTATAATTTGTGGAGTAAAGGTGATAGGATTTCCAGCACGCTTTTGTTAAATGATTGTCATTTTGTTGATTATTTTTGTTCCTAGAATTCCGTACGTTCGAATGAAAAGACGGAATCACTTATAGGATCACTCGTGTGTCTGTCACAAAAAAAAATCATCATCATCATCCTATCAGCCGAAAGATGTCCACTGCTGGACATAGGCCTCCCCCAAACGTAGGGGGTTTGCCTTAATCGCCACGCTTGGCAGGCGGGTTGGCGATCGCAGTGTATGGTGTTGATTTTTACAGAGAACGCTGCTGCCCATTCTCTGGCGAGTCCTTTTGTCGCCTCTTACGACACCCACGGGAAGTGATGAGATGGTATTATTCTTTTACGGCACCATACGGCACCGGCCGCCACCACAAGGCTTGCTAAAAAAAAATTGCTCCATATTAACTAGACCGATTCAGCTGAAAGGTACACATATGAACTTATTAGTATATGTCTAAATGCTTCACGTTCGACGAGACATCTCATTTGGCTTTTTTTTTCAAAAAACCTAAGTTAGGGTATGGCAATATCAAAAAAAAAAAAAATACTAACAGTTCCAACGGCGGAACTGTTATTTTTTTTGTAAATGTGTTTGTGTAGTTTACTGCCAAAAGTGTCAATAAAAATGCAAATAATACTGTTTTGATAATTCAACGTGAATGAATCTAAATTCTTCCATTTGAATTAAAAACCAAGACTCTGCCAAGAAGTCCTGTAGGAAATTGTCGTATAAATTTCATAACTGCGGAAGAATTTTCCAGTAGCTTTGAGATAAAAGTCCAATTGAGGGGTTATCAGCTGGATTTAATTGGAATCGTTTCCAGAGACATTAAGTTAAGGAAATGTGTAGAAGATAGAATAGTGTTTATTAATCAACACTATCTACACTAATATTATAAAGAGGAAAGATTTGTTTGTTTGTTTGAATTGAATAGGCTCCGAAACTACTGGACCGATTTGAAAAATTCTTTTAGCATTGGATAGCTACATTATCAGGGAGTAACGTAGGCTATATATGATCCCCGTACTCCCACGGGAACGGGAACTACGCGGGTGAAACCGCGTGATGTCCACTAGTACACTATATTATTATTAGATACTGAAAAGATAGATGACGGAAACAATATAGGGTGACGTAACGGGCGGCCTATTCTCAGAACAGTTCCGTATCCGATCGGTAACCAACGGAACCCTATTACTAATTCTCCGTAATCCGTCCGTCCGTCCAACCGTATTTCCGTCCGTTCGTCTGACTGTCTGTCAGCGGACTGTATCTCAAGAACCGTAATAGGTAAACAGTTGAAATTTTCAACTGCCGCCGATTTTTGTCTCTCCATCCATAAACTTCTAACACTCTTATCTCTCCTTATTACATAGGACGTCAACATAATTAATGAAATATGGTTGTAATATAAGTACATCATATCAGCCGAAAGACGTCCAATGCTGGACATAGGGCTCCCCCAAAGGGGGGGGGGGTTGCCATAATCGCCACGCTTGGCAGTCTATGGTGTTACTTTTACAGAGAACGCTGCTGCCTATTCTCTGGTGAGTCCCTAAGTCGCCTCTTACGACACCCAGGGAAGTAATGGGATGGTATTATTCTTTTACGGCATCATACGGCACCGGCCGACACCATACTGCATAATATAAGTACACTTCAGTCAAATTCTTTGGGTACGATTGTTTTTTTTACTTTAGCAAATAGAACCGCATTATTCTAACAGAAAACAATTTTGGTCCAATTTTATCTTGCAAAGGATAACAAACTGCTCTCAATAAATTCCTATAATGCTCACTTTATCATGAAAAGCAATTATACAATTTTGAAAATACCATGGAAACTTGGCCAAGGATTTATCTTTTACACTTTTATGGATTAATTAATATACTACTGTTGATTCTTATCTTGAGCGTTAGAATATTTGTTATTGAGGAAGTGTGAGTCGGACTCGCGCGCCAAGGGTTCCGTATGAATTAATTAATATTATTATTATCTCCTTTATTTATTTCACATTCTTATTATTTACATTTTCTAAGTATTAAAAAAAAATATAAAAAACATTTAAAAATATAAAAAATAGTAGCCCACCGGTATCGGGAACAAGGTCCAAGCTACCGGCGGTCAGGGCTCTAGAGAAAGGAACCTCCTGACAATGCGAGCCGTGTCCAGAAGTACCACTTTCTGAATTAAGCCCTTGATCCAGCTGCCCAACGAGAGCCTCCTGAGGTGTTGGTCGAGGCTCGTTTCTTATTATTATTATTGTATTATTTATTTGGCACGCATTGTTATTTTAAAACCATTGACTTCTGAAAGGTATTCTGTTATTTATATGTTAAGAGCTATTTATTGTTTTATCAAAATGCTCAGTAGTTTCGGAAATAAGGGAAGGAATGTTAATGTTCATCTGTTTTCTTTTCTAACTGCTTGTGCGTACAGGTTTGACAGTTTTATATTTTCGGATTTCTAAATGAATTGGATCAAAATAAACACAAGTTTATGTGTTGTTGAAAACTCAGCCAGTGTGTAGTGTGCCTAACCAACCAAATAACGCACGTTTGTATTTTTAAGAATTTAAAAAGCTGACGTGTCAGCACTCTCTACGGAACGGTAACGAAGAGGGGACGAGAAGATAGTCGATAAAGCCGAAAAGTTTTGTAATGGCTAGCGACCGTGTACTGGGAGACTGCCTCCGTGGTCGAGTGGTGTAGGCGTTTGCCTTGTGACCTGGTGAGCGTAGGTTCGATTCCCATAGGAAAAGCAAACTTTGTAAAGTTGTTTTCCAGTCTGGCTAGAACATTGCAGGCTTGAATCACCTGATGATCTGATAAAAAAATGATTCCGTGCTTCAGAAGGCACGTATAAGCCGGTGGTCCCGGCCGCCAAATGGCGGTCGTCAACCATGTCAGGGGCCCTTGAGGCGGCTTAGAAATTCTGACACTAGGGCGTGTGGAGTCGTTAAACCTTACTGTCCACACGAAAAGAAGAAGACTGGGAGACGCAGTGTTAAAAGGCCTCCTACATGGTTGACTACTGACCTGGTGAAGGACTGGGGAATCTGCTCGATGCAGGACGCACAAGGCCGGTCGATGTGACGACACTTAGGGGAGGCCTATGTCCGGCGGTGAACATCTTTCGGCTGAAATGATGATAAGGAAAAGTGGAGAATGACTTCCTGCTACATGGTGTAAGTATGACGAAATCTTAAATTATTAATATTATTATTAGCCGGAGAATGGACAGCAGCGTTCTCTGTATAAAACAACATCATACACTGCGATCGCCAACTCGCCTGCCAAGCGTGGCGATTATGGCAACCCCTCCCCCCTCCTTTTGGGGGAGGCCTATGTCCAGCAGTGGACGTCTTTCGGCTGATATGACTACTAGCCTGCACTGTCCCAATGCTGGCCAAAGGCCTACCTCCATTCCTTCCAGCTTTCTCGATTTTGTGCTTCTTCCTTCCATTTCTTAAGGCAGTTCCTCTGAAATAAATGATAGCTCGAAAGCAGCGATTTCACCTCCCGGCACCGCGCAGTCCCCGCATGCTTCCATGCGCAAAGTTAGAAATATCAAACCTAGCTCCACAACATCAAATTAATTCAAACCGCCAACTGATTCAGCACGCACGCAATCTTTATAAACTTCTTCTGACAAAATATTTACACAAATTATCACTCTTATAAACAGTGATTTTAGATGTAGATAAAATATAATAAAATAGAATATTGAACGCAGAAAAATAATTATTTGTTTTAATATTTATTTTTTACATTAGATTAATTGTTTAGTTAAGATTAATTAATTAATCCAAATTAATTGGAAGCCATCTAGGTCATCCCGCCATCTCCTTTGCGGTACTGCCCCGTATTGCTGTTTCAGAGAGCCAATCCCGTGTTTTGCGAGCCCACAACTTGTCCAGCAGACATGTCCTGCCCAGTCTTATTTCACTAGTAGAAAGTTCTATATCGCATAAGCAACTAAAAAAATGTTTAAGTGAGTAAGTAAGTATTTATTTCTCATTTCTCGATGTTTAATGTAAGATCTCAATGTACCATACATTGAGATCTTACATTAAACATCGTTTCACACATACTATCATTGCTTATGCACATATATCAGCTGGTGTAGAAATATTAAATAATGCAAGGAATACAAATGCAAATCAAAAACTAATTTTAATTGACACAAATCACAAAGGTGACAAATTGACTATTATTATCTTCCTTTGGGATATATCACAGAATCGAAATCGCGCCAAAAGAATAGTATTAACTAAACTAAAATTCTCAGAAGTAGAACTGCATAACTATTAAACAAGTAGTTCAAAGTCATGAGGCGGAACTCCCGAGGGTCAAGTAGTTTACGGTAACCAAAACAATAACAATATTATTATTTAAAGTCGCATAGCACTGTAGTTGTTTACCGTGTAATAATTATTTCCTAGAAATAAGGAGGAGCTCGTGGCTAAATAATAACAAACGCACGAGTCTATCTTCAAGGTAAAACAACGCTTGCCGAAGTTGTTCTGTGGATGGGTGACCATCTCAACATACAACTTCGTGCCTCGGAAAGTATGTTAAGCCGTTGGTCCGAAGTGACATTTGTAGATCTTTGGCAGTCGTTACGGATAGTCAGAAGCCAAAAATCCGACACCAGTCTTGCCAAGGAGTACCCAGTGTTGTTATCGAGATCTGGTAGGCAGCCGCTCCACGTAAAATACTGGTGTTCAGCTGAGTCCAGTTTGACTGCAGTTTGGTTCTCTCTGGGCAGATGAGATATTTCCTAGAAAGAATATTACGTAAAGTTACTATAGTGTTCGTAAAGGATTCAAGCAAGAGGATTTGGCAGCAGTGACCTTCTATGTACTAACATAAGCACTGGGTATTTATCTGCCTATATTTTCCTACTGCTGGGCTACTAGCCTATTATGGTGCCTATACACTGCCAGAAATCATCGCAACATACGACGTGGAAAAGGGTGGTAAAAGCAATGTTTACAAAGTACTGGCTAATCCTCGACTTTTAAATTAAGCACTAACTTTAAGTTGACTATTAGTCAAGCTCTATTTATCCTTTTTTTTTGTAAAATTATTATTTCATAAAACAAAATATATAAACTTAAATACAAAAATAAGGCATCAAAAAATTCGTCCGCAAATCTATTTTAGTCTGGAAATCACATATTTGGCGCCAAAGTAACGTTAGACACGTTCAAAATATTCAATTCAGTCATTCGCTTATAACTGTTGAAAGAACGATGCCAAGGTTCGTATGAACTCTAGTCCCACTCTCCAATGGTGTACCGACGTGTACATCGTTGGTTAGATATTTTTGAATTGAACAAAATTTTATATGGCAAGTTAAAAACTGAATTCTATGTAATGCTTTAATATTATATATTTTAATTTGAATAATAATTTAATTTAATTTAATTCAATTTAATGTATCCAAAATTTGTATGCCTATTAGGCTAAACATAGCGATCCTAACATTACAAAACGATCTTATTATTGTACCTATGTTTTGCAAATAAATAATTTGTATTTGTATTTTTAACGGAAAGGCACGGACTAATATTTGGAACTTGGCGTCATAGCTAAACTTTTTTTAAGTTCAAAAATACCTATCTAACATGTAGATAAAGAAGTTTTCTTTCTTTCTTTCTTTTTCTTTAGATAATGGAGGGTGGGACCAAAATTGGCCTCCTTTATAGAAGCCAAAAAAAAGCAAAGTAGAATTTTAAGTGACCTTATGTGCTTTCTTAATATACACTTTAAACCCCAAAATAAAACACCCAACTTTACCATAGTACCAAACTCAGTTTCTCAAGCACCTCAATATCTGCCAGTGACACATACCTACATCAAAATCTCCGTCGGACCGTATAAAGTAATGCACCGACGTGTACTCTTGAGGCCGGCGCACATATGGCGTAGCGCAGCGCAGAGCATGCCCGCGAAGTCTTCTAAACGTGTGACACGTTAGGCGATTTTATACCCGAGCATACGCGCGGTTGTGCGAGAATGCGCTAGACTGCGCGTAATCGACACACCGTCATCATTTGTTTTGCAATTTGTACCTGACTGCCAAAGAAGGGTTATGTTTTTCGCGCTTAACTTGTATGTTTGTTTGTTTGTCAATTTCTTTATTACCTCGTATCTTCCAAAAGGCTGGATGGATTAAGGTGTTGTTAGATTTGTTTCAAATCCAAGAATCCTTAAATAGACAAAATAAATAAACAAAAACAATCTGGCGGATTTTTGGCACTAAATTGTAAGTCGTTAATATTTTGTTTTTACCAAACCTATTGAAGGTATCAAAATGGAGGAAATTAAAGGGAGTTTACAAAAATATATAAGTCATATGTTCAAATTTAATTAGGAAACAGGTTTCGTCCATGAAAGTGTGCCGGCTTCGATCTTTTTAGTGCATATTATGAGTTTACTTTAATGCAGTCGGATTTTTTGATATTTTTTATTATATTTAATCTTGTTCCTTGAGTCCAAACGTGTACGACTGGAAGCGCTACCTTTCGCATGTAGTCGCTGCGATGCTCTTCAGGAATTTATTGTTCTGGTAATTTATTATACATATTATTTAAATGAGGACAATGTCGATAATAGGTTGACAGTGAAAAACGCTCTGCGGTGCGCTCTGCCATTTATGCGCCGGCCCTTAGGGTATTTGGTATAAGAAGCACGTGTCAATATCTAGGGTATGCCAAATGCAGTACCAGACGGAAATATGCTGCTATTGGTATATGCTTTATGTGTTTAATTTTTTAAAAGCTCGGTTATTGGATTTGGGAATGTATCCGAATGGTGTTAAAATTGAGAGGTGCGTTTTCTAGGCAAGTATAGCTAAACTTAATGGAATCTCGTAACAGTAGGTCGTGTTTCCCAAAAAGTACCTATTCATTTAATATGTCTGTTGTCTTTAAATATTTATAGCTTTTTGTTATTTACTAAAATATAAAATACACTACAATACACGTCGCCCACGACTTCATCTGCGCTGCAATTTTCTTAAGGATCCCGAATTTTTCTAGTAATAAATATAGCCTACGTTACTTAGGAATAATGTAGCATTCTAATCGTGGAAAAAATATTTGAAATCGGTCCAGTTGTTTTTTTATTTTATTCCTTACAAACATATAAATCCTTCATCTTTATAATATTAGTGTAGAAAATATCTTTTGCGATTTCTGAAAATGTTTGATCAATAAACTTTCTGACAGATATGACCAGATATCTCCAAAGATGGTACGAGCTGGAGAGGGTATGAAGGAAAAAGAGTACGTTTTTGCCCACCAGTGGGACACAAATTTGACTAAAAAGCCAGCTAAATGCGAGTCGGACTATCACATGTTTCTGAGCCTCCTTTAATTTTTAATTTAATTTATTTTTTGTTATAGTGGCAACATAAATACACACTCTGTAAAATTTTCATGCATTTGTCGATTTTGCATTTGTTGACTTTTTGTGAACTTATTATTATTTCAATAAATTTATTATTATTTATTATTATTATTATTCCATTTATTACATTAAATACATATAAATTTACATTTTTAAATATTTCTATAAAAATAAAACCATTTAAAAATATAAAAAATAGTAGCCCACCGGTATCGGGAACAAGGTCCAAGTTACCGGTGGTCAGGGCTCCCGAGAGAGAAAACTCCTCACTATACGCGCCGTGTCCAGGAGTACTGCTTTCTGGATCAAGCCCTTGATCCAGCTGCCCAACGAGAGCCTTTTGAGATGTTGGTCGAGGCTCGTGGCAATTGTGCCATTGGCCGTCACGACTATCGGCACAATGACTGCTGTGTTCACATCCCACATGTCGACAACCTCGCGAGCCAAGTCATGATACTTCGTTTGTTTATCTTTCTCAGACTTCACGAGGTTCTCGTCATGAGGGACTGCTATATCAACAATCATTGCGCGACGCTCTAGTCGGTCTATCACCACTATATCAGACTTATTGGCAACAATAGTCCTGTCAGTGATAATAGACCGATCCCAATACAATGTGCAATTGCCACTTTCGAGAACTGGGTCGGGCACATACCTATAGTACGGTACTTCCGATTCCACAAGATTGTATTTAAGAGCAAGTTGCTGGTGGATAATCCTGGCTACAAGGTTATGCCTGTGCAAATAGTCTCCGTTAGCCAGACTAGAACAACCGGAAATAATGTGGCGGATGGATTCCCCGGGCCGGTGACATGCCCGACATATGTCAACCGTGCCGTCCTTCACAATGTATTTCCGGTAGTTGTTCGTCATCATAACTTCATCCATAATTGCATAGACAAAACCTTCGGTTTCCCCAAATATGTCACCAAAACGCAGCCAGGCTACGGACGCTAAGAAGTCTACATCGGGCCCATGTAGGACCCGATAAAAGCGTCCGTGAAGCTCCTTGCTCTGCCATACCTCCCTGCGGTCATTAGTATCTAATACCACAGGTTTGCGCCAGTTCTCGTTAGCCAAGGAGAGCGCGGTAAGGCCTTTGTCCACCGCTACCACATCTCGATGCATACCCACGTCGGCCTCTAGGAAGTACTCCCTAAGGCTGCATACCTCGCGGTTGTGCAGGGTCTTAGCGTTTAAGAAGCCACGACCCCCGCACTTCCGCGGGATATACAGCCTCATCACCGATGACCGTGGGTGATGCATCCGATTTGCGGTGAGCAGTGAGCGTACCCTTCTATCCAGGGCGTCAAGTTCCGTCTGAGTCCATTTGAGTATGCCGAAAGAGTACATCAAAACCGGCATGACCCAACCATTGAAGGCGCGCACCTTGTTTCCGCCAGATAAAAGACTGTTAAGTACTTTGTTCAGGCGGCCAAAGAAGCGCTCCTTCAACGATTGTTTCACGTCAACAGCATTGATGCCTAACGCTTCCGACATACCCAAATACTTGTAAGTTTCGGTTGAGGAGAGGGACCTAAGGTGTATGGAATCCGAGAGTTGGATTCCCACGGATTCCATAATCTCCCCTCGCTTTACATGCATGACCGCACACTTGTCCAAACCAAATTCCATCCTGATGGCGCTACTGAAGGTTTCTGTTACCTTCAGTAGCTTCATCAGTTGCAAGTTGTTAGGAGCAAAGAGTTTCAAGTCATCCATGTAAAGGAGGTGCGATATGACCTGACCACCTCTTCTCAACCGGTAGCCTTGGCCCGAACCCTCCAGCAATGTACTGAGAGGGTTGAGGGCCAGACAAAACCACAGTGGACTCAGACTGTCACCCTGAAATATTCCACGCTCGATCCTTATCGGTTCACTGTTCGCCTGGGTCTGTCGACACCCTGAATATTAAAGGACCGTCCTCCACTGCCCCATACACGACATCAGGAAGGTGCGTAGAACTGCATTAACTTTATACAGCTCCAGCACCCTCATGAGCCATGTATGTGGCACCGAGTCGTAGGCCTTCTTATAGTCTATCCAGCATGTCGACAGATCCCTTCGGGAACGACGAACCTGTTGGCTAATGGCAATGTCGATGAGGAGCAGCTCCTTAGTACCGCGGGACCCGTTCCTGCATCCATTCTGAGAGGCAGACATTATTGAATTACTATCAATATGATGGTTAATCTTTGCTCTCAAAATGGATGTAAGAACTTTATAGACCGTCGGTAAACACGTGATCGGCCTATAATTTTTAGGTTCCGCGGTACTACCTGATTTATGAAGCAGGTGGGTTATTCCAGTAGTTAGGAACTGGGGCAGCGACCCTGACTCTAAGGCAGACTGGAATTGAGATGCCAAACGAGCGTGCGATCTTTGAAATCATTTAATCCAAAAGTTGTGCAGCCCGTCCGGTCCTGGAGATTTCCAGTTAGGCAACGGACGGACTGCACGAGCTACATCTTGGGGGCTGATGGTAATTGCCCCCATTTCTGGTATCGGATCGCACACACGTTCGACCTCCCGAGTCCAATCACCCTCGGTGTGACTGACAGGCACCGACCAGATGCTGCGCCAGAATGAACACATGGCTTCATCATCCGGTAGGCGCATATCAGTCACACCTTGGTCCGGTCGCTCCCAAGCCCTATAAACCCACCTTTCATTGCTTTGGAATGTGCGATTCTGAGTGTATCGCTCCACTCGCCGCTTGTACCGACGTATACGGTTTGCCCATGCATAGATTTTAATATTATTCTCTTTATTTTTTATCCTTACATACTAATTTACATTTTTAAATATTTCTTAAAAACAACACATTATAAAAAAAAAAACATTTAAAAATATAAAAAATAGTAGTCCGCCGGTGTCGGGAGCAGGGTCCAAGCTACCGGTGGTTAGGGCTCCAGAGAAAGGAACCTCCTCACAATACGAGCCGTATCGAGGAGTACTGCCTTCTGTATCAGGCCCTTTATCCAACCGCGTAACGCCAGCTTCGACAGATGGTCGTCGAAGCTTTTGGCCATCAGGCCATTGGCCGTAACGACTATCGGCACAATGACAGCTGAGTCCACATTCCACATGTCGACAACTTCGTGAGCTAAGTCGAGATACTTGATTTGCTTCTCTTTCTCAGCCTTCACGAGGTTCTCGTCATGCGGGATGGTAACATCAATTATCATTGTGCGGCGCGCTAATCGGTCTATCACCACTATATCAGGCTTATTGGCTATAATAGTCCTATCAGTGATGATAGACCGATCCCAGTACAACGTGACATGGTCATTTTCGAGAACTGGGTCGGGCACATACTTGTAATATGGTACCTCAGAATCTACAAGTTTGTATTTCAAAGCAAGTTGCTGATGGATAATCCTGGCCACTTGGTTGTGCCTGTGCAAGTACTCGCCGTTAGCCAGACGAGAACAACCGGAGATAATATGTCTGATGGACTCACCCGGACGGTGGCATGCCCGACACACGTCCACTGTCCCGTCCTTCATAATATGCCTCCGGTAGTTATTCGTTACTATTATTATTATGATTATACACACTTAATGTATGGATACAAGCTGTGCAGTAAGCCCATTGCTATCTTACAAACACACAAAATGTTTACCACAACGCGATCTATTCCCACACAATTCATACCCATACAAAAGTCCACAAAAACACCCCTGTCCCGACACACAATCAAAATCCAATGACAAACGCGACATTGGTAACTGGCGCAATCCACTTTGAACTGGTTCGCGGTATATTTATCATAGTACACGGAGTTACGAGGCGAAACGAGAAAATATGGACCTCAGGCACATATTCAAATGTTTGGAAGTGTCTCTGTTAAAGATTTTGCTATTGTAGTCTGTTTAAAATAACTTTTCCAATTTCATAAAATTAAATAGATAAGGGTAGCTGTATCTACGCTTAAAACTAAACAACCAACGTTTTAGTAGTCATCAACGAGATATTGCAGTGATGAACACCAGTACACTATCTCTAATGATGTAGTATTTTTAACGGCTATAGATACCGAACGTATTAAAGACGCGTCTGGCTCGATACGCCATCTTTTATCGCTTTTCGTGACACCTTCAAGAATACGTAGGATGGGATATACGAAGATCTTGTTAAGATCAAAGTGAGCGAACGCATTCTTCATTTTAAGGGAAATCATTCTAAGAAAAAAACCGAATGATAAGGTTCATGACAGCATTAATAAATAATAATAATAATTTTATAATTTTATGAAAAGTCCATGTTTTGTTAGTAAACATTAACCTTAATAACTATGTCAGTAAACATACAAGTTGGACAAATAACGGACGAGCGGGCAATCAAATTTCCCCGCAATGACATTTAGGAGCCTGTCCGAGCTGCCCCGGACTCTCTGCAGCAGCGACGCGGCACGCTTACGTCTGCTTTCGCCTTTCGTCTAAATATTTTATTTGGAAATCTGTTCACGTTTTCGGGAAGAATACTTGTTAAATATACAATGTGTAATATACATTATTACACAATAAACGTCACAACTCTAAAGAGCTCATCAAATTCGTCATTATGAATGGAAAAAAAATCAACTGCCTCATACATTTATGTGCGCAAAACTCGACAAAATGTTTTTTTTTTTCAAGATTTTAGGGTTGTTTCGATAGTAAAAGTTGTTTATGATGATTATTATAATGACCCCTTAACAGTTATTTGTTCATTATTGCGTTTATTTTGGTACACGTTGGATACATTTTAAAAGAATTTGAAAATATTTACAAAGAAATTCTATTTTAAATGCCAAGAATATCAATACTGTGTAGGTACCTAGCTACTTAACATGAACAAACTTTACAATTCACTGATTACGAAAGGGACGGGAAATGTTCATTCTAAAAACTTTTAACAACCAGAACTTTTCCTATTGCATAACCCAAAACCCCATTATCAAATTTCCAAAAAGCCTTGAACAGAAATACATGGAAATATATAAAAAGCCATGTAATTATGTGTGCATACCACCTGGCAGCACAAACCAGACGTGACTTCGATAGCAAAAATGTTAATTTCTGTAAACATTTGTATGCGCAAGAAAAGTACAGAAGTATCATTGTTTACTCCAACTTAAAGGTCACTTGTTAAATTAAGAGAATAGCGTATTTCTGGTAAATAAGTAAAGAAGCCTTCTTTCTTTATTTGCAGTCAGTCTTGGTCCCAGCTTTGATGGGCCATCAAGGCTGGGCTGGGCTGGGACTCAACAACACAATATGAGGAAAAAAACTGCAAAGAAGTAGATCAACACAGTCTTCAAAGGTGCAAGTATCGGAGAAATGGGGCATTTCAGCAAGTAGATTATGTTCTGGGAGGCAGGGCACCGCTCCTACTCCAGGTATAAGGCTAGGTAAATGAAGTGATTCTATTAGTTTTTAACAAACACATCCCTCGCGAAGCGTCGTCGCACATCTCTGGGGGAACCGCAGACTTGGACTGGTCCATACACTTTCAGCTTTGGTTACCTGGGATATCAGGCGAAAGACGTACACTGCTGGATATAGGCCTCCCCCAAGTGTCGCCACAACGACCGAGCTTGCGCGTCCCACATCCATCGGCTACCCGTGACCTTCACCAGGTCATCGGTCCACCTTGTGGGAGGCCTTCCAATGTTGCGTCTTCCGGAACGCGGTCGCCACTCCAGAACGGCCCCATCGACCATCTGTTCTGCGAGCAATGTGCCCTGCCCACTGCCACTTTAGTTTGGCGATCCTTCGGGCTATGTCGGTAACTTTGGTTCTCTTGCGGATATCATCATTCCTGATTCGATCACGCAAGGAAACTCCAAGCATTGCCCTCTTCATTGCCCTTTGAGTGACTTCAAGCCTACGGATGAGGCCCATTGTGAGCGACCACGTTTCAGTTCCATATGTCATCTGGCATACTGGCAACACGCACGCGCACCTAGGTACCCAAAGGTAAAAATGTATGGATCAATCTATGAACCATTTGTCAGCTTTATCTAACTCTTTACAGTGCTAGCCCAGTAAAGAGTTAGACAAAGCTAACGAATGTATCACTAATGACGCTTAGCTCTACCCTTGTTGACATTAATTTTAGCTGTATTTATTCTCAAATAGAACAGCAGTGCGATTCTGTAAGTATTTCACAGTGTGAACACAGATGAATTGAATGTGCGTCTGTGTGGGTGGAATGAACAATTTTTCTTTCTTTCTTTTTCTGTAAATCCATACAAACAAGATGGACTGATAGTTCTCTTCTCTCACTAAGTACTCGGTGAGAGGTTGACAGGATAGACGGACAGAGTTGAAGTTCTGTTGTCACTGTTTAGTTATCAAAAAGGTGCGTAAAATTTTAATGAGCCCCGTCCTTCGGATATGAAATGGAAGGAGGATGTAAAAATTTACGTCAGCCATTAGCAGTATCTAGCGCGATTGGAGAATCGGTATTGTTTTATGTTTTCGTATGGATAATAATTACTTTATGAAAGAAATAAAATTCTATGTTTTCATTGTTGTTTCGATTCGTTTTTAGGGTTCAGTTCCTAAAGGGTAACCGATGGAATCCTATTCCTAAGCCTCTGCTGTCCGTCCGTCTGTCAGCGGGCTGTATCTTAAGAACCGTTATAGGTAAACAGTTGAAATTTTCACAGATTGTGTATTTCTATTGTCGTCGGTTAAAAATTAAGATTTATGGTACGGGTGTGCCAGTCCAACTCGCAATAAGCCGTTTTTTTTTTTTTTTTGGGGGGAGGGTGGGTCCGTCCTTCGAAGTCCGTCCGTCCGTGCATCCACAGTTTAATTCAGAAACTATTGATTGATGCTGTAAAACTGTTTTGCTATGGATATAGATATCATTCATGGCTACAAAATTGTGGAAAGTTCAATAAATGAACAAGATTTTACTGAATATCTGCCAAAACCTGCCAATTTATTATAGGTATACCTAATCTACCCAGAGAAAACTTGTCATCCTACTTACGTCATGACAAAAAATCTAAAAAACACAGACAGTTTTCTATATTAACTGTCAAGCCTGTTTGTTCCAACATTATGCAATAACTATTAACGATAGTATAATAAAATAAAGATATTCGATTATTTTGAGAATTTAACTGTGGTAGTTCAAGTGTTTCGTGAAATAGAGCATCAAATTCAAATTTTTAAATATATTATTTCACATAGGCGCTTCGAAAACGTCAAATACTAATGCGTGGTTCGAATTCATCATCATAATCATATCAGCCAAAAGACGTCCACTGCTAGACACCTTTCCAAGTGTCGCCACAACAATCGGTCCTGTGCATCTCACATCCACCTGCAACCCTCACCAGGTCATCCGTCCACCTTGTGGGAGACCTTCCATCGCTGTGTTTTCCGATATGCGGTCGCCACTCCAGAACTTTTCGGCCCCATCGACCATCTATTGTGTGAGTAATGTACCCTGTCCACTGCAACTTCAGTTTGCCGAATTGTTCATTTCTAATGAGGAAGAACCGGCAACTCCTCGGGTATGTTATCAAATATTTTGTGAATACATTTTATTTTCCAACCTCCAGACAGACATCCGGCCCCATCGACCATCTATTGTGTGAGTAATGTACCCTGTCCACTGCAACTTCAGTTTGCCGAATTGTTCATTTCTAATGAGGAAGAACCGGCAACTCCTCGGATATGTTATCAAATATTTTGTGAATACATTTTATTTTCCAACCTCCAGACAGACATCCGGCCCCATCGACCATCTATTGTGTGAGTAATGTACCCTTTCCACTGCAACTTCAGTTTGCCGAATTGTTCGTTTCTAATGAGGAAGAACCGGCAACTCCACGGATATGTTATCAAATATTTTGCGAATACATTTTATTTTCCAACCTCCAGACAGACATCCGGCCCCATCGACCATCTATTGTGTGAGTAATGTACCCTGTCCACTGCAACTTCAGTTTGTCGAATTGTTCATTTCTAATGAGGAAGAACCGGCAATTCCACGGATATGTTATCAAATATTTTGTGAATACATTTTATTTTCCAACCTCCAGACTGACATCCGGCCCCATCGACCATCTATTGTGTGAGTAATGTACCCTGTCCACTGCAACTTCAGTTTGCCGAATTGTTCATTTCTAATGAGGAAGAACCGGCAAGAAACTACACGGACATTTTATCAAATATTTTGCGAATACATTTTATTTTCCAACCTCCAGACAGACATCGCCTTGGGCAACGCTTGTATCACACTGAAAAAAGAAAGCAATCTATTAATCATTTGCGAAAAAACAAGTCGATTGTAAAGAAATACTTATCCAAGAGATAAGGTGGGTTATTTTTCACGTCACCACTCTGTTGGGTCGTCGGGAAAGCGTCCGGGTGGAAAATGACATGATATCGGGACATTCTGGGACATAGCGGGGACATTGAGGGACATTGAAGTGACGTTTGGTACATCGTAAGCCGTAGACGAGAAAATGATCGTCAGATTCAGATAGAGAACACATTTGATGGGTGTCAGTTGTTTTTTTTTCGTGAAATATTGACGTAGATTGAATTTGGACTGGATTTGAAGCGCGATTTTGATGATTGAGAGGGGAACGTGGTATTTTTTTTTGTATTTTCTGTGATAATGTACTTATTGTAGGAGAGTATATAAATTATCTTTAAGAAACTTGCTTAGCTAATTTATATAAGTCTGGCTTTGTGCAGTGTTTTTACGAGTAACATAAAGTTTTAATAAATTACTAATACTCATGTGTAAAGAGGTATTTTTACCCGACTACGACAAAGCCAAAAGGAAGGGTTATGATTTTAGCTGGACATGTATGCATGAATGTTCCACTCTAGCGCCTAAACCACTGAACTGATTTTGATGAATGAGGTATCAATAGATTCGTAAATACGTTGCGGGTGACATAGGCTATATAAATTTATCACTCTATTGTTTATTTTTGTAAAACGGTGAATTTTGTACTGGTAAATAATATGATAATACCTCCAATTATTATCATAGAAAGCTACACGATTGCAGAGTATGCGTGTACTTAGGGTTCCGAACCTCTGTATGGAAAAACGGAACTTTTATAGGATCACTCCGTTGTCTGGCTGTCTGTCTGTCCATCTATCCCAGCCGATTATCTTATAATCTACTGGAATTCTGTAACCCGAACAAAGACGCGTAACTAAAATGAATAAAATGTGAAAAAAATAGTGTCAATTTTTGGGACGAAAAAAAAAATCATTTTCCAAGCTGTATATCGTATGAGACTCAAAAGTACTTTTTTATAATTTTAATTTTTTTTGTTTTGAAGTTATTTAAGAAAATAAATGAAAATTAGTCATTCTCTTATCTCCGAAACTGCAAAGCCAAAATTTTTGAAAAAAATACTAATAACAAGTTTTTAACTACAGATTACAGGAAAACCTGTAAGAAGTCTATAATTAAAAAAAAAATGTTAAGAAAAAAATTATTCGCTCGGAACCCTTTGCACGCGTGTCCGACTGGCACTTAGCCGCTTTTTAGGGTTCCGTACCCAACGAAACCTTATTACTAATCCTCCGCTGTTCGATCGTCCGTCTGTCAGTCAGCGGGTTGTATCTCAAGAACCGTAATAGGTAGACAGTTGAAATTTTCACTGTTTGTGTATTTCTATTGCCGCTATAGCAAAAAAAAATAAAAGTCAAGGTTTATGGTACGGAACCCTTTGTGTGAGACTCCGAATCGCACTTTGCCGGTTTTTAGGGTTCCGCACCTCAAAAGGAAATACGGAACCCTTATAGGATCACTTTGTTGTCCGTCCGTCTGTCTGTCAAGACTGTTTATCTCGGGAACGCCTGGAGGTATCGAATTGAAATTAAAACCATATACTTAGGTGTATGAGTTCTTGCAGCTGTGAAAAATCAAACTTCTAAGTTAACCTAAAAAAAAGATATGTCGTTTATACCGCAAAAAAACGTATATTTCGTCACTCTCAAGGGAAACAAAATGTATAGGGTATTTCCCGTTGGCCTAGAACTATGAAATTTGGCAAGTAATACTAAGACGGTATAATTCTTTAAGTATTGGAAATAAGTCTGAAAACTATACATTTGTAATGAAATCATAAAAAAATTCGTCTTTATTTAAAGTAATTTGTACAGAAGGGCGGTGTCGGGTCGGTGGGCGAGTCCGACTCTCACTTGGCCAGTTTTTTGTTTTTTAAGTACTTTCTATTCTATTCTAACCACTAGAATAGAAACATTCATAAAAAAGTTCCATATTAAGTGAGGCTCAATAACTGAAACATATTTGGTTTTCAATAAACTAAAGTTTAAAGTTCAATAACCTCCTTCAGAGCAAAATATTCCTAAACCAATATTTTCGAAGAAATTTTATCCAGAGTTCCGATTAATTTTATGATGAGTGCTCAAGTCGGGTTTCAAGACCTTCCGTGGAAAACCGAATTCTATACAAATAAAATAAAATTGAAGTTTCTGTTTGACGTTTTTTTTCTGTATGTTTATTCCGGTTAATCTCAAAAACGTCTGGATCGATTTTGACAAGAGTTTCACCGGCTTATAATCAGCTGATAATAGAAGTAGCCTAAGTTACTCCTCGTAACGCTGACGTTATAGCGTTATAAGGAGTAACTTAGGCTACTTTTTTATTATTATTAATATTTATTTTTATTTAATAAAAGTAGCCTAAGTTACTCCTTATAACGCTGACGTTAGTAACTTAGGCTACTTTGATTTTTAGAAAAGGGATATTAAGAGGGGTTACATGAAAAAGGGAATTTTGTTCTTTGAAATTTTGTTTTCTGCTATGCGTCATGCTTGGCGCAAATAAACTCTTTTTATTTCTTTTTTAAACCCATGAAAATTCTATTAGCGCAAGCAAAGCCGCAGGCAGAAGCTTTGCTAGTTTTGCTACAATAAAGACTGAAATAAAGGTAAATAAATACAAAAAATATCTTGCTTCTTTCATGAAACATGTTATTAGGAATTTACAAATATTTGTTTCAGTTATAATGGATTCTCATAGACTAATATCAAAGATGGGCAACTTGAAAAACGTAGCTTTTTGACTAGTCGATGACAATATAATTTACCTACCATTTTTTTTTAGATCGGGCCACTCGCAATTCACTTTTCTACGGGTGGGTTACTGCTCAACCGGGCTAGCCTGTGGTAGCCTCAGATATGACTCTAAAGCCCCCAGCCAAGGCAACAAATACTTAAAAACCTACAACTCCGCTGGCTGGTGGCACCCCCTGTGGGGTACGGGCCTCGGCTCAGCGGCATCGTTATGGGGAGGACAGCAAGGGACAGGCTGGGTCATGACATCATTATTTAGGGATTTTAAAGCTAATGGCTCAGCGGCGTGGGCTGGCTCGTTAGGCAAAAGACGGGGAGCAATAACATTGCTATTATTACTGGGACGTCGCGCCAACTTCATCGTATCAGCCGAAAGACGTCCACTGCTGGTCATAGACCTCCCTCAAGTGTCGCCATAACAACTGGTCGTGTGCGTCGCGCATCCATCAGCTACCCACGGCATCGAAAACTGCTGAAGTTAGTTAAATGAGAAAAAATAAATAAAGTAGGCGGAAGGATGGTTACGATTTTTTTTATCGTTGTTATAAAAGTCGTCGGTTCTCTCTTTATCATAGATTTTAAAACGCTTAGAAAGGAGTCCGATTCATAGTTTCTAAAAAT
The DNA here is from genome assembly GCA_947578705.1 of Lacanobia wlatinum. Taxonomy (NCBI): domain Eukaryota; kingdom Metazoa; phylum Arthropoda; class Insecta; order Lepidoptera; family Noctuidae; genus Lacanobia; species Lacanobia wlatinum. The sequence goes on along the minus strand of OX388046.1, from coordinate 19,286,811 downwards.
TTAACCCAGCTCCTCTCATAACGCAGTCATGATGACAAAACCGCAGCAATTGGCAACAACCGTGGCGTCGCTTGGGTAAGACCTGTGTCCGCCAGCTTAGTGGGCTTTTAACTATAATGATAATGATGATGTAGCGGCATCAATGCCGCCACCGAAAAACTAACGCTGCGAAATTTTTACGGCAGCGAAAAGAACCACAGTGCCTTTTATCCCGCCAGCAGCGAACTACTGAACAAAATCCTGCAACGTAGTATCAGAGCTTTCCGTGCAATTTGATAATATAAAAAGTCTGAATATCAACTATCGGGAAATTGCCCACCAGACATAACACACGTCCAATCGGAGGATCCTCCCTTTTCAATGGAGGTTTGCGGGACTTTACTCTCCTTTTATATACAATAGCCTCTTTGGGTAGAAAACGGTCCCATCAAAACTACCCCGTCTACGTAATTCCCCTAACTAATCTTTGACCAATACACATTAGGGTCAGACACACTCCTCAAACCTCCTAAGGCGATTTTACGGGTATGTCCAGTATCCCCACAGAAAGGTATCTGCCTACGCAATAGATTCCTAAAAGGATTTTATACGTTTGCTTCACTAAATAATACACGCTTGGCTATGTGTAGGTAACTAATGTGATATTACATTGTCTTTTAAGTGGACGTAGTCAAAATTAAATAATTACGTTACAAAAATGTATCCACAATTTGGAGTCCTCCAGGGCACAGTCACCGTGTGGCCCTGGAACGCAAAGGGTATTTGGAGGAACACAGACGGATTTAAGTCAGAAAGAGTCTGATGCTCTCTTCCGCTCCGCCCAGAGCGAAAGCAGTAAATTGATCCCGTCCTAAAAAAAACTGGCCAAGTGCGAGTCGGACTCGCGTGCAAAGGGTTCCGAACCAATTTAATTTTTTAACATGTTGTTTTAACAGTACAGACTTCTTATAGGTTTTTCTGTAATTTTTAGGTATAAAAAAATAAATAAATAAATAAATAAAAATAATAAATGATTTATTTTGGACCAAATACTTAAACATTTCATGTACACCCACCAAACTGCGTGGCAGTTTGTCGGCAGGATTAGCGCTCGTCTTAATACATCTGGCTCAAATACATAACAAAAATATAAATTGTTACATATGATGTAACAATTTATATTTAGAGGTACTAGAAAGGTTCAGGCAGCCGGACAAAGGCAAACAATCCTGACGCGTCTTTCTAATCTTTTTATTTAAAAACTCAGTTTAAAACAATAATATATTAAACTAAAAAACCACTGCAAATACAGCAATAGCGATTACTAAATCAATTGAGCTATTACTCTTAGCAGTAGTTTATGCCAAGACCCAACCACTCAAACCTCTCCATTACATTATAAACGGATTCTTATTTAGAATTTCTGAGGCGGCTATGAACACCTAACCGCTATTTGTAAAAGAATATTGCAACTACTATTTGTATTTTTCTCAAAATTTTAGGCTCTGTAGTTTTGGAGATAAGGGGGGGAATGGTAATGGTTGGTCTAATTTCTTGAATAACTTTAAAACTATTTATTTTAAAATTATGAAAAAAATGTAATTAAAACCCTCACAGTAGCTCTTTCATTTGATGTTACACGATACAGTTTGTAAAACATTTTTTTAATTTTCTAGTTTGACTTCCAAAAGTGATACCCATAGTAAACATTTATTTATTCCTGTAACGCGTCCGTGTTTGGGTCACAGAAACCCATGTGTATACCAAATTTCAACAGAATCGGTCTTGTAGATCCGGAGAAAACTGGCTGTGACAGACTGACAGACAGACACCCGAGTGATCATATAAGGGTTCCGTTTTTTACGAATGTTCGGAACCCTACAAACTAAAAAATATCAAAAGCCTGCAAAAATATCACATTTAGGTACTTTGTCCTTGTCCTTTGTTTTCTACACTGAAAAGGTCAAAACCCAAAGCTCAGGACCGAGGTCTGTTACCAAAAGGGATTTAGGGTATCTATGTCACAGTAACCTTGTAGAAACAATTAACTTGATATCAGAATTAAAAGGTTTTTAATTGAGTCCAGTGCTTTAGGCTCAAACAATTTATTAAACGAACGGATTTTGTTTTATTTGATTACTAGCTGCTGCCCGCGACTTTGTCCGCATAAACTCAAAAAAATATAGTCTACGTTACTATCATCTGGTTTCTGTCAGTGAGAGTCTCGTCAAAATTGGTCTAACAGTTTTGCACACTAACTGAAACAAACACAGTTTAATTTTATTAATTTGTGAAGGAGATCTATTAATTAGTACTTATTCGTAACGTTCTTGAATTCTATCACATTGAAGACCGAAATAAATTTAAAAAAATGCAAAGAGAAATGGTTAGCTGCTCGTACATTTGGTGTTGGAAATTCATAGATTTAGTCTCGGTTATTCCACATTCAAATATCAGGGTCATACCTGGGACTTGGACGGACCGTGGTCCATCACAACGTGGTACGACACGCTCCGGGTACGGCCCGCTGCTCCGGATACAACCCATTCGTGTTCCATCCCTTTGCGTTCCAGCGCCGCGGTCACTCTTTCGAATAATTTCCGGAACCCTGGCAGGCACTGGTCCTAGCGGGCCCCGTCTACTATGCTGACATCTCTTTGAGGCGCGCATGGAACACAATGCGTCGTCGTTTCGGGCCTGGTATTTTTAACTTTAGGTGCCTAAACGTCGCTTAACAACTAGGCATTTTACTCATGTTTAACCACTACCTCACCTGTTGTTAAGCGGCGGTGCGATCGATTGACAAGAGTACGTTTACCTTAACAAATGTTCACTCGTAATTTGAAGACGCTTCTATTTGTGAGACACAAACCCACCGGGGCTTTGTATCTTACAAACTTCTGAATTTAATGAAGTTTTACAAGATTTCAAGCTAAAGTAGAGTTTGAAAAGTTATTCAACTTCGAGAACAAACTCCGTATGGTAAGAAAATCCACTCCCGTCATTCAAAACGTATAAAGATGACTGAAACAAAACACAATCGAAAAATAATTCTTTTTGAAGACGGGTAATAAAGGCTTTATCCCCTGCCAGTTATTAGCTTACAAAGGGACAAATCGAGGATTCTATGTTTGAATCCATTGATATATAAAAAACCCAAGATGCACAGTCTCGAACAAATGCAACACTCGAAGCTGTCGTCAAAAACTGACATGTATCAAGTGTCATGTGTGAGTTGTGTGTAGTTATTACTATAAACAATTTTTTTGTAAATTCAGCCTTACACGGATCGCTTAAATTTGTTTTTACAGTGCAGTGCAGTATGGCGAGCGATGCGAGACTGTTTGAAACTAGCGTACAAATTTAAATTGTGCACTTGTTTTATGCGGACGTTTTTGAGATGCTGAGTGTGTATCTTGGGTTTTTATATATCAATGTTTGAGTCGTATAATTTAGACAGCTGTCAATATTTATGTGTTGGTAACTGATTCATCAAATGATAATGTTAATAAAATGATTCAGTTGTTCCATACGAATATAACAATTCTTATGTATAAGTAGCTTTTTCCGTCCGTCCGTCTGTCTGTCAGCGGGTTGTATCTACACTAATACATATTATAAAGAGGAAAGATTTGTTTGTTTGTTTATTTGGAATGAATAGGCTCCGAAACTGCTAGACCGATTTGAAAAATTCTTTCAGCAATGGATAGCTACATTATCAGGGAGCAACATAGGCTATATTTTATCCCCGTACTCCCACGGAAACGGGAACTACGCAGGTGAAACTGCGTGACGTCCACTAGTCCGTAATAAGTAGACAGTTGAAAACACAGAGTGTGTATTTCTATTGCCGCTATAGCAAGAAATAGTAAAAATAAAATAACATTAAAAATTAAAGGGGCTCCTATACAAGAAATGTGTTATTTTTTCGCTTTGTGGTGCGGAACCTTTCGTATAAGAGTTCGACTCGCACTTGGCTGGTTTTTTATGTTGTATTTTTTTCTCCGTAGCCAAAATATCCATCTTAATTGATGAAAACGTCTTCGAAAATTACCTTGAGCGAATAAGCTGCTGCAGAATGTATCAAATCAAATCAAATCGTATATTTCAAATAAACCATTTACAGGCACTTTTGAACTGTCAAGGTCGGTCAGTCCAAAAAGATGAAGCTATTTGCACGTTCCAAAGCGTAGATCTCTATGAAGAAGAACGTGCAAGAAACTCCACGGACACTCTTTTAAAAATAATAAATTGTTACAAAGTTTGTTTACATCAAGTTGAAATTATACAAACATGTGAGAACGATCTAAAAGACGAGCAGGATAAAAGCGTCCGGGAAAAAGACAATTCAAAGAAATATTTAAAACTAGCTGACCCGCGCGGCTTCGCTCCCGTCAACTGGCTACTCTACCTACCGACCCTAACCTACCTACCCTACCTACCTACTTACCTACCATACCAACCTACCATAGCTACCCTACCTCACCTACCTTACCTACCTACCCTACCTACCTGCCTACCTACCCTACCTACCTGCCTACCTTCCCTACCTACCTGTCTACCTACCCTACCTACATACTCATTTTTTTTTTGTATTTCAATTCTTATTATGCTACTCCGGACGAAGGAATTAGTCTTCGTCCCGAATAAAACACAAAAACTATGAAAATCGGTCGAGCCGTTCTCGAGTTAGTTAGAATAGTGTTCGAACAAACCCGACTTTGAGAATTTTGCTATATTCTGAAAGATTCGACCTTTTTCTAGAAGACATTTTTATACCAGCGAGACAGAAATAAAACGAAAAAAAAAATAACTTTAATTTCGGAAGTCGGTGTTTTTAGTATTTTCACTTTTTGACACCGACTTCCGAAATAAAAGTTATTTTATACTTTGTAGTGTTTTGTTTTGGAAGTCGGTTACATTTTTTGTAAAAAAGTTTTTTATTTTTCAGTTTTTAGTGGTACCTGCGTACCCATTCACAGCGTACTGGCGTGATGTTATGTTATGAAAATAAAACTTACTAAGTGCTTTCGGTGTAAAGGTCTCGTTAATACGAATGAAATAAGCTCAAACACTTGGTAGTTCCTAGTTACCGATGTGGAGTTCCCTTGACTCTCTATCGTCTCCATCATCAGGTCTGATCCAAACTTTCATACTTTTGTAGTATCACCGGATATACACACGAATATCAAGTTTTTACCAAATACGTGCCTACAATTTTCGAGAGTTGCCCTCGATTTCTCAGGGTTTCCATCATCAGATCCTGACGTGGTGGCAAAACGACCACACGGGAAGCACCAGCTTTCAAATAAAAAAAAAATCATGAAAATCGGTTCATCCAGTCGGTTAATATGAGGTAACAAACATAAAAAAAAAATACAGTCGAATTGATAACCTCCTCCTTTTTTTGAAGTCGGTTAATAAACTGAAGGAAGACGGACAGCTGTGGCTTATTAATAAATAGGGTTCCGTTAGCAACCTTGGTACGGAACCCTAAAAATCGACTTGGTTCGCACGAATCAAGATCGTACGCGAAGGCTTAAATAATAGGGTCCCATTGGCAACTTTGGCACGGAACCCTATAATTTGCCTTGGCTCGCATATCGAACCGTCTGATACTTAGCACGAATTAAAAACTTAGTTGCGGGCAACCTGGGAGTCTTTAAGACAAAAGTGAATAGGTTGCTTCTAGGCAAACGTGCTCCATCTTCAACCTCATCATCGCTTACCATCAGGTGAGATAGTGGTCAAACGTATGCCTATCTATAGTAAAAAAAAAATTTACTCCGTATCACCTAACCACAGAGAACTAATGATAACTCGATTTGACAGTTACTGTGAAATCGTGTTGTCATTCATTCTTAGTTCGGGTTCGGGATTAATCGTAAGTCTGTAGGTGATACAGAGTGGAATACCGCAACTAAGCCCGAAACTACGGACTTCGGACTTAGAGAGTAGCCCCACCAAAATCGATCGCTCCCGTCACCGTGACCACCTTTGGTACGGTACCTTATTATTATTAGCCTTGTTTCGCAAATCGAACCGTTCGTTGCTTCGCTCTAAACGGAATCAATCGCGGAGGCCTTAGAAGAAGGGTCCTGTCAGTACCTTTGGTACGGAACCCTACAGGCCTGATCCGCAAGTCGAACCGTCCAGTACTTCACAAAACTACTGAGTTCTAAATCAGTTTAAGACTCTATGATAAAAGCACTTTAAACGTTACGTTAAACTTTAAACGTTCGTAATAACTCAATGAATGTGTTTTGGTGTAACATTCATGCTTTAATGCACTTTTTGGTTCCTCAATAGATGGCGCTCTGACTGATCAAAACACAGTAGGAAGTTTCTTACTAAACTAAAAATTCAATATGTTTTGATTTTGTGGATCGATTGTAACGATAAATAACGAAAAGGTATAAAAATGGTCACTTTTATTTTGCCACGTATTAAAATTTTCACGAATAACACAACAATTTTGAATGCTTTCGTGCATTTTATTTTTTCTCAATAGATGGCGCTCTGACTCATCAGAATACATTAGGAAGTTTCTTCCTAAATTTAAAAATTCAATATCTTTTAATTTTATGGGTCGATTTTGATGAAATAAACGCTAAATGTTACTCGGGTTATCATTTAATATTTTTAAGTACTTAGATTTGCAATCCAATCTGTGGTTTATGCGTGATGCTCCCACAAACGCACAGACAAACAGACAAAAATTTCAAAAATTGCATTTTGTGTTTTGTACCTTTTTCCTGAGTTTTGTGTGTAATTTTCATGGAAAAATATTTAATGTACAGACACGGTTAGTCTACGATTTTATTTTATTTTATTTTATTATATGTATAGATTATTATTAGCCTTGTTTCGCAAATCGAACCGTTCGTTGCTTCGCTCTAAACGGAATCAATCGCGGGGGCTTAGCAGTAGAGTCCCGTCAGCATAGCACCTTTGTACGGAACCCTACAGGCCTGATCCGCAAGTCGAACCGTCCAGAACTTCGCAACACTAATTCAGTTTAAGACTCTGCGATAAATGCACTTTAAACGATACCAGCACAACTCAGAGATTTAACGGTCCTCGACAGTTGAAGATCTTTTAGAGACCAAACCGAAATTCTTTCGAAATACGACTGTGTTTAGTTTAGAAATCGCGTGAGGTCATTCTCCAGCGGAAAATCTTAACACCGCAATTCAGAAAAACGCGTCATCAGTGCAACGCCATCTATCGACCATGTAAACTGACAAAATATTTAGCAGCGGAAGACGTTAAATAAGAAGCCCGTATGTGACGGTAAATAACGATAAGGTATTAAAATGTTTACTTTTATTTTGCTACGTCTACGTATTAAAAGTTTCACAAATAATCAATGTGTTTTGGTGTAACATTTATGCTTTCATGCATTTTTTGGTTTCTCAATAGATGGCGCTCTGACTGATCAGAATACATTAGGAAGTTTCTTACTAAACTAAAAATTCAATATATTTTAATTTTGTGGATCGATTATATCGATAAATAATGAAAAGGTATGAAATGATCACTCTTATTTTGCCACGTATTAAAAGTTTCACAAATAACTCAACAATTTTGAATGCTTTCGTGCATTTTATTTTTTCTCAATAGATGGCGCTCTGACTCATCTGAATACATTAGGAAGTTTCTTCCTAAACTTAAAAATTTAATATCTTTTGATTTTGAAGGTCGATTTTGATGAAATAAACGCTAAATGTTACTCGGGTTATCACTTAATATTTTTAAGTACTTAGATTTATAATCCAATCTGTGGTTTATGCGTGTTGCTCCCACAAACGCACAGACAAACAGACAAAAATTTCAAAAATTGCATTTTTGTGTTTTATACCTTTTTCCTGAGTTTTCTGTGTAATTTTCATGCAAAAATATTCAATGTACAGACACGGTTAGTCTACGATTTTATTATATGTATAGATAAACCATGGCAACTGAGAAATGACCAGTCCCAACTGACAGCGCCCGTTCACGAACATGACGCATGCGCTAGCACCATTCGGCTCAACCATTTTGAAGGGAGCCAAATGATCCAACGCATACGCCACCATCAGCAAGACTTTTAGGTGAGCATGACACTCCCAACCGCCAGGGTACATTCAAGTCAAAAACAAACCTAAAACTGATAGCTATAGCTTAAGTTTAAGGTACACAGTACTCACACATGTGCCGTTAAAATGAATGAAATGGACTATCCTTTTAAAAGGACGGTAATAAGTAATACAGGGTGGAATTTTGTAATGCCACCTGAAAGGAAAGTACTCTTATTACTATAGATAGAAAATTTTACTCAAAAAAACATCCATTTATTTTTTTAAAGAAAGAAAACTGCATTCAAAGATTTTCGAAAATTCGCTTGCTACACCCGGGAATCGAACCGACTAAAATCTTTAAAAATTACACCCTGTACTTTTATTGCATCGATCGTTAGGGTCAATTCAAAGGATGAAATCTCTCTAACAAACTTGATAAATTAAATGAAAGGAAAACCATGAAATCTTAAATAATTTTAATTATTTACAAAAAATGGTAAACTAATTAGTTGCTCGAAAAAATTGCAATCGTCTTATCTAAATAGTAATCCCTCATTTTAATGAAGAAATACGTCAATAATATTTTTTAATTACTAACATAAGGATACAGATGGATCTTTGAGTAAAAGTGCTATAACTTGACCCATTGAATTTATAAGTCCAGATTTCATGGTTTTCCTTTCATTTAAATTATTAAGTTTGTTACAGACATTTCATGCTTATAATTGACCCTAACGATCGATGCAATAAAAGTACAGGGTGTAATTTTATAGATTTTAGGCGGTGCGATTCCCGGGTGTGGCCAGCGAATTTTCGAAAATCTTTGAATGCAGTTTTCTTTCCTTTCAAAATAAAAGGAATGTTTTTTTTAAGTAAAGTTTTCTATCAACTATTAAGAGTACTTTTCCCTTCAGGTGGCAATACACATTTTATTAATTTATCCTTTACTAGCTGACCCGCGCAACTTCGTCTGCGTCACAATTTTCATTACTGCTCCGCTCCTTTTGGTCTTAGCGTGATGATATATAGCCTATTGCCTTCCTCGATAAATGGGCTATCTAACACTGAAAGAATTTTTCAAATCGGATCAGCAGTTCCTGAGATTAGCGCGTTCAAGCAAACCAACAAACAAACTCTTCAGCTTTATATATTAGTACAGATTTCAGGCAACTGAGACCCATAAAACACAATACATATATAAACATAAAAACAATAACTAAAAACTAATACATACAATTTATACAACGTTCTTAAAAACTACCGCACACGAAGAGACCGTGTCGTATTGCGCTGCGAGGTGTCGCGTAGCTAGTCGGCCGCGGAAACGCCGATACAGCACACCTTTTGGCCAAAACACTTCCTTGAGGAAGGTCAGCAAATGATGGGTCGGAACGCGAACAACTTGAAATTGGTGTTATGGCGTGCCTCCAACATCAAGGTCCAGTTGGTCTTCGCCCGTATGTACTCTAAAAACCCACCCTATTTAGTAGTATAGTAGTAAAACAACTGTTTAAACAGTTAGTAAGCCATAATTGGTTCTCAACTGAACACACAATTGGTAACCTCAAAACTCTTTGGCATAAATCAGTTACTACTTCGACATTGGGATTTCAACTTAGAACCAATTCATTGAATTCAACGGAAAATATCAGTATTCTGAATCCCTGAATCGAATGGCTAATCATACAAATGCTACGTATAAGCTAAATTGGCTTTCTAAAGACACTGCTAAACGGGCCACTTTTTTGCTGCAAAGTGTGGCTGTTACAAGGTGCTGGCAACACTTTAAATTTTTCCGCAATACTACAGAGTAGCCAATAGATTGTTTTTATAAGGGTGGAAGGAATCCGGAGAAACGGTGGGCATTTTTATGAAAGATGATTATAGATACCCTTCGGGGAATATAGGTATGGTGTTAATTATTATTTAAATATTTTAAGGCTATCAATTATCAACAATTTGGCTGTAGTAGAACAGCCAAATTGTTGCCGACGCCTCGCCATCGAGTTGACAAAGGACTCCTATTGTCCTGGTCTGCCATTTTGTTTATTTTTTTTTTTTCAAAATTTAGTCGCGCAATAATACATTTATTTTATGGATAGAGGACATATACATAAACAAAAAATGTCTTGTGACATAATTCCCAAAGCTTTACTTTTATTATTTTTTATTACTCAGATGCTAAAATTAAGTTAAGGGTGTTTGTTATTATGCGTAGATAGACTGACTTACACAATAAGTAACAACTCAAATCAATTTAGTATCCATCTACCCCACGAAGTTACTATATTTTACTTAGCGTGTCACTTAAATTATTAAATTAAAATTATTTAAAAAACTTAAAAGGCGTTCAACTTTAATGACAACAAGATAATGATTAAAATAGCTCAACAAGATATGCCAGTGGGTCAGACAATGTTGCTCAGGGACTGTACAAACATTGCACTCCATACAAAAAATTCGAACCTCTTTTCACCCACTTACGTAATTGTAGAACAAGAATGGCCCGTTTAGAAGCACCTAAGTAGCATTTACCTGAGTTTTCACGTCTGCTAGGATTGGTAGCCTTAATTGGCGGTTCGTTTAGTTCGTAAGCAGAAGTTTTAACAGTTAGCAAGTGCAAAATTTTGCGAGTATTAGAAATGATGCGCTTAGGAAGTTTGATATGTTAGGTCTTGTTTTTCATGTGTAATCAGTTTTTAATTATGTTTGTGTTGGATGGATCGTATTGAAGGATTTGTTTTGAGGGTTCTGTACCTAACGGAAACTCTATTACTAAGCCTCCGCAGTCCGTAGGTTTGTCCGTCTGTCTGTCAGTACGGTACCTGAAAGTTAACCAAACATAGTCCCTAGCCACGTCTGTATATCCGAACCCGAAAATTTCCCAAAATTCTGAATCAAAATTGTTGACAACAGTGAAACGGCTACAGTGAAACCTAAAACTACAAAATTAATTTATTGTTTGTGTTAAATTTGTACACTCAAATATAGGTCAAATAGATATTAACATCCATACTTACCCTGTGTAACTGCAAAGAAAAATCTGTAACAAATAGAAAATTAGTAATATGTTAGCATAGCATAGTCGGCCTTATAATGTTCCCACTGTTGGGACTCAGGCCTCCTCTCTAGGAGAGGGAATGGGCCGTAATCCAACACGCGGGCCCAATGCGGGTTGGTGAATATCACATGTCTTCGAATTTTTGGTTCTAGGACATGCCAGTTTCCTCACGATGTTTTCCTTCACCGTTTTGAGAGCAGTGGTGATGAAATAAATTACACAAAGTAATGTGCCTGGCTGGGTTTGAACCCGCGACCTACAACTCGAGTAATATGTTAACTTAGACGTTTAAGAAATTTGCTAAAAACATTATTTTACTTACCTTTGTATTACTGTTGTAATCACCTGTGTTTTTTTTAATAATAAAAGAAAGTAAATCCGATTTCGTAAACGCGAATCACTATTAAAAATCTAATGATAGTTGTCGTTCGCCGGTCATAAACGATACACGCGCACGCGTTCGAATCAGTGGGGCTACTCTCTAAACCCGAACTCCGTAGTTTCGGGCTTAGTTGCGAGCATATTCTACTCCGTATCACTTAACCACTGAGAACTAATATAACACCATTTGACAGTTACTGTGAAATCGTCATTCATTCTAAATTCGGGTTCGGGACTAATCGTAAGTCTGTAGGTGATACGGAGTAGAATACGCTCGCCCGCAACTAAGGCCGAAACTACGGACTTCGGACTTAGAGAGCAGCCCCCCTGCTTCGGTTGTTTCACCAACCTCGGAGTTTTTTTTTTCTCTCTTTATTCGTTTAAAGGGGCTTTTACGCATAGCGTATGCCAGTCCCATCGTATCCTAAACATTATTTTACTATCACAAGATGTAAGCCATGAATGGGGAATATGCACGAAAAAAGTATTTATTATCTATACAGTTTATCTAAAAATATACACAAATATAATACTAACAGTGAAAATAGAATTAAAATTGCTCGAAAAACAAACGAGATATAATTGTTTTAAACAAATGTATCTGTCCCTCTCGCGAAAACGCTATTTTCTATGGCAGCTGTATAGGCACCAAGAACTTTGACGTCACAATTCATATCGGACTTCTCTTTCTAATTGTAAACTTTGAAGCTTTATAACTTCATCGCTGATGAAGGTATTTAAAAAATTATTTCAAAATTGTTTATTAGAGTTAATAAGTATTTCATTTTGCAAATAAAAAAATCGCATGCATATTCCCTATTGGAACAAACCCTTTGCATCGTCGCCATTTGGTTGGGATAGAATTGTGTGCCCTAGGAGTTTTATTCTAGCAACACAATGATAAATGATAAAAATAATTTATTATGGTTTCGTGTAAATTGCTTGAAATACGACAATGTTTGTTGAAAATTACTCGGATGCTGCTCACCGCGTAAACCGAAACCTAAACAAAAAAAAACCGTCCAAGTTCAAGTCAGACGCTCACACGTAGGGTTCCGTACAATAAACCGAAAAACGTTCCTTGTATAAGAGCCCCATTTAATATAATTTTTATTATGTTTTATCATAGCAGCCAAACAAGATACACACTCCGTGTAAATTTCAACTGTCTACCTATTACGGTTCTTGAAATATAGCCCGCTGGCGGATAGACAGACAGATGGACGGACGGACGGATGGACAGTAATTAGGTTCCGTTGGTTACCTGCTTTGGGCATGGAACCCCAAATATAGGTTGGTACGGTGTAAAATGCTCTGAAACTCGTGCGAAATCAGGGTGAGTTCCTAGTTCACAATGTCAGTAGGAAGCCGAATAGGATATGATAGCGAAATAAAGAAGTCGTATCTTATATAGCTGTGTTTTAATAAAAATGTAAGGGATGAAAAGGTTTTTTATGTTATTTTTAGGGCCTCTTCAAGAATACGAGTATCTTTTCAATGTTTAATGAAATGCGTGGTTGTGCATGATTTGAACCTGCTTTGCGCACGTTTTATTGAAGTCCCAGAGTTGTGGTAATAAACGTACTCGACCGAGAGTCTTTTACATATTTGAAAAGACATGCGAGGTTACGGTTTTGGTTTGGTGTTTATTTTTGTATCAACTAGATTTCTTACTTTTTTAGGGTTCCGTAGCCAAAGGGTACCCTACTAGTAAGCCGCAGCTGTCCGTCCATCCGTCCGTCCGTCTGTCTGTCAGCGGGCTATATCTCATGGACCGGTTGCAGCTATAATAATAAATAAAAACACGATGGAACGGAACCCTTCATGCACGACTCTGATTTGCACTTGGCCGGTTTTTTTTAAGGATGGGAAATCATCGAATCTAAGTAGGGTGAGAGGGAGTGCCTGACTTGACTAAAACCTATCCGTGTTCCTTCAATTGCCTTTTACGTTCCCGTGTTTTTTTCGTACGTCTCTGGCAAACTTAGATGTCATCCTAGTGTTTGAATATTTTTAAAAACTATATTCGCGTGCACTTCCTGTATTTTTTTTAACAAGTGTAAGTTCTCATCCTTTTTTTTAGCGGGGGGAAATCCTCATGGATGTCCTCCACCCTGGGGCGGGCGGAGGGGTCTGTCAGACTCTTACTGACTATAACCACCCCGGTGTTCCATCTCTCACCTACGCCGGGGATCGCGGGAACTTGCGACTTCCGTAATCCCCGGCTGGTGCCGGCCCGCCTCTGCGGGCCACCTCGGGTCAGCGGGGGGAGTGAGGTGTTCGTCTCCCCCCGCAACGTCAAAGAGAGGACTAGGGTAACTGCTTTACGTTCTTGCTTAAAAGTATTTCATGTATGTTAAGTAGTTTCAATTACACTTCAAACGCACTTTCCATTAACAAGGAGTCGGATGCTTAGTAAGATGAAGCTATTTCTACATTTGTTTTTTTTTTTAATAATCTTTATAGCGAAGAATAATCTAAATGAAAAAAGATTTAATATATACCCTGTTAGTTATAAAATGTAAACCGATAACGCCCGGTCACTAATACCTTGCGTGAAGTGAAAGTGCCGCGCGGCAGCAGCGCTGCAGCCGTGCTGCTGCCGCGCGGTACTATGCAACAAATTTGAAGGCGGCCCTTACACGTCGCATGGACCAGCGTTCACAATTCAGCTCAACCATTTTGCAGAGATCTGAACAATCTAATATACAATGCAAAATTCAACGAGGCACATGGTCTACAAACTTTCATATCAATAAATGTTTGTAAAGAACGAACTACTTATTAATATATAAATATTACTCTATTCTCATCTCTTCATTTCCACAGATCACACAGGTCAGTTACCCCAGACTGTTTGTTTTTCATAACATCAGTCAGTGAGCCTGAATGCACATTAAATGCAAAGGTATTTTCGTAGAATAGTACAGAAGGTAAACTCCATACAACGAGCAAAAATGCACGCACACATAGACACGCTTCATGTACAGCGAGTGCAAGTTCAAGTTCAAGTTATTTATTTCATAAACAAAAACATTTGTGTCGAAATATTTACATGGTAGGTATACAAACAAAGTCAACGAGCAATGGGCAAACATTCAATTCAATTGTACTTCAATACTATTTTTAAGATTTTTGTCATTACAAAATTCGTCAATGCTGTAATAGCCTTTATTGACTAACAAAGCCCTGAGTTTATTTTTAAACAAGTTCACATTCTGAATATTCTTTAATCCTGGTGGTAATCTATTAAAGAGATTGACAGACTGCACGCGTGACGAGTGTTTGACAACATTTAGCTTTGCCTGCAGAATAGTAGGAAGATCTTTTCTGCGAGTATCTACTCTATTTTTTCTTTCTTCGTCTGTTTCAAACTGGTTTAAATTTTTGTTTAAATGAGTAAGTAGAACTAAAATATAAAGACATGGGACCGTTAAAATTCCAAGTTTAATAAAACACTCCTTACATGATTCTAGCTGGTTTAAACGAAGCATGGTTCTTAAGGCTCGCTTTTGCATAGTAAAGGCTGCCTTAATATTATATTTATAGCTGTTTCCCCAAAATTTAATGCTATATCTAAGTTTGGATTCAACTAGAGCAAAATAGACGGTACGAAGTTGGGCAATAGACAAAACATCCCTCAGAGATCTGATAGCATAACACGCACTACTTATTGTATTCGTAATTGAATCTAGTTCTGGCTTCCAATTAAGCAAAGAATCAATTTGTACCCCCAAAAATTTTAAACTTTCTACTATACAAATTTTTCTGCCTAAGGATTCTACGTTTACTAAAGATTTATTTCCAACTGTAGATCTAAATATCATGCATTTTGTCTTACTTACATTTAATTTAAGATTATTCATAGAAAACCAGCTTTCACATGCAGCTATTAATATATTTAGTTTACATTTTAAGGTCTCCGTATTGTCAGCAGATATAACAGCACTCGTATCGTCAGCAAATATTATCAAGTCAGCATCTGGTAAAATGTTTTTAATATATTCAGTTAGATCGTTAAGAAATATTATAAAGAAAATGGGGCCCAATACCGAACCCTGCGGAACACCTCTAGTTACAGTAAATAATCTAGATTTATGAATTTCTTCCACACCTTCGTGAAGTGATTTAATTTCGACGTACTGTTTTCTATTTGTCAAATAAGAACTTAAAAGTTTTAACACATTTTCTCTTATACCATAATGCTCTAACTTATCTATCAGAATGCAATGTTCTACAGTATCAAACGCAGAACTTAAGTCTAGGAATAAACCAGCAACTTTAAGTTTATTGTTCAGCTTATTTACTACGTTATTAACTAACGAGTCTATTGCATCTAGTGTCCCTTTACTTTTTTGGTATCCAAACTGATTGCAGTTTATTATTTTTAGACTACTCAAATGCCCTACAAGCCTAGATTTGATCACTTTTTCAAAGAGTTTGGATAAAACTGGAAACAATGAAATGGGCCTGTAATTGCCTGGATCTGTTTTAGCACCTTTCTTAAATAGTGGTAGAACTCTGGCTAACTTAAATTGGTCAGGAAAGACGCCCTCATTGACACAGTTATTTATTATTTCAGATATTGGGTATGCCAGTATATCTATATTATCTTTAATTACGCTTAGAGGTATTTCATCGTGTCCAAATGACTTTTTACTATTCATACCCTTTACCATTTTGTAAATCTCTATCGGCATGACGGGATCAAAAGACAAAGACCTCTCAACTCTGTCAATATTCTCAATTAAATGCTTCCTAGCCAGTCCTGGATTGCCAGTGGTTACACCTTTACTGTTGTCAAACTTTTCAGCAAAAATGTTTACAATGTCTAAATAGTTACAAATTATTTTATTAATATGTTTAAGTATTATATTATCATTTTCAACATAATTGTCAATTTTGTTCCTAGTTTTATTGACGATTTTCCAAATTTCTTTGCTAGAGTTAGCTGCTTTATTTATTTGATCAGTTACTTCCCTTTTTTTAGCGTTCCTAATCACCCTTTTATAAATTCTAAGATACTGTTCACGATATTTCAATAACGACATGTCACAATTTGCTTTATCTATAAAATTTAGCAATCGTTTCATTTTGCTGGATATCCTTATTCCTTTCGTTAGCCATTTAGATCGACCAGTTCTTTTTATGTTGATTTTAACTTTACTTTTTTTAAAAGTACTAGAATGTAGTTCTTTAATTTTTCGTATAAACGTGTTTGTACCTAAATTCCAGTCGTGCTCCAGTAGTTTCTGTCTGAATGCGTTATTATTTTTCTCGTTATATAATCTTCTCTCTATGTATTTAAAACTAACGCATTGTGTAGTAGTAACTTTTTCCAAATAGGCTGTACAGAAGAGGGCTGCATGTCCATCCGCTAAACGATTGTGGTCAATGTCCGTACTACTAATATTTCTATCATAGGTGTTGGTCAATATATTATCTATACACGATTCGGAGCCATTTCGCACAAATGTAGTTGAATCAAATAAACATCTAAAATTATAGCATTTCAACAATGATGTAAACGAACTTCTTTTATTGTCCTGTTTTGACAAATCAATATTAAAATCACCGCAGATAAAGCATATTTTATTAAAAAAGTACTGCAGTAAGTTTTCCAATCTATCTAGAAAATCGTCAAAGTTTTTATTTACGAGTGTTCTATAGCAACAGATAATGTAAGAGTTTGTCTCAATGTCCCTTACTCCACATACCTCAAAGCTATCCGTTTTATATAGCTTTTTACAAATGTCCAAGTCCTCGACTTTTCTGTTTTTATGTGTTAATACTAATGTACCACCTCTTGTTTTATTTAACCTTGTGTTGCAAGAGCTTACGATATAATTGGGGAAATCAAATTGTGATAACATTATTCGGTTTAAGAAATGTTCACTTATACAAATAAAACTTATTTCGTTTGGTAATTCAGTTACATACACTTCGAGTTCATCCTTCTTATTATTTATTCCGCATAAGTTTTGGTGAAAAATAGTTACATTTGAGTGACTATCCTTAAATATAGCCAAGTTGTTCAAACCACAAGCCAAGGGACTAATCTCGAAAAAACTGACTGTGTTGTTCAATTTCGTCAAAGAAAGGATTTGAATATTCAGAATATGTGTCAATTTCTAATATAAGTTGCTGTATTTGATCAAATATACTAGATATACCTCTATTATTTACATTTCCATTTTTATTATAAGACATGAAGTCATAAGTCAGGTTTAAGTTTGAGTCAATTAAATATATATAATTATGAGTTAAATTGTCATTATAAATTATATTGTTAAATGCTTCTATTCGCCAATTATACATCTCTTTATGATAATGATTTTTAAAAGTAGGTACGCACAAAATTACATTTGTATGCTTAATAGGCATCACTGTATCCCGTATTAATTTTACCAGCTTAATTTTACCAGCTCAGTATAGTCGCATGAAGTCTTGAAATCTTCACCTCCAATTTGGATGACACAGTAATCCTTACAGGTTAATTCTCTTAGTTTGCCCTCCAATCCGTACATTAATTGTTCTACGCCACAGTTTGTTTTTATGTAATGGCATATTTGAAAAGTATCGCCAAATAATCTGGTAGCAATTGGTAGAATTTTGCTGGTTGAGTTGCTACTAAGCGCACTTGCGATCGGCATTTGTTTGAGATCGCTGTACGGACGAACACACACACACACATAGGCAAGCATCAGGTACAGAGAGTGCAAGCGCACTTGCGACCGGTATTTGTTTGAGATCGCCGCACGGACGAACACGCACGCACACATAGACAAGCTTCACGTACAGCGAGTGCACGTGCACTCGCGACCGGTATATGTTTGAAATCGCCGTACGTACATGTATAAGTGTGCGTGCGCTTGTTTCTGTTCGTTTTGTAAAGAAAGATAGAAAGATAAACACAATATGAACTTAAAGAGACACAACACGTTTACAGGACAAACAAAAAAACAGTAAAATAATTATTTCTGTTTTTAAGATCAAATTAGTTAAGTTGAGCATATATGTCAGACAACTATTGTCTAACGCTGGTATCCCACTGAACCTGAGATTATGATTATGAGCGTAAACCAGTTTTTATAATGTGTACAGAATATTTTTTTACTACTGGTAGGCTTGGACCTCAGCCTTACCTGATGAAAAGCGGTGATGAGGTAATTTTTTTTTAAACAGTGCCCCACACTAGAAATTTCTCCTGTATCGTGTGTGCATTTACAAACATACAAACTCACATACAAAAACAGCCAGTAGGACATTTAAATATTTGTTACGTGCGGGAATCGAACCCGCGACACGCAACGCAGCAGTCAATCGTTCAACCACTGCGCCAACCGTGTCGTCGATTGAAGACAAAATTGAAGCACGCATGCCTAGAAGTGACCTCACCGTGACTAAAATACCCCCATATTGCAGCTATCAGGAAACAGACTCCGGAAGTAAATTCCACTCCTTAACTGACCCTCTCTACTAATCTGCCGTATTGTACTGCATCCATTAAACAAGCAACCTAGCATTCATTGTTACTGGGGCTTTGATTGTCTAACTAAGCAGATAGTTTGTTACTGTGAAGTTAGAGGTAATTTTGGGTGCAGATCTGCAGTGGAACTGCCGGTCGATTCTGTAAACATGTCGAAGTGAAGGCTTGCGTGAAGTGATCACAGAGTGAGCTGTCAATCCAAGTAATCAAGTTGGAATGACAGCTCAGTTCGTGATCACTTTACCCTAGCCTTCACTTCGACATGTTTACAGAATCGACCGGCGGTATACATCGCACCGTGTAAGCTAAAGTGAAGGGAACGTGAAGTGAGCTGTCAATCATCAATATATATAACACAAATTTTTGCCCGCGACTTCGTACGCGCATAACCTGTTTTATCTCGTTCCCGTGGGAACTGGACTGGACTGACAGACAACGTACAGCCGAAACTACCGGTCGTAGGAATCTGAAATTCGGCATATAGGTTCCTAGGGGAGTGTAGGGGAAAACTCGAGAGGGTTTCCGGAAATTCCTGCGGGAACGGGAACAAACGGGATATACTTTTTTTTTTTGATGATGGGAAATCATCAAATGACTCCTCCCACTCTGAGTGAAGCAGGAGGGAGTGTCAGACTCTTACTGACTAAAACCCATCCGTGTTCCTCCTAGTGCCCTTTGCGTTCCAGGGCCGCGGTGACTCTTTCGAACAAAGTCCGCAGCCCCGGCAGGCACTGGCCCTAGCGGGCCCCGCCTTTAATACTGACAGCTCTTTGAGGCGCGCGTGGAAAACAGCGCGCTATTAACCCGGGCCTGGTTTTTCATCAGACGGCGAATCACCCAATGCTCGACGTCCGCAGGCCCGCGCCTATGGTGGCCGTGAATCGCCCTACGACTCCCGACGCCCGGGGCGTCTTCTTCTGTTGCGGAGGCTGGGGCGTGGGGTTTCCCTCTCTCTCACGCGTTCGACTTCCTCCTTCGCTAGCATTACTGATACGCAGAAGGAGGTGACCGCTTCCCATGTCTCCTTGCTCCGGACCATGGCTTGAACCAGGGCCGAACGCGAGAGGACTCTCACACGAAGGGTTTCGTACAATAAACCTAATTTTTTATTATTTGTTGTTATAGCGCCAATAGAAATACACAATCTGTGAAAATTTCAACTGTCTACCTAGTGCGGTTCTTGAGATACAGCTCGCTGAGGGACAGACGGACGGACGGACAGATGGACGGACAGCGGAGGCTTAGTAATAGGGTTCCGTTGCCCTTTGGGTACGGAACTCTAAAAATGAATGGGATTGTCAAACGCCGTCAAAATGTCACGTGATCAATTCCTCATAAAATAGCTCATTAACAATATATCGTTTTGACCAATTCTATTGCAACCGTATTCGGTCACCGCCTAGTATAAACGGGTTTTCGGTTAGACGTATTCGGTCGCAGACCGTTTTCCGAGTCCGATAAACCGACAGCTTAAACAAATACGGCCGCCGTATTCAGTGACTGAGTTAATATAAACAGCTCAATTCGATGAATGGATTCGGTTAAACTGAATGTGGCCGCTGCATTCGGTGACCGACTTACTGTAAACGCACAATAATTGGCATGTTGACACTTGCGTTCGCTAGCAGTTTGTCTAGAGCCTTAAGTTCTACCTACAATGACAACATTGTCGACTGCCCATTTCATCAGCGGCACTGAGTTACCGTGGGTTATTTTACCGGGCTTGCCACAGGCAAAACATTGTACAGTAGTAAATACGAAAGCTTGTGTTGTGTTCAACGGCTGAACAGATTTGGTTGAAAATGGCATTTGAGTGAAATAGCCCGAGCAAAATGAGCTCGAGAACTTAGGGCACCCAAACCCGGATAGGTTAAGGTTCCAAAGGGATGGCGAAGTTCCCGTCATCCCTTTCATGTTAGGTATCGTATAATCTTATATACAGAAATAGAAAAGCATGACCTAAATGACGATGATATAGTTTTTATAATAAATAGCTTTTTTCCGTCCCCGTATAGCCTTCCTCATGAATGTGGCTAGAATATATAATAATAATTTTACAAATCAGACTGGCAGTTCCAGAGATTAGTGCGTTTAAACAAACAAACTAACAAACTCTTCAACTTTATTACATTACTAGCGGACGTCACGCGGTTTCACCAGCGTAGTTCCCGTTCCCGTGAGAATACGGGAATAAAATATAACCTATGTTACTCCCTGATAATGTAGCTATCTATCGCTGAAAGAATTTTTCAAATCGGTCCAGTAGCTTCGGAGCCTATTCATTTCAAACAAACAAATCTTTCCTCTTTATAATATTAGTATAGATTATAGTACGTATTAGTAGACTAGCTGACCCGCGCGGCTTCGCTCCCGTCAACTGGCTACTCTACCTACCGACCCTAACCTACCTACCTACTTACCTACCATACCTACCTACCATAGCTACCCTACCTCACCTACCTTACCTACCTACCCTACTTACATACTCATTTTTTTTTTTGTATTTTAATTCTTATTATGCTATTCCGGACGAAGGAATTAGTCTTCGCCCCGAATAAAACACAAAAACTATGAAAATCGGTCGAGCCGTTCTCGAGTTAGTTAGAATAGTGTTCGAACAAACCCGACTTTGAGAATTTTGCTATATTGTGAAAGATTCGACCTTTTTCTAGTATTAGTAGATAAATTCCCATAAGATAATTAATAAACTATCATGCGGCTGGAATCGCTGGAAGAAGCTAGTATTAAATAATAAAATGTGATGAAGAGGTACAATAACCTTTTGGAGTATTTGCGTGGGAATACAAAGTCTCTGAACATATAACAACAATATTTTAGGATTTCATACCTCAAAAGAAAGCACCTTTGACCTTCACCTTTTGAAAGGTGAAGATGTCGATATAAAATATGTGTGTTTTGTTAATTTGATGTCTCGCCTACTTGGTGATAACTCGAAACTTTCATACATGCGGTATCATAGATGCGGTAGATTTTCAACTTGATCTAATTACCTTAAAATTGTTTGCAATTTTTAAGTTTAATTTATACATCATCATTATTTATCAGCCAAAAGAAATCCACTATTGGACATAGGCTTCCCCGAATTTTCGCCACAACAACCGGTCCTGTGCTATTCGCGACTCTCACCAGGTCATCGGTTCATCTTGGGCCTTCCAACGCTGCGTCTTCCGGTACGCGGTCGCCACTCCAGAACTTTTCGGCCCCATCGACCATCTATTCTGCGAGCAATGTGCGCTGCCCACTGCCACTTCAGTTTGGCGATCTTTCGGGCAATAATAGACTATTTTATTACCAAACTGTCAACAATTCTAGCCATCACCTTTTCAATTCAACACGCGAAAACCATTGAAAATTCACAACAACGCTTCGGCCCCAAAACTTTTGTATTAAGTTACTCGATATTTGAGTTCGTTCACAGAACACCAAAATATTTTGGCGGCCATTGCTAGAGACGGTATTGTTGAAACTTTCCAGGCAAAGGAAACGTGTGAATGAGTGTCATCGTTTACTCATAGACATTGATGTGTGTGTTTCAAAGGAGCGATCACGGCGTGATTAAAAAAATAAATGCCAAGACGTAAAAATTTGTAAAAGTTGATTTTACAAGTTTTTGTCTTGGCATATTTTTTGAAAACTATAGTAAAAGTTATGGTTAAAGCTATAAGGTTTTGAACGTGGCATCGCCATTGAAACGCGAACAACTGCGCGACCACGAAGATCTTTAAAACTAAGCTTTGCAAAGACGGCATCTGACAATTTTAGCTATCATAGAGACTAGTCGGTCTATTCTGTAAACATCACAGCGTGAAACATTGGTGCAGTGAGCTTGAAAAGAACTCGGAAAACACGTTAAGCTGTTGTAGTGGCATTATTGCCGCCACAAGAAAAACCAACGGAGCACATTGCAACAAAAAGAACCGCGACGCCATCTATCCAACTAGCAGCGAACTATTACGTCGAAATCCTGCATCGCGCAAGCAGAGTTCACCGTCCGATCTGAACACATACATCAGCCCGAATATCAACTATCGGGCAGTAGCACGCCAGACATAACAACCGTCTGATCGGAGGATCCTCCCTTTTCAATGGAGGTTTGCAGGTCTTTACTCTCTGTACCGCATACCCTCCAAACTCACGCCCACGCACTCCGCTACACTGTTCATCCCGGCTGTGATTTGTAGAGGTAGATCTTTGATAGTAGTGACGGGTAGTCAGAAGCCAGTATATCTGATACCAGACTTGTCAAGGGGTTTCACGTTATCCAGTTATTGGATTGCGGTGGTCAGATATACGTGGGTTGGGTTGGGTTGGGTTGCGTGGTCGTACCGTGTAAAATACTGGTACTCAGCTGCATCCAGTTAGACCGGACCTTAAAAAAAACCTCTTATGTAAGGATCGGCATCCTTACATAAGAGGTTTTTTTTAAGGATGGGAAATCATCAAACGACTCATCCTGCTCTAGGTGAAACAGAAGGGATTGTCAGACTCTTAATGACTAAAACCCACCCGTGTTCCTCCTAACGCCCTTTGCGTTTCAGGGTCTTGGTGACTCCTTCGAACAAATTTCGCAACCCCGGCAGGCACTGGTCCTAGCGGGCCCCGTCTTCTGTGCTGACATCTCTATGAGACGCGGGTGAAACACAGCGCGCTGTCCGCAGGCCCAGATGGGATAAGGCATTTGGATGTTTGTTTCCACAACTGCTGAGCCGATTTGGGCAAAAGTCACTATTGGGAATCGCACCTAACAAACACGAAGACATCACGCGTAGGCAACATGACCGACCTATCATCGATGAGCGAGCAAAGTGCGGCGTGGGCCAACCGGACCTGCCGGTGACCACTCGCTTCCTCGGAGCCCACCACCAAGGACGACGCTCTCGAACGTTCACTAAATTAAATGTTTGTCCGGGACAGTTACATATTGTAACTTTAAACGGCAATATACCAGCTTATATTCAAAGACACAGTCCGTTTTTATTTCTCCACCAAAAACTAGTTGAACAGTTACACAGGTAGGCCTGGATTAGAACATAGAATCCTGTTTAGCCCGGTGCCGTCCGTCCGTCTATCTGTCTATCATCGGGCTGTATCTTGAGAACCGTAATAGGCAGACAGTTAAAATTATCACAGCGTGTGTATTTCTATTGCCACTTCAACAACTAAAATAAAAATTAAATAAAATTAATGGGGCTCCCCCTTTAATTTTATTTAATTTTCCATGCAAGAAACGACTTTTTTTTTGGTTTATGGTACGGAACCCTTCGTGTGGGAGTCCGACTCGCACTTGGTCGGTTTTTTTTTTCTCATTTATGCGAAAACAGCCCATGCCAAACACTAGTCATCGCTTACCATCAGGTGAGATAGTGGTCAAACGCGTGCCTATCAATAGTAAAAAAAAAGTAAACTTTCTAAATCTGCCAGTAATTATCCTTTGTCATAAAATAATGCAGATAAATTAATCCAAACAACGGGAACCACAAGTTTGGAAAACAGTGGCCGAACACTGGCGAGCAAACAAAGGTATTAGCCGAGTTACACTGAAACTACAATGTTCGGTGTAATTAGTTTGTTCGACAGTGTAGAAGCAGGTATTTAAGCCAATGAGTGTAATAACTTTAGATATTTTAGTAGGTGTAAGTGTCTCTTAATATAAATCTTGTAATAATTTCGTTATTATATTTTTTTTTAAACTAATATTCTGGGTTATATTTTACTATAGTTATATTTATGGATTATGTGATATAAGTATTTATATCAATATAATACTAGTCTAGGATTATTATATATTTGCAATTATGTAATTTAATTCATTTGACATTAAAAACTAAGGTAGGTAGGTAGTTATTTCCCCGAGAAGGGTAGCCATTAAAAAAATAAAAGCATAATGAGGGTAAATTTTAAGCTATATTGGTCCATAGGAACAAAAGGACAATGGTCTAAATAATACCAACATAATTATGAAAATAGTTTACTTAAATTCAAAGTAATAATATTACAATAAATACAGTTAGTAATTAATAAGGTGTTTACTTAACTTTATTTGTTTTCCAACAAAGACTCCTTTCAGCTCACTATTTGATCACTTTATCCACCACAACTTGTCTTTAGTCGAGGTCCGCACAGCTCGAAAGCCAAATAGCAACTGACCTCCCACCGTCCGTTCTCTCTTTTATAACATCGGTTCTTGTAAACAAGGTGGGGTGGTCTCGTGACGACATGACTCAACAATGATGTCAAATAAACATCCAAATACTCTATTTTTAAAAACAGTGTAACAAGATAAATAAAATTATACAATTTAAAAGAATTGTACCCAATTAGGTTACTATAGAATAAATAAATACAACATATTCATTATTTTTCTTAAAAATTACTATAACAAAGAATCATATTTGTATTTAAACGGTTACTTAAAGTTTCTGTTAGTACATAGATTACAAGTATAAATTAAGAATATAATTTTCAGACTTAAATGGAGCAAAATAATCACTAAAACGGTACTTAATTTTAAAATAATCTATCACGGCCATACTGAACTGTGCTTCGCTCTCGAAGTACAAGTATCAAGAGAAACAAGCGGAACATTTCTATTGTAACAATAGCCCTTGACCTTTAACATGTTAGGGCTCCCACCTGCTGTACATGAGATCCAGACTAACAATAGGTCATTGACCAACCAGCAGTAAATTATCAAAAGCCTCCTGACCTTAGACATGTTAGGGCTCCCACCTGCTGTACATGAGATCCAGACTAACAATAGGTCAGTGACCAACCAGCAGTAAATTATCAAAAGCCCCTGACCTCGGACATGTTAGGGCTCCCAGCTGCTGTACATGAGATCCAAACTAACACTAGGCCAGTGACCGACCAGCAGCAAAATCAAAGATTTATTTCACAATAGAAGCGAACTTTAATTGTAACTAACCATTTTTCAAATTGGTTTATTTTTAACTTAACAGGTTGGTAAAAAAAAGAAAGAATAAATAAAGAAACAAATGATTCAATCAACACTTTTGTATTTACCAATCATCTATTTTGCCAGATTGTAATGCAATAAACACATTAAGATAAACATTTATATATATAAACGATTACTTATATGACAAATAATATTCTTTGATTTAAACATTTTGTATAAACAACAATCAAAAATATTTGCTTTGAAAATCACATACAGAAAATATTAAGAAATAAAGTAATTAAGATTTACCTAAATGTAACATAGTCCATGACAAAAAGAAAATATTAATAGGTACAGTAATAATAATTATGAACTAACTAAGGTAAGAACCTAATCTATCACGGTCTACCACTGATAAATAGACATATTTTATTTACAAAGATTCTTCAAAAGAGGCATTTTGCTCAATCCATTCACCAGGCCAAAACCGTATTTTTTCCTTAGCGACAGTAATATTTCTTAGGTTACCGTGACCTCTTAAAGAGAATCTATCATTTGGTAGTATTTCAATTATTTCGTATGGGCCTTTGAATTTAGGACCTAACTTTTCATGGCGTCTATGTTCTTGACTAATGTAAACCATGTCTCCAAGATTATAAGTTTTGTTGGTTCGTCGGGTAGTATCAAAACGCTCTTTATATTTATTTGCAACGGCCGCGAGACGTTGTTGAGCTAATTCACGATCAGCTTGCATATTAATAATTGGTTGTGTTGACGCATCTACAACATCAGCTAGTTGTGCCTGTATAGAAGGGAGATTCCCTTCTCTGCCTATTAACAATCTAATTGGGGAAAACCCAGTGCTTTTTTGAAAAGTTGTGTTAAGGGACTGTTGTACCTTCCAAAGTACGTTTGGCCATTCTGGCAAATCACTAACGGTTGTAGACAACATATTTGTTACCGTGGCTACATATCTCTCTACTTGCCCATTACTACGTGGGGTACCGGTGGCTATCATATGATGTTCGACTCGCATTTCTTGAAAAAAAGACTGTACTTGATTAGAGGTAAAATTCGTACCTCTATCTGTGATTACAAGACTCGGGGTGCCAAAAAGCGTAAGATTTTCTCTTAAAATAAAGACTAATTCCTGGCCATTTAAACTCTTAAGTGGTCTTAGAATACAAAATTTAGTAAAACCATCTATAATTAACAAAATGTATTTAAACCCTTCAATTGACTGTCTAAAAGGTCCGGTACAATCCAGATGCAATGTGTGGAAAGGAATTGATTTTTGGATTGGGTGTAATAGGCCTTGTTTTGGTCCGGAGTGACTTTTTCGTGATGTACATATTAAACAATGTGTAATGTATTTCTTTGTGAATGCTGCCATACTAGGGAACCAAAAATTTTCTCGTATTTTATTTAGAGTCTTTTCATATCCCACATGACAGTTATCATCGTGATAAAGACGCAATAAACTTAGTCTGTAACCTCTGGGGATATATAATTTTGGCGTAGCATCGGGACAAGTTTTATAATGCAACAAATTGTTGATTATATTGTATTGATTGGAATCCACTTCACCAATCTGTACCTTATGTATTAGAGATTGAGTTTCGTTATCATTTCGTTGCGCAACCCCTAACCAGGATGGTGGATTATTTTCATCATTAATAATGTTAACTAATAAAGGAGCTATTACCATAAGTTTGTTAGGATTGCGGCTGAGGTAATCTACATGACCCACAAACTTTCCTTTTTTATAAACTATTTCAAATTGAAAATCCTGCATAAAAGTCCACCATCTAGCGACACGAGGTGACAAATCCCTTTTGTTCATAGTTGGCTTAATGGCATTGCAATCCGTTACAATGGTGAAATGGATACCCAATAAATACACTCTAAAATGCTGAAGAGCGTTATAAATCGCTAAAGTTTCCAAATCATAGGAACAATATCTTGATTCTGTAGAGGAGGTGCGTTTGCTAAAATATGCTACAACCTTACTTTGACCGTCCACTTTTTGCATCAAGATGGCACCGTATCCCAAAGAACTCGCATCAGTGTGCAATTCAGTTATTAAATTCGGATCGAATATAGTTAACAGAGGTTTAGTTATTAAATGCTTTATTACGTAATTCCTAGCCTCATCCTGTTCTTGGCCCCACTCCCATTTTTGATTATTCTTAGTTAATTTTGTTATAGCTGAGGTACGTGAAGCGAACTCTGGGATAAACCTCCTAAAGTAGCTTGCCAGACCCATGAACTGACGAACTTCTCTAACGGTAGTAGGAATGGGCGAGTTAGTGAGAGCCGACACTTTATTGTTGCTAGGCCGAACCCCTTCTTCCGATATTTGCCTACCTAAATACTCTATTTCTTTAACAAAGAATTTACATTTTTTTAAATTTATTGTGAATCCCGCGGAACTAAGGGCCTGGAGAGTTTGTTCCAAATATTGTAACCCTACCTCTTCAGTTTTGAATGGAATCAATAAATCATCAATATAGACTAAGAGAAATTTTAAATCTTGTACAGCTTTACTTATGGCTCTTTGAAAGACGGATGGACCATTACAAATTCCGAAGGGCATTTTTAGAAATTCATAGTGGCCGTCCGGTGTGATAAAAGCGGTATATTTAATCGAATTTTGAGCCACTGGTATTTGGTGGAAGCCATTTTTCATATCTATAGATATGTAGTATTTTGCGTTTCCTAATTTATCTATCTGGTCCTCGATGAGAGGGAGAGGGTATCTTTCTTTTTCTATAATTTTGTTTAAAGCTCTAAAGTCTATGCACATCCTGTCACTTCCGTCTTTCTTTTTAACGAGTAACACGGGACTAGCATAAGGTGAATCACTTTCCCTAATAATATTTTTTTTCAACAAGTCATCAATCATTTCTTTTACCTTCTCTCTCTCTACGGGGGCCAACCTATATGGTCGGTAATATATTATTTCGTCTTTCTTTAATCGTAAATGCATTTCACCAGTCCTCACTGTACCAATATGGTTTTGTAATGGTAATACTGACGGAAACTTTTCAAATATGTTTTTTATTTTCATTTGTAAATTGTAATCCAAATGACTTATTGATTCATTCAACTGCACCATTTCATCATCAAGACTATTTGAAACATGATTAATGACACATTTAGATAGGGGTAAGCAAGTACGGGTCAGTCTACAACCAGAGGAGTCTAGAATAACGGCAATATCCGGATATTGGATAGCATTTCTACCAATTAAACAATCATAATAAAAGTCTCCATCTCTTGCTACATGAAATTCAATTTCGAGACAAATATCATCAAATTTTACAGGAGCTGTTACCTGAGCAAATATATATAATTTACCATTACCTATACCTTCAAGCACAGAAGAATACGGTACAAAGTTACAACCTAATTGTCTAGCAATGGAATCTTTTATAACACTACAGCTTGCTCCGGTATCTATAAGTGCCTTAATTATCTTGCCCTTAATATTGACTTCGGTTAACTTAAGATTTACTTTTGCGAGACAATTAATGTTAAGATCTTTATCTTTTGTAGTAGATTTACTGTCAGCCCGTTTTTTAAAGAAGCAAACCGACTCAGCATGGCCAATTTTTTTACAGTACGTACATTGAATTGGGTTTATAGAGGTTCCAGGACCATCAGTTGAAACCGCAGTCTTGGAATTAAAACGGGCTTCTTGATTTTTTAATTTATAACAATTAGTTTTAACGTGACCCGATTGTTTACAATAATGACAGCGTTTTTCCGGAGGTTCGTTGGATTTTAATTGTTTGCTAGGCAATTCACCGTCACGCTTGTCAGTTGATTTACTGTCGGTATCTAATGGACGCTTTCTAGAAATTTTGACATATGTTGTGAAGAGAGAGATCAGTTCAGCAGTAGTTTTAACACGACTGTTGTGAGATGCCATTTTAACATTGACGTCATGGATCCCCCCACAAATAAGCTCTACTAACTGTTGTTCAGTAAAAGAAACCTTACTATTTTTTAATAACCTAAGTTTTTCTCTGGCATATTCACAATATGAATCAAATGATTCCGAATTAAGTAGTACGGCCTTGGTTAGTTTTTCAGTCAAATTTCGTTTTTCCGGATATAAGTCTTTAATGGTAGTTTTGAAATTTTCCCACGATCTTCCCTCCTCAGGATCCCAGGTTTCATACCATAACAAAGCAGAGCCTTTTAAGGCCTTACCTGCTTTAGCCACTGTAGTAATGCTGCTCCATTCGAGGTCTTTTGCAATTGACTCGATAGTAGTACACCAGTTATCCGCACCGTTATCGTTCTTTGCGGGATCAAATGGTGGCAGCACGACATCTTCCCCTCGTTGTTTCACTGACACTGCGTCGCGTATGGCCTTCAGCAAACCCTCTACGATTGATGGATCCATTGCAAGCCACGCTCACTCTAAAAAAAAAACAAAACGAAAGGAATAATTAGTACGTGGTATGTCAGTTCAAATCCCACTTCTGATAATAACTTTAGATATTTTAGTAGGTGTAAGTGTCTCTTAATATAAATCTTGTAATAATTTCGTTATTATATTTTTTTTTAAACTAATATTCTGGGTTATATTTTACTATAGTTATATTTATGGATTATGTGATATAAGTATTTATATCAATATAATACTAGTCTAGGATTATTATATATTTGCAATTATGTAATTTAATTCATTTGACATTAAAAACTAAGGTAGGTAGGTAGTTATTTCCCCGAGAAGGGTAGCCATTAAAAAAATAAAAGCATAATGAGGGTAAATTTTAAGCTATATTGGTCCATAGGAACAAAAGGACAATGGTCTAAATAATACCAACATAATTATGAAAATAGTTTACTTAAATTCAAAGTAATAATATTACAATAAATACAGTTAGTAATTAATAAGGTGTTTACTTAACTTTATTTGTTTTCCAACAAAGACTCCTTTCAGCTCACTATTTGATCACTTTATCCACCACAACTTGTCTTTAGTCGAGGTCCGCACAGCTCGAAAGCCAAATAGCAACTGACCTCCCACCGTCCGTTCTCTCTTTTATAACATCGGTTCTTGTAAACAAGGTGGGGTGGTCTCGTGACGACATGACTCAACAATGATGTCAAATAAACATCCAAATACTCTATTTTTAAAAACAGTGTAACAAGATAAATAAAATTATACAATTTAAAAGAATTGTACCCAATTAGGTTACTATAGAATAAATAAATACAACATATTCATTATTTTTCTTAAAAATTACTATAACAAAGAATCATATTTGTATTTAAACGGTTACTTAAAGTTTCTGTTAGTACATAGATTACAAGTATAAATTAAGAATATAATTTTCAGACTTAAATGGAGCAAAATAATCACTAAAACGGTACTTAATTTTAAAATAATCTATCAAGTGCTTGCGTTGAAAATTTTTTATTGAAAATTTGATGTTAGTTGCATGGCTTGTTATCAATGGATGATTGATATAATAATTCACCTGACTGCATCTGAAATATTTTAGTTAGGTCGCAGGTTCATTTTGGAATAGGTTATAAGTATAGCTTCTTGTCTATCTATGTACTAATATATAAAGCTGTAGAGTTTGTTTGTTTGTTTGTTTGCTTGCTTGAACGCTCTAATCTCAGAAACTACTGGTCCGATTTGAAAGTTCTTTCAGGGTTAGATAGCCGATTTATCTAAAAAGGCTAAGGATTATATATCATCACGCAAATACCAATAGGAGCGGAGCAGACGAAGTTGCACGGGTCAACTAGTATTAATATAAAGCTGAAGAGTTTTTTGTTTGTTTGAACGCGCTAATCTCTGGAACTACCGGTCGGATTTGAAAAAAATATTTTTGTTTATGATAGCCATATTCATGAGGCTATTAGCTTTAACCAAACGGAAAAAACTGGTAAAATGTATTTAATAGGCCACTTTTCCAATTACGCATTATCTTTACCGCTGAAAACTAATTTAAATAAACTGTGTTTAACTGTTCAGCAACAAAGGAAAAAACACTTTAAGACGTTTAAATTGGCACTCTGATCTACTATCTCGTATTTTTCAGTATTATCTAAAGCTAGGCAAACAAAAACCCACTGTAATCCAGCCAGGTCACTAATCATTGCTGCACCAATAGTTTCGATTTCTGCCCACCCAACAAAAGGCTGAAAGAAACTATTCGGCTTTATAACAACTGTCGGTACACTGTCGGCCAAACAAAAGGCTACAGTGAGTATCGCAACTCATTGTTCGACGTGCAAGTTGTGTATTGTGTTACACGAAAAGTTTGGTGGACTAATTAATTTGTCCTAAAGTGTAATGAAAAGGTTGACATTTAGAAATATTTACTGCGTGTTTGAGTTTGTAACTTTGGTGATAAAAACTTATTTTATACAACGTGGGATGATAATGTGAGCTCTTTAATTTGATGAAGGCAAGGTCTTTTTATATGCGAAATAAGACAATTTTGTTGATGAATCAAGCAATTTATTGATACAACTGATTGTTATTGAAAATAGTACAAAAGGGATCTGGGTGATTTAACGTCAAATGGCAACCGATGGCTTAGTTTACTACTAAAAGATGTATATACTCGAATTTCGTTCGGTTTGAAATATGAAATTAAAGGAATAGTGTTTTTTATAGCTTATCCATCTCTTACCTTTGTTAGTACAGACCTAATTTTCGGTAGGAGTTGAGCTCGTACAGAGTTGCATGAAAAATAATAGGTAAGCTTTTGGCACAAAGTGTAAACAGTAATCTAAATACCAAATACAGATGCACACAGCGTAAACTTTATCGGCCCATAGCTCAACCTGGAACACAGGCATCCTATATACCGCATCTCCAAATGAGAAAATAAATAAAACAAACAATTAACACCAAATTAAAGCAGCCACAATTGAAAACAACAATATAACATTACAGGACAATTTATTTCAAATAACAAATTATTATTAAAATCAACCAACCACTTGTTCCAGTCACAGCTTTAAGAAGATTAGTGGACAAAACAATAATGACGAAGAAATTAATTATTATATAATTTATCAACGGCTCAAATGGTCAAGGAAAATCTTGGAGAAATCCTCACCTCATTTATAATGGCTAGGAGTCTTGATAATTAATGAACGTAATAATCTTGGACTTACGGAAAACAAAGAGTTGCTTAAATTATATTAGCCTGTTTTTGTTGCAACGCAGTGTAAACGAAATTTTGATTTTGATTTTTTGTTGCTTGTTTTTGACAGGCTTCAACAAGTAGATTTTTTTTAGTTTTAGTTTTGTAAAGAACAAACTTTACCTGCGGCTTCGCTTGCGTTAGTATATTTATCATTCATCTATGTGCTAATTTTTAGGGTTCCGAAAAAAAAAGGAACCCTTATAGGATCACTCGGGTGTCTGTCTGTCTGTCTGTCCGTCTGTCACAGCCAGTTTTCTCCGGATCCACTGGACCGATTCTGTTGAAATTTGGTACACATATGTACTTCTGTGACCCAAACACGAACGCGTTACGTAAATTATAAAATTTTTAGTATGGGGGTCACTTTTGGGGGTCAAACTAGAAAATTTCAAAAAAAAGTTTTTTGAACAATATTGTGTGACATATCAAATGAAAGGGCTAACTGTGAGGGTTTTAATTATAGTTTTTTCATAATTTTAAAATGAATGATTTAGAAGTTATTCAAGAAATTAGACGAAAAATGACCATTCCCCCCCCTTATCTCAGAAACTACTGAGCCTAAAATTTTGAAAAAAATGGAGATAATAGATCTTTACCTAAAGATTACAGGAAAACTATTAGAAGTCTGTAGTGTTAAAATAACATGTTAAAAAATAAAATTCGTTCGGAACCCTTTGCACGCGAGTCTGACTCGCACTTGGCCAGTTTTTTTTAAAATCGGTCCACCGATTGAAGCATTAAAGCGTTAAAAACAAACTCACATTCACAATAGTTGTAATATTAGTAAAGATTATTAAATATTACAGAAAAAGATGAACGCTCTGACTAGATTATGACTAACTTGAAAGCACGGTTGGCGCAGTGGTTGAGCGATTGACTGCTGAGCTGCGTGTCGCGGGTTCGATTACCGCACGGAACAAATATTTGTATGGCTTACAGATAGTTGTTCCGGGTCTGGCTGGTTGTGTATTTATATGTTTGTAAACGCACTCACGGTACAGGAGAAAATCCTAGTGTCCCCACACTAGGATTTTCAACGTTTAAAAAAATATATATATACATAGTCCGGTACAAATTAATATATGAAAATTACGTCATTAAAGTTATGCCTATGTTTAACTTGTCCAACGTTTTGCCAGTAAAGTTCTTATACGAATGCCTTTAAACGATCCTACTAACCCTGTAGATCAACGGGTTTGATGTAACACGACTACATCATCACCTGAATTAGGATAATTTTATTCTGATAGAAAGAGTTAGTACTCTTTCTATCAGAATAAAAATATCCTAATTATCCAACTAGATAGTTCTAGTTGGATAAGTTTTGGCATTACACGGACTTATTATGGTGAAACCTGGGTTAGTGGGACCTTAAGGGACCTGCAAATTTATCTTACTTAAAGAGGTATTCCACTAACCAAGTGTCTCAGATATCCAGAAAACGTTAGAAAATGCTAATAAAATTCTATCTATACTAATATTATAAAGAGGAAAGATTTGTGTTTTTGTATGTAACGAATAAACTTATAAACTACTGCACCGAATTAAAAAAATATTTCAGCAATGGATAGCTACATTATCAGGGAGTAACATAGGCTATATTTTATCCCTGTACGCCCACGGGAACGGGAACTACACGGTTGAAACCGCGTGACGTCCGCTAGAAAACAATAAAAAAAGTTAAAAAGAACACTAATATGCATCTAATAAACGTTGAAACCAGGAAAGTTTAAAAAAATACCACACTAATTTACAATTTAAAAATGCGTAACGTGTTGTATGCCAGGTATTTTACGGACAATCAGGGATATGACGGTACCCAGTCCCGCAGGAGGGCAATATTTTTCACTCAGCGAGCCTTCAACTCGCTGAGTATTAATAAGACAAGCACATAGACGTAAGAAGGGGTCGTATATACCGAGTAGAAAGTAGCAGAATGATGTGAATGGCGTGGCAACCAGCTGGACAATCCTGTAAAAAACTGGCCAAGTGCCAGTCGGACTCGTGTGCAAAGGGTTCTAAACCAATTTAATTTTTTAACATGTTTTTTTAACACTACAGACTTTTTATAGGTTTTTTATAAATTTTGGGTATAGAACTATTACCTGCATTTTTTGAAGTGAAACTTCTTTACGCACGCTTGACTTGGGGAGTAAGCTGGCGAACGCGTGACGTAAGCGTCACAAAAAGTGTGATCGGGCGAGGCGAACGGGAGTTGAGTGGGGGATATAAGCAAGAGACAGCAGTGTGCGCGCACATTTTCTTTCTCTCTTCCTCTAATAGCCAGATGAAGCGAAAGAAGTTTCACTTCAGTCGTGTGGTCATTAGCACACTCGTTTTTTTTTTAATTATGAATCAGTAGTTTTGGAGATAAGGGGGGGGGGGGGGGAATGGTAATTTTTGTCTAATTTTTTTAATAAAAAAATAAATAAATAACATGACTTATTTTAAAATTATGAAAAAAATATTATTAAAACCGTTATAAGATAAGGGGGATTGGTCATTTTTCGTCTAATTTCTTAAATAACTTCAAAACCATTTATTTTAAAATTATGAAAAAAATATACTTAAAACCCTCATAATAAGCCCTTTTATTTGAAATGTCACACGATACAGATTAAAAAACTTTTTTTAATTTTCTTGCTTGACCCCCTAAAGTAAACACCAATCTTTAAAAAAATATACCTATTTACATAAAATGTCCGTGTTTGGGTCACAGAAGTCCATAATATGTGTACCAAATTTCAACAGAATCAATCCAGTAGATCCGAAAAAAACTGACTATGACAGACGGTCAGACAGACAGACAAACACCCGACTGATCCTATAAGGATTCCATTTTTAAGGATGTTCGGAACCCTAAAAACTTAAGTAAAGTTAGCTGAAGTGCACTGTCATTCCATTTTCATTATTTATGGATTGACATCTCACTTCATGTTGAAATCACCTCTCTCTTCTCAAGTTATCACGGTGAGATTTTTACAGAATAGCATTGCAGAAGCAAATGCATTTGAAAGATCTCTTCGCCAAGAAGATGGAAAATTATTATCCAAAAACTCTTGTAATATGTAGATTAATAGTCCTAAGCTAATATTATTTTCCGAATGTTGTCTGATTTATACTAACTTGAACCAAACTTTAGTGGCAGTGGGCAGGGCACATTGCTCGAAGACCAGAACTAAATAGATATTCAATGGGGTCGATAGTTTTTTCCCATTTTTTATTTGGAAGACGCAGCGTTGGAAGGCTTTACACAAAGTCCACCAATATCCTGGTGAAAGGCTCAGCAATCTGCTGGGGTTGAGCTGCATACCACCGGTTGATGTGTCACTTCGGGGAGACTTGTGTCCAACAGTGGACGTCTTTCACTTGAAATGGTAATGATGATGAACTTTGAATACGCAGCAACATAACCTTGTTTTATTCATACTCAACGTGTACCAAAGTTTTTGCTAAAGGCTTTTCTATACATATAATAAAATCGTAGACTGACCGTGTCTGTACATTGAATATTTTTGAATGAAAATTACACAGAAAACTCAGGAAAAAGGTATAAAACACAAAAATGCTATTTTTGAAATTTTTGTCTGTTTGTCTGTTTGTCTGTGCGTTTGTGGGAGCATCATGCTTAAACCACAGATTATATCGAGGGGTGAAAGGCTATTTGGTTGAAGCGACATCTTGGGCGATATTGAGTTATATACATATTCGGAATCAGCAATTTTTTCTCCGTCGGATGATGCCGGATTCATTTAAATCTGAGCACTTTTTTGGCGCTTCAAACAACTCTATTTTTGGGTTGTTTCCAAAGTGGCATTGTATTATCTGACGTCGTTTTTGCATTAATTTATAACTAGTGTACTTGAACTGTACAATGATTTAAAGAACCGAGACATAAATCAGTAGGCCTTTATCAGAAAAAAGATTCAATATCGGTTAAAGCGTTTTTCTTGTTGCTATTTTTTACTAACATGTGACTTAAATCATTTTGATATCCACGATTTACATGTCGCGATGTCGCTTAAATCATTTGTCCGTCAACAAAATACGACATGGAGTGTCGCTTAAGCTCTTTCAGCTGCATCTATTTTCTACCTAGGGTGCTTCTTAAACTAAATAGCCGTTTTGTTTTAGCTATTTTGCATGTTCGTTAAAACATTTTGGTCCTATTATTTTTTTAAATGAATGACTCTTAAAACAGACGGTAAAATGAACTGATGGAATTTGAAACATTTTTTCAATTTTAATAAAAAGAAAAGTCGACCTTTAAATCATTCAATTCTAATATGATACATTTCATTCATGTCATATAATACCATTATTTATTCTATCACCCGGGAGTTAAAAATCGTGATCATTCAACGACACTGTAGCGCTCCGGCGCTTCAGTCGAACTCCAGAGTGTATCAAGGTGTGACGTGACTCACAGTTGCCTCCAGTGTTTATAAAACAGCGCTCTCCAAAACAAATCGTAAGTGTTGTTTATGTAAGATTTCAAATTGAGATGAAATGTAATACGTTTACTTATTTGTTATTATTATTTATTAGTTTAATTATGTTACTAATTCTATTAAGTACGTAGTTAATTCATTATTTTAAGAGAATTATTGCAATCTTAGGCTAACTGTCTTCATTTAAGTTCGGTATAATTGTATAACAATACATGATTGTTATTATTGATATACACACTGTTTAATATAGTTGTACTTATAATTATTTAATACTCGTATCTTTAGATGCATTTTAGGTACACCTAGTTTGTTTAATACAATAAAATTACCGATAAGCGACATGCAAATTACTTTTTCAGTGATCTATTATGTAATAGATTTGTCGTTTATTTGTACACTATGTTAAGTACTAACATTTAGCGCCAACTATGAATATGATATAGGTACATACTTGTGGTTGTAAAAGGATCATCTTATGTACTTTCCTTATAATTACTATTTCAGATAAATATGGAGACAGAAAGATAGAAATTCTACAAACACAAAATCAAACGAATCAGTGTGTCAAAAGAGGATAATACGTCTTCCGTAACTGATAAAAAGAGACACCACCAAATCTACAGAAACAATCTTAGGAAGTGCCACCTATCATGAACAAGTCAACGATTTAAGTATTTTTAATTCGAACAGCATAGATCAACAACCGGAATCCTTGATTGATGATCCAATTGATTTAAATGATGAATCTAACTTTTATGCACATTCTGTGGATATAGAAGTTGGTTTATGTTTCATATTTGTAATACTTGTAATAGTAGCGATTTGTTATTAACACGTTAAATTTTACTTATTTCAGACAAAAACGACACAATATATACCTGATGATTTGAATGTCAGTAGATAGCATACATTCTACAATAGAACAATCCGTTCGAAATATTACTGTATGGGCTCCATCGCAATGGGCTACAATGTGCCAGCTAGCAAGAAAAGAACCGGCACCTTATAATGTTGAAAATCTGACACATGAGGATTTCTTAAATTTTGATGATATGTCTGATAAATATTTTAAGGGAAACCTTGTAGGTAAGATAAGTAAAATCCGGCACAGCAACATTTAAGAAATCTCATACAAATCAATGAAAGATAGTGCACCGGAAGATACTATACAAATTATTGCGAAACCTAGAGCTATCGATCGTAGATATAATTCAAGTTTGCCGATTACCAAAGCCAAATACATGGATTTAAAGAAATTATGTGACACAGGGGTTGTACCCAAGATATTTCATAAAGAATATTTAAATCTGCAATACTGCAATTCCAAAGACGTTCTACTCGATACTGATGTAGAGGATACAGTCGAAGAAAATGATAACTAAATACTTTTTCGTTATTTTTTATTGCATTTTATTATCAAGCATTGATTGTATTTTATATAATTGCTAGAAGTTTTGTTGTTTGTACTAAAAGTTAATTATAATTATAGTTGATGTTCCTACATTGAGACTGATTTTACATGATTATTATACTTAGGTAAATTACACCACACACATTATACACCACAGTGTGTAATGTGTGTGGTGTAATTCATAAAAATATTTATTCTATAGCTATTTTCTTCTTTGTCATTGACAGTTCCTGCCAAATGTGTGAAAGTGACTAAGCAGAATATAGCCACAAAAAAACTTATGATTGTTATCTCATCGTCATAAGGGTGACAAATGTGATGGATAGGATGGTGTTAAAATATGCAGATTTACGCCAAATATTGTTAAATATGAATAAGCGAGTAATACTTATTTTAACTGATGTGGTTGATTAAGACTGAAAGATAATAAATAAAAATATTGATGTTCCTACATTGAGACGTTTCGTACAAGAGTTCTAAATACTTGAACTGATTCTGTGTATTTCTTTATTTATTCAATATCAGCACCCGAAATTTTCGTTGATAGCGGTATATTCAGGTTGTTTCAACAGCCATTGACTGATTTAGACACTTAAAATGTTACATCCAACGTCACATTTTCAATACTATTATGTTACTTATGTGAATTAGCCAGTCAGTCAATTTAATCTCAATTGGCAGGTGAGATAAATAGCTTGCTACAGTTAATTTTGGGCTGCGTCACTTCATGCTGTTTGGCTTATTCTGAAAATATACTGCAGAGTCGCTTAGTATTTTTTTCCTGTAGCCAATTGTAGTTATGAAGTCACTTAAATCTTTTTTCCGTTCCCTGAAAAATAGTGGCTTAAGGCAATTCGTATTAAGCGACATTTATCTTCTTAATTAAAGGTCCGTTTTATATGGTATAAGCATCAACACCTTGACGTTTTCAAATTAATTTAAATTAAGTTTACTCCATTCCAATAGCTGAAGAAGTTTTTTTGTTATGATTTTTTTTCGGAAATTTTAAACTTTAAATGGCTCTCCTGTAAAGTTGCAAAAATGTCGCTTAAACCAAATAGCCTTTCACCCCTCGATATTGTAAATCTAAGTACTTAAAAATATTAAGTGATAACCCGAGTAACATTTAGCGTTTATTTCATCAAAATCGACCCACAAAATCAAAAGATATTGAATTTTTAAGTTTAGGAAGAAACTTCCTAATGTATTCTGATGAGTCAGAGCGCCATCTATTGAGAAAAATAAAATGCACGAAAGCATTCAAAATTGTTGAGTTATTTGTGAAACTTTTAATACGTGGCAAAATAAGAGTAATCATTTTAAACCTTTTCGTTATTGATCGATACAATCGATCCACAAAATCAAAATATATTGAATTTTTAGTTTAGTAAGAAACTTCCTTATTTATATTCTGATTAGTCAGAGCGCCATCTATTGAGGAACCAAAAAATGCATGAAAGCATGAATGTTACACCAAAACACATTGATTGAGTTATTTGTGAAACTTTTAATACGTAGACGTAGCAAAATAAAAGTAAACATTTTAATACCTTATCGTTATTTACCGTTACATACGGGCTTCTTATTTACCGTCTTCCGCTGCCAAATATTTTATCAGTTTACATGGTCGAAAGTTGGCGTTGCACTGATGACGCGTTTTTCTGAATTGCGGTGTTAAGATTTTCCGCTGGAGAATGAGCTCACACAATTTCTAAAACAGTCGTGTTTCGAAGGAATTTCGGTTTGGTCTCTGATAGATCTTAAACTGTTAGGGACCATAATTGGTTAAATCTGTGGTGCTGGTTTCGTTTAAAGTGCATTTATCGTAGAGTCTTAAACTGATTTAGTTTTGTGAAGTTCTGGACGGTTCGACTTGCGGATCAGGCCTGTAGGGTTCCGTACCAAAGGTGCTGTGCTGACGGGACCCTACTGCTAAGCCTCCGCGATTGATTCCATTTAGAGCGAAGCAACGAACGGTTCGATTTGCGAAACAAGGCTAATAATCTATACATATAATAAAATCGTAGACTGACCGTGTCTGTACATTGAATATTTTTGAATGAAAATTACACAGAAAACTCAGGAAAAAGGTATAAAACACAAAAATGCTATTTTTGTAATTTTTGTCTGTTTGTCTGTGCGTTTGTGGGAGCATCACGCTTAAACCACAGATTATATTGTAAATCTAAGTACTTAAAAATATTAAGTGATAACCCGAGTAACATTTAGCGTTTATTTCATCAAAATCGACCCACAAAATCAAAAGATATTGAATTTTTAGTTTAGGAAGAAACTTCCTAATGTATTCTGATGAGTCAGAGCGCCATCTATTGAGAAAAATAAAATGCACGAAAGCATTCAAAATTGTTGAGTTATTTGTGAAACTTTTAATACGTGGCAAAATAAGAGTGATCATTTTATACCTTTTCGTTATTGATCGATACAATCGATCCACAAAATCAAAATATATTGAATTTTTAGTTTAGTTAGAAACTTCCTTATTTATATTCTGATTAGTCAGAGCGCCATCTATTGAGGAACCAAAAAATGCATGAAAGCATGAATGTTACACCAAAACACATTGATTGAGTTATTTGTGAAACTTTTAATACGTAGACGTAGCAAAATAAAAGTAAACATTTTAATACCTTATCGTTATTTACCGTTACATACGGGCTTCTTATTTACCGTCTTCCGCTGCCAAATATTTTGTCAGTTTACATGGTCGAAAGTTGGCGTTGCACTGATGACGCGTTTTTCTGAATTGCGGTGTTAAGATTTTCCGCTGGAGAATGAGCTCACACAATTTCTAAACACAGTCGTGTTTCGAAGGAATTTCGGTTTGGTCTCTGATAGATCTTAAACTGTTAGGGACCATAATTGGTTAAATCTGTGATGCTGGTTTCGTTTAAAGTGCATTTATC
The DNA here is from genome assembly GCA_947578705.1 of Lacanobia wlatinum. Taxonomy (NCBI): domain Eukaryota; kingdom Metazoa; phylum Arthropoda; class Insecta; order Lepidoptera; family Noctuidae; genus Lacanobia; species Lacanobia wlatinum. The sequence continues at coordinate 19,244,943 of OX388046.1, read as the reverse complement.
GTAGAGTCTTAAACTGATTTAGTTTTGTGAAGTTCTGGACGGTTCGACTTGCGGATCAGGCCTGTAGGGTTCCGTACCAAAGGTGCTGTGCTGACGGGACCCTACTGCTAAGCCTCCGCGATTGATTCCATTTAGAGCGAAGCAACGAACGGTTCGATTTGCGAAACAAGGCTAATAATCTATACATATAATAAAATCGTAGACTGACCGTGTCTGTACATTGAATATTTTTGAATGAAAATTACACAGAAAACTCAGGAAAAAGGTATAAAACACAAAAATGCTATCTTTGAAATTTTTGTCTGTTTGTCTGTTTGTCTGTGCGTTTGTGGGAGCATCACGCTTAAACCACAGATTATATTGTAAATCTAAGTACTTAAAAATATTAAGTGATAACCCGAATAACATTTAGCGTTTATTTCATCAAAATCGACCCACAAAATCAAAAGATATTGAATTTTTAAGTTTAGGAAGAAACTTCCTAATGTATTCTGATGAGTCAGAGCGCCATCTATTGAGAAAAATAAAATGCATGAAAGCATTCAAAATTGTTGAGTTATTTGTGAAACTTTTAATACGTGGCAAAATAAGAGTGATCATTTTATACCTTTTCGTTATTGATCGATACAATCGATCCACAAAATCAAAATATATTGAATTTTTAGTTTAGTAAGAAACTTCCTTATTTATATTCTGATTAGTCAGAGCGCCATCTATTGAGGAACCAAAAAATGCATGAAAGCATGAATGTTACACCAAAACACATTGATTGAGTTATTTGTGAAACTTTTAATACGTAGACGTAGCAAAATAAAAGTAAACATTTTAATACCTTATCGTTATTTACCGTTACATACGGGCTTCTTATTTACCGTCTTCCGCTGCCAAATATTTTGTCAGTTTACATGGTCGAAAGTTGGCGTTGCACTGATGACGCGTTTTTCTGAATTGCGGTGTTAAGATTTTCCGCTGGAGAATGAGCTCACACAATTTCTAAACACAGTCGTGTTTCGAAGGAATTTCGGTTTGGTCTCTGATAGGTCTTAAACTGTTAGGGACCATAATTGGTTAAATCTGTGGTGCTGGTTTCGTTTAAAGTGCATTTATCGTTGAGTCTTAAACTGATTTAGTTTTGTGAAGTTCTGGACGGTTCGACTTGCGGATCAGGCCTGTAGGGTTCCGTACCAAAGGTGCTGTGCTGACGGGACCCTACTGCTAAGCCTCCGCGATTGATTCCGTTTAGAGCGAAGCAACGAACGGTTCGATTTGCGAAACAAGGCTAATAATAATAAATAAAAATCTTATATTTTAGTCAGAGTCCAATTTTTTGGTTAGTAGTTAGGTTTAGGTTTAGTTTAGGTTAGTAGTTTGGTTTTTTATAATAAGGTATCGTACCAAAGGTGGTCACAGTGACGGGAGCGATCGATTTTGGGAGGCTTCTCTCTAAGTCCGAAGTCCGTAGTTTCGGGCTTAGTTGCGGACGTATTCTACTCCGTATCACCTACAGACTTACGATTAATCCCGAACCCGAACTAAGAATGAATGACAACACGATTTCACAGTAACTGTCAAATCATATTATCATTAGTTCTCAGTGGTTAGGTGATACGGAGTAGATTTTTTTTTAATTATAGATAGGCATACGTTTGACCACTATCTCACCTGATGGTAAGCGATGATGTGGTCGAAGATGGAGCACGTTTGCCTAGAAGCAACCTGTTCACTTTTGGCTTAAGGACTCCCAGGTTGCCCGCAACTAAGTTTTTAATTCGTGCTAAATATCAGACAGTTCGATTTGCGAGCCAAGGCAAATTATAGGGTTCCGTGCCAAAGTTGCTAATGGGACCCTATTATTTAAGCCTTCGCGTACGATTTTGATTCGTGCGAACCAAGTCGATTTTTAGGGTTCCGAACCAAGGTTGCTAACGGAACCCTATTTATTAATAAGCCACCGCTGTCCGTCTTCCTTCAATTTATTCGTTTTATTTGTGTCTCGCTAATATAAAAATGACTTCTAGAAAAAGGTCGAATCTTTCACAATATAGCAAAATTCTCAAAGTCGGGTTTGTTCGAACACTTTTCTAACTAACTCGAGAACGGCTCGACCGATTTTCATAGTTTTTGTGTTTTATTCCGGACGAAGACTAATTTCTTCGTCCGGAATAGCATAATAAGAATTAAAATACAAAAAAAAGAATGAGTATGTAGGTAGGCAGGTAGCTAAGGTAGGGTAGCTATGGTAGGTAGGTAGAGTAGCCAGATGACGGGAGCGAAGCCGCGCGGGTCAGCTAGTTCTTAAATAATATTTGTGCCGGAACCCGACGGCTGCTAAATTTTTCATTTGTACACGTCAATCGTGTGATAGACAGGCGGACGAGATATCCTATTCCTTTTTTTTTTAAATGTTGTATGAGTAGTTCTTTGCAGAGTTTTATGAAAAAAAATTGTATTTCCCACGGCTTCGTTAGCTTGTGCCATGCATTATGTAGTTTATGAGACTCAAACATAGTGTAGTGGTGACTTTGTATCAGCGCAAGGAAATTCTGTTGAAATAAGCATCACAGTTGTGCCTTTTTATTTATTTCTGTTTATTCTACTTATATGTTTGATACACGTACAAATTCGTCAAAATAGTAACAAGAGTAATCCAAAGAATACCAAATCATGTTCCGACATCAAAAAGTATGTATCGTAAAAAGTATATAAATAGTTGTTCAAATCCTTTTATTACGGGAAAGCGATAAAATATACTTTTTATATTTATCCCCTGATCCTCAAATAAAATGTATATCTATCAGTCATCATTTTATTGTTAGTTGTGAAGCCCTATACGAAAAATGGAAACACTGTATAAAAGCGATCCCGGGAAATGGTGGAACTGAAAGGCGTTTGAAGGTTTGAAGTTGCGTGTGAAATAGAAAAAAAAAAAACTTTTCCTCTTTTATTAACTTGTTCTTATCATGTGGGCAGTAAGGTCTAACGACCCCACACACCCTAGTGTCAGAGTTTCTAAACCGCCTCAAGGGCCTCTGACATGGTTTATTGACGACCGCCATTTGGCGGCCGGGACCACCACGGGCTTATACGTGCCTTCTGAAGCACGGAATCATATTTTTATCAGACAATCAGGTGAATCGAGCCTGCAATGTCCTAGCCAAACTGGAATAAACTTTACAAAGTATGCTTCCCGTGGGAATCAAACCTACGAACACCGGGTCACAAGGCAGACGCCTTAACCACTCGACCACGGAGGCAGTTATAATAATTTATTAACTACAATTTGTACAGTACAGTATCCTTCCTGTTGCCGTATGGTGTAGGCCGGTGCCGTATGGTGCCGTAAAAGAACAATACCATACCATCACTTCCCGTGGGTATCGTAAGAGGCAACTAAGGGACTCACCAGTAAATTGCCAACCCGCCTGCCAAGCGCGGCGATTATGGAAAATCCCCCCCTTTGGGGGAGACCTGTGTCCAGCAGTGGACATCTTTCGGCTGATATGATGATGATGAGTATCCTTCAAGCCCGTCATCGGACCACAAGACGAACGGCGATGCGCCACTGGTGCATGGTGCCCACGCGCACAAAACGTTTTGGGAACACATTCATAGTGCGTACAGCTAAGGAGTGGAATTCCCTGCCGGAGTCTGTATTTCCTGATAGCTACAACCTGGGAGTATTTAAGTCAAGAGTGAATAGGTTACTTCTAGGCAAGCGTGTAAGGTGAGATAGTGGTCAAACGCGTGCCTATCAATAGTATAAAAAAGTAATTGCTAAAAAGTATGACTCAGCAGTCATGAAGACTTCCGATGGATTCTAGTTAAACAAGTGATGGCCTGTCTGTCTTTATAGAATTATACATGTTTTTTTTGGCAGTTTTATTTTAGAATGTTGGTCTTCTTCTTTTCGTGATAATTGCCTACTGAAATTTTTAACTTTTTTTGGAAGTTCTTTCCTTGAAGCCACTCCTTCATGTGATCAAATAAGAGTAGGTTTAGTTATTTAGTTGATTATTCTTAACATCGCATAATATTGTCCCCAACATTTTAGACACTGGATTAGAGATTTCAATAGATACACAACTGTTGTCCAAAACAGCAAGGGGCGGTTGTCTGTCTCATTCTCTCTATCCCTAAACACACACAGAAATCCAAGTCATATTACCTACTCAGTAAAGAAGTTTTTTATTGACAAATCGATTGTAAAGTAAAATTATTCTCTTTCTTATTCACCCAACATAGGTACATATAAAAATCAAATGTAAATATGAATACATAAATAATAACATAATTTAATCTTCATGAAAATACTTCGAACAGTTACAGAATAGTTACCAACCTTACTTATGCAATACAGGTAGACGTATAAACGCAGACCTAATAAATATCGAAAATATTGAATACCCTGAAATGCTACTTAGCCCTCTTCCTCTTTTCTAATTTTTGTTGTATTTTATTTTATTTTATTTGTGATAGGTTTGCTCTTGACTCTAGTCTAGGTCAGAGATGACCGAGACGAAGTCTACGATGGAGCGAGCTTACCCAGAAGGAGCCTGTTCACTCTAACTTTGAAGAGATTAGGGTTGTAAGCGTTTGGAAACACGGACGCAGGCAGAGAGTTACACTCCTTTGCTGTGCGCATTATAAAAGACGTTTGGAAACGCTTAGTGCGAGTTGGTGGAATAGTAACAAGGTAGGGATGGTCAGTGCGTCTGGATGTCCGATGGTAGAAGTCCAAACAGCATTGTCTCATGTTTTGAATAGCTCGTGTAAAATTGTGTACTATACACCATCCTGCCACCGTCTGCATCATGTTCGTACGTCATCATTACTTTTTACAAAGCAAGGGTTTGAATAGATTCTTTGCATAGTGGTAAGTTTGAGGAGGGAACGACGTGAGCTACTTTTTATCCCGGAAGAATGCACGGTTCCCGTTGGATATTTTGTTACATCATATGCTGGTTTTATGTCCTAGAAAAATGCATGGTTCCTATACAACACAATTGTATCCAACAGGAACCGTGTACTTATAAAAACCTTTTTCACAAAACAAAACAAAACGAGACGAGACGAGACGAGAAGAGAAGAGACGAGACGAGACGAGAGGATACGAGGCGAGACGAGACAAGACAAATTAAGACAAAACAAAGCAACGCAAAATATAAAGACGCCCCTCCCCTCCAGCTTTAGGATTAATACAAGGACGCTTTATCAGAAGATATTGTGCATAAGGCCAAATCATTAACAATGCTTTGGTATTGATTGAGGATAAAATGGCTGGATTGTAAATGGATGGATGGCAAATATCTGGAAAATGGCAGCAAAGAGAGGAATTGTCAAGCGATGTTGTAATGGAGTTAATACCGCAAGCATAAGTGCATGTCAATGAAATGGGACCACGATTACTTCTCGAGCAGCGTCAAGTCTACGAAACGATTCTGTGCCGAGTAAATAGTGGAAAGGGAGATTGTTCCTTCTTGACGTACCAGGAGGTACGGGTAAGTTTGTTCTGAATCTTCTGCTGGTTCAACTCCGCAAGGGCTGCATATAGCTCTGGCTATGGCTTCCTCGGGCATTGCTGCAACTTTGCTTAGCGGTGGTCGGACTGCACATTCCGTTTTTAAGTTGCCGCTTAATCTTGCAAGCATAGATACCCCAACATGCAATATTATCAAAAACAGCGGCCGGGAAGTCCTTTTGCAGCAGTGCAAAACGACGACGACGACGTGTTGCCAAAGAACGAGTGGGTGGCCTTAACGCCGTTTAATTGTATTTAAGAATTCTACCGCCCAAATTACAGCGCTCAAAGAACACCTTTTATAGACATCACCACATTGATCACATTTTGATCAGGTGGTCCGCTTTTACACATTACACATTAAAAATTTCCACGCAAACGAAGTCGCGGGCAACAGCTAGTATTTACTTATAAATGCAAAAGTAACTCTGTCTGTCTGTCTGTCGTGATTTCACGCCAAAACTACTGAACCGATTTCAATGAAATTTGGTACACAGATAGTCTAGAGCCTGAGAAAGGACACAGGCTACTTTTTATCCCGGGAGTATGTTCGCTAGGGACCACGTGGGCGAAGCCGCTGGCAGAAGCTAGTTATAACATAAATTCAACGCGTTTGTTTCGGGAGGTACCTGTTTCGGATTCGGCGGGAGGATACGCCCGGTTGTCAACACTACGACGATTGCCCGGAGGACACAGTGGAGCATACGGTGGAGGTCTGCCCTGCTTGGTCGGAGCACCGCCGTGTCCTCGTCGAGACGATCGGCGGCAGAGAACTCTCGCGTCCGGCTCTGGTTCAATCTATGGTCTGGAGCGAGGAGGCATGGGAACCGGTCATCTCTTTCTGCGAAGCAGTAATGCTAGCAAAGGAGGAAGTCGAACGCGTGAGAGAGAGGGAAACCTGATGTCCCAGCCGCCACAACAGGAGAAGACGCCCCGGGCGTCGGGAGTCGCAGGGCGATTCCCGGCGACCGTAGGCGCGGGCCTACGGGACGGCGAGCATTGGCTGGCTCGCCGTCCGATCAGAACCAGGCTCAGGTCGACTGCGCGCTGGCGCGTAGGTCAGTCACGTCGCCTGCGCGTGCTGTCTTCGTGTTAGTTTGGTGCGATTCCCAACAGTGACTTTTGTCCAAATTGGCTCATTTGGCTGTTGTGGAAACAAACATCCAAATGCCTAGCTTTATCCCAACTGTATGCCACTGTATTCCACGCGCGGCTCAAAGAGCTGTCAGCATAGAAGACGGGGCTCGCTAGGGCCAGTGCCTGCCGGGGTTGCGGAATCTGTTCGAAAGAGTCACCGCGACTCTGGAACACAAAGGATGGGTTTAAGACAGTAAGAGTCTGACACTCCCTTCTGCTTGACCCAGAGCGAGAGGAGTCGTTTGATGATTTCCCATCCTTTAAAAAAACTAAAAGGAGTGTCCAGGGTGACGGATATGTCCGAATAAGTTACCGCAGCCCTGGAACGCAAAGGGTATTTGAAAGCACACGTGTGGGTCACTTAGTAAGAGTCCGACACATTCCACTTCACCGAGAGCGGGAGAAGCTACTTAATGATTTCCCATTCAAAAAACAACGGGTTGCAACGTATTAATGATCCCGAATAACATAAACAATAGGGTATTTTACTGAAAAAAACGAATTAGTCCGTCAGATAGATTTTCAAAAAATATTGGACACGTATTTTTTCTTTTTTTCACGTAAACAAAATATGAAGACGATACAGAGCGTTGAAGACACGTGTGACGTCACTACGATGGTACAATTTTACCAAGCCACATGACGTCATGCGTGTCTTCAACGCGCTGTTTCGTCTTCATTTTTTGTTTACGTGAAAAAAGAAAAAATACGTGTCCAGTATCTTAAGGAAATCTATCTGACGGACTAATTGGATTTTTTTAGTAAAATACCCTCTTGGGTTAGTGTGATTACTTCGGTGGCGACATCCTATCATCGACTTCTACATATATCGGAATTTGTAATGCTCGTATACTCTCTCACTCATCACCAACATCATTCCAGCCCAAAATCGTCCACTGCAGGACAGAGGCCTGCCCCAAGTGTCGTCATGATACACATGACATCGACTGGTCATGTGCGGCTCACATCGAGCGGATTTCCGCGCCTTTCACCAGGTGGTGAAGAGTTTGTTTGTTTGTTTGTTTGCTTGAACGCGCTAATCTCGGGAACTACTGGTCCGATTGGAAAAATTATTTCAGTATTAGATAGTCCATTTATCGAGGAAGGCTATAAGCTATATATCATCACGCTAAGACTAATAGGAGCGGAGCAGTAATGAAAATTGTGACGCAGACGAAGTGGCGCGGGTCATCTAGTGCGATATATTATATTCCCTCTACGAATCCTTTCAAAAGCCCCCAAATCGTTGTTAACACCAAACAACAAAACACAATCACTTTAGTTCTCAAAAACAACTGAACAACAGTTGGCCCTCAAATTGATATGTTGCAGCGTTTTGTCACTTGAAAGTAGGGATGTGACGAATACCGTTTTACTAGAATGGGAGGTGGAAAATAAAGAAAATACGTTGAAAAAAGAAACGGGTTTCACTTGACTTTGAATAAAGAAAAAGTATTAAAAAAACATATTAAAAAAAACATTTATTTTAGACAAAAAAATCCATATATAGGCAAGCTTGTGAGTAACAAAATTTTGTTCAAAACTAACTAGCTACTGCCAGCGGCTTCGCCCGCGTGGTCCCTAGGGAACATACTCCCGGGATAAAAAGTAGCCTATGTCCTTTCTCAGGCTCTAGACTATCTGTGTACCAAATTTCATTAAAATCGGTTCAGTAGTTTTGGCGTGAAAGCGCGACAGACAGACATACAGAGTAACTTTCGCATTGTATAATATTATATATAATATATAACTAAGGATGGTAACGATAAACCTGTACTAAAATTCCTTGACTTAAGTCATAGTAGTACTTTGTAGTCAGACACACATACGAAGGGTTCCGTAATATAAGGAGCCTTTCCTTCTTGCGAAATTTTCTGATTCTGATTCTCATTCAATGGCAAGTATACATTTTACACGTATTTGAAATTTGTTGTTGTTATTTAGTAAAAGTAATATCTGCATACAAGCTTGGATGATTTTTTGGCTCCAGCGATTTTGACCCAAAATACGCCTTACAAATAAAGAATATATAAAAAAGATTATATTTTTATCGTCTTTATTTGTAAGTACTTTTTAACTATGTCAATAAATGCGATTTTCTTTCTTTCTTTCTGTTAACACTCCACTATTAATTTGCGGAGGCCGATAAGGATGCGGAGTTTTTTTTGCGGATATTTCGCATGACGCAAACGGTTGCGAGGTTCCGTTACAACCCTAGTTGAAAGCCTACCTGTTTTTATTTACCTTGGCGAATGATTTAAGGTATCCAATTTTTACTGGCGAGTCAACGAGATTTGTGGCTGGATAAATTTGACTTTTGTCGCAATAATGTTGAAGTGACAGAAATATATTTATTCGATTGTATAAGGAGGATTTTGTAATGCCTCATTTAAATTAGGGTCGTTTGACTGCGTACGGTTGCACGTACATGATTCTTAAAAATGTTTAGTAAGTGATGAGTTGTGCAATAAGTAGGCTCGCATGCGCATCTTTGCACTTACACGCGCGACCTACATTAGTAAAAGATGACGACCATGCAGCAGCAGCATGCAGAGCATGGGTGGTGCAGTTTTCTATCTAAATTCAATTTAGTGTTCCAATAGACGTGCTTTGAGTCGGACAACTTGCATTTTTATTTCTGGATTCAAGCCCGCTGGCACTCATTGCATTCTACATTTCACTGACATTTGCATTGACAATAATTATTATAAAAGTTTAGGTGTATTTGCATTTGCACCCTACAGACTGATTTGGTTGCAACCCTATTTCAGTCACCAACTAGTGTAAATGGGTTTTCGGTTAGCCTTATTCGACCACAGCCCGTATTCGGCAACCGACTAGTGTAAACAGGTTTTTGGTTAGCCCTGTTGTTAATCAAATTGATTCATCAAATTGAACCGTTTACTTTAAGTCAGTCACCGAATACGACGACCGTATTCTTAAAGTAAACGGTTCAATTTGATGAATCAATTTGATTAAACCGAATCCAGTCGCCACATTCGGTGACTGACTTAATGTAAACGCGTCGTAATACGTAAATTATCCCAATATTATAAACGTTTGTCTGAATGTTTGTTAATCGATCCCACACTTCACTTTGGATTTAATTTATTTTCATCCCGGAATTAGTAGATAAATTAAGACTAAATACGTTACAAATAAATTATTTTTTATAATTCATAGGAGTAACTTTAAATAATTCTTCTTCGTGTCGCTGACACGACAGTTGATTAAATTTGGGTGGCCCAAAACGTTGCCACTTCGTCGACATCAATTGGTGGCAGCTGTAACGCTGCAGGTTAGGGCTTCTGCAACATCTGGGGATCGTGATTTAATAAAATACTTTTGGTGATTTAAGAGATCATTATATTGAGCTCCAAAGAAAACTTTTACAGTTCCCTTATAAAAACAAATCAATAAATATATGTCATTATTTGAACCTATTCTAAATTATGAACTATCTTTCTAGCTACTTCTTCTAAAGATTTTATAAACAGGTTTATCCAAGGAGGATGTATCACAGCAGCACATAGATCACTTAGGCTGCATGTTTTTGGGTACAGCGGGCAAGATAGGTGGTAAAGCATGGTTTGTGACTCGGCTGTCCAAAGTTGCACTAAGTATAATATTTCAAATGCTCAATATTTCAGATTTATATTCAATATTCTGAAATTGGCCAACATAAATGCAAACCAAGTCACTGCAAATTTATAGAAATTCATATTCCCCACTAAACATAACTCCGAACGCCGGATATATAATTTAATAGATACTTACACATATCCTACAGACGAATTCTCATAAAATTTTATTTCTATAGGTTACCCTTTTACGGGAAAAATAAGGGTAAAAAGGGCTTTACAATAACATTCGTAAATAAATATAAGATTTTAGTAGACATATAGATTTGATGGTATGGCCCGGAATGGGATAAAAACAGGATAAAGCCGTTTATTCTTGTTTCAAAATTGACTTTTTGTTCTGTGTCGAGCTTGTTGAAGAGAAGGCTAGCTGTTATTGAAACCCTTTTAGTGTAGCGTGTCAAAAGTGGTATCAGGGACTTCACTTAAATCAATTTGGTGTTTGTCGTCGGTCTGGATATAACAGTTGATTTTCTCTGAAATTAAAAGGATATCTATACTTACTTAATATATAAAGCTGAAGAGTTTGTTTGTTTGCTTGAACGCGCTAATCTCAGGACCTAGTGGTCCGATTTGAAAAATTCTTTCAGTGTTAGATAGCCCATTTATCGAGGAAGACTATGTATATCATCACGCTAAGACTATGTGACGCAGACAAAGCTGCGCGGGTCAGCTATAATATTATAAAGAGGAAAGATTTGAATTTTGTATGTTTGTATCGAATAAATTCAAAATTACTTCACCGATTAAAAAATTCTATCACCATTACAAATGCTACATTATCCTTGAGTAACATAGGCTACATTTATTAACAGAAAATATCACGGATCCTTAAGAAAATTGCAGCGCGAACGAAGTCGCGGGCGAAGTGCTAGTATGAGAATAAAGTGCAGGGTTTTCATGAGATCCAATAACAAGTGACAAATTTTGATGCCCAATGATTAATTTTGTTTTTATACGCGTTTGTACATAATTTCTTGATAATTAGTGTAGTTGTTTAAGTCTTCATGTATAAATTAAATGTTGCGTCACGATAAAAAAAAAAATTAACTTGATGTAAACAAATCTTTGTAAGTGATAAATATTTTTTTTTTCATGTCATGTATTAATTACTATGCATACTATTATATAAATTCAAGTTCTAAAAACGTAATACACAGATGTGTTGCTGGAGAGTTCGTTGGCCACTTTTTCTCCACAGCTAAAACACTAGGTAAAACACTAGGAAGTGGTGACGGGCGAGCGTTTTGGGGGACTGTCTTTTGTAAAACTTGACTTTCAAAAAGTGCTGGCTCTCAGCCTAATTTGAAAAACTGGCCAAGTGCGAGTCGGACTCGCGTGCAAAGGGTTCCGAACGAATTTAATTTTTTTAACATGTTATATTAACACTACAGACTTCTAATAGGTTTTCCTGTAATCTTTAGGTAAAGATCTATTATCTCCATTTTTTTCAAAATTTTAGGCTCAGTAGTTTTGGAGATAAGGGGGGGGGGAAAGGTCATTTTTCGTCTAATTTCTTGAATTACTTCTAAATCATTTATTTTAAAATTATGAAAAAATATAATTAAAATCCTCACAGTAAGCCCTTTCATTTGATATGTTACACGATATTGTTCAAAAAACTTTTTTTTTTAATTTTCTTGTTTGACCCCCAAAAGTGACCCCCATACTAAAAATTTAATGATTTTCGTAACGCGTCCGTGTTTGGGTCATAGAAGTCCATATGTGTACAAAATTTCAACAGAATCGGTCCAGTGGATCCGGAGAAAACTGGCTGTGACAGACGGACAGACAGACAGACAGACAGACAGACAGACAGACAGACAGACACCCGAGTGATCCTATAAGGGTTCCTTTTTTTTTCGGAACCCTAATAAACGACTTTTGAATTTTTGAATCCATGAGCCCAGTTTCGTTTTTAGTGACCCCGAAAACCACAAAAGCGTCACTCATGCCAAAAACCCCTAACAACTTCGTAAAGAGAAGTCATTATGTTACTCTACGGCTTATAATTATTATGTGAGCTGTGTAATTGTTGCCATCTACACCGACCAAATTTAAATGTTTCACCAAAACATGACGTGTAGACTTGCACAGACAGCTAATTATTTTATTAATATTGTATGTGTGTAATAAGCTTAATTTCTGAAAATTATCAAAAGTCTGAAACTACAACCACTTCATTCTCCCATTCATGAAAGCCAATTCTCATACTTAAAAAATCTTCAAATTCAACAATATTTGCAATATCGAGCGCGAGGAAAAGAGCCTTTAATTCTGCCGCTAAGTTCTGCAAGCGGGTTTTACGTAGGGCACGTTTTGACCATGTCGGACGTATCGGGGCCAAACTAGCATTGCACCCTCCAGGTAGTAAACAGTTTTGGTCCCTGTCGAAAGCGGTTGAAACGAATTTCTGTCGACCCACTTTGCCTCCAATGTTGAAACCTGATGGCTCGCTGGCTCACTCTGCAAGTGAGAAAGCAAATTTATTTGCAACTCTCTTTGCAAGCAATTCGCGTCTGGACGCTGGCTCCAAGCAACCACCGACTTTACCTCGTTGTGACTCTTCGATGCCGGAGATCACAGTTCACATTAAAGAGGTCCGAAGAGTATTGTGCAGTCTAGACGTGAATAAGGCCAGCGGGCCTGACGGCATTCCAGCGAGAGTGCTGAGGCAATGTGCACCTGAACTGTCTCCTGTGTTGGCACGCCTGTACCGCCTCTCTCTTGAAAAAAGAACGGTGCCGAAATCATGGAAGCTTGCGAATGTGCAACCGGTGCCCAAAAAGGGAGACCGTGCTGACCCTGCCCATTACCGTCCGATCGCCATTACCTCCATCCTTTGCAAGGTTATGGAAAGGGTTCTTAACAGTAAGCTGCTGACCTACCTCGAAGACAATGATCTCCTCAGTGACCGTCAATATGGCTTTCGCCGGGGACGGTCAACTGGCGATCTTCTTGTGTATGTCACGCACTGCTGGGGCGAGGCCATCGAGAGACACGGCGAAGCACTTGCCGTGTCGCTCGACATCTCGAAGGCCTTTGACAGGGTTTGGCACGCAGGTCTACTGAGCAAGCTTCCTGCTTATGGCATCCCAGCTGGTTTTTGTAGCTGGATATCAGACTTCCTGAGTGAACGGTCGATCCGAGTAGTCGTTGACGGCTGCTCCTCTGACCTCATGGCTATTGATGCTGGAGTTCCTCAGGGGTCTGTTCTCTCTGCAACTCTTTTCCTGCTGCACATCAATGACCTACTTCAGCTTGGTCTTGTTGGGTACGCAGATGACAGTACGGTTTCAGAGAGATACTTGTCCAGCGCAACAACCAGCGGGGATGAAGTTCGTTCCTTGAGAGAGGCCATGGTGGAGCGGACAAATTTGACCTTAAGCCTTGTCTCCCAGTGGGGTGATGACAATGTGGTCACTTTTAACGCCACCAAAACACAGGCGTGTCTTTTTACCGCAAAAAGGAGTCGTTTTGACCAAACTCCTACTTTTCGGGGTGCATCTGTTCCTGTGACTGATCGGCTCGAGCTCCTAGGCATGGAGTTGACATCCAGTCTCAACTTCGGCGCCACCATCGAGTACAAAGCCCAAACCGCGGCCAAAAAGCTGGGCATCCTAAATAGGGTGAAGCGATACTTCAGGCCTGGACAGCTTTTAACCCTATATAAAGCGCAAGTCCGATCCTGCATGGAGTATTGTAGCCACCTTTGGGATGGCTCAGCTAAGTATCAGCTTGCCGCGCTTGACTCGGTGGAACGCAGAGCTAAGAGGCTCATCGGTGACGTAAAACTGGTGGATGCCAAGCTGCATAGCTTGGCTCATCGCCGTAAGGTTGCCTGCTTGTCGGTCTTCTACAGATTGTACTTCGGTGAGTGTGCCCAAGAACTCCACGACCTCATTCCACCGGCCCCCTTCTACCATCGGACATCCAGACGCACTGCATCTTACCATCCCTACCTTGTTGCTATTCCACCAACTCGCACTAAGCGTTTCCAAACGTCTTTTATAATGCGCACAGCAAAGGAGTGGAACTCTCTGCCTGCGTCCGTATTTCCAAACGCTTACAACCCTAATCTCTTCAAAGTTAGAGTGAACAGGCTCCTTCTGGGTAAGCTCGCTCCATCGTGGACTTTGTCTCGGTCATCTCTGACCTAGACTGGAGTCAAGAGCAAACCCATCACAAATAAAAAAAAAAAATCGATTTCAAAAATGTCATAAAAAATATGATATTAAGAAGTTTTGTGGTTTCGATAGATTGCAACTGTGATTCGATTGTGAATTCTGCTTAAAAATACTAGTATGGTCACTCAAGGTACCCAAAAACACGAAATCCTACCTCTTTAACATACCCATCAAAACAAATAAAAAAATCTTCATCAAAAGAAATAACTCCGTTTTTACACCCCACATAAAAGTAAGAAAAAGATATAAAAATACCCACATATGTACGTCAGTTCCCCCTTTCTTTAGAGCTCATTTCGTAATGAAACTGTTCACAGAAGTGCTGAAGTGCTGATTTAAAAGATAGGGAGCACTTTCTTTTAGTGTTTTTAAAGTTGCACTGAATGCTAGATGGATGGGTTTTGCCTGGACCAGGTGCTAAAAGTTTTTTTTGTATGTTTAACGTGAATGCGAAACTTTATCTCCATTGTGCAAATTATCTCGGAAACAGTCTTCGTGTGAACAAATATCCGCCCCTAAGGCTACCCACTGACCAAATGTTCTGTGCTTTTCGAAACAGCGGCATTGGACAAGGAGACGAGTGACAAGGATGGCTTTTAGGGTACGGAATCCTTAGTATGAGTGCTCGTTTACGGACACGTGGGGCCTTGGGCGTGCGACACCGCGTGCGACAACGCATGCGACGTAAATCGCTTCTCCGTAACGCTCTCATTGCAATTTGTTTGAATTTAGTGCGGGCCGCGTCGCCGCAAGTAACGCACAACGCCCCACGTCTCCGTAAACGAGCACTGAGAGTCCGACTCGCACTTGGCCGGTTTTTTTATTTAGCCACAAGCTCCTCGAGTAAAGACAAGAGCAGAAAATAATTAGTTTCCTTTATTTTTTTCAAGGATGAGAAATCATCAAATGTCGCCTTCCACTTTGGGCGGCGCAAAAGAGTGTCAGACTTTTATAGACTAAAACCCATCCGTGTTCCTCCTAATGCCCTTTGCGTTCCAGGGCCGCAGTGACTCTTTCGAACAAATTCTGCAATTTTTTATAAACCCCTTCTTCATATTTTAACTTGTAAATCACGATCTATCCTGATACAGAACATTATTTTTCAGTCAAACAATTTGGCACGAACACGTTGCAACTGGTTCGGAGTGCTTGTTCAGATAACTACTGCTAATTAGTGTCCCTTACTAAATGCTGGTGGTTATTTGTAGTGCAGTCGGAGTATTTGTTTGTGTTTAGTGATATTGAAGAGGGGTCGTAGCTTAGTAACATCTTGTATTTTAGTTTGCTTTTTTTTTAAAAAAAACAAACCCATTAGGAATTTCTCTCGTGGGTGCGTTTACAAACATATAAATACACATACACAAGCAGCCAGATCCGGAAGAACTATTTGTAGGCCATACAAATATTTGTTCCGTGCAGGAATCGAACCCGTGTTACGTATAAACCAGCAGTCGGTTTTCCAAAAAAGGTATTTTTTTGTCCATGTCCTTTGTTTTTTCCGCTTCGGTTCCTGATTTAGTCCAGAAGCGCCAGTCACTCCAGAAGAACCAGTCACTCCGGTGTCACCGGGAGCGTTGAGCAGACTACCGCTGCTGTTACGAGAACACAAGACGCACTGACGTCACTACTTACGAAGCTCAGTCAGAGTCAACCTCAGCTCGACCAATGCTAAATACGAGCGGCTGTTACGGTTTATACCTTTTTTTCGTAGATCTTTGACCGTCGTTACGTCAGAAGCACAAATGTTGGACAATGAGACTTACGAAAGAATATTTCTCGTATGAAGCAGATTATGCATTTGTGCGTCGCAATTCCGTATTCTACCGTGTTACCTAGTAACTGGACCCATGGTGAACACTTGCTCCATATGAAACTAGACAAGAAACCGACCTCAACTTCTGACAACCTTTTTGGCAATCTTAAACTCATTTCAATATTTTTCTTTTTGTTTACCTACCAGAATCACTGAACCTCCAGTAAAAGCCACCAAAGACCCACATTTTAAATTAATCCAATTCACAAACCACTGCTTTCAAAAACAAAACACTCGCGTTTCAAATTAGAATACAACCAAGTACCCTCTCAGTTTCATACAAAGCCAGTGTAATCTTTAAAAAGAAAAAAAAAATGGCGTCTAAAAATGCAAAGCGTCCCGCAATATTCCCGCATTCTTGCTGTGTTGCCCAAAATTGTATTTGGCAGCAAAAATGCAACGCCCGCCTGGACGAATAGTAATGCGATGCAGTACCGGGATTCCGGGATATAAATCCCGGGATCTGTCGACGAGTTTGACGTGACTTGAACGAGAGTGGGACTCTGGAGTCGTGATTAAGTCAAAGTGATCCTTATGGTGTAATACTGCAGTTTTTGCGGTGGGAATGGAACCTATTTAGTTAAAAGATGTTAAGTGGTGATTGCAAGGACGTGTAACTTGAGTTTCTCTTGGAGAATTTATTTAAGTTAGCTACGAGACTGCCAACACTTTCTATAAACTGGATTGAAATGTAAATTGATACTGTAAGGAACTGGCAGTGACTGAATACTGGAGTTTTATTTTCACTTAGAATTGTGTATTCGGAGATTTATTTACAAGGATGATGAATTGGATTGTATTGATTGGATTTTTAGGAACTTTGCATTTGAATAAAAGCAATTTCATTATAGCATTCAAACTTACTTGCATTGACATGGCATCTATGTGTGAGTAAATACGAACACGCAGTTATTCAAAAGGAAAAAGATACTAATCTATACTTTATTCTTTATTTTTTTTTATTATTTTATATTTGAAACACAGGATAGCGAAAACAATTTTCTCGATTGTAGGTATTTATTGCACAAATTATAATTAAACAGAGTTTCGACTTAGGCTAGGTTCTAGATCAGAGTTATCTACCCCATGTGCTGCGCGACATATTTATAAGTTTACCCCCCACTCTAAATCGAGGAGGGGATCGCCGCTCGGTAACGCCCATCGACTTGACTTTCTCTCTGCTGTGGCTGCCGTGGCGTACTTGGTTGTCATGGCTATGGCTTTGGCTGAGGCTTTGGCTGCACCAAGACGACACGGCATGGCATGGCTTTGGCATGGCTGGCAGTAGGGTGACCGTTACAGTCGGCCATCCTGAAACAATTGCTCCCGCAATGGGAAAAGGGAACACAATTAGCTTTCTAGTAAATCAATTAGGTCCTCTGTCTCTAACTGCTCATCAGAGCTGCTGGCACTGTCAGATACAGGAGCTACACTTTGATAGGGTCGTAAGGAGTCAGCAGATACTAAACCTATGAAGTTCTTATATCCTCTCAAACCTTTTATACTCCTGATCCTGTATCTGTCCTTACCAACAACTTTTGTGACAATATACGGCCCTGAATAGAGATCATCTAGTTTAGTACTGACTTTAGCCGCGCTACTTGTAGGAGCCTGTTTCCAAAGTACTAAATCACCTTTCTTATATGTGTGACATGGCTTACGACGCTTATCAAAATGGTGTTTCATTTTAGCGCTAGCTTTTTCAATGCGCTGTCTAGCCTTGGTGCGTTTCACTTGAGTCGATTCAACTACCCGCGGCTTCACTAGGGTCAGTAGCTCGTAACGCGTTCAAAATGGTTCTGTTGGTACGTTCAACTTGGCCGTTAGCTCGAGGACAAGCTATAGCAGTTAAAGTATGCTTGAACTGTTTATCTGTAGCAAACTTCTTAAAATATCTACTAGTAAAGGCTTTTCCGTGATCCGACACTACTCTATCCGGGTATCCAAACAAAGCGAAAATTCGTTTTAATAACCTGACCGTCTCGATTGAGTTTACTGTCCGAGTTGATTCCGCAATTACAAACTTTGTAAATGAATCGGTTATCACTAGCATGTACACATAGCCTTTCTTCGTCTTACAGAACGGTCCTAAGTGATCTACATGTACTGTTCTGAACGGTTCAGTTGGTTTGGGAATAGGGTGCAACATACCCTCCTTTTTTCCGTGCTCCCCTTTTCCGTAAGCGCAATGTAAACACGCCGCAACATATTTCCGAATAAACCGCGTCATTCTCGGAAACCAGTAGTCATTTTTAATAAGCTCGATGCAGCGCTTGAACCCTACATGGCCTATTTCATCATGGTGCATTTGAACAATTTTCCACCTAGCTGGTCCCGGCACTACAAGACGATTACCGCACAGAGTTTTCCGGTGTAACCTATCATCTATCAGTACGAAATCCTTAGTTAAGTCGTGCTCTGCTGAACCAGATTTTAATCGATCAATTATGTTTTTGACTTTGTCATCTTGGTACTGAACTGTAAAGAACCAATCAGATACTTCTAGGCGATTAACATTAAGCGCGTCAACAGGATTTCGACTAAGTGCATCGACATGTCTCATGCGCTCACCCGGCCGGTATTCTACACTTATATCGTAATCTTGAATCATCAACCACCATCTAGCTATCCGCGGAATAATGTCACGTTTTGTCAAAGTGGAACGCACCGCGGTACAATCCGTAACAATTTTTACATGTTTACCAATTACATAAACGCGGAATTTTTTCAAAGATTCTACAACCGCTAGTGTTTCGAGTTCGTAGCTGTGATATACGCTTTCTTGTTTAGAAGTTACACGACTGAAATACATTACCGGTCTTAAGGTAGCATCAATTTGTTTTTGAAATAATATACCCGCTATACCTAACTTACAAGCGTCCGTATGTATTTCTATTTCTAGCTCGGGATCGTATATCGCTAACACCGGTTTGGAGCACAAACACTTTTTTAATTCGTTAAAACTCTCAGATGGTTCACTACCCCAATCCCATGCAACGTTTTTCTTTGTTAAATTTGTTAAGGCACAAGCAATTTGAGCAAATTTATGAATAAACTTACGGAAGTAGCTACATAACCCGATAAACTGTCGAACTTCGTGTACATTTCTGGGCACCGGAAACTGTGACACGGCGGTTAATATTGACTCTGCCGGTTGCACACCACTTTCGGAAATGTTATGTCCTAAATACGTTACTCGAGTTTCTAGAAACGTACACTTTTTCATATTTAATTTCAGATTCTCGGTTTCGAATTTATTTAACACAACCTCTAACATGTCAAGACCAGATTTAACGTCGACTGAGGGTACCAATATGTCATCTAGAAAAGCTAAAATCTCGCATGAATTGCTACTACCGCCATTTTGGGAAAAATGGATGGAGTTTACTATTTCTTGTTCACAGTGCGATAGTCTATATGGCTGTCGATAAACGGGCTTATCGGTAGTCAAAGTAATTGGCATTTGAATTAAATTTGTGCAGCCGAGATCTTTAGTGCTGACTGCGAAACTTTGTTTGAATCTAATTAGCAATTTGATTAAATCTTTACGTTCCATTTCACTCAAATTGCCTATTTTTATGTCGTCTAACAAAACTCCACCTATGCTCAGATTTGAATCTTTACCCACAGACAAAACAAAAGGCATATTTTCCGGCACAGTTAATTTAGGCAAATCACATGAAATAGGCAAATCAGAAGGCTTTAAAGGCAAATATGGCTTGGCTTGGCTAACCTGACTTATGGTGGCTGATGTGTCGCAGCTCTCGGCGCGTGTGAGGACCTGGCCAGCCTCCCACACGATGTCCTCAGTCCCGGTGTTGATGACCTTGATGTGTCCGCTGTCGCCTCGAAGGAGAGTGGCGGGCAGGGAGTAGGAAACTCCTTGAAGCTCGTAGTGGCGTGCAGCGGTACAGATATCGTTGTTCTGGCGGTTGCCCACTATCAGGACCTTGATGATGGAAGCTCCTGGTGGCAACGTTTCTCGCATAGTCGTTACAATCTTGAACTTGTGGAGCTCTTCAACCACATCTTCCTTTGGCATGGAGTCAGATTCGCGCATCAGTGTGGCTGTTCCGTTGCTTACGACGAGTGCAATGTCGCTGGCATTGATGACGGGTTGACCGATGAGTAAATGCATGTCACCCATCTCGATGTCTGTCAGATAGGCATCGCAAGTAAATTGAATACCATCTATTTCCAGATTAAATTTTACTTCTCCACGGGAAGTAATTAACCCGCCGGCAAAACCTTTTAGGATCGTACTCGTAGGTATGACGTCGAGAGATAATAATTTGGAGATCCGACTGGTCATGACGTTCACCTGGCTTCCGGTATCGATGTAGGTCTTCACGTGGACTCCGTTGATCTTGGCTATTTTCTTGTAGGTGTCATTGTAGTTTTGGATTATCTTAATGTCCCTGACGCTGTTGTTCACATCAAACGTAGATTTTTGAAGGGTGGTTGCAGATGAATTATTGCAGCGGGTAGCGATGTGGCCTTGCTTACCACATTTAAAGCACACACGTTGATCGGGAAGCGTACAATTTCGCAACATGTGACCCGTCTTCTTACAGCGTGGGCACGGATCATTCTCCGTAAAAATCTTCTTTTCGGCAGGCATTGGGCGAGGATCCTTACTCGGTAGGCGAATTTCTGGTGCGGGGCCGCGGTAGTCGTCGAGGGCACAGAGAAATGCTTCATATAATTCATCAGGGCGTTCACATTGGAAAGCACGTGCATTTGGTTGCAAAGATGAGGGTAGGCCTCGAATTATGCACGAGACACTGGCGCTGTCTGATAGCTTACAACGGAAGCACATGGATACTTTATCTTGATAGTACTTGGTCATTGTTTCATTAGTCATCTTCCGTCTTTGCATCATCTCGTCTAACAATGCACTGTAGTCCCGATGTTTTGGAAAGGCACGTAGCAGCATCTGTTTCCACTCGTCCCACGAATAATTATACTCGTCGAGTCGGTTGTACCATTTGCGAGCTTGTCCCCGTAGTTTGTCTTGCAGATGGAATGCCTTTATCTCATCGTTCCAACGATGTATGTCGCCGAGTTGATCGATTTTTCTTAACCATACTGATACTGTGCAATCTTCGCCATCCGGGTCGAATTCAGGAATGAGGGACGCAGCACGATGATTTTTGGATGTACCGATGTCTGAATCCAGTTCGCGAACGGCCTTGTCGACCTCATTTTGCAAGAGGTATTTCAGAATTTTTCTAGCGGGCGGTGGTGTGGAATCGCCGTCTTCATCTTGCTCGGTGTCGCTCGAGGGGTCCCATCCGGGTGGACGCACCCCACGTCCATGAAGTTCACGGCGATTTCGCTTCATCCCACTTCTGAGTGAAACACAGGATAGCGAAAACAATTTTCTCGATTGTAGGTATTTATTGCACAAATTATAATTAAACAGAGTTTCGACTTAGGCTAGGTTCTAGATCAGAGTTATCTACCCCATGTGCTGCGCGACATATTTATAAGTTTACCCCCCACTCTAAATCGAGGAGGGGATCGCCGCTCGGTAACGCCCATCGACTTGACTTTCTCTCTGCTGTGGCTGCCGTGGCGTACTTGGTTGTCATGGCTATGGCTTTGGCTGAGGCTTTGGCTGCACCAAGACGACACGGCATGGCATGGCTTTGGCATGGCTGGCAGTAGGGTGACCGTTACAATTATAAAGAAGAAAGATTTGTTTGTTTGTTTGTTTGTTTGAATTGAATAGGCTCCGAAACTACTGGACCGATTTTAAAAATTCTTTCAGCAATGGATAGCTACATTATCAGGGAGTAACATAGGCTATATTTTATCCCCGTGCTCCCACGGGAACGGGAGCAACGCGGGTGAAACCGCGTGACGTCCACTAGTGTCATATAATTTTACGGCTTACTTTGTAGCTATGGCGCGTAGTGAAGCTGAAAAGATCAGGGCCCCAAGTCTGCTATTACAATAGTGTCAGAATGGTCTATCATTGATTTCATAATGGTTCATTTTGACAAGATTCTATGCCATTTCTTTCAATGGAGTGTCAGTGGTTGACCACTGGAAAGTCATAATGACGCTTTTATATCCAGACTTGGGGCCCTGGAGTGGTGACCGTGTACCGGAAGATGCAGCATTGGAAGGCCTCTCACAAGGTGGACTGATGACCTGATCAAGGTCGCGGGTAGCCGGTCGCACAGGACCGGTTGTTGCGGCGACACTTGGGGAAGGTCTATGTCCAGCAGTGGACGTCTTTCGGCTGATATGGTGATGATGATGATGAGATAAAGAAGCACTACTTTTGAGACATGATTATCATTACGTCTCTTTCAATATTTCCAAAAACTCTCAAAAAATGCTGATACACCTATAAACTCAAAACTGCATAAAAATAGAGACAATACCACAAAACTCATGTTTCGTTGTACTTTTAATAAGAAGTCAAGATATTTAACAAAAGGTCCCGGACAGAAGTTACCCCGTAAATCTCTCCAGAACTGAAAGATAACGGCCAACTTTCAAACTATGGACATTTGCATCGGTAAGGTTGGGTGTTACTGCAAGCAAGCAAGCGATTTGATGAAATGTAGCCAATTCAAATACTTTTATCTAATCCTTTTATGAAATGTGAGTACGTTGTGGTTATTCAAACTATGACCCACTTGTTGGAGTGCCCCAAGTGGTCCAATATTGGGGACCTAATAATAGCACCGATGCCGCTATAAACGTCAAATCATCAAAGTGGGAAATCATCATTGGATGGGAACTCCTCAGGATTGTCAGACTCTTACTGACTAAAACCCATCCGTGTTCTTCCTAATGCTCTGCGTTCTAGGGCCACGGTGACTCTTTCTAACAAATTCCGAAACCCTGGCAGATTTTCCGACCCTAAGATTAATCTAGTGATTGGCATTCATATTATTTCACTCACACAGAGACTTTCGTACTACAACGAGGCGGAATTCAGCAGATTTTCATTTCTATCGTAGTTGAGACATACATCGCACTCTATGTTTAGAAACCATTGTCAACATTCCTTCCGTCTTATCCGTGGTATAGTTACCACAGATAAGACAGAAGGACGTGATGGTATCAAATAGTTAGGTGTGGTTGACTACAACCACACCTAACTATTTGATACCATCACGCGTCCGGGACAAAGTGTCGATTTATATCACAACACTAACGTAACTTGTGTAGTGGACGACATGCTTCATATTTACTGGCGTTTTATCATCGATTGTGAGCTGAATCGTAAGTGAGAACATTTTATTACCTATTCATTATTATAGTAGTCTGTTATGAGGTTAGTATTTAGCAACTAACTTTGCTAATTTGGGCAAAATAACAGATGAAAGTTTCGTTTTTCATGCCAATATGTTATTTATTTATTTATTCATAAGGCACTTCAACGACTTACTCACTAAAACATACACAAATATAAATCACATACAGTTTTAGGTATAGTGAAATCGTCACTTACAGAAGTGCACAGCGCTAACACAGAACTTTATGATTAATCGACATGTTGGATATCGTTAGCTGTATTTTTACAAGTTATAAGTTAAAGAAAATTAGTAAAATCAAAGTTAAAGTTATTAACGCGTTTAGGTTACATATTATACATAAATATTAGACTGGCTACTAAATAAAAACAAAAAAAAAACAAAACATACGGAAATGGAAGTGTATACAATTTCATTACCTACTAGGCGGATCGTGTCACAAAGAGGTTTTGAGACTCCGAGCTGGATAATAGTCTCGTACGGAATATACGGAAAGAGAGAAGATGTCGATGTTATCGGTTCGCGTAGCGATTTTATTGTAGTTTCCCATAAGACGGTTATGACTTTGATTTGGTGGGTCAAGTGGTCCTAGACCGGTTCTTTTTCTACCATGGATTTTTTGATTACCAAATGTTCAAAATTTAGGTTAACCAGGTGACTTTTTGGTAACGCTAGTCAATTCTAAACAATTTGATTTTTTTTCTTAATATTTGGAGCTGTAGGCTCTAAGAACACCATGATTAGTAGTTTTCGAATGACTCATGAAGCAGTCATAATGAATAAAATCTTGTTGATAACTCTAAGAGGAAAAAATAATTTCATCGTAATTCCGCGGTCACTTCTACCGCACCTAAATATTTGATACCATCACGCGTCCGGGACGAAGTGTCGCTTTACATCACAACACTAGCGCAACTTGTGTAGTGGTCGACATGTTTCATATTTACTGGCGTTTTATCATCGATTGTGAGCTGAATAGTGAGTGAGAATATTGGATAGGAGTTGAAGTATATTTAGAGTATCAGTCTTTTACGAGTCTAGTTTTCAACAGTACTTCTTACTTAAAGTACATTAATTCAAGGAAGCAGTTATGGTTTATATTCTAATGCCAGCTTGTTTGCAGCCTTGTTTTATCGAACAGAACCAGTGTTTTTTTTTTAGGAATAATAAAAAGTCTTGATATTCAATGATAGTGTAGTTTTCAATAAATAAAACAGTGTTTGTAATTGGATCAGAAATTATTTTTTATAATTCTTAATAACATCAGTATAGAGAAATGCTTATGATAGTAATAAAACCCTCATACTAGAGGAAAAAAATATTTCACCGTAATTCCGCGGTCACTTCTACCACACCGCACTATTTGATACCATCACGCGTCCGGGACAAAGTGTCGCTTTACATCACAACACTAGCATAACTTGTGTAGTGGACGACATGCTTCATATTTACTGGCGTTTTATCATCGATTGTGAGCTGAATAGTGAGTGAGGATATTGGATAGGAGTTTGTGCATTATTTGTAACTAAATTTTGAGTATCAGTCTTTTACGAGGCTTGTGTTTAACTTGGCAACTAAGTTTAATTCTCATCATCATTTTGTCTGAAATATGTCGACTGCTATAAATATGTGGGCTTTAGGAAATTTTCAACTGACAGGAATGCTTTGAATTGAAGTATTTTAAACCGACGAAAAACAAACCTTCTACCATCAGACATCCAGACGCACTGCCTCTTACCATCCCAACCTTGTTGCTATTCCACCAATTCGCACTAAGCGTTTCCAAACGTCTTTCATAATGCGAACAGCAAAGAAGTGGAACTCTCTGCCTGCGTCTGTGTTTCCAAACGCTTACAACCCTAATCTCTTCAAAGTTAGAGAGCACAGGCTCCATCTAGGTAAGCTCGCTCCTTCATAAACTTTGTCTCTGTCATCTCTGACCTAGACTAGAGTCAAGAGCAAACCCATCACAAACAAATAAATAATTATAATAAATACTCAGATTATATAGTTAAGACAAGAGTGAATAGGTTTCTTCTAGGCAAACGGCTCTTTCTTCGACCACGTCATCGTTTACCATCAGGTGAGATAGTGGGCAAACGTATGCCTACTAATAGCAAAAAAAACATCATCAGCCTAGCCTTTTCCCAACTATATTGGGGTCGGATCCAGCTCAATACCAGTATTTACTGTGGAACGGCTGCCTACCAGAGGTGGTTCTCAAGTTGACCCGTGTTTTTTTTCCGTAGGTACTTGTTAATTTCGACTTTTGGTTTAAATTTTTCGACACAAGAGGCTCTAGACAAAGTGCAATTCTATTAACGAACGCAGTTGTCAAAATGCCAAAATGCAAGGGTTTGATCACGAGACATTTCGACAGCGTTTGTCAATCCCATACGTTTTTGAAGTTTTGACAATCGCCTTCGCCACGCTACCGATGTCAGAATGTATTTTTTTTTCAAAACCTAAGGAATACCTTTTGAGCTTTCCTGTAAGTCTTCTTCTTCTCGTGTAGGCAGTAAGGTCTAACGATCTTCCACACTCTACTGTCAGAGTTTTTAAACCGCCTCAAGGGCGACATGACATGGTTTATTTGACGACTGCCATTTGGCGGCCGGGACGGGGGCGGGGGTTTCTTGTAAGTGAAACTTACTCATTGACGTAGATTTTCGAATTGACAGAATAAGCCTGTTAGCCTGTAAGTGCAATTCCCCAACCAGAATAAACATCTGTTCTCCAAAATCTGACCACTACAACATTTTGTCTACTCTTGTCGACCAACACAATCTCCATTCACTCTTGAAGCCCCAATATATTTTATTATCGTGTGTAAGCCTTCCGAGTGTTAGCTTTGGAACAACACTGTGTACTACAGCTAACGGTGTGTAGTGATAGTGACATGTTTTATTAATACAAGTGTAGTTATGGTAACGGCAGCTTGAAAATGTTCAGCATATTCAGACACTAGCTTTGCCCGCGTTAATATACTCCTGGGATACATCTCCTAAATTCCATTCCAGACTATAATCTGCAAACCTCACGCCCCAGTCACCACAACAGAAGAAGATGTCCGACCGTCGAGAGGCGCAGGGCGATTCCTGGCCACTAAAGGCGAAGGCCTGCGGGTGGCGAGTGTTGGATGACTCGCCGTCAGATTTGAACCAGGCCCGGATCGACGCGCGTTGTGTTCCTCG
Organism: Lacanobia wlatinum; assembly: GCA_947578705.1. Classification (NCBI taxonomy): domain Eukaryota; kingdom Metazoa; phylum Arthropoda; class Insecta; order Lepidoptera; family Noctuidae; genus Lacanobia; species Lacanobia wlatinum. Next base: position 19,218,176 of record OX388046.1, on the reverse strand, counting down.
CGCGCCTCAAAAAGATTTCAGCATAGTAGACGGGGGTTAGGGCCAGTGCCTGCCAGGGTTGTGGAATTTGCAAGTTTACACGATAAGCTGTTGACAGAATGGACCAGCTATTCCCCAAAACCTGACCTCTAACCACTCTAATATTATACCTACTCCTGTCGACCAACACAATATCCATTTAGTTTGAAGTCCCAATATATTTTAATACCGTGTGTAAGCCTTCCGATAGTGTTAGCTTTGGAACAACACTGTGCACTACAGCTAACGGTGTGTAGTGATAGTGTCATGTTTTATTAATACAAGCGTAGTGATGGAAACGGCAGCTTGAAAATGTTCAGCATATTTACGCAGGGGTTCTGCCAGCGGCTTGACCCGCGTGAACGTCGGTAATTATTTCTAAGGAACGTCAACATCATCATCATATCAGCCAAATCATTCATTTTTAAGTGGTTATACTTGGATAACGTCATCGTCTACTCAGAAACAAGCAAAAATGCTCATAAAATAAAAACTACTGAGCCAAACTGAATTAAATTTATGGGACCAAATGGCAATTTATGCCGCATAGAACTAAAAGAGAATCACAGAAATCGGATCACAAACCTCGGAGTAATCGGTGTACATACATAAAAAAACTACCAACCGAATTGAGAACCCCCTCCTTTTTTGGAAGTCGGTAAAAAAAATACTTCTGGGCTAGATTGGTATCAGATTTTCTGGTTTCTGACAATCTGTAACGGATGCCTAATGCGTGGTGAGTTTAGGTACTTGAGTCGAGGCGGCTCAATTACAGGCCAATTTATGGCGTCAGAAAAATGTGCAGTCCGCTTAGTAACTACTAGCTGACCCGCGCAACTTCGCCTGCGTTACAATTTTCTTTACTGCTCCGCTCCTATTGGTCTTAGCGTGATGATATATAGTCTATAGCCGTCCTCGATAAATGGGCTATCTAACACTGAAATAATTTTTCAAATCGGACCAGTAGTTCCTGAGATTAGCGCGTTCAAGCAAACAAACAAACAAACTCTTCAGCTTTATATATTAGTACTAGCTGACGCGCGCAACTTCGTCTGCATCACATTTTTCATTACTGCTCCGCTTCTATTAGTCTTAGCGTGATGATATATAGCCTATAGCCTTCCTCGATAAATGGGCTATCAAACACTGTAAGATTTTTTTTAAATCGGACCAGTAGTTCCTAAGATTAGCGCGTTCAAGCAAACAAACAAACAAACAAACTCTTCAGCTTTATATATTAGTATAGATAGAGTATAGATATATATAGTCTCTTCGTACATACTCGATAAACAATATGATAAGAGTATGTTGTATTCTTCCCTAAGACCGTTTCCAGTTTACTAAACTCACATACAAATGTAGGACTTACGTTACAATCTTGAAATCTAACACGTTCCCCACCTTTAAAACTAAAACTACGCGAACGCCGAATAACTACAAACTGCTCAATTTTCTATCCCGAAAAAATAAAGTCGTACATGCACAGATTACCCAAAATATTGTTCAAACAATATTAGAAAAATATTATCTATATCGAATAGATGACATCGTCCAAGGAAATGTTGGAGAAGATATCTTAAACGATCATAAACTGTCTGAAAAAATCCCTTTTGGATAGGGAAAAGGCTGTTACATACTTATTCACCACAGTCGTTCTGAAAACCACGCAAATTTGAACCTTATGTGTACCAGTAATAAGAGTAAGGGATAACTTTCAGGGGTGCCACTTTTAAGTTTGGTCTGCAGGATATAATCTTAAATCGATAGTAGTTTGTTGTGTATCTTAGTATAAAAGATATTTTTTGTCAAGCGTCGAAAATGGATGTTCTCATTAAGTGAGTGACGTGTTCTAAATAGTTTTCTGAAGAGGAATTCGTTCAGGGAGCTGGGTCATTGACTTTTGGTTTAACAAGTACTGTATGCTTATGGTCTTATAGGCTTTCATGTTTTCGTCATTGAAATATCGTCATTAAATTTATTTATACATACATATAAATATCTTTACAGGCTAGACCCAATGCGATATTGTAGCACACTTAAAACTTAAATAGTTCCACTGTTCTTGTAAATTCACCCAAAATGCAACAGAATATGTCCAAGTCCTCAGCAACGAGGTTGAGAGTGCGGAGCGCGCTCGTGAGCGGTGCCTCGCGCAGCAAGTTAGTTCGTGCGCGCGGTTCTGCCAGCAACCGCGGTCGACGACGACGCCCCACATTTCCATCTGGCACGACTAGCTCCACCCATCGCAATATATCCGTATTGTGGATCTTCGCTCTAATTATCTTAAAGATATAAGTCACAGTAAAAGCTGTTCATAATGATGAGTACAATTACCCTTTAAGAGGTATTGCGTGTATTCTATAACAATTTGTATAGGGCCTCCCCCTAGGACGCGAGAAGTACAGTACTGCTTGATGTGCAGACGACATCAAGCAGTACTGTACTTCTCGCGTCCAGTGGTCTCTTCTAGCGCTCGCCAAATCATGAGTCCACCTTCCAACGTTGCGTCTTGTGGCATGCAGTTGCCACTTCAGAACTCTTCATTGGTTCTACCCACTGCAATTTTAAGAAGAGCAATTCTTCAATCTTCGGTAACAAGGTTACCTGCGGATTTTCCCACATCCAAATGTAGCCAAAAATCCTAACGAATTTTCTTCTATTTTAGTCGATAACAATACAGATTATTTGGGTCCAGTAAGTGGCGTAACGTTAATGGGAGCATCAGTAGAATTAATTAAATCCCCCAGAGTACAGTTGTAACCATTTGGGGCACTCTAACGTGCCATCATAACCTGACCCAACTTGACACAAAAATGTATGACCTAGTTTAAATTCTCGGAAAAAAGAGGGTCATCGTATTACACTTCAATCGTGTACTACGTAATGTCTTCATGGGTAAACTCCTAATAGTGGAAGATAGCAGTGATTTGGTTCAATCATTCAATTGATTTCTAATAATGTCTGGCTTCAAGGTAATCTATTGCTAAAGGTTTCTTGAAAGTAGACATTTATTGTACTAGTTTGTTAGAAAGCCTTGAAGGAAAGGGGAAGTAGATTTGGAGCAAATTGGATGTGATAGACGGACAGATGGATAGGCAGACATACAAACAGACACACGAGTAATACTATAAGGGTTTCGTTTTCTCATGTAAACTTTGGGACCCCAAACAATTGTTTCTTTACAAGCCAAGAGGATCATCGGCGATGATAGGCTCGTCGCGATGAAGCTCCAAAGTCTTGAGCATCGACGACGAGTTGCTAGCCTGTCGGTTTTCTACCGGTTGCATTTTGGGGAATGTGCGACGGAATTGCATAATTTGATTCCGCCCAGCCCGTTCCATCATCGGACCACAAGACGAACGGCGACGCGCCACCGGTACATGGTGGACATCCCACCCACGCGCACAAAACGTTTTGGGAACACATTCATAGTGCGTGCAGCTAAGGAGTGGAATTCCTTGCCGGAGTCTGAGTTTCCTGATAGCTATAACCTGGGAGTATTTAAGTCAAGAGTGAATAGGTTACTTCTAGGCAAGCGTGCTCCATCTTCGACCACATCATCGCTTACCATCAGGTGAGATAGTGGTCAAACGCGAGCCTATAAATAGTAAAAAAAAAGTAGTAATAAAGTAATATTAATTTATTTGTCAAACTTATAGGTTTTCATTAACAGAACAGATTTTACTATTAAACAAAAAATGTTAAAAAATAGATGAATTAACCAATGATTTAAGAGGAAATGCTGGCGGCGAGACTTTGTAAAAAGTCATAATTCGAGGTTTGGCTCTCGACTTTTTTCTCCTACAATATTGAACCGATTCAAGAGATATTTCACAAACTGAATAAGAAGGATATATACAGTGTCTCTAAGTTTTCTTTTTTGATGATTTATTAACCGTATAAACACTACAACCCTCACAAAATGCTCAAAATTGTCCGATAAATCGCTGTCAACAGAGCCCTAGTGTACAAATTTGGCAACTATTAATCAAAAAAACTGGCCAAGTTCGAGTCGGACTCGCGTGCAAAGGGTTCCGAACAGATTTAATTTTTTTAACATGTTATTGTAACACTACAGGTTCTAATAATTTCCTGTAATCTTTGAGTAAAGGTCTATTATCTCCATTTTTTTTTTAAATTTTAGGCTTAGTAGTTTCGGAGATAAGGGGCGGAATGGTCATTTTTTGTCTAATTTCTAGAATAACTTCAAAACCATTTATTTCAATATTATGAAAAAAATATAATTTAAACTCTCACAGTAAGCCCTTTCATTTGATATATCACACGATATTGTTCAAAAAAATTCTTTTTAAATTTTCTAGTTTGACCCCCGAAAGTGACCCCCATACTAAAAATTTAATAATTTACGTAACGCGTCCGTGTTTGGGTCACAGAAGTCCATATGTGTACCAAATTTCAATAGAATCGGTCTAGTGGATCCGGAAAAAACAGGCTGTTACAGACGGACGGACAGACAGACACCCGAGTGATCCTATAAGAGTTCCTTTTTTTTTTCGGAACCCTAAAAAGGAAAACATAGAGACACAGTATATATTCTTTTATTCAGTTTGTGAAATATCTCTTAAATCGTTTCAATATTGGAAGAGAAAACAGTCGAGAGCCAAATCTCGAATTATGACTTTTTACATACAAAGTATCTGCCAACGTTTCCTCTTAACGTTCATTATTATGACCGAAAACCGACCTCTACAAGCGTTATCTAACCTAGAAAATTAACTCGTGCTTTTATAACTTAAAGATTCAATCAAACCAATCAATCATTTCTTTAAAATCAAAGCTTCGTATTCATTCTGATTCGTCGAAGGCAATCGATACGATATACCATAAGTAGCCGTAATAATGGGAAATAGTGCAACTGCATCGGTCAACGATTTCTCGCAACTATTAGCGGTACTCGTTTATGTGTCAGTGTGGTTATGAGGTTAGTTGGTGAAGTAGGTTGATTAATTTTATTATTTGGGTTAGGGTGTTGGCGTAGTGTGGTGCGAAATGGTGTCTTTGACTGTTGAGGTGGTGAAAAGTTACATTTCTGTCATAATTATATTTTGAAGTGTTTACTGAAATCTAAAAATGCATGTAACAGTAATTTATAAGAAACAGGCACATTTACAAAGTCAGCATGTTTTATTTACAAGAAATAAAACTGGCCAAGTGCGAGTCGGATTCGAGCATGAAGGGTTCCGTACCATCGTATTTTAATTATATTTTTTTGTTATAGCGGCATTAAAAATACACGCTCTAAGAAAATTTCAAATGGTTCCCTTCATAGGTTCATAAGATATAGCCCGCTGTCAAATAAGATGGACGGACGCACGGACGGATGATCGGACGGATAGACGGACAGCGGAAGCTTAGTGATAGGGTTCCGTTGATTACCTTTTGGGTACGGAACTCTAAAAACTAGAGTATCAGTCTAAACGGACATTTATTTTGTTCAAAATTCAATTTGTGAAGAACTTCTTTTTAAGGGCTTAACACGTCTTGCTGCTTGTTCGTTCTTTGAAAACCGGTTTGTAAGCGATTTCATTGTGAATAGAAATAATGCTATGTCTTATATAGCTCCGTTTCTTATGGCACATCTTTGTCGAAGAGCTGATCATTATTATACCTTTCAGCACATAGCAAATTTGTTTTACGCAGAAAGTGCAAATATCGTCATCATCATCATATCAGCCGAAAGACGTCCTCTGCTGGACATAGGCCTCCCCCAAGCGTCGCCACAACGACCGGTCCTGTGCGTCTCGCATCCATCGGCTACCCGCGACCTTCACCAGGTCATCGGTCTACCTTGTGGGAGGCCTTCCAACGTTACGTCTTCCGGTACGCGGCCGCCGCTCCAGAACTTTTCGGCCCCATCGACCATCTGTTCTGCGAGCAATTTGCCCTGCCCACTGCCACTTTAGTTTGGCGATCCTTCGGGCTATGTCGGTAACCTTGGTTGAAAGTGCAAATATGCAAGTCTGTAATATCTTCGAAATATTCTTTAAATAGCCATAAGCTCAATAAATATTTTGAAAGTGGAAAAACGAATACAGTGATATCAATAATTATATTATAACAGTGAAATAATATTTCCGGAAGGTACAAAACTACTATTTCTACCTAAACTACTAACAGAAAGCTGTGCTAAAATTTTGTTTGCAAATCCGATGTACTGTTTGTTTAAACCAGTACAAAGAGCTACTGAATAAATTTTGACAAAGCTCCCAATGATTTATTGTGTTCGGATTTCATAAATATTTGCCTAACAATTCGTGCTTTGTTACTATCACAGAGCGTGAGAGAATATTGAATTGGCGATCAGTAATTTTGATTGCGTGTTTCAATTGAAATATTCCTAAATTATTTTCTCAGGAAAAGGTAAAGCAGAATTTTATAAAACTAAATGTATTAACTCTGCCTTGTATTTATTTACTCGAAATATACAAATTCGCTCACAAACACCAAGACTTTTACACTAAACGCGAAGACATACAGACACGATACGCACTCTGATACAAAACACGACTCAACCTACCAACATCCCGTTTAAAAATACACTCAACAAGCCCTCTGTAGTGCTATTCTGTAACAACATTTTCGTATCTCGACAGCGGAATCCGAGGTGAGTTTCAAATTAAGACCTTTATGTTGTGTGCAATAAAGCTCACTTTGTCAGTTTTGTCAATCAGGTGAAGCTCGATATCGAAATAGTTATTTACAGAATGGACTAGCTGGGCCTGTTGTCAATAAAATTATTCAACATGTTGCCCGAATCAATAAGAAAAGAAATAAAAATGCATATATTCACGAATAAATTATAAAAGCTATTGCTAAAGGTGCGTTTACGCTGGACGAGCCGAGCACGAGCGGAACACGAGCCGAGCACAAATCCGTGTAGAAGTGCACTCGTTCGAGGCACGAAAGTCGGTCCACACTACGCGAATTTGTGCTCGGCTCGTGCTCGTCTCGTCTAGCGTAGACGCACCTTAAGGAAATGTGATTACTTGTAAACGATAAATCTATGAAGCTTGCATAGAATGAGAAAAAATCATTTTATAATAAGTTAGACAATAAGTTAAATGTTAAGTCCTCATCTCCACATCTTACTTTTGCTGTGCCCGACAGGGTCCATGATTGTTACTTTTAAAATGTTTACCACCTAAGCCTTCATTGTGGAATGCAATAAAGTATTGAGTATTGAATAGCTGGTCGGTGGGGCTAAATGAAATGTTCGCCAAATTGTTCTTCAAATCGTAAGTACTTGACAAATTCCAAAATCTTGTTTCAAACATTTTTTATAAACATTGTTTGTGCAAAAAACGAAATGCGCATGTATCAAATTTTTTTGTAGATAAGGCAAAAGACATGTTCTTTATATGGCCTACGATACGTTTTTATTTTGAAAATAATTTTATTTTAACCATATTTTATACATGAATACTTAAACAACTACACTAATTATCAAGAAATTGTGTACCATATTATTGATATGCATAATTAAACTATAATATTAATTTTATTAGAATTACTATATACATAGGTCGGTTTTTATTAAATAAGTGTTAAATGTGCACTAATTCTATAAACAGCTCATTACAAATTAAATTACAAACTGTCACTCAATCATTAATTTTTTGTATCTATTGTTGCAATCCCGTCTCCCTTTTTCTTTGGATTTACTATAATATGCATGTTGTAGCCAACTACATAGCATAATCAGTCGTTTAATTAGTTGCCTAGCCGTTGCATTGAACGGCGCCGTTTAATTAGCAACCTAAGTGACATCTCGGCACATAATTGAATAGCTACTGAAATTACTTGGTTCAACATCGTTTAATGATTTGCCTAGCCAATTAGCAGAACCTGGAGGGCACAGAGAACTTATGGCATCCCGAAGATGCACAGTCTCGAACAAATGCAACACTCGAAACTGTCGTCAAAAACTGACATGTATCAAGTGTCATGTGTGAGTTGTGTGTAGTTATACTATAAACATTATTTTTTTTGCAAATTCAACCTTACACGGATCGCTTAAAGTTGTTTTTACAAAGCAGTGCAGTATGGCGAGTGATGCGCATTTTTTTGCAAATTCAACCTTACACGGATCGCTTAAAGTTGTTTTTACAAAGCAGCGCAGTATGGCGAGCGATGCGAGACTGTTTGAAATTAACGCACAATTATAACATTAGGCGCTTGTTTTTTAGGGGGGGTTTTTGAGATGCTGAGTGTGTATCTTGGGTTTTTTATTTATCAATGATCCCGACACGTATATATAGGTTAGGCTAGTGAGCGAGTGAAGTTAACTCCCGACGCCAATTTTAGCTGCGACGTGCACACTTTTTTTTGAAGATAGACATTGGCAGAATAGTCGACATCGATTCTACTTGCTATTAATAAAATTAATTTAGCCGAATATCAAGTAAAATAATGTATTATAAATTATTTAACGGGCGTTCCCCTTTCTTAATTTCCCAAACTCAAAGTCTGCTTAAAACAGTGACAGAACTAAAGCCTGTTTAACTTAAAGTCTGCAAAGATTGCGCAGAAACTCTAGAGACAACGAGGAATATGACGAACTAGTCATAAATTACTTGATATTTGCTCCAGACTCAGCTTGTGTTTCAAACTTCTTTGTTGGTTTCTGTAGAGTTGGAATCTTCGTTTTGGAGTGTCTTAATTATGTTTATAGGCTGAATTAATTATAAAGTTTCTTTATTATGTCTAGATTTTAGTAACTACATATTATCAAAATATTGTTGCGCCAATCTGCATCGAAATGGTGTAGTTATCAGCTGACCACTAGAATCTTACTATAGTCCGACGGGCACCGCTGTTCCGTGTAACAAAATACTACTTGCCACGCGCTATGAGCGTTGAAGGCGGACTGACAGGGCGATCAGCCTGCACTGCCTCCCTTCTCGCCGCGGACATACCTAAGGATTGAGCTGCTCCAATAAAATACACTTGCACAGTCTCTGTTTTTATTATTATTGTCAATATATATTTATTTGCTTGGTTTATACATTGACATTTTTTTTATCATTTTTTTAGTTTTACTTTTGACATTTTTTTTAATATACACAATTTGACTTTTATACATTTTTTTTTGTTTTTATATACAATTTGACTTTTTTTTTTATTATATACAATTTGACATTTTTATTTTTATTATATACAATTTGACATTTTAATTTAAATTTTCATATACAATTTGACATACTTCTTTTGACATTACCATTATTTTTATTATGAATGGGGACTATGTGGATTATTTTTTATTTCATTGAGTAACTTTAATGTTTGTCTGGCAGTTTGAGTGCTTTGTACGGCCTACACAAATGTCCTTTCTTTGGTATTGTTCGTCGAGTTGTTGAGCTCCTATGTGGATCTGAGTTGAGCTACACGACTACTGACAAAGGCTTGCACTGACTGGACAGGTTCACTCAAATCTGTGTGGTTCTTTCTTTTAAAGACCATCTGAGACACTAATCTGCATGGTTCTTAAAAAAATGATGTATTGTAAGTGTGAGGACTATGTAGGTCGTTATTTTAAGGATTGATTTCATGACTGTCTGGCAGTTTGAGTATATTATGCGGCTTACCCAAATGTCCTTACTTTGGTATTGTTCGTCGGTTCGTTGAGCTCGAGTTGAGCTGCACGATAACTGACAAATGCTTGCACTGTCTGGACAAGCCCACTCAAACCTGCGTGGTGCTTTCCTCAAAAGGCCACCTCAGACCTTAACCTATATGTTTTTCATATGTTATTGGCAATTGTATGGACTTCAAAAGAGACTGTGACCTCTGAGTTTGTTTCGGTGTTTCTTCTCAGGGTAGTCAGCTAGGAAACATCCAGCTTCATCTAGATAAATATGTCAAAAAAAAAAAATTGACGTGTAAAAGAGTTACTTGTAACCTATTTGCAAAATAAATATCATTTATCATTAAGGCACTTGCGAGTAGCGAGTGAAAAGTTTCGATAGTTTTGACGCTCGGCTTTCAGTGAGTGCTTTTGTGTGACGGGCTTTTACTTGCAATACTCGCTCCAGCCTGTGCTATGTGCCTGTGCAAGCATCGCCGTGCGAGCATCGCCGTGCGAGTGTCGCTGAGCGAGTACAATCTTTGATAGCTCTTGTCGCTGCGATCAACTAAAAGTCGCTCGCCGGTAGTGGGAACAGCCAGCTATCGACTATGAATGTATGTGTCTCTTTTACTCACACGAGATCTATATCTTTTGTTTTCTCAGCGAGCAAATCAATAGCTACTCGCTTCCTCGCCGGCGGTAAGACAAGTGCCCAAGGCGCAGTACAGCGGTCCTGGTCGAACTATATCATACTACTATTATAAATGCCAAAGTTTGAATGGACGGATATTTGTTACTCAATCACGCTAGAACGGCTGAAAGGTTCTGGATAAAATTTGGCATAAATTATAGTCTGGATAGTAAAAAAGTTCCCTTGGGATAAATACCGCCATTCGCGTGGGCGGAGCCGCTGGTAGGAGCTAGTAATTGCTATGTACAAATACACGTCCCGCTTTAAGTTGCTTGTTGCCTAATTGCCTTCTTTAATTCATATGAAAAGCACAAAAAAAAAAAGTTAATGAAGTTACTAGCGAGCCGTCCCGGATCTGTTGGTTACAATTTAATTTCCGTTGTATTCTCAAAAAAACACACTAACTACACTTTGTCCTGATAAATTACGATAAAAAAACACGCAGATCTGTTCTCAAGTGATGATCTTTTTTACATGCAGCAATTGATTAGTTTAGTTATTTTGTATTCGACTAGGATTCATAAATATCGCACTGTCTTAATGTAAACAACTCAAGAGAAAACAATGTGTCGCGGATATCTTTCCAAGACAGTGTATACCAAGAAAATATTACAACTTGTAGTTCCAAAGTTGTCAGATGGTTATAATTTGTAAACAGCTAGTAAATATGATATAAACACACTTATACACTGTGCTTATGCATTTTTCGAGTCAATCACCGAACAATACTAAACATGTCAGCGTAATTGCGACACCGCGCTTTATGCCTTGATTATTTTATGTATTAACTAAGTAAAACAGTCAGTACACTTTCGGTAAAAATATCGGGAGCGACTCAATCCCATCTCATTCACCTCATTAGTTTTAATCGTTATCCCATTTGTGTTATTCGTATTACTGAAATATAACTACCTTTAATATCTCTAAACTTAGTTTATCTTAAACTCACCCCAACCCCGAACAACTATAGTTTTGAAACTGTCGACTTCGGTCTTCAGTACGTCTACCATGAGTTTTATCAATCTATACTCGCTAGCGACTGTAGTTAAAAACATGTATGAGAACTTTTTAAACACAACGTTCTAATTTATTTTTTTAGTTGTTAACTAAAGTTTTACTTGCAACTTGCTTGCTTGTTAGTTAACAACTTAAACAAATAAATAAGAAACTTGTTTTTTAAAAGTTTTCATATGTTTTTTTAACTACAGTCGCTAGCGACTATAGATTGATAAAACTCATGGTAGACGTACTGAACTCCCGATTATCGATACTGATAGTTTGAGGGGCATTTTAATGTGTGTATGTTTATGTGCATTTCAAAAGTAATATCTATTTGTATAAATTGAAGTTCTTCAAACGTATAAGACAGATATGTTGCAGTTTGTTTCGCAACTTCTTCTTCTCAATTAGAACACTTAGGAAGAGTGGTGATAAGCGGGCGTTTTGGAGATAGTCTTTATGTTAAAAGTATGTTCAAAGAGTGCTGAAGGTCTAGCACGAATGATGTTGACGTATAGTAATCGTAACGTAAAATTTTACTATACCTATAATACTCATTTCGCACATATCTTTAGTTATGTTTAAATCGGATACTATGTTCATATTTTTGTATGACACAAATTGTGTATGTCGCATAAAATTAAACCGAAATACTATGGGGTTGTAGTTTTTTAAATTGGAAATTAACTTAAAGTTACTATCCTTACTTATCCTTACTATCCTTACTATCCTTACTATCCTTACTATCCTTACTATCCTTACTATCCTTACTATCCTTAATATCCTTACTATCCTTACTATCCTTACTATCCTTACTATTCTTACTATCCTTACTATCCTTACTATCCTTACTATCCTTACTATCCTTACTATCCTTACTATCCTTACTATCCTTACTATCCTTACTATCCTTACTATCCTTACTATCCTTACTATCCTTACTATCCTTACTATCCTTACTATCCTTACTATCCTTACTATCCTTACTATCCTTACTATCCTTACTATCCTTACTATCCTTACTATCCTTACTATCCTTACTATCCTTACTATCCTTACTATCCTTACTATCCTTACTATCCTTACTATCCTTACTATCCTTACTATCCTTACTATCCTTACTATCCTTACTATCCTTACTATCCTTACTATCCTTACTATCCTTACTATCCTTACTATCCTTACTATCCTTACTATCCTTACTATCCTTACTATCCTTACTATCCTTACTATCCTTACTATCCTTACTAATCCTTACTTATATTATAAATGCGAAAGTAATTCTGTCTTTCGGTCTGTCTGTCTGTCTGTCTGTTGCGCTTTCACGCCAAAACTACTGATCCGATTTAAATGAAATTTGGTACACAGATAGTCTAAAGCCTGAGAAAGGACATAGGCTACTTTTTATCCCGAAAATATTTACGGTTCCCATGGGATAGATTTATTATTGTTTTTCAGAAAGCAAGGGATTAACATGATTCTTTGCATAGTGGTAATTTTGAGGAGAAAACGACGTGAGCTACTGTTTGTCCCGGAAGAATGCACGGTTCCCGTTGCATAATTTGTTTTTGTTTTTAAGGGGCAAGGTATTGGCGTGGTTTCTGCATAGTGGTACTTTTGGGGTCTGAGAATGACATAGGCTACTTTTATATCCTAGAAAAATCCATGGTTCCTATACATAACAATTGTATCCAACAGGAACCGTGTACTTATAAAAAATCTTTCTCACAAGACAAAGCAAAGCAAAACAAAACAAAACGCAGAACGCAGCTTTTGCTTCCAGTAATAGGTATGGCAAAATCGCTTGAACGCACGGAAATTTGTTCTGGTTTCTACAAGGTCCGTGTAGTAAACGACTCCAGATGTAACCTGAATACTATCTAACATAATATTGCGTTCAGTTTGCCAAAGAATACACTCCCATAAGATGTAGTGTGCGGATTGTTCGTATTCATAGTCGGCTGTAGAACATTGACATAAAGGCGAGGCCACAAGCCTAAAGGAAAATAATTCCTAATTATAATTAATAATTTTGGGGGCCGAGTCACCCGCGTCCGTAGGAGATTACCTAATGTTAGACCCTACACGTGGTCCCCGGGTGGTGCTAATCAGGTGACAGTGACTGGTGGTAGGCTTCGGCCGATGGCTTGTGACCACCCACTGGGCAAAGACGTACCGCCAAGCGGCCTAGCCGCGTTCCGGTACGATGCCCAGTGTAGCCAATTCAGAGGAGTTGGGTCGAAATAGTTGTTCCAATGCAGGCAGACCAACCAGGCTTGCGCTGACATGGGCGTATCGGGAGACTAGTCGCGGAGGGTAGCGGGATCCGAGGCACGGCGCGTCGCTGGCCGACCGCAGGTAGTTGGGGGCCCAAGTAGTGTGCTAGCCACACATGAAAGGTGCCCCGCCAACTGTCGAAAAATCCCGGAATGCACCATCGTGCTGGTTGGCGACCAGACGAGAGGGCCCGATGGACATTCCCGGGGGGGCTCGGGCGTCCCCGCAGTCTCCAGGCTAGTCCCCCAATGATGCCGTCCTGCCAGAGCGTGCCTGAAGGTTAGCAGCATGGAACCTCATTTCACTTCCTTCTCCTCTCCTTCCTTCACTCAATATGAACAGGAAAAATAAGAGAAAAGCTGTACAGCGGCAGCACTCCCTCTCGCACAAAGTGCACCTCTCCAACATACGAGGTCTGCACTCAAATCTCGCCGCAGTCCACCACCACCTCGAGACGGAGAAACCAGCGCTCTTATTTCTGTCGGAGACGCAGATCGGATGTCCGTCAGACGTGTCATATCTGTCTTACCCAGGGTTTACCCTGGAGCACCACTTTCGACCACGCGCGGGCGTATGTGTGTACGCCCGGGACGACATCTGCTATCGGCGTCTCCGAAACCTTGAAGACTCCAGGTTCTCAACTCTGTGGGTTATAGTGGACACAGGCCTGGACAAAATTGTCTACGCCTGTGTCTACCGTTCGCACAGCGGTGATTTGGAGACATCTGGGCTCACACAGCACCTGAGTGAGGCGGCGGATGCAGCTCAGCAGCGGTACCCTTCTGCCCAATTGGTGTTACTGGGGGACTTCAATGCCCACCATCAGGAGTGGCTCTTCCCATACCAGTGCACAGACCATGCTGGACGAGAGACGCGAAAGCTAGCGCTAGCGTTAAATCTTACCCAGCTGGTCCAGGGGGCAACGAGGGTGCCGGATGTTGATTCGCACACTGCCAATTGCTTGGACCTTTTGCTGACAACTGATCCAGACCGCTACTCGGTGACGATTTCTTCACCACTGGGTAGTTCGGACCACTGTCTGGTGAAGTCTGTGTCCGTCTACTCCCCGCCCGATCCTAGCCCAAGAGGCACCCGGCGGGTATGGCGATACAGGTCAGCAGATTGGGATGGCTTGCGATCTTTCTTCGCTTGTTACCCTTGGCAGCCTACTTGCTTTTCTTCGACTGATGCTTCGTCGTGCGCGGACGCCGTAACGGATGTGTTGCGGAGGGGAATGGAGTACTACATTCCGTTCTCTGACGTAACAATGTCTGGCGAAGCTCGTCCATGGTTTGGTGCCGAGTGCCATCGCGCTGATGCGCTTAAGCACGCGGCGTACCTAGCATGGGTCGACGCTCGTACGCGCAAAGCAAATGATGTGAGTCAGAAGAAGAGAGCCTTCAACAGGGCTGCCAAGTCCTGCAAGAAGGTGTTGCGGAGGGCTCGATTTGACCACATTAGCCGAATAGGGAACAAACTTTCTTCATACCCAGCAGGTAGTAAGGCTTTTTGGTCCCTGGCTAAGTCCGTCGAATCGAACTTCTGCCGCCCCTCACTACCACCACTGCTGAGACCCGACGGGACGTTGGCCCACTCCGCTGAGGAAAAAGCGAACTTGTTTGCTTCTTTGTTTGCAGAATCTTCACGTCTGGATCCTGGTGGCGCGGAGCCCCCTGCTTCTCCTGCTGGATGCGAGTCGAGTATGTCGAACATCCGCATTCATCAGAAGGACGTCCGTAGGGTACTGCGTAACCTAGACGTGAACAAGGCTAGTGGCCCCGACGGGATACCGGCAGTTGTGCTGAAGACTTGTGCGCCTGAGTTGTCTCCGATCTTGACACGCCTATTTCGCCTCTCGTTTGAGACTGGAAAAGTGCCGAAGGCTTGGAAGCAAGCTAACGTGCAGCCTGTGCCCAAGAAAGGTAGTCGAGCTGACCCGTCGAATTATAGACCTATCTCAGTAACGTCCATACTCTGTAAGAGTATGGAACGCGTGCTGAATCATAAGCTCCTGGCATACCTAGAAGCAAATGATGTCCTTAGTGACCGACAATACGGATTCCGCCGAAATCGGTCTACTGGGGATCTTCTTGCGTATGCCATTCACATCTAGAGTGAGGCCATAGAGAAGCACGGGGAGGCACTAGCGGTCTCCCTTGACATCTCGAAGGCCTTCGACAGGGTCTGGCACGATAGCCTTATTAGTAAGCTTCCTTCCTTCGGTCTGCCCGCCGGATTGTGTGATTGGATCGCGGATTTCCTGAGGGATCGGTCTATACGAGTGGTCATTGATGGCTGCTCGTCTGGACTACTGGATATTAATGCCGGGGTTCCTCAGGGGTCGGTGCTTTCGGCAACACTGTTCTTGCTGCATATTAATGATCTGCTTAAACCCGGTACCTTTGGGTATGCAAACGCCAGCACTGTTGCTGAGAGATACGTGTCCGACGCACGAGCTGATGGGTCGCAGATCTGGTCTCTCCGGTAGGCTATGGTTGAGCGCTTGAACGTGTCCTTACAGGCTGTCTCAGAATGGGGCGAAGCCAATCTGGTCAAGTTCAATGCTGCTAAGACCCAAGCGTGTCTATTTTCCGCTAAACGGAGCCAATTCCACCCAGCTCCATCTTTCCGAGGTGCAACCGTGCCGATAACCGACCAACTTGAGCTTCTTGGGGTTACATTAACATCTACCCTCAATTTTGGCCCTTTCATAGAGGCAAAAGCTCAAGTGGCTGCAAAGAAGTTGGGGATCTTAGCAAAGGTGAGACGGTACTTTACGCCGGAACAGCTGCTCAAACTCTATCAAGCGCAAGTTCGATCATGTATGGAGTACTGCTCTCATCTTTGGGACGGATCTGCCAGATACCAGCTTGATGCCCTTGAGTCAATTGAGAAACGAGCCAAGAGGATCATCGGCGATGATAGGCTCGTCGCGACGAAGCTCCAAAGTCTTGAGCATCGACGACGAGTTGCTAGCCTGTCGGTTTTCTACCGGTTGCATTTTGGGGAATGTGCGACGGAATTGCATAATTTGATTCCGCCCAGCCCGTTCCATCATCGGACCACAAGACGAACGGCGATGCGCCACCGGTACATGGTGGACATCCCACCCACGCGCACAAAACGTTTTGGGAACACATTCATAGTGCGTGCAGCTAAGGAGTGGAATTCCCTGCCGGAGTCTGTGTTTCCTGATAGCTATAACCTGGGAGTATTTAAGTCAAGAGTGAATAGGTTACTTCTAGGCAAGCGTGCTCCATCTTCGACCACATCATCGCTTACCATCAGGTGA
Source organism: Lacanobia wlatinum (assembly GCA_947578705.1). NCBI lineage: Eukaryota > Metazoa > Arthropoda > Insecta > Lepidoptera > Noctuidae > Lacanobia > Lacanobia wlatinum. The sequence goes on along the minus strand of OX388046.1, from coordinate 19,201,313 downwards.
GATAGTGGTCAAACGCGAGCCTATAAATAGTAAAAAAAAAAAAAAAAAAAATTCACTCTTAAAGTTGCCATGACCTGTGAGAAATTGGGCAACACAATGATGCACCTCCAGCCATGTCCTATCCAGCCGCTCACGAACGGACTCTTTATCAGAAGATAATAATGCCTAAGCGACAATAGTGCATAAGGCTCGATGAATTGAGGATAAAATGATTTCCATATCTGAAAAATGGCAGCGAAGAGAGGAATTTTCGAGCGATGTTGTAATGGAGTTAAACTACTATACCGCGGTTTTAGAAGTGCATGTTAATGAAATGGCACCACGATTACTTCTCGAGCTGCGTCAAGTCTATGAAACGATTCACGCCGAGTAAATAGTGAAAAAGGGGGATTGTTCCTTCTTGAAGTACCAGGAGGTACGGGTAAGTTTATACTGAATCTTCTGCTGGTCCAACTCCGCAAGGGCTGCAATATAGCTCTGGCTGTGGCTTAGCGGTGGTCGGACTGCACTTTCCGTTTTTAATTTGCCAGTTAATCTTGCAAGCAAAGATACCCCAACATGCAATATTATCAAAAACAGCGGCCGGGGAGTCCTTTTGCAGTAGTGCAAAACGACGACGACGACATGTCGCCAAAGAACGAGTGGGTGGCCTTAACGCCGTTTAATTTTGTTTAGGAGATCTACCGCCCAAATTACAGAGCCCAAAAGAACACCTTATATAGTCATCACCACATTGATCACATTTTGATCAGGCGTTCCGTTCTTACACATAACACATTAAAAAAAATCCACGCGAACAAAGTCGCGGGCAACAGCTATTACGTTATAAAACGTTCGTGCTAGGCCGTCTGATTAACATTGCCTTTGAAAAAAAACTCTTGATTTTTAAGTAGTTTTAACCACCCTTCTAGACGTGAACTACAAGTGGTCCCGACCAAAAACAAAAAAAAATACTACCTGGGTGTCTTTAAGTCAAGAGTGAATAGATTACTTCTAGGTAAGCGTACTCCATCTTCGACCACATCATCGCTTACCATCAGGTGAGATAGTGGCCAAACGCGTGGCTAGTGAAGTAAAAAAGAAAAACAAAAAATACTCATTGTTTTAAATCCCCCCTGTAGAAATGCAACTCTCATTTATAATATTACTAGCTGAGCTGCGAACTTCGTCTGCGCCATATTGTTCATTAATTCTCAGCTCCTATTCGTTGTAGCGTAGATTAGCATGTTCAACAAAACAAATGAACTCTTCAGCTTTATAATCTTAAATATAGATATGAAGGTTGCCAAAAGCCAAAATACCAAATCGACCTTCAAAACTACCTCACAATACGTCAAACCATAACTACGAGTCCATAAAATACCAACTGACGTTTATAAGGTCCAAAATATGGGTCAGGTAAGTCCTTTCTAAGTCGCGGGCACCCTTAGTGGTACTTATTAACTGTTGCCAAAGTTATATGCCAGAGTTATGTGGAAGAGAACTATGTAGGTAATGGGTTTTCTTCGTATGTGAATAGGGATGTATAGGAGGTGGGATTTAAAATAATGTCTGAGTTAGTTTTTTTGTGGTTAGTCTTGTGATATTTATTTATGGTAGTGTCTCAGCTTCACTAATGTTTCCTTACAAGGATGAACAGAAGTTTATATTACACTCTTAGCATTTATTAAGTCCATGCGAAAGTAAGTTTGTCTGTTAGTTACGATTTTACTTCTAAATCGTTGAACTGATTTTAATTAATTGTTTTACAGCGATATTCGGAACCCTGTAGTAGACGCAGAAGTATAGGCTCTGTCTATGCCCGGCATGCCTACGATCGGTTGGAGGCGCGCGGTAGCTGAGAAGGCGCGCGGGTGGCGGCAGCAGCGTCGGGTGTCGACGTGGCTGAGGGATGCATGAGCGGCGCGGGCGGCACTCACCCGGTCTCCCGCTCCGAGCTTCGCGTCACGTCCGATTTTACCACAATAATGACACCACGCGTTTTTTCCTTTAACCTTATATTCACATAATACACCAGATTGTTATGTCCACGTTTTTATTTAATCGCTCTTGTACCTGAGCAGTAGTCGAAGTAGCATCGTCAACAGGCTCTTTTTTGTTTTTGTTTGGAAGGACAGATGAAAGTTGGAGGGATAGTAGTTCAAGCATATACCTCTGAACGGATTTGGATGGATTCCGGCACACACTAGTTCACAACCTGGAATACTTTTCGTTTTGATCCAAAGTCCACGCATAAAGGAGTCAAAGGCAGAAGCTAGAACAAATTCCAAGCTATCATCATTCACAGCCAGTCTTCGCCCACTGCTGAGCGTCTTTTTTCTTGTGCCAAACCCCACGTTCCTGTGCCAGCCTCATCCATCTACCTGCGATGGCAACAATGGCATCTGCCCATTTCGCCGCCGGCCGACCAGTCATCATCCTTCATTTTCCAGTCCTCGAACGGGACTAGGTTCGAAGCTGTAATTAATTAAAACGCAATTTGACCAAAGACATAATAGGTGTATGACTCTTGCTGTCTCTCTTACTGTCTCCTCTTTGATAAGGAGGGAAGTGGAAATTATATTTATTCTTCCGCTGTACTTTTTTGATTAATTTCGTTGCGGGATCCAAGACAGTTGAATCGTTTCTCCGGGACTCGTCAGGCTTCATTGGCTCGGCGTTTTTCTGGTGGTCGCCACTATTGATTCTGGCTTTCAGGAGTTGCAGTGGTTGGAAATGTGTGGCGAACTTGCCCCAACAAAATAAAAAATAGGTGTATAACAATGTGTCCTTATGATTGAACCATTTTAGGTTATTCATCACCATCATCATCAATCAGTCCATATCAGTCCATTGCTCCTCCCAAGACTCTCCAAACGCACAATTTACTTAGCTTTACCAAATTACGTTCAAACATCTGTCCAATTTGATTGGAAGCAATTAAGTTCCTACTACAACAGATTAGGAAGCCAGATTGGCGATTGCTCAGCTTTGACAAGATGGACTATTAGGCTTTCCTGATTGGTCAATATTAGGTTGCTAACTAAGGGGCAATTCTGGTGTTTTTCCTGAACGTTCACATTTGCATGTCAGTCGCAATCTGAAAAAAAACACCTCGAATACACACTTAATATGATGGTGTTTAATATGATGAATGCAAAAGTAACTCTGTTTGTCTGTGTTTGTGTCTGATTTTTAACCAACTTCCAAACCAAAAAAGGAGGAGGATTTCATTTTTTTTTTTGTATTTGCACCGAATTCTCCAAGGTTTCTAGTTCGATTTGTGTGATTCTTTTGCGTGGTTGACCACGACCTCACCACACGAGCCTATCAGTAATTATTATAATTAAATTGTGTGGCTCTATTGTGTGTTAACAACCCTGGCAACTTTCTTTAACATCATGTATAGAGAAACGTTATCATTAAAACGTTTATCATTACGAAAAATTAACAGAACGAACAGAAGAGGTGACACAGCCAGTGCCTTGCATAAAACAGTTCCGAGTTCCTAATTCTAAGAGGAGTCAAGCAATGCTAGATATTGACTGTTCGTTTATAATTATATTATCTTAGAGATCTTACCTAGCGATAACATTTTACTTTCCGACATACACGCGAACGAAGTCGCGGGAAACAGCTAGTTATAATTAAACAACAACATTGAGACAGTCTGTGGGAGCGGATTTAGTCCCGAGATAGTGTATGGTGCCCGAACGTAGCGAGGGCGCCAATATTTCGAGGGACTAAATAAATCTTTAACCCGAGGTAGGTAAACACTGTGCTTTTCATTATGAATACAAGGAAAATGAAAATAAAAACAAGAATTAGCTAAAGAAAATATCTGAATCTGATGAACTCATCGTGTTAATACAAATTTCTGCTATCATTGTCTGTGTACTGCTTCGTTTACATACGAGTATTTGGCGCAAAAATAAAAGGTTCATAATGAAACAAAGGCGCGTGCTACATCGATTTGATTAAATAACGTCAACCACAGTGGGCTTCAATTTCCCTTAGAATTTGAGTCTGTATTCAAGTATGTATTACAGGTATAGGTATTTTGTACTTCCGACAAAATGCGGAAAGTCAGTCCCATCTGGTTAGTCTGAAGGCCAACGACGCCATAGCCGGAAAAAGGCAAGGTAGATAAAGAGGATTACTACCTCCAATTTCCTTTCACAAAAACACTCGTACAATAAAACTATCACATAAAAGTAAATGGCTCCCTTTAACATGAGGCCCTCCCCGATGCATAGAGGACAAAAATTGTGTAGATGCGAAACATGCACTATTTTAGATTACTCCGAGGTTTCCGGTGATTCGATTTCTATGATTTTTTTTTAGTTCGATGCGGTATACTTGCTATTTGGTCCCGCAATAGTTTACAGATTCAGTTTATTTTTGCTTAGTTGGATGATTTGATATCTACGTAGACGATGACGTCGTCCAAGTATCACCACTAAACAGTGAAAAACAAAAACCTTTTTACAAAAAAATACAACCGACTTCTGAATAAAAACACTAAAAAGTACAAAATAACTTTAATGTCGGAAGTCAGTTGTATTTTTTTTGTAAAAAGTTTTTCTCTTATATCAAGAGAATATTTGACTACTATAATAATATGAAATCTATATCCGACATTGGATAAACACATAACATGGACACTTATTTTTTACTTTTGACACGTTGCGTGACGTAGCGAATTTGTACACATTTTACCTAGACGTGACAACCTAAGCTCCTACTCCTTCACTTTGGTACATTTTATATTTATGTGTATATATTTTTTCAAAATGTACAGGTTATTCCAATATTTTTATACCATTTTTTAAACGAGTTTCTTCTTCTTAACAATAAGGAAACAATGCTATTGTTTGGCATATTTAGCCCCTGCCAGGGTTGCGGAGTTTGTTTGAAAGAGTCACCGTGGTCCTGAAACGCAAAGGGCATTCGGAGAAGCACGGATGGGTTTTCATCAGTAAGAGTCTGACACTCCTTTCTGCTCCGCCCAGAGCGGCAGGAGTCATTTGATGACTTCTCATCCTTAAAAAAAAGCGTGCTTAGTCCAATGGTACTACAAATGCAGATACACACAACATCATCAAAAAAAAAAGTAAGAATACTAAACAAAGATTCAGTCAAATTGAGCTGAGTGTGGTCATATTAAAAGATTTACCATTTTAACATGACATTTTAGCGTGACCCAAGGGCTGGCTTTTTCCTTGGACAGAGGATAGGCATTGCCATACTACGTGGCAATGTCGCCAGTCTTTTGGGCTCACTTCCAGTGGACAGCGATGCGAATTTTTTGACGCCTTATTTTAGTTAGGATTTTTTTATTTTAAGTGTATATATTAAGGATAGTTTAATTGAATGATGCAGAAGTGAATTAATATAAAGTAGGTTAATATATTTTTAACATTTGCTAATACATTATACCACCCTTTATAAGTAACACGGAGTATCCCTTCTACACATCCTAACTCTATGCCCAAGGCCTCCCTCAGAAATTAACTTCAGTTGTCAGTATTAAGATATCTCGTTTACCGAGAGAAAATTAGTTTCCATATATCTTATAATAGTTAGTAGAGGCATTAGTTATGTAATTACTTATTATGGACGCACTTATTATGTATGAAGGGAGATTGCTTTCAGTTTTCTGCTTTTGTTATGAGAAGGAATGTTTTTGTGTTTTGTTTGAGGTAAGGGGTTTAATTGTAACTTTGTGTATTAGAGGGATTTTTGGATCATTTCGAAGTTAAGCTGCTGTTGTTAAGATCGAATAACATCTATTTGATATCATGGTTTTATAAAAAAATAATTGATCACCATTTTTGAAACAGTACTAGCTTCTGCTAGCGGTTTTGCCTACGTGATCCCTAGAGAACATACTCACGGGATAAAAAGTAGCCTATATGTTATTCCAGACTATAATCTACCTATGTGCCAATTTCATGAAGATCCTTTTAGGCGTTCTGACATGAAAGAGTGACAAACATCCATCCTCACAACTTTTCGCATTTAAAATATTATAGTAGGTAGGATTTTAGCTGACCTGCGCAACTTCGCCTTCGTCACATTTTTCATTACTGCTCCGCTCATATTGGTCGTAACGTAATGTTATAGCCTTCCTCGATAAATCGAACACTTAAATAATTTTCAATTCCAACCGGTAGTTCCTGAGATTCGGACGTTCAACCAAACAAACTCTTCAGCTTTATATTATTAGTTAAGATTAGTACAGTATAAAATATAGATGGTACCTATAGATTTAAATTATTATTAGAAATAAATTTTAATTTACTTTCGTGATACATCAGTAAGCAACTTGTCAACTGTTCACATGACCAGAGGGCTGGGCTTGTCTTCGGCCAAAAAATCAGTATTGCCATTCAACGCGGCAATGCTGCCAGTGTTCTGGTCACTTTTGCCATTGACAGCGATGTGGATTATTTTTTTGATGTCCAATGATATATTTAGTTTTTATACGCGTTTGTACATAATGCCGTGATTATTAGTCTAGTTGTTTGTGTCTAATATAAGTTGTTTTGGTGTAAAATAAATATACTTTTGTGATACCGGTTAATACTTTACTTGTAATAAAGGAGAACCGATCACTGTTCCGAATATTTTTGTTCGATTTTTTTTACCGAATACTAATGACCGACGTCTTTTTTGCCTATTATATGCATTGTTTGACATATTTTTAGATCAGGTATTATTTTACCGAACTAAATTATTTACATAATAACTTTTTGGTATTGGCCGGAGCCTCTTTTCAACTTTTTTCATTTGCTAAATGATTTTTTGCACTATTTTCAGCTCACCGAAACAACATTTTACGGAATATTATTTGGTCACGAGTAGTGACACAAAAAGTCAATATGTTATGCTACAAAATTTAGTGACAGAAACGAATTGCTGCAAAACCGACTTCACGCAATCTTGTCTGCCCTACCCCTAGAGTATAATTTAAGCCTGCGTAGGCACAGAAGGGTGGGGCAGCCCGCGAGCTGAGGAGCAGGTGGTCAGCTTTAAAACCATCTGCGATGATTTGATAAGATCGCGTGGGGCCGCCAAAACCCCGCAGTGCCGCAACCGTGACAGAAAAAATGCTAGCTGCATTTTGCATGCAATGCATTTTGCATGCATTGGATTTTGCATGCATTGCATGCTGCCATATGCCGTGGACAAACAATGCCTGCTTGCACGTTGCATGCCTGCTTGTCTGCTGCGTGTTTGAAGCAAGCATCTTTGTTTACATGCTTCTTACTGGGACTACTTAAAACTACTTTTGTTAACCACCACCACGACCACCACTACCAAACCACCATTACACACCTTAAAACAGTGGTATAATGAATGTTCGGAAACTTAATACTTCGAACAAATGTTATTTCAGCTATGTGTAACTTCGGTAAAAAGTTTTTCGATCAAATGAAACGTAGGAGTAACGAAAAAAAACAAATTGATAACAATAAGTCAATTGATACAGTGGCAGACGTGACTGTTGAAAAGTTTTTGGTGAAATAAAATTCAGTCAAATATTTTTCGTAATTATGATAGGTAACCGTAATAAAGATTAATTTATGTATCTTTGGGAGGCCATCATATTAGATGTAGAACTAACTAACCATGCATTGGCATACAAACCTAACGTGTCTGCAAAATTTCAACTCAATCGTTGGGGATTACAGTTTTAAAATTTATTTACTAACTAACATAGCAGGCAATTAAAGCTTTTAATAAAATCTACTGTCAATAAACTAAATAAACAAGCGACTAGTTGTACACTAGAACGCCAACAAAATTTATCGCCAGGTAACAAACACAAACTCAAACAAAAAATTCAATGTACCAGCTCCGTTGCTATTTAAAAACGACATGCTGGAAATAAAACAAAAAGAGTTTTATTTACTCACCATTGAAGCGAGAGGCTGTATACAGTTTACAGTGTAACGAATGGATAGTTTGTGGGATACATATTGTAAACAAAACTCTTTTTAGTGAGTAATATGAGCGTGTATACTTAAATGTTCAAATATATCATCAAACGGGGTGAATAGTAACAGAGGGGTGAATTGAAACAAAACTTTGATAGGGATTTTCAATTTAATATCATATTATTGGTTCTCTAGGAAAGCAAATATTATTTTTTAATATCTTATAATAATATAAATTGAAGGCCGTAAATGCACCAAACAAGATTTAAATTACGTGAAAATCCACTACAAAGTTTCAACTCTGCGTTCCTATGTACCCCGTTTGTCGTTTGTTCTTTTTTAAATTAAATATCTATTAAAATCCTCCAAATTACCACCCATCACTTCTAGAGTTTTAACAACACATCTTAATTATCAATTACAAACTATTGCAGTCCTAGTAGGCCGCTATAAAAATAATCTGTCCAAATGGGGTATTATGACACCCTATTTGGCCAGATTCCATCCCAAACTGTGCCAGTGTGATCTCCCATCGCAGCATATGCTCCGCCTACTTTCCTGTCCTTTGTGCCCGATCACCTATACCTTCTAGGACCTAAATGATGAAGGTGGCTACTGACAGAGCAGTCTGAGTCACCACATACTGGTCGGACAAAGCTTAATAAGTTTAGTCAGTCGACACGATAGGAGAAGAAGTTCAAACACACTTAAGCGTGCTTAAAAACAGTAAAATAAGGCTGCCTGTCCATTAACAAAGCAGAGCGGAGGTCGGGAGTAAAGCCTTTCCATTACAGCGGAGCGGAGAATTGCATAAAATTTCCGCACCACGTGACTCACTGACACTTTGACTGACATAGTTGGTTAATATTTTTCCGTTTCTACGCTCCGCTGCCTCGCTCTGCTGCCTTGCTCCGCGGTAATGGACAGGCACCTTAATGCGGAGCAAGGTTGCGGACTGTGTCTGTCCATTGATGCAGAGCGAGGTAGTGCGAAACGAAGTTTCAGACAGAGTGATTTGAGCGGATAAACCTGGCCGCCAGGTTTATCCGCTTCCTTGCTTTGCTTTGTCGCTCCGCTTCCCGATTTTGTATGAAGTTTAAACTCGTTCGCAGTCCTGTCCACCGAAGCGAAGCAGAAATTTTGTGCAATTTGGTTTATATTGGCACTGCTCCGCTCCGCTCCTCTCCTCACCGTTCCATTGAACAGTCAGCTTAATAGCCACTTTTCGAGTAAGAGCGATGAAAAATAAATATCAAAATGAAACAACTGCATGTCAAAAAGGCCGTCAGGAAAGTTAACCGCAAATCTTATCAAAACTTAGTAAGAAAGCCCATTAGTTTCCTATGTAATTCTTGTTACAACATGATCTCCAAAACCCGGGGGTCAGGGAAGGTCACTGGGGAGTGATCCGTATAGTTTCCACCTAATAATAGACCCTCTGTGGTAAAAGTTGGAAAGTTGGGTAAGAAAATAATGTTAGAAGTGCGATCCTTCATCTCTGAGGTTAGTGATGAAGAGGGCTAGTTTTTGGGCAAATAACACTGGGGACCAAAAAAATATTATTTTTCTGCGGCAAGAATTTTGTTATTGGTTTTAATAAACACTTACATTAGACATACACGAAATGTATTTACTTTTTTTATTGACTCTGGTTCTTGAGATAAATGACATATAAGCAAGCATTTGAAAAAATATGAACCTCGCCCGAGTTGTATTAATTTGAGTATTTCCAACTAAATTTTGTTTTCTATTCATGTAGATAGTTGTAATAGTTTCGATTACAAATATTAGACCTTAAGGTTATCAGTGCGTGCTCTATTTTAAGTATAAATTGTCTTGTTTTTCGTGAAAAATATGAGTTCGTCGCGAAAGTCTTGCGTTAACAATCCTAACAGTTTTGTTTTATATGTGGCAAATTTTGTTAACAAAAACAAAGAAGAAAGATCACTGAGTTTGTGAAACAAACCTACCTCGCATACTTTGGGATAAATCTAACCCAAAAAAAAAACAAATATTGGGTGCCCAATATCGTGTGTAAGTCATGTGTGGAAACTCTGCGACAATGGACCAAAGGAGAACGTAAAGGGTTTAAATTTACAGTGCCGATGACATGGACTGAGCCAACCAATCATTTCAATGACTGTTACTTTTAAAGCAGACATCTTTGATTGACCCCAAATCCATACCCTTATAAAAGACACCGCATGTACAAGCCATATGATACGGATTGAATCAGAAGCATGGCTAAGCTTTGTATTAGTAGTCAAACACTTTTTGGGTAATAATAAAGTACCAGAATATGAAGAACTAGTTGTAAAAATGCTACAGACTTTTAACCACTTAAGAGCAAATATGAGCATCAAATTACATTTTTTACATAGCCATTTGGACAGATTCCCGGACAACCTAGGCGATTACAGCGAGGAGCAAGGAGAACGGTTCCACCAGGACATTAGGACCATGGAAGAAAGAAATCAAGGTCGATGGGACGGCCATATGATGGCAGTCTACTGCTGGACTTTAGTTAGGGATTGTCCTGATCAAAAACACGATAGAAAAGCCTACAAAAAAGTTTTTTGTATTTTTTTTATAATTATTTGTCTTGCATATTTAATTTTTACATATATATAATTTTTTACACATATTTAATTTTTTATCATTGATTATAGCCGCTCTTAAAATGTATATATTTTAATACGTCATTGTATTTATTATTTTGACGTTTTCAGTCAAATATTTATTAAAGTCTTTATCTCATAAACTAGAGTCAATTTGACAAATCTGATATTTTTCTCGTATTCAGCATCCTGAACTTATACACAATTGACTTCAATCCACCTTGCCGCAAAATGGCTGTTCCCCAGTGTTATATAACAAAGTCAATCGTTATATTTATTTGTGAAGTTAAGAGCCCTGTGCAGATAGAAAAGGGGTGATTCGGTGCTTAAAAAAAAATATTTTATAATTATTTATAGTCTGTGAGTTAGATTATCAAAAAGTTATTACTTTTTGCTTTATCAAATCAATAAAAATAACAACCGAGTTCTTTTTTATTTGGAAGTCGGTTGTATTTTTTATAAAAAAGTTTTTTATTTTTGACTTTTTAGTGGTACCCCATACCTAACAACACAACTGGAAAGTCGCAGGAAAACAAAAAACCTAATTTCGTTTACTTGGATGACAAACCCAATACATCATCTTAGTAAACGAATTCCAGCTTTTTTATTTAAAAGCCAAACTACTTAACCGATATTACTGAAATTTAAATGGGACCAATTAGTAAGTATATCCTTTCACATTAAACAATAATTTTTCAAATCAGTTCATATATGACGGAGATATGAGATAACAAATATTAAAAAAAATACAACCTAACTGAGAACCTCCTCCTTTTTTTGAACGCAGTTAAAAATGGACAAAGAAAAAACGCATTAAAGTTCAGGAGCGGGGACTTGTTAGGTCCGCCTCACTTATTATTATAAAAAAAGACGTACAAATTTAACGTGAAGACGACGTCACTGGAGTTTCAACGCACTTTATCGTCTTAATTTTTTGTTTACATGACATAAGTCACTTGCGATTCGAGAGCATTTCCAACTTTTTATTGATTTAGGCAGCATTCCTACTACCCACACGAGAAGAAGAATAAGAACTCAAGAATCTGTATTGTTTTAAATTTGGAACAAAAAACGAAGGTAACGCCTGTTTTAATATTTCTTCACTTAAAAATTAACTTAAAATACAGAAAACTAAAGTCGATACTTGATGGCGATGGATTAAAGTCATCTCAAATGAAAGTTTTTTTTTTTTAATTTAGCAAACTAGTATTGAGTATGTCTCTCGCATATTTCCGATATTGACAGAGTGAGATGGGTCATTAGTTGGGGTGTGGCCAATGCCTTTTTTCTTGTTTTGAACAAAAGCGAATTGATTGGAACGGACTTTATGTTGATTACGTGGACTAATAGAAACGCAGTCAAAATTTGGGGTACTCGTTTGTTAAAAAAAACAGACTAAAGTACTAGCATGCTTATAGAAAAATCATAAATAATCCCATAACATCCTATTAATCTGAACTCAAAAGATAAACTTCAATACACACTGACTCGGAAAAGTCAATTACGACCAATGGCTTTTTATGATAGTGGACCGAGTAGTCACAATGCAATGAATGGCCGCTGCGCCCAACAGATAAAAACTGGACCATTCATGGTAACGACTAGGTTTTATGCCGCGGATTTACCTGAAGATTTTGATGATTTTTATTTGGTTGTCGATTGAAAAAGGGTTCTAGTTTTACGTTTTGCAGAGCTGTTGACGTGGATGTTTTTTTGCACGATGGGTCGTACAAGTTGTTAGATTGGAGGGTTGAAAGGCGACAAGACACTGTCACTGTGAAGAAGGTGCTACTACGTTGGAAGTACTTGAATGAAAATACTTTTTCAACTGTAGATGGTAACGAGTACGGTCCCTGCTGAGCCAAGCCCTCTGTCTCGTAGCAGATAGAAAGGACTCTATGAAGGCACTGAAGGAACTGCCTATGGAGAGGAACTGATTTGTTTTGGCCCACGAACCTCTTTTATAAGGGTCTTTGGCGTCAGTTTCACCCCGGCTAATGGGGGTAGAATGGTACTTGCTACGGTTATTTATTTATAAAATTAGAAACTATTGCCGGACGTTAATAAATATTATAGACAAATACACCATTCTGTTAATGGGCAGATATAAAACTTTCACAAAACTTTAATTATAGGGGTCAGTAATAACTTAAATAATGACAATGTGGCCCAAACGTTTTTAGCGTCGAATTGTCCCTTACATTTGTCTAGTTTCTAAAAATATGTTGATAACTAACGGTATTACTTAAAAACAACACGTGCCTAACTGTTGACTCGAAAGCTAAGACTGTGTATGCGGCTGTCCTGCACAGTTTTTGTTTTCGAAATAACTTTAAAATATACTCATATATGATATACTACTAATATCATAAATATGCGAAAAGGAGATTGCTCTGCGCCCATACATTGTTCGCCCTGGAGCCAGGAGCATCGGAAAATTATGTGTTGTATTGTTGATCATTAGTAAACTCCTATAAGATCTTATTTTCATAGCGGACTAGCTGCAGAAAAGATATATGTCCAAAAAAGTATCAGATTTTGAGGTTATAATCTAACCATAACAACGAATATTAGATATAGTTTTTCATAACTCCGAATGATCTTTAAGAAACTGATTAACAAAATCATAATACATTTAGCTATTTTCAGTACCTACCTATATAATTAGGAACCTTTGCAATTTTTTTTAAAGCCTAAGTGTAAGTAAATAGGTAAGTGCAACATTTAAATGCATAGAATCTAATTAACATAGGTAGATAGTGGATACCTATATTCTTTGCATTGGTTTTGGAGTGAGATTAAATGTTTGTGTATATTAATGTATATATAAAACGCTTGACTATGAAACCAGCCTTACCAATTAGGTAGCCGGTAAGTTGTGTTAAACCTACAGTCCTACTTTAACTTACTGATTATGTTTGAATAAGAAATAAAACACAGATTTTAATTTCATGTTTATTGGTCATCTAAATTGGCAATTAAAATATAGTCTAAAAACTGTGCAGGGGTCGATATTATTTTGATGTCTTGCATAGCTTTAATACCAAATAATGGTCACAACATGGGCGCAGCACCGTGCGCAGCAATATTGTACGATTGCTTGTCGACCAATTTGAGCTGAATCAATTACTATGTAAACAAAATATGTTTTATTGCTGATATGGCGGCTGTGAATTTTGCTTCGTAATTTCCATATGGTTTCGGAATTATTTAATAGTAGTTCATTCAAATCCGACGGCTGAATCTACAACAAAAAAAAAATATTGTTGGTTACACATTGCATTTATAGTACAATAAATAAAACAATTTACACTTCAAATGTTGCATGACTATAACTGACCAGAAAAGATCTATTAGCTAAACAAAATAGCGCATCAGGCAAGTTTAAGCATACTATGGTCGGCACCAGATAAACATGCAATAAAGTACATAGATTTTTCCATAATATCCCTTCGTGGATACTCAAACAATAAATTATGAACCGTTTTTCATTACTAGAAAACCTAAAGGATCACGATAGAAGTTTCAGATATAGATTCAGGACAGCTTTATGTCATTATTTCTGTTTTTGTTACTTGGAAAGTCAATAAATGTATGAGGGTCAAAGACCGTTATTGCATGGGTATCTCATGTTTACCACAGCCTAATTTCTTGCAAGAGTTAACCAATCAAAAACGTCTCTCACCTCTCAGGGTTGAACTCAATTTCGCACAATCTAAAATGTGGCTGATACTTTCTGCTTATACGGAGTAACATTGGATTCGTGCCAGTGAACAACCACATACCACACGTTGATCATGTTGATGACCAACCATTGATACTTCTTGCAAATCTTGTGGTAACTCTATTAACAAATAATGTATGACAAGCATCACATATGTAATCATTTGCAGTCACCTGTAATATAAAAACATGTGATAAGTATAAAATAAACATTTTTATTTTATGTTTTCTCTTCTATACAGAGCCATTATAAATATAAATAGTTACAAATGGAAGTTAAAGCTTACTATTTGTGGTGCAACTCATTGCTGTGTTTGCACAAGAATTGCATAATTATGGAGAATATGCCGTATTTGTCTATTGAAGTGAATACCACAATTGGCACAACCCGGATGATTGCTTGTTGTAGGAGTATCCCTTGATGAAGATGGTGCTGAATAATGCCTGGCAGCACGATCACATATTTGCCAAAAAGGATGGCAAATATAATGTGATGCATGTATATTAAACAAAAAAAACAGCAAGTCAGATCAATGGCACCCACTGCAAATCCAATATCAAAAATGGCCCAATAATAATATATATAATAGTACCTCCAATGGCATAAGTCTTTCTATGATGATATTTCTGATATTCACATTATATTGAGTGTCAGTTCTCAGAGCAATCAGATGATGTGAGCGTGGCCGAGGTGCCAACATTCTATTGCAGAGTGCACAGTTTCTACCAACATTACTTGTTACTGAAGTGTTAGTCATATCTTGAGCTCTTGTCCAAAAAGTGGTGCATATGAGATCATGAGCTTGAACCTAAAAAAAAAACATACTTAGTTCAATTGTATTTTTACAGAGTATTTACCTATCAGATTGTTTCTATTATAATGAATATACCAAAATACTTTATAAATTGTTTCTTTTTGTTTTTTGTGAAAACGATAATTGCAAACATAATGTGTAAGGTCAAGTATAGAAACTTATTAGTAAAAAAATTCTGAGAGATCGCAAACAGAATAATATAGGTACAACAAAAAATAATATAATTACCAAAAGAGGTGCAGTCCATTGTTGTACTCAATGACGAATCTGTTCATCTTCCAACAACATGGAACCACCAGCAGAGCCGCAATTTACACAAAATAGACTTTCCATAGCGTATGCGTTAGTCCATTTATGACTGCCAAGTTATCGTTTGAGCGGTACTCCGAAAATCACAGCCAGGTAAGTCGTTTTTGAAAGCAATCCATTATAATAGCCAAGTCGGAATGTTAGTAGTCCCGAAAGTCATCAAAACACACCGACACAATTACAAAGAGCAAGCGACGCTAATGTAAACAGTGAAAGCACAGGTGCACCCACCTGTCAGACAGTCAGTCTAGTGACAATTTAGTGACGTCAAAAATTGGAGTGTGTGTAAAAATACGATACAACTTATCGATATTCCCTAAGATTTTGTTACAAGGATGACAATGTCCTACTTTACTTATAAAAACACTCTTCGATACTTTTTATAATATTAATACTTAATAACATTTGTATAACATAACAAAAACATTTATAGTACCTACCTACTTAATGTATTCAGTAACGATAAGTATTTTTATTCGATTGCGGCGAAGCCCAAAAGGAAAGTTATTTTTATATTAATTGTCGTAAATACCTAATCGTTTAGTTAAAAGTAAACCACACACTTTCTTAAACGATCATAAGAAAACCCTGAATCATGGTGAAATACGAAGGTTTTGATCACTTCAGCATTATTCTTACTATCTATTTAAAATCGAGTATGACCTCATGCACAAAGTACCTATACTCAGTATGATTTTTTGAATTAAGTATACATTTAGGGAATAATATATGGAATGGTAATTGAATGCTTTTATTGTATCTTCTGTTTGCTCTTTATTCGAAATAAAATCAGAATATGATTCATATTAAAAAATAATTACACTACAGTTCTTTAAAAATTAAATCTATTGATTACAATCGATTGGACATCCCTAATCTTTTTTGACATGCATGACGTTTGGTGAAGATGGCGGCGATTCATGTTATTATTCGCGAAAATACTTTTTATGTTCGTTTTGGCTTGCAGCTAGTCCGTGTTACAAAAGTTTTTGCAACTGATATAATAAAATAGAACATGAATTATTGTGTATGTCCGATACTTTTGTTGCACAGGGCGAATTTGGACATTGTCTTTTGTGATGATGAATGGATGTTTCTTTGTTACTTTTTCACGTCAGAACCGCTGAACGGATCTGAATGAAATTTAAAATAGAGATAGATAATAGTCTGAAATAGCACATAGGCAACTTTTTATCCCGGGAGTATATTCCTAGGGTTCACGCGGGCAAAGCCGCTGGCAGATTCATATTGGTCAAAAATGGTTCTGAAATGTCACAACTCCGTATTCATAACTAGATAGCCATACTATAACGTGTCAATGCCACTGCGATTCCGTTGTGAAAAAGGGATAGTGTTAGTCATCCTGTATTGCCTCGTCTTGCTATTACAACGGTATCATGATGATATTGGCACATTTAATTAGGGAGGCACAGAATTAGTCACTATGGGCCTCATCAGAAGGCTCAAAGTCACTCAAAGGGCAATGCAGAGGGCAATGCTTGGAGTTTCTTTGTGTGATCGAATCAGGAATGATGATGTCCGCAAGAGATCCAACGTTACCGACATAGCCCGAAGGATCGCCAAACTAAAGTGGCAGTGAGCAGGGCACATTGCTCGCAGAAAATATGGTCGATGGGGCCGAAAAGTTCTGGAGTGGCGACCACGTACCGGAAGATGCAACGTTGGAAGGCCTCCCATAAGGTGGACCGATGACCTGGTGAAGGTCGCGGGTAGCCGATGGACGCGAGACGCGCAGGACTGGTCGTTGTGGCTACGCTTGTCCAGTAGTGGACGTCTCCCGGCTGACATGATGATGATGAGTAATAATTAATTGGACTGTAAATATGGAGAGAAATGTAATAAGACATACTCAGATTATCATCATCATCCGCCTAGCATTTACCCAACTATATTGGGATCGGCTTCTAGTCAAATCGGATCCAGCTCAATACCAGTATTTACCGACTGCCTACCAGAGCTCCACAACCCATTAACTAGGTAACACAGTAGTTCTTGGCAAGACTAAAGTCAGATTTACTGGCTTCAGGCAATAAATACTCAGAGTAAATCAAATAAAAATAAAATTACTCCTTATTCAAGAAGCCTTTACAAAAAAGAAACTGGTTTAGTAAAACTTATAACTATATTTTTCTAGGCATTAACTTATTCTCAAACTTACTACTGGTCGGTTTTACAAGCTTTTATTTAACTTGCCTTGTTGGTTAGTTGGTATGTTTGCCATGTATTTATTTTGCAACTGATTTGCAGTTATCACCAAACGATCAAGCTGGGCTTTTTCATACTTGTTTGGTTTGGATGACGATATTATTAGCGCGCTTTTGTTCGCAACTTTGTACGCGCTTATCCCGTTTTTTCATGTCCCCGTAGGAATTTCGGGAAATTGTCTCTTAGTGCTCTGCCACACTCTCCAAGGTACCTATATGCCAAATCTCAGCTTTCTACGACCAGTAGTTTTGGCTGTGCGTTGTCTGTCAGTCACTCACTCAATCAGTCAGTAACGGAAGATTTTAATATATTAGGTTAAAAAAAAAACAAATCGTTAATGAGGACCAGCCTTACATCTCCATATGAAGTTATTGCGCCACACAACTTACAGTGCCACTATTGCTTGTTATTGCGCATTCAACTGAACGAAACCTCAACTAGTTGGACCTAAAGGTGGTCGTTCACTGATTGCTCTCAAGCAATCGCGAGTATTTTAATAATGGCAGAAGATCATTATTTATTTTCAAATGAATATGTACATTTTAAATATTTAACTATGTGTATACACTTAAAATAAAAACTCCTACCTAAATTATTGTAGCGTCAATAAATTCGTCTGCATCACTGTCGATGATCACTGTGGAAGTGTACCCAAAAGACTGGCGGCATTGCCACGTTATATGGCAATAATTATCCTCTGTCCAAGGTAATCGAAGGTTTATAAATCATCATCATATCAAACGAAAGACATCCTCTGCTGGACATAGGCCTCCCCCAAGTGTCGCCACAACATATAGTCCTGTGCGTCGCGCATCCATCGGCTACCCGTGACCCTAACCTAGTCATCGGTCCACCTTGTGGGAGGCTCGAAGGTTTACAGGGAGATAACTTAACTATGAGTTAAACTCTCTTTTTTCATGAAGTCTCACTGTGTACTATGTTCTGTTCAGTTTACATTCAAGCATTAAACATTAAAACTTGAGGAAATGTAAGATTGTCGACATGGTTAGCGCAGTGGGTCGCGGGTTCGATTCCTGCACAAAACAATTTTTTTTTTGTGAAAAAAAATACACATGTACACAAATAACCAGACTTATGTTGGAAGTCGGTAAAAAGACAGGCGTGTCTTTTTACCGCAAAAAGGAGTCGTTTTGACCAAACTCCTACTTTTCGGGGTGCATCTGTTCCTGTGACTGATCGACTTGAGCTCCTAGGCATGGAGTTGACAAACAGTCTCAACTTCGGCGCCACCATCGAGTACAAAGCCCAAACCGCGGCCAAAAAGCTGGGCATCCTAAATAGGGTGAAGCGATACTTCAGGCCTGGACAGCTTTTAACCCAATATAAAGCGCAAGTCCGATCCTGCATGGAGTATTGTAGCCACCTTGGGATGGCTCAGCTAAGTATCAGCTTGCCGCGCTTGACTCGGTGGAACGCAGAGCTAAGTGGCTCATCGGTGACGTAAAACTGGTGGATGCCAAGCTGCATAGCTTGGCTCATCGCCGTAAGGTTGCCTGCTTGTCGGTCTTCTACAGATTGTACTTCGGTGAGTGTGCCCAAGAACTCCACGACCTCATCCCACCGGCCCCCTTCTACCATCGGACATCCAGACGCACTGCATCTTACCATCCCTACCTTGTTGCTATTCCACCAACTCGCACTAAGCGTTTCCAAACGTCTTTTATAATGCGCACAGCAAAGGAGTGGATCTCTCTGCCTGTGTCCGTGTTTCCAAACGCTTACAACCCTAATCTCTTCAAAGTTAGAGTGAACAGGCTCCTTCTGGGTAAGCTCGCTCCATCGTAGACTTTCTCTCGGTCATCTCTGACCTAGACTGGAGTCAAGAGCAAACTCATCACAAATAAAAAAACAAAAAAAGTCTGGTTATTTGTGAATGTGTATTTATCTGTTTGTGGATGCATCCACTATACAGGAGAAATTCCTAGTGTAGGGGGAACTGTTTGGACGGCGAGCGTTGGGTGGCTCGCTGTCCGATCAGAACCAGCTCCGGGTCTACGGCGCGTTGTGTTCCACGCGCGCCTCAAAGAGATGTCAGCATAGTAGTCGGGGCCCGCTAGGGCCACTGCCTCTTGGGGTTGCGGAATTTGTTCGATAGAGTCACCGCGGCCCTGGAACGCAAAGTGCGTTAGGAGGAACATGGATGGGTTTTACTCAGTAAGAGTCTGACACTCCCTTCTGCTCCGCCCAGAGCGGGAGGAGTCATTTGATGATTTCCGATCCATAAAAAACAAGAACTGTTTAAAAAAAAACTGAGCAGTGTCACCCTATGTAATGTTTTCTTCATCTATTTTATTTCTGTAACTTATATGGTGTACATAATAAAGAGTATTCTATTCTATTCTATTCTATTCTACTGCCTCAGTGAGTGACCACCCTTAGATTTGGTCCGACAAATCAGTTTAACGACCAAGTCGAGTTTGAACGAAAGTTATAATTGGATTAAAGAGGATTTTAGAATAAATTGCTGTCGTGGTTGTTATATTTTGCTGGTGGGCTGTAATTGTTCTTTTGAGATCTGGCTGTTTTTCGGTACTTTGAGAGTGTAATAAATAATTATGTTGATAGATGAGGAGGGTGGCCAAAGAAATGATGGATGGGTTGTGTAGGAATTAATGGTGAAATTGTGAAAATAATGGTGTTTCTTCTCAGGATAGTCAGCTAGGAAACATCGGCTTCATCTAGTTTAAATTGACGAAAATTGGCGTGCGTTTAGCGTTCCGTACCCAAAGGGGGTAACCAACGGAACCTAAATAAGACTCCACTGCCCGTCCGTCTTTCCGTTTGTCTATCAGCGGACTGTATCTCATGAACCGTGATTTAGTTGTAATTTACACACAGTGTGTATTTCTATTGCCGGTATAACAACAAATAATATAAAAACCGGACAAGTGCTGGTCGGACTCACCCACCGAGAAGGTTAGATACATATTACTTTTAATAAAGACTAATTTTTTTAATGATTAAATTACAAATGTATTGTTTTCATATTTTTTCATATACTTGTAGTATGAGACGGTATTACTTACCAAATTTAATAGTTCTAGGTCAACGGAAAATACCCTATAGATTTTGATTCCCTTGAGAGTGTCGAAATAGATTTTTTTTGCGCGCGTTCTACCCCCACTTTGTTCCACCTCACGCCACATCCTAACTATTTATTATCTGTACCTTTAAGCTACTGATTATGACTGGCGTGGGTTATTTTACTTCGCGTTCGCGACAACCTCCACGCGTTCTCGAAATAAAGGGTCTTGACAGACAGACGGACGGACGGACAACAGCTTATGCTTTAATTTAGCTTCAATTTTATTTAATTTTTAGGAACCCTAAAAATTAAATAAAATTGAAAATAAAAGAGGGCCCTCATACAAGAAACATGTTTCTTTCGGTTTATTTTACGGAACCTTTCGTGTGAGAGTCCGACTCGTTATTAGCCAGTTTGTATCGGTCACTGAAGTTTTATAGAACTACATTAGTCAGTAATAAACCTAAAGACTTATTAGCAGATCACGAACGATCTCTTAAAGGACAAAGCCACACAAAGATAATAATATCTGGAATCTGAGTAAAAACCTTCATTCGTGACCTGATAAAATCTCTTACAAGTAAATCCGTTTGGCCATTTAAGTCGTCGCCGTAGCTCGAAGAATTAGTAAGTTGAAGCCAGGAATTAGCAAATTAAGACGTGGAAGCGTTTGTAGTAAGCTTTGGAGGAGTAACGGTCGGTTTGGTTGATTTGAACACGGTTTTTAGTGTTTTATTGAACTTATTAAATTTTACTTCAACTTTATTTTAATCACTTGCGATGGTTTTGCTCTTGACTCTAGCTAGCAATGACAGAGACAAAGTTACCAAGAAAAAAATGTTTACTCTAACTTTTGTACGTCTTCGGAATACTGACTCAGGCAGAGAGTTGCACTCACAAAGACGTTGGATACGCTTAGTGCGAATTGGTGGAATAGCAACAAAGTAGAGATGGTAACTTGCATTGCAACTTCTAGATGTCCGATGGTAGAAGGCCTCTGGGATGAGGAGAACTTTATGTATGGTAGTGGTACATAGGCGGACTAAATATCACTAAGCATTCTGTACCAGTCCACCTGAGTTTAAAAGACGTCATTGTGGTAAGTATGCAACAAAAAAATACTATTTATTACTCTTGGTTTAATAAAACTCAGCAGCAAAGATCTACCAAAAACAGCCGAGACCTCTAAAATTATATAAAATGTGCACTATGCAGACAAGCTTATTATAAACTAGGGGAGTAAATTAATGATAAAAATACTTGGCTCAATGCTGGTCCACTCCACAGCGACTTATGCGCCCAAACTTTGAAAACATTGTTGGAGCTGCTAAAGATTGTAAGACCATCTTTGCATTGTTTAATTTCATGCATTAATTATTTCAATACGAGTAGTAGTAGTAGTAGTATTTCAATATGAATGTAACCATGAATTTGTAAACAGTGATATAAAAG
Organism: Lacanobia wlatinum; assembly: GCA_947578705.1. NCBI lineage: Eukaryota > Metazoa > Arthropoda > Insecta > Lepidoptera > Noctuidae > Lacanobia > Lacanobia wlatinum. Next base: position 19,179,202 of record OX388046.1, on the reverse strand, counting down.
AGTGTTCATGGAGTTTCTTGCACGTTCTCCTCCATAGGATCTGCTGCGCTGGAGATTGGCTCAGTAAGTGTGTTTTATTATCTAGCTTCATTTATATGACTGACAGACCTTGACAATTCAAAATTTCCTGTAACTGATCTATCTGAAATGTAGGATTTTGTATTTATTTTCTTAACTTTGCCAATCGTTACAGTAATGCTGACGGGTGTCGTGTTGTCCGTGCGATCTGGAAATAAAGCGACGAATAGCCATTACTAAAGATGCTATGACGCATCTTCAGAACATTGGAAAACATCGCGGTATAAACTACAAAACCAAGGCCCAGGTTTGGATAGAGCACTAGTTTTCCCGATTTTTGTGTATGGGGTTGAGACGTGGATAATTGGAGTAAGAGAATGACAGTATAGACGCATTCGAAATGTGTTGCTGAAGGCGGATAGGTATTGAAGTGGGTATAATCCATCAAATATTGTCTATGATAAGCGCCAGATAAACTTGCGATAAAGTACATTGACCTCTCTTTAATATCTCTTCGTAGATCCCGAACAATAAATTATGAACCGTTTTTCATTACTAGAAAACGTAAAGGATCACGATAGAAGTCGATTCAGGACAGCTTTATTTCTGTTTTTGATATTAGAAAATTCAATAAGATGTATGTGGGTCAACGACCGTGATTGCAATTTTATCTGGTGTTTACCATACACCTAGTTCGGAGGACGCCTTCAAAGTTTTTAAGTTCGCTCAGTTAAGTATAAGGTGCGATGGGACTGGCATATACAGTTGTGTTAGAGTCCCTAACTAAAATAAAGAGAGAAAAAATCTCAATATCAAGACCCGATCGTCTGCAGCCGTTTCTTACAGCGTATTTTGACCTATTTTGGCCACATAAACGAGGCCGGTCGCCAACACGATGGTCTGACCAAGTGAAAGAAGCTACGTCCTCAAGCGAATTCCAGCCACCAACTGGTGATGGAGACAGATTGTCCGCTTAAAGGGGTCCTCTGTTATGAGGGACAGATTAAAGAGAGATTGTGTTATTCAGTTACTGGGATGTTAAGGTCAGATAGCCAAACGCTTCATTTACAACAGTTTTATATTTTTCACTTAAAACACTACTTGAAAGTCGTAGGAAAGCCAAATACGCAATTTCGTTTACTTGGATGACAAACCAAATACGTCATCTAAGTAAACAATTTCCAGCTATTTTAATTTAAAGCCAGACTACGGTACCGATTATGATTAAATTTAAATGAGATCAATCGGAAAATATATCCATTCACATAAAACAAGAATTTTTGAAATCGGATTATAAATGACGGAGTTATGATGGAAAAACACAAAAAAAAAATTACAATCTAATTGAGAACATCCTCCTTTTTTAAAATCGATTAAAATTACTGCTTCCCTTGCTGCATCCTGTCCTACTGGAAGTAGACCACAATTTAGTTGGAATAAGGTTAGGCGACCTTGTGCTAAATTATGACAGCTTTTTTTTGTTGTTAGCCTATGTTGTCCCATTGTTGGCAAAGGCCTCCCCCATATTTTTCCAGCCAACTTTGTCTGATGCCTTTCCCGGCCAATCCGTCAGGAATGAGTACAAATCGTGACGCCAGCGTTTTTTAAGCCTGCCTCGGTTGCGACGTCCGTTATCAGGCAATCACTGCGAGGCGTTCTTGGCCCATCTGTTCTCGTGCATCCTGTAAATGTGGCTCGCCGAATTCCATTTTAGCCTCGCTGTTTTGTCTTCAAATCGTCGCTACTTAATGTGTTGCGGATTCTGCCGGTTCGTTTTATATACAGAATACTACGCTCCATTCCTCTTTGGCAGTCCTAAGTTTCAACTTCTGAGTCTCAGTCAAAGACTACGTCTGAGCGCCATAGGTTAGGATAGGCAGGATACACATGTCGACGAGCTTACGCGTTAGTAATATGGAAAGGTCGCCCTTCATGAGCGCCATCATTGACCAGTAGCTCCTCCAGGCATTATCGACTCGACAGTTTTATAATGGAGAAAAATACAAAATAAACTGTTTTATGTATCCAAATTTTACACAGTAAATACAACACGATCTACCTTACCCAACACCTCAAAATCCTTCAAAAAATACCACTACCTCAAAACCCACTTCATTCGCAACAAATTACGAACGCTCCTCCAATTAAAGTTTTCATTCATAGCTCATCGTGTGCCTAGTATGGAATTAATTAAAGCCCTGGAACGAATCCAATTCCCGAGATTTTGTCTGCATCTACAGTTTAGATGCATGTGTTTGGTAGAGTGTGACAAGGTAGAGTGGGTTGTGGACTGTTTTTAGGGTTCCGAACATCCGTAAAAAAATGGAACCCTTATAGGATCACTCGGGTGTCTGTCTGTCTGTCTGTCTGCCCGTCTGTCACAGCCAGTTTTCTCCGGATCAACTAAACCGATTCTGTTGAAATTTAGTACACATATGGATTTCTGTGACCCAAATAACGCAAGTGTTACGTAAATACTAATTCGAAAATTTGAAAAAATATTTTAAATTAAGTGTGAACGTTTTAATTATACGTTGAGCCCGACTCGCACTTGGAGAGTTCAACTTCAGCTTCAACCACGTTTCTTGCATGAGGATTTTGTGTTACCTAATTGCTGGGTTGTGGAGGCCAGATAGATCCCGTTTTTCTCCGTTCCCGTAGGAATTTCGGGAAATTTTAGATCAGCCACTCAATAACGCAAGAGTTTTAAAATATGGATTGATGATTGGTTGGATTTTTATTCAGATTTAGGAATTTATAATTAAATTTTTGTTTGGTGTTCTTATATATGTGCTAAGTTAATGTTCTAAGGCAAAAACTGGTCGACATTCGGCCAAAGCCTGTTCTTTGCTTTGTTCGCGTTTTATTTTTCTAACTGTAGCAATCAGTTTATTTTTAGACATAATGGCATTTTATTTGTCCTGAAATACAGGCCCCAAGCCTAGTTTAGGCACCAGTCTGCCACGATATACTTACTGTGTGCTATTGTTCCTTAGAAACCTTGTATCTAATGTGTATTGTGGCGAGAAAATAAATGTATTATTATTATTATATTATTATGACCTTCATTATCATCATCTTCTGGGCCTTGTCCGATATCATTTGGAATCGAAACACGGTTTTTTTTTCCACTAAATCGCTTTGATTTTTCCTCCCCAGCACCAAACAATACAGGCCTGTATTGAATCATCATCATCATCATATCAGCCGAAAGACGTCCACTGCTGGACATAGGCCTCCCCCAAGCGTCGCCACAACGACCGGTCCTGCGCATCTCGCATCCAACCTGTATTGTATAGAATAAAATAAAAACTGTAAAAATTTTGTTTATACTGATCCCTCGCACGCCAGTCCAACTCCGGAACCGATTCAATCAGAATCCAATAATAATCATCATTCAACAGATTTGAATTCTCAATTAAAAAGAAATATCTAGAACCGAGAGAATACTCAATTAAATGAAAGAGGCACAACTGTTTGTCAATTAATTAATTAATTCTCCTATTCCACAATACGGAGGGACAAAAAACGAACCAATTAGTCTGATTGCGTTTCATGTCGCTCAACTTCACAGATTTATAAAGAAACTAGCACTTCGCCCGCGACTTCGTCTGCGTGGCTATTTTTTGTAAAGAATCCCTAATTTTTTCTAGTAATAATTATGGTCTATATTACTTAGGGATAATAAAGCATTTAAATGGTGAAAGAATTTTTGAAATCGGTCTAGTAGTTTTTGAGTTATTTTTTTTACAAATAAACAAACAAAAAATTGAATCTTCAAAGTCAAAGTCAAAACGTTTATTGCGAACCAAGTGTAGTGTAGTGTTGTTTTGTTAGTAGGTACTTATGACTTAGCAGCCTTTTATAAGCATTGCAATAGGTATTATTATTATTCGCCTGCACTTTCCATCCTAAATTAGCATGCATTAAACATTATTATTTCTTAGTTATTTTCATTTACATTAATACAATTAAATTGAGAAATTATAGTTATATCAGAATTAAAATTTCAATAATAATTAATTAAATACAATTTCCAGCAATATTAAATGTCATAATTATAATGAAAGAATAAAAATGGAAACATCAATATAATTAATTAAATAAAATTTTCAGCAATATTCAATGTCATAATTATAATTTGAGTAAAAATTAAAATGTCAATAGATACACAAATAGACATTTTAACACTATTTGTGTTAAAATGTCAATATTTGTATCTTTCCTGTTTATAATATTAGTTTAGATAAAAGCATAGCTCCACAGCAACTCACACTAAGCTACGCACGTATAGTTTCACTAAGTATAAAAATCTACGTGAAATAATGTCTGGCGACTACTCGCTAAGACCAAGCGCACGGATGAATAACTGACGAAGAAAGTAAAAAATATGTCGTTCCGACCGATATTCGGTCCTTGTGTTCAATGTCAACAGAGATTACCTAAGATACGCAGCAGTTGTTATAGCACATAAGTGTGGCGCAATCACAGGTGTATTGTTTGTTCCTATCCCTCTCATAGTCTGATGAATGGTAATCCAGGATTAGAGAAATATAGAAAGCTGAAATTTGTCATGTAAGTTCCTTGGGAAGTATAAGGGAGCACTAAGAGAGGATTTCCCAAAATTCCTACGGGAACATGAAAAAACGAGATATGCGCGTAGAAAGTCGTGGACAAAAGCTAGTCTGATCATATACGCACTTCAGTTGCGAGTTTGGCTTTTTTCAGAAAGTCGTTATGGCTTACTGAATAAAGCCAAAAAAAGTAGGAATGTTCTTCTATCCTAGCGTTTCCACTCACGTCTGCCTTGTTGTGTTAGTCCGATTCATTCTCAAATCTGATGGACGAAAAAAAAAAACCAACTGGAACTCAAATTTCAGCGAGCGTCTATGTTTCCATCCACATGTATATATACGTCATCTGCCATCAAAGCAAGAGTGAACAGAAATCTTCAGGGCACGCTCACTCCATCATAGACCTCATCCATCACTTTCCATCAGGCATGATCGAGGTCAACAGCAGGCCCATTCCTCAATAACTCTGTGCCTGCGTCTGTGTTTCCGAACGCTTACAACCCTCATCTCTTTAAAGTCAAAGTGAACAGGCTCCTTCTGGGTAAGCTCGTTCCATCGTAGACTTTGTCTTTGTCATCTCTAACCTAGTCTAGAGTCAAGAGCAAACCTATCTCAAATAAAATAAATAAATAATAAAGAAAATCTAATTATGCAAACCAAGGACCTCCAGCACCAACCATGCCATGCATTCACACCATAAATCTAACTTGGTACACACACAAAATGAAATGCTACTTAAAATTCACTTTGTATCTAGTTTTTGCGCCGTTTTCGAAACAGCTGCGACTACAGACATAAATTGTATTTTTTTATTCGATTGAGAAACGGTACAACACTCGATTATAAACTTTTCGTATTTGTCTTCGGATGTGGATGGAGAATTCGAGTGAATAATGTATGTAAAGAATCTAGTAATAAGAACAGCCGTACCGTCAATCTTAAAGATTCAGCAACGCTCCCCGACGTTGGTCTGTCCCGAAATGGGTGACCATTTTAGCATGCTGAGATTACCGTTGGTCTCGGCTATCATTTGTAAATATTTGGCATTTGTTACGGGTTGTCAGGAGCCAGAAACTGCCTCCCTGATCGAGTGGTTTAGGCGTTTGCCTTGTGACCCGGTGGTCGTGGGATCAATTCTCATGGGAAAGCATACTTTGTAGTTGTTTTCCAGTTTGGCTAGGCCATTGCAGGTTTGAATCACCTGATTGTCTGATAAAGATGATTCCGTGCTTTGGAAGGCACGTATAAGCCGGTGGTCCCGGCCGCCAAATGGCGGTCATCAATAAACCACGTCAGAGGCCCTTGAGGCGGTTTAGAAACTCTGACACTAGACTGTGTGGGGTCGACAGACTTTACTGCCCACACGAGAAGAAAGAGAAGCCAGAAAATCGAAACAAGAACTACATTGTCCCCCAGTTACTGGGTTGTGGAGTTCAAGCTGTCATTCCATGTAAAATAATGGTACCCAACTGCATTCGATTAGACTAGAAGCCAACATTAAAATAGTTGGGAAATCGCTGGGCAGGCTAAACAGTAGTTATTATAATCATTATCATATCAGCGGAAAGACGTCTACTGCTAGACATAGGCCTCCCCTCAGCGTCGCCACAACAACCGGTCCTGTGCGTCTCGCATCCATCGGCTAAACGTGACCTTCACCAGGTCATCGATCCACCTTGTCGGAGGCCGTCCAACGCTGGGTCTTCCGGTAGGTGGTCGCTACTCCAGAACTTTTCGGCCCCATCGACCATCTGTTCTACGAGCAATGTGCCCTGCCCACTGCCACTTCAGTTTGGCGATCCTTCGGGCTGTGTCGGTAACCTTGGTTCTTTTGCGGATATCATCATTCCTGACGTAATCACGCAAGGAAACTCCAAGTAGTTCAAACAGTAGTTACCTAGCACAACATTATCTGTTACCAACAGTACTTAATATCATCAGCATCTACTTAGCCTTCTCCCAACTATATTGGGGTCGGCTTCCAGTCAAACCGGATTCGGCTGAATACCAGTAATTTTACGTGGCCCGGCTTCCTATCAGACCTCCACAACCCATAAACTGGGTAACACGGTACTCCTTGGCAAGACTGGTGTCAGATTTTCTGGCGTCTGATTATCCGTAATGATTGTCACAAAGCTACAAATAACAGCAAACGTGCTTTCCGAGACACGGAGAAGTCGGTATATTAAGATGGTCACCCATCTACAGACCAACCTCGGCAGGTGTTGCTTAACCTTGAGGATTGATCCGTGCAGCTGTCGTAATTAAGCCACGAGCTTCTCTTCCAACAGTACTTAATAGCTCACATAAATTTACGAGTACATACGTTTTCCTACGTATCCAAGAGGAAAATAACAATTATTTTGAAAGCCTTCTTTGCGCACCGGTCGGGGACACAAACAAAGAAATGAAAAGTAAACATTGCTTTTATATAAAATACCTGTTACGCAAAGGTATTTTTTACCATGGGAAAATCTTTTTTTTTTCTTCTCAGTGTTCTATGGGTTTATTACTGTATGATGTTGAATTTGTATGGGATCGGATTTTTATAGTAGTAGGCAAGCGCGTCAGCATGTGAAAAGATACAAATAGAACTTTAAATTAATAATCCAATATTTTTACTCTATAATTATTATTTTGCTCAATGAAGCCAAACAAATTGCCACTTGAATGGCTAGACTAATAAATAATTGGAGGTAATCTATCGCCTTGACTAATATAATTATTTAGACTACTGATTAATTTGAAATATGTTACATGAAAAAATATAAAACTCTATAAAATATTAAATAGCTCTTGTATGCGATGTCTTTGTTTTAGGGTTCCGTATCCAAAGGATAATCAATGATCTGTCCGTTCGTCCGTCTGTCTGTCTGTCAGCTGGCTGTATCTCAAGAACCGTAATAAGTAGACAGTTTACATTTCTTCAGAGTAATATTATAACAAACAAAATTAAAACGTACATAAAAATAAAAGGGGCTCTCATAAAAGAAACATGTTTTTCGGTTTACGGTACGGAGCCGTTCGTTTGAGAGACCGACTCGCACCTTGGCCGGTTTTATAGATAAGATTGAGTTATGAATTTTACTTTTATTAAATTAGTTTTTGTATCACCTGAATTGGAGTGAAGTAATAATTTCCCTGTTAAAAGTTTTTGACTAGGGAGAAAAAATGATAATATTCCGGCGTTCCGTAGTCAACTTGATTAGTTCTCTCTCCTAGATTTGTATAGTTTTTAAATTGTATTTTTTTCGACAGAGCATTGAAATATATAACTTATTTTGATTGGATACCTATTAAATTCAATTGATAATTAAAAAATCCCCTACCTTAATAAAATCCTTTCAAAGTATGGGGGTACACCGACAGCTTTTTACAGCGAATAATTCGCTGAAACTGATAAATTTGTGATGCGTCCGATTTTTTTATTACCGACCCATTGGTCTTTGGAGAGTGAGTCAAGAGCGCATAAACAAGGGACAGAGAAAAAATCATTGGGCATACAACATTCCCAAATGATTTTTTTTAACCGACTTCTGAAAAAGAAGGTGGTTCTCAATTCGACCGCGTGTGTTATGTGTGTTCGCCTATAACTTTGTCGTTTATGAACCGATTTCTATGATTTTATTTTTACATGAAAGGGTATACTTCCGAGGTGGTCCCATTACCACCACGTCAGGATCTGATGATGGACACCCTGAAAAATCGAGGGCAACTCTCGAAAATTGTAGGCACGCATCTGTTAAAAACCTGATATTCATGTGTATATCGGGTGATACTACAAAAAATGAAGGTTTGGATCAGACCTGATGATAGGGACGACAGAGAGTCAAGGGAACTCCACATCGGTATGTAGGAACTACCAAGTGTTTGGGCCTATTTCATTCGTATTGAGACCTTTACACCGAAAGCTTTATTTTCATAACATAACATCACGCCGGTACGCTGTGACCACTAAAAGTCGATGTTTTTGGTTATTTCATCTTTTGACACCGACTTCCGAAATTAAAGGTATTTTATACTTTGTAGTGTTTTGTTTTTGGCAGTCGGTTATATTTTTTGTAAAAAGTTTTTTTTATTTTTGTTGCCCAAAAGATTCCATTTATTTTTTATTTTTTTGTTGTATACCTACCACAGTGTAGTCTTTTTAACCCAAAGGTTGACTATTTGAGAATGCCTTGTTGCATTAAGTCTGCCCATGTACCACTACCGTACATAAAGTTTAAATAAATAAAGAAAACATCAATGAAGAAATGAAATCCAGTCAAATACCCTATTGCCATGTTCGATAGTAATGCTGATTCTTCAAACAAGTCAAAAATTAGAAAAATCAATAAACTCCGACTGCAAAAAAATAAACCGGGACACTTTTATGAACGCAAACTGTTTCCTAATTGAATTCAAACATATAGCATATATATATTTCTGTAACCTCCATTTAATTTCCTTCATTTTTATACCCTACTCGATAGGTTTGGTTAAAAAGAAAAATAACGACTTACAATTTAGCGTCCAAAATCCACCATGTTGCTTTTTTTTAAAACACCTATCTAAGGACACCTTAATAGTCGAAATCCATTCAGCTGTTTGGGAGGTACGAGGTAATAAAGAAATAAACAAACAAACATACATACAAGAAACGCGCAAAAAAACATAACCCTTCCCTGGCAGTTGGGTAAAAAAGCCTGCTCTCTGAGCATTGATATATAAAAAACCCAAGATACACACTCAGCATCTCAAAAACGTCCGCAAAAAACAAGCGCAATATGCGCAAGTTTCAAACAGTCTCGCATCGCTCGCCATACTGTACTGCTTTGTAAAAACAACTTTAAGCGATCCGTGTAAGATTGAATTTGCAAAATAAATTGTTTATAGTATAACACATAACTCACACATGACACTTGATACATGTCAGTTTTTGACGACAGTTTCGAGTGTTGCATTTGTTCGATACTGTACATCTTGGGTTTTTTTTATATATCAATGTCTCTGAGGCTATAAATATGCTGTCAAAATGTCACTTAATTAACCCCTTATATTTTTGCAGTTCAACAATCGCAGTCGCTAAAAGAATGATACTGTCCAGATTTTTTTTTTTTTTTTTACTATATATAGGCATACGTTTGACCACTATCTCACCTGATGGTAAGCGATGATGCGGTCGAAGATGGAGCACGTTTGCCTAGAAGCAACCTATTCACTCTTGTCTTAAAGACTCCCAGGTTGTTGCTATCTGGAAACACAGACTCTGGCAGGGAATTCCACTCCTTAGCTGTACGCACTATGAATGTGTTCCCAAAACGTTTAGTGCGATTCCAGATTCTAAATACTAGACCCTCAGAGGTTTTAGACTCTAGAACATCTGAGAGCCCAGTACGAATGTTTTAACTTACCTAGTTATGTACAGTATCGTTAACGTAAGTGAATTTTGAATATAAAAACTTCACAGTATTTTGATTTAATTTTATGAGGCATAAACAATATTTATCAAACAAAAATATTAATACAGTATCCGATTAAAAAACCGGCTAAGTGCTAGCCGGTCTCGCACACGAAAGGTTCCGTACCATAAACCTTAATTTTTATTATTTTTAGGGTTCCGAAAAAAAATGGAACCCTTATAGGATCACTCGGGTGTCTGTTTGTCTGTCTGTCTGTCTGTCCGTCTGTCACAGCCAGTTTTCTCCGGATCCACTGGACCGATTCTATTGAAATTTGGTACACATATGGACTTCTGTGACCCAAATACGGACGCGTTACGTAAAATATTAAATTTTAGTGTGGGTCATTTTTGGGGGTCAAACGAGAAAATTAAAAAAAAAGTTTTTTTAACAATATTGTGAGACATATCAAATGAAAGGGCTTACTGTGAGGGTTTAAATTATTATTTTTTCATAATTTTAAAATAAATGGTATTGAAGTTATTCAAGAAATTAGACGAAAAATGACCATTCCCCCCCCTTATCTCCGAAACTACTGAGCCTAAAATTTTGGAAAAAATCGAGATAATAAATTTTTACCTAAACATTATAGGAAAACCTATTAGAAGTCTGTATTGTTAAAATAACACGTTAAAAACAATTAAATTCGTTCGGAACCCTTTGCACGCGACTCCGACTCGCACTTGGCCAGTTTTTTTGTTATAGCGGCACTAGAAATACTCATTCTGTGAAAGTTTCAACTGTCTACTTATAACGGTTATGGACGGACAGTGGAGGCTTAGTGATAGGGTTCTGTTGGTTACCCGTTGGGTAAGGAACCCTAAGAAATGTTGAGTGTAAAATTGAAATGAGCAAAAATGCTCATAAAATAAAAACTCCTGAACCAAACTAAATCAAATTTTACGGGACCAAACGGCAAGTATACCGCATCGAACTAAAAAGAATCACAGAAATCGAATCAGAAACCTCGGAGTAATCGGTGTGTGTAAAAAAAATACCCACCGAATTGAGAACCTCCTTCTTTTTTGAAAGTCGGTTAAAAACGAGCGCTATAGTTATTTAAAATTTTACCGTATGTCATAAACAATCGTGCTAAAGTCACCAAAATCTAAGAAGTCCGATTTGACAGCTGAGAAGAGACGAATAGAAGACTGCACTAAGTGCGAAAGAGATTTATTTTTATGTCTCTTTCATACTTACTAGTAAAGCAATGTTGAATCCAGCTGTCAAAACGGGCCTTTTATTTTTTGACAACTATAGGCCTTCTGGTCACGTGAGACTAAGGACATGCACATTGTAACGGCACAGCAGCAGCACGGCTATGGCTAGCTAGCCACCAGCGCGCTAACTACGCCCCAGCCGCGAGGTGCAAGCTCAGAGTCAAGCGTTGTATTGCTGGCGACTCGATGTCGGCGGCTAGAAGCACGCAGTCGGCGCGCTGTAAGCACGCTGTCGGCGCGCTGTAAGCACGCTGTCGGTGCGCTGTAAGCACGCTGTCGGCGCGCTGTAAGCACGCTGTCGGCGCGCTGTAAGCAAGCGGTCGGCTCGCTTACAGCGCGCGACTGCGAGTCGAGTTGTTTGGTAACGGCAAGCGCGCTGACTGCCTGCCATTAGCTTTTTCATACTGGCACCATAAAATATATTTTACAACTCATGATTTCATGCTCTAATATGAATGACAAGTAAATTGCTGTGTTGGAGCGGTGCCGTTGCGGTGCTAGTATAGTGTGCCATGACCCTAACGCAGTTTCATATTTCTTAGGGAAACTCCAGAATTTTCTATTTATTTCGGAAATGCCGAAATCCAAGTACTTCGCCAATAATCTAATTACGATGAATTAAAACTTATATTCAAAAGTCAAAAACGAAAGGGCTGAGAGTATATATTTCGGATATTGGTTTTCACGCTATCAACAAACATGAATAATTGAATATGTAATCAAAGGTTGTTTATCACATTTCAAGGTATTATGAAGGAATTTCGTAGAATTACTTACACGTGTATTAAATCATTTTGGTATTTACGATTTCTGAGAAATCGAACAAAAACTTCCGTAAAGTTTTGTTTACCAAATACACCGCGTTAATTCAATAGAAAAGGGAAGCCCTTGTATTTATATATATCTTTTTACTTAATAAGTTTTATAAAGATTAATATTAAAATAAATGGAAAAAATCTTCTAATATATAAAAATGTAACAGTGTTTGCTATCGAACTTCTCCGAAACGGCTAGACCGATTTTTATGAAATATTTTGTATATATTTAGTATGTTTTTGACTATTTTTTTATTTGGCAAAACAACGTTTGTCAAGTCAGCTAGTGATAACATAAATTTTAGTTTGTTGTTTGTTAGACTCTGACACTAGGGTGTGTGGGGTCGTTAGACCTTACTGCCCACACGATAAGAAGAAGAAGTTTGTTGTAAGTTGTGTGTATTTGTTAATTTAAATTTTTATTTGTGTTAATTTGTTACTATCGAATATATAACCACTATACAAGATGATAAACTTATTAAACAAATGAAATAAATGAACAGAAGGAATAAAATTATGTAAAAGGAAATATAATAAATATGCACCCGTCATGATTGTTATCTAAATATTCTACGTCTTTATTCAGGATACGATTTGCCCGTGCGGAAAGTCTTCATCCAAATCTATTGAGCCGTTAAAACGTGAAGCGGTATCAAGCAGCAACACACACACAGACAGAGTTACTCTCGTATTAATAGTAACAACAAAGTGTGGAGTTTGAGATGGATGCAAGATCTAATCTAATCTAATCTAATCGAAATTAGCGCGTTATGTCCCATTACTGGGCAAGGAGCTTTCCCATTTCCACACACGTCTGCGGAGTGTTAGGGTCATCGTAAAAAAGTCCCTCTTATCTCTCAAATACTATGCTAAAGGTAAAAATCTGCGTGATATTTCCCTCTGCCATTGCGATCCAGTCCTTCTTATAAGAGTCAAGTTAGTCACTTCACCTTCGTATTGGTCTGCCACGATGACGCCTAGCATTGAATGTGACTGAATAAGTGGTTCTGTTAGCTAACAGCTCATCTGACATGCGACAGAGTTGTCTGGCCTAATACTCTTATGAAAAAATGCTTTTCGGGTAACACCTGTGATAACGTAAGAAAAAGATTACCATCGTTAGGCCAATGTCCTTCATCGTCGTCCCCAATAAAGTTGGAGTCGGCTTTAAGTTTAATCTGCTGCTGCTCAATACCAGTACTGTAAATAGAGCGAAAGCCTATTTGACCTCCACAATCCAAATACTTATGCATCAATACAGAAAACATGTCATCATAAAACCTTACATTCAAATTCTCAACATGTTTATTCATCAAAATCCTAAGCAGTTACAGAATTATTAACATAACTCCCTCGTTCGTAATTTATGTTAAATTCTGACATAAAATTATCATCTTTTGTTAAGTGTGAGATTCAATATGTGAGATGTTCACTGAAGAAGTATAAGGTGATACAATTCGAGCTCCTATTTTTACACCGCTGTAAATAAGACATCTCTCAATTATGGCGTTAATTTTTTCTAGACAAATTATATACTAAAACCTTCCTCGAAAACCATTCTATCCACTGGTGAAGACAGAATAAAAATCGATGCAGCAGTTTTTGAGTTTATCGCAAACAGAGCGACGCAGCGGAGGACTTTGTTTTATAATAATGTAGTGATAGTGATGTAGTATACATAAATACTAGTATTCAGCTGATTCCGGTTTGGCTGGAAGTCGACCCCAATATAGTTGGGAAAAGGCTGATGGACGATTATTAGTAATACATTTTCAATATGAATAGGAGAGTCTTCCACCTGGACAAGCATTACCGTGGCTTGAAAAACTCTTAACAGACTCCGTACTCAGGTCGGCCGCAGTAAAGGCAACCTCTATGATGTTTGATGATTCTTGGATGGCTCTGATCTTCAGTCCAGGCCCACTTTTAGTCTTGCACCTGTGTGCTGCGTCAGTGAATGGCATTACCGTAGCTGAGTATAGGGCCAAATTTTTATTTTTTTTTTGTTTTAAAAAAAACCTTGCCCCACACTAGAAATTTCTCCTGTATCGTGGGTGCGTTTACAAACATACAATTTCACATACACATACAGCCAGACCCGGAACAACTATCTGTAGGCCATACAGATATTTGTTCCGGGCGGGAATCGAACCCGCGACACGCCGCGCAGCAGTCGATCGCTCCACCACTGCGCCAACTGTTTCGTCAAACTACTGGTCGTAGAAAGCTGATATTTGGCATGTAGGTTTCTTGGGGAGTGTAAGGGAGCACTATGAGAATTTCCGGAAATTCCTACGGGAACGTGAAAAAACATATGCGCGTACGAAGTCGTGGGTAAAAGCTAGTATTTAATACTTAATTTACCATCGTTGTGGTAATTTTACCGCGATGAGTGGTAGTTCAGCGAGTCATGTTTTTCTTCTACTTAGCGTGTAAGTAAACACTGAAACACGACGCCGACAACGTTTCGTGTTTAGTTATAGTTTTAATAAGGTTTTCGCTATAATATGTATTAGTTTATTATTGTTCTAGATAATTTTGTGTATTAAATCTATGGGCCTCAGTTGCCTGATAATAAAATTATTATTATTATTAAAAGAAAAATATAATTACTAACTACCACTCAACGCGGTAAAATTGCCACAGAATGTAATGTGAGATTTGTCAAACTAATCGAAATTCGGTAACGGTAGCCAATCTCAACGGAGATTAGAGAAGTTCGTTGGAGATATATCATAGAAGTACAAGTGTGTACTCAAATACAGGTGCGCTCTTTGTTCCTTTATTCTTATAGTACGAGAGGACGGCAATCAGTGGCCGGGAAGAGATTAGGCGGAAAAATTAACGGCTTTTTGTGCTTTCCGAAGCACGGATGTGTCATTAATTTTAAAACTCCAAATTCAAATTCAAAAGTCGTTTATTCAAATTACAGCCTAATTTGAATAAACGACTTTTGAATTTGAGAGCTAGCACTTTTTGTGTCAAGTTTTACAAAAGACAGTCCCCCAAAACGTCAACCCGTCACCACTTCCTAGTGTTCTAGCTGTGGAGAAGAAGTAGCGCAACAAACTTCCCAGAAACACATATGTCTGTTACGTTGAATTTATACCAAAAATTAATAACAGAAAAACCTGGTTTAGGTTTTTGCTCGACCTAGGAAACTTGGCAGTACGTTTGCGATCGCAATACCAACGGGGCAGTTGTTGCTATAATGAAAATGTGTGGCATTTCAAATCAATGTGGTAGAAGTAATTTCGAAAATCCGCCTAAGTCATTAAAGGATTCAAAAACCCAGAAGTCTTCCTCATTCCAACAAATGTATTTTCTAATTTCAATGCCTGTTGGTAGAAAACGACGTTGACCTTTTAAAAAATAAGCTTCCTTCACCTTCAAACAAAGTTACCATAGTAACGAAGACCTTTGAACTGAAGCTAAAACAAAATACCGGAATTATTTTGCTTAGGCTTAGTGATAGTAAATAATTCAATTTAAGTAAATGAAAATTGACAAAAAATGCTTTTAGGTTTTGTTATTTTGCTTTAATTAAAAGTAAGAAAGCATACATTAAATTTGTAAGTGTCGAAGTTGATTTGTCTTGGTGACCACAGCCAGAGACGGCGTTGTAAACACTTTTTATGCATACCGGTGTCAGTGTGGGTTTCAACAAGTCAATAAAGGGCCTGTTCCCACTTAAACGGACCTTCTGTTTAAATGGGTTACTCAGAAATTATACAGTGTCCTTCGCGTCCAGTACAATAACGCTTTCAGGGTGTTGATGGGCATGCCCCGATACTGCAGCGCATCAGAGATGTTTGCTGAAGCTCGTGTTGACTGTTTTTACACTGTGATGCGGAAACGGTGCACATCCTTGGTCAATAGGGTGCGGGGAAGCACCAACAGCATCCTGTCCATGATAGCAGGCAGGCTAAATTGTGCGTTTGTAAACCACTGCTGCAGGGTATCAGCTTGGCCTGTCACCTTGCAGCAGTGATGCCGCTAACTGTTTCAGTTTTTGTTTTTGTGTTGTTAATGTTTTACTAACATAGTTTGTAATGGCAGCCACACACATAGTGATTTACTTTATATTGCGCAAGTTAATTGCTACGTGTGTGGCTGCTATTAGTATATTGTCACTAACACTATGAGTCTTGGTACTTGAATTAAATATTTATAATTAAATGGAAGACGGCGGTCGGCGCGCGTGTTCCCACTCAGACGGACCATCTGTTTAAACAGAAGACGGCGGCTGACGATCGGGAGATTCATTCACACTACATACGATCCAGGCGTTTAGAACGCTCTTCGCAGTGGCAAAACGTCCGTCTAAAATCCCAGATCCGTTCTTTTTCGCAGATCAGTGAACAGTGTCATATAAATTGTACTACTGCCACTGGCATATCCGTCTCTTAAGATGGACCTGGAAAACAGATGGTCCCTCTGATTGGGAATGGGCAATAAGGTTTTAAAGAGATCCTCTTTGAAGCCTTAGTACCAGTCGGAACATCGTGATAAGAGATACTATAGTCTATTTGCGTTAAAAAAGTAGTAAGTCATCGGCCTAGTTACGCCCCCCTCCCAATTAAGCCGTATAAAATTATAAATCCAAGTTCACAATGACCAGTTGAAGGCAAGAAGGACACAACTGTGTTACGTACTAATGTCTGCATTGAACACGATATTTCAAGGTTAAAGGTATTTCCCAATAACCTTATAATAAAATATTGGCCTTGCACATGGAATATTTACGAACAAAATAATTCCTATTCATCCAAATCTCAAATAAATTTCATAGGATAAGATACGAGGTAAAAAAACTCGAAGGCATAAAACCAACAGTAAATAAAAAAGTATATTATTACGGAACTCGTATTCCATTTCCCCTTCACCAAAATAAAAATATCAAACCACAGGAAAACCCGTTCAAATTAAAACGTCTGAATCACAAGTCATAACATTTTGGGCGTATGAAAAAATAAAGCATAGAGTTTTATGGTACCATAAATTTTATAATGGGAACGTGTGGGAGTGTCTATGGCCGAAGGTTTATTATGGAAAAGTGGAAACATTGCTGTTTTTGTACTAAATTGTTTTTAGGTTTTCAGTTAGTTTTTCAGTCGTTACGGCTAGTCAGAAGCCTCAAAATTATAGTATTCAGTTAAATCTGTTTAGTTTGGCAGCTGGCACTGACGTGGTTGGATAAGACTTGGCATATTGCATAATCCTGTAACTTTGTATACACTATCAGTTGTTAGGTTCTGTTTAACTCCGTAATTTATAAACCGATTTGAAAAATTCTTATTTTATCTGAAAAGATATACTTTTCGATTGGTCCCGTAGAAATTTTATTAAAATCGGTTAAGAAGATTGGCTATTAAAACAAAATTCTGGCTGGAATTCGTTTACTTGGATGACGGTTTTTTGTCATCCAAGTAAACGAAATTGCTTATTTTGCTTTCCTGCGATTTTCCAGCGGTGTTGTTAGGTGCAGGGTACCACTAAAATGTGAAAAATTAAAATCTTTTTAAGAAGTCGGTGTTTTTTTTATTTGGAAGTCGGTTGTAATTTTTGTAAAAAGTTTTTTGCAGCCCATAATAAGGCTGACTGTCTACTGGAGCGGAGAAGAGAGGAGTGGTTATATATTAACCAATGGAATTGCATGAAATCTCAGTGACTGACGTGGGCCGGAGGTTTTATGCAATTCCATTAGTTAAGGTCGTATCTCTGAAATAAATGATTGCTCGAAAGCACCGATTTCTCGAAAGCATGCTTACACGCGAAAAGTTCAGAATATTGAACCTAGCGCCACAACATCAAATTAATTCAAACCGCCAACTGATTAAGTCTTGCTCGCTCGCAAACTTCCTAAACTCCTTCTGTCAAAATAATAACACAAATCAGCACTCTTATAAACAGCGAGATTAAACGTAGGTAAAATACAATAAAATAAAACATTGAACGCAGATAAAAAAAAATATTTGTTATAATATTTATTTTTAACAATCGTTGGTAAATTATATCAAGTTTTGTATGGCTCCAAATTATTTTGAAAACTACTAATTCAGTCGACAATTTAAGAACATGGCCATAATTGTGCGATAGAGATAGCACTAGCGACTTTTGAGCATACGGAAGGTATGGAGTAGAGCAGTTGTATAAAAAAATATTTTAATCATAATTGAAACACATTATGAAAACGAATGAAGTCAATTTGTTTTTTTTTTGCGTGGCTTTACTCATATTAGCCTTTTTACAGAAACCGTGCATTCTGGCGATGGTTTTATATCAGTGAAAACTAAATCGTACATCCTATAAACATATATTTTAAAATCTATATCATATTAGTTTAGACGCAATGACCCTTTCAGTATAAGTTCCATCAGAGGTATACATGAGCGCCGCTGCTATTATATCATCATCATCATCATATCAGCCGAAAAACGTCCACTGCTGGACATAGGCTTCCCCCATGGGGGGGGAGTTGCTATAATCGCCACCCTTGGCAGGCGGGTTGGCGATCACAGTGTATGGTATTGAGTTCTACAGAGAACGCTGCTGCCCATTCTCTGGTGAGTCCCTTAGTCACCTCTTACGACACCCAAGGGAAGTGATGGGATATTATATGCGGCATTCCAAATCCGGGTCTGTAGGATAACCCCGGTCCTATCCTCAGGCCCATTTTGCTACGTAATAGTTTCATTCTAGTTGTTGTTTCATCCACGGAACATCTTCAAGACTTATAGTAAATCATGGAAAAACACTTAGAATTTAGAAAATCTTTGTATTAGTCTTCGTAAACTATACCTACCAAGGCTTTTGACAGGTTGGAAAGGGCTCCACCACTTCTATACAAATTTGTTCGATATTTTAACTTGTAGGTATTTTTAACGTGAATATAAAAAATGAGTGAATTAAATGTTGAAAATTAGCCCATTTTTACACGTAGGTTTTTTAATTTTCGATGTTAAAATATGTACCCATCGATATTTAGGACATCGCTATACTCAGTACTTCGATATTTAGGACATTCGATACTCTGTATTTCGATTTTTAGATCTTTCGATCTAACTCTTGTAGATATTTAGATTTTAGATAAATTGGACGTAGGTTATTTAACCATTCGACAATATAAACTTTCGTTATTTTAATTTTCAGTTTTATGGTCGTTTGATATTCAAATACGTACCCATTTTATTTTTACAAAAATATATCTGTAGTACGAGATGAAGTAAGGCTGGAATGATGAGGGGTAAAGACTCACAACATATCAGGAGGCCAGAATTATGATAAAGTAAAATTGGGCTAACAACTATTACAACATAATACTGATTTAGATTATAAATCTTTTATCATTAGTAGGATTACATATTTTTTATTTATTTCTGGAACTTCTAAAACCCCGCAGACAAGTCGGGGTAAAAAGCTAGTATTTACTTAACACATTTTTTTCCACAATTCAAACGCGACTCCTTTGTCATTTGTTGCCTTTGACATTTAAAACATTCTTGACACATTGATGTTTGACGTATTTCAGTCATAAAATGAAAACATTTATTTTAGCGTGTATCTTGAGTTAAAATGTGTGTGTAAAGCTGTATAAACCGATACTCCAATATAGAAAGTAAAATGCTTACCTAATATTGCTTTGTGAGATGAAAAGATTGATGGATCCAGTACGTACATACAAGTAAAGGTGATGACTTGGAGACGTTATTTTCTTCAAGCCGTTGCTATTCATTTCCTGGAAAACAAGTCCATTGTCATATTTTATTTAGTTTTGCTCTTTTATTTCACACCAATTTTATACATAATTCAAAAGTTAGTGCGTATAGAAAAATATTGCGTTTTATATCGTTCAAGGTCATAAGAATACACATTCACATGGTGCAGATATTTTTTTACACTAAATTTAATTTTAAACAGCTAAACTATTAGCATTTACTGCTAAAAAAATATTTAAATTACGACAATATGATAGCTCCGATTTGAAAAAAAGTGACTCAGGTCCTGCCTGCAAGAGCTCCACGGAGCATCTGAAGAACTGAACAAATGAGAGAGATGCAAATACTTTTACAAGGCAAAAGATGAGATGAGGATACTAAGAGTTTAGCTCGGAATAAAAAAACGTAAGTGCCAAAATAAATTTTCCTATTTGATAACATAAAAGTATTATTAAATCGAAATCTGTTCAGCTAAAACCTCGATAAGGCTATTTTATATGTTTTGAAGTAATTTTCATAGGATCAATCTAAAGCGTTGCGTCTTGTAGTTAAAAAAAGTAAAAAGATATTTCGAACTTTGTGATTTTTTTCTATCGAGAAAATTTCTTCGTATCGTGTATTCCTTCATTTCATTTATTTCATTTCATTTATTTAATCCAATAACAATTTACATTGTGTCTGAATGTGTTGCAAAAAAAAGAACAGAAAAACAGTTAAGCAATCAATTAAAAAAGATGAAATCGATCAACTTAAACATTGAAAAAAGAAAATCATCCTCTCAATTAAATTAATGTAAAAAAAAAACAATAAAGAAAATAATTAAAAATGTCAACAGAAATAGAACCATTTACAATTTAAATTAGTTTGGAGCCAAAAATTAATACATAAAATCAGTTAAAACATTAATTCATGTCAAACACAATTCATTAAAACGTCAAAAATATGTATAATGAGAAAAAAAAACATGTCACACAAAACAATAAAATAATCAAAAATGTCCCGTAATAATTTTAAAAATCATAATCAAAAATCAAACACATAAATAATGAAAACAGAAACAAAGAATCAATGATATTTATTATGTTGAGTCATGAACTCATCCACAGAATAGAAACCTTTTTCCAGTAAGAACTTTTTAAGTTTATTTTTAAATAAGGTGAATTTATACAAGACTTGTTTTATTTCTTTAGGCAAGCAATTAAATAATTTACTGCTTGATACTGTACACTATGTGTTACAATATTTAATTTGGAATTCACTTTATGCTTCAAATATTGGTTTCTTGTGCTTTCCCTTTTAAGTCTTTCGTCTTGCGTTTCATAATCACTTATGTGTTTTGCTAGGCTAGTCAAGACTGTAAGTATGTAAAGGCTTGGTACTGTAAGTATTGATAGGCTTTGGAAATGCTTCCGACAGGACTCGATTTGGGGAATACGAACTATTGTTCTGATTGCCCTCTTTTGTAGCACAAAAGCTCTATCAGAATTATACTTGTAACTATTTCCCCATTGCTGAATACTGTATCTCAATCTTGACTCTACCAGTGCATAGTAAACTGATTTTAAAATATCTATGCTAAGTTCTTCTCGTAGGCTCCTGAGGGCATAGCATGCTGATGATATTGATCCGTCTATCGCTTTTAGTCATTTTTCCAATTTAATAATGAATCAATATGAACTCCTAAAAATTTTACTGAGTCAACAATACCTATTTTGTTTCCATTTAGTTTAACGTCTAGATTATCACTTCCACGTGTTGTAGACTTAAACAGTACAATGTTTGTCTTTTTACCATTTATTAACAACTTATTTGCTGTAAACCATTTTTGAAATGATTCAAGAACCGTGTTTATAGTGCTGCTTAAAGCCTCTGCAGTACTTTCACAAACAACAGCATTGGTGTCGTCTGCAAATGCTATTAGTTTAAAATCTGGATTCAGTTTTGTTACTAGGTTAAGTAAATCATTTGTAAAGATTAAAAATAGGATTGGACCCAGTATAGAACCCTGTGGCACACCTGTCAAAACACTTCGTAACCTTGAATGATACGCTTCTTGAAAATTATTCTGATCTATGTCTTTTACCTCCACATACATTTTTCGATTTGTTAAATATGACCGAAAAAGCGCTAGAACCTGTCCTCTTACACCGTAATGTTCCATTTTGGCAAGCAACAATGTATGATTTACAGTGTCAAAAGCAGAACTCAAGTCCAAGAAAATTCCAGCTACCTTCAATTTTTTATTTAGTTTATCAACCACGTCGTTAACTAAAGTACTGATAGCTTCTGTAGTTCCAACACCTTTTTGATAACCAAATTGTCTTTTATTTATAACTTTATTTATATTGAGATGAGTGACTAGACGAATTTTAATTAATTTTTCAAAGATCTTTGAGAGTGTTGGTAGACCTGATATTTGGCGATAATTTTTAGTATCCGTCTGTGACCCTTTTTTATGTAAAGGAATAACTTTCGCTATCTTAAGTTGTTCCGGAAAAATATCGTCCTCGAAACACTTATTAAAAAAGATCGATAGAGGTAGCGCAAGAACTTTAATATGTTGCTTCAAAACACTTATAGGCAAATCATCGTATCCACTTGAAGTTTTATTAGGCATTGACCCTACAATTTTTATTATTTCCTCAGGAGTAACGGACGTCAAACGCATTTCACTATTTACTCTATCAGTAGAATGTTTTAAATAGAAAAGTGAACTATATTCTTCGGCTTTCTCCAATGAGTGGTTGTAACAATTAAATTGTTCAGCGAATACGTTTGCAACTGCCCTGGGGTCATCAATAATCCTATCACTCGATTTCACAATTAGCTTTTTTAAATTTATTTGTTTGTTTTTGTTTCTATGGCGATTAACTACTTGCCAGATTTCCTTGCTTTTATTTTTAGCTTTCTCTATTTGAACCCTCACAGCAATACTTTTAGCTACTTTAACTGCTTTCCTAAAAATCTTGCTTCAGTTGGATACTAGATTATATAGTCATAAAGCATGTACCGTAATCTCACATACCTATTCTGGGTACCTACCAAGATACGCTAAAACGAAAAACGGCCTTATACTGAAAATATCCCCTGAATATTTCTCCGCTTCTATCCTCTCCGCTTCAGTGGACAGTCAGCCTTACAGGCCCTAAAAAACTTTGCCCCCTAAAAAAAGCGAATTAAGCTAAAAACAGAATAATACCATATTCATATAATCGTACCATATTGCCCCTGATGTGAATACTCAAAACGGATTAATCCCTCTCGCCCTCCGCCAATATGAATTTTTATGACCAACAAACAGTAATTATAATAAAAATGAAGGATTTCGTTGTCATTAATATGTTTTTATATTCGCTGCTCGTACATGACAACGTGAATATGCGATTATGGTCCCTAATGGGGAAGATTGAGTGCTATTTGGAATTAATTTTGGCGTGGAGGGTGTTGATAAAATGCAGTGTGTTCTAACGAGCAATGTTATTTTTTGGTATAAAACCAACAAATAACATGGTCTGTGTAATAAAATTATTATACACTTTTGATTTTAGTAAAAAAATCAAAAAGAAATACTTTGTTGATATAATGCTACGAAATTGCTACGGCGTAGCACTGCTACGAAGCTCCAAGCACAACGTCATGAGAAACGGATCTTTGATCAAGAAGTAAAGTTGAAAGACTTAGTTTTCAGCTATTCGTTGAGAACGCGCTTCCCTCCTTCAGTTTTGGCGAAATCGGTTTAGCTAATCCCGCTATCTCCTTCGAGTTTTGTCATGACCCCATCAGAGTACCGCAAGGCTCAAGGTCAAGGCTCTTGTTGGAAAATAATCCAGCCGCTGGAGTCGATCTTAGTAACGCTTGCCAAGGTCAATCCATCCAACCATTCACTACATACCAAGACCTCTCCGTCTTTCGGAAAGCAAGTTAAGCCGTTGGTCGCTGCCGTCAGTCGTAGATCATTGATAGTCGTTACCAATAGTCAAAGCCAGAAAATCTGACACCAGTCCGGCCAGAAGAAAATAAAGAACCCATCTGCAGGGCCACCTACGGTGTATAATTGTGAATCAACACAATCTAGAGACCCATTCAAACACACACAAAAAACCGGACTCTCACACGAAGGGTTCCGTACCATAGAAAAAAAAAAACACGTTTTTTGTGACAGACAGACGGACGGACGAAAAGTGGAAACTTACTAATAGGGTTCTGTTGGTTATTCTATGGGAACGGAACCCTAAAAACCATCAAAAATTATACAGCTGTTTAGGAGTTCAGTGACATACCAAGATATTTCAAAACCAGAGAGAAAATCCTAACAAAATAACTATTCGATCAAAAATACAAACAAGCCATCTTACACCCTGCCCACAATCCAGAAATACTTTCACACCTGAAAAATGACAAAACAAAAAACAATATCGCAGAACTTTACGAGCGAACCTTGTATTTACATAATTTCATGCCCGATATTGAACCCGCTGCCTGTCAGAGGTTAATATGTTATTCTGCTGTAGTAAAATATTTCAGATTGGTGTAGAGAAAATTGATTTATTTTTCTTTGGCTGTTGAATAAATCAATCAAGTGATTGCCTTTTTTACTGCATTTAATGATGGATTCAACCCCGTTTTCCGAACTAAGAATTTGTTCTACCCTGGTTAAGTATTTAGTAAATACTCAACTAGGGTAGAGTGTTTATTCGTTCGGAACCCTTTGCACGCGAGTCCGACTCGCACTTGGCCAGTTTTTTCGGATAGCTCTTGAACGAATAAATCTTTCTAATAATAATTTGTAAATAAATATCCATACCATTAGAAATAAAGCGTCGTAAAGTTCTAGCTATGGGAATATCTTGTATCGTTACTTGGTTATTGACGCAGTTTAATCGAAATGAATGACGTACGATGCACTTGACGTATAAAATAATTGGAGACACTTTCTTTTTTAAAATAAAATCTAAAATGGTATGATTGTACCCTTTTCTGTCACGTGTTGAAATAATAAACTGAATATTGTTCCCGAAAAAGTAATACTTTAATGATACTACCAAAGTACACATTTTTCGATGTCTGCTTTGCTTATTGTGTATTTTTTTAAATCGGCACTTGACGATTGTTTTACACCTATGTATACAAAAACATATAAATAATATTTAAAAATGAGACTAATTATATAAAGATTTTTGACGTTATAACGTCTTATAAATCGATGAACGCCGGCTGCATGCACGACAACGTGTCAAGTTTCGCCTGAACTAAGCGTGCAAGCGAGAGCGCGGAACAAGCGATAGAGAGGCACGATCGACCTAAGCGTTCGGCTTGTTTGTTAAGAATTCAATTGTTTTCTTATGACGATATCACGTAAAATTATCTTCCGTAAACCAACTTTACAGACAACCATTTTTTATCTACTAATAAAGTACATAAACATAAGTATCGATGCTAAAATAATCTATACATATAATAAAATCGTAGACTAACCGTGTCTGTACATTGAATATTTTTGCATGAAAATTACACAGAAAACTTAGGAAAAAGGTATAAAACACAAAAATGCAATTTTTGAAATTTTTGTCTGTTTGTCTGTGCGTTTGTGGGAGCATCAAGCATAAACCACAGATTGGATTGCAAATCTAAGTACTTAAAAATATTAAGCGATAACCCGAGTAACATTTAGCGTTTATTTCATCAAAATCGACCCATAAAATCGAAAGATATTGAATTTTTAAGTTTAGGAAGAAACTTCCTAATGTATTCTGATGAGTCAGAGCGCCATCTATTGAGAAAAATAAAATGCACGAAAGCATTCAAAATTGTTGAGTTATTTGTGAAACTTTTAATACGTGGCAAAATAAAAGTGATCATTTTTATACCTTTTCATTATTTATCGTTACAATCGATCCACAAAATCAAAATAAATTGAATTTTTAGTTTAGTAAGAAACTTCCTACTGTATTCGGATCAGTCAGAGCGAAGAGAAAATGCATGAAAGCATGAATGTTACACCAAAACACATTGATTGAGTTATTTGTGAAACTTTTAATACGTAGACGTAGCAAAATAAAAGTAAACATTTTAATACCTTATCGTTATTTACCGTTACATACGGGCTTCTCATTTCTACTGCCAAATATTTTGTCAGTTTACATGGTCGATAGATGGCGTTGCACTGATGACGCGTTTTTCTGAATTGCGGTGTTAAGATTTTTCGCTGGAGAATGACCTGACACGATTATCAAACACGGTCGTAGTTAGTAGGAATTTCGGTTTGGTCTCTGTGAGGTCTTTAAGTGTTAGGGACTCTCTGAGTCGTGCTGGTTTCGTTTAAAGTGCTTTTATCGTAGAGTCTTAAACTGTTTAGTTTTGCGAAGTACTGGACGGTTCGACTTGCGGATCTGGGGGGCTACATTTTAACGAAATCCGTAGTTTCGGGCTTAGTTGCGGGCGGGCATTTTCTACTCCGTATCACCTAACCACTGAGAACTAATGATAACACGATTTGACAGTTACTGTGAAATCGTGTTGTCATTCATTCTCAGTTCGGGTTCGGGACTAATCGTAAGTCTGTAGGTGATACGGAGTAGAATACGCCCGCCCGCAACTAAGCCCGAAACTATGGATTTCGTTAGAGAGTAGTCCCCCAGGCCTGTAGGGTTCCGTACCAAAGGTGCTGACGGGACCCTACTGCTAAGCCTCCGCGATTGATTCCGTTTAGAGCGAAGCAACGAACGGTTCGATTTGCGAAACAAGGCTAATAATAATTTAAGGTACCGTACCAAAGGTGGTCACGGTGACGGGAGCGATCGATTTTGGGGGGGCTACTCTCTAAGTCCAAAGTCCGTAGTTTCGGGCTTAGTTGCGGACGTATTCTACTCCGTATCACCTACAGACTTACGATTAATCCCGAACCCGAACTAAGAATGAATGACAACACGATTTCACAGTAACTGTCAAATCATATTATCATTAGTTCTCAGTGGTTAGATGATACGGAGTAGATTTTTTTTAATTATAGATAGGCATACGTTTGACCACTATCTCACCTGATGGTAAGCGATGATGCGGTCGATGATGGAGCACGTTTGCCTAGAAGCAACCTGTTCACTTTTGTCTTAAAGACTCCCAGATTGCCCGCAACTAAGTTTTTAATTCGTGCTAAGTATCAGACAGTTCGATTTGCGAGCCAAGGCAAATTATAGGGTTCCGTGCCAAAGTTGCTAATGGGACCCTATTATTTAAGCCTTCGCGTACGATTTTGATTCGTGCGAACCAAGTCGATTTTTAGGGTTCCATACCAAGGTTGCTAACGGAACCCTATTTATTAATAAGCCACCGCTGTCCGTCTTCCTTCAGTTTATTCGTTTTATTTCTGTCTCACTAATATAAAATGACTTCTCGAAAAAGGTCGAATCTTTCACAATATAGCAAAATTCTCAAAGTCGGGTTTGTTCGAACACTTTTGTAACTAACTCGAGAACGGCTCGACCGATTTTCATAGTTTTTGTATTTTAGAATAGAATAGAATACTCTTTATTATGTACACCATATAAGTTACAGAAAAGATAGATAAGAAACATTACATAGGGTGTCAATGGGCGGCCTTATCGCTAAAAGCGATCTTTTCAAGACAACCTTTACCTAATTTCTTCGTCCGGAATAGCATAATAAGAATTAAAATACAAAAAAAAAAATGAGTATGTAGGTAGGCAGGTAGGTAAGGTAGGGTAGCTATGGTAGGTAGGTAGGGTAGGTAAGTAGGTAGGTAGAGTAGGTAGGTTAGGGTCGGTAGAGTAGCCAGATGACGGGAGCGAAGCCGCGCGGGTCAGCTAGTAAACTAATAAATTACAATAAAATGTGATATCACATGTAAGTACCTACTATTAAACCAAGGGTGTGGGATATCGTAATACCTATACAATGACACTTGGGTGAAATGAAGAGGGGAAACCTTAATGCTACATAGCATTAAGGTAAAAAAAACATTTAATTTCATGAAAACTAATTCTTCATGTGCTCAATCAATAAAATTGACTTTATTGGCAAAACGAAAACAATATAGCGAAACCTAAAAAAATACTCAAACCGTGTTTCTGAAAACGTGTAGACAATTTTATATGATATGGTAGGCACCAGATAAATGTGCAAAAACGGTCATTGCCCACACATTTATTTACTATTTATTATTATATACTTTATTGTACACCTCATATTTAAAGCAGAGTGTAAATTCCATTCCATTTATTGACTTTCTTAGGATCAAAAAACAGAAATAAAGACATTCACCTGAATCGACTTCAATCGTGGTCCGCTGAGTTTCGTCCGATCCGGTCGAAACAGGAATTTCATTATTATTTATTTTTTGAGTGTGTGTTTCTGACGATACTTTTTTTAAGCAAACTTTGTACAGTCAGAATGAAAAACCTAAGGTAGAGTTATATTTTAATTAAGTAAAAGTCAGGGAATTGTTGGTAAAAGATAAAGTTTACAACAAAAATTTTTTACCCTTTTAATCAATGACGTGTAAGAAAAAGACAAGCAAACCTTTGTAAAAATAGTTTTTGTTTTGTTGTTTGTGCCTGTTAATGTGAGTGCAACATGCCAAAAGTCGAAAACAAACCGACCCGTGAGAGATCACTCACTAATGTTTATTTTATTTATAACTAGCTGACCCGCGCGGCTTCGCTCCCGTCATCTGGCTACTCTACCTACCTACCATAGCTACCCTACCTTACCTACCTGCCTACCTACCTACTTATTCTTTTTTTTTTGTATTTTAATTCTTATTATGCTATTCCAGACGAAGAAATTAGTCTTCGTCCGGAATAAAACACAAAAACTATGAAAATCGGTGGAGCCGTTCTCGAGTTAGTTAGAAAAGTGTTCGAACAAACCCGACTTTGAGAATTTTGCTATATTGTGAAAGATTCGACCTTTTTCTAGAAGTCATGTTTATATTAGCTAGACAGAAATAAAACGAATAAACTGAAGGAAGACGGACAGCGGTGGCTTATTAATAAATAGGGTTCCGTTAGCAACCTTGGTACGGAACCCTAAAAATCGACTTGGTTCGCACGAATCAAAATCGTACGCGAAGGCTTAAATAATAGGGTCCCATTAGCAACTTTGGCACGTAATCCTATAACTTGCCTTGGCTCGCAAATCGAACTGTCTGATACTTAGCACGAATTGAAAACTTAGTTGCGGGCAACCTGGGAGTCTTTAAGACAAAAGTGAACAGGTTGCTTCTAGGCAAACGTGCTCCATCTTCGACCGCATCATCGCTTACCATCAGGTGAGACAGTGGTCAAACGTATGCCTATCTATAATAAAAAAAAAATCTACTCCGTATCACCTAACCACTGAGAACTAATGATAATATGATTAGACAGTTACTGTGAAATCGTGTTGTCATTCATTCTTACTTCGGGTTCGGGATTAATCGTAAGTCTGTAGGTCAATCGATCGTAACTCAATCGATGTGTTTTGGTGTAACATTCATGCTTTCATGCATTTTTTGGCTCCTCAATAGATGGCGCTCTGACTGATCAGAATACAGTAGGAAGTTTCTTACTAAACTAAAAATTCAATTTATTTTGATTTTGTTGATCGATTGTATCGATAAATAACGAAAAGGTATAAGAATGATCACTTTTATTTTGCCACGTATTAAAAGTTTCACAAATAACTCAACAATTTTGAATGCTTTCGTGCATTTTATTTTTCTCAATAGGTGGCTCTGACTCATCAGAATACATTAGGAAGTTTCTTCCTAAACTTAAAAATTCAATATCTTTCGATTTTGTGGGTCGATTTTGATGAAATATACGCTAAATGTTACTCGGGTTATCGCTTAATATTTTTAAGGACTTAGATTTGCAATCCAATCTGTGGTTTATGCGTGATGCTCCCTCAAACGCACAGACAAACAGACAAAAATTTCAAAAATTGCATTTTTGTGTCTTATACCTTTTTCCTGAGTTTTCTGTGTAATTTTCATGCAAAAATATTCAATGTACAGACACGGTTAGTCTACGATTTTATTATATGCATAGATTATTATATGTATAGATTATTAACCTTGTTTCGCAAATCGAACCGTTCGTTGCTTCGCTCTAAACCTAATCAATCGCGGAGGCTTAGCAGTAGGGTCCCTTCAGCACAGCACCTTTGGTACGGAACCCTACAGGCCTGATCCGCAAGTCGAACCGTCCAGAACTTTGCAACACTAATTCAGTTTAAGACTCTACGATAAATGCACTTTAAACGATACCAGCACAACTCAGAGATTTAACCAATTATGGTCCCCAACAGTTTAAGATCTTTTAGAGACCAAACCAAAATTCTTTCGAAATACGACTGTGTTTAGAAATCGCGTAGGGTCATTCTCCAGCGGAAAATCTTAACACCGCAATTCAGAAAAACGCGTCATCAGTGCAACGCCATCTATCGACCATGTAAACTGACAAAATATTTGGCAGCGGAAGACGGTAATTAAGAAGCCCGTATGTAACGGTAAATAACGATAAGGTATTAAAATGTTTACTTTTATTTTGCTACGTCTACGTATTAAAAGTTTCACAAATAACTCAATCAATGTGTTTTGGTGTAACATTCATGCTTTCATGCATTTTTTGGTTTCTCAATAGATGGCGCTCTGACTGATCAGAATACATTAGGAAGTTTCTTACTAAACTAAAAATTCAATATATTTTAATTTTGTGAATCGATTGTATCGATAAATAACGAAAAGGTATAAGAATGATCACTCTTATTTTGCCACGTATTAAAAGGAAGAAACTTCCTAATGTATTCAGATGAGTCAGAACTCATCTGAATACATTAGGAAGTTTCTTCCTAAACTTAAAAATTCAATATCTTTTGATTTTGTAGGTCGATTTTGATGAAATAAACGCTAAATGTTACTTGGGTTATCACTTAATATTTTTAAGTACTTAGATTTGCAATACAATCTGTGGTTTATGCGTGATGCTCCCACAAACGCACAGACAAACAGACAAACAGACAAAAATTTCAAAAAATGCATTTTTGTGTTTTATACCTTTTTCCTGAGTTTTCTGTGTAATTTTCATGCAAAAATATTCAATGTACAGACACGGTTAGTCTACGATTTTTTTATATGTATAGATAATAAAAAGTTCAATACTATCAATAGTAGTTCAATAAGTATTCGTATGCGGAATGCGGATGCTTCCTACTTTGACAAATCTTTCAGTATACAAGCAGCTCGTTTGTGGATTGCATTACCCACAGAAGTGAGGCGTGCTCAAACGTTATCAACGTTTAAAAAAATGGTGAAGGAGCATTACTTTTCACTCTAATTTTTCGGCACCTTCCTCAATGATATATTTGATGTTTATTAGTATATTAATTGGTATTGTATTTACGTATTTTATATTATTATTGTTGGCGACGGTATCGTCACATAGATTTATATAACTCGCGTACATACGAGTTTATGTAATAGAAATAATATAGTTCTGATTTAAGCAATTTGTATTCAAAATTAAATTAATATTTTGCTGTCGTTTTCCCCCAGACACATAAGATGTTCTTGGGGAAATTAATTTCTTTCAATAAATATATAGGTAGGGTTACATACTCCGCTACACATTCCTGGTAAACCCCTAAAAGGTATCTTGTTAAAGGTAAAGAAGGTACACAGGTATCGAACATTTCACACATACCGACACAGGACAGTTACGCAAAAAGGTAACAGGGTGGACAGACAAACCACCATTTACAGACACCTTCCTTTACTAAACATACAGAAAATCTAGGTATTCAAGCTTTAGACAATCGGCACTAGAAAGCTAGCGCTAAGCTCTTACTAGGCATATAAACATCTTTATGGCCAAATAAGGCATAAAGCCACAATTTAGGAAAATCTAAAAACAGATTTTTTCCCCTTCCGGGTTTCTGACCTTATAGTACTTCCACCCTTATAGGGGTGGCTTTGAAAGTTGTGTATCTGGATAGAGGGATGATGCACCTAGCGTAAGACATATAGCCCAACAGCCCTTAGGGCACAGTTTTTCGGGAAGTCAACCCTTAATAGTAAACAAGTACATACTTAAATAGTTTTGGTAGATAAATGCAACAAGCCCCTAAGTAGGCAGGGTTGAAAGGTTGATTTTCACCCCATTCAACGGGAAATTTTAGGGGCTTTATAGACAGGTGCATGAACCCCTATTAGACATAGAATAGACCTAGATATAGCCAGGAATGTACAACAGTTAAAGTTAAACTTACAGTTAAATATAAACTAAAAAAGTTAGCAGTTTATGGGCCTCATTACGGTATAGTAACATAGTACAATAGTAAATAGACCAAAAATAGAAATTTGTAGTCATTGGCAAGAAGAAATTTAGAACTTTTAACAAAATAATAAATAAGTCGCGAAAAGTTTCCCTTAAACCGCTAGCTGCAGTGTTAACAGTAAATTATCTGCATCTTCATTTATTCCCTGGTAAGCAAACATCCCTAACCCCAATCTATCCCGAAGACAGCAAGCACGAATAGCAAGAAAGAAGAACGTTACACGTGTGGTACAGAGACCTCAGTATACAGGTACAGGACGTCAGCGCGGCTGGACGCAGTTGGGTGGTCACAGTTCACATCGAAGGAATAGAAGAAGGATAGACCTACCCTAAATACACTGTCGTTCCAGCCGATCACGCCCGTCTGGTACAATTATGTACAATTAGTATTAGTTAGAACGTTTGCACACTGACAGCCCAAACTCTATCTCCTTTCGTTTAGTCCATCCAAAGGTTGTCTATAAAAGATTGCCTTGTGCGATAAGACCGCCCATTGTACACTCGTTTTATATATTTTTTACTCTGTTTTAAATATGAGGTGTACAATAAAGTATATAATAAATAAATAATAAAATAAGTGTAACTGGGTCAATGACCATTATTGGAGAATTATCTGGCCTACCATAGGCGGCAGATATATTTTTTAAAATAAATATTTGGAAAAGTGTATAATGGCCAAAATACTTGAAGCTTAAATAAATTACACAAGCATGGAAACAGTCTGTGTTTTTACACATAATGCCAAATAAGTTTCCATTATTATTGTATTTCTTATTTCATCTGAGACTGACTCAGAAGTGTGTAATAACTGTAGGCTCCTTTCAGGATCTGAAAGAAATAAATATTATGAGAGAGAATATAAAAATGGGAACATAATTATCAAACGTTTTATTACGTTGTGTGGTAGTAAAATATGATTTCATTTGGTAGTATTTATATGAAGAAATACTGGATTTTTTAAGAAAACCTATTTCGATACATAAATAGCATTTCTATTTTCGTAATTCTTAGTAAATTTGATATTTTTCGTGGGAGCTGTTAAAACTCATTATTTTCTGTAATATTTCAATTTTTTGGAGCCAAAAAAAATTTAATGTTTTTGTAGTTACTTCGCATAGAAGTGAAATAATGGGTTTGAAATACCATGGAATGAGATATAGTACGAAATATTAAATTAACTGGAGAGTTAACTCATCGGATTGAAAAAAATAGTGCTTGACATTTTAATTATCGCTGGTCTCTTCCAAACGTTAACACTACGACCAGTTGGCTCGCATCGTGCGAGCCAGTTTAAATGCATAAATTAATTCATCATCATCAGCCTATAGCAGTTTACTGTTGGACATAAGACTCTTCAAGTGCACGCCATTCAACTCTCATCCAGCTGCTATTAGTCACCCTGCGAAGATCGTTGCAATAAATGAATTGTGGGGTAATACGAGTACTTTGATCAATCATGGTGTTAGTGGAATTCCTGTGTTTTATCCCATTAAATAACTCGATATAGCAACTCCATGTCCAAGCGCGTATTTGGCGTAAATAAAAACAACATACACTAATAAAAGTAGCCACAGTGAGCTGAGTAAATGGTCCGGCCGAGAACACGACTATTTTTTTGAACTGTGCCGCTAATAAGTAAAGGTCTTTGCGGTACTTCACACTCTTCCTCCACCAAATGCTTTCGTAAGGACCACGCATTAGGTCTTGACTCTGGAAAAAAGAATCAAGGCTTTGGTATTCTTATATAACCGACTTCCAAACAAAAAACCACAAAGTATAAAATAACCTTAATTTCGGAAGTTGGTGTTTTTGGTTTTGTATCTTTGTTTTTTAACACCGAATTCCGAAATTAAGATTATTTTATACGTTGTAGTATTTTTTTTGTACATTTTTTTTTTGTAAAAAAGTTATTTATTTTTCACTTTTAAGTGGTGATACTTGGACGACGTCTTCGTCTACGCAGAAATTGAAATAAGCAAAAATGCTCATAAAATAAAAACTACTGAGCCAAACTGAATTAAATTTTTAAGGGACCAAATGGCAAGTATGCCGCATCGAACTAACACACAATTTGGATCAGAAAACTCGGAGTAATCGGTAAACATACATTAAATAAAACCTCCTTTTTTGAAAGTCATTAAAAATAATAATAATTTTCTCCCTTCTAGAGTTTACTTTACTTGATTTACAAAAAGATAGAATAGAAAGTAAAGGGATTGACTGTCTCAGAACTGACACGCGTATGCCACAGTCAGATGGTTGTACGTTGATATAGTTATATCTCTAGGGATATGGCCATTTACCGTAATATAGTTAAATGAAAGCCGTTCTATAATGCGAGCATGTGGCGTCACATATTGTGCATATGTGAACGCACCTTAGATATAAGATTGCATGTTTTAATATTTAAGCGCAACACAAGTGACTATTCGGGAGCCTTCCTTAGCGTCGCTTGCTCTCCAGTCAACCCGCTACGCGACACGGAGTACGTTCGTCCATTAACTAAGTAGTGTTCCTAACAGCTACTGTTTTACAATCTTCTTCTGCTATACCTTTTCCCTTTTCATTTGCTATTGTTTTACAATATACATATTATATTATTTACTGCAAGTTGGACTTTTACTTCATCTCCGAATCATCGACCTCATTGTAAGACGCACAAAGGGGACAGATAGAATACCTTTCATCTGCGTCCCCAAAAGCACATGATACGAGCACGATCTGGTAATTTAACTACCTATATTTCTAGACCTATCTAGTGAAATGAAAAGTACTCAATTGCATCCCTAGACGATAACATGTATGAGAGTAGGTATGGATACAGTCTAAACAGATCGATTGGATCAGTAAGAACGAGTTGACTGACTATTTTGACATAGAAAAACCTAGCTTGACACTCATAAGGGTGTTACCATACCAATTAATCGATCATCGATCGCTGATAGAATGAATTAGTCGACGTCGATCGATAGTTTCTACTACAACATTCGATTAAAACGTTTACCTTAATATTACAATTAATTCTGCCATACTCGTGTTACTTAAACTTAAAAGAGTTAAAATATTAGTAGTATTGACAATAAATTAAAATACTGCGAACTAGCTCCTGAATATCCCCTTTGTAAGTAAAAGAGATCTGGAACTGAAGTTCGATACATTCAGAAATGTTTTAATTTGTAACGTGAAACGCAGTGCAGACACACAAAGTGTATCGTGGTAAAAACAATATTAATTTATTTATCTCCTCACAGTGTTGATAAATACGAGAAAAAAAGCCTTGAATATACCCAGAAGGAGCCAAGCAGAATAGGTACTCGTAAATTTGAAAGCCGAGCCTCGTAGTGTCTGTGAGCAATATTATCTAACCCACTTGACTATTAGCGAATAATAGAATTTGACAGTGACGGGTAGCGTGATGTGCTTTCTGGTTCTGCTAAAGTGGCCTTTTTAGACCCCCTTAGTCTTAAATCAATCAATCAATAGTATTTGTAAACATATGTAGGTTACAACAGTGCGCAAGATGTTACAATTGTTTTAGTATATTTCAGTTTTGTAAATTTATTTATCAAAATTCGTATCAATGTCAATTTAAAAAAAAAAAACTGTAATTTTATTAAAATGCAATAGAGAATTGTTCATTATCTACCATCCACTATCCACTTAACTATTTGCGAATAATAGTCAAGCCGGTTAGATAATGTTGGTTGCAGACTGTATTCAATAAACGTTCAAATTCAAGTCGCTCTGTTATCTCAGCGATATCAATAACTAAAACTTTTTGGACAGTTTGCGACTGCGAACTGCAGCAAAAATGATGTACTATAAATGAGAATTTTGATGATAGTTCTTTAACAAAATTATAAATGACTAGCTGACTCGCGCAACTACGTTAGCGTCACTTTTTACATCACTGCCCCGCTCCTATTGGTCTTAGCGTGATGATATTTAGCATATAGCCTTTCGATAAATGGGCAATCTAACACTAAAAGAATTTTTCAAATTGGACCAATAGTTCCTGAGATTTGCGCGTTCAAGGAAACAAACAAACTATTTAGCTTTATATAGTAATTAGTATATAGATAAATGATATTTATTTTGTAAGTAGGTTGTAAATAACACTTTTACACGTCAATCGTTTTTTTTTTGTCGTTTTTTAAACTTGATGAGGCCGGATGTTTCCTAGCTGACTACCCTGAGAAGAAACACCGAAACAAACTCAGAGGTCACAGTCTCTTTTGAAGTCCATACAATTGTACTGGTCAAATCATATGAGAACCATGTAGGTGGAAGTCTGAGGTGGTATTTTGAGGAAAGTACCACACAGATTTGAGTGGACCTGTACAGACACTGCAAGCATTTGTCAGTTATCGTGTAGCTTAAACTTAGAACTTTAAGGAGCTCAACGATCCGGCGAACAATACCAAAGTAGTACATTTTAGGAATGTAGATTTTCGAGTTAAGGGTCTGTCAAAAACTACTTTCATACCAAAGCTTTACAAGTTTTTAGTCGACCCCAATCATGGATAGAAAAGGCTGGCCCAAATATGGATGTTCATTTTTTTGTAGATTCCAGGTTAAAATGGGACAGGGTGGGTCACATCGGGCGCATGCATAGTGACCGCTGGGCTAAAGTCTCCACGCAATGGGTACTAGCTGCGCAGGGCGTTGCCGAGACTGGTCCAAGAAAGCGGTGGCGAGATGATCTGGACGCAAACTGCGAAGACTGGTTCGAGGTGGCGCAAGAAAAGAGTGTCTGGAAGCATATAGGGGAGGTATTTGCCCACCAGTGGGA
This sequence comes from Lacanobia wlatinum, assembly GCA_947578705.1. Classification (NCBI taxonomy): domain Eukaryota; kingdom Metazoa; phylum Arthropoda; class Insecta; order Lepidoptera; family Noctuidae; genus Lacanobia; species Lacanobia wlatinum. Next base: position 19,142,292 of record OX388046.1, on the reverse strand, counting down.
CCCGATAGGCTATACTTACCGCAAATAACACGTCATTGCTATGCCAGCAGTATATAAAAAGCTGGGCTACTCCAAACACCAAATATTCTGTAGTCAAGAATCTTTGCATTGGGCTTGTTTCAATCTGAAATGAAATATGATATAATTTTAATTTATCATTCAATAGGCTTGTCCACTGAAAAAAAAATAATTAGTCCGTCACTTCTAGCATCAAAAATATTTGAACCGTTTTTTTTTCTTATGTAACGTAAACCAAAATTGACGAAGATACGATGCTTTTAAAATTCTCAATACGTCACGCCGTGGTATAATTTTTAGTGCGTTCTGACGTCACGAGCCCCCACTCCCGAGTTTTGATGCGTTTTATCTTTGTCAATATTCATTGATTTACAAAAACAAAAAATACGTGTCCATTATTTTTCAATACTCTAACTGACGGACTAAATAGATTTGCAATTTATTGATGGTGGAAACTAGCCTATTATAATTTAAGATATCTGTGATCTAACCATGCTTAGCGACATCTACACTATGCCATTTTGGTCATCTTACAAAGACAGCCCACTTAATGTACCCGACGTAAACTACCTCCTGGAGCAATTATTTAAAAAAAATAATTCATAAAGATAATAAAAAAAATAAATAATGCATTATAATCACAAAACATCCTGTTAATAATATTAACCTACAAAACTACGGAAAAAACGGTATATGCGCAACTTTTCTCCGCGACTTTGTAAGTCGCGAAGAAAAGGTAATATCAAAGTGAGGACTGACTTTGATGGTCTCAGTTTTTTTATACAAATAAATAGTAGTTACATAATTAAGTAAATTGTCATAAATAGTTCTTCCGCTCTTTTCTCCAAAACTACCGAGTATAAAATAAAAAAATACAGAACTTATAAATTACAGGAAAATCTATAAGAAGTCTGTGGTCTTACGTAACATAAAAATAGGTGATTCGTTCGAAATCGGAAACTCAAAAAATAATAGAAAACTACAATTCCTTACAATAATTTTCTATGTACATGTTTAAAAAACAATCCGTAAAAGTGCGAGTCGGACTTGTCCACCGAGGGTTCCGTACAAATTTGTAGGTACATATTACTTTTTACATATGTATTACAAATGTATTGTTTTCATATTTTTCCCTATACTTCGAGTATAAAGTAGTAGTTGCTTGCTAAATTTCATAGTTCTAGGTCAGCGGGAAATACCCTATACATTTCGATTCCCTTGAGAGTGTTGAAATAAACGTTATTTGTGGCATAAACGGCCGTATCTTTTTTAAGTTTACTTAGAAGTTTGATTTTTTCGCAGCTTCAAGGAAACGTAGACCTGATTAGACCGTAGACGCGTGCAGGTATCGAGTTGAAATTAAAACTATATAATTTCAACTCGATACCTACGCGTTCCCGAGATAAAGGGTCTTGACAGACAGACAGACAGACAGACGGACGGATAACAAAGTGATCCTATAAGGGTTCTGTTTTTTCCTTTTGAGGTACGGAACCCTAAAAACACAATCTGACAAAATTATAGCCCACTGCTCAACTTCTGAATGCGACCAAATCCTAAATTCATGAAATGCTAAACCTAGTTTAATTAAATCTAACCGCTGTTAAAATACTCACCGTGATTTGATAAGCAGTGACACACAGCATTACTGAACAGACAAACATGTAAAGCATCATTATAGGTGAAAGACACGAGTCGAATAGACGAGCAAACCTGGAAAGTGAAGATAAGTTTAATGAGGCAAATTTTGACTGGGTTATGGAGTCAGCTGACTCTGACTGTATTGTTTAACAATAACAAAAAAATAACTACAAAATCGTGTTCTATATCCCTACTAATTTTATTTATTTTCATATAAGGGTGAAGCCGAACGAACGTAATTTTGTGAGTTGTAAGTCGCGGAAAATGAGTCGGCGGAATTTACGCTGCATTCGGTTTCATATTGAAGTCCTGTTTGTGTCACACGGCGACGCAAAATGAGTCGGACTTTAGTATGGAACCGAATTCAGCCGACTCATTTTACGCAACTCACAAAATTACGTTTGTTTGGCCTCACCCGAAGTGCAAATTGTTGATGTATATTTTTGATTGGAGTAAAATACTCTATCTAAAATCATCGATTTCAAACATTAGACAACATTTGCTACCTCCAAAATACAATCCTAATGTACATTTTATCAATTCAAAAATCTGAATTACATTACCAATCTCTAACAGACTTCGAATTCTCACATATGCGAAGTAATCCTAACTCTCAACGTTTAATGGGTAAACCAGTAAACAAAGTTACAAGAATTTATCGCTCACATTTAACTGTGCAAGTTAGATTGACTTCGCTGAGGTTAATTTGGATTTTGAACTCGCATTTAACAATGTGGAGTAACAGTTTTATCTTTGGAGTTTAGGCTTCCTGTTTACTGATATGGTTAGAATACACATCGCACTCTCACTAAAATATCGACGGATCATACGGTCGCCAGTGCAACACTGAATTTGTCGTTTGACGGGTTGCTGTGGCGACACTTGAAGGAGGCCTATGTCCAGCAGTGGACGTCTTTCAGCTGATATATTTGTCGAAAATAAGTCAGTCAATAGAACAATCGGGACACCAACGCCATCTAGTGGCGTTCGACGGAGTCTAGGACGGTGTGCTCGACAGAGGCTGAGCTCAGTCTACTAGTGGCGGTCGAGCAGAGCAGACGTGCCCACGTCTAGAAACCGCCGCGTGTTCCGAATATTTGTTCAGTGTGTGTTGTGTGAGAATATTGTAAGTGAGACTTTGGAGTGTGAATAATAATTTGATTTAAAAGCAACCGGTGTTTCTATTGCGCAACAACCAATACTTCCCAAAGTACGCCCACTGTCATGATGTAACCTGGCGAGTTGTACCATCGCTGATATATTAATATTGATGATGACGGGGGAATAGATTCGCGGGACGGTATGAAAAAAATGTCTCAACTGGATTTGTTTGTAAGGAAATAGGGAGTTTTCTTAATTTACATTTGACCGCTTCAAGAAATAAATATTCGACCTACACATTAGGTTTTTCCAGTACCGAAGGCCGCACTCAAATCTAGTTGAAGACAGTTGCCATTGCCGTCAGTTAAAATCGTTCTCAGTATTTGTAGGAAATATAAAACATGAACCACCTACTATGTCGTTTTGAACACTTTACATTGGAAATTCTGCTAGCTCTTAGAAATTGTTTCTGAGTAACACATAATACATACATATACCGACGGCAAACAGGAGCTCATGGCTAAATAACAATAGCCACACGGGTCGACTTTCAATGTAGAGCAACGCTTGCCGAGGTCTGTGGATGGGTGATCATCTTATAGAGGTAGGCGGTACAGAGAGTAAAGTCCCGCACATCTCAATGGAAAAGGGAGGATTCTCCGACCAGGCGGTTGTTGTGTCTGGCGTGGGTAACTGCCCGATAGTAGATATTCGAGTTGATGTATATGTTCAAATTGCACGATAAAATTTGATTCTGTGATGCAGGATTTCGACGTAGTAGTTCGCTGCTAGTTGAATTGATGGCGTTGCAGTTCTTTTTGTTGCGATGTAGGTTTGCTCCGTTGGCTTTTCTTTTGGTGGCATTGATGTCACTACAATCTTAACATAGGTACCAAGACTTGTCCGTGCCTTGAAAAACTCGTTAAACCGTTAGTTCTGGCTGTCATTTTTAGATCTTTGACAGTCGTTACGGATTATCAGAAGCTAGTAAATCTTACAACAGTCTTGCCAAGAATTACGGTGCTTATTTATTTATTTATTTGGATCTCCAACAAGGGATACTCAGATATAATATAAGCCAGTGATACAATGGTTCATTTAAGTGTGCTCCTTTAGTTATAGGAGACCACCGGTTTACATAACATAACAAAATTTTAATAATTTATTCACAAAATTAAATTAAAATTAGGATAGAATCATAAAATTAAATTAAAGTAGATTCACTTATTCCAATACATTAAATTAAAATTAAATATTTTCTATTTCATTATTACATTATTAAAGTTATGTCAAATTATATAAGACAGTGATACAATGGTTCATTTAAGTGTACTCTTTTAGTTATAGGAGACCACAGGTTTACATAACATATCAAAATAAAAATAATCTATTCACAAAATTAAATTAAAATTAGGATATAATCATAAAATTAAATTAAAGTAGATTCACTTATTCCAATACATTAAATTAAAATTAAATATTTTCTATTTCATTATTACATTATTAAAGTTATGTCAAATTATATAAGACAGTGATACAATGGTTCATTTAAGTGTGCTCCTTTAGTTATAGGAGACCACAGGTTTACATAACATATCAAAATAAAAATAATTTATTCACAAAATTAAATTAAAATTAGGATAGAATCATAAAATTAAATTAAAGTAGATTCACTTATTCCAATACATTAAATTAAAATGATTCAAGTAAATTAGATTTTTACAATAAATAAAATTAAATATTTGCTTTTTCAATATTACATTATTAAAATTATGTCAAATTTAAAATTCTAATACAAATAAAACTGTAAAGGTTATAAAGTCAAGTTTCAAGTACCTATAAAAATAAATAAAAAGGTAAAAATTACATCAGTCGTTATTTTGCAGCGGCTAAGTTCCTTTTGTACTTTGAAATTGAGAGGGATATGTGTGTTACTCAGTTAGTGGGTTATGAAAATCAGGTAGGCAGTCACACCACGTAATCGAATTTGGCTGAAAACCAGTTTGTATTCAGCTAAATCCGGTTTGACTGAAAGCCTACCCCAATACAGTTGGGAAAAGGCTAGGCAGATGACGATACCGACGAAATAAATAAGCATTGAAAAGGATCAGTTACCGATGTAATTATGATTAATTTTAGCATATAAATATTGCATACCTTTATAAACCTGAAAATACTTACTTGACCAGCTCAACATGCCTTCTATGACAATCCTTCAACCTCGCCATAGCTACGTCATGCTCGATCTGCACAGATTCCGATCCAAAAATATTCTTCGAATCAATTCTCAGCAACTCCAATTCAGCTCTAAAGAATACCATTATCACCATGGAATTAGTATCGAAAGAAGTTATCCAACCACCGCCATAGATAGCCGCATAACTTTGATAGACCGAAGCCGCTAAGTAGCCAACTACAGTGTTCTTATCCCAAGGTACCCAAGAGCTAACAACTTGCAAGTAAGTCTCCGTCCCATTTTTTACGTTCAATCTATACGTCTCCGAGGAAATATACTTGACGATCGGCTGTAACATGACTATGATAACTGTCGTATACATTAACGACCAATACAGATAAGTTATCTTTCTACAATATTTCGTAAATGCGTTTAGAAGCTCCAGTTTTTTCTTGTCTGTTGTATTTCGCTGGTTTAAGTCCGCCTTCGTCACATACTCTATGATGCTGACCCAATATTTTTGCCAGCATAAAAAAGTTGTCACTTTTATCACACTTATTGTGGCCAACATTGTAATCTTCAAGTTATTGAGGAGCAAATTCATGTCCAATTTCACGAACCAGACATCTATGTACTCAGTTGCAGTGAAAATTGTCACCAAAATATGCATGAGTATATAAAAATACTTTTTCAAAACATTTTTCGGGAGCAACAGCCCCCAGAATTGTAATGCCTTAACATTTGGCCCTAGTAACGGCCTTTTTGGGTTTTCCAATTTCTGGAAAATATTTTTTAACATGTTATCGGATTGACTTGATGGAGCAGATCGGAATAATGATGCGATCCCTTATTACACGATTCGAAAGACGAAGATAATTACGTGATTTCAAGGAATAGGGGTGAGACAAGGTGTCGCTATGAATATCGAGTTTTTTGCTGAACAAGTTTTCTAGAGCAAATGAACATTGCTGAAAACTTAAAGCCGAATATAGTAGACGCTTTTATAACTTTAGAATCTGAAATATAATAAAACAGCTTCATTTATAACAACTGTTTAAAATAAAACTGAGTACAATACGACCTGCTGGTTTAATATTGGTTTAAAATCAACTTTAAATTTACAATTTGAAACCAAATGTATAATAATGAACATTTTTGCAATCGGTCAGTTTTGTAAATAAGCGATATTTTCTTTTAAAATGAAAAAAATACATTTTTTTTTAAATAACCTTCATTTTGGAAGTCGGTATTTTTGGTTTTGTTTCTTGGTTTTTTAACACGGACTTCCGATATTAAGGTTATTTTATACTTTGAAGTCTCTATTTTGGAAGTCGGCTTTATTTTTTTGTAAAAAAGGTTTTATTATTCACTTTTAATTAGTGATACTTGGACGACGTCTACGCAGAAATTGAAATAAGCAAAAATGCTTATAATAAAAAAACTACTGAGCCAAACTGAATAAAATTTTGACGGGACCAAATGGCAAGTATGGCCGCATCGAACTAAAAATCACAAAAATCGGATTAGAAACCTCGGAGTAATCGGTGTACAGACATTAAAAAAATCCAACAGAATTGAGGTCCTCCTCCTTTTTTGGAAGTCTGTTAAAAAATATTTGTAAATTGTACGACACAGCGTTAGTTGAAATACGTACAAAAAGTTTTTGACATGACAGTTTAATAATACTATTTCACAGAAATCTTGATAAAACAGTATAACTGAGATTAATATTTTACGGAGATCTTAGGAAAGTTTGGAACTTTTCAAGTTTTTATAATCCATTTGCGTTGGCGTAAAATAGAATGATGTTTTTGTGGGTATGCTTAAAATATAATCGCAAAATATTATCTTAATTAGAAATATTCTGAGAAGGGAAATTAGCTTGTATATTTTAGGGTATAAAAGTTTTTGTGAGTGTAACACAAACGCCTGTAGCAACTTTAGTATTTGAAAAATATATGTCACATAATTTCCCATAAAAGATGGGTTCGTTTGATTTTTTGTTAGTCTTAGCTTAGAATTAATGTTCACTTTTGATCATTTTAACAGTTAATTTTTTTGCAGATAAAGAATAATCCAGAAAATCCCAGATGATGGATACAATCTTCAACAAAGTTGTTTTTCATATTACACCTAAAAAAATAATACTTAAAGCTGAAAGTTTCCTTTATCGCCAGTTATATCGGAGTGTAATTTATTGCTTGAGCAATAAATCCTTACTTTTCGTTCCTAATTAAAATCTTTCAGGGTTTTTTTTCGTTTAAGTTTTTTTTTTATTAATACAAGGTTTTAATTTTAAATCTTAATAATCTTGTGAAAAAGTATAACGCCTATTATTTTACGTAGAAAGTTTTACATGTTATTGAGCTTTCGACTGACCATGGGAGATGAAGGTGACTCGAATTCGAACTTGACTGACTATTAAGACAGTAAAATAACCCTCCTCTTGGCGCAGTCGGGTAAAAAGTGGATTAAAAAAAAAAAAATAATAATAAGTGTGAGTTTCACAATTTGGAAAACTTTACCTATTTTATCGATAACGCAATCAATAGCATCCCACCCCTACTAATAACAATTAAATAATACCGTCGTATTATCACTTTCTACCTTACTGTTAATTGTGACACCTTCCATAGATTTTTCAGTCGCTAATTACATATTAGCCGTTGTCATTATTCAGGCAATTTTATGGAATTATTTCTCTTATAATAACTTAATTTTATACCGTGCAATATAATTAAGTTCAGTTTCATTTTGATTTATTATTGCACGTAGCGTTTTGCGCGGCTTTGTCTGTTTATTATATTTATATTAATACAAAACCATACGAAACTAGGCTATTCCTCGCTTCAGAACCCATATTAAGGGTTTTTCGTTATTGTTCATTTGCGCGGAGAGAGGCAGCGGAGCGGAGAAATGGAGAAATATTAACCAATCATGTCAGTCAAAATGTCATTGAGTCACGTGGTGCGCTGTAACGGACAGGCATCCTTAGGGTATCTTTTCATTACAGCGGAGCAAGGCAGCGGAGCAGAGAAACGGAGAAATTTTAATCAATGGAATTGCATAGAATCTCCGCACCACGTGACTCACTGATATTTGGCTGACATGATTAGTTAATATTTCTACGTTTCTTCGATCCGCTGCCTCGCTCCGCTGGAATGTAAAGGCACTTTTTAACAGTTGCTCCCCGCTGTCATTTTCAGATCTTTGACAGTGATCGTTATGGCTAATTAATACAGTGCGAGCTGCTGACAAGACAGATACTCGAATTTTCTACTCGTATGTCAGTAGTTTGACTCGCCTTAGCTGTCTCCACGTTGATAGCACACAAAAAAACAGGTACTGCTCTTAACGTTGATTGAAAGGTGGGACTCTCCGATCTTGGGGCGGTGGATACCACTGCACGCAGTCAAGTAGACATCCCCCAGGATCGGTGTGCCTCATGCATGTTACAATAAATAAATAGGTATTAAATATTACTAACACTTGTTTATATTGTTTCTAACAAATTATGGAAGAGATTCTGAAAATAAATGTTTATTATTATTTTATTATTATTAACTGCCTGGATTACACTGGTGAGTTACTGCTGAACGTGTCCGAACAATGCGAGTTATATCTGAGCTGATGCCATGTGCGAGTTACTGTCAAGTTTTTGAAGTAACTCGGATGCGAGCTACTATCAAACTCGCGCATGGCAGTAACTCGTACGATACGTCTACACGCTGCGAATTACTGCGTTGCGGCTACTCGTATACTACTCGTGACTCCAAAAAAAGAAAACCAGTGTTGTTAATTCTGAGTACCGGAATTATAGATTTTCTGAACTTTGTCCACCATAAATAATGTTTCTTAAAAATATACACGTTGGTCTCCATTTTAACTAACCCTAAAATATTACCTATCAAACTGTTATTTTTTGGGATTGCCAACACTTTACCGCAAAAATGGCTACAATATCAAATTCTGAGTTAATTTTAAGACACCCTATGACTTGCCCTAACAGGGCAACTTAAATAAAAGTTCGTACAAATAGAGAGCTCAAAAGAGATCTATCAAAAATCTTCACTGTCCCAAACGAGAGCCGTCCCCTCTGGGCACAATTACTATACATTAGCGGCAGGTACGGACAAATGATTGCGTCCTTAAGAACGTTTAATGAGAAAGTCATTACAGCAGTGCGTGACCCGTTTCCTATTGCGACTGGGTAGAAAGCAGGAATATCAGAAGCTTCACTAAAAACCGAAAAATGTATTCACAGAAATCGTTTTTTGCTGGCCTAATTGCTTTTTCGCAGAACTCATCTCAGGTATGAAATAGGATCATCATCATCATATCAGCCGACTGCTGAAGATAGGCCTCCCCCAAATGTCGCCACAACAACATCCATCGGCTACCTGCGAACCTCACCAGGTCATCGGTTCACCTTGTGATTGGACACGAATTTTTTCTTTTTCACGTTAACGTAAATTTATCACGGTGCAGTGCGTTGAAAACTCATGTGACGTCATTTTCCGGTACACTTTTTACCGGAAAGTGACGGCACAATTGGATAATCTATACTTCTATACTAATATATAAAGCTGAAGAGTTTGTTTGTTTGTTTGTTTGCTTGAACGCGCTAATCTCAGGAACTACTGGTCCGATTTGAAAAATTCTTTCAGTGTTAGATAGCCCATTTATTGAGAAAGGCTATAGGTTATATAACATCACGCTAAAACTAATAGGAGCGGAGCAGTCATGAAAATTGTGACGCAGACGTTGTGTGGGTATACCCATCCGTGTTCACAGTTGAAGAAAACACTTCTGTTACCTAATCAAGCTTTACTTAAAGACCCCCAAATTGCAGGCTCCGGCAGAGAATTCCACACTTTAGCTGCCCGCAAAATAAAAGCATTTCTAGAACGTTTTGTGCGTGTGGTACATATTGTAATCCAATTGTAACATACATTCAAATTCACGATAAGTCACACGATACTTAAAGCCGAATAACAGGCGCATTGCCTCAATTTCGGCTTTACACTTGAGCGTGGTGCATACGAAGAATTCCCGCCGCAAACCGCACCGTTATCGGAATTCCGAATTGTGGTTATCAGACCCGGTGCGAAACGGCAGCCCTCTATTGACCGATGTTTTGCAGGAGAATTTATGATTTTCTCTATCGTGAAATGGTACGCATTATTTATAATGGCAAGAAACAAGAGTTGATGTAAAATATATACAAACAAATTTTTTATCACAAATACCGGTACATGGTGGACTACCGGATACCGGTACATCCCACCCATCTTTTTTTAAAGATGGAAAATCATCAAATGACTCCTCCCGCTCTGGGCGAAGCAGAAGGGAGTGTCAGACTCTTACTGACTAAAACCCCCCCGTGTTCTTTCTAATGCCCTTTGCGTTCCAGGGCCGCGGTAGGTACTGGCCCTAGCGGGTCCCGTCTACTATGCTGTCATCTCTTTAAGGTGCACGTGAAACACAACGCGCTGTCGACCCGGGCCTAGATCTGATCGGACGGCTAGCCTCAAGCCCGCGCTTACTGTGGCCGGGAATCACCCTGCGTCTCCCGACACCCGACTTATTTTGTTGTGGTGGCTGGGGCGTGAGGTTTCTTTCTCTCTCACGCGGTCGACTTCCTTCTTCGCTAGCGTTACTACTTCGCAGAAGGTGACTGCTACCCATGCCTCCTTGTACTAGACCATAGATTGCACCAGGGCCGGTCGCATCCCACCTATACACTCAAAACGTCGTGGATACAGTATTGTTTGTACAGCTGTGGATTGTAATTCCCTACTGGAGTCTGTGTTCCCTGATAGCTACAACCTGGGAATCTTTAAGTTAAGAGTGAATGGGTTCCATCTAGGCAAGTGTGCTCCATCGTTGCCCACATCATCGCTTTCCATCAGGTAAGATTGTGGTCAAACGCGGGCCTTTCGATAGTTCGTTAAAAAACCGGCCGAGTGCGAGTCGGACTCACACATGAAGGTTTCCGTACCATAAGCACACGTTTCTTGTATGAGAGCTCCCTTTAATTTTGAATTTAATTTAATTTTTATTATTTGTTGTTAGGTATAGCGGTAATAGAAATACACATTCTTTGAAAATTTCAACTGTCTACCTATTACAGTTCTTGAGACAGACAGACAAACGAACGGGTGGATGGAAGGACAGACAGTGGAAGTTTAGTAATAGGGTTCCGTTGTTTACCTTTTGGGTACGGAACCCTAAAAAATAACTTTCCTTCATACAATTTTAATACCCACAAAGCAATATATTTTCTGCGATCATTCTGTCTCATGTCATTCGGTTAGAGATACAAGAAACGACATTTATAGCTATTTTATGTCTACTTTATTTATGTTATTGGGCTGCCTGACTTTTAAAAACTTAACTTGCGTTCCTACAAGCCAAGAATACTTGGGCGACTTTTTCGTCTGATTCTAATTGACTTCTCCTGTAAGTACTAGGGTTGATGGATTTATTAGCCAAACGGCGAAAGTAGTACTTAGCAAAGTAATTAGGTCAGGAACTTAGGACTTGTTTTAGGTCGGTCCTTGTTTTCGTCAAGTCTTGTGTCATTAGCTTTCTTAGTTGTCAGTTTAGGAGTAGAGACAAAATATAGCTCGATAAGTTCTGTTTTCTTAAATCTTTGCTTCTCATTTATTTAGCTCTTTTTAGCCTGTGGAAAAATTAAAGCATGTCCTACACCTCGTGGTGGTCGAAATTGTCTATCTGACTCTTACTAACTTCAAGCACTCTGTAGCTATCTTTGGCGTGGTCACTGGGGTCCACACTCGTGTGTATCCCATAACCCTCTGCGGCCGTAAACGTAACTATTGAGCTTGTCGGCTCCAGGCCGTACAAGTACTTTCCAGTGCGGAGAGCACCAAAATCAGCCAGAAAGTAAGGACGCCATGCTAATTGAGTCACTTCTTTGTAACGAGTAATATCGAATGTTCTGAAATAGACAGACACACTCCAAAACGAAATTAAATTACTTTCAAGTATTTACAACCAGCGCTCACGAATGCGTACTTTTTAGATGTCTAAAATATACCTATTCAAGTATATGGGTATTATTAATTTTATTCACTGCCTCATTTTTATACACACCATGTGATACAAATCATATTTTCTCCACTTCAACTGAAGACACTCCATAATAGCCTCGGGTATTCACAAGATAACACCTAAGATGAGTGCTGTAATCAAGTCATTCATATAATGGAGTGCGATCCTCCTGTAAAATGGATGCCGTTACACCTGTATGATACTATTATTGTGGTACTTGTGAGGTGGGGAGAGTGCCGTAATGTCTCTATATTTATAAAATGCGTGAATAAGGTTTAAAACGCCGCCTTGTGTACTATCTTTCATGCATTGACTGCTTCATATTATCTTACCATAGTGTGAGATGGATCCCAAAACAATGGTCCTCATCAGAAGGCTTAAAGTACTCAAAGGGCAATGGAGAGGGCAATGTTTGAGGTTTCCTTGCGTGATTGAATCAGGAATGATGATATTCGCAAGAGAACCAAGGTTACTGACATAGCTCGAAGGATCGCCAAACTAAAGTGGCAGTGGGCAGGGCACATTGCTCGCAGAACGGTCGATGAGGCCGAAAAGTTCTTGAGTGGCAACCGCGTACCGGAAGATGCAACGTTGGAAGGCACAAAGTGCACCGATGACCTGGTGAGGGTCGCGGATAGCCGATGGATGCGAGACGCACAGGGCCGGTTATTGTGGCGACACTTGGGGGAGGCCTATGTCCAGCAGTGGACTTCAGTTCAGCTGATATGATGATGATGATGAGTGTGAGATGTATGTTTGAGCATCTCACGTGATGGTTATTTATATTTGCCTTATAAACGTAAAAAAACCTATTCAATAAAGTAACCCCGATACATTTTATGAGTACCATTTGTACATTACCTTTGACAAGCAGGTGTTACGTAATTTACTTTGTCGCTTCCCATCCCATGGGAAATTGTGTGTAGGCGAAAAAGGATGTGTTTCTAATAATAGAACGATCCTATAAAAAGAATTTGGGGCACTTCGAGAACGAATTTAGCAGGTGCAAGCTGTGTCCTCGGCTTCGCTCGTATGAAATTTGCATTATGTACCTGTAAGCTAAGTCTCTCCAACGGTGCCAAATCGACTATCGGTATATCGAGGTGCTGAAATCGTTGTACAAAAATGCCACCATGTCAGTCCGACTTCAGGATCAGACCTCGAAACCTATCCTCCTGCAGCGGGGTGTGAGGCAGGGAGACGTCACTTCTCCGAAACTGTTTACAGCCGCAATAGAGGATGTCTTCAAGGTTTTGGACTGGAGAAAGCTAGGCATTAATGTCAATGGCGAGTACATCAGTCACCTTCGATTTGCCGACGACATAGTCGTCTTGGCTGAGACTATGGAGGACCTCAGTACAATGCTCGATGACCTCAGTAGAGCTTCCGAAAGGGTGGGTCTCAAAATGAACATGGACAAAACCAAGATCATGGTAAATACCCATATGGCACCCACTCCTATCAAGATCGGAAACTCTACACTCGAAGTTGTAGACGAGTACGTTTACCTAGGACAAACGGTCCAGCTAGGCAGGGCCAACTTCGAGAAAGAGGTCAACCGTCGAATCCGACTCGGCTGGGCAGCGTTCGGGAAGTTGCGCGGTATCTTCTCGTCCCACATACCACAGTGTCTCAAGACGAAAGTCTATGATCAGTGCGTGTTGCCAGTGATGACATACGGAACTGAAACGTGGTCGCTTACAATGGGCCTCATCAGAAGGCTCAAAGTCACTCAAAGGGCAATGGAGAGGGCAATACTTGGAGTTTCCTTGCGTGATCGAATCAGGAATGATGATGTCCGCAAGAGAACCAAGGTTACCGACATAGCCCGAAGGATCGCTAAACTAAAGTGGCAGTGGGCAGGGCACATTGCTCGCAGAACAGATGGTCGATGGGGCCGAAAAGTTCTTGAGTGGCGACCGCGTACCGGAAGACGTAACGTTGGAAGGCCTCCCACAAGGTGAACCAATGACCTGGTGAAGGTCGCGGGTAGCCGATGGATGCGAGACGCACAGGACCGGTCGTTGTGGCGACGCTTGGGGGAGGCCTATGTCCAGCAGTGGACGTCTTTCGGCTGATATGATGATGATGATGATGATGAAGCTAAGTCAAAGTTATTTCGTAAATAAATTATTCACTGACTGTGGGTTTTGTTAGCTAGAAATAAAAAAACTAAAAATCAACCGTTAACAGTAAAATATGAGACAATAAATGCAAAACTCGGTAAAAATAAAAAAAATATGGGTACCTAAGGCTGCAAGTGCAACTGCAGAAAGTTGTCAAAAAACTGGCAAAATGCGAGTCGGACTCGCGTGCATAGGGTTCCAACAGAATTTCTTTTTTTTAGCATATTATTTTAACATAGTAGAATTTTTATAGATTTTCCTGTAATGAATAGATAAAGATTTATTATCTCCATCTATTATTTCCATTTTTTTCAAAATTTTAGGCTCAGTGGTTTCGGAAATCAGAGGGAGAATGGCAATTTTTCGTCTAATTTCTTGAATAACTTCAAAACCATTTATTTTAAAAATATGAAAAAAATATAATTAAAACCCTCACAGTAAGCCCTTTTATTTGATATGTAACACAAAATTGTTCAAAAAACTTTTTTCTTTAATTTTCTAGTTTGACCCCCAAAAGTGACCCCAAACTAAAATTTTAATAATTTACGTAACGCTGTCGTGTTTTGGTCACAGAAATCTATAGATAGACAGACAGAAAGACAGACAGACAGACAGACAGACGGACAGACAGACGGACAGGCAGACGGACAGACAGACACCCGAGTGATCCTATAAGTGTTTCGTTTTTTGTTCGTGTAGTATTGTGGAATAAAAGACGTAGTTCGCTCGGTAGACATTTATTGACTAGGTGCTGCGGTCGGTCGACAGTATTTATTATAACACTAGCTTCTGCCAGCGGCTTAGCCCACGTGGTCCCTAGGGAACATATTCCCGGGATAAAAAGTAGCCTATGTCCTTTCTCATACTCTAGACTATCTGTGTACCAAATTTCATTTAAACCGGTTCAGTAGTTTTGGCGTGAAAGCGCGACAGACAGACAGACAGACAGACCGACAGACAGACAGAGTACTTTCGCATTTATAATATTAAGTAAGGAGTAAGGATTACAAAATCACTTAGGAATACCCTACATTACAGTTCGGAACCCTAAAATTTGTTGATAAAAAATTTTGGGCTTTATTTATTAATTTTTTCATTTCCTTTTAATATTTTATTTCCGTTTAACATTCGTCTTTGGGTCACATAATTAGTCCAGTAGATTCGGAGCAAATTGGCTGTTACTGGCGAGCTGACAGACAAGCGTATGATACAAGGGTTTCATTTTGTATTCGAGCCTTCGGAAGCACAGAACCCTCAAAAATTAAAAAGTGACAATCACTTCTGCCTATCTTCTTATTATATAAAGGGGACATGCTATTATTCTGCAATGGCTTTAGATGAAATAACCCAAAACAGGTACCCATAACTTATCGTAGATAGTATCTACCTATTACAATGTAAACAAATATTTCAAAATCGAAAGCTTCCAGAGCTAAACTCAATCCCACTTACCCAAATCTAATGCAAGATGACCTTATAGAACCCATGCGTAACTCATGGAGGATAACATATTTGGGTACGAGCATAGATTATGGAGTTTAAGAAGCGATACTTCAGATAATAGTACATTCTAAGCCTACTTTCTACTTTGTATAAATACGAAAATTTGTGAGGATGGTGTGCCTGGGTTGGAGTTTGTTATTTTATCACGCAAAAAAATACAATTGACTTCCAAAATTAAAGTTATTTTGTACTGTGGTACCTTTTTTTTTGGAATTTGTTGATTTTTTTTTGCATTTTTGGTTTTTCACTTTTTAGTGCTGATGATATCCCCAAAAATTAAAACTGAATAGTAAGCAAATACTGAGGAAAGGTACCTTTAATTAAATTATTAAATCATCAAAAACTGCTCATTAAATAAAAACTACTGAGCCAAACCGAATTAAATTTTTACGGGACCAAACGATAAGCATACACGCATCGAACTAAAAAAGAATCAGAAACCTCGGAGAAATAGGTGAAGAAAAAAAAAATACCAACCGAATTGTGAACCTCCTCCTTTTTGGAATTCGGTTAAAAATACAGAACGAATATTGATGAAACTACAGTAACAATCTTTATACATCAAAATAGCAGTGCATATTCTATCGCCGACAATACTATATGCTAATGTTGCTGAATAATCTAAGACTCGTACATTCATTAGATTTATTAGATTACCACCAAACTATATGTAAACAAATATTTTTTTATGAAGTTTGCTATTAGTTTGTGGCTCATTTTTACGAAAATTCATCACAGCAAATGCTCAAATTTCGTTTAAAAATATTGCTCAAGTATGTCAGCATTTAATCGGATAATGACCCAAAGTATATAGTAATGGAGCAGTAACTGATCATTGCTTTGTCATAGGCTAAGTTTGACGAAAAGTATGAGTGTAATTTCTAAGCGGAGGTATCTTATTCTTTGACAAGACCCGCTTCTGTAACTTGTATAGAACGATGATACAGCAGAAATGTGATGGGCGACTGGTAAATGGGGTCTCAGCTGCCGTTTATGTTACACTAGGTTGGCAGTACGGGTTCGCTTGCTGAAATATTGAGATTATTGATAGGTATATTGTATCGTTGTCACTCAACGAAAGTGTACTGACGTGCTGTGGCACCGAGGCTTTATTACAAACATTCTGAAAATCGCCATCACAGTCGCGTGACGCGTAATCTAAGTAGGTAAATATTTTTCAGTAAAAATTACTTTTGGGGTACAAATTAGAAAAAAAAAGACGAGTGCGTATCGGACTCGCCCACCGAGGGTTCCGTACAAATTTATAGGTGCAAAATAATTACTTTTAATAAAGACTTTACTTTTAGGGTTCCGTACAAAAAACGGAACCCTTATAGGATCACTCGGGTGCTTGTCTGTCCGTCTATCACATTTAGTTTTTTCCGAATTCACTGGACCGATTCTGTTGAAATTTGGTACACATATGGGCTTCTGTGACCCACGGACGCGTTACGTAAATCACTTTTGGGGGTCAAACTAGAAAATTTCGAAAATAGATTTTTGAACAATATCGTGTGATATATCAAATGAAAGGGCTTACTGTAAGGGTTTTAAATGTATTTTTTTATAATTTTAAAATAAACGGTTTTGAATTTATTCAAGAAATTAGACGAAAAATTACCAGTTTCGGAGATAAGGGGGGCCTTATCTCCGAAACTACTGAGCCTAAAATTTAGAAAAAAATGGAGTAGTAGATCTTTACCTATGGATTACAGGAAAACCTATAAGAGTCTATAATGTTAAAACAACACGTTAATAAAATAAAATTCGTTCGGAAACCTTTGCACGCGAGTCCGACTCGCACTTGGCCAGTTTTTTTATGATCTTAATACAAATTTATAGTTTTCCTTATACTAATCAGATGGTATTACTTCCATAGTTCTAGGTCAACGGGAAATACCCTATAGATTTTGATTCACTTGAGAGTGTTGAAATATACGGTTTTTGCGGCCCTTGAAGCTGTGAAAAAATCAAACTTTTAAGTTTACGTAAAAAAAATACGGCCTATGCAGTTCTCATTTAAACTCGATACTTCCACGCGTTCCTGAGATAAAGGGTCTTGACAGACAGACGGCCGGACGGACAACAAAGTGATCTTATAAGGGTTCCGTGTTTTCCTTTTAAGGTACGTAACCCTAAAAAATTATGCAAATGAATAATGGAAATTTCCCTCCCTCCACCTACCTTTTTTTTAAGAAGTATACTATGGTTATAAATAAACAAAAAAATAAGGTTACCTACTTCTGGCACTCCTGGCTCGCGAGTTTGACTAGTGCTTGGCCGATTTTTAAATAACATTGTGTTTTTTTGATCTGAGATGTTCGCTAGATGAGATGGCTTGCTCTTGACTCTAGTCAAGGTCAGAGGTGACAGAGACAAAGTCGATGATGGAGTGAGCTTACCCAGAAGCCTGTTCACTCTATCTTTGAAGAGATTTGGGTTGAATACGTTCGGAAACACAGACGCAGGTAGAGAGTCCCACTCCTTTGCTGTGCGCATTTTAAAAGACGTTTGGTAACGCTTAGTGCGAATAAAAATACTAAATAAATATTATAAAATCGGCCGACTTTAGTAATTTTGTAAATGTAACCCGCTTCAGACAAACACACACTTCAACCTCGACTACATTTAAACCTACGACAAAATATCAGTATTATCAACATACAGGATAAAATGTCCTCCTAATTCCTCCAGCTAACTAGATAAGAATAGTGATAACAATTAACATTATTTTTCCTTTTCCTAGTTATTCTGGAGGCCTGCCAGAGTTTGAGGGTCAAGGGCGAGTGGTTTCACGTGGCAGACCATTGATTTTCTGTTATGTAATGCTGTAAATGGGCAAACGGCAGATAGGATGATCTTTGGTCAGCAGTGGGTAGTGATGGATAAAGTTGAAAAGAGGTTTTCTAGTTCTTCTTCTTATCGTGTGGGCAGTAAGGTCTAACAACCCCACACACCCTGGTTTCAGAGTTTCTAAACCGCCTCAAGAGCTTCTGATATGGTCTATTTGACGACTGCCATTTGGCGGCTGGGACCACCGTCTTATACGTCCCTTCCCAACGAATCATCTTTTTTATCAGACAACCAGGAGATTCAAGCCTGCATTGTCCTAGCCAAACTGGAAACAACTTTACAAAGTAAGGAATGTGAATGGAAGTGGAATTAAATCCACGACCACCGGGTCACAAAGCAGACGACTAAACCACTCGACCCCGGAGGCAAGTAGGTATTCTAGTAAAGAAAATATTGTACTAAGATGAATCTTTTGGATGGTAGTGTTTACCAAAATTTAACTAATATTTATAACACTTTCCGCCTCGCTGCTTCCTTACGCTTAGGCGCATCCTGTTGCTCTCCTCATGGCTGTCTGAAGCTGTCAACAGCCTCGGGCACCACGGTCTGTCATGCAGTCGAAGTGCGGGTCCCATAGCGCATACGCAAACACGGCATTGGGGGAAAAAAAGTTCGAACCCCTTTCAGCTTATTTGCTGAACCGTTGCTTTATAAACATAAAATTTACAAAGCTACAAAATCAAAGAACCCATTACCGATAAATCAGTAACAATTTACCAACAATTTTTGTACCAAACCATTAAAATGAAAATCAGAATTTCTGCTGAAACGTAATAATTTTCATTTGAGTTATTTTATAAGTCCCGTCAGCTTTCATCTTTAATTGTGATTAAATTAAACAAAAAATCGCCAATCACTTTGATGGATTGGGCCAATTAAATTTAAATTAAGGGGTGGTAGAACATCGTGGGAATTTTGGATAAAATTGCAAATATCCAATGGGTTTTGTGACAAATTCTTGAGCCTTTACAGATTGAGAAGGGGATTCGTAACGGGGCAATCAGATTGAGGATTAGATAAAATTGAATTTTCGTCGTTTAAAATGAGTCTCTCAGATCAAATTCTATTTAGGTCGATAAAACTGAAAAACACGTGTACGTTCAAAACATTTTGGGAATGTTTTCACCATGCCGACAGCTAAGGAGTGAAATTCCCTGCCGAAATCTGTATTTCCTTATAACATGGGAATTTAAGTCAAAGCGTAAATAGGTTATCTACTTCTAGGTAAGCGTTTTTCATTATCGACCACATCATCCCTTGCCATCTGGTGAGTTTGTGGTCAAAGGCGAGCCTTCCAATAATAATAAAAACTGGCCAAGTGCGAGTCGGGCTCGCGTGCAAAGGGTTCTATCTATTTTAACACTATAGACTTCTAATAGGTTTTCCTGTAATCCTAATCTATAGGTAAAATCTATAATCTTCTTATTTTTCAAATTTTAGACTCATCAGTTTCGGAGATAAGTGGGGGGAATGGTCATTTTTCGTCTAATTTCTTGAATAGCTTCAAAACCATTTGTTTTAAAATAATGAAAAAATATAATTAAAACTCTCACAATAATTTCTTTGATTTGATACATCACACGTAATTGTTCAAAATACTTTTTTAAATTTTTTCTAGTTTGATCTCCAAAAGTGACCCCCATACTAAAAATATACTAATTTACGTAACGCGTCCGTGTTTGGGTCGCAGAAGTCCATATGTGTATCAAATTTCAGCAGAATCAGTCCAGTAGATCCGGAGAAAACTGGCTGTGACATACAGACAGACAGACACCCAAGTGATCCTATAAGGGTTCCGTTTTTTGTTCGGAACCTTAAAAAAATGTTCGTGTAGAACTTATTTTGCGTAGGGTATAAATAAAACTCAAAACAAATTCATACTAACAAAATTTAAGCTACTCAATTTACAGATGTTAATTACGTTTGTGCTTAAACTAAAAGCTGAGATAAGTAAGTTATGAAAAATAACAAACTCAAAACTCTCTCACATGTGATAATCGTTTAAAACATTTAATTTAAACAGTTTCATTCAAGCAAAGCTTACAAACACCGCAAATAACACAACAAGACCAAAAGTATTATTCTAAGGTTATTAAAACATTTGTTGCTTAAATTAACATAATACAGTTTATTTAATTGCTTCATTGCATTTCTAAATGAAATACAGCTTCAAAAGTTTTGCTTTTATTGAATTATAGAGGCTGCTAAGAGGCTATTCAACAAAGTTGAAACACTTAATAGAATTGACAGAAGGCCAACTCCATACAACGAGCGAGAACGCACGCAGACATAGACACGCTTTACGTACAGCAAGTGCAAGCGCACTCGCAACTGGCATTTGTTTGAGATTGCCGCACGGACGAAGACGCACGCACACATAAACAGCTTCAAGTACAGCAAGTGCAAGCGCACTCGCGACCGGCATTTGTTTGAGGTCACCGTAGTGACGAACACGCACGCGCACATAGACGCTATGTTCTGTGTACATAATGTTTGACTTTCTGTCGAACCGGATGCTGCACTGGTAATAACATTGATTTACATGAAGCAATTGCCTTTC
Source organism: Lacanobia wlatinum (assembly GCA_947578705.1). Classification (NCBI taxonomy): domain Eukaryota; kingdom Metazoa; phylum Arthropoda; class Insecta; order Lepidoptera; family Noctuidae; genus Lacanobia; species Lacanobia wlatinum. The sequence goes on along the minus strand of OX388046.1, from coordinate 19,121,237 downwards.
CTACATCCACAACCCAGTAACTGGGTAATACGGTATTCGTTGACAAGACTGGTGCCAGATATCTTAGCTTAGACTACCTGTAGCGACTGTCAAAGACCTACAAATGACAGCCAGGACCAACAGCTTAACATGCTTTCCGAAATACGGAAGTATCTCGGTATGTTAAGATGACCACTCATCAACGAATTGGCATCGGCAAGCGTTGTTTTCCCTTGTAGATCTTAACCTTGTGGTTGCTTAATCCTATGCTTCAGTTTTATCACAGAACAGATAAAAGACCACGTACCAGAAGATGCAGCGTTCGAAGACCTCCCACAAGGTGGACCGATGTCTTGGTGAGGGTCGCGGATGGCCAATGGATGCGGGACGCTCAGGATCGATTGTTGTGACGACATTTGGGGGAGGACTATGTCCAGCAGTTGACGTCTTTCGGCTGATATAATGATGATGATGAGATAGAAGAGGTGTGTTCTTTCTCAATTCTGTGGTTATTAACCAGTCATGAGAAAACGTACTCGAGACCGGCATTTGTTTGAGATCGCCCCGTACGTACGCCTCTATGTGCGCGTGCGACTGTTTTCGCTCGTTGTATAGAGCTGGACAAAGTGCCATTATATTAGCGGATCCGACTGTTGAAATGCCATGATGTAAATTCCATACATTTTTGACGTTTTAACAATTGCCTTCGTAACGCTACCGCTGATATAATTACATTTGTTTAGAGCTCCTGAACTTCTGTACCTATCTATTTTGTAGTTAAAATGACGTTCTGTGCACAATTTATGCTTGAATTACTGAATGAAGTTTGTTTGAATTTCAACTTGAGTTTGTTAATTTAGAAGAGCTATAGTCTGTGAACTATTATTGTGTGATGAATTTATTGAATGAACCCACTGCTTTAAAAATATTACGAGGTTTACATGGAGAAGTATATAGGTATTTATAATGTTCACTTGACTAAAATTTAGCCTTCTATTGGTAATCTGAAGTATCGAGCGTCATTTCAAATGAAAGGACTTATGTGAGGTATTTTTCAGTTTGAATTAAATAGTTATAAATCAAGAATAGATGAAAATATACTATCTTCCACCCCTTATCTCCGAAAACACTGAGCCTAAAATTGACAAAAAGACACAGACAAATTTAAGAAAAACCTATGAAAATTAAGTATATAGTCTAAAAATAAAAAGTTTAAAAAAATACTCTTAAATAAGATCCGTTTTCGCGCAAGTCCGAAGCGCACATTCGTTATAGTTTTTTTTCCTATAACTGCTAACCAATTCATTTTTGCTACCATGGTAAAATTATTTACAGAATCTGTTTCCCAACTTCGTTTATGCTGAAAACGAGGCCTGGGCACAACCAAACTTACACCCACACGTGTCGTGCGTAACAAACAATAATTTCGAAGTAATAACAATAATCCTAAGTCCCTAAGTTTGTTGTTCGAGACGTATTAACGTCGCTAAGCCTAATCAGAGTTGGTTGGAACTTACTTACTCGTAGGTAAGCCACGGAAAAAAACGTTTATTTTTACTGGTTATGTAATGTTTTCTATGTTTATGTATTAAAAACTCGTATTGAAAAACTGGCCAAGTGCGAGTCGGACTCGCACACCAAGGGTTCCGTACCACAAACTGAAAAAATCACGTTTCTTGCATATTTTGAATTATGAATATAGTTCAATTTTTATTATGTGTTGTTATAGCGACAATAGAAATAGACAATCTGTGAAACCTTCAATTGTCTACCTATTATAGTTCTTGAGATACAACTTGCTGACAGGCAGACGGACGAACGGCGGACGCTTAGTAATACAGTTCCATTGGTTACTCTTCGGGACGGAACCCTGAAAATGAGGTCTACGTACAACTAACATATACATACACACATGTTGTGCGTAACGAAAAATAATTTCGAATTAATAACAATAACGCTAAGTCCCTCGCAAGTTTGTTGTTCGAGACGTATTAACGTCGCTAAGCCTAATCAGAGTTGGTTGGAACTTACCTTATTGTAAGCCACGGAAAAAGACGTTTATTTTTACTGGTTAAGTAATTTTTTGTGTGTTTACGTATAAAAAAATCGTTATGAAAAAGATATAATATCAAAGTTACTACTTATTACCCGTATTCGAGTTCTCAAAAAGCGGTTCTCGAATTTGTTTTCTTTTTTTGCTTTAATTACACTAGTCACTGCACAAGAATACGGGCTTACGATTACCGACGAGTCGTTTCAATGAAGTCGAGTAGCTAAAAGTGGACTAGATGGTACGAAAATGGACTTACACAAACGCGTTCATTTACAGTTGGTCGTTTGCCCAAATTCCATAGGCAATCGAATTCGGGAGACACCTGAAGCAGGATGTTTTGGTGTTATAACGGAAATAATAATATACTCTCTATGGGAATTTAAACTGCCTACCTGTTATTGTTCATGAAACACAGTGATAGACGGACGTACAACAATGGATTAGTTATAGGACTTTTTTCGGGATTGGAAAACGGAAACCATAAACCTTAATATTGTGAAGTTTAATGATAACATTGAAGTATACTAAAACTGGCCAAGTGCGAGTTGGTTTCTTGACTGGGAGCCCCCTTTATTTTTTAATTAATTTTTATTATTTGTTTTTATAGCGGCAATAGAAAAACACACTCAGTGAAAATTTGTAACTGCCTGCCTATTACGGTTCTTGAGATACAGTCCGCTGACAGAAAAACGAATAGACGGACAGCCGAGGTTTATTAATGGGGTCCAGTTAGTTACCTTTTGATTACGGAACCCTAAAAACTGTTTTTCTATCCTTGCAAAACAGCAGTCAATAAACCATAATCACCCAAAACATATTGTTTATTCTTTTTTAAACACAAAACAGCAAACTCCAAGCATTTTAAGTACCTCATTACAGTATCCAAGTCTTGTTCCTCAACAAATACATCGACTTAAGACTTCGTAAAGCCACGATACTGCATTCAAAACTTAGTTTATTGGAGATAATCCTTCGGTATTGGAAAACTCAATGGTATATGAACGATGAGTCGCGAAAGTATTTTAATACAAAGGCTTTTTTGCGTAAGAATTGGAAACGTGGAATTGTGGTGGTATATGAATAGGTCGACTTTTTAATTTTATGAGGTTTTTAACCGACTTCCAAAAAATCTCTGATCCGATTTCTGTGATTCTTTTTAGTTCGATGCAGTATACTTGCCATTTGGTCCCATAAAAATTTGATTCGGTTTGGTAAAGTAGTTTTTATTTTATGAGCATTTTTGCTTATTTCAATTTCTGCGTTGACGAAGACGTCGTCCAAGTATCACCACTTAAAAGTGAAAAATAAAAAACTTTTTCCAAAAAAATATAAGAAGTCGGTGTTTTTAGTTTTGTTTCTTTTTAACACCGACTTCCGAAATTAAGGTTATTTTATTCTTTGTAGTGTTTGTTTGGAAGTCGGTTATATTTTACTGTAAAAAGTTTTTTATTTAGCGTTATTTGTTACTCTGTATCATTTGTGTACTTTTTACAGTCGTTAAATGTAGTCAGCGGGTCTAAAAAGCACATCATGTCACCCGTCACTGTCAAATATTCCCAATCAATCTTGAACCTAATACGTTAGCGATAAAGATGAAAATGAAATTTGACAGATTATTGCGTGATTAATATTATGATTCTCCTAAACTGGGCTTTTTAGACCCCCAGAAGTTGGAAATTCTGACACCAATATCAGGTAATGGACTGTCACTATACTATAGTGATAGCATATTCTGACCTCCAAAGCTAGTTTTACATAATATGTATAACTAGCTGTTGCCCGCAACTCCGTACGTGCATATTATGTATTTTCCCATTCCCGTAGGAATATCCGGAAATCCTCTCTTATATCGGGAAATTTGAGCTTTCCACGACCAGTAGTTTCAGCTGTGCGTTGCTTGTCACTCACTCACTCAGTAACGGAATACTTTATAGATCAAGGACTAGTTGACCCGCGCAACTTCGCCTCCGTCACAATTTTTATTACTGCTCCGCTCCTATTGGTCTTAGCGTGATGATATATAGCCTGTGGCCTTCCTCGATAAATGGGCTATCTAACACTGAAATAATTTTTCAAATCGGACCAGTAGTTACAAAACAAACAAACTCTTCAGATTTATATATTAAGTAATAGATATATTTATTTGACTGATTGTCATGAATGGATATTTTTTTGAGAAATGCTACTAAAATAGTACGAATTCTGAAAAAAATAATTTCATTGTTAGAAAAATAAAGTACCTACGCGCTTTTATCCTTGTCACGCCAATCGACGTCTATGTCGGTTGGCGCCAATACGTAGCTTTAAAAATAAGATACGATTAACCACCCAACTGAAAATACGTAATACAGATAAAACAAAATACTACACAGATACCTCTCTGCCTACCCCATTCAATTTATAAGCGTAAAGCATACACGGTCTTATCAGGAGACGCCGATCGTTACCCAAGACTGCTCCGAAGTTTAAATTGCTTTCTTGATAAGAAATGATTAAACTTAAAGTGGATTTAAATTTAAATATTTCAGGCCTAAAATTAATGTTTCAAATCGATTCGTCTGTTACCACTTGTGGGTTTATGGTGGAGTGTTTATGTGTTGTATTTGTGGCGATTGGTTTTGAGAGAAAAGGGGGTCCACAGGTTGAAGATAGACTCATCATTATTTCAACTGAAAAATTTCCTCTGCTGGACTCACGCTACATCGACCAAGTCCTTTTTACCCGACTACGGCAAAGCCAAAAGGAAGGGTAATGATTTTAGCAGTCTATGTAGGTATGTATGTATGTATATAACTATGTTCCACTCTTACGCCTAAACCACTGAGCCGATTTTTATGATTGAGGTATCAATAGATTCTTAAAAACGTTCCGGGTGACATAGGCTATATAAATTATTCCTAAATGTATTGTGATGGAGTTCACACGTAAATTTCTGTCCACGAAAAAAAATAATTTCAGATAATTGTGACATGTTTGGTATCAAAAGAAAGGTCTTGATGAGCACATTACAAATATGTATGTATATCATATTGTCTAAGTAAATGTATATGTTTAAATTGCTAACAAACAAGTAAAAGCGAGCCTGCACTTCGTGGGACGTAGCTATACAATTTAGTGAAAAACATGATCAAAGTGATACCAACGTGAAGTTAATCAAATCTTTGAAATCTTTACGATTTGTTATGCCACTCGTTAGAGGAAAAATATATAAACTGAAATATTTATGTTTCGGATTTTTTGGAAGCTCGATAGATGGTGTTAGCGTCGAAATAAATCACGCCATGCTTTCGTCTCTGATGTCGCTGCGTCCCCGTAACGGGACGTGGTGAGCCGTCACGACCCTGCCCTTGGCAACCTCTCGACCCGTAAAACGGGCCTCTCACTGTGTTCCATAGCTAAAAATGCTAAAATTCGTCGAGTGAGCGCCTGCCCAAAAAGTGATAGCAACTAATACGCAACGTGTATAAATCCTAATTGTATACTGAAGGCGCCCTGCGGCGCCGTTATCTCATTGTCGCATTTTCACGACACCAAGTCGGCAGTCAACAAGTTTCGTTTGTTTTTTACCCGACTACGGCAAATCCAAAAGGAAGGGTTATGATTTTAGCCGTCTATGTATGTATGTATATATGAATGTTCCACTCTAGCGCCTAACTAAACCACTGAACTGATTGTGATGAATAAGGTGTCAATAGATTTGTAAGAACTTTGCGGGTGACATAGGCTAGGTATACATTTTCACTTTATTTAAAATGCGAGAAAATACACGTAAATTTCTGACTCTAAAAAAAAAATATTGAGATAATCATAACATGTTTGGTATCAAAGGAAAGGTCTTAACGAGCACTTTATAAATACGTACAAATATTGTATTGTCTAAGTAAATAAATATGTATAAATTGTTAACAAACAAGCGACAGTGAGTATTACTAAATAAGTAATCTATGTAGAATCTGTAGAAGAGTTGTTGTTGTACATTAAAATAAAATAAAGTAGCCAGGAATAGGTACTAACAGAAACCATTTCCAGTATTTAATTTTTTGACTATTTGTCTGTTTAGTTGTTCAAAACACGTGGAAAAGTATAAAACGAATGCAGATAACTTTTATCAATTGTAATTTTATAACTCATAGTACAAAATTAAGGTTTTGTTTCATCCGAATCGGTTCGCTCTATCAAAATATATGTGAATTTTACATTAATTTTCATTACGTATAGCAAATACATACACGTAACGCCATCTATTGAACAAAAATCGTACTACCAGTTCATGGAAATAACACCAGGCCTTAAAACTGGAAAGTCGCAGGGAACAGCCGATAGATATATTTATATAATATCTATTTAGCCTTTTTCCAGCGTTCCGCAGCTGAATACCAGTAATTTACGTGATACGGCAGATCTCCACAACCCAGAAACAGGGTAACGCGGTACTTCTTGGCAGACCTGGTGTCAGATATTCTGGCTTCTGACCATCCGTAACGTCTGCCAAAAATCTACAAATCACAGGCGGGACCAACGGCTTAACTTGCTTTCCGAGGCACGGAGGAGTCTTAGCATGCGTTGTTTAACCGAGAAGATCGACTCGCGTGGCTTTTGTCATGTAGCCCCAAGATTCTCAGAGACCATTATTGATAATTAGCCGTAATAAATGGGATGAAGAGTCTGACAACTTAAGTAACTTATGATTTTGTATCTTTCAAATAATAATAATATGTATGTAATATAATATATATGTATATAATTCTGATTGGTATCCCCAAATCTACGTTAAAGCGCGAATTTTGCGAACAGTCTCCTGAGATTACTGACTAATATTAAGTAGCATTGTAAGTAAATCCAGACTGTATGACCAGTAGTAACATTAAACCGTTTTAACTTGTAATAGATAAACAAAATTAAGTGAGTCAGAGTTCTTTAACATACTGTATATTAAAGAACTTCGACTCATTTAATTTCAGTGAAAATTAAACTTCCTGTTTTATGCGGAAACCTGGCAACATTAGGTCACCCGCAGGCCTTAATGGCTTATCACCCGTGGTGACGGCAAAGCCCCGTGATAGTTTCGTCGCGACTTTTAAGACAAGACAAAGCTTTGAGTTTTAAGACAAGACATAAAGTGTTGGTTATGTATTTATGGCCTAAATCTTCATCAACTGTCCAACCTTTTCCCAAATATATTGGGTTCGGCTTCCAGACAAACTGGATCCAGCTGAATACCACATCTCAATAACTGGGTGGCCCGGTACTTTTTGGTCAGATTGGTGTCAGATTTTCTGGCTTCTGACAATCCGTAACGACTGTCAAAAGTCTACAAATAACAGGCGGGACCAACGGATTTAAGTACTTTCCGAGGCATGCAAGAGTCTTGGTATGATAAGATAAGACGATCAACCATCCACGGACCGACTTCAGCAACAGTGGCGTAGCTAGCATGGCTGACACCTGGGGCACCCTGAAATATTTATGCCTTGCGCGGTGACGAAAGTCACAACCCATTTTTCGAATTTTTTTGCACCTCATCTCGGACAGGTTTCATTGCGTCCCCTGTTAAGGGGTGACACCCGACCGTAACAAAAAAGTCAACGAACGGTTGAGTGTTACCCGCAAATGAAGAAAACAGCAAGAAAAAACTAAATAAATTTTTACATCTTATCTATGCATCACCATCACATTTTTTCGCCCATATCCACGCCAACAAAGTCGCGAGCATAGCTTGTGGTACATAATTAAAATGATAGCGACGTGCAGTTATAAATAGAAACGATTTTTAAAACGGAAAAGTATAAAATAAAAAAAATAGTTTAAAAAACTGTAACCCGACTACAGAAAAATAAAAGTGATCTGAAAAGTATGAAACAAGAAAATATTTCAGAAACAAATCAAGAGAGGTACAAAAATGGTGAAAGTAAAGCCGTGGTCGCATGCCTGTATATCATGTGGGTGCCTGGCACACCTATAAAACTATAAAGGCATGCGACCACGGCTTTACTTTCACCATTTTTGTACCTCTCTTGATTTGTTTCTGAAATATTTTCTTGTTTCATACTTTTCAGATCACTTTTATTTTTCTGTAGTCGGGTTACAGTTTTTTAAACTATTTTTTTTTATTTATAAGGGTGAGGAACCATAAAATGACTCCTTCTGCTCTGGATGGAGTGGGAGGGAGTTTCAGACTCTTACTGACCAAAACCCATTCGTGTTCATCCTAATGCCCTTTGCATTCTCGGACCGCGGTGACTCTTTCGAACAAATTCCGCAACCTTGGCAGGCACTGGCCCTAGCGGGCCCATCGTCTATGCTGACAAGGCGCGCGTGGAACACAACACGCCGTTGATCCGGGCCTGGTTTTGATCGGACGGCAAGCCATCCAACGCTCGCCGTCCGCAGGCCCGCGCCTACGGTGGCCAGGAATCGCCCTGCAACTCCCAGCGCCCGGGGCGTCTTCTTCTGTTGCGGCGGCTGGGCCGTGAGATTTGCATTAACCAAGTGCTGCGTCTTGCTTCCAGTGGATTCCTGTGGCTCTAGAAAAACACTAGTGTGAAAGGGTGAAGTGAGCTGTCATTCCAGTATCAACTGCAATGACAGCTCACTTCACCCTAGATAGGGTTTTTTTTTTAGTTTAGTTAATTTATCGTTCTAAAGCTATCATAAAATGTTGAATAATACCGTTATATAAATGCAAGTTCTTAGAGTAGACAGAGTGAACAGGCTCCTTCTAGGTAAGCTCGCTCCATCGTAGACTTTGTCTCTGTCATCTCTGACCTAGACTAGAGTCAAGAGCAAACCCATCACAAAAAAAAAACCACACAGACAGTTGTGTTGCTGGGGAGTTTGCTGCACCACTTCTTCTTCCCAGCTAAAATACTAGGAGTAGTGACGGACTTTGCGATTTGGGGGACTGTTTTCAAGTTAATTTTGACGTTCTGATTTTCAGCGTAGTTTGAATAAATGCCTTTTGATTTTGACTGTCACTTCACTTTAAGCTTTAGCTAAGTTATCACGATGAGGTTGTTACCGAATAACAGTATAGCCACGCCAAGTCCGCCACACATTCCCAACCACTGCAACTCCTGATAGTCAGAATCAACAGTAGCAACCACCAGAAAAACGGTATAGCCACACCACTCATTGGTTCATCTTGTGGGAGGTCTTGCAATGTTTCGTCTTCCAGTACGCGACTCCAGCCACTATTTGTATTTTTAAAGAAAGACTTATCCCAATAAATCCATTTAGCAAAAATTACCCATTTATTGAAACATTTAAAATCACTTTTTTCATAATTTTCATTTTTGTTAACATTTGAACGCTTTGTTCCCATGTCAGCTTTGCTTGAATCTTTATTAAATTTTAATCCAGCTACTGAAAATGACGTCCAAACCACATCAACACTTGGCAAGTTGATGGTTTTGTATGTGTTGGCATCGGCCATTGGGTTATGAGCTGACGCAAACACGGACGTGAACGTAAAACTATAATTTTGTTAATGAGGACAAACAAGATAAAAAAAAGATTTGCGATTATTCTATCATTTTGATATATTGCATGAGAGGTCGTATTGTGAGGGTTTCAAGGAAATATCTATTTCTAAAGGAGAAGGACAAATAAGAAGCTCCAAATCATATACATACTATAAAAGCTTAAAAGTTTTTGACTTTTAAAACGAGGATTAAAATGTAAAAAAAACCCGACTAAGAGCGAATCGGACTCCCACACGAAGGGTTCGATAAGCCAAAAAAAAAACCGTTTCTCGTTTGGGAACCCCGTTTATTATGAATTTAACGTGATTTTTATTATTTTTGTTACAGCGGCGATGGAAAAATATATTCTGTGAAAATTTCAACTGTCTTCTTATTACGGTTCTTGAGATACAGCTCGCTAATAAACAAACAGACGGATGGACAGATGAAGCTTATTAATAGGGTTCCGTTGGCTACCTTTCGGGTACTGAACCCTAACAAAGGCAATGTCGATGAAAAATACAAGCTAACTTGTTTTGCAACCAGAATATTTTGGTTTTGCTCCACTAAAGTGTTTGGAAAATTAGTGAAACAAAGAGAGGAAGGTGTCTTATAACTTCGATTACAGGAAGAGTGATCAATATTCAAATCGCGTTTCTATACATCATCATCGTATCAGCCGAAATACGTCCACTGCTAGACATAGGCCTCCCAAAGTATCGCATCCATCGTCTACCCTCTACCCTCTCCAGGTTATCGGTCCACCTCGTGGGAGGCCTTCCAACGCTGCGTCTTCCGGTACACGGTCGCCACTCGAGAAATTTTCGGCCCCAACGACCATCTGTTCTGCGAGTAATGTGCCCTGCACACTGCTACTTCAGTTTGGCAATCCATTGAGCTATGCCGGCAACCTTGATTCTCTTTCAGATATCATCATTCGATCACGCAAGGAAACTCCAAGCATTATTTATTTATTTAATACTTCATGCACACAAATGTACAGAGGCGGACTTAATGCTCTTTCTGTACAAAGTCTATTTATTATGAAAAGATCAAATTCTAAGTCTGCAGGATAAATAAAACAAAATTATCACCTATAGGAATCCCCGTTTGATACAAAATTCATGAAGACTGAAGCCCCTGATCGGACAGCGACTGTTATAATCCTCACTGTCAACACTGATTCTGTAAACGCAATTAAAAGTTTCATTGAAGAGGGTTAAGGGATAGGAGTGAGCAGTTCTATTGTCAATATGAAACTTGACTGGGTATTGAAGGTTTATATGTACATGTCATGGCCATATCGTAAAATTTTCCAATGGAGTGGCCAATGTTACAACGTGGCCAAGGTTAGGTTTGACGGTATTTAGGCACCCCGTCACGGATAGGTTAGGTTCGAATGGGATGGCGGGAGTTAGAGTGACCGAACACAGATAATAAACTTAGGGTCCGTCATCCCATTCATGTGAGGCTCCTTTAAACCCTGCAGACAGAAATAGAACCGTTGACGAACTAAGTTTTGAAGTGGCTATTTCAAGAAGTAGACGGTCAGATTATGAAATGGCCAAATTCTACGATACGACGATGACAAAAATTGTACTAGATATTTTCTGCGTTAATTGCTTATTTAGTCAGCGCTAACCGTCGCACTATGATCATTGCAGTGGACGAGCTTGTCAACAATTTATTTTTGTAATTCTTAAACTGATATATGATCACGTATGCTTCTACTAGATATGTATCTAGCATGCATGTATAAAATAACTAACTAGTTTTTGGTGAAAGTAAACTCAGCTAGATCGGCACCTGCTTTCTCAAAAATAATCCGACCAAATGTAACGGAGACAAAGGTATCTTAACTAGTCTCCACAATTAATAAGTGTCATTGGGCATTTAGTAGTTTCCTATTTTTGACAGTTTCTAGATTTTATTCTTATAAATAGTTCGGTTTGAAAATTACTGATCTTTATTTATTTAAAACTTTATGTTCAATAGTGATGTCATCGCAGCATATGAAAATAACAAGGTGAACGATAACCAGAGTACCAATTCTACTCTCGCATCTCAGTCGTAATCTGGCATAAAAGCTTCAATCATCACATTTTTGACAGATTACTCAACAGTGGGTAAAATCGGCTTTCTGGTATCGTATGTGGTACTGCATTGTATGCGCCTACTATAAGACCGCTCTATATGGCAATGCTTGGAACCCATAGAAGCCTTTAACGGGGGAAATCCTCATGGATGTCCTCCACCCTGGGGCGGGCAGAGGGGTCTGTCAGACTCTTACTGACTAAAACCACCCCGGTGTTCCGTCTCTCACCTACGCCGGGGATCGTGGGATCTTATGCGACTTCCGTAATCCCCGGCTAGTGCCGGCCCGCCTCTGCGGGCCACCTCGGGTCAGCGGGGGGAGTGAGGTGCTTAACTCCCCCCGCGACGTCAAAGAGGGGCGCACGGGAACACCACGCGCCGCCACCTCGGGTCCGGATGAATGGGGGACGACGGACATCCCCAAGACGCCCGGTGCGCCTGCTGTGGGCCGGGAGAGAGGTCGAGATCTCCCTCTCCCTTTCCGCAGCCTCCTTCTGTGCGATGACTATGTCACAGAAGGAGACCACCACGTACCCATAGAAGCCCTAGTCCAGCTGTGTACGTATCACAGCTAAAATGATGATGATGATGATCTGGAAACTAACTGCCTCCGTGGTCGAGTGGTTTAGGCGTTTGCCTTGTGACCCGGTGGTCGTGGAGTCGATTCCCATGGTAAAGCATACTTTGTAAAGTTGTTTTCCAGTTTGGCTAGGACATTGTAGGCTCGAATCACCTGATTGTCTGATAAAAAAAATATTCCTTGCTTCGGAAGGCACGTATAAGCCGGTGGTCCCGGCCACCAAATGGCGGTTGTCAAATTAAAACCATGTCAGAGGCCCTTGAGGTGGTTTAGAGATTTTGACACTAGGGTGTGTGGGGTCGTTAGACTTTACTACTGAAGATCTGGAAACCATTTATTCATTTGCAGTCTTCCTAGCTGGACACTGCTGTCAGTGTGGTCGTGGTTGAGTAGATGAGGTTCATGGAGAGATGTTCGGTGTTCCGAGGACTGCTCTCTCAGCAATGCGCTTCCATTCTTTTCGGTTGGTCTAGTTACGTGTACACTGGACCATAGTGGACTCAGTAGTTTTCTGAATAAGTTCAGTTCAGCGAGTTGGTGATCGATCGTGTTTCAGCACTCGTCTTTAGGGTTCCGTACCCAAATGGTAACCAACGGAACCCTATTACTAAGCCTCCGCTGTCAGTCTGTCCATCCGTCGTCCGTTCGCCCGTCCGTCCGCCCGTCCATCTGTCTGTCATAGGATGTATCTCAATAACCGTAATAGGTAGACAGTTAAAATTTTCGCAGATTGTGTATTTCTATTGCCGCTGTAACAACAAGTAATAAAAATTAAACTAATTTAAAAATTAAAGGGGGCTCCCATACAATAAACGTGTTTTTTTTTCGGTTTGTGGTACGGAACTCTTCGTGTGCGAGTCCGACTCGCACTTGGTCGGTTTTTATTTAGACCACATTCAAAATCGCTGTAAACTTATCACTTGGGCCAAAACCACAACCGCCTATTTGCCTAAGCCTGTTTACTAAATTATTTAAGTTCTTTCAATTAATAAAATTTTAAATATGTTATTAATAACATTTGAATGTCAAATAAACATGTTAAGTGATATTTAATGTATGTAAGTACATTGGCTTATTACAAACATTTTATTTTTGTCTCCAATTGCCTTTACAACGAACTTTATGAAATTACATGCTGCTGTAATATGGGTTCCAAACTGAATAAAAAAACGGCCCCCTCATAGGATCACTCGGGTGTCTGTCTATCTGACCGTCTGTTTTTCCATCAGTTCCAATTTCTGCTGGGTCAAACATAGTGTTTTTTTTTTTATATTTTCCATCTGGAATTTCTTAGAGCCCGATTTATGGATTTGTAGCAAAAGGCTCGTCCACTATTCTGTGGGATTTATTTAAATATAGCCCTCCTTGCCAATTTTGGCAACGGCGACCCCATGACACTACTTCCTGGCGTGCATGGGCGTACCCAGAGGGAGCAGGGGAGGGCAGCTGCCCCCCCCCCCCCTGGAAATCTCGCAGAAAATGTATGAACTCACAAAAGTGTAAACGGGGCCTTATGCGCTAGCTGTTGAATAAACCGCACAGTAGACACGGGCAAAAAGCGTGATTGAAGACGGGTTAAATGGAGTTTGTATGCTCAGTGTACATAAAAAACTTGTAAACAGTATGGGCGATTCTTTCACGGTAGAAATCATAAATCGTTTTACTGAAGCTCCTGGAAAGTAACTTTTAAAGTAGTAGTCGAATTAATCAATTTACACTACGTATACCTAATGTTTCATATGTAGTGGATATGACAAAACAGCCGCGGACGATTTGACCTAAAAAATCTCCCTAGGCCAGAAGCTCGGTACGCCCATGCTAGCGTGTACCCCAATATGACTCGCTAATATAAACTGCCTCCGTGGTCGAGTGGTTCAGGCGTTTGCCTTGTGACCCGGTCATGGGTTCGATTCCCACGGGAAGAATATACTTTGTAAAGTTGTTTTCCGGTTTGTCTAGGACATTGTATGCTTGAATCAGCTGACTGTCTGATAAAAAGATGATTTCATGCTTAGGAAGGCACGCATAAGCCGGTGGTCCTGGCCGCCAAATGGCGGTCATCAAATAAACCATGTCTGAGGCTCTTGAGACGGTTTAAAAACCTGACACTAAGGTGTGTAGGGTCGTTAGACCTTACTGCCCACACGATAAGAAGAAGAACTCGCTAGACCGAATTTGGTTTTAATTACCCGGTCACGGCTAAGGCGACACAGCTGACCGGCCACGGACCGGCCGGGGCCACCTCTGCCTGACTCATCGAGGAATAGAGGGTTCTATTATCATCATCATCAGTTGAAAGACGTCCACTGAGCTGGACATGTCTCCCTCAAGTGTCGCTACATCGACCGGTTCTGTGCGTCTCGCATCCAGCGGACTCCTGCTACCTTCACCAAGTCGTCGGTCCACCTAGTCGAAGGCCTTCCAACGATTGTTTTCGCAAACGCGTAATATAGGATTGATGTTACGTTATATTTCTAGGCAGGTACTAGTATATCTTATATCCAGGGTTGCGGAATTTGTTCGAAAGAGTCACCGCGGCCCTGGAACGCAAAGGGCATTAGGAGTAGGAGGAACACGGATGGGTTTTAGTCAGTAAGAGTCTGATACTCTCTTCCGAGTTACTTGATGATATCCCATCGTTAAAAAAAAACGAGACAAGTGCGAGTCGGTCTCTCACACGAAGGGTTCCGTACCATAAACCGAAAAAAAAACACATTTCTTGTATGGGAGCCTCCTTTGACTTTTAGTTAGTTATTTAGTAACTGTCTGCTTATTACGGTTCTTGAGATACAGCCCGCTGACAGACATACGGATAGCGGAGACTTAGTATTAGGGTTCCGTTGGTTACCCTTCTGGTACGGAATCCTAAAAAGGTACATCTGTACTAATATATAAAGCTGAAGAGTTTGTTTGTTTGTTTGTTTGCTTGAACGCGCTAATCTCAGGAACTGCTGGTCCGATTTGAAAAAATCTTTCAGTGTTGGATAGCCCATTTATCGAGGAAGGCAATAGGCTATACGGGAATGGGAAATTCCTGCGGAAACGGAAAAAACGGGATATGCGCGTACGAAGTCGCGGGCAAAAGCTAGTATCTAAAGTTCGATTATCAAAGCGATCGTTATTGAAAAATACTTCAAGCAAAGTGGCCAGAATGTGTAGAATTCCGTTGAAACTGCTATGTATTGTACACTAGCTGACCCGCGCAACTTCGTCTGCGTCATAATTTTCATTACTGCTCCACTCCTATTGGTCTTAGCGTGATGATATATAGGCTATAGCCTTCCTCGATAAATAGGCTATCTAACACTGAAAGAGTTTTTCAAATCGGACTAGTAGTTCCTGAGATTAACGCGTTCAAGCAAAGAAACTCTTCAGCTTTATATATTAGTATAGACTAGTTGACCCGCGCAACTTCGTTTGCTCTGCTGCTATTGGTATTAGCGTGATGATATATAGCCTATAGCCTTTCTCGATAAATGGGCTATCCAACACTGAAAGAATTTTTCAAATCGGACCAGTAGTTCCTGAGATTAGCGCGTTCAAGCAAACAAACAAACAAACTCTTCAGCTTTATATATTAATATATATATAGATAAGTATATATAGATTCAATATTAGTTTCATTGTTATTAGATTGTAGGGGTCAGATGGCCGTTGCTGCATGTAAATTATTGACATCACTGGCATAGTTAGACAGGGAGCAAACCGAACCCGAAATAGTTGGGAAAATTGACTGGTCAGAAATGTCAGACGCATGCTAAATATAGATTTTTGTATCGTATGATATTGTTTTGTTATATGGCAGACTACCTAACTCTCATTTGCACATTATTAGAAGATAGGCATTTTTTTTAAACTCGTCTACGACGCAAAGCCAGGAAGGGTAATGATTTTTATATACCTCTATAATTAATTTAACTCTGTCAATATTGACGTTCAAAAGTGCCGTTAAATTGCCTTATTGAAATTAACGTCATATCGACTTTGGCTGTGACTTGGATTGACAAACTTTAATTTTTATTTTCTAATTTTTTCCTAGCGTATATATTTTAATTTACATTTGACTTTCGTATTTGACTCACAGAAGTTTATATCATCATCATCATCATTATATTAGCCAAAAGACGTTCACTGCTGGACATAGGCCTCCCCCAAAAGGTTTGCCATAATCGCAACGCTTGGCAGGCGGGTTGGCGATCGCAGTGTATGGTGTTCAGTTTTACAGAGAACGCTGCTGCCCATTCTCTGACGAGTCCCTTAGTCACCTCTTATGACACCCACGGGAAGTGATGGGATAGTATTATTCTTTTACGGCACTATACGGCACCGGCCGACGCCATACGGCTTACACCATACAGAAGTTTATAGAAGTACTAAATTTTAACTAAATCGGTCCAATAGATGTTGAGTACATTGCTTGTGACGGATAGGCAGATACACGGCGAGTGACCCTATAATGATTCCGTTTTTAGGGTTCCGAGCATCCGTAAAAAACGGAACCCTTATAGGATCACTCGGGTGTCTGTCTGTCCGTCTGTCACAGCTAGTTTTTTTCCGGACGCACTGGACCGATTCTGTTGGATTGGTATACATATGGACTTTTGTGACCTAAATACGGACGAATTACGTAAATAAATATTAAAGGGTTAAACTAGAAAATTAAAAAAAAAAATATCTGTATCGTGAGATATATCAAATGAAAGGGCTTACTATGAGGGTTCTAAGTATATATTCTTTTTCATAATTTTAAAAGTTTTGAAGTTATTCTAGAAATTAGACTAAGAATTAAGAATTCCGAAACTACTTACCTAAAATTTTGAAAAAAAATGCGGCTAATAGTTTTATACCTAAAGATTACAATAAAACCTATAAGAAGTCGGTAGTGAAAAAAAAAAATTGGGTCGGAACCTTTTGCACGCGAGTCCGACTCGCACTTGTCCAGTTTTTCACACTTATCATTGCAAATAACAATCAAATGGTCTATTGGTATATAGAACTTATTTATTTATTACATCCTGAGAACAACACGACAACAATGACTATACTATTTCACATTACATCGCCTCAATTGATACAGCGGTTCAGAGATAATGCGATAGTCACCATAGTTGACACTTCAATTGATGATAGCACGCTGATTGGCAGATTCACGTCATTAGTACATGGTTAGGCGTTGTTCGTACTATGATTTAATCCGGGTTAAGGCTTGACAAGACGTCGTGGGGATTAAGTTTTGGCATGATACAGTCTAGATAGGAGGAAGTACATACTACGTACTTGGCGTAAACCTCTATGATTTAATCCGGGTTAAGGCTTGACAAGACGTCGTGGGGATTAAGTTTTGGCATGATACAGTCTATATAGGAGGAAGTACATACTACGTACTTGGCGTAAACCTATCTAGAGTCGGCATTGATAATCAAGGTGTCAGAGTATTTAAAAAAACTGGCCAAGTGCGAGTCGGACTCGCGTGCAAAGGGTTCCGAACGAATTTAATTTTTTTATCATGTTATTGTAACACTAAAAACTTCTAATAGGTTTTCCTGTAATCTTTAGGTAAAGATCTATTATCTCCATTTTTTTCAAAATTTTAGGCTCAGTAGTTTCGGAGATAAGGGGGGGGAATGGTAATTTTTCGTCTTATTTCTTGAATAACTTCAAAACCATTTATTTTAAAATCATGAAAAAAATATAATTAAAACTCTCACAGTAAGCCCTTTCATTTGATATGTCACACGATATTGTTCAAAAAACTTTTTGTTTTAATTTTCTAGTTTGACCCCCAAAAGTGACCCCCTACTAAAAATTTAATAATTTACGTAACGCGTCCGTGTTTGGGTCACAGAAGTCCATATGTGTACCAAATTTCAACAGAATCGGTCTAGTGGATCCGGAGAAAACTGGCTGTGACAGACGGACAGACAGACAGACAGACACCCGAGTGATCCTATAAGGGTTCCTTTTTTTTCGGAACCCTAAAAACGGTCCAGTGCGAAGAAAGTCGTAACATAAACTTCATCTTCTTCTTCTTTTCGAGTCGATGGTTAACTTCTTAGATTTTTTGGGCCCAGTAGGTGGCTACGTTAATTGCAGCGTCGGTGGCATTCATTAAATCCCCCACAGTACAGGTGTATGGGCACTTGGGGCACTCGAACGTGTGGCTCATGTTCTGAACAGGAGCACCGCACTCACATTGAGTATCCGACGGTAACATTAACTTCAAAACCCCCAGTTTCAGTCATCATCATCATCATATCAGCCGAAAGACATCCAATGATGGACATAGCCCCTCCTCAAAGGAGGGGTTTGTCATAATCGCCACGCTTGGCAGGCGGGTTGGCGATCGCAATGTATGGTGTTGCGTTTTACAGAGAACGCTGCTGCCCATTCTCTGTTGAGTCCCTTAGTCGCCTCTTACGACACCCACGGAAAGTGATGGGATGGTATTATTCTTTTACGGCACCATACGGCACCGTCCGACACCACACGGCAATTTCCAGTTTCAGTATCAAGTTCTTATTTTAGACCTAAAAAGATCTTAGAAAATCAGATAATAAGAGATCCATAGACCATGTTTTGTCGGAAAACAATGGATCTACCTCATAATCTACCGTTATTGATATCTAAGTACTATACTTATGTATTACAAACACAAAAAAAATACGTTAGATATATTTTTCCAAGAAAGTTCTTACCCAATCAAATCACAAATGTCACAACATACATCTTCAAGCCAAAAAGAACAATTGCGGATCAAACGACCAATCACCCGAGTCGGATATCAAACACTGAACCAATCCTTATTCAATACCGATAACCGGGTAACCGGGTAACCGGAAAAGTTTTCACTAACCCTGTTACAAATATTACGCAAACATACCAGTTGGAACTAGTTTGCGTCAGATAAAAGCGGTTATATCGGGTTCAGTAAAATTTTCGTCGCTTCAACTTTTATTTGTTTTGAATTTGTTCGGGTGGTCGTGTTTTGTTTCTTGTTTTTGTACTTAAGAGGGGCCTCTAGTCCCGAGGAATTTGAGAAGTAGGTATTTAAAGAAACTATTGCCGATGCCGTCGCGCTGCACCCTATCAAGTAAAGTGCGAAAGCGACAACTGCAGCAGAGGCTGATTTTACCTATAAAAACCTTGACCAAAAGACGTTTTGTATTCCGCTGTTTTCTTCTTCAAAACTGGACTGATCTATAAAAAATATATATCAAAATTTAGAGGAAGACTATATCTATGCTTTTATTATTTTGTTAAAACTTATCAAATTTGTCTGATCCTCTGAACATGGCGGTAAATACGGGCTGCTTTTTCGGGTTTTCGGATTGTCATAATTCCTTAAGTAATTGTGTTTTGGAAAAAAAATGATAAAGGTAATGTATAAATTCAATCTTAATTATTTGGGAAAAAATCATTGCTCTAGCAGCATTATCCACGAAGAAAACAGCGGAATACGTTTGTATGAAGAAAAGCCCCAGAGCTACCTAGCCGAGTCCCCTCTTAAGAAGTGGAATAGATCGTGTTGTGGGAAAAACGTTATAAGGTAGATTTAAACTATTTGATATCTGCTATCCAGCTTAAGTTTTCTTTTTTATTGGTATAAACCTATATGCTATTTTTTGTCGGTGGTAAATCATCAAACGACTTCTCCCACTCGTGTTCCTTAAATGCCTTTGTGTTCCAGAATCGTGGTGACTCTAAGGGCTGGTTTGTAAATCGAAGACTTCTTTATAAAACGTTAGCATGAATAGAGAGTGCACATGTGCTATTATTTTATTATAAAATGCATTTTAAATAACTTCATTATTACTTAGTTTCCGCTGCCGACTGTCCATCTGTCTGTGCATTAGAAGGCTATTTTTAATACTGTAACTTATATGGTGTACATAATAAAGAGTATTCTATTCTATTCGATTATGAACTGAAATAGAAAATTTCAAAGAAAGAAAGAAAAAACTTTCTATTTATGACAGTCTGAGTATTCGCTAAAAATAAAATATAAAAGAGACCGTAAACACAAAAAATAAACAGTGCGTGCTTCATGGCTGCGCCAAAAAGATAGTGTAACTATAATTGACGCTATGTCAAAAAATATTAAAAATAAAATCTATAATTATAATGTCCGTCTCTGCATAAAAGTTCGTATTTACATTTTTACTTTTACTGTTTCATTTTATTTTACTTTTACTGTTTCATTTTATTTTAATCAGCTATTGTATATGCCTATGTCATGATGTGCGTCTGTTTTGAGTAAAATAAGCCAAGTTTCTTTCTTTTCTTTAGATAAAATGTCACTTATCTACAGCCTAAAGTACTAATACTACTTTGTGTCTCACACAAGCCCGAATTTAGAAAGCAGTAGCACTAGTACTTTACCATCTACTTCAGTATTCCGCTACCGCACACTAAGCTGTCAATGCTACATTAGTACTGACGCATGAACTTGGCCCTTCTCCGAAGTACTATATAAGATGGTAAAATAGGGTAATAGTCTGAAATGTCACGGTTTCGAAATAGAATAGAATCGCAACCTTTTTGTGAATGTAAGTGTGATAAAAAAATGTTTATTCCATGAACTTAAGGCGCGAACCCACCGCGGTGCACGCTATCCACGGCCACGCGGCGCATTTTAGCTGCGTGGGTTCATTTGTTTGACAACGTGGGTCTACGTTTCCACTGCAATGCACGCTAAATGCCCACGACTATGCACAACTGTAGCGTGGTACACCGCGACACACGGAGAGGTATACGCACGTTTTTTGCAAGAATATGTTTTTCATATATTCGTGGGTTAATATTCGTGTATAGCGTGTACCGCATGCACAGCGTACATGGCGTTGACAGCGTTGAATTTCGTGGGCGCCATATTCGAGCAAGCCAAGCGAGTGCCAATGACATCAGTTGATGCGTAGCGTGTCCGTGGGTTGCAGTGGAAACAATTCATACATTTTCATGCAAGGCAAATCCTCACACACGTCCGTAGCCTGTTCGTGCGTTGCGGTGGGTTTCCGCCTTTATGTAAGTAACAATCCAATATTAGGAACCTTTCAAGCAAAAAATGCTCATGTAAAATATACATAGATACTAAAATGTTCCAGGTTCTACCTGACGCAACGTTTCTATAAACTTTTTGAACAAAAAAAGAGGCTATGTTTAGTAACATAAGTCGTAACTACAATAGTTGATCATTCAAATGATAGTCGGAACTAGCGGCTTAAAGTGCTTTCTGAGATACGAAGGAAAGTCGGTGTGTAATGAATAATCACCCAAAGGACTGGATGGTCACACAATGGACATCCAAAGACCGACCTCGGCAAGAGTAGCTTAACTTCGAAGTTTGACCGAAATAATGAAATCGAAATAATGACAAAGACAGGAAAAATACTACAAATTCTTAATTCATCTGCCTAGTCATTTCCCAACTATAGGCATTGGGGTCGGCTTGCAGTCAAACTGAACTCTGCTGAATACCAGGAGCGGCTGCCTACCAGACCTCTACAACCCATTAACTGGGTAACACGGTAGTTCTTAGCAACTGCCAAATATGACCAAAATGCTTAACGTACTTTCCGAGGCACAGAGGAAACTTGGTATGTTAAGATGGTCACCCACCCACAGACCAACCTTGGCAAGCATTGTTTAACCTTGAAAATCGATACGTGCAGCAACATTTTTTAATCAGTACCTCTAGATACTTAAAGTGGTACTTTTATTCCCCGAATAAATCCCAGGCATGATAGACACGAAAAGACAAAATTGCTGTTTCATTACGACACTAACCCACTTAACTCCTTATTAATAGCACTCTTTACAAGCCAAATTCGTTCCCTGAAACCAGCCTTCACACGGTCCAAAAACCCGGATATATCGTCCGGTTATCGCGACCTGATACTCCATTAACCGTTCACTGCTACGTCTGGAATATTGAGCGAATGTGTCCAATTAACCCTCAGCTATTTCCACCCTTGACGGCGTAGAAAATCTAACCCTTGTTAGTGTCAACCCTTAAATTCGGATAATCCGGATATCGACAAGCGTTGGACCGGTTAAGATACCTTTTGGACCGGGCAAAATGTCCGGGTATTTTGTGTAGGTTGGTTTTTTCGCGGTTATTTTTTATCCGGTTGCTGTCCAGTTTTTATTGGAACTGTGGTTTTATTGGTTCCGTTTATTTCGGTTCGACTTTGAGGAAAAAGTTTGGAAGTGTAATATCGGTTTACGGATGGGCGCGTTTTGAAATAAATGTTTGTACTGTCGGATATAGGCTTTTTAATGAAAAAATAAGTAATGTTACTGTAAAACCTTTTAAAGCAAAAGAATTGGAGATAGTGTCATAGTCACGAATTTAGGCTGTTAGATTCATGATGACAAAAAAGTATTGTAAAATTCTTATTCATAAATCTTTATTACTGAATATATACATTTCTAGATGACAAGAGCAAGTGTTTACTTCTCAAGATTTTTCGTAGAAACTGGCTAGCTCTTATTCTTGGGAATTAATACGCAAAATTCTTTGGCAACTAAAATCGTTTCATTAATTACCAAGAATAAGGACTTGCAAGTTTGTATGAAATTCCGTGAGGAGGAAACACTCTGAAGTGAATGCGTAGTTTACTGTACACTACCAATTTAAGCATGTAAAATTAGGTAAGAAGTTTCAAAAATTAAAAATTATTTGTAAGTATTATTCTTTTTGTACTAGATGAGCCTTTTAACATGGGAGAAAGTCACCTTCTGATTATGTATTTGCGAGCGCTGTAGTAATACATGCTTTCAATAAAATACGTATTAAAATAGTTACGGTATCGCTTTATCATTTCATTCTTGGTTTTCACACAATATTAACCTAAACTCGGGCGGGTTTTGGTCAGTAAGAATCTGACATTCCTTACCACCACCCAGAGCGAAAGGAATCATTTGATGGCGGGATACCATCACGACTCCTCAAATAATCCAAAAATAAAAGAAAAGCGACAAGTCATTGCTAGCAAAAAAACGACATACACTGAACTATGACATTTGCATCAAGCCGACCGACGCCAATGTTTGATGCGGCCACAAGGTTCTATAGCGCGTACCGGAAGTCGCGTCGTTGCAAGTCCTTCCACAAGGTGGACCGATGTTCTGGTGAATCGGGACCAGCTGTCAGCTGGATGCAAGACAAACAGAACTCGTCGTTGTGGTGACATGCCCTATGTCCATAATGTTTTCAAACTCGATGCTGCTTCTGAGAAATTCATCGTAGAAAAACATTAATACTTCTTTGCCTAACCTGAATATCAAATCGGCCATCGCAGGCCTAAAAGTCACATCATTTCTTGACAAGATGTCATGAAAAAACAAAGTCGTACTGAAAAATAATATAAACATCCAATCCTGCAAAAGGTTACTCGTTATCTAATCTGAAAAGACTGAAACACACTTCCACGAATGACTGAACTCCGTAACTTCTTGGGAATTGTTTCAGACCCTCTCAAAATTTGTCGAGACTTAGTGCTTCATTATTCAGGAACCTTTTAAATAGAGATGTACTGTTTCATGAATATTTTGTTAATTTTTAAACAGCCTCATTACGTTCTACGTTTATTTGTAAGGTACTTTTAAATGGAGGATAGGTAGGGGTGGATCTATAATAAATATATTTATTCATCATCATCGTCATTATCATATCAGCCGAAAGACTTCCACCGCTGGACATTGGCCTCCCCCAAGGGTCGCCACAACAAACGATCCTGTGCGTCTTGCATCCTTCGGCTACCCGTGACCCTCACCAGATCATCGGTTCACCTTGTGTTAGCCCTTCCAATGCTGCGTCTTCCGGTACGCGTTCGCTACTTCAGAACTTTTCGGCCCCATCAACCATCTGTTCTGCGAGCAATGTGCCCATACCCACTGCCACTTCAGTTTGGTGATGCTTAGGGCTATGTCGGTAACCTTGGTTCTCTTGCGGATATCATCATTCCTCACACATATTTCACAAGTTATATTAAAGCCCAATGTAAAAAACTGGCCAAGTGCGAGTTGGACTCGCGTGCAAAGGGTTCCGAGCGAATTTAATTTTTTTATCATGTTATTGTAACACTACAAACTTCTAATAGGTTTTCCTGTAATCTTTAGGTAAAGATCTATTATCTCCATTTTTTTCAATATTTTAGGCTCAGTAGTTTCGCAGATAAGGGGGGGAATGGTCATTTTTCGTCTTATTTCTTGAATAACTTCAAAACCATTTATTTTAAAATCATGAAAAAAATATAATTAAAACTCTCATTGTCAGCCCTTTCATTTGATATGTCGCACGATATTGTTCAAAAAACTTTTTTTTTTAATTTTCTAGTTTGACCCCCAAAAGTGACACCCATACTACAAATTTAATAATTTACGTAACGCGTCCGTGTTTGGGTCACAGAAGTCCATATGTGTACCAAATTTCAACAGAATCGGTTTAGTGGATCCGGAGAAAACTGGCTGTGACAGACGGACAGACAGACACCCGAGTGATCCTATAAGGGTTCCTTTTTTTTCGGAACCCTAAAAAGGAGCAAATTACCGGCCATGCATCTGCCAAGGACAAATTTCAAACTGTAAAATCCAACAGCACTTTTCCCGACCCAGGAAAAGAATCCAAGAGCTCGCGTTTAGCAGAAGTGTGATCACTAGAACAATGTGGAAGCCATTTTGAGTTAAGCTTGGCTTAAACGAGAAAGAGAAATTTGGTTTTCCTAAATTTGTGAGGTTGATTTTAAGCAACAGGTTGTAGGATCTAGTCTTGGGATAAGTTATAAAGGTCCTGACCAGCCAGCTCAGTGGAGACTGGCTATCGACAATAGAACACAAGTATTTACGTAACCACAGGTGCGATCTCTCTTCCCTCAGTCTCGTAGCCCGACAAACGGCAATCCGACATGACAGAAAGAGATCAGGAACCGAGGCAATGAGCAATAATAATATTCAATCATATTGTTTCTTAGAAGAGTTTTAATGTCTATTACTTAAAATACCTTCTAAATTTATCCATCAGACTTAAAAGTACTACCAGGGTTGCGGAATTTGTTTGAAAGAGTCATCGCGGCTCTGGAATGCAAAGGGCAATAGGAGTAACACGGATGGGTTTTAGTCAGTAAGAGTCTGACACTCCCTTCCTCTTCGCCCAGAGCGGGAGGAGACATTTGAAGATTTACCATCCTTAAAAAAAATGGGTGGGGTGTCCACCATGTACTAGTATTTGTGATCAAAATATTGTTTGTTAATATTCTACATCAACTTTTGTTTCTCGCTTTTAAATAATGCGTACCATCTCACGCTAGAGCGAATCAAAAATTCTCCAACAAAAAATCGATCAATAGAGGGCTGTCGTTTCGCACCAGGTCCGGTAACCACAATTCGGAATCCTGATAACGGTGCGGTTTGCGGCGGGAATTCTTCGTGTGTACCACGCTCAAGTGTAAAGCCGAAATTGAGGCAATGCGCCTGTTATTGGGCTTTAAGTATCGTTTGGCTTATCGTGAATTTGAAAGCACATTACAGCTGGATTACAATATTTACCACACGCACAAAACGTTCTGGTAGTACTTTTATTGTGCGTGCAGCTAAAGTGTGGAATTCTCTGCCGGAGTCTGTAGCGGCATCAATGCCGCCACAAGAAAAACCAACGGAGCAAATCTACATCGCAACAAAAAGAACCGCGACGCCATCTATCCAACTAGCTGCAAACTACTACGCCGAAATTAGCAGAGTTTACCGTGCGTTTTGAACATATACATCAGCCCGAATATCAACTATCGGGCAGTTGCCCGCCAGGCACAACAGCCGCCTGGTCGGAGGATCTTCCCTTTACAACGGAGGTGTGCGGGACTTTACTCTCGGTACCGCTTACCTCTAAAAGTATACAATCATTTGATGATTACTTATTCTTTTTTTTACTTATTTATAGCATATTAGTCATATAGTCGAAAAAAAACTTTTTACAAAAAAATGCAACCGACTTCCAAATTAAAATAAAAACACTACAAAGTAAAAAATAACTTTAATTTCGGATGACGGTGTCAAAATACGAAGAAACTACCAAAAACACCGACTTCGTAATCAAAGTTATTTTTTACTTCACTTTTTAGTGGTACCTCACACCTAACAACACCACGGGAAAATCACAGGAAAGCAAAATACGCAATATCGTTCACTTGGATGACAAAAATCCGTCATCCAAGTAAACGAATTCCAACTATTTTGATTTAAAAGCCAAACTGCTAAATCAATTTTGATGAAATCTAAATAAGACCAATAGGTGAGTATATTCTTTCACATAATATAAGAATTTTTCAAATCGTTTTATAAATGACGGAATTATGAGGTAATAAACATAAAAAATGCAACTGTATTGAGAACTGCGATATTCAGCTGCACCTGGTTAGATTGGAAGCCGACCCCAATAATTATGTGTATGGGAACAGGCTGAAGTCTGACGTTTATGCGAACTATGTATCTCACACGAAAATAGAAAATTAATTCGCTTCCTCTATATCAGACCCTCAAATATGTCCGGGTCGTCCTAAATATTTGACATCAAAGTTACTTCCCCCAAAGTTTCGAATCAATTAGTCTTATATAGTAAGTTTCTGACGTCAGCCGATAGATGGCGGGTTACCCGATGTCACACCTTGCTTTCCAAGAACCCTTAACCCTGTAGTTACTTGTTATTTATTTATTTATTTGGATCTCCAACAAAAGATACACTGTTATTTATAACAAATGTCGCAGTGATGGTTCATTTACAAGTGCTTCCTCAGTTTTAGTTCAGTTACATATAAATGTTTGAGAGTGATTTTTTTATGGATCAATCATTTATTTATTTATTTATTTATTTTTCGGAAGACTTACAGACTAATATCATTATAATGACAATAATAATAACTAAATTGCTAATAACAAGTCTCCACAGATAAATACAAAATTGTTACTCATTCATAGTCCAAGTTACATCTTACATTTTCTATTTAATTTAAATTGTTCCCTCAAAGTTGGTTAATTTAGTTTAATTTTATGTTAATTTGATCTAATCTGAAACTTATCTGTATAGCAAACGGTTCAAGTGGAGGTAGGTGCCTCTTGATATATAAAAAACCTACGATGCACAGTCTCGAGCAAATGCAACACTCGCAACTGTCGTCAAAAACTGACATGTATCAGTGTCATGTGTGAGTTGTGTGTAGTCATACTATAAACAATTTTTTTTTGCAAATTCAACGTTACACGGATCGCTTAAAGTTGTTTTTACAAAGCAGTGCAGTATGGCGAGCGATGCGAGACTGTTTGAAACTAGCGCACAATTATACATACTGTATATTGCGCACAATTATACATACTTGTTTTTTGCGGACGTTTTTGAGATACTGAGTGTGTATCTTGGGTTTTTTATAAATCAATGGGTACAATGGACTGTTTGCTAACACGTGGTATAATTTATTTTTATGGTTTTCAAGGGTTCTGTGTCATGTATATTATTACTTTACATACCTACTATTGTATTAATTCAAGTTCAAACCTAACAGACAGATCTGTTGCTGGGGAGTTTGTTGCGTCACTTCCTCTTCCCAGCTTAAACACTAGGAAGAGGTGGCGAGCGGGCGTTTTGGAGGACTATCTTTTTGAGTAAATGTCTTTTGACTTTGACTATAGGAGATCACAGCATGCACATATAACTAGGTTTACATAAGAGCATAATAATACATATACACAAAATTAAATTAAATAGGATAAAATCATTCCATTACGTAAAATAAAATTAGATTAAATTATTCCAAAAGATTAAATTTAAATTATTTCATTAAATTAAGTTGTTCAACTAAACCAAAATGTTTCTGTTTCAGTAAATTACATAATTAAGTTCTGTCAAACTAGCTGCTGCTCGCGGTTACGCCCCACGTGAATATCGAAAACGATACTAAGGGAATATATTTCTGGGATAAAAATTATCCTATGTGATATTCCAGACTATAATCTACCTCTGTGCCAACATCAAGATCCGTTCAGATTCTGACGTCATTAAGTAACAAACCCATTCATCCGTCCAAACTTTCGCATTTATAATAATAAACAATAAAAAAAAACAAATATTACTATATTCTTTATATTATATTTTTGATGCCTATAAACATTTAAAAAAAAGTTAGGATTTAAAATTAAAATTTACATGAAAATTAAACTATAAAATAATAGAGGTAAAGTCAAATTGCAAATATAAGAAAGATTATATGAATATTCAGAGTTAAACTTCATGAATTTCGGTGTAAGGATAGATTGGACCTTGAAAAGGTCACAGGATACTTTTCCTTGTACGTTCCCTTGGGATAGTTTCCAATTTTCAAGTGTAACAAACATTTTGTCATCTACAAATATTGCCTGCAACAAAATACAGTCAAGTCCGTTTAGTACGACTTCGTATGTAACAACCAACCGTTTTTAGCGACGTAAGTATAGGCATATATTTGGTTTTAATATAATGCCTATACTTGAAATTGTCAGTTCGTTAAGATGACTTCGGGTTAGCACGACATAATATCACCGGTCATTTGGCCATCGTAATAATCGGATTCGACTGTATAAACAAATACAAACACACGTTGCGTATTTCGATTTTAGAAAAGCTTTTGACCTTATAAATAATGATGTTCTACTCAGAAAATTAGCAGCCATTGGCTTCAGTCCGCACTCATTGAGATTTTTTACAAGCTACATGAGAGACAGGCGGCAATATGTAGAATATGCCAATCACACATCTAAACCCTTCTTAACGCTATCAGGAGTAAGGCAAGGAAGCAACCTTGGACCTCTCGAATTTATATTAATGATTAATGATCTGCCGAAGGTGGTACAACATGCCAAATGCTTATTATTTGCTGACGACCTTAAGCTTTACCTCCCCGTAAGTAATTTAGACGATTGCATGAAGTTACAAGGTGACATTAATAGGGTAGTGAAATGGAGTCAGGAAAACCTTTTTGATTGAATAACTCAAAGTGTGTGGTTATCAGTTTTTCCCGAGTTCGAACTCCACTGCAATACGGGTACAGCATTAATAGCAACCCCTTGGACCGTGTGACTGAAGTTAAAGACCTAGGACTGACGGTTAATGCCAAATTGACATTTAAGGACCATATTGTTAAAACATGTAAAAAAGCGTACCGAAAATTAGGTTTTGTGCCACGCAGGGCTAAAGATTTTTCCAACATTAAGGCAACCATTGCGCTTTATAATGTAGTAAGAAGCCAGTTGGAATATAACGCGGTCATCTGGTCTCCGCATGAAACTAAATATAGTAATATGTTGGAGCGAGTACAGAACAAATTCATTAGATATCTTAATATGAAACTTTATGGTGTTTACACTTTCTTTCCTCTAATGTATCCCACCTTGTTTATTTTAGGCATGGGGGGATATAATGAACTAAGGGTTAGAAGGGAACTTGCTCTTGTGCTTTACATTTTTAAATTACTGCGAGGAAAGCTTTATAATGCAGTTTTGTTGGAGTTGTTATGGTTATGTGTCCCTAACAGATACGTTTGGCGCCGACTTCGGCCACCACTGTTGAAGGTGCCGAGGGCGAGAACAATCCTGCTGAAGGAGTCGCCTCTGACGCGCGCACTTCGCACTCTAAATAACATACACAACAAGTCAGACCTATTCATTTGTACTTTCAGTGAATTTAACAAGGTGGCACTAGCGGTAATTTGCTATGATAATTAATTTGAATAGGTAGTTATACCAAAAAAAAATAATGTGTACAATATTCTTCTTATTGGAAGTACTGTCGCATTGGATTGGTTATCCTGTAAAGATAGTATTAATTTTATTAAATAACTAGTGGACGTCAAGCGGTTTCACCCGCGTAGTTCCCGTTCCCGTGGGAGTACTGGGATAATATATAGCCTATGTTACTCCCTGATAATGAAGCTATCCAATGCTAAAAGAATTTTTCAAATCGGTCTAGTAGTTTCGGAGCCTATTCCATTCAAACAAACAAACAAACAAATCTTTCCTCTTTATAATATTATATAGATATAGATAAATGTATATATATAAATATAGAACCTCGTCCTTTTTGAAGTCGGTTAAAAACTATACTGCCTGCCAATCTCTTCTACCTACAACCTGGGAGTCTTTAAGTCAAGAGTGAATAGATAACTAGGCAAGTGTGCTCCATCGTCGACCACATCATCGCTTACCATCAGGTGAGATAATGGTCAAACGTGTGCAAACGTAAAAAAAAAACCTATGCAGTAACTTTCAACAAAACAAAAGACAATGTTTCTACTCGATTACAAGTAACACGAAAAGAACTTAAAAAATAATAAAGTTTTACAATCGAGTGAACACAAAGCGTACTGCCGAGAACAGCCCAACATTATCTCTCATCCGAAATCATTTCAAAATCTGAATTTATTTAACCTAAACAGGCTTTTCCGAAGGGACTCGGATGAAAGTCATACTTAATCCATGACAATCCCAAAAAAACGGTAGGATTTGTCACGACAAGCGAAAGTGTGAGAAAAAGATTTTGTCACGTAAATCTTTGAAATTATTTCTTCAAAATTTTCAAGTTGAAAATTAGGCTTGTCTGATTTATCAATTTATCCTCACTTTTATCGCCCTCTGAGAGTCTTAAGGGATTAGGTGTTTTGAGATGTCGTCTATTTGTATTGAATCTTTATGTTTTAAGACTTTCGTTTTTTTTTTAAACGTAGGCAACGTTAAAAAAAAAACGAAAGTACTACGGTACAGTACTACGGCGTAACAATTTACACGCAATGATAACGTATGGTATGTACACGTTTTAATGCACTACGAATAAATTGTATTCGACAGTTTCATTCATTTAAAGACATTTTACTACATAACCTGAAGAATATCAGGTGGAATTTTACACACAAGTTCCTTAAATAATTATAGTGAGCAGTAGGAAATGATTTTTGAAAAATCATTTTCTAAACAGGTATGCCATCGAGCACACGATTGCAAGAGTTAATGCGTAGATACCTACTACCAAAATAAAATACTAGAAATTTGCTACGTAATGCATCACAACAGCATTACGTAGCAAATCTTTAAAGATTGGCTACGCAATTGTCAATTGCTACGCCGTAGACAGTACTACGGCGTAGCAATTTACACGTAACAGTAACGTATGGTATGCACACAATTTAATGCATAACGAATAAATTATCTTCGACAGTTTCATTTATTTAAAGACATCCCACTACTTAACATGGGGAATATGAGGTGGAATTTTACGCAAAAGTTATAACGATAATGAGCAGTAGGAAATGATTTTTGAAAAATCAATTTCTAAATAGGTAATGTAAGATTGCCATTTTCGCCGATATAGAGAATGCCATTGAGCACACCATTACAAGAGCTTATATTTTATGTGGAGTTTTTTTTTGTAACGGTTATGTTTACCATTCAGATACTTTGTTTTCCTGAAATACAAAAAGCCTCTTCCATTTATATAGTAGTATCTTCTTATCTAGATAACTACTACCAAAATAAAATACCAGAAAATCGTTTCTCAAGAATTCCTTATCTAATATAGTCACTAATTTCCACTGAAGATCTCTTAAATACAATAAAACTCTTCATTCCCTAAGAGCAATTTCAGGCGTAAATAGCTAAATATCTGTTCGAGAAAATTGCTTTTTCAGCACCTTGAAAACTGTCAACTGTTATTATTTTACCGATAGGAGAGAAATTGTTTCCCAGAAAATGTAAATTAGAATTTTACCGCAGTTTTTGTCATTTTCCTGTTTATAACTTTATTAAGATCGCTTTTGGAACTGATATTTTTAAGACATTATGAATTACTAGCTTCAGCTCGCGACTTCCCGTAGGAACACTACCCAAGAAACCTACGTGCCAATTTTCAGCTTTCAACGACCAATAGTTTCGGCTGTGCGTTGCATGTCAGTCACTCATTCACTCAATCAGTCAGTAAAGGAAGAATTTAATATGTATTGATAATCTTTTGAGAAGTTTATTTTACTAAGCCAGACTCGCGTTTGACCATAATCAAGACTGGAAAGGGATGATGTGTGTTCGAAGATGAAGCACCCGCAGTTTGTGTTTATTGATAACTAAGGCGGGCGCCTTAGTTATCAATAAACACAAACTGCGGGTGGGAATTTCACTCCTTAGCTGTTTGCTTAGTGAAAGTTTCGTGCGTATGAGTGGAATGTCCACTATTATGTGTATGTGTACTTTTCAGCACAGAGTTGTACTGTGTAGAACTGCATTGTGCTGCATACTACTGCGCTTTATTTTATTTTATTAATTTGGAAAACTTACTGCTAAACATAACACTATTAACATAACTTTGACTAGTGTTACAGTAAAACTAATAACAATTAATGGTGGTCTCAGCGCAATGCACTCAAGTTCTGTTGAACCATCCTAACTGAGTATTACTAAGGAAAAAACTGTAACAACAATCAATAATTTTTATGCTTATATTCTTATACTAGCTGACCCGCGCGGCTTCGCTCCCGTCAACTGGCTACTCTACCTACCGACCCTAATCTACCTACCCTACCTACCTACTTACCTACCATACCTACCTACCATAGCTACCCTACCTCACCTACCTTACCTACCTACCCTACCTACCTACTTACCCTACCTACCATAGCTACCCTACCTCACCTAACTTACCTACCTACCCTGCCTACCTGCCTATCTACCCTACCTACCTGCCTACCTACCTGTTTACCTACCCTACCTACCTGCCTACCTACCCTACCTACATACTCATTTTTTTTTGTATTTTAATTCTTATTGTGCTATTCCGGACGAAGGAATTAGTCTTCGTCCCGAATAAAACACAAAAACTATGAAAATCGGTCGAGCCGTTCTCGAGTTAGTTAGAATAGTGTTCGAACAAACCCGACTTTGAGAATTTTGCTATGTTGTGAAAGATTCGACCTTTTTCTAGAAGACATTTTTATATCAGCGAGACAGAAATAAAACGAAAAAAACTTTTTTACAAAAAATGTTACCGAGTTCCAAAACAAAACACTACAAAGTATAAAACTAACTTTAATTTCGGAAGTCGGTTACATTTTTGTAAAAAAGTTTTTTATTTTTCACTTTTTAGTGGTACCTGCGTACCCATTCACAGCGTACCGGCGTGATGTTATGTTATGAAAATAAAACTTACTAAGTGCTTTCGGTGTAAAGGTCTCGTCAATACGAATGAAATAAGCCCAAACACTTGGTAGTTCCTACATACCGATGTGGAGTTCCCTTGACTCTCTGTCGTCTCCATCATCAGGTCTGATCCAAACTTTCATTCAAATCAAATCAAATCAAATCAAATCAAATCGTATATTTCAAATAAACCATTTACAGGCACTTTTGAATTGTCAAGGTCGGTCAGACGACAAGATGAAGCTATTTGCACGTTCCAAAGCGTAGATCTCTATGGAGAAGAACGTGCAAGAAACTCCACGGACACTCTTTTAAAAAATAATAAATTGTTACAAATTTTTGTTTACATCAAGTTGAAATTATACAAACATGTGAGAACGATGTAAAAGACGAGCAGGATAAAAGCGTCCGGGAAAAAAAGGAACAATTCAAAGAAATATTTAAAATAAACCATGGCAACTGAGAAATGACCAGTCCCAACTGACAGCGCCCGATCACGAACAAGACGCATGCGCTAGCACCATTCGGCTCAACCATTTTGAAGGGAGCCAAATGATCCAACGCATACGCCACCATCAGCCAGACTTTTGTGTGAGCATGACACTCCCAACCGCCAGGGTACATTCAAGTCAAAAACAAACCTAAAACTGATAGCTATAGCTTAAGTTTAAGGTACACAGTACTCACACATGTGCCGTTAAAATGGATGAAATTATACATTGCTAAATAAAATTGAGTCTATACAATGCAAATATTGTTTTTATTTTTTTACAATCTTCAGCCGGTCCAACAATGTTTCCAAATGCTAACAGATTATTTTGTGCGCCCTAGTGGCTGTGGAGCCGGACCAGCATTCAGCCAAGCATTTTTATCTTCAATATAATCCCCCAACTTATAATATGCTTGCCTGCATAGTGTGCGTTTAATACAAGATTTAAATTTTGTCTCATTAAGTTCTAATATATGGGGAGGTATCTTATTATAACATTTTAAACAGTACCCCATAAAAGATGAGGCAACTTTAGCCAGTCTGAAACCTGGTTGAACTAATTGATCCCTATTTCTAGTATCATAATTATGTCTGTCGCCTCTTTTACTAAAAAGATGTAAATTCTTTCTGACATACATGATGTTTTCGTAAATGTATTGACAAGGTACCGTCATGATGTTAATATTCTTAAACAGTTCCCTTAGAGAATCGCGCCGGCGGAGATTGTATATCGCTTTGATGGCTCTTTTCTGCAGAATAAAAATAGACTCAATGTCTGCAGCCCGTCCCCATAGTAAAATACCGTAAGACATGATACTGTGAAAGTAACTAAAATAGACCAGTCTCGCGGTATCGACATCCGTTAATTGGCGAATTTTCATAACAGCATAAGCTGCTGAACTTAGCCGTCCAGAAAGAGATGTTATATGAGGGCCCCATTGTAGCCTTGGGTCAAGCGTAATTCCCAGGAAAACCGTTTTAACGACAAATTCTAGTTTTTCCCTGTTCAATACTATGTCACAATCACTGCTTTTGACATTGGGTAAAGCAAATCTTATACATTTCGTTTGCTTTTCATTCAAAACCAAATTATTCGCCGTGAACCAATTTTGGACTTGCATTAGGGCATTATTTATGATATCAACATTGTCTGTCTGTCTATTTATCTTAAAAATTAAGGAGGTATCGTCTGCAAACAGCACCATATCAAGTTTTTGTTGCAATAAATAGGGTAAATCATTGATATATACCAAAAACAAGAAAGGACCCAAAATCGAGCCCTGGGGAACGCCCATTATCACGTTTAATCCCGACGAATTGACACCGTTTATTTGAACTAATTGCCGTCTATCATTCAAATAAGATTTGACCAAGTTTAACGCAGTTTTGACCAGTCCGTAATGCCCGAGCTTCAGGAGTAATGTATCGTGATCAACGCAATCAAACGCCTTCGAGAGATCACAAAAGACACCTATGGCATCCTGTGCGTCCTCCCACGCATTAAAGATGTGCTTTAGTAAGGTAACACCAGCGTCAGTTGTACAACGTCCCTTGGTGAAACCATACTGTTTATCATGAAAGATGTTATTCGTGTTAAAATGATTAAGCATCTGATTTAGCATCACTTTTTCAAATACCTTACTAAACACTGGCAACACAGATATTGGTCTATAATTATTTGTGTCTTTACTATCCCCAGATTTAAAAAGTGGTATCACCTTACTGAATTTCATTAGGTCCGGAAAGACTCCTTGATCCACACACAAATTAAATATAA
Source organism: Lacanobia wlatinum (assembly GCA_947578705.1). NCBI lineage: Eukaryota > Metazoa > Arthropoda > Insecta > Lepidoptera > Noctuidae > Lacanobia > Lacanobia wlatinum. Next base: position 19,085,609 of record OX388046.1, on the reverse strand, counting down.
CAGCTAAGTACGGCGCTACAGTCTCGATGATTGAGGTACAAACTTTGATAGACAATCCCCATAGATCTTCGGTCAATTTAATTTTGATTTGTTTAAAAGCTTTTATTACTACTATGGGGTTTATATGTTTAAAATTAAATTCAGTCGGGCTGGCTGAAACGTTCGCCTGTAATAAATCAAAAGCAAGTGAAGGCGAGGAGTTTAAGGCTTCAGTAGTTTTAATAGGGATACTCGTAAAGAAATTTACAAATTCTTGAGCAACTTGTTTGTTATCGCTAATAAGTCCATGAGAAGTATCCAATCCGTAATCAGTGTTATGTCTTTTGTTCCTATTTGTTTCATTGTTTATAATTTTCCAAACCGTCTTTATTTTATTGTCTGCTGTTTTTACCTTATTACTTATATATAAAGCCTTAGCTACCTTACAAGTGTTTTTATAAATCTTTGAGTAGGTAGCTACATACTTATTAAAAGTCTCAGTGTTAATAAAAGGCTTAAGGCCATACAACTCATAAAGTCTCCCTACTTTTTCTGAGTCCTTTAGTTGCCCAGTCACTAAATAAAAACTTAGGGCAGATAGTTTTAGTTTTCTTTTTAAAAGTATTATTGAATTCGGTTTGGACTAAAGAAAAAAAATCTGTATACAAAATATTAGCATTATTCATTGTAAGGTTCCAATCACTTAACTTCCCGATTAAAGTGCGGTTAAATTTATTTAAATTACCGGATGTTATTGGTCTAGTTTGTATTTGCACTTGTTGAATTGGAATGTTGGACTCAAAAGATACCAGTAGCCCACTGTGATCAGAAGGAAGGTAATTTACAATGGATTTCTCTAAGTAGTTGCCACAACAAAAAACATTATCAATACATGTAGCAGTAGTTGTAGTTGTACGGGTTGGTTCTATGAACACATTAGACAAATTGAATGATTTAAAGAGATTTAATAATCTACAGCTATCTGAATTGTTTTCTAAGATATTAATATTAAAATCTCCACAGATGATTACTAGTTTATTACCAGTTGCAAGTTTTGCCAATATATCTTCCATCACTGACTCAAATATAGCGTAGTTCAGATAATTAGGGGGTCTGTAAACGCACACTATGACATGCTTATCTAGCTCAACACAGGACAGCTCAATGCTATGTTCAACAAACAAGTTAACTATGTCTTTACGGGTTTTACATTTAATACATTTTTTTACTAATATTAGTGAACCCCCACGTAGCATTGTCTTTCGGTTAAAAGAACTTCCCACACTATAATTCTCGTAATTAATCAACATTTCAAAATCCTTTAACCAATGCTCAGTGAAACAAATAATGTCAAACATTGTTTTTTCTAAAAATAACTCTATTTCCAGCTGTTTTGAAGAAAAGCCTTGAATATTCTGATAGAATAATTTAAAGGATTTCTGCTTAGCCCCTTTATTAAAATTAGCTATGCGAGAGCAAGAAGATACCTGGTTCATGGTAGAATTGGTAGATGTAACTATACTGTTATTGGTATCCTCTGTTGTCGTACAAATCAGTTTAAAGGAACATCCGGAGCGAGCCCCACGACTCCCATGCCATCACTAGGCCCCAAGATCCTGCTACTTGTGGACCCCACATTAAAAGAATTGTCCAAAGTGACACATGGATTCTCCTTCGTACAGTTATTGTAAATATTTATAACATTAGTGCTACAGTTTATTAAGGTATCCACCTGTACATTAGTATTATTACTAATAATTGCAGTGCTAATTATAGTACAAGACGTCGACATACTACTTATGTCTGAGTTTATATAATATGCTAATAGCCTAGCTATTTGATGTCTAAACCTAATAGGCAGATACACTGTATCCCTAGTCGACTTTAATTTATCAACATATAAGTTGATGTCTAGAAAAACAAGTTTGTCACTGTGATGACTAACTAAGAAATGTATATGCTTATTAAGCATGTGAATATAATTATTTTGTCTATTTGACAATTTTTCAAAATATGGGAAAGCACACAGTATTATTTTATTGCAATTTATCTTTAGTATTTCAGTTACAAAGTCAGTTATTTTTTCTTTTTTTAAATTAGAACTATTACCTATAAACACAGTAATATTGGTTTCTGGTTTATAAACATTTCTTGTTACCAAATCCATTATATGTTTGTAGTTTGACCCAGGTATACAATAATTATGAGTACAATAACTAAGGTTGTTATTTAATAATTTACCTAAACTTCTCCCTATACTATCTGAGAACATAACCGAATGAAAACTATCATTACTATTATAAAATGGAATGCTAGTTGTCTCAGGCTGGCCCACTTGACATAAACCTTGTGTAATGTCAGTTATCACACAGTCCTGAGTCAACCTTTCAGCTTGGGACTGGTCCTCCGTAGCCTCAAGCTGGTCAGAATTTATTTTTGATACCGTCTGACAGGTACACTGACACATCACCAGCTTATTTGCAGCTAGGATGTGTTCTTTAATTTGAAATTTAGAACTCACATATTTATTATAAAGAGAACTAAGTCTGTCCTCAAGTACCTGTATATCAGATTCTTTTATCGCCCGATATACACACGAATATCAAGTTTTTACCAAATACGTGCCTACAATTTCCGAGAGTTGCCCTCGATTTCTCAGGGTTAAAAGTTTCACAAATAACTCAACAATTTTGAATGCTTTCGTGTATTTTATTTTTCTCAATAGATGGCGCTCTGACTCATCAGAATACATTTGGAAGTTTCTTCCTGAACTTAAAAAATCAATATCTTTTGATTTTGTGGGTCGATTTTGATGAAATAAACGCTAAATGTTACTCGGGTTATCACTTAATATTTTTAAGTACTTAGATTTGCAATCTAATCTGTGGTTTAAGCATGATGCTCCCACAAACGCACAGACAAACAGACAAAAACAAAAATTGCATTTTTGTGTTTTATACCATTTTCCTGAGTTTTCTGTGTAATTTTCATGCAAAAATATTCAATGTACAGACACGGTTAGTCTACGATTTTATTATATGCATAGAAGACTACGTCTACGTATTAAAAGTTTCACAAATAACTCAATCAATGTGTTTTACTTTCATGCATTTTTTGGTTTCTCAATAGATGGCGCTCCGACTAATCAGAATATATAAGGAAGTTTCTTACTAAACTAAAAATTCAATATATTGTGATTTTGTGGATCGATTGTATCGTACAATAACGAAAAGGTATAAAATGATCACTCTTATTTTGCCACGTATTAAAAGTTTCACAAATAACTCAACAATTTTGAATGCTTTCGTGCATTTTATTTTTCTCAATAGATGGCGCTCTGACTCATCAGAATACATTAGGAAGTTTCTTCCTAAACTTAAAAATTCAATATCTTTTGATTTTGTGGGTCGATTTAGATAAAATAAACGCTAAATGTTACTCAGGTTATCGCTTAGTATTTTTAAGTACTTAGATTTGCAATCCAATCTGTGGTTTATGCGTGATGCTCCCACAAACGCACAGACAAACAGACAAACAGACAAAAATTTCAAAAATTGAATTTTTTTGTTTTATACCTTTTTCCTGAGTTTTCTGTGTAATTTTCATGCAAAAATATTCAATGTACAGACACGGTTAGTCTACGATTTTATTATATGTATAGATTTTAAAAGCGAAAATAACTGTGTCTTTCTGTCCATCTGTTTGTGATCTCTTCATGTTTTTTTATTTATTTATTTGTGATGGGTTCGCTCTTGAATCTAGTCTAGGTCAGAGATGACAGAGACAAAGTCTACGATGGAGCGAGCTTACCCAGAAGGAGCCTGTTCACTCTAACTTTGAAGAGATAGGGTTGAAGGTGTTTGGTTGCGCTGTGCGCATTATAAAAGACGTTTGGAAACGCTTAGTACGAATTGGTGGAATAGCAACAAGGTACGGATGGTAAGATGTAGTGCGTCTGGATGTCCGATGGTAGAAGAGGGCCGGTGGGATGAGGTCGTGGAGTTCTTGGGCACACTCACCGAAGTACAATCTGTAGAAGAGCGACAAGCAGGCAACCTTATGGCGATGATCCAATCTGTGTAGCTTGGCTTTTTAACGGCAAATAAGTAGACCATGTCCTGGATTATAAAATAAAGTTTTATTCCGGGAGTATTATCATCTGCCTAGCCTTTTTCCCAACTATATTGAGATCGGCTGTCATTTGTAGATCTTTGGCAGTCGTTACGGAGAGTCAGAAATCAGTCAATCTGACTCCAGTCTAGTCTTGTCATGAAGTACCGTGTTATTTTGTTAATGGGTTGTAGACGTCTAGTAGGCAGCCACTCTACGTAAAATACTGGTATTCAGCTGAACCTGGTTAGACTGAAAGCCGACCCCAATCATCATATGCCTAGCCTTTTCCCAACTATATTGGGGTTGGCTTCCAGTCGAACCAGACCTATCATATCCCGGGATTGTTGCCCTCGCGGATATAGCCTGGATACGAACTTCGGGATTGGAATAAGAAATGAGAGAGCAATTCTTGGCGGTGGGTAATGTCGGGCTGTGGTTGAAGATGACAATGATGATAACGTTCCATTGGAATCATTTTCAGGCTAGCCGCAATACACAGAAGCTACTACTAAATAAAAAACATCTTTTCACACGGAACTGATCAACGGAATCCCAAAGATTCAATATGTTACAAAAAGGGAACGAAACTCGTTTAACTTTGACACAAATAAGACACTTGACGAAGCTCCGATGTTTCCTTTTCACCCACTCCGTGTCGGAGTAGATACTTTTATTACCGAGCAGAGAATTTTATTTACGCTGAAAATGTGTTTAAGATACCTAATCGTAAATAGGTATAGTCAGTTGAGGAAAATATTTATTTAAAATTGGAACAGAAGTAAAATTAAAAAAATTTGTCGTTTTACGACTTTAAAATAAAACATTTGAATTTTTCGTGAACTCATTTTAAGATTAAGGCAGTGTTGATTGCAATTATGATTGCCTTATATTAAACAACTTGCAACTTAACGTAACCGGAGATTAACAATCATGTAGTGAAAAGTGGATCTACAAGATTTAGTGCAAGCTGAAGCCACTTGATTATTAAGTCCACAGGTTGATGTTATGGTAGGCGTCAGATAAACTTGAATTAAAGTACATTGACCTTTACCTAATATCCCTTCGTAGATACCCGGACAATAAATTTATGAACCGTTTTTCATTACTAGAAAAGGATCACGATGAAAGCCGATTCAGGACATCATTATGTCTTTCAATGTTTTTGTTTTTCATGTTAATAAAGTCACTAAATGTATGTCAATGGGTCAATGATTGTTATTGCACATTTATTCAGCACCTACTATTTGCTCTTACAAATACTATCACAAGAAATAATGCTCATAAAATAAGAACTACTGAACCAAACTGAATCATTTTTACGGGACTAAATCTACACTAATATTAAAAGGAGGAAAGATTTGTTTGTTTGTTTGAATTGAATAGGCTCCGAAACTAATGGACCGATTTGAAAAATTCTTTTAGCATTGGATAGCTACATTATCAGGGAGTAACATAGGCTATATATTATCCCCGTACTCCCACGGGAACGGGAACTACGCGGGTGAAACCGCGTGACGTCCACTAGTGGCAAATATACCGCATCGCACAAAAAAAATAATAACAGAAATCAGATCCTAAACCTCGGAGTAATCGATGTATAAACATAAAAATACGCACTGAATTGAGAACCTCCTCCTTTTTTGAAAGTCGGTTAAAAAGAAGGTATAAGAGGTAGTCTTCTGTGCAGACTGCAGAGCAAACATGAAGGTGGAGGAAATGGTGATGCGTGTGCTCTTTGAGTGCACAGGCATCATCGAAATTTGGAAACAAATCATTGGATCACGGAATTCTCTGACAGACATAAATCTATATAAAATTCTTCCATTACTGGGTGACTGAGTGACTTACATACAACGCACAGCCGCAGCTCTTGGTCGTAGAAAGCTGAAATTTGGCGTGTAGGTTCGTTGGGACTCCTATGGGCACTAATAGAGGACTTCCCAAAATTCTTACGGGAACAGGAAAAAACGGGATATGCGCTTATGAAATCGCGGGCAAAAGCCAGTCCTGAATAAACTGGGAGGATAATCTGCAGCGACCAATGGCTCTGCGCAGGGAAACCAAAACCCTAACAGATAGATGTCGATATGCTCTGAGGTGGAGAGAGGAACATGAATATTCTATATCGAATCACTCGGAATACACAAATACAAGTTTTGAAAGCAAATAAAATCCATGCAAAGACTTGTGTTTTCTTTTACCTGTTCCAATGCTATACGTACGTCTATTAAATGGCTGTAAAAGAGTTGTAGGGTATTCGGACTGACGATTTTTACATACCTGTTTTTTTTTTTGTATATTTTTCTTCTGTGTAAGCAGGAGCTGCATTTTTGCAGTAAAACCAAGGCTTTTGATATGTATAACCCGAAAAAATACTAAGCTTAAGCATCAGTGGATTCGATGGACGAAAGGTTCTGGAGTGGAGGTAGACCGCGTACTGGAAGATGCAGCATCGGAAGGTTTCTTCAGAACGTAGGGTACTTGTGAAGGACGCAGGAATACGCTGTAATGATGATGAAGATGTTTATAAGGTATAGAACTATTGTGGCATAGCCTCCCAGCCGGCACTTTGTTTTTATTTTAAAGTTCATAATATAGAAGACCACCCCATCACTTCTTGTGGGTGTCGTAAGAGGCGACTAAGGGACTCACCAGAGAATGGGTGTTCTATGTAGCAGCGTTCAGCTTCTCAGCGTTCAGCTTATGTAAAACGCAACACCATACACTGCGATCGCCAACTCGTCTGCCAAGCGTGGCGATTATGGCAAACCCCCCCTTTTAGGACAGGCCTATGTCCAGCAGTAGACGTCATTCGGCTGTTATGATGATGATGATGAATATAGAAGACAGATCAACAAACAAAAAATGTTCAGAACATGGTGCCCTAAACTGTCACGTTGCCGTGATATATGCATTTTAAACAAGTTCAAACCCCTTTTTGTTTTAACATAAAATTGTAGCACAAAATAAAACGCCAGTTAGATTCTTGAGTTATTAATATAATATTTCAAAATAACAAAATGTTGGTGAGTATTGCACTTATTGATTTAACAAAATGACCCATTACCCTCGAATTATTAAGTACTTATTATCAATAGAATCCGTTCTAATGTTCCTATTTCACCCCTCTTCGGGGATGTTGCAGTAGCCAAAAATTTAATTATCGTTTCAATAACGTTTCAAAACCGTTCTCAGATCACGAACTCCAATGTTCTTTCCTCTTTACTGCTAACAGTGGGCATGAATTTTTACGATATCTGACAGGGCACCGTAAAATACGACTGGATTGTGCGACGACATGCTATGGAAGCCGTGAGTTCGTGACAAGTAGATGTTGAGGTTATTTTTTAAATATTTATGTACCTATTGGGATTTTAAAGAGCCTGTAGAGACGTATGTGTGAATAAGCCTGTCTAAATTATGAATTATTAACTGATGAAGGTAGTGAGAAATTCCTGTCTTCATCCTCTCTCCTCTTTGTTAGTCCTCCATTCGTTACGATGAATCATTTACTCTTAGTGCTGTGTGTCCAAGCTCACAATGTACGATATTAGTAGTCTAATAAAGGTATTAATATACTCGTATATTATGTACGTATGCATGAATCTAGAGTTCACATTAATTAAGGTTAGTTAGTTAAAAATAAACCATCAAATAGTATATACACGATTTCAATGTACTAATTCTACTAAGCAAAATTCAACCTTATCGCTCTGTGATCATTTGGTACTTCGAGCCGGATGTTTACCGTTGACCGGTAGTGGACGAGCGCGTCGCGACTACAAAAGAAAGCGTTTTTCTAATGCTTTTCAATACTCATTAAGGGATAGCCTTCCATTCGAGGTTTAAAGTGTATCTATTATTTGCTGTATGCATAATAATATTTGTTTATATAAGAAATAATTTAAAATATGATTAATATTTAGTTTTTGTGTGAACTTTGGTATGCTGTCCCATTTAGCGAAATTATCTACCGCACTTAAGTTTGCTGAAAAAGAACCCAATTCTAAGTTAAATTTACTTTTGTGCATAAGCTGTGATATTGTATTATTATTTTGTGCGTATCTATTTTTGTAAACAATAAACATTAAGTATGTTTCTGCTGGATGCAGGACATGCAGGACCGGTTGATGTCTGAGCCCGGCTGATCTCAGGCTGAAAAGATAATGATGCTGACAAAAAAGTTGTAGCGATGCTCTACTCGACTAACTTAATTAATTATTTGCATGCTGTAAGTGACTTGGTTACACGGTCTTTTTGTGAATTATGTACACAGTAGTATCGTATCACGTATGCAGAGGACTTGCGTGGCCTTTATCAGAAGGTTCTCAGATTTTTGTGACTGATAGCGACTAAGATGCGAGTACTAACTTCTTAAAAATATATAGTACCATAAACCCTCTGGTCATCAATCTACCTTACAGGAGGTCTAACGTAACACCCTCCGGTATACAATCGACTCTGTAGAACCTTTATCAAAACGATCAAAAGACAAACAATATCTTTGACATACGCCCTCCACAAATAACGGAACTAAATTGGTAGCAGTTTGTCGATTCATGTGTTTCAAAAATAGCTTTGAAAGTAACAGAGATATTGATAACAAAGAGGTATCAGAAAACAGTGTGAGATTCTTATAAGGGCATAGGGTTGACAAACAGAATCGTTTTATGACACATCAATATTATAATAATAATTTACATTTAATTCAAGTAACAAGACTCATAGTGTTAGTAACAATATACTTAAAAACTATGTTAGTAAAACACAAAACAGAACAACACAAAAACAAAAACCAAAACAGTTTGCGACACCACTGCTGCAAGGTGACAGGCCCAGCTGATACTCTGGAACAGTGGCTCACAAATTCACAATCTAGCCTGCTTGCTATTAAGGACAGAAAGCTGTTGGCGCTGCCCCGCACCCTTCTGACCAGGGATGCGCACCGCTCCTGCAACACAGTGTAAAACAGTCAACGTGAGCTTCAGCAAACATCCCCGATGCAATGCAATATCGGGGCAACCTCATCATCACCCTGAAAGCGTCATTGTACCGGACTCGAAGGGTGCTGTATGATTTCCAAGTATAATGCACATAAAACTTTTCCGTAACTGGTAACTGACTGAGTGACTGGCAGACAAGGCACAGCCGAAACTACAAGTCGTAGAAAGCTGATATTTGGCATGTAGGCTCCTTGGAGAATGTAAGGGAGTGCTAATAAAAGAATTCCCGATATTATTACAGGAACGGGAAATAACGGGATATGCACATACGAAGTAGCGGGGAAAAGAAAGTTTTAATATATCTTCAAAAGAAATCTTCTACGACCAGTAGGTATGCCTATACGTTGTCTGTCAGTCACTCCGTCAGTCGTACCAGTAACAGATGAATTAAATATATTAATTGAACAAAATTGCTCGGTCGCAATAGCCGTCATGACGCAACAACAATTGAATAATTTATTGTTAAAAAATCGGCGGCCGCCATGTTTTTTGGTCGATTGGGGGCCATAGAGTATTAAACAGTGCGTTTTAAAAAAAGAAGTTTAAACCGCGTGATTTGGTATGGCATGTGGGATGCCATTATGCGTCAATTTCAGTTGATGCCCAATGGCACACACGTGTGCCAATGAAAAATCACAGGTTAAAGATCACTGAGATCAAGAAATAATTAACTAATTCTTAGATTCACTAATTTAATTTGCGCACAGCAAAGGAGTGGAACTCTCTGCCTGCGTCTGTGTTTCCAAACGCTTACAACCCTAATCTCTTCAAAGTTAGAGTGAACAGGCTTCTTCTGGGTAAGCTCGCTCCATCGTAGACTTTGTCTCTGTCATCTCTGACCTACACGAAATCAAGAGCAATCCCATCACAAATAAAAAAAATTAGTAATTTCCAGATTCAATACACTATATTTCTGAAAATATAATACGGATCAAAGGAGCAAGGCTTTTATTACTACAGAATGTAATTTTCACACCTATCTATCTTCACCGTCTCAACAAAGTATCATGCCTTTATTCCGAGAATTTTCTAGATCCTAATTAGGTTACAAAGACTGAAAGCGGTTTTTGCAAACCTTTTATTAAGTAACACCATATAAAAGTTTAAATTTTAAAGATACCAAAGTATTTTAATTTGGTTCTTTTTTTGGTTTGTGTATTACACAATAAAGAGTTTGCAGAAAAAATAATCTGCCTAGCCTTTTCGCAGCCATCTTGAATTTTGCTTCAAGTCTTAGGCACTTGTCTCACCACTGGCGATCAGCGAGTAGCGATTAAAGCTTGAACCTCGAAACGAGTTGGCGAGCAGCGAGTAGCGAGTGAATAGTTTCGATAGTTTTGCCGCTCGGCTTCAAACGAGTGGTTTTTGGCGACGGGCGATTACTCGCAATACTCGCTCCGGCCTGCACTATAGGTAAAAATTACCGCTGGTTGGTGAGATCTGACCGCTAAGCGAGCATCGTCGAGCGAGTGTCGCTGGACGAATACAATTCTTGATAGCTCTTGTCGCTACGATCAACTAGTGGTAAGAGCTAGCTCGCTGGCAGTGTGAACAGCCAGCTATCAATCAATATTTATAAAATTCTTCCGTTACTGAGTGACTGACAGACAACGCACAACCGAACTATTGGTCGAAGTAAGCTAAAATTTGACATGTAGCTCCCTTACACTCCATAGGAGAGCACGAACAAATGGTATATGCGCGTACGAAGTCGCGGTAAAAGCTCGTTATTTACCAACCTACATGATAAGTGGACGTATTTTAAGAGAAAAGATTTACTTTAATGAAAATCTCTTAAAATACTCGCGCCTAAAGCACCAACGTAATCGTGCCCACTAAATTATTAAAACGTTCATAAGCGAAAAATAAACACTAAACAACGTGCAAATCATTTATACGGAGAGCACTTAAACCAGTCATTTTGCGAGAAACACTTGAAAATTCCTACATTTTTAATGCACGCACCTTGAAAATATATGAATGGGTTAGAGCCTACTGACTTTTAATTGCTGAATCACAAACTGGCACTCGACTCCATTCGAATTTCTACCCTATTTTTTTCCACACAAGATTAAAAACTGCTTGCTCAATTGTGTATTTAAGTCCTTCTGTAAAATGGCAGTGCTTTGGAGCTTTGCCAGAGTCTAAAATCTGTGACCAGGCTACGTTTTAATCTAAATTATTCTAGTCCAAAATAATTCTGGCCATAAACTTTATGATGTGGAAACTCTTGGTGAATTTTAAGTGGTTGATGTCCGAGGACTGTGTGTACAAACTATGCGAGGTTGGACCCTTTTTGACATAGTTTGACAATGAATATTATGTATATGCGTTGTCAAACTATTTTGATGGGATTGTATCGTCATTTTCGGCAGCGTTTATAGCTTTATTGTTTTGTTAGTGGTTGTTTAATATGTCTCAAAAGGTGGTATGGTTTTGTGAACTATTTTGAAGCTTTAGGAGCTACGGTTGCCGACAAACCATTACAATAATCATCATTTTGCACTTATACCAAAGTATTCGGTGTTGACACAGCATGTCTTTGTCTATTGTATGTTATACTAGATTTTTCCCACGACTTCGTACGCGCATATCCTGTTTTTAAGGTTCCGAAAAAAAGAAACCCTTATAGGATCACTTGGGTGTCTGTCTGTCTGTCTGTCCGTCTGTCACAGCCAGTTTTCTCCGGATCCACTGGAGCGATTCTGTTGAAATTTGGTACACATATGGACTTCTATGACCCAAACACGGACGCGTTACGTAAATCATTAAATTTTTAGAACGGGGGTCACTTATGGGGGTCAAACTAGAAAATTAAACGAAAAATGACCATTCCCCCCCCTTATCTCCGAAACTACTGAGCCCAAAATTTTGAAAAAAAATAAGATAATAGATCTTTACCTAAAGATTACAGGAAAACCTATAAGAAGCCTGTAGTGTTAAATAACATGTTAAAAAAAACTCGTTCGGAACCCTTTGCACGCGAGTCCGACTCGCACTTGGCCAGTTTTTCCCTTTCCCATAGGAATTTTGGGAAATCATCTCTTAAAAAATGTACAACATTATCAAGACGTATTAGTTTTTTTCTTTTTAAGAGTTTATTTTATTTTACACTAGTTTCTGCCTACGGCTTCGTACGCGTATACTCCGATTCTTCCCGTTTCAGTAGGAATTTCGGGAATAAACTCCCTAAGAAACCTACATGCCAAATTTCAGCTTTCTACAACCAGTAGTTTCGGCTGTGCGTTGTCTGTCAGTCACTCACTCACTCTGTAATGAAAGAATTTCATATATTTGGATGTGTTAATTGTTTTGTTCCTCCTTGAGTTGAAAAAAAGTTATGCCTACACCATGTGTAGGCATAATTTTTTTTTCAACTCTTTTATTACAAATAACCATCACCTTTATTTTTTTCCCAAAATTAGTTCAGAAATAAGCATCTCCTTTGTACCTAACAAAGGAGATGCTTATTTCTGAACTAATTTTGCATGTCGTTATATTAGTGACATAAATATTTTTAATAAGTTTTAATCTTGTCAGCTCCCAACAAGATGAAAACATGATATTTTTAGGAATCTGTGTTTGAGAGTTCCAAGACGAAATTGAAGACCTTTGACTTTTTCAACTTAATTAGTTTGTCTATTTTATATCCATTTCTTTCAAAAGCAAAATAGTCGTTTTCATTTCTGTTATTTGTTTAAGAGTCTTCTATTTCTATTTTCTAAATTAATGAAACGAGAATGGAATAAACTACTCGAATATCTCCATAGTAACAAACTTTGATTTACCAAAATTCTCAATTTCAAGCCATTGAAGTATTCTTTACAAATTGTTAACAAGGTAAGAACTGATTATTATCGTTTGAACCTTTTTTTTTACGATAGGAATTCATCAACTGGCAATATTTTTAAATGCAACATGTGACGCTCAACTTTATCAGCAACGTTGCAGCAGGCGCACAACATTGACAACGTTACTAAAACAGTACCTCGTTGCCATTCAATAAGATGAACAACATGTAGCGCAACATGTCGCGCTTCAAATGTTGCCTAGTGGATACGAGGCTTTAGTTCAAAGTTATCATTTCTTACCGATAACATAGACGTCATTTAAACTGAGTCAAAAGAAACAGGCACCTTACATATCAAAATAAAAAAAACAAATCTCCGTTAAATTGATCCTTCGATTTACTCCCTACTAAAAGCTTCAACACGCTATTTACAAGACCTCATGAAAGGAGTCTCGGAATACATAGTATATAGGCTGGTCCTTTGACGTCTTCAATACGTCATCATCCATCATCCACTGGACAAATGGCCCGAGTGTCGGATTCCGGGCTTTGGTAGTTATTTTCTTAAATTGTGAGGATGAGAAAGGATTCTTGTTAGATAAAGATTTTTAGGAGATTTTGTAGCGATTGCTTTGGTTGTTTTCATTCAAAATAATAATAATAATAATTTATTAACAGAAAGGTGGGTACAAAATCATCTATCCTATTCAAAACAGTATACAAAATGTCTGTCTTTTAAAAGATAGAGTAAACGACGATGTACGTGCTAGTATAAACTGTGTGACGGCGCCTTCCTCTTACAGATAAACAACTAAAATTAACGTAATTATTTGCAATATAACAATATAGTAACTACAAGATTTTGATACAAATTCTGAATTAAAAATTAGTAGAATATAAATTTAACATAATAAAAATAGCGCAATATTAATAATAATTACAATATAACATAATTTGATTAAATGAAATTGATAATAATTATAAAAGTTAAGTTAAAGGCATCCATGGAAATACTTTTAAGTGAAGGTGAGATTATAATATTTATTTTGTAATAGCGCATAGTAAATTATATATATCTGTTGAATAGTCTTTCAGTTTCTTCGTATGTAAGATCCTGAAGATATTCACTTACAACTTTCTTACATTTATATTTCGGCAAAGGATATATATTGCAAACTATATTGAGTGCATTATAAAGCCCACCACTCAAGTTCGGAAAGTGTCGACTTGCTAGGGCAGTTTGGGCTGTCATAGAAGGGCAAACCATGTCTTTACGACGTTTATGAGTAATCAGTTTAGGATCATAAATCAGTGAGGAATAAGTACGTAGGACTATATGGAGTGCACAAAGTTGCCGGACGGTAAGCACAGATGTGTTCCTGTATAGCTGGATTGTAGAATAGCGGTAGGGTTTGTGTAGCATCACCTTCAAAACTGCCCTCTGGGCCCTTTTAAGACGAAGCATAAGAGTTTTATATGTTCCGTCCCAAACAGGGATGCAATAGGTCAGAATTGACTGCGCTAAAGCAAAATAAGTGGTTTTCAGCAGTGGGGAAAATAGTTATTTAAAACAAGCTTTTTCCCGCGACTTTGTACGCGCATATCTCGTTCCCGTAGGTATTTCGGGAAATACTCTCTTAGCGCTCCCCTCCAAGGAATCTACGTGCCAAACAGCTTTTCATGACATAATATTCTTATAATACATTTTTATCTTCTAATATACAGGGGTTATTTGTAAAACACCAACAACCTCATAGGCAGTGAAAGTACGTAAGTAAGTAGTAAAAGTTGTTTTTAATCATGTGTACTTTCACTGCCTAATAGGTGGTTGGTGTTTTACAAATAACCCTGTATAAAATTTCGTGTCACGGTGTTTGTTACCGAACTCCTCCGAAACGGCTCGACTTATTTTCATGAAATTTTGTGTGTATATTCGGTGGGTATGAGAATAGGTGGTAGGCTATTTGGCATAACTACGTTTGCCGAGTCAGCTAGTATACTATATATTGTTGATTGATAAACCATTTTCAGGCACTTTTCAATGATTAAGGTCGGTCAATCAAAAGCAGGAAGCTTCGACCTCTATGAAGAAGAACGTGCGTGAACGTTCACGGGAACTCATAAATCATTGTTATGATCTACTAATAATTATGTATTTATTTAAACTTTATGTACAATTGTGTTACATGGGCGGAATTAATGCAACAAGGCATTCTCTACCAGTCAACCTTTGGGTTAAAAAGACTTCACTGTGGTAGGTGTGCAACTAATAAATGAAATTTAAAGTAGAGTTATTTCGGAAAGAAACATATATACGCTAAAATAAAATAAAAACTAATAAAAACGATGTTTTATAATAATCTTTCTGGTTAAGAGAACTCAATAATTATGACTACACCAAACTAAGAATGACAGGCTTTTAAGTAGTGATTTCGGATTTTACGCATTATATTACAAGCAAACATTGCATTTACGCAATTATAAATGTGTCTATTTATTTATTTGGAGGTTTAGATGAGTGACTGATTGAATGTTAGTTGGTTGTAAGCACGCTTCAATGGCTGAACGAACGACTCTTATTGGAATTTGCAGCATGGGTAAATCATGGCTTGTGTTTTCAATCAGTTGGGAACAAACTAGGTTGTTGTTTGTTCCCAAGTCTATTGGGATTTGCTTCCAATCTAATCGGATACAACTTAGTTCCAGCAATTTCTATGGACTGAAGGCTTTTCTGACCTCCTCCACACGAATGTTTGGCTGGTGTCAGATTTTCTGGCTTCTAACTATCCGTTATGACTGTCAAAGATCTACAATTGACAGTCGAGACCAATAGCTGAACGTACTTCCCGAGGTACTAGGCATGTGATAGATGGCACCCATCCAGGACCCAGGGCTGACCTCGGCAAGCGCTGCATTGAACCATTGGGCTTTTATTATTCAGCCATGAGCTTAAACTAATATATAAAATTTTTCCGTTACTGACAGATTGAGTGACTGAGTGCCTGGCAGACAAAGTACAGCCGAAACTACTGTTCGTAGAAAACTGAAATTTGGGATGTAGGTTCCTTGGGGAGTGTAGGGGAGCACTAAGAGAGAATTTCTCGAATCGTTTTCGGGAACGGCAAAAAACCGGGACTTTGCTAGCAAAAGCTA
Organism: Lacanobia wlatinum; assembly: GCA_947578705.1. Taxonomy (NCBI): domain Eukaryota; kingdom Metazoa; phylum Arthropoda; class Insecta; order Lepidoptera; family Noctuidae; genus Lacanobia; species Lacanobia wlatinum. Next base: position 19,069,571 of record OX388046.1, on the reverse strand, counting down.
GTAATTTATAAACTAAGCAATGACAATATGTAAATTGTGTAGAATGTAAGCAGATGAAATGCATTTTTTTTCTTTCATTCATTCAGAACACTTAATAACAGAACAATATTAGTTTATCATTGTAATTACTTTCATATGAGTCTTGAAATTCACATTCTTTTAATTCATTTGTACTAATTAAATAACGAGAGAAGCGTAACTTATATATACGACAGGAAATTTCCCAGAAATATAAAACCAGGTTTCTTACATATATAGGAAACTACCCATTAGTTTTCTATATATGTATGAGACCTGGTTTGTAACTTTTTATTAAATTATTTTTTGTAATTTTTCCTAGGAAAAATAAAATAATATAATCATAGTGAATAGAATGAAATTCCTTTTCCATAATCGGTAAACAATTAAATTACAGTCAAGATAAGAAACTACAGTGAACATGACACAAAAATCCAAATCATTTTACAAAATTAATTGAAAAACTCTCTTTAGGGTGTCGAACATCCGTAAAAAACGGAACCCTTATAGGATCACTCGGGTGTCTATGAATCTGTCCGTCTGTCACAGCCACCATACCGGTGCATAAATTATAATCCAAACTAAAGATGTATGTAAAACTTCAGCTCGATCGGGATTGGGAATATCTGTCCTAAATTTTATTCGCAAGATTTGACTCACACTAACTAATAAGGCAAGTAAAATTAAGGTATTTAATAAAGAGATTTTAGTTACGCTCTGTATGATTTTCTTTTTTATCTTATTCTATTTTACCAACGCGTGTACGCATGTGAACTCCACGTTTAATTTTTGTTCTGATACCTATGAAGATAATATATCTAAGCCCCTATGTAGAAAAACTGCTCCAACGCGGTAAATCTACAAAGCAACTGATAAAATTGCAATGTCCTAAAAAAGTTAAAAAACAAAAGACAGTTATCAGAATATTCTGGTTTCTGACTGGCGCAAATATTTACTTCACTACCCAATGTGCCCTCTGAGGCAAGTAAGTGTCTGTCACAGTCTAGACACAAAAGGTCGGTTCTATACAACGAGAGGAAACGGGCACACGCACACATAGACACGTGCGTACGGCGATCTCAAACAAATGCCGGTCGCAAGTGCGCTTGCACTCGCTGTACGTGATGCGTGTCTACGTGTGCGTGCGTTCTCGCTCTTTGTATAAAGTTGTTCTTTTGTTCCTATCTATTATGTCAGTGGTAGAAGTTGCAGAAAGCCGGTCCCATACAGCGAGCGAAGGCAGGCGCACGCACACAGACGCGTACGTACGGTGAACTCAAACAAATGACGGTCGCGAGTGCGCTTGCACTCGCCGTACGTCAATCGTGTCTATGTGTGCATGCGTATTTTGCTCGCTGTATGGAGTCGACCTTCTGTAAAAGTGGTTTCTGTATGGACGAAATATGCAAATAATACGTAGGTGGTCGTTCGTCAAATGCATGCATTTTTCCGTAAATTTTAGTTTCATGCAAATTAAATAGACATGTATATGCAAAATAATTACGTATTCGTCATAATTTTGCATAGAGATGACCGATTTGAACTGAGTATCTACTATTGTGGCTTCGTCTGATAAAGTAAAATGGGATTAACATTGGTTTTCTACGCTGATTTGAAGGTAATGTTTTTAGCAGTATTGTGTTTCCCAGACACAACCTTGGACGAAGTTTGTAATGATCATTTTAAACTGATGAAGTGACGGGTTGGGAAAGCGTGACGTAACTGCTAATTCAAATATTAAAATAAAATCTTGACACAAAAAAAAGGAAACTAAACCTTATTTAAAAAAAAAACCGGCCAAGTGCGACTCAGACTCTCACACGAAGAACTCAGTACCATAAACAAAAAAAAAAAAAAAAAACACGTTTCTTGTATAGGTGGCTCCCATACAAGATTCACTAAAAATTTCATCTGTCTGCCTATTATGGTTCTTAAGATACAGCCCGCTGTCAGACAGATGGACGTATGAACGTATACAGCGGAGACTTAATAGGGTTCCGTTGGGTACGGAACCCTAAAGATATAGTCTCTGCTGTTTTACTTAGTCGTTTCATTCAATGACGTTGTCTTTTAAGATAACGATTAGGCAGTCAGAATCACCAATCAAACTGGCCTTGCAATCTGCCTAACCTTTTCCCAACCATAATGGGGTTGGCTTTTAGTCGAACCGGATACTGAAGAATAACAATATTTTAAAGATGTTCAAGTCATCATCATCGTATCAGCAGAAAGACGTGCTGGACATAGGCCTCCCTCAAGTGTCGCCACAGCAAGCGGTCCTGTGCGTCTCGCATCCATCGGCTTCCCGTGACTCTCACCAGGTCATCGGTCCACCTTGTGGACCCCCCCCCCCCTTGTGAAATGCTATTCTATTCAAAGTTGCGTGTTACGGTACGCGGTCGCCACTCCGGAACTTTTCGGCCCCATCGAACATCAGCTGTTCTGCGAGCAATGTGCCCTGCCCACTGCCACTTTAGCTTGGCAATCCTTCGGGCTATGTCGGTAACCTTGGTTCTCTTGCGGATATCATCATTTCTGTTTCGATCACGCAAGAAAACTCCAAGCGTCGCCCTTTCCATTTTCCTTTGAGGCCCATCGTGAGCGAACGAGATGTTCAAGTGAGAACCGGAAAAAACAACTTACCGTGCTTTCTGAGGCACGGAGGAAACTCGATATGTAATGGATGATGACCCACAAACTCACCTCGGCAAGCATTGTTTAACATTAAAATTCGACCCAGAAGCTAAAAGATATAGTAACAAGCGCTTCTGAGAAACATTTTTTTTTTCAACCTTTAACTTACTTGTATTTCTAACCTTTAAACTTCCACTCCGCTAGTACTATTCTTAACCTCTCAATTCATATTTATCAAGTTCTAAGAATTCCTATCCCGATATTAATGCAGTACATTATTCTGTATTCTTAGCCAGTGAAGTAATTATATTAAGCTGAATACACACTGACGACTAGAGGGCTTAGACAAATTCATGATATTAATGTATCAGCGATTACGACTGTCAATGAGTCAAACATAATTATAATTTTCCGAAATGTAACCACGATTTTGTAACTATACAGATACACTGAGTCAAAAAGTGTCCATTTAGTTTCTAGTACGTTCTTCCTCACAGGTTCGCTTTGAAATTGGCGATGGGAGCGGTGAGTGTTTTTTGCTGCAGAACATAATTATGTACTTGCTTCATATTTTCCTGACCAACAGACTATTGAGAGTAACTTTACAATTTACTTCAATTTTTCTTACACAATTTTTTACGTGGGTAAGTCTAAGTAATTTACACGAAACAACTCCATATGTGACCATTAACTAAATATTCTTTGGTAAGATTATCTTCTGCTTGATATAGAGGGGGGAAGAGATGAGTTTTTTTTACTCGACTGCTATTCTTGTGTCGTTAATTTTTGGTTCAAACGAGAAGACTTTTGCTTTTCCTGAGACTCATCAAACTTCAACCGCCTCAGCTTTTCTAGCAGATTACCTCTGTTGATTCTGGCTTTCAGGATTACCAGTGGTAGACAATAATGCGGTGGGCTCATACAAATCCAACAAATACCGACGGATGCGAGACGCACAGGACCGGTTGTTGTGGCGACACTTGGGGGAGGCCTATGTCCAGCAGTGGATGTCTTTCGGCTGATATGATGATGATGATGATGAAAAATCTCCTCAAACAAATTCTCCCTAGATCAACAAAAAAACCAGAACAGAGTTACCACAAAAAAAAACGCAAACTTACAACCAGCTTTATTCCAAGCTTTTCCGCTAACGATAAGTAGGAAGCTTTGAGGAGAAAATAATTAATTGTTACCGTTAAAAAGGTTACAGAGTGGGGGTTGAACATTTTACAGAGGAATTCATATTTTATCACGGCTTTCGGGCTTGGAATACACCTTTGGCAATAAGGGCTGTTATTAACTTTGTAGAATATAAATAAAATGTTTGGGTCACAATTTTAAATATAGTATGACTTATTGAGGATAAATAACAAAAGCATTGTTTAATCTTCGAGGTTAAGCAACACTTGCTGAGGTCGGGCCGTGGATGGGTGACCATCCGTGCCATACTGAGACTTCTTTGTCTATCGGAAAGTATGATTAGGTGTTCGTTCGGCAATCATTTGTAGGTCTTTGGCAGTCGTCTTGCCAAAGGGTGTTGTGTTACCTAATTGCTGGGTTCATCATCATCATGATCGTCATCATCATATTGGTCGAAAAGCGTCCACTGCTGGACATAGGCCCAAAAGTGTCGCCACAACGACCGGTCCTGTGCGTCTCGCATCCATCGGCTACCCGCGACCTTCTCCAGGTCATCGGTCCACGGTGTGGGAGGCCTTTCAATTGCTGAGTTGTGGAGGTCAGAATGATCTATTATATCTTGTTGTTGTGAACTATAAATGAGTATAAGTAAAACACCATAAAGGAGCTTAAGCTTGTGTCGGTCACCTATCTACATCTATATCTTTCCAAGACACGGGAGTGTCAGCCGTTGGTCTTTCGCCTTACCTCTCTCCGGTCGTGTCGGGTTGCCGTCCCATCGGAATATGAGAATGATAGAAGAGGGACTGCACCTGTGTAGCACACACACTTGTGTTCTATAATATGTTCCACGCCGACGGCTAGTCTCCGCCAAGTATGGCCGCCATGGCCGAAATTAGTCAGGAGGACTAAAACGTCTACATCTACAGTAATATTATAAAAAGACAAATTTATATTTTGTTTCTAACGAATAGGCTCCGAAACTGCTGACCGATTTTAACCATTTTTTCACCAATAGAAATTTAAATTATATCAGGAAGGCAACCATTAATTTAAAAAGAAAATGAAATGAAGTGCTTGTGACTAAATAAAGATTGAACGGACATCTTCTGGACTTGTACGCTTAATTGTAGTCCTCGTCCATCGCTTAGCAACGGATGTGATCGGGCAAGAGCGGGCTCATCAGGATTTCAAATACCAAACATCACAATTTGCTTACGCGGTCGGCTCGCTTACAGATCGCGGACTGCGCCTGTGAGTCGAGTTGTATGGTAGCGGCAAGCGCGCTGACTGCCCAGTTTTGTTTTTTTTTTCATACTGATAATCTGAAATATATTTTCCTACACACGATTTAATGCTCTAATTCGAATGACAAGTAAATTGGTGGGTTGTAGTGGTACCGTTGCGGTGCTGGTATAGTGTACACCTTCAAAATATGCCGTGGGCATGAGCTCTTACTATTGAAAAAATAGCACTTAATAAGGTACCACTAGCTATCACTTCAAAGATATTTTTGAAAACGTCCTCTATTTTATCCAAAACCAACTTCAGTGAGTGTCCTTTTATCCTTATAAAGTTGCTTCTAGCTATGGGTACCGAGTCTATTAAGTTAAAAGTTAATCCTTTATCTCAAAAGAACTCACCAACCAACTGTCGTTTTTTTCCTCCGGACTTTTATTAAAGTTTGTAGAGTTTGTTTAAAAATATACCGTCACCTATACCGTTTACTCTTTTTGTTCAAAACTGTGTCGAATGAAATTATGTTTATGGTTTTAATGTTTTGTTATCGAGTAGTTTTGAAAATAATTCAATAATTATGAGCAAAAATCTATTCAAAACCAAGAAGGTATTTGTTACTAATACTTTATTTACAAACAAAAGCTGGAGACCATAGTGAATATAAATAATTTTAGTGTATTATTCAAAAATCGGAAATTTAGAGATAGTTTATTAGAGTTTTGCGTCAAAATTTCAAATATAATAATAAAACGTAACAAAGTAGATTAAACTATGCTTTCCTTATCTATACATATAATAAAATCGTAGACCAACCGTGTCTGTACATTGAATATTTTTGCATGAAAATTACACAGAAAACTCAGGAAAAAGATATAAAACACAAAAATGCAATTTTTGAAATTTTTGTCTGTTTGTCTGTTTGTCTGTGCGTTTGTGGGAGCATCACGCATAAACCACAGATTGGATTCCAAATCTAAGTACTTCAAAATATTAAGTGATAACCCGAGTAACATTTAGCGTTTATTTCATCAAAATCGACCCACAAAATCAAAAGATATAGAATTTTTAGGTTTAGGAAGAATCTTCCTAATCTATTCTGATGAGTCAGAGCGCCATCTATTGAGAAAAAATAAAATGAACGAAAGCATTCAAAATTGTTGAGTTAATTGCGAAACTTTTAATACGTGGCAAAATAAAAGTGATCATTTTTATACCTTTTCGATATTTATCGTTACAATCGATCCACAAAATCAAAATATATTGAATTTTTAGTTTAGTAAGAAACTTCCTAATGTATTCTGATCAGTCAGAGCGCCATCTATTGAGGAACCATAAAATGCATGAAAGCATGAATGTTATACCAAAACACATTGATTGAGTTATTTGTGAAACTTTTAATACGTAGACGTAGCAAAATAAAAGTAAACATTTTAATACCTTTTCGTTATTTATCGTTAAATACGGGCTTCTTATTTAACGTCTTCCGCTGCCAAATATTTTGTTAGTTTACATGGTCGATAGATGGCGATGCACTGATGACGCGTTTTTCTGAATTGCGGTGTTAAGATTTTCCGCTGGAAAATGACCTCACACGATTTTTAAACACAGTCATAGTTCGTAACTGTTAGAGACTAAAATTACTTAAATCTGGGAGTTGTGCTGGTTTCGTTTAAAGTGCATTTATCGTAGAGTCTTAAACTGATTTAGTTTTGCGAAGTACTGGACGGTTCGACTTGCGGATCAGGGGTCTACTCTCTAACAAAATCCGTAGTTTCGGGCTTAGTTGCGGGCGGGCGTATTCTACTCCGTATCACCTACAGACTTACGATTAGTCCCGAACCCGAACTGAGAATGAATGACAACACGATTTCACAGTAACTGTCAAATCGTGTTATCATTAGTTCTCAGTGGTTAGGTGATACGGAGTAGGAAAAGCCCGCCCGCAACTAAGCCCGAAATTACGGATTTCGTTAGAGAGTAGCCCCCAGGCCTGCAGGGTTCCGTACCAAGCGAAGCAGTAATGCTAGCAAAGGAGGAGGCCGAACGCGTGAGAGAGAAGGAAACCTCACGCCCCAGCTGCCGCAACAGTAGAAGACTTCCCGGCCACCGTAGGCACGGGCCTGCGGACGGCGAGCATTGGGTGGCTCGCCGTCCGATCAGAACCAAGCCCGGGTCGACGGCGCGCTGTGTTCCACGCGCGCCTTAAAGGGCTGTCAGCGTAGAAGACGGGGCCCGCTAGGGCCAGCGCCTGCCGGTGTTGCGGAATCTGTTCGAAAGAGTCGCCGCGGCCCTGGTACACAAAGGGCATTGGGAGGAACACGGATGGGTTTTAGTCAGTAAGAGTCTGACACTCCCTTCTGCTTCACCCAGAGCGGGAGGAGTCATTTGATGATTTCCCATCCTTAAAAAAAAAAAAAAAGGGTTCCGTTCCAAAGGTGCTGACGGGACCCTACTGCTAAGCCTCCGCGATTGATTCTGTATAGAGCGAAGCAACGAACGGTTTGATTTGCGAAACAAGGCTAATAATAATAAGGTACCGTACCAAAGGTGGTCACGGTGATGGGAGCGATCGATTCTGGGGGGCTACTCTCTAAGTCCGAAGTCCGTAGTTTCGGGCTTAGTTGCGAGCTTAGGGCGTATTCAACTCCGTATCACCTACATACTTAAGATTAGTCCCGAACCCGAAATAAGAATGAATGACAACACGATTAAACAGTAACTGTCAAATCGTGTTATCATTAGTTCTCAGTGGTTAGGTGATACGGAGTAGAATATGCCCCCGCAACTAAGTTTTTAATTCGTACGAAGTATCAGACGGTTCGATTTGCGAGCAACGGCAAACTATAGGGTTCCGTACCAAAGTTGCTAATGGGACCTTATTATTTAAGCCTTCGCTTACGATTTTGATTCGTGCGAACCAAGTCGATTTTTAGGGTTCCGTACCAAGGTTGCTAACGGAACCCTATTTATTAATAAGCTACCGTTGTCCTTCTTCCTTCAGTTTATTCGTTTTATTTCTGTCTCGCTAATATGAAAAAGTCTTCTAGAAAAAGGTCAAATCTTTCACAATATAGCAAAAATCTTAATCTTCTTAATATATAAAACAAAGTCGGGTTTGTTCGAACACTTTTCTAACTAACTCGAGAACAGCTCGACCGATTTTCATAGTTTTTGTATTTTTGGATTAGTTTTCATCCGGAATAGCATAATAAGAATTAAAATACAAAAAGAAATAAAAAATATGAATAGGTAGGTAGGGTAGGTAGGGTAGGTAGGTAGGTAGGTAGATAGGTAGGTAGGTAGGGTAGGTAGGCTAGATAGGGTAGGTAGGGTAAGTAGGGTAGGTAAGGTATAGTAGGTAGGTAGGGTAGGTAAGTAGGTAGGGTAGGTAGGTTAGGGTTGGTAGAGTAGCCAGTTGTCGGGAGCGAAGCCGCGCGGGTCAGCTAGTATGAAATAATATAAAGCGATAAGCATTGAAATAAAGAATTCTAAATTAGTATAATTATTAAACAAGATAAAAATTAGATAGTGTATACAAATAAATATTTGGCCAACATTGCAGTTAAAAATTTAAAATGAAACTAAAACTTAAATAAATCTATACAAGGTCTCTGACAACGTCAGGGTGACACTTAGAAAGGCAGGAGTGGGTTTTAGCCGGTAAGAGTCCGGCACTGCCCGACCGTCTCACAGTGTGAGCGGTAGGTGCGTCCATGAGGATATCCCACTCCTGCCAAAACAAAAAAAAAAAACATACTTTATTTAATTCAAGCATAGAATTTGTGCACCTACTACAGCTTGACTGTGTGAAACTTTTTTTGATTTGTTTGGTAATTTTTATTAGTTTATTTTTATGCGCACGTGACTACGTCGCCAGCCAATACGTCACTTGCCCAACAACGGCCCCCGTCTTGCGTGTCTTCTTTTATAAAATTCATAAGGTTATTGTAGCTTCGGTAGGCATTTACAGCGAGGTAAGACGGGGCCCGCTAGGGCCAGTGCCTGCTTAGGCTGCGGACCTTGTTCGAAAGAGTCACCGTTGCCCTGGAACGTAAAGGGAACTAGGAGGAACACGGATGAGTTTTAGTCAGTAAGAGTCTGACACTCCCTCCTGCTTCACCCAGAGCGGGAGGAGTCATATGATGATTTCCCATCCTTAAAAAAGGCATTTATAGCGAGTGCTAAAGAAAAAGACATGCAAATATAAAATTTACGTACATGCATTGATCGTGTGTTGCTGGGGAGTTTGTTGGCCACTTCTTCTTCCCAGCTAAAACACTAGGAAGTGGCTGGGCGATTTGGGGGACTGTCTTCATGTAAATTTTGACGTTCAAAAAGTGCTGATTTTCAGCCTAGTTTAAATAAATGCCTTTTGATTTTGATTTCGTATACTTATGAAACAATTCCCTTCTTTAAAGGAAAATTTCTTAGTAATTTATTATTTTCTTTTTTTAAGTCGGGTAAAGCTATTTTTAAATCAAACATTTGTATTAATTGCCACCTTCTATCTGCATCATCAGAACAGTTCCATTGTGCCATATTACTGCATTGTTCCTTTAGTTGTACAAGCATCCCAAGCGACCAGAAGTGCTTGATATATGTATAACTAATTATCTAATCTACAAGACCAAGACAAGAAGTTTGTAAAAAGCTTGAAGAGTCGATGGTTGATCAAATCATTGCTTACTTACATTTTGAAGTACCGTTTACCGTAGGTAGAAACTACTTCTATAGGGTGCAACCTGCTGCAATTTTTACATTCCTATACCACATCAGCAGCCTGAAATTACGTTTCATACAAAAACATTTTATGCAATCAATGGTTGCATCTGCTTTCATTTTGATATTATAACTGTAATCATTTCGTGTGTTACGTTGTCAAGTATACATCTACAATTATTTTCGATTGTGAATGAATATTCGACTTCCTATGTTACGCAATTGGAGTGCTGTTCTCTCCGACTTAGAGAGCAAGCAACAAATTGTGAATAACATCACCAGCGAAAAGGATAGTCAACAGTTTAAAAACGTTTTCAATTCCTACCTATAAGTTTATTTATTTACTTGCTATGAATTTTCTTTATTGCATTCTTGAAATAAACCCTTAAATTTTCAGCAGTGCGTTATTCAAACATTACAGAAAAAAAAACCAACTGTAAAACGCTGCCAAAAATCTCCACCGCAATTTAACTTACACAGCCCAACTCCTATATAGCAACACATACAAAACAAAATGGTTGATAGCTGAAACGATGCGTAAGTTCGCGAGTCGAGGCATGTTGGTAGCGAACTCGGGAAATTTGACGGCAACGCCTGTGGAATACTAAGTTATGGTGGAAAATCTCGCTGAATTTTTGGATGGCTTACACTATGCAGGGCTATGGTTTTGCTTGCAATGTTTGAGAAACGTATCTACTTAGCCAAAACCTCATTTTTTGTTTGAGATAGGTTTGCTCTTCACTCTAGTCTCATCATCATCATCATAACAGCCGAAAGACGTCCACTGCTGGACATAGGCCTCCCCCACAGGGGGGGGGAGGGGGGCTTGCGATCGCAGTTTGTTGAGTTTTATGGAGAACGCTGCTGCCCATTTTCTGGCAAGTCCCTTAGGCGTCTCTAACGACACCCACGGGAAGTGATGGCATGGTATTATTCTTTTACGGCACCATACGGCATCGGCGGAGACCATAGTGACTCTTGTCTACGTCAGAGATAACAGAGACAAAGTCGACGATGGAACGAGCTTGCCAGCCAGAAAAACCTTGTACACTCTAACTTTGAAGAGATTAGGGTTGTAAACGTTTGGAAACATAGACGCAGGCAGAGAGTTCCATTCCTTTGCTGTGCGCATTATAAAAGGCGTTTGGAAACGCTTAGTGCGAATTGGTGGGATAGCAACAAGGTAGTGATGGTAACTTGCAGTGCGTGTAGATGTCCGATGGTACAAGGAGGCCGGTGGGATGAGGTTGTGGAGAGGTCCTCTAAAGAAGCCTTCATGTAAATTCGATCGTGAGGTATGATTGATAGTTCGTTTTGACTGATAAGTTCTGAGGGTCCAGATAAGTAACACTCTGATAGCGGTAACGCGGCGAAAGTGATTGTCAAAACGCAGTTATAAGATTGACAAACCCTGTCGAAATGGCACGTAATCAAACCTTGTATTTTGGATTTTCGACAATCGCATTCGTTGAAAGAATGGCTCAGGCCATCTTTTTGATTTCAACCAGCGAAATATCAAACATTATGATTAAAGCCGTACCTTTATAATTTTGAACTACTTGGTAGTTTATGAAAAACGATGAGAATGTTTCTTTGCATAGGCCCAATGCAAAGAAACATTCTTAGCATTTATTTAAAAACTCCTAAAAAAAACTCCTAACTACAATATGCCGTCAAAAAACTCGTCCGCATCGCTGTCGACTCGATGTGAAAAAAAACTCCTAAATGAATAAAGTTGACGTGCAGTATCGAAATGTCACATGGCCAACCAAAACATTTGCTTGAAGTTTTTCTAAATTGTTCAGAATGAAGGCATAGATTTAAAAAGTAAGGATTTGGGGGTCGGACCATTAGCTAATACGCTTTCACCATACAAAAAACAAAGCAATATTTGTGTCCCGGGTATACGACTGCTGCCGGAGATAGCCGACCACCTATTGAGTTTGCTTCGGTCTTGTTGAGCCTATGTCGGGCTATTTTGTGGCGTCCGAGAAACTAGCGATCTACTTTGTCCTTACTACATGATATCAGCCAAAAGACGTCCACTACTGGACATAATCCTGCCCCAAGCATCGCCACAACGACCGATCCTGCGCGTCTCGCATCCACCAGCTACCCGCGACCTTCACGTTGTCATCGGTTCACCTTGTGGGAGGCCTTGCACCGTTGCGTCTTCGGTCGCCACTCCAGAACTTTTCGGCCCCATCGACCATCTGTTCTGCCACTTTAGTTTGGCGATCCTTCGGGCTATGTTCGGGAAACAAGGTATCGACTACTTGACGTGGATCAGTAAGTGAGATATAAGAATCCGAATATGTGTGTCTCAAGATTTTCGTTGTAGATATAATAATATTGTACACACAGACAACCTTTCCAATATTCCAGTCTGACTAACATCATGTATGTTACACAATACACAAAAATGTGCTAAATCGAACACGTTATTGCCCTTCGTGTTCTATTGACACAAGTTACTTCTAGTACGAAGACTTTAACATGTTGGATACAACGAAATAAAATGTGTGAGAAACTGTTGTTGAATTCGGGCAATAAATAAGTTAACTAAGTTACTGCTGTCTTTTTCTATCTGCTTCGATTTTTTTAGTACTGCTGAACTTATTTAAGATCATGTTTAAATTTCTAGTCCAATAAAAAAGACGCGTTTGATGGAATTACAATAAACACACTTCTGCGCTTAAAGATCGATCAATTTCTTTAAGGGCAATACTTTTGTACGTCGAGGCCCTATAGCTTGTATGTATGTTTTTTTATTTAAAAAAATGGCCAAGTGCGAGCCGGACTCGCGTGCGCGTTCCGAACCAATTTCATTTTTTTAATATGTCATTTTAACACTACAGACTTTTAATAGGTTTTCCTGTTATCTTTAGGTAAAGATCTATTATCTCCATTATTTTCAAAATTTTTGGCTTAGTAGTTTCGGAGATAAGGAGGGGATTATGGTCATTTTTCGACTAATTTCTTGAATAACTTCAAAATCATTTATTTTAAAATTATGAAAAAAATATAATTAAAACATTCACAGACACATGAAGCCCTTTTACACACACACACGACATACGACATTGTTTAAAAACATTTTTTTTTCTAGTTTAACCCCCAAAAGTGGCGCCCATACTAAAAATTTAATAATTTACGTAACACGTCCATGTTTGAGTTACTAAAGTCCATATGTGTACCAAATTTCAACAGAATCGGTCCAGTGGATCCGCAGAAAACTGGCTGTGACAGATGGACAGACAGACAGACACCCGAGTGATCCTATAAGGGTTCCGTGTTTTGTTCGGAACCCTAAAAAAAACAAAATCACAAACTTGTACTTCAAATAACTACCGGATCAACGCCAATGCCTGAAAGTAGTGTCAAAATATCAGCCTATGAAGTGCCAATGTCATCATGAATCGGCTGTGGAAAAGGGAGAGTTTTATTTGCTTCTTGTATAGATTCATGTCCCTCCCACACTGGAATCACTTTTTCATCACAGACGTTATGGTTTCTTTTTTTTTTAATTAGCAAAGTAAAGCAAAGAAAAAAAGTTTTTAAACTTCTTGTTTCAAGTATCGGCTACTACCTACTTTCAGAATTAGTTGCAATAGTAAGGTTCACGTTTTGTTTACCTTCAGAAAATATTATTACATAACGACTTACCCAATAACCAACAACCTCGAGGTCAACGAAGAAGTATTAAGCTCTTATTACGTTAATGCTATCTCACATTACTTCCAGAACTTTCTATCTGCGATCTTAGATAAACAGCGTTCGTGTAGAGTTCTCCAACTCGTATTAAGATAAAATTGTCTCCCACTCACACAATAGGGGCATGAAAGAGATAGGAACAGAAGGCTGACTCCTGAAGAGCTTCTATGGCAAACTGATCACAATATTACGTTAGGTGGTTCTGGAGTTGTTTACCACTCAGGAATTGTCGAAATAAAACCAATTGCAGTGCACTTTTGTCATACTTCGCGACTTCGTACGCATATCCCGTTTTTGCCCGTTCCCGTAAAAAAATTGAGAAATTCCTCGGAGTGTATTCCCTACGAAGCGTAGGGAAGCTACATGCCAAATTTTAGCTTTCTACGACTAGTACTTTCGACTGCGCCTTGTCTGTCAGTGACTCACTTACTCACTCAATCAGTCAGTAACGGAAGAATTTAAGATATTAGGATTATTTACTATTGGTGTTAATTTTAATACGTGGTGTGGGGCTAACCCTAGTTGCAAATGTGTCTTGTTATTTTCTGGTTAATTTCATTGTAAAATCAAAGACGGTTGGATCGTTTCTCCGGGACACGTTGAGCTTCATATTAGCATTCGCCATCTAGTGGTTATCACTGTTGATTCTAGCTGTAAGGAGAAGCTGTGATTGGGAATATTGTGGCGGGCTTGTCCTGAAGGGATTCATCTGCATCCTAGGCATAGCTATGGCAAGACAAGGTTGGCTCCATACGAGTGAAAACAGATGCGCACACACAGATGCTTACGTACGGCAATCTCAAACAAATGCCGGTCGCGAGTGCGCTTGCACTCGCTGTACATGAAGCGTGTCTATGTGTGCGTGCGTTTTCCCTCGTTGTATGAAGCCGACCTTCTGTGCAATCGTTTTTGTGTTACGTATGTAAGGAAATTTGTTTATATACAGTACTTTATGGTAGAACGTTGTATCTGCATGATATTGTTGCACGTTGAACTCGTTTGCTGAAAGGAAATGTATTTGAATGCAGGAATATTTTTCGTGAATATTTTCCTGGGACTTTTGTCAGGGATTTTTGCCAAGGCTTTGGGTTGTATCCTGTTGTGCAATGAATTGTATGAAAGTGCAATCTAAAATTATATTGTCAAGAGGTAAAACTCTTTGTATGTTCACGATAATCTCTAAAAGTACTGATTCAATTACGAAAATACAAAGGTACACTATCCCTTATTATCACAGGTTTCTTATGATCCCGACATAATTCAAGAATTTTAGAATCATCGGTCACACTTTGTGGTAACTTAGAACTTTTTGATCGTTTATCATAAGCTAAGCTTAAGTGGGATTAGGCCGGACATGTCTACGGTATGTCAAACGAGAAATGGGCAAAAAGACCCACCGAATGGCTCCCATTAAGTACCAAAAAAAATCGCGGCAGATCAAGGCGAAGGTGGGACGAGCTCGACTTCTACAAAAAGGATTACCGCGACATAGAAAATGACAGAGTTGTGTGGAAAAGGGAGAGAAAGGTTTTGGCCTAACAGTGGTACAAAATAGGTTAGATAGCTAGATTAGATTATTTTAGAATGGATGTGAATGTACCTTCGCAATATTTTTGTTTTGGATAATTTGTTTGCTTACATATTTGTTTCATACGAGATAAGCCACCGGAGTGAAGTTGCGGGAAAGTACTAGTTGCGATTACATTTAGTGTCACTAAAATACAGCTATTTAGTTTTTGGTTTGCGGTTTTTTTAGTTGCTTTTGTTGACTGTCCTTATCTTTTTAGTTTATTGTTGTCACAGAAAGGTTAAAGTACTCTCTTTCTTATTTACGCTAAAACCTGCCAAGTAAAGATAATTAATATAATTTCCAAACAAGATTAAAACTCATTAATAGTTCGCTCTCTTATAACTACGCCCACAGAAAGGATTAACTGAGTCTATAAGCACCATAGAGTAACGAGGCGTCTCGGTGGTCACAGCTAGAGATGATAATGTCAAAACCATCCATTAAAACCATGTGTGTATCTACTGACATACTTAGTAAAATCAAGTATGTACTGACATATTTGGTAAAAAAAACAAGTATGTACTGACATATTTGGTAAAAACAAGTCTATACAGACATACTTGGTTTTAATGGCTGACTACAGTGTCACCACCGTTTACTCATTATGACAAAGGCTTATTATTGAGTATGCCTATAACAACAAAAACTTGTTCAATATTATATATTATAAGGAGAGGGTTAGGTTTGTAGCTCAGTCTCACGGGTGGAATTTCAGGATTATGCAACAATTTACTGAGCCAGTTCCCGGAAGGC
Organism: Lacanobia wlatinum; assembly: GCA_947578705.1. Classification (NCBI taxonomy): domain Eukaryota; kingdom Metazoa; phylum Arthropoda; class Insecta; order Lepidoptera; family Noctuidae; genus Lacanobia; species Lacanobia wlatinum. The sequence continues at coordinate 19,053,784 of OX388046.1, read as the reverse complement.
TGACTTTCCTTTACGAATTGACTTTTTTGCTGTCCCGACTGTCATTTGCTGTCATTACCAATAGTCAGAAAACCAATTTTTATCCCCTAAAGCGTCTTGTTTCCCTGATTCTCGTTTGCAAGATTTTCGAGCTCATTAGCAGCTAATGGATAGAGGAAATCAAAAACGCAGTCACTTCGTATAAAAACACGGTATAAAATAAAAACATTACTGGATTTGCCTGGAAACCGACACAACATAGTTTTGAAAAAGCCGCTGCCGATGCCTCGTTCCATGCTCTGTGACAAGCAACTCTAGACGAATGGATTAATATTCCCGTTCCGCGCTACGCATTCGAATAATCTTCTCGTTTATTATTCACGTCTTTGGTTGTCCTCACTCACACAGTGCAGGATATTCATACAAATTGGAGTTTTGAATATGTTCGCTCTTTATTTTTGTGATGTAAAATTTCTGAAATTATAAGTTTATTTTTCGTGTGTGTGTTTCCGGTGCTTTGAGCTTTTGCGTTTGTTTTTCGAGCGATAGGAACGGCACTTAATTGCTTGCTGAATGTTTGTTGAAGTTTTCAGAAAATTAATATATTTACGTTTCCTGGAGATGTTTTAACGTTTGGGAGCTCTGTAATCTTGGTATTTTAAGTTTTTTGGGTTGTTTAAGTTCCTTGTTCTTAATAAGAGTGAGTCACAAACTGGACCAGTTAAGTCCAACTTAGTCTAGACTTAATGTTTCTACTTATCTCAGACTACTTATCTCAAGGGTGATCGGGACGAGTTGTTTCTCTTTCTAAAGACGTTTTATCACTTTAGTCTACCGTCTCAAAGGAGGTCGTCCTCGGCTTCTTTTGCGGCTTTTCTTTTTCTGGTAAGCTCAGAGCCGTCCCCACCCTGTTCTGTCCTGTTCTGTCCTTCTCATAACAAATCCATACTACCCCAATCAGCTTCCCGTTAAGTCATCGTGTATTGGAGCTACTTGAAAAGTACCATTAATATATTAGTTGCGAACCTTTTCTGGTTACTCGGAACAATTTGCTTAGTCTTTCCCCAACTAACTCAGGGTAGGTTTTGATCCTAACCGGATGCAGTTGAATACGAGTATTTTACATAAAAACGACCGCGTATCTGACTTTCATTACATAGTAAATAGGTAACGAAACACTTTGGCAAGACTGATGTCAGACTTTTGGCTTGTGCCTACCCGTAACGACGGTCAAAGATCTACAAATATTAGATCTACAAATATTAGCCGAGACCAACTGCTTAGCGTACTTTCCGAGGCAAGGAGAAGTCTCAGTATGTAATGGATAATCACCCATCCACGAACCGACCTCGGCGAACGTTGCTTAACCTCAAAGAGCGACCAGTTATAATTTAGCCATGAGCTCCTCCACAACTAGCAAAGAAATCAACATTTCGTATCCAAAACCTTTAAGATTTCAAAACATTAGATTCACCGCATTTGTGAGTCGGCATTCAATGTTTCAAAGTGTGCCTCGTCTCGTTAACTTTTCAATTAATCTTATCTTTGAAAGTAAAACGTGGCTTAAATAAGTTTTATGGTTGGAATGGCGTTACCTTATGCGCGTGAGTTACCATGGGGTGTCTGGCTGATGTATTGTTTGAAGGTTCAGTGGGTTTCCAAGGTTAGGGACGTGTGGTTTTAAATCGTTTATTTTTTAGACTGATAAAAAGTTTAACGGCCCAGGAAAAAAAGCAATGAAAGCGCAAAGTTTCTATCACGACTTTTTAAGACTGCCCTATCGAGAAATGTTTAAAAACAGCGTGCAGATGAAGCAACTTTTCGTTGGCATTTACTGAGAAATCACATCTGAAAAAAATAGGTAGTAATCTACATGGTATGATACGTAGTTTCGTTTAGCCAAAATGTATGTATCGGTATCACATATTAAGAAAAAAAAAATCACCAAATCACCTCAACATCGTCGAGATGAAACCATTTTACTCCTTCATTTTTTAACAAAAGTCAAAAAAAAAAATAACTACTGCTTTGCAATACAAACGAAAATAATTTGGTGTTGTTACTTTTTTAAAATATGTGTTATTTTTTATAATAAATTTAAAATGCGCGTAGCGAAGTGGCGCGTAGAGGAGTAGTTAGCTCCGTTTATATGCACAAGGTCATTGGTATGTATACAAGCCTTAAGCATTACAATCGCCTTCCGCTCTGGGCGGAGCAGAAGGACGTGTCAGACTCTTGCTAAAACCCACTCATGTCCCTTTTAATGCCCTTTGCTTTCCAGGGGCTGCGGTGACTCTTTCGAACAAATTCCGTAACCCTCGCAGTCTATCACAATACTACGATCTTTAACATAAACTCATTGGCTTACCTCATACTTCAACCCACTAGCAGAATCTATATCTAAACTAATATATAAAGCTGAAGAGTTTTTGTTTGTTTGTTTGCTTGAACGCGCTAATCTCATAACTACTGGTCCGATTTGAAAAATTCTTTCAGTCTTAGATAGCCCATTTATCGAGGAAGGCTATAGGCTATTTATCATCACGCTAAAACCAATAGGAGCGGAGCAGTAATGAAAATTGTGACGCAGAGGAAGTTGCGCGGGTCAGCTAGTATTTCATAAATATTTGTGACTTTGACGTAAGCTTTCGTTGGTCACATTTACAATGATAAGGACAGTGGCATTCAAAAGATTAAGTTTAAAGTTTAGAAAACCTAAATTAAAAAAGTAGAATTTACCTGCGGGTCTAAAAACGCCACTTTAGCAGAATCAGAAAGAAAATCACGCTGCCTGTCACTGTCAAATTTTCCCAATCAACCTTGTACCTAATGCGTTAGCGATAAAGATGAAAATGAAATTTGACAGATTATTGTTTGATTAATATTGCGGTTATTGTATATTGAGGATTAACAGCCGCATGGATCGATCTACAAGGTTAAGCAACACTTGCCAAGGTTGCTCTGTGGATGGGTGACCATCTTAACATACCGAATTTTCTCCGTGCCTCGGAAAGCACGTTAAGCCGTTGGTCCCGGCAATCATTTGAAGATCTTTGATAGTCGTTACGGATAGTCAGAAGCCAGTAAATCTGTCTTCAGTCTTGCCATGAAGTACCGTGTTACCCAGTTAATGGGTTGTGGAGGTCTGGTAGGCAGCCGCTCCACGTAAAATACTGGTATTCAGCTAAATCCGGTTTGACTGGAAGCCGACTCCAATATAGTTGGGAAATGGCTAGGCAGATGGTGATTGTGTGATTAATATTATGATTCTAATATAATTCTCCTAAAGTGGCCTTTTTAGCCCCCCTTTTCTTGGTGAGAAAGATACTAGTCATACCATAATAAAAAAAAAGAAAAATAAAAAACCGTGTGTTAAAATATTGTAGAGTTATAAACTGCAGTATTTTAAAACTATTCTAAAAACTATTTTAAAGTGCTCCTGCTAAACGACACTATTTTTTGGTCCGAAATATTTTTCAGCATGCTCCCGCTTTCAAGCAGCTTTAAAACACCTACACTGCTCTCGCCAACCTAAGAGGGTGGATCTTACTCCTAACTAATAATTAAAAGTCGGCACGTACGGGGCGCCTGCTTGTGCATAAGTAATGTATTGTATATAATGTTAAGGGTAGGCAGGAAGGGAGGGGATCTTGGTAATTTTATAAATGTCAAAGTTTAAGACGTGTGTAACGTGTGTAACTCACTTACGTTGGTAAAGCGCAAAGGTGTATTCCTGTTCGGGATTATAAGTAATTAAGAAGAAAAGTAATGATTTATTATATTGTGAATATACGTACTATCTTTTCCCGTGGGTTCACTTCCGTGGCCCATCATTAAAAACCATGCATTTTTCAGGATACCTTATGCTAGGTCCTTGACACGCGTGTACAGTGACAGTGCAACATTTCATCATAGTTTTTTTTTGTTATAGGGTCTTGGCAGTGCCTGTAAATTGTTTAATTGAAATAAATGCTTTGAGTTTGAGATGAGTTAGCTTATCTCTAGAAATTTCTAACTTGTAGAAGGACGAACATATCATTTACCTTTTTATAATGTTAGTTCAGGTAAGTTAATGAGGCATATTATTATTTTTTTTTGTTGAAAATTTTGCCCCACACTAGGAATTTGTTCTGTATCGTGGGTGTGTTCACAAACATACAAAACTCACATATACAAACAGCCAGACCCGGAACAACTATCTGTATGCCACACAAATATTTGTTCCGTGCGGCAATCGAACCCGCGACACGCAGCGCAGCAGCCAATCGCGCAACCACTGCGCCAACTGTGTCGTCAATATGTAGTATCTATACTAATATTATAAAGCTAACTAGTTTGTTAGGTTAAATGTGCTAGTCTCAGGAAGGCGTTAGGTTTAGGTTTAGGGATGTATTTGTTAAGCACCAATAGAATCGCTTGCGCTGAGCGAAGCTAGGTAAATTAAGCGATACTATTGGTGTTTTTTCACTGTACGTAGACATATGGTTGACCGTTTATTAGTATTAGTTGAGACAAACACTTCCTTCGCTACGCATCCTCGTACATCTCGAATGGAAACGCAGCCTTTTTTAGGGTTCCGAACAAAAAACGGAACCCCTATAGGATCACTCGGGTGTCTGTCTGTCTGTCCGTCTGTCACAGCCAGTTTTCTCCGGATTCACTGGACCGATTCTGTTGAATTTGGTACACATATGAACCCAAATACGGAGGAGTTACGTAAATTATTAAATTTTAGTTTGGGTGTCACTTTTGTGGGTTAAACTAGAAAATTTAAAAGAAGTTTTTTGAACAATATCGTGTGACATATCAAATGAAAGGGCTTACTGTGAGGGTTTTAAATATATTTTTTTTATAATTTTAAAATAAATGGTTTGAAGTTATTCAAGAAATTAGACGAAAAATGACTATCCTCCCCCTTATCTCCGAAACTACTGAGGCAAAATTTTGAAAAAATGGAGATTATAGATCTTTACCTATAGATTACAGGAAAACCTGTTATAAGTCTATAATATTAAAATAACATGTAAAATTAAATTCGTTCGGAACCCTTTGCACGCGAGTCTGACTCGCACTTGGCCAGTTTTTTTTTATTATTATGGAAACACAGCCTATTGATTAAATTCTCTTGGAACTTGAATAGCCAATTTCAAGCCTCGACGTAAACTTGGTTCAGGTATAAAATGAAATGACTTTCATAGTGTTCTAGTGCACGCGTCGGTTTTCAGTTGTGAGCGGTTTACGAGTCAACTAAGCAGTCTTTGTGAGGTTGAGATTGTAGGGAGAGGATTAAGTTATGTGTATGAAGTAGATGTAGTTTTGTATATGAAAAAAGTCTTTTTCGAAAACAGTTCATCGGAAATCTTTCTGAAGATGAAATTGGTTAATCTGCTTAGCTAGAGCAAGTAGCGAAAAATGTGATTTTGACTAATCCTTTTGACCCTCATAATGAGTAGCCAGTAACCTGAAATCTCGCACCGCAACTAGCACAAGTTGTGCAGCCGCTCTATGTAAAATACAGGTATCTAACTGCATCCATTTAGACTGAAAACCGGTCCAATGTGCTTGGGAAATGGTTAGGCAGATTGGTTGACGATAGTCATAATCAGTTATTGCTCAAATATTCCTGTAATTTGCCTTCTTAACAGTCCCGGTGCTTTAAGCAACGGTTTCATTTTGCCCTCTTAACAGTCACAGTGGTGCAAGCAACGGTTTTATTTTACCCGCTTAACAGTTCCAGTGCTGTAACCAAGGGTGTCATTTTGCCCTCTTAACAGTCACAGTGCTTTATGCAAAAGTTTCATTTTGCCCTTTTAACAGTCACAGTGATGTAAGCAATGGTTTCATTTTGCCCTCTTAACAAATTACAGTGCTGTATGCAACGGTTTCATTTTGCCCTCTTAATAGTCCCAGTGCTTTAAGCAACAGTTTCATTTTGCCCTCTTAATAGTCAGAGTGCTTTAAGCAACGGTTTCATTGTGCCCTTTTAACAGTCACAGTGCATTATGTAATGGTTTCGTTTGGCCCTCCTAGCAGTCACAGTGCTGTAAGCAACGATTTTATTTGTCCTCTTAACAGTTACAGTGCTGTAAGCAAAGGTTTCATTACCCGTTAGTGACAGTTGTATAACATTAATCACACCTGAATAGTAATAGCCTTTTTTTATAAGAACATAAAAATTGTGTTCTCACTTGCTTTATTTATAAATCTTAAGATATTACAGTCTCAAGATATTGTTTTGTTACAGATTTCGTCACAGTGCTGTAAGAAACGCTTTCATTTTGCCCTTTTACCAGTCACAGTGCTATAAGCAATGGTTTCATTGTGCACTCTTACCAGTCAGATTACTTTAAGCAACGGTTTTCATTGTGCCCTCCCAACAGTCATAATGCTGTTAGCAACGGTTTCATTGTGCCCTCTTATCAGTCAGAGTGCTTTGAGCAACGGTTTCATTTTGATCTCTTAACAGTCACAGTGCTTTAAGCAACGGTTTAATATTGCCTTCTTTACAGTTGCAGCACTGTAAGCAACGGTTTCATTTTGCCATCATAACAGTCACAGTGCTGTAAGCAACGGTTTCATTGTGCCCTCTTGCCAGTCAGAGTGCTTTAAGCAACGGTTTCATTTTGCCCTCTTAACAGTAACAGTGGTGTAAGCAACGTTTTAATTGAGCCTTCTTAATAGTCACAGTGCATTAAGCAATGGTTTCATTTGGCCCTCCTAACAGTGACAGTGCTGTAAGCAACGGTTTCATTTTTCCCTCTTAAAAGTCACAGTTCTGTAAGCAACGGTTTCATTTTGCCCTCTAAACAGTAACAGTGCTTTAAACAACGGTTTCATTTGGCTCTCCTTACAGTCACAGTGGTGTAAGCAACGGTTTTATTTTTCCCTCTTAAAAGTCACAGTGCTGTAAGCAACGGTTTCATTTTGCCCTCTAAACAGTTACAGTGCTTTAAGCAACAGTTTCATTTGGCCCTCCTAACATTCACAGTGGTGTAAGCAACCGTTTCATTTTTCACTCTTAAAAGTTACAGTTCTGTAAGCAACGGTTTCATTTTGCCCTCTTAACAGTCACAGTGCTGTAAACAACGGTTTCATTTTTTTCTCTTAAAAGTCACAGTTCTGTAAGCAACGGTTTGATTTTGCCCTCTAAACAGTTACAGTGCTTTAAGCAACGGTTTCATTTGGCCCTCCTAACATTCACAGTGGTGTAAGCAACGGTTTCATTTTTCCCTCTTAAAAGTTACAGTTCTGTAAGCAACGGTTTCATTTTGCCCTCTAAACAGTCACAGTGCTGTAAGCAACGGTTTCATTTTCCCTCTTAAAAGTCACAGTTCTGTAAGCAACGGTTTCATTTTGCCCTCTATACAGTTACAGTGCTTTAAGCAACGATTTTATTTGGCCCTCCTTACGACTGTAAGCTTACACCACTGTGATTACAGTGGTGTAAGCAACGGTTTTATTTTTCCCTCTTAAAAGTCACAGTTCTGTAAGCAACAGTTTCATTTTGCCCTCTAAACAGTTACAGTGCTTTAAGCAACGGTTTCATTTGGCCCTCCTAACATTCAAAGTGGTGTAAGCAACGGTTTCATTTTTCCCTCTTAAAAGTCACAGTTCTGTAAACAACGGTTTCATTTTGCCCTCTAAACAGTCACAGTGCTGTAAGCAACGGTTTCATTTTTCCCTCTTAAAAGTCACAGTTCTGTAAGCAACGGTTTTATTTTACCCTTTTAACAGTCATATTACTATAAAAAGGGTTTCATTTTGCCCTCTTAACAGTCACAGTGCTGTAAGCAACGGATCCATTTTGCCCTCTTAACAGTCACAGCGCTGAAAGCAACGGTTTTATTTCGCCCTCTTAACAGTCACAGTGCTGTAAGCAACGGTTTCATTTTGCCTACTTTACAGTCACAGTGCTGTAAGCAACGGTTTCATTTTGCCCTCTTTACAGTCACAGTGCTGTAAGCAACGGTTTCATTACACGTCAGTGACAGTTGTATAACATTTATAACACCTGAATAATAATGGCTATTATTTTTCCATTAGAACCTACAAATTATGTCCTCACTCGCTTAGTTTGCAAATCTTAAGATTGTTGTCTCAAGATATTGTTTTGTTACAGATTTCGATCCTTTTCATCTAATTAAAGTGATACCCAGCTGTTTGAGTACAATTTAATATCATTAAAAGCTTTGCTGATAAAATAACATGATTTACCAAAACTTCTCACACATTAAAAGTAAGGCGGATTTCATAACGGTGCCGACATAATAATTATATTTCGGTCTTTTATAATAATTACGAGTACTTTTATTAAGATCTCAACATTAAGTCAAATATAAAATTAAAAATTTACATAAAAGCTATTGAAAATCATCGTCATCAGATAGTCATGAGTGCACAGACGTCAGCGTCGCCGAAATACGAAGGCATGCACTAGGGAGACCGATTTTGCTTACAGATATCCTAAACACACTAAAAGAATGATTTGCTTCTAGGTTAGCTGGTTGGAGTGACGACCGCCATGGCTTACGTACAATGGTTCAAAATCAGGATTAAGTGCAGAAACCAAACCCCAATAGATAGATATATAGATCTCGTCATTATTGCAGCTTAAAGATGTCCACTGCTGGACATAGGCCTCCCCAAGAGTCACCACATTGACCTGCCCGTGTCGCATCTAGCGGTTTGCCACGGCCTTCACATTAGGTTCACTATTTCCAGGCCTTCCAACGCTTTATCTTTCCGTACACGGTCACCACTCTAGAACCGCTCGACCCCGTCGACTAAATATTCTGCGAGCAATGTGCTTCATATGTTACACAGCTGCCCAGCCGAGCTCGATGAAAATATTGAACTAACAGTACATAAAAATATTCAAAGTCAACACAAATTACCGAGAGAACTCTTCAAACTGAGAAAAAATCAAAACTTTTAATTTGATGCTTCACTGATTAATTTTGAACCCGTTTAAACATTTTAGTTGTGCCTTATGTATATTGCATTACCGTAACATTAGAATAAAACATTATTTCGTTGTGAAATACAATACATACACCTAAGAACCACTCGTCTTCAAATCCACAGTTAAATTAATTAAACTGAGCTAAGATCAAGTCCTTCTAGATCCTCCAGACCGAAACAAGGACCGCTTAAGCCTTTCCTTTGATGCATTGTGCCCGGAGCTTTATGTACGGTTTACACAGGCCGATGAACGGTCGGGTCGCAATGGAATGCATTTTAAATTTTGTTAAAGAAAAATGATCGTTATTGGCACGGAATTCAGTGGCTAATTACAGCCGCACGAGTCGATTTTTTAAGTTAAGTAAAGCTTTAAAAAATCAGCATGCTATCTTTGAATCGTCGATCCCACGATCCCTTAAGACCCAGGGACTATAACCAGTACGTCCTACCCAAAATGACTTACGGAGCCAAAACGTGGACACACATAGGCCTGGTATACAAATTCAAGGTTGCTCAGCGTGCAATGGAGAGAGTAATCATCGTCATCATCATCATATCAGCCGAAAGACGTCCACTGCTGGACATAGGCCTCCCCCAAGTGTCGCCACAACCACCGGTCCTGTGCGTTCATGGAGAGAGTTATGCTCCCGAGTATTTCCTCTGGTGAATATAATAGAGCTAAAGTCACATTGCTCGTAGAATTAGCATACTGAAATAGAAGCAGGCCGGCCATGGGTGTAGACGAACAGACGGTCGATGGAGCAGACGTGTTAGTAGTGTGGGACGTTGTGCGGCATGATGTTTCGATGATTTGAAAAAAGTGGGTGGCAACAGATGGATGCGGACTGCTCAAGACCGGGATGGTTGGCGCTCTTTGGTCCGAGGCTTACGTTCAGCAGCGGACGACAATTGACTGATATGATGATTATGAGATCAGTCCATTAATAGGTGACCATTTTAATGCACTGAGATGACTACATGCTTGGAAAGCACGTAAAGGTCGCGTCTGCAATTTGAAGTTCTTTGACAGTCGTTGATGATGGCCAGAAGCCAGAAAATTCAACACCAATTTTGCCCAAGCGATTGCATTACGAAGATACTGAGTTGTGAATGTTAAACACTGGTACCCAGCTTCATCCGGTTTGACTGGAAGCTGACCCCTTCTGTCTGTAGACAGATGTGTTGCTGGGGAGTTCGCTGCGCCACTTCTTCTTCCCTGCTTAAACACTAGGAAGTGGTGACGGGCGGGCATTTTTGAGGGACTGTCTTTTTGTAAACGTTGACGTTCAAAAAGTGATGTAAAAAAACCCTTATGTTGACCGTCATTTGCTACATACTTTAGATCCTGCAATAAACATGAGCGAAACATATAATTTAATGCAATCGAACGGACGCAGTCGGCTGTCATCGCTCTCCGACTCGTCCCGTCCAGTGTAAATCGTACTCGAAGCAGACTGTCGCAGACAATTGCACTGAAAAGTATAATTTTGCAAGACATGTCGAGTCATGTCGCAATAAGTTTCAATAGTCGACAACTTGGAAATGTCCAATATTGCATTCTGCGACATGCTGCTGAGAAATGAAAATACTTTAAGGAAATTCTGAGAACTCCACTTTCTTTTGTTTTAGAATGTTTTCGTGGCATGCAATAATTTACTAGTTGTTTACTCTGAAGAACTCTTTGATCACTTTTTAAAAATGGCTTCCAACAGCATGGAATTTCTTATGGTAACTGGGAAAAATAGTCGGCAAAACCACCAGAGGGAGAATCCCTAAACGGTGGTCGAATCAAATCTCTGAAAAGAAAGAAATAAAGAAAAATGTTTATTTGGGGCTCGCACAAGACACACAAAAGTAAAATAAGTAAAACTAACCATCATAAAAATATGTTTACACAGTTAGCAACATTCTGAATATAATCTGTGCGAGGCCAAGAGGTCTCAGATTATGCTACGATATTTTAAAAAAACTGGCCAAGTGCGAGTCGGATTAGCGTGCAAAGGGTCCCGAACGAATAATTTTTTTTAACGTGTTATTTTAACACTATAGACTTCTTATAGGTTTTCCTGTAATCTGTAGGTCAATATAGGTGATAAAGATCTATTATCTCCATTTTCTTGGCTCAGTAGTTTCGGAGATAAGGAGGGAAATGATCATTTTTCGTCTAATTTCCTGAATAAATTCAAAAGCATTTCACATCCGTGTTTCGTAAATTATTACATCAATCATTACAACAATCATCCGGTCACAAAGTTCCATAATGTGTACTAACTTTCAACAGAATCGGTCTTGTGGATCCGGAGAAAACTGGCTGTGACCGACGGACAGACAGACAGACACCCGAGTGATCCTATAAGGGTTCCGTTTTTAGTTCGGAACCCTAATAAATATCACAGCGCTGGTTTTAAGACAGGGCCTGATGTGATGCCACGGATACACATACGGAACACAACAACAACTCTGGAGCTGGAGATATCTGTTATCGCCGCACGGAGTTACGGTTCTCATCCGTGAGAAAGCGATGAAGAAAAAGTAATATGGATGATGAGTTTGTTCGTATTCCGTCAATCAGTAAAATTTATTAGTTGTTTCATACAAAATGTAACATTAACCCAAAGAACCGGAATTTAATAGAAAGAGTCACCGGGGCCCTGGGACGTGAGTCAATTGATGATTTCCCATCCTTCCGTTTCTTTCCTTTTTCCTGATAAGGAAATTGCGTTCAAGGCACAAAAAAGTGCATCAGATCAATATGTGGGATACACCAAACTGAATCATGTAAACCTTATACCTACGCGGCCCCAATTGTAGTTAAATCGAACATCAGTAGCTATGACACATTAAGAAGCAGTAGACTTAAAAATACATTACGCAATAAAACAGCCCACACTGCAGCTTATAGCAATAGTATATTTTGTATGGGCATAAAAATATATTCAAATCAAATCGTATATTTCAAATAAACCATTTACAGGCACTTTTGAATTGTCAAGGTCGGTCAGTCCAACAAGATGAAGCTATTTACACGTTCCAAAGCGTAGATCTCTATGGAGAAGAACGTGCAAGAAACTCCACGGACACTCTTTTAAAAATAATAAATTGTTACAAATTTTTGTTTACATCAAGTTAAAATTATACAAACGTGTGAGAACGATGTAAAAGACGAGCAGGATAAAAGCGTCCGGGAAAAAAAGGAACAATTCAAAGAAATATTTAAAATAAACCATGGCAACTGAGAAATGACCAGTCCCAACTGACAGCGCCCGTTCACGAACATGACGCATGCGCTAGCACCATTCGGCTCAACCATTTTGAAGGGAGCCAAATGATCCAACGCATACGCCAGACTTTTGTGTGAGCATGACACTCCCAACCGCCAGGGTACATTCAAGTCAAAAACAAACCTAAAACTGATAGCTATAGCTTAAGTTTAAGGTACACAGTACTCACACATGTGCCGTTAAAATGGACGAAATTATACATTGCTAAATAAAATTGAGTCTATACAATGCAAATATTGTTTTTTTTTTTACAATCTTCAGCCGATCCAACAATGTTTCCAAATGCTAACAGATTATTTTGTGCGCCCTAGTGGCTGTGGAGCCGGACCAGCATTCAGCCAAGCATTTTTATCTTCAATATAATCCCCCAACTTATAATATGCTTGCCTGCATAGTGTGCGTTTAACACAAGATTTAAATTTTGTCTCATTAAGTTCTAATATATGGGGAGGTATCTTATTATAACATTTTAAACAGTACCCCATAAAAGATGAGGCAACTTTAGCCAGTCTGAAACCTGGTTGAACTAATTGATCCCTATTTCTAGTACCATAATTATGTCTGTCGCCTCTTTTACTAAAAAGATGTAAATTCTTTCTGACATACATGATGTTTTCGTAAATGTATTGACAAGGTACCGTCATGATGTTAATATTCTTAAACAGTTCCCTTTGGAGATTGTTTATCGCTTTGACGGCTCTTTTCTGCAGAATAAAAATAGACTCAATGTCTGCAGCCCGTCCCCATAGTAAAATACCGTAAGACATGATACTGTGAAAGTAACTAAAATAGACCAGTCTCGCGGTATCGACATCCGTTAATTGGCGAATTTTCCTAACAGCATAAGCTGCTGAACTTAGCCGTCCAGAAAGAGATTTTATATGAGGGCCCCATTGTAGCCTTGGGTTAAGCGGAATTCCCAGGAAAACCGTTTTATCGACAAATTCTAGTTTTTCCCTGTTCAATACTATGTCACAATCACTGCTTTTGACTTTGGGTAAAGCAAATCTTATACATTTCGTTTTCTTTTCATTCAAAACCAAATTATTCGCCGTGAACCAATTTTGGACTTGCATTAGGGCATTATTTATGATATCAACATTTTCTGTCTGTCTATTTATCTTAAAAATTAAGGAGGTATCGTCGGCAAACAGCACCATATCAAGTTTTTGTTGTAATAAATAGGGTAAATCATTGATATATACCAAAAACAAGAAAGGACCCAAAATCGAGCCCTGGGGAACGCCCATTATCACGTTTAATCCCAACGAATTGACACCGTTTATTTGAACCAATTGCCATCTATCATTCAAATAAGATTTGACCAAGTTTAACGCTGTTTTGACCGACTGTCCGTAATGCCCGAGCTTCAGGAGTAATGTATCGTGATCAACGCAATCAAACGCCTTCGAGAGATCACAAAAGAGACCTATGGCATCCTGTGCGTCCTCCCACGCATTAAAGATGTGCTTTAGTAAGGTAACACCAGCGTCAGTTGTACAACGACCCTTGGTGAAACCATACTGTTTATCATGAAAGATGTTATTCGTGTTAAAATGATTAAGCATCTGATTTAGCATCACTTTTCAAATACCTTACTAAACACTGGCAACACAGATACTGGTCTATAATTATTTGTGTCTTTACTATCCCCAGATTTAAAAAGTTATAAGAACCTTCCTATTTTTGTTAACATCTGTCCTGTACCTACCCGACACTTAGTTCGCAATAAAGAATTTTATGTTGAGTTGAAAAAAAACAAATGAAAATATATGACACACCAGGGGCCCTAGACAAAATGCAATTCTATTAGCGACTGCGATTGTCGAAATTCCGCAATGTAAGGCATTGATCACGTGACATTTCGACAGCTTTTGTCAATCCCATACATTTTTGACGTTTTGACAATCACCTTCGTCACGCTACCGCTGAAATAATGTCATTTGTCTAGAGCCTCAGGGCCTCAAGTCTGCTATTACAATAGTGTCAGAATGGTCTATCATTGATTTCATAATGGTTGATTTTGACAAGATTCTATGCAATTTCTTTCAATGGCTTTGGTTGGTTGACCACTGGAAAGTCATAATGACGCTTTTATATCCATCCATCAATGATAGACCATTCTGACACTATTGTAATAGCAGACTTGGGGCCCAGGTATATTTTTCAATTTTTAATGATTGCTCTCATAGTAAAAGTTGTTTATAATCATGTTACCCACTAAAATGCGACTTTTAATTTTGATTGGCATGTGTGCTTATTCTTCTGCTATTTGTCCAAATGAGCGAATACTTAGTATATTAATCTTTAGTACATATTATTAACTAAAGGTGAATTTAGGCTGATTTATATTTTATGAAACACAGAACCTCGTACCGCATATCACGCAGATAGTTTACCTGACAAGTTATCCGTATATTTCTTCCTTATTATACATGAAATTCCAATTATTATTATTTTCTCCCTACTCAGTTTTCAGAACAGACAGCTAAGCAGTTATAAATATTCTGAATACTTTATAATAGGACCAGAAAACGTGACCTGGACGATGTCCAAGTTACAAAATAGTTTACTCTTGTTTTGTGTGGTGGTGTAAGTCAAGAGTTTGGGCTCAAATATACTAATTTAATTAGTGAGCGAGTAAAAAAAAAATAACCTTTTTTAATTTTAGGGTTACGTACCTCAAAAGAAAAAAACGGAACCCTTATAAGACTTTCTTGTCCGTCCGTCTGTTCTTTTTTTTTTTTGGTACAAGCCCGCCACACATTCGCAACCATTGCAACTCCTGAAAGCCAGAATCAACAGTGGCGACCACCAGAAAAACGCCGAGCCAATGAAGCCCGACGAGTCCCGGAGAAACGATTTAACTGTCTTGGATCCTGCAACGAATTTAATCAGAAAAGTCCGTCCGTCTGCTTGTCAAGACCCTTTATCTCGGGAACGCGTGGAGGTCATCATCATCATATCAGCCGAAAGACGTGCACTACTGAACATAGGCCTCCCCCAAAGGGAGGGTTTGCCATAATCGCCACGCTTGGCACGCGGGTTGGCGATCGCAGTATATGGTGTTGCGTTTTACAGAGAACGCGTGGAGGTAACGGGTTGAAATTAAAACCATATACTTACTGAGATCTATAGTCCCTTGAAACTTCAAAGTTAACGTAAAAAACAGAAACGGCCGATTATGCCACAAAAAAAAAAAGTGTATTTCGACACTCTCAAGGGAATCAAAATTCATAGGTTACTTCCCGTTAACCTAGAACGATGAAATTTGGCAAGTAATATCTTCTTATACTACAAGTACTGGGAAAAGTCTGAAAACTACACATTTGTAGTTAAGTACGGAGATATGGTACAATGTGTGTTAGAAGAAAGTAAAAGCTTTACACATCTCAAATGTCTCTCAAGATACAAGAAAGAAAGAATAAAATTTATTTAGCACATATATGAAACACGCACGGTACATAGAATTAGAAATAACAAACAAAAAGGTATACCAGAAACTAGTGTATGTCTCTAGATACAGGTTATTACCTAGTTTGAGAGGCAGGGTTTTATATATTGTGTACAGATTTTAGTACTTAGAATTGTATTGCATTTTGTTACTACCTACCAAAGCTCATATAAACTGTCTCTATTAAAAATATTTTTATCTGTATTTTTATGAAATAAAGTTTATTATTATTACTATATTATTGTTATTAACTATAGGAGGCATGCAATAATTTACTACAGTAAAATATAATAAAATAGTTGTATATATTAAAAGCAAGTCTCCATTACCCATGATTTCATTTACTTTTGAAACTTATATAAGGGAAGTACTCTCAACAGACGTGGAATATGATTGTAAATTTTGATGGACATCTTATAACTATTCTTTTTATGCAATGCGCTTCTACAAGAAGAGTGAATTTTCAATACAGTGAGGTCTCTTGACTTATATAGGGTCTTTCAAATAGGGCGGGTCGATGTTGACAGTTTGTGGCGGCCATGTTGATTAGGCGGCATCTGTCAAATGCGTTGTTATTTCTTCAGTTACTGATGCCTATTCATCATGGCAAGTTACACGATTAAACAACACGTCCAAATGATAAAACTTTATTATTAAACACAATGGACATTCTGCATGAACGGTTCGAGGGTAGGGTTATCTCTCGCAGAGGTGACGTGAATTGGCCACCAAGATCGTGCGATTTGACCCCGCTAGACTTTTTCTTGTGGGGTTTTCTTAAGTCACAGGTCTATGCCAATAATCCGCAATCAACCGATGCCCTGAAAGTCAACATAACGCAGGCCATCGCTAAGATTCAGCCGGGTCTATGCAATAATTGAAAATTGTACCTCTCAGATCTGTGCGACCGTTCGAAGCCGCGGTGGACCTTTAAACAATGTCATATTTCATAAATAATGGCATAAATGGGCCTTTCAAATAACAAAAATAATTTCTTTAATATCTCACATACAGCTTGTTTTATTTAATTTCAACATCGACCCGTCCTTGTTGAAAGACCCTTTACACACTGTTTTCATTACTGTCTACAAATATATGTAATTAAGGATACACATTTTCTGTATAATGAAAGCTCTACTAATGTGTGTCGAGTTGCCCCATAACAATAACCCGTACCTTTTTCACCATACATTTCCAGACACTCTTCTCCTGCGCCGCCTCGACCCAGCCCTCGTGGTCGATCTCACTCTGTACACTTAAAATAAAAATAAAATCTTCTATTAAAGAAACTAAAACAATGGCGTCAAAAAATTCGTCGGCATCGCTGTTGATTGGAAGTGAGCCTAAAAGACGAGCGGCATTGCCACGTTGTATGGCAGTGGTTATCTTCTGTCCGAGGTAAAAGCCAGCCCTTGGATCACGCGAAGTGTCACCTAAGCGTTTAACAAATGACGCACGTGCACTCGGACCCCACATTAAAAAGTGTTTCCAACAAATCCAAAAAAGTAATAAATATAAATTATATATGTCGGAAATAAGTCAGTCAATAGAACAATTGGGACACCAACGCCATCTAGTGGTGTTCGACGGAGTCTAGAACGTTGTGCTCGACAGAGGCTGAGCTCAGTCTACTGGTGGCGGTCGAGCAGTGCAGACGTGCACATGTCTAGAAACCGCCGCGTGTTCTGAATACTTGTTCAGTATACCTATTGTATGAGAATATTATAATTGAGACTTTGAGTGTGAATAATAATTTGATTTAAAAGCAAACGGTGTTTCTATTGCGCAATAACCAACACTTCCTATAGTACGCCCACTGAAGTTCCAATATCCTTGCTGATGTCTTCCAATGACGTTCGCTGATATATTATATTTTAATATAATTTTTCTGTTACTGACAGATTGAGTGACTGACAGACAACGTACAGCCGAAACTACTGGTCGTAGAAAGCTGTAATTTGGTATGTAGGTTCCTTGGGGGGTGTAAGAGACGATTTCTCGAAATTCCTACGGGAACGGGAAAAAACGGGATATGCGCGTATGAAATCGCGGGCAAAAGCTAGTTAGTTATGAAGCTTTTAAGTTGTTCATTTTACAGAAAATCTAACGTAGCCTCTCACGTGAAAAGCGATGACGTCCATACTGCTGGCATAGAAAATGGCGTGTTCGTTTAAGTGCAAGATAATAAAATTGCTATTTTCTCATTTAGGGTTTAATTTTTTAGTAATTTTTATGACGTGTTTACATCTTATAAACTCGATGAACACCGGCTGCACGCACGAAAAAGTATCACGGTCACGTTCCACACATTCAATTGTATTCTTATGACGTTTTCACGTAAAATTGTCGTTTTTGATAAACTAAGTAGTAATTTTTTTTCTCAGACGTATCGGAATATGCATGCACGATATTTCTAGGTAAAAAACGACCCAAATTTATCATACTTACACACATAAAATGTTAACTCGTCATGTAAATACACGTACCTATTAACATTTTATTAATCCAATTTAATAAACACATTAATACAAAACAGTTTACCTCATAGTGACAACATTGTTCGACGACTCTTAGCCCCGGGCGTTGTGACACTTGCTTCGAAGGTATTAATGTTCTCTTAATTATCGATACATGTCTTCCGAGCGGAAGCTAGTTTTTTTTTTATTATTTGGTAAGCCAACAATTGTTTACACAACGCGTTTACAGTTTCTATAATTGTTATGTCTACATTAATAAGTATAACAATTACTTGAAGGCTATCTGGGAATTATTTACTATTTCACGCGAGCCAAGTGCTAGTGGTTTAAAATAAGAATCAGTGTAGACCAAAGATACGATAGATGTGCTATTTCCCGTTTGTCACATTCCCGATTTGTCAAGATGTCAAAAGTTTTAAAAACAACTGAACATAAGTGGCGTTTGGTCAAGATTTTCGTAGTAGTAGAATCTTTCGGGATTCAATATGACGCCCGCGACATAAGACACTGCTTTATCTCCTCGGTGCATAATCTACTATAAGTACAAAGTGTAACAGATTGAATGCAAAAACTGAGAAGAGGTACATTTAATTCTAGTGTTGATCCCGCTGTAAAAGTTATTAATTAAAGTAGTTCTTTTTACCCCTTTTAAGGTATTGCGTTCATTTTGTTACAAGTTATATGTCTTGGACTTAAACCCATCAAAACGCTTAAAGCTGAAGAACCAACAGAACCCACCAATTATGATTCATAATTTTTTGTAAATCTCTTCCGAAAAGAGAATTTACAAAAGAAGAAAAAGTTCTGAATCATTTCGTTGAACGGAAATCAAAGTTCCGTCTTTGGACCACTTATTCAAATAACATGGAATATACGAGTAGAACAGAGAATTTGATCGTTCGAAGTCAAACATCAAACATGGACTTCACACAAAGGCAACTTCGACTAGTACACGATGCAGAGATACTCACACAGAGTATGAATAGGGACAAGGGTTTTTAAGATTAGAGGAGTTTAGTGTTGTTTTAAAAACAAGTGATATACATAGCTTTAGTACCCTTTAAGAGACAAATCAAATTAATTAATTAAATTAATAAATTTGATAATAAATAATCCCGAAAACGCGAAAAAAAAATCAGCTGTTCAGTACATTCAGAAAAATCAGCTGTACAGTCGAGTTATGCGCACATAAATGTATGGGGGAGTCGATTTTTATTTTCGCGATTTCAGTGTTGGTCCCATAGTGAAAGTTGTTCATAATGATGAGTAAAATGAACCCTTAAAGCCAGGTAAACCGAGCGAAGTAGGTATCTAACGTTTCCATACTTTACGCGAAGCGAACCGTGTGCCAACGTCGACGGCGTGAAGCCATGATAATTTATTATTATAAGAATTAAACTATTATGCAAAATTTAACCAGAAAATATTCTTCTATATGTTATTAACCTTCCTTAGATATGGTTTTTGGAAGTATAACTTTCATTAGCTTCAAGAACAATAAGAAAAACATCAAAAATATTTGAATTTTGCCTCCTCTTCGGATTTTTTTTTTGATCGAGCGAAGTTTTCGGTATTATGTTTTGAACCAGAAATTATCAAAGTATATAAAGTAAACTTAAATACGTATTTTTTTTGGCTTTTAGCAATCACTATTTATTTGTTTATTATTGATTCAAAGTGATGGAATATTCGGAAAATTGGGAATACCTGGCCTTAAAAGGTATCGCATTTAATCTGTTACACGTTGTATAAATCACGCTACGACCAATAGAAGCGGAGAATTCATGAAAAATGTGACAAACGGAGTTGCGCGGGTCAGTTAGTTAATTTACAAATTGTGTGTATCCGTCACTGGAAAATCGCAGACTCCTTTAGACTGTAATAAATCTAGATCAGATTATAATTTCTCGATATGTTATGAAAAAATTGTTTTGTATACAATAAACCCCATCCAAATTCAATAGTTTCCAATATATCCGAGCCCTATTTAGAAAAAATAATTTATAATTCACGCGATATTTTACAATCTTACGGCGTTTGCTGTTTACCGGTGACATATCCAATGAACAGAATTACTGAACATGCAATGCATAGTATGTGTGTCAATTCTGTGACGGCAAACACTTTCTTTTCTTCTTTGTTTCTTCTTTTCTTTCTAATTTATAGCTTGCGCAATTTTTGGGTTATTATATTTCACTAGTCATGAACCTATTATAGTGCTTTTTACTTTTAAATAAAGTGTTAATCTACACTAATATTATAAAGAAGAAAGATTTGTTTGAATTGAATAAGCTCCGAAACTACTGGACCGATTTGAAAAATTCTTTTAGCATTGGATAGCTACATTACCAGGGAGTAACATAGGCTATATATTATCCCCGTACTCCCACGGGATCGAGAACTACGCGGGTGACACCGCGTGACATTCACTAGTATTTCATAAAGTTGTCCAGTAAACCAATTAATCATAATATAAAATCTACCAGGCTCAAGTTCAGTGATAGCTCCAATTCTCAAAACTTCTTCAGCTCAATAGGTTCGTATTTATTGACCTTGAGCAATACTATGGACAAACCAGAAAAAGATTTACTAATACATTTATTAATTGACGAGAAGGCTTAGGTACAACTTCTCTATATCTAATTTATACTCAGTGTATACTACCAATACCCTGTGCAGTAATTAAATTTGTTCATGAAAGATTATAAGAAAGTTCGACTGTGGGGGTAATTATGCCGCTCTTTGCCGGGATCACAGTATGTTAGAAACTTCCTCAGATTAAAGCAAGTAGGCTTTGCTCTTTGGAAGACTGCATGCCTTTATTCATGATCCCTTAACTCTGTGGCTTGGCAATTAAGAACTACAGAGGAACAGAGAAATAGGTACAGAGTTATGGTGTTTTATTTCTGACTAGTTTCTTAGCTTTGAAGAGTCGGTTTTGCCTGAAAGAAAATAAACGGATTGTGGCGTTATGAAACAGCGAGATCTTAAGCGTTGAGATTATTTCTCTGGACTTTTATTAAATTCATGTTTTTTTTTTACTTGTGTTTTTCGGGTTTTGTCTACCCCAATGAAGAAACGGAACTGGTCTAGTCTTTCTGCACGTTACATACGAGATGCTCCGAATATCCCATATATTTGGTTACTTACACATGAATGTATATTGCCCATAAACGGGCGCGTAAAGAAAATAAATAAATGTTGGACATTGCGGCCATTTTTGGTGGTTATCAAATCATCACCTTCAATGTTAATTAAGAAAATTGATGGCTGAAAATTACAATGATGCCTGGATTATTTAAGACATAATGAATAACGAACGTGTTGCCTGAATCCGCTAAGAAGACCTACATATGTTGGTACGTATTAATAATTTAATTAATCTTCGTCAAATTATATTCACACAATATTATTTTGTGATCATGTGATTATTATCCGTTCAGTTCGTGGAAAGTTTCTATTATTATCCTTATGCTTATAAACATATTTTATCATTATGAGCAACTTTTACTACTATGGGACCAACACTGAAATCGCGAAAAAATATTTCGAAGCTTATAGAATAATTCTGTGCGCAAAACTTGGCAAAATGTACCTACTGAACATTTATTCACACGATTTACGACCAACGGCTAAAGGTAAGCGTCTACAGGTCAGTATCGTACGCATCGGACGCATCGCATTTAACGGATCGTAGTATTCTTTGTATAGAAAGTCACACAAGCGCGTCCACTGATACGCATTGTACGGATCGCACATCGGCAATGCCGACACCGATGCTCTTAGAGGCAACTTTTGCGATGCGTGCCGATAACGTCATACGGAATACCGATCAGTGGACGCGTCTCGCACGCTCGCTCCGTGTCTCCTTCGCGTCGTCAGCACGATCACTAAGAAAATCCAAATGAAACTGGCATCGGCAATCCTATTGCTGCCGATACAGTGGACGCAGTATGAAAAAATAATGCAGTTGACGCGATGCGTCCGATGTGTACAATACCGACCTGTGGACGCTTAGCTTTAACGTGCTTTCTGAGATACAGAGGAGTCTCGGTATGTTACATAAGATGATCACCTATTCACAGACCGACCCCGGCAAGCATGGTATATTATTTTTAATAATAAAAATGATATATCATTTAATTCAGGTAACAAACCTAGGTAGGTTTAACCTTGAAGATCGACCCGCCACACGTCTGTTATTACTTAGCCATGAGCTCCAATATTAAGAATCATGGCTTGGAGACCGTATAAAGCTTTTAGTCCTGGCTGTCATTTATAGATCTTCAACAGTCGTTAAAGTAGTCATAAACGAGAAAATCTGACACCAGTCTTACCGAAGCGCATCGATTTACCCAGTTACTGAGAAGTGAAACAGGCAGTCGCTTCATACAAAAAAAAAAAAAAAAAACTTCAGAAACCGAGCAGATATAGTACATTACTGCAGCGGCCAGCAAAACAGGCTGGGGCTCACGGCGTTGGCCGAGGTGAAGCCGAGGCACACATAAATGTAAGTACTTGTATAGTACTTTTCTCAAATAATGCGCGGAAATTAAAATACAAATCTTCAAAACTAATGACGAACAACAATAATTTTTCCCACGTTAAAGTGTAAATTTTTTTTTTTCAATAAACAGCTATCTATTGGCAAGCCAGTTCGAAATTTAAATAAAACCTTTGATAAGTTACCTCCTTTGTTGCCATGTTTCTGAGTAAAAGATCGTTCCGTATTTAAATTACACGACAGATAGGAATTTACTTTGTAGTTTATTTGACCGCTAAAATTACGACAGATATAGATTTTCATACAACTTTTACCGGCCGCTGCTCGCATGTATTTGGCCAGTACAGCAATTTCAATTTATCTCGAAGAAGGTTTTCAAAATAATGCTCAAATTTCCAAGAATATTTGAGAAAAATGTTGATTTCAAAGACAGTAGAATCTAACTAAGACAACACTATGTTCATAATGTGAATAGTTCCTACCGTTCTTACAAACATCATAACGATATTACATTTCGCTCTACTATTCGCATTACAAAACCACATCAACATTCGTTCATCCCTCTTGCCCTCACCATAACACTGAACAATAAAGCCGTTTCAGCGCTTACATTTGAACGTACTATAAACGATGGCCTACAACCTCGCCATTGTAATAACTATCAAAATAATGTGCAGCTTACACCGCAATTGTTTCCTAAGTATTTCGGTAAGCTGCTTAACTGGAGGCCTGTTTTCCGAATCATATCCTCTGACTCGGCTCCACCTTAAATCATTAAATTGACGGTTACGATTTTTCCGTTGCCATGGCGACTGAGGTGGAGATCCTTCAAACTGACTACGAATAGCCGTATCTCATGAATTCAGGTATTTCCTGGTTATCTTACATAATATTCATTACGAAAAGACTTAGCAATTTATTTACTAAACTCAAATTAACAGGCATTTCCTAAATCGTAGAACGTTCAAAGGAGGAGAAAAGGCAAGAAACTCCACTGTAGTGAACTACGAATGAACACGTCAAGTGATATGATTTTCTTACTCTTCCGCTGCTTATTTTAGTGGACATCATCAAAATAATGAACGTATTATAAACAGTGGCGTAAAACTTCGCCATTGTGATAACTATCACAATGTTTCCTAAGTATTTCCTTAAACGGCCTAACTGGAGGCATGTTTTTTGAGTCATATCCTCTAACTCGACTCAACAATTTGGCAGATATTGGGAGATATTATAGTGCACAAGTATAAGTGCGCAATCAAAGGTGCACTCTCTGTTCCTTTACTCTCATAGTCTGGTGGGAATCTGACACGTTCGGGGAGAACCCGTGACTTCATGAGCACTCCAAGGCATTACAAGGCCATAAAATAGCCGAAGAAGTTTTCTTAGATACGGGAGTCCATCTACCGGCAACACCAATTCGAAAGATGTAACCTTTGGCGAGAGTTACTCAAACCCCCTGACTATTTCATCAAGCCTTCGGAGAACCTGCTACCTGGGCAGGCTTTGCCATCATCCGGAAAACTCTTAACGGACTCCGTACTCGGGTCGGCCGCAGTAAAGACAACCTCCTCAGGTGGGGGTTCTCGGATAACTCCGATCTTCAGTGTTCGTGTGGTGTTTCTCCGTAGCCCATATTTCATCCTGTGCTGCATGCCCTGTCACCTGTATATGTGAGGACCATAATAATAATAATATGGTTACGTCATGACGAATAGTGTTTTGCCGTTGCTTGAATACTGGGCCAAAAATAAAAAAGTATTTTTTTGACATCAACACGCTAAGAAAAAAAAGAAGGCATGGGGTATTATACCACCGACTTCTGAATTCCGGCCTGCTATTGAACAATTTATTCCTAATGGAAAAAGAAATAACACATTGCGCAACCCGGGAATCAAACGCTACACTAACGAGACAGTTTTATATGAAAATCCTAAAGTGTCACTCGGCAACAGTTTGGCATCCAATTAGTAAAATATGTATTTTTTTTTTACAATCGGAAATTCCACAGATAAGCTGCCTCTTGCCTTGAGAGATGACTTTCTGTGGAACTAAATATATTATAAAGATACATCTTTTTATAATATTAGTTAATATAATTATCAATAAAATAATGAAGCTACTATAAACGACGGCTTACAAACGTTACCATTGTAATAACTATCAGAGTAATGTGCAGCTTACACTACAATTGTTTGCTGTATTTCGGGAAACAGAGGGTTCAGAATTTCAATCGAATTCAGTCATTTTTGGGAACCCAATTATTGAGTTCTACGAACTATTATTGTTCGTGTGGATTCTGATATTTTAGAAAAAATCTGTTGCCAGGAAATGACTCTGTAAAAATCGCTTTTATTAAATAATTCAATTTTTAGAACATTACTGGTAATTCGAAAAAAAAAACAGTCAAGAGCGAGTCGGACCGCGTGCAAAGGGTTCCGAACGAATTTTGTTTTAATAAGTTGTTTTAACACTATAAACTTCCTATAGGTTTTCCTGTAATCTATAGGTAAAAATCTATTAGCACCTTTTTTTTAAAAAACATTTTGGGCTCAGTAGTTTCGGAGATAAGGGGTGGTGGACATTTTTCGCCTAATTTCTTGAATAACTACAAAACTATTTATTTTAAAATTATTGAAAAAAACATAATTAAAACTCTCACAGTAAGCCCTTTCATTTGATATGTCACACGATATTGTTCAAACTTACATTTAAATTTCACTTTTAGTGGTGATTCTTCAAAATTATATCGAAATTCACATGTGCGTACCCCTTCACAACATACCGGCATGATGTTATGTAATGAACTGGTGTAAATAATAAACACAAATGCGATTTCAGCAATCCAGGTCAATTTGCTATAATTTAATGAGGAGTTCCGTGGCCTGTCTTCAAGGTTCTCTATAAGATCATCACTAAATTGAAATAGGACCACTGAAAAATTACTCTTACAAAAAAATGTCCATATCGCTTCAAGTATGCCTTTAAAATTTGAAGAGTTCCCTCTATTTCGCCAAGATTCCATCATCAGATACTGAACTGATCAAATCAAATCGTACATTTCAAATAAACCATTTACAGGCACTTTTGAATTGTCAGTCGGTCAGTCAAAAACATGAAGCTATTTGCACGTTCCAAAGCGTAGATCTCTATGGAGAAGAACGTGCAAGAAACTCCACGGACACTCTTTTAAACCATGTGATGTATTACAAAAATCTTGTTAACATTATCTTTGATTGCTTTTATATGTGAGGACAATGCAAAGAACTAGAAAATATATAAACAATTCAAAATGTAGGTACAGATTAAAATAAGCCAGTGGTAGGTAAGAGATGACCAGTCTCAACTGACGGCGCCCGTTCACGAACATGACGCATGCATCAGCACCATCTAACTCAACCATTTTGAAATGAATCAAATGATCCAAAACACGCGCCACTATCAGCAAAACATTTGTGTGAGCATGACAAGCTCTCAACTGCCACGCTCGTTCATGTCAAACTAATTTAATAACGAAATCTATAACTAATTACATATGTAAATGGCTCCATAGTGCTCACATTAACAAAAAAATGAAAATATGCTTCTACGTTATACAAAACTATGGTTTCAAGTAACTAAGAAAAGAAAAAAAAAGAAGGCTGCTTTATTGTGTTTACTTTGCTAATACAATAATGCAAAGAAATAATAAATGAATTATTGTATAGGAGAACAAAAAAAGTGTAAGCATTTCTTCCAATTATCAAAAACCTAACTAGTGGACCCATGCTGCTGTGGCTGTTGAGCAGGACCGGTATTTAGCCAAGAATTTTTATCAAGGACATAATCTTCCAGTTTATAATATGCTTGTCTACATAATGTGTGTTTTATACATGTTTTAAATTTTCTCTCATTCAGTTCGAGAATATTAAGTGGTATTTTATTATAAAATTTAACGGGGTTGATCTAATTTGTTCCGATTTTTAGTATTAAAATTATGCCTTTCACTAATTTTATTAAAAAGATGAAGATTTGTCCGAACATACATAATGTTTTCATATATGTATTGACAAGTTACCGTCATGATGTTAAAATCCTTAAAAAGTTCCCTTAGGGAATTCTCGCCGGCGGAGATTGTAAATGGCTCTGATAGTTCTTTTCTGCAGAATAAATATAGACTCGATGTCTGCAGCACGTCCCCATAATAAGATACCGTAAAACATGATACTATGAAAGTAACTAAAATAGACCAGCCTCGCGGTATTTATATCAGTAAATTGATGGATTTTGCTGACAGCATATGCTGCTGAACTTAGCCGTCCCGCAAGAGATGTTAAATGAGGACCCCATTGTAGCCTTGAGTCAAGCGTGATCCCCGGGAAAACTGTGTCATCGACGAATTCAAGTTTCTCTTGGATCAATACTATGTCGCAATTAATACTTTTAACGTTCGGTAATGCAAATCTGATACACTTTGTTTTTTTCCCATTTAAAACCAAATTATTAGCAGTAAACCAATTTTGGACCTGCTGAAGGGCGTTATTTACATCGTCAAGACTTGTGGCACGCCTATCTATCTTAAAAATTAAGGACGTATCGTCTGCAAATAACACCATTTGAGTTTGATTTCTTAAAAGATGTGGAAGATCATTAATGCATACTAGAAAGAGGAACGGACCCAATATTGAGCCTTGTGGTACCCCCATTTTAACTTTCAGATCCCGTGAATTGACACCATTTATTTGAACTTGCTGCTCTCTGTCATTTAAATAAGACCTCACTAAACTGAGTGCAAGTTTACCCAGTCCGTAATGTTCTAGTTTTTAGGAGCAAGGTTTCATGATTTACACAATTAAATGCCTTGGAGAGGTCACAAAAGATTCCTATGGCATCTTGCGCCTCTTTCCACGCTGTATATATGTGTTTTAACAACGTGACTCCAGCGTCAGTCGTAAAACGACCTTTATACTGTTGTTCGTGCAAGATTTGATTGGTGTTAAAATGATTGAGCATTACTTTTTCAAACACTTTGCTGAAAACCGGCAATACAGATACAGGTGTATAATTATTAGTGTCTTTATTATCTCCATATTTAAAAAGTGGTATCACCTTACTATATTTCATTATACCCGGAAAGACCCCTTGGTCAACACATAAATTAAATATTAGTGCCAAGTATGGTGCTATGGTCTCAAATATGGACGTGCACACTTTGATAGACATTCCCCATATGTCTTCAGTCAATTTAATTTTGATTTGCCGGAAAGCTTTAATAACTGTCATAGGGTTGATATGTTTGAATTGGAATTCAACCGTACAACCTGGAATGTTTGCTCTTAATAAATCAAATGAGACCTCGGGTGAAGAATTTAAAGCTTCAGTTGTTTTTGATGGTATATCAGTGAAAAATTTTACAAATTCTTGAGCTACTTCTAAATTAGAGCTTATGGCACCATGCGCAGTCTCTAGTAAAAAGTCAGTGTTTCGTACTTTA
The DNA here is from genome assembly GCA_947578705.1 of Lacanobia wlatinum. Classification (NCBI taxonomy): domain Eukaryota; kingdom Metazoa; phylum Arthropoda; class Insecta; order Lepidoptera; family Noctuidae; genus Lacanobia; species Lacanobia wlatinum. Next base: position 19,025,655 of record OX388046.1, on the reverse strand, counting down.
TTTCTGTGAGTTTCACTATTGATAACTTTCCAAACTGTTTTTATATTATTATGTATATTTTATAATTTGATCTTGCTTATGTACAGGACTTTAGCTACTTTGCAAGTATTTCTGAAAACCTTAGAATATTTGTTTACATACTTATTAAAGGATTCAGTGTTAATGAAGACTTAAGGCCGTATAGATCATATAGTCTTTCCCTAGTTATCCCAATGCCTTTAGTCGCCCAATCACTAAATATAAACTTAGGGAAAGTATCTTTGCACTTCTTTTCAAAAGTTGCATTGAATTCTTTTAGTACCACTGAAAAGAAACCATCATAAAATTTATTCGCATCCTCAATATTATGGCCTAGAGCATTTAACTTATTTTGTAAGGTCCCATTAAATTTTGCTAGTTTGCCAGTTGTTATTGGCCTAAATTGTATTTGAACTTTTTGCAAGGCTGCTTTATACTTAAATGTTACCAGTTGACCACTGTGATCAGATTGAAGGTAATTAACGATATCTTTATCTAAATAATCACAATCGCAGAATACATTCTCAATACAGGTTGCAGAAGTTGGAGTTATTCTAGTTGGTTCTGTAAAAACATTAGACAGATTGAACGATTTAAAAAGACTTAAAAATCTGCTGCTATTTGAATTATTTTCTAAAATATTAATATTAAAATCTCCACAAATAATCACGGACCTGTTACCTGCTGCAAGTTTCGCAAGGACATCTTCCATTGTTGTTTCAAATAACGTAAAGTTTTGAGGGTTAGGGGGTCTATACACGCACACTATAACATGCTTATCTAGCTCAACACAGGACAGTTCTGTTCAATGCAATGGTCCACTGACAAGCTAACAATGTCATTACGTTGCTTAAATTTTAAGGATTCTTTAACTAAGATGAGGGAACGACCGCGCGACATAGATTTGTGGTTAAAACAACTGCCCACACTATAATTTTCATAACTAATTAGCATCTGGTAATCCTTCAACCAGTGCTCACTAAAACATACAATGTCATTCATTGTTTTTTCTAAAAACATTTCAATTTCTAATATTTTGGAAGAGACATCTTGAATATTTTGATGAAATATTTTCAAGGCATGAGCTGCTTACCCCCTTCCTGACATATAGTTAACAGAGAGCAAGAAGATACCTTGTTTTTGGTAGGCATAACTATTCTTTCATTGGTATCCTCTGTTGTCTTAAGACTTAGTTTAAAAGATTATCCGGAGTTTGCCCCAAGAACTCAGTATCATCACTTGGCAGTGAGTTGCAACTACTTGTGGCCCCCACGTTAAACAATGAGACTTCCATAGTGATACATGGAACCTCCTTCGTACAATCTGTAAAAGAATTTGTAGCAATAGTGCTACAGAATACTGATGACCTTGGGACCATGGGCCTCGTCATTATTTTGTTAGTTACCTAAGGTATTTCCACGAGTACACGGGCGACCAGACCTGTTCAATACCTTCACGTGCAACCCTTGCTGGACAGAAATAAATGAAGTCACTTCAGAACTGATTGACTGGGCCCGACCAGTTTCCAGGTGCTTAAAACCGTAGTTGGTTAAGAACGAGTAACGTTGCCGAAGCCGTCCTTTGTCACTCGGCAGCCAAAGTTAGGGACCTGTTTGCAATTTTTAGTGAGCACTTGCGGTCTATTCAACCCCCTCCAGCTTTCGGATAAATACAAAGACGCTTTATCAGAAGCATAGGCATAGGGCTCGATGGCGCTCACAATAACCTGATCATTAACAATGCTTTGGTATTGATTGAGGATAAAATGATTTCCATATCTGGAAAATAGCAGCGAAGAGGGTTGTTGAATTATCAAGCGATGTTGTAATGGAGTTAAACTACTATACCGCAGTTTCAGAAGTGCATGTCAATGAAATGGCACCACAATTACTTCTCAAGCAGCGTCAAGTCTACGAAACGATTCTGTGCCGAGTAAATAGTGGAAAGGTTGGATTGTCTTTCTTGACGTACCAGGAGGTACGGGTAAGTTTGTGCTAAATCTTCTGCTGGTCCAACTCCGCAAGGGCCGCAATATAGCTCTGGCTGTGGCGTCCTCGGGCATTGCTGTAACTTTGCTTAGCGGTGTTCGGATTGCACATTCCGTTTTAAGTTGCCGCTTAATCTTGTAAGCAAAAATACCCCAACATGCAATTTTATCAAAAACAGCGGCCGGAGAGTCCTTTTGCAGCAGTGCCAGCTCATTGTGAGGGACGAGTTCACAATGTCGCACAAGCATGCATTAGAGAAGTTGAACCGTAGTCTTTGCGAATAAGCTGCTGCAAATTGGAAAAGGTCATCTGGAAACGGACACGAATTTTTCCATCCAGTGGCTACGGAAGATGAAATTATCATGCACGTTTTTCCCAATATAGAGATTAATATAAAAAGTGAAGACTGGTTTTGTGAGAGGGCAGAGCAGTTACCAAATAACGAGTGGGTCACCTTAACGCCACCGTTTACTTTGTTTAGGAATTCTACCGCCCAAATTACAGCGCCCAAAAGAACACCTTTTCTAGTCATCACTACATTGATTACATTTTGATGAGGCGGTCCTTTTTTACACATAACACATTTAAAATTTCCACGTGATTGAAGTCGCGGGCAACAGCTAGTGCTAGAATAACTTCGAAAACTGTTAATTTTAAAATTATGAAAAAAATATAATTAAAACCTTCACATTCTTCACAACTTCACATATAATTAAGCCTTTCATTTTAAATGTCACACAATACAGTTTGAAAAACTTTATTTTTAAATTGTTCTAGTTTGACCCCCAAAAGTGAACCCCTTACTAAAATTTATATATTTACTGCCACTTCAGTTTGGCAATCCTTCGCGCTTTGTCGCTAACCTAGTTTCTCTTGCGGATATCATCATGCCTGATTCGATCACGCAAGGAAACTCCAAGCATTGCCCTCGGTTTCAAATGCGGTATCTTAATATTTTTTTCGATGCAAAGCTCACCAGACATGACACGGAGAAAAACCTTTATTTTTTGCCATTCTCATTAAACCAAGTACTTATGGGTTTTACTCAAATAATAACGATCAAGGTAATGCACAGAAACTCCAATGTTTTCTCATACTTAAAATGTTGGTTTGGCGTGACTAAAATTCTTCTTCGATCGTTTTTTGTGAAACTTTCTCGCGGACATATTGCGCAGGAGTAGGGTAGATATGCTTTGCAGTGGAAGAACCAGGAGGTATAGGAAATAAAGGTTGATCCATTGTTTGTCGTTGTTTTTTCACTAAAACAAAGTCACGTCAAAATCAAGCTATCTCGCATCTATAATTATTGGGTAACTTTCTTTGGGATTGTAATAGGTATTAATTATTGTAATCGTGAGTTTTCACAAAAAAAAAAAATGATAATAGAATAGAATGTTTTTAATTCAGACCAGAGTCCATAGGGTGAGTAACAATTTTTTTTTTTATTAGGATAATTTAATTAAAGTGAAAGTTAACTACATTCGAAATTTTTAGTGTTACTGGGGTTAAGATCTATTAAGACCTTATGTAAAGTTCAGTGTCCTTTGAGTTGGTAAAAATTTAATATTGAGAACAAAAGGCCAATTTAAGGCTTATTTCACACGTTTCACAACCACACCGCGCCGTCGCGACAAAAGGTGGTCAAGCTGTGGTTACGCGTGAATAGTGTCGCTGCCGCTTTTTGCGGTTGCGTTGTGGTACCTACAAAATGTGGATATTATGTTTGCGATGTGGCCGGCCGCTAGTTTGCGGTGTCGCTTGTGGTTGCGTTGTGGTTCAACGTGGCTGCGAAGTGGGCGGTATCACACGCAGTCGATAATCAAATGACAGCAAAATGTGGTCCGTGTGAATTTAAATAAAAAAAATCATACAAATTAGCGCCGACCTACGTGTTGTGGTTCGGGTGAAATAAGCTATAACTTCATAGTAACATTAAGTTACTATGAAGTCATAGCTTATTTCACCAGCCATAATAATCCCATAATATAAAAAGGTGTTATGGCTATTTGTCGTGTATATATCTGTCTCACACAAGCGAACTATCATTGCTTCAAGTTGTCACAGTAGGTATCCTGAATTATAAAGATTTGCAAAGTGCATCAAACTATCGGTTTTAACGTTCCGAAATATCAAAGTTAATATTCAAATATCTTGTCAATAGAGCCAGACGGCTGAATGAATAATTTAGGGACATTATCTCATATGTCGTTAAAGTTTTATGAATGAAAAATAAAAGCATTTGTATTTAAAAAAAGAAATATAGTGAAAAATAGATCACAGCTAGTAGCTAGTGGCATTATTTTGTTGGTAAAATATTTATGAACCGTATTTTTTTGACCTTAGCAAACTTTGTTTATTTGCATTTTAGTTTTACGTTTTGAATTATTCACAACAAATATCATTAAGTTCAGAGATCAAACAGTTACATAAAAATAGTTTTGTTAAAGCTCAAATTCTGGAAATGAAAAGACACTTTGTGAACAAGCATATTACAAATTAGATGATAATATTCAAGATAAGAATGCTTGGAAACATGCTAGTCCTGCTCCATAGGAAAATCTAGGGTGTAGTAGACATAGTGAAACTGGTTGATATGTTTGTGTTTAATATTTACTACGAATACGCTTTTGAAATTATTTTTCTAACCTTGTGACACAAAATGTAGTTTGTACTGGATGGCTTCAATTCAATATGGCGGGACTTGTGAGTGACGTCACACGCCATTAGTGCTGTCTGTTTATCACAAATTTTAAAAACGCTTAAAGGCACGTGGGTACCTATATCAGAATTATTCATCTTCAAGTGGGTAATCGCACGAGGTATCTTGGAAATAAGTAGACACGTCTTCGATCAGCAGCCTTATAATCACGATTCTCAATTTAAATTACAATAATCACTCAATTTAACTAAGATGGAAATGGATTAAGATTTGGGACGTAAGCGATCCGTCGTAACCGTCTAGTCCACGCTATCGTTCGATTCAAAGTGAACGAGTACGGTGTTTGTTTGACGTTTATGACGTTCCGCCAGAGTGACAACACAATTGTCACTCTCGTCCGCTCAATGTCATTCGAAAAATCACGCAATCAATGTCAAAATAGGGTCTTCAATATCTACTACTAGATGGCGCCATGGACGCGCCTTCACGCTGATAACACCGCCATTATTTGTAATAAAATATTTAAAATAAAATAAAATATTTTTGTAGGATAGGCTACAGGTGTGATATTTTTATAGCCATTGTTTAAAGAATACGAGCCATTATATGGTTGTGAAAATATCGCTACCGTAAATTTAATGGCACGTCAAAGTCAAGTCAAAGTCAAATGATTTATTTCGACTGGACCAATAAAGGCACTTTTGAACGTCAAATGAAAATAAAATATAGTGACTCTAGACGTCCGTTCGCAAAAGGTAGATTCTTATGGAGGAGAACGGACAAGAAACTCCATAGTTACTCTTTTCAAAAATAAGCTTTACAATATTTGCATACATTAATCAATTGATTATATGTAAAGAAAGAAAGAAAATAGGGACGATGCTTCCAAAAAAACACTTATTTACTACTATTAGGTACAATAAAGAAATGCCAGCGGAGGTAAAATCAAGAAGTTTGCTATTTTGTGTACCTATTGCATTTTTTATGTTGTTCAGTTGCATGAATTAAATGTTTTATCCATTTTATGTATCTTAGCCTCTTATAAATCAGTAGAAACTATAGTGTCTATACATTGATCAAATATACCAAAAATTTAACGAGGGATATCTATCGCCCTCAAAAAGGAGCTATTTCATAAAAATAATAAATGCATTTTTTTTTTGTCTGACTCACGATTATTGTTCACATTAATTTCCGATTTCCTCCTGAACAGAGTTTTCAGGGTTTTTCTATAATATAGTTATTACTCAGCAGTAAAATTTTTGACTGGATTGGTCACAAGACTGACATAGTCGACCCGATTTTTTTTTACAAACTATCTCTAAAACGTTCAAAGATACAATTACCACAGACACCGCCATTTCCTACTTGTGAACTTACACAAGCACCAACTAGACGCCGAAACTTCTTTTTAACAAACACATGCCAAGTGTGAGTCGGACTCGCGTGCAAACGAACGAATCTCATTTTTGTAACATGTTACTTTAACACGGTATACTTCTTATAGGTTTTCCTGTAATTTATAAGTACAGCACTATTATCTGCATTTTTTCAAAATTTCAGGCTCAATGGTTTCGGAGCCTAAAATTTGGTCATTTTTATTTATTTTTTTTGTTTTCTTAAAAAACATCAAAATTGTTTGTTTTAAAATAATCTATACATATAATAAAATCGTAGACTAACCGTGTCTGTACATTGAATATTTTTGCATGAAAATTACACAGAAAACTCAGGAAAAAGGTATAAAACACAAAAATGCAATTTTTGAAATTTTTGTCTGTTTGTCTGTTTGTCTGTGCGTTTGTGGGAGCATCACGCTTAAACCACAGATTAGATTGCAAATCTAAGTACTTAAAAATATTAAGTGATAAACCGAGTAACATTTAGCGTTTATTTCATCAAAATCGACCAACAAAATCAAAAGATATTGAATTTTTAAGTTTAGGAAGAAACTTCCTAATGTATTCTGATGGGTCAGAGCGCCATCTATTGAGAAAAATAAAATGCACGAAAGCATTCAAAATTGTTGAGTTATTTGTGAAACTTTTAAAACGTGGCAAAATATGAGTGATCATTTTATACCTTTTCGTTATTGATCGATACAATCGATCCACAAAATCAAAATATATTGAATTTTTAGTTTAGTAACAAACTTCCTTATTTTTATTCTGATTAGTCAGAGCGCCATCTATTGATGGACCAAAAAAATGCATGAAAGCATGAATGTTACACCAAAACACATTGATTGAGTTATTTGTGAAACTTTTAATACGTAGACGTAGCAAAATAAAAGTAAACATTTTAATACCTTATCGTTATTTACCGTTACATACGGGCTTCTTATTTATCGTCTTCCGCTGCCAAAAATTTTGTCAGTTTACTTGGTCGATAGATGGCGTTGCACTGATGACGCGTTTTTCTGAATTGCGGTGTTAAGATTTTCCGCTGCAGAATGAGCTCACACAATTTCTAAACACAGTCGTGTTTCGAAGGAATTTCGGTTTGGTCTAATAATAATAAGGTACCGTACCAAAGGTGGTCACGGTGACGGGAGCGATCGATTTTGGTGGGGCTACTCTCAAAGTCCGAAGTCCGAAGTTTCGGGCTTAGTTGCGGACGTATTCTACTACGTATCACCTACAGACTTACGATTAGTCCCGAACCCGAACTAAGAATGAATGACAACACGATTTCACAGTAACTGTCAAATCGTGTTATAGTTAGTTCTCATTGGTTAGGTGATACGGAGTGGAATATTTTTTTTTTTTTACAATAGATAGGCATACGTTTGACCACTATCTCACGTGATGGTAAGCGATGATGCGGTCGAAGATGAAGCACGTTTGCCTAGAAGCAACCTTTTCACTTTTGTCTTAAAGACTCCCAGGTTGCCCGCAACAAAATTTTTAATTCGTGCTAAGTAAGAAAGAAGAAAGAAAGAAAGAAAAAGCGTTTATTTGCGCCAAGCATGACGCATACCAAAAAAAATTAAAATTAAATAAAACAAAATTAATAAACGGTTCGATTTGCGAGCCAAGGCAAATTATAGGGTTCCGTGCCAAAGTTGCTAATGGGACCCTATTATTTAAGCCTTCGCGTACGATTTTGATTCGTGCGAAACCAGTCGATTTTTAGGGTTCCGTACCAAGTTTGCTAACGGAACCCTTTTTTTTAATAAGCCACCACTGTCCGTCTTCCTTCAGTTTATGCGTTTTATTTCTGTCTTGCTAATATAAAAATGTCTTCTAGAAAAAGGTCGAATCTTTCACAACATAGCAAAATTCTTAATTCTTAATCTATACATATAATAAAATCGTAGACTAACCATGTCTGGACATTGAATATTTTTGCATGAAAATTACACAGAAAACTCAGGAAAAAGGTATAAAACACAAAAATGCAATTTTTGACATTTTTGTCTGTGCGTTTGTGGGAGCATCACGAATAAACCACAGATTGGATTGCAAATCTGTCCTTAAAAATATTAAGCAATAACCCGAGTAACATTTAGCGTTTATTTCATCGAAATCGACATACAAAATCGAAAGATATTAAATTTTTAAGTTTAGAAAGAAACTTCCTAATGTATTTTGATGAGTCAGAGCGCCATCTATTGAGAAAAATAAAATGCACGAAAGCATTCAAAATTGTTGAGTTATTTGAGAAACTTTTAATACGTGGCAAAATAAAAGTGATCATTTTTTTACCTTTTCGTTATTTGTCGTTACAATCGATCCACAAAATCAAAATAAATTGAATTTTTAGTTTAGTAAGAAACTTCCTGTTTTCTGATCAGTCAGAGCGCCATCTATTGAGGAGCCAAAAAATGCATGAAAGCATGAATGTTACACCAAAACACATTGATTGAGTTATTTGTGAAACTTTTAATACGTAGACGTAGCAAAATAGAAGTAAAAATTTTAATACCTTATCGTTATTTACCGTTACATACGGGCTTCTTATTTAACGTCTTCTACTGCCAAATATTTTGTCAGTTTACTTGGTCGAAAGATGGCGTTGCACTGATGACGCGTTTTTCTGAATTGCGGTGTTAAGATTTCCCGCTGGAGAATGACCTCACACGATTATCAAACACGGTCGTAGTTAGTAGGAATTTCGGTTTGGTTTCTGTAGGGTCTTTAACTGTTAGGGACCAAAATTGCTGAAATCTCTGAGTCGTGCTGGTTTCGTTTAAAGTGCTTTTATCGTAGAGTCTTAAACTGTTTTAGTTTTGCGAAGTACTGGACGGTTCGACTTGCGGATCTGGGGGGCTACTCTTTAACGAAATCCGTAGCTTCGGGCTAGGTTGCGGGCGGACATTTTCTACTCCGTATCACCTAACCACTGAGAACTAATGATAACACGATTTGACAGTTACTGTGAAATCGTGTTGTCATTCATTCTCAGTTCGGGTTCGGGACTAATCGTAAGTCTGTAGGTGATACGGAGTAGAATACGCCCGCCCGCAACTAAGCCCGAAACTACGGATTTCGTTAGAGAGTAGCCCCCAGGCCTGTAGGGTTCCGTACCAAAGGTGCTGACGGGACCCTACTGCTAAGCCTCCACGATTGATTCCGTTTAGAGCGAAGCAACGAACCGTTCGATTTGCGAAACAAGGCTAATAATAATTTAAGGTACCGTACCAAATGTGGTCACGGTGACGGGAGCGATCGATTTTGGGGGGGCTACTCTCTAACTCCGAAGTCCGTAGTTTCGGGCTTAGTTGAGGACGTATTCTACTCCGTATCACCTACAGACTTACGATTAGTCCCGAACCCGAACTAAGAATGAATGACAACACGATTTCACAGTAACTGTCAAATCGTGTTATAGTTAGTTCTCATTGGTTAGGTGATACGGAGTGGAATATTTTTTTTTTTACATTAGGTAGGCATACGTTTGACCACTATCTCACGTGATGGTAAGCGATGATGCGGTCGAAGATGGAGCACGTTTGCCTAGAAGCAACCTGTTCACTTTTGTCTTAAAGACTCCCAGGTTGCCCGCAACTAAGTTTTTAATTCGTGCTAAGTATCAGACAGTTCGATTTGCGAGCCAAGGCAAATTATAGGATTCCGTGCCAAAGTTGCTAATGGGACCCTATTATTTAAGCCTTCGTGTACGATTTTGATTCGTGCGAACCAAGTCGATTTTTAGGGTTCCGTACCAAGGTTGCTAACGGAACCCTATTTATTAATAAGCCACCGCTGTCCGTCTTCCTTCAGTTTATTCGTTTTATTTCTGTATCGCTAATATAAAAATGACTTCTAGAAAAAGGTCGAATCTTTCACAATATAGCAAAATTCTCAAAGTCGGGTTTGTTCGAACACTTTTCTAACTAACTCGAGAACGGCTCGACCGATTTTCATAGTTTTTGTGTATGCTATTCCGGACGAAGAAATTAGTCTTCGTCCGGAATAGCATAATAAGAATTAAAATACAAAAAAAAAAGAATGAGTATGTAGGTAGGCAGGTAGGGTAGCTATGGTAGGTAGGTAGAGTAGCCATTTGACGGGAGCGAAGCCGCGCGGGTCAGCTAGTGGAAAATAAAATCATTAAATATCCTCACAATAAGCCCTTTCATAGGTTACAGTTTGAAAAATTTTACTCATCTCTCTCTCGCTCATTATTTATTTGCGTAAATTCATATGTGTACTAAATTTCAACAGAATCTGTCCAGTAAATTCGTTGAAAATAGGCTATGATAGACGGACAGACAGGCAGCCAGACAACCGAGTGATCCTATAAGGGTTCAGCTTTTTACGGACGTACAGAACCCTAAAAATAAAAATGACGTCGATCCATCCTTATTGCGTTAGTTTAAAATAGCAACCTCTTTAATGCTACGGCCACGCTACCGTAATATGGCCATCATTTTTGGGGAATATGTGACGGAATTGCATAATTTAATTCCGCCATGCCCGTTACATCATCGGACCACAAGACGAATGGCGATGCGCCACCGATACATGGTGGACATCCCACCCAAACGCACAAAACGTTTTAGAAACACATTCATATTGCGTGCAGCTAAAGAGTGGAATTCCCTGCCGGAGTCTGTGTTTCCTGATAGCTACAACCTGGGAGTCTTTAAGTCAAGAGTGAATAGGTTACTTCTTGGCAAGCGTGCTCCATCTTCGACCACATCTTCGCTTACCAACAAGTGAGATAGTGGTCAAACGCGTGCCTATTAATAGTAAAAGAAAACAAATCCAACTGAAAAAATAGGCTGCGTGCGAGTCGGACTCGTGTGCAAAGAGTTATGAACGAATTTTTTTTAACATGTCATTTTATCACTATACACTTCTTTTAGATTTTTCTGTAATTTATAGGTTAAGATCTATTATCTCCATTTTTTTCACGTCCGTTTTTGGGTCACAGTAGTTCATACGTGTACCAAATTTCAACAGAAATCCTGTGGATCCTGAGAAAACTGGCTGTGACAGACGCACAGACCGACACCCGAGTGACCCTATAAGGGTTCCGTTTTTTGTTCGGAACCCTAAAAACACCAATTATAGCCATAATAATTGCCATATTACGGTAGTGTGGCCGTAGCATAAGGCATCATTACTTTTTATTACTTTCTTGAATGTCCGGATTTCTTTCTGAATTGGGTCGCGTTGAGATGGTTTTAGGTGTGTAATAGTGTTTTTAGTATGATGCTTAGTTATTGTCAGTTTTATTATATTTGACCTTGACTATTTCTGGTATTGTGTTTTGTGCGTAGGATGAAAGGTTTAGTGACCTTTTCAACGTAACGTTAAGGTTTTATTTTTCTTAATATTTAGCGTTAAGTATATTTTAAACCCTCACAATAAGTTTTTCATTTGATATCTCGCGTGGTACAGTGTGAAAAATTTTCTTCAAATTTTTCATTTGTCCTCCATAAGTGGCACTTTATTCATCTATTTTCTAATATATAAAAATCTCGTGTAACGGTATTTGTTACCGAACTCCTCCGAAACGGCTCGACCGATCTTCATGAAATTTTGTGTGTAAATTCGGTAAGTATGAGGTGGTAGGCAATTTTTTTAGCAAAACAACGTTTGCCGAGTCAGCTAGTTTATTTATAATTTTATACTGAACTAGCTTTCGCCCGTGACTTCGTATGCGCATATCCTATTTTTTTCGGTTCCCGCAGGAATTTCGGGATATCCTCTCTTAGTACTCTCCGGAGTGCAGGGAAAGTTCATGCCAAATTTCAGCTTTCTACGACCAGTAGTTTCGACTGTGCGGTGTCTGTCACACACCAGCTGTGTTCTCCGAAGAGGTCAACAACTCATTCTATCGGGTTTAAATCCAATAATGGAATCGCTACCTGCTGTGTACATATTTCAAAACATTCTGTTGAAATAGTTCAATAAAATTCACCATCCACTATTGTCCATTTTAATAATCTCTAGTTCGCTTAAATTCCCTGAATATTTGCAAGTTCACGCACTGCAGACAGTGTTGACACAAACATCGGCTCGGATTAACAAAAAAACAACAATATGGCTATGTGCTAAAAAAATACTAAAACGAAAATATTCGGAAAAAATCCACGGCGCCCAAAAAGCTGTTAGAAATATTTTCAACGGACACCAATAACTATATCACATTTTTGAAGGCGCAGCTTTTCCGCGGACATTTCAAGAGAAACACAGAATAGTTATTGTATGCCTCAACAGCGGGACATAGCTGAACTTATTTTAATTATTTAAGACCTGTATTTATGATGTATACCTATAGTCCACAATAAAGATGATTTGATTTGAAATAAACGCAGAAGGTGGTATCCATACAAGGAACGAAAACATGTACACGCACACATGGACGCGTACTTACGGCGATCTCAAACAAATGCCGGTCGCGAGTTCGCTTGCACACGCTGTATGTGAAGCGTGTCTATGTGCATGCTTTCTCGCTCGTTTTATACTTGACGATTGGTAATAAAGTGCGTTCCTCAAAATTGGAGGTTCTACAGCAAATTTGCTACGATTTCGATACCGATAACTTAGAGTCCACATTAAGTGGTTTTCGAGTTGTCGACGTTTATAAGATTTTAAGAAATTTTCTTCCTCTCGACCAAAACCTACAAATGGTGACAAATCAACAGCACTTTGTTAGCCACCTGATATTTTTTAAATAGCTCATAAACAAAAAAGTCCCTTCAAATAACAATTTTAGAAAAAGCCATTTCTTTGGAAAAAATCGTCATAAAATTAAAGCAATGAAAATTTCTTGAAACGTTATTCAGTTACTCGATAAAAGATCAAAGCTTGTTTGTTTTCTATCATTTTTACAAATTTTACTAAATACATCTGAATGTTTTAACAAACGTTATAATGATTTAATTTGTATTACATATTTGTTAGTCCAGCGGCATTTTATGCCAGTATTATTGTATGTAAATATGTGGATAATGCAGCGGGATGCAATATTGTAAACGCTCATTTAACTTATTTTTTTGTAAATATGTATATTGTAGCTGTTTGTTGTTCCAATAAATAAAAGTTGCAAAGTAGCTGTAGAAAATCCCATTTGAAGGAACGCACGTTATTTCCAATCACCCTGTTGAGCCAACCTTCTGTGCTTATATTTGGTATCGAAGATAGTGGAAAACAAATACATGAATTATGTAAAAGGAGGTGGGCTGTTATAAAAGTTGGAGAGTTTAAGTTGTATAAAGTTATGGGTAGAAAGGTGAATGGTGCTACCGAGGAAGCTGCTCCGTGTCATGATATTCTTGGAGGGAAAAAGTATAATATTATCAATGCTAGGGTTGGCAGGTAGGAAATAAATATTGGGTTTTATTTATTTCTACTAAAAACGATACTATGCTAATTCATCATTTCTTCGAATGAGCGCCAACCATCCCGGTCTTGAGCAGTCTGCATCCACCTTCTTTAAATCATCGATGAAACGTGCCGCTAATTACATTAATTAAATTAAAATATGAATAAAATAAAATTAAGTCCACCTTAGTACAGTGGTTTTTAGGGTACCGTAGTAAAACAAGGGACCCTTTTAGTTTCGTATATCTGTCTGTCCATCTGCAGTTACTTACACTCAAAGACGAAACTCTCATGGCTATAGATATTGATCAAGCTGACAAAGAATCATGTGAAATAAAATCTGGCAAATACATATTTTTATGGAAGGGTCTTCAAATTTTTAGATTTTATTTTAACATCTGCTTATGTAAGCAGCATAATATTGTAGTTGGAAAACGGCTAGATTTAAAATATTGAAAAAAGCTTGACACAGTATTGGTCGAATCTACCACAAACTTGTTGTCTTATGATGTCTCTACCAGTCAATTTATGAAGGGATAAGATTAACGTTGAAACAATAGGTTTTTTTTTTACTATATATAGGCATAGGTCACTTAAAAATAATAAGAATGCTTTCTATATTAGTGATTCATCTGTAAAATCATATCATAACCATGAAATATAACACTGACTGTACAAATTAAACATTAACACAATATAAACGAAAAACGATTTGCCAACCCTGACCTCCGTTGGCAAGCACTGAATATTTTTTTTAATTACCTGGAAGCTGTGGTACAAGTATCTAGTTTTTGCATTTGACGATACAGAGAGAGAATCGTCGGACTCTATCTAAATGTAAATTCTAATGAAGATACTAAATAGGTCCACTCGACGTTCACAATTGTGTCACACACTCACTATATAATTGCATAATTATGTAGTGAAGCATTGGTATGTATATATTAGCTGGTTATGTTCTCTTTGCACTTTGACCATTCATTCCTCAGTTTGATTAGTTTTTTCATGAGGTGAAAACATTGGTTCTCTTTACAGTTTTCCCAAAGTTGGGATCGGCTTCCAACCTTACCTGATGTGGCTGAGTATACATATATATTATATTTTTAGTATCATTATATATTTTTATTTATTTATTTATTTAAACTTTATGTACAGTAGTGGTACATGGGCGGACTTAATGCAACAAGGCATTCTCTACCAGTCAACCTTTGGGTTAAAAAGACTACACTGTGGTATTTTTTTTTTTTTTTTTTGGGTGGCTTACAGCTATTAATACAAGGATAATAAGTAAGCTAATTCACAACAAGCCATTAACAAGCCTCCACAATTAACTATAGAGTAGGTATTGATGTACAGTTGCAAAATTAATTCCTATTATTATTACTAAGTTTAACATAAAATTAAGTACCTGCGTAGGTAGAAATGTGCAACCACAATTACATTGTAATTATACTAAGTGACTGTCCACAACTCACTATCTGTCACACGTGACTGTCAACTCCAGATGCCAGAAACTGGGTAACACGATAGTAAATAAAACACACTTTATATTTACACCATACAAGTCACGAAAAAGAAGAGAAGAGGAAAATATCACATAGGGTGACGCTATGGGTGACCTAATATCACATAGGGTGACGCTATGGGTGACCTAATATCACATAGGGTGACGCTATGGGTGACCTAATCGCTAAAAAAGATTTTAAAAGTTAACCTTTAGACGAATCGAGATCAGGAGAGTATATATACTACTGCCAGTTTTTAGTTTACCATTTACAAATACAATCTACATCTACACTAATATTATAAAGAGGAAAGATTTGTTTGTTTGAATTGAATAGGCTCTGAAACTACTGGACCGATTTGAAAAATTCTTTCACCATTAGAATCCTACATTATTTCTGATAAACATAAGCTATTCAATATTTTCTAAAAGTTAGAAAACTTCGATAATGTAACCCAAAGTGTGAAAAAAATACCAAAAAAGATCCTTATATTGCGTACGCTGCGGAAACTATTGATAATAGAGCAAAGTCATGTACTACAGTTTTATAGAAGACATACATATCTCTAAAAAAGTCCGTTAGGGTATGTATCTAACTACTATGGTTAAGTAACAAGACCGCTTTTTGTTCAATTTATTCAATCAAAACCCGGGTGAAATGGAATAGTGGTGAATTTAGTATCATGGCATTAATCCTTATCTATTTAAATTGGTTAATAATTAAGGTCGGTTATGGGCATGTAAATTACACTTTAAGTTATTCAAATCGGACCTTTCGTTTAATAGTTACGACGATTTTAAAAATACTCTAAGTAAGAAAAATGTTGCGAGTGAACCGCCCTACGTTTAGTCTGTTAATAAATAATTTATTACCATACCCTTGAAGAGGTTAGATGGGAGATAAAGTTCGTGGAGTACCAACAAAACACGCGCGGACGAAGTCGCGGGCGAAGTGCTAGTCTACACTAATATTATAAAGAGGAAAGATTTGTTTGTTTGTTTGTTTGAATTGAATAGGCTCCGAAACTACTCGACCGATTTGAAAAATTCTTTTAGCATTGGATAGCTACATTATCAGGGAGTAACATAGGCTATATATTATCCCCGTATTCCCACGGGAACGGGAACTACGCGGGTGAAACCGCGTGACGTTAACTAGTATATAATATTAATAATTCTCTGCTTTCGTTACTTACGAAAGCAGAGAACTGAAGCAAATGTGATTTGTTTTTTACTAAAGTTTCATAGTTAAATTTTTACGATGGCACTTGTGAAAACTGGATTAAAAAGTGAGAATTATTTTAGATAATAAATTGTGTACATTTCACAAACCCTCGGCCATGTTTCTAAAGTTAACTAACCATAAAATAATAATTGCATAAAACAAAGCAAAAAGTTACTCTATAAAAATAAAACTAGCAACCTGCATCGTAATTTTTAATGGCAACAAGAAAACCCGGTTTATTTACAAACTAATTAAAAAGATCCCAGTAAGTTACTTCAACTTGCCAAGGAACGTTGTATGTTGGAAAATTTTTAACGGAACCGACGCGGCGACGAGGAAAACTTGTGAAGTGGCCGTGCGTCAATTTATGATAGGATAATAACTATAAATTTTATAGATATTGGTGTTATAAAATATGAATCAAAAGTCAATGATCTAAACCATGAAGATGTTAAAGCTAAACGTATAAAATATTGTGAAAATGAAATAAGTCTGGGCTTGTAAATCTTAATTCTCACAAATAAAAACTGGTCAAGAGAGAGTCGTTCTCGCGTGCAAAGTGTTCCGAACGAATTTTTTTATTATTTACATTTTATTTTAACACAATAGACTTCTTATAGGTTTTCCTGTAATCTATAGGTATCTATTATCTCCATTTTTTTTTTTTAAATTTAGGCTCAGTAATTTCGGAGAAAAGGGGGGTGGTAATGGTCATTTCTCGTCTAATTTCTTGAATAACTTTAAAACCATTTATTTTAAAATTATAAAAAAAATGTAATTAAAACCCTCACAGTAAGCCCTTTTATTTGATATGTCACACGATATTGTTCAAAAAGCTTTTCTTTTTAATTTTCTAGTTTGAACCCCAAAAGTGACCCGCATGCTAAAAAATTAATAATTTACGTAACACGTCCGTGTTTGGGTCATAGAAATCCATATGTGTACCAAATTTCGACAGAATCGGTTCAGTGGATCCGGAGAAAACCGGCTGTGACAGACGGACAGACAGACACCCGAGTGATCCTATAAGGGTTCCGTTTTTTGTCCGGAACCCTAAAATTAATGTGGAATTGAGCTTATCTGTGTATTTGTTTGTTACCCCTAAATCATCGAACCGCTTTTGAATTTTGTTACAACAATAGACGGGACGTTGAAGTCGGTACATTTTTTGCGAATATCTATATTAAAAAGCTTTTTAATTGTTATATTAAGAAGTTACTTCTTAATAATAAATTCAAGTTCTTAAAACTTAACAGACAGTTGTGTTCCTGTGGAGTTTGTTGCGCCTCTTCTTTTCAGGTAAAACTCTATGAAGTGGTGACGATCTGGCGATTTGGGGGACTGTCTTCATGTCAATTTTGTTGTTCAAAAAGTGCTGATTTTCAACTTAGTTTGAATAACTGTCCTTTGATTTTGATTTTTTATACTTTTTTAACCTTTTTAACAACTCACCAAACCTGTTGGTTTGGTATATTAGGGAGTTTGCCATATTGGATTCAGAATCATATTACTTAGCTAACCGTGGATTGTCATCCAAATTAAACGTGTGTGCAAAATTTCAACTAAATCAGTTGGAGATAATTATTAAGTAACCAAGTAATTCTCAAATCAATTCAAATCCAAATTCTTGATAACGTACCATAATGTATACATAATTGGTAGGGAAATAAATATTAGTCCCAATAACTATGGACCCTGTCGGGCACAGCATAAGATGATGAAGTACGAGAGAAAAGGAAGAACACTGGGTGTATATAATGTGATAAATTGTATTATTAGTAAAGTAGTTAGTAAGTTATACTGTTAAAATAGAACCTTGTAAAAAGACTCGGTGAATGACAAAACTTTTTCAGTCTATTTCATTACAATGGAGAAGACCAGACTTATGTACGTAGATGTGGGTGTCTAGTGTCTAGACAACGTTTAAGGTCACTTGGGTTTTATTAGCTTTCCCGACAATTTGAACGACGAAATATTTCACGACAAAATTGAAGCTTGAGCTAAAAATAAAGACGAAGGGCTAGCAGAGGATTTAGAAAATTTAAATTTTGAACCAGAACAATTTGTTAGTAACACCAAAGTTAATCAAAAACCACACGGAGTAGGACCACGTGATTAAAATTTGTTTTTCTTTAATCCTCATCCAACATTAGAACTCCTTGTTTTTCTTTTATAACCAACCATGTTAAGGCAGTAATACACATAGTGAATAACTGGAAACATACCCAACCTATGTTCGTTTTATGGCGCTAAAACTGTCAAGCGCTTGTGACCAGCCGGCCTATTCCGTAAATCTGGGTGCAGTGAGATCCAAATGAGCTGTTATTTCACCTTGATTAGGTGAATTGATAGCTCGCGTCATGTTCACTTTAACTAAGTTTTCACGACGAGGTTTTAACAGAATAGTAGGTACTGCTGCATTTCGTCATATATCTAGGTTTTTCTCAATTTCTGTCTTAGTCTTTACGTAATTAGTCGTCTTCAGTCAATCCAGATGTTAAATATTACATCACAATCAAAATATATATCACTCAAGATATTTTTGGTTGTGTTAAATAATATTTTCGCTATGTCACTCTGGAATAATTTAGCTTCCTACTGGTAAAAGAATTTTCAAAATCGATTCAGTAGTTCTAGAGATTACTTCCTACGAACAAACTCACAAACGTACAAACTTTACATCTTTATAATATTAGTGTAGTTAAGTGCAAATATAGTATGTCGCGACTAACCATCCAACCTGGCTACTGTCTGAGTGTTTGTCAGCCTTTAAGGTTGATTACCCGTAAAAAAAGTCAAGATTTACGAGTGAACATGTGTATTCCAAGCATTACACGTACTCTCCCAAATCCAGTTCTAAATGAAACCTTCCTTGTAAAACAAACAGGGTCGTAATCTGAAGTGGGCTCACAAAAACAAAAGGGGTAGTCACAGATCAGGGAATCGCTGCACTGGCACCATCTAGAAACGGCAGCACAAAGCAAACTCAAGGTGACAAAAAATGCTTTGAGATCACAAGTTTTTTCACGACCGTTATTTTGATTAATCAATAATATCCGCTTTTACGTGGTCAATTTTAATTCATTGGCTATCTTACATTTTTGCAAGTTATGCCATCTTAAATGTGAGAGTACTAATCAGTAGATGTCATCAGTAACAATCAGGGTTCCAAAAATTCGTATGAACAAATGTGTGTGCCTGTCACATCCCAATTTCTAGGTATTCACAGGACCGATTTACTTAATAATCACATGGTACTTTTTATTAAATTTATAATCAATAGCTTTTTATATTTCCGAGTATTTTCAGCCAATGTTATTATCTAAAAAAACGCGCCGGCAAATGTTAAACATCTACGTATTAGAAAACATAATAAATAAAAATCTTATAAATAAGGTCCAAAGTTTGCCGTCCGTAACAGGTGACGTAGTGAGGGCATCACGAAATACGAGTTGGTTTTACGCGCCAAAATATGTTTTACATCAAATATACACACTAAAAATTCGTTTTCAAAGCGTAGGCAATGTCGCTTCTAGCGCACAGACATCTCCTTACTCTGTGACAGTTGGTAGATAATACAATAAAGAATAGTACCATGTGTCATGTGTAGCAGATAACTTTGTATCGGCGATACGTTAAAATAAACAGATGAGGCCCACAATATAGTATCGGGTTTACGGATTCGGGTTTGGAAGTTTATTTTTTACAGAGTTATCGATAGTTTTTAGAATTTTTGTTCAGGTTTTATAAGGAGTGACAGCTATAGGCACAGCTGTTAGTTAAGTGTTATTTCCTGAGAATTATTTGAGACTTATCAATGTGCCTACCATTTTTCCAAATATGGGAGGGTCGGCTCGAATCTGACGGTATGCAGGTAAATTCCAGTATTTATTATTTGATCTCCATAAGCCAGTAACTGGATAATATAGTACCCTTAGGCAAGAATAGTTTCAGATTACCTGGCAAACGTTGCATAACCTTGCTGGTTGATAACAGTACGGCTGACGTTATTTAGCCACGGCTTCCTCTATGAAATTAGTTGAAACTAATTGTAGTTCTAGCTTACGATGAGTGCGGTGCTCTTACTCAGAACATAAGACACGTTGAAGTGCTCCAAGTGCCCATTCACCTGTTTTTTGGGGAATTTGAAGAATGCCACCGACGCTGCAATTGACGTGGCCGCCTAATGGGCCCAAAAAATTAACCATCGATTCGAAAAGAAGAAGAAGAATCTAGTGGTTAAGAAGAAGATCGTTTCAGATCACTACCATAAACAAAACGGATATGTTGAAGAACTGGAAGGCGACAAATTACTACAGTAATGGAAGAGTAAATTAAATAGCAACAGCAGGACCAAACTGACAAACTCGTAACGAAAGTAAAACTAAAAGTAAATAATACTTTGACGAACGTTAAAAAAATCTGAAAATGTAGAAAACATCGCTCAGGACAATCAACTAATATCCATGTAAATTATCTCTCCCCCTCAACACTCGTTATTCAACCTGAAGCTATTAACATAATTTCTTTCCTCAACTTTTCTAAACAACCAACAAATTGCAATACTTCACTCTCACCGCTAAAAATAATAACAGTTGCCTTAATATCGGTACAAAATCTTTTCACCTTTCTTCAAGCAAAAAATACATTGATACAGAAGCTTCGCTCCATACAACGCTTGCAAATACACGCACACATAGACACGCTTCATATACAGCGAGTGCAAGCGCACTCGCGACCGGTATTTGTTTAATATCGCCGTAGATACTCGTTTATATGCGCGTGCGACTATTTTCGCTCGTTGTATGGAGCCAACCTTCTGTGCTATTACTCTATGGTGTGACTCTAAGAACCTCCGACCCAACCTGTCATAACTTTCGACCCTCATATTTTAAGTTTTCTCTGGCAGCTGTAACTTTTTCATTTGTTTTGTCTACTACAACAGAAATAGGAAATTCCGGTGGAATTGTAAGGTTGAATCTAGAAGGTTTTAGTGTGATTACTGCTGAAGATGAGAAAGATGAAATTAGAATTTAAGATTTTGTTGAAGACGCCTTTTGGCAGTTCGCTTTTCGTGTTGATTACAAAAGTCTAAAACTTGGTTTAGTTTCGTTTTATCCGGAGATGAATTTTACGTTGGTAAAGTCTTTTTGACATTTTAATGATAAATTATGTTAATCGTAACACTGTCCTAAAAATAGTGATGATATTTATTTTTGGTGACCAAAAGGGACAGGCAGGGACATTAATTTTTGCGGATACTGGTATATTGGCTTTAAAACAAGATTTAGAATCTATCTGCACGTCAAAAAAAACGCATACACAACGTTTTGGGAATATTTACACTGTGCGTACAGCTAAGAGTGCCACTCCTTACCATAATCTGTGTTCTCTGACAGCTTCAACCTCTTTAAGTCAAGAGTTCTAAGCAAGCGTGTTCTATCTTTGACCACATCATGGTTTTTATTTGGTGAGATAGAGGTCAAACGCGAGTCTAGCAATAATCTTTAAAAACCTTAAAACATCAACGAAATCATTGCTTTAATAAACTCATGCTGATTTAGAAACCTAGTACATTCGTAACATCATGTTAATGATTGCTAACGAGGAACTGAGTTACAATTAGTGCTGGGTACCACTTGAAACCGTGTTTGCATGAACGTGGGCTTGAAGTGGGTTAAATTGAATATCTAGTGCCTATGTTCTCCTACTACCTATTACAGGGATTCGTTGTAATTCTCTCTCTGCTTATCGCATATTCCAGTCTGTTTGTGCGAGTGAAAGTTGAGGTTTTAAGTATTTTATTTCAATTTTACAGTAATTGCTTCTGAAGATTTTAACAAATAAGGTATTTTATTTGTTTCATATTTTGTCTAGTAAAAATCTGTCTGATAGGCAGCTGCTCCACGTAAAATGCTGGTCTTCAGCTGAATCCAGTTTGACTGGAAGTCGACCCCAATGTAGTTGAGGAAAGGCGAGGCAGATGATGATGCTGATTTACGTCAAGAAAAATCTTTCACAGTTTTGTAACGTTTTGGACGTAACATAAGAAATAAGCAGTACCTTTTGTAGTCAATTGTCATGTTATCTTTTCTCCATCTGTTATATAACAATGAAGAAAAGCTATAGAAAAATAAATAAAATAGCTAGTTTTGTCCCCAAAAATGCTGCAGTTGTCTGATTGCACTTATTTCACATCTTTGAATTTCTATCTAAACCTGAAATCGATAAAAATATTGAGAAAACGAAAAGCTTAATTTGAAACTTATCATTTTCTTAATAATATTCCACCTACTGAATCCAAACACACACGTCAAACAGTATTTTCCCAACTTAAACCAGTCTAGATAACACATCGCACCCCTAATTGGCATATTCGAGTACTTAGGAAGCAACTATCATGTCATCAAGGTAAACCTACTTTCATACCACCCACCGTACAACTTCTGTGATTGATATGTTTGCCAAAGTTTATCGCGTACAGGTAAACCTTGTCGTAGATGCTCCAATTAAAGTTTCAATTGCTTTTAAACTGCTAGGAGATCCACAAGAAGTTTGAGCATCGGGATCTTGTAGAAGTTCGAGTCCAAGTCTAGACAGATTAAGGAATTGATGACTGTTCTGGATTTAGAAAGATGGATGTTACAAAATAGTAGTTTTGAGAGGATCATAGTGTTTACAGTCTATTTTTGTAGATTTTTATTAAGTCCTTCAAACAGACAGGTGTGTTACTGGGGAATTTGTTGCGCCTTCTTTTTCCCAGCTAAAATACTAAGAAGTATTGAAAGAAGTTCAAAAAGTGCTGTTTGTTTTTTATTTGTATTGATTTACAAACCACTCACTATTTATTTGTAAAGAAAGGCAATCCGATTTAGAATATTAACTTTATTGACCACACAAAAATAATGATTACTTCTACATTCTCTCGATAAGAAGACGTGACTTTGAAATTGTATGTTACCTTATATGTACCAGCAGTATTATAATTTAAATAACTTGAAGTAACAAAACTTGAACACTCTGATAAACACATAACGATTACAGAAGCTACTATCCTACTTAGATTTAAAGTTATAACCACAAAATAGCCATTTGACACTGTTGTATGTTGCCTAAATTCGAGTTGAAACTGCTTGAATCCCAAATACTCAACTTGAAGTCGAAGTACTAAGTGACCTAAGGACGAGCAATGAAGTGCCTCCAACATAGTTTATTATGTTCAAGATTAGTTATTGGTGTTTCTTGAGACAATTATTTACTTGTCTTTTAATTGCATATAAGATTCTATGTTATCTTTCTTCCTACTAATATTGTAATTGCAATAGCATCCTTTTATCTTGGGAATAGATATACCATAAGACGATTTTCGTCCTTAACGCGGGCGGCAGCTAGTTAGTTATAAAAGGAGAAATTCAATTTTGCATACACGGTTTTAACATCATGGGGTTTTGTACCAAGAACTCGCTTAATTAAAATAATGATATTGAGTTTCGTAAACAACACGGTATAGATAATTATCAAAGAATTATTACCCATTAAAATAAAGAGCTCAGTTTTCGTGGCTATGAAATCTGAGTATATCATAAGTGATAAATAACAAGTACATTTTTTCCTAGACTCTTTTTATACATTTTTTAATTTGAAACTATTCGAGTGGTTTTGAACTTTGAGAATTATTTATGATTGTAAAATCAAAATCATTTTAGTTTTTACAGTTACAATAGTTATAAAATATTTTAATTTTATTTAGTAAGTCTCGGTCTTTCTAAAGAATGCTAAGATTGAGATTGGTATCTTTCAAATAAGTCAAATAAACTAACAAATTCTGCATCAAAGTTCCACGACGCGACGCTCCTATACCTACTATCTAAATACTTAGCAAAAGTCAACAAATATCCACTAAATTTAGCCCGACTATAGTTAGCTTTAGTTTTACTAACGGATTAACATATAGGATTTATTGCAGAAGTTTTGTCTGTAGCCAAACTGAATCCTACGCAAGCAAATTCATGATAGTTGTTTCTACTATTTAGTTCAAAATATATTGTGTGTTATTGTTAGGGATATTAGCCTAATAGGCGAGTCCCGAATCATAGTCCTGAATGCCAATCTAAACAATTTTAAAGCCACGTTTGCATTCGTATGTCAGTCGCAATCTGTGGAAAATGTATGGAAATGAGGCTTTTTTTATAAACTGCGACTGAGACGCGAATGCTCACGTTGCTTTAAAATTAGTAAAATATATGTATGTATGTAAATCGGGCTGGTTTCCGCAACTCCACGACTAAGCGCGTATTTTGCGTGCAGGTGGGACAAATGTGTCATTCGATCCACCCCAGCTCCCCAAGGAAGGCCAGCAACGCCTTGGTGTTACCAACTATCTCACAGAGGGTACCTGGGTTACCGAAGTACTTGATCCTGTAATCCGCGACTACCGGGCAGCTTAGAAGCAGGTGTGCTACTGTCTCATTCTCCTCCATGCAGGCTCTGCATAGCGGGCTGTCAGTGACTCCTATAGCATAGAGGTGTTTATTAAAAGACCCGTGGCCTGTTGTTACGGCTGTGACTGTACGCAACTGTTGTTTAGTCAGTCTTAGGGCTTGTTTTGTAAATCGGCCATCTATACAACGTGTTGATTTGCATCCTAGTCAAATTCAAGGACGTAATTATGCTAATGATTCTCGACCCAAATCGACAGTAAAATGGGTAGGTATTTTTTTAATTTTATTTTTTTATTTACGGAAATCCGTAAGTGTAAACCAGCCGCGGCCCGTCTGTTACTAGCCTTATAATCGCGCTTTCACACACAAACAAACGCAAACAATACATACACAACGCATACGCAACGATCATTCGATAAATTCGTAGGTAATCAATCGCACCCCAATCACGGTACGGGGATTCTCCCGCGCAAGCTCCTAGCCACGCCCCCGGCCCCCGCGGCCCCGGAACTAACAGTGTGTTTGATGTCGCCGAAGCGTGCGGTGCGCTTTGCGCTCCTCGGTACATCGTTGAGACGTAGGTACAAGATGACGGACAATTATTCAAATGTCGAGATGGTGGAGATGGTCCGCCTGTATGCCATCAGTGGAGACAGCCTACGTGGAACCAACCGGATATTCACGGAAATGTTTCCCGATCGGGAACCCCCACCACAGAGCGTCATGCTGGCTGCTACGCAGGGACTGTGGGATCATCGGCAGTTTGACGTTCCCCGGCATGCTCATGCTCGCGGCAGCGTAGGCCTGCCTGTCGCCTTGCAGGTAGACATCCTGGAATACTTCCAGCGAGACCCACGGGCAAGCACGCAGGAGGCTGGTCAACACTTAGGAGTGCACCACACCACAGTGTGGCGCCTACTGAAACGTGAACTTCAACACCCGTTCCACTACCGCAAGGCACAACCTCTACTTCCAGCAGGATGGCGCTCCCTCTCACTATGGTCGGCAAGTACGCGAGTACTTGACCGAAAAGTTGGTGACCACTCGATCGGTCGCGGAGGACCTGTGGCCTGGCCTCCGCGTTCTCCAGACCTGACGCCTGTAGACTTTTATTTGTGGGGAGACGTTAAAAGGTTACTTTACACGGAGGAAGTGACAAGTGTAACAGAATTACATGCAAGGATCATTAGTGCTTTCGACACTTTACAAACGAATGTGTTAGTGTTACGTAAGCTGAAGGAAAACCAGCTACGTTGTGCTCGATTGTGCGAAGAGTGTGATGGTGGCAACTTAGAACAATACCTCCGGGTAACTTAAGTAGGTAATTTATTTATTTGTACATTTTGTAAATACGTTGTAAGCTTAATCAATTTTACTAGTGTAAATAAGTTGATTTCAAATTTTATTTTTAACTACGCCAATAATACCTAAGAGTCGAAAATATCACCACGTACTTTCACTTAACTAGCACGTCTTTCCATTTCCATCAAACGTAGAAAACATTTTTAGACTTAGTAGATCGCTACACTAACTAAGGCATTCTTGCCGGTCCTAAGCCCGTTAAGTAGGAAGGAAATCCACAAATAAAAACAAAATCACTACGAAAAGCAAAACTAACATTTTATTAATCATCTGATAACAGGTCAGTGAACTTTTCTTTGGCGCACTAGTATTATTGTCATTAGTAAGATTTCCGTATTCCAATGATGCTCAAAGATGAGTTAATTATCAAGCGAAATTTATGACAATAATGTAAGTGATTTTCGAAATAAAATTAGATAAAATTATTGCTACCGGTCATTGATCGGTCGCGCTCGCGCGCGCTTGCCTTTCGTAGGTAAGACGTCAACACTCACGCACACAGCTGCATTGTCGCTGTGTGCGTAGTCGGGTGACTCTGTTTTATTTGTATTGAATTAAGGGCTTAATTCTGAAATACTGTTAAATTTCAACAACAAAAAAAAGCAGCACTTATTAGTTATTGCCCGCTACCGTACTTTCGATTGATTATTTATGTCTTTTATGACAACCTCCTGAAATTTGACGAGGATGCAAAACAACACGTTGTAGAGGGAAGTGCCTCTTTGGCCTGCCTACACTCACCATGGTCAACCCATAGCTTGTGATGCCTATCTCCGGTGCGTTTCCTTACCAGATTGCGTAGATAACCGAAAGGCAGAGGTACGATGGGTTCGGGTCCCATCGCTGCCATACTCGAAAATTAGTAGAATGAGGGCTATCGCTTTTTATTCACCAGTTGGCGCCACTGTCGAGTAAGGTTCTTAATTATAGCATTAAAGTTGTTACTACGCGCATGTGAGCAAAATTAGAAGGGAAATAAAAAAATAAAAAAACTTGAGAGGTGTCAAGGGACACTCGGATGGAACGAAGTACCTTTCGATTAATTAGTGAAGGAATTGTAAAATTTTATTATTTTTAAGTAATAATAATATATTGTATAAAAAAAAAGAAAAAAAATATTATTAACAAATACAATGTAAACAGAAACAGAAAGACGAAACGAAAATAACTGGCTTGCTTTCTATGAGAGAGAGACAGACAGAGAAACACGCGCACGCCACACGGCTTACAACTATAGCAAAAAGTGTCGTTACAACTTTTCGTATGATTTTTTTCCGTCTAGCCCCCTTTCACAACGCGCGATAAGGAACGTCGTTCCAAAAACAAAACAAATACGTAAATAAACTCGCGTCAATAGCCAACCAACAGTGAAATTTGATATTTAAAACCTCATGCTACACTAGCGCCTCTAGCGGCGAATTCAAACGCGATTCATTGGCACTCTGTGGCCTTAGTGCGAGTTATTTAACGTTCTCGATCGCGTTAGCGTAAACGTCTATTTGTATTGAAACTGAATAAGCGCCGTCTGGTGACAATAACGGAAAACCTTTTTTTTCTATACATTTCGACATAAGCAAACGTTTACATAAACGCGATCGATTGCGTTAAAAAACTTACACTAAGCCCTCAGATCTATTATATTATATGTATTTCTGTCTTCAAACTAATCTTTATGAAGTTATTGGAGACATTAGAAAAAAAAAAGATTTAATGATCCAACTAATCCTACTATCTTATCCTACTTATATTAAAATTTAAAACTTGCGCCTATTGATGGATGGATGAATAGACGTTTGTTACTCTTTCCCGCAGACACTACTTAACGCATTTGAATGAAAATACGTACTCATATAGCTTATACCAACCCGCCTGCCAAGCGTGGCGATTATGCCAAACCCCCCAAATCTTGGGGGAGGCCTGTGTCCAGCAGTGGACGTCTTTTGGCTGATATGACGTTGATGATGATATATATAGGATAATAGCTTATACCTATCTAGTGGCATTCATTGTTGTATTTTCTTTTGTTAATATGCGGAAAATGTAAGTAGGCTGTAATATTGTTATTATTTTGTATCATCTCTGTTTCAACACAAATATTGTAGCTGTTTATTGTCCTTGAAGAAATAAAATAAAAATAAAACTTGGATTACCACAAAATCCTAATCTGGATTCTACACAGACAAATTCAGAAGTCAGTAACGGTAAACGTTTAAAGCTTTAAACAACAACACATCAGAAACATTTAAAAAGAAACTAAGTGAGTTTCAAGAGAAAGAAAGGTAAAAAGTTGAACACTCCAGTAAAATTATGTTTTTTCGGAAAAGAATCGGCGGCGTACCGTATATTATTTTTCACGAGCCAAATTCATTCAAAACAGAACAAGTTGTTCGGTAAACGAAAGTCAAATAAAACTTTTCAAACATAAAATTTTCTTTGCAAATCCTGAACTCATTCTGTTTTTCTGGCTTGTACCTCGTTTCTGAAAAATATCATTGCAATCTCTCTACTTACCCAGTAAGGGAAAATCGTAATTGATTCAGCCTACCAGAGCCTACCCAGAATCCACCCTGAATCCAATTTGGAGAGTGGCCCCGACAACCTACGGTCACTATTACCGAATGAAATTTTGATTGGGAAAAAACATCAGTATTGATTGCTTTATGTAGCTCCCGGGTTTGTTCGTAAATGGACAGTTTTTGTGATTTGTTTTAGAGAATATTTCATCGAAGCATAAATTTAAATACACTAGAATAATGGAGCCAATATTGCCGTATGGACCATTAAAAATTTACCATGTAATATTTCAATGAAAATATGGAAAAAAATATTTGATGAAAGGAGATTTTGAGCCTGTATTTAATTTTTTTTTTGGCGTAGCCATGACGCATACACACATTTCTTTTATAAATGACTATAGGACGTCACGCGGTTTCACCCACTTAGTTCCCGTTCTCGTGGAAGTACGGGGATAATATATAGCCTATGTTACTCCCTGATAATGTAGCTATCCAATGCTAAAATAATTTTTCAAATCGGTCCTGTAGTTTCGGAGCCTATTCAATTCAAACAAACAAATCTTTCTTCTTTATAATATTAGTGTAAATTATCACAATTTAATTTATTTTATGTACGTGTAGTGGTACCTACTATCGTCAAATACTTTTTTATATCTTTCGTTATTAAACCTGATAAAATATCCAAGAAATTACGCCAAAATCAACTGAAATCAAACAGACAAAACGACTCAAACAAACCAATAGAAATCCATAGACAGATCCAAACAGATAAAACGAAGAACGAATGTTTTTAGTAAATTGATTCATAGAAATGATAAAATTCAATTTGACCTCACATCTTATTTGGGTCAGCTAAACATCTTTCCTGATGTTCAATTTCAATTTGTAGTTATGAAAATACTGGGGGATGCTGTGTGAGCATCTGTGAATGATAGATAAGCATATTGTAGCTGTCTATCAAAAGACGTAAATTGAAAATTGATAAGGGATATGATTGACGTTGTAGGCATTTGAGAGTGAAAAGATAATTCATTAATTAAAGAGGGTGATTTTGCTATTGAAGCTGTCGTTTTGATGTTTGACTGGATATTTGGGTTATCGCTGTTGCTGGATCAATGGCTTTAGCAATTAGTGAAAATACCTATAATAGTAAAGTTAGATAAGAGGTAAGGTTTATTCAAAATTTATGTACCAGTAAAGGTACAAAAGCGGACTTGGTTACTAACGTTGAATTTAATTCCAGCCTTTCGCAATATTGATATAAACTCAACACAAAAGTACCTAAGAGATATTTAAAATTCTTTCACGATTTCAGTGTCGTTCCCATAATATAAGTTGTTCATAATGATGTGTACAATGATCCCTTTTCAGGTAGTGCGCGTCGGTTACAGGTTATATAATTACAAAATTAAATTTATAATGTCTTGACGAACGATTATCATCATCATCTGCCTAGCTTTGTCCCAACTATATTGGGGTCGGCTTCCAGTCAAGCCGGAATTAGCTGAATACCAGTATTATTCGTGGAGCGGCTGCCAGACCTCCACAACCCATTAACTGGGTAACACTTTTGTGTCAGATTTACTGGCTTCTGACTATCCGTAATGACTGCCAAAGCTCTACAAATGACAGCCGGGACCAACAGCTTAACGTGCTTTCCGAGGCACGGAGGAAACTCGGTATTTTAAGATGGCCGATAGTAGGTAAAAATTGGGGTTTCCAGATCACATAAGATCTGGAAACCCGCAATTTTCACTATTCATTCAGTTTTATATTATTCACTATTTAAATATACAGATATGATCCTAAAACCCACAGTTTTCACCATTCACATTCAATTCAACACAAAAAAAAACCACTCAAACCTGCGTGGTGCTTTCCTCAAAAGGCTACCTCAGACGTTCATCTACATGTTTTTCATATGTTATTGGCGATTGTATGGACTTCAAAAGAGACTATGACCTCTGAGTTTGTTTCGGTGTTTCTTCTCAGAGTAGTCGGCTAGGAAACATCCGGTCTCATCTAGATTAATATGTCAAAAAAATTAAATGACATGTAAAAGAGTTACTTGTAACCTATTTGCAAAATAAATATCATTTATCAATCTAAAGTGATAATTCACTAAAACTCAAACAATCATTTCGAGGTATCGATCTATCATCGAATTCATCAACGATCCTGCATCCGATTTTTATGAGCAGTCTATATGTCGGTAACTCATATTCTATACTGTAGGTAGAGTTCTTTTATCTCACGAAGCGACGTGAATTATTCGACTTTCAACCTTATTTTCATATTCCTAAAAGTCGCATGACGTCGCTTCGTGATGTAAAAGAACTATTAGATGTGGGGTGCTTATGTGAAAGGTTAAATAAAAATACTTTATTATTTAATAAAGATTTTGATTTATTTATGATATATTATTTGATACTTTTACAGCAATTTCTTTAACAGATTTATAAATATCGTCCATGAATATGTTTTTAACTACATGCTGCACGCACAATTCAGCATCACAATTACAAAGCGAACTTATGGTATCAGGAAAATTTTCCACATCATAAACTTCGATCCTGATCACTTTAGCACCACGCGTAAGTTTTTTTACACTGGCGAATGCAGCTGTTGAACATCTCTTGAGCTGTTTGCTGCTGGGCCCCTCCAGATT
This sequence comes from Lacanobia wlatinum, assembly GCA_947578705.1. NCBI lineage: Eukaryota > Metazoa > Arthropoda > Insecta > Lepidoptera > Noctuidae > Lacanobia > Lacanobia wlatinum. The sequence continues at coordinate 18,994,494 of OX388046.1, read as the reverse complement.
AACTTGTTTTTCGTTATACTGTCCTACAACAGTATTCATAGGAACGAAGTTGAAGAGGTCGTTTTCGGAATCCTTAAAATAAAAACAAAGAATGCAATTAAACTCGTGTTGTATTAGGTAAACAAACGTACGTTGATTCAAAAAATCTGATTTCAAGGACCTATTATGTACATATGTTTGACCCGCTACAGTAATGAATCAATTAATACGTTTTATATTTAGATAAAAAATAATGAAATAAGTATTTTAATTGTTACATAAAATACTGTTAAAGAAAATATTAACACTTACCGACATTACGCAATGATACTGTTTTAAATCACCCAGGACTCAGCAGGAGCAGAAATTGAATGGTCGATTTAAACATATTTCTTTCAGTTTATATACAATTTAATATTAATCCATAGAGTTCAAAGTCGTACATGTTTGTTAGATGTTGATATCCCGGACAAAAATGGTATGGTGAAATTGAAACCTCAAGACATCACGGCGTCAAGCATTTGATTGTTTACTATAAATATACATTGATAAAATAAACACTACTGTGCGTTTGTTCACTGTAATTTCTTTCATACATTTTATTGAGAAGATTCGGCAAGCAAAACCATCGCATTTAAGTAGTATGTCTAATTTGGAATGTAAGTTCTAAGTTTATTTAAGGAGATGGATCCTAAAATTATGATATTAATGTATACTTTAGATATCATTATTTAAGGTTGAGATTTGTAGATTTGGGTAGGATTGCAAAGCATTTGTCCCGTGAAGAAGTCCTGAGTCAGGAATTTAGGGTCACGCGTGCATTACTTATATGGAAAAACCTCACGTGGATCCCGGCTATTTAAATATTGGAGAGTGAATAAGGGGCATCACTTCAGCTACCAGGAGCTCCAGATTAACATCAAGTACTTACGAAGAATCAACCTGCAATAAGGAAAATGTAAGTAGTTCTTTAATAAAATATGCATTAACTTATTCATACTAGCGCAGTAGTAGTAATTGTATTGTGATTCAAACGTCAAGTGGGTTCGATCCCCTAAATCGAGCAATGAGTTATTTTTCCTAATTGCAGTAAATCTGCTGTTCTATTTATGTTGTGTAGTTAATGTAGTGCAATATGGTATTGTTGCATAATAGAGTACTATGTTCTTTGATAGCTATGTGTGTGTGTCAGTATTCTAAAAAGAGGTATTTTAATATTAGGTGTAGAAAGACATACATTAATAATACAATAATTAGAATAGTGTGCCTACTTGACATGTCAAATTGGGATGTGCGCTTGAATAGTTATTTAATTGTGTTAATAATTATTTGTTTTATCCATTTCAGGTCGCACGAAAACGCCGAGACCCTTTTTCCCTCCGACGTCGACGAGGAACCTCAACTTCCAAAAAAGAAGCACGACGGGCGAAAAAGGAAGCACGCATCAACTCGCACGACGGAGCCCGCACGAGGGTCGTGGTCGTCACCATCAAGAGCAAGCCCGACGCCTGCCGTGCCGTCGTCGGCGCCGCCGCCGTCCCGTCCATCAGCTTCAAAGAAGCCGTATATCAAACCCATCCCCCCGAGGAAGTGCACGGTATACGATCTGTTTGGAACCGATAGCGAGGACGACGAGAAAGAGGTCCCTGCAGTTACTGGTAAAACACCGTTAACTTCATATATAACACGACGCCTTGCAAACGGCCAATCGCGACAAACTCACGAACATAAGCCGGGAACGCACTATATAGATTTGAAAATATACCGGTGCGATGAAATAGAAAAAGTTCCGCCGATGAATAGGTGGCGCCAAGCAATTGTCACGCTTAAAAATCAAACCTTTGACAATACAGATGCTTGGCAACATTTGTCTAATTTTATTATAGCTACAAGAAAAGAGTTTGTTAAGTGCCCACCAACATTTGGGAGTAACTATTATTGAAATAGTAAGTACCTAATTATAAAAGGAGGTGCTTAACCTAATATGACACGTCATACCTATTCACTTACTCACTTTTTTTTATATTACTCTCTTCTAATAATTAGATATTATTATGTTTTATATCTCTAGTTTTATGAAATCGGTTAATACATTACTCGTATTATGTAACAAATAATAGGCAGATTGCGATTACATTATTATAGATAGACACTATTGCTAACGAATAGATTTTAGATGTAAATCTATTATAATGCAATAGCAACTTTAGGTGGTACTTATTTGTGCATATAAATAAATCATGTAATCGGTTATTGAAATTAAGTATTAATATTACTTCATATTACATCATATTTGATTTAATATTCATTTGCTTTTTATTTTTTCTTTTTTTCTTACAGTTACACCTAGACCCGGACTCAGAACAAATAACAACGATATAATCACGATATGTCCAAAATGTCACATTGAAATACCAAAAATTGAATATCAGTATCATTTGAGAACGAATTTGCATAAATCTAATTGCATACTAAAAACTGAAATTGAAAATATCGATATAATAGCCACGGCTTTTAAAAAGAGAATAATAAGTTACAAACTGAATCCATCAATGGAATACCTAACACCTGAGGAATTCCTAATGGATAATCGGGATAAGGTCATAAGACTTATTAACGATTGTTTGATAAAACAAAATTGTGTTAAATTAAACTTTGAGCTTTTTGCTTATTTCATTCTTCCAAAATCTGAAGAGCAACAGCTTAAATCATTTAACACAAAATATGAAATTTTATATAAGAATAATACAGATTTAAATGATTTATATTTGAAAACAATACATACATTTGATAGAAAGCTCTCAGAGTTCCAACATCGTGAATCTGGTTGGACTTGTTTGTTTATAAGTCATCTAGAAATAAACATTAACAAATACTCTCCTTTGAAAGGTGGCACCTATACAGATTTGCCGCAAGTAATAAAAAAAACTAGAAGTTGTTTAAATATTAAAAACAGTGATAACAACTGCTTTTTATGGAGTATTGTCGCAGCATTATATCCCACCCAAACGAATGTTTGCAGAACAAGTTCATACCCACATTTTTCAAAAGTTTTAAATATAGATGGTCTGTCATTTCCCCCATCATGTAAAGATATTAAAATATTTGAAAATTTAAATCCCCACATAAGTATTAATATATATGGATTAGATAATAGAAACATGGTCACTGGTCCTTTATATGTGACAAGTTTAAGAAAAAACCAGCATGTCAATTTATTGTACTTTGAACAGAAAGGTAATGGGCATTATTGCCTGATAAAAAATCTATTGAGATTGATCAAAAGTCAAATAAGTAAACATAAAGGTAAAATGTACCTATGTGAGACCTGCCTACAAGTTTTCACGAGTGAAGCGAGATATAGTGCCCACAATATGTGTCCTAAGATTTTGACAATGTTACCTGAAAAAAATAGTATTCTTCAATTTAAGAACTTCGAAAGAAAACAAAAAATTAATTTCGTTATATACGCCGATTTTGAAAGTCTTTTACTAAACTGCAACATAAATGTAACTGAAAATACTCGTACCTATAAGGTTCATGAACCTTCATGTTTTGGTTACTATATTTGTTGTTCGCACAATACGAACCTGAATAAGTATGTCACTTATAGAGGAGCTGATAGTGTAGAAGTATTTATAAAATATTTAATAAGAGATTTGGAGTACATTCACAGTATCTTATTAAATAAAATACCTATGGCGCCTTTAACTAAGGACCAGGAAAACGATTACAAAAATGCCACTACATGTCATATCTGTAACTATTTGCTCTTTGACGATAAAGTAATGGATCATGACCACATCATCACAATACCGAGGCGCAGCACATTCACATTGTAATTTAATGTTAAGAGTTTGCCCTTTCGTGCCTGTTATTTTTCATAACCTATCTGGCTATGACTCCCACCTATTTATAAAAGAATTATCGAAGTATGAAGGTGCTTTTAAAATTATACCAAAAACCAAAGAAAGGTATATGTCATTCACAAAAGTACTCCATACTAAAAATACATTAAAATCAAGGCCTATTCAAGTTAAGTTCATAGATTCATATCAATTTCTTAATTCAAGTTTAAGCACATTAGTAAATAATTTGAATGGAACCGACTTTATCAATTTATCAAAAGAATTTCCAGACATTAATTATAATCAGTTAAAGTTGTTACGACAAAAAGGAATTTATCCCTATGATTATATGAATGCATACTCAAAATATAACGAGACTCAACTTCCATCGAAAGTTTGTTTCTATAACAGTTTAAATTGTCAACATATTAGCGATGATGAATATGCACACGCACAATCTATTTGGCAGTCATTTAATATTAAATCACTTGGAGAATATACAGATTTATATTTAAAGACCGACGTGTTACTTCTTTGTGACGTATTCGAAAAATTTAGACAGACTTGTCTGGATCATTACCAACTTGATCCAACGTATTGTTACGAGCTTGGGGTTCGTTACAATAAAAACAGCCGATTAAACAACCAAAACTGACACTTTAATCCACAACACTAATTATCACTTTAAAACACACTAATTATAAAACACAATCGCACTACTGAACACTTCACTTCACTATAATTCGCAGTCGAAGATCGCTCTCGAAGTTATCGTTTGTATCGCCAATTCAATACTGACTGCCGTCGCCGGATGTCCGCCCTTTATATACCGACAGTCATTTCCAGAACCCTCCTGTATGGAAACCTCTGGAAAGTTCGGGCACACACAGGTCCCGTCAAAACATCGAGAATGTTTTAGCACGTAAATGTCAGCTACTGGATACTAGATGGCGCCAGCAGTATGCCAGTATCTGCTACTCGATACTAGATGGCAGGCACGTAAATGTTTGGTTTGTTTCCGCTACCTGCTACTAGATGGCGTTAGCAGCACGCAAATGCCGCCATGTCCCCAACATTAATTCTGGCGCGTAACACTGCCCCCTCCTAAGACATGCTCGCCCCGAGCATTATCGGCCCCATAATAACGCGCCAGTCGATCCACGTGGACGATTTTAGGAGCACTTCTTGTACCTTTTTGTATACGGTAGGTCACGTCATTGATTTTTGTCGCAATCTGGTACGGCCCGTCCCATTTAGCTTGAAGCTTAGGAGATTTGCCTTTACTGCGAACTGGATTGTGCAACCACACTAGTGAACCTTCATCGAACCCTTTATTGTTCATTTTGCGGTCATAACGGGTTTTCATCTTGTTAGACATTTGCTGGCCCGATTCTCTGACGTGCTCATAAATGTCATTCATTTTGTTCCGCAAGTCATTCGCATAATCGGTTATACTACGTGGGGCATCAGGTGGCATTCCAGTGATCAGGTCTGCCGGCAGCCGTAATTCTCTACCAAAGTTTGCGAAAGCTGGTGTCACTGATGTGCTTTCGTGAACAGCACTTCGGTATGACAGCAAAAATGGTTGTATATGCTTGTCCCAATCGCGTTGCCGGTTTTCCACAACTTTTGCCAGGTATCTCTCCAATGTCTGATTGAATCGTTCCACCATTCCATCCGATTGTGGGTGGTAAGAAGTTGTTCTCGTTTTATGAGTACCCATCACTCTACAAGTTTCCTGGAATATTTGTGACTCGAAATTCCTTCCTTGATCGCTGTGAATTTCCAAAGGTACTCCAAAACGACAGAAGACTTCATGAACCAGTTTATCTGCAACTGTTGAAGCTTCTTGATTTGGAATAGCGAAGACTTCCGGCCACTTAGTGAAGTAATCCATTACAACCATGAAGTACTTGTTACCACTTTCACTTTCCGGAAACGGTCCCGCAACATCCAGAGCTATCCTTTCCCATGGTGCACCAACATTGTACAATTGCAATGCACCTCTGCTACGAGTTTGAGGTCCTTTTACAGCCGCACAACTTGTACATTTGCGACACCAGTCCTCGACATCGGCACGACAATGGACCCAGTAAAACCGTTCCCGTATCTTCAGTAGAGTCCGTTTCACTCCCATATGGCCTCCTGAACAGCCATCATGGTACAGCTGTAGAACATCCGGTACTTTAGCTTTAGGGACAACCATTTGCAAATGACAGCTGTCTCCTCGAGCATTTTCCCATTTACGGCACAGTACTCTATCCTGAATCACTAAGCTGTCCCATTGGGCCCAATAACTTTTTGTGATCGAACACATCGCTGAGACATCACTCCACGTGGGCTTAGGAGCACTGGCCTTCATCCACTCCAGAATCGGCTTGATGTCTGAATCTTCGTGCTGAGCATGTTGTAGGCTTTCCTTCCACTCGTTGCTGAGGTCTGTCTTGAGCATCCTCATAGGTATGACTTCTTTACCCTCTTGCCTAGTACAATGCTTGCAGTCTTCAGGGCAAGGTCTTCTTGATAGTGCATCAGCGTTGCCATGAGATTTTCCACTGCGATGTTCTACCACAAAGTCGTATTCCTGCAGTAGTTCAGTCCATCTCGCAACTTGTCCTTCTGGATTTTTGAACTGTAATAGCCATTTCAGCGCAGCATGGTCAGTTCGTAGGTGAAATTTCCGCCCCAGTAGATATTTGCTAAAATGTTGCAATGACTTTACCACAGCAAGCAATTCCCGTCTCGTGACACAATAATTCCTCTCCGGTTTCGACAATTACATGCTGAAGTACGCAATCACAACCTCTTGGTCGCCATTCCGCTGAGATAACACACCGCCAAGTCCGATATCACTTGCGTCTGTGTCAACTATAAATTCCTTGCTGATATCAGGATACCCCAAAATAGGTGTTTTGCACAGACGGTCCTTTAGCTCCTGGAAAGCGATGTCGCAACTTTCATCCCAACAGAAATGTCGCTTTTCCTCAGTTAGCTTGTGCAGGGGTTTGGCTATATCTGCAAAGTTCTTGACAAAACGCCGATAATAGGAGCACAAACCTAAAAATGCTCTGACCTGCGTCTTGTCTTTTGGAATTGGCCAATCCTTGACAGCGGCGATTTTCTCTGGATCCGTGCGGATACCTTCTTCCGACACAACATAACCCAAAAAGCTAACTTGCCGTTTGAAAAATGAACACTTTTTCGGACTCAACTTGAGGTTGGCACTCTGGATCTTCATGAGCACGCGTTCCAGGTTTTGAAGATGTTCTTCAAACGTACGGCCTACGATGATGATGTCATCCAAGTAGACAAGGCAGGCATCACCAATCAACCCGGTTAGTACCAGTTCCATCAATCTTTCAAACGTTGCCGGAGCGTTACACAATCCAAATGGCATAACTTTAAATTGCCATAGACCCTTTCCTGTCGAAAATGCAGTTTTCTCCTTGTCTTTCGGGTCAATTTCTACTTGCCAGTAGCCACTTTTTAGATCTAGAGTGCTAAACCACTTTACTCCAGTAAGCATGTCCAGCGTGTCATCAATTCTTGGCAAGGGATAGCTGTCTTTCTTCGTAACGTCGTTCAGACGACGATAATCAACACAAAACCGCATGCTGCCGTCCTTCTTCCTTACCAGCACTACCGGTGAACACCATGGACTGGATGAAGGTTCTATAACACCATCCTTCACCATTCCGTCGATCATGGTTTCCACTTCCTTTTCACGTGCTACCGGTAATCTCCTTGGCCGTTGACGGATAGGCAAATCTTCTCCTGTGTTTATTTTGTGTTGAACTAAGCCAGTCTTCCCAATGTCAGCATCGTTCGAAGAGAAAACATCGGTGTACTTAAGTAACATCCTCTTCGCCTTGACCATTTCATTTTGAGACAGAGCGCTGCGACAGTCTTCTAAAAGTGTGGTCACTCTCGTTTGTGCATCCTTGCTGAGGGTCCCAGTTGATAGATATTGGCATCGACGCAACCAATCCACTTCCTCGCAGGTACCCATCAGTGTGCCCTTTTCTATCACCTGCTCCTTGTCACAAAGGTTCAGCACACGTACTCCTGAGATGTCGGTGGCTCGGACCAATGTTCGTGCCACTTTCCATGGAAGGTCATTGTCTACCCTTTCCACGAGTACGCAACGATGAGTTTGCCCAGGATTCCGAGGAAGACTAACCGGTACAATCGTTTCCGATCTCGGAGGAAGAACAATCTTCTTTAGGTTGTACACATTTCCAGGTAAAGCCCCTTCCATGAAAAGTTCCTCTTGTCCACATTTCATAACTCCTTGATTAACGTCTATCTCACAACGATTCTTCCTCATAAAGTCTAAGCCCAGGATGCAATCGTCCATTATATCGGCCACAACAACATTATGCAGGTAGCTTTTGTTGCCTAGCTTCAACTCTATCTCTCTTTCTCCTCGGACGGGTATGCGCTGACCGGTGGCTGTTACCAAATTTATACGCTCTCGGTTGTATGCAGAGTCCCCAAGGAGCCGACTTATAATTTGGGAACTGACAACCGTGCGAGAAGCTCCAGTGTCTATCGTCAGCTTACATGGTGTCCCGTTGACCTCGCCCTTGATGATAAGGCTGTTCCCGTCACGGGTTTGTGAGATCGAAATCCTTGGGGCTCCTTGAACATTAGCCAGCACCCGCCCCGCAGTCCTGGCTTTTACTCGTTTCCCTGCTGTTGCTGGGCGGTGCTATTAGCCGCCCTGCCCTCTGGAGATCGGCTACCTTCCCCTTCTGCAGTTCGCTTAGGGCAACTGGATCGAAGGTGGCCCCTTTCACCACAGCCGTAGCACCTAGGGCTGTATCCTTTAACACGATCGCGAACTGTAACCGCTGCCACCTCCCTGACGCGGTGGGAACGATGATCTTGCCGCACAGCTTCCACCTCCAGTGCATGGGCCAAGGCGTCCTTAAGCGTCCCGTGGTGCCCGAGCCTCACTGCAGTCCTAACCTCAAGGTCGCGGATGCCGTCGATGAATGCCTGCACCAGGTTCCCTTCAATGAGCGCTGGTGCAGACTGGTATGCTTTTCGCACCAGCTTCTCCACTTCCAGGGCCCACTGCTGCAGGTTCTCACCGCTGCGTTGCACGCGATCCCTTAACTGCGCACGAAACACGTGCTCCAGATGGGCGTCGCCATACCTAGCTTCCAACGCCTCAAGCAGCTGCTCGTAAGTCACCTCCTTACCGAGAGCTTCCAGGACAGTTAAGGCCTGGTCGCGCAGGCCTAGGGTGAGGGCAGTCATGGCCTGATTTTTACTCCACCCGTTCGCCCTCATGACAGCCTCAAACTGAATCTTGTAGGCCGACCAAGAAGACGTCCCATCGAACGGCGGCACTTTGAACCCACGTGGCGAAGGTGTAGTGGCTGCTGAAGTAGCAATCCCATCTCCAAGTTTAAGGTTGCCCAACTCCTTCTTCATATCAGCAATGACGTCATCAAACTTGCTGATCCTGGTTTCAGCGTCTGACAAGCGGTTGTCATGCTGAGCAACCTTATCCTTCACCTCCTTCATGTCTTTCCTGAAGGACGCGTGAAGTTCCTTCATGAGGAGCATCTGTTCTTCCTGGCGGCGCGCCTGCTCCTCCTTGTCAAGCTTGAGCTGCTCTTCCAAACGACGGGCCTGTTCCTCCTGTCGTCGGGCCTGCTCCTCCTGTCGTCGGGCCTGCTCCACCTTGTCGTGCTGCAACTGTTCTTCCAACCGACGGGCCTGTTCCTCCTGTCGGCGGGCCTGTTCCTCCTGTCGGCGAGCCTGCTCCTGCAGCATCATCATCAGAGCAGCAAAGTCTGGTGGTGGTGATGCCGGAGCTACCGTGGACGGGCCGGCCTCCATGGTCGGTAGCTGACCTGCCGACGTCTGCGGCGTTGCACCACCAAAACGCCTCTGGTCCGTCTCCTGCTGGCGTTGACTACGGGTACGGATACCCTCCGTGTCGTCCTTTGGCAGAATCGGCATGATTATCCCACTTCTGACACCAATTGTTACGAGCTTGGGGTTCGTTACAATAAAAACAGCCGATTAAACAACCAAAACTGACACTTTAATCCACAACACTAATTATCACTTTAAAACACACTAATTATAAAACACAATCGCACTACTGAACACTTCACTTCACTATAATTCGCAGTCGAAGATCGCTCTCGAAGTTATCGTTTGTATCGCCAATTCAATACTGACTGCCGTCGCCGGATGTCCGCCCTTTATATACCGACAGTCATTTCCAGAACCCTCCTGTATGGAAACCTCTGGAAAGTTCGGGCACACACAGGTCCCGTCAAAACATCGAGAATGTTCTAGCACGTAAATGTCAGCTACTGGATACTAGATGGCGCCAGCAGTATGCCAGTATCTGCTACTCGATACTAGATGGCAGGCACGTAAATGTTTGGTTTGTTTCCGCTACCTGCTACTAGATGGCGTTAGCAGCACGCAAATGCCGCCATGTCCCCAACATTAATTCTGGCGCGTAACAGTATTACATTACTGCATCTAGTTTAAGCTGGGATGCGATGTTACTGTATACAGGCGTCAAACTAGAATTAATTCATAGTTTAGAAATGTATGAATTTTTGGAAAAGGGAATACGTGGTGGCTTGGCACAATGTTCTCTTCGCCATGCTCAAGCTAATAATAAATATTTACCAAATTATGATGCATCTCAAAAATCAACTTATTTGGTTTATCTTGACTGTAACAATTTATATGGTTACGCAATGACAAAGAAAATGCCTGTTACAGATTTCCGTTTTTTGACAATTGATGAGATTGAAACAATAAATGTGTTATCATTATCAGATGATTCTGAATATGGATATATTTTAGAAGTTGATTTAATATATCCTGAGAATTTACATAATACGCATAGTGATTTACCTTTTGCGCCCGAGAAGTTCACACCTCCTGGAGGCAAAACATCTAAGTTAATTGCTAATTTATACGACAAATTCAACGATGTAATACATTACGTTCATTTAAAGGCATGTTTATTAAATGGACTAGTTTTGAAAAAAATACACCGTATTTTAACTTTTAGACAAGAAAATTATTTACAGAAATATATTGATTTGAATACTACATTGCGTCAAGCTTCAACAACTGTATTTGAGAAAGACTTTTTCAAACTCCTTAATAATGCTATATTCGGGAAAACTATTGAAAATAGACGCAAACAGGTTAATGTCAAATTAGTTACCATGTGGGATGATTACAATAATAAAACTAACAAGCATCACGGTGCAGAAAAATTAATTGCAAAACCAAATCTGAAAAGCATTGCGATCTTTTCTGAAAATTTTGTAGCTATTCAATTAACTCCTGAAAAAATTATTTTAGATCGCCCTATCTATATTGGGTTTACAGTACTAGAATTCGCCAAGGAACATTTGTATAAATTTCATTACAACTTTATTAAAAACAAATATAAAACTCGCGCAAGACTGTGTTATACAGACACAGACAGCCTTCTTTATTCTATAAATACAGAAGATGTTTATGAAGACATAAAAAATGATGTCGCAAAATTTGATACAAGTAATTTCCAGACCGATAATTGTTACAGCATGCCAAGAGTAAATACTAAAATTCCAGGTCTATTTAAAGATGAACTGGGGGGTGACATCATAAGCGAATTTGTAGGACTGAGAGCTAAACTATATTGTATAATTACTGCAAAAACTCGCATCACAAAAGCAAAAGGAATATCTAAAGCTGTTACTAATCGATTAAAATTATCTCACTACAGTAAAGCTTTAACAAATAATATCAATTTCAAATGTAAAATGAATGTAATTAAATCACTCAAGCATGTACTGTACTCTCAAGAAATTAATAAAATAGTATTAAATAGAAATGATGATAAGAGACAAATACTCACGAACCTAGTTGAAACTTTACCTTGGGGTCACTGTGAAACTTTATTTTGAAAAATAACTTATAGAAATAAATACTTTTTATGTGAATAAATTGTAATGGTGTTATAATCTTTGTTTATAATTAGTATAAGTAAAGCATACATTATATATTAATTTAGTGAGTAGTAGTGATAATTTTCGTATTTAATCATAATTTTAACATCTGAATAAAACACTTATAACTAATGCATGATTTTTTATTGTTGTTATGCCCACTATTCACAAATAAATAACATACCAACTTATTATTATTATTTACGGCAGGTATAAACATAAAATGGATACCTAAGCACTATAAGTAGGTATACCGAATAATACGTTCCCTTTACATTTGACATGACAACTTTAAACCAATCTCAATCATTTGTTACTATTATTATACTTAGGCTTTATATATCTATGTATGGGTAAAATAGAATTAATAGTCAAAATGAAGTTGATCAAACAACACACATCGCTTAATGTCAATCATATAAATCTTGGTGACTCTGATAACCACATCAGGCATAGCATTCTGTTACCAAATACGATTCGATGTATTATATGCGGTCCCTCGAATTGTGGAAAAACAAACGTAGTTCTTAGTTTATTGTTACATGAGAATGGTCTAAAATTTCAAAATCTTTATCTGTACTCAAAAACTAACTTTCAACCAAAATACAGATTCTTACGAGAAGTTATAAGGAGAGTTCATCAGATCAAGTTTCATGAATTTAATGACGATAAAGAAGTCATAGCCCCGGATGAAGCACTAACCAATTCTGTATTTATTTTCGATGATGTTGCATGTGAAAATCAAATAAACATTCGTAATTATTTCTCCATGGGTAGACATAAACAAATCGATTGCTTTTATTTATGCCAAACATCCTCTAAAATTCCAAAACAGTTGCTACGTGATAATGCAAACTTTCTTATAATATTTAAACAAGACGATGTAAACTTGAAACATATTTATGAAGAACATGTTAGTTCTGATATGTCCTGGAATCAATTCAAAAATATTTGTAATACAGTTTGGAGGGAGTCATATAACTTTGTTAGTATTTGCAAAGACTCTTCATTAAACAACGGAAGGTATAGACAGAATTTAGTTTTTTTAAATTTTGAGCGATAATGTGTAATTATATAAATCAATAACATATAAATCTAACTCAGTATTATATCTTCTTTGAATGAGTACACTTGCTATAATAGAACATGGAAAAGAATATTAAAATAGAATTAATTAAATCTGTAGACTCCATAAAGAGTAAAATAAAACAAATGAAGGACCAGGAACACTCTATGAACTTGTCACTTGATAAAATGCTAAAAACCGTCACAGACCCCCTTCAGCGATTAGTCGATTCAAATACATCAATAGGAAAAATAAAGCATTTACAAAATACAACACCCCAAAATTCTGACGACATTGAATTAGATGACATCAATACTAGTTCATCTACAAAGTTTGAAGACTGTTTCGATCCAAAGCTGAATTCTGCACAAGTACTTAGAAAGTCTCCTACAATAGAAATACCGGATGATTTAGAAATTTCGCTAGAAGGCCGTGATATCCATGGTATTTATGATGGTGTAAATATACCGTTTGGAATAAGAAGTGTAAACAAAACATTGCTAATGGGTAATTCAGTAGTCTCATTTTCTAAAATCGATAGTTTGAGTGACGACAGTGTCATTTTGATTAAAGTCGGTGACAAATCCTATAATTTAACCCCTGGCTTAAAAGAACTTTTACTTCGAAGAAAACCTGATTTAAAATTAATATCGAGCAAGGATAGACTTGTCTATAAGGACATGCTGCATTATACAAATGCGCATAAGAGAGATTTTAATCCTGATGGCCAAATAAGAGGTGATAAGGGAATTAAATATCGTGAAGTAATCAGACCATTATTTTCCGAATCGTTAAATGAAAATTCTCACACTGGAGGAAGCTTACCAACCCTAAATAAATACAAAAATAACACTGCCTTGGTATATTGGGATGACTCTAACGAGCTGGTTGAGCGATTGAAGCTATTAGTTGCCTCCAGTGATGCTGGCAACACAAACCATGACAATGAAATTTTATCAATAATTGAAGAATTGAAAGAAGCTCGCATCATTAAAGAATAAATACTCACGATGATATAATTATCATTCAGTATTAAATCCGGATTCAAAACAATTGTACTGAATTGTGAACATGAGCAAAACCGACGTGGTAAACGAAATTCATAAAAATGCGCGGGTGAACTTTCCGCGAAGATGTGTTATTATGAAAGATATAGATGACCTGTGGCAAGCAGACTTAGTCGATATGCAATCAATTTCAAAGCAAAATAAAAATTACAGGTTTATTCTTGCAATTATTGACACATTTTCAAAATATGCTTGGTGTTTTCCTCTAAAAAGTAAAACCAAAGAAAATGTATGTAACTCTTTTAAGAAATTATTGGATAAAGGACGTGTTCCTAAAAATCTGCAAACAGATAATGGAGCAGAATTTTACAATAATCAATTTCAAAAGCTTATGAAAACTTATCACATTAATCATTATTCAACCTTCTCGACAAAAAAAGCTTCAATAGTTGAGCGATTTATCAGGACATTAAAATCGAAAGTTTATAAGGAATTTAGCTTAAGAGGCAGCTACAATTGGATAGATAGCACGCTTAATAATGTTATTTACAAATACAATCATACTTATCATCGGACAATTGATGAAGTTCCCGCTAATGTAGATAACATTAATAAAAAATATATATTAGAAAGGTATTCAAGATTCGTAAAAAAGCATCATATTATAAGCAAATATAAAATTCGTGATTATGTGCGTATCAGTAAGTACAAAGGGACATTTGAAAAAGGTTACACTCCCAACTGGTCTACAGAAATATTTAAAATTCGAATGATACAAAATACAACTCCTATCACCTACTTGTTAGAAGATACAATCAGAGGTCAGCCTATTTTAGGCGCATTTTATGCGCAAGAGCTTCAAAAAACAAAACATCCCAATGTGTATCTAGTCGAGAAAGTTCTTAGAAGAAAAGGTAATAGGGTTTTAGTAAAATGGTTAGGTTTGTCTTCAGATGAAAATAGTTGGATTGATAAAACAAATATATTATTATAAAAATTAAACGTTTACGACAATTCAAATTATAAGTATTTAATAAAGTGTTCCATCCATATTCATCAGTCTTATAATGTTTATTGGAGAGAGTAGTCTTCTCAATTGGATTATAAATCACTTACCTTTTGAATTACACTTACCAGGATATAATTATTGTGGTCCTGGTACAAAATTAATTAATAGGCTTACACAAGGAGATAACGGAATTAATAAATTAGACGAATATTGCAAAGATCACGACATTGCCTATCATAAATCATCAAACTTAAAGGATCGACACGAAGCTGATTTAATTTTGTTAAATATGGCAAAAGAACGAGCAGTTGCTTCGGATGCGAGTGTAGGTGAAAAAATTGCGGCACGCTTAGTAAGCCGGGTTATGTCGACAAAAATTAAAACTGGTTCTGGTTTGATAAGTAGTAGTAGTAGTAAAAAGTGTTGTAGAAAAGTTACATCTGGAAAAGGGTTAAAAAGTAAATTAAAAAATGTTATTTCTAAAGCCAAGAGACACATGAAAAACTTAAAACCGAAAAGTAAAAGAACTGCTATAGAATTGGCTATCGCTGCTGCCAGAGAATTAGCTCATGATTCAGCTATTAAACTTCCTCGTGTTATTCCTATACCAAAAACTGGTGGAGTATTGCCGTTGATTCCTATTTTTGCGGGATTATCAGCGGCAGGGGCTTTAGCAGGTGGTGCAGCTGGTATTGCTAAAACCATTAACGAATTCAAGATGGCTAAAAAATTGTTGGATGAATCGAAAAGACACAATGAAAAAATGGAAGCGCTTTGTATTGGCAAAGGATTACACCTTAAACCACATAAAGGCGGGCTTGGAATTTTTGTATCAAAAGAAAAAAACTAAAATATTGGCTACCCAAACGAGCCTTAACTAACTTTGACATTTTAAAATATGGAAAAAGTATTCCTTATTTTAGAGGTGTCTTTATGAGAGATGAGCTCCCTAAATGCCCTTTTATAAAAGAATGTGGAGTTATTAATTTAGATAGTTCTAAAAATCCTGGTTCTCATTGGGTAGCCTATGCAAAATATAATGATTATATTGAGTATTTCGATAGTTACGGAAATCTTAAACCTCCTAAGGAATTTATAAAATACGTAGGGCCTAATGTCTGATACAATTATGAAAATATACAACGTGATCATCCCTTTAATTGCGGACATCTATGTTTGAAATTCTTAAAGAATTTTTGGTGTAATCAAGGAATAAAATGAACAGGATATTCTTTAAAACTTCAGTATGAAAGCATGTCTACTACGGTTAGCATCTCTGGGAATAAATCTGAATTGGTTTCGTATTTTCAACCACCTCTACATTTATCTGATCGATACGAGTGCGGTTTGCTATACTTTTCAGTATTAAATTCTAGACCAAATGCGAGCATCAATAATAACAATCTGTCTGTAATCAGAATTGAATGTGATCTTGTTCACGGTTCATACTGCAACGGAGTACCAACTTATTTTATTCACGAATTTGTATCTGATACTGCTCCAGGTCACCGGTACATAGAAATACCGCAAAACGTTATTTACTTCCCAGTGAACAAAAATCTAATTTCATCTATATCTGTTAAGATTGTTGATCAACTTGGAAACTGTATTAACTTTGGTGAAGAACATATTCATTTACGCCTTCATTTAAGAAAAACAAAATGATTGTTTATTATAAAAACACTCCAGTGAAAATCAAACGTCTTATTCCACCTACGACCATTAAAGTGCATAGACGTAAGATAAAAGTGAAAAAATTGAGTAAAGCAAATAAAGATTTTCTTAAAGCTCTAGGTTTTAAAGTATGAATATTCTGCAAATTACTGAATCACCCCACTTCGATAGTTCGATTGAAAGCTATGAAGTCCACTCCTACAATCCCTACACTAACAGCTTTAGAGAAAACGATGAAATCAGAATTCCCATTCACCAACAAGACATATACGTGTTGCCGTCAGCCAGTTCAATTTACGTCGAGGGCCAAGCAAAGTTCTTCGACAAAGATGGAAAGCCGATTAAGAAAAATATTACGTTCAGTAACAATCCTGTTATGTTTTTGTTTCAAGATATCAGATACGAAATAAATGGTATTGAAATAGATCGCATTAAAAATTCTGGAATAACGTCGACAATAAAGTCATACATTTCAATGAATGATGGAGAAAATAAAGTTGCTGCCTTGTGGGGGTGGAACATAGATGGATCCAAAACTGATGGCAATTTTAGTGCTATTGTACCTTTAAATAAGATATTAGGATTTGCGGAGGATTACAATAAAATTGTGATAAATTGTAAACATGAACTTATTCTGAATAGAAGTAACTCTAACTTAAACAGTATCATAGTGACTGACGAAGTTTCACATTTTCAAATAGACATACAAAGATTGCAATGGCGGGTACCACATATAAAAGTGTCAGACCGCGAACGACTTAAACTACTAAAACACTTAGAAAGAGATAAACCTATTCAGATAGCGTTTCGAAATTGGGATTTATATGAGTATCCTTTGCTCCCTAAGACTACAAAACATTCTTGGTCAGTTAAGACTGCATCGCAATTAGAGAAACCTCGATATGTAATTTTTTGCTTGCAAACCAACAGAAAAAATAATAAAACCAAAGACAGTTCTCTGTTTGATCACTGTGGGATTACCAACGTAACACTGTTTTTGAATTCACAGTATTATCCTTACGAGCCTCTAAGCTTAAATTTTGCCGATAACAAATACAATATATTATATGAAATGTATGTGAAATTTCGTCAGTCGTATTACAACTGTCCTGCAGACCCCTTGCTTGATTTGGTTGATTTCAAGGAAAAGGCTCCTCTCTTTATCATAGACTGTTCAAGACAAAACGATAGTTTGAAAACCGGCCCCGTGGATGTGCGGCTGGAGATTGAATGTTCAGCGCCTATACCAGATAAAACAACTGGATATTGTTTAATTATTAACGATCATCTTGTGGAATATAAACCTTTGAGTAACATAGTGCGTAGGTTATCATGACTGCCATTGTAGATGTTCAAGGTTTTAAAACAGAAACAAATGAATTTATCATTAAAGAAATTGCTGTATTATGGAATAAACAAATTCAGGTGTTTTTAATTAAGCCACCATTTCCTTTTTACGATTTGACGGAACCAGAAAAGCGGCAAGTAAGTTGGATTGAACGTAATAGAAACATATACTGGAGAGACGGATTTGTGCCTTACTCAAATCATCAGAATTTGATTGTAAATATTTTAAGAGATAAAAGTGTTTACACCAAAGGTTTAGAAAAAGTGTTGTGGTTAAAAAATATATCAAACAATAATAATGTAAATAATTTAGAAGATGAAGGTTGTCCTAATTTATTAAGCTTGTACAATAAATATGAACATTATCATGATGTGTATAGTTGTATTTATCATGATTCAATATGTGCTTTAAAAAATGTTATATGTTTAAATAAATGGTGTAAAGATAATAAATTTTTAACCTAAATATTTTCTTGTTTAATTTTTCACGATAGAGTAATAAGTAACTGTTTTCCTATCCCTACCAATTCCCGTCCAATGTTAATCGGTATAAGTTGCTGGTTACAGCTGTGCGATGTCATTACACATTTATAATTATCTGTATCAAGAACTAGGAAGTGAGTAAACAGAACATGTCTCAAAATAAATACAATCCTCGATATGACATGTATAATGCCTATAAAATGCGTGAATTTTCATTTAGTTACTATTGGGCAACGGCTGATTCAAGGAGGAGAAGATTGGTCATGGAAATGGCTGACGCTGGATTTTTTTATTGTGGAAATGGTGTCACTGATATAGCAGCATGTTTTTCATGTGGAGGTGTTATACAAGATTGGGAGATTTACGATGATCCCTGGATGCAGCATGTTATACAATTTCCTCAATGTTTTTATTTGAACGCTGTGAAAGGAAAATATTATATTAATAACTGTCTGAAACAGTTTTCTCTATTAGAATATGTGTCATTGCATCGTGCTCCAAAATGAGTCGGTTAATATCTACCCTATTAGAATGTTTATGTACATGATGCCACATTGCACTTAAAATGAGACTAATTTGTGTATATATTATACAAACGTCGTGCATCACAGCACTTCAACTCTGAACATTACAGTGCAAAGTCGAATCTATCTGCTAAATAAATAACTAAATTTATTTATATTATCCATAATGTTTCACTCAGTGCAATCTGATTTAGATGGAATTCGTAAAAAAAATTTCAAGAATGTTAGGGGTGAGATAATTTATATTCAAGATATGCACTCTGGAAAAAAAATATCGAACACAAGTGAATTAAAACATCAGGATAATGATACAACCCAAACAGAAGATTTATTTTCCCAGAAGTTTGAAGATTCAGTGATACCTAACTTGAAAAATACTCAACGTCTTACCAAAAGCCAACCTGGTAAGAATCTTTGCACATTCAAAAAAGTTGGCAACAAACAAGCTGATCATGAAAAATCGATTGTGAGTTCGTCAAAGACTGGGAGTAATATTTCGACATCATCAGCAGATGTATTCCATCAGGAGAGTGATACAGCGCCTGAGTTGGTTTTACCTGCATTAGAAGATATTGATTGTTACCAGTTACTGCCAGGAAATGAAATTTATTTCATATAAATTGTGTCACTATCACTGAAGCGAGAGAAAGTGATCCAGAAACCCGCAGATAAACTAAAATATAAATTTTTCAAAGAAACAAAAAATACAAATAATTCTTAGTGGAGGAGGAAACATTATATGATACAAGAATCTGTCTGAAGATGAAATTCTTATCCCATCCATTGTGTCAGAATACAAAAATGTTTATATTTTAAATTAAAATTATTTTTTAGTTTTATTTAATAAGACTTGCGACAAATATGACGTAAATAAAACACAATCCTTATCAAATGATAAAGTATTTTTATTTTACCTACAGTATAAAACACGAGTTATTGACATACAGACTGCTCATAAAAATCGAATGCAGGATCGTTGATGAATTGGTTGATGGATCGATAAGTACCCCCGAACTACTTATTTGAGTTTTAGTGAATTATCTAATCTGATTATATAAATAGTGAATAATATAAAACTGACTGAGTTTGAGTTTTAGTAATTTATCACTTTAGCACGAATGAATGAATGATGAAAACTGTTGGTTTTAGGATCTAATCTGAAAATATAAATAGTGAATAATAAAAACTGAATTAATAGTGAAAATTGCGAGTTTTCAGATCTTATCTGATCTGGAAACCCCAATTTTTACCTACTGCCGATGTCTCGACGAACGATTGTTATTGTCCTCTAATGTGCATTTATAATTACTATAGTCAAATACAAATTCTATAGTTACAAATACGTAAGACGAAGCTAATCCCAAGAAAACAAGTAAAGGTCCTGGTAAAACATAATCTATTCTTTTTTCTTCATATCTACTTATTTCGTTTTTGTTGACATGTTAGATTTTAATTAATTTTTATTTTGATTAATTTTCAGTTTTTTTTTTTGTTTGTTTGTGTATAATGTCATTTCAAATTATTTTATTGTATAAAATACTTAATTTGATTAATTCAACGTAATGTAAAGTGAGTAAGTGGAAAGTTGTGCACTCATTCTTATATTTGCTTCTTATTCTTGGAAGGACACTGACTTCTAAGGTACAGGCATATGCCTAGTTTCGAAGTCAAGGTTTCATTGTTTGTAATTTTAACCTTTTACATATGTAAAAGCCATACAGATGCGAAAGCTATGATTATGAAAATATTGTAGTATAACTTTCTTCTAACATACATACAGAGTTATAAACAACTTGACTAATTAGCACTTAATTATGTTTTTGAGATGGCATTGCTTCTATTAAAGCTTAGATTTCAAGGCAAATAGACTGTGATGGACGGACAGATAGACACACGAGAATGATCCCATAATAATGGTTCCATTTTTTTCTTATGGACGTTCGGATTCGGATTTTTTAAGACGAGATGTCTTAAAAAATATATATATAATAAAAAGATACTTATTTGCCTCCCAATAAAATCCAGAATAGAGTATGTCACTTTTCCGTCTAACATATTTTTTTAGCAAAATCTAGTTTTTACCACAGTTCTGCGCCAGACAGCTAATATTAAATCGGAAACCTAACGTTTTATCCCTTATATTTTCTAATGCACGCACAACCGCTTCTAAGTACAACACAATACTTATAACGGTATTTGGTGACTAGCCAAAACACTAGATTAAAACAACAGACTAGAACTAAGTTTGAAATCTAGGTCCAGAATTTAGATTTTGTACCTAGACAAACCCATCTAGCATTGTAAGTCGTGTCTCGACTAAATGGATCGGTGGTGAGTCCTAGTTTCGGTAATGGTCGCTTTCCGGTTCATGTAAATCGGGGATATCTGCTCTCCTTGATTTAGAAGGTGTTTTTTATTTAAACTGTTAGTATTATGGAGTATTTTGGACGTTTGAAAAGTAAAACAAAAGGTGCTCCTTAAAATCTCATATATTTTAAGGAGCATCTGTTTTGCAGTTGCAAACTAATACAGACCGGTAATTCTTGAATTTTCCGCATCCAAATCGCAGTTTATCAAAAATATCTCGCATATCCCAAGATTTTGACAAGATTTTAAGGTTGATTGTCATCGAGATGATATCGAGACTTGAGAGGCTCTAAACAAACTGCCTTTCTATTACCGAATGCGACTCTCAAAATAAAAGGGATTGAAAAGTGACATTTCGACAGCGTTTGTCAATCCCATGCATTTTTTGACGTTTTGACAATCGCCTTCGCCACGCTACCGCTGACAAAATGTCACTTGTCTATAGAGCCAGCGGGTCTAAAAAGGCCACTTTAGTAGAATCAGCCAGCATATCAAGCTACCCAATACTGTCAAATTTTCCCAATCAACCTTGAAACTAATGCTTTAACAATAAAGATGAAAATGAAATTTGACAGATTGTTGTAAGATTAATTATGATCCTAATATGATTCTACTAAATTGTATTTTTTAGACCCGTTGGTGAGTTTAGGGAAACGACACTCCATAAGACAGAGATAATCAAACATTCCAAAACACCTTTATGAGATTAACGAAAAGTCGTCAAAACGTGGTTTTGGACACAACAGAAATTCGACTACTGACAATAGTTATTTCTGCTAGAATACCACAATAATAATAATAATTTATTTGTTTGTGTGTGTGTGTGTATTTATTTGTGTGTGTGTTTGTGTTTTGTATTCCTTTGTCATGTGCCATTTATTTTAATCGAAATCGAATGACAGATATTTCAACACCATTACCACGCGTTTTATTACAAATTGAGCGCATAAAAAGCATAACACAGAAATTCTAAGATATGCTTTTTATGATGCGTGCATATTTTGGTCATAAATTCACCCTCCCTAGAAATACATTGATATGCATGAAATAGGTACATTGTATAGGATTTCAACTTACGTTTGTGTTCGTTGTTTACGAAGTTACAATCAAAATCGACGCTAAACAAATTAAACGCAAATCAAGTGATACTGTTAGAAATTCATTAACCAATCTAATTCATACCGCGCGTTTGAAAATAAGTCTTATTTTTGCGATAACGTTTTTCCAAATACAGTTGTCTTACTATGGTAGACAGCAGACTCAAGTGCAATAACTGTTATTGACCCACATACATTTCTTTCAACTTTCTTAAAACAAACACAGAACGACTTTCTTAAAAACAAAAACAGAAATCCTGATGTATAAAATTATTCCGTTACTGAGTGAGTTAGTGACTGACACTAGATAACGCACAGCCGAAACTACTGGGCGTAGAAAACTGAAATTTAGGGTGTAGGTTCCTAAGAGGAGCACTAAGAGAGAAATGCCTGAAATTCCTACGGGAATGGGAAAAAATGAGATATGTGCGTACCATGTCGCGGGCAAAACTTAGTAAAGACATAAAACTGTCCTGAACTGACTTCTATCTTGATAAAAGTATCAAGATAGAAGTCAGTTAACGACAGCTGAACTAGAGAATGTTAAGACATTCTCTAGTAATGAAAAACGTTTCATAATTTATTGTTTGGGTATCTACGAAAGGATATAAGGGAAAGCTCAATGTAATTTTTTGGAATTTTATATGGCGCCTATCATTATACTTAAGCATCAAAGCTTTTGACAGGTACCTTTTAAGATTACCAAACACTTCATTACAGTCATGGTAAAGATCTTGTTGCTCTATATTCAGTCTATAAATCCACATAACATCTTCACTGAAATGAAACTATCTTCCGACAGATATTCCAACAATAAATGGAGCATCTGCAAACTGCGCAAGTTCGGAATCAAATTAAAGTGATGCGCAAATAAATTGATTTATTACTGAGAAACCTCAAGGATACAAAGTCGTGGTGTTATTTAGCAGGGCATTAAAATGCAACTGGCGAAGTTGTGGCAACTACGGCTGGGGTACCAGGAGATAAAGAAGCTAGAAGTGTTGCAAAAGTTGCGATAGTTTTTGAAGCTAATAGGAGATTTGAAAAAAGCATTATTTTTGGTTGTACTATGTAATATCCTGACGGTGATTGTGATATCATAATGATGGTTTTTAATAAAATACTCTTTATAATCATAATCATTTTTTTTTTCATTTTTTTATCACATCTTTCCTATGGTAGGCGCCAAATAAACTTGCAATACGGTCATAGACCCACCTACATTTATTGACATTATTAATTTCAAAAACGGAAATAAAGACAAAGAGCTATCCTGATCCGTTATTTATCCAGATTCTTTATACCTTATAGTTATGAAAAACGACACATTATTTATTTTCCGAGTATCTACAAAGACATATTAGGGTAAGATCAATGCACTTTATTGCAAGTTTATCTGGCGCCTACCTTAAGTATCTACACAGCATAGCGCACCTTAACGCAATGTATTTGGGGTTAACGCAATATGTCTTCTCTATCAGTCGTCATCTTTACAGCCGCCCACCTTCTAGCCAAATCTTCTTTCTCAGTGTTCATTATCATTTCTATAGTCCCCTCTTCTTAGAGTCATCCATTAGTGTACTCAAAACATCCTCACGACCTTTTTCTGTTTTATATCCATCAACCTGTATCAACCTTACATCGCTTTTCTGGTCTATTTTCATAACCGACACTTCTAGTCAAACTTTATCTCTTTGACCACGTACTTCGAAGACCTAGGTTCAAGTTCGTGAATTCGAAACTATACGGAGTCGTGGTTTGCACTTCGGCGCGCATCGCGATACATAGCTATTCACGCAGACATATTTGTTTAGTGATGTTATGAGGAGAAATATGGTTAGTGATATTGAGTTAGTCTTTTGTGGATGTTTGAGTACATATTATGTGTTGGATCGATTATTCATTTACTAGTACCTACTTATTTATAAATGCTGTACTGGATTGTATTGCTGGGAATTTTAATGGTCAGTTGAAAAACGTTACTGTCTCGTTTCTCTTTAAAAGTACTTTTGCTGAGATAAATATAGCATTTGTTTGATGATTACACTCTGAAATCTATGAGCCTTCATTATACTATTTTTTATGAGCCAGGAGACTTTATTTTAAGATTTTTTTTCATCTTTTGCCTAGCTTTTCCTAACTATGATGCGTGCTTCCAATCTAACACTATGATAAAAGATGATTCCGTGCTTCGGAAGGTACGTATTAGCCGGTGGTCCCGGCCGCCAAATGGCGGTCGTCAAATAATTAATGTAAGAGGCCCTTGAGGCGGTTTAGAAACTCCGACACCAGGGTGTGTGGGGTCATTAGACCTTACTGCCCACACGATAAGAAGAAGATCTAACAGCAAAAGTACTCGTATTAATAACCAAATTTATTTAAAAAATGGAACGGCTACGATTGTAGCTGTGTGTTTGAACAAAACGAAACAAAACATTGAAAAATCTTCATCTATAGTCCCCGCCACAAGAAGCTATAAATTTTGTAAACACACATTCAATTGTTTCAAATGTTTTTTCCATGTGTCAGACGCGTTCCAGTACCACAAAACATTAGACGACAGCTCTTTATATCGATAAAATATAACCCTACTAAGTGAAAATGCTCGTTACTTCCGTATTACATGTATGTTACTTCGAGTTGATTGATTTTGGGATTATTTGTTGTCGCTACGTAGCTTAGTAGAAGTTCTTTGTTTACAAAATTTATAGCTTCTCGTGACGGGGACTATAGGTATGTTCACTCCATCGTCGACTTTGTCTCTGTCATCTCTGACCAAGAACGGAGTCAAGAGCAAACCGATATCAAATAATAAAAAAAAACATATTTAATTAGATAGAACATTGAACAAGTCGTCTTTTGATTTCGCAGCCTTCCGCTCTAATAACTTCATAACAAATGCCGTATTCTCGCAAAACAAATTGTAATTATTCTTCATTTATTCTCTTACAAATTAACATAACATTAGACTAACTCCATTAAGATTTCGTGAAGCTACAATAATCTCTTATTACATTAAGCATATTCATCTTATGTCTGTCTGAAAATTCTACAAAGACCCGTTGAGTGTCATTAAAGTTTTTAACAAAAAATGTAAAAGAAGTGTCTTTTAATTTGATATGGCGGGGTTCCGTCAAATCTTTACTACGTTACTTTTATTTTAGAGTGTACGGATTCCGTGTTTTCTTTGATGTCAGTTCAACGTTGCTTTACACTTAAAATTATGTTTCTGTTTGTGTCTGCTAAAATTTAGTTTGAGCAATCGTATGATCGTTTGTTTTTGAATTTTTTTGGAGGTGATGTAGGTCCAGCAGTGGACATCCTTTGTCTCAAATGACAGTGGTGATGTGATAGAACAGAAGATATTCATGTATCTCAACCAAAATATTTCTCCAGACACATACAGGTCTCTTGTGAGAGAATTTTTGTAACTTTTGTTACTCAATGAAATAAAGCACAGCTATTATTAACGGTAAAACGTGTTCTTTGAAAGTTAACTTTTTTTTAAAGAGCTTAGCTAATCTTCTTTGACGTACTAAATATTACTATGAACCGCTGTGCTATAAAGACAGGACTATACAGGATTAATAATACTGTCCCGTTTATATAACGCAACTGTGATGGCATTGGATCTTCATAGTAAGGAGTCAGATCGCCAGCTGTTTAATCTCGATGTGGTAAAAGAGTCAGGTTACATTTTATGCAGTTATATCTAATATTGGCGTCATATTGACTGCAATACACTCTCAATAACACCAAGACCTTACAGAAACGATTGTTTTTAAGTTGCATCTACCACGTTCTGTGTCTGCACCTTTCTAAGGTTGCCTGGCAAAAATTGCCTAAAGCTTCGCTATAATTTCTTACAAGAGAGTCCTTACTCACCTTTTCTGAGGCACTATGTGGGGAGAATGGTCAGGTAGCTATTCCTCACTCTATCGTTCTCTGCACATCCTGCCTTAGACACCAACTTTGTGGTTTGTTTTTTGTCCTTGTTTGTTTACTACTAACACTAGTTATAAGATGTATATATTTTACTAACAAAATGGGCTATACATATTGTTATTCGAAATTGGTAAATAAATTAAATTAAATTAAATCAAATTATTAAATAAAGTTATAAAAAATCAATATAAAGAGAGAAAATTACAAGAGAAAAATGTCTATTTAACAAATAAAGCAGAACCCTAAAAATTCTATATTGTAAGATTGTAACGAGCTCTCAACGGAAGCCCTCCGCTTCTCGCCACCGGCTACTCTGAACGTCCGGGAGGCATTGTATTGTAGTCGGAACAAACTTTGGTGTTGTATCTTTAGCCTTGTTACTCTTAAGGATGGGCCGAGTTTTTATAGAGTTAGTCGTTGTATGCCGTAGGTTTTTTATATTTAATGTCTAGAATGGAATACGTTTTCGAAAATGTTAAGATTTTTTTAAATTTTCTTAACATTTTCGAAGAAGTATTTAGTACAAGTAGTAGTAGAAAACTACATCCTGAATTTAATTTAATATATTTATAGGCGTATTATCAGGATTGGATATTTTAAAGTAAAAAGTAGGTAGTTTACTTATTAATCAATTTTATTCGATTAACTCACTTAATTTATAATAACTGTGAACTCAATTAATTATCATATCATAATTATTAACTAAAAGGTTTTAACACGATATTAGCAAATCTAGGCGCTATGACAACACGTGTATCGGACCGAGGTCTAGAATAGAATGCCCCGATCGCTCCGCGCGGTCTCCTTTTACGTCCGAGCACAAACAAGTCGAGTAGTGGAGAAGGTGGGGATGGCGACATCGGCTGATCGGTCCGGTGCACGTGCCGTGTACAACCGTACGATGACGTAGCGCCGTCATATTTTTTTAAATTAAATTAAATTCAGGATGTAGCTTTAATTATGTATTTAATCATATTTTTATATCGGTTAGTTTTACTTTTATGTGTCTTGTGCGAGTCCCAAATAAACATATTTCTTTCTTTCTTTTCTTTCAATTCTTCTAATTTTTACGCAACGGTTGTACGTTGTTTTATAGAAAATAGTTTAATAGAATTTCGTTTCACATAAAATTTTACTCATATTATCGTATTATAGAATACTCAATACGCAGAATACTCACTTTGAATAAATTTAAATCATCGTTTTTTTTTTACAAGTAAAATTCAAAATTTCGATATTCATATTAAAGAATAACAAATCAAATATTCTTTATCCTCAGATTTTTTGGTTCATATAAAACTTATTACCAAGAAAAACATTTTGCCGAGTGACAGTTTCTAAACGTTTCGATTCCCCCTTTTGTCAATGTGCATACCCCTCCTACACCGCGTTCACAAAAACAATGCGGGTAAATTCTAGTTAAACCAAAACTTTTCATTCGGGCCCAGTCGACAGAGCCCCACGAAGCGATGGTGGCGGCGATGGGGATAAAAGACAAAACTATGCATACATACAAACAAGCATACACCATGCATATAGCAAGCATGCAGCATGCAAGCGAGCGGTCCACGCGGTAGATGACCGCAATACTTGGACACGTGTCGTTTTTTAAGTCAATTAGTATGAATTCCTTGAAGGAAAATGTTCTTCTACATAGGCAGAAGAAGTTCTTAACGGAAAAGTGAAATCATGTATACATGACATAAAAATAAAATTTCTTCACAAAACATACCAACGCTGAATTTCTTCCCCTGATCCCACGCATCACTTCCCCATACCACAAGACTATGCAACTACCCAAAACATTTTGTCCACATCGCCACACAGTGGGAGACAAACACGAACGCTACACAAACTGCTGGTAGGTACATCTTCAACTGTTAATTTGTCTTTGTCATCGCTTTAATTTCAACGTGGATTCGGGTTGGGGGCGAGTGTTAGCGTGGCGGATTTGCTAACCACACCCTATCTATGTTCTGTAAAAGCAGTTTTGCTTGTATAGACCGCAGATCATCTTCTTTATAATTTATGGTTATATGTAGTTGTCTTTAAGAAGGAGTCTGTACCTGCCAGGGTTGCGGAATTTGTTCGAATGAGTCACCATGGCCCTGGAACGCAAAGGGCATTAAGAGGAACAAGTATGGGTTTTAATCAGTAAGAGTCTGACACTCCCTTCCGTCGAGAGTCAGAGCGTCGTTTGATGATTTCCCATCCCATAAAAAACACCTGTACACGTGATATATTCTCGTTTTGTCGTGCAAACGAGTTTTGTGCCTATTTTCTTTCTTAATTTAAACTGGCGTCCCTTTTTTCTCTTAGTTATTGTCATCGGGTCTTGGAAATCTTTTTGAATTGTGTCATTTTGTGTTCATTCCGTAGTCATGCCACGCATGTTGTTTAGCAGATTTACGTAAGCTACGAGTATTTATTTACTTTTCTCAGCATATAACGACAGCCTTGCTACGTAATCTATGACCTATCAAACTAGACAAAGCTGATCATTAAAATGAGAAAATCGACCAAGTAGAAGTAACTTATTTCACATGGCTATAAGAAAATCATTAATCAAGCAAAGAAAAAATAAAATTAATTGTGGAACTGATATCTATCTTAATAAATGAATTAAAGATATTCCATGAAAGAAAAGTACTTGATAACTATCATTAACCTTTATATAACTTTATTAACACAACTTCTTTCAAAGTTTTTGACTCGAGAAAGTTCAGATAACCGAGCCAATTATTATACCTGGTTAGCAAAAATCCAAGGGCAAAGAATATCAAGATAGAAGAAAATGAAATTGCCAAACAGTTGACTGTATTACGCAACTTGTAAGTTTTCGCAAACTACTTTAGGTAGCACTTCAACTGTTAATTTGTCATTGTCATCACTTTAATTTCAACGTCGATTGGGGTTTGGTCTTACTGATAGCGTTACAATTTGTTCCATTCTTTCTTAAGTAAATTATAATTTATTTTCTATAACGACTTGATGCAATTCAGCTATAGATGTTTCTTCCGTGATATTTTTAAGTCATGGCTTGCTGCATCTATTAAAATTATGCAGTGTCCGCCTCTTTCTGAGAGAAAATGGGCCTTATCAAACATTGTCTCAAGTTTTGTTTCATTACAATATTTTTTTTCACTATTTTGTGAGCAATGATGATGCTAAATTACTGAAAGATTGTGCAAAGTGAGCCAGCTCTTAACAGTGTAGCATACATAAAAACAAACTCATTCTTTTACAATATTTGTGTTCGTATTCAAAAACCTTATTTAATCATTTCCTACATTATAACATTCAAGTATGTATTTATTTTATTTACCCTCGTCCGTGTGTCACTGCAGGGTGCCAACTGAAACCCTGGCTAAGTGTCTGACGCCCAGCAAATGCTGAGATGGTAACCCTTTCGCTATGGGCACGCTCAGCACAACTTTAATGTTTCGTTTTTATTTTATAATATTGTTTTATCTTTTTAACCGACTTCCAAAAAAGGAGGAGGTTCTCAATTTGGTTCTATTTTTTTTGTTTGTTACCTCTTATCTCCGTCATTTATTAACTGATTTGAAAAATTCTTGTTTTATGTGAAAGGACAAGGAAAGTAATTTGGCTTTTAAACCAAAATAGCTGGAATTCGCTTACTTAGATGACGTACAAAATTTCGTTTACTTGGATGACAAACCAATCATCCAAGTAAACGAAATTTTGTATTTTGCTTTCTTGCGACTTTCCAATGGTGTTGTTAGATGTGGACTACAAAAAAGTGAAAAATAAAAACTTTTTTACAGCAAAATTGATTTCGGAAGTTGGTGAAAAAATACGAAGAAACAACCAAAAACACCGACTTCCGCAATTTAAGTTATTTTATAGTTTGTTGTGTTTTTTTTTATTTGGAAGTCGGTTATATTTTTATGTAAAAAAGTTTTAGGATTCCGTACCTCAAAAGGGAAAAACAGAACCCTTATAGCACCACTTTGTTGTCCGTCCGTTTGTCTGTCAAGACTGTTTATCTCGGGAACGCGTGGAAATATCCAATTGAAATTAAAACCATATACTCAAGTCTATGGCCCCTTACAGGTGTGAAAAAAAACAAACTTCTAAGTTAATGTAAAAAAGATACGGCCGTTTATGCCGCAAAAAACGTATATTTCGACACTCTCAAGGAAATCAAAATGTATAGGGTATTTCCCGTTGACCTAGAACTATGAAATTTGTCAAATAATACCGTCTTATACTACAAATATAGGAAAAAGTCTGAAAACTATACATTTGTAATTAAATCATAAAATATATAGTCTTTATAAAGTAGTTTGTTGCTACAAATTCGTACGGAACCCTCGGTGGGCGAGTCCGACTCGTACTTGGCTGTTTTTTTTTTTATAATGTCTTTGTTGCTGTTGTGTTGTGTCCGTGTCAAATAAATCGTTCCTATTCTTTTCTTATCTATACGTTCCCAAATCTTCAGATGTTAGCCCATACGATGCTTGAAGATCTTTTCGTTAACCTTCACATTGTCTTCACTATTTAATCTTTCTATTCTTCAACCTCACCCCATCGGATTCTGAAACAACTCTCAAAAACGCCGTCACTTAAACCATCCCCCATGGCGGCGACTTTAATAGCTTCTGCGGTAACTTGTGAGTCACGCTCCATTTAAATATGTATGCGAATAAAAGTTGCGTAGAACGTGTCCTTAGGAGCGTACCTTGGTTTAGAATATTACAATCTTTTACATTTGATTTATTCCGAAGAAAGAGATGTTGGATGACTGTGTTATTTTTGTGTCAAATGACCGTCCTTGTGCAGGTTTGTCTAAGGTAAGTTAGTACTTGAGTGTTGTTTTTTTATCTTTCGCCGTTTAGAGTTTTCAATTCAGCTGTATCGTTACTTTAGGACTTCTTATGAAGTTCAAGGAGTCCTAAAATAACGGTAAGCTTAGACGTTTGTATTTTGGTCGCCATTTTTGCTACTAACGTCAAGGAGCTACAATGGTTGGAAATATTGTGCTAGAATAGTCCCAAAAAGTCATGCCGCTTAACCCGTTCCATCTTCGGACTACAAGACGTACGGCGAGGCACACGCCGAATATGGTGGATATTCTACTAGTACGCACAAAATGGTTTCGAAATACTTTCATTGTGCGTATAGCTAACGAGCGGAATTCCCTGTCTGTGTTTTCTGATAGCTAAATTTGAGGGGGTCTGTCTGTGTTTGGGGGGGGGACGAGTTCAACTCAAGAGTTAATAGTTTTCTTCTGGGCAAGGGTGCTCCATCGCTCTCCATCAGGTGGGATGGTGGTCAATGGCGAGCCCATCATTAAAAAGAAGTCTCAATACATTTTTTGTTCTTTTTTTTTAATTTTTTAATTGAAGTACCGATACCACAAAATAACTAAATTTCACGCCGTTCCCCTACCATTTCCCACCACGTCTTTCTTAAAACTGCCTCCAAAACTCTATAAATCCGTAGTTCAAAAGCGCATTCCATTCAGAACGGCTTTCAATAAATCTTTTAAAAAGGCGAAGTGGTGATTCCAGTAAAAGATGTCGCTGTTCGCGACAGAGCCATTGATGGCTTTTCGTGACAAATTACGCTTTTCTACCGAACACAGGTGAATGGATCATTAGATGGAGATTTTGTTGAATAACTTATTATGTGTTGGGTTTTTTTGATGGGACATTATGTTGATTTTTACTTGTAATGCGATAATGTGGGGTCTGTTTTAAAGCACCTGGATGGGCAAATAAATGGAAATTAATTTGCATGAAATTGTGCTGCAACTCGGATCATCTGAATGAGATAATGCGATTTCTTCTGTCGTGTAATCACATCATGCTTAAACTCTTTATTTAGTTATACAACGTGTACAGAGTGTCCGTGGAGTTAATTGCACGTTCTTCTCCATAGATCGTGCAAATAGATTCTATTTAATATCAGCTTGCCGCGCTTGACTTGGTAGAACGCAGAGCTAAGAGGCTCATCGGTGACGAAAAACTGGTGGATACCAAGCTACATAGCTTGGCTCATCGCCGTAAGGTTGCCTGCTTGTCGGTCTTCTACAGATTGTACTTCGGTGAGTGTGCCCAAGAACTCCACGACCTCGTTCCACCGGCCCCCTTCTACCATCGGACATCCAGATGCACTGCATCTTACCATCCCTATCTTGTTACTATTCCACCAATTCGCACTAAGCGTTTCCAAACGTCTTTTATAATGCGCACAGCAAAGGAGTGGAACTCTCTGCCTGCGTCTGTGTTTCCAAACGCATACAACCCTAATCTCTTCAAAGTTAGAGTGAACAGGCTCCTTCTGGGTAAGCTCGCTCCATCGTAGACTTTGTCTCTATCATCTCTGACCTAGACTAGAGTCAAGAGCAAACCCATCACAAATAAAAAAAATTAAAAAAAAATCTTTTTGGACCGACCGACCTTGACAATTCAAAAGTGCCTGTAAATGGTTTATTTGAAATAAATGTTTTGAGTTGAGTTCAGAATAAACGCAATATATCTTAAGGGGTCATTGTTCTCATCATTATAAACAACTTTCACTATGGGAGCAACACTGAAACCGCGAAATATAAATCGACTGCCTAATACATTTATGTGCGCTTAACAAGATAAAATGTACTGAATAGCTGATTTTTGTTTTGCGATTTCCTGGTTGGTGCCGTAGTAAAAGTTGTTAAAAATGATGAGTACAATGACCCCTTAAGAGTTATTGCGTTTATTCTGTTACACGTTATATGAATTTGATTGGGAATAAACTATATGAAAAAAAAATGTGGGGTGAATGAATGAATGAAAGAATAAAAGAATGAATTAATGAATGTTGCAGGAATATAGATAGGAACATAAGTTCTTAAGATCTATGGGTTTCACTATATTCGGCATTTCCGCCGTACAAATATTTAGATTTTACATCTTGGCAAGCTCTGAGCTCATCATACTTTTAAAACATGTCAAAGTTGCCTTAAATTATTTTTACAAAATTTTAATTATTTTTTTCGAGTTGTTGTTGCTGTATTAAAAAAGGACGGTTGATAAATATAAGTGAACATTAATTATCTTAGTAGTCTCTCAGCTCCATGAAGGCTTATTCCGCCTCGGCTGCTATGACAAATGGCTAGTTTACACAGTGCGAGCTAGCATGCGAGTAAGCCCGTTGAATAGCTGCAGTGCAGTAACTCGCATCATAAGAAGAGAGTTGGATTGTAGCTCGCATACGAGTTACTTCAACATTTTTGGATTTCACTGGCACGTGGGTGCAGCTCGGACATCACTCGCATCTTTCGAAAGTAACTCGCTAGAGTCAGCCAGGCAGTTTCGAGCGGAACCTGTATTTTTTTGTGCTGCGCCTCGCAAGAAACTGGGCAGCTACTATCATCGTGAAGACAGCTAAGGCGAGCCGAGCTACTGGCACATGAGTAGGCCGTCCAAGTGTCTGCCTACTGTCTAGTATCTGTCTGTCAGCAGCTCGCACTGTGTAAACTAGCTAAAAGTTTGCAAGTTTGCATCAAAATGCATTATCTGCTAGCACCAAGAACTTTTTACAACAAAAAATCTTTAAAAACATCGTTAAAAGCACAGGCAGCTTTCAACAACCCCGCCAAACACCTACCTACACCCAGCATAAACCGCAAAAAAAAACTCCACAGCATCACTCTGACCTCATAAACTAAAATCATGAACTATCAAAGAATTATAAAGCTGAACAGTTTGAGTTACGATCGGGAGACGTATTGCTCGTTCCTCGTTCGACGTACCTTAGATTTGATCCTGGAGACTTTGCTACTAATATATATTGGATTTTTGCTGCGGAGAAGAGAATATTTTCTATTTGATTCGTTTTAGAAGTATTTAAGGAGCAGTAGAAGCAGAAAATGGATACTGTAAGGTAAAATGTGTTTGCGGAATGTCGAACTGTAAGAAATAAATCGGAAAGACAGCACAATTATATAAAAAACTGGGCAAATGCGAGTCGGATTCTTTCACGATAGGTTTCGTACCATAAACCGAAAAAAAAAAAACATGTTTATCGTTTAATTTTTAATTGGTTTTCATTATTTAAATTTTGTTGTTAGGTTGAGCGGAAATATAAATATACACTCTGTGAAAATTTCAACTGTCTACATACCTATCTCGGTTCTTGAGATACAGCCTGCTGACAGACAGACGGCTGACGTACGAAAAACGGAGGCTTAGTAATAAGATTCCGTTGGTTACCCTTTGGTACGGAACCCTAAACACTCCACAGCACCACTCTGACCTCAAAAACTATCAAAGAATTATAAAGCTGAACAGTTTGAGTTACGATCGGGAGACATATTGCTCGTTCCTCGTTCGACGTACCTTAGATTTGATCCTGGAGACTTTGCTACTGATTTATATTGGATTTTTGTAGCGGAGCAGGGAATATTTTTTCTTTAGTTTTACCAGTGTTTAGGGCAGATAAACATTAGGGTTTAGGGCAGATAAATTTGTATAGATGCCACCGGATAATTACAGACGCCGTAAGATTGTAATGCAGCGGCCTACTTGGGTGCGCAACCGATTGAGTGAAAAAATAAAGAAAGAAAAGAAAATACGTTTATTCCGCCAGGAAACACGCACAAAAACACAAAATTAAAAGAAAACCACTTACTTACTAAAAACTAAATTAATAAAACCTGTTGCAATATGAAACTATGTCGGGACCATTCATTTCATTTATCACTTCATATCATTTAACATAAAGAATTATGAATTAGTCTTCCTAGTGAAAATCAAAGTACCTACCTAAAGTGCGGAAACAGTTTTCAATATTATGACAAAACAGTATATAATGTAATTTTAACAGGTTTAAAGTATAATGCCAAAACAGTTTTCAATATAATTTCAACAGATGTAAAATATAATGTCAAACAGTTTTTAATATAATGTCAAAATAGTAAAAAAAAAATGTCAAGAGATTTTAAAATATATAATGTCAAAAGATTCTCAAAATATAATGTCAAAAGATTCTAAAATATATAATGTCAAAAGGTTATAAAATTTATAATGTGAAAAGATTCTAAATTACATAATGTCAAATGGACGTCTTTCGACCGGACATTAACCTACCACGAGGCTCTCGAGCTCACAGTTCAATAGTTGCCTGTGGCGTGACGTCCGGCACTGACTGACAGTGACAAGTTGACAACACAAAAACAAAATCCTTACTCCTAACTAATATTATAAATGTGAAAGTAACTCTGTCTTTCTGTTTATCGCGCTTTCACGCCAAAACTACTGAACCGATTTAAATGAAATTTGGTACACAGACAGTCTAAAGCCTGAAAAAGGATATACGCTACTTTTTATTTCGGGAGCATTTTCGCTAGGGACCACGCGGGCGAAGCCGTTGGCAGAAGCTAGTAAACAATAAAAGCAGAAATGGATAATTTAGGTACAAAAAACCTCGAAAATATACAAAAATTAAAGTTGAGCGTCGCTTCTGAGCAAAAATCGGTCGTTGCTCAGCGTATGCCGATTTCCAATAGGCCACTGCAGATCACGTCCAGATGGCAGATGTTCTTGGGGTTTTAAGTAGTTGGTTGGTGATATTTTCTTCCCACAGCTTGCTTCTCACCTTAGGTGGTTGATCTTGGATAACTTAAGTGCAAAAAAAACTCTTCCGGCTCTCAAACCTACTCGGGACTGTTGTGTGTCCGAAGAGGGGATGTCGGGAATTGGATTCTTGATTTTGTAAGACTGGTGTCAGATTTTTATGGTTCCTAAATGCTCAGGCAAGATCTTTGAGAGTTGCTACTGTCAAATATCTTAAATGAAAGCCGAGACCAACAGCTTGTCGTACCCAAGCAAGGGAGTCTCGCTATGTTATGAATGATCGCTTATCCACAGATCGACCGCAGCAAGCATTGCTTAAAGATCGACCCGCTTGGTTGTTATAACTTAGCCAAGCGCTCTGTAAGAGACAGAGATGGTCAAAATGTATGCTACTAGCTTTTTCTAGCGACTTTGTACGCGCCTATCCCGTTTTCTCCCGTTCCCGTAAGAACGTCGGGAAACCCTCTCTTAGTGCTTCTCTAAACTCCCCAAGAAACCTTTCAGCTTCTTACGACCAGTAGTTTCGGCTGTGCGTTGTCTGTCAGTCCCTCACAAAATCAGTCTGTAACGGAAGAATTTTGTATATTAGGATTGATACTTGGCTTATCCCATACTTTTACAAGACTACGCCTGAAGAAGGGTTATGTTTTTGAGAATTGTTACCGCGTATAGAATATCACGTTTCCAAACAGCTTACATACATTGTTCTTCCTTTATAATATGTTCTTCACTGCAGTATTAAATCATTCAGAATAACATGGATAAGTCTTCGTAAACCAAGTTCAAAACATCTTGCCATTGCTTGCTCGAACGTTTCGCACCTTCGTTCGTTCTGATCCCCTGACTTACGGGCTTGGCAAAGATATATTGGCGTTTGAACACGTGAAAATGGAACCTTTCCTGCTCCATGTTATTTTTACAGTTAGCAATTTGGAAATTCTTTCTCGGTGTATGAATTAAACCCCAGTTATTGGCAATGTCACTCCAATCATCAGGGAGTGAAAAATAGGCTGGTGTAACGTGGATGACTAAAATTTTATATTAAGGTAAACATCTGTTTTTCATTTTTTTTCTGTGAGTTCGGATAAAATATGATACATTTCTACTGATGACTGCTTTAAGACGTTTTTGTTTCTATCAGTAACATAATAATATTATGTCCTTCTTTTTCTCGAACAAAATCAGACAACGCTACATTTTAATACTATTTGTGTTATATAAGAATCGCAATTTTATGTCATGATAAATTATTTTGATTCCAAGTTTTTTGTTTGCGCGTTATAACAACTTTCTTGCTATGCTTGAGGACCTTACTCGCCAGTGGCGCCAACTAGTGAGCACGAAAACGGTAGCCCACATTTCGTTACAAAATTTTTGTAAATAATTTTCACAATTTTCATACCCTAGCTAAAATTTGATTTACAATTATTTCTTTAAGAAATAAATATCCAGAAATATAAAATTCTTACATTGACCTCGAACATTTGTATCGAGATATACAAAAAAAAAATTGTAAACCAGTGTAATTAGTAGAGTCCATAAGACCAAAAAAAAGATACATTAATATATCGCCTGTAAGATCCAAAATCGTTTCTTCTTCGTTTCAAAGTCAAGCCCAAAATAACACCTTTTTTGTGAGTAGATAATTCGATTGCCATACATCAGGGTAAGGAAGTCAGACCATATGTCACGACAGAGAGGGAAATAAACTAAGGGGTTGAAGATTTATGACTTCGAAAGTAATAATATTGTAGGAGAGATAGGATGGAGTAAAGAATTTGTGTTTTTTTATGTAATTGGTAGGTAAATAAGGAGGTGAATCATTTGAAGTTTGGTGATCAGTATGGTAAGCGCCAGATAAACGTACAATAATGGTTATTGACACACATACATTTATTGACTTTCTTTATATTGTCGCGGCATCAATGCCGCCACAAGAACAACCGACGGAGCAAATCAACATCGCAACCAAAAACCGCGACACCATCTATCCAACTAGCAGCGATCTACTACGTCGCTAAATAAAATAAATCCTGCTTCGCGCAAGCAAAGTTACCGTGCAATTTGAACGTAAACATCAGCCCGAATATCAACTATCGGGCAGTTGCCCGCCAGACAACAACTGTTTGGATGGAGGATCCTCCCTTTTCAATGGGGGTTTGCGGGACTTTACTCTCTGTACCGCATACCTCTAAAATATCATAAACAGAAATAAAGACACAAAGCTGTCCTGAAACAACATACATATTGCAAGTTTATCTGGCGCCTACCGTATGACCTTCCAATGACATCATGATTTCACGTGTTTACTTTCCACAGAACCCTTCGTGCGCGAGTCCAACACGCACTTGGCTGGTGTTTTTGTGAACACCTATGGCAACTCGATAATGTCAGCTATTTATATCGGTGTCAGATCATGTATCGATACTTCAGCCACGATACCGTATTCCTAACTCCACCCACCTCTAAATTCAAAACGGGGTGTAACTTTTTACGTATTTTCCACTTCGTCATGAGTTCGTATCGCACTGTTTGTTTTGCTCCTGATTCTCGGTAACATGTTTGTACGGCTGTTGAGAATTTTGTATGTAAAATAGACGATGTACGTGTATTTTGTGTTGCTCCGTCCACAGTAGAGAATGCTTTTAATGCTATTAATCACGACATCCTCTCGGCTATTCTTTCTCAAATTGGGATTTCTTCGTCGGCAATGGACTGGTTTTCACCACATCTTCGTGGTCGCGTGATCAAATTTTTTCTGACTGGTGCGCATTCAAAACTGGCGTTCCACAAGGCATTATACTCTCTCCACTCTTATTTTCTCTGTTCATAAACTCTATTACCACTGTTCTCAAATGCTCTTATTATCTGTACGCTAATGACCTACAGCTCTACGGGCAAACTGAGATTGACAGCCTGGACAACTGCATCTCATTGCTGAATGCTGATCTTCTAGCTATCAGTGATTGGTTAAGCAGATTCAAGGTTACTGTCAATGTTAGTAAATGTCAAGCTATCCTTATTGGTAGTTCATATTTTCTGCGTAACTTGGACACCAGCCAGCTTACTTTCAACAATACCGTCATCGCTCTATCGCCACAAGTTAAAGACTTAAGCCTAAATATTGACGACAGGTTAAGTTGGAATAAGCAGATTGCTCAGGTAAGCCAGAGAGTAACTTTCACATTGCGGTCTCTCTACAAATTTAAGCACTTACTTCCTTCAACCACTAAAACTACTTTGTTCCAATCACTTGTGCTTTCTATTACTGATTATGCTGACGTTTGCTACTCTGATCTATCTCAAGAACTTCTTAAATTGTATTCGTTTCATTTTTGGCCTTCGTAAATATGATCACATTTCTTCCTTCCGTTTTCAGCTTAAATTCTAGTGTATCCATCAAAGGAAATCCCTCAGATTCCTGCGCATGCTCTTCACTACTATAAACGATCCTTGTGCTCCTGATTATTTAAAACAATATTTTAAAGTGTTGGGCAGTTCTCACAGTCTTAACCTTCGAGCTTCCAAAAACTTACTTCTTCACATTCCTTCTCACTGCACCGGGTTTATGTCTAATTCCTACGCTATTTCAACTAGCAAACTCTGGAATATGCTTCCCCTTGACATTAAACAGTAAACTCCGAAACTACAACTTAAAAGCCTGTCATTCTTAGTTTGGTCTAGTCATAATTATTAAGTTCTCTTAATCAGAAAGATGATTATAAAAAAAACAGTTATTTATTTTAGCATATATCTGTATTTTATTAGTAATATATATATATATATATTACTAGCTTCTGCCAGCGGCTTCGCCCGCGTGGTCCCTAGGGAACATACCCCCGGGAGCGGCTGTCAGGGCTCTGGAGAGATGAACCTCCTGTCAATACGAGCCGTGACCAAACGTACCGCTTTCTGTATGAAGCCGAGCAAGTGTCGGTCGAGGCTCGTGGCTATTTTATATTTTAGACTTTA
Source organism: Lacanobia wlatinum (assembly GCA_947578705.1). Classification (NCBI taxonomy): domain Eukaryota; kingdom Metazoa; phylum Arthropoda; class Insecta; order Lepidoptera; family Noctuidae; genus Lacanobia; species Lacanobia wlatinum. Next base: position 18,954,604 of record OX388046.1, on the reverse strand, counting down.
TTATTATTAGTAAAGTAACACAGATACTGTAACTTTATTGGTAATCATAGTTTTGAGCCGTTTGGTCTCCTTTTCAAGGAAATATCTCACCGACTGATTGACACTGCGTGACCAGGGGGCTGGCTCGTTCTTTGCTCAAAGAATTAGCATTGCCATTGAACGTGGCAATGCTGCAAATCTTATTCTATTCTAACACAAGTATATATTACCTGCCGAATAAGTTCCGTAAAAAACAAATCATTTCGAATAAAAAAGGCCTATACAAAAACTTGGTCCTGTTTTATATGACTTCGTTTTAAACGATTCATACAAAATAAAGTACTTCAGCACACAAGATAGAACTTATTCGTATCTCTTTAAGTAGATACATCTTCATAAAAAGTGATTAATCTTCCACAATATCTCTCAAGTTTATCTTTAGGAAAGTAATTATACGTTTCAAAGTCATGTGTTGCAAAAAAACTTTGAAATTACATCGTTGAAAACTCATTTGTTAGTCAAGAGTGGGTCTGAGTAGGGTATGAGATAATAAATTTAATGTGTTCTTAGTTCAAAATAAGTACTTAATGGCTATTTTTAGGTTCCGTAAGTTAGGGTGAAAGAGGGACACTTTTAGGATAACTTCGCTTGTTTGTCTGACCGTCTATCACAGCCAATTTACTCCGAATCTATCAGAACGATTTAGTTGAATTTTGATACACAATGTACTTCTGTTATCCAAATACGTACGCGTAACGTAAATTAATTAAGTTGGAATACAATTAGGGTCACATTTGGGAATAAAAATAAATGAAAATTTATTATTTACGAACATACTGCACCTAAAATTTTAAGAAAGTACAGAAAAAAGTGGGTACTGTAGTAATAAATAGATTAAAGAAAAACCTATAAGAATCTGTAGTTTAAAAAAAAATGATTTGCTTGGAATCCTTAGCACGCAATAACGACTCGCTCTTGGCCGCTCTTTGGTAATATTATTCAAAGTGGCATTAGCAAATTAAGTTTTCATTTTTGGAGAATCGTAATTAGTAAGATATCAAGACCGTTTTAGTGAAAAATATAGTACATTTTCGGAGCAGATTTATAGGCAGCATTATTATTTTGTAATTGCATTTTGTTTTTGCATTGTAATTTTGTTTTATTTAATTTTATTTTTTTTGGTATGCGTCATGCTTGGCGCAAATAAACGCTTTTTCTTTCTTTCTTTCTTTTCTTTCAATAATAAACAAAGTAGCAATAATTAAATAAAATGCCCATGCCTACGTAATTTACGTTTTTGACAGTATATTAATAGGCGTTTTATAAATGTTTATTGATTAAACAATTATAATGTGTTTCGGAAATTTTCTTTATTTAATGAAAATTGTTACATCGATTACCGAAACTAAAATTACCTACAAGAATTTTATTCGTAAAGGAATTACTGAACCAATTACGCAAATTATTCAACTGAAAGCTCAATTTAATCAATCAATATAATAAAAAAAATCCGTTACTGACTGATTGAGTGACTGAGTGACTGACAGACAACGCACAGCCGAAAATATTGGTAGTAGAAAGTTAAAATTTGGAAGTGAAGGGTAGCACTAAGAGGTTTTCCTGATATCCACTTACGAAGTTGCGGGCAAGTGCTAGTTATTTATATAGAGGTAATTACTAGATTTCGTCCGCGGCTACGCTAGTGTTAGATTTTTGCAAAACAAACAAATGCATTTTATAAAATGTACCCACCTAAGTTGACCACATTTTTCATGAATGCTCCGCTGAACTCATATTGGTCGTAGCGTGATGTTATAAATCTTGTAACAGAATAATCGAATTACCTCTTTAGGGGTTATTGTGCTCATAAAAATCGCGAAAATATAATTAGCGGTTCTGTACACTTTGCGAGTTATGTGTACGTAAATGTACTCGTACAGGGCAGGAGTTTTTCTTTACGATCGTCGAAGACGTTACACGTTGTATAGCCTTTATAATGACATTTTGTAATCTGATTTACTGTTTGAATTTAAATTTAATTTTGATTTTAATTTTTTTTTTATTTTAATTTCGTTTTTGTTTTTAATTTAATTGTTGATTTTAATTTGATTATATTTTTTTATTTACTCTGATCTTATTTTAATGATGAAATTATTTTTATATGATTTCATTCAGTTAATTTAATTTGAATTCATTTTTATTTTAATTCCAATTTTATATTTGTGTATTTTTTACATTTTTAAGTTGATATTTGCGAATTTAAAATATGGATTGTTGATATCTCAAAGAAATAAATGAATTAATGAATAGCCTATAACCTTCTTCGATAAATGGCAACACTAAAACAATTTTTCAATTCAAATCCATATCATCTGCCTAGCCTTTTCCCAACTACATTGGGGTCGGCTTCCAGTCAAGCCGGATTTAGCTGAATACCAGTATTTTACGTGGAGCGGCTGCCTACCAGACCTTCACAACCCATTAACTGGGTAACACGGTACTTCATGGCAAGACTGGAGTCAGATTTACTGGCTTCTGACTATCCGTAACGACTGCCAAAGCTCTACAAATGACAGCCGGGACCAACAGCTTAACGTGCTTTCCGAAGCACAGAGGAAACTCGGTATGTTAAAACACCATGGTATGGTCACCCATCCACAGACCAACCTTGGCAAGCGTTGCTTAACCTTGAAGATCGAGCTCCTCAGATCAGTCCTTCAATTCAAATCCATAGTTCCGTAGAAATTATTATATATTCCACTAAAGGCTATAAGGCCTACACGTGTGCCAAGTTTGATCTAAATCCATTCTACCGTTGAAGCGTGAAGAAGTATCTAACAGACAGATTACTTTTGGACAGAGTTACCTTCGGATTTACACCTGTACTGTCTATATTCTATACTAATAATATAAAGCTGAAGAGTTTCTTTGTTTGCTTGAACGCGCTAATCTCAAGAACTACTGATCCGATTTGAAAAATTCTTTCAATGTTAGATAGCCCATTTATTGAGGAAAGCTATATTTTCACGTTAAGACCAATAAGAGTGAAGCAGACGAAGTTGCGCGGGTCAACTAGTTATATTATAAAACGTGTCACAGATTGAACGCAATACCTAAAAATCCACAGAGACAACTTTATTTTTTATTATTTGTTGTTATAGCGGCAATAGCAATTCACACTCTGCAAAAATTTCAACTGTCTACCTATTACGGAACTGGAGATACAGCCTGCTGACAGACAGACGGACGGACGGACAGCAATAGGGTTCCGTTGGTAACTCTTCGGGTACGGAAACCTAAAAAGAGGCCATTGTACTAATGATTATGAACAACTTTTAATACAAGACCAACCCTGAAATATAACAAGTAAAACAATCTATAATGATTGCGATATCTTAATATACTAGTTATCTAAGGTTTTTCTACAAATAACCTGAGTTGGACTTTTCACATTGTTTTATTGACTCTCAATGACTTTTCAAAAGAGCTTTATTACCAAAACGTTGTTCAGCTTTACGAAGTTATGTGCTAATTGTAATTACGAACATGACTTGGTATAACTTTGAAAAAGATAAAAAGTTATTTTGCTAACGTTTCAGTCAAACAAAAGTATAGTCACCGTTATCATGATATGTTTTCTAAAAATTACGAAACTTGCTCTTATGAAAAATGATACCTAAGTCAAAATATCAATATAGCCTAAACAAGCACTTCGCCTGCGACTTCGTTCGCTCAATCCGCGACATTTTTCTTACTTAGAGTATTTTTATACCCGTCGTAACTTTTAAACGAAAGGTCCAAATTGCATAATTTAAAGTGTAATTTACGTATACATAACCAACCTAAATTACCAAACCATTTATCTACGTATAACCATTTATCTATTAACGTAGAAGCATATTTTCAATTTTTTGTAAATGTGAGCACTATGGAGCCATTTACATATGTAATTATAGATTTCGTTATTAAATTAGTTTGACATGAACGAGCGTGGCAGTTGAGAGCTTGTCATGCTCACACAAATGTTTTGCTGATGGTGGCACGTGTTTTGGATCATTTGATTCCCTTCAAAATGGTTGAGTTAGATGGTGCTGATGCACGCGTCATGTTCGTGAACGGGCGCCGTCAGTTGAAACTGGTCATCTCTTACCTGCCACTGGCTTATTTTAATCTGTACCTGCATTTTGAATTGTTTATATGTTTTCTTGTTCTTTGCATTGTCCTCACATATAGAAGCAATCAATGTTAATGTTAACAAGATTTTTGTAACACATCACATGGTTTAAAAGAGTGTCCGTGGAGTTTCTTGCACGTTCTTCTCCATAGAGATCTACGCTTTGGAACGTGCAAATAGCTTCATGTTTTTGACTGACCGACTTTGACAATTCAAAAGTGCCTGTAAATGGTTTATATGAAATATACGATTTGATTTGATTTGATTTAAATGGATAAGGATTAATATCATGATACCAAAATCACCACTATTCCATTCCACCCGGGTTTTGATCGAATAATTTGAACAAAAAGCGGTTATTGTGACTTTTTTTTATTTGTGATGGGTTTGCTCTTGACTCTAGTCTAGGTCAGAGATGACAGAAAAGAAGTCTACGATGGAGCGAGCTTATCCAGAAGGAGCCTGTTCACTCTAACTTTGAAGAGATTAGGGTTGTAAGCGTTTGGAAACACGGACGCAGGCAGAGAGTTCCACTCCTTTGCTGTGCGCATTATAAAAGACGTTTGGAAACGCTTAGTGCGAGTTGGTGGAACAGCAACAAGGTAGGGATGGTAAGATGCAGTGCGTCTGGATGTCCGATGGTAGAAGGGGGCCGGTGGGATGAGGTCGTGGAGTTCTTGGGCACACTCACCGAAGTACAATCTGTAGAAGACCGACAAGCAGGCAACCTTACGGCGATGAGCCAAGCTATGTAGCTTGGCATCCACCAGTTTTTCGTCACCGATGAGCCTCTTAGCTCTGCGTTCTACTGAGTCAAGCGCGGCAAGCAGATACTTAGCTGAGCCATCCCAAAGGTGGCTACAATACTCCATGCAGGATCGGACTCGCGCTTTATATAGGGTTAAAAGCTGTTCAGGCCTGAAGTATCGCTTCACCCTATTTAGGATGCCCAGCTTTTTGGCAGCGGTTTGGGCTTTGTACTCGATGGTGGCGCCGAAGTTGAGACTGGATGTCAACTCCATACCTAGGAGCTCGAGGCTATCAGTCACAGGAACAGACGCACCCCGAAAAGTAGGAGTTTGGTCAAAACGACTACTTTTTGCGGTAAAAAGACACGCCTGTGTTTTGGTTGCGACTTAACCATAATAGTTAGATATATACCCTCGCAAACCTTTTTTGTGGATATTGATGATACACACACACACACTTCACACACTTTGCTCTATTGTCAATAGTTACCGCAGCGTACGCGATATAAGGATTTTTTCACACCTTGGGCTACATTATCGAAGTTTTTATACGGATACCTAAGTTTTCTGAAAATACTCATAGCCTATGTTTATCAGGGATAACGTAAAATTCTAATGGTCAAAGAATTTTTCAAATCAGTCCAGTAGTTTCGGAGCCTATTCAATTCAAACAAACAAACAAATCTTTCTTTCTTTATAATATTAGTGTAGATATAAAATTCTTCCACTTACTGTTTGAATGAGTGAGTGACCGAAAGACAACGCACAGCCGAAACTACTGGTCGTAGAAAGCTGATATTTAGCACGTAGGGAAGGACTAAGAGGGTTTCCTGAATTTCCAACTGGAACGGGAAAAACGGGATATGTGCGTGTACGAAGTCGCAGACAAAAGCTAGTAGTAACAAAGTGTATTAACAAAATATGTGTTAGTCACTGACAATTCAGACAAAAATAACGAGATAGAAGAAAAAGCAAAATACAGACAGAAGCCTTATTCTAAAAAAGGCTTAAACTATACCTAATCCAAAAATGTTACTACTCTGTAAAAGAATATTTAGAGTCTAACTTAAAATAACAATTTCCTCTCATGTACAAAAGTGGCGATCTGTCCTATACAAACGGTAGGACTGGGTCTATCCTTAAATTATAATATAATTATGACATATAGCTGGAAATTGTATTGAGTTTTTATTGACATTTTTTGACATTTTAATTTTTACACTATTTATTGACATTTTAATTTTTAAACTTAAATTATAATTATGACATTGAGTATTGCTGATAATTGTATTTAATTAATTATATTGATGTTTTTATTTTTATTTTTTGATTATAATAATGACATTTAATATTGCTGGAATTTGTATTGATCTAATTATTGTTGACATTTTAATTTCTCAATTTGATTGTATAATAATAATGTCTAATGCATGCTATTTTTTCACCAACTGCAATGCTTGTAAAAGGCTACTAAGTCATAAGCACCTACTAACAAAACATAACATCTTTGTACACTTGGTTTGCAATAAACGTTTTGACTTTGACTTTGACTTTGCATTTTTGACATAAAATTCAATCCCAAATATTTTCACTTAGGTCAACACGAAAAAAAAAAACATGGTATCCATACAAATTAAGACCCCACTAACCTTTTAACCTTCAAAAAGCTCTTCACCACTTTAAAACTCCTTCAAAACTCGTTCAGTATAATAACGACTCACTATTTCTTTTAACCCAAATTAAAAGAAAGGGAAGCACCACAGAGCTCGGAAACAGCACAGCGGCTACTACTAATGAGGGCAACCATTTTTTTACTCATCAGTTGGCGCCACTGTCGAGTATTGTCCATAGTCATGACATTAAAGTTGTTGTTACGCGCATGTGAACAAATTTACAAGAAAAAATATATATGATGCCGTAAACGTGCGATTTAATACACCATAAATAGTGTCGCAGTGTTACGTGGACTCATCACAATGGAAAAAAGAAGGTGATAATACAACATACGGCGATGCACCACCGGTACATGGTGAACATCCCACCCACACGCACAAAACGTTTTGAGAACACATTCATAGTGCGTACAGCTAAGGAGTGGAATTCCCTGCCAGAGTCTGTGTTTCCAGATAGCTACAACCTGGGAGTCTTTAAGACAAGATTGAATAAGTTGCTTCCTTATAGTTCCTTATAGTCAATAAACTCGAGTAAAAAGCCAACCAACAGTGAAATTTGACATTACGACGACCTCACGCTACACTAGCGCCTCTAGCGGTGAATTCAGACGCGATATCATTACGGCATTGTTAAAACTATCGATTTGAATCTAGCGTATCAGTGAGTGTCACCATCACTTTCCAGTATACATTCCTATGATTTATTTATTCGTTTATCCCTTTGAAAAGCTCGTGGATAAATGATAACAGCTGTTTGGGTTGATTTTCAAGGTTAAGCAACGTTTGACGAGGTCGGACCTCTATTTGAATACACTGTGACGCCTCTGTGTCTTAGAAAGCACGTTAAGATATTGGTCTTGGCTGATGTTTAAAGATATGACAGAAGATACGAGTCAGAAGCTCGAAAGTTTGACAACCAGTCGTCCCAAGAAATATCGGGTCACCCAGTTATATCCCACAAGGTGAACCGAAGACCTGGTGAAGGTCGCGGGTAGCTGATGGCTGCGATATACGCAGGACCGTTCGTTGTGACGACGCTTGGGGGAGGCCTATGTCCAGCAGTGGACGTCTTTCGGCTGATATGATGATGATGATAACCCGGCTACATGGTAACTTATAAATGGCCATTTTAACAGTTTTCCTTATATTTTTAACTTTTAAACTGGGTTGTAGAGATAAGATAGGTATCACTTCATGTAAAATACTGATATTCAGCACCATCAAATTAGACTAGCAGCTGACCCAAGCATAGTTTAAACAATGTTAAGCAGATGTATTAATTAGCGTCTCTAGTTTTATTATCGAAGCCAGTTTTAGGATACTGTGCTCTATGGAAACGACTTAATTACTGAAAGTAGCTTGCATTTGTAAAGAACACAGTGCTTCAGCGACCTTCAGAACGCACAAAGGGAAAGTTTAAATTAGCTCAACTTTTTTTTTGTAAAGAAAAGTACTGTCAGGAGCGAGCTAGAATTCTTTTTAAATATGGAACTGTTTTTTAAGGAGGTTCGTGATTTTGTTTTTTTAGGATTCCGTACCTCAAAATGAAAAATAAACGGAACCCTTATAGGATTACTTTGTTGTCCGTCCGTCTGTCTGTCAAGACCGTTTATCTCGGGAACGCGTAAAAGTATCGACTTGAATTTTAAACCATACTTAGGTTTATGGCCCCTTGCCGCTGTGAAAAAATCAAACTTCTAAGTTAATTTAAAAAAAATACGGTCGTTCTTTTTATTTTTATTTTTGATGGGTTTGCTCTTGACTCTAGTCTAGGTCAGAGATGACGGAGACAAAGTCTACGATGGAGCGAGCTTACCCAGAAGTCGCCTGTTCACTCTAACTTTGAAGAACAAAAAAACGTATATTTCAACACTCTCAAGGGAATCAAAAAATGTATAGAGTATTTACCGTTGACCTAAAACTATGAATTTTTGCAAGTAACGTCTTATACTACAAGCATAAGGAAAAGTCTGAAAACTATACATTTGTAATTAGAACATAAAAATATAGTATTTATTTAAAGTAATTTGTAGCTACTTTGTACGGAACCCTCGGTGGGCGAGTCCGACTCGCACTTAGCCGGTTTTTTTTTTTTAAATTAGGTTGGCATATTAGTATTGTATTGCAAAGCAATTGTTTGCTATTTAGTCTATAGATGCTCCATAAAGTTTGTATCTTGACAGGAACGCACATCGCTGCGATGTGCGGTGCTGAACATGTCATAATTATTTGATACGATATCGAAACGTCTGAAATGGTGCTTAGTTCCGTTGCAGTATGAGTAAGCGGGGAAGAGGATTATAATTATGCCCGTTATCGCATACCGCAGCGTTGTACGTTCGTATAAAGAGAAACTTCAGAGGCGCTGGATTTCTATAAACACGTCTGAGAGATGATTCTAGTATTTTTAAGGAGCGTTCCCATTTGCACCACAGTCGCATACTCTCCTCTAACTTCCGTACATATTGACTAGTTTTTTTAGGGTTCCGAAAAAAAAAGGAACCCTTATAGGATCACTCGGGTGTCTGTCCGTCTGTCACAGCCAGTTTTCTCTGGAGCCACTGGACCGATTCTGTTGAAATTTGGTACACAAATGGACTTCTATGACTCAAACACGGACGCGTTACGTAAATCATATTTTTTTTAGTATGGGGGTCACTTTTGGGGGTCAAACTAGAAAAGTTTTTTTAACAATAACGTGTGACATATCAAATGAAAGGGCTTATTGTAGGGGTTTTAATTATATTTTTTTCATAATTTTAAAATCAATGGTTTTGAAGTTATTCTAGAATTTTGACGAAAAATGACCATTCCCCCCCCTTATCTCCGAAACTACTGAGCCTAAAATTTTGAAAATAATGGAGATAATAGATCTTTATCTAAAGATTACAAAAAAAAAACTTATTAGAAGTCTGTAGTGTTAAAATAACATGTTAATAAAATTCAATTCGTTCGGAACCCTTTGCACGCGAGTCCGACTAGCACTTGGCCAGTTTTTTATGTTCAATTTCGCTGCGATGATTTTGCGAATTGATTTTTAACATCTAGGGACCTACGAGAATTACCTACGAAAAAAGAGGAGCTCGTGGCTAAAATAATAACAGCTAACAACCTTGGAATCGCTTCCCAAGGTTGGTCTATGAATGGGTGACCATCTTAATATACCGAGTTTCCTCCGTGCCCCGGAAAGCACGTTAAGCCGCTGGTCCCGGCTGTCATTTGTAGATCTTTGGCAGTCGTTACAGATTGTCAAAAGTCAGTAAATCTGACTACAGTTTTGCCAAGAAGTACCTTGTTACCCAGTTAATGAGTTGTGGAGGTCTGGTAGGCAGCCGCTCCACATAAAATACTGGTATTCAGCTGAATCTGGTTTGACTGGAAGCCGACCCCAATATAGTTGGGAAAATGCTAGGCAGATGAGGTCAATGAGAATTGGCTTTTACCACAAACTCTCACGTTATGTTTCAACTTTAGACAGGTTATACGAAGAAATTGCATCTCTGTCTAAAATTTATATTCTACTAGTGGACGTCACGCGGTTTCACCCGCGTAGTTCCCGTTCCCGTGGGAATACGGGGATAAAATATAGCCTATGTTACTCCCTGATAATGTAGCTATCCATTGCTGAATTTTTTTTTCAAATCAGTCCAGTAGTTTCGGAGCCTATTCTTTTCAAACAAACAAACAAACAAATCTTTCCTCTTTATAATATTAGTGTAGATGTAGACTAGGTAACTATAGACAGAGATACAGCTATACGTTTTGTGTCTGTGACAAGTTAGAGCCAGTCAAGTCAGTTTCCTCTCTTTTAGGTTAACTTCATTTAGGACATGTCTTGTCAATTAGCAGGGGTTAACATGAATAATCCTTACTAATATTATAAATGCGAAAGTAACTCTGTCTGTCTGTCGTAATTGGTACACATATAGTGTAGAGCCTGAGAAAGGACATAGGCTACTATTTATCCCGGAAATATGTTCCCTAGGGACCACGCGGGCGAAGCCGCTGACAGAAGCTAGTTATAAATATTTTGAAACAAAAAAACTTCTTCTTCAGATAGAGAGATAATGGTAGTATATTACTATTACTACTCTCCCTACTCTACAATCTGGGATACAAATCTTTAGCGCCATAGCTGGGTTAATTTTGAACCTTTTTAGGGTTCCGAAAAAAAAGGAACCCTTATAGGATCACTCGGGTATCTGTCTGTTCGTCTGTCACAGTCAGTTTTCTCCAGATCCACTGGACCGATTCTATTGAAATTTGGTACACATATGGAATTCCGTGACCCAAACACGAACGCGTTACATAAATTATTAAATTTTTAGTACGGGGGTCACTTTTGGGGGTCAAACTAGAAAATTTAAAAAAAATGTTTTTTGAACAATATCGTGTGACATCAAATCAATGGGCTTACTGTGAAGGTTTTAACTATATTTTTTTATAATTTTAAAATAAATGGTTTTGAAGTTATTTAAGAAATTAGACGAAAAATTACCATTCCCCCCCTTATCTCCGAAACAAACATGTTAAAAAAATTAAGTTCGTTCGGAACCCTTTGCACGCGAGTCCGACTCGCACTTGGCCAGTTTTTTCTTTTATTTTTCTATCAGATCTAAAACTACATAGATGATAGAAGTAGGTACCTATATCAAGATGACAAGAGTTTGGAACGATAGATTCCTCGTATTTTTGGAGCGATTTTCCAATTTTGGGACCGTTTTCCGGATGGCGGAGGTGCAAAAAGATCGTTGTCAGGTGCCAGTACCAAGGGTATCACATTTGAGTATGAATGAGACAAGGAGCTGTAGACAACGTTGATTAGAACAACTTTAGTTTTGTTTATTCAAATCCTTTTTTTTTCAATGCAAAACTAAATATAATTATATATTGATATAACAAATACATCTAAAATAACTAAAAATATCTTAAATTTGGCGTCAAAAAATGTATTCGCATCGCTGCCGCTGTCCAACATAATGCTGGCTGGGATAATGTGCCCAAAATAATCGCGGCATGGACCCTCGTTGTCACTTTGGATGGCAATAGTATATCTATGTCCGAGGTAAAAGCTAGCCCTTGGGGCACGCGACGTGTCAAAGGCGTCTGTACATTTCTTTAAACAACTTCCGCTTTAGGTTATTACAATTATTTTACTCGATTGAGCATCTGCGCAGCCGCAGCATCAGTGGCAGCACAGCGCAATAATCTAGCAACATGAGATGAGAAACAAAGTTCCCTACGTTCAGCGTTAACAACTGTCTTGAAACGTAGTCTATCTCATACATTTTTGCATTTTGGAATGTGCTGAATACTATAGAATATCACTTTGTTTAGAGTCCTAGGTTCCGAAACAGTGATCGTTGGTAGTTCCAAAAATTATAAAGTCTTGAGACGGTATGAAAGAGAGAATTCCTTAATGTAAATTTATTAACTATTTCTTTAAAACAGGTCCTTAATCAAGTAATTGCGCATCGCGAAACGTAGATACGAGGCACCAAACATGAGACGGTTGCCATCGGACGTCGCAGTCCATATGAAATCGTTAATTTTAGTACGGTACATATCGATTAACTGTCAAATCAACTGATTAATTATTAATGATATATTTTTTTAAATGCTTCAATCTTCGGAATTGATTACATAGTTTTAATTTGTTAATAGTGAAATAAGTAATTTAAGGTTACAATAAACAAAATGCGTCTATTACAGCATATACAATATGAATACAGACAGGAAAGTTTCACAGAAAATCAATTCTTATAAAACGACTTTTCTGTCTGGACCCTCTTTGCGCTCTATGACGTTTACATACTCCAAAGACGGAAAGACCGATATTTGATTTTCAGATTTTATGCTTCGCGTCGTTTTTTTGCAAAGAAACGCAGCATTTGGCACCGAAATGTGACGAAAGTCCTGGGATCATTACCGAACTTTTACGGTTTTAAATCTGCCGAAAAATGCTCTATTTTTCTTCGGTTTTTTAATCCGAGAACTCGCTAACGAAGTTTGTGAACTACTCGTACATTTGACGAGGATTTTTTGGATTGTCACCTGACTTGGACTTGGGTATATGAGACATCATTATTTATTTTCAAAATTATTAACTATTAGTACCATATGTTGTTTTATAACAATATAAAAAACATGTTTTTTTTTTGTTTCTTTTTATAAAAAGTTATCTCTGGAAATAGTAATTCGTCTACGAACGTCAGCGTGCGATTTTAGAGTTCCTTAGTAATACAAGGAACCCTTATAGTTTCGCCATGTTCGAGCATCCGTCCGTCCTTCCGCGGTTTTACTTAGAGACTGTTGATGTTACGAAGCTGTAATTTGGCACGGTAGTAGATATTAATCACAATTGAGGAGCTCTTGCCTAGATAATAACAGCCACACGGGTTGATCTTCGAGGTTAAGCAACACTTGCCAAGGTTGGTCTGTGGATGGGTGACCATCTTAACATACCGAGACTCCTCCGTGCCTCGGAAAGCACGTTCAGCCGTTGGTCCCGGCTGCCATTTGTAGATCTTTGGCAGTCGTTACGGGTAGTCAGAAGCCAGAAAATCTGACACCAGTCTTGCCAAGAAGTACCGTTTTACCCAGTTAATGGGTTGTGGAGGTCTGGTAGGCAACGCTTCACGTAAAATACTGGTATTCAGCTGAATCCGGTTTGACTGGAAGCCGACCCCAATATAGTTGGGAAAAGGCTAGGCAGATGAGAACAGATATTAATCACACCGAAAATGTAAAAAAAATCTGGAAAATACACCGTGGAATTTTAATGGTTGTTTTCCCGCGGCAGAACGATTAGCCATCAGTAGTAGTATCGAAACATTATGTTACTTTTGCAAAATTATAATATTTCTGTTTTCAAATAATTTTAAAAATTATTCATAAACTCGAAAGCATGAGAAACAATAGTAGTTGACTAGCGGCGTAGGTAGTTAACTACTCAAAACGCACACGCTGAACCAATTGAATAGCAATTCATATGTGTTCAGAGCAAAATAAGCTCTCATGCGTAGAGATAGATACGTCATTCACTGCACGCACGCATCTTCCGTTTTTTTACCCGACTACGGCGAAGCCAAAAGGAAGGGTAATGATTTTAGCAGTCTATGTATGTATGTATGTGTGTATGTATGTATATAACTATGTTCCACTCTTGCGCCTAAACCACTGGGCCGATTTTTATGATTGAGGTATCAAAAGATTCTTAAAAACGTTCCGGGTAACATAGGCTATATAAATTATTCCTTAATGTATTATGATGGAGTTTGCATGTAAATTTCTGTCCATGAAAAAAATAAATTTCAAATAATTTTGATATGTTTGGTATCAAAAGAAAGGTCTTGATGAGCACATTACAAATATGTATGTATATCATATTGTATAAGTAAACGTATATGTTTAAATTGCTAACAAACAAGTAATAGCGAGCCTGCACTTCGCGCGACGTGGCTGTACAATTTTGTAAAAAACATGATCAAAGCGATACCAACGCGATGTTAATCAAATCTTTGAAATCTTTACGATTTGTTATGCCACTCATTAGAAGAAAAATACGAAAACGAAATATAAAATCAAAATAGAAATAAGATCCGGAACATAAGTTTCGGATTTAGTCGAAGCTCGATAGATGGTGTTAGCGTCGAAATAAATCACGCCATGCTTTCGTCTCTGATGTCGCTTCGTCCCCGTAATGGGACGTGGTGAGCGGTCACGACCCTGCTTTTGGCAAAACAAAAATTTCACGGTGTGTAGTATTATACTAGCTGACCCGCGCAACTTCGCCTGCGTCACTATTTTCATTACTGCTCCGCTCCTATTGGTATTGGCGTGATGATATATAGCCTATAGCCTTTCTCGATAAATGGGCTATCTAACACTGAAAGAATTTTTCAAATCGGACCAGTAGTTCCTGAGATTAGCGCGTTCAAGCAAACAAACAAACTCTTCAGCTTTATATATTAGTATAGAGTATAGATTTTTCAGATGCACTTCAAATTATATGCATTTATAATGTCAATAGTAAAATTTACAGTTTTTGGCACGGTTTGCAAGATTACTGACTACGGAACCCTACAGTGTTCGTGCCCTAATAAGCACTTGCTTGGTTTTTTAAGGAGCGTGTGCATTCGCGACGCAGCCATTAACTGACAGAGGTGTATTTGACAGTTAGCTACTTTTGATTCTCCCACGTTTTGACAAATTTCTGACACTGACTGTAGCTGAGATGATATCCAGGCCTGCGGGTCTAAATAGGCCACTTTAGCAGAATCAGAAAGCAAACCACGCTACCTGTCACTGTCAAATTTTCCCAATCAACCTTGAACAATAAGGTTCAAGGTTGATAAAGATGAAAATGAAATTTTACAGAATGTTACTTGATTAATATTATGATTCTACTATGATTCTCCTAAAGTGGCCTTTTTAGCCCCCCTATATTCAAACGCTTTTTAATTACGAGAATTATTGTCCTTCTGAAGGCACGGAAATAACGCTGAAGAAAAATTTCCAATCCTACAAAAATAAAACCGTATTTCCCGGAACTCCTTTCATTTGTCAGGCCGCACATTACCGAATTTAAACAGCCGCTCCGCAATTGAGCTGTATATCCTACCCACAATTCAGATTCCGCGTCACATTCCGTCATTAGCCCCACAGTAAAAACTGAAAGTTGTTTGTTTAAAATGCCGTTAATATGAACGGTATTATGCTAATACGCGCCCGTGATTTGAATATGGGATTGTTTTTATTTCTCTCGTTTTAGGGTTCTGTGACTAAAAGGTGCTAACGGGATCCTTCTCCCGGTTTCGCGGAAATATATATATTAACTAGCTGACCCGCGCGGCTTCGCTCCCGTCAACTGGCTACTCTACCTACCGACCCTAACCTACCTACCCTACTTACCTACCTACCTACCATAGCTACCCTACCTCACCTACCTTACCTACCTACTCTACCTACCTGCTTACCTACCCTACCTACATACTCATTTTTTTTTTGTATTTTAATTCTTATAAGCTATTCCGGACGAAGGAATTAGTCTTCGTCCCGAATAAAACACAAAAACTATGAAAATCGGTCGAGCCGTACTCGAGTTAGTTAGAATAGTGTTCGAACAAACCCGACTTTGAGAATTTTGCTATATTGTGAAAGATTCGACCTTTTTCTATAAGACATTTTTATATCAGCGAGACAGAAATAAAACGAAAAAAACTTTTTTACAAAAAATGTAACCGACTTCCAAAACAAAACACTACAAAGTATAAAATAACTTTAATTTCGGAAGTCGGTGTTTTTAGTTTTTTCGCTTTTTGACACTGACCTTCACTTTTTAGTGGTACCTGCGTACTCATTCACAGCGTACCGGCGTGATGTTATGTTATGAAAATTAAACTTACTAAGTGCTTTCGGTGTAAAGGTCTCGTCAATATGAATGAAATAAGCCCAAACACTTGGTAGTTCCTACATACCGATGTGGAGTTCCCTTGACTCTCTGTCGTCTCCATCGTCAGGTCTGATCCAAACTTTAATTCTTTTGTAGTATCACCCGATATACACACGAATATCAAGTTTTTACCAAATACGTGCCTACAATTTTCGAGAGTTGCCCTCGATTTCTCAGGGTTTTCATCATCAGATCCTGACTTGTTGGCAATGGGACCACACGGGAAGCACCAGCTTTCAAATAAAAAAAGAATCATGAAAATCGGTTCATCCAGTCGGTTAATATGAGGTAACAAACATTAAAAAAAATACAGTCGAATTGATAACCTCCTCCTTTTTTTGAAGTCGGTTAATAAACTGAAGGAAGACGGACAGCGGTGGCTTATTAATAAATAGGGTTCCGTTAGCAACCTTGGTACGGAACCCTAGAAATCGACTTGGTTCGCACGAATCAAGATTGTACGCG
This sequence comes from Lacanobia wlatinum, assembly GCA_947578705.1. Taxonomy (NCBI): domain Eukaryota; kingdom Metazoa; phylum Arthropoda; class Insecta; order Lepidoptera; family Noctuidae; genus Lacanobia; species Lacanobia wlatinum. The sequence continues at coordinate 18,938,110 of OX388046.1, read as the reverse complement.
AAGGCTTAAATAATAGGGTCCCATTAGCAACTTTGGCACGGAACCCTATAATTTGCCTTGGCTCGCCAATCGAACCGTCTGATACTTAGCACGAATTAAAAACTTAGTTGCGGGCAACCTGGGAGTCTTTAAGACAAAAGTGAATAGGTTGCTTCTAGGCAAACGTGCTCCATCTTCAACCTCATCATCGCTTACCATCAGGTGAGATAGTGGTCAAACGTATGCCTATCTATAGTAAAAAAAAAAATCTACTCCGTATCACCTAACCACAGAGAACTAATGATAACTCGATTTGACAGTTACTGTGAAATCGTGTTGTCATTCATTCTTAGTTCGGGTTCGGGATTAATCGTAAGTCTGTAGGTAATACGGAGTAGAATACGTCCGCAACTAAGCTCGAAACTACGGACTTCGGACTTAGTGAGTAGCCCCACCAAAATCGATCGCTCCCGTCACCGTGACCACCTTTGGTACGGTACCTTATTATTATTAGCCTTGTTTCGCAAATCCAACCGTTCGTTGCTTCGCTCTAAACGGAATCAATCGCGGAGGCCTTAGAAGTAGGGTCCTGTCAGCACCTTTGGTACGGAACCCTACAGGCCTGATCCGCAAGTCGAACCGTCCAGTACTTCACTAAACTACTGAGTTCTAAATCAGTTTAAGACTCTACGATAAAAGCACTTTAAACGAATCCAGCACAACTCAGAGATTTAAGCAATTTTGGCCCCTATTCGTTTAAGACCTTCCAGAGACCAAACCGATATTCCTACGAACTACGACAGTGTTTAATAATCGTGTGAGGTCATTCTCCAACGGAAATTCTTAACACCGCAATTCAGAAAAACGCGTCATCAGTGCAACGCCATCTATCGACCATGTAAACTGACAAAATATTTGGCAGCAGAAGACGTTAAATAAGAAGCCCGTATGTAACGGTAAATAACGATAAGGTATTAAAATGTTTACTTTTATTTTGCTACGTCTACGTATTAAAAGTTTCACAAATAACTCAATCAATGTGTTTTGGTGTAACATTCATGCTTTCATGCATTTTTTGGCTCCTCAATAGATGGCGCTCTGACTGATCAGAATACATTAGGAAGTTTCTTACTAAACTAAAAATTTAATTTATTTTGATTTTGTGGATCGATTGTATCGATCAATAACGAAAAGGTATAAAATGATCACTCTTATTTTGCCACGTATTAAAAGTTTCACAAATAACTCATCAATTTTAAATGCTTTCGTGCATTTTATTATTCTCAATAGATGGCGCTCTGACTCATCAGAATACATTAGGAAGTTTCTTCCTAAACTTATAAATTCAATATCTTTCGAATTTGTGGGTCGATTTTGATGAAATAAACGCTAAATGTTACTCGGGTTATCGCTTAATATTTTTAAGTACTTAGATTTGCAATCCAATCTGTGCTTTATGCGTGATGCTCCCACAAACGCACAGACAAACAGACAAACAGACAAACAGACAAAAATTTCAAAAATTGCATTTTTGTGTTTTATACCTTTTTCCTGAGTTTTCTGTGTAATTTTCATGCAAAAATATTCAATGTACAGACACGGTTAGTCTACGATTTTATTATATGTATAGATAAATGTCTTTACTTAAACTCGTCGCTCACAATGGGCTTCATCAGAAGACTCAAATTCACTCAAAGGGCAATAGAGAGGGCAATGCTTGGAGTTTCCTTGCGTGATCGAATCAAGAATGATGATATCCGCAAGAGAACCAAGGCTACCGACATAGCCCGAAGGATCGCCAAACTAAAGTGGCAGTGGGCAGGGCACATTGCTCGCAGAACAGATGGTCGAGGGGTCCGAAAATTTCTGAAGTGGCGACCGCGTACCGAAAGACGCTACGTTTGGCGTGGCCTCCCACAAGGTGGACCGATGACCTGGTGAAGGTCGCGGGTAGCTGATGGATGCGAGACGCACAGGACCGGTCGTTGTGGCTACGCTTGGGGGAGGCCTATGTCCAGCAGTGGACGTCTTTCAGCTGATATGATGATGATGGTGATGATGATGACTTAAACTCGACGTGTCCCAAATTAGAGGCAAATTAAGCGATGAGATTGGCTGTTGAAAATTCATGTAACTAATAATCATAGTAGTTAATGCGAGTTTGTATTATTTCAGATTAATTACCAGTTATCATCGTCACCTGCCTAGCCTTTTCCCAACTATATTGGGGTTGGCTTCCAGTCAAACCGGGTTTGGCTTCCAGTCAAACCGGGTTTGGCTGAATACCAATTATATTATCATTTTAATCATTATTTAGTTAATCTAATCCACGATTTTGCAGACAAAAACGCAAATTACAAAATTATGGAGAAAAATTAACATTTAATAGTACCGTTACTTTTAACTTTATTTGAATCAAATCAAATCAAATAAAACAAATATAAAACAAAAATAATATTTTTTTTTTTTCATTTTTTATATTAATAATAATAATTCAGTCTTCTATAATGCGCACAGCAAAGGAGTGGAACTCTCTGCCTGCGTCTGTGTTTCCAAACGCTTACAACCCTAATCTCTTTAAAGTTAGAGTGAACAGGCTCCTTCTGGGTAAGCTCGCTTCGTCGCAGACTTTGTCTCTGTCATCTCTAACCTAGGCTGGAATCAAGAGCAAACCAATCATTAAAAAAATAAAAAAAAATAATTTAATGTGTCCTATTTGTTTTCATTTTTGTATGAGAAGAAGCTTTTGCCCAGCAGTGGGATGATAATAGGCTGAAAATATTGTAATGTCGTTTTTGTTCATATAAATTACAATAATTCGACTGTCAAAATCGTTGCTGACATCGTAGTGCATACAAAGCTAAACTATATTTAATAACAAAAATATTTTTTTTTATATTATAATGTTTATATAACGGTATGAGTACGGAACCGAGATCGTGCGAGACCGAACTTCACTTGGCCAGCTTTTATTTTTCTTCCCGTCATATCTTTTGCGTACAAATAGGTTTATTTTTGTAATTTGCTATTAGAATAAAGCTGTCGTGTTGATTATTTAGGCTGCATAATTCAGACAGTTACAAAGGGAAAAAGGGATAGCTGTATTGTGCTTGTATACCACCTTCTCTTTCCATTAAAGAAGTAAATTTGGCCTAATTGTGTGATTATAGTTGAGAACGTTGTTTGTTGTCACCTCTTTTACTTAATTAGGAGCGCTTTTAGCCTTTTTGGTGGGTACTGATATTTGTAAACGTCTCTTTTATATTTAAATAAAAATGTATTTCATTTTAGTTAATGAGAAATAATTATTTGGGTGCGTTATTTTTGCGACACATTGTGATTCAATAGAATTTTTGCATATTAATATAAATAATTGCATATTCAAAACTTATAAGTAATATTTACTTGACAATGACACTTTTGTGCTGCCACCTACAGAACCTGCACGTTTCGTTTAGGGGAACGTGCACGATGTAGATAGTGCCATCTAACGTTGCAAAAACAAGTTCACACAACTTTTTAAAAGTTATTAGCTTTTGTCCCGCGCGTCCCGCACGCGCATATCCCGTTTTTTCTCGTTACCATAAGAATTGTGGGAAATCCTCTTTCTCTCCATCCTCTATTTATATCCCCTATGGAGTACTGGGAAGCTACATGCCAAATTTCAGCATTCTACGACAAATGCTTTCGGCTGTGCGATGTCTGTCAGTCACTCAGTAACGGAAGAATTTTATGTATATTTATGATTGTACCAACGTTCTCAAGCTGAAATTACATACAAACATATGAAGAAATCTACGATTAAATCAAATCAAATCAAATCAAAAGTCGTTTATTCATATTAGGCTGAGAGCCAGCACTTTTTGAACGTCAAGTTTTACAAAAGACAGTCCCCCAAAACGCCCGCCCGTCACCACTTCCTAGTGTTTTAGCTGTGGAGAAGAAGTGGCCAATAAACTCCCCAGCAACACATCTGTCTGTTACGTTTTAAGAACTTGAATCTATATAAAAGTATGCTAAGTAATTAATACATGACACAAAACTTATAACTTGTTAGCTAGCACACTATGATATTGATATTGATAGAAATGTATATAAAAAACAACGAATTGGCCTACATAGTCAGACATATAAAAAAAAATAAAAAAAAATAAAAATAAAAAAACAATATTATATGAATACATATAACCTGTCATAAGCTAATTACTTAAACTAAAGAACATGATAATTATGACATTGTCTTGCGTTTAACACAGCGACCAACTATTCTTATCGTCTAAATAATCATTAATAGAATAGTATGCCTTCGAATGCATGTTCTTTACCATTAAAACCAACAAATTAAAACATTAAGATTTAACGTTCAATTTACCCACCAAAATTGTTCAAAAGAATAACAAAACTCGGCTCCTTTTACCAATACAATATCATAATGAAAGCCAATAAAATCGAAACAGTAATTCGATATACAAAAACTATTAACCAATATAACTTGGTTGAAATCTGTTTGCGGAGCTAAAAGCCTACCGAACCACTATAAATAAACGAAGTGGAGAAGGTACATTCCGAAAAACACCAAAATGGAGCAAGATATCAGAGCCCCAGACTTAAAAATAAGCCATCAGGTCGGGAAGTACCTGTGTCGTATAAACAGGGAGCCAGACGCTCGGTGCCATCACTGCACCGACTGTCGGGAGGACACGGCGCAGCACACACTGGCAGAGTGTGCCGCATGGGAGGAGCAGCGCCGTGCCCTCGTATCCGAAGTGGGACCCGACCTGTTGTTGCCGGCCGTCGCTCGTTCGATGGTCGGGAGCGCCGAGTCGTGGAATGCGGTGAATGAATATGGAGGCTGCGGAGAGGGAGAGGGAGGCCGTGGCCACTCTCCCGTGCCGCAGCAGGCGAACTGAGCGTCGGTTCTTCCAGCCTCCATAGAAAGGTCCGGAGGGACGGTGGACTCGGGGTCGTCCGCCGCCCCCCATCCAGCACGACCTGAGGCGGCGGCGCGGGGAGAGGACACCTCACTCATCTCGCGAGCCTGAGGTGGCCCGCGTAGGCGGGCCGGCACTATCCGGGGATCGTGGAAGGCGCACTAGTTCTCACAATCCTCGGTCCAAGTGTGAGAAGGAACACCGGGGTGGTTTTTAGTCAGTAAGAGTTCGCTTGCCGCAGGCGAAGGACATGAGGATTTTCCACCCCGGCAACAAAAAAAAAAAAGGGTAGCAGATATGCGCACGTTGTAAACAGATAGTAACACTGCCGGGGTTGCGGAATTTGTTCGAAAGGGTCATCGCGGCCCTGGAACGCAAAGGGCACTAGGAGGAACACGGATGGGTTTTAGTCAGTAAGAGTCTGACACTCCCTTCTGCATAGCGTAGAGCGGGAGGAGTCATTTGATGATTTCCCATCGATAAAAAAAGGGCTGCGGTGACTCTTTCAGGCGCGCGTGCATATCGCACCTATTTAGTGGAAACTATTGCCCAGCGGTCACTTTGCATGTTGCTGACGTGACCCGCCCAATCTGAATTTTATTAGATACCTGTATGATGTTAAAATCAAACTTAGCTCCCTGTGAACCTTTTCCCATATTCTGTTTTATGTCCCCGCACCAACCCTGACCGTTCTACGCAACAATCTTGAAGAGTAGACCTTCATTCAAACTTTGGCAATTTTGCTCGCGATGATTTGAACCGACTCAGACGAGGCGGTATTTTATTTTATACTTGGGTACTACATTTTTGGGAGATAACACCGCAATGTTTTTCTATCTTTATAAGTTTTTGTTTAACTTAGTTAATTAGGATGTTACATCTTGAAACTAAATTTTATAACAGTAATTTCCAACGGATTATGCTCAAATTTTGAATACACGTTTGATTTGTAAGACAAAGTTTTTAGTAGTTAAACTAGCTGACCCGCGCGGCTTCGCTCCCGTCAACTGGCTACTCTACTTACCGACCCTAACCTACCTACCCTTTTTTTTTTTTTTTTTTTAAGGATGGGAAATCATCAAATGACTCCTCCCGCTCTGGGTGGAGCAGAAGGGAGTGTCAGACTCTTACTGACCCCGTCCTTTGTGCTGACAGCTCCTTGAGGCGCGCCTGGAACACAGCGCGCCGTCGACCCGGGCCTGGTTCTGATCAGACGGCGAGCCACCCAATGCTCGCCGTCCGCAGGCCCGCGCCTACGGTGGCCGAGAATCGCCCTGCGACTCCCGACGCCCGGGGCGTCTTCTTCAACCTACCTACCCAACCTACCTAATTACCTACCATACCTACCTACCATAGCTACCCTACCTCACCTACCTTACCTACCTACCCTACCTACCTGCCTACCTACCCTACCTACATACTCATTTTTTTTGTATTTTAATTCTTATAATGCTATTCCGGACGAAGGAATTAGTCTTCGTCCCGAAAAAAACACAAAAACTATGAAAATCGGTCAAGCCGTTCTCGAGTTAGTTAGAATAGTGTTCGAACAAACCCGACTTTGAGAATTTTGCTATATTGTAGTTAAATAAAGGGAAACAATTTTAATGTGACTTTTTACACAATCGTATATTAAACAAATGAACTACTGCTTGAACTAATGGTTCAATTGATTTAATAACCGTTATTGTTGTATTTACATTGGTTTTTAGTTGTATTTTATTTTTAAACTGAGTTTTTAAATATAAAAGACTAAAAAGACACATCAAGATTGTTTACGTTTATTCAACTACCTAAACTTTTTTATAAGTGACATCATTATAAATCTATTATGGCGGACTCCAATTACCCAATCTGTAGCTTTAGTACATTTAAACTATGACTTGCTATTTAAAACCGGTTTTTCAAGAGGCTGTCGCTAGACAAGAAAAAACATGGTATCAAAAATCCATATCGCAACAAAAATAACCGCAATACCATTTATCCCACCAGCAGCGAACTACTAATGAAACCTGCATCGCGGTATCAGAGGTCCGAATATCAACCCCAAGTTGCTCACCGGACACAACAGCCGTCCGGTCGAGGATCCTGCCTTTTCAATGGAGGTTTGCGAGACTTTACACTCTGTACCGTATGCTTCTATACATGTAAACTATTGGTATTCAGCTTCATCAGTTGAGATTGGAAGCATAAGTACCACAACATAGTTGTGAAAAGAATCATCATTATATCAGCCGAAAGACGTTCACTGCTGAAGATAGGCCTAACCCAAGCGTCGCCACAACGACCGGTCCTGTGCGTCTCACATCCATCGGCTTCCCGCGACCTTCACCAGGTCATCGGTCCACCTTGTGGGAGGCCTTCCAACGCTGCGTCTACCTTTACGCGGTCACCACTGCAGAACTTTTCAGCCCCATCGATCATGTGTTCAACGACCAATGTGCCCTGCTCACTGCCACTTTAGTTTGGCAACTCTTCGGGCTATGTCGATAACCTTGGTTCTCTTGCGGGTATCATCAATCCTGATTCGATCACGCAAGGAAACTCCAAGCATTGCCCTCACAGGGAGAGGTCCCTTTGAGTGACAGCCTTCTAATTAGGCCCATTGTGAGCCACCACGTTTCAGTTCCATATGCCATCACTGGCAACACACTGGGAAAATAATATAAGGCGGATACTGTCCGTTGAACTTTATTTTTCAAACTAATAAAATTCTCAAACAGAACGGTGTGAGTCGACCTCATTCTAAAACTCAAGAATTATGAATCATTTTAACGGAACAGGGGGAAAAATATGACCAGACTTAACTGCCACTGTCGAACTTTTGGATTACTTCTGCTTAATTTATTCCAGAATTTTATATTTTTCGTACGATTTCATTTTATCAATAGAAAGAATTAGGGCATAATACGATTAAGATTTCTTGTGGAAGAGTTATGTAACAATTTGTCTTTACTCAACTCTTATGGTTTCTTATTATTCCAGAGGAGCTCATGGCAAAATAAACACAATCGCACGGGTCTATCTCCAAAGTTAAGCAACAAAAAATATTGCTACAATTTCCACTATTTCTTTAAGTTTCGGATTTGGTTATACGGACCGGGTAGGTTACAGTTTACTTTAGTGGTTTGGTTATGTAGTTTTTAGTTTGGTTTGGTTAATTTTTTTCAATTCACCTGTAGTTTTGTGAGAAATGGATATAACGCAAGTGGAAAAAGCCCGTTTTCTGGGGCAGTCGACTAAAAAATGCATAGCTTGACTTCAGAGAGCATGAGAGCTTATCGACTTGCAGTCAAAGTCGATAATACAAAATTCTATACAACTTAAAGTCACGTTTGAATGAATTTCTTTTACCAACATAATGTTATTTTTGTCGTCGTTCCAACTATTTTTCTACTGATTGTAGAACATTTTATTGAAGTTGCTTTGTACAATTGGAAATTGATTACATAAAGTAAACATTTTATTTGAGAGGTTCTCGATTTGAAATGATATAGACTTATTGGAATGGAAAAAGGCAAAAGTATCGGCCTGTTTTTTTTTTCTCTCGTCTCACAATACTGTTTAGTCGACTGAAATACCAAATATCTTGGTTGGGTCAAAATTAATGTTCATTTGATTCAATTTTTTGAGACATGCTTTCAATGCTTTTTTCAGTCAGTCTAAATCCAGAAAAACGAGTCAACAATTTTTTTTTTTAAGAGTTCCGAACTTCCATAACGGAACCCTTATAGGATTTTTTTATGCCCCGATTGGTCCACACGATGCTCAATGTCCATCCTTAATAGTGTTAGTTGAACAAAAAAAAAATCAGTTTGAAACTAACCTTCAATCCTAATATGTAAAATTCTTCCGTTACAGAGTGACTGACAGACAACGCATAGCCGAAATTACTGGCCACAGAAAACTGAAATTTGGCATGTAGGTTCCAGATATTCTTACGGGAACGGGAGAAAACGGGATATGCACGTATAAAATCGAGGGCAAAAGCTAGTCTTAAATAAAATATTTTAAACTTCCCCAGCACTTGTTATAACTGCTGAACTGAACGATAACTGTTCAAACAGAGCAGATTACTAGCTCGGGGCTAGCAAGCAATGTCCTAACAATTCAGAAAATATTTATTGTGAAAGCAAGCTGCGGTACGTTACTTTATGAAATTTTCAAATCGTTCATACCTACCTCGGAGCCTTACCTTTATTATCATGAGATGGACGAATAATGCCCAGTTTCTGAGGTACTTTGTCGGTCGTGTTTCTGTCAGTTAACCACTAACGAATCAATGGCGTTAATGGACACATAAAAACCCCAAAAACCGGGCATACACCAAGTGATAATAACATTAGAAAGTTACGAAAGTTTGTGGTAGGCATGCACCACGCTGATGCGTCAAGCATTAAAATACTCGAATATATGGTAAGTTTCTAAACTGGTACCCTAAATGATGAGCCATTAAAAATGGCTGCCAGCAATTAGCAAAGGAGCAATAATAAGCCACTAACATGTCCTGAGAGGCTTGAAGAGCAGTGATATATGCCACGGCCATCAGGAAAATACTGGAACTACTATTCATGCAAGCTGTTAATTTTTTTTAACTATGGAATATACTCTTAGGAAATTTAAGGACTATTAAGTATCATATTTTCTATTCCAAGATAAAGTCTAACCCTGTGCAAAGGTTCATAAAAATCAGTTCAGCCATTAAGATGTGAAGAGGTATTACACCGACGGACTGAGTTATTTCCACAGTTGTATTATCTATTACTAGCTTTTGCCCGCGGCTTCGCTCGCGTTAAGAAGTGTAAAATTGACAAATTTTCATACAAACTTTCATCCCCTATTTTATCCCTTTGGGGGTAGAATTGATCAAAATCCTTTCTTAGCGGATGCCTACGTCATAACATCTACGTGCATGCCAAATTTCAGCCCGATCTGTCCAGTGGTTTGGGCTGTGCGTTGATAGATCACTATGTCAGTCAGTCAGTCAGTCACCTTTGAGTTATATATATTTAGATTTCAGCCCGATCCGTCCAGTGGTTTGGGCTGTGCGTTGATAGATCACTATGTCAGTCAGTCAGTCAGTCACCTTTGAGTTATATATATTTAGATTAGTATGAATTATTTATAAAAGTAACAATAAATTAAAAAAAAATACCAGCCAACTACGAGTCGGACTCTCACACGAATGGTCCTTACCATAAATCGAAAAAAAACACGTTTCTTGTATGGGAAACCCCTTTCAATTTAAATTAAATAGCAGCAATAGAAATACAGGCTCTGTAAAAAAATTCAACAGTCTACCCTATTACGGTTCTTGAGATATAGCCCGCTGTCAGACAGACGGACGGACGGAGAGCAGAGGCTTAGTTTATTGCTTACAACCAAAATCTCTTCAAAGTTAGAGTGAAAAGACTCTTTCTGGGTAAGCTTGTTCCATCGTCGACTTTGTCTCTGTCATTTCAGACCTAGACTAGAGTCGAGAGCAAACCCATCTCAAATAAATAAATAGGGTTCTGTTGGTTACCCTTTGAGTGTGGATCCCTAAAAAACAAATAACAGACATCAAACGATGATACTTGTTTGAGCTTTATTTCTTTGTTTTATTTTCATCAATTGAGTCAACGACATTCTGTAGATACAGGATTTTGTTGTTTATTTATGATTTATACCCGGTTTATACCTGAATTGATACGTAAGGGCCAACACACATCATACAAATACACACAGGTACATCATTTATTTGGTGTCTAGTTATTGAGTGCGTTCCTTAAAATTTTTAATTCGAAAACTTTGATTTAATTTCGAGTTGTTTAAATGTCTTTGGAAATTAAGTTTAAACTTCAAGCTATGAAAATTTCTTGAACACCTCTTGGTCATTGTAGGACCCCAAGGGGGGGGTGAAAGAAAAACTCGTTAATGTCTGTACGTCTACCATGAGTTTTATCAATCTATACTCGCTAGTGACTATAGTTAAAAATGTGTATGAAAACTATTAAAAAACAAGTTTCTAATTTATTTGTTTAAGTAGTTAACTAACAAGCAAGCAAGTTGCAAGTAAAACTTTAGTTAACCACCAAAAAAAATAAATTAGAATTTCTTTTTTAGCGGCTGGATGGCGAGACTCAATTTATAAAGGCTGTCAGACGCAATATGAGTCAAGCGGTCCTCTTAGCTTCTTCTTTTCAAGTCTATGGTTAACTCTTGGTATTATTCTGGCATAGGTGGCTATGTTAATTGCAGCATCAGTGGCATTAATGAAATCCTCCATAGTATAAGGTGAAAGGGAACTTAGGGCACTGCAACTTGTGACTCATGTTCTGAATAGGGCACCGCACTCACACTGGGTATCCGACGGATCTGTAAAACCCCATTTTGACAAGTTTTTTTGCAGCTGGGTTCCTCTATTTTTGTTTTAGAGATGGGAAATCATCAAATGACTCCCCCCGCTCTGAGTGAAGCAGAAGAGAGTGTCAGGCTCTTACTGGCCCTTTGCGTTCCATAGCTGCGATGCCTCTTTCGAACAAATTCCGCAATCCCGGCAGGCACTGGCCCTGTCGGGTCCCGTCTTCTATGCTGACTGCTCTTGACCGCAGACCTGCGCCTACAGTGGCCGGGAATCGCCCTGCGACTCCTGACGCCCGGGGCATCTTCTTCTGTTGCGGCGGCTGGGGCGTGAGGTTTTCTTCTCTCTGACGCGTTCGGCCTCCTCCTTCGCTAGCATTACCGCTTCTCAGAAAGAGGTGACCGCTTCCCATACCTCCTCGCTCTGATCCATGGATTCGAGAGAGGTCGCTGCCGCCGATTGCTTCGACGAGGACACGGCGGTGCTCCGCCTAAGCAGGGTAGACTTCCATTGATGCTCCACCGTGTCCTCCGAGCAATCTTCACAGTTTTGTCACCCGGGCGTATCGTCCCGCCGAATTCGAAACAGGTATCTCCCGAAACAACCAGTGTCCGGTGAGTGCTCACGTCAAGCGGAAGGTAAGGACGCCGTGGCGCAGCGGCCTACTTGGGTGCGCAAACGATTTAGCGCTTTTCGAATAAGCCATTGCAATTCACGACTTACGGGCAATTTCTCTTTGGGTTCTCCTCATAGCTGAAGTTCTTAAAGATTTGAGAAGCTTCTCGTGTGGCAAATCCTAAGCAGTGGTGGTAGAATGACGAGGAAGATGGAACTATCCAAATAGCACCTTAAGTAAAACGCAGCTGCGGAAATTGCCAGGGTTGCGGACTTTGTTCGATAGACTCACCGCGGCCCTCGAACGTAAAGACTTTAGGAGGAACACGGATGAGTTTTAGTCAGTAAGAGTCTGACACTCCCTTCCGCTCCGCCCAGAGAGGAAGGAGTAATTTGATGATTTCCTATGGTTAAAAAAGACAACGCAGCGCAACGTTTCCATGTGTATGAGCCCTAAGAGCAGGTAAGGCAACATTTTAGTTCCTCTTTTTTATTATGTTTATGCATTTGTTTATTGTACACTTCATTAACAGACCAATATACCAGTTTATGAATCGAATTATTTTCCTTATAAGACTTGAATAAATGTATCTAGTCGTCAGTCGGCGTCGGAGCTACGAACCGGCTCTAGTGGTTCAGTGCTGGCTGCAAAGTGAAACAAAAATGAATTTAATACCGGTTGCTGTTGCCATTTGCGCTGGAATTGTGTTTGGACGTAAGATTGCTTTTCATTTTATTTGTTTTGGTCCATTCAACGTGTAATAGAATAAACGCAATACCTCTCAAAGGGTCATATGGACAACTTTTTCTATAGGAACAACACTGAAATCGCGGAAAAAAAATCGGATGCCCCATGTGCGCATAACTCGACAAAATGTACTGAACACCTAATTTGTTTTCGCGATTAAAGGAGGTATTGCGTTTTTTCTATTAGAAATCGTTTATACAAAAGTGAAAGTTTATTTTTAACGCTATCACGCCTAAATCGCTGAACCGATATATGGAATACTGGAGACGGTTATATACGCTTGACGAGTGAAGTAGAATTCCACAGCTATCAGAACGATCCCGAAAGTACTTACTAGACTCTCAGCAGCTTCTGATATGAGAATATCTAAGCTAGATCTAAAACGTTTTATTCGACAGGATTTTCCCATTGAATCGCCAAAAGCCTTACTTTTATTTTTTCACTATTGTCCACTATCTCACCTGATGGTAAGCAATACTGTGATCGAAAATGAAGCACGCTTGCCTAGAAGTAAACTATTCAGTCTTGATTTAAAACTTTGGTTGTAGCTATCTGGAAACACATAATTGGGCAGGAAAATCCACTCCTCAGTTGTGTACACAATATGTTCCCAAAACGTTTTGTGCGTGTGGGTGTGATGTCCACCTACTGGTGGCGGATCGTCGTACGTCTTGTGGTCCGATGATGGAACGGGCTTAGCGGAAATAAACTATGTAATCCGTCGCACACTCTCCAAAATATACACGATAGAAAACCGATAGGCTAGTCTATTGACTCGGCGTCAATGCTCAGGACTTTGGAGTTTCGAATCGACGAGTCTATCATTGCCGATGATCCTCTTGGCTCGTTTCGCACTTCTCTATATTTACAGCTATTGGAGACTAGTCTATATTCAAAGAGACCGGCCATCCCTCTATCCCTGTTAATGTTAATGCCGCAAAGTCGCCTACTATGTGAGGGATCCCATAGGGTCGTGAACTCGGGCCACTGATCATCTGAAACTCGAACAGATGGCTGACGTCAACACATCAGCCATCCGTCCGAGTTTCAGACGAAATGAACCGACGAAATGTCCGAGTTTGAAACGAATGAAGTTAGGCTTCACTTAATTTCATTTTACTTGCCTAATTTCATATCAAATCAAATCTGTTTATTTGCCAGAATGTAGTATACAAGATCTTAAAACTATAATTGGCCCCTACATTCTACCACTACATATGGTGTGCAAATATTTTATTTTATGTTAGTATTTTAATTAGTTATACAAAAAAAGAACACAGACAGCAACAGTTCTCATGCATATGGAAATACAAAAAAATATATATATATATAAATGTCGAAATTATACCTTACATGTCGGTTCACAAGATAAAATTTCAGATTAAGAAAATTTAAATAATTGTAATTGTAAATTGTAATGTCATAGTTATTAAAATAATTTCAAAGTAAAGCTTAACAATCATCAATTACTAGAAGGTATATACCTATATTATTAATTCATGTTTCCTTCTCCACGATTTGACATGTATTCAATAATATTATAAAAGCTTTTTTCTTTTAACCATTGAGTTAACTTTTCTAAATATGGTCAAAATAGATCTTTAAAAGCGTCTGGTAATTTATTATATACCTTTACAGCATTAATAAACGAGTTCTTCTTATACAATTTGAGCCCGCGTTGCGGTAAACAGAGCTTATGTTTAAATTTATTTTTATTTCTAGGAGCAAACAATTCGTTTTGTTAAATATTTGTGTTTAGTAAAATATTCCGGATGTTGTTGTACAAATAGGCATAATTCTCTAATTTACATACACGGTAATGGCAGAATTTGTACTTTTAGGGTTCCGAACAAAAAACCGAACCCTTATAGGATCACTCGGGTGTCTGTCTGTCCGTCTGTCACAGCGAGTTTTCTCCGGATCCACGGGACCGATTCTGTTGAAATTTAGTGCACATATGGACTTCTGTGACCCAAACACGGACGCGTTACGTAAATGATTAAATTTTTAGAATGAGGGTCACTTTTGGAGGTCAAACTAGAAAATTTCAAAAAAAAATTACACAACAAGTTACAACAACAAGTTACATATATTTTTCATAATTTTAAAATTAATTTAAAATGGTTTTGAAGTTATACAACAAATTAGACGAAAAATGACCAAAATTTAGGCTCAGTAGTTTCGGAGGTAAGCGGGGGCCCTTACCTCCGAAACTACTGAGCCTAAAACTTTGAAAAAAAATGGAGATAATAGATCTTTACCTATAGATTACAGGAAAACCTATAAGAATTCTATAGTGTTAAAATAACACGTTAAAAAAATTTTTCGTTCGGAAACCTTTGCACGCGAGTCCGACTCGTACTTGGCCAGTTTTTTAGACAAGGGCTTACAACTATCTCTATACTAGGCTCCACAGATTGCATGTACACTTTTTTTTTTACTTTAAACGCTTTTGTAATATCCACCTTTTATGGGTTTGGGATTGTATCATTTATTGTTTTCTTCATATTAGTTGTTTGAATTTAACCAGTGTATTATGTTTTCTATTGCTTTGTATATATCTTGTTCATATGTGTCTGTATTGTCACATTTCACAATGAGAGTTGTATCATCGGCAAACAAGATTATGTTATGGCAAGTGATATTTAAGAGATAGCCTAGTTTCATTTAAAAAGAAAACTATAAAAGCGGAGTACGTCATTCAAGGATAAGAAAATTGTTATTCGTTCATCATATCAGCCAATTGCCGTCCAATGCTGAACGTAAGCCTCCCCCAAAGAACGCAAACCATCCCGGTTTTAAGCAGTCCGCATCCATCTGCTGCCAGCTACCTTCTTTAAATCATCGGTCCATCGTGCCACAGGGCGTCACACACTACGTTTGCCCATACGCGGTCTCCACTCTAACACATTTCTGCTCCATCGACCATCTGTCCGTCTACAGACATGGCATGTTATTCGTTAGAATATACAATTTCGTAAAAGATCTTAGATAAATCTTAGAAAATGTTTGTTTTAATTCCTATGTGATTTTTGGAACTGTTGACAATATTTATGCATTTTAACTTGATTCATTTACAAACACTGGCATTCGATCAAGTTCAAGATATACACACAACTTTGGAAACAATACAATAATGTCGTTTCATCAAGATGGTCTGATGATGCAGCACAAATAAGGTAGCCATCATCTCAGACACTGAAACCAAGCACAATAACAAATTTATGTTTGGGATGTGTTGACATGTGATTTTTCATTGAGTACTTATAAATTTATCGAGCTTTTTTAAAAAACATTTTAACTCATGCTTATTTAATAACCTTATACTTGTTTGTACCTATGTGTTAAATCGTATCTACATGTTTGAAATCCTACTAGGGAAGACCAAGTTGCTGAATTTTTCGAAAGAGTCACCGCGGCCCTTGAACGCAAAAGGCATTTGGAGGAACACGTCTGGGTTTTAGACACTCCCTTCCGCTTCACCCACAGCGCGGGAGAAGCTGTTTTTGATAATTCATCAAAAATAAAGTCTAAACCAAAGAAATGTTTGCACTTACTGACTTCGGTTGTTAACTTTCAGATGCCAGTCCATCTCCAGCGACAGGTAGTTGTCAAGCCAAGATGACAGCGTTCCCCCTCGACCCTGGTTCTAAATGCTGTACTCATGGGTCCAGAACTAAGACTTTAGGAGGTTAGTATACAAGTAAAGGCTCTTTTGGGTTGTGTAATTTTGTATTCCTGCGGTCCAATACTTCCGTTGCGTTCCATCCAATACTTGTTTTCATCCAATATCTTATTGCTAAGGACAAAAGGGCGAAAAGAGTTCAAATTAGGACTGTCGAGGAAGTGTATAACGATGAATAGATAGATTGCTGCGAGACTACAAGTCATTTGGAGCCTTTGTTTTTCATGTGAAAATAAAATGATAATTCATATCTAGGCCAGTTGATTTTATCTCGATAACAAACTTTAGCACAAAGCTGGATGGATGGGATCCAACGGTGCTATGACGACGAATGATTTGCGGTGACTTGTTTACTGGTTTCTGGCAGGCAATTTTCATGCATTTTGCGATTTTACAATAAGTATAAAAACTGACTGCACCGAAGGTAAGAGTCGTAATAACCCTGTTATATGTTTGACCGCTATGTGTGTCTGTCTGTGGCACCGTAGCTTTTAAACGGGTGAACCGATTTGGATGCAGTTCTTTTTTTGTTTTTTATTTTTGTTTACTCTTGACTCTAGTAGTAGGTCAAAGGTGACAGAGACATAGTCGACAATCGAGTGAGCTTACCCAAAATAAGCCTGTTCACTCTAACTTTGAAGAGATTATTAGGGTTGAGTTTGTTTGCAGCCTTTGATAGCAAAATAGTTTTTTCTGCCTTCTTATATTCCATCTTAACTTTTCAGGTGTTAACACCATGGCAAAAATCGACCAGCATCCATGGGCAGTGCTTATAGATTACGATCTTAAAAACACGAAGAATGTCTCAAAGAGACTGTGTTCGGGAACTCTAATCAGTGGCAAATATGTCCTGACTGCTGCACATTGTGTCATTGGAGAAGTGCTAGCTAGAGGAACCCCGTAAGTTAAACCTTCATGGATTCTAGAGAAACTGATATATCTGGGACTAGCTGACTCGCGCAACTTCATCTGAGTTACATATTTTATTCATGGTCCGCTCCCATTGCTCATAGCAGTATGTTATATCGCTTTCACCCACCCTTTCTCGATAAACGGGCTATAAAACACAAAAATGATTTCTTAATTTAAACCAGTACTTTATGAGATTAGCGCATTCAACCAAGCAAACTAACTCTTCAACTTTATAATATTAATATGCTCTATCTTCGACCGTATCATCGCTTACCATCAGGTGAGATAGTGGTCAAACGTTTGCCTATTAATCCTACTAATATTATAAACTAGCACTTCGCCCGCGACTTCGTCTGCGTAGACTTTAGAGGTGTTGCGCAACTTCTTTATCCCAAATTCTCATTCTCGGCAATTCATGTTCATGATTCTTTATTCTGAGTTTGTGAGTCTTTACTGTCCATACTATCAGCCCCGGAACTACTTCGAGATGTTTTTTGGTATTCTGGTACTTGTGAATGTTTAGCGCTCATAATTCCAGCCCAGAAAAAACTTCGATATGTTTCTGTTCTCCTGGTGTTTTTGAATCGTAACCACTTAAAATTCCAGCGCTGGAAATATTAAAACATGTTTCTGGTCTTAGGAGACATACCAGGGTACATAATGAATATTTAGAGCTCATAATTCCTGCCCGGAAAATACCATTATTTCTGTTCTCTTGATACCTTTGAATCCTAGCCACTCGCCACTCAAGATACTTACCAGCGCCGGAAATACTTCGACATGTTTTTGGTCTCCTGGTACATAATGAATCTTTAACACTCATAATTCATGCCCAAAAAATACCTCCTGACATACGTGAATCTATCGCGTTTACAATTCCAGTCCGGAAAAACTTCAACATACGTATTTCTGTTCGATGGTAAAAAAATACAAAAAGTATTCTAGCCCAAAAATACTTTAACTTCGTTCTGTTCTCCTGGAATTTGAGATTACATTTTTGGTCTCCTGGTACATAATGAATCTTTAGCGCTCATAATTCCAGCCCGGAAAATACTACAACATTTTTCTATTTTTCTGATACCTCACGATTTCAGCGCCGGAAATATTTCGTCATGTTTTTGGTCTCCTGGTACTTGTGAATCTGTAGCGCTCACAATTTCGACCCGAAAAAACACTTTGACATGTTTCTAGTCTCCTATTACTTGTGAATTTATAGCATTTACAATTACAGCCTGAAAAAAAACATCGACAATCATATTTCTGTTTCAGAGATAAAAAAAAAAACAAAAAATATTCTAGCTCAAAAATACTTTAACATCGTTCTGTTCTCCTGGTATTTGTGAATCTTTAGCGCTCCCAATTTCAGCCCCGGAAATACTACGATATGTTTCTGTTCTCCTGGTACTTGTGAATCTGAAGTACTAAGGCAGCAGAAGCGCTGGGTTTCCACTTCTTCCTCAGTTTCCATTAAGCCGTGCCTTTTACCGGCATAAAAATTAGCCTATGTTTGATTCCAGTAGGTGAACTATATGTGTGCCAAATTTCATACAAATCCCTTCAGCCGTTTTTGCCTGATTGAGGCACACATACAATGTGTGTGTTCTCGTAATAATATAACAACTAGAAACAATTTCAGGCGTCTTGGAGTCCACAACAAAATAAAGTTTCCGGCAAATAATTGATCGGAAGAGCAAAACTTTTAATCTGCCGGTGGGAGGATAAATTAAGAAATTAAACAATAGTAACACTTTTGTTTTTTTTTTCTGTTTAGTTACCTGTAGCCATGAACATTAAGTGGATATTAAAGGTAACCTTTAAGGTATGGTTTTATGATTAATGTAAGTAATAAGTTGAATAACAGGGTGATATTATTGCATCTTACTTTAACTCTCCTTTTTAAGGATATTTCTCGCCGACTGATCGACACTTTGCGTGACCAGAGGACTGGCTTGTTCTTTGCTCAAAGAATTAGTATTGCCATTCAACGTGGCAATGCTGCCAGTCTTCTGGGCACGTTTCCGGATGACAGCGATGCGGAGGAACTCTTCGACGCCTGAGTGTATTTGTTTTTGTATATTCATATGTATATAGTTAGGATTTATTGCTCATTTAATATTAAAAATATATGATCTAAAGGTAAAGATCTAAAAAAAAAAACTTTAACTAGGGTTTTAATAAAAAACAAAAAATATTTTAGGTAACCCAAATCAGCGTAATTTGCACATTTCATTATTATTGATTACATAAATGCAAAAATTATAGGAAATAAAAAATAATAAAAGTAATAAAGTAGTAGTCGCGTCAAGCATTAAAAACATATGAATGTCTATTATACTACAAGGCCACAAAATAGCGCTGCAAGCAGAAGCGAAGTTCGTCTGACTTAGAAATGACGCTTGTAGCAAGTTGACGCCTCAAGCGTGGCGTTACTATCGTGGCCGAGGCATTATGCTTCGCCGCTACGTACCGCCGCGCCGCCATAAAAATGGTTTACTTATTTTAACCGCACACACATACGAACTTAACAAGTTAAAGGTTTATTTTTATTTTTAAAAGCTTTTTAGCTTGTAATAAATTGAAATAAACCATTTAAAAACTGAGTTGAACCGCCCTTCCCTAGATGGCGTTGGCGTCGAATTAGATCGCGCTATGGTTTCGTTACCAACGAATGGATATGAGCTAAAATGTTTATCATGTTTATTGTGTAGGCATGGGATATATTTCAAAAGCTATTTTTGTAAAGTTAGTTGCATGCATGTGCCTGTGTAGATGCAACTAACTTAAGAGCCCTATCAAAGAACGTTTCACTCACAAAACGGCTGGCTCATCGCATTATATAGAAATTAGGCAGTTGCAATTACGTTTATTTTAGATTTTATACTAATTACTAGGGGTAATACTTAATTAATATTAATTAAGTATTCTGAACGTTTTTAGTAGCTTTTGTGGATTTAATGGGATTTTTTTACGGACATGACATTCCATTCTTATTTCAATCACTATATAAGGAATATTGTGATATATTTTTCATTTCATTTGGTTAGTACATAATCCACGAGCTCAAAAAAGTGCAATCGCACTTTTCATGAGAAACTTACTTCAGAATTTTGGTTTTTTACAAATAGATAAGAGAAAAACGTGAAAAATGACCGCTGGCCGCTATCTTATAACTATTCTCAACTACCCAATAAGTCAAAGTTGTCTAAATATTTCAATTTCTGAGAATAAGAAAGCCAAAGTTGTCACTTTACGCAAAAAACAGTTCTAAATTCCTACCATATTGCTGGCTTCAAAAATAATTTAAATGGTAACAACAGGATGCAACAGCCGATGCAAAGATTTTTTGTACAAAGAAATACGGTCCTAAATAAGGTTGGATTGAAATTGGGATTTCGTTACAAAATTGGATGCAACGAATATCCAATGTATGAGAAAAACAAAACGCCGAACAATGGCTGGTTGGATCAAAATCAAGAGGTTAATCACAAGAAAATCTCAAAAGTACAAACACGTGGTCATGTGTGTCTTGACGAAACTCTCCGTTTTTATCAAAATAAGTTATCACTGCAATCACTGTTATGACTACGAAAAGATGCATGCGAACGATGTACAATACGAGTAAATCAAAATCTGAAAATTAACAATACCAGACCATTCACCATTCTGTCCCACCATCTTACCAAAAATTACGGTTATCCTTCCCATCACGTCATCCTGGGTAGCTAGTAGTTTGTTTTAAGTCAGCTACCCATTTTTTTTTTAAGGTTGGGACATCATCAAATGGCTACTCCCGCTCTGGGTGAAGTAGAAGGGAGTGTCAGACTCTTACTGACTAAAACCCATCCGTGTTCCTCCTAATGCCCTTTGCGTTCCAGGGCCGCGGTGACTCTTTCGAATAAATCCCGCAACCCCCGCAGGCACTTGCCCTAGCGGGCCCCATCTTTTATACTGACAACTCTTTGAGGCGCGCGTGGAACACAGCGCGCCGTCGACCCGGGCCTGGGGGGCTACTCTCTAACGAAATCCGTAGTTTCGGGCTTAGTTGCGGGCGGGCGTATTCTACTCCGTATCGCCTACAGACTTACGATTAGTCCCGAACCCGAACTAAAAATGAATGACAACACAATTTCACAGTAACTGTCAAATCGTGTTATCATTAGTTCTCAGTGGTTAGGTGATACGGAGTAGAATACACCCGCCCGCAACTAAGCCCGAAACTACGGATTTCGTTAGAGAGTAGCCCCCCTGGTTCTGAACGGACGGCGAGCCAACCAATGCTCGCCGTCCGCAGGCCCGCGCCTCCGGTGGCCGAGAATCGTCCTGCGACTCCCGACGCCAGGGGCGTCTTCTTCTGTTGCGGCGGCTGGGGCGTGAGATTTCCCTCTTTCTCACGCGTTCGGCTTCCTCCTTCGCTAGCATTACTGCTTCGTAGAAGGAGGTGACCGATTCCCATGTCTCCTCGCTCCGGACCATGGCTTGAACCAGGGCCGAACGCGAGAGGTCGCCGCCGCCGATCGCCTCGACGAGGACATGGCGGTGCTCTGCCCAAAAGTTAGTTACCCATGTCATGTGAATTAGAGTCCGAAAAAAAAAACACATTTAAGGGTATTTAAAACTTAAAAATGCTAATCTGTTTGTAAAGATTATGAAAAATATTTTAGATTTTTTTTGTGTCGACGCGAATGAACCTTCGTACATTAATGTTCATTTTTCCCTAACAGTTATCATCTATGTTGAATTTTTTTTCTAAAATTACAAAAATTTCAAACTTTTTTCGCAGGACTCATGTTCGCCTTGGAGACTATGACTATAAACACGAAGGTCCAGATTGCGTACCAGTGCAGGGAGGTGGTGAGGATTGCACTGACGGAGCTATCAGAATCGAGATTGAGACAATCATACCTCATCCGGAATCTGACACTAAAAAGAGGATAAACGATATTTCCTTGATAAGGTTGAAGGAGGCAGCTCCTTACACAGGTCTGTAGCGAGTTAGTTTTATTTTTTATTGTTCTGTAGGTGCTCTATTTTTTTTTCGTAGCAACGCAAATGGAATTACTCCTGTTAATCCGTAGGTTACTGTGATTCTCTCTGAAAACTACGGTCGAATATTTGCAAGCTAATCTATTTTTTGAGACGCACAGAACCGGTTGATGTGGCGAAACTTGAGGAACCTATGTCCAGCATTGGACGTCTTTTGGCTATGATGTTTTCTGATATGATGATGATGATAATGATAATGCATTTTTAGCTTAAGCTCATTATCCGTAAGCAGTAATTCTTCCTGATTTCATGGAAGAAATAAATGAAGCAAATAAATAAATAATTTCTGATTTCTGAAGAAAAAACGCGCCGGTAATAGTGCGCGGTTAAATAATAACATGCTCGCCGAGCTTGTTCAGTGGATGGATGGATATCCATTAGATACCGAGACTCGTCCGTGCCTCGGAAAACACTTTAAACCGATGGTCTTGGCTGTCAATCAGATCTTTGATAGTCTTTACGACGGTAGCGAGAAGCCATACAATCTGACAACAGGCCCTCTAACCTCCAGGTTAGACAGGCAGTCACTCCATGTAAGAAAAGGAAAAGGCTGGACAGATTGACTGAAAAAAATAGCCATGTAAGCCAATCGACATGTGTATATGGATAAAAACATTGATTTTAATAAATTGTTTCCATTCTAGATTTTATACGCCCCATTTGCTTACCAACCACAAGCCCAGTGACTAATCCTCCTGAACATTCGTTGTACGCCGTTAGTTGGTATAAAGACAGCATCAAAAAGCTTTATGAAATGCCCTTCATTAACCAGGAAGTAAGTAAAGACTTAAATGAAACCTTAAACCCTAGAATGTAAAAAAATAGCTGGGTGATTCTTTTGAGACCCCCAACTCCCATTTTCTTATGTCGTTTGCCAAAGTTATCTCTCTGCTGGTCAGTAGCATTCCTCATATATTTCCTGACATTTTTTCCCTCAACCAACTCGTCTCAACCACGATATCTCGCCACCGCATTCTGAGCCGGCTTCAATAACGCCATCAACTAAAACATCAAATTTAACTTATTTGTTTATGTAGAACAATATGTGTTAATGAAAAAATAAATAATAATAAATAAATGTCAGAATTGTCATAATTATTGAATATTGTTATTATTTTTATTCTAAACTTGTGTTAATATTTGCACACCATAAAAAATGGTAAACATTTTAGCACAACTCCATTTACTTATATCACCATGCATGCATTTTTCCTACTAATCCTAGTAATATTATAAATTCTACTAATTTATAAATGCGAAAGTTTGTGAGGATGGTTGTTTATTACTCTTTCACGTCAGAACACCTGATAGGATCTACGTGAAATTTGGTACAGACGTAGATTATAGTCTGGAATAATAGATAATGATCCACAAGGCTCTAAGTTGGACCCTTTGCTTTTTTTTTGGTATTTTTGAATGGTCTTTTAGATTTGATAAATTGCAATTGTTTGGCCTACGCCGATGATTTGAAAATATACTGCAGGATATCGGACCTGAGCGATTGTATAAAGCTTCAAAGAGATCTAGATGTCCTTCAACAATGGTGTTGCAACAATAGAATGACGCTCAATGTTAAAAAATGCCAGACTATAACATTCACGAATAAAGTGAATTACATTAAGTTTGATTATCATAAAGATGGATCAGTCATCCGTGATCTAGGTGTAGTCTTTGATACATCCCTATCCTTCGGTGAGCATGTAGAGACTATAGTTGCTAAAGCTAAAAGAATGCTTGGCTTTATAATCCGCATGTCAAAACCTTTCCGTAATTTTAGTAGCATTATTCTACTTTATAAAGCACTGGTAAGGAGCTCCTTGGAGTATTGTTCCACTATTTGGTCTCCCTATTACACAAGTTATTATAATAATGTTGAATCTTTTCCGGCCCGTTTTGTTACATATCTATGTATGAAGAATGGGATCCGAAAAGCTATACCTAACTACATGACAGGTTAAATAAAGCACTATATGATGTTTAGCTTAAAAGAAAGATGGATCCATTCTGACTTACTTATATTACACAAAATTATAAATGGTTCTATAGATGCGCAATTGATTAACTATTTTAACTTTAGGATTAGCTAACGTAGCAAGCGGCATCATCGCATTTTTCAATTACCTACATCAACCTTAAATTCCACCTTTAATACGCACACGTATGGCAAGGCTATATAATGAAAGGTCTAACTTAACGGATTACCCTATCGATGTTTTTTCTATGAGTTTCGCTTCATACAGACGTTCCCTATATAAACAGTGCGAACACTGTACGTCTATATAGCTTAAAACTTGTTTTATTTTAGTAGTGTTTTGGATTTAGGTCTACTGGACACACTCTTAATTTTATCTTCTTGTCTCTAATATTCAATATGTCAATGTCATGAATACCTGTTATTTGCATGATTACTAAAATGCCGATTTTAGATGATATTTAGTATGAATTGTAAGTGACAGTGCTGTTGGTGTGCTTATTAATAAATAAATAGGCTATATATATCCCGGGAATATGTTCCCTAGGGATCACGCGGGCGAAGCCGCTGGCAGATGCTAGTACACACTAAAGTTGCCTGAATCTGAATCTGAACCTTCTAACAACCAATGAGTAAAGAATTTTGCTCAGCACTCAACTAGCATTCGGTAGACATGACCAATCCCAATTATTTATTTTTTAGTCACAATTTTTCCGATACATTAGCATTCTCCAAGATTCAAAACTAATACAAAACCTCATCATTTCACAGAAATGTCAAGCCATCTTTACCAAACCCAGTCTCAAATTTGATTTTGGAAAAGGTCACGTCTGTGCTGGTGGAATAGAAGGCATGGATACCTGCAGAGGTGATGGCGGTGGTGCTTTAGTGAACGAAAATAAAGAAGGATTAGCAGAACTAACTGGTATCGTCAGCTTTGGATCAAATCCATGTGGTCGAAAAGACATTCCATCAGTTTACACCAATGTATTCGAATACCTTAATTGGATTAAAACTAATATTATTGCATAAGTTGTTTTTAAACTAATTATGCGGCCTCTCCTAGAGAGGAGGCCTGAGTCTCAACAGTGGGAAAATTATAAGGCCGACTATGCTATGCTATGCTATGCGGCTACGATCATAAGGATCTAATATCGGATATTTTTCTCCATCTCGTTTCAAGCGGCAGGATTACTTAATTAACTGTAAACAAAAAAGTATCATTGATAAATAAAATGATTTGTACTAACAGGCCTTTTATTCTTTATTGTACTTAGCTTGCTCGATGGTCTTTGAAATTTAGGCTAACTATAGTCGTTTAACTAAAGAGTCTTTCAACAAGAACGGGTCGATGTTGAAATTAAATAAAACAAGCTGTATGTGAGACATTAAAGAAATTACTTTTTTATTTGAAAGGCCCATTTATTCCATTATTTATGAAATATGATAAAGTTTAAATGTCCACCGCGGCTTCGAACGGTGGCACGGATCCGAGAGGTCCAATTTTCAATTACTCAACTGCATAGAAGATGGCCTGCGTTATGTTGACTTTCAGGGCATCGGTTGATTGCGGATTATTGGCAACCCACAATAAAAAGTCTAGCGGGATCAAATCGCACGATATTGGTGGTCAATTTACGTCACCTCTACGAGAGATAACCCTACCCTCGAACCGTTCATGCAGAATGTCCATTGTGTTTAATAATAAAGTTTTATCATTTGGACGTGCTGCTCAATCGTGTAACTTGCCATGGTGATTTGGCATCAGTAAATGAAGAAATAACAATGCATTTGACAGATGCTGCCAAAACAACATGGCCGCCACAAACTGTCAACATTGGCTCGTCCTTGTTGAAAGAACCTATAGAAGGAGCTTGCTTAACACTTAACAGTTGTGTGATCAGATACTCACCCAGTTAGAGCAGATGGTTCAGTAATTACGGTCCCTACACGACTTGCTAGTCGTAGGACTTGAGATCTTACCCGGGCAGGTATTTTCCTCCCAGAGTTGCGGAATTTGTTCGATAGAATCACCGCGGCTCTGGAACGCAAAGGGCATTAGGAGGACTACGGATTTATTTAGTCAGAAAGACTTTAACACTCCCTTCTGATGGACAGAGCAAAAGGATGTCTTAAACTTTTACTGAGTAAAACTGATCGGGAGGAGTTATTTGATAATTTTCCATCCTTAAAAAAAAAACCTATCATGCAAGTCTCACCACGACAACGTTAAAACAACCGGTGAGGTTTTGTATTTAATTTATTTTCTTATCTTCTGCCAGCGGCTTTGCTTGCATAGTTTTCGATATGATCCCAATGGAACATGCTCCCAAGATGATAAGTATTTTATTTTATATATTTATTCAACACTTTACGCACACAAAAATGTACTAATAGAGGAAGACTAATATCATAGGCATTCTCTACCAGTCAACCTTTGGGTGATGTAGAGACAAATAGTGGTAGGTGCAATATGGAGAATATATCGCGATTGATATTTACTTATTACACAAATATTTAAATGAATAATATATATACATCAACCTTTCTGAAAAAAACGTTATCAATTTAATCAACTCAAATATACTAATATAACAATAATCTGAGATAAACATATCCCAAAGGAGTGAGTTGAGTGGTGTTGGGAATTGGATCAACGAAATGAAAGATTTTCTGAACCACCAAAAATAATGTATTTTTTAAATGTTATTCAACAAAAACGTTGACTTCATGCTCAGAGGACCTAGCACGAATATTTTGACATATAGTAACGTTAACGAAAATTTGAGAAATTGGAAAGCACCAATAAAGCAGATGCGCCCCTTTTTCATTGGACGTCAAATTGAATTAGCCATCTAAGGTGGCCCTTGGATCGTTCGACTGGCGTAGGGGCGTCTGTAGCAACCATACCACCGGCTGGAAAGGCTTCCCTCTATTTTTATAATACTCTTTGGCTGTTCTGCATGCGCGCGGCGCACCAGGCTCCGAGGGCGACTGCGCCAAAGCCGTCAATTTTGGCAGTGTCATTTTGGTGTTTTTGTAAAAAGTGTAGTTTTAAGTTATTTCTTGTGTTGTGTAGTTTTTTTTCTATTACTTTATTTCAAGTTGCCTTTTTTATTTGGTAAGTCTAATTATATTTTTATGTTTAATGCCGGCTGTAGCGATGCCGGAACCTGTACCAGTCAACCTGCTACATCCCTCGAAACCCAGCTGGTGAGATGCCCCCATTGCTCCCAGGCACGTTTTTTTTTTTTTTTTAAAGGCGAACGGGGTTTAAAGATCCACTATGGCAAGGTTCACAAGCCACATAGTGTACCTTTGTGCCCCCAAAGCCCAGCCAATTCCCAAACACCTACTGATTTAGAACCACTTTGGACAACTCTAACTAAATTAAAAAATTCAATACCTTTGCTGAAGAGAGTTCCTCGGGGTGCAAGACGGTTTGTTGCGCTGAGTTTAGCGCGATGCGTACGTCTTGCGACCCAGGAGAACACACTAAGTGCCTGGGAGGCTTTACTCACCTTCCCTTATAGGATTCTGCATGTCCAAAAAAATTTGGCTTCAAAAAAAACATTAACGACCCAAATTAAAGACAATTGTAACAATTCGACCATCGTTTTAGATCCAAAATTACCCGTTTTCAATAACGTTCCCCAGAAAGGCGTGTGTTCACTTGTGGAATCAAAATTAAGTGAAGGTGACATTAGGGGAGCAGCCAGGTTGTTATTTAGTAGTGATGTGGTGGCGCCTTACTCTCCAGATACTATTTCAGCTTTGGAGAGTAAACACCCAGCGCCTGCGGATGACCTCACCTTCCCTGATCCCCCCGACAACCCCAATCCGGATTCATCTTTCTTCCAAATTTCAGTCCCCCAATTGACGGCAGCCGTGAGCTCCTTCAGAAGTGGTTCCGCTGGCGGCCTCGACGGCCTGACTCCTCAGCATTTAAAGGACCTCTTAAGTCCAGGCGCCGGGGAAGCTGGTGAGTCGCTTTTGAAGGAGCTGTCGGCTCTCGTCACTTTAATGCTGTCCGGTGGTGTGAACGATGCTGTCGTCAATACCTTGTACGGGGCCAACCTATGTGCCCTGCGCAAGAAAGACGGCGGCATTCGTCCCATTGCCGTCGGATGCACCTATAGGCGTATGGCAGCCAAAATTTGTTGTAAATTATATAGCGAATCGCTAACTCAGAAATTTCAGCCCCTACAGCTTGGTTTTGGATCCAGAGGGGGCTGCGAGGCTGCCGTACATGCCTTTTCAACGTTTTTAAATTCTGACAAGAGTGAGGTTATCCTCAAGGTTGACATTAAAAACGCCTTTAATTCCGTTAACAGGGACACCTTGTTGGCAGAAGTAAAAAAAGAATTACCAGAAATTTACGGCTTTTTGTGGCAATCCTACAGGTACCCTTCAAAATTATTATACAAGGACAAAGTTTTAGAATCTGCAGTTGGCTGCCAACAAGGTGACCCTCTCGGGCCAGTCATTTTCAGCTTGGCTATCCATCCCATCATTCAAAAACTAAATTCAAAATTTAATGTCTGGTATTTAGATGATGGAACTTTAGGGGGTGACGTGAACACAGTTTTGAAAGATTTCGAATTCCTGAAGAAACAGTTCCAATCCATCGGCCTTGACCTCAACCACTCCAAATGTGAAATTTTTCTATGTGACAATACCGACAGACAAATGACTCTACAGAAATTCAACTCAATTGCTCCAGATATCAAAATTTTAGACAAGAGTTCACTTCACCTTCTAGGTTCACCAATATTGGAACACAGTTTCTCTGCATTCATTGACGCCAAAATTAATCGTTTTCACGATATTTCGGAAAGACTTAGTAAAATTAATTTACATTCGGCCTTCACACTCATTAGATATTGTTGTTTTGGGCCAAATTTTATGTATTTTCTCCGCTCTTCACCGTTATGGAAGCAGTCACATCTTTTGGACAAAGTCGATCAAATCATTCAAGACACACTAACTTCTATCTTAAATGTGGCTCTGGATGACCGAGCGTGGCTGCAAGCCACACTACCCATTCGCTTTGGTGGGCTCGGCATCCGCAAAATTTCTAGTGTAAGCTTACCGGCGTTCCTGTCTTCGGTCAACAGCACTGAAAAGTTAACCAAAAGGATATTAACTCCATCATTGGTTAACTGTGAAGTGCCTTGCTTGACCGATGCAGTGAACGCCTGGAAAGTGGCTTGCCCGAATACGGCGTTGCCCGATAACCCATTCTCCCAAAGACAATGGGACGAGCCGCTCTGCAGATTGGTACGGAATAACCTCTTAAATACGACCACCAATACTGCGGAGCGTGCCCGCCTGCTGGCTGTGGGTGAATGGGAGTCGGGTCTTTGGCTGCAGGCACTACCGTCACCCAACGTAGGTACTATGCTGAGTGACAGTACTTTCCGGATCGCTACGTGTCTGCGTTTGGGTGCTCCTAGCGGAGCTGCACATCGCTGTCAGTGTGGTGAAGCAGTCGACCGCCTCGGACACCATGGCCTGTCCTGTAGTAGGAGCGCTGGACGGTTAGCACGGCACGCTAGCATTAATGACATTATCCGTCGGGCTTTTGTCACCGCCGGGGTGCCAGCTGTTTTAGAACCCAACGGCTTGACACGCGACGATGGGAAAAGGCCAGATGGGATGACCATAATGCCTTGGAAGGTGGGTAGGCCTTTGGTGTGGGATGCAACATGTGTCGATACCCTTGCACCATCCCATCTTCTCAGCACGGCGGGCTGTGCTGGAGCGGCTGCTGCAGGTGCAGAAAACCTCAAACGGCGCAAATATAACAACTTAATTGGGAGTTACATATTTGAGCCGTTTGGCGTTGAAACACTAGGCCCATGGGGTCCGAGTGCGCATCGAGTCTTTCGGGACATTAGCAAACAACTTGTCGACTGTTCACGTGACCAGAGGGCTGGGCTTTTTTTCGGCCAAAGAATCAGCATTGCCATTCAACGCGGCAATGCTGCCAGTGTTCTGGGCACTTTTGCCACTGACAGCGATGTGGATTATTTTTTTGATGCCCAATGATTTATTTTGTTTTTTTTTTTATATTATTTCGTGTTAATGAGTGTATATAGTTACTAGATTAGTTATTAATTTTATTAAAATAAACAGCAATAACATCATATAAAAAATAAAACTATACATACAATATTAATAAATATAATAAACACTCGAATTGACATTGTAACATACGAATATCCGCTGAAGTCCGCCTAAGTACTAATACATATACTTAAACAATTAGTACAAAAAGGTAAAAAGAAAACATAAGCGCTGTGTCTCATATACAATCTCCGTCGTCGTGATTCCTTAAGGGAACTGTTTAAGGATATTAACATCATGACGGTACCTTGTAACATACATAAGTAAGGTCGGAAAATCAAGATTAGTGACAGGCATAATTTTAATACTAGAAATAGGAACATATTAGATCAACCACGATTCAGATTGGCTAAAGTACACACTTCTTTTATGTGGTACCGTGTTAAATTTTATAATAAAATACCTCCTCGAACCTCCTTCTCGAACTGAATGAGAGAAAATTTTAAGCATGCATTAAACACACACTATGTAGAGAAGCATATTATAAACTGGAATATTATATCATCGATAAAAATGCTTGGCTAAATTCCGGTCCTGATCCACAGCCACAGACTCTTCGGTCCACTAGTTATTAGGTTTTTATGTCTGGAAGAGATGCTTACCATAATTTTTGCACTTTCATTATTATCACAGTAATTTATTTATTCTTTCTCTACGATAATGTCCGTCTTGTTGTAAGAACGAAATGTTTTTTTTTTTTTAATTTTGTTTTTTATTACTTGAACTATTTCATTTCATTTATTTATTGCTTCAAATATGGTAGGTACAAGTTCTCATATACAATATTAAGTAACACACATTTGGCCAATATATAGCATACAATAGTAGGTACAAGTTTTTACTAAAAATATTAATTACTAGGTTACCACATTTCGTCAATTTATATACTTATCAATTAATTTACAGGGACACTTTTGATAGAACTCATCTATCGAATAAAAACACTCTTGTAACAACCACTTCCGCAACGTAACACAAAACTTATTGAATGGCAGTTGAGTAATTGACCTTGGCAAAGCATTGTAAATTAGGGGAGCCATATAAACGCAGCTCCGCCGAAAAATTTCTAGCTTTGGAACGGGCATTTCCAAATCTAAATGTGTAGGTTTCCTTTTATTTGCGTTATCTTTTCGCTCAAATAGCTCAAGATTGGACCTCACAAACCTGGCAACTTCGTAAATATAAATGCATGGGACCGTCAACAGATTGTGAGACTTGAATATAGGCCTGCATGAGTCAGACTACTGCATTTTGAATATTGCACGAATACACTTTTTTTGGGCGATGAAGATTTTCGCCAGTTCGGAAGAGTTTCCCCACACAACTATACCGAATCTTATTAGTGAGCAGACGTATGCGTGATAGACCATAATGGCAGTACGTAAAGATGTAATAACTTTAATTCTTTTTAAAGCGAATACGAATTGATTGATTTTTTTTGAAATTATCTCGATGTGATTCTTCCAAGTAAAATGTTCATCAAGTGTTATACCCAGGAACTTTGCATTACGTACCTGTTCTATATAATTATTGTTAAGTGCAACATTAAGGCGTAAAGGTTTACTTTTAGCTGTTTTGGAATGAAGTACATTAGTTTTGGAAATATTTATTTT
The DNA here is from genome assembly GCA_947578705.1 of Lacanobia wlatinum. Taxonomy (NCBI): domain Eukaryota; kingdom Metazoa; phylum Arthropoda; class Insecta; order Lepidoptera; family Noctuidae; genus Lacanobia; species Lacanobia wlatinum. Next base: position 18,906,140 of record OX388046.1, on the reverse strand, counting down.
TAATTTATTAATATCTAACCATTGTTTTATGTCATTTAATGTTTGTTTAATTTCAATGTCAACATTTTGTAAATTTTTACATTTAATAATAATTGTGGTGTCATCGGCGAACAATACACACTGATGTTTTATTGACTGAGGTAAATCATTTATGTAAAGAAGGCACAATAATGGTCCTAAGATACTACCTTGTGGTACACCACAGCAATTAGCCCGTGCTTCAGAATCAAAATCTTCTAAAGTGTTCCTTAATTTGTTTAATTTTGTTAGCCTTGCTATCTGTTTTCTGTCAGTCTTGGTCATTGACCAACCATAGTTTTGTGTAATGTAGAAGCATATTTTTCAAATTGTGTAAATGTGAGTACCATGAAACAATTTACATATTATGTGATTAGTTATAGTTTTACTTGTTAGACATGAACGAGCATGGTGGTTGAGAGCATGTCATACTCACTTAAATGACTCGCTGATGGTGGCGCGTGTTGGATTATTCGGTTCCCTTCAAAATGGTTGAGCTGAATGGTGTCGATACACGCGTCATGTTCGTGAACGGGCGCCGTCAGTTGAGACTGGTCATCTCTTAGCTGCCATTGGCTTATTTTAATCTTTATATTTTAAATTTTTGTAAAAAGTTTTTTTTTTACTTTGCATTGTCCTCACATGCAAAAGCAACAAGAATATGTAACTTAGAATTTTGTAAAGCATAAACACGATTTAAAGAAGGTGTACGTGGAGTTTCTTGCAAGTTCTTCTCCATAGAGATATACGCATTGGAAGAGTTTCATATTTTTGACTGACCGACCTTGACGTTTCAAAAGTGCCTGTAAATAGTTTATTTGAAATAAATGCTTTTGAAACTACCAACTTCTTACGAATGTGTTCGCGAACTCTGTCTTTGTTGGTTAATTGGTTTCCACGGAGAAATAGACTGAACGAAGAAAGAAGAGTTAATAAAGTCAATACGGTGAGTGGGACATAGAAGGATGCGGTTATTTGATGAGCGTAGATTTCAATAGTGGTTGGCGCAAATGTATTGAAAGTGAGGGTTTAGATAACTGGGGGAGTTGGAAGAGTCAAAAAATGAAAACAAGGAAGTTATCACCCTTAGCTCTCTGCGTTTGCGTATGAGCAACCACTTTAGAAGCGACCGATGCGTAGAAACATGATTATATTTACGCAGATTGAAAACAAATCGAAAGCAGTAATTCAGAAGCCGGTCAAGTTTGTTAAGGAGATCTACATTCAGGTTATATTTGCACACATCGCCATAATCAATGATAGGAAAAATTAGGGACTGTACAAGCATGTCTTCGTGTTTTAAGGTAAAAAGTTTTTCAAACGATACAGAAACCGCAGCTTTCCGGTAACCTTCTGACTGACACTAGCGACTTAGGTACGCCAACTTAAGGTAATATTAATAGGTAAACTTAGATATTTCGCATCAGCGCTAAATAGTACAATCGTATTGTCGAACAGGACATTTGACAAAGCTGTTAAATCTAGTTTAGCAATGCTTGGTGAACTCCCAACAATGACTGCCTGACACTTATCAGGGTTTACAGCAACATCAAATCTTTCCGACTGTTTTTATGGCTATCAAGTCCCTTTTTACTTTATTGATAAAGTCAGGTAATTCAACGAGTCTCCCATGATGGTATAACTGCAGGTCATCTGCATGCAGATGGTACGCACATTGAAGTTCGGAGTTGATTAGATTAATAAAAATAGAAAACAGAAGAGGAGAAATAATGTCGCCCTGAGGAACGCCAGTTTCAAAATTACGCCAACAAGATGGGAAATCCCAACGTGGACCGACTGCTGACGTCCCTGAAGATAGGAGGTGAACCACTAAAGTGCTTCGGGAGAGACCATAATATAGGAGAAAATGGCTTAAAGGATGTCGTGACTGACGGTATTGCAGGCATTTGAGAAATCGACCAACACAAGTACAGTGACTTTGGTGTCTTCCAGTCCTGCCCTTGTACCGCCAGTCACTTTAAGGAGAGCAGAAACAGTATTGTGCCCGGGCCTGAATCCAGATTGTAGAGGATTTGAGTGAGTTACAAAATACAAACTGGAAGAGTTGTTTTTGTACGCAGGCCTCGAGCACTTTAGACAGGTATGGAAGTATAGAAATTGGCTGGAAGTGGGTTAAAAGAGTGGGATAAGTATCATGTTTCTCCGTGTGCAAATGTTCATCAAAATCTGTTCAGCCGTTAAGACGTGAAAAGCTAATACACAATCGGACTGAGTTTTTTTATTTTTATTTGTGAAGGCTTTGCTCTTGACTCTAGTCTAGGTCAGAGAGGACAAAGACAAAGTCTACGATGGAGCAAGCTTACCTAGAAGGAGCCTGTGCACTCTAACTTTGAAGAGATTAGGGTTACTTTCACAGTTGTATAACCTATTATTAGTATAGATTATTTACAAAAAAACACGAAAAAAACAAATAAAAACCGTCCAAGTGCGAGTCAAACTCTCACATGAAGGGTTCCCCTACCATAAACCGAAAAAAAAAAACGTTTCTTGTACGGGAGCCCCCTTTCATTAATTTATACATTATTTTAATTTTTATTATTCGTTGTTACGGTGGCAATAGAGATTCTACTCTGTAAAAATTTCAACTGTCTACCTATAAGGTATGGTTCTTGAGATACAGCCCGCTGACAGACAGAAGGATAAAGACGGGTGGACGGACAGCGGAGCCTTAGTAATAAGGTTCCGTTGGTTACCCTTTGAGTATGGAACCCTAAAAAGCAAATAACAGACATCGAATGATGTAACTTGTTTTAGCTTTCTTGGTTTTATTTTTTTAAATTTAGTCAACGATATTGTGAAGATACAGGATTTAGTTTTTTTATGATTTATAATACCTGAGTTTATACGTTAGGGCCAACACACATAATTCGAAGGCACATAATTTTATTAAAATCATCATTTATTTGGTGTGAAAATTGAGCGAGTTCCTTGAAATGGATTAAACTAGAGCTGATTAGCAACGATTTTGAATCCGAAAACTTTGGTTCCATTTTGAATTCTTCTTTGAGTTATCGAAGGTTTTTAAAGAATAAGGTACAAATTTAACCCAGCTACGGTACTAATGATTTATATTTTAAATAGTAGTGCAGGAAAAGTAGTAATAGAGCATACTACCACTAACTCTCTATCAGATATATTTTTCCCGAAGAAGTTTGTTGTTAGGCTTTCTTTACAAAAACTCACTTTGGTTCAAAATATTAGAAGTCCGTAAAGCTTTGAGAAGCTTCTTGTATGATCAATCCTAAGCAGTGTTGGAACAATGAGGAAGAAGAAGCAGGAACTATCCTAAATGTACCTTAAGTCGTCGCCTATATTCTAAGTTCTAACACCGCGGAAGTCAAATTTTGAAAGAATACCTTTCGGATGTCATTCGATAGGGAATCGCAGGACGCATCGTTTGACGAACCGTCAAACACGAGAATTTGGACCAATGGTGAAACGTTATTCAAAAAACAAAAACATCGCGTATGTCAGTTTTTTTGCATAACTTAGTTTTATACTGCTAAACAGTTTATTTGCTCTCCTGAAAAGTTATAGATTTGGATATCCGCAGTGTTAGAAATTTAGCAACGATATAGTCCTCCTGACCGGTTTCGGCTTTGGCGGCCGTTTTTAACCAGCCATCAGCGCGGAACATAGTATAGTGCACTAATGTGTGCGCTAAAACAGAGGCACTCTTTCTTCCATCGCAGCACAACGTTTCGATGTGTATGGGCCCTAAGAGTAAATAAGGAAAAAAATATTTTATATCTTATATTTTGTTTTTTGCATTTGTCTAGTACACAGACACTTCATTAGCAGACCAATATACAGGTTTATAAACCAAATGATTTTCCTTATAAGACATGAATAAATGAAGCTAGTCGTCAGTCGGCGTCAGAGCTACAAACCTGCTGTAGTGGTACAGTGCTGGCTGCAAAGTGAGACAAAAATGAATTTAATACCGGTTGCTGTTGTCATCTGCGCTGGAATTGTGTTTGGACGTAAGATTTTATTTTATTTGTTTAGGAATCTAATAAAATACTTATTTATTTATTTAATCTATATGTACAGAAGTGGTACATGTACATGGTACAAATAAATATAGGTCTCGCGGTTGTAATCACGACTGCCGAGCGTGGAGTCCTGGGTACGATTCCTAGATCAGGCAAAAAAGTTTATTGGATTTTCCCGTAAGAAATTTCTCTGTGATAGCCCGGAGTTTGGAAGTTGGTAGTGTGACGCCCCAGTGCCTCCCCTGACTGGCCAACCCGTCATCTTTGTTAATGCATGCTGCGGTGTCACCTACTTGGTGAGGGGTCCCATAGGGTCGTGAACTCGGGCTGTTCGTCTGAAACTCGAACGGATGGCTAATGTGTTGAGCCTAATTTAAGTTAAGCGTGTAGCTTTCTGATTGACATCATCTAATTTTGTGGCTTTCATATTTTTTTTTTAAAGTTCGGGCATCTAGTGCTCATTCAAAGATAATATGAACATTATTATTGATCTTAAATGAACATTTTTATAATTAATTATTCACAAACTTAAGGAAAACGGTTGTTTTAATTCTTGTGTGACCTTTAGAAATTATTACAATGTTTATGCATATTTTTTTATTTGTGATGGGTTTGCTCTTGACTCTAGTCTAGGTCAGAGATGACAGAGGCAAAGTCTACGATGGAGCGAGCTTACCCGGAAGGAGCCTGTGCACTCTAACTAACTTGATTAAGTTATATTAACTTGATTCATTTTTATATGTGTCTGGTTACAAAATAGATGTATTTTGCAAACACTTTCTGGCATCCGATCAAGCTTAACATATACACAAAACTTAGGAAACAGTGCAATAATATCGCTTCACTAAAATTGTCATATGATGCAGCCCAAATATAGCCATCATCTCAGACTCTGTAACCAAGCATAAAATAGAAGATTATGCACCGTGTTACGGGCTTAAGATGAATCCCGAACCTAAAGAAGAATAAATTGGAAAATTAATTCCCGAGCGTAGCGATATTTTAGAGTTTAACTGACGAGCAAATCGAGGGATATAATACACGAATCCTGAATGAAGCGAAGGATTCAAGCTCGCCCAAGGCTACACCTATACCCCTGAGGTGTAAACTCTACTTTTCACATCTACTGCGAGAAAATTGTTGGCAAGTCATGAAGAGAGGTGGTTGGCCGCGAATGGTTTCCGTCGGTCTTCAAGTTGAGTTCTAAATTTAAATCACATTATTGACCTCCGGGCAAAAATGTTGTACGTACTGAATTTCATCATTACTCGTCGGGAGATAGTAACTAACTTAAGGTTGAGCATAGTAAACCAAAGAAATCTTTGCACCTACTGACTTTGTTAGTTGACTTTCAGATGCCAGTCCATCTCCAGCGTCAGGCAGTTGTCAAGCACAGATGACGGCGTTCCCCCTCGATCTAGGTTCTAAATGCTGTACCCATGGGTCCGGACCCAAGATTTTAGCAGGTCAGTATAAAAGTAAAGGCTCTTTTGGCTTCAGTAATAATGTATTCTTGCTGTCCAATACTTCCGTTCTATTCCATCCAATACTTGTTTTCAATCTTATTGCTAAGGACGAAAGGGCGAAAAGAGGTCAACTTAGAACTGTCGAGGTAGTGCATAACGATTAATAGATTGCTTCGAGAACATCAGCCATTTGGAGCCATTGTTTTTCTTGTGAACAAGATTGGTAATTTATATCCAGGCCAGGCGTAGATTGTAGGGACATCATACCGAGAACAAACCGTAGTATCTTCGATTTGGCTCGGAATGTGGATGTTTGGGATCCAACGGTACTATGCCAAGTGTGATTGGTTTACTGATTGCTGGCTGGTTGGCGCAGGCAATTTTCATGCATTTGGCGGATTTACGATAACTATAAAACTGTTTGCACCTAAGGTAAGACACGCAAATAGACGATGACAACGTTGCTTTGACCATCGTCAATAAACATATAAAAAGCGCTAGCTTTTTATATGTTATTTTTTTTTTATTAAGACTGGTTCGCTCTCCACTCTAGTGTAGGTCAGTCGTGACTTTGTAGGCACTCTTTAAAAGCAAAACAGTTTTTCTGTCTTCTAATATTCTACTTTAACCTTTCAGGTAACAACACCGCGGCACAAATCGACCAGCATCCATGGGCAGCGCTTATAGATTACGATAAAAAAGGCGACTCAAAGAGACTGTGTTCAGGAACTTTAATCAGTGGCAAATATGTCCTGACTGCTGCACATTGTATCACTGGAAAAGTGCTGGCTATAGGAACGCCGTAAGTTAAACCTTCTTGAATTTTACAAAAAGTCATATTCTATTGGTGAAAATTTTGGTGTCATCTGGAAAACTTAGACAGTGTATTCTGTAAAAATGTCACCGTGTAAAATAAGATGACATGAGCTCGAAGTGAACTGTCATGTGACCTGAAGCTATGAATTTACAGCTCACTTCAAGCTTATTGCATCTATGTTTTGTAAGCCCGCGTGGCATTTTTGGGGTCCCATACCCGACGGGTAGCCAACGGAGACCTGTTGCTGGGCTTCCGCAACCCTTCCGTCCGTTGGTCGGTGTTCGAGAGCAACGAAGGTGGATGGTTGAATTTTTTGGACGGATTCTGTTGTGTTTCCTAACAAATAATAAAAAATAAAATTCATAGTGCGGAACCCTCCGTGTACGGATCCGACTTGCGTTAAGCCGGCAGGTAGCCACACACATATGGATGCAAGAGGCGAGACGGTTGGCTTGGAAGGACGGGGAATTCGTTGAAAGCCACGATAGGAACCGGTCGACTGATCTTAGGGTAGGGAATTAGGGCTGAGTAAATAGCATAAGACTAAGTGTCAGTGGAAAGATCATTCATTAAGGCGTAAATATTTGGGCACGCTACAATCCAGGCGATAAGTCCCCTCTTTGAGGAGTGGCTAGAGTGGCGCCACGGCGTTTTCACCTTCCGCTTGACACAGGTACTCAACGGACACGGTTGTTTCGGGAGGTACCTGTTTCGAATTCGACGGGAAGATACGGTGGAGCATACGGTCGAGGTCTGCCTTGCTTGGGTGGAGCACCGCCGTGTCCTCGTCGAGGCGATTAGCGGCGGTGACCTCTCGCGTCCGGCCCTGGTTCAATCTATGGTCCGGAACGAGAAGGCATGGGAAGCGGTCACATCCTTCTGCAAAGCAGTAATACTAGCGAAGGAGGAAGCCAAACGTGTGAGAGACAGGGAAACCTCACGCCCCAGCTGCCGTAACAGAAGAAGACGCCGGGCAATTCCCGGCCACCGTAGGCGCGGGCATTTGGACAGTGAGCGTTGGTTGGCTCGCTGTCCGATCACAACCAGGCCCGGGTCGACGGCGCGATGTGTTCCACGCGCGGCTCAAAGAGATGTCAGCATAGAAGGGGTCCACTAAGGCCAGTGCCTGCCAGGGTTGCGGAATTTGTTCGAAACAGTCACCGCGGCTCTGGAATGCAAAGGGCACTAGGAGGGGCACGGATGGGTTTTAGTCAGTAAGAGTCTGACACTCCCTCCTGCTTCGCTCAGAGCGGGAGGAGTCATTTGATAATTTCCCATCCTTAAAAAAGGCGTGAATATTAATTTATGCGTTAAATAAAATAAGTACTGTTTGAAACAAGATTATATGAGTCTAGTATTAAATGCAAGCAGAATGTAGTACGTGATTGTTTGCGTGAATCTCAGTGATTGTGTTAGTGAACGAATGGGGTGAGTGTTGTTATCTTTCTTTATCCCCTTACATGACTTAAACGAGGTAACCAACAATTGTGTTTGCTATAGAGTGTGCTTAAGATATAGCAACAGACTGTATGCAACAATGACTATAAACTGACTTTAGACAAACCCTACCAAGACACTGCTTAATGAAGGTTCAACCGAATAATACTCGTAACCAATTAGGGCCCGTTTGGACAATAATGTTTCCCTGCAAATGTCTAAAACAAATGAGTAAATAAACTCGCGTCAATAGCCAACCAACATTGATATATAAAAAACCCAAGATACACTCAGCATCTCAAAAACGTCCGCAAAAAATAAGCGCAATATGTATAATTATGCGCAAGTTTCAAACAATCTCGCATCGCTCGCCATAATGCACTGCTTTGTAAAAACAACTTTAAGCGATCCGTGTAAGGTTGAACAGTATGTCATATCAACCAAACATTAATAGAGGTTGCCTCTCCCTGTATACTGACTGAGTGCGAGATACTTTGCACTGTTCTTGATATACGCACACTTCCTTGGAGTGGGTAGGTTTTACCAAGTATGGGTTGAACTGAATTGATAGCCGTCCTAATGGACGATAGGGATCTCGATAAATCACAACAGGCTCCCGTAGGCCTCTCACTGATACAAACAAATAATATTTAGCACAATACATATTTTAGGAATCCTAGATGGTACACTCGCTGCCACATGCGGCAACGGTTACTGCAGTACTCTATGTGCTTCTTTAAAATGGGTAGAAGGAAGATCGAGGTGACGATTTCCAAAAAAAAAACTTCGGCATATAGCAAGGCAATGTAAAGATTTTTGCAACCGACAGACGATGCGGTACGCTTGTGCTTATGTATTATCTCGGTACTGGGTGATCATCATCATATCAGCCGAAATACGTCCACTGCTGGACATAGGCCTCCCCCAAAAGGGGAGGGGGGTGCCATAATCGCCACGCTTGCAGGCGGGTTGGCGATCGCAGTGTATGATGTTGATTTTTACAGAGAACGCTGCTGCCCATTCTCTGATGGGGTGATGTAAGCGGCTAATTTATATAGCGCGCGTCCAGTTTTACTGGAAACTTGTCTCGCTCAATGGCAGAGGCACTTCGGAGTTTCTTGCCTAAGGATTGTATAACACTAACACATGCTTGAGTGTAGGGAACGTGTACCGCTGTGACCGCAGCACGCTAGGATCGGTAGCATAAGTATGACGTGTCAGCTGTTGTAAAATGGTCTCACGTCTCTGGGGTGGATTTTTTGATTATTGTGAAGAAGTTTATTAACTGTAATTTGAAATTATGTATTGCTAAGTAAGCGTACGTCTCATTTTACCTTTTGTTGTCCTCTTGTTAGCTTCATACACTGTAATGTCATTATATTGCCCTAACTATTTATTGTTTTACTTATTAATATGTGTTATTAACGTAGAATTCTCAATATTTACTTCACCTTGTCCTTGGCCTCAAAGGTCGGACAAGGCAGTATTCTTGGGAGTTCATTTAATTGCGGTGGAAGAGTGTTCAGTTTGATATAGAGTTCCACATAGAACAGTCACATTTTTACGGTGAAATGTTTACAGAATCGTATTGCAGACATTTGTGACTTCGTTACCGCTGACATCATCTCTTTTCTCTGTACTTGATCGGATTTCATGTTTGTGCTCGTATTTTTTTATTTTGTCTTTTTACGTTAGTTTCGTTTAAAAATTGGTTAATTATGCCACAAAAAAAAACGAACAAATCATTCTGTCCGTGCTCAGCAAAAATTGACAATGTGTAGGTATGTGTGAACATTTTCCAACAAATTTTAGGGTTATAAAATTTAAAAATGTTTATTCGCTTGTCTGTACGTTAAGCATTTCGTAGCAATTTAAATTATGTTATATATTTGTATGTTGTGTCGACGCGAATAAAAATATTTCTTGCATTCATGTTCATTCTGCCTAACAGTTCTAATCTATGTATATTACGACAAATTTCTTTGAAAACATTTAAAAAAAAATTGCAGGACTCATGTTCGCCTTGGAGACTATGACTATAAACACGAAGGTCCAGATTGCGTATCAGTGCAGGGAGATGGTGAGGATTGCACTGAAGGAGCTATCAGAATCGAGATTGAGACGATAATACCTCATCCGGAATATGACGACAGGAAGAAGATAAACGATATCGGCTTGATCAGGTTGAAGAATGCAGCTCCTTACACAGGTCTGTAGTGAGTTAGTTTTATTTCTTATTGTTCTGTAAGTAGCCTATTTATTAAATGGAATTGCTCCTGTTAATCCGTAGGTTACTAGTGATTCTCGCTAAAAACTAATGTTGAAAATAAGCAAGCTAATGCATTTTTAGCTTTAGCAAATAATCTGTGAGCAGAAATGCCTCACGATTTCAGGGAAGAAAAAACGCGCCGGTAATAATGCATTGCCAAGAAATATCACACTCACTGCGCTCGTTCAGTAGATGGTTAAACATCCATTACATTCGAGACTCTTCCTTGCCTCAGGAAATACTTTGAGCCGATGGTCCTTGTCAGTCATCAGATCTTTGATAGTCGTTATGATAGCAAGAAGCCGTAAAATGTGACAACAGGCACTCACGCCATGTAAAATACTGATACTCATTTATACTCGACTAGCACTTCGCCCGCGATTTCGTTCGCGCGGGTTTAGTGGGTACTCCACGAACTTCATCTCCCCTCTGCCCTCTTAAAGGGTAATATGTAAATTACTTATTATAGACTAAACGTAGGGCAGTTCGCTTAAACAGCAACATCTTTTTTACTTAGAGTATTTTTATACCCGTCGTAACTTTTAAACGAAGTTCCGATTTGAATAATTTAAAGTGTAATTTACGTACATAACCAACCGTAATTATAAACAATTTAAACGCGTAAGGATTAATATCATCATGATACTAAAATCCTTCTAAAATCACCACTATTCCATTTCACCCGGGTTTGACTGAATAAATTGAACAAAAAGCGGTAATTGTGACTCAACCATAATAGTTAGATTAGATATACCCTTGCAGACATTTTTGTAGATATTGATGTCTTCTATAAAACTGTAGTACATCACTTTACTCTATTATCAATAGTTTCCGCAGTGTAAGCGATATAAGGATCTTTTTTTCTATTTTTTTCAGACCTTGGGTAAAATAGCAAATAAGATCTATACTATAGAAAATATTCTATAGCCTATGTTCATCAGGAATAATGTAAAATTTTAATGGTGAAAGAATTTTTCAAATCGATCCAGTACTTTCGGAGCCTATTCAATTCAAACAAACACATTACACTAACTTTGTTGGGAAAAGGCTGATCAGATCGATTGTAAAAAATAGCCATATCGACAAAAACAACAATTTTAATCAAATGTTTCCTTTTCTTCTAGATTTTATACGCCCCATCTGCTTACCAACCACAAGTCCAGTGACTAATCCTCCTGACCATTCATTGTACGTCATAAGTTGGTTTGGAGACGGCATCAAAAAGCTTTATGAAATGCCCTTCGTCAACCAGGAAGTAAGTAAAGACTTGAATGAAACTAAAAACTCCAGAATGTAAAGAGATAGATTGGTGATTCTTTTAAGATTCCCAACTCCCATTTTCTTATTTAGTTTGCCAAGGATATCTCTCTGCTGGTCAATGGCATTCCTCATAATTATGTTTTTAGACAGTCATTTTTCCTGTACCACCTAGAAACAGTCTTCTAAGCCATGTTATCTCGCCATCGCATTCAGAGCCGGCCTCAGCAACGACATACATCTTCTAGCAACCATTGCTAGAAAAATTTTGCTCACTACTAAACTAACATTTGGCAAACAGGACCAATCCCAGCTATTTTCCTAATTTAGTCACAAATATTGGCGATCAATTTGCATTCTCCAAGACTGTAAAAACTAATACAAAACCTTATCTTTTCACAGAAATGTCAAGCCATCTTTAACAAACCAGGTCGCAACATTGATTTGGCACAAGGTCACGTCTGTGCTGGTGGAATAGAAGGCATGGATTCCTGCAAAGGTGATGGCGGTGGTGCTTTAGTGAACGAAAACAAAGGATTAGCAGAACTAACTGGTATCGTCAGCTTTGGATCACTTCCATGTGGTCAAAAAGACATTCCATCAGTTTACACCAATGTATTCGAATATCTTGATTGGATTAAGGCTAATATTGTTGCATAAGTTGTTTTCAAACTACATTATTGCGGCCACAGTCATAAGGATCGAATATCGGTTTTTTTTCCATCTCGTTTCAAGTGGCAGCCTTACTTAATAAATTGTGAACAAAAATCATAACAAAATTCATAAATAAAATGATTTGTACTAACAGGCCTTTATTGAACTTAGTTCACTCGCTGGTCATTGAAATTTGGGCTCGCTCCAGTAGTTTGCTTTGTAGAAGGAGCTCGCTTAACTCTTAGCAGTTGTGTGATCAGATGCTCATCCAGGTAGAGCAGATGATTCTGTAATTACAGCCCCAACACGACTTCTTCGTTAAAGTTCTTGAGATCCCGCCAGGGTTGTGGAATTTGTTCGAAAGAGTCACTGCGGCCCTGGAACGCAATGGGTATGAGATCACGGATGGGTTCAAATCAGTAAGGGTCTGCCACACCCTTCTGCTTCGCCCAGAACGGGAGGAGTCATTTGATGATTTTTCACCCTTGAAAAAAGGGATATTTTATTTTAGAACTTTTATTACGTGATGCCCCAGCTTTTACAGTGGTGAACGTAATCTTAAAAAAAATAGAAAAACCTTCACTTAGTGCTCGTGGTGGAAGGAGGCCAGTGACTAAGTGGAAACATTTTAGGCAAATGTGCTCAGCTCAACACGACATATGACTTACTACTTAAAGGTACACTCAAAAGACAAAACAATAATATCAAGAAACAGAGCTAAGTTGCTAACCTTGTAGAGTCGATACAAACTATTACCAAAACTACGAGTTTTAATCTCACAAATTCGTTGGTTTCAGTTTGTTGTGTGTTTTGTCCAACACGTAAGAAATTGCGATTTTGTGTCGCAAGACCATTTCCTTTTTTTTTTCACGAAAATCAGATAAGGAGCTACTCTCTAATACTCGGTGCCAATATTCAACGATTAGTTACTGTACAAAAGGTACAATTCGTTTTTGAGTTATGAATTACGAATGTTACGAAGCATTCCTAGAAATTGCGTCATCTACCGGCGACGACCGGTTCCCACTTACCGAAGCCCTCTGTCGACATATGGTTAACACTATTGTTATTGCTTGAGTTATGATCGACCCGTGAAGTTAATCCATTATTTGAATAATTTTTCAAAGTTATATGTCCGTACCTATTAATAGAATGATGAATTTGTTTCTTATATTATAAGAAACAAATCCATCATTCTGACGAGGACGGACACGGAGACGGTTTATCTATATCTTTTAGCCGAAATCTAATTTGGAATTCGATATTATTCAAGACTCAGATTAAAGAATAGGCTATTCTTTAATCTGAGATTCAAGATATTATAATGGTCGACTCTCGTTTTGTAATTCCTTCGATTAGAACTACTTTCTTCGTTTGATTAAGAGTTACTCCAGTCCGATAAGCTTCCTAAATAATTTAATTAATTGTAATAATTATGAAAGAGACATTTTTAACTATTTAGAGTCAAGAGTGAATAGGCTACTTCTAGGCAAGCGTGCTCCATCTTCGACCACAACATCGCTTACCATCAGGTGAGATAGTGGTCAAACGCGTGCCTATCAATAGTAAAAAAAAACTAGCACACAATAAGAAAAACTTGTAGAGCCAACAAACGACTGAAATTGAGAGTTAAAATATTTCTTAACACATAGACACACAGCCTTTCATACATCCATACTCTCGACAAACAATTTTCTCCCACTGAGACGGGCGGGTTAAATCGAGAACTAAACAATTAAATGCTCCAACCCCGCTTCGCCCATACATTTACTCCACCACCAAAGAGGGGGCGAGTAGGGCGGACTCCCACATAACAATCGTAGCTATTTGACATTAACGAGCGAACTTCAACCATTAAATGAGATTACTCTGCCAGTTAAAATACTTACAGAGCTGGTAAAGGATTTTAGAGGTCTGAAAAATGCGATAGTATAAATTCTGGGTTGCAATTCTGATGGTGGATCATTGGACTAGTAATGTTTTTTTGGGATGACTACCTGATGAGTTTGTAACTGATTCTAAATGAACACATCACCATTATTGTGTAACTGCATCAGGAATACAAGATGGATCCATATTCATCTTGCTTTCCTGACCTTCACCTGCAAGCTCTTAGAAGTTAAGATAAATTCATACAATTTGAGGTATCTTGACACATTTCGATTTTAAATATTGATTTTGGAAGAAACGCATCGCATAGGCTTGAAGAAGTAAACTCTGATTCTGGCTAAATGATAATTACGAAAGTCAAGGGCCTGACTTGGTTTTTCTCATCGACAAAAATGTCAAACTTGCAAACCAACTTTTAAGTCCTCGGCAACCCCTTCAAAAGATGAATTTTCTGATATTCTGTCTTATTCTTAGAGCTCGTGATTAAAAATTATTCTACTTGACCACTTGGTCAAGTTGGTTTAGACTGTGCAACGGTGTGTCTGTGTATGTCGTTAGCTACTTATGCAGCAACCCACTCAAAAACATAATCCGACAACTCATTTGCTATCATGTTACTAATGACACCGTCATTACAATGATAATCATGCTTATCCTCATAACAATAAATCCAACAGCAAAAACAAAAGACTATCCTAATTATTTTAATCCCCACATTATACACCCTTACAAATGTCATTGGACCAGCGATTAGCAAAATGGCTACCGACCCAAAAGACAAATTAGCACAGAAGGCCGACTCTATACGAAGAGCGATTCACGCACACAGACACGCTTCACGTACAGCGAGTGCAAGTGCACTCGCGACCGGCATTACTTTGAGATCGCCGTAGGTACGCGTCTATGTGTGCGTGCGCCTGTTTAGTCTCGTTGACTACTAGTTTCATTTCATTTATTTTATTGCTTCAAATATGGTAGGTACAAGTTCTTATATACAATATTAAGTAACACAAAGTAGTGTGTAGTAGTAGTGTATCAAAGCCGATCTTCTGGTTATTTTTGCTCTGTTACCAAACAATCCGAAATGCTTGTCACAAAGACATTATGAGCAATTATTTGGATCTTAGGCATTAATCTTAGGATTTGTCTACTACTACAAAAGATTAAGGGACTGTTTAGTTGTTTGAGGGATCAAGTGGATTTAGGATAATTGTTTATTGCATGAAATGAAGTGAGGGTCCTAAGGTAATCTCGGTTTAGTTTGTGTTGTCTCTGAATTCTGAAGAAGACGTCAAGCGTTTTTTGTCTAACTAATTTTTTCATACATTTAATTTAAAATTATTATTAATTTCGACGCAGCCAATTATTACCACATAAGTACCTATTATTCTTTTAATCAAATATTTTTACATAATATTAGTAGTTTTAGCTGAAGGGTTGAAAATCTAAAGGGTCTATTACCAATTTCAATATTTTCAAATACAACAAAAAAGTGGAGCGCAAATACAATGGGCTCAGGGTGCTTGTTTTTTTAATATTTTTATTTATTTTAAAGGAAATATACGTTTGGGTCCTTTTAAATACTGTAAAGTTTGGCACATAGATTGTGTGTTGATGCAATTCTGTATTTTAGTAGTTTTAGCACTATAACCTTGAGACTTTCAATCTTTCAATTACAATATCAGAGTTTTAATTTTAATAGTCTCGGCTCTCACCACATAATCATGAAAGTAAGTATATTGTATGGTATTATATGGTAGTGGTGGTATGGTATATTGTAGTATATTAAGTATATATATATTATACATATAGCGTATTACGTATGTATATGTGGCTCGTGGCTAGATAATAACAGCCGCACGGGTCGATATTCAAGGTTAAGCAACGCTTGCCAAGGTTGGTCTGTGGATGGGTGACCATCTTAACATACCGAGTTTCCTCCGTGCATCGGAAAGCACGTTAAGCCGTTGGTCCCGGCTGTCATTTGTAGATCTTTGGCAGTCGTTACGGATAGTCAGAAGCCAGTTAATCTGACTCCAGTCTTGCCATGAAGTACCGTGTTACCCAGTTAATGGGTTGTGGAGGTCTGGTAGGCAGCCGCTCCACATAAAATACTGGTATTTAGCTAAATCCAGCTTGACTGGAAGCCGACCCCAATGTACTTGGGAAAAGGCTAGACAGATGATGATGTACGTATATGTGTATCTATTATGTCTAAATAGAACATTTTTATTTAAATAACAAACTATTTATAGCACGGCACACTACGACATTATCCGATGCGCTCTTGTCGCCATCGGCGCTCCAGCCGTACTAGAACCCATTGGCCTGGCACGCGGCGATGGCAAGCGACTGGACGGTATGTCTTCATTTCCTTGGACGACGGGTAGGCCTTTAGTGTGGGACGCTACTTGTGTCGATACTCTTGCGCCATCCCATCTTCCTAGCTCGTCGTGCTGTGCTGGTTCTGCCGCTGCGGCTGCTGAGAACCTTAAACGGCGGAAATATAGTAGCCTTGTTGGCAATTATATTTTTGAGCCGTTTGGGGTTGAAACTCTTGGACCGTGGGGGAGTGCTCACGTTTTATTTAAAGAACTAGCTAAACGCTTAGTTGACACTTTGCGTGACCCAAGGGATGGCTTTTACCTCGGACAGAAGATAAGCATTGCCATACAACGTGGCAATGCCGCCGGTCTTTTGGGCTCACTTCCAGTCGACAGCGATGCGGACGAATTTTTTGGCGCCATATTATAGTTAGGAATTTTATTTTGTATTTTAAGTGTATGTATTATGTTATATTATAATTGCCTTTTTTTGTTACACCAATGACAGCCCCAAATTCATGTCTAGGCAAATACTGTCCATCCCAGGTGTGGTGTACTGATGTACACTAGATAATTAAATATATATGTCGTAGGATAATTTGATACTTCGAATCTTCGCGGAAATCCTAGGGGTTTTGCGAAAACGCGGATAATTAGACATAGGCGAAAAATTATCAAATCTTACTGGACAAAGTCAGGATTTTTGCGAAAATACTCGTTATTATAGCAATATTTAGTTCTGGGTGGTTTAGAAAAAAATAACCACGAAGGCTAAGGCGGGAGCTCCGCTCCACTTCGCTCCCGCCTTAGCCTTCTAACCTAACCTATCCGAGTCGGGGTAGTCTGAGTCGGGGCTATGTCTAATTATCCGCGTTTTCGCAAAACCCCTAGGATTTCCGCGAAGATTCGAAGTATCAAATTATCCTACGACATATATAATAACACAAATATCGGCCCACTAGTTCATGCACGCGTCTTCACTCCCTGACAGCAGTCATACGACTCGTCCCCACGTCAATAGCCCGCGCAGTTAATAACTTGAGAGGACAGAAATATATTTATACAGCCAATACTAATAGACTTTACCGATAATTAGTTATAATTACAAGTAATATACCTATTAATTATATATACATTTCATGTATGTACGTGTACACTACACTAGGTTGCCTGGAAGAGATCGCGGAGTGCGATAAGGCCGCCCATTGTATGTGTTTTAGTTTTAAGTTTCCTTTTGTATTTAATTTTTGGTGTACAATAAAATATATAATAAGTAAATAAAGCAACTTAACCTACCAACCGACTTACCAAAGCAAGCACGTAATACATCGTTTTAGGAGCCACTGAGCGAAGTTATAATAGCACATAATTGATTACTTTCCCATTAGCCAATTTTTACATGTTCCCGAGCATTTAATCCGAAGAGGTAATTATTTCGGCTGAGATATTGATGTCTTTCACGTGTTTCATCTTTGGGGGAATTTTGACCTTCGGTAATGGTTAAGCTGTCTGGAGAAGGATTCTTACGTTTGTATTTAATTAATCCAGCTGCCACCCGTGGCTCCGCCCGCATGAATGTCGAATATTTTCCCAAGAGAACATACCCCTGGGATAAAAAAAGTTTTATATGTTATTCCTGACTATACCAAACCTCATCCGAATTCATGACCTCTTTGCCAAATTGTGTGCGAGGATCGAACCCGCGACCCGCAGCGCAGCAGGCAAGCACTCAACCACTGCCAAGCCTGTCATCTTGTGACATGTCAATCCAAAACATTTTGAGATTTTCTAGTGTTGTTATCGCTGATGGAATATCACTCATAGGGACTAGGATAAAAAATATCCTGTCCTAATCCAGGACATGTTATATTCGAGTGGCAAATTTCATCCAAATTTATTCCGTCGCTAAGACGAGGAGAGGTAACAAACAAACTCACTTTCGCATTTATAATATTTGTTACGATTGAGCATTAATTTGGATGCTAAACAGTATTTTTTGGTAGCACATATGTGAAGAGTGTCTATGCGAGTATGTCAGTGAGGGCGAAAAAGAGTAATTCATTAATAAAAAAAATATAAATAAAAATCTTATGTTTCAGACAGAGTCCATTTTTTGGATAGTATTCAAAAACTTAGAAACTAGTGTTAGTACTTACATTCTATCTAATTATGATGAAAAATGAAGTGAATGATTTAGCTCTCCTCTCTTCCATTATCCGAAAAAAAGAGACGGAAGATACCTCCTCTCTTTCCTCTTATTCCGAACCTGCACAATATTATTGTTTTGAATTCATTAATTTGAGTGTTGGGGTAACTTAATTGAGTGTAAATTGGTGCTGCGCCGAATCTCCTCGTTTTACGCGCATAAATATTCTACTGGGGCGAGCCGTTCATGTAATAATTTTATGTAGGAGAAATTTAGAATAATGCTATAGCTGTAATATGGCGTAACGTTGATTAAATGCTATTTTTAGGCCAAATTGCATGACTTTTATTTGTATAGTTTCTATTTTCATTCTCATATTCAAAGCATTTATTTCAATTGCACCATTTACAGGCACTTTTTAATTGTCAAGGGCAAAATGATGCTATTTACACGTTCGAAAGCGTAGATCTCCATGGAGAAGAGAACGTGCAAGAAACTCCTCGAAGACTCTTTGAAAAATTAAACATACACAACACAGTTCGAAACATATTTGAAATTATACATTGACTTGAGAACGATGTATAAGACGTGCAGGATAAAAACGTCCGGATACCACATTTATTAGAGAAAGAAGAATTACACCACTCGTGTTCCACCACGCGATCTAAGGGCCGATTGTGCTGAATTTTAAGCAACTTTTGCACAATCTTTCAAAAATGTAGGGAAACTAGGGATGTCTTAAAAAAATAGCCATATTGGGCACTCACTTTACGATTCTGTAAACATTTCACCGTGTAAGCTTAGGTAAAGTTATCAAGAAGTGAGCTGTGAATCCATACAAACAAGTAGAATCAGAATCAGAACTTTATTTGCTCTAAATGTAGGTACAATATAAGTTAACCAACATAAATACATGAGAATGACAGTTTACTTCACGTTCACCTAAATTGACACTGTTATTTTTTTTCGGGTTATCTTCAAATGACTCGTTCCGCTCTGGGCGGAGCAGAATGGAGTCTCAGACTCTTACTGAATAAAACCCATCCGTGTTCCTCCTAATACCCTTTGCGTTCCAGGGCCGCGGTGACTCTTTCGAACAGATTCCGCAATAAGATTACGCGGTGAGCCGTTGACAGAATAGATGGGTTGTTCGCTTAAAACTAAAAACCAAAAAAAAGACAATAACAACTAAATACCTAACAAAATCAATGTTTACAAATTCCTATCAGACAGATAGAGCGACTATTCAACACAATATATTTCAACAAATATCGAGCTCGGATTAAAAATCGAACCTTCAGCTCTCAGTCAACAGAAATGATTGATTATTTCGTGTTCAAACACAGAGACAATTTAAAAAAAATATCGGTGCGAAAACCAATATTTATATTGATTTTATGTTTTATTTACTACGCACCACGTGTGATTACACTTCTGCAACCAATTATACTTGACTTGATTTTTAACCCCTGACCAAAAAAGAAGGGTGTGACCGCTATGTGTGTCTGTCTGTGGCACCGTAGCTCCTTAACGAATGAACCTATTTGGATGCGGCTTTTTTTATTCGAAAGCAGGTTTTCTAGCGATGGTTCTTAAACAAGTATTATCAAAATCGGTTGAGTCGTTTGAAGATCATCAGCTCTTTTCTTGTTGATGAAGGCATTTAACCAGCTTCTACGGGTCTGATCGATGCAAAATTTGGTATTCTGTTACTTCAATAACATTGCGTAAACATGGTTACGTTGACTTGATGCTGTAGCATAACCTTAGGTCTACAGAATACCCAACTCCTCACTAAGTTACAGCAGAGGTTTCGTGATTAAACTCACTGGAATGGTTTCAACGGACGGATTATATTTAGATCAGTAACCTTAACCAGATGCTATGAAATTTAATACATTGCTCCTTATACCACTATGGTATAAGGAGCAATGTATTAAATTTAATTAAATCTTACCTCACGGATCGTAAACAGTTCACCGAAATATCGAGAATATGCCATAAAACTAAACGTGAATTAAAATATCTATCCGAGGGCAGAGTAACTAAATTTGGAGTTCCACAAGGCAGTGTGCTTGGGCCTTTGTTATTTTTACTATATATTAACGACCTACCTCGTCAAATACGTCATCCAATGACTTTATTTGCTGACGACAGCACAGCCATGATTGAATGTGAAAATAAAGCGCAGTACGAAAGAGAAATAAATAATACACTTGAAGAAATAATAGATTGGCTTAATAAAAATAATCTTGTTGTTAATCTACGAAAAACTAAAGTAATGCATTTCTTCCAACGGCTAATGCCAAATAATATAATAACTAAATATAAAGATGAAATAGTAGATACCACTACAGTTACAAAATTTTTAGGAGTACATATTGATGATAAACTGACATGGAAAAGCCAAGCTGAAATCGTGTGCCAAAAATTAAGTAAAAACGCATATGTTCTCCACAATCTCTCAAAGAAGTTAAATATGAATACGTTAGTGACAGCTTATCACGGTTTAGTTGCTTCATTACTGAGGTTCGGTGTCATATTTTGGGGAAACTGTAGTGAGAGAGAAATAATATTTAGGGCCCAAAAACGTTGTATTCGAGCAATGACAGGTCTTAAAACTATCGAAAGCTGTAAACCTAGTTTTAAATCACTAAAGATCTTAACATTTCCTTCCTTGTACATACTTGAAGTAGCTCTATTCGTTAAGATGAACAGTCAATTGTTTATATCAATGGTGGATAGAAGAATACGCAAAGGACCAATGAGGTCTCAATATAAAAGCCAACTTTATACAGGTGGCTACAAAACGTCCTTACTTAAAAAAAATATTTTTTCTATGGGTCCTCTCATATATAACAGACTACCAATACCTATAAAAGACTTACCTATCACCGAATTTAAAAAAACAGTTAACAAAATTGCTGTTAGACAAATGTTACTATACTCTTAAAGATTTTTTTGATGATAAAAGTTTCTGCTAATCGGAATCTAGATGTAAAATTATAATTATTTTTATGACATTTCTATTAGATAAGTGCCTAATTCCAAATTATATGTGTGGTAATATTTATTTTTAGTTTTATCAATAATAGTGTAATTTTTTTTTTTTTTTTAATATTGCTATTATTTACCATTATAATATGATGATTATTTTGTGATATATGTAAGCGAAAAATGTTGGATGTAAGTAAGTAATTTTAAGTTGTTGTATCAATTGTATAGAAATGATATTTAAATGTTAACGTAGCAATTAAGCACTGTTTAAATTAATTTAATATTTTTTGCATGCCGTAAGGCAAAATGTATCGGGACTCTCCATAAATGAACACCATATTTGTTACCTACATTATTAGCAAATAAAATTATTATTATTATTATTATTATTATTATGCTGATGCATGTCCTGAAATCTGCAGGATACCCAACTCCTCACTTACTTACAGCAGACCTTCCGTTTTCGTTTTCATTTAAATGGTCGCAATGAATAGCTTATAAATAGATTGTGATCAGGGTCTGGTGATGAAGCAGAAAAGAAAAATGAGTGAATACATTGGTGAAAGATGCAAAGCTACTTTCCAAGCTTGTAGGATGTAGTGCCGTTTAGGTGTGTGTAGATCATATGTGGATGGATGGAGAGGGAGAGGAAGGCGAAAAAAAAGATGGATGGATTGTGTGAGGAGCGACATGAAAAAAAGGGACAGCGATAGCGTGACAAAGGGGAGTGATAGCGTGACGGTTGATAGGACAGAATGGAAGTAAAAATCGTGTAGCGCCGACCCCAAGAAATATGGGATAAGGGCAGGAAGATGATGAGATCATAGGTTTTCTAGTAGTACCTATTAGGTAAATGAAGTTTAAAAAGCATGAAATAAAAATTAAATTAAAAATTTTAAAAACCCCCGACTAAAAAATAACTTTAAAAAGTGAAAAATAATACGTATTGATCCTTTTAATTTAATATAGGTACGATTCTTTGGGCCAAGCGTCATCGCGTCGGGGGACCGCTAAAAATATAGAGGTACTTAACAAATACAATTTGCGATCTCCCGAGGCGAAGACGCTTGCGGTCTGCAGCTTTCAGTGTCCAAGTCTCAGCGCGTATATTAAATATTACATACGAAAAGATTGAGAACACGAGCATCCGTTACAGTTTTGTTTTAGTTTTTACGAAAATTTTTCGATCTCTCCAGATTTTTCCAAGCGAAGACATGGCGCTCTTAGCCATGGCAATTCTCCTGCGCACTTCTTTCTCGCACGACCCATCGTTAGTGATGTTGGAATCCAGGTAGATGAAGTTGTCTGCTGATTCTATTCCTTACGCACCAGTGAGTTCTAACTTCCCAGATCGATCTACCACCAAGACCTTGGTCTTGGATCTGTTTACGGAGGGTCCCATCTCCTCACTGTAGCGGCGTCAATACTGCCACAAGAAAAACCAACGGAGCAAATCGCAGCAAAAAGAACCGCGACGCCATCTATCCAACTAGCAGCGAACTACTAAGTTGAAATCCTGCATCGCGCAAGCAGAGTTTACCGTGCGATTTGAACATATACATCAGCCCGAATATCAACTATCGGGCAGTTGCCAGCTAGGCACAACAACTGCCTGGTCGGAGAATCTTCCCTTTACAACGGAGGTTTGCGGGACTTTACTCTCTGTACCGCATACCTCCACTCCATTCTGTCTAGAAGTGCAGCAATTTCTGACTCATTTGCTGCAAGAAAAGTAGTGTCATCGGCGAACCGCAGGTTTGGTGAGTTTCACTCCACCAACTGTAAACTGTTTTTTTTTTTTTTAATTAAATCAGTTTCATTTAATTCTTGATTTCAAATGACCAATTTTACAAATTTATCAGAAATATTTGCATTCGCATGAAAAAAAAGTATGAAATTTGATGTTCTTTTGACAGATTGCAACTGAGATGTGAATGCGGACGTTGCTTGTAAATGAGTAAATTTGGCACTCTGATTCCTGCTGTGACGAAATCAAAGTGGTCCCGTGTCAAATAAAGCTTGGGAACTGCTGCTTTAAAACTTTAATGAAAACTGCTGTTATCCGTGGCCTATTAACCTAACAAAATTATATTTACTTAAGGAATAATAAGGCTTTGTCACTTCATTTAGATTCCTATTTAATATAGTTTAATTGGGCTGTGATGTTGCCACTTTAATTTGAGTTTGTTAGTTCTGTTTTTGACGCCTTATTTTAGCTAGGATTTTTTATTTTAAGTGTACATAGTTTGTTTTACTAAATTTATTGTTTTTTAAACGTAAAAAGATGATATTTTAAACTTTGACATTTATTTTTTTTACTTTTGATAGGCACGTTTTTGATCACTATCTCACCTGTTGGTAAGCGATGATGTGGTCGAAGATGGAGCACGCTTGCCTAGAAGTAACCTATTCACTCTTGACTTAAAGACTCCCAGGTTGTAGCTATCAGTAAACACAAAATATGTGAGATTTTCGTGCGAAAGACTTCAGACATAACTGTCGGAATGTTTTATAATATTACTAGCTTATGCCAACGGCGCCGCCCGCGTGTAAATCAACGGTACCCTATAACTAAGCTTCCGCTGTCCGTCCGTCCGTCCAACCATCCGTCCGTCCGTCCGTCCGTCAATCCGTCCGTCCGTTCGTCGGTCTGTTTGTCCATCAGCGGGATGTATCTCATGAGCTGTAATAGGTAGACAGTTGAAATTTTCACAGAGTGTGCATTTCTATTGTTGTCGTATCTCTCTATACTTATCGCATATCCCGTTTTTTCCCGTTCCAAAAAACTATCCTATCTTTTAAGTTGGATCAAACAACAGATAGTTACAAAGTTTCATCAAAATCGGTTCAGTAGTTTAGGAGTCCATCGCGGACAAACAACGTGACACGTGATTTATATATATTAAGATATATAAAGCTGAAGAGTTTGTTTGTTTGCCTGCATGAACGCGCTAATCTGAGGAACTACTGGTCCGATTTGAAAAATTCTTTCAGTGTTTGATAGCCCATTTATCGAGGAAGGCTATATCATTGCTAAGACCAATAGGAGCCGAGCAGACGAAGTTGCGTGGGTCAACTAGTACATTAATAATTAAAGGGGGCTCCCCTACTAGAAACAGGTGGCTATGCCAGATCTCGTAGAAAATTGCTCGAACCCCTTTAAAAAAGTATTTTATCGTCTCTGAGTGTACACTTCTGCCTAACTGCCTCGATCATCACCATCTTCCAAGTCTTTATTTTTTAACGGGGGGAAATCCTCATGGATGTCCTCCACCCTGGGGCGGGCAGAGGGGTCTGTCAGAGTCTTACTGACTAAAACCACCCCGGTGTTCCATCTCTCACCTACAACGGGGGGGGGACAGCTTTTTTTAAGGATGAGACTCTTACGGACTAAAACCCATCCGTTATCTTCCTAATACCCTTTGTGTTCCACGGCCGCGTTGACTCTTTCGAACAAATTCCGCAACCAAAATAACGTACCTAAAATAATTTATTTGCGCCTTTTGTAATCTGAACAAACAAATAAAACCTCTTCCTAAAATTGGGGGTCCACCATCACGTATCACTCGCACATTAACTACGTGTGTTTTGCTTAAATAAGTAATTGGCAATTGCAATATTCCTAAACAATCTATGACAGGACCTGTATACGTGAATAATCGGTCAGTCGTTAGTGATAACGGCAACAATTTAAAATATGTTTTGTACACTTTCTCGGAAATCGCTGTGACTGCCGATCCGGTATCAATTTCGAACTTCAGATGTATATTTTGTATCGAAACTACTAAAGTCATAGGTTCACCGCTATGAGAACATAATATTTTATTTGACTTACCGTCATCGTCACTCTCGCTCGACCCGCCCGTTCCGACGAAATTTATCTTTTTGCACATTCGGCTTAGATGGCCTTTTACGTTACACTTTTTACATGTATAGTTTGCAAACCGACACTGAGACGTTTTATGATTTTTGTAACCGCACACGGAACACTTTTCCTTGTTAGCACTGGGTTCATTTGTGGTGGTCACGCGTTCGTTTGCGGTGATCTTGAACAGCGCCTTGCTCGACGGCGGCGCCTGCATCGACGCCGACGATGATGCTGCTGCTCCTTTACGTGCACTGCGCACGCTCTCCGCCAACTCCACTGCTTTGGTCAGTGTCAACTCTTGAAGGTCACGTGCGAAAAGCTTGTCCTTCTCCGGTCCTGGCAGCATACCCATAACAAACCGATCACGCAGCGACTCTTCTACATTCAGAAACCCGCAATGTGTAGTGAGGCCCCGAAGCATTGCAGCCCACTGCGAGAATGTTTCTTCTTGACCTTGAGTAGCAGCATAAAAATTAAACCACTCGCCGAATCCACATTTTTTCGGTGTAAAATGACTGTCGAGAAGTGTGAAAATGTCTTCGTATGGCACCTGCGTTAGTTCTTTCGGTAACGCCAAGTCAGCCGCCAGTTTGTAAGTGCTGTCGGCGAGTGCACTCAGCAATATTGCCCGTCTTTTCACACGCTTTATTTATTTATTTGGGATCCTTAACCTCATCAATATCATTCGTAATGAACCATTGTGAAATTCGTTGTTTATAGTTTTGCCATGTATGAGTGTTAAGGTTGATCCACACATAGACGTGACGTGGCCGTGCAGTGTCAGGGCAGTGACCGTGCATCCGTGGCCCGTCCGGGAAGCCAACGGGCCGTGGCCGGGCTGTGCACGTGCCGTTCATTCATCAGTTTGTTGTCGTTGCCACGCGCACAAAAAGACACGCGATGGAGAAAAGCGATTTCACCAATGGAGAGATTATTCGTTTGTTTAAAGTTGGGCAGTTGAAAAACGGCCATCTAACCATTTATTTATAATACACGACGCATAGATTTCAGAATTATCTGGTTGGTAATTTGACCACTTCATGTGCCATGACCACATACATTGGTAAGTATTTTATTTTCATCGGATCGTTGAATACGTATGGGCACTATTAGACAGGTCTACTTAAATCTGTGATTTCTCATGCTATCTCAAACTTCATGGCTCTCATATGATCTGACCATTTCAATATAATTGTTTGGTCTTCGATAAGTCGATTTTTCTTCTCAAAATAGCCGGCTAGGAAAAACCGACCTCATAGATTTTAAACACTAGAGAAAAAACAACTCACAAAATAAATACTTATTATTGATTCACGTTGAAAAATAGTTTTATTATATTCTTAGAAGTTACTTATTTTAACATAGGTTAAAACACACACACAATCATTTTCACACACAAAACATACAGGTAGGTAGCAATATTTATTAACGATTAGCAAATCTCAGGTAGTTATTGTTATTTTATTATCAAAATTCTTTGCTTGCCCATCCAATCCAGATTGTACTTTGTTACAAAGTAATCTTGCTCATCTGAAAAAACATAATCAATCATCAATATAATATCAATCAATCTATTTAAAATTCTTCCGTTACTGAGTGATTGAGTGACTGAAACTGTCGTTGAAAGCTGAAATGTGGCATGTAGATCCCTTAGGGAGTGTAGGGGAGCACTAACGAGAGAATTTCTTGAAATTACTACGGGAACGGGAAAAAACGGGTTAGGCGCGTACGAAGTCGCGGGCAAAAGCTATTTTTTCTATAAAATTGTTCCGTTACTAGTGATTGAGTGACTTACCGTTGCCGGGTCTGATGATATCTGACCCATTAAGCCATTGCATCTAGTTTGAGTTGCCGATTGCTCTTGCAGAAAAGTTACTACTGATTCATAGTTCAACTACGATGGTTTCGATGGGGCTGCCGAGCTACTCGTAGATACCATAAGCTCATAAGTATCTTCTCCCAGTAACACAATATGACTGGGTAACTGGCCATCAGCGCCGATTTTGTTTGCCACAACATATATTTGAAGGCGTTTACCATACGACAAACAACAACCGGATTGCAAAAAAGAAATCGCTTATTTTACTGATGAACGTTATGAATGTTTTGATTACACTTGACATCTTAACATTTTTCACTTTTCCTCGTCGCCTTGTGGGAGAAAATGTTTTTTCTATTCCGTGTTGGTAAGAATCACAATTGATGACAGTAAAACTTGCTGAATATCCGAATACTTCTAGGTTTTATCTTCAGTATTATATCAGTTTTACAAGCAATAATATCAACCAAAAAATCTTCGAACCGTCAACATGACCATAACACATAGACATATAAAAAGTACGGACTGGAAATACCTACAAAAAAAAGATGCATACCTACAATTCAAAGTGTCGCATAAAATGGCTGCCAATGCTAGGGTTGTACCAATCAGGGAATACAGTGTTACTATAACCATACTATAAAAAGTATCGATACTAATACTACATACTAGTATTACGAGTCTTACTAGATATGACGTTTGAATCATAAGTATAATTTATATTCTTACAATCTGTTGTAACAAAAATATGAGTAAAGGCTTACTCCTTTCTGTTAATTACAGTTAATGTAGTTTTTTCTGCACAGATTTTAAAAACACTTTTACTTGCATCACTTTTGCGCTTTTGCTTATTTTATATCTGGTCTGCAGCTTCTGGTAGGTATGTGGACTAGGTTTGCCAGATACAGTCATTGCATGTCCGGGACAATTCGAGGGATACTAATTTGGTGAGTACGAAAATAGATAGTGGTCTTTGTAAATTGCATTTCTTGTAATATTTTACAAACTTACCAATACACCTATTTCAAAAACCAACTTACCAGCTTCCATTGCTCATACAATGCAGATTATTTTTATAATATTAAAACACAACATAAATTGTGCATCGAACCTCGCTTTTACTTATTCATTAAACAAAACTTCGGTAAAAATCAACATAAGTGTTTTATTTATACAATAAACATTTGGAATGACACTGTGCACTTCCTTGCACTTTAATTTTTAAACAAATGCTTCTTTCACTAATCCCCGTTCCCAATTTACATGCTGGTACCATTTGCTCAAAGTTCTTGTGTGAGTAAGCATGTATTGTAAGTTCGCCTTATATAATTATAGGCGGGTATAAAAATGCAACGTTAATACGAACTTTCGGATTTCTTCAGAGTATCCTTTCGTTGAAGCGCTTAATTTTTTTCTGTTTATTGACATATTTTTCAGTCTTAATTTTTCCAGTTTTTGCAACCTGAAAAAGAGAAAAAAACTACTTCAATCCTTAAGTACGCTGCTTTGTACCCGTAGTTTAAACCTATAGAACCTCTACAGAACAGAGAGGTTAACCAATCATTTTAATACACACTTACCGAAAATATTGTAGGAACAGAGTTATCTTGTAATCTCATTACATCAAGTGTTCTATTGAACACTTTCTTCAAAGTGAAGTGAACAGATGTACCTTTCTTTGCCTTTTCTTCATTTTTTGTCAAAGATTAATATTTTCTTCTCCAATAGCCTCTAACCACTTTTTCCTTAATCCTTAATTTTTAGGAAACCTATAAAAAGGTTAATATTTTTATCAATAAATCATTTGGTTCGAGTTGTTAAAATACTTAATTAAAAAATTAAAACAAATAGCAAAATGATGACTTATTTCCGGATCTTGTATATTCAATCATCATAAAAGTCTGCGGAACGATCCCTCAGTGCTGTGAACAGCGAGCCGGACCTAGCAAGGTCACTCGAACCGATTAGAACACGTATTATACCGACATTGTATCAGCGCAGCGAAGGAACTAGTATCGGAAAATATTACGGCAACGGTACTACACTACTCCATCATGACATATTATTGTAAACAAACGAATGAAATTATGAAATTAAAAAAAGGTCTGTTTGACGAGAATAAGCCCAAATATGAAAACTACAACCATAAATATGTGGTAGCTTAGCATTTTTTTCATCGAAAATGAATTACTATGTGTAATATTGCATGAAAACCGGTTACTAACCTGTGCAAAGACAATTGAGGTTGATTTTCCTTCTTTCTTGCACCACACTCCATAATACAACGCACAGGCATCTTGAATGGCTGTTTTCCATCATATACGTGCAATTTGAAAGATAAAGTTCTCGTAATTTTCTCACAAATCACAATAAATACAAAAGTAAACACTCATTTGACAGCAGAACTACCACGAGACTTGTCGCATAAAATGGTGAAAACGGCACTTCCCTACAACTGTCACAACGTCACAAGAAAATGTTGCCATTATGAGCAACAACTGAAATACTGTTGTGTCTTTTATCAAATACGATTACCGCATTAGAAAGAATGAAACAAAACGATATTTCACAATCTGTTTCGTATTTCACCCATATTTTTATAAGCAAAGGTAGATATAGAATGTCACGGCGCCTCCATATATTTTCTATCTCTATGCCATAACATGACAGAAAACAACCAGACAGACCTGAAACTGATGCATGGAAATAGTTAGTGCATCCTGTCTAATTATATTTTTAGCCATGTTGCCAACTCAAAATACGTTACGTACGAAATAATCGTTTGGGAATGGCAGAGGCGTTTTAAAACCAAGAAAATCACTGCACTTATCTATTTAAAAAAAAATATGCCGTCAAAGTTGAAATAAATGGCGGACTTGCATTCAAAAGCGTTTATTGAATAATTGTCTATGCCATTTTTTGCCCAAATTGTCTATGACAGCTGTTGTCTCGTTCATGCTACAAACTTCAGCATGGCCATGCATAACAAAAGCCCGGAGAGCCCTGATGACGTAGCCGCACGTCACTGCGTCGGCCCGGCCACGGAAGCTCCGTCGCCTGCCCGGACACGGACGAGTGTGAACGAGTTCATATAAAATGTATGCAAGGATATTTTTGTGTGCTCCTGACAGCGCACGGCCCGTGCACGTCACGGCCACGTCCCGGCTATGTGTGGATTGAGCTTTATGGTCAAAACTTGACAAAATTCCAAAATGTGACATTTTTTTTTATTTTTAAATAGTCGCGTATACTCGTCGCTACTGATATGTATGCGAACGTAGGGACTAGTGAAACGACAGATAGCTGGTAGTACACTGAGTTTATTTGTCAAGCGAAACAACTTACATTAGGAGTGAATGCAACTACCCTCATATACTAACTTATATAACAGAATACCAGTATTTTACATGGGGTGACTGCTTTTCTAACCTCCACAACCCGGTTACTAAGTAATACGATTCCCAGATCCTGGTCCGGTACGGTCCTGGGTTCGATTCCCAGGTTGGGCAAAAAGAGTTGTTGAATTTTTCTGATAGGATTTTCTCTGTGTCAGTCCGGAGTTTGAATGTTAGTGGCACCCCTGTGCCTCGGAAAGCACGTTAAGTTCTTGGTCTGTACGTCTACCATGAGTTTTATTAATCTATACTCGCTAGCGACTGTAGTTAAGAAAATGTAGGTATGAAAACCTTTAAAAAAACAAGTTTCTAATTTATTTTTCTAGTTGCTAGCTAAAGTTTTACTTTCAACTTGCTAGTTTGTTAGTTAACAACTTAAACATATAAATTAGAAACTTGTTTGTTTTTAGTTTTATACATTTTTTTAACTACAGTCTCTAGCGAGTATAGATTGATAAAACTTATGGTAGACGTTCCGATCTCTCTCCGACCGTATCGAGTTGCCGTCAATTCAAAATCAAAGCGTTTATTTCAATTAACCCCTCGGAATATTAGAGTGATGGAAGAAAGAGATCACCCGTTGCCTTGTTGGCCTGCATCTGTTGTCACCTGAGTGCCATGCTGGCCTGTCGGTTTTCTATCGGTTGCAATTTGGTGAGTGTGCGACGGAATCACATGATTTAATTCCGCCAAGCCCGTTCCATCATCGGACCACAAAACAAACGGCGATGCGCCACCGGTGCATGGTCGACATCCCACTCACACGCACAAAGTGTTTTGGGAACACATTCATGGTGTGTTCAGCTAAGGAGTGGAATTCCCTGCCAGAGTCTGTGTTTCCAGATAGCTACAACCTGGGAGTCCTTAAGCCAAGAAAGAATAGGTTACTTCTAGGCAAACGTGCTCCATCTTCGACCACATCATCGCTAACCATCAGGTGAGATAGTGGTCAAACGTATGCCTATTAATAGTAAAAAAACCTTTGTTTGCCCACATTTTTGTGCACTATAATATGTCCCGCGCTGTTGGCTAGTATTCGTTGAGATTGGCCGCCATAGCCGATATCGGTCAGGAATCTATACTTCTATGTAAAGCTGAAGAGTTTGTTTGTTTGCTTGAACGCGCTAATCTCAGGAACTACTGGTCCGAATTGAAAAAATCTTTCAGTATTCTTCTTCTTCTTATCGTGTGGGCAGTAAGGTCTAACGACCCCACACACCCTAGTGTCAGAGTCTCTAAACCGCCTCAAGGGCCTCTGACATGGTTTATTTGACGACCGCCATTTGACGGCCGGGACCACCAGCTTATACGTTTTATCAGACAATCAGGTGATTCAAGCCTGCAATGTTCTTGCCAAACTGGAAACAACTTTACAAAGTATGCTTCCCGAGGGAATCGAACCCACGACCACCGGGTCACAAGGCAAACGCCTAAACCACTCGACCACGGAGGCAGTTGTTCAGTATTAGATAGCCCATTTATCGAGGAAGGCTATTGGCTATATATCATCACGCTAAGACCAATAGGAGCAGAGCAGACGAAGTTGCGCGGGTCAACTAGTAATATATATATATAAAACGGTACCCTAGGGACTTCAGGACTTACTGACGTACTTTCAAGCTTTCGACTACCCCAAACAACTATTACTCTCTGAAACAAACCCCAAGCGGTTACTTGATTAATAAATTCATGACCAATTGATTTTCATTGTCATAATCCAATAATTTAATATTTATTTAGGCCGTCCATAATTTATTATACAAACCTAAGTAAATATCGCTTAATTGGGTCAATAGGAGGAGTTTAATAAAGGGTTCAGTCTGTTACAGAAATGTGTATGATTTTGCACTGATTTTGCAAGAAAATATTTACTCAGATAATATTGTTTTTGTCTTATATTTGCAATGCCGTTGGCTGTTAGTGTAAGCTGTGGTTAGCAGTTGGTTTTATTTCTCAATACATTTGTTTTCTTTTTATATAAAAAAAGGTTTAATAATAATTAGTTTTTTTAGACGAATAAAGTGTAATTAATGATCTGTTGTTTTTTTTTTAATTTGCTGTAAAATATAGTATTATCGTTTTTAAATTAAAAAATGGAAAGAGTTGAAATTATACACAAGTCCCAGCTTTACAGGTTTTCAAATTAAAAAATCCGCCTACATACGAATATTGTATTCATCCTAATATCGTACTGGTATCACCACAAACTATTCGAGATTATCTCAAGCCTCTGTTGTAGGACATGCTAATATCCCTTTCAATCTTAAAAGAAAACCAGTTTTTTTTAACTATAATGATGTGCTCGAGTTTGACCACAAACTCGCCTGATGGAAAGCGAAGTTGTGGTCGACGATGGAGCATGCTTGCCTAGAAGTATTTCAATCTTAAGGCTGCTCTGTCGAGACATACTTAAAAACAGCGTGCAGATAAAGCAACTGTTCGTCGGCTCTAACAGAGAAATTACATCTGAAAAAAACTGTTAGTAATCTACATGATATAATACGTAATTTGGTTTAGCCAGAATTTATGTATCAGTATCACATAATAAGAAAAAAACCACCAAAATCACCTCCAAATCATTGAGTTAAAACCATTTTACTCATTACTTTTTTTTTGTCAAGAGAGTATAAGAAATATATTGTATTCATGGTTATTGTTCGGGCGCCTTCAACCACTCGGCGGTCTTCGGCTGCTGTCGGATGGCAGCGGGCGACGGCGGGCGGCGGAGAGAGGTGCGGCGCGCGACGTGCGGGACGCGGGCCCCCGGCCACTTCGCTACCGATCTCGGACGACGACGCGCGCGCATATTTATTTAGTTTGCCAATTTTATTGTACCTATTTTGGATTAGATTATTATATTGTAAATTACAGTCCACTGCTTTTAAATCAAGTCCTTAGTTAGGTCCCTAACAAATGGTCCTACGAGCCTTTTTATAGTCGCGTTTTGGTGGAACCAATTACGGCGGCAACTGGCATTACGACGTTGGTGAACTTTGGACTCGAAACACTTGAATTCGCTGCGTCACCGGAGCAACGGTTTTTTCAACCGAAGTCGATTGAACAAAGGAAGAACAGGAACTAGACTAAACTATATTTCACCAAGTCTTGATAACGACGCCGGCGCTTATTACATCGACTGGATTGGACGATTTACGCCGAGTCATCGCTTGGAAGAATTTTTAAAGATAATTTTCTTGTGGATAAGGATTCGGTATTTTGTGAGTTTGTTCCAATTTTATTCCTTCTATATCATTTTCTGCCTTTTCAAACAAACATTTAGTGTTTTATTCCGTTAGATTCAAATTATTTCCCGTTTTCACGTTCATATTTGAGTCAATACGTGTTAGCATCAATTCTTATCTCTTTAATTCCACTGCTTACGCTTGCGCGCTTGTGCACTGCTAAGTTGCCGGGCTGTGTACCGTTATTCGAGTGCATGTTCGCTTGTGTACGTAACAGCTGAGCGCTCTTCGACCGGTGACACTCATCAAGGTCACCGTGCTATTCATTCACTTAATTTGATGTGTTCAGTTTAAACTTAACTGCCAACTTTTTTAAATTGTGTTACGCAATTAGAGTTAATATTACCTATTGATTAAGCGCTATGGCCTCTTTAGACGTATTGTTGAGAAAGCGAAGTGCCATTAAGGCAAAGCTTACAAATTTCACCAATTACATGAATGTGCTTCTCAGCTGCAAGATTATTTCTGTCATTCAACGCTTAGAGTTGGAGAGCCGTTTTAAAAAATTTGAAGCTACATACGAGGAATTTAACAATTTACAGATGGAAATCGAGGTGCTTTCGGATGATCCTGACGAGGCGTACGCAGAGAGAGCAAAGTTCGAGGACCGTTACCACGCACTCGTAGCGCAGGCAAACAGCCTGCTTGGCAAAGACGAGAACGATGAGTACGGGTCTGTAACAGGCTCGGTGAACAAACATTCAGGTGAATCGTTTCAACAACGTAACTTTATACGCTTACCTAAAATAGATTTGCCTAATTTTAACGGTGGTTATCAGTACTGGCTTGAGTATAGAGATACATATTTGTCACTAATCCATAATAGTAGCTGCATAGATGCCATTAGTAAGTTCCACTACCTCCGGGCGTCGCTTGAAGGCGATGCTTTGGAAATAATAAAAAATATAGATTTCAAAGGTGATAATTATCAAATGGCGTGGAATTTACTATGCGACCGCTTTGATAATAGTAGACTTTTAATAGATACCCATCTTAAAGCTTTACATAGTGTAGAATGTATTAAACAAGAATCATCCAGTTCTTTGCGCCGTTTAACTGATCTCATCAATAAAAATCTCAGAGCTCTTCATTTAATGGACGAGCCCACGGACAGTTGGGATACATTAATTATTTATAATATGGCAAGTAAACTAGATCCTATCACTAGCAGGGAATGGGAAGCTCATCGTAATACCATACCAACAAAACCAAAAGTTTCACAATTTTGTTCATTTATTGGTAAAAAAGCAGATTTATTAGAAACACTAGAACATAACAGGGCCTCATTAATCGTAGAAAGTAATACTAACACTCACGGCAATCAAGCGGGTAGCAAACATAAGTCATTGGTAGTGGCAGCCAATCAAGCTGACAATAATTTAAGACCAAGATATGAGGCAAAGTGCCCATTATGCAAACAAAATCATCTATTGTACACTTGTGAAGAGTTTCGAAAACTAAACGTAGAACAACGTATACAAAAGGTCAAAGAATTTAAAGTTTGTTTCAACTGTTTGCGTAGTGGTCATTTAACAAAACGATGTAGATTAGCTCGTTGTAAATATTGTCAAGGTAGACATAACACCCTTTTACATGTGGAGCAGTCTGCTCAGATCCAAGATCCTATGCCCAATAGTGTAGCGTTGCCCACTGATGTTTCTGGGGGTGCCGCTCCACGCAATAGTACCACAGAAAATATCTCGTTGTCAAGTGAAGCTCGGTCACAACATACTACCTCTCATATTTTACTGTCCACAGCGTTGGTGAGAGTGGTGAACCACCGAGGCATCAGGAGCGACGCCAGGATCCTGCTCGATAATGGTAGCACAGCTAATTTTATTACGCAGAAATTATGCGATCAGCTAGGACTTCCTCGACGTAGCACGAGTTCCACGGTGACAGGTATAAACAGTCACACTACATTAAGTACACAGTCTTGCAACTTAACTATTGAATCGTGCAGCGGCAGCTATAAGATAGATGTAGATTGCTTCATTTTGCCAACAATTACCAAATTACTGCCAGCTACTTTTGTCGACATAAGTAGCATTCCCATACCGTTAGATTTAAATCTAGCCGATCCGTCATTCAATGTTCCATCGGCGATTGACATACTTGTTGGTGCTGAAGTATTTTGGAATATTTTAGGCAGTGCATCCATAAATTTCGGCAAAAATCAGCCAAAGTTGCATGAGACAAAACTTGGATGGATAGTATCAGGCACTGTGGCTCTTCCAAAACGTCCATCCAAAAATATTCATTCACATTTTTGTAATATCTCCATGAACGAATTAAATAATAGCCTAAATAAGTTTTGGGAACTCGAAACCGTTTCTTCTGAGCATTCCTTGTCACAGGAAGAACGAGCTTGCGAAGAAAGTTTTCGTGTTAACACTGTGCGTGATCAATACGGGCAATTCATAGTTACAATGCCTCTTAAAAATGATCCCAGTGAGTTAGGTGAGTCATATGAAACGGCTAAACGTCGATTTTTATCTTTGGAACGTCGTTTCCAACGTGATCCTGCCTTCAAGGAAAGATATGTTGCCTTTATCGAGGAGTACGTGAGCTTAGGACATATGAGTCTGAATACCTCATCAAGGAAGCCTCATTCAGGTAACAAAATTGAGTATATATTGCCACATCATGGAGTCATCCGAGAAACCAGTACCACAACTAAGCTCAGGGTAGTATTTGATGCATCAGCAGCGACTACTTCTGGAGTGTCGTTTAATGACATCCAAATGGTGGGACCCACTGTCCAAGATGATCTTTTTTCTATATTGCTGCGTTTCCGTCAGCATAAGTTTGTTATTTCAGGTGACATCGAGAAGATGTATAGGGCCATTCTGGTAACACCATCACAACGTCAATTACAACAGATTATCTTTCGTGCTGACCCCAAGCTACCACTTCAAACGTACACTCTTAATACTGTTACCTATGGTACAGCTTCCGCCCCTTATTTAGCTACTAAGAGCTTATTCAGTCTAGCAACAGCCGCCTCTAATGACATTGTAAAAACGTCCATTGAACGGGATTTTTACGTCGACGATTATCTGAGTGGTGGCGACTCGGTATCCGAAGTGGTCCAGATGGGTAAAGAAGTTGCATCCATTTTAGCGTCAGCTAAATTTCACTTGAGAAAGTGGCAATCTAATAGTTTAGATATTCTAACAGAAATAGCCGGTGTTTCAGAGCATTCTGGTAGATTGAACTTGAGTGAAGATAGAAACGTGTCATCTAAAACGTTAGGCCTATATTGGCTATGTAAAACTGACTCTCTCAAGTTTTCGATAACGGTCGATACCAGCAAACCAATCACAAAACGCCACATTTTATCTGTGATTAGTCAAATATTTGACCCGTTAGGTCTGGTAGGTCCTTGCATTATCGAGGCTAAAATTATCATGCAGAGTCTATGGACGACTAAGTGTGACTGGGACGAGCAAGTACCAGACAATGTACATACCTCCTGGTTAACGTTCGTGGATAGTCTACCATGTTTAAACACCCTTAAAATACCCCGGTGGATTTCATGTGACAATTCAACAATAAATGAGATTCATGTGTTTACAGATGCAAGTGAAAAGGCCTACGGTGCATGTATTTATATAAAGTCAAGTACTAGGGATGGGTCGGTAAAGGTACAGCTGTTGGTGTCGAAAAATCGTGTTGCACCAATCAAGCCAACAACCATCCCTAGACTTGAGTTATGTGGAGCTTTATTAGGAGCAAGACTGTGTGTTAATGTACGGAATTCCTTCACCAAACCCGTTAGTAAATGTTATTTTTGGTGCGATTCGACAATAGTGTTGAGTTGGCTTTCCATGGCACCAAATTTATTAAAACCCTTTGTTCGAAATCGCATCAATGAAATACAAGAATGCACTACAGGGCACCCGTGGAGCTACGTGCCGTCGAAGGAGAATCCAGCGGATCTTGTTTCTCGCGGGCTGAAGGCTGACCTTATCAGCGAGTGTTCCTTATGGTGGTCAGGTCCTCAATTTTTGTTAAATGATGAGTCAAATTGGCCAAAAATGCCTAACGAAAACTTGAAACAGGATCTACCGGAAGTTGTGTCGTCACACTTTTCTGATCAATCATCTCATCATCAATCATGCAATAATTTAACTGTAAATCATTTGTCACATAACAATCATAATCATTCACTCATGAAATCACTCATTCACAAATACTCTAATTATAATCGCTTACAGAGAGTCGTCGCTTACATACTAAGATTTATTAACAATTTAAAACATAAAAATAATCTAATTCGTGGTTCCCTTTCCTGTGAAGAACTTACATATTCTAATAATTTTATTTTACGTCATGCTCAAATAGATATGTTTCCTAATGAGTATCACCTACTGGAATCAGGAAAGTCCTTACCAAGAAAAAATAGGCTTATTTCTTTGAGTCCCTTTACAGATACGACTGGTCTCATACGCGTAGGAGGAAGACTTGACAACTCACCTTATGATTATAATGTCAAGCACCCGGTATTATTATGTGGTAAGCACCATATAACTAAAATAATATTTCATAAATATCATCTCGACTGCTTACATGCCGGCCCCCAGCTGCTCTTGGCAAATATACGTCAAATGTATTGGCCTCTTGGTGGTAGAAATCTTTCCAAGAGTATTTTTAAAAAATGCATTAAATGTTTTAAACACAAGTGTCAAACTGTGCAACCTACAATGGGTCAGTTGCCCTCTTCAAGGACACATTTAGAACACCCATTTCTTAATTGTAGTGTGGACTATGCTGGGCCAGTGCTGATAGCTGATCGCAAAGGGCGAGGGTGTAGGCTTATAAAGGCGTACTTATGTATATTTGTTTGCCTTGCCATTAAAGCGGTTCATATCGAGCTTGTTACAGATCTCACGAAAGAAGCCTACATGGCTGCTTTGAACCGTTTCGTGGCTCGTCGTGGTAAACCCGAAAGCATCTTGTCCGATAATGGGACAAACTTTGTAGGTACTTGCAATGAGCTGCGTAAGTTTTTACAAGACTCGAATCTAGTGTCTGACGTTGCTCAACAAGGCATCAAATTTTCTTTTGCGCCTCCATACTCCCCCCACTTCAACGGCATTGCTGAAGCCGCGGTCAAATCCACCAAACACCATCTAAAGAGGCTTTTAGGCCTTACACACTTCACATACGAGGAGATGGTCACGTGTTTGACTCAAATAGAGGCCGTCTTAAATTCCCGTCCTCTTACCCCTCTCTCCACTGATCCTCTAGATTTATCCGTTCTCACCCCTGGCCATTTCATAATTGGGCGACCACTAATATCCGTTCCGCATCCACAGGTTACTGATCACAACATCGGGCGACTGGAACGCTACCAAAGAGTGGAGCAAATAAAACAGCACTTTTGGAATAGATTTCAAATAGAATATGTTTCTCTGCTCCAGCAAAGAACAAAATGGACAGCGTCAACCGGCCAACTCTCAGTGGGAGCGCTAGCTCTCATTAAAGAGAAAGGCCAACCGCCCTTGGTGTGGCCACTAGGACGGGTCATCAAGGTCTTCCCTGGCTGCGACGGGGCCGCACGGGTGGTGGAGCTGAAGACGAAGAGAGGAACGGTGGTGCGGGCGTACAACAACGTCTGCCCACTTCCTCTTTCTTGAATTCTTCAACCCGGGGAGGATGTTCGGGCGCCTTCAACCACTCGGCGGTCTTCGGCTGCTGTCGGATGGCAGCGGGCGACGGCGGGCGGCGGAGAGAGGTGCGGCGCGCGACGTGCGGGACGCGGGCCCCCGGCCACTTCGCTACCGATCTCGGACGACGACGCGCGCGCATATTTATTTAGTTTGCCAATTTTATTGTACCTATTTTGGATTAGATTATTATATTGTAAATTACAGTCCACTGCTTTTAAATCAAGTCCTTAGTTAGGTCCCTAACAGTTATATGTATTCATATAATATTGTTTTTTGTATTTATTATTATTATTATTTTATTTATACTAAAAAATGTAGGTCAATTCGTTTTTTTATATACATTTCTATCATTATCAGTATCATAGTGTGCTAGCTAACAAGTTATAAATTTCGTGTCATGTATTAATTACTTAGCATACTTTTATATAGATTCAAGTTCTTAAAACGTAACCGACAGATGTGTTGCTGGGGAGTTTGTTGGCCACTTCTTCTCCACAGCTAAAACACTAGGAAGTGGTGACGGGCGGGCGTTTTGGGGACTGTCTTTTGTAAAACTTGACGTTCAAAAAGTGCTGGCTCTCAGCCTAATTTGAATAAACGACTTTTGATTTTGATTGATTTTGATTTCGATTGACTACTTTGCAATACAAACGAAAATGATTTGGTTTTGTTACTTTTTAAAAACATTTAATATTTTATTTAAAAAAAAAATGCGGGTAGGGGGGTAGTTAGCTCTGTTTATATGCAAAAAGTCATTGGTATGTAGATTCCTGTAGATTCCAAACTCACTAATTTATTGTGTATGAAAAATCTATGCTATTTTCACTGAAATAAATGCTTTTTTCCTCTATCCTTTATTTTATTAAAAAATACATTTCACAAAATAATTAAAGAATTTACTGTCAATATGCGATTACGAGAATGCAATATAATGATATTGAAAAATTCTCTAAAGCAATGGATTCTCGTTTCAGATTTCATTGGCGTGTCGACATTATTGGACAGTCGGTTGTGTCACATTACTTGGGAATATTTGAATGTATTATTATTTAGAATCGTATTTTTTTACTGTATGTTGTCTTTTGGATTCCTGAACGGGTAACCAGCGGAACCCTATTACAAAG
Organism: Lacanobia wlatinum; assembly: GCA_947578705.1. Classification (NCBI taxonomy): domain Eukaryota; kingdom Metazoa; phylum Arthropoda; class Insecta; order Lepidoptera; family Noctuidae; genus Lacanobia; species Lacanobia wlatinum. Next base: position 18,865,726 of record OX388046.1, on the reverse strand, counting down.
CCCCCGCTGTCCATCCATCCGTCCGTCTGTCTGTCTGTACACCCATAATACACACACAGTTGAAATTTTCACATAGTTTGTATTTCTATTGCCACTATAACAAGCTACATAGCTTGGCTCATCTTCGTAAGGTTGCCTGCTTGTCGGTCTTCTACAGATTGTACTTCGGTGAGTGTGCCCAAGAACTCCACGACCTCATCCCACCGGCCCCCTTTTACCATCGGACATCCAGACGCACTGCATCTTACCATCCCTACCTTGTTACTATTCCACCAATTCGCACTAAGCGTTTCCAAACGTCTTTTATAATGCGCACAGTAAAGGAGTGGAACTCTTTACCTGCGTCTGTGTTTACAAACGCTTACAACCCTAATCTCTTCAAAGCTAGAGTGAACAGGCTCCTTCTGGGTAAGCTCGCTCCATCGTAGACTTTGTCTCTGTCATTTCTGACTTGGACTAGAGCAAACCCATCACAAATAAAAATAATAATAATAATAACACGGTACGCTCACTGCTCACCGCAAATCAGATGCATCACCCACGGTCATCGGTGATGAGGCTGTATATCCCGCAGAAGTGCGGGGGTCGTGGTTTCTTAAATGCTAAGACCCTACACAACCGCTAGGTATGCTGCCTCAGGGAGTACTTCCTAGAGGCTGAAGTGGGTATGCATCGAGATGTGGTAGCGGTGGACAAAGGCCTTACCGCGCTCTCCTTGGCTAACGAGAACTAGCGAAAACCTGTGGTGTTAGATACTAACGACCGCAGGGAGGTATGGTAGAGCAAGGAGCTTCACGGACGCTTTCATCGGGTCTTACATGGGCTCGATGTAGAGCTCTTAGCGTCCGTAGCCTAGCTGCGTTTTGGTGACCTCTTTGGGGAAACCGAAGATTTTGTCTGTGCGATTATGGACGAAGTTATGATGACGAACAACTACCGGAAATACATTGTGAAGGACGGTACGGTTGACATATGTCGGGCATGTCACCGACCCGGGGAATCCATCCGCCACATTATTTCTGGTTGTTCTCATCTTGCTAACGGAGACTATTTGCACAGGCACAACTTTGTAGCCAGGATTATCCACCAGCAACTTGCTCTTAAATACAATCTTGTGGAATCGAAAGTACCGTACTATAGGTATGTGCCCGACCCAGTTCTCGAAAATGGCAATTGCACGTTGTATTGGGATCGGTCTATCATCACTGACAGGACTATTGTTGCCAATAAGCCTGACATAGTGGTGATAGACCGACTAGAGCGTCGCGCAATGATCGTTGATATAACAGTCCCTCATGACGAGAACCTTGTGAAGGCTGAGAAAGATAAAAAAACTAAGTATCTTGACTTGGCTCGCGAGGTTGTCGACATGTTGGATGTGAACACAGCAGTCATTGTGCCGATGGTCGTGACGGCCAATAGCGTAATTGCCAAGAGCCTCGACCAACATCTGAGGAGGCTCTCGTTGGGCAGCTAGATCAAGGGCTTGATCCAGAAAGCAGTACTCCTGGACACGGCGCGCATCGTTAGAAGGTTCCTCTCTCAGGAGCCCTGACCACCGGTAGCTTAGACCCTGTTCCTGATACCGGTGGGCTACTATTTTTTATATGTTTTTTTTAAATATTTTTTTATTGAAATATTTAAAAATGTAATTTATAGGAATATTTATTGAATAAAGGAGATAATAATAAAAATTAATCAAAATTTTAGGGGCTTCCATACAAGAAACTTGTTTTTTTCTTCAGTTACGGAATCCTTCGTGTCAGAGTCCGACTTCTATTACTACTTGAAAGTTCAAAATTACATGTTTGGTTGAATTGTCTGTAAAACAGTTTGTTATTTTTGTTTTTCCAAGTTTAAATTTAAATTCAACATTAAGGTAAATCTAGACACAACAACAAACAAACACGCGAGAAATTCTATTAGGGTTTCCTTATACCACACGGACGTTTGAAATCCTAAAATAATAGTCCATATTCTGAATATATAAAACAAAGTCAGGTTAGTTCATTGATGTATAAAAACCCAACAAACACACTCAGCATCTCAAAAACGTCCGCATAAAACAAGCGCACAATTTAAAATTGTGCGCTAGTTTCAAACAGTCTCACATCGCTCGCCATACTTCACTGCTTTGTAAAAACAATTTTAAGCAATCCGTGTTAGGTTGAATTTGCAAAAAAAATGTTTATAGTACACACAACTCACACATGACACTTGATACATGTCAGTTTTTGACGACAGTTTCGAGTGTTGCATTTATTCGAGACTGTGCATCTTGGGTTTTTCATATATCAATGGGTTAGTTACACCATTTTGAAGATTCTTACTTTGTTGGATTTTTCTTTGCCCCGAATAGCAGAACAATCACTATCATAGCATTGGAAAAATAAAATAATAAGTTCAAAAATCATTTTCTCATACATAAATTCGAATACAACGCTATTTCTGATACACGACTAAAACAAAACAGCAAAACCTAATTATGTGGCGTTACGAAATTCGCCGGGACCACTAATACGAATTAAATAATATCGGAGAAATTGTGATTTTCTATATTAGTATACTATTCCGTATTTGGTAACTTTCATCTTGCAATCATTTTCCTACCCCAACGTTGGACAAATAAACAAATATCCCGCTCCATATATACAGATTCCATATTAAATTCAGCGAAACGTTTTCGGTCGACAGAAGATGCTGAATTTCAGGAATCTGTGAGCAATAATACAGTTTTCCGTGCATGTCATTTGCATGAACCAGCGGGTATATGAATGTTTGAATTGTACAGATAGAATTCCTTGAAACGCTTGTGTAATGTTTCATGCGTTTCCTGTTCAGAAACTTAATGTTATTAGTAGTTGAGCATTTTATAAAGGAGCTTGTCTTTTTTAAGCATGGGAAATCATCGCTCTGGGCGGAGCCGAAGGAAGTGTCAGACTCTTACTGACTTTAGTCAGTCGGCTGGATTTTAACTCCACCCTGTGCTAGCGGGCCCCGTCTACTATACTGACAACTCTTTGAGGCGCGCATTGAACACAACGTGCCGTCGACCCGGGACTGGTCCTGATCGGACGGCGAGCCACTTAACGGTCTCCGGACAGCGGAGTTACCTTTTGGGTACGGAAACCTAAAAATGAAAATGTGTTGATACGCGTGACGTGATGTCACGCGTTCAAACACAGGACAACAAGGTTAGTCTGTGGAACAATGATCATCCATTGATACATACCTACCAAGATTCCGCAATGCCTCGGAAAACAAATGTAGCAGGACCATGGTGTCATTTATGGTAATTAGAAGTAAAAAAAACGAGTTTCCAAAGAGTTACCCAGATACCGGGTTCTGAATACCAGAAAAGCAGTCGCTCGATGGAAAATACCTTGCGTTGTAACTGCATTATTACTTGTTACCAAAATCTCAAAATTTTTAATTAAACGTTAGAAGTTTGATGTGAAATTTACTTTATTACGAAAAGTTGCGTTGAAAATGCAATCAAAACATTTAAATTAGTTTGCCCAAATGTTTCAGTGAAAAATACAGTTCAATTTAATTGAACCGAATCCCATTGATTAAGTCTTTGCTTGTTTCATTTCAACTCGATTACAGGATCAATTATTCATTTAATCTTTGGCTGTAATTGATATCTTTGAAATGTTTTCCCGTATAAAAATGTTATTGTTTTGTTTTTGTTTGAAATATTATGTAAGTTGTTTCTTCTTTTGGAGAAAAATAAAATTGGTACACGTTTAATGGCCAAATGTATGATATTAATTTTCCTATATTATTTTTATGCTCATGGTATGTTTTTTACTTCTGAATGTTAATTTAAAAATATACTCAAATTACAGAAAACTTTTTACATTTATTTCGACACTAAAAATGAAATTAAAATTATAATTTGTAAAATCCTAGAGGGAAACAAATTGGTAGCTATTGTAATATATATCAAATACAGGTTTGACCATAAGGGCGTCAGTTGGTGGATTGATTCGTGAATTTCTCGGAACCACACAGCCCTGGGTGGTTTGACATCGTTTGTGGTGTTTGACGCGTCGTTCTCGGAAATTATGTTTTGAAGTGCTACACGTTGAGGCCATTTCTGAGGCTTGCGTTCGACCGTTTTACTAAAACCCTAAGGGCCATTTTCACCAATTCAAACTGATCGCGATCAGTGCATCTAAACTGCGTTCAAGAGCTGTCAGTGTCAATATTCCACAGAAAATAATGAAACTGACAGCTCGTAAACGTGGTTTATATACTGATCGCGTTCGGTTTCATTGATGAAATCCGCCCTAAATCATTGAAGATTGTATTGATAGAAGCACGGCTTTAAAAAATATTATACGATCGGAATTGCACCTTGTTTTGATACGATTTTTTCGTTTTCAGCTTATGATAAATAAACTTTGGATACATTTATGTATTTATTTAACACTTTCAGCACACAAATGTACAGAGGCGGTCTAAATGCCATAGACATTCTCTACCAGTCAACCTTTGGGTGATGCAGAGAATAGTCGTAAATGCAATAAAAAAAAGAATTGCCTTGATTGATTTGCATTGTCCGCACTCTAAAATGGCAACATAAAAAGAAGATAACTACCGCAATCCTATACCTCACGTGTGGATATGTAGCTATCTTGCTAACGATTAGAAGATATTGATTATGCTATCGCAAATTTTAACCCCCGATTAAAAAAGAGGGGTGTTATAAGTTTGACCGCTTTGTGTGTCTGTCTGTGGCACCGTAGCTCTTAAACGGGTGAACCGATTTGGATGCGTTTTTTTTCTTTTGAAAGCAGGTTTTCTAGCGATCTTAGACAAGTTTTATCAAAATCGGTTGAGCCGTTTGACGATCATCAGCTCTTTTCTAGTTGATGAAGGCATTTAACCAGCTTTTTCAGAGATATGATTTTCGTGCATGTCGCGTCTATACACGATGCCATTATCCATCTTACCATAGCCCACTTCATCTATCCAATGACCTTGACACGACACATTAATTAAAAAATATGTGTTTATGAACATTTGAATTATTAAAAAACTTGTCTAAGAACCATCGCTGGAATACAAAAAAAAAACGCATACAAATCGGTTCACCCGTTTAAGAGCTACGGTGCCACAGACAGACACACAGACACACAGAGCGGTCAAACTTATAACACCCCTCTTTTATGGTCGGGGGTTAAAAAAATGGAAATATTATTCATTATCATGACGTATGACGTAGTTTTAAACATCCAGGAGCGAGCGCAGTTTGAGCCTTGTGTGCCAAGGACGGAGTGGAGTGGAACAGTGACATTGTTTTTATACGTAAATATTATTAATAGGGTGTTTCATTATGCTAATGCATTATTTATTTTTAATGTACCGATTTTCTTAATGAACTATTCAAAAAATATATCGCGCCTAGAGGTAGTTTACGTCGGGTAGAGAAAGTGGGCCGCCTTTGTAAGACGACTAAAATGGCACCGCGTGTAAAAGTCATTGTTGTCATCACATTTTTGGGGTTCCGAACAAAAAACGGAATCCTTATAGGATCACTCGGGTGTCTGTCTGTCCGTCTGTCACAACCAGTTTTCTGCGGATCCGCCGAACTGATTCTGTTGAAATTTGATACACATATGGATTTCTGTGACCCAAAAACGAACGCGTTACGTAAATCATAAAATTTTTAGTATGGGGTTCACTTTTTGGGGGTCAAACTAGAAAACAAATAAAAAAGATTTTTGGACAATATCGTGTGACATCTCAAATGAAAGGGCTTACTGTAAGGGTTTTAAATAAAAAAAAAATCATAATTTTAAAACAATGGTTTTGTAGTTATTCAAGAAGTTAGACGAAAAATTACCATTATCTCCGAAACTACTGAGCCTAAATTTTTGATAATAGATCTTTACCTATAGATTACAGGGAAATCATAAGAAGTCTATAGTGTTAAAATAATACGTCAAAAAAATTAAATTCGTTCGGAACCCTTTGCACGCGAGTCCGACTCGCACTTGGCCAGTTTTTTTTTACGCCACACTGCACTCTGTACACTTGAAATAACGGATTTCCGTTATTACAATAAACAAAATCGGAAACATTAAATAACATTTCTAGAAAACTCCTTGCAACACTATCTACCGACAACCGCTGCACTCACCCCATCGTACCGGAAATGCAACGTAACGTGCAGACACCATCTTGATCCCGACCGGAAGTAGAGAGTTTTATCTAGATGTTTTAGTATTCAACGGTGATGCTCTGGGATCGGTTCAGTTTTAGAATAAAAGCTTAGGTCTGTCTTTTCGTATTTTTCTAGCTTTTTATTACTGGAAGTGGACTATCATGTGGACGGAATTAAATTTCATAAACAGCCACATATTATACAAAGGCTGCCTTAATGACGTAGGCTTCGTCCTAATCGGCTAACGATGCGATTTCGTCTCGCGATGAAAATGATTCCTGTGCTCGCGCGATGATTTGTAAGCTTCAATGACGCGCGATGAAATCTTATCGTTAACTCTTACGATCGTTAGCCAATAAGTACGACGCCTAAAGAATTTTCTACCAGTTGACCTTAGGGTGGTGTAAATACATAACATTACAGAGGCTACAATAATAAATACATACTTAAAAATAAACAACATTATTCATTTCGAAATCTGATGTTAGGTGTTACTAAGGAGTTTTTTTCTATCCTTATTCTTGGCCTCCACTTCATTAAGACTGATAAACCATTCTTGAATAATATTTTTTTTAGTAAAAAAAAATACAGCACGTGTCTCAGAAATACAAGAAAATGCCAAATTAAAGTCAATCATGAAGTTTCATAGCCATGTCAGTCACAACCAGCAGCACATCTGCATGTTATATTACAAGTACTGTATGTAACGTTTATTATAATGAACGTTACATGACGAATATCGAGTAAGTATAAAAACTTGCACCAGACCATTGATATATAAAAAACCCGAGATGCACAGTCTCTAAAAAGTGCAACACTCAAAACTGTCGTCAAAAGTCATGTGTGAGTTGTGGTAGTTATAGTATAAACAATTTGTTTTGCAAATTCACCCTTACACGGATCGCTTAAAGTTGTTTTACAAAGCAGTGCAGTAGGGCGAGCGATGCGAGACTGTTTGAAACTAGCGCACAATTATACATTGTGCGCTTGTTTTTGCGGACGTTTTTGAGATGCTGAGTGTGTATCTTAGGTTTTTATATATCAATCCACCAGACCCACAAATGTATGACAAACAAAAAAAACACAACCTCTTTGCGCAGTCTCTTCATAAAATGAAGTTTTACAGTAATATCAGTCACACCCAGCAACACATTTGTCTGTTAAATTAAAAGTAAATACTTATATGTTTACAATATCATGCTAATATAATTAACGTTACATGACGAAAGTCGAGTAAGTATACCAGATTCACAAATGTATGACAAACAAAAAAAAAATACAACCTATTTGCGCAGTCTCTTCATAATATGAAGTTTTACAGTAATGTCAGTCACACCCAGCAACACAATCATCTGTCTATTAAATTAATAATAAATACTCATATGTTTACAATATTATGCCAATACAATTAACGTTACATGATGAAAATCGAGTAAGTATAAAAACTTGCACCAGACCCACAAATGTATGACAAAAAAAATACAACCTCTTTGCGCAGTCTCTTCATAAATTCCGCAAAAAAGCCAACACATCATCATTGTCAAATAAGATAAACAGACTACAAGACTGGTGTCATTTCCAACAAGCAACATATCAGCGAGTAGGGCTCTAGAGACGGCAGGAAACGGAAGCTGGCTTATCTCTTGTCTCGCTCTGGCTGTGGTGTAAGGTGTAGGGGAGAGCGGGATGGATGATAATGGTAATTAGGAGACTTGTGACGTTATAAGAGCTGGTAGATCTGGTTATGTTCCACGCCCACCTCAAAGAGATGTCAGCATAGTAGACGGGGCCCTGAACATGAATAGGTTTTAGTCAGTAAGATTTTGACACTCCCTTCTGCTCCGCCCAGAGCGAAAGGAGTCATTTGATGATATCTCATCCTAAAAAAAGCGGTGGTGGTGACTAAATTAATAATAACAGCCGCATGGGCCGAACTTTAAGGTTAAGCTGCGCTAACTGAAGTCCGTCCGTGGATGGGGTGGGGATATTCATTCATAAAGTTATATCCTGTTACCGTTGGTTCCGGCTCTCATTTTTAAGTCTTTCACAGTCGTTATGGGTTACGTCACAGTTACAAGCCAGAAAATTGTAAGGGTCAGATAGGCCCTGCCAGGGTTGCGGAATTTGTTCGAAAGAGTCACCGCGACCCTGGAACACAAAGGGCATTAGGAGGAACACGGATGGGTTTTAGTCAGTAAGAGTCTGACAAACCTCTTCTGCTCCGCCCAGAGCGGGAGGAGTATGATGATTTACGATGACTACGTAAAATACTGGTATTTACCTCCATCTGGTTGCAGACTGGAAGCTGACCTGAACATAGTTGGGAAAAGGCTAGGCAGATTAATTGAATAGTCTTTAAGTTGCATTTATCATGCCAGCCGAAAGACGTCCACTGCTGGACATAGGCTTCCTCCAAGTGTCACCAAAACAACCGGTCCTGTGCATCTCGTATCTATCGGCTACCCGCGACCCTCACCAGGTCCGATGCCCACCTTGTGGGAGGCCTTCCAACGCTGCGTCTTCCGGTAAGCGCTCACCACTCCAGAACTTTTCAGTCCCATCGACCATCTGTTCTGCCAGCAGGGCGCCCTGTCCACTGCCAGTTTGGCGATCTTTCGGGCTATGTCGGTAACCGTGGTTCGCTCGCGGATATCATCGCGGACTTATAATGGTGTACATAATAAAGAGTATTCTATTTTATTCTATTCTATTATCATTCCTGGTTTGATCACGGAAGGAAACAGTAAGTATTGCGCTCATTGAAGATAAATTTATAAAACCTAAATAAATAAATAAATATTGCTAACGCAATCAAATCGTAATGATGTGGTGAACAATGCTGTTTTATCTTTCACTAGCTGACCCGCGCAACTACGTTTGCGTCACATTTTTCATTACTGCCCCGCTCCTATTGGTCTTCGCGTGATGATATGTAGCCGATAGCCTTCCTCGATAAATGGGCTATATAACACTGAAATAATTTTTCAAATCGAACCAGAAGTTCCTGAGATTAGCGCGTTCAAGCAAACAAACAAACAAACAAACTCTTCAGCTTTATATATTAGATTATTTATCAATGTAAATAAGTAAGGGTAAGATAACGTTCAATCAATTGTTCTGCCTGACGTGTAACTCAGGAAGAATAAAGCTAGGAAAACAATTTGGAAAAAGAACAGAGAGAAAAAAGCACAAAGCTACAGCTGGTGTCTAGAATGCGAATAAACCTGCGACAGAATAGTAAAATGATGGTGATGGTAAAGTGATGGGTGAAATACTTTTTACTTGGAAACTGTGGATCATTCTCTGACTTAGACCAACCTCATATAACAAGACATGTTCGTTTCTACTGCGCTAACGACTTTATGACATAATTATTAACTTGCAAGTGGCTCTGGGTGAAGCGCTTAAAAGTTTCAAGTAGGATTTAAAAGGTTTTATAATTTTGAAGACTTACGTGAAGATAGATTTTAATGCTCACCTGTGAATAATTTGTTGCTCGTGTATTTCAGCTTTAATATACAGGAAATGTTACAATTATAAACTCCCTTATATTGTGTAGAATGCATCAGCAATGCGATTCTGTAAACATGTCGAAGTGAAAACTTAGGCGAAGTGAACGACAAGTGAGCTGTCAAACCATACAAGTAAGATGGAATGACTGCTCACTGGTCGTTCACTCCACCTCCACCTAATTGTACACGGTGAGATGTCTCAAATCTCAAATCGTTTATTGCAATCCATAATGTACACATACAGGTGGTAAAATAACCGACTGGACCAGTTGTTGTGGCGATACTTGAGCCTATTGCTGGACAGTGGAAGTCTTTCGGCTGATATGATGATCAGGATAGATACGCGATCACGCAGTCATGCACTGAGAGCTAAAGGACAGACGACGTCGCCGAGGAAAGCCTAGGAAACACTGATGTGACTTTAGAGCCATTTATGACGGAAGGCAACACGCCGGGAAGAATGTAATGCTGTGAGCAGTTGAAAGAAAGCAAGAAAAACTGTTTATTCACGTGAAAGTGACTCGCGCGCGTGTGCTTTGGCCAGCAGTGGGACAATGCTTATAAGTCGATAAAAACCCCTTTCAATTCCCTATTGGTTGGTTATTGTCTTTTTGCACGGGTTTAGAACTAAGTGTCATACCAAAATGAAACAAAAATATACAGATTACGTCCATTACGTAATTCTATATGGAATCGTGTCTTCGCTAAAAGGGAAGACGCTTTGCAGAGCGGAGCGGCGGCTTTGGTGGAGCACAGATTAAAATATAACGCTGTTAAGAGTGAAATACTACTTTTTAAGGGTTGAGTAGTGCCAATGTACCCATCCATGTTCCACCTTTTAAGCTAAATGGTGAGGCTCTTAGGGTTCAGTTCTACGTACTTAGGGCATATAGTTACGACAGTTCTGAAGGATGATGCGGATGTGGAACGCGAGTGTATTAGCGAGCGGTCAGGGGTAATATGCTTGCCCGTAGGTTTGCAAGATGCTCCGTAGAAGCAAACATTACGCTCTCTAAGGCATATTGCCAGTCTTTCTACTCGAGTGGATTATGGGTGAACCATACCCGACGGGCCGCCAATGTCTTGCGAGTTCAATATAAAAACATCTTCAGGATGTTGTTGCGTGTGCCTAGAGACTGTAGTGCATCCAGAATGTTCGCAGAGGCGCGGACAGATGGATATCATGCAATTATACGCAAGAGGGTCGCCTCTATTTTCCACCGCGTAAGAGGTAGTAGTAACGGCATATTGAAGAGGATTGCTGGCCGCCTTGACTGTCCTATGCAGTATAGATGGATGAGGACGATAATCAGCATTTAAATTTTTGTTGTAAGTACATAAATAATTATATGAAATGACGAAATCATAATTTTAATTGTTTTTAAATATATTTTGAATCTTTATTTGTTATTTTGATTTGTTATATAGTTTAATTTTTGCTATAAATTAATTATCTATTGACATTTTAATTATTGAGTTGTGTGATATGTATAAGGATTATTCCGAAATAAATGTATTAATGTTATTTGGTCTGCACACACCAACATTAGTACAAGGCTTTTCTGTCCAATCTAATTTTATTTTACTACTATTACTATTCAATTTAAAAAAAAAAAACTGGCCAAGTGCGAGTCGGACTCGCCCACCGAGGGTCCGTACAAATTTATACATTTTACTTTAAATTAAGACTATTTTTTATGATTTAATTACAAATGTATAGTTATCAGACATTTTCCTATATTTTTTAAATAAGACGGTATTAATTGCCAAATTTCGTAGTTCTAGGTCAACGGGAAATACTCTATACATTTTTAACTCGATACCTCCATGCGTTCCCGAGATAAAGGGTCTTGACAGACAGACGGATGGACAACAAAGTGATCTTATAAGAGTTCCGCTTTTTCCTTTCGAGGTACGGAACCCTAAAAAACGGTAAAATTATAAAATATTTTTACATATTGTCAAAATAGATGGCAACTCACATTTTTTCGGTCTAGCCCCTCACCCCGCAAAAGATAATGTGCGATAAGGAACTCCGTTCCAATAATCACAAAGGAATTACATAATGTATCTTTCCAATAAGCCCTACTTTTCTAAGCAGCTCTAGTATTTAAAGCTTAATTCCTCATAGAAAAACACGATAGAAATCTTACAAAACAAATTCTTGACTCCTGGGAAATCCATCAAGATTCCCTTTCGGAATTAATTATTTACAGGAAACGATTCCCTAAAGCATTCGCAATAAGGGCGAGAATCCTTTATGAAAAAAAAGATGAGTAAAACGAGTTCTAAGTTGAAGAAAATGTCTTTATTGTATACAAACTTTTTCGTTTGTCAATATCGGGAATTGGTTAATTTGCCCGTTCAAGCGTATAATAGGTTGGAAAAAGGAAAAACGTCAATTATTGGTACTGTTTTGATCAAATTTTCTTTTCTTTTTCCTTGAAATAAAATAGGAACCTTCTGTTTTTATTTCTTGGCTTCTTTGATGCCAGAATTGATAGAAGGTAGTGAGGCAAACGTTATATGATAAAGGATGTTAGTTCTGACAAATAGCTTTACTTTTATAAAAAAAACAAGACCTTGCTTTTTGTGAAATAAATAAAATTGCTAAAACTTTATCAAGCGCAAGTTTGATTATTTATAGAGTAGATACTGCTCTCATCTCTGGTAAAGATTTGCCAAACTTTCTACGTTTGAGGTGATTGTTAAAACCAATCAAGTGCGAGTCGGAATCTCACACGAAGGGTTCCGTACCTTAAACCGAAAAAAACACGTTTCTTTAATTTTTAATTAGATTTAGGCAATAGAAACACACACTCTACGAAAGTTTCAACTGTTTTATATTACGGACGCACGGACGGACGGATGGACGGACGGATAGTGAAAGCTTAGTAATAGGGTTCCGTTGGTTATACCCTTTGGGTACGGAATCCTAACAAACGAGAGAAAAGGTTAACGTAATGATGCAAAGCTGGTCGATCTATCAGTAACACTTCGGGAAGCGTGCGTCAGGATCGCACAATTTAGTTCCGCCTTTCCATCAGGCTGTTGAGATTGTGGTCAAAGTAAGCTCATCAATAATAATTAAAACTTGCTAAAATCGTAATATTCCGGCACCGTATACCGCAGCGTTACGCATTTTGATCAACAGACCAAAACATTTGCTTGCATTTTTCCCCATAATCATATTCAACCTTAACCTACCCTGAAAACTGTAATTACAAATCCATATCTCCTAGATTACTCCAGCATCTTCGATCGCATCGCTACCTCGACTTCACTAGCAAAAATATAAAAGTCACCGAGCAGAAAACGTCTAGATCCTAATCAGGCTCACAAAGTATTGAAACTTTCCTAGCACCATCTTCAAAGGATTTTCAACTCATTCTCATTTCGTTCCGAGTTTGAATAACTTTTTTTTTATCGACTCTCTAATAAAACTTTCAAGAGACCAGGGCTTTTCGATTTATATGCTAATTTATTCTTGCCAGCTACTTCTGCAGGGTTATAGTGTTTTTGGGATGACAGGTAAATGTTGGAGGAGGATTTTTATAATTTGAAAGGGAGGATCTTGTGACTAAGTAAAAACAGCCACACGGGTCGATCAAGGTTAAGCAACGCTTGTCGAGGTTGGTCTGTGAATGGGTGACCATCTTAACATACCGAGTATCCTCCATGCCTCGGAAAGCACGCTAAGCCGTTGGTCCTGGCTGTCGTTTATAGATCTTTGGCACTGTTATGGATTGTCAGAAGCCAGGAAATCTAACACCGGTCTTGCCAAGAAGTACCGTGTCACCCAGTTACAGGTTGTGGAGGTCTGGTAGGCAGCCGCTCCACGTATAATAATGGTATTCAATTGAATCTGGTTTGACTGGAAACCGACCCTAATATAGTTGAGAAAAGGTTAGGCAGATGATGATGGTGAATGGGAATGGAACTATCGGTCTGTTCTGTCAACATCTCACAATGTAAACTAAGGTGAATGAGAATGAAGTGAACCGTCATTCCCTTTGTAAGGATTGACAGTTCACTTCCTGAGCTTACACGGTGAGGTTTACAGAATCGCTGTTTTAGACCGTTATTAGTATGTTGATGATCTGAGAATTAAAATGCGAACTTTACTGTAGGCGCTAGGAAGTCTAGTAATCGGCAAAACATAACAATACATACAGAATGTTCCAGAAGTGCGTGGTCATAATATGGTTGGTGTTCTGTAGCTGATAAACAATTACAAAATAATATCAAATTAAAAAAAAACCGGCAGGTGCGAGTCGGACTCACCCCACCGAGGGTTCCGTACAAATTTGTAGATACATATTACTTTAAGTTAAGACTATGTTTTTTATGATTTCATTACAAATGTATAGTTTTCAGATGTTTTCCTATACTTGTAGTGTAAGACGGTATTAATTGCCTAATATTATAATTCTAGGGCAACGGGAAATACCATATACATTTTGATACCCTTGAGAGTATTGAAATATACGTTTTTTGCGGCATAATCGGCCGTATCTTTTTTTTACGTTAACTTAAAGTCGATACTTCCATGCGTTCCCGAGATAAAGGGTCTTGACAAACAGACGGACGGACAACAAAGTGATCTTATAAGGCTTCCGTTTTTTCTTTTTGAGGTACGGAACCTTAAAAATGACTTTTGTTCAAAAATTCGACCTATATACCTAAAAAAGAAACTTTTCAAGCAGTCTGCATTGAATCTGTGATTGAACTAAAATAGATACAACCAACTGCAACGGACTTCTTGAAAAGTGACTTTTTTAGAGCAAAAATGTTCCAAAAAATTACATTTTTCTAACAGTCGCAATCATTTTGTGGAGTAAGGTTCTTTTTTGCTGTCAATAATTTTTAATTTAATACTGTGTCTTTACTTTATAGCAGCTACAGACGATCCTTAAAATATGACACGCACTTCTAGAACATCCTGTTTAAATAAAAAATGTTCTGTTGAGATAATTGGCATATTAGAACAGGCATACAAATAAGTTTAAAGGAGAAAACGTGCTGCGTTGGCACGCAATAAATTGAATAACAGTATTTCTTAGATATTCTATGTATGTTATAAGGGTTAAAGTCACAAAAACCTAATAAGTCCGATTTGACAGCTGAGTAGAGAGAGATAGAAGATTGCTTTACCACTAAGTGCGAAAGAGATTTATTTTTATGTCTCTTTCATAATTACTAGTAAAGCAATGTTGTATCCTGCTGTCAAAACGGGCCTTTTATTTTTTGACAACTATAGTCTTGATAGGTTACACAGTTTTATTGTGCTTTGCAAAGTCTTCCTCTAAGGGCATGGTAATCTTAATACATTCTGCTGAGGAGTGTCACTCTTACTAACTAAAACCCATGCTTGTCGTGTTTCTCCTAATGCCTTTTGCGTTCCAGGGCCGCGGTGACTCTTTCGAACAAATTCCGCAACCCTAGCAGGAACTGGCCCTAGCAGGTCCCGTCTATACTAAAAGCATAAGAACGAAATAATTCAGAAAGCAAAGAATTTAACAATGAATTCTTCAAACCTTTCAGACTATTCAAAAATCCAGTTCCTGAAGGTGCAATTAGAAATTTAACACAAAACGTTTGACCCAACTCGCAGTTCGGCCAATATAATGTTGCCTAAGGGAAATCAATCTTCGCTTTATTGGTTCCAGTCCACAATTCGACTTTTTAGGAGCAGGAAGTAAAACAGATAAAGATTTCAATACGGAATGGGGATTAAAATCTAGTGGTTTTATGTAGCCTATTGCTTTTTATGTGTAAGTTTGGCAAATAAAATGTCTGCTATAACACGACATCTTTATTCACTCGTGTCGTGGTATTGTCAGACATTCTCCTTGGATGCCTCACGCTCCAGGGACCTCCATCAACTTAGTTATAAAAAAAAGCTTTAGAAGAATCAAAAAAGATAGTTTATGATTTAGAATAGGTTTGAATAATGACTTATGATGATTGATTTGTTTTTCGTAGAGAACTGTAAAAGCTTTCTTTGGAGCATGATCTCAATATAATCATCTCTTAAATCTCCAGCAGTTTTTTCATTATTGATGATCCCCTAACGTTGCAGAAGCCCTAACTTGCAACGTCGACAGTGTATATGTTACTAAAGTTGTATGCTTGATTTCCAAACAAGCTGGCATGCATACGTTTTTATTATACATTTATTTTAGACGCAACAAAACTGATTTACTTCAGTATCTCAGATTCAATTGAAAACCAGCGTCAGGCTCTAGTTGTCTCGCTTATTTAATAATGAAACCTAAGTGTCAATTTTACAAATTTTTAGGCAACGTTCGCATCTGCGTGTGTCACGACTTGCGACTAGTCGTGTTATTTATGGAAATTGAAGCTTTTTTGACAAGTTGCTACTGAGATCCGAATGCGTACGTTGGCTTATTTAGTAGAACCTCAGATGATACTTTGCCAACTGTCAAGGATGAACAAACGACAGCCGCGCTTAGCGGTCCGGTCTAAACACATCTACATCTACACTAATATTATAAAGAAGAAAGATTTGTTTGTTTGTTTGAAATGAATAGGCTCCGAAAATACTAGACCAATTAGAAAAATTCTTTCAGCATTGGATAGCTACATTATCAGGGAGTAATATAGGCTATATTTTATAATGCGAAACATGACACTTTTTCGTGCGCGCAGCCGGCGTTCATCGATGTATAAGACGTTATTACGTCAAACAATATGATTCTATAAATATAATCATGTTATTATATTACTGTCAGTTAGATTATCTACAAAATTTGTACAAAAAAATACGCAGCCAATCCTTACTACCCTTACTAATATTTTAAATGCGAAAGTAGCACTGGCTATCTGTTTGTCGCGCTGTCACACCAACACTACAGAACCGATTTAAATGAAATTTGGTACAGAAATAGTCTGAAGCCTGAGAAAGGACATAGGCTACTTTTTATCCCGGGAGTATGTTCCCTAGGGACCACGCGGGCGAAGCCGCTGGCAGAAGCTAGTATTTAATATTGGCTATGTATTTTTTTGTTTTATCTAATCAATAAAAATGTATGAAGTAACGCAAGAAAGATCAGGAGTGGAGGCTTGGGACGTCACTTTCCGATAAAAAGTGTATCGGAATGTGTCGTTGTAGCGGCATCACTGCCGCCACAAGAAAAACCAACAGAGCAAATCTACATCGCAACAAAAAGAACCGCGACGCCATCTATCCAACTAGCAGCGAACTACTACGTAGAAATCCTGCATCGCGCAAGCAGATTTAACCGTGCGATTGGAACATATACATCGGCCCGAATATCGGGCAATTGCCCGCCAGACGCAACAACCGTCAGGTCGGAGGATCCTCCCTTTTCAATAGGGGTATGCGGGACTTTACTCTCAGTTCCACTTACCTCCAAAACGTCACACGATCTTCAACGCACTATATTTTCTTAATTTTTGATACGAAAAGAAAACGTGTCCAATTTTTTCGGAAATATATTTTAACAGACTCATTAGCCAACATCCCCATTACAATGATTAAAAAAACCTGTGTCAGTGGTTATTAGTACTTTTCACCAATTGAGCCGCGAACCGATAGTTTACGCAAAAACTGTTTTGCTTTTCGACTTCTTTTTTCTATGGCGCCATTTTCCCGCATTTCCTATTACATACTCGCTATAAATCGCTATACTGGATCGCCCCTCATTCTTCCCTTCCACGTTAGTTTCGGTAAAATCTAAGTGCTTTTTCACACATTACTTGGTTTCCGTGTAAATGGTTCTGGACTATTTAATGTGTGGAACATGTACTTTTAAAAAGGGCATTTACGGAAGCATTTTTTTGTTATTAATAGGACATTTTTAAGAAGAACTCGTGGCTAGATGATAACCGCATGGGTCGAACTACAAGTTCAAGCAGCGGTTTCCGAGATCGATCGGTGGATGGGTGGATAAAATAGACATACACACAGACAGACAAACCCATTGGAAGGGCTATGTTCTATAAAATGTAGTGATCGTGTCTAGGGCGGGAAGTCTCGACATATGTGTAGTCCCCGTCACGAGAAGCTATAAATTTTGTAAACAAAGAACTTCTACTAAGCTACGTAGCGACAACAAATAATCCCAAAATCAATCAACTCGAAGTAACATACATGTAATACGGAAGTAACGAGCATTTTCACTTAGTAGGGTTATATTTTGTCGATATAAAGAGCTGTCGTCTAATGTTTTGTGGTACTGGAACGCGTTTGACACATGGAAACAATTGAATGTGTGTTTACAAAATTTATAGATTCTCGTGGCGTGGACTATAGTTACCTATCGCCTACCGAGTGAATTCAGTAAGGCCGCCACACAACTCTATCTCGTTATATTTACCGATCGCCACAATCTCGGGGGGCTTAGGACTTAACGACCGAATTCGGTCGGTAGGCGATCGGTAACTATGTCGAAAATTTTCGCCCAGGTCCAGCTCTCTTTACGATATTTCTCTTATAAAATGTAACCTCTTTATCTATGTTTTTAATACGGCTGCCATTCTACTGAAACTGTGTTGAATTAGAATAACACAGAAAATTTTATTATACCATTTTTCCTCTCGGGATGAAAGAAAATTGGGTTAATAAAATAAAAAAGTTCAAGGAACGATAAAAATGAATCCCTATCCAGTCATTAAGATATTTTTTGAAGACAAAAAGCTTTTAAACTTTGACTACTGTACAATTGAATTGTTTCTACTGGATTGTTACGACAATACATAAATAGATGGATCACACTGCCTACCCTTGCCTTTTGACCACCCGTAAATACTGTTGAAGATTCAGATTCAAAGCATTTATTTCAAACTAGCTTCTGACCGCGATTTTTTCCCGTTCCCGTAGGAATTTTGAAAATCCCCCTCTTAGTGCTCCCCTACGAAACCTACATACCTAATTCCAGCCAAGGAACCTTCCTAAGTCTAGTAGTTTCGGCTGTGCGTTATCTTTCAGTCACTCAATCAGTTAATAACGGAAGAATTTTATACATTAGGATAAACCATTTACAGGCACTTTCTATTTGTCAAGGTCGGTTAGTCAAAACTTGAAGTTGTTTGCACGTTCAAAAGTGCAAAAAACTCCACGGATGAAGATCTACAAATAACTGCCGGAGCCAACGGCTTAACGTGCACAGATGAAACACAGTATGTAACTGTCAGCCCATGAACCCAACTCGTTGATCGTCGTTTAACTTTGAAAAACGACTCATGTGAAGAGTCACATGTTTTTAAGGGCAATGTGATTCAAAGGTAAGTAAGAGTACTTACCTGTGAATCACATTGCCCTTAAAAATGTCTATGTTATACTGAGTTGAATACTTAATTACCAAGCTAAGCATAGTGACAAATATCAGCCTAAAGGCCTACATGCCTAAGTAATTGTATTTTGTCTGCCGTAACGTAAAAGAAAAACTAATTTGTTTTTCTTTTCCTTTTAGCTTTCTATTTGCGAGTTCCAATAAAGATTAATAAGATTTCTGGACCAGACCATATTTTATTGCTTGACTTTTGCCTTAGGAGTATCTTATAGTGATTCATTCAGTTGGACTAATATATTTTATGTTAAAATCCGGCCAAGTGCGAGCCAGACTCATATTTTGCACTTGGTTGGACTCTAACATGAAGGGATCCATACTGTAGTGTATGTGGGTAGATGGTGACATTATAAAGTATAATCTATAGCAGCGACCGTCAGTCGCTCACAGGTCGTATACCGGGACGCACGTGTTCAGGTCTCGCAAACTGTATATTTATCGGAGTGTATAAAGTGAGTTTATTGGCTCCCGAAACATTCATCATCATCATATCAGCCAAAAGAGGTCCACTGCTGGACATAGGCCTCCCCAAGCGTCGCCACAACGATCGGTCCTGCGCGTCTCGCATCCATCGGCTACCCGCGACCTTCACCAGGTCATCGGTCCACCTTTTGGGAGGCCTTCCAACGTTGCGTCTTCCGGTACCCGGTCGCCACTCCAGAACTTTTCAGCCCCGTCGACCATCTGTTTTGCGAGCAATGTGCCCTGCCCACTGCCACTTTAGTTTGGCGATCCTTCGGGCTATGTCGGTAACATTGATTCTCTTGCGGATATCATCATTCCTGATCCATTCGATCACGCAAAGAAACTCCAAGCATTGGGCAATGCTTGGAGTTCTCCATTGCCATTAGAGTGACTTTGAGACTTCTGATGAGGCCCATTTACACATAACTGAGTCATTACACATACCAAAAACCGATGAGACCCCGTTTCTTGTACTCCTTAATTTTTCATTTAAAATTCATTTAAAAAAAAAAAAACGTTGCCCCACACTAGGAATATCTCCTGTATCGTGGGTGCGTTTACAAACATACACTTTCACATACACAAACACCCAGACCCGGAACAACTATCTGTAGGCCATACAAATATTTGTACCGTGCGGGAATCGAACACGCGATACACAGCGCAGCAATCGATCGCTCCACCACTGCGCCAGCCAGTCCACCTACCACGGTTCATAAAATATAGCCCATTGACAGACAGACGGACGGACGGACGGACAGCGGAGGCTTAGTAAAAGGGTCTTAGTTATAAGGTTAAAATCAATTAACAGACATGATTTCATGACGGAAGATAATTCAATGATAAAATCAAAACTAATGACTTAATAACACCACACGGTTCGATCTTCCAGGTTAAGCAACGTTTGCCGAGGTAGGCCCTTGGATGGGTGACCATCATAACATACCGAGACTCTTACGTATCTCGGGAAACACTTGTAGTCTGAAACTGCAAAAGCTGCCACTAATTTTGGCAAGTTTCCCAGTTACTGAGTTTTAGAGGTCAGATTTGCAGTCTCTTCATAAAAAATACGGGTACACTACATAAGTACAAAAAACTTTATTCCGACAATCACAAACGCGAATTTTAAAATACCGATTTTCATAATTCCGAATGGTTCAAAACTCCTAATAAAACAACTACGATTTATCATTCATCCTTTTTTATAATTCCGACATATCAATATTCTTAATAATTATAATTACTATTCTTAAAATACCGAGTTTCAAAAGATTGAATAACAAAAAGTCCGACTTAGTGATAATTTTAAACACCAAAAATACGAATTCCGATTATTGAAATACCTATTAATTAGAATCCCGAAATAAAAATATGCCTTGTAAAACTGAATAGCAAGACAAAAGAAAAAACACAATTGCTCGTCAGAACAAAGTATAATATTACTGAACATGCAACATGTAGCATGCAAGCAAGCATGCAAGCAAGAATGCAAGCAAGCATGCAGCATGCAAGTAAGTATGCAAGCATGCAACATGCCAGCAAGCATGTATTATGCAAGCAAGCATGCAGTATGCAAGCGAGCATTCAACATGCAGCAGGCTTGGTTTTTGTCACGGCTCCGGCACTTCGGGGCTCCGGCGGTCCCTCCGTACCTACGCGGGATTAAATTACACTCTAGGGGTAGGGCAGACAAAGATAGATGTAGTCGGTTTACAGCGATTCGTTTCTGTCACTTACTTTTGTAGCAAAAGTTATTTACTGTTTAAGACAATATTTTAATTTAATGTTCAAAATGCTTAAAAATGTTCGTTAGGGATATTAAACAGTAGATCTTTTGACCGTAGTTATTTCGAAAATAGTTAAAATATCTTTGGATATTATAATATGTAACTAACTGAATATTGATTTAATTTTTTAATTATAATGATTAAGATTCTGATTTAATTGATTTAATGACTAAGATTCTGATTTAATGATTAAGATTCTGATTTAATCTAAATCAGAATCTTAATTTTAGTAGTTTATTCGAAGTATTAAAAACAACGGAATGTCGTTTTTCGGACCGAAAACCCATCGAGCAATTAATTCTTCGGACGTATGAAAATCAGAAAACAAACCAATCGCATTTACAACTTTCGGTAAAATAAGTTTCGTGATTTTTAATAATAGACATTATCATTCTTAGGTACCTATTATGAAATTCGGACTTATAAAAATCAGAATAAAATATTTCGGAGTATTTGGGTGTTCCCGAAAAATACTGGTATTTAGCTGGATCTGTTAAGATTGGAAGCTGACCACACAGTTGGAAAAAGGCTAGGTAGACTGATACGATGAGATGATGAAAAAACTGACCAAGTGCGAGTCAAACTCGCGTGCAAAGGGTTCCGAACGAAACTTATTTTTATTGCATTTTAACGCTATGAACTTTTTATAGGTTATTTTTTTTCATGTAATTTCTTGAACGACTTCAAAACTTTACAACGTTTATGTATTTGAAAATTATGAAAAAAATATAGTCAGAACTCTTACTCATCATCATCATAACAGACGAAAGACGTCCACTGCTGGATATAGGCCTCCCCCAAAGGGAGGGAGAACTCTTACTAATCATCAAAAATTAACTGCAACATCAAACACTATGCACTACAATTTTCACTGTCAACATGATCGGCTTCAACAAGTGAACAATGTCATCAAATTAAGCCGATTGGATGACTCTCTGTATGTCAGTTTGTAAACACTAGCGCACAATCGATTTCGCTAATTGAAGCTGTTTTGATAATCGCGATCGGATAATTTGGTTTACATAATCGATTGTAGTGTTTTGATTCCATAGGTCATTTATGAATGTATTTAATTATGGATAAATAGTTAAAAGCATAAAATAATACCTCACAATATTATCATAAAACAAATAAAGTTGAAATTTAAATATGATTAAAAACATAACTACTCGTAGGAGCTTTTAGGAACAACCTGTATCAATTTAAAAACTTTCCAGAACTTTTTGTACTAACGATGGACGACCGGATCGGTAACTGCTACCGGTCGTTAGTATTTTATTTAGATAATATTTTCACGTACACCTGATGTAATATTATACATTATTTTTAGTTGTTGTTCTTCTTTTTCCTAACTACCTACCTACTTGAGTTAATGTTGGTATCAAATAAATAAAATAAATTTGGGTTGAGGAATAAAACACCAATGGTCAAAAATGTACTTACTACCATTATAATGCCCCCCCCCCCCCACTCTTCTTTTAAACACGGTGGGTGTCTACATCTCTTTATCCGACTCTCCTTTCGCCAGTACCTGTGCTGTAAAGGATTTCTTTAGAAATAAGCATTACTATTCGTTGGTTACCTTTCGGGTTCGAAACTATAATAAAAAAATAGTTTAAAAAACTGTAACCCGACTACAGAAAAATAAAAGTGATCTCAAAAGTATGAAACAAGAAAATATTTCAGAAACAAATCAATAGAGGTACAAAAATGGTGAAAGTAAAGCCGTGGTCGCATGCCTTGATAGTTTTATAGATGTGCCAGGCACCCATATGATATACAGGCATGCGACCACGGCTTTACTTTCACCATTTTTGTACCTCTCTTGATGTGTTTCTGAAATATTTTCTTGTTTCATACTTTTGAGATCACTTTTATTTTTCTGTAGTCGGGTTACAGTTTTTTAAACTATTTTTTTATTTTATACTTTTCCGTTTTAAAAATCGTTTCTATTTATAACTGCACGTCGCTATCATTTTAATTATGTACAACTAGCTATGCTCGCGACTTTTTTGGCGTGGATATGGGCGAAAAAGTGTCATGGTGATGCATAGATACCTAAGAAGTAAAATTTTTTTTAGTTCTTTCTTGCTGTTTTCTACATTTGCGGGTGACACTCAACCGTTCGTTGACTTTTTTGTTACGGTCGGGTGTCACCCCTTAACAGGGGACGCAATGAATCCTGTCCGAGATGAGGTGCAAAAAAAATCGAAAAATGGCTTGTGACTTCCGTCACCGCGCAAGGCATAAATATTTCAGGGTGCCCCAGGTGACAGCCATGCTAGCTACGCCACTGTTGCTGAAGTCGGTCCGTGTATGGTTGATCGTCTCATCTTATCATACCAAGACTCTTGCATGCCTCGGAAAGTACTTAAATCCGTTGGTCCCGCCTGTTATTTGTAGACTTTTGACAGTCGTTACGGATTGTCAGAAGCCAGAAAATCTGACACCAATCTGACCAAAAAGTACCGGGCCACCCAGTTATTGGGATGTGGTATTCAGCTGGATCCAGTTTGTCTGGAAGCTGAACCCAATATATTTGGGAAAAGGTTGGACAGTTGATGAAGATTAAGGACATAGATACATAACCGACACTTTATGTCTTGTCTTAAAACTTTGTATTGTCTTAAAAGTCGCGTCGAACCTATCACGGGGATTTGCCCCTCACCACGGATGATAAGCCATTAAGGCCTGCGGGTGACCTAATGTTGCCAGGTTTCCGCATAAAAGTTTAATTTTCACTGAAATTAAATGAGTCAAAGTTCTTTCATATACAGTATGTTAAAGTCATTTCATTTTGTTTATCTATTACTAGTGAACGTCACGCGGTTTCACCCGCATAGTTCCCGTTCCCGTGGGAGTACGGGGATAAAATATAGCATATGTTACTCTCTGATAATGTAGCTATCCGTTGCTGGAAGAATTTTTCAAATCGGTCCAGTAGTTTCGGAGCCTATTCATTTCAAACAAATCTTTCCTCTTTATAATATCAGTGTAGATAGTGTAGACAAGTTAAAACGGTTTAATGTTGCTACTGGTCATAAAGTCTGGATTTGCTTACAATGCTACTTAATATTAGTCAGTAATCTCAGGAGACTGTTCGCAAAATTTGCGCTTTAACGTAGAGTTGGGGATATCAATCAGAATTATAAAAATACATACTTATTATTATTATTTTAAAGATACAAAATCATAAGTAAAATAAGTTGTCAGACTTTTCATCCCATTTATTACGGCTAATTATCAATAATGGTCTCTGAGAATCTTGGGGCTAAATGACAAAAGCGATTCGATCTTCTCGGTTAAACAACGCATGCTAAGACTCCTCCGTGCCTCGGAAAGCAAGTTAAGCCATTGGTCCCGCCTGTTATTTATAGATTTTTGGCAGACGTTACGGATGGTCAGAAGCCAGAATATCTGACACCAGGTCTGCCAAGAAATACCGCGTTACCCTGTTTCTGGGTTGTGGAGATCTGCCGCATCACGTAAATTACTGGTATTCAGCTGCGGAACGCTGGGAAAAGGCTGAATAGATATTATATAAACATATCTATCGGCTGTTCCCTGCGACTTTCCAGTTTTAAGGCCTGGTGTTATTTCCATGAACTGGTAGTACGATTTTTGTTCAATAGATGGCGTAACGTGTATGTATTTGCTATACGTAATGAAAATTAATGTTAAATTCACATATATTTTGATAGAGCGAACCGATTCGGATGAAACAAAACCTTAATTTTGTACTTTGAGTTATAAAATTACAATTGATGAAAGTTATCTGCATTCGTTTTTTTACTTTCCACGTGTTTTGAACAACTAAACAGACAAACGGTAAAAAAAATAAATACTGGAAATGGTTTCTGTTAGTACCTATTCCTGGCTACTTTATTTTAATTTAATGTACAACAACAACTCTTCTACAGATTCTACATAGATTACTTTTTCAGTAATACTCACTGTCGCTTGTTTGTTAACAATTTATACATATTTATTTACTTAGACAATACAATATTAGTACATATTTATAAAGTGCTCGTTAAGACCTTTCCTTTGATACCAAACATGTTATGATTATCTCAATTTAATTTTTTTTTAGAGTCAGAAATTTACGTGTGTTTTCTCGCATTTTAAATAAAGTGAAAATGTATACCTAGCCTATGTCACCCGCAAAGTTCTTACAAATCTATTGATACCTTATTCATCACAATCAGTTCAGTGGATTAGTTAGGCGCTAGAGTGGAACATACATATATACATACATACATAGACAGCTAAAATCATAACCCTTCCTTTTGGATTTGCCGTAGTCGGGTAAAAAACAAACGAAACCTATTGACTGCCGACTTGGTGTCGTGAAAATGCGACAATGAGATAACGGCGCCGCAGCGCGCCTGTAGTATACAATTAGCATTAATACATATTGCGTATGAGTTGCTATCACTTTTTGGGCAGGCGCTCACTCGACGAATTTAAGCATTATTAGCTATGGAACACAGTGAGAGGCCCGTTTTACGGGTCGAGGGGTTGCCAAGGGCAGGGTTGTGACCGCTCACCACGTCCCATTACAGGGACGAAGCGACATCAGAGACGAAAGCATGGCGTGATTTATTTCGACGCTAACACCATCTATCGAGCTTCGAAAAAACCGAAACATAAATATTTCGCTTTATGTATTTTTCTTCTAATGAGTGGCATAACAAATCGTAAAGATTTCAAAGATTTGATTAACTTCACGTTGGTATCACTTTGATCATGTTTTTCACTAAATTGTACAGCTACGTCCCACGAAGTGCAGGCTCGCTTTTACTTGTTTGTTAGCAATTTAAACCTATACATTTACTTAGACAATATGATATACATACATATTTGTAATGTGCTCATCAAGACCTTTCGTTTGATACCAAACATGTCACAAATATCTGAAATTATTTTTTTTCGTGGATAGAAATTTACGTGTCAACTCCATCATAATACATTTAGGAATAATTTATATAGCCTATGTCACCCGGAACGTTTTTAAGAATTTATTGATACCTCAATCATAAAAATCGGCTCAGTGGTTTAGGCGTAAGAGTGGAACATAGTTATATACATACATACATACATACATACATAGACTGCTAAAATCATTACCCTTCCTTTTGGCTTTGCCGTAGTCGGGTAAAAAGGAGATAAAACAAGAGTAATATCCAGTGAAACCCTGCATTAAGAAAGTGCAGAACAAATACTTATTCATTCAATCAAACAAAAGGTTCCTTTACCTTTTACATTTCTTGTTTACTTAGAAACTTGTTTGCATTGGGAATTAAACTTCTCCGCAGTAACGTGCATCTAATTCCAAAGCTATTTTCTTATTCTTTGATACTTTAACGTAATTCTCTGACAGTGCATTTCTACAGAGTACGGAGCATCGCGGTGACATTCTGATTAAACACGTTATCAATCAATATAAAATTCTTCTGTTACTGACTGAATGAGTGACTGACAGAAAACGCACAGCCAAATCTGCTGGTCGTAGAAAGCTGAAATTTTGCATATAGCTTCACTACACTCCGCAGGGGAGCACTAAGAGAGGATATCCCGAAATCCCTACGGGAACGAAAGAAACGGGATACCTATGTACCAAATTTCTTCCAAAGCCGTTCTGGCGTGATCCATCCAAATTTTCGCATTCAATAGTTATGATTAGGATTCCTACTAAATAAGTTTGCATATTTTCCTTTGTCAAAAAATTAAATCCGTTGCTATTCCATTCCAGTATGCGTAAGCAATTACTGACACATTAAGTTTTTATAGAAAGTTTTGACAAAACCAGGGGGGCTACTCTCTAAGCCCGAAGTCCGTAGTTTCGGGCTTAGTTACGGGCGTATTTTACTCCGTATCACCTAACCACTAAGAATTAATGACTACACAATTTGACAGTTCAGTTCAAATCGTGTTGTCATTCATTCTTAGTTCGGGTTCAGGACTAGTCGTAAGTCTGTAGGTGATACAGAGTAGAATACGCCCGCAACTAAGCCCGAAACTACGGACTTCGGGCTTAGAGAGTAGCCCCCCAGCTCTGCTTTGGCCGCCGAGGTTTTTCGGTGCCCTGTGGCTTCTTCCGTTATTCTCGAAGGAGAAGGGTTGGGTGGTTAATAACAGTGAGTTATACGTTCGCTTTGCGCTATTTAAAGTTAGTTCTCTATTTGAGATGTTATTTCATACTAGAAATTTAAATACCCTTGTTTTTTTATTTTTTTCTGGCCGACCAACGGGTTTTGAGCAGTTGGTAGTATTTATTTCAGTTGAAACACCGTTTTGATGCTACCTACATCAGACTGCTTGAAAAATGTTCGGACTTTTTCAGTCGTTTTTTGCGGTCGGAGATTATTTTTTCAATTTTTGCAAATTTTTTTAATCAGATACAGAACGTAACCCTAAAATTTGACCACACACTTCTGAAGCACCTTATATTGTGTGTTCATAAAAAATCTTTTGCACATTCTGTTGCGTTAATCCCTATGGAGTAGAACGTGCGAGAATTTCCACGAACATTCTGCCTTCCCCTTCGCGTTTTAAAGTCCAAATGTTCCACAGTCATCACCTGCCTAGCCTTTTCCCATCTATATTGGGGTTGACTTCCAGTCAAATCGGATTCAGCTGAATACCAGTATTTAATGTGGAGTGGCTTCCTACCAGACCATCAAAACCCACAAACGTAATGTTCCACAATTATCATCTGCCTAGCCTTTTCCCAAGTATATTAGGGTCAGCTTCCAGTCAAGCCGGATTTAGCTGAATATCAGTATTGCTCCACAATATCAATCCAAAAATACACCACTGTTTACCCAATCAAGGCTTACTTAAACTGATTGAATAGTAATGACATTATCAACTCGAACAAGTAAACAAACGTCGCCATCAAAGCAAGTTGATTGAATCAGTTTGCAAACACGATGTATAAGCGATCCTGTTAATTGGTCTAATTCGCGATCTGATTAGGGCTATCGTGGTTGTATTGTAGTGATCGTTTTAGGTGTTATTGATCGATCCAGGGTTGCAGTATTTATCATAAGAGTCACCGCAGCCCTGGGAAGCTACTCTCTAAGCCCAAAGTCCGTAGTTTCGGGCTTAGTTGCGTACGTATTCTACTTAGTATCACCTAACTATTAATGATGTCATTTAAAATGCTGATATGGTTACCCTTTTGGTATGGGCACGCTCAGCACAATTATTGTGTACCTACTATTATTTCTGTTCACTTTGTCTTTGTTGCTGTTAGTTGTTGTCTATGCCGAATTTCATTAATTCTTTGTTCGGGACTTACCGTAACTCTATCGGTGAAACGGAGTAGAATACGCCTGCAACTAAGCCCGAAACCATGGACTTCGGGATTAGAGAGTTGGCTACTCTCTACTTGTTCCAAGGTTGCCCCTGGAACGGCATTTGGAGGAACACGGATAGGTTTTATTAAGTCTGACACTCCCTTCCGCTCCACCCGAGCGGAACGAGTCATTTGATGATTTCCCATCCTAAAAAAGGTGTTATCTATGGTGTTAATCATTGTGATCTTGCCGGTGGATGTACAATGAAGATTTCGAGATCAATGAAAAACATAGAGGGAAGTTCCTGATTTATTTTTACAGGACTATAAATAGCAGCATCCTTCTACGTTCGTCGGACATGATTCAGAGCAGTAACAGTAGCTGACGACGGTCGAAAAAGACCTAAAACGAGATTAAGAATCAAGAACATGCCGAGAGTGCAGCTCCTGGAAGTTTGCCGCAATGTCAACTTCAAGGCGTTCGTGGTGCGTGTACCAACATCTTTTCTGCTACTCGTCATGGAGGACTTTTGGCCGCAGGACGTGGTGTTCCGTCGCTTCCGCGGACAAGTGCCACTAGAACGCACTATAAAACAGTGCTAAGTGAAGTGTTTCCTAATATAGGATTAAGGGCGCTATTACAAAATCGAGCGCTTGGCCCGAATTAAAGCTACAGACCGCGATTCCCGAGACACTAATTGTTGTTTGTTTAAAACAATTGTTTAAAAATATTATTTTATATTTAAACTAGACAGTTTTTTTTCAAGCAAGGTAACGTAGTAGCCTTAGTTTTTAGTAACTATTTGTTTGGATTTGGATTATATATTCATTGAAAAATAAAAAAATAGTTTAAAAAACTGTAACCCGACTACAGAAAAATAAAAGTGATCTCAAAAGTATGAAACAAGAAAATATTTCAGAAACAAATCAATAGAGGTACAAAAATGGTGAAAGTAAAGCCGTGGTCGCATGCCTTGATAGTTTTATAGATGTGCCAGGCACCCATATGATATACAGGCATGCGACCACGGCTTTACTTTCACCATTTTTGTACCTCTCTTGATGTGTTTCTGAAATATTTTCTTGTTTCATACTTTTGAGATCACTTTTATTTTTCTGTAGTCGGGTTACAGTTTTTTAAACTATTTTTTTATTTTATACTTTTCCGTTTTAAAAATCGTTTCTATTTATAACTGCACGTCGCTATCATTTTAATTATGTACAACTAGCTATGCTCGCGACTTTTTTGGCGTGGATATGGGCGAATAAAAAAATAGTTTAAAAAACTGTAACCCGACTACAGAAAAATAAAAGTGATCTCAAAAGTATGAAACAAGAAAATATTTCAGAAACAAATCAATAGAGGTACAAAAATGGTGAAAGTAAAGCCGTGGTCGCATGCCTTGATAGTTTTATAGATGTGCCAGGCACCCATATGATATACAGGCATGCGACCACGGCTTTACTTTCACCATTTTTGTACCTCTCTTGATGTGTTTCTGAAATATTTTCTTGTTTCATACTTTTGAGATCACTTTTATTTTTCTGTAGTCGGGTTACAGTTTTTTAAACTATTTTTTTATTTTATACTTTTCCGTTTTAAAAATCGTTTCTATTTATAACTGCACGTCGCTATCATTTTAATTATGTACAACTAGCTATGCTCGCGACTTTTTTGGCGTGGATATGGGCGAAAAAGTGTCATGGTGATGCATAGATACCTAAGAAGTAAAATTTTTTTTAGTTCTTTCTTGCTGTTTTCTACATTTGCGGGTGACACTCAACCGTTCGTTGACTTTTTTGTTACGGTCGGGTGTCACCCCTTAACAGGGGACGCAATGAATCCTGTCCGAGATGAGGTGCAAAAAAAATCGAAAAATGGCTTGTGACTTCCGTCACCGCGCAAGGCATAAATATTTCAGGGTGCCCCAGGTGACAGCCATGCTAGCTACGCCACTGTTGCTGAAGTCGGTCCGTGTATGGTTGATCGTCTCATCTTATCATACCAAGACTCTTGCATGCCTCGGAAAGTACTTAAATCCGTTGGTCCCGCCTGTTATTTGTAGACTTTTGACAGTCGTTACGGATTGTCAGAAGCCAGAAAATCTGACACCAATCTGACCAAAAAGTACCGGGCCACCCAGTTATTGGGATGTGGTATTCAGCTGGATCCAGTTTGTCTGGAAGCTGAACCCAATATATTTGGGAAAAGGTTGGACAGTTGATGAAGATTAAGGACATAGATACATAACCGACACTTTATGTCTTGTCTTAAAACTTTGTATTGTCTTAAAAGTCGCGTCGAACCTATCACGGGGATTTGCCCCTCACCACGGATGATAAGCCATTAAGGCCTGCGGGTGACCTAATGTTGCCAGGTTTCCGCATAAAAGTTTAATTTTCACTGAAATTAAATGAGTCAAAGTTCTTTCATATACAGTATGTTAAAGTCATTTCATTTTGTTTATCTATTACTAGTGAACGTCACGCGGTTTCACCCGCATAGTTCCCGTTCCCGTGGGAGTACGGGGATAAAATATAGCATATGTTACTCTCTGATAATGTAGCTATCCGTTGCTGGAAGAATTTTTCAAATCGGTCCAGTAGTTTCGGAGCCTATTCATTTCAAACAAATCTTTCCTCTTTATAATATCAGTGTAGATAGTGTAGACAAGTTAAAACGGTTTAATGTTGCTACTGGTCATAAAGTCTGGATTTGCTTACAATGCTACTTAATATTAGTCAGTAATCTCAGGAGACTGTTCGCAAAATTTGCGCTTTAACGTAGAGTTGGGGATATCAATCAGAATTATAAAAATACATACTTATTATTATTATTTTAAAGATACAAAATCATAAGTAAAATAAGTTGTCAGACTTTTCATCCCATTTATTACGGCTAATTATCAATAATGGTCTCTGAGAATCTTGGGGCTAAATGACAAAAGCGATTCGATCTTCTCGGTTAAACAACGCATGCTAAGACTCCTCCGTGCCTCGGAAAGCAAGTTAAGCCATTGGTCCCGCCTGTTATTTATAGATTTTTGGCAGACGTTACGGATGGTCAGAAGCCAGAATATCTGACACCAGGTCTGCCAAGAAATACCGCGTTACCCTGTTTCTGGGTTGTGGAGATCTGCCGCATCACGTAAATTACTGGTATTCAGCTGCGGAACGCTGGGAAAAGGCTGAATAGATATTATATAAACATATCTATCGGCTGTTCCCTGCGACTTTCCAGTTTTAAGGCCTGGTGTTATTTCCATGAACTGGTAGTACGATTTTTGTTCAATAGATGGCGTAACGTGTATGTATTTGCTATACGTAATGAAAATTAATGTTAAATTCACATATATTTTGATAGAGCGAACCGATTCGGATGAAACAAAACCTTAATTTTGTACTTTGAGTTATAAAATTACAATTGATGAAAGTTATCTGCATTCGTTTTTTTACTTTCCACGTGTTTTGAACAACTAAACAGACAAACGGTAAAAAAAATAAATACTGGAAATGGTTTCTGTTAGTACCTATTCCTGGCTACTTTATTTTAATTTAATGTACAACAACAACTCTTCTACAGATTCTACATAGATTACTTTTTCAGTAATACTCACTGTCGCTTGTTTGTTAACAATTTATACATATTTATTTACTTAGACAATACAATATTAGTACATATTTATAAAGTGCTCGTTAAGACCTTTCCTTTGATACCAAACATGTTATGATTATCTCAATTTAATTTTTTTTTAGAGTCAGAAATTTACGTGTGTTTTCTCGCATTTTAAATAAAGTGAAAATGTATACCTAGCCTATGTCACCCGCAAAGTTCTTACAAATCTATTGATACCTTATTCATCACAATCAGTTCAGTGGATTAGTTAGGCGCTAGAGTGGAACATACATATATACATACATACATAGACAGCTAAAATCATAACCCTTCCTTTTGGATTTGCCGTAGTCGGGTAAAAAACAAACGAAACCTATTGACTGCCGACTTGGTGTCGTGAAAATGCGACAATGAGATAACGGCGCCGCAGCGCGCCTGTAGTATACAATTAGCATTAATACATATTGCGTATGAGTTGCTATCACTTTTTGGGCAGGCGCTCACTCGACGAATTTAAGCATTATTAGCTATGGAACACAGTGAGAGGCCCGTTTTACGGGTCGAGGGGTTGCCAAGGGCAGGGTTGTGACCGCTCACCACGTCCCATTACAGGGACGAAGCGACATCAGAGACGAAAGCATGGCGTGATTTATTTCGACGCTAACACCATCTATCGAGCTTCGAAAAAACCGAAACATAAATATTTCGCTTTATGTATTTTTCTTCTAATGAGTGGCATAACAAATCGTAAAGATTTCAAAGATTTGATTAACTTCACGTTGGTATCACTTTGATCATGTTTTTCACTAAATTGTACAGCTACGTCCCACGAAGTGCAGGCTCGCTTTTACTTGTTTGTTAGCAATTTAAACCTATACATTTACTTAGACAATATGATATACATACATATTTGTAATGTGCTCATCAAGACCTTTCGTTTGATACCAAACATGTCACAAATATCTGAAATTATTTTTTTTCGTGGATAGAAATTTACGTGTCAACTCCATCATAATACATTTAGGAATAATTTATATAGCCTATGTCACCCGGAACGTTTTTAAGAATTTATTGATACCTCAATCATAAAAATCGGCTCAGTGGTTTAGGCGTAAGAGTGGAACATAGTTATATACATACATACATACATACATACATAGACTGCTAAAATCATTACCCTTCCTTTTGGCTTTGCCGTAGTCGGGTAAAAAGTGTCATGGTGATGCATAGATACCTAAGAAGTAAAATTTTTTTTAGTTCTTTCTTGCTGTTTTCTACATTTGCGGGTGACACTCAACCGTTCGTTGACTTTTTTGTTACGGTCGGGTGTCACCCCTTAACAGGGGACGCAATGAATCCTGTCCGAGATGAGGTGCAAAAAAAATCGAAAAATGGCTTGTGACTTCCGTCACCGCGCAAGGCATAAATATTTCAGGGTGCCCCAGGTGACAGCCATGCTAGCTACGCCACTGTTGCTGAAGTCGGTCCGTGTATGGTTGATCGTCTCATCTTATCATACCAAGACTCTTGCATGCCTCGGAAAGTACTTAAATCCGTTGGTCCCGCCTGTTATTTGTAGACTTTTGACAGTCGTTACGGATTGTCAGAAGCCAGAAAATCTGACACCAATCTGACCAAAAAGTACCGGGCCACCCAGTTATTGGGATGTGGTATTCAGCTGGATCCAGTTTGTCTGGAAGCTGAACCCAATATATTTGGGAAAAGGTTGGACAGTTGATGAAGATTAAGGACATAGATACATAACCGACACTTTATGTCTTGTCTTAAAACTTTGTATTGTCTTAAAAGTCGCGTCGAACCTATCACGGGGATTTGCCCCTCACCACGGATGATAAGCCATTAAGGCCTGCGGGTGACCTAATGTTGCCAGGTTTCCGCATAAAAGTTTAATTTTCACTGAAATTAAATGAGTCAAAGTTCTTTCATATACAGTATGTTAAAGTCATTTCATTTTGTTTATCTATTACTAGTGAACGTCACGCGGTTTCACCCGCATAGTTCCCGTTCCCGTGGGAGTACGGGGATAAAATATAGCATATGTTACTCTCTGATAATGTAGCTATCCGTTGCTGGAAGAATTTTTCAAATCGGTCCAGTAGTTTCGGAGCCTATTCATTTCAAACAAACAAACAAACAAATCTTTCCTCTTTATAATATCAGTGTAGATAGTGTAGACAAGTTAAAACGGTTTAATGTTGCTACTGGTCATAAAGTCTGGATTTGCTTACAATGCTACTTAATATTAGTCAGTAATCTCAGGAGACTGTTCGCAAAATTTGCGCTTTAACGTAGAGTTGGGGATATCAATCAGAATTATAAAAATACATACTTATTATTATTATTTTAAAGATACAAAATCATAAGTAAAATAAGTTGTCAGACTTTTCATCCCATTTATTACGGCTAATTATCAATAATGGTCTCTGAGAATCTTGGGGCTAAATGACAAAAGCGATTCGATCTTCTCGGTTAAACAACGCATGCTAAGACTCCTCCGTGCCTCGGAAAGCAAGTTAAGCCATTGGTCCCGCCTGTTATTTATAGATTTTTGGCAGACGTTACGGATGGTCAGAAGCCAGAATATCTGACACCAGGTCTGCCAAGAAATACCGCGTTACCCTGTTTCTGGGTTGTGGAGATCTGCCGCATCACGTAAATTACTGGTATTCAGCTGCGGAACGCTGGGAAAAGGCTGAATAGATATTATATAAACATATCTATCGGCTGTTCCCTGCGACTTTCCAGTTTTAAGGCCTGGTGTTATTTCCATGAACTGGTAGTACGATTTTTGTTCAATAGATGGCGTAACGTGTATGTATTTGCTATACGTAATGAAAATTAATGTTAAATTCACATATATTTTGATAGAGCGAACCGATTCGGATGAAACAAAACCTTAATTTTGTACTTTGAGTTATAAAATTACAATTGATGAAAGTTATCTGCATTCGTTTTTTTACTTTCCACGTGTTTTGAACAACTAAACAGACAAACGGTAAAAAAAATAAATACTGGAAATGGTTTCTGTTAGTACCTATTCCTGGCTACTTTATTTTAATTTAATGTACAACAACAACTCTTCTACAGATTCTACATAGATTACTTTTTCAGTAATACTCACTGTCGCTTGTTTGTTAACAATTTATACATATTTATTTACTTAGACAATACAATATTAGTACATATTTATAAAGTGCTCGTTAAGACCTTTCCTTTGATACCAAACATGTTATGATTATCTCAATTTAATTTTTTTTTAGAGTCAGAAATTTACGTGTGTTTTCTCGCATTTTAAATAAAGTGAAAATGTATACCTAGCCTATGTCACCCGCAAAGTTCTTACAAATCTATTGATACCTTATTCATCACAATCAGTTCAGTGGATTAGTTAGGCGCTAGAGTGGAACATACATATATACATACATACATAGACAGCTAAAATCATAACCCTTCCTTTTGGATTTGCCGTAGTCGGGTAAAAAACAAACGAAACCTATTGACTGCCGACTTGGTGTCGTGAAAATGCGACAATGAGATAACGGCGCCGCAGCGCGCCTGTAGTATACAATTAGCATTAATACATATTGCGTATGAGTTGCTATCACTTTTTGGGCAGGCGCTCACTCGACGAATTTAAGCATTATTAGCTATGGAACACAGTGAGAGGCCCGTTTTACGGGTCGAGGGGTTGCCAAGGGCAGGGTTGTGACCGCTCACCACGTCCCATTACAGGGACGAAGCGACATCAGAGACGAAAGCATGGCGTGATTTATTTCGACGCTAACACCATCTATCGAGCTTCGAAAAAACCGAAACATAAATATTTCGCTTTATGTATTTTTCTTCTAATGAGTGGCATAACAAATCGTAAAGATTTCAAAGATTTGATTAACTTCACGTTGGTATCACTTTGATCATGTTTTTCACTAAATTGTACAGCTACGTCCCACGAAGTGCAGGCTCGCTTTTACTTGTTTGTTAGCAATTTAAACCTATACATTTACTTAGACAATATGATATACATACATATTTGTAATGTGCTCATCAAGACCTTTCGTTTGATACCAAACATGTCACAAATATCTGAAATTATTTTTTTTCGTGGATAGAAATTTACGTGTCAACTCCATCATAATACATTTAGGAATAATTTATATAGCCTATGTCACCCGGAACGTTTTTAAGAATTTATTGATACCTCAATCATAAAAATCGGCTCAGTGGTTTAGGCGTAAGAGTGGAACATAGTTATATACATACATACATACATACATACATAGACTGCTAAAATCATTACCCTTCCTTTTGGCTTTGCCGTAGTCGGGTAAAAATATTATTTCGGACGAAAAATTATCAGTAACTCTCTGCTTTACGGGATTATTTTTGGTGTATTACTGTATGAAACATAATAAATTGAATAAAGCAATCCAAAGTAGAAGATACAGTTGTACCATAAACATTTTTATTAATGATTAAATTATTATATCTTCGATGTAACAAAGCATCAAAAGATGCCTAAATTAAAATTTAATGAAACATACTTTGTAGAGACAAGGTTTTTACTAATTTACGTATACAAATTGAAATATTTGTTTAAAGCACTCCCAAGAAGGAAGTCAAACGCTCAAATCCAAGAAAAAATGTAATAGCCCTCTTAAGATTGTATGTACTAACACAAACTGTAATATTATAATATTTATGTTAGTCTATAAGATATAGATTTATGGACCAAAGTAGCCTGAAATAAAGAAGTTATTATTATTTATTCTTATTTACATACAAATTACATATTTAAATATATCTTTAAAAAAAAAAACATAAAAATACATTTAAAAATATAAAAAATAGTAGTACAGCGGTGTCGGGAGCAGGGTCCAAGCTACCGGTGGTTAGGACTCCAGAGAAAGGCACCTCCTCACAATAAGAGCCGTATCGAAGAGCCTGATGATGAAGATGCCTTCTGTATCAGGCCTTAATCCAACCGCGTAACGCCAGCTTCGACAGATGGTCGTCGAAGCTTTTGGCCATCAGGCCATTGGCCGTAACGACTATCGGCACAATGACAGCTGAGTCCACATTCCACATGTCGACAACCTCGTGTGCTAAGTCGAGATATTTGATTTGCTTCTCTTTCTCAGCCTTCACGAGGTTCTCGTCATGCGGGATGGTAACATCAATTATATCATTGTGCGGCGCGCTAATCGGTCTATCACCACTATATCAGGCTTATTGGCAACAATAGTCCTTTCAGTGATGATAGACCGATCCCAGTACAACGTAACATTCATTTTTCGAGAACTGGGTCGGGCACATACTTGTAATACGGTACTTCAGAATCCACAAGTTTGTATTTCAAAGCAAGTTGCTGATGGATAATCCTGGCCACTTGGTTGTGCCTGTGCAAGTACTCGCCGTTAGCCAGACGAGATAATATGTCTGATGGACTCATCCGGATGGTGGCATGCCCGACACACGTCCACCATCCCGTCCTTCATAATATGCCTCCGGTAGTTATTCGTCACGATAACTTCGTCCATAATCGCACAGACAAAACCTTCAGTTTCCCCGAAGAGATCACTGAACGTAGCCAGGCCACGGACGCTAAAAAATCTACATCGGACCCATGAAGAGCCCGATAGAAGCGCCCGTGAAGCTCCTTGCCTTTTCATACCTCCTTGCGGTCATCTGTGGTAAGTATCACAGGTTTGCGCCAGTTCTCTTTAGCCATGGACAACGGGGTGAGTCCCTTGTCCACTGTGACCACATCTCGGTGCATACCCACATCAGCTTTAAGAAAATATTGTTTGAGGCTGCGCATCTCGCGGTTGTTGAGAGTCTTGGCGATTAAAAAGCCTCGACATCCACATTTCTGCGGGATGTACAGTCTCATCACCGGCGATCGTGGGTGATGCATCCGGTTTGCGGTCAACAATGTATAGACCCTCCTATCCAGGGCGTCGAGTTCAGTTTGATTCCATTTGAGTATGCCGAAGAAGTACATTAGTACCGGCATGACCCAACCGTTGATGGCTATTCAATACCTCTTTCAGGCGGCCAAAGAAGCGCTCCTTCAACGATTGCTTCATGTCAGCAACATTAATGCCCAAGCTTCCGACATACCCAAATACTTATAGATTTCGGTTGCGTTGAGAGATCTAACCTGTAGGAATCCAAGAGTTGACGTCCCTCGGATTCCATAATCTCCCCTTTCTTTACATGCATGACTGCACACTTGTCTACACCAAATTCCATCCTGATTGCACTACTAAAGGTTTCAGTTACCTTCAGTAGCTCCATCAGTCGCGAATTGTTTGGGACAAAGAGTTTCAGATCATCCATGTAAAGAAGGTGAGGTATGGCCTGACCACCTCTTCTCAACCGATAGCCTAGACTTAAATCCTCCAGCAGTGTGCTTAGAGGATTCA
The DNA here is from genome assembly GCA_947578705.1 of Lacanobia wlatinum. Taxonomy (NCBI): domain Eukaryota; kingdom Metazoa; phylum Arthropoda; class Insecta; order Lepidoptera; family Noctuidae; genus Lacanobia; species Lacanobia wlatinum. Next base: position 18,827,087 of record OX388046.1, on the reverse strand, counting down.
GAGCTAAGCAAAACCAAAGCAGACTCAAACTATCGCCCTGAAATATTCCCGGTTTAATCCATGCAGGCTCATCATTCCCTTGAATCGGTCGACATCCTGGATAGCGAAGTACTGTTTTCCATTGCATCATACATGACTCAAGGAAGGTGCGTAGAGTTGCATATATTTTGTACAACTCCAGCACCTTCATGAGCCATGTATGTGGTACAGAGTCATAGGCCTTCTTGTAGTCTATCCAACATGTCGACAGATCCTTGCGGGATCGACGAACCTGTTGGCTTATGGCCGTGTCTATGAGGAGAAGCTCCATAGTACCGGGGGACCCCTTCCTACATCCATTCTGAGAGGCAGACATAATTGAGTTAGTTTCAATGTGCTTATTGATCATCACTCTCAGGATGGATGTAAGAAGTTTATAGACCGTCGACAAAAAAGTAATGCACACGCGCGCGATGCCGCGCATGCAGCCACCTTCGGCATAACAGACGGGCACCGACCAGATGTTTCACCAGAATTTACTCGTGGCAATGTCATCCGGGCGGCACACGTCTGTCACACTCCCTGAAGCAGTATAGTCTAATCACTATTAGGCCGCAGTGTGATTGCGCCATTAGCTGGCGCCTGTACCGTGGTCTGTTTCGGATTCAAAATGATAAGGTTGCTTAGTACTTCTGAGCGCAGCCTATGAAGTGTAGCATCGTCCAACCTGTGATTACGTTGGATGACCCGCACCTGATCCGACTATCGTTGGGCCGAGACGTTCACGGTTGGCTCCTGGTCCTGAAACAAAGACAGCATCCTGACACGGTACGCAGTGAGGTTAGTTCCCCCCTCTGTAGACCTATAGTCCATCTCATGCGCTGCACACAACCACCGGCAGCGGGGACCCGGCTCGGGGCCGGTTGGCCCCTAGGTCCCAAGCCCCTCGGTGGCCGGCTTCTGCCCTGCCGACGCACAGATGTTGTTTATTATTATTAAAAGAAGCTTATTTACTAAGAGACGGAGCAAAAACCGTGCTCAAGAAGCATAATATAATCATTAAAAGGCTTTGTTAAACGTTAAGGTTCAAAAATATGAAATGTGTGTGTGGTTAATTTTTTGAAGAAGAACGTATAAAAAAATGAAAAGCAAGCATTCGCCTAAAAATTTGAAACTGAAGTCGGGGGAACCTTTAAATAAATATTACAGAGTACCTACTGTCCCCCGACTGCAATAAAAAAGTTGTTTTTCAGTTTAAAATTTTTAGACGAATGCTTGTTTTTCATTCATTTTTAGACATGACAGGCGGTTTTTTTATTTTTTTTAATGATATGTTTTTTTTATTCCGTGCCTTTAGTGATAAAACGATATTTCAATTGAATAAGTAAAACAATCTCTCTCTCTCGAAACTAAATCGATTTTTGATTGGTACCATATTGATGCAAACATTTCTGTGGTGATCATGTTTCTGTTCTCCTGGTACTTGTAAATCTGAAGTACTAAAGCAGCAGCGGCTCTGGGTTAAGCCATACCTTTTACCAGGATAAAAAGTAGCTTATGTGTTATTCCAGGATGTGGACTACATGTGTGCCAAATTAAAATCCCTTCAGCCGTTTATGCGTGATTGAGGCACAAACATACAAACATTCACATTTATAATATTAATAGGATTTCGCTACGACCAACAAGAGCGAAGCATTAACGAAAAATGTGACGCAAACGAAGTTGCGCTGTTCTGCTATTTTTATAATAATGGAAAAAACCGTACGAAAATTGCAACACTTGATTAATATTAGTATCTAATACTTAAACAAAAATGAAACAGGCACGACAAAATTCCCGCGGCAGCAAAAAATAAACATAATACAGAGAAATCTTAACATCTCGATCCACTCCAAAAAGGAATAAAATCCAAGGTTGAAAATACACCTATTCCTCCAACCTTTTTCCCCAAAGCGTAATTCAAGGCACGTATTATCCCACATTTACTAAACAAGTTAAATCACATATATGCTAAAAATACTCATCCCACATATACTAGAAATACTTGAAAAATTCAGAACCCTTGTTTAATTTACATTCCACAGTTAATACCTTTGCAAGTTGTGTGATAGCGTTAAACTAACGGCTTATGTTCGTGGACTTTTGGTCTTAGAGAATGGAGTTAGTGATAGCGGGCATCTCTTGGGAGTTTATTAATGTAGCACTACATTCACATACAATACTATCACATGCACAACACTAAGCAAGTGCTTAAAAAATATAGAAATATTAAATTAGGTAAGTACCTATTTCTATATTTCTATTTTTTTAACTGTTTTAGTTTTTGACATTTTTTTACTGTTTTAATTTTCTAATATTTGTAATTGTTTTTTTTAAACCCCTACTGTATTTTAATTCCTGAAATCTGGAACGCTGTCAAATTCCTCTTGGAGGTAGGTAGCTGCGACACAGTTCTGCAACTAATGTAGCTATTTACGTACGCGACCAATTTGTAATATGTGTTTTTGTTCCAATAAAGAAAAGAAATAGAGAAAAGAAATAAAGCTTCTTTAGCATTTATTCCTTATTGTTAGGTAAAGAGTGACATATCCATTAAAATTCCTTATTTATTTACACTTCATGCATATAGGTAGAAAGGCGGACTTAATGAGCAATGGGCTCGGCTCAGCTATTGTGCAATGGGTTCGAATTGCCTGAATAAATAAATGAATTATTATTATTATAGTCGTTGGTAGATGCTGAAGAGTTACATGGCAGGTGCTTTGTTTTGTTATTAGGAAAAGATCCCAAAGATGTTAACCATTATTTAAAAGACTTTCTTAATGCTAAAAAATATAATGGTGCCTATGAATCCCCTGAAATGTTGAACAGAGATTTTTAAAATTGATTTTCTTATCACTGGTTAACCTTAAAACCCATTAAGTAGAGGTCGATCAAATTTCCATAATTCGGATTCAAATGTGAACCCCGACCTGCTATATACTCACACACATACAGATTTTTAAGCTCATACTTAAAACTCTTGCACCTCTTTTCCTTCTCCGATGGTCGATCTCAGGATTTTGATAGTTTGCTGGCAACCACTCCAATAACGAAATATGTTGAGTCCTTATCATTATGTAGGGAACAGTAGGGATCAAGTTCCAGTCAAATGGGACGCAGCTAGTTTTACACAGAGTTGACTAACTCACCTCTACAACCCATTTATCCCCGAAAACTCTTAAAGAACTCGTAGTCTAAAGAAGAAGTTTGAACAGCTGAGTTCGTTTTATTTTACTAACATACATTAAAACCAATATTGTAACTGCACATTCACATTGCATGCCACTCTGATACTCATTCCTTACTAACTACGCAAATATTGTTTCTCGCAGTCAGTAAATTATGTATTCTGTTGTGAGAAACAAATGTCTAAAACTATAACAGTTTTCTCTGCCACTGCAACCACACCCAAAGGATAGGATTAAGACAGGACCAAACTTAACAGTGTTACGCAGCGCGATAAGGCTCTAGGTGGAAAAACTCCGAATTAAAAACTTTGTGCAGATCACTGTGGGGATCGTAGCGGACTGGACGGAGTGGGAGGGAAAAATTGTTATGGAAACTTTTGTAGAAGGATGACCGGTACTTTTTGGAAGATCGGTGGAAGATCTATGAAAGTTAGAAAGACTGAGCAATTATGGAACATAGTATATGTACCTACTGTGAAGCAGAAGTTGATCTTGAAAAAAATATTTTGTCTTCAATCACTGTAAAAGTTCGATCATTGATAGGATTTTTTTTTGGGTCACAATATTGTATTTACTAATTTACTGCTAACTATGAATTATTATTATACTCTTAAATGAAAAATACCTTAACAAACTAAAAATAAGATAAATATGCCGTCGAAATATTCCTCCGCATCGCTGGCCACTGCTAATGTGCCCAAAAGGCTGGCAACATTGCGACGTTTGTTGTATTGATAGACAAGAATTTCTATCACTGCGTGTCATTTGGCTACTTTTTATTCAATGGGATAGGTCACAGGAGCTACAACGTCTAATCTAGTCTATACTAATATTATAAAGAGGAAAGATTTTTTTGTTGGTTTGTTTGAAATGAATAGGCTCCGAAACTACTGGACCGATTTGAAAAATTCTTTCAGTAATGGATAGCTACATTGTCAGGGAGTAACATAGGCTATATTTTATCCCCGTAGTCCCACGGGAACGGAAACTACGCGGGTGAAACCGCGTGACGTCCACTAGTAAATAATAACTAGCTAGTTTATCGTGAAATCAGCAAGCAGTTAGTCGACTCTTTACGTGACCAGAGGGCTGGCTTTTTCTTTGGTCAACGAATCAGCATTGCCATTCAACGTGGCAATGCGGCCAGTATTGGGGGGCCAAAAAGGCCACTTTAGGAAAATCATATTAGAATCATAATATTAATCACACAACAATCTGTCGAATTTAATTTTCATCTTTATCGCTAGCGCATTAGATTCAAGGTTGGTTGGGAAAGTTTGATAGCGACGGGTAGCATGATTTGCTTTCTGATTCTGCTAAAGTGGCCTTTTTAGGCCACTTGGGCACTTTTACCATTGACAGCGATGTGGACGAATTTTTCGATGCCCTTTGAGTTCTTTTACTCCGTTTGTACATATTTTCTACTAGCTTTTATATATTATCTAATAAGTCTTTTGAATTAACTAGTTGTTATAAATTCTCAAAACGATTAAAATACTAGCTAGTCCAACTAGTGGACCTAAGCACAATAGTAAGGAATATGGATAACCAATGCGTAAAAAACGTTTTCGGAATCTTTCATTGTACATACAGCTGGCTAATTGTGTGTGTGGAATTCCCTGCTTTAGTCTATGAGTATGTTTGGGGGTCTTTAAGGGGAAATGCGGGCAGATAGACGTGGTATGGAAAAAGTCATGATTCGAGGTTTGGCTGTCGCCTGTTTCCTCCTTCAATATTAAACCGATTTAAAAGATATTTCACAAACTGAATAACAAGGATGTACACTGTGTCTTTATGTTTTTCTTTTTTCATTAATACTTGTCAAATTTGTACACTATGGCTCTATTTATCGGACAATTTTGAGCATTTTTTGAGAGCTTATACGGTTAATATAACAACGCCAAAAAAAAAACATAGAGACACAGTATTTATCCTTCTTATTCACTTTATGGAATATCTTTTAAATCGATCCAATATTGGTGGACGAAACAGGCGAGAGACAAACCTCCAATTATGACTTTTTACATACAAATTCTTTCCATTGCATTTCCTCCTAAAGACCCCCAAACATACTCATAGTTGCAGGGCATTCCACACACACAATTAGCCAGCTGTATGTACAATGAAGGATTCCGAAAACGTTTTTTGCACATTAGTTTCCATATTCCTTACTATTGTGCTTAGATCCACTAGTTCGACTAGCTAGTATTTTAATCGTTTTAAGAATTTATAACAAGTAGTTAATTCAAAAGACTTTTTAGATAATATATACAAGCTAGTAGAAAATATGTGTAAATTTACAAACGGATTAAAAGAACTCAAAGGGCATCGGAAAATTCGTCCACATCGCTGTCAACGGGAAAAGTGCCCAGAACACTGACCGCATTGCCACGTTGAATGGCAATTCTGATTCGTCAACAGTGAATAGGTTACTTTTAGGCAAGCGTGCCTTATCATCAACCATCTAAACACTTTTCATCAGGTGAGATTGTGGTCAAGCGCGAGTTTGCCGACACATAAAAAAATATCTCATGGAGTACCAAAGGGGACTACCCTCAAAAGTTTTGCCAATGCGTTACAAACCTCAAAGATAAAGTTGAAAAGTCTCAGGTAGAAAGTGTTATTACTTCAACGAATGTACCATCTTTCTCGCAAGCGGGCCACAAGTGATAAGAACTTTACCGGAAAAACTTTGACTAAAAACTTATTGGAAGAAAAACTCTTTCGCTGCGGAGATTTTTTGGAGAAAAAGCTTACTTGATGAGTAGCTATGATTACAAAGTTTCTTTTTGAATTGGACTTTATAAGAACAGAGTTGTATAGAGATAAATGTTTGACTTGATTTATTACGAAAACGGATTAGTTATAAGATTTGATGATCTTTCGGTCGCATGATGCTCTTATTGAGCTCGTATGGTAAAAAGGAACCCTTTTGCTGTGACTAAGTCGGTACGTCTGACACAGCTGGATATCTGAAGAACTACTAATGCGAAGAACTAAGAACTTGATATTTGGAATAGCTGTAGATGAAGTTTGCTCAACTATTTTTCAAATAAGTTTATATAAATAAAAATGTATTTTTTTTTTGCAACAGCGACTGAAAGGGCTTCTTAAAAATTCGAAGGGGAGCTTTTTTTGTGGGAAAAATTTTGTAGGTATCATGTATGAAAGAGCGCTATTTGCAAATTCTCAAACACTTACTGACCGGGGGAATGGTCATTTATTATTCCTAGGGTCCTAGGTCTTTATTTCCGAAGTTTGCAAACAGAATAATCTGAAATTATTTTATGTGATAGAAGTTTATGTGAAGATGACAGAAAATATATAAATATATATATATACGCTGTCGAATTGAGAACCACCTTCTTTTTTAGAAGTCGGTTAAAAATAAAATAATATCTCTAAATATCAAACTTTTTCAGAAATCATCAATAAAAATTACATTAGTTCTACTAAATTGGTCAAGAGATAGCGCTGATCTAGAACTGCAATATACACTGCAGTCAGTGTTAAATTACTCTGACGAATATAGGCCTCGCTAACGAAAATTTAAAAACATTTAATGTTTTATATGATGGTACGGAACCCTCGGTGCGCGAGTTCGACTCGCTCTTGACCGGTTTTTGTTTACTATTGATTGGCACGCATTTGTACCATTGTAAAAATAAGTTTTCATGACGTTACCAAGTCCTGTGTTATTGTCACTGACAAAATGAACATCAAATCATTTAGCAAAACTTTGCAGTTGTAATATCCAATGACCATAAAATTAAACACACTTTCAGCGACTTGAGCTCAATCATTTTTGTAAATAACGTCGGTATTACGTCTGCGAAACGCTGCATAGCGGTATGTGTGCGGTTCCTCAAGGAAGAGTTTTATATTTTTAAGGTTTTTATAAATATGTATGATAGTCTGTAAGTAAATGATCTATTATTATTATTTATATCGCCACAAGAAAAACCAACGGAGCAAATCAAGATCGCAATTAAAAGAACCGCAACGCCATCTTTTCAACTAGCAGCGAACTACTACGACAAAATCCTGCATCGCGCAATCAGAGTTTACCGTGCGATTTGAACATATACATCAGCCCCAATATGAACTATCGAGAAGTTGCCCGCCAGGCACAAAAACTGCTTGATCGGAGGAAGGTCCCACAAACCTCTATTGAAAAGGGAGGATCCCTTTTCAATGGAGGTTTGTGAGACTTTACTCTCTGCTCCGCATATCTCCAAATATGAATTAGTAAATAAATTGCTTTGGAAAAGGATCACCTAGAACTTATGATCATGCCAGGGTTACGGAATTGTTCGAAAGAGTTATCTTGTTCCTCGAACGCAAAGGGCATTTGGAGGGTGTTCCTCCAAATGCCCTTGAGTGAGGTGAGTTTTAGTCAGTTCTTCTTCTTATCGTGTGGGCAGTAAGGTCTAACGACCCCATACACCCTAGTATCAGAGTTTCTAAACCGCTTCAAGGGCCTCTGACATGGTTTATTTGACGATCGCCATTTGGCGGCCGGGAACACCGGCTTATACGTGCCTTCCGAAGCATGGCATCATCTTTTTATCAGACAATCAGGTGATTCAAGCCTGCAATGTCCTAGTCAAACTGGAACTTAAAAAGTATGTTTCTTCCCATGGGAATGGAACCAAAGACCACCGAGTCACAAGGCAGACGCCTAAACCACTCGACCACGGAGGCAGTTCGTTTTAGTCAGTAAGAGTCTGATAATCCCTTTCGTTTCGCCCAGAGCGGGAAGAGTCATCTGATGATTTATCCACAAAAATAATCTATCTAATCTATTGTTAAAAACTAAACCTGGATTGAGATCCAAAAACTCATATTTTTATTCACAGCGGCCTACATGAGCACTTATAAAACTTCGAATTTAAGCTCGTCGAATCAACTAGGTACCTATGTTCTTGTTTGAGAATCCCAATATACCGAAATCGAAAATGACGTTCATTCTCTGACAGCTCCTCTGAGGATTCCGTTTTCGAACGTCAGGTCGTGATTGATTTATTATTACGGGCTTACCCTCCGTTTTGGCGCCTTTTCAATTTAATCTGTTGTTGATGAAATTATTTGAGCGACTGATGTTGTTGTGTTCAATTTAATGACAGTTACGCGAGGCTTTTGATTGAAGACTTATTTCTTTTGATACTAACGGCCTTGAAGTCGCAATCGCTATTGCTATGTAGTAGTATGAGGGTAGTACAGGCAAGTATCGGCTTCTTCTTCTTCTCGTGTGGGCAGTAAGGTCTAACGACCCCACACACCTTTGTGTCAGAGTTTTTAAACCGCCTCAAGGGCCTCTGACATGGTTTATGAGACAACCTCCATTTAGTGGCCGGGACCACCGGCTTATACGGGTCTTCCGAAGCACGGAATCATCTATGTTGTCTGACAATCAAGTGATTCAAGCCTGCAATGTCCTAGCCAAACTGAAAAATAACTTTACAAAGTATGCTTTCTCGTGGCAATTGAACCCACGACCACCGGGTCACAAGGCAAATGCCTAAGATACTCTACCACGGAGTCAGTTAAAGGTATTGGCTGAGTCAAAGACGCTCTGCAGCGTAAGAAGGCCTCCCACAAGGTGGACCGATGACCTGGTGAAGACCGCGGGTAGCCGATGGATGCAAAACGCACAGGACCGATCGAAGTGGTGACACTTGGATGAGTCCATGTCCAGCAGTAGACGAGTAAATCTCATTCGGCATAAATAATAATGAAAGGTTCTGCATACATCAGAGGATCCCTAAGAAAGTTATACTACACTAGCTGACCAGCGCGGCTTCGCTCCCGTCGTCTGGCTACTCTGCCTACCGACACTAACCTAGCTACCCTACCTACCTACTCATTCTTTTTTTATTTTTTATTATGCTATTCCGGACTAAGACAAATCCAAAAACACAAAAACTACGAAAATGGGTCCAGCCGTTCTCGAGTTAGTTAGAAAAATGTTCGAACAAACCCGACTTTGTTTTATATATTAAGAAGATTAAGATTTTTGCTATATTGTGAAAGATTCGACCTTTTTCTTGAAGACATTATTATATTTTCGAGACAGAAATAAAACGAATAAACTGAAGGAAGACGGACAGCGGTGGCTTATTAATAAATAGGGTTCCGTTAGCAACCTTGGTACGGAACCCTAAAAATCGACTTGGTTCGCACAAATCAAAATCGTACGTGAAGGCTTAAATAATAGGGTCCCATTAGCAACTTTGGCACGGAACCCTATAATTTGCCTTGGCTTGCAAATCGAACCGTCTGATACTTAGCACGAATTAAAAACTTAGCTGCGGGCAACCTGGGAGTCTTTAAGACAAAAGTGAATAGGTTGCTTCTAGGCAAACGTGCTCCATCTTCGACCGCATCATCGCATACCATCAGGTGAGATAGTGGTCAAACGTATGCCTATCTACAGTTAAAATAAATATATATATTCTACTCCGTATCACTTAACCACTGAGAACTAATGATAACACGATTTGACAGTTACTGTGAAATCGTGTTGTCATTCATTCTTAGTTCTGGTTCGGGACTAATCGTAAGTCTGTAGGTGATACGGAGTAGAATACGTCCACAACTAAGCCCGAAACTACGGACTTTGGACTTAGAGAGTAGCCCCCCAAAATCGATCGCTCCCGTCACCGTGACCACCTTTGGTACGGTACCTTATTATTATTAGCCTTGTTTCGCAAATCGAACCGTTCGTTGTTTCGCTCTAAACGGAATCAATCGCGGAGGCTTAGCAGTAGGGTCCCATCAGCACAGCACCTTTGGTACGGAACCCTACAGGCCTGGGGGCTACTCTCTAACGAAATCTGTAGTTTCGGGCTTAGTTGCGGGCGGGAATTTTCTACTCCGTATCACCTAACCACTGAGAACTAATGATAATACGATTTGACAGTTACTGTAAAATTGTGTTGTCATGCATTCTCAGTTCGGGTCCGGGACTAATCGTAAGTCTGTAGGTGATACGGAGTAGAATACGCCCGCCCGCAACTAAGCCCGAAACTACGGATTTCGTTAGAGAGTAGCCCCCCTGATCCGCAAGTCGAACCGTCCAGTACTTCGCAAACTAAATCAGTTTAAGACTCTACGATAAATGCACTTTAAACGAAATCAGCACAACTCAGAGATTTAAGCAATTTTGGTCCCTAACAGTTTAAGACCTTTCAGAGACCAAACCGAAATTCCCACAAACTACGACTGTGTTTAAAAATCGTGTGAGGTCATTCTCCAGTGGAAAATCTTAACACCACAATTTAGAAAAACGCGTCATCAGTGCAACGTCATCTATCGACCATGTAAACTGACAAAATATTTGGCAGCAGAAGACGTTAAATAAGAAGCCCGTATGTATCGGTAAATAACGATAAGGTATTAAAATGTTTACTTTTATTTTGCTACGTCTACGTATTAAAAGTTTCACGAATAACTCAATCAATGTGTTTTGGTGTAACATTCACGCTTTCATGCATTTTTTGGTTCCTCAATAGACGGCGCTCTGACTGATCAGAATACATTAGGAAGATTCTTACTAAACTAAAAATTCAATATATTTTGATTTTGTGGATCGATTGTAACGATAAAATATAACGAAAAGGTATAAAAATGATCACTTTTATTTTGCCACGTATTAAAAGTTTCACAAATAACTCAACAATTTTGAATGCTTTCGTGCATTTTATTTTTCTCAATAGCGCATAATCATGGCGCTCGGGCTCATCAGAATACATTAGGAAGTTTCTTTCTAAACTTAAAAATTCAATATCTTTTGATTTTGTGGGTCGATTTTGATGAAATAAACGCTAAATGTTACTCGGGTTATCACTTAATATTTTTAATTACTTAGATTTGCAATCCAATCTGTGATTTATGCGTGATGCTCCCACAAACGCACAGACAAACAGACAAAAATTTCAAAAATTGCATTTTTGTGTTTTGTACCTTTTTCCTGAGTTTTCTGTGTAATTTTCATGCAAAAATATTCAATGTACAGACACGGTTAGTCTACGATTTTATTATAAGTATAGATAACACACGACTACGCAACAGTTCAAACAGTTTACATCTAGTACACATCATGAGTGTGTTACTTCGTCGTGTCATTGTCAACTTAATGTTTGTTGTAACAATTTGTCGCAAGGACCATAATAAACTCATGAGTTGGTTATTTATACTTACCCTTGGCCTTAAAACCGACAGCCTGGTGAGGGTTGCGGGTAGCCGATGGATGCGAGACGCACCGAACCGATGTTGTGGCGATACTTGCGGGAGGTCTATGTCCAGCAGTGGAACGTCTTTCGGCTGATATGATGATAATGGTCTTTAACAATTAAAAATTACAAAAAATTGGACACGTATTTTTGCTTTATTAAATCAATAAAACGTACCGAAGATGAGGAGTGGGGGCTCGTGACGTTACTACTAGGTAAAAAGTGCACTGAAATGTGACTTCACACGAGTTTTCAACGCACTGTAGAAAAAACACGTTTCCAATAGTTTTTGGAAATCTATTTAACGGAATAATTAGATTTTTAGGATTCTATACCCAAAGAGTAACCAACGGAACCCTATTACTAAGGCTCCGCTGTCCGTACGTCCGTCCGTCTGTCTGTCAGCGGGCTGTATCTCAAGAATTGTAATAGGTAGACAGTTGAAATTTTCACAGATTGTGTATTTCTATTGCCGCTATAACAACAAAAAATTAAGGTTTATGGTATGGAACCCTTCGTGTGTGAGTCCGACTCGCACTTGGCTGGTTTTTGAGTCGTCCAACTAGCCTAAAATAACACCAAGAAACATGCTCAAAAAAGAACAAATACAGACTACGAAAATTTTGACGGACTAGGAAATATTGGTCTGAATGATTTGGAAGGAATTGGCAAGAAGTGTCGAAAGAACAATACATCTGTATTTTTCTTGGTTCGATTTAATTTTGAAGGATAGAGGACTAGCTTTTATATTAATCAATCAGTCAAATCGTATATTTCAAATAAACCATTTACAGGCACTTTTGAATTGTCAAGGTCGGGCAGTCCAAAAAGATGAAGCTATTTGCACGTTCCAAAACGTAGATCTCTATGGAGAAGAACGTGCAAGAAACTCCACGGACACTCTTTTAAAAATAATAAATTGTTACAAAGTTTTGTTTACATCAAGTTAAAATTATTCAAACATGTGAGAACGATGTAAAAGACGAGCAGGATAAAAGCGTCCGGGAAAAAGGAACAATTCAAAGAAATATTTAAAATAAACCATGGCAACTGAGAAATGACCAGTCCCAACTGACAGCGCCCGTTCACGAACATGGCGCATGCGCTAGCACCATTCGGCTCAACCATTTTGAAGGGAGCCAAATGATCCAACGCATACGCCACCATCAGCCAGACTTTTGTGTGAGCATGACACTCCCAACCGCCAGGGTACATTCAAGTCAAAAACAAACCTAAAAGTGATTGCTATAGCTTAAGTTTAAGGTACACAGTACTCACACATGTGCCGTTAAAATGGATGAAATAACTAGCTGAGCCGCGTTTCGTCTGCGTAACATTTTTCAGCTCCGCTCCTTTTGTTCGTAGCGTTATGTTATAAAACGTGTAACAGAACAAACGCAATACCTCTTAAGGGGTCATTAAACTCATCATTATGAACAACTTTCACTATGGTATCATCACTGAAATCGCGAAAAAAAAATCGTCTTTCCCCATTGATATATAAAAAACCCAAGATGCACAGTCTCGAACAAATGCAACACTCGAAACTGTCGTCAAAAACTGACATGTATCAAGTGTCATGTGGGAGTTGTGTGTAGTTATACTATAAACAATTTTTTTTTGCAAATTCAACCTTACATGGATCGCTTAAAGTTGTTTTTACAAAGCAGTTCAGTATGGCAAGTGATGCGCAATTTTTTTTGCAAATTCAACCTTCCACTGATCGCTTAAAGTTGTTTTTACAAAGCAGTGCAATATGGCGAGCGGTTCGAGAATGTTTGAAATTTGCGCATTATTATACATATTGCGCTTATTTTTTGCGGACGTTTTTGAGATGCTGAGTGTGTATCTTGAGTTTTTTATATATCAATGAGTGGAGATCATACAAGTGGATGATCTCAATTAGCATACTAAATTATCGTATTAATTTCACCAATAATATTAAAATCACGCTGCTGGTAAGCCTTAGGGTGTTTCTTAAGAGAAAATGCTGGCGGAGAGACTTTGCATGTAAAAAGTCATAATTCGAGGTTTGGCTCTCGACTATTTTCTCCTCCAATATTGAACCGATTTAAGAGATATTTCACTAACTGAGTAATAAGAACATATAATCTGTCCTTATATATTTTCTTTTTTGATGATTTATTAGCCGTATAAGTACTAGAACTCTGAAAATTGTCCTATAAATCGCTGTCAACAGAGCCGTAGTGTACAAATTTGGCAACTATAAATCAAAAAAAAAACATACCGTCACAGTACATATTCTTCTTATTCAGTTTGTGAAATATCTCTGAAATCGGTTTAATATTGGAGGAGAAAACAGTCGAGAGCCAAACCTCGAATTATGACTTTTTACATACAAAGTCTCGCCGCCAGCATTTCCTCTCAGTGTACACGTATTTACTGCAATCACGATCGATTAACATTGTAGTCTATTAAAGAAAGTCTATTTCAATTATTTAAATAGAAAACAAGTCTATTTGAGTATCTAAAAGACTGCTGCAAAAGCAATAAAGAAAGCGACTTAATTAATAAACACACAATAATTCAATTATTTCAGCCGCAAAGTGTCTCGTTATTGCCGTCTCGCTCTTATAACACTTTCTAATTTTCCGTCTCTTTTGCGCACGACCTTCGCGGAAATGTGAGCCGTATCGTGTTTGGTGTAAGTGAAAGGCGTGTGGTTGTTTTGATTTCTAATTTAATTTTTCGTATTTTGTTTGTTACTTTTAGAATTTTGAAAGGTTTCGCGAAATAAATTTGACAGAGTACCAAACTTGCGTTAGCCGCCGTAATTGGTAGAATGATCGAATATATTTTCTTTTTAAACGACGAAAATACGGAGGAGGTTCTCAAGTCGACGCGTATATTTTTTTTATATATATGAACACGCATAACTTTTTACAGAGTACTCCGATTTTGATATTTCTTTTTTTATTGGATATATTTGTAAACAGAGAGTTGTGTAGCATTTATTGTAGGCCTACCCATGTGGGTATTTAAAGCCTGTTTTTTTTAAAGTATTTATATTATACAACAAGTAATACTTAGTTAAAGTAGGTTATATAACAGTTAATAGGTAAAGTAAGATTGGTAGCTATTTTAAAGATAATAATAATAATTAGTAGATTATAACCACAAAAAAGTATAAAATAAAAACTTTTTAACAGAAAAATTAAACCTCCGAAAAAACTGAAAAGCTTTTTTGTAAAAAGGTTTTTGCTATTCAATTTTTCGGAGGTGTTATTTTTTTCTTATATGACATACTATGATTGATAACGACTGTTGGAAAGTCAAAAATGTATAGGACTGACAGTTGCTATCGAAAAGTGACGGGGTCAATCCTAAAAATTTTGGCATTTCGATCATCACTATTCTCGATTTTTTTTCAATGATGAGAAATCATCCAATGACTTCTACCACTCTGGGTGGAGCGGAAAAAAATGTCAGACTCTTCTTGACTAAAACCCATCCTTGTCCTCGAAATGCCCTTTGCGTTCCAGGGCCGCCGTGACTCTTTCGAACAAAAATCTCGCAACCCTTTTTTTTAAGGATGGGAAATCATCAAATGACTCCTCCAGCTCTGGACGGAGCAGAAAAGAGGGTGTGTGTACTGACTAAAACCCATACGTGTTTCTTCAAGTGCCCTTTGCGTTGGCGTCGCTATTCTCGACAGAATGTCACTTTGTGTAGAGGTCAAAGTTGACGGTCTAAAGGTCCCAAGTGAGACAGTTTAGCATGACGCTGTTTTAGAGTCGAAAAAGCGGCACATAATGCCTAAATCTTTCCAGAATATTTTCTCTGAAGCAGTCCAAATTTTGTCTGGTATTTCAAATAACATCATATCTTACAGGCACTAATTACAAAATATTTATACACAAACTTATGGTTCAAGCTTGTTTAGAAAGGCCTTGAAGGAAAACACTTGAAGGAAACTTGTTTACTCAAAACATCACAAACGTTCATTGTAAACTTCATTGTTAAAGTTTCTTCAATTTATTTTTGCCCTGAAACTTCGTTATTGCGATATTACTTTAAAAAAAAACTCATAAGCAAACTACTCTACACCAATGTACTTGATTTAGTGTATTGTTCGCTGTTTTTGTTTTCATTCGGACATCCTACTCCCTCTTCTTTGTTGCTTGTATTCTTCACTACTGAGGATCGTGATCCCCCCAACTTACATAAGTAATTTTACTGACGTTTTTTTTTTTCATCAGTTTCTATCCTTAGCATTGTGTACCGCTTCCTGAAATTCTGTGTGCAGAGATAAGCGAATTCTGCCAGGGTTGTGAAATTTGTTCGATAAAGTCACCGCAGCAGCAGGCTATTCGGAGGAACACGGATGAGTTTTAGTCAGTAAGGGTCTGACACTAACTTCTGATCCATCCAGAGCGGGAGGAGGCATTTGATGGTTTGTCATCCTTAAAGAAAGGTAAAATAAAAATTCGGAAATAGACCACCCTTTTCAAAACTGCACCAATTTTATTTGAAGATTCTTGATGAAAAATCTATTAAAAAATCTTCATATCAAACCGCTTATCACTCAGACCGCACCCCAAAGACAATAAGCGCAGATCGCGTCGCGATTACATACCATCTCGTGTAAGATATTCGGTCAAGTTTAATATAGGAGAACGAGCGCTGTATTTTAAATGTTTTGTTTATTTTCTCACTTAACTTTGTGTTGAGAAATTATCACGTAGAGTGATGAAAGATTAGTGACTTCGTGTGATGTAACTGAGATATAGTTGAAGGAAAGGATCATAACGGCATTTATGTAGTTAGTAGCTATGGCCAGCGAATTTACTCACTTTGATATGGGTTTACAAAACAATAGCCTTCAGGATCTCATCGATCTCTGTCTCTGATTCATTAAAATCGGTTCAGCGGTGTGGTATTGTCTGACAGTTCAAATTTAAAATTTTCCCCCATCTTTTCCCTCTTCTTCCTCGATCTATATATGTATATTTCGGCGTGCGTCACAACATAGTTGAAAAAATAAAATGACTAGGCCTATTTCCATAAAAAAGTTCAAACCCAAGTATATCTAAAGTAATAAACTCGATAAATTATAGCTACAGTAGTACTACACTATTGATAATAAAGTACGGCAATTGTTTCTTAAGGCAAAGCATAAGATGCACAGTCTCGAACAAATGCAACACTCGAAACTGACATGTATCAAGTGTCATGTGTGAGTTGTGTTGGTATTCTATAAACATTTTTTTTTTGCAAATTCAACCTTACACGGATCGCTTAAAGTTGTTTTTACAAAGCAGTGCAGTATGGCGAGCGATGCAAGACGCGCACAATTATACATTGTGCGCGTGTTTTTTGCAGACGTTTTTGAAATGCTGAGTATGTATCTTGGGTTTTTTATATACCAATGAGGCATAGCCCTCAATATTTACAAATCTTCATGAGCTGGCAAGCATAAAAAACAAAAGGTAAATATCCGACGACGTACTAAATATGAGGGGTAACGGGTGGAGGAGAGCTTCAAAAGGCCTGCTGGCTCCTATTAAAGCGTTTTAAGGCGTGAAAACGTTAAAAATCAACTTTTATAATAATATAATATTATTAAGAGGAAATGCTGGCGGCGAGACTTTGTATGTAAAAAGTCATAATTCGAGATTTGGCTCTCGACTGTTTTCTCCTCCAATATTGAACCGATTTAACAGATTTTTCACAAACTGAATAAGAAGGATATATACTGTGTCTGTATGTTTTCTTTTTTGATGATTTATTAACCGTATAAGCACTAGAACTCCCACAATATGCTCATACATTTTCCGATAAATCGCTGTCAACAGAGCCCTAGTGTATAAATTTGGCAACAATTATTCAAAAAAAGAAAACATAAAGACACAGTATACATCCTTTTTATTCATTTTGTGAAATATCTCTCATATCAGTCCAATATTGGAGGAGAAAACAGTCGAGAGCTAAAACTTGAATTATGAATTTTTACATACAAAATCTCGCTGCCAGCATTTCCTCTTAAAATAAGGATTATTTTACCACTATACAGGGCAAAGGCTTTCAATTGCTTCTTCATTTTTACTACATATACGGCCACTCTTTTGAATCCAAGCCACCCTATTTGTCGCTCAGTGCAATTCAATAAGATGTTTAAGTCAAGGGTCAACAAATTACTTCTAGCTAGCGTCCATCCAGGTGTGCTCCATCGTCTACATTATCGCTTATATTTTTTGGAAAAACAGGCATGCACATCGTTGTCAGAAAAGGTCTAATTAACATGAACAAACATTGATTAATAAAAAATATTATAAAAAAATATATTTTAAAAACATTAATATAAAAATATTATAAGAATTTATAAATATATAGCTAGCCTGTCTTAAATTAAATTGCAATCACAATATTATTGTTAAACTAGCTGACCCGCGCGGCTTCGCTCCCGTCAACTGGCTATTCTACCTACCGACCCTAACCTACCTACCCTACCTACCTACTCTACCTACTTACCTATCCTACCTACCATAGCTACCCTACCTTACCTACCCTACCTACCCTACTTAACCTACCTGCCCTACCTACCTATCCTACCTACCTACCCTACCTACCCTACTTACCCTACCTGCCCTACCTACCTATCCTACCTACCTACCCTACCTACCTACTGTTTTTTTTTTTGTATTTTAATTCTTATT
The DNA here is from genome assembly GCA_947578705.1 of Lacanobia wlatinum. Taxonomy (NCBI): domain Eukaryota; kingdom Metazoa; phylum Arthropoda; class Insecta; order Lepidoptera; family Noctuidae; genus Lacanobia; species Lacanobia wlatinum. Next base: position 18,808,964 of record OX388046.1, on the reverse strand, counting down.
ATGCTATTCCGGACGAAGACTAATCCAAAAACACAAAAACTATGAAAATCGGTCGAGCCGTTCTCGAGTAAGAAAAGTGTTCGAACAAACCCGACTTTGTTTTAAATATATTAAGAAGATTTAGAATTTTGCTATATTGTGAAAGATTCGACCTTTTTCTAGAAGACATTTTTTATATTAGCGAGACAAAAATAAAACGCATAAACTGAAGGAAGACGGACAGCGGTGGCTTATTAAAAAAAAGGGTTCCGTTAGCAAACTTGGTACGGAACCCTAAAAATCGACTGGGTTCGCACAAATCAAAATCGTACGCGAAGGCTTAAATAATGGGGTCCCATTAGCAACTTTGGCACGGAACCCTATAATTTGCCTTGGCTCGCAAATCGAACCGTTTGATACTTAGCACGAATTAAAAACTTAGTTGCGGGCAACCTGGGAGTCTTTAAGACAAAAGTGAATAGGTTGCTTCTAGGCAAACGTGCTCCATCTTCGACCGCATCATCGCTTACCATCAGGTGAGATAGTAGTCAAACGTATGCCTATCTATTGTAAAAAAAAAATATTCCACTCCGTATCACCTAACCAATGAGAACTAATGATAACACGATTTGACAGTTACTGTGAAATCGTGTTGTCATTAATTCTTAGTTCGGGTTCGGGACTAATCGTAAGTATGTAGGTGATACGGAGTAGAATACGTCCGCAACTAAGCCCGAAACTACGGACTTCGGACTTAGAGAGTAGCCTCCCAAAAACCCATGTACCAAATCGCTTCCAAATACGTTTGGCCGTTATGGCGTGATTGAGTTACAAACATTCATCCATCCAAATTTTCGCATTAAATAGTTGTAATTAGGATTCCTACAAAATAAGTTTGCATATTGTCCTTTGGTAAAAAATTAAATCCGGTGCCATTCCATTCCAGTGTGCGTAAGCCATTATTGACACGTTAGGTTTTTATAGACAGTTTTGACAAGACCAGGGGGGCTACTCTCTAAGCCCGACGTCCGTAGTTTCGGGCTTAGTTACAGGCGTATTCTACTCCGTATCACCTAACCACTAAGAATTAATGACAACACGATTTGACAGTTCAGTTCAAATCGTGTTGTCATTCATTCTTAGTTCGGGTTCGGGACTAATCGTAAGTCTGTAGGTGATACGGAGTAGAATACGTCCGCAACTAAGCCCGAAACTACGGACTTCGGACTTAGAGAGTAGCCTCCCAAAATCGATCTCTCCCGTCACCGTGACCACCTTTGGTACGGTACCTTATTATAAAAAACCAACCTACTAACCTAAACTAAACCTAAACCTAACTACTAACCAAAAAATGGACTCTGTCTGAAATATAAGATTTTTATTTATTATTATTAGCCTTGTTTCGCAAATCGAAGAAATATAAGATTTTTATTTATTATTATTTGCCTTGTTTCGCAAATCGAACCGTTCGTTGCTTTGCTCTAAACGGAATCAATCACGGAGGCCTAGCAGTAGGGTCCCGTCAGCACAGCACCTTTGGTACGGAACCCTACAGGCCTGATCCGCAAGTCGAACCGTCCAGAACTTCGCAAAACTAAATCAGTTTAAGACTCTACGATAAATGCACTTTAAACGAAACCAGCACCAGAGATTTCACCAATAATGGTCCCTAACAGTTTAAGACCTTTCAGAGACCAAACCGAAATTCCTTCGATACACGACTGTGTTTAGAAATTGTGTGAGGTCATTCTCCAGCGGAAAATCTTAACACCGCAATTCAGAAAAACGCGTCATCAGTGCAACGCCATCTATCGACCATGTAAACTGACAAAATATTTGGAAGCGGAAGACGTTAAATAAGAAGCCCGTATGTAACGGTAAATAACGATAAGGTATAAAAATGTTTACTTTTATTTGGCTACGTCTACGTATTAAAAGTTTCACAAATAACTAAATCAATGTGTTTTGGTGTAACATTCATGCTTTCATGCATTTTTTGGTTCCTCAATAGATAGCGCTCTGACTGATCAGAACACAGTAGGAAGTTTCTTACTAAACTAAAAAAAATCAATATATTTTGATTTTGTGGATCGATTGTAACGATAAATAACGAAAAGGTATAAAAATTGTCACTTTTATTTTGCCACGTATTCAAAGTTTCACAAATAACGCAACAATTTTGAATGCTTTCGTGCATTTTATTATTCTCAATAGATGGCGCTCTGACTCATCAGAATACATTAGGAAGTTTCATCCTAAACTTAAAAATTCAATGTCTTTTGATTTTGTGGGTCGATTTTGATGAAATAAACGCTAAATGTTACTCGGGTTATCAATTAATATTTTTAAGTACTTACATTTGCAATCCAATCTGTGGTTTATGCGTGATGCTCCCACAAACGCACAGACAAACAGACAAAAATTTCAAAAATTGCATTTTTGTGTTTTATACCTTTTTCCTGAGTTTTCTGTGTAATTTTCATGCAACAATATTCAATGTACAGACACGGTTAGTCTACGATTTTATTATATGTATAGATAAAATAAAATAAAAATCCTTTTATTTCATAAAATCGGCATTCTTTCGAGAAATAACCAGAACCAGAATTCCAGCCAGTGTCAACATGTACAAACTCTATAAGGAAAATACTATCAAGACGACAAGATGCCAGTTACGTAAAATTGGCAAGTTGCAGCAACGTTCCGGTCGGCGAGAAGTCTATAGGCCACCTATTTCTTTACGCAAGCTGTATCTAGCAGAATAGGTTTTTTGATTGAGTTTCTTTATGATTTATTAATGAAAGATTTTGGTGTCAAAAATATTGCATACATACTATTTTTTTTTAATTATCTGTTTTATTTTTCTACCAGCTAACCCGCGCAACTTCGTCTGCGTCACATTTTTCTTTAATACTCCGCTTGGTCGTAGCGTGATGATATATAGCCTATAGCCTTTCTCAATTAATGGGCTATCCAACACTAACATTTTTCCGATTCGAACCAGTACTTCCTAAGAATAGCGCGTTCAACCAAACAAACTCTTCAGCTACATAATATTTGTAAAGATAGGTTAGGTTATATTCAGACGCATGTTGAAATTAAAACTTTCAAGTTAATTAAGTTACTGTTTTATAAAGATTTCCTTCAGCCAGTGCAGCTGAACTACATTATTTCCAAACGTGCAACCAAACACACGGTTGGCGCAATGATTGAGCGATTGGATGCTGTGCTGCGTGACGCGGGTTCGATTCCCGCACGGAACAAATATTTGTATGGTACAGATAGTTGTTCCAGGTCTGGCTGTTTATTCAATTCAATTCGTTTATTAATTCAGACTAATAATGTCCATAATTTTTAGTAACAGAGGTCTTAAAACTATGTTAGTCAATACTAAAAATTAAATAGAAACAATTAAAACAAATCAATCAATAAAATTAAATTCAAAATAATAAAATTAATAATGTCCAAAATAAAAATGTCAAAAAGTTAAAAAAATACATTCAAATAATAAATGTCAACAAATAAAATAATAATTAAACATACATACATTGTCATCTCGTCACATGAAGCTGCATAAATCTCCCCAGCACTGCGACTCTGGCCTCTCAGAAATCATCCTTAGGATTCCGTTGGCGCTCCCCCGAATCCGACGCATCAGAGAAGCTGTTCTCTTACGCATAACGGCATAAAAGTCATCGACTCTCGCATCAGCAAACATGCCCGACGCACTGCAGAATCGAGGGAGCCTCACTAGAATCCTAAAGGCGTTATTGTATTGTATGCGAAGAGCGTTGTAGGCCCACTGGGTGTAGTTGAACCATAAAGCGCTGGCGTAAAAGTTTTGGCAGTAGGCTCTGAATAGGGTTACTTTTACGTCTACTGTTCACCTTGCGAATCTGTAGACCAACATATTAGCACGCACCGACAACGCTCTTCGCTCCCGCTCGATATCCGCATCATCTTGCAGGGTCTCCGTCACGATGTGCCCCAAGTACCTAAACTGCGAAACACGATCCAAAGGTACACCGTTCAAATAGACAGGTGGTATATGTTACGGTTGTTTATTGCTACCTCTAATGACCATACACTCTCGTACCTCAGACCGTGATCCACAGCATACGACTCACAAATATCTAGCAGCTTTCTTAAACCACTGAGCGTGTTTATGAATGTGAGTTTATTATATGTTTGTGAACGCACCCACGAAACTAGGAAACGATTTAAAAAAAATTTTTTTTTTTTTCGAAAAACAACAACAACAACAACATAGAAGGGTTAATTACTATTTTTAAAATACCTTACCTATAAATTAATGTTACCTATTTGAATCCTGGATAGTATCCAATTATATTTAATTATTATAATAATAATAATTGCAGTCATTAAAATGCTTATAGCTGGGTATAGGTTTCATTTCATATGAGTATAATAATGAAAAGGATTTATCATTTATTTAATAGTAAACATTATCTATATGTCTGTAATACAAATTAATGAGATATTATCAAATATAACACACTACTAAGATAACATCCCATCTATATGTCACTAAGGGTTAAGTAGCTATGTATATGTCTATGGCTCACCGACATATCACCAATCCAGTAGGTACAGCACCAGTTCTGGAAGACAATTTTCGGTCAAATGATCCGACTGGCTGTTGAAAATTAATTTGACCAATAAAGCCATTTATATCACAATTTGATACTTTAATTATTTTTTTTCCAGTATTTGATAACTAGGCTAGTGTTTCCAGTGTCGTATAGCTCAACTCAGAACTCTAAGGAGCTCGACATCGGACGAACAATACCAAAATAGGAACACAGACGATGATGGATGATGAAACTAAGATTTCCATCCACTAGACCGCTACCAGTCCCAACATCATTCTTTACTAACAAAAATATCTAAGGTAAACGTAACATAAATTCCTTTGATAAAACTTAACGTGGAAAAGTAAATACCAGACGCCGTCAAACCGGAACGTTGCGAGACGTTTTGCAATGAGCCAGTAATCCTAGCAGCCCTATGATACAAACCTGCTGTTCGTTTACTTAGTGTGGGTATCGTTATTTCATATTGGAAGCGGTGTAAAAGTGATAGAATATTGTATCGTGTATTGTACTGTTAATGTGGGCGCATTGCACATTTACCATAATTAGTGGAGTGGGAATATTTATTTATGTAATACATATAGTCTACACGCAAACAAATATACAGAGGCGGATTTAATGCCATAGGTATTTTATACCAGTCAACCTTTGCGTGATGCAGAGACAAATACATCCCCACCTCGGAATTTTTAAAACAAAGTTGTAAATAAGGAATTGCGAATTTCAGGGCGCTGATGAGGCTGCCACATTATTGCAGTGCATCAGAAATATTTGATAAAGCCAGATTCGACAGCTTCTCAGATGTCGTGCGCGATTGCCTTTCTCCTCGCCAGATTGCGTGGCAGTATTTTTTTTTTCTGGTACAAGCCCGCCACACATTCCCAACCACTGCAACTCCTGAAAGCCAGAATCAACAGTGGCGACCACCAGAAAAACGCCGAGCCAATGAAGCCCGACGAGTCCCGGAGAAACGATTCAACTGTCTTGGATTCTGCAACGAATTTAATCAGAAAAGTACAGTGGAGGCGTAGGAAAAAAATATTGAATGCGTGGCAATAGCAAAAGCCTCCTGAAATTGATTGCCGATAAGTTTGATGAGAACCCCATAATGAATAGAATAGAAATACTCTTTATTGCAACCGGCCATTTTATACTCTTTTTGTGTACCTATACTGCCAAACAATGGGGTATTTTATTAAGACGAATTAAAAAAAATTGCCGTAACTAAACTTAGACTCTTTAATACTCGTAAAAGTCAAAGTTTTCAAGTATTTCGTTGTGTCTCGTGTCACGGCTACCGCTGAGTTTGAGTTAGCAATTTAAACATGGTTTGTTAACCACTAAGGAATTATCTAGAAGGTTGACAAATCCGCTTTTTTTAACTCACATAGACCATTTAAAATGGATGGATGAGATTGTTGAGCGAACTCTACTAGAAATATTAAATTTATTTTCTTTTTCCACTACGATGGTCTCCATTACTACCCAGTTTAGAACAAATTTCTTCAGTTAAATTTATCGAAGATATACTTCTATTAACATACAACCTTGATAAAGAAACTCAAATGATTAGTCATACGAGTAAAAATTATTTCGTTTCCGGCGACCCAGTAAATACTAATTAAAAAACATGAGCTGATAATTTTGCAGCATGATGTCGGAATTTTCACAGAACGGAATTTCCACTATATTAATGAAAGATGTCAAAATCTGAAGTTATTAGTGTTTTAAGTTATTATTCGGGGATTTTAATTTTTAAACAATTGCTTTGTTTACTGATATATTTATTATTGATTGTTTAAGGAGCTCTTTTTTTTACTATTGATAAGCACACGTTTAACCTATCTTACCTTTTTTTTTACTATTGATAGACTCGCGTTTGACCACTATCTCACCTGATGGTAAGCGATGATGTGGTCGAAGATGGAGCACGCTGGCCTAGAAGTAACCTATTCACTCTTGACTTAAAGACTCCCAGGTTGTAGCTATTAGGAAACATAGACTCCGGCAGGGCATTCCACTCCTTAGCTGTACGCACTATGAATGTGTTCCCAAAACGTTTTGTGCGTGTGGGTGGGATGTCCACCATGTAGGTGGCGCATCGCCGTTCGTCTTGTGGTCCGATGATGAAACGGGCTAGGCGGAATTAAATTATGCAATTCCGTCGCACATGCCCCAAAATGCAACCGGTAGAAAACCAACAGACCAGCAACTCGTCGTCGAAGCTCAAGACTTTGGAGCTTCGTCGCGACGAGCCTTTCAATGCCAATGATCCTTCTGGCTCGTTTCTCAATTGACTCAAGCTGGTATCTGGCAGATCCGTCCCAAAGATGAGAGCAGTATTCCATACACGATCGGACTTGCTTTTGATAGAGTTTGAGCAGCTATTCCGGCGTGAAGTACCTTCTCACTTTTGCTAGGATCCCCAACTTCTTTGCAGCCACTTGAGCTTTTGCCTCTATGAAAGGGCCAAAATTGAAAGTAGACGTTAATTTAACCCAAAGAAGCTCAAGTTGGTCGGTTATCGGCACGGTTGCACCTCGGAAAGATGGCGCTGGGTGGAATTGGCTCCTTTTGGCGGAAAAAAGACAAGCTTGGGTCTTAGCATCAATGAACTTAACCAAATTACCTGATGATAAGCGATCCTCTTTGCTCGATTCTCAATTGACAAAGGCATCAAGCTGGTATCTGGCAGATCCATCCCAAAGATGAGAGCAGTACTCCATACATGATCGAGCTTACGCTTGATAGAGTTTGAGCAGCTTTTGGCTTAATAATAACAGCTGCACGGGCCAAGCTTCGTGGTTAAGCAACTCTTGCTGAGCTCAGTCGATAATAGGTGAGCATCCATGACGAGCCCTCGGAAATTATATTAAACCATTGGTCGCGGCTGTCATTTGAAAATCTTTGACAATGGCTACAGATAGGCAGAAGCCAGAAAATCTGAAATCAATTCTTCCAAGGGATAACCTTTTACCCAGTTACTGGGATGAGTCGGGTAAGCAGATATATATAGGTGTATAATCCGATCCTACATAGAGTATTGCAGCCACCTTTGGGATGGCTCAGCTAACTACCAGCTTGCTGCGCTTGACTCGGTGGAACGCAGAGCTAAGTGGCTCATCGGCGACGTAAAACTGGTGAATCCAAAGCTCAACTAGGCATCCACAGCTCAACTAGGCTCATCGCCGCAAGGTTGCCTGCTTGTCGGTGTTCTACAGATTGTACTTCGGTGAGTGTGCCCAAGAACTCCACGACATCATCCCACCGGCCCTTTCTACCATCGAACATCCCGACGCACTGCATCCTACCATCCCTACCTTGTTGCTATTCCACCAATTCGCACTAAGCGTTTCCAAACGTCTTTAAAATGCGTACAGCATAGGACTGGAACTCTCTGCCTGCGTCTGTGTTTCGGAACGCTTACAACCCTAATCTCTTCAAAAATAGAGTAACCAGGCTCCTTCTGGGTAAGCTCGCCCCATCGTAGACTTTGTCGCTGTCATCTCTGGCCAAGACTAGAGTCAAGAGAAAACCCATCATAAATAAAAAAATAAACAGGCCAAGTGCGAGTCGGACTCGCGTGCAAAGGGTTCCGAATTTTCTTTTTTTAACATGTTATTTTAACACTACAGACTTCTAATAGGTTTTTCTGTAATCTTTCGGTAAAGATCTATTATCTCCATTTTTTTTTCAAAATTTTAAGCTTTGTAGTTTCGGAGATAAGGGGGGGAAATGGTAATTTTTCGTCTAATACCTTGAGTAACTTCAAAACCATTGATTTTAAAATTATGAAAAAAATATAATTAAAACCCTCACAGTAAATTCTTTCATTTGATATGTCACACAATATTGTTCAAAAAACTTTTTTTTTAATTTTCTAGTTTAACCCCCAAAAGTGACCCCCATAGTAAAAATTTAATAATTTACGTAACGCTTTTATGTTTGGGTCATAAAAGTCCATATGTGTACCAAATTTCAACAGAATCGGTGTAGTGGATCCGGAGAAAACTGGCTGTGACAGACGGACAGACAGACACCCGAATGATCCTATAAGGGTTCCTTTTTTTTCGGATACCTAAAAATGTAAAAAGTGGCATTCAGTTGCATCCGGATAGACTGGAGACTGATTCCAACACAGTTGAAAAAAAACAAGCACGAATCGGACTCTCACACGAAGGGTTCCGTACCATTAACTATAACAAAACCCGTTTCTTGTATGGGAGCCCCCTTTATTTTTTATAGCGGGAATAGAAATACACCCTGTGAAAATTTCAACCGTGTACCTATTACGACGAACGTCGATGCGCCACCGTTACATGGTGGACATCCCACTCACACGCACAAAACGTTCTGGGATTCTTGAGAAACAGCCCGCTGACAGACAGACGGATGGACGGATGGACGGACGGACCGCGGAGGCTTAGTAGTAGGGTTCCGTTGGTTAGTATTTGGGTACGGAACCCTAAAAAGGCACGGTAGGTGGATTGTTTACAAATACATTTATTATTATTTGTTTGCCGCTTCGGTGAAAAGACTCGCGGGTTACATTAACCGTTATTGCGAATTACTTAGAAGGGCATAGTTATAAATAGTTTTGTAACCCACTTCCTCAATATCTATAGCTACTAATATATAAAGCTGAAGAGTTTGTTTGTTTGCTTGCTTGCTTGAACGCGCTAATCTCAGGAACTACTGGTCCGATTTAAAACATTCTTTCAGTGTTAGATAGCTCTATCGAGGATAGCTCGATCTAGCTTTATCGAGGAAGGTTATAAGCTATATATCATAACGCTAAAACTAAAAGGAAAATTGTGACGCAGACGAAGTTGCGCGGGTCAACTAGTGTATAATATTATGCTTCTGTGTGTGAATACATTGTTTGTAATTTTAAATTTAAGTTTATTCTAACTTTGATTTTCGTCTTTTCATCCGGATGTTGTTACAAGATGGACTTATCTACTTTTTATATCTTTTAGGGTTCCGAATTTTATATGAAACACGGGACCCTTATAAGATCACTCGCGTGTCTGTCTGTCTACCACAGCTAAAACACATTCATAGTGCGTGCAGCTAAGGAGTGGAAATCCCTGACGGATTCTGTGTTTCATGATAGCTACAACCTGGGAGTCTTTAAGTCAAGAGTGACCAGGTTACTTTTAGGCAAGCGTGCTCCATCTTCGACCACATCATCGCTTACCATCAGGTGAGAAAGTGGTCAAACGCGAGCCTATCAATAGTAAAAAATCTACCATGATTATCATGAGAATAAAATAACTTGTACCAAAATAAAACGCTCTAGTAAATGGACTGAATTTTACAAATGACGCTAGATATCATCATGAAAAACTCGTGATATTGGAAACTCAAGTTCACGATTAAAGTAAACAATTGCCACTTACACAGAGGATCCACGCATGACTAGTTGTTGCATAGGAAGGATATTATTGCGAAAGCCTAGTAAGTACTTGAACAATGTTACTAGGAATGATATGTGTAACTGTAGGTAGTTTAGATATTGGATTATTTGAGGAATTCATAGTTTTTTCAAGTGTTCGTGTTTGGGGAATGTTTTTTCGCTATTTGTGGCTATTCCAGTAATCGAACCTCAATAAGAGTTTTTTTTGTCCTCGTTAAAAATGGCATCATAAAAGTTTTTATGATTTTATGATGGATAGTCATCAAATGACTCCTTTTTTTCTGGGCAGAGCTAAAGGGAGTGTTAGACTCTTACTGACTAAAACCCATCCGTGTTCCTCCTGATTCCCTTTGCGTTCCAGGGCCGCGGTGACTCTTTCGAACAAATTCCGCAACCCTGGCAGCTTGCTACTGCAGCTTGTTACTACAACTATCTAGTTACCTGCCCTTTGTTACTACTTGGTCTCAAAAATCGACCCTATAATCACCAACTAATAATTTCGCTTCTAAAAACTCTTCTATTACAAATTCTTTAAAGTCAATAAGAAAGTTAAATGGAAAACTTCAGTGAAATTCAAAGAGCTCTTTTTAACGTTTCCGAAATCCTAGGTTACGATTATTAATAATAATTTATTTAAACTTTATGTATAAATGCGATTTATCCATGTAACAGGGCGGACTTATGTAATGCAACAGGCATTCTCTCCACTCAACTTTTGGGTTAATAGACTACATTGCGGTAGGTGTACAAACATTATAATAAAATTTGAATAAAATAGAACTTTGTTTCGGAGAATAATATCCTTGGTTAAGAGACAAATATTGTATTTTGATGTAGAACAAGTAAGTGCAAGCAGATCTTATAATTTGTCATCGGCTTATTACGCTTCTTTCTATCCACCTTGACACCCTTAACCACATTTTACGACACCCCACAGAAATTTCCACTAACTGTTGACATGAACCACACCTTTATACTTACATACATGAATAATTAAATGAATGATTTCATTACAATTTACTGAACTTTACGCATCAGCCCCCTACTTACAAGTCATTGCGAAAATATTAGGCCGCAGCGTTCGCGCAGTGTTAACGACAGTTGAACTAAGTGCGTAGGAACGATGTGGTGGTTCATTGTGTTCTGTGTTGTTGGGGCTTTTGGAGAAAATATTACGAAAAGAGGTAAGTCCAATAAGATGAGAGTTTTAAGTTAACAATAACCTATGGTTATCACAAAAAAATATCAGCACATAATTCAAAATCCTCAGGGAAATCTGAACTTTTTAACTATTACACAGAGATGAGTATTCCTTTATTTCATAAAGACTTCTTTCATCCATTGAACACCGTTAAGCGGTGATTTAATGACACAAGTTTTCAATATGATAACATTTACATCGCCATTAAGGAAGAAAAAAAAAATATTTACATCACATTCTATATTCAAGGGAAAGTGATCTGACCATAAAAATGACCTCAATTTTACAATTATTTTTCCCGCCGCCAGTGGAACTAGACAGTGGTCTAGCCAACACTTACAACCGTGTGGGTCACTGATGTACGTGTACGATTTCTATGTTTGCGACAATATGCCTGAATAATCTAAGTCCGTGCGGACGTAATTCCTGCTCACTACAAAAACTAATAACTTCTTCATAAAAACACCCGGGTGCGCGTTGAAATCTTCCAACAAATACACTGATTGGGCATTATTTTTTTGTTAGAATACATTTACTAAGACGTTCCGTAAAAAGTGGTAGATTCTCGTGTTTGTCCGTTGGCATATACAGGGTAACCCGTTCACAGTGGTCCAATTTTTTTTTTTTAGCTTTAGCACATCGTAACCTATCTTTTAGGAATAATAATAGTTTTGCGAAAATTCATAGTATAGAAGTTGCGTTTTTTTTTTTTTTTTTTGTCAATTTATCTAATCTGTACGTAAAAATCACTCTGGTTTAAATATTTCTCACAATAGAGTGGTTATTATGGAAAGATTGTGGAACTTGGCCGAAAATGGAACTAATGTAATTTTTGTTGATGATTTCTGAAAAAGTGTGCTATTTAGAGACATCGTTTTATTTTTACTGTAATCTTTACGTAAACTTCCATCACATAGAATAATTTCAGATTTCCCATGCTAACTTCGGAGCTACGCTGTAATTTTTTAGACATTTTTTGCCAAAAGTTGAAAGTCAAGCCAAGAAAGAAATGCGGTCAAAAAAAAAAAAAGAAAAAGTGTTTGAGAATGTGCAAATAGATTTCTTTCATATGATATGCCACGTGCTAGTAGCCTCACTTCGAATTTTTGAGAACCTCTTTCAGTCGCTGTTACAAAAAAATATTTACATTTTTTTTTTCTTGTTTGCAAAATGTTTGAGCAAACATCATCATCATCACCATATCAGCCGAAAGACGTCCACTGCTGGACATAGGCCTCCCCCAAGCAGAAATAAAAAAAGGTATTTCAACTTCCGCTGCTTTAAATTAAACCTTAACCTTTATTTTTAAACGTGGGAGTCTTTAAGTCAAGAGTGAATAGGTTACTTCCAGGCAAGCGCGCTCCATCTTCAACCACATTATCCCTTACCATGGTGAGTTAGTGCTCAAACGCGTGCCTATCAAGAAATTCACTAAAGTCCAATAATCGGTCGGTTTCTTGGGCGTTTTCTACTCACACTTTCTTACCATCTCCACCATAGTAGGTATTTTTAATTGACTGGTTTTTGTATGACAAATAGCTGACTCAGAAATCACCTCGCACATTTCGTTTTCCAATACAATTTATTGAACTTTACGCGTCAGCCCCCTACTTACAAGTCATTGCGAAAATATTGGGCCGCAGCGTTCGCGCAGTGTTAACGACGGTTTAACTAAGTCCATAGGAACAATGTGGTGGTTCATAGTGTTCTGTGTTGTTGGGGCTTTTGGACAAAATGTTACGGAAAGAGGTAAGTCAAATAAGAAGATAGTTCCTGGAGCTAAAGAATGTCAAAAAAAATACTGAGTGATAATAGAAAAAAAAAAAAAAATTGGCAATGGAAATTGTGGCCAATTTTTTTTTTTTTTTCTTTTCATCGAAATTCAGGGTCGGAATACGAATGATGTTTTCGACAGTTTTTTTTTTACTGGTAATCTTAGCTCTTTGTTAAGTTATTATACAACAGAGTTTATTAAAGGTTGTTCGGTATTTGAATCTTGTTACGTCTTTCAATTTTTTTTTGGACGTGCTGTTAATTGGGTCACTTCTGACGCACACAATATTTTTGTAAAGCTGTTACCTTACCTTGTCACAGTCAGTATTTTTATTTGTTGTTGTTTTAACTTCTATTGAAATCGTCAATGTAATTTATTTTATTGCATGTAAGTCTAATTTATAAACTAATTGTCATATCAATTAATATTTAACTTTTATCTTGTTTACGATTTAATTTATTAAGTTAATTTTCACGTTTTATTCACTTGTATTTTCATGAATTTGTCATCATTTAATAATTAATGGTTTTACCACTGTTTTTTGTGCTAGCGGTGTTAACCTATAATTAATTGTTGCACCCGCAATTGTATCCTATTATAAATAATAAGCTGCTAATGTACTGGTGTAAACAATTGTTGGTTAACCTGAATAAAAAAAATAATGATAAAGAAAGTGCGACAGTTTTTAAAAAATAATGAGCTAAAAAGAACATGTCTTAAGTAATGACTAGAAAAATGATTGAAACGATTTTGAAATGTCAATCCCTTACATTTAACCTCATGATATTTCAGTAGCATTTATTAATCCCCTTTGAACTTTTTGACTTTGCTAGAGTCTTATAGTATCTACAGCTATTTAGGGCACTACCATCCTGCCTGATCTTGGACTATTTCTACAATATTAAATTCCGGATTTCAACGTTGAAAACCAATATTGCTTACAAGTAACAAAGTAACAACATCAACTGTTCTTTTTTTTTGGTTTTTGTAAAATTTTTGGCAAAAGGCATTATTCCATTTATACGAACAGGTCATATACAGTAGCAGATATTTTACTTGATTTGATGATTGTTTTCGTTCATAATTCGATCGATTAGTTTTTCAAAACAATAATTAAAAAATACTATTGACCATATAATATTCATGATGAACGTAAGGCGAAAAACGATATCTAACTAAATAATATACCTATTTTAATTTTGTTGATGGTAGATAACAGGATTGAGAGGAGATTCAATCCATTTCAGTTATGGCAAGCCAAGCCGATGTCGACTATTCTGCCGATATCAATAGTAACTTAGAAAAAAATGGCCAATGAGTCGGACTCGCGTGCAAAGGGTTCCGAACGAATTTTATTTTTGTAACATGTTGTTTTAACACTATAGACTTCTTATAGGTTTTCCGGTAATCTTTAGGCAAAGATCTATTATCTCCATTTTTTCCAAATTTTTAGGCTTAGTAGTTTCGGAGATAAGGGGGGAATGGTCATTTTTCGTCTAGTTTCTTTAATAACTTCAAAACCAATTTTTAAAATTATGAAAAAAATATAATTAAGACTCTCACAGTAAGCCCTTTCATTTGATGTCACACGATATTTTTCAAAAAACTTTTTTTTTTAATTTTCTAGTTTGACCCCCAAAAGTGACACCCATACTAAAAATTTAATAATTTATGTAACGCGTCCGTGTTTGGGTCACAGAAATCCATATGTGTACCAAACTTCAACAGAATCGGTCCAGTGGATCCGGAGAAAACTGGCTGTGACAGACGGACAGACAGACAGACAGACAGACTTACAGTCAGACAGACAGACACCCGAGTGATCCTATGAGGGCTCCGTTTTTTTTTTTTCGGAACAATAAAAACAAGTATGCATATTGATTTAGTGCTCGTTCAGACACGCGGGAACCGCGCGATTACGTCTGAATGATCTAATAAATAATAATTAAAAATCTACATAAATGAGAACCGCGCGGTTTCCACGCGATTCTGGAACCGCGCGGTTCCCGCCGTGTCTGAACTAGCGCTTACAACTTTAAAAAATACGGTATGACTGTACAACAACTGTAGCACAAAAATATTCGTTTGACACAAAAACATATGAACTCTGACAAAATAATCATATCTATGGTAGGCGCTAGATAAACTTGTAATAAATAACATTAACTTTTCCATTGACCCTAAAATCCCCGAATAGTTAATTATGAATCGTTTTTCATTACTAAAGAATGTAAAAGATAACGATAGAAGTCGATTCAGGACAGCTTTGTCTTTATTTCTGTTTTTAATATAGTGGGTCAATGACCTTTATCGCACATTTATCTGGCGCTTACCATAGCTACCTTCTAAAAGTAAAAACATCTATTTAGAGTTCTACCCTTCCACCCATTCTTGGGCTATTGCGACAATATTAGGCCCGCTGCGTCTGCGCAGTGTTCACGACAGTAGAACTAAGTGCATTGAAGCGATGTGGTGGCTAATAGTGTTCTGTGTTGTTGGTGCTTTGGGACAAAATGTTACGGAAAGAGGTGAGTTTAGAAGCAGAAAATATTCTTCAAGATAAATGTTTCAGTTGTCTAAAGTCGACATAGATAGAAAAAAAAAGCATTTTAAAGAAGAATCTTTTTTCTGTGGTTAATGTAGCCCATTTTTTCGGGCTGGCAGTTTACCGTTACTATTTTATTTTATTCCAGGAAATCTTTTTTATTATTTATCGGTACGCGCTCTGTATCGGGTACTATGTCGGGTAGGCACTAAAACTCAAAAATGTTGTGATTAGAAAAGTGAATACTGACAATGTGAGTTTTTTTTATGTAGCTATCTAATACCACCTGTAACAGAATAAACGCAATACCTCTTAAGGGGTCATCGAACTCATCATAATGAACTACTTTCACTATGGGACCAACACTGAAATCGCGAAAAAAAATCGACTCCCCCATACATTTCTGTGCGCATAACTCGACAAAATGTACTGAACAGCTGATTGCTTTTTCGCAATTTCGGGATTGGTCCCATAATAAAAGTTTTTTTTTTTTTTTGGGACAAGCCCGCCACACATTCCCAACCACTGCAACTCCTGAAAGCCAGAATCAACAGTGGCGACCACCAGAAAAACGCCGAGCCAATGAAGCCCGACGAGTCCCGGAGAAACGATTTAACTGTCTTGGATCCTGCAACGAATTTAATCAGAAAAGTACAGCGGAGGAGTAGGAAAATAAATATATATATAATTTCCACTTCCCTCCTTTTCAAACAGGAGACAGAATAGAGCTAGGCCAATAGGCACCAAGGGACATATACAACTGGGTTAAGCCCAGTTGTCAAGCACCATGGATTATATATTAATTAAAAACTAATGGGTCCTAAATTGTGAGCTACTTTTGATTCCAGTAATAGGTATGGCAAAATCGCCTGAAAGCAGGGAAATTTGTTCTGGTTTCTACAAGGTTCGTGTAGTAAACTACTCCAGATGTAACCTGAATACTATCTAACATAATATTGCGTTCAGTTTGCCAAAGAATACACTCCCATAAGATGTGGTGTGCGGATTGTTCGTATTCATAGTCGGCTGTAGAACATTGACATAAAGGCGAGGCCATAAGCCTAAAGGAAAATAATTTACTCTTAAAGTTGCCATGACCTGTGAGAAATTGGGCAACACAATGATCCACCTCCAGCCATGTCCTATCCAGCCGCTCACGAACGGATGGAAAAAAACTGGTGGAGGTGTCGGCCTTTAATGGAATTTTCCCACCTACTTTGCCATTCGGATAAAAGTTCCTCCCAGACCTCCCAGACATAGTAAAAGTTATTAATAATAACGAGTATAGAATGACTCCTTAAGAGATATTACGTTTATTCTATTACACGTTGTATAAGCTACCATCTTGCATTGCCCATATGCAAGTCAAAGGACTGTTTTCCTAGTAATAGTACAATAATGATAGATTTTTTGACATCTTAAATTATTCGGCTTAGCTGTAGGCCATATTGCTAATGTATTAATAGTTTCAACCGTTGTACCTAGTTTCATTGTCTTATTTGTTCGATTTAATAATAGCAATGCGACCCATTGTGCGCAATTTAATTGTGACCATTTGTTGTAACGTGTGAGTACTTTTTTTAATCGACATGTAGCGGCATCAATGCCTCCACAAGAAAAACCAACGGAGCAAAACTACATCGCAACAAAAAAAACCGCGACGCCATCTATCCGACTAGCAGCGAACTAATACGTCGAAATCCTGCATCGCGCAAGCAGAGTTTACCGTGTGATTTAAATATATATACATCAGCCCGAATATCAACCATCGGGCAGTTGCCCGCCAGACACAACAACCGTGGTTGGAGGATCCTCCTTTTACAACGGTGGTTTGCGGGACTTTACTCTCTGTATCGCTTACCTCCAAAGACAAGTTAGCCAAACACTCGTCGGTCTCGCATTTAGTCATATCAATCGTTATCATTCTTCTGTTACTGACTGATTGAGTGACTGACAGACAACGCACAGCCGAACCTACTGGTCGTAGAAAGCTGAAATTTGGCATATAGGTTCCTTGGGGAGTGTTGGCGAGAACCAATAGAATCGCTTCATTTCTTTATATAAATTTATATTTTCTTTATTCATTATTCGTACATACTAAATTAAATGCTTCTTAAAAAAAAACATATAAAAATAGTAGTCTGCCGATATCGTAGCCGGTAGCCACCGGGAGCAGGGTCCAAACCCTGCTCCCGGTGGCTACCGGCTACCGGTGGTTAGGGCTCCAGAGAAAGGAACCTCCTCACAATACGAGCCGTATCGAGGAGTTCTTACTTCAGTAACAGGCTCTTTATCCATTTACTATACTAATATATTATATTTTTGAATATTTCAATAAAAAACAGAAAAAAAAATGAAAATAATAGCCCATCGGTATCGGGAACAAGCTCCAAGCTACCGGCGGTCAGGGCTCCGGAGAGAGGAACCTCCTAACAATACGAGCCTTGTCCAGAAGTACCGCTCTCTGAATCAAGCCCTTGATCCAGCTGCCTAACGAGAGCCTCTTCATCATCATCATATCAGCCGAAAGACGTCCACTGCTGGACATAGGCTTCCCCCAAGCGTCGCCACATCGACCGGTCCTGTGCGTCTCGCATCCATCGGCTACCCGCGACCTTCACCAGGTCATCGGTCCACCTTATGGGAGGCCTTCCAACGTTACGTCTTCCGGTACGCGGTCGCCACTCCAGAACTTTTTGGCCCCATTACACTAATATTAAAAAGAAGATAGATTTGTTTGTTTGTTTGAATTGAATAGGCTCCGAAACTACTGGACCGATTTGAAAAATTCTTTTAGCATTGGATAGCTACAATATCAGGGAGTAACATAGGCTATATATTATCCCTGGAACGGAACGGGAACTACGCGGGTGAAACCGCGTGACGTCCACTAGTATTTAATAAATTAATAATAACGAATTACCTTCAATCAGTAACTATACAAATAAGGCTATGTTGTGAATCAGTGTAACACTCAACACGTTACTTCTTATTGCCAAACTTGATTTCATATTTAGCATAACGTAAACATTGTTTTCATATAAGTGACTTTATGTCTTTTGAGAATACTAAAAATAAATAATCTTTAACACTAAAAAAATATTAAGTTAGGCTCTTATTTATACCGGATTTCGCACTATTAACGAATTTCGCACAATTGGCGGATCTCGCACGAGTATACAAAACGAAACGGAATTGATTAACAAAAAGTTGCAAACAATTTGCGCGATTGTCAGATATTTTCGGGCAACGCTATTGTCATTTATTTTTTCTTATTTTGGTCTTAGTAAGTGATCGAATGTTGATGAAATTATTTTGTAAGGTGTACTAGAGCAATGCTCTGAATTGTGGTGTTAATAGTTTTGTAGATTTTATCAACGTTTCTTTTGTAAACCAGCTGACCCGCGTAACTTTGTCTGCGTCACATTTTCATTACTGCTCTGCTCATGTTGGTTTTAGCGTGATGATATATAGCCTTATTTTTTTGTTTGGTTATTTAATTAAGTAATTTGTTCATATTCGTTCTATTTATATAAATTTCTGAACGCACGCATAAATATTTGACAACCAAAATATATGTGAATCCTTTTTCATAACTGACATTATTCAGCATTTTTTAAATCGAAAATACGCCATTATCCGAATATTGTGGATATATGTTGTCGATTCGAAACCATTATTTGAATACGTTCTTTAATTTGAGGGGAGAGTTTACCGTATCGCCAGGAAGAACATTAAATATTTGACAGTTACGAAACCCATGAACATTTTGTATGGGAAAATGTTGTTTCTTTTTTTTTAATTTTTTTCGTCAATTTTCCAACGTTTTTAATAGTTATTCTGCTATTCGGGACGGAGACAAATACGACAAATGAAAAACCATGAAAGTCGGTTCAGCCGTTCTCGAGTTATAGGTGTTCGAGTAAACCCGACTTTGTTTTATATATAAAGACTAGCTGACCCGCGCAACTTCGTCTGCGTCACAATTTTCATTACTGCTCCGCTCCTATTGGTCTTAGCATGATGATATATAGCCTATAGCCTTCCTCGATAAATGGGCTATCTAACACTGAAAGAATTTTTCAAATCGGACCAGTAGTTCCTGAGATTAGCGCGTTCAAGCAAACAAACAAACTCTTCAGCTTTATATATTAGTATAGGTATGTTTTTAACCTTTCTTAGATGTGGTTTTTGGAAGTAAAACTTTCATAAGCTTCGAGAACAATAAGAAAAACATCGAAAAATTGTCGAATTTAACCTCCTCTTCGGACTTTTTTTGATCGAGTAAAGTTTTCGATATAATGTTTTGAACCGGAAATTGTCAAAGTACATGTATGTATTTTTTGGCTTTAAAAATCAGTATTTGTTTGTTTATTATTGATTCAAAGTGATGGAAAAATTTAGGAATACCTGGCCTTAACTGACAAATTAACAGAGTGCTTGTACTTGTTGCATAATAATAATAAATAATAAAAATCTTTATTCATACAAAAAACCTTTGAGACTTAAGACTAGGATACATAGCTTGGTTAACTAAAGGTCATACGTATAAGGTAAACCCTGACTCCTAAACTAGGTGATCCTGTGACTTAGGAGTCAGTGTTCTGCTGTCACTGTGATACCAAAAGCCTTTTATGTTGTGTTCTTACGTTAAAGAAGTAGTCATTGACATTGCAGGTTACAAAATATGTATTAAATTATAAACAACGTAGGAATGTTTAGAAATATTGGAAACGACTTTGAGAGTGTATATGTGAGAGTGTGTGTGTTAGACTGAGGGTGTGTTATATATGCATATTATATATACTAACATATAAAGCTGAAGAGTTTGTTTGCTTGAACGCGCTAATCTCAGGAACTACTGGTCCGATTTGAAAAATCTTTCAGGGTTAGATAGCCCATTTATCGAGGAAGGCTATAGGCTATATATCATCACGCTAAGACCAAAAGGAGCGGAGCAGTAATGAAAATTGTGACGCAGACGAAGTTGCGCGGGTCAGCTAGTATGCATAGATGTGTAAGACTGAGAAATCTTTACCCCAAGCAAGTAGGCAGAGTTAATTAGGTAGGATGTAAACGAGATGGTTATTACGAAAATACCAGTTTATGTTGGAGATCTCTGTTGCGCCGTGTTCGCGTCAGCCCCAACATCATCCTTAGAGCGTTGAGTGAAAGGTGGGACTCTCCGATCTTGGGGCGGTGGATACGACTGCACGCAGTCTAGTAGACATTCCCCAGGATCGGCGTGACTCATGCATGTTACAAATAAATAGGTATTAAATACTATTAACACTAGTTTATAAGTTTACATTGTTACTAACAAATTATGGAAGAGATTCTGAAATAAATGTTTATTATTATTTATGTCGAGATTTTCTAGAAATGGGTACTACGCAATTTCTTGCCACTTCAGATAAAACTTGCTTTTCCAAATATTAAATGTGAAATTAATTTTGTTGGTTTGTCTGTTTGATACCTCTTAGAGTTTTAACGGCCGAATGGATTTCGATGCAAATTAACACAATGGTAGACACATATCTTTGAATAGAATGCAAGACTATCGTTTAGCTGCGGAATTTATTCGAAAGAGTCACCGCGGTCCTGGAACGCAAAGGGCATAAGGATAAACACAGATGGGTTTTAGTCAGTAAGAGTCTGACACTCCCTTCTGCTTCGCCCAGGGCGGGACGAGTCATTTGATGATTTCTCATCCTTAAAAAAAGGACTATCGTTTACCTTTTCATCTAGAGAGTACCCGTATGTTCTCTTGGGATGATTTTCAAATTCCATGCTGAAGACGCCGCTCGCTGAAGCTAGTCTTTTTTTTTTTTTTGGATGGGAAATCATCAAATGACTCCTCCCGCTCTGGGTGAAGCAGAAGGGAGTGTCAGACTCTTACTGACTAAAACCCATCCGTGTTCCTCCTAATGCCCTTTGCGTTCCAGGGACGCGGCGACTCTCTCGAACAAATCCCGCAACCCCGGCAGGCACTGGCCCTAGCGGGCCCCGTCCTTTATGCTGACAGCTCCTTGACGCGCGCGTGGAACACAGCGCGCCGTCGACCCGGGCCTGGTTCTGATCAGACGGCGAGCCACCCAATGCTCGCCGTCCGCAGGCCCGCGCCTACGGTGGCCGAGAATCGCCCTGCGACTCCCAACGCCCGGGGCGTCTTCTTCTGTTGCGGCGGCTGGGGCGTGAGGTTTCCCTCTCTCTCACGCGTTCGGCCTCCTCCTTTGCTAGCATTACTGCTTCGCAGAAGGAGGTGACCGCTTCCCATGCCTCCTCGCTGCGGACCATGGATTGGACAAGGGCCGGACGCGAGAGGTCGCCGCCGCCAATCACCTCGACGCTGAAGCTAGTCTACAATAATTATCATAAAGAGGAAAGAGTTGTATTTTAAGCGACTTCAAAAAAGGAGGGGGTTCTCAATTTGGTTGTATTTTTAAACGACGAAAAAACGGAAGAGGTTCTCAAGTCGACGCATATATTTTTTTTATTTATGAACACGCATAACTTTTTACTGAGAAGTCCGATTTAGATAATTCTTTTTTTATTGTAAGTATAGGGTATACCTCAAAAGTGGTCCCATATAAATTTGTAAAAAAAAAAAAAATCCTAACCTAAGGGGGGGGGGGGGAATAGGGGTGATTTATTGTTCAAGCACAGATTTTAGTTCGGAGTTGTGTAGAATTTTTTGTAGGCCTACCCATGTGGGTATATAAAGCCTGTTTTTTTTTAAGTATTTATGTTTACAACAAATAATAGTTAAAGTAGGATTATATTGCAGTTAATAGCTAAAGTAAGATAGGTAGCTATTTTAAAAGTAATAAAAAAAAAGTTTTTAACAAAAAAATTAAACCTCCGAAAAAACTGAAAAGCAATAAACAATAAACGCTTTTACTAAAATTAACATTAGGTAATTTCGGAAATCAGTGTTTTTTATTGTTTCTTCGTATTTTAACACCGACTTCCAAAATTTCCAAAGTTATTTTTTGTAAAAAGGTTTGTTATTTTTTGCTTTTCAGTTTTTTCGGAGGTTTCATGTTTTTGTTAAAAAGTTTTTGTAACAAATAAACTCAAAAACTACTGGACCGATTTCAAAAATTGTTTCACCACAGGAATGCTACATTATCCCTGAGTAACATAGGCTATTATATATTTATAACTAGAAAAAAATAAGGATCCTTAAAAATAATGCATTGCGAACGAAACCGCAGCTTGTGGAAGTAAGTCTTTTGTACATTTTGGAGTCAAAACTGTGAGCGATTCCAAAGATAGTGCTATGGTAGGCGCCAGATATGCAATAAAGTACATTGACCTTTCCCTAATATCCCTTCGTAAATATCCGAACAATAAATATTATGAACCGTTTTTCATTACTAGAGAACGTAAAGGATCACGATTTAAATCGATTTAGGACAGCTTTATGTCTATCTCTCTTTCTTTCTTTCTTCTTTCTTTCTTTATAAATGTACGTGGTCAATGACCGTGATTGCACATTTAACTGGCGCTTACCATAGTGCGGAGCCTGTTTATAAGATATGCATCACCGACTATGCTGCCCACAAGGCTTGATACAACATTCACTTTGCAGGAATTCAATGAAGATATTGACAATATTAAAAAATTACATGTGACATTAAAATTGATATTGACATTTGTACGCCTAATTGGCACTTAAAAAAATTAACATATCAGACACCTGTGTAACTGTAACCTATGTTTACAAATAAAAATTAAAGTCAAATCGACACAAAAAAAAACAAACATGCACGAGTCGGACTTTTCCGATTTTTGTCCGGTCAGACAGTCACACGAAAAAGAAACGACAGTTCCGTACTATAAACCGAAAAAAATCCGTATATTGAAAGGGGCTTTTAAATTTAATAAAAATTTATTTTGAAGGTTCCGAATAAAAAACGGAACCCTTATACGATCACTCTGTCTGTCTGTCCGTCTGTCACAGCCAGTTTTCTCCGGATCCACTGGACCGATTCTGTTGAAATTTGATACTATGGACTTCTGTGACCCAAACACGGACGGGTTACGTAAATTATTAAATTTTTAATATGTGGGTCTTTTTTGGGGTCAACTAGAAAATTAAAAAAAAAAACATTTTTTGAACAATATCGTGTTACATATCAAATGAAAGGGCTTACTGCGAGGGTTTTAATCATATTTTTTTCATAATTTTAAAATAAATGGTTTAGAAGTTATTCAAGAAAATAGACCAAAAATGACCGTTCCCCCCTTATCTCCGAAACTACTGAGTCTACAATTTTGAAAAAAATGAGTAGGATGGTTGGGTCATTTCAGTTTTTATTAATGGCAGTCATTGTAGATCCGTTATGATAGATCATCATCGCTCAAGGTCAACACAATCTATTCTTTCCAGAAAACATAATTTATTATGTATTTGTATTAATAACTAGTGGACGTCACGCGGTTTCACCCGCGTAGTTCCCGTTCCCGTGGGAGCACGGGAATAAAATATAGCCTATGTTATTCTCTGATAATGTAGCTATCTACTGCTGAAAGAATTTTTCAAATCGGTCCAGTAGTTTTGGAGCCTATTCATTTCAAACAAACAAACAAACAAATCTTTCCTCTTTATAATATTAAATATAGACAATTCACCCAATTTCAGCCTTGTACTATATTTCGCAACTAGCTGTGCCTATGATTTCGTTCGTTTAGATGTAAATATCCTGCATTACCTAATCCCTTTTAGAATTAAGAATAAAAAGTAGGTTATATAGGGCACTGATTGTATGACCCCATAAGTTTAAAATGTTGGCATTTTCAGCTCTATCTTTCTCCTGGTACCTCAATCAAATTGATTCCTTATTTTGTACTTCTTCAAAATTTACGTAATAACTAAAAAAACCGGCCAAGTGCGAGTTGGACTCGCCCACCGAGGGTTCCGTACAAATTTGTTGCTTCAAATATATATTTATTTAGATATGAACTAGGTACAGCATTAAAGTACAAAAAATATACACTTAAAATAAAATATCCTAACTAAGATAAGGCGTCAAAAAATTCGTCCGCATCGCTGTCCACCGGAAGTGAGCCCAAAAGACTGGCGGCATTGCCACGTTGTATGGCAATGCTTATCCTCTGTCCGAGGTAAAAGCCAGCCCAAATACAAATTACTTTAAATAAAGACTAAATTTTTTATGATTAAATTGCAAATGTATAGTTTTCAGACTTTTCCCTATATTTGTAGTATAAGACGGTATTACTTGCCAAATTTCGTGATTCTAGGTCAACGGGAACTACCATTATAGGTTTTCGACCCAAAACCTATAGGGTACTTCCGGCTGACCTAGAATTATTGTCAATTTTAGAATAAAGCAAGGTCTTACAGCAGAAGTAATGGGACAATTCAGAATAAAAAAAAAGTAGAAAATTTGGTAAAGTATGGTACTTACAAGTTTTCGGGAAAACCTAAATTTGCCCATAAATCTTTTTTTTTGTGTTGACTCAGGACCTTGACCCTGACCTTTTCATACACCTAATAGGGACTATAGACCTCAGTATTTGGTATAAATTTCAACTTGCTAAGTCCACCCATTCCTGAGAAAATCGGTGGTGACACACGGACAGACAGACGGACGAGAGAGTGATCTTATAATGGTTCCTTTTTTACCTTTTGAGGTACGGAACCCTAAATAACATAATTTATTATGTACCTGTATTACCTCTCCTAGAGAGGAGGCCTGAGTCCCAACAGTGGGAAAATTATAAGGCCGACTATGCTATGCTATGCTGTATTACCTAACATGACTAACCAAATTGAACCTTGTACTATATTTTACAATATTTACTTCTCTACTTAAATTATTTCATCATCACTATTTACCATAATATATCATGACATACATCATGACAATAGAAGGTAACTTCGAGGTACATAACATTACAAAGACTTTTATGTAGTCACATAATAATTCTTTTACATACTATTGGCATTATATAAATATTTATATAATGTCAACAGTTTTATCATAATCCGCTTTGAGTTGTCATCAGTCAGTGATGAAAAATTAGCCGTGTGGTGTCGGCCGGTGCCGTAAAAGAATAATACCATCCCATCACTTCCCGTGGGTGTCGTAAGAGGCGACTAAGGGACTCGCCAGAGAATGGGCAGCAGCGTTCTCTGTAAATCGCAACACTGCAATCGCCAACCCGCCTGCCAAGCGTGGCGATTGTGGCAAACCCCCCCAATATTTGGGGGAGGCCTATGTCCAGCAGTGGACGTCTTTCGGCTGATACAAGTATGAGTGAGTGATGAGAAATATACTGGGCTAGGCAGACTTTTATGTTGGCTTGCGTATTTGGAAGGTTCTTCATCATCATCATCATCATCATATCAGCCGAAAGTCGACCACTGCTAGACATAGGCCGCCCCTAAGTGTCGCCACAACAATCGGTCCTGTGCGTCTCGTATCCATCGTCGGCTGCTCGCGACCCTCACCAGGTCATCGCCATCGGTCCACCTTGTGGGGAGGTCCTTGCCCACACAATATTATAAAGTGAAATATTTTGGTGTACATAAAACAGAGTATTCTATTCATTGATATATAAAAAACCCAAGATACACACTCAGCATCTCAAAAACGTCCACAAAAAACAAACAGTCTCGCATCGCTCGCCATACTGCACTGCTTTGTAAAAACAACTTTAAGCGATCCGTGTAAGGTTGAATTTGCAAAAAAATTGCGCATCACTCGCCATACTGAACTGCTTTGTAGAAACAACTTTAAGCGATCCATGTAAGGTTGAATTTGCAAAAAAAAAATGTTTATAGTATAACTACACACAACTCACACATTACACTTGATACATGTCAGTTTTTGACGACAGTTTCGAGTGTTGCATTTGTTCGAGACTGTGCACTTTGGATTCTATTTAATTCTTTTAACTCATTGGTGTTGGTTGGAGAAGGGGAAAGTTCTCGTGTTTGATTTTTAATACTTTAGTACCAGCCTTGAAATCGCGAAAACATCAATCAGCTGTTATGCAAATAAATGTAGATTTAAACCTTCTGATGAGGCTTATTGTGTAAGACCGCATTTCAGTTCCATAAGTCATCACTGGCAATATGAACACGCACTGGTCATAGACTTAAGTCTTGAGACACAATAACGTCCACGTCTTCTTGTATGTGGGACAAGAAGTTTATTATTGAACAAGTACATATTTAATTTTTATATTCTTTATTTATTTAGCTTACTTATAATTAAGTAATTTTCACGAGTTTATCCCTGAAAAATTGGCTAACAATTTAAAAGTCGGGGTGACTTTTACAAATCAATAAATTGATAACAATTGACTGTGTTTGAGAAGACTTTTAGAACTTGATTTATTGTGATAAGAGGAGTGGCCTCCTAGATCCTACAAAGCATTATCCAGATTTCCCACGAGTAGGTAAGGAATAAAAACACTTGTGACTTAACATTTTATTGGAGAATAAAAGTAATTAATATGCTACGTACCAAACAGCACAATTAGCTCACCTTCTTCTTTTCGAATCGATGGATAACTCCCTAGATCGTTTGGACCCAGTAGGTGGCTACGTTAATTACAGCATCGGTAGCTTTCATCGACTGCCTCATAGTACGAATGTATGGATTCACGTCCATGTCATGTATTGTCAATGATACTCATACTCATGTCATGAGTATCATTGACAACTTAAAGGAAAGTGGATGCTGAAATAACATTCGAAATGCAAATTGTACTATTTTCCATTTATTGTTAAGTTCGCATTTTGAATATCGCATAATAACATAAATAATCATTTTGCAGATTACAATATTGATGGCTTTAACCTTTAAAAGGCACATCACTCACCTTATATTTTTTAACAAACTGGTTCTCAGTTTGCCCTTTGCAAAAATATGCAAAAAACTAAGCATCAATGCTCTTAAACATTATTTGAACATTAAAAAAGCAATTACTGTTCAACTAAAATTCTCCAACTTTAAGTTCCATCACCAAAAATTTGAAACAACACTCCCCTCTAACACTCACTCAATAACTATAAGTCCTAGGGTCATAACCTTTTCCAGCCACCGTGTTATCGATCCAGTCTTTCACTACAGATACATCGACGTATACCCCAGGAGAACCGTCTTTACCACAGCCAATACCCCATGCAACGACACCACTCTGAACATATCGGTCCTTCTCATACTCAATAGGACAGGACAAAGGTGCCCCACCATCTCCTGTGCAGGTATCCTTACCAGGTTCACCTCCAGCACACATGAATGTATGATGTAATTCAAAATGCTTCCCAAGACGGGTCTTTCGAAGAGCTGCCTGACAATCGTCGTGTCTTACCACTGGCAACTCAATCTTCTTCAAAAGAACTTGGTATATTCCTTCCTTGTCAAACTTGTCTTTTCCCCAGCCAGTAGCTATACACCGTGTGTTCTCCTTTTGAGGAATACCCGCTGGTGGTAAACAAACTACTCCAACATTAGGAGCTAAATTCATAGGTTCATCTAGAAAAACTACTGCAATATCGTAGACGAGTTTTCTTTCATCGAAATTCTCATGTATCTCAATTGAAGCAACGTCTCTGTCTTGGAATGGGAAAATTTCTTTGGGGGTCTTTGTATCCCATTCTCCTGCTCTGATTTTTATAATTTTAGCACTGGCGACGTAGTGAGCAACTGTAAGGACCACGCTCGGATGGATGAGAGAACCGCCTCCAATGTAAAGGAGCAATTTGGTACCGCTTGGTTCATCATTATTTATAGGTTTAACATTGAGAATAGCTACCATCCATGGGAACTCACCAAATTTCGTGATTTCATTGCTGTTTTCAACGGTATGTATACCAACTCCTTCAGGATTGGCCCAGCCGCATCCAAATCGTTGCTGCTGAAGAGGTTTTCTTGGCTGATAAAGATTTATGTCGGATGGCCGACAGCAAATTTCAAGATACGATGGGCAAACGCTGTTGGTGTTGTGTAAATCAATGGCTCCATTGCCGTTTCTTTGAGGGTTGCAAAGGTGGTGAATCACGCACTCTCCATCCTGGCCATCGGGCATCCTACAACGTACACCTACAGTCATTTCCGTTTCAGTTTGGTTTGGAGGCATAATATGGGAAAGGATAGACATATCCTGAGGGCTTTCACGAGCTTGATTCATTGCAACCTGTTGTGTGGGCCCGTAGGTCTGGGTGAGCATAGCAGTAAGGTCATCAGTACTCTGACAATCAGCTAAAATAGCCAACAGAAAAATCGGTAGTATTTTCAACATTGTAGCACCTAGGAATTGTCTCCAAATTCAATCGTTGCACTTGAATGTCACAATTTTTCACAAAAACTATCACAAAATGTTATCTGGAAACCGGTTTTTTGTATTTTTGAAATTATTTTCCTCGTTAAACAAGTAAGTCTGTCGCGACGATCAACTCTCAAAGTAAACTGGATGCGACTCAGCGATGCGGGCAAGGCTTATATTATTAACATTCTAGGTTTTTACATTTGTTCACAATTACAAAAAACATGTTTTACTAGTTTACGTTTAAAGTATAAGGTGATTTAGGGTTCTACGGAACCCAAAGGGTAATAAACGGAACCCTATTACTAAGCTACCGCTTTCCGTCCGTCCGCCTGTCTGTCAGCGGGCTGTATCTCAAGACCCGTAATAGGCAGACAGTTGAAATTTTCACAGAATGTGTATTGTCAGCCTGTCCATTGCGAGCGAGCAAGGCAGCGGAGCGGAGAAACGGAGAAATTTTAACCAATAGAATTGCATAAAATCTCCGTACCACGTGAGTCACTAATATTTTGACGGACATGATTGACTAATATTTCTCCGTTTCTCCGCTCCGCTGCCTTGCTCGCTCGCAATGGACAGGCACCCTAAGACCTTATCCTCTAGAGTCTAGACAAAAGGTATTCAGCCAGCGGTAGCGTGCCGAAGGTTAAACGTTATATTTTGGCATTTCTAACTGACTTCCAAAAAGGAAGGAGGTACTCAATTCGGTGGGTATTTTTTTTTATGAATGTTCACTGATTATACGAGGTTTCTGATCCGATTTCTGTGATTCTTGTAGTTCGATGGCCGATCCTTGCTGTTTAGTCCCGTAAAAAAAATTATTCAGTTTGGCTCAGTAGTTTTTATTTTATGAGCATTTTTGCTTATTTCAATTTCTGGGTAGACGATGTCCAAGTAGCACCACTTAAAATTGAAAAATAAAAACTTTTATACAAAAAAAAGTACTACCGACTCCCAAACAAAACACTAAAAAGTATAAAATAACTTTAATTTCGGAAGTGGATGTTAGTAAAAAACAATGAAACAAAAGCATAAACACCGACTTCTGATATTAAAGTTATTTTATGCTTTGTAGTGTTTTGTTTGGAAGTCGGTTATATTTTTTTGTAAAAAAGTTTTGACAACCGCATTCGCCTGACACTTTGTCTAGAGCCTCTTGTTCAATTACAATTACAACCTACCCTTATTCCAAATCAATTAGGTCATCATGTTCTTCTTCCAAAAGGAACCCCTATCTAACCATAACTACTATCTTTCACACACTCAAAATTTTCTTAGAAGAAAAAAAAAACGAAAAATGCATTTTTTTCTCTTTTTTTATATTACTATATATACTATTTTTCATCTTTATTACTTTTTCCATGGATACGTGGAGTACTTAAGACATAATTAAATCAGTAAAGATAAGCAAAACTAGGAAATATTTGTACACTGGTTAACACACTATTTACTACAAACTTCTCAGCCGTCGGTTTACAAAGGTCGATCAACATCACTTGGGTCGTTTCTCTGAAACTAGTTGAGCTTCATTGACTTGGTGTTTTTCTGATGGTTGCCACTATTGATTTTGGCTGTTAGGCGATGCAGTTGTTCGGAATTGCGTGGCGGACTTGGTGTAGTTGCATATTCATTTTTGTCTTTAGCTTGAATAGTAATAGCCTGGGGCTATTACTATTCAAGCTAAAGTCTTCAGAAAAAACTAAATACAGATCATTCTCCTCACTAGCTCCAGTGTTAGATTGAATAAGTGAAAATTCAGGTATTTTGTTCCAAGCGAATATTTCAGCAAAACCTGATCCTCCCAGGTCACTCACGCGCTTACTGGCTATTGTATCAGTTTATTCAGTTATGCTGTCTCGAAAGATTTTAGTGAGAAGTGAATCTAGAATAGTCACTTAACTAACTTCTATATCACATGGCATTGGAGCTGATTCAGTTTAGTTATTCCGAGCGAAGATCTTGGGAAAAAATGAATTCAAGTCACACTCTCCACTTTTTTCACCACATCAATGATTAAATTATTTTATTTGTGCATCAAGCCCATTTCACACAGCGGTCGTCACTCGATGAGAACTGGATTTAAGCTTACTATATTGTAGTTTTGTTTCTTGTGCTTCAACTATTTATAGTTTTTACTAACTGACTGAACAAGCAGGTACGTATTATTGTGTTATGATTAACGGAACCTAGCATCAAGTTTCGAAATCTTGTCAGATTGACAACAGACATCCACAAACGTTGGACAATTCCCGGCATTTTTAATTTTCATCACTTCGTCTCTGTCTTGTTTGCAGAGGTAGTAGGGAATACACTCTCTTCCATCAAGTTGAGAACATTCTGTATCTTCTTCAGGCGCTGCTTTCGTAATGTCGATTAATGGAACTGTGCACGTATGAGTATTGGCCGTGTCTGTTTTTTATTAAGCTGTTGCAGTTGGAATTTCTCAGCAAAAATCCTAGACTTTTACTGAGAAATTCTTACTGCAAACTCTGAACTAATTTGGGTTCAGATAAGTGAATAATAATGTCAGCCTTACAACTCGTTTAAACTGGCATCTCATGACTAAATAGTTAAGTGATCATCGTCTTTCACGAAAACCATACATTCTTAAAAAGCTACATATACGAATACGGTTTTGAACATTTAACAACTTACTTCAATGAAAATTACGTATACAAAAAACAGCAAAATAACATTTTCAGACGTTACACAATCAAGTGTTCGAACTAGAATCAAACAAGTATCTACATATTTGTTACAAGTGTGAACTGAGTTTAGGTAGTCTGCCTTTAGGTTACGATTCCGGTTAGTGGCGCACTGGAACCCTTTGCATTAGACTTTTATTTGACTTAATGTCCTATGACCCCTAGCTGGAGTAGAGGACGTCCACAGTAGTTCTCTATTGCGAGCGGTCTTGAGTGAAGCTCAGGACCGCTTCACTTCACTCCACGTCATTCTGATGCTCGTCGCTTCTGACAACATGATGAGTCTTTGCATTGGGCGTTGGTCCAAAGATCTGGTCCAGCACTGAGTCTTGATCTTCAGTTTGAGTTCCGATTGCCATAATGCTTTTGTGCCAAAAAGCATATCTACTACTGAATCAAAACTGGTTGTCAATGCCGTGGAAGATATAAATTCATCCTGATCCTGAATGGCTGTTGGTCCGAAGATTTGGAACAGTACTGTATCCAGATTATCATGGCAGTGAATTACTGCCGCCAGCAGCAAAAATGACATTGTTTTGTACATCTTTGTCTTTCAATTCAAACGATGGATTAATAACTATTATATTTCTCCAGTAGCCGATATTTTTTACTAACGTACTTATTTTCCTTATACAACAAGCTCGTTTAGCATGGTGATGGCGATATCGGAGAACTGGATTTGGACCTGCTATGTTGTTTTTTTTTTATGTCTGTTGTTTAGTTGACCCGCGCAACTTCGTCTGCTTCGCTCCTATTGGTCTTAGCGTAATAATATATAGCCTATAGCCTTCCTCGATAAATGGGCTATCTAACACTAAAATATTTTTTTCAAATCGGCCAGTAGTTCTTGAGATTAGCACGTTCAAGCAATCAAATAAACAAACAAACTTTTCAGCCATATTAGTAATATAGATTATTTCTTGTCTACATGTAGTGTGGTATATTTTAGTATTATACTGGCTAACCCTATCCCCGATCGTTAACGGCTTTTCTTATCAGGTGTTTGTTGTTTCGTGAAAAAATCATCGAGAATCTTTTCAACACTCTGCGTCTTCTTTGCAGAGGAAGAAAGGAGCACAGCCGCGCCTCTCTTGATCTTCATGTGGAGTAGAATTTGTGACTCCAGCAGAGGTTTCTGCAACAGTCGTAACTGTTGGCAATGTAAAAGCTCGAGGTTTGGCCATGATAGCTCCAACCACGAGCATAAGAATACATAGTTCTTGAAACATTTCGAATTTGAAGGATTTGTCTTCGTTGCTCTATTACAAGTTCACAATATTATTACAATGTCTTTTTGGTAGCCACTACAGGTGGTTGATATTAACTGTGAACGACTTAACGATGCCTTGTATTCTATAGCCGACATTTTTAATTATTCATGTATTGGTAAAAAACCCAGTACAGTAGGAGGAAGTTCTCATATTGGTACTTAGAATATTTTATTCAATCAGGTTTTTTGGAACGCAGCAAAATATGTAGCATTATGCTTGCGTTGTACTATTGTTGATTACCATTCCCCATTTTATGTCACCAACAAAAGAAATTGTTGTAAGTTTCTGCATGCTTGCTTGCTTTATGCATGTTGCATGCTCGTTAACGTGTTGCATGCATGCTGCATTTTGAATGCCGCATGCTTGCTGTATGCTTGCTGCATTCATGGTGTATGCTCTTTTATTCCCATCGCCATCCCATCCCAGCGGCAATGGCGGCAACCATTGTCGTTTCGCGGGATTCTGTCGAGCGGGCCCGAATCCGAATGAAAAGTTTTGCGTGAATAGAATTTACCCGCATTTTTTTTGTGACCGCGATGTTGTAATTTTATAGAAGGGTATGCATTTTGTCAAATTTTTAGAAACTGTCACTCGATAAAATGTATTTCTTGGTAACAAGTTTTATATTAACTACTCAATATGAGGATAAAAAATATTTGATTTGTTATTCTATGATATCATGAATTTCGAAACAAAGTTTTTTTGTAACAAAAATCTATGATTTAAATTTATTCAAAGTAAGTATTACGCATATTGATTATTCTATGAAATGATAATACGAGAAAAAAAATATGTGAAACGAAATTCTATGAAACTGTCGTCTATAAAACAACCTACAACCGATAAATTGATCTAGCTAGGTTTCACTTTTAAGAAACGTCGTAAAAAAATACGGTCATCCAGGTACTATTGTACTATCTATCACTTTGATCGAAGCAATATAAGTAAGAATATACATAAGAACATATTATTTTTTAAATTTTAAAGGGTTCTTGCAAGTTCTTCTTGAGAAATCTGATCAGATGTTTGGCAACAAATAACAAAAAAAAAACCGTTTTTCATTTTCTCTGCGTCTTCTTTGCAGAGGTATTTTGGAGAAAAGGCAAGGTACCAAATAGCTGAATTCTTGTCAGTATTCTTGTCAACATATCTATGAAAATATCACGTACGGTAGAAAGAAACTACATCTTTTTCAAGTATATCAGATATAACTAGTTCAACCAGGTTTCAGACTTGCTACAGTAGCAAGATCTTTCGAGGATACTAAAGAATTTACTAATACTTAAAAGAAGACATTGATAGCAGTCAGTTTTCGAGGGAGTTTGTTATAAAATTCGTATACACATATCGAAAAATATATTGAAGACAAATATCAGAAACGGCTCCTATAAAGATGTCTAATGGCCAAAACATTTTTAGGTTCATGAAACTGAAAAATACTTTTAAAAGATTGCTTCCATTGAAATGCGATATAGCTACGATTTATACAGAAAAGCGGCTTGAATTTTTGTTCAATATGTGGATTAAAATGTTCAATTCAAAGCGTTACTACTTACTTAAATAGATTCACCTAAAAACGTAACTGATCGAGCTGTTATTTTAACAGATATCAAAAATATTTTTTATAAAGCAGTTGTATGTTCACGCATCGTGCGTCGCAGTAAACTTTTTTTTTTCAGAAAGACAGACGGGATATTTTGCGTTCCGAACATCTGTTACAGGTCTCAAAAATGGAAATTTTATATGATCACTCGTTTGCTTATCTTTTCCTTCGTCGCTTTTCCAAATCTAGTGCACCTATTCAGTCGGAGTTTGGTAATTTTTGGAAACTACTTTCTACACTCAATCTTACAAATTTTATCTCTTTAGTGTCATCATCATCATCCAAATCCCAACTTCGCCCTTTGTTGAGCATAGGCCTCCCTTTTTTTGTGCCAATCCCCACGTTCCTCTGCCAGTCTCATCCAAGTTCTACCAGCATTGGCGACAACGTTGTCTGACAATATTACTACCGGAAGACTCACACTTCTTCTTCCAGTCCATGCCACTCGGTCAATGCCTTACTCCACCTATCATCATCGCACCTTGCCAGGTATCTTGCTCAGCTACATTTCAGTTTCGTTATACGGTTTTCGATGTCGAAAACTTTCGTATGTCTTCGAATCTTGACGTATGGAATTCGGTATATTAGCCGTATGACAAGCACAAAACTCTCCATGGCTTTCTATGCAACTCTCAGCTTGTACACAATCTCCAGCGTAAGCGTCCATGTCTCGATACCGTAAGTCATGGTGGGCAAAACACACTCGTTAAAGAGGTGGGACTTCAGACATTGTGGAATTTTGGCTGACTTTAGTATGTCATTCAATTTACTAAAAGCGGTCCACCCAAGCTGCATTGTTCTCGATATCTCTGTTTACTGATGTTCTTTGCCAAATTAAAGAATATGGCCAAGGTAGACATATTAGTCAACCATCTCCAACATTTCTTGCCAACTTTATCGAGAGGGTTTGAACTGCTATTATACTGTTTAAATATTAGTGTACTACATGAAAATTGACCTGAACATTCTCCCCCAGATGAACCACCAGAATCGATATTCGACTACCACTCGATGCCAGCGCTGTCAGACCTGGATGACTTTGACCTTTGTCTGAGGAAACCAGATGCCGTCTACTGCATAGTAGACCTGGTTCTGCTGGAAGATGATACGCCACTGTACCAGTTTATTAAGGTAAGCTTATCTTAACACTTTTATTTTGCTATCCTGTGAGAGTGCCAGTGACAAGAAAGTCGAAGGACGTCGTTTAGGCATTAAGTCCGTCATTGTACCTTTGTGCCTGAAGTTTAAATAAATTGATCGTTTATTAGTTTAAAGATTTATGAATATACAGGGTTTTCCAGAAGTTTATGATCATATTTCATGGAGGTATTCTGTAGCTGTTATTCAATAAAGAAACGATATCAAAACCAAAAATAATGACTTTTTTTTTTAAACTCGACTTCATAAAATAGTGGAGAATTAAAAAAATATACTTTTTAGCAGTTGTGTCTGAAGCAGTTGCTGGCATCGAATCTGTGATTAAACTAATATAAACCCTACCAACTGGCCCAGACTGCTTGCAGTGTTTTTTTTACTTTAAGTCGTTATTTGTGGTTCGATTTTTTTTTAAAAGTAAAGAAATATATATCTTGACATTGTTTCTTTACTGTCTAATAGCATAACACCATCCTAAAATATGACGATGCACTTCTAGAACACCACATGGCTAACGAAGAGATGGATTGAATTATTTGAGGGAAAGGGAGTGCATGATTAACAGGGCAGAATGGAAGAAGAAAACGTCCTTTGGCGAGATCCTAAGAAACTTAGTAAGAAAGTAATTTAATTATATTCCTGTCCAAGACAAGAATATAATTAAATTACTTTAAAAGTTAAGGTTGTGAATGACCACTATAGAAGTTAAGTAATAATATTTCGTATGTAGAGATATAAGTTAAGTAATGCTTGCCAAGGTTTGTCTGTAGATGGGTGACCATCTTAACATACCGAGTT
This sequence comes from Lacanobia wlatinum, assembly GCA_947578705.1. Classification (NCBI taxonomy): domain Eukaryota; kingdom Metazoa; phylum Arthropoda; class Insecta; order Lepidoptera; family Noctuidae; genus Lacanobia; species Lacanobia wlatinum. The sequence continues at coordinate 18,772,596 of OX388046.1, read as the reverse complement.
TTCTTCATGTCCCGGCTGTCATTTGTAGATCTTTAGCAGTCGTTACGGATAGTCAGAAGCCAGTAAATCTGACTCCAGTCTTACCATGGAGTACCGTGTTACCTAGTTACTGAGTTGTGGAGGTCTGGTAGGCAGCCGCTCCACGTAAAATAATGGTATTCCGCTGAATCCGGTTTGACTGGAAGCTGACCCAAATATAGTTGGGAAAAGGCTAGGCATACGATGATGAAGTAGATATATAATTTCTATTTTTTCGTAGAGATATAAGTACACAGTATGTTGAAATACGCCGTTTGATACACATGACTTTTGTTTAGCGTTTGTAATAACGCCCTCACCAGATAAACTATATCCAAATGTACCACCTACTTTAAAAAAATATTAACTTCGCTCGGTGCAAATAAGCTTTTCTTCATAATAGTATACATAGAACAAAGATCTTTGAAATGCTTGACCACCAAATTGTTTGTGTGATGCAGAAAGCCACAAAAGGCTTTAGACAGAGCAGTGCAAAAGGTTGGCTCTGTACAACGAGTGACATATACAGTCGCACGCACACATAATGTTGGTATGCACACATATACGTAACAAATGTCTATGTGTGTGCGCGTTTTCTGTCATTATAAACTTTTATAAAACTTGAATATTTGTTAGTTTAAGTCAAGCTGGGTCACATCATGCAAGCCGAATTAGAACCACTTCCTTTTATCCAACATATTTGAAGTTTTACATATTGGTTCAGTTACGATCAATAAATTGGCCTAGCCTTTTCACAACTATAGTGGAGTTCGCTTCTATTGGTTTTTTTAAACCACATGTAACTGTGTACTAGTATTTTGACCTGCACAATAACACCAATTTTCTGGCTTCTATTCTTTATCATTTTCATAATCGTCGTCCAGGTGTTGCTTCTTCTAGAGTGTTGACTTCAGGTGGAGCAACATCTGGACGACCGATAGCATAAACACGAAATTTTGCATATTTATTCAATTTTAATAACTAGTTGTTATTTTATTTTTTTATCATTAAGTTTGACCTACTATAATTAACTGTGCTTTAAAGATGAACATCAGTGCTTTAGTGACTATTAAACTTAAAGGCTTTGAGCAAATACCACAACACGTAGGCACTTAATTTGTTTGCTCAAGTGTCTTCAATTGCTCAGTAAGCTTGCAAGCATAGCCTTGACACAGTATTCTTGTGTCCATAGTTATGTGTTTGCCCGATTTGTTTGTTGATAAGTTTAATAATGACGATCTTTGAGTGATCTCACAAAACTCCAGCATTTTGTTTTAAACCGGTTTTTTAGGCAAACTCAATGTAAACTTCGCAGACGTTGTCAAAGTCAAAGTCAAATGATTTATTTTAACTAAACCAATAAAGGCACTTTTGAACGTCAAATGAAAATAAAATATTATAGTGACTCTAGTCAGACGGATGTATACTTGTTATGCCACTTTTTTTGATACCCACTCGTACTTGACCGAATATAGTTTTAACAACAATATTTATATTCATTGGACATCAATGCCCATAATATCAGCGTTGGATACTCATCGTGAGTGCGGTGCTCCTGTTCAAAACATGAGCCACATGTTGGAGTTCACCAAGTGCCCATACTTTTTTACTTTGGAGATTTCATTAATGCCACCGATGCTGCAATTAATGTAGCCATGTACTGGACCTAAACGACCTAGGGAGTTGTCCATCGATTCGAAAAGAAAAAGATTTCTGCGTTTCCTAATTTATTTATTTATGTAGTATGCACTACATATCTAATATACAATCTCTTTTTTCTGTGCAGAATTTCTCCTCGCTCTCCTACAAAAACTACCAGCATTCGAAGCTTCATCGAGGAGTATGTGGCTCTCAGCATTGCGGCATGAACACCAGCCATGCAAACGCTGGTGAGTCTACTGCCGAAGCACTGAAGACCTGCCTGAATGCCTCCATACATCAGGGGTACGGATTACAGGTAAGGTTAACCATAGAGTACTTTTTATTTTAAATGAAGATGCGTCTGTGGTTGCCGTTAGAAGCAGTATATTTTATTCTTTCAAGTACTCATCCATGTTCTTTCAAATGCCCTTTGCGTTTCTGGGCTGCGGGAACTCTTTCGAACAAATTCTGCAACCATGAGAGAATTAATATTGGTGACACTCTCCATACAAACCACGCATGTCACCGTTTTATTTTTACTTTGATGCCATGACATAAGTTTTCGTTGAAAGCGCGTAGTTTTTATTTACTACACTAATTTGTGTCCCACTAGTGGGCAAAAGCTTCCCCTTTCACTTTTATACCTATCTACACATCTTGTGAGATCTTTGGCCAAGTTTGAGCACCAAATGCGATCAAGTTATCAGATTACTTTTGAATATAGAATAGATCTTATTCAGCTGGAACTGTAAAATTCTAAAGGATAGTAGTATTTTAAACCAAAAATCCCGACAGCCAAGTGGTTTATAAAACTAAAAAAAAATCTAGATTCCCTAACTGGGTTAAGTACTATTAGTTACCATGTAGCAGATGCAAGTCGTAATTTAAACCGATAATTGCCGAAACTAGGAACATAAAACAATGCAGTCTATTTTCCTTTGTTTCCACTATTTTTCTGAATTATTGGACTTGGTTTTGTGAGCAGCTCGTGTCTAAATAATAACAGCCGCACGGATCGATTCTTAAGATTAAGCAACTTTTGACAAGGTCGCTCTGTGGATGGGTGACCATCTTTATCTACCGAGACTCCTCTGTGCCGCCGCGGAGCAACGTAGCGGAGCGGAGAAACGGAGAATTTTAAACCAATGGAATTGTATTAAATCTCAGTGACTCGCGTGGTGCGAAGATTTTATGTAATTCCATTGGTTAAAATTTATCCGTTTGTCCGCTTCCTATCTCACTCCGCGAAAATGGACAGGCAGCCTGAGCCGTTAGTCCCGGCTGTCAACTGTACTCATCACACACACAACACACACGCGCACGCACACACACAACAGACCCACGCACACACACAACACATGCACGCACACACACAACACACACGCACACACACACTTACACACAAACATACACACATCACACACCCGCACTTAATAAATTGTACCAACTTACTCGCCGCGGGAGGAAGACCTGGAGTCCTGAAATACAGGGCTGCCCTAGTTTAGGCTCCAGTCCACTCCATTTATTTTAATGATGTCTGTACTGTGTTTTTCATTAGTGTGGAAAATATATGAAATTTTTACTTTTACTTACTTTACTTTTACTTTAGTACACCTTTCGCAGCCGCTACGGATCTTATGACAGAAGCCAGATTTGACACCATCTTGCCAAGAAGTAACCATACGATTTCCCATCCTAACAAAAAGCTATCTTAGTCCAATAGTTGTTGACAGAATGACATCTGTCGAGTCAGCTAGTTTTGAAGACGAGCTCCTTTTCATGCTATATTTTAAAACCGAAACCTTTAAAAGAGTTAATAAAAATATTGTCGACAGCGAATCGTACTCACAAAAGCTCGAATCAATGGAATAATTGATCGTATTGAGAGTAACACAATACAATTTTTATTCACCTTGCTAAAGTGTTAAAATTGCAACTGATATTTGTAGCTACAAAGCTCTTTTTATGCTTCCATTCCATTATTCATCAATAGCGAGGCTGATATTTTTTATCGCATCTAGAATATTTAATTGAGATACGGGGATCTGGAGCATTAAGTAATATAAATTCAATTCAAGGAGTCGAAAATAAAATAATTAAAACTATGTTCCATTATCATTATCTTACTCCAACGAAGACCTGATACAAAACTATTAAATATGAGACAGCTATACATTTATTACACTTGCATTCTTATTAAAAACATAACTACAAACTCAATACAAACTAACTTACAAATAAAGAAAAAAAAATGTCATATAACCTGAGAAATAGATATAAAAACAAACTTGAAGTCATTAGTGTACGCACTAATTACGGTAGAAAGACCATATTATGTGAAGGAGCACAGCTGTTCAATGCATTGCCGGACGAAATAAGAGAATGCGATAACGTGAATACATTTAAAAATAAGCTTAAGAAACATGTATGTACAATTATACATTATAACTTCTAATACCCTGGAAGAAATTGTTTTGTACTGTAGTATCATACTAACTTTGTATCTCATTATATGCGGACTGTAAGTTCTTATGCGAAATAAATTTCTTTAAACAGAAAACAAAAAATTGCATAAAATATAACGCAGCGGTCATCAATAATAGCCAGATACTTAAGTAATTGAAACCCAATAAAATTATATATTGAAGCGTAATTGCACTACCAATTCATAGTGTAAAAGTTTACTTTATGCTATGACAATGTATTTAAATTATCACTGTGGCTGTCCTGTCTATTTTTGCGAAAACGGGGAAGAAAAATATCTTGAGGAATCTTATTAAAAGTGTGCCCTGGAACACATTGAGCTTGCGTAGTGGACTATGGTCCTCACACATTCACACAGTGCTGCAGGCTTGTGTTCCAGCAATGGCTCGTGTATAGTACGATGTCATTTTATTGTCTTACAACGTCAGCCCACTTTATCTATCCAATGAATTTTCATTATCTTCCTGCCCGTATTCTATGTTACTTGTGGTCAGCACAATACGTTTTTTCTGTTCTGTCAGCCTTCACTCTATCACCTACTCCATTTTCTTTCATATCGCTCCTCACACAATCCATCCATTTTTTCTTTGGCCTTCCCCTCTCTCCATTTGTCCACATTTATGTTCATAACTCACATACACGTTAAAAAAATGATATTTATGAACATTTGAATTATTATAAAAATTTAAAATATTATCCATTATCATGACGCATGGCGTAGTTTGAAACATCTAGGAGCAAGCGCAGTCCGAGCCTCGTGTGCCAAGGACGGCGCGGAATGGAACGGCGACATTGTTTTGATACGTAAACATTATTAACAGGGTATTTCATAATTCTAATGCATTATTTATTTTTATTGGACTATAATTTCTAAATTCATAATTTAAAAACAATAGTAAATCGCGCATAGAGGTAGTTTATATCGGGTACATCAAGTGGGCCGCGACTAAAATAGCACCTGTGTCGCCACAATTGTGAAAAACTCTAATAAAAATTATTTTCTGTATACCAGGTGGACTCTCTATCAGTTCGGTATTGCAAGACTCAGGATGACTACATTCCACCTGATGTACTGGATTACGTTATTGGAGTCCTACTGCTAGGACTTCTGCTGATCAACTTAGGATGCTCAGCGTATTACTTCTTGTGGCCTGTGGAGAAAGGAGAAGGTAAGTTTTGCTAATTTTTATCTTAATATTTCCAACTTTTATTTACTTGACTTCGTTTTGTATCACCTGCTTTGTAAAATTCTTGCGTTACTGAGTGATTAAGTGACTGACAGACAATCATCATCATCATATCAGCCGAAAGACGTCCATTGCTGGACATAGGCCTCCCCCAAGCGTCGCCACAACGACCGGTCCTGTGCGTCACGCATCCATCGGCTACCCGCGACCTTCACCAGGTCATCGGTCCACCTTGTGGGAGACAATGCACAGCTGAAACTACTGGTCGTAGAAAGCTGAAATTGACATGTAGGTTCCTCCTGTCCCCAGGAGGGTAGGTTTCTTGGGCACTAAGACAGGATTTCCCGAAATTTCAATAGTTGTTCGTTTCCTCCGGGCCTCGGAAAGAACGTTAAGCCGCTATCATTCCCCGGATCCCGGCTATTATTTGTAGATTTTTGGCAGAAAATCTGACACCAGTCTTGCCAAAAATTACCGTGTTACCCAGTTATTGGGTTGTGGAGGTTTGGTAGGCAGCCGCTCCACGTAAAGTACTGGTATTCAGTTGAAGCCGATTTGACTGGAAGCCGACCCCAGTACAGTTGGGAAAAGGCTAGGCAGGTGATGATGGTCTAGATTGTTTGTAGTAACTTGAATATTCAGTGATGTTTACAAATAATTGTTTCATTGCAGCTAATAGATTCATGCTGGCTTTCTGCGTGCAAAAGAACTGGAAAGCTTTGAAGCATGGAGGCAGCGCTGAGGGTGGACTCTTCAAGTGTTTCCAAGCATTGAGGTATGGAGATCTTGGTTTTAAGTTTTATCATAATTCGCATTAAAATACTTCATCATCATATCAGCCGAAAAATGGCCATTGCTGGATATAGAGTGTCGCCACAACAACCGGTCCTGTACATCTCGTATCCTTCGGCTACCCGCGACCCACACCAGGTCATCGGTCTACCTTGTGGGAGGTCTTCCAATGCAGACTCTTAACTTTTTCCAAAAGACTTAACTTTTGGAAATACTAAGTAAAAATTAAGAAAAATGATCAGCTATTTACGCATTGCTCGACAAAATATCTGAAACAGCTGACTTTTTTACAATTTAAGGGTTGGTTGTTAACCCACTGAAAGATTACAATTCCGAAGGCTAATTAATTCTCGTGCTTCATTTAATTAGTTGTCATGCGACAATCAATGTCAAAATCTTACAAATGTACAATTTAGTGGTAATTTTTTCCAGCTCAATACAAAGATGCATATTGGAACGCTTTTTAAAAATATTATTCTCACTCCATCATTTAAAAGTCTCCTGTAAAAAAATGGGTTGTCTCCTAATCTCATCAATTATAAGTGCCGCATTTGGTAATAAATTTAGCACAAATGTAAACCAAATTCAAACTCAAGTTTGAATACTCAGGTTGAGTAACAAACAACCACACAATAGTTTGTGGTCATAAACATGATATTTCTTGCAAACCATTTGCTATAAACGCTATATCATTGATACATCGGATACTCGTACCATCTAACCGCAAAGCTGCAGCGCAATTATGACGATTTTAATCGCTGGGGAATATTCGTCAATGTTCCTTGCACGATTTTAATCACGGATGAGACTGATGTCTGATTGAGATGGCGAGAATCATCTCTAAATGTAGGCTAAGGTATTACTCTCGTAGATTATTGTAAAAGTACTTGGTAACTGCAGGAAATGCACGATTATTGCTATAGCAAGAGTTAGAATGCCTGTTCATTACAGCGGAGCGATGCACCGGAGCGGAGTAGAGGAGAAATATTAACCTATCATGTGTAACTCACGTGTCAGTGACTCACTCAAAATGTCAGTAACACACGTGGTGCGAAGATTTTGTGCAATTCCATTGGTTAAAATTTCTCCGTTTCTCCGCTCCGCTGCCTCGCTCCGCAGTCCGCTGTAATGGACAGGCACCTATCATGTCAGTCAAAATATCAGTGACTCACGTGGTGAGAAGATTTTATGCAATTCCATTGGTTAAAATTTCTCCGTTTCTCCGCTCCGCTGCCTCGCTCCGCAGTCCGCTGTAATGAACAGGCACACTTCTGACTCGGAATGAAATGTATGGGAATGAGCTGTTTTGATTGAAAAGAGAATTAAAATTAGAAAATCTAATCAATTCTTGCTATTTATACAACGTATAAACGCAATATCTTAAAAAGGGGTTATTTACACATCATTATGAACAACCCCGAAATCGCCACAAAAAAATCTGCTGTTTAATACATTTTGTCGAATTATCCTTTATTGAATAAAATTGGATTAAGTTTTCAAAAATGTGTGTCAAAATAAAATGTAATTTAAATCAAAAGCACTAAGGAGTCATCATCATCATCATATCAGCCGAAAGACGTCCACTGCTGGACATAGGACTAAGGAGTACTTCGAAGAAAATCACCCCCAAAATAACTTTCTACCCCTTTTTAACCCCGTTAGGGGATGAATTTCAATAAAATACGAAATACATCTTCCATAAATTCTGTTAAAAATGTTTCTGCAAAATTTTAAGTAGATTGGACCAAGGAATCACGTTGTCCCGCACAAACTTTGCCCTCCTTTTTCACCACTTTAGGGGTAGAATTTCGAAAAATGCTGTCTTATCGGATGCCTACGTCATACAAGGAACACACCCTCCAAGTTTCGGGTCTCTACCATCAGCGGTTAAAGCTGTGCGTTGATCCGTCAGTCATTCAGCACAAAGCATTTTATACGTATAGATTTACCCGGTTTCAACACTCAATAATTCATTCTAATACATATAATGAAACATCTGCAAAGTACATAAGCTTTGGAGTTTTAGACAAATCCTATGTGAAATGATAATTGCGCTACAGCGAATGCGGTTAACCGTTGGCTTTTGATGCATCCTCGATACGGCGCGGCGGTACATATGTGCGAGTACGTAGGTTGGAAGGTACTACACGTTATACGTGGCTTACCAAGCGCGAATGCCTAATTTGAAATGATTAAGTAATGGCGGTTTTTGGGCATGTAGTTCCTGTTATGAAGAATCTTGTTTTTTCTTGTTTTAAGAGGACACGCGGGCAGAGAGACTTTGTAAAACGTCATAATTCGAGGTTTGGCTCTCACCTGTTTCCTCCTCCAATATTGGACACCTTTAAAATATATTTCATAAACTGAATAAGAAGGATATTATACTGTGCTTTATGTTGTCCTTTTTGATAATATATTTACCATACAAGCACTAACCCTCAAAAAAATATGAGCGTCATCATCTCATCATCATCAGCATATCAGTCGAAAGACGTCCACTGCTGGACGTAGGCCTCCCCCAAGCGTCGCCACAACGACCGGTCCTGTGCGTCTCGCATCCATCGGCTACCCGCGACCTTCACCGGGTCATCGGTCCACCTTGCTCATCTCGCTGCAAGTAAAATACTGATATTTAGCTGCACCCTAGATCAGACATCAAACTAAAGGTCAACATAATTGGGAACAGGTACAACAGAATAATGTTCTTCAGACATAACCTGGGGGCCTACTGTTTAAGTCCGAAGTCCGCAGTTTCGGCATTTGTTACGGGCGTTTTCTATTCCGTACCACCTAACCACTAAGAATGAATTACAACCATTGATTATAAAAAACCCAAGATACACACTCAGCATCTCAAAAACGTCCGCAAAAAACAAGCGCCCAATGTATAATTGGGCGCATACTGCACTGCTTTGTAAAAACAACTTTAAGCGATCCGTGTAAGGTTGAATTTGCAAAAAAAATGCGCATCACTGGCCATACTGCACTGCTTTGTAAAAACAACTTTAAGCGATCCGTGTAAGGTTGAATTTGCAAAAAAAATTGTTTATAGTATAACTACACACAACTCACACATGACACGTACATGTCAGTTTTTGACGACAGTTTCGAGTGTTGCATTTGTTCGAGACTGTGCATCTTGGGTTTTTATATATCAATGATGACAACACGATTATTTTATCAGTTACTGTCAAATCGTGTCTTCATTCTTAGTTCGGGTTCGGAACTAATCTTAATTCCGTAGATGGTAAGGAGTAGAAAATTCCCGTAAATAAGGCCGAAACTACGGACTTCGGGCTTATAGAGTAGGCCCCCAGACATGATGCTGGAGAATTTGCTGCACTACTTCTTCTTTCTAGATAAAATAGGAAGTAGATCGACGGGCTTCTTGGAGGACTGTCTTCCTGTTGATTCCACGCCCATTTTGAATCAAGATGAGGAGAAAGCAGCAAACATTTTTGTGTGTAAGTTTTCATGATCATGTTTTGTTTCAGATTCTACACTATGGTGATGATTCTCGGACTACATTCGATGATCTTCATCGGCTATGGATACACGGCTAACCCGGAGTTTATTGAAAATGTAAGTTGTTTACAATATTTCTAGCATAAACGGTATATCAACTGTGTCGAAATTGTAGAATATAATTCCACCTAGTCCGTTCCATAATCTGACTACTACCAGTATATGGTGGACATCCCACCCATATGCAATAAAACTTTTTGGAGGTACTTTGATCGAGCGTATAAGTAAACGGAACTGCCTGCCGGAGTCGGTGTTTCTTGATAGCTACAACATGGGGGTCTTTAAGTCAAGAATGGGCACGTTATTTCCTGGCCAGCGTGCTCCATCGTTGACCAAATCATCGCTTCTCTGTGAGATTATAGTCAATCAGCTTATCAATAATATTAATCCAACGGGTCTATAAAACCCCATTTCGCCAAGTTGTGTTTGCCACGACATACACTTGTGGGTGCGCAACCGATTGAGTGTTTTCCATATAGTCCAGTGCAGTTTTCGTCCAGATGGCAGATAGTCCTGGGGTATCAAGTATTCGGGAGATGGTAGATGTTTTTCTTCCCACAGCTTACTTCTCGTATTAAGTGAAACACGGATGGGCTTTAGTCAGTAAGAGTCTGACACTCCTTCTTGCTCCGTCCAGGGCAGGAGAAGTCATTTAAAGATCTACATAAAAAGATAGTTGGTCTGTCAAAAAAATGCCTAGCTTCAAAAACAAACCGACGCGGCCCCATATAAAACTTGTAAATTAACCAAATAGTTTAAACATACGTCACAGACCTATGGCATGGAAAACCACGGAATGTCACCGATTTAACAAAACATTAATTAAATGAATCCGTATCGAAGCCATTAATAACCGATGACGTGATTAATTGAAATGCAATTGGTTTGCAATTCATTGAGGATTGTGATGAATAATTATATTATTGGGCTAGCGGTCATTGAACCAAAATATTGGCGGAAGATTGTGTCCGTTTGTAAGTTTTGCCTATGGTTGATAGAATCAACAGCTTCTTGCCCAAATCTCTGACAACCCAGTTACTGGGTCTCGAACATTCAATTAAATAACCCCATGCGACACCCCTCTGTGCTTCAGAAAGAACAGCAACATTGCCACGGTGATTTATTCTTAAACATCTTAAAATACACAAAATAGGAAGTAACCAAAAATCCGGGATTGTTAGTTTTACAACACGAACTAAAGCTAAAGCACTTTACCAACTGTTTCACAATTTGAGTGCATTAACTGCACTATAATAAAGCTGCGTTTAGTTATATCTTCGTTGTAAACTTGCTTGAGCAACTCCAGCCTTGTATAATACGGTAGAGTAAATGCCAAGGAGGAATTGTTGTACTGTAGATACTAGATGCAAAACCATATTTACTAATATTCTAAGAGACTATTATGGAACGCCTTCCATATATACAAATGCATGCATGTAGATATTCATCTACAAATAAGGATAAGTAACCTTATACTTATTTGTTTGGTTAAGAAATTCTGTCATTTCGAGTGAGAAAAGAATTTGAATGAGAAAATAACAACTTAAGAGTTCAATTACAGTACAAACAGAATATATATATTTTTTTTAATTAAAAATTATTAGGTCCATCAACCAAAAACAGTTATTTATTGCATAGGCTTATCTCTTTAATACCATTGTCCATTGCGAGCGAGCAAGGCAGCGGAGCGGAGAAACGGAGAAATTTTAACCAATGGTATTGCATTAAATCTCCGTACCTCGTGAGTCACTGAAATTTTGACTGACATGATTGGTTAATATTTTAAATGTGACAGTGTGTGTGTGTCAGTGACTCACGTGGTGCGGAGATTTTATGCAATTCCATTGGTCGAAATTTCTCCGTTTCTCCGCTCCGCTGCCTCGCTCCGCAAATGGACAGACAGCCTGATAGTGTCTTTATCTGACGTTTGTCTTACGGACAGCGAATTCACAAACCGTTTCGTGTTAAATATAATTTAGTTTAACTAAAGAACACTTTACTGAAATGGTTTTATGGCTAACTAGTTTACCCGCGCAAGTTCGTCTGCTCCGCTCCTATTGGTCTTACCGTGATAATATATAGCCTTCCTCTATAAATGGGCTATCTAACACTGAAATAATTTTGCAAATCGGGCCAGTAGTTCCTGAGATTAACACGTTCAAGCAAACAAACAAACTCTTCAGCTTTATATATTAGTATATAGAAGTATAGATAAGGTACTGCCTTATCTATACTTCTATATACTAGATACGAGATCGGAGAGGTTTCATGTGAAATGCTACGGCTTCAGATGTATCCAGTTACATTAGACGATCCCAACATATTTCAGACTACCATTTCGCCTGAGACTTCGTCTGCGCATATTTGGTCCCTTTTTCAGTCCCTATAAGGTTGGAATTATTTCCAAAAATGCCTTCTTAGTGCTCACTTATATCATAAAAATAAACCTAGTGCAAATTTTAATGTTCCTAGTCCACAGCCAAAACTATTTGGACTAGCCAAGAAGTTTTGGCTGTGCGTTGATATGCCAGTTGATATATCAGTTTCCGAGTTATAGATTTAGAAGATGGACTGAGTAGATAATGTTGCGCAACTTTGCAACTACTTTTATAAAGCCTAAGTAAACAGAATCGTGTAAACTAGTCTTAACGGTCGGCTAAGTAAAACAAGTTCTGCCGCTCATATGCAATAGTTCGACGGCAGCGTACCATTTATACAGTATTGCGATAAACTGGTAAGTTACTGGCCGACACTTTTCCTTTAAAGAGGTTGCAATTTCCTATATTATTGGTGTATTTTAATCGATTTCCAAAAAAGAGGAGGTTCTCAAATCGGTTGGTATTTTTTTTTAATGTATGTACACCGATTACTTCGAGGCTTCTCATCCGATTTATTTGATTCTTTTTTAGTTCAATACTTACTGTTTGGCCCCGAATTTTTTTTTAATTGCGATGGGTTTGCTCTTGACTCAAGTCTAGGTCAGAGATGACAGAGACAAAGTCTACGATGGAGCGAGCTTACCCAGAAGGAGCCTGTTCATTCGCATTCAGTTTAGATCAGAAGTTTTTATTTTATGAGCATTTTTGCTTAATTTCGGCGTAGAAGATGGCGTCATCTGTATCACCACTAATTGTAAATTTATCTTCATCACTACACTAGCAGTGCAATTTTGTAAATATCTCGAGTGAGCGGTCAATCTATACAAACAAGTTGAAAAGCCAGTTTACTTCGTGCTTACTGTACGTAAGTTGTCACGGTGAGATGTTGACAGAATATACCAGTTCTACTCGATGCACTCAATAACTACCAACTAATAGATAATTCTTCCGTTACCAACTGTCTGAGCAGTGGCGGGGCAGGACTAAAATTTGGTGTGGGCATGATTGGCATTTTGCGAGGCTCTTTAGGTCTTACCTAAGAATAGATAGATTTTTTTAGTAGATTTTCAAAGGTTGGATTCTACAATTTGTGGGTGAATCACGGCGGATCCAAGCAAACCGAGCTCAAAAACAATTGGAAATAGACTTGGATAAGTTGGTTTTTCGGCCACGTCGCTCCGAGTGACTGACAGACACACATACAACACAGTATGAGTAAAAGCTAGTCATATATATTATTTTAGCAAGATCATTCATGACTTACAATTTCCTCCAAATTCAAAACGAGTCAAGCAAACCCAAAACTAATACGCGAACACCAAAAAAGGTACACAAGTGCCATCCATGACCCATATTAGCCCATAATAGCACTCAAATAAAGACCAAAATAAACAAACACACTTGCCGCGCAACTTAACCGCGAAAACTGTTGACCTAGACATGTCAACGACCCCTTGCGTAACAACAGAACCGGTTATAACTGGATCTGAGTTGAGTGTTTATTTTTATTGTTAGTTGGTAACAATAATAAACGGTTCTTTTATTAAGTAACGAGTCGTTTTATTTAGCAATTGTTTCATTTTTTGTAGTCTAAGATGCATTTTTAATGTTGAAGTCTGGTATTTCCTGATCTCATTTGATTGATAAATGGAAAAAAGGGAAGCAGAAGTGTTTTTGTTACTCAAACTATGTGGATCGCAATACCCTCATATTTTATTAACTTTATTGTCATGGTAGAAGCGATAAACGTACAATAAGGTGCTGATTCCTTTCGAGAATACTGGAATCTAGAAAATAATATCGTTGGAATATCAGCATTTTCAGCAAAATATTTTGTTTGAGTTTTGCACCGTAATATTATAGGCATTACTTTGGGTAAATCCATGACAGTATTACATCAACATTTTTTAGATCTGGACTTAAATTTTGGTGAAATTTAAACGAAATAAATGTAGGTAACTCAAATAATATGAAATTCCTCCGTTACTTGGGGACTGAATAAGTGACTGACAGACAACACACAGCCAAAACTACTGGTCATAGAAAGCTGAAATTTGGCATAGGTTCCTTGCAAAGTATGAGAGAGAACTAAGAGAGGATTTCGCGAAATTCTTACGGGAATGGGAAAGAACGGGATATGCACAAAGTCGCGGACAAAAGCTAATTGAAAAATATAATAATGCTGCCTGAAGGTTTTTTTATTAACATGTTTTGTATGTCTGCTGTATACCCTCTTTCCGGTGGGTCGCCTTCTTCGCCCAATCCAGTAAAGTCGTCTCGCCAACTGCAGCATTCCTCGGCGAAGACGCCTATCCTCTGACTCCTACTGCGTATCGACTGAAAAACCATAAACCAGTCCTCAATATAGCAAACGCTGTTTTCAATATCACAATTACTTAAATCTTTTACAAAATTACAATCAAATTAATCAACTGCCCTCCATCGCAACTTGACGCAAGTAACCACTAAATGATGTAGCAACCGCAATCATTTAATAAAGTGAATTGCTTCCGACCTGCGCGCGCGCTGCACTGGTTAACACGTTCGGGAAAGAAAGTAAGTTTCGGTTTCGGTTTCGAATGGTTTATGCTCAAACCTTTTAGGAATACTTTCATTGTGCATACGGCTAAGGTGCGGAATTACCTGTCGGAGTCTAGGTTCCCTCATAGCTAAAGCCTGGGTGGCCCAGGTGAACTGATAAATAAACTCAAACTGGAATCATTTAATTCTATTATACCATTTACAGGCACTTTTCAATTGTCAAGGTGAGGTGGTCAAAAAAAAAAATGGCCAAGTGCGAGTCGGACTCCCGTGCAAAGGGTTCCGAACGAATTTAGTTTTTTTAACACTACAGACTTCTAATAGGTTTTCCTGAAATCGTTAGGTAAAGATCTATTATTTTCAAAATTTAAGGCTCGGTAGCTTCGGAGATAATGGGGGGGAATGGTAATTTTTCGTCTAATTTCTTGAATAACTTCAAAACCGTTTATTTTAAAATTATGAAAAAAATATAATTAAAACCCTCACAGTAAGCCCTTTTATTTGATATGTCGCACGATATTGTTCAAAAATCTTTTTTTTTTAATTTTATAGTTTGGCCCCCAAAAGTGACCCCCATACAAAAAATTTAATGATGTACGTAACGCGACCATGTTTGGGTCATAGAATTCCATATGTGTACCAAATTTCAACAGAATCGTTCCAGTGGATCCGGAGAAAACTGGCTGTGACAGACGGACAGACAGACAGACAGATTTACAGACAGACAGACAGACACCCGAGTGATCTATAAGGGCTCCTTTTTTTTTCGCAACCCTAAAAGTGAAGCTATTTTCACGTTCTAAAGCAAAGATCTCTATGGAGAAGAACGTGCAAGTAATATCCACGGACACCCTTTTAAAAATAATAAATTATTACAAAGTTTTGTTTACATCATGTATATTTATTTATTTAGGTTTGCCAACAGAGGCTACACAATCACATGCATCACAATATACACAGGGACAAACACAAGAGTGCGCTTCCAATTATAGGCGACCACAGCATTCACTTATTATCTAGGTAGGTACATCAAGTCATAGTTAGTCAGAAATCATCCATACATGTGAGAACGATGTAAGAGACGAGCAGGATAAAAGCGTCCGGAAAAAAAGGATCAATTCAAAGAAATAATTAAAATAAACCAAGGCAGCTGAGAAATGACCAGTCCCAACTGATGGCACCCGTTCACAAACATGACGCATGCGCTAGCACCATTCGGCATTTTGAAGGGAGCCAAATGATCCAACGCATACGCCACCATCAGCTAGACTAGAATAACTTCTAGGACAGCATGCTCCATTGACGATCACATCACGCTTTCCATCAGGTATTAGGATTGTGACCAAATGCGTCTATCATTCATAAAAAATACACGTGGGTTTTTCCAAGATATCTTTCAAAAACATCGTAACTTGACAAATTACGAACACAAGACATCGGCCCAGCCATTTTTATTTATTTAGATTGGAATATTGTCAAGAGCCAGCTAGAAGGCAAAGGCAATCATTGTTTGTAAATAAAGAGTGACCTCATGATTGTCCTTAATCATCAAACCAATGCTATCCAATAATGGTCACCATACACAAGTTTGAGGTCGTAAGCTATACTGCTGAGCACGAGGTCCTGGATTCAAATTCCGAGTCGGGCACTGTAATTTTAGACTTATCCATCAGGAATTTCTCTGTAGCATACCGGAGTCTGTGTGCTCGGTTGATGAAAGACTCGTCACAATGGGCATAAAAGTAGTTGGCAATTTGTGAGAGCACTTTTAGAATACTTATTTTTATTTATTTTTGTGGATGGGAAATCATTAAATAACTCTTTTCCTCTCTAGGCGGGGCGGGAGGGGAAATGCCAAACTCATCAACCTATGTTCCTAGTGTACCCGCTGAACTCTTTCGACCAAATCTTAACCTTTGCGGGATTAGAACATCTCTGTTTAACACTTCGTAAAGTACTTGTGTGATATAACAACATTATTATTCTGTAGTAAGTGATGTGATAACGCAATGCTGGTCACTTACCTGCAAGTGGTGTAGCAATTGCAATCAAATTGGATTGCTTCTTCCGTTCTGCGCGCGCGCATTCTAGTAGCAGGTTCGGAAAAGTGATTGTGGTGTTTGGTAATTGTAATACTGTTAGGGGCCTGCTACAAGGTAAGGGCGACCATTGTTTGATGATGAAGGGCACCTAAATTTAGTGATCGATGGTCACCATGCTCGCGTCTGTCACAGAGACTGCATTACTAATAACATTCGAGTCGTCGAAAGGGTGTTCTGTTGAGTCCCTCTTCTATCATCATCATAATATTCTTGCCCTTGTTCTCATGTTACTTGGGATGCATACGTTTCCTTATTCTATTCTGCTTCGTCAACTGCCACTCTTAATTTACTCCCTGATCTACCATTATTAATTAAACAAGACGTCTTGTTGCATTGTTCATTTTCTTCTCCTTCTCTATCCACTTTTATATTCTGACCTCTATTAGCCATGTCGTCATCATAGGTTTATGATGATAAAGTTGAAAGAACATCGTTTCTATTGGTTAATAGATGTTCTTTCAACTTTACTGACACTAGAACCAATTTCAAATTTTGTCAGTATATTTTGCTATAATGAAAATAGACTGCATAAAGCGGGGATACGAATGTTGAGATGAATGTACGGAGTAACAAGAATGGGTTAAGTGAGAAATGAATACATTAGAGGTAGTTTAAAAGTGGCGCTAGTGATGGAGAAGTTAAAAGGGACCCGCTTGGTATGTTCTTGTGATGGATGGATGAAACGCATGTAACTAAAAAAGAGTTAGAATATTAAAATGTGGATGGATAGAGAGGGAGAGGAAGGCCAAAGAAAAGATGGATGGATTGTGTGAAGAGCGATATGAAAGAAAAGTTAGTGATAGCGTGTTGGCTGATAGCACAGAATGGAAGAAAAAAAAGTGTTGCGCACCCCAAGTAACATGGAATAAGGGCAGGAAGATGATGATGATGACATTGACTGACATCCTGCACTACTTTACTTACTAAAAAAAAAAGTCTATTTCAAATGTTGACAAGTATGGCATTATTAATTTACGGTTTATTGCAGCAACCAAACCTCGACGACTGACAGTATAAGATATTATAATCTTGTGAAAGAAAAATCATCCAATTGGTCATTACTTCGTCACCCAGAAGTTTTAGAAATAAACTAAAACAAACAATGCATTATGCTGACGTCACATCATTGCATATCGCAACGCTTTTAGTAAAACCGTTCACCGTTAAGAAGTTTGGTGAAATACATGTTTTATTTTGCCATTTTTGACGTTAATCGCATGATCAAATTTGTTCTTACATTATTTTGCGTCATGTTTAAAGAAATATGATAAAATGAGGAAAAGTGACATCAGACATCAGGGCGATGCTTTATTAAGTAACCATAATTATGCTCACTTGAAATATGTGAGCTTGTAGAAAAGTTTGTGGCTAAAGAATAACAGCCGCACAGGCCGATCTTCAAGATGCAACGCTTGCCGAGGTCGGTCTTTGGATGGGAGAACATCTTAACCGAGATTCCATCGTGCCTCGGAAAGCACGTTAAGCCGTTGGTCCCGGTTATCATTTGTATATCTGTGGCATTCGTTACGGATTGTCAGAAAATCTGACACCAGTCTTGCCCAAAAGTACCTTGTTAGCTAGTTAAAAGATAGTGGAGGTCTGGTAAGCAGCCGCTCCACGTAAAATACTGGTATTCAGCTGAATTCAGTTTGACTGGAAGCTGACCTCAATATAGTTGGGAAAAGGCGAGACAGATGATGTGCTGATGATGCTTACTGGAAATTAACGTACCTGTTATTCTTGGATGTCAATCCGGATCTATTTTTTTTACTATAGGGAGCTAGTGACCTCAAGTTTGTTCTACAGTTATATGAGCGTAATCTTTAGCAAAATGTGTTTAATTATTTGATGTTGACAGAACGCAATTTATCGCGATAATGTTTCTATTCAATACCAGCCTAGTCCGAATTATTTTATCCCGTAGTATGCCTTGAAGTCCGATAATTAAGGCAAGATGGCGGAACCAATCGTATCACTTTGACTTTGCGATGGGGTAACCCTGTATAAAAGAAACTGTTTTTCTCCTTTCCAGTCTTACGATGACTTCTTCAAATCCCTCCTCTTCAACGCTCGCGTGATAGTGCAGATCTTCTTCGTGATGGGAGGGTTCCTCATGGCATACAAGATGCTAGTGTACGCTGAGACTCACCAATTTACGTTGAAGACTGTTCCCATGGCGCTGGTCAATAGGTGGCTCAGGTAAGATAGGGCTCTCGAGGTTCTGTTACAAAAATGTCTTGCTTGCGTGCTTGGGCACGGTTGAAAGATCACTTGACGAACTAAATTAACATTGGAAGCACAAAGTTTACTATGAAAGGAAACGAGTCCCATAAAATGCTGCATAAATGCTTGCTTCTTATGAGCAGCTATACTTATGTATGACACAAAAGAAAAGACAAAGTTGACATACATTAAAAGGAAGAGAGACAGCGTTTAAAATATTAGTACGACGCCAACCTAAAGATTGAATGCTAACATTAATAATAAGGGTGAAATAAAACATGTCCTTGAACTGAAGGCCTGCAGTCTCGACATAGATAAAGATTGCGTAGCGACCGAATTTGGTCGAACTTAACGACCAAATTCGGTCGCCCGTACACAGTAAATTTCGAACGCAATCCACGGGTCATACCATTGATTTTGACCGTGGAATGCGTTCGAGATTGATTGAGAATGTATGTCGACACTTCCCGCCCAGATCTGTTTTGGTGACAATCCATGGTAAGGAATAACGTTATGAGATTACACTAGGAATCGATCTGCTGTCCTTTTCACCTGACTGCGCCAGAAGAAGGGTTATGTTTTTCGGGTGTATGTATGAATGTATGTATATTTCTTTGGCACGCTCTGTAGTTAGTTTAAAGCCTAGATTCTAGCTACGTGTCTCCTATCCTTTACTTTCTCACAATATATTGTCACTGAATGCCATCAGTTAGATCTCCAAAATAATAACAAACACTTTTCTTTCTCAGGTTAATGCCGGCAGTGTTAGTGGTAATGGGCCTGGCTATGACCTGGGTGCCCCATATGGGCTCTGGCCCCATGTGGGATGCAGTGGTGATGAGAGAACGAGACATGTGCCGAATGAACTGGTGGCAGCTGGTGATCCTGAGCCCTAATCTATTCCCGTTCGAGCATCTGTGTTTACCTCAAGCTTGGTAAGTTTTATTGCTTATTTCTTTATCATTAAAGTACTTATGTTGTCTTCTTAATTCCACAGTGGATGTTAGCAATTTCAAATCATGTGTGACGTTTAAGTTGCCTGGGAAATCAAATGACTCCTACCGCTCTGGGCGGAGCAAAAGGGATTGTCAGACTCCTACTGACTAAAACCATGATCCTCCATTCATGTTCCTCCTAGTGCAAGTGCCCTTTGCGTTCCAGGGCCGCGGTGACTCTATCGAACAAACTCCGCAATCCTGGCAGACATTGCCCTATCGAAAGAATTCAAGTTTAGAACCGGTTTCAGTTTGACGTTCGACGATGTGTGTCAAAATTAGTTAGCAATGTCAAATATTCTGTGAATCATAAGAAACTTGGTACCATAGCCAAGTCCTGAAAGGAAAAAAAAAATGACAGTTTTGAAAGGAATTACCCTTTTAAACCTTTAGTTCAGAGTTGGCTGATGGATGGCCATGAAGTTATCGTCTTCCTAGTATTTTTCCAACTGCCTCCGTGGTCGAGTAGTTTAGGCGTTTGCCTTATGACCTTGTGGTCGTGTGTTTGATGCCCACCGGAAGCACACTTTTTATTTCATTCCAGTTTGGCTAGGACATTGCAGGCTTGAATCACCTGATTGTCTGATAAAAGGTGATTCCATGCTTCGGAAGGCACGTATAAGCCGGTGGTCCCGGCCGCCAAATGGCGGTCGTCAAATAATCCATGTCAGAGGCCCTTGAGGCGGTTTAGAAACTCTGACACTAGGATGTGTGGGGTCGTTAGACCTTACTGCCCACACGATAAGAAGAAGAGTATTTTTCCCATTAACTTTAAAGTAGGCTTCCATTCTAACCAGATGTTTATTGCCATGGAGCGACTGCCTATCTCGAAGGGTATCTCAGGATAACGCAATAAGTAAGCTACAAAGTAATATAGTAGTAAAAACACACTTTATCGCTAAAATAAAGACTATCATCTTCATTAAAACCGGTCAATGAACTCGAATAATAAAACTACATACTTAAAACACCAAACAAACAATTAATTTTGAAGGAAAAGGGAAACGCTTACCTAAATCAGAGACGCGTTAACTACAAATGTGGCAATTTGCCCGCAGTGTCCATGAAACTGTTGGTCTTGATGCAATCGCAATCACGCGGAACGGGGGCCTGGTCTTTTAGCCCAATTAGTTGTTGTTACTGGCAAAATATAAAATGTGAGTAGGTAGTTTAATTGTAAGAATGTTGAATTGCAACAAATACGGCATGTTTATTTTAAATGATGGCATCATTTGAGTTATGTGTCGTAGGTCGTGGTTTCGTACCCACTGTTAATTATTGCATCATCGTTGAAGGCAATTTACACGTCGGTGTGAAGAAAAATCTGTTTGCCTATCCGTGAGTCATAGCCTTTTGATTCGATAGAATGAAATGAAAAAAAAAACCTCGTGTAAGGTAATATGCATTTTGAGGATGAGGTCAGTTTTGGGGGTTGTTGAAAGTTTAAAAATTAATTTTTCAAACTGTGCCCTGTGCATATCAAATGAAAGGACTTGTACTGAAATTCACAAATATATTAATTTTTTGGTGGCAAAATAAATCGACGGCACGGTTGGCGCAGTGGTTGAGCGATTGGCTGCTGTGCTGCGTGTCGCGGCTTCGATTCCCGCACGGAATCAATATTTTTATGGCCTACAGATAGTTGTTCCGGGTTTGACTGAAGGAGAAATTCCTAGTGTAGTTACCCCACAAAAAGACTGTCTCGTGTATCGTTTTATAAAAAAAAAAAATATAATATTAATGTTATTAATGACAATATTGACCAAATGACCACCAACAATATAAATAATAGTTCTTTACTTGTAGATTATAGGATGACCTATTATCTATAGTTTTAAAGTACCTAACCTGTTAGAAGTCTGTGGTGCTTCAATAAAGATATAATTCGTTCGAAAACCCTTTCGCGCGAAACCGACTCGCTGGGACGACATTGCGACTGGAATTTGAACGTATTACAGGACGAGAATTGGCCTTCAGAAGGTTTTTTTTAGGAATGGTAAATGGTAAATCATCAAATGACTGCTTCCACTCTGGCCGGTGCGGAGTGTCAGACTCTTACTGACTAAAACCCATCCGTGTTCCTCCTAATGCCCTTTGCATGCCATGGCCACGGTGACTCTTTCGAACAAATATTTTGAAGTATACAAATAACATCACAGTAACGTTAACGTAAGTGAATTTTGAATATAATAACTACAACGCCGTAGTACTCTGGTTTATTTCTATACGAGATACACAATACAGTATCCAATTCAATTAAATATTATGTGCGAAACGAGTACTATATTTATAGTAAAACAAGCTGACCCGCGCAACGTCGTCTGCGTCACAATTTTCATTACTGCTCCGCTCCTATTGGTCTTAGCGTGATGATATATAGCCTATAGCCTTCCTCGATAAATGGGCTATCCAACACTGAAAGAATTTTTCAAATCGGACCAGTAGTTCCTGAGATTAGCGCGTTCAAGCAAACAAACAAACAAACTCTTCAGCTTTATATATTAGTATAGATATAGATTTTACGTTACGCTATGATACGTCAAAAACATTCGTGCTAGGTTCTCAGATTGCTTTAGTATTTCAAGTAGGTAAACTACCTATACTCCATCGGAGTAGGTAGTTAACTAAAGGTAAACAATGTTGATATGTCTTTTTACCCGACTACGGCAAAGCCAAAAGGAAGGGTAATGATTTTAGCAGTCTATGTATGTATGTATATAACTATGTTCCACTCTTGCGCCTAAACCACTGGGCCGATTTTTATGATTGAGGTATCAATAGATTCTTAAAAACGTTCCGGGTGACATAGGCTATATAAATTATTCCTAAATGTATTATGATGGAGTTGACACGTACATTTCTGTCCACGAAAAAAATAAATTTCCGATAATTGTGATATGTTTGATATCAAAAGAAAGGTCTTGATGAGCACATTACAAATATGTATGTATATCATATTGTCTAAGTAAACGTATATGTTTAAATTGCTAACAAACAAGTAATAGCGAGCCTGCACTTCGCGCGACGTGGCTGTACAATTTAGTGAAAAACATGATCAAAGCGATACCAACGCGATGTTAATCAAATCTTTGAAATCTTTACGATTTGATATGCCACTCATTAGAAGAAAAATACATAAAGCGAAATATTTATGTTCCGTATTTATTAGAAGCTCGATAGATGGTGTTAGCGTCGAAATAAATCACGCCATGCTTTCGTCTCTGATGTCGCTTTGCCCCGTAATGGGACGTGGTGAGCGGTCACGACCCTGCTGTTGGCAACCCCTCGACCCGTAAAACGGGCCTCTCACTGTGTCCCATAGCTAAAAATGCTTAAATTCGTCGAGTGTGCGCCTGCCCAAAAAGTGATAGCAACTCATACGCAACGTGTATAAATATATGTTGTATACTGCAGGCGCGCTGCGGCGCCGTTATTTCAGTCAGTGTCGCATTTTCACGACACCTAGTCGGCAGTCAACAGGTTTCGTTTGTTTTTTACCCGACTACGGCAAATCCAAAAGGAAGGGTTATGATTTTAGCTGTCTATGTATGTATGTATGTATATGTGTATGTTCCACTCCAGCGCCTAACTAAACCACTGAACTGATTGTGATAAATAAGGTATAAATAGATTTGTAAGAACTTTGCGGCTGACATAGGCTAGGTTGAAAGTGAAAATGTATAATTTTCACTTTATTTAAAATGCGAGAAAACGTAAATACACAAGTAAATTACTGACTCTGAAAAAAAAAATTGAGATAATTATAACATGTTTGGTATCAAAGGAAAGGTCTTAAGGAGCATTTTACAAATATGTACATATCTTATATTGTCTAAGTAAATAAATATGTATAAATTGTTAACAAACAAGCGACAGTGAGTATTACTGAGAAAGTATCTATGTACAATCTGTAGAAGAGTCGTTGTTGTACATTAAAATAAAATAAAATAGCCAGGAATAGGTACTAACAGAAACCATTTCCAGCATTTAATTTTGTGACCATTTGTCTGTTTAGTTGTTCAAAACACGTGGAAAGTATAAAACGAATGCAGATAACTTTTATCAATTGTAATTTTGTAACTCAAAGTACAAAATTAAGGTTTTGTTACATCCGAATCGGTTCGCTCTATCAAAAGATATGTAAGCATTTTCTTATCTTATCGTTAGGGATTTATCGACATATGTAACCGAATTGATATTTTGCTAGATCAACTGCAAGGTCGATGGATAGCATTCTTAATTTGATCTCAATTTAGCGGTGTTCTTCACGGAAGAAGGACCTTCGCCCATGTCTACATGTAACCTGACTTATAAAAAGCTAAAGCTGTTAAAAGATAGACCCGTATAAGTTTCCCAGGTCTTAAAACTGGAAAGTTGCAGGGACCAGCCGATAGATATGTGTATATAATATCTATCCAGCCTTTTCCCAGCGTTCCGCAGTTGAATACCAGTAATTTACGTGGTGCGACAGATCTCCACAACAGAGAAACAGGGTAACGCGGTACTTCTTGACAGACCTGGTGTCAGATATTCTGGCTTCTGAATATCCGTAACATCTGCCCAAAATCTACAAATAACAGGCGGGACCAACGGCTTAACTTGCTTTCCGAGGCACGGAGGAGTCTTAGTATGCGTTGTTTAACCGAGAAGATCGACTCGCGTGGCTTTTATCATTTAGCCCCGAGATTCTCAGAGATCATTATTGATAATTAGCCGTATTAAATAGGATGAAAAGTCTGACAACTTATGTTACTTATGATTTTGTATCTTTAAAATAATAATAAGTATGTATTATTATATTGTTGTGTGTCGGATTGGCATCCCCAACTCTACGTTATAGCGCGAATTTTGCGAACAGTCTCCTGAAGTTACTGTTTAATATTAAGTAGCAATGTAAGTAAATCCAGACTCTATGACTTTTTACGTTTTAACTTATAATAGATAAACAAAATTAAATGAGTCAGAGTTCTTTAACATACTGTATATTAAAGAACTTTGACACATTAAATTTTTGTGAAAATCAATTTTCCGGTTTAATGCGGAAACCTGGCAACATTAGGTCACCCGCAGGCCTTAACGGCTTATCATCCGTGGTGAGGGGCAAAGCCCCGTGATAGGTTCGTTGCGACTTTTAAGACAAGACAAAGTTTTGAGTTTTAAGACAAGACATAAAGTGTTGGTTATCTATCTATGTTCTAAATCTTCATCATCTGTCCAACCTTTTCCCAAATATATAGGGTTCGGCATCCAGACAAACTGGATCCAGCTGAATACCACACCCCAATAACTGGGTGATCCGGTACTTTTTGGCCAGACTGGTGTCAGTTTATCTGGCTTGTGACAATCCGTAACGACTGTCAAAAGTCTACAAAAAACAGGCGGGACTTTCCGAAACACGGAAGAGTGATGGTATGATAAGATAAGACGATCAACCATCCACAGACCGACTTCAGCAACAGTGGCGTAGTTAGCATGGGTGACACCTGGGCCACCCCGAAATATTTATGCGTTGCGCGGTTGCAGTTATAAATAGAAACGATTTTTAAAACGGAAAAGTATAAAATAAAAAATTTAGTTTAAAAAACTGTAACGTCAGGTTACAGTTTTTTAAACTAAATTTTTTGACAGTCGTTTTGACAGTCGTTACGGATTGTCACAAGCCAGAAAAACTGACACCAGTCTGGCCAAAAAGTACCGGATCACCCAGTTATTGGGGTGTGGTATTCAGCTGGATCCAGTTTGTCTGGATGCCGAACCCTATATATTTGGGAAAAGGTTGGACAGATGATGAAGATTTAGAACATAGATAGATAACCAACACTTTATGTCTTGTCTTAAAACTCAAAACTTTGTCTTGTCTTAAAAGTCGCAACGAACCTATCACGGGGCTTTGCCCCTCACCACGGATGATAAGCCGTTAAGGCCTGCGGGTGACCTAATGTTGCCAGGTTTCCGCATTAAACCGGAAAATTGATTTTCACAAAAATTAAATGTGTCAAAGTTCTTTAATATACAGTATGTTAAAGAACTCTGACTCATTTAATTTTGTTTATCTATTATAAGTTAAAACGTAAAAAGTCATAGAGTCTGGATTTACTTACATTGCTACTTAATATTAAACAGTAACTTCAGGAGACTGTTCGCAAAATTCGCGCTATAACGTAGAGTTGGGGATGCCAATCCGACACACAACAATATAATAATACATACTTATTATTATTTTAAAGATACAAAATCATAAGTAACATAAGTTGTCAGACTTTTCATCCTATTTAATACGGCTAATTATCAATAATGATCTCTGAGAATCTCGGGGCTAAATGATAAAAGCCACGCGAGTCGATCTTCTCGGTTAAACAACGCATACTAAGACTCCTCCGTGCCTCGGAAAGCAAGTTAAGCCGTTGGTCCCGCCTGTTATTTGTAGATTTTTGGCAGATGTTACGGATATTCAGAAGCCAGAATATCTGACACCAGGTCTGTCAAGAAGTACCGCGTTACCCTGTTTCTCTGTTGTGGAGATCTGTCGCACCACGTAAATTACTGGTATTCAACTGCGGAACGCTGGGAAAAGGCTGGATAGATATTATATACACATATCTATCGGCTGGTCCCTGCAACTTTCCAGTTTTAAGACCTGGGAAACTTATACGGGTCTATCTTTTAACAGCTTTAGCTTTTTATAAGTCAGGTTACATGTAGACATGGGCGAAGGTCCTTCTTCCGTGAAGAACACCGCTAAATTGAGATCAAATTAAGAATGCTATCCATCGACCTTGCAGTTGATCTAGCAAAATATCAATTCGGTTACATATGTCGATAAATCCCTAACGATAAGATAAGAAAATGCTTACATATCTTTTGATAGAGCGAACCGATTCGGATGTAACAAAACCTTAATTTTGTACTTTGAGTTACAAAATTACAATTGATAAAAGTTATCTGCATTCGTTTTATACTTTCCACGTGTTTTGAACAACTAAACAGACAAATGGTCACAAAATTAAATGCTGGAAATGGTTTCTGTTAGTACCTATTCCTGGCTATTTTATTTTATTTTAATGTACAACAACGACTCTTCTACAGATTGTACATAGATACTTTCTCAGTAATACTCACTGTCGCTTGTTTGTTAACAATTTATACATATTTATTTACTTAGACAATATAAGATATGTACATATTTGTAAAATGCTCCTTAAGACCTTTCCTTTGATACCAAACATGTTATAATTATCTCAATTTTTTTTTTCAGAGTCAGTAATTTACTTGTGTATTTACGTTTTCTCGCATTTTAAATAAAGTGAAAATTATACATTTTCACTTTCAACCTAGCCTATGTCAGCCGCAAAGTTCTTACAAATCTATTTATACCTTATTTATCACAATCAGTTCAGTGGTTTAGTTAGGCGCTGGAGTGGAACATACACATATACATACATACATACATAGACAGCTAAAATCATAACCCTTCCTTTTGGATTTGCCGTAGTCGGGTAAAAAACAAACGAAACCTGTTGACTGCCGACTAGGTGTCGTGAAAATGCGACACTGACTGAAATAACGGCGCCGCAGCGCGCCTGCAGTATACAACATATATTTATACACGTTGCGTATGAGTTGCTATCA
This sequence comes from Lacanobia wlatinum, assembly GCA_947578705.1. NCBI lineage: Eukaryota > Metazoa > Arthropoda > Insecta > Lepidoptera > Noctuidae > Lacanobia > Lacanobia wlatinum. The sequence continues at coordinate 18,745,081 of OX388046.1, read as the reverse complement.
CTTTTTGGGCAGGCGCACACTCGACGAATTTAAGCATTTTTAGCTATGGGACACAGTGAGAGGCCCGTTTTACGGGTCGAGGGGTTGCCAACAGCAGGGTCGTGACCGCTCACCACGTCCCATTACGGGGCAAAGCGACATCAGAGACGAAAGCATGGCGTGATTTATTTCGACGCTAACACCATCTATCGAGCTTCTAATAAATACGGAACATAAATATTTCGCTTTATGTATTTTTCTTCTAATGAGTGGCATATCAAATCGTAAAGATTTCAAAGATTTGATTAACATCGCGTTGGTATCGCTTTGATCATGTTTTTCACTAAATTGTACAGCCACGTCGCGCGAAGTGCAGGCTCGCTATTACTTGTTTGTTAGCAATTTAAACATATACGTTTACTTAGACAATATGATATACATACATATTTGTAATGTGCTCATCAAGACCTTTCTTTTGATACCAAACATATCACAATTATCGGAAATTTATTTTTTTCGTGGACAGAAATGTACTTGTCAACTCCATCATAATACATTTAGGAATAATTTATATAGCCTATGTCACCCGGAACGTTTTTAAGAATCTATTGATACCTCAATCATAAAAATCGGCCCAGTGGTTTAGGCGCAAGAGTGGAACATAGTTATATACATAGATACATACATACATACATACATAGACTGCTAAAATCATTACCCTTCCTTTTGGCTTTGCCGTAGTCGGGTAAAAAGACATGTCAAAATGTCAATATTTTGTTTAACTTTAGTCACTACCAACTCGGATGGAGTATAGGTAACAATTCGTGCAATCCGCTAGTCTTTGCATTGACGAATGTGTTCCTTCCTGCCAAGCCGACGTTTCGACGTGAATTATGCGGTCTGTAACCAACATTATACAGTAATTACCATATTTTTGTTGATATTAATCGCAGCTTAATCAAAATGTTCCAGTTAAGTGATAAAGCTAAATATACATTTTTTAATTAATTATGCGGTCTGTTACCAACATTATATAGTACTTGTAATTACCATGTTTTTCTTGATAATCGCAGCTGAATCAAAATGTTCCAGTTATGCGAAAAAAATGTAAAGTACATTTTTTTTACTTTGCCCTGCGAGAGGATTTATGTATCGCGGGAGCGTTCACAAACTCACGTACACAAACAGCCAGACCCGGAACAACTATCTGTAGGCCATACAAATATTTCTTCCGTGCGGGAATCAAACCCGCGACACGCAGCGCATCAGTCAATTGCTCAAGCACTACGCTAACCGTATTCTTAATTAATATTTCTTAGAGTATAATTTTATGGTCCGTGTGAATCAAACTATTCTTTTCATGCAAATTAGTACCCACCATAAGTTACAGTTGTGATGTGGTTGTGGTGTAGTTCTTCTTCTTATCGTGTGGGCAGTAAGGTCTACGACCTCACACACCCTAGTACGTATAAGCCGGTGGTCCCGGCCGCCAAACGGCGATCGTCAAATAAACCATATCAGAGTTCCTTGAGGCGGTTTAGAAACTCTGACACTAGGGTGTGTGTGTGTGTGTGGTGTAGTTACGTGTGAAATAAACCGAAGACTTGATTATAAGTACCAATAAGTCCTGAGTAAAAAAATATGATTCTATTTAGTCCGTCAGTTAGATTATCGAAAAATATGAGACACGTATTGTTTGCATAATCAAAATAATAAAAATTGACGAAGTAAAACGTATTAAAGATCAACGGGTCTAAAAAGGAATCATATTAGGCTCATAATCAGTTAATGGGTTGTGGAGGTCTGGTAGGCAGCCGCTCCATGTAAAATACTGGTATTCAGCTAAATCCGGCTTGACTGAAAGCCGACCCCAATGTAGTTGGGAAAAGGCTAGGCAGATGATGATGATTAGGCTCATAATATTAACCCGACAAAATCTGTCAAATTTAATTTTCTTCTTTATCGCTCACGCCTTAGGTTCAAGGTTGATTGGGAAAATTTTATAGTGACGGGTAGCGTGATGTGCTTTCTGATTCTGCTAAAGTGGCTTTTTTAGACACGCAGGAGTGTGGGCTTGCAACGTCACTTATCGTTAAAAAGTGTACTGAAATCCTTTTTTTTTTTACTATTGATAGGCACGCGTTTGACCACTATCTCACTTGTTGGTAAGCGATGATGTGGCCGAAGATGGAGAGCACGCATGCCTAGAAGTAACCTATTCACTCTTGACTTAAAGACTCCCAGGTTGTAGCTATCAGGTAACACAGACTCCGGCAGGGAATTCCACTGCACGTTAGCTAGCTTCCAAGCCTTTGGCACTTTTCCAGGCTCAAACGAAAGGCGAAATAGGCGTGTTAAGATCGGAGATAACTCAGGCGCACAAGTCTTGAGAACAATTGCTGGTATCCCATCGGGGCCACTAGCCTTGTTCACATCTAGGTTACGCAGTACCCCACGGACTTCCTTCTGATGAATGCGAATGTTCAACATACTCGACTCGTATCCAGCAGGAGAAGCAGGGGGCTCCGCGCCCCCAGGATCCAGACGTGAAAATTCCGCAAACAAAGAAGCAAACAAATTCGCTTTCTTCTCAGCGGATTGGGCCAGCGTCCCGTCAGGTGGTCAGTGGTGGTAGTGAGGGGCAGCAGAAGTTCGATTCGACCAAATTAGCCAGGGACCAAAAAACCTTACTACCTGCTGGGTATGAAGCAAGTTTGTTCCCTATTCGGCCAATGTGGTCAAACCGAGCCCTCCGCAACACCTTCTTGCAGGACTTGGCAGCCCTGTGAAAGGGTTTCTTCTTCTGACTCACGTCATAAAATGATATGTGACGTCAAACGAGTTTTTTAACGCATTGTATCGTCTTAATTTTTTGTTTACGTGAACAAAGAAAAAATACGTGTCGGTTATTTTTTTGAAAATCTATCTGACGAATTAATTAGTTTTTTTAGTCCACTATTACTTTACGAAGAAAATTCTTTTTTTTTTCCTTGAACACTCCCTCTCTTAAGTGTCTCTAATTCCTATCCGTCTAGACAATTTGACCCTAAAAGCATTTTGGGAAATCCTATAAGTCTTGTAGACGTTGGCGTCGCTTATCTACTGTAATATTATTTCTATTTCTTTCCCTACGATTCGTATTATAGTTGTCGTGGAGGGATTCTCGGAAAATTCGAAGATTATTTTTGTAATGTAGTATCATATTAAGGCATAAGGTATGTGTACATGCCAATGACCTTGTGCATATAAACGGAGCTAACTACTCCTGTACGCGCCACTCCGCTTCCCCCATTTTTAATTTATTTTAAAAAATAACAAGCCAATGACCTAGGCATGTATACAAACCTGCCTTAAACATAAAAAAAATCTTAATAAAAAAGGCAACCGTTTATTTCTACAAACTTCTGCGTAACCTCCTTACGCAAAACAAAGACAAATAATAGCCTAAAATTACTAGCTCAAGTTTTATTTTCTTTACTTTTTTTGTGACCAACACTTCGAAGGCTAATCCGCTTTCCACCAATCCCACTTGACCTCCAAACATTGCATCAACCACTCGTTTTTCATACGAAAACCAAATATTTAATATCACATACACAAAACAAATAGTAAAATTGACTTTTATTGCGCAAGCAACAAGGTTTATTTTACCATTGCGTAATTCAGGGTAAATATGGTCTTTGCAAGTCTTGGTTTTAGTTGCATTCGTAATTACAGTTGAGAAATTTTAAGAAAGAGGGTATCTTGATCTTAATCGTGCTCAGTTGTCAGGTAAGTACTAAATTAATGGCATTTCCTTGACATAGTTGATGGTAAGTGGCGACAATAGTTTTATTACCTCAGATTGTGGAAAATAAGTTGGAAGTGCTGACTCTAAAAATAAACTGGTCCTTTTTATAAAAGAAGCTGGTATAAGATGTTATAGAAATCGGTAAAAAAATATGTGACAAACTATCATGTAGGAAAGATAGTATATAATGTATATCAGAATTAACGTAATAAGTCTCAAGGGATCATTGTACTGATCATTATGATCAACGTTTACTTAAGGACCAACGAAATCACAAAAAATGCTGTTCAGTAAATGTGCGGGGCAGTCGTTTTTTTTTCGCGATTTCAGTGTTGGTCCCATAGTGAAAGTTATTCATAATTATTAGTACAATGACCCCTTAAGCTGGTATTAAACGTTGTATAATTGATATGGTGTTAAAATATGCTATCTTGAAATACAAAACTACTAGTAATAATATCCGAACGATCTTCAATAGTATGCATCATTTGACGAAGACGGTCAGTGTATATCCTCCATATCGCGATTCCTTTCGAGCCTCAGAAGGTACGTTAAGCCAATGGCCCCAAGTGTTATTTATAGATCTTTGGCACAAAGATTACATTATCGTATTTCGTTTTCGTCCTCAGGTTTTCTAGCTTCAGACTCAAAACTCACTCAACTCAAATCGTATATCTACACTAATATTATAAAGAGGAAAGATTTGTTTGTTTGAATTGAATAGGCTCCGAAACTACTGGACCGATTTGAAAAATTCTTTTACCATTGGACAGCTACATTATCAGGGAGTAACATAGGCTATATATTATCCCCGTATTCCCACGGGAACGGGAACTACGCGGGTGAAACCGCGTGACGTCCACTAGTTTTAAATAAACCATTTACAGGCACTTTCGAACTGTCAGGGTCGGTCGGTCCAAAAAGATGAAGCTATTTGCACGTTCCAAAGCGTAGATCTCTATGGAGAATAACGTTCAGGAAACTCCACAGACACTCTTTTAAACCATGTGATGTATAACAAAATCCTGTTAACATTGTCTTTGATTGCTTCTATATGTGGGGACAATCTCGAACAAATGCAACACTCGAAACTGTCTTCAAAAACTGACATGTATCAAGTCAAGTTTAATTTTTTTTTTTGCAAATTCTACCTTACACGGATCGCTTAAAGTTGTTTTACAAAGCAGTGCAGTATGGCGAGTGATGCGTAATTTTTTTTGCAAATTCAACCTTACACGGATTGCTTAAAGTTGTTTTTACAAAGCAGTGCAGTATGGCGAGTGATGCGAGACTGTTTGAAATTAGCGCACAATCATACATTGTGCGCTTGTTTTTCGCGGACGTTTTTGATATGCTGAGTGTGTATTTTGGGTTTTTTATATATCAATGTGCGTAGATTTTAATCGTACTAAGTACTATTAATACTAATGCGAAAATTTGGATGGATGGATGTTCGTGACTCAATCACGCCAGAACGGCTAAAAGGATCTAGATGAAATTTGGCACAGATATAAACTATAGTCAGAGTAGTATATAGGCTACTTTTTAACTCAAGAGTATGTTCCCTTAGGATAATTTTCGATATTCACGTGGGCGAAGCTGCTAAGTTCTTTTAATGCCTTTATAATTTATCACTATCGTCTACGTCCTCCAGGTACCTCGGCACAGATACCCAGCTCTTCCTCATAACACTGGTAGTCCTGCTCATCATCTGGAGATGGCCCAAGAGCGGGGTTCCAGTGCTGACAGCCGTCATGATCATCAGTCTCCTCATACCTTTCCTGCAGAGCTACTTCATGAATCTCCTGCCGATTAGAGTCAGCATATTCCCCGAGTAAGTAGTTAGGTTTTTCTTATACTTTTTGAATATTTGTTATAAAATTCCTGGCTTAAAAATAAATGGTTAATGTTAGGTACGTACTTGTTCTAATAGATGTCATCACTTGGATTAGATTTTTGTAAGACTGAAATACATTACCAAAGGCTTCGGCGGACTTACTTTTATCTACTATAACATGGTATTCTGAGAGAATGCCGAAAATTATAAAAAAATAGTAATTATAACACAGACACGGGGTGCACACAATCTTTACACTATACCAAAACTACCATAAAGCCAAAGTTTGAAGACCTAACTATGAAATATGTTCTCTACCTATTCCAAAATAAAGACTAGCACTTGACTTAAAGATAGATTCAATGTGCAATATATTGCAAAATTATTATTATTTTTTTATAAAAATTGACCTTTTTTTGGTTTAATTTGTTTTGCAATCTGCAACTGGCAACAACAATTATTTCGTCTGTTTTGGTCTGTTTCATTTATTTCCACTAATGCAAACTGTACAGCCCAATCTTTGACTTTGTACTTGGAGTACAACATTTTCACTTGCCTTAACATATCTTTGAGGAAAAAATTCTGAGGCAGCATAAAGTAAACATAATATCAAATAAACCTTTAGCACCGACACACACAACAAACTAAAGTATATAACCCTCACACTTCAAAATACTTCGCAGTTCGCACCAATATACTTACAGTGCTTGAATCTCTGCTTATCCCATAATAGAAATCGTGACAGACATTACTCTCGTACGTGACTTCGTATGGTATCCAAAAATTTTCTCATAACTTCCCGCATACATCCAAAATAGCATAACCAACATTTTTACCATCAATAAAATTATCAACTGTATTTCCAGGTCGATAAGAGATATATTTGGCTACAACGACACGTTCTACCATGCGTATGTGTCGGCCCAAGGCAACTGGGCTGGGTATCATCTGGGAGTGCTAACTGCCTACTTCTATCATAAGGCACAACAAAATAAATGGGACCTGAGAGAATCTATGGTAAGTTTGATCAGATTTTGAAGCCTTTCGTATTGGGACCGGGGTCGGTAATTCTTGGGCCTTTCTCTATACAAACGCATTCCGCTGTTTTCTTCGTGATAATACTGCTAGAGCAATGATTTTTAATACGTGCCTCTATCATTTTCTTTTTTCCAAAACATAATTACTTTAAGAATTATGACAATCCAAAAACCCAAAAAATGTTCAGACACTATCAGACAAATTTGATAAGTTTTTATCAAAATAATAGAAGCATAGATATAGTCTTCCTCTAAATTTTGATATATAATTTTGTAGGTCAGTCCAGTTTTGAAGACGAAAACAGCGGAATACAAAACGTCTTTTGGTCAAGGTTTTTAGGTAAAATCAGCCTTTGCTGCAGTTGTCGCTTTCGCACTATACTTGATAAGGCGCAGCGCGACGGCATCGCCAATAGTTTCTTCAAATACCTATTTTTCAAATTCCTCGGGACTAACGTCTCCTCTTAACGAATGTAGAAAAAATAACAATATAGACTTGTAAGGGTGCGATATTAAAGTAACGAGTTTTTTGGATTTTACGTTTGACTTCATATAAACTACAGCTGACTACGGGGTCAACGGTCACTGGTGGTGTAGTTAGTCTGCGAGGTTTTGTCAACTTATTTAATTTGCCAACTCCTATAGAAAAAAGTTTGAACTCCTTTGCTGGTTAAAATAAATTGCAATCCTAAGTCCAAGTAACTACGCAGAGTTATAAAACTTAAGCTTTTCCTCCTAAAACCCCATGAATAAAGAATGCTTGTATGTTTTTCAGCTGATGAAACTCCTCTTCCTCTCCTCAATTCCCATCGCGGCCGGAACAGTCCTGATGGGCTGGGATCTTCATCATCGTGAGGCTTCAGCCTTTGAGTCAGCAGTCTTCAATGCTTTGAACCAGAATTTCTTCGCTCTAGCCATTTGTGTCTTCATTATTGGATACTTCTACAAGTTGAACAGTAAGTGAAAAATTTAACAACATTTCTATTTCATCTTAGCGACGCGATGTTAAACCCTTCTGATGTTAATGCCTTCTTTTTAAGGATTGAAATCATCAAATGACTCCTCCTGCTCCGGGCGGAGCAGAAAGGAGCGTCAGACTCTTACGGACTCAAACCCATCCGTGTTCCTCCTAATGCCCTTAGCGTTCCAGGGCCGTGGTCACTCTTTCGAACGAATTCCGCAACATAAATCTTTTGCCTGGCCTAATATCTGTTCACAGTAATGAATAAGCCAGAAATTGTCAAATTGTGATGATATCTACGAATTCTCTGTAACCCGGGGAATTGTCAGGAATGTACGTTCTCCATAGAGGTCTACACTTGGGAACGTGCAACTAGCATCGTCTTTTTGATTGACCGACCTTAGCAATTCAAAAGTGCCTATAAATGGTTTATTTGTATGTGTTTTGGCACTATGGATATTCAAATTATTGTCATCATCATGTCAGGCTGGACTTCTTTTTTTCTTCCTGTGAGAGTCTTTGCTGAGTTTTTGAATTTGAATTTACTTTACTGGCTGGATGTTATTTCTGGTAACATACAGCTTTTGTTTAGATGTTCCATTGTAACTTTCATGAAATCGTTGGCACTTTACTGTTCAGTTACTACAAAATGTTTTTTCTTCCATAGGGATCTATGTGGGCTCCGTAGAATGGGGTCCTCTGCAGCCTTTAGGCAGGATGTCGTACTGCGCCATGTTGCTGCATGCCACCATCTTGAGGACCTACGGAGGACAGATGAGGAGGTCTTTCTATGCTACTGATTATACTGCTGTGAGTATGAAACATTTTTTGACTGCCGACTACCCCAGAAGGCGGGAAATATTTTACCTGACTTCTTTAGACTGTATTTGCACCAGAGATATGCTAAGCGTCGAACCTAATCAATGCATCCATTTTTACCAGATGTAAAGCTAGCCTAGTTTTGAACCCACTTACTTCTTTCGTCATTAAACTTGCTGTCACTTTGTTATTGTATCACCACTGCTCTCAAAACTGTGATCAAAAAAAAAAATCTTGAGGAAGCCGTAGTCTTAGCAATATACATTCGGAAAAACGACATATCCATCAACCAGCATTGTGGTTCTGTATCATGGTAAGCTGATTTCCACACAAATAAGTGGTCTGTGACTCAGCAAATGGTCTTAGCAGTGGGAACATTAAGACTGATCATACCTATCGTTTTTGCATATTCTACGAGTAATTAACTTGGCCAATATTACAATAAAAGATATCGTATTACATAAGTTTTATAAATAATCAAGTAACTATTTCATGTTCCAGATAATGTTATACGCTGGTATCGTTAGCACGACGTATCTTTTCGCGCTCCCACTCTACCTCTTCGTGGAAGCCCCAGCCTGTCAACTCCAGAAACTTCTCCTAGGACCAAAAAGGAGGCCCCAAGAAAGGAACGAGAAGGAAGATGCGAACGCCAATCACGTCAAACCTGGCATTTCAAATGTATCTGTGAATACCGTTTCTACACATATTTAGATTTAAGGATGAACATGGTACAGAGGATCTCGACAGATAAAATTCTATTCGACTGAGATCCCAGAGTCTCCAAATCTTACTTATTTTCTCACTAACAAAATATGTGGGAAAGAGTAGTGTTACTATGTACTTTTAACATACAACACCTGCTAGCTTGGAACGAAAGCCAATTTTCAGTTTTGTTATTTATAAGAATTATTTCAGTAATCAAGGAGGTAGTTTTGTATCCTCCTAAATTCTGGTAGTTTTTAGCTTTATTTATTTGTAGTAAATAAACTATGCCTGAATTTCAGCTTTGTTTCAAAAATTATTAATTGTCAATTATTTAACAATATTCTGTAATACGTACATAAAACATGAGCACCCAGATTTAAAAAAGTGATTTAATGGCTTTAGCACCTGATAACTGGAAATCGGCCGTCGTCGGGCTAAACTATCAGGTATGCGTATGTTAATTGTATATACTAACACTACTCTATACCACATATTTTTAGTCTTCTTCTTCTTATCATGTGCGCAGTAAGGTCTAGCGACCCCACACACACTAGTGTCAGAGTTTCTAAACCACCTCAAAGGCCTCTGACATGATTTGACGACCGCCAATTAGCGGCCGAGACAACCGGCATATACGTGCCTTCACAATCAGGTGATTCAAGCCTGCAATGTCCTAGCCACAGTGGAAACAACTTTACAAAGTATGCTTCCCATGGGAATGGAACCCACGACCACCGGGTCACAAGGCAAACGCCTAAAGCACTCGACCACGGAGGCAGTCACATTTGTTAGTGAGAAAATAAGGTCTGAAAACTCTGGGATCTTAGTCCATACAGTAACGTGGCAAGGACTATAACGTCAAAAATGTATCGTATGGTATTGACATACGCTGACAAAATGTCAATTGATCAATCCCTTATATTTTGGCATTTTGACAGTCGCATTCACTGATAGAATGGAATTTTTACGCGCCACGCATTGATCTATCAAAACCCAAGATACACACTCAGTATCTCAAAAACGAGCGCTAGTTTCAAACAGTCTCGCATCGCTCGCCATAGTGCACTGCTTTGCAAAAACAACTTTGTGTAAGGTTGGATTTGCAAAAAAAAATGTTTATAGTATAACTACACACAACTCACTCATGATACTTGATACATGTAAGTTTTTGACGACAGTTTCGAGTGTAGCATTTGTTCGAGCCTGTGTATCTTGGGTTTTATTATATCAATGGCGCCACGAGAAGCTATTTGTATCGATGCTTTATATCGATTAAATATAACCCAACCAACTGAAATTGCTCGTTAGTTTCATATAACACGTATGTTACTTTGAGTTGATTGAATTTGGTTTTTTTTTTGTCGCTACGTAACTTAGTAGAAGTTCTTTGTTTACAAAATGTATAGCTTCTTGTGACGGGGACTATAGAGCCTCAGATGAGGCTAAGTTTATTTTTAGTTCTCTGGTCTTCACTTTTTTTAGGTCTACTTTAATTCTAATTTTAAGGAAGAATTGGGATATAATGTAAGTAAACAATGAGATTGTAGTGAATAATATAGTCTAGAAATTTTGATTTTTGGAGTACTTAGTATTATTGACTAAGGGCTGATTTCTTTATAGTCTGATAACTTTCACCTAATGCGTTCCAATAATTTGATCTAACAGGCTGTTTGTTCAAATTGACATGAATGTCTGCGGCAGAACAATCAGTCGTCAAAATGTCATGAAGTAATACAAAAATTTCGTATTTCTATTTGATCAAACAAATTGCACCAGTCTGTTTGATCAAATTATTGGTACCTACGTGTATGGCCTAAGAAACAAAAATGTCGATTTTACAGATTCGTATAGAAAAGATGTTAAGCTAGATTTTTTCTTCGGTTATTAAGTATCCGACTGATATTTCTTCCAAAAATAACCCTAAAACTATTCCATAGAATCTTCTATGGAATAGTTTTAGCCTGGAATGGAGTATCTACTCATGACATTTCCACGAATATCTTCGAAGTCGGTCAAAATCATTTCATACATTATCTACTTTATTTACTTAAGGTGCAGTAGTCAAGGGACAAAAATGCATTCACATTCACCAACAGCTTAAAATATCTTTGTGGAAAAAGTTTAATGATTTACATTGACCGGCGATTTTTCATTGGCACACGTGTGTGCCATTGGGCGTCAACTGAAATTGACGCATAATGGCATCCCACATGCCATACCAAATCACGCGGTTTAAACTTCTTTTTTTTTTAAACCAGTGTTTAATATCCTACGGCCTCCGATCGATATCGCAAAAAACATGGCCGCCGATTTTTATACGATAAATTATTCAAATTGTTGTTGCGTCGCGGCGGCTATTGCGACCGGGTGCTCACAGGTTAAATCTTAAGTATAAACTAGCCATTAGAAGACCAGGGCATGATTTCATAATGTTTGATTTTGACAAGATTCTATGACATTTCTTTCAATGGAGTGTCAGTGGTTGACCACTGGAAAGTCATAATGACGCTTTTATATCCAGTGGTCAACCACTGACACTCCATTGAAAGAAATGGCATAGAATCTTGTCAAAATCAACCGCTATGAAATCAATGATAGACCATTCTGACACTATTGTAATAGCAGACTTGGGGCCCTGCAGTTCTGTTTTAATGTAGATAATTATACAACTTAGAAGGCGAATTTGATTAAATCGGATTTGACAGCTAAGTAGAGAGGGATGGAAGATCGCTTTACTACTAAATGCTACCACTAAATTTGTCTCTTTCATACTCACTCGTAAAGCAATGTTGTATCCTGCTGTCTATTCCAACTTCTTAAATTGTCACAAATATAAGGCACCTACTTAGTTTACTGAGATATTTACTACAATCTTGTCCCTTTACTGTACCTAAGAAAGAGTATTCTACCTACATACTAGTATCTATTTCATAAGGCCACTGCATGTAACTCATACATTTCTCTTGAGTATTATGTTAGCGACAGATGGCGATCCTGTACATAAGAATATTGGTGTATTCAACCATAGATGTTAAGAAAATGTATTACGATGTTAAAAGATAAAACAAGACTTTGTACATAGCGTTAAAGTTTTAGTTTAGTAGTTACAATATGATATTTTTTTTTAATAAAATATATGTTTTTTTAGCAAGTGGTTCCTCAATTTCAGTATCACCTATTATAATTCAAAAGAGACCCACCAGGGATTTGCACGGGTCCAAAATACATATATCGCAACCAACTAGCTTAGTTAGCCGTATAATTGGCGGCCTAGCCTTTTTATTGAACGGCGTCGTTTTCAGCGGCCCAAGTAAAATTCTGGGATTTAGACATCTGCACGGCAAATGACTTTGGTTCAATATCATTTAGTGACTTGCCTAGCTAAGTAGCGGAACATAAGGCACAGAGAGCTTAGGACACCCGATATGGGTAGGTTAGATTCGAATGGTATGACGGGAGCTAGAGTGAGTGAGCGTTGCGAGCGAACTTAACTCCCGTCATGTCATTCATGTTAGGTATATTTAAACCCTGCAGACAGAAATAGGAGCCCCGCGCAGCGAGGTTTTTCGTCGAGGTTAGAATGTTGAAATTGATTGTTGTTTGTCCCAAAATTAATTATTACATATATTTTCGTCACACGGCTTAACCTATATATGCCCAGTGATTCGAAAACGAAACAAGATGTAGTACTTTCATAAAAGCATTGTATATCGTTTATAAATGCATTAAAATGTAAAATAACGCTATCTATCGCAAGGCTACGTATGTTAGTTTTATTTGCAACAAAGATTTTTGAGCAGCGTGGACTTTTATTGCAAATAGTAAACAGTGCAAGTTGTGTTGTGTTTTACGTCGCGCGAGAATCATGTCGTCTGGCAGAAAAAGTAAGTAACTGTTTTATTGAGTAAAGATTTGTGCTAATCAAAAGTTTTTAGTAAATTTGAGTAAATTATGAACTAATTTGTGTATTTATAATGAGTAAATAATAATTTATAAATACCCATACTGTGTTTATAACTTTCGTGTTTCGAAAACGATACGTCAGGCAAATATACAGGTGAGGCTTGTACTAAATCCGTTTTTTGGTTTTAGGTGGAACACAAGGCTAACGACGAATGAAATCATTGATGTCATCAATGATTTAGCCTCAGATGATGAAGTGACATCAGCTGATATATACATCGACCCTCCAGGTAATGGTATTGTGTCGGATTCTGACTCGGGGGACGAAACAAATGTAAGTTTTGATAACTTGACACATCGTCAACTATTAGCATCTGCTGAACTGATACTAAGTGGAAGAAATATCAGTAATAGCAGCTAGTCTGAAGAAGTTGTACACCCAAGCCCGTCAAGCCAGTCACAGTCTTTATCAACCCGTAACCGGGGCCGGCCATCGCGATCTATAGATAATCCTCCGCTTTTACCTCCGCCGCCAACTCCACCAGCTAAGGCAGCTCGAAAATGGGTGAAGCGAGACTTACCCCAATATCATGATGAGTGGATCGCACCATTGTCAAGATCAGTTATTACTTTGTCCGATGTTTCAGAACCAGTTGATTTCTTTGAATTGTTTTTTAGCCACGAAGTTATCATGCACATTGTTCAGTATTATTTATGCAGTACAGAAAGGAAACCCAGGGTTTACACTCAGTGATAAGGGCATTTACTATTTCATTGGCATTTTGATATTGACTGCGTATTCTCCGCTGCCGCGACGTCGGATGTATTGGGAAAGTAACAAAGATACACACAATATCTTGGTTGCAAAATCCATGCGGGGAAGCCGATTTGAAGAAATAATTCGACACTTCCATGTGGCTGATAACAGCAACCCAAAAGCATGGCAATGATAAGCAGCGTCCGGGACCTAGCAAACGGGTATCTACGAATGTACCTACATCAGTCAGAAAGCATAACGCTGAGCACATGATCGGCAGGGCACCTAGTCGGCTGCGATGTGCCTATTGCAAAAGCCTGTCACTTTTTGTCAAAAATGTGAAGTCAATTTACATTCTAAATGTTTCTCTGCATTTAATTCTTAAGTTTTTAGTATAATTTCGTGTGAAAATAAAATTAACAATAAATAAACTCATTGTAACATGTTTGTTTTAATTACCTATATCACGTGTAGGATATTTGCCCATTGTTTCGTTTTCGAACACGTCTGAAATACCTACTAAACAAAAATATTTTTGACTAAAACTACTCAATACTATTATAGGGGTTTATCAACATAAACATATCTGAAAATAACCAAAATCGGAATCTCAATGTAGTTCTGGGCATATAAGGGTTAAGCATCTACCAGCCCGTTCATTAAATGTTGTTTTAGACGCATTGGCTGGATGTCACTTATGCCACTGATTAAACGGCGCCGTTCAATAAAAAGGCTAGGCTTGTTAGTGATCGAGACACCCTATTCTAAAACACAATTTGCAGGCAGATCGAATTCCATCTCCGCATATCGAATGAGAGCAGATTAATTAATGGCACAATGGACGCGAACAGGTTGGAACGTGTGAAGTGTCGGTCATATTGACTACCAATGAAGTGTCCCGAGCCGTGATCGAAATTTCGGTGTTATATGAATTGCTGTAAAACTTCAGATCAGGTTAAAAATATTATTTGTGTTTGATCAGGTTGTCAGCTATCTGTGTGCCATTTCATCCAAATCTGTAAATTAGTAACAAACATTTCCAATCTTAAGAGGGCTATTACATTTTTTCTTGGATTTGAGCGTTGGACTCGAGTTTTGATGTGTGATTATGGTTTATGTATAGCCACAAGTTTGGTTCACAAGAAAGTTTGGTTCTTTTTTTTGGGAGTGCTTTAAATAAATATTTCAATTTGTTTACGTAAATTAGTAAAAACCTTGTCTCTGCAAAGGATGTTTCAAAAAAATATACTTTAGGCATCTTAAATAATTTAATCATTAAAAAAATTGTTTATGGTACAACTGTATCTTCTACTTTGGAGCGCTTTATTCAATTTATTATGTTTCAAACAGTAATACACCAAAAATAATTCCGTAAAACAGAGAGTTACTGATAATTTTTCGTTCGAAATTACATATTTTTTTCTATGATAATATAATCCAAATTTAAACAAAAAGTAACTAATAACTAAGGTTACTAAGTTACCTTGCTTGAAAAAAAAAATTGTCTATTTAAATGTAAAACAATATTTTTAAACAATTGTTGTATACAGCGCTACAATGACTATAAATCTCGGGAAACGCGGTCTGTAGCTTTAGTCCGGGACAATCGCTCTATTTTGTTATAGCACCCCTAACGAACTTTGGCAAATATAAAACGCAAAAAGTAGGATAAAATAGGACGTTAGACGGGGGAGGAAGGGAAGGGTTATCGGACATGAAATAAAGTAAGATCAAAGTAACGACGAATTAATATTTTGAAAAAAAAGGGGTAAATACTGAAGTGCTAATTTAGGGTCGGTTTTCAAGTTGAATGTTGGTCACTACTCTATTTTTAAATTTAGTGCTATTAGTGCTGCTGGGTTGATACAAAATGCCTTCTCCTTCCATACGTTTTATGATTTTTCATCTCGAGTATTTTTAACCTTTCTGGCCATGTTATGTTGGAAACTTGGTGTATATGGTCAACTATGTTGCAATATCCATGTGATTGTCAATACATGGTGGTCATTCCACATAATTAAAATTTTCATGAGGTAACCTTGTAATTATAGCCAGAATACCTTTGTGTAATATTCCAAAGAGTTTTCAAAAATAAAGGTTTGTACGTGACAATGGAATAGTGGATTATAATGATAGGACCTAATTTAAAAGATTGCCGATCTTACTTGTGTGAGGCAATTTTACCTTCCTCAGATAAGTATTTAGATTGAAAATTGAACCTTATCCATGTTTACTTATGTGCATTATTACTTGTTGACCTATACAAACACCTCAAAATGATATCAAAGTAATTTATGGTAAAATTACGCTTCTAAATATAACGGAACTAAAAAATACTTGTAATAACCGATAGCGGATAGTTACATATCACAAGACCTATTCAAGTCTAGCAAAATATTGAACGACGAACTCGGTAGCAACCCTGTTTACATGCCTAGCCCATACTTTACCACTATCCGCTCCATCCTAAAACCTACCTTGGTAAGATATTTCCAAGGTTTAATATCCAACAGCACGGTATCAGGGTTAAGCCCGAACACTACATATCGATTATCGAGACACCGATTAGGGATGTCACTTGCATAGGATTTGCCTAAAACATAGTGCATGTGTCGTCGCGTCAGCCTGTGACGTAGTGTGTGATACGGGGAGCTTTCACACCGAAATGAAACAATATATAGGTACTGCCCTCGGAAGCCAAAAAGCAATCATCATATCAGCCAAATGACGTCCACTGCTGGACATAGGCCTCCCCCAAGATGGGGGGCGTTTGCCATAATCGCCACGCTTGGCAGGCGAGTTGGCGATCGCAGTGCGTGGTGTTGAGTGTTACAGAGAACACTGCTCCCCATTCTCTGGCGAGTCCCGTAGTCGCCTTAGTCGCAAAAAGCAGTATCTCAATCAAATCGAAAATACTGTTATGCATCTTAAGAGAAAACGCGGGCGGGACAGACTTAGTATGTAAAAAGTAATAATTAGAGGTTTGACTCTCGCCTGTTTCCTTTTCCAATATTGGACCGACTTAAAAGATATTTCATTAACTGAATAAGAAGGATATATACTGTGTCCTTATGTTTTCTTTTTAACGATATATTAACCGTGTAAGCACTAAAACCCTCAAAAACCCTCAACAATTATCCAATAAAAAGAGCCCTAGTGTACAAATTTGGCGATCAATAATGAAAAAAAAAACATAGGAACATAGTATACATCCTTGTTATTCAGTTTGTGAAATAAGTTTTAAATCAGTTCAATATTGGAAGACGAAACAGGCGAGAGCCAAACCTCGAATTATGGCTTTTTCCATACACAGTCTAACTAAAGTTAAAGTCAAAGTCAAATGATTTATTTCAACTAGACCATTAAAGGCACCTTTGAACGTCAAATGAAAATAAAATATTGTAGTGACTAGTCGTCCGTTCGCAAAAGGTAAATTCTTATGGAGAAGAACGGACCATATTTACTCTTTTCAAAAATAAGCTTTACAAAATTTGCATACATTATTCAATTGATTATATGTGGGTACGATGCTCCCAAAAAAAAAAAAAACACTTATATATATATATATATATATATTATATATATATATATATAAGTGTTTTTTTTTATATATAGATATACTATTAGGTACAATAAAGAAATGCCAGCAGAGGCAAAATTAATAAGTTTGCTAGTTATGGGACATAGTACTCACATACGTATAAATTTTGCTACTATTGATTTATATGATCAGTGTGTGAGTTAAATTAAATATAAAAATCAATAAATTCATCTGTATATGTAAATATTAAAATAATAAACACAAACATATCAACCAGTATCACTATGTCTACTGTAGTAGACCACCATAGATTGTCCTATAGAGCAGGACTAGCATGTTTTCAAGTATTCTTATCTTGAATATAATTATCTAATTTGTAATATGCTTTTCTGTGATTTTTTTACACACGTTTAAAATTTTCTTTTATTTAATTCTAATATGTCAGAAGGAAACTTGTTGTAACATTTAATACAGTACCCCATGAAAGATGTTAGCTAGTTTATTTCTATTTCTAATATTGTTACGAGCTTGGGGTTCGTTACAATAAAAACGGCCGATAAATTAACCAAAACTGACACTTTAATTTAAAACACTAATTAGCACTTTAAAACACACTAATTATAACACAAAATCGCAATACTGAACACTTCACTTCACTATAATTCGCAGTTGAAGATCGCTCTCGAAGTTATCGTTTGTATCGCCAATTCAATACTGACTGCCGTCGCCGGATGTTCGCCCTCTATATACCGACAGCCATTTCCAGAACCCTCCTGTATGGAAACCTCTGGAAAGTTCGGGCACACACAGGTCCCGACCGACCAGGTGTCAAAACATCGAGAATGTTCTAGCACGTAAATGTCTGCTACTGGATACTAGATGGCGCCAGCAGCACGCAAGTGTCTGCTACTTGATACTAGATGGCAGCACGTAAATGTTTGGTTGGTTTCCGCTACTTGATACTAGATGTCGTTAGCAGCACGCGAATGCCGCCATGTACCCAACATAAATTCTGGCGCGTAACAATATTAAAATTATGTCTATCATTAATTTTGCTAAAGAGATGTCGATTTTTCCTTACATGCATAATATTTTCATAAATGAATTTCCCGCATTTCCATTTAATCGTTATTGGTGTTGAAATCCTATTCTCTATCTCATCTTCTATACTAATAATTTGGGCTCTTCAGTACTATCCTGACCGAAATATTATAGGTTCGAAAATAAGACGATACGCTTCTAGTAAGCCTAAGTTTATATGACCGCGTGGTAACAAGATCACAAAAGGTAGATAGTGACCCGCTTCTCTAAGCTCGTTATGCCTACTAAAAAATAAGCGCAATCAATCTCAAAAAGCGTCAACTACGATAAAATGAAAAGGCACTTGTGGTCTGTAATGCCGTTGTACGAGTCGTATTTTACCGATCAGAAAACTGGTCAATTGAGAGTCGGACTCGCACATGAAGGGTTCTGTACCTTCACTTTTATTATTTTTTGTTATAGCGGTAATACAAATACACAATCTGTGAAAATTTCAACTGTCTGCTTATTACCGTTCTTGAGATACAGTCCGCTGACAGACAGAGGGATGGACAGCCGTACGGATGGCCGGACGGACGGACAACGTAGACTTAGTAATAGGGTTCAGCTGGTTACCCTTTGGGTACGGATCCCTAAATAGCCTCTTAAATTAAGATGTGTTGTAAAACAATCGTGTAACTATTTTGAAGTCATCATCATACCAGCCGAAAGACGTCCATTGATGGACATAGGCCTCCCCCAAGGGGAGGGGGGGTTAGCCATAATCGCCACGCTTGGCAGGCGGGTTGGCGATCGCTGCTGCCCATTCTCTGGTGATTCCCTTAGTCGCCTCGTACGACACCCACGGGAAGTGATGGGATGGTATTATTCTTTTACGGCACCATACGGCGGACTACTTTGATGTACAACAAAGAATATTGTGTTTAATCTACTCTAATCTCAGCTCTAAAGTTGATCCTTCCCACACCCCAATATAGTTAGAAAAAGGCTATGGGGTCGGCTTCCAGTCAAATGATTTAGATGAATATACCCGTATTTTAAGTGGCCATTACCTATTTAACTTCACCCAAGCCTTCACAATGAGATGTCGATGACCTCATTCAAGAGATGGCAAACAAGTCGAATCAAACTCTTTTATTTTTACCCAGTGACTTTACCTCGTAGGGATCTTCTTCTTCTTTGTATCGCTGGCACGACAGGTTTTTTTTTAGATGTGGGTAAAGAGGTTGGAAAAAGGCTAGCCTTTTCCCTACTATATTAGGGTCGGCTTCCAGTCAAAGGATGTAGATGAATATACCAGTATTTAACAACTACAAAATTAAAACGGCTTAACCGGCTTTCCAAGGCACGGAAGAGTCATCCACGACCAACCTCGGTAAATGTCGCTTAAACTTGAAGATCGAGATCTTCACTAATCTAAACTTCCTATTACAATTCGGTGTAACAGACGGCCTCTATAACCCCAGTACATTGTACCAGCGACAATCGATCACGGCTGTTGCTACTATAGTATCGAGAAGATCCCGACGCATGGCAGGTTTACAGGCTTCGATTTCTAGGATGTTAATTGAGTTATCAATACTCCGATAGATGCAGGCTTGGATTGATAGGGAATCGAAATACAGAACTGTGTCCGTCAATTCTGTATACCTCTCCCTGTGAAAACTCTAGTGGAATGAGCGCATAGTGAACAGTCATTCCATCAATCAACGTATCTATATAAAATTCTTCCGGTACTGAGTGATTGAGTGAGTGATAGACAACGCTCCGCCGAAATTTGAAATTTGGCACTTCGATTCCTTGGGGAGTGCAGGAGCACTAAGAGAGGGTTTCGCGAAATAATGGGATATGCGCGATCGAAGTCGCGGGCGAAAGGTAGGCTAGATCTGTTTTCTCGGTGAGATGTTTACAGAATCGCAATGCTGTAAGGTTCGCTCTAAACCTAATTCAAGTGTCCGCAGACAAGTCGAATAATTTATTTTTAACTAATGATCACCCCTCGCAGGGATGTAAATTATATACACACACCTTCGGCATAGCTCTTTCTAACAATAAAAAACCGTATCAAAATCCGAATCATGTTTGAGAAGAAGTAAGCGGAGTAACAGACAAAGACAAAAACGGTGTTGTGTGTTTTATACGGTTTAGAGAAGTAGACGCTGAGGGCATTAGGAGGAACATGGATCAGTTTTAGTCAATAAGAGTCTGATGATTTTAAACCTTAAAAAAAAGAAGGTTAATCATGAATTTGAATGAGATCAGCACAACACAGTTTTCCAGAATGTGGATTGATCTTGAGATGGATTCCTAGGCTAGGCAAATTATTATTGGGTTTTCCCATCAGGAATTTCTTAGTAGCGGTCTGCGTGCCCCCTATTAAAAGAAACTTCCCCTATTTCATTATACGTACTGGAAGACGAAGCGATGGAAAGCCTTCCAAAAGGAGAACCGATGTTCTTATAAAAGCCGCGGGAATCGGCTGGATGCAAGACGCACAGGACTCTCAAATACAGCAGAGGTCATCTTTCGCCTGAATTGATGATGATGAAACATAACGAAACTGGCGATTATTGGGTGTATCTGCTAGTGGTACCGGATGCAAGTCGCATAGAACCAATACTTGATTGGTTGGGACACTCTTAGAAAAGGCCTATATCCAGGAGAGGACGTCTTTCGAACGGTGGGGGAATTGGATGCAAGACGCATAGAACCAGTCTCTGTCGTGACTCCTCGGGGACTTCCAGTTTTTAATAGACGTCTTCTGACTAAAATGAACTTGATGATGATGAAACATAATGAAACTGGCGAGTGTTGGGTGTATCTACTAGTGGTACTGGATGCAAGACGCATAGAACCGGTCATGTGGCGACTATAGGGGGAATATCTGTGTCCGGTAAAGGACGCATTTGGACTGAAATGATGATGAAACGTAGTGAAACTTGTGAATGTTGGGTGTATTTATTAGAAGTAGGTACTGGATTCGTGATGCATAAAACAAGTAGGTGCATTTGAACTACTTTTACTATGGGACACTGAAGTTGCGAAAAAAAAAAACGATTCCCCGATACATTTACGTGCGCAAAACTCGCCAAATTGTAATCTAAAACAGATTTTATTTTTCGCGATTTTTGATTTGGTCCCATAGTAAATAAGACGGACTCGGATTTTAACACTACAGAATTATTATAGGTTTTCCTGTAATCTATAGGTCTATTGGATCTATTATCTCCAATTTTTTCAAAATTTTAGGCTCAGTAGTTTCGGAGATAATGGGGGGGGCATGGTCATTTTTCGTCTTATTTCTTTAATAACTTCAAAACCATTTATTTTAAAATTATGAAAAAAATATAATTAAAACCCTCACAGTAAGCACTTTCATTTGATATGTCACACAATATTGTTCAAAAAACTTTTTTTTTGTAATTTTCTAGTTTGGCCCCCAAAAGTGACCCCTATACTAAAAATTTAATAATATACGTAATATGTCAGTGTTTGGGTCAGAAAAGTCCATATGTGTACCAAATTATAACAGAATCGGTTCAGTGGATCCGGAGAAAACTGGCTGTAACAGACGGACAGACAGACAGACAGACACCCGAGTGATCCTATAAGTGTTCCGTTTTTTGTTCGGAACCCTAAAAAGTGATGAGTACAATGATTCCTTAAGAGATATTGTGTTTATTCGTTACACATTGTAGAACCGGTCTAAGTGGCGACTTTTGGGGGAAGCCTGCATCCCATCCAACGGACATCTTCCAAGTAAAATGATGTTCAAAGTGATGAAACATACCAGCACGGTTGGCGCAGTGGTCGAGCGACTGACTGCTGCGCAGCGTGTCGCGGTTTCGATTCCTGAACGGACCAAATATTTTTATGACCTACAGTGGGTCTAAAAAGGCCACTAGTAGAATCATATTGGAATCATAATATTAATGACACAACAATCCGTCCAATTTCATTTACATCTTTAACGCTAACGCATTAGGTTCAAGGTTGATTGGGAAAATTTGACAGTTACAGGTAGGGTGAAGTGCTTTCTGACTCAGCTAAAGTGGTCTTTTTAGATCCGCAGGTAGTTGTTCGGGGTCTGGCTGGGTTATATGTTTGTGAACGAACCCACGATATAGGAGAAATTCCTAGTGTGGGGCAAGGTTTATTTAAAAAAAAATGACACTGGCGAATGTCGGGAGTATTATATTTATCAGTTGTACAACTCTGACTAACTGTTTGCAGGCATGAAATTATGTTTATTTGCAATTATTACGTTCTAATGACGTAACGATGAGGATAATAAACAAGTCTTAAAAAATGTGCGTCATTGAGGAAACCACTAAGACCAGACCAGTTATAAATTGAATGTATTAGAAACCTGTTATTGAATTTGTTTCAATATTAAAATTTAAATGTTAAAATATTATTATGGCAGAACTTGATTGCAGCTATGCTTAACATTCAATAGTTTTGGTGCTAGGAAAATTGTTTGATTTTTCATAAGTGATTAAAAAACCGTGAGTAATATGATATTTGTATTTCGTCACTTTTATATTAAGTCTTTCTTTCTTCTTTCTCTGATTGTTAAGTCTTTTTTGGGTTCCGTACCGAAAGGGCAACCAACGGAACCATAATACTAAGCCTCCGCTGTCCGTTCGTCCGTCCGTCTGTCTGTCAACGGGCTATATCTCAAGAACCGGAATAGTTTGATAAATGAAATTTTCACAGAGTGCGTATTTCTATTGCCGCTATAACAACATAATTTTTTTCGGTTTTATGTTACGGAACCCTTTGTGTGAGAGCCCAACTTGCACTTAGCCGGTTCTTTTTAGGGTTCCGTACCTCAAAAGGAAGAAAACGGAACCCTTATAGGATCACTTTGTTGTCCGTTCGTCTGTCTGCCAAGAACTTTTATCTCGAGAACACACAGAGGTATCGAGATGAAATTAAAACCATATACTCAGGTACGGTTGACCTGAGTATATGGTGTTTGATTTTTTCACAACTTCAAGAGCACAATTAAAAAATGTGCTTTTGTGGTTGTGAAAAAAAAAACGTCTAAGTTACCGTAAAAATATACGGCCGTTTATGCTGCAAAAAACTTATATTTCGACACTCTCAAGGGAATCAAAATGTATAGGATATTTTCCGTTGACCTAGAACTATGAAATTTGGCAAGTAATATCTTCTGATATTACAAGTAAAGGGAAATGTCTGAAATCCACACATTTGTAATTAAATCATAAAAAACGTAGTCTTCATTTAAAGTAATATGTACCTACAAATTTGTATGGAACCCTTGGTGAGCGAGTCCGACTCGCACTTGTCCGAATTTTTTATTATTTTTCTTACTTGTCTCCATCTGTCACTACAGATATTATACTAGGTATCTACTTTGCGTCTTTATGCAGGGTAATAGGTCTTACTTAACTTCCTGTGTCCCCTAGATGGGACAGAGGGCCTCCACAGTGCACCGCCATCCCGAACGGTCTCGCGCTTCATTTCGCTCCAGGTCTTTCCTAATTGCTTCGCTTGTGCCATGATCGTCCGGCGCCAGGTCTGCTTGGGGCGACCACGTTTACGCTTTCCTTGCAGATTCCACTCTAGGGCTTACCTCGGTATGTGTTCAGGATCCCTTCGGAGCATGTGGCCGAAATGCAAAAGGTAGATACAATTTAATAAAATTGGCCAAAAAATAACAACAAATCGGGGTTTCGTCACATGGCAACTTAAATAATAAAAAAAAAACATAATCCTGGCCGTAACTTTTTTTCCAGATTACCACCTCTAACATTCCCGCACAATGTTTTGGTTACTGCTAATGCTGTATACCACTGACAGATCAAATCAAATTGGAATAGTAGATAACTCTTTAGCCCGTTTTGATGATAGTACCAACAGATTTACTGAGTTTGAAACAAGATTGCCAAGAGGAGAAGAGAGTCTCTGCAATTTTGATGTACAAGAAGATATGGTATCTCTTCCCCAAAATAATTTGTGGGTTGACTCAAATGATATAGACGTATTGGTAAGTCAAAAATTGAATTTATTTGGTGAAAAATAAAAAAAACTGGCCAAGCGCGAGTCGGACTCACGAGCAAAGGCCAATTTAATTTTTTTTAACATGTTATTTTAACATCACAGACTTCTTATAGATGTTCCTGTAAATTTTAGGTAAGTATAGAACTATTATCTGTATTTTAGGCTCGGTAGTTTCGGAGATAAGAGTGGCAATAGTCATTTTTGTTCTAATTTCTTGATTAACTTCAACCATGTTTATTTTAATATTATGAAAAAAATATAATTAAAACCCTCACAGTAAGCCCTTTCATTTCATATGTCACAGAATACAGTTTGAAAAACTTTTTTTTTTTAATTTTCTAGTTAGTCATACTAAAAATTTATTTATTTACCCAAAACGTCCGTGTTTGGGTCACAGAAGTCAATATGTGTACCAAATTTCAACAGAATCGATCTAGTAGATGCGGAGAAAACCGGCTGTGACAGACTGACAGACATCCCAGTTGGATCACTCGTAAGGGTTCCGTTTTTTACGGATGTTCGGAACCCTAAATAGAGAAGTTAAAAGGGGTGTAATGGCAAAGAATTCTGAAACCGGTCAGCGCACACTAGCCGATTAGATACCGCGGCGCGGCGGGATACCGCGGCACCGCCGCAATGCGAATTGTAGCATTTCAGTGGCCTACCAAGACATTCCACGACGTGCCGCGGCATCCCGCCGCGGGATCCCTTAGCGCGCTCTCCAATGCCGTGTTAAGAAATCCCTTTCGATACCACGGAACTTATCATATAATAATTCATAACGTTGGCATTTATGTCGTATTTCTACTACATAAGTTTCGTCCGACATTATAATCTAACTTACAACCTCGCTTGCCTGCTAGGGTTGCGGAATTTGATCGAAAGACTCACCGCGGCCCTGAAACGCAAAAGGCATTTGGAGGAACAAGGACGAGTTTTAGTCAGTAAGAGTCTGGGAATCCCTTCCGCTCTGCCCTGAGCGGGAGAAATAATTTGATGATTTAATATTCTAAAAAAAAAATAGGATTCCACCCTCGACACTTGCGCTTATGACAAGACCAACGATGCAGTTTTGAATGTGGGTGGTAAAAAACTAAAAGATTGTTTAGAACGAACTTCACTCAAATCAGTCATCATCATATCAGCCGAAAGACGTCCACTCCTGGACATAGGCCTCCCCCAAGCGTCGCCATAACGACTGGTCTGCGCGTCTCGCATCCATCGGCTACCCGCGACCTTCACCAGGTCATCATCAAAGATATAAATTATTAATTTATCGCCGATACAGTTTGACATTTACTAATTCATATTAATTTAAAATGTTATTGAATCAACGGTCAGTGGTTTATCTTAGGGGCGGAGTAACCAATTAGGCTAAATAATTATCGGCACTAAATTATGAATATGACATTTAATTAGTGTTACAATTGATTTTCTAGGTGTTCGAAGTAATTGATAATTCTGCATTCGGTGTGAAAACACTGAATAACGGCACAGCTTTAGCGCAATTGAAGTCTGAAGCTGTTTTGGCTGATCATGTAGTACTAGAATACTTTTGGAAAACGAATAACAAGAAACTGTCAAGTAAACATGTTTTTGAGAAGGTAAGTGACGCTTTACCCCTTTATTATTTTGTTGTTTAAGTGTCTTTAGTTCGTAGCTCTGTCCCAGAGTTGTCAGACCTCTCTTCTTTTCTCACTAACAAAATCTATGTGGGATAGAGTAGTGTTAGTATATATTTTTATCGTGCTGTCATTTATTCTTAGTGTGATGGTACGGAACTACGGAATCCTTCGTGTTAAAGTCCGGTTCACACTTAGCCAGTATTTTGTTCTTTATTGGATCATACAGCCAAGATTAATAATATATTAATAATACCTATTTTAAAAAGCCTTTTAATTCCTACTAACTACTTTTAAATTATTTTAAGTAACTCAACTTAATTACACACTGAACTTGTCTTCATTTGATTATTACTAATTAAAATTAATTTAATATCCTTAAGATAGTTTGCTTGCTTCAACTGTATTTTTTTATTTACTATTTATCTTAACATAATAATTTGGTTGATTAATGCTAAGCATTATCTGCATTATCCGCAGGAACCCCATATTGGGTGAAGGCCTCCTCCAAAAATGTCCAATTGTCTCCATCCTGTGCGATCTGTTTCCAGTTTAGACCGGCTGCCCTTATGATGTCTTCATCCCAACGTGTCAACGGTCTTCCTCTGCTCCTTTTACCTGGAGGACCTTTCCAAAATGTCACTCTCGTGGTCCATCTCTGATCTTGAAGCCTTGCGACATGCCCTGCCCATTTCCTCTTGAGTTTTGTGCATACTGCAATTCATTTGTTGCCTTGGTTATTGACCTTATCTTTGTGTGTCGTATTTTATCTATTTTTATTTTTATTTTTATTTTAAGCATGCTGCGCTCTAGAACTCGTTGACAAATAGTGATTTGATTTTTTTAATTTTGAAGTGAATTTCCACGTCTGGCACCCGTACGTCAAGCATGGCAGGAGGCTGGAGTTCATAACTTTTGTTTTAATGGTTATAGGAAAGTTACTTTTAAAAATTTCCTTCAAACTCTAGTATTTATTCCATGTTTGTTGTATTCTTCTTTTAACTTCTAGTTCATTATTTTTCCTGTCAAAACTAATTCGCTTCACTAAATAGATGTATTTATCGGTATTATTGATATTTTTATTTATTTATTTATTAATATTATCAATTTTACAGATGTTAAATTGGGGATTCGATCACCACCAAGTATTTTCACCAACCCAACAGATAAGCATTTCTGTGGTATATGATGAGACCCGATTGAACTACACTACAAATGGTAAGTTTGCATTCGTTTCATTATTTATTCCTGGCGTAACTGCAAGCTCACTATGACACAGAAAATTTATAACAGCATAATTAACAAAATAAAACTGGCTAAGTGCGAGTCGGACTCGCGTGCAAAGAGTTCCGAACCATTTTCATTTTTTTAACATGTTATTTTTACAACTCTCCTGTAATTTTTATGTATAGAATTATTATCTGCATTTTTTTTTCAAAATTTTAGGCTCAGTAGTTTCGGAGACAAAGGTATATTCCGCATGGTAATTTTTGGTCTAATTTCTTAAATAACTTCAAAACTATTCATTTTAAATTTAATAGTTATAGTTAAATTAAAAAAATATAGTTAAAGTCCTTACAGTTTAAAAACTTTTTTTTAATGTTCTAGTTTGACCCTCACAAGTGGCCCCCGTACTCAAAATTTATTTATTTACGTAACGCGTCCGTGTTTGGGTCTTAGATGTCCATATGTGTACCAAATTTCAACAGAATCGGTCCAGTAGATCCGGATAAAATTAGCTGTGACAGACGGATAGACAGACACCCGAGTGATCCTATAAGGGTTCCGTTTTTTACGGATGTTCGGAACCCTAAAAAACTAAATGTAGTATGTATTTTTTCATTTGAGATAGGTTTGCTCTTGACTCTAGTCTAGGTTAGAGATGAAGGAACCTGTTCACTCGTTAGAGTGAGTTTGAGGGGATTAAGGTTGTAAGCGTTCATTTATTCTTTCCCCTCAGCCGTTACTTCGTCTCTTGGAGATAAACGTCAAAAGCGCACACCCGGTTGTGCTCTCTTGAAGATTTCTTAACTCGGGTCGGATTTAATACCAAATATTGCATGTCTTGAGTAAACCTTTTTTATTCTAACTTACAGAAACTGTAGGAAAAAATATAGGAAAGGTTAAAACACTGAACTGCATCATTCCTAGTTGTTACACATACACCTCTACTCCAACCATCTGGAAAATACATGCTAAATGTTCTGTTTTATTTATTCAACAGAAAATTCATGCCGCGGAGACAGCGGTGGTAGAATGCTTATGGTCTCTGGTTGGGGTGTTGTTCATACTACAAAAACAAGAAAGTGCCACTGGCCAGCATTCTGGCTTGTGGTGTGTCCGTGGTATGGTATCCAACATTGCCAGTCGAAAATCATTTCGCCTGCGCGGTTC
This sequence comes from Lacanobia wlatinum, assembly GCA_947578705.1. Taxonomy (NCBI): domain Eukaryota; kingdom Metazoa; phylum Arthropoda; class Insecta; order Lepidoptera; family Noctuidae; genus Lacanobia; species Lacanobia wlatinum. The sequence continues at coordinate 18,716,659 of OX388046.1, read as the reverse complement.
TAAAAGAAAAACCACGCCTACTACTCTACTTTACATCTTCTCTATACCGTCTAATAAAAAAATGAAAATGATCTCATTGAAATCACACGGATACTTTATGTGAAATTTTTAGATATTTGAATTTATTGACTGCTTTATGCTTTGTATTTTGTTATTAAATGAAATAATTATGTTTTATAATAAAATAAATTTTCTGAAAACTTGCTGTGTTTATTTGTAACACGTATTTGTAGGTATGTGGTACAGACAGCAAAATCCCGCACACCTTCATTGAAAAGGGATGATCGTCCGACCAGGCGGTTGTTGTGCCTGGCGGGCTAGTGCCCGAATGTTGATATTCGGGCTGATGTATATGTTCAAATCGCTGATTGCGCGATGCAGGATTTCGACGTAGTAGTTCGCTGCTAGTTGGATAGATGGCGTTGCGGTTCTTTTTGTTGAGATGTTAATTTTTTCCGTTGGTTCTTTCTTGTGGCGGCATTGATGCCGCTACACGTGCTTACACAGATGCGTTTTCTCGGATCAGATTCAAATTATCAGAAACGATTTCATAAATTACTCGTAATATGGTATGTTATACAAAACAGTTTATTTGTTTTTTTTTTCCATTGTGTTTATCCTGTAAACGCAGGACAAAAATATAAAAATGAAATTTGAGGTTTCATCAAAATCGAAACACTATTTTTCCGTATTCCTCATAGTTTCGGATTTGACCATCAATTTTAACTTGAAATAATCACCCTGAATAATCGGTGGCGCAAAAGGGTGTATCAAACTCGGGCACAGACTCCTAAGCAGCGCAAGCCAACAGGTACTAATAACGATGAGGTAGACACCAGACTTTCATCGAACTATGAGAATAAAATAACAGAAAAATACTCTTCCAAACAAAAAAGGATCATCCAAATCGGTTGAATATTGGCGAAAATATCGCTGAACTAACATTTTTCATGGAACCCCATCATCACATCCTAACTTATACCTTCCATCATTAGCTCAGCAACATGAGATGATGATTACCAGGCACAAATAACTGAATTGTGTTAGAAAGTTTATGAAAAAACATTATACGTGCCTATAAAATTTGAGGATTTCCCTCGATTTTCATAGGATCCCATCATCAGATTCTGACTTGGTGACAATGGGACCACCACAGGAGGTATAAAAAAAGGCTTTTCAATAAAAAAAAAAGTTAAATCGGTCTACAATGGGGTTGGCAAGTGAAAGCTCTTCAACTTCTCTATATTTTCATAAGACAAACTTTAAAGAGTTTCCTTGAGAGTCTTCTTAAAACGATAGCATGTTTTGTACTTTTTGTGGGGCAAACAAAGTCTTTTCGTCTCTTTTTAGTAAATTCAGTGCTGTAGCAAAGAGCTGCGTGTTGTTTTAGTATAATGCTCATTATGAATAATTGCCGAACTGTTAGTACTTCACAAGATTTATAGAGCAGGTTAGTGGGAAAGAGTAAAGGGCGCCAAGTAGACACTTTGAGAATCGCTCTTTGTGCTCTTTCGATGGGCAGTAATAAAGTTTTACCTGCTCCACCCTACGAGGTACTGCAGTACGTCAAAATTGACTGACATAGAGCAAAGTAAACTCGTCTAATTAGTATTGGGTCTGCAAGATGTCGTAGCTTTTTGAATACGAATATCAGCTTACGAATTCTGTTATTTAATGCTTTCATATGTTGTTTGGAGGTTTAAGTTTCATTAACTATAACACTTTAGTATTTTATTTTGTTGGTTTTATTAATACTGGGACACACAAACTGCAGGGACTGTACAACAATGTGCATACAACGTTGAAGAAATATAAGAAGTTTGCGCATCGAAAACTTTATGTAATGTGTCGTAAGTGCATTTAGAGTTAACTAGCTGTTGCCCGCGACTTCGTTCGCGAGTAAGTCGGAAAGTAAAATGTTGTCGCTAGATAAGATCTCTAAGATAAGATATATACGAAAAATCAATATCTAGCATTGCTTGACTCCTCTTCTTCCTTCTTCCTAAATCAACAAGAATAGAAGAGGTCCAAATGCCAACCAGCCCTAGTAATTTTTCGTAATGAGAAACGTTTTTAACCGACGAAAAAACGGAGGAGGTTGCTAAAAACTGCATCAATGGATTTTAAAAAAATCGGTATTTTCCGAAGTAGTTATCGAACCGGTATATTTTGAAAAAAAAAAATAACAACATCCTGTACTATTACACCACCCGATAGTGTCACTAATAAGGATCACATTCTGGTAAGTAATACCACATGGGAAACTAAAGGAGAAAGTTTATTATTAACTAGTGGACGTCACGCGGTTTCACCCGCGTAGTTCCCGTTCCCGTGGGAGTACGGGGATAATATATAGCCTATGTTACTCCCTGATAATGTAGCTATCCAATGCTAAAAGAATTTTACAAATCGTTCCAGTAGTTTCGGAGCCTATTCAATTCAAACAAACAAACAAACAAATCTTTCCTCTTTATAATATTAGTATAGACAAAATTGTGCGTGGATTTGGCCATCCACGCACACTTTGAAAATTTACCTTGAATAGCTGTGATACATCCTCAATCGTTGACTTGTGACCCCTAGTATTTAGAACCGCTGTTCAAGTTTGAATACTCCACTGTAGTGGCTTCACCCCCCCCCCCCCTGCCACACGATGTTATCAATTGGTCATTAATGTAACTTGACCACTCCGACCAGTTCAGAGTTGACTTAGAAGCGTGATGTTGTTAAGAATAATGTGTTAAAATTTTATTCATATATTTTAACTTAAACGGACTGCTTCATACAAGTATGGATACTAAAACTTAAATGTCTATAAAACTGTGTTTAAGTGGAATTTGTTTCTGTGACTGGTTTTTAATAAGTTATTATTTTTATACAAAGGTAAGTTATTATTTTGTGTTATTATAAGTTCATGCTACGTGTCTTTGTTTTTCCTTATAAAACCAGTTTTCTTGTAGAGGTAATTTTTTTATCAATCAATTTATACACAGTGTGTAACGATTTTTCTGTAGCCGAAGTTTACTTAGCAAGAGTTTAGAGGTTTATCTCTTTTATCAGCTAGATGTCATAATTAGCTGACCCGCGCAACTTTTCCTGCATCACATTACTGCTCCACTCCTATTCGTTGTAGAGTGATGTTATGTAGCCTATAGCCTTCCTCGATAAATGGGCTATCAAACATTAAAAGATTTTTGAATAAAAATCAAACAAAATAAATCTTCAGCTTAGGTAATACTATTAGTATAAATTAGAGGTATAGATGACAAACCATCAACTCTGGTATTTCTACGAGCATAAAATAAAGAATTATTTATAGATTCACTTCCAGTCGACAGCGATGCGGACGAATTTTTTGACGCCATATTATAGTTAGGAGTTTTATTTTGTATTTTAAGTGTAAATAGTTTGTTTTTTATAGATTAATTTAACATTAAAGTTGCAGACTGTACTAGATGCTTTCTTTATAAATAAATTCTTAAGCAGCTCAGAAAGTAACTAATGGTAGGAATCAAGAAAGGCCTTCGCTCAGCTATGGGACAGTACAGATTAATAAAAATGAGTGCGCTTGCATACTGCATGTAGGCTTATTATACGAGCATCTGCGACTAGGCCCCTCGTATGTGCACGCTTTTTTTCTCTCTTCTCATCTCTTCGCTTTTTATAATATTGGTAGTAAAAATTCTCCACTCAACGATCAAAATTTTATTTCCAGTGTTGCACCCCCACATAAACAATGATTTGGCTACTGCTGATTTGTTTTATACCCGGTGGATTTAATCAAAATCCCTTACTCGGAACTGCCTTATTTTCCATTCCTGCCTGTGAAGATTACAATATAAGAGCTACTTATGAAGCGCCACTACCAGGAAGACAAAATCAATACAATTTGGATATACCTCTACCAGATGGGGCTCGCAATATGATAGTGAAATTTAGTTCGGAAGTTTCAGTCACAATAAAAAAGGTAAATATGACTTCAACCTGAAGTTCTAAATACATACTTTTATCAGTGCCCATCTTCATCCACTGACATCCGACTGCCCATTTTATTTTTCTTAGTTTATGCAATTATAAATCCTCTTCCCCCCGGACCTCTGTGTAGTACAGACGTATCTAACGAGACCATTTTGCGCTTTTTTTTTAATTATTTTGTTTACAATTAAAGTAAATTTAACCGAAAATAATCGAGACATAAAAATAGGAGTGCATAAACATAAAGGAGCTCTTTTTGTGGCGAACGCGACATCACATCGCAGTGACTCTTCACTCCACCACCATCCAGAGGTCAACGCCCACGCACGCCCACTGCCTGCCGCCGCTTGAGAGGGCGTCACTGCTCTTGACCTATAACCTGCGCGCGCGCAAGGTCACCGCTGCTCATATAGGAGGTACGTTAACATGCTACGCGTATTACTGCGGTAACGTCTCGCTCTACTCGTTATCGCCCCTACGCCGCTCTGTTATCCTGGTACTTCGGCCGCAATTTTATAATCTACAATGCCGCTTAAACGCACCCCACCTACGACGAAGCCCCCTGTATCAGAGACTGACTCGGAATGCGTGGATGGTAGTACCTCCGATTTGCAATCGTATGATAAGAATACCAATATAAACACAGGGCGAATGAAGAGGAAGCGAGAAAGTGATCTTTCAAGCTTCATGGAAGAGGTACGAAATATGTTCTCAAAATTTGTATTGGATCAAAAACATCGATTAGAAACTCTGGAGTTCGCTTTGACTGAAATTAAAAGTCAAAATGAAAGTATAAACTTGTTTATGTCTACTCTGTCAGATAAATACGACGATCTGCAAAAAGAGTTAGAATCCTATCGTCAGGAGCGTAAAGAACACAAGGACCTCATCAAACTACTTGAAAACAAGGTAGAAAACTTGGAAAGACAGTCCTGTGCTATTAAATTAGAGATTAGAAACGTACCAAAACCAACAAATGAAACTAAGCAGGTACTTGCAGACACTGTGAAAAAAATCGGAAATGTTTTGAATGTACAACTTCAAACTACCGACATAAAAGATGTCTATAGACCGTTCGCAAAAGGCGACAGTATCAAGCCGATTATTGTTGAGTTGAATTCGGTACTCACAAAAGAAATTATTTTAAACAACCTGAAAAAACTAACTTTGGCAGAAAAAAAGAGATAAATTAAATACAGGTTTATTTAATGCTAGTGGTCCGAGAAAACCTATTTTTATTTCGGAAAGCCTAACAGCAAAGGGAAGGCGACTATTTTTCCTGGCGAGAGAATTTGCTAATACGTATAGTTATGCATACTGTTGGACATCATATGGAAAAATCTACCTTCGTAAGAAGGAGGGAATGCCCCATATTCGCATACAAGAAGAGACTGATCTTGCCAAACTAAAGATGTCCTCAATCTGACTAGCCTTGAATTTTATTATTAATATTTACATAGAATCATCCTTGATAGTAATAGCCATTGTTCAATCGGTATTTCTTTTGCATGTATGTATTTCCATTAAGTTGATTTATTTTCTATACTTTAAGTTTATTCAATCTAAATGTACTTACTATAAACTACTACACTCTAACCAAATCAATATAATTTTTCGGTTTCAAAATACTTTCCCACATTATATAATGCTTGTTTATATGAAGTCTAGACAAGAAATTATCCTTATAAAGCGTTTCGTTCATAGTTATATGTTTTGTCCAGCCATTGTGAAAAATAGTGATGATAATAACACACACAATAATATAGCTCTCGTATATAAAAAAAAATATTTGTTTTATCCAACATGAACATATGCTCTATAAATCTCCCGCTAAATGGACGACGTTTCCTTAGAAATTGATAAGCTATCTATCTCTGAATCCATGGCATGTGATGTTGATGACTGCCATAAAACCATAAAATACCCCGTAGAAAGTCTCACTGTTATTACGCAAAATATACGTAGCATTTCCGCTAATTTTGATAATCTTCTTACAATGTTGAATAGGCTTAAATTTGAGTGTGACATAGTTGTCCTGACGGAGTGCTGGCTATCTTGTTGTCCTTTTGTTCCAAACCTGGACGGGTACAGAACATATTCAACTAAGAAGGTGCTCGCCCAAAATGATGGTGTAACTGTCTTCATTAAATCCAACCTAAATGTTATTGTAGAGGAACCCGATTGTCAGGACTCGAACTGTTTGATCATAAAAATTGGCAAGGAAACAGCTATTCTTGCCATATATAGATCTCTCAACAATCTCTTTCTGAATTAAGTTTCCTTTTTTTTTTTTTTTTATTTGTACCGACATTGTGTGTATCTGTGTGTGCCAAATAAACTTGTTTTCTTTCTTTTCTTTCTTTCTTTCTTTCAATCTCTCAACAATACTTTACAAGATTTAGCTTCCTTCAAAAATATCTCTATTATTGGCGATATTAACATAAATATATGCCCTGATCAAACCTCGGTGGCACCAACCGGGTACTTAAATCTCTGTTCCTTCCACGGCCTTCTACCAGCCCATACTCTCCCCACGAGACATGGTAGGACATGCCTTGATCACGTGATGTTAAAAACTAAAAACCCAGCTATTACCATAGTGCTACAATCAACCGTTACGGATCACCAGGCGGTCCTGCTGTGTCTTAAATATAAAAAAAAATAGAAATTTCGCCTACAGTACGTTTAATAAAACTGATAAAGAAAGAATTTCCACAGATCTAGCTAATATTAACTGGGACCCAGTTTATAGTACAAACTCTGCTAATGACGCAATGGATTACGTTGTCACAACTCTTCAACTTGCCATAACCAATAACTCTGTAACTGTAAAGTTACCAAGGAGAAACAGAATTATCAAACCGTGGGTGACCCCTGGCCTGTTGCGTTGTATGAAACACCGGGATAATCTCCATAAAAAAGTGAGACAGACTCCTAACAATGAAATTCTTAAACTCACATACACAAGATACAGAAACTTTTGCAGTAAGCTAATTAAAAAACTAAAATCAGCGTACGACACTAATCTTTTAAAGGCAGCTGGTAATAGCAATAAAAACTTTGGGACGCAATAAAAAACATCACAAACACTTCTAAAATAAAAAATACGGCTTTGGAATTAATTAATAGAGCTTTCCCAAAAAAATCTGTAGAAGGTGTTAATGAATTCTTCGTTTCGGTTGGCAAAACTTTGGCTGAGAAGACTATAGCCTGTGAGAATCCATCACACGTTAATGATCTCTCAATGCAATCAGCAATGTCGTTACAGTCTCTTGTTCTGTTGGATACTGATGAGGCCGAAGTGGACCGCTTGATTCTGGAACTTAAAAGTGTCTGTTCAGTAGGATGGGACTCTATCCCTAACCACCTCTTAAAGGAAAATAGACACATTTTAGTCCCAGTGTTAGTTCACATTTTTAACCTATGTTTACATGAGGGCACTTTTCCTACGGTCCTAAAGAAATCAGTGATCCTACCAATCTATAAAACAGGCGATAAAAAGCAAGTATCAAACTACAGGCCGATCTCTATCCTGCCTTCGATCTCCAAGCTCTTGGAACGCATCATCAACAGTAGAATTATAAAATACTTCAAGATAATAACTTACTGTCTAATAACCAATTTGGTTTTAGAACCGGCAAATCAACGTGTGATGCGGTCCACGAACTTGTCGATCATGTGGTAAGGAATGTTGACGCTGGCAAAAAAACAATAGGCATTTTTGTAGATCTAGCGAAGGCGTTTGATACTGTTTCTATAACACTGCTACTTAATAAGCTAGACAAGCTGGGAATCCGGGGTAATCAGCTAAAATTAATGGAGGATTATCTTTCAAATCGCTGTCAATGCACTAAAATTGACGACATTACTAGTGGTGACCTACCTATTATCTATGGTGTGCCCCAAGGCAGTATATTGGGACCAACCCTCTTCCTAGCTTATTTGAATGATCTTTGTGATCTTCGTCTAGATGGTGGCAAAATAATTTCGTATGCGGACGACACTGCGATCGTGTTCTCTGCTGACAGCTGGGAAGAGGTTTACAAAATAGCGCAAACGGGCTTTAACACTGTGTGTCATTGGTTGAAATGCAATCTGTTGACTTTAAATGCAGAAAAAACTACATTCATACCTTTCTCTATGAGAAATACCTCCTCGTCAACTCCTTTTCATTCTTTGTTTGCCCATGATTGCTGCAATGTTGATATGTGCCATTGTCCTTCGCTGATTCCCACCAATGAAGTTAAATATCTTGGTATCCTTTTAGATAAAAATCTTTCTTTCCAATCTCATATAAATTTAATTACTGCGAGGCTGAGAAAACTGATATACGTTTTTAAAAATCTAAGGAATGTGGCAAATCCTAAATTACTTAAACAGATTTACCTGGCTCTTGGACAGTCTATAGTGGGATACTGCATTACTGTATGGGGCGGTGCACCCAAAACGACTATTAAATCGCTTGAAATAGCTCAACGAGCTATTCTTAAAGTCAGCACTTTTCGTCCCTATATGTTCCCTACCCACCTCCTTTATCAATTTTGTGAAGTCCTCTCAGTACGTCAACTTTTCATCCTGCTCACTGTTATGAAACAACACTCAAGCTTCATTCCTGATACAATTGCCATAACTTCAAAGCGCCGTAGAGACATAACCTTCCCAAATAGACCAAAATTTAAACACCGATTCGCGAACAGATATTTTCCCTTCTTGGGTCCATATTTATATACCAAAATCAGCCAATACATCGATATCCGAAGTTTAAATATTAGAGAGCTCAAAAAGAAATTATTTGAATATATACATAAACTTAACTATGATGAAACTGAACAATTACTTATTGTACCTCGGTAAATTTAATACTCACCCTCCTACACACTTACACACACTGTCACTTCACACACAGGGAGGCCTTTCTACACTTTATTACTTTAAATTATTTGTTTTTTTTTTTTTGTTTTATTGATTTGTCTTGCATACAGTGAAATGTATAACATTTAAGGGAGGAGCGCTGCTATCTGAAATACAGATATTTAGTTATCTAGTTCAGACACAGATATTCACAGAATTGTTTTTGTTCATAAGCTGTATCTCAAAGTGCTTGTATCCTAGTAACTAAGATATTTATTGCTTGCTTGAAATAAAGTTATTATTATTATTATTTATGTTCCTGTGACAAACTCGTCTAGAATTCAGCCGTCATGCCAGACAGACAAAGGTACACGAGTGATCCTATGGGTTGCGTTTTTCCATACAGACGCTCGGAACCTCACAAAATAAAAAAAATGTCCCTCGTACCCTAATAAAGAAAGGGGTTTGAACTTTTTTGTATGGGAACTGGCATAGCCCCTGTCGCCATTTTGATATTTTTCAAAATTACGGCGCGCAATGTAACATGCATGTAGGTACGGGTAGAAGACATTTAAACCAACAAAAAATGTTCGCAACATGGTGCCCTAAAGTGTAACGTTGCCGAGATATTTGAAGGTAAAGTCACCATATGAGAACAATGAAAATCATTAAAAATGAAATTATCACGCGCTTTTATGCAGTAGATTGTATTCTTACAATATTTCTAGGCTTGATTTAACCATTTATATAAATTAAACACTATTCTTTTGCGAAGTTCTTAATAAAGTGGTTTTCACGTGTTTTTATGTTTACTTTCTTCCTAAAAATGATTACATCAAACGGCGAACTATTATTTGAATTTACTCTAATGCATATAAATACATAGTTAAGTAATTTTTAATGATAGTCATGATATCACATGGTGACTTTACCTCGAAATATCACGGCAACGAGACACTTTAAACCACCATGTTCCTAACATTTTTTGTTTGTTGTAGCATGTTAGATCGTGCGCCGCAACTTTGAAAAAAAAAATAAGCGGAAGGGGGGTTCTATGCCACAATGGTTCCATGCCCCTTGAGTGATTGATAATACGTCCCACGCTGTCTGTGAAACTCAACACCATACACTGCGATCGCCAACCCGCCTGCCTAGCATGGCGATTGTGGCAAACTCCCCCCCCCTATGTCCAACAGTGGACGTTTTTTCGGCTGATATGATGATGATGTCCCACGCTGATGGCTAGTGTACCATTTTAGTCGTATTATAAAGGCAGCCCACTTAATTTACCCAACGTAAACTACCTCTAGGCCTGATTACGATTACGTTAACGTAGCAAAACAATGTCGCGCTTGGAACACAAGGCTCTGACTGCGCTTGCTGCTGGATGTTTCAAAGTACGTTATGCGTCATGATAATGAATAATAATTATATATTTTTTTAATAATTTTAATGTTCATAAATATATACATATATTTCTTTAATGAATGTGTAGTAGTCATTGGATAGATGAAGTGGGCTGCCGTTGTAAGGTGGCTAAAATTGCACCGTGTTTATATCCGTTACAGAAAATATGAATGAAGTATTACGAAGGATGACTTCAAAAGTTCAAAGCCATCTAAATATTGTATTTTGAGCGATCTTTTAAAAACAATATTTGGATGACTTTAAAATGAGGAGATCCAATTCTGAAGGTACCATCAATATAATTAATGAAAATCTAACATATATTGTTCTAGCCAAACCCTTCGAAAGTTCGGTTCAGGAAGCTGATCAGACCAAGGAATAGTTTCAGTTTTGGATTTTATGAAGACATTCCTTATCCAAATCTAGACCTTCAAGTCTTTGGTCCTGCAACAACTGATAACATACCTTATGTCCTTAGCATTATTCTGGATGATCGTGAAATTTGTCAAAATCCAAGAATTGTAAGTAATTATTTATTTTCTTGCAATAAGAAAAATGCTTAACCATATTTTTTTTTTTTTGTAAATAGAATACTTTAAATGACGGTATTTTTGAAATATCTTCATCAGTGACGAAGTAATAAAGCTTCAAAATTGAAAATAAGAAACAAGTCTAAACACAAACACTGACGTCAAAGTCCTTGATGCACATACGGCTGCCATAGAAAACGGCTATCGTGAGAGAGATGGATATATTTGTTTTTAAATAGTTTAGTAGGATGCATCAAGACAGATGAGCCAGGGTCGTTACGCAGTGGGAGCCAAAGGACGGGCGTCGTCGCCGAGGAAGGCCTAGGATGACGAATTGGTCGGAGAAGGCAATACACTGGAAAGAGTGGAAGGTTATGGGGAGACCTTTGCCCAGCAGTGGGACAGTATTAGTTGAAAAACAATATTTATTATTTTTTCAACCAATACTGTTTTCTCGTTTTTTTTTTGGTTATTTTGAATCTTTTTTGTCTGTGCGTATTAATTTTTTCCATATTTTATACAAACCTCTTGTAAATGCAAAAATTTACATACATATTCCCAATTTTATTACCATCCTAGTGCCTAAGTGCGAGTTTTGGATATTAAATTTCACGATTCCAAGTTTAATGTAACACTTCTTAATTCCAGGGCTACTTCGACAAAGTCGTTGAAGACGATTCAGAAGACACAAGCCCTATTGATGACAGAAATCCTATTGACTTATCTTGCGGACGGCGCAAAATAATACATACTGAGCTGATTATCCACGGGCAGCCGACCAAGTCCGGAGATTTTCCCTGGCATGTTGCTATATTGCGGAAAGAAAGATCTTATTTCACGTACATCTGTGGAGGAACTTTGCTGTCTAAGACTGTGGTTCTGACAGGTAAACACAAAATAGTGTACGAATATCTTTGTTGCTATAGAATCAGCATACTCTTATCCCAGTATATTTGGGGTCGCTGCAACATGTCTTATTTTTCAGTACTACTTTATTAGTAGTAAACTCAGTAGTTTACTACCTTTTGTAGCCATATCATCTTCACATAGCACATCCATTATTACCTAGACATTCCCCTCCTTTTTCGGCACCGGATATATACCCAAAAGTTTACTGTTACTAATTTTGCTTTTGTGGAATTTTAAGTACGTATTTACCAATGCCTCATGGCATTTCTCCAATCTGATTTGATTGTTAGGCCCATCTTTATTGACGAAAATGATGTCAGTGGCAAAGAGCGTGCACAAGGCTGCAGGGTTTCAGATTATCATGTGAACGCTATGACGTCGGTCAGACCTGACGACATGGAGAGAACAAAAAGAGAAAAAGAGCAAAATTTTATGGCATGCTTACAGCCCGATTAACTTTTTTCGCCTTTCAGCTGCACACTGTGCTTCAATAAGAGGTAGTCCAGTTCTACCGGATTCTTTGAGCGTTGATCTTGGCAAGCACAACCTCATTGGAGGAGATATAGCACCACAGGAAAGAGGGGCAAGTATACCAGTCTATTGATACAACGATACTGTGTTTGCGATTTGGTTTTTATTTTTTTGTTTGAGATGGGTTTTCTCTAGATTCAAGTTTAGGCCAGAAGGAGCCTATTCACACTAATTTTGAAGAGATTAGGGTCGTAAGCGTTCGGAAACACAAACGCAGGGAGAGTTCCACTCCTTTGCTACGCGCATTATAAAAAACGTTTGGAAACGCTTCAAACAAATATCAAAAATATTTTTAATACTTAAGCATGCCTCCGTTATCGTCCCTTTGAGCAAAACCTAAGCATTTCGTGTCAGGTGCATTCAGTTTCTGAGCTCGCTTCGCTCACTCTTTGACTTGTTAGTTAGTTCGGGAGTAATCAGGATCGAATTGTCAGAGAATCTCATAAAGTTGATATGATGGAGTTGCCAACCACTCAGTATTTTTATTTGAGCACCTCATTACGTATTTTATCCATTTCCTTGTCAACGATTACTGAATTAGGCATGAAGTAAAGCATTTGTTAAACTTGTACCCATGAGAATCTGTCATTTGCTAAAGGAAGGTTTAATTCAATCTTTATGTCTTGAGACATAAAGATTGGACTCTAATCCCGAGGAATTTGAAAAATAGGTATTTGAAGAAACTATTGCCGATGCCGTCGCGCTGCGCCCTATCAAGTAAAGTGCGAAAGCGACAAATGCAGCAGAGGCTGATTTTACCTATAAAAACCATGACCAAAAGACGTTTTGTACAGGCCCCTCTTCTCCACTGGGCACTCTGGGCACGAGCCCAGGGCCCCGCGATCGATTGGGGCCCCCTAGTATCTGCCAGAATGTAATGTGCGATTTTGCATATCTCAAAACTAGAAAGTAGCTCTTCAATAAACATCTATAGTCGACGTTTTAGCAAAATAGTCCAGTCATTGGGGTCCCATTATCCTAATGTGCCCGCTGAGCTCAGGGCCTCGAATAGCTTAAAGACGGCCCTAGTTTTGTATTCCGATGTTTTCTTCTTTAAAACTGGTCTGATCTATAAAAAATATATATCAAAATTTAGAAGAAAACGACTAAGAAAACTCATCAAATTTGTAGGATAGTTGTCTGAACATGGCGGTAAAAACGGACTGTTTTTTCGGGTTTATGGATTGTCATAATTATTTAAGTAATTATATTTTGGAAAAAATTGTATAGAGGCACGTATTAATTCGATCTAGATTTTTTGGAAAAAAAAAATGATTGCTCTAGCAGCGTTATCCACGCAGAAAACAGCGGAACGCGTTTGTATGGAGAAAGGCCCAAGAGTTACCGACTAGAGTCCCCTCTTAATACTGAATTTAGAAACCAGCCCTAAGAATTCTAAATACTTGATAATATTAATTTACCAGCTTTTACCTTCGTACGCGCATATTCCTATTTTTCCTGTTCTTTCTCCTCTCTTACACTCCCCATGAAAACTACATGCCAAAATTCAGCCTTCTACGACAGTTTCGGCTCAGCGTTGTATGTCAAACAGTCACTCACTTGACATTGACATAAATTCTAAATTCTTTTTCTAGTTTTAATATTTTGATTTTGAAATTTAATCTTGATTTTAGCTGTGTCCTCATTATGTTTCGATTCTTTATTTTATTTATTATTTTCATTATTTAAATTTAAATTGTAATGCTGTTATTCTTTGATTTAAAATGTAGTTCATGTTTAAGGTTTTTGCTTTTTGACTCAATATTTTCATATATAAGAATCTTGTAACATTGTGCTGCCACACAAAGTATCCAACGTACTAATTCCATGATCCTGGGCCACCAAGATATAGGCTGTGCCTAGTTTGGGGCCCATGGCCACTTCTGTTACATTCGTTATCTACTTCAGTTCTATTCCTCATTGTGTAATTGCTTATGTGTAATAACTTGTGTGTGTGCCAATAAATAAATTATTATTATTATTACTCAGTAATGGAAGAATTTTATACATATGAATTATTATTATTTTCCGTCCTTTAGCACGCATTTTTTTGGTGTTATCATTTTCTAATCTTTCACAAATAAAATGTATTGGATTACTTATTCCAGTGTCTCATCATCAGTTGAAAGTTATTTTATAAACGATCGATTAAATATCCGAAAAAAAAAATTTAATCACATTTTATTTATTTTATTTTTCTAGGTCTTCGAAATAATTATATATCCTAAATTCAACGCGAATACACTAAACAATGACATAGCATTACTGAAACTGAAGTCTGAAGCTGTCTTTACTGATTATGTTCAACCGGCCTGCTTGTGGCCCTCGGATAGCGAACTTCCTACGGAAAATGTTTTTGGGACGGTATGTATTTAGTTTTCTTATAAACCTGTATGCTTCTTTCTTGGTTTGAAATAATTATAGCCACACGATTCGATCCTTGGTAACGAGAATAAATGACCATCTATTTCATAAATGCACGTGGTCGCTTACAATGGGCTTCATTGAGAGCGCAATACATAATTTGGCCAATAATATGGGCGGCACGGTTTGCGCAGTGATTGAGCGATTGACTGCTGCGCTGTGTGTCGCGGGTTCGATTCCCGCACGGAACAAATATTTGTATGGCCTACAGATAGTGGTTCCGGGTCTGGCTGTTTGTGTATGTGAGATTTTATATGTATGTAAACGCACCCACGATACAGGAGAAATTCCTAGTGTGGGGCAACGTTTAAAAACAAAATACTTGCTCGCGTGATCGAATCAGGAATGATGATATCCGCAAGAGAACCAGGGTTACCGACAGATCTGTCAGTCCGAAAAATCGCCAAACTGAAGTGGCAGTGGGTAGGGCACATGGCTCGCAGAACAGATGATTGATGGGGCCGAACAAAATGGAACGATAACCTGCTGAGGATCGCGGGTAGCCAAAGCATGTGGGACGCACAAGACCGGTTGTTATCCCGACACTTCACTTGGGGGAGGCCTATGTCCAGCAGTGGACTTCTTTCGGCTTATATGATGACGATTTCATGCCAAGCAAGATCCAGTCAGTACAGCAATTTTGAAGTCACCTTATACTTACAATTTATCTTCATATACTTGTAGATATTTTACTTTTAACTACAAAGGGGTCTTTTAAATTGTTGCAATTACATTTTCAGGTTGCAGGTTGGGGATTCAGCCATCTAGATACACTGTCTTCCACTTTACAGCAAATAACCATTCCTATAGTGTCGGAGTTGGACTGCTTGAAGAGTAACCCATTATTCTTTCAGAAGAAACTGAACACTAACAAGTTTTGTGCTGGATTTGCTAATGGTGAGTAGTACGTTAGAAAACAGGTCAGAACACAATATTTGGACTAGCGTCATCGCGACAACTCGTCGTTTCAGATAACTAGTAAACGTCGAAAACTAGTATTGTTGAACTTAATAGTTCGCGATCGAAGTTATCTTGGTAAAAAAGGTTTGCCTGACACGGAAATGTGTAATAGAATAAACGCAATACCTTGAAAAAAAAAACAGCTGTTCAGTACATTTTGTCGAGTTATGCGCACAGAAATGAGGCACTAGATTTTTTTTTCACGATTACACTGTTGCTCCCATAGTAAAAGTTGTTCGTGAGTACAATAACCCCTTTCAAGGTACTGTTTTTGTTCTGTTACACGTCCTCCTCCTCCTCCTTGCGTTGTATTCTGCAGTGCTGAGAGTCGTGACCTCCCTTCTGCATCACTTTCTCACGAACGATATTCCTCCATCTGTTTCTGTCCCCGGCGGTGTGGAGGGCTTTGTGAACTGCAGAGTCAAGGACGATGCGGATCTGGTCAGACCAACGTAATGGGCTGCGTCTACGAGGCCTTTATCCATTTCCTTTACTGGTCACGATGAGCTTCTCTAGATAATCATCGTCCTTTCTTGCAATATCACCAAAGTATCTAGAACTCTGCGTAAACACTCGGACGACAGCCATGAGGAGATTTTGAGTTCTCGCAATATCAATACGTTAGTCAGTTACACGCATATGATTTCTAATGGAATAATGGGGATGATAAGGGTGACGACCTAACAAGCAAACCAAAGACTGTGTCATCCTCTTCACGTTAGGTTCTTGAAGCAGATGAAATACCAGAGGATAAGGTAAGTGAACAAAAGGAAAGAGGATCACTAGTAACCGATATTTCATCGGTTCAATAGGTACCTATAATTAAGTACCTGTCGGTTTTGAGGTGCCGGGGTTGACAAGTGTCAGTGGCTGTGAACTGGGTGTAACCAATAAATATTATTCTACTATCATCTTCTGCTTTCAGGAACCTCAGTCTGCAACGGCGACAGCGGCGGTGGTCTCATGGTCTTCGTGCCCGACACGCCAGGCGACACTGACAGGACTTTCGGTACGTGGTACGTCCGGGGCATAGTATCTCTCGCTCCGAGCAGATCTGATGCAAATATCTGTGACCCTGATCAGTACACAATCTTCACAGATGTAGAGAAGTATCGGTCTTGGTTGTCGGAGTATTTGAACTGAAAATAAAATAGTTAATTATATTTTGATTTCATACATTGTTTTCTTTCATTTGCCTATCCTTGAGACAATTTGTTTTGTTTGTCATAATACGGATACTGATAACTTTGATGATTGACGTTCAACAAGCAGACTTCTTGCGCTCATTCCCTTTTTATGGGTTTCGTACCCGAAGGCTAACGAAACAGTACAGTCAAACGAAAATACGTTAAAGTAATGCTAACAAAAAAAAAAACTGTTTGTTTAAAAAAATATCATTTATTCATAAAATATACGTTCTTGTTATATTTTTTTAGAGTTTTTCTAGACATTTGTTTGTTTGACTGTACAGTTTTTGACTTGAAGGATAGATTTTTTAGGGTTCCGAACAAAAAACGGAACCCTCATAGTATCACTCGGGTGTCTGTCTGTCTGTCCATCTATCACAGCCAGTTTTCTCCGGATCCACAACACCGATTCTGTTGAAATTTAGTACACATATGGACTTTTGTGACCCAAACACGGACGCGTTACGTAAATTATTAAAATTTTAGTATGGGGTCACTTTTGAGGGCCAAACTAAAAAAAAATAAAAAAAAGTTATTTCAACAATATCATGTGACATATCAAATGAAAGGGCTTACTGTGAGGGTTTCAATTATATTTTTTTTTCATAATTTTAAAATAAAAAGAGTGAAGTTATTCAAAAATTTGACGAAAATTGATCATTACCCCCCCCCCCCCTTATCTCTGAAAGTACTGAGCCTAAAATTTTGAAAAAAACGGAGATAGTAGATCTTCACCTATAGATAACAGGAAAACTATAAGAAGTCTATAGTGTTAAAACAACATGTAAAAAAAATTCGTTCGGAACCCTTTGCACGCGAGTCGGACTCGCACTTGGCCAGTTTTTTTTTTATTTATGGTTGGTCCCAGTCGCGGGAAGAAAAATATTTCAATAAAATAGATTCGACAACGGGGACCGCGGTTCCGTTAATTGCGATCCCAGTCGCCGGAAAAGCACATAAAAAAGTCATGGTCAAAAACACTCCTACATATAAAAACTGGTAAAGAGCGAGTGGACTCGCGCACCGATGGTGATCTAAAACGTAAAATATTTTACAGTTTTCAACGGCGAGGCATTTGTCAGAGAATTTTAACACTGCGGTATATTTTGCAGTTTTTGATCAGCTCCAGCGCTTGACCTCTAGTGGAACTAATGTAACTTTTGCAGATGATTTCTGAAAAGTGCAATTTAGAGACATCTTTTTATTTTTGTCTATACAAATTTCAGAGACAAGGGGGGAAACGATCAAATTTTGTACATTTTCCGTCACAAGTCGAAAACCGTCTAAATAAATTTTTTTTGAAAATGTGCAGATAACACAAAATAAATAATAAATAATTCTTTAAAGATGTGCATTTTTATTTCTTTCTTATTTGCAAAATGGTTGAACAAACGTCTTCTAAAACTATTCCAACAAAACTTAATCAGTAGGCTCAATTTTAGACCCTAAACACACTACCCACCCTACCTACCCTACCCACCGTACCTACCTTACCTACCCTGCCTACCCTGCCTACCCTGCCTACCCTGCCTACCCACCTACCCTGCCTACCCTGCCTACCCTGCCTACCTTACAAATATAAAGTAAACAGAAATAGAAAGACGAAACGAAAATAACTGGCTTGCTTTCTATGAGAGATAGAGAGAGAGAGAGAGAGACAGACAGAGAAACACGCGCACGTCGCACGGCTTACAACTATAGTAAAAAGTGTCGTTACAACTTTTCGTGAGAATTTTTTTCCGTCTAGCCTCCTTTCACAACGCGCGGTAAGGAACTTCGTTCCAATAATCAAAGTGGTGTTTTCGCTAAGTGTTAAGAGGAAACGTGGACGGCGAGACTTTGTACGTAAAAAGAGTCGTAATTCGAGGTTTGACTCTTGACTGTTTTCTTCTCCAATATTGGACCGATTTAAGAGATATTTCACAAACTGAATAAAAAGGATATATACTATGTCCTTATGTTTTCTTTTTTGACTAATAGTTTTTACACTAGGGCTCTGTTGACAGCGATTTATAGGAAAATTTTGAGCATTTTGAGAAGGTTCTCGTGCTTATACGGTTCATAAATTAACAAAAAAGAAACATACATAGGTACACAGTATATATCTTTTTTAAATAGTTTGTGAAAAATCTCTTAAATCGGTTCAATATTGAAGGAGAAAACAGGTGAGAGCCAAACCTCAAATTACGACTTTTTACATACATAGTCTCGTCGCCCATGTTTCGTCTTAAGCTTTCCGCAAATAGAAAGTGGGTCCACAGCCTTTAGCTCGTATTTGGCGATATTTTTTGCAGACATCTTCTCATCACTCAGTATTGCCAATCTTCATTATCTACCTAGCTTTTTCCCAAGTATACTGGGGTCGGCTTCCAGTCAAACCGGATTCAGCTGAATACCAGTATTCAACGTGGAGCGGCTGCCTACAAGACCTCTACCATCCATTAACTGTGTAATACGGTACTCCACGCGAGACTGGAGTCAGATTTTCTGACTTCTGATAATCCGTGGTATCTCGGTATGTTAAGATGTTCACCCATCCACAGACCGATTTTGGCAAGCTTATTTAACCTTGGAGATCGATCCGTTCGGTTGTTATAATTTTAGCCATGAGCCTGCCTATCTTCAAAAAACAAAAACTTTCTGAAGATCCCTCGCATTATGTCTGCTATGGTGTCATTAGGTATTAATTCAACAGTAAGAAATATTACTTTTTAGTTCATGACTTTTTTATAAAGGTAAAAAGTAATATTTCTGGGCGTTATCCCCCAGACGGCGCCAAATTCAATTTAATTTGATGTCACATAGCCTATAACCACCGGACCATCAAGACGCTTCTAACGATAACTCAATTGCCTAATTATGATAAGTGGTTTAGAAGTTATGAGGGAACACATGAACATACATACATACCTACATACCTGTCAACCAAGTCATAACCCTCCGCCGTAGTCGGGTAAAAATGCGTTAATAGCATAAAACAGTCAATTCAAAAATGTATTTCCCGTCACTATGACGCTACAAAAGTACAGCAGGCCACAAGTCAAAGTAACAGAACCAGTATAAGCTGGCCTTTTGTTCTGTTGAAACGCCGAACTAGGCTAGCCCAGTGCTACTTGGTCAGCCTCACCAAACGCTGTGGATTAACTTGACCACTCTACTCAGTTAAGAATTGATAATAGACATGTGAAGTTGTTCAAGACATTGTTTAACAATGTCAATACTTTCGTATTTATCACTTTAATATAATATTTATTACCTTTTATGTTTAAAATACTTATGAAAATACTGAAGGGTTTTTTTTTAATATAAGCTTTCGAGTGAGTTTTGTGACTGTTTTCTGGATATACTTAAGTATATGTGTTACAAAGGTGAGTGATAGATCACAATATAATCGTTTATGTTTTAGTCCTTACATTATCCTAACTGGTGAATATATCCCACCCATACGCATAAAACTTTATTTTTCGTACAGCTAAGGAGTGGACTTCCCTGCCAAAGTCAGTGTTTAACTACAACCTTGTAGTCTTTAAAAGGTTACATCTAAAAAACACGCTCCATCGTCGACCACATCATCGTTTTATTATTATTTTCCTCTTATAACCTGTATTAGATTGATTGGTAAGGTCAAAAATTATTATTCAAACTAATATCTTGAATCCGAAATGAAATAATTATGTCTTTCTGTCTGTCTGTTACCTTTTCACGATTAAGGTTAACAGATTTAGTTGTTATTTAGCAAACGTAGACTATTGATTGGGTTACAGCCTACAGGAGAAAGAACAGTAGTTACAAATATTAGCAGTAAACCAATTGTTAAGTGCAATAGAGCGCTATTTACGTCTCCAAGATTGTTATCTATACTTATATTACAAAAGAGGTAAAGTTTGTGAGGTTGTAAGGGGTAATCTCTGGATCTACTGAACCGATTTTGAAAATTCTTTTACCAATAGAAAGCCACATTATATGTGAGTGTCATAGGCTACATATTAACCTGAGAAATACCCCCCAACGAAGTGGGTACGGGTCAGTTAGTTTATCACAAAGGTTGAAGATGTATAGTTAGTGAATAACACCATATTAAGTTTAATTTGCAATAAATAAGTAAGTAAGTATTTTATTGACTAACAATAAGAAAGGACCCAAAACAGTACTCTGAGGTATCACAATTACCTACTGGTAAATTTTCGCCGTTTATTTGAACAGCTAGTTGGAATAAACGGCAAAACGGTGGCTGTCTATTATATAAATATATTACGTTCTGACGAATTCAAGGCCTAATCCGGAATGCTCAAGTTTTATTGAGTAACATTTCATGGCTTACGCAATCAAACGCCTTCTTCAGATCGCAATACATACTTCCTCTCACGCATACTTATTAATCTACACTAATATTATAAAGAAGAAAGATTTGTTTGTTTGTTTGTTTCTTTGAATTGAATAGGCTCCGAAACTACTGGACCGATTTGAAAAATTCTTTTAGCATTGGATAGCTACATTATCAAGGAGTAACATAGGCTATATTTTATCCCCGTACTCCCACGGGAACGGGAACTACGCGGGTGAAACCGCGTGACGTCCACTAGTAATAAATAAATACACAGAAAACTCAGGAAAAAGGTATAAAACACAAAAATGCAATTTTTGAAATTTTTGTCTGTTTGTCTGTTTGTCTGTGCGTTTGTGGGAGCATCACGCATAAACCCCAGATTAGATTGCAAATCTAAGTACTTAAAAATATTAAATGATAACCCGAGTAACATTTAGCGTTTATTTCATCAAAATCGACCCACAAAATCAAAAGATATTGAATTTTTAAGTTTAGGAAGAAACTTCCAAATGTATTCTGATGAGTCAGAGCACCATCTATTGAGAAAAATAAAATGCACGAAAGCATTCAAAATTGTTGAGTTATTTGTGAAACTTTTAATACGTGGCAAAATAAGAGTGATCATTTTATACCTTTTCGTTATTGATCGATACAATCGATCCACAAAATCAAAATATATTGAATTTTTAGTTTAGTAAGAAACTTCCTTATGTATTCTGATTAGTCAGAGCGCCATCTATTGAGGAACCAAAAAATGCATGAAAGCATGAATGTTACACCAAAACACATTGATTGAGTTATTTGTGAAACTTTTAATACATAGACGTAGCATAATAAAAGTAAACAATTTAATACCTTATCGTTATTTACCGTTACATACGGGCTTCTTATTTAAGGTCTTCCGCTGCCAAATATTTTGTCAGTTCACATGGTCGATAGATGGCGTTGCACTGATGACGCGTTTTTCTGAATTGCGGTGTTAAGATTTTCCGCTGGAGAATGACCTCACACAATTTCTAAACACAGTCGTGTTTCGAAGGACTTTCGGTTTGGTCTCTGAAAAGTCTTAAACTGTTAGAGTAGGGATGGCGATTCTTTCCGAAAAAGATCGATTTTTAAATCGATTCGAATCGTGACCTAAAGACGTGAACCGATTCACAAAAAAATCGAGGTCTATAAGATCGATTTCCGAAAAATCAATATTTTTTTCAAATTTTCGTTTATAGTGAAATATTGATCTATTTTAGTAAAAACAAGACATATTATAATTTAACGAGCTCTTATCAGTAAAATCACTATATATATATATACACACTTACATCACGTAAGTAATGTGAGTCCAGACGCAGATACAAAAAGTCAACAGATTTTTGGCTCCAAAAATCGATTCTTCGATTAATCGATTTCAGATCGCCATCCCTATGTTAGGGTCCATAATTGGTTAAATCTCTGAGTTGTGCTGCTTTCGTTTAAAGTGCATTTATCGTAGAGTCTTAAACTGATTTAGTTTTGCGAAGTTCTGGACGGTTCGAATTGCGGATCAGGCCTGTAGAGTTCCTTACCAAAGGTGCTGTGCTGACCGGACCCTACTGCTAAGCCTCCGCGATTGATTCCGTTTAGTTTAGAGCAAAGCAACGAACGGTTCGATTTGCGAAACAAGGCTAATAATAATTTAAGGTACCGTACCAAAGGTGGTCACGGTGACGGGAGCGATCGATTTTGGGGGGGCTACTCTCTAAGTCCGTAGTTTTGGGTTTAGTTGCGGACGTATTCTACTCCGTATCACCTACAGACTTACGATTAATCCCGAACCCGAACTAAGAATGAATGACAACACGATTTCACAGTAACTGTCAAATCATATTATCATTAGTTCTCAGTGGTTAGGTGATACGGAGAAGTTTTTTTTTTAATTATATATAGGCATACGTTTGACCACTATCTCACCTGATGGTAAGCGATGATGCGGTCGAAGATGGAGCACGTTTGCCTAGAAGCAACCTATTCACTTTTGTCTTAAAGACTCCCAGGTTGCCCGCAACTAAGTTTTTAATTCGTGCTAAGTATCAAACGGTTCGATTTGCGAGCCAAGGCAAATTATAGGGTTCCGTGCCAAAGTTGCTAATGGGACCCTATTATTTAAGCCATCGCGTACGATTTTGATTCGTGCCAACCCAGTCGATTTTTAGGGTTCCGTACCAAGGTTGCTAACGGAACCCTTTTTTTTAATAAGCCACCGCTGTCCGTCTTCCTTCAGTTTATGCGTTTTATTTCTGTCTCGCTAATATAAAAAATGTCTTCTAGAAAAAGGTCGAATCTTTCACAATATAGCAAAATTGTTAATCTTCTTAATATATTTAAAACAAAGTCGGGTTTGTTCGAACACTTTTCTAACTCGAGAACGGCTCGATAGTGTAGGTAAGGTAGGGTAGCTATGGTAGGTAGGATAGGTAAGTAGGTAGGTAGGCTAGAGTCGGTAGATAGGATAGACAGTTGACCCTTCTGCGAAGCAGTAATGCTAGCAAAGGAGGAGGCCGAACGCGTGAGAGAGAGGGAAACCTCACGCCCCAGCCGCCGCAACAGAAAAAGGCGCGGGCCTGCGGACGGCGAGCATTGGGTGGCTCGCCGTCTGATCAGAACCAGGCCCGGGTCGACGGCGCGCTGTGTTCCACGCGCGCCTCAAGGAGCTGTCAGCATAAAGGATGGGGCCCGCTAGGGCCAGTGCCTGCCGGGGTTGCGGGATTTGTTCGAGAGAGTCGCCGCGGCCCTGGAACGCAAAGGGCATTAGGAGGAACACGGATGGGTTTTAGTCAGTAAGAGTCTGACACTCCCTTCTACTTCACCCAGAGCGGGAGGAGTCATTTGATGATTTCCAATCCTTAAAAAAAAAAAAAAAACGGATAGCCAGTTGACGGGAGCGAAGCCGCGCGGGTCAGCTAGTCATAAATATATTAATCGGATTTGATGAAGATCATTCAACGGAACCACAGGTTTGATGATCAGTGACGGGAGCTCTGAAGACGCTTGGAAAATTTTACGACGAAAATGCACTAAAGCCAAAACCTTCTAAGTCCCAGTCTCAAATAGGGCTTTAAGTATCTCGTGGCAAGGTGATGACATAGAGCCTTGTTGTTAACCTCGCTACCTGGGCATTTCACAGTCTAAAAACTTAACAAAAAGTCGGGACTACAGAAACAACATCCTAAGCCGCCTGAAATGCACTAGCTGGGTGCATAAAATCAAACCCTCTCATGTTGCTGTACCCATTCGTAGCAATAGCTCCACCAGATATCTACCGCGAAGTAGCAAGCCGTATTATGGTCACCAACAAATACCTGCATGCTTTAAATGCCGTAAAAGCTTCATGAAATGTACGACCTTATCAGAGGATAGTGCGGCAGATGAGAGATGTGCACAGTGCAGGCACAAACACCCGTTCCCTCCATACATCCACCACCTGTACGCGAACTTCAGTGGCCAATTTGGAAATATCTTAGCCGACTGTGGACCCAAGTTGGCCGCTGTAAACATAACCTGGCCAAATGGGGCATTCACCACCTATCCCAAAAGCAGTACCAGTGCGGAGCCCTTTCACAGGACATGCATCACCTCCTAAATTACCCGTCATGCACAACTACCTGCACCATCCAAGATTGAACGAAGCCAATAAATAGAGCTGTACAGGTTGCTCAATACTGGTCGGACCAAATTTAGTAAGAGTTAATCGACACGAAAAAAAGAGAAGACAGGTTTGATGACGCTGTACTTAACGAGCAGTACGCTGTACTTAGCTTAATAACCATATTGTCTCCGAGACAAACCGTGGTATTGCCAGCTATTGACGCAATCCCAACGTAGTCCAAACATTTTGATGATGAGGTATAATATGATAAAATGCTAGGGTCATCGAAGCATACTTTAAGTCAGTGTAGTAATTGACTAAGGAAGACAATCATGGGTTAAAAATAACTGCTTTCATTTTTATCCGCACAAGATACTTGAAAAACTGAACAGTTTATGGTTCAACACTTTTCATGTGCGAGTTCGACTCGCACTTGGCTGGTTTTATTTTAGATGTAAAGGTACGAGTAGCCTGTGGCAGTCACTTCCAGTGTTGCTTTCCACTAATGTTAGAATTTCTGTTGTCATAAATAAATTTTCACATTTGTAATCGTACAATATTTTAAAACAATTAAATATAACCTAACCTAATCCACTATTCATTTTCAGGCTTGAATTACCACATGAAGAATGATTTGTATGCTCGTAATGTTTTTTATACCTGTATTAAATCAAGCTGCGAATGTCGGAACTGCTTATCAAGACCTACGTCCTTGTCAAAATATATATACCACTGTAGCTTATGATGCAGAAAAACAAAATCAGTACAATTTGGACATAAATCTACCGAAAGGGACCGGTTATCTTACTTTGAAATTCGATTCGGATGCTTCGCTCGTTTTGAACGAGGTAAAAATTTATATTCCGAACCATCGATACAAATTATTGTCATTATGAAAATGTATAAAATATTTGCACTGTTGCTGAAGCACTTAATTTTTCTGGTAGACCAGTAATTTTATTTTTGCTTAGTCAATATTTCAACGTGGCCGCATCCTTTTTGTTTTAGCCAGATCCAAAGAAAGTCACAGTTGTTTGGGCAAATTTCACCACACCGAGGAGTATTTTCCAAATAATTCTTCCCAAAGACGAAAAACCTCGTTTTAACGCTCAAGTTTTTGGGCGTACTACTAGTTACATACCCCACATTTATAGAATTCTCGCAGATGATAAAGAACTTTGTGAAAATCCCATACGAGTGAGTATTTCTTATTTATATTTGCATACTAATTGTATTGTTGATCGGCTAACGTTCAATCACCAGCTCGCGTAATGGTTAGCGAATAGCTATAATGCTATAAACGACGGAGCCCACTTGCCTAAAAGAGCTTAAAGATCTCTCTTTTCATACAATACTCAAGTTACATTGAAAGGCGAAAAAAATAAAACAGTTAGCCATCGACTCAAAAAGAAGAAAAAGATCTACCAATTCATCATTGAACACCATAACCATAACATTCCTAGAAACATTAAAACTGCTCTACTTTAGGACTATTTCAACAACTTCATAGTAGAAGCAGCAAAAATCAACAAAGGAGAAAAACATTTGGAAAAATCTTGCGGACGACGCAAACTGGTACATACTGAGTTGATATACCATGGGCAACCGACCAAGTCTGGAGATTGGCCCTGGCACGTGGCAATATCAAGGATTGAAAGATCGTCCCTCACTTACATCTGTGGAGGAACCTTGCTGTCAAAGACGTTGGTGCTAACAGGTATTTTTGACCTCAGTTATATTTTTTCTCTCTCATATAATCTTTGAAAATACGAAAATTTATCTCATGAAATATGAGGATGTTGCATAGATGAACATAAAACATTTCATGAAGCCCTCTTGGTCTCGTGATTGCGCGACAGCCGAGCGAGGGGTCCTGATTCCAGGTCGAAAAACGTGTAATTAGCTTTTCTTGTAAGGAATTTCTCAGAAGCAGCCCAGAATTCGGAATTTGGTGGTGGGAAAAACTCGTGCCTCGGAAAGCACGTAAAGTCGTTGGTCCCTTGCCGGTTTTGTCGGATTGCCGTCCCAAACTATGAGAGTATAGAAATAGTGCAACTGTGTTTGCAAACCCTTGTGCATTATCATATCTCCTGCGTACTTGGCTGATCCCTATTGAAATTGGCAACGTTGGTCGGAATTCGGTCAGAAGGAATATTATAACATAATATTTTTTGCAATCGTATTTTTTTTTGCTTTTCAGCTGCCCATTGTGCTTCTATAAGAGGTAATGCAGTTGTACCGGAATTAATGACCGTCGGTCTTGGCAAGTATAACCTCTTTGGAGGAGATATCGCATCTCAGCAAAGGGAGGCAAGTGTAAAACTGCAAAAGCAAAAAGCTGTATCTTCATTTGGAAAAAAAAATCTCAACATATAAAGTCTGTTTTCGCTGAAAGTTAAATAATTGTCTTTTTTTAATAACTTATATATTTATTCTCCCAGGTGTTCAAAGTAATAATCCATCCTGGATTCAACGGGACTACACTGAATAATGACATAGCTTTGCTGAAACTGAGGTCTGAAGCTGTTTTTACTGATTATGTTCAACCAGCCTGCTTGTGGCACCCAGATAACAAGCTTCCTACTGAAGATGTCTTTGGGACGGTACGTATTTCTTTTCTAACTAAACAACTATTTTCATACTCGGGGTGGCTCTTGGATCAATTATAACAGCCAAAGAGATTTAAGAGGGGACTCGGGTCGGTAACTCTATTCTCTCGAATTCCGTTGTTTTCTTCGTGGATAGTGCTGCTAGAGCAATGATTTTTTTTTTTCAAAAATCTAGTTTAAAATTAATACGTACCTTTATCGCTTTCTTTTTTTCCAAAACATAATTACTTAAAGAATTATGACGATCCAAAAACCCGAAAAAAACAGCCCGTTTTTACCGCCATGTTCAGAAAAATACCTGTTTTACCGACTAGAGTCCCCTCTTAATTACATTTTAGTTTCCATTTCGTACCGAGCAACAAACACAAAAACAACAAACTTCAATTACATCTGCAGGCCTGAAAACCCAAAAATCAACTTATTACATATACACAAGGACTCGTGCATATGTAAAAAGTTGATTTTTGACAGTCATTACAGTTATCATAAGCCCGACCAATAATAGTTCTTTTTTGGTGAATGATAAATATGACTTTGCAAAGTTTTCGTAATGTCAGTGTCAATATCAAGAATTTTAGCAGAGCGATTCTGTAAACATGTCAAAGTAAAAACATAGGCGAAGTAAACAACAAGAGAGCTGTCAAACTTTCCAAAGAAGTAGGAATGATGGCTCACTTGTCAATCACTCCACCGAAGTATACGCCGTGAGATGTCGATAGAATAGATCGGCTGTTTGAGGACTGCTCGACCAGTCCCAATCACTCTTTCAATCAAAAACCAAAACCAGGTGTAAAAACAGGCGTCTCGCGGATATTGACAGAGTAGGTCTACGCCATTTACGGTTCAGATGACGTATTTGCAATTGAAAAACTCACCAGCGAGATGCAAAGAATTAAGTTCGTCTCGGATCGATATATCATGCATCACGTCACGCCATCAATAAGCTCGCTACTGTTTCTAGCTGTGTGTAACCTAAATAGTAAATACACACGTTTATGATTCTCTATTCAACTTTTCAGGTAGTAGGTTGGGGATTCAACCACCTGGACTTACTTTCCTCTACTCTGCAACAAATAACCATTCCCATAATATCGGAGTTGAACTGCTTGAAGAGTAACCCAATATTCTTTCAAAAGAAACTGGACACCAACAAGTTTTGTGCTGGATTTGCTAATGGTAAGTGAAACGTATTTGAGTAGGTACAAATAAAATACCTAGATTAACTTCAACGGAATCACGATAGCTCGACCGACAACCCTTGAGGAAAATTAGTAAAAAAAAGAACGAGGAAAGTAAGATCCGATACCTCTGCTCAAAACGGCCTCTGATACAAAACATAACATGAAGGGGATTTGGGCTACCAGAGCGAACAAAGCCTGCGTCCTCTCTTTCGTGTCCAGTTTCTTCAAATCTTGCAAACAGAAGAAAGGGCCTCGCGATGCAAGGCCCGGTAGACTTTTCTCTTTCTTCCACGCGACTAATGAGTCACTGAGCGAGCGAAGCGAGCTCGTAAGCTTGTGGTATTTCCATGCTAATACTGGAGATGCTAGGTTTTCTTCTTTAACTTTCCTTAAGCTGGAGTAAAAGTGAGCGAGCAAAATGAAAGTTATCCCATTCATCTTAGGTTTCTTTGAACAATGCAGAGCAATCAAAAGGCTCTGAAGCTGATGATTGTGACTGTTAGGATATTGATTAAAATAAATAGTGTTCACATGCCGATATCAAGTTTTCGGGGCCGAGTTGTCGTGATCATGTTTTTTCAGGGTTTACTTGTCTTGGAGTCAAGAGGCCCAGATTGAGACGGTCTCAGTTTTTGTATGGTTCCTGTGGAAAGCTCCATGCGAATATGACCGGGAAAAAGCATAATCGTCTCATTCCAGGAACTTCAGTCTGCAATGGTGATAGCGGGGGTGGTCTTATGGTCTTTGTGCCAGACAAGCCAGGCGATACTAGCCAGGCGTCAGGTTCGTGGTACGTGCGTGGCATAGTATCGCTCACTCTCAGTAGACCTAATACAAATGTCTGTGACAATGAGCAGTACACAATTTTCACAGATGTAGAGAAGTATCGGGATTGGGTGTCGGAGTATTTGGACTGAAGATTTTTAATAAACAAAGCTACAGTAAAATTATTTTGAGTAACAGTGTTTATTTTTCTTTTTTACCCAACTATCCCTGAGACTATAGAAATCTGTAACAGAATAAACGCAATACCTCTTAACCGGTCATTGTGCTCATCATTATGAACATTTTACCATGGGTACTTACTACTCCGACATTGCGAAAAAAAAATCAGCTGTTCAGTACATTTTGTAGATCTATGCGCACATAACAATATGTAAATGATGTATGGGGGAGTCGATTTTTTTTGCGATTTCAGTGTTGGTCCCATAATAAAAGTTGTTCATAATGATGAGTAAAATAACCCTTTAAGAGGTATTGCGTATATTCTGTTACACGTTGTATGTCAGTAAAATGTCTTCATAGACATTTAATAATGTTATTTGACGTCCCACTTGACATATGCGTTGTCTTTTCTTAGTATCCATTTACTGCAATATAAATTATTGTCCCTGCGGCACCTGATTCAGTCATCCGTCTTCAAACCTATTACTACCTTAGTACTCTAGAGCTCCCAATAGGGTCCAGAACTTAAACTATTTATTTTTTTAACTAGATGTAATCCAAAATAACCAGCAAGTCTATTGTGTATAAATCTCACTATGATCTACGGTAAAGTGAAAGAAAGAAAGAAAAAGCGTTTATTTGCGCCAAGCATGACGCATACCAAAAAAATAAAAATTAAATAAAACAAAATTACAATTTTATAACAATTGGGAAGATATGTGTCACATTCGCGCAAAACGGCCTTCCTCAGCATAATGCTAGGACTCGTGTGCGAGACAGAGCCACAGTGCTAGTTTTCAGCGACAGCCGGCTTTGAGTATGACGTCGATTGGAGCAGCATAAAAAGTAATTAAAAAAGTGAGCGTGAAGTGAACTGCCTTTCCACCCAGAGGCTTTATCACTTCAAGTTCACATCACCAGCAGTAGCAGGCGTTGTCGCAGTCACTGCTGCTAAAACTATCGTGGCTACGTATGACTTACTTGACTTAAGATCCTATGTCCCCTAGCTGGAGCAGAGGGCGTCCACAGTAGACTTCCATCGCGAATGGTCTTGAGCTTTACGCCTCACCTCGCCCCACGTCATTTTGATTCTCGTCGCTTCTGCCAACACGGTGCGTCGCCAGGGTTGACAGGGATGACCACGTTTCCTTTTCCCTTGAGGATTCCAGTCCATAGCCTGTTTGGAAATGTGATCGGGAACCCTCCCGAGCGTGTGACCAATCCACCTCCACTTACGGCGCTTAATCTGGTGGTCAATCGGGCTCTCGTGGCAGCTCTACGTTAAAGATGGTCTTGGGCTAGTAAAGACGGCACGGTTGGCGCAGTGGTTGAGCGATTGACTGCTGCGCTGCGTGTCGCGGGTTCGATTCCCGCACGGAACAAATATTTGTATGACCTACAGATAGTTGTTTCGGGTCTGGCTGTTTGTGTATGTGAGATTATTATATGTATGTAACGATAAACGCACCCACGATACAGGAGAAATTCCTAGTGAGGGGGAACGTTTTTGAAAGAATTCCGAGTATGCGATGAAGACATCGGTTAACAAAGACCTAGCAACGTACAGATAGAAAAGAATCGAGCATTTAACTAAATCGATGTTGTAAAGGGTTTTCCACACGGGCATGGTAATTTTTAAGGGTGTTGTTTAGCATCTCTGAACAGTAAATATCCAATATTAATATTGCAGCACTCGTTTTATTAAGATATAGTACTTACTAGCTTCTGCCAGCGGCTTCGCCCGCGTGGTCCCTAGGGAACATACTACCGGGATAAAAGGGTAGCCTATGTCCTTTCTCAGGCTCTAGACTATCTCTGTACCAAATTTTATCTAAATCGATTCAGTAGTTTTAGCGTGAAAGCGAGACAGACAGACAGACAGACAGAGTTACTTTCGCATTTATAATATTAGTAAGGAAGTAAGGATTAAGAGTATGTCTTTCGTTGCCGCTCCGCCCAGAGCGGGAGAAGTACTTTGATGATTTCAAATATAATAAAAAATGAGTTCTTAACACTGAAACCCAACTACAGCAAAATAAAAGTGATCTGAAAAGCACGAAACAAGGGTTTCAGTTTTTTAAACTCATTTTTTTATTTCATACTTTTCTGTTTTAAAAAACGTTAAAATTTATTAAAATTTGATTTATCGCTATCATTTTAATCATGCTTTTATTTTACAACTAGCTATGCATATATATTTCGGTGAAAAAATGTGATGCATACGAGTAGATAACATGTCAATAACCTGACACCTCTAGAATTAAAAAAATAAAAAGAAGTTTTTGCAGGGTGCTGACTGTATCAACTCTTCCGTTTAAAATGCCGACCAGCCCTGGTATCTTTAAGTACTTCGAATCGTGATGATTCTTAATTTCGTACTACTGAATATAAACTAATTATACGAACCGCTAACTCAAAACAAATAATTTTCCAAAGGAATGAAAAAAAAAAGAAGAGCGAAGAGTATTCTATTCTATTCTATTTTATATAATATGAATGTTTTTTGTCACTATCGGGTCTCACCCCTAACCGTTTGACGCAATGAAACCTGTTGGAAGTGGGTTCCAAAAATTTTTGAGCTCGTTTCGCTCGCAAAGAATCCAAAAGCATTCTGCACTATAAATCAACAAAGATTTCTATTTAAGTATGAGTAATCAAAAGACAGTAAAACTCTTCCGAGATGAGGTGCAAAAATTTAGTTTAGTTCTTGAGGTTTATTTTTATTTAGATAAGCATACGTTTGACCACTATCTCACCTGATGGTAAGCGAGGATGCGGTCGAAGATGAGGCACGTTAGCCTAGAAGCAACCTATTCACTCTTGTCTTAAAGACTCCCAAGTTGTAGCTATCTGGAAACACAGACTCTGACAGGGAATTCCACTCCTTAGCTGTACGCACTATGAATGACACGAATGAAGGGACACGCGTCCCCCGTTAAGCGGTGACACCCGACCTTAACAAAAAAGTCAACAAACGGTCGAGTGTCACCCTGAAATGCAGAAAGTTGGGGGTCCTAGCAAAGGTGAGACGGTACTTCACGCCGGAACAGCTGCTCAAGCTCTATCAAGCGCAAGTTCGATCGTGTATGGAGTACTGCTCTCATCTTTGGGACGGATCTGCCAAATACCGGCTTGATGCCCTTTAGTCAATTGAGAAACGAGCCAAGAGGA
This sequence comes from Lacanobia wlatinum, assembly GCA_947578705.1. Taxonomy (NCBI): domain Eukaryota; kingdom Metazoa; phylum Arthropoda; class Insecta; order Lepidoptera; family Noctuidae; genus Lacanobia; species Lacanobia wlatinum. The sequence goes on along the minus strand of OX388046.1, from coordinate 18,684,030 downwards.
TCATCGGTAATGACAGACTCGTCAAGTCGAAGCTCCAAAGTCTTGAGCATCGAGGCCGAGTTGCTGGACTGTCGGTTTTCTATGGGTTGCATTCTGGGGAGTGTGCAACGGAATTGCATGATTTAATTCCGCTAAGCCCGTTCCATCATCGGACCGCAAGACGAACGGCGATGCGCCACCGGTACATGGTGGACATCCCACCCACACGCACAAAACGTTTTGGGAACACATTCATAGTGCGTACAGCTAAGGAGTGGGATTCTCTGCCTGCGTTTGTGTTTCCTGATAGCTACAACCCGGGAGTCTTTAAGTCAAGAGTGAATAGATTTCTTCTGGGTAAGCTCGCTCCATCGTCGATTTTGTCTCTGCCATTTCTGACCTAGACTGGAGCCAAGAGCAAACCCATCTTAAATAAAAAAACAATCTATACATATGATAAAATCGTAGACTAACCGTGTCTGTACATTGAATATTTTTGCATGAAAATTACACAGAAAACTCAGGAAAAAGGTATAAAACACAAAAATGCAATTTTTGAAATTTTTGTCTGTTTGTCTGTGCGTTTGTGGGAGCATCACGCATAAAGCACAGATTGGATTGCAAATCTAAGTTCTTAAAAATATTAAGCGATAACCCGAGTAACATTTAGTGTTTATTTCATCAAAATCGACCCTCAAAATCGAAAGATATTGAATTTATAAGTTTAGGAGAGAAACTTTGAAGAAACTTCCTAATGTATTCTGATGAGTCAGAGCGCCATCTATTGAGAAAAATAAAATGCACGAAAGCATTCAAAATTGTTGAGTTATTTGTGAAACTTTTAATACGTGGTAAAATAAAAGTGATCATTTTTATACCTTTTCGTTATTTATCGTTACAATCGATCCACAAAATCAAAATAAATTGAATTTTTAGTTTAGTAAGAAACTTCCTACTGTATTCTGATCAGTCAGAGCGCCATCTATTGAGGAGCCAAAAAATGAGTGAAAGCATGAATGTTACACCAGAACACATTGATTGAGTTATTTGTGAAACTTTTAATACGTAGACGTAGCAAAATAAAAGTAAACATTTTAATACCTTATCGTTATTTACCGTTACATACGGGCTTCTTATTTAACGTCTTCTGCTGCCAAATATTTTCTCAGTTTACTTGGTCGATAGATGGCGTTGCACTGATGACGCGTTTTTCTGAATTGCGGTGTTAAGATTTTCCGCTGGAGAATGACCTCACACAATTATCAAACACGGTCGTAGTTAGTAGGAATTTCGGTTTGGTCTCTGTAAGGTCTTTAACTGTTAGGGACCAAAATTGCTGAAATCTCTGAGTCGTGCTGGTTTCGTTTAAAGTGCTTTTATCGTAGAGTCTTAAACTGTTTTAGTTTTGCGAAGTACTGGATGGTTCGACTTGCAAATCTGGGGGGCTACTCTTTAACGAAATCCGTAGTTTCGGGCTTAGTTGCGGGCGGGCATTTTCTACTCCGCATCACCTAACCACTGAGAACTAATGATAACACGATTTGACAGTTACTGTGAAATCGTGTTGTCATTCATTCTTATTTCGGGTTCGGGACTAATCGTAAGTCTGTAGGTGATACGGAGTAGAATACGCCCACCCGCAACTAAGCCCGAAACTACGGATTTCTTTAGATAGTAGCCCCCCAGGTCTGTAGGGTTCCGTACCAAAGGTGCTGACGGGACCCTACTGCTAAGCCTCCGCGATTGATTCCGTTTAGAGCGAAGCAACGAACGGTTCGATTTGCGAAACAAGGCTAATAATAATTTAAGGTTTAAATACAAAAAAAGGTAGGTAAGGTAGGGTAGCTATGGTAGGTAGGTAGAGTAGCCAGATAACGGGAGCGAAGCCGCGCGGGTCAGCTAGTAATAACATAAAAAACAAACATTTATAAGTTTTCCAATAAAACAAGCTTTGTCGAATTTTAGTATCCGGGAAAAGAGCTTATACAAATAAAATTCAACACCGAATTTAGAAACTTGTTTCAAGTCACTACAGCGCGGAGTAGTGCTTACAATTCGGCTACAATACTAGAAAACATGTAAAAGCTTGCATCTTGATCTGTTCGATAGCTGTTTTAAGCAAGACCTGCTCAAGTGGTTGCCACTCACATTTATCACTTGACTGACTTAATTTGTTCAAAATTGACTAAGAATAAATTGTGGTGCTGTGTAGAATATTGGTCATCTACTAATACCAACATCGTATATTATTAACTGTAATGGTGGTAAATTTAAATAATATTTTTTGTGACTGATTTCAATATAACTAAAAACTAAAAACAATTAAGATCGTGCATCGGTTAGTTATTAATTTAGATTATCTTAATAATCAAAATTTGTGTTCTTATTAAATAAGCAATGACTAGGGCGCTTGCTCGACCTAAGTCACAGTATAAGGCAGAAGCTGACTTGCAAACTCGGTAAATGGGAGCCCATCGCCCCCTAAAAACTGTCTCTAGCACTTATTGACGTAGCAGCAAGGGGGCAACATATCCTGGGTTGCTTAAGGGTAGAGAGATGTACCATGGCTATCAGTACCGTACTGAAAATATCATTCTTCAAAGCATGTTTGCTCTTGTGAATCTATTGTTGAAACAGTCGATAAAGGCAAGAAAGAGTTGGGAGCTTCGTTTATAGTTAATGTTTATTCCTGCCGGTCAATAAGGGCCATCCAAGGATGACCTAGCCTTTTCCAGGAAGATCGGGTCCATGGGATCGTTTCTGTCTGTACATATAGACTGTTGAGGAATTTTGTTGCGGGATTCAAGACTTTTGAATTGTTTTTCCGGGACTGGTCGAGCTGAAGCTCGGTGATTTGATGTTATTCTGACAACACGAAGTGTCGAATACCTTTATCCTTATCCAAAGACACTGGGTGAAGGTAGTTATAGGGTTATGTAGCTAAATAAACTAGTTTAAGTACATACTAATAACACCAATATAGCATATAAGCATAATCTGTTACTAACTCAGTACTAACAACTTATGGGCTACAACATGTAAAGATTTTTTTTTTAAATAAGTATTCTGGTTCTCAGGATTTGTATAAGTTGGGAATAGTTTGGTCGGTTTGTATATAGAGCCGTCAGAAACCCGTTGTGGGTCTAGTCCAGTGTTAATACACTTGTTCAGAACATGAGCGACACGATGGACTGTCACAACTATCCGTACCCGTACGTAATAATTAATGATAACGATGCTGCAAATACTATAGCCACCTACTTCTATTGTTGATATGAATAAAGAAGTAAAAGTTACAATACAAAGCAGCCTTGCATATAATTATATCTCTTATTCTTGTTCATCATTCCAGACATATTTTCACAACACTACTATCATAGACAAAAGGATACTGGAGTGTGCATGTCTTGAACCACGACGTTAACGTTCGGCGAGTTGTTTTTTATTATTATTTAGTCTCGAACTTTTAAATGTTTTTCCTCCTATAACCTGTATTAGAGGTGCGGTCATCAATTTAAACTAATGTTAATCATGTATGGGAAATGAACTTTGTCAGTCTGTTTGTTACCTTTTCATTTGTAATTGTTCTTCTTCATATATACGAGACGAGGATGAAAGCACTTGAATATACAATGATACTTTTTAACACAAGATATACCGTTTACGCTGACTTTCACGTGTGATAGACTTTGCAGTGATGCTCTTTGCTGCGCACAGGCTATCCAATGCCAACCCCCTAAAGTTAAGAGCAAGTTATGGGGAGAACAACGCCCACCACTACTCAACTTTCTGAAAACTCAGTAACACTTACCACCTAGACGTGAACTGCGGCGGGCCCTTTTTTTAACGGGGGGACATCCTCATGAATGTCCTCCGCCCTGGAGCTGGCGAAGGGGTCTGTCAGACTCTTACTGACTAACACCACCCCGTTGTTCCATCTCTCACCTACGCCGGGGAACGCGAGAACTTATTTGGCTTCCGTAATCCCCGCATCTGCGGGCCACCTCGGGTTAGTGGGGGGAGTGAGGTGTTTGACTCCCCTCGCGACGTCAAAGAGAGGCGCACGGGAACTCCACGCGCCGCTACCTCGGGTCCGGATGAATGGGGAAGGCAGCGTATGCCCCCCTCCGACGCCCGGTGCGCTTGCTGCGAGCCGGGAGAGAGGTTGAGATCTCCCTCTCCCTTTCCGCAGGCTCCTTTTGCGCGATAACTATTTCACAGAAGGAGGCTGCGAGAGATCGACGTAGTGGTGATACTGAGCCTCCGGCTCCCTGCCTATGTGACACAGGAACCTCCCGAAGCAGCCATGCCCCGAGAGGACCTGCGTCACACGATACGACAAAGAGCCTTGCCTTCTCCCGAGCCACAGGTCGAGCACTGGCCGGATGGTTTCAATAGTGCCGAAGCCGGCGGAAGGGCGTGAGAGCCTGTCCCGCTATTCCGCCACTAGGACTTCGCGCATCTGCGACCAACGCAGCTCAATGAGCCGCTGCGGGCTGCGGTGGCCTACATTATGCACAGCACTCAATCGCTAAACAAGGTTTTACTGTCCCGCTTGACTTCATAGTTGAGTACATGAAACATGGCCCATCTGTTGCCCTTACACCTGCACCGATGGAGACCTGAAAAAAATAGTATTTGATTTGACATCATGTATATTTTATTATTCCTAATTTTTTAAAGAACATATAAACTCAGGCCAACCATGAAACATTTATTAACATTTTATGAACTAAGAGCATGAAAGTAAATCTAAGAAGTAAAAAGGTCGTTTCTGATAAGATACAACAGCTGCTATAGCAGACAAGAAAACTAATACAATAGAGAGAAAGCAAAATCTCCCGCTGTAAAATTGCAGAAATTAGCAAAGAGATAAACAACAATAGAAGAGAAGATACCAAACCATTAAAACAAAAAATGTGAATAAAAATGTCGACATACTGGGGGAACAAAAATGGGCTTTAAAGATCTGAATGCTAAAAAAGATTGGATGCTAAAGGTAAAGACTGAAATCGACAACTATACAAATAAAAGACCAGAAATACTTAAAACTGCCGTAGACTATCACCAAAGTAAGAAAAAACAAGCACCAGAGTAAGAACCAAAATAAAGTGATAACTGAAAGAAACAGCAGACTTTGAACTGACACCAAAAACATTCAAAGGAGAAACAATAAGAGTAATTAATATACAAAAGAGAGACAAGACTCCTGGAACCAACCAATTGACGAACGAACTTCTAAAAGGTACCCTACTGATCATTTCCCCTCTACTTACGGGTATATAGGCAACAAACCAAACTAATATTATGAATGCGAATGCACTGTTTGTTTGAATTGTTTGACCTTTTAACACTTATACAGCGTTACAAATTAGAATATTTGGTGTACGGGTGGGTGGACTATGAGCCACCTTCATGAGTACACCTTCTTGATTGCATTGACAGTCTATAAAGCTTTGGGGGACTTCATGAAAAAGATAGTTTATTATTTAAGAATAAAATAGAACGATGTAGAATGTTTATCTTGTTATAGAATGACATAACTGTAAACGCTTTCATCTGAGCAAGTGATCAATACAATTATCCTTTGAATCCAATCCTTGTTTGATTTCACGTAGTTTACAGCGGTGCTGCTGTGGAGGTAACCAGCAGTACCACAATACCTACCAACCAGTCTATTCTGTCAACATCCCACTGTATAAAGTTAGGTGAAGTGAGCATGATGGGAACTGCCATTCTATCTTGTTTGTACAGATTGACGGCTCACTTTGACCTTAGACCGGCTGGTACATAGAAATTCACGCAGGTAAGGCCACTAGTCAAACCTAGTGTTGAATATGGTGTCATAATTATTTCTATCATTCGCTATCGACCATAATTTTTTCTAGATATGAAGTAATTTAATTATTTTTGTATTATTTTTATTCATCTTAAAATAGCAAAGTTTTTCTGAAGGTTATAGTGGTTGTTTTTTACTTTGCGTACAGTGCGTGTTGCCAGTGATGACTTATGGAACTGAAGCGTGGTCGCTCACAATGGGCCTCATCAGAAGGCTTAAAGTCACTCAAAGGGCAATGGAGAGGGCAAAGCTTGGAGTTTCCTTGCGTAATCGAATCAGAAATGATGATATCCGCAAGGGAACCAAGGTTATTGACAAAGGATCACCAAACTAAGTGCCAGTAAGCAGAGTACATTGCTCGCAGAACAGATGAATGGCTGAAAAGTTCTGGAGGGGTGACCGCGTACCGGAAGACGCAACGTTGGAAGGCGTCCCACAAGGTGGACCGATGACCTGGTGAAGGTCGCGTGTAGCCGATGGATGCGAGATGCGCAGGACACAACAACCGTCTGGTCGGAGGATCCTCTTACAGCATACCTCCAAAGTGGCATGCTTCCTTGCCTGATTGCAGGCTTGTCCTTTGACAGTCGTTACGTGTCAAGACAAGACAAGACATTTATTTGTAGTCAAAGTTGAAAATCTGAGTTCAGTCTTGCCAAGGGACACCGTGTTACACAGTAACTGGGATTTGGAGAAATAGGTAATCCCAAATTCTACATACAATTAGGCTGAAAGCCGTTTCCAATGTTGTTGGGAAAAGGCCCTTCCCAACAAAATTTGTACAGAAAATTGAAGCAGTTTGGGAGTTGGTATATTATGGATAGTCAATTGGTCACCCATTTGCGGACCGACTTATGTATAAAATTTAAAACTATTCATTATTCTAACCCGGTCACTATCATATCTGTTTCAGCCATTTTCAAGGGGAATTGTTGAAGCTGAAGACCTCAACTTCTCCAAAGCGAGGGACCTTTTCCATGTTGAGATTGCTCCAGGGAAATATCCTAGGCTTAATGTTGAAGTCACAAATGTAAAGTATAACTTAACACCGAGTTTAAAGAGACTCGTAGGTATCCAGAGTATTGTTGCTGATGAACACCGGCTTTGTGACAATCCGCCTAGTGTGAGTACTTACACTGAATTATATTTATATACTTGGTTTTCATAATAAGAAAAAAAATATGTTTATTGTCACTGAACTAATCTGACATGCATACATACAGCAAGCTAAAAGTGAGTATATAGAATCTCTTAAGAAGAAATGCGGGTGGATACTTTGCATGTAAAAAGTCATTATTTGACTGATTTAAAAGATATTTCACAATCTTTTTTTTTGTTTTTGCAGTCAGTTTTCTGAAACTATGAGCAGATGAGTTGAAAGAGGATTTGGCAGGCAAGAGCTTTTACACATCAGGAACAACTCTCTTAATATCAACAACTCTCTCTACAAATTATCCAGTTGTAGGATGTTACGTCTTTTGAGCCTGTTGATACAATCTGGTATTGTGACTTGGGCGGCCAATTGGTTGGGGTATCCCTCCAGTCTGGACTTTTATTTTTTAGAGCACAACCTTATTTCTTCCTTGACTATGTTCATGTTCAGGTGTTCGTGTACTTCAGTGTTCTTAATTAACCATGGAGCATTTAATATCTGTTTTAAGATGTTATTTTGAGTTCTCTGAATCATGATGATGTTTGAGTCACACGCGGAGCCCCACCGTTGAATGCCATAAGTCCAGGTAGGTTTTAATATAGTCTTATAGATCAGCACTTTATTGTCTATGGACAGTTATGAATTTCTCCCGAGGAGCCTTTGTACCTAATGTCGAGCTCCTTTCATTTTGTTTCAATGTGCCTTCTCCTTACCAAGGTATTTGACGCAGGCACTTTGCGGGAGTTGATTAGGACCAAGTTTAACCGGTGGACATTTCTGATGTCTAAGCGAAAAGGCGACCTGGACAGACTAAGTCGTGTTAGCACGAATCCTCCATTTGACAAGCCAGTGATGAATTTCATCTAGGCTTTCCTGTACTTTCTACGACTACATGCCAGGACTGCGGTGTCATCTGCATAGGTAGCAATTGTCACTCCAGGGGTTTGCGGTAGGTCTGCTGTGAAGATGGTGTATAAAACTGGTCCAAGAACAGAACTCTGGGGTATTCCTGCTAGTATTTCATGGAAACCAGAGGTACTATCATCTTATTTTACTTGAAACATTCTATCGGATAGATAAAATGCCAGGATATTGTAATAGGAGAGTTCGCGCCTGCTAATATTTTTGGAGAGCAAATCTGCAATATGTGTTTTGTGTCTACAACATTTATTTTTTAAATCGAGTCTAGTGACGGTAGACATCATTCTAAATTAATTCAAAATATACAGTTTTCAAGGCATTTATGAGTTTTTCTTAAAGAAATTCTAATTTTGTGCGTAAACAAGAAATTTGGCGATCGTGACAGGACAATTACTTCAAAAATTCAGTACCAGTAACGTAGTATACGAGTTACATCATACTCGGCAAAATAAGGAAAACGAAGATTGGAAGTTACTACAATAACAGAAGCCAGCCTGGTCTTCCGTGCCCACGAATCAGCTAAAGGTCGTACCGGAATTCTATCGAGTCATCAGATTCACGAAGTTAAGTGCCTTCCTTTGTTCCGTTCTACCTACTTAAGTAACATCGTTCGTGTCGGCATTGCAATCAAAAGAACATTACTCTTTTTCATGATCCTGGCATATCAGCTAACTGTAACTCAACAAACGCAAAGAACAATGGTAAAGAGGAGACCGTAGCGGCTTTCTCTCAGCAACGTTATGGTCATGTGTTTTTGTCTATGGCTATTATAGAAGTTCACATTCTTCTTAATAACAAAACCGAAAGGGTTCGCGCGCTCTTAGGCGATTCACACACTGCCCCGCTACATGCTGCGGGGTGCGTGGCGACGAAGTCAAAACCTGCGCGTGAATGCGTTTTCAGTGTGTTGCACTACGCGTGTTTTCAATACAAACAGAGATATTTTCAAGCAACGTAAGATCACGCACTCCCGCGCTACGCTGCGTGATGCGGTGCAGTGTGCCAATCGCCTTAGGTAGTGGCAGCCAATCCACTTTCATTTTAAAATCCCTGCAACAAAAACATCCGTTAAATGCATTAAATGTTATAGGAATGGGAAATAATCAATGTGACACAATATTAGAAAGTTGTATTACTCAGCTAAAATCAATCCATGGCACTTACCAAATTAAGTTGTCTTGCTATGTTCTCAACTTACCCGGAAACATTCCAAAGATTTCCGTCGATATACGTCATCTAAAAATACCAAAGGGGATATTACCTGATCCTAAATTCAATGAACCTGCTTCCATTGAGATACTCATTGGTGCAGATACCTTTTGGGATATACTAGTTAGCGGACAACGCTCCCTCGGCCCGAATTTAAAAATTTCTAAATTAGTTTGGCTTATAGCCGGCCCTATTACTGCATAAAAATAGTCAAATTATTCAATGCAATCATGTAATTGTCCAAATAACAATTTCGATGAAATGCTCACTAAATTCTGGGAATTCGAGAGTCGTCCTTCAAAAAAGATACTCAGTCCCAACGAAATACCATAAGAAAAACACTTTCACCAAACTACAATTCGTTTGAATGGTTCTCTATTGTGTCACCTAACTTTTTTATCCATAATTAAAGTGCCATAACTTTTTTTGTTCTAATCATTATTTGTCTGAATGATAACTTACCCGAACTTAATATCACATAATATCACATGACATAAAATTGAAATCCCTAAATATAATATGTCCTAAATCCGTTTGTCATAAATATTACAATCAATAATATACAAAAGACATAAAACCGTTTTCAATAAAAGTTATACGTCCTAAATTCATATTACATAATGTTTATTTAGAACTAGCTGACCCGCGCGGCTTCGCTCCCGTCATCTGGCTACTCTACCTACCTACCATAGCTACCCTACCTTACCTACCTGCCTACCTACATACTCACTCTTTTTTTTTTGTATTTTAATTCTTATTATGCTATTCCGGACGAAGAAATTAGTCTTCGTCCGGAATAAAACACAAAAACTATGAAAATCGGTCGAGCCGTTCTCGAGTTAGTTAGAAAAGTGTTCGAACAAACCCGACTTTGAGAATTTTGCTGTATTGTGAAAGATTCGACCTTTTTCTAGAAGTCATTTTTATATTAGCGAGACAGAAATAAAACGAATAAACTGAAGGAAGACGGACAGCGGTGGCTTATTAATAAATAGGGTTCCGTTAGCAACCTTGGTACGGAACCCTAAAAATCAACTTGGTTCGCACGAATCAAAATCGTACGCGAAGGCTTAAATAATAGGGTCCCATTAGCAACTTTAGCACGGAATCCTCTTATTTGCCTTGGCTCGCAAATCGAACTGTCTGATACTTAGCACGAATTAAAAACTTAGTTGCGGGCAACCTGGGAGTCTTTAAGACAAAAGTGAACAGGTTGCTTCTAGGCAAACGTGCTCCATCTTCGACCGCATCATCGCTTACCATCAGGTGAGATAGTGGTCAAACGTATGCCTATCTATAATAAAAATAAAAACTACTCCGTATCACCTAACCACTGAGAACTAATGATAATATGATTTGACAGTTACTGTGAAATCGTGTTGTCATTCATTCTTAGTTCGGGTTCGGGATCAATCGTAAGTCTGTAGGTGATACGGAGTAGAATACGTCCACAACTAAGCCCGAAACTACGGACTTCGGACTTAGAGAGTAGCCCCCCCAAAATCGATCGCTCCCGTCACCGTGACCACCTTTGGTACGGTACCTTAAATTATTATTAGCCTTGTTTCGCAAATCGAACCGTTCGTTGCTTCGCTCTAAACGGAATCAATCTCGGAGGCTTAGCAGTAGGGTCCCGGCAGCACCTTTGGTACGGGACCCTACAGGCCTGGGGGGCTACTCTCTAACGAAATCCGTAGTTTCGGGCTTAGTTGCGGGCGGGCGTATTCTACTCCGTATCACCTACAGACTTACGATTAGTCCCGAACCCGAACTGAGAATGAATGACAACACGATTTCACAGTAACTGTAAAAACGTGTTATCATTAGTTCTCAGTGGTTAGGTGATACGGAGTAGAAAATGCCCGCCCGCAACTTAGCCCGAAACTACGGATTTCGTTAAAGAGTAGCCCACCAGATCCGCAAGTCGAACCGTCCAGTACTTCGCAAAACTAAAACAGTTTAAGACTCTACGATAAAAGCACTTTAAACGAAACCAGCACGACTCAGAGATTTCAGCAATTTTGGTCCCTAACAGTTAAAGACCTTACAGAGACCAAACCGAAATTCCTACTAACTACGACCGTGTTTGATAATCGTGTGAGGTCATTCTCCAGCGGAAAATCTTAACACCGCAATTCAGAAAAACGCGTCATCAGTGCAACGCCATCTATCGACCATGTAAACTGACAAAATATTTGGCAGTAGAAGACGTTAAATAAGAAGCCCGTATGTAACGGTAAATAACGATAAGGTATTAAAATGTTTACTTTTATTTTGCTACGTCTACGTATTAAAAGTTTCACAAATAACTCAATCAATGTGTTTTGGTGTAACATTCATGCTTTCATGAATTTTTTGGCTCCTCAATAGATGGCGCTCTGACTGATCAGAATACAGTAGGAAGTTTCTTACTAAACTAAAAATTCAATATATTTTGATTTTGTGGATCGATTGTAACGATAAATAACGAAAAGGTATAAAAATGATCACTTTTATTTTGCCACGTATTAAAAGTTTCACAAATAACTCAACAATTTTGAATGCTTTCGTGCATAATATTTTTCTCAATAGATGGCGCTCTGACTCATCAGAATACATTAGGAAGTTTCTTCCTAAACATAAAAATTTAATATCTTTCGATTTTGTTGGTCGATTTTGATGAAATAAACACTAAATGTTACTCGGGTTATCGTTTAATATTTTTAAATACTTAGATTTGCAATCCAATCTGTGGTTTATGCGTGATGCTCCCACAAACGCACAGACAAACAGACAAAAATTTCAAAAATTGCATTTTTGCGTTTTATACCTTTTTCCTGAGTTTTATGTGTAATTTTCATGCAAAAATATTCAATGTACAGACACGGTTAGTCTACGATTTTATTATATGTATAGATAGATTATTAGCCTTGTTTCGCAAATCGAACCGTTCGTTGCTTCGCTCTAAACGGAATCAATCGCGGAGGCTTACAGTAGGGTCCCGTCAGCACAGCACCTTTGGTACGGAACCCTACAGGCCTGATCCGCAAGTCGAATCGTCCAGAACTTCACAAAACTAAATTAGTTTAAGACTCTACGATAAATGCACTTTAAACGAAACCAGCACCAGAGATTTAACCAATTATGGTCCCTAACAGTTTAAGACCTTTCAGAGACCAAACCGAAATTCCTTCGAAACACGACTGTGTTTAGAAATTGTGTGAGGTAATTTTCTAGCGGAAAATCTTAACACCGCAATTCAGAAAAACGCGTCATCAGCGCAACGCCATCTTTCGACCATGTAAACTGACAAAATGTTTGGCAGCGGAAGACGTTAAATAAAAAGCCCGTATGTAACGGTAAATAACGATAAGGTATTAAAATGTTTACTTTTATTTTGCTACGTCTACGTATTAAAAGTTTCACAAATAACTCAATCAATGTGTTTTGGTGTAACATTCATGCTTTCATGCATTTTTTGGTTCCTCAATAGATGGCGCTCTGATTAATCAGAATATAAATAAGGAAGTTTCTTACTAAACTAAAAATTCAATATATTTTGATTTTGTGGATCGATCGTATCGATCAATAACGAAAAGGTATAAAATGATCACTCTTATTTTGCCACGTATTAAAAGTTTCACAAATAACTCAACAATTTTGAATGCTTTCGTGTATTTTATTATTCTCAATAGATGGCGCTCTGACTCATCAGAATACATTAGGAAATTTCTTCCTAAACTTAAAAATTCAATATCTTTTGATTTTGTGGGTCGATTTTGATGAAATAAACGCTAAATGTTACTCGGGTTATCACTTAATATTTTTACGTACTTAGATTTGCAATCTAATCTGTGGTTTAAGCGTGATGCTCCCACAAACGCACAGACAAACAGACAAAAATATCAAAAATTGCATTTTTGTGTTTTATACCTTTTTCCTGAGTTTTCTGTGTAATTTTCATGCAAAAATATTCAATGTACAGACACGGTTAGTCTACGATTTTATTATATGTATAGATAATAATATTCTTAGATCAAATTTGAATAACAAAGCTTTTGCTATGAATTTTTCTCAGGCGTTACGTAGATACGAGCGGGCAATATTTTTTCTTCCACCGACTTGTTTTGAGACAGTTTACTTGTTATGTAGTCCTGTTTAGTAGCAGAATAAATAAGTTTTTGTTTTATAATATAGGTACTCGTATCAAAAATAAATGATTGAAAATGCAGCAATGTGAACTTTTAAAGACTAACAAGGGTGGCATAAAATTAAATTGTGATGGCTTTACTTACGACAAAAATCGATTCTACAACGAAAAATATTATTGTGTGTGTGAAAAATACAAAAATAAACAATATAAGTGTCATGTGCGGGTGGTTTTTGTAAGCAAGCAAGCATGCAACATGCAAGCAAGCATGCAGCATCCAAGCAAGCACGCAGCATGCAAGCAAGCATGCAACATACAGCAGGCATGGTTTCTGTCACGGCTCCGGCGCTGCGGGGCTCCGGTGGCCCCACGCGAGTTTATCGTCGCAGATGGGTTTAACGCTCACCACCGCAGCTTCGCCTTGCTGGCCAGCGAAGCCTCAACCGCGGCGGTCAGTGTTACAACCACCTGCTCCTCAACTCGCGAGCCGCCTCGCCCCTCCGCGCCTACGCGATTTTAAATTACACTCTAGGGGTGGGCAGACAAGACGTGGAGTTGGAGTTACAGCGATTCGTTTCTGACACTAAAACATAATTTTTAGCAAATGTTTGAGAACGGGTATCATTTAAGCTATCACCAATTTAATTAGTTTTGTGTTTCTTAAATAATAGGGTTTGTCCTCCAAATAGTAGATCTGTCACCAAAATGTAGTCACCAAACAATATAAAATCAATTCCACAATAAATCCTAGGTTTGTCCTAATAAGTATTTAAGCAAACTAATTTAAAGAGATCACCAATAAATCATAATATTATGTCACTAGAAAATTTCATAAAGTTCCAAAAAAATTTAGGGTTGTTATCATCATCGTTTCAACCTTTTGGTTGAAACGATGGTGGAGTCTAACATAATGTTATAAACGCATATGGTTTATAAAAAAATAACCACGAAGGGGTTGGCGAGGTCTATTCGCTCGCTTCGCTCGCTCACTCGACCCCGCCATCCCCTTCTAACCTAACCTGTCCGAGTCGGGGTGTCCCAAGTCCAGAGCTTGCTTTGGTCGCTCTTGCATAACTCCGACTTATGCCAAAACATATTAGTCAGGGATCGATAATCGATTTATTTGGTGACAGATCTACCATTCTGAGCACAGAGCTATTATTTAAGTAACAAAACTGTTATTATAAGAACGAAGTTTATATTCATGTAATGCAATATAATTTTATTGGTTATCGATCTCTTATTTTACACATATATTAACATTAATTTGATAATTCATACCTGGGAACAATTTTTGTTTATCTGAGAACGAAAATATTTCGTGGCGATAGATCTATTTATTAGGTGATACAACTTGATGACAAATATAAATTTTGGTGATAGAAAATATAGTTCCCTTTTAGAACTAAAAAAATTATTATAAATGAACATTCGGAATAGTACAAATTATTTAACATAATACTAAGGACTTTAGGTTATGTAAAATTAGGAGATTTAATTATTATAGAACTCGATATACGACAGAATACTTTTAGAACTAAAGATTATTATGTTAAACAAAATTTCGGGATTTTGAACATTATGGTTACTGAAGTTTTTAGCAAACGTGTTATAGATAATGATTTTCGGACAAACAATTTTAGGAGAAGAAAGGGAGTACCCGTTTGAATACTGGCAGATTTAGAGTGAACTTACCACTTAAGGCCTCACCCGACTGCCTCGGTGATTCTTATAACTAAGCTAAAAACGTTTTATAAATCTGGAAATTTTTTTAGAAAAAATCCAACACTAAAGTCACAATACGTAAAATTATTCGTGAATATTCAAACCTAGGCCATCTCTCAGAGTTATCTGTTGCAATACCTAATCCTTCATACTTTTTATGTCATCATGCTGTCTTCAAAGAGGACAGTGAGTCCACCAAAATTCGAGTAGTATTTGACGGCTTAACTCCTACAGCCTCTGGTTACTTTAAAAAACATCTTAATGGTTGGGCCTAATTTGCAAAATTCGCTTTTATTTATTTTAATTAGAGCACCTCAATATAAATTCATTTTGACTGGAGACATAGCTAAAATGTGTAGACAAATTGCTATGGATTCAAGTGATTGTGATCTTCAATTAATATTATTAAAGAGAGAAGCAAGATTAGATACTGTCACTTACGGTGAAGAAAATAATACAATGAAGATCAATTAATACACATACAAAAAACACTCTCTACTGCTCTAAATGTAGCTTGTTTTCCCCTACGAAAATACAAAACTAATTTACTTACACTATTCCATAATATACAAACTAATACACAAGAAAAACTTACCTTGAGTGAATCCTCCAGTACTCTTGGTCTAGGGTGGCATCCAAGTGATAACACGTTCAATTTTCCTGTAAAAAATAATTATCTAAATAATACAATAATAACAAAAAGATTTATTATGCCGCAATCACTTCGTATTTTTGATCCACTAGGGTTATTAAGAAAAGTTGTGGGTCATGGGAATTGATTGGGATCAACCTGTACCTGAAGATATACAGAAAAAAATGGTATGAAATTTCAAAAAACTTACCGTTGCTTGCAGATCTTCATATTCCACGCAGAGTGATTGGTGAATCACCAAAGTCCATAGAATTGCATTCGTTCAGCGATTCATCACAAGCTGGCTATGTAGCTTGTATTTACATGCGAACGCTGAACGAAAACGATGAGGTGACGGTGAGGCTATTATGCTCGAAATCAAATCATCCTATAAAGCCCACCACCATACATCACCTCGAACTTTGCGCAGCGTTGTTATTAGCTAATTTACGTCAGTCAGTTATTGAGTCCTCAAGACTTAAACCTACAAAAATTACGCATTGGTGTGATTCTAATATCGTACTATGCTGGATAATCAATGACCCAAGTAAACTAAAGACTTTTGTGGCAAATAAAAAAAGCTGAAATTTTAGATCTTACTAATTGCAAGGATTGGCGTCATGTTCCTACTGACATTAATCCCGCTGAACTAATTTCTTGAGGTAATAACGCTCTTCAGCTTCGCGATAAATCGATGTGGTTGCAAGCCCCGTCTGTCTTGTACAACGATGAATCAAGATGGCCTAAACTGCATCAAAATGAAGGCATTGATTTATCTGAAATTACGTCATTATATCCATTTACATGAATCTACATTCGATTTCAAGGTATGTTCAAATTTCTCTAAATTACAATGAACCTTTGCATATGTTTTACGCTTTTTTCACAACCCAAAGCAATCAAATAGGCTTCAACGATTATCTGGTTCTTTAACAGCGCAAGAACCAAGTAAATCCTTTATTTTTATTTGTCGAGTTTCACAGAAACAATCTTTTCCTCTTGAATATAAAAGACTTCAATCAAAATTATCACTATTGCCTAAATCCAAATTATTATGTTTGTCTCCTTTCTTTGAGCCCACAACTAATTTAATAAGAGTTGGGGGGGAGATTACATAACTCTAATTATTCATTTGATAAAAAACATCCAATACTCCTGGATTGTTCTCATTATGTAACAAAACTTTATTTTGTATACGAACACTTACGAAACTTACATGCTGGTCCACAGCAATTGCTAACAACGATCAGAGAATCTGTATGGCCTCTAAACGGAAGACGGTTAGCTAGAAGCGTTATAAAGCAATGTGTTACTCGCGTGCGTGTTCGTGGGCAAACCATCCCCAAAAATGGGCAACTTACCAACCAATCGTGTTTCCATTGACTTTCCTTTCTAATCTGTTGGAGTTGACTACGCTGGTCCTTTCTTTATACTAAATCGCAAGGGATGTGGTGCTAGGTTAGTAAAATACTACTTATGCCTATTCATCTGTTTACGTTTTAAATGCGTTCATTTAGAAGCGGTCAGTGACTTGATGACTAAAGAAGCTTTAATTATGACATTTCGTCGATTTCTTTCCCGCCATGGCAAGTCAGCGAAGGTTTGCTCTGATATCGTTGCCGCTGCTAAAGAAATTATCAACTTCCTAAAGTCAAATAGCGAATCTCTGTCTCAGTTTGCAGCAGAAGAAGGAACAAAATTTTCATTAATACCTGCTTACAGTCCTCACTTTGGTGGAATTTGGGAGGCTGGAATAAAGGCTGCTAAATACCTCATCAAAAGAGTCATGGGAAATTCCCATCTTTCATTCGAAGAATAGGTACCTTATTCGCACAAGTAGAGGCCGTTCTAAATTGTCGCCTCTTGTGTCCAATGTCATTCTCCTCTGACGATTTCCTATCCTTATCCCCAGGGCACTTCCTGATTGGCAGACCACTCAATGCAAAAAACAGTAGGTGAAAAAGCAAAAAAGAACTTCTACGCCTTGACGAGAATATCCAAAGCTACTTGGGGTCTCCCATTTCAAACCTTAAAAACTATCTATGGGGCTACTTCCTTGGGTTGTATGTGCTACGGGGCACCTGTCTGGGCTGACAGAGCCACCATAGGGGCGGTACGCCGTAAATTGCTGCAAAGCCAGCGTTTGGCTTTGATATTCTTATGCAAGGCGTATAGGACGGCTAGTACTGAAGCCGTACCGGTGCTGGCGGGTGTTCTCGCAGTCGATCTAGAGGTGCAGCGGCGTGCTGCAATGTACTTCTACGCTAGAAAGATCACGGACCCAGAGTTTTTACCGCAACGCGACCGTGCTAAGATCTGTAGATTACTAAAACCCCAGACTGACGTCTGGGAGGAACTTTTATCCGAATGGCAATGTAGGGAAAATTCCATTAAAGGCCGACACCTCCACCAGTTTTTTCCATCCGTTCGTGAGCGGCTGGATAGGACATGGCTGGAGGTGGATCATTGTGTTGCCCAATTTCTCACAGGTCATGGCAACTTTAAGAGTAAATTATTTTCCTTTAGGCTTGTGGCCTCGCCTTTATGTCAATGTTCTACAGCCGACTATGAATACGAACAATCCGCACACCACATCTTATGGGAGTGTATTCTTTGGCAAACTGAACGCAATATTATTTAAGATAGTATTCAGGTTACATCTGGAGTAGTTTACTACACGGACCTTGTAGAAACCAGAACAAATTTCCGTGCTTTCAGGCGATTTTGCCATACCTATTACTGGAATCAAAAGTAGCTCACAATTTAGGACCCATTAGTTTTTAATTAATATATAATCCGTGGTGCTTGACAACTGGGCTTAACCCAGTTGTATATGTCCCTTGGTGCCTATTGGCCTAGCTCTATTCTGTCTCCTGCTTGAAAACGAGGGAAGTGGAAATTATATATATATTTATTTTCCTACTCCTCCGCTGTACTTTTCTGATTAAATTCGTTGCAGGATCCAAGACAGTTAAGGGGCTATGCAAATAATAAGGCCGTTTTGAGAATTGTTTTTTCTCGTAAAGTACCTATAATAGGGATTAGATATTTCGGTTCATGTTTCTTGATTTTATGATCTACCTAAATTCTAAAGGAATACACGATACGAAGAAATTTTCTGGATAGAAAAAAATTGCAAAGTTCGGTCTGTCTTTTTGCCATTTTCATTTTCATGACGAAATGCATTGTATTGATTCTATGAAAACTATTTTTAAACATAGAAAATAATCTTATCTTCTGTTCGTGCCAACATTGAAATGATGTATAAAATGGTATGAAATAAAATACTGAAACTAGATAAAGCACAACGTTTGGGAACATACCTGAACGCAACGAAGGATTCATATCACAGGAAATTAATAGTGGCTAATAACACCGGCAAATTATTATAAAATCATCACTTTCACTTCTGTGTATAGAACATCCACAAATATTTTTTTTCAGTCACGTAAAGTAATATAGCTATAGCATTTTTTTTTCTGGACTGGAGTGTCTATTTTATAGCTCTTATCTCAAAATTTATGTTAAGAAACAGGCTAAAATAAATAAATTTATTTCGTGCTATGAAAGACGTCAAACATCAATATGTCATGTAATTAAACTTGCCAGTTTACGAAAAAAATTGAGTTTAGTAACTGGCTTTTGCCCGCGACTTCATCTGCGTGAATTTCAGAACTAGGTCAAGAGGGAAGTGAGAATAATTCAAAAAATGTATAACGCATAATCATAAAGATAGGAATGAGGTGAGAGGCCTCCACACCTACTTTAAAAGAAATGAAGAGTAAATAAATAGTAGTCAGTCCCGAAAATTTTACTCCTTCATGATTCTGACCTCCTTGCAGTCTCTACTGCTCATAATTCTAGCCCCAAACATACTTATTCGTGATTCTATTAGACATTAACGCCTTTATTTAGATGATTTGATGTTTATTATTTGATTTATAATGTTGTTGCGGTACAGAATTAAAATACTAGTTCTAAAACCAATCAATAGGTATTAGTCCGGTCAAATTAGACCGAAAAATAGGAGTGAAGTTACAATAATCGCACCCAGCTCAAAATTGGTAGGATTGTTCAAAACACTATGATAAATGAAATCTAAAAAGGCCTCATCGATCCGATACCTGGAAAAAAATTACTTGGGGTCAAAAGTCACAAAAACGTGTTTTTCGCGATTTTCAGCAAAACGGTATCATTTGATGATTTCCCATCCTTAAAAAAAAGGCTCTGTTGACAACGGTCTATTGGAAAAAAATTGAGAATTTTTTCAGCCTTCTAGTACTTGTACGACTCGGAACGGTGAGTTCGCTCCGCGAAATCTGAGGAGCACCCAGGAGGCTTCTGTGCATTTAGATGTAGCTAAGCTGGCTACCTTAGCAAGAACACTTACGCGCAATAGACCGAATGGGAGTCTATGTTTTCCGTTTTTGATTAATAGTTGCCAAATTTGTACACTAGGGCTCTGTTGACAGCGATTTATTGGACAATTTTGAGCATTTTGTGAGAGTTCTAGTGCTTATACGGTTAATAAATCATCAAAAAGGAAAACATAAAAACACAGTATATATCCTTTTTTATTCAGTTTGTGAAATATCTCTTAAATCGGTCTAATAATGGAGGTGAAAACAGTCGAGAGCCAAATCTCGAATTATGACTTTTTACATACTAAGACTCGCCGCCAGCATTTCCTCTTAACATCTTGATTTACCTGAAAACAAAAGTGGAAGTGCAAGTGCAAGTATGCAATGTTTTATGTGCCTGTGGTAAGTGGCTTCCACTCTGCATGATGTTATACCACGGGCAAACCCAAAAACGGTGCTGATTTTCAGTGTTTGCCTAAAAATACTAACGCTTTTTTTATTTTAGAAAGTTCCATGAAAATCAGTTTTCAAGGAATCTGATGCAGTTGGTGCCATTTATTTTATTTCAATCACAGATTTCATGCCACCGGTTATAGCTAGTGCCATTTATTATAGTTCAATCACAGATTTATTCCAAATTAATGCAGCTGAAGCCATTTATTTTTAGTTCAGTTACAGATTTCATGCCACCTGATGCAGTTGAAGCCATTTATTTTAGTTCAATTACAGATTTCATGCCACCTGATGCAGTTGAAGCCATTTATTTTGGTTCAATTACAGATTTCATGCCACCCGATGCAGTTGAAGCCATTTATTTTAGTTCAATTACAGATTTCATGCCACCTGATGCAGTTGAAGCCATTTATTTTAGTTCAATTACAGATTTCATGCCACCCGATGCAGTTGAAGCCATTTATTTTAGTTCAATTACAGATTTCATGCCACCTGATGCAGTTGAAGCCATTTATTTTAGTTCAATTACAGATTTTATACCACCTCAGTTGGTGGTATCTCATTGTTTGGAGAATGATAAGAGTAACCTGGAGATGATTATTTTTTAAATACGTATTAACACAGATAGTCGAGTTTTTTTTTGTTGTTTTCACAATATATGGCGTCTGGTATTCGCCGTATTGTTTGACATCAGAATCTTCAAAACCAGCCCGCTCGTTTGGTCTTAATCGCCACAAAGGACCACTCATACATACATAGACTAATAAAAACACTATCCTCCTCTGAAATCAGGTAAAAATAACGGGTGTAATGTTAAGTATAAGTAGTTTTAATACAACAACGAATGATATAATTTAGAATTATAAAATGTTCATTTGATAAAACCATCAATTGTTATAACATCTTATGATATAACTACGATATATTGAATGTTCGATTTATTAACCATTCGATATTATTAACGTTCGAGTATTTAGACGTTCGATTAGTGTTCGAGCAATTGATATTCAATTATTTGGCATAAACAACGAACATTAACGAACCTAACCTATCCGTGCCGGTGTGCTTCAAGTTTCTAAGCTGGTTCCGCTCGCTTTGTTAAACGGTTAAATCAAAATGTTAGTTATAGAAAGTGATACTTAGATCAAAAGAACGTTATACTCAATAAAATATATACTAAATGAATGTTAGCGAAAGTGTTGGAGGTATAACATATTTCTTATAGATATAACATATTTCTTATACATATTATATATCTGAACGTTATAGTAAGTGAAAATTAGTTAAAATATTAGAAAATGAAGTAAATCGTCATTTAAATATTATTTCATTTTAAAATAAAACAAATACAGTTACAGAAAATAAGCGGCACCCAAAAAAAAATGACTACCTTTAATGGGGATCTTCTCTATTTTAGGAATACTTTGACGAAAAGCTTATTTTTGGAGGAGAGACTGCAGAAAACAGCACAAGCAAGCCTATAGACGAATCATGCGGACGACGCAAAGTGGTACATACTGAGCTGATAGTCCATGGGCAACCGACCAAGCCTGGAGATTGGCCCTGGCATGTAGCTATATTAAGAATGGAAGGATCTTCCTTCAACTACATCTGTGGAGGAACCTTGGTGTCCAAGACTTGCGTGCTGACAGGTAAATATAGTTTTAAACGTACTTGAGTACGTTTAAAACTCGCATGAAGGCCACGGGTATATTTTACATGAAATAGCGCGCGTATTCTTCACCTTTTTCGTATCGAAGGCGCGTCAGTTACTCGTAATCCCATGAGTATAAGGCCTCTTAAACCCAAATTTGAACCCAAAACCTATGAACGAATATGTATATGGAAAGGCCGTTTTTTCATGTTCAGCAAACTTTGAAGCGAGAGACACACTGGTCCGACGTACGCAACGTGTGCAAAGCTTTTGTATGGTATCGTATGTTGCATTGTATACGATAAATGTGCTTCTATTGCATAGTTTTTCATATGAAATCAAGATTTCAGATATCATAATGCGTTGCCTACGTTGCGTACGTGGGATCAGTTTATTTATTTATTTATTTATTTATTTAAACATTATGTACAGTAGTGGTACATGGACGGACTTAATGCAACAGAGCATTCTCTACCAGTCAACCTTTGGGTTAAAAAGACTACACTGTGGTAGGTGTACAACAAAAAAATAAATGGAATATTTCGGATGCGCCACTGAGTTTATTGAGCAATATATCGAAGTAATTTAGTATTATTAATGACTATTTTATCATCAACAAACCGTAGGTGAATGGTGAGCTTCTAGTTTCTACAGATGCATCCACATACCAGCGGGTCTAAAAAGGCTACTTTAGCAGAATCATATTAGAATCATAATATTAACCACACAACAATCTGTCAAATTTCATTTTCATCTTTATCGCATTAGGTTCAAGGTTGATTGGGAAAATTTGACAGTGACGGGTAGCGTGATGTGCTTTCTGATTCTGCTATAGTGGCCCTTTAAGACCCGCAGAAATTTTCTTGGCGCTGCTGCCTATCTGACCTCCAACCACTGGATAACACGATTATACCCCTTGGTATGCTAAATGAGACTGTTTTTAGGATTCCGAACATCCGTAAAAAACGGAACCCTTATAGAATCACTCAGGTATCTGTCTGTCCGTCTGTCATAGCCAGTTTTCCCATCTATTGATACCTCAATCATAAAAATCGTCCCAGTGGTTTAGACGCAAGAGTGGAACATACTTATTCACATACATACATACATACATACATACATAAACTGCTAAAATCATTACCCTTCCTTTTGGCTTCACCGTAGTCGGGTAATAAAATCATTACCCTTTCTTTTGGCTTTGCCATAGTCGGGTAATAAATATAATTTCGGAAGTCGGTGTTTCTGGTTAAGTTTCTGGTTTTCGACACTGACTTCCGAAAAAAAAATCATATTTTATACTTTGTAGTGTTTTGTTTTTAGAAGTCGATTGTATTTTTATTTTATAAAAAAGTTTTTTTATCTTTCACTTTTTAGTGGTATCTGCGTACCCATCCATAGCGTACCGACGTGATGTCATGTTATGAATTGGTGTAAACAATAAACAGATCTGCGATTTCAGCAATCCCGATCCATTTGCTATCATTTATTGAAGAGTTCCGTTGCCTACCTCCAAAGTTCTTCATCAGATCTTCACCAAACTGAAATGGGACCAGTCCGGGAAAATACTCTTCTAAACGAAAACAGAATCATCCAAATCAATTGACAATTGGCGAAAATATCGCTGAACATGCATACCTTCCATCATCAGCTCAGCAACATTAGATGATGATTACCAGGCACATACATCTGAATTACGTTAGAAAGTTCATGAAAAACTTTATATGTGCCAATAAAATTTGAGGGTTTCTCTCAATTTTCATGGGATCCCATCATCAGATTCTGATTTGGTGACAATGGGAATACCTCAGGAGTATAGGCTTCCGAATAAAAATAAAAATTAAATCGGTCCACAGTTGCTGGAGTAACCAGTAAACATACATAACAAAATAAACATACATACAGCCGAACATAGAACCACCTCATTTTCAAAGAAGTTGATTTAAAAATGGTGGGTTAAGCGTCGCGAGTTCATCTTGTAAAATATGAAAATCTCGTGTTACGGTATTTGTTATCGAACTCCTCCGAAACGGCTTGACCGATATTTTGAAGATTTTTGTGTATATTCGTTAGGTCTGAGAACAGGTCGTAGGCTATTTTTATGTCGTAATACATAATATGTACTGGACGGGCGTGATCGGCTGGAACGGGGGTGTGTTCGGGGTAGGTCTATCCTTCTTTAAATTCCTTCGACGTGAACTGTGACCACCCAACTGCGTCTAGCCGCGCTAACGTCCTGTACCGATGTACGAAAGGTCTCTGTACCACTCGTGTACCGTTCTTCTTTCTTGATACTCGAACCTGCTGTCTTCGGGAATGATTGGGGTTAGGGATGTTTGCTTACCAGGGAATTAATGAAGATGCAAAATTGATTGTTTGACATTGCTGCTAGCAGTTTAAGGGATGAATTCGCGACTATGTACTTTCTATTTAAAAGTTCTAGATTTCTTCTTGCCAATGACTACGAGTTTAAGTTTTTTGTCTATTTACTAACGAACTATGTTACTTTACCGTAACCAGGCCCAAAAACCACTAACTGTAATAGTTTATTTTTAACCTTAAGTTTAACTTTAACTGCGGTATATTCCTGGCTATATCTAGGCTTATTCTAGGTCTGGATAGGGGTTGATGTACCTGTCTGTAAAGCCCCTGAAATTCCCCGTCGAACGGGGTGGAAATCAACCCTTCAACCCTACCCACTTAGGGGTTTGTTGCATTTATCTATCGAAACTATCTACAAGTTTGAACTTGTTAACTATTAAGGGTTGACTTCCCGAAAAGCTGTGCCCTTAGGGCTGTTGGGCTATATGTATTACGGTAGGTGCATCATCCCTCTATCCAGATACACATCTTACAAAGCCACCCCTCTAAAGGTGGAAGGACTATGAGGTCAGAAACCCGGAAGGGGAAAAAATCTGTGTTTTTACATTTTTCTATTTTGTGGCTTTATGCCTTAACTGACCATATAGATGTATACATATTCGGATAGGGCTCAGTGCCAGCTCTTTAATGCCTATATTTTAAAGCCTAAATATCTAGGTTTTTGTATGTTTAGTAAAGGGAGGTGTCTGTGAATGGTGGTTTCTCAGTCCACCCTACTACCTTTTGAGTAGCTGTCCTGTGTCGGTGTATGAAGAATGTTCGATACCTGTGTACCTCCTTTACCTTTAACTTTCACCAGATACCTTTTTTAAGGGTTTACCAGGAATGTGTAAGGGGGTGTGTAACCCTACCTATCTATTTTAGCTAAATAAGTTCCCCAAGACGTCTCACGCGCCTGGGGAAAACGACAATAATTTCATGATTTTAATTTTCAAACAACAATAAGTATCTATGCTATAACTTATCTTATGTTTTACATAAGCTCGTATATTTTGCGAGTTATATAATACTATGACGCTACCGTCGCGAACATAATATTTACATAAACTTTTTTTTTCCACCTTTCAGCTGCCCATTGTGCTTCTATTCGCGGTAACGCAGTTACACCGGGCTCATTGAGCGTTGCTATTGGCAAGCACAACCTTGTCGGAGGAGATATAGCATTGCAGGAAAGACAGGTAGGTATCAATGCGCAAAATGAAATAGTTTAAGCTTCGTACTCAATTTAGTATTCAAGCATGTAAATAAATGTTTTTTTTTTTGGGAAACAACATTAACATCTGCAATAAAAATTGTTTTGAACTAAAAGTTTTAATTTTTTTTTTTCTGTTTCTAGGTCTTTGAAGTAATAATCCATCCTGAATTCAACGCTATTACACTAAATAATGACATAGCTATACTAAAACTGAAGTCTGAAGCTGTTTTTAATGAATTCGTTCAACCAGCCTGCTTGTGGCACCTAGATATCAAACTTTCTGCTGTTGATGTTTTTGGGACGGTATGTAATTTGTTGTTTTACTAAGCTATACTAGATTCTAACACGAGGTTGCTTCATCGTCATCATCATATAAGCCGAAAGACATCTACTGCTGGACACAGGCCTCCCCCAAGTGTCGCCATAACAACCGGTTCTGTGCATCTCACATTCATCGGCTACCCGCAACCCTCACCAAGACATCGGTCCGGTCCGTTGCGTCTTCCGGTACGCGGTCGCCGGACTAAGTTGATAACCTTGGTTCTCTTGCAGATTTCATCATTCCTGATTCGATCACGCATGGCAACTTCAAGCGAGCGACCATGTTTCGGTTCGATAAGTCATAACTGGCAACACGCATTTCGTCTTGAGTCACTGTGGTAAATGAAATGAGAAGTAACAACGCAACTTCCCGAACGCCGTCCAGCCGAGTCGGATCCGACAGTTGACCTCTTTCTCGAAATTTGACCTACCTAACTGAACCGTTTGTCCCAGGTAGACGACCTTATTTACAAGTTCAAGTGTAATCTCCAATCTTGATAGGAGTGGGTGCTACATGGATATCTAGCCTTCTCCAGTCCAAAACCTTGCAGACATCTTCCATTGCGGACGTGAAGAGTTTCGGAGAAATGACGTTTCCTTGCCTCACACCCCGCTGCAATAGGATATGTTTCGAGGTCTGATCCTGAAGTCTTTGTACAAACATGAAGTGTTTGTACAAAAACGCACCTCGATATACTGGTAGTTGATCTGGCACTGATGGAGATTTTGCAGCATAACTCAAGTCTCGACCGAATGGAAGGCTTCTCTTGTAGTCTACAAACGCTAAACAAAGGGCAGATTGTCCTGTTCGGTCTTCTGTATGCCGTGTACCTGCCGCAGCGTATGTATATGGTGTACGGTGCTGAAGCCTTTTCGGAATCCGGCTTGTTTGGGAGGCTGGAAGTGGTCAATCCTGCGCATGAGACGGTTCGTGATGATTCTGGAAAACAGCTTATAGACATGGCTCAGAAACGAAATGGGCCCACAGGGTTGCTTATGGCTAAATATTAATAGCCGCACAAGTTCTACTAAGGTTATCATATCAAGGCCAAGCAAAATCAACTGACTAAAGCAATTATGAACTCGACTACACTGAGAGAGAGTCCTACACCTATGGGTATTTTACTATGATCTCCACAGAGGTTTCATTGTTATACTTATTATTATTTTTTCAGGTGGTAGGTTGGGGATTTAACCACAAAAACGAATTGTCCGCCACTCTGCAGCAAATTACCATTCCTATAGTATCGGAGTTGGAGTGCTTGAAGAGTAACCCAATATTCTTTCAAAAGAAATTGAACATCGACAAGTTTTGTGCTGGATTTGCTAATGGTGAGTAAAGCGTTTTAAAAAGTGAAAATAAAACTTGTTTACGAAACAATGCAACCGATTTCCAAATAAAAACCACTGCACAGTACAAAATAGTTTTAGTTTTGGCTGTCGAGTCGGTGTCAAAAATCGAAGAAACCACGCCAGGAACACCGACTTCCAAAAATAAAGTTATTTATTTTTCACTTTTTAGTGCTGCAACATTCCAATCAGTTCATAACAATTTCATTGTCTCTCATCGAAGTTCTTAATCTGATTTTAACGTTACTTGAATGATACAAATTAAAAATATACCTCTTTCGAACAAAAAGAGAATTTTGAATATATAACACTACATCGCTTAAAGCAATTAGTCTATCAGCAAGCTAAGCTAGATCTGGAAGGGTAGCCTGTCAATTAAACCCTTTTCTAAGGTATTTCTGACTTCAGGGTTTAAAGGATACAGACAGAACTATCCCGCAAAGCGGGCTTCTGTCGACTTTTCATCGTTCTTTCCACCTGAAAACATTATCCAAGGACGAGCAAATCGAGTTGGAAAACTTAGCGGTCTATTCAAGTTAAGGATTCTCTTTCCGAATGAGAGCTGCAAGCTTGCCTGAATCTTTCTAAGGAATTCTAGAAGTTTTCTCAAAAGACTCGTGTCCACGACTTTGATATTTAAGATCTCTTGGTTCCATAACGGCGTCGCCTTCGATTCGAGCGTCTTTATGACCTCGGCTACAATGACAAAATGTACTATACTAACATCTCGTTTCAGGAAGCTCAGCCTGCAACGGTGACAGCGGTGGTGGTCTCATGGTCTTCGTGCCCGACACGCCAGGTGACGCTAGCCAGGCGTCAGGTTCGTGGTACGTCCGGGGCATAGTATCGCTCACTCTCAGTAAATATGAAACAAATGTCTGTGACCCTAATGAGTACACAATCTTCACTGACGTAGAGAGGTATCGGGATTGGGTGTCAGACTACTTGATTTGATTTAGATATTATAAAGCAATTATTGAGAAGTGTTTCATTTCATTATTACCTTCCTATAATCACATTTATAAGTCCTTTGTTTCCATACCCTGCCAAAACTCCTGCACCAACTGGGGATTGTACCTCGGTATATACTTACAAACTTTTTTGTAGTGCTTACAAGGATGATCGTGCCCCATTCCATTTGGAACGTCTAACAGGGTTTTTGCGAGTTGGCTAAGGCCCCTCGTAAGCCTACCAGAGGTTCATATTGTCAAAATCAATGTGGGCCTCATTCATGGCTATAGATGGTCCAGGAAGCCGTAACACTTTTATGCTCAAATAGAACTGATATACGAGGTTTTAAACTAGCTTTCGCCCGTGACTTCATACGCGCATATCCCGTTATTTCTTGTTCCTGTGGGAATTTCGGGAAATTCTCTCTTAGTACGCAGTGCAGGAAAGCTACATGCCACATTTCAGCATTTTAAGACCAGTAGTATCGGCTGTGCGTTGTCTGTCAGTCAATCAGTCAGTAACGGAAGAGTTTTTTGGGAACAGTCGTAATTATTTTTGGATTTTATTTAACTTATGCATTTCCTTACTTTTAAATGGTTCCTATTTTACCTAATATATTCAAATATTCATAACATGCTTATTGTTGTGTTTCGGATTTTTTTTATTAGCATTTATCCAAGTATGTCAAATATAATGCCAGGATCACGTTAAAAAACTGGCCAAGTGCGAGTCGAACTCGCGTGCAAGGGGTTCTGAACGAATTTAATTTTTTTAACATGTTATTTTAACACTTTATACTTCTAATAGGTTTTTCTGTAATCTTTCGGTAAAGACTTATTATCTCCATTTTTTTTTTCAAAATTTTAGGCTCAGAAGTTTCGGAGATTAAGGGGGGGAATGGTCATTTTCGTCAAATTTCTTGAATAACTTCAAAACCGTTTATTTTAAAATTACGAAAATAATATATTTAAAACTCTCATAGTAAGCCCTTTCATTTGATATGTCACACGATATTATTCAAAAATCTTTTTTTTTTTTACTTTTCTAGTTTGACCCCGAAAAGTGACCTCCATACTATAAATTTAATGATTCACGTAACGCGTCCATATTTGAGTCATAGAAGTCCATATGTGTACCAAATTTCAACAGAATCGGTCCAGTGGATCCGGAGAAAACTGGCTGTGACAGACGGACAGACAGACACCCGAGTGATCCTATAAGGGTTCTGTTTTTTTTTTCAGAACCCTAAAAATTACAAAAACAATGGACATAACTTTTACACATTAACCTGATAGGAATTGTAGCAATTTTCTAAAAGAAATCAACGTACTATTCTACGTAATACAGATACACGCAGTACCATCTATTGACCGACACATAGCTATCGACAGCATGAGACACTTGACAATTTTTTTTTCTATTTCTATGTACGCGTTTGACCACTATCTCACCTGATGGTAAGGGATAATGTGGTCGAAGATGGAGCACGCTTGTCGACAAGCAACCTATTCACTCAAATATTTTAGTTATTACTTTTCAACCTCTTAAAAAAAGTAATTCTTTTAATACCTTAAAAATAATCGCTCTGAATGCACATAATATTCCTATTAATAAAAATTTGTAGCGTCAATATTAATAAAAATCCGTTGGTTTTTCTAATTTTTCTAAAAACAAATGGAGCAAATCTATATCGCAACAAAAAAAAACCGCGACGCCATCTATCGAACTAGCAGCGTACTACAAGGTTGAAATCCTGCATCATGCAAGCAGAGTTTACCGTAAGATTCGAACATTTACATCAGCACGAATATCAACTATCGGGCAGTTGCCCGCCAGGCACAACAATTGTCTGGTTGGAGGATCCTCCCTTTACAACGGAGGTTTGCAGGACTTTACTCTCTGTTACGCATACCTCCAAACTGGTGACCCCGACGTGCCCCGGTGCTAGCAAAATACCCTAACATCACTCGACCCTCAGGCACACCGTACACCGTAACTTCAATATAAGGTGCAGTTGAAAATCAGCGTCAGGCAGCACCTAGTTGTCTGGCATTTTCCTGAACTGGACCTATTTG
Organism: Lacanobia wlatinum; assembly: GCA_947578705.1. Lineage (NCBI taxonomy): Eukaryota > Metazoa > Arthropoda > Insecta > Lepidoptera > Noctuidae > Lacanobia > Lacanobia wlatinum. Next base: position 18,653,705 of record OX388046.1, on the reverse strand, counting down.
GCGCAGCCGCGGGGCACACAATGTTATTGTTTTTTTTTTTTTTTTAATTAATTTTCATTTCCTCATATTGTTGCCCACATTGTGTGATTTCGTGTGTGCCAAATAAAGTAGTTTTCTATCTTTCTTTCTTTCACACCGGACACAACAACAGTCTGCTAGGAGGATCTTCCCATTTCAATTGAGGTTTGCGGGACTTTACTCTCTGTTCCGCTTACCTCCATGATGGTGACCCTCGACATTGAACGTCAGCGCAGCCTTCGTGCAACTACTTCAGCGTGACGTCATCTTCACTTCCTCATCGTGACCTCAAGGTCTCGAGCAATGCGTCATATAGCCAGCCAGTACCCAGGGCTTCTACGGGTATCCTGACTACCTGCATACAGCAGCCGCGCATTCCTGGTCAGCATCCTCAGCCTCTATCATCCTCATCAGCGAGCTTGGCAAGCATACTGCACCTTCGGCCAGTCACATGAAGAGCCATGAAGAACCTCTCCTGTTTGACCACAACTGTCACGTCAGTACGTCACACAGCACCGCTCCGACTCACTGGAGCCAGCAGCAGCACCACTTCGACTCACTGGAGCCTGCAGCATCATCCTGACTCACTGGGATCTGATCACTCCGACTCACCGAGAACTCTGCGACTTCCGGTTCCGACTCACTGGAACCAACCTTCCACTGGCCTGGCAAGCATCTCAAGATGTATGGATGACTCATCCACTATCGACCTCCGGTCTCCGGAGGGGAGTAATGTAGCGGTATCAATGCCGCCACAAGAAAAAAACAACGGAGCAAATTTTTATCGTTACAAAAAAAAAGAACCGCGACGCCATCTATCCAACTAGCAGGGAATACTAGGTTGAAATCTTGACAACACGGTTGGCGTAGTGGTGGAGCGATCGACTGCTGCGCCGCGTGTCACGGATTCGATTCCCGCACGGAACAAATACTTGTATGGCCTACAGATAGTTATTCCGGGTCAGCCAGACCCGGAATAATTTTGTGTATGAGAAATTGTATGTTTGTAAACGCACCCACGATACAGGAGAATTTCCTAGTGTGGGGCAAAGTTTTTCAAAAAAAAAATCCTGCATCGCGCAAGCAGTGTTTATCGTGAGATTTGAATATATACATCAGCCCGAATATCAACTATCGGGCAGTTGCCCACCAGGCACAACAACTGTATGTTCGGATGATCCTCTCTTTACAACGGAGGTTTGCAGAACTTTACTCTCTGTTCCGCATTCCTCCAAAAATTAAAACAAGCTCCGAACTTACATTTTAACAGTTGAACTACATATTCTATAGATGGCGGTATGCATAATTATGATCTCATTTTTTGCATTGCGGTATTAAGATTAGAATATTGGTCAACAGGCGTGCGCTTACATTTGCTAAAGTTGCCCAATACTGAGACTATACGGGCTTGGAGCCAGGGGTCACGTAATATCACCCACGACCAGGTGGCAAAGTCCCATGATAGACGAGTCGAAACAGTTGCATTAGCTCCGTTGAAATTGGGTTTCTGTGTTTTAAAATCAAAATTGTTTCATTTTGTGTTCCTGCCTCGGAATAAATAAAAAATCAACTTGATTCATCAAGTAGTTATTATTGTATTCGATGATTGTAAGGTGTTTTTTGTTGGGCCAATAAATCCAATTTTCTTTATTTCTTTTCTTTTTTCCTTTCTTTTTTTTCTTTCTTTTCTTTCTTTTATTTCTCTTCTTTCTTTTCTTTCTTTTTTCTTTCTTTTAGTTTTAAGAAGATGGTTCCGTTATTTTAGAAGATAGCCTGTGTTATCTCGTTGCCTTACAGCATGAATTAATTTTTTTCTGTGTACGGGAAACCCACCGACCAAGCATCAAACATCAATACGCATAATATTGACAAATGCTTCTGGAGAATATAAGGAATATACTTCCATGAAAACGGCCATTGAAGAAAATGTCATCATCCGATTAAGTTTTATGATTTGCATAAAGATATTTAATTTCTATAAAGCTTTGCAAAGTCACATACATCCAACCAACTGTTTTGTGTTTAGTATCATATTTGTTCAATTCCCAGTGAGCCTATGAAATGTCATGACCAGCCCATGACCAGAAATTATCCGTTGCGGGCATCACACTCCAGTGGATCAAGGGAAACTATAGATCCCTAGGCAGTGACGCTACAACCGAACTCGCGAATTGAGGTTCCGGGATGGTAGTGCTGGACCCGTACCCACTCCCCCTCCTATCTTTCCCATAGTTTCGTACATGAATTTTCCAGAGATCAACTGAACTTCATGACTACAAATGGTTACGGGCTACAAATCGCAGGCAGTCAAAACTGGCAACGTCAAGCCTACACACGCGACTAACTAAAAGACTCAGCGTAAGTAGAAATACCCTCCGAATGATAATAGGTATAATAATGGGTAATTGCCCCATAAAAACATCTTTTCGACATAGACGTTGTAGACAGCCCAATCTGCAGAGTTATTTCGACGCCGAGGAATCAGTTACCTAGGTCATTCAAAAAGTAATGTCGAGGTTGCGCGCTCGGAACGGTGAGGTCACTCCGACAAACTTGTGAAGCACTCAGGAGACATCTGTGCATTTGGGCGGAAATAGGCTGGCTAACTTAGCCAGGACTGATTGAAAATGGGAGTCTAATATGGTGCGGATAGCGGAGTCTCTAGTCTACTCTCTCCGTTGCAGGGGTAGACTTCTCTTCTGGTTGGTTTTCCCATGGCCAACTTTATGTAGCTCTATCGCTTGTTAACAACCCTTTTTATTAAATTTCAAGGATGGGAAATCATCAAATGACTCCTCCCGCTCTAGGCTGAGCAGAAAGAAGTGTCAGACTCTTACTGACCAAAACCTATCCGCGTTCCTCCTAATGCCCTTTGCGTTCCAGGGTCGCGGTGACTCTTTCGAACAAATTCCGCAACGTGTTAACTACCCTAGTAAGTTTCTTTAACATCATGTATAGAGTAGCGTTATCATTAAAACGTTTTATATTATATTAAAATGCCTAGAACTGTTCGGTATTTTGAACAGAAGATGTGAAACAGCCAGTTCCTTGCGTTATAATGTTCCATATTCCTAAATCTAAGAGGAGTCAAGCAATGCTAGATGTTGACTGATTGTATATATCTTATCTTAGAGATCTTATGTAGCGACAGCATTTTACTTCCGAAATACTCCCGAACGAAATCGCGGGCAACAGCTAGTTCATTATAAACCATGTTAGTGAGAAAATTACGACAAAAAATAAAATTTCGATAAAGATTTCGAAAATAATACGAATTATTTCGATTAAAGAAGCTTATTTTTAAATAAAAAGCGAAATTACCATTACCTAATTTTGTAACTTTGGCGAGTTCAGTATTTTTATTTACGTGTTCGGTCAACGAAATTTGAAACCATATCACTGCAGTTTGGGGCCAAAACTATTTAGTGACCTTTGTTGTTTGTACGTGTTGACGAGTTTTGATGCTTTTAGATGATCAACGAATAGTGTCGGCGACTGTACCTACAACTCGGCGTCAAAACGGCGGCAAACCTGATAAGCTTGCATCTTGTTCAATTCAATAGGTAGCCGTTTTAAGCAAAGCCTGGTCAAGTTCAAAGTGTGACTGTACCGCCTCGTCCCGCACCCCACTGTTACCAGTCATCTATGTTGTTTGACTGGACCACTTTGCACAGTTTAGAATTGACTCGGAATTGTAGTGTTGTTCAGAATATTGTGTACTGATGTTAATATTTTACGATTTTTATTTTAATGGTATTTTACAATTTAAATACTTTTTGTGTCTGACTTCGATTTTCTAAGTAATAAATCACGATCACGCTCTCATGTAAAATTTACCAAAAATCACACAAATAAATGAATCTTGAATCTTGAAAACAATTACGATTGTGTATCGGTAAGTGATTAAGTCTTCATAATCATATGTGTGTTTCAATTAACTACCTGGGGTGTTTACCCAATGTTAGTCACAGTACAAGGCAGAAGGTGACTTGCACAATCGGTAAATGGGTCCCTAAAAACCTATTTCTTGCACTTACTGGAGTCAATATATCCTGGGCTGCTTGAGTCATAGAAAAATGAGCCATGGCTATCAGCACCGTACTGAAAACATCCTTCCTCAAAACATTTCTGTTGTTGTGAATCTACTGTCAAAGCGGCCAATAAAGGCATGAAAGAGTTGGGAGCTCTGTTTTTTGTTAATATTTATTCCAGCCGGTCAATAAAGGCAAGCCGAGGATGAGGAACTAGCTGGATGGTCAGGTCCATGAGGTCGCTTCTGTTGAGCTCATTATACATATAGACTGTTGAGGAGTTTCCTTGCGGGATCCAAAACTTTGAATCGTTTCTCCGGGACGTGTCGAGCTTCACTGACTCGGCGCTTTTTATGGTTTTCGACAGTGTTGATTCTGGCTTTCAGGAGTAACAGGGGTCAAGAAAGTATGGCCGGCTTGTATATAGAGTTTAGTGCCCCTGTTAAAAACATGAGTCACACGACGGACTGCCTCAACTGCCCATAGACCTATACTTTGAGGGATTTCATTAATGATACCGATGCTACGGATGCCGCAGCCACCTACTGGCTACTTCTATTGTTGATTAGATAAAAAACCGGCCAAGTGTGAGTCGGACTCGCGCATGAAGGGTTCCGTACCATCGTATTTTTATTACTTGTTGTTATAGTTGCATCAGAAATACACACACTGTGAAAATTTAAACTACCTATTACGGTTCATGAGATATAGCCCACTGACAGACAGACGGACAGATGGACGGACGGACGGACGGACAGTGGAGGCTTAGTAATAGAGTTCCGTTGGTTACGCTTTGGGTGCGGAACCCTAAAAAGAAGAAGTTCGATACAAAAGTCGCCTTGCATATAATATCTATCTTATTCTGGTTCATCACCTCAGACATATTTTGGCATAAAAAAACTACTGGCATTGAAAAAAAGACATTTGTTATTATTGTTTCTTAATTTAGTCTCGAATTTTTAAATGTCTTTCCTCCTATAACCTTTATTAGAGGTGAAGTCATCAATTCAAACTAATGTTTATCATGTATGGGAATGAACTTTGTCAGTCTGTCTGTTACCTTTACATAAATTGTTTATCTTCATGGACACGGATGGAACGCACTCGGATAGGCAACGATACTTCTTATCAAATGATATAACGTTTACGTTGAATTTCATGTGTGAGTTCTGAGTACAGCGAAGCTCTTTGCTGCACACAGGCTATCCAAAGCAACCACCATAAGTTAGAAGCAAGTTGTGGGAAGAACAGCGCGCATCACCATCCAATTTCCAAAAAAGGGGAGGAGGTTCTCAATTCAGTAGGTATTTTTTTATGTATGTACACCGTTTACTCCGAGGTTTCTGATCTGATTTTTGTGATTTTATTTAGTTCGATGCGGTATACTTGCCAGTTGATTCAGTGTGGCTCAGTAGTTTTTATTTTATGAGCATTTTTGCTCATTTCAATTTCTGCGTAGACGAAGACGTCACCTAGGTTACCACTTAAAAGTGAAAAAATAAAACTTAAAAAATATATATAACCGACTTCCAAAACAAAGCACTAAAAAGTATAAAATAACCTAAATTTCGGAAGTCGGTGTTAAAAACAAATAAACAAAATGTGGGTGCGCAAAACATGGCCAACTTGTTGGAGTGCCCTAGTTGCCCTTACACCTGCAGAATTAGGTCCCCAATGCTGCTTTAAATGTATACAAATGCTAGGTAGTTGCTGGCAAAAAGTAGTGTCGAATATGACATCATGATTATTTTTATGGTTCTTTATTTTTCAAATCTTGCAAAAACTTGAAATTACGTATAGTGCAGCGCGGGCACTTCTCATGATATTTTTATTCGTTGCCAATACAGTATAAATGAATTATTCATATACAAATCTTGGACTACGAAAGAACGGAAAACATTTATTTATAAAAATAAGTTTATCATTTTCAAATCTAATTAACAATAAGTTACAAATATAATCCACATATAAAAAAAGCTAAGTGCGAGTCGGAATCGCAAAAAAAGGGTTTTGAAACAGTTTCTCTGTAATTGTCATCTTATAGGTTACTCTGTTTTTTTTTTTCACAATTAAGGCTGAGATTTGAATATTTAATAATGAAAAAGGTTTTATGTATACTCTATAAATAACACCTTTCATTTGACATGTCACACTGCATATGTTAATTTTTTTTAATTTGGCCCCCAAAAGGTTTTTCTTGAGTGCATTTGCATAGTGCATACAGCGACAGAAGTTGTTAGGTGCCCCATTTCAATTTAGGTTTCTAGCGGGCCTCAGCAAGTTGTCTTCGGCCCCACGTGAGCCTTCTAAAGGTACGGGACCCTGAGGTTCCGAGAAAGTCAATGAGAAGTCTGACTCGACTTATTTCGCGATGTGAGTTCATCATTTAGGGCTAACACCGCGCGTGGCCCTTTGAAAGAAGCCACAACGCGATGTGAACTATTTTTTGCATTTGTCTATAACAGCGTTTTTGGTCTTTGAGCATAAAATAGACATTTCAGTACTTTCTTACTTTTGTTCTATCTCTTAATTTATCTTCAATTTATTTTCAGGCCCCCAGTAGCAGCAGGCAAAAGCAATGATTTGGCTACTCCTAATGATTTTTCTACCTAGTGGATCCAATCAACAAAGCATATATCCTTGTGGAAACTCCCGCGTTAAAGTTACTTATCACAATGAAAAACAATACAATTTGGACATAGCACTACCAAGTGGCACTACAGATATGACTTTGGAATTTAATACGAAAGTTTCACTGATCGTGAGTAGGGTACGTAGAAAGGCGAAACATAGACGAAGCGGGGTACAACACGTCACGGGCACATCCCGGACCCGGACGTGTGTGAACATTGAGCTCCTGACGGACCATCATCTGCCTTGCCTTTTCCCAACTATATTGGGGTCGGCTCCCAGTCAAATCGGATTCAGCTGAATACCAGTATTTTACGTGGAGCGGCTGCCTACCAGACCTCCACAACCCATTAACGGGGTAGTACGGCAGTTTTCGGCAAAACTGGAGTAAGATTTACTGGCTTTTGACAATTTGTAACGACTGCCAAAGATCTAAAAATGACAGCCGGGACCAACGGCTTAACGTGCTTTCCGAGGCACGGAGGAAAATCGGTATATTAAGATGGTCACCCGTCCAAAAACCAACTTTGGCAAGCGTTACTTAACCTTAAAGATCGATCCATACGGCTAGTATTATTTAGCCACGAGCTGCTCCATGGACCACGACCCGGATATGTTTGATTATTATCCTTACTGGACCGATGACCTAGTGAGGGTCGCGGGTAGCCGATGGATACTAGACGCACTGGACCGGTTGTTGTGGGCACTTAGGGAGGCCTGTCTAGCATTGGATGTTTTTTTTTTATGATTTATGATGACAATCATGGTTAACCTTAACAGTTAAGAGATTAAAAGTTTGCACTTCGGTAATATTCGTATACGCAATAGTTTTCTAAGCATGTAGTTTTCTAAGTATGTTTACATTTTAAGGACACTGGTGCAGCTTCCGCGATACTGTAGTGCTTCAAGCTTGTTTGCAATGCGCACATGTATGCAAAATTATTAAGAAAACCATTCATGTGGTACGCATTATGAGTGGAAGCCGTAACCGCATCCTTAAAATGATAGCGGATAGAATGGATTCGGCGGTCATGAGTCGGTTCATTGACCTGCATGTGAATGGTGCAGTTTAATAGAGATGTTACATTATTCTCTTAATTGTTTTTATTTTACTAACATTGTTTACAGGATTTCTATTACTAACTTTATCTATAGACTATGTTTGTAGTTGTCTGTGAATAAACAGTTTTTTTTATTATATTTAATGTGTAGCAGTAGAGCAACTGAGAAGTGAACGCACGTAGCGTGGTAGTGAATTCGCCTGTTTGAAAAAAGTTTGCAAGTGCAGCGCGATCTACCAGTCGATTTTGTAGTAAGTTGGTTGAAGTAAGCTGTCATTTCAATTGATACTCGTGATTGACAGCTCACTCAAAGCTCCCTTCACCAAGTTATTACAGAGAAATCGTAACAGAAGAGCAATACTTTTCGCGTCGCTCCTTTTCCGCGATTATTGCCGAAGCGACAACTTTTCTCAAAGAGTTTTGACGTTAAAACCTTATCATTTCTGTTTCAGCCATATTCAACGGGAATATTTTTAGACCTGGACGAACTGGGCTTAGAGAAGAGTACTTTCCATATTAAGATTTATCCAAAAAAAAATCCTAGGTTTAATGTTGAAGTCTTATGTACTTCTGGACCTGGACTCGCACATATTTCAAGCATTCTCGCGGATAGTCAAGAGCTATGCAGAACTCCACTTATCGTGAGTATATTTTTTTGAAAATTATATTAACACCATCATCTGATCGGTCTCTCTACCTACTCCTCTTTTTATGTAATTCCTCACAGAATCCGTTCATCCATCCTCTCTCACTTTCTGAATTATCAATTAAAAAATACTAACTACAAACTTAATTCAAGAAACTTGTCCATTTCAGGGCTATTTTGACGAAAGCATTATCTTTGGAGAAGAAACCAGTCCACGACCGCCATTGGACAAGTCTTGTGGACGTCGCAAAGTGATACATAGTGAGCTGATAGTTCATGGGCAACCGACCCGATATGGAGATTGGCCCTGGCACGTGGCTATATCAAGGATTGAAAGGTCTTCATTTGACTATATCTGTGGAGGAACCTTGCTGTCTAAGACGAGTGTGCTAACTGGTAAATTATACTGTTAATCTGTCAGAGGCCCGCAAGTCGTTTTCTTTCAAAAGGAAGGTAATGTTTTTCGAGAGTAGGTATGTAAGACTTCTTCTTTGGCGCACTCTGGGGAAGAAGAAGAAGAAAAGTGTTGACTATTATAACTTTAACGAAAGTATAAGTATTACTTAAACTATATTATTATAGACAAATAGTAAGATTAACCGATAACCTGGTGAGGGTCGTGGGTAGTCGATGGATGCAAGAAGCACAGGACTAATGGTTGTGGCAACACTTGGGAGAGGCCTATGTCCAGCAGTGGACGTCTTTCGGCTGGTATGATGATGTGATGATATGATCAGGTATATAAACTAGACAGATTTATGTCGTAACTGTGGCAACAAGGCTTACCCACTCAGCATAATGCTACGTAATTTTCAGTGGTCGCTCTAGCCGACACGGTTACATAGTTTTTAACAAATGCTTTTTCGTATTAGATTCGTCTTAATTGTTGGTGAAAGAGCTACTTTTTGTCATACACATTCCATATTATTGTAAACTTTTTTTTTTCCGATTTTCAGCTGCCCATTGTGCTTCTATTAGCGGTAACGCAGTCACACCAAGCTCATTGACCGTTGCTGTTGGTAAGCACAATCTCATTGGAGGAGATATAGCACAGCAGGAAAGACGGGCAAGTAAACTTTTGCATAAAATTAAATGATCTAACATTTTGGTCCTTACCTAGAGGCAAAGACGCAAGTGACTGCCAAAAAGTTGGGGATCCTAGTAAAAGTGAGACGGAACTACACGCCAAAATAACTGCTCAAGCTCTATCAAGCGTAAGTTCGATCGTGTATGGAGTATTGGTCTCAACTTTGGGATGGATCTGTCAGACACCAGCTTGATGCCCTTGAGTCAATTGAAAAACGAACCAAGAGCATCATCGTGAATGATAGGCACATAACCCTTACCCTCACCAATGGTCCTTCTCCGCCTTGCGGCATACGGAGCATTTTAATGTTTTTATCCTTTAACATTTTTTTTGTACTCTGTCACTTCTCCCCATTCTGGGGCGTGCGACGACACAAAAACGTACTTCGCGCACGAACAGACCTATGCTCATCCTAATCCTCCACTTTGCAGTACTGACAGCCCTCGTTGGAATTGCTGTATCTTGCCGTCCATACGGTACACAGCAGACCCTACCGCAACTTCAGCTCCTTCCTTCGCCTGTGCCATCTGTAAGCAAATGACTTCAGCCTTCGGAAGCCCTCCGGACTGTCAATAAGCTGCCGGTGGAAGACGGGTCCAATCGACTCACGACTCCAGTTCGACAGCATATCCTCCCGTTCGTCCGCATACAGTGCCACAGCGGCGAGTGCGCGTTACTGTCGATTCCCACCAGTACAGGCCGACCTGCCACACGATCCAGAACGTGGTTTAGCTGCTGCAGGTGCACTGCAATGTCGTGGCTGTACTGGCAGTAGACGGACATAACATACAGGCCGCTCGTCGAGTTTGGGCAGCTCACATGCACTATCGCACAATGGTCGTTGCTGAAGTGTCCCAGGAATGTGACAGCAATCCCGGGATTCACCACCAGGATGCCCGCCTTGGAGTCGGACCCGTACTGAATGGTCCTGGTCTGGCAATATTGCTCCTGGACTAGTACAAGGTCTAGGCTTAGTGATCTTGCGATCACTGGCAACTCTGTTGTCGCGGCCGCTGATGTCGCGGCCGCTGATCCCTGCAGATTTAGTTGTCCCACCCTAAGATCGTGCGGATGTTCAGCCATACTGGGTCATATTTATGGCCTGTTTCTCCGCATACGCACGTGCGGGGCAATCCATTGCCGCAGTCTTGTGGATGCTCGCCTCGGGTCGTTTGAAGCGCTTACACGTGGCGTAGCACTCAGTCGTCGACTGGCACTCCTGTGCCTTGTGCCTACACTCCCCGCATCGGCTGCACACCATGGCAGCTGCTCTGCAGTGCTTCTCGGGGTGCCCATACTGCTGACACTTCAAGCAGCAGGTCACCTGTACAAAGTCGCAGACCTCCACTGCGTCCCACCCCACGTAGACTCGGCCCAGTCCCACTAGCTTGTCCCTCAATGGGGCAGACATCTCGTTCACCACGGTTGTCGTTCGCCCTTCCCGCCTACCCTTCTTGAAGGCGAACCTCGCCTCCCGCCGGAACCTATCTAAAGGCCAGGATGGGTCCTCGGCCAGGTTCACCCAATGGAGATCAATAAGGACCTCTTCCGCCTCTGAGTTCCCGCTTAGGTTCCTCAGAGCCACTAGTGGTCTCTGAGCCTTGGGGTCAGCCATCCTGAAGGTCAGTGGAGTAGCCGCCTTAAGCTTTTGGGCCACTGCGGTCGACGCAGTCTGTACAACGACGCCCGCATTGCCAACACGCCTCACGCCCTGCACCTGGATACCACTCCGGGCTGGCTGAACCTTTTCCCTCAGTTCCTTCAGGGTCTCCTCCAACGATTTAATCCCCTCCGTATTGGGGTAGAAGAGCACCGCTGGTCCGCACTGTTCGACCGCCACCCTGGACCTCCCATTTGGCAGCTTGAGAATGGCTGCATAGTCTATCCTACCGTTCGGCTGTTCCGCAGCCTGCCGGAAGATGAGGCTGGAGCGCTGGCTTGCTGCAGTTCCATGGAAGCGACTCTCAGCTTCATTGCCGAATGATAGGCACGTCGAGTCGAAACCCCCAAGTCTTGAGCATCGACGCCGAGTTGCTAGCCTATCGGTTTTCCGGGAATACATTCATTATGCGTAAAGCCAAGGAGTGGGATTTCCTGTCAAGTTTGTGTTTCCTTATAGTTATAAACCGGTAGTCTTCAAGTCAAGAGTGAATAGTTTGCTTCTAGGCAAACATGCTATCGTTTACTATCAGGTGAGATAATGGTCAAACGCGTGCCTATAAATAGTAAAAGAACGTTTCCAAACGAGTGAATATGTATCTGCTTTTTTGGAGAATTGACTTAAAACCTGCAAATAATATCATAACTTTGAATAAATATGTATCTATTTGGTTTTTTTTTTCCTTTTTCTAGGTGTTTGAAGTAATTATCCATCCCGAATTCAACGCCATTACACTGAATAATGACATAGCTTTACTGAACCTGAAGTCTGAAGCTGTTTTTACTGATTATGTTCAACCAGCCTGCTTGTGGCACCCAGATATCAATCTATCTACTGAAGGTGTTTTTGGGACGGTAAGTACTTAGTTTTCCTACTAACCATAGTTGCATCATTCTTACTCGGGGTGGCTCGTGGCATAGTTATTGACGCACGAGTTGATTCAAGGTTAAGTTACGTGAAAAGGTCAACATCTAATCATACCAACGAAGATCTAGTGAATAAAGATTTGAAGTCAATTTCATTGCGTTTATCTCCTTAAATTTCTATATTTAAGTACTAGCTTCTGCCAGCAGCTTCCACCAGAAACTTTCTCTTTAGTGAATGTACATATATTGATAAAATGACGATTACTTTATTTTCAGATATCTGATTATAATAAAATCATCCTATATTCTACTCATAATTATATTTTTGTCTGCGAGACAAATCCGAGATGCAGCTGTTGTTTCATTACATGTACCTATAGAATAGCCCCACAGAGGTTTTATTGAATCGTTGTAATAATTTTTCAGGTGGTAGGTTGGGGATTTAACCACCAAGATGTACTGTCCCCCACTATGCAGCAAATAACTGTTCCTATAGTATCAGAGTTGGACTGCTTGAAAAGTAACCCATTATTCTTTCATAAGAATTTGAACAGCAACAAGTTTTGTGCTGGATTTGCTAATGGTGAGTAGCAGCGCGTGGAGACTCTAGTCCCAAGGAATTTGAAAAATAGGTATTTGAAGAAACTATTGCCGATGCTGTCGCACTGCGCCCTATCAAGTTAAGTGCGAAAGCGACAACTGCAGCAGAGGCTGATTTTACCTATAAAAACTTTCACCAAAAGACGTTTCGAATTCCTCTGTGTTCTTCTTCAAAACTGGATTGATCTAAAAAAATCATATATCAAAATTTAGAAGAAGACTATACCTATGCTTCCATTATTTCTTATTTGATTAAAAACTTATCAAATTTGTCTGACAGTCGTCTGACCATGGCGGTAAAAACGGGCTGTTTTTTCGGGTGTTTGTATTGTCATAACTCTTTAAGTAATTATGTTTTGGAAAAAAAAATATAAAGGCACGTATTATATTGATCTAGATTTTTTGGAAAAAAATCATTGCTCTAACAGCATTATGCACGAAGAAACCAGAGGAATGCGTTTGTATGGAGAATGGCTGAGAGTTACCGACTAGAATCTGCTCTTAAAAAGTTCCGGCAAAACACCTGAGGCTCTAGCTAAATGACCTTCTGTAAGCGGTACCATCGCGAACGTGATTGTCAAAACATCAAAGATATATGGAATCAATAATAGCTGTGAAATGTAACGCGATCAATCCCATAGTACTTTGGCATTTTAACTAATTCCATTTGCTGATGAAATGGCACTTTTTCTGCCTCTGGATTACTACTTTCACGGTAAAATAATGTTAAAAAAACTAGCCAAGTGCCAGTTGGAATCATGTGCAAAGGGTTCCAAACCAATTCATTTATGTAGCATGTTATTTTAACACTATTTATAGACGTCTTATGTGTTACGTGTTATGATGTATTCTGTAGGTAAAGAACTATTATCTGCATTTTTTTGCAAAATTTTAGACTCAGTAGTTTCGGAAATAAGGGATCTTTAAGGGTTCCGTTGAACCCTAAAATAACTTCAATTTTGAAAATCAGTGTCAAAAAACGAAAAACTCACACCGGAAACACCGACTACCGAAATTAGATTTATTTTGCCCTCTTTAGTGGCTTTCGAGGTCGAAGATCACAGGTAGTCTCTTGGCTCCATACAGGTCTCGTTTTCGGCTTGGGCATCTATATGGCCTAAGTTGCCGTGACATAAAGGTATACTAACATCGTATTTCAGGAACCTCAGCCTGCAATGGTGACAGCGGCGGTGGGCTCATGGTCTTCGTGCCGGACACGCCAGGTGACGCTAGCCAGGCGTCAGGTTCGTGGTACGTCCGAGGCATAGTATCACTCTCTCCCCGCAGATCTGATGCAAGCGTCTGTGACCCCGATCAGTACACAATCTTTACAGACGTAGGCAAGTATCAGGATTGGCTGTCCGAGTATTTGGACTGAAAGTTCGGTAGTAAGATACAATAAATATATATTTTGATTTCATGCAGTGTTTTCTTTCAATTATCCTTGTAACAGTATTTCTGATGTCTTCTTATTAAGTTTTATTGATATTTCACATAATAGGTCCCACTTGTCAGATGGGTTAATTTAGAAGAATATCTCCAACTCAACTTTATTCCTTACAAGTGAGCTTCTTTGACTTCATATGAATGCATTTATTTTTTGATGGTTTTATAAAAACAAAAGTTTTAGCTTACTGTGCATTGTCTATAACTTACTCAGTCACAGTAACGGAAGAATTTTATATATTAGGATTATTGCAACATACACACAAAAAATCAGTCAACTCGATCAAGCCGTGCTTTAGTGTGATACTCCTTTATTAGATTCAATCTCATCCATCGTATACACTTATATTTGTCGCATAAACACTATTCAGTTACTGAAATCTAGGATTTTTTTTTCTCAGCAGTATCTGAACCTGATATTCATTCTCAAACCTACTCTTAGTACCATACAGCTACCAACAGAGAACCTTAAAGTAATGTTAAGCAGCAATATAGCAAAAATATACACGTGGATGGATCGAGAGGGACAGGGAGGCCAAAGAAAACATGGATGGATTGAGTGCAAGCATTACGCAGGATAGGACAGAATGGAAGAAGGAAACGTGCTGCACCGACCGCAAGGAACATAAAGTAAGGGCAGGAACGACAAGAGCTATCAAATTTCGCGTATCGCTTAGCGAGTATTAACTCGCTAAGCGATACTCGCTCACCGATGCTTGCTTGGCGGTCAGAAGTCAGAACTCACGCCGGGAGATCAACCGGACATTTCTACCTATGATGCGGGCTGAAGCGTGTGGTGCGAGTAATCGCCCGTCGCATAATAGCTCTCGTCGGTGGTGAGACAAGTGCCTTAGCACCTTAAAAGGGGGTTATTTTTTAATATGCTAATGTAACGTAAATAAATCTAATCCAAAGTTGTAACATTTTTCAAAAAAAGGTACATTGTTAAGTAAACTCTTCCGCTTAGCAAACTCTTGAAGAGTAATGATGCCACATTAAAACTTTTACGACGAAATATATATTGGTTGAACTCGAGCTTTTTTCTCTTTAAAAGCTTGTTTGACGGCGACATCTGTTGGTAGGTGATTTAGTAGACTTATTATTTTGGATATCCAACAGCATTTTGTTTATTCTATTAATTCATTTTTTTCATTTGAATTTATCTAATATAATACCTTTAAACAAGCAATTCCTGTATATATTATTTAATCTGAATCTCGGAAACGGCTCTAACTATTTTCATGAAATTGAGTATGCGAGGGGTTTCGGAAGCGATAAATCGATCTAACTAGGTTTCATTTTTAGATAACGACGTTAAAAAAAAAACGAGCGTCCAGATACTACACTTATAAATTACTTAACACAAAAAGAAGAATGGTCACGGCCTGAACAAAATTAACCTACCTCCGACAGAAATCACACACCTTCTAGTTATAGTGCAGGTTCTGATTTTTTTCCGAAATAACCTCACCATAAAATTTACAAAGGACACATCTCTAGGATGTCTAGTGTTATCGAAGATTAACCAGAACTATCTCGCAACACATCATTCACTGCTAGGTATTTCATACGCATATTAAAAATATAATTAAATAACCATAAACAACAAAAAAAACTCGAATAAAAATGTCTACTGATGACAGCATGTGTTTACATGTTATAGTCAAAAGTTGATATGCAGTCTCTTCTTGGTATGACTAGTTTATCCTAGGTTGACCAAAGCCTTTGGGCAAACCCCGTAATAAATTCCATTTTCGGCCTTTGACTGAAGTATTTTTAATTAAACCTGGAAGTTCCTAACTTTTCAGTCAAACGTCGAAAGAAAAATAATGTTTCGGGCTTTGCCTAGTCGATCTTAGAAGCGATTGCGACTCAATAGCAATTCTGAGGATAATGTGAAGTTCCAAACATTTTTCGTTTAAGTAACTTATTGACATTAATTATTTTTTATTGACATTACTAAATTTCGTTATACATTGACATTACCTATTGCATTTTTATTAAATTAAATTTTAATTATTTTTTTCAAATTGACATTTACCTACTGTATTGTAATATTTAGAGGTAAATAATTGGCCTCCCATGAAAATAATATATTTGTACGCCAAATAGCAAAACAGTTTCTCTAGAAACTATAAAATATCTATTGTAACATCTTACACACTATTGTAACCTATGTTTACAAATAAAGACTATTGATTGATTGATTGACAGACTCGGTCAAACGTCGATCTGTACTGTACTTGTAACGTGTTTAAACATAGTTTTTTAACTTGTGATGTTTCGATCCGATAAATTAGTTTGTCAGTCATTTAATGTTCGTATTTTTAGCATGCGAGTGTGCAAGATTAAAGATGGAGTGTTACAAACAGTGTTGTTACTGAAAACGTGAATCTTTAAAAGTGCGAGCTTTAAAAGTGAAGTTTAAAGAAAAAATTAGTAATTTGAATTAAGATAAGTGTTTCTTTTATTTAAGAAATAAACAGAGAATTTTCTTACATAAGTTTGAAAATGTGCCCAACGTTCAGCCGTCTCTAAGATAAATAAGTGCAAAAGATTCTAAAGGAGATTGCTCTGCGCCCATACGTTCGCCCTGGAGCCAGGAGCATCGGAAAATTATGTGTTGTATTGTTGATCATTAGTAAACTCCTATAAGATCTTATTTTCATAGCGGACCAACTGCAGAAAAGATATAATTTTGTCCAAAAATGTATCAGATTTTGAGGTTATAATCAAACCATAACAATGAATATTAGATATATAGTTTTTCATAGGTCCGAGTGATTTTTAAGAAACTAACCTACATAATATCCTAGATTTTACATTTGCATTAACGGATAATAATTATGTACGTATTTTTTTGGAAGAGCGGAGTCTCCTGACACAGGCATATCTTGCTTAAAAGGAGGCTTCAATCACATATATTGTAAATTACCTAAACCTGTATTGCAAATAAACGATTATTAAAAAAATTATTAAACAGCTTAAATACCAAATAATGGTCACAACATGGGCGCAGCACCCGATGGTTCTGTGCCCAACGATGCAATTACAGCAATATTGTACGATTGCTTGTTGACCAATTTGAGCTGAATCAATTAGTATGTACACAAAATATGTTTTATTGCCGATATGACGGCTGTGAAATTTGCCTCGTAATATCCATAATTATGGTTTCGGAATTATTTAATTGTAGTAATTTTATTTGACAAGCTAAAAAGTAATATTAAATCTATACATATAATAAAATCGTAGACTAACCGTGTCTGTACTTTGAATATTTTTGCATGAAAATTACACAGCAAAAAAGGCCTTAATTTCCGTATGTGTGTTTATAAACCTATAATGACCTATAAACTATGAATATGAGTTTGTGTGTAAAAGGGGAAGGGACGGATGGCTGTGTGAGTGGGATGGGGTGTGGTGTGGTGTGGTGTGGTGTGGTGTGGTGTTGTGTTGTGTTGCGTTGTGTTGTGTTGTGTTGTGTTGTGTTGTGTTGTGTTGTGTTGTGTTGTGTTGTGTTGTGTTGTGTTGTGTTGTGTTGTGTTGTGTTGTATTGTGTTGTGTTGTGTTGTGTTCTGTAGTGTTGTGTTGTGTTGTGTTGTTTTGTGACGTAGTGTGGTGTGGTGTGATGAGGTGAGCTGAGGTGTATGAAAGGGGGGAATTATAACGTGCCTATATTATTTTAGAGAGAAGGTCTTCTGTACGCGAATAGTCTTGACTGTACAGCCAGTTTTGTAATTTGGTTTTGAGCTCATGTTTATTTAAAGGAGATTGCTCTGCGCCCATACATTGTTCGCCCTGGAGCCAGGAGCATCGGAAAATTATGTGTTGTATTGTTGATCATTCGTAAACTCCTATAAGATCTTATTTTCATAGCGGACTAGCTGCAGAAAAGAAATATGTCCAAAAAAGTAACAGATTTTGAGGTTATAATCTAACCATAACAACGAATATTAGGTATAGTTTTTCATAGCTCCGAGTGATCTTTAAGAAACTTATTAACAACATCATAAATACATTTAGCTATTTTCAGTACCTACCTAAATAATTAGGTACCTTTGCTTTAAATGCATAGAATCTAATTAACATAGGTAGATAGTGGATACCTGTATTCTTAGCATTGGTTTTGGAGTGAGATTAAAGGTTTGTGTATATTAATGTATATATAAAACATTGCGCGCTGTTCAAACGCGTGACTATGAAACCAGCCTTACCAATTAGGTAGCCGGTAAGTTGTGTTAAAACCTACAGTCCTACTTTAACTTACTGATTATGTTTGAATAAGAAATAAAACACAGATAAGAAATAAGACACAGAGCAAATTTGTGCTTTGACCATGCGACATTTCCAACGGCTCTGAAGCTTGCTTTAATAACACCAGTGCATAAGAGTGGAGACAAGACAGACCCATCGAACTATAGACCCATATCAGTATTACCGCCCATCTCCAAAATTTTAGAAAGACTAATAAATTCACGTCTAATGAATTATCTTAATAAAAACAAATTATTGTCACCCAACCAGTTTGGATTCCGGCGAGGAATGTCAACGGAAGATGCAGCCTTGGCTCTTGCCTCCACTGTAACCAGTAAAGTAGACAGTGGAGACAAGTGCCTTGCCGTCTTCCTTGACCTCAAAAAAGCGTTCGACACTGTCTCTGTCTCCACTCTTCTGGACGTGTTGGAAAGCAATGGAATAAGAGGTCAGCCACTTGCTTTATTCAAGGACTATCTATATGGGCGAAAGCAAAAAGTCAAAATTGGCGACACTGTTAGTTTAGATGAAACTACTACTTGCGGCGTTGGTCAAGGAAGCGTGCTTGGCCCCACTATGTTCTTAGTTTATATAAACAGCCTCTGTAATATGAACATAGAAGGAGGGTACATCTACTCATACGCGGATGATACTGCCATAGTGTTTAGCGATACAACTTGGAACAAAGTTAAGAAATCTGCTGAGTCCGGCCTGTCTAGGATAGCATCATGGCTCGACCACAATCTTTTAACCCTAAATAAAACTAAAACCACCTTCATTTGCTTCTCTAAATACAACCTTTCACAACCTTCAGCTGACTTTCAAATTAAAATTCACAGTTGCCAGACCCCCTCAAACTCTAACTCTGCTTGCCCTTGCATACAAATTGAAAAAGTCGAATATACCAAATATCTAGGTATAATGATCGACCAACGTTTATCTTGGCATTGGCATACTGAACTGATAATAAAAAGAACTCGGAAGCTTATCTGGACATTTAAAACACTGCGTTACGTGACTACAAAAAACCTTCTGTTACAAATTTACACATCACTGGCACAGTCGGTACTAGCGTACTGTTTACCAGTTTGGGGAGGAGCAACAAAAACTAAATTCCTAGAACTAGAAAGAGCTCAGAGATCACTACAAAAAGTAATGCTATTTAAGCCCTTTAGGTTCCCAACTGAAACTCTTTACCTGATTTCTGATGTTCTGACGGTTCGCAAACTTTATGTGCTCCAAATTATTTTAAAAAAACATAAATCTCTTACCTTTGACTCCATGACTCGACAAGGAAGAAGGAAATACATGATCCTCAATGTTCCTGTTAAATCAACTTTTGCTAAGAGACAGTACGCTTGGCAATCTTCTCACTTATATAACTTTATAAACAAGGAATTAAATATTTATCCACTTTCGTATCGAGACTGCAAAAATGCTCTGACTGAATGGCTAAAGACAAAAACTTATGACAAGATTGAGAATATAGTCCAAACTATATGTTCTTAGATGCATACTAATAATAATAACATAACTAATGATATTTAATACCATATACTATCATTAAACACACATATACTCACACTCACTCACACACACAAACACACCATTACACACCCTCACACTACAGCGCGCCTTTAATTAATCATTATTTTATTTGTTTGTTTTGTTTATATTTTTGATTTATATCACTTTACTTTTGATATATAGATATAATGGAATGTCTATTCAATCGCTTATACAAGTAGTAATTACTGGAAGAGCGGAATTTCCTAACACAAGTATACTTCTTACTTAAATGGAAATTCCCTGAAGACCAATGTAAACGTATTCTTAAGTTATTGAAATAAACATTTATTTATTATTATTATTACAGATTTTAATTTCACGTTTATTGTTCATCTAAATTGGCAATTAAAATGTAGTCTAGAAACTGTGCTTGTCGACCAATTTGAGATGAATCAATTACTATGTAAACAAAATATGTTTTATTGCTGATATGGCGGCTGTGAATTTTGCCTCGTAATTTCCATATGGTTTCGGATTTATTTAATTGTAGTTCATTCAAATCCGATGGCTGAATCTACAACAAAAAAAAAATGTATTGTTTGTTACACATTGCATTTATAGTACAATAAATAAAACAATTTACACTACAAATGTTGCATGACTATAACTGACCAGAAAATATCTATTAGCTAAGCAAAATAGCACATCAGGCAAGTTTAAGCATACTATGGTCGGCACCAGATAAACATGCAATAAAGTACAAAGATTTTTCCCTAATATCCCTTCGTGGATACTCAAACAATAAATTATGAACCGTTTTTCATTACTAGAAAACCTAAAGGATCACGATAAAAGTTGATACAGGACAGCTTTATGTCATTATTTCTATTTTTGTTATTTGGAAAGTCAATAAATGTATGAGGGTCAATGACCGTTATTGTATGGGTATCTGATGTTTACCATAGCCTAATTTCTTGCAATAGTTAACCAATCAAAAACGTCCCTCACCTCTCAGGGTTGAACTCAATTTCGCACAATATCTAAAATGTGGCTGATGCTTTCTGCTTGTACGAAGTAACATTGGATTCGTGCCAGTGAACAACCACATACCAGACGTTGATCATGTTGATGACCAACCATTGGTACTTCTTGCAAATCTTGTGATGTTGTGGTAACTCTATTAACAAATAATGTATGACAAGCATCACATATGTAATCATTTGCAGTCACCTGTAATATAAAAACATGTTATAAGTATAAAATAAACATTTTTTTTATTTTCTCTTCTATACAGAGCCATTATAAATATAAATAGTTACAAATGGAAGTTAAAGCTTACTATTTGTGGTGCAACTCATTGCTGTATTTGCACAAGAATGGCTTCATTATGGAGAATATGCCGTCTTTGTCTATTGAAATGAATACCACAATTGGCACAACCCGGATGATTGCTTGTTGTAGGAGTATTCCTTGATGAAGATGGTGCTGAATAATGCCTGGCAGCACGATCACATATTTGCCAACAAGGATGGCAAATATAATGTGATGCACGTATCTTAAACAAGAAAATAGCAAGTCAGATCAATGGCACCCACTGCAAATCCAATTTTAAAAATGGCCCAATAATAATAAATATAATAGTACCTCCAATGGCATAAGTCATTCTATGATGATATTTCTGATATTCACATTATGTTGAGTGTCAGTTCTCAGAGCAATCAGATGATGTGAGCGTGCCCGAGGTGCCAACGTTCTATTGCAGAGTGCACAGTTTCAACATTACTTGTTACTGAAGTGTTAGTCATCTCTTGAGCTCTTGTCCAACAAGTGGTGCATATGAGATCATGAGCTTGAACCTAAAAAAAAAAACATACTTAGTTCAATTGTATTTTTACAGAGTATTTACCTATCAGATTGTTTCTATTATAATGAATATACCAAAAATGAATATACTTTATAAATTGTTTCTTTTTTTTGTGAAAACGATTATTGCAAACATAATGTGTAAGGTCAAGTATAGAAACTTATTAGTAAAAAAAAAGTCAGAGAGATTGCAAACAGAATAATATAGATACAACAAAAATAATATAGGTGCAAACAAAGTAAAAATGTAATTACCAAAAGAGGTGCAGTCCATTGTTGTACTCAATGACGAATCTGTTCATCTTCCAACAACATAGAACCACCAGCAGAGCCGCAATTTACACAAAATACACTTTCCATAGCGTATGCGTTAGTCCATTTATAACTGCCAAGTTATCGTTTGAGCGGTTCTCCGAAAATCGCAGCCAGGTAAGTCGTTTTTGAAAGCAATCAGAGTCCATTATAATAGCCAAGACGGAATATTAGTAGTCCCGAAAGTCACCAAAACACACCGACACAATTACAAAGAGCAAGCGACGCTAATGTAAACAGTGAAAGCAAAGGTGGATGACAGACAGTCAAGTGACAATTTAGTGACGTCAAAAATAGGAGTGTGTGTAAAATTACGATACAACTTATCGATATTCCCTAAGATTTTGTAACAAGGATGACAATGTCCTACTTATAAAAACACTATTCGATACTTTTTATAATATTAATACTTAATAACATTTGTATAACTTAACAAAAACATTTATAGTAACTACCTACTTAATGTATTCAGTAACGATAAGTATTTTTATCCGATTGCGGCGAAGCCCAAAAGGAGAGTTATTTTTATATTAATGGTCGTAAATACCTAATCGTTTAGTTAGAAGTAAACCACACACTTTCTTAAACGATCATAAGAAAACCCTGAATAATGATCATGGTGAAATACGAAGGTTTTGATCACTTCAGCATTATTCTTACTATCTATTTAAAATCGAGTATGACCTCATGCACAAAGTACCTATACTCAGTAGGTTTTTTTGAATTAAGTATACATTTAGGGAATAATATATGGAATGGTAATTGAATGCTTTTTTTATTGTATCTTCTATTTGCTCTTTATTCGAAATAAATTCAGAATATGATTCATATTAAAACTAATTACACTACAGTTCTTTAAAAATTAAATCGATTGGATTGGGCATCCCTAATCTTTTTTACCCGACTACGGCAAAGCCAAAAGGAAGGGTAATGATTTTAGCAGTCTATGTATGTATGTATGTATGTATGTATATAACTATGTTCCACTCTTGCGCCTAAACCACTGGGCCGATTTTTATGATTGAGGTATCAATAGATTCTGGAAAACGTTCCGGGTGACATAGGCTATATAAATTATTCCTAAATGTATTATGATGGAGTTGACACGTAAATTTCTGTCCACGAAAAAAATAAATTTCAGATAATTGTGACATGTTTGGTATCAAAAGAAAGATCTTGATGAGTACATTGCAAATATGTATGTATATCATATTGTCTAAGTAGACGTATATGTTTAAATTGCTAACAAACAAGTAAAAGCGAGCCTGTACTTCGCGCGACGTGGCTGTACAATTTAATGAAAAACATGATCAAAGCGATACCAACGTGAAGTTAATCAAATCTTTGAAATCTTTACGATTTGTTATGCCACTCGTTAGAAGAAAAATACACAAAGCGAAATATATATGTTTCGGATTTTTTCGAAGCTCGGTAGATGGTGTTAGCGTCGAAATAAATCACGCCATGCTTTCGTCTCTGATGTCGCTTCGTCCCCGTAATGGGACGTGGTGAGCGGTCACAACCCTGCTCTTGGCAACCCCTCGACCCGTAAAACGGGCCTCTCACTGTGTTCCATAGCTAAAAATGCTTAAATTCGTCG
This sequence comes from Lacanobia wlatinum, assembly GCA_947578705.1. Taxonomy (NCBI): domain Eukaryota; kingdom Metazoa; phylum Arthropoda; class Insecta; order Lepidoptera; family Noctuidae; genus Lacanobia; species Lacanobia wlatinum. The sequence goes on along the minus strand of OX388046.1, from coordinate 18,630,118 downwards.
AGTGTGTGCCTGCCCTAAAAGTGATAGCAACTCATACGCAACGTGTATAAATATATGTTGTATACTGCAGGTGCGCTGCGGCGCCGTTATTTCAGTCAGTGTCGCATTTACACGACACCTAGTCGGCAGTCAACAGGTTTCGTTTGTTTTTTACCCGACTACGGCAAATCCAAAAGGAAGGGTTATGATTTTAGCTGTCTATGTATGTATGTATGTATATGTGTATGTTCCACTCCAGCGACTAAACTCTAACCACTGAACTAAACCACTGAACTGATTGTGATGAATAAGGTATCAATAGATTTATAAGAACTTTGCGGGTGACATAGGCTAGGTAGACATTTTCACTTTATTTAAAATGCGAGAAAACGTAAATGCACGCGTAAATTACTGACTCTGAAAAAAATATTGAGATAATCATAACATGTTTGGTATCAAAGGAAAGGTCTTAAGAAGCACTTTACAAACATGTACATATCTTGTATTGTCTAAGTAAATAAATATGTATAAATATAATTGTTAACAAACAAGCGACAGTGAGTATTACTGAGTGAGTATCTATGTAGAATCTGTAGAAGAGTCGTTGTTGTACGTTAAAATAAAATAGCCAGGAATAGGTGCTAACAGTACCTTTTTCAGCATTTAATTTTGTGACTGTTTGTCTGTTTAGTTGTTCAAAACACGTGGAAAGTATAAAACGAATGCAGATAACTTTATCAATTGTAATTTTGTAACTCAAAGTACAAAATTAAGGTTTTGTTTCATCCGAATCGGTACGCTCTATCAAAATATATGTGAATTTAACATTAATTTTCATAACGTAAAGCAAATACACACACGTAACGCCATCTATTGAACAAAAATAGTACTACCAGTTCATGGAAATAACACATTACATGCTGTGGAGTTATTTGAAAAGAAAAGTAAGCATTTTCTTATCTTATCGTTAGGGATTTATCGATATATGTAACTGAATTGATATTTTGCTAGATCAACTGCAGGGTCGATGGATAGCATTCTTAACTTGTTCTCAATTTAGCGGTGTTCTTCACGGAAGAAGAACCTTCGCCAATGTCTGCTAACACATGTAACCTAACTTATAATAAGCTAAAGCTGTTAAAAGTTAGACCCGTATAAGTTTGCCAGATCTTAAAACTGGAAAGTCGCAGGGACCAGCCGATAGATATGTACATAAAATATCTATCCAGCCTTTTCCCAGCGTTCCGCAGCTGAATACCAGTAATTTACGTGATGCGGCAGATCTCCACAACCGAGAAACAGGGTAACGCGGTACTTCTTGGCCGACCTGGTGTCAGATATTCTGGCTTCTGACCATCCGTAACGTCTGCCAAAAATCTACAAATAACAGGCGGGACCAACGGCTTAACTTGCTTTCCTAGGCACGGAGGAGTCTTAGCATGCGTTGTTTAACCAAGAAGATAGACTCGCGTGGCTTTTATCATTTAGCCCCGAGATTCTCAGATATCATTATTGATAATTAGCCGTATTAAATGGGATGAAAAGTCTGACAACTTATGTTACTTATGATTTTGTATCTTTAAAATAATAATAATAATAAGTATGTATGTTTATAAGTCGGATTGGCATCCCCAACTCTACGTTAAAGCGCAAATTTTGCGAACAGTCTCCTGATGTTAATGACTAATATTAAGTAGCAAGTGAATCCAGACTTTATGACCAGTAGCAACATTAAACCGTTTTAACTTATAATAGATAAACAAAATTAAATGAGTCAGAGTTCTTTAACATACTGTATATTAATGAACTTTGACTCATTTAATTTCAGTGAAAATCAAATTCCGGTTTTATGCGGAAACCTGGCAACATTAGGTCACCCGCAGGCCTTAACACAGTCAAAGGTATAATCAAATAAATAAATCTTTTATATGTAAACTAACAATACTAACCTACTTACGTAGGCACCATTGTTACTAACACCAAAATACTAACGAAATTATGGACTGTGGTCTGAAAATAAAGTTTAATTTAATTTAATTTAATGGCTTATCACCCGTGGTGAGGGGCAAAGCCCCGTGATAGGTTCGTCGCGACTTTTAAGACAAGACAAAGTTTTGAGTTTTAAGACAAGACATAAAGTGTTGGTTATCTATCTATGTTCTAAATCTTCATCATCTGTCCAACCTTTTCTCAAATATATTGGGTTCGGCATCCAGACAAGCTGGATCCAGCTGAATACCACACCCCAATAACTGGGTGATCCGGTACTTTTTGGCCAGACTGGTTTCAGATTTTCTGGCTTCTGACAATCCGTAACGATTGTCAAAAGTCTACAAATAACAGGCGGGACCAACGGATTTAAGTACTTTCCGAGGCACGCAAGTCTTGGTATCGATCAACCATCCATAGACCGATTTTAGCAACAGTGGCGTAGCTAGCATGGGTGACACCTGGGGCACCCCGAAATATTTATGCGTTGCGCGATGACGAAAATCACAAACCATTTTTCGAAACTTTTTACACCTCATCTCGGACAGGTTTCATTGTACCCTGTTAAAGGGTGACACCGGACCATAACAAAAAAGTCAACGAACGGTTGAGTGTCACCCCAAATGCAGAAAACAGCAAGAAAGAATTAAAGATATTTTTAAATCTTATCTATGCATCACCATCACATTTTTTCGCCCATATCCACGTGAACAAAGTCACGAGCATAGTTAGTTGTACATAATTAAAATGATAGCGACGTGCAGTTATAAATAGAAACGACTTCTAAAACGGAAAAGTATAAAATAAAAAATTTAGTTTAAAAAACTGTAACCCGACTACAGAAAAATAAAAGTGATCTGAAAAGTATGAAACAAGAAAATATTTCAGAAACAAATCAAGAGAGGTACAAAAATGGTGAAAGTAAAGCCGTGGTCGCATGCCTTTATAGTTTTATAGGTGTGCCAGGCACCCACATGATATACAGGCATGCGACCACGGCTTTACTTTCACCATTTTTGTACCTCTCTTGATTTGTTTCTGAAATATTTTCTTGTTTCATACTTTTCAGATCACTTTTATTTTTCTGTAGTCGGGTTACAGTTTTTTAAACTAAATTTTTTATTGACATGACATGACGTTTGGTGAAGATGGCGGCGATTCATGTTATTATTCGCGAAAATACTTTTAAATGTTCATTTTGGCTTGCAGCTAGTCCGTGTCATAAAAGTATTTGCAACTGATATAATAAAATAGAACATGAATTATCGTATATGTCCGATACTTTTGTTTCACAGGGCGAATTTGGACATTGTCTTTTATAATTTGAAGATATTTGTTGACCCTTCTGTAAATGAGTGAGCTTATTACATAAAGCTGATAAGAGAATCAAGCAAAACATCAGTTGTTTCTTCAATGCCGGTGGTATGTTTATTATTTACTTTAATGTTCTGAACGTACGAAAGGTCAACAAATCTATTAGCTTTGAACTCGTGGTACAAAGGAGACCACGGGGGTCTCCTTATCAAGCTTATCAATAATTTTTCGGAGTAAATTGCCCTTAGATTTTTCAACTGCAGATGCTCTGTAGCGTGACTTAGCAACTCTAAAAGTACTTAAAGCAAGATTAAAGAGGTCCCCGGTAACTTTACGTTTTTTAAGCTTATTAGGCTGTTTACGTGCTCTGCAATAGCTTTAGGATAGGTTAGGAAAAAAAACACAGAATATACTCAAAATGTATTTTACTGTAGCGAGTAAGCTAACTTTCAGTCCAAATACTTCGACAACCAATCCCGATACTTTTCCACGTCTGTGAAGATTGTGTAATGATCAGGGTCACAAATTTCCGTTTTATATTTAGTGGGAAAGAGAGATACTATGCCCCGGACGTACCACGAACCTGACGCCTGACTAGCGTCACCTGGCGTGTCCGGCACCAAGATCATGAAACCACCACCGTTGTCCTTGTTGCAAGTTGAGGTTCCTGAAATTAGATGAATTGGTAATTTAGAGAGGAGCGGAATATAATTATTTACACCAAAACTAAACTGCAAGAAATCCGCTAACGTCTATGAAATTGCGCCAGTTCCAGTTATCAGGCGTACCATTGTTCGCCGAAGAAGTAGCGCCTCATCGGTATACACGCCGCCCGCACGCAGCCAGCGCGTGAGATTTGTATCGGCCGGCGCGTCGATGGCCTCGACCTGCGCATGGACTTAAGCCGCCTGCGCGCGCGATCCAGTCCGATCTTCAAGAACCGGTCGTCTTTTGAATAGCTAGCTTAACCGTCGCGCCGCACTGCTAATATTGAATTGTATAACTTTATCATTTTAATTTTTTATTTGATTTGGGTTTGCTCTTGACTCTAGTCTAGGTCAGAGATGACCGAGACAAAGTATACGGCGCGGACGGAGCAAGTTTTCCAATTAATAGCTACTGCTAGTCTTTGTATCTATCTTTATTGTTTTCGTCCACGTTATAATAACTTCATCATTCAATTTAATTATTATCATAATCATATTATTTAATTATTAACATAATCTATTGGCATGCCACCTTTATGTAAATCCTTATTGTTTGTGTTAATTTTGTACGCCATGCCATATATTAGCGAAACATAGTGCACGTATATTAGACAATTTACTATCTGTAACCATACCTATTGATTGATTGATTAATTGCTGCCTTCTCTTATCATAATCTAATCTATCTCTCATTCAAAATTTGTTCTCCTAAGGTTGAAGCCAAAATTCTCATGCAGCGTAATTTTGGTGGGATGAACGTTGACAATCTTAGCGAAAATGCCAGCAATATAGGTTGGTCTCCACTATTTACATCTTTTTCAGTCGATGACCAAGTTAAATTTTTCACGGTTAAACTTGTTGAACTTTACGATCAACACGCTCCTGTTCGAGCTGTTAAGGTAAAACATATGCACAGGCCCTGTGGTTGACGGATGAGATTAAAGCTGTCTTGAATTAAAAAGCTTCGGCCAAGTCCAAATTTAAGTGTCACCCTAATGCCGCTAACAGGAAAAGATATGTCTCAATTCGTAAGCACTGCAATAAGGTGTGTAGGAATGCTAATCACCATCACATTCATGATTCTGTCCAAAATGGGGACGCATCCAAAGTTCGGAAATTTTTAAGGTCATTGGGGGTCGGTATAGCCGAACAAGAAACTATCCCTAAAGATATAATTTTTCTGCTTCGTCTAACTTCGATAGGATAAGTAAGTTAAATACTTTCAATCATTTTTCATCTCTTCCGACTCCCAGTTATTCTCCATTTAGTTTTGGTCAGTTTGATTTTACTCTTTTTTGGTTTTGGTTTTTATACTATCGATTACTTTAAATGCAGTAAGAAGCGACTGTATCAGACTGTAAAATGTTACTTTAATTCATCACCCACATCCTCAATTTTTTTGCATATTGTGATGTTTTTCCAAGCTCATGGAAAGATGCTCATATAATGCCTTTACCTAAAAAAAGGCCAATCCCACCTCCTTCACTGAATACCGTCCAGTATCTGACTTACCAAAGTCCTTGAACGGTTAATCTACAACCAAATAAACATTTTCTTTCCAAAAATAATCTCCTCAACCCCTTCCAATCCGGCGTTTGTCCTAGTCATAGGACAAGACTAAGTTACTGCGAGATTTTAGTAATGCATTTAACACTGTGAATTTTGATGTACTGCTTGGCATTCTTTGCTCTCTTAACATATCTCCATCGGTAATTAACTGGGTTCGTAGTTACCTGTTCGGTCACCGGCATCATATTTGCATCGAAGAGACTATGTCTTCCTGGTGTAGTACTTCCGCCGGGGTACCACAGGGTGGCGTTTATTTCTTTTACCTTTTTGCAGTTTTAATTAACTCAATCTCCAACGAATTCATTTCTTCTTACCACTTTTATGCAGATGATTTTCAAATTTACACACAAACTACTTACTCTTAAACCGTGATCTGGCCCGTAAATGCTGGAGCAAGAACTATGGACTTAAGGTAAATCCTATTACGACACTGGTTTTGGTGGTGGGCAGTTTTAGGACGATCTCAAAGATTAACTGGACGACTCTTCCCCATGTTTATTTTGAAAACTCAATTAGTCCATTTAGTAAGAAGATTAAGAACTTGGGGGTTTTAATTGACATGAACTTTTCTTGGACTGCCCAGCTACAGGCAGTTAGTCTCAAGCTATTCGCATCTGCTACATGTTTGAGGAGACTGCGTGATTTTCTGCCGACTGCACCAAGATGCGCTTACACAATCTCTTCCTCTACCCATTCTTAGTTATGCTGATGACAGCATCTTGACCTCACCAAAGTATAACTTGAGAATCTTGAGTGACTTCAAAATTTCTGCGTAAGGTTCATATTTGGTTTACGCAAATATGACAATGTTTCAGAATTCCGTGTTAAACTCAGTTTTTTGGGGTGGTTTGGGATCTACCTCCTCGCGGTCCACCCCGGGCAACGGCACCACAGGCTTGCCTGTGGTACGGCAGAACGATCCCACTAAAAAGCGGTGGTAGCCTCCGCAAGGAGCCACCTGGCTCGCTACCACCATCCCGCTGAAGTCCGGCGCCAAGCAACTTGCTGTGTTCCGTCGGTGTGCGAGAGTGCCAGTGCCTTTGGGAGAGAAGGAGATTGTCAGTTGTTCTGCTCAGAACCGGTCTTGGTCGCTGGGCTGGGCTTTCCGGGTAACTCATTTTGGAGGGTAGCGGGATCCGAAGCACGGTGCCAGCCGTTAGCCGACCGCAGTTAGTAGGGGGCCCAAGTAGCACGCCAGCCACGTGTGAAAGGCTGCCCCGCCAACGAGCGAAAAATCCCGATATGCTCCACCGTGCCAGCCGGCGACTGGATGGGAGGACCCGGTGGCCATATCCGGGGGGGTTCGGGCGTCCCCGCAGTCTCCAAATGAGTTCCCCATAGGTTAGTTTAGCTCTAGTGTTCCACTTGGTTTACTGAGCAGCGCTTCGACAATTCGACTTTTCTCCCCAACTACTCTCCATGATGACAAAAGTTAAAAAGAAAAGCAAGGTAAAACAACAGCTGCACTTCCTTCCGCTAAAAGTGCACCTCACTAATATTAGGGGGTTGCACTCCAATCTCGATCCGGTCCATCACCATCTTGAGACCGAGAAGCCGCACCTGTTTTTCTTAACGGAGACGAAGATAACAACCCCGTCGGACGTGGCGTACCTCAACTACCCGGGCTACTCTCTTGAACACAAGTTCAAGAAGCAGGCTGGGGTCTGTGTGTACGTCCGCGATGACATTTGTTGTCGTCGTCTCCGTTGCTTTGAGAAATCGGACCAGAAAACTGACCATGCCGGGTTAGAGGCTCAAAAGTTTGCTTTAACGCTAGATCTAACCCAGCTGGTGAATGAGGCAACGCGGGTACCGGATGTTGACGCCCATACACCCAATTGCTTAGACCTTCTGCTGACAACTGATCCGGGCAGTCATTCAGTATCGGTCTCAGCCCCGCTGGGAACGTCTGACCATTGCCTGGTGAAATCCGTATTGACCTGCTCTCCTCCAGATAAGAGTCCTAGAGGCACGAGACGAGTATGGCGATACGAGTCAGCAGATTGGGATGAGATGCGGCACTTTTTTGCATCTTATCCATGGCGGCAAGTGTGCTTCTCCTCGGGTGACCCCTCGTGCTGTGCTGACTTGATTGCGGACTTGATTCGGCAGGGGATGGAGTATTTTATTCCATTCTCCGACATCCCGCTCGGTCACAAATCCCGGCCTTGGTATAATGCAGAATGCGTTCACGCTGAGGCCCGTAAAGAGTCTGCATACCAAGCGTGGATCAAGGCCCGCGACCGAAAGGTTAAAGCACGTAGAGTTCGCGCGAGGAAAAGAGCCTTTAATTCTGCCGCTAAGTTCTGCAAGCGGGTTTTACGTAGGGCACGTTTTGACCATGTCGGACGTATCGGGGCTAAATTAGCATTGCACCCTCCAGGTAGTAAGCAGTTTTGGTCCCTGTCGAAAGCGGTTGAAACGAATTTCTGTCGACCCACTTTGCCTCCTATGTTGAAACCTGATGGCTCGCTGGCTCACTCTGCAAGTGAGAAAACAAATTTATTTGCAAATCTCTTTGCAAGCAATTCGCGTCTGGACGCTGGCTCCAAGCAACCACCAACTTTACCTCGTTGTGACTCTTCGATGCCGAAGATCACAGTTCACATTAAAGAGGTCCGAAGAGTATTGTGCAGTCTAGACGTGAATAAGGCCAGCGGGCCTGACGGCATTCCAGCGAGAGTGTTGAGGCAATGTGCACCTGAACTGTCTCCTGTGTTAGCAGGCCTGTACCGCCTCTCTCTTGAGAAAAGAACGGTGCTGAAATCATGGAAGCTTGCGAATGTGCAACCGGTGCCCAAAAAGGGAGACCGTGCTGATCCTGCACATTACCGTCCGATCGCCATTACCTCCATCCTATGCAAGGTTATGGAAAGGATTTTTAACAGTAAGCTGCTGACCTACCTTGAAGACAATGATCTCCTCAGTGACAGTCAATATGGCTTTCGCCGGGGACGGTCAACTGGCGATCTTCTTGTGAATGTCACGCACTGCTGGGGCGAGGCCATCGAGAGACACGGCGAAGCACTTGCCGTATCGCTCGATATCTTGAAGGCCCTTGACAGAGTTTGGCATGCAGGTCTGCTCAGCAAGCTTCCTGCTTATGGTATCCCAGTTGATTTTTGTAGCTGGATACCAGACTTCCTGAGTGAACGGTCGATCCGAGTAGTCGTTGACGGCTGCTCCTTTGACCTCATGGCTGTTGATGCCGGAGTTCCTCAGGGGTCCGTTCTCTCTGCAACTCTTTTCCTGCTGCACATCAATGACCTACTTCAGCTTGGTCTTGTTGGGTACGCAGATGACAGTACGGTTTCAGAGAGATACTTGTCCAGCGCAACAACCAGCGGGGATGAAGTTCGTTCCTTGAGAGAGGCCATGGTAGAGCGGACAAATTCGACCTTAAGCCTTGTGTCCCAGTTGGGTGATGACAATGTGGTCACTTTGACCGCCACCAAAATACAGGCGTGTCTTTTTACCGCAAAAAAGAGTCGTTTTGACCAAACTCCTACTTTTCGGGGTGCATCTGTTCCTGTGACTGATCGGCTCGAGCTCTTAGGCATGAAGTTAACATCCAGTCTCAACTTCGGCGCCACCATCGAGTACAAAGCCCAAACCGCTGCCAAAAAGCTGAGCATCCTAAATAGGGTGAAGCGATACTTCAAGCCTGGACAGCTTTTAACTCTATATAAAGCGCAAGTCCGATCCTGCATGGAGTATTGTAGCCACCTTTGGGATGGCTCAGCTAAGTATCAGCTTGCCGCGCTTGACTCGGTAGAACGCAGAGCTAAGAGGCTCATCGGTGACGAAAAACTGGTGGATACCAAGCTACACAGCTTGGCTCATCGCCGTAAGGTTGCCTGCTTGTCGGTCTTCTACAGATTGTACTCCACGACCTCATTCCACCGGCCCCCTTCTACCATCGGACATCCAGACGCACTGCATCTTACCATACCTACCTTGTTACTATTCCACCAATTGGCACTAAGCGTTTCCAAACGTCTTTTATAATGCGCACAGCAAAGGAGTGGAACTCTCTGCCTGCGTCTGTGTTTCCAAACGCATACAACCCTAATCTCTTCAAAGTTAGAGTGAACAGGCTCTTTCTGGGTAAGCTCGCTCCATCGTAGACTTTGTCTCTGTCATCTCTGACCTAGACTAGAGTCAAGAGCAAACCCATCACAAATAAAAATAAAAAATAAAAGTGGGCGCCAATTCGCGTTCGCCGAAATGCTCATATCCTGTTCCTCTTGTGCATTTTTCCCCAACCACCCCTCTTTATCTAAAGAAACGTTTCCAGTTTCTTTGTGACTCTCACACAAAATTTTTTAGGTCATCAGATAACTTGAAACTTAAAATGCCAATGCATCCCACAACTTTCCTAAATAAATCTTTTACAATTCAGGCCGCTCGTTTATGGAAAGCGTTGCCTGTGTCAATAAAGCGCGCGCAATCACCGCATGTTACATTTTAGGGTACGGAACCCTAAAATGTACCCAAAGGGTAACCATCGGGACCCTATTACTAAGCCTCCGCTGTCCGTCCGTCCGTCCGTCCGTCTGTCTGTCAGCGGGCTGTATCTCAAGAACCGTAATAGGTAGATAGCTTAAATTTTCAAAGGTTGTGTACTTCTAATGTCGCTATAACAACAAATAATAAAAATTTAGGTAATGGTACGCAACCCTTCGTGTGCGAGTCCGACTTACACTTGACCGGCTTTTTTTAAAGACTAGTTGAGGAGCACTACTTGTCACTATGACACTATGATATTCTAATTATTAGTATATTCTCTTGCTTACATATTAAGTATGTATGTATTTGTGGACAAAACTTTAAATTTAATTGAAAACAAAACACGGCACCCAATAACGACTTATAAAGTGCGTGGGACGTACAAGGAAATTTGACGTTTCCTCTGTCATTTGTGCATTTTACGCGGATAATGCATGGATAGATAAGGCATTTGTGTTCAACCGACTTCAAAAAGGAGGAGATTATAAAATCTGTTTGGGTGTAAAATAATAAAAAAAAAAATGAAAAAAAACTACAAACAAAGGCATTTTTGTTTGTAGTTTCTTTTTATTTCTTTTTCTACAAATTCAAACTAAACGTTCAAATTGTACCGTGTGTACCGTGTGGTCGAGTTTTTTTTATTTTTCATTTTTTTTTTCAAAATATCTCGTCTAATGCAATGTTCCATTTTGTCAGTTTTCATTTGGAGTCATTTTTTTCATAATTCAAGTTTAGATGTTACAAAAGTGCCGTATCTATTTTTTGTTAGCCTGTTGTGTTTTTATCATTTTTTATCACGAAATTGTTCACTTTGCTGGTTGATTTTTGGAATGTTTTTGTTAGACAACATGCCCTTGTGTTGTATTTTCCCATTAGTAAATAACATCATCATGTGGATTGTGAAAAAATATTTCAAAGAAATGCAACAGTATTAGCTCTGTGATACTAATAATGAAAGGGTCTTTTTATCGCTCTTTTTCAAGTGTTTGCATTGAGACTTATTCTTTGTAAACTAAAAAATTCTAACAGCTCAAACTTTTTCTGCGATAAGATTGTGTACCAAACTATGTAATAAGATACTATTCTAAGCCACTGGGCTTACAACACTGGGTTTTTTTTTACCCGACTACGGCAAAGCCAAAAGGAAGGGTAATGATTTTAGCTGTCTATGTATGTATGTATGTATGTATGTATATAACTATGTTCCACTCTAGCGCCTAAACCACTGAACCGATTTTTATGATTGAGGTATCAATAGATTCTTAAAAACGTTCCGGGTGACATAGGTTATATAAATTATTCCTAAATCTATTATGGTGTACTTGACACGTAAATTTCTAACCACGAAAAAAATAAATTTCAGATAATTGTGACATGTTTGATATCAAAAGAAACGTCTTGATGAGCACATTACAAATATGTATGTATATCATATTATCTAAGTAAACGAATATGTTTAAATTGCTAACAAACAAGTAAAATCAAGCCTGCACTTTATACGAGGTGGCTGTACAATTTAGTGAAAAACATGATCAAAGTGATACCAACGCGAAGTTAGTCAAATCTTTGAAATCTTTACGATTTGTTATGCTACTCGTTATAAGAAAAATACATAAAGCGAAATATTTATGTTTCGAATTTTTTCGAAGCTCGATAGATGGTGTTAGCGTCGAAATAAATCACGCCATGCTTTCGTCTCTGATGTCGCTTCTTCCCCGTGATGGGACGTGGTGAGCGGTCACGACCCTGCCTTTGGCAATCCCTCAACCCGTAAAACGAGCCTCTCACTGTGTTCCATAGCTACAAACGCTTAAATTCGTCGAGTGTGTGCCTGCCCAAAAAGTGATAGCAACTCATACGCAACGTGTATAAATGCATGTTTTATACTGCAAGCGCGCTGCGGCGCCGTTATCTCAGTGTCGCGTTTCACGACACCTAGTTGGCAGTCAACAGGTTTCGTTTGTTTTTTTACCCGGCTACGGCAAATCCATAAGAAAGGGTTATGATTTTAGCTGTCTATGTATGTATGTGTGTATGTTCCACTCTAGCGCCTAACTAAACCACTGAACTGATTGTTATGAATAAGGTATCAATAGATTTGTAAGAGCTTTGCGGGTGACATAGTCTAGGTATACATTTTCACTTTATTTAAAATGCGAGAAAATACACGTAAATTTCTGACTCTGAAAAAAAATTAAATTGAGATAATCATAACATGTTTGGTATCAAAGGAAAGGTCTTAACGAGCACTTTACAAATATGTACATATCTTGTATTGTCTAAGTAAATAAGTATGTGTAAATTGTTAACAAACAAGCGACAGTGAGTATTACTGAATAAGTATCCATGTAGAATCTGTAGAAGAGTCGATGTTGTACATTAAAATAAAATAAAATAGCCAGGAATAGGTACTAACAGAAACCATTTCCAGCATTTAATTTTTTGACCGTTCGTCTGTTTAGTTGCTCAAAACACGTGGAAGGTATAAAACGAATGCAGATAACTTTTATGAATTGTAATTTTGTAACTCAAAGTACAAAATTAAGGTTTTATTTCATCCATTCGGATGAAATAAAACCGATTCGCTCTATAAAAAGATATGTGAATTTAACATTAATTTTCATTATGTAAAGCAAATACACACTCGTAACGCTATCTATTGAACAAAAATAGTACTACCAGCTCATGGAAATAAAACCAGCACATTACATACTGTGGAGTTATTTGTGAAACTTTTGATACGTAGCAAAAGAAAAGTAAGCATTTTCTTATTTTATCGTTAGGGATTTATCGATATATGTAACCGAATTGATATTTTGCCAGATCAACTTCAAGGTCGATGGATAGCATTCTTAATTTGATCTCAATTTAGTGTTGTTCTTCGCGGAAGAAGGACCCCCGCCCATGTCTGCTAACACATGTAACCAAACTTATAATAAGCTAAAGCTGTTAAATAAAAGACAGACCCGTATAAGTTTGCCAGGTCTTAAAACTAGAAAGTCGCATGGAACAGCCAATAGATATGTATATATAATATCTATCCAGCCTTTTTCCAGCGTTCCGCAGCAGAATACCAGTAATTTACGTGGTGCGGCAGATCTCCACAACCCAGAAACAGGGTAACGCGGTACTTCTTGGCAGACCTGGTGTCAGATATTCTGGCTTCTGACCATCCGTAACGTCTGCCAAAAATCTACAAATAACAGGCGGGACCAGCGGCTTAACTTGCTTTCCGAGGCACGGAGGAGTCTTAGCATGCGTTGTTTAACTGAGAAAATCGACTCGCGTGGCTTTTATCATTTAGCCCCGAGATTCTCAGACCAATATTGATAATTAGCCGTATTAAATGAGATGAAAAGTCTGACAACTTATGTTACTTATGATTTTGTATCTTTAAAATAATAATAATAAGTCTGATTGGTATCCCCAACTCTACGTTAAAGCGCAAATTTTGCGAACAGTCTCCTGATGTTACTGACTAATATTAAGTAGCATTGTAAGTAAATCCAGAATTTATGACCAGTAGCAACATTAAACCGTTTTAACTTATAATAGATAAACAAAATTAAATGAGTCAGAGTTCTTTAACATACTGTATATTAAAGAACTTTGACTCATTATTTTCAGTGAAAATCAAATTTCCGGTTTTATGCGGAAACCTGGCAACATTAGGTCACCCGCAGGCCTTAACGGTTTGTCACCCGTAGGTGAGGGGCAAAGCCCCGTGATAGGTTCGTCGCGACTTTTAAGACAAGACATAAAGTGTTGGTTACCCTATCTATGTTCTAAAACTTCATCATGTGTCCAACCTTTTACCAAATATATTGGGTTCGGCTTCCAGACAAACTGGATCCAGCTGAAAACCACACCCCATTAACTGGGTGACCCGGTACTTTTTGACCAGACTGGTGTCAGATTTTCTGGCTTCTGACAATCCGTAACGACTGTCAAAAGTCTACAAATAACAGGCGGGACCAACGGATTTAAGTACTTTCCCAGGCACGCAAGAGTCTTGGTATGTGAAGATAAGACGATCAACCATCCACAGACCGACTTCTGCCACAGTGGCGTAGCTAGCATGGGTGACACCTGGGACACCCCGAAATATTTATGCGTTGTGCGGTGACGGAAGTCACAAGCCATTTTTCGATTTTTTTTAAACCTCGTCTCGGACAGGTTTCATTGCGTCCCCTGTTAAGGGGTGACACCCGACCGTAACAAAAAAGTCAACGAACGGTTGAGTGTCACCCGCAAATGCAGAAAACAGCAAGAAAAAACTAAATATTTTTTTTTCTATCACATTTTTTCGCCCATATCCACGCGAACAAAGTCGCGAGCATAGCTAGTTGTACATAATTAAAATGATAGCGACTTGCATTTATAAATAGAAACGATTTTTAAAACGGAAAAGTATAAAATAAAAAAATTAGTTTAATAAACTGTAACCCGACTACAGAAAAATAAAAGTGATCTGAAAAGTATGAAACAAGAAAATATTTCAGAAACAAATTAAGAGAGGTACAAAAATGGTCAAAGTAAAGCCGTGGTCGCATGCCTTTATAGTTTTATAGGTTTGCCAGGCACCCACATGATATACAGGCATGCGACCACGGCTTTACTTTCACCATTTTTGTACCTCTCTTAATTTGTTTCTGAAATATTTTCTTGTTTCATACTTTTCAGATCACTTTTATTTTTCTGTAGTCGGGTTACAGTTTATTAAACTAATTTTTTTATTTGCAACAGCGTCTGAAACGGTTTCTTAAAAAATCGAAGTGGGACATGTGGGGTATCCTATGAAAGAAAGCTATTTAAACATTTTTTTCTTTTTAGCATAGTTTTCGACTTTTGACGAAAAATGTAAAGAAAATTACTGTTCCCTCCTTGTCACTAAAGTTTTCATAGAAAAAAAATCTGAAATAATTCTGATAGAAGTTTACGTTAAAATTAAAGGAAAAATAAAACGATGTCTCTAAATACCACACTTTTTGAGAAATCATCAACAAAAGTTATATTAGTTCCACTATCGGTTAAAAGATAGCGCTGATCTAAAACTGCAATATAAACCGCAGTGTTAAATTCTTTGTCAAACGTAGGCCTCGCCGATGAAAATTTAAAAACATTTCACGTTTTATATGATGGAACCCTCGGAGGGTCGTCGGCGAGGCCTACATAACCAGTACGATACATAGGCCTTGCTCGCTCTTGACCGGCTTTTTTTAAAGATTTGCTTTCCACCACAGTCTCACTTGATGAAACAGGTCGACAATGACGCATGCCTTGAAATAAGGTTATTTCTACCTGGGATCACTTATCAGGAAACACTCCGCCACTCCTTAGCTATGCGAAACATGAAAGTATTCCAAAATCGTTTTATGCGTATATGGATGGAAAATTAGTCCACGTACTATGTTTTGGCCTGTTTAAATGCGTTTCTACTCACCATTAGCAAATCCAGCACAAAACTTATTGGTATTCAGTGTCTTTTGAAAGAATATTGGGTTACTTTTCAAGCAGTCCAACTCCGACACCATAGGAATAGTTATTCGCTGCAGAGAGGAGGCTAGTTCTTCTTGGCTATTCAATCCCCAACCTACCACCTGAAAAAATAATTATAATAAATAACCATGTGTCTTCTATGGATTTCATATTGAACTTAAATCGGAGGTGGTAGATCTCTCTCAGTATCATTAGCCATAAATGTAGCCAATATTGGAATTACTTTGGGCGTACTATGCAAAGTTTTGGTGGTTAGAAAAAACGTTTGTTTTTAAAACACAGAATAATTCACACTCAAAATCACACTAACAATATTCTGCCACAAAATAGGTACCCACACAACACAAGTGTACAGAAAGCGCGACAGTTTCTAAAATGCTCGATCTTGACCACCATACTTCGGTCAAGCATCATGTTTTTAGAAGTAACATGTTAGCCCGTAGATTTGCTCGGGGTACGACTTTCCATTGACTTCCGTCGAATTGAGGGTCGGGGAGGGGGGGGGGGGCGGGAGGGGGGGGTGGTTACTACCCCCCCTTAAAAGGAAAAGTCTCGAAGCCCCCCCCTTTTCGAGATTTTTTAATTTTTAAATTCTGATGGTAATTTCCTCATTTAATGGATTAAATATAAACTGTTAAATATATGTGTACATGAAAAGTATTGAAATGAGTACAAAATATAATTATTTACATACATTTTTATAAAATAAAATGTTACCGAACGTATGAAACCTTAACCGTAGGTAAAACGAAACGTTCAATGGTGAGAATTCTATAGTCTGTGGTAGGGATTGACATAAATATTGTAAAAATAATTGATTTTCAATATTTTTTTCTCAAAAAGTACGCATCTTCGAATGTTGAAACTTTGCGTGTGTGCTTATAATAATGTAACCTTTCTGTAAAAAAAATATCAACTCCCAACTCGCCGGACGGCAATGGAAAACTCACCCTTGCTCGGTTCTCTGACCTAGTAAAAATACTCTTTTTAAAGCCAGAGTTTCAATATAATAATGCTTTCAGGATGTTGTTGCGACTGCCCCGTTTCTGTAGCGCCTCTGGAACGTTTGCCGAGACTCACACAGACGGCTTTAAAGCCATACTACGTTAAAAAACTGCTTCGCTGCTGTGCAGAGAGCGGAGTAGTCGCAACTATATCCTGAGAGCTGTGGCGGAGAGCTATACGCCAAATATTAGGCATTTTGTAAAGAGGTTGATAAGGTAGGAAACATTTTCCTGCCTGGTCATCCTTTGTTTTAAAAATACAATTTTATATCAATTTTTTATAAACACTAGAATATGAGATGTTTGAAATACTAACAAAATATGGATCACCGTATTCCGAAATAAACGATTTTTTTTTATTGTAATAGTCTAAGAGCTGACCAGCCTTTGAGTGAGATCCTATTCAAGGCTGATAGTTGCGCATACTTAATTTACTAGGTGCAAATTACGAAAGCCCTGATCTTAAATCCTGGCAGACTTTATCTACCAGGTTTTGGACGAATGTAAACCTACCTCCTTGACAACTGAAATACCTTTGCTACATCACAAAAAATAAAACATTGACTGTCGACCCAAATCATTAGGTATACGCATACCTAATGGTTTGGGCCGACAATCAATGTTTATAGGTACGCACCTATGTTAAAAGAATATACTAATACTATTCTAACCCATATATTTTGTTAGAAAATAAGAATGGTCTGGGATCTCAGTCTAAAAATGTCATCTGTAAATTGCCCAAAGTTTCGCACCAAAACGTTAACCAAGTTTTTCTGAAACCATCTAGACCATACTTACTGCAAATATACTATTGACGGCAGTATAATATGTAGTCCGTTCAAAATAGATATTTCAAATAACAAAAACTCCAACAGAGCTGAATTTTAATAGAGACCTTGGGTACACCATTAAAAATAAAGTGCCAAAAGTCCCCACCGATCTCATGTGTTAAAAAAGTTATTCAAAGTCAAAGGTCAACATTTTCGGTTATTTTTTATTTTTCTCGAAAACGGTTCGGCTTCTCAAAAATATAGCTTAGACAAAAATTGTTGATCATAAAATTATCTGGAAAAATTGTTTTTACGTACTTACTAACACAGATATGGATGTTCATAATGATCCGAAATAATAAAGTTATTACATGTACATATTTAAGTTTTGTAAAAAATACAAGAAACAAGTACAACAGTATCTTGTCTTCCTCCAAGACTTGTATCGAGTATACTTTTTTTTTTATGGGGCAAGCCCGCCACACATTCCCAACCACTGCAACTCCTGAAAGCCAGAATCAACAGTGGCGACCACCAGAAAAACACTTTCTATCTTTTTGAGAAAACATACAGAATGTTATTTTTTTAGATTTTGACTTTTAACTTCTAAACGGTACATTTTAGGTAAAAAAGTAATCCGCATACTTAAAGTAGTCAAAACTTGCTTTAATTTCACCATAAATCACATTTCTGTATGTTACGCTACGTATCACGGATTCTGAGCATTGCTTGTGATTTGATGAACAATGTTGCGGTGCATAAATTGTTACCTGAGTGTCGATAGGATGTTAAGACATGTTGTCTCTTCATTACAAGATTCACTGCAAAGTCTTCTCGCATCGTGGATATCGTCGCAACAAGTATTTTATTTTATTTAATAGGGACAAAAAAACAGTTACATGTTAAGGCGATACAATAAGATTGTTAATATAAATTGTTAAACATATAACCCACACTATTGTCCACAGATTAATCAAATGAATGAAAAACAGTAGCCGATTCTAAGAATATTGTTTCAAACTTATTGAATTAAGTGCTAATTTAAAATTTTGATGCTAATGAAGTTATTACGAGATTTTTAAATTTTTTATTGGAAAAAAAGAAAATGTCTGTGTCCATAAAGTGTGCATTATAAGTCTCCACAAGGCGTCGGATAGGTACTCGTGCCCCAGCATTGGTCTTACATGAATTCACGTGGAATAGGCGGGGCACACGAGTCCCACGTCTGATTACATTCCTAGGTACTGTATAACATACTTTATTTGTAACTTCAGTGCAGTCAAATCTATTGTGGCACAAACCATGCAGCATCATTACATCCAAAAGTAATCGTCTAGATTGAAGACTTAGAATGTTGTACTTTCGTAATAAATGTGTGTAGGGAACCTTCGAATGATAACATTTGTAGTTCATGCCACGCAAGAATTTTTTTTGTATCATTTCCAATTTGCTATTGTATTTAAGGTAATATGGATTCCAAATCGATACAGCATATTCCAACTGCGAGCGTATTAAAGACCTATACAACATCAAAAAAGTAGAAGGTCGCACAAAGTCTTTCGAGGATCTCATGACGAAGCCATACATTTGAAAAGCCTTATTTATTATACTGTCAATGTGCAGGTTGAAATGCAAACACGAGTCCATAATAACACCTAAGTCGCGAACAGAATCTACCACATTTAAATTTTGATTATTGAGGGAGTAAATAAAATTAATTTTATTCTTATTCTTTGTAAATGATATACTATGACACTTAGGAAGACTAAGAAAGAGCTTGTTGTCTTTGCAATATTGATTAAGTCTGGTAAGATCGTCTTGGAGGAGTCGGCAGTCTTGGATATTTTTGCATGATTTATATATTTTTATATCGTCTGCATACATTAAGAAACGAGCATTAACGAAACATGCCTCAATGTCATTTACATATATTATGAAAAGAAAAGGTCCTAAAATGGATCCTTGGGGAACTCCAGAATTTACGGTAACGGTTTCAGATTCGTAGCCATTGATAACAACTTTTTGAGTCCTGTTAAAAATATATGAGACGAACCAACGCAGCAAATTCCCACGAATTCCGTTAAAGGCCAGCTTTTCCAAAAGGATCGTGTGATCCACCTTGTCAAAAGCCTTCTGAAAATCAGTGTACACGGCGTCAACTTGAACACGGTGATCCATGCTTTCAAATAGGAAGTTGGTAAATATCATAAGATTAGTAGTTGTAGAACGCCGTTTAACAAACCCATGTTGTTCGGGTATAATCAGTCGATGAAATTGAGGATATAAGACACCGTGCACAAGCTTCTCAAAAAGCTTTGACAAGGTTGAGAGAATAGAAATGGGGCGATAATTTTCGACATTTTCTTTGTCTCCATTTTTATAAATAGGTGTGATAAACGCTCGTTTCCATGTAGCCGGGAATACCCCCTCACCTAAACATTTATTAAAAATTAAATACAGAATACCGTGAATGCTATCAGCAGTATTGATGAAAAAGGCGGGTGGCAATCCGTCTGGGCCAGCCCCTTTAGAAGGATCAAGAGATTTCAGTGTTCTAAGTATAACATCCTTAGAGAGATAAATATCACATATACAAGATGAGTTATCGCCACAGTTGTTCGAAGGTTGCCATTTCTCAGGGTCAAAAGAAGATGGTTCGTAAACAGAGGCGAAGAAGGTCGAAAACAAGTTACATATGTCCGTAGGGTTATCGGAAGAGGTGTTTTTGAGGTGCATGTTGGCTGGGAATCTGGCTTTGCTCTTCCTATTCGATACGTAACTCCAGAAATACTTAACATTTTTTGGGATACTATCTTCAACCGAATTAATGTAATTGCCGAAACAGGTGTCACACTCTTTTCGAAATAATTTGCGATAGTTAGAGAAATGTTCATAGTCACATAGGTTATTATATTTTTTCCAATTAATCCATGCGCGTTCTTTGTTTTTAAAAATACGGATTAAGGATGGTGAGAACCAGACAGGAAATTTTGAAGTTTTAACTCGAGTCAATGGAACATTTAGTCTGATTATCCCGTATAAAGTATCGTAGAACGTGTTGACGGCCTGTTCAGCGGGCACACCGGAAAGTTCCTTCTCCCAGTCTACTTTATCAATTTGCTCATTAATTTCAGTATAGTTAGCCTTATGATAGTTATACCTAGGAATTGAGCGGAATTTCATAGGGACAAATTGCATATTGAGAATAGTCATTATGGAAAAAACAGGATGATAGGTGTCCGGCTGCAGTAACGAGCTACATGGTATAGTCTGACAGTCAGCGTTGGATATAAACAAATCAAGTGTTCGCCCAAGATTGTTTTTACACTTGTTATATTGTAAACCGTTAATGGAAGACATAAAGTTTAAAAGAAGCTGGGCACTAGAAGTAGCAGAATTCACCACTGAGTGATTACCCTGGTCCGACCAATTGATATCGGGTAAGTTAAAATCTCCCGCAATGTAGAATGACTCGATAGCAGAATCATTAGCAATGCACTGTAGCATGTCTAGGTAATGCTCGTATATTTCATCAGGAGTTCGCGGTGGAATATATGCTACACTGATGATATGGCGCTTATTTGACTGAGATGCTGGTAACTGAACCACGGCCTGCTCAATGTAAGCGTGGGTAAATTGTGTCGACATCCTAGTGGGACGCAACTCGCGACGTACCGCCACTAAAACGCCTCCACCTTCACGCTTATTTGTTGCCGATCGGTCGCGATCGCACCTAAATACTGTATAGCGGTCGTCAATAAACTCACTATCGTGAATACTCGGAATGAGCCAGGTTTCAGTAAGTATGATGACGTCATAAGAACACGACATAATGTTCATGTACAGTGTATGCAGCTTTGTACGAATTCCTCTACAATTTTGATAATACAGCACAATATTGCTAGTAGCCATAGGTAAATTTGCAACCACAAATTAGTATAGTAAAATGATTCGTTCTAATACATGAAATTGACAAGCTTAGTAAATAAAAGATTCCTATTGTACAATTATAATAGCATATACTCAATATAATACCTATTGCAATCGGAATTGACCGTTTATTTAGTTTAAATGTAGGATGGATAAACAATAATATTAGTGGATATCTTTGACATTCTCGAATAAAACGCCCCAATCGCAACCGCTGACTTAATATCACACAAACATCACTGTCTTCCAAAAGTAATGGCATGCAAACATAGACAGATAACACATTCAAAAATAGTAAAAACACGCAAACATGGTGTCTAGATGACAAAGAGATTAAATTATAATATTTAGTTGAGATACAAGAAAGTGGCTTAGACACTATTTTTCTCAGTTGCAGTGATCTTTTTGAGATCGTTTTCGGAACGTATAACAAAGGCCGAGGCTCCATCTCTTTCACGAACAAGTATCGTGCCATTCTTAACCCAAACATATTTAAACCCATGTTTTCCGGCGATTTCTTTACACTTACGAAATAAAGTTTTATTTTTGAGTGTGAGATGCTCATTGATGAATACTGAATATGTAGTGCCTGAAATTCCTAGTTCATCCGACTTGATGCTCTTCTTTTTACGATAGGCGCTAAGGAAGTTGTCACGAATTATCCGAGATCTTAATTTAACTATTATGTTCTTTGGTTTTTTGTCTTGTTGCAGCGCATGTGGAACTCTGTGTATAGACAGTATGTCATTCTGAGACACAGGATAGCTGATAGTTGCGCCAATTGATTCCATAATAGTCATCAGGTTTTCATTCCGCTTGTCTGGCAAATTGCATATTTCAATATTGCACTGGCGCGCTTGCTGCTCCATTGTGTCGATTTTGGCTTCTAACGCAGCCATAGTCGGCACACTGCTCCGAGTTGCCAAGTCACAAAGACGCTCCTCAAACCCCTTTTGTTCCCGTTCCAAGGTATCAAGCCGGGTTCTTATGTCCTCGTAGACTGCGTTAATGAACTGAATCGATTTTTCTATATCTGTGTTAGACTTTTGAATATTGCGATTCTGTTGTTTCAGTTCAGCAACCTCTGCCATTAATTTATTGAGGATCACATTCTGATCATCCCTCCAAGACAGTAGCATATTCTTCAACTCCTCAAATTTATCCTGCTCTTCGTAACTTTCATTGCCCCGAAAACGTTTGCCAGGTCTTGCTGTAATGTTAGCTGACTGGTCCATGGTTACTAGTGAAGTTGGTGCGTTAGTAGAAAGATCGGGTTCAGATTGCGTATCCAGAGTGGGCTCGGTATACGCAGATCTGATTGGAGGTGAACGCACTGTGCGAGGCATCGTTGACCAGTGATCAGAAAAGCAAAAAAAAATAAAAATAATAATAAGCCAAAAGCGGAGACACTGTTCACAGTTGATGCGGAACAACAAATTCGCACCGCGCGGCAGTCGGTCGCTTGGCGGAGTGCGTAAGCGCGCAGCCTTGTGACGCCCGTAGCCTGCGCGTCGTAGGTTCGAACCCGAGCAAAGGTCAAAAATCTGTTAAAAAGTTGTAAAAGATTTTAGACACCGCTTGAAGTGTGGACTCACAAAAACTTGCTATCCTGCTCCGACTCCTCCCACTGGGCGTGAACCACCGGTAGAAATAGTTCAAGTGCGACAAGGAATTGAAAAATTGACCGGTCGCCAATCACGGTACTAGAATTCAAAAACTGGCAAAAATTCACAGCGCGATAAGTAACACGTCTGTCCGCTTCGACAAGCAAAAACTGACTGTATGTATAGTCAACAGTTGTTTTAGCTAGCATAGTACCTACTGTACTGTTAGAATCGAGTGGCATAGCTGCTGTTTAGCTAGCAACCAATTCCTAATACCAGTAAATAATACTAAAATGTATATTTAACTTTTAGCTTCCACCAGATACTGTGATCTGTCAAGAATGCTTCTTGCGATTAAACAAGCATTGTATAAATGGAAATATGGATGCTGAAAGAGAACTGGGCCACACACATGTTTGTCTGGGATGTGGACGATCTGTTTTGGAAAGAAGACGGCGTGTGAGATATCATACAGTTGAAGCCAGTGATCCAATAATAGTCATTATACGTTCATGGGATAATATGCATTTTGAGGTCAGTAGAGAGAGATCTTTCTACTAACGCACCAACTTCACTAGTAACCATGGACCAGTCAGCTAACATTACAGCAAGACCTGGCAAACGTTTTCGGGGCAATGAAAGTTACGAAGAGCAGGATAAATTTGAGGAGTTGAAGAATATGCTACTGTCTTGGAGGGATGATCAGAATGTGATCCTCAATAAATTAATGGCAGAGGTTGCTGAACTGAAACAACAGAATCGCAATATTCAAAAGTCTAACACAGATATAGAAAAATCGATTCAGTTCATTAACGCAGTCTACGAGGACATAAGAACCCGGCTTGATACCTTGGAACGGGAACAAAAGGGGTTTGAGGAGCGTCTTTGTGACTTGGCAACTCGGAGCAGTGTGCCGACTATGGCTGCGTTAGAAGCCAAAATCGACACAATGGAGCAGCAAGCGCGCCAGTGCAATATTGAAATATGCAATTTGCCAGACAAGCGGAATGAAAACCTGATGACTATTATGGAATCAATTGGCGCAACTATCAGCTATCCTGTGTCTCAGAATGACATACTGTCTATACACAGAGTTCCACATGCGCTGCAACAAGACAAAAAACCAAAGAACATAATAGTTAAATTAAGATCTCGGATAATTCGTGACAACTTCCTTAGCGCCTATCGTAAAAAGAAGAGCATCAAGTCGGATGAACTAGGAATTTCAGGCACTACATATTCAGTATTCATCAATGAGCATCTCACACTCAAAAATAAAACTTTATTTCGTAAGTGTAAAGAAATCGCCGGAAAACATGGGTTTAAATATGTTTGGGTTAAGAATGGCACGATACTTGTTCGTGAAAGAGATGGAGCCTCGGCCTTTGTTATACGTTCCGAAAACGATCTCAAAAAGATCACTGCAACTGAGAAAAATAGTGTCTAAGCCACTTTCTTGTATCTCAACTAAATATTATAATTTAATCTCTTTGTCATCTAGACACCATGTTTGCGTGTTTTTACTATTTTTGAATGTGTTATCTGTCTATGTTTGCATGCCATTACTTTTGGAAGACAGTGATGTTTGTGTGATATTAAGTCAGCGGTTGCGATTGGGGCGTTTTATTCGAGAATGTCAAAGATATCCACTAATATTATTGTTTATCCATCCTACATTTAAACTAAATAAACGGTCAATTCCGATTGCAATAGGTATTATATTGAGTATATGCTATTATAATTGTACAATAGGAATCTTTTATTTACTAAGCTTGTCAATTTCATGTATTAGAACGAATCATTTTACTATACTAATTTGTGGTTGCAAATTTACCTATGGCTACTAGCAATATTGTGCTGTATTATCAAAATTGTAGAGGAATTCGTACAAAGCTGCATACACTGTACATGAACATTATGTCGTGTTCTTATGACGTCATCATACTTACTGAAACCTGGCTCATTCCGAGTATTCACGATAGTGAGTTTATTGACGACCGCTATACAGTATTTAGGTGCGATCGCGACCGATCGGCAACAAATAAGCGTGAAGGTGGAGGCGTTTTAGTGGCGGTACGTCGCGAGTTGCGTCCCACTAGGATGTCGACACAATTTACCCACGCTTACATTGAGCAGGCCGTGGTTCAGTTACCAGCATCTCAGTCAAATAAGCGCCATATCATCAGTGTAGCATATATTCCACCGCGAACTCCTGATGAAATATACGAGCATTACCTAGACATGCTACAGTGCATTGCTAATGATTCTGCTATCGAGTCATTCTACATTGCGGGAGATTTTAACTTACCCGATATCAATTGGTCGGACCAGGGTAATCACTCAGTGGTGAATTCTGCTACTTCTAGTGCCCAGCTTCTTTTAAACTTTATGTCTTCCATTAACGGTTTACAATATAACAAGTGTAAAAACAATCTTGGGCGAACACTTGATTTGTTTATATCCAACGCTGACTGTCAGACTATACCATGTAGCTCGTTACTGCAGCCGGACACCTATCATCCTGTTTTTTCCATAATGACTATTCTCAATATGCAATTTGTCCCTATGAAATTCCGCTCAATTCCTAGGTATAACTATCATAAGGCTAACTATACTGAAATTAATGAGCAAATTGATAAAGTAGACTGGGAGAAGGAACTTTCCGGTGTGCCCGCTGAACAGGCCGTCAACACGTTCTACGATACTTTATACGGGATAATCAGACTAAATGTTCCATTGACTCGAGTTAAAACTTCAAAATTTCCTGTCTGGTTCTCACCATCCTTAATCCGTATTTTTTCTCAAACAATATTCTTTTTTTTTTTTTTTTCTCTTTATTTTTAGTTAGGGACTTTTACACATCTGTGTATGCCAGTCCCATCGGACCTTATAAAATAGCTTACTTAACTAAACCTTAACTACCTAAATCTTAACTGAGCAAACTTAAAAACTTTGAAGGCAGCCTCCGAACTAGGAGTTGACAATACTTGATGGAATATACATACATCATACCTATTTAATTGTAGTTCAATTAATAAGTCTTCTCTTTCAGACCGAAATCTGACACACATTCCGTCAATAAATGCAAGACATCCTCCGGCGTTGCACACACCTCACAGTCTGGTGAATTCGTCTTCTTCATCAAAAATCCAAATTTATTGAGCGGAATGTGCCCAGATCGCAGCCTGTGAGCTATCACAACAAGAGGTCTGCTTAACCTAGTGTTACAAAACCAGGGTACATGGGGAGGCTCCGATACCATAGATCTATACCATATCCCTTTATTCTTTGACCTTTCATCAAAATATTCTTTCCACAGTTCATAACAATTGTTTTTATATTTAGGTAATAGTTCCACATAATAGGTTTCAACATGTATTTCTCTTCCCTCATCTGTCCCCAATTTTGCCAAACGGTCAGCCTCCTCATTACCCTGTAAGCCAACATGTGAAGGAACCCATTGCAACCTCAGATCGAACCCGCTATTGGTTAACTTTTGTATCTTAGACAGAATACCATAAGCTATCGGTGCACCTCTGCAACCAGAGGCGCATCGAGCTATATGTTGTAATGCGCTTTTGCTGTCTACACAAATTACTGCTTTTCTTTTGTCAATATTTTCAATATAAACAAGTGCTTCCGAGATTGCAAAGAGTTCCAAAGACATTATCGACACAGAATTAATTATTTTAAAACAGCTATTACCACTATTTTCCGGTTTCATCGGATCATAATAAGCAGCGCCATTCCCATTAACGCTCTTAGAACCATCAGTATAAATGATATAATAATCGTAATATTTTTCCCTCAGTTCTTTCAAAACTTCTCTTTTTATTAGATTGTGCTCGTAAGCTTTTTTAGGTTTTTTTATCGAATCTAGATTAATTGCAATTGTATTTTGAGTATTAATGTTAGTGACCCATGTATCCAAAGTAAACATTTCCAGGATAGAAGATGAGTTCACATTCTCTTCCTTAACTTCCTCAAAAACACTAACAAGTAACGGGATCTTCTTCTTTGACCAATAACTGGTGTGTCTAACAGCGCTAAGCTCCGATAACAGCTCGGATGTTACATTATCTGACCATGACTGCAACTTCAAACAATACTTGACGGCTAGCCACCTTCTTCTTAAATGCAGTGGAGGAACACAGAGCTCGCATTCCATAACATGAATCGGAGTGCTTCTTATGAAACCCCCTACTACCCTTAAAGCTTGATTTTGCACCTTGACTAACTTGTAAATATTTGAATCTGCACTACTATCATACAGGAAACAGCCATAATCCAGTCTACTTCTAATTAAAGCAATATATAGCCTACGTAAGTGAATCTGATGTACACCCCAGGAAGAACCAGTAAGAATTTTAAGCACATTAATAAGTTTCTGAACCTTTTCCACGGTCTCATTAATATGCTTACCCCAGCGCAATGTCTTATCTAGCCAAACACCCAAATATTTATAGGTAATTACGGGATCAAGTTCACAATTGTTTACTAGAAGCTGAATTTGTTGTTGTCTAAATCCTCTGCTAAAAATACAGTACTTAGATTTACTATCAGATAACTCCAGTCCTAATTCATCTAATAAAATGATAAAGACATTTAATGCATTTTGGATTTTATGCCTACCCTCTAAAACATTTTTACAAGTTGTAGACAATACAAAGTCATCTGCGTACTGGCATGTAAACACATCACTGATATCCCGACAAAACTTATATGTAGCTATGTTGAAAAGTAATGGTGACATCGGGTCACCTTGAGCTAATCCCTTCCCTGCATATCTGATCATATCAGTTCCCCGCGTCGATTCATCAGTTACTTTGAGGTGGCGCTCGCTTAAAAAGTTCCATAAGTAATTGCAAATACTTTTACCCACATCAAAACTATCTAGAATGGACAATAACTTTTCAATTAATATATTATTGTATGCACTTTTAATGTCTAAAAAACAAGCCAGGGTTGAACAGTTCCTTGAAAAGCCTATCTGAACCTGGGTCACCAAACGCGCTAAACAGTCAAGACTAGATTGCCCCCTCCTAAAACCCGTTGCATACGGTGATAGAATCCGATTCCTTTCAATGTACCACTCTAATCTTTTTGCTAACATAGTATGGAAGACTTTGCAAGTACAAGACATCAATGATATCGGTCTGGGTTTGTTATTAGTATTTGTACCCTCTCCCGATTTTGGAATAGCAATAACTCTAATTTCCCGCCATTGGCAAGGAACAACGCCGGATTTCAAAATAAGATTGTAAATCTCGAGCAGAAATAACTTTCCAACCGTTGGTAGATGTGAAATCATCGAATAAGTAATTTTATCTTCCCCTGGGGCCGAATCTTTTTTTTTTAAACAGTGAACCATTTCCTGAAGTGTAAATTTTGATTCTAATGGCACATTTTCAGACATAAAGAGCGGTTTAGGTGGTATGACGTAGTCAGGTGCAATATCACATAGCATTTCTTTCTTTGCCTCCTGCGAACAATGAGCCCTGGGTCCTTTGTAGCCCTTTACCCATCTCAATCGGTGCCACATGTCAGACGCTGATATCTTATGATCAATACTATCACAAAATTTCTGATAGTCAGCTGTTTTGGCTGTTTGGATTGCATGTCTTGCTTTTTGTGTTTTTTCTTCCAGTACTGAAAGATTGGAGGGTGTTGGATTTTTCCTAAAATGACCTAGGGCTAATCTACGTTCCGCGACTAACTTAGAAATATGCGGTCTCCAATATCCTTTCGATTTAAAATTGTTGTTGGGGTTATGACAGACTTTAATGGAAGGTATATTAGCATTTGCTGCATTATTTATTTGATGAATGAAGTGATCATACAAAACCTGGACGTTGTTTTCGTCAGTAGGCAAAGAAAGACAATCAAGCAGAGATTCTTTGTAACCTTTCCAGTCTGCTAATTTGTAGTTACGCTTATTATTTACGATTACCTCCTCATTGTATTTGACTTTAATTTTTACAAACAAGTGGTCACTTCCAAGATTTTCATTCATAACGTACCAATCAAAGTAAAATGCTATGTCTACCGATACAAATGTGACATCAGGAGATGAGCTTTGTAACACACCGTTCACTAATTTAATTCTAGTGGAATGCCCACTATTGAGGGAAGTAAAACCAAATTCTAACGCCGATTCAAAAATTTGTTGACCTCTAGTATCGTTTTTGTATGACCAGTTTGTATGATGAGCATTAAAGTCACCCGCAATCAAACAATTTTTAGGGAACATAGAAAAGATCGCATCCCAATCTGATTGGGTTGTGTGTACCGAACTAGGACAATATATCAGTATTATATATCGGATGCATCTGCAATTATTTAGTTTTATGCATATTACCTCGATGCCTGAATTATTTAACCCAATGTGTACTTCCTGAACACTAAATGAGTAATGTGTTAATATAGCAATCCCACCATACGAATCCTCTCTGTCGCGCCTAAAAATATTATACTGATTAAAATTAAGACATACCTGTTCTCCCAACCATGTTTCACTTATTAATGCTATATGTACCTTTTCTTGCCACAATAAACATTTGACCTCCTCTAATTTCGGTTTCAAGCTCTGTGCATTCCACTGCATTATATTTAAATTAATATCTTTATGTAAACAGGCCATATAATGCGGAAATAATTGTGCTAATAACATCTGTCTCCTTGACTAAGTTCACAATATACTGACAACATTCTTGAAATATTATATTAAATACTAATTTAACTTTAACGTCAAAACTACAGTCAGATACAGAAGCTTCTTTCAATTTATGTACTATTCTTTTAAAATCTATTTTTCGCTTTGCAGGCTCATCTTTATTTTCGTTTGTTTCCTGTTGCATTGGCAATATTTCCACGTTACTATGTGCAAGATTACTACACTGATTTACCTTTTTTCTCTTTTTATTACGTTTCCTTGATGTCTTCCCTAAAATGATAGATTCTGCTGATTCTTCCATGCTTTGTTCTCCTGATTCATCGGTGCCTATCTGTGCCGTACCTCTTTCTAACTCATGGATATTTGTTTGTGTCTCTGTGATCAATACATCTCTATACGATTTCCTATTATAATTCCTCACATATTTTTCAATGTTTGTATTTTCCTTTACCTGTTGATGTTCAGATTGAGCAGCTTGTTGCTGTATATATGTAGATAAAGCTTTTCTATAGGTATAGTTATTCTCACACATTATTACCCTAATTTTTTTCTCTTTTATGAAAACGGGACATGATTTTTCAAGAGCCAAATGAGAACCTTTACAGTTTGTACACTTGAAGGTAGTCGTATCGCAATTACTGTGATTTTCTCCACATTTTGGGCAGCGTATTATTTTAGTTGGGCATGCCTTTAATAAATGTCCGAAACGCCAGCACCCGGAACATTGCGAGACCGGAAACATGTATGGTTCCACCTTAAATTTACATCCATACATATACACATGAGAGGGTAACGTGGAGCTTTTGAAACTTAGGCGTACAGTTTCACTGTCTACCCATTCTCCTGAAATGTTGAGTCGCTTTAGTCTTCTAACCGTAACAATCTCGACCTCGCATTGTACACTCTGCAGAATTTCTTCTGTCTCTATATCCAAATCTATTTGTTTCACAACTCCATAGGATAGATTTATTTCATCTACAAATTGACATCTATAACCTAAACTATGAAATTTTTGGCACTTAACTAGGTTCTCAGCATTCTCTCTGTCTTCAAATTCCAATACAGCTTTGTACGCATTTTTGTACTGGATTTTCTTTATATTTACTATCTTTTCTGCTCTCAATAACTTTGCCAGCCCAAATTGTTTAGGTAATGTTGTTTCTTTCCCCGTAATGCTGACAGTACTACTCAAGGATTGTAAGTTTTTCTCACTGCTCACACTATCAGATTTTTTAGATAATCTTCTTGCTACTTTTCTACTTCTAACCGTTATAAATCCATCATCATCTTCTATGATTTCCTCACTATCCTCTCTTTTTTTCTTTTCCGGAACTTTCCGATTCTCAATCGACAAACTGGTACTATTTTCTATTGTACGTTCAAAAACTGGTTCCTCACTCTCTTTCAGTATTTCTTCCTCCATACAATCACTCCCACTCAACTCACAATTACTAATATCCGGTACATCAACCATTATCAGTAAACATTTGAACAAGAATACTAAGTGGGTAGTTGCAAAAAATTAAAATACGAAATAGAAAGCTGTTTATAAAGCGTGCGCTCGACTCGGCGTCTCGCGAGAAACTGAAACAAACAATATTCTTAGAATCGGCTACTGTTTTTCATTCATTTGATTAATCTGTGGACAATAGTGTGGGTTATATGTTTAACAATTTATATTAACAATCTTATTGTATCGCCTTAACATGTAACTGTTTTTTTGTCCCTATTAAATAAAATAAAATAAAATACTTGTTGCGACGATATCCACGATGCGAGAAGACTTTGCAGTGAATCTTGTAATGAAGAGACAACATGTCTTAACATCCTATCGACACTCAGGTAACAATTTATGCACCGCAACATTGTTCATCAAATCACAAGCAATGCTCAGAATCCGTGATACGTAGCGTAACATACAGAAATGTGATTTATGGTGAAATTAAAGCAAGTTTTGACTACTTTAAGTATGCGGATTACTTTTTTACCTAAAATGTACCGTTTAGAAGTTAAAAGTCAAAATCTAAAAAAATAACATTCTGTATGTTTTCTCAAAAAGATAGAAAGTGTTTTTCTGGTGGTCGCCACTGTTGATTCTGGCTTTCAGGAGTTGCAGTGGTTGGGAATGTGTGGCGGGCTTGCCCCATAAAAAAAAAAGTATACTCGATACAAGTCTTGGAGGAAGACAAGATACTGTTGTACTTGTTTCTTGTATTTTTTACAAAACTTAAATATGTACATGTAATAACTTTATTATTTCGGATCATTATGAACATCCATATCTGTGTTAGTAAGTACGTAAAAACAATTTTTCCAGATAATTTTATGATCAACAATTTTTGTCTAAGCTATATTTTTGAGAAGCCGAACCGTTTTCGAGAAAAATAAAAAATAACCGAAAATGTTGACCTTTGACTTTGAATAACTTTTTTAACACATGAGATCGGTGGGGACTTTTGGCACTTTATTTTTAATGGTGTACCCAAGGTCTCTATTAAAATTCAGCTCTGTTGGAGTTTTTGTTATTTGAAATATCTATTTTGAACGGACTACATATTATACTGCCGTCAATAGTATAGTTGCAGTAAGTATGGTCTAGATGGTTTCAGAAAAACTTGGTTAACGTTTTGGTGCGAAACTTTGGGCAATTTACAGATGACATTTTTAGACTGAGATCCCAGACCATTCTTATTTTCTAACAAAATATATGGGTTAGAATAGTATTAGTATATTCTTTTAACATAGGTGCGTACCTATAAACATTGATTGTCGGCCCAAACCATTAGGTATGCGTATACCTAATGATTTGGGTCGACAGTCAATGTTTTATTTTTTGTGATGTAGCAAAGGTATTTCAGTTGTCAAGGAGGTAGGTTTACATTCGTCCAAAACCTGGTAGATAAAGTCTGCCAGGATTTAAGATCAGGGCTTTCGTAATTTGCACCTAGTAAATTAAGTATGCGCAACTATCAGCCTTGAATAGGATCTCACTCAAAGGCTGGTCAGCTCTTAGACTATTACAATAAAAAAAAATCGTTTATTTCGGAATACGGTGATCCATATTTTGTTAGTATTTCAAACATCTCATATTCTAGTGTTTATAAAAAATTGATATAAAATTGTATTTTTAAAACAAAGGATGACCAGGCAGGAAAATGTTTCCTACCTTATCAACCTCTTTACAAAATGCCTAATATTTGGCGTATAGCTCTCCGCCACAGCTCTCAGGATATAGTTGCGACTACTCCGCTCTCTGCACAGCAGCGAAGCAGTTTTTTAACGTAGTATGGCTTTAAAGCCGTCTGTGTGAGTCTCGGCAAACGTTCCAGAGGCGCTACAGAAACGGGGCAGTCGCAACAACATCCTGAAAGCATTATTATATTGAAACTCTGGCTTTAAAAAGAGTATTTTTACTAGGTCAGAGAACCGAGCAAGGGTGAGTTTTCCATTGCCGTCCGGCGAGTTGGGAGTTGATATTTTTTTTACAGAAAGGTTACATTATTATAAGCACACACGCAAAGTTTCAACATTCGAAGATGCGTACTTTTTGAGAAAAAAATATTGAAAATCAATTATTTTTACAATATTTATGTCAATCCCTACCACAGACTATAGAATTCTCACCATTGAACGTTTCGTTTTACCTACGGTTAAGGTTTCATACGTTCGGTAACATTTTATTTTATAAAAATGTATGTAAATAATTATATTTTGTACTCATTTCAATACTTTTCATGTACACATATATTTAACAGTTTATATTTAATCCATTAAATGAGGAAATTACCATCAGAATTTAAAAATTAAAAAATCTCGAAAAGGGGGGGGCTTCGAGACTTTTCCTTTTAAGGGGGGGTAGTAACCACCCCCCCCCTCCCGCCCCCCCCCCCCCTCCCCGACCCTCAATTCGACGGAAGTCAATGGAAAGTCGTACCCCGAGCAAATCTACGGGCTAACATGTTGCTTCTAAAAACATGATGCTTGACCGAAGTATGGTGGTCAAGATCGAGCATTTTAGAAACTGTCGCGCTTTCTGTACACTTGTGTTGTGTGGGTACCTATTTTGTGGCAGAATATTGTTAGTGTGATTTTGAGTGTGAATTATTCTGTGTTTTAAAAACAAACGTTTTTTCTAACCACCAAAACTTTGCATAGAATTTGCACACACTCGGACATAATTAGCATAACACAGACGGGCTCTGAAATAATTTAAAAATTGTTTGAAGATGAAAATGGGCCTATGAGGTCATATTTTAGAGCAAATGATATATTTATTCTAGACCGAGGATTTAGAGATAGCATACCGGTTTTAGAATCTTATGGCTACAAAGTATTCAAGCCTGAAACAGTGGATGATGGTGAAACACAGCTAACAACATTGCAAGCCAATAAGAGCCGCTGTGTAACACTATGCAGATGGGTAGTGGAAGTTGTGAATGGCCGATTTAAACGCGATTTTAAATTGTTTAGACAAGATTTTTTTAACAGAGCATCACTACATCTAATGGATGATTTTATTATCGCAGCGGCTTTGATTAATCGCTTTCATCCACTGATTCAGGTCCGGCCAGATGCTCATGAGATAATCTCTAGGGCATTGCATTTCCTAAATGAACCCAACCATTTGGCTCAATTTGTCCATGACTACAATATAAATAGACGTAGAACAATGTTTTCTAGCATTGATGGAAACCTACCACAGCTGCAGCAGTTTCCTATATTCACTTTAAATGAATTAATTCTAATATCTCTAGGGCCATACCAAGTCAAACAAGCCCGTTCGTATTACGGAGAACACCTAAGAGAAAATGGACTCTATTTAATAGAGGTGTGCCCAGAAATGGAACACTCTGGAGAGATGGTGTTACGCATTGGAGTTAACTATCCATTATTAATAAGAGGCAGAATTAAGTCTAGGCATATTAGCCAAAGACACTATTTTACATATATATTAATTGACAGGGAGCCTAGTGACGCCATATTGGGATATTGCTGCAGTTGTACTGTGGGTAATAGGACAGTTGGATGTTGTTGT
Source organism: Lacanobia wlatinum (assembly GCA_947578705.1). Lineage (NCBI taxonomy): Eukaryota > Metazoa > Arthropoda > Insecta > Lepidoptera > Noctuidae > Lacanobia > Lacanobia wlatinum. The sequence goes on along the minus strand of OX388046.1, from coordinate 18,595,536 downwards.
CATATTATGACCATAATATGGTATCTTGGTTGGGCACGACACCAAAATAATATTGATGCGCCGGCAGCATTTGTAGATGATGTGTTAATAACTTTTGAAGATAATTAAATAAATCATCTTTGTATAATATGCTTTTTTTTCATCCTAGTTAACTTAGGATAGGGACTGATCCTAAATAAGTAGTTCCTTTAATAGCAGAATGCCCCCTCCTAGAGATAAACTAAGTACTAATAACACAACTATAATTTATTTTAACATTTACAAACTGCGTCTAACCTATAATCAATGCCATTATTGTTTTTATATTTTAAGAGAAAGGGCAAGTCCTACAAGCGTTAGTAAAAATGTTTAGTTATCTGTAATAAATAAGCAATAAGGTGCTGCATATTTCATGCTTGTAAATGACTTTTTTTTAATGGGGCAAACTTCTATAGAGTTTCTGGCATTGTCCTTTATAAGGTTTATAAGTTTTATTTTATCAGGCTGTTGCTGTGTGTTTTACCAGAATAATTAGTTATTGGTTTTAGTTAATGTATTTGAAAAAAGTTATAATCTTGTTTGAGCACAAATTCTGCACGCATTTTTTGTTCAGAATGTGAAGTCACAACATTTGTAAAATCACGGATATCTATTAATTTTAGGATATTTAATCCTGAGTTAGAGTTTCGAACAGCTTCTACATAGTCATTAAAGTTGCAAACATTTTTAATTTTTTGAAGAGTTTGTTCCACTTGGTGGTGTGAGTTGTCAGCGAAATTGAATGTATGTCCAGTAGTGCGATTCTGTAAACATGTTGAAGTAAAGGCTAGGGTGAAGTGATCACGAAGTGAGCTGTCAATCCGTGTAATCAAGATGGAATGACAGCACACTTCGAGATGGTAACAGAATGGACTGGTTGGTTCTTCGAGATGGTAACAAAATGGACCGGTTGATATTTTATTGTGATAGAGCGTGCTTCAATAAAATCACTGTTGATAACATTGACAAGAAAAAAAAAGTGTTCAGTCATTGTTTTGTGACGAAAAATTATCGGCAAAAATCACCAAATTACTTTTGTTCCAGTGGTTTAAAAAAGCTGTAAACGGTGAAACAATGTTATGAAGATTTTGGCCTGAAATGACTTTGTGCCATAAGACAGCGTAAGGAGTATTTCCTTAAATAGATTAACCTAAAGGAAGTCCCGTTAAATGCAATGATTCGAGGACAGAATATTGATACTTTGTAGCTGTTCATGCGAGGCAGTATTACCACCTTTTGAAGATCTACGAACAGTGCCATTATTTTATTGTTCGTCTACGTTTTTTTTTGTCCAATTTGATATAATAAGTAACATACACACAGTAATCTTATGTAAGATCTGATTATGTTACTTAACATAAACGAAATATCGCATCGCACTGTCTTTGTGGTAAGTGTTCTGGAACCTACGCTTAGGATCATTACTAAGCAAGCATACATGCAGTATCGCAGCATACTGCTTTTAAAACTAGATCACTCATTTATTAAATATTGGGAAACTGCTTAGAATCAAAACAGTGTATCTTCTTAGTGTCTAATTGCTAGGCTCATATTTAATTTTTATACATTGAACTAGCTGTTGCCCGCGACTTCGTTCGCGAGTAACCCGGAAAGCAAAACATTTTATTTTATTTTATTTTATTTATTAAGGACAAAAAAACAGTTACATGTTAAGGCGATACAATAAGATTCTTAATATAAATTGTTAAACATATAACCCACACTATTGTCCAAATAATCTATTAATCAAATTAATGAAAAACGGAATCTGATTTTAAGAATATTGTTTCAAACTAATTGAATTAAAAGCTAAATTAAAATTTTGATGCTAATGAAGTTTTTGCGAGATTTTTAATTTTTTTATTGGAAAAAACGAAAATGTCTGTGTCCATAAAGTGTGCATTATAAGTTTCCACAAGGCGTCGGATAGGTACTCGTGCCCCGGCATTGGTCTTACATGAATTCACGTGGAATAGGCGGGGCACGCGAGTCCCACGTCTGATAACATTTGTAGGTACCGTATAACATCTTTATTTGCAGTTTCAGTGCAGTCAAATATATTATGGCACAAACCATGCAGCATCATTACATCTAAAATAATCGTCTAGATTGAAGACTTAGAATGTTGTACTTTCGTAATAAATGTGTGTAGGGAACCTTCGAATGATAACATTTGTAGTTTTGTATCATTGCTAATTTGCTTTTATATTTAAGGTAATATGGATTCCAAATAGGTACAGCATATTCCAACTGCGAGCATATTAAAGACCTATACAACATCAAAATAGAAGGTCGCGTAGTCTTTAGAGGATCTCGTGACGAAGCCGCACATTTGAAAAGCCTTATTTATTAAACTGTCAATGTGCAGGTCAAAATGCAAACACGAGGCCATAATAACACCTAAGTCGCGAACAAAATCTACCACATTTAAATGTTGATTATTGATGGAGTAAATAAAATTAATTTTATTCTTAGTCATATAGTAAATGATATGACATTTAGGAAGACTAAGAAAGAGCTTGTTGTTGTCGCTAGATAAGATCTTTAAGATACGACATATATGAGCAGTCAATATCTACCATTTCGTTACTCTTCTTAGATTTAGGAATTTGGAATCGTATTAAGCAAGGCACTGCCTGTTTCACTTCTTCAGTTCCAAATGCCGACCAGCCCTAGTGATTTTTAGTAATGAGAAACGTTTTAATGATAACGCTTCTCTATGCATGATGTTAAAGAAAGTTGCTAGGGTTGTAAACACGTTGCGGGCTGGGAAAGGGCATTAGAGAGGCAGGGCATAAGGAACACGGATGGGTAAGAGTATGACACTCCCTTCTGTTCCGCCTAGGGCGGAAGGAGTCATTTGAAGATTTCCCATCCTTAAAAAAACTATAAAGAGGGTTGCTAACGTGCGATAGAGCTACATAAAGTTGGCCATGGGAAAACCAAGCAGAAGAGAAGTCTACCCCTACAACGGAGAAAGTAGAGTAGAGACTCCGCTATCCGCATCATGTTAGACTCCCATTCTCAGTCAGTCCTGGTTAAGTTAGCCAGCCTAGCTCCACCCAAATGCACAGATGCCTCCTGGGTGCTTCACAGATTTGGTGGAGCAACCTCACCGTTCCGAGAATTTGTTCACGTCGGGCAGCCTCGGCATTACTTTTTGGATGACGTGGGCTACTGATTCCTCAGTTCGAAGCAACCTTTGCAAATTGGGCTGTCTACAGCACCTATGTTGAAAAGATGGTTCTTAGGGGGCAATGACCCGTTATTATACCTATTATTTATTATTTGCAGGTTATTTCTACTTGAGCTGAGAAGTCGTTCAGTTAGTCGCGTGTATAGGCTTAAAGTTTCCAGTTTTGACTGCCTGCAATTTGTAGCCATTTGTTCTCATGAAGTTCAGTTGATGTCTGGCAAATTCATGTACGAAACTATGGGAAAGGTAGGCGGGGGAGTGGAAACGGGTCCAGCACGACCATTTCGGAACCTCTTTTCGCGAGTTCGTCTGTGGCATCATTGTCTATGGATCTACAGTTCCCCTTAATCCACTGGAGAGGGAAGCCCGCAAAAGATAATTTCATAGGCTCACTGGGAATTGCACAGTTTTGAAACTAAACAGAAAACAGTTTGTTGGATTTATGTGCCTTTGCAAAGTTTTATAGAAATTAAATGCCTACCTAAATAGAAATCATAAAACTTAATCGGATGATGTGTTTCATTTTCTTCCATGGTCGTTTTCATAGAAATATTATTCTTTATATTCTCCAGAAAAAAAAAAAATATTTTGCGTATTGATGGTTGATGCTTGGTCGGTGGGTTACCCGTACACATGTCAGAAGAAATGAATTCATACTGTGAAGCAACGGGATAGCACAGTCTTCAATCTTCTAAAACTCAGAACAGTCTTCTTGAAACTACTTGATGAAGCAAGTTGATTTTTTATTTATACCGAACCAGGAACGCAAATCGAAACAATTTTACCTATGTTTTAAAAACACAAAAACCCAGTTTTTGCGGAGCTAATTCAATTCTTTCGACTCCTCAATCATGGGACTTCGCCACTTGCTCGTGGGTGATATTACGTGACCCCTGGCTCCAAGCCCGTATAGGCCCAGTATTGGGCAACTTTAGCAAAGCTTAGCAAATGTAAGCGCGCGCTTGTTGACCAGTATAAATATAGCGATTTAAAAAAAATGAGATCAAATGCACAACGCCGTCTATGGAGTATCTATGTAGTTGAACTGTTAAAATATAAGTTCGAAGTTTGTTTTAATTTTTGTTAATAGGAATATTATATGCATTCAGAACGATATTTTTTCAGGTAATAAAAGAATTACTTTCTTAAGACGTTGTAAAAGTAATAAATACAAAATATTTTCCAGTGTAATTTTCAAGCTGTCGATAGTAATATGTCAGTCAATAGATGGCACTGCGTGTCGTAGAAAAATATGTTGATTTCTCCTAGGAAATTGCTACAGTTCCTATTAGGTTAATTGTAAAACTTATCTACATTAGTTTTGTACTTTTTTAAACGTACATGCAAACAAAACAGAATACAGATAAAGATAAAATATGTTATTTTAATGATACTTTAACAGTCTGGCTATTATATTTGGCATACTTGGATAAATGCTAAAAAATGTGCGAAATACAACAATAACATGTTATGAATATTTAAAAATATTAGGTAAAGTACGAATCATCAAAGTGAGGAAATGCATAAGTAAAATAAAATCTAAAAATGTACCATGGCTGTTGAGATTCGAACTCGCATCAACTCTTTCGGCAGGCAGTCTTTAAACCGATGGTCTATGACTACTGTTGAAAATTATTTGAAATAGCCGATCTTTTCATGTCATGCGGTTTCGCTGCTCAGCTTCTTGAAAGTATAGCGTGATAATAAACATTGCTAAGATTAGACCCATAAGTATCTGCAATATTGTAATCTGTTGTGGCTTCTTGTAACAATTCCTCACTTAACAGTTTGGAAAAATGTGGAATAAACATTTAAAAGTTACTTTAAGTAAGCAAAAACCCATTTTATTTTTATTTTGACAATATTATGATGTAAAAATACAGTTAAAGACAGAAAATAAATACAAAAATAATATCTGTTGCTCGGAATCGAACCATGGGCTACTTCTCGTTTAAAACAGACATTTTTGAATATTGCTCATCCTCCATAGCACATAGCGTGATAATATATAGCCTATAGCCTGACCGTACCTATAAGAATTATTTATGCAAAATTTGAACAAAATCTGTTCAGTAGTCTTCGCGCCAATCGGGAACATACACCTCAAGATTTACTATTTTATTATATGTATATAGATGACTTAACATATTAGTGGCATAGATGTCATAGTGTACTTAGTGTAGTGTGCCGAGAGACTCTGCAGTATGGAGACAACGACTGTCGCAACCCAGCGCTGGGCACGCCACAATTGCGGCGATAAGTCTCCTCTTTGAGGAGTGGCTAGAGCGGCGCCACGGCGTCCTTACCTTCCGTTTGACGCAGGTACTCACCGGACACGGTTGTTTCGGGAGGTACCTGTTTCGAATTCGGCGGGAGGACACAGTGGAGCATACGGTGGAGGTCTGCCCTGCTTGGGCGGATCACCGTCGTGTCCTCGTCAAGGCGATTGGCGGCGGCGACCTCTCGCGTTCGGCCCTGGTTCAAGCCATGGTCCGGAGCGAGGAGGCATGGGAAGCGGTCAACTCTTTCTGCGAAACAGTAATGCTATCGAAGGAGGAAGCCGAACGCGTGCGAGAGAGGGAAACCTCACGTCCCAGCCGCCACAATAGAAGAAGACGCCCCGGGCGTCGGGAGTCGCAGGGCGATTCTCGGCCACCGTAGGCGCGGGCCTGCGGACGGCGAGCATTGGGTGACTCGCCGTCTGATCAGAATCAGGCCCGGGTTGACAGCGCGTTGTGTTCCACGCGCGCCTCAAAGAGCTGTCAGCATAAAAGACGGGGCCCGCTAGGGCCAGTGCCTGCTGGGGCTACGGACTTTATTCGAAAGAGTTACCGTAGCCCTTGAACGCAAAGAGCACTAGGAGGAACATGGATGGGTTGTAGGCAGTAGGAGTCTGACACTCCCTCCTGCTTCACCCGGAGCGGGAGGAGTCATATGATGATTTCCCATCCTTAAAAAAAAAGGCCGAGAGACTCTGAATAAGAACTTCTGCAGCAAGTGTACGCACTTTAATCATGCTTTGTGATGTAAAAAAAATGGTTGACTTACTGCAAATTTTTAATTGTTAAATTCGTTTTAAAAAGTGATACAAACGAATGGGTTAGATGGGAACACCCAAATACTCCGAAATATTTTGTCCCGATTTTCCTAGTACTACTAAGTCCGAATTTCATAATACCTATGATTTATAATGCCTATTATTAAAAATCACGAAACTTATTTTATCGAAAGTCGTAAATGCGATTTGTTTGTTTTCCGATTTTCATACGTCGGAAGAATCAAATGCTCGATGGGTTTTCGGTCCGAAAAACGACCAATCCGAAAATCAATTCTTCAAATATGCCGCTAAAATTGAAATTCTGATTTAGATTCAATCAGTATAATATTCAGTTTGTTACATATCTTAATATCTAAATATATTTTAACTATTTTCGAAATAACTACGGTCAAAAGACCTACTGTTTAATATACCTAACAAATATTTTTAAACATTTTGAATCTTAAATTAAAATATTGTCTTAAACAGTCAGTAAGTTTTGCTACAAAAGTAAGTGACAGAAACGAATCGCTGTAAAACCGACTCCACGTAGTCTTGTCTGCCCTACCCCTAGAATGTAATTTAAGCCCGCGTAGGCACGGAGGGGCGTGGCGGCCCGCGAACGGAAGAGCAGGTGTTATAACGCCCGCCGCCGCGGCTGAGGCTGGCCGGCGAAACAGGGCAGCAAGCCGAAGCTGCGGTGGTGAGTGTTAAAACCATCTGCGACGATAAGTTCGCGGGAGACCACCGGAACCCCGCAGCGCCAGAGCCGTGACAGAAACCATGCTTACTGCATGTTGCATGCTCGCTTGCTTGCTTGCTGGTTGCTTGCTTGCATGCTGCATGCTGCATGCTTGCTTGCTTGCTGAATGCTTGCTTGCCTGCTGCATGCTTGCTTGCATGTTTGCTTGCTAATTGCTTGCTTGCATGCTGCATGCTTGCTTGCTTGCTTGCTGAATGCTTGCTTGCATGCTGCATGCTTGCTTGCTTACTTGCTGAATGCTTGCTTGCTTGCTGAATGCTTGCTTGCTTGCTGCATCATGTTCATGTAATATTACACTTTGTTCTCATGAGCAATTGTGTTTATTTGGCTTACTATTCAGTTTTACAAAGCGTTTTTATTTCTGAATTCTAATTAATAGGTATTTTAATAATCGGAATTCGTATTTTTGATGTTTCGAATTATCATTAAGATAGACTTTTTGTTATTCGATCTATTGAAACTCGGTATTTTAATAATAGTAATTAGAAACATAAGGAATATTGATATGTCGGAATTATGAAAATCGGTATTTTGAAATTCGTATTTGTGGCTGTCGGGATAAAGTTTGTCGTATTAATTTAGTGTACCCGAGTAAGATAAAATTGTAGATCTCGTTATCGTGATCACGGTTGTATATCTAACTCATTTTCGGCAAAAAATCGACTTACTGTAACTATGCTGCACTGGACGGCAGTATAGTGTTGAGTGTTTTGTTTCAATTTGACGTTTTAGCTATTCAAAGCGTCAAATTGAAACAAATAGAAATAATGGCACCGAGGAATGAGACTGAAGTGAATTACTTTTTAAAATGTTTACGAAATTCTAAATTTTTCGTTTTGTTGAAGTTCTCTGCTACTATTTCATAATCATCATTGTATAAATTTATCTATTTAGTATGTATTGATGTTTGTATAAATAGTACACCTAAGACTACCTACCTACAGTACTTTATCTCCTTTTTCTCTTTAGTTTCCATCCAAAGGTTGTCTTGAAAAGATCGCTTTTAGCGATAAGGGCCGCCCATTGTGGCACCCTATGTAATATTTCTCATCTATCTTTTCTTTGACTTATATGGTGTACATAATAAAGTGTATTCTATTCTATTCTATTCTAAAATGAAAATTTAAAAAAAGTAAATTATAGCAAGGATTTCATACGTGTTGATTCATAGGCCATTTTAACAATGTCCTTCTCGATGTTTTGAACATTTTACCCGCAGGTATTTTAATTTCGATGTACAAATATGTACCTAATACCTAGATGACCGAGCATTGCTCGGTTATTTTTACGACGTTTTCTAAAAATGAAACCTAGCTAGATCAATTTATTGCTCCCGAAACCCCCTGTATACTAAATTTCAAGAAAATCGTTACAGCCGTTTCCTAGATTCAGATTATATATGTACAAGAATTGCTCGTATAAAGGAATTAGATAAAAATACTTCTCTCACGGGTTCATGCTTTGTATGAAGCAAATGACATTTATATAATATCTTTGTTTATATTATTTGCGCAGATATAATGTGTTACTGTTTGTTTGTCCCAAATAAATAAATAAATAAATAAATAAATGATATCACCCATTTAGATAAACTTTTTTTTTCTTCCTTAATGGCTGAGTTATATAAACTTATCTTAAATCGATCCGTGAGGCTATTTTTATTTTATTTAAATGTAAGTACATACCGTCCCAAAAAGATCTTCAGTAGGAATTCTGATATCTGGTTGCCACAAGCAAGCTGGTTGAACATAATCAGTAAAAACAACTTCAGACTTCAATTTAAGCAGAGCTATGTCATTATTCGATGTAATGGCGTTGAAATCAGGATGGATAATTATTTCAAACACCTGGAACAATAAGTACAAAACTAAATACCTTTTTATTTAATTTTCTGCCTGATGTTTCCTACTGGAAATAAAATATCTTCCTCATTTACTTCTTGTGGCCTTATGAGTTATGATTATTTTTTAAATTCAAGTTATGTAAATTTGGGATATTTTTAAATGTACATCTGTATAATTTTTCAGCACACTAGGTAACTCCACTAATTAACTGAATGCATACCAGAAAAATGAATGCTGTGCAAAAGAACCGATTGGTAAACTAAACATATCCTACAAAAAAAAACACACACAAAACGAGATGACCTTTTTATCGGATTCACACAAAAAATTTGGTTCGTACATCGGATATCTGATTTATAAAACAAAAATACGAATTGTTTATCAAAAATACTAACTTGCACTCTAAATTGTACTAGGTTATTAGGTTATTTATGGAACTTATATAAAAAGGTTAATTATAAAAAATAATGTTAAGGCTAGGTTAAGTTAGAACTGTGACTTCGAGAAACGACTAGATTATATAGAAAATTCGTATTTTTTTGCATTACATTACAACAATTGAATATTCGATAAAATACATATTATACCACCTGAGCATTACATCAAATGAACATTATACCTTTTGATCCACAGCGCAAATGCTGTTATTGCAAATAAATATTCGATGAAATGAAAATTATGTCAATCGATATTATACAAATTGATTATTTTCTTAAACGTTGTTCGAATTAGTAACATTACATCAAAAGTTGTTATACCAAACAAGGGTGAACCATTTTGATCATAGTTATTCGTTCAATAAAACAGTTCTGCAAATACCATCAAACAGTATATTTAATTTGATTTATTTAGTGTGCATAATTTGTGTGCAAGTCAGTATTTTTGGTTAAACTGAAATATTTTGTCCGAAAAAAGGGAATATACAGATGTCGATTTAATAACATGCCTATAAATTTAGTTAAAAACCAAGTTCATTTTATTTTTGTATGCTTAAAAGTAGTTTCGTAAGAAAAGGAAACAGACAGTTTTGACACAATATGTAATGAGTTCCGCTATAAAACGATAGCGGAACTCATTACAAATTGTCAGAAAAAGTTAAAAATCATCCCTATTCACAATTCAAGAAACGAATTATTTAAAAACCAATTTAAGTCACGAAAAATTCATATTCAAATTAATTTATTGTGTTTCACAGGTGTAAATCAGTTCATGTCATAATAATACATTTAAAAATCGCTGTAACATACCTTTATAATAATAATAATAAAAACTTTATTTCAGACCGGAGTCCATATCCACACAAAAGACATACATAACACAAACAAACAGAAATTAAAAATACACACATAAGCAGTTATTTAACATAATTAAATGACGCACGATGTGTCGTCATCCAGTGCCACACCATTGGGCTATCTACTCTGCCGGCCACAATCGCCACCAAGCTGTTGGAGCTATCGCGCACTCGCCGCATCAGAGATGCTATTCGTGCCCGCATAATAGAATAAAAATCGGACACGCCATACTCCGCAAACATCCCAGATGCACTGCAAAAGCGCGGTAACCCCAACATTATTCTGAAGGCGTTATTATATTGGACTCGCAGAGCGCTGTACGAGCTTTTTGTATAGTCGATCCATAGGGCGCACGTGTACATAGATTGGCAGTACGCCCTAAAGAGCGTGATTTTAACCTCTTTTGTACAACGTGCAAACCTACGGGTCAGCATGTTACATCGAACTGCCAACGCTCTGCGTTCCCTCTCCAGGTCCACATCGTCGGACATACTATCGGTGACCCAATGCCCCAGGTACTTGAACTTCGTCACTCTGGACAGCGAAGCGCCCCCCAGGGTGACAGGTGGGACTGTATCGTAGGTTTTATTACCCGCCTTAAAAACCAGAAGTTCGCTCTTGGTAGCATTGTACCTGAGGCCGTGGGCCACCGCATAGTTTTCACAAATACGGAGTAGCCTTCTAAGTGCACCGATCGATGGGCTCAGCAACACCATATCATCCGCGTAGCTGATGTTATTGACGCAGTGCCCGTCAATGGAGCACCCGATATTGGTATTGCTGAGCTCACAGATCAGCTCGTTTACATAGGTTGAAAAGCTTGGGCGAGCTGAGTCCCCCCTGCCTCACCCCACATTCCAACCTGTATGCGTCCGACAGGACACCAGCCCACATAACATAGTTGTATTGGTTATTATACCAATACTTTAGCATTGTAATGAGATCGCTTGGAAGATTACTCATATTTGATAGTTTCCTCCATAGGCAGTCGTAAGACACGAGGTCGAAAGCCTTGGAGAGGTCCAGAAAACACGCATACACAGGCCTTTTCCTACTTGAATAGTACTGAACAGTCTGCTTGAGACAAAGGATAGCTGTTTCCGTGGATAAATGCGGCTTAAATCCAAATTGGGCATCGTGAAGTGTTAAGTGCTTATCCAGCTGCCGATCAATCAGACCGTCCAACACCTTTGCAATGGTCGTTGCCAAGGAAATAGGCCTGTAATTGCTCTTGTCACTCGCATCTCCAGTCTTGTTCTTGACGATAGGCACAACAATAGTTTTAAGTAAGTCAGCTGGAAGATACGAATGACTCAGACACAAACTAAAAAACATTGCTAGCACTCGCGGTAAGTGCTTACCCGCATGTCGCAGATGCTCTATAGTTAAACTGTCATGACACGGCGACTTGCCTCTCTTTAAGTTACGTATGACAGTAGCTACTTCCCCGGCCGAAAACCTCATAAGCATGTCATCGGACCCCCCCACAACCTCCGACCCATCAGACGACGGACCCAGGGGTGACGCAACCTTAAAAGCTCTGCTGAATAAGTTGGCGATCTCATTAGGGTCACTAACACCCTCAACACTCACGGGCAGACTCGATCTGAGATTCAAGCTGTTCGTGGCTTTCCAAAAACTACCAAAATTCTTTGCGTCATGATGACTCGCAATGATGTCCATTTTTATTTGGTCCTTATTATTTTGGCACCATTTTAATTTATTTTTAAAAAGCCTTCGGCTTTCTACCATTTTTTCGTACAAAGTACCACTTTTAGGTCTACCAAATAGCGTCCAGATTTAAAAATCAAGCCGAGCCTGTCCGTGCGCGTCCTTCACATGCTTATCCCAGCCCGTTGTGTATCGCTTATGGTGCTGTGTCCCCTTATTACAACTCATGATTGCACTCTCACAGAGAATACGCACAATTTCCGCATACATACTGTCTAAAATTGTTTTATAAAGCATTTAATTTTTAATAAAGCATTCTGAATCTATTAATCCATTAATGTCATTATTTATTTCAAAATTCACTTTAGTTAATTCGTATTAATTCACAGGTCAAAATACATTAGCATTATTAACATGTCAAAAATATGTCAAAATCTCATGCCAAGAATACACTACTACTCTTCATAATTATAGTTACTCATGTCAAAATTAGATTAACATTCATTGATATTATTTACTAATGTCAAAAATATGTGGTCCTTCATTAATATCAGCTATATACATTATATAATCCACGGATTCAAAATCAAAACGTCACACATACTTAATATTTCAATGTTTTAGGTCAATTTCTTTAACATTTAAAAAGTCATTGATCGAATAGTATGCTTTACTTATTAAAAATTCTTTGAGTTTAGCTTTGAATAAATTCACATTTCAATGTTTTTTTATACAATTTGGCAGTCTGTTATATGTTTCAAATATACTTGTTTTGAATTAAACTGTCCTACATTTAATAACACTCAGTTCATTTTTACGTCGTGCACTTCTTAATGTTTCATAATTACTCATCGCGTTTTATCATCACTGCAGCCTGATAAATGTATATTGTAGGAAAAGTTAAAATGTTCAATCTACTAAACACTGCTTGACATGTATCAGTTTGTTTAAGCCCACATAAACTTCTAATACTTTTTTTTGGGCTTTAAACGCATATTTTCTTTTGGGAGAATTTCCCCAAACAAAAACACCATACTTGAGTATTAAACCCACATAGAGATGGTAAGCGGTTAGTAATAGAAAGACAGAAAAAGCACTTTCGTTTACCACTTTTCTTAGCATGTTAAAGTGTAAAAGAAAACTGATACAGTTTTTTGCAGATATCATCAACTTGCATTTTCCAATTAAGCCCAGAGTCAATATGAATGTCTAGAAATGTTATCTTGTTAACTTGTTTCAATGTTTCCTTTTTGTAGTTAATGTGATTTTTTATTGTTTTTGAGTTTTTATTTATGAAATTCAAGTAGCTTGTCTTTTCAATATTTATTTTTATTTTATTTTCATTTAACCTGCAATAATGTTGTTTTCTTATCGGTTTTACGACAGCCATGTTTGACAGTTTAAAAAAGGTGCTCGAGCATGGATTCATTATTGTTTTATATTAACAAATAATAATGCCAGTCACTATGTCATGGCAGATACCCCTTGACAGCCTCGTTTTAAAAAGATACTCTGCATCATTTCAGTCAATATCCGTCCACATTGCTGAACGTAGTCCTCCCCAAAGAGCGCCAACCATCTCGGTCCTGAGCAGTCAGCATAAAACCGCTGCCAGCCACCTTCTTGAAATCATCGATCCATCATGCAGCAGGACGTCGCAAACTACGTTTGCCCATACGCGGTCTCCATTCTAACACAATGTCTGCGCCATCGACCGTCGTCTGTCTGATCTCAGATCATCAACCCGTCATTTTTTCAACCACGTTATTTTCTAATAAGAGGCGGTAGTGCACCCGATATGTCATTCAATCAATTGCCTTTAATTAATGACAACAGATTAAAATATGAAATCTATTGTTTGACACTCTCACATTTATAAATTTAAGCCCAAGACTGTATGAATGTTCATCCATCTCCTTTGTTAAATAATTATATCATGTATTGATGCAACGGTATACTTGCCTCTCTTTCCTGCTCGTTCATATTTCCTTTAATACGGTGGTGTTTACCAAGATACACAATCATTGTATCCGTTTTAACGGCATTGCCTCTTAAAAAAGCACAATTGGCAGCTGAAAGGCGAGAAATTAAAAGTTTTTAAGCAATTAGTGATGGTCATGTTTGGTACATCTCTGCCTCCACTAGTTGGCTATCTACACTAATATTATAAAGAGGAAAGATTTGTTTGTTTGAAATGAATAGGCTCCGGCACTCCTGGAACGATTTGAAAAATTATTGCTCCACTGTGTCCTCCCGCCGAATTCGAAACAGGTACCTCCCGAAACAACCGTGTAAGGTGAGTACCTGCGTCAAACGGAAGGTAAGGACGCCGTGGCGCCGCTCTAGCCACTCCTCAAAGAGGAGACTTATCGCCGCAATTGTGGCGTACCCAGCGCAGGGATGCGACAGTCGCTGTCTCCATACTGCAGAGTCTCTCAGCCTAAGTACACTATGACATCTATGCCACTAATATGTTTAAGTCATTCACTGTATAAAAATTGAATATGAGCCTTGCAATTAGACACTAAGAAGATATACTGTTTTGATTCTAAGCAGTTTCCCAATCTATACTAATATTATAAAGAGGAAAGATTTGTTTGTTTGTTTGTTTGAAATGAATAGGCTCCGAAACTACTGGACCGATTTGATAAATTCTTTCAGCAATGGATAGCTACATTATCAGGGAGTAACATAGGCTATATTTTATCCCCGTACTCCCACGGGAACGGGAACTACGCGGGTGAAACCGCGTGACGTCCACTAGTTTCTCATAAAATATGAGATTTCTTATTGCAAGAAAAAAAAACAAAAATCCATTCCCCTCGTTGTATCAGGTGACTTGACATGTTATTTGTGGTCAGAGAAGCTTAGTGGCCACATTATTTGAAAAAAACCGGACAAGTGCGAGTCGGTCTCGCCCACCGAGGGTTCCCTACAAATTTATTGCCACAAATTACTTTAAAAAATACTATATTTTTTATGATTTAATTACAAAAGTGTAGTTTTCAGACTTTTCCCCTATATTTGTACTATAAGAAGATATTACTTGCCAAAGAAGGATGGCGAGGTTGGACCCAAGTAATCTAAAAATTAAAAACGCCGTTCACGGTCTAATTTATATGATACTACTTTTATAAGTTTTCTACCTAAAAAATATTGAGTTATTAAACAACGGGAATCAAATGATATTAATGATTTTAAAATATAAAACAATAATCGTGCTATTTCCAAACGCAACTATTATAGTAGGGGAGCGGGGATTTCGGGATTTACTCGAGCGCGTCAGAATAACATAAGTGGGCAACCTTGCACCTTGTTAAGTACTCCTACAATACCTGAGTCCTGTACATATACATCAGATTAGTAAAAAAAAATCGATCTCTCGATTTACTCGAGCGCGTCAGATTAAGGTAAGGTACGTAAGTTACATGCAGAAAAGGGTGAATTTCAATAATCTGACAATTTGAGCGTGACATAAGGAAATGGGAGAGTCACAAAATTAAAAAAAAAAAAAATAACCTGAACATTCTCGAGCGCGATTATTATTTTTTTTTTTTGAATGAAATGAGTCACGAAACAAGGAAATAATATAATCTGTCGATTTGCACAAGCCGCGGTAGCTAAAATCATAAATAAAGTGTGATGCATGCAGTCGCTGAGAACTATGTATTTCCCACTTTGCACCACTCTGCCCTTCTCACTCTTTCTCTTTTGTAACGTTGCCGCTGGCGTTGTTGTCGTCGTTATTTCTACGGTAAACTTTATGCTATATAACTGGCGACATTTAATTGGAATTATAGTGGCAACATTTTAAGCAATGACAGCTGCGCGCTGATTGGCCATGTCTCCCTACGATGCCGTATTGCACGGGACGAGGTTTTATAAAGGCTTGCACGTCATTTCATGGGAGCACATCAGCTGAAGCGAATAATCATTTTGGTACTCCTTAAAAGTTTAGATCCTCGCTAGTTACTACTTGAAATCGTAACTCTAAAAGTTGTGAGTGCAGAACCCTAGAAAGGGTTCCTTCCTGCCTACATCTTCCTCCCTACCTCTCGAGGACTGACAAGATTGGAATCAGGAATTTTACGTGATTTTAATTGTCGTATTATAAAAAAGTCAAGGTGTCAGATTAACAATACCCCTTTATATAATCGTGAGATTTTTGGCGAACATGACTAGAATATTAAGCTGAACCTCCTGTATAAAAAACTGACTCGCTCGAGTATATAATAGCAATACGGCGATTTTTTTTTTTGCATTTTCAAAAAATGTTTACGAGCTTGCGTCACTTTCGAAACGCCAGTCTTAGAATGGGAGCATTTTTACGGTTCACTTAACATCCCCTCTGAATATCTGACGCGCTCGAAAGATTTTTTTTTCTCTATTTTCTATCCAACTAAATAGTCAACTCCACCATGTCAGTCGGCAGATGAATATACCTTTGGAATCAATGACACGTTGGGGCATCTAAAGTATCAATATCTGACACGCTCGAGTAGGTCCATTTACTTGATTTTTGAGAATCGTTTGACGCTTCCCCCACCATTGAACGGAGAAACGTTACAGAACCTTTTATTCTTCTTCTCATCTAAACTACAAAATGTAATTGGTCCCCACGACGCTCGAGTAAATGCACATTTAGCATCAAAGCCTCCCCTACTATTATGAACAACTCTCACTTAGAACTAATCTCGAACCTCAGTGCATGTTGTTCAATTATGCACAAACAAATTTATGTAGCAGTCGTTGTTTATGATGTTCACAATGATGAATACAATGATCCCCAGGAAATGCTTGCATTCTGTTGCACATCATATGAGATACTACTTTTCTTTTTCTCCTATTTGAGATGCAAATCATTAGAGCAGAAGCTGATTTAATTTTTGACCGTCTCCTTTATCATATTATTTACCTGTCAGAACCACAGTCTTGGATAACAGGGTTCCTCCACAGAAATATTCGGTGTACCTCGTAACCTTTGCTATGGCCACATGCCACGGCCAATCTCCAGCCTTGGTCGACTGCCCGTTGACTATCAGCTCCGTATGTAACACTTTACGCTGTCCGCAAGTATTGTCTAAAGATTTTTGTTCTGAACTGATTTCTGGGTTTTCTCCTTCTGTGATTAAGATGCATTTGCTGAATCGGCCCTGAAACAGAAGTTTTTATATCTATACTAATAATAAATTTACAAAGAGGTTTGTGAGGTCCTAGGGAGTAATCTCTGGATCTACTGAACTGATTTTAAAAATTCTTTGGAAGCCACGTTTTTTTGTGAGTATAAATAACGTGTATATGTACCTCTCAACGAAGTGGGCACGGGTGAGCTAGTAGAATATCATTTGATACTTTTTAGGTTTCGAACGTAAGTATGAGAAATCGGTGCCTTTACAGGATCGTGTCTCTGTCTGTCACAGACAAATTATTCCGAATTTATGGACCGATTAAGTTTGGTATACATATTATTCTTTGACCCAAACTTGCAGGTCGCGTAGCGAAGACAAATAAAGCGAAATGCCTAATTTCGCTCATAAAACGAACAACAATTTGCTTGTGTTAAAAAAAAATGTTTTGTTTTATGTTTGTTTATCGCGTTATTCATTAATCCAAAGAAAATTGCAACATTTTTGTAAAAAAAAAGGGTAACGTACCGTAAGTCATCGGCCAGTCGGATAAAATAAAATGCGTTGCCAATCGTTAATTTCGTTTAAAATATAATCTTCTCTTTTTGGGTCATAAAATTTCAAAACTTTTACTTTCAACGAGCAAAACCCTACAAAGTGTGAATTTAAAAAGTTAATAAATACTTACTCACAGTTTTTGGATTTGCACAGAGCTCATCAGATTCCGCGAAAATGGTGTCTATGCAAGGTACTTTGCCAGTAGAGGGACCACTGACTTGAATAATGAAAGTAGAGCCCTCGGGAATCAATAAATTAAAAGTTTCTCTAGGTACGGCGAGTTTCGCGAATGCAACTCTAACTTTATTTGGATCTGGCTGAAACAAAAAAAAAACCGGCTACGTTGAAATATATATAATTTAAGCTTAAAATATTCTTACAGATCTAAAAGAAAATGTAAGCACTTCAGTCATTTTTATCGTCTCAGGTCCGATTTCTCAGGTTATTATCGGTCGTTTACCTGTCCGTTAACGATATTTTTTGTTGGTTATTGGCTAACGGACAGATAAACCACCGATAATGTACATCAGAAACCATGCATCAATCAGCATAGCCTTTTACTATGCAGGGATTGGCTTCCAGTCTAACCTGATGCAGCTGAGTACCAGCATTTTACTTGGAGTGACTGTTTGACGTGGGTACCACAATGCCCCTTGGCTAAATCGATATTAACTATCAGATTTTCAGGCTTTTGGCCGCCGCCCTTATGAAAGATCTACTAAAGACACGAAGCCAACATCTCGATGGACTTTTTGAAGTGTACCCTTGTTTTGCAGATATAAATTTTTTCATAGGATTTCGTTTCACACAAAATGTTTCATATGTCGGAAAAAAGTCAGTCAATTGAACAATCGGGATGCCAAAGCCATCTAGTGGCGTTTGACGGAGTCTAGGACGTTGTGCTAGACATAGGCTGAGCTCAGTCTACTGGTGGCGGTCGAGCAGTGTGCACACATCTAGAAACCGCCGCGTGTTCCAAATACTTGTTCAGTGTACCTATTGTGTGAGAATATTGTAATTGAAACTTTCGAGTGTGAAAAAATCGCCATCTTTTTAGTAAAATTAGTAATAGACATAATTCTCATACTAGAAATACAGATAAATTAGATCAACTATTTTATAAATAAGCTAAAGTACATACATCTTTCATGGGTACTGCGTTAAATGTTACAATAAAATACCTTGTGAAATATTAGAACTAAATGAAAGACAATTTAAAACGTATATCAGAAGCACACTTTGTAAACAAGCTTATGACAAATTAGAAGATTACATTCAGGATAAGAATGCTTGGAAGCATGCTGGTCCTGTTCCATAGGACAATCAATGTTGTGGACAAAATCAAACTGGTTGCTTTATGTATATTTCTGCTAACTCACACACTGTTAATTAGTGATTCCAATATTTGTGAATGTGTGAGTATAATGTTTTTATTTAGAAAATTAATAAATCTACCTCTGCATACCCTAGGCGCGTGATCCTCACATATAACAAAATTTTTGTGTACCAAATATTGTAAAAGATTTATTTGAAATGAGTAACTATGGAGTATCTTGTCCGTTCTTCTCCATAGGAATCTACCTTTCCGAATGGACAGTAGAGTCACTTTAGTATTTTATATTATTTGAAATGTGAATGACGTTCAAAAGTGTCGTTTAATGGCCTAATTGGAATAAACATTTTGACTTTGACTTTGGCGCGTTTGCGTGCTGCTTGCTGCCTGTTGCACGCCGCATGCTTGCTGCATGTTTGCTGCAAGCTTTTTGTATGCTTGCTGTATGCTTGCTGTATGCTTGCTGTATGCTTGCTGCATGCTTACTGCATGCTTGCTGCAGGCATGGTGTATGCTTGTTTACATAGTTTTGTCTTTTATTCCCATCGCTATTTACCACCATTTCCGCTTCGTGGGTTTCAATCGACCAGGCCCGAATGAAAAGTTTTGCTTGACTAGTATTTACCCACATTGTTTTCGAACGCGATGTTGTAATTTTATAAGAAGTTATGCTTGTTTGAAACGTTTAGAAACTGTCACTCGATTTTTTTTTCTGGGTTACAAGTTTTATATTAACTATACTCAATATAAGGTTAAAGAATATTTGATTTGTTATTTTATGATATGAATATCGATACATAAAGTTTATTTGAAACAAAAATCTATGATTTAAATTTATTAAAGTAAGTATCCTGTGTATTGATTATTCTATGAAATGATATTATGAGAAAAAAAATATGTGAAACTAAATTCTATGAAACTGTCTTCTATAAAGCAACGTACAACTGATTTTTGAGATTAGGTCACATTCATGGGCAAACTGAATCACACTGTTTACCCGACCCGTGATTCGAACCCAGGACCTCGCGGTCAGCACTCGCGCTTGCGACGACCTGAAACGATTGCAAAGATTACCGAAGCTCAATTTATTTCTGATATAATAATAATTCGTACCTCTAATAAAACGAGAGAAGCTGCCGAATCGAACGTCAAAGATAAATGAATGGTATCATCGGGAAACGATATGCTCATATTGTATTGATTTTGCTTGTTTGGTGATTCTTCCTGATAAGTTACTTCGGCTTTTTCGCTTCCATACACTCTTGAGTTACAAGGAAACATAGATTGATGTTTGAACTTGCCTCCTTCAACTTGACTGAATCCTTCAGGTATAAAAAATAAAAGAAGTAGCCAAATCATTGTTTGTGCGGTGTGTTAGAAACCTGGAAATAAATTGTTGATTGAATAAAGTTGATTTTATCTAATCTTGTGAATACTTTTTAAAGGTTCCGTACCTCAAAAAGAAAAAACGGAACCCTTGTAGGATCACATTGTTGTCCGTCCGTCTGTCCGTCCGTCTGTCTGTCAGGACCCATTATCTCGGGAACGCGAGGGAGGTACCGCAAAAAACTTATGTTTCGACACTCTCAAGGGAATCAAAAGCAGTTTGAACTTTTTTGAAAAACAGTTCGAACGGCATATATGGGTAGAGGACATTTAAAGAAGCAAAAAATGTTCGCAACGTGATGCCCTAAAGTGTCACGTTACCGTGATATTTGAAGGTAAAGTCACCATATGAGAATAATGAAAATCATTAAAAATGAACTTATCACACGCTTTTATGCAGTAGATTGTATTTTAATAATATTTCTTGGCTTGATTTAACCATTTATATAACTTAAACACTGTTCTTTTGCGAAGTTCTTAATACAGTAGTTTTCACGTGTATTTATTTTCATTTTCTTCCAAAAAATCAATAAATCAAGCTGAGAACTATTATATGAATTTAATTTTATGCATATTAGTACATTATTAAGTAATTTTTAATGATAGTCATGATGTCACGTGATGACTTTACCTCGAAATATCTTGGCAACGAGACTTTTTAGGCCACCATGTTCCTAACATTTTGACGTGATAACGTCTTATAAATTGATGAACACCGGCTGCACGCACGAAAATGTGTCACGGTCACGTTCCGCACGTTCAATTGTTTTCTTAGGACGTTATCACGTAAAATTATCGACCGTAATCCGATTTTACAGAGGGCTTGGTGTAAGTTTTTTAACGCACTCGATCGTGTTAACAAAAACGTTCGCTTACGTCAAAATGTATAGAAAAAAAAAGGTTTTCCGTTATTGTCACCAGACGGCGCTTATTCAGTTTCAATACAATTTGACGTTTACGCTAACGCGATCGAGATCGTTAAAAAACTCGCACTAAGGCCACAGACAACCAAATTAAAATGGCGGCGGGTGGCTATGCCACAATGGTTCTTAAAACATAGTTTTAAGATTTAATTCCAAATGTGTAGTTTTTCTTTATTTAAAGTAATATGTACCCACAAATTTGTACAGAACCCTTGGTGGGCGAGTCTGACTCGAACTTGACCGGTTTTTTGGATGGGAAAGGAAGAATCAGAATCTTACTAACTAAAATCCACCCGCTAGCTCTTTCGAACAATTTCGCAACCTGATAGGAACTTTTGCCCTTGCTTTCAAGCAAACTCACTTTCACATTTATACCAGTATTTAGAATTGTAACTTAAAACTGGAACAAATTTATTAATATTAATAGCGTGTGGATATAAGAAAAGAACCATTATAACCTTCAGACGAATTGTGCCGTTTTTGAGATGAATAAAAATAATATGTAAATTAGGTAAATTCTGGAAAAAAATAATAATCATACAAAATTAGCGTATGATAAAATAATCATGACATCATATTCAACATTAGCTTATGCCAGTGGACTCGCTTTTGTGAATGTCAGCGTACCAGCCTAGCCGGTCTATTCTGTAATTATCTCACCGTGTTAACTTAGGTGGAGTAAACATAAAATGAACTGTCATTCCATCTTGTTTATATGCATTGACACCCTTTTTTTAACGGGGGGAAATCCTCATGGATGTCCTCCACCCTGGGGCGGGCGGAGGGGTCTGTCAGACTCTTACTGACTAAAACCACCCCGGTGTTCCTTCTCTCACCTACGGAGGAGATCACGGGAACTTGCGACTTCCGTCATCCCCGGCTGGTGCCGGCCTGCCTCTTCGGGCCACCTCGGATCAGCGGGGGAAGTGAGGTGTTTGACTCTCCCCGCGACGTCAAAGAGGGGCGCACGGGAACCCCACGCGCTGCCACCTCGGGTCCGGATGAATGGGGGACGACGGACATCCCCAAGTCCGCCGCCCCTGGACCCAGTTAGGGGGGCCGGAAGAAGGCAGCGTATCCCTGGCCCTCCTCCGACGCCCGGTGCATATGCATTGACACCTTTTGGTAAGCGATGATGCGGACGAAGATGGAGCATGTTTGCCTAGAAGCAACCTATTTACTATTGTCTTAAAAAATAAATTAATTAAATTTGTTTATTTCGGGCTTTTATAAACCCATAGAAATCAATCAATACCTACAACATTTTCTCCATTTTCTCTATTTCAGACTCCCAGGTTGGAACTATCTGAAAACACAGACTCTGGCAGGGAATTTCACTTCTTAGCTGTACGCACTATGAATGTGTTCCCAAAACGTTTAGTGCGTGTGGGTGGGAGATCCACCATGTAGCGGTGGCGCATCGCCGTTCGTCTTGTGGTCCGATAATGAAACCTGATATAGGATAGAAAACCGACAGGCCAGCAACTCGGCGTGGATACTCAAGACTTTGGAGCTTCGACTCGACGAGCCTGTCATTACCGATGAACCTCTTGGTTCGTTTCTTAATTGACTCAAGGGCATCAAGCTGGTATTTGGCAGATCCGTCCCAAAGATGAGACCAGTACTCCATACACGATCGAACTTGCGCTTGATAGAGCTTGAGCAGTTGTTCCGGCGTGAAGTACCGTCTCACCCTTGCTAGGACCCCCAACTTTCTGGCAGCCACTTGAGCCTTTACCTCTATGAAAGGGCCAAAATTGAGGGTAGATGTGAAACTATGTATAAGGATTAGGGAAAATCACTGAAAGAAGTCCTGAAAGCGACTTTTATATAAACTAAAATTGCATCATTGGATGTTTGAAAAATCGGTGTTCCTAGCCAGAAACCGAACCAGTTTATTTTGAATACAAAAACACCCTGTATTATAACACCATCCGAAATTGTCGTTGGTAAGAATCAAATTCTGGAAAGAGCAAATATTTAAATTTGGTTTTATAAAAATAATTGTACCGCCTGTATGCCAAAAATTCTAATTTATGAAGCTAAAATAGTGAAAAAATGTCAAACAAATCAAACAGACAAAGCTCATTTTGCATTCATAATATTATTTTGTTTATTTTAATACCTTGCCTTTTCCTCTTATACAGGTTATAAGAGGAAAATCATTTAAATGTTGAGACTAAATCTATACATATAATAAAATCGTAGACTAACCGTGTCTGTACATTAAATATTTTTCCATGAAAATTACACAGAAAACTCAGGAAAAAGGTACAAAACACAACAATGCAATTTTTGAAATTTTTGTCTGTTTGTCTGTGCGTTTGTGGGAGCATCACGCATAAACCACAGATTGGATTGCAAATCTAAGTACTTAAAAATATTAAGTGATAACCCGAGTAACATTTAGCGTTTATTTCATCAAAATCGACTCACAAAATCAAAAGATATAGAATTTTTAAGTTTAGGAAGAAACTTCCTAATGTATTCTGATGAGTCAGAGCGCCATCTATTGAGAAAAAATAAAATGCACGAAAGCATTCAAAATTGTTGAGTTATTTGTGAAACTTTTAATCTATTCTATATATACAATAAAATCGTAGACCAACCGTGTCTGTACATTAAATATTTTTGCATGAAAATTACACAGAAAACTCAGGAAAAAGGTACAAAACACAAAAATGCAATTTTTGAAATTTTTGTCTGTTTGTCTGTTTGTTTGTGCGTTTGTGGGAGCATCACGCATAAACCACAGATTGGATTGCAAATCTAAGTGCTTAAAAATATTAAGTGATAACCCGAGTAACATTTAGCGTTTATTTCATCAAAATCGACCCACAAAAACAAAAGATATTGAATTCTTAAGTTTAGGAAGAAACTTCCTAATGTATTCTGATGAGTCAGTGCGCCATCTATTGAGAAAAAAATAAAATACACGAAAGCATTAAAAATTGTTGTGTTATTCGTGAAACTTTTAATACGTGGCAAAATAAAAGTTACCATTTTTATACCTTTTCGTTATTTATCGTTACAATCGATCCACAAAATCAAAATATATTAAATTTTTAGTTTAGTAAGAAACTTCCTACTGTGTTCTGATCAGTCAGAGCGCCATCTATTGAGGAACCTTAAAAGGCATGAAAGCATGAATGTTACACCAAAACACATTCATTGAGTTATTTGTGAAACTTTTAATACGTAGACGTAGCAAAATAAAAGTAAACATTTTAATACCTTATCGTTATTTATCGTTACATACGGGCTTCTTATTTAACGTCTTCTGCTGCCAAATATTTTGTCAGTTTACATGGTCGATAGATGGCGTTGCACTGATGACGCATTTTTCTGAATTGCGGTGTTAAGATTTTCCGCTGGAATGACCTCACGCGATTTCTAAACACAGTCGTATTTCGAAAAAATTTCGGTTTGGTCTCTAAAAGATCTTAAACTGTTGGGGACCATAATTGGTTAAATCTCTGAGTTGTGCTGGAATCGCTTAAAGTGCATTTATCGTAGAGTCTTAAACTGAATTAGTGTTGCAAAGTTCTGGACGGTTCGACTTGCGGATCAGGCCTGTAGGGTTCCGTACCAAAGGTGCTGTGCTGACGGGACCCTACTGCTAAGCCTCCGCGATTGATTCCGTTTAAAGCGAAGCAACGAACGGTTCGATTTGCGAAACAAGGTTAATAATAATCTATACATATAATAAAATCGTAGACTAACCGTATTATTATTGTATTTCATTGAATATTTTTCCATGAAAATTACACAGAAAACTCAGGAAAAAGGTATAAAACACAAAAATGCAATTTTTGAAATTTTTGTCTGTTTGTCTGTGCGTTTGTGGGAGCATCACGCATAAACCACAGATTGGATTGCAAATCTAAGTGCTTAAAAATATTAAGTGATAACCCGAGTAACATTTAGCGTTTATTTCATCAAAATCGACCCACAAAAACAAAAGATATTGAATTTTTAAGTTTAGGAAGAAACTTCCTAATGTATTCTGATGAGTCAGTGCGCCATCTATTGAGAAAAAAATAAAATACACGAAAGCATTAAAAATTGTTGTGTTATTCGTGAAACTTTTAATACGTGGCAAAATAAAAGTTACCATTTTTATACCTTTTCGTTATTTATCGTTACAATCGATCCACAAAATCAAAATATATTAAATTTTTAGTTTAGTAAGAAACTTCCTACTGTGTTCTGATCAGTCAGAGCGCCATCTATTGAGGAACCTAAAAAGGCATGAAAGCATGAATGTTACACCAAAACACATTCATTGAGTTATTTGTGAAACTTTTAATACGTAGACGTAGCAAAATAAAAGTAAACATTTTAATACCTTATCGTTATTTATCGTTACATACGGGCTTCTTATTTAACGTCTTCTGCTGCCAAATATTTTGTCAGTTTACATGGTCGATAGATGGCGTTGCACTGATGACGCGTTTTTCTGAATTGCGGTGTTAAGATTTTCCGCTGGAGAATGACCTCACACGATTATTAAACACTGTCGTAGTTCGTAGGAATTTCGGTTTGGTCTCTGGAAGGTCTTAAACGAATAGGAGCCTAAATTCCTTAAATCTCTGAGCTGGTTGTTTCGTTTAAAGTGCTTTTATCGTAGAGTCTTAGACTGATTTAGAACTCAGCAGTTTTGTGAAGTACTGGACGGTTTGACTTGCGGATCAGGCCTGTAGGTTTCCGTACCAAAGGTGCTGACAGGACCCTACTTCTAAGGCCTCCGCGATTGATTCCGTTTAGAGCGAAGCAATGAACGGTTCGATTTGCGAAACAAGGCTAATAATAATAAGGTACCGTACCAAAGGTGGTCACGGTGACGGGAACGATCGATTTTGGTGGAGCTACTCTCTAAGTCCGAAGTCCGTAGTTTCGGGCTTAGTTGCGGACGTATTCTACTCCGTATCACCTACAGACTTACGATTAATCCCGAACCCGAACTAAGAATGAATGACAACACGATTTCAAAGTAACTGTCAAATCGAGTTATCATTAGTTCTCTGTGGTTAGGTGATACGGAGTAGATTTTTTTTTTATTATAGATAGGCATACGTTTAACCACTATCTCACCTGATGGTAAGCGATGATGAGGTTGAAGATGGAGCACGTTTGCCTAGAAGCAACCTATTCACTTTTGTCTTAATGACTCCCAGGTTGCCCGCAACTAAGTTTTTAATTCGTGCTAAGTATCAGATGGTTCGATTTGCGAGCCAAGGCAAATTATAGGGTTCCGTGCCAAAGTTGCTAATGGGACCCTATTATTTAAGCCTTCGCGTACGATCTTGATTCGTGCGAACCAAGTCGATTTTTAGGGTTCCGTACCAAGGTTGCTAACGGAACCCTATTTATTAATAAGCCACCGCTGTCCGTCTTCCTTCAGTTTATTAACCGACTTCAAAAACAGGAGGAGGTTATCAATTCGACAAAAATTTTTTTTTTATGTTTGTTACCTCATATTAACCGACTGGATGAACCGATGTTCATGATTCTTTTTTTATTTGAAAGCTGGTGCTTCCCGTGTGGTCCCATTGCCACCACGTCAGGATCTGATGATGGAAACCCTGAGAAATCGAGGGCATCTCTCGAAAATGTAGGCACGTATTTGGTAAAAACTTGATATTCGTGTGTATATCGGGTGATACTGATACAAAAGAATGAAAGTTTGGATCAGACCTGATGATAGGGACGACATAGAGTCAAGGGAACTCCACATCGGTATGTAGGAACTACCAAGTGTTTGGGCTTATCTCATTCGTACTGACGAGATCTTTACACCGAAAGCACTTTGTAAGTTTTAGTTTCATAACATTACATCACGCCAGTACGCTGTGAATGGGTATGCAGGTACCACTAAAAACTGAAAAATAAAAAACTTTTTTACTTTGGAAGTCGGTTACATTTTTTGTAAAAAAGTTTTTTTCGTTTTATATCTGTCTCGCTGATATAAAAATGTCTTCTAGAAAAAGATCGAATCTTTTACAATATAGAAAAATTCTCAAAGTCGGGTTTGTTCGAACACTATTCTAACTAACTCGAGAACGGCTCGACCGATTTTCATAGTTTTTGTGTTTTATTCGGGACGAAGACTAATTTCTTCGTCCGGAATAGCATAATAAGAATTAAAATACAAAAAAAAAAATGAGTATGTAGGTAGGGTAGGTAGGTAAGGTAGGTGAGGTAGGGTAGCTATGGTAGGTTGGTATGGTAGGTAAGTAGGTAGGTAGAGTAGCCAGTTGACGGGAGCGAAGCCGCGCGGGTCAGCTAGTGAATATGTAATAATATTCCCAGCGCCGTATTTCTATGTGACGTCATAGTGGGTCTTGTACGCCATCAGGTCCTTATGTCTGTGCCAGTAATTTATAATGCCTAAAATAAGAGATATAAAATCAAAAACATAGTTGACAAGAATACTGTAGCCATCCAAACATATCATGTAATCTTTTACTGTATCTTATAAGTGGAGACTTGTAATTGGCTGACAGCCTTATTTATTGATCTCGACCTGTTTGTTTTAGCTGTAAGTCTTCCATAATGCTTAAATAAATAAATACATCATGTTTTGCAATAGCCCCCTACCATTGGCTTCTAAAACGGCCTGGACTCCAGAGTCCCGAGATTGGCAAAAAATATTAATATTTGCTTATTTTATTTTTGTGCTTAGTTAATTAAATAAAAAATATTTATTTCAGGCCATGTTCATAAACAAATCGAGTTATAAAATTTGAGCACGAATAAAGGTTTTCAGCATACTTGACTCCTGTTTACCCGCGATTATCATAAGGATGCTGTTAGTGCTACACCGCTAACTCTGCTTAACAACGACGCGAGCCGCTTGCATACGATGGCATGGAATCGTCGACCCTGGCCTCCGCAAACAGACCTGAGATACTACAAAAACGGGGCAGCCCTAACAATATCCTAAACCCATTGTTATATTGGACAAGTAGGGCACTGAGCAAACTCTGCGTATACCTATATCTAAGACTAGTGGACGTCACGCGGTTTCACCCGCGTAGTTCCCGTTACCGTGGGAGTACGGGGATAAAATAGCCTATGTGACTCCCTTATAATTTAGCTATCCATTGCTGAAAGAATTTTTCAAATCGTTCCAGTAGTTTCGGAGCCTATTCATTTTAAACAAACAAACAAATCTTTCCTCTTTATAATATTAGTATAGATACATATAATAAAATAGTAAATCGTAAGGTGTGTATGTTTCCAATTGGCGAGAAAACTACTTAACGGAGACGGGGGGAACGGGTCCAAGTGGCATCGGCGAATGAGACCTATATTTTCTGAAAGCTTATTGAAAGATCATCATTTTTTGTTATGGTACCAAAAAAATCCTCCATGGAAATCTTATCGATCTTTAAAAAATCAAAATTTAAACAATGATTGAAGGCATAATAGGAAGCGTCGGATAATAAAACGGATCTCATTTAAAATCAAATCAAATGAAATCAAATGGTATATTTCAAATAAACCATTTAGAGGCACTTTTGAATTGTCAAAGTCGGCCAGTCAAAAACATGAAGCTATTTGCACGTTCCAAAGCGTAGATCTCTATGGAGAAGAACGTGCAAGAAACTTGTTGTAAGTGTATTGTTTTTCATTATCAACACAAAAAAAATCGGTTCATGGAGAAAAAAGTTAGACGCCACAAATGTGTTTTGCGAGAACAGAAATCGTAGAATGCAAGAGTTATAAGCAGCGTCGGTGAATGAGACAAACATCATTTTACAGTTCGTTAAAAGTGTGTTTTTTTTTATTATGGACACAAATAAATCGGCCTATGGAGAAAAAAATTAGAAGCCACTAATATGTTTTGCAAGAAAACAAATCGTCGAATGCAAGAGTTATAAGCAGCGTCGGTGAATGAGACAAACATCATTTTACAGTATTTTTTATTATGTACACAAATAAATCGGCCTTTTTAGAAAAAATTTAGAAGCCACAAATGTGTTTTGCGAGAACAGAAATCGTCGAATGCAACAGTTACAAGGAGTGTCGGTGAATGAAACATACATCATTTTATTGCTCGTTAAAAGTGTATTATTTTTTATCATGGACACAAAAAAATCGGCCCATGGAAAAAAGTTACTGCGCTAAAGCGCTTCCTTGAGTTGTCATATGCATTATTATTGTGTATACTATTACGGCTGTTGCGCACACATTATGTCTGTGGTTATGATTTTTAGACTAGCCACGGTATCAAGAAGGAATACGACACTCTGCGCTTTTGCTTTTCGAAAATAGTTTTCGCATACCCTCAATATTTACATGGAAGGTTACGTGTGACAAGAACTTGGTGAACACTTTGTTTCATCTCATATGGACTATTGCAATCAACTGTGAACGTTAGCCTACAACAGAAAAGTCTGCATACCCCTTTAAGCCTATAGTCGTGATGGTTCCGAGTGGCATGAACTTGGTGAAGCCTTCGCTGTCATCTCATAAGGACTAATGTAACTAATATGAAATTTGGCATACAACAGCACATTTCTGCTTACCCTTTTAAGGATTATAGTCGTGAATGTTATAAGTATAGTAGTTTTAATACTCAAAGAGTACCTAGTGGATATCTTTTGCATAATGTTTATACAGTCAAAGCCTTTATTGTTATCATTAGAAGTAAGAGAAAGAACTCATTTTTACAAAAATCATATTTTAACCCTTTTTTATTTAGCTATTTCCTCGAGCTTTGGTATTTAAAAAACACCATACACGACAGTAGAATTGAGTATAATAGAATCTCAATAGCTTCTTGGACCAGAGCCCATACATTTTCTCCCCATCTCCTTTAGCACAAATAATCAAGAGTTTTCGTTTCATATTCTGGATTTCTATAGTATCGTCCAAGTTTGTCTCAAGTTTCGATCAAAGAAAAACGTTTTTACAAAAAATACAACCGACTTCTAATAAAAACAAAACACTACAAAGTATAAAATAACTTTTTTGACACCGACTTCTTAAATTAAAGTTATTTTATACTTTGTAGTGTTATGTTTTTGGAAATCGGTTGTATTTTTGTAAAAAGTTTTTATTTGTCACTTTTTTGTGGTACCTACCTGCGCACCCATTAACAGCGTACCGGCGTGATGTTATGTTAAGCAATAAAAAGACATGCGATTTTAGCAATCCCGATCCATTTGCTATCATTTATTGAAGAGTTCCGTTGCCTACCTCCGAAGTTCTTCATCAGATCTTCACCAAATTGAAATGGAACCAGTACAGGAAAATATTCTTCCAAACAAAAAAAGAATCATCAAAATCAGCTGACAATTGGCGAAAATATCGCTGAACAAACATTTTTAATGGGATCATCAGATCCTAATTTATACCTTCCATCATCGGCTCAGCAATATGAGATGATGATCACGAGGCACAAATATTTGAATTTCGTTAGAAAGTTTATGAAAAACATTGCATGTGCATATAAAATTTGAGGGTTTTCCTCTATTTTCATGGGATCCCATCATCAGATTCTGACTTAGTAACAATGGGACCAATTGAAAAGTATATCCTTCCAGATAAAACAAGAATTTTTCAAATCGGTTCATAAATGACAGAGCTATGAGGTAACAAATATAAAAAAATACAACCGAATTGAGAACCTTCTCCTGTTTTTGGAGTCGGTTAAAAATAAATCAGCTGCAACCCTTCATTTTGCAAGTGTAACCTACAATATTAGACTAAGATAAATTAGAAAAATACAAAAAAAATATTACGTCACTTACCGACTACCGCAGCAAATTCTTAAATAGGTATTGTTTAATAAAAAAATTAATATAGCAATGAAATATTGACATTAGTTTACAGTTTTCTAAACGACACCACAATTCTGAGTCAATTCTAAAACTGTGTAAAGTGGTCTAGTCAAGTAACATTTGTGAATGGCAACAGTGAGGTACGAGACGATGCGGTATAGGTACAGTCGACCACACGCCAGCAGCGCGATTCTGAAAACATCTCACTGTGTAATCTTAGGTGTTTATTTTATTTTATTTGGGACAAGCCCGCCACACATTCCCAACCACTGCAACTCCTGAAAGCCAGAATCAATAGTGGCGACCACCAGAAAAACGCCGAGCCCATGAAACCTGACGAGTCCCGGAGAAACGATTTAACTGTCTTGGATCCTGCAACGAATTTAATCAGAAAAGTACAGCGGAGGAGTAGAAAAAATAATAATTTCCACTTCCTTCCCTATCAAGCAGGAGACAGAATAGAGCTAGGCCAATAGGCACCAAGGGACATATACAACTGGGTTAAGCCCAGTTGTCAAGCACCACGGATTATATATTAACACTAAAAACTAATGGGTCCTAAATTGTGAGCTACTTTTGATTCCAGTAATAGGTATGGCAAAATCGCCTGAAAACACGGAAATTTGTTCTGGTTTCTACAAGGTCCGTGTAATAAACTACTCCAGATGTAACCTGCATACTATCTAACATAATATTGCGTTCAGTTTGCCAAAGAATACACTCCCATAAGATGTAGTGTGCGGATTGTTCGTATTCATGGTCGGCTGTAGAGCATTGACATAAAGGCGAGGCCACAAGCCTAAAGGAAAATAATTTACTCTTAAAATTGCCATGACCTGTCAGAAATTGGGCAACACAATGATCCACTTCCAGCCATGTCCTATCCAGCCGCTCACGAACGGATAGAAAAAACTGGTGGAGGTGACGGCCTTTAATGGAATTTTCCCACCTACATTGCCATTCGGATAAAAGTTCCTCCCAGACGTCAGTCTGGGGTTTTAGTAATCTACAGATCTTGCACGGTCGCGTTACGGTAATAACTCTGGGTCCGTGATCTTTCTAGTAGTACATAGCAAATCGACTGGGAGAACACCCGCCAGCACCGGTAAGGCTTCAGTACTAACCGTCCTATACGCCTTGCATAAGAATATCAAAGCCAAACGCTGGCTTTGCAGCAATTTACGGCGTACCACCCCTATGGTAGCCCTGTCAGCCCAGACAGGTGCCCCGTAGCACATACAACCCAAGTAAGTAGCCCCATAAATAGTTTTTTAAGGTTTGAAATGAGAGACCCCAAGTAGCTTTGGATATTTTCGTCAAGGCGTAGAAGTTCTTTGTTGCTTTTTTACCTACTGTTTTTATATGATCAATAAATGAAAAGTTCCTTTCTAGTAGCATACCGAGGTAGCACACGGATTCTTTTTTTTTAAAGCGGGTACGTTATTAAATTTAATACTATACCAGGATATTAAGTTGATAGGTTTTATGCGGTGCAAAGGTCAGACGGTTTCGAGCCTAATATATTAAACGTAGTCATGTCAGCCAAGTTCTCGAGTCCAGCCTGAGTGCTTGCCTCAATGAGCAGTAAGGCATCTTCTGCGTAACCGGTTAATGAACAGCCGCATGGGAGCGGAAGCGCGAGGAAATCATCGTAGCCAAAATTCCATACATATGGACCGATAACTGAGCCCTGAGGACATCCCATGGTTAGAGACTTAGAAATGGAATGATGTCCGAGTTTGAGTTTTTTATTTTTTTATTTATTATGGGTTTGCTCTTGACTCTAGTCTAGGTCAGAGATGACAGAGACAAAGTCTACGATGGAGCGAGCTTACCCAGAAGAAGCCTGTGCACTCTAACTTTGAAGAGATTAGGGTTGTAAGCGTTTTGAAACACAGACGCAGGCAAAGAGTTCCACTCCTTTGCTGTTCGCATTTTAAAAGACGTTTGGAAGCGCTGCGTTTCGCGGAGCAGCCGTTTAGAATATACGAAAGAATCAGATATTCGATATTTTTGTAGCAACCACGGGTTTTCATTTTAAGTTGTAGCATCGGCCACCATGCGTTATCAAAAGCGCCAGATATGTCGAGAAAGATTTGAACCACCTATTTATGTTCCTATAAGTTAACAATTTTACGGACAGAGAGAGCCGCGTCGACTGTGGATTTGACAATAGTGAAACCAAATTGGTAATTATAAAATTTAGGTCCATTCGGTAGCAAGCGCGGAACGATAAGTCCCTCTAAGAGTTTTCCCAAAGATCGAAGTAGTGTTATGGGCCGGTAGGACTAAGGGTCATCCGGGGGCTTATTGCCACTCTTCGGAATAATGCGTATATTCGAGGAAAATACCTTCTGCAATGCATCGGTTATATACGGATTAGATCGCGTCGCCCGCTGTTTTACACGCTTCTATAATCATTCTATTAAATATTTTATCTTCACCGGATGATTTTTTGAGAGGTTGTCTCTTGACAACGTTTATGAATTCATCAGTGGATGGAAGGTCTGAATCCGGTGATTCAGGTGGCACCGCGGCACACGCTCTAATCTGTTGGTGGTATTCATTATCATTTTCACATTCTCTTATTTTTATTTTTGACATTTCTGATTTATAATAATTTTTGTTGTTGACATTTTGGAAATATTTTATTAATTTGGTACTTGTTTTGACATTTTAGTTTTTGGTTGAAATCTGAGATTGTACCTATTTATTCTATCTTTTAATAATCGCTCTTTATAATTATAATTCTATTTGATATTTTGAAATTAATAATGACATAATTAGAATTTTTACTGACATTTGTACGCCTAATGGCAAAGCATAGAGCACTTGGAAGGAATGTAACATCTCACACATCTGTGTAACTGTAACCTATGTTTACAAATAAATAATCTGAATCTGAATCTAAAAATTTACTGATGAATCGTCTGGTATTAGAGAATCAAGCAAAAAATCAGTTATTTTTTCAATGCCGGTAGTATGTTTATTATTTACTTTAATGTTCTGAACGTACGCAAGGTCGACAGCTCTATTAGTCTTGAACTCGTGATACAAAGGAGACCATGGACCCTCCTTATCAAGTTTATCAACAACTAGTGGACATCACGCGGTTTCACCCGCGTAGTTCCCGTTCCCGGGGAGTACGTGGATAAAATAGCCTATGTTACTCCCTGATAATGTAGCTATCCATTGCTGAAAGAATTTTTCATAACGGTCCAGTAGTTTCGGAGCCTATTCATTTCAAGCAAACAAACAAACAAATCTTTCCTCTTTATAATATTAGTGTAGATTTTCCGGAGTAAATTACCCTTAGATTTTTCAACCGATACTCTTTAGCGTGACTTGGCAACTCTAATAGTACTTAAAGCAAGATTAAGGGGGTCTCCGATAACCTTTCGTTTTTCAAGCTTATTAAGTTGTGCGCTCTGCGATAGCTTTTACGTTGTTCAACAAGGTAGTCATTCCACCAATCACATCTACGAACATTGGTCATGGACGCGACCAATAGCAATGTCAGCACAGTAAGTGAATTTTTTGTTTGTATGGATTGACAGCTCGTTTGTTGTTCACTTCACCAAAGCTTACACGATGGATTGCTGGTTTACGCAGAAAACTAGCGCCGTGGATTCGTGCATGGGCCTCGGCATTATGCTAAGCGTTAGCCATTTCAAGCGGTAGTGACGCATATTTCCGTCTAGTATATAACTATTATTAGAATATGGTTAAAACCACTTGTTTCTGTAATCAAACTTTTGTTATACAATCATTTTATGAGCGTCACTTTCATGTGCATAAACAGTTTTTCTTTCTTTCTTTTTAGATATTTGCAGAATCGCACTGCTGGTTCGTTTACTTTGACGTACGGCCTATTATACTACGACTAAGATGTAGTGACGTGAAACAAGTTTGTGAATCAAGTATCAAGATTCACAGACTTGTTTCCTATATCTATACATATAATAACTAGCACTTCGGCCGCGACTTCGTCCGCGCTGCAGTTTTCTTAAAAATCCCTAATTTTTTTCTAGACATGTTATACACTAAAACCTTCGCAGTTTTTTAGTTTATCGTGAACATACAAATGACGCGGCGGAGGACTTTGTTTTATAATATGTATTGAAATAGTAAATCGTAGGGTGTATGTTTCCAATTGGCGAAAAAACTACTTAAGAGATTTTGTTCAAATTTTGCACAAATAATCCTTAGAGGTACGGTCAGATTTTAGGCTATATAATTACTCTGCAGTTTGGTAAGAACAACTTCGAGAGAAAGTTGGGCAGCATCCACAGAGACTTCCAACAGAGACCCCAATTTGTGGACATAGCTCACAGAATAAGCAAGCTGAAGTATCAATGGGGCGGCCATATAAGCCGTAAAACCGATGACCGTTGAGGCAGACGAGTTCTTGAGTGGAGACCGCGAATCGGCAAACGTAAGTTACGACGCCCTCATGCTAGATGGAGCGACGATCTTAACAGGGTGGCTGGTAGCAGAGTTAACGGATATCGAGTCAAATGATATAGTGTTATAAGATTTGCATTGCCCAATGTCAAAAGCAGTGATTTTGACATAATATTGAACAGGGAAAAATTTACCGATAGTAATAGAATTTGCCGATAAAACGGTTTTCCTGGGAATTACGCATGTCCCAAGGCTACAATGGGGCCCTGATATAACATCTCTTTCAGGACGGCTAATCTCAGCAGCTTATGCTGTTAAGAAAATCCGCCAACCAACGGATGTCGATACCGCGAGACTGGTCTATTAGGTACTTTCACAGTATCATGTCTTACGGTA
This sequence comes from Lacanobia wlatinum, assembly GCA_947578705.1. Lineage (NCBI taxonomy): Eukaryota > Metazoa > Arthropoda > Insecta > Lepidoptera > Noctuidae > Lacanobia > Lacanobia wlatinum. The sequence continues at coordinate 18,559,795 of OX388046.1, read as the reverse complement.
TTTTACTATGGGGACGGGTTGCAGACATTGAGTCTATTTTTATTCTGCAGAAAAGAGCCATCAAAGCGATATACAATCTCCGTCGGTGCGATTCTCTAAGGGAACTGTTTAAGAATATTAACATCGTGAGTTCGTGGCAGTACCTTGTCAATACATTTACGAAAACATCCTGTGTGTCAGAAAGAATTTAAATCTTTTTACTAAAAGAGGCGACAGATATAATTATGGTACTAGAAATAGGGACCAATTAGTAAAACCAGGTTTCAGACTGGCTAAAGTAGCCTTATCTTTCATGGGGTACTGTTTAAAAGGTTATAAAAGATACCTCCCTATATATTAGAACTAAACGAGAAAATTTAAATCTTGTACGCGCACACTATGCAGGCAAGCATATTTTAAGTTAGGGGATTATATTGAAGATAAAAATGCTTGGCTGAATGCTGGTCCTGCTCCACAGCCACTAGAGCGCACAAAATAATCTGTTAGCATTTGGAAACATAGTTGGACCGGCTGAAGATTGTAAGAAACCAATGTTTGTATTGTATAGACTCAATTTATTTAGCATTGTATAATTTTTCATCCATTTTAACGGCACATGTGTGAGTACTGTGTACCTTAAACTTAGGCTATAGCTATCAGTTTTAGGTTTGTTTTTGACTTGAATGTATCCTGGCGGTTGGGAGTGTCATGCTCACTCAAAAGTCTAGCTGATGGTAGTTTGCGTTGGATCATTTGGCTCCCTTCAAAATGGTTGAGCTAAATGGTGCTAGCGCATGCGTCATGTTCGTGAACAGGCGCTGTCAGTTGGGACTGGTCATTGCTCATCTGCCATGGTTTATTTTATAAATATTTCTTTGAATTGTTCCTTTTTTTTCCCGGACGCTTTTATTCTGCTCGTCTTTTACATCGTTCTCACATGTATGTATAATTTCAACTAGATGTAAACAAAACTTGGTAACAATTTATTATTTTTAAAAGAGTGTCCATGGAGTTTCTTGCACGTTCTTCTCCATTCTTGAGGTGTATGTGCCCGATTGGCGCAAAAACGACTGAACAGATTTTGTTCAAATTCCGCATAAATAATCCTTATAGGTACGGTCAGGCTATATGCTTTATATTATTACGCCATGTGCTATGGAGGATGAGCAATACTCAAAAATGTCTGTTTTGAACGAGAAAGTGCACATGGTTCGATCCTCACCAACAGATATTATTTTTGTATTTATTTTCTCTTTTGAAATGTATTTCTACACCATAGTAATGTCAAAATTAAAATAAAATGGGTTTTCGCGTACTTAAAATAAAATTTAAATTAATATTCGACGTTTTTCCCAACAGTTTCGCGAGGAATTGTTATAAGAAGCCACTATATATTATTAAATTGCATTTACTTATGGGTCTAACCTTAGCAATGATTATCATCACGCTATTACCTTCGAGGAGCCAAGCTGTCAATCAATTTCACATAGCAGGGCGGTTGTACGTCAGGCCTTGCGTTCGACGTGACTAGGTTTCGATTCTTGCGTAATAAATCTTGTTTTTGTTCACTTTTTTCATTCATAATTTTATTCTATAGTAAATAATTAGAATTTTGGATTATTAATTCATTTCAACAGTGTGTAAAAACAAAAGTGATATGATAAATTTTGCGTTAAGAATCGTTCCCGAAATATCAATAAGTCTGGGTTGCCTTTTCCAAGTAAATTGAGATCGGCTTCCAGTGTTACCAGATGCAGCTTTATACCAGTATTTTATATGGAGTGAATTCCTTTCTGACCTTCACATCCCAGTACCTATCTGGGTGACACCCGTTGGCAAGACTGCTGTCCAATTTTCCGGGTTCTGACTACCCGTAACGACAGACACACATACCTCGACATATAGGTACCTAAATTTTTACGAAAATACTAATTGAATATTGGAAGTAATTTTTTTTGTGTATTAAATGAAACCAATGGAAGAGTCTTTAATGACTAAAGTGAGACGGCTAAAAACTCTTTCATTAGGTTTGAAGCTGGCCGCATGACGCTCGACGGTTTGCCGGACAGACACGTCGTGTCACACTCGATGCCCTGCACGTCGCCTGTGGTACCGAATTTATTGAACGTAAAATTAAATTATATGAGAATATATTCTGTTGCTTGGCTGTCGATAGTTCTATTCAGTAGTAAATAGGTTGTGTGTGTATAGTTTTGGTCGTTTCGGTTTCTGATTGCTTTGCAAAATTCTCATCTCGCCTACATTTTCTTCGTTGGCTGGCTTAATTTCGTTTTATTTTGGTTGGAAAATATTCCATTCGTTACCTGAAACTAAAAATATATTATTGATCTTTTCGTCATTAAAAATATAAAAAACAGGTGTAAGTATTTATTCTGCACAATAATTTATAGTCGTTCCATAGGTTTGTTTTTTTAGTTTTGATTTTCAATCCAACTGTTCCGCCCTAATAATAAAGTTCGACTTCAATATTATATATTTGGTTTGTATTGTATACAATCTGATTGGGTCTCGATTGTTCTCAAAGTTTTCTGTTTTTGTGACTTAGTTTGTGGCCTCTAAAATTTATATTATTTTATCTATATAGTATACTGTATTATATTATTTTAAAGTTAAAAATAGTGACCTTTTAAATTCTAAAAATGACATTTCGAAAAAGGAGTAACCTATATCAAAATTGTGTAAGGTCGAAAAGGAGCAGGTTAGCTCAATCTCTCGAAACTGCTCCAGAACGCGAAGCTCGGCTATCTACCTATAGCGAGCGTCTAGCGCACACTCGCAGTGAAGCGCGGCTACAGGTTGCGGATAATAAGTATGTGATCTTACGGTCTCTCGGAAGCAGTGAAGCGCGTGCGGCACGGCTTTAAGTGGATAGGGAGCACCATACTGAGTCTCGCACCACAGCTCAGAGCCGCACTCCTTACTAGATTTGAGAGCGAGTTCGCAATTTATTCGTTCTACTATTTCACGGGTGCTCGAAAGCTCTGAAGAACGTGAGGCGAGTCCTAGCGCAGATCACTCTCAGCAAGCTTTGTCGCGTTCATTGGCGACGGATAACCAGCGAGAGGAACGTACCGACGGCGCTGTTGATCTGTCGCAAGAGCGAGTCAGAATTCAGGATTCAAGGGTTCGGGCAACTCAGTCAGACAAACAGCGTGAGGTGCAACCAGCTCAAGACCTTCTGCGTCGTTCGAATCCTCGATCTTTTAAATGGCGAGCATCCTAAGTCCAATCATTTTTAAAAAAAAACATTTGGTTCTACAACAGTGCCTTTCAGTTGACTTCGTTCGGGGCTCATCAAATCACTCAAATAGGGTTCATACCTACTTTTAAGGTACAGGGGCAGGTGTACCATCTGTTCGGGTCCCTTCTACCAACGGACGTGGCAAAATTTTTACAGGTCTATTTTATCTCTGATTTTGACGAACAAGCCAATATTCGAAACCAACACATTCCTAACTTGGACTTGGGCTTATAAGGGGATTGACGACTGTGTTGCATAATTTGAACCCGCACATTAGCAACTTCAAAGCCGCCTTAGAATCAGTGCCTGACCGCGAGCGTGGTAGTTTCAAATTTACTATCAGCGCAGACAGAAGGCCAACCGCAGCCCATCCAGGGCGATACAATGCTCCAACCACGAACGAGGTAGCTGTCCTCTTAGTTGATCAGGAATGCGACAAAAGGGATATTATATTGCGTACGCGTGACGACCGCTTGCAAAGAATCAACGAGACGCATCGCGCTTACGATTCCCTGCAGTATCCTCTGATATTTTGTCGGGGAGAGGATGGCTACCATTTCGCTCAATACAATGTTGATCCCCAGAAAAGTGCCACAAATTTCAGGAAATAGACGTCCGGTATACAGTTGTAAAGTTATTTGGTCCAGCTTAGGGTTAACGGGGGATATCTTCAGTTTTTTCGTGGGCTTTATAGCCAGTTTTTGGTAGATGTCTATGCCAAAATTGAGACAGAGCGTTTACTTTTTATCAGAACGAACCAAAGAAAGCTGAGAGCCGAAAATTATGTTCATTTTAGGGACGCGATGCAGCATGATTCGGATGCAGAGAACATTGGAAGGATGGTGATTCTCCCTTCTACCTTCACAGGAGGCCCACGGTACATGCATGAAAGAACTCAAGACGCTTTTTGTTACGTGCGTAAGTTCGGCCGTCCGGACCTCTTTATTACCATCACCACCAACCCTAAATGGTCGGAAATTACCTGTGATCTCCTAACCGGTCAGGCGCCGTAAGATAGGCTTGACATGATCTCTCGAGTGTTCAATTTGAAGCTGAAGTTCCTTATGGATCTCCTCACGAAGGCAAAAGTGTTTGGTGCAGTCCGATGCCACATGTATTCCGTCGGGTGGCAAAAACGTGGCTTACCCCACGCGCATTTGCTTCTGTGGTTGGAGGAAAAGATAAGGCCCATCGAGATAGATCAAATCATTAGTGCTGAGCTGCCGAACGCCGACGTCGTGTCCTGCACCAAATCGTTAAGAGTCACATGGTGCACGGTCCCTGTGGTGCTTTTAATACAAATTCTCCATGCATGAAAGAGGGACGTTGCTCTAAAAGATTCCCAAAACCCTTTGCTATAGAAACTGTAACGGGTGAGGATGGATACCCATCGTACCGGCGCCGATCTCCTGCGGAGGGTGGTAGTTACGCCGAAATAAACATGCGTGGACAGTCGGTCCAGATTGGCAACAGATGGGTTGTTCCATACTCGCCCGTTCTCTCAAGGACGATTCGAACGCATATTAATGTTGAGTCGTGCACCAGTGTTCAATCAATTAAATACATTTGTAAGTACATCAATAAGGGCAGCGACCAGGCTAAGTTCGCTTTGCAGAGTACTGATCGAGACAAAGTGACCAAGTATCAGTCTGGTCGCTATATCAGCACTTCCGAGGCAGTTTGGCGGATTCAGGCCTTCTGTATACATGACCGAAATCCAACAGTCATGCATTTGGACGTTCATTTAGAGGACGGCCAGCGCATATTATTCGATCCCTAAAATGTCGCAGAACGTTTACAAAATCCGCGCCAGACCACGCTCCTGGCATTTTTAAAGTTGTGTGGTGAAGATGAGTTTGCAAAGTCTCTTACGTATGACGTAGTGCCGGCGTACTATACGTACGACAAGCAAAGAAGCGTATTTAGTAGACGTCGACGTGGACGACCCGTGGAAGGTTTTCCGGGAATTTTTATGGACTTATGCATCACGCATTAGGAAGGGTTTACACTGTGCATCCCGATAATAGCAAGTGCTATTATTTGCGATTATTGCTACACACAGTACGGGGCCCAACGTCGCTTGCATTCCTGAGGTCAGTTGATGACATTGAGTTTCAATTTAATTTAAATTTTGACATTGAATATTTTCTTTTTCTTTTTTTGTTGTTTTGTTAAAGTGATTTTGTACGCCTTAAATGGCAAAACATGCAGCAACCTCATCATTATTTATAAGACCTGTATGCTGTACTCGTGTTTTACAAAATAAATATATCTATCTATCTATCCCACATTCCGTGCAGCTTACGTAGCACGTAACCTTCTTGACGGCGATCAGCACTGGGATGACACTCTGACAGAAGCCAATGTCATTTTAGTGTTTTGTAGTGTCGCAAACCCAGGTTTACTGTGGGAAAATCATCAGCATCATCTGTCCGAAGTCTTTTTAAGAGCATTGAGGTGTACTACAGAAGGTGACGTTGAACATAGTGATGAACGCGTTTTGAACAGTTGTCTTTGTTCATTTCAAGATTTGGTAATTTCAATCGTTGGCCATCCACTGGTCGAGTATGGGTTACCGGCTCCACAACCATTGGCGTATCAGGACCGAAGAAACCGAGAATACGCCGCCGAAAGCAATTACAACCCGGGCGCAATGGCTGCCATTGTAAACGACCACGTCACGATGTTCACCTCGGAGCAAAAGGACATTTTCGACACAGTTCTCCAAAGTGTTGAGCTTAGCCAGGGTAAAATGGTTTTCTTGGATGCTCCTGGCGGAACGGGAAAAACTTTCATTTCCACTGGTATCCTGGCAGAGATCAGGAAGCAAGGCAAAATCGCTATTGCGGTTGCATCTTCTGGAATCGCTGCCACACTGCTTCCTGGTGGAAAAACAGCGCACGCTATGTTTAAAATACCCATAGATTTAGAAAGCACCGAAGCTTCTGTGTGTGGGGTGTCACGCAACAGTGACAAAGGTCGCGTGCTCAGAGATTGCTCTTTGGTCGTATGGGATGAATGAACTATGGCGAGTAAGAAAGCAGTAGAGGCTGTAAACAGAACCCTGCAGGACATACGTAGGAATCAACATTTGATGGGGGGTGTCACAGTTCTGTTTAGCGGCGATTTCCGGCAAAATTTGCCTGTGATGACGCGAGGAACTAGGGCTGACGAGGTGAATGCTTCGTTAAAACGGTCGATTCTATGGTCACGAGTTCATAGACTGCGATTGACCATCAATATGCGTGCTCAGTTAGGCGGAAATACACAAGCTCAGGAATTCTCCGATGTTCTTTTAAAAGTTGGTAAAGGCACTCTACCAGAAGAAAACGGTGAGGTGGACCTACCAGAAACCCTTGGTAGAGTACAGTAGAGTACTCCCAGTATAGAAGAACTGATTCGTCTGGTGTATGAGGACCTCAGTCGAATACCGCACCAAGAGAACTCTTGGGTATGTGAACGGGCCATTTTAATGCCTAAAAATGTCAAGCATTATGTTAAAATTGAAGAAAATGAAGTGGTATTCACCTCCATAAACACTATGGTGAAGCAAAATGACGCCACACATTATCCGGTAGAGTTTCTGAATTCGCTTACGGCAACTGGACTACCAGCGCACATTATCCAGCTTAAGGTTGGTGTCCCAATTATGCTCCTTCGAAATTTATCTCGGCCAAAGGCCTTTCCATTTCGAGCACGTGCAGTTCCCTGTTAGTGTATGCTTCGCTATGACCATTAACAAGTCTCAGGGGCTGATGCTGAGGGCTGCATGCGTTGACTTTCGGACCAGCTGCTTCTCACACGGGCAACTGTACGTTGCTTGCTCCCGCGTTACCAGTCCTGACTCCCTGTATATTTTGGCTCCTGAAAGCAGGACCAGGAACGTGGTTTACAGAGAAATTTTATAAATATTATTAATTCTTCATTCAAGGTGTGTTGTTAGAAAATTTAAATTTTTGTGTAAATGTCTTTTGAAGATTTAATCGTTAAAAAAATATCAGCATAACAGAATTCTCTATGGTAATTGGCATTTTTGTTTTGGCTGTTTTGTGTGTTAATAAAATAAATAAGACCAAGGAATGAATAGCGAACCCAGAATTATTATTATAACAGTAGCTTTGAGCTATTTTACGAGCATGTCGCGAACGAAGTCGCGGGCAAGAGCTAGTGTAATAATAATAATACATTTATTTCAGATAACACGGATCCAATGGGTTAGTAACAATAGTCTTAAACTTATGTTAATGCTTAATTAATAATTTCGACAATCTACAGGTGACAAGCGACTGCACCATCGGGCTATCATGCCTATCGTCTTTAGCGCATAGAATACTGCTGGGGCTGCCCCGTCTATTTAGCAGCGAGGCCGCTCTCTTACGCTGCACAGCATTGGAGTAGTCGGTACGTGCTTCAGCGAACATAGTTGACGCGCTACAGAACCAAGGCAGACGCAACAGCATTCTAAATGTGTTGTTATATTGGATCCGCAGAGCATTGTAGGCCTTTTTGGTGTAGCCGAACCACAGGCTCCCCAAATACAGCGACATGCAATATGCTTTAAACAGCGTTATTTTGACCGCGTTTTTTTGTTTGGACATCGCTCCGTCCTAATAAATCCTAACTCGGTTATCTTAGTTCCGCCCGCTATCGAGGCCTAACACCGAGTGCCACTCTTGTTCTCCGAGCCCCTCCAACGTCCCGAACGTCGAGCGTCGCCGACCAGCTACCTGTCGGTTTTTTGTACAATTTCTTAATGACTGGGCAAGGGTGCCTGTGGGTTTTACCCCGAGTCAAATTTGCAGCACGAGTTAGTTGATTACTCGGGTATCAGGTATCCAGGCGCCTTGATTATGATGCTATCCGCTAACGACTATCGACTCTCAGAATTTGTGAAGAAGGTCTAGTTTTAACTAACGTAGAATATTGCTTTCAACAACCGTTTGGCACATGTGTGCATTAGTTTCCCCTAACACAAAGATTAAGTGAGATTTCTAAGGACCAAATTATCATGTTACGCAATTTAAAACGGATAACATATTTTGTAATTCTCAAAATGAAGTGACAGGCTGGCCCTTATCATTAAAAAGACAATTTATGATCCTTCTAAGTGTCTGACAACATGTGAAGTGTTTCGAAATAAATTAAATATTGTGTTTATTAAGAGTGACGGATAGTCACAGCATATACATATCGACTTCTGTGACCCAAAAATATTACGTAAATAAATAAATTTTTAGTACGGGGTTTACTACTGGGGGTCAAACAAGAAAAATTTTCAAACTGTATTGTGACACATCAAATGAAAGGGTTCCCTACAGATTACAGGAAAGACTGTAAGAAATGTATAGTGCTAAAATAACATGTTAAAAAAATTACATTGGTTCGGAACCCTTTGCACGCCAGTATAACTCGAACTTGGCCTATTTTTTTGTAAATAATAGTCAAATGAGTCTTTCAATATCTTAAAAAATTTCATTCTAAATGAACATAATATGGGAATATTTTAAATTAATAAAATAAAACGAACTCCGAACTAATATTTTGACAGTTCAAGTTCAGATTCCATAGACGGCGTTATGCATTTGATCTAATTATTTTAACCGAGGTGTTAAGATTAGAATATTCGTCAACAGGAGTGTGCTTACATTTGCTAAGCTTAAGTTGAGTTTCTTAAGAGGAAATACGGGCGGCGGTCGTATGCGGTCGCGATCCTGATCGATGTGAAGGAACGACGGAGAAGAAGAAAATGCGAACATAATTTCTGTGGTGTCAAGGAAAAAGGGGATGAGTCAAAAATGTTGAAAAATGAGTTAAATACACAGTTCGATAGAGAATTTTACGAAGTGTTACGGCAAAATGAGATGAGTCAATAGAATGTATTTTTATTTCGTGAATCTCAAAAAACAAAACGAGTCTTGTCATTTAACAGCGAAACTAAAAAGTAAAAAAGGAGTTATGTGTACTCATCTCCTTATAACATTCGTAATTCTTCACTTATTGAATTGGCATAGTGAGATAAGTCGACTCGTGCCTAAATTCGTATTCGTGGTTCCGCGTTAGTTGCATTTTGCGCGCGAACTTGAGGTGTTTTGACGTGTGGTAAAAAACCTAAAAATTAGTTTACGTGTGTATTTCAGTGTTAAAACCAATAAAGATGAATAGGATTAACAGGATTATGTCACTAGCTCTAAATGAAAGTTCCACTGAACGTAAGTATGATTGTTTTATAACTTTTACCATTCTAACCTTTAAAGTTGTGATTACATTGAATGACTATTAGTGTAATTTACATAGATTATTATTGCAATTGTTTTATAATTGTTAGATAAATGAGATTAGTGGGTGGTTTATTGCAAGTCAGTACCTAGTTGATAGTTGGCGCGCTGCGTCAAGAGTTCACGACCGGAGTTTGTAGGTACTCGCGCTCACCGCGAAAATTGTAGGTATTCGCACTCGCCGCGAATATTGTAGGTATACTCACATATATTTATTTATTATTAACAAGTTGTGGGATTTTATAGATTCACAAGAAAATGTAACAGAGAATCACTGCAGCAGCACGTCGATGAATGTTTCTGGTGTCAGCAGTGAGGTGACCGAGGAGCAACTGCATGCTGCCCAAATCATGGAAGACTTGCTCACTCCTTCTGACCTCGGATTCCAGTACCCTGATTTTCCAGCTGGTTGGTAATTATAATTTTAAACATAAATACTCACGTCTATATATCCCTTTATAGGTGTATTACAACACTCACATTTCTCCGTCTCTATCATTTGTAGACTGAAGATAGCGATTACAAGCGTTATTGCGTTTTTTTTTCTTCTTATTATTAGCTAATTCAACAAATTATTACCCAATGCATTTTCTTCATCATTCAGGTCATCAAACATTGTCGGATGAAGATTTACGGATAACCCCAGAGCAGATCGAACCATCTGATTTCAGCTCGGATGATAGTGTAGTGGATAGGACCTACCGACCAACTCCTGAAATCGACAGTAGCTCTTCATCCGAGACTTCTTCTCTTCAAGGAAATAACCCTACTGTTGAAGTTACGAGAACAAGAAACATACGAAAAATAATTAAAGCTAAACGAAATAAGGGATTGACATACACAACAAAGACAGGCAAAATAATTCAGTCAAGAAAAGTTACCCCTCTACCCATTTGCCGTAAAAAATGTTCAGAAAAAATTGGTGCAGATTCCCAGAAAACACTTTTTGAAGAATTATGGGCATTGGGTGATTACAACAAACGTTCTGCATATTTGTCATCATTAATATTAGATATACCAAAAAAGAGCCAACGCATACGTAATTTACATAACGAACCTAAGTCAAGGAGTATTAATCATATTTACAACTTAAAAGTAAATGGCACTATGGTGGAAGTATGTAAGGGATGTTTCTTAAAAACATTTGGAATATCTAATAAATGTGTCGAAGTGGCAATAAAAAAGAAATCTGTAAGGTTATCTGGAATTTCAAGCCCTGATAAACGTGGATTAGTTGCACCTTCTAATAAGATAGGGGATGATGCAATACAGGCAATTAAGGATCACATTAATTCTTATCCTTTATACGAATCGCATTACAGCCGAAGTCATACAAACAAACGCTATTTACCGACAGGGCTGTCACTAACAATAATGTACGAAATGTACAAAGAAAAAGTCACCAATCCCGTATCTTACACCTATTTTGGAAATGTTTTTCGTACCATGGGTCTATCTTTTAAGAAACCTTCTTTGGACACCTGCAATACATGTGACGCATACAAAATGAAAATTAAACTAGCTTTACCGCCAGATTCAGAAATTTTAAAGAAGGAACTTGAGGTCCACCAGTCAGAAGCCGATACAGGTTATTCTATGAAAAAAAAAGACAAAGAAGAGTCGAGCGATATTAAAAGAGTTTATTGTTTTGACCTCCAGCAATGTCTTCCAACCCCTTTTTTAAAGACAAATATCGTTTTTTACAAACGGCTGCTGTGGACGTTTAACTTAACAATTTACGACTGTTATAGCAAAAAAAGCTATTGCTACATGTGGAGCGAAGCTGACGGAGGACGTGGAGCTAATCAAATAGCGTCGTGCCTCTACACATTTTTAACGACATTGCCATCACATGTAAAAGAAGTTACCTTTTATTCCGATACGTGTGGCGGACAAAACAAAAATAGCCACGTTGCTGCTATGTTTTTATGCATAAGCAAAATGAAACCAGGTTTGCTAATAAATCACAAATTTTTAGTTCCCGGGCATACGCACATGGAGTGCGATTCTGTACATGCACAAATCGAACGAAAGAAAAAAAGAACTGATATGGCTATACATTTGCCGAGAGACTGGTACAACCTAGTCAGAATGACGAGCCCAAATATTTCTGTCGTGGTAATGGACAACAATATGTTTCTGAACTTCGCCAAATTGTATAAAGGCCCATTGCAGCTACGAAAAGTAGATACATCTGGCGAAAAATTCATATGGCATGATGTAAAATGGTTTAGATTCAGTGGTGAACATGAACCTGGAGTAATTCAGTTTAAAACAAAATTAGAAAATTTGGCTGAATTTAAGGAGATTTCTTTCTGTCGAAGGGGCAAATCAAATGAAACTTTGAATCCCGAGAAATGTTATGAATGTCAAGTGACTATAAGTCAAGAAAAAAAACGTGATCTTCTTAGTATTCTTCATTTAATTGACAATAGTTGCCATGACTTCTATAATAGATTAGAAACAAGTGCAAACACACGAGATATAGATCCCGATATCGATGAGTTCAGCGAAGATTAAGGTTACAGTATTATGTTTGGTATTTTGCATTTGTTTTAGTTTAATTTCATTTATTTTTATTAAAAGCGTTCATGCATGAAGATTAAAAAGGTTGATGAATAATGAAGCAACAAAGCTTTGCTTGGAACGAAGCAATTGAAGTGCCATAGTCTATTCCTACCTCAATAGGAGTCAGGTGTGATGATTTATGTATATTATTGAAAACCTGACAATATTTTAATACATAAATAATAACACATAAAGAGACGAGTCAAAAAAAAAGATTTTTTTATTCTTTTTTCTTGTTATGGAAAAAGGAGTTATGTCAATTATTTTAATTATTAATAAACAAAAATATTTTTCAGATACATAAAAAAGACGACTAAATTGTTAAATAAAAATTAAAACAAATTTGTATTATGTATTTCTATATATTTTTGATTAAAGTGCATTTATCTTAAAAAAACTAAAAAGCGTTTTCTTTAATAGGCCCTGGTGAAAAGTTGTGTTTTTTGACTCATCCCCTTTTTCCTTGACACCACAGATTTAAGGAAGTCACTCAAATGCGCATAATTTTACGTATACTGATATAAATTGCTGACATACACCACAATCAAGAAGATGGTAAGGTTATTTTAGAAGATAGCCTGTGTTGTCCCGTTGCTTCATCATTTCTTCATCATTTCTTCTGTGTACCAGCGTCGAACCCACCGACCAAGCTGACCATTAATACGGATAATGTTGACAAATGTTTTGGGGAAAAATAAGTAAAATATTTCCATGAAAACGGCCATGGAAGATAATAATAAATATCATCAAATTAAGTTTTATGATTTCTGTTAACATATTTCATTTGTTTAGAACTTTGCAAGGGCAGTCGGCTGAAAGTCACACATATCCAACAAACTGTCATAGTAGCTGAAGTATGATTACGGCTGATTGTTGCGGCATGTTGTTCCAGTGACGTTGTTTTCATTCAAAGGATCCCCTTATCCCCAATTGTTTTCTGTTTAGTTTCAAATCTGTTCAATTCCCAGTGAACCCATGATACGTCAAGACCAGCTCAGGGCCAGAAATTATCCGTTGCGGGTTTCACATTCCAGTGGATCATGGGGAACTATAGATCCCCAGGCAACGACGCCAGAGACAAACTCGCGAAGAGAGTTTCCGAGATGGTAGTGCTGGACTCGTACCCACTTCTCCTCCCTTTCGTATAGTTTTGTAGGTACATGAATTTGCCAGAAGATCAACTGAACTTCGTGATAACAAATGGTCACGGGCAACAATGGCAGGCAGTTAAAAATGGCAATGTCAAGCCTATACACAACTAAACGACTTCACAGCCCAAGCAGAAATACCCTCCGAATAACAATAGGTATAGTTACGAGTCATTGCCCACTAAAAACCTTTTTTCAACATAGGCGCCAAAACCAGCCCAATGTGTAGAGGTTGCTTCGACGCCGAGAAATCAGTCGCCAAATTCATGCTGAAAATGAGGCCTTTGCTTACCGACTCGAACAAATCCTTGAAACGGTGAGGTCGCTCCGCAAAACCTATGAAGCACCTAAGAGGCTTCTGTGCATTTCGGTGGAGCTAGGCTAGCTAACCTATCCAGGACTCCTACGCACAACGGACCGAATGAGAGTCTAAGTGCGGATAACGGAGTCTCTACTCTACTCTATCTGTTGCGGGGGTAGATTTCTCTTGCATTTGTTTTCCCACTTCCAACTGTATGTAGCTCTATCGCGTGTAAAGAACCCTAGCAACTTTTTAAACCTTGTCTATGGAAAAGCATTATATTCAAAACGTTCATCATTACAAAAAAATACTAGGGCTGGTATTTTGAATAGAAGAGGTGAGTATATAGCAAATGCCTTGCATAATAGTCGTCTTAATTGCTAGTTCTAAGAGAGTTCAAGCAATGCTAGTTGTTGACTTTTCGTATATCTTATCTTAGCGATCTTACCGAGCAACATCATTTTACTATCCGACATACACGCGAACGAAGTCGCGGGTAACAACTCTTCAAAGCTGAAGTGTTTGTTTGAATGTTTGGTTCAACGCGTCGAAGAACACTATAGGCTATACATACCTACTACAAGCATGTTTTTTTGCTTTAAAGGTATTTCCTATTATTGTATTGTTACTTACATAAGTTGATGAAATAAACATTTTTATTTATTTTATTTATTTATACATATATAACATAAAGCTACGTCCAATAGGATCAGAACATTAATGAAAAAAACAGACGCGGATGAAGTTGCGCGGGTCAGCTAGTAGATATATAGATTACAAATAAATCGCTTTTATAATACAGTCTCAAGGATAGGTAAGTTAATGAAAACACAGAATAGAATCAAAATTTATTTTAGTGTAGCTAGTAACCAAACTTTCAGTCCAAATACTCCGACAACCAATCATGATACTTCTCCACGTCTATGAAGGTTGTGTACTGATTAGGGTCACAGAAAGTTGATTCATATTTACTGGGAGATTGAGAGACTATGCCCCGGATATACCACGACCCTGACCGCTGGCTAGCGTCACCTGGCGTGTCCGGCACAAAGATCATGAAACCACTACCGCTGTCACCATTGCAAGCTGAGGTCCCTGAAACGAGAAAATATTGATAATTTGGAAGAAAAGCGAAACAGGGTGTAAAGTTCCGCAAACCTTCATTGAAAAGGGAGGATGCTCCGACTAGACGGTTGCTGTGTCTGGTGGGCATCTGCCCGGTAGTTGACATTCAGACTGTTGTATATATGTGTTCAAATTGCACGGAAAACTCTGATACCGCGATGCAGGATTTCGTTCAGTAGTTTGCTACTGGCGGGATAGATGACGCTGCGGTACTTTTTGTTACCCACACATCATTTGGCCGTTTCTGGAATTTGGATGGACCGTGGTATTTAAAAGAAACTAACATGTAGGCGATGACAAAGACATCGATCGTTTGCTTCGCTGGCTCACTCTATACTCTCCTTTCAAGCCCGTAAAAATGAACATTTTCGTGTTAGGGTGCCTTTAGTTCCCGAGCCCACTTTACTCGCTCTTGGACTAATTATTATCTTCGAGAGTTCTCGGACTTGAAGTCTCGCCATCAGGGCTGAACTAGCAATGAGTGTAATATGCCAAATAATCGAATATCAAATTGATCGACCACTATAAATCAAACGTCTGAATACTCGAACGTTTGTTATATGAAATGGTTAATAAATCAAACATTCAATTTATCGCACACTCAATACATCGAATGTTTGTTTAATCGTGCGTTCAACAAATTGCATATTCATGCTTGCGTTTCATCTGTCTGTTACACATTGTATAAACGAATTCAGTATATTAATATTTCGATAGATGAATATGTGATTCGTTGATCACTCGATTAAACAAACATTCGATATTTTGAACACTCGATGTATTATTGACTGTGCGATATATTGAATGTTCGATTTATTAACCATTCGATATTATGAACGTTCGAGTATTTAGACGCTCAATTTATAGTGGTCGATCAATTGATATTCGATTACTTCGCATTTGATTTGGCATAGTACACCCGTCGCGATACCGTGTTTTTTTTTAAGGCCCACCATGGTCTCACCTGATGATAAGCGACGAAGTGGTCGACAATAGGGCACGCTTGCCCTGGAATAACCTGTTCACTCTTTTTCCTTAAGATCCCAGGTTTTAGTTATCAGGAAACATTGCGGCAAGGGATTCCACTAAGGAGTGTAATTCCCTGCCTGCTAAGGAGCTGTACGAATAATGAAAGAATTTCCATTTTTTTATGTGTATGGGTAGGAAATTAGTCCACATATTTTGTTTTGACCTGTTTAAATGCGTTTCTTTCTACTCACCATTAGCAAATCCCGCACAAAATTTATTGTCGTTCAGTAACTTATTAAAGAATGTTGGGTTACTTTTAAAGCAGTCCAACTTCGATACTATAGGAATGGTTATTCGCTGCAAATCGGTGGATATTTCATCTTTGCTATTCAATCCCCAACCTACCACCTGAAAAATTAATTATAATAATTACCATGTGTCCTCATGAACTTATATTGGTGGTTGCACATCTCTCTCGGTATCATAAGCTATTGATATTGGAATAGGCTAGTTTCCACCATCAATAAATCGCAAATCTATTTAGTCCGTCAGTTAGAGTATTGAAAAATAATGGATACGTATTTTTTGTTTTTATAAATCAATGAATATTGAAAAAGATAAAATGCATCAAAACTCGGGAGAAGGGGCTGGTGACGTCACGTCGCTAGTAAAATTGTACTATCGTAGTGACGTCACGCGAGTTTTCAGCGTACTGCATTTTCGTCATTTTTTGTTTATGTGAAAAAAGAAAAAATATGTGTCCAATATTTTTTTCGAAATCTATCTGACGGACTAATTTGTTTTTTCAGTAAAATACTCTATTACTGTGGGCTTACTATGGAAAGTGTTGTTGGTTAGAAAAAACGATTGTATTTAAAAATCTGCTACAAAATAGGCACACAACACAAGTGTACGGTAAGCGCGACAGTTTCTATAATGATTGATCTTGACCACTAAGCTTCGGCCAACCATCATGTTTTTAACCGACTTCAAAAAAGGGGGAAGTTCTCAATTCAGTTGTTTTGTATTGTTTTTTTATGTTTTTTATCTCATGACTCCCGTCATTTATGAACCGATTTAAAAAATTCTCATTTTTGGTGAAAGGATACACTTTTTGATTTGTCTAATAAGAGGTTTGGTTTTTAAATCGACGATAAACGAAAGGAGATTGAAAACGGTGGGCCCAGATGTAATAAGATGAGATAATATGGTCTAAAGAATTAGTCATATTTTATTATCTTAGAACATGAAAGAAACACCTCAATGCTCAAACGATAATTGATTTTGAGGAATCGATTACACTATTTAAAAAAAAAACCTTTTCACTAGGTAACTAACTCAACGTAATTATATGCACTATATATACTTTTATGCAATATAATGCATTGAATTACAGTCATGTTAGTAAATAAAATATCAGTAAGCTACAGAAATAACAATACTTTGACTATAGATTTCAAATCGATTTGAATCAGTCTTTTATTTTTAGTCTATGTCACTGGAATGACAGCTGATTGACATTGACACTAGACAGTTGCCGACTGTTACTGTCGGTCGATTCTGTCGACATCTCACCGTGACCACATAAGTGGAGTGAACGACAAGTGAGTTGTCACGCCATCTTGTTTGTATGGTTTGACAGCTCACCTGTCGTTCAATTCACCCAAGTGTTCACTTCGATATGTTTACAGAATCGCACTGCAGCTCAGCTTACTTTTTTATATTTTCCGATGCGATTTGAGTGCTTTCCCGATTATTTTTGATATTCAGCACCTCATACCTCGCACCTCTTCGTTCTTACGGCTTCTGCTACCTTAAACGACCCTTGCTTTCACTCTGGGTACCGGAGATCGCTCACACGTTTGACTTGAAATTGATATTTTGGGATTTTACCGCCGGCTTGTGGATTGGATATTGTTGCAAATATGGATCGCTGTGTGAATTGTGGGAAAACAACTAGTCACTGCAAACACTAGGCCGACAATCCTTACACGACGAAACAATTCTGTGTGATTCAATGGCAACATTGGCTTGCACCTCAGTCCGTAAGTATAACCTCATCTAATCAGCTACCATCATAGCAGGTTAATTTATATGACTTCAAACATTTTCCACTAAATAGGTATAATAAACCTTAGTGAGCATCTTTTGCACTTCAGGAATCAGCTGTTAGTTAAAGATTGTATCATAACCTGACTTTTACTAAACCTCTAATAACTCTACTTTCAGATTGTCAAAACTAACAGAATTTTCAGTGAGGGACTGAGAAGTCTAAATCTATGAATTCACACCGTTTCTATCTCGTTACATTTAGGCCCAAGATTGTATGTAATCGTTTCGGTCTCTTTTGCGTATTTTGCTTTCTACTGGCTTTATTGTGGTGTTTAACTTTCGTAAAGATCTGGATAGACATTTAAATACATATGAACTGGTTGGGAGTTTTAAGAGGTACCAGTTAAATAAAAACTACAACCAACTTTAAAATAATAAAGTACATAGTAAATTTAATTTTGGAAGTCAGTTTAGGGATTTTTATTTGGAAGTTGGTTGTATTTTTAGCACATTTTTTTTTGTAATTTCGAATGCCATTTGGTTGCGTGCAATTAGTCAAATGGAACGATGCAATTCTGACCTTCAGTTATAAAAAGACTTTTCTCACAGGTTCTTCTAGCATACAAAATAATGGACTACTTAGTTTATTTAATTTGTGGGTTACAACACTGTTATGTTTAGTATGGAATACACTTTTTATTAGTGGAACACTTATGATAATAAAATTGGCGCATTGCGTTTGAATTCATTCTATTCGACTTTTAATTACAAATAACAAAGGAGTCGAGTCACAAGTTGAGTTTGTAACACAGTAAGACAGTAATAAAAGTGTTCGGACAAGAGTATTCCTGTGTGTTCTTTCTTTCACTTGCTTTGTATGAAGTAGATGATCACCCATTTACGTAAACTAATCTTGAATCGATCCATGAGGCTAATTTTATTTCACTTAAAAGTAAGTACATACCGTCCCAAAAAGATCTTCAGTAGGAATCTTGTTGTTATCTGGTTGCCACAAGCAAGCTGGTTGAACATAATCGGTAAAAACCGCTTCAGACTTCAGTTTAAGCAGAGCTATGTCATTATCCAATGTAATAGAGTCAAATTCAGGATAGATAATTATTTTCAACACCTAGAAAAAAAGTACAACTAAATACCATTTTTTAATTTTCTGTCAGATGTTTTCTACTGGAGGAAAAATGATTCATTCATTTAATTTCTTGTGACCTTGTGAGTTACGGTAATTTTTTTGAGTTTAAGTGACGTGAACCTTTATCTACCATAATATAATTTTACGGGACACGAAGAAAATGTTATTTTTTTTAAACAAGGTATGAACAAAATCTATTATTGTTTAAAATATTAGGATCCTTCCGTTTTGCCGAAAAAATCATAACCCTAAAAAATATTAGCAACCTTTCTTATACTAATGCAATCTTTGGAATGATTTTAGTAAGCACATTTTCATTTGGTAAAATTTTTACTCGGCAGAATATTTATTTATTTATTTATTAAATACTTTATTGCTCTCCTCATATTTAAAACAGAAAAACATTCTATAAAACACGTGTGCACAATAGGCGATCACACGGTGCACAAGGACGTAAAAAAATAAAATCGCCAGAATGTCAAAAGTTCATGTCACTTCATCGTCGTTTTGTATGTTTTAAAGTTGTAAAAAACAAAAGACACGGGCAGTTTTGAGGCAATTTGTAATGAGTTCTGTTATGGTTTTAGAAATGGTTGCTATTTTTAAGCCGTTGGTCCCGGCTGTCATTTGTAGATCTTTGAGAGTCGTTACGGATTGTCAGAAGCTAGTAAAATCTGACTCCAGTCTTACCATGAAGTACCGTGTTACCCAGTTAATGGGTTGTGGAGGTCTGGTAGGCAGCCGCTCCATGTAAAATACTGGTATTCAGCTAAGTCCGGCTTGACTGGAAGCCGACCCCAATGTAGTTGGGAAAAGGCTAGGCAGATGATGTTTGACCTTGGCATTGTTTTACGGACTGATAACTACACTTGTGACGATTACTCTGTACTTTTGATTTCTGGACACCGATTTTGCTTCTTGGATATTTTTGAGACACATCATGCAGACGCCACAACTAGCCCTGCGGTTACTATTTGTTATTTGCAACATACGCATTGATACACTTTGCCGCCATCCCTTCTATGAGCTTGACACGAGAGTAATTTCTAAGATCTGCGAGTGGAATCCTTGAATAATAGTTAGTATTTACATCACTACTACCTATTTTAGTACACTAACATAACCATTACACACAATCATACATCATAATATAACTCTTAATTCTTATTTTAGATCACTGAAGAAGATTACATATGTGATGCTTGTAAACAATCGGCATTACAGCATATTAACTCGGGACTAGCTAACGAAACTGGTCATCTTCCCGTGGTCACATGCATGTTTGCATACTTTGTGGAAGTTCTTTCAGGAACCGTAGATGTGACCTTATTGTGAGAGATAATCCATCTCAGTTGCAACAAGCAATACATATTGAACTTGAAAATAAAATTGCTCCACGGCAGCTAATTATGATTTTTTATTATATACTTTTGTTTGTATTGTTATCAATGTTATAGTGAATTCATCACTGCAATCTAATATTGTTTTGTAACAATGTTTTTATTTACTTCTTGGTTATTTCAGGCAGCTTCATCAGACCATGTTTGTCATCCCTGTTGGCTGAGACTCAACAGAGTTGCAATGCATAACATGCAGCAAAATATTGAACAGTAGGCAGAGGCAGAGCCAGAGCCAGAGCCAGAACCAAAACCAGAGCCAGAGCCTCAACTCCAAGAACCTGGAAGCTATCCAAACACCGAACAGCAAGCTGTTGAAGTATCTGGGGCAATTACTTTATCACAGTATAGACGAGCGGCTAATACGGCATCACATTGAAAATAATCTGTCTGGAAGGGAAGCTATAGTAATTGTCTAGTTGGTAGAAGAATGGTTGGGTGCCGTGCACATGTTCTGGCAATTGTGTGGTATCTTGTGTGGGCCAGGCATCAGCCAACAGTATTAGAGCCAGCAGCATTCCTCGATGCTGTAGTTGTAAGAGATGATGAATAAGAATTATTTTTGTGATGCCTATTTCTTTCATTTTAGTACTCCTAAATCCTACCATTACACTTCATTTACTCCTGTATACCCTACACGTACTCGATTTGTCGATATCTATTCAATTTGAGTTTTGAAGACTGAAAGACAGTAGGTAGTGTATCTAGCAACTAACTCTAATCAGCCAGAATTGAAGTGGTTATACCACAAAAAGTTTTGAAGTCTTTCAGAAAGACTTACGAGTAGGTCATGTTATGCCATCCTTGTTTTCTACACTAGGTACGCCTTGTGCAAGTTCGATATTGCTCGAACTTGCACAAGGTGTAGTTTTCATTGAATTATCGGTCAAAATCTTGTGTCGAAGCGGACAAGACTCCACAAGTCGGCTTTACAGGTACCTAGCCCTTTTTGACATCGAACTAAGAGTAATGGACAGACAAGGTGTCTTTTCAAGGTAAATTTCCCAAAAAATAGGTCATTTGTCAAAGCGCACCAAAGCTTTGACAGATCCCTATTTTTTGGGAAATTCTTCAAGAGAAATCGCAACAAATAAAAACTAGATCGCTAATAACTTTCCTTGCTTATCGCTAAGTATACTTATAAGCTACACAACAGTCGAATAAAAGGTGGTTGTTGATTCTAACCTCAACAGTGTAATTGACACTTTTACAAAGAAATGTGGCTATTTAGAAATGATTTTCAAACGGGATGTTGTTTCTAACATAAGAACAAACCAATCTAAATGAAGCTAATTTTGAGACATGAAAAATAAAGGTAAAGTCCAGCTCCTATAGAAATTTGGCCATTGTTCTTAAGGTGTTTTCATATAATTACGAATGTTTATTGGTCGAAAATACATAGCTTTTTACTTTTAAAGCAAAAAGTGAAAAACTCCAGCGTACTGCGCAGCGAGCGTAACCTTTTTGAAGTTGCAAATTTGGATTCACATAACTCTAACTGATCTATACAACATATCAAAAATGTAAAACTACATCGTGCTTTGCGACTTTAATGTTAATTTCCACTAGGCTAATTTAGAAGTTAAATATTAGCCTAATCGAAATTTCGTTTTTTCGAGATTGTGAGTGAACTTTTAGTCTTACATACTTAATTCTATGTTTACATAAAGGAGATTAAATGTACTACACGTTTTTTTGGTAATATTTGTCATAGGACGAGCAATTTGCCAATATTTTGCTTCGGACGGCAGCAAAAGCTAAAATTTACAATTTTCGAGTAAAAAATAAGCATATTATCGTAGAGCTATATAACAAGGTCTCTATAAGGTTCAAAGTGCAGCGTTTGGGCTTAAGTTTGTTCTCTATTAATACAAAATAGCAATCGCGCTTTAAAAATAAGCTTTGTGATACCAAACATTACTCTAATAACTCTGTTTTCTGCTTACCAAAATCAGAAAAAAATCAGGTATTGATTTATAGTATAAAATCTCTTAATCGACACTCACTTTTATAATTTCAAGCCAAAGATTGTTAGAAGGTGCATTCATCTTCTTTGTTTACTTATTATATCATGCATTGATGGAATGGTTTACTTGCCTCTCTTTCCTGCACGGCTGTATCTCTTCTAATGAGGTTGTGTTTACCCAGATGAACAATCCTTGAATCCGTTATAACGGCATTCCCACCTATAGAAGCACAATGGGCAGCTGAAAAGCGAGAAATTAAATGTTTTATATATAACGGGAAGTCGGAAAGACGGGCTGTTGCATCTGATTGCTGATTCGTGACCTCGTCGTAGTGGGCGTTAAACTTCAGGAAACGTGAAAATAACTGAATGTTCATTATTTTAATTATTCAGACACATAAATTACTCAAACCATTAGCATTGCAGTAATAATTAGCTAGGCTTCAAATCGCTAATTATTACTTCAACTTACAATTTATCGATTTGAATTCGATTAAATGATAATTTTAATTAAGAGCGGGTAACACCGAATGGAGTTGCATCTGTCATGGCGGGCGAACGTCGTGTCAAATCATTCAGTTGTTGACAGCCGTGGACAGCCGGTGCACGTGGTGATCACTCGCAAACCAATGGGTTTGCGAGTGATCACCACGTGCAACGGCTGTCAACAACTGAATGATTTGACACGACTTTCGCCCGCCATTTGTAAATGCAGGTAGTCTTACAGACTACAATATTGCGTGGTCTCGGGCAGTCTCTCACAAGCCGCTGCCGGGGGCGCACGTGTTCAGTGTCTCGCATACCGTACATGCATAAAAAAATATTGCGATAACTTTGGAAAATCGAAAACTTTTTTGTTACGGTAGATTATATTATGATTTCTTCTTCTTTTAAGATTCTTTATTTAATAATATAGAGTTAGAATATGAAACAATAAAACAGTTCAACTGTTTTTCCATATAAAAAGGCTTTCAGTCCTAGCTTTAAACAGTTTTTGACTAAATCAGAATTCTGAATGAGCCTAAGCTCATTCAGAATTCTGATTTAGTCAATTTTAACGGATTTAATAAATTTTTCGCTGAAAGTTGTAATTGAAAAAATGCCAAGAGGATTATCAGAAGATTTACGAGCAAGAATAGGAACTTTGAGGAAAGAAGGATACACCACGAGATAAATAACACGCAGAATTGCTATATCCCAATCCTGTGTCGTGATCGTGTTGTAGAGGTACCACGGAATGGATAATTTAGCTGACCGATGCCGCAGTGATTGCTCAACTGTTTGGACTGCTGCCCAAAAGCGCTATATTAGATTGCTGGCAGCCCGTCACCCAACAATCAACGCTACTAAAATAAAAGCAGGAGCCCTGAGGTTCGGGCCGCCTCAGGGCTTGAAGATAGCACTCAAACCATTCGGAATTGCTTGCATCAGGCTGGATTACGAGCACGGAGGTCTTGGCGAGCGCCTCTGAATTCCCGGCAACGCCAATGATGGAGATTGCAGTGGGCTAGGCTTCGGCAAAATGTCTTTTCGTTGACGAATCGCGAATCGAATAAATGTCTGTCTGGAGAAGACCAGGAGACCGTGAAAGGCAAATAACTGCCATTGGAACAGTTCAGCAAGGCGGAAAATCGGTGTCCTTTTGGGGTGGTATTATGATTGGAGGTAGAACGCTTTTGATCCCGTATCGAGGCTTCATGACAGCAGACATGTATAAAGCAGTTGCTATTGATAGAATTGTCAGACCATTCTGAGTAAACCATGGGCACCAATTTGTACTGGTTGATCCTCAACATGCCCAGGAGGGTCTCTGCATGT
The DNA here is from genome assembly GCA_947578705.1 of Lacanobia wlatinum. Taxonomy (NCBI): domain Eukaryota; kingdom Metazoa; phylum Arthropoda; class Insecta; order Lepidoptera; family Noctuidae; genus Lacanobia; species Lacanobia wlatinum. The sequence goes on along the minus strand of OX388046.1, from coordinate 18,535,788 downwards.
GTTCGAGCCAGGGAACATATATTATATTGAATATAAACCTTTTATTAATTAATTGTTGTTTAAGTTTGGTTACAGTCTTTTTCTTTCAATCAATTTCCTGTTACAATTACATTCTGATTAATTACTCAAATTTCGTTAATAAAAAATAATTTTATTTTTTAATTTCAAACAGGGTTTTTTCTTTTAAAAAAAAAAACAAACAATAAAGATTTTTTCTTGATAAAGTTAAATTTAAAAAATATATCAGCTTATGCTAATGATCACAAACTTTTTTGGATGTGTGCAAATTAATCGGAGTGTATAAAGTGTCGTTATTGGCTCTCGATTCATTACACCATCTGTGCTTACCCCTGTCACGAGTTTTTGGGTCAGTACACCAATACAAAAAAAAGGAGTGAAACAACGGGAAATGGTTAGATTAGAATATTTTATCGGGAAATGTTAACCCTTACTTGATCAATATATTAAGCGGTGTTTACGTACAACTTATGCCTACTTGGTTAATTATTTACGGTATGCACAAAATGGTTCGATAAGCATTTTGTTAGTATCATTTTCATTACATACCTACGGGAAGGTGTTTAATTATAATACTTAGAAACGTGGGCCTTTCTAAAATAACAACACTCTCCACAAAGTTGTTATTTTAATTCTGTTTACAAGTTATACGCGCATCTTACAATACTACTCGGTTGATACTATCACAGTATAAATATCTACCAGTATTGTGACTCGGCCCTGTCTTAGAAATAATTACCTACACTCGCGGAGTATGTAAACACGCGATAGGGCTGCCCGCCTCCAGTATTTTAATTTCATCTACTTACCTACTTTTGATTCTACCCACTTTTGTGATTGTAAATATAACATATTTTGTTTAAAACAATGAAAAAAAATAAACTTATGTCGCTGAACCTACTCAACCAAAATGCAAGAAACATCTGATGTTATTACTGATTAATTTTAATATCTATTTTCATCTCAGCTTATTCTTACATCCCCATTACAAATAATAATATTTTTGGTCACCCATCCATTGTGTAACCTTTCGTTTTTATGTCCATGTTAGACATAACTTTACAAAAGTAATAACACAATGTTGAATGAATAAAACTAAAAATTTTCATAAATACGATTATTAAAAAAAAAATGTTTTATGTAACATATTTTTTTCCAAAAACTTACGACTAGCCGTTTAGACGTGAATCTCATTTTAAAATCAGCTACTCTCAGGTATCTCCGCCTTAATATCAACCATATCATCGCGTGTGCGCTACCTGTAGCAATCAAAACCCCTAACTATCCATTATTAAATGGATATAAATAATATATCCATTTAATAATTTTCTTGAATTTCGTCAGTAAAATAGCAGTACTATCGTTTGCAAATAACATTATATCATTATTTATGACTTTCAGCAGGTCATTGATATATATTATGAACAAAAGCGGGCCGAGAATATTTCCTTGGGGCACTCCGTAATTAACAATTATAAGCTCTGACTTAAACGTTTGTTCGTATTTTGTATCATCAGCTATTCTAGATATTTGGCGATCAGCGGCAGCGACCTCTCGCGTTCGGCCCTGTTTCAAGCCATGGTCCGGAGCGAGGAGACATGGGAAGCGGTCACCTCCTTCTGCGAAGCAGTAATGCTAGCGAAGGAGGAAGCCGAACGCGTGAGAGAGACGGAAACCTCATGCTCCAGCTGCCGCAACAGAAGAAGATGCCCCGGGCGTCGGGAGTCGCAGGGCGATTCTCGGCCACCGTAGGTGCGGGCCTGCGGATGGCGAGCATTGGGTGGCTCGCCGTCTGATCAGAACCAGGGGGACTACTCTCTTAGCCCGAAGTCCGTAGTTTCGGGCTTAGTTGCGGGCGTACTCTACTCCGTATCACCTAACCACTAATAATTAATGACAAACCGTTTTGATAGTTACTATGACATTGTGTTATCATTCATTCTTAGTTCGGGTTTGTGACCAAACGTAAGTCCGTAGGTGATACGGAGTAGAATACGCCAGCAACTAAGCCCGAAACTACGGACTTCGGGCTTAGAGAGTAGCCCCCCAGGCCCGGGTCGACGGCGCGCTGTGTTCCTCGCGCGCCTCAAATAGCTGTCAGCACAAAAGACAGGGCCCGCTAGGGCCAGTACCTGCTGGGGATGCGGGCTTTGTTCGAAAGAGTCACCGTAGCCCTGGAACGCAAAGGGCACTAGGAGGAACACGGATGGGTTTTAGTCAGTAAGAGTCTGACACTCCCTCCTGCTTCACCCAGAGCGGGAGGAGTCATTTCATGATTTCCTATCCTTAAAAAAAAAGGTAGTTCACTCGCATCACTTTTTTCACCCTATTCACTTATTTATTTATGAATCCAGGTAGGTATATTAATCGGTGGAAAAAGCTAAATACCTACCTATTAATAAAATAAACAAATTATGTACCAGATAAACTTCAAAATGATATATTTGAGTGCGTAATTGATGAATCCAAGCAACCAAAAACACCACAATATAATTCTATAATTTTTCTTTTCCATTTTAAGTCAGTACTTGTACTTATTTCAAAACAAATATTCACAAATCACCCGCTAACTGCTTAGATAACGATTACTACGTTCATTAATTTGCAACTGCTTGCAGGTGGAGAGCAGTTTGAACTCGAGGCGCGTAGGTATGATTCGCGTTCCGACTGTTTGTATGAAGATAGAATACTGTAGATATTTCTACACCGTAATACTATGAAGAAAAACGTATCTATTAGCTTATTTGAGACATGTAGGTACTTGAACTAATATTACAAAGCAGTGTCTAGATTTTAACGGATCCAATTCTCGACACACATGTCGGGAAACAAAATAAAGAATTAGTTGTTTTACACTTTATTTAAATTAATGCACCGTAAACAAAGTATAAAGTATGCTATGTTTAATTATGCTGTGGGTTATTATTTTTCATAACTACCTAATATTCTAAGCAAGTGGTAAATTGCCATTCTATTCAAATTATGAATGGTATTAATGGAGCATGTAAATTGTAAACTCTACATTGAGCGATGTGAAACTACCCCTAAAGACTTGAGTAGCATGTCTATTAAAAGTTGCTCAAGAATTTGTAAATTTCTTTACAAGTATCCCTACTACTTGTAAAACTACTGAAGCCTTAGATTCCTCGCCGTCGCTTTCTTTTGATTTATTACAGGCGAACGTTTCAGCCTGCCCGATTGAATTTAATTTAATATATATAAACCCCATAGTAGTAATAAAGCGCTTTTGAACAAATCAAAATTCAATTGACCGAAGATCTATGGGGATTGTCTATTAAAGTTTGTACCTCAATTATCGAGACTGTAGCGCCGTACATAGCTCTAATATTTAATTTGTGTAGATCAAGGAGTCTTTCCGGACCTAATGAAATTCAGTAAGGTGGTGCCACTTTTTAAATCTAGGGATAGAAAAGACACAAATAATTATAGACCAGTGTCTGTGTTGCCAGTATTTTGTAAGGTATTTGAAAAAGTGATGCTAAATCAAATGCTTAATCATTTTAACACGAATAACATCTTTCATGATAAAAAACATGGTTTCACCAAAGGACGTTTTACAACTGATGCTGATGTTACCTTACTAAATAATGCACAATTTTAATGCGTGGGAAGACACAAAGGATGCCATAGGTGTCTTTTGTGATCTCTCGAATGCCTTTAATTGCGTTGATTACGATACGTTACTCCTGAAGCTCGAGCATCACGGACTAGGCCAAACAGCGTGAAACTTATTCAAATCTTATTCGAAAGATAAACAACAATTAGTTCAAATAAATGGTGTCAATTTGTCAGGATTAAACGAGAAAATGGCGTCCCCCAAGGCTCAATTTTGGGTCCTTTCTTATTTTTGGTTTACATATATCAATGATTTACCCTATTTGTTGCAACAAAAACTTGATAAAATGTTGTTTGCCGACGATTGCTCTTTAATTTTTAGATAAATAGACGGGCTAATAATGTTAGTGTCATAAATAACGCCCTAATGTAAGTCCAAAATTAGTTCACGGCGAATAATTTGGTTCTGAATGAAAAGAAAACGAAATATATAAAATTTGCCTTACCAAATATCAAAAACAGTGATTTTGATATAGTATTGAACAGGGAAAAACTAGAATTTGTCGATAAAACGGTTTTCCTGGAAGTTACGCTTGACCCATAGCTACAATGGGGCCCTCATATAATATGTCTTTCAGGACGGTTAAGTTCATCAGCATACGCTGTTAGGAAAATCCGCGAATTAACGGATGTCGATACCGCGAGACTGGTCTATTTTAGTTACTTTCACAGTATCATGTCTTACGGTATTTTACTATGAGGACGGGCTGCAGACATCGAGTCTATTTTATTCTGCAGAAAAGAGCCATCAAAGCGATATACAATCTCCACCGGCGCAATTCTCTAAGGGAACTGTTTAAAAATATTAGCATCATGACCTTGTCAATACATTTACGAAAACATCATGTTAGTCAGAAAGAATTTAAACATTTTTAGTAAAAGAGGCGACAGACATAATATTATGGTACTAGAAATAGGGACCAATTACTTTAGCCAAGTTTCAGACTGGCTAAACTAGCCTCATCTTTCATGGGGTACTGTTTAAAAGGTTATAATAAGATACCTCCCCATATATTATAATTATAACTAAATGACACAAAATTTAAATCTTGTATTAAACGCACACTATGCAGGCAAGCATATTGTAAGTTGGGGTATTATATTGGGGAAATATATGTAAAGGGCCTGCACGTCAGTTTTCGGGAACACATCAGCTGAAACGAATAGTCATTTAGTACTCCTTAAAAGACCTTGCTAGTTATTACTTGAAATCGTAACTGTAAAAAATGTGAGTGCAGTACCCTAGAAGGGGTTTTTCTTGCCCACAGTTTTTCTCCCTTCCTCTCGAGGACCGACAGGATCAGAATCAGGAATTTTACTCGACACATTATATAAAAAATAAACAAAAAAAACGTTCAAAGTGTCAGATTAACAATACCCCTCAAAATAAACGTAAGATTTTTGGCAAACATGACTGGAGCATCAAGTTGAACCTCTTTTATTAAAAAATTGTCACATTATAAAACAAAAAATAAATTAAAAAACAAAATTTCAGATTAACAATGCCCCTCAATATAATCGTCAGATTTTTGGCAAACATGACTGAAACATCAAGCTGAACCTCCTGTATAAAAATCTGACACGCTCGAGTATTGCAATATGGCGATTTTTTGATTTTTAAGGCATTTTCAAAATTCTCTACGAGATTGCGTTACTTCCGAAACGTCAGTCTTTGTAATAGGAGCATTTGTAGGGTTCACTTAACATCCCCTCTGAATATCTGAGGCGCTTGAGATTTTTTTTTTCTCTATTTTCTACCACTCTGGATAGCCAACCCCACCACGCAAGTTGGCAGATGAACATACCTTAGGTATCAAAGATACGTGGGCTCATCTAAACCTGACAATCAATATCTGTCACGTTTTTGAAAATCTGTGGACGCTTCCTCCACCACTTGACGGAGAAACATTACACAACCTTTTATTATTCTTATCATCTAAACTACAAAATGTAATAGGTCCTCCACATTTAGTATCAATGCCTCCCCTACTATTCGCGCTGAAGCTGGATTGATCTTGGACCGTCTCCTGTATTATATTATTTACCTGTCAAAACCATAGTCATGGATAACAGGGTTCCTCCACATATATATTCGGGGCTAGAGCTTGTAATCCTTGATATCGCTACATGCCACGGCCAATCTCCAGGCTTGGTCGGCTGCCCGTTGACTATCAGCTCCGTATGGATGACTTCACGCCGTCCGCAAATTTTGTCTGAAGATTTTTCTCTTGTGCTGATTTCTGGGTTTTGTCCTTCTACGATGTAGTTGCATATCTCGAAATCACCCTAAAATAAAGAAGTTTTTTTGAACAGTACAATTTGGTACTTTGAAGGGTTCCGAAAGTCAGTTTGAAAAAATGGTGCCCTTATAGGATCGTGTCTGTCTGTTACAGCCAAATGAGTTCCGAATCTACTGGACCGATTCAGTTTGGTATACATATTATTCTTTAACCCAAACATGGAGGTCGCGTAACGGGATTACCGTTGTTTCATCTATATATATAAAAATGAATTGTTGTTCGTTAGTCTCGCTAAAACTCGAGAACGGCTGGACCGATTTTAATAATTCTTTTTTGTTGGATTCGCCAAAATACAGGGAAGGTACAAAAGCAAAAAAAAATGGGTAGGTAGATAGGGTAGGTAGGTAGGGTAGGTAGGTAGGTAGGGTAGGTAGGTAGGTAGGGTAGGTAGGTAGGTAGGGTAGGTAGGGTAGGAGTAGGGTAGGAGTAGGGTAGAAGTAGGGTAGGAGTAGGGTAGGAGTAGGGTAGGAGTAGGGTAGGAGTAGGGAAGGAGTAGGGTAGGAGTAGGGTAGGAGTAGGGTAGGATAGCGTAGGAGTAGGGTAGGAGTAAGGTTAGGAGTATTATAGATAACAATTGTGGACGCAGACGAAGTTGCGCGGGTCAGCTAGTCGTATATAAATTGACAAATTATCACTTCCCAAAAAAAATTCCGCATAATTTAATTTGCCAAAATATTACTTAGCAAATAAACTCTTCACAAATAATTGTAACACAAACCTAATGTTTGGCAAGTGAATGTTTAAACAATACTTGCTTACTAACTAGTACTTTTAAAAGGGTATAACATATTTTCGCATAATAAAATAAGCCAAATATTTAGTATCGTCAATTTTCAATGTACCGTTTTAAGATTTACATCTTTATATCAGTTGCAAAGAATAAACCATCTAAATTACAATGTACTTTGTTATGTGGGTAGATGGTAAATCATAAATGACGTACAATGTCAGTTAATCATGCAAACACTGCCACTGTGTTTTGTAGTGGAAGCTTCTTGAAATTGTTACTTTTGCTATGAACTTCTCTTAGGTGTTACGTAGATACGAGTCATATGATAGCGGGCAATATTTTTTCTTCTACCTACTTGTTTTGAGATAGTTCACTTGTTGTGTATACGTTACGTATACGTTTTTATAAAATACATACACTTGGTCTTCTTACAGGAAACATATGTATTCCACTGTAAGAAGCATGCAAACAAGCATACACCGTGAATGCAGCAAACAAGCATGCAGCACGCGAGAGATCATTGTTGCAGATGGATTAACGCTCACCACCGCATTCCGTCTCAGCCTCAGCTGTGGCGGCAAGCGTTACAACCACCTGCTCCTCAATTCATGGACCGCTTTGCCCCTCCACGCCTACGTGATTCTAAATTATACTCTAGGGGTAGGGCAGACAAGACTGCGTGGAGTTGCATTTACAGCGATTCGTTCCTGTCACTAAAACCAATTTTCTTGTAAATTATGTAATTCCCAAATAATCTTTATATTTTTTGTCATAGCAAATCATTTGACTAAATTTTTACGTCTTAAGGTTGTTTGTTGTAATAAATCAGATGATTAAAGAGAGAAGATTAAAATAAATATTAACTATCCTTAGAAATATTCTGCCGAGTAACAATTTTACCAAATGAAAATGTGCTTACTAAAATAATTCCAAAGATTGCATAAAAACAAATTTTGGCAACCAAAATTTTTTTAGGTACCGAAATTTTGTTTTTTTTTCGGCTCTTCGGTCCCTTCGTAATGTAGATAAATAAACCGAAATGCCCAATTTCGTTCATGAAACGAACAACAATTTGCTTCGGGTAGAAAAAAACTTGTTTTTTGTATATTTATCTCAATATTCATTTATCCAAAGAAGATTGCAACATTTTTGCAACAAAAAAAGAGAAAAATGAAAATTAAATAAGCTATATCCGTAAATCATTGGTCAGTGAATAAAATAAAATGCATTGCCATGTTCATTTCGTTCGAAATATAATCTTCTCTTTTTGGGGGTCACAAAATTTCAAACCTTTTACTTTCAACGAGCGAAACTCTACAAAGAGTGAATTTAAAAATTTAGTAAATACTCACAGTTAACGGGTTATTACAGTTCTTTTGAAAACTCGTGATAACGTGTATAATGCAAGGTAGTCTGCCAAAAGGGGGACCACTGACTTGAACAGTTACAGCCTTAGTGCCCTTGGGAAGAAACAAATCGAAAGATTCCCTAGGTACGCTGAGGTTCGCGAATGCAACTTTAACTTCTTTTGGATCTGGCTGAAACAAAAAAAAATCGGCTGCGTTGAAATAATTTAAGCATTGAAAATAAAAATACTTACAGATCTAAAAGAAAATGCATACACTTCAGTAGTAATTATCATTTCATGCCCAGTTTCTCAGGTTTCATCGGTTGTTTATCCATCTGATAACGCTATTTGTGGTTGGTTGTTGGCTTACGGACAGATAAACCACCGATAATGTAATCAGAAACCAGGCATCAATCAGCCGAGCCTTTTACTATGCAGGGATTGGCTTCCAGTCTAACCACATGCAGCTGAGTACCAGCATTTTACTTGAGTGACTGTTTTTCTGACCTTCATAACGCTTTATGTGGCTACCACGATGTCCCTTGTCTAAATCGATATTAACTATCAGGATTTCAGGCTTTTGGCCACCCGTATTGAAGATTTACAATAATGACAGCTGAAGCCAATGGTTTCATGCGCTTTTTGAGATAAGGTCACATTTGAATTTGACCTAATCTCAAAAAGCCCATCGAACCGTTGATTCAAAGCGTACCGCTTAGACCCGAGAATCGAACCCAGGACCCCACGCTCAGCATTCGCGTTTGCGACTGCCTAAAATGATTGCGAAGATTACCGAAGCGCAAACTTCTGGAAGAAATTGTGATACAATAATTCGTACCTGTAATAAAACGAGAGAAGCTTCCGAATCGAATACCAAAGTCAAACGAGCCATCTCAATGGGATAGCTTATGGTCCTATTGTATTGATTTTGCTGGTATTCCTGATAAGTACCGTCGGCGTTGTATTCACGTCTTGGGTCACAAGATATTATGTTTGGATCTAATTTAGAACTGCCGGTCGCTTCTGTAAACATGTCGAAGTGAAAGCTTGGGTCCAGTGAGCGTGGGATGAAGTGAGCTGTCAAAAATGCTAGTGATTGATAAGTATATTAAATAATTATGTCGATAATCGAGTTTACCAAATTTGAATGCTACAGCTAAATACATTTTAATATTTAACTAAAAGACTGCATGAAAAAAGAAACAATTCCAACCAAACATTTTTGAATCGCAGATAATATATTTAAATAGGTAGGTACATGAGTAGGTATCTAACTAATATTATTCACTTTGCATTGCGCTTGCGTGGAGTGGTACCTAGGTAGCTAAATGACAATTCAAACGAGTGAAGTGTTCCCTTCACCGTATTCCGTTGACTTTAAGGCAAGTGAGGTGAGCTATCCCTTCACCCACCGTTGACAGCGCGGGCATTTTTTAAATCATTGAAACTAGTGAAGTATTTGATATTCAAAGCTTTCAGATATTTTACGGTGTTAGTGTTATTTTCTTATTTTGATTTTTTAATAGTCATTTTTGTGCCTGGCTACTTTTTTTTCCAAAAGTAGGCTATCAATAAATTGAGGGGTATAATGTGTTTAAACAAAATAAATAAGATTATAAAACTCGGTTCAGTGGAATAATTAAACCCGTCAGATTTATTCATGCTTGCAATTGAGATATTTTGAAAAATGTGTTAAAACCAAAAATTATCAACATTAAAAAAAAATCTGGACGCCTAACCATAGCACGCGTGGCTGGCTGGCGAAACGTGGACAATGAGTGTGTTCCGAAATATAACCCAGTCAGTATACTGGCCAGTGCGCATGAGGCCATGAATCCAATTCCGACGCCACACTGTTGATTCGTTCCGAAATATACTGGCCAGTACGTTGACGTCATAAATTGACGCCATATTGAGAAAAGTGTTCGGGATCGTTTACAACAATCATCATTGCAAATATAATATGACAAAAAATACAGTAAAAAAACCTCAAAGTCTGATGCACACACTTGCTCGATTGATATACTACTATGAATACGTCACACTTGTCTCAACAGTACAATAATTGAGTTCAAATGATAAACAAGATTTCACCAGTATAATCACTTTATTTGTAAAAGTAAACTTTTCTAAAAAAACACAAACGTATCATATATATCAAGACGGCAGATCGGCCGAGTAACACGAGGCGACATCTAGTGCCCAGGTTAGTAAGTTTTATTTTATTCTAACCAATGCAGAGGCAAGCGCATACAGCCAAGTATATGTAATAAACATAAAATTTACTTCAACACTCCCACTAAATCTTATAATAAAAAAAAAATAAGCTTGCCTGTTTCACTCATACTATATTCCAAAATAAAATAAAAAAACTACATTACAGACAATAGTGAATCTCTTATGTGTTCAAATTTAAGAGTAGGTAGACCCTTAGTTAAAATAACAGCCAGCTGATCAGAAGTATGCACATACTTAATGTTAATTAACTTTTGCTGTACCTTCTCTCTAATAAAGTTGAATTTAACATCAATGTGTTTGGTTTTCTTATGATAAACTGGATTATTTATAAGTTTAATAGTGCTCTCATTATCAATACACAGAGTAGTGTAACTCAGACAAACATCAATTTCTTTGAAAAACTGTCTTAACCACAAAATATTCTTGGCAGCTTCGCATCCAGCCATAAATTCAGCTTCTGTTGTTGACAAGGCAATACAAGATTGTTTTTGACTAGCCCAAGATATTGGACCACCATTTAGCATAAAAATATAACCAGTGGTTGATTTTCTTGCATCCAAATCCCCTGCAAAATCTGAGTCTGAATATCCAATTAAGTATTCATGACCTTGATATTTTATACATAAATCTTTAGTTTTGATTAGATAACGAATTATTCTCTTAACCTCTGAAACATGATACAAACTTGGATTATTAATATATTTACTTAACAGATTGACACCATATGAGATATCTGGCCTACTTGCTGTAGATAAAAACAACAATGACCCAATTGCTTCCCTATAAGGAAAATTTATCTGCTCAGTATCAATATTTTTAGTAATTTGAACATTTATATCAACAGGTGTATTACATGGGTGAGCTGTAATCATATTAAATTTATTTATTATCTGATCAATATATTGTCTTTGACTGATGCATATAGAACTTTCAATTTTTAAAATTTCTAGGCCACAAACCGGTTTAAAGTCAGTTCTTTGATTTCAAATCCATGCTTTAAGTAATTTACAATTTGGTCCAATATTGAATTTAATGGAGACATAATTAAAGCATCGTCGACATACAAAATTAATAAAGCTTTCATGCCATGAAAATTACTTACAAATACACAATTATCTGCTTGTGACTGAACAAAACCAAACTTCAATAAAAATGTAGTAAATTTCTTGTTCCAGCAACGGGATGCCTGTTTTAACCCGTGTAGAGATTTATTGAGTTTACATATTTTATTTGCAGGAGCTTTTACTCCATCTGGGATTTCCATGAAAATATCTTCTTCCAATTCCCCATACAAAAAGGCTGTTTTAACATCTAGCTGGTGTATTTTCCAATTATATTCAGCAGAAAGCGACACTATTCTTATTGACTCATACCTCGTGGTTGGTGAAAATATTTTACAGGTTTTTTTTTTGTTCATTGAATATAACATTTCTCGATACTGTTATTCTTTTCGTGTTTGGATCAAACATTTTATAGTAAGTATTATCATATCCAACTAAGATCATCTCACGACTTTTGCAATCAAGTTTCTTTCTCAGCTGACCTGGTATATGGACATATCCTACACATCCAAAAACTCTGACATGTTCCAAACTAGGTTTTATGCCACTCCACAGCTCCATAGGTGTAATTTTTGGCGTTTGGCTAGAAGATGTACGATTCAATAAATAAACAGCGCAATTGACTGCTTCTGCCCATAGATTAAGGGATACATTACGGGCATAAAGCATGGATCGAGCACTTTCCACTATTATTCTTATTTCTCTTTCAGCCCGCCCATTTTGTTCAGGCGTGTAAGGTGCAGTAAGTTCATGAGAAATACCCTCAGTGTCCATGAAATCTTTAAAATCTTTACTTGTGTATTTCCCGCCATTATCAGTATGTAATATGTGTACACCATGTGAAAAGAAGTTTTTTACTTTCGCATTATATTTTTTAAAAACAATCCAACAATTCAAATTTGTTTTTTATAAAGTACACATTCTTGAAACTTGTAGCAGCGTCTTTAAAATGACAAAATATCTCTTACCCTGAACAGATGGCACATTGAAGGGTCCACAGACATCACTATACACAACATCACCTGGTTGCAGTGGTCCCCTGTTCGATTTCTGGAACGGTCGACGAGCATGCTTGCCATAAGCACAACCCTTACATACAAACTTCTCACAGTCTGATAATTCCACACCAGTAATCACGTTGTCTTTGCACATTTTCTGTATTTCTTTTACATTGATATGTCCCAGACGTTCATCCCATATTTTAAGGTCCAATTTTTGTGCTACATAACACACTGGATTTTGAACCGTTTTCACTTTTAACTCATATAAATTATTGCTTTGTAAAGATGCACACATCACTATCTCATTATTTTTGTAAATGAAGGCATCAGTTCGTTGTTTTATAATACTAAAGCCTTATCTTGTGTCTATTCTTCAGAAAATAAGTTTCTTCTTAATTTAGGTACATACAGGACATTTTTCAAGAGACTTGTCTCCCACTGTCCATCGCTTTTTAATCAAAATATTTTCTTGGCCAACCACTTCTATGGCTTCTTGATTTCCTAGTTTCAGTGGAGAACCTGTATACTCATAAATTTCTGCAAAATTTTCACGCTTGTAAGACATGTGCGCTGAGGCACCGCTGTCTAAAATCCATGTATTACCATCATCATCATCACCCTTCCAATCACTGTTCACTGCATTGAAGGCTAACATATTTTTCTCTCCTTGGTTTTGATTTTGTTTAGGAGCACGACAATCTCTATCGAAATGACCACGTATTCCACAGTTATAACACACAAAACGATGAGATTTTTCTTTTGACTCTGTGTTTGTTTTTGTAGGTGGAATATGCTTCTTCTCTGCACTTTGTTTTGCCACTAATAAAGCAGTTTCATTCTCTTCATCTTCATTCAAACTGGCCTCCTCGTCTAATAAACGTGCTGTTAAGTTGATTATTGTTTGTTTATTAGAATCAAGTGACATCCAAGCCTGGCGGAAAGATCTGTACTTGGGAGGTAATGTACTCAATATCTTGGTTATTATCGAAGCATCACTGATGTTTTCTCCATTTTCTTTCAATTGTTTGGTCAAACTTTCAACTTTAGCTATATGTTGAGCAGTGCTATCCGCTGAAGACATTTTATATTGATAAAAACGTTCGTGTAACATCATTTTGGTCATTTCAGATTTTTGTTCATAGATGGACTCAAGTTTGGTCATCACCTCAAGTGCCGATTCGCAATTCTCGATGAGTGTTACTTGTTTCAGATCCATGGCTGAGGTCATGATGAATATTGCCATGCCATCATCTTTATTCCACTGAGTCACATCTTTCTCTGGTTTTGGTATATTGATGTCTAAGCCTTTAGCGCGCAGGGCCTACTTTATTTGGAATTTCCATTGCTTAAAGTTCGTACCGTCGAATTTATCGAGATTCATTGTTTTTCCAAACTCCATTTTTTTTTTGGTTACAATAAAAAACGCGTTTCTATTGTTTTGTTCTCTAAATACTATTTGTCTTTTTCTATTCTGCTCTTTGTTTATCACGCGTAGTCCTGGGCCGATAACCAATTGAGTTCAAATGATAAACAAGATTTCACCAGTATAATCACTTTATTTGTAAAAGAAAACTTTTCTAAAAAAACACCAACGTATCATATATATCAAGATGGCAGATCGGCCGAGTAACCCGAGGCGACATCTAGTGGCCAGTTTAGTAAGTTTTATTTTATTCTAACCAATGCACAGGCAAGCGCATACAGCCAAGTATATGTAATAAACATAAAATTTACTTCAACAACAATATGGTGGTACTATACAAGTACCTACAATATATGGCGACGGATTCACTGGGTTATATTTCGGAACACTCGCCATGCATGGCAATTCCACACCATATAATCGGGTGACCTCTGACAGTTAATATATACAGACGACGCCAGCAGATCACGCTAAATAATCTGTCAAATTTCTTTAATACATTTTGAACCTTACCTCTAATGCTCTCAATTAGGTTCAAGGTTGATTGGGAAAATTTGACAGTTTCGGGTAGTGTGATGTGCTGGCGTCTGTACCTGTGCTCACCTAAACTCATAGACACTACATCCGGTGCGTGACCAAACCATAGAGTAATTGGGATATTTTGAATAATGTGATAGGTGTACACAAACGGATCCAAAGCCAAACTTGGTATCAGTGTGCTACAGCACGCAAACTTAACGAAGATACAAATCTAGATGCTTTTAATATGGCTTACTGATACGCATAGGTTTAACTGATTAATAAAAAAGCCTGATTTTATAAAAAAAGGCGGCCGAAGTGTGAGCCATGTGTGGCGATTCGAGACCATCAATACGAGTGAAGTGAACACTGACAGCTACCGTTCACCGGCTCGGCCGGTCCCAGTGAACAATCAAAACAAACGTGAGAAGCATAAAATATTTAAAAATAAGACTAAATTAATAGTTTGTTGGCGAAAGCAAGGTATTAACAGAACTTCGTTAAATTTGCGGCGTTGCAACGAAGATTTACGTCGTAATATGCATGATGAAGTGAGAACAGCTAGTCTATTCTGTAAGAATCTATTTCGATATCGAGCTTCACCTGAGTGACAAAACTCACAAATTTGAGCTTTATTGAACACAACATAAAGGTCTTAATTTGAAACTCACTTCGGATTTCACTGTCGAGATACGTAAATGTTATTAGAGAATAGCACTACAGGCTTCCAGATTTTACCACTAACACAAAGTGTGCATTCCGATCTGGCTGACTTGATGACAAATAGCATTAAGTGAAAACCGACTCAAATAAGACGACGACACTATTGTGGTGGAGAAATAACATTAATCGGAGCCGTCAATTTCAGTGCGAAGTGGACAACACAATTTTATTATTTAGTGCAGTTGGCTTAATTTATGAACCCCCAAAAAATTGTTTAGAATGTGAAAAAGCTGCAAAACTGTTGTTTGTGCAATATAATTTGCCTATCCTTAATTTTGATTTCTTACTAGCAGGTAATGTTTGTGTTTTTAAAAAAGTGTACCATGAATTGTAATTATTTGAAATAAAGATTTTTCACTTTCTATTACTTCAATAAATCATGATTTACTATTTCCCATTTTCACCTCCACGTTAGCAAAGAAGGCCTCCATTACAACTTTATTAAATTGGCACGGTATAATCTTTAGAATAAGAACATTTTTGGCACACTGACTTGTTTCTTTCTATTCTAGCAACTTTTCTACACTAATCAGCCACTTGTTAATAATTTATTGTGATAGTAGGTCATTGAGTATTGTACTTCCTGACACGACTATGAAAGCATTTATTAAAACTTTAGATGGTAATAAAATCCTTTTAATTTGTACTATTATATGCCACTAATTAGAAATTTTATACCTCTCAATTTATTGTAGATATACAGGTCGAACAAGCACAACAAGGACACAATTACCAGTAAACCAAAATTACAAAAATGTAATAACCACCAATGTAATTTACTAGTAATCTATACTAATATATAAAGCTGAAGAGTTCGTTTGTTTGTTTGCTTGAACGGGCTAATCTCAGGAACTACTTTTCCGATTTGAAAAATTGTTTCAGTGTTGGATAGCCCATTTGTCGAGGAAGGCTATATATCATTACGACCAATAGGAGCGGAGCAGTAATGAAAATTGTGACGCAGACGAAGTTGCGCAGGTCAGCTAGTAGTACATAATGAGAAACAGTACAAATATTTTAGGAAATTCTGTTTCATCAACTTCTATGCAAAATGGAATTATAGCGTGGTTGTACTGGGAAGGAATCTTTCCAGCACATAATTAGTGGTATATAATAGTACAAATTAAAACGATTTTATTAGTAATAAGTTACAATGAATGTGTTCATGGTTGTGCTAGGTAGTACAACAGTCATTGACGCTAATTACTTTTGCATAGCTTCATAAAATTAAAACCTTATAATGTACATACCTACATAATTAGGCCCATAGTCACTAATCTAGTTACTTATCAACTTTATTCAGATCTAAACAATATTGACTAACTTTTGAGCTTGGTGAGGACAGAAATAAATCAATATGCCACGTTTTCACATTCTAAAATTTCTGCTGAGGTGCCAATACCAAAAACATGTCTGGATAGAAGCTAGCTTCCTCTAGCTGGAAATAATGCGGAAAAAATTATCATTATTATTCAAATCTATTTCTCAAAAATATTGTTTGTTTGTTTTAAATAAAACTCTTATTTATTATCATTGAAATACCTCAAGTTAATGCCGTTCTTAGTTTTAACCTGTCTCGCCACTCCAGCAATGTTTACGTCATCCTCCGTCGGCGCTCCGGGCGTCCGCTTATCGCAAGCGTAATATGACCCGCCGCACAAAAAACCTTATCTCTCCACTCACAAAGCAGCTATGTTATATTTCGGAACACACTCATTGTCCACGCTTCGCCAGCCAGCCACGCGTGCTATGGTTAGGCGTCCGGTTTTTTTTTTTAATATTGATAATTTTTGTTTTAACACATTTTTCAAAATATCTCAATTGCAAGCATGAATAAATCTGACGGGTTTAATTATTCCACTGAACCGAGTTTTATAACATTTTTTTATTTTGTTTAAACACATTACCCCTCAATTTATTGATTGCCTACTTTTGTAAAAAAAAAGTAGCAAGGCACAAAAATGACTATTAAAATATAAAAATAAGAAAATAACATTAACACCGTAAAAAATCTGAAAGCTTTGAATATCAAATACTTCACTATTTTCAATCATTTAAAAAATGCCCGCGCTGTCAACGGTGGGTGAAGGGATAGTTCACCTCACTTGCCTTAAAGTCAGCGGAATACGGTGAAGGGAACACTTCACTCGTTTGAATTGTCATTTTGCTATCATGGAAGATTCAAGTTTAAAAAAAGAATGCCCGCGGGGAACGGTCGCGCGTTCACCTCACCTTCAATTAAAGTTAACGGAATACGGTGAAGCGAACACATCGCTCGCTCGTTTCAATTGTCATTTAGCTACTTAGGTACCACTCTACGCAAGCGCAATGTAAAGTGAGGTTTAACACGCTAAATAATAGTAGTTAGATCCCTACTCATGTATTTAACTATGTACCTATTTAATCCGCGATTCAAAAATGTTTGTTTGGAATTGTTTTTCTTTTTATGCAGCAGTTAGCTCTATCAATCCACGCATGCACAAAATGACGGTTGCGTCGTTGGCCTATCATATTTCATTTTAATATCGGGTTAGTAATTTCCAAGAATAAGGACTAGCTAGTATGAAATACCGTGAGAATTTAACGATCTTAAGTATTTACTTGTAGACTCGTAAATAGCAGTTTTTAATTTATGTGCTATTTTCTATAGCTTTAGCATTAAAATATTTATAAAAACAATTAATTAATTCAATAATTGATAAACTCAATTGTCAATGTCTACAAGATTAGAGATGTAACGTTTCGTCCAACCCTAGCGTCATTGACAGCTCACTTAGCCACTCATTTCGCCCAAGCCTTCACTTCGACGTGTTTACAGAATCAACCGGCTGAACGGCGTGTCACCTAGTTCGATAAGACTACCAGATGATATATACATTTAATCACGTCATTAATGGAGGATCACGAAATGGCGATGCTTCAAAAGCAAAAAACCTGACAACGATATTTAAAAAAAAAAAATAGAAGAACCTAGTTTTAGTATGATACGACTCCCAAGTTTCGTTTGTCTCCGGAACAGGGGAGGAGTAGGACTATACGACAATGCAGTACTGCAAACCCCCCTGATTGGCATTATCAGTAGCAGCAGCATGATAAGCGACGACGCTTCGCACTTAAGTATCTAGTATGATCAATCTCCTCAAAAAACCAAAGGTCATCTCAAAGATCATCAATTTCTGTATAAGCAAAACCACTGGTGCATATTCCAAACAGTGGACAGAGTGGTTGCTGCAGTGATTGGAGGTCGCGTTCCACGCAGCTGGATTCGGCGATTCAATTCAGTTTTGTCAGTAATCACCCGGTTCCTTTCGATTTGTATACGTAAAAATTCCAAACATGACTAATTCCGTGACACGATCGTAAATTGAAATGTAGTTTCGCAATCCGTGTTCGGCTAGCAATCATTTACTTTTTTAGGGTTCCGAACATCCGTAAAAAATGGAACCCTTATAAGGATTCCGTCATAAAGGTCCCGTGATCCTATAGGATCACTCGGGTGTTTGTCCGTCTGTCACAGCCAGTTTTCTCCGGATCTATTGGACCGATCCTGTTGAAATTTGGTACACATATTGACTTCTGTGACCCAAACACGGACGCGTTACGTAACTTAGTAAAATTGTAGTACGGGGCACTTTTGGGAGCAAACTAGTAAATTTAAAAAAAGTTTTACAAACTCTATCATGTGACATATCAAATGAAATGCATACTTACTATTGAGAGAGTTCATAGTAAGTATGGGTTTTAATGATATTTTTTTAAATAATTTCAAAATAAATAATTTTGACGTTATTCAAGAAATTAGACCAAAAATGACCATTCCCCCCTTTTCTCCGAAACTACAGAGCCTAAAATTAGGAAAAAAATGGAGATAATAGATCTTTACCTATAGATTACAGGAAAACCTATGAGAAGTCTATAGTATTAAAATAACAAGTTAAAAAAATTGGCTCGGAACCCTTTGCACGCGAATCCGAAACGTACTTGGCCAGTTATTTTTACCCGACTACGGCAAAGCCAAAAGGAAGGGTAATGATTTTAGCAGTCTATGTATGTATGTATGTATGTATGTATGTATATAACTATGTTCCACTCTTGCGCCTAAACCACTGGGCCGATTTTTATGATTGAGGTATCAATAGATTCTGGAAAACGTTCCGGGTGACATAGGCTATATAAATTATTCCTAAACGTATTATGATGGAGTTGACACGTAAATTTCTGTCCACGAAAAAAATAAATTTCAGATAATTGTGACATGTTTGGTATCAAAAGAAAGATCTTGATGAGTACATTGCAAATATGTATGTATATCATATTGTCTAAGTAGACGTATATGTTTAAATTGCTAACAAACAAGTAAAAGCGAGCCTGTACTTCGCGCGACGTGGCTGTACAATTTAATGAAAAACATGATCAAAGCGATACCAACGTGAAGTTAACCAAATCTTTGAAATCTTTACGATTTGTTATGCCACTCGTTAGAAGAAAAATGCATAAAGCGAAATATTTATGTTTCGGATTTTTTCGAAGCTCGATAGATGGTGTTAGCGTCGAAATAAATCACGCCATGCTTTCGTCTCTGATGTCGCTTCGTCCCCGTAATGGGACGTGGTGAGCGGTCACAACCCTGCTCTTGGCAACCCCTCGACCCGTAAAACGGGCCTCTCACTGTGTTCCATAGCTAAAAATGCTTAAATTCGTCGAGTGTGTGCCTGCCCAAAAAGTGATAGCAACTCATACGCAACGTGTATAAATATATGTTGTATACTGCAGGTGCGCTGCGGCGCCGTTATTTCAGTCAGTGTCGCATTTACACGACACCTAGTCGGCAGTCAACAGGTTTCGTTTGTTTTTTACCCGACTACGGCAAATCCAAAAGGAAGGGTTATGATTTTAGCTGTCTATGTATGTATGTATGTATATGTGTATGTTCCACTCCAGCGACTAAACTCTAACCACTGAACTAAACCACTGAACTGATTGTGATGAATAAGGTATCAATAGATTTATAAGAACTTTGCGGGTGACATAGGCTAGGTAGACATTTTCACTTTATTTAAAATGCGAGAAAACGTAAATGCACGCGTAAATTACTGACTCTGAAAAAAAAATTGAGATAATCATAACATGTTTGGTATCAAAGGAAAGGTCTTAAGAAGCACTGTACAAACATGTACATATCTTGTATTGTCTAAGTAAATAAATATGTATAAATATAATTGTTAACAAACAAGCGACAGTGAGTATTACTGAGTGAGTATCTATGTAGAATCTGTAGAAGAGTCGTTGTTGTACGTTAAAATAAAATAGCCAGGAATAGGTACTAACAGTACCTTTTTCAGCATTTAATTTTGTGACTGTTTGTCTGTTTAGTTGTTCAAAACACGTGGAAAGTATAAAACGAATGCAGATAACTTTATCAATTGTAATTTTGTAACTCAAAGTACAAAATTAAGGTTTTGTTTCATCCGAATCGGTACGCTCTATCAAAATATATGTGAATTTAACATTAATTTTCATAACGTAAAGCAAATACACACACGTAACGCCATCTATTGAACAAAAATAGTACTACCAGTTCATGGAAATAACACATTACATGCTGTGGAGTTATTTGAAAAGAAAAGTAAGCATTTTCTTATCTTATCGTTAGGGATTTATCGATATATGTAACTGAATTGATATTTTGCTAGATCAACTGCAGGGTCGATGGATAGCATTCTTAACTTGTTCTCAATTTAGCGGTGTTCTTCACGGAAGAAGGACCTTCGCCAATGTCTGCTAACACATGTAACCTAACTTATAATAAGCTAAAGCTGTTAAAAGTTAGACCCGTATAAGTTTGCCAGGTCTTAAAACTGGAAAGTCGCAGGGACCAGCCGATAGATATGTACATATAATATCTATCCAGCCTTTTCCCAGCGTTCCGCAGCTGAATACCAGTAATTGACGTGATGCGGCAGATCTCCACAACCGAGAAACAGGGTAACGCGGTACTTCTTGGCCGACCTGGTGTCAGATATTCTGGCTTCTGACCATCCGTAACGTCTGCCAAAAATCTACAAATAACAGGCGGGACCAACGGCTTAACTTGCTTTCCTAGGCACGGAGGAGTCTTAGCATGCGTTGTTTAACCAAGAAGATCGACTCGCGTGGCTTTTATCATTTAGCCCCGAGATTCTCAGATATCATTATTGATAATTAGCCGTATTAAATGGGATGAAAAGTCTGACAACTTATGTTACTTATGATTTTGTATCTTTAAAATAATAATAATAATAAGTATGTATGTTTATAAGTCGGATTGGCATCCCCAACTCTACGTTAAAGCGCAAATTTTGCGAACAGTCTCCTGATGTTAATGACTAATATTAAGTAGCAAGTAAATCCAGACTTTATGACCAGTAGCAACATTAAACCGTTTTAACTTATAATAGATAAACAAAATTAAATGAGTCAGAGTTCTTTAACATACTGTATATTAATGAACTTTGACTCATTTAATTTCAGTGAAAATCAAATTCCGGTTTTATGCGGAAACCTGGCAACATTAGGTCACCCGCAGGCCTTAACACAGTCAAAGGTATAATCAAATAAATAAATCTTTTATATGTAAACTAACAATACTAACCTACTTACGTAGGCACCATTGTTACTAACACCAAAATACTAACGAAATTATGGACTGTGGTCTGAAAATAAAGTTTAATTTAATTTAATTTAATTTAATTTAATGGCTTATCATCCGTGGTGAGGGGCAAAGCCCCGTGATAGGTTCGTCGCGACTTTTAAGACAAGACCAAGTTTTGAGTTTTAAGACAAGACATAAAGTGTTGGTTATCTATCTATGTTCTAAATCTTCATCATCTGTCCAACCTTTTCTCAAATATATTGGGTTCGGCATCCAGACAAGCTGGATCCAGCTGAATACCACACCCCAATAACTGGGTGATCCGGTACTTTTTGGTCAGACTGGTTTCAGATTTTCTGGCTTCTGACAATCCGTAACGATTGTCAAAAGTCTACAAATAACAGGCGGGACCAACGGATTTAAGTACTTTCCGAGGCACGCAAGTCTTGGTATCGATCAACCATCTATAGACCGATTTTAGCAACAGTGGCGTAGCTAGCATGGGTGACACCTGGGGCACCCCGAAATATTTATGCGTTGCGCGATGACGAAAATCACAAACCATTTTTCGAAACTTTTTACACCTCATCTCGGACAGGTTTCATTGTACCCTGTTAAAGGGTGACACCGGACCATAACAAAAAAGTCAACGAACGGTTGAGTGTCACCCCAAATGCAGAAAACAGCAAGAAAGAATTAAAGAAATTTTTAAATCTTATCTATGCATCACCATCACATTTTTTCGCCCATATCCACGTGAACAAAGTCACGAGCATAGTTAGTTGTACATAATTAAAATGATAGCGACGTGCAGTTATAAATAGAAACGACTTCTAAAACGGAAAAGTATAAAATAAAAAATTTAGTTTAAAAAACTGTAACCCGACTACAGTTACAGTTATAGTTTTATAGATGTGCCAGGCACCCACATGATGTACAGGCATGCGACCACGGCTTTACTTTCACCATTTTTGTACCTCTCTTGATTTGTTTCTGAAATATTTTCTTGTTTCATACTTTTCAGATCATTTTTATTTTTCTGTAGTCGGGTTACAGTTTTTTAAACTAATTTTTTTATTTAAGGATGGGAAATCATCAAATGACTCCTCCCGCTCTGGGTGAAGCAGAAGGGAGTGTCAGACTCTTACTAAGTAAAACCCATCCGTGTTCTTCATTAAATGCGCGCCTTTCATTGCACTTCCTATCTCAATTTTGTTTCCAAGTCTTTGATTCAAGGGATTGTCACCAAAGTATGGAAATCTACTTTTATTACACCCGTACATAAGAAGGGTTCTAAAACCGAGATTACTAATTATAGGCCTATATCCAAGCTGTGCATTATAGCTAAAATATTTGAGAGGATTTTGTATAACCAGTTATATCTCGCGCTTGCTAGCTCGTTCAGCTCCTTCCAGCATGGATTTTTAAAAGGATGGTCTACCACTTCTTACTTGATTTTATTTAATGATTTTACTACAGATACTATGGATAATGGTAAGCAGGTCGATGTTGTTTACACAGATTATAGAAAGGCATTTGGTCGGATCGACCACGATACCCTGATAAAGAAGCTGAGCTACATGGGCATCCGTGGAGACCTCTTGAGGTAGTTTTCTTCGTATATTCATAACAGGTCACAAGCAGACTACTGCCTAATACTAAGTAAGTAATAACTTAATAATTATACGTCTAGTTGGGTAAACGTGCCCAATGGAGTGCCCAAGGTTCGTTGCTCGGTCCTTTTTTATTTGTTGTCTATGTGAACGACATCGATCAGTGCCTCCATTTATCCAACTATTATGCTTTGCAGATGACATGAAAATCTTTGCCACTATTTCAACACTCGGAGATAGTCTAGCACTTCAGGTTGACTTGTATCAGCTTGAAGAGTATTGTCGGGGTAATAAACTTGATCTCAACCCATTCAAGTGTTCGGTGATCACTTACACTAGAAAATGCCTAGTCAACGTCCTAGCCATTACTCATACTTTGGCGGGCCAGATCTTGCCTAGCTGCTATTTATGACTTGGGCGTCCATCAAAATAGTAAGTTACTTTCGACACACACATTGATTCAATTGTCAAAAAAGCTTCTAAACTGCTTGGGTTTATAATACGTCTCTCTAAGTATTTTACGGATGCTAAAACACTAAAAATATTGTATTGCACAAAGCCAGCTAGAGTATGCGTCTCAAATATGGAATCCACGTTATCATAAATATATTGACCGCATTGAAAACATCCAAAGACGTTTCATCAAACATCTTTGCTTTCATCAAAAGATTCCATATCAGTCAACCGATTATCTTGGACTCTGCAGGAAGTATCATCTATTACCACTGGTAGGTCGACGTTAAATTGCTGACTGTTTATTTCTGTTGAAAATCCTCAATAACAATGTTGATAACCCTGAGTTATTGTCAAAATTTTATTTGAATATGCCAAGCAAAACATTCCGGTTTAATCCACCCATACGAGTACCTCATACATCTTCAAAATATAGGCGGAATAGTTATATTGTGCGCGCAAGCAGTAATTTCAATAACGTTTGCAAGGAATGAAGCCCACACGCACAAAACGTTTTGGGAACATAAATTCATAGTGCGTACAGCTAAGGAGTGGAATTCCCTGCCGGAGTCGGTTTTTCCTGATAGCTACAACCTGGGAGACTATAAGTCAAGGGTGAATAGGTTACTTCTAAGCAAGCGTGCTCCATCTTCGACCACATTATCGCTTACCATCAGGTGAGATAGTGGTCAAACGCGACCCTGTCAATTAGTAAAATAAAATACGATTCAGATCCATTCACAATCAGTGTGAATTCAGCGAGAAGGTGCTTAAGCCTCAAATTCTTTAAGTAGCAAATATTTATGTAACTAAATAATTCTAATTTTAATTTAAGCGGTGTGTTTTTTATATTGTGCTCACACCATAATTTACATTATGTTTCTATACGTGAGGATTTGTTATTGACTTGTTGGTGACTATGGTTTCCTATTTTGTTTGTCTTTATTAGCTGTAAGTCCTCCATGAACTAAATAAATATATAAGTAACGCCCGCCGTTGCAGCTGAGGCTGAGCGACGAAGCCGGCCAGCAAGCCGAAGCTGCGGTGAAGAAATACCAACGGAACAATTCTAGATCGTAACAAAAAGATCCGCGACGCCATCTATCCAACTAGCAGCGAACTACTAGGTTGAAATCCTGCATCCTGCATCGCGTTCCTGGTCAGCATCCTCAGCGTGTACCCTCAACCTCATTAGCGATCTTGGCAAACACACTGCACCTTTGGCCAGTCACACGAAGAGCCACAAAGAACCTGTCCTGGTCGACGCCAGCAGTCACGCCACTACGTCGCACAGCAACGCTGCCCCACATCCGACACCCTGGTGCAAAAACGCAGCACTGTACCACGTCCGACTCACTGGAGCATAACTCAGTGCTGTGCCAGATCCAGCAACTGGAGCATAGCAGCATCATCCCGACTCACTGGGATCTCATCACCCCGACTTACTGGGGCACCACAGATAGTTCCGACTCACCGAGAACTCTGCGACTTCCGGTTTTGACTCACTGGAACCAACCTTCCACTGGCCTGGCAAGCATCTCAAGATGTATGGACGACTCATCCACTATCGACCTCCGGTCTCCGGAAGGGAGTAATGTGGCGGCATCAATGCCGCCACAAGAAAAACCAACGGAGCAAATCTACATCGCAACAAAAAAAAAAACCGCGACGCCATCAATCCAACTAGCAGCGAACTACTAGGTTGAAATCCTGCATCGCGCAAGCACACAATCGCATGGTAAACTCCATCCCGAATATTAACTATCGAGCAGTTGCCCACACTGGACACAACAACCGTCTGGTCGGAGGATCCTCCCATTACAATGGTGTACAGGACTTTTCTTTCTGTAGCGCATACCTTCCATAAAATGTTTATTTTATGTTTGTTTTTCATGGTCATAAGTTTTATATTAACCAAACAATATGAGGATACAGGATATTTGATTTGTTATTCTATGAAATGAAAATCAAAACTTTGAATTTTATTTATAACAAAAATCGATGATTTTATTTATTTAAAGTAAGTATTCTGCGTATTGATTATTCTAGGAAATGATAATACGAGTAAAATTTTATATGAAACGAAATTCTATTAAACCATTTTCTATAAAACAACGTACAACCATACCTTCCATCATCAGCTCAGCAACATGAGATGATGATCACCAGGCACAAATGACTGGATTGCGTTAGATAGTTTATGAAAAATATTTTGTGTGCCTATAAAATTTGAGGGTTTCCCTCGATTTTCATGGGATCCCATCATCAAATCCTGACTTGGTGACAATGGGACTACCTCAAGAGCTTTCGAATAAAAAAAGATTTTTAAAAATCGGTCTACATTTGGTGGAGAAATCGGTGAACATAGAAAAAAAATATACATACAGCCGAACATAGAACCTCCTCCTTTTTGAAGAAATCGGTTAATAATACAAATTGCAATTTATCTAGATTCAATTAAAAGACCTAAAAAATCCTACGAACATAATTTAATAAAAAAAGAAGTGTTGAAAAAACTGAGAGAAAAATATTACGATTATTAAATAATTTATACTGATGGGTCTAAGAACATTAATGGGAATGGCGCTGCTTGCTGCTTGTTGCTTGCTGCTTTGAAACCGGAAAATAATGGTAATAGCTCATCATCTGCCTAGCCTTCTCCCAACTGTATTGGGGTCGGCTTCCAGTCAAACCGGATTTAGCTGAATACCAGTATTATACGCGGAGCGACTGCCCAATAGACCTCCACAACCTATTAACTGTGTAACGGTACTTTATGGCAAGACTGGAGTCAGATTAACTGGCTTCTGACTATCCTTAACCACTGCCAAAGATCTATAAATGACAGCCGGGACCAACGGCTTAACGGGCTGTCCGAGGCACGGAGGAAACTCGGTACGTTAAGATGGTCACCCAACCACAGACCAACCTTGGCAAGCGTTGCTTAACCTTGGAGATCGACCCAGCTGTTTTAAAATAATTAATTCTGTGTCGGTAATGTCTCTAGAACTCTTTGCAATCTCAGAAGCACTCTGGTTGCAGAGGTGCACCGATAGCTTATGGTTTTCTGTCTAACATACAAAAGTTAACCATTAGCTGGTTCGATTTGAGCAATGGGTTCCTTTACATATTGGCTTACAGGGTAATGAGGAGGCTGATCGTTTGGCAAAATTTGGGGAAAGAAGAGAGAAGAGAAATACATATTGAAACATTATGTGGAATTATTACCTAAATAAAAAACCAGTCAAGTGCAAGTCGAACTCGCGCACCCGGGGGTTCCGTACCATCCTATAAAACGTGAAATGTTTTAAATTTTCATCAGCGAGGCCTATATTCGTCAGAGAATTTTAACACTGCGGTGTATATTGCAGTTGTAGATTAGCGACAGACAGTGGAACTAATGTTAGTTTTGTTGATGATTTCTGAAAAAAAGTGCTATTTAGAGACATCATTTTATTTTTCCTATAATTTTTATAATAATAATTTATTTGTCGCTCGACCAAGGCGTTCACATACAGACCGAAGAGCAAGGGCGAGGACAGTCTGTCTCACCCCACACTCCGGCCTGCATAGCTCCGAAAGTTCACCTACCCATCTCACCCAAGTCTCTTGGTGTAAGTACTAGTACTTGAGGGGAGATGCGAGCTCTGGAGGCAGTGTTGTGTCACCTAGCTTCTGCCAGAGTAAAACATATGAGACTAGGTCAAAGGCCTTGGATAGGTCCAGGAAAACCGCGTAGACTGGTGTTTGCCTATCCGTGTGTAATACTTGACAGCGTGCTTCAGACTAAGGATGGCCGTCTCCGTTGACAGTTACAGGTAGTTATATAAACCTTTATCACATAGAATATTTTTAGATTTTTTTCTATGCAAACTTCGGAGATAAGGAGGGGGGAATGGTAATTTTTTTTTTAATTTTTTGTCAAAAATTGAAAACTGCCTAAAAAAAGAAACAATGTTTGAGCCCTAGTACTTCCTTCCACTTTCCTTTATTCTTCCTTTACTTTCCAC
The DNA here is from genome assembly GCA_947578705.1 of Lacanobia wlatinum. NCBI lineage: Eukaryota > Metazoa > Arthropoda > Insecta > Lepidoptera > Noctuidae > Lacanobia > Lacanobia wlatinum. Next base: position 18,508,084 of record OX388046.1, on the reverse strand, counting down.
TTTAAATTATTAAGAACCCGTTTTAGTCACTGTTCCAAGAAAATATATACCTTTTTTCTTTCTTATTTTTAAAATAGTTGAGCAAACGTCATCTAAAACTATTCCACGGGTTGACAGCATAAATAGTTAGTTACTTTAATTTCGGAAGTCGATGTAAATTTTATTTTTTACTTAAAACGTTTGAAAATATTATTCGTTTGGAACACTTTGCACGTGACTATGACTCGCACTTGGCCAGTATTTTTTTTTAAATAGCGTTGCCACGTTTTTTGCATTGCAGCATGGCTATTTCTTGTTCCCCCATTAATGACGTGACTAATTGGTAGTCTCATAATACAAGATTTAGTGTCGTCGGCTCCTATACCTATGGTTTGGCCTGCAACTTTATCGAATCCACGAGATACACAAAACAAAAGAAGTAGCCAAATCATTGTTCGTGCGGTATGCATTGGCGGTGTGTTAGAAACCTGAAAAAAAAATTGTTGATTAAACACTTTCTGATCTTAAATTACACTTTTTCTTCTGAACAATCATCAATCATCATCTGAAACATCTTATGAATACTTTTTTTTTTGGATGGGGAAGAGAGTATCAGACTCTTACTAACTAAAACCCAACCGTATTCCTCAAAATGCCCTTTACATTAATGCCGTGGCCGTGGTAATTTTTTCGATAAATTTCGCAACCTAGTAGGAGCTTTGGCCCTTGCCTTCACGCAAACTCATTTTCATTAGTAAGAATTATAACTGAAAACTGGAACCAATTTATTAATTTTGATAGCAAGTGTATAGTGGAAAACAACCATTATAACCTTCACATGAACTGTGCCATTTTAGAGACAAATAAAAATAACATGTAAATGGTGAAGCACAGCAAATTAAGTCACTTTTTTGAAAATAAAAAAATAGCGAATAATAAAATAATCATGACATCATCTTCAATACTAGCTTTTGGCAGCGACCTCGCTGTTGTGAAGGTCAGCGTAACAGCCGGTTGATTCTATCGACATCTCACCGTGACCACATAAGTGGAGTGAACGACAAGTGAGTTGTCACGCCATCTTGTTTGTATCGTTTGACAACTCACCTGCCGTTCACTTCGCCCAAGTGTTCACATCGACATGTTTACAGAATCGCACTGCAGGTGTATAGGATGCATGTTTTAACTGTGTGTGGAAGACCAAATCTGAAACTATAAGGAATAGCGAAACACTGAAAGGAGTCTCGAGACGGATATTGTTGAAAACTAAAACTGCATCATTGGATTTTTAAAATTCGGTGTTCTTAGATAGAAACCGAATTGGTTTATTTTGAAAACACGAACACTGTATTAATACATCAACTGAAAGTGTCGCTAATAAGGATCAAATTCTGGAAATAATAAGACATGGGAAACTAAAGCTAATAAATACATTAAGTATAACAGTCAAACCTGAGTAAGTGAGAAGTGGGTAAGCGAGAAAACTCTATTAATGAGAGTATAATTGCCAGGTCCTGTCATTTTGCCCTCCTAAAACCTCTATAAGTGAGAAACATAAACCTGTGTATGTGACACTAATTTTTCACGCGTGAACCTCTCTAAGTGATATTGCTACTTCCCTATCCCTCTATAAGCGACGGTTAAACCTATTTAACATTTGCCACTTATGACTCATTCTTAAATTTCGAAGAACTCTTATTCTATTCGAATTACCAAATGTGCATCTGTTATTGTTTTTTATAGTTTTAGGAACCGACATTGTATTCGAACGACCAAATTTGCGTCTGTTATTGTTTTATTACAAGTCAAATGTGCGTTCGATGCGAAAGTTGGACCTAGCTATGACGAATGAACAAGCTTGTGTCACACAATTCCTACCTTTTAAAACTTCGTACGGATTGACGACGACGTGACTACCGCGCGCCAGAGAATACACCGACGACAATATCGTTCAAAACTGTTTGAGCACGTGTACTAACGGAAATGACTGTGAAGATGAAGCCAATCACACATTTTGAATAAAGCGGAGACAATTAAAAAAAAAAAGAACAAGAAGCCTTAAAGGCATTGAGGACGCATCACAAGTTTTTTTTATGCCTATGTGGCGGTTGATCAAATCATATTTGATAAAATTTATGAACTAGAGAAACATGCACAAAATGTAAAACAGAATCGCAAAAAAAAATAACAGAGTTTTTTAAAGTAAATATACTATATAAGTAAATATAGATAGATTAAACATTAAAGTTCAGCAGCTATTATTTCAATAAATAATACCCATACATACACGTATTTTCTAAATACGCACAAGTTGACCTTATTTTTATAGACCTCTATAAGTGAAATAGACCCCTCCTATAACTCTGTAAGCCAGAAACTCGGTTTAGTGAGAAACCTCTATAAGAAAAAAACAGATCGCGGTCTCTCTCCCTTATCCAGGTTTGACTGTATAAAAAAAAAAACTTGAAAGGTGTCAAGGGACACCCGGATGGAACGAAGTTCCATTCGATTAATTAGTGAAGGAATTGTAATATATTTTTTTTTTATTAACAAATGTAATGTAAACACACAGAGAGAGAGAGACAAAGAAACACGCGCACGCCGCACGGCTTACAACTATAGCAAAAAGTGTCGTTACAACTTTTCGTATGATTTTTTTCCGTCTAGCCCCCTTTCACAACGCGCGATAAGGAACTTCGTTCCAATAATTATACCGTACCCGCCTTTTAGTCCACCCGTATATCAAACACCCTAATTTATGAAACTATAATAGCGAGAAAAGGTCAAACAAATTAAACAGACAAAGCTCATTTCGCATTCATAATATTAGTTTGATTTATTTTTATACCATTCCAAATAATACAGGTTATACGAGGAAAGTCATTAATGTTAAAACGATACTTATGAATATATAATAATAACCCCGGTGCCGTATTTCTATGTTGACGTCATGGTGGGTCTTGTTCGCCACCGAATCCTTGTGCCAGTAATTTTATAATGCCTTAAATAAGAGACATAAAATCTTTAGGATAGCTTTGTTGTCAGCATAATTCCGCTAGGACTAGTGCCTGTGAGGGCTGAGGAATTGTTCGAAAGAATTACTGCGGCCCTGACACGCAAAGGGCACTTGGAAAAACTCGGGTAGGTTTTCGTCAGTACGAAACTGACACTCCTTTCTGCTCCGCCCAGAGCGGGAGAAGTCTTTTAATAATTTCTCATCCATAGAAAGGGCACTTTTGTGGCGAGCGGTTTGGAAGTAGCGACTTCATATACCCTATTTCCCGGAAGAAGTCTTGTAATCCGTGTCTGGCTTGCCTTTATAGACCAGCTTTAGTGGAGTTCCGCTAGAGCAAATGTGTTCAAAGGAAAAACAGTCCAATAAGGAGCTGGTAGGGATGTTGAAGATACTTCTAAGGTGGTCCTGAAATCCGTGGCTTACTTTTCCGCTCCTTAAGCGCTTCAGGTCATGTTGAACCCTTGTTTCTGCGTCACGAAGTGCTAGCGATTTTGGGTGCCCATTTATTGTGTATGAAAGTCACTTTCTAGCATTTTATAGCCGTGTATTGAAATAGTGGGCAGGAACCCATAGTTAATCCACAGTTGATAAGAATACTGTAGCCATCCGAACCCATCATCCAAAATCTTTTACATTATGTTCTGCAATAGCCCTCTACCATATGCTCTCAAAACGGCCCGGAACACAGAGTCCAAAAATTGGCAAAAAATATCAATATTTTTTATTTTATTTTTGTACTTAACTAAGTACAAAAATAAGAGTTTTTTGTTTTATATTCTGGTTTTTTTTTTAGCATCGTCAGATACCTGAGACAAACTTGTCTCAGGTATCAATCAAAGAAAAATAAATCAGTTGCAACCCTGCACTTTGTAAATGTAACCTACATAATTATAAAACTAATATAAAATACGAAAGAAAAAAATATTATGTCACTTACCAAATACCACAGCAAATTCTGTAACTATTGTGTGTGTGTTGTTACTAAAAAAGTAAATACAGCATTGAAATATTGACTTTAGTAAACAGTATTCTAAACGACACCACAATTCTAAGTTAATTCTAAAACTGTATAAAGTGGTCTGGTCAAGTAACATTTGTGACTGGCGACAGTGAGGTGCAAGATGATGCGGTAGAGGTACAGTCGACCACACGCCAGCAGTGTGATTCTGAAAATATTATTATCTCACCGTGTAACCTTAGGTGATGTGAAGATGAAGTGAGCTGTACAAACAAGGCGGAACGACAGATCACTTCATGCTCACTTCACTTAAGTTTATCAGGTGAGATGTTGACATAATAGTTGTAACCGTTGAGCTCGAGCTTGCCTAACATAGTAAGGCGATTCAACAGAACAAGAGCCTAGCCGGTCGATTCTGTAAACGTGTCACCTTAAAATCTTTAGTGAGCTTAACGTGAGCTGTCAATGCATATTTTCCAATCGTTCGATTCTGTTTAAATACCCCCGTGAAAATGTAGGTGACCTGTCATTCTAATTGATGTAGGGATTGACAGTTCACTTCATCTATGTACATATATCTATGTATCTATATCAACGTAATTAAAAAGAACATCTTTTGGTACTTGCATATTTGTAGGAAACTACATTTTATCTTGAATAGACTCAAATATAGGTAGAACTGTTTGTAAAGAGGAAATTTTGTAAGTATTGGTCATCAAGAGGGTTGAAATGTTCTTCTTTCTTGCGACTTTTTTGGTCATGGACGACGAACAATCACACAAAGGAGCAGTACTCCAATATAGATCTTACCAGGGAGTAGTACAGTACTAACAAATGTTGGGCAGTGTGTGCAGCGTTCTCTGTAAAACGCAACACTCACTCTGTAAAACAAACACAGCAGTGCTGCACATAGGGCGAACGCTCTGCACGTCGTGCCGAAGAAGGACGGACACATCAGACCCTGTGGTGACTATCGTGCACTCAACGTGTTCACGAAGCCAGACAGATACCCCATACCAAGATTTCAGGATTTCACATAGTTGGTCGTATGGTAGGTAAGACAAGTTTCGGAAAAATAGACATAAATCGGGCCTATGATAATATTTCTGTAGCACCGCAAGATATTGAGTAAACGGCAAACATTACTGGCTTCGGGCTATTCGAGTTTCCGCAAATGTCATTTGGTTTGCGAAATGCAGCGCAAACGTTCCAAAGATTTATATACAGTGTTGAAAAATATAAAATATATCAATTTTATTTATTTACTTAAAAACAAAAATACATATAAAACAATAATATTAAGTACTAGCACTTCGCCCGTGACTTCGTCTGCGTAGACTTTAGAGGTGGCGTGCAACTTCTTTGTCCCTTATGCTCATTCTCGGATATTCACCTTCATGATTCTTTTCTGCTAGTTTGCGAGTCTTTACTGTTCGTACTTTCAGCTCCAGAAATACTTCGACATGTTTCTGGTACTCTGGTACTTGTGAATCTTTAGCGCTCATATCTCCAACCCAGAAAAAAACTTCGAAATGTTTCGGTTCGCCTGGTATTTTTAAATTTTAACCACTCACAATTCCAGCTTCGGAAATACTTCGCCATGTTTCTAGTATCCTGGTACTTGTGAATCTTTTACGCTCATAATTACAGCCCGGAATAAACCGCTATGTTTCTGTTCTCGTGGTAGTTTTGAATCTTTACCACTCAAATTTCCAGCGCCTGAAAGATTTTAACATGTTTCTGGTCTCCTAGTACTTGTGCATCTTTAGCGCTTACAATTCCTGCCGAAAATATAATTTGACATGTTTTTGATCTCCTGCTATCTACGTGTAAATCTGTAGCGCTCATAATTACAGACCCGAAAATACTTCGACATATTTCTAATCTCTTGGTACTTTTGAATCCTAACTGCTCCCAACTCCAACCCTGGAAATATGTATCTGGTCTCCTGGTACATAATGAATCTTTTACGCTCATAATTCCTGCCCGGAAAAAACCTCCACATTTTTTTGTTGTTCTGGCACTTTTGAATCCTTACCGCTCATAATTTTTGCTCCTGAAATATTTCGACATGTTTCTGGTCTCCTGGTCCTTTTGATTTTTTTGCATTCACAATCTTAGCCTCGAAAATACTTCGACATGTTTTGGTCTCCTGGTACATAATGAATCTTTAGCGCTCACAATTTCGGCCAAAAAAATACTTTGACATGTTTCTAGTCTCCTGGTACTTGTGAGTCATTTACAATTACAGCCCGGAAAAAACATCGACATACATATTTCTGTTTGACTGATAAAAAAATCAAAATTATTCTTGCTCAAAAATACTTTAACATCGTTGTTCTCCTGGTACTTGTGAATCTGTAGCGCTCATTATTCCAGCCTTGAAAATACTTCTACATGTATCTGGTCTCCTGGTGCTTTTGAATCCTACTGCTCAAAATTCCAATCCTGGAAATACGTCGATATGTTTCTGATCTCCTGGTACATAATGAATCTTTAGCTCTCATAATTCCTACGAGGGAAAAACTTCCACATTTTTATGATGTTTTGGTACTTTTGAATTCTCTTACTGGTCATATTTGTAGCGCGGAAATACTTCGACATGTTTCTTGTCACCTGGAACTTTGAATTCTAACCGGTCACAAATCCAGCTTCGGAAATACTTCGACATGTTTATGGTCTCCTGGTACTTGTAAATCTTTAGCGCTCATAATTACAGCCCGGAAAAAACTACTATATATTTCTGGTACTTTTGAATCCTAACCACTCAAAATTCCAGCGGCGGATACATTAAGACATGTTTCTGGTCTCCTAGTACTTGTAAATCTTTAGCGCTTACAATTCCTGCAGAAAATATAATTTGACATGTTTCTGGTCTCCTGGTACATAATGAATCTTTAGCGCTCATAATTCCAGGCCGGGAAAAATTTCCACATTTTTCGGTTGTCTTGGTTGTTACTTTTGAATCCTTACCGCAAATAATTCTAGCACCGGAAATATTTCGACATGTTTCTGGCCTCCTGATACTTATGAATTTTTAGCATTCACAATCCTAGCCCCGAAAATACTTCAACATGTTTCTGGTCTCCTGGTACTTTTGAATTCTAACCGGTCACAATTCCAGCGCCGGAAATATTTCGACATGTTTATGGTCTCCTGGTACTTGTAAATCTTTAGCGCTCATAATTTCAGCCAAAGTAATACTTCAACATGTTTCTGGTCTCCTGTCACATGTGAATCTATAGCGTTTACAATTCTAGCCCGGATAAAACTGCAACACATATATTTCTGTTCGACGGTGAAAAAGAAAAACAAAAAAAAAATCTATCCCAAAAATACTTTAAGATCGTTCTGTTCTCCTGGTACTTGTGAATCTTTAGCGCTCCCAATTTCAGCCCTGGAAATACTACGACATGTTTCTGTTCTCCTGGTACTTTTGAATCTGAAGTACTAAGGCAGCAGAAGCGCTGGGTTTCCACTTCCTCCTCAGTCTCCATTAAGCCATGCCTTCTACCGGGATAAAAAGTAGCCTATGTTTGATTCCAGTATGTGAACTATATGTGTGCCAAGTTTCATCCAAATCCGTTTAGCCATTTTTGCCTGATTGAGGCACAAACATACAAACTTTCACATTTATAATATTAGTAGGATTGATTACATTATCATTAAAATATTATATACCATGGAAAAATATAACGAACAAATAATATTCGTTAAAAAATAATTATACTGTTTGATAAGTTTGTCAAATATAAAAATTTGAGTTGTGCATTCAAGTAAATACTTGTTGAAACAATAATATTCGACATAAAATTATAAGGATCAAATACTATGTGAAACATTTTCTGCGAAATGAAATTCTATCAAATTTCTGTCTGCGAAACAAGAGAAAACCCTTCAGCTGGTCTATTCTGTCACCATCTCACCGGAATGACATTTTACTTCTGTATACTGTACATGTCATTCCATCAGCTCGCAGCATCAGCAGCTCGCTTGATGTTCACTTCACCAAAGCTTACACGATGAAATTGCCGGTTTACGCTGAAAACCAGCGCCATGAATTCATGCCCTCGTGCGTGGACCTCAGCATTATGCTGAGCGTTAGCCGCTTCAATACAATATCAAAAATGCAATTCAGCAAATCGCATCACCAGGGTCGCTACAGATATAACCACTTGTTTCTGTAATTAGACTTTTGCTATACAATAATTTTAAATGCATCACTTTCGCGTGAATGAACAGTTTTTCTTTCATTATTTCTAGATGTTTACAGAATAGCACTGCTGGTTACTTTGACGTGCAGCCTATTGTACTACGACTACGACGTACTGACGTGAAACAAGTTTTTAAATCAAGTATTTGCTTTATCATTTGAGCCACACTATGATCACATTGAAGAGACGAAAAGACATTGTTTGCCCCACAAAAAGTACAAAACATGCTTTCACAGCCAAATTTTATGTTTTCCTTGGACCACTACTCTTTATTAGACTAAATGCAAAAGCAAACATCTATTCCCTAAATTTTAGAAATTGCAAGAAAACTCTCAAAGAAACCTTTCAAAGTATGTCTTATGAAGATACAGAGAAGTTGCTAGCGGTACTGAAATAAGATTGTGTGTGTCCTATTAATTTTAATTTAGTAAGCTAAGTTAGTAAACTAAGGTTTTAGGAAGTATGATTTTTTTACACTATTTTGACCTGTTTTACATACCTAAAAGACAACTATTTTGTTTTTTGTATAATTACCGTGATTAATTCGTAATATTTACCTCCTTTTCGCCTGAAACACAGGATGTCCTAGTTCAGGCACAGAACACTAGTGACCTTGACATAGATTTAAGCAAAAATGTATTTACTGTTTGTACTCACATAATAATGAATAAATTTGATTTGATTTGATTTGATTTTGATTTGCAATAAAGCTAACCATTTGCTGTCTTTAAGGGTGCCTGTCCATTGCGAGCGGAGCGGAGAAACGGAGAAATATTAACCAATCATGTTAGTCAAAATGTCAGTGACTGACGTGGGACTCACGTGGTACGGAGATTTTTTGCAGTTCCATTGGTATAAATTTCTCCGTTTCTCCGCTCCGCTTCCTTGATCACTCGCAATGGACAGGCACCCTTATACTTCGATATACCAAACCATTTAAACACCCGCAAATTTTGTTAGTACTGTACTTCTCCCTGGTAAGATCTATATTGGAGTACTGCTCGTCTGTATGGTCTCCAATACATAACACTCTCATAGATTGCATAGAATCTATACAGAGATGGTTTGTTTAGAGTTTAAAGCGCGAAATATGGCCTCAGACGTAAACTACTGATATTTATTTTGCAAATAGGTTACAAGTAACTCTTTTACACGTCATTTTTTTTGACATATTTATCTAGATGAGACCGGATTTTTCCTAGCTGACTACCCTGAGAAGAAACACCGAAACAAACTCAGACACACTGGAGTGTCAGTGGTTGACCACTGGAAAGTCATAATGACGCTTTCATATCCAGTGGTCAACCACTGACACTCCATTGAAAGAAATGGCATAGAATCTTGTCAAAATAAACCATTATGAAATCAATGATAGACCATTCTGACACTATTGTAATAACAGACTTGGGGCCCTGGCCTCCCTCGATTGCGCAATGTTGAGCGGCTATAAAACGTTTTGAGGTTAGGTTAATATAATTAGTTTTTCTCAAGAACGGTGTGTCGCCTTTACATAGGAGTGGTGCCAGGGCATAGGGGGCACCTCCCCCCTCCGTTCTCCTGCCAAACGATACTCAACTGTTACCCCTTTTTCTAACTCAAATGCTCTGCTCATTATAGTATTTTTCAAAGTGGTTTTACTATTCGAAACACTCCATTTAAGATAAAATGCCGCTCAGAATAAATAAATCATTTGCTAAATATTGATAAAAATGCAGGACGCAACGTTGACACTCAAACAAATATTAGGTCGCTCAAATATTATGAAGCTTCTCATTTTTTATTTTAAGTAACTCAAATTAATGTTTGTAAGTTACTGTTTTGTTGATTTCTCGTCACTCACAGTCAGTCGCTCACTTAGTAATACTGAAACGTGAATTAATTATTTTTGACACTTAAAACTTTAATGTACAGTCACTTGTTTAAATACTACCCATTTAAGTATATTGCATAAAATTGCTAATGGTTTCTTTGACATTCAATTACTTGGCCAAATAAACTTTAAAATACCAACTCGATCTGTGCGCACTCCACGATTATTCAGTATTCCTGCTAGTAACAATAACGTTTCTGAAAGAAATCTGTTGTCCAGAATGTGCAGTCAATTGCAATACGACTTAAGGTAGACTTGTTTTTTAAAACTTTTTCAACGAATTTAGATTTTTTTTGTATAAATTTTAATTACAACACTATCATGTAGTACCCATTATGTAACCTTCTGTCACTATTGTCACTAATGAAGCATATTAGATATAGAACGCTGTAAACAGTAATAATTGGTCTTCAGATTTATGTACGGTATATTATATAGCTGTGCTGAATGTCATGTCTTAGTCTGTAATCTGTCACTATACTTCTTCTAATAGATAAAAATCTCATGTCACGGTGTTTGTTACCGAACTCCTCCAAAACGGCTCAACCGATTTTCATAAAATTTTGTGTGTATATTCGGTAGGTATGAGAATAGGTGGTAGGATATTTATTATCACGATATGTGCTTTGGAGGACGAGCAATATTCAGAAATGTCTGTTTTGAACGACATTTGGCACATGGTTCGTTCCCCACCAACAGTTATAATTTTTGTATTTATTTTATCTTTAGAACTGTATTTTTAAACCACAACATCGGATCACAGTGTTGGTTATCAAACTGAAAATAAATGGCTTGACCGATTTTTATGAAATTTTGTGTGTATTTTTTTGCAAAACAACATTTGCCGGGTCAGCTAGTATTAAAATAAAATAAAATTCTATGCTCATGTGCACTTTTCTATGATACAACAATACAATGATGCTTGTTTAAATCGACGCACTTGTGTTCGTTACTTCAATAAACAACAATGTGAACGACGTGATACCAGGTTGCCGCTCATTTAGTATAATAATATTTTTCCCTTGCATTTTGAATGATCGCGATTGTCAGTGACAAATCAAGTAGTTTACCGAAAAACCAGCCCCGGGGGCTGTTCGCATCCCAGGTGGGAGCTTGCGTTATGGAGGAGGCGCGTGTTCGGCGTTTGAGGGTCTCGCATTGGTGAGAGCCCGTTGCTCGTAGCAGTTGCTGACGAGATGGAGTAGCTGCGCTTACTGACGTGGGCACTGGGCTCTGTTCCCGAATATTCCGAGATAATAGACCACGTGGTTGGCTGTTTGCTTTGTTCTACTCATGGTTGAGTTCTTGTTCTTATTAGGGGGGATATTGTTACAGGTCTGGTTCTTTCAGCTAGTCTAAAGACGGTCGCTGTTGGATGAGACGCTGGTCTATAGCAGCGGTGCCAAGACGGGTGCGGTGGCAGTGAGACCGACTCTTGCGGGAGTAGATCCCACATATCACAAGCTCGTCCGATGAGCCGTTGCTCGGTACAGACGTCTTTAATTTCTTTGTTCCGGACCAGATATCCTACCCCCTAAGAACACAACTACCGCGTGTTAATAGGGATTTATGTTCCGTTAACTAAAAACTATAATTAGTTTAAATTAGGATTATTATTAGACTTACTAGGGAACTAGAGAATCTACGTAAACTATATCATTGACTAACTTACTAGTTTATTAGAGTTTAACGGTCGGACTAGACGTGTTGTTGAGAGAGAGTGAACCTTATGGTCACGTGATTAGAGAGAACCAGGTGTTGATCGGTTGCTATACGTTGTTTGTTACTTGTGTCTCTAAAGTTAGAGTTTACCAAGGTTATTTTGTGCACCCAGCATAACTGGATAATTACTGACATGTAACACGATTGAGCTACTAGTTGCTAGCAGTTCACCTCATGGATCCTCACAAGCAACGCTGAGATGTATATACTTTTCTCATGCACATGTTCCCACTGTAGCGGCTCGGAACGAAGACAAGGTTCGCTGCAGATGGAACACCGTGTTGTCAGGGTTAGAGACTAGGTTGTAATACTTATAAACCGGTGTTTAAATTGTAAGTACCTGCTAAGTGCTTTATATTAAATGAAATTAAAATAAAGATGCTTTTATTTCTTGCCAATTACAAATCAGATTACATTTAGGTAGGTATAAATATATTTATTTTTACATTTTTATGGTTATATGTATATATCTCAATGTAAATATTGCATGTAATTTGATAGCGAGAACACGAGGACAAGAACTCCTCCTCAGGTGAAGGCCTCCTCCCGAGACTGCCATACATTTCTATCGCTCGCTACTGTTACCCAGTCCCGACCTGCTGTGTGTGTGATGTCGTCTATCTATCTTGTTTGCGATCTGCCTCTTTTTCTGTAGCCGGCTGGGCCTGGCCATAGTGTAGTCCGTATAGTCCACCTAACATCGGTCATTCTGGCTATTTGATCTGCCCATCGCCATTTTAATATCTGGGCATGACTAAGGGCATCAGTAATGTCCGTCTTTGTAGCGGCATCAATCCCGCCACAAGAAAAACCAACAGAGCAAATCTACATCGCAACAAAAAGAACCGCGATGCCATCTATCCAACTCGCAGCGAACTACTAGGTTGAAATCCTGCATCGCGCAAGCAGAGTTTACCGTGCAATTTGAACATCAGCCCGAATATCAACTATCGGGCAGTTGCCCGCCAGACACAACAACTGTCTGATAGGGGGATCCTTCCTTTTCAATTGAGGTGTGCGGGACTTTGCTCTCTGTTACGCATACCTCCAAATCTTCTCACGGATAGATTTGTGTGGTATTTTCTGTAGTTTGCTAATTTTCATCATGCCCCTCTCCATACTTCTTTGATTTTGTTTTTATCTTGTGGGTAAATTTCCGTGTTTGGCTGGCGTATGTCAAGGAAGGTAAGAGACATGAATTCATTACTTTCTTTTTTCATTTGATAGGAAAGTTGCCCTTCAGTACTTCCTTACAGCTCCAAAATTTGTTCCATGTTTTTTGAACTCATCTATTTCTTGCTGATTGTTTTGAGCGCTGAATGATTTTTTTTTTCCTAGATAAATATAGTTTCTCACGTATTCTAGTTGGGAGTCTTCGAGCTTTATAGTTTCTTGAATGCTGTTTGTCATTCCTTTAGTTTTCGTTAGGTTTATATCTAGGCCAACCTGTATGCTAGCTTTATGTAGAGTGGATACCATGATTTATAATTCTTTATGATTGTCACTTAAAAGTACTATGTCGTCAGCAAATCTTAAATGTGACAAATACTTTCCTTTTATATTAATTCCTAAGTTTTGCCACTTCAGATTGCCTATGAATATCTCTAGCACTGCTATGAAAAGGCGAGGTGAAAGGGGATGACCCTGTCTGACTCCTCTTTTTATTTTTATAGTCGGTCCTATGTCTTTCTATTCATTCCGGACCCGTGACACCCCCGGAAGACACCCCTGGTGGTGGGTGCCACAGAAACTTAGATTCGGACCCGTGGCACCCCCAGGTCAAGTAGTGCAGTGCTTGGTATTTCTTACTAAAACAAACATATAAATTCTTGGTATATAAACTATGTAGGTATACCTACCTACTAATATATGATTTCATTATTATTTTTTATGTGAAGCTAATGGGACCTAAATTGTATTTATCGTTTGATAACCCACCTAGTCAGATCTTCTTGTTGAAGCTGTAAAATTCTAAATTTTCAGAAGTGACAGTATACGTATTTCTATTGTTTTTAAAAATGTGTTCCAATTGCACCCTACTCTGACTCTTCTCATAAAGATGTTTATATATCTTTGATTGACATTCTGAGTCTCCGGAATCCAAATCGCTGAATGTGATATTGTGTCGAATGTTTTTTGATAATTCGATGGAAGCCATGTCATGTACCTATAGTGCCTTTGGAATTCTTGGTATTTCTCTATGACTTGTTCCAGTGTATACATATGGTCCGTAGTGCTATAGCCTTTTCTAAAACCTGCTTGCTCTGTGGGTTGCCTACTATCGAGTACTTGTCAATACATTTACGAAAACATCATGTATGTCAGAGAGAATTTACATCTTTTTAGTAAAAGAGGCGACAGACATAATTATGGTACTAGAAATAGGGATCAATTAGTTCAACCAGGTTTCAGACTGGCTAAAGTTGCCTCATCTTTTATGGGGTACTGTTTAAAATGTTATAATAAGATACCTCCCCATATATTAGAACTTAATGAGACAAAATTTAAATCTTGTATTAAACGCACACTATGCAGGCAAGCATATTATAAGTTGGGGGATTATATTGAAGATAAAAATGCTTGGCTGAATGCTGGTCCTGCTCCACAGCCACTAGGGCGCACAAAATAATCTGTTAGCATTTGGAAACATTGTTGGACCGGCTGAAGATTGTAAAAAACAATATTTGCATTGTATAGACTCAATTTATTTAGCAATGTATAATTTCAACCATTTTAACGGCACATGTGTGAGTTGTGTGTACCTTAAACTTAAGCTATAGCTATCAATTTTAGGTTTGTTTTTGACTTGAATGTACCCTGGCGGTTGGGAGTGTCATGCTCACTCAAAAGTCTTGCTGATGGTGGCGTATGCGTTGGATCATTTGGCTCCCTTCAAAATGGTTGAGCCGAATGGTGCTAGCGCATGCGTCATGTTCGTGAACGGACGCTGTCAGTTGGGACTGGTCATTTCTCAGTTGCCATGGTTTATTTTAAATATTTCTTTGAATTGTTCCTTTTTTCCCGGACGCTTTTATCCTGCTCGTCTTTTACATCGTTCTCACATTTTTGTATAATTTTAACTTGATGTAAACAAAACTTTGTAACAATTTATTATTTTTAAAAGAGTGTCCGTGGAGTTTCTTGCACGTTCTTCTCCATAGAGATCTACGCTTTGGAACGTGCAAATAGCTTCATCTTTTTGGACTGACCGACCTTGACAATTCAAAAGTGCCTGAATATGGTTTATTTGAAATATACGATTTGATTTGACTTGACTAATTCTTTTCTCTACGATTGAAGAAAATAGTTTGTATAGCGTTGGTAGTAGGCTTATAGGGCGGTAGTTGGAGATATCTTTTGGGTCCCTTTTTATATAGCAAGATTATGTTTGAATCAGACCATTGCAGGAGGGTGCATGTAGTTTCAATAATCATGTTAAATAGTTTTGTTAGTGGTTTTGCCAGTAGCGGGAGGCCTATTTTTATTGTTTCGTTAGTTATCCTATCTGGGCCTGGGCTCTTTTCTATATTCATCTTCTTTATTTGCTTGATGACTTCTATTTCATCTATGGGTTCGACATCTTCAGTGTGGTGCGTTTGTAAGGGATCTTCGCGAGGTGGTAGTGATGTAGAGTAGCTATATAGGTTTTCATAATAGGACGTTGCGATGTTTAGAATATCTTCTCTGTTTTTGTGTAGGATTTCTTGCCCTTTTAATTCTTCTATACAGAGTGCGTGACCTGTAAGAATTGTAGTCTCGCTTTATATATTTGCTAGTCAATTTATACAGCGCCTTCAGCTCGTTTTTCATGCTTCGAGTTTTAGGTTTGGTGTTTTGTATCTCGTGTTTGCGGCGTATTAACTGCCTAGTACGGTCTGTGATTACTGTCTGTTTTGTGGATTTTATGTTTGGCTTTTGGGTATTCAATAAGCTGGTTTCAATAATCTTTATCAGTTTGTCATAATATTGCTGTGTTTTATAGTTAGTTTGGTCTGCTATCAGGTTCTTTAATTCGTGCTGGAGAGATTTACAGAAAGGGGAGATTTGTTCTTCGGATTTGAGTTGGTTTTAATATTCTATAAAATTAAGTTGGTTTTAAGGTTCTAATAGTTTTGTCTTGTACGGGTTTTTTTGGGTAGCTTAGTGTAATTTTTTGTTTTTACTGGTCTATGGTCTGATGGGTATTCAGTATTAAGAACCTCAATATTCTCCATGTTCTGAGGAACGTTTGACGGAATATAATCCAATTTGTTTTTCCGTCGGGCAATTTTCATGTACATCTGTTTTTGAGTTTCCTATCAAAGAAAGTATTAATGATCGACAGCTTGTTTTCGTATGCAAATTCTACTATTCTTTCTCCTGGAGTATTTATGATGCCATAGCCAAATTTCTTCATTATTAAGTGTTCCCTTGGTTTAGGGCATTAAAGTCGCCCATTACAATAATCTTACTGTTAACACAATAGAACAATCTTCTTGAAACTACTTGATGAATCAAGTTGATTTTTATTTTTTTAGCGCAATCGAAATAATTTTATGTTTTTAAAATACAGAAATCCAATTTCAGCGGAGCTAATGCAATTCTTTTGACTCCTCTATCATGGGACTTCGTCACCTGCTCGTGGGTGATATTACGTGCCCCTTGGCTCCAAGGCCGTGTAGGCCCAGTATTGGGCAACTTTAGCAAAGCTTAGAACATATAAACCTGCGCCTGTTGACCAATATTCTAATCTTAATACTGCAATTAAAAAAATGAGATCAAATGCATAACGCCGTCTATGGAATATGAAGTTGAACTGTTAAAATACAAGTTTGGAGTTTGTTTTAATTTTTATTAATACCTAGGAATATTACGTGCATTCAAACCGATATTTTTTAAGGTATTAAATAATTACTTTTTTAAGCAGTTGTAAAAGGTTTATGTGTAAAACTTATGTACTTTCGTTTTGTACTTTTTTAGGGTTCCGAAAAAAAAAGGAACCCTTATAGGATCACTCGGGTGTCTGTCTGCCTGTCTGTCTGTCTGTCTGTCTGTCCGTCTGTCACAACCAGTTTTCTCCGGATCCACTGGACCGATTCTGTTGAAATTTGGTACACATATGGACTTCTATGACCCAAACACGGACGCGTTACGTAAATAATAAAATTTTTAGTATGGGGATCACACTTTAAAAAAAAAAGTTTTTTGAACAATATCGTGTGACATATCAAATGAAAGGTCTTACTGTAAGGGTTTTGAGTACATTTTTTTCATAATTTTAAAATAAATAATTTTGAAGTTATTCAAGAATTTAGACGAAAAATGACCATTCCCCCCCTTGTCTCCGAAACTACTGAGCCTAAAATTTAAAAAAAAAAATGGAGGCAATAGATTTTTACCTAAAGATTACAGAAAAATCTATTAGAAGTCTTCAGTGTTAAAGTAACATGTTAAAAATAAAAAATCGTTCGGAACCCTTTGCACGCGAGTCCGACTCGCACTTGGCCCGTTTTTTTATTATGATTTCGATTCCGTAAAGTCCTGTTTTAAATTATTATGTCAGCTACTTGTGCCTCTGTGCCAACTCGTTCCACTTCTATGTCTTCATTCATGACAGCCTCCCTAACGAAAAAATGACGTAAACGTATATGTTTAGTTCGTTTGTGGAATTCGGGATTGTGAGCCAGTTTCACTGCTGCCTCATTGTCAACCTTCAGTAGTGGAGTCTTCTCCATATCCACAAGGCTGTCAAATATTCTTTTGAGCCAGATAATTTCGCGTGTCGCTTCGCTTGCAGCCACTATTTCTGCTTCAGTTGTTGATACTGAAACTGAGCCTTGTCTCTGGCTTTGCCATGAAACTGGTCCTCCTCCGTAGCAGCACACTATTCCACTAGTGGATCTTCCTGTTTCAGTGCATCCACCATGGTCCGCATCGCTGTATGCAAGTATGCGACTGTTATCATCTGTGCGTCCAAAAATAATTCCAAGGGATGTTGTCCCTTTCAAATAGCGCAGTATACGCTTTACGCGAAGCCAGTCTGCTTTTGTTGGATTTTCCAAGAACCTGGATACAATTCCAACAGCATAAGCAATATCAGGACGCGTGGCGACCATCAAATAGGCTATAGCTCCTACCGCTTCTCGGTATGGAAACCGTTTGCTCTCACTTGATTTATCTTCATCATCTTTAGAATTGGATACTCTATCAATAGGCGTTCCAATAGGATTGCATTTCGACATGCCAAATCTTTCTAGCACTGTTTTTGCGTAAGAACTTTGATGAATATGAATGGTGCCATCACTGCGTTGATTAATTTCCATTCCTAGATAAAAGGAGGCAGGCTTCGAAGTTATCTTTAATTTTACTTTTAGATCCCTCAGAAACTCTTCAGCCAGTTGTTGGTCTGTTGCAACAATCAATCCATCATCTACATATGGTGTAAGGAGAATCTTTTTACTCCCCACTTTCTTCGTATAGAGACATGGATCTGCCGTACTCTGTTGGAAGCCAAGTTCACTCAAAACTTGGTGGAAACGATAGTTCCAGCATCTGGGTGCCTGTTTTAACCCATAAAGGCTTCTCTTTAACTTGCAAACTCTTTTTGAGCCATCTTCGAACCCTTCAGGTTGCTTCATGTAAATTTCTTCATTGAGTTCACCGTACAAGAAAGCCGTTGTAACGTCAAACTGAGCAAGATAAAGGTGTTCAGTAGCAGCTACACTTAACAACGATCTAATGGTTGCCATTCGTGCTACTGGACTATATGTCTCTTCATAGTCAATTCCTTTCTTTTGTTTGAACCCCTTGACAACCAATCGAGCTTTATATTTCTCAATACTACCATCTGGGTTACGTTTAATTCTAAAAATCCATTTGCATAGTAGTGCTTTACGATTGGACGGTAGCTCGCATAATGTCCAAATATTGTTTTCTTCGAGCGATTTTATTTCGTTCATTGTGGCCTTCTGCCATTCAGCACCATCTTTCCTGTTAATTGCTTCTTTGTATGTATCGGGCAAATTTTCAGCACCTACGAAGCAAACAAAGTCTTCAAGATGTTGAGGACGTCTAATCATTGACCTGTCTCGTAAATTATAACGTGTCTCCAATGAGGGCTGTACAACCTCTAGTTGTTCATTAGCGTCCGTAAATTCGTCCTCATCCTCTGTTGGTATCACGTCATCCCGAACTTGGTCTCCAGTCATTTCTCCCTCTAGATCAAGTTCTTGATTTCTTTCGACATTTTCAGGCTCTTTCTTTTGTGTGAGAACCCGTTCGATATCACCGCTATCCTGGACTCCTTCTGGAAGAATAGGGATACTGGTTGAAATTCGGAACTCAACATCAGTCTGGAACGTTATGTCTCTAGACCTCAGAGTTTTCTTCCATCCCAGATGCAAAAACCATCGTCGTTCCTATTAGCAGCCCTTTAATAGCCTTTTTGTCCAGTTTCTTACGGCTCTGTTTTGGAACATGTGCATAACATTCACTCCCGATAATTTTTAAGTGAGTTATCTTTGGTTTCTTGCCATGCCACAACTCATAGGGTACTTTTGTGTCCACTCTAGTTGGACCTGTTCGGTTGAGCACATGTGCAGCAGTATTGATGAGCTCTGCCCAAAGCACCTGTGACATCTCTCCTCTCGCATGTAACATGGATCTCGCAGCTTCAACATGTGTTCGGTTTTCTCGCTCACTACAGCCATTTTGTTCAGGCGTGTATGGCATTGTCAGCCGATGCTGAATACCGTGCTTTTGAAGTATCTTACGAACGGCTTCGTTATCAAACTCGCCACCGTTGTCACTAAGTAGTATTTGCATTATATGGCTGGCTGCTTTTGCTTCTTATAATATCTGTAATAGCTTATCTTTTACTTGAGATTTATGCCTAATGAAGTAGACGAAGCGGTAACTTGAATAGTCGTCCTTAAATAATACAAAATACTTGTACTTAGAAATGCTATCTGCAAAAGGCCCAAATACATCTGTGTGAATCAATTCACCTGACTTTGTAGCTCTTTCCCTAGTTCCAAACTTCTTTCTATGGGTTTTGCCGTAAATGCAACCCTCGCATTTCGAATTGTCTGGTTTTAAATCAATTCCAAGCTCTCTCTTCACAATATCACGGACATGTCTTTTGTCCTGATGCGCGAACCGTTCATGGTAGAACTGTAATAGATTAGAGCCAGTTATAGCGTTGACCTCCATCATTAATCTTCGCTTTATTGGCATAACCATCTTCATATTCAACTCGTAAAGTCCTCCATGAGGATTCCTCTTGCCAACAACTTTAGTCGTGCCTTCTATGTTCAGTTTGCACTCTCTTATCATTCTCTCTCTCTCTCTCATATCATTTAAGTCCAAAAAATTCTAAACACAAGTTGTAGGATCTATCTTTCGTTTGTCCATCAAAAAGTCTATGTAACTCCTGCCAGACTTCTCGTGCAGTTCTATACCTCATTACCTTCTTTAATGTTTCCTCAGACATATTGGTAGTTAGCATGAGCAAAGCGCAAGTTTCAGCTTTCCTATATTTTGCCATCGCTGTGTTATAGGTGCTTACTGCGGCGTCACCTGCTCCTTCGGAAAGAGTTGGTTTCTGGAGTTTCCCTTCCACTGCTTCTGAAGCACCTTTCGTACCTTCAAGCATTATGGAAATTGTATACTTCCATGTTGACCAATTTTCTTTTCCTAGCAATTTGCCAATGTCAATCTTTGTGCTATAATCCATTTTTATTCACGAACACTTTCTTCTTTTTCTGTACTAGGGCCAATAACCTCTTATAAATTGTGAGAGTGTGCTAGTTTGTGGAGTAGGCTCTGTGTAGTAGGCTATGAAATCAAACAACTGTTCACCGTATAATTACTACTACATATTAGTACTATTGAAATGTTTACGAGAAACGGAAATTAATGGTTGTTTTACAATAAATCACGCGCAGCTTCCTTTCATTACTGACGCTGTTGCTGGCTGTGGTTGTGTGACCATCACACTGGGAATATTCTGTACAGGGGTCGGTGCGGGTGTCGCATTGACCATCAATTGCTTCCTCAGCCAGTTCTTTAGTCTTCGGTTACAGCACTGAACCACCACGCAAGCAGTTCCACAAGCTAGTATGCAGATAATCACGAGCAACATTACACTGAATTTGGGAAACTCATTTTGGTATTAATTGTTTCTTGCTGTCCGTTTTGGTTGACTACTACAACTTCTTCTTTGCTTACTGCTTTACCCATTGTATAGTTTGGACAATGTTCGAAATTGTAATGAAACATTTTTTTGATACTTATTTTCGTTTCTCGCAAATATTTCCTAATCATGAACTTACAGTGTTTTGTTTAATTAACATTTTCATAAATGACAATCTAAGCAATTTGCAACCTAGCACTAGGGATGTGCAACAAACAAAATGGTTAGTGATTTATGTTACATGTTTATATGACATTTTTATACTTAACTAACTTATTCTTAGGATACAACAATTCCAATTAAAATAATATACGTTATAAATGTATTTTATAGTTTATATTTTGATTTACCTAGTTTTGTCGAGCCCTACGAGTACGACATGCATCTTGGGATCAGTTTAAACTGCACGACAGAACAAATCTATAAACAAAAACGTACGGGACGTTTTACAGTACGTCCACTTTTTGTACACCTTAACGGAGCATCCCTACTGGACTCATTTACATTGTTTTCTTTTCTGTGTGTATGCATATTTTTACTTATAGGTATGTCATGTGTATGATTTGTTTGTGCATCCGTTATATTATTATTTAACAAATAAGCTGGTTTTAGCCTATCAATCGACACACGAACTGTTTTCTCGTTTTTCTGAATTGTATAAACCTTGGAATTTCTCTCTAGGACGCGATATGGGCCATCGTATGGTGGCTGCAAAGGTTTCCGCACAAAATCGTTTCTTAAAAAGACGTGACTGCAAGAATTGAGATCGGGGTGCACAAACAAGGTCTTAGAACTTGGGTGTTTATCTGCTAATGGTTAATTTTAGGTTCCTTATCTTATCACGAATTTGCCTAACATAGCCTTCATCTGTTGTTATTTGCGTTGTATGGCTATAGAAATCCCCTGGTAAACGCAAGCTTTGACCATACGTCATTTGTGCGGCGCATGCTCCATTATCGTTACGTAAGGCTATCCTTAACCCTAGCAATACTGTTGGCAATTCAGTTATCCAGGATGACGTTGATGTTAATCGGGCCATTAAGGCCGCTTTTAGTGAACGATGCCACCTTTCTACTACTCCGTTGCTTTGTGGGTGGTAAGCGGTTGTTCTTAATTTTTGTATACCCATTACTTTCATAAGCTCATTGAATAAACTGCTCTCAAATTGTTTACCTTGATCGCTAGTAAATTTCAGCGGGCATCCGAAACGCGCGATACAGCCCTCATAAACTACTTTGGCTATCGTTTCTGCGGTAATATCTTTAATCGGAAATGCCTCTGACCACCTGGTGCGCCTATCTATAAGTGTCACGCAGTATCGGTAGCCATCCGATGTTGTTTGGAGTGGCCCTATAATATCAACATGGGCATGTTCAAACCTGTCGCAGTCAGGAAATTGTTGGATGTCTGATACGGTATGCCTACTAATTTTTGCTTTCTGGCAAGAAATACAAGATTTGGACCAATTTCCTACGTCCTTATTCATTGAGGGCCAAAAATATTTTTCTTGAACCAGCCTGCGCGTTGTTCTAATGCTTGGGTAGCTCAAGTTATGAATGTGCTCAAATGCTATTCTGCGAAACTGTTCTGGTAGATAAGGCCTGGCGTGGGTCGTTGATACCTCACAAAATACAGGGCTGTCGCATATTGGCAAACTAAGTTGCTTGATTTGTATGTTAGTATTTTTATGGCAATTTTGTAAGTATGAATCTAATTTTTGTGCTTCGCTGAGCTCGTTATATTCTATATAGGACGGACAGTCAATCGTCGAGACCCTGGATAAGGTGTCTGCAACGATATTTTCTTCTCCTGTTATGTGTCTTATGTCCGTGGTAAATTCGCTGATGAAAGCTAAGTGGCGAATTCTGCGTTGCGATTCCTGATCAGAATTTACTGTTTTGATTGCGTACATAAGTGCCTTTTGGTCTGTGTATATTATTAGGGAGCGGCCTTCTACTAAAGTACGAAAGTGTTTTAACGCTAAATATATTGCTAATAATTCACGATCGTATGTAGAATATTTTTGTTGGGTTTCTGTTAATGCCTTGGAAAAATAACCAAGTGGATTCCAAGTATTATTAATACGTTGTTGTAATACTGCCCCAACACAAGTATTTGATGCGTCGGACATTATTGCATATAGCACATCGTCGCACGGATATGATAACGTGACTGCAGTTTGCAAATCTTGCTTGCATTGCGAAAAGGCGTCCTCTGATACTGTAGTCCACTCAATGCGAGTTTTATCTTTCTTTTTCGCATTGTGTAAGTATGAATGTAAAATACTTTGATGTTTTACAGCGTTAGGTATGTGGGACCTATAAAAATTTACCATACCTAAGAAGCGTCTTAATTGCTCTATGTTTTCTGGTTTTGGGAATTTACTAATGGCATCAACCTTTTCATTTAATGGCCTTATACCGTCCCTGGATACCTCATAACCTAAGAAGTCAGTGCTATTTTTTTTAAACGCACATTTATCTATATTTATAGTTATACCGAACTCTTCGAATCGCTCGCATATTTTGTGGAGGTGTGCCCTATGTATGGCTTCGCTGGTACTTCCTATGATGACGTCATCTAAATACGAAAATAGACTGGATTTCTGTATGTTACCATTATCATCCTGCATGGAGATACTATCTAGGCCTTGTAGAACCGTATGGTTCATGAAGCGTTGGAATGTTTGGGCGGCATTACGTAACCCAAATGTCATACGACAAAACTCAAATAGCCCGAATGGTGTTATTATTGCCGTCTTTTCGATATCATCAGGTTTGACCGCAATCGCATGATACGCCCGACGAATATCTCATTTTGAAAAAATTGTCTTACCTGACAGCATGTACGTGAAGTCATGAAGCCGTGGGATCGGATAACGGTCGGGTTTTGTTATGGCGTTGAGGCTCCTATAATCGCCGCATGGCCGTAACTCACCGTTTTTCTTAATGACCACATGCAAGGGGCTTGCCCATGGTGATTTAGAGGGGCGGCATATGCCTAATTCTTGCATGACCCTGATTTCTTCCTTGACCTTCTTGTATCGATCAGGCGGCAGCCTCCGTGCACGGGGGGACCCTCGGTCTCTATATGGTGGTAAATAGAAGATAAGATAAGATAAGGTAAGATTTTCTTTATAACAGCTAGGCTTGGAAATATTTGGAAAACGAGACAACAGTTCGTACATTGGATGATGGTCATCTATAGTTTTTACTATATGTGTTTCATCAAAGTTTACGATAGACGCTACAGTACATAAATTAGATGATTTGTCGACCAATTTTCGAGCCTTTATGACTACTAACAAATTAAAATACTCTAAGAAATCGGCTCCCAAAATTGGTTGTTTAACATCGGCTACAATAAAGTTCCATCGGAATGTACGCCGTAACTTAAAATCTAATAATAAAGATATGGTACCGTACGTTTTTATGACACTTCCGTTTGCCGCGTAGAGTTTATAATCTTCGCACTCATTCATGTTAGCCTTCTTGTTTAGGGGGCAAACGGAGACGTTCGCACCTGTGTCCACCACTTAGCGTAGACCACTTTTGGAGTCAGTCACGCTAAGGCGGTATGATATAGCGCATACATCCGCCGCTGGCTGCACCCGGTTTAGTTTTCCGGCGTTTTGCCCTTCCACGTGCACGGACTGGCACATTTGTGAGCGCGTTCCTTAAAATTGTAATGGTAGTAGCATAGACCATTGTTGCCAGCAGCGTCTGCTCGTTGTGTAGTGCGCGACCTCCAGTTCGACTTTCCTCTTCTAGCATATCCACCTCGTCCATTGGCATACCTTTGTTTTTGTGAATCCTGGAACCTTTCGAATTGTGCCGTGAGTTTGGCTATCTGCTCGCCTACATCTGCTGACGTCGACGGCGCTGCTACTTCAAGCACCTCCTTTGATCGTATGCTTTCCAAAATTTTGTCGGCCGCCCGCGCGATATCTTCCAGATCTTTCACTCCAGTGACTGCCAGAAGTCCTTTCACTGATGCGGGAAGTTGCCTCGCCCATAACTTTGCTAATGTTGCCTCCTCAACTTTGCCACGAGATAGATGGCGCATGCGCCTTAGCAATTGTGTTGGTTTGCTGTCGTTTAACTCAAGGTTCAGCAACTTCTCAAACAGCTGGTTGTCACTGTCTTCATATGCGGCGATGAGACGTGTCTTGATGGCGTTAAACTTTCCGGTCTCCGGAGGATCGCGTAGGATATCGCTCACTTGTTCAAGGACATTCTTGTGAAGTCTGCCAACAACCATATTAAATTTTGCTTCATCGCTAAGTTTTTGTGGCGCGAGGATTGCTTCTGTCTGAGCAAACCATAGTGTCGGTTTATCACACCAGAAATCCGACAGCCGGTTGCCGACCGCTATGGCTGCTATCTCCTTATCGTGCGACTGCTCCCCTTGCGCCGGGTGTGCCGACACTTGTACCGGATACATTTATATAATGAAAAGGTCGCACTCTTTACAACACTGCAAAAGTTCACAACGGTTCTCGGGGTCACCACTGCGGAGTAGGCTCTGTGTAGTGGGCTATGAAATCAAACAACTGTTCACCGTATAACGTATATTATATGTGTCACTGATAATGGGATACACAACAGTTCCGAACCGCGGTACAGAGCCTACTGGCTCAGGCTACCAATGCAATGTGCAACGTATGCACGTTGCGTCCCTTACAAGTTCTTGTGGAATTAGGACGAGCAAAGGTCATACGAATTTATATGGATGGAAAAACATTTAGGTAGATTTTAACAGTCAGTTTAACATCCAAGTACAAATCAAAAAGTCTCGAAAAAATAACAAGAGTGGTAACCAAGCAACTTAGACAAGCTTTGCATTCAGCCAGTATAAAATGCAGTAGTGAACCTTAACATTATATTTTATCATTATCTGCCAATAGCGAGCATCTGGCGCACACTCGCGGTGAAGCGCGGCTGCAGGTTGCGGATAATCAGTATGCGATTTTACGGTCTCTCGAAAGCAGTGAAGCGCGTGCGGCACGGCTTTTAGTGTATAGGGAGCACCATGCTGAATCTCGCGCCACAGAGCCGCACTCCCTACAAGATTTGAGAGCGAGTTCGCCATTTATTTGTTCTACTATTTCACGGGTGCTCGAAAGCTCTGAAGAACGTGAGGTGAGTCCTAGCGCAGATCACTCTCAGCAAGCTTTGTCGCGTTCATTGGCGACAGATACCCAGCGAGAGGAACGTACCGACGGCGCTGCTGATCTTTCGCAAGAGCGAGTCAGGATTCAGGATTCAGGGGTTCGTGCGACTCAGTCAGACGAACAGCGTGAGGTGCAACTAGCTCAAGACCTCCTGGGTCGTTCGCATCATCGATCTTTTAAATGTCGGGCATCCTAAGTCCAATCATTTTTTAAAAAACTTTCGGTCCTACAATAGTGCCTTTCAGATGACTTCGTTCGGGGCTCATCAAATCACTGAAACCGGGTTCATGCCTACTTTTAAGGTACAGGGGCAGGTGTACCATCTGATCGGTTCTCTTCTACCAACGGACGTGCCAAAATGTTTACAGGTCTATTTTATCTCTGATTTTGACGAACAAGCCAATATTAGAAACCAACACATTCCTAACTTGGACTTGAGCCTTATAAGGGGATTGCAGATTATGTTGCATAATTTGAACCCGCACATTAGCAACTTCAAAGCCGCCTTAGAATCAGTGCCTGACCGCGAGCGTGGTAATTTCAACATGTTATCAGCGCAGACAGAAGGCCAACCGCAGCCCATCCAGGGCAATACAATGCTCCAACCACGAACGAGGTAGCTGTCATCACCACCAACCCTAAATGGCCGGAAATTACCTGTGAGCTCCTAACCGGTCAGGCGTCGTATGATAGGCATAACTTGATCTCTCGAGTGTTCGATTTGAAGCTGAAGTGCCTTATGGATCTCCTCAAGAAGGCAAAAGTGTTTGGTGTAGTCCGATGCCACATGTATTCCGTCGAGTGGCAAAAACGTAGTGTATCCCACGCGCATTTGCTTCTGTGGTTGGATTAAAAGATCAGGCCCAACGAGATAGATTAAATCATTAGTGCTGAGCTGCCGAACGCCAACGTCGACCCTGTCCTGCACCAAATCGTTAAGAGTCACATGGTGCACGGTCCCTGTGGTACTATTAATACACCACTTACTTTTAGTACTTTCTCCGTGCATGAAAGACGGACGTTGCTCTAAAAGATTCCCAAAACCCTTTGCCATAAAAACTGTAACGGTTGAGGATGGATACCCATCGTACCGGCGCCGATCTCCTGCGGAGGGTGGTAGTAACGCCGAAATAAACATGCGTGGACAGTCGGTTCAGATTGACAATAGATGGGTCGTTCCATACTCGCCCGTTCTCTCAAGGACGTTTCAAACACATTAATGTTGAGTCGTACACCAGAGTTCAATCAATTAAATACATTTGTAAGTACATCAATAAGGGCAGCGAGGAGCAGGCTACGTTAGCTTTGCAGAGTACTGATCGAGACGAAGTGACCAAGTACCAGTCTGTTTGCTATATCAGCACTTCCGAGGCAGTTTGGCGGATTCTGGCTTCTCTTTACATGACCGAAATCCAACAGTCATGCATTTGGACGTTCATTTAGAGAACGGCCAGCGCATATTTTTCGATCCCGAAAATGTCGCAGAACGTTTATAAAATCCGCGCCAGACCACTCTCTTGGCATTTTTAAAATTGTGTGGTGAATATGAGTTTGCAAAGTCTCTTACGCATGACGAAGTGCCGGCGTACTATACGTATGACAAGCAAAGAAGCGTATTTAGTAGACGTCGACGTGGACGACCCGTGGAAGGTTTTCCGGGAATTTTTATGGACTCCGCATTAGGAAGAGTTTACACTGTACATCCCAATAATAGCAAGTGCTATTATTTGCGATTATTGCTACACACAGTACGGGACCGAACGTCGTTTGCATTCCTGAGGTCGGTTGATGACGTTGAGTATCCCACATTCCGTGCAGCTTGCGTAGCACGTAACCTTCTTGACGGCGATCGGGACTGGGATGACACTCTGACAGAAACCAGCGTCAGCGACAGCCCCAGTCGGCTTCGACATTTGTTTGCTGTCATTTTAGTGTTTTGTAGTGTCGCAAACCAAGCTTTATTGTGGGAAAATCATCAGCATCATCTGTCCGAAGACTTTTTAAGAGCTTTGAGGTGTACTACAGAAGGTGATGTTGAACATAGTGATGAACGCGTTTTGATCAGTTGTCTTTGTTCACTTCAAGATTTGGTGATTTCAATCGGTGGCCATCCACTGGTCGAATATGAGTTACCGGCTCCACAACCATTGGCGTATCAAGACCGGAGAAATCGAGAATACGCCGCCGAAAGCAATTACGACCCGGGCGCAATGGCTGCCATTGTAAACGACCACGATGTTCACCGCGGAGCAAAAGGACATTATTGACAAACTTCTCCAAAGTTTTGAGCTTAGCCAGGGTAAAATGTTTTCTTGGATGCTCCTGGTGGAACGGGAAAATTTCATTACTACTGGCATCCTGGCAAAATCGCTATTGCGGTTGCATCTTCTGGAATCGCTGCCACACTGCTTCCTGGTGGCAAAACAGCGCACGCTATGTTTAAAATTCCCATAGTTTTAGAAAGCACCGAAGCGCCTGTGTGTGGTGTGTCACGCAACAGTGACAAAGGTCGCGTGCTCAGAGATTGCTCTTTGGTCGTATGTTATGAATGCACTATGGCGAATAGAAAAGCAGGAGAGGCTGTAAAGAGAACTCTGCAGGACATACGCAGGAACCAATATTTGATGGAGGATGTCACAGTTCTGTTTAGCGGCGATTTCCGGCAAACTCTAACTGTGGTGACGCGAGAAACTACAGCTAACGAGGTGAATGCTTCGTTAAAACGGTCGATTCTATGGTCACGAGTTCATAGACTGCGATTGACCATCAATATGCGTGCTCAGTTAGGCGGAAATACACGAGCTCAGGAATTCTTCGATGTTCTTTTAAAAGTTGGTGAAGGCACTCTACCAGAAGAAAGCGGTGAGGTGGACCTACCAGAAACCCTTGGTAGAGTACTTCCCACTATAGAAGAACTGAGTCGTCTGGTGTATGGGGACCTCAGTCGAATACTGCACCAAGAGAATTCTTGGGTATGTTAACGGGCCATTTTAACGCCTAAAAATGATCAAGCTGTAGCAATAAACGCAAGCATTCTATCGAAAATTGAAGGAAATGAAGTGGTATACACCTCCATAAAAACTGTGGTGGAGCAAAATGACGCCACACATTATCCGATAGAGTTTCTGAATTCGCTTACCGCAAGTGGACTACCAGCGCACATTATCAAGCTTAAGGTTAGTGTCCCAATTATGTTCCTTCGAAATTCATCTCCGCCAAAGCTGTGTTATGAGACCCGCCTCAAAATTGTATTTGTACAGAGAAATGTCATCGAGGCAGAAATTTTTACGGGTTGCGGCGTTGGCGATACAGTTTTTATACCGCGTATATCACTTATTCCCCACAATTACCCTTTCCAATTCAAGCGCGTGCAGTTCCCTGTTAGTGTATGCTTCGCTATGACCATTAACAAGTCTCAGGGGCAGACGCTTAGGGCTGCAGGCGTCGACCTCCGAACCAGCTGCTTCTCACACGGGCAACTGTACGTTGCTTGCTCCCGCGTTACAAGTCCTGACTCCATGTATATTTTGGCTCCTGATAGCAGGACCAGGAACTTGGTTTACAGAGAAATTTTATAAATGTTATAAATTCTTCATTCAAGGTTATAAACAAGATGTTTTGTTAAACATTTTAAATTTTTGTGTAAATGTCTTTTGAAGATTTAATCGTTAAAAAAATATCAGCATAACAGAATTCTCTAAGGTAATTGGCATTTTTGTTTTGGCTGTTTTGTGTTTTAATAAAATAAATAAGACTAAGGAATGAATAGCGAACCCAGAATCATTATTATAACAGTAGCTTTTGAGCTATTTTACGAGCATGTCGCGGACGAAGTCGCGGGCAACAGCTAGTTACCAATAAACGTATTGTGATCACTTATGTAACATTTTTATTCTTAACCCTTTATTCAATCCTTACTCTCCTCACTTCCTTACTTATATTATAAATGTGAGAGTAACTCTGTCTGTCTGTCTGTCGCGCTTTCGCTCCAAAACTACATAACCGATTTAAATGAAATTTGGTACACAAATAGTCTAGAGCCTGAAAAAGGACATAGGCTAGGCCAAAGGTAAGAATATAATTGAAAAAAAATCTATTGCATTATTATTTATTACTTTCGTTTATAAATTTATTTATCGAATAACAAAAGAACAGATGAAGAAATGTATCATCTGTAGATTCGAACCCAGGTATTTTGCATTCCTATACGATACGATATTAGCTATCTGAACTTGTTTAAAAAACGTGAATTTTACCAACGCTATAAACAAAGAATAGAATAGAATACTCTTTATTATGTACACCATATAAGTTACAGAAAAAAATAGATGAAGAAAACATTACATAGGGTGACACAATGGGCGGCCTTATGGCCTTCTTTACAAAGGTCATACGTAATTACATACTCTGCGTGTGTGTGTGAAAAAGCGACTAGATGTTTATTGTTTCATACGACGCTAGTATGTGAATGAGGTGTCCGTTCGGTGATCAATGTGTTCCGCGTCCATACATCACTAATAAACACAGATACAGGTACGGCCTGTACCGTTCACAGTTATACAAACTTTAGCTGGCTACTGCACTTTTGGCCGTTGACTGTACCTTTACCGCATCGTCTCGCACCTCACTGTCGCCATTCACAAATGTTACTTGACTAGACCACTTTACACAGTTTAAGAATTGACTCAGAATTGTGGTGTCGTTTAGAAAACTTTTTACAAATGTCAATATTTTATTGCCTCTTATTTAATTTTA
The DNA here is from genome assembly GCA_947578705.1 of Lacanobia wlatinum. Classification (NCBI taxonomy): domain Eukaryota; kingdom Metazoa; phylum Arthropoda; class Insecta; order Lepidoptera; family Noctuidae; genus Lacanobia; species Lacanobia wlatinum. The sequence continues at coordinate 18,477,225 of OX388046.1, read as the reverse complement.
TTTAAGCAATTCTTATTCACATTTTACAGCGGGTCGGTAAGTGACGTTATTTTATTTTTTTTTGAATTTTCCTTATTCATGTTAGTCTTATATTTTAGGTTACATTTACAAAATGCAGGGTTTTAAATGATTTATTTTCTTTCATTGATACCTGCGGGTCTAAAACGGCCACTTTAGTAGAATCATAACATTAATCACACCACAATCTATCAAATTTCATTTTCATCTTTATCGTTAACGCATTAAGTTCAAGGTTGATTGGGAAAATTTGACAGTGACGGGTAGCGTGATGTGCTTTCTGATTCTGCTAAAGTGGCCTTTTTAGACTCACTGACACCAACTTGAATTATATTAAAAAAACTGGCCAAGTGCGAGTTGGACTCGCGTGCAATGGGTTCCAAACCAATTTTATTTTTTTTAATATATATTATTTTAACACTACAGACTTCTTATAGGTCCCCGGTCCCCGGTCGGTCGTTAGGTACCTGTAATATTTAGGTATGTTTAGGTTATTTTTTTTTTAATATTAGTCTCAGTAGTTTCGGAGATAAGGGCCCGAATGGTCAATTTTGGTCTAATTTCTCGAATAACTTCACAACTATTATTTTATAAATTATGAAAAATATAATTGAAACCATCACAGTAAGTCCTTTTATTTACATGCCACATGACATGGTTCGAATTTTTTTTGGTCCCCAAGAATGACCCCAAAACTAAAACTTTATATATTTACGCGTTCGTGTTTAAGTCACAAAAGTCCGGCTGTGACAGACGGACAGACAGACAGATAGACAAACAGACAGACATCCGAGTATTCCTATAAGTATTCCGTTTTTTTATGTTGGATGTTCGGAACCCTAAAAATCCAGAATATATAACAAAAACTCTTAATTTATTAAGTACAAAAATAAACAAATTTTTTGTTTATTCTTTGCTTATCTCGGGACTCTAGAGTCCAGGAAATGGTGGAGCGCTATTGCAGAATATGCTGTAAAAGAGTTTTGGGTGATGAGCTTGGATGGCTACAGTATTCTTGTCAACTATAGATAAACTATGGTCTCCGCCGGCTCTTGTAATACACGGCGGCTATTAAATGCTAGGAAGTAACTTGCACACACAATAAATGGGCACCCAAAGTCGCTAGCACTTTGTTACGCTGAAACAAGGGGTCAACATAACCTGAAGTACTTGAGGAGCGGAGAGGTGAGCCACGGATTTCAGGACCATCATAGAAGTAACTTCAACATCCTTACCAGCTCCTTACTGGACTGTACTTCCTCTGAACACATTTGCTCTACCGAAACTCCACTAAAGCTTGTCAATAAAAACAAGCCGCAAATGGGTTCAAGACTTTTTCTGGAAAATAGGGTCTATGTGGTCGCTACTACCAACCGCTCGCCACAAAGGTGCCTTTTTCATGGATAGGAAATCATGAAATGACTTCTCCCACTCTGAGTGGAGCGCAAAGGTGTTTCAGACTCATACTGACGAAAACCCACCCGTGTCTTTTCAAGTTTCTTTTGCGTTTCAGGGTAGCAGTAACTCTTTCGAACAATTCCTCAGCCCTGTCAGGCATTGTCTCGAGTGGGTCTCGTCAATTATAATGACGGCAAAACTGTCCTACAGATTCTATATCTCTTATTATCCTTAACTCATGTTTAGGCATTATGAAATCTACAGGCATAGATATAAGGACTCAGGTGCGCACAAGTCCCTCCATGACGTCAACATAGAAGTACGGCGCTGGGGTTTTTATTACATATTTATTTTAGTCTCAACATTTAACGTCTTTCCTATTGTAACCTGTTTTTGTTATTTATTGGTATTTAAGTATAAAAATAATCAAACTAATATTTTGAATCCGAAATGAACTTTATCTGTTTGATTGGTTTGACCTTTTCACGCTACCTATTATAGCTTCATAAATTAAGATGTTTTCCCATCTATCATTACTAGTGGAGCAAGCCAGCGGAGGGGACAAACGGAGAAATTTTATCCAATAGAATTGCATGAAATCGCCGCACCACGTGAGTCACTGACATTTTGACTGACATGATTGGTAAAATTTCTCCGCTTCGCTGCCTCGCTCCGCTCCCTTTTCGTTTTCAAAATAAACCGGTTCGATTTCTGGCAAGGAATACGAATTTTTCAAAAACCCAATGATGCAGTTTTAGTTTTCATTAAAATCCGGCTCGGATTTGGTCATCCACACTCAGTCAAAAATGCACCCTGTACATCTGGTACGCAGACATTTTCAAGAGCGAGTCCACTGGCAAAAGCTAGTGTTGAATATGATGTCATGATTATATTATGATTCGTTATTTTCGAATGATTACTAGCACTTCGCCCACGCTGCAATTTTCTTAAGGATCCCTTATTTTGTTCTAGACAAATTATAAATAAAAAATAAAAATAAAGTAATTTATTTCAGACAAAAAAGTCCATGTCCAAGGCGGTTAGTAACAGAATTTTGCTTATAACTAATGTTAGTAAAAAAATTAAAAAGAAGAAACTAGACCCGTCTCATTATATACTAAAGCCTTTCTCAAAAACCACTCTATCTATTGCTGCAAAGAGCATAAAAAATAGCGCAGCATTTTTTTAGTTTATCGCAAATGGACAGACAGACGAAGCGGAGGACTTTGTTTCATAATATGTCGTGGGGTGACAAGAAAAACTCATTAAGTACAGTTTTGGGGAAAAATTACTTTTATTCACGAAGTTCATTATTTTTGCATAACCGTTTGCAAGAAAAAATCACTAAGAACATATTTTCCTATTCTTGACATTTAAAATATCGTAATTATCATCATCTACTGCTTTGAAAAAAAATACCGGCAGGTAAACTTCATTTTGTACTTAATGACTTTGAGCTGGCAACATAGTGTGGCCGACAACTACTTTACGACACTAATTGTGCGTCACCCAACGCTCAACGTCAATGTCATAAGTTATTAACTGTCAATTTTTTTCATTTCGCGGTTTTCGGAGGCTAAATTATTGTGTTTTAAAAAACTTTTATGTTATTGTGTGAGAAATATGAGAAGAATGAATAATTCAAGAGGTAGATTAATGGTAGATTTATCATTAAACTTAGAAGCTCAAAAATGCCAAGAACATAATAATGAACTTGTAAGTATTCAAAATATTTTATAGTTTATTGTGTTGTTAATAAATGTTATTGCATTCAAAGTACTTATTGTGTATTTTATCACTTTTAGAGCCGGGTATCTTATGAACAGACACAAAAACCTTTGTGTAACGATGATTTAATTGCAACAACTTCAAAAACAGTGGACAAACTTAGTGTGGTGCCAGCATCAGTAACAGAAGTAGGTTTATGGATCTTGTATACCTTTTGTTTATTGTATAGTTTTTTGCCTTCACGTTCATGATAGCTAATAAAATGTATTTCCTTTTTTTACAGCAGATGGAAAACAATGAAAAGAATCAAACAGCTTTTTTAACTACTGATGATCAAAATAATAATTGTGCGCTGGTAAGTTTAAAACTACATAATCAATAAAATTTAATTGAGTTACATAAGGACGTTGGAAACATAATATCGATAAACAATTATTTTTTTACAGGAAATAGTTCAGACTATGCAACTTGTCCCTTATGAACATAGCGATGAAGACTTCAGTGCAGATTCTGACATCACTTATTTGCCATCAGTTGATAAATCTGATATATCAGATTTTTCAGATTATGAGATTGCCCAAGATAATGAAAAAAAAATAACTAGATGTAGAAAAAGCAATCCACATTCATGGAAAGAAAAAGTCACTAAGTTTCAGAGATCTCAGTGCTTGCCTTATAAAAATAAGAAAAAACAATGTTCGGCTAAAGCCCCCAAAGCTGTAAATTGTACAAATTGTACATTTAAATGCAATAGTAACTTTTCAGAACAAGAAAGGAATGAAATTTGTAAAACTTATTGGGGTCTTGCTAATTATCAGCGACAGAAGGATTTCATTCTCAAATGTGTGAAGATGGATGAGCCAAAGCGTCGTAAAGTAGCTGCTGAGAGTGATAAAGCACGTTCTGTATCTAAATCTTACTATTTAGAAAATTCTAAGGGTAAACATAGAGTTTGTGCAAATTTTTTTGAAAAAACTCTGTGCATTTCGAATGGGCCTATCAATACAGCCATTAAAGGTTGTAATGCTTTTGGTGTCTATGATCGTACAGATAGGAGAGGATGTAAACCTCCTGGCAATAAAACTAGCGAAGATAGTATGGCTATGGTAAAAAGACACATTGAGAGCTTCCCTGTCATGGAATCTCACTATTCAAGAAAGTCTACAAAAAAATTATATCTGGATTCTACATTGTCTATTTCAAAGATGTTTGATTTATATAAAAATGATTTCTGTACTAACAACAATATTGCTAATCCTGTCAGTGAAAAAACATACAGGAGGATGTTTTGTAATAATTATAATTTTTCTTTCTTCAAGCCAAAAAAAGACCTTTGTGCCTTATGCTCTAAATATGAAAATGGATCTTCTGATGAGAAAAAAAACCTTGAAGTGGAATATTGTTTACATTTAATAAGAAAAGGTCAATGTAATGAAGCTAAGGCCCAAGACAAATTAAGATGTCAAGAGGATCCTTCATTTGTGACATGCACATTTGACTTACAGAGTGTGCTGCAAATACCCTGCTCGAATGTTTCCTTATTCTATTACTCACGAAAAATCTGTGTCTATAATTTAACAATTTATGTTGGAGATGGGAAAGAAGCTCACTGCTATACATGGAATGAACTTCATGGAAAACGTGGAAGTAGTGAGATAGGATCAATACTGTACAATTTTCTAAAAAACTTGCCCTCTGCAGTATCTGAAATCTCATTATTTTGTGATACCTGTGGGGGGCAGAATAGAAATCAGCAAGTAGCGGCCATGTTGCTTTATGCTGTTCAAAATATTGAACATTTGATGAAGATAGAACTCAAGTTTTTGGAGTCTGGTCATACATACATGGAGTGTGACTCTATGCACTCAGCTATAGAAGCAGCCAAGAAACACAAAAGTGCCTTCTGCATGAACGATTGGGTTGAGATTTTTAAATCTGCTAGGAATAAAAGAGGTAAAAGAAAGAGCAATGATAAATATAAGGTACATGTTTTAACTTACAAAGATTTTTATAACCTACAAGAATTGGCTGCATCTACAATAAAAAATCGAAATAAAGATAAAGAGGGTAATAAGGTATCTTGGCTAAAAATTAAATGCATTAAAGCTGAGAAAGAGTTTCCTGGCACTTTATTTTATAGATATGATCATACAAGTGATTATAACGAAATCAATGTCAGTGCAGGAAGGGGACGCCGACGTACACAGACTGTGGTGCTGAATCCAGCTTATCAAAATTTGCTCCCCTTGTCTGCAGCAAAAAAGGGAGACCTTGTAAAATTGTGCAATGCTGGTCAAATACCAGAAGAACTGATTCCATGGTACAAAAGTTTGCCATCATTAAGTGGTGGCTCAGATTGCGTGCCAGAACCCTCATTTGATGATAGTGATGAAAGTGATGAAAATTAAAATAATAAATGTCTTTCTTTAGTACAATAGTATTTATAATTTCATTAAATACCTTTAAATGAGTATATTCAAAGGCAGGTAAAACTCCTTAAGTACACTTATATACATAACTAACAAAATATAACTTTTTTTAGTAAAATTTATTTTAGGTTTTGTAAGATATCAGTTTATCTAATAGTCACCTCAAATTCAAAAACCTATGATCAAAAACTGATTTTTAATAACAAAATAAGTTTAAAACCTCAATAACTCTAATTAACTACAAATGCAACTAATGAGTTTTACTTGTCATCCCACGATGTAGTCATATACTTAATATAAATATTAGCTCTATTCTTTAATTTCCCCTGTCTTATTACTTTCCAGAACTTGATGGTGTCGGTAACATACACGGTGTGTTTGTGTTTTCAAAATAAAGCAATTTGGTTTCTGGCTAGGAACACCGATTTTTCTAAAATCCAATGATGTAGTTTTAGTTTTCACCAAAATTGGGTTCTTGACTCCTTTCAGTGTTTTTCGCTATTCCTTATAATTTCGTATTTGGTCATCCACACACTGTTAAAAATGAATCCTGTACACTTGGTACGCTTTTCGCTTTACAAGAGCGAGGCCGCTGGCAAAAGCTAGTATTTAATATGATGTCATAATTAGTTTATCATTCGTTATTTTGGTTTGATTATTATTTTTGTTTGGAAATGACGTAAATTGTTGTGTCCATTTACATATTATTTTTATTTGTCTCGAAAATGGCACAGTTCATCTAAAGGTTGTTTTTAATCCACTTGCTATAAATATTAATAGAATGGTTCCAGTTTTAAGTTGTAATTCTAACTAATGGTATAAATGTGTAAGTGAGTTTGCTTGAAGGTAAGGGCCAAAGCTCCTGCCAGGTTGCGAAATTATTCGTAAGAGTAACCGCGACCCTGGAAGGCAAAGGGCATATAAGGATGTTCCTTCAAATGCACTTTGCGTTCTAGTTTACTCTCTCGCGGTTGGGCTCAAGCGGATTTTAGTAAGAAAAAATCAGACACTCCCCTCACTTCCAAAAAAAAGTATTTACGAGATCAGAAAAAATCTGCTCTATTCAATCAATAATTTATTTTCAGGTTTCTAACACCAAACGAACAATGATTTGGCTTCTTCTTTTGTTTTGTATACCTGGTGGATTCAATCAAGTTCAAGGGGGCAAGTTCAAACATCAATCCATGTTTCCTTGTAACTCAAGTGTGTCACAAGGAACCAACGCCGACGTAACTTATCAGAAAGAATCACCAGACAATCAATATCAATACAATATGAGCATATCGTTTCCCGATGATACCGTTCGTTTGACTTTGGTATTCGATTCAGCAGCTTCTCTCGTTTTATTAGAGGTACGAATTATTATATCAGAAATAGTTTGCGCTTCGGTAATCTTCGCAATCATTTTAGTCAATCGCAAGCGCTAATGTCGAGCGCGGGATCCTGGGTGAGACGAGAATCAAACCCAGGGGGGCTACTCTCTAACGAAATCCGTAGTCTCGGGCTTAGTTGCGGGCGGGCATTTTCTACTCCGTATCACCTAACCACTGAGAACTAATGTAACACGATTTGACAGTTACTGTGAAATCGTGTTGTTATTCATTCTCATTTCGGGTTCGGGACTAATCGTAAGTCTGTAGGTGATACGGAGTAGAATACGCCCGCCCGCAACTAAGCCCGAAACTACGGATTTCGTTAGAGAGTAGCCCCCCAGGATCCCGCGCTCGACATTGGTCGGGTAAACAGTGTGATTGGGTTTGCCTCACGGGCCCAATCACACAGTTTACCTAATCTCAAAAAGCCTATAAAGCTGTTTGGCCTCAGCTGTCATAACATGTACAAAAGCGACCAAAAGCCTGAAAATCTAATAGTCAATATCGATTTAGTCAAGGGGTATCGTGGTAGCCACGTAATGGGCTGTGAAGGTCAGAAAGACCTTTACTCCAAGTAAAGTGCTGGTACTCAGCTGCATCTGGTTAGACTGGAAGCCTAGGCTAAAAGGCTAGGCTGATTGATTGATGCCCGGTTTCTGATGTATTTCATCAGATTATCTGTCCATTAACTAATAACTAACTAAAAATGGTAATAAAGACCGATAATAACCTGAGAAATAGGGCATAAGGTCATAATAATTACTGAAGAGCATAAATTTTCTTACTATTTTTAAGCTTAAACGTAACCAATTATTTTTTTGTTTCAGCCAGATCCAAAAGAAGTTCGAGTTGCATTCGAGAAACTCCACGTACCTAGGAAAGTTTTCGATTTTTTGGTTCCCGGGGGCTCTACTTTAGATATTCAAGTCAGTCCCCGGTTTGGTCCCCCTGATGGTACAGTACCTTGCATTGAAAAGCTTATCGTGGATCCAGTAGATCTCTGTGAAAATCCAAAAACTGTAAGTATTTATTTTTAATTCACTCTTTATAGGGTTTATGCACTGTAGGCCACATACATATGCTCCGTCAGGTTATACAGAAGACCAAAGAGTATAATCTGCCCTCTGCTTAGCGTTTGAGGACTACGAGAAAGCCTTTGATTTGATCGAGACTTGGTCTGTGCTACAGTCTCTAACGGTGTCAGATCGACTATCGGTACATCGATGTGCTGAAATATTTGTACAAAAACGTCACTATGTCAGTCCGACTTCAGGATCAGACCTCGAAACCTATCCTCCTGCAGCGGGGTGTGAGGCAGGGAGACATAATTTCTCCGAAACTGTTCACGGCCGCAATGGAGGATGTATTCAAGGTTTTGGACTGGAAAAGGCTAGGCATTAATTTCAATGGCGAGTACACCAGTCACCTTGCTTGCCGACGATATAGTCGTCATGGCTGCGACTACGGAGGACCTCAGTACAATGCTCGATGACCTCAGTAGAGCTTCCGAAAGAGTGGGTCTCAAAAAAACATGGAGAAAACCAAGATCATGGTAAATACCCATGTAGCACCCACTCCCATCAAGATCGGAAACTACACTCGAAGTTGTAAATGAGTACGTCTACCTAGGACAAACGGTCCAGCTAGGTAAGGCCAACTTCGAGAAAGAGGTCAACCGTCGAATCCGACTCGGCTGGGCAGCGTTCGGGAAGTTGCGTGGTATCGTCTCGTCCCACATACCACAGTGCCTCAAAACGAAAGTCTATGATTAGTGCGTGTTGCCAGTGATGACATATGGAACTGAAACGTGGTCGCTTACAATGGGCCTCATCATAAGGCTCAAAGTCACTCAAAGGGCAATGCTTGGAGTTTCCTTACGTGATCGAATCAGAAATGATGATATCCGCAAAATCGCCAAACTAAAGTCGTCAGGGCACATTGCTCGCAGAACAGATGGTCAATGGTGCCGAAAAGTTCTGGAGTGGTGACCGCGTATCGGAAGACGCAACGGTGGAAGGCCTCACACAAGGTGGACCGATGACCTGGTGAAGGTCGCGGGTAGCTGATGGATGCGAGACGCGCAGGACCTGTCGTTGTGGCGACGCTTGGGGAGGCCTATGTCCAGCAGTGGACGTCTTTTGGGCTGATATGATGATGACTCTTTTTTTTTGAAAATGTTGCAATCTTCTATGGATAAATGAATATCGTAATACATAAACATAAAACAAGACACTTTTAGGGTTCCGAACATCTATATGGAAAAATAGCACATCCTCAGGATCACTCGGTTGTCTGTCTGTATATCCGTCAGTCACATCTCATTTTCTCCGAATTTATTTGACCGATTCAGTTGAAATTTGACACATAATAAACCTTTAATGATTCAAACACGAGCGCGTAACGAAAATAAGTTAATTGTGAAAATGGGGCCACTTTTTGGGTGAAAAAATGTGAAAACATAAAAAAGTTTATCCAACTTTTCCGTGTGACATATCAGAAGTCACGTCACGTCATGTTCCATTTTTTTTTATATCAAATCAATGGGCTAATTGTAATGGTCTTAAAAGTATTTTTTTATAATTTTGAAATATTCCATTCCGCAGTTATTGAAGAAAATTGATGAGAATTGACCTCGGGGAATTTCAGGGAAATCTTGGCATTTCTCAAATTTTATAGGCACATACAATGTTACATTTATTTTCCAACGCAATTCATTTATTTGTGTCTGGTTATCTTATGTTACTGAGCTGATGATGGAAGATATAAGTTACAACCCGCTCATGGGATTCCAGGCATTCTCTACCAGTCAACCAAGGGTCATTAAGAGATGGCATGTGGGTTTGTATTTACTTGCGTTTTGCAAATATTAATAACTAGCTATTTCCCGCGACTTCGATCGCGTGTATGTCGGAAAGTAAAATGCTATAGGTGTTATTGCTATGATACAAAAAGCCAACATCTAGCATTGCTTGACCGCTCTCAGGAATTTGGAAGACTGTTATACAAGGCATTGGCTGTATCACCTCTTCTGTTCAAAATGCCGACCAGCCCAAGTAATTTTTCATAATGAGGAACGTTTTAATGACAACGCCTTTCTATACACGATATAATTATTTTATATAATTGGCCACGGGAAAACCGACCAGAAGAGAAGTCTACCCCTACAACGGATAGGGTAGAGTCAAGTAGAAACTCCATTATCCACACTTAGACTCCCTTTCGGTCCGTTACGCGTAAGAGTCCTGGCTATATTAGCCAGCCTAGCTCTGCCCAAATGCACAGAAGGCTCCTGGGTGCTTCATAGATTTCGCGGACTTCACTGTTCCGAGAATTTGTTCACGTCGGGAAGCAAAGGCCTCAATTACAGGATGAAGTCGGTGACTGATTGATTATGTTTTTACACCTAAAACTACCTACAGTACTGTATTTCCTTACCCTTTAAAATGCATCCAAAGGTTGTCTTAAAAATATCGCTTTTAGCGATAAGGCCGCCCATTGTGTCACCCTGTGTAATGTTTTCTTCATCTATTTTTTCTGTAACATATATAATGTACATAATAAACAGTATTCCATTCTATTCTATTCTGCGAATTGGGCTGTCTATGGCACCTATGTCGAAAAGATATTTTTTATTCGGCAATAACCAGTAATTATGCCTATTATTTTTCGGAGGTTATCTCTACTTGGGATGAGAAGTCGTTCAGTTAGTCGCGTTATAGGCTTGACGTTGCCATTTTTGAGTGACTGCAATTTATAGGCCGTGACCATTTGTTGTCATAAAGTTCAGTTGATCTCTGGCAAATTCATATACGAAACTATGATAAAGATAGGAGGGGGAGTAGTTATGGGTCCAACACTACCATCTCAGACCCTCTCTTTGCGATTTCGTCTATGGCGTCATTGCCTGGGGATATTCAGTTTCATATGATTCACTGAAGGGTGAAGCCCGCAACGGAAACTTTGGATAATTTCTGGCCCTGAGCTAATCATGACGTCTCATGGGCTCACTGGAAATTGAACAGTTTTGAAACTTAGCAGAAACTAATTGTGATTAAGGGAGATCCTTGGAATGAAAACAACGTCACCGGAGCAACATGCCGCCGGAGCATCGGTACTACGACAGATTGTTGAATATGTGTGACTTGCAGCCGAGTGCTTTTGCCAAGTTTTATAGAGATTAAAATATGTAAATACAAATTTCAAAACTTAATCACCAAAACGCAGGCGTGTCTTTTTACCGCAAAAAGGAGTCGTTTTGACCAAACTCCTACTTTTCGGGGTGCATCTGTTCCTGTGATTGATCGACTAGAGCTTCTAGGCATGGAGTTGAGATCCAGTCTCAACTTCGGCGCCACCATCGAGTACAAAGCCCAAACCCCTGCCAAAACGCTGGGCATCCTAAATAGGGTGAAGCGATACTTTAGGCCTGGACAGCTTTTAACCCTGTACAAAGCACAAGTCCGATCCTGCATGGAGTATTGTAGCCACCTTTGGGATGGCTCAGCTAAGTATCAGCTTGCCGCGCTTGACTCGGTGGAACGCAGAGCTAAGAGGCTCATCGGTGACGAAAAACTGGTGGATGCCAAGCTTGGCTCATCGCCGTAAGGTTGCCTGCTTGTCGGTCTTCTACAGATTGTACTTCAGTGAGTGTGCCCAAGAACTCCACGACCTCATCCCACCGGCCCCCTTCTACCATCGGACATCCAGACGCACTGCATCTTACCATCCCTACCTTGTTGCTATTCCACCAATTCGCACTAAGCGCTTCCAAAGTCTTTTATAATGCGCACAGCAAAGGAGTGGAACTCTCTGCCTGCGTCTGTGTTTCCAAACGCTTACAACCCTAATCTTTTCAAAGTAAGAGTGCACAGGCTCCTTCTGGGTAAGCTCGCTCCATCGTAGACTTTGTCTCTGTCATCTCTGACCTAGACTAGAGTCAAGAGCAAACCCATCACAAATTAAAAAAAAATCAGATGATGTTTATCATTTTCTTCAATGGCTATTGTCATGGAAATATTTTTCCATGAATTTGATTTTATCTACATTTTTTTTCCGCATCAGCCCCGACAAGAGTCGCGGCGGATGAGAGGGGGCATTGTGGCCTCTTCTTTCGATCGTAACTTCCTCTGAGGTTGCCAAAAGGCGATGTGGATGGGCTCAAGTTCGCTAAGCGTCTTATCCTAGCGCGTGGTTTACCGTTCAGCAGTGCGTTTCCTCACAGCACGCTGCAAGTTGCGCATGTGAGCTTTGTTCGCGTCGCAGGGAAAAGAGCTGCTGGGTACGCCACAATAGGGAATATGCATGAAAAAAATACCCGACCACCTATTCTCATACCTACCTCACAAAATTTCATGAAAATCGGTCGATCCGTTTCGGAGGAGTTCGGTGATTTTAATATATTAGATATACTAACATTACATACTAACAGTGAAAATAGAATCAAAATTGCTCAAAAAAAAACCGAAATATAATTATTTGAAACAAATATATCTGTCCCTCTCGCAAAAACGCTGTTTTCTATAGCAGTTGTATAGGCGTCATTGATTTTGGCATCAAAGTTCATATTGGACTTTTCTTTCTAATTGTAGCCTTAGAAGTATTATAACTTCATTGCTGATGAAAGTATTTAAAAAATAATTTCATGATTATTTACTAGAGCTAATAAGTATTTCATTTTGCACATAAAAAAATCGCATGCATATTCCCTTATTCTTTGAAGAGTGGCTAGAGCAGCAGCACAGCGACTTCACCTTCCGCATAACGCAAGTACTCGCCGGACAGGGATGTTTCGGATTCGGCGGGAGGACACACCCGGGTGTCAACACTACGAGGATCAGCTGGAGAACACAGTAGAGCATACCTTGGAGGTCTGTCCTGCTTGGGTGGAGCACCGCTGTGTCCTCGTCGAGGCGATCGGCGGCGGCGACCTCTCGCGTCTAGGCCTGGTTCAATCTATGGTCTGGAGCAAAGAGGCATGGGAAGCAGTAACATCCTTCTGCGAAGCAGTAATGCTAGCGAAGGAGGAAGCCGAACGCATGACAGAGAGAGAGAAAGCGATTCCCGGCCATCGTATGCGCAGGTCTGCGGACGGCGAGCGTTGGGTGGCTAGCCATCCGGTCAGGACCGGGCCCGGGTCGGTAGCGCTTTCTGTTCCACGCGCGCCTCAAAGAGATGTCAGCATATACGGGGTCCGCTAGGGCCAGTTCCTGCCTGTAATTCAAATCAGGAGCTCGAAAAAGAGCCGTCGCCCATTTCAAGAGAAACTTACTTCGGAATTTTAGCTTTTTACAAATAGATAAAAGAAAAATGCGAAAAGTGAGGCTGCTATAAACTATACTAATAACTATTCTCAACTACCCAATTAGCGAAAGTTGTCTTAATATTTCAGTTTCCAAGGATAAGAAAGCCAAAGATGGCCATTTAACGCAAAAAACACAATCAAATTGTTCTTAAAAACTTCTTAAGTTCTTGGGGTATAATCTCACAATGATTTTACTACACTCGTTTCACTGTGTACGTCGACTGTATTTGTGACATGTACCCATTATGTACCAAACTGAATAGTTCCAGTAGATTCGGAATAATTTGGCTGCGACAGACAGAGACACGATCCTGTGTGCCGTCACGTTTTTTCATACAGACTTTCAGAACAATAAAAAGTACCAAATCACATATACTCTATAGAAAAACTTTTCTGTTTCAGGGTAACAACGAAAAATGCATCTACATTGTAGAAGGACAAAACTCACAAATTAGTTCAAGTCAAAAAATTTTAGACAAAACTTGCGGACGGCGTAAAGTGGGACATACGGAGCTGATAGTCAATGGGCAGCCGACCAATTCTGGAGATTGGCCGTGGCATGTGGCTATATCCAGGATTACGAAGTGGACCTCCGAATATATCTGTGGAGGAACCCTGCTATCCAAGACTGTGGTTCTGACAGGTAAATAATATCATAAAGGGGACCGTACCGTACCGTTATATCTTAGAGAATTTAAATTATCACCATCATCGAGTGGCTAGCATACATTTGTACTCAGAGATGTTCCTAAGTAGTTCATCCCAACCACTCAATTTCTAACCAATGCATTCGTTTTTAGGGTTCCGTAATAAAATGGTAAAAAGGGACTCTTATGGTGAGAGTAAGTCTGTCTGTCTGTCACAGCTGGATATCTCAAGAACTGCTAATACTATGAACATGAAATTTAGAACAGTTTGTTCAACTATTTTGTAAATAAGAAAGATATAAAAATAAATATATTTTTCTTGCAACAGCAACTGAAAGGGATAGTGAAAAATTCAAAGTGGGGCTACTAGGGCATGTGGGGCATCATATGAAAGAAGGCTGTAAACACATTCTGAAACATTTTTTATTTCTTTTTTAGTTGCATGGTTTTCGACTTATGGCGAAAAATGTTGAAATTTTGACCATTCCCCCCTTATAAAAAAGCAAAAGCAAAAATAAATTAGTTCCATTATCTGTAAAGAGATGGCGCTGACCTAAACCTGCGTGTAACTACTAATTTCATAAAAAGGAAAAGTTTGTGAGATACTCTCTGTATCTGCCAAACGGACTTTGAAAATTCTTTTACCAATAGAAAACCCCGTTATTTGTTAGTGTCATAGACTATATAATATCCCGAAAAATACCGCCCAACGAAGTAGGCACGGCTCAGCTAGTATTTAGTAACATCTCATGGAATAATGGGCTCCAAATTCAATGGCATCCAATTCCGTACACTACCTACGTGCCAGTAGATGGCGCTGTTTGAAAGTTTAGAGATTTTCTGTTTAACTCATTCATTAAAATTTGTTTAAATAAATACTTACTACTACTTGTTTCCTATGCCTACGCACATGTATATTATTAAATCGAATACACGAATTTGTGTTAGGTAGAATCTTGCATTTACCTAAGTACTTAGTTATTTGGTTTTAAAGCAAGTTTGGTTAGAAACCAGCGCTCTTATTTCTGTCGGAGACGCAGATCAGATGTCCGTCAGACGTGTCATATCTGTCTTACCCAGGGTTTACCCTGGAGCACCATTTTAGACCACGCGCGGGCGTATGTGTGTACGCCCGGGACGACATCTGCTATCGGCGTCTCCGTAACCTTGAAGACGCCAGGTTCTCAACGCTGTGGGTTATAGTGGACACAGGCCTGGATAAAATTGTCTACGCCTGTGTCTACCGTTCGCACAGCGGTGATTTGGAGACAACTGGACTCACACAGCATCTGATTGAGGCGGCGGATGCGGCTCAGCAGCGGTACCCTTCTGCCCAATTGGTGTTACTGGGGGACTTCAATGCCCACCATCAGGAGTGGCTCTTCCCATACCAGTGCACAGACCATGCTGGACGAGAGACGTGAAAGCTAGCGCTAGCGTTAAATCTTACCCAGCTGGTCCGGGGAGCAACGAGGGTGCCGGATGTTGATTCGCATACTGCCAATAGCTTGGACCTTTTGCTGTCAACTGATCCAGACCGCTACTCGGTGACGATTTCTTCACCACTGGGTAGTTCGGACCACTGTCTGGTGAAGTCTGTGTCCGTCTACTCCCCGCCCGATCCTAGCCCAAGAGGCACCCGGCGGGTATGGCGATACAAGTCAGCAGATTGGGATGGCATGCGATCTTTCTTCGCATGTTACCCTTGGCAGCCTACTTGCTTTTCTACGACTGATGCCTCGTCGTGCGCGGACGCCGTGACGAATGTGTTGCGGAGGGGAATGGAGTACTACATTCCGTTCTCTGACGTAACAATGTCTGGCGAAGCTCGTCCTTCGTTTGGTGCCGAGTGCCATCGCGCTGATGCGCTTAAGCACGTGGCGTACCTAGCATGGGTCGACGCTCGTGCGCGAAAAGCAAATGATGTGAGTCAGAAGAAGAGAGCCTTTAACAGGGCTGCCAAGTCCTGCAAGAAGGTGTTGCGGAGGGCTCGATTTGACCACATTAGCCGAATAGGGAACAAACTTTCTTCATACCCAGCAGGTAGTAAGGCTTTTTGGTCCCTGGCTAAGTCGGTCGAATCGAACTTCTGCCGCCCCTCACTACCACCACTGCTAAGACCCGACGGGACGCTGGCCCACTCCGCTGAGGAGAAAGCAAACTTGTTTGCTTCTTTGTTTGCGGAATCTTTACATCCAGATGCGAGTCGAGTATGTCGAACATTCGCATTCATCAGAGGGGCGTCCGTAGGTTACTGCGTAACCTAGGCGTGAACAAGGCCAGTGGCCCCGACGGGATACCGGCAGTTGTGCTGAAGACTTGTGCGCCTGAATTGTCTCCGATCTTGACACGCTTATTTCGCCTTTCGTTTGAGACTAGAAAAGTGCCAAAGGCTTGGAGCTAACGTGCAGCCCGTGCCCAAGAAAGGTAGTCGAGCTGACCCGTCGAATTATAGACCTATCTCAGTAACGTCCATACTCTGTAAGAGTATGGAACGCGTGCTGAATCATAAGCTCCTGGCATACCTAGAAGCAAATGATGTCCTTAGTGATCGACAATATGGATTCCGCTGAAATCGGTCTACTGGGGATCTTCTTGCGTATGCCATTCACATCTGGAGTGAGGCCATAGAAAAGCACGGGGAGGCACTAGCGGTCTCCCTTGACATCTCGAAGGCCTTCGACAGGGTCTGGCACGATAGCCTTATTAGTAAGCTTCCTTCCTTCGGTCTGCCCGCTGGATTGTGTGATTGGATCGCGGATTTCCTGAGGGATCGGTCTATATGAGTGGTCATTGATGGCTGCTCGTCTGGACTGCTGGAACAAAAAAGTTTCAAGACCGAATTACAAGCTTGCCTAATACCAACTACAGATGTATAATCAATGCAATCTCAAATTAACAACGACTCTCTAGTAGGTATCAACTTTAAATTGAACGATGATCCTCTTTACATTTTTAGGGTACCGTACCAAAATGGTAAAAAAGAACCCTAATGGTGTGACTAAGTTTGTCCGTCTGTCACAGCTGGATATCTCAGAACTACTAATGCTGCCAACTTGAAATTTGGAATAGTTTAAGATGACGAGCCTACTGACGTGCTACCGTTGGCTCTTTCCAACGATCACTAATAATTCTGCTATGGGGCGCTAAAAAATGCTCCAGTATTCAAAATTATTTGTCCCTTCAGGTTTAATTTCATTCATTAACTCGAACGAATTCATAATTGACAAAAGTCGAATAAGTAGAAAATGATCTTCTAGAAAAGGGCTTTTGAACAGTAAATGTCTTAAGGAAATTGAACATTTGGGAATCTTCCCATAGTGATATACAATATTTATTTATTAACTAGGTACAGCATTAAAGTACTAAATATATACACTTAAAATAAAATATCCTAACTAAGATAAGGCGTCAAAAAATTCGTCCGCATCGCTGTCCACCGGAAGTGAGCCCAAAAGACTGGCGGCATTGCCACGTTGTATGGCAATGCTTATCCTCTGTCCGAGGTAAAAGCCAGCCCTTGGGTCACGCGAAGTGTCAACTAAGCGTTTAGAAAGATCTTTAAATAAGGCATGAGCACTCGGACCCCACGGTCCAAGAGTTTCAACCCCAAACGGCTCAAAAATATAATTGCCAACAAGGTTATTATATTTCCGCCGCTTGAGGTTCTCAGCAGCCGCAGCGGCAGTACCAGCACAGCACGACGAGCTAGGAAGATGGGATGGCGCAAGAGTATCGACACAAGTAGCGTCCCACACTAAAGGCCTACCCATCTTCCATGGAAACAAAGACATACCGTCCGGTCGCTTGCCGTCGTCGCGTGCCAGGTCATTGGGTTCTAGTACGGCTGGAACGCCGACGGCGACAAGAGCGCGTCGGATAATGTCGTTGATGTTTGCGTGCCGTGCAAAGCGACCCGCACTTCGACTGCATGAGAGACCGTGGTGCCCGAGGCTGCTGACAGCTTCGCCACAGTGACAACAATGAGGAGAACAACACGATGCGCCTAAGCGAAGGGAAGCAGCGAGGCGGAAAGTTGTATCGTCGAACAAGGTGCCTAAGTTCGACGACGGTAGTGCGTGAAGCCAGAGGCCCGACTCCCACTCACCCACAGCCAGCAGGCGCGCACGCTCCGCAGTAGAAGTAGAATTGGCTATAAGGTTACTCTGAACTTCTCTGCAGACCGGCTCATCCCACTGTCTCTGGTATGATGGGTTGTCGGGTAGATTTACATTCGGGCAAGCGAGTTTCCAGGCATTCACAGCCTCGGTGAAGCACGGCACATCAAAATCATAATAATAATCATAATCCCATAGTTGGATAAACATTCTCTTAGATTATTGAAAATAATAATTTACATTATGCCGTGTACTTCTGTTGCAAAAGTCAGCTGAGGTCCCGTCATCACGTAACGTAAATCATTTCCCTTAGTTTTCTTCCACATTTGAAACTCCCAAAATATGTGCAATATTCAAGATCGATAAATTTATAGTATTTTTTTAATTGTACTCGATTTCATTTTATATGGTAAGAAACATTTTCCACTGAGCTATCTTACATATCTTTTTCGAAAGTCCAGAAAATCACAGAGCTGCATTTTTTAAACCACAATTTCGGTTTTTTGTGAAATATGTTTCGTGTTCAATGTGCTATATCTCAGAACCTGATAAATTAATTCAACTTCATTAAAATTTGCACTGTAACTGTAGCAACTTTTTTCTACTTTAATAGTCCAGTTTTTATGTAAAATTCACCGTTTAGACGATATAAGGCAAAGTCTGAAAAATGACTGAAAGTTTTCCGAGCACCACGCACTTAGCACAGGTCTTTCGAGGTTAAAAAATTGGGTGTACACTACTGGCATCTACCCTTATAACATCCCAAAAAATCAGGATGGTGCAAAATACTGCGACCTAAAATGTCTTGTGTGACTGGCCTATAAAGGATTAAATTGGCTACAACTTTGATTGTAAATTTCTTACGAATACGTTGAATCATTTTCGAGATAGACGGTTAGAGCATCATTTTAGGCTGCTCTCTCGAGAAATGCTTAAAAACAGTGTGCAGATGAAGCAACTTTTCGTCGGCACTAGCAGAGAAATTACATCTGAAAGAAATAGTTGGTAATCTACATTATATGATACGTAATTTAGTTTAGCCAGAATGTATCTATCGGTATCATAATAATATAATAAGAAAAAAGAGTCAGACTAGCGTACAAAGGGTTCCGAACGAATTTCACTTTTTAACGTGTTATTTTAACACGTTAAAAATACTTACTTACTTATAGGTTTTCCTGTAATCTATAGGTAAAGATCTATTATCTGCTAAGTTCTATTGTCTAAAGATCTATTGTCTATTAAGTTTCGGAGATAAGGGGGGGAGGGGAATGTTCATTTTTCGTCTAATTTCTTGAATAACTTCAAAACCTACCCATATTAAAATTATGGAAAAAATTATGGAAATATGTAAATATGGAAATTATGGAAAGTATGTTTTCCTTTTTGATGATTTATTAAACGTATAAACACTAGAACCCTCAGAAAATGCTAAAATTGTCCGATAAATCGCTGTCAACAGAGCCTTAGTGTACAAATTTGGCAACTATTAATAAAAAAAAGAAAACATAGATACACAGTATACATTCTTCTTATTCAGTTTATGAAATATCTCTTAAATCAGTTTAACATTGGAGGAGAAAACAGTCGAGAGCCAAACCTCGAATTATGACTTTTTACATACAAAGTCTCTCCGCCAGCATTTCCTCTTACGGTTGTGGAAATTAAAAACTGGCCAAGTGCGAGTCGGACGCACGTGCAAAGGGTTCCGAACGAATTAAATTTTTTAACATGTTATTTTAACACTACAGTCTAATAGGTTTTCCTGTAATCTTTAGGTAAAGATCTATTATCTCCATTTTTTCCAAAATTTTAGGCTCAGTAGTTTCGGAGAAAAGGGAATGGTCATTTTTCGTCTAATTTCTTGAATAACTTCAAAACCATTTATTTTAAAATTGTTAAAAAAATATAATTAAAACTCTTACAGTTAGCCCTTTCATTTGATATGTCACACAATATTGTTCAAAAAACTTTTTTTTTTGACCCCCAAAAGTGACCCCCATACTAAAAATTTAATGATTTTCGTAACGCGTCCGTGTTTGGGTCACAGAATTCCATATGTGTACCAAATTTCAACAGAATCGGTCCAGTGGATCCGGAGAAAACTGGCTGTGACAGACGGACAGACAGACGGACGGACAGACAGACAGACTCCCGAGTGATCCGATTAGGGTTCCGTTTTTTTTTTCGGAACCCTAAAAATGATCATGAAAATTACAAGAACTACAAACTAATAATTTTTACTAACATGACTGAACTATCCGCCCTCTATCTCGAAAACGATGCAACGTGTAAAAAAATTTTGGACAAATGAAAAAATTGTAGGGAATTTAATCCATCCATCATCATCATCATATCAGCCGAAAAACGTCCACTGCTGGACATAGGCCTCCCCCAAGCGTCGCCACAACGACCGGCCCTGTGCGTCTTGCATCCATCGGCTACCCGCGACCTTCACCAGGTCATTGGTCCACCTTGTGGGAGGCCTTCCAACGTTGCGTCTTCGGGTACGCGGTCGCCACTCCAGAACTTTTCGGCCTCTACAATATTGATTAATAAAAATAGCGACAAACCAAGATATTTGCAAAAATGTGTAAAAAATCTTTTTTTTTATCTTTGACCTTGGAATATTTGTGCAGTCGCGGCCACCCTACGACAAGTAGGTTTTGAGACAAGTTTTAGGCATTCAAAATAAAGGTTTATACATGTTTATAGCTGAATATGTCTCATTCCGAGGTGAAACCCCTAATATTCCTGGATCATCAATGTCTGAGAGAACATCTTTTTCAATTTTTAAAGTGAAGTTTGTCCAAGTCCTATTTAACTTTTCATCAGAGTATTATCCAATTGTCTAGTGCTTTCATAATTTTAGTAGGTAATGTTAATTATTTCTCGGTATCGTTGTATTGTAATGGTGGAGTGTAGCATGTTACGAAAATGAGCTCGACATTATTCAATTTTCTGTCATGGTTTAAAGATAAGTAGAAACCTTCGGAACCTTACACTGTGCATGGCACTAAACACCCTTGGCCTGTATTTTTTTTTGTTGACTATGTCTATAATATAAATAATACGCTGCCATAATTTTGATATACAAAGATATTCTACAGCCTAATAACTATTTGAATGATTGAATTTTTTTTTTTTTCAAATCAAAAGCATAATATTTTGTTGTATACTGTACAATGGAAGGATGGGCTTAATTCAAATTTCGAGAAAATAGTAAGGAAAACTTTTCAATTTTTCCAACAATATAGCAATAAACTTATCTGACCACAAAAAAAAACCGGTCAAGAGGGAGTCGGACTCGCGTGCAAAGGGTTCCGAACGAATTTTTGACATGTTATTTTTACACTATAGAATTTCTATAGGTTTTTCTGTAATCTGCAGGTAAAGATCTCTCCATTTTTTTCAAAATTTTAGGGTCAGTAGTTTCGGAGAGTGGTCATTTTTCGTCAAATTTCTTGAATAAGTTTAAAACCATTTATTTTAAAATTATGGTAAACATATAATTAAAACCCTCACAGTAAGCCCTTTCATTTTATATACTACACGATATTGCTCAAAAAACTTTATTTTTAATTTTTTAGTTCGACCCCCAAAAGTGACCCCCATACTAAAAAAAATATAATTTACGTAACACGTCCGTATTTGGGTCACAGAAGTCCATATGTGTACCAAATTTCAACAGAATCGGTTCAGTGGATCTGGAGAAAACTGGCTGTGACCGACAGACAGACACCTGACACCAATCCTATAAGGGTTACGTTTTTTGTTCGGAACCCTAAAATACATGTTAGCCACCAGATAAAACGGCAGAAATGGTTTAGAAAATTACTATTATTTTGCTTATAATACTTGAAAAATAAAAGTTGAGGTATTTTCCTTTGGAACCTGAAACGTCCCTTTTTTGTTGCAATAAGAAATCTCATATTCTATGAGATGTAACCAACTAGTGGGAAAAGAGATGTGCCAAACATGACCATCGCTGATTTCTATAAAACTTTTCTTTTCTCGACTTACAGCTGCCAATTGTGCTGTTTCAAAAGGCAACCCCGTTAATACGGATTCAATTATTGTTTATCTTGGTAAACACCGTATTAGAGGAGATTTGACCGTGCAGGAAAGAGAGGCAAGTATACCAACCATTGCATCAATGACTGATATTATTTGTAAACAAAGGAGATGGATGAACGTTCATAAAATCTTGGGCTTAAATGTATAAAAGTAAGAGAGTCAATCAATAGATTTAATACCAGATCTTTTTTCTTGTTTTGGCAAGCTGAGAGCAGAGTTATTAGAGTTTTGGCAAAAGTGAGGTTTGTATACTAAACCTCACTTTTACCAAAAGTTTGGTATTAAACAGCTGTTTTTTGAAGTGCATTTGCTATATGGTATCCATAGTCCAGTCAAATTAGCGTTTTACCTCGGAATGACAGATAATAAGCTGGAAACTCGTTTACACCTTCATTTTAGAGTTCTTAACGTTGTGTCAAAAGTCTCATAAAATATTGTGTCTGCGTCGTAAGTTTTTGAAAGTCAAAGATCATAAAAATCGGTTTTTCGCAATTATCTCGGTTTCTATAGCTCTAATGATGTTAACATCAATTTTGAAAATTGTAGAGCATAAAATTTGCAACAATTTGTGTCTCAAGCATTTTTTCATACGCTCAACCGTATTTGCGATAGGGCAAACTCAAACTCAAAGTATTTATTTCAAATAAACCATTTACAGGCAATTTTGAATTGTCAAGGTCTGTCTCTACGGAGAAGAACGTGCGAGAAACTCCACACGGACACTCTTTTAAAAATAATAAATTGTTACAAAGTTTTGTTTACATCAAGTTGAAATTATACACACGGGCGGAGAGAACGCAGCTCTCAGCTATACTCCAATACAGTGCGAGTCTTTATAATGTGATTCGAAAATGAAGGAAACTATACCTAGTTTTATCGATGAGGATGGCTAATTACTTCCGATCATTATGGAGTTTGTTTCATTGCGAGAAATAGATAGATAGATTAGGTACTCCAATTTCTGCACTTAGACTCTCATTCGGTCCGTTGTGCGTAGGTGTCCTAGCTAACTTAGCCAGCCTAGCTCCGCCCAGAAGCACAGAAGTTTCCTGGGAGCTGCACAGGCTTCGCGGAGCGACCTCAACGTTCCAAGGATTTGTTGACGTTTGGTAGCCAGTGTAGCCACGGCCTTGCATTCCAGGATGACGTGGGCGGCTGATTCTTCGGCGTCAAAGCAGCCCCTACAGAGTGGGCTGTCCGTGGCACTGATGTTAAAGAGATGTTTGGCATTATTGCTTAGGGATCCACTGTGCCCCCTCATCCCTGATCCCTCATCTCTTATTTTGTTTTATAGCTGTTTTTATTATTTGTGTACCTACTATTAATGTGCGTCTGTTTGGGCGGTATAAACAATTTTTCTTTCTTTTTCTTTCTTTTTCTTTAGATACGAATCTGATTGCGTAGTTTTGTATTCTCAGACTCTTTACGGCTCTTGCGGCTTGTGTTAGGGCAACACACTCGCATTGGAAAATCGAGGTGTGTTCACCCAGTGGTAGGTGAAACTTAATGTTGAGGTCTAGGGAGTGTAGCCAGCACCAGAACCCTTTGGAGTTTTTGAGCCATCTGTGTAGATGCGTACTTCATTGACTCCTGACTGATCCCTTTCTTCCTCTATTGTTTGTATGCTATAACTTTTGTTGAACATAGGTTTATTCGGTGTCCTATCACACGGAGCAGTAATGAGAGGTTGGTACTCAATCACGCGGTCCAGGATGCCAGCGTGTGGACTAGTATGGTTTTTGCCCCATATGCCTAATAGCCATATGCATAAGCCTGATAGCTGCTAGTGATGCTTCTTGCTGTATGTACATATTAAGGGGAGTTAATTGTAGGGCTATCTCCATTGCTGTAGTTAGGGTTGTCCTCATGCAGCCAGTGATAGCGGAACAGGCTAGCCTTTGGAACCGCTGGAGCCTAGAGATGGTGGTCGAGAGTTCAGTCCTCATCCACCAAACCATACCAAGGTCAGCATTAGTCTGATCACAGCTATGTAAAATCACAGTATGATCTTTGGAGAGAACCCCAAGTTTTTCCTATCATTTTTTTACATTGGTAAAGTGCTAAGTGCTTGACTTCTTTTTTATGTGTTAATTCGGTGTTGAAACCAAGGACTCTCTTGTTAGTAAACATTATTAGTTCTGTTTTGGAGGGGTTGACCGATAGTTCGTGTTTTGTACACCAATTCTCGATTATTTTGAAAGCTTTCCTCATGAGGTCACACAAGACGCCTTCAAATTTCCCCGTGATTAGAATTGCTGTCATCTGAATAACCCACCGAGTACAGACCGCTAGCGTTGAGCTCTGTGATGAGCTCATTTACAACTTAATTCCACAGAAGTCGTGACAGCATCCCACCCTGTCGGCAGCCTCTATTTACGATGCCTCGTGTGGTGGTGTTCACAGTTAATTGAGTAGCACGGTATTTTAGCATGTTCTGAATCCATTTTATAACCGTTAGTGCCACAAGGTGCACGGTTAGTGTCTAACCGATGCTGGCGAAGTTTGTTTCTTTGCGATAGATCGGTTAATTGAAAAGTTACACAGTATTGTTTACACTGGGGTCACAGTTGTGAACAAATGTTTTCCGTTGTTCAAATTAGATATATTTAGGGGTCTTGGCTACTGACTGGTAAAATGCACTATATACCCCTGTGTGAGCACTGCCTCGTCTGGTGGTGGAGGTTATTGGGACTACGGAATTATAGTCACCTTTTGTAAGTTATGAGTAATCACGTTTATTCCCCGAAACTAGCTGTGACAACCTTCCACTTGGACCAGTGCGCAGTAACTGGGCCGCCGTTCATACTTTTCGCTCGCGTGCATGTCTGCTTACCTAGCATTCTGCCATTCATGCTTACATTGTGTCCCTACGTATAGTTATCCTCATTTTCACATGTGCACATTACAAAGACTCACACTGTCTATGGTCAACCGTAAATCTTTTAAACGGCTGTCAAGGAATCTGAAAGCCATGTTTATATATAACATACTGACTGGCATTATTATTTTTCAGAAAGTATCAACAATAATAATTATAGTCAATATTCTTGCTTTCGATTGTTTCCGTTCATTTATTATAAGTTACACTTCATTTATATTGCTTGCAAAACAGTAATGAATTCATGCCCGAGCACCTTCTTTAAACTCTCAACCATCTACACTAATATTATAAAGAGGAAAGATTTGTTTGTTTGTTTGTTTGAATTGAATAGGCTCCGAAACTACTGGACCGATTTGAAAAATTCTTTTAGCATTGGATAGCTACATTATCAGGAAGTAACATAGGCTATATATGATCCCCGTACTCCCACGGGAACGGGAACTACGCGGGTGAAACCGCGTGACGTCCACTAGTATCTTATATTTGACGTAAAACCTATAAGAAAATAACATGATTGCTGGTTATTCCTAATCTGTTTTTTTTTAATTATTCGTTCCTTGAATTGTGAATGGGGCCGATTTAAAATAAAATAGCAACCATTTCTAAAACCATAGCGAAATTCATTACAAATTGCCCCAAAACTGCCCGTCTCCTTTGTTTCTTTTACGCACTAACTTCAAAATAAAGAAAAGTTTAGTTTGTTATTATCTTAATTTATACTCGTGGACGTGACGCGGTTTCACCCACGTAGTTCCCGTTCCCGTGGGAGTACGAGGATAATATATAGCCTAAAAGAATTTTTCAAATCGGTCCAGTAGTTTCGGAGCCTATTCAATTCAAACAAACAAACAAATCTTTCTTCTTTATAATATTAGTGAAGATTACAATTCAAACAAAAAATATCGGTATTTCATAAGACCACAAGAAGTAAAATGAAGAAGACATTTTTCATCCAATAGGAAACATCAGGCAGAAAATTAATTACTTATTTTTTCAGGTGTTTCAAATAGTTATTCATCCTAAATTCAACGCCCTTACATCGGATAATGACATAGCTCTGCTTAAACTGAAGTCTGAAGCTGTTTTTAGTGATTATGTTCAACCAGCCTGCTTGTGGCCCCCAGACAACAAGATTCCTACTGAAGGTCTTTTTGGGACGGTATGTACTCAATTTAAATAAAATAAAAACAGTCTCACGGTTTATTCAATATTAATTTCATAAATTGGTGATCATCTACTTCATACAAAGTAAGAACCCATTAGAGAAGTCTTTTACATCTACATGTCTGAAATGCGTCGGTCCATTTGACTAACCGGGGCACTCGAAAGAGTAAAAAAACTTTTGTACAAAAAAACAACAATGTGAAGTACTGAATAACTTTAATTTTGATAGGTGTAAAAACGAAGAAAGCACACACTTCCAATAATAACCAACTTCCAAAATTAAAGTAAATTTGTACTTTATTGTGGTTTTTATTTGGACATCGGTTGTATTTTTTTTATTTATTTTTGTTCTGGCACCCCCTAAAAATTTCAACCAGTTGATATCTATTATAACTTTCTCCTAACATACATACATACTTATAAACAACTACACTAAATGTCACGAAATTATGTACAAACGAGTATAAAAACAAAAAAAAAACATTGGGCATCACAAATCGAATCTACATTGCTTTCAATGGCAAAAGTGCTTAGAACACTGGCAGCATTGCCGCGTTGAATGGCAATACTGATTCTGTGGCTGAAAAAACCCAGCCCTCTGGTCACTTGAACAGTCAACAAGTTGTTTGCTGATGTCCCGAAAGACTCGATTCGCACTCGGACCCCATGGACTCCGAAGTTCTAAATCGAAGATTCTTAATACGAACGTTAAACACCACTAGAAAGTCACAGGAAAGCAAATTACGCAAACTTCGTTTATTTGGATGACTTATTTCCAGGGTCATCTATATGGAAAAACGGAACCCTTGTGGGATCACTAGGTTGTCTGTCTGTCTGTCCGCTTCAGCGTGACAGTCGATTTTCTACGAATCTACAAAACCAATTTAGTTGAACTTTGGCACAAATATAACCTTTTGTAACTTAGACACGGAAGCGAAAGGAAAAAATAATTGAAAATGGGATCACATTTTGGGGGAAATATTAGAAACTTAAAAAATAGTTCTTCCAACTTTACTATGTGACAAATCAAATCAAAGGGCTCATCGTAAGGGTCTCAAAAATATTTTAACAAGTAAATATCTTCAAACAAGGGAGAGGTTCCATTTTCGAATGTATGTATTTTTAATTTTATGTATACGCAAATTGTGAACTAATTTTTAAAATTATTTTTAACTTCGAAAGCCTGTTCTCTCATTGTAACCAAGTCAGAGCAACCCTCAAATTTAACACATAGACATTACTAGCTTCTGCCAGCGGCTTCACCCGCGTGATCCCTAGGGAATATACTCACTGGATAAAAAGTAGCCTATGTGTTATTCCAGACTATAATCTACCTCTGTGCCAAATTTCACGAAGATCCTTTCAGGCGTTCAGACGTTAAAGATTAACA
Source organism: Lacanobia wlatinum (assembly GCA_947578705.1). Taxonomy (NCBI): domain Eukaryota; kingdom Metazoa; phylum Arthropoda; class Insecta; order Lepidoptera; family Noctuidae; genus Lacanobia; species Lacanobia wlatinum. The sequence goes on along the minus strand of OX388046.1, from coordinate 18,449,701 downwards.
AACCTCCATCCGTCCATCCATCCATCCATCCTCATAAAATTTTGCATTTATAATATTAATATTAAAGTAGGAAGACGGATGCCTGGTAATCATCATCTCATATTGCTGAGCTGCTGATGAAAGGTAATAGTCAGAATCTGATTATGGGATCCCAGGAAAATCAAGAGCAGCCCTTAAATTTTGTGGGCACTTACTTACTTAAGGTCGTATGACCCATATCTGGGGCAAAAGGCGTCCACAGTAGTCCTCTATATCGAGAGTGGTCTTGAGCTTCACGCTTCAATTCAGTCCACGTCATTCTGACGCTCATCGCTTCTGCCATCACGGTGCAACGCCAGGTTTGACGGGAACGGCCACGCTTTATTTTTCCCTTGAGAATTCTATTCCATGGCCTATTTGGGGATGTGATCAGGATCCCTTCGGACCGTGTGACCAATCCACCTCCAGTTATGACGCTTTCCATATTTTTAGGGTTATCTGTCTGTGTGTGATTCTATTTGCATTGTCTTTAATTATAGTTATATTGCATTTTCATTGGACGTTGAACTTGGAAAACACACCATTGACCTCCTCAAATGAAAATCAATAAAAAGTAAGTAATTTAAAGTGGGGTGTTGCTAGGGCTTATTCCACTAAACCCAAAAGCCATTGTTCTCAAAACTCTACGGTCCATACATTCATTCCACTTTAAACCCCAAAATATTTCTAAACTTCAATTCCACTTAAACCCCTAAACAGTTTTGGTAGAGTCAACACCAAAATTGCAGGATGCATAAATAAAACACATGAGTTTTAGAGGCTTTATGACACATACAATCATTCGTATATTACAACGATTCACTCATCATCATCATCATCGTATCAGTCGAAAGACGTCCACTGCTGAACATAGGCCTCCTCCAAGCGTCGCCATAACGACCGGTCCTGCACGTCTCGCATCCATCGGCTACCCGCGACCTTCACCAGGTCATCGGTTCACCTTGTGGGAGGCCTTCCAGCGTTGCATCTTTCGGTACGCAATCGCCACTCCAGAACTTTTCGGCCACATCGACCGTCTGTTCTGCGAGCAATGTGCCCTGCCCACTGCCACTTTAATTTGGCGATCCTTCGGGCTATTTCGGTAATCTTGGTTCTCTTGCGATATCATCATTCCTGATTCGATTACGCAAGGAAACTCCAAACATTGCCCTCTCCATTGCCCTCTGAGTGACTTTAAACCTTCTGATGAGGCCCACTGTAAGCGACTACGTTTCAGTTCCGTATGTCATCACTGGCAACACGCACTGGTCATAGACAACTTCCCGAACGCCGCCCAGCCGAGTCGGATTCGACGGTTGACCTATTTCTCGAAGCCAGCCCTACCTAACTGGACCGTTCTTTCCAGGTAGACGTACTCGTCTACAACTTCGAGTGTAGAGATTCCAATCTTGAAATATTTCGAAGATTCACTAGAAATAAATGGGTCAAAGGCAACAAAATGGGTCACAGCTTCCGATTTTCTGAAGAACATAAATTCTGTTTGAGAAATTGGTTTACTGTAAAGAAATTTGTTTCTATACAGTAAACTGACGTCTTTTCCACAGCGTACATTTTGATCCATACATTAGGATGGTCTTATCACGGACTCGTAGATTTTCCCTTTCATCTTGAGGGTCGTCCGTAGGTCGCAAACTGTCGCCATTTCATCTATCCTGAGTCGATCCGGTGCGTTACGTCTCGGTCTATATCGCCATCTCCCTGGACAAACGACCCGAGGTACCGAAAGTCGGAACAGGTATTCTGTTTTGGTTCTGCTCAATTTCAGGCAAACACTCTCCAGTCTTTGCCACCACGTCTCCAATCTGCTCTACCTCCTGAAATAAATTTTAAAAAAATATTATTCGTTCGGAACCCTTTGTACGCGAGATTAACTCGCACTTGGCCAGCTATTTCGATTTAAAACCAAACAACTGAACCAATTTTAATGAAATTCCTATAGGACGAATCCAAAAGTAGATCCTTTCACAAGCAAACGAGTTTTTTTTTACTTTGTTCATAAATAACGGAGTTACGAGTATGTGGTAACAAACTTTAAAAAATATAGCACGGAATTGAGAACCTTCTTATTTTTTTTAAGTCGCTTAAAAAACGTGACGCTTGACCGAAGTTTGGTGGTTAAGATCGAGAATTTAATAAACTGTCGCACTTTCCGTACACTTTTGTTGTGTACCTATTTTGTGGCAGAGTATACCACCTCCGATATAAGTTCAATATGAAATCAATAGAGGACACATAGTAATTATTTTAATTAATTTTTCAGGTGGTAGGTTGGGGATTTAATAGCCAAGAAGAACTGTCCTCCGTTTTACAGCGAATAACCATTCCTATAGTATCGGAGTTGGACTGCTTGAAGAGTAACATAATATTCTTTCAAAAGAAACTGAACATCAATAAGTTTTGTGCGGGATTTGCTAATGGTGAGTAGAAACGCATTTAAACAGGTCAAAACAAAGTTCATGGACAAATTTCCCACCCGTACGCATAAAACGATTTGGGAACACTTACATTTCTCGTACAGCCTGAGTGGCATTCCCTGTCAAAGTGTTTGATGATAGCTAAAACCTGAGATCTTAAAGTCAAGAGTGAGCAGGTTACTTCGAGGCATGCGTCATTGTCGACCACATCGTCGCTTTTCATCAGGTAAGACTGTGGAACGCGAACTTGTAAAAAAAATCGGTATTACGACATTTTGGTCTTGATGACGACAACTTCAAGCCTTGCAGAAAATAAGTCCAAGAGCGAGTAAAGTGGGCTCGGGAACTAAGGGCACCCTAACACGAACATGTTTATTTTTACGGGCTTGAAAGTAGAGTGAATAGTGAGCTGGCATAGCATGCAAATGATGCCTTTGTTATCCCCTACATGTTAGGGTTCTTTGAAGGCTGATTCAAATATATACGGCTCGAGCCCAAGACGAGGACATACGTAAACGTGTTAATTTAAAATGTACGCAAATATATTTTTGGAGTTTCTGACGGACCACGGTCCATCCACAACCCAGGCTCGGCCAGAATATTTCTGATGACATATTCGACCGTGGCTGGGTTGCCAAGTGATGATGACATCCAGTTGAATCTGGTTTGACTGAAAGCAGACCCCAATATAGTTGGGAAAAGGCTAAGCATCTGCCTAAATTTTTCCTATATTGGGGTCGGCCAGTGTTTTAATAATTATTATTTATTTACTTCAGATACCAACAATCCATATTTAAAATTCGCACACATGTCAACTTAAAAAATATAACAAATACACAAAAATTAAATTGACATTAAATTTTAACTAAGTACAAATTAAATTAACTAAATAAAATTATATAAAAATAATTTCATCTTTAAACTAAAAATAAGAATGAAATTAAAATAAAATAAATAAATCAAAAATAAAATAGAATAAAAATCAAAAATTTAATTAAAATAAAAAAATAAATAAACATAAATTACAATAAAAATTAAATTAAAATCAAAGTTTTACATGGAGCGGCTGCCTGCCAGACCTCCACAACCCACTAACTTGTAACACGGTACTTCTTGGCAAGACTACGGAAAGGATATGTATGGATTAACATTTAACCGTGACAAATAGGGAATTCCTGCGATAAGTTAGGTTCAAAAGGGATGGCGATAGCTAATAATATAGAGCTAACTAATCGAACAAAGCAAGTGATCAAAACCTCTGATTTCCTTTGAACAATGAAGAGTACGGAGCTCCTTCGATTTTTCAAAAAAAAAAAAAAAATTGTGCATGTCACGCTTCGGCTTGAATGAGTCGGAATCATTTATTAACTAAACACATCATGCATCTAAAATGAGACAATGGTGGGGAATCAGTAAGTTCAAGCGAAGTGAGCTTGATAGCTAAACTAAATCCTTGACAAGAAAAGTTTGTCCTATCGAAATCGAATCGCCTCGGGGTTCAGTTTTTGTAAACTAGAAAATGCTTTTATGTTATCTTATCTCAAACTTTGGGCAGTTGCCCAAATCGGGATCCTCCCTTTTGAACGGAAATTTGCGGGACTTAACACCCTGTTCCGCATACTCTCTAAATTATCAATGCCTTCTCGTTTCAGGAACCGCAGCTTGCAACGGTGACATCGGTGGTGGTTTCATGATCTTAGTGCCGGATACGCCAGGTGACGCTAGCCAAGCATCAGGGTCGTGGTATGTCCGGGGCATAGTATCACTCGCTCCCGTTAAATATAATACAACTATCTGTGACCCTGATCAGTACACAATCTTCACAGACGTGGAGAAGTATCAAGATTGGTTGTCTGGGTATTTGAACTGAAAGTTTGTTTAATGGCTACAGTAAAATAAATGTTGATTCTATTATATGTTTTCTTTCACTTACCTGTCTTTGAGACCATAAATTATGAAGGCAATATTTATCAATATTTTGTGACTAAAATGTAAAAAAAAAAACATAAAAAAACTTTTTTACAAAAAATATAACCGACTTACAAAAACAAAACAATACAAAGAATAAAATTACTTTAATTTCGGATGTCGGTGTTTTTGGTTATTTCGTTTTTGACACCGACTTCCGAAATTAAAGTTATTTTATACTTTTTTTTTCACTTTTTAGTGGTACCTGCGTACCCATTCACATCGTATCGGCGTGATGTTATGTTATGAAAATAAAACTTACTAAACTTACTTTTTTTTCTCATTTACATAAATGATCTGCCAAAAGTTACACAGCAACAAATGATTTTGTTTGCAGACGATAGCACTGCAGTAGTAAAATGTAAGGACTTAAATACTTATCAAATTGACATTAATAATACTCTTACTGACATAATCAATTGGCTTCAACCTCAAGAAAACCAAAGTAATGCATTTCCACCAAAGAATTGAAGCTCCAAAAATTTGTGTCAGTTACGATGGCAACGAAATAGAAGAAGTGACAGTAAGTGTCTTTTTAGGTATCCATATTGACAATAATCTTAATTGGAAAGCTCATATAGAACAATTATGTAAAAAAATAAATAAATCTGCCTATGCGCTTTTTCAATTGGCTAGAAAATTACATATAGACGCGTTACTTGTTGCTTATCATGGTCTAGTAGCCTCACTTCTACGATACGGAATTATTTTCTGGGGCAATTCCTCGGATAAGGGATTACTATTCAAGGCACAAAAAAGGTGTATTAGAGCCATGTGTGGTCTGAAAACAGATGACAGTTGTGCACCGTATTTTAAATCATTAAAAATACTTACGCTACCGGCGATATACATATTAGAAATTAGTATCTTTGTCAAAACAAATCCCAACCTCTTTGAAAAAATGACAATGGTACGAAATGTTCCAATTCGTAGTAAGTACAAAAATTCATTGAGTAATTATAAGTGTAAAACTGCATTAGTTAACAAAAGTGTCCTGGGTATGGCTCCACGCATTTATAATAAAATTCCAGATGCCATAAAAGAATTAAATCTTGCACAATTTAAGCAAAAAATGATTTTTTTATTAATTAATAAATGTTACTACACTATTGACGAATACTTAAATGACGAATTAATTTAGAATTACATTGATTAATTAATACGAGTACTATTGACATATTTTTTTTTTTGACATTTTTATTATTTTGACATAGTTTTTTTTACTTTATACGTTTGACATTTTAATAATTCCTCATTTAGGTCTGACATAATTGGATTATTAAATAATATGTAATTGTACACCATGAATATGCATGATTTTTAATAAATTTGTAAACCTCACACAATATTTGTACGCCTCCTGGCATAACATAGCGCTCTGTTAATCAAACATAAGATCTCTAATTCTTTACCTATGTTAACAAATAAATAAATACTGAATACTGAATACTAAGTGCTTTCGGTGTAAAGGTCTCGTCCACATGAATGAAATAAGCCCAAACGCTTAGTAGTTCCTACATACCGATGTGGAGTTCCCTTGACTCTCTTTCGTCTCCATCATCAGGTCTGATCCAAATCTTCATTGTTTTGTAGTATCACCCAATATACACATGAATATCAAGTTTTTACTAGATGCGTGCCTACAATTTTCGAGAGTTGCCCTCGATTTCTCACGGTTCCCATCATCAGATCCTGACGTGGTGGCAATGGGATTACCTCGGCAGCATACCCTTTCATATTAAAAAAAAGATTCATTGAAATCGGTTCATAAACGACGAAGTTGTCCGCGAACACACATAATATATATATATATATATACATATATATATACGCGGTCGAATTGAGAACCACCTTCTTTTTTAGAAGTCGGTTAAAAAGAAGGACCAGTGCAACGTTTATATTCCAGTTAATATTGATTTTTAACAATAATTTCAAATTAGTAATAAAAATAATTTCAAAGCTTCTGGTGACTTAACTCCTTTACGTTACGTCACCAGAAGCTTTGAAATGACGCCCCAGACGTTACTTATTTTCGCAGTAATAAAATATCTGGATAGAATTGTGCTAGTGTAATTTCAACGTACATGATGTAGGCATAAGACACATTTCAAAAGCCTAGGAGGAAGTTTTGCAGTTTTCATTATTTATACTTAGTAAATAAATCTCAAATCTCAAATCGTTTATTGCAATCCATAATGTACACATACAGGTGGTAAAATGAATAGATAGAAACAATTATGGACCCTGTCGGGCACAGCAAAACTTTAAATAATTAGGAGAGAGGAAGAGCGCTTTAGATTATTTATGTTGTAAAATCAATGTTTAATATTTCCTGTCCAACTTGTGCCTATTATTGAATATTTTATGCATATTATTATTCTCTACATATCCATTTTTGGATTAAATTACGTTTTTAGTTGTTTTATTGTTTACTAGTGGACGTCACGCGGTTTCACCCGCGTAGTTCCCGTTCCCGTGGGAGTACGGGGATAAAATATAGCCTATGTTACTCCCTGATAATGTAGCTATCCATTGCTGATAGAATTTTTCAAATCGGTCCAGTAGTTTCGGAGCCTATTCATTTCAAACAAACAAATAAACAAACAAATCTTTCCTCTTTATAATATTAAGTATAGATTTAATATTGGTTTTTATTATTAGAATAGTGTATTATTTATTCATTATTATTAATAGAATACTATATTATTTATTTATTTATTATTATTAATAGGATAGAATGTCATTTATTCATTATTATTAATAGAATAGAATGTCATTTATTTGTTATTAATATAATGCTGTTATTTATTTATTTATTATTGTTAATACGATAGAATGTCATTTGTTTATTTATTGTTATTAATTGAATAGAATGTCATTTATTAATTATTATTATTAATATAATACTATGTTACTTATTATTGTTAATAATATAGAATAGAATGTCATTTATTTATTATTGTTAAGTTTACATATATATCCTGTTATTATTAAAATTTATCCGTAAGGTAAAATAAACTATAACCAAATTACAGCATTGTGAAAAGGATCTCAATTCTCAGTGGAGATAGCAACCAGGTCTTACAGTATTACAATAGTTAATTAGTCGTTAAAATATTACTGAATTACTAAATATTTAAGAATATCTTCTAAAAATCGTGTAAATGATCTAGTCATTATAAAGCGAGTATTTGATGATGATACTTACAAATTGGCCATCGGGTCGGCCCAACCTAGCAGTTATGTGTATGTTCAAAGTACCTACATACTAACACTATTCTGATCCACATTTTTTTTTCTGAGAAAATAAGTAAGTTCTGGGAGCACTGGGATCTTGCTCTATGACTTTTATTCGTGTCAGTTCTTGACCAGTGACAGACAGGAGTGACGTCATCGCCCGATTTTGCGCGAAAATTTGAACTATCGGTTTTCAAACGCAATTTTGGCAATAATTTAAAGCGTTTTCATTTCTTATTTACGTGGTGGTCTATTCCAGACGGAGTTCTTTAAAATTAAAGCAAAAATGGAAATATTGCCGGTCCCCTATTTAATTGTAATCAATATATTTAAAACTCCTCCGCTACTGGTGACTGGTGGCTGACACAGCGAAAACTACTGACCGTAAAGAGCTGAGATTTCTTAAATTTAATTATGATCAACTAGCTGTTGTCCGCGACTTCCTTCACATGGAAATTATTAATGTGTAAGAACGGACCGCCTGATCAAAATGTGATCAATGTGATAATGACAATAAAAGGTGTTCTTTTGGGCGCTGTAATTTGGGCGACAGAATTCTTAAACAAAATTAAACGGCGTTAAGGCGAGACCCACTCGTTCTTTGGTGACTGAACTTCCCTCTCACACAACCAGTCTTCATTGTTTACATTAATCTCCAAATTGCAAAAAACGTGCATGATAAGTTTATCTTCTGTAGCCACTGGATGGGAAAATTCTTCTGTGTCCGATTTCAGATGACCTTTTCCAATTTGCAGCAGCTTATTCGCAAAGACTACGGTTCAACTCCTCTAATGCCCATATAATGAGCTTGCACTGCTGCAAAAGGACTCCCCGGCCGCTGTTTTTGATAATATTGCATGTTGGGGTATCTTTGCTTACAAGATTAAGCGGCAACTTAAGAACGGAATTGGCAGTCCGACCACCGCTAAGCAAAGTTGCAGCAATGCCCGAGGAAGCCACAGCCAGAGCTATATTGCGGCCTTTGCAGAGTTAGACCAACAGAAGATTCAGCGCAAACTTACCCGTGCCTCCTGGTACGTCAAGAAGGAACAATCCATGTTTTCCACTATTTACTCGGCGCAGAATCGTTTCATAGACTTAGCGCTGGTCGAGAAGTTATCGTGGTGTCATTTCATTGACATGCACTTCTAAAACCGCGGTATAGTAGTTTAACTCCATTACAACATCGCTTGACAATTCCCCTCTTCGCTGCGGTGTAGAAAGGCGAAATCAGCGAGACATTTTTCAGATATGGAAATCATTTTATCTTCAATCAGTAACAAAGCATTGTTAATGATCAGGTCATTGTGAGCGCCATCGAGCCCTATGAACAATATATTTTGATAAAGCGTCCTTGTATGTATCCTAAAGCTGGAGGGGGTTGGATAGTCCGCAAGCGTTCACAAAAATTCTCTGGTCGCCCGTAGTTGCTTACGTACGCAAATGCGTTGTGTATACTCGTGGACGTACCTTGGGTTACTTACAAAATAATGATGAGGCACATGGCCCCATGGTCATTAGGTCAGTATCTGATGATGGAATCCTGGAGAAATAGAGAGAACTTTTTAAATTTTAAAGGCATACTTGAACTGATATGGATATTTTTTGTAAGAGTATTTTCTCGGAGTGGTCCCATTTCAATTTAGTAAAGATCTGATGGAGAACCTCGAAGGTAGGCAACGGAACTCCTCACAACAACTTCTGCCGACAAACTGCCACGCAGTTTGGTGGGTGTACATGAAATGTTTAAGTATTTGGTCCAAAATAAATCATTTATTATTATTATTATTACAAAATTATAGCAAATGGACCTGGATTGCAGAAATCGCATATCTGTTTATTGTTTGCACCATTTCATTGAATAACATCATGTCGGTATGTTGTGAAGGCACGCACATGTGAATTTCAATACAGTTTTGAAGAATCACAACTAAAAAGTGACAAATAATATACTTTTTCACATAATCATACAACTGACTTCCAAATAAAATCTTTTAATTTCAAAAGTCGGTGACAAAAAACGAAGAAACAAAACCAAAAACATCGACTTCTGAAATTAAAGTTATTTTATACTTTGTAGTGTTAAAAAGACTACAAAGTATAAAATAATTTGGAAGTCGGTTGTATTGTTTTGTTTTGTGAACAAAATTTTTTATAAGTGCACGGTTCCTGTTGGATATAATTGTTATGTATAGGAACCGCGCTTTATTCTAGGATATAAAAAGTAGAATATGTCATTCTCAGACCCCTAAACTACCACTATACAAAAACTAGGCCAATACCTTGCCCTTTAAAAACAAATTATCCCACGGGAACCGTAAACATTTTCGGATTAAAAAGTAGCCTGTGTATAATTCCAGACTTTAATCAACCTCTATGCTAAATTTCATCAAGATCCGTTTAGCCGTTCCGACGTGATTGAGTAACAAACATCCATCCATCCATCCAAACTTACGCATTTATAATATTAGTTAGATTAGATTAGAAGTTAGATGAGATAGTTAGATTAGATTAGATTAGATAGCTGGTTGTTCACACTGCCGGCGAGCCGGCTCTTACCACACACGCAGCACGCAGCACTTACCACAGATCGCAGTGACAAGAGCCATCAAAGATTGTACTCGCTCAGCGACACTCGGTCGGCGATGCTCGCTTGGCAGTCAGAACTCACCAACAAGCGGTAATTTCTACCTATAGTGCGTTCCGGAACGAGTATTGCGATATAATCGCCCGTCGCACAAAATCACTCCCCTAAAGCCGAGCGACAAAACTATTGAAATTTTTCACTCGCGACTCGCTCGCCAACTTGTTTCGAGTTTCAAGCTTTACACGCTACTCGCTGATCGCCGGCGGTGAGACAAGTGTCTTTTCCTGCCTAAAACCAGTGTGATGTGGTATGTAGTATCGCGATCCACGGTTGGATTGCCAGAAACTATTTCCGTTAAATAATTTTTATCCAGATATTCCTGAATTATTTCGTTATAACTTGCACAAAGCTCAGGATCTCACAGTTTAGAATATTCTAAAGAAAGCAAACGTCGATACGCAACAGAATAGGAATTTCGTAATAGGTTCATGTGGATATTTACAAAACAGTAAAATCGTGCAATATTTGCCAGTGTAGTCACGTGATACAGTAGTAAAGTACTGTTGCTCAAACTCTATTTCTGACGGCCTATAGAAAGTTTTCTCGGGAACTTCCTCGAGATTCCAGAATTTATTAAGCGAATCATCTAATACCTAATAGAAAATAATAATAATAATCACATGTAGTGAAATATGAAGCGAAATTCATCGCAGTGGATACAGAGTTACAATCGTATTTAACAGCGGGAATATTATCACCCATTAAAATTTATCCGAATATGGTTTCAATGGCTGATGGAGCGGGGAATAAATTTTCCAACTAATAATAAAAATTGGTACAGTTGTGCCCCGATAAGTAATTCAATAATTCCGGGCACATGCCACATAGTATCTGCTAGCAACAAATTAACCAGATGTTGCGCTATAGATGGGTCAACATTAATAACTAGCATTTTATCTGTGATACAATCAACGACAGGCGCAGTTATATTATAAGAATCTTGTTTATTTTTCACGGATTATATTTACGTTTCCTTCAATGGGACGAGAAACAGACCCAACACCCTTGTAAAAGCAGAATGCAGAAGTAATATCATAAGTAACATTATTTTGTGACGCGTTATCAATCAAGCACATAACTAAAACGTGAGTATTTAATGTATAATTGGAAATTCTGGATCACTTCTTCTTCTGGTTCTGGAACATCATGAGAACAGATGTACAGTGATGGTGACACAATTTATATGAAACAAATTTAATTTCCTGGCAGTATCTATCAATATCCTCTAATGGAGGTAATTTATGTACTGTATCACTCTCCTGCTAGAATAAATCTGCTATTGTTGTCGATATAATTATTACTCCCACGAGTTTTTGACGAATTCACAATCGGTTTTTCATGATCAGCTTGTTTGTTGCTAACTTTAACGAATGTGTGAAGATTCTCACCAGGTTCACTTTTGAGTATAAGTTGGTGAGTATTTTTCAAGTTAAATTTCACTGGATCTTCCAAATTCTGGTAAAATAAATCTTCTGTTTGGGTTATATCATTATCTTGATGTTTTTGATCCTGTGTTCGATACTTTTTTAAAAAAAAAGGTGTTTTGAATACACATAAAATATTTAACTACATTTTATATGTATATTTTTTTAATATTAAAATCTTTTGTAACAATTTAATATGTTATAACTATTAGGTACTTACCTACATTGCGATTGAAACTCAGACTATTGAAACCAGCTCTCTACGATCTACACAAAAAAAGAATCTCTCATATATGGCATATAGATTGAGGACCGAGTAACCCGCGTCCGTAGGAGAATACCCATTGCTAGTCCCTACACGTGGTCCCCGGGTGGTGCTTATCAAGTGACACTAACTGGTGGTAGGTTTCGGCCGATGGCTTGCGACCACCCACTGGGCAAAGACGTACCGCCAAGTGGCCTAGCCGCATTCCGGTACGATGCACAGTGTAGCCAATTCAGAGGAGTTGGGTCGAAATAGTTGTTCCAATGCAGGCAAACCGACCAGGCTCGCGTTGATATGGGCTTATCGTGAGACTAGTCGCGGAGGGTATCGGGATCCGAGGAACGGTGCGCTGCTGGCCGACCGCAGGTAGTTGGGAGCCCTATAGTGTACTAGCCATACATGAAAGTCTGCCCCGCCAACTGTCGAAAAATCCCGTCATGCACCATCGGGCTGGTTGGTGACCAGACAAGAGAGCCCAATGGTCATTTCCGGGGGGGGGGGGGGGGGGCTGGTCGGGCGTCCCCGCAGTCTCCAGACTAGTCCCCTAATGATGTCGTCCTGTCAGAGCGTGTCTGAGGATTAGCAGCATGGAACCTCATAAAACTACACGACCAGGAACAATAAGAGAAAAGCTGTGCAGCGGCAGCACTCCCTCTCACACAAAGTGCATCTTTGTAACATACGAGGTCTGAACTCAAATCTCGCCGCAGTCCATCACCACCTAGAGACTGAGAAACCAGCGCTCTTGTTCCTGTCGGAGACGCAGATCGGATGTTCGTCAGACGTATCATATCTTACATACCCAGGGTTTACCCTGGAGCACCCCTTCAGACCACGCGCGGGCGTATGTATGTACGCTCGGGACGACATCTGCTATCGGCGTCTCCGCAATCTTGAGAACTCCAGGTTCTCAACGCTGTGGGCTTTAGTGGACACCGGCCTGGCTAAAATTGTCTACGCCTGTGTCTACCGTTCGCACAGTGGTGATCTGGAGACAACTGGGCTAATATAGCACCTCAGTGAGGCGGCGGATGCGGCTCAGCAGCGGTACCCTTTTGCCCAATTGGTGTTGCTGGGGGACTTCATCGCCCACCATCAGGAGTGGCTTTTCCCATACCAGCACACAGACCATACTGGACGAGAGGCGCGAAAGCTAGCGTTAAATCTCACCCAGCTTGTCCAGGGGGCAACGAGGGTGCCGGATGTTGAATCGCACACAGCCAATTGCTTGGACCTTCTGCTGACAGCAGATCCCGACCACTACTCGGTGTCGATTTCTTCTCCAATGGGTACTTCCGACCACTGTTTAGTGAAGTCTGTGTTCGTCTACTCTCCGCCCGATCCTAGCCCAAGAGGCACCCGGCGGGTATGGCGGTACAGGTCAGCAGATTGCGATGGCATGCGATCATTTTTCGCATGTTACCCTTGGCAGCCTACTTGCTTTTCGTCAACTGATGCTTCGTCGTGCGCTGACGCCCTGACGGAAGTGTTGCGGAAGGGAATGGAGTACTACATTCCGTTTTCAGACGTAGCAATGTCTGGCGAAGATCGCCCATGGTTTGGTGCCGAGTGCAATCGCGCTAATGCGATAAAACATGCGGCTTACCTAGCATGGGTCGCCGCCCGTGCGCGCAAAGCAAATGACGTGAGTAGAAGAAGAGAGCTTTTAACAGGGCTGCCAAGTCCTGCAAAAAAGTGTTGCGGAGAGCTCGGTTTGACCACAGTAGCCGAATAGAGAACAAACTTGCTTCATACCCAGCAGGTAGTAAGGAATTTTGGTCCTTGGCTCAGTCGGTCGAATCGAACTTTTATCGCCCGTCACTACCAGCACTGCTGAGACCCGATGGGTTGCTGGCCCACTACGCTGAGGAAAAAGCAAACTTATTTGTTTCTATGTTTGCGGAATCGTCGCGTCTGGATACTGGTGGCGCGAGGCCCCCTGCTTCTCCTGATGAATGCGAGTCGAGTATGTTGAACATTCGCATTCATCAGAATGATGTTCTTCGGGTACTGCGTAACCTAGACGTGAATAAGGCTAGTGGCTTCGACGGGATACCAGCAATTGTTTTGAGGACTTGTGCGCCTGAGTTGTCTCCAATCTTGACACGCCTATTTCGCCTTTCGTTTGAGACTGGAAAAGTACCGAATGCTTGGAAGCAAGCTCACGTGCAGCCCGTGCCCAAGAAAGGTAGTCGAGCTGACCCGTCGAATTACAGACCTCTCTCGGTAACGTCCATGCGAACGCGTGCTGAATCGTAAGCTCCTAGCATACCTAGAAGCGAATGATATTGTTACTGTTCCTAAGTTACCCTAGGCCGAAAAAATTTTCGTTTTTCCTAGAATTATCCTAATCGTTAATTTCGGTCCCATTCGTAAATGGGAAGGCCGCGCCCCACCCCGCGCGGCCCCGTAAAATTCGGCCCAGACTGGACTTCTCCCGCCGTTTATGAAGTGAATTCCAAAAGTATGAAATAATCCAACGCCTTATCACACTGATAGGGCCGAGTATGGACTGATATATATAGTGAATAGACTTAGGAATTCATAGTTATGAAATATAATAGAAGTGGTTTTAGACAGTAACAATTTAACAAAGGGAAAACCAATTATTATATTTTAATTAATAATAAATCATGTGAGAAACCCTTACGCTAGCGTAACTGGTTTAAGGTCAATAGTTACTCACACGATACCTCACTTCCGTACCCATGGCACTTTAGAGTAACACTTCCTTAAGTGACACAAGCGGCTTTTCAGCGGCAAAGCGTCGACAACACGTTCATATGGAACGTGGTCCCTAGCAGTCCTCTCGAACTGAAAAACGTGACGAGGCGGCATTACAGCGGCAGAGCGTCAGCATCAAGCTCATAATGGAGACTTGGTCCCTAACAGTGCATTGACTGTATAATATAGATATGTGTGGTCAACCCAACCCCAGGAAGCGCACTCCTCGTACAACAAGTACATCTGTAAGGCACAGTGTTCGTATCTGACCGAATCAGTAATCGTATCTGACCGAATCAGTAGTCGTATCAGACCAATTCAGTGGTCGCAGGTAGAAAATATAAATTCAAGAATTAGTACAAATACAAATAGATATTTCAATCGAGAGTTATAAACTCAAGAAGTAAATAGAGCTGAGAACTTCAACTCTTTCAACACCTATAGACAGCCCTTAAAGCGCCCACCCGTCACAACTTCCTAGTGTTTCAGCTAGAGGAGAAGAAGTAGCGGAACAAACTCCCCAGCAACACGTATCTGTCTGTTTTGTTATAAAATTATAGCTGTTAGTGTCACTGTGTATAATTAAGCACATTATCAGCCTAGGATAAGTCAGAACAATAAAGAACTCACCCCAACAGCTCCAACACACACTCACACACACACGTATTAAACACTAAATTAATCTAACTTATATTTAACTTAATCTATACATATAATAAAATCGTAGACTGACCGTGTCTGTACATTGAATATTTTTGAATGAAAATTACACAGAAAACTCAGGAAAAAAGTATAAAACACAAAAATGCTATTTTTGAAATTTTTGTCTGTTTGTCTGTTTGTCTGTTTGTCTGTGCGTTTGTGGGAGCATCACGCTTAAACCACAGATTATATTGTAAATCTAAGTACTTAAAAATATTAAGTGATAACCCGAGTAACATTTAGCGTTTATTTCATCAAAATCGACCCACAAAATCAAAAGATATTGAATTTTTAAGTTTAGGAAGAAACTTCCTAATGTATTCTGATTAGTCAGAGCGCCATCTATTGAGGAACCAAAAAATGCATGAAAGCATGAATGTTACACCAAAACACATTGATTGAGTTATTTGTGAAACTTTTAATACGTAGACGTAGCAAAATAAAAGTAAACATTTTAATACCTTATCGTTATTTACCGTTACATACGGGCTTCTTATTTACCGTCTTCCGCTGCCAAATATTTTGTCAGTTTACATGGTCGAAAGTTGGCGTTGCACTGATGACGCGTTTTTCTGAATTGCGGTGTTAAGATTTTCCGCTGGAGAATGAGCTCACACAATTTCTAAACACAGTCGTGTTTCGAAGGAATTTCGGTTTGGTCTCTGATAGATCTTAAACTGTTAGGGACCATAATTGGTTAAATCTGTGGTGCTGGTTTCGTTTAAAGTACATTTATCGTAGAGTCTTAAACTGATTTAGTTTTGTGAAGTTCTGGACGGTTCGACTTGCGGATCAGGCCTGTAGGGTTCCGTACCAAAGGTGCTGTGCTGACGGGACCCTACTGCTAAGCCTCCGCGATTGATTCCGTTCAGAGCGAAGCAACGAACGGTTCGATTTGCGAAACAAGGCTAATAATCTATACATATAATAAAATCGTAGACTGACCGTGTCTGTACATTGAATATTTTTGAATGAAAATTACACAGAAAACTCAGGAAAAAGGTATAAAACACAAAAATGCTATTTTTGAAATTTTTGTCTGTTTGTCTGTTTGTCTGTGCGTTTGTGGGAGCATCACGCTTAAACCACAGATTATATTGTAAATCTAAGTACTTAAAAATATTAAGTGATAACCCGAGTAACATTTAGCGTTTATTTCATCAAAATCGACCCACAAAATCAAAAGATATTGAATTTTTAAGTTTAGGAAGAAACTTCCTAATGTATTCTGATGAGTCAGAGCGCCATCTATTGAGAAAAATAAAATGCACGAAAGCATTCAAAATTGTTGAGTTATTTGTGAAACTTTTAATACGTGGCAAAATAAGAGTGATCATTTTATACCTTTTCGTTATTGATCGATACAATCGATCCACAAAATCAAAATATATTGAATTTTTAGTTTAGTAAGAAACTTCCTTATTTATATTCTGATTAGTCAGAGCGCCATCTATTGAGGAACCAAAAAATGCATGAAAGCATGAATGTTACACCAAAACACATTGATTGAGTTATTTGTGAAACTTTTAATACGTAGACGTAGCAAAATAAAAGTAAACATTTTAATACCTTATCGTTATTTACCGTTACATACGGGCTTCTTATTTACCGTCTTCCGCTGCCAAATATTTTGTCAGTTTACATGGTCGAAAGTTGGCGTTGCACTGATGACGCGTTTTTCTGAATTGCGGTGTTAAGATTTTCCGCTGGAGAATGAGCTCACACAATTTCTAAACACAGTCGTGTTTCGAAGGAATTTCGGTTTGGTCTCTGATAGGTCTTAAACTGTTAGGGACCATAATTGGTTAAATCTGTGGTGCTGGTTTCGTTTAAAGTGCATTTATCGTTGAGTCTTAAACTGATTTAGTTTTGTGAAGTTCTGGACGGTTCGACTTGCGGATCAGGCCTGTAGGGTTCCGTACCAAAGGTGCTGTGCTGACGGGACCCTACTGCTAAGCCTCCGCGATTGATTCCGTTTAGAGCGAAGCAACGAACGGTTCGATTTGCGAAACAAGGCTAATAATAATAAATAAAAATCTTATATTTCAGTCAGAGTCCAATTTTTTGGTTAGTAGGTAGGTTTAGGTTTAGTTTAGGTTAGTAGTTTGGTTTTTTATAATAAGGTATCGTACCAAAGGTGGTCACAGTGACGGGAGCGATCGATTTTGGGAGGCTTCTCTCTAAGTCCGAAGTCCGTAGTTTCGGGCTTAGTTGCGGACGTATTCTACTCCGTATCACCTCCAGACTTACGATTAGTCCCGAACCCGAACTAAGAATGAATGACAACACGATTTCACAGTAACTGTCAAATCATATTATAATTAGTTCTCAGTGGTTAGGTGATACGGAGTGGTTTTTTTTTTTTTTAAATAGATAGGCATACGTTTGACCACTATCTCACCTGATGGTAAGCGATGATGCGGTTGAAGATGAAGCACGTTTGCCTAGAAGCAACCTATTCACTTTTGTCTTAAAGACTCCCAGGTTGCCCGCAACTAAGTTTTTAATTCGTGCTAAGTATCAAACGGTTCGATTTGCGAGCCAAGGCAAATTATAGGGTTCCGTGCCAAAGTTGCTAATGGGACCCTATTATTTAAGCCTTCGCGTACGATTTTGATTCGTGCGAACCCAGTCGATTTTTAGGGTTCCGTACCAAGTTTGCTAACGGAACCCTTTTTTTTAATAAGTCTTCCTTCAGTTTATGCGTTTTATTACTGTCTCGCTAATATAAAAAATGCGTTTTATTTCTGTCTCGCTAATATAAAAAGTCTGTAGGTGATACAGAGTAGAATACGCCCGCCCGCAACTAAGCCCGAAACTACGGATTTCGTTAGAGAGTAGCCCCCCAGGCCTGTAGGGTTCCGTACCAAAGGTGCTGACGGGACCCTACTGCTAAGCCTCCGCGATTGATTCCGTTTAGAGCGAAGCAACGAACGGTTCGATTTGCGAAACAAGGCTAATAATAATTTAAGGTACCGTACCAAAGGTGGTCACGGTGACGGGAGCGATCGATTTTGGGGGGGCTACTCTCTAAGTCCGAAGTCCGTAGTTTCGGGCTTAGTTGCGGACGTATTCTACTCCGTATCACCTACAGACTTACGATTAATCCCGAACCCGAACTAAGAATGAATGACAACACGATTTCACAGTAACTGTCAAATCATATTATCATTAGTTCTCAGTGGTTAGGTGATACGGAGTAGATTTTTTTTTAATTATAGATAGGCATACGTTTGACCACTATCTCACCTGATGGTAAGCGATGATGTGGTCGAAGATGGAGCACGTTTGCCTAGAAGCAACCTGTTCACTTTTGGCTTAAGGACTCCCAGGTTGCCCGCAACTAAGTTTTTAATTCGTGCTAAATATCAGACAGTTCGATTTGCGAGCCAAGGCAAATTATAGGGTTCCGTGCCAAAGTTGCTAATGGGACCCTATTATTTAAGCCTTCGCGAACGATTTTGATTCGTGCGAACCAAGTCGATTTTTAGGGTTCCGAACCAAGGTTGCTAACGGAACCCTATTTATTAATAAGCCACCGCTGTCCGTCTTCCTTCAATTTATTCGTTTTATTTGTGTCTCGCTAATATAAAAATGACTTCTAGAAAAAGGTCGAATCTTTCACAATATAGCAAAATTCTCAAAGTCGGGTTTGTTTGAACACTTTTCTAACTAACTCGAGAACGGCTCGACCGATTTTCATAGGTTTTGTGTTTTATTCCGGACGAAGACTAATTTCTTCGTCCGGAATAGCATAATAAGAATTAAAATACAAAAAAAAGAATGAGTATGTAGGTAGGCAGGTAGCTAAGGTAGGGTAGCTATGGTAGGTAGGTAGAGTAGCCAGATGACGGGAGCGAAGCCGCGCGGGTCAGCTAGTAAATAATAATGGCTATCCTAAGGGTTACAACGGACCACACTGCTAGTTTATCTAACACCAGCCTATAGCTTATGGCGTATAGCCATATCCGAGACCTAGCCTCCGGCCTAATTCAAACCTAACTCGGTTAACTAGCACCGGCCACTCCCGAGACCTAACACCGAGTGCCGCCAACGCCTTCAGCGTCGAGCCTTGCGATTTCCAACAGATGTGGCTACCTGGTAAGACCTCAACCGAGCGCGAGTCGGTCCCGCACACGAAGGGTTCCGCACCATAAACTTTAATTTGTATTATTTGCTACTTTACCAGCAAAGTAGATACACAACCCGTGAAAACTTCAACCGTCCAGCATTGTGGGCCTTGAGACAGCGACCTCCGACCGACAGACGGACGGACGGATGGCCGAGGTCCAGTGACAGGCTACGCGCTTCACTCGCCGAGCATGGAACCCCAATATGTTTGCCGACTCACTGTCGGACCCTTTTTTGTGTAATTTCTTAATTGTTTTAAGAATTCGCTTGGGTTTTTTCTAAGGTGATTTATCGCAAACAGATGAGTGAGAGTGTTTTTAGAAATCAGATATTTACTCTCTTATTTGGTCCTGGCTATTCAAGTATAATCTATGACTCTTCTAAGTGTCTCACAACATGTGAACCGTTTCGAAATAAAATAAATATTTTGTATTATTAGGAGTGTCATACTGTCACAATATCCTTAGCGACCGACAATTCCGCTAAAAGTAGCCAATTCCACCCAACTCAATCTTTCCGAGGTGTAACCGTGCGGATAACTGACCGACTTGAGCTTCTTGGTGTTACGTTAACATCTACCCTCAATTTTGGCCCTGTCATAGAGGCAAAGGCTCAGGTGGCTGCCAGAAAGTTGGGTGTCCTAGCAAAGGTGAGACGGTACTTCACGCCGGAACAGCTGCGCAAGCTCTATCAAGCGCAAGTTCGATCGTGTATGGAGTACTGCTCTCAACTTTGGGACGGATCTGCCAGATACCAGCTTGATACCCTTGAGCCAATTGAGAAACGAGCCAAGAAGATCATCGACAATGATAGGCTAGTCGCGACGAAGCTCCAAAGTCTTGAGCATCGACGCCGTGTTGCTGGCCTTGCTGGTTTTCTACCGGTTGTATTTTGGGAATGTGCGACGGAATTGCAAAGTTTAACTCCGCCAAGCCCGTTCCATTATCGGTACATGGTGGACATCCCACCCATACGCACAAAACGTTTTGGGAACACATTCATAGTGCGTACAGCTAAGATGGAATTCCCTGCCGGAGTCTGTGTTTCCAGATAGCTACAACCTGGGAGTCTTTAAGACAAGAGTGAACAGGTTACTTCTAGGCAAACGTGCTCCATCTTCGACCGCATCATCGCTTACCATCGGGTGAAATAGTGGTCAAACGAATGCCTATTGATAGTTAAAAAAAAAATAGAGATTCATTTATTTAATTTATTTATAAGTACATGAACATGAACACTATGGCAGATGGTTACATCCAAAGCGTTGCTTAGTGCAAATTATAAAAAAAGACTTAATTAAAAGGAAGTTATACATAAAAAAGTGGTTGGTAAAAAAAAATTACTATAACACCTCATCTCTCATCCATCTTCTCACAAAATCTTAAACATGTACGACACACATCTATCCATCTCCCAGTAAACAAGTCACACTCCGTTGTTGAAGCCAGAAGAGCATTGAGCAAAAAAAGCACACGAACAGAATGAGAATGGTATTTTCCCGGAGAAACTCAAAACTTCCATAGTTACTCCACTATACAAAAAGCAAGACAAATGCCTTATGAAAAATTATAGACCTGTTGCGTTGATACCTATATTTGCCAAAATATTTGAAAAAGTAATTTATAAAGCACTCTATACTTACTTAGAGAAATCAAATATTCTAGTTTATGAACAGAAAGGTTTTCGTAAGAACAGGACAATTAATATGGCTATTTATGATCTGATACGCCCTATCTTATCGAATGTGGATAAAAGAAATGCGGTATGTGCTATATATATGGACCTTACAAAGGCTTTTGACTATGTAGATTATAAGATACTATTAAATAAATTAGAGCAATATGGTATACGAGGTAACATTTTGAATCTTATTGAATCTTACTTACACAACAGAAAGCAGATTTTAGAAATAACACGAATATGCCCACGCACTGGAAGCGAAAGGAGATACAGATCTAGTAGTAGGATAATTCAACACGGAGTCCCACAAGGCAGTGTGTTAGGACCTCCACTATTCTTAACTTATATAAATGATTTGCCTAAAGAAATAAAGCATCCTATGGTACTATTTGCTGACGACAGTACGGTAGTAGTAAAATGTGACGATCCTAATACATACGAAGCAGAGATAAACTTGACATTAAATAAAATAATTACTTGGCTAAATAATAATAATCTGGTCATAAATCTAGAAAAGACTAAAGTAATGCACTTTTATCAAAGGATTACTAATATAAACGTTGACATTAATTATTTGGGGACTAAAATAGAGTCGGCAACTATTACTAGATTCCTGGGTGTTGTTATAGATAATAACTTGTCCTGGAAACCGCAAACGGACGATATTTGTAAAAAAGTTAATACATTTGCATATGCCCTTTATAAACTGGCTAAAATTGTAAGCCTAGAATCTCTTTTAATGGCATATCATGGTTATGTTGCATCCACTCTAAGATATGGTATAATATATTGGGGCAACTCAGTGAATAAAGAGTATGTTTTCAAAGCCCAAAAAAGATGCATCAGAGCTATGTGTGGATTACAAAGTACTGACAGCTGTCAACCTCTATTTAAAAGCCTGAAAATCCTTACCTTGCCTTCTCTGTTTATTTATGAAGTAAATATTTTTGTTAAAACAAACATTAACCTGTTTGAAATTGCTTTTAAAAGCCAGTATAGGAAACTACGTGACAAAGATAGTTTAGAGCTCAAAGTACCACATGCTGGCACGGCTTTAATGAAGAAAAGTTTTTTTTGTATGGCCCAAAGAATATTTAATAAGCTACCTTGCTCAATAAAAAGTTTAAATTTAGTAAATTTCAAGCGAAAATTATGTGCTATATTAATACAGAAATGTTACTATAGTCTCAGTGAGTATTTTGATGACAGTTCTTTGATTTAATGATATTTGTATACTTGTGACATGACTATTTATGCATGATGACTCAATAGCAATTCTGAGGACAATGTGAAGTTCAAAACATTTTTCGTTCAAATAACTTATTGACATTAATTATTTTTTATTGACATTACTAAATTTCGTTATACATTGACATTACCTATTGCATTTTATTAAATTACATTTTAATTATTTTTTTCAAATTGACATTTTCCTACTGTATTGTAATATTTAGAGGTACATAATTGGCCTCCCACAAAAATGTTAATATATTTGTACGCCAAATGGCAAAACATAGAGAAACTATAAAATATCTATTGTAACATCTTACACACTATTGTAACCTATGTTTACAAATAAAGACTATTGATTGATTGATTGATTGAACACTGACACGTGACACTGTGCGTGAAGAAGGAACAGCTAGAAGTTTGTGTGTTCGCGGCCTTAGCTGTTGTTACGCACGAGAGGAACAAACAGCCTGACCAACTGAGCAATCAATTCAGGGCAGTCAGATTCACCCCGAAGACCTCGACAAGCAAACAAGAGTAAAAAGTAATTACGCCTTACTTCGAGGGTTGAATTTCAGCATTCCAAGCAAAAATTTGGTAGGGTATAAAAAAGGATAAAATCCGAACAGTTTCTTAAACTTAAATCTAAGGAAAACTTTTTTGGACTTTCTCAAGAAGCAAGGCGTAAGTACTCTCATAGGGGTTCCAAATTATAGAAGCAGACTCTAGTTTACTCCTGACTAAAGCCAACCTAATCGCAACGGGGTCATCAAATTCACGCACGCTCCGAATAGTGAAACCTAGCCTCCGGTACGAATCAGCGGCGAAGGCCAGCATATGTTCGTGGAAGGTTAGTTTCGGATCAAATAAAACTCCTAAATCTTTAACTGAGTCAACACGGGCAATCGGTTCCGCACCTAGAAAATATTGCGCGTGTAGAGGGTTATGTGCCCGACTAAAGGACATAAAACTGCATTTAGATGTGTTGAATAAGGGTTTATTTTCAATGTTCCATCGGACCACTGCGTTAATGTTCTCCGGAAGCGTTAGCGTATCGGCCATCTCCTCAACACTATAAATCAACTTGAGATCATCAGCGTAAAGTAAGCACTTGGCGTGTTTGAGGACCCTTTCAAGATCATTAACCATGATTCCGAAAAATAATGGCCCTAAAATGGTCCCTTGGCTAACTCCAGATTTTGTGTGATATGTTTCCGAAACGAAACAGCCATGTTCTACATATTGTTGGCGGTCCTGCATATAACTGGCGAAAAATTTAAGCAGTTTCGGTGAGAAGCTGATGTTATTAAGCTTGTCCAGTAACACGTCACTATCTACACGATCAAAAGCATTTTTGAAATCGAAATATATAACATCTACTTGTATGCCTTTGTCCAAATGCTGCGATATCAGATCAACAAGCGTTAAAAGGTTTGTACTACCAGAACGGTTCAATCCAAAACGGTGCTGAGATTCGCAAAGAAATGGTTTGATCCGGTAACTAATTAATTTATGTAAAATTGTTTCAAATAATTTGGGAAGTGATGACAATATAGCAATTGGTCGATAGTTTTCTAGATTAGAAGTGTCCTTGGTTTTAGGAATCGGATGAACTCGCGAAACCTTCCAGCGCTGTGGATATTTTATACATTAAAATATCAAACAAATCTATACATATAATAAATCTATTGAAGAGTCCTTCTTGTACACTCAAAATAATTATAAAATATACCAGGGAGATAAACGATAACTAACAGAACTCATATCCATCATTTTTTGAATTTTTGTCTGTTTATCTGTTTAGATGTTCAGGCATCATGTGATAAGTATAAAAATAATATAGATAACTTTTATACATTAAAATTGTACCTAACTAGGAGTAGTTCTACCCGGGAATCGAACTAGTTGATTTTGAAAAAAGAACACTGTATTATTACACAATCCGAAATTGTAGTTAATAAGGATCAAATTCCGAAAAGTCCCGGAATATATAGCAAACTAAAGGAAAGAGCTAATTTTTAGTAAAAAAACCTTTTTACATTTTCAAAGAAAAAAAATTCGACTCAATTTTTTTTCAAAAATCAATAATGCAGTTTAAGTTTTTATCAACATCAGACCCGAAAATCTACAACTGCATCAATGGATTTAAAAAAAATCCGTTACGGTTTAAGTAGGTAGCTAAAGTCAGAAATTTTAAAACTAATTTGTAAAAAATGAATGTTTACTTTAGTTTGCCATGTATTACTACTTCCCAGAATTTGATTCTTAAAAAAAACTCTTGACTTCCAAACTAAGTATGACTTGTATTATGGAAGTCAAGGCGCTCTCTCATTCAGTAAACATATTGAGTACAATTAAAGGAAGGAATGCATGCAGCAGGTAAATAAGAAAAATATTAATAAAATAACAGTTTACAAAAAAAAGATTATATATTATTATCTACGGCTACCAGTGAGGTGTACTATTGCCCTGGTGTAAATAAATTTGATTCTAATTAGCTACACTTTCGGATGGGGTATATACAGGCTGGTTCGATTCCTGGGTAGGAAAAACGATTTTTCAAAAATCCAATGATGCAGTTTTACTTTTCATCAAAATCGGGCTCGAGACTACTTTCAGTGTTTTACGAAATTCCTTATAGTTTCGGATTTGGCCCTGAAGGCACACTTAAAAAAATCACCCTGTCCCAATTTCCAAAATATAAGCTTGTAACGGCCAGTATTTTCCGCTGTGCGTTGTCTGTCAGTTAGTCAGCCACCAGTCACCAGTAGCGGAGGAGTTTTAAATATATTGACTACAGTTAAATTGCCATCATTATTTATAGTCTCAAGTATAGGAAAGTAAAAGAAAACACAGAATAGAATCGAAAATTTTACTATATCTATTAAACAAACTTTCAGTTCAAATACCCAGACAACCAATCTTGATACTTTTCCACGTCTGTGAAGATTGTATACTGATAAGGGTCACAGATAGTTGTATCATGTTTAATGGGAAAGAGAGATGCTATGCCCCGGACATACCATGACCCTGATGCCTGGCCAGCGTCACCTGGCGTATCTGGCACTAAGATCATGAAACCGCCACCGCTGTCACCGTTGCAAGCTGAGGTTCCTGGAACGAGAAGGCATTGGTAATTTAGAGGGTATCTGAACAGGGTGTAAAGTCCCGCAAATTTTCGTTCAATAGAGAGGATCCTCCGACCAGACGGTGCCGGTGGCTGTGGCTGGTGGGCAACTGCCCGAAGTTTGAGATAAGATAACACAAAAGCATTTTCTAGTTTTCAAAAACTCAACCCCGAGGCGATACGATCTCGACAGGATAGACTTTTCTTGTCATGGCTTTAAATTACCTTTCAAGCTCACTTCACTTGATCTTACTGATTCCCAACAATTGTGCCATTTCTGATGCATGATGTGTTAAGTTAATAAATGATTGTAACTCGGTCAGGGCCGAAGATTTATTTTAACTACTAGCTTTTGCCCACGACTTCGTACAAGCATATCCCATTTTTTCCCGATCCTGTAAAAATTTCGGGAAATCATCCCTTAGTGCTCTCCTACATTCCCCAAGGAACCTACATGGCAAATTTCAGCTTCTTACGACGTATCTTCTATACTAATATATAAAGCTGAAAAGTTTGTTTGTTTGCTTGAACGCGCTAATCTCAGGATCTACTGGTCCGATTTGAAAAATTCTGACAGTGTTAGATAGCCCATTTGTCAAGGAAGGCTATAGACTATACGGGAATGGGAAATTCCTACGGGAACGGGAAAAAACGGGAATAAATATGCGCGTCCGAAGTCGCTGTCAAAAGCTAGTTTTATATATTAGGATCACAGTTTTACCGGTTTCATAGAATCGATTTGCTGTGTAAGAATAAACGATTTTTTAAATAGATATTTAGTAGGTATTGTATGAGGAGACTGATTGACTGAGGAGCTCGTAGCTATGTAATAACAGTAGCACGGGTCGATCGACCCGTATGTATATTAAAATGGTCACACATCCTCAGACCGACCTCGGCAAGTGTTGCTTAACCTTGAAGATCGACCCGTGTGACTGGTATATTTCAAGGCACGCTAGAATCTCGGTATGTTAAAAAGGTCATTCATCCACAGACCAATCTCGGCAAGCGTAGCTTAACCTTGAAGATCAACCCGTGCGACTGTTTTAGTTTTGCCACCATGAAGCATAATAAAATAATACCAAAAATCCGTACACCGTGTAGATACCTACACTTTACAACTCTCCAAGTAGACTCGAAAATCATATCGAATAGCGATCGATGATTTTGTACTATCGACTTATGGACTAACTATTTATAGATTATAAAAAATAATCGTCATGTTGATCTTCTTCGCTGAGGTCTGAAAGCTGAGTTCATATTTTTGCGGAAAAACTTAACACCGCCATTCAGAAAATCGCGTCATCAGTATATCGACAATGTATTTGAACTATCAAATATAAGATTGAACTCAGAAGCTTACAATTTTTACGATAAACAATGATATGATAATAAAATGTTCACTTTTCTTTTACTACATATTAAAAGTACAGCAAATAACTCAACAATATGTTTTGGGTTCTTTTTTCACACATTTGTTACTACTATTTTTCTCAATAGATGGCATTGCAAGTATCTGGAGTCTCAATGAAAACTACCTATTTTAGCGCTCGATGAAGTTTCTTCCGAAACTTAAAACAAACAATATCTTTTGATTGTGTGGGTCTATTTTGATGAAATAAACGCTAAATGTTAGTCGGGTTATCTATACATATAATAAAATCGTAGACTAACCGTGTCTGTACATTGAGTATTTCTGCATGAAAATTACACAGAAAACTCAGAAAAAAGGTATAAAACACAAAAATGCAATTTTTGAAATTTTTGTCTGTTTGTCTGTTTGTCTGTTTGTCTGTGCGTTTGTGGGAGCATCACGCTTAAGCCACAGATTAGGTTGCAAATCTAAGTACTTAAAAATATTAAGTGATAACCCGAGTAACATTTAGCGTTTATTTCATCAAAATCGACCCACAAAATCAAAAGTTAGAGAATTTTTAAGTTTAGGAAGAAACTTCCTAATGTATTCTGATGAGTCAGAGCGCCATCTATTGAGAAAAATAAAATGCACGAAAGCATTCAAAATTGTTGAGTTATTTGTGAAACTTTTAATACGTGGCAAAATAAGAGTGATCATTTTATACAAAGGTATAAAATGATCACTCTTATTTTGCATAGAAGACCACGTCTACGTATTAAAAGTTTCACAAATAACTCAATCAATGTGTTTTGGTATAACATTCATGCTTTCATGCATTTTTTGGTTCCTCAATAGATGGCGCTCTGACTGATCAGAATACATTAGGCAGTTTCTTACTAAACTAAAAATTCAATATATTTTGATATCCGGGATCGATTGTAACGATAAAAAACGAAAAGGTATAATATTGATCACTTTTATTTTTTAACGTATCACGTATTAAAAGTTTCACAAATAACTCAACAATTTTGAACGCTTTCATGCATTTTATTTTTTCTCAATAGATGGCGCTCTGACTCATCAGAATACATTAAGAAGTTTCTTCCTAAACTTAAAAATTCAATATCTTTTGATTTAGTGGGTCGATTTTGATGAAATAAACGCTTAGTTTTCCTCGGGGTATCACTTAATATTTTAAGTACTTAGATTTGCAATCCAATCTGTGGTTTATGCGTGATGCTCCCACAAACGCACAGACAAACAGACAAACAGATAAACAGACAAACAGACAAAAATTTAGCATGAATGTTGATTGAGTTATTTGTGAAACTTTTAATACGTAGACGTAGCAAAATAAAAGTAAACATTTTAATACCTTATGGTTATTTACCGTTACATACGGGCTTCTTATTTAACGTCTTCCGCTGCCAAATATTTTGTCAGTTTACATGGTCGATAGATGGCGTTGCACTGATGACGCGTTTTTCTGAATTGCGGTGTTAAGATTTTTCGCTGGAGAATGACTTCACACAATTTCTAAACACAGTCGTGTTTCGAAGGAATTCCGGTTTGGTCTCTGAAAGGTCTTAAACTGTTAGGGACAATAATTGGTTAAATCTCTGGTGCTGGTTTCGATTAAAGTGCATTTATCGTAGAGTCTTAAACTGATTTAGTTTTGCGAAGTTCTGGACGGTTCGACTTGCGGATCAGGCCTGTAGGGTTCCGTACCAAAGGTGCTGTGCTGACGGGACCCTACTGCTAGGCCTCCCCGATTGATTCCGTTTAGAGCGAAGCAACGAACGGTTCAATTTGCGAAACAGGGCTAATAATAATAAATAAAAATCTTATATTTCAGACAGAGTCCATTTTTTGGTTAGTAGTTAGGTTTAGGTTTAGTTTAGGTTAGTAGTTTGGTTTTTTATAATAATGTAACGTACCAAAGGTGGTCACGGTGACGGGAGCGATCGATTTTGGGAGGCTACTCTCTAAGTCCGAAGTCCGTAGTTTCGGGCTTAGTTGCGGACGTATTCTACTCCGTATCACCTACAGACTTACGATTAGTTCCGAACCCGAACTAAGAATGAATGACAACACGATTTCACAGTAACTGTCAAATCGTGTTATCATTAGTTCTCATTGGTTAGGTGATACGGAGTGGAATATTTTTTTTTTACAATAGATAGGCATACGTTTGACCACTATCTCACCTGATGGTAAGCGATGATGCGGTCGAAGATGGAGCACGTTTGCCTAGAAGCAACCTATTCACTTTTGTCTTAAAGACTCCCAGGTTGCCCGCAACTAAGTTTTTAATTCGTGCTAAGTATCAAACGGTTCGATTTGCGAGCCAAGGCAAATTATAGGGTTCCGTGCCAAAGTTGCTAATGGACGCCTTCGCGTACGATTTTGATTCGTGCGAACCCAGTCGATTTTTAGGGTTCCGTACCAAGTTTTCTAACGGAACCCTTTTGTTAAATAAGCCACCACTGTCCGTCTTCCTTCAGTTTATGCGTTTTATTTCTGTCTCACTAATATAAAAAATGTCTTCGAGAAAAAGGTCAAATCTTTCACAATATAGCAAAATTCTTAATCTTCTTAATATATTTAAAACAAAGTCGGGTTTGTTCGAACACTTTTCTAACTCGAGAACGGCTCGACCGATTTTCATAGTTTTTGTGTTTTTGGATTAGTCTTCGTCCGGAATAGCATAATAAGAATTGAAATACAAAAAAAGAGTAGGTAGGTAGGGTAGGTAGGTAGGATAGGTAGGTAGGGTAGGTAGGGTAAGTAGGGTAGGTAGGGTAGGTAGGGTAGGTAGGGTAGGTAGGTAGGGTAGGTAGGTAGGGTAGGTAGGTTAGGGTCGGTAGGTAGAATAGCCAGTTGACGGGAGCGAAGCCGCGCGGGTCAGCTAGTCACTTAATATTTTTAAGCAAGTACCTAGATTTGGAACCCAATCTGAGGTTAAGTATGATGCTCCCACGAACGCACAGACAAACAGAAAAACAGACAAAAATTTGAAAAAATTGCAATTTAGTGTTTTATATTTTTTCTAACGTTTCTATTAATTTTTATGCAAAAATATTCAATGTACAGACACGGTTAGTCTACGATTTTATTATTATGTATAGATAACCATGAGATGTTCAATCGTCATTTTTGGAAAAGTCGTAGGAACTCCGCACTCTACAGGGTTCGAAGGAAATCAGAGGCTTTGTTCGCTCGCTTTGTTCAGTCAAATCGCAGGACTTCCCTATTTCTATTTGGACGGTTAAACGTTAATCCATACATATCCTGGCCGTGCCTGGGTTGTGGATGGACCGTGGTCGATCAAAAACTCCGAAAATATTCGTTCACGCACGTCCACGTCTCGGGTTCGAGCCTTATATAGTGGATCAGCCTTCAAAGGAACCCAGCATGTAGGGGATAACAAAGATATCGTTTGCATGCTTTGCTGGCTCACTCTTTACTCTCCCTTCGTGCCCGTAAAAATGAACATATTCGTGTTAGGGTGCCCTTAGTTCCTGAGCTCACTTTACTCGCTCTTGTACTTATTATTTACGCGATACAGCGACAATGTGGTCGACAATGACGCATGCCTAGAAATAACCTGCTCACTCTTGACTTTAAGATCCCAGGTTTTAGCTACCAGGAAACACTCCGGCAGGGAATGCCGCTCCTTGGCTGTACAAGAAATGAAAGTATTCCCAAATCGTTTTATTACGCATAAAACGATTTGGGAATACTTTCATTTTACTTTGTTTTGACCTGTTAAAATGCGTTCCTACCATTAATATATAAAAAACCCAAGATACCTACACACTCAGCATCTCAAAAAAGTCCGCAAAAAACAATCGCACAATGTATAATTGTGCGCTAGTTTCGAACAGTCTCGCATCGCTCGCCATACTGCACTGCTTTGTAAAAACAACTTTAAGCGCTCCGTGTAAGGTTGAATTTGCAAAAAAAAATGTTTATAGTATAACTACACACAACTCACACATGACACATGACAATTGATACATGTCAGTTTTTGACGACAGTTTCGAGTATTGCATTTGTTCGAGACTGTGCATCTTAGGTTTTTTATACATATCAATGGTTCCTACTCACCATTAGTAAATCCCGCACAAAACTTATTGGTGTTCAGTTGCTTTTGAAAGAATTCTGGGTTACTATTCAAGCAGTCCAACTCCGATACTATAGGAATGGTTATACGCTGCAAATAGGCGGACGGTTCTTCTTGGCTATTCAATCCCCAACCTACCACCTGAAAAATTAATTAAAATAATTACCATGTGTCATGAATTATTTCATATGAACGTTTATTGGAGGTGGTATAATAAAATTGACACTTATAATGTTCTGCCTCAAAATAGGTACACAAAACAAGTGTACAGAAAGCGCGACACTTTACATAATTCCCACCAAACTTCGGTTATCATTATGTTTTAAGCGTCTTCAATAAAAAAAGGAGTTTCTCAATTCCGTTTTATTATTTTTTAAGTTTGTTACCTCATAACTCAGTTATTTATGAGTTAAAAAAATCTCGTTTGTTTGTGAAAGGCTTTCTTTTTGATTGGTCCCATAGGAATTTCATTAAAATCGGTTCAGAACTTTGGTTTTTAAACCGAAATAGCTGGAAAAAAATTGGCCAAGTGCGAGTTAATCTCGCGTGCAAAAGGGTTCCGAACGAATAATATTTTTTTAACATTTCACTTCAACCTTTAACTACAGTCGTGTTTTTTTTTTGTTACGCCGTCTCCGACGTAAGGTCAGAGAGACCACTGTGTTATTATGCGCAAAACGAGTAATTTATCAACATTTTAGTTTTTTTTTTGGGAACTGTATACAGTACGACGAAAAAAAATACTAAGAGACAGTCAACAATTACGTAATTTAAAACATATACACTGGACCGCAAAGAAATAAAGACTAAATTAAAGAATATTTAATACCACAAGAAAATATTATAAAAAACCTTTTTATCTATTTTTGATAATTGTATAAAATTAGAAAATGTAATATTATGGTCGTTTTTGAATTTAGTACCAAATTTATCGCTTCGCGTTTGTTTTAGTTTTGTAATAAAAGGTTATAAATATGGTTTCTATGCCTTATCAATTTTATCATTCTGAAATCATGTCGTTAACCCCTGAATAATGTACCAGGATCCTGACGATGCTTGAAGATGGGCACAGTCAGCTAAATACAGCGAGGACTGTTGGTGTGACTCGTTCTACAGTTTAATGAGTACTGCAGCGTTTCCATGACCCTAGATCGAAAACCAGGAACAGGCCGAACAGGGTGCACGACGGCGCGGGAGGATTCTTTTCTTTAATTCTTTTGTACACCATAACAACTTACAATAATTTACTAGCATCAAAGCAAAGAATCATCATGTACGAGCGGGTCCTAGTGCGCATCGAGTCTTTCGGGACATCAGCAAACAACTTGTCGCCTGTTCACGTGACCAGAGGGCTGGGCTTTTCTTCAGCCAAAGAATCAGCATTGCCATTCAACGCGGCAATGCCAGTGTTCTGGGCACTTTTGCCATTGACAGCAATGTGATGCCCATTTTTTTTTATACGCGTTTGCACGTAATTTCGTGATAATGTGTAGTTGTTTGACTTCCAAATAAAAACCACAACAAACGACAAAATAACTTTAATTTTGGGAGTCGGCGTTTCTAGTGTGCTTTCTTCGTTTTTATACTGATTTCCAAAATTAAAGTTATTAAGTACTTTATACTGGTTATTTTTGTACAAAAGTTTTTTTTTTACTCTTTCGAGTGCCTCGATTAGTCAAATGGAGCGACGCATTTCTGACATCTTTCTATACTAATATATAAAGCTGAAGAGTTTGTTTGCTTGAACGCGCTCATCTCAAGAACTACTAGTCCGATTTGAAAAATTCTTTCAGTGTTAGATAGCCCATTCATCGAGGAAGGCTATAGGCTATATATAATTACGCCAAGACCAATAGGAGTGGAGCAGTAATGAAAATTGTGACGCAGATGAAGTTGCGTGGGTCATGTATATATACAAAAACTTCTCTCACGGTTTCTTGCTCTGTATGAAATAGATGATCACCCATTTACGTAAACTAATCTTGAATCGATCCGTGAAACTGTTATTATTTTATTTAAAAGTAAGTACATACCGTCCCAAAAAGATCTTCAGTAGGAATCTTGTTTTCTGGGGGCCACAAGCAGGCTGGTTGAACATAATCAGTAAAATCAGCTTCAGACGTCAGTTTAAGCAGAGCTATGTCGTTATTCGATGTAATGGCGTTGAATTCAGGATGGATAATTATTTCAAACACCTAGAAAAATAAGTACAAAACGAAACACATTTTTGATATTTTTCTGATGTATCCTACTGGAGGAAATAATAAAAAACTTAACTATTGTTTATTTTAAAGTTGTTTCGAAAAAAAAAACAAAGGAAACGGGCAGTTTTGGGGCGATTTGTAATGAGTTTCGCTATGGTTTTAAAAATGGTTACTATTTTATTTTAAATCAGCCCTGTTCACAATTCAAGGAACGAGTAATTAAAAAATAAATATGTCAGGAATAACCTGCAATAGTGTTATTATTTATTATTTATTTATTTATTTAGGATCGCCAACAGAGGCTACACATTCACATGCACTATAATAGAGACAGGTACAAATACAAGAATGCGCCCCCAATTACAGGCGACCACAGCATTCACTTACTATCTAGGTAGGTACATTAAGTATGACAAGGACGAATACATTTAAATAAACAAAAATACGTTACAAGAAACTAGAAATAAAAAGGAAAACAAAATGGGATGAATGAAAGGTAATTACATAAAAAACACAAAATAATAATCAAAAACAAAACAAAAAGCAACAAAAACACCAATTAAAATACTATGCATTCGATATTAGGACTTTAATGTCTTTTTTAAACTTTGTTAGTTTACTTGTAATATCCAGGTCGTTATGCTTCGATATTTCGTTATACTGCCTGCTTACGTCAAATATAAGATATGGTTGATAGTTTAAAAAAGGTGCTCAGGCATGGATTCATTATTGCTTTGCAAGAGTGAAGAGCAAACCCATCACAAATAAAAATGTTAATAAAGTATAATTTATAAAAAAATAATGGAAACAAACTTTCGAAAGCGATCTTGTTCATAATAATTACCAAGATAAATAAGATGAATATTGACCAAAATTATTGTTGATAAACACTGATAAACAATAATGCCCGTCAGTATGTTATGGCAGAAAAGTATCTGCTAAAACATAGCCATGTTTTAAAATTTACGGTTGACCATATACAGTGTGTCTTTATAATGCATAATATATGAAAATTGTACTTGGTTTTATGGACGGAAAATGTATTAAAAAAATCGTTTCGTATTTTTTTTATGTATGGATTTTTTAAAAACTTTGTTCACAACTGTGACCCCAGTGTAAACATAACTGTAACTTTTCAACTCAATGATCTATCCCAATATAACAAACTCCATAATGATCAGAAGTACCTAATTAGCCATCTTCACATAAATTAAATAATGAAAAAAAATTACTCGGTCTTGAAAATAAACTTGTTTTTTAGCAAAAATATGTCTTTTTTTCATAAATTTTTACAATAATCATAAAATTTTTCAAAAAGTCGTCATTACTTACCTTTTTTATTACTTAAGGTTATTTTTCATCGTATTAGCTACCGAGTAACTAGAAATGTTGGGATTGAGTTATAAACATGCAATTTTTGCTATTGGGAAACTAATATGATGAAAAATAACCTAAAGTAATAAAAAGATAGGTTATGTAGGCGTTTTTTTTGAGAAATTTTACGATTCTTGTAAGAATTGATGAAATTGAGTGCAGTAAAGTTGTATGAAAATCTATTACTGCATTTTTTCGCCCTAAAGCCACAAATCCCAGGTGACTGTCAATCACAGGCTTCATCTTTACAATCATGGCCAACTAGATTTATACCAGCCAATCAGCGCTATTCTGACCACACAACAGGCCAATCGCAAGCTACAAGCATGACCAACTAGTTTTCTACCAGACAATCAGCGCTTTTTTTATTCCCGGGAACAATTTCAGAATAAATGTACGACCATTGCAAAAAAAAAAAGATATGAATTGGCGCGAATCGAATCGCAACCAGAACGTGAAATGTTTTTATAGTTTTCTGTAGTGACTTCAGTTCTTTATACGGCAGTTGAAAGAAAAGCAGATTTTGAACTATATACTCCCAATTAGCAAAACAGTGTCGGAACCCGTACCTAATAAGAGTGGTAGACTTAAAGCGCTGTTATAATTATTTTAGAATATGCTATCGATCCTATATTACTTTTAGACAAGCCGTTATGGACTCTAGAACGCTCAGTCTCATAACCAAGTCTCATATATGTATATAAGAGTATATTACTATGCTATTACTATGCTATTGTAAGCCACTTACTCCTACAATAGCATTTACTAAGACACATCGCGCTTGAGAAAACTTGCTCTTACATGCATATTTTCTAAGTTCATTTGATTTTATAATAGACTTGATAATGCTATTGTAAGAATGTCATGCTAATATCAGCATTACATAAGAGCACTGTAAGTACGCCGCATGGTGTCGGCCGGTGCCGTAGGGTGCTGTAAAAGAATAATACCATCCCATCACTTCCCGTGAGTGTCGTAAGAGGCGACTAAGGGACTCACCAGAGAATAGGCAGCAGCGTTCTCTGTAAAACGCAACACCATACACTGCGATCGCCAACCCGCCTGCCAAGCGTGGCGATTATGGCAAACATTTATTGTATTTTGTTCCTTTGACACCATCAGAACTCACACGAACTTTAAAAGTAAGCTTGATCTGACGTAAAATCAGAATGAGCTTGCTTTGGCTCAAAGCAAGCTCATTTTGATTTTAAAGTAAGAGCAATATAAGTCTATGTAGGCTCACAAGATACTAACGCAAAACCAATATTAGCCTAAGTCGGCTAAAATTATTTTTGGCTAGATTACTGTAAGTGCAAACCGCATTCAATTAGATTGATATTAAACTAAAATGTTTATAAATGGTGCCCAAATCCAAGCTTATATTATTATACTGTCCAAGTAGGTAGACTCGAAAACTCGAAAAACAAATCGAAATTCGAATAGTGATCGATGTTTCTGTAATATAGACTTATATACATAAAAAAAATAATCGTCATGTTTATCTTCTTTGCTAGTCAAAACATCATCAACTCATAGCCAAACATTGTTTGAGGTCATATCTCTGCGGTGACATCATTCAGAAAAACGCATCATCAGTTCAACGCCATTTATCGACAATGTAGTAGAACTGTCACATATAAGTTCAAACTTCGAAGCTCACAATTGTTACGATAAATAATGATAAGGTAATATGTTCACTTTTATTTTACTACATATAAATTATAACAAATAACTCAATCTGTGTTGGTGTTCTTTTCACACATTTGTTACTACTATTTTTCTCAATAGATGGCATTGCAAGTATCTGGAGACTCAATGAAAACTACCTATTTTAGCGTTCGATGAAGTTTCTTCCAAAACTTGATTCAATATCTTTTGATTTTGTGGGTTGATTTTGATGAAATAAACGCTAAATGTTACTCGGGTTATCATTTAATATTTTTAAGCAGGTACCTAGATTTGAAATCCAATCTGTGGTTTATGCGTGATACTCCCACAAACGCACAAACAGACAAATATTTCAAAAATTGCATTTTTTTGTTTTATATCTTTTTCCTAACGTTTCTATGTAATTTTTATGCAAAAATATTCAATTCACAGACTCGGCAAGTCTACGATTTTATTATGTGTATAGATAGGAGTGATGTAAGAGCGAAAAAATAGTAGTCTTGAGATTGTTATCCTAGCCTAGTTTTTGCTAGTTGGGCTATTTTTTATACGTTTTCTGTCGACAAAATTAAGTATAGTTTCCCTCATTTTTGTATGTGCACATTATAAAGACTCACACTGTATTACGGTATGGCTGAGAGCTGCGTGCGCTCCGCCGTCTATCGCATAAACGGTTGAGCGAATGAAAAAATGCTTGAAACACAAATTGTTGCAAATTTTACACTCTACAATTTTGATCACAGATGTTGACATCATTGGGGCTATAGAAACCGAGATATTCACAAAAGACCGATTTCTGTGACCTTCAATAACTTACGACGCAGACACGATATTTTATGATACTTTTTATACAACGTTTATAATGCCTAAATGAAGGTGTAAACAAGTTTCCAGCTTATTATCTCTCATTCCGAGTAAAACGCTAATTTGAGTGGACTATGAATACCAATTAGCAAATGTACTTCAAAAAATCAGCTGGTTAATACCAAACTTTTGGTAAAAGTGAGGTTTAGTACCCAAACTTCACTTTTACCAAAACTCTAATAACTCTGCTCTCAGCATGCCAAATTAAGAAAAAAATTCTGGTATTGGTTTATGACATCTCACTCTCACTTTCTCTCTGACTCTCACTTTTATACATTTGAGCCCAAGATTGTATGAACGTTCACCTATCTCCTTCGTTTACAAATTATATGCAATGGTATACTTGCGTATCTTTCCTGCATGGGCGTATCTCCTTTAATACGTTGGTGTTTACCAAGGTAAACAATAATTAAATCCGTTTTAACGGGGTTGCCTTTTGAATAAACACAATTGGCAGCTGAAAGGCGAAAAATGACAAGTTTTATAGAAATAAGTGATGGTCATGTTTAGCACATCTCTGCCCCCAATAGTTGGTTATATTTCATAAAATATGAGATTTCTTATTGCAGCAAAAGAGGGACGTTTCAGGTTCCACAGGAAACCTCAAGTTTTATTTTTGAAGAATATAATAGTTCAAAATAATAGTACCATACCCGTCGTTGTATTTGGTGGCTAACATGTTTTTTTTTTTGTGGCCAGACCAGTTCAACCGCCATATTATTGGAAAAACTGGCCAAGTGCGAGTCGGACTCGCGTGCAAAGGGTTCCGAACGAATTTAATTTTTTTTAACATGTTATTTTAACACTACAGACTTCTAATAGGTTTTCCTGTAATCTTTAGGTAAGGATCTATTATCTCCATTTTTTTCAAAATTTTTGGCTCTGTAGTTTTGGAGATAAGGGGGGGGGGGGAATGGTCATTTTTCGTCTAATTTCTTGAATAACTTCAAAACCATTTATTTTAAAATTATGAAAAAAATATAATTAAAACCCTTACAGTAAGCCCTTTGATTTGATATGTCACACGATATTGTTAAAAAACATTTTTTTTTTTTCTAGTTTGACCCCCAAAAGTGACCCCCATACTAAAAATTTAATAAATTATGTAATGCGTCCGTGTTTGGGTCATAGAAGTCCATATGTGTACCAAATTTCAACAGAATCGGTTCCGTGGATCCGGAGAAAACTGGCTGTGACAGACGGACAGACAGACAGACAGACACCCGAGTGATCCTATAAGGGTTCCTTTTTTTTTCGGAACCCTAAAAACTGAAAAGTTTTCCTATTCAGTGCTTACTATTTTCTCGAAATTCGAATTGATCCCATCTTACGTCTTGGACACATTTTAAGTTGGCGTAGCGATCTTTTTTGTTGTGAATTTAATGTATTGATAATATAATGTATAGTGGAGTACCTGGCGATTTTCACCTCGGACTTTTGATACGGTGAACGAAATTGAAAAAATCAAAATATAATGGTAAGCAAATAATACGATTATGTATAAACAACTATACCTAGTAAAAAATGTGCTTTTGGTTTGAAAAATCAAATAGTAGATACTAATTAGCCTGTAGAATATATATGTACATCAAAATTATGGCAGCGTTTTATTTATACAGACATTGTCAACAGTAACAAACAGGCCAAGGGTAATTAGTGCCACGCACAGAGTAAGGTTCCGAAGTTGACTACTTGTCTCTAAACCATGACAGAAAATTGAATAATATCGAATTCATTTTCGCAATTAGCTACACTAAATACCATCACAATTATACACCGATACCGAGAAATAATTAACATTACCTACTAAAATTATGAAAGCACTAGACAATTGAATAATACTCTGATGATAAAGATAAATAGGACTTAAGGACAAACTTAACTTTACAAGTTGAAAATAGTGTACTCCCAGACATTGATTTACGTCACGGTTAATTT
Organism: Lacanobia wlatinum; assembly: GCA_947578705.1. Taxonomy (NCBI): domain Eukaryota; kingdom Metazoa; phylum Arthropoda; class Insecta; order Lepidoptera; family Noctuidae; genus Lacanobia; species Lacanobia wlatinum. The sequence continues at coordinate 18,410,582 of OX388046.1, read as the reverse complement.
TCCAACTGCAAATCTAAATTTGTAATGGCTAAAAAAAATGTTTATGTTATAATTTTGGGTATATTTTTGGAATGAGTTTTTATGTATTAAAACTACAAATAAACCATTATCAGACTTTTTCCATTACTTGTGCTGTAAGACCTTGCTTCTTGCCAAATTTAATGATTCTGGGTCAACGGGACGGTCAACGGGACGTGTAGGTTTTGAGTTATTTGCGGTTATCAAAATATATCGCAAAAATTATGCAGAACATGCCTTATTTTTTATTGCTTTGATTTGGAAGCCAGAGAGCTTTTTAGAGCTTCAAGGGGTCAAAAACCTACGTATTTGGTATTAATTTCAACACGATACATCCACGTGTTCCTGATAAAAGGGTCATGGCAGACCGACAGACGGACAATGAAATGATCCAAAAAGAGTTCCGCTTTTTCCTTTGGTAAGGAACCCTAAAAAGTGTGACGTACGAGTATTTTGGCCACTATGTCACATAAATATATTTAATTTTGCTGTCATAATAAAGTGAAACAAAATTTCGGAACCCTACCTACACCGTGCCTAGCCCAATATGCATTTTTTGATTTATGTCTGTATATATAATACACGTCCGTAATTTTGATATACAAAGACATTCTAGAGCCTAATAAGTATTTACTATCAGTTTTGACGACACGGTTGGCGCAGTGGTTGAGCGATCGGCTGCTGTGCTGCGTGTCGCGGGATCGATTCCCGCATGGAACAAACATTTGTATGCCTACAGATAGTTGTTCCGGGTCTAGCTGTTTGTGTACGTGAGTTTTTGTTTGTGAACCCACGATACAGGAGAAATTCCTAGTGTGGGGCAAAGTTTTTAATAAAAAAAAGTATTCTTGTAACTACAGATTTTTATTTCAAATCAATAGCACGTTTTTTAATAGGTACCTGCACTTTTTTATACATATTACTAAATAATATATAAAAAGTGTACCTAATAATGTGTAAATATAGAGTTACAATAATACAAATAGTATATAGTTATAACTGTCACCGGATAATTGAAAACTCCGTAAGTCTACAAAATATCTTAAGATATTGTAAACTTTCGATAAATTGTCAACTGAACCTTTGGAATAGTTTTTTACGCATTCAAATATGATATTTTATAATCTCTCGAAGTCATTCTGAGAAACTTGAACTTGAACTTGATCTGTTCACAAAACTTGGTCCCTCATTGGTCGTTGTTGGTGTAAACTCACGTGTACGCCATAGAGTTACGAATTGAATGGAGTTTTTTCGATTTCGCGAAATAAAAAATACCCATGACAAAAATTAGGATCTTTTCGTTCATTTAGTATTTTTCTACTCAGTATCATGTTTTTTTTTTATCTAATTATCATCTTGTATAATTGACATTTAATCTTACCACTGTACAAAGAACGACCGCGCCAGGTCGGGAACTTAGGGCATTCCGACACGGATAGGTTAGGTTAGGTAACTTTAAACCCTGCAGGCAGAAATGGGAGCTCCGCGTAGCGGGGCTCCGTCAACTTACCTTGGTCACAACTGTAATTAAAACCAAATATAGCTATATATCTATACCTAACATTACACACCTAAAGTAAACCCAACAAACATCGGACAATGGGAGATCCATTTAATTCGTAACTCTATGGCGTACATGTTACGTCACATCTGAAGAGAACTATGAGAGCCTGTTTCATGTGGACTTGTGCTCTGATTGGTTGCCGTTTTATTTCATTTCACAACTTATCGGAATGAATTCAAGAAATTATAAACTAACAAATTTTGATGCGACAAAAGCATTCCCAATTTCCAGTTAACAACTTATCGAAAGTTTACAATCTTTTAAGTTATTTTATAATCTTACGGAGTTTTGCCACTTTCCGGTGATTTTTTAATTTTGTTCACTGCTACTAAAATCAAGGTTTTCAGGTTTTTAACGCCTCAGACACTCCACTATCGTAGAAAATTCTAAGTTATAAGCTAGTACTATTTCTAAGTCAGCAACTCAAATAAAATAATCTAAACTAACAACAAAGTTCCACATAATGTTTACTTCAATGCTTGTAGGTGAACATATAGTTTACGTAAATAAAAAAGAATGATTTGCTTAGAAAATGAGTTTTTGCGACGAACTCCTAAGGAACATCTCTGAGTAGAAATGTATGTTAGCCACTCAATGATGGTGATAATTAAAATTCTCTAAGGTGTAACAGAAAAAAAAACGCAAGATGATGAAAAAGAGTCCTCGTCATTATGAACAACTTTTACTTTGGGACTAACATCGAAATGGCGACAATGCATGTTGTTTAGTTATGCACACTCAAATTTATGGGGCGGTCGTTGTTTTTGCGATTTCAGGGTTGGTCCATGGAAATGATGTTTATAATAACGAGTACAATGACCCCTATTCAAGAAGTGCTTTTTTTCTGTTACACTAATTTTCATGTCGACGCTTCAAAGGCAATCCTGACTAAGCGACATAAATCCGTAAAATGAGTTATATATACCATTCGAACCGCCAGATTTTTCTGCGTCGTTTGGTCGTGGTCTCATGGTTCTACGACGAGTTTTGTTGTCGCGTAGATATTGCGTGATTTCGTTCAAATCTAGATTTTCTGCTTACTAAACGACCAAAAAAAATGATTTTAAAAATATCCAGCAGTTACGACATTCTAACAATTAAGAATATGAACTTAGTCGGTTTTTTATGTTTTGAATTTTTCATTTATTTGTATTTACGTATTTTTACTTATTATGAAATTTTCCTTTTTAGAATAAAAGATAATGGAATAATATTATTTGCTTAAAACATGGTATATAAAGATGATGGGATACAAAAGACTAACAAGAGAAAGCATGTTTTTGCTTAATAGTGATAAGCATGCAAATTTTTACAAGCATATTTAACATTTAAAGTTAAAGAAAAAGAAAGAATTTTTATAGTAGTCAAGAATGACTACTATAAAAATTATATTTACACAAACATTCATGCAATTTATATTTGAATATAAATATCATCAGCAAATAACATACATTTATGGTTGGTTGTATTAATTACTTATTCCTTTTGTACATAAATTAATAGAATTTATGTACAAAATGAATAAAATTGGCCCTAACACACTCCCTTGGGGGACGCCATATCTGTTGTACTTAAGTTCGGATGATTGTGGTATCATGTCATTATTTCTGTCCGCTTTTGTAATGGTAACTAACTGTCGTCTGTTATTTAGGTTTGACGATATCCACTGAAGCACTATGCCTCTAATTCCAATTGCCTCCAGTTTTTGTAGTAACAGGTCATGCGACACTAAGTCAAAGGCTTTAGATGTGTCGAAGAACTAACCTGTATTAAGACGGTTTTGATTTATATTCGTCAATATATTTTTTATAAGAGTGAAGATAGCCAGTTTTGTGGATTTGTTCTTATGGAAGCCAAACTGTTCTTTCTTGATTTAAACTTATTACAAAATTCGATCAATCGTTTGTACATGCACTTTTCAAATATCTTTGACAAAATAGGTATCAATGTAATTGGGCGACAATTATTAACATCATTTTTTTCTTCTTTTTAAAAAGTGGTTTAACAATTGATACTTTTAATGCTTCAGGAATAGTACCGAGTGAGAAAGATAAATTAATTAAATGTGTTATACATGCACTTAGCTCAATAGTACATGCTTTTATAATTTTTTTATATTTTCTCTGTTATGATATTATCTCCGTTCTAACTTCATTTTCAGACACAGGTTTGAGGAACAGCTGGATTTTCCTTTTTTTATATATACGTACTAGAAGTAAGCCCCGTATTAATGAAGTGGTTATTGAAGGCAGTTGCTATTTTTCTAGGATCGACTATTGTGTTATCAATTTGAATGCTTTCTATATTGTCCTTGAAGTTATTGTTCATGATTTCATCCCTAATTACTTTCCATACGGCTTTGCATTTGTTTTAATTTTCATTAATATACTTAATATTTGCATTTTTTCTTGCTTGATACATTGTTGTAAGATTTTTTAATATTGCGTATATTTCTTTTTATCCTTACTATCCTTACTAATATTATAAATGCGAAAGTAACTCTATCTGTCTGTCTGTTTGTCGCGCTTTCTCGCCAAAACTACTGAACCGATTTAAATGAAATTTGGTACAGGGATACTATATTTTTGTTTCTATAATATTGATAGCGTAGAGGCCGTTTTGTTTTACAACTTTGTTTCAGCCCTTTGCTTATCCAGTTTTGTAACTTTGATTATTTTGAACTTTAATTTTTATTTTTGGGAAGCATGAATTTATAGAAAACGCATAATAATTCGTGAAAAGAACTGAATGCTGCATATATATCATTTTTCGCGTAAGATTCTGACCAAGACACGCTTTGTACAAACATAATTTAAACTTCTGATTATATTCAGGTTGTAGTCTCTTCTATAGATATGGTATGCTGATTATTTTATTGGTATCTTATGTCATACACGAATGTTCAACATTTGGGCAGTGTCATGGTCGGATAGATGGAGTGGCATTACTGTACCAATAGCGTCTTGAACATTACTGAGTATATGGTCAATACACGATGACTTGCGTGTTGGTTCATTTATATGTAGTTTAAGGTTGTAATTGTATGAAAGATCAAGTAGTTGATTAGTTATGTTGCCTTTTTTGAGAGTATTAAAATTAAAGTCACTTACTAAAACCATATTTATTTTTTATTTATATTTATGAAATACGTGTTCCAAAAGACCAATTAACTTAGATAGGAATTGGGAGTGGTCGGATTGAGGTGTTTTATAAACACAAATAATTATCAACTTATGAAAAGTTAGTTCTATACCGCATGCTTCAAACGTATTTTGAATAGCGTGGGTATTTATAAATGATAGTTCTTTGAAGATAAGGTTTTTTTTTTCAAGATGCAGGTCACACCTCTTTATTTTTCCCTGCAGAAGTTGGCAGCCATTTCTTAGTCATGAATTTTAATATGAGACTCATAGTCTTGTTTTACAAAAGTTTCGGACAGGCATATCAAATCTGGGCTATTTTGAGCTTCGCGTAGTTCTTGTAGGGTTATTTCGAGTATTTCTTTTTTATATAAGAGACTAGCAATATTTTGATGGAGTATTTTGAAGTTATATGTTATAGATGGCGTAGTTTTGGGTCCGAAAAACATAACGTCCTTTTTTATTATAGGAAAATAATACGGAATTGCTCTTATTTCTGCTTTGTCGGTCGAATATCTTAAAACTACAAGAAACGTTATCCGTTTCTTGTAGTTTTATTTATCATTTCTTTGCATTATTGTATTAGCAAAGTATACACAATAAAGCAGCCTTCTTTTTTTTTCTTTTCTTAGTTACTTGAAACCATAGTTTTGTATAACGTAGAAGCATATTTTCAATTTTTTGTAAATGTGAGCACTATGGAGCCATTTACATATGTAATTATAGATTTCGTTATTAAATTAGTTTGACATGAACGAGCGTGGCAGTTGAGAGCTTGTCATGCTCACACACATGTTTTGCTGATGGTGGCGCGTGTTTTGGATCATTTGATTCCCTTCAAAATGGTTGAGTTAGATGGTGCTGATGCACGCGTCATGTTCGTGAACGGGCGCCGTCAGTTGAAACTGGTCATCTCTTACCTGCCACTGGCTTATTTTAATCTGTACCTGCATTTTGAATTGTTTATATATTTTCTTGTTCTTTGCATTGTCCTCACATATAGAAGCAATCAATGTTAATGTTAACAAGATTTTTGTAACACATCACATGGTTTAAAAGAGCGTCCGTGGAGTTTCTTGCAAGTTCTTCTCCATAGAGATCTACGCTTTGGAACGTGCAAATAGCTTCATGTTTTTGACTGACCGACTTTGACAATTCAAAAGTGCCTGTAAATGGTTTATTTGAAATATACGATTTGATTTGATTTGTAGTTTTAAGATTCTTTGACCGAAATAAAAAGTAATTGTTCCTTTTTTGGGTTCTTTATTACAAGTATGTGGTTTCAAACTTGATCTGTTACTCGCTATCCGCTTTATAAGTGCTCTAGGATTTAAGTAGTTCTCACTATAGTCATGACAATCTATCAGGTGATTAATTTTAGTACACAATTCAGACATTTTGAGGGTCTGACTTTCTAGAAATTTTCATTTTTTATGGTTAAGACATACATTTTTGATGCGATAGTTAAGTTTACTTACATCTAAAAATTCATTCTTGAACACATTTAGCACTAACACAAACAACAGAATGTATCTAGTCCAATTTGCAATTGAGATAAGTTATACTTCAAATTGCGATCATTTTCTCCTACACAGATGACAAGTTTATCATTTTGAAATCAATGACTAGATTTTACCTACACAAAGCAATTGTAATTTATGTGGTTATGTATTTTTACTTGTTAATATATTTTGTGACAGTGTCGTTTGTATAAATTAAACTGAAAGAATATTAGAGCTTAGATATTTTTACCCCTATAATATATTATTACTTTTATAACATTTCATATAATTTCACAACATAAAATGATATAAGTGTTATTATTATAGAAATTACAGCGATATTAATAATTAATTTACTGACAGTAGTTTTTTTTCTTTATTTTTGGAAAGTCAGTGATGAAGATGATAATGTAATTTATTGCCAGAACAATAATAATTGTTCAATTAAAAAAATGATTTCAGACAACTTTATGTCAAAATTAGTTTCCTTATTGATTTTTTATGGTCGACAGTACGTAGCGTATTTTTTTTTTAATTTTTAATCATTATTTATAATATTTATTTTCGTGCATGATAATAATTACCTAAGTATAAAGTTCTCGGTTAAATGTCAGTTTCGAAGGGAGGTTTGGGGTAATTTTAATAACTTAGATACTATTTCCACAATCAAAAAACTCATTAAATAATACTTAGTTAAATTTACTTGATTTATTTTAAACTATCATATCATTTTAGATCAATATTTCTGTATCAAAATTCTAAACTAATTTAGTTTACCTATTTTTACACACTACAGCGATGACTTAGATAATTTTACCTGTTTATGAAATCAGGTAAATTTTAAGTGTCAGCTGTCTTATTTTGCCAATACGGATAACAATAAAAAAAAGATTTCTACGAGTGTTAACATCATTTTCATCGAACAATTAGGTGAATTTTTGTTTCTTTTTTGTATAAATTTCAACTTTAAATCACTCTCCTGTAAAATTTACTCAGTGTCGCTTAGTGAGGGTTGCCTTTCAAGCGTCGTTATGGATTCTGCTAGATTAGTTGTGGAGATTTTATGGAGACTTTGTAATATTATTTACCTGTCAGAACCATAGTTTTGGATAACAGGGTTCCTCCACAGACATATTTGGAGGACAACCTCGTAGCCCTAGATATAGCCACATGCCACGGCCAATCTCCTGGGTTGGTCGGCTGCCCATTTACTATCAGCTCCGTATGTCCCACTTTACGCCGTCCGCAAGTTTTGTTTAATTTTTTTTGTCTTGAACTGGTTTCTGCGTTTTGTCCTTCTAAGGCGTAGAAATTATCCTGAAACAGAGAAGTTTTTCTACGGAGTATAATTTTGTACTTTTCATTGTTCCGAACGTCAGGATTAAAAAATGTGACAAAATACAAGATCGTGTCTCTGTCGATCACAGCCAAATTATTCCAATTCTACTGGACTGATACAGTTTGGTATACAATGGGTACATATCACAAATACAGTCGGCGTACCTACACAGTGAAACGAGTATAGTACAATCATTTTGAGTATATCTCACAATGATTACACTACACCCCAAGAACTTAAGAGGCCTATTAAAATTTGACTATGTTTGTTTCGTATATTTATATTGTGTTGACTATAATATTTGTATTTTGTATATATTGGCTTTCTTATTGTTAAAACTGAAATATTTAGACAACTTTGGTTTATTGGGTAGTTGAGAATAGTTATTAGTATAGTTCAAAGCGGCCTAATTTTTCGCATAGGAGAAAAATGCAAAAAATTAGGTCGCTTTAAACTATAATAATAACTATCTATTTGGAAAAAGCCATAATTCCGAAGTTAATTTCCTATAAAAATGCGCGACGGCTCTTTTTCGAGCTCGAGGATTGAATTACTGTGCAAACCAAATGAAATACGAAATATATTATAATATTCTTTATATACTGGTTAAGTTCATAGCGGCCTCAGAAAATTGAAATAAGAACGGAATATCCGTAAAAGAAATCCAATTCAATATTTGAATAGGTGGTTTTGGTGGGTTTCTATACGAACTGTGACCTTAAAGGCGCCTTAAAGATAGCCTTGATTTGTCCCATTGCTTCAGCATTAATTTACTTCTTCTGTGTACGGGGAACTCACCGACCAAGGAGTCACCATCAATATGCATAATAATGACAAATGTTATTGGGGAAATTTTGTACCTAAACATTTCCATGAAAACAGCCATGGAAGAAAATAATAAACATTATCCGATTAAGTTTTAGGATTTACATTTACATGTCTAATTTCTATAAAACTTTGCAAAGGCACTCGACTGAAAGTCACACTGACTGACTGACTGGAAGAACACCTATCCAACAATATGCCATAGAAGCCGAAATAACATTTCGGCTGATTGCTCCGGCGGCATATTGCTCCGTTGACATTTTTTTTCATTTCCAGGATCCCCTTATTCCCAACTATTTTGTGTTAAGTTTAAAACTGTTCAATTCCCAGTGAGCCCATGATACGTCATGACCAGCTCAGAGCTAGAAATTATTTCCCAAAGTTCTCGTTGCGGATCATATAAAACTGTATAACCCCAGGCAATGACGCCATAGACCAAATCGTGAAGAAAAGTTCTGAGACGGTAGTGCTGGACCCGACAGGTTGAAGGTGCGGGGTGAGACAAGGGGGGTTAACCTCCCCGGCACTCCTCAACCTCTATGTGAACACCCTGATCATTGGGCTCAGCAGCCAACATTTGAGCTATGCTGATAATATGGTGCTGCTGAGCGCATCGGTCTGCGGTCTTAGAAAATTGATGGGGACCTGTGACGAGTACGCCTGGAGCCACAGGTTGAAATTTAATGCAGAAAAGAGTAAATTCATGGTGTTAGGGGCTAGTCTAAAAAGTGTGAGTATAAATAATGATGCACAATAATAAATGATGCACCGCTTGAGAGAGTAGAACTGTTTAAATACTTGGGCCACATTGTTACAGCTGACCTAAAAGACGATGCAGACATTGAGCGGGAGCGGAGGGCGTTGTCAGTCAGAAGTAATATGATAGCGCGTAGGTTTGTGTGTTTTTCGAGGGAGGTAAAAATAATTGTATGTTTGTACTTATTTATATGAGTCTTGTTACTCCTGAAAATATGACAATTTGCCTTCTGACAGCACAAGGAATTCACGCAGACAGACAGATTATGTTCAGTTTGGATGTTGAGGATTCTGAGAGCACAGATAGTTTTTCGTCCGATGTAACTTATATTCCAGGGAAATCGAGCTTTGACTTTGAGGACAGTGAGCAGTCTTTTTATCAAGATGCTCCTGAAGCAGAGTATACTATAGGGCTGACTGAGATAACGGTAGAGGAGCTGTCGATTACACTGGAGGAGGAATTGAGTGGCAGTAAGGTCAAACACTGGAGTGAAGCACTAGCAGATGAGTATAACTCTTTCATTAAAAATAAGTAGACTTACCTGAGGGGCACAAGCCAGTAAAATCCATGTGGGTCTTCAGCAAAAAGAGAGGATTGAATGGAGAGTGGCAAAAGGATACACGCAAAAGTATGGAGTAGATTACCATGAAACATTTTCCCCAGTAGTAAGGTATTCAACTATTAGAATATTACTGGCCCTGGATGCTCAGTATGACATGATGGTTGAGCATCTTGATGCAAAGACTGTGTTTCTCAATGGAGACCTAGAAGAGTCTGTCTACATGGTACAACCTGCAGGTTATGTAGTAAAAGGATGTGAGAATAAAGTTTACAAACTAAATAAAGCAATTTACGGCTTAAAACAGTCAGCGAGAATGGTATATGAAAATGAATAATGTTTTAACACAAAAAATTAAATTTAACATGTTATCTTCAGAACCATGTGTTTATGTATATAATTATGATGGTGAAATCATGATTATTGCCCTGAATGTCGATGATATAATGTTTCTCACATTAAAAACATCACATCAAACGAATGTTATAAAGAAGAAACTGATGGATGAATTTGAGATGAAAGAGTTAGGTACAGCCCATCATATTTTCAGGAATAAAAATAGAAAAAAAAAACTGCTGATGGAAGCTTCACCTTCGATCAGTTAAGTTTCATCATCATCTGCCTGCCCTCATCCCATGTTACTTGGGGTCGGCGTAACACGTTTTTTCTTCCATTCTGTTCTATCAGTCGTCACTCTATCACTTAGTCCTTTTCTTTCATATCACTCCTCACACAATCCATCCATCTTTTTTTTGGCCTTCCTCTCCCTCTCCATTCATCCGCATTCATGTTCATAACTCTTCTAGTTACATGCGTTTCATCCCTCCTCTTCACATGACCATACCAAGACAAGCGATTCCCTTTTAACTTTTCCGTCACTGGCGCCACTTTAAACTACCTCTAATGTCACTTTATTCATTCTCGTTACTCCACACATCCATCTCAACATTTTCATCTCCGCTACATGCATTCTATTTTCATCCGTCTTTTTGGCAGCCCAACATTCTGATCCATACATTACGACAGGTCTTATCACAGACTTATAGATTTTCCCTTTCAACTTGACGGGCATTCGAGGGTCACAAGTTGTTCCAGTGACCTGCCGCCATTTCATCCATCTTGAGTTGATCCGTTGAGTTACGTCTCGGTCTACATCGCCATCTCCCTGGACAAGCGACTCGAGGTACCGAAAGTCGGAGCAAATCAGTATAGGCGTTCCGGTGAGAGTTATAGGCAGCGGACTGGAGAGACCGCCGAAATCGCAGAACAGGTACTCGGTTTTGGTTCTGCTCAATTTCAGGCCAACACTCTCCAATCTTTGCCACCACGTCTCCAATTTGCTCTGGACCTCTTAGCCACTTTCGGCAACCAGCACAATGTCATCAGCAAACAGCATGCACCAGGGAGCCTCTTCCTGGATGTCCGACGTCAGAGCGTCCATTATCATCAGGAAGAGATAAGGGCTGAGGGCCGACCCCTGGTGCAAACCGACCGCCACACTGAAACTGTCAGTTCTGTTCTGGATCAGTTAAGTTTCATAAAGAAAAAATTAGATAAATTCAATATGTCAGATTGTAAACCAATGAAAACTCCTATGGGGTTGGAATAAATATACAGAAAGAAAATAATTCAAAATGTAACTTTGATTACTTATTGCCTTATTGGTTACTTAATGTATTTATCTGTATGCTCCAGGCCTGATATATCTCACAGTGTCAACTACCTTGGCCAGTTCAACAGCTGTTATGGTGATAGTCACTGCAAAGCAGCAAAAAGGGTTTTGAGGTATTTGAAAGGAACAATAGATTATTGTCTTATTTTTCAGAAAGGTGAAATGGATATTGTGGGTTTCACTGATGTAGACTGGGGGATCAATCAGATGGATCGTCGATCTAACACTGGTTACATATTTTGTATTGGAAAGTCGATAGTGTCATGGGAAAGTCGTAAACAACGTACCGTGGCACTCTCTAGTACAGAAGCTGAGTACATGGCAATTTGTAAAGGTAAAGAAGCTATGTTTTTAGAGACATTTATTTCTGAATGTACTGGCATTGTTTGTAAAGTTTTGTTGTTCAATGATAATCAGTCTGCACATAAGCTTTCTAATAATTCTGTATTTCATGCGAGGTCAAAGTATATCGATATAAGACATCACTTTGTAAAAGATTTGGTAACAAAGAAACAGGTTGTTGTAGAATATCTATAGTAATAGTACTGAAGAAATGTTAGCTGATGTTTTGACAAAACCTTTAACTGCTGATAAACGTGTAAAGTTTGTGTCTCAAATTTTAAAACTTTGTGCATTGACCATACCTATGTTTGTTATGTGCATTTACAGATACAGTTAAGCTTTTGTTTTGAGGCCTGGTATAATTATATTGTATTAGTTTAAGACCTAGTATTGGAGTATTATTTGTAAACGAATACAATGTTGTCACATCTGTCAATGTCAAGTAAAATTTCATTTTGAGTTTGAAGTTTGGTATCTTCACTCTCTGCTTATGGCCATCGATTGAGAAACTATCTGTGCTCTTGGAGATTAAATCAATTAAAATCTTGAAATCTTCTTTGATTTTGCCCTAAATCCATCTGTTACCTTCTTGTTTGTAATGATTCGGAGTCAAAAATCGTTTCATTTTTTAATTACACGGCAGATAGTGCAGGAAAATGAAGGAAATCAGAGTGAATAATTCGTGAAGTTTTGAAAATTGGTACAGTTCTTTTTTGGGGTATCCAGATGAACATACTAAAAGTCCCCGAAGGTGGGAGGTGAGCCAGCGGTGGGGGGAAAGGTAAGTTTTTCAGTTTTTTGCTTGTATCTCCAAAACCATTAAAAATATCTCCTTACTCACTTCTACATTAACTATCTACATTAAATTTTCTATACATTATGTCATTTGCGTTTAACTGTAGGATCAATAGTTTAGGAGATAGAGGGTATATAAAATTAAAAATGTATTTTTTTTTCATAAATCAAAGACGAATGGTAAATTCTGACCCAGAAGCCGACAGAGTTGACCCCTATCGTAGTTTTTTTTTTGTCATCTGATTAAGCAAGAATGTCTATTTTTTTCCGATTTCGGTGGGTAACGCATTAATACATGACCTTGAAAATATCTTCAGCAGACGAAATCTCGAAAAGTTATTTTACATCTATTCTTACAAGTATACCGTGTTTGGGCTCATATAAATTGTACAGATGGATTATATCCATTGCAGCTAGTAACAACGATCTGATCATGGAAACCATAAAGGTGAGTAGTGGCTCACTTGGTTGACTACTCTTATACCCATCGTGTTTGGGCTCATTTAAATTCTTTTTATTACCACTATACATTGCACTTGGTAGCAACGATTTGACCATCTAAACCATAAAGGGGTGTAGTGACTCAGTTGACTACTCTTATACCACTTTATACCTTTCCATCAGCAGATCGTTGTTATCAGCTACAATGAATAGTACCGCCTCGTACAATTCATATGAGCCCCAACACGATGGGTATAGGAGTAGTCAACTAAGTGAGCCATTACACACCTTTATGGTTTCCATCATCAGATTGCTGTGACCAAGTTCAATGGATAGTGCTCATCAGAAGGATTGAAATGAAACCAAACACGATAGGTATAGGAGTAGGCAACTAAGAGAGCCACTACTCGACTTTATGATTTCGATCATCAGAACTTTGTTACCAACTCCAGTAAATGGTACCCAACAGTACGATTCATAGGCATATTTGTAAGAGTGGATAAAGATCTCTTCTATACTTTGTCTAAAGAAATACTCAAGATCACATAATAATACATATTCTTGTTTTATTTCAAATGACGAAAAAAATACGATAGGTCTCAATTCTGTCGGACTCGTGGTAAAAAATGGCGACGAACACGTTTGACCGCTATCCACGTTTCTGCTCTTCATCATCAGACCCTTGTTATCAACTATACATAATACCCATCGGAACAATTTTAATAAGCTCAAACACGACTGGCATTCTTGTAAGAATGGATGTAAAATAACTTTTCGAGATCTCGTCTGCTGAAGACATATTCAAAGTCATGTATTCATGCGTTAGCCATCGAAATCGAAAAAAAAATACATATTCTTGCCTTACTTTAGATGACAAAAAAAACTACGATAGTTCTCAACTCTGTCGGCTTCTGGATCAAAAATTACCATTCGTCTTTGTATGATTTAAGAAAAAAATATTTTATCAATTTAAGAATCGTTCTATCTCCTAAAGTATTGATTCTACAGTTAAATGTATAGAAAATTTAATGTAGATAATTAATGTGGAAGTGAGCAAGGAGATATTTTTAATGGTTTTGGAGATACAAGCAAAAAACTGAATAAAGGTACCTTTTCCCTCTTCCCCCACCGCCGACTCACCTCCCACCCTCGGGGACTTTTAGTATGTTCATCTGGACACCACAACGAACAACTGTACCAATTTTCAGAACTACGTTAATTATTTGCTCTGATCGACGTTAATTGAGTTAATTTTCCTGCACTAAGATATGAGTTTACTATGTATTTTATTTTGCTACTAAACCACGACATATATGGATTTTCATACAACTTTTGCCGGCCGCTGCTCGTATGTATTTGGCCAGTACAGCAATTTCGATTTATGTCGAAGAAGGGTGTCAAAATAATAATAATTATTATTATTATTATAGTGAGTTTTTTTATTTTGCTTCTCTTTTTAGAGAGGATATGACCTTACACACGGGCCAGAGCCAAGTATGTAAGGGGAAATTTAAATTGAGAAGGTGGATGAAAGTGTTTTCGAGTTTTCGAGTTATGCGACAGGTGTTAAGAATGGTGGCTTTTTGGAGCATGTAAAGAGTATGAGTTGGCATCTGTAAAGTATTCAGGCTTTGAGTAAGAGATTTTGGTATTACGCCCGTGGACGAAAGAACTATGGGGACAATATGAACGGTTTGAGATTTCCATTGGGTTTTAATTTCTATGGCGAGATCTTGGTACTTACTGAGCTTTTCGGATATTGTGGTTTGAATATTGTGTGAGTTGGGTATTGCTATATCTATCAAATATACAGTTTTATTGATTCTGTCGTGAACTGTAATCAGGTCTGTTGTAATGAATAGTTTTGTCTGTTATTATTGTTCGGTCCCAATCAATTTTGTAATCTTTACTTTCTAAAACTGTTTCTGGTTTATATTTATAGTACGGTATAATTTCACTAACGAGTTTATATTTATATGCTAAATTTTGGTGTATAATTGAAGCGACTTGATCATGGCGGTGTTTATAATCGGTTTGTGCTAGTGATTTACATGCTCCTGTTATGTGTTGGATGGTTTCAGAGGCACTGTTGCAGTGTCTGCACGAATCAGTTGGCTGATTTTGGTCTTTCATGATATATTTCCTGTAATTACGAGTGGCTATTATTTGATCCTGTATGGCCAGCATAAAACCCTCTGTATCTGGAAACAATTCGCCTCGTTTGAGCCATTCGTTCGACTTAGTTTTATCGACGTGTGACTGGTTCAGGGACGCTCGATGTCTTCCATGTAGAGCTTTTTCCGACCAAATTGCAATTTTTTGTTGAGTACTTACGATGTTTTCATTAATTTGCGTGTTTTTATTTTGCAGATTTAGTGGCGTAAGTTTTTTATCTGTTTCCGATATCTGTTTGTGTAATAATGAGTTTTCTGATTTGCTATGGAAATACGCTCTGAGTGAATGTATCTGTTTGTTGTGTAAGTTGTGTATATCTATGAGTCCTCTTCCTCCTACTTGGCGGGGAAGTGTAAGGCGTTGTATGCATGATTTTGGATGGTGTTTTCTGTGCTTGGTTAGGAGTGTATGAACAGTTCGCTGTAATTTTTTGATATCAGTCTTGGACCACCTTATTATTCCGAAAGAGTACGTGAGAATAGGTACAGCAAAAGTGTTAATGGCTTTAATCGTATTTCTAGAGTTTTATTATTATTATTTATTTGTTCATCAGATTACAAGATCCATTATGGTTAGTAACAGTATGAGCTTATTAACTATGTTAGTAGGAAAAATTATTCGAATAATAATGTCAATTGAAAATTTTGATAAATAATGTCAATTGAATTTGAATAATAATGTCAATTGAAAAATAATTCGAATAATAATGTCAAAGTAAAATAAAAAAATACATGCACAAATATATTTCAAAAATACTTTTAAGTGTCTTACGATGAGCCCTTTGATTTGATACGTCACAAGGAAGAGTTGGAAAAACTTTTTTTTAGTTTTCAGTTTTTTCGCCCAAAACGTGACCCCATTTTAAATTTTTATTTATTTTCGTCACGCCCCCGGGTTTGGATCAGTAAAGGTAGATTTGGAGAAAATCGGCTGTGACTGACGGAAATACAGACAGACAACCGAGTGAACCTAAAAGGGTTCCGTTTTTCCACTTAGCGGTTCGAAACCATAAAAATGTCTTGTAATGTGTTTATGTATCACGGTATTCATTTATCCAAAGAAGATTGCAACATTTTTGCAACAAAAATAGAGTAACAAAAAAGATAAAATGAAATTAGGTGAGGGGGGGTGGGGGGTGATATTATAAGTACCTACCACCTAAGCTCACATTTGTGGAACGCAATAAATATATTGAGTATTGTAGGTAAATCCGCAATTAGTCATTGGTTTGTGGATGAAATAAATTTCGTTGCAAATTACTAATTTTGTTCAAAATGCAATGTATCCGACAAAATTTCTGTTGGGTTGCTTAAATTTCAACTCTCTAGAAGTTAGACGGTTGCGCGATCAGATGACTGTTATATTTAAAGTTATTAGAGGGATTATCGATGATCCTGATCTGTACAATGAAATCTACTGTCTATTTGTCCCAGACAATTACTGCCTTGGCAGAAAACACCGGTTACTAGCTGGTCCAAGTAGCCGTACTATTGCACACTCCACGTCACCTATTTCTCGGGCAGTGGCCGCTATTAACGCTCTCCTGGACTCAAACACAAGTCTTGGTATGTTTGCGGATGAATGGAAGATGAATATTTAATTTTTTGTGAGAAGAATGCATGACGGGGTTAAATAAATTAGATGTTAAATAGTGTAGTGTGTAGTGGCTTCGGCCGTTCTATTTAAAAATATATAAATAAATAATCTTCTCTCTTTGGTTCATTAAATGTCATATTAATAATAATAATAATTCTGCCTGATACAGAAGGCAGTACTCCTCGATACGGCTCATATTGTGAGGAGGTTCCTTTCTCTGGAGCCCTAACCACCGGTAGCTTGGACCCTGCTCCCGACACCGGCCGACTACTATTTTTTTATATTTTTAAATGTTTTTTATAATGTGTTGTTTTTAAGAAATATTTAAAAATGTGAATTAGTGTGTAAGGATAAAAAATAAAGAGAATAATAATTCAGTGATAAAATGATAAAATAAATAAATATTTTTACCACGTTCGGGTCCAAGATAACTTTTGTGAAGCAAGGTATTATGCCATCAGGGGGGCCGAACCGGGGACTGACTTGAATATGTAAATCCCCGAGGTCTCCGGGAACCATAAGATCAAAACTTTTCCTAGGTACGTCGAGTTTCGCGAATGCAACTCGAACTTTTTTTGGATCTGGCTGAAACAAAAAAAAATCGGCCGCGCTTTAGCTTAAAAATACTGATCTAAAAGAAAACGTATGCACTTCAGTAATAATTATAGTCTCATGCCCTGTTTCTCAGGTTTTTATCGGTCGTTTATCTATCCGTTGACACTATTTTTGGTTGGTTATTGGTTAATGGGCAGATAAAACTCCGACATAGTACATACATCAGAAACCGGGCATCAATTAAGTCCATCCATCTGGTTAGACTTGATTGATGCCCATTGGCTTGTTTGATCTGCAGCTGAACTGAATACCAGCATTTTACTAGAAGTGCCTGCCATAACCCAATAAGTACGAGGCTGCCACGATACCCCTTGACTAAATCGATATTGACTATCAGATTTTCAGGCTTTTAGTCACTTTTGTATGAAAGATCTACATGTTATGACAGCTAAAACCAAACGGCTTAATGGGCTTTTTGAGATTAGGTCAAATTCACGGGCAAACCCAATAACAATGTTTATCCGACCCAAGAATCGAACCCAGGACCCCACGCTTAGCATTCGCGCTTGCGTGTGCAATTTGGCCTATTTTTTATTTGCTTTGTTTTGGTAGGAAGAAACAATTTTTCTTTCTTCTTACTTTAATTGCGAAGATTAACGAATCGCAAACTATTTCTGATGTATTAATTCGTACCTGTAATAAAACGAGAGAAGCATCCGCATCGAATACCAAAGTTACATGAACAGCATAATCGGGTAGTCTTAAGCCAACATTGTATTGATTTTGCTTGTTAAGTGGTTCATGTGGATAATCGCAGTCGTTACTGGACTCACGAGTAAAAATAATGATTTCACCTGCTTTCGTTATGCTTTCTTCATCTTGGCCAAATCCACCATGTACAAAAAACAGAAAAAGTAGCCAAATCATTGTTTGTGCGGTGTTTGAAACCTGAAAAGAAATTGTTGATTGAATGGAGTGGGTTTTTTTATATATCAATGAATAGAGTAGACTTTTTCTGATCTTGTGAATACAATTTATTTTAAATGGGGAAGTGAGCATCAGACTCTTACTAACTTAAACCCATCCGTGTTCCCCCAAATGCCATTTGCGTTTCAGAGCCGCGCTAACTCTTTCGAACAATTCCGGAACCCCGATTGGATTCCAGTACTCTGTTAAGAGCTTTTGTCTTTAGCAAACTAGCTTTGGCATTTATAATATTAGGTATTTAGAATTATAACTTATAACTGCCGCCGTGGTCGAGTGGTTTAGGCGTCTGCCTTGTGACCCGGTGGTCGTGGGTTCGATTCCCATGGGCAGAAACATACTTTGTAAAGTTGTTTTCCAGTTTGGCTAGGATATTGCAGGCTTGAATCACCTGATTGTCTGATAAAAAGATGATTCCGTGCTTCGGAAGGCTCGTATAAGCCGGTGGTCCCGGCCGCCAAATGGCAGTCGTCAAATTAACCATGTCAGAGGCCCTTGAGGCGGTTTAAAACTTTGACACTAGGGTGTGTGGGGTCGTCAGACCTTACTGCCCACACGATAAGAAGAAGAAGAGAACTTAAAACTGGAACCAATTTCTGATTAACAAGTAGTAGAAAACACCTTATAGAGCTTTAAATGAACTGTGGCATTTTTAAGACTATTTTTCTCAAAAATGCCAGTGCCTTAAACAATACGGAATGGCAAATATAATATGTAAACAGCAATTTACGTCATTTCTAGAAAAAAAAAATAATCATACAAAAATAACGAATGATAAAATAATAGAAGCCTCGCTCTTGTGTGTACCAGCGGGTCTAAAAAGGCCAGTTTAGCAGAATCAGAAAGCACATCATGCTACCCATCATCATCATCATCATATCAGCCGAAAGACGTCGACTGCTGGACATAGCGTCGCCACAACGACCGGTCCTGTGCGTCTCGCATCCATCGGCTAACCGCGACCTTCACCAGGTCATCGGTCCACCTTGTGGGAGGCCTTCTAACGTTACGTCTTCCGGTACGCGGTCGCCACTCCAGAACTTTTCAGCCCCATCGACCATCTAATCTGCGAGCAATGTGCCCTTCCCACTGCCACTTTGGTTTGGCGATCCTTCGGGCTATGTCGGTAACCTTGGTTCTCTTGCGGATATCATCATTCTTGATTCGATCACGCAAGGAAACTCGAAGCATTGCCCTCTCCATTGCCCTTTGAGTGACTTTGAGCCTTCTGATGAGGTCCATTGTAAGCGACCACGTTTCAGGAGGGCTACTCTCTAACGAAATCCGTAGTTTCGGGCTTAGTTGCGGGCGGGCGTATTCTACTCCGTATCACCTACAGACTTACGATTAGTCCCGAACCCGAACTGAGAATGAATGACAACACGATTTCACAGTATTTGTCAAATCGTGTTATTATTAGTTCTCAGTGGTTAGGTGATACGGAGTAGAAAATGCCCGCCCGCAACTAAGCCCGAAACTACGGATTTCGTTAGAGAGTAGCCCCCTAGTTCCGTATGTCATCACTGGCAACACGCACTGATCACAGACTTTCGTCTTGAGACACTGTGGTATGTGGGACGAGAAGATACCGCGCAACTTCCCGAACGTTGCCCAGCCGAGTCGGATTCGACGGTTGACCTCTTTCTCTAAGTTGGCCCTACCTAGCTGAACCGTTTGTCTTAGGTAGACGTACTCGTCTACAACTTCGAGTGTAGAATTTCCGATCTTGATGGGAGTGGGTGCTACATGGGTATATACCTCCCGGATCTTGCTACCCGTCACTGTCAAATTTTCAATTGCGATCAAATGAATTTGACAGAGTGTTATATGATTAATATTGTGATCCTAAAATGATTCTGCTAAAGTGGCCTTTTTAGACTCGCAGGTGTACAGGGTGCATTTTTAACTGTGTGTGGATGACCAAATCTAAAACTTTAAGGAATAGCGAAAATCACTGAAAGAAGTCTCGAGCCCGATTTTAATGAAAACTAAAACTGGATCATGGGGTTTTTGAAAAATTGGTAGTCCTAGCCAGAAATTGAACCGATTTAACAAAAACTCATCTTGTATTTACACTATCCGAAAGTGTAATAAGGATCAAATTCTTGGAAGTTATATGGCAATTTAAAGGAAAGAGCTAATATTTAAATTAAGTATTATAAAAACTGGTCAAGTGCGAGTCGGACTCGCGTGCAAAGGGTTTCGAAACAATTTGTTTTTTTTTTTTTAATTTGTTATTTTAACACTACAGACTTCTTATAGGTTATCCTGTAATCTTTAGGTATAGAACTATTATCCGTTCTTTTTTTTTCAAAATTTTAGGCTCAGTAGTTTTGGAGATAAGGGGGGAATGGTCATTTTTGGTCTAATTTCTTGAATAACTTTAAAATTATGTATTACAAAATTATGAAAAAAAATATATAACTAAAACCCTCACTCTTTCATTCGATATATCACACGATACAGATTGAAAAACTTTTTTAATTTTCTAGTTTGACCCCCAAAAGTGACCCCCATACTAAAAAATATTTTTAATACGTAACGCGTCCGTGTTTGGGTCACAGAAGTCCATATGCATACCAAATTTCAACAGATTCGGTCCTGTACATCCGGAGAAAACTGGCTGTGACAGACGGACAGACAGTCAGGCAGACAGACAGACAAACAGACACCCGAGTGATCCTATAAGGGTTCCGTTTTTTACGGATGTTTGGAACCCTGAAAACACTTTCAATTAGCTTAAGGCAAACAAATTATGGAAGGAAATAAAGATATTTTTATTTATTACGAGCTGACCCGGCAAACGTTGTTTTGCCATATAAATAAATACACACAAAAAAATTCATAAAAATCCGTCAAGCCTTTTCGGAGGAGTTCGGCACTGTGATCCGAGATTTTTATATATTAGAAGATTAGAAAATATAGATAGCTGTTGCCCGCGACTTCATTCGCGTGTATGTCGTATCGATGTCTTTCCATGTCGGAGGGGCTATTGTCTGTGGCGAATTTCTGCGGGAATTTTGCTCCACGACGGTTCCTCAACATGTCCCTCTGATTCAAAGAGGGTACTGTGAAGGAATATCGGAGACGGGATCGCTCCTGTTTGATCGACAGCTGTCGATTAGCAAAGGATGCGACCAATGCCGCGCACCTACGCGGGAGTTGCTCTCTCCTCACGGAGCAATCCTGTCGAGAGAGCTTCCGGCGGTTCCGCTGAGCCGGGTGGCCGGACAGCGGACGGAGGCATTTATAACGCCGCCGTCGGGGGCTTGGCTTAACCGCCCGGCCCAGAGGAAGGACACCTCTAAGATAAAAAACCCCCAATCCAAAGTTCTGAAGCGCGGCGAGAGGATGAATGGCTGGTGGGGTTACTAGTCGTTAGCGCTTCCCCTGTAGTGTACCTGCCGACCCTCTACAGTATTTAGGCTTACCCTTGGTACAGGGCACTGCCGGGGTGGACTTTGAATTCCTTCACAGTTTTTTAAACTTATTTTTTATTTTATACTTTTCCGTTTTAAGACTTGATAAACTTTATGACAGTGTAAATAAGAGTGATAGGTAAAATAGGTCAGTAATTAACCTATTTACTCTTGACTTAACGACACTCAGTGTCAGTGGCAATGAGATGAGTGGGATTTGGGTAGTAGTGTCGAAAACACATATTATGAAAGTTATGTAGAGTTTATAGATAAATGTCCATTGTTTACAAAACATCTGCACATTGACAAATTTACAAATATATACGGATACAGGGTGGTTAAGAGTTAAAACGTTCGCAAAGCTTTGCAATTTTAGATGTCCTGTAGGCACTGTCCAGGTTAATTATAACGTGAGATTGTTACTTCTGTGCCGTGCGAATATTGATATCCAACTTGTAGTGTCAGCGGTAGGTGTGGTAATGTATATGGCGAATTATATAGCAAAATCTGAACCAGAACAAATTCAAACAGCAATAACAGAAACAATCACTCGACTTCATGAATGGGGAGGAAACTTTCAAATACAAATCTGAACTTTAGACAAGGATGTTGTAGACGTTGGCAAACGTATTTTTGCAAAAAGCCAAGTTTACGTGGCACTAAGCAGGGTCATTATCAGTAATCAGAAGGTTTATTTATCAGTAATCTGGGCCCGTGAAAACTCTTGTGCAACCTTCACGATGCAGCGCCTTTTACGGAGTTAGAGTGACTGAGAAGTCTCGACTCTGCTCATTAGTAAAAAACCAGTCCCTCAGATGTACAGAGGAGTCTCGTCCCAGCGTAGCGCCACCTATAAACGAGCGCGAAGACTCTCGTCTCCAAATCCTATGGCAGCAGTCCAGCAAGGAGACTCGCCACCTCGCCGGAGACCTTGCGGTATCCTCGGGTCAGCAGGATGACCATGACCCTCTTTGACGCGTTGAGGTATCGCGCTGGACGCTTCCTCAAAGTAAGCGCCCTCACCGGCGCTCCATAAAAGGCCATGGACCGCACGAACCGTAAAGCCTCCGGCAGTATGCGTATGGACCCCCTAGATTGGGCAGAAGTCGCTTGAAGGCAGCCCAGCCCGCCCCAGTCAGGGAGCCAAACGTCGGAAATGCTCGACGAAGTTCCACCGGCTATCGAAGACGAGACCTAGGTACGTCATCGTTGACCCAACGCTGGTGTGATTTTCTACTACCGATATATGAGATTCCGATGGTGGCTTGTTCTGAGAACCATGGAAGCACATGGCTTCGGACTTGTGTAGGGCCATTTCGAGACCCAACTGCCGGATCCTCTCAAATACTGTCACAACCCCGCAAGTCAAAGTGTCGGCCACCGCCTGTGGTGCAAGGGGGTTACCCCTTGTGCCAGGACAAGCACGTCATAAGCGAAGCAGACCACACTGATGCCACTAGGGAGTTCGGTGCGCCCCAGTCGTAGTTGATGTCCCACAGGAGCGGCCCCAAAACCGAACCCTGTGGAATACCGCACGACATCTCTCGCTGGTTCCACTCTCCTAGGTGACCGAGGTAGACGAGGGCTCTGTCCGTCAAGTAAGCCAGATAGCGCGGTGACGTAAATCTGAAACTATAGCTCTCGCTCACTCACGCATACTTGATACACGCGAGTGCGACGCGCAACGCTGCGCCTGCTTACGCGGTGTGCTTGTGCCTGGTTTACTTTTAATGAACTTTTTATAGTATTTTTTTCTCTTTTATGTATTTCATAAGATAAATAACGCCAGCTTTTAACGATATTAAAGGAACGTTAATCTTCTTTAAGTTTTTTCTGATGCGGAATTCGGCTTCGTTATCATAAAATTATTTGTTCCTCTAAATGATATCTACCTAATGATATATATCTCGAAGTGCTACAACACTTGGGACAATTTGGTCATTATCTTTTGGCACATTTATTAAAATTTTTAGCTTGTCTAGACTCCAAAGTTTTATAAATGTAGCTCAAACAGTTATTGATATATGAACGTTTAAACCGGCATTTATTGATTATAGATCAAAAACCTAACCCACTCCCAGATGTCCTAGAAAGATGAAATTTGGCATGTAGCTAGGTAATTGTGTAAAGAATTGAGATCTAATTGGGTTCCAAGTTCTGAAGATAATCCTGAAATAAGGTAAATGAAGGTTCAAAATTTGACTTGGCTAGTTTTCAACAGCAAATCAAATTTTTAGAAGAGTAAGATATAAAAACTGTACCTTGCGTAACTATAACATAAAGATGATAAGTAAAGGCAAATATAAGGTAACATGTATCTATAATAATAATAATAATAAAATAAAAATGTTTATTTCTTCACTTGAGGATATAACTATGTTTGGTTTGGAGTCACCTTTTAAGCAAAGATTTGCTTGTATTAGGTGGTTCCGCCCCTCCAGTTTACAATCATTCTACAGGTGTGTGAGAAATAAGCAAAAAGATTGACTTAAGACTAATTAACTTTTATAATTCTTATATCAGTAAGGGAGCGCACTGGGTGTAGAATATGTTTGCGAGTGTGTGTATGTGTGTGTGTCGGGATGTAGTGGGTGGGTATGTGTATGAGATATGTGGTATGTATAGCGCGATGATGTGTGGGTGTGGTGTGTATATGAGTGCAAATTATATGTGTTTCTTAGTTATGTGATTTTGTGTAGGATATCTTCGGTTTCTTCGTAACTCTTACTATTGAGCCATTCAGTTAGTGTTTTTTTGCAGTCGTGGAATGTCATAGAGTAGATAGCACATTGTTCATTGAGAGAGTTATATATACGGGAAGATTGTTTAGTAAATTGCCTTGTAGCGAATGTAGTATTCACTGGACAATCTTCAGCTACTTTATTTTTCCTCCTAGAATGTGTCTTGGAAGTAGTGAAGGGAAGAGATTTGTGTTTTTTTAATGCAATCTGCAGGACATAGAGTTTCCTAACTGACAAAAGGTTTGAGGTTGAGTATAAACTTTCCGTAGGGAATCTAATCGGTTTAAAGTACATGACTTTTAGTAAAGCTCTCTGTGCCCTTTCCAGCTCCAAAAATTTTGTCTTAGACGCTCCGCCCCAAATTGGCAAACAGTACGTTAGTATAGACTGACCCAGGGAGACATAAATTTGCCGAATAAGATCCTTAGTGGTCACGTGGCGAAGAGATTTGAACGTCCAAATCAATTTCCTAACTCTGTTCATTAATAGTTCTATATGCAAGTGCCACGATAGCCTTTGATCAAGCATAACACCAAGGTATTTAGTACTGGATACTTTATTAATTCTTAAACAAGAGCAGGTGGTGTTAGTGGAGCTGGAGCAGGTATGGATTTTAATTTGAAGATCTTGTGATGGCTGGGAACGGTTAGATATGGAAAAGCAGATGTAATTTGTCTTTGAAATATTCAAAGTTAAAAGGTTCCGATCGAGCCAGGCAGCTATTGTAGACAGACCACGTTCAGCGATGCGACCAACGCTGTCCCATGTTTCTCCCGAGAAAACAATTGCTGTATCGTCAGCATAAGAGAATATGTGAGCACCTTCGATACTCATGTTACATAGGCTGTTTATATAAATGAGAAACAGCGGCGGCCCGAGCACACTACCTTGTCCCACTCCGTAAGTCACTATTTCTTCGGAACTAGTGACTGATCCTATTTTAACTACGTACCTGCGCTCACTCAGGTAATCCGTGAAAAGTTGAAGTGGTACTCCTCTTATACCAATGTCTTCTAGCCTATGTAAAAGCGTGGGGACAGAGACTGTGTCGAAGGCTTTTTTGATGTCTAGAAAGACGGCCAGACACTTTTCTCGATTGTCCACTTTGTCAGTGACGATAGAGGTTAGCGCTAGGACAGCGTCTTCAGTAGACTTTCCCTGTCTAAAGCCAAACTGTGAGGGTGAAATTATTTTATGCTTTGTTAAATATGTATTTAATCGTTGGTTTATTAATCTTTCGACAATTTTAGACAGGGACGGGAGGACGGATATCGGCCTATAGTTAGACGGATCCGCTCTGTCACCACACTTATGCACAGGTGTTATTACAGCCTGTTTCAGGGCCGTGGGAAAGCATCCTTGTTCAAAACATAGGTTAATAAGGTGTGAAATTACTGGTGAAATAATGAACTTGGCAGATTTTATAAAACTTACGGGGATTTTGTCCCAGCCAGTAGCACTGTCGGATTTTAGGCTCGTAATTACGGTAGCTACTTCTTCAGCGTCAGAGTTGAGCAGTACAAACGATGAGACCGGCGGGTTTGGAACTTCCGTAGGTATGTTGGGGCCGTTGTTAGCCTGCCTCCCAGGATTATTTATTATTTTGTCAGCAAGATGCCTTCCAACAGTTGAGAAGAATTCATTTACTTTATTCACCGCCTCGAGAGAGGTAGCGGCTGATTCCAGTAACTCTGTGTTTTGTGTCTTAGGTGGTTTTCGTTGGGAAATATAGTTTATAGTTTGCCATAGCTTTTTAGAGTTTTTGTGTGCTTTATAAAGCTGTTCGCGATCGTATTTACGTTTTTGTTTCTTAATGGCGCAGTTGCAGTAGTTCCTGTATCTCCTATAAGTGATTTTTAGTATCTCATTATGTGGCTCTAGTTTTAACTTTTTTTGCATATTGTTGCGGTTATGTATACAGCGCAACAAGCCTATGGTCATCCAAGGTTTGATTAAACTATTTTTGAGGGGAATTTTTATTACAAGTGTACCGGCAGTGAGACATTTTTGTAGTAAAGTTATTAAGTTATTTATTAGTATGTTAGGGTTAGTTAGGTCTAAGAGGTCGTGGATGTTGCTACTTTTTAAGAGCTCGAGTGAATATTCGACGTTAATTGAGGTTTTAGTTTTAAAAGATTTGTGTTCTATGTAAAAACTATCCATATCGAATCTTGAACCTTCATTTACCTTATTTCAGGATTATCTACAGAACTTGGCGCCCATTTAGATCTCAATTCTTTTTTGCTGAAGTCGACAATCACGGATATTATTAACATTGAACTTTGGCTCCATTTTTCACATTTATTTTTTTGATGGGATTTTTATTTTACACCAAAAATTATTTCCAATACGTATCAATCAGTATGAAAAATATGTATGTGTTAAAAAGCTAGAAAATCGGACTCCAGTCTTGCCAACAGGTTATAGAAGTCAAATGGGCAGTCACCTTATGTAAAATACTGATATTTAGCTGAATTCGATTAGACTGCAAGCCAACTCCAAAGTTCGTAGTTGGAAAAGTTTGAACAAATAAAAAAAACAAACGAAACCAGGCGACTGCCGAGGTGTTGTGAAGATGCGCGCTGAGATAAAGGCACCGCAGCGCGCCTGCAGTACACAACATCCATTTATACATACGTTGCGTATGAGTTGCTATCACGTTTTGGGGAGGCGCACGCTCGACGAATTTTAGCATTTTTAGCTATGGTACTCAGTGAGTGGTCCGTTTTTACAGGCCGAGGGGTTGCAAGGGCAGGGCCGTGACCGCTCGCCACGTCCCATTACAGGGACGCAGCGACTTCGATGACGAAAACTTGGCGTGATTTATTTCGAAGCCAACACCATCTATCGACCTTCAAAAAAATCGAAAACAAAAATATTTAGGTTTATGTATTTTTCTTCTAATGAGTGACATAACAAATCGTACAGATGTTAAAGTTTTGATTAACTTCGCGTTGGTATCAGTTTGATCATATTTTTCACTATTAATTGTACAGCCACGCCGTACAAAGTGCAGGCTCGCTTTACTTGTTTGTTAGTAATTTAAACATATACGTTTACTTAGAAAATATGATATACATACATATTTGTCATGTGCTTGTCAAGACCTTTCTTTTGATAGTACATTTAGGAATAATTTATATGACCTATGTCACCCGGAACGTATTTAAAACTCTATTGATACCTCAATCATAAAAATCGGTTCAGTGGTTTAGGCGCCAGAGCAGAACATACTTATATACATACATACATAGACTGCTACCCTTCGTTTTGGCTTTGCCGCAGTCGGGTAAAAATAAATCTCGAAAAAGTCTACTTTTATTTTTAGATTTTTTGTTTTTATTTGTGATGGATTTGCTCTTGACTGTAGTCTAGGTCAGAGATGACAGAAACAAAGTCTACGATGGAGCGAGCTTACCCAATAGGAGCCTGTGCACTCTAACTTTGAAGAGATTAGGGTTGTAAGCGTTTGGAAACACAGACGCAGGCAGAGAGTTCCACTCCTTTGCTGTGCGCATTATAAAAGACGTTTGGAAACGTTTAGTGCGAATTGGTGGTATAGCAACAAGGTAGGGATGGTAAGATGCATTGCGTCTGGATGTTCGATGGTAGAAGGGGGCTGGTGGGATGAGGTCGTGGAGTTCTTGGGTACACTCACCGAAGTACAATCTGTAGAAGACCGACAAGCAGGCAACCTTACGGCGATGAGCCAAGCTATGTAGCTTGGCATCCACCAGTTTTACATCACCGATGAGCCTCTTAGCTCTGCGTTCCACTGAGTCAAGCACGGCAAGCTGATACTTAGCTGAGCCATCCCAAAGGTGGCTACAATACTCCATGCAGGATCGGACTTGTGCTTTGTATAGGGTTAAAAGCTGTCCAGACCTGAAGTATCGCTTCACCCTATTTAGGATGCCCAGCTTTTTGGCCGCGGTTTGGGCTTAGTACTCGATGGTGGCGCCGAAGTTGAGACTGGATGTCAACTCCATGCCTAGGAGGTCTAGCCGATCAGTCACAGGAACAGATGCACCCCGAAAAGTAGGAGTTTGGTCAAAACGGTTCCTTTTTGCGGTAAAAAGACACGCCTGCGTTTTGGTGGCGTTAAAAGTGACCAGATTGGCATCACCCCACTGGGAGACAAGGCTTAAGGTCAAATTTGTCCGCTCTACCATGGCCTCTCTCAAGGAACGGACTTCATTCCCGCCGGTTGTTGCGCTGGACAAGTATCTCTCTGTAACCGTACTGTCATCTGCGTATCCAATAAGACCAGGCTGCAGTAGGTCATTGATGTGCAGCAGGAAAAGAGTTGCAGAGTGAACAGACCCCTGAGGAACTCCGGCATCAATAGCCATGAGGTAAGAGGAGCAGCCGTCAAAGACTACTCGGAAAGAAAGAAAAAAAGAAAGATAATTTATTCGTCTAATATGCGTTTACATGAACTGTCGAATCAGACATGCAAGGTATTAACAGCGTATTGTGCGCGTCCATATTTTGCCAATAGTGGATCGACCGTTCACTCAGAAAGTCTGATATCCAGCTACAAAAACCAGCTGCTAATAATAAATTTGCTATCTCACTTGCAGAGTGAGCCAGCGAGTCATCAGGTTTCAACATTGGAGGCAAAGTGAGTCGACAGAAATTCGTTTCAACCGCTTTGGACAGGGACCAAAACTGCTTACTACCCTGAGGGTACTAAGCAGTTTCAATACTAGTTTCAATACTAGTTTGGCCCCGATACGTACGACATGGTCAAAACGTATTATCAACGTCAATGTTCTGGCCAGCCCTGTATATAGATACCCTAGCTTCTGCCCGCGACTTCATCTGCTTAGATGGTGCGCAACTTCTTTGCCTCACATTCTCATCCTCGGGAATATACCTTCATAATTCTGTTATCCTGATAGTTGTGAGTCATAGCTGTTGATACTTTCAGCCCCGAAATTATTTCACATGTTTTCTGATCTCCTGTTACTTGAGTCACCGCTCATAACTTCAGCCCAGGAAATACTTCGACATGTTTCCAGTCTCCTGTTACTAGTGAATCTTTAGCGCTCCCAATTTCAGCCCCAGAAATACTTCGGCATGTTTCTGTTCTCCTGGTACTTGTGAATCTGAAGTACTAAGGCAACAGCGGCTCTGGGTTTCTACTTCCTCTTCAGTGTCCATTAACCCATGCCTTTTACCGGGATAAAAGTAGCCTATGTTTTATTCCAGGATGTGAACTATATGTGTGCCAAATTTCAATCTAGTCCCTTCAGCCATTTTTGCGTGATTGAGGCACAAACATACAAACATACGTACAAACAAACAAACTTCCACATGTATAATATTAGTTGGATATATAAAAAATTATTGCACCGTACCACCGTACCCGGCTTACTAGTCCAGGCAAATTGGGGGTTTCGCCTCGAAATGAGAGATAGTCGGCTATAAAGTTGTATAAACCTTTATTTAGGCACCCAAAAACTTTTCTCAAAACCTACTTATCGTAGGGTAACCGCGACAACAGATATTTCAAGGTTATAGCTCAAAAAAATCGATTTTTTACATATATTTTGCAAATATCTCGTTTCCTATGGGTTTTTAGCTATTTGTATTTGTTTCAATATTGTAGAGGATTAAATTTCCTACAACTTTAGTCTCTAAATTTTTTAATACGTTGAATCGTTTTCGAGATAGAGGGCGGAAAGTCAAGTCATCTTTGTCAAAATTATTACTTTGAAGTTATTGTAATTTTTTTGAAGTGAAAACTTCTTTAGCGGCGCTGAGCACTTTTTGTTGGATGGGTAAAAACTTCCAAACTCGCGTCAGGGTCACGTGATGCTGATCGAAAAAGCGTAAGATCGAGGGGAAGGGAGAGGAACTAGTATCTCCCACTCTTTCTACCGTGCCTGAGTGTGCTGCTCCGCTTAGGCGGCACAGGGCGCTTGCGCGAATGTCCGTCTGTGTTTATGTACAGCGTGCCACGCGTATCCAAGGATACGAAATTACGAAATTATGGATGAAAGTTGATTTTTCTAAGAGATAAAAATTAATGTAATATATAAATAAATAACGATATAATATTATGAATAATAACATGTAAATTGTCATATTTGTGTACGATAGCGCAATAAATAAACATTGTATTCTACCTCATAAATGATAGTATTTTTGTACTTATAATTAAACACAACGTTAATACTAAAGTTTTCACTTCTGCCGGCACTCCCGGAGTGCTATCGATGTTTTTTTTTTTTGAAGTGTTTGTTAAACGTGTCGACTATTATAGTCCACCCGTTTATCAAGCATTCTAGTTTATGAAGCTACAATAGCGATAAAAGGTCAAACAGACAAAGTTCATTTCGCATTCAAAATATTGGTTTGATTCTTTTAATACCTTGCCAATAATACAGGTTATAAGAGGAAAATCATTTAAATGTTGAGACTAAATTATATAAATGTGTAATAATAAACCTAGTGCCGTATTTCTATGTTGACGTTATGGTGGGTCTTGTGCGCTCCCGGGTCGTTATGTCTTCCACACTAGGAATTTCTCCTGTATCGTAGGTGCGTTCACAAACAAACAAACTCACATACACGAACAGCCAGACCCGAAACAACTATATGTTTGATCCGTGCGGGAATCGAACCCGCGACACGCAGCGCAGGAGTCAAGCGCTCAACCATGTCTATGCCGGTAGATTTCCTAATGCCTTAACAAGAGTTAGGGGCCAGAATAAGAGATATAGAACAGTAGGACAGCTTTGCCGTCAGCATAATCGACGAGGCCCGCTGGGACCAGAGCCTGCCAGGGCTGAGGAATTGTTCGAAAAAATTACTGCGGACCTAAAACGCAAAGGTCATTTGGAAAAACACGGGTGGATTTTCGTCAGTAAGAGTCTGAAACTCCTTTACGCTCCACCTAGAGCGGGTGGAGTCATTTGATGATTTCCTAAGTTAGTAGGCACCTAGTGTCTAATACACATGTTGAAATATTTTTTTTTTATCGTTTTAAAATAACTTTTATTAGTAGGTATAATTTTACATTAAAACAAAATTATATACACTCAAAATAAAAAAATCCTAACTAAAATAAGGCGTCAAAAAATTTGTCCGCATCGCAGTCCACTGGAAGTTAGCCCAAAAGGCTGGCGGCATTGCCACGTTGTATGGTAATGCTTATCCTCTGTCCGAGGTAAAAGCCAGCCCTTGGGTCACGCGAAGTGTCAACTAAGCGTTTAGAAAGATCTTTAAATAAGGCATGAGCACTCGGCTCAAAAATATAATTGCCAACAAGGTTATTATATTTTCGCCGCTTGAGGTTCTCAGCAGCCGCAGCGGCAGTACCAGCACAGCACGACGAGCTAGGAAGATGGGATGGCGCAAGAGTATCGACACAAGTAGCGTCCCACACTAAAGGCCTACCCATCTTCCATGGAAACAAAGACATACCGTCCGGTCGCTTGCCATCGTCGCGTGCCAGGCCATTGGGTTCTAGTACGGCTGGAACGCCGACGGCGACAAGAGCGCGTCGGATACTGTCGTTGATGTTTGCGTGCCGTGCAAAGCGACCCGCAATTCGACTGCATGAGAGGCCGTGGTGCCCGAGGCTGTTGACAGCTTCGCCACAGTGACAGCTGACAATTATTATTGTTTATAAATGTATTTATTTTGACATAATTTTGTGTTGATTAAAATATAGTGTAGATATACCATGAACTATGCGTGTAATGTGTGTATATTACATTTTATTATACATACAATGTATTATTATATTACATTGTATGTATAAGCGTGTTAGTTAATGTGTAATATTTTATATGTTATGTTATGGTAATTCACCTGTATTATATTTATATAATTATGACTAATTGTTTAGTAAGATATATATATACATTGAATTATTTGTTGTATGTTTTGTGACAATGTAAATTATTAATTGGTACCACGTTACAATTACACATATACCACAGCTTATACAGCCATATCTATCAACATAAAAGAAAAGAAAACCACCCTAAGACTAAATTGTCACTATCTCAATTTAAATTTGCTGTGGGTTGTAACTTTTTCGCGTAACTACGTCCAATTATGAAATAGAATCTTGCTGATGAAAGAGGTAAACCTCCATACTATTGGTATACTTTGGCTTCAAGGAAATCGTGACGTTTTGTGTATTTTAAAATAAATATAATAGGAGTATTTATTTTCCTTATTATCACTACGTCACATATTTTTAGGGTTCCGAACAAAAACGGAACCCTTATAGGATCACTCGGGTGTCTGTCTGTCCGTCTGTCACAGCCAGTTTTCTCCGGATCCACTGAATCGATTCTGTTGAAATTTGGTACACATAATAATATGGACTTCTGTGACCCAAACACGGACGCGTTACGTAAATTATTAAATTGTTAGTATGGGGGTCCTTTTTGGGGGACAAACTAGAAAATTACAAAAAAAAGTTGTTTTGAACTTTATCAAATGAAAAAGCTTACTGTGAGGGTTTTATTTTTCATAATTTTAAAATAAATGGTTTTGAAGTTATTCAAGAAATTAGACGACAAATGACCATACCCCCCCTTATCTCCGAAACTACTAAGCCTAAAATTTTGAATAAAATAGAGATAATAGATATTTACCTATAAATTACAGAAATACCTATAAAAAATCTATAACAAAATAAAAAAAATAAAAATTCGTTCGGAACCCTTTGCACGCGAGTCTGACTCGCACTTGGCCAGTTTTTTTTTATACTATTGTTAATTACTAATTTCTTAAAATAACAAACTAAATACACTTAAAATAGAAAATAAAACTCCTAACTAAAATATGGCATCAAAAAATTCGTCCGCATCGCTGTTGACTGGAAGTGAGCCCAAAATACTGGCGGCATTACCACTTTGAATGGCATTGCTTATCCTCTATCCGAGGTGAAAACCAGCCCTTGGGTCTCACGAAGTGTCAACTAAGCGTTAAGCTAGTTCTTTAAATAACACATGAAATATCTCGCACTCGGACCCCATGGTTGGACCATGGGGTCCGAGTGCGAGATATTTTAAATTTAATAAAAAAAAGATACTTCTCAATTTGACCTCCATAAAAACTGGTTCTATGAGGAAAGACAAAGATACGTAGCTTAAACTTATAACAATAAAAAACATCACTTACCTTTGTGTTAAAAATATCAACTTATTACAAGCAAGTCACATATCTATCAAAATTTAATAAATAAAAGTTAAAATATAGGAATTAAATATTCACGTTAATTAAACATCACAATATACTAAGCAACATCACGCTTCTAAGTCAACTCCGAACTGGTCTAAGTGGTCAAGTTACACCAATGACCAATTGATAACGTCGTGTGGCAGTGGTGGGGAGGGGGGGGGGTGAAGCCACTATAGTGAAGTATTAAACTTGAAAAGCGATTCTAAATAACAGGGGTCACAAGGCAACGATTGAGGATATAACTCAGCTTTATATGAACTGCAATGGTCCCGGACGACATTTGTAGATCTTCGGCAGTCGTCACGGATTTACTGACGTCAGAAAATGTGCCTTGAAGTACCGTGATACCGGTTGTGGAGGTCAGGTAGGCAGTCGCTCCACGTACAGAACTAGTATTCAGCTGAAACCGGATTGACTTGAAGCCGACCCTAATATAGTTGGAAAAGAAGATGATGCTGAAATACGAACTGCAACTGACGTTATACGCATCTGTATGTAGTTCTCCAGACCGAGTTTTGGCTACGACACCCAAACTCAGCGGACTCCAACCTCGCTGGTTGTCTATGTGACGTCACATTAAATTGAATGCGGCGCCCTCTGCAGCTATAAAGTCATAACCTAAAAAATAAATATTTCTAAATAAAGCCACGCTGGGTATGATGTTTTTTCCTCACCTCAAAAAGTGCTTAACGCGCCTAAAGAAGTTTTACGCTCAACGCGACTAAAGAAATTTTCACTCAAAAAAAAGAAAAAATACAACAGACTTCTTTAAATTTATTTTTGGAAGCCGGTGTTTTTGGTTTTGTGCTTTCGTTTACCTACTTCTGAAATTAAATTTATTTTATACTTTGTAGTGTTTTATTTAGATGTCGGTTGTTTTTTTTTTTGTAAAATAAGTTTCTTTTTAATGTTTAAAAAATATTATCCGTTCGGAACCCTTTGCACGTGATTCCGACTCGCACTTGGCCAGATTTTAGAACTTAAAACTTCTTTAGGGGCGTTGAGCACTTTTTGGGTGAGGAAAAAACATTGATTATGCGTCATCGTCATGTCACCGAACGCTTTCCATCTACACTAATATTATAAAGAAGAAAGATTTGTATCTTAAAAACTACTGGACCGATATTCAAAATTCTTTTGCCGTTAGAAAGCTATATAATCATTGAGTAGAATAGACTATAGAATATTTATCAAAAAAGTTAGGGATCCGTATGAAAAATTCGATAATGTAATCAAAGGTGTGAAAATAAATACCAAAAAAGATCCTTATATCGCGTACGATGCGAAAACTATCACTACATCGTACAAAACAAAGTCGCTTTCTCTGTCCCTATATCCCTATAATAGATAGAGTGATTGAAGGAGAAGGTTTATATGTATAATAACATCCATTAAATAGTGGAGAAATACTGTTATTTTTGAGGTTTCTAATGTGATGTCGTAAATAATTACATTTTATGACGCAGACGACGTTGCGCGGGTCAGCTAGTTGACAATAAAGCAAAGTGATGTAGTACATTTTTATAGAAGGCATCAATATCTACAAAAAAGTCCATAAGGGTATATATCTAACTGTTATGGTTAAATCACAATGACCGCTTTTTGTTCAAATTATTCAATCAAAACCCGGGTGAAACGGAATAGCGGTGATTTTAGAAATAAGAAATATGTGTTACTCAGTTTTCACTTCTATCGGCAGTACCCGGATTGCCATATTTTTTTATTTAATACAGACTTGTAGAAATGCGCTTAAATCAACCCGATGTAAGAGCATCTTTGTAAAAAGCATTTTCGCTAATTTGCTGTCCGTATCTTCTTTGCATCGAATTGAAAGGTGGACTTGTCGAAGGACGTTGATACGTAACTTTAAATGTCTATATATAACTTTTTCCTGGCCACCAATTTTAATTAAAGACTAAATGTTGCTCAAGAATAAGCGTAATTCCAATATAATTTGTTCCGTAGGTAAGAAGATTAGTGTGAACAAAAAGACAGACAAAAAAAATGCTTTTTTGAGTTCTATACGCTTTTTTTATCACTTCTACTCGATTTTTAGTATTTTTGTTTAATGTCCAGAAATTACGGTTTCCACTGTTTCATTATATGTATAGATTATAAACAAATCACCTTCATAATACGGGCTCAGGATAGGCAAATGAAAGAAAGCACAGTATAGAATAAAAATTAAATTTATTGTAGCTATTAAACAAACTTTCAGTCCAAATACTCCAACAACCAATCCTGATACTTATCCACGTCTGTGAAGATTGTATACTGATTAGGATCACAGAAAGTGGTTTCAAATCCAACTTGAGTGAGATGCACAATGCCCCGGACATACCACGACCCTGACAACTGGCTAGTGGCACCTGGTGTATCCGGCACGAAGATCATGAAACCACCTCCGCTGTCACCGTTGCAAGCTGAGGTTCCTAAAACAAGAAGATATTGGTAATTTAGAGGGAATACGGAATACGGTGTAAAGTCACGCAAACCTCCGTTCTTCTTCTTCTCGTGTGCCTAAGGTCTAACGACACCACACACCCTAGTGTCAGAGTTCCTAAACCGCCTCAAGGGCCTCTGACAAAGTTTATTTGAAGACCGCTCTTTGGCGGCCGGGACCACCGGTTTATAATGACTTCCGAACCACGGAATCATCTTTTTATCAGACAATCAGGTGATTCAATCCTGCAGTGTCCTAGCCAAACTGGAAAAGAACTTTGCAAAGTATGTTTCCCGTGGGAATCGAACCCACGACTATGTGGTTAAGCGTTTTCCTTGTGACCTGGTAGTCGTGTAGGTAGGCAGTTAACCTCCGTTAAAATGAGGGGGGGATCCTCCGACCAGACGGTTGCTGTGTCTGGTGGGCAAATGCCTGTTGGTTGATTTTGGACTGTTTTATATATGCTGGATTTCGTTCAGTAATTCGCTGTTGGTGGGATAGATGGTGCTATGGTACTTTTTGCTGCCGTACTTATATCGCTTCGTTAGTTCTTCTGTGGTGGCATTGCTGTCGCAACAGTTATGATTATAAGTTACATTCTACTGTTTCACGGACTCAATCGAATAGATATAAGATAACACAAATACTGCTGTTCGATTCTGTAAAGATGTCGAAGTGAAAGCTTGGGTGAAGTGATCACGAAGTGAGCTGTCAATCCATTTAATCAAGATAGAATGACAGCCCACTTCGCGATCACTTCACCTAAGCCTCACTTCGACATGTTTGCAAAATCGACTGACTGAACCTCGAGGCAATTCGATCTCAACAGGTTAAAGAATATTATAACGAAATATTTTCCGTTAAAACAAAATGGCAACAAAAACATGCGCAGGCTATCCAAATATTGTAAGTGACGACAAATACCTAATTTGCAAGTCCTGTGACGATATACCTATTGTGTGCTAACATATCACCACCAAAATTAAAAAAAAATGGAAAATGGAGCTAAACTCAACTAGCAACGCCCAGCCTGCTGCAAGAAGCGCCCTAAGATGGGAAATTTAAGTACCCCAGCGCGCTCCGGGGCCGTTGAGAATATAATTAATCCTTCATCGACCCCCAATGAAATAATGCAAGAAGATGGCCTCGTCACTAAAAGGAACAAAGGTCAAAAACGTAAAAAAAACTCTTCACCCAATGCTAGTGATCTTTCGCCGATAAATGACTGCTCCAACAGTGCTGAGAAACAGATGCTACCATTAATACGTTCTGAAATAGTTGAGGTCATACACATAGAGCTGCCTAAAATCCCTGGAAACTGAGTTTCAACCACCCAAGGATCAGATCTCCGAACTTGTCACCATAGTCCAAATTCATCGACAAAAAATATGATGAAATATCCGAGCTTCTGAAATCCCGCGAGCAGGACATAATGACTCTCAAAAAGGAAATCACGATCCTGCGAACATCAGTGAACGGGTTAATTACTCGCCTATCTTCTCTTGAGCAACTTACTCGGGAATCAAACCTTGAAATTCATGGTCTACCTTACTGCCCACACGATAAGAAGAAGATGGTCTACCTAATCACAAATCTGAAAACCTAGCTCTGACAGTTTCTCAAGTTGGAAAAGTAGTCTCACAACCGATAAAAGACGCTGAAATTCAATCCTGCTTCCGCGTGCCAAAATTAAAACTAAACAGTGTTTTACCTCGCACTATAGTTGTTAAACTGCATAGTCCTCGCTGCCGAGAGAGTCTGCTATCGGCTGTCGCCAAATACAACAAGGCTAAAAATAATGGCGAAAATCTGAATACCGGTGATCTTGGTATAGGTGGAAAGAAAAAACCTGTATACATCAGCGAGCATTTGTCACCTGAAAAGAAATCCCTTCATGCAGCAACGCGTATCAAGGCTAAAGAACTATCATACAAATTCGTCTGAATAAGGAACGGGAATATTTTTGTCAGGAAGAGTGAAACCGACCAAGCCAAGATTATAACCAGTCAGGAGCCTCTTGACAAACTGCATTAGAAGAATTACTTGTAAGTCGTCTCCAATCCAAAATTAAATGCTTTATATAATTTACCTGTTATCAATGACATTTCTAAATTTGTATTACCAGAATGTAAGAGGTTTGAATACTAAAACTGTCGATTATTACCTAAATGTCATAAATAATAATTTTAACATAATCTGTCTCACGGAGACTTGGCTATCCTTCTCTGTATACGACCGAGAACTGTTTGATGACCGATATGAAGTATATAGGCGTGATAGGGAAACTAGCGGCTTTCACCCCAAAAAGTCTGGGGGCGGAGTACTTATAGCAGTAAACAAACAGCTTCAATCCCGGCGATTATTATGAACTCGAAAGTGATTGTGAGGATC
Organism: Lacanobia wlatinum; assembly: GCA_947578705.1. NCBI lineage: Eukaryota > Metazoa > Arthropoda > Insecta > Lepidoptera > Noctuidae > Lacanobia > Lacanobia wlatinum. Next base: position 18,372,114 of record OX388046.1, on the reverse strand, counting down.
TGTGGGTTTCAGTGGACATTAAGAACTCGACTATTAAAACGAAATCAATACTGATTTTTTGCACATGCTTGCCTCCACCTATTCAAAAACATATATTGGACCATTACGTCTATAATGGGAATAAATTTTCGAGACACACAATGAAGTTGTCATCCTGGGTGACTTCAACCTAAGCTGTATTAAGTGGTCTGCATCTAATAGTTCCTCTCATTCGCTTATTGATGACGCTAATGATAGTTCTTATGCCATGATGTTCACTGCTTAACTTCATGGCTTTAATACTACAACAAAAGGGTAAAATTCTAGATCTTGTGCTTACTGATGGTAGCGTAGATAAAGTGGTAACTAGTGACACCCTTCTATCTATTCCTGACGAATTGCATCCACCTCTAGATATCTCTTTGTCTTCTACACTAATATTATAAAGAGGAAAGATTTGTTTGTTTGTTTGTTTGTTTGTTTGAATTGAATAGGCTCCGAAACTACTGAACCGATTTGAAAAATTCTTTTAGCATTGGATAGCTACATTATCAGGGAGTAACATAGGCTATATATTATCCCCGTATTCCCACGGGAACGGGAACTACGCGGGTGAAACCGCGTGACATCTACTAGTATACTATATGCAACAATGTGATTCCTAATAACAACCAGCGGCTAAACTTTTTGAAAGCCGATTATATTAGAATCAACAAAGAACTTAATAAGGTTGATTGACATGAAATATTTGGCCCAGGTGATGATAAAGATGCAATGCTTGACACATTTTACCAGACCTTACGAAACATCATAAGCATTTACATACCCAAAAAAAGAATACTCTATAAAAACTATCCCATATGGTATAATAAAGGTCTGATACGAATACTGCGGGAAAAAAACAAATTCAGAATAAGATTTAAGAAGTATGGCAATCCTCGTGACCAGTTGACTTTGAGATCCTTCGAAAAAGAACTAATACTGTGAGCCGCTGTATTTATCAGACTTACTTGACTCGTTTGGAATCATCTCTGAGGTCAAATCCTAAACTGTTCTGGTCACACATTAAACATAAAAAAGAAAACTCTGGATCCTATCCATCTCCAATGAGCTTAGATAACGACACAGCTTTTGCGGGGCCTGATATTTGCAATCTGTTCGCCAAAAATGTCTCTTCTGTGTATACGGACGGCTGTCATTAGACATTTTTGGCGAACATTTTTTCACCCAGAAACACCACAACCTTCTCATGTGACAATAGTAACTTGATAAACATGTGCGCAGTCACTTTCACAAAGATACAGGTATATCGAGCACTGAAAAGACTTGGCTGTTACAAAGCCGCTGGCTCTCATGGCATTCCTTCCATTTTTGCTAAAATGTGTGCAGAGGCTTTATCAGAGCCTCTAAGAATTATCTACAATCAGTCCTTAAAAACTGTTAACTTCCCTAAAATCTGGAAGCAAGCGCTCATTGTTCCAGTACCGCAAACGAGTGACAAAAATCTGGTAAAGAATTACAGACCGATTTCAATTCTTCCGGTATTTGCCAAAATCTTCGAGTCTCTCTTATGCCCAGTGATATCCGCCCACGTTAACGAAAGCATTATATCACAACAGCACGGTTTTATGAAGGCCAGGTCCACGGTTACGAACTTGATGCTTTACCATAACTATCTGGCCCAGATGTTGGACTCCTGGGTCCCAGTCGATGTCATTTATACGGATTTCTGTAAAGCCTTTGACAAGGTAAATCACGCGCGTCTGATCGGGAAACTGTCCAATATTGGCATAGGAGGTAACTTGCTTAAATGGTTTACTTCCTATTTATCAGATCATACCGCGACAGTGGTAGTTAACGGTTACTCCTCTAATCCCTTTGCCACGAAGTCCGGAGTACCTCAGGGTTACCACTTAGCTCCCATTCCATTCAATATATTTGTAAATGACATAAATAACTGTTTCAAGCATTCTGAGTTTTTCTTATACGCTGACGACCTTAAATTAGCCAGAGCAATCAACCCACCACTGGATTCAGTTCTCCTGCAAGAAGATCTCGACAGACTCTCTGTTTGGTGTGACAAAAATCAAATGACACTTAATGTCGAAAAATGTTTTGATATAAAACTCCATAGAAATAAATCTGCGCTACACACCAAGTATAAACCAAACAATAACATTCTTGCAGAAGTCGACGAAATAAAGGATCTTGGAGTTGTTTTTGACAAGGGCCTTAAATTTAACCTGCATATTGACAGAATGATAACCAAACAATTCAAAACGCTTGGTTTCATCCTGAGAAATTGCAAGGGATTTAAAAGGTCCTCAACAAAAATAATGCTGTACCGATCCCTTGTCCGGAGTGGCTTAGAATACTGTAGCTCAATATGGAACCCCAGTTATGACATTTACAAAAAAAATATGGAAAAAATACAAAAGCGTTTCCACTGGCACCTATCATACAGCTGCAACTTAGCTAAAAAAATTCCCAGATATACGGATCGCCTGAAGTACTTTAAAGTGGTCTCCTTAAGCGTTAGGCGGCAACTTCTTGACCAAATGTTTTACGCAAACTTATTAATGGAGAGGACGACTGTTCAGATTTAGTGTCACAATACTTCTAAGTGTTCCCGCAAAATACCCTCGGCCAAGTAAATACAACCTTTTCCGCTCGCGACAGAGCAAAACTAAACTGGGGAAATGCTCCCCACTGAACAGAATACTGGCCGAGTACAACATTATAGCTAAGGTCTGCTCCATCGACATTCTCCATGATAAGAAACAGAATTTCAAGAAAGCTATCTTGACATATCATTCCCAAAAAGGTGGCCAAAACTGAATAACTATTTTTTTTTCTTTTCGTAATATTTTTTTTCTTTCTGCTTTTTGTAATAATTAATATTTTTAATTTTAATTTAATCTTATTTCATTTAATTTATTTTAACTTAATTTAATGTCTCTTTGTATTTGTAATGTCTAATTATCATTTATTTTGTTATTTAATTTAATTTAATCTGATTGTATGATCTCTTATTTGTCTTGTTGCTTTGACTGTGTGTATTCATTTAATGTACTTTGTTTGTTTTCTGTATTATTCTGTTTTATTCAATATCTCTGACTTTTTTAATTTGATTTAATTCAATTTATTTTCAATCTGACATTGTAATTTATACTATTTAATTTTTTACGTTGCTCTCTTATATTTTTAATATTTTCAAATCTTTAGTTTACACCTTTTCCTGCAATATTATACAGTAATGTTGTGGTTGTATGTAAGTGTTGCAGCACTAGAACGTATTTTTTTGTAATGATTATTAGCTTTAAGTACAGTGTATGCAATGTTGACGATCCTAATAAATAAAAATAAATAACCAGTGGCAGACAGAAGTGACGTCACAGTCCGTCGCGCGAAAATTTAAAGTATCGGTTTAAAAACGCAATTTTGGCAGTAAATTAAAGTGTTTTCATATTTTATTTATGTGGTGGTCTGTTCTAGATGGAGTTCTTTAAAATTAAAGCAAAAATAGAAATATTGCATGTTTCCTATTGGAAACATACACCCTATGATTTACTATTTTATTATATGTATAGGTATAGTTACAGGTGTATAGATATAGAATGTCCCTACTTATATACTAATACACATGGTGGAATTCATTAGCGTTAAGTCTGCAATATAAGTAGAACTAACCAATAGTGGTGAAGCACAAAAATGCAGAACTCAGATATTGTAAACAGTACGATACATTTAGCGCCGAGGCTATAAATACAAGTTAGTACGGGAGGTAACGTTGCATTTTAGGTAGTGATTTTAAGCCGATCGACTGGCATCTTATTCAATAAATCTTGAACGAGCAATAAGAGAACAAAGCGTCCGTTGGCGTAGCTGTAGTGGGTTTGGGTGTGGTTGGTTACGAAAGTTGTAAAAGCATAAAAAAATAAAGTCCGCCGGCTGAAACCTTTTATATGAATAGTTGACATCATACTGAGTTGACACACTAGTTTCTGGTATACCCTTTTTTGTTATTTCTATGTACCGTGCGTGTTTCATATATGTGCTATATAAATTTTATTCTTTCTTTCTAAAACAATCGTCAGCTGCATGGTGGAGGGTGGAATATGCGTCAGCTGTTAGCATAAACTTGTAGAAAAAAATAGAAAAAAAAAGTATTAGTACGCCGAATGAAACTTAACTAGGCAAGTTGTTTACATTATTGAAAGTACGAAAAGAACAGTCAGCTGCTTGTGTAGCGGTGGAAAGACCGTCAGGTGACGCAGTAAAGATTAAAAATATTGAAGCATTGCTACTACGCTGTTTCTTTTTAAACACATATATCGTAATAGATTCTGGAGCTGCTTGACACACGACTGGAACTTGTGTTGACGGCGATGGTGTGCGTTGTGTGAACTTACTCGCAGATAGCGGATTGACAGTCGTGTGTGCCGTAGTGAACGGTAAGAAGCGTGTATCCTTACAATTGTTGCTGGTGTGCTGTAGAGATACGGTGTGCGTGTGTGCTAGCTACGCTTCTCACGCGGAGGATCTAACTTCACACTGGTTCTGGGCGCCTGTTACTTTTGTTGCTCACAAGATTTTAATTAAAATTAAAATATTGTGTGCAGATTAAATAAAAATAAAATGTTTGTATGCAACAAAATTTGAATGTATTAAAAATAATAATTTTATCTAATATGTAAGAAGCAATCGCTACTGTAGACACATCCGAACAGTTCGGAAATCCGGGGGGAGAGGAAAAAGGTTTAATTGCGTTACAACTCACCATTAGAAAATCCCGCACAAAACTTTTTGGGGTTTAGTTTCTTACTATAGAATATTGGGTTACTCTTCAAGCAGTCCAACTCTGATACCATAGGAATGTTTATTCGCTGCAAATCGTTGGACAGTTCATTTTCGCTATTCAATCCCCAACCTACCACCTGAAAAATGAATTATAATAATTACCATGTGTCCTCCATGGATTTCATATTGAACTTATATCGGAGGTGGTTGGTACATCTCTTTCGGCATCATAAGCCATTGATATTGACATTACTGTGAGCGTACTTTGGAAAATCTTGCTAGTTAGACAAAAACGTTTGTGTTTAAGAGCCCTATTACAATTTGACTGTATTTTTTGCGTATAATGACCAATTTCGGCTTTCTTATTCTCAGAAACTGAAATATTTAGACAACTTTGGCTTATTGGGTAGTTTTTGTTCTTCTATTCGTGTCGATTGACTCTTACTAAATTTTGTCCGACCAGTATTGAGCAACTTGTATAGCTATATCATTGGCCTCGTTAAAATTTTTGATGGTGCAGGTTGTTGTGCATGACGGGCAATTAAGGAGGTGATGCATGTCCTGTGAAGGGGCTCCGCACTGGCACTGCATTTGGGATGGATGGAGAATGCCCCATTTAGCCAGGTTTTGTTTACAACGTCCAACCTGGGTCCGCAGTTAGTTAAGAGATTTGGCCACTGAAGTTCGCGTCCAGGGGGCAGATGTTCTGCAGGGGGGATAAAATATGGAAGGGGAGGTTGTTTGTGCCTCCACAGAGCATATTTCTCATCTTTCTTTTTTTTTAAGGATGGGAAATCATCAAATGACTCCTCCCGCTCTAGGTGAAGCAGAAGGAAGTGTCAGACTCTTACTGACTAAAACCCATCCATGTTCCTCCTAATGCCCTTTGCGTTCCAGGGCCGTGGTGACTCTTTCGAATAAATTCCTCTACCCCGGCATACACTGGCCCTAGTGGGCCCCGTCTTTTATGCTGACAGCTCTTTGAGGAGCGCGTGGAACTCAGCCCGCCGTCGACCCAGGCCTGTTTCTGATCGGACGGCGAGCCACCCAATGCTCGCCGTCTACAGGCCCGCGAGGACACGGCGGTGTTCCGCCCAAGCAGGGCAGACCTCCACCGTATGCTCCACCGTGTCTTCCGGGCGATCCTCGCAGTGTTGACACCCGGGCGTATCCTCCCGCCGAATTCGAAACAGGTACCTCCCAAAACAACCGTGTCCGGTGAGTACCTGCGTCAGGCGGTCACTCCTCAAAGAAGGGACTTATCGCCGCAATTGTGGCGTGCCCAGCGCTGGGTTCCGACAGTCGTTGTCTCCATACTGCCATGAGATTCTGCTGGAGCTCCGTCCGCCGTGCTACGATTTGCCGCGGCAGAGGAGTCTCGCCTTTCTTCTCGCCGGATCTTTTCAACGACTATCGCAACCCCGCGTGTCATAGCGTCGGCCGCCGCCTGGTGCGACCCCCCCTGCGCCAGGACCAGCGTGTCGTCAGCATAGCAGACAACGCTGACGCCATTAGGGAGGTCGGCGCGCAGCACCCAGTCGTAGCTGATGTCCCACAGGAGCGGTCCCAAAACCGAGCCCTGTGGAACACCGCACGACATCTCTCGCCGGTTCTACTCTCCCAGGTGACCGGGGTAGATGACGGCTCTGTCGGTCAAGTAATCCTCAACTACGCGACGGAGGTAGGTCGGCATCCGGAGATACCGAAGTGCCTCCTGATGCAACTCCAGGACAGGGTGTTGAAGGCATTGGCGATGTCTAGAGACACCGCCAAGACGACCCCGCCCCGGGAAACCGCGTCCCCCGTCGAGAGGGCTCTCACGCGCATGATGGCGTCCACCGTTGAGCGGCCCGAGCATATCTCTCATCTGCCACACTGTCTTTTGACGAGGTCGTACATTTCATGAAACTTTTACGGTTTTTTAGGCGTCCAGGTATTGGTTGGTGACAATACAGGGGGTGAAGCCCGTCTTGTTCCTGTTTCTCCTTCTCAATATGGCTTGCTACTTCGCGGCGGACATGGAGCTATTCCTGCCAATGGGTACAACATCATGAGAGGGGTTGGTTTTAGGCACCCAGTTACAATGCGACAGGTATCATTTAGGGCTAAGCCTACTTCTTTGCCATGGGCGAAACAATGCCACACTGAGCATGCGAACTCCCCAGCTGAAAACGCGAGACATAGGCCAGTTGTGCGAAGGACCTGTGGAGACGCTCCGTAGCTAGTGGATGTCAGGCGGCGCAGGATGTTGTTTCTAGTCCCAACTTTTTGTTTAGTTTTTAGACAGTGAAACTTGTTTGTCAGGGACCTATCCACAGTAATGCCCAGGTAGCGAAGTTGAGAACAGTGCTCTATGTCAGCGCCTTGCCACGAGATACTAAAAGCCCTATTTGACTGACGGTTGCGGAGATGGAAAGCACAGGACTGGGTCTTAGAAGGGTTTGGCCGTAGTGCATTTTCATCGTAAAATTTTCCAAGCGTTTCCAGAGCTCCCATCAGTTTTTCTTCGGCATCTTCGAAAGTAGATGTCTGGGCGGCTAAAGCAAGGTCGTCAGCATAAAGAAAGCGCTGCGTAGTTGAGAATAGTTATTCGTATAGTGCATAGCGGCCTCACTTTTTGCATTTTTTTCTTATCAAAAATGTCGCTAATTAGTCGCCAAATATAAGAATTAGTCGGTCACTGGTTCAAAAGTTATAAGGGTTTATAGGTGGCCGGTCTGGGGTGCGCCTACCCCAGTTTGGTCCATTTGAATCTCAGAAGCTAGGGCACCTAGCGAAGATTTGTTTTCTCTCCCAAATTTAGTCCCTAATTAGTCGCAAGTTTTCGCCAAGTCACAGATTTAGTCGGGTCTTAGTTTATAATATATATTGAGCTCAATTTTTAAGGTAGGTATAGTCCTGGAGCCAAATCGAAGAGGAATCTCTTCGAACAAATTGACAAGAAAATAATATTTCTATTAATATGTGAATATTATTTTCTTGTCTTTTAGTTTTATCGGTCTAAAGTCCATTGAATTATCAGAGAGACATAAATTCTCAATCCTTCCATCTAGTTCTTGGACATTACCTGAGGCTCTAGACAAAGTGCCATTCTATCAGCGAATGCGACTGTCGAAATGCCAAAATATAAGGGACTAATGGACGTCACGCGGTTTCACCCGCGTAGTTCCCGTTCCCGTGGGAGTACGGGGATAATATATAGCCTATGCTACTCCCTGATAATGTAGCTATCCAATGCTAAAAGAATTTTTCAAATCGGTCCATTAGTTTCGGAGCCTATTCAATTCAAACAAACAAACAAATCTTTCCTCTTTATAATATTGGTGTAGATTGATCACGTGACATTTCGACAGTGTTTGTCAATCCCATTCATTTTTGACGTTTTGACAATCGCTTTCGCCACGCTACCGCTGACAGAATGTCACTTGTCTAAAGCTTCTGTGCTGGGTCGACCCACTGTCGTTTGCGTTTTAATTTTTACGTTTAATTTTATCTATTTCTGCTGCAAGAAACCAAACGATAAAAATATCGACAAACGTCATAATAACGAGACCAAATCTTGTAATTGAAAAATTGTACCAAGTGTGTTTTACTAAATATACTTGGTACAATTTTTCAATTACAATCTAATTTTACCCTAAAAATGATTACCCAATGAGTACTATTTTGTACCTTTCCTGAAAAATTTGTACCTCTCACGGCGTAAACGAAACTTCACGAAAACACTGGCCATGCCTGTACTCCAAAACTTCAACAGTTACATCATTCTGATCAAAGCAGTATTTAGTACCCAATTTAGTACCTCCAAAAATCAACAATGGGTGACGAAGATCTTAGTAGTTTTTTTACAAAATAGTTTTTCATTTTTGACATTTAGTTCGCCTGAATAACTTAAATACTTCAAGTCAAGTTGCAACTGTATTTCGTGCAGGCGCTTCATTATTATTTATATTATTATATAAAATTATGTTATTAAATAATATCATTTAGGCCAAGCAGGTAAATTATTATTATTATATGTTCTTTAAGATATTTTAGAAAGATATTACTTGTATAAATACCGATTAAAAATCCGATTTAAATTGAAGCTACTTCTTTTAACAACCTTACCAAACTTCCCAGAAGTAAATATTTAAATGAAAACTGATGTCAGGACACCTGACATCACTTTTCTCTCTCATGGTTCAATTTTTCATCTTTAATATCAGAATCTGAGCTGGAGTCGTCAGTTTTTCTTTCTTCAATGTTTTTTTGATCTTCTTTTGTTACAGAATCAACCTCTTCATCAAATAAATTGTCATTGTGTCTTTTTAACCCGGTGCCCAAAACTCAGCATATGGGTCGTAATATGGGTCGACGACGCGGATTCGAGTTGTGGGCACCCGAAAAAAATATGTTTCGACCCATATACTGAGTGATGGGCACCGATGGGCACTAAAAGAGATAAGGATAAAAAAAGACTTTTAGGATTCATTAAAAAGTTTAAATTCTCTCTAGTTTTGGAGTAAATTTGGTCACTTGAATATAGATAGTTGGTGGTTCTTGAATATATTTTAAAAAGAAGTTTTTTGATTTTCCAAAGAAATTGTACCTTTTCTTCCTCTTTTCATGTTCAATAAATATTTCTTTAGTAACACAAAGATATACACTTACAAATCTGAATACGGTAAATCTGATAATTGTTAATAAAAGTAACCGTAATCCTTTTTTAAGACATGTACCTTCATTACAAATAGCTAGTAATTATTATGTGGGTAGTTTGTTTTTTAGGCCTCAGAGTAACTAATAGTAATATTGAAAAGAAAATAAATTTATAGAACGCATAATAATTTTCCTGCTTCACCTGTCTAAGTATTATTAAATTAGAATTAGAATTAGAATTTATTTCCAACGTACTTAAATGTTACATTGCATACCACAACTTAAGACTAAGTATAAATCAAAATAGGTAGGTACTTACAATTAGCTTACAAACATACGTTCTTAAATATTATATAATTATTTCGTGTGTTAAAAAATGAGTTTTGGTTTGAAACTCGAAACTATACAAAAATTATCTTCGAACCAAGTTAACATAAAGTAAACTACTTGGCGGTATACAGGTATAAAATCTTTACCTTCCGAGCTAGTCAAAGACTGTGTTACGGCAAGGTAAGGATTCTCGCTCCAGAAATGCCAACCGTTAGCATATTGAAATAAAGACAATTTTCCACTGTTTATGGTCAGAAAGAGATATACAAAAGATGCGATAACAGCTAACGAGTTTGGCGTAAACAAGTAGTACATGCAAAAATATCAGACCACTTGAATTATAACTAAACAGATACTTACTAGAATAAATGTAGTCTAATATTGAATGCACCACTTTTGTATATGTATGTATTTTTTTTTTATACTTATATGAACACAACGATTAAACATATTTTTCACTAATGTATTTAACTATAATAATGTAATTTATATATCTTGTCTATTTTGTCGTGTATTATTTGCATACTTAAATAATGTGTGCTTGGACTTATATTTGTATGATATAATATAAATGATAAATTTCCATATTTTGACAAATAGGGGTATAAAATAAATAACATAGCATATATCCTATATACATATTTTTATGAATTTTTCAGTCCTATCATAATCCAATTTACCCAGAAACTCATCCAGTGCCTTTCTACAAACATAACTATTCATATCTTTTAGGGGTTTTATTTTACTAACGCGATTGTACAATAACGGAGCCAGGAAAAAAGAGAAACTCTGTGCAAATGTTGTCTTACATGCTGGGACAATATACACCTCATGTGATCTTCTGGTAGATTTATTAGTTGGTATTTCACGGATATGTTGTTTTAGAACTATATTCTGTATAAAGAGTTGACGAACGTTTAGGACTTCGAATTCTTTGTATAGTGCAGACGTCGGATACCTAAATTCCTTGAAATTAATAACTTTTAAAATACATCGGTGTACCCTTTCTATTTTTATGATAGTACTTTTCTTAGCACCACCCCAAGCAGAGATACCGTAAGAAACTATTGAACGACATAGTGTAAAATAAACCGTTCTATTAGTGGTTTTATCCTTTAGATTTCTAATTTTTTTAAAAATCGGTATCAATTTGCGTATTCGAGATTTTAAGTTGCTAATGTGCTGCTTCCAATTTAAATTTTTATCGATTTCTATGCCAAGATATTTAGTACTATCAGTTGAAGCTAACAATGAACAATCGCAATTATTAGTATTCTCACAATTAGAATAATGAGCTTTCAAGGTGAAATCTGAGGGAGGTTGTAAATTATTTTTTATACTGAAAGTTATATATTTTGTTTTTAAAAGATTTATGGTAAGTAAGTTGTGATCAAGCCATTTAATTATCGTCTGAAGTCCTTGCTCGGCTGATGACTTGACGTCGGCCCATGTAGCATGCTGGAATAAGATTACCGTATCATCAGCGAAAGTAGTCACCTTGGCGTTGGCTATTTCAATATTACAAAGGTTATTTACATAAATAAGAAACATTGTCGGTCCAAGGACAGATCCCTGAGGAACACCGAAATTAACAGGTTTTTTAGAGCTAAAAATATTACCGATTTTTACAGTCTGTGACCTGTTTGTCAGGTAGTCCTGGAAAAGATTAAGTGGAATTCCTCGAATACCTATGGCCTCTAATTTACAAATGAGTAGGGGAATTGAAACAGTATCAAATGCCTTGGCTAAATCTAGGAAGACACCAAGGCATTTTTTCTTGTAGTCAAGATTGCCAGCTACAGTTGTAACCAAGCTCTCAACTGCATCTATGGTCGATTTATTTTTCCTAAATCCAAATTGGTTTTTAGAAAGAATGTCATTCCTATCTAGATAATTAATTAGCCGCTTATTTATAATCTTTTCGAGAATTTTGGCAAAAGTAGGCAAAAGTGATATTGGACGATAATTAGTGATACTGTCTCTTTCTCCTGATTTGAATATAGGTATAACCAATGAGTCTTTCAGTACATTTGGAAACTTCCCGGAAGAAAAACATAAATTGAATATATGTGTTAAAGGTGTAATGACAAATTTAGAAGTTTTTTTAATAAACTCAGCGGAAATTCCGTCCCATCCAGTAGACTTCGTATTTTTTAAAGACAAAATAGTTTTATGTACCTCTGCTTCATCAGTCTCCCATAACATAAATGAGTTCATAGGACTATTTGTAAACTTATTTTTGTGCACAAGATCATTCTCAGTAAGCTGTAACTTTTGCAGAATATCGTTAGACAATTTAGAGCCCAAATTAACAAAAAAATTATTTATGAAGTCCACAGATTCTTGCGGTGTTGACTTTAATTTTAATAATTCAATTGGTACTTGCGACTTATTCGATACTTTTAAATTACATACACGTTTTATAACATTCCATGTTCCTTTTATGTCATTTCTGTTATTATTTAAATCTGCTTTATCGTGATCATTTTTTAAATTGTGGAGAATTTTGTTGCAGTGATTTCTGTAACGTTTGTAGGTGACTTGCAGATCTCGATCATTTGGTGACTTTAAATATCTTCTATGCAATGCATCCCTAAATCTAATGCAACGCAATAGACCTGGCGTTACCCATGGTTGGAAGGTTTGTCGTCTATTCGGCACGGCAGTTGTGTGGCTGCATTTTTGAATAATTTCAGATATGTTCTCAATAAGTACTTCAGTGGCTTTATTGGGTTCTCTTAAAGATATTATATTGGCCCAGTCCAATTGTGTCAACAGTTTATATACCTTTTCATAATTTACTTTTTGCAGATACTTTTTTTGTTTATTTTTACGTTTCTCAGTTAAAGGTACACTAATGTAAATACTACTATGATCAGTAACCGACGATTCACACACAACAGTTATTATTTTGCGCTTTGACTTGACAAAACAATGATCAATACATTTATTAAAACGCGTCGGAAGTTGGTGACTAGGCAAAAGACCGTGAGTTGCTAGAAGATTCAAGTAGTCATCAGATCTTTGATCAGTACTACGGTCACTGATATCAATATTGATGTCTCCAGTTAAGTAAACATGAGACACGTGCTTTATATCTAGCAGAATTTCCTCCAAAGAACCGAGAAAATTGGTGAGCGATGCAAAAGAAGGCGATCTGTACATGCAGATAAAGGCATAACTGTTGTCAATTTTTACTATCAAGCAATCTGCGTCCACAAAATTTGGCTCATAAACTGTGACACCTGTTAAATGGCTTTTTATATAAACGACTACACCACTGTTCTGATTGATATGCCTGTTAGTGTGAAATGCTGTATATTGGTCCAGACTTGGTATCACACTTGAACCCAGTAGCCAACATTCTGTAAGTATTATAATGTCATAATTTAAGTTACTCCTTGCAAGAAATACCTTAAAGTCTTCAAAATTTTTATGTATGCTTCGTATATTTTGTACAATAATTCTCAGACAAAACTCCGTTTCAAGTTTGTATTCCGAAAACACTTCTGGATCCTCAACCAAAAACGAGTCACCGACGTTGATATTTCTATCTACTTCGGTGACTACCTTATCTATGTTATCCATAGCAAAAAACGTTTAGTATTTATATTTGTATTAATATAATGTTTTTGGTTGATGATCAGAGTTCCTGCAATTAGTATTATTTTATCTTCTGTATAGGACTTGTAATAAACATAATATAATGATATAATACACAAATATAATACATATAAGATATAACATTTGTAATATGAAAAGCTTCCCAGCATACTTTTTATGTTGTTACACGAGTTCAGACTAAAAAAAAAACACATAGAAAATTGAAAATAATAATATAAAGTTATCAAACTAGAAAAAAAGCAAAGTAGAAAAAAATACCATAACTTCCTATACTCAATAGATAGTCATTCCGAGGAGAGGGTGAGATCCATAATTTGACTTAGTGATTTAACGACGATCGCCGGCTGTCCTTCCTGTTTACGCAGCAAGATATTTCCTCTTGAAGCCCAGCAGTACTTAAACGATCCATTCTTTACCAGCTCTCTAGCCGCTGCTAAAATCTGCTTCGACATGGAGGTTAGAGACTGGGATACATATATTCGTGTAGAAGCTCCTGCAAATCCCAGAATATCAGTGCTAAGGGGTTTATCTTTATTATCAGAATTGTATTTCCTTGCAGCTTTAATTAGTGTTTCTTTTCTGTTGCTGTCATGGTACTCGATGACAATTGGTCCCTTTTTTCTGCCTCTTCTAAAAACAGTTGCATTTTCATTGATTTGTGGTATCTCCAAGGTTTTATATAAATTAGTGACAATATTACGTACATCTTCTTTGTCATCATGCGGGATATTTCTAACTTCAACCGTATTTTTCAGAAAATGTTTTTGTAATACGTTTAGCTGAGTCTCTAATTGAATTACATAAAACTTTAATTCAGACTACAGTCCATAATTTTGTTAGTATTTTGGTTTTAGTAACAATGGTACTAATGCGAGTAGGTTAGTATTGTTAGTTTATATAAATGATTTATTTAATTATACCCATGACTGTCCCCACCCAGTTTCCCTGAAAGAGACAGTCCGGTCTGGCAGCTATCATTTTCAGGATGTTGTTGTCACTACCGTGCAAGCGCTGTAGTAAGGAGGCCGCTTTCTTTCGCATGATGGCATGGAAACCATCTGTGCAAGCTTCCGCGAACATTGATTAAAAAGAGAAATAATTATACCAATTGAATGAAATAATAAAGCGCCTGCACGAAATATAGCTGCAGCTTTACTTGCAGTACTTTACTCATTGAGTTATTCAGGCGTATTAATGTCAAAAATGAAAAAAAAAAATTGTATAGAAACTACTAAGATCTTCGTCACCCACTTTTGATTTCTGGAGGTACTAAATCAGGTACTAAATACTGGTTTGATCAGAATGATGTAATTCGTTGTAATTTTGGAGTACAGGCGTGGTCTCGTCATTTTAACGCGTCATAATAGCGAGACCAGTTTTTTCCTGAAATTTCGTTGACGCCGTAAGAGGTAAAATTTTTTCAGGACAGGTACAAAATAGTACTAAATGGCTAATAAATATACGTAGTAGAATCTTTCAAATACAAGATTTGGTCTCCTTATTATGACGTTTATAAATATCGCACATAGAAATGTCCATTTTAAGAACACAATACTAAATGAGTAAAGAGCGTGACTACCGCCAAACCACCTTCAAAGTTGATTTACTCGAAAACTACGAAGGTATGTTTTGTAATAATCGTGTTAATGATCTCGTCGTTTTATAGCGAGCATTTGATGATGATACTTACAAATTGGTCATCGCGTCAGCCCAAGCTAGCAGTTATGCGTATGTTCAAAGTACTTACATACGAACACTTATTTTCTCAGAACAAAAATATGTGAAACAGAATCCATATATTTTTATTCAAAATAAAGTAAAAATAAAGAAAGGAGAATAAGCAAGTTCTGGGAGCACTGGGATCTTGCTCTATGACTTTAATTCGTGACATTGACAGTTTTTGACAGTTGCAGACAGGAGTGACGTCATCATCTGTTTTCGAGCGAAAATTTAAACTGTCGGTTTAGAAACGCAATTTTGGCAATAAATTAAAGTGTTTTCATTTTTTATATATTTTGTGGTCTATTTTAGGTGGAGTTCTTAAAAATTAAAAGCTAAATTGGAAATATTGCATGTTCCCTATTAGTACCAATTGAGTAATAATTATTTACCAAATATGAAAGCGATTGGCGTCGGTGGTCCTGCGGTAGACCAATAACAGATAAAAATTTAGAAAAACTTAATAGTACTTTGGCCAGTAAATTATGTGTTCAAAATTTTAATAACATAGAAGACCCAAATGTGTTTTATACCAAATTTTTTTCATTACTCAACACTCAATTTAATGATAATTTTCCAATTAAGTCTAAAAGTATTTACACTAAGTTTATATTCAGTGATTGGGCGACTCCAGGCATTCGAATAAGTAGAGAAAAGCTATACGAACTATATGGCCTAAAGCAACATGTGAATAACATAAGCTTTCATAAGTATGTTGCAAAATATTCAAAAACATTTAAAAGTGTATGCAAAATAGCTAAAGCTCTGTTTATTAGCAATATAATAAAATCAGCAGATGACAAAATAAAAACCACCTGGAAAATAATAAATAATGAAACAGGTAGGAAGAAAAAGCGTGAAACTAAATTTAATTTAAATACCGTACGTGGTCCCATAAACTCAGATGCAGAGGTAGCTCAGGAATTTGAAAACTTCTTTGCTGATATTCCAAGTAAAACTACACAAGCTCTTAACTCGTCACCCGCGCTCTCTGCTGCCTTTTTAAGGAAGAATGTCAAGGTATGCCCATCAGAGTTCAAGTTTCAACATACGAACCCCTTAGCCATTATAAAGGCTTTTAAAGATCTTAAAATTAAATCAACAGAAGATCTTTGGGGAATGTCTGTAAAAGTCTGTAGATCTGTTATTGAAACTATTGCTCCCTACTTAGCTCACATATTTAACTCTAGTGTAGACCAAGGAGTATTTCCTGATCTCATGAAGCACAGTAAAGTCGTTCCACTGTTTAAATCCGGTGATAGTCAAGAACCCAACAATTACAGGCCGGTGTCAATCCTGCCAGTTTTCAGTAAGGTGTTTGAAAAGTTAATGCTTAGCCAGATGTTACTACATTTTAATAAGAATTCCATCTTTCACGAACAACAGTACGGTTTCACTAAAGGGCGTTGTACAACTGACGCTGGTGTCACCCTAATAAAGAACATCTTTAACGCCTGGGAGGATTCACAAGACGCCATTGGAATCTTTTGTGACCTCTCGAAAGCGTTTGATTGCGTTAACCATGAGACACTTTTGTTGAAACTTGAGCATTATGGGATTAGGAATACATCCCTTGATTTGATTGGATCATACTTGAAAGACAGACAGGTTAAAGTACAGGTAAACGGTGTAAACTCACTAGGGTCTGAAATGGCAATGGGCGTTCCGCAAGGTTCAATATTAGGTCCATCCCTCTTTTTAGCATACATAAACGATTTGCCCCAATTGTTTCAAAATGAACCAAAGATGGTGTTATTTGCTGATGACACATCATTGATATTTAAAATAGACCGACGGTCACAAAACCTTGATGATGTCAATTACTCTATTCACCAGGTTCAAGATTGGTTTACGGCAAACAACTTAGTACTAAATGAAAAAAAAACTAAATGTATTAATTTTTTTTTACCTAATATTAAAAGTAACGAATGTGACATCATATTGAATGGACAAAAACTGGAATTTATTGATCAGACGGTTTTCCTGGGAATCACTTTAGACGAGAAATTGCAATGGGGACCTCACATAACATCTCTTGCGGCGCGGCTAAGCTCAGCCGCTTATGCTGTTAGAAAGATAAGACAGCTAACAGATATAGAAACCGCGCGTTTGGTCTATTTTAGTTACTTTCACAGCATTATGTCGTATGGTATTTTGCTGTGGGGTCGAGCTGCTGACATTGAATCCATATTTATTCTACAAAAGCGTGCTGTCAGAGCCATTTATAATCTTCGTCGCCGCGATTCTCTTAGGGAACTCTTTAAAAAGATTAATATTATGACAGTCCCTTGTCAATTCATCTATGAAAATATTATGCATGTAAGGAAAAATCGACATCTCTTTAGCAAAATTAGTGATAGACATAATTTTAATACTAGAAATAGAAATAAACTAGATCAACCATTTTTTAGATTATCCAAAGTACGAACATCTTTCATGGGGTACTGTATTAAATGTTACAACAAAATTCCTTCTGAAATATTAGAATTAAATGAAAGAAAATTTAAAACGTGTGTAAAATACACACTTTGTGAACAAGCATATTACAAATTAGATGATTATATTCAAGATAAGAATGCTTGGAAACATGCTAGTCCTGCTCCATAGGACAATCTAGGGTGTAGTAGACATTGTGAAACTGGTTGATATGTTTGTGTTTATTGTATTAATATTTACTATGTAAACAGGTGTATTTACTGATTTTTGTATTTAATTTAACTCACACACTGATCATATAAATCAACAGTGGCAAAAATTTGTACGTATGTGAGTATTATGTTCCCTTACTAGCAAACTTATTAATTTTACCTCTGCTGGCATTTCTTTATTGTACCTATTAGTAGTATATAAGTGTTTTTTTGGGAGCATCGTCCTCACATATAATCAACTGATTAATGTATGCAAATATTGTAAAGCTTATTTTTTTAAAAGAGTAACTATGGAGTTTCTTGTCCGTTCTTCTCCATAAGAATCTACCTTTTGCGAACGGACGACTAGAGTCACTATAATATTTTATTTTATTTTAATTTGACGTTCAAAAGTGCCTTTATTGGTCTAGTTGAAATAAATCATTTGACTTTGACTTTGTAGTCACTGACATCTTACTGTCTTCGCAGCGTATTCAGCGCCTTTTTTCATTCTTACGACGCCGTACGCGGCTGATAGAAGCAGAACTGTATAACTGTGACCAGAATCGTTAAGCGAAACGGGAATGAAGCTGAATAAATGTGAGTAGTCCCTAAAAAGCCTTCTCTAAAGAGTTCTTACTTTGTATGAAATAGATGATCACCCATTTACGTAAACTAATCTTGAATCGATCCGTGAAACTGTTATTATTTTATTTAAAAGTTGGTACATACCGTCCCAAAAAGATCTTCAGTAGAAATATTGTTGTCTGGGGGCCACAAGCAGGCTGGTTGAACATAATCCGTAAAATTAGCTTCAGACTTCAGTTTAATCAGAGCTATGTCATTTTCATTTGTAATGCCGTTGAATTCAGGATGGATAATTATTTCAGATACCTAGAAAAATAAGTACAAAACTAAATACCTTTTTATTTTCTGTCTGATGTTTCCTATTGGAGGAAAAATGCCTTTTTCATTTTACTTTTTGTAGCCTTGTGAGTGACGGTTTTTTTTAGTTTAAGTACTATAAATTAACTTAATAACCAATTTAATTTATTTTTATATGTTTTAAAGTTGTCCAGTTAAAAAAAAATAATAAAGACGGGCAGTTTTGGGGCATTTGTAATGAGTTCGCTATGGTTTTAGAAATGTTTGCTATTTTAAAATCAGCTGTATTCATAATTCAAAGAACGAGACATTTATAGTATAGCTGTATTTATATAGCCCAAGCGGGAATTTAGGGACAAACGTCTAGGGCAGCTGATCAGATTAGTAAAAAAAATCGATCTCACGATTTACTCGAGCGTGTCAAATTAAGGTAAGTAAGTTACATGCAGAAAAGGGTACTTTTAAAAAATCTAACAATTTTAGCGTGACATAAGGAAATGGAAGAGTCACAAAGTTGCAAGAAAAAAACGTCACCTGGACGTTCTCGAGCGCGATTATTTTATTTTTATATTGAAGAAAATTAGTCACGAATCAAGGAAATAATATAATCTGCCGATTTGCACAAGCCAAAGTAGCTAAAATCGTAAATACAGTGTGGTGCATGCAGTCGCTGAGAAAACTATGTATTTCTCTATTGTAACGTTGCACGTTATTTCTACGGTAAACTTTATAAAAATAATCTGGCAACATTTAATTGGAATTATAGTGGCAACATTTTAAGCTGTGATCTGATTGGCCATGTCTCCCTACGATGCCATATTGAACGAGACGACGCTTTATAAAGACCTGCACGTCATTTCTCGGGAACACATCAGCTGAAGCGAATAGTCATTTAGTACTCCTTACGCGCTCGAGTATTGCAATATGGCGATTTTTTTTTGCATTTTCAGAAAATCTTAATAGCTTGCGTCACTTCCGAAACGTTAATCTTTAGAATGGGAGCATTTTTAGGGTTGACTTAACATCTCCTCTGAATATCTGACGCCCTCGCAAGATTTTTTATTTCTCTATTTTTACCCTTCTGGATAGCCAACTCCACCACGTAAGTCGGCAGATGAACATTCCTTTGGTATCAGAGACACGATGGAGCATCTAAGCTATCAATAGCTGACACGCTCGAGTATATCCATGTAACCATTTTTTATGCATTTTTGAAAATCTGTCGACGCTTCCCCCACCACTGAACGGAAAAACATTATAGAACCTTTTATTCTTCTTATCATCTAAATTACAAAATGTAATAGGTCCCCACGACGCTCGAGTAAATCCACATTTAGCATCAATGCCTCCCCTACTATTAAGAAACAATTTAGGTTACGAATAACCAGCAATAATGCTTGTGTAAGATTGTATGAACGTGCATCCATCTCCTTTGTTTACAAAAAATATCATGAATTGATGCAATGGTATACTTGCCTCTCTTTCCTGGACGGTTATACCTCCTCTTATACGGTGGTGTTTACCAAGATGAACAATCCTTGAATCCGGTATAACGGCACTGTTCCTTAAAGAAGCACAATGGGCAGCTGAAAGGTGAGAAATTAAAACTTTAATATAAATAATTAATGGTCGTGTTGAGCACATCTCTACTTCCACTAGTTGTTTTATTTCTCAAAATTATGAGTTTTTTTTATTGCACCAAAAACGAGACGTTTCAGATTCCACAGGACACTACCTTAAGTCCGGCGGAAACGTTTTGTTTTTCAAGTGTTTACTTAAACACTTGAAAAACAAAATAATAGTAATTTTCTAAATCCATTTCATCATTATTTTACTAACATTCTAGCGGACGTCACGCGGTTTCACCCACGTAGTTCCCGTTCCCGTGGGATTACGGTGATAAAATATAGCCTATGTTACTTGCTGATAAGGTAGCTATCCACTGCTGCAATTTTTCATATCGGTCCAGTAGTTTTTAAGTTTATTCGTCACATACATTTTTTTTTAATGATTTAAGTACAAATGTGTAGTTTTCAGACTTTCCCCTATGCTTGTAGTATAAGAAGATATTACTTGCCTTCATAGTTCTAGGTCAAAGGGAAGGGAAATACCCTAAGAATTTTAATTCTCTTGAGTGTTGAAATATACGTTTTTTTGCGGCATAAACGGCCGTTTACGTTAACTTAAAAGTTTGATTTTTTCAAAGCTTCAAGGGACTGTAGATCTAAGTACCTATATGGTTTTAATTTCAAAGCGATATCTCTACGCATGACAACAAAGTGATCCTATATGGTTTCTGTTTTTCCTTTTGAGGTACGGAACCCTAAAAAGAGGTCCTGTATGCAGACACTTCACAAATTTTCTTTTTTTATATACTTTTTTCTTTTTCTAATACCTAAGTATAGTAAATCTATTCTAATATACAAAGCTGAAGAGTTTGTTTGCTTGAATGCGCTAATCTCAGGAACTACTGGTCCGATTTGAAAATTTTTGTTGTGCTAGATAGCCCATTTATCGAGGCTATAGCTATAGGTATATCATCACGCTAAGACCAATAGGAGCGGAGCAGACGAAGTTGCGCGAGTCAACTAGTACATTATAAGTTGTTATATTGATTATGAACAAGATACAAATGAAACAATGTTAATGGTTATAATGCTCAAAAGGTTTGGCGCTGAAAACCGAAATACAGGCTCTGCTTAGTTCGGCTACCGATGACTACACCATTTAATCTGATCTATAAAAAGAAATCTTTTTTATTGTAATTTGTGTCTAAGTTTCTTTAAACAATCATATAATATATAATATATATATTTGACTGGCTTGTTGGTCTAGTGGTTAGTGACCCTGACTGCTATGCCGGAGGTCGTGGGTTCGATTCCCACCCAGGACAAATGTTTGTGTGATGAGCACGATCATTTGTTCTGTGTCTGGGTGTAATTTATCTATTATATTTATGTATTTAGAAATATATAAGTATGTTTATCAGTTGTCTAGTACCCATAACACAAGCTCTGCTTAGCTTGGGACTAGATGGCGTTGTGTGATAATTGTGAAATATTATTATTATTATTATTATTAATATATATTATATACACTTTTCCTATCGATGTATCTGGCTGAAAACGACTGCATTCAATTCGTAACTCTATGGCGTATATATGACGTCACATCTGAACAGACCAATGAGAGCCCATTTCTTGTTGACTTTCTTGATTGGTCGCTATTTTATTTTAGTTCACAATTACTCAGAATGAATTCTAGAAACTATAAACTATTACTTTTTGAAGCGTAAAAAAGCATTCCCAATGTTTACTTGGCAATTTAAAGAAATTTACAACGTCTCAAGTTATTTTACAATCTAAGTTTGAAAAACTGAAAAGTTTTCCGATTTGTTGCTTACTATTTTCTCGAAATACAAATTAAGCCCATCCTACTTAAGTGTTGGATACATTTTAAGTTGTGATAGTGATCTTTTTTTCATTTTTTTCCTGCAGATTTAATTTATTTGTAATATAATGTAATTCGTATAAAATTCTAACTACTAAGTTAGCAAATGAAATAACCTAATCCAACAATAAACTTCCATATAATGTTTACTTACATGCTTTGCGTAAATAAAAACGAATGATTTGGTTAGAAAATGAGATTTTGTGATGAACCCCTAATGGCGGCTGTACACTCCCGCTCGAGAGCACTCGCTATGTCTCGCCCGAGAGGCCTTGGTCGAGACGAGTGACCATCTACGCTCGCTCTGCCTCGGACTGTCTTGGCGAGAGTGTACAACCGCCATATGTACTACGAGACCCTTTGACTCGGGTGCACAAAACCGACTCGATACGGAGAGCTCGCGAGGAACACCGTGGCAGGCCCAGGCGGGCGAGCACTACCATCTACACTCTCAGGCTCGCCCTGCCTCGGACTGTCTCGGCGAGAGTGTACAGCCGCCGTAAATGTATGTTAGCCACTCGATGATGGTGTAACAGGAAAAACGCAAGATGATGAAAAAGAGTCCTCACACCATTATGAAAACGGTTAAAGTGACCAACTGTTACACCGCGGCGCCATTTGTTTCGCTGAGAATGATATTTTCAGTCGCGCGTAATTTTAATTCTGTGATATCTTCTAAATTATTCACTTAAATGATATACTGTACAGGACATTTTTAATCTATATTAAATTGTCAAGATAATAAATAAACTTAATTGGATAAGGATTAATGCTGTATTGCTTAAAATTCCAACCCGCATTGGGCCCGCGTAGTGGATTACGGCCCATTCCCTCTCCTAGAGAGGAGGCCTGAGTCCCAACAGTGGGAACATTATAAGACCGACTATGCTATGCTATGCTTAAAATCGCTTCGTAAATGAGCCATTATTACTCGTAAAAAGTAAAGAATAAAAAATGGTTATTGTGGGTTATCCCTAAGAGATAGACATACCATTGCGATCTTTTTTAGACTTTTTTAAGGTGTACAATAATTTGGCACATTATTTTGATCTATCTCGTAGGGTTCAGCCAGCGTTTGCAATGTAAGCGCAAAAAAATGTGTTTATTTACGATATCACATTAGAAACTTCTAAAATTATCAGTGTTTCTCTACTATATTATGCATGTTATATACATATAAACCTTCCTCTTGAATAGCTCTATCTATTAAAAAACCCGCATCAAAACGCGTTGCGCAGTTTTAAAGATGTAAGCATATATAGGGATAGACAGACAGCAGGAAGCGACTTTGTTTTATACTATGTAGTTCAATGATAAAACAAACTTTGATGATGTTACCACCAAAAAATATAAAGAATTATCGTAAAATAAAGGCGTTACAAAATAATTTTACAGTAAGCGCACTTCTTTTTTTGTTCTAAATTCGTGCCGAGCGAAGCCGGGGCGGGTGACTAGTAAATGATAAAACTAACTTTGACCTAGTTTTATTTACCTAGATGATGACAAATATGAATAATAATTATATTACAACCATATAAAATGTCAATAAAATTATGTGTAAATAACTTTTAAGTAGGTAGGATTACTTCGATCGGACAGTGAATCGGGACTAGCGTCATGGTTATTCTTAATTTAGATAAAATACCTTTCTAACGGTGTATCGTTCATTCCTATTGGTACCGGTACCAGATTCCATATATTGTGCCCGTTGGTTGAATATGAATTTATTTAATTAATTAATTAACGATTATCTTTTGAAGTATATATAGCTCACAGAAAGTCTAAATTTTATATTTGTAAGGTACATAATAGTATTAAGCTCCCAAAACTATTGTTTGATATAAAAGAGTAATATTTGAAAAGGGGCCCGCTGACTAGTTATGTATTTTTGTTTAATTTTATTCCCATTTGCTCCACTTTTTTTTAAAATATTTTCTGTTTTTCAAACTCCTTGCTTAACCGTTACAAACACTTAGCATTTTTTGCACGAATACAAAGGCCGAAATTCTTAATAAAGTGTTCACAAGTCTTTTAAAAGACAAAATATTCTGATAGAGCTCTACTATAACTCGTCTTCTCTTTAATTTGACTCGGAGACAATTCACACTTACAACTTGTTTATAGTAGTTTAATGCAAAAATTTATTAAGGTCAATTTATGCAGAATCTACTAAGAAAGAATGTACTTTTAAGATGCTTTTTTAACTACAAATAATATTCAAGAGCAATTGCTCTTTAAAAATGCACTTGTGCTGATAAATGTGTTGTACTGAACGACGATTCTTTATACACATCTATAAGAGCACGTACTAAGAGTTAGTATTTTTTTTTAGTACAAAACGCATTAAATTATGCTTTTATAAGATGTACTGTCATAGTCTAGACACATGTAAGTCTGCTGTAACACCTTAGTTCTTAAATCAGCATATCCGCAAGAGAAAATTGCTAGTTGGGAGATATGCAAACACAAATTTATGGGGCAGTCGTTGTTTTTTCTATTTCAGGGTCGTTCCATGGTAAATAATTTTCATAATGATGACAATAACCCCTTTGCAGAAATTGCTATCATTCTGTTACACATTGTGTAAAGTATACTAAGTAAGTTTAGTCTTCTTATTCTACTATTTAGTTGCAAACCATTAGCGCTGAAGCTGAATTAATTTTGGACTGTCTCGCATCTCCTTTATGATATTATTTACCTGTCAGAACCATAGTCTTGGATAACAGAGTTCCTCCACAGATATATTCGGGGTCCGACCTTGTAATCCTAGATATAGCCACATGCCACGGCCAATCTCCAGCCTTGGTCGGCTGCCCGTTGACTATCAGCTCCGTATGCACCACTTTACGCCGTCCGCAAGTTTTGTCTAAAGGTTTTTGTCTTGAACTGATTTTTGGGTTTTCTCCTGCGATGTAGATGCATTCTTCGAAATTACCCTGAAACAGAGAAGTTTTTCTATAGAGTGCTAGCCCCGCGCAGCTTCGTCTGCGTCATAATTTTCATTACTGCTCCGCTCCTATTGGTCTTAGCGTGATGATATATCTATAGCCTTCCTCGATAAATGGACTATCTAACACTGAAAGAATTTTTCAAATCGGACCAGTAGTTCCTGAGATTAGCGCGTTCAAGCAAGCAAACAAACAAACTCTTCAGCTTTATATATAAGTATATAAAGCTGAAGAGTTATATATTAGTATTGACCACTATCTCACCTGATGGTAAGCGATGATGTGGTCGAAGATGGAGCACGCTTGCATAGAAACAACATATTCACTCTTGACTTAAAGACTTCCAGATTGTAGCTACTTTTTAATACTTTTAAGGGGTCCGAACATCAGTATGAAAAAACGGTGCCCTTACAGGATCGTGTCTCTGTCTGTCAAAGCCAAATTATTCCGAATCTACTGGACCGATTCAGTTTGGTATACATATTAATATTTGACCCAAAGTGACCGTCTCCACGAGCTAGAAAATCGCGGCGAATTGATATTTTTTCACTGCAACTTTTCGTTGTAATTTTATTAGTCAAGAACGGGCTCACCTAGGCCCGTATTAATAAACGGCCCTCAACAACGTACTCAAATGCGTTATCATTTGATACGGCATTATGACATCATCAGCATCTCAAGATTATTGCTTATTAATAGACACATAAATACAGTATCTCAGTAACCAAGATCAGCATCTCACCTAGCTGTACTTGATGCCTTGATCGCGTGAACGATGACGTCACATTGACCGAAATTTTGTATGAGACTTGTCGCATTTCATTATTGCTATGTTATAAGATGTAAAACTTTTGATTTAAGTACTTTTATTTCATTAAATCTTTAATGAATAGCGCTAATACACGTTATAAAGTTGTTTGCTACCCAAGAAAGCGTTAAATTGCCAAAACATGTGTATTCATTTCCCAATATTACATAATTGTTTACTACTTAACTCAAGAAGCATAAACAACATAACGCAATGTAGCATCAGTGTAAAAAAAGGAACGTCAAACATAAACATCTGTTAGTGTTCAGCACGAACATCTCAAGATTATAAATTAATTACGTTAGGTACATTATCATATGAATTAATGGATTTGTTTCTATTAATATTACATAAAAACTATTTTTTAATAGGTACACATATTAGTAGTAGTTAGTACCTACCTAACTACTTACTTGTTAGGGTTCCGTACCTCGACGGTAACCAACGGAACCCTATTACTAAGCCTCCGCTGCCCGTCCGTCCGTCCATCTGTCTGTCAGCGGGCTGTATCTCAAGAACCGTTATAGGTAGAAAGTTGAAATTTTCACCGAGTATGTATTTATATTGCCGCTATAGCAATAAATAATCAAATTAAACTTAAAAAATAAAGGGGCTCCAATACAAGAAACGTGTTTTTTTCGTTTATAGTACGGAACACGACTCGAACTTGCCTGTTTTTTTTTAATTTTCACTAGATAACTCAAAAGGATTTGAAGCATCTCTTATATAAACTTTTGGTAAACAAAATCACAAAGGCCACAAAATTTCGTCATAGTAATCTTCACTTCATCGTAATAATTCATTTCACTTCAATATTTTCAAACTCCATTTTTGGCGCCACGCTAATCACTCCTCAAGTCATGGTCTGTCTGCACTCACGATATAGCAGTTACCCGCGCTCGTTGTATGCTTAAGGGTTGAGTTTCGTTTATTAATCAGTCCATCACTCAGTTGATGACGCAAACCTAATCCGCAACTTGAGAACATAAATAATCATGTTTATTAATACGATCAGTATCTCAACATTCAAATCAAGTGCGATCTCATGGGTTGAGTAACGTTTATTAATACGGGCCCTAGTGTGTGTTTAGGCTTTGTTCGGACTAATTACTAGATGATTTATGTGGGTAGGTAGGGTAGGTAGGGTAGGTAGGGTAGGTAGGGTAGGTAGGGTAGGTAGGGTAGGTAGGGTAGGTAGGGTAGGTAGGGTAGGTAGGGTAGGTAGGGTAGGTAGGGTAGGTAGGGTAGGTAGGGTAGGTAGGGTAGGTAGGGTAGGTAGGGTAGGTAGGGTAGGTAGGGTAGGTAGGGTAGGTAGGGTAGGTAGGGTAGGTAGGGTAGGTAGGGTAGGTAGGGTAGGTAGGGTAGGTAGGGTAGGTAGGGTAGGTAGGGTAGGTAGGGTAGGTAGGGTAGGTAGGGTAGGTAGGGTAGGTAGGGTAGGTAGGGTAGGTAGGGTAGGTAGGGTAGGTAGGGTAGGTAGGGTAGGTAGGGTAGGTAGGGTAGGTAGGGTAGGTAGGGTAGGTAGGGTAGGTAGGGTAGGTAGGGTAGGTAGGGTAGGTAGGGTAGGTAGGGTAGGTAGGGTAGGTAGGGTAGGTAGGGTAGGTAGGGTAGGTAGGGTAGGTAGGGTAGGTAGGGTAGGTAGGGTAGGTAGGGTAGGTAGGGTAGGTAGGGTAGGTAGGGTAGGTAGGGTAGGTAGGGTAGGTAGGGTAGGTAGGGTAGGTAGGGTAGGTAGGGAAGGTAGGGTAGGTAGGGTAGGTAGGGTAGGTAGGGTAGGTAGGGTAGGTAGGGTAGGTAGGGTACGTAGGGTAGGTAGGGTAGGTAGGGTAGGTAGGGTAGGTAGGGTAGGTAGGGTAGGTAGGGTAGGTAGGGTAGGTAGGGTAGGTAGGGTAGGTAGGGTAGGTAGGGTAGGTAGGGTAGGTAGGGTAGGTAGGGTAGGTAGGGTAGGTAGGGTAGGTAGGGTAGGTAGGGTAAGTAGGGTAGGTAGGGTAGGTAGGGTAGGTAGGGTAGGTAGGGTAGGTAGGGTAGGTAGGGTAGGTAGGGTAGGTAGGGTAGGCACAACGTAAATAAATAAAGGGAAATACCCTATCTTGACCATGAAACTAACAACAACTTGCTTTTGTTAAAAAAATGTGTGTGTGTGTGTGTTTTGTTTTATGTTTATGTATCGCTTCTTTTATACAAAGAAGATTGCAACATTTTTCCAAAAAAAAAAAGAATACGAAAAGATAAAATGAAATTCGATTAATCCGTAAGTAAATCATTGGTTTGCGAATAAAATAAAATGGTTGCCAATTACTAATTTTGTTCAAAATATTATAATCTTCTCATTTTAGGTCACAAAATTCTATATCTTTTATTTTCAATGATCATAGTGTGAATTCAAAAATTTAATACATACTCACCGTTTTCGGATTTTCACAGAAATTTCCATAAGTCGCGTTAATGTTTTCAATGCAAGGTACTGTGCCAGTAGGGGTACCACTGACTTGAATATTTAAAGCAGCGTGGTTACCGGGAACCAAAAAATTGAAAACTTTTCTAGGTACGGTAACTTCTGCGTATGCAACTCGAAACATTTCGAACGCACCTGGCTCCTAAAACAAATCGACTGCGTTGAAATATATATAGTTAAAGCTTAAAAATATTTACAGATCTTAAAGAAAATGTATGCACTTCAATAATAATTATTGTCTCATGCCTAGTTTGTCAAGTTTTTATCGGTCGTTTAGATAAAGGAGCGTCTTACGCTACTTTTGGTTGGTTATTAGCTAGCGGACTGAGAAACCACCATCAATCAGCCTAGCCTTTTGCGGAGTACCAGCATTTTTCTTGAAGTCTGTCTTTCTGAACTTCATAACGCATTACGTGGCTACCACGATACCTCTTGACTTAATCGATATTGACAAATTTTCAGGCTTTTGGTCGCTTTTGTATGAAAGATCTACATGTTATGACAGCCGAAACCAAACGGCTTGATGGGCTTTTTGAGATTAGGTCACATTCACGGGCAAACCGCATCACACTGATACCCGACCCGAGAATCGAACCCAGAACCCCGCGCTCAGCATTCGCGCTTGCGACTGCCTGAAATGATTGCGAAGATTACCGAAGCGCATACTATTTTTGATATAATAATTTGTACCAGTAACACAAAAAAAATACCCACCGGAACCACATCGCTCTTCATTTCTGGAACTAGGAAAAAGAGAGAAGCTTCCGAATCGAATACCAAAGTCAAACGAACGGTATAATCGGGATACGATATACTCATATTATACTGATTTTGCTTGTTTGGTGATTCAGTCTGATAAGTAACGTCGGCGTTGGTTCCTTGTAATACACTTGAGTTACAAGGAAACATAGATTGATATTTGAACTTGCCTCCTTCAACTTGATCGAATCCACCAGGTATAGAAAACAAAAGAAGAAGCCAAATCATTGTTTGTGCGGTGTTAGAAACCTGAAAATAAATTGTTGATCGAATATAGTAGACTTTTTCTGATCTTGTGAATACTTTATTTTTTATATAGGGAAGGGAGTGTCACTCTTATTAACTAAATCCCGCCCGTGCCCGTCCGTGGTCCTAGAACGCAAAGGGCTAGAAATGCTTTCCAGGGCCGCGGTTACTCTTTCGATCAATTTCGCAACCTGGCAGAAGCTTTTGCCCTTGCCATCAACCAAGCTTACTTTCGCATTTATACCATTGGTTAGAATTACAACTTAAAACTGGAACCAATTAATTGATATTAATAGCAAGTGGATATAAAACAACCTTCAGATGAACTGTGCCATTTTCGAGTCAAATAAAAATAATATGTAAATGGGCACAGCAATAAAATATTACGAATGATAAAATAATCATGACATCATTCATCATTCAACACTAGCTTTTGCTAGCGGCCTCGCTCTTGTGAAGGTCAGCGTACTAGGTTTACAGGATGCATTAACTGTGTGTGGATGACGAAATCCGAAATTATAAGGAATAGCGAAAAACACTGGACCGAGTCTCGAGCCCAATTTTAATGAAAGCCAAAACAGCATCACTGGATTTTTTAAAAATCGGTGTTCCTAGCCAGAATCCGAATTGGTTTATTTTAAAAACACAAATACCGTATTATTTCACCATTTGATAGTATCACTAGTAAGGATTAAATTCTGGAAAGTAATAAGACATGGGAAACTAAAGCATAGAGCTATACAATATATTAATTATCATAAAATCTGATTGTACCGTACCCGGCTTATAGTCCACCGATATATCAAACATCCTAATTTATGAAGCTGCTCGGAACCAATTTAGAACAAAAAAAGAAGTGCGCTTACTATAAAATTATTTCGTAACGCGGCGGTTGCCTTTATTTTACGATATTTCTAATTTTTTGGGTGGTAAAATCATCTAATGAGTCCTCCCGCCCTGAGTGGAGCGCAAGGGACTGTCAGACTTACTGACTAAAAACTACCCTGTTCTTTCGGCTGTCCTTTGCGTTTCAGTGCCCCGGTACCCTCTTTAGATAGTCCCACGACCTCGACAGTTGCGATAACTCCTAAGACATTCATTTAAATTGAATAGTGTTTAGGGTAAATACGTTCTAAAATAGATATTGAAGATAATCTACACAGATTAACACTTGCATTACATATTATGGGGTGATTTGAGATCTACCTCCTTGCGGCCCACCCTGGGCAGCGGCACCACAGGCTTGCCTGTGGTACTATAGAACGATCCCACTTAAAGCGGTGTTCCGTCGGTGTGCGGGAGTGCCAGTGCCTTTAGTGGTGGAAGAAGGAGAAGGAGAGAGGTCAGTGGGAGAAGGAGATTGTCAGTTATTGTTGCTCTGCTCAGAACCGGTCTTGGTCGCTGGGCTAGGTTGTCCGAGTAACTCATTTTGGAGGGTAGCGGGATCCGAAGCACGGTGCCAGCCGTTGGCCGACCGCAGTTAGTAGGGGGCCCAAGTAGCACGCCAGCCACGTGTCATAGGCTGCCCGCTAACTAACAAAAAATCCCGATATTCTCCACCGTGCCAGCCGGCGACTAGATGGGAGGACCCGGTAGCCATATCCGGGGGGATTCAGGCGTCCCCGCAGTCTCCAAGTGAGTAGGTTATAGGTTAGTTTAGCTCTAGTGTTCTACTTGGTTCACTGAGCAGCGCCTTGACAATTCGACTTTTTTCCCCAAGTACTCTATATATAATATGCCCAAAGCTAAGAAGAATAAGGTGAAACAATGGCTGCACTTCCTCCCGCTAAAAGTGCACCTCACTAATATCAGGGAGTTGCACTCCAATCTCGATCCGGTCCATCACCATCTTGAGACCGAGAAGCCGCACCTGTTTTTCCTAACGGAAACAAATATAACAACCCCGTCGGACGTGGCGTACCTCAACTACTCGGAACACAAGTTCAAGAAGCAGGCTGGGGTCTGTGTGTACGTCCGCGATGACATTTGTTGTTGTCGTTTCCGTTGCTTTGAGAAATCGGGTTTTTCTGCCATATGGCTACTTGTGGACACTGGCGTGGAGAAATTTATTTACATCGGCGTATACTGATCGCACATCGGTGACCAGGAGACAACGGCGCTGTTTAATTCCCTCGTGGAGTCGACCGACGTAGCCCAGCAACGGTACCCAACAACGAAGCTCATTTTTCTGGGGGACTTCAACGTCCACCATAAAGAGTGGTTGTTCCCGTGCCAGAAAACTGAGTCTAAACTAGAGTCACGCAAGTTTGCTTTAACGCTACATCTAACCCAGCTGGTGAATGTGGCAACGCGGGTACCGGATGTTGACGCCCATACACCCAATTGCTTGGACCTTCTGCTGACAACTGATCCGGGCAGTCATTCAGTATCGGTCTCAGCCCCGCTGGGAACGTCTGGCCACTGTCTGGTGAAATCCGTGTTGACCTGCTCTCCTCCAGATAAGAGTCCTAGAGGCACGAGGCTAGTATGGCGATACGAGTCAGCAGACTGGGATGAGATACGGCACTTTTTTGCGACTGCAAGTGTGTTTCTCCTCGGGTGACCCCTCGTACTGTGCTGACGTGATTACAGACGTGATTCGGTAGGGGATGGAGTATTTTATTCCATTCTCCGACATCCAGCTCGGTCACAAATCCCGGCCTATGTATAATGCAGAATGCACCCACGCTTAGGCCCATAAAGAGTCTGCTTAAAAAGCGTCGATCAAGGCCCGCGACCGAAAGGTCAAAACACGTAGCGTTCGCGCGAGGAAAAGAGCCTTTAATTCTGCCGCTAAGTTCTGCAAGCGGGTTTTACGTAGGGCACGTTTTGACCATGTCGGACGTATCGGGGTCAAACTAGCATCGCACCCTCCGGGTAGTAAGCAGTTTTAGTCCCTGTCAAAAGCAGTTGAAACGAATTTCTGTCGACCCACTTTGCCTTCAATGTTGAAACCTAATGGATTGCTGGCTTACTCTGCAAGTGAGAAAGTTAATTTATTTGCAACTCTCTTTGCAAGCAATTTGCGCCTGAACGCTGGCTCCAAGCAACTACCAACTTTACCTCGTTGTGACTCTTCGATGCCGGAGATCGCAGTTCACATTAAAGAGGTCCGAAGAGTATTGTGCAGTCTAGACTTGAATAAGACCAGCGGACCTGACGGCATTCCAGTGATAGTGTTGAGGCAATGTGCACCTGAACTGTCTCCTGTGTTGACATGCCTGTACCGCCTCTCTTTTGAAAAAAGAACGGTGCCGAAATCATGGAAGCTTACGAATGGTCTCAAAAAGGAGACCGTGCTGACCCTGCACATTACCGTCCGATCGCTATTACCTCCATCCTATGCAAGGTTATGGAAAGGGTTCTGAACAGTACGCTGCTGAACTACCTTGAAGACAATGATCTCCTCAGTGACCGTCAATATGGCTTTCGCTGAGGACGGTCAACTGGCGATATTCATGTGTATGTCACGCACTGCTGGGGCGATGCCGAAGTTCCTCAGGGGTCTGTTCTCTCTGCAACTCTTTTCCTTCTGCACATCAATGACCTACTTCAGCCTGGTCTTGTTGAGTACGCAGATGACAGTACGGTTTCAGAGAGATACTTGTCCAGTGCAAAAACCAGCAGGGATGAAGTTCGTTCCTTGAGAGAGGCCATGGTAGAGCGGACAAATTTGACCTTAAGCCTTATCTCCCAGTAGGGTGATGACAATTTGGTCACTTTTAACGTCACCAAAACACAGTCGAGCCTTTTTACCGCAAAAAGGAGTCGTTTTGACCAAACTCCTACTTTTCAGGGTGCATCTGTTCCTGTGAATGATCGGCTCGAGCTCCAAGGCATGGAGGTGACATACAGTCTCAACTTCGGTGCTACCATCGAGTACTTAGCCCAAACTGCGGCCAAAAAGCTGCGCATCCTAAGTAGGGTGAAGCGATACTTCAGACCTGGACAGCTTTTACCCTATAAGTCCGATCCTGCATGGAGTATTGTAGTCACCTTTGGCTCAGCTAAGTATCAGCTTGCCGCGCTTGACTCGGTGGAACACAGAGCTAAGAGGCTCATCGGTAACGAAAACTGGTGGATGTTAAGCTACATAGCTTGGTTCATCGCCGTAAGGTTGCCTGCTTGTCGTTCTTCAGATTGTACTTCGGTGAGTGTGCCCAAGAAATCGGACATCCAGACGCACTGCATCTTACCATCCCTACCTTGTTGCTATTCCACCAATTTGCACTAAGCGTTTCCAAACGTCTTTTATAATGCGTATAGCAAAAGATTGGAACTCTCTGGCTGCGCCTGTTTCTCTAATCTCTTCAAAGTTAGAGTGAACAGGCTCCTATTGGGTAAGCTCGCTCCATCGTAGACTTTGTCTGTCATCTCTGACCTAAACTAGAGTCAAGAGCAAACCCATCACAACTTAAAAAAAAAAACCTTTTTTCGCAAAACTTAAAAGATGAAAATGGTTAAAGTGTTACACCGCGGTGCCATTTATGTTTCGCTGAGAATGATATTTTCAGTCGCGCGTAATTTTAGTTCTGGGATATCTTCTTAATTATTCATTTAAATGATATAATGCACAGGACATTTTTAATCTATATTAAATTGTCAAGATAACGCATATACTTATTTGGATAAGAATTAATACTGAATAGGGAAAATCGGCTTTTGAAATTACGATAAAATTTTAAAAGATAAAAATAGTTACTGTGAGTCTACCTCTCACACACACACACACACATACAGACAGACATATGCCATCGCAGACTTTTCTGTAGCTTTTTATAAGAACTACAATTCTTTAGAACATAGTTATCTTTTACCTCTTAAGGTTTAGCTAGGGTACACCATGAAAGCTCCCGGAAATCGATATTTTTGACGACTTTATCACGAAATATTGATTTTTCTCTCCTATCAAAAAACTGTTTTACAATGTGTTATACATATAAACCTTCCTTTTGAATCACTTTATCTATTAAAAAAACGTTTAAAAGTTTAAAGATCTAAGCATACATAGAGACAAACAGACAGACAGCGGGAAGCGACTTTGTTTGTTACTATGTAGTGATAAATTAGTAGCGTGGAAAGACTAAACCAACCAAACAGACAAAGCTCATTTCGAATTCAAAATATTAGTTTGATTATTTTAATGCCTTACCAATATTACAGGTTATAAAGAGGAAAGGCATTTAAATGATGAGACTAAATTTATTAATGAGTAATAATAACCCGAGCGCCGTTTTCCATGTTGACGTCATGGTGGGTCTTGTGCGCTCCCGGGTCCTTATATGCCGTTAGATTTCATAATGCCTTAACATGACTTAAGAGGAAATGCGGGCGGCGAGACTTTGTATGTAAAAAGTCATAATTCGAGGTTTGGCCCTCGACTGTTTTCTCCTCCAATATTGGACCGATATAAAAGATATTTGACAAACTGAATAAGAAAGATGTATGATGTGTCTCTATGTTTTCCTTTTTTGATTAATAGTTGCCAAATTTGTACACTAGGGCTCTGTTGACAGTGAATTATCGGACAATTTTAAGTATTTTGTGAGAGTTCTAGCTTTTACGGTTAATAAATCATCAAAAACTGGCCAAGTGCGAGTCGGACTCGCGTGCGAAGGGTTCCGAACGAATTTAATTTTTTTAACATGTTATTTTAACACTACAGGCTTCTAATAGGTTTTCCTGTAATCTTTAGGTAAAGATCTATTATCTCCATTTTTTTCAAAATTTTAGGCTCAGTAGTTTCGGAGATAAGTGTGGGGGAATGGTCATTTTTCGTCTAATTCCTTGAATAACTTCTAAACCATTTATTTTAAAATTATGAAAAAAATATATTTAAAACCCTCACAGTAAGCCCTTTCATTTGATATATCACAGGATATTGTTAAAAAAACATTTTTTTAATTTTCTAGTTTGACCCCCAAAATTGACCCCCATACTAAAAATTAATAATTTACGTAACGCGTTCGTGTTTGGATCATAAAAGTCCATATGTGTACCAAATTTCAACAGAATCGGTCCAGTGGATCCGGAGAAAACTGGCTGTGACAGACGGACAGACAGACAGACAGACACTCGAGTGATCCTATAAGGGTTCCTTTTTTTTTCGAAACCCTAAAAAGGAAAACTTAGGAACACAGTATATCCTTCTTATTCAGTTTGTGAAATATCTCTTAAATCGGTCAAATAATGGAGGAGAAAACAGTCGAGGGCCAAACCTCGAATTATGACTTTTTACAGACAAAGTCTCGCTGGCAGCATTTTCTCTTAAGGGCCAGAATAAGAGATATAGAATCTGTAGGACAGCTTTGCCGTCAGCATAATTGACGAAGCCCGCTCGGGCCAGTTCCTACCAGGGCTGAGGAATTTGGCCGCAGTAAATCCGGAAGAATTACTGCGACCCTGCAACGCATAGGGCACTTGGAAAAACACAAGTGGGTTTTTGTCAGTTGGAGTCTGAAACTCTTTCCCTCTTCGCCCAGATTAGGAGGAGTCATTTGTGATTTCCTATCCATAACAACTGGCCAAGTGCGAGTCGGACTCGCGTGCAAAGTGTTCCGAAGGAATTTAATTTTCGTAACATGTTATTTTAACACTATAGACTTCGTATAGGTTTTCGGTAAAGAACTATTATCCGATTTTTTTTTTTCAAAATTTTTGGCTCAGATGTTTGGGAGATAAGGGGAAGGGGGGGAGGTAATTTCCGGATCTACAGACCGATTCTGGTAAAATTTGGCATTTAAATGAACTTCTGTTACCCAAATATAGACGTGTTACGTGAAAATGTTTAGTATGGGGGTCACTTATGGAGGTCAAACTGTGTCGTGTGGCACATCAAATGAAAGGGCTTACTATGGGAGTTTCGTTTATCACATAATTTTAAAACTATTTTTATGAAGTTATTTGAGAAATTAGACCAAAAATGACAATTCCCCCCTTATCTCCGAAACAACTAAGCCTAAAATTTTGAAAAAAAAATGCAGATAATAGTTCTATGCCTATATATTACAGAAAACCCTATTAAGAGTCTGTAATGTTAAAATAACATGTTGAAAAAATGAAATTGGTTCGGAACCCTTTCCACGCGAGTCCGACTCGCAGTTGGCCAGTTTTTTTTTTTTGTATCATCCAAGTTATTTTCTTTTTTGTTATTTGTTATTGGCTTGCTGGTGACTACGGTTTCCTATTTTGTTTGTCTTTATTCGCTGTAATTTCTCCATGTACTAAATAAATAAATAAATAAATAAGGAAAATAGAATAAAATAAAAATGACTTTACTTACCGACTACCGCTGCAAAATATTAATAAGAATTGCTTAAATCAAATTAAATACGACAATAAAATATTGACATTATTAAACAGTATTCTAAACGACACAACAATTCTGAGTCGATTCTAAAACTGTGTAAAGTTGTCTAGCCAAGTAACATTTGTGAATGGCGACAGTGAGGTGCGAGACGATGCGGTAGAGGTACAGTCGACCACATACCAGCAGTGCGATTCAGCTTCTCTAGTCCAAACATACTGGTTTACTATTGAACGAAGAGTTCAATGAACCTGTAAACTGTATTGATTTTTTTTTTTGTCTTACGCAATCATGACTTTTTTGTGTTTTGTATTTAAGTTTGATTTGTTGATTATTTATTTGAGTAAATTGATGTTTTGAGTGACAGTAAATCTGACAAACTTCGATTTCTATTATTTATTTTAGTTTATGTGCATAACCTACCCATTTTACTCGACATAACTCATAATGACAACTTCTCAAAATGTCCATTTCTCACAATGACAAATTCGCAAATGAAAAATATAAAAATTTATAATCGATCAACTGTTATATCACAGTATAAATATCTATACCGTAGATATCTTTACCGTGGCAATATAGTGTCACCTTAAGTAAACAAATACAAAAAAAAACACCTTTCAAAAACTCGAGAAAACCCAGTTTCCCTTTACTGTCACACTATGTAGTTGAGCGCAACTTCGTCTGCTCCGCTCCTATTAGTCTTAGCATGATGATAAATAGCCTACAGCATTTCTCAATAAATGAGCTATCTAACACTGAATGAATTTTTCAAATCGAACCTGTAGTTTCTGAAATTAGCGCGTTTAAGCATCATGCTCAGACACATAGGAGCGGAGCAGACAAAGTTGCGCGGGTCAACTAGTATTTAATAATACTAGTGGACGTCACGCGGTTTCACCCGCGTAGTTCCCGTTCCCGTGGGAGGACGGGGATAATATATAGCCTATGTTACTCCCTGATAATGTAGCTATCCAATGCTAAAAGAATTTTTCAAATCGGTCCATTAGTTTCGGAGCCTATTCAATTCAAACAAACAAATCTTTCTTCTTTATAATATTAGTGTAGATATAAAGCTGAAGAGTTTGTTTGTTTGTTTGCTTGAACGCGCTAATCTCAGGATCAAACTCCTGGCCCGATTTGACAAATTCTTTCAGCGTTAGATAGCCAATTAATTGAGGCAGACTATAGGCTATATATCATCACGTTAAGACCAATAGGAGCGGCGCAGACGAAATTGCGCGGGTCAACTAGTGTATGTATAAATTGGCGGGAGCGGGATAATGACATCGGTATGTGTAGATCTAATTTGTTGAGTTTTAGGTATTTGACCTAATTTACCTATATAAAATACGGTTTTTAACAATAGTGGTTTGGTTTAGCTATTGATTCATAGGGAATCAGGTCGAAGACGAACCAAAATGGTGGGTTGGTTTATTATGTACAAAGATCTTAATGTTTGCGGGGAGATAATTATTTAAGAGTTACGCGATTTTGCTAGCAATCTCAGCACTGGAGGTAATAGAGTAAGAGGGTGAGCGACTGACCTTGGAACTTAGCAGCTGGCCATGAGGATTTCTTTACTGTCGTGATATTACTTCACTCCACTCGCGTGGTTAATAAAGTAAAGTACACTGCGTTGTCGACGGTCGAGGCATTCCAGGGTGATTATGATGATGATGATGATGATGAGCGCGCGCGTAGCTATAATTTGATGTTTATTTAGGTGAGTCAAAATATGACGGCCAACACGCACTGTCATCGAAATACTTCCGAAACTAGCCGATGACAGCCGAAGCTTCCCTCGCCGCTCATTCATTACGGGAATCAAAGGGACGGATATAGGAAGTATATGAGATATATTATGCTCGCGTAAAAAAACAATTTGAAAGGGTTTTGCTTTGAATATTAAATTTTGTTCGACTGTAAGAGTCAAATTATTTTACAACCGAAAAAAAACATGGTCCTTGTACGGGAGCTCCCTAGATTTTATTTTATTTTTTGTTTTTTATAGCAGCAATAGATATATACAATGTGAAAACTTCAACTGTCTATCTATTACGGTTCTTGAGTCACTGACAGACAGACGGACGGACGGACGGACAGCGGAGGCTTTGTAATAGGGTTCTACTGGATGCCCTTCGGGTACGGAACCCTAAAAATGAGTAAATATTGAAATTAATTCAAGTTAATGTATCAATTAGCATGATAATAGTTTACCGAGCTCTAGCAACAGCCTGGAAAATTTTTAATGCTTGTTAAGAAGACGCCTTCATAAATTATTCAATAAAATCATTACGATCGCTTACAACAGTTTGCTATAACAATTAGAGTAGGCGTTTATCAATGTTAATGTTTACGTGCATAAACAACGATATATGGCTCACTCCCTATTCATGTAATAACTAATCCAAATATTGTTTTGTAAGCCTTTTCATTATCCCTTGGTCGATGTATTCACCTGTATTGAAGCAATACGGTCCTATTTGTTTCATTTAACACGTACTTACCTTACGAAATGTCGCATTTTTGTGATACATACGTACATAGAAAATTTAATTTTACACTAAAAGTTCGCCCGTGACTTCGTCTACGCAACGACTTTTCCCCTTTTCAGCCCCCTCCCTCTTTTCAAGACCGAATATTCAAAAATCCTTTCTTAATGCTCACCGACATTATAAAACGAAGCGTTTCAAATTTTCATGTTTTCGTGGTGAAATACCATCAAGAATGTTCTAGCATAGAAAAGTCTAGAAACATCTTGAATCATCTGATCTGATAAGTTTCCGCTTCTTGATACTAGATGGCGTTAGCAGCACGTAAATGTCGTTATGTACCCAGCATTAATTCTGGCGCGTAACAGTACTTTATTTTATGTTTATTTGTATTGTATGGTGGATAAAAAAACTGGCCAAGTGCGAGTCGGACTCGCGTGCAAAGGGTTCCGAACGAATTTAATTTTTTTAACATGTTATATTAACACTACAGACTTCTAATAGGTTTTCTTGTAATCTTTAGGTAAAGATCTATTATCTCCATTTTTTTTCAAAATTTTAGGCTCAGTAGTTTTGGAGATAAGGGGGGGGGAATGGTCATTTTTAGTCTAATTTCTTGAATAACTTCTAAATCATTTATTTTAAAATTATGAAAAAAATATAATT
The DNA here is from genome assembly GCA_947578705.1 of Lacanobia wlatinum. Lineage (NCBI taxonomy): Eukaryota > Metazoa > Arthropoda > Insecta > Lepidoptera > Noctuidae > Lacanobia > Lacanobia wlatinum. Next base: position 18,332,382 of record OX388046.1, on the reverse strand, counting down.
AAAATCCTCACAGTAAGCCCTTTCTTTCTTTTGAACAATATGTCACACGATATTGTTCAAAAAACTTTTTTTTTTTAATTTTCTTGTTTGACCCCCAAAAGTGACCCCCATACAAAAAATTTAATAATTTTCGTAACGCATCCGTGTTTGGGTCATAGAAGTCCATATGTGTACAAAATTTCAACAGAATCGGTTCAGTGGATCCGGAGAAAACTGGCTGTGACAGACGGACAGACAGACAGACAGACAGACACCCGAGTGATCCTATAAGGGTTCCTTTTTTTTTTCGGAACCCTAAAAATAATCATAATCAATATACATAAAACTCTTCCGTTACTAAGTAACTGAGTGACTGACAGACAACGCACAGCCAAAACTACTGGTCGTAGAAAGCTGAAATTTGTCATGTAGGTTTCTTGGGGAGAGGGGATTTTCCAAATTCCTAAGGGAACGGGGAAAAACGGGAAAAGCAAGCTATTACATAATTTGGGTAACCAAAAGATTAAATAACTAAAATAAAAATGTTTGCAGACATAAAAATAAAATGTTCTGCGTCTGAAAGTTTCAGTTACGTAATTAATTATTTTATAATTTAATTTAATTTAATTTAATCCTTTATTTCAGGCATCTATGGCCCATAAATAAAATACATAAACATAAAACAAATAACTAATAACTAATTAAGTATTTAGAGAGATTTAAATTAATTAGCAACACGAAATACCTGTCACGGTCCATAAATAATAAGATTTGAAAATTAAAGGGATGAATTAAATAAATAGTCTTTTCAGGTGCTTTTGTTTAACTTGCCTTGTTATATATGTAGTTTGTATATTCTTTGCATACACGTTAAGTTTGGATGACAATGCATGGCTTGCTAAGCCTAAGTGACATAACTCTAAATGCCACACGGTGGCGGCACCCAAAGCAGGCGGACCAATGATTTTTTATGCAGCCCCATGTAGCCAAATGATTTATGTTTTCATGGCTTTCAGAATAGTTTAAATATTTAAAAAAATATTTAATTAAAAATTTAAAGTTAATTTCTTTAAAGTGGCGGTTGGGAGTGTCATGCTCACTCAAAAGTCTAGCTGATGGTGGCGTATGCGTTAGATCAGTTGGCTCCCTTCAAAATGGTTGAGCTAAATGATGCTAGTGCTGTCAGTTGAGACTGGTCATTTCTCAGCTGTCATGGTTTGTTTTAAATATTTCTTTGAATTGTTCATTTTTTTCGGATGCTTTTATCCTGCTCGTCTTTTACATCGTTCTCACATGTATGTTTAATTTCAACTTGATGTAAACAAAACTTTGCAACAATTGATTATTTTTATGGAGTTTCTTGCACGTTCTTCTCCATAGAGATCTACGCTTTGGAACGTGTAAATAGCTTTATCTTTTTGGAACGACCGACCTTTCAATTCAAAAATGCCTGTAAATGGTTTATTTGAAATAAATATTTTGAATTTGATTTTGAATCAGTTTAGCATAAATCTTATGCTTACTCACCGCCAGAAGTAATGGCTACGCAATAACAGCCGCACGGGTAGATCTTCATGGTGAGGTAAGCAACGTTTGTTCGTCCGTGAATGGGAGACCGTTCGTTACAAATCGAGACGTATCAGCATCTTAGAAAGCACTTTAAAACCGTTGGTCCCGGCTGTCATTTGCAGATATTTGTCGCATTGCACCTATAATATAAAATCCAAATGAGTCCCATAACACCCGTCTAAGTTATATGAGTTGAAAATTAACTCAGTTACCGTCAATCAAAACTATATTTTACAGCCCGATGTCCTACCTGAGCGTTTGAAATTAATTTATAATAGTACTAGCTACTGCCCGCGACTTCGTTCGCGTGTATGTCGGAGAGTAAAATGATGTCGCTAGTAGTACTAGTGAACTGCATCGGCTTTACTCGTGTTCGATGGCAATAATGGTCTTCTGTTTTTCGAGTTAATGTTTAACTCTTAAGATACTTTGGGCCCAGTAGGTGGCTACGTTCTTTACAGCATCAGTGGTATTGGTTAAATCCCCCAAATTGCAGGTAAATTTTCACTTGGGCACTCTTACATGTGGTAATTATGGTAAAGAGGAGAATCGTTTTTTTAGGAATTCCCTTATTCCATAACACTGCTCCGATTACAAAAGCACTTTGATTAAAACAAAGCTTCACTGCCGAGTGCTCAGAATACACCACTCTCACAGTTCCTGTGTTACCTACTGTAGAAACTGTGGCCCCAGAAAAAGAAACTACAGGTTCTTTTATTAAAAAAATTGCTTACCATCTTTCAGGGGATTATAGTACTCATTAACATGAGCAACTTTTGGAGTTTCCTTGAATCAGGAATGATGATATCCGCAAGAGAACCAAGGTTACCGTCATAGCCCGAAGGATCGCCAAAATAAAGTGGCAGTGGGCAGGGCACATTGCTCGCAGAACAGATGGTCGATGGGGTCGAAAATTTCTGGAGTGGCGACCGCGTACCGGAAGACGCAAGAAGACCGCGTTGGAAGGCCTCCCACAAGGTGGACCGATGACCTGGTGAAGGTCGCGGGTAGCCGATGGATGCGAGACGCACAGGACTGGTCGTTATGGCGACGCTTGGGGGAGGCCTATGTCCAGCAGTGGACGTCTTTCGCCTGATATTATAATGATGATTTGTTAGTAAGAAACTTATCCTATTTTAGTAATTAAGATTATTTTATTCACAACAAATTACACAGCACACACAATAATAACAAACATATTATGTAACACAAAATACACATCGGCAGTCTTCCCGACACTTCACCCCATCATTGCCACCGAAAAAATATTTTTGCAACATGGGCGCTGCGGCACGATGGATCGATGATTCAAAGAAGGTGGCTGGCAGCGGACGGATGCGGACTGCTCAAGACCGGGATGGTTGGCGCTCTTTTTGGGGGGGCTTTTTTTCAGCAGTGGACGGCAATTGGCTGAAATAAGGATGCTGATGATAGGCTTCATAGACAGCCCAATGTGCAGAGATCTCTTCTATACCGAGAAATCAGTCGCCGACTTCATTCTGGAAATGAGGCCTTTGCTGCCCGACGTGAAAAAATTCTCGGAACGATGAAGTCGCTCCGCGAAACCTATATGCGAAGCTACGCTGGCTAACGTAGCTTCTACGCACAAAGGAGCGAATAGGAATCTAAGTTCGGATAACGGAATCTCAACTCTACTCTCTTCGTTGCAGGGGTAGTCTTTTCTTCTGGATAGAACCTCCCATTTTTTTTTACTATTAATAGGCACGCGTTTGACCACTATCTCAACGGTTGGTAAGTGATGATGTGGTCAAAGATGGAGCACGCTTGCCTAGAAGTAACCTATTCACTCTTGACTTTAAGACTCCCCGGTTGTAGCTATCAGGAAACACAGACTCTGGCAGGGAATTCCACTCTTTAGCTGTACACACTATGAATGTGTTCCCAAAACGTTTTGTGCGTGTGAGTGGGATGTCCACCATGTACCGGTGGCGCATTGCCGTTCGCCTTGTGGACCGATGATGGAACGGGCTTGGCGGAATTAAATTATGCAATTCCGTCGCACATTCCCCAAAATGCAACCGATAGAAAACCGACAGGCTAGCAACTCGTCGTCGATGCTCAAGACTTTGGAACTTCGTCGCAACGAGCCTATCATTGCCGATGATCCTCTTGGCTCGTTTCTCAATTAACTCAAGGGCATCAAGCTGGTATCTGGCAGATCCGTCCCAAAGATGAGAGCAGTACTCGATACACTGACGACGCGTAAAGACTCCTGACGACGCGAAACGACGCCTGACGACGCGTAATGACGCGTAACGATGCATAACAACGTCCCATCCAGCTTTAGGATAAATATAAGGACTCTTTATCAGAAGATAATAATGCATAAGTGACAATAGTGCATAAGGCTCGATGGATTGAGGATAAAATGATTTCCATATCTGGAAAATGGCAATGAAGAGAGGAATTGTCAAGCGTTGTTGTAATGGAGTTAAACTACTATACCGCGGTTCTAGAAGTGCATGTCAATGAAATGGCACCACGATTACTTCTCGAGCTGGGTCAAGTCTACGAAACGATCTGCGCCGAGTAAATAGTGGAAAGGGGGATTGTTCTTTCTTAACGGACCAGGAGGTACGGGTAAGTTTGTGCTGAATCTTCTGCTGGTTCAACTCCGCAAGGGCTGCAATATAGCTCTGGCTGTGGCTTCCTCGGGCATTGCTGCAACTTTGCTTAGCGGTGGTCGGACTGCACATTCCGTTTTTAAGTTGCCGCTTAATCTTGCAAGCAAAGATACTCCAACATGGAATATTATCAAAAACAGCGGCCGGGGAGTCCTTCTGCAGCAGTGCAAAACGACGACGACGACGTGTCGTCAAAAAACAAGTGGGTGGCCTTAACGCCGTTTAATTTTGTTTAGGAATTATACCGCCCAAATTACAGCGCCCAAAAGAAGACCTTTTATAGTCATCACCACATTGATCACATTTTGATCAGGCGGTCCGTTCTTACACATTACACATTTAAAATTTCCACGCGAACAAAGTCGCGGGCAACAGCTAGTGAATTAATATAATAAAGATTTATCACTCATCACCCGTACACATTTCTAAAGAAATCCACAGCGACAGCAGTGCCATGAAAACTAAGTTGGACCTTTCATAGATCTCTGAAGTGAAAATCATATGGTCGAATACACTTGAAGATGTAAGAGAATCCGTTCAAAATCTAACTTAGCAAGTGAGTGGAAATGGCCGGGCGAACTGTGAAATTTTCTTTAAAGATTTCCAAGCTGTTGGAGCGCAAACATCTTTCAGATGACTGTACAACAGTTGGCAGAGTTTGCGGGTTATTTGAATGGGTAGACGTAGGTAGTTACTTTACAGTTTTGCGGGTTATGGCAAGAATTGGGTTCCTCGCACGGGATCAAAGTGAAATAAATCAATCGTTTTCCAGATCTTCGTCTTGTAGTTCCAACATGGGCATTCATACAAACCGTGTTTTTTTTTTAGATTTCCAAGCTGTTGGAGTGCAAAAATCTTTTGGATGACTCTATAATAGTTTGCAAAGTATGGACAGAATTTGGTTTCTGGTTCGGGAGTAAAAAAAAATACATATTCAAAGTCGAAACGTTTATTTCGATTAGACTTTTAAAAGACACTATTGAACACTAACATTTACAGTTGAAAAAAATAAATAAATTGTAATAAAGTGATTTTAAAGTCTATTCTTAGGGGTAGATTCGTATGGAGAAAAACGGACAAGAAACACCATAGTAACTCTTTTTAAATAAAAGTATTATACGCTGCAGTATAGTAGTAGTAACATCAAATAGAGTTGTAACTCATGCCCGACTTCGTCCTAGTAGAATTCGAGTTGAATGAGCAAAGGCTTTCATGCAAATTAAGCCAGAAGCACACTTGGTCCTATGTGCGCAATGTATGCAACGCTTTTGTATCGTATCGTATGTTGCGTTGCATACGATAAGTGTGTTTCTACTGCATAGTTTTTCATATAAAATCAAGAGTCCAAATATCATAATGCGTTGCATACGTTGCGTACGTGGGACCAGTTTGTCTCTATCTCAAAGCGATAAACACACTAGTCCTACATATGCAACGCTTTTTTATCGTACCGTATGTTGCGTTGCAAACGATAAGTGTGTTTCTACTGCATAGTTTTTCATATAAAATCAAGAGTCCAAATATCATAATGCGTTGCATACGTTGCGTACGTGGGACCAGTTTGTCTCTAGCTCAAAGCGAGAAACACACTAGTCCTACGTATGCAACGCTTTTGTATCGTATCGTATGTTGCGTTACATACGATAAGTGTGTTTCTACTGCACAGTTTTTCATATAAAGTCAAGAGTCCAAATATCATAATGCTTGGCATAAGTTGCGTACGTGGGACCAGTTTTTCTCTAGCTCAAAGCGAGAAACACACTAGTCCTACGTATGCAACGCTTTTGTATCGTATCGTATGTTGCGTTGCAAACGATAAGTGTGTTTCTACTGCATAGTTTTTCATATAAAATTAAGAGTCCAAATATCATAATGCGTTGCATACGTTGCATACGTGGGTCCAGTTTGTCTGTAGCTCAAAGCGAGAAACACACTAGTCCTACGTATGCAACGCTTTTGAATCGTATCGTATGTTGCGTTGCATATGATTATTGTGTTTCTACTGCATAGTTTTTCATATAAAATTAAGAGACCAGATATCTGCGTTGCATACGTTGCATACGTGGGATCAGTTGGTCTAGCCTCTGAAAATAAATGAATAGGTAGCCGATGGATGCGAAACGCACAGGACCGGTTGTTGTGGCGACACTTGGGGGAGACCTGTGTCCAGCAGTGGACGTCATTCGGCTGATATGATTAATAAATGAACAAGTATTTAAGCTGCTTGTGTTTTGCCGTGTTGAAGATTTCACACACAAATCTGGATTACTCCACTTCTATCATAACTTCATAAGCGTTTTAGAAATAAGGTTTGGGAAGAGACTACTAACATATAGTTAAAATGGCTGCATTAAATTCCTCGTGCTACAAAAATTTTGACGTTATATTCACCAAAAATCCTTACAGCCCTTTACAACCCCAGAGAAGAAAAACATCACTTTATCCATTTGATTCAAGCAAAATAAAAAAGGAAACAGACACGCAGCAAATTAATCCTTAAACAAATATCTCACTTGGTGACATTTCAACGTCAAAAATTACTCACATCTAATAAAGAGAGGCCGTAATTTTTCTCAGGACAACCGGAGAGGGGTGAAAAAAAAATATAAATTGCCCCTTTGCTCTTGACAGTACAGTCGTTATGCCCGAGTTTTATGTGCCGCACTTTATCAAGGGATGAGCAGGGTGTACTAGGGGTTTTTGAAAAAGTTAGGTTCGAGGAAATTTTGGGTGAGTATTAATAGGTAGGAAGACGTTATTCATTTAATAATATTATGTAGATTGAAATGGGCCAGCAAAAGTGTAATTGTGATTTGTATTTGTGTAAAATATGTAAAATAACGGCTAAAAAGTTTCAAACAAGTCACTTTTTTAGCAATCTAATGCAATCGTTGGCTTAAAATCTATGATTTAACCAAAATAAATGCGGGTTTATTTATTAGGCTCACCAAAAATTGTTACCACCGAAAATAATTCAAAAATACTGAACATAAATAAAAAGGTGTAGTTCTCTACTAAATATATAAAGCTCAAGAGTTTGATGGCTTGAACGCGCTAATCTCAGGAACTACTGGTCCGATTTGAAAAATATATCATCACGCTAAGACCAATAGGAGCTGAGCAGTAATGAAAATTGTGACGCAGGTCAGTTGTGCGGGTCAGCTAGTAGAGAAGATAAAAATATTCTAGGTAATAGGTAATACAATAAATACATAAAAATCGAAACAAAACACAACAGGCAAGTCGCATCATATTGTGCGTCAATTTGCGGAACTTGGTAAATGAGTCTACATGCACGTCCACAAGATCGCTGCAACTATTGATTAGGTTACATAGCCGAGGATTAGCCGAATTGACACCGAGAACGGTTCTACATGGTGGAGGGTAGAAAGAAGTTATAGGAGCACGGCGATATCTAGCTGGGGCTCGGAATCCGATTTTGTCAAAATTTTGATTAAGAAACTGGAGTCAATTATATTTATAAGTTTTTCTAGAGAGTATAACCCAAAATGTTAGCCTAGCTAAATATGATCTTTTTTTGGCAATTCCTGATGTATACGCTAAATGCCAGAGAAACCTTTTCTGTATCCGATCTAGTCTCAACTTATGTGTGGCGTAATGTGGCTTCCAAACAGTACTACACTATTCCAAAATGCTTCGGATTGTTGTACAATAAAATTTTAGTTTTAGTCCGTCGGAAGCCAATCACGTTTCTAATAACAAATCTCAGCATTCTAGAGGTACACCTAAATCTTTGATTTGGTCCACTTCCTGAATGATGTGGGCTTCAATGGCTCACACCAAATACCAAATAAAAAAGTGGCTCTTGACTACTAGGTCAGAGACAAAGAAAAAAATCGACGATGAAACGAACTTGCACAGAAGTAGCCTGTTAATCTTGCTCATTTATCAAAATTCATCCTTACATAATTAAACGAATTTGATGAAACCTAATTTATTGCAATCTATTCAGTCATTAAGGCTGCTGGATTCTACGGCGCGATTCTATAAACATGTCGAAGAGAAAACATCGACGAAGTGAACGACAAGTGAGCTGTCAAACCATACAAACCAGTAATGACAATGAATCATCACTCAATTTATTAATTTTATTGTTTTGTATTTAATTTATTTTAATGTTTTTAATAATTTCTTCTGTTAATTATTTGTAAATTATTATTGCAATTTTAATCATTAACCTATCAATTTTAATTTCATATTATTTTTATGAACATGTTGTTATTAATACTTTTGCAATTTGCAATGTTTTTATTTACCAAAAATTGTTTTACCAAAAATTGTGTACGTGATGTTAGCCTATAAGTAATTGTTACACTTATTAATGTAGACATAAAAATTATAGAAACTGTAAATGTGTTGTGTAAACAATTGTTGGCTTGCCAAATAAATCAATAAAAAACTGGCCAAGTGCGAGTCGGACTCGCGTGCAAAGGGTTCCGAACGAATTTAATTTTTTTAACATGTTATTTTAACACTACAGACTTCTAATAGGTTTTCCTGTAATCTTTAGGTAAAGATCTATTAACTTCATTTTTTTCAAAATTTTAGGCTCAGTAGTTTCGGAGATAAGGGGGGGGGAATGGTCATTTTTCGTCTAATTTCTTGAATAACTTCAAAACCATTTATTTTAATATTATGAAAAAAATGTAATTAAAACCCACACAGTAAGCCCTTTCATTTTTTCACAAAGTTTTTTTAACAATATCGTGTGACATATCAATGACACACGATATTGTTAAAAAAACTTTTTTTTTTAATTTTCTACTTTGACCCCCAAAAGTGACCCCCGTACTAAAAATTTAATAATTTACGTAACGCGTCCGTGTTTGGGTCATAGAAGTCCATATGTGTACCAAATTTCAACAGAATCTGTTCAGTGGATCCCGAGAAATCTGGCTGTGACAGACGGACAGACAGACAGACAGACAGACAGACAGACAGACACCCGAGTGATCCTATAAGGGTTCCTTTTTTTTCGGAACCCTAAAAATCACTTGTCATTCACTACACCTAAGTGTACACGATAAGATGTCGACAGAATAGACCGGCTGTAAACATGTCGAAGTGAAGGCTTGGGTGAAGTAATCACGGAGTGAGCTGTCAATCCATGTTATCAAGATGGAATGACAGCTCACTTCGTAATCACTTCACCTAAGCCTTAACTTAGACATATTTACAGAATCAACTGCCTATCCAAACTCCACAGCACAGTAATTGGAAAACACGATACCTCTGGATGTCAGACTAAAATAATGATGTTAAAATAGTAATTTACTAATACATTAATTCTATGGTTTTAAAATTATAATTTATGATTCGTTCGGGACCATAGGGTTCCGAATAATATATTTTTAGAACGATTTAGACTCGCACTTGTGCGCTTTAGAAATGCCATGTTGTTAAAATATAATTCCCGTACCCACTTTATAAGCTAACAAAACTCTCATGTTTCATGTTTTTCTTTAATTCAGAACCCATTAAAATGATAATTATAATGTTAAAAATAAACAGACTATGTAAAGGGAAGACCCTTCAATATTTTGCGGGTTTTAATTAAAAATAAACAAAATGGTTGCATTGAAAAACAGGATATTATGCGTCAATGTTTCGTTGATTATTAACCATGTTTTGCCAGCGGCTACGCCTGCTAAAACTTTACTAAGGGAACTTGCTACTGGAAAAAGTAACGCCTTTTTGTATCGGTAAACGTTGACGGGGGTCATAGTTATTTTTTATCTTATAGAATAAACGCTCCGCCTTGCGACAAGCGTAAGAGAATATTAGTTTTAGTGTGTAGCTGACTCATCATCTCTGCGACGAATGATGACATTCAGCCAGGAAAATATTTTATTTATTTTGAAACTTGGTTTTAAAATACGTCATTCTTTGAGGATACTTCAGGTCTCACGGTTGCTGGTGGCTTGACAAGAAAGTCTATTTCTGAATTTATTTTAAACAATTTTACCATGTCTCGTTCAAAACATGGGATGAGCAAGTTCAAGCACATAATTCACGTAAATTTTAAGTAAAACTATATCAACAACTCCTAACTGAGTGAACCTGAACTCATCGCTGTCGATTGCAACTGTGTCCAAAAGATTGGCGGTATAGTCACCTTGTGGTGTCAATGGCAATGCTGATCCGATGTCAAAGATAGATAGATAGATAAAACATTTATTTAGTACAACACAATAAGACATAACACAAAAGCATGATGAAGGTGAAAGACAGCCCACTTCCTAGGCACTTATTCAGCCAGTGACTTATTTTAAGCTGTACTTAGTTGAGTTTTTGTTTTAAAGGCATGATATATATCTATAGGGTAATATTTGATAGAGTGTGTTCCTTCAAATGGAACGTTCTATAGCTGATATGCAACGATTTCGACCCCAGTATCTCCGGATGCAAATTGGGCTGTATTTTCAAAATAAGTTAAAAATTCGTTTCTTTTGGTTTTGTGTTTTCTGTAAAATTGCCATGTATATAAGATTACGATGTCACTATCATAATAGCAATTTCTACTTCATCATGAACGACCTCCTAACTAATATGATAAATGCGAAAAGGAGCTTGTTTTACGCTTCCACGCCTTAATCGCTTACCGATTTTGGTAAATGTTGGTACACAGATAGATATCTCGGTACTTACCAACATGTCTCCATCTGGAGATATACTCTGGAAACGATATACTTATATATAAATTTTTCAAAAACCAGTTCTAACGCGAGCAAAGGCGCGTACAAAAGCCACTTAACTTTAAAAAATTGAGTGTGTCGCACTAACGCAAGCCGTAACAGCTGTAAAGCGTCTAGAGATATACAATTAAGCAATAAGGAGGTGATAAGATACGTTTTTGACCGCCTGGCTGTTCTCAAAGCCCTTGAAAATAAAGTAGCTAGCAGCAAATTAATCATTGAGTGTCACCTCGTCCTGGAGAGTATATCGTTGTCTAACAGAATCATGCTGCAGTGGATCAAGGGGCACAGTGGATCCTTAGGCAACGATGCAGCAGACGAGCTTGCAAAGACAGGTTCCAAGATGGCAGTACCCATTCCTCCCACTACTTTTCTCACAGTTTTGTACATGGATTCGCCACAGGTCAACTAAACTTTGTAATAACAAATGGTCACGAGCTACAGACTGCAGGCAGTCAAAAATGGCAATACCATGCCTAAGTAGAAATGACCTCCAAATAATAATAGGGAAAATCACGGGACATTGCCCCCGAAACAAAACTCACTAATCACAGACAGCTCACTCTGCAGAGGCTGCTTTGATGCCGAAGAATCAGCTGCCCACGTTATTTTGGAATGCGAGGCCGTGGCTACAGTGAAAAAATACTTGTCCAACATTTTTTGGAAATATATCTGACGGACTAATTAGATTTTTAATATAATACCCCATTCAGCGTTATGATTTCTATTGGAATGTATGGCTTTAAAACCCCTTGTTGCTATTTGTATAACATAGCTGTTGATACAGCTAATCAACTCACAAAGCTACACCACCCAAAAAAATAACTTTCTACAGTTATTGGCCCTCGGCTGCTGGCAAGAACTGATCGACTGATACAGAGGGTGCAAAGCGCCTGCGCTCGATTTTGCTTTACAATCCCTCCTAGAACTCCTAGAACGTAACACCATTTTTAAATAAGCACTCAATTCTCAAGATGAAGTCGCGTCGTAAGTTGCACTTGGCTTGCCTACTGTTTGGCGTTATAAAGTAAAGGCAGCCGACCTACCTTTACAACAAACTGAGCTGGATTGCTAGTAAAAGGGAATGCGCAAGCAGACAGTGCTCTCAACAACTTGCTACTCAGCCGCACAAGACAGCCGCCTTCAGAGGTAGTTTCAGGTACGCTGCATCCAAGTGCTGGAACAATATTCCCCCGCCGATACGAAGCATTAGAAGTCTTAATATCTTTAGAAGTCGACTCTGACAGTTCCTTATAAACTCTCAGAAAGATCTGGGAGTGACGATTTCGAACACGTCGATAATTTAAAATTAGCAGAGGGTTGCCGCCGCAGGCCCTTAAAAGAGGGGAAAAAATATTTATTTTTTAATTTTATTATTTATTCGTGACCAACTTGATCTTAAAATTTCATACGTTAAGCTATTAAACATAGTCATTCACAGAAAACATTGTACAATCTATTTTTATACCTATACTTTCAACATCGTCTCCAATTTTTTTTTATGTATTTCTACCATCACACATTTATATCTATTAATATTATACACACACTAAACAAAATATGTACACAAAATATTTGAAATAACAAATCTGGACTCACCTTACACAAATCCACTATTTACTTTTATTATCACTGTTTGGTATCTGCTTGTCATCCGTATTCGCTACTGGGATCCAGCAGAATACCAGCGTCAGGTATATTTACCTGGCACATGCTGAGTTGGACTCCCATTTGGTGCAGCTTGGAGACACACACACCGCACATCTGAGTGTATAAGTCATATGTATATATATTTTTTTTAAGTAGGTAGGTAATCTGGCAAATTCTTTAGTTTATAAATAGTAATTGCCACCATACATTCTGCCTTATCTTTCTTTTTATTTGTTTTCATTTAATTATTTGTATTTTCTAGTGTTATGTAACTGTGCTTGTGTGTTGTGTTTCTTTCTTTGTTCCAAATAAATGTTTTATCTATCTAAAAATATGAATAATAATGAAATTCCTGTTTCGACCGGATCGGAACGCCTACTAAGCTCAATTCCGGAAAGTTGCTGATTTCTTCGGAAGAGCCACATTTTTTGGTGAAGATCCCCAGAACACCCCCTCCAATATTTTCTATTGGGAAAAATTTAAGCTCACTTCGTGCTCACTCTCCCTTAGATTTACAGTGAGATATTTACAAAATGGGCCAGCTGTTCAAATTATAAGCGTGGATGAGAAATAACTTTTATATGAATCATCTAGATGAAAAAAAAAAATGTGATACAAATAAAAAAACAAAGAAAGAAAGAAAAACATATATATTTAAGACATACTCACGACAAAAAAAAAACTAATAATTATAACGAAATCGAAAATAGCCAATCTTTTTCTACTTCAGATAGCAAAAAGCTGAGAATACAGTTCAATCACTGACTAAAAATACAGTTGCAAAATACGACTCTTACAGACTACGAAGACACTGACTCCTGTAAGTAACACAGGTAACACCTTTCTCAGGAGTCACAGTCAGTATATCTACACATTCCATTCTACAAATTAATGCTTAATATTAAAGAAACAATGAAATACAAAAAGAAGTTTATTCAGAAATATATTTTTACTAAGTTTAAGATCAAACATTTATATCACTTATCAATAGGTCTTACACCTATTGTCTTACATGGATTGGCTATCCACCGAGCTTACGCGCGACAACACGTACTCACATTGTGCTCGTATAAAAAAAATCCATATAGTCACTAAAGCAGTCTCTGGCTTATTAATAACATTCAGTTGTGTAGCCCAGTTCACAAGCTACTTAGTGCGTGAAAAAGTTTACATAAATCTCAACAGATAAATTTAATATAAGCAAAAGTCGGTTGCAAAAGTCTTAATTTTACGCTGCGAAGTGCGTGAGTCATTGTGTCATTGTTGGCTTGCTGAGCGACGCGCGACGTGCCGAGTTCAACGACCGGCCTTCCCACCGTGCGGTTCGCGGTGCAGTGCAGCGACACTGAGCCAGCGGCGGTGCAGTGCAGCAACACTGAGCCGGTGGCGGTGCAGTGCAGCGATACTCGGCGGTGTAATTCAGCAATACTGAGCCTGCGGCAGTGCAGTGCAACGATACTCGGCGGTGCAGTTCAGCAATACCACCAGGGCGACACGCAAGGTATTCTCCAATCTACTCAATTTCAACTTACAACTAAATAGTATGCCCCTGCGACGAACGCCGCCTCGGCTACAGATGCCAGCCTCGCCTGCTGCTAGCGAACCTAATGAACTTGACACACCCAGTGGGGTCGTCTCAGCTATCACGCTATCTGGTTCTGCGCCTAACCTAAGCCATATTGAGAAAGAGAACGTCAATACGCGTAAACCTAAACGCGACGACGACTTATCCTCCTTTATGCAGGAAATGAGAGATTTATTACGGTCGTCTACTGCTCAATCTGAAACAAAGTATCTGGCACTGCAAAATTCTATGAAAGAAATAATAGCACAGAATGCCGAAATAAAAAAATCTTTAAATTTCGTCTCTCAACAATACGATGAGTTAAAGGATAAAATGAACGACCTTAAAATAGAACGTAAAGCCGAAAAAAAGTTAATAAATCAGCTTGAAGACAAGGTAGAAAATCTAGAGCGAATGCTTTGTCTTACAAAAATGGAAGTGAGAAACATACCAAAGAAAGAAGGAGAAAATAAGGAAGATCTTAGGCAGATTATTACGGAGACAGCAAGTGTTCTCCAAATCTCACTTGAGCGCCAGGATATTAAAGATATTTTCCGAGTATATAAAAAGGAAGGAACTCCATCTATTATCGTCGACTTCGGCTCAGTCACTACAAAAGCAAATATGCTGGATAAAGTCCGCCAGTACAATCGGAAGAATAACCAACACAAGCTGAACACCGCTCATATCAAAATAAAAGGGGAGACAAAACTAATATATCTATCTGAGTGCCTGACACAGAAATCACAGCGTTTGTTCTACCTGCCTCGCAAATATGCTACCGACAACGGCTTTAAGTTCTGCTGGACTTCAAATGGGAAAATTTTCCTGCGTCAATCTGAAGGGCAGAAACACATACTTGTAAAAAGTGAAGCCGACCTTAAGATAAACCCAGCACAATGACTAAGCAAAGCTAAATACTTTTCTTATAAATGTTTGTTAATTTTATTATTTTTTTATATCTGCAACTACTCTCTGTCCTTAAAATGTATACACATAACACAGTTAAACGCATAAAACTCCACTTACTGCATTACATAAAAAAACAACACAGATTACAAACACACAGAACAACTATACTTGGTCCTACAAACACCTACCTACATCCGCTCTCACACATTTGGGCTCTGCTTGGTATTAGTAAAGACTGAAACTTTACCCGACTATCCAAAGGGAAATAGATTGAAACTAGAGAAATTTATTGGCAGCAGTAAAATAAAAACGACTACAAATGGCTAATACAAATATCAATATCTTAACACATATAGATGACATCACAATGGCAACATCTTATCATTGTGATACAGACACCTGTAACACAGTTATTAAAAATCCTAATGAGTCCCTTAAAATAATAACGCAAACATTAGGAGCATCTATAAAAACTTAGATGGCTTCCAGGCACAACTAGCTAGGCTAGCATTCGAAATAGATATTATAATTCTGACGGAGTGCTGGCTTAGTAATGAAAAACCTATTCCCGCCATAGAAAATTACGTCACTCATTCGTCTAAAAAATGTCGCAATCAAAATGACGGTATTGTAATATACACAAAGAATCACATTCAACGTACGGTTGAAGAGCCAGATACAGAGGGTGCTAACTTTCTTTTATTAAAAGTAGGCACAACTATATGTATACTAGCAGCCTATAGGTCCCCATCGACGTACTTTATTGACAGTTTCCTTAACTCCCTTGAAAACATAATTGGCAGTTTAAACAGGAAAACTTTTATTCTAACTGGAGACATAAATATAAATATAAAACCGAATAACTCAGACAGAAATAGTGCATCCTACCTCAACCTAACCGCAGAACTGGGTCTCCTACTAAATATTTCAGTTTCTGAGAATAAGAAGGTCTTTGTTCATTTTACGCAAAAAACACAGTCAAATCGTGATAGGCCTCTTAAGGCGTGTTAAGCGATATACAATAAAGTGTCTAACAAATATTTCAGCGATTGTATAACTCTCCAGGTTACACCAGCCAGGATATTAGAACTACAGTGGGCGTGCTTTGGGAAGTGTTGGTTATTGCGCAATAAAAACACCGGTTGCTTTTAAATCAAATTATTATTCACACTCGAAAGTCTCACTTACAATATTCTCACACAATAGGTACACTGAACAAATATTCGGAACACGCGGCGGTTTCTAGCAAGGGCACGTCTGCACTGCTCGACCGCCACTAGTAGACTGAGCTCGGCCTCTGTCGAGCACACCGTCTTAGACTCCGTCGAACGCCACCAGATGGCGTTGGTGTCCCGATTGTTCTATTGACTGACTTATTTCCGACAAATAAATAAATCTTAGTAGCTACCCTGAACTAATATTGGGGATATATTAGTTCAGGCTAGCTATATAGATGAATTTAAATTAGATTAGAGCAGCTTTGAGCAGTTGCGTTGCGGTAACTACAAATCGTTGATATTTGCGAGCTGGTCAGCCACTAGTTAGACAATTCGAAAAAATCTTATGGTTTGAGTGTATGATTTGTAGTATGTGCTTAAAATTATATTACAAAAAAATATTTGACTGTTTTTTTTACATTTCTCAAAACCTCGAGAGCAGATAAGACGCAGGTAAAAATTATGCTTAAGAGCTCAAAAATGGCGGTGTCGTCAGTGTGTAACCACTTCTCTATTTTTCCACCAATTTTATTTATTTTTCACCACAATCGTACTGTTTTAATAACATCTATCAAATAATTTACATTCATGTATAATTTTCATAGTAGTCAATAGTATCCCTTGGAAATTCTGGTGACCGATTTTCTGGCTTCTGACTACTGTGTCATCATCAAGAGTCTAAAAATGCCAGCTAATATCAACTGCTTAGTGTGCTTTCCGAGGGACAGAGGAGTCTCGGTATGTTATGGTTAGTCATCCAACCAACCAATCAAAAGGCAGGTACAATTTTTACCAGTGACGTGACGTCACGCTTATTTTCAACGCACTGTATCGTTTTCATGTTTTGTTTACGTGGTAAATAGACGGCTGTAACAGTTACATTGGATGTTACAGAATAACTTATCTTCTGGTCTAACTTAAAGTCTGGCTGATGGTGGCGTATGCGTCGGATCATTTGGCTCCCTTCAAAATGGTTGAGCCGAATGGTGCTAGCGCATGCTTGTGCACATGTTCGTGAACGGGCGCTGTCAGTTGGGACTGGTCATTTCTCAGTTGCCATGGTTTATTTTAAATATTTCTTTGAATTGTTCCTTTTTTTCCCGGACGCTTTTATCCTGCTCGTCTTTTACATCGTTCTCACATGTTTGTATAATTTCAAGTTGATATAAACAAAACTTTGTAACAATTTATAATTTTTAAAAGAGTGTCCGTGGAGTTTCTTGCACGTTCTTCTCCATAGAGATCTACGCTTTGGAACGTGCAAATAGCTTCATCTTTTTGCACTGACCAACCTTGACAATTCAAAAGTGCCTGTAAATGGTTTATTTGAAATATACGATTTGATTTGATTTGGTACATTTTTGAGACCGGCCGTAATAAAAACTTTTTTTTATTACGGCCGGTCTAAAAAATTTATGCCGGCTATTAAAAATACGTGTCCAATGGTTTTTGGAAATCTGACGGAGTAATTAGATTTTTATTAAAATACGCTATTCAGCTTTTTGATTTATATTGGAATCTATGTATAGTTCAAGATTTGATCCATGTAAATTCATGCATCAAATTTTGTATTTTAAAACCCCTTGTTCCTATTATCATTAGATAACAGCCGTAAATACATCTATACAACTCACAAAGTTACATTTTCAATTTCGAAATACTTACAATTTCATGCAATTTACTGTCTTTGAGCGCAGTATATTTCTACTTCAGTGAATTCCCATATAAGAATTTCACCTTTTGACACCTTAACAATCAATAAATCTCACAGCTCAATTCACAAATGAAGTAGTTGATAAATTAAATCGCTTATTTTGGAAATTATGACAAGCTTCCACATTTATTAATTCGTTCCACAATACTGGATGGTTACTGATTTCTTCGGAAGAGCCACTTGAAAGATTTGGTAAAGATCCACCAAAGTTTTTTTTCGATTGGGAAAAATTTAAGCTCACTTCATGCTCACTCTTCACTCTTTTACGGTGAGATGTTTACAGAATAGACCTGCTGGATCAACATATAAGAGAGGATGAGAAATAACTTCTCTATGTGTCGTGTGGATAAAAACTCAAAAGTGATATAAAGAAAAAATCAAAGGAAGGAAGAAAAAAATATATACATATTTGGTACATACACGAGACAAACAAATGTAAAATGAATTTAAAAACTAAAACTAATAATTATAATGAAATCTAAAATAGAACATCTTTTTCTACTTCTGGTTACGAAAACATGAGAAAACAGTTCAATAACTTAAAAAAAATACACTGGCAATGTACGATCGATTCACACTAAGTAAATTAAAAGGCAAGTTAAATGAAAGTTTGAAAAATGCGGTAACGCACGCTTTATACAATCACATTTATATCTACGCATTAAATTCTACAGATAAATGCTTAAGATTAAAGAAACAATCGAATTAAAAAAATGTCAATTCAGAAATATAATTAAACTAAGTTTATAAATAAACAAACATTTATATAACTTATCATATAGGTTCTTACATATAAATAATGCAAACAAACTATTAATACAATACTTAATACAATACAATACTCTTTATTATTTACACCAAATAAGATACAGAAAATATAGATGAGGAACATTACATAGGGTGACACAATGGGCGGCCTAAAAGA
The DNA here is from genome assembly GCA_947578705.1 of Lacanobia wlatinum. NCBI lineage: Eukaryota > Metazoa > Arthropoda > Insecta > Lepidoptera > Noctuidae > Lacanobia > Lacanobia wlatinum. The sequence continues at coordinate 18,313,491 of OX388046.1, read as the reverse complement.
GATCCTTTCAAGATAAGATGTATTTTAAAGAGAAAAAGGAGAGACAGTACTGTAGGTATTCTAACGTGTACTATTTTTACAAACATCAATACTTACATGATAGACAAATTTATACAATAACTAGTGGACATCACGCGGTTTCACCCGCGTAGTTCCCGTTCCCGTGGGAGTACGGGGATAAAATATAGCCTATGTTACTCCCTGATAATGTAGCTATCTATTGCTGAAAGAATTTTTGAAATCGGTCCAGTAGTTTCGGAGCCTTTTCATTTCAAACAAACAAATCTTTCCTCTTTATAATATTAGTGTAGATAATTATCAAATAAAAGCAGAGAACTCTAGTAAAAACGATTAAAGAGGGAGATAGTGGTCCTTGACCAAAGGTTAAATGGTTCTTTGTTTGTAGTTATTTTTAATAAATGTCCGTACACACACAATTTCATCTTAACTAGTTAAATAATATAAATAGGTGAATTACTGATCCGAATACGAACATTCTTTCATCGATACAGATTTAAAAATTAAAAACTGGCCAAGTGCGAGTCGGACTCGCGTGCCTTTAAGGGTTCCGAACGAATTTTTTTTAACATGTTATTTTAACACTACAGACTTCTAATAGGTTTTCCTGTAATCTTTAGGTAAAGATAAGATCGATTTTTTTTTTTCAAAATTTTAGGCTCAGTAGTTTCGGAGATAAGGGGGGGAATGGTCATTTTTCGTCTAATTTCTTTAATAACGTCAAAACCATTTATTTTAAAATTGTGAAAAAAATATAATTAAAACCTTTCATTTTATATGTCACATGATATTGTTCAAAAATCTTTTTTTTTTAATTTTCTAGTTTGACCCCCAAAAGTGACCCCCATACTAAAAATTTTATGATTTACGTAACGTATCCGTGTTTGGGTCATAGAAATCCATAAATGTACCAAATTTCAACAGAATCGGTCAGGGGATCTGGAGAAAACTGGCTGTGACAGACGGACAGACAGACACCGGAGTGATCCTATAAGGGTACCGTTTTTTTTTTTCGGAACCCTAAAAACTAAAATATATTAAACAAATTAAAAACACAAATCTTTGGCGTTCATCGTTATTTGTTTCCGAAATCCGTTGCATGGTTAGCGGAAAAACAGACGGAGGCAGACACTGGCTTTATTCTAGACTAGTGGACGTCACGCGGTTTCACCCGCGTAGTTCCCGTTCCCGTGGGAATACGGGGATAATATATAGCCTATGTTACTCCCTGATAATGTAGCTATCCAATGCTGAAAGAATTTTTCAAATCGGTCCAGTAGTTTCGGAGCCTTTTCAATTCAAACAAACAAACAAACAAATCTTTCCTCTTTATAATATTATTATTATAGTGTATATATATTACTAGCTATATTACTAGCTTTTGCCTGCGATTTCGTATGCGCATATGCCATTTATTTCCCGTTCCTGTTGGAATTTCGAGAAATCTTCACTTAGAGCTCCCCTACACTCTCAAAGAAACCTACATGCTAAATTTCAGCTTTCTACGACCAGTTGTTTCGGCTGTGCGTTGACTGTCAGTCACTCAATCAATAACGAAAAAATCTGAACTAATACTAGCTATTGCCGTCGACTTTGTATGCGTTTATCCCGTTTTTACCCGTTCCGCGTGTTTGTTTGAATAAATGCGCTTGTCTCAGGAACTACTGGTACGAATTAAAAAATGATTTTAGTATTGTATAGCACATTTATCGAGGATGGCTACAGACTACGACCAATATGAGAGAAAATTATGACGCAGACGAAGTTGCTCGGGTCAGCTAGTTTTATATATTACAATTAATAACAAGAACATACCAATGATATCATAGGCAAAAGCAAGTATTTATACATCAGAAACCACCGTCCTGCTAACATCAGACTCAGGAATAACCCTTTCGTGCAAGTTAATAGCGTGATCTGTACGCCTTGCTGCTAACGACTTCAGATATAATCGGCTTCTGTAAAATTCGAGCCAAATTTCTCTATTACTTTTTACTAAGACAAAATAAATATTCAAAAGAAATGGGTTTATATTATAAACGATTATCAGTATACAATGTATTATGGGGTTTTTAACACTTAAACCTCTATGTTGATAATATATATACGAAACACCATGAAAAGACACTAAAATCACGTCGCTCAATATAAATATTAAAGTGGCGATGAACAAGCGATGCCGGATGTTAGTAGTTGTATGTGAGCTAGCGTTGGATCTACAACAAAGCGAAAATACTAATCCAACGTAAAGAATACAGTTGATAACTGTAGATACAATGAAAATAATATATCCAAAATCAGTTACATCAAGACGACTATAATAAAACTTATCTCCTTTCAACAAAAATAAAATAAGCGTCATTATTGAAGCCCCACCCCAAGCAAAAAGGACGCTTTTCATATACTTCTTCGGAATTTCGACATAGAAAACTTTTACAAAATCTACGTAAAATATATGGCACACTACTATCACCCAGTGATGCCGTACAGTTAATAAATACATGAACATAAATAAAAAAATTTCAGCATATAAACACCGAGCGTTAGCTGTTTCAGGCAAAATACTGTCTTCATAAGTTTTAATAACCGTCAGTATAGAGATTAAAAAGTTTGTCAAAACTGCGGTAAGATACACATAGTTTCTGTAATTACGAAACTTTTTGAACAAACACCACGACGTCACTCCATATACCAGTGTAGCGAGTGTCAGAACAAACACTATGTTATGTTCAATTTCGTTAATAATTTTAAAATCATTTGTTAAACTCAAGCACACACCTTTTAGGAAATTCCATTGTTTACTATATTGTATACCTTTTTTGGGGTGAAACAGACACCAAAACCAAACACTATATGACATTTCGTGCCAAAGCAACACCATAGTAACACGTTTATGATTGAAATCCTCAATACAAGATACCCAAAGCACAGGAGCCGCCGATGCGGCGTTGCTTAAGGGAAGCTTATATTCTTATATAAGATAAATAATTTTAGTGTTTCTTTCGGTACCGACGCACGACGGCCGACAACTGACGGCTATATTTAAAGGTAATTACTGAATTGAATTTCCTGTCAGTTGCATTATTTATAATTCGGTTAAGTTTAGATGTTGTTTCATAAATTAGTCACAGCAATGTCATGTTCCAAATCCCCTGTAAAAGCTTGTAAAAGTATATTCAACAAATATGGAGTTAAATCCGCTGGCAAAAACTAGTTGAGCAAAAACTGGCCAAGTGCTAGTTTGACTCGCGTGCAAGGGGTTCCGAACGAATTTTATTTTTTAACATGTTATTTTAACACTATAGACTTCTTATAGGTTTTCCTGTCATCTATAGGTAAATATCTATTATCTCCATTTTTTTCAAAATTTTAGGCTCAGTAGTTTCGGAGATAAGGGGGGGTGGCCATTTTCGGCTAATTTCTTAAATAACTCCAAAACCGTTTATTTTAAAATTATGAAAAAAATATAATTAAACTCCTCACTGTAAGCCCTTTCATTTGATATGTCACATACCGTTATTCAAAAAACTTTTTTTTAATTTTCTAGTTCGCCGTAAAAGTTTAATGATTTTACGTAACGCGTCCGTGTTTGGATCACAGAAGTTCATATGTGTACCAAATTTCAATTGAATCGGTCCAGTCGATCCGGAGAAAACTAACTGTGACAGACGGACAGACAGACACCCGAGTGATCCTATAAGGGTTCCGTTTTTTGTTCGGAACCCTAATAAAACTGTCTATTTTAATTAAAACAGAAAGAATGTGATTTTTCTACAAATGCATAAAATTGTTCGCAAAATCGTGTGCCTGCGAAACTATATTGTACTGCACATTGTATCGTGCTGTCTCTGTTCATCATCATCATCCACAGCCCGCCTTCGCCCACTGCTGAGCATAGGTTTCTCTCTTCAATTGCCAATCCCTATATTTTTGCGCCAGCCTCATCCAGTTTCGTTATTAAATTAGTTTGACATGAACGAGCGTGGCAGTTGAGAGCTTGTCATGCTCACACAAATGTTTTGCTGATGGTGGCGCGTGTTTTGGATCATTTGGTTCCCTTCAAAATGGTTGAGTTTGATGGTGCTGATGCACGCGTCATGTTCGTGAACGGGCGCCGTCAGTTGAGACTGGTCATCTCTTACCTGCCACTGGCTTATTTTAATCTGTACCTACATTTTGAATTGTTTATATATTTTCTTGTTCTTTGTGTAGGAATAGTCTCTGAAGTAAAACACCGTATTGCTAGTAATCACTCTTTATTGTACTTATTGTAGGATACAGTACATTATATTTAACACTTATTGCGTCCGCACTCTTCAACTGCTCACGACTTTATGCCTATCCGACGTACGTTGTCGCCCCACCATCTCTAGACAATCCCTACTACTAATTTTTATGGAGAGGGCGCCACTTTGACTCAAAGAACAAACTATACTCATGACCTATTAGTTTTCTAGAGATAATTGAGCGACTTTAAATAATAATAAGTGTACATAATGATCTATAATTATTATAAACAAGCTACAAAATATTAAGAATAAAACATCTAATAATTAATAAGCTAACATTTGACTCACATATAGAAGCAATCAAAGACAATGTTAACAAGATTTTTGTAATACATCACATGGTTTAAAAGAGTGTCCGTGGAGTTTCTTGCACGTTCTTCTCCATAGAGATCTACGCTTTGGAACCTGCTTAGCTTCATGTTTTTGACTGACCGACTTTGACAATTCAAAAGTGCCTGTAAATGGTTTATTTGAAATATACGATTTGATTTCTACCTGCGATGGCAACAATGTCGTCTACCCATCTCGTTGACGGACGACCCACGCTTCTTTTTGCAGTCCCTTCAGACTCTGATGCCTTGCGATTATTCGAATTAAGTACTTTTTTAGAGTTCCGAAAAAAAAACGGGACCCTTATAGGATCACTCGGGTGTCTGTCTGTCTGTCACAGCCAATTTTCTCCGGATCCACTGGACCGATTCTGTTGAAATTTGGTACACATATGGATTTCTATGACCCAATCACGGACGCGTTACGTAAATCATTAAATTTTAAGTGTGGGTGTCACTTTTGGGTCAAACTAGAAAATTCAAAAAAAAGTTTTTTGAACAATATTGTGTGACATATCAAATAAAAAAGCTTACTGTGAGGGTCTTAGTTAAATTTTTTTTTTTTCATAATTTTAAAATAAATAGTTTTGAAGTTATTCTAGATTTTAGACAAAAAATGACCATCCCGCCCTTATCTCCGAAACTACTGATCCTAAAATTTAGAAAAAAAAATGGAGATAATAGATGTTTACCTAAAGATTACAGGAAAAACCATTAGAAGTCTATAGTGTTAAAATAACATGTTAAAAAAATTAAATTCGTTCGGAACCCCTTGCACGCGAGTCCGTCTCGCACCTGGCCAGTTTTTTTTATTATCTTAGGTTACTTTTTTTTATAAGTCCAATGGCATCATCATCGAATAATTATTTACTTATTAACACCACCACCACCTCCACCCCCTACACGTACAGAGACGATGAATTTTTTTTATTGTCTATCCCATGGTGTGGGGTAACATTGGATAGGTCGTATAAAAATATTGAAGGTGTGCGAAAATCATTTTTCCATTCAAGGTTCCGTTTGCGAAATATTAAGCTTTAAATTGCCTATTTATAAATGTTCTGCCAGCTAGCGGTTGTTTTTGGAGACGAGAGAAAAATCATAGAATTTAAAAGGAAAACTAACACAGCTGAGTCGCACCTATCTATTACAGCGGATCGGGGCATCGGAGTGGAGAAACGGAGAAATTTAAATAAATTAAATTGCTTAAAATCCCCATACCACGTCACTGACATTTGGACTGACATAATTGGTTAAAATATCTCCGATTCTCCGCTCCGCTGCCTCGCTCGGCTGTAATGGACAGGCACCCTTTTAGTCGACAGTCGGCAATTGTGACGTGCAACTACAGAACCTTACACTGCGCGTGATGCGACACGCTCGTGGCCGATTTTTTTTTTAAATCAGTAAAATCTCCATCAAAATCAGCACTCAACTTCAAAAAAAGAGAGACCAACCTTTTTTGGAAGTTCAGCACCTGAGCAGGTGCTAAACTGACCTTTGAATTGCCCGCTGGCCAAAGGTAGCAGGCAACCACACTATCCCAAAAATTTTGTTCCTGAGAAAATAAGTAACATTTGGGGCCTCTGGGATCCTGGACTAAAATAATTATAGCACTTTCAAATATTATTATAAGGCTTACTGTCCACTGAAGCGGAGAGGAGGCCTGGAGAGCGGAGAGTATTAACTACAATTGGTTAATATCTCTACGCTCCCCTGAAGCGCAGCGGTTATTTTATAGAATTCTAAAATAAATAACATATCCGCTTCGCTTCAGTGGACAGGGATTTGCGAACTAGTTAAAAAAAACTGGCCAAGTGCGAATCGGACTTGCGTGCAAAGGGTTCCGAACCAATTTCATTTTTTAACATGTTATTTTAACACTACAGACTTCTTATATTTCCTTCTATGTTTTCCTGTAATCATTAGGTAAAGAACTATTAAGTTTCTGCATTTTTTTTTTAATTTTAGTCTCGTTAGTTTCAGAGATACGGGGAAATAATCATTTCTGGTTTAATTCTTTAATAACTTCAAAACTTTAAAATTATGAAAAAGTATGATTAAAACCAGTAAGCCCTTTCATTTGATGTATCACACGATACAGTTTGAAACACTTTTTTTTAATTTTCTAGTTTTACCCCGATACTAAAAAAAAAATTATTTACATAAAGCGTCTATGTTTGGATCACAGAAGTCTATGTGTATAACAAATTTAACAGAATCAGTCCAGTAGATCCGAAGAGAACTGGCTGTGACAGACGGACAGACAGACAGACAGACAGACAGAAAGACAGACGGACAGACAGACACCCGAGTGATCCTCTAAGGGCTCCATTTTTTACGGATGTTCGGAACTCTAAAAATCATACAAAACTGGGAAACGGAGTTAGGCAGCGGAGCGGGGATGTGGAAAAACTGCCCTTTTTTTTAAGGATGGGAAATCATCAAATGACTCCTCCCGCTCTGGGTGAAAACCCATCCGTGTTTCTCCTAATGCCCTTTGCGTTCCAGAGCCGCGGTGACACTTTCAAGCAGATTCCACAACCCCAGCAGGCACTGGCCCTAGCAGGCCCCGTCTTCTATGCTGACAGCTCTTTGAGGCGCGCGTGGAACACAGCGCGCTGTCGACTCGGGTCTGGTTCTGATCGGACGGCGAGCCACCCAATGCTCGTCGTCCGCAGGCCCGCGCCTACGGTGGCCGAGAATCGCCCTGCGACTCCCGACGCCCGGAGCGTCTTCTCCTGTTGCAGCGGCTGAGTCGTGAGGTTTCCCTCTCTCTCACGCGTTCGACTTCCTCCTTCGCTAGCATTACTGCCCTGCACTCAAAATTACTAGTCGCTTGAACACGGACTAGCTCTGTACAAACCGCAACTCTACTCCTACCTCGCTCCGATGCCTCACTCCACGTCAATGGACAGACACAGTCCGCAACTCCACCACGCATTTCTCCGTTTTTCCGCTCAGCTGCCTCGCTCCGCGTCAATGGAAGACTGGGCAAACAAAGCATGAAACTCCGCCCCAGTAAAGTATCCTTGACCAACATTTTCTGAGCTACAATATTAAAATGTTCTAACCCGAAACGAAATACCAGTTCAACGTCTTCAGATATCTCAAACCACAATTCGCTTTTACCACAGACCACCGAATCACGATGACCGCATTACAATACACCATCGTTAGGGCTAGGCTGCACTACGGTTAAGGGACTACTCACACTTATTCAGCTTATGCCCATAGAAAACAACGATTTTATGTGTAGAAGCGTACGCAACCGTTCAGCTTTCCGCGTCTATTCAGCTTTCGCGGCAAACAAAACAAATATAAAATGAGGACAAATGTGTTATTGTCATGCGTAGAATTCAGCGCTGTTACCACTAGTTTACTTTCGACGCTGTACGCGGCTGGTAGAAGCAGAACTGTATACGAGTAAGTGTGACCAAAATCGTTCAGCAAAACGCAGATGGAGCTGAATAAGTGTGAGTAATCCCTAAACCGCCGCTATTTTTAATCGTGTGATTTTGTGAGTCAAGGAAACTAATACAAACGGCCTCGCTTGCGGTTTCTTTCCCGCGATTGATTCCCGTGCTTCTCGAGTGGTTTTGCGGTATAGCGACTAACTCCCCTCGGAAAAAAACCGTAATGCGGCCTTAGCCTTAGAAAGAAAGAAAGAAAAATTTCAGCTCAATCCGTTGAGGATTTAAACCGAGCGAACATACATACATACATTAAAAGTTAAGGTGGCACTATACTTGGCATATTTGTCAAAATATTTGCGTTACTTGGATAGTAGAAAATATATACCCTAAAATGATCAGGATAAAATTTCATTTTCAGGGATCCGTACCCGAAGGGTAACCAACGGAACCCTATTACTAAGCCTCCGCTGTCTGTCCGTCCGTCCATCCGTCCGTCTGTGTGTCAACGGGCTGTATCTCAAGAACCGTAATAAGTAGAAATTTTCACAGAGTATGTATTTTTCTTTCCGCTATAACAACAATACTTAATAAAAACTAAACTAAATTAAAAATTAAAGGGGGTTTCCCATACAACAATCGTGTTTTGTTTCGGTTTATTACCATAAACGACGCTCTCATACGAAACTCTTCGTGTGAGAGTCCAACTCCCACTAGGTCGGTTTTTAACCGACTTTCAAACAAAAAAGGAGGAGGTTATCAATTCGGTGGGTATTTTTATGTATGTACACCGATTACTCCGAGGTTTCTAATCCGATTTCAGTGATTCTTTTTTAGTTTGATGCAGTATACTTGCCATTTGGTCCCGTAAAAATTTGATTCAGTTTGGTTCTGTGGTTTTTATTTTATGAGCATTTTTGCTTATTTCAATTTCTGCGTAGACGAAGACGTCGTTCAAGTATCACCACTTAAAAGTGAAAAACAAAATTTTTTTACAAAAAAATATAACCAACTACCAAACAAAACACTACAAAGTATAAAAATAAACTTAATTTCGGAAGTCGGTGTTAAAAAACAAAGAAACAAAATCAAAAACACCGACTTCCGAAATTAAGTTTATTTTATAATTTGTAGTATTTTGTTTGGAAGTCGGTTATATTTTTTTCTAAAAAGTTTTGCTTTTTACAAATGAGAAAGACGAATATTTATGTTAATATGCCAAGTGAAGTGCCAGCATAAAAATAAAAGCTTGTAATAAGATTTTTTCCCTATTAATATCAAGCTCTTTATTTTTTCCGTACTGTGAACGTCTGTATATTATAGGTGTATTATTTAATTATCATTAAGTATTATGTATCCCCATATATTTATGTGTATATATAAAATTTAACAGAATACACGCAATACCTCTTAAGGGGTAATTGTACTCATCATTATGAACAACTTTTACTATGGACCAACACTAAAATCGCGAAAAAGAAATCGACTCCCCCATAAATTTAAATGCGCATAAGTCGACAAAATATATAGAACAGCTGATTTGTTTTCGCGATTTCGAGGTTGGTCATAATAGTAAAAAATGATCATAGTGATCATTACAGTGACCCCCTAAGAAATATTGCATTAATTATGTTATACGTTGTATTTTATGGAATTTTCTTTACATGCATCTATGAATAGTGTGCCTATGTTGTCGAATCCGACTTGGCTGGGCAGAATTCGGTCGGTCGCTTACAATGGGCCTCATCAGAAGGCTCAAAGTCACTCAAAGGGCAATGGAGAGGGCAATGCTTGGAGTTTCCTTGCGTGATCGAATCAGGAATGATGATATCCGCAAGAGAACCAAGGTTACCGACATAGCCCGAAGGATCGCCAAACTAAAGTGGCAGTGGGCAGGGCACATTGCTCGCAGAACAGATGGTCGATGGGATGCGAGGCCCACAGGACCGGTCGTTGTGACGACGCTTGGGGGAGGCCTACGTCCAGCATTGGACGTCTTTCGGCTGATATGATGATGACGATGATGCTTCTCAACGTAACATCACGCGAATCATTATCATCATGTTTACATGACAAAAGCCATATTTATGTGCCCAAATTTTTTTTATACCAAATAGATTTGTTTAAGAATACCCACAACCTGTAACAGAATAAACGCAATACCTCTTAAGGGGTCATTGTACTCATCATTATGAACAACTTTTACTATGGGTACAATCAGAAATCGCGAAAAAAGAAATCAGCTGTTCAGTACATTTTGTCGAGTTATGTGCACATAAATTTATGGGGTAGTCGATTTTTTTTTCGCGAATTCAGTGTTGGTCCCATAGTGAAAGTTGTTCATAATGATGAGTTCAATGACCCCTTATGAGGTATTGCGTTTATTCTGTTACAGGTTGTTTATCTAAGAACAAAAAAAGTTTAGAAAATGCCGTCTAGCAGTGTCCGTCGAGTCGTCTTATAACTCTGTGGATCATACAATAGGTCTATAGCTTATTTCTAAAGAACCCACTGACAACAATAGTTCAGGAAAAGGTTCCCTATATGAACGGAATTCCGGAATTCAATGGGAATTAAATCAAATAGTTTGGTGAATCGGGTAAGTGATAGATCCGGTCGAGTGAGAGAATTTTGAACCATGTACCAAAATGGAAGAGCCGCCGATTACTCCGAGGTTTCTGATCTGATTTCGGTGAATTTAGAACGATGCGGTATACTTGCCATTTAATGCCGTAAAAATTAATTCAGTTTGGCTTTGTAGTTTTTATTTTATGATCATTTTTGCTTACTTGGATGATGTAGTTTAAAGTACTTTGCCACAGTATATCCTTATTGGGGTTTATTTATTTCATTTTGTAAGCACTAAAAAGTAAAAAATAAAAAACTTTTTTACAAAAATAACTTACTGTTTGACTACCCGTAATGACTGTCAAATATCTATATGTTGAGATGGTCACCCATCCAAGGTCTAACCGCGGCAAGCATTGCTTAACCTCGGAGATCGATGCGTGATTATTTAGCCACCATCGTACTGTTATAAGTCGACTTACACAAGTCTAAAAATATGTTGCCTTATTCAAAGCTAAAAATATTACATTTCTCCAAATCCTATACGAAACGATACTGAAATCTGATATAATGTTACTTTTTCTTTTATTACTAAATCAACGTGGATAGAAATATATCTGTAAATAAATTGGCACAATAAAATTTTACGATACACACTACTCATAATAAACGGCAGTAGGGATGGGAAATCGAAAATATTATTTTGGGATCTCACTTTTTTTAAGATTGACAGTCGATTCGTATACAAATTTGGTATCCAGCCGTATCTAGTTAGGCTGATAGCTTTACTCTTAAACAGTAAGGAAGAGTGTTTTTAGGGTTCCGAACATCCATTAAAAACGGAACTTATATAGGATCACTCTGTAAATTTGAACCAAACAAACCAAAACAAACTTCTGTGATCCAAATACGGATGGTCAGAAGGTAACGTACAGCAATAAATGAGTATGGGGTCGTTTGAATGATGGACCCATTGGAATCGAACGAGGAAGCCCAAAAGAGAAAGCTCATAATAATGTAGTCGGGATATTATTCAAACGGATGGTACCTGGGTTGTGAGTGGTGGTGACCTTCTAAGTTAGAATTAATGACAAAATTAAAACATAACCCTATTAATAGATATAATAGTGCACCAACAATACCTAAAAGTAAGCAGTTCTTGGCAAAAATAACCACCATAAAGAAATGCCTAGACTTTCAAAATACATAAATTATACGGACGTATTTTGCTTTTACAAAGAGCTGTACTGTAAATACAGTATTTAATATATTTAAAATACGTTCTTACATTTTTCCAATAACATACGCCAAGGCAGGAAACTCCTTCCCTCGTTAGCAAATACCCTACCAGTCCTCGAAGAAAGAAACTATTACAAGCACTTTAAAAAGGAATAAAAACCCGGGAACTTTATCATCCCGCGCCACCCGGAACATTCAAATCCTGCTCCGGGATTACGTGCAGCCCAACTCGAGTTTCATTGCTACAATAAATAAGAATTGGTCTGCTGAATTTCAGTGTACTTTTTACAGTTACAACTTTACAACCTTGGATCGTGTGAATGAGATTTTTATGTTGTAAATATGAAAGAAATATTGAGGGTTAGTTATGGTTTTGATGCGACACGTGTAAGTCGAAATGAAGAGAATATTTTTGGATTCGCTTCAAAGGTTTTTGACTTATCTTGTGATTGAAGTCAGCTAATATTTTATTCATAACAATAATAGCTCGCATCACTGACGCGTAGAACGCGGGGCACTGACAATGGCAACGTGAAAACAGTGGTGGAGAGCTATTCTCAGGCACTAAGTGGGGAGAATGGCCAGGTAGCTTATTCCTTACCTACTTTATCATTCTGTGCACATCCTGCCTCAGACACCTAGTTTAATATTTGTTATTTTATTATTGTTTGTGTACTACTGTATATACATACATATATATAAGAATTGCTCGTTTAAAGGTATTAGATAGATAAAGAATGATAACTCGCATCACTGTCGCGTTGAACGCAGGGTAGTGGCGATGGCAACGTGAAAACAGTGGTACAGAGCAGCTATTCTCGGGCACTATGTGGGGAGAATGGCCAGGTAGCTTATTCCTTACCTACTTTACCGTTCTCTGCACATCCTGCCTCAGACACCTACTTTGTTATTTGTTTTTTTATTATATTTTGTGTACTACTCGTACTCACACTAGTCATAAGATATTTTACTAACAAAATGAACTATATTGTTGTCCAAAACAATTAAATTAAAATTAAATAAATTTGAACTGACAACAATCTAAAGCCTCTACGCTGTCAGGTGATCATGTACCCAAGAGACTGGCGCCATTGACACACTGAATGGTAACGCCCGCTAAATCAAAATTTCCTTGAAAACAAGTGAGCACAAGGGTCCCACGGCCCGAGGGTTTTAACGAGAGCCTCCTGAGGTGTTGGTCGAGGCTCGTAGCTATTAATCCATTGGCTGATATGACTATCGGTACAATGATTGCGGAATCCACATCCCACATGTCGACAACTTGATTTGTTTATCTTTCTCGGCTTTCACAAGGTTCTCGTCATGCGGGACGGTTATGTCTACAATCATTGCACGCCTCACTATTCGGTCCACCACCACTATATCAGGCTTATTGGTAACAATAGTCCTGTCAGTGATGATGGACCGATCCCAGTACAATGTGATATTGCCATTATCGAGAACTGGGTCGGGCGCATACCTGTAGTACGGCACCTCCGACTCCACAAGAGAGTATTTCAGAGCAAGTTGCTGATGGATAATCCTGGCTACAATCTTAATTATTATTAATGTACAGTCCATCCATACTAATATTATAAATTCAAAAGTAACTATCTATTTTTCTGATTGTTATTTTTTTACGTCGTAAAGTCTGATCGGATCTGGATGAAACAAATTAATTGTATTTTGCGTTAAGCTAATCAAATGAAAATGATAGGCTGAAGATCACGTTAAAACGTCTTTTTTTGGAAATCTACAAATAGATATTTTTTTAGGAAACAGTCACCATTTAGAAAACAACTTTTGATTACTCAACAATTTTACTGAAACATTGGAGAACAGACAATATAACTTTGTCGGCTAGTTTTCGACCTCGTGTTCAGTCACTTTAACTTTAGATTTTGTTGGTCCCATGAGTATTTTGTTTTGTAAACAGAACATTTATAATGTTTCAGAAACTTTGTCCATAACCTGCGAGTCTAAAAAGGCCAAATTAGCAGAATCATATTAGAATCAGAATATTAACCACACAATAATCTGTGAAATTTCATTTTCATCTTTATCGCTAACGCATTTGGTTCAAGCTTGATTGGGAAAGTTTGACAGTGACGGGTAGCGTGATGTGCTTTCTGATTCTGGTAAAGTGGCCGTTTTAGACCCCCTGAAGTAAATTATATTGATACATGCTCGTAAGGCAGAAATCTAAATTCAGAAATGCTGCTGAGAAGGTATTGCTGTTAAAGGATAGGCTAACTTTTTTCAATTTTGGGAAATCATCAAATAACTCCTCCCTCCTGGGCGGAGTCGAAGGGTGTGTCTGACTCTAACTGACTAAAACGCATCCGTGTTCTTCCTAATGCCCTTTGTGTTCCAAGCCCGCGGTGACTTTTTCGAACAAATTACTAGACCCTAGGTTCAAAGGCACGGACTCAACGTACACCTGTCATTCTCGCAACTGTTAAAAGTAAGAGCTACTTCACTAATTAGGTCCAAGTTCCGAAGTTGCCAGTATTTGCTCAATGAACCCTTCTATTTCACATCCCAAAACACGTCACGACTAACTCCCCTATAGACACGACGATAATTTCAAATTTGAATAACGTTTCGTAGTAAATTTGAATTTGCCAGTCAGACGTGCCTCAAATATCTCGTTAGTGCGTATTGTTGGCTCTCGACCACGTGAGGCGAGGCCAATAGCCGCCATTTTGTGAGGCCAGTCCACGGCTGATTCAAATCTAGGGCTAGTTAGATTGCGTGGGTGCAATCAATTTTGTAGGCCACAATTTTTAACCGACTTCTAAAAAAGAAGGTCGTTCTCAATTCGACAGCGTATTTTTTTTTATTTGTGTTTGCGGATAACTTCGTCGTTTATGATCCGATTTCGATGAATCTTTTTTAGCTTCAAGGGATGTTTTATTGATTTTTAGGGTTTCAAAACACAAACGGAAGCCTGATAGGATCACTCGGGTGTTTGTCTGTCTGTCCGTCTGGCCGTCTGTCACAGCCAGTTTTCTCCGGATCCACTGAACCGATTCTTGAAACTCATGTGGACTTCTATGACCCAAACACGCGTTACGTAAATCATTAAATTTTTATTATGGGGGTCACTTTTGGGGGTCAAACTAGAAAAAAAAAGTTTTTTGAATAATATTGTGTGACATATCAAATGAAAGGGCTTACTGTGAGAGTTTTAATTATATTTTTTTCATAATTTTAAAATAAATGATTTAGAAGTCATTCAAGAAAGAGGCCTGGTTCTTGATTTAACACAAAATTAACTCTATTTCTATATTTAATATATCCTACATATTTAAAATGTAGTTTTAAGAATATTAAAACTTACTGGACGGCTATTTTTATAGGCTTTACAAAAACAGATATTGTATTTTTAGGGTGCCGTGCCCGAAAGCCAACAAACGGAATCCTATTACTAAGCCTCCGCTGTCCGTTCGTCCATCCGTCCATCCGTCCGCCTCTCCGGCCGTCCGTCTGTCAGTCAGCGGGCTGTATCTTAACAACCGTAATAAGTTGACAGTTGAAATTTTCACAGTGTGCATTTCTATTGCCGCTATAACAACAAATAATAAAATTAAATTAAATATTGAGAGCAGAGGGCATACCCATACAAGAAACGAGTTTTTTTTGGTGTTTGGTACGAAAGCCTTCATGTCTGATCGCGCTTCAGGCCTGGACAGCTTTTAACCCTATACAAAGCAGAAGTCCGATCCTGCACGGAGTATTGTAGCCACCTTTGGGATGGCTCAGCTAAGTATCAGCTTGCTGCGCTTGACTCGGTGGAACGCAGAGCTAAGAGGCTCATCGCTGACGTAAAACTGGTGGATGTCAAGATACATAGCTTGGCCCATCGCCGTAAGGTTGCCTGCGTGTCGGTCTTCTACAGATTGTACTTCGGTGAGTGTGCCCAAGAACTCCACGACCTCATCCCACCGGCCCCCTTCTACTGCACTGCATCTTACCTTCATGAAATACCTACCTAAATAAAATAAAATAATAAAATACCTTCATGTGCGAGTCCGAGTCGCACTTGGCCATTTTTTTTTTCAATAACGTGACAAATACATATAAGCCGTAACAATGTAAACCTTTTATTTATTGGCAAACGATCGAATTTAAAATAGTCCTTACATTCAAATTTTCTGGTTTTTCCTCTAAATACTAGTCACAGAATTTCAGGCCAAGTCGATTTTTAACATGGGAACAAACAATGGAATGGAAATTGGAATTCAAAAGGCCAAGCTGCTGTCGACTCAAAAACTATCAACGTTGCACTGTGTTTGTTACATCGCAGTGAGCCAAACTGTAGAAACAATTGAGTAGATTTTGTATGGTTAGTCCTCGGGATTTCCCTTTGGCCTGTTTTTTGATTCGAGTCAAACAGCAAGTAAGCAATAGATTTTAAAAGAGTATCGATTGAAAGGGCAAAGAACCATTGTAGCATATCCCCCCGCCGCCATATTCTTTTTTTTTTTTTTCAAAGTTGCGGCGCACGATCTGACTTGCCTACACACAACACAAACAAAAAATACATGAGACACTAGAACAAACAAACAAAAAATGTGGGAACATGGTACCCTAAAGTGCCGAGATATTTTGAGGTAAAGTCACATAGACGTATTTTGCAGTCAGGGTTATTGGAAAAAACCATTTTTTTTCTATGGTTTCTATATCTACTGTTTATCTGGCATAATACCCCTTTTAAAAATGACAACGTATTTCTGAAATACACTTCATTTCTTTTTTTTATTATTTGTGATGGGTTTGCTCTTGACTCTAGCCTTTTTTTTATGGATGGAAAATCATCACATGACTCCTCCCGCTCTGGGTGAAGCAGAAGGGAGTGTCAGACTCTTACTGACTAAAACCCATCCGTGTTCCTCCTAATGCTCTTTGTGTTCCAGGGCCGCGGTGACTCTTTCGAACAGATTCCGCAACCGCTGCAGGTTTTGACTCTAGCCTAGGTCAGAGATGACAGAGACAAAGTCTACGATGGAGCGAGCTTACCCAGAAGGAGCCTGTGCACTCTAACTTTGAAGAGATTAGGGTTGTAAGTGGTTGGAAACACAAACGCAGGCAGAGAGTTCCAGTCCTTTGTTGTACGCATTATAAAAGGCGTTTGGAAGCGCTTAGTGCGAATTGGTGGAATAGTAACAAGGTAGGGATGGTAAGTTGCAGTGCGTCTGGATGTCCGATAGTAGAAGGGGGCCGGTGGGATGAGGTCGTGGAGTTCTTCGGCACATTCACCGAAGTACAATCCGTCAAGCAGGAAACCTTCCGGCGATGAGCCAAGCTGTGTAGCTTGGCATCCACCAGTTTTATGTGTACTTTGTTTCTGAATAGAGAATTTGGAGTTAATTTCGAAATGTCATGCCAATACCTAAAGTAGAGTTTGATAAGTTCTCAAGCTCAACTTCAAATACTTAATTAAGAAACCGCGTGTCAGTCAGTTTTCTATTTTGCCGCGAGCATTCAATATCCAAAGGTTAAAATGACAAAGCGAAGTCATTCCCCCACAACATTTCAACCGAGGTTCGATTTTGTAAGGCCATATTGAGCCCCTTTTCAAAAGTGTGCACCGAAGCAGGCCATTATTGTCAAGCCCTTTTGTGGCTAAATAGTGGACTGCACTCACGTTCGAGGCCAAGTACTTTGATAGGACTAGACGTAGACATTGAGGCCATTATAAGTCTAGCTTTTCCCCGCGGTTTTAGTCCCATAGTATTTTTATTCTTATTGTTATTGATAGGCACGTTCGACTACAATCTCACATGATGGACAGCGATGATGTAGTTGACGATGGAGCACGCTTGCCTAGAAGTAACTTGTGTACTCTTGACTTAAGACCCCAAGTTGTAGCTATCTGGAAACACAGACTCCAGCAAAGAATTCTATTGCTCAGCTGTACGCACATTAAATATTATATTTCTACATCTACACTAATATCATAAAGAAGCAAGATTTGTTAGTTTGAATTGAATAGGCATTGGATAGCTACATTATCGGGGAGTAACATAGGCTATATATTATCCCCGTACTCCCACGGGAACGGGAACTACGTGGATGGAACCGCGTGACGTCCACTAGTTTGGGATAAAAAGCCAAAAGTACAATATTCATTACTAGCTTCTGCCAGCGGCTTCGCCCGCGTGGTCCCTAGGGAACATACTCCCGGGATAAAAAGTAGCCTATGTCCTTTCTCAGGCTCTAGACTATCTCTGTACCAAATTTAATTTAAATCGGTTCAGTAAATTTGGCGTGAAAGCGAGACATACAGACAGACAGAGTAACTTTCGTATTTATAATATTAGTAAGGATTAGATCAATCCTAAAATCACAGGAAACACGGACACATTCTAAAATGGCCTCGTTATTTAACATCTGCAGTAATGCTTGTCGACGTCTATCTTAATCGGAGATTTCACCGTGCCTCGGAACCTTAAACCGCTAGTCCCGGGTCCCAGCTGCCATTTATAGATCTTTTAGTACCCGTTCCGACTATGAGGGACCGTCTGTTTTCTCAGTCTGTCTAAAGAGAAGCATATGCCAGTGGCAGTTCAATTTATGTGACACTGCTCACATTTAGACGGATCCGAGAAAAATAACCTATTGTAACACCCTATGTAATGTTTTCTTCATCTATTTTTTCTGTAACTTATGTGTTGTACATAATAAAGAGTATTCTATTCTATAACAGATCTGGGGTTTTAGACGGATGTTTTGTCACTGCAAAGAACCGTCTAAACGCCCGGCTTAGATGTTCCGTTAATCAGAAAAAAGCTTAAAAATAGCGTGCAGATGAAGCCGCTTTTCTACGGCACTAACAGAAAAAGTAAGTAATCTACATGATATGATGCGTTACTTGGTTTAGCCAAAATTTATTTATCGGTATCACATAAAAAGAAAAAAAACCACCAAATCACCTCCAAATCGTTGAGATAACCATTTTACTTCTTATAAATAATAATAATAATTGGCAATACAAACGAAAATGATTTGGTTTTGTTACTTTTTAAAAACATTTATAATTATTTTTTATTATAATAAAATAAAAATGCGGGTACCGGAGTGGCGCGTAGAGGAGTAGTTAGCTCCGTTCAAATGCACATGGTCATTGGCATGTAGGTATTTTTTTTTTTTTATTGGGACAAGCCCGCCACACATTCCCAACCACTGCAACTCCTGAAAGCCAGAATCAACAGTGGCGACCACCAGAAAAACGCCGAGCCAATGAAGCCCGACGAGTCCCGGAGAAACGATTTAACTGTCTTGGATCCTGCAACGAATTTAATCAGAAAAGTACAGCGGAGGAGTAGGAAAATAAATATATGTATAATTTCCACTTCCCTCCTTTTCAAGCAGGAGACAGAATAGAGCTAGGCCAATAGGCACCAAGGGACATATACAACTGGGTTAAGCCCAGTTGTCAAGCACCACGGATTATATATTAATTAAAAACTAATGGGTCCTAAATTGTGAGCTACTTTTGATTCCAGTAATAGGTATGGCAAAATCGCCTGAAAGCACGGAAATTTGTTCTGGTTTCTACAAGGTCCGTGTAGTAAACTACTCCAGATGTAACCTGAATACTATCTAACATAATATTGCGTTCAGTTTGCCAAAGAATACACTCCCATAAGATGTGGTGTGCGGATTGTTCGTATTCATAGTCGGCTGTAGAACATTGACATAAAGGCGAGGCCACAAGCCTAAAGGAAAATAATTTACTCTTAAAGTTGCCATGACCTGTGAGAAATTGGGCAACACAATGATCCACCTCCAGCCATGTCCTATCCAGCCGCTCACGAACGGATGGAAAAAACTGGTGGAGGTGTCGGCCTTTAATGGAATTTTCCCACCTACATTGCCATTCGGATAAAAGTTCCTCCCAGACGTCAGTCTGGGGTTTTAGTAATCTACAGATCTTAGCACGGTCGCGTTGCGGTAAAAACTCTGGGTCCGTGATCTTTCTAGCGTAGTAGTACATTGCAGCACGCCGCTGCACCTCTAGATCGACTGGGAGAACACCCGCCAGCACCGGTAAGGCTTCAGTACTAACCGTCCTATACGCCTTGCATAAGAATATCAAAGCCAAACGCTGGCTTTGCAGCAATTTACGGCGTACCGCCCCTATGGTGGCCCTGTCAGCCCAGACAGGTGCCCCGTAGCACATACAACCCAAGTAAGTAGCCCCATAAATAGTTTTTAAGGTTTGAAATGAGAGACCCCAAGTAGCTTTGGATATTCTCGTCAAGGCGTAGAAGTTCTTTTTTGCTTTTTCACCTACTGTTTTTATATGATCAATAAACGAAAAGTTCCTTTCTAGTAGCATACCGAGGTAGCACACGGATTCTTTTCTTTTAACGGGTACATTATTAAATTTAATACTAGGCCAGGATTTTAGGTTCCCTTTTAAAATAAGTTGATAGGTTTTATGCGGTGCAAAGGTCAGACGGTTTCGGTCGCCCCACTGTGATATTAAACGTAGACATGTGTCAGCCAAGTTCTCGAGTCCCGCCCGAGTGCTTGCCTCAATGAGCAGTAAGCCATCGTCTGCGTAACCGGTTAATGAACAGCCGCATGGGAGCGGAAGCGCGAGGAAATCATCGTAGCCAAAATTCCATACATATGGACCGATAACTGAGCCCTGAGGACATCCCATGGTTAGAGACTTAGAAATGGAATGATGTCCAAGTTTGAGTTTCGCGGAGCCGTTTAGAAAATACGAAAGAATCAGATTATAGATATTTTTGTAGCAACCACGGGTTTTCATTTTAAGTAGTAGCATCGGCCACCATGCGTTATCAAAAGCGCCAGATATGTCGAGAAAGATTCCAACCACGTATTTATGTTCCGATAAGTTAACAATTTTACGGACAGAGAGAGCCGCGTCGACTGTGGATTTACCAATAGTGAAACCAAATTGATTAATATGAAATTTAGGTCCATTCGGTAGCAAGCGCGGAACGATTAGTCGCTCTAAGAGTTTCCCCAAAGATGGAAGTAGTGTTATGGGCCGGTAGGACTTAGGGTCATCCGGGGGCTTATCGCCACTCTTCGGAATAATGCGTATAAAGCCTTGTCGCCATATTCGAGGAAAAATACCTTCTGCAATGCATCGGTTATATACGGATAAGATCGCGTCGCCCGCTGTTTTACACGCTTCTATAATCATTCTATTAGATATTTTATCTTCACCGGATGATTTTTTGAGAGGTAGTCTCTTGACAACGTTTATGAATTCGTCAGTGGATGGAAGGTCTGACTCCGGTGATTCAGGTGACACCGCGGCCCACGCTCTAATCTGTTGGTGGTATTCATTATCATTTACTGATGAATCGTCTGGTATTAGAGAATTAAGCAAAACATCAGTTGTTTCTTCAATGCCGGTGGTATGTTTATTATTTACTTTAATGTTCTGAACGTACGCAAGGTCGACAGATCTATTAGCCTTGAACTCGTGGTACAAAGGAGACCACGGACCCTCCTTATCAAGTTTATCAACAATTTTCCGGAGTAAATTACCCTTAGATTTTTCAACCGATGCTCTGTAGCGCGACTTGGCAACTCTAAAAGTACTTAAAGCAAGATTAAGGGGGTCCCCGATAACCTTACGTTTTTTAAGCTTATTAAGTTGTCTGCGCGCTCTGCGATAGCTTTTACGTTGTTCAACAAGGTAGTCATTCCACCAATCACATCTACGAATATTGGTCATAGATGCGCGACCAATAGCAATGTCAGCACAGTAAGTGAAGGTGTCTGACATTATCTCAGCACTTTCTTGGCTCTCTTGGCATGTAGGTATACAAGCCTTAAACAGACCGTCCGTCTGAGTGGGACGGATCCAGTCATAACATTGACGACGTTTTGACGATTATTTGCCCTGAAACCCTAAATAATGAATGATATTTATTACTTGTTAATAGGTCAAAACTAACACTTTCACACGTCAAGCTTTTTTGGTCAGTTTAAACTAGATGGTATTCCGTAGCTGACTTCTTTGAGAGGAAACATCGATACAAACACAGACGTCCCTTTTACCTCTGTGTTTGTATTGATCCCCAATTTATGTATTTGTCAGAATAAATTAGAACCATGTGTAGTCCTTTAACTGTATGCGTATGTGTTTGTGCCAAAATACGTGTTACCTAGCGTTTTTCTTGTAGCGGCATCAATGCCGCCTCAAGAAAAACCAGCGGAGCAAATCTACATCGCAACAAAAAATAACCGACGCCATCTATCGAACTAGCAGCGAACTACTAGGTTGAAATCCTGCATCGCGCAAGCAGAGTTTACCGAGCGATTTGAACATATACATCAGCCCGAATATCAACTTACGGGCACTTGCCCGCCAGGCACAACAACTGCCAGGTTATAGGATCCTCCCTTTACAATGAAGGTGTGCGGGACTTTACTCTCTGTTACGCATACCCTCCATACCTTGCTTGCTTTTCTAACAGTGCTGGCTTTCTCCATTACTTCGACTCACCTCAATTTGCGTCACTTCTTTCCAATTTGATTCCCCCCATTTCGTTCGTGGTCTGCTTCGCCCCTGTCTTTCCCGAGTTTTCAACAAACCAACAATTAAACCTCTTTGTAATGATGTTATTGTAGTTTAGATATGGAATCATAGCAGCCATCTACATTTAGAGAGAGCCTATCTTGAAAATTAAATTATTACCTCGATATTTTGGAGCCCTTGAGAGTCTAGACTAGTTCAAAGTTGTGACCTATGTATTGGCAAATGATTTAGTTTTTAGGTTGTACGTGTTACCCAAAGTCTACTATTTTCTTTGTAATAAAGCTTTGCATACTATTGTTTAAATGCGAGTTCTAACTCAACAGACAGATGTGTTGCTGGGGAGTTAGTTGGCCACTTCTTCTCCACAGCTAAAACACTAGGAAGTGGTGACGGGCGGGCGTTTTGGGGGACTGTCTATTTATAAACTTTGACGTTCAAAAAGTGCTGGTACTCAGCCTAATTTGAATAAATGACTTTTGATTTTGATTTTTGATTGTTTCATGTTTATTTACGAACTAGCTGCTGCGTGCAACTTCGTCTGCGTCACATGTTTCTTTAATGTTCCGCTCCTATTGGCCGCAGCGTGATGATATATAGCCTATAGCCTTCCTCGATAAATGAGCTATCCAACACTAAAAGATTTTTTCAAATCGAACCAGTAATTGCGTTCAACCGAACAAACAAACTTTTCAGCTTTAACTTCTAATATATAAAACATCTTTTGTCACGGTGTTTGTTACCGAACTCCTCCGAAACGGCTCGACCGATTTCATGAAATTTTGTGTGTATATTCGGTAGGTATGAGAATTTGTAGAAGATTATATTTTTGAAACGAAGTTCCTTATCGCGCGTTGTGAAAGGGGGCTAGACGGAAAAAATTAAGACCAAAAGTTGCTATGTTTTTTTTTGTGTGGCAAAACGACGTATAGTCAACTAGTAATAATATATTAGTATAGATTAATTTTATTTATCTTTGATTCATGATTTTGAAAATCAATCTCAAAGTAATAGATTAAGATGGTATACTTTGTGCTTAAAAATATTAATAAGCTGCAAAAGTAACTGTTTTAAAAGTTGTTGCAAAATATTAAAACTAGTGTGTGTATAAACCATGTCAGAGGCCCTTGAGGCGGTTTCGAAACTCTGCTACTAGGGTGTGTGTGGTCGTTTAGACCTTACTAATAATAATAATAAATCTTTATTGCAGACCATACAATATCCCTTAGAATCCATATTCACAAAAAATTAATTATGACAAAAAAATACAAAATTCAATTTAATTAATTAAAGTTTATTTATTTATCACATAAAATTTAACAAATTTTTACGTAAACAATGGCAATTTCTAACAACTAATGCTTAAGAGACCACGTTGACGACTGTACTAGTATAAACTGTCACAGTCGACAGCGTCTTCCTCCCTGTGTACATAAATAGCATGATTCATTTTTTTAATAGATAACATAATTAAAAGTTCAATTCATTAAATTACTACGCACACGATAAGAAGAAGAAGTGTGAGTCTTACAAAATAATAGCACAGTTTTGTCATGCTTCTATATTTTACAGCCAAAAGCCAAAGCCAAAACACAGTAAGTACATAAATAAATAAAAAAAACTATTACTGACACATTGTTGTTGTTGTTTGTTTGTTTCACACTGTGCTGCGGCTCTGAATCACTTCGCTGATGATCCGCACGCGTGGGAGCGCCAATACCATCCTGAACGTGCTCAGCCACAAGCTGGACAGCCCCCTTCTGGGACACTGGGTTCAAGTACAAGTGCGTGTGTCCGGGGCCCCAGAGGGCGGCAAATACTTAAAGTAATTTTTAAATGTACCTAACATAGTTTTTAAGTCTTACTACTAACAATATTATGGACCAAGTATGTCTGAAATAAAAAGTTTTTTTTTTACTATTATTTATTAAATTAAAGTAGCCTCAAACCAAAGTATACATCTGGACAATTATACCAGTACACTGTAAATGCAAATTGTGACAGACTGTCAACCTATCATGCATTTTAAGTGAAACTACGTGTACGGACATATACATATGATCACATAATTAGGGCATTGTGGGATAAAGGTACAGATTACTAATTA
Organism: Lacanobia wlatinum; assembly: GCA_947578705.1. NCBI lineage: Eukaryota > Metazoa > Arthropoda > Insecta > Lepidoptera > Noctuidae > Lacanobia > Lacanobia wlatinum. Next base: position 18,288,994 of record OX388046.1, on the reverse strand, counting down.
ATGTAGGTTCTGATACCGATATAGTTATACTAGGCTGATCCAAAAGTAATGATAAATCTATACTAATATATAAAGCTGAAGAGTTTGTTTGTTTGTTTGCTTGAACGCGCTAATCTCAGGATCTACTGGTCCGATTTGAAAAATTCTTTTAGTGTTAGATAGCCCATTTATCGAGGAAGGCTATAGGCTATATATCATCACGCTAAAACTAATAGGAGCGGAGCAGTAATGAAAATTGTAACGTAGACGAAGTTGCGCGGGTCAGCTAGTCGGTTCATATTTTTAACCAACTTCAAAAAAAGGAGGAGGTTCTCAATTCTGTTTTTTTTTTGTTTGTTACCTCATAACTCCGTCCTATATAAATCGATTTGAAAAAAAATCTTCGAGAACTTCCCAATTGGTCCCATTGTCACCATGTCAGAGTCTGACGATGATATCCCATGAAAATCGAGGGAAACCCTCAAATTTTATTGGCACATACAATGTTTTTCATAAACTTTCTAATTCAATTCAGATATTTGTGACTGGTAATCATCATCTCATGTTGCTGAGCTGATGATGGAAGGATAAATTAGGATCTGATGATGAGATCCCATGAAAAATGTTTGTTCAGCGATATTTACGCCAATTGTCAGTCGATTTGAATGATTCTTTTTCTTTGGAAGAGTATTTTCCTGGACTGGTCCCATTTCAATTTGGTGAAGATCTGATGAAACACTTCGGAGATAGGTAACGGAACTCTTCAATAAATGATAACAAATGGATCGGGATTGCTGAGATCGCAAGTCCTTTAATTGTTTACACCAGTCCTTAACATAACATCACACCGGTACGCTGTTAATGGGTACGCCGCGCAGGTACCACTAAAAAGTGGAAAATAAAAAAAAAGTTTTTTACAAAAAATACAACCGACTTCCAAAATCAAAACACTACAAAGTATAACATAACTTTAATTTCGGAAGTCGGTGTTTTTGGTTATTTTTTCGTTTTTTGACACCGAGGTTTTTTTCTATACGAATAATAAAGCTGAAGAATGTTTTTATATGTTTATGCTAATCTCTGGTACTACCAGTCAAATTTGAAAAAAGAAAGCATTTGTATTTAAAAAAGATTTAAAATCACGCCAGGCGCCGAGAAAACGTAAAATAAATAAAATTTTGGACATCATTTCTTAACAATATTTTTTAAGAAATTATGTTCGATATAGGTAGTGACATGGTTCCTTACCCCTTCACACGTTTTGTTGACCCTCCCCTCTCAAAGGGGTCACAAGATAAACTCTGCGACGACGCGACGTTTGGTTCATTATGTACAAATTCTCTCTAAGACTGCTTTGTATGATATGAGAGGATCATCGACGCGACGAGCCTATCATCAATTATGATAGGCTCATCGCGTTGAAACGAAACTCCAGTCTTGAGCATCGACGCCGAGTTGCTAGCCTGTCGGTTTTCTACCGTTGCATTTTGGGGAGTGTGCGACGGAATTGCATAATTTAATTCCGCCAGCCCATCATCGGACCATAAGATGAACGGCGATACGCCACCAGTACGTGGTGGACATCCCACCCACACGCACAAAACGTTTTGGGAACACATTCATAGAGCGTACTGCTAAGGATTAGAATACCCTGCCAGAGCCTGTTTCCTGATAGCTACCACCTGGGAGTCATTAAGTTAAAAGTGAATAGGTTACTTCTAGGCAAGTGTGCTCCATATTCGACCACATCATCGCTTACCACCAGATGAGATAGTGTTCAAACGCGTGACTATTAATAGTAAAAAAAAACATCTAGTTAGTACGCAATATTTATCTCGGGTTGGTATGAGGGGTCGTACTACGAAGTGCCAATGCCAACACGATTCCATTGCAAGAAAGGGATAGTTATATCGTCCTGTATAGGTCCATCTCTCTCTAACAATCATGTTCGTTTTAAGACGTCATAGTAGGTTCGAAAAAAGTTTGCACTGAGTTGGCGTCATTTTTCTTTGCTTTCAGCCTTTTGTTCATTTATATATGAAAAACCCAAGATACACACTCAGCATCTCAAAAACGTCCGCATAAAACAAGAGCACAATGTATAATTGTGCGCTAGTTTCAAACAGCCTCGCATCGCTCGCCATACTGCACTGCTTTGTAAAAACAACTTTAAGCGATCCGTGTTAGGTTGAATTTGCAAAAAAAATTGTTTATAGTACAACTACGCACAACACTTGATACGTGTCAGTTTTTCACGACAGTTTCGAGTGTTGCATTTGTTCGAGACTGTGCATCTTGGGTTTTTAGGGTTCCGAAAAAAACAGGAACCCTTATAGGATCACTCGGGTGTCTGTCTGTCTGTCACAGCCAGTTTTCTCCGGATCCGGACCGATTCTGTTGAAATTTGGTACACATATGGACTTCTATGACCCAAACACGGATGCGTGACGTAAATCATTAAATTTTTAGTACGGGGGTCACTTTTAGGGGTCAAACGAGCAAATTAAAAAAATATGTTTTTTGAACAATATCCTGTGACATATCAAATGAAAGGCTTCACTGTGAGGGTTTTAATTACATTTTTTTCATAATTTTAAAATAAATGGTTTTGAAGTTATTCAAGAAATTAGACAAAAAAATGACCATCCCCCCTTGTCTCCGAAACTATTGAGCCCAAAATTTTGAAAAAAATGGAGATAATAGATCTTTACTAAAATTACAAGAAAACCTATAATAAGTCTGTAGTGTTAAAATTAAAAACCTGGGAGTCTTTAAGACAAGAGTGAATAGGTTGCTTCTAGGCAAACGTGCTCCATCTTCGACCGCATCATCGCTTACCATCAGGTGAGATTGTGGTCAAACGTATGCCTATATATAGTAAAAAAAAAATAACATGTTAAAAAAAATTCGTTCGGAACCCTTATCACGCGAGTCAGACTCGAACTTGGCCAGTTTTTTTATATATCAATGCTTTTGTTTCTATTTTTTTTTTTCACATTGTGAATCGCAAATTTTATTCCCAACTACATCTTTACTAATATTATCGATAGAGATTATAGTCTGGAATAAAACAGAATACTTTCCCGTGGGACAATTTTCTACATTCACGCAGGCGGAGCCGCGGGCGGCAGCTAGTATATAAAGCTGAAGAGTTTGTTTGTTTGTTCGCTTGAACGCGCTTATCTCAATAACTACTGGTCCGATTTGAAAGATTATTTCAGTGTTTTCAATTGTTTATATATATCATCAAGACCAATAGGAACGGAGCAGTAAATAATGAAAGTTATGACGTAGACGAAGTTGCGCGGGTCACTATTGTTATAATGCGAAAGTGAGTTGGTTTGCTTCGTTATTCCCTCTTCACGTCGTAACGCCTGAACGGATTTAGATGTTACTTGGACTACTTTGTACACTCGTATACTATGTCCTGCAGTGCGATTCTGTAAACATGTCGAAGTGAAGATTTGGGTGAAGTGATCACGAAGTGAGCCGTCATTCCATTTTGATTCCTTGGATTGACGGCTCACTTCGTGATCATTTCACAAAAGCTTTCACTTCGAGGTGTTTACAGAATCGACCGGCTGAATTCGAACATGAGAGACTTTATATCCTGGTAATATACTCATTTGGCATAATTTTTAACCGACTTCTAAAAAAGGTTGAAGGTTCTCAATTCGGTGGTGATATTTTTTAATTCGTTACTTGGAATTTGGTCCCGTAAAAAATTGATTCAGTTTGATTCAGTACCGTTTCTAGTATATGAGCATTTTTGCTTATTTCAATTTTTGCGTAGACGAAAACGTCGTCCAAGTATCACCACTTAAAAGTGAAAAATAAAAAAAAAAACATTATCCAAATAATATAACCAACTTCCAAACAAAACACTACAAAGTATAAAATAACTGCCGCCGCAAATTTTTTGTATTAGTGGTCTCCCGACGCGACGACGCTTGGCCCAAAGAATCATACCTATAATAAACTAAAAAGATCAATAGAAATTATTTTATACTTTTTAAAGTTTTCTTTCGTCGGGGACTTTTTAAATTTTTAATTTAATTTTTAATTTCGTGCTTTTTAAACTGAATTTTCATTTTGTTAGTTAATATTCCTCATTTCCTTTCAATATAGTGTACATTATTCTACCAGCCAAGCCCTTTCATTTGATACCCTTACTAAGAGAGTTGTGAAAAAAAGAATGTAATTCGCCATTTTGTAGTGGCGGCCATCTTGGATTTGAAATATGTAATAGTGAATAGTATTTTACAAGTCAAGCTCTTTCATTTGATAACTCCCTGGGAGTTGTGAAAAAATATGTAATCCGCCATCTTGGACCGATTTTCATCAAACATAGCTAAGAACACTCCCGACTAATTTCACCACCTTTCAAACAAAAAAATAACAAAACCAAAATCGGTTCATGCGTTCGGGAGCTACGATGCCACAGACAGATACACACATATAGAGACACGTCAAACTTATAACACCCCGTCGTTTTTGCGTCGGGGGTTAAAAAACAAAGAAACCAAACCAAAAACATTGCCTTCCGAAATTATGGTTATCTAATACTTTGTAGTGTATTGTTTTCAACCAGACTTTCGGGCAAAACCACTGACAGAAGCTAGTATAAAATAAACCCTTAAATGGCCCACCCCTTTTTACATCAACCCACGACCTCCCCTCACATTTTTACCCAACATTGCCTCGACATATAAAAATTAATTTCTACATACCCTCATATTAACATTCCGACCTTCGCTGAAGGTTGGAATTTTTCAAATAAATTCGGCCACTAAATTTTGACTGTCCCTGTCTAGGGTAGATCATCTTTCATAAGTTTTGGTCGGTTGATGTCCGGGGTGGACGTGACGCCATTAAGGGGGACGTGCACACTAACTAAGTTAGGCATGGTTTAGAATGGGTGAGACATGAATTTGTTAGAACTGTTTTAGACTAGTCTCTTATTTTATGTTCTACTACTTCATTTTTATTTGCATGGACCTAAAAAATTAAATAGGTAATTATTTCTCTGCTTCAAGTTTTTAGAACTGAAAATCGGAGAGAAAGAAACGAAAAATAATTGAGCTAAATGCTATAATGCTAGTCATTTTAGTCTTTAATGTTTTCCTTTTTAATGAATTTTAAGCTAGCGAAACCATCTTTATTTTTTTACGATAGAAAAAAAAATCCAATATTAGTTAGTTACCTGACTGACGGACTGAATAGTTTTTTTTTTTTTTTTTTTAAACTCTTCGCCTGACTCGAGGATCATACCAATGACCTGCCTATTAGCATTCGCACTTGAGACCCATCTAGGGCCAAAGAGTTTTCATTCCGCTCTTTTTAAAACAGTATTAGCTTTTGCCCGCGACTCCAAAAGCGCGTATCCCATTTTTCCCGTTCCCGTGGAAACGGAAAATTATATTTATGCTCCCGTACACTGCCCAAGAAACCTCCTTACAAAATTTCAGCTTTCTTCAACCAGTACTTTCGACTTACATACGTTGTCTGTCAGTCACTCAGTCACTCAGTCATTCACTCAGTAACGGAAGAATTTTATATATTAGGATGATTGTAAACTAACCCTTATGTAGGTAGGCGGTCGCTATGCTATATGATAATGTAATTTAGTACAAATATCATATCAGATGATATTGTCCTACTAGTTTAATGCCTAGTGTAATGTGTATGTCTGTAATATCTAGACTGTTATCGTACTAATGCCAGATGGGTTTGTGTGTGAATAATGTATTCTAAGGTTTATCTTTAACGACTAGCTGGTGCACTAGTCTGTTAGCCAAATACAACGTGTAAATAGAATAAACGCAACACCTGTAAGGAGTCACTGTGCTCAGTACACTTATGGACACGAAAAAAGTATCGATACTTTGTGGTATCGAGTACATTTCCATTCAATACCGATACTTTTGTACTCGATACTTTTACTCAATGAGTACATTTTGACAGGTATCGTAAATGGGTAATCTTAGAAATTACCCATTTAAAACTTGCGACCTTACGGCTTATGTTTAGGGTTATGGCAACGCCATCTAGTTCACTGAGGAAGAATGGGAACTTTAATTTATAAGCATAAAGTACTAAATAATTTAATTTTATTTAAATTTTTGAAGTTACAATTGTCTTTTTCTATCATTGTACTAAATTTGTGTACCAATACCATTTGTTTTTTCATGTCCTGCCCTACTGAAGTTACACACAAGTGTAACAAAGAATTGTGCTATTTAGAGACATCGTTTTACTTTTCCTGTAATTTTGACATAGGTACACTTGTATCACATAGAACAATTTCACATTTTTTTTATGCTAACTTCGGAGCTAATGTAAGAAAATTGAAAGTTACATACTTTCAATTTTCTTACATTTTTCGTCAAAAGTCGAAAATCATGCGGCCTATAAGAAAAAGAAAAAATGTTTGAGAATGTGCAAATAGCGTTCTTTCATATGATACCGTACATACCGTAGTAGCCCCACTTCGAATTTTTAAGAAACCCTTTCAGTCGCTGTTGCAAAAAAAAAAACATTTTTATTTTTTTAATATTTGCAAAATAGTTGAACAAACGTCATCTAAAACTATTCCCAATTTCAAGTTAGTTATCAGACGGATTTTGGTACGGAACCCTAAAAACGTATCTAAGTACAACTAAAAATACACAGAAGCTGCCGTATGGTGTCGGTCGGCGCCGTACGGTGCCGTAAAAGAATAAAACCATCCCATCACTTCCCGTGGGTGTCGTAAGAGGCGACTAAGGGCCTTGCCAGAGAATGGGCAGCAGCGTTCTTTATAAAACTCAACACCATACATCGCCGATCGCCAACCCGCCTGCCAAGCGTGGCGATTATGGCAAACACCCCCTTTTGGGGAGGCCTATGTCCAGCAGTGGACGTCTTTCGACTGATATGATGAGAAGCTGTTGGAGAACCTTTTTTAATAAATATAATATAACTAGTTTTTACCCGCGACTTCGTACGCGTATATCCCGATTTCCACGTTCTCCTGTGAATTTCGGAAATTCCTCTCTTAGTGCTCTACAGAATCGCACTGCTGAATACATCGGCTGACTAACATAAAGACTGTCTAATTAATATTTGACAAGCTTTTGTTCGCGAATGGGAAAAAAGGCATATACACGTACGACGTGCATATGCCTTTTTTCCCATTCACGTCGGAATTTCGGGAAATCCTTTCTTAGTTCTCCCCTACACTCTCTAAGGAACCTACATGCCTAATTTCAGCTTCCTACGGCCAGCATTTTCAGCTGTCCATTGTCTGTCAGTTACTCAGTAACGGAAGAAATGTATATATTAGGAAGGATTGAAATGACAGTAAAATTCATAAAAAATCTGGGCGTAAAATAGAGCCACTATCTTTGGCTTGAATATTATTAATGAAACTTCCAACCAACACTTCTACCGACTCCATAAAGACTAGAAAACCATGAAAAACACCATTAACCCAATTAATGGCCTATCAGTCGTTCCGGTAGCCACAGAGCAAGGAATCAACGTGCAGGTACAGCCTTTTTTTAAGTATGAAAAATATTCAAATGACGCCTTCCGCTCTGGGTGGTATGGAAGGGAGTGTCAGACTCTTACTGACTAAAACCTATCCGTGTTCCTCCTAAAATGCCCTTTGCGTTCCAGGGCAGTGACTCTTTCTAACTAGAGACAACATTTTTGTGTGTTTGTTACTTCTTAACGTATTAACGAGTGAACAGATTTTGATGAAACTTGGCACATGGGTAAACCATGTTCTCGTTTAGGACATAAGATTTTTTTATTCCGGGAATATGATACCCTGGGAGAAGCCAATGGCAGAATCCAGAATATTATAGTTTACTATCACTTAACGTCACATTTTTCATGAATGCTCCGCTCCTATTGGTCGTAGCGTGATGTTATATAGCTTAAAGTCTTCCTTGATAAATGGGCTATCCAACAATAAAATCATTTTTCAATTCAAACCAGTAGTTCCTTAGATTAGTGCGTTCAACCAAACAAACAAACTCGTAAGCTTTATAATATTTTGACATTTCCACATCTGGTTGTGGAAGTTGTAGCGTCTCAGTGCTCTATGGACAGCCTCAATACCCCGATACCCTATTATTTACCCCAGACCAGTACTATCAAACAGTTTTTATACCCCTTTCCCCATTTTACGAGTTTACCTGGCCGTAAAATCTACCTAACCAGCGTTGTTTGGACCCAACTGTTTACAAGACAGAAGGGGTGCTAAGGGGTGAAAAATAAACGTTTGGAAAAGATTATTTTCTGGTAGAAGTTGGTAGTTTTGGATTTTGTGAACTATTCTTGGCTGATCTCTGGCTTCTGCACTGCCCTCCAACTAAAACACCTACTTATCATACAAGATTTTATAGTAGGTATCATCGTGTTTTGGCGCATTGAATATGTATTGAAGTGATGTATGTATCAAGTCGGGGTCACCAGTATAGAGGTATGCGTAACAGAGAGGGAAGTCCCGCAAACTTCCATTGAACCGGGAGGATCCTCCAACCAGACGGTTGTTGTGTCCAGTGGGCAACTGCCCGATGATTGATAGTCGGACTGTTGTATATATTCAAATCTCACGGAAAACTCTGATACCGCGATGCAGGATTTCGTTCAGTAGTTCGCTGCTGCCGAGATAGATGGCGCTGCGCTACTTTTTGTTGCTGTACAAATATCACCCCACTAGCTTTTTCTTGTGGCGGCATTTATGCCGCTAGATATTTACAGGCAATGAAATGAAAAGTGTACTTCTCAGTGTAAGTGTACTTTTCAGTAACTTATATCTCGATAGTTACTTACTTAAAACATTATCACACGGTGCCTGAATTGAGAATGCGGAGTTAAGAAGTGACGAACCTACTTTAATTTGAAAGTTTGACGGGTATTCAGACTTCACGACACTTTTCGTTCAAAAAATCTCATTTTCAAATACAGTAATACCCCGCTTTACGCGAGGGATACGTTCCGGAAAAAATCGCGTTTACTGAAATTCGCGTATATCGAGGTTTAACATACAAAATACGAATAATTTTAATCAATTACTTTAATTCTAAGAACACTTAAATTATGTATGTAGCATAGCATAGTCGGCCTTATAATGTTCCCGCTGTTGGGACTCAGGCCTCCTCTCTAGGAGAGGGAATGGGCCGTAATCCACCACGCGGGCCCAATACGGGTTGGTGAATGTCACATGTCTTCGAATTTTTGGTTCCAGGACATGCCGGTTTCCTCACGATGTTTTCCTTCACCGTTTTGAGAGCAGTGGTGATGAAATAAATTACACAAAGTAATATGCCTGGCTGGGTTTGAACCCGCGACCTACAACTCGTAAGTCGGAGCCATTACCACTCGGCCACCACTGCTCCATTATGTATGTAGCTCCAATAAATGTTAAAACACGACTGCCAGCCGAGCTAAACATAACGGAACAAACGAAACGAACGAGGGAATCCCCATAGAACAAAGACGTAGGACGGGAAATCCCCAATTTTTCAGTCAAAATGTTCAGAGGAAGCGAGAATTCCCGCGACCAAAGAGAAGTTAATGACTACATAATGTTTATACACATTCTTTCGCGTAATGCGAGGCATTTGAACGTGAAATTTGAAATTCGCGTTATAGTGAAATATTACTGTACTGATTTCAGAAACCAACAGTTTGATATAGGTCTTCCATAAACTTAACTAAAAGAAGGCATAAGAGACCCCTGTTTCCCCTAAACTTGAAAGACAACACAGCTCAAGTAACGCTGGTCTTCTATCTGTCTTCCAATCTCATGATCACTCCAATATCCCTTTGTTTTACGTCGGCACGTTTGGTGGAACCGATTTATTGGTACGAGACATAAACATGGGTATGTGGGAGATGCAGTGAAGGGATAATAAAAAAAACTGGCCAAGTGCGAGTCGGACTCGCGTGCAAAGAGTTCCGAACGAATTTAATTTTTTTAACATGTTATTTTAACACTACAGACTTCTAATAGGTTTTCCTGTAATCTTTACGTAAAAATCTATTATCTCTATTTTTTTCAAAATTTTTGGCTCAGTAGTTTCGGAGATAAGGGTATGACGAAAAATGGTCATTTTTCGTCTAATTTCTTGAATAAATTCAAAACCGTTTATTTTAAAATCATGAAAAAAATATAATTAAAACCCGATAGTAAGCCAATTGATTTGATATGTCACACGATATTGTTCAAAAAACTTTTTTTTAAATTTTCTAGTTTGACCCCCATACTAAAAATTTAATAATTTACGTAACGCGTCCGTGTTTGGGTCATAGAAGTCCATATGTGTACCAAATTTCAACAGAATCGGTCCGTCCAGTGGATCCGGAGAAAACTGGCTGTGACAGACGGACAGACAGACAGACAGACACCCGAGTGATCCTATAAGGGTTCCTTTTTTGTCGGAATCCTAATGAAGCTAACTGTATCATGCATCATGTATTTGCATGTAAATGCATCATGTATTTGCATGTAAATGCATTGTGTTTGTTCACTCTTACTATATCGTTACTCATTTAATTTACTAGCTTTTGCTCGTGGCTTGGTCAGCCTATATCCGTCTCCAAAGTCCTATTTATAACAAAATTATCAAAATCGTAATAAGTAGTAAATGCGAAAGTAAATCTTATAATATTAGTTGGAATTAGGATAGTAAAGTTAGGATACGGTAACATTTTCTTTTCTTATCCACATGCCTGGGAAAAGCTAGGCAGATGATGAGATGATCCACCTGACCCATAACATTGCCATTTCCACGGCATCGCTGGTGGCAGCACATAGGTCTCTTTAGCTGCATTTTTTGGGGCACAGAGTGCAAGATAGGGGATGGAGCATGTTTTGTAACTCGGCTCCACATACACAGATAGACTGGTAAAAAAGGCTTAAAGCATTAATTCTGCCTTTGGGCCGGAGTATTGTATGGACTTTTAATAAATAAATAGATCTGTTGATTATCCTTCTCGTGGCGTTTTTAGATAGGCTGGAAACGTTTTAGAGGATATACGGAACAGAGGGTAAAGTCACTACCTCCATTGTAAAGGGAGGATCCTCCGGCCAGACGGTTGTTGTGCCTGGCGGGCAACTGCCTGATAGTTCACATTTGGGCTGATGTATATGTTCAAATCGCACGGTAAACTCTGCTTGCGCGATTCAGGATTTCGACGTAGTAGTTCGCTGCTAGTTGCATAGATGGCGTCGTGGTTCTTTTTGTTGCGATGTACATAGATTTGCTGCGTTGGTTTCTCTTGTGGCGGCATTGATGCCGCTACAACGTTACAATACAGCTAACTTATCTGGGCCAGTCAAAGCGGTGCTATCTTGCGCTACCTTGTGAGCGGCCTTCTAACGTCTTTCAAAACATTTCGGCCCCATTCACCATCATTTCTGCGAAGGATGTGGCTACATAAGCTTTTTGATATAACGGACTGATTTATAGGAGTTACCAGTAATTGACAAAGATACGAGTTATTATTAACAGCAGTTTTGAAACAACTTTAAACTATCAATTCAAAAACCTAGTAGCATGTAAATCCAGCGCTATCATACGCTGTGCTTTCAGCTTAAAATCTGTGCAGAATTCCAATTCATTTAGGATTAGTGTTGGGACCACACTGAGTTTGGATTTATCCGCGACTGCGGATATCCCAGTGATTTGGGGGTGGATATTGATGTGATATATTGATATTTAGCCGCATCTGGCTTAGAGTGGAATGTGCTCGAATTATTGCTGAAATTATTGTGCGAGTTACTATGGTTTATGCGTGGTGTAGGTTGCTTATTAGCCGGTTGCGTTCTGGACGCGTTTTCGTATGAATTTGACGAACGAATACGCACGAACGATTCCGAGGTTCTAAGTACGGTGGGAGCGCGCAGACTGGAAGCGAGTGAGTCGCACGTATGCGTACGTTTACGTCTAACATTTGAATATAGTCCGAACTTGTTGGGATTTTTATTCTCGTTGAACGTACTTCATAAAAGCGATATCAACGGGATACTGGCAATTTTATAGAGTAAAACGTACGCGGGATTACCTTGAAACAAACTGTAAGCCATTGCCAATCGGAGAATATTTACACAATTTTAAGAACTATGATGGCAAAAAAATCTTACTGAAGACATATTTAAAATCCTGACATAATTAACTATAGATACATATAGGAAATACTACAACAATGAATTTGATAAAAATCCCCTTCTGTAATGCAGTGCCTGCTATCACAGGGGATTATTGTAAACGTTACTAGTGGCCTAGTTATGTTGTACTAGCTTAAACCCGCGACTTCGTACACGCACATCCCTTTTTATTTTTATTCCCATAGGACTTTCGGGAAATTCTCTCTTAGATGTGATCTTTTACACTCCCCAAGGAACCTACATACCAAATTTCAGCTTTCTACGACCAGTAGTTTCGGCTGTGCGTTGTCTGTCAGTCACTTATCATTGGTATTAGGATTGTCAAAACATAACAAGTCTTGGTGAGTTCAATAAAAAAGCGGCCAAGTGCGAGTCGGACTCGCCCAGAAGGGTTCCAAGTAACATAATATAAAAGTTCTTGTAGTTCGTTGTAACTTTATAATTATTATTTACTTAGGCACGTATTACAGATTTATTATTAGAAAATAATGGTTCACGGTTTATGCATAAGGTTTATTTTTATGAAACTAAATGTTTTTTTTTTATGATAAATGAAAGTAAATTGCGGTTTACGATTTATGACGTATTTAAAAAAAACTACTTACTAGATCTCGTTCAAACCAATTTTCGGTGGAAGTTGCATGGTACATCATATATTTTTTTTAGTTTTATCATTCTCTAATTTAGAAGTTACAGGGCCCCATACACATTTTACCACTTTGGAAGTGTCTCTCACGCAAACTATTCGGTTTAGAATAATGATATTAGACCTCAATAAAATATCACTTTTCAAGACCTATCCATAGATACCGTATAGGTATGATGAAAAAAAATGTTGAGTTACAGTTCTAAGTATGGGGAACCACCAAATATTTTTTTTTCTATTTTTGTGTAAACATTTTAATGCGGTTCACAGAATACATCTACTTACCAAGTTTCAACAGAATAGTTTCGGAAAAAAGTGGCTATGACATACGGACGGACAGACAGACATGACGAATCCATAAGGGTTCGGTTTTTGCCATTTGACTACTGAACCCTAAAAGACTAAAATAAATCAATTTCCTACTTTTAAAAGTGATCTCTTTATCATTTCCTGTGACATCAGCCTTACAGAAGACCAATGAAACAGTGTATCAATGTATCTATCGCTCCTATGTCCTAACCCCAGATACGGTAATATCGGTAAAAGACGATTGGAAGAGGCTTCTTACAATGTTTGTCAATACATTATTTGCTCCTTCAATTATCGACTGACTTTATAGGCTTATTCGTCTTGGCTTAAAGTTATCTACATGGGTCTCTAAATAAAATTAAACATGTATCCGTCTATGGTGTACTGGAATCTGTAAATTGTCTAACTAGTGTTTTTTTTTACCATTGATAGGCTCGCGTTTGACCACTATCTCACCTGATGGTAAGCGATGATGTGGTCGAAGATGGAGCACGCTTGCCTAGAAGTAACCTATTAACTCTTGACTTAAAGATTCCCAGGTTGTAGCTTTTTTTTACTATAGTTAGGCTTACGTTTGACCACTATCTCGCCTGATGGTAAGCGATGATGCGGTCGAAGATGGAGCACGTTTGCCTAGAAGCAACCTATTCACTCTTGTCTTAAAGACTCCCAAGTTGTAGCTATCAGGAAACACAGACTCCGGCAGGGAATTCCACTCCTTAGCTGTAAAGAAAGAAAAATGTTTATTTGGGACTCGCACAAGACACATAAAATTAAAAAAAAAAGTAAAACTATCAGTTATAAAATATATATACACAGTTAAGCGGCATCCTTAAATTAATCTGTGCGAGGCCAAAAAGGTCCCTGTCTCAGCATATGCTGCGATATTTAAAAATAAATATCACAGCGCTGGTGTTATGACAGGGCCTGGCGTGATGTCACGGACACACATACGGAACAACACTAAAATATAAGTACAATAAAATAATAATTAATGAATGAAATAGTTGAGAGTGCGTGAGTGAGTTTGTGTATAAACAAAACAAAATAAAATAAAATGTGCAATACATAAATACATACAAAAAATAACTTCAAAATTAACCAAATCCCAATGGCCCAGTGCTCCAGTTTCATTTGTCACTGTAAATGTGTTCCCAAAACGTTTTGTGCGTGTGGGTGGGTTGTTCACCATGTACCTGTACGAATTCAGTGTAGTGTGTCTAAAGCTCTCTGCTTAAAAGTATTTGTTGTTGTTGTTGTGTACCTGTGTGGACTATGTTTTCTGAAAATAAATAAATAGTAACAAATAAAATAAATAAAAGACTAAGGGCTGATTTTTCAATGATCTGATAATTTTTAACTGAAGAATAAATATGGATGTTTGACACATTTTCTATGCAAAAGCTGTCAAACCGCCATTTTTATTCCTCTGATATCATTTATCTGACTATTGAAAAATCGACCCTAAATGCAGAAAACTGATTGAGCCGAAACAGCTTTGTGAACTCATCTCGATGTGCTCTTAAAGAACTTGCAATCTTGGATTTATAAGTCATCATCAAGCAGAGAATCAGGAATTTGCTAGAATCATCTTCTAGACTGGTGCCAGATATTCTGACTTTCTGGCTTCCAACTATACGTTATGACTTTCAAAGCTCAACTACACAAATCTCATTGCTATTGTTAGTTTTATTGTAATTGTATCATTTTAACGAATAAATTTGTTTATCGAATGCGGTTGTTTATTTTTGTTTCTATTGTTTGTTTTTCTTTTTTAATAACTGTTATGTCTTGTGTTGTTATGGAATTGAATATTGTATATTTTTTTTACCTTGCCACACTCAGTATTTTTATTTGTAGCTGTTTTAACTTCTATTGAAATCGTCAATGTAATTTATTTTATTGGATGTAAGTCTAATTTATAATCTAATTGTCATATCAATCATTATTTAACTTTTATCTTGTTTACTAATTTATAAAGTTAATTTTCACGTTTTATTCACTTGTATTTTTATGAATTTGTCGTAATTTAATAATTAATGGTTGTACCACTATTTTTTGTGCTAGCGGTGTTAACCTATAATTAATTGTTGCACCCGCAATTGTATCCTATTATATATAATAAGCTGCTAATGTACTGGTTTAAACAATGGTTGGTTTACCTGAATAAAATAAATAAATAAAGCTATAAAAAAATCGGTCAAGTTCGAGTCGGGCTCTCACACGAAGGGTCATAGACCGAAAATAAAACACGTTTCTTGTAAGGGAACCCCTTTAATTTTTAATTTAATTTATTTTTTATTATTTTAGCGGCAATAGAGATACACACTCTGTGAAAATTTCACCTGTCTGCCTATTGTGCTTCTTAAGCCTGCTGACAGACAGAACGGACGAACGGTTGGACGGATGACCGGATGATCGGATTGACAAACGGACGGACAGCGGAGGCCGTTGGTTACCCTTTGGGTTCGGAACCCTATTACTAAGCCTGCGCTGTCCGTCCGTTTGTCGATCCGTCTATCCATAAAAAATATCAGCCAGTGCTTTTAAAGCACATTAAATAAGTCACGAAACCAGTATGTCAAAGTCTCTTCCAGCATCACCTAAGTCTGTGTTATCTTTAAAGACGGTCCATTGAATCCGACACGGAATATCGATCCAAGTTTAAACTGGTACATACATGCTGTACCGAATAGAGTACTACTGAGTAGAGTTACTGGACCTTCAAGGGAATTAATACAATTAGCTTTTGTTTTTTAAGATGGGTAATCATCAAATGAGTCTTCCCGCTCTATGCGGAGCGGAAGATATAGAGTGTCAGACTCTTACTGACTAAAACCCATCCGTGTAGGAACACGCGTAAAAACACGTTCCTTTAATGGGAGCCTCCTTTAAATTTTAAATTATTTTTTATTATTTATTTTATTTATATAATGGCCTATCTACAACTGTTACACTGTTTATACTAATAACACAAGCAATATAATACAAGCATAGTGTACAATATGATGCGATAGACACAGCATGCAAAAAAAAATATAACTCAAATAAAATTACAATAATAGTGCAGAAATAACACTCACAACAACTAGTGGACATCTTCATCAAAAGAGCAGATACAAAAATAACAAAGAAAAAGAAGAGGTCAATATGTTGGTTAGTTTTGATTTGCTATTATAGCGGCAATAGAAATAAACACACTGTGAAAATTTAAACTGTCTACTATTTTAACTGTTATGGTTTATGAAATATATTCCCTGACAGACAGACGGATGGACGGACTGCGAAGGCTCAGTAATAGAATTCTGCTGGTCATCCTCCAGGTACAGAACCCCGAAAACTAGATACTTTCTATATTTACGTGTACATGGCAACTTTTAATAGTTATATTTTACATTCCCGTCTTTCATCAACATATAAGCTTGATATTTCTACCAATTTCATTCCACCCTTTGAAGGCCATAGACAAATATGGAATGGCTTATTCTCACGAGTTACAATACAATAAACCATTTTTATAGGAATGTTAAACATTTAAAATATAGAATCGTTCGGTATTCCTTGCGGTGCAGGTGCTCAAAATTTAAATATTCACATGTGAGTAGCTGTAAAAGCATTGAGTGCTGATTCTGCAAATGTCCAAGCAATTTTCGCATTCACATCTCGGTCGCAATCTGTCAAAAAAGCCTCAATTTCCATACATTTTTGACAAATTGCGACTGTCATGCGAATGTGAACTTTGCTTAAAAAATTGTAGATTTTGGACTATGTTGAAAGCTTATATAATTTGGACTATGTTAAAGCTTAGGAGAGGGCAATTATATAATTTGGACTATGTTAAGCTTAGGAGAGGGCAATGCTTGGAGTTTCCTTGCGTGATTGAATCAGGAATGATGATATCCGCAAGAGAACCAAGGTTACCGACATAGCCCGAAGGATCGCCAAAATAAAGTGGCAGTGGGCAGGGCACATTGCTCGCAGAACAGATGGTCGATGGGTCTGAAAAGTTCTGGTGTGGCGACCGCGTACCGCGAAGACGTAGCGTTGGAAGACCTCCCACAAGGTGGACCGATGACCTGGAGAAGGTCGCGGGTAGCTGAGGAATGCGAGACGCACAGGACCGGTCGTTGTGGCGACGCTTGGGGGAGGCCTATGTCCAGCAGTGGACGTCTTTCGGCTGATATGATGATGATGATGATGAAAGCTTATTATGTTTAGGTTTAGGTTTAAAGAATTTTATTCTCATAAGAACTTAAATAACAGTTCACTTAAGATACATAGTGCTTACATCTAAAAAGTATATTTGCCTCTAGGGTGTTGGCGACGTTACAGGGTAGATACATGTTGCTTAAGATTTACTTTAAATAGGTTTATATTATTATACTTCTTTAAATCTTCTGGTAGATCATTAAATAACTTTGCTCCCTCAGCCAATATTGCTTTCTTGCTGTAGTTAGTGCGTGCACGTGTGGTCATTAGTTGAAACTTGTTTTTACTTCTTGTGTTGTATGTAGGTGTGTTTTTATGTTTGATTGTACAGAATTCGTGGCGATTTTTTTGTTAGAATGCAGTTGTAATATGTGTAGAGTTGTGTGAGATTTAGTAGATTAGTTTTTTCGTATATTTTTTTTGTTGGATATAGGTAGGGACGTCTTTTGGCTGATATGATGATGATGACGATGATGATGATGACTGAAAACTAATTTATATTAGGAGTAATTTCATGATTTCCCATACCATCAAAAAAAAGTTTCTCGTGGCTGTATTGGGTTGTAATCCACTACGCGGACCCAGCGCGATGTCTCATTTTTTCGGGCAAAATTTAGTACAGTAAATTGGCTTATGAAAGCCTCCCACAAAGTGGTAGATGTGATGAACTGGTAAACGCTGACGGAATCTACCAGATGCAAGACACACAGGACCTGCCGATACGGTAATACTTGTACGAGGCCTAAGTCCAGCAGTGAACATCTTTCGGCTGGAATGATGATGACAAGGATGAAGTTCCCTAAGTCAGTGATCGAAAACTAATTTATATTAGCAACCATTGCCCAGGTACCATAAACTATTGCGGAATTTGTTGAAAGAGTCACCGCGGCCCTGGAACGCAAAAGGCGTTAGGAGGAACACGGATGGGTTTTATGGTAATAGGTACACACGTTAAAATCGGTCAACAGGACCTTATCAAATACACAATAGAAGTGGCTTGAATACCACGGATGAATAACATAGTTTTACATAATACGCAGTAATGCTTTTAGTCAGCAGGAGTCTGAAACTCACTTCTGTTCCACCCAGAGCAAAAGGAATCCACATTTAAAAAGAAATGTACCATAAACTAAGAAGAAATTACTAAAACGTTCATGCATAGAAACCACTCCCCACATTTCTGCAGAAACCTCAGCGAAATAAAATGGATGTTTATTCACTGCTCTCGAGAGTACGTCTGCACGGAACACGGTCTACATCTCACATGTACACATACATTATGCAGCACATTCAGGTACCAATGTTGACTAGGTTAGATAGCAGACGGATTGAGAGTAATAGTACCAATTAGGTAGAGTTTTAAGTCTTGAATAAACTGAGATTATTATAAATCGTTTACTACACATTAATATACCTCGACGCCGAGTTGCTGGCCTGTCAGTTTTCTATCGGTTGCATTTTGGTGAGTGTGCGACGGAATCGCATGATTTAATTCTGCCAAGCCCGTCCCATCATCGGACCACAAGACGAACGGCGATGCGCCACCGGTACATGGTGGACATCCCACCCACACGCACAAAAAGTTTTGGGAACACATTCATAGTGCGTACGGCTAAGGAGTGGAATTACCTGCCAGAGTCTGTGTTTCCAGATAGCTACAACCTGGGAGTCTTTAAGACAAGAGTGAATAGGTTATTTCTAGGCAAACGTGCTCCATCTTCGACCACATCATCGCTTACCATCAGGTGAGATAGTGGTCAAACGTATGCCTATTAATAGTAAAATAAAAAACTATTTACCTGCACATTTAACACTGATTCACAACCGTACACTTCAACGTAAGTTTCAGTTTAAAACAACTTCATTGACGTGAAACCAGTAGATCTGTGGCCTTAGCGCGAGTTTTTTAACGTTCTCGATCGCGTTAGCGTAAACGTCAATTTGTATTGAAAAACCTTTTTTTTTTAAGTGAAACCTTCTTTAGCGGCGTTGAGCACTTTTTCTGTAATGGGTATAAAATCTTAAACTCGCGTCAGGACACGTGACCTGATCGAAAAAGCGTAAGACGGACTCGCGTCAGGGTCACGTGATGCTGATCGAAAAAGCGTAAGACGGACTCGCGTCAGGGTCACGTGATGCTGACCGAAAAAGCGTAAGATCGAGGGGAAGGGAGAGGAACTAGTATCTCCCACTCTTTCTACCGTGCCTGAGTGTGCTGCTCCGCTTAGGCGGCACAGGGCGCTTGCGCGAATGTCCGTCTGTGTTTATGTACAGCGTGCCACGCGTATCCAAGGATACGAAATTACGGAATTACGAAATTATGGATGAAAGTTGATTTTTCTAAGAGATAAAAATTAATGTAATATATAAATAAATAACGATATAATATTATGAATAATAACATGTAAATTGTCATATTTGTGTACGATAGCGCAATAAATAAACATTGTATTCTACCTCATAAATGATAGTATTTTTGTACTTATAATTAAACACAACGTTATTTTTTGTTGTTTTTATGGTTCGTTTTGTTTATGTCAGGAACTGTGTCAAGATTGACATCTGTCACTGACAGTCGCTGTCGCGGCCACACGTCAGTGTCTTTTTGTTTATTTTGTTGTCGGTGGTTTGTCTATGATGTGACCGCGACAGTAAGGATGTATTATTTACATGTTTTCACTTCTGCCGGCACTCCCGGAGTGCTACCGGTGTTTTTTTTTCTATACATTTTGACATAAGCGAACGTTTACGTTAACGCGATCGAGTGCGTTAAAAAACTTACACTAAGCCCTCTGAGATGAGGGCGTTTGACCAAACAAACTAACTCTTTAGCTTTATAACATTACTAGCTGACCTGGCAAACGTTGTTTTGTAATATAGATAGAGGAAAACATAGGGGCACAGTATGCATATTCTTCTTATTCAGTTTATGAAATGAGTTTTAAATTGGTCCAACAGAAACAGGCGAGAGCCAAAACTCGAATTATGACTTTTTAAATACAAAGTACCTCCGCCTGCATTTCCTCTTAACTTAAGAGGGGACTCTAGTCGATAACTCTTTTCTCGTTTTGGGAACACATTCATAGTGCGTACAGCTAAGGAGTGGAATTCCCTGCCGGAGTCTGTGTTTCCTGATAGCTACAACCTGGGAGTCTTTAAGTCAAGAGTAATTAGGTTACTTCTAGGCAAGCGTGGTCCATCTTCGACCACATCATCGCTTACCATCAGGTGAGATAGTGGTCAAACGCGCGCCTATAAATAGTAAAAAAAAAAAATCTCTTGGACCTTTCTCCATACAAACGCATACCGCTGTTTTCTTTGTGGATAATGCTGCTAGAGCAATGATTTTTTCCAAAAAATCTAGATTGAAATAATACGTGCCTCTATCATTTTTTTTCCAAATATAATTACTTTAAAACAACACAACAACCCAAAAAAAAACAAAAATCTGATAAAACAGCCCATTTTTACCGCCATGTTCAGACGACTATCAGACAAATTTGACAAGTTTTTAACAAAATAGAAAATAATAGAAGCATAGATTTAGTCTTTCTCTTAATTTTGATATATAACTTTTATAGATGAGCTCAGTTTTGAAGAAAAAAAACAGTGAAATACAAAATGTCGCATTGTCAGGGTTTTTATAAGTAAAATTTGCCTCTGCTGCAGTTGTCGCTTTTGCACTTGAAAGGGCGCAGCGCGACGGCATCGGCAATAGTTTCTTTAAATACCTATTTCTCAAATTCCTCGGACTAGAGTCCCCTCTTAAGAGTCTTAAGTATAGATTTTGCGCAAGGCGACTTTTCGTGCCTTTAAATCTGGATACGTCATATTTACGCCCCGGGTGCAGTACACATAGCAATGTTTGCAGCATGTAGTGTAGATAGTCGGGTCTGTGGACACTAGGGATTTCCTTATACCCTGCTCTAAGCTTTGTTAAACTGTGTCTCGCCTTACTGTGTTCGTGCTTGCATACACAGTCCGCCTTCTTGCCATGAATTTGTTACGTAATTTCTTAGGGATTCAAACGTTTGAATGAAAAACAGAACCATTTTAGGTTTGTCTGTCTATCTATCACAGTCACTTTACAACGAATGCAATGTACTGATTTATTTTTTAGGGTTCCGTACGGCAAAGGGTAACTAACGGAACCCTATAACTAAGCCTCCGCTGTCCATCCGTCCGTCCGTCCGTCCGTTCGTCCGTCCGTCCGTCCGTCCGTCCGTCTGTCTGTCAGAGGGCTTGTGAAAATTTGAACTGCCTATTACGGTTCTATGTGTATCCAAAGAACCGTAATAGGTAGGCAGTTCAAATTTTCACAAAGTATGTATTTGTATAAGAATATAAAAAGGAGCTCCCATACAAGGACCGTGTTTTTTTATTCGATTTACGGTACGGAACCTTTCGTGTGAGAGTCCGACTCGCACATGGCCGGTTTTTTGTACCTATTTTAAATTTATGTAATTTACGTTTTTTTTTCAGCAGCAGCAGTGGTGGCCGAGTGGTAATGGCTTCGACTTACGAGTTGTAGGTCGCGGGTTCAAACCCAGCCAGGCACATTACTTTGTGTAATTTATTTCATCACCACTGCTCTCAAAACGGTGAAGGAAAACGTCGTGAGGAAACCGGCATGTCCTAGAACCAAAAATTCGAAGACATGTGACATTCACCAACCCGCATTGGGCCCGCGTGGTGGATTACGGCCCATTCCCTCTCCTAGCGAGGAGGCCTGAGTCCCAACAGTGGGAACATTATAAGGCCGACTATGCTATACGTTTTTTTCCATTCGGAATAAACAAGTTGAACTTGTAGAAATGTGTGGTATTTTTATTAAGTATATATTGGTCACCTATAAATAAATAAAATATGATTTCGCTTTTTATTTCTTTCTTTTGCTATCTCACTGATGTGCCTACAAGAATTTCTTCATTATCGTAGCATCCCTATAAGTAACCTTTTTTGCAACTTAAAAAAATGTCGTAGTTTTTTCAACTTGGCTAGTTTCCAAGTTAAACGCGCAAATTAGATCCTCTGTAGCCTGTTAGCGAAGTATTTTATTTTGTTGCTTTTGTCCAAAGAAAGAGCTGAAAGTTTCAATAAATTGTTTTAGCATTTTTCTTTTGGCTGATGTTTCGGTAGATTCTTGTAGACAAAAACCGGTCAAGTGCGAATCGGACTCGCACACAAATCGATAAAGTCACGTGTCTTGTTTGCGGACCACTTTCAGTTTGTTATTATTTTGTCGGCGGGAAATAGACAAATTCTATGAAAATTTCAACTATGTACAAATCTTGGATTATGAGATCAGCCCACTGAAAAACTTTGACCTCTATGTTTGCTTCAGTGTGTTCCGGAGGCTTTACGCGGGTGGCGTGCGGTCCATGGCCCTTTATGGGGCACCGGTGTGGGCGCCTACTTTGAGGAAGCGACCTGGCCGTTACCTCAACGCGTCCCAGAGGGTCATGGCCATCCGGCTGGCCCGGGGATACCGCACGGTCTCTGGCGAGGCGGCGAGCCTCCTTGCCGGACTGCCGCCATGGAATCTAGAGGCGAGAGCCCTCGCGCTCATTTACGAATGGCGCGTAGAGGCGCTACGCTGGGGCGAGACTCCTCTGCCGCGGCAAATCGCAGCATGGCGGACGGAGCTCCGGCAGGATCTCATAGCAGTATGGAGACAACGACTATCGCAACCCAGCGCTGGGCACGCTACACTTGCGGCGAAAAGTCGTGGCTAGAACGGCGCTACAGTGTCCTTACCTTCCGCTTGACGCAGGTACTCACCGGACACGGTTGTTTCGAGAGGTACCTGTTTCGAATTCGGCGGGAGGATACACCGGGTGTCAACACTGCGAGGAGGACACGGTGTAGCATACGGTGGAGGTCTGCCCTGCTTGGGTGGAGCACCGCCGTGTCCTCGTCGAGGCGATCGGTGGCGGCGACCTCTCGCGTCTAGCCCTGGTTCAAGTCATGGCCCGGAGCGAGGAGACATGGGAAACGGTCACCTCCTTCTGCGAAGCAGTAATGCTAGCAAAGGAGGAAACCGAACGCTTGAGAGGGAAACCTCACGCCCCAGTCGCCGCAACAGAAGAAGACGCCCCGGGCGACGGGAGTCGCAGAGCGATTCTCGGCCACCGTAGGCGCGGGCCTGCGGACGGCGAGCATTGGGTGACTCACCGTCTGATCAGAACCAGGCCCAGGTCGACAGCGCGCTGTATTCCACGCGCCTCAGAGTTGTCAGCATAGAAATATAAAAAACAGGTTGTCAGCATAGAAGACGGGGCCCGCTAGGACCAGGGCCTGCTGGGGCTACGGACTTTGTTCGAAAGAGTCACCGTGGCCCTGGAACGCAAAGGGCACTAGAAGGAACATGGATGGGTTTTATTCAGTAAGAAGTTGACACTCCCTCCTGCTTCACCCAGAGCGGGGGGAGTCATTTGATGATTTCCCATCCTTAAAAAAAGGGTAGTTCTTTAGGAAACACCGACCCAGCGGTTTGCCTACATCACTCGGTTGTATGTCGATGTATCTGTCTGTCCGTCCGTCTATCACAGCCGATTCACTCCAAATCTACTTGGCCGATTCAGTTGAACTTTGACACATACATAAGTAACATTTTGTGACCCAAATAAATTTTGAAAATGAGGTCACTTTTTGGGGAAAAAATGAGATAAATAAAAATATTCCATTCCGAAATTCCCACCCTTATCTCCGAAACTACTGAGCCTTAAATTTTGGAAAAAATCAGTTAATAGGATATACCTACAGATTACAGGAAAACCTGTAAAAAATCTATGATTTTATTTAAAGTAACATGATAAAAAATATTATTTGTTCGAAACCCTTTGCACGCGAGACCGACTTGCACTTGGTTAGTTTATAGTAATACTATGGATTTGAAAATAATCATAATAAATGTTTATTTCCAATAACTTGATAACAAAAAAATGAAACAAATATACATTATCATTTTGTAAATAGGTAAAGATCATAGATATTATAAAGAAGGTAAAGGATCTTTCTACATATTCGGTTTACCATCTCCTTTGCTTTTGCATTTGCTTTTACCCATATTTTCTGAAAAAACAGGAATATTACAAAATACAATCTCCCTGAAGTACTAATTCCATAAACATATGACATTCTGGTTTGAATTTACATTGCACTGCAAAAGATAATACTAGAAGGAGAAGTTGAATGTTGTATTTTCTATGTAAACTGATACATAGTTTAGGTATACATGGAGTGGTACTACTCTTACATTATATTAGGGCTCATACAGACGAGCGGCACTTTGCCAACGGCAGATACCACTGCCGCTGGAGTAAAAGCGTCGGTGACAGACGGCAAAGCGTCGACGGCAGCCTTCGACAGGTAAAGTAAAGTTATTTATTTGGAACATAAACAATTGACTCAATACAAATAAAACGATGATAGCTACAAAAGTTGATAACTGTGTCGCCGCTATCAACGCCCATCTAAAAAAGAATACAATTGTTCTAGACTTAAACTATTTGTACTGTATAACATCATTATATAATATAAAACTATAGTGGAAAAGAGGGGGTGTGTGGGAGAGGGTGTGTGTGAGGGGTGTATATTAGCGAGCGTCTGTGTGTTTGTGTATGGAGTGTGGGGGTGTATATGAGTGAGAGTTTGGGTGTGTGACAGTGTTTCTGCTAGTTAAGTTTCCACAATTCTTTCAGTTGCGTCATATGACAATGATTTAAATCTCTCAGTCAATTTTCTCCTCGAGAGACTACGGGATAAATGGTAAATATTTAAAGTCTTATTTGTGCTGTTATAGATCCTGAAGCTGATAAACCTGAAATGTCTTCTAGCTACTGCCGTTCCACAGGATACATTTTTGCAAACTCGGTCGTAGAGGCGTTTTGCAGTACTAGTTGGGTCATAGTGTATCTGTTTGTATTTCCTGAGTACAGTCTGCAGGCAACCGGTTATGTTAACGGTAGATAAAAGTGCAGCCATCGCCGCCGCCCTGCCGCTCGTCTATAAGTACCCTTACTTATCTAAATAGAACGTATTACGTACGTATCTCTGAGGAGTAGGACTTAACTGGAAATCTCTGAAATGTGAACTCATGTTCTTAGCGATTTCCGAGAAAATATCTATACAAGTTCATAGTTTGTAGTAGAACAGATAAATGTGCAAGAAAGTCAATCGACTTCTATTGTGATACTTTACTTTACTTTTTAGGGTTCCGTACCCAAAGGGTAACCAACGGAACCCTATTACTAAGCCTCCGCTGTTCGTCCGTCTGTCTGTCAGCGGGCTGTATCTCAATAACCGTAATAGATACACAATTGAAATTTTCACAGATTGTATATTTCTATTGCCGCTATAACAACAATCAATAATTGTTGAGACCGCTGCTCTCAACACCGCCGCGCGCCGGCGGCAGTGAACGAGGGGTGCGGGGACAGCGGGGAGTCAGCCGGCCGACGGCCGGTCGCAGGCCCCCACTCCAACGAGTCAGCTGTAGCACGCCTCCACGCACGGCTGCGCTTGCGCGTCTTTAGCGTTCATTTCACATATTTACTTGTTTGCTTGTTTTAATTCATGTTACATATTATACATTTTATACAGTCCACTCATATCACTTTCATTTTTACTCCAACACGACCTATCGTCGCAACAATAATATTAATGACGATTTTTTCTAACTAAATATTTTTAACAACGTTCCAATTGGGTAAATTTCAAAATGGCGCCCCTTAATCTTTCTAATTTTGATACTAAATAGCTTCATACCTGTTGCCTTTTAGTTCAGCGATGAACGGTCTTTTTCTTCTTATCGTGTGGGCAGTAAGGTCTAACGACCCGACACACCCTAATGGCAGAGTTTCTAAACCGCCTCAAGGATGGTGACGTGGTTTATTTGACGACCGCCATTTGGCGGCCGGGACCACCGGCTTAAACGTGCCTTTTGAAGCACGGAATCATCTTTTTATCAGTCAGATGAACAGTTACAACATTATCATATTATTGATGAAACTCCTAAACTCGGTTTATTTAATCCGAATTGAGTTCATAATTCATATTTTCATTGGAGCATTAATTGTGTGCGATGAAATACTCGAATTCTAACTTTTTGTTGGACGGAAACCTGTCACTGGGAATTGTGAAACATGGATATGCTGTTTGTTTTATAAACTTTATCTATAGCTTCATCATCACCAACTATATTGGGGTCGGCTTCCAGTCAAACCGGATTCAGCTGAATATATAATAGCTGCCACCAGACCTCCACAACCCCCGGTAACACGGTACCTCTAGGCAAGACTGGAGTCAGATTTACTGGCTTCTGACAATCCGTAACGACTGCCAAAGATCTACAAATGACAGCCGGGACCGACGGCTTAACATGCTTTCCGAGACACGGAGGAAACTCGGTATGTTTAGATGGTCTCCCATCCACAGACCAACTTTGGCAAGCATTGCTTAACCTTAAAGATTGCCCGTGCGGCTGTTATTATTTAGCCAGCAGCTCCTCTAAAACTTTATCTGGAGCTTCACAAAAAAAAAATCTAGTCCCTTTCTGTCAGGTAAGTAATGCTGAAGCCACACACTTGCTGCAAACTTCAAACCTGCATTAAGGTTTTGCAAAATTTGGGGTATCAAGGTATTTGCGTAAGCGTTAGTATTGGACAGGCAAGCAACGGACATCGGGCTATTGTCGGCTATAACTTTAAGTTTAACGTATTTTTATAATGCAAATAAAAGAAAATTATAATATTGAAGGGGGAAACAGGCGAGAGCAAACCTCAAAATATGCGCCACCGGTACATGGTGGACATCCCACCCACGCGCACAAAACGTTTTGGGAACACATTCATAGTGCGTACAGCTAAGGAGTGGAATTCCCTGCCGGAGTCTGTGTTTCCTGATAGCTACAACCTGGGAGTCTTTAAGTCAAGAGTGAATAGGTTACTTCTAGGCAAGCGTGCTCCATCTTCGACCACATCATCGCTTACCATGAGTGAGATAGTGGTCAAACGCGCGCCTATAAATAGTAAAAAAAAATATGACTTAAAAAGTCATAATTCTCAAGTCTCTCCTTTCCCATTTCCTTTTAACGTACTTTTCGAGGCACGGAGGAGTCCCAGTATCTTAAGATGGTCACCTATCCACAGACCGACCTTAGCAAGCGTTGCTTAACCTTTAACATTGACCATTAATTGGGTCACATGGTACCCCTTAGCATAACTTGAAGCTCTATAATCAAACTACCACCTCCAAACCACTCAGATCCTTGCCACCAATTGAGCCGCGTTATCTTTGTACCGCCAGCCTCCTAATTCCAATGGCGAAAGTTATTCGTTCAGCAGTGACGTCACAATAGAACGCCATTTTGTCCCTTCCTCCCAAAACTTTTATTTCCGGATTGAAAAGTACGGTAGGGATTGTATTCAATAGCGGTATCCTGGTGTCAATCACTCGTTGTGCAGAACCTGTGCTGTTTTGTACCGATTATCTTTTGTATCTCTTAGTTTTATGGTGAACTAGCTGTGCCCGCGGCTTTACTCACGTGAATTTGAATTCTGTACCTACCTATAAATTTATCAAGAACGTGGAGACAAAGTGCATTAAAATTTGTTGATCTAGAAATGACAGCTTGGACCAACAGATTAACGTGCTTTCCTAGGCACTGAGGTTTTCAGTATGTTAAGATCCCAGGTTAAGATGGTCACCCATCCACCTACCCACCTCAGTCACGTTGCTTAACTCGTCACTGCTCTAGAATCTGCTTAAATTTGTGGATGAGTGATTTCAAGAAAAGGTTCACCTTAAAATTACCACACATATCAAAAAGTTTCACCTTAAAATTACCACACACTCACGTGGTACTTAGATTTTATGTAATTCCATTGGTTAAAATTTCTCCGTTTCTCCGCTCTGCTGCCTCGCTCCGCTGTAATAGACAGGAACCCTTAGAACGGCGCGTTTCCCAAGAAAAGTTCCAGGTTGAAAAGTTTCAGTACCAAATCCTTATTTCCTAACTGGAAAACGTTCACAGTAAGGAAACCAATATGGCATCGAAAAAAACATAAAACTGCATTGCCTTTTAAACCGTCGCCGTCGTATGCGGAGCGATCCTTTCATGAATGCAGAGACGAATCTAGAGTGGCGAAACTAGTCTGTTTGAAATGGTGTCGCTGCATTTAATATTGTTTGTTTAATTTTAGTAGGTACTGGCGGACGTCACGTGGTTTCACCCGCGTAGTTCCTGTTCCCGTTTGAGTACGGGGTTAAAGTATAGCCTATGTTACTTGCTGATCCGCTTTCCGTTGCTGAAAGAATTTTTCAAATCGGTCCAGTAGTTTTTAAGTTTATTCGTTACATATTATAAAAAAAATTGTTGAAAAAACTGTAACCCGACTACAGAAAAATAAAAGTGATCTCAAAAGTATGAAACAAGAAAATATTTCAGAAACAAATCAAGAGAGGTACAAAAATGGTGAAAGTAAAGCCGTGGTCGCATGCCTGTATATCATGTGGGTACCTAGCACACCTATAGAACTATAAAGGCATGCGACCACGGCTTTACTTTCACCATTTTTGTACCTCTCTTGATTTGTTTCTGAAATATTTTCTTGTTTCATACTTTTGAGATCACTTTTATTTTTCTGTAGTCGGGTTACAGTTTTTTAAACTATTTTTTTTATTTTATACTTTTCCGTTTTAATAATCGTTTCTATTTATAACTGCACGTCGCTATCATTTTAATTATGTACAAATAGCTATGCTCTCGACTTTGTTGGCGTGGGTGGATATGGGCGAAAAAATGTGATGGTGATGCATAGATAAGATGTAAAAATTTCTTTAGTTTTTTCTTGCTGTTTTCTACATTTTCGGGTAACACTCAACCGTTCGTTGACTTTTTTGCTACGGTCGGGTGTCACCCCTTAACAGGGGACGCAATGAAACCTGTCCGAGATGAGGTGCAAAAAAATTCGAAAAATGGCTTGTGACTTCCGTCACCCCGCAAGGCATAAATATTTCACGGTGCCCCAGGTGTCAGCCATGCTAGCTACGCCACTGTTACTGAAGTCGGTCCGTGGATGGTTGATCGTCTTATCTTATCATACCAAGACTCTTGCGTGCCTCGGAAAGTACTTAAATCCGTTGGTCCCGCCTGTTATTTGTAGACTTTTGACAGTCGTTACGGATTGTCAGAAGCCAGAAAATCTGACACCAATCTGACCAAAAAGTACTGGGCCACCCAGTTATTGGCATGTGGTATTCAGCTGGATCCAGTTTGTCTGGAAGCCGAACCCAATATTTTTGGGAAAACGTTGGACAGTTAATGAAGATTTAGGACATAGATGCATAACCAACACTTTATGTCTTGTCTTAAAACTCAAAACTTTGTCTTGTCTTAAAAGTCGCGACGAACCTATCACGGGGCTTTGCCCCTCACCACGGGTGATAAGCCATTAAGGCCTGCGGGTGACGTAATGTTGCCAGGTTTCCGCATAAAACCGGAAGTTTAATTTTCACTGAAATTAAATGAGTCAAAGTTCTTTAATATACAGTATGTTAAAGAACTCTGACTCATTTAATTTTGTTTATCTATTATAAGTTAAAACGGTTTAATGTTGCTACTGGTTCTGGATTTACTTACAATGCTACTTAATATTAGTCAGTAATCTCAGGAGACTGTTCGCATAATTCGCGCTTTAACATAGAGTTGCGGATACCAAGCAGAATTATAAACATGCATACTTATTATTATTATTTGAAAGATACAAAATCATAAGTAACTTAAGTTTTCAGACTCTTCATCCCATTTAATACGGCTTATTATCAATAATGGTCTCTGAGAATCTTGGGGCTACATGACAAAAGCCACGCGAGTCGATCTTCTCGGTTAAACAACGCATGCTAAGACTCCTCCGTACCTCGGAAAGCAAGTTAAGCCGTTGGTCCCGCCTGTTATTTGTAGATTTTTGGCAAACGTTACGGATGGTCAGAAGCCAGAATATCTGACACCAGGTCTGCCAAGAAGTACCGCGTTATCCTGTTTCTGGGTTGTGGAGATCTGCCGTATCACGTAAATTACTGGTATTCAGCTGCGGAACGCTGGGAAAAGGCTAAATAGATATTATATAAATATATCCATCGGCTGTTCCCTGCGACTATTTCCATGAACTGGTAGTACGATTTTTGTTCAATAGATGGCGTTACGTGTATGTATTTGCTATACGTAATGAAAATTTATGTTAAATTCACATATATTTTGATAGAGCGAACCGATTCGGATGAAACAAAACCTTAATTTTGTACTTTGAGTCATAAAATTACAATTGATATAAAAGTTATCTGCATTCGTTTTATACTTTCCACGTGTTTTGAACAACTAAACAGACAAACGGTCAAAAAATTAAATACTGGAAATGGTGTCTGTTGGTACCTATTCCTGGCTACTTTATTTTATTTTAATGTACAACAACAACTCTTCTACAGATTCTACATAGATTACTTATTCAGTAATACTCACTGTCGCTTGTTTGTTCACAATTTATACATATTTATTTACTTAGACAATACAATATTTGTACATATTTGTAAACGACTTGGTGTCGTGAAAATGCGACAGTGAGATAACGGCGCCGCAGCGCGCCTGCAGTATACAATTAGCATTTATACACGTTGCGTATGAGTTGCTATCACTTTTTGGGCAGGCGCTCACTCGACGAATTTTAGCATTTTTAGCTATGGAACACAGTGAAAGGCCCGTTTTACGGGTCGAGAGGTTGCCAAGGGCAGGGTCGTGACGGCTCACCACGTCCCGTTACGGGGACGCAGCGACATCAGAGATGAAAGCATGGCGTGATTTATTTCGATGCTAACACCATCTATCGAGCTTCGAAAAAATCCGAAACATAAATATTTCAGTTTATTTATTTTTCCTCTAACGAGTGGCATAACAAATCGTAAAGATTTCAAAGATTTGATTAACTTCACGTTGGTATCACGTTGATCATGTTTTTCACTAAATTGTACAGCTACGTCCCACGAAGTGCAGGCTCGCTTTTACTTGTTTGTTAGCAATTTAAACATATACATTTACTTAGACAATATGATATACATACATATTTGTAATGTGCTCATCAAGACCTTTCTTTTGATACCAAACATGTCACAATTATCTGAAATTATTTTTTTTCGTGGACAGAAATTTACGTGTGAACTCCATCACAATACATTTAGGAATAATTTATATAGCCTATGTCACCCGGAACGTTTTTAAGAATCTATTGATACCACAATCATAAAAATCGGCTCAGTGGTTTAGGCGTAAGAGTGGAACATAGTTATATACATACATACATACATACATACCTACATAGACTGCTAAAATCATTACCCTTCCTTTTGGCTTTGCTGTAGTCGGGTAAAAATACAAATCATTCCTCTTTATAATATTACTAGCGGACGTCACGTGGTTTCACCCGCGTAGTTGCCGTTCCCGTGGGAGTACATGGATAAAATATAGCTTATGTTACTTCCTGATAATGTAAATATCCATTGCTGAAAAAATTTTTCAAATCGGTCCAGAAGTTTTTAAGTTCATTCGACATATACAAAAATACAAATCTTTCCTCTTTCTATTAGTAATTATTATTAGTATAGATTATTATATATATAATACCTTTGGGATTTAATGACGATAAGTGGGTTTTTTTCAGCAATAACAATAATAAGTGTTGCTTTTTTCCGCAGCTTGTCTCTCAACTGGGCATTATTTTTGGGATTTATATTAACCCATGACACTCAACAAAATAGTGATTATCTATCAATGAAAATATGTTTGTAATCGTATAAGGGCTGATTTGTCAATCATTGGATAATACTTATCCGTCCAATAAAGTATTACACAATAATATAAAAATTTCACCTGTAAAATAACAAAAGACGGGCAATTAGAAACATTTTTGAAATGGTTGTTTAATACGATATTCGACAAATAAGTTTTATCTAAGTATTAAAAAATCGAGCCTTAGTATATCGAGAGTAACGAGTTACCTCTTTATAATTTTAATTCTGACGACGACAGTTTATTACATGCAATGAATTTTGATTTGTAATTCTTCATTTTCCAATTTTATATTTACTCTTTTGTGTACATTAAAGAATAAAAATGATCGTCACCAGGTCATCGGTCTACCTTGTGGGAGGCCTTCCAACGTTGTGTCTTCCGGTACGCTGTTGCCTCTCCAGAAATTATCGGCCCCATCGACCATCTGTTCTGCGAGCAATGTGCCCTGCCCACTGCCACTTTAGTTTGGCGATCCTTCGGGCTATGTCGGTAACCTTGGTTCTCTTGCGGATATCAACATTCCTGATTCGACCACGCAAGGAAACTTCAGGCATTGCCCTCTCCATTGCCCTTTGAGTGACTTTGAGCCTTCTGATGAGGCCCAATGTGAGCGACCGACGTTTCAGTTCCGTATGTCATCACTGGCAACTCGCACTAATCATAGACTTTCGTCTTGAGACACTGTGGTATGCGGGACGAGACGACTAAGCACATCATTGTAAATTAAATTCATATATCATACACTAAGTTATCTCAAGTACTACTCCAAGAATTAAAATAGTTTTATAAAACTCGCACCCCTAACTGGCTCCAAATCCGGCCCTGTAACCCGTCCAATTTAAATATTTCACAGCTCAAGATCGACCGATCCCGTTCCGCTATTGATAAGAAAAGAAAAAGAAACAAGAAAGATACTGATTTTCCAATCTAGGGGCCAAAGAAAACATAGCTTTTGTAACAATATGTACGAGTATTTCAAAAAGAGTACGTTGCTATTATACCTGTCGACGAATAACAGTAACCTAATAAACGCAATACCTTGAAAAGGGTCATTGTAATAATTATAATGAACATCTTTTACTATGGTACCAACAAGGAAATCGCGAAAATAAATTAGCTGTTAAGTACATTTTGTCGAGTTATACGCACAAGGCAGTCGATTTTTTTCGCGATTTTAGTTTTGGTCCCATAGTGAAAGTTGTTCATAATGATGAGCACAATAACCCTTTAAAAGGTATTGCTATTATTCTGTTACATATTGTATGTTATACCATTGTAATACATTGCTTTTAAAAAACTTTCCTTGAGGAAATATTAAAACTACCACAGTTTAACAACTATTCCCACATAAATCACCAATTCTACTCCTTGTCTTCTTCTTCCCATAAACCTACAAAGTAAAGTGTTCCAGGTAATACGTAAGATTCATTGCGCCATAAACGTTCTGTTTCTTCATTGCTACACTAAACCGTTCCAGCATTAGTTAGTTTAGTTTAGTATGCCTGGAATGACGCACTAAACGTAGCATTGGATGGGTTTTAATTAATTGGTTCTAGTTTTATGTGCTTTCTGTTTCTGGGTTTGTCTTGATAATATGGAAATAGTAAAGTTTTTGTTAAAATGCAAATTGAAATGGAGAGGGCAATTCTTGGAGTTGGAGGAATGATGATATCCGCAAGAGAACCAAGGTTACCGACATCGCCCGGAGGATCGCCAAACTAAAGCGGCGTGGGAACAGAACAGATTGTCTATGGGGCCGAAAAGTTCTGGAGTGGCCACCGCGTACCGGAAGACGCAGCGTTGGGAGTCCTCACACAAGGTGGAACGATAACCTGGTGAGGGTCGCGGGTAGCCGATGAATGCGAGACGCACAGGACCGGTTGTTGTGGTGATTCTTGGGGGAGGCCTATGTCCAGCTGTGGACGTCTTTCGGCTGATATGTGGATGATGATGATTGTTAAAATGAGTATGGAATTTTTCAAATTAGCTCTGAATGTTTGTACCAGTATATTATGATATGAGGAGCTTGTCAATAAATAATAATAGTCCCAAGATTCGATCTTTGAGGTCAAACAACGCTTGCCCAGATCCGTCAATTACATACAAAACCATAAAGGCCAGGATGATTGTAGAGATGCCAGAGAAAACATATGGCCTGCTTGTCTTCTTCTTTTCGAGTCGATGGTTAACTTCTTAGATTTACTAGAGCATCGCGCAATGATTGTTGATATAGCATATGCAGTCCCTCATGACGAGAACATCGTGAAGTCTAAGAAAGATAAACAAACGAAGTATCTTGACTTGGCTCGCAAGGTTGTCGAAATGTGGGATGTGAACACAGCAGTCATTGTGCCGATAGTTGTGACGACCAATGGCATAATTGCCAAGAGCCTCGACCAACATCTCAATAGGCTCTCGTTGGGCAGCTGGATCAAGGGCTTGATCCAGAAAGCAGTACTCCTGGACACGGTAGCTTGGACCCTGTTCCCGATACCGGTGGCCTGCTCATGTTGAGTTAAGAAAGATTCAAACATTATTCCTTAAATTATTATTTATGAAATTGCGGGAATATCTCAACAGATTTTATTATTACGAATGGGCTTCGAAGTTAAAATTATGTGTAGCTTGTCCTGGAAACCAAATTCGATTAGGAAATGTACTAGGGCCACAAAAATGACAGAGGACTATATATTTGTCCTGCAATAGAACGTATGTTATGGGCTTACATAACCATTTACGTATTTTTCAGACTTTCTCTTTAACAACAAAGTTATGTTTCGAAGAATTATCGAATGTTTCAGACAAATAGACATTTGTATAATTTATTTTCTTCTTTG
Organism: Lacanobia wlatinum; assembly: GCA_947578705.1. Lineage (NCBI taxonomy): Eukaryota > Metazoa > Arthropoda > Insecta > Lepidoptera > Noctuidae > Lacanobia > Lacanobia wlatinum. The sequence continues at coordinate 18,254,009 of OX388046.1, read as the reverse complement.
CCAAATTGCTACCCGAGAAATAACAAAACAGCTGACTAGAGAACCTTATCCACAAAAAAAGTACTAGGACGGCAGAAACATCAAGAGATCTTAGGCTAGATCGTACGCAACAAATAAACCACCACGACGGAGTTTCATTGCTCCAATAAATTTCTGTGTGAACTAAATAGAGTCCATTATTTAACGTGCTCCTATAGCCAGCTTGGACACTTTTATATTGGTTTCAGATATAGCTAGGTTAGTTTCTAAACGGATTCATCGGCGACTTGATGTATAAACGGACCGGTATTTTTACCCGACTGCCAAGGAAGGGTTATGTTTTTCGCGCGTATCTGGTCTATGTGTTTTTTGTTTGTTTTAAAATCTTCCAAACGGCTTGATGGATTTCAATCATTAAGGTATCGTTAGATTCGTTCTCAATAAACCAAGTGTCCTTAGATAGGTGTTTTAACAATAAAAACAATATGGCGGATTTTTGGCGCTAAATTATAAGTCGTTAATATATTTTTTTACCAATAGGTAGGGTATCAGAATAAAATAAATTAAATGGAGATTATAAATATACATAAGTTATATATTTAAATTTAATTAGAAAACAGTTTTCGTTCATAAAAGTATGTTTCGGTCTTTTTAGTGCATTGCTTATAAGTTGACTCTTTGCAGTCGGGTTTTTTGATTTTTATAAATCGTATGTAATCTTGTTAATTTAAGCACTGTTGATAGCGGATTGGTGCACTTTTATGGGATGAGAATTTTATCTGTTCTTGGATTGCTGGTTAAGTTGATGTTTCGTGGTCATAAGCGCGACTGTTTAACGTGGGGTCCTTGGTTTGATACCCAGGTTGGGCAAAAAGTGTTATTGGGTGTTTTCATTAGGATTTTTTTTTTAACTATTAATAGGCTTACGTTTGACCAGTATCTCACCTCTCACCTGATGGTAAGCGATGATGTGGTCGAAGATCACAGTTTGCCTAGAAGTAACCTATTCACTCTTGTCTTAAAGACTCCCAGGTTGTAGCTATCTGGAAACACAAACTCTGGCAGGGAATTCCTGTGGCAGCCCGGAGTTTGGAAGTTTCAACCCGCCTAATGGTTAATATTCGTTGAGATTTCTTGGCCGAAATCTAAGTGCAAATTCTACTAATTTTAACGCAACGTTAGCATTCGCATCTCATATGTAAACTGTCAAAATGTATGGAAATTGATGCTTTTTTACCAGTATGCGAATGAGAAATTAAAAGAATTGGCACTAAGGTCAACGGGCCCAAAAACGCCACTTTAATAGAATCATATCAGAATCATAATATTAATCTATTAAGGGCTATTCTCGATATTATTTATAAAATAAATAAAAAAGCCTTTTATTTCTTGCTTCACAGTAGAGATTGACAATTTAAAACAATGTGCATGCAAAATCAGTGTTACAAATCTTAGGATTGGGTAGGTATTACTTTTGATAGTTAGGTGTTTGTTGATGATTACGAGTATGTTTTTAAAATTAAATTTTCCTAAAATTTACAGTGTAGTAATAATTTGTATTTTGGTTTTTTGGGTGCAAATGTACAATTGCAAAAACCCCTCTCATCGGAGGGTAAAGGCCTCCTTCAGTATTATTTACGAGAGCAAAAAAACAAGTAGCATGTGGCTGTAGGTTATAGTACAGCTTGCTCTTCGTAATCAAAGCAAAAGCTACACATGACTCTAATACCTAAAAGTTTCCATAGTTGGTTCAACGAATTTGTAAAAGTCTTCTTAGCTTTTCCTTCTTTCTGCCTATCCCCATAGGGGAAAGCATATTTTATATTTACGTCAAGCAAAAATAAGTATCCAACTACCGCATCGCGTAAATTCTTCCTCAAAAGCCCACCATTAAATGCCCACAGCTGGTCTTAAATCATCGTGTATAAACTAGACTAAGATAAGTCCCTGCGCGCGGACTTTATATCCCACAGTAAAAAATGTGATCCCATTGCGTCGGATAAACCGAGATACATTGTGCGACGATTTTATATTGTATTTCTTTTCTTATCTTGAAAGTGTGGGTGTGAGTAGGTTTGTTGGGTAGTAGTCATTTTGTCGAGTCATCTTTGGATAGATTGGTGATTTGTTTCCGATAAATCAATGCCGGCAAATAGATTTATCGGTTTTCAGTAGACACGCTACAAAGACATGTACTGAACTAACAGCCACCAGCGGTGTTGCTCGTGTGAAGCCTCGTGAAAATCATCCTCAACATATCTATACTAATATTATAAAGAGGAAAGATTTGTTTGTTTTAAATGAATAGGCTCCGAAACTACTGGATCGATTTGAAAAAATCTTTCAGCAATGGACAGCTACATTATCAGGGAGTAACATAAGCTATATTTTATCCCCGTACTCCCACGGGAACGGGAACTACGCGGGTGAAACCGCGTGACGTCCACTAGTTTATTTATATATGTATTTATATCCCAAAGGAACATACTCCTGGGATAAAAATTATCCTGTGTCCTATTCCCAGAACATGTTTTTTTTTTTGGGAAATAATCAAATGACTCCTTCCGCTTCGCCCTGAGGAGAGGAGTCAGACTCTTACTGACCAAAACCCCGCCGTGTTCCTCTTAAAACCCTTTGCGTTCCAGGGCCGCGGTGACTCTTTCGAACAAATTCGCAACCCTGGCAGGCACTGGCACTAGCGGACCCCGTTACTTATGCTGAACTCTCTTTTAGGCGTGCGTGGTACAGAACGCGCATTCAACATGGGCTTTTTCTTCATTCCTTTTCCTAGCCTGAGGCGTGAGGCGCGTTACTTATTCGCAGAAGGAGGAGACTGGTTCTCATGCATCACACATGGTGACATGGTCTACCTGTATTACATCCAAATCCGTTCAGCTATTGATACCTTAAGAGGTGACAAACAAACTAACTCAGTTTTGCATATATAAAATGACTAGCTTTTACCCGCAACTTCGTACGCGCGTATCCTATTTTTCCCCGATCCCGTGGGAAGTTCGGGGATTCCTTTCTTAGTGCTCCCCTACACTCCCCAAGACACCTACATGCTAAATTTCAGCTTCTTACGGCCAGTAGGTTCAGCTGTGCGAAAGAATTTTACATATTAGGATTTTGAGTTATGATTAGATTAATAATCCCATCATAATTGTAAAAGATGGCTAGTTTTTCAGAAAGAACAATTGCGTCTTACTTACAACCGGCGTGCTTGTATGAATGTATGACCATGTAAACTATGTAAGTTAACGAATCAAATGATGAAATAACTGTAGCAGGAAAGGGCATGAGTGTTTATTATGTTTGTTAAAAATTCTCTTCACAAATAAATAAAAGCTTTTGATATCATTTTAGGAATTCAATCCTATAATTTGGGACTGATTAATAAAAATGTGTAACTGTCAGCGACATCTGTTTAGTTAGGTGATCACTAATATTTATTTTATTTTTTACACTAATATTATAAAGAGGAAAGATTTGTTTGTTTGTTTGTTTCTTTGTTTGAATTGAATAGGCTCCGAAGCTACTGGACCGATTTGAAAAATTCTTTTAGCATTGGATAGCTACATTATCAGGGAGTAACATAGGCTATATATTATCCCCGTACTCCCACGGGAACGGGAACTACGCGGGTGAAACCGCGTGACGTCCACTAGTCTATACATATAATAAAATCGTAGACTAACCGTGTCTGTACATTGAATATTTTTGCATGAAAATTACACAGAAAACTCAGGAAAAAGGTATAAAACACAAAAATGCAATTTTTGAAATTTTTGTCGGTTTGTCTGTTTGTCTGTTTGTCTGTGCGTTTGTGGGAGCATCACGCTTAAACCACAGATTAGATTGCAAATCTAAGTACTTAAAAATATTAAGTGATAAACCGAGTAACATTTAGCGTTTATTTCATCAAAATCGACCAACAAAATCAAAAGATATTGAATTTTTAAGTTTAGGAAGAAACTTCCTAATGTATTCTGATGGGTGAGAGCGCCATCTATTGAGAAAAATAAAATGCACGAAAGCATTCAAAATTGTTGAGTTATTTGTGAAACTTGTAAAACGTGGCAAAATATGAGTGATCATTTTATACCTTTTCGTTATTGATCGATACAATCGATCCACAAAATCAAAATATATTGAATTTTTAGTTTAGTAACAAACTTCCTTATTTCTATTCTGATTAGTCAGAGCGCCATCTATTGATGGACCAAAAAATGCATGAAAGCATGAATGTTACACCAAAACACATTGATTGAGTTATTTGTGAAACTTTTAATACGTAGACGTAGCAAACTAAAAGTAAACATTTTAATACCTTATCGTTATTTACCGTTACATACGGGCTTCTTATTTAACGTCTTCCGCTGCCAAAAATTTTGTCAGTTTACTTGGTCGATAGATGGCGTTGCACTGATGACGCGTTTTTCTGAATTGCGGTGTTAAGATTTTCCGCTGCAGAATGAGCTCACACAATTTCTAAACACAGTCGTGTTTCGAAGGAATTTCGGCTTGGTCTAATAATAATAAGGTACCGTACCAAAGGTGGTCACGGTGACGTGAGCGATCGATTTTGGTGGGGCTACTCTCAAAGTCCGAAGTCCGAAGTTTCGGGCTTAGTTGCGGACGTATTCTACTACGTATCACCTACAGACTTACGATTAGTCCCGAACCCGAACTAAGAATGAATGACAACACGATTTCACAGTAACTGTCAAATCGTGTTATAGTTAGTTCTCATTGGTTAGGTGATACGGAGTGGAATATTTTTTTTTTTACAATAGATAGGCATACGTTTGACCACTATCTCACGTGATGGTAAGCGATGATGCGGTCGAAGATGAAGCACGTTTGCCTAGAAGCAACCTTTTCACTTTTGTCTTAAAGACTCCCAGGTTGCCCGCAACAAAATTTTTAATTCGTGCTAAGTATCAAACGGTTCGATTTGCGAGCCAAGGCAAATTATAGGGTTCCGTGCCAAAGTTGCTAATGGGACCCTATTATTTAAGCCTTCGCGTACGATTTTGATTCGTGCGAAACCAGTCGATTTTTAGGGTTCCGTACCAAGTTTGCTAACGGAACCCTTTTTTTTAATAAGCCACCACTGTCCGTCTTCCTTCAGTTTATGCGTTTTATTTCTGTCTTGCTAATATAAAAATGTCTTCTAGAAAAAGGTCGAATCTTTCACAACATAGCAAAATTCTTAATTCTTAATCTATACATATAATAAAATCGTAGACTAACCATGTCTGGACATTGAATATTTTTGCATGAAAATTACACAGAAAACTCAGGAAAAAGGTATAAAACACAAAAATGCAATTTTTGACATTTTTGTCTGTGCGTTTGTGGGAGCATCACGAATAAACCACAGAATGGATTGCAAATCTGTCCTTAAAAATATTAAGCAATAACCCGAGTAACATTTAGCGTTTATTTCATCGAAATCGACATACAAAATCGAAAGATATTGAATTTTTAAGTTTAGAAAGAAACTTCCTAATGTATTCTGATGCGCCATCTATTGAGAAAAATAAAATGCACGAAAGCATTCAAAATTGTTGAGTTATTTGAGAAACTTTTAATACGTGGCAAAATAAAAGTGATCATTTTTATACCTTTTCGTTATTTGTCGTTACAATCGATCCACAAAATCAAAATAAATTGAATTTTTAGTTTAGTAAGAAACTTCCTGTTTTCTGATCAGTCAGAGCGCCATCTATTGAGGAGCCAAAAAATGCATGAAAGCATGAATGTTACACCAAAACACATTGATTGAGTTATTTGTGAAACTTTTAATACGTAGACGTAGCAAAATAGAAGTAAAAATTTTAATACCTTATCGTTATTTACCGTTACATACGGGCTTCTTATTTAACGTCTTCTACTGCCAAATATTTTGTCAGTTTACTTGGTCGAAAGATGGCGTTGCACTGATGACGCGTTTTTCTGAATTGCGGTGTTAAGATTTCCCGCTGGAGAATGACCTCACACGATTATCAAACACGGTCGTAGTTAGTAGGAATTTCGGTTTGGTTTCTGTAAGGTCTTTAACTGTTAGGGACCAAAATTGCTGAAATCTCTGAGTCGTGCTGGTTTCGTTTAAAGTGCTTTTATCGTAGAGTCTTAAACTGTTTTAGTTTTGCGAAGTACTGGACGGTTCGACTTGCGGATCTGGGGGGCTACTCTTTAACGAAATCCGTAGTTTCGGGCTAGGTTGCGGGCGGGCATTTTCTACTCCGTATCACCTAACCACTGAGAACTAATGATAACACGATTTGACAGTTACTGTGAAATCGTGTTGTCATTCATTCTCAGTTCGGGTTCGGGACTAATCGTAAGTCTGTAGGTGATACGGAGTAGAATACGCCCGCCCGCAACTAAGCCCGAAACTACGGATTTCGTTAGAGAGTAGCCCCCCAGGCCTGTAGGGTTCCGTACCAAAGGTGCTGACGGGACCCTACTGCTAAGCCTCCACGATTGATTCCGTTTAGAGCGAAGCAACGAACCGTTCGATTTGCGAAACAAGGCTAATAATAATTTAAGGTACCGTACCAAATGTGGTCACGGTGACGGGAGCGGTCGATTTTGGGGGGGCTACTCTCTAACTCCGAAGTCCGTAGTTTCGGGCTTAGTTGCGGACGTATTCTACTCCGTATCACCTACAGACTTACGATTAGTCCCGAACCCGAACTAAGAATGAATGACAACACGATTTCACAGTAACTGTCAAATCGTGTTATAGTTAGTTCTCATTGGTTAGGTGATACGGAGTGGAATATTTTTTTTTTTACAATAGGTAGGCATACGTTTGACCACTATCTCACCTGATGGTAAGCGATGATGCGGTCGAAGATGGAGCACGTTTGCCTAGAAGCAACCTGTTCACTTTTGTCTTAAAGACTCCCAGGTTGCCCGCAACTAAGTTTTTAATTCGTGCTAAGTATCAGACAGTTCGATTTGCGAGCCAAGGCAAATTATAGGATTCCGTGCCAAAGTTGCTAATGGGACCCTATTATTTAAGCCTTTGTGTACGATTTTGATTCGTGCGAACCAAGTCGATTTTTAGGGTTCCGTACCAAGGTTGCTAACGGAACCCTATTTATTAATAAGCCACCGCTGTCCGTCTTCCTTCAGTTTATTCGTTTTATTTCTGTCTCGCTAATATAAAAATGACTTCTAGAAAAAGGTCGAATCTTTCACAATATAGCAAAATTCTCAAAGTCGGGTTTGTTCGAACACTTTTCTAACTAACTCGAGAACGGCTCGACCGATTTTCATAGTTTTTGTGTTTTATTCCGGACGAAGACTAATTTCTTCGTCCGGAATAGCATAATAAGAATTAAAATACAAAAAAAAAGAATGAGTATGTAGGTAGGCAGGTAGGGTAGCTATGGTAGGTAGGTAGAGTAGCCATTTGACGGGAGCGAAGCCGCGCGGGTCAGCTAGTATTGAATAAATTTCAATACACATATTAAACAGAGCCCTGACCCTGATAACTAATTAATACACCTGAGTGCCAATTCTACTAATTTTAAAACAACGTCTCTGTCAAAAAAGTTGCGAAATTGAGGTTTTTTTTGTCAGTTTGCGTTTGAGTTGGAAATGCAAATATTGCTTTAAAAAAATGGCCAAGTGCGGGTCGGACTCGCGTGCAAAGGGTTCCGAACGAATTATTTTTTTTAACATGTTATTTTAACACTATATACTTCTTATAGGTTTTTCTATAATTTATAGGTAAAGGTCTATTATCTCCACTCTTTTCAAAATTTTAGGCTCAGTAGTTTCTTAAATAACTTCAAAACCATTTAATTTTAAATTATGAAAAAAACATAATTTAAACCCTCACAGTAAGCCCTTTCATTTCGGTATATCACACAATATTCTTATAACTTTTTTGTAAATTTTCTAGTTTGACTCCCAAAAGTGACCCCAATACTAAAAATTTAATCATTTACGTAAAGCGTCCGAGTTTGGGTTATAGAAGTCCATACTTGTACCAAATTTTAACAGAATCGGTCCAGTGGATCCGGAGAAAACTGGCTGTGACAGACGGCCAGACGGACAGATAGACAGACAGACAAACACCCGAGTGATTCTATAAGGGTTCCGTTTTTTGTTCGGAACCCTAAAATTAGTAGAATTGACACTTATATCTGGTTTACACGTATTAAGTTGTTAAGTAGATAACTAAGTTTTAAGTTAATTTTAACTTTAAGTAACTTAATACATGTAAACGCACAATTTAGTTGTAAGTTGCAACTTAAAATTTAACTAACGTAGTAAGTTGTTAAGTCGATTACTAAATTTTAACTTAATTTTAAGTGGCTTAATACATCTAAACACACAATTTAGTAGCAAGTTGCAAGTAAAAGTTTAGATAACAACTAAAAAATAGTATAGTCTTTTTTTTTATTTTTCACATTTAAAACGATAGCAAAAAGCAACACAGGAGGAACAGAAAAAAATTGCTAATAAAGTGAAATTATGTCACCTACATACCTACTTGAAAAAGCGACATTTATATTTGTTTTTGTTTAAATTTAAAATCTTTCTGTTCTTTTTCTGTTGCCCCTGTGTTGCCTTTTGTAATCGTTTTAAATGTGATAAGCTCCGCCCACGGTGCCTACCAATTTAACCGAAAAAGACGAAGCAAATATCATAATTTACTGTAAATTAAGTATCATCATCCATTTTGGGGTAAGTTGGCAACTAATAGTAATTAGTTGCCAACTAACCCCAAAATGGATGATGATACTGAATTTTTTTAATTTTGCAAAATTATAATCATCCAATATTCCTTAGAAATCCAAGTCTTGGATTTCGGATTACACAATCCAATAGTGTCGCTAAAAAGGATCTAAATCTTGCAAGTAATGACATACGTACAGCAAAATTGAGTAAGTTTTGGCTAGAGATTAACTCATTTAGCAGTTTTTGACATTTTTCACCCCAAGGCTAATAAATTCCTCCCCAACTCGACCATACTTCCGTAAGGTGTTCCAACTGCCACATTGTATCCACCAATTTATTGGAAGGCGTGGATCAAAACAATATAAGAGCGCCACTGTCCTTTGGTCCAATGAAGCGGCAAATTGGACTCCGTAACTTGGTGTTAGATTGTGTCTGTCCATGAAAGCTGAGGCTGCTGGTCTTGAGACTGGATTCATAGTTGTTGGCTTAGACAATTTTATTTTATTTCTCAATATGCGGTCAGACTGTCCCAAAAGGAGGGCAATGGTTTTTCAAAAATAAATATTCCCCAGAAATTGAACCAGTTAATTTCGGAATACTCATCCGATACTGTCGCTAGTTACGATCTCATGCAGTCTGGCAAGTAATGACATACGGTATACTTACAGGAAAATAGCCACAGATACATACAGCAGATTCTAGTTTTTTTTTTCACCCACTAGCTAATAAAAATGCCTCCCCAACCTGACCATTTTTTTTTGTTATGGATGGAAAATCATCAAATGACTCCTCCCGCTCTGGGTGAAGCAGAAGGGAGTATCAGACTCTTACTGACTAAATAAAACACATCCGTGTTCCTCCTAATGTCCTTTGCGTTCCAGGGCCGTGGTGACTCTTTCAAACAAATTCCGCAACCCCGGCAGGCACTGGCCCTAGTGGGCCGTCTTCTATGCTGACAGCTCTTTGAGGCGCGCGTGAAACACGGCGCGCTGTCGACCGGGCCTGGTTCTAATCAGACGGTGAGCCACCCAATGCTCGCCGTCCGCAGCCCGCACCTACGGTGGCCAGGAATCGCCCTGCGACTCCCGACGCCCGGGGCGTCTTCTCCTGTTGCGGCGGCTGGGGCGTGAGGTTTCTCTCTCTCTCACGCGTTTGGCCTCCTCCTTCGCTAGCATTACTGCTTCGCAGAAAGAGGTGACCGCTTCCCATGCCTCCTCGCTCCGGACCATAGATTGAACCACAGCCGGACGCGAGAGGATCGCGACCATACTTCTGTAAGGTTTTCGAACTATCACATTGTACCCACCAATTTATTGGAGGGCGTGGATCAAAACAATAAAATACCGTTAAAAATAGAAGAAAATAAAAATAAAGAGAATTGAAGATAGCTGAGGCTACAGGTCTTTTGCTCTTGAGACTGGATTAATGGTTGCCGGCGAAATCAATTTTATTTTATTTTTTAACTTGCGATCTATTTCTGGCTGACTGTCCCTGAAGTGGTAAAAGTTTATTGAGAGTATCTATTTGTATGTATTTTTTTCGACACATACAGTAGCCTCATTATCTTGCCCTTATCCCATGTTAATTGGGGTCGACGCAACAAGATTTTTTCTTCCATTCTGTTCTGTTAGCCGTCACGCTAGCCATAACTCCCTTTTCTTTCATATCACTCCTCACACAATCCATCTATCTTTCTTTGTACTTCTTTTTCCTCTGTATCCATCCACATTTATATTTATAGCTCTTTTCACTGTATGTAGCCTAAATGTCTGAAAAGATTATAGCGAACGAGGGATCATTATATTTTTCTTACGTGCTGAAGTGACCTAAGCTTATAGATTAAAAAAAAGAAAGAAGATGGCAGCCACCGTTAGGAGAGTGAAGTCCTAATTTTTTCGTCAAAAAGTCGTATGAAAGTCAATTTCTCTTCCAATGTCAATCACTTTAGACATCAATTCATACGGTAACCGAAGAACACTGAAAATGAAAGTTCAAACTAAATGTCACACAGAATAGTATCACACGATGTACAATATTACAAAAGAGATTCCCTGTGAAGCTCACAAGGGTCAACAACTCTTAAGAGGATACCAAACTATTTTTCCCGAAAATGCTCAATCCGTCTAAAAATACTCTATCTCAATTTCAATAAAAATCTTTCTTCAAATACTAGAATATAAAGAATCAAATTTTGTCTCTTTATAATCGTTTCTATCGCGATTTTCGAGGCCATGTCTTATCTTCCCAAGAGATCAATGCCACAGAATACACAGGCAACAGAAGGCGTGTAGTGTGGAGTTACCACACAACATTTGAAAACAGGCTCACGCACACATAGACGCGTACGTGTGGCGATTTTAAAACAAATGCCGGTCGCAAGTGCGCTTGCACTCGCTGTACATGAAGCGTGTCTATGTGTGCGTGAGTTTACGGGTCATTGTATGGAGTTGATCCACTGTACCAGTCCATTCTGTGTCAAAGCTTTGTTTGTTCAAATTCTGCGAATTCCTAAAGATATTTTCTCGCCACGCTTAATCTCGCATTGTGTGCAAAGACTGTTGAAGGCCCTTTGATCGAGATCCCTGATCGACAAATATTTACGAACATTATAAGCGTTGACGATATCATAGCCACCATTTTGTTTTTATTGAATTTGTCAAATAGAATTAAGTCTTCCATTTAAGGCTTAATTTTTACGGTTTGATTTTGTTATATTGAATGTTTGCCTAATGGATTTTACGTTATAACCTTAAGGGCAATTAAATGCCAAAGATTTATTAAAGTAAATTGAAAAATATTTCAGAAAAATTTACATGAAATGTTCCGTTAACTATGAACTAAAAGCTACTAACTGAAACTATTCAAAGTTCTTGCAAAAATGCTGATTTTCCGTTTTTCACAGCCACAAACACCTGTTGAGCTCCTATGTGGATCTGAGTTGAGCTACACGACTACTGACAAAGGCTTGCACTGACTGGACAGGTTCACTCAAATCTGTGTGGTTCTTTCTTCTAAAGACCATCTCAGACACTAATCTGCATGGTTCTTAAAAAAATGATGTATTGTAAGTGTGAGGACTATGTAGGTCGTTATTTTAAGGATTGATTTCATGACTGTCTGGCAGTTTGAGTATATTATGCGGCTTACCCAAATGTCCTTACTTTGGTATTGTTCGTCGGTTCGTTGAGCTCCTCAAAGTTTTGAGTTGAGCTGCACGATTACTGACAAAGGCTTGCACTGTCTGGACAAGCCCACTCAAACCTGTGTGGTGCTTTCCTCAAAAGGCCACCTCAGACCTTAACCTACATGTTTTTCATATGTTATTGGCAATTGTATGGACTTCAAAAGAGACTGTGACTTCTGAGTTTGTTTCGGTGTTTCTTCTCAGGGTAGTCAGCTAGGAAACATCCGGCCTCATCTAGATAAATATGTCAAAAAAAAATAATTGACGTGTAAAAGAGTTACTTGTAACCTATTTGCAAAATAAATATCATTTATCATTTACCTGGCTGTGAAAAACGGAAAATCAGCTTTTTTTCCTTCGAGGTATCTCATGACAATAAATAAAAATTCCGCACGGGTGTTTTTCAAGGCAAAGCAACGCTTGCCGAGGTCAGGCCTTGGATGGATGCCCACTTTAACATACCAAGATCGCTCGGAAAGCACGTAAAACTGTTGATTATTTATTCAATAAACAAATCATACCGCGTACCGAAAGACGCAGCTTTGGAAGGCCTCCCTCAAGATGGACCGATGACCTGGTGAGGGTCGCGGGTAGCCGATGGATGCGAGACGCACAGGACCGGCTGTTGTGGCGACACTTGAGGGAGGCCTATGTCCAGCAATGGATGTCTTTCGGCTGATATAATGATGAACTGAAAAAAAAAATTATTAACACCTCAATAAAATCCTTTATTTCCATTGTAACATTAACGCATCATAATATTTCACATACAACTACAATATTATCACACTGGCACCGAATCGGGATGAAACCGCAACAGATCACTGAACTAGACCAATCTAGATTTCGATAATACGATTTTATCAATACGCACGTTCTGGCGACGTTTTGGGAATACTTTCATTGTGCGTACAACTATTAAGTAGCATTCCATGCCGGAGCCTTTGATTCCTGATAGCTACAAGAGAGGACACTGAGGTCTTTTAGTCAAAAGTGAAAAGGTTACTTCTAGGCAAGCGTGCTTCAATGTCGAACATATTACCGCTTTCCATTAGGTGCGATGGTGGTCAATCGAGCTATCCTATGACACCTGATTTAAAAAAAAACTGGCCAAGTGCGAGTCGGACTCGCATGCAAAGGGTTCCGAACGAATTAAATTTTTTTAACATGCTATTTTAACACTAGATACAGACTTCTAATAGGTTTTCCTGTAATCTTTAGGTAAAGATCCACTATCTCCATTTTTTTTTTTCAAAATTTTAAGCTCAGTAGTTTCGGGGATAAAGGGGGGAATGGTCATTTTTCGTCTAATTTCTTGAATAACTTCTAAAACATTTATTTTAAAATTATGAAAAAAATATTATTAAAACCCTTACAATAAGCCCTTTCATATATGTCACACGATATTGTTCAAAAAAAAGTTTTTTTAATTTTCTAGTTTGACCCCCAATAGTGAACCCCATACTAAAAATTTAATCATTTACGTAACTCGTCTGTGTTTGGGTCATAGAAATCCATATTTGTACTAAATTTCAACAGAATCGGTCTAGTGGATCCGGAGAAAACTGGCTGTGACAGACGGACAGATAGACAGACAGACAACCGAGTGACCCTATAAGGGTTTCTTTTTCTTTCGGAACCCTAAAAATGAGGGAACTGATGAAGTTTCCCATAATCACTTTAGCAAAGAATGAATTAAGATTAGAAACAGTCGTTGATCTTATGTTGATGCATGATTTTAATGAAGACTATCGTGTTCCGAGTTACCAAGTTGTGAAGGTCTGGGACGTGCTCCCTACAAAATTTTGATATTTAGCTGAACAACACATTTGAAAGTCGCGTTGCCCCGTAAGGAGACGTTGCGAGTGGTCATAGGGCTACGCCCTTTGCACGCGCGTGCTATACCGCCCGAGTGCACTGACTAGTGCATGTGACTTTATTAGGCGTGTGCCTTCCCAAAAGTAAATAGCAATACACGCCCGTAAGTATAATTGCTTGTTGTGTTAGTGTAGGTGCGCTACAGCGCTGTGTCAGCTGCAGGGTAAAACTGGAAGCCGTTAAAATACCCTGTTGATCTTGGCGTGGTTTCAAACTTGACTGCCGAGTGTAGAGTCTTTGAATCGATTCGCATATTGCACAAAAAGTGAAATAAAACGAAAATTTTCCAATAAGAATTTCTCAGAAGTAGCCCGAAATTTGGCGTGTAACAACACCCGAACCACGGAAACCACATTAAGCCTTGCATCTCTCCCCAGTCGTATCAGGTTCAGGCCCTCCCATCGATACGTACTATGACAGTTAAGTAACAGAGTGCACCTCTGTTTACACAAACAGTTGTGTAGTGCTTTATATGTGTTAAAAATTACTTAACTAATTTTGATTAAGTTGTACAGTTAAATAGCTTACAAATAACATATAGGGTATCACTTATACAAGAGGGGAGTACTAAGTCCACGAGGGCGTACCCGCGAGCGGCAGCTAGGTCGATCTAAATTAAATTGGAAGCAATAGAATTCAAGATATCTTATTAATCAAAGTACCAAATACCCGGAAATACATTAAACAGATTTCCAATTCCGACCTCAAAGCCTACAATCCCGAATCTTCAGTTAACTTCTTAATTACAGTTTAACAATACATTTCAGAGAGATCGGATGAAACCGACACAGCTTCATTGAGCTGGACCAATCTAGATTGAGATAACATTTCATATTATTGTACGCATTTTGGATAAGGCCGGGTTTACACTGCATGATTTAGATGTAATATTGTTGCATGAGAAAGCAAACAACATTTTCAAAATCGGTGTAGTAGATCAGGAGATTATCCCCTTTTCATTGATGGGAAATCATCAAATGACTCCTCCTGCTCTGGGCGAAGCAGGAGGGAGTGTCCGACTCATACTGACTAAAACCCATCCATGTTCCTCCTAATACCCTTTGCGTTCCAGAGTCGCGGTGACTCTTTCGAACAAATTCCGCAATCTTGGCAGGCACTGGCCCTAGCGGACCCCTTCTTCTATACTGACATCTCTTTGAGGCGTGCGTGGAACACAACGCGCGTGGGGTTTCTCTCTCTCACACACGTTCGGCTTCCTCCTTCGCTAGCATTACTGCTTCGCAGAAGGAGGTGACCGCTTCCAATGCCTCCTCGCTCCGGACCATAGATTGAACTAGGGCCTGTCGCGAGAGGTCGCCGCCCCCGATCGCTTCGAAGAAGACCCGACTGTGCCCTGCCCAAGCAGGGCAGATCTCCACCGATGTTCCACCGTGTCTTCCGGGTGACCCTCACAGTGTTGACACCCGGACGTGTCCTCCCGCCGAATTCGAAACAGGTATCTCCCGAAACAATTGTGTCAGGTACGTACCTGTGTCAGGCGGAAGGTGAGGACGCCGTGGTGCCGATCTAGCAACTCCTCAAAGACGGGACTTATCGCCGCAATTGTGGCATGCCCAAGTGATAACCCCCTACAACCTCACAAACTTTACCTCTGAATAATATTAGTATAGAAGTATAGATACAGATAAGTTTTACTGTGGGAGCAATAATCAAATCGCAAATAAAAGAAAACAACTGTCCCGTTTATGTTTGCATAACTCGACAAAATGTAGTATTTACTTACTGATTAGATGATTTATTTTCGTAGTAAAGGTGTTGCCGCATATTCATATGTAAGTATTCCAAAAACTTACTGACTAGTGTTAGCGAGCTCCCAATATCTCATCATCATAAATCACATGCTGACAGAAATAGGAGCCCTGCAGACAGAAATACGAGCCTCAGTCGTCGTTGAGGTTAGGGTTGAGGTGGCCATTACATGAAGTGGCTAACTATTGCATGAAGTGACTACCTATTTTATGAAGTCGCCAACAACGGAAACTCCTTTTTCTCTCTGCAGGGTTTAACATTTGATGTATGTCATTGATATTCATTTCCATTCATCATTTGCCCATTTCATGTCTTCGTGAAATGGCCATTTTTTTCAATATAGCTACGTCTACTTGACGTGTACGTTAACGCGAACGAAAGGCCACTGAACTCCCTAACGAATAGTGCTGATTGCAAGTTCTAAAACTAGTCATGATTAACTTCTACCACAAGGCTGTGCACCGGCCCTAACGTCTGTGAATCCCAATCCGATTGTAAACCACAGTGTTAGCTATGTTATCTATTCAGATACGTTCATACTGAATTATATTCCTTGCAACAGATTATCATCATTGTTTATGGTACAGGCTGTTCTGGACTATTTGTTTTAATTATGATAAAATGTACTGATTAAACTGCATCTTTTCTTTCGTAATGCTTCTTGTTACATCTCCTTCAAGGACATACATGGAGTGGAAAGCCAAAGAAAAAGAAAGATGAAATATGTGAGGAAAACAAACAAACAGCAGCCCCTGGTAGGCGGAAAAAGTCGTCTTTGTCACAGAGAGCCTAGCCAAGACTGCGTACCAGAGGTTTCAAACTAGAGGGTCAGATATTATCAGTAGTAAGGATACTTCCAAAATAATGTAAAATTAACAACTCTAGGTAAACGAATAGGTACTTGTATTCAATATTCTACAATAATTCAGGCCGCATTCGTTTTGCCTAAAAGCCAAAACCAATTGTGTTACATAATTATTAACATATACAGAAATGATTAAAAACCACACTGACGGATGAATTAAATCATCATTTTCAACAATATTGTTTAATTAATAACCTAAACTAATATCAGAAAGAGGTTTAATATTGTTTGTTTATTACAGACTAGCTCTCACCAGCGGCTCCGCCCACGTGAATGACGAAAACAAATTATCCTATGTTAACACATGGGATAATTTTTATTCCAGCCTATAATCTACCTCTGTGCCAAATTTCATACAGATCCTTTCAGGCGTTCCGACGTGAAAGAGTAACAAACATACATCCATCCATCTTCACAAACTTTCGCATTAAAATATTAGTAGGATTAGTAGGATATGAAGTAGGAAAATCTCTAAAAGAACTGTTGTTATTATGACAGTTGTTTCACTAATAGAAAGCTGTTGCTCCTGACTCGTGTAATACAAGTCAAACGAAAATCGGGCAAACAAAACCACCGAATGGATCCCCTAGCTCGACTCCTACCGAAAAGCCTGGTACGCACTTTGCCCAGCAGTGTAACAAAATAGGCAAGATAGATAGAAAGTGACACAATTGCTGAATGACATTTTATCCTTAAAAAATCACGGTTCTTTTGCGATGACTCATGGAGGCGAAACATACATAGGCCTCCCCACAGTATCGTCACTTAGATCGTACCTGTGCGTCTCGCATCCAGCAAACCGCACTTTTTCCAGGTCATCAATGGTCGGGGCTACTGTAAAACGTTCCGGTCCCATCCCATATGCAGCAGAACAGATATTCGATTCTTACGCCAATGATAACTCAGCTCATTGCCACTAGAGTTTGGTGATTGTTCGAGTTTTGTTGTAAACCCGTGGTTATAAAAAACCAGGAGCACAGCCCTCTCCATCACCTTTTGTTTGATAGTAAACCTTCTGATAAGGCCCCTTTATTGGTAACGTTCTAATTTTGTTTTCACAAGTCAAAATGTACGGTTGGATAAACAATTAATTGATGCAATTGCACACTGATATTAATTTAGGTTCCATGTTAGTTTTCATAGGCGAATCATTAATTTGTTTCTAATGAGTTGGCACTAATAACCTGATTTATTGGGTAGTTCCGCAAAATTTTGTGACGTAGATCTTGATTTCAGCCGATTAAATTGAAAGTTTTGTTATGATGTAAATTGTTACATACCTACTTCAAACTTATGAAATAAAACTTCTTGAAAATCTGAAGTGCCAGAGCTGAAGTGCCCTGCAAAGAGTCACCGCGGCCCTGGTATGCAAAGAGCATTTGAAGGAACACAGATGGGTTTTAGTCAGTAAGAGTCTGACACTGCTTTCCGCTTCGCTCAGAGCAGAAAGAGTCATTCGATGATTTAAAAAAATAAGATCTGAAGCACTCTCTATTTGTTTTCCAATCTTTTCTCTTTCAACCTGTAATCTAAACACACGGCAGCGTATCAACCAAGTTCAGATGGCAAAACGCGACACACTGGCTGAGAGTTATTAACCAACGGCCGCTGTCACGAACTATTTCGGCCCACTTTCGACTTAATTTGAAATCTATTTCACTCAATAGTACATCTTGTAAGTTGACACATATTTCACTAAATAGTACTGGAACTCAATGATTGAAGTTGGTGGGTTAAAACTTGCCGAGTCACTATAGACTGGCAACAATACTAATACCTAAAATTCTTTCGTTGCTGAGTGACTGACAGACAACGCACAGCCAAAACTAATGGTCGTAGAAAGCTGAAATTTGGTATATAGGTTACTTGTGGAGTGTAGGGGAGCACAAAGAGAGGATTTCTCGAAATTCTTATACGGGATATGCGCGATATTACTGTGGCAAATTTATGAAGTAATGCCTAAATTTAAACGAATTATAATGCAACTAACAGGAAATTCAATGCAATAATTAACATCCTTACTAATATTATAAATGCAAAAGTAACTCTGTCTGTCTGTCGTGCTTTCACGCCAAAACTACTGAACCGATTTAAATAAAATTTGGTACAGAGATAGTCTAGAGCCTGAGAAAGGACATAGGCTATTTTTATCCCGGGAGAATGTTCCCTAGGGACCACGCGGGCGAAGCCGCTGGCAGAAGCTAGTTAAATATATCTATACTAATATATAAAGCTGAAGAGTTTGTTTGTTTGTTTGTTTGTTTGTTTGCTTGAACGCGCTAATCACAGGAACTACTGGTCCGATTTGAAAAATTCTTTCAGTGTTAGATAGCCCATTTATCGAGGAAGGCTATAGGCTATACATCATCATGCTAAGGCCAATAGGAGCGGGGCAGTAATGAAAAATGTGACGCAGACGAAGTTGCACGGGTCAGCTAGTACTAATATATAAAGTTGAAGAGTTTGTTTTTTTGCTTGAACGCGCTAATCTCAGGAAGTACTGGTCCGATTTGAAAAATTATTTCAGTGTTTGATAGCCCATTTATCGTGGAAGGCTATATATCATCACGCTAAGACCAATAGGAGTGGAGCAGTAATGAAAATTGTGATGCAGACGAAGTTTCGCGGGTCAGCTAGTTTTAAATACGTTGTTATAGAACTCGGTATCCGTCAAACTATTAGTCGTGAACCGTCGGTACCGTAAGTAACACTAATAGTACTTATTACAAGTAATTTAGACTAAAGACTTCCGTCGCTGAATGTAAGCTTCCTAAACGTCGCCACATCGACCGATCCTGTGCTTTTGGTTTCTCGGATTGAGGATTCCTACCAAAAACATATTCCTATGGTGTAGATGTGGCAGTTTGTGATTATTTACAATGATTTTTAGGGTTCCGAAAAAAAAAGGAACCCTTATAGGATCACTCGGGTGTCTGTCTGTCCGTCTGTCACAGCCAGTTTTCTCCGGATCCACTGGACCGATTCTGTTGAAATTTAGTACACGTATGGACTTCTATGACCCAAACACGGACGCGTCACGTAAATTATTAAATTTTTAGTAAGTGGGACACTTTTGGGGGTCAAACTAGAAAAATTAAAAAAAAAGTTTTTTGAACAATATCGTGTGACATATCAAATGACTTGTTTACTGGCTTACTGTGAGGGCGTAAATGATATTTTTTTCATATTTTTAAATAAATGATTTAGAAGTTATTCAAGAAATTAGACGAAAAATGACCATCCCCCCCTTATCTCCGAAACTACAGAGCCTAAAATTTTGAAAAAAATGGAGATAGTAGATCTTTACCTAAAAATTACAGGAAAACCTATAAGAGTCTGTAGTGTTAAAATAACATGTTAAAAAATTAAATTCGTTCGGAACCCTTTGCACGCGAGTCCGACTCGCACATGGCCAATTTTTGGTGTAAGCGCAAGTTCGATCATGTATGGAGTACTGCTCTCATCTTTGGGACGGATCTGCCAGTTACCAGCTTGATGCCCTTAAGTCAATTGAGAAACGAGCCAAGAGGATCATCGGCGATGATAGGCTCGTCGCGACGAGGCTCCAAAGTCTTGAGCATCGACGACGAGTTGCTAGCCTGTCGGTTTTCTACCGGTTGCATTCTGGGGAATGTGCGACGGAATTGCATAATTTAATTCCGGACCTCAAGACGAACGGCGATGCGCCACCGATACATGGTGCACATCCCACCCACGCGCACAAAACGTTTTGGAAACACATTCATAATGCGTACAGCTAAGGAGTGGAATTCCCTGCCGTAGTCTGTGTTTCCTGATAGCTACAACCTGCAAGAGTGAATAGGTTACTTCGAAGCAAGCGTGCTCCATCTTCGACTACATCATCGCTTACCATCAGGTGAGATAGTGGTCAAACGCGTGCCTATCAATGGTAAAAAAAAAGTTTAGCTCGTGTTTCTCCATTTTGAAAAGTGCATGGACGGTCTGTGCTTGTTTCCATTTTTATAATGATTTTTGAAATTGAACATAATATAATGTGCTGCATAATATAACTAGCTGCGCTGATAAACGGAGTGACGTCGTGGTATATGTTTAAAAGTTTCGTAATTACAGAAAATATGTGTATCTTAACGCAATTTTGACAAAAATTTTAATCTCTGTGCTGGCGATTATAACCACTTATGAAGATAGTTTTGAGCCAGACACAGTTAAAGCTAGGTGTTTATTTAGTGAATTTTTATCATACACATTCATGTATTTATTAACTATAAGGCATCACTGGGTGATAGTTATGTGCCATATGTTTTACTTAGATTTTGTAAAAGTTTATTATATCAATATTCCAAAGAAATATATGAAAAGCGGTATTTTCGTTTGAGGTGGGTGGGGCCTTAAAAATCACACTTGTTTTTTTTTGTAAAATTTTATTATAATCAAATTACTTTTAACGAATTTATAGGATTAAATAATGCTGGAAATATTATTTTCATTGTGACTATGATCAACTGTATTCTTTACGTTGGATTGGTACATTCGCTTTGTTGTAGTTCCAACGCTACCTCATATACAGCTACTAACATCTGGCGTCGCTTGTTCATCGCCACTTTAATATTTATATTGAGCGACGTGATTTTAGTATCTTTTCATATTGTTTCGTATTTATATTACGAAGTTGATATTAGCGAATCCTTGGATTATATACTGAGAGTCGTTTGTAACATAAATCCATTTCTATTGAACATTTATTTTGTCGTTGTAAAAAGTAATAGAGAAAAATGGCACGAATTTTACAGAAACCGATTATATCTAAGGTCGTTAGGAGTAAGGCGTACAGATCACGGTATTAACTTGCACGAAAAAGTTATTCCAGAACGTGATGGTAGCAGGACAGTGGTTCCTGATGTATAAATACTTGCTTCTGTCTGTGATATCGTTGGTATGTACTTGTTAATATTTATAAAAGTACTAGTGGACGTCACGCGGTTTCACCCGCGTAGTTCCCGTTTCCGTGGGAGTACGGGGATAATAATTATATAGCCTATGTGACTCCCTGATAATGTAGCTATCGAATGCTAAAAGAATTGTTCAAATCGGTCCAGTAGTTTCGGAGCCTATTCAATTCAAACAAACAAACAAATCTTTCCTCTTTATAATATTAAATATTAATATAATATATATATAAGTAAGTATAAGTATAGAGTATAGATAAAATAAAGTCATTGTCCGCCTCTGTTCGTGACGGATTTTGATATGAAAAAAAAGAAAGGACGATAAACAAGGATCACAGGTCAACAAAAATTGAAAAAATAATATCGCAGAGATCGAGTTAACGGTTTTTTATTAAGTGTCCATTGGTAACTCTAAAATGATTTTTTCTTTTCTTTTCCTACGTGTAGTTTTGGGTTTACCATCAGTTTAAAATGTGAATTATGGCAGTAGTCAGCCCTTTCATGAGTGCGGTTGGCTTACTAATCGGTACATTTCTATAAATACATTGATTTTTATATATGCCTAACGTACCTGCTCTCTAAAGTTCAATTAACAATTTGGAACTACCTACCTGGATTTTGCTTGTTGAGGTTACTAAAAACTTACCCTGAAATCACAAGTCAAAAAACTACTCTAACATTGTAAATGACATGCTAGAGGCTTTTAAGCACTTCGAGGTAGTACGCCAATCAAAGTGTACTACTTCCACAGTCATATGCCAATGCCATCGGCCTTGGTACCTTTCTCCTATCGTTTTTAGTTCCTGGTGAATCCGGTCCCCTTGTTGTTTGCTATGGGATTCAAGACACTCTGAGAATTTATCAAGATGACTGTCGGA
This sequence comes from Lacanobia wlatinum, assembly GCA_947578705.1. Lineage (NCBI taxonomy): Eukaryota > Metazoa > Arthropoda > Insecta > Lepidoptera > Noctuidae > Lacanobia > Lacanobia wlatinum. The sequence continues at coordinate 18,231,821 of OX388046.1, read as the reverse complement.
GTGGTGTACTTTGATGGACATACTACATCCTAAGTTCATAAAGTTCTCTAACATGTCATTTACTATGTTAGAGTAGTTATTTGACTCGTGTTTTTCCGAGTAAGTTTTTAGTGACCTTAACAAACAAAATCCACGCAGCTAGTTCAAAATTGATCATTAAAGTTAAGAAATTAGTATGTTAGACAGTTATTTAAATCATTTTTAGGGTTCCGAAAAAAAAGGAACCCTTATAGGATCACTCGGGTGTCTGTCTGTCTGTCTGTCTGTCTGTCCGTCTGTCACAGCCAGTTTTCTTCGGATCCACTGGGCCGATTCTGTTGCAATTTGGTACACATATGTACTTCTATGACCCAAACACGAACGCGTTACGAAAATTATTAAATTTTTAGTATGGGTGTCACTTTTGGGGGTCAAACTAGAAAATTTAAAAAAAAAGTTTTTTGAACAATATCGTGTAACGTATCAAATGAAAGGGCTTACTGTGAGGGTTTTAATTATATTTTTTTCATAATTTTAAAATAAATGGTTTTGAAGTTATTCAAGAAATTAGACGAAAAATGACCATTCCCCCCCCTTATCTCCGAAACTACTGAGCCCACCAAAACTAGTGTTGACCAGTGAATTATTTATGAAATTCCGTTACTGACGAGTGACTGACCTAGACACCGTACAGCCGAAACTACTGGTCGTAGAAAGCTGAAATTTGGCATGTAAGTTCCCTGGGGAGTGTAGGGGAACACTAAGAGAGGATTTCCCGAAATTCTTACGGGAACGGGAAAATACGGTATATGCGAGTTATTTTGCGGGAACAAGCTAGTAGTTCATAAAAGTTGAATTTAAAATGCCTTTAAAGTATATACCTAAGTATAATAATAAAAAAATATATAAATAAACTTCATGCTTAAAATGCATAATTTTTCCTTTGTTACGTATCTCCCAGAGACCATTTCTTAAAAGGCTATTCCTTTAGTTCTAATATCCTCAATAAACGAACGTTCAATAGCACCGATACTTCGCTAGGAATTTAATTCAGTGTGGATGTTGTAAGGGTGTGGTTAGCCTAGTTTATAGGTACTTTAGCATTGTGGCTAGTAGCTGAGAAGTTATTTGTTCGATTTAGTGGGAGTTGGCTTGGCGAATTTTGATTCAATGTGGGGGTTGATAATTGACTAGAGTAAAAGTATAACTGTCCAAGATTTCGAAATACAGTTCTTGCTCGTTAGTATGATACATAAAACTTTAAATTGAGACGCTAATGATTTCCAAATTTTTTAAATTGACATCAATGTCATGTTGACGTCAAGGTCACTTTTTTAAGGTAGAGGACCTTTAACCTATGGCGCCAACTGGTAGCATAAACTTTCCTGGAAACCCTCATCGCAACGGAGCAGGCGTAAACTAACTGTATAAATAATAAACTTATTACCAATATATTCTTAATCATAATATTAGTACATATTTCAAATCTATGTTACGAGATTATTTTTTCTTGGGCCTAGTGTTAGGTCTTGTCTATTTTTCTAATTATTGAACGTTTACTCAAATGCAGTTGGGTGATATCTTAAGGTAAAAGATGGGTCAACAACCCCTTTAAAATAAAAATTCTAAACTTACACCTCACAATCAAGAGTTCTCACCTGAAATTCATAACTTACCGTCCTTCCTCATAAAATAATTTCATTCAAAGGTAAACACGGGTTCCGCAAACACGAACTACCTCCTGTTTAGCATTCAACCGTCGAAATTGAATATAAATTTGCGAATTTGATTACAAACTTGTCAACGCCGGTAGGAAATTAAATAAAAAATAAATTGTTCGTGGGAACTTTGTTTTGGTGGCTTGGTTCCGTATGAAAACATGTTAGTTTTATGGTGCTCTAACTTTTGGGCTTCGATTGACACTATCGGGGCGGTGCTGTAGTTAAGAATAGTGAAATTGTTTATTGAAATCTATTGAAAAAAAAAACTAAATGATTTTAGAAGTCGCCCCAAAATATTCCCTTCTTGGAAAGTAATTATACGTGTCGACCCAGAATTCGATAGTCAGTGAATTAAGCATTCTTAAAATGATGTCATTTCGTGAAATTAATCTACTACCACACTATGTACAAAAAAATAGATGTTTATTATATTTGCATTCATTACTAAGATTTCTTTCATTCGTTTTATCAGTGTAAGTGTCAAATTTACACATTTTTCCATTACAGCTGAAAACCGCATGCATAGTGGTTGTTTGCCTAAAAGGTCTATTCTCGTCCTTAAAAAACGTTCAAAATTAGTTCGCACTTGTTGAAATGTAGGGAGATGGTGTTTTTGACGGATAAAAATTATTTTAAAAGAATCAATAAGTGCATGCAGCATATGCGTATTCATTAATTATTCATTTACTTTTGAGGACAAAAAGTTTTCCAGGTTATAACAACATTTTGGTCCTTCAACTTTGTTTGTCTAGAATAATTCACTTTGCCTGAGGTTTGTCTATGAACTACTACTTAGCTCAGTTTCAAAAAAGTTCTTACGTTCTTACAGAACCCTAAAAAGCCAACTTGTTTTCACGCGTCACAAGCTAATTTGCAAGCAAACACAAAAGTTTACCGTAAACACAGTCCGGTACTAGAAATAATAAAATATCTTGTTGTAATTAATCAATTTTCAGGCTGTTTTTCCTTTGAATTTTCGGGATTTTATTATTGACAGGTTTATTTTGGAGTGATTGGATTTATTGAGTGGCATTGACGGCTTTGGGAACGCCCCCGTTGAATATAACAGCTGTGACGTCAGTTTGCTTTCGTAAAAAGTTTATTACGTAAAAATACGACGCGTTGACGCAGCGTTTATGCTGAGTTCACGCGGTTTATTTACGATCGGCGAACGACAAACATGGACAAAACAAAGATTATGGTAAATACCCATGTAGCACCCACTCCTATCAAGATCGGAAACTCTACACTCGAAGTTGTAGGCGAGTACGTCTAGCAGCGTTCGGGATGTTGCGTGGTATCTTCTCGTCCCACATACCAGTGTCTCAAGACGAAAGTCTATGACGAGTGCGTGTTGCCAGTGATGACGAAACTGAAACGTCGTCGCTCACAATGGGCCTCATCAGAAGGCTTAAAGTCACTCAAAGGGCAATGGAGAGGGCAATGCTTGGAGTTTCCTTGCGTGATCGAATCAGGAATGATGATATCCGCAAGAGAACCAAGGTTACCGACATAGCCCGAAGGATTGCCAAACTAAAGTGGCAGTGGGCAGGGCACATTGCTCGCAGAACAGATGGTCGATGGGGCCGAAAAGTTCTGGAGGGGCGACCGCGTACCGGAAGACGTAACGTTGGAAGGCCTCCCACAAGGTGGACCGATGACCTGGTGAAGATCGCGGGAAGCCGATGGATGCGAGACGCACAGGACCGGTCGTTGTGGTGACGCTTGAGTGAGACCTATGTGCAGCAGTGGAAGTCTTTCGGCTAATATGATGATGAACGACAAACTGGATTCGCTTCTGGGGTTGATTTAATGTCACGTTCTAACCTGGTAGAAGCTGCACTAGTGTGGCGTAGTTGAATTATCGCAGCGTCTATACATTCACAGATTGCCTGCGCTAAACGCAAAATATAGTGCCTCAGTTGAAACAAAGCCAGATTCAAAGGCTCTCTTTTTTATTACGTACCCAACCATATCTATCACGAAATAACTATATTTATTGTTTACCTATACCTAACTATTAAATTATTTATACAACACGCATTATTTCAACGTACAAAACTAATTAACATCCAGGCAACTAGTAGGTGGATGGGTAGGTAGGTCGCGGGTTGCCAATGGATGCAAGGCGCGCAGTATATTCACGGTTACGTTCCACCTGAGCTGAGCGTGCAAGCGAGAGCGCGGAACAAGCGATAGAGAGGCACGATCGACCTAAGCGTTCGGCTTCATCATCATCATAGCAGCCGAAAGACGTCCACTGCTGGCGTTCGGCTTGTTTGTTAAGAATTCAATTGTTATCTTATAACGTTATCACGTAAAATTATCGTCCGTAACTTACAGAAAACCAAGTTTTTTTGTATAATATCTTCATCTGTGATGAAGTTAGATAAAGCTTCAAAGATTACAATTAGAACGAGAAGTCCGATATGGACCTTGACGTCAAAGTCCATGATGCCTATACAGCTGCCATTGAAATCAGCGTTTTCGCGAGGGGCACAGACATATTTGTTTAAAATAATTATATATCGTTTGTTTTTCGAGTAATTTTGTTTATATTTTCACTGTTAGTATTTTTTTTCATGCATATTCCCTATTTGGCACACCCATGAGGCAAATCTCTTTATTTTTGTTCCTATATTGTGTATATCTGTATATTGCAACTGGTGTCCTACCTTTTCGCAGTGTTTGCCAGATTATCACTTGCCAACCAACGTTTCGCCGATGTTTCACTTTTACAACTAACGATTAACAAATTTTTGTATAACAACGTTTCATTTGGTAGAATTATTGTTAAGCTGATTATTATAATGACACAAAACGTTTGGGACATTTATCATTTGTCAACCATTTCACTAGGCCACACAACTATTAGACGAATGACGTTTTGTCATTCCCTTTTCAGGTCAGTCCCTTTTCATACATTGATATAATGATAAAAAATTTCAATATATACAAAATATATAAAGGCAAAAATAAGATTTTTTGGGAATTATATAATAAAAAAATGCAATTTTATTTAAATATAATCGTTTATTTAATACAAAATATTTGAAACTTAAAATTTTAAATTGTTTGTAATGGACATTAACAATTTTGTTTCGGAGTATTCAGATGTGTTGCAGAATTCGATTAATTCTGTCGTCTTTATCTATATATTTTTTTACATAAACACGTGTTAATTTTATTTTTATATAAAAAGGTTACTTATTAAAAAAAGGTTAATTATAAAAAAAAATGTTTGGGTTAGGTTAGGTTAGAACTGTAACCTCCTACGCACGAGCCGAGCGAGCGACCGCGGTAGCGGCAGGCGAGTGGCAGAAACGACTAGATTCTATAGAAAGAAATATGGAAAAACAAAAAAAGGCTACTCGAAACTTAACTAGTTAGACGAGATTAACTATTTAAAAAAAAAATCTGTAACTAAAAAAATACTAACAGAATAGTTAATATTACGCAAACTAAAACATTCTGCTACTTAAAAGTTGGCATTTTAAAAAGTGTCATTATGAAAAGCAGACCAAACGTACAGTTGGTAACTGTGAGGTTGGGAAATAAAACAAAATTATATGATAAGTTGGCAAATGATTATTCGGCGAAATAAAATTCTGCGAAACGTTGGTTGGCAAGTGAAAATCTGGCAAACAATTTTCGGCGAAAAGGCAGAGAACCATTGCAAATAATTTATCTCAGAACTCTGAAAGTGACCACCGCATTCACTGTAAAGTTACAGGAGAAAACAGGAGATAGGTTTGTGCGTGCCCGATGGGTACGTGCAGCGTCGCAGACGGCCTGGTTTGTTCGCACTGCCGCGCGGTCGCACTAAGCTAATGGCCAAGGCCCCGCTCTCGCGTACATTGCGCACACTAAACCTAGTTGCTGGTAAAATAGATGTTCTCTCGTGTTCACTGAGCGAGTTCGCAAAAGTAACATTACACATTTTATGTTATGAGAATTAAGTTTTATTGGAACAATTATTGTATTAATTGATTAATTTATTGTATTGTGTTGTTTTATAATATTGTATATTTGATTGGAATAATTGTATTTAATTGATTTATTTATTGAACTTTAATTGTTTTGTTTTATGAATTGAATTTTATTGTTTTTTTTTTTATTATAAATTGAATTGAATTATTTTTTCTACACTATCGCATTGGGTCACTGTAATGATAGCTGTATGTATGTCCGTAATAAATAAAAAAATAAATAAAAAATAAAAGTTGTATGGGAATTGGCTGCTCCTCCTATAAGTTGGACCGACGACGTGGTGCGAGACGCGCAGGACCGGTTAGTGTGGCGACGCTTTGGGAAGGCCTATGTCGTGCTATAGACGTCTTTGGGCTGAAATGACAACGAATGTTGCGCCGACCTCAAAACTGGATGAGAGAGAAAAACACTCCTCCACATTTATTATGCGCACAGCTAAACGTGTGGAACACTCTGCCAGCGTCTGTGTTCCCGTCTGCCTTCAAAGCAAGAGTGTTCATCTTCTGGGCACGCTCGCTCCATCATAGACCTCATTCATCAGTATCCATCAGTCGTGATTGTGGTCAAGAGCATAGAGCCCTAAATAAAAAAAAACGTGTCAAGAGCGAGTCGGACTCGCTTGCAAAGGGTTCCGAACGAATTTTTTTTTTACATGTTATTGTAACACTATAAGCACCCTATATTAGAATTTTATTATTCCTCTAAAAACGTGATATGACAGCCGTATTTCAAGCTAATATGTAACCTATATTTTACCTTTTTTTTATAAAATATTTTTATTAATTTCTTATTGAAATAAAACATTTTTATTTATTTCTTATTGAAATAAAACATTTTTATTTATTTCGTTACTACCGAATTCTTTTCCCAATTCCTCAAAAAAAACTGGCCAAGTGCGAGTCGGACTCGCGTGCAAAGGGTTCCGAAAGAATTTAATTTTTTTAAAGTGTTGTTTTAACACTATAGACTTTTTATAGGTTTTCCTGTAATCTATAGGTAAAGATCTATTAGCTCCATTTTTTTCAAAATTTTAGGCTCACTAGTTTCGGAGATAAGGGTGGGGAATGGTCATTTTTCGTCTAATTTCTTGAATAACTCCTTAACCATTCATTTTAAAATTATAAAAAAATGTATAATTAAAACCCTCACAGTAAGCCCATTCAGCAGCTCATTTGATATATCACACGATATTGTTCGAAAAACTTTTATTTTTTTATTTTCTATTTTGTCCCTTTTGGGGGTCAAAATAGAAAATAAAAAAATATTTAAAAGAAAATATTTTTTTTTTATATATAATTTACGTAACACGTCCGTGTTTGGATCACAGAAGTCCATATGTGTACCAAATTTCAACAGAATCGGTCCAGTGGATCCGAAGAAAACTGGCTGTGACAGACGGACAGACAGACACCCGAGTGATCCTATAAGGGTTCCGTTTTTTGTTCGGAACCCTAAAAAGAGAATAACGATGACCTATTTAGTTACTTACAAACGCCCTACATTAACAATGACGTAGCATGTTACAGGATGGGAATCCGACCCACATCAAGATCACATTTCCGTATCCTCAGACTCCCTAGAGCGTAGTTCTATCAATCAAAATATTTAATAAGGTAGGCTGTGACGTCACGCGACACAAATATTACGTGACAAGAGCTGAAAGTGATAAATTATGAATGATATCGTGTTCTTTATTTAGAGAGTGTACGTGGAATTTGGTCGAGGGATCCGAGGTTGAAGATAATTAGTTGTCGAGGCCTTTTGGGAAGGTTAATACTAGTATAACGACAGTGGTAAAATAAATAAACAGAAATTGATTTTCACTTTTATTCGGGCAGAGTTTTCCTTAACAATACTTATTATCAAGTCTAGTCTACAAAACCATCGCTCAGGGCTTTTATATCACCGGTTGGTTGGCGGCTACTTCACCCCAGGCTCGGAGTTTGGTAGGGCAAGGCTCACGTAGTGGGGAGTGACGTAGCGGCTAGGCATGGCGGGCTTGACAGCCGGCTGAACGGCTGGCTAGCGACATCTAGCGTTACACTAGTTTTTTTTTGAGATGGGTTTGCTCTTGACTCTAGTCTAGGTCAAAGATGACAGAGACAAAGTCTACGATGGAGCGAGCTTACCCAGAAAGAGCCTGTGCACTCGAACTTTGAAGAGATTAGGGTTGCAAGTGTTTGAAAACACAGACGCAGGCAGAGAGTTCCACTCCTTTGCTGTGCGCATTATAAAAGACGTTTGGAAACGCGTAGTGCGAATTGATGGAATAGCAACAAGGTAAGGATGGTAAGATACAGTGCGTCTGAATGTAGAGATAAAAGTAGAGGTAGAAGGCCGGTGGGATGAGGTCGTGGAGTTCTTGGGCACACACACCGAAGTACATTCTGTAGAAGACCGACAAGCAGGCAACCTTACGGCGATGGGCCAAGCTATGTAGCTTGGCATCCACCAGTTTTACGTCACCGATGAGCCACCTTTATAGTATCTAGCCTTTTCGCTAGGTAGTTTGTCACCAAAATACTGGTGACTTACCTAATTACGATACCCCAAACGATTAAAAAGATGACTTAAAAATGATCCACTCATTTATCTGTACGGATAGTTCCTCATAAAAGTAGATAGTAAGTTCAATTTGATAGGTGTAATTGGTATCTTTAACCATGCAGCTTCGCAGTATCTATTGATACTACTACTTCTCTGAGTAAAACCACGGACGGATAGACGGATGCACATGGCAAAACTATAAGGGTTTCTACTGGCCAAGTTAAATTCGCACTAGAAAGCCGCGTATCTGATTGCGCCAGACAGTCTGAAAACAGGGAGAGATGGCGGGAGATCGTGCCGACCACCGACGTGGACGCCTCGACGTGACCACGACCGCTATGTCTAGAGCAAAACGACGAGGAAATCTTACCACGGTCTCCTAAAAACGAATATTGAAATGCAATTATATTATGCTTATCATCATCATTATATCAGCCGAAAGACGTTCACAGACGGACATAGGCCTCCCCCAAAAGGGGGGGGGGGGTTGCCATAATCGCCTTGCTTGGCAGGGTGGTTGGCGATCGCAGTATATGGTGTTGAGTTTTACAGAGAACGCTGCTGCCCATTCTCTTGCAACTCCCTTAGTCGTCTCTTACGACACCCACGGGAAGTGATGGGATGGCATTATTCTTTTACGGCACCATATTGCATTATGCTTATCAACTAGTTGACCCGCGCAACTTCGTCTGCTCCGCTCCTATTAGTCTTAGCGTGATGGTAGTGATATAGCTTATAGTCTTCCTCGATAAATTGGCTATCTGACGACTGAAAGAATTTTTCAAATCGGATCAGTAGTTCTGGGATAAGCGCGTTCAAGCAAACAAACAAACAAACTCTTCAGCTTTATATATTAGTATAGATTAGTAAGTGTAAGTATAGAAGAATAGATTAAATCTAATTACAATTTAAAAGAATCATAGATCCATATTGCCGAAAAGTCATGCCATTAAAATCCCGCTCACAGAAACAGAACACCCTCTCACAAACACTGACCAATCCATACAATAACACTTCCACACATTTGATCCTCTCATATCGAGCGCTCTCGACTGTCAGCCTACTTCATCTTAAGTGCCCTTCATCTGTCCAGCATCGTGGAGAGGGTTCGAGTATCTCTTGTAAGCAAATAAAGGACAAACAGAACAATATGTGGTTCCTTAGGAATCTGCGGTTTATTATCATACTGTGGCGGTTGTGTTTTATTGCCGAGCTGGCTGCCTTAGGGTGGGGAGCGAGATTGGGGATGAAGCGTTTATTTGTTGTATTTTTCTTTAAGTTACACTTTAATAAGCGTGTTCGCGGACAGGTGGGATTTTCCTCTGCTGCGCCACTGAATATTACTCTGTGAGCTGCAGTGGACAGTTCCTCATAATTCTAATGTGTACTATGTCCTTAGATGCTTTTATCATGAGTGTGTTGTTTTGTATTATTTTTGTTGTGAGTAAGTTGTTTTTTAAACTGTGTGTGGTTGAAATAAGGATATTTGTCTGATATATCTGGGCGGAGCGGAAGAGAGTATCAGACTCTTATTGACTAAAACCCATCCGTGTTCCTCCTAATGCCCTTTGCGTTCCAGGGCCGCGGTAACTCTTTCGAAGAATTTTGCAATCCTAGCAATGTGTAGTGAGTTCTAAAATCCAATTGATTGACATATAAAGCGTCGTAAGTGCAGATGGATTGGTCACGCGCTTCCGTGGGGCCCCGATCACTTTCATAAACTGGCCATGGATTACAATCCTCAAAGGAAAAGGAAGATTGGCCGTCCTCTTCGAACCTGGTGAAGCTGAAGCGACGAGAATATGATTAACGTGGAGCGAGGTGAAGCGTGAAGCTCATGATCGTTCGCGATGGCGAACTACTGTGGACGCCCTGTGCCCCAGCTGGGGGACATAGGATATTAAGTCAAGTAAATCCAGCAGTCTATCGGTGTATCAGTCTATCGGCTATATGTAACGTATTTCGGCTAAAGTGATGATGATGGTGATGTTGCATCAACAAATGGCTACAGCGTCGCATGACAGCTACGCCGTAGTAAATCTACGTAGGCGCTCTACGCAGTCGTAGCCGATTTCTATATCAGGGTCATATCGTAGAATTTGGCCATTTCATAAAGTGGTCTGCCGTTTCATGCAATAGTTGTCCTCTAACCTGACCTCATTGACGCGTTAATTAAAGTTTAGTCTTAAGTCTGATAATCAAGTCTCTAAGGTATCTGGTACCAATTGACTGGTTGTACAAATCTGATAGGCAGTAAGCCATTTTTTCAGTAAGCCACAGCCTTATCAGTTTAAAGGGGGAGGCCCTTTAAATTGTGTAGCTATGTTCGGTTAGATTTACTGTAGATGGTGGTATGGATATACTCAAAAAACCATTTCGGACAATATTCTGCATAGTCCTTAAACACAGTACTTTGAATTTGAAAATTACATAGTTCATTAAAAGGGGTCGATTAAATGATTATCTGGCAGTTTCAGTAACTCTAATACCACTAACTCTAATTTCTTAAAACTTAGACCACCGACTTTTCTAGGACGCGCAATTGACCTTCGCTAGTCAGGCCAATAAAAAGGGGTTTTACGCCAAAACTTGGTGGCACGCAGTTTTTCTTCTTCATCTATTTGTTGGTGAAACGGCTTAAATCGAGTCCAGACGTTTTTTATAACGTTTGAATATAAAATCAGATGTCGCATCAAGGGCATTTGGGCAGTAAACTAGGCTCAGAAACTAGGTTAGAAGATTTTTAGTGAAGTTTTGCCATATTATATCGAATAATGTTGAGGTACTAAAATCGACCTAAAATGTTCCCACTGTTTGGACACAGACCTTCTGTCTGGAATGGAGAGGGGGCCACAAAGTCCAGGACGCGGGTGCATCGTAGATAGGTAGATTTTATATTCTAAGACAGCCAGTTAGTGCAGCATGCCCTCTTCTTAAAGTGTGTCCACATCTAGCAAATGCGCCACGAATGCACCGCTTGCGAGCTGCTCGTGCAGTTACTGCAATTATTGGTGTGCCTCTTTAGCACAACTCACGCAAGGCCTGCACAGTGGGCGGGAATGGCGCGACTGAAAATCAATCAATTTCCCTAGCCATTTTTTCCCAACGATTTTGGGGTAGAGCTGACCTCCAAAACCTAGTGTAAGCCAATAACCCTTTGGCAAGGCTGTCAGATTTCTCGGCTTCTGACTACCCGGAAAGACTGTCAAAATGTGCTGTCCGGGACACGGAGGAATCTCGGTATGTTGAGATGGCCTTGCATCCACGTACCAACCTTGGCAGGCGTTCTAATAGAATCAAAGCTTTTATTCCAAACTAGCACTACAGCGGCGACTTCGTCCGCGCGGAATTAGTACCTATCTTCGGCTACGAACTTCAACTCCCGATCTACCCCCTTCATTATTTTCCCGAGCTTTATTGCTGCCGTTGCCACATGACCAGCGCACTGTTGCACCCTTCGTCTTGTCGCTGGTTGAATAAGAAAAAAGTTTAGATCCATTTTAGCTCTTGCATCCCTTCACTAGTTGATTTAAAACAAAAACACGTATCTGTCATTTTTGACCAGATTGTTAATTTATTATATTTCTTAGTTTCAACTTTATCGGACCTAGCGTTAAGATTCTTAAATAGAAACTTGAACACCCCCAAAAAACCCATTGGGGGTAGTTTGAATTGATGAGTGACCTTTCGATTTTATATAGATAAATAAGAAGCCATTCAAAGGCAATTTTGAATTGTCGTTGCTTAACCTTGAAATCGGGTTGTTATTATTTTCCTAACATACATAGGAAAATGCTAAGCAATATTACGAGTTCAAACACAGCCAGGCACATTACTTTGTGTAATTAATTTCATCACCACTGCTCTCAAAACGGTGAAGGAAAACATCGTGAGGAAACCGGCATGACCTAGAACCAAAAATTCGAAGACATGTGACATTCACCAACCCGCATTGGGCCCGCGTGGTGGATTACGGCCCATTCTCTCTCCTAGAGAGGAGGCCTGAGTCCCAACAGTGGGAACATTATAAGGCCGACTATGCTATGCTATGCTATTACGAGTTTCAGCATTGAGGTTATGTAACAGTTTCTCCCTTTTCCCGATCAATACTGAAACAGCCGGTCCAATATTAGGCCCAGTAACAGTTATTAAATATTTTTAACAGACCAATTTTACGGTATAACACATAAAACGTTCGTCTGTCCGTCACTAAATTGCGTTTTGGCATAAATTCAGTTGTTTATTATCAACATAAAATGGGACCGTTTCAATTGTACAGCGTTTTATTGAGATACCTGTTGGTTGTGGTGACTTTGCTTGTATTTAGGAGTTTCGGAAGAAGCAAAAAAGGTCCATCACCCTTTTATGCTGATGAAGTTGGATTTTCAAGGTCTGGACAGGCGTAGTGCTCATACTGGGTGTAACGGTAAGATGTAGTCATAGTTTAAAGACTGCTTCCGCCCATGTCATCATATAAGCCGAAAGGCGTCCTCTGCTGGATATAGAGCTCCTCCAAGTATCGCCACAACAACCGGTCCTGTGCGTCTTGCATCCATCAGCTACCCGCGACCCTCACTAGGTCATCGGTCCACCCTGTGGGTCGCCGCCCATGTAAAAGCACAATTTTTTTAAACAAATTGAAATATTTATTTAAAGCACTCCCAAGAACAAGAATCAAACTTTCTTGGCCACATTTTTTTTTTAATTTCTGGCTATATACACCGTTAAATTTTGATATTTTTAATCCCGTGGAGGGTCGATTCGCTACATGAAACACTATCAATTTGTAACGATAAAATAAAAAAATAAAGTACTTTTTTTTAACTCGAATTAATTTACGCATGTACGAAATTAATTTCTTTAAGTAAACGTCAGCGGGGCGAGTTCAAGGACCTGTAGGTAGTTAGTACGCAACGACCGACAACTACCTAAAAGGTCATTGACTCGTTTACCTAAAGATATTAATTTCGTACATGCGTATATTAATTCGAGATTTAGAAAAATGTATTGTATTTTTTTATTTTATCTTTACAAATCGACAGTGTTTCATGTACCGTATTGACCCTCCACGGGATTAAAAAGATCAAAATTTAACGGTGTATAAACCATAATCACACATCGAAACTCGAGTCAAACGCTCAAATCCAAGAAAAAATGTCCTCTTAATCAATCCGTGTGGATCTTATTAGTTCTTCTCCATAGGATCTACCCCATGGACCATGCAACTGCCGCGCCGGAGATAGGGTCGGTAACTGTGTTTTGCTACAGGACATCTTGCTGCTCTCGTCGCTAGTGTGGCAGAATCAGCTTTGACAGACCTTGACAATTCAAAAGTGTCCACTCAGCTGTGGCGGCTATTTTTGCAAAATGACGCATCTATCAGGGTCATCTGATGTCGTCAGGCGCTTTCGAAGCGTGTGATTAAAACGCCGATAGCTCTGGAACTCTACATGAAAGTTATATTGTTGGAATTGTTATGAAATGAGCTATGAGATTTAAAATGATTTATTCCAGTGTTGTCTTGAAATATATTGTTAATTCTACTTTCAAATCAGCGTGAGCGTATTTTTCCCAGTTTATTGTACAAAAGTAGATAGAAATCAAAAATTAAAACATTATTTCATCAAATATTTATGTAATTTACATAAATATATCTTATTTCACAATCATCAATTAAAAGAACACACCTCCCATATATTTTTTTCATACCACAAGCTTTACAAAAACATGCCTCAGGTAGCTGACCCGTCCGCCGACAAAAAATAATTGGGTGTGTTTACACTTCAGTCCCAGGAACTCTGTAAGCCCAGTAGCTTAGGACAGTATCTTATTACATAGTTTGGTACACAATCTTATTGCAGCAAAATTTAAGCTTTTAGAATTGTTTACTTTACAAACAATGAGTCACAATGCAAACACTTGAAAAAGAGCTATAAAAATGGTCTATTTCAAACACAGGATAATCTAGCCTCTAGGTCAAACTTCAAAGTTTGCTGAATTGATAATCTTTTCACCACGATATGAGCTTAAGTAAATCTGACTCCAGTCTTGCCATGAAGTACCGTGTTACCCAGTTAATGGGTTGTGGAGGTCTGGAAGGCAGCCGCTCCATGTAAAATACTGGTATTCAGCTAAATCCGGCTTGACTGGAAGCCGACCCCAATGTAGTTGGGAAAAGGCTAGGCAGATGATGATGAGCTTAAGACACCAACTTATACAGTTTTAACTGCCACTAGAAGGCATAAAGTATCTGGAAGCTTCTGTCCTTTATAGCATTGTTCGTGGGGATTTTGATTGTATCGATCTCACGAGTAAACTATGTTATGTAGTTCCACGTACTGCTAATATACGTAGTATCCGTGCAGGTACCCTATTTGCTGTCAACACCTGTCGAACTAATTCTGGTTTGCGCTGCCCTATTCGTCGCATGGTCGAATCTTATAATTGTAATTTTGTTAATATTGATATTTTTGTATGCTCGAAATCCAAATTTAAATGTGATGTTACGAAAATGATTATTAACCAGTAATGTTTTTAGGAATGTAAGCTAGTCTAGATTTTATCTTTGTTTTGTTTTTAAAGTTAATTAATTATTGCTCTCTTGCCAAGGAATCAATAAGAATGTTTATTTTATTTTGCATGATGTAATTATTATTAATGAATTTGAAATTATTAATTATTTCTTATGTTAATATGCGGATAATGTAGTGGGCTGCAATATTTTAAATATTTTATATTACCTTTTCTCTATTCGAACACAAATATTGTAGCTGTTTATTGTCCCTGAATAAATAAAATAAAATAAAATAAATGTTAAAAGAGACAGTGAGTAAAAGAGATATGTAATTATTATTAATGAATTTGAAATTATTAATTATTTCTTATGTTAATATGCGGATAATGTAGTGGGCTGCAATATTTTAAATATTTTATATTACCTTTTCTCTATTCGAACACAAATATTGTAGCTGTTTATTGTCCCTGAATAAATAAAATAAAATAAAATAAATGTTAAAAGAGACAGTGAGTAAAAGAGATACACATACACTGAATAAGAAAGTATTGCTCTAACAAACAGACGAAGAAATTCTTGAACGTAAGAAAGTAACAAGCAACAAAATAGAAATGTATTAAGGCTATATTTGAGCACTTAAAGGCGGCAACTTGTACAATTGCCTATCAAGTGACTTTACGAGTATTTTACAGTCATTTCTAATTGTTCCCATAACTGTTAAAGACTGATCTGAGTATAAAATGACAATTTTAAGGAAATTAAATAGAGTTGTTATAAATGAATTCCTAATGGTGCTCCCACACTGCATCTTAGAAATATTTACAAACATTTCCTAACACTAATCTTTTACAAAAAAAAACTGGCCAAGTGCGAGTCGGACTCGCGTGCAAAGGGTTCCGAACCAATTTCATTTTTTTAACGTGTTATTTTAACACTACAGACTTCTAATAGTGTTTTCCTGTAATCTTTAGGTACAGAACTAGTATCTGCATTTTTTTTTAAATTTTAGGCTCAGTAGTTTCAGAAATAAGGGGGGAATGGTCATTTTTGGTCTAATTTCTTGAATAACTTCAAAGCTATTTATTTAACAAATTATGAAAAAAAAATATCATTAAAACCCACACAGTAAGCCCTTTCATTTGATTTGTTACACAATACAGTTTCAAAAACTTTTTTTTTTAATTTTCTTGTTTGACCCCCAAAAGTGACCCCATACTAAAAAAGTCTTTATTTACGCAAAACGTTCATATTTGGGTCACAGAAGTCCATATATATACTAAATTTCAACAAAATCGGTTCCGTAAATACGGAGAAAACTGGCCGTGACAGACGGACAGACGGACAGACAGACACCCGAGTGATCCTATAAGGGTTCCGTTTTTACTGATGTTTGAAACCCTAAAAATGTTAGAAATTGTTATATTCTGTTAGAAATTGTAAAATGTTATTATGCATTTACCTAATGAGTTAGTTAACTAACATTTTTAGGTAATGTTTATGTAGCGGCATCAATGCTGCCACAAGAAAACTAACTGAGCAAATTTACATGGCAACAAAAATAACTGCGACGCCATCTATCCAACTAGCAGCGAACTACTAGGTTGAAATCCTGCATCACGCAAGCAGAGTTTACCTTGCGATTTGAACATATACATCAGCCCGAATATCAACTATTGGGCAGTTGCCCGCCAGACACAACATCGGTCTGGTCGGAGCAGTTACGCATACCTCCAAACTTGTTACCCTCGACTAAAGAACGTCAGCGCAGCCTTCGTGCAACTACTTCAGCGTGACGTCATCATCACTCCTCATCGTGACCTCAAGCTCTCGAGCAGTGAGTCATACAGCCAGCCAGTACCCAGCATGCAGCAGTCGCGTATTCCTGGTCAGCATCCTCAGCCTCTACCTTCAACCTCACCAGCGACCTTGGCTAGCACACTGCACCTTCGGCCAGTCACATGAAAAGCCATGAAGAACCTCTCCTGGTCGGCGCCAGCAGTCACGCCACTACGTCCCACAGCAACGCTGCCCCACATCCGACGCCCTGGCGCAAAACCGCAGCACTGTACCACGTCCGACTCACTGGAGCATAACGCAGTGCTGTGCCAGATCCAGCAACTGGAGCATAGCAGCATCATCCCGACTCACTGGGGCAACGCAGACAGTTCCGACTCACCGAGAACTCTGCGACTTCCGGTTCTGACTCACTGGAACCAACCTTCCACTGGCCTGGCAAGCATCTCAATATGTATGGACGAGTCATCCACTATCGACCTCCGGTCTCCGGAGGGGAGTGATGTAGCGGCATCAATGATGCCACAAGAAAACCAACGGAGCAAATCTACATCGCAACAAAAATAACCGCGACACCATCTATCCAACTAGCAGCGAACTACTAGGTTGAAATCCTGCACCACGCAAGCAGAGTTTACCATGCGATTTGAACATATACATCAGCCCGAATATCAACTATTGGGCAGTTGCCCGCCAGACACAACATCGGTCTGGTCGGACGATCCTCCCTTTACAAAGGAGGTGTGCGAGACTTTACTCTCTGTTCCGCATACCTCCAAATTTACTAACATAACCTAACATGAAAACTTTTTCTTAACATTTTGATCAAATATTTGTTTGGGAAATGTTTATAGTTATTAATGTTTGTAATGATTTATGTTAATAATAACCTGCACCCATAGGTTATTATTATTCTCCAAAATTAACAAAAATCTTTATTTGCTGTCTTTGGTCACACCCGTTTTTTCATAGCTCATCTCACATTGGCAGAATTATTAACATCGGCACCATTGCCATAAATAAATAAATAAAAATGTGTAGCATATAATAGAAATTAATTCCTACTCATTTCTGAAGTTACTTCAGTTACGGCAAGTAAGAAGCTAGAAAATCTGATAAATACCAGTCTTGCCAAGAGGCTTCGTTTTAACCAGTTACCGGGTTGTGGACGTCAAACAGACAGTGTCTCCATTTTAAATATGTTAAATAATAACTAGATAAATAATGGAAAGTCGCAGGAAAGCAAAATACGCAGTTTCGTTACTTGGATGACAAACCAAATACGTCATCTAAGTAAAATGAATTCCAGCTATGTCGTATTAAAAGCCAAACTGTTAAACCGATTTTGATGAAATTTAAATGGGACCAATCGGAAAGAATACCCTTTCACATGAAAAAAGAATTGTTCAAATCGGTACATAAATGACGGAGTTATGACACATAAAAAAAATACACCCGAATTGAGAACCTCCTCCTTTTTTTGAAATCGGTTGATAAAGAAAAAAATTGTGTTTGTCTACACTAATATTATAAAGAAGAAAGATTTATTTGTTTGTTTGTTTGAATTGAATAGGCTCCGAAACTGCTGGACAGATTTGAAAAATTGTTTTAGTATTGAATAGCTACATTATCAGGGAGTAATATAGGCTATACATTATCCCCGTACTCTCACGGGAACGGGAGCTACGCGGGTGAAACCGCGTGTCGTCCACTAGTATCTATTTAAGCTTGTGCTCCGTGTGTCCATGGCATCACTAACTGGCCCTGTCTGAAATATCAGCGCTGCGTTATATTTATTTTTTTAATTTCGCAGCAAATACTGAGATAGGGAACTTTTTTGGCCTCACACAGATAATATCCATGATGTTAGCTTACTTTAGTTTTTTATTTATTTTACTGTTTTTTTTTGTCTTATGCGAGTCCCAAAGAAACATTTTTCTTTCATTCTTTCAGTCTTTCTTTCTTTCTAAAGCCACATCGGAATGCATTAGATTGATTTTATTTCATAGCGGATTTCCCATAAGTACCTAGGCACGAAACGTTTTAAGAATACTTTCATAGTAGGTACTCGTACAGCTAAGGAGTAGAATTCCTTGCTGGAATCTGTTTCTTGATAGCTACAACCTGGGGGTTTTTAGCATGATCTTGGTGTCAGTTTTTCTGGCTTGTGAAACCCGTCATCAACGACTGTCAAAAATGTAATGTATAAATGACAGCTGGGACTAACGGCTTAACGTACTTTTCGAGGCAAGGAGGAAACTCGGTATATTAAGAGGACATGCTGGCAGCGAGACTTTTTTATGTAAAAAGTCATAATTACTACTAGCATTTAAGGATTGTATATATGGGCGCCAAACCATTATTTGGGTTGGTTTTGCTTGTTTTTAATGATTATCTTGAATTTAATTTGACTTTCATGTTGAATTGGATTAATGGTAGCGATTCCGTCTTATTTAAAAAATATTGTAACATCCTGTTTGTTTCTATAAGTATTTAACTTGTTAACTTCCTTTTTATTTATTTTAAATATTGCAATATTCTGTTATTCTTTAAAGAAATATTGTAAGTTCTATTGGATTTTAATAAGGCTTTAATTTGATAGGTAGCTTCTTTTTATTTCATTTGGAATCCAGTTATCTATACATATAATAAAATCGTAGACTAACCGTGTCTGTACATTGAATATTTTTGCATGAAAATTACACAGAAAACTCAGGAAAAAGGTATAAAACACAAAAATGCAATTTTTGAAATTTTTGTCTGTTTGTCTGTTTGTCTGTGCGTTTGTGGGAGCATCACGCTTAAACCACAGATTAGATTGCAAATCTAAGTACTTAAAAATATTAAGTGATAAACCGAGTAACATTTAGCGTTTATTTCATCAAAATCGACCAACAAAATCAAAAGATATTGAATTCTTAAGTTTAGGAAGAAACTTCCTAATGTATTCTGATGAGTCAGAGCGCCATCTATTGAGAAAAATAAAATGCACGAAAGCATTCAAAATTGCTGAGTTATTTGTGAAACTTTTAAAACGTGGCAAAATATGAGTGATCATTTTATACCTTTTCCTTATTGATCGATACAATCGATCCACAAAATCAAAATATATTGAATTTTTAGTTTAGTAACAAACTTCCTTATTTTTATTCTGATTAGTCAGAGCGCCATCTATTGATGGACCAAAAAAATGCATGAAAGCATGAATGTTACACCAAAACACATTGATTGAGTTATTCGTGAAACTTTTAATACGTAGACGTAGCAAACTAAAAGTAAACATTTTAATACCTTATCGTTATTTACCGTTACATACGGGCTTCTTATTTAACGTCTTCCGCTGCCAAATATTTTGTCAGTTTACTTGGTCGATAGATGGCGTTGCACTGATGACGCGTTTTTCTGAATTGCGGTGTTAAGACTTTCTGCTGGAGAATGAGCTCACACAATTTCTAAACACAGTCGTGTTTCGTACGAATTTCGGTTTGGTCTAATAATAATAAGGTACCGTACCAAAGGTGGTCACGGTGACGGGAGCGATCGATTTTGGTGGGGCTACTCTCTAAGTCCGAAGTCCGAAGTTTCGGGCTTAGTTGCGGACGTATTCTACTACGTACCACCTACAGACTTACGATTAGTCCCGAACCCGAACTAAGAATGAATGACAACACGATTTCACAGTAACTGTCAAATCGTGTTATAGTTAGTTCTCATTGGTTAGGTGATACGGAGTGGAATATTTTTTTTTTTTTACAATAGATAGGCATACGTTTGACCACTATCTCACGTGATGGTAAGCGATGATGCGGTCGAAGATGAAGCACGTTTGCCTAGAAGCAACCTTTTCACTTTTGTCTTAAAGACTCCCAGGTTGCCCGCAACTAAATTTTTAATTCGTGCTAAGTATCAAACGGTTCGATTTGCGAGCCAAGGCAAATTATAGGGTTCCGTGCCAAAGTTGCTAATGGGACCCTTTTTTTTAATAAGCCACCACTGTCCGTCTTCCTTCAGTTTATGCGTTTTATTTCTGTCTTGCTAATATAAAAAATGTCTTCTAGAAAAAGGTCGAATCTTTCACAATATAGCAAAATTCTTAATTCTTAATCTATACATATAATAAAATCGTAGACTAACCGTGTCTGTACATTGAATATTTTTGCATGAAAATTACACAGAAAACTCAGGAAAAAGGTATAAAACACAAAAATGCAATTATTGACATTTTTGTCTGTGCGTTTGTGGGAGCATCACGAATAAACCACAGATTGGATTGCAAATCTAAGTCCTTAAAAATATTAAGCAATAACCCGAGTAACATTTAGCGTTTATTTCATCGAAATCGACCTACAAAATCGAAAGATATTGATTTTTTAAGTTTAGAAAGAAACTTCCTAATGTATTCTGATGAGTCAGAGCGCCTTCTATTGAGAAAAATAAAATGCACGAAAGCATTCAAAATTGTTGAGTTATTTGTGAAACTTTTAATACGTGGCAAAATAAAAGTGATCATTTTTATACCTTTTCGTTATTTATCGTTACAATCGATCCACAAAATCAAAATAAATTGAATTTTTAGTTTAATAAGAAACTTCCTACTGTATTCTGATCAGTCAGAGCGCCATCTATTGAGGAGCCAAAAAATGCATGAAAGCATGAATGTTACACCAAAACACATTGATTGAGTTATTTGTGAAACTTTTAATACGTAGACGTAGCAAAATAGAAGTAAAAATTTTAATACCTTATCGTTATTTACCGTTACATACGGGCTTCTTATTTAACGTCTTCCGCTGCCAAATATTTTGTCAGTTTACTTGGTCGAAAGATGGCGTTGCACTGATGACGCGTTTTTCTGAATTGCGGTGTTAAGATTTCCCACTGGACCTCACACGATTATCAAACACGGTCGTAGTTAGTAGGAATTTCGGTTTGGTCTCTGTAAGGTCTTTAACTGTTAGGGACCAAAATTGCTGAAATCTCTGAGTCGTGCTGGTTTCGTTTAAAGTGCTTTTATCGTAGAGTCTTAAACTGTTTTAGTTTTGCGAAGTACTGGACGGTTCGACTTGCGGATCTGGGGGGCTACTCTTTAACGAAATCCGTAGTTTCGGGCTAGGTTGCGGGCGGGCATTTTCTACTCCGTATCACCTAACCACTGAGAACTAATGATAACACGATTTGACAGTTACTGTAAAATCGTGTTGTCATTCATTCTCAGTTCGGGTTCGGGACTAATCGTAAGTCTGTAGGTGATACGGAGTAGAATACGCCCGCCCGCAACTAAGCCCGAAACTACGGATTTCGTTAGAGAGTAGCCCCCCAGGCCTGTAGGGTTCCGTACCAAAGGTGCTGACGGGACCCTACTGCTAAGCCTCCACGATTGATTCCGTTTAAAGCGAAGCAACGAACCGTTCGATTTGCGAAACAAGGCTAATAATAATTTAAGGTACCGTACCAAATGTGGTCACGGTGACGGGAGCGATCGATTTTGGGGGGGCTACTCTCTAAGTCCGAAGTCCGTAGTTTCGGGCTTAGTTGCGGACGTATTCTACTCCGTATCACCTACAGACTTACGATTAGTCCCGAACCCGAACTAAGAATGAATGACAACACGATTTCACAGTAACTGTCAAATCATATCATTAGTTCTCAGTGGTTAGGTGATACGGAGTAGATTTTTTTTTTATTATGGATAGGCATACGTTTGACCACTATCTCACGTGATGGTAAGCGATGATGCGGTCGAAGATGGAGCACGTTTGCCTAGAAGCAACCTGTTCACTTTTGTCTTAAAGACTCCCAGGTTGCCCGCAACTAACTTTTTAATTCGTGCTAAGTATCAGACAGTTCGATTTGCGAGCCAAGGCAAATTATAGGATTCCGTGCCAAAGTTGCTAATTTAGCCCTATTATTTAAGCCTTCGCGTACGATTTTGATTCGTGCGAAACCAGTCGATTTTTAGGGTTCCGTACCAAGGTTGTTAACGGAACCCTATTTATTAATAAGCCACCGCTGTCCGTCTTCCTTCAGTTTATTCGTTTTATTTCTGTCTCGCTAATATAAAAATGACTTCTAGAAAAAGGTCGAATCTTTCACAATATAGCAAAATTCTCAAAGTCGGGCATGTTCGAACACTTTTCTAACTAACTCGAGAACGGCTCGACCGATTTTCATAGTTTTTGTGTTTTATTCCGGACGAAGACTAATTTCTTCGTCCGGAATAGCATAATAAGAATTAAAATACAAAAAAAAAGAATGAGTATGTAGGTAGGCAGGTAGGTAAGGTAGGGTAGCTATGGTAGGTAGGTAGAGTAGCCATTTGACGGGAGCGAAGCCGCGCGGGTCAGCTAGTATTTAAATAAGAAGTTACTTGACAATTTCCGTTTTACTTATGTCTGAGTTAAAATTATAAAGATTTATTCTGTTACCTTCTCTTTAATGTTTCCCGCCTTTTTTGTGTAATTTTAACATCCACTGCCAACAGTGCCAACATCATGATTGTCATTTTCTGTGTATAAAAACCGATGTAATGCGAATTTAGGTGCATTCTTAATTCTTTGGCTGTTCGTGAAATAAACACCTCGGACTCATTGTAAAGTATTTCTTTGTTGCTACTTATAACCTTGAATGAATGCATTTTACTATTTATGTGGTTATATTGCTGAATTTATGTGTGATTTCGACAACGACCGACGTTCATACGCCGACATATACATGCCAATGACCTTGTGCATATAAACGTAGCTAACTACTCCTCTCCGCACTACTCCGCTACCCGCATTTTTAATTTATTATAAAAATAACACATATTTAAAAAAAAATAACAAAACCAAATTATCGTTTGTATTTCAAAGCAGTTGATATTTTTTTAGACTTTTGTTAAAAAATGAAGGAGTAAAATGGTTTTATCTCAACGATTTGGAGGTGATTTGCTGATTTTTTTCTTATTTTGTGAAAATTCTGGCTAAACCAAATTACGTATCATATCATGTAGATTACTACCTATTTTTTTCAGATGTAATTTCTCAGTAAATGCCGATGAAAAGTTGCTTCATCTGCACGCTGTTTCTTAAGCATTTCTCGAGAGAGCAGCCTTAAGTTAACTTTATCTAAACATAATTTTAAGTAACCATAAGTACCTATAATACAATATTATTAACTAGATTAATCTTATGTTAGGTTCATGAAGTAGTAACAAATAAAGACTATTTTATTTTATTTTATTTTAATGGAAGAAATTCTATCAGGTGATTTAAAAATTCTGCTAATTTCACTTGAAGTTAACAACGCTTCCAGTAGATAGTCGTCCAGAAACTCTCAGATATTTTTTGACCCGTAACTTCAATGGTGACTGTAAACAAAAATGAAACCATTGACTGGAATAAAAAACAAACCGATAAAATAACCAGAAAACCGAGTCCTCGAGCCCTTTACTCTTATATCCCTCATGACTATGTCACGAATCCTTTTAAGGTTCCATACCTAGAGGGTAACCAACGGAACCATATTACTAAGTCTCCACTGTCCGTCCGTCTGGCTGTCAGTGGGCTGTATCGCAAAAACCATAATACCTAGGTAGATAGTTGAAATTTTCACACAGTGTATTTTTATTGCAGCTATAACAAAAAATAATAAAAATCCCTCCCATACAAGAAACGTGTTTTTCCTTGGTTTATGGTACGGAACCCTTCGTGAGAGAGTCCAACTCACACTTGGCCGGTTTTTACTTTAAAATACGACTTTGTCAGGTAAAAACATAGGTACCTAATTACCTAACCCTCCTTCGGGGGCATTACTTACCTACCCTAAGTGCTCCAAAAGGGTAATGTTTTTAACCGACTTCCAAAAAAAGGAGGAAGATCTCAATTCGGTGGGTATTTTTTTTATGTATGTACACCGATTACTCCGAGGTTTCTGATCCGATTTCTGTGATTCTCGTTTTAGTTCGATACGGTATTCTTTCCATTTGGTCCCGCAAAAATTTGATTCAGTTTGGTTCAGTAGTTTTAATTTTATGAGCATTTTTGCTTATTTTAATTTCTGCGTAGGCGAAGACGTCGTCCAAGTATCACCACTTAAAAGTGAAAAATAAAAAACATAAGTTAAACTTAAGTTTTTTTAGAAAACTCGGTAATATTTTTTTGTAAAAAGTTTTGTAACAAATAAACTTTGCCATACCTAATTACAATAATTCAATTTCAAATCAGAAATAGATACCTAACGCAGCTAGTTAATCTATTAAATATTTCTAGGTAAATAATTGCCATTCATTAAACAACAAACAAAAGAAGAAAAGGTGGGAATCATTGCTGTAATGGAATGGAAACAATCTATACATATAATAAAATCGTAGACTAACCGTGTCTGTACATTGAATATTTTTGCATGAAAATTACACAGAAAACTCAGAAAAAAGGTATAAAACACAAAAATGCAATCTTTGAAATTTTTGTCTGTTTGTCTGTTTGTCTGTGCGTTTGTGGGAGCATCACGCTTAAACCACAGATTAGATTGCAAATCTAAGTACTTAAAAATATTAAGTGATAAACCGAGTAACATTTAGCGTTTATTTCATCAAAATCGACCAACAAAATCAAAAGATATTGAATTTTTAAGTTTAGGAAGAAACTTCCTAATGTATTCTGATGAGTCAGAGCGCCATCTATTGAGAAAAATAAAATGCACGAAAGCATTCAAAATTGTTGAGTTATTTGTGAAACTTTTAAAACGTGGCAAAATATGAGTGATCATTTTATACCTTTTCGTTATTTATCGATACAATCGATCCACAAAATCAAAATATATTGAATTTTTAGTTTAGTAACAAACTTCCTTATTTTTATTCTGATTAGTCAGAGCGCCATCTATTGATGGAACAAAAAAATGCATGAAAGCATGAATGTTACACCAAAACACATTGATTGAGTTATTTGTAAAACTTTTAATACGTAGACGTAGCAAAATAAAAGTAAACATTTTAATCCCTTGGCGTTATTTACCGTTACATACGGGCTTCTTATTTAACGTCTTCCGCTGCCAAATATTTTGTCAGTTTACTTGGTCGATAGATGGCGTTGCACTGATGACGCGTTTTTCTGAATTGCGGTGTTAAGATTTTCCGCTGCAGAATGAGCTCACACAATTTCTAAACACAGTCGTGTTTCGAAGGAATTTCGGTTTGGTCTAATAATAATAAGGTACCGTACCAAAGGTGGTCACGGTGACGGGAGCGATCGATTTTGGTGGGGCTACTCTCTAAGTCCGAAGTTTCGGGCTTAGTTGCGTACGTATTCTACTACGTATCACCTACAGACTTACGATTAGTCCCGAACCCGAACTAAGAATGAATGACAACACGATTACACAGTAACTGTCAAATCGTGTTATAGTTAGTTCTCATTGGTTAGGTGATACGGAGTGGAATATTTTTTTTTTTTTTTCAATAGGTAGGCATACGTTTGACCACTATCTCACGTGATGGTAAGCGATGATGCGGTCGAAGATGAAGCACGTTTGCCTAGAAGCAACCTTTTCACTTTTGTCTTAAAGACTCCCAGGTTGCCCGCAACGAAATTTTTAATTCGTGCTAAGTATCAAACGGTTCGATTTACGAGCCAAGGCAAATTATAGGGTTCCGTGCCAAAGTTGCTAATGGGACCCTATTATTTAAGCCTTCGCGTACGATTTTGATTCGTGCGAAACCAGTCGATTTTTAGGGTTCCGTACCAAGTTTGCTAACGGAACCCTTTTTTTAATAAGCCACCACTGTCCGTCTTCCTTCAGTTTATGCGTTTTATTTCTGTCTTGCTAATATAAAAAATGTCTTCTAGAAAAAGGTCGAATCTTTCACAATATAGCAAAATTCTTAATTCTTAATCTATACATATAATAAAATCGTAGACTAACCGTGTCTGTACATTGAATATTTTTGCATGAAAATTACACAGAAAACTCAGGAAAAAGGTATAAAACACAAAAATGCAATTTTTGACATTTTTGTCTGTGCGTTTGTGGGAGCATCACGAATAAACCACAGATTGGATTGCAAATCTAAGTCCTTAAAAATATTAAGCAATAACCCGAGTAACATTTAGCGTTTATTTCATCGAAATCGACATAGAAAATCAAAAGATATTGAATTTTTAAGTTTAGAAAGAAACTTCCTAATGTATTCTGATGAGTCAGAGCGCCATCTATTGCGAAAAATAAAATGCACGAAAGCATTCAAAATTGTTGAGTTATTTGTGAAACTTTTAATACGTGGCAAAATAAAAGTGATCATTTTTATACCTTTTCGTTATTTGTCGTTACAATCGATCCACAAAATCAAAATAAATTGAATTTTTAGTTTAGTAAGAAACTTCCTACTGTATTCTGATCAGTCAGAGCGCCATCTATTGAGGAGCCAAAAAATGCATGAAAGCATGAATGTTACACCAAAACACATTGATTGAGTTATTTGTGAAACTTTTAATACGTAGACGTAGCAAAATAGAAGTAAAAATTTTAATACCTTATCGTTATTTACCGTTACATACGGGCTTCTTATTTAACGTCTTCTACTGCCAAATATTTTGTCAGTTTACTTGGTCGAAAGATGGCGTTGCACTGATGACGCGTTTTTCTGAATTGCGGTGTTAAGATTTCCCGCTGGACCTCACACGATTATCAAACACGGTCGTAGTTAGTAGGAATTCTCTGAGTCGTGCTGGTTTCGTTTAAAGTGCTTTTATCGTAGAGTCTTAAACTGTTTTAGTTTTGCGAAGTACTGGACGGTTCGACTTGCGGATCTGGGGGGCTACTCTTTAACGAAATCCGTAGTTTCGGGCTAGGTTGCGGGCGGGCATTTTCTACTCCGTATCACCTAACCACTGAGAACTAATGATAACACGACTTGATAGTTACTGTGAAATCGTGTTGTCATTCATTCTCAGTTCGGGTTCGGGACTAATCGTAAGTCTGTAGGTGATACGGAGTAGAATGCGCCCGCCCGCAACTAAGCCCGAAACTACGGATTTCGTTAGAGAGTAGCCCCCCAGGCCTGTAGGGTTCCGTACCAAAGGTGCTGACGGGACCCTACTGCTAAGCCTCCACGATTGATTCCGTTAAGAGCGAAGCAACGAACCGTTCGATTTGCGAAACAAGGCTAATAATAATTTAAGGTACCGTACCAAATGTGGTCACGGTGACGGGAGCGATCGATTTTGGGGGGGCTACTCTCTAAGTCCGAAGTCCGTAGTTTCGGGCTTAGTTGCGGACGTATTCTACTCCGTATCACCTACAGACTTACGATTAGTCCCGAACCCGAACTAAGAATGAATGACAACACGATTTCACAGTAACTGTCAAATCGAGTTATCATTAGTTATGTGTGGTTAGGTGATACGGAGTAGATTTTTTTTTTTACTATAGACATGCATACGTTTGACCACTATCTCACCTGATGGTAAGCGATGATGCGGTCGAAGATGGAGCACGTTTGCCTAGAAGCAACCTGTTCACTTTTGTCTTAAAGACTCCCAGGTTGCCCGCAACTAAGTTTTTAATTCGTGCTAAGTATCAGACAGTTCGATTTGCGAGCCAAGGCAAATTATAGGATTCCGTGCCAAAGTTGCTAATGGGACCCTATTATTTAAGCCTTCGCGTACGATTTTGATTCGTGCGAACCAAGTCGATTTTTAGGGTTCCGTACCAAGGTTGCTAACGGAACCCTATTTATTAATAAGCCACCGCTGTCCGTCTTCCTTCAGTTTATTCGTTTTATTTCTGTCTCGCTAATATAAAAATGACTTCTAGAAAAAGGTCGAATCTTTCACAATATAGCAAAATTCTCAAAGTCGGGTTTGTTCGAACACTTTTCTAACTAACTCGAGAACGGCTCGACCGATTTTCATAGTTTTTGTGTTTTATTCCGGACGAAGACTAATTTCTTCGTCCGGAATAGCATAATAAGAATTAAAATACAAAAAAAAAAGAATGAGTATGTAGGTAGGCAGGTAGGTAAGGTAGGGTAGCTATGGTAGGTAGGTAGAGTAGCCATTTGACGGGAGCGAAGCCGCGCGGGTCAGCTAGTAACATAATAATATCATTGTTCAAAAGACAGGTACCGAGACAAAATTATTAGTAGCGCCATCTAACGACTTTCATCTATACTGTCTGGATGGGCACAGTTACAAAAACCAAGCGTGATGTTAGTACCGCTACACCAAACTAGATGGCGCTGTGCGCATCTTTATTTATTTCTTTTTGTTGTTTAGAATTTTGTTCATAACTAGCTGTCCCCCGCGGCGTTCTCCTGATAATAACAAACACAAAAAAAAAGAATGCGCGAAATCGGTTCAGCCGCTCACGTGTGATGCCGTGACCAAGGGAAATAGGGATTCATTTTTATGATAATTAAATTTTATCGTTACTTGAAAAAGTAAATATAGTTTACAAGAAATTTTTACTACAATAGTAATTTAAGATACTTTCACCAATAGTTTTAAATTTTTTTAAAGTGTTAACCCATAGATACGCGAATATTGAATTTCATTATTCCTCTAAAAACGTGATACGACAGGCGTATTTCAAGCTAATATGTAACCTATATTTTACGTGGACTGACTGCCTATCCGACCACTGCAAACTAAATAAAATATTTTTATTTATATTTTATTGAAATAAAACATTTTTATTATTTCGTTACTACCGAATTCTTTTCCCAATTCCTCAAAAAAAAACCGACCAAGTGCGAGTCGGACCCGCGTGCATAGGGTTCCGAATGAAATTATTTTTTTTAAGTGTTATTTTAACACTATATACTTCTTTTAGGTTTTCCTGTAATCTACAGGTAAATATCTATTATCTACATTTTTTTCAAAAATTTAGGCTCAGCAGTTTCGGAGATAAGGGGGGGTGTGGTCATTTTTCGTCAATTTCTTGAATAACTTCAAAACCATTTATTTTAAAACTATGAAAAAAATATAATTAAAACCCTAACAGTAAGCCCTTTCATTTGATATGTCACACGATAGTGTTCAAAAACCTTTGTTTTTAATTTTCTAGTCTGACCCCCAAAAGTACTACAGTACTACAGACCATACTAAAAAACTAATAATTTTCGTAACGCGTCCGTGTTTGCGTCACAGAAGTTCATATTTGCACCAAATTTCAACAGAATCGGTCCAGTGGATCCGGATAAAACTAGCTGTGATAGACGGAGAGACAGACAGACAAACACCCGAGTGATCCTATAAGGGTTCCTTTTTTTTTTGGAACCCTAAAAAGGCCCCCAAAGATACCACACATACCTGCAAAATTCCCGTTACCATCACAGCACAGTACAGGCCACAATACCTCTTTATTCCCGGTATCTCACTAAAAGTCGTGCATACGGGCTGGTAGATAACGAGCCACCAAACTACCAATATGGATGGCATAATGAGCACTGTAGCCCTTATGTGGTGCGTTGTGGGAATACAGGTGGGGTAGAGAGGAGAGAGGTACGTGAATTGTTTTGGTAGACTGTTGTAATGAATAGGTAAAGTTTTTTTGAGAGTACCTACTCAGTGGTTAAAATAATGGGCACCTAAGGGCGATTTTTTTTATTCGTAATTAATCAAAGACTGAAAATTATGGGCACATACTTAAATTAAATTCACAAAATTTAATTAAATTGAATTAAGGTGCCTACAATGGCCACAATTTATATCTAACTACGGATATCGTTAATTTGCATTTTTCGATCAATATTTAGCTCAAGTAATCGTGAAATAAATAAAAAACGATAAGTGACCAACCAACAATTGATGAAAAACGAACATTTCCGATTTTATATCACAGTTTTAACCATTGGTTAACTACAGATTACGGTCACTGGCTAACTAGCTCTAAGTAGCTTCAACCTATTCCAGGATATGTTCTAGCCAACTGCCTAGTTTCATCCAAATGTATTGAGCGGTTGCGATGTAGAGAGGTATCTAGCTAACATACAGATTGAAAGGCAGAGTTTGGCACTTTCGCATTTATAATATTACTAGCTTCTGCCAGCGGCTTCGCCTGCGTGGTCCCTAGGGAACATACTCCCGGGATAAAAAGTGTAGCCTATGTCCTTTCTCAGGCTATAGACTATCTCTGTACCAAATTTCATTTAAATCGGTTCAGTAGTATTGTCGTGAAAGCGAGACAGACAGACAGACAGAGTTACTTTCGCATTTATAATATTACTAGTGGACGTCACGCGGTTTCACCCGCGTAGTTCCCGTTCCCGTGGGAGTACGGGGATAAAATATAGCCTATGTTACTCCCTGATAATGTAGCTATCCATTGCTGAAATAATTTTTCAAATCGGTCCAGTAGTTTCGGAGCCTATTCATTTCAAACAAACAAATCTTTCCTCTTTAAAATATTAGTAAAGAAGTATAGACTAGCTTCTGCCAGCGGCTTCGCCCGCGTGCCCCTTACCATACTCCCGGGATAATGTCCTTTCTCAGGCTCTAGACTATCTGTGTACCAAATTTCATTTAAATCGGTTCAGTAGTTTTGGCGTGAAAGCGC
This sequence comes from Lacanobia wlatinum, assembly GCA_947578705.1. NCBI lineage: Eukaryota > Metazoa > Arthropoda > Insecta > Lepidoptera > Noctuidae > Lacanobia > Lacanobia wlatinum. Next base: position 18,200,741 of record OX388046.1, on the reverse strand, counting down.
GACAGACAGACAGACAGACCGACAAACAGACAGAGTCACTTTCGCATTTATAATATTAGTAACGATATAGGTATAAAATATATAATATATATAGTAAGGATTATTAGTGTCAAGAAGCAGACCCATCTCAAAATAAAAAGGTATGGACTATAATCTCTAGCCCATATTCTAAAAACAAACATTGAGTTAAATACATTGTTGCCTAACTGGATTAGGCTGGCCCTGGAACATGGGAATTGGCACAAAAAGGTCTATACTCAGTAGAAATTTTACAAAAAGAATTTAGAGAGGAAAAGACTTTTAGACTTTCTGTTGAAAATTTAAAAATACTTTCTCCAACTCTAAACTCTTTTTAGTGCCGGAAAATTAGCTCAATTAACGTCGATCAAAGCGAATAATTCGTGTAGTTTTTAAAATTGGTACAGTTGTTCTTTGAGGTGTCCAGATGAAAATACTAAAAGTACCCGAGGATAGGAGGTGAGCCGGCGGTGGGGGACATGGTGACGGGGTGGTTAAATTTAAGCCGACGGCTTCTGGGTCAGAAATTACCATTCGTCTTTGTATGGTTCATGAACAATTTTAGATACCCTCTATCTCCCAAAGTATTGATCCTACATTTAAATGTTAAAGACATAATATATAGAAAATTTAATGTAGATAATTAATGTAGAAGTGAGCAAGGAGTTATTTTTAATGGTTTTGAAGATACAAGCAAAAAACTGAGAAAAGTTACCTTCTCCCCCTCCCCCACCTGAACCCTCGGGGACTTTTAGTATGTTCATCTGGACACCTCAAAGGACAACTGTAACAATTTTCAAAACTACACGAATTTTCAGTCATTCACTCTGATTTCTGGCACAATTTACGAAAAGCTTGACAAATTTGGGTTTTCGGGCTTATGAGAAACGACTTCTTATCTAGGATCCACAAAAGTGGTCCCGATATGATGATAGCGGGTCACCCATCCCTTTTTTTAACGGGGGTAAATCCTCATGGATATCCTCCGCCCTGGGGCCCATCCCTAGACCAACAACAACAACAACACAGCACAAACAACAACAAGCACAGCTAAATCTAAATCTACTTTTACGGCTTTAAATACTTACCCATTAGCTTTCTATCTCTTAGTTTTATTCCCCATACCTGAAAAGTGTTTTCCTAAGTCCTTATCCGGATACAGGCTCGCCAGTGCAATCTTAATTTCGCGCGACATTTTGATAGCCTATAAACGTAGCCAAGTACCCTATTCTATCGTTGAACGGGGCAGTTGACATAAGGAGAGGTGGATGACCTCTCTAGTAGAATGTACTTGCACTTTGCACATATTGTTATTTATGTAGGAAATTGTGGCTAAATAATAAAAGCCTTACGGGTCGAACTACGAGGTTAAGTTGCCCCTGCCACGGTCAGTCATTTCATGGGTGGCCATCCAATATAATGTACGGAATTCCTTCCGTGCCTCAGATGGCACGTTTAGCCATTGGTCCCGACTGTCATTTAAATATTTTGTCAGTCGTGACAGCGGTAGTAGAAGCCAGAAATCTGGCACTAGTATAGCCAAAGAGTTGACAGTCAATCTGTCTAGGTTTTTCCAACTTTATGTTGGGGTTGGTATCCAATTTAACCAAATGCAGCTGAATACCAGTATTTTACAAAGAGCTACTTTTTTACATAGAGCTACTTTTTTACATAGAGCTACTTTTTTACATAGAGCTACTTTTTTACATTGTGCTCCTTTTTAGGGTTCCGTACCCAAAGAGTAACCAACGGAACCCTATTACTAAGCATCTGCTGTCCGCTGTCCGTCCATCCGTCCGTCCGTCTATCAGCGGGCTGTGTCTCAAGAACCGTAATAGGTAGACAGTTGAAATTTTCACAGGTTGTGTATTTCTATTGCCGCTTTAACAACAAATAATAAATATTAAGGTTTATGTTACGGAACCCTTCGTGAACGAGTCAGGGAGGCTACTCTCTAATGAAATGCGTAGTTTCGGGCTTAGTTTCGGGCGGGCATTTTCTTCTTCGTATCACCTAACCACTGAGAACTAATGATAACACGATTTGACAGTTACTGTGAAATCGTGTTGTCAATCATTCTCAGTTCGGGTTCGGGACTAATCGTAAGTCTGTAGGTGATACGGAGTAGAATACGCCCGCCCGCAACTAAGCCCGAAACTACGGATTTCGTTAGAGAGTAGCCCCCCTGACTCGCACTTGGCCGGTTTTCTTTTAAAGCCTTTGCCTGCATTGTGTCCATGGAGTTTCTGGCACGTTCTTCTCCATAGGAGTAGATCCTATGGAGAAGAACGTGCAAGAAACTCCTGTCTTTGGAACGTGCAACGCTGCTGCGCTTGGAGATAGGGTCGGTGAGTGCGTTTGTGCGCGGCAGAATTAGCTTCATCTTTTTGACTGACAGACCTTGACTATTCAAAAGTGCCTGTAACTGGTGTATTTGAAATAAAGGATTTTGCATTTGTATTTGTCTGTCTGATCTCTACAACCCAGTAACTGAGTAACACCCAGCAACTTGGCAAGACTTTCTGTCAGGTTTCCTTGCTTCTGACTACCCGCACTGCCGGGAGCAACAGCTTAAGTAACACCCAAGGCATGCACGGAGAGATCACGGTATCTTGAAATGGTCAGCTATCCACAGGCCGAACTCGGCAACCGATGATTTTCGTATCGTGTGGGCAGTAAGGTCTAACGACCCCACACACCCTAGTGGCATGATTTATTTGACGGCCGGGGCCACCGGCTTATACGTGCCTTCCGAAGCACTGAATCGAAATATTCAAGCAGCATTTGAGCCGATGATTAACTTTGAAGATCGAGCTGAGCATCAGTTATTTATTTATTTAGACACTACCGTATCATCACATACAATAAATTAAACACTGTAAAAATGCTACCCATTCCTCAAAACAACCACAACTGTAACACGATAAAATACTTCAAGCAATAAAAGTTTTGTAATGTTCACATTAATATTCAAATAAGGGTTGTTTTTCCGTTTGTTTCTAGAAAGTTCTGCGTTGCATTCTCACAGTTAGCACGATAGACTTGCGAACTACTTGGGGAGTGTTTTAAGTTCCTGCGCAGTTAGTGCGGATGGGTAGACTTTGGCGTTGGCAAAAAATTTTACTACTATTGTAAATGCAAAAGTTTGAATGGAGATTGTTACCCAATCACGCCAGTACGGCTGAACGGATCTGCCGGTCGATTCAGTAAACATGTTGAAGTGAAGGCTTGGGTGAAGTGATCACGAAGTGAGCGGTCATTCCATCTTGATTACGTGGACTGACAGCTCACTTCGTAATTACCCAAGACCGCTCACTCAATCGTGATCACCCAAGCTTTCACACTTCGACATATTTAGAGCCGTTAAATACTTGAAACATATCGAAGTGAAGGCTTGGGTGATCACGATTGAGTGAGTGGTCAACCCAAGTGATCAAGATGAAATGACAGCTCACTTCGTGATCGCACTGTTGAAGCGCACAGCTGGATAAGCATAGAGAAAGATTATAATCAAGAATAGCACCCAAGCAGTACGTCTACCATGAGTTTTATCAAACTATACTCGCTAGCGACTGTAATTAAAAACATGTATGAAAACTTTAAGAAACAAGTTTCTAATTTATTTGTTAAAGTTGTTAACTAACAAGCAAGCAAGTTGCAAGTAAAACTTTAGTTAACAACATAATACTTTAGTTTCATATTTTTTTTTAACTATAGTCGCTAGCGAGTATAGATTGATAAAACTCATGGTAGACGTACAGTTCCCTTGCGATAATTTCCGACATAGGAATATAAAAATTTTATTTTGTTGTGTCTGGTGGGCAACTACCCGACGATTGTTGTCTGCGAATGCGAACGTTGCTTGAAAATTAGTAGAATTGTCACTCTGTTCTATATACTTATTCAAATCTTGCGGAAAACTTTCATTCTTTGTCATTCGTCGTTCGTCAATTCTCTTGATTTTCGTATGTGGCGGTATTGATGCCGCTAAATCCCTTTACAAGTCTCTCGATCGTTACATTTTAGTCCTGATTTCAATTCAGATTTTTTTTTATAGTCAGGGCCGTTTTTAGGGATCCGTACCCGAAAGGTAACCAACGGAACCCTATTACTAAGCCTCCGCTGTCCGTCCGTCCATCTGTCCGTCCATCCGTCAGTCCGCTGGCTGTATCTAAAAAATCGTTATAGGTAGACGGTTGAAATTTTCACAGAGTGTGTATTCCTATTACCGCTATAACAACAAATACTAAAAATGTGACCGTTTATATTTCCCATTCAAGAGACTTTTTTAACTGATAGTAAAATGTCGGTTGCATTTGAAAATAACAAAAAATCGATGAGAGATGAAACATCTTGTACTCATTTGTTTCATATTTGAAAACACTCCACAGTCTCAGTGCTTACTCAAGCCAGTTAATCACGAACTTAGTCCACGCGAAGTTCTGAACAAAAATATAAGTAGATAGAACTTGATAATGAGTGCGACTCGTGTCTTATATCTTACGAAGAACTACTACTATTTGCTACTACATCCCTACTTATATTATAAAATGTGAATGTATGTTTATTTGTTCCGCTTTCACGCGAAAACTACTTAACCGATCATCATGAAACTTAATACACATTTTCTTGAAGGCACTAGGATACTTCTTATTACAAAAAAATTTTTTTACGAAAACTACTGCCCAACGAAGTGGACTACTCTAAAACAATAACTAAGTTCTGAATTTACCTCAATAATTGCAGCTCGTGGCTTTTGTTATTATTAGGTATTATTGTGCTTTAGAGGATAAAAACCTTTCTAACTTTTGTTATTGCTTACGAGACTCCCGGGAGACTTACTTTACTATCTACATCAAAATTTTTCTTCACACAACTTACGAGTGCACTATTAAACGTCAACAGCTAGGTATCTAAAATTGCAGTGTACGACTAAACGCCGACAGACACTACGCCGACAGACTGAACACCGACAAGACTTTACTTCAACGGGACTCTTCACCGACAGGACACTTCGCCGACAGGACTCTTCGCCGACAGGGCTCATCAGCGACGCAACTTATCTCCGATAATCAGATTTGAAAATCGATTATGCTTTTCTTGTAATATATAATTCATAAAAAATAAAGATCTTGCATAATTTATGTATCGGTATCAAGTGTACAACGTGAGCTCGACAAATGGATGTGCAATTAACGCTTATGCGACAACACTGTAATGCGACTCACCATAGTTCGAATGCACGCTTGTGCGACACAGAAGATCGACAACAACCCGACTTAGAGTACCCCGACTCGGATAGGTTAGATTAGAAGGCTAAGGCGGGAGCGAAGCAGAGCGGAGCTCCCGCCTTAGCCTTCGTGGTTATTTATTGCGTCGCTGATGAGCCCTGTCGGCGAAGAGTCCCGTCGAAGTAAAGTCTTGTCAGTGTTCAGTCTGTCGGCGTAGTGTCTGTCAGCGTTTAGTCATACACTCCTAAAATTGGCCTATGGAGAAGAACCAGCTAGAAACTCTACAGGGACTCTTTTAAAAACATCAATTAATTTTACAATCTTTCCACTCGTTAAACGTCGACAAAGTAAGTACATAAAAACCGGCCAAGTGGCAGTCGCACTAATACACGTAGGGATCCGTACCATAAACCTTGATTTTTAATTTGGCGGCATTTTTTGCTATAGCGGCAATAAGAATACGCAATCTGTGGAAATGTCAACTGTCTACCTACTAAGGTTCTTGAGATACAGCCCACTGACAGACAGACGAACGGAAGGGCAACGTAGGCTTAGTAATAGGATTCCGCTGCATGGTTACCCTTTGGGTACGGAATCCTAAAAAGCATCCAAGTTTGAATGTGAGAAGCACAGGCACGGCGCAGCAGTTTGGCGACTGACTGCTGCGTTGCGTGTCGCAGATTCGATTCCCGTACCGAACAAATATTTGTATGACCTACAGATAGTTGTTCCGAGTCTGGCTGTTTGTGTTTGTGAGTTTATATATGTTTGTAACGCATCCACAATACAGGAGAAATTCCTAGAGTGGGGCAACCTATAAAAAAAAATGAGTCGAGCCAAGCCCACTAAACTAAAGGTCTAAATCCAGAAACCTAACATCGCAATAAAACGGTAGGGCTTGGCTGTTAAATGTTTTTAACGTTCGTGGATCTATTGCATGAGATACATGACACAATAAAAAAAAAACTTTTAATTTATTTCTTACCACAAGTCCAATCTGGGTTGCGGAATTTGATCGAAAGAGCCACTGTGGCCCTGGAACGCAAAGGGTTTTAGTAATAGCAGACTCTTACTGACTAAAATGGAAGAGAGTGCCAGAACACTCCTTGCCGTTCCACCCAGAGCGGGAGGAGTCATTTGATGATTTCCCAAGTCCATGCAGGATTGCAGAATTGCAGAAGACTGCAGGATCATAAACTTGCCTGTGTACTGATGGTGTATGCACTAGTTTTCTTTTACTAATTGATAGGCACGCGTTTGTCCACCTGATGGTAAGCGATGATGAGGTCGAAGATGGAGCACGCTTCATCATCATCATCATAACAACCGAAAGACATCCACTGCTGGACATAGTCATAGCCTCCCCCAAAAGGGGGGGTTTGCCATAATCGCCACGCTTGGTAGGCGGGTTGGCGATCCCAGTGTATGGTGTTGCGTTTTACAGAGAACGCTGCTGCCCATTCTCTGATGAGTCCCTTAGTCGCCTCTTACGACACCCACGGGAAGTGATGGGATGGTATTATTCTTTTACGGCACCGGCCGACACCATACGGCGGGAGCACGCTTGCCTAGAAGTAACCTTTTTACTCTTGACTTAAAGACTTAGTTTAATATGATCAAATAGATTAACCACACAAGAGTGACATGAGCTGTTCCCATAAGGATAAAGGTCCTTCTTTATCATGTGAACTTTAATATTAGCTACCTTTGGTTAACGCTTAACATAAAATTCAGTTTACGGCCTGTAAACGTGGTATCCACCCTCACTAAAGTTCGAGTTTTTTTTTCATTTCCAGAGAACTCGCAAAATTGTTCCATTAAAGTATTTTGGGTCGCGCAGATTACTTGAAAAGGTCCGCTTATATGAGGCTTTGAAAGGAGAAAGTTTAAGGAAAACCAATGTGATAATTATGTTTATGTATTTATGTTCAGTAATGGTGCATGGCCGGAATTAATACAACAAAGCATTATTTACCGGTTAACTCTGAAGTCTGAAGTTCTTATCCAAACTTCATCCATAAAAGTACACAAAAAAAAAACGTCCGACTTGCCAAATGCAAGTCGGACTCGCGTGCAAAGGGTTCCGAACAAATTTCATTTTTAAAATGTTTTTTTAACACTTCTTAAAGGTTTTCCTGTAATCTATAGGTAAAGATCTACTATCTCCATATTTTTCAAAATATTAGGCTCTGTAATTTCGGAGATAAGTGGGGGGAATGGTCATTTTTCGTCTAATTTCTTGAATAACTTCAAAACCATTTTAAAATTGTAAAAAAATAAAACCCTCATAGTGAGCCCTTTCATTTGATATGTCACACGATATTGTAAAAAATTTTAAATTTTTTAGTTTGACCCCCCAAAGTGACCCCCATACTAAAATTTTTATAATTTACATAACGCTTCCGTGTTTGGGTCACAAACGTCCATATTGGTACCAAATTTTAACAGAATCGGTCCAGTGGATCCGGAGAAAACTGGCTGTGACAGACGGACAGACAGACAGACACCCGAATGATCCTATAAGGGTTCCGTTTTTTGTTCGGAACCCTAAAAACTTCCGGACATAAATCGGAAAAATCATGCTTCTAGTAAAGGGGAAAGAAGAGAAAAGAAAAGATAGAAAACCTACACACAGTAGAAATGTCCCATGTCAAAATTTTAACAGTCTACCAGTGCTCGCAGAATAGATGGTCGATGGGGCCGACAAGTTCTGGAATGGCGACCGCGTACCGGAAGACGCAGCATTCGAAGGCCTCCCACAAGGTGGATCGATGACCTGGTGAGGGTCGCGGGTAGCCGATGGATGTGAGACGAACAGGACTGGTTGTTGTGGCGACACGCGAAAGGAGGCCTTAACGGTTCATAAGATATAGCCACCTCTGACATACCGACAGGCGGACAGCATCTGTGTGGCTTATCCTGCAAAAACGTACATTTTTGTTTTAATAGAAAACCTATGGGTTTGATCAACAGTGTAGCTTGACGGTCATTAAATCACATTTTTTTAAATCGGATCTGTAGGCTGCCAGAAATCAATATCTTATCCTAGTATATAAAACTCTTCCGTTACCGAGTAACTAAGAGAACGCACAGCCGAAAGTATTGGTCATCGTGGTTGTAGAAAGCAGACATGTAGGTCCCTTGGGGTGTGTAGGGGGCACTGAGGGAGGATTTCTAAAAATTCTTACAGGAACGGGGAAAAACGAGATATGCGCCTATGAAATCGCGTTCAAAAGCTAGTTACCTCCTTAAAATAACCAAACAATTTCAATCTATAAGCATATTTAAGTGGTTGAATCCTATTTAAGATTTGACTATGCCCTATAAAAAATTTAGTTCTATTGTAGCGGCATCAAAAAAACCAACGGATCAAATCTAGATCGCAAAAAAAAGAACCGCTACGCCATCTATCCAACTAGCAGCGAACTACTGGGATGAAATCCTGCATCGCGCAAGCAGAGTTTACCTTGCGATTTGAACATGTACATCAGCCCGAATATTAACTATTGGGCAGTTGCCCGCCAGACACAACAACTGTCTGGTAGGAGGATCCTCCCTTTTTAAAGGTGGTTTGCGGGACTTTACTCTCTGTACCGCATACCCTCTAAACTATTACCATCCTAATTTAAAAAGTAATCAAAGCACAATGCTGCAAAATTAATCTTCACATAGCTTAGCCAACTCCTAAACCAAAATCTAGACTATAAAAAGAACACCCACCGATCTTCAACTGTCCGACACTCCGACCCAAATTCCATATATGCCAGTTAAAACTCTTTTATTTTCCAGTCTGTCCAGGATTGCGAAACACCTCGGTTTAAGACGCAAAAGGCAATATTTTTTGTCCGTTTAAGAATTATGGGTCTGAGTTTTTTTGGGTGTCTGTATACATATTTGTTACTTAAATAATAGTAGGTTCAACTGCTTCATTTCTCTCGCGGTTGCAAGTGTTACTGCAGATCGTGGAGTCCTTGGTTCGATTACCAGGTCGGGCATAAAGTGTTATTGAGTTTTTCCAATAGGAATTTCTCTGTGACAGCCCGGACCTTAGAAGTTGGTGTTGTGACACCCCCGTGCCTCGGAGAGCACGTTAAGCCGTTGTTCCTGCGCCAGATCTCTCACCAGTGCCGTAAATAGCCTTTTCTGTGCCCTGCAGTGCTTTTCTGCGCCCTGTAGTGCTATTCTGCACCCTGTAGTGCTTTTCTGCGCCCTGTAGTACTATTCTGTAACAACGTTTTCGTATCTCGACAGCGGAATCCTAGGTGAGTTTCAAATTAAGACATTTATGTTGTGTGCAATAAAGCTCACTTTGTGAGTTTTGTCACTCAGGTGAAGCTCGATATCGAAATGGTTATTTACAGAATAGACTAGCTGTGCGAGCTTCTATAACTGCGCCCTTGTTTTTGTCCGTGTAGCCGGCCGGCCGCTTGTCTCCGATAAACACTAAACACAAATACGCTATTGCGCTGCCAAAAAAATGAGCGCGATGTTTTGTCTAATTTTACAGACGTTTTAGATGATACTGGCATGTAGGTACGTATGTGTTGGAATCGAGCAATAGAGGCTCAGCGTGAACTTATCAGGAGCAAACCTAAGACATAGTAATTTTAATGTTTGTCTGGCAGTTTGAGTGCTTTGTATGGCCTACACAAATGTCCTTTCTTTGGTATTGTTCGTCGAGTTGTTGAGCTCCTAAGTGGATCTGAGTTGAGCTACACGACTACTGACAAATGCTTGCACTGACTGGACAGGTTCACTCAAATCTGTGTGATTCTATCTTCTAAAGACCATCTCAGACACTAATCTGCATGGTTCTTAAAAAATGATGTATTGTAAGTGTGAGGACTATGTAGGTCGTTATTTTAACTTAAGGATAGATTTCATGACTGTCTGGCAGCTTGAGTATACTATGCGGCTGACCAAAATGTCCTTACTTTGGTATTGTTCGTCGGTTCGTTGAGCTCCTCAAAGTTCTGAGTTGAGCTGCACGATAACTGAGAAATGCTTGCACTGTCTGGACAAGCCCACTCAAACCTGCGTGGTGCTTTCCTCAAAAGGCCACCTCAGACGTTAACCTACATGTTTTTCATATGTTATTGGCAATTGTATGGACTAAAAAAGAGACTATGACCTCTGAAGTTGTTTCGGTGTTTCTTCTTAGGGTAGTCAGCTAGGAAACAACCGGCCTCATCTAGATAAATATGTCAAAAAAAAAAATTGACGTGTAAAAGAGTTACTTGTAACCTATTTGCAAAATAAATATCATTTATCATAATAGTCCTGCCTGGTCTGGCCATTCTTGCGCCCCCAGACGCCCTACGCCCCGTGCCTAGGCGCCGGTGGCACCGCCCTATTTACGACACTGTCTCTCACCGATCGTGTCGGATTGCCATCCCATCGGTATATGAGAGTGATGGAAAAGGAAGTGCACGTGTGTTTGCGCACACACGCCTGCACTATAATATGTCCCGCGCCGATGGCTAGTCTCCGTTGAGTTTGGCCGCCATGGCCGAAATCGGCCAAGAGGACTATATAAAAGTAGGTTTCAGTTATTTTTAACTAAATCCACCGTTTAAAGTTCTACTTCAGGCTTAGTCAAAGTCGTACTGTTACTGCGGGGTCCCAAGAAAACCAGCGCTGGGTGTCTAACGCTCAGCAAATGCTGAGATGGCTACCCTTTCGGTATGGGCACGCTTAGCGCAATTATTGTGTACTCGTACCTACTATTATTTCTGTTTACTTTGTCTATGTTGCTGTGAGTTTGTGTCTATGCTGAATAAATGTTTTCTATTTTATTTTATTCTATTCTACTTTAAGCTGAGCAAGATGTGTTTGATGGCTAGACTGAAAAATGTGTATCAATGAAAAACGACACCAAAAACCGACATCTTTTTGCTATTATATTGACTATAATAACTTTTTTCAATCGATTCAGATTGCTGTCAATTTTGAGAAAATGCAAAAATATTTTATAATTTTAATGTTTTAGGGATCCGTACCCAAAACGTAACCAACGGAACCTTATCACTAAGCCTCCGCTGTCCGTTCGTCCGTCCGCTCGTCCGTAGGTCTGTCTGTCTGTCTGTCAGCGAGCTGTACCTCAAGAACCGTAATAGGTGGACAGTTGAAATTTTCACAGATTGTGTATTTCTATTGCCGCTATAACAACAAATAATAAAAATTAAGGATTATGGTACGGAACCCTTTGTGTGAGACTCGCACTTGGCCGGTTATATTTTTGGAATTGTCTCTTCGAGCCCTTTATCTTGATACCTCACTCGATAGGTTTTGTAAATTAAATATTTTTTGAAGGCATAATATGGCACCAAAAATCGGCCAATTTAATCTATACTTCTAAATACCTTAATATATAAAGCTGAAGAGTTTGTTTGTTTGTTTGCTTGAACGCGCTAATCTCAGGAACTACTGGTCCGATTTGAAAAAATATTTCAGTGCTAGATAGGAAGGCTATAGGTTATATAGCACGCTAAGACCAATAGGAGCGGAGCAGACGAAGTTGCGCGGGTCAACTAGTTTTTATATACCCAGTGTCACTCTCACAATCAAGAAGAATCTAACGACACATCTTAAGCTAAAATCCATCGAGCCGTTCGTGCCGCAGAACGTGCCAAACAATTATACATACATTATATGTACATACAAACATACATACACACATACTCTCTAAAAAACATAACCCTCCTTCTGGCGCAGTCGGGTAATAATCCACAATTCAGACGGATAGCGTGCTGCAAACACTTCTCATAGATCTAGATTAACCAAACGGGATCGTATCGGCACTTCATTCATGAGTTTACTGTTAAAATGGCGACTTATTTTTAGTTTAAGTTACTACGATATTGATAGTTTAGTTTAGCGTTGTGGGATGGTATTTTTTTTTAAATAAAACGTTGCCCCACACTAGGAATTTCTCCTGTATCGTGGGTGCGTTCACAAACATACAAACTCACATACACAAACAGCCAGAACCGGAACAACTATCTGTAGGCCATACAAATATTTGTTTCGTGCGCCAATCCAATCGCTCAACCACTACACTAACTAAGATAATATTTTATTGGCCCGATGCATCAATGCGACAGCGTGTTTTCAACATTGAATTTGATTTTCGATTCTAAGAAAAAAACCTAATTCTAATCCTAATCAATCAGTCACTCAATATCTTCTTCTATACAAAAATCTCGTGTCACGGTGTTTGTTACCGAGCTCCTCCGAAACGGCTCAACCGATTTTCATGAAAGTTTGTGTATATATATTCAGTAGGTATGAAAATAGGTTGTAGGCTATTATTTTTTCTTTGGCAAAACAACGTTTGCCGATTCAGTTAGTAATTATATAAAATTATTCCGTTTCTGAGTGAGTGACAGACAACGCACAGCCGAAACACTGGTCGTAGGAAACCTAAATTTGGCATGTAGGTTCCTTGGGGAGTGTAGGGGAGCACTAAGAGAGGATTTCCCAAAATCCCTACGGGAACGGGAAAAAACGGGATATATGCGTACGAAGTCGCGGGCAAAAGCTAGTTAAATCATAAAACTCTATGTTATACAAATGAATTACTCCAAATTAAATTTCAACCCATACTTATTTTAGGGTCATTTTACCCGACTGCCCCAAAAGGAGAGTAACGTTTCAATAAAATTGTTGACTTAAAAACAACTTAAAATAAACTTTCCTAAAATGTTTATTATAAAAATTTTCCAAATTCCTAATTCACAGAGGAGTCAAGCAAATGCTACATGCTGACTGTTTGTAAATATTATCTTAGAGATATCACCTAGCGACAACATTTTACTTTCCGATATACACGCGAACGAAATCGCGGGCAATAGTAGTGTTTGTTATAAAATTACTAGCTGACTCAGCAAACGTTGTTTTGCCATACAAAAAAAGTACCCTAACACCTATTCTCATACCTACCAAATATACACACTAAATTTCACAAAAATCAATCGAGCCGTTTCGGAGGAATTCGGTAACAAACACCGTGACACGAGATTTTTATATATTAGATTTACTAACTTAATGTACTCAAATAAAATAAACGAAACTAACTAAAAACTAAAATATAGCATCAAAAAATCCGTCCTCAATTCTGTCAGCTGGTAATGTGTCCAAGAGACTGGCGGCATTGCCACTTCGTATGGCAATGCTTAACCTCTCATCATCATCATCATATCAGCCGAAAGACGTCCACTGCTGGACATAGGCCTCCCCCAAGCGTCGCCACACCGACTGGTCCTGTGCCTCTCGCATCCATCGGCTACCCGCGACCTTCACCAGGTCATGGGTCCACCTTGTGGGAGACCTTCCAACGTTACGTCTTCTGGTACGCGGTCGCCACTCCAGAACTTTTCGGCCCCATCGACCATCTGTTCTGCGAGCAATGTGCCCTGCCCACTGCCACTTTAGTTTGGCGATCCTTCGGGCTATGTCGGTAACCTTGTTTCTCTTGCGGATATCATCATTCCTGATTCGATCACGCAAGGAAACTCCAAGCATTGCCCTCTCCATTGCCCTTTGAGTGACTTTGAGCCTTCTGATGAGGCCCATTGTAAGCGAGCTTAACCTCTGGCCAAAGTAAATCCAGACCTTGGGTCACGAGAAGTGTCAACCATCCTTTTCGAAATTTCTTTGAAAAGGCTGTGAGCACAAGGGTCCCACGGCCCGATTTTCTAAGGTTTTTCAATAGAAAGCTATTTTTACTATCTCAATTGAGGGTCAGCGATGATTTGATCGAAGATGGCTTTTCCAAAAAGGGTATACAGGAAACAAGACTCATTTCTCTCCAAACCTTTTTGAAAAAGTTCTCAACTAACTTTCACTTGGGTATCCTGAGTTTTATTTAGGTACTAGCTGACCCGCGCAACTTCGTCTGCGTCACATTTCATTCATTATTCATTTTTTATTATATTCATTAATGCTACGCTCCTATTGGTCGTAGCGATATGATATATAGCCTATAGCCTTTCTCGAATAATGGGCTATCTAACACTGAAAGAATTTTTCAAATCGGACCAGTAGTTCCTGAGATTAGCGCGTTTAAGCAAACAAACAAACTCTTCAGCTTTATATATTAAGTAAAGTAAAGATATAGATTAAAATCGGTTCGCTCATTTATTTCTAAGATTAAAGATTAACAATTCTGTATAAACACCATGAGGACTAAACACTAAACGGTTATTCCAACCGGACACCTCACAATTCCTACCAGAAACATAATCCGGCGCCATGTTTATCTAATTGCAAGCACATTAAAATAAAGACACCTATAATTACTGAGGGACCGAGGAAGCCATATCGCGTGACTAAATGTAGGGGTAGGGCAGCCAATGTCATGTCTGGAATAAGAACACGCTAACATGAAATATTGGTGACAAGGTTGGGTGTTTCTAGAAGTTTCTGGGAGTATATGCCATTTTTAAACCAAGGTTACCGACATAGCCCGAAGGATCGCCAAACTAAAGTGACAGTGGGCAAGGCACATTGCTCGCAGAACAGATGGTCGATGGAGCCGAAATGTTCTGGAGTGGCGACCTTGTACCGGAAGGCGTAACGTTGGAAGGCCTCCCACAAAGTGGACCGATGACCTGGTGAAGGTCGCGGGTAACCGATGGATGCGAGACGCACAGGACCGGTCGTTGTGGCGACGCTTGGGGAAGGCCTATGTCCAGCAGTGGACGTCTTTCGGCTGATATGATGATGATATGCTTTTTTTTTATTTCAGGTCCTTAGACCTCCTTCAGACATCTAAACAGCTAAAAATATTAAACGTTCTGGACCTGTGAACGCGTTGATAGAAAAGTTACAACCGTTTTAACTTTGGTTTCATTAATCACCATTGTTCCTAGAATTTGGGCACAAGATTATTTTCTGTTTATGGGGGTCATCAAAATTAGCCAAGGTGCTGGAGTGGCCACTCCATACCTTCAGGAGCAGATGCCACCCTCAAGGTGTACCGATGACCAGATCTTCTTTTTTCCGTGTACATTATCCTAAAATGTTGCTACTTGAACTGCTCTATCATTAGCCATGTTCAGGTCCTGTGCAGTGCGAAAAGTAGGCGGGGCATAACCTGGGAAGGGATTCAACGCCGACCCTGTATTTGGGACTTTATATCAGCCATCTAGTATCCATCAAATAAAATACATAAACGTAAAACAATAATTATAAAATAAATTAATACATAATTATTACAATTGATTAAAACTATAAACTACTGTACAAAATGACGGCGTCGTGTTTCCCTGACTGGTATCGAGCAGTTGGCTGCGGAAACGTCGACATGACACACACCCTTCGAACAAAACTCTGCTTTGAGGAACATCTCGAGCTGACGAGTTGGAAACCGAACAAGAAACGAGTTGAAGTTTGTGTTGTGGTGCGACTCCAACTTCTCGACTCTCGAAGTCCAGTTGGTCTTCACTCTCATGTACTCCACGGTCTTCTTCACTTTCGTGGAGTGATGTAGCCGGACACATCAGCGTCGTAGGTATTGCTGGACGCAGCAGCATGTTCTATGATACTCAGATTGCTTCTACAGCAACCAACTTGGGTTCACAATTGGTAAAGAGATTTCCAGATTAGCCACTGAGGGTTAGTGTCCTGGGGGCAGATGCTCTGCCGGAGTGATGAAGTGTCGAGGATTTTTCGCCAGCGCACTGGATTCCGTGTCATGTGTCTTCTCACAAGAAGGCTGGACAAGAAAGCTGGTCCTGCGAGGAGCATAGGACCGGTCGATACGGCGTCGCTTAGGAGAAGCCTATGTTCAGCGGTGGACACCTTCTATTAACGTAAGAGGGTATTTGAAAGCATTAGCAATCGACACCATGTTGAAAATAAAATAAGCTTTTCCTATACCAGAACCCTTTTTTTAATATACGCGGAATCATCAAATGTTTCGTCCCGCTCTGGGTGGAGCAGAAAGGAGTGTCAGACTCTTACTGACTAAAACCCATCCGTGGTGACTCTTTCGAACAAATTCCGCAACCCAGGCAAGCACTGGCCCTAGCTGGCCCCGTCTGCTCGCTGACATCTCTTTCCATCTGTCGACCACCCAACGCTCGCCGTCTGCAGGCTTGTGCCTACGGTGGCCGGGAAGCGCTCGGCGACTCCCACCGTCCGAGGCGTCTTCTTCTGTTGGCTGGGGCGTGAAGATTCCCTCTCTTTCACGCGGTCCGCCTGCTTCTTCGCTAGCATTACTGCTTTGCAGAAGGAGGTGACCGCTTCCCATGCCTTCTCGCTCCAGACCATGGATAGAACCAGAACCAGTCGCGAGAGGTCGCCGCCGCCGATTTACCAGAACCCTTGTAATCTCGCCTCAGCTAGGCCACTTGGTGCGACTATAAGTGTGATATCTTGAAACCTTGAATGAATTCTTCCACAAGAAGCTCTTCTACTGAAATTACTTCTCATCATTTGAAAATAATTACTCGGTTGTTTTTACTTGAAAAAAAAAAACGAAACCGCATTTGCATTGTTATCTTTTTAATTAGTGGTTTTAAGCTTCCATTCAAATTTCCTAGAATGCATTAAAATTTCTGTTAGTATTTTAAGCTTTTCTTGACACGATATGATTTTTATTGCAAAGGACACACCTAAAACATTGTAGGTAGCTATAGTAAAGTTTTGCAAGAAAGACATATCTCCCTGCAAATTATATGGATATTATGTTTTCTGCGTGAACAAAGCTGCCAGAATTTGTATCTTAGTCTATACTTAACACATCACATCACATCACATCACACACACATCACAGGCCCTATCATAAAACCAGCGCTGTGTTATTTATTTTTAAATTTCGCAGCCTATGCTGAGATAAGAGGCTTTAGACAAGTGACATTCTGTCAGCGGTAGCGTGACGAAGGCGATTGTCAAAACGTCAAAAATGTATGGGATTGACAAACGCTGTCGAAATATCACGTGATCAATCCCTTATATTTTGGCATTTCGACAGTCGCATTCGCTGATAGAATGGCACTTTGTCTAGAGCCCAAGGACCTTTTTGGCCTCGCACAGACTAAATTTATTATTGATTAAAGTAATAGGCTACTTTTAGTTCTAATTAATTTTACGGGGAGTCGGATCTCCAGGAGTAATTTATTGCAATTGGTTTGATAAGTAATAGGACTATTACCTATAAACACAGTAATATAAATTAACTAGGTACAGCATTAAAGTACTAAATATATACACTTAAAATAAAATATCCTAACTAAGATAAGACGTCAAAAAATTCGTCCGCATCGCTGTCCACCGGAAGTGAGCCCAAAAGACTGGCGGCATTGCCACGTTGTATGGCAATGCTTATCCTCTGTCCGAGGTAAAAGCCAGCCCTTGGGTCACGCGAAGTGTCAACTAAGCGTTTAGAAAGATCTTTAAATAAGGCATGAGCACTCGGACCCCACGGTCCAAGAGTTTCAACCCCAAACGGCTCAAAAATATAATTGCCAACAAGGTTATTATATTTCCGCCGCTTGAGGTTCTCAGCACAGCACGACGAGCTAGGAAGATGGGATCCGCGCAAGAGGCGCAAGAGTATCGACACAAGTAGCGTCCCACACTAAAGGCCTACCCATTAATTTTACTGTTTTGTGCGAGTCCCAAATAAACATTATTCTTTCTTTCTTTAATATTATAAAGAGGTACTCGTAGGTAAAGTTTGTGATGTTGTGAGTTTGCAAGGTTGTAGGGGATCTCTGGATCTGCAGAAACGATTTTGAAAATTCTTTTACCAATAGGAAGCTACGTTATTTCTGAGTGTCATACCCAAAAAATACCGCCCAGCGTAGTGGGCACGGATCAGCTAGTTACATATATACCTAGAATATTCTTTGTTATCCACAACGTTCAATTTTAAGGTTAAAAAAATGTTTTAACAATGTGCGCTCTTATCGCTAAGAGTAATCTTTTACGACAATGTTTATATGAACCTGAAAACTGCTTTTGTAGTTGATAGAAAGCGGAGCAAAGTGATGATGTGGTCACCGAGGGAGCGCACATGCCTAGAAGTAACCTGCAGTGCGAATCTGTAAATATCGCACCGCGTACACTTCGGTGGAGTGAGAATTCGCCTAAATTTACACTATAAGATAATGACAAAATAGATCGGCAGTTCACTCTTTACTTAAAGATCCTCAAGTCTTCTTCTTAGCGTGTTGATGCCAAAAATTAACCCGGCGTCATGGAGGTTGGTTCTGTGACACCCGGCACGTTTTATTTTCTTGAATTTCGGTTACTATCTTTCCGATGTTGCTGTTCTTCTCAGTAGCTGAAGGTATTCAGTTGTTCTGAGCGTCGCAGGCAACACATTTGTCGTGCGGCAACCGTACTGAGAGTTACACATGCGCAAAGTTGAAAAAGGTAACTGATACCCATTCCCGCACTTAGTGTAACAATTTTGCGCCATTTTGTGAACATTTGATTTGAATTATTTACAATGTATTAATGCTTTTATACAACATGTAATATAATAAATGCAATACCTCTTAAATTCTACGTTTGGTCAAGTATTCAGCCACTGCAACACCATTCGCTGACGCAGCCATAAGGGCATGAACAGTATAACAAAAGATGGATAATGAACTGTGGAGAAACGCGGCACAAAAACTGAAGATTGGATCCATCCAAGAACCCACCCCTGAGGTTTTCTTTACTGCGGCTGACATGTGTGCGAATAATTTCCGACTGCCAAAAGAAAGAATTTAAAATCTTTACCACGAAACTAGATACAAAAGAGTTCTCCACTCAACCATAAAAAGAAAGAAAGAAAGAAAGAAACTAATTTATTTGGCACACACGAATACACACAATGTAGGTAAACAAAAACAAAAATATTTCAATGAAACCACCATAGTGTGACCATGCCAACGCAACCGAAGAAGACGCCCCGGACGTCGGGAGTTACAGGGCGATTCCTGGCCACCGTAGGCGCGGACCTGCGGACGGCGAGCGTTGGGTGGCTCGCCGTCCGATCAGAACCAGAGGGGCTACTCTCTAACGAAATCCGTAGTTTCGGGCTTAGTTGCGGGCGGGCGTATTCTACTCCGTATCACCTACAGACTTACGATTAGTCCCGAAAACGAACTGATAATGAATGACAACACGATTTCACAGTAACTGTTAAATCGTGTTATCATTAGTTCTCAGTGGTTAGGTGATACGGAGTAGAAAATGCCCGCCCGCAACTAAGCCCGAAACTACGGATTTCGTTAGAGAGTACCTAGCCCCCCAGGCCCGTGTCGACGGCGCGCTGTGTTCCACGCGCTTTGAGGCACTGTCAGCATAGAAGACGGGGCTCGCTAGGGCCAGTGCCTGCCAGGGTTGCGAAATTTGTTCGAAAGAGTCACCGCGGCTTGGAACGCAAAGGACACTAGGAGGAACACGGATGGGTTTTAGTCAGTAAGAGTCTGATACTCCCTTCTGCTTCACCCAGAGCGGGAGGAGTCATTTGATGAACACCCATCCTTAAAATAAAATGGTGTGACCATGAAAACCATTACCTACCACCATGACATTTAGAAAACAAATCTGAACTTAGCAAATTACAAGTTGACGATGGCTAATTATGTTTTAACACGGAACGTGGTAATTATACCTATTGTTATAATCTTCACGCTATGTGACTGTGGGTGAGTAAAAGTTGAGATTAGAAATTAAATCTGGATTTCTTCTTTAGACTAGAATTTTTATAACTGTAATTCACTGAGTGATTAATGTGATTATCTAATTGGTTTAATAGTCAATGGCTGACTGGTGTCGTGTATTTGATTCCCAAGTCGAGCAGCATTATCGAAACTTTCGCATTCTTATTCTTAAGACTGGTCCCTCGAAAAAACCTTAAAAACAGCGTGCAAATGAAGCAGCTTTTCATCGGCACTAACAGAGAAATTACATCTGAAAAAAATAGTTAGTAATCTACATGAAATGGTACGTAATTTGGTTTAGCCAGAATATATCTATCGGTATCACATAGTGAGAAAAAAAACACCAAATCACCTCCAAATCGTTGAGATGAAACTATTTTACTCCTTCTTTTTGATCAAGAGTATACTCTTGATAAAAAAGAAGGAGGAAGGAGTTACAGACAATAGGTATATTTAGAATACAAACGAAACTGATTTGGTTTTTTTACTTTTCAAAAACGTGTATTATTTTAATTATAAAAAAATAAAAATGCGAGTAGCGGAGTGGCGCGTAGAGGGGTAGTTAGCACAAGGTCATTGGCATGAATACAAGCATTAAAACAAACACAACAGCACAGCTACGTACAAAGGCGAGCCTATCCCAGAATTGGGTTCTCTAACAGCAAACCTCAATGCAATAGAGAGACTTGCAAATGAGTGTGAACAAGTGACTACGTATTTTCTGGCACTAAAAATAAAAGAAAACGTATAGCCACATCATCATCTGCCTAGCCTATTCCCAACTATATTGGGGTCGGCTTCCAGTCAAACCGAATTCAGCTGAATACATGTATTTTACGTAGAGCGTCTGCCTACCAGACCTCCATAACCTATTATCGGGGTAAGACGGTACTTCTTGGCAAGACTGGAGTCAGTTTACTGGCTTCTGACAATCCGTAACGACTGCCAAACGTAGACACCAAATTCATAAAAATATCGGGTGGCAATCAAGCTCACTGTAGCATATGGACATTGCAGATGCAAATGCAACTGCGTTGTCATCACTCGTCTATTGCAAACAAGTACCCCGAGTGTGTATCTATGTCTATAAATCTACAAACGGGAACACAGATGGCTGATCATCCTCATCATCTATTCAGATGTCCATTGCTAGACATAGACCTTCCCCAAGTGTCGCCACATCAATTTCGCAACCAACAGTTTACTGAGGTCTTCACAGATCATCGATCCACCTTGTAGAGAGGCCTTGCAACAATGCGTCTTCCAGTACGCGGTCACCACCAGAACCTGTTGACTCCATCGACTATCCGAGGGGCAATTCTACAATTCTCAGTCGCAATCTGTGAAAATAGCTTCAATTTCTGAACATTTTTGACAGATTGCGACAAACATGCGAATACGAACGTTGTAAAAAATAGTAAATTGGTACTTCTTTTTTAGTATTTTTGATTTTTTTAAATACTTTTTTAAGGTTCCGGAAAAAAAGGAACCCTTATAGGATCACTCGGGTGTCTGTCTGTCTGTCTGTCCGTCTGTCACAGCCAGTTTTCTCCGGATCCACTGGACCGATTCTGTTGAAATTTGGTACACATGGACTTCTATGACCCAAATACGGACGCGTTACGTAAATCATTAAATTTTTAGTATGGGTGTCACTTTTGGGGGTCAAACTAGAAAATGTAAAAAAAAAAGTTTTTTGAACAATATCGTGTGACATATCAAATGAAGGGACTTACTGTAAGGGTTTCAATTATATTTTTTTTATAATTTTAAAATAAACGATTTTGAAGTTATTCAAGAAATTAGACGAAAAATGACCATTCCCCCCCTTATCTCCGAAACTACTAAGCCTAAAATTTTGAAAAAAAAAATGGAGATAATAGATCTTTACCTAAAGATTACAGGAAAACCTATAAGAAGTCTGTAGTTTTAAAATAACATGTTAAAAAAATTCGACTCGCACTTGGCCAGTTTTTACTATTAATAGCACTCTTTTTAGAAAGCAATATGCCCTGACCACTGACACTTAGGCGCCCTAAGTGTCAGTGGTGAGACTTAGGGCGCCTTCAAATTTGCCACAAAATGCAGCGCTGCAGCTGCGCTGCCGCGCAGCAGACATTGGGAGAGTAACTGGTCACTTGGCGGCCAGAAAAAACAAAGGTTAGATATAATTTAAGTACCAACCTACAATTACGAAGATCATAATTGACAACTGTGTACTCTAGTCATCATCTGCCTAGCCTTTTCCCAACTATATTGGGGTCGGCTTCCAGTCAAACCGGATTCAGCTGATTACCAGTATTTTACGTGGAACGGCTGCCTACCAGACCTCCACAACCCATTAACTGGGTAACACGGTACTTCATGGCAAGACTGGAGTCGGATTTACTGGCTTCTGAATATCCATAACGACTGCCAAAGATCTACAGATGATAGCCGGGACCAACGGCTTAACGTGCTTTCCGAGGTACGGAGGAAACTCGGTGTCGGAATGTTAAGATCCCACCATCCACAAACCAACCTTGGCAAGCGTTGCTTAACCTTGAAGATCGATCCATGCGGCTGTTATTATTCAGCCACGAGCACCTCTCTAGCTCTACAGTCTAACTCAGAAACTAAGCTGATGGCAGCCATTACAGTTTAAAACTAGTACAGAGAACTTTATAATCGTTCCCCAGACAAAGTTTATGTTTATTCTAACATTTGACGTTAATTAGAAGTTATCGTGTTCTACCGCGATTAGCTATAACGTGGTAGACAAAGTTTTTTGCGCTAAATTTAGGTTTCGCTGAGTAATGTTTGGTACACGAATACATGTTGGGTTCTCGTGTCGGTATGAGCTGAACGAGTATAGTTCTTGCATGGTTCTTGCAGTGGTAATATTTTCTTGGTGATTCTTCTTTTTCCTTTTTTGATTCGATGGTTAAGTCCTTAGGCGCGCCGGTCCAGCGGTCAGAGTCCCGAGTTCTGCGTTCCGAGTTCACACTGCGATTGATCTAAAAATCTGGAGTTCAGTAATCTTAAGCAGTGATAACACGTCACACGCTCTTTTTACTGAAACCCAAATGTCACTCTAACTAAACCAAATGTCTCGCAAACCATAAAGAAAACGTTTTTCTCTCAATCTATACTCTATATTAATATATAAAGCTAAAGAGTTTGTTTGTTTGCTTGAACGCGCTAATCTCAGGAACTACTGGTCCGATTTGAAAAATTCTTTCAGTGTTAGATAGCCTATTTGTCTTGTTTATATATGATCACGCTAAAACCAATAGGAGCGGAGCAGTAATGAAAGTTGTAACGCAGACGAAGTTGCGCGGGTCAGCTAGTAATTCAATAAAGTTTTCGATCTCGTCGGACATCGTGAACTTCCAGCTATTGCAAAAAATAGAACTCTGACAGAACTCGAGTTCGCTTTGACCGTCGCGATCTATCTGTCATGTTTGTGTAGTATTCTAAGCCACCGCATAGATTAAAGTGAACGCGGAACGCTGAACTCGAAACTTTTTTTTTATTTTACTATATATACATACGTTTGACCACAATCTCACCTGATGGTAAGCGATGATGCGGTCGAAGATGGAGCACGTTTGCCTAGAAACAACCTATTCACTCTTTTCTTAAAGACTCCGAGGTTGTAGCTATCTGGAAACACAGACTCCGGCAGGGAATTCCACTCCTTAGCTGTACGCACTATGAATGTGTTCCCAAAACGTTTAGTGCGTGTGGGTGAGATGTCCACCATGTACCGGTGGCGCATCGCCGTTCGTCTTGTGGTCCGATGATGGAACGGGCTTGGCGGAATTAAATCATGCAATTCCGTTGCACACTCCCCAAAATGCAAGCGATAGAAAACCGACAGGCCAGCAACTCGGCGTCGATGCTCAAGGCTTTGGAGCTTCGACTCGACGAGCCTGTCATTACCGATGATCCTCTTGGCTCGTTTCCCAATTGACTCAAGGGCATCAAGCTGGTATCTGGCAGATCCGTCCCAAAGATGAGAGCAGTACTCCATACATGATCGAACTTGCGCTTGATAGACTCTAATATAACGATAACTAACTCTGACTGTTTAGACCGCGCGCAGTGGGGCCGGCGCCTGAGATGGCTTAAGACACAACGCAGGCGACGGCCAAAGTGAACGCGTGCTCTGTCGGAGTTCCATTTTTTCCAAAGGCTGGACAGTCACGACGTCTGACGAAATCGACAAGTTTATTGAATTAGTGAGAGACAAACGTTTTTTTTATGATTTGCGAGACATTTGGTTGAGAGTGACATTTGGTTTTCAGCAAAAGAGCGTGTGACGTGTTATTACTGCTGAACTCCAAATTTCTAGACCGTTTGCTGTGTGCATGCGCACAGCAGAGTGAACGCAGAACGCAGTTTTCGACCGCAGAACGCAGATTGCCTTGGTGGTGTGTTCGGCCCCTTAGATTGTTTGCGCCCAGTAGGTGGCTTCGTTAATTTCAGCATCGGTAGAATTTATTAAGATGACATGTGGAGTAAAGCAGTGAGAAAGTGGTGTCCAAGAACTGGTAAAAGGTATGCTGGTTGTGCGACAGCGAGATGCGCAGAGGACATTGTTGCTATCGCGGGTAGAACCTGGATGAGACTGGCACAGGAACGTGGGGATTTCCACAGGGAATGAGAGGCATATGCCCAGTTGTGAGCTGAGGCTGGGTTTCCATCAAATATGTGTGAGGATGCGTACATGTAGCGAGGGATATGTTTGTTAAGGCGGATTTTTTTTTAATTAAATTCCTGAGAGTAGCTGATTTTAAAATGAGAATCACGTCTAAACGGCTTGCCGTATTTTTTGGAAAAAATATATGTTACATTTGACTATTAAGATAAGATAAGATCATTTATTTGTCCAAAACATAAGTATACACTAAGCACTAAGCTATTCACAGTAATTATTAATAGAATTCTGGATTGTTTCAGGAACACGATTGTAACAGGTTCAGGAGTCGACCAAATATATGATGCCGAAATTATGGCAGTAAAGTCAACTGCTGTTCAATGTGAAATTGATTCACTCATCCTGTCTGGCTATAATCAAATATTATTCCTGAATTACAAAAATAATCCTTCATTGATGACATCGCGATCCCCCTGGAACTCTGGTTCCAGGGCAATGAGCAAGTTTTCACGTGTGTCACCGACGTCGACCCGAGTAAGTTCGCGATCTTAAAAACCGCGTACTATAAGTTCGTGCGTCTATCACCCACTTTACCTGAAGACATAAAAACAATGTATGTCCTTGAAGATACAAGAAACAAACAGCCATTCCTAGACTTAATAGACTTCGAAACCTTTCTCATGTTCTTGTCATATCGAAGTTATACGACCGGAAGAATGTTACCATTTACATACATGGGAAGTTTATTTCTGAGTCAACAAAATAAGTATGCTCTATTCTTTACGCTCTGGTCAAAAATGTAAACAAAGATGGTTTCTGCTTTCTTATGGAAATGAAGTATAAGGCTGCTCTCTCAAGAAATGCTGAAAAACGGCGTACAGATGAAGTAACTTTTCGGTGGCATTTACTGAGAAATTACATCTGAAAAAAATAGGTAGTAATCTAAATGATATAATTCGTATTTTGGTTTAGCCAGAATTTATGTATCGGTATCACATAATTAGAAAAAAAATACCAAATCACCTCCAAATGGTTGAGATGAAACTATTTTACTCCTTCATTTTTTAACAAAAGTCTAAAAAAAATATCTACTGCTTTGCAATACAAAGGAAAATAATTTGGTTTTGTTACTTTTTTAAAATATGTGTTATTTTTTTTATTATAAATTAAAAATGCGGATAGCGGAGTGGTGCGTAGTGTAGTAGCTAGCTCCGTTTATATGCACAAGGTCAATAGCAATGTTATTGCTCCCCGTCTTTTGCCTAACGAGCCAGCCCGCGCCGCTGAGCCTTTAGCTTTAAACTCTCCAAATAATAATGTCATGACCCAGCCTGTCCCTTGTATTTGTTTGCCTTGTTGCCTTAGCTGGGGGCTTTAGAGTCATATCTGAGACCACCACAGGCTAGCCCGGTTGAGTAGTAACCACCCTTTTAGAGGTGAACTACGAGTGGTCCGGTTAAAGCGTGTATACGAGCCTTAATGGCGTGCACTAGGAGAGGCCGAGTGGCGACTGCGTACCGGAAGACGTTGGAAGGCCCCCACACACACGGTGTACCGATGACCTGGTGAGGCCCGCGGGAAGCCGATGAATGCGAGACATACAGGACCAGTTATTATGGCGACACTTTGGGGAGGCCTATTTCCATAAGTGGACTGCTATAGGCTGATGATGATGGCAAAAACGATGATGTAATTATTTTTTTTTCTGTTTATACAACACAATGAAAATGGTACGGTGAGTAAAAATAACCCTCCTTCTGGCGCAGTCGAGTAAAAGAAAATACTTTATAGTATTTCATCAGAATCAGTTGTAGTACATCATTACATACCACACGTTCCAGGATATGGTCTACCCGTGCGCTAAGTTTTATCCAAAACCTTCAGCCGGTAAGACTTGCATAATATTATGAAGGTGCTCCCTAACAGGGTCTACTGCTACTGTTTTTTTTTAAATTTAAGCCTTTTGTTACCATCTTTTCTGAACATTGTTGAACGCAAAATAAATTAATTTATCATTATCATCATCATCATATCAGCCTAAGGACGTCCACTGCTGGACATGGGCCTCCCCAAGTATCACCATAATAACTGGTCCTGTACGTCTCGCATCCATCGGCTACCTGCGACCCTCACCAGGCCCTCACCTTGTGTGTGGGAGGCCTTCCAACGTCTTCCGGTACGCAGTCGCCACTCCAGAACTTTTCAGGCCCATCGACCATATTCTCTGTTCTGCAAGCAACGTGCGCTGCCCACTGCCTTCGGGCTATGTCGGTAACCTTGGAACCCAAAACTAAATCAGCAGCAAAACGTTGAAATGTGCCAAAAATGTTTTGTTCACAAAGTTGGCAATAGGCCAAAAATCTACTGTGTAGATTTTTATCTCCAAAGTATGAGTCAATAAATAATAGTAACATATTCTTCCAAACATATTCGTGTCGTCCTCAACTGTGTGTTTTCAGAATCAAGGGCGCACCTTGCACAGAGTTACGACTCATAGGGTTATTCGAGTTTGAACCCTAAAACTGTGAAAATAGGGTTGTAGTAAATGCATACCTTAGTTGGTATTCATGGGAACTTGACATCACATTTGGTTGATTTAACGCATGGGTTTGTATTTATAGGTGGTTTCATGAGTTTTCTATTAGAAGCGGGAACTTGAGTGGTCTGGGGTTCTACTATGACGTGCCTTTTGTTGGAAAATTCCGTTGAGAAAGAGGGTCTTGTATAGCGTCTCCCCCTTTTTTATGTATGGGAAATCATCAAATGACTCCTTCCGTTCTGGGCGGAGCAGAAGGGAGTGTCAGACTTTTACTGACTAAAACCCATCCGTGTTCCTCCTAATGCCCTTTGCGTTCCAGGGCCGCGGTGACTCTTTCGAATAAATTCCGCAACCTTAACAGGCACTGGTCCTAGCGGGCCCATCTCCGTCTCCCCCTACAACGGAATAATGATGGTTTTAAGACGGGAATGGAAGGCCCAGAGAAAGCGAGAAAATCAAAAAGGATGGCTGGTTCTTTGCTCAAAGAATTAACATTGCCATTCAACGTGGCAATGCTACCAGTCTTCTGGGCACGTTTTCGGATGACAGCGATGCGGAGGAATTCTGCGACGCCTCAGTATTTTGTTTATAAATACATATATATGGTCACGTTTAGTAGTAAATCAAAAGTAATTAGTTGAGGCCAGGCTTAGCCCAAGTCGGGAAAAAATGAGATAATGTTTTACAATTAGGCTATTTGAAATATACGATTTGATTTGATTTGATTTGATTTGAGGCATTTCTTAGTAGCAGCACAGTGTTTTTGAGGTTAGTACAATGCCTTCCTGAATCCGAAACACTCTGAGCTGGCCCACTTTCTTGGCATACACTTTTTAGGGCTCCGTTCCCGAATTGTAACCATCGTAAACATATTACTAAGACTCCGCTGTCTGTTCGTCCGTCTGTATTACAGCGGGTTGTATCTCAAGAACCGTAATAGGTAGACAGATGAAATTTTTACAGAGTGTATTCCTATTGCCGTTACGCTATAACAAAAAAACGTAAAAATTAAATAAAAATTAAAATTAAACATGTTTTTTTTTCAGTTTATGGTACGGAACCTTTCGTGAGAGAGTCCGACTCTCACTTTGCCGGATTATATAGAAGTTATCCGTCCGTCCGTCTACATGTCTGTCAGCGGGCTGTATCTCAAGAACCGTAACAGGTACACAGTTGAAATTTTGACAGAGTGTGTGTTTCTACTGTCACTGCAACAAAAATTAAATAAAAAATTAAAGGGCACTCTTAAATTTTTACACAATACCAGTGGATGTCACGCGGTTTCACCCGCGTAGTTCCTGTTCCCGTGGGAGTACGCGGATAATATATAGCCTATGTTACTCCCTGATAATATAGCTATCCAATGCTAAAATAATTTTTGAAATCGGTCCAGTAGTTTCGGAGCCTATTCAATTCAAACAAACAAATCTTTCTTCTTTATAATATTAGTATAGACAAGAAACGTGTTTTTTTCTGGTACGGAAACCTTTGTGTGAGAGTCCAACTCGCACTTGACCGGTTTTTATACACACCTTTTGCTTACCTAAAGCTGACCAAATCACGCTTGCCAAACCCACACCCATCATATCAGCCGAAAGACGTCCACTGCTGGACATAGGCCTCCCCCAAAAGGGCGGGTTTGCCATAATCGCCATGCTTGGCAGGCGGGTTGGCGATCGCAGTGTATGGTGTTGATTTTTACAGAGAACGCTGCTGCCCATTCTCTTGCGAGTCCCTTAGTCGCCTCTTACGACACCCACGGGAAGTGATGGGATGGTATTATTCTTTTACGGCACCATACGGCACCGGCCGACACCATACGGCTGACAAACCCACACCCAAATCCTTCCAAACAATATTAGCACAAGGTCAACAAATTCGTCACCCCCCACACCCTGTTTTAGTACCCTGTGTAAAGGCGTTACCTTACTTCATAAAACGGTGACATAATTATTTAAATGTTTGGCCAGGTCATGGCACGGTAAGGTGGGGTTGGGTGAAGATATAGTATAGTTTTTTTATAGTTTGGTGACGTCGTATTGTATGACACAATCTGTACGTAAATACAGATCGTTATGTGCTTAAATATAATTCGACACACCCTTTTTTAGGGTTCCGAACCAAAAACGGAACCCTTATAGGATCACTCGGGAGTCTGTCTGTCACAGCCAGTTTTCTCCGGATCCACTGGACCGATTCTGTTAAAATTTAGTACACATATGGATTTTTGTGACCCAAACACGGACGTGTTACGTAAATTTTTATTGTATGGGTGTCACTTTTGGGGGTCAAACTAGAAAGTTATAAAAAAAAGTTTTTTGAACAATATCGTGTGACATATCAAATGAAAGGGCTTACTGTGAAGGTTTTAAATATATTTTTTTCATAATTTTAAAATAAATGGTTTTGAAGTTACTTATGAAATTAAATGGGGGGGAAATGGTAATTTCCCCCCCATTTAATTTCATTTATCTCCGAAACTACTGAGCCTAAAATTTTGAAAAAATGGAGGTAATATATCTTTACCTATAGATTACAGGAAAACCTATAAGAAATCTATAGTTTAAAATAACATACTAAAAAAAAATCGTTCGGAACCCTTTGCACGCGAGTCCGACTCGCACTTGGCCAGTTTTTTTAAGGATGGAAATTCAGTGAGTCCTACCGCTCTAGGTGAAGCAGGGAGCGATAGACTCTTACTGACTAAAACCACTAAACCCCATTTGTGTTCCTCCTAATGCCCTTTGCGTTCCAGGGCCGCGGTGACTCTTTCGAACAAATTCCGTAACCAATTCGTTACACCCTGGACATATAAGTAATTAGGTTACCAACCGTGCTTTAATATAGAGTTTTGTACTTATTCTGTTTTGTTTAGATGTATCTAATTAGTAGGACACATTGCTCGCAAAACAGATGGTCGATGGGGCCGAAAAGTTCGAGCGCGTACCAGGGCCTCAAGTCTGCTATTACAATAGTGTCAAAATGGTCTATCATTGATTTCATAAAGATCGATTTTGAGAAGTTACGCCAGATTTCTTTTATATATGTTTTTACATATTAATTATTAATTTGTCATTACGTACGAGATTACCATTCTATGCCATTTCTTTCAATGGAGTGTCAGTGGTTGCCCATTGGAAAGTCATAATGACGCTCCTATATTAGTAGACTACCAAACTAGTCAAAATCGACCATTATGAAATCAATGATAGACCATTTTGACACTATTGTTATAGCAGACTTGAGGCCCACAGAAGACGTAACGTTGGAAGGCCTCCCACAAGGTGGACCGATGACCTGGTGAGGTTCACGGGCAGCTGATGGATGCGAGACGCACAGGACTGGTTGTTGTGGCGACACTTGGGGAAGGCCTATGTCCAGCAGTGGTTTTTCGGCTGATATGATGACTTTATAATCTTCAAAAGTAACAGGTGACAGCGGCTATAGTACTCTATTTATTTGAATCTAATTTTGAATATATAATTGAACGAATTCTTGAGAAAATTTTGGGAAATTTTGTTTAGCATTTATAAAACTATTTTCAAAACAATCATAAATGCTTATGTTTTGTAAAAAGTTCTGTTAAACACCAAAACAATAAAACAATGGAGTGCACGAACCTGACTCACACTTGGCCGGGTTTTAAACTCGGTTAAAATCTGATCATCAAATCGTGCTGGCTGAAATATGAATCATAAACTCTGGAGATTCAGGGAAACTCTAAATATTTTTACTAGCTGACCCGCGCGACTTCGCCTGCGTCACAATTTTCATTACTGCTCCGCTCCTATTGGTCTTAGCGTGATGATATATGCTATCTAACACTGAAAGAATTTTTCAAATTGGACCAGTGGTTCCTGAGATTAGCGCGTTCAAGCAAACAAACTCTTCTGCTTTATATATTAGTATAGATATAGATGAAAAACACCACGAAAAAATAGTTAAGAAAAATATAGAAAAAAAAAATAAAAAGAAAAAAAAATCAAGAAAAAGGTGTAGTCCATATTATGAAAAACATCACTACCACTGAACATCACGTCAATTCTGGTAACTTCTAAATAATCCATCAAAGTGAGGGTCGGACTCTCTCACGAAAGGTTTCGTACCTACCATAAACCGAAAAAAACACGTTTCTTGTATGAGAGCCCTTTAATTTATAATGTTATTTATTTTTTAATATTTTTAGAGTTCCGAAAAAAAAGGAACCGTTATAGGATCACTCGGGTGTCTGTCTGTCTGTCCGTCTGTCACAGTCAGTTTTCTCCGGATCCACTGGACCGATTCTGTTGAAATTTGGTACACATTTGGACTTCTATGACCCAAACACGGACGCGTTACGTAAATTATTAAATTTTTAGTATACACTTTTGGAGGTCAAACTAGAAAAAAGTTTTTTGAACAATATCGTGTGACATATCAAATGAAAGGTCTTACTGTGAGGGTTTAAAATAAATAGTTTTGAAGTTATTCAAGAAATTAGATGAAAAATGACAATTCCCCCCCTTATCTCCGAAACTACAGAGCTGAAAATTTTGAAAAAAAAATGGAGATAATAGATCTTTACCTAAAGATTACAGGAAAACCTATTAGCAGTCTGTAATGTTAAAATAACATGTTAAAAAAATTAATTCGTTCGGAACCCTTTGCACGCGAGTCCGACTCGCACTTGGCCAGTTTTTTGTTATAGCGTAGCGGCAATAGAAATACACACTTTGTGAAAATTTCAACTGTCTACCTTTTACGGTTCTGGAGATACAACTCGCTGTAAGACAGACGGACGAACGGACAGCAAAGGCTTAGTAATAGAGTTCCGTTGGTTACCCTTCGCATACAGAACCGTAATAATCATGCACCATCAATAAGCTCATCTAAAAACATCACAAAAGGTAAAGATCATAAAAGAACCATAAACACAAAAAAAAAACAATAAGACCTCACGCCATTATGAACACTTCAAAACTGTTACTCACAGAACCTCAACAACAAAGGCTACAGACAAACACTTCTTCTTTCTAAAACAAAGGTTCTCGCACAAAAATAAACACTTCGTTCGGAACAGCGCCGCGGTTCCTAATTAGCAGCCACCTTTAGATAATGTACTGAGAACCATAGACCTAGCAATTGTTTTAAAACAGGGATATTTTCTGCTAATGACATTGTTTAAGGGAATATGCATGAAAAAATATGAACTATCTATACAATTTATCAAAAAACATACAAAAATATAATATTAATAGTCAAAATAGAATCGAAATTACTCGAAAAACAAACGATATATAATTATTTTAAACAAATATATCTGTCCCTCTCACTAAAACGCTGTTATGTATGGCAGCTGTGTAGGAGTCATGGACTTTGACGTCAAGGTTCATATCGGACTTCTCTTTCTAATTGTAATCTTTGAAGTTTTATAACTTCATCGCTGATGAAGGTATTTAAAAAATAATTTCATGATTGTTTACTAGAGCTAATAAGTATTTCATTTTGCAAATAAAAAAATCACATTTATATTCCCTATAAAATTATTACTATTCCTATTACTGAAAGATGCTGTTCCAAATTGAAAGTTGACGACGAAATATCTACTAATTTAAATGAAAATCTGTCTATAGTCCCCGCCACGAGAATCTATAAATTTTGTATACACACATTCAATTGTTTCAAATGTTTTTTCCATGTGTCAGACGCGTTCCAGTACCACAAAACATTAGACGACAGCTCTTTATACCGATAAAATATAACCCTACTAAGTGAAAATACTCGTTACTTCCGTATTACATGTATGTTACTTCGAGTTGATTGATTTTGGGATTATTTGTTGTCGCTACGTAGCTTAGTAGATGTTCTTTGTTTACAAAATTTATAGCTTCTCGTGACGGGGACTATAGTAAACGCATCAGTTGAGAATGGCTTGATAAAGTTTATTAATATTCAAAATAAGGTTTAAATTAAAAGGATTAATATAAAAAGCTGCCCAGAAAATAGGGTAATCTGCAAGGAAAACTGCAAGTGTTGCTAAATTCGTTCGAAAGAGTCACCGCGGCCCTGAAACGCTAAGGGCATTAAGAGGAACATGGTTTTTAGTCAGTAAGAGTCTGACACTCCCTTCAGCTCCGCCCAGAGTGGGAGGAGTCATTTAATGATTTCCCATCTTAAAAAAAGGAAAACTGCAAGTGCATTTATTTGTGGGTCAGTTGGACCGCATAATTTTCACTATCAATTTTAATTAACTCACTCTATTGTATTCCTCTGTTAGACACTGGTCTCCCCGATCGTCGCCATTTTAACCGATCATGTGCTAACTAGAGAAGAAGGTCAATTCTACAATTTCTAAGCAAGGTTCGCATTCGAATTTCAAAAAAGCCTCAAAAAAAAATATTTGAGGCTTTTTGAAATTTGAATCGGCCAGTATGCGTACAGCTAAGGAGTGAAATACCCTGCCAGAGTCTGTGTTTTCTGATAGCTACAATCTGGGGTCTTTAATTCAAGAGTGAATAGGTTACTTCTAGGCAAGTATGTTTCATTATCGACCAAAAATCATTGCTTTACATCAGGTGCGATTATAGCCTATTAATTGGCGAGTCTATCTAATACTAATAAAAAACAAGCACTAAGTTCTAATTCCCGACCCGTTGCTTAGAAAATTCCAGCTCAGCCCTCAATACAGAACCCAGGATAAAATTCTATCTATGACAACATCCCCAAAGAATGCAGTTACATCGTACCTATGACACCACTCACAAAGGCATTTAAATAAATTCATTTAAATCTTCTCTGTACCTTCCAAGTGACACATTCATATTATATCCTTTTACTTTTAGTTTCTTAGAAGTGTTAGCATACGCGCTTGCTGTAAAGTTTGTGGCGCACTGGGCTTTTAATTTTTTTCTTTATTTAAATGATATTGATTTTTTAAATAGGTTGCTATAACACTTGTACAAGTCAATCTTTTTTGGTCAATTTAATGAATAGTCAAAAAAATACGAGAGTTGTTAAGTGCTTTTCACCTTTTCTTTTTTTTTATTTGTGATGGGTTTGGTCTTGACTCTAGTCTAGTACAGAGATGACACAGACTAAGTCTACGATGGAACGAGATTACCCAGAAGGAGTCTATTCACTCTGACTTTGAAGAGATTAGGGTTGTAAGCGTTTGGAAACACAGACGCAGGCAGAGAGTTCCACTCCTTTGCTGTGCGCAATATAAAAGACGTTTGGAAACGCTTAGTGCGAATTGGTGGAACAGCAAATGTTAAAAATGTTCTTTCAGTCCCATGTCACAACAATCGCTTGCCCTCCAATCAATCCAAGGTCGCTGCAAAATGTTTCTTCTTCTCATCGACAATATCATTCCCTTTCTTGCCGTATATCGGCTTTCACACTTTCCGTCTATCGTGTCTTTGGACTTCCGCTCCTCTCATTATGTTTAAACTCTAAATTTCTTTCACTACATTTTCCTCATTCTTCTCCGTCACCTCATTCATACCAATACTATGAAAACCGACTTGGACACAACTTTTCAATTACGGTGCCACTTCTCTTCCATCCATTCCTGTAACATCATACACAACTCATAGCATTCCCATTTCTAGCCATATTCTTTCATTCATCAGTTTTCCT
The DNA here is from genome assembly GCA_947578705.1 of Lacanobia wlatinum. Taxonomy (NCBI): domain Eukaryota; kingdom Metazoa; phylum Arthropoda; class Insecta; order Lepidoptera; family Noctuidae; genus Lacanobia; species Lacanobia wlatinum. Next base: position 18,166,028 of record OX388046.1, on the reverse strand, counting down.
TACATTCAGATCCTTATAGGAAAGAACCCGTCTTCTCTCTCTACTATCGGCTTATCTCAGGAACCTGGTTCGAATTCAAAAATTCTTTTAGTTTTGGAAAGCCCATGTATCGAGGAAGGCTATATATTATTGCACTATGACCAATTGGAGCGGAGCGGAAAATGTGACACAGACGAAGTTGCGCGGGTCAGCTAGTTCTATTATATACGTGAAAGTTCATGAGGATGGGTCCTTTCGCAAAAACTACAGAACAGTTTTTGATGAAACTTATGTTTTCGATAAATAGGATGTTTGTATTATGAACCTTAATTTAAGTAACGTGTATCGATGTGTTTTGTATGTCTCCAACCTGACTAGAGTTAACTTTTGCTACAATGTAAAGAAGTTGCAAATGTTCTGTTCCTTTTATTTCGAATGTGCTAACCTTTCGTTTTTAGATAAATTTATTTTAACGCTAAATGAGGAAGGAGTACTTATACTTTGCAATCCAAAGTGAAAATAACACTCAACATCAATATTGCACTGTAGATTTCTAAGAATAGTATGATAGAACTAACTTCTGCGAGTGCTTCTAAAATTAGGTATCCCACTGGGACTTAAAGTGGGCCCACAAAATACATAGTTTGAAATCAGAATAAAAAAAAACCGACCAAGTGCGTGTCGGGCCACGCGCAGTGTAAGGTTCCGTAGTTGCAAGTCACAATAATTGATACCTTTTTTTAGGTTGGTCGACTATTACTCATTAACTTGTAAAGCCTATTAATTTCGTTATACATGCTACTACCATGAATATTACACGTCTCCAAAAACAATCGTTTAGCTCAAAGAGGTACAATTGTCTCTAGCAAAAATTGGCACTTCAGCTTAATATTTCGCAAACGGATCCTTCAATGGAAAAATGGTTTTCGCACAGCCTCAATATTTTTAAACTTTGTAGCACAGACAAGACAAAATTCTATAGAAGACGTACCGTGAGGACCACGGTGAGGACAGTCCATTACTAGCCAAGTGACGTTCTGTCAGCGGTAGCGTGGTGAAAGCGATTGTCAAAACGTCAAAAATGTATGGGATTGACAAACGCTGTCAAAATGTCACAATACTTTTATTTTGGCATTTCGATAGTGACGTTTGCTGACACAATGACTTATGTGTATAGCCTTTGCTTGTGATTAAGCCGTTGTTTTATTTTCATCCAAATTCATTAAGTTGGAGACACGTGATTTATGAATAAACATCGAAACATGTAAGCTTTCACGTAGGGTTGTAGGCTTTAGGCGCAACATTTGACTAGACTTCTCATAACTTTGGTAACTTTCACTTCAACCAATTTTCGTAATTAAAATGCGTTCAAATTGTATTCTATACTATTTTTCATTTATGGTAAGCAGAGCCGTTGTCGACTATTCTGCCCATGACATAAGGAAATTGAAAAACAAAACAAGTGCGAGTCGGACTCGCACATGAAGAGTTCCGTACCACAAACCTTAATTTTATTATTTGTTGTTGTAGCGGCAATAGAAATACACAATCTGTGAAAATTTCAACTGTCTACCTATTACAGTTCTTGAGATAAAACTCGCTGACAGATGGACGGACGGACCGACGGACGGACGGACAGTGGAGGCTCAGCAATAGGGTTCCGTTGACTACCCTTTGGGTACGGGACCCTAAAAAGCAAGTGTGCATGTTGTAAACGTACAAATTAAAAAATCAATAATCATCTCAGCGACAATAAAGTCAAAATGTAAGGTAACTAGAAACGTTTTTGACAGTTTGCATATGAGGGCCAATTGTACTAATATTTAAATAACGTTCGCATTCGCATGTGAGTCGCAAACTGTCATTTTTTGACAGTTTGCGACTGAGCTGCGAATGTGAACGTTGCTTGAAAATCTATATACATATAATAAAATCGTAGACTAACCGTGTCTGTACATTGAATATTTTTGCATGAAAATTACACAGAAAACTCAGGAAAAAGGTATAAAACACAAAAATGCAATTTTTGAAATTTTTGTCTGTTTGTCTGTTTGTCTGTTTGTCTGTGCGTTTGTGGGAGCATCACGCTTAAACCACAGATTAGATTGCAAATCTAAGTACTTAAAAATATTAAGTGATAAACCGAGTAACATTTAGCGTTTATTTCATCAAAATCGACCCACAAAATCAAAAGATATTGAATTTTTAAGTTTAGGAAGAAACTTCCTAATGTATTCTGATGAGTCAGAGCGCCATCTATTGAGAAAAATAAAATGCACGAAAGCATTCTAAATTGTTGAGTTATTTGTGAAACTTTTAAAACGTGGCAAAATATGAGTGATCATTTTATACCTTTTCGTTATTGATCGATACAATCGATCCACAAAATCAAAATATATTGAATTTTTAGTTTAGTAACAAACTTCCTTATTTTTATTCTGATTAGTCAGAGCGCCATCTATTGATGGACCAAAAAAATGCATGAAAGCATGAATGTTACACCAAAACACATTGATTGAGTTATTTGTGAAACTTTTAATACGTAGACGTAGCAAAATAAAAGTAAACATTTTAATACCTTATCGTTATTTACCGTTACATACGGGCTTCTTATTTAACGTCTTCCGCTGCCAAATATTTTGTCAGTTTACTTGGTCGATAGATGGCGTTGCACTGATGACGCGTTTTTCTGAATTGCGGTGTTAAGATTTTCCGCTGGAGAATGAGCTCACACAATTTCTAAACACAGTCGTGTTTCGAAGGAATTTCGGTTTGGTCTAATAATAATAAGGTACCGTACCAAAGGTGGTCACGGTGACGGGAGCGATCGATTTTGGTGGGGCTACTCTCTAAGTCCGAAGTCCGAAGTTTCGGGCTTAGTTGCGGACGTATTCTACTACGTATCACCTACAGACTTACGATTAGTCCCGAACCCGAACTAAGAATGAATGACAACACGATTTCACAGTAACTGTCAAATCGTGTTATAGTTAGTTCTCATTGGTTAGGTGATACGGAGTGGAATTTTTTTTTTTTTTTTTCTATAGATAGGCATACGTTTGACCACTATCTCACGTGATGGTAAGCGATGATGCGGTCGAAGATGAAGCACGTTTGCCTAGAAGCAACCTTTACACTTTTGTCTTAAAGACTCCCAGGTTGCCCGCAACTAAATTTTTAATTCGTGCTAAGTATCAAACGGTTCGATTTGCGAGCCAAGGCAAATTATAGGGTTCCGTGCCAAAGTTGCTAATGGGACCCTATTATTTAAGCCTTCGCGTACGATTTTGATTCGTGCAAAACCAGTCGATTTTTAGGGTTCCGTACCAAGTTTGCTAACGGAACCCTTTTTTTTAATAAGCCACCACTGTCCGTCTTCCTTCAGTTTATGCGTTTTATTTCTGTCTTGCTAATATAAAAAATGTCTTCTAGAAAAAGGTCGAATCTTTCACAATATAGCAAAATTCTTTATTCTTAATCTATACATATAATAAAATCGTAGACTAACCGTGTCTGTACATTGAATATTTTTGCATGAAAATTACACAGAAAACTCAGGAAACAGGTATAAAACACAAAAATGCAATTTTTGACATTTTTGTCTGTGCGTTTGTGGGAGCATCACGAATAAACCACAGATTGGATTGCAAATCTAAGTACTTAAAAATATTAAGCAATAACCCGAGTAACATTTAGCGTTTATTTCATCGAAATCGACATACAAAATCGAAAGATATTGAATTTTTAAGTTTAGAAAGAAACTTCCTAATGTATTCTGATGAGTCAGAGCGCCATCTATTGAGAAAAATAAAATGCACGAAAGCATTCTAAATTGTTGAGTTATTTGTGAAACTTTTAATACGTGGCAAAATAAAAGTGATCATTTTTATACCTTTTCGTTAGTTGTCGTTACAATCGATCCACAAAATCAAAATAAATTGAATTTTTAGTTTAGTAAGAAACTTCCTACTGTATTCTGATCAGTCAGAGCGCCATCTATTGAGGAGCCAAAAAATGCATGAATGTTACACCAAAACACATTGATTGAATTAATTGTGAAACTTTTAATACGTAGACGTAGCAAAATAGAAGTAAAAATTTTAATAACTTATCGTTATTTACCGTTACATACGGGCTTCTTATTTAACGTCTTCTACTGCCAAATATTTTGTCAGTTTACTTGGTCGAAAGATGGCGTTGCACTGATGACGCGTATTTCTGAATTGCGGTGTTAAGATTTCCCGCTGGACCTCACACGATTATCAAACACGGTCGTAGTTAGTAGGAATTTCGGTTTGGTCTCTGTAAGGTCTTTAACTGTTAGGGACCAAAATTGCTGAAATCTCTGAGTCGTGCTGGTTTCGTTTAAAGTGCTTTTATCGTAGAGTCTTAAACTGTTTTAGTTTTGCGAAGTACTGGACGGTTCGACTTGCGGATCTGGGGGGCTACTCTTTAACGAAATCCGTAGTTTCGGGCTAGGTTGCGGGCGGGCATTTTCTACTCCGTATCACCTAACCACTGAGAACTAATGATAACACGATTTGACAGTTACTGTGAAATCGTGTTGTCATTCATTCTCAGTTCGGGTTCGGGACTAATCGTAAGTCTGTAGGTGATACGGAGTAGAATACGCCCGCCCGCAACTAAGCCCGAAACTACGGATTTCGTTAGAGAGTAGCCCCCCAGGCCTGTAGGGTTCCGTACCAAAGGTGCTGACGGGACCCTACTGCTAAGCCTCCGCGATTGATTCCGTTTAGAGCGAAGCAACGAACCGTTCGATTTGCAAAACAAGGCTAATAATAATTTAAGGTACCGTACCAAATATGGTCACGGTGACGGGAGCGATCGATTTTGGGGGGCTACTCTCTAAGTCCGAAGTCCGTAGTTTCGGGCTTAGTTGCGGACGTATTCTACTCCGTATCACCTACAGACTTACGATTAGTCCCGAACCCGAACTAAGAATGAATGACAACACGATTTCACAGTAACTGTCAAATCATATCATTAGTTCTCAGTGGTTAGGTGATACGGAGTAGATTTTTTTTTTATTATGGATAGGCATACGTTTGACCACTATCTCACCTGATGGTAAGCGATGATGCGGTCGAAGATGGAGCACGTTTGCCTAGAAGCAACCTGTTCACTTTTGTCTTAAATACTCCCAGGTTGCCCGCAACTAAGTTTTTAATTCGTGCTAAGTATCAGACAGTTCGATTTGCGAGCCAAGGCAAATTATAGGATTCCGTGCCAAAGTTGCTAATGGGACCCTATTATTTAAGCCTTCGCGTACGATTTTGATTCGTGCGAACCAAGTCGATTTTTAGGGTTCCGTACCAAGGTTGCTAACGGAACCCTATTTATTAATAAGCCACCGCTGTCCGTCTTCCTTCAGTTTATTCGTTTTATTTCTGTCTCGCTAATATAAAAATGACTTCTAGAAAAAGGTCGAATCTTTCACAATATAGCAAAATTCTCAAAGTCGGGTTTGTTCGAACACTTTTCTAACTAACTCGAGAACGGCTCGACCGATTTTCATAGTTTTTGTGTTTTATTCCGGACGAAGACTAGCTATGGTAGGTAGGTAGAGTAGCCATTTGACGGGAGCGAAGCCGCGCGGGTCAGCTAGTTAGTACAATAAATTGGCCCTCATATTTTTCAGATTTTTCTGGGATAAAAGTAGCCTATGGCACTTAGCAAGTGTATCTTTCAGTTAATCGATTTTCATAAACAGATCAGTACTTCCTAATACACCACCACCAAACAATTTTACCTCTATTATTTTAAATATTAGCATTTTATAATAAACTAGCTTTTGCCCGCGACTTCGTACCTTCGACTTCGTGACTTTTCTCATTTCCGTAAGATCTTCGGGAAATCCTCTTTTAGTGCTTCCCTACACTCTCCAAGGAACCTACATGCCAAATTTCAACTTTTTGCGACCAGTGTTTTCGTCTGTACGTTGTCTGTCAGTCACTTACTCACTCAGTAATGGAAGAATTTTATATATTACTAGTGGACGTCACGCGGTTTCACCCGCGTAGTTCCCGTTCCCGTGGGAGTACGGGGATAAAATATAGCCTATGTTACTCCCTGATAATGTAGCTATCCATTGCTGAAAGAATTTTTCAAATCGGTCCAGTAGTTTCGGAGCCTATTCATTTCAAACAAACAAACAAATCTTTCCTCTTTATAATATTAGTGTAGATTAGAATGTTGCTAGTCCCTACATGGTGTTTACCACTTTGCACCAGGTTAATAAAGCCTTTCAAAGGCCACTAAATTTTCGTTTTTATGCATTTAATTGAATAAAAATTCAGTGACCCATGAAAGACCTTTCCAACTATTCCACTTGCTTGCACAGGCAAGTAAACTTTAATGCAGTGTGTCTAGCCAGTTACCTATAAAAGTAATAGTGGTCATGTTCTATACCGAAGCACAGTTCGAATAAACCTTTTGCATAGCAACGAGAGGCATAATGATTAGGTCTATATGGTCTACAGCCTCTTCGGCTAACCTCGGCTATTCTCGGCTATGCTCGGCTGTCAGTCTACATCACAGCGGCACTAACCATCACATTATCTAAAAATAGCGCCACAATAAACACAAAACAATTTCTTTTTTTTAAATACGAAAAAAACCGAACTTTTTTTACAAAACCGTTGCACTTGCGCATCACATCATACGACTTAGCTATTGTTAAACGGGTTTTTAGCGGGAGTCAACAGCACTATCAATGCCTCTTTTACTCATATTAGAAATTATATATCTGTCTCTTTTGCTCGCGGTGTCGTGTTAAGGATGGAGGCACAGGAGACGTTTTTTTATTTAAATTTGAATAAATTTACACTTTTAAAGAAAGGTTTTGAGTTTATAGGGTTTTTGAACTCTTGCGCACTCCGTCACATTGTGGTGCGATTATAAAATCGATGTTATGGCGTTTATAACTGTACGACTTTTATTACGATAGTGTGATTGGCACCTTGATATTGGTTATTAGTTTGACAATAAATCTTTTAGATAAAAGCTTTGGGAACCTGTTTTGTTGGTGATTAAAGGAGGAAAGAACTGGCTTCGTGGATGACTTATGATGTACTGATTGATTTGATGATCGTAAGCGAATTAGTAACTTATCTAGGAGTTTCGAAGTTGACGTAAAAATACAGTATTAAGAGGGGACTCGGGTCGGTAACTCTGGGGCCTTTCTCCATACAAACGTATTTCGCTGTTTTCGTTGTAAATAATACTGCTAGAGCAATATTTTTTTTTCCAAAAAATATAGATCGAATTAATTACGTGCCTCTACCATTTTCTTTTTTCCAAAACATACTTACTTAAAGAATTATGACAATCCAAAAACCAGAAAAATCAGCCCGTTTTTACCGCCATGTTCAGACGACTATCAGACAAATTTGATAAGTTTAAAAAAAAAATAGAAAATAATAGAAGCATTGATATAGTCTTCCTCTAAATTTTGATAGTTAATTTTTATAGATCAATCCAGTTTTGAAGAATAAAACAGCGGACTACAAAACGTCTTTTGGTCAGTGTTTTTTATAGGTAAAATCAGCCTCTGCTGCAGTTGTCGCTTTGGCACTTTACTTGATAGGGCGCAGCGCGAAGGCATCGGCAATAGTTTCATCAAATTCCTCGGGACTAGAGTTCCCTCTTAAGCTCTCGTTTAACTTAGACATGCGGTAAAAAGGCCACTTTAGCAAAATCATATTAGGATCTTAATATTAATCATACAACAATCTGTCAATTTTTATTGTCATCTTTATTGCTAACTACCACTTCGCCCGCGACTCGACGGCGCTGCACTATTCTTAAGGATCCCTAATTTTTTTCTAGACAAATTATGTACTAAACCTTACTTGAAAACCACTCTATCCGTTGGTGAAACAGTATGAAAATCGGTGCAGTAGTTTTTGAGTTTATCGCGAACAGACGCGCGGAGGACATTGTTAACCCCCGATCCAAAAGAGGGGTGTTATAAGTTTGAGCGCTATGTGTGTCTGTCTGTGGCACCGTAGCTCTTAAACGGGTGAACCGAATTGGATGCGGTTTTTTTTTATTTGAAAGCAGGTTTTCTAGCTATGGTGGGGACCGCTAATAATATATTATAGAGGTACTTAACAAATACAAAAAATTGCGGTCTCCCGAGGCGAAGACGCTTGGCCCAAAGAATCGTACCTATATTAAATTAAAAGGATCAATACGTATTATTTTTCACTTTTTAAAGTTATTTTTTAGCCGGGTTTTTTTTTATAATACGTAGTGACTAAAGCATTTGGTTCAAGGTTGATTGACAGTTTCGGGTAGCGTGATGTGCTGGCTGATTCTACTATAGTAGCCTTTATAGACCCGCTGTTTCCTTAGGGATCTTAGTAAAAAAAAGGTTTAGCTAGAAAAAAACTGGCCAAGTGCGAGTCGGACTCGCGTGCAAAGGGTTCCGTACGATTTTTTTTAATATGTTATTTTAACACTATAGACTTCTTATAGGTTATCATGTAATCTATAGCTAAAGATCTATTATCTCCATTTTTTCCAAAATTTTAGGCTCTGTAGCTTCGAAGATATGAACGGAATGGCCATTTTTCGTCTAATTTCTTGAATAACTACAAAACCATTTGTTTTAAAATTATGAAAAAAATACAATTAAAAGCCTCAGGGCCCATTCATTGATATGTTGTTGATATGTCACACGATATTGTTCAAAAAACTTTTTTTACAACATATATTTTCTAGTTTGACCCCCATACTAAAAAAAAACATAATTAACGTAACACGTCCGTATGGGTCACAGAAGTCCATATGTGCACCAAATATCAACAGAATCGGTCCAGTGGATCCGGAGAAAACAGCTGTGACAGACGGACAGACAGACAGACGCCAGAGTGATCCTATAAGAGGGTTCCGTTTTTGTTCGGAACCCTAAAAACGGCTATTGAAATGATGACAAGTAGTAATGCATGGACCCCAAATAAATTGTAAGGAAAGGAGGATGAAAATAATGGAGAGTAGGTAGAGCTTCTTGCCATTCAGATTATTTTTCGAATTTTATATATTAAATCGGTAACTGGAGTAGGTCTTTTATCACCCTAACTAAAGTATTTACATGCGTAGCGAACAACTGTGATTTTTTGACATTAACATGCAGTGCTATGGATATTTTGAATGATATGGGAGGACAATCAAATTCCAAGATCATTATCAGGAACTGCACTACTAAGTGTCAATACCGTCTCGAGAAAGGAATAGTGCTATTCGTTCTGTCTGTAAAGCCCATTCTCTCTACGACATCGCTATCGTGATGGGTCTAAGACATCTTAGTAGGGCTTCTGGGTAAGCTCGCTCCATCGTCGACTTTGTCTCTGTCACCTCTGACCTAGACTAGAGTCAAGAGCAAACCCATCTTAAGAAAAAAAAAACTTGAGAGGTGTCAAGGGACACCCGGATGGAACGAAGTTCCTTTCGATTAATTAGTGAAGAATTTGTAATTTTTTTTTTAAGTTATAATTTTTTTTTTTTTATTATTATTAACAAACATAATGTAATATAAACTTAATCAGTAGGCTCAATTTTAGTAATTGTCAAAATAACTGGCTTGCTTTCTATGAGAGAGCGAGAGAGACAGACAGAGAAACACGCGCACGCCGCACGGCTTACAACTATAGCAAAAAGTGTCGTTACAACTTTTGGTCTTAATTTTTTCCGTCTAGCCCCCTTTCGCAACGCGCGATAAGGAACTTCGTTCCAAAAACAGGTCAAGAGCGAGTCGGACTCGCGCACCGAGGGTTCCGTACCATCATAATAACATAAAACGTGAATTGTGTCTAAATTTTCATCGGCGAGGCCTATCTTCGTTAGAGAATTTTTATACTGCGGTGTATATTGCAATTTTAGATCAGCACCATCTCTTGACCGATAGTGGAACTAATGTATTTTTTGTTGATTTCTGAAAAATTGTGCTATTTAGAGACATCTTATTATTTTTCCTGTAATTTTTACGTAAACTACTATCACATAGAATAATTTCCAATTTTTCTCGTTACAAACTTCTGAGATAAGGGAGGCGGAATGGTCAATACTTTCACATTTTTCATCAAAAAAAGAAAAAATGTATGAGAATGTGCAATTAGCGTTCTTTCATATCCACATACCCTAGTAGCCCCACTTCAAATTTTTAGAAAACCCTTTCAGTCGCTGTTACAAAAAAAAAAAACATACATTTTTATTCTCTCTTATTTGCAAAATAGTCGAGCAAACGTCGTCTAGAACTATTCCAAATTTCCAGTTGAGAGCATTAGTAGTTCTTGAGATATCCAGCTGTGACAGACGGACAGACTTAGTCACACCATAAGGGTTCCTTTTTACATTTTGGTACGTAACTCTAAAAAAGGATCACGTGAGATTCCGACAAAGTTTGTCAAGCCCATACAGTTTTGACGTTTTGATAATCGCCGTCGCCCCCACGCTACCTCTGACAGAATGTCATTTGTCTAGAGCCTCAGCTCGTTATAAATGACCGACTGACCATCTGACTGATCTTCATTTATTTCTTACTTACACTGTTTTTAGGGTTCCGTAGTCCTGACAAGGAACCCCAAAAATAGTTTAAATAATACAACCTGTAACAAAATAAACGCAATACCTCTTAAGGGGTCATTGAACTCATCATTATGAACAACTTTCACTATGGGACCAACACTGAAATCGCGAAAAAAAATCGACTCCCCCATACATTTCTGTGCGCATGACTACAAAATGTACTGAACAGCTGATTTTTTTTTGCGATTTCGGGATTGGTCCCATAGTGAAAGTTGTTCATAATGATGAGTAGAATGACACCTTAAGAGGTATTGCGTTTATTCAGTTACATGTTGTTTACTATTTTTCGATAAAATACTCCATTTACGTAATATTAAACTTTAAAGTGTAAAAGTTTGTTCCAGGAGCCGCCCCCCCCCCGTCTAAAAATTAAACTACTGGCTTGAAAAATCTGGAAAAATCCATGATAATAGTGCATATCATGAACTAAACACCACACATGAACTAAAGGACAATTATAGCAGTTAAAATAATTTTATTAGTTTAGCAGCAATAGAGTAGAACTTAGGTGTTGGATATTTTTTTGTTATTTATTATAACCATTAAGCTATAAGCATGAAGCTCGCGTTGACTGCTTTCATACTGTGATGCGGAAGCGGTGCGCATCCCTGGTCAGAAGGGTGCGGGGCAGCGCCAACAGCATTCTGTCCATGTTAGCAAGTAGGAGAGATTGTGCGTTTGTGAACCACTGCTGCAGGGTCTCAGCTGGGCCTGTCACCTTTCGGCAGTGATTCGCAAGCTGTTTTGGTTTTTGTGTTGTTTTGTGTTCTACTAACATAGTTTTTAAGTACATTGTTACTAACAGTATGAGTCTTGTTACTTGTAATAAATGTTAATTAATTATTAACTCCTAATATCTTTACTGTGAATAAAGAACAACAGAATCGTTCTATATTGTGATAACGTGCTACTACGGGACCCTACACTGCGCGTGGCCTGAAACGCACTTGGCCGGTTTTTTTTTTCGGTTTTGGACTCGGGAACAGTGAATTAGTAGTTAGAAAGAAAGAAAGAAAAATGTTTATTTGGGACTCGCACAAAACAGACAGATGTAAAATTAATTAAAACTAACAGTAGTCTATTTCTTAATCAAAATAATTTTAGTCTGTGTTAGGACAAAAAGGTCCCTATCTCAACATAGGCTGCGAAATTTAAAAATAAATAACAAAGCGCTAGTTAGTTATGCTTCCCACCACTAAAACGAAGGTTTAACTTTTGTGTTAACCACACCTAAAGTTTAAAGTAAAAGATATGCAAAAAGAACAACCAAAAAGAAAGATTTATTTTCGGTTTGAAATATGTTTCTTTTTCTCTCTTTCTTTCAAACATAAAATGCTGTAGTTTTGATAGCATGATTTGTGGGGTCCCTAATCAAAGTCTTTTTTGTCTTTTTAACATTTTTAATTACTTTTTTCTTTCATTTCTTAAGTCAATGTTCTCATGGTTCAAGAAAAGATGGTGGTCAGATAAAATATTTGCAGGTTTTTGACCTTTAACAGTAATCGAAAGTTGTCAATCACATGTTTGACATTTTGCGTTGCTGTAATGTCAATTAATCTATGTCTTACAAGAATTTGACATTAGTCATTCCGGAAGCTTTTCTAAAAAGAAATAGGTAGTATGCGATATATAAAGTAGGTCGCGGGAATCCGCTGAATGCAAGTCGCGCATATGGTCGATGGGAGGAAGTTCTGGAGTGGCGACCGCGTACTGGAAGACGCAGCGTTGGAAGGCCTCCCACAAGGTGGACATATTCACAAAAATTTTTTTTCACATGTTATTTTAACACTACAGACTTCTAATAGGTTTTCCTGTAATCTTTAGGTAAAGATGTACTATCTCAATTTTTTTCAAAATTTTAGGCTCAGTAGTTTCGGAGATAAAGGGGGGGAATGGTCATTTTTCGTCTAATTTCTTGAATAACTTCTAAATTATTTATTTTAAAATTATGAAAAAATATAAATAAAACCCTCACAGTAAGCCCTTTCATTTGATATATCATACGATATTGTTCAAAAAACTTTATTTTTTTAATTTCTAGTTTGACCCCCAAAAGTGACCCCCATACTAAAACGCGTCCGTGTTTGGGTCATAGAAGTCCATATGTCTACCAAATTTCAACAGAATCGGTCAATTGGATCCGGAGAAAACTGGCTGTGACAGACGGACATACAGACAGACAGACAGACACCCGAGTGATCCTATAAGGGTTCCTTTTTTTTCGGAACCCTAAAAATTACCGATGGATGATGATGATGTCTCTCTTTGAGAAACCTTTTGAGATGATAGCTGATACAGATTACCGGAGTGGTAATCTTTTCTCTTTTCATCGTTTCTTCGGTACTCGTCGAGCTTCATTGACTCGGCGCTTGTCTGATGGTCGCAACTGTTGCTTCTGGATTTTAGGAGTTGCAATGGTTGGGTGGTAGTTGCAGGCTTGATAGATTTATCCTGCATCGAACCCTAATGAATGATAGAAAGATAACGATGACGAATGAGATGTTTCATACTTTAAGACGCTTCCAATAAAGATTTCAAAACCTTTCTCTTACAGTATCTCTAAATCTTTTGGAATTTTAATTCAAACAAACATTAATAAGGCAGGTACAGATCGTAATTTAATTAAAACACCGCATGTGCCAGTAAATCTTTTAGCGAATCGTCTTACAGCTTATATGCCACAGAATAGAGAAGTACAGAAGGTCAGCTCTACATATACAACGTGGCAACGAACAATAACTTTCGCACACGTGAAATTGGTAATTAAGTGCGTTCCTTGAAATGGGTTAAACTAAAGCTAATTTGCAACGATTTTGACCCGTAAACTTAGGGTTGATATTGGGTGGTTTTCGATTTATCGATGTTTTTAAGATTTTTTAGAAATTTACTGCCTCACAACACAACCAAAAACTGCCAATGGTAAGAAATATGTTCCACTCTGAATAGTCAAATAAACTTTTCAAAGCAAATCAAGTCTATGGCTACGATACCAAATAATTTCTGTCAGTTTGCCTAGCCATAGATTTGATTATTATTGAAACAATATTGACAGACACTTGTATAATAAACAAGGGAATAAAAGATGTCAATAACATAGAATTGGAAACATTTAACATTCTGCTTAGATAGACTAGCTTATTATCTAAATAGACGTTGTTTTGAATGACGTTACAAAACAAGATACGATTCAAGAATTTATGAACTCCCATTTAAAAAAAAGGTAAATAATTCTTCTAAGTTCACGCACACAAACAAAAGCCCGTCGCGAGTGCGCTTGCATTCGCTATACGTGAAGCGTGTCTATGTGTGCGTGCGTTTTCGCTCGTTGTATAGAGCCAACCTTCTGTATATATCTGCACTATGGCCGTGCGCACTCAGACTAATTAAATAACTTACATACAGGTTCAAAAACCCGAAACTGAATCATTTCGTTTGAGAATGTTTCCGAGAAGGTGATTGGGTGTTTCGTTGTTTTTTTTCGATACGAGGAAGCGAATGTATGTGTGCAGTAATTCAGATTGGAATTGCGAAATCCGGGTCTTTACTTCTGAGACCATGGATTAAATGTTAAAAAAGCTTTAGGGTATTTGAGCACCATTTTTTACATTCACCACAAAATCATCATTAACAGTTCAGCTGCAAGCCATCCACTGCTGTACGTACATAGGCCTCTTCCAAGTGTCGTTAAATGGACCGGTCCTATGTGTCTCGCATCCATTGGATTCCCATGCCCTTTACCACGTCAGCAGTGCACTTTTGGGAGGCGTTCCACCCAACGTTGCGTCTTCAGGTACGCGATCGCCACTCCAGAACCTTTCGACTCACCAGAAAATAACATTTCTTTAAAGCCATGTAATTATTCGACAAAGAATTCTATTATTAGTGTCATCATCATCTGCCTAGCCTTTTCCCAACTACATTGGGGTCGGCTTCCAGTCAAACCGGATTCAGCTGAATACCAGTGTTTTACGTGGAGCGGCTGCCTACCAGACCTCCACAATCCATTAACTGGGTAACACGGTACTTCTTGGCCAAACTGGAGTTAGATTTACTGGCTTCTGACAATCCGTTACGACTGACAAATATCTACAAACTAGTTGACCCCCGCAACTTCGTCTGCGTCACAATTTTCATTACTGCTCCGCTCCTATTGGTCTTAGCGTGATGATATATAGCCTATAGCCTTCCTCGATAATCGGGCTATCTAACACTGAAAGAATTTTTCAAACAGGACCAGTAGTTTCTGAGATTAGCGCGTTCAAGCAAACAAACAAACAAACTCTTCAGCTTTATATATTAGTATAGATAGATGACAGCCGGGACCAACGGCTTAACGTGCTTTCCAAGCCACGGAGGAAACTCGGTATGTTAACTCTATTATTATTGTATGTAAGGAAAAATGAATAAAGATAAATAATAATAAGTAATAATAAACGTTTATTTCGGAACAATAACTCTTTTCATTCACGTTCTTCATCTGTCGTGCTCATCATGGAAAGATTTGAGGGATTCATTGAGAAGCTGCTTCCAGGCCATTCTCCCTTTAGTTTAAGCAAAGAACTAAGGCCGAAGTATCGTTATAGCTTGCAGATTCTTTCGAACTCGCATCCTGTATTAGCAGAAAGCGGTTCAAGGTTCTTTAAAGTTTTCAATAATCGAGGGAATCCGAACACATCTCAATACTTTGAATGTGAATCCCTATTTCTCATGTATTATCTGAATCATACATAATTATGAGAGTTTCTCAGTACACGAATTGTTTAGGTATTTATGTATTAATTAGAAATCGATTCGCAGAAAATCAGACTTCATCAACGTCACCAAGCAACTAAGTTCAAAGTATGATATGCATCTGTTTGGGCGGAATAAACAATTTTTCTTTCTTCTTCTTTCTTTCTTTCCTTTTTTTTGAGGATGGGAAATCATCAAATGTCTTCCCTCGGTCTGGGCGGAGTGGAAGGGAGTGTCAGACTCTCACTGACTAAAACCCATCCGTGTTCCTCCGCCCTTTGCGTTTCAGGGTCGCGGTGACTTGTTCGCAAGACTAACAAATTCCACAACCCCGGCAGAAGTCTCATATGCCTTTTTTTTAAGGATGGGAAATCATCAAATGACTCCTCCCGCTCTGGGTGAAGCAGGAGGGAGTGTCAGACTCTTACTGACGAAAACCCATCCGTGTTCCTCCTAGTGCCCTTTGCGTTCCTGGGACGCGGTGACTTGTTCGAAAGACGAATAAATTCCACAACCCTGGCAGAAGTCTCATATGCCTTTTTTTTAACGATGGGAAATCATCAAATGACTCCTCCCGCTCTGGGTGAAGCAGGAGGGAGTGTCAGACTCTTACTGACGAAAACCCATCCGTGTTCCTCCTAGTGCCCTTTGCGTTCCAGGGCCACGGTGACTCTTTGGAACAAAGTCTGCAGCCCCAGCAGGCAAGTCTCATATGCCTGCAATTTGATTACCGATATCTTTCAAACCGGAACACTGCAGCGCAACTTGGTCGTAAAAATAGGAATCGGTGGTAGTACTTCCCCTGGGCTTTGGACTGGTTGGACTGGTTTGGGTTCCAGTAGTGATTTCATCGTTGCACAATTTAATTTTATTGGACTAATTGTAAGAAAAACTGAGCAATATTTCTTGGAAGATTAGTTCCTGATATCTGCATACGTCAATTGGTTTGCTACAAACTGTGGTATGAATTCCCCCGGTTTGTTTTTAAACATCGTTTCATTGACATGGGCTCCATAACGGCCTCGCTCATCTCTCAGGTAATCCGCCTCGACTGCAATGAAAAATTGCCCGCTTGTATCAAAAAGTAGTATTACATATACACTGAACTGCTAAGAAAAACAGTCGGTTAGAAAATCTTCAATATCTTCAAAAGTAGCTCCTAGCTTTATGAAATAAAGACTAAATTAAACAATATTTTAATGTGCTTAAATGAAAAAAAAATAATACAAGTCTTTTCAAACTTTTTTAACAAAAAATTAACCGACTTCCAAAAACAAAACACTACCAAGTATAAAATAACTTTAATTACAGAAGTCGGTGTTTTTGGTTATTTCGTTTTTTGACACCGAATACCTAACTTAAAGTTGTTAAAATCTGAAGATTACTAAAACCCCAGACTGACGTCTGGGAGGAACTTTTATCTGAATGGCAATGTAGGTGGGAAAATTCCATTAAAGGCCGTCACCTCCACCAGTTTTTTCCATCCGTTCGTGAGCGGCTGGATAGGACATGGCTGGAGGTGGATCATTGTGTTGCCCAATTTCTCACAGGTCATGGCAACTTTAAGAGTAAATTATTTTCCTTTAGGCTTGTGGCCTCGCCTTTATATCAATGTTCTACAGCCGACTATGAATACGAACAATCCGCACACCACATCTTATGGGAGTGTATTCTTTGGCAAACTGAACGCAATATTATGTTAGATAGTATTCAGGTTACATCTGGAGTAGTTTACTACACGGACCTTGTAGAAACCAGAACAAATTTCCGAGCTTTCAGGCGATTTTGCCATACCTATTACTGGAATCAAAAGTAGCTCACAATTTAGGACCCATTAGTCTTTAGTGATAATATATAATCCGTGGTGCTTGACAACTGGGCTTAACCCAGTTGTAAATGTCTCTTGGTGCCTATTGGCCTAGCTCTATTCTGTGTCCTGCTTGATAAGGAGGGAAGTGGAAAAAATATATTTTTTTCCTACTCCTCCGCTGTACTTTTCTGATTAAATTCGTTGCAGGATCCAAGACAGTTAAATCGTTTCTCCGGGACTCGTCGGGCTTCATTGGCTCGGCGTTTTTCTGGTGGTCGCCACTGTTGATTTTGGCTTTCAAGAGTTGCAGTGGTTGGGAATGTGTGGCGGGCTTGTCCCAAAAAA
This sequence comes from Lacanobia wlatinum, assembly GCA_947578705.1. Taxonomy (NCBI): domain Eukaryota; kingdom Metazoa; phylum Arthropoda; class Insecta; order Lepidoptera; family Noctuidae; genus Lacanobia; species Lacanobia wlatinum. Next base: position 18,148,555 of record OX388046.1, on the reverse strand, counting down.
AAATAAAATAAAAAAGTCGGTTATATTTTTGTAAAATAGTTTTTTATTTTTCTCTTTTTAGAGGTACCTGCTTACCCATTCACAGCGTACCGGCGTGATATTATGTTATAGAAATAAAGCTTTCGGTGTAAAGGTCTCATCAATACGAATGAAATAAGCCCAAACACTTGGTAGTTCCTACATACCGATCCATCATCAAGTCTGATTCAAACGTTCATTCTTTTGTGGTATCACCCGATATACACACGAATATCAGGTTTTTACCAGACGCGTGCCTACAATTTTCGAGAGTTGCCCTCGATTTCTCAGGGTTTCCATCATCACATCCTGACGTGGTGGCAATGGGACCACCTCGGCAGCTTACCCTTCCATATAAAAAAAGATTACTCGAAATCGGTTCATAAATGACGAAGTTATCCGCGAAAACATGTAAAAAAATATATATAGTTACGCGGTCGAATTGAGAACCTCCTTCTTTTTTAGAAGTCGGTTAAAAAACAGGATTCTCGCCCATTTCCATTAAAATGGAAGATGATTTAATAACCGTATAAGCACTAGAACCCTCAAAAAATGCTCATAATTGTCTTTGTGTACAAATTTGGCAACTATTAATGAAAAAAGAAAAACATGGGGACATAGTATACATCCTTATTATTCAGTTTGTGAAATATCTTTTCAATTGGTTCAATATTGGAGGAGGAAACAGGCGAGAGCCAAACCTCGAATTATGACTTTTTACATACAAAGTCTATGCCCCGCATTTCGTTTTAACACATCTAATGTGCATACCACCATCCTAAGGTTAGATTTAAATAATGTTCCATAACTCAAATCTTTGTTTATTTTTTGCATAGTTTCATTTCATATATCAAATTCATTTATTTTTGAAGATGACCCGCAAAATATCCATTGTCTTTTTTATAGAATTAACAAAAACTTTAAACTTTTACATTTATCAGAAACTGGGGGGCTACTCTCTAACGAAATCCGTAGTTTCGGGCTTAGTTGCGGGCGGGCGTATTCTACTCCGTATCACCTACAGACTTACGATTAGTCCCGAACCCGAACTGAGAATGAATGACAACACGATTTCACAATAACTATCAAATCGTGTTATCATTAGTTCTCAGTGGTTAGGTGATACGGAGTAGAAAATGCCCGCCCGCAACTAAGCCCGAAACTACGGATTTCGTTAGAGAGTAGCCCCCCTGGTTTCGTAACGTTGGTTCACCTATAGGAACCGTGCAAGGCGTTGACTTGACTATGTCATCTAGTGTCGCATATTCGAAACTTTAAGGGTCAGAATGCTTGACAATGACGCTTCTGTGCTGCCACCTGTGTCCTGCAAGTTCAGTTTAGGGGAACTTGCGCGAAGTAGACTGTGCCATCTAGCGTAGCTATTTCGAATTTTATACCTGAAACGTCACAGAAATGTCACTGTCAAGTACCTACTTGACAGTGACATTTCTGTGACGTTTCTGCACGCTCCCTTTTAGTAAGGTTTTGATCTTCACAATTAAGAAAAGATAAGCAAGTCGTCTTAATTTAATAAGTAGTAGCAACCTTATTCCTTGGAGGTTTTCTGGTGACTGGGACCGCAATTAACTGGAACCGCGGTCCCAGTTGCCGCATCCCTTTAATTTTATTATTTTTCTCCGTGGACTGTAACCACCCAAAAAAATCTTTTCTACAAGCCAAAATAGTACCTACGGTCAAACGAAAAAAGTTTTAAGTAATACTTAAAGAAAAAACCGGCCAAGTGCGAGTCGGACTCGCACACGAAGGGTTCCGTAGGTACTAAAAACCTTAATTTTTATTATTTTTTAGTTATAGCTGCTATATGAATACACAATCTGTGGAAATTTCAACTGTACCTATTTCGGTTCTTGAGATACACCCCGCTGACAGACAGACGTACGGACGGACGGACGGATGGATGGACAACGGAGGCTTAGTAACAGGGTTCCGTTGGTTACCCTTTGGATACGGAACCCTAAAAAGCTCTTTGATTTAAAAACATAATTTATACATTCTTGTTATTTCTAAAAAATAAGAGGTTCCTTTTTAAACATTTATCGTTAATTGCGGTCCCAGTCGCCGGAAACCTCATTCCTTCTATTTTTATCTTATTCATAAGTAGTACCTACATAAAAAAACTGGCTAAGTGCGAGTCGGACTCGCGTGCAAAGGGTTCCAAACATTTTTTTTTAACACTGTAGTCTTCTTATAGGTTTTCTTGTAATCTATAGATAAAGATCTACTATCTCCATTTTTTTTAAATTTTATGCTCAGTAGTTTCGGAGATAAGAGGGTCATTTTCGTCTAATTTCTTTAATAACTTCAAAACCATTTATATTAAAATTATGAAAAAAAAAAAATTAAAACGCCCACAGTAAGCCCTTTCTTTTGATATGTCACACGATATTGTACAAAAATATTTTTTTTTTAATTTTCTAGTTTGACCCCCATACTGAAAATTTTATAATTTACGTAACGCTTCCGTGTTTGGGTCACAAAAAGTCCATATGTGTACCAAATTTCAACAGAACCGGTCCAATGGATCCGGAGTAAACTGGCTGTGACAGACGTACAGACATACAGACACCCGAGTGATCCTATAAGGGTTCCGTTTTGTAAAAGAAAGGTATCTTTGTGAACATTATCAGGGTTAGCGATAAATATAGGGAAAATAAGATTTTCAGGGCAACCGTTCCCTTCCTCTCCTCATTCTGGGTAAGCTCGTTCCATCGTAGACTTTGTCTCTGTCATCTCTGACGTAGACTAGAGTCAAGAGCAAACCCATCTCAAATAAAAAAAAAACCGGTAAGATAACAAAGACTTAGTTTACACATTATGCGTCCCCTTGGTATTTACTAATGATATCAAGATTTTCATTTCAATCGTAATTTGAACCAACATACAATCAATCATAATTATCTTCCTATACATAAGAATCTTTTTACTAATATTTCTTATCAAACTTCGTGACCTAATAAGAAACCTCTTAGTTAATGATAAAAATAAATCTAGTTTGTTGGCAAAAAACTAGTTTCGGCATTTTTGAAACTGGCATATTGCACATCCTGGTAGCTTTATGAAAATAAAAGTTTTAAAATAGGAACCAGTTTATAAAGAGAACATATAAATAAAAATATACCTAGTGCAGTTTGGTGACTAGTTGCGAATAAGATAAACACGTGATTTTAGTCTATAGAGTAGAAGAACAGACAAGAAACTCCATAGGTTGTTCTTGGTTCTTCTCCATAAGAATCTAGGTAACTTTGCGTAAAGACAACTAGACTCTCTATATTATTATTTTTAGGGTTCCGAAAAAACGGAACCCTTATAGGATCACTCGGGTGTCTGTCTGTCCGTCTGCCACAGCCAGTTTTCTCCGGATCCACTGGACCGATTCTGTTGAAATTTGGTACACATTTGGACTTCTATGACCCAAACACGGACGCGTTACGTAAATCATTAAATTTTTAGTATAAGTGTCACTTTTGGGGGTCAAATTAGAAATTAAAAAAAAAACAGTTATTTGAAAAATATATGTGACATATCAAATGAAAGGGCTTACTGTGAGGGTCTTAATTATATTTTTTTCTTAATTTTAAAATAAATAGTTTAGAAGTTATTCAAGAAATTAGACGAAAAATGACTATTCCCCCCCCCCCCCCTATCTCCGAAACTACTGAGACTAAAATAAAAAAAAAATGAAGATAGATCATTACCTAAAGATTACAGGAAAACCTATTAGAAATCTGTAGTGTTAAAATAACACTACAAACTTCTAATAGGCCTAGTCCCGAAAGGGACTTACGGATCCTGTGTGGTTTATGGCATAATTGAAACAAATATTTTTTTTATGACTTAGACTTTGAAGTGAGGTCCATGGCTTTTTTATGTATTTGTAAAAAAATTAAGTACTAATGTTTCAATCTGTTTATTTTTTAATGTTTCAAGATGAAACTCTAACGTAAATATCTACCTTACTAATATTTGACTGAACTGTGTCCATCACTGGCAATGAAAGCTCATATTCTGCTATATAGAATAGAATAGATTAAGAATTTATTCGCATCAACAGTACAGCTATTAACAATACATACTTGTTAGGCTTAAATATAGTACAGGTAGACTTTAGTTGTCGTAACTAGTACCATTTAAGGCGATACAATATTACTTAATTATATGTAGCGAAATAAGTCTGAAAGTGTCACCTCGGCCCCTGGAACGCGAAGGACATTAGGAGGAATACTGATGGATTTTAGTCAGTAAGAGTTTGACACTCATTTTCGCTCCGCCCAGAGTGGAAAGAGTCATTCGATGATTTCCCATCTACACTAATATTATAAAGAGGAAAGATTTGTTTGTTTGTTTGTATGTTTGTTTGTTTGAATTGAATAGGCTCCGAAACTACTGGACCGATTTGAAAAATTATTTTAGCATTGGATAGCTACATTATCAGGGAGTAACATAGGCTATATATTATCCCCGTATTCCCACGGGAACGGGAACTACGCGGGTGAAACCGCGTGACGTCCACTAGTCCTAAATAAAAACCTCACTCATCCGAATATATTAAATTCTTACGTCAATCACTGAGTGACTTACAGACAAACTACTGGTCGTAGAAAGCTGAAATTTAGCATGTAGCTTCCCTACACTCCGTAAGGGAACAGTAAGAGAGGATTTTTCGAAATTCCTGCGGGAACGGGAATAAACGGAACATACGAAGTCGCAGGCAAAAGCTAGTAAGTACTATGGAAAACTTAGCTACATAGGTACTTAGAGCTGAAAGCACAACAGCCCTTCCTTCATAAACACTTAAACCACCAACACCACTGCTCACTCTCGAACGCAGCAAGCCTCGATAATAGTCACAAAACCAAAAAAAACTCCACACTGAAGTGCGAGAGAGGGCAAAAAGAAAAAAGCACCACTTTTGCCTAAAGCAAACCGGTCTACAGCCAACTTCACTCCGCTGCGTTTGATTATCCGAAGGTCAGACATTTTGCCAGATGCGAACCAACACTCAGAGAGGCCGCACGTCTCTTTCCGCTACGCCATAAAAAACTTTTACGTACCAAAAACTAAATCGAACAACTTATTTTGAATAGAGAACGCGTGTTTGTTAGCTAGAATACGAATTTCGAATACCGTTTTTGTTAAAATTTGAAGTGCAATTGTGTTTTAAAAGTTGTTGAACTAAAGTAGAAAGTTACATTGCATTGACAAGAATCCCAGTGGTTTCTGATGTGTTTTAAAGTTCTGTGTTGTGTCTGTGTTTGAACTGAGGAAGTTTAGCCGTTTCGGTAAGTCTGAAACTTGTATTTGAGTTTTATTTTTTTCTAAATACACTTTATTTCCAGCCTGTATTGTGTCCCTTTTGTAGTCTAGGCAATTGTTGTATTCTATTTATATACTGATTAATAGTTTGTGCCGTTAAAGGATAGGTGTACATTTTAACGTAATTAAGTATTAGATAATGGAAGCTTTACTTATTATGTCACTATGTTACTAAATTTATAGTTAGTAGCGTCAGAATAACAATGGTTTTAGAGCTTAGAAAGGTTAATTTCACGCTAATATATTCTTGAGCTGCACAGACATACTGGTTTACCTATGTATAAGTAAGAACTTGATATAACTCCAAGCCATATAAGTACCAATCAACTTGCCACTGGCAATATTCAAGTTCAATGAGAAAAAAATGAAACGGTCTTTTTTGCATAAAAAATATTTACAGTTGAAACACCATTTACTTAAAAAAAAAAAACTGTAGCACGTAATTAAGAACCTAATTTTTTTAAGTTTGTTAATAAGTATAATTTTTTCTTAATTAAAATATATATGAAAATAGTAGTACCTCACTAAATAAAACCGTGATTGTCTTGTTGGTATAGTGATTGCAAGTAAGGTACCGTTGACTGTGGGGTCCTGGATTCTATCCCAGGTCAGGCACTGGGGACTTTCCGTTCTCCGTAGCATACTAGAATCTGGATTTATGCCCGGTCAATGGCAATAGGCCACATGAAATATATTTCTTAGTTAAAATATTCTTATCATTTTTTATTGATTCACTCGCGTTTCACAATAAAACCACACGTTTTAACGAAAGCGATGATGTGGTCGAAGTTGAAGCACGCTTGCCTAGAAGTAACCTATTCACTCTTGACTTAAAGACCCCAGGTTCGACATCAGTACGCTCGACTTGGAATTCAAACCCAAAAAAATGCTCCGTAGTGGTGATTACAACTTCTAGGACCATAAAAAAGGAATTATCAAAAAAAATGGAAAACTTTTCAAAGAAAGAGAGGCTAGCATCCTAACTTTTAATCCTTATTATCCTTATCCTTAGTAATATTATAAATGCGAAAGTAACTCTGTCTGTCTATCTCTCTGTCTGTCTGTCGCGCTTTCACGCCAAAACTACTGAACCGACAAAACTGATTGATATGAAATTTGATACACAGATAGTCTAGAGCCTGAGAAAGGACATAGGCTACTTTTCATCCCGGGAATATGTTCCCTAGGGACCACGCGGGCGAAGCCGCTGGCAGAAGCTAGTATAATATACGCGGAAGTGAGTGTATTTGTTTGTAATGCTTTCGAGCCTAAACCACTGAACCGATTTTGTTGAATTTTGGCACTGACATAGCTGAAGATGGTTGCAGGCTACATTTTTTGCAAAAAAATAACGCGATCAATGTCGAGAGCAAAGTCTTGTAAAACCATAGAGTTACTCAATAGTCTTAAACGTGAATTATCTTAGAGCCTAGAAACGGCTCTTAGTAATAATTTAAAGACTAGTTTCGCAATCACATACTAGTCTGACAGGTATGGAGATGATGAGCTAAAGTCTGTTTCGGTAAAAACCTGTATTGAAAAACATAATTCTGCATTAACTAGAATCTTTAATATGAGATTTTTTATTAAGTTCAACGTCATCCTGTGGCGAGCCTATTATCGCCGTCACTCATATTACAGCCTATTACAAAAGAACTGGTTATTTTTATAATACTGATTAGTAAATTCTAAATTCACATTAGTAAACTTAAAATTAATACGACAAGCAAAAACTTTTGACGAGAATTATGCGGACGGAGTGTGAATGGAATGGAGCAATGCAGAAAGCTAATTCATTTTAAAAATAATGTTTAAAAACTACACACATTAAATATATTTTTTTTTACTTTTGATTGGGCACGCGTTTGACCACTATCTTATCTGATGGTAAGCAATGATGTGGTCGAAGTTACCTATTCACTCTTGACTTAAAAACTCCCAGGTTGTAGCTATCAGGAAACACACACTCCCTGATAAATATAAAAATATGGTCGAAATTCGAACACTGGGCACCCACAAGTTTGAATAAAGAATCTGATGATTCTAAATTAACACTACAGCTAATTGTTAGTAGTATTTCTGTCTATTTGTTACCTTTTCACATCGATTTAGATGAAAGTTGGTACGTGGGCAAAATATACAGGATTATATCGGATTTTCAGACAGACGGACGGACGGACGGCCAGCGGAGACTTGGTAATAGGGTTCCTTTGCGTACGGAACCCTAAAACCGTTCCACATACGATTTGATACAAGATTTGACAAAACTGTGTGTTCTTATCTTGTCCTGTCTCGCCACGTGGCTTCGTTCGAAGTTATTACAAACTGCACTGGTGCCTTGCAGCTGACATATTTCAGGTTTTTTCCAAACTCGTTTTGGATTGCTAAAATTCTTCGGCAAAGTTTTTTGGGTGTCCGTTATCCAAGATTGATGTGTAGGTATAAGTTATTATAGGCCGACTATTTTAGTTAATCGAGTTATTTTTGAGCATACTTTATGGCAAAGCAAAATACTTATTTATTTATTTTTATCCAGGAGGAAAAGGAAATTTTGAAGTACTGGGGTATTTTAAAGATACCAAATAGTTTTTACACCATAAAGCCTTTCTTTTTAAAGTCAACATAAGAAACCACAAACAAAAGACTGCCATTTAATTCTTAGAAAAAAATAAACAAGCCATAAATTAGTGTTACGTATTCGAACTTGACAATAACATTCGAAATTTGAATAAAATACGAAAAATAAATGAACGGGTAAAAGGTTGACGGTCACAGAACTTGTTTCGTTTCGCGGCTTTGCTCTCCTTGGTATAGACTTGTCTTTATTCATCAATCAATCCTAATATATCAAATTGTTCCGTTACTGAGTGAATGACTGACAGACAACCCACAGCCGAAACGAAACTAGGTTCCTTGGGGAGTGTAGGAGAGTGTGGGGAGTAAGGTTTCTTGGAATTCCGAATATGATGATACGGAATAGAATACGCCCGCTACTAAGCCCGAAACTATGGACTTCGGGCTTAGAGAGTAGCCCCCCTGGTTCTGATCGGACAGCGAGCCACCCAACGCTCGCCGTTCGCAGGCCCGCGCCTACGGTGGCCTCCCGACGCCCGGGGCGTCTTCTTCGGTTGCGACGGCTGGAGCTTGAGGTTTCCCTCTCTCTCACGCGTTCGGCCTACTCCTTCGCTAGCATTACTGCTTCGCAGAAAGAGGTGACCACTCCTCATGCCTCCTCGCTTCGGTCCCTAGACTCCCTACATGCCAAATTCCAACTTTCTACGACCAGAAATTTCTGCTGTGCGTTGTCTGTCAGTCACTCACTCTTACGTAGAAATCTCACGGATCAAGTAAAAATTGTATGATAGTATTTTTTTCCAAGACTAATCAAAAACAAAAGAGTTACATAAGCTACAGGACACTGAAAGTGCTCCTTGACCTTTTTTATGCCTGAAGAGGTTTAGTCAAGAAGGAAACCCCTTGTGAAAACCCTTGCTTGTAAAAAAAAAAACTTGATAACAAAGAAAGGTTCTTACCTCACCTACTTCACGGGGTTTAAGTTACTATAAATAATATTTAGAATAACTGTGCTAAAATCAACCAAACGTATACTTAAAGTTTTAAAAAATGAGACCAAACTACATGTTATGTTATAATAATGTTTTTTTGTTACGCTTTCACGGATAAATCTCTGAACCCAGTTTGATGAATTTTGGTACAGATATGAGTGCTGTGTTTTTTTTTGCTGTTGAATATAATTCTATAGTCAAAACGAATAAAAAAAACAAAAGCAAACACAGACACAATATTTTTATTAAACATTTATTACAGTCTCAACCAGCCAGTATTATAAAAGTTGTTCCTTTTTCAAACTTGAAATATCGAACTCTAGCCTTGGCGGTTTGCATTAAATGACGTCATCTGTCACATTTTATTTATTGACGTTTTTAAACTTCACCTGCATGGTAAACACCTTGCTATTGGTCGACGAAACTGTGACGTCACACGGATAGTGATGGCTGCCTGTGTGCAAGCTTTACCGGTTTTTGAAAGGGTGATCAATACTCAGATCTGTAAGAGTGCTGATTATTAATCTAGTATAACTGTTTGTAACTAGAATTGTTTGAGTTGACGTAAGAATTTTATTTTGATTGAACTGGTTTAAGATTGCCCTTATAACCTAGCTGATAGTGAAGACGTTTAAAACTCGGTAAAAGATCAATGGTTCAGTTTGATTCGCTGGGTTGCTTTTATATAGTTTGGAACCAGTAGGTTGCCAAACTAATTCTAGCGTCAGTGTCGAAGCTTAGAATTTAGCTGGAGAAAACGACCAAGTGCGAATCGGACTCTCACACTAAGGGTTCCGTACCATAAATAAAAAAACACGTTTTTTGAGATACAGCCCGCTGACAGACAGACGGACGGACAGTGGAGGTTTAGTAATAAGGTTCCGTTGGTTCCCATTGGGAAAGAACCCAAAAAATGGTATGCCAAATCGGTGTGACTCACGGCTGCACTAAAAAGGTCCATTTCAGCGATATATCACATTCTCTTTTATTTTTTTTTATGACAAATAATACCGGCTGATATTAGTTCAAGTATTATGCATATTATCTGTGGTTCATACTGACCATGACCCTCTTAAACAGCAAAAAAAAAATGTTTTGGTAAATAATAACGCCCTTGGGTAAATAGGTGAAAACAAAAACCTTGTCGATAAGATATCGAATATTTATCAGATAGCTAACGATAGACTAATTTTTATATCTTATTTACATACATGACCTTCGTGGCATATCCTTGAAGATATTGCCAAAGGGGTGCCTAAAGGAGTTCTTAAATAAACTCGATAAGAATTATAAGCTTTTCCGCGGATCTACGACATGGACATGGACTCCGCAGTTATTTTCTGATTAATTTCTTTGCGGGATCCAAGACAGTTGAATTGTTTCTCCGAGACTCGTCGAGCTTTATTGGCTTGGCGTTTTTCTGGTGGTCGCCACTGTTGATTCTGATTTTCAGGAGTTGCAGTGGTTGGGAATGTGTGGCGATCCCCGGCGTAGGTGAGAAATGGAACACCGGGGTGGTTTTAGTCAGTGAGAGTCTGACAGACCCTTTGCCCGCCCCAGGGTGGAGGACATCCACGAGGATTTCCCGAGGAGGATATAGTGCGGTCGGTTTCCAGACTAACCGTATGCGATTGGGTCGAAATGGGTGGGATTTGTTCAATAGAGGCACCGCGGCCTTGGAACGCAAAGGGCATTACGATGAACACGGATGGGTTTTGATCAGTAAGAGCCTGACACTCCCTTTTTTTACTATTTATAGGCTCGCGTTTGACCACTATCTCACCTGATGGTAAGCGATGATGTGGTCGAAGATGGAACACGCTTGCCTAGAAGTAACCTATTCACTCTTGACTTAAATACTCCTAGGTTATAGCTATCAGGAAACACAGACTCCGGCAGGGAATTCCACTCCTTAGCTGCACGCACTATGAATGTGTTCCCAAAACGTTTTGTGCGCGTGGGTGGGATGTCCACAATGTACCGGTGGCGCATCGCCGTTCGTCTTGTGGTCCGATGACGGAACGGGCTGGGAGGAATCAAATTATGCAATTCCGTCGCACATTCCCCAAAATGCAACCGGTAGAAAACCGACAGGCTAGCAACTCGTCGTCGATGCTCAAGACTTTGGAGCTTCGTCGCGACGAGCCTATCATGGCCGATGATCCTCTTGGCTCGTTTCTCAATTGACTCAAGGGCATCAAGCTGGTATCTGGCAGATCCGTCCCAAAGATGAGAGCAGTACTTCATACATGATCGAACTTGCGCTTGATAGAGTTTGAGCAGCTGTTCCGGCGTAAAGTACCGTCTCACCTTTGCAAAGATCCCCAACTTTTCCAACGCAACGAGTCATTTGATGATTTCCCGTCCTCATTCATACATACATTAATAACAGCCGCACGCGTTAATCTTTAAGGTTAAGCAACGCTTGCTAAGGTTGGTCTTTGAATGGGTGACCATCTTAACATACCGAGTTTCCTCCGTGCCTCGGAAAGCACGGTAAGCCGTTGGTCCCGGCTGTCATTTGTAGATCTTTGACAGTCGTTACGGATTGTCAGAAACCAGTAAATTTGACACCAGTCTTACCAAGAAGTACCATGTTACCCAGTTAATGGGTTGTGGAGGTCTGGTAGGCAGCCACTTCACGTAAAACACTGGTATTCAGCTGAATCCGGTTTGACTGGGAACCGACCCCAATATAGTTGGGAAAAGGCTAGGATGATGATGATTCATACATCCATTAATTAAACATACCTTATTCCATATGAAACAGAATCTTTAACAGCAACATTAAAATACATCTAAAATCATTATTTTTGCGTAAATTAGTATCACAAAGGTATAAGTATACGCAAAGGCTCATATGGTATGAATTTATTATTTTCCTTAATAATTTCAATTGTTTTATTCACTGAACTGATAAAAGGCGCTTTGATAATAGTATTATTATTTGCCGGTCATGTCCTGTTAGATAATAAACAATAATGAATGCAGAACAATGCTCGGTACACCGATAAGCGATGACTTATGTACCAGCTGTGGTAAGATGCTGACTCAGGCTCTGCGTCGTTCTTTTAAAAGAGTTGAATGCACTGGTTTAATTTTTTTCAATTCCAATGTCTATTTCACATTCTGTAAAGTCACATTTTTGTTTATATTTTTTAAAAAGATTTAAATTTTTTGTGATATTTTTCATAGAACAATAACTTTTTTTTGTTGGTTATCTTCGAATGTAATATATTATATAAAAATCTCGTGTCACAATGTTTGTTATCGAATTCCTCCGTAATGGCTTGACCGATTTTTAAGTATGTATAATTTAAGTAGGTCTGAGAATAGGTCGTAGGCTATTTTTAGGATTCCGAAAAAAAAACGGAACCCTTATAGGATCACTCGGGTGTCTATCTGTCTGTCTGTCTGTCTGTCTGCCCGTCTGTCACAGCCAGTTTTCTCCGGATTCACTGGACCGATTCTGTTGAAATTTAGTACACATATGGATTTCTATAACCCAAACACGAACGCGTTACGTAAATCATTAAATTTTTAATATAGGGGTCACTTTTGGGGGTCAAACTAGAAAATTAAAAAAAGTTTTTTGAACAATATCATGTGACATATCAAATGAAAGGGCTTACTGGGAGGAATTTAGTTATTTTTTTTATAATTTTGAAATAAATGGTTAAGAACTTATTCAAGAAATTAGACGAAAAATTACGATTCCCCCTCTTACCTCCGAAACTACTGAGCCTAAAATTAAAAAAAAAATGGAGATAATAAATCTTTACCTAAAGATTACAGGAAACCTTTTAGAAGTCTGTAGTGTTAAAATAACATATTAAAAAAATTCGTTCGGAACCCTTTGCACGCGAGTCCGACTCGCACTTGGCCAGTTTTTTATATACTAGAAACCGGTCAAGTCCCCGTAGTTCCCGTTCCCGTGGAAGTACGGGGATAATATATAGCCTTTGTTACTTCCTGATAATGTAGCTATGCAATGTTAAAAGAATTTTTCAAATCGGTCCAGTAGTTTCGGAGCCTATTCAATGCAAACAAATAAACAAACAAATCTTTCTTCTGTATAATATTAGTGTAGATGTAGAAAACAATTGACGTCACCTTATCGATCACGAAAGATTAACAATAATATAAAATAACAAACACAGATTTCCATTTTGCATTTGTTTCAATTAATTTTGCTCCGAATACCAGTTTAGTGGCTTAATCGACTCAACAGAAATGCTTAAACGGGTCGACCTCCTACGGTACTGAAAAGTTGAGTGAAAGCAAATAATTTTGACAAATTAATCGTAATTGAATTGACAATGACCCGTCGATGTGATTAATTGAATACGTTTCTGATACACTGTTGAATTGGTCGTGAAATTGGACTTAATGACAGTCTTTTAAAAGGGCGAGTTAGGCTTGCTATTGGTTGATGAAAAAATCCGTTAAGAATGACCTGTTTTTACCCGACTACGGCAAAGCCAAAAGGAAGGGTAATGATTTTAGCAGTCTATGTATGTATGTATGTATGTATGTATGTATATAACTATGTTCCACTCGTGCGCCTAAACCACTGGGCCGATTTTTATGATTGAGGTATCAATAGATTCTTGAAAACGTTCCGGGTGACATAGGCTATATAAACTATTCCTAAATGTATTATGATGGAGTTGACACGTAAATTTCTGTCCACGAAAAAAATAAATTTCAGATAATTGTGACATGTTTGGTATCAAAAGAAAGATCTTGATGAGCACATTACAAATATGTATGTATATCATATTGTCTAAGTAAACGTATATGTTTAAATTGCTAACAAACAAGTAAAAGCGAGCCTGTACTTCGCGCGACGTGGCTGTACAATTTAACGAAAATCATGATCAAAGTGATACCAACGCGAAGTTAATCAAATCTTTGAAATCTTTACGATTTGTTATGCCACTCGTTAGAAGAAAAATACATAAAGCGAAATATTTATATTCCGGATTTATTCGAAGCTCGATAGATGGTGTTAGCGTCGAAATAAATCACGCCATGCTTTCGTCTCTGATGTCGCTTCGTCCCCGTAATGGGACGTGGTGAGCGGTCACGACCCTGCTCTTGGCAACCCCTCGACCCGTAAAACGGGCCTCTCACTGTGTTCCATAGCTAAAAATGCTTAAATTTGTCGAGTGTGTGCCTGCCCAAAAAGTGATAGCAACTCATACGCAACGTGTATAAATATATGTTGTATACCGCAGGCGCGTTGCGGCGCCGTTATTTCAGTCAGTGTCGCATTTTCACGACACCTAGTCGGCAGTCAACAGGTTTCGTTTGTGTTTTACCCGACTACGGCAAATCCAAAAGGAAGGGTTATGATTTTAGCTGTCTATGTATGTATGTATGTATATGTGTATGTTCCACTCTAGCGCCTAACTAAACCTCTGAACTGATTGTGATGAATAAGGTATGAATAGATTTGTAAGAACTTTGCGGGTGACATAGGCTAGGAAGACATTTTCACTTTATTTAAAATGCGAGAAAACGTAAATACACACGTAAATTACTGACTCTGAAAAAAAAAATGAGATAATCATAACATGTTTGGTATCAAAGGAAAGGTCTTAAGGAGCACTTTACAAACATGTACATATCTTGTATTGTCTAAGTAAATAAATATGTATAAATAAAATTGTTAACAAACAAGCGACAGTACGTATTACTGAGTAAGTATCTATGTAGAATCTGTAAAAGAGTCGTTGTTGTACATTAAAGAAAGTATAAAACGAATGCAGATTTATCAATTGTAATTTTGTAACTCAAAGTACAAAATTAAGGTTTTATTTCATCCGAATTGGTTCGCTCTATCAAAAGATACGTGAATTTAACATTAATTTTCATTACGTAAAGCACATACACACACGTAACGCCATCTTTTGAACAAAAATAGTACTACCAGTTCATAGAAATAACACCAGAACATTACATACAGTGGAGTTATTTGTGAAACTTTTGATACGTAACAAAAGAAAAGTAAGCATTTTCTTATCTTATCGTTAGGGATTTATCGATATATGTAACCGAATGATATTTTGCCAGATCAACTTCAAGGTCGATGGATAGTATTCTTAATTTGATCTCGATTTAGCGGTGTTCTTCGCGGAAGAAGGACCCCCGCCCATGTCTGCTAACACATGTAATCAAACTTATAATAAGCTAAAGCTGGTAAAAGATAGATCCGTATAAGTTTGCCAGGTCTTAAAACTAGGAAGTTGGAACAGCCGATAGATATGTGTATATAATATCTATCCAGCCTTTTACCAGCGTTCCGCAGCTGAATACCAGTAATTTACGTGGTGCGGCAGATCTCCACAACCCAGTAACAGGGTAACGCGGTACTTCTTGGCAGACCTGGTGTCAGATATGCTGGCTTCTGACCATCCGTAACGTCTGCCAAAAATCTACAAATAACAGGCGGGACCAGCGGCTTAACTGGCTTTCCGAGGCACGGAGGTGTCTTAGCATGCGTTGTTTAACCGAGAAGATCGACTTGCGTGGCTTTTATCATTTAGCCCCGAGATTCTCAGAGACCAATATTGATTATTAGTCGTATTAAATGGGATGAAATGTCTGACAACTTATGTTACTTATGATTTTGTATCTTTAAAATAATAATAATAAGTCTGATTGGTATCCCCAACTCTACGTTAAAGCGCAAATTTTGCGAACAGTCTCCTGATGTTACTGGCTAATATTAAGTAGCATTATAAGTAAATCCAGAATTTATGACCAGTAGCAACATTAAACCGTTTTAACTTATAATAGATAAACAAAATTAAATGAGTCAGAGTTCTTTAAAATACTGTATATTAAAGAACTTTGACTCATTTAATTACAGTGGAAATCAAATTTCCGGTTTTATGCGGAAACCTGGCAACATTAGGTCACCCGCCTTAACGGTTTATCACCCGTAGGTGAGGGGCAAAGCCCCGTGATATGTTCGTCGCGACTTTTAAGACAAGACATAAAGTGTTGGTAATCTATCTATGTTCTAAATCTTCATCATGTGTCCAACCTTTTTACCAAATATATTAGGTTCGGCTTCCAGACAAACTGAATCCAGCTGAATACCACACCCCAATAACTGGGTGACCCGGTACTTTTTGACCAGACTGGTGTCAGATTTTCTGGCTTATGACAATCCGTAACGACTGTCAAAAGTCTACAAATAACAGGCGGGACCAACGGATTTAAGTACTTTCCGAGGCACGCAAGAGTCTTGGTCTTGGTCAGTCTTGGTAAGATAAGACGATCAACCATCCACAGACCGACTTCAGCCACAGTGGCGTAACTAGCATGGGTGACACCTGGGGATCCCCGAAATATTTATGCGTTGTGTCACAAGCCATTTCTCGAAATTTTTTAAAGCTCATCTCGGACAGGTTTCACTGCGTCCCCTGTTAAGGGGTGACACCCGACCGTAACAAAAAAGTCAACGAACGGTTGAGTGTCACCCGCAAATGCAGAAAACAGCAAGAAAAAATAAAGAAATTTTTACATCTTATCTATGCATCACCATCACATTTTTTCGCCCATATCCACGCGAACAAAGTCGCGAGCATAGCTAGTTATATATAATAAAAATGATAGCGACGTGCAGTTATAAATAGAAATGATTTTTAAAACGGAAAAGTATAAAATAAAAAATTTTGTTTAAAAAACTGTAACCCGACTACAGAAAAATAAAAGTGATCTGAAAAGTATGAAACAAGAAAATATTTCAGAAACAAATTAAGAGAGGTACAAACATGGTCAAAGTAAAGCCGTGGTCGCATGCCTTGTAGCAACGCATGTTTTATAGGTTGGCCAGGCACCTACATGATATACAGGCATGCGACCACGGCTTTACTTTGACCATGTTTGTACCTCTCTTAATTTGTTTCTGAAATATTTTCTTGTTTCATACTTTTCAGATCACTTTTATTTTTCTGTAGTCGGGTTACAGTTTTTTAAACTAAATTTTTTATTGGTCATGAAGAACTGTGCTTTATTTACCGATCCCGCGATCTTTGCACCGGCTTATTGCAAAAGCCGAACGTTTATAATACATCGCGTAAGATCGTTAACTCTATCTTCTCAATGAGACGGATTTGTTATATTTAGAATGTCCACAGTATATCAAGAGTTTATAATATAATAAAAATTCATTACAATCTTCGGTTTTTTACAATAATCCGTTGACATTTATGACGAGCTGTGGCTTTAAAGTGGGTAGTAAATGCCATTTTCTATTTTGCCAGCTGAAGATTATCAATAGGCGTATAACGAGCAGCCAATTTCAAGTTGCCTAGGGAGCTCATCATCATTATCATCATCCACAGCTCGACCAGAGAGCGTAGGCCTCACTGTTCTATATTCCTGTGTTGGCCATATCGAGATTCATGGTATGTAGAAGATAGATAGACATATTTATTTTGTAAAACATGAGTACAGCATACAGGTCTTAGCGTCTTAGCGTCATGTAGCTTTGGATCATTTTATTTGGCATGCTTTTTGCCATTCTTATCTTTCTTTTTCTTCTTCTTCCTCTCCTTATCCCATTATTTGGGGTCGGGTCTCCTCACTTTCCTGCGCCAAGTCAAGCTTGGGTTGTCGTATCGTGCAATTAGGCTTTCTTAGGGTCTCTTTCCGAGGAGGTCCACCAGGTCAATGGCGGGCGGCTTCTCCCTTTCTTTCGTTCTTGGAGCTTCAATACAGTTTAAACCATTTTTATTTTGTGATTATTGCTATCTTGTAAAAGAAATTGATTACTACCATTTTTAGTTATTTTTTCTCTTTTAAAAAGAAGAAAGTTACGACTGGTGTGTGTGTGTTGAAGTTTACCATAACAGCTGAAAGACGTCCACTGCTGGACATAGGCCTTGGGTTTGCCATTATCGCCACGCTTGGCAGGCGGGTTGGCGATCGCAGTGTATGGTGTTGAGTTTTACAGAGAACGCTGCTGCCCATTCTCTCTCGTCGCCTCTTACGACACCCACGGGAAGTGATGGGATGGTATTATTCTTTTACGGCACCATACGGCACCGGCCGACACCATGTTGAAGTTTACTAACAGGCAAATGTGGTTTATCGTCGACCACTTCTTCACTTTCCAGCAGGTGAGATTGAGATTGTGGTCAAACACGAGCCTAACAATAATAACAAAAATCTGCCATTATAAATATTCATCTCCAAACCTAGAACCATGACATAGCATAATAGTTTAGCCAATTAGCCTAATGAGGTGCCGAGATCGTAACAGTTACACATTGTTTTGCTAGCCTGAGCCAAAATCTTCACACATTGTGTTTGAATGTAATAAAAACTTTTCGCATGTTTGTCCTAGTAGACACACCGCATCGAATTGCTGAGCCTAGAGAGAAAAAGGATTCTGTGTTCACATTTGTCGTCACAGAAATCTTGGAGATGAATTTAGTTACGCTTTATTCCTTCATTCAGTTACTAGTCTTCTTTTTAGGGTTCCGAAAAAAAAAGGAACCCTTATAGGATCACTCGGGTGTCTGTCTGTCTGTCTGTCTGTCTGTCTGTCTGTCCGTCTGTCACAGCCAGTTTTCTCCGGATCCACTGGACCGATTCTGTTGAAATTTTGTACACATATGGACTTCTATGACCCAAACACGGATGCGTTACGAAAATTATTAAATTTTTAGTATGGGGGTCACTTTTGGGGGTCAAACAAGAAAATTAAAAAAAAAAGTTTTTTGAACAATATCGTGTGACAAATCAAATGAAAGGGCTTATTGTGAGAATTTTAATTATATTTTTTTCATAATTTTAAAATAAATGATTTAGAAGTTATTCAAGAAATTAGACGAAAAATGACCATTCCCCCCCCCTTATCTCCGAAACTACTGAGCCTAAAATTTTGAAAAAAATGGAAATAATAGATCTTTACCTAAAGATTACAGGAAAACCTATTAGAAGTCTGTAGTGTTAATATAACATGTTAAAAAAATTAAATTCGTTCGGAACCCTTTGCACGCGAGTCCGACTCGCACTTGGCCAGTTTTTTTATTCTATCCTGCTGCTTTTCTCCCGTCACCAATCTCATACGAACTTCTCATTTCTCCGGAATAAAAGTTTGTCTATGATACTCACTCAATAGTGTAGCTCTCTACCAGAAAAACAATCTTCGTGATCGGATTAGGGGCCCTACTATGACGTGCCAATGCGATCATGATTAAGCTGAGGAAAAGGGATAGTGTTATGCGTCTTGTATAACTCTGTCTCCTACCCACATCTTACAAATGATCGTTTTAAGACGTCATAGTAGGCCAGCAGTACC
This sequence comes from Lacanobia wlatinum, assembly GCA_947578705.1. NCBI lineage: Eukaryota > Metazoa > Arthropoda > Insecta > Lepidoptera > Noctuidae > Lacanobia > Lacanobia wlatinum. The sequence continues at coordinate 18,129,313 of OX388046.1, read as the reverse complement.
CGCTTCAAGAGATACACCTTTGTATCTCTTGAAGCGGATACTGATCCAAAAACAAAACCTAAAACCTCTTTATTATAGTGGGGCAACACTTTTTTTTAATATTTTTACAAATCTCTGCTGTTGCTAAGACCAAACATTGATCACCATATTTGTTCATAGCTTATAGGGAGTTCAAATCTTCAAGTGCATGTTCTCTCACTTATAACTAGCTGTCCCGCGAAACTTCGTCTGCGTCACAAATTTCATTACTGCTCCGCTCCTATTGGTCTTAGCGTGATGATATATAGCCTATAGCCTTCCTCAATAAATGGGCTATCTAACACTGAAATAATTTTTCAAATCGGACCAGTAGGTCCTGAGATTAGCGCGTTCAAACAAACAAACAAACTCTTCAGCTTTATATATTACTATATAGATTCTTGATTGTACAAGATTATTGAACACTAGTCATTGCATATTAACTATGAACTTGACAGTTTCACGTTTACACTTACAAGAAGCGAAGAAATACCGTCACAGACACGCCATTACATAAACAATACAAACGCTCAAACACGCAATGAGTTCGAACCAAGAAATACATAAATCCTTGAACTACACCAAAAAGAAGTAACAACCGTGACCAAAAACCAATGAAACCACTTAGCAAAATCACTTTAGCTCGCGATGAACCTGCTATGGTAGGCGCCAGATAAACTTGCAATAAAGTACATTGACCTTTCCCTAATATCCCTTCGTGGAGACCCGAACAATAAATTATAAACCGTTTTTCATTACTAGAGTACGTACAGGATCACGATAAAAGTCTTTTCAGGACAGCTTTATGTCTTTATTTCTGTTTTTGATATTAAGAAAGTAAATAAATGCATGTGGGTCAATGACCGTCATTATACATTTATCTGGCGCCTGCCATAGTCTAAAAGAACATGAACATCTTAAGATAATGCTCGCACAAAACAATTGCCACTACAAGGAAGTCGGTCAAATCGGTCAAGGCAGAGACATGCATATTCATATACCTAATGATATACATAGCAATTTTCATTGTTTTACATAAACGGTACTTTGAAATGAACTTTACGGGTTATTTTGTAATTTAAATTATTTTTGCGGAGATTCAAGATGTAACGGTTTCCGTTTTAGGTTACTGTGGCGTGGTTATGTAAAAAATTGTTTGTAATTATTTTCTGCTTGCTTTGTCAAAGAGCTTGTGGCTAAATAATAACAGCTACAAGGGTCGAAGCTTCTTTATTAAGCACCGTTTTGGAGGTCGGTCTATGGAAGGTGTATGCAACAGAGAGTAAAGTCCCGCAAACCTCCATTGAAAAGGGAGGATCTTCCAACCGGACGGATGTTGTGTCTGGCGGGCAACTGCACAATAATTGATATTCGGACTGATGTATATGTTCAAATCGCACGGTAAACTCTGATTGCGCGATGCAGGATTTCGACATAGTAGTTCGCTGCTAGTTGGATAGATGGCGTTGCGGGTGTTTTTGTTGCGATGTAGATTTGCTCCGCTGTTTTTTCTTGTGGCTGCATTGATGCAGCTACAGGTCCATCTTAACATACCGAGATTCCTCCGGGCCTCGGAAATAAACTTAAGCTATTGGTCCCGGCTGTCATTAGTAAATCTTTGACAGTCGTCATGGGGAATCGTATTACCAAGTTACTAATTTGTTGAGGTCAGATAGGCAGTCGCTTCATGTAAAATACTGGTACTCAGCTGCATCAGGTTAGACTGGAAGCCGACCCCAATATAGCTGGGAAAAGGCTCGGCAGATTTACTCATCATCATATCAGCCGAAAGACGTCTACTGCTGGAAATAGGCCTCCCCCAAGCGTCGCCACAACGATCGGTCCTGTGGTGTCTCGCATCCATCGGCTGCCCGCAACCTTCACCAGGTCATCGGTCCACCTTGTGGGAGGCCATCCAACGTTGTGCCTTCCGGTACGCGGTCGCCACTCCAGAACTATTCGGCCTCATCGACCATCTGTTCTGCGAGCAATGTGCCCTGCCCACTGCCACTTTAGTTTGGTGATCCTTCGGGCTATGTCGGTAACCTTGGTTCTCTTGCGGATATCATTATTCCAGATTCGATCACGCAAGGAAACTCCAAACATTGCCCTCTCCATTGCCCTTTGAGTGACTTTGAGCCTTCTGATGAAGCCCATAGGCAGATTTACTACATAGAATTAAGATGACTGATTTTTGAAACTGACACCCTTGCTAGGTTCTCGGAACACGCCAGGGTTGCGGAATATGCTCGGAAAAGTCACCGCGACCCTGGAACGCAAAGGGCATTGGGAGGAACACTGATGGGTTTTAGTCAGTAAGAGTCTGATACTCCTTTCTGCTCCGCCTAAAGCGACAGGAGTCATTTGATGATTTCCCATCCTTACAAAAAAAAAGGTTCTCGGAACACCACACGAAAATATTCAAGCCCTTGTATATCACAAGGAGTCTTATAGCTAATCAAGAGCGTCAAAAGGCTCCACGATACAACACAATAATATGAACCCGGCAATAACCTGGGCTGCAATACCCTTAACTACTACTAACTCAAATCTTGATTAATAGCTATTAGTAGTGTTAGTATTTAGTATCACATTTAGCACCACAACAATTACCACCTCATGTATAAGTAACATCTCGTCTAAACATTCGTTTATAAGAAAAAGTTTGGTTATTGCTTTCATTATTTCATTGTTTATACGCACATATCAAGGATATCGAATGATTTTTGTATTTTTTTTAGATTCTTCATCATCCTGTTCATATATATTCCTTTTAGTCATGTTAGCCTCTTTGACGTAAAAATAGTTATTAGAATCAGAATTATTTTTTAAGAACCTTAGTACGCCCTGTATCTTAACTTAACTTTGTATCTAATGACAGTCGCAATCTTCTTCGATTTCTTTAAATTTGTCTTAATTTTCCCCTTCATTGTTATTCTTATCAGTCACTTCACCGTCTCTTATTTAAAAAAAATCATTAAAATTAGAATTTGATCCTAAAAATCATTTATTAGTACGACCTTTATCTTGACTTAACTTTCTATCCAATGATATTTACAATATTTTATGTTTTTGTAATTTTTTCTTCATTTTCCCGTTCATTCTTATTCTTATTAGTCACGTCAGCTTTGACGTTAAAACAATTATTAGAATCAGAATTATTTTCCAAGAACCGTTTATTAGTACTTGACCCAAGTCATGTAAAATTGTCAGTACTATTTGCACGACCTCACGCTTCCCACATAATATACTCATCTGGTCTTATCTTAGGCATGCAAACACCTCATCTTTTTATGCTAATCCAATATCCGTATTTAAAAACAATATTCAAGAATGACTAACATTTTTCAGTCACGAACCTACCTAGAAACTTTGAGGTCAAGATGACTGTGGCGTCATTGAGGTTTCAATATTGGAATCATTGGGATTATTTACTGTTATTCTGCGTAGATTATGTATGAGTAGAGGGTTTTCTCGGGATTGGTTATTTTTTGCGTAGTTACTTCATGCGTTTAAATACGTAAGTGAAGGTGCTGCTCCTGATATAGGTACAGACAGGTATTTTAATGTAAAGCGCCGACCCCAAATCAAAAGAATAAAGGGCACGATATATGCATTTTGGTAGAAGACACCTCTATCATTAATATCAGGTTATTAAAATATTTTTCAAATAACCGTACGTGCGGATATAGGAACCGCCGTAATACAGCATGCTTATTGCTTATTCCAACTTTGAATGCCGAAAACACCGTTGCCTTGCACTGGCAGTACTAGTAGTGGTATTCTTTAAAAGTCTCATTGTGAACACAATGGTGAAGTGAGGTGAGATTTCAGAATAGATCCAACACCATCGTGCGATGTTGTTGAATCTATTCTTTCTAAGCCATGAAATCTGACACTAGTCTTGCCAAGGACTACCATGTTACCAAAGAATAGATGCAACAACATCGCACGACGGTGTTGGATCTATTCTTTCTAAGCCATAAAATCTGATACCAGTCTTGCCAAGAACTACCGTGTTACCTGGTTACTCGTTTGTGGAGATCAGATAGGCAGTAACAATATGTAAAATACTGGTACTCAGCTACATTCGGTAAGACGGGAAGCCGAACCCAACATAGCCTTTTTTTCAAGTATGGGAAATCATCAAATGACTCCTCCCGCTCTGGGTGATGCAGAAGGGAGTGTCAGACTCTTAAAAACCCATCCGTGTTCCTCCTAATGCCCTTTGCGTTCCAGGGCCGCGGTGACTCTTTCGAATAAATGCCGCAACCCCGGCAGGCATTGGCCCTAGCGGGCCTCGTCTTTAATGCTGACAGCTCTTTGAGGCGCGCGTGGAACACAGCGCGCCGTCGACCCGGGCCTGGTTCTGATCAGACGGCGAGCCACCCATTGCTCGCCGTCCTCAGGCCCACGACTACGGTGGCAGAGAATCGCCCTGCGACTCCCGACGCCCGGGACATCTTCTTCTGTTGCGGCGGCTGGGGCGTGAGGTTTCCCTCTCTCTCACGCGTTCGGCTTCCTCCTTCGCTAGCATTACTGCTTCGCAGAAGGAGGTGACCGCTTCCCAAGTCTCCTCGCTCAACTCAACATAGCTGGGAAAAGGTTCGGAGGATTGATTGACCAGCTGATCAAGGATCAAGGTTAAAACAAGGAAGTCCTTGCACTCAGTGATAACACTTCGCTTTCAGCCTATCACAAACGCTAATCTGAAACAAAACAATACCCCGAAAGTATTCTTGGAAATTGATTAGATATTAAAATCGATCCATCAACAATAGATGCTAGAAAGTTACTAGAATATTCGATTGTTGCTAAAAGCAATTTTGTAATGGTTGTAAATCAGATGACTCAGGGTTTGGACATTCCATTATTATCTTTAGGCTTATGACGAGATCTATGATTAAATGGTAAAATACCGGGCATTTTCGTTGTATTTCTTGAGAGAGATAATTTTGTTCCCAAATATTTGTCAAATTAAACTTTGCCTTTGATGTCGAGTTCATTACTGTAGTCTTAGTGTTTGATTTGTTGATCTATAATTTTGTCTTATTCATTCTGTTACATAAGATCTATTAAAATAGACGGTTCTTTCGGAATCCTGTGAATCTAGTTCTCCAAGATTTAATTTGTTTTTTTTTTTTCTCTCGCTTTAAGAACATTTTCCGAGTCTATTTTAAGAGTCAATATTTGAATTTTTTGAAACAACATGGTACCAATTATTTAGTCAATATATTATTTGTATTTCCTTACCACATAGATCGTGCTCTCTTTAAAATTACAGTCATCATGGTACAGTATGATGTAAGAGCAACAAAGTAGGACAACGTCTGGAATAGCCTTTTGAGGAAAGAGCCTTTGAATTGACCTGGCCTAACAGCGCGCATGCATCAACTTGCAATATGGTCTGTCCTTTACTTGCTTTAGGAAAGCAATACCTTTAAGGACTTTCTTTGGAAATAACGTCACGCCTGTATTCTCCAAAGGGTTTGCCAGAATTGGCGTAGGTAAGCAAAATGCCAGTTATCTTTCAAGTCTAATGTATTAGGGGTTGACGAAATTGCCGTAGTATAATACTACGGCAATTTCGTCAACCCCTAATACAGCACAATTATGAAGTCCCCAGTAATGCCTTCTATTTGTAATAAGAGTCACCCAGACTGCTTTTTACTGGGCACACATCCAGACGCCTGGTTGCAACCAACAATAATATTTTGCCCGGTCTGGGAGTCGTATGCAAAGGACCCAATGCGAATGCGTAGGCCAGTATGTACAGGATACACATATTATACATATCGATGAATTTGAGCTTCAAGGATATTGTCAGATCACAGATCAAGTTTCTTTACTTGCTGTAATTTAATGTTACCCTTTAAGACTTGTTTTAACATGACAAGGTCTACCATTTAGCTTTGAACTTAATGCACTAAGTATCGATTTTTGATACCGTGGTAGGTGCGTCTTTGTACGGAAATACTATTATATTATTAGATACTCAGTTCAAAGGCCAAACGCTTTGAATCCTTCACTTTATTCTCTAGTGTTTTAAGTTTTACTGCAGTGTTGTCATGCTACTGTAACCTGTATTTCTTTTGGATTAAGGTTTGGATTGCCTCGTGTGTGGTATTGTACTATTCAAGATTTGTGTCATTGAAAATGGTTATAGTAATATGAGATTTTTGTCAATATTATGTGCTTGATAATCTTTTGAGTTTATTGTTTCTTGATTCATTTCATTGGTCTGAGTATTATCGCCTACGTACTAATTTGTTTTTATGACTGAATCCAAGGTTATGCCGATCGCTACTGACATTATAATTATGATTTGCAGATTCATTAATTCCATTGCAGTTCTTTACTAGTTTATTTATTGTAGAATGCCTGTTATTTGAAATCCGTACTTGTGTTCTAATAAGTTGTCTATGGGTATTCTAACATTTTTTCAGGAACTTGTTCTGATTCGGTGATTCTATGGTTGGCCTGTTTAATAATACACACTCACTCTTTGGGTTATCTTAATCAATAGCAGATTCTAAACCAAACTGTCTACAATGTCATTACTGTCTTTATATCAAGAAATATTCTTATCAGGTGCAGTATTCCTTCCTACATTTTCAAAATTTTATCACTCAGATCAATCAGATTGTATTTCGTTCGACGCAATCGGAGTCATAACATCTTCCAATTAGGTCATTTGTTGGTTTACGAGCACTGATAAGGTTCGTATCGGCCACAACTTGCGCCCCAATTTGAGTACTTGACATTTATGACTTGTGTTGCGCATTTGATACACTTTGGAATTGAACATGCGTGATATTCTATTCACACATGAGGTTTAAAAAGCATTGATGGAAATGAAAAGTGAGCTTGAATTTGTGCTCATATTTCGTTCAAATGTTTGTTGAAATCATAATCTGCTCAGCCTTTTCCCAACAATGTTGGGGTTTATTCGCATGCAGCTGATTACGAGTATTTTATATTTACTTACTGCCAATCTTACTTTCACAATCCAGTTATTACCCAGTATCTGGATTGTGGATACCCTCGGCAAGACTGGTCTGGCTTTCGGGCTTCTGACTGACTATCCGTAACGATTGTCACCATAAACCTATCATCATACCCTATGGAGTGTAACGCAACAATGGTGTTTTCTGGTTTTTAAGGTTTACATAGATACAATATTGAAATCAAATCATTCATCTATTTTTAACCGACTTCAAAAAAAAGGAGGAGGTTCTCAATTCGATCGCGTTTATGTATATATATATATATTTTTATGTGTGTTCGCGGATAACTTCGTCGTTTATGAACCGATTTCTATGAATTTTTTCTACACTAATATTATAAAGAGGAAAGATTTGTTTGTTTGTTTGAAATGAATAGGCTCCGAAACTACTGGACCGATTTGAAAAATTCTTTCAGCCTTGGATAGCTACATTATCAGAGAGTAACATAGGCTATATTTTATCCCCGTACTCCCACGGGAACGGGAATTCACAAACACGTCAGGATCTGATGATGAAAACCTTGAGAAATCGAGGGCAACTCTCAAAAACTGTAAGCAAGCATCTGGTAAAAACTTAATATTCTTGTGTATATCGGGTGATACAACAAAACAATGAAAGTTTCGATCAGACCTGATGATGGAGACGACAGAGAGTTAAGGGAACTCCACATCGGAATGTTGGAACTACCAAGTGTTAGAGCTAATTTCATTCGTATTGACGAGACCTTTACACCGAAAGCTAAGTAAGTAGTACTAAGTAAGCTTTATTATTATATTTCATAACATAACATCACCCCGGTACGCTGTCAATGGGTACGCAGGTACCACTAAAAAGTAAAAATATAAAACATTTTTACAAAAAATATAACCGACTTCCAAAAACAAAACACTACAAAGTATGAAATAACTTTAATTTCGGAGGTCGGTTTCAAAAACGAAATAACCAAAAACACCGACTTCCGAAATTACAGTTATTTAGTGTCCTTTATAGTTTCGGTACCAGGAAAGACTGATTGCCAGATTATTTTTTCTCTGTACAACGAATCTTGGGAACACGTCGGTTGAATGAAATGTCGATCCTCGTCTACAAAAAAGAGGTCGCCCCCTGTGGGAATACAGCCAGATTGATTGCCAATAAACTTGTTGTTTTATTTACAACTCAGGGCAAAATAACAAAACAACAAAAAAATAAACCTTTCGTATAAGTTCAGTTATTCGGGAACGCTTGTTCCTGATACGACCTATTTCCATAAACTCCCGGTTTGCCATAGCAACTGAACTGGATAGATCAATAGTCCTGAACAATTTGCATGCCTGGATTCTTGATGCTTATGTCAGTTCACCAACCCGCTGGGCCAGTGTGGTGGATAATGACTCATTTTCTTGAATTTGATGTAAATAATTTAGAAAATGGGACAGGATAATGATGATGATGATATGTCTCCTGTCCTAACTAATATAGTTGAATTGGCCATTACATGAAGTGGTTCGCCTTTTAAAATAATGGTTGGTCACTTCATGAAATAGCCACCACAAACCTAACGTAACCAATTCCAATTAGGTCATTTGTTGGTTTACGAGCACTGATAAGGTTCGTATCGGCCACAACTTGCGCCCCAATTTGAGTACTTTGGAATAGAACATGCGTGACTTAAAATTCACACATGTGAACTTTTACATAGAAATTGAAAGTGTTTCAAAATATTTTTTTTCATTTGATGTTGAATCTGAGTTTTTTGCTCGTTTCTATCCTTATACGCATAGCCTTTTTCTTGAAGTTGAGTTAAATAATTTTGAAAATAGGACAGGATAATGATGATGATGATATGTCTCTTTTCTTAGCCAATATAGTTGAATTGGCTAACATAAAGTGGTTTGCCATTTTAAATAATGGTTGGTCACTTCATGAAATGGCCACCACAAACCAAACGTAACCTCGGGTACATAATGAAATCGCGAACTCTACGATATGGCTTCGACGTATTCACCAACTCTTTGGCCAAGCTTGGTAGATGATGGTCTTACAGAGGAGAGCTGTCAGTGGGAATATTGTAGGCTTATTGTGTAAATGAAAACACTTTGGTATCCACCAACCCGCTGGATCATCTATAGTCTCTCGCATAGAAGAAATCTAAATACCAGCAGTAAGAACATAATAGGCTGATTGTGTATGAATGTCGGGTCATGTAGAGGTTAGCGAGGATAAGAGTTACCTGTTAAGCAGGTTTGGAAATAGAAGGTTGAAATTACGAAATTGTCATACATAGAGGTGCGATAATAGATTCAATTTGCAAGTACATAAGAGCCCCTCCTACTAATTTTGAAGCAACGTTTGCACGTAAAAAATGTATGTCTGTTCGCGATAAACTCAAAAACTTTTGCACCGATTTTCATGCTGTTTTCACCAATGGATAAAGTGGCTCTCGAGGAAGGTTTTAGTATATAATTGGTCAAGTTTTGTATACATTGGCTAAAATAAAATCATATTTGTTGGAGGTGTCGGAAAAAATAAGCCGTCTGCGAGCAGTGGGAGCTGATTTTGGTCGCGATAACCGATATCCACGCGGGCGAAGCCGCCAGCATCTGCTAGTTTTATAATAGAAGCTTGAGCAGTCGGATCGGGCAAAGCAAAGGCGCAGATTATTTTCCAATTGAATTATTAAAGTAAGAGGACTTTGAGGTAAAACAATAGTTACGAACAACACTTACGGAGTTCAATAGTCGTAAAAACAGATTACTGGACACAGCCTCATAAAAATATATGAGTGCTAGCTTTTGCCAGCAACTTCGTACGCGCATATCCCGTTATTTCCCATTCCTGTAGGAATTTTGGGACATCCTCTCTTGATGCTACCCTACACTCCCTAAGGAACCTACATGCCTAAATTTCAGCTTTCTACGACCTGTAGTTTCGGCTGTGCGTTGTCTGTCAGTCACACAGTGACGGAAGAGTGATATTAAAAAAAAATAGTTTCAGTAATAACTGGGTCAGGATTGTCATCATCTGCCTAGCATTTTCCCAACTAGGTATATTGGGGTCGGCTTCCAGTCAAACCGGATTCAGCTGAATACCACTATTTTCCGCGGAGCGGCTGCCTACCATACCTCCACAACCCATTTACTGGGTAACACGGTACTTCATGGCAAAACTGGAGTCAGATTAACTGTCTTCTGAATATCCGTAACGACTGCCATAGATCTACAAATGACAGTCGGGACCAATGGCTTAACGTGCTTTCCGAGGCACGGAGGAAACTCGGTATGTTAGGATGCCCACCCATCTGCAGACCAACCTTGGAAAGCATTGCTTAAGCTTGAAGATCGACCCGTGTGGCTGGATTTTATAAAACCAACTATTTCCAAAAGCTTTTTCACCAAACGTTAGAGAAATATTTAAAATCACCTCAACTAAAAATATTCACTCACACCGATCAAGTTATCGCCTCCTTTCCGACATCGAATCTAAACGAAACTATCTAACCATCAGTTACTTTAACCACTCAGTCACGTATAACTTGACCTACTTCAGTTAAAAATAAACTGAGTGAGAATTTAATTATAAAGTATCGATAGTGCGCCTATTTTGTGGCTAGACGGTTTTACATTTACGGTTACCGGTTTTTTTAGATTAGAATGTTATGATGTACCGGTTTTTTGGTACGTTTTCGCTTGTTTTTTTTCGGTTTTGCTGTAGAGGTTTAGTGTGTCTGCTGAGTTTTGGGATATATCTATACTCTATATACTTAATATATAAAGCTGAAAAGTTTATTTGTTTGTTTGCTTGAATGCGCTAATCTCAGGAATAACTGGTCCGATTTGAAAAATTCTTTCAGTGTTAGATATTTCACTTATCGAGGAAGGCTATAGGCTATACATCATCACGCTAAGACCAATAGGAGCGGAGCAGACAAAGTTGCGCGGGTCAACTAGTTCTCAAATATAGTTAGAAGAAAACTATACTAGAAAGATTTAGGTAGTTGAATAAAGGTAAACAATTTGATCGATGGTGATCAATCCGCCGTATGGTGTCGGCCGGTGCCGTATGGTGCCGTAAAAGGATAATACCATCCCATCACTTCCCGTGGGTGTCGTACGAGGCGACTAAGGGACTCGCCAGAGAATGGGCAGCAGCGTTCTCTGTAAAACGCAATACCATACACTGCGATCGGCAACCCGCCTGCCAAGCGTGGCGAGTATGGCAAACCATTTGGGGGAGGCCTCTGTCCAGCAGTGGACGTCCTTCGGCATTCGGCTGATATGAAACAATCTGATGTGACTTTTTACACAAACACAGTTTAAACAAATAAACTACTGCTTAAACTAATGGTTTAATTAATTTAGTAATCGTTATTGTTGTGTTTATAGGTATTGGTTTATAGTTGCATTTTTGTTTTAAACTGAGTGTTTGAATAACAAAGATTGAAAAGGCACATCAAGATTGATGAACAAATACATGGATGGAGAGGGAGACCATAGGAAAAAAGCATTATGTGACGAGTTGTTTATGATAAAATTTTAACAGCAGAGAATGTAAGACAGTTAATTATTTCAACATACTTTTTTTAAAACCAATCCAAGGTAGGCAAATTTTGCTTAATTGGAGTAGTCGACAAAATTACAAAACTAAAACCTACTATGCAATGCATAAATAAAAAGTTGGTGCTTCGTTCAATCTCTACTCGACTCGTTTTAAATCTGAACGAACTATGTATGCCAATAACATGAAAGTCAATCAATCGGCAAGGCGGTAGCCGGGGAACTGCCCTACTATCTACAATTAAAGTATCCATATTCGTGAAGGCTATCCAAATACATCCCTTCTACTGACTAATGAAAACACTTAACAACCGTGCAAAAACCAATATAATAGAAACATTATAACACAATTAAGTTCTGACAGCAATCATTGCACAACCGTTGCAAAAAATCGCAATTAAGGCACGATCGGTCAGCCCAATTAACAGGTGTTTCACTATAAATAAACTTAATTTTTCGTTCTTATTGAGGATAATTGCGACGGTTGGGCAACTATTGTGCGACCAGTTCAGAAACCTTTTGAACTATAGAACTAACCTTTGAGTATTAAAATATGTAGAAAGTTGTAAAATTATTTTATGGTTTTGTCAAAAAAGTCGTTTTACCTTGACTTGTGATACACTTACTTTGTACCCTTACGAAATACTTTCTTTTTTCGGGTATTTAAATAAGTAGCCTATATCATTTTCATAGTCTATATTTCTGTAAAATTTCTTCAAAATCACTACAGCAGTTCCGCATTGAAGACGTTAGTAACATACTAACAGAATTGAACGTCTTTGTAAAAATAGATGCTCTTTTATTTTACTGGCCTAAAACCACTTTCTGCCAGTGAATTCCACTTACCTATTTGTTTTTAAGTTTTATTTTTCTTAAATCGTTGCCTAATCTAGATTTTATGTTCGGCCTGACATTTAGAAATGTAATTAAAAATACATAGTTCGAAATAAAAACATTTAAATCTATAGTTTTTTAAATTCCAACGGATAAAGTGTTTGATAAATAATTTTAGTGAAAATTAATCTAATCTTTTGAGCGTTATCATTGTGAGAAGTGATAATAAAGGTTTGTGCTTCGATTAGACGGACAGAGTAACTTGATCAAGAATTCAAGATACAATTACTTTCCGAGACGATCAAAACGATGTCCAAAAACTGCAAAAAATAGTCATTAGAGTGAGATATCTTTTTCAAGTCTTCAGTCGATCAGTGTACATGTACATAATTATGTATAATGCTATTTGGTTCAAATAATTAACAGCAAAATTTTCAAACTAAGCTTTTAAAAATAAAACACATAAAATGCTTCCCAAACAACTTTTATGTGTCTGCTATTTCAACATTCATTCACGAATCGGGGCTATTGATAAACACTACAAACTAGAAAACAAAACTGTAAAAAAATTACCTATCACATGAAACAACCAAACCAAAAATAGCGTGATCCATAAACCTCATACACTTCCTATAAACCATTCGCACAATTCAATTTAAATTCGTCACAGTCCAGTAAAGTAAAAATCGATAGTGCACTGTACTGTCCGACACTTTCGTATAAAACGGAGCACGAGTTTCCAATTGACTGATATAACCTGATTTTGTTCTGATAACAATGTTTATATTATTTTATCGAAACATGTGAAAGTGACGAATTTTAACACTTGACCGTAATCTAGATTTCATGTAGGTGACCTATTATTAGCTAAATGTAACGGTGTTTTATGGCGTTGCGTCATGGTATTAAGTTGAACTAATTTTTTTTTAACCGACTTCAAAAAATGGCGGAGGTTCTCAATTCGGTGGGTATTTTTTTAAATTTATGTACACTGATTACTCTCAGGTTTCTGATCTGATTTCAGTGATTCTTTTTTAGTTTTATGCAGTATACTTGCCATTTGGTCAATTTTTTACAATTTGTTTTGCTTATTTAAATTTTTGCGTTGAAGAAGACGTCGTCCAAGTATCACCACTTAAAAGTGAAAAATAAAAATGACTTCCAAACAAAACACTGCAAAGAATAAAATAACCTTAATTTCAGAAATCGGTGTTAAAAACAAAGAAACAATACCAAAAAAACCGACTTCCGAAATCAAGGCTATTTTATTCTTTGTAGTGTTTTGTTTGGAAGTCGGTTATATTTTTTTGTAAAAAGTTTTTTGTCAAAGAGGATTATTGTTTTTGAGGATCTTGTGGCTAAATTATAACAGCTGCACGGGCCGATTTTCAATGTTAAGCAACGCTTGCCGAGGTTGGTATGTGGATGGGTGACCATCTTAATATACCGAGATTCCTTCGTGCCTCGGAAAGCACGATAAGCCCGGCTGTCATTTGTAGATCTTTCGCAGTCGTTACGGATAGTCAGAAGCCAGAAAATCTGACACAAGTCTTGCCAAGGAGTACCGTGTTACCCAGTTAATGAGTTGTGGAGGTCTGATAGGCAGCCGCTCCACGGAAAGTACTAGTATTCAGCTGAATCCGGCAGGCAGGTAGGTTTTAAAAACTGTGATTAGCTTTACAGGCTACGGAACAATAAGGTTGTGTTGAACGCAGAGGTAGGTCATGTTTAGTGTAGTCAATCGCACGTAAATTTAAATCAAGCCAGTACAAGCTGGCCTCTAATTCTATTAAAATTGCGTACACTAGGCCAGCACTTATACTACCAGTTTACTGCCTGACTTATGGCAACTGACATATAACCCAACCCAATCCCAAACCAACCAACCAACCAACCAACCAACCAACCAACCAACCAACCAACCAACCAACCAACCAACCAACCAATCAACCACTCAACCAACCAACTTGATGCATTACAGTCCAATATCATAGGGCGCCACCCGACGTCTGCATTACTGAAGAAAACCGACAAATTACCATAATTCCCCGATTATTTAAATTCGAAATTTCGGAAAAACCCTTTAATCTTTTTCCAATTTATCAAAATATCAAGACGCCAAGCTCAAGCATTCGGTTAGTATTAATCAAATTCACCCCTCACTGGCAAGCAGCTATTAGGCATTATCCATAAAGGTTCATACACACTTATTCGTCACGTCACCGTCACATCACCATCTCGGCATACTTTCATTGTGCGTACAAACTAATGTGTCATTCTCTGCTGGAGTCTATGTTTTCTGATAGCTACAATCGAGGATCTTTAAGTCAAGAGTGAATAGGTAATTTCTAGGCAAACATGATCTATTTAATAAAAATCGCCCATCAGGCACCAATTCTATGTGAATGACTGTGACGCGCTGGTTGTGGCGTGTTCACGTATGATGCGGATGTTCTACGATTTCTATGAGATTATACATATATTTACCGAGTAGGCCGCTACAAATATCAGTAGGCAAAATCGGGAATTATTGATCAACAATACTCAGTGCGAGTGGGATACTCCTGTTCAGACTATGACTCATTTTCTGGAGTGCCCCAATTTTTCTGTTGTTCTCCTTTTACCTGTCCTCTACATGACCTGAGGAACGCCTCCGACCCTGCTATACACCGCCTCTTATTTGGCCCAAACAGAAAGATTAAATGTATTAATAGGCAATCTGACCGATTTTGATCATGGCGGCCAATCTTCGGCGTGGAAGATATTACAGTGCACACCATACCTCTTCCATCATTCTCATAGTTATTGGAACGGCAATCTGACAAGACCACAACCTCATCCCACCGGCCCCCTTCTACCAACGGGCATCTAGACGCACTGCAAGTTACCACTTCTACCTTGTTGCTATTCCACCAATTCGCAGTAAGCATTTCCAAACGTCTTTTATAATGCGCACAGGTAAGGAGTGGAACTCTGCCTGCGTCTGTGTTTCCAAACGCTTACAACCCTAACCTCTTATAGTTCGAGTGCATAGGCTCCTTATGGGTAAGCTCGCGCCATCGTCGACTTTGTCCCTGTTATCTCTGACCTAGAATAGAGTCAAGAGTAAACCCATCTCAAATAAAATAAAAAAGACCGAAGAGAAACCTGATGCAGGACCAACGGTTTAACGTGCTTTCCGGGGCATGGGTGTCTCACCACCAACTTCCACACTCCGGGGTATCTCAGAGAAATTCCTAGTGGAAAACCCCAATAACTCGTTAAAGAAGAAAACGTGACCAGTGACGTGACGGTGACGTGACGGTGACTTGGCTAACGTGTGTATATACCTTAATATCCATGATAAATGTAAGGATTCCTTAACGGTAGTAGAGCCAATCAATTCGAAAGACAGGCTAATTACCGAGGTAAATGACTAAACATAAGCAATTAATCACTTGTGCCGGGTATTCTATGTATTCGCCGGCTAAAGCAAGTAATTTGTTAAATGTGTGTAATTTTACAATGGATGGATAAATTGTTAAGATTATTGTTGAAGAATTTGCGTGCGATTGTGATTAATCGTAATCAAATGATTATTAAGTAAATTAGCTTCATTAAAGGGTTGCCAGCCTTGGCATAATGTATCAGAAACTGCTCAGCTGAAATAATATGTGTTTATTTTTGCAGGCTTAATAATTTTGCGGTTACCGCTCTTATTTATTATATACTTTATTGTACATCTCATATTAAAAGCAGAGTAAAAATTCTATAAAACTAGTGAACAATGGGCGGCGCGGTGTACGGGGCGGTGGGCTCTTTTTCTTCTTTTGGAATCGATAGTTAACTCATTAGATATTTTTGGCTCAATACATGGCAACATTAATCATCGATGGCATTATTAAATCCCCTATAGTGCTGGTTATGGGCACTTGGGGCACGCCAACATATGGCTCATGTTCTGAAAAGGGGCGCCGCATTGGACATTGATACCGCTAAAATCGCCTTTTCGTCGTCATGTTTGTCCTGTAAATTGTTAGAATTAAATTGCTTCCACTAACACTTTAGTTCACTTCGGTTCACATCAATCTTTATTTATTTTTTTCGTTTGAGATGGGTTTGCTCTTGACTCTAGTCTAGGTCAGCCAAATCAGCATAACTTGAATTCTTTTATCGAATTTGTCTCTGTCACCTCTGACCTAGACTTGAATCAAGAGTAAAACCTCAAATTATAATAAACTAGTTGATCCGCGCAACTTCGTCTGCTCCGCTCCTATTGATCTTAGCGTGATGATATATAGCCTAAAGCCTTCCTCGATAAATGGGCTATCTAACAATGAAAGACCAGGTTGATGATAACATCAATATATATAAAATTCATCCGTTACGGACTGATTGAGTGACTGACAGACAACACACAGCCGGAACTACGGGTCGTAGAAAGCTGAAATTTGGCCAGCAGCTTCCCTGCCTTCCGTAGGGGAGCACTAAGAGAGGATTTCCCGAAATTCCTAAGGGAACGGGGAAAAATGGGATATGCACGAACGAGGTTACGGGCAAAAGCTAGTTAAATAAATAAATCCGTAACTTGCACGATTCTTAAATTAAACCAAAACAAAGATTCAACTTATTCCTTACATAACTCCAAGAAGGACTAACTTAATTCCAGTTTCAACGAACTCGAACATAACAAGCTTGCCCAAGTCGCAGAGCACATCTGATCATTTATTGAGTGCAATCTAATACTGATATCACGTCTGGACCGTCATGCTGACGTAACGGTGATGCAATGTACCTTTGTGTAGGTACTGGCGAGTGGGCTAAGAAGGTCCAGTCAGTGCACAATGTGTTACAGAATAAACGCAATCCCTGAACTGTGGGTCTTATAACGCACACTTTAATAGAATCATTAGTAGGATGATAATTTGATAATATCCTGCGTACAATTTCAGGTTGTACAAGGTTTAGTTTGAATGGTGTCCAGCTACAATAAATACTAGCTGTCCGGCATTTGCTGAACTGCTGGTGCTCTAGACAGGCTGAAGTGGACTGTATGTTGATGGGGTTCTTGATTATGAAGAAAACACTTGCTTTTTTTTGCTATTGATAGGCACGCGTTTGACCACTATCTCACCTGATGGTAAGCGATGATATGGTCGAAGATGGAGCACGCTTGCCTAGAAGTAACCTATTCACTCTTGACTTAAAGACTCCCAGGTTGTAAATATCAGGAAACACAGACTCCGGCAGGGAATTCCACTCCTTAGCTGTACGCACTATGAATGTGTTCCCAAAACGTTTTGTGCGTGTGGGTGGCATGTCCACTATGTACCGGTGGCGCATTGCCGTTCGTCTTGTGGTCCGATGATGAAACGGGCTTGGCGGAATTAAATTATGCAAGTCCGTCGCACATTCCCCAAAATGCAACCGGTAGAAAATCGACAGGCAAGTTGTTGGTCCAGTTGGTCATTCGTAGATCTTTGACAGTCGTTACTAATTGTCAGTAACCAGAAAATCTGAGACCAGTAAGCAAAAAGTATCGTGTAACTGGGTTGTGGGGATCAAAAGATCTCAAGACTTTGGAGCTTCGTCGAGACGAGCTTTTCATTGCCGATGATCTATTTGTTAAGTAGTGTCCGTGGAGTTTCTTGCACGTTCTTCTCCATAGAGATCTACGCTTTGGAACGTGCAAATAGCTTCATGTTTTTGACTGACCGACTTTGACAATTCAAAAGTGCCTGTAAATGGTTTATTTGAAATATACGATTTGATTTGATTTGATTTGATTTGATTTGATTTGATTTGATTTGATTTCTTGATGGGGCTTCTTCGAGTTCATTCATATTGATCCTTGGAGAGCTGGTAGTCAAAGTGTTATTCTCTAAGCGAATGCGATTGACGAAATTCCAAAGTATAAGGGATTGATTACGTGTCACTTCGACAGCGTTTGCCAATACCATACATTTTGACGTTTTGTCAAACGACTTCGCTACGCTACCGCTGACAGAAGGCTCTAGAACAGTTTATCGAGAGTTTACAATTTCTCAAGATATTGATGACTAGTGGACGTCACGCGGTTTCACCCGCGTAGTTCCCGTTCCCGTGGGAGTACGGGGATAATATATAGCCTATGTTACTCCCTGATAATGTAGCTATCCAATGCTAAAAGAATTTTTCAAATCGGTCCAGCAGTTTCGGAGCCTATTCAATTCAAACAAACATACAAACAAATCTTTCCTCTTTATAATATTAGTGTAGATAAACTGAGACAGCACTAATTGCGTGTGACGTAACTCACAAGTACGCCATAGTGAATTTGTGCGCCGCATAAACGACGTTTTACGTGACAAGTATAGAAGAAAATCTTCGAAGCGTGTAACTTCATTTTCTTAACCGACGAAAAATCGGAAGTTCTCAAGTCGAGTCGTACATTTTTTTTTTATGTATGAACACGCATACCTTTTTACAGTGTAGTCCGATTTTGATAATTCTTTTTTTATTGGATAATACCTCGAAAATGGTCCCATATAAATTTGTAAACATAAAATCCTATCCTAAGGGGGGGGGGGGAATATAGGGGTGATTAACTGTTCACTTACAGATTTTAGTGCAGAGTAGTGTAGCATTTTTTTATTGTAATATCTTTCAAATAAATAGTTTTTTGATATTAGTCAAATAACCTATTAGTTTCCTACAAAGTACAGAATACGGTTCCTAAATTAGGATGTCTAAAGGACTTAAACTTCTGTTTCCACTGCACATTATCAAAGCATTTCTCAGTGGGCGATGCCTCAATGTTTGTTTATTAAAGAATGCAGAGTACTCTCCAACGGTTATGCAATGAATCAAAGTATACATCACATTGTTCGTCTTTTACTGTAACGAATGTGTTTTATAAACAATCATTTGTTTTCATTGTTGTTATGACTAATGATGTCTGTGTCAACAGTACGTATGTAGTGAAGAAAAATTTGGTAGGTGTTTAATTTGATTTACCATCATTGGCCTAGCCTTTTCAGAAATCAGAAGTAATTTATTTTGCGATGAATGTGGGTATACAAAATAAGATGAGGATATTGTAAAAAATAACAGTTTCAACACTTTTCGGTATGCAAAAGTAATAAATACTTACATTTTTTTTTATTCAAACATTCAACAAACAAACAACAATTTTACTGAAATGTGGATCTACAAACTTCCTACATAAATTAACACAAAAACTAAAATCATATTTTTACAAATTATTGATTAAATTGACTATTTTGCTTCCATTACACATACAAAACACACATAATTAAATTTGAAATAAAATATAATTAACCCAGCTATATTGGTGTCGCCTTCCAGTTCAACCGGATTCAGCTGAATACCAGTATTTAACGAGAAGCAACTGTTCTGATCCCCACAACCCAGTTACACGATACTTTTTGCGAAGACTGGTATCAGATTTTCTACTTTCTGTCAATCAGTAACAACTATCAAAGATCTGCAAATGACCAACTGGACCAACAATTTGCCTGTCGGTTTTCTACCGGTTGCATTTTGGGGAATGTGCGACGGACTTGCATAATTTAATTTCGCCAAGCCCGTTTCATCATCGGACCACAAGACGAACCGCAATGCGCCACCGGTATATAGTGGACATCCCACCCACACGCACAAAACGTTTTGGGAACACATTCATAGTGCGTACAGCTAAGGAGTGGAATTCCCTGCCGGAGTCTGTTTCCTGATAGCTACAACCTGGGAGTCTTTAAGTCAAGAGTGAATAGGTGCTCCATCTTCGACCACATCATCGCTTACCATCAGGTGAGATAGTGGTCAAACGCGTGCCTATCAATAGTAAAAAATAAATAAAAATAACGTGCTTTCCGATTTCCGAGGCATGGTTGACTCTCGATGTATTTAGATGTTTACCCATCCACAGATCGACCTCGGTAAGCGTTGCTTAACCTTTGAAATCGATTCATGCGGCTGTAACTATTTAGGCATGGACCTCTCTATTAAAAAAATAGGTAGGTGTTAAATCTAATTAATAACTTGTAAGTCTTCTTAATGCTGTTAATACTCTATTGGTATTAATTTGACACTGTAGTGTATGGAAGACCTATGAAAAATCCTTTTACGTCAGGATATTAAAAATTTTACCTTTATAATTTACTAGCTTCTGCCAGCGGCTTCGCCCGCGTGGTCCCTAGGGAACATACTCCCGGGATAAAAAGTAGCCTATGTAATTTTGTCACTCAGGTGAAGCTCGATATCGAAATAGTTGTTTACAGATCAGACTAGCTGTTGTATGTGTATTTAATTAAAGTAAAAAAAAATGTTAAAAGTTTAATGTTTCCACATGTAGCATACTCCATTAGATCCATTGTAACCGCGAAATCTTATTCCTACTTTTCCACTCCAGCTAGTCTATTCTGTAAATAACTATTTCGAGATCGAGCTTCACCTGAATGACAAAATTCACAAAGTGAGCTTTATTGCACACAATATAAAGGTCTTAATTTGAAACTCACCTCGTATTCCGCTGTCGAGATACGAATATGTTGTTACAGAATAGCACTCCAGTTATCTCACTGCTAGATAAAGTTCTCCTCCATAGCCTTCCACTCACTTATGTTTAATCTCATTTTACGAAAACAACAATCACTCGGAGTCCATACAAATATCAGCAGTTTAACATATTTTTTTAAGTATCTGCTAAAATTAACATAATCTATAATTACTCATACAGTAAGCAATGCCATAATCATCACGAAGTCAATACTAAAATTGGTACGCAGTATAATATTTTTAACATTTGGATGGACACAGTACTGCTAGTAGGTAGTAGTATTGTGATATACCTCTTAAAGATTTCAAAAAGTGTGAAGAGACAATCAAACACTCTACCAATAAGGCTCGTTAAAATGCCTTAAGCATATTCCATTTTAGGATAATATCTTAAAAAGATCTTTGTTTACAAATTACCATTCCTATTTGACCACAAAACAGCTACTATATTAGGCTTTCACCGTTACATCAACAAATAAATCTTAAAACCACAGAACGTAGAGGTGTGTCGGTGGCCATTGCTCGCTTAAAACTTGTGCCATTTTACATTGCGTGGGCCAGGAATATTATAAGAAATAATGTATTTGTGTGAAAGATGATAATGTTCTGAAAGGGGTAAGAACTGACGACTAATACAAAAATATGACAAAAAAAAACATTGAGTTGCTGTTGCCTATCCTCGACACATGCGCAGCTGGAGTGACTGGTCCATATAAAATACTGATAAATAGCTGCATCCGCTGGACGAAGAAGACAAGTTGCGCTGATCACACATAAATTATGACTGACAAAATAATGATGATGACGGCGTCATTGTCTGTGAGTCCAAACTCTATGCTTCAAACGAATAAGAATGATGACATTTACGATAAGAAAGTCAATTCATGCGAAATTATCTCGTTGTTGTGAATCTATAAGATCGTAAATCATGGAAAGGTGGCGTCTACTTATGACCTTTTGCTACTGATGTTCGGAGTTTTGAGTAAGGATTTGTTGCTTCATATGGCAAGATGGTGTTAAAACCTATAAGGTTTGGCTTTGTTCCTAAACACTTTGACTTGAGAAACAAGCTGATGCGAGAACCACTAAGTTCCTCAATAAGAAACTCCAAAGCTTAGAATTTACGATTTTCCGTTCAGAAGCTCTAGCAATGAACCACCTCCCATCTTCATAATTAGGCTAGCAATCAATCAAATGTTCAAGCCTGTTCCTACTAATGTTGGGGTCGGCTTCATGTCCAACAGGATCCAGCTAATTATCAGTATTTTACTTTGAGCAACAGTGCTTATTTGATCTCCACAACTTCTCACAGCTATGCAAATGCAAATTGGATCACATGAAATTGGTAAACTGGGACAGACCATGTTTCTGATAACTAGACCGGTGAAAACCTTGATGTAATCCAAACAGATGACAATATGACAGACAAAAACAATATCCAGGTTGAATCATTGGAAACAAAAATTCGTAAGATGAAAGATATCAACCCAGAAAAGTATGCTTTGAACAAAATTTTGAAGTAGTTCTGAAAGTCTAGCAGCTAATCGTGTGCAAGACAAATCCTTAAATTAATAGCTTATAACACAACATACAAACATAACCAAAAAAAATCAACCACTTAAAAATATAAGTACAAGCACATGAAAAAAAGAAACCAAACAATCGTTTTGCAACCATTTGGCATAACACGACGAATGGACACGCTTTAGATTTCAATCATCGATATGAAACCATCTTTTTGTTCACTCTTATCAACACACATGAGTTATAGTGAAGGTTATAACTTAGAATTGAACATATTGATTCGTTTTGCGATATAATCAATATACCGAGGTAGGGTAGGCAATGCAATTATGTTTTTCAAAGAATTTAAATCGACGATTATGGAAATTGAATGGAATTAGAATGAAGAAAAAGTAGGATTGTTTGTTTTGAGTCAATTCAATTGAAGACACTGGTATAGTCACAAGTAAAATAGGACAATGAGAAATAAAATCCTAAGTTGCCAGCAGAACTTAGCGTTTTGTCTCTCTACTACTATCGATTGACTAAATTGCTCTGGTACTCAACCAGTATGTATCTGTATAACTCCATCATTTGCCACGTTTAGATTCACAGAACACCTAGCATTCTGTAGCGCATTCTTGTTGTCTTCTCCTTTTGCCACTATCACTCAAACCCAGTTAACTGCTGAATAAATAGGCTTTTGTTATTAAGCGTTGAAACACAGCCATCGGCTCTACACATGCTGAATTCAGTCTTCTCACTGATTTATTCATCAATCCGTACTCTACTCCAGTACTACTTGACTCTACCAGCCATCGATCTTCCAGCAGTATTTTCTGTGGTAACGTCAAGTTCCTCTACCTGAAAGATTGTTAAAATTACGGTTGAGTTGATGATTTTGGAGATACATACTTTTGCCTATCCATCAGAACAACATTGCATTATTAAACCATCAGTAATAAAGATCTAATTGACTATCAGTACCCCTATCTAATTGTCGTACCTTTAATATTTTCCTTTTAAACTTTTTATTCCGGTTAATTTGTGTATGAATTGCTTAAGTATCCTCATCATTGGCGAGATTCAAGGCTGAGAAATCTTCCAACACCTTTTGTCTATAAACTTTACCAAATCGCCAAACCCATATCGATCCCCAAAATTATAACCTATGACTGTTTAATTTTTTACCACATTGGAAATAATATTTCTCATTAATAGACAATGGTTAAGGCCAAATGAGATCATTCGCATGTTCATCCATCATCCATCATCATATATTTCGATACATCAGTCAATTTGTCTGTAACATACGTTTATCCTTGAATGGATCAAACGCCCACTGGTATGGACTATTGTTTATTTTTGTTATTAAAAATATTATTAATATTATGTTAGTTTGTTTGTGATTTATTGTCGGTAGTTTGACCTACAGGCCTAGTTGGTTTGATTCTTCGGTTTGGTCTTGACGATGATTGATTTCTAAGATCCGGGCTCTGGCTTGCATTGGATCATTTCGTCTCTCTTTCATTGCCTGAGACTTATTCCATTATTTGAAATAGAAGTTATTTTCTCATCCTTGTTTATATGTGTTTGCTGGTCATTGAGACATCATTCACAGTTATCTTTAGGTAATTGTTTACGACGGACATCCAGGTCCAGGATTCATTTTCTGAGTATTCAAATCGCCTCCATAACTGCTGATATTCATGAATAATAGTATATTTGGCTTACTAAGGAATGTCAGTCCCACGCTACCATTTCGATGTTAAACAAATGTTTAGGCTCATTCCGATTCGAAAGAAGAAGACATAGCATGAGGATAAACTGCATGTGGAATGACGATTTTCATAATTTTAAAATGTATAGGATTGCCTTTAGCGTTTCACTAGCTTTTGTATATCCTATGAACTCTTGACTTATCGACAGCCACTATTACTGAAGAATCTCACTTAGTTATATTACATCAAGTAAGCTCCCGACCTATTTCCCAATTGCTAACACAAAAATAACTTAGCATAATATTTTCATACAACTTCCTTTCGCCTTCAACAAAAGAGCTTAACTCCACGATTGCACAATTTTAAAGTTGTCAATCAAGTTTAAGTTATTGGAACTTTGAAGGGCCATAAATATCGAACAAAAGGACTGACAGACAATCCATTCAAAATGGGTTCCGAGAAAACTGGCTACATTCATAAAATGGTAACAAATTGGCAAAAATACATCTTGAGATGTTGGTTTCTTTATTAAGTTTATCTTGTGCTTTGGGTTGAAAGTCGCTACTGAGCTTGAAGAATACTTATAAGAGACTTTCCACACTCCGGGTAACCGGTCTATAATGGGTATCGGAAACTCGGGAAATTAATTTAATTTTTCTGAGGTACTCTTATTGAGAATACCTTAATCGGATATATAATATTTGATACAGGAGTTTTTTAGGTTCGGGAAGTCAGAAGTCAGGCAAAGTGAGTTCCTTACAGCAATAAAGATTGTCAAAACTAAGTTGACCACGTGACATTTCGTTTGCCCATGTCAATCTCATACATTTTTACTTCTTAATATTTATTTTAGCTGATAAAATGACACTTTTTATGACAAATAACATTGCAAGTAAAGCCTTGTTGATATATTAAGACCAAATGAGTATTGGATTTTTATAAAGCTTGTGATTCGATACTGATTCTGGTAGCTATAATCGAACGAAAATTATTAATTTTTACCGCTCCACTCATTAATGTCGTCAGTTAAAGATCTCAAAAGAAGTCTATTTGGTTTAACTACTTCTAAATTAGTTTTTGAACCAAAACATCTAATAAACATTTCAAAATATGTTTCACTTCTGTTTTCCAGTCTCCGCGTCAAAGATTACGTTTCTTTAAACGAAAGTATTTTGAAGTGAAAGTTACAGTTTTCCATTTCTATAGTAATGGTGGAACGCTGTTCCCATTGTGTGGTGGGTACGGTGGGTAGGCAGCGGCCGCGGTTCCGGTTCTAACTAGTTTGTTTACGCTTTTCTTTGTAATAGTGAAAAGTTCGTTACATTGGGTGATTTTTTTAAGGTGACAGATATTTTAAGCAGTAGTAGCTCAGCGGTGTTCTCCGTGATTTAGCTGTAGTAGGTTTGAATCCAGGCAGGCACTTTGTTTTTGCCCAAATGATTTTATTAAACCTACTTGTAAGGGTAAAAAAAATGTGTGGACATGTCTAGTCCAGACCAAGAAAACGTCGAAGTTAATTACGTGACATTTACTAAAGAAACCCTGGCAAACACAACTACCCTGGCTTTACATTAAAAATGTACTAGTTTTTACCCGCAGCTTCACCTGCTTATTGTGTTCTTAGAAGTATCTCATGTTCTTCTCCAAGCCCTAAGCTACATCTGTGTTTGTCATCAAATTAAATTTCGTTTTAGACGTGGAACATAACAGATGGACACATTTTTGCATTTATAATATTAGTAGGAAGTAGAAATAGGATGGATTAGTAGGATGACACTGTTTAACTTTTGGTTAATATGTAAGACATTCCATTGGTAGTGAGAGTCGAGACTTTGTCAGTCTATCACAAAAAAAAGATGGCCTCCGGTAAACAGTTTACTCATGACGTCATACAAATGGTATGTCTAACCCAGCCTTTACATTTTAACTGTCAAAAAATCAGCAAACGCCCATCAATTTGAAAACAAAATTCGAATTACAAAAATTCTTTTTATTCAGCATCCGTGAAAAAAAAGAAAAAAAACTACTACCGTGTACCATAATGTGTTGAATAAAACCTCTTTTTTATTTATGTTTGGTAATTATATTAATAGTATTTCCTACTCCTTGATTGTCGAATCGTGATTTGTAGGAATGATGCTCCTAAGTATCGAATCGACTACTTAAAGTTTGGCCTTCGCACATAATTGCATCACTTTGCTTTTGTTTATTTCTATAAAAAAGTTAAAATCATGATTGTTTTATTATGAGTTTTCCTTGGAGATTTTTATTTATTGCAGCTTCTTTAAATTTTGAATGAATTGACGGCAATGATAGGGATTCATTAGACTTATATACTTCCTTCTGAATTTCAATTTTGGTTTATAATTTTAAATCAAATTACGTTGTTTTCAGTTTTTTCTAAATATTATTTTTGTTCCTTGCGTAAGGAGCCGTGGTGCCAGAGAGACAGAGCTACACAAATATTAACTACCTATATCTGTTTTTGCGGTCAAACCAAACTAAGAGCCTTAGTACCGTTTTTAACCTATAATAGATAGAGTGGTATTCTATCAGAAATAACGATTGACAAAATATAAGATGTGCTACCAATATATCACTTTGAAAAGTCCTAGAGACAATTATTTGTCGTATCCATGTCGTAAAATTTGCCATTTTTCGATGTTGCCGATGTTTAGTTACGTTAAGTTTGAGAGAACTTAGGACACCCCGACACCGGTGCTAAAGTGAGCGAGCAAAGCGAGCGCATTATGTTCCCGGCATCCCATTCATGTTAGGTTCCTTTAAACCCTACAGACACAAATTGGATCCTCACATAGCGGGCTCCGTTGCCGAGGTTGAGTTTGAGGTGGCCATTTCATGAAATGGAGAACCACTTTATAAAATGGCCAATTTAATGATTTGGCTACATAACGCATACACGTGTGCGAGAAAACATTACGTATTAAATATGATTATAATACATATTTACAAACACTATTATACCGTAACAATAACAATATTAGTTACGCTTAAAAACTCAACGGAATTCCGACTTTACTTCATAAAACTTAAACATATAATTTATAACACACAATGCATTCCATACCATCTAATCTATGACATTTATGGCTAATTTACTGTGATATCATAGACAATTGATCTAGATTCTTGATTGTGGATTACACGGTGCCTTAGAATTAGTCAGTGTATGGAAATATGTGGTAAAGCAACTGTTTGCTAAGTAATTTTTTTTTTACATCTTTTGTCATACAGCTGGGTGTCCCCCATAGCCTTCCACTCTTCCTGGTGTATTACCTTCTCCGACCAATCCGTCATGAACACCTACAAGTCGTCCCGCCAGCTTTTCCCAGACCTTCCTCGGCGACGACGCCCGTTCTGGCTTCCACTGCGTAACGACTCTGGTCCATCTGTCCAGTACGTCTACCATGAGTTTTATCATTCTATACTCGCTAGCGAATGTAGTCAATTTTTTTTTAAAAACAAGTTTCTAATTTATTTGTTTAGTTGTTAACTAACAAGCAAGCTTTGTTGCAAGTAAAACTTTAGTTAACAACTAAACAAATATATTTTTTTTACTTATCCTAGCGTTCATTAAAAAGATGAACCCTATTTTTATTACAATCTAGCCTTTTATATAGACTAATAAGTAATTTAATTAAAACCTAAACTGTTAAATTGTCTTTACTAAGAATGTGTCCAATAGCACTTTTCTTATTGTCTCTATTATGGCGAATACACTTCGATTTTGTTATTTGGTAACACTTGTTTCACATTACACTATTCACTAACACTGAACACTAACGGTTCTATTCATTTAATAACTTAGAAATTTGTTTTTTAAAAGGTTTCATACAGTTTTTTAACTACAGTCGCTAGCGAGTATAGTTTGATAAAACTCATGGTAGACGTTCTGATGCATCCTACTATGTGACGCGCCTAATCCCACTTCAGCCTGGCAGATTTATTGCCCACATCGATCCCTGTTTTGAATCCAAACGTGGCTATTAGGTAAAGAAAATTCCTTCTAAACCAAAAATCGAGACCAGATTTTTAGCTATGACTATTAATATCGCCGAGTGTGCACCTATCTGCACACACCTGACACCTGGTAGGTCTACACTCAGCGAGTACCTTTTTCTTAGTAATAGAATTTTCGTAAAAGTTACAATCCTTCCAGAGATTACTTCCCTTATACAAACAACTTACTACTTTATAAGATTACTTTTGATTTATTATTTTGCATTTTCCAATGAAAGAATTCTTTTAAAATGTTCATTGAGTTATTGCCTGTATTTATTGAAATATTACTGTTGACGTAGATTTTAAATAAAATGTTATAATCATTTACAAAACCTTCATAATAGATAAAAAAAAATGTGCTAATCTGTGGTCAATAAAATCTATACTTTTATCAAATGTGTTGAAGTTTTAAATGAGCATGATACATATGAACATGACGATATTTACAAAAAAAAAATACCTACCTACCTACCTTTTTTTGAAGTCAGTTACAAAAAGCGATATCTATCCTTACATACATATATAAAAGGATCATCCGTGTACGTTACAAATCCTGTAGTTCCAATTTGTCGTACACAATAAATCAATAGAAAAAAAAGAGAAAAAAAAACACTTCATCATTAACAATTACGAATCAATTACTTAGTAAAAACATCGAACAAAACGAGCCATCTTTGTTTGACCTTCACAGTTATGACTACCTAGTACCCATCATATTTTTTCATACTACAAATAATCATTATTAGGCAATCATTTTTTATCCTAACTCCCTAGTTTCCGCGTCGTCAAGAAGTATGGTCTTAAAATATTGCTAAAATCTAACGCATGCCTAATTTTTTTTTTTTTAATTTTTCTGGCAACACTGTCGTGTCAGATTACGTCATTCTTCATCTGCCTAGCTAAATTGGGTTTGGCTTGTAGTCAAACTTGTCAAGTTTCGGCTGAATACTCAAACTAAAATCGTATATTTAAAATAAGCCATTTACAGGCACTTTTGAATTGTCAAAGTCGGTCAGTCAAAAACATGAAGCTATTTGCACGTTCCAAAGCGTAGATCTCAATGGAGAAGAACGTGCAAGAAACTCCACGGACACTCTTTTAAACCATGTGATGTATTACAAAAATCTTGTTAACACTACTAGTATTTTACGCGGAACGATTGCCTATCTGATCTATCTCCACAGCTTACTGGGTAACACGATACTTCTTGGCAAGACTGATGTCAGATTTTTCTGACTTCTGACTATTCTTAACAACTACCAAAAATCTACAAATGGCAGCCGGGACCAACGGCTTAATGTGCTTGCCGTTGGTCTTGATTGTCACCCATCCACAGACCGAACTCGGCAAGCGTTGCTTACCCTTGAAGATCGACCCGTGCATTTATTATTATTTAGCCACGAGCTCCACTGCCTCTTCATAAACATGATCTTAAAAATATTGCTAATATCTAACGCATGACTAAATATTTTTTCTATTTTTTTTTGGCAACACTGTAGTATCTGATGACGTCATTATCCATGTTATTAGTTATACGGAAGCGTTTATAGTAATTGGGTTATTTAAGGAGCTGTTTTATAAGAGGAGTCACGCCTATGCCATTAGCTGTTCGTGGATTTTGTTAAAAGGCAGATAATGGGAGGACTTATTAGCGTGGTGATTTATTTTTGTTGAAAAACAATGCACGATTTTTATGGGCAATAGGCTCATCTAATATTTTAAGGCTCTGAATCTTTAAAGAGGTTTTATGTGTCACTGGCCAGTATTTGACTATGGTAGGCGCCAATCAATGTGGAATAACGTTCATCGACCCACATTGTTACATTTATTGAGTTTCTTAATACCAAAAACAGATATAAAGACACAAAGCTGTCCTGAATAGACTTCTATCGTGATTCCTTAAGTTCGCTAGTAATGAAAACTAGGTTCACAATTTTCGGGTGTCTACGAAGGGATATTAGGGAAAGGTCAATGTATTGTATTGCAAGTTTTTTATTTATTCTTCATCAATTTACCCTTTGAAGGACAAAGGATAAAGGGTGTTGAAAACCTTGGGGTGAAGCGCCGCTAATATTAACTATATGAAAGGCGTGGGCCTGATGGGGTTTTCTACAGGCAATGGAAAAATGGGTCCCAAACGCACAGAAACGACAACGCAGCAGGCCCAGAAAGAAATAGCGAGACGAGCTGGACTCCGTCTCGAAGGACAAGCCCAAAATTGCAGAAGACCGGAGAAAGTGGTAGGAGGGAAGGGAGGCTTTTGCTCTTCAGTGGGACAGTCTTCTTCTTCTTCTTATCGTGTGGGCAGTAAGGTCTAAAGACCCCAGAAACCCTAGTGTCAGAGTTTCTAAACCGCCTCAAGGGCCTCTGACATGGATTATTTCACGACCGTTATTTGGCGGCCGGGACCACCGGCTTATACATGCCTTCCGAAGCATGGAATCATCTTTTTATCAGGCAATCAGGTGATTCAAGCCTGCAATGTCCTAGCCAAACTGGAAACAACTTTACAAAGTATGCTTCCCGTGAGAATCGAACCCACGACCACCGGGTCACAAGGCAAACGCCTAAACCACTCGACCACGGAGACAGCTAGTGGGACAATACAGGCTCATAATAAATTAATAATGGAAAAATGACGATCTTCCGTCCCCTATATAAGCCGCTACAAGGGATGATTTTTCAAACTCGCTCGCTCTCGGTCAACAGCGCTTTATTTTAAAATTTTCGCAATTCCTTCCTTAGGGGTTCTTGTATGAGTTTCTTTTCTGCATGATTAACACATCAGTTTTGGCTGTGCGTTGTTTTTTTTAAATAATTGAACGGCTGGTGTTTGACCTCAATCTCGCCTGATGGAAAGCGATGATTTGGTCGAAGACAGAGCACGCTTGCCTAGAAGCAACCTGTTCACTCTTGTCTTGAAAATCCACAGACAGTGAATTAGAACTTTATTAGTACACTAGCTTTTGCCCGCGACTTCGTACGCATACACACACCCCACACCCCCCAAACACCACACTCCCCAAAGAACCTACATGCCAAGTTTCAGTTTTCTACGACCAGTAGTTTCGGCTGTGCATTGTCTGTCAGTCACTCACTCAGTCACCAGTAACAGAAGATTTTAGATATATTCATAATCAAAGTTGGCACACGTTTACCTTATTTCAAGTAAAACAACTATAGCTGGCAACATCAACTATCAATTTAGATACTGGTCACGACTAGAGGAAAACTGACCACTTATGTAGGTGATGGTAACACTGCAACCTGTATGACGTCACGCGAGTTACTGATACGGAAGCTTTTTGAAGATGCTTGCGTGATATCACGATTATCGTTAACTAGCTGACCCGCGCAACTTTGTCTGCGTTACAATTTTCATTACTGCTCTGCGCCTATTGGTCTTAGCGTAATGATATATAGCCTATAGCCTTCCTCGATAAATGGGCTATCCAACACTGAAAGAATTTTTCAAATCGGACCAGTAGTTCCTGAGATTAGCGCGTTCAAGCAAACAAACAAACTCTTCAGCTTTATATATTAGTATAGACTAGCTGACCCGCGCCACTTCGTCTGCGTCACAATTTTCATTACTGTTCTGCGCTTATTGGTATTAACGTGATGATATATAGCCTATAGCCTTCCTCGATAAATGAGCTATCCAACACTGAAAGAATTTTTCAAATCGGACCAGTATCTCCTGAGATTAGCGCGTTCAAGCAAACAAACAAACTCTTCAGCTTTATATATTAGTATAGATAGATAGGTAAAAAATTATGGAGCCTTACTTGGGACTGGATTTTTTCAGCCGGAAAACCTTAATTTACCAATTTTGTCGTGGCTTGAATACTTTACTGATCATTCATCATTTGATGAACCCAATAGTATTATAAGAAACAGAATGACTGAAGTCCCATGTGAGTCGGGACTCTACTACATAGGTACAGTCTGTGACCAACATTATCTTAACCATTTGACTATTATTCGCTAATAGTCAAGTGGGTTACATAATGTTGGTCACAGACCCTATATACTTCTTGTTAGACTGGAAGACTACTCCAGCATAGTAAAGAAAACCAAGAAATATCCAAATGGTATTGATTTCTAACTAAGATTATAATTGCAAAAGTGTGTTTGTTTATTTCTTAGTTAAGTCACGCCTGAATCGCCAAAAGACGTCCACTTCTAGACCTTCTAGACACAGGCCTCCCCCAAGTGTCGTCACATGGACCGGACTTTTTTTTTTGTTTTTAAACTCGGATGGGTTTTAGTCAGTAAGAGTCTGACACTCCCTTCTGCTCCACCCAGAGCGGGAGGAGTCATTTGATGATTTCCCTTCCTTAAAAAAAAAACCGGACCTGTGCCAACGGATTCCTGTTGTCTATCCATCAACGGGATATCTTTCGGTACATGGATGCCACTTCAGGACATTTCGACCCCATTGCTCTTTGCCGCTATATTTTCTGCAAGCAATGTGCCCTACACGCTACCTCTTAAGTTTAGCCATTCTCCGGACTATTTTGAATCTCGGTCCTCGCGTATTTGTTTCGGAAATTAGAGGTGATGTACCAAGGTCTTTGTAACCATAGAGAAATCTAAGTTATGGCAATACTGCAACTTCAATTTGACGTCACATACACGGAAATATTTAACATAATTGGGTTAGATATTGAAGGAAGCTCACAATCGGAGGCGTGAGATTCTTGCATATTTTAATGGCAATATTAATATGTTACTACTAGTATTACTTTAATAACTGAGATCATTCTTATATTGATATCGGGAAGATTTAGTGGAGCTGGTTTTTAGTAGCGCGGACATTGAAATGGTTATCCGGTGTGGTCTGGCACCGACATTTTAAAAATTCTACTGTTTTAATCAGGTAAAACGTTTAGAAAGACTGAAACTTTTGGGCTTATGAGGATGTTTGAGCTGCACGGTTCCATCTCCGAGGTAAAGCAACGCTTTCCAAGGTCGGCCCGTAGATGGATGACCATCCATTACGTACCGACAGTCCTCCGTACCTTAGAAAGCACGTTAAGCCATTGGTTGTCATTTGTAAATCATTGGCAGTCGTTATGGAAACTCAGAAGCCAGAAAGTCTCTCACTTACCGATCGCCTAGCGACCGAATTCGTTAAAGTAACCCGTACACAGTCAATCCCGAACGCATTCCACGGTCAAAATCAGTGGATCGCGTTCGAAATTTACGGTGTGCGGGCAGCCTTGGGACTTAACGACCAAATTCGGTCGTTACGCGATCGTTATCAATGTCGAGACTGCAGGCCCTGGGTACCCATATAACTAATTTGTGGAGGTCAGATGTGCTGGTACTCAGCTGTATCCGGTTAAACTAGATGCCAACCCCAACACAGTCTCGAAAAAGCTTGGCTAATTGGATCACATGAGCTTATGTGGGTGAATCTACTTATGACTTTATCATCAGCCTATAGCAGTCCACTGCTGGACATAGGCCTCTCCTAGTGCACGCCATTCGACTCCAGCAACTCTCATCCAGCTGCTACCTCCACCGAGTTCACACAGAGTCACCATTTTTTTTAAGGATCGGAAATCATCAACTCGCTCCTCCCGCTCTGGGCGGAGCAGAGGGGAGTGTTAAACTCTTAGTGACTAAAACCCATCCGTGTTCCTCCTAAAGCCCTTTGCGTTCCAGGGCCGCGGTGACTCTTTGGAACAAATTCCGCAACCCTGGCAGGGCTTCCAGTCACCCTGCGAAGTTCGTCGCTCGACCTAGCCCGAGGGCTTCCTAAGTCTTCAATTCAAGAACTCGTCTACCCCAATGGTCATCGTTTCTACGGCTAATATGGCCAGCCCATTGCCACTTCAGCTTGCTTCGATATTCTGTGAGCTATGACTTTCATTTCAGACCTTCATCCAGATGATATTAGTAATACAAAGCTATGTTTGTTACAGACAATACAATACAGATTTTAATTCTTATATTTATTGCGCTCACCGATGCACCGGACACATGCACATGTGTATGTACCCAATGATGACCCTCAGTATGTCGTTGACGCTCCCACGCACCCTGTGCATCATGGATGGCGTCCTTTTCCGTAGGATGGTGGTGAAGCCATCAGTGTGCGCTTCGGAAAACATTCCTACCTTATGACTTACATCTTATGAATCATCATAATCTTCAATCATTTGGCAACCAATACAAGTTGCGATCATCAATTTCATCACTTCAGATTATTAATAATAACAATCTCCAAAGAAATGTCGTCGGCAATTGTTTTAGGACCCATTGTTCGGACCGGTCCAGTTATTGGGTTAATGAGTTGTCTGACAGAGCCAGTGAGGAGATAGCTGGTCACCTATTGTCTTCGCGTGATTGTTAAGACCTTGAATTGGTGGTGAGAAGTGGATGAACAGGTTTATCGAAGAGTTGTCTTTGAGTGTTGGTGTAAGGATTACTTAAGTGCTAGTCTTAGTAAGAATGCTTCATTGTCACTTCATACTAAAGTTAAACGTGACACAAAAATATCAATTAGCCCTTATACAACGTCAGAAGCTAGTGCACGGTTCGGATTTGTCAGTTTTTATGGAGAAATTTATTTTGAGATGATGAAAAATATATTTGACACTTTCACATTAAGCCTGCTTATCGTCCATAGATGTGCTATGCAACGTTGCTATGGATGCGTTTGATATCCATCAACATGACATAGCGCTGGTGGAAACTGATTCAACTAAGCTACGTTTTTTATATGGAAGAATGCGTGTTGTGGATGGTCGCGAGAGGTGTAGCTATGTGAAGAGCAGTGCGTGCCTTCCTTACTGTCGATACGTTGCATTACTCGAGCTGCGCATCTTACTCACACAGCTACCTTGCGGCAGCGCATTTTCATAGTACATCTTACATCTTAGGTACTCGCTCTGCAGTGCATCACATAGTTTCGTAGCTTAGCTTTTACATTCTCGCAGCATAGCTGCATAGTACATCTCTGGAGGATCATTTGATTTATCACAAGGCACAATATGAAAACTTTTTATATTTCTTTTAATTTCATTTGTTTGATTAAAATATTCGTAACGCGTCCTTGTCTGGATTGCAAAAGTTCATATTACTAAAATTAAACTGGATCGCTTCTGTAGATTCGGAACAAAATGCCTTTGACAGACATAAAGACACGAGTCCCAAAAGGGATCCGGTTTTTCATACGTTCCAAACTTTAAAAATCAAAACACTAGCTAAATTTATACACCATAACACTATACCAGTTTACCCATTAAGCTCCGTCTACCGGGTATAACCACCGCCGTATAAAGAAGTAGCGTGGGCGAACCAGTCGAAACGTAATTATTCTTATTGTACACTCAGATGTATGGCTATTGTATGTACGAGTATAATACGACATAG
This sequence comes from Lacanobia wlatinum, assembly GCA_947578705.1. Lineage (NCBI taxonomy): Eukaryota > Metazoa > Arthropoda > Insecta > Lepidoptera > Noctuidae > Lacanobia > Lacanobia wlatinum. Next base: position 18,093,751 of record OX388046.1, on the reverse strand, counting down.
TTAAGTGTCGTGTTTGGTTACTTTCTAATTAAACGCTTACTTATGGTAGTCGCAGGATTTGGTGACTGGAATTAACGAACTGCAGGGTTAAGTATTTCTTCTCATAATGTTTGACTTCCAAGCGTATTGTGTTTTTTTTTATTAGGCTATGGTATCCCACAGCTGGGCGGATCAGTTTCAATATACTGAGGGCTATCGTGTTTGAATTCACCGCTAGAGGCGCTAGTGTAGCGTGAGGTTGTCGTAATGTCAAATTTCATTGTTGATTGGCTTTTGACTCGAGTTTTTTCACTTATTTGTTTAGATTTTTGTGAATCTTTCACTAAAACAGCCTGACCATAGCAGATTAAGTTACGTTTTTCCGACCACGGCATTGAACTTTCTTTTTTTTTTTTTTTTGGACATAAGTATATTATCTCCTTCTTTTTTCCATTTTAATGAGTCCACGTAATACTGCGATACTATTTATGTTGTATTAAATCGCACGTTTACGGCGTCATACACATTTTTTCTTCACATACGTGTAATTAAAACTTTAATGTCATGATTAAGGACCATACTCGACAGTGGCGCCAACTGGTGAGTACAAAAACGATAGCCCTCATTGAGAACGTTAAAAATTTCGCACTAAGGCACACACATTTCAGATATCGGCGTTCACACTTTCTTCTCAACGATAGCTAAACAAAACAGAACTCTTAAAATATAGAAACCCTCGCAAAAACCGTGTTCGAATCTGTCAATTCATTTGCGTTAGCATAGACAAACAATGTTCTAAACTCATAAGGCGTTTAAAAGAACTGTCGGCGGATAAATAATACTGATTGGCATTCCTTATCACTGTGACCCGACTTTCTAAAACAAAAAAAAAATCTGTAGGTACCTACAAACCACAAAAATTCCGATGCCCCATTAATAGATAATTTGACGAACCCGTCTCCCCATATAAGGCTAGAACCACACTCACTACAATAAACCCTAGTTCTACACTGTCGAAAATGGTAGGATGTCACTGGGTTACGTTTCTCAACGCCCACTACCCGCAAGTGTGTAACGAGGTCGGTCGTATGATAGTATAGTGTAGAACTGACCTAATGAGAGATGAGAACTTAAGGTGAATACAGATGGGCTGTACTGCTGAGAATAGCCAGAAGAATGTAGTTCACTGCACTATCAATGCAGTGGATTATATATTTTGTATTCTGTGCAGTTGAGATGCATTTGGCTTGATAACTCTTTTGCAGTCGAATGGTCGCAAAGGTGATTGCTATACGTAGGTATTTTGCTCAGTGATCATGTGCTGTCGTGCAAAGCAAGACTCAGGGGACCCCTTTACAGTCTGTTAGGGTATGCCCACACACCCCTGACTTTGTATAACAGACGTTCCAGGTTGGATTTTGAGGGCCTCCAGACCCTTTCCATCTGCTGGCTGTGAACATTGCACTTTTTAATTGATTTGAAAATTCCACCGAAATACTGTGTTCTTTTCCCCAAAAGTCCGGACACATTTTGCAGGTGTCCGGCAGAATGACTAGCAAATTTTGATTAAGTTTTTGTACTCGTTTTTGTAATAGGCTCGCCCCATATTAAATAGGATTTACAACACTGGCTTGTGCCCACCAAATATTTTCATCCCAAATTCTAGTCTAGATTTCCTAGACAAACCAGGGCCAGGCAGTCTCGACATACAAATAACGATCGCGTAGCGACCAAATTTGATCGTTAAGTCCTAAGGCCGCCCATACACAAAATTTCGAACGCGATCCATGGATTATGACCGTGGAATACGTTCGAGATTGACTGTGTACGGGTGACTTTAACGAATTCGGTCGCTGGGCGATCGGTAAGTATGTTTAGACTTCCCGCTCTGGATTTGTGCCACATTCACACCAATTCATAAGATTTTTCCCAACCCAAAATATATTAAGATATTTTTTTTGACATTGATTTTTTTTTCTTATTGTGACTTAAATAATTACAATTTGTATTTTAATCTTTATTGTTGCATTTGTGTATTTATCGATTTTTTTAATATTATTTTTGACATTTATTTTTTACTAGAGGTTTTTTTTAATGAATTTGTTTCTGTTATAATTATTATTTTTCTACACAATTTATATTGTTAAGTAATAAATCACTTATGAATTGTTTTTTAAAAATAGATCCAATATTTCACAAGCACCACCGTGGTCGTATCCTCTATAATCTCTCAGTAAATAAAAGAGATAGCTATTGTAGTAATTGCGTGTCTTTGCCTTCAGTGCGGCACACGATTCCACTCGATTAGTAAATTAATGGTCACTTCGGTTTGAGTACAAATGCTACAGAGCGCACTTTTGGTCTAATGGTCAAGGAAACTGTCGAGGAATTTCTTAGACATGTCATACAAGCGATTTCAAATACAAGGATGTTTCTGAATGTTGTCTCGGCTGTACAGGTTCCTTAAAATAGTTTTAAGCTAAAAAAAAATTGAGTTTCAAAAGAACGTATTACAAAAACGGTCGCAAATCATAAAACTTAAGCTTAGGCCACGATTTCAGCTACAATCACTCGCATGCAAGTCGCATTGCATTGCAGACTACCGAGGTATAATGAGATCAATCGCTCGATCGTACCCCACAATGAAAACGTGGCCTTACAGTAAACTTAAAAAGGGCATCCTTTCTAAAGAACAACTACATTCATTATCATTACAGTCAGCTAAACAAGGTTTTTATAAACAGAAATAAATTTACAAGCGATGTCGATCCTCGCCAATCCTCACTGCACTGAATGCACCGCAACTGCATTTGCGGTCTACAACTCATCTTCGTACTCAAAGATCCCGTCTAACGTTAATCTTAATAAGAGGCCTTATTGACCTTAAGGTCTGTAGCCATAATGGCCTTAATGGGGGCCTATGGTTGTTATAATTTGAGGTCAAAAATGTGAACTGGACCCCTTTCTATGTGAATGTATGGTTTTAGTTTTAGAATATAATAATTGATGTGATATAGTGTGCAAATATTTATTTTGTAAGTAAGTTAAGCAGGAGTTTTGTACCGTGTTACCCAGTTATTGGGTTTTAAAGGTCAGATAAGTATTCGGTCGATGTAAAATACTGATATTCAGCAACATCCGATTTGAATGGAAGCCGACTACACAGTTAAAGTTAAAGTCGAAAAGACAGATAATGTTGTATTGTAGGCAAATGTCTTAAGGATTGATGTTTTTGGAGAGCAAACACAAATTATGAATTTTACAAAATATGACAATGCTCCTAATTTCATTTCTTGAAGTTTATTGCATCAGCATAATCAGCCTATAATGATCCCACTGCTAGAACACCGGCTCCCTCTCTTTGAGAGGAAGTGGGCTGTAAGTGTAATCCAAAAGGGGTAGATTAGGCACAAAAACAGAGGCCTCTGCTCATCTTATCAGCCAATTGCCGTCCACTGCTGAACGTGGCTTACGTTCCCCCAAACAGCGCCAACCATCCCGGTCTTTAGCAGTCCGCATCCATCCGCTGCCAGCCACCGCGCTTCAAATCCTTACAAATATTATAAATGCGAAAGTAACTCTGTCTGTCTGTCTGTCGCGCTTTCACGCCAAAACTACTTACTGATCCGATTTAAATGAAATTTGGTACACAGATAGTCTGGATCCTGAGAAAGAACATAGTTTTTAATGCGAAAAAAGGGTTGTAAGGGGTTGAAAGGGAGGGATGAAAAGTTGTATGGAAGTATCGTCATTTTTAGAGCTAGAAACTTGAAACTTATTTTTAGGCTGTAGATTCGATATAAATGTGACATTCAAAGTTTGTAAAAGTTTTACCCTCAAGGGTGTAAAATAAAAATAGGGAATAGGGGTTGAAAGATTTATTAAAGTACTAGCTGACCCGGCAAACGTTGTTTTGCCATATAAATTATTTCTAACTGCCCGGCGCTACTTCGTTCGCGTGGTGTCCTACCCCCTACCCTACTCCTACCCTACCCCCTACCCTACTCCTACCCTACTCCTACCCTACTCCTACCCTACTCCTACCCTACTCCTACCTTACTCCTACCCTACTCCTACCCTACTCCTACCCTACTCCTACCCTACTCCTACCCTACTCCTACCCTACTCCTACCCTACTCCTACCCTACTCCTACCCTACTCCTACCCTACTCCTACCCTACTCCTACCCTACTCCTACCCTACTCCTACCCTACTCCTACCCTACTCCTACCCTACTCCTACCCTACTCCTACCCTACTCCTACCCTACTCCTACCCTACTCCTACCCTACTCCTACCCTACTCCTACCCTACTCCTACCCTACTCCTACCCTACTCCTACCCTACTCCTACCCTACTCCTACCCTACTCCTACCCTACTCCTACCCTACTCCTACCCTACTCCTACCCTACTCCTACCCTACTCCTACCCTACTCCTACCCTACTCCTACCCTACTCCTACCCTACTCCTACCCTACTCCTACCCTACTCCTACCCTACTCCTACCCTACTCCTACCCTACTCCTACCCTACTCCTACCCTACTCCTACCCTACTCCTACCCTACTCCTACCCTACTCCTACCCTACTCCTACCCTACTCCTACCCTACTCCTACCCTACTCCTACCCTACTCCTACCCTACTCCTACCCTACTCCTACCCTACTCCTACCCTACTCCTACCCTACTCCTACCCTACTCCTACCTACTTCTACCCTACATACCTACATTGTTTAAACAACAGTGACTGCTTGTAATTCAATATGAACTTTATACAATAGCAATAAAGCTCGTTTTAGTTAGAAAACGTTTGTATGGGAAAAAGAAAAGGGCTGGTTTTTCCGGCAATTATTCGAATTTTTCTCGCCGTAAAAACCATCTTTGAACTTCAACGAACATTTTAAAAAAAGAATTGGCCAAATGTGTCCAGGCGTTGTTGAGTTATGCGCTTACCAACACATTTTGCGATTCATTTTTATATTATAGATTTATACGTATGTGTCTTATTTGTAAAATAATTAGCCTAAATAATTAAAAATGCTACCCAAAGACACTATTCCACACGTACGAAGTCGCGGGCACAGCTAGTAATTATAATCGGTCCATTGTGCCGCGGGGCGTCCCACTAAGTTTGCCCATACGCGCTTAGCAATGGGCAAAGTCAAGCTGTAGATGAAAATGAAAACGCCTGTCTAGGTTCGAACCTAGAACCGATGTGACTTTGTCAGTCGTTCTGCAAACTTATTGACGACCTACTTTTGGTATTAATTAATTACTTAATTGAATTACACATTTAATACCACTTTGCTTGCAAGTTGCACATACATGTCACAATAAATCAAACAAAATTTGCCCAAGGGCTGAATTCAGTAATAAACCGCACTTATTACGTTTTTCTAACGTTACCGATAACTGGTCGGAATTAGATCACATACGCTTAATAACCTCACAGCCGTGTGTAATGTAACCCGGCTTTAATATTTGAGGCGTGAGTGATTGTTACATAGATGTGTGGCTACTAAATGTGTGTGAGCAGTGGGTGAGCGTAGTTTGTGAGAATTTGTGAGCGCACTTTTGATGTTGGTTGGTGATTTTTTATCAGAAAATTTAAATAAATAAAAAAAAACACCGGTAGCACTCCGGTAGTGCCGGCAGAAGTGAAAACATGTAAATAATACATTCTTACTGTCGCGGTCACATCATAGACAAACCACCGACAACAAAATAAACAAAAAGACACTGACGTGTGGCCGCGACAGCGACTGTCAGTGACAGATGTCAATCTTGACACAGTTCCTGACACAAACAAAACGAACCATAAATACAACAAAAAATAACGTTGTGTTTAATTATAAGTACAAAAATACTATCATTTATGAGGTAGAATACAATGTTTATTTATTGCGCTATCGTACACAAATATGACAATTTACATGTTATTATTCATAATATTATATCGTTATTTATTTATATATTACATTAATTTTTATCTCTTAGAAAAATCAACTTTCATCCATAATTTCGTAATTCCGTAATTTCGTATCCTTGGATACGCGTGGCACGCTGTACATAAACACAGACGGACATTCGCGCAAGCGCCCTGTGCCGCCTAAGCGGAGCAGCACACTCAGGCACGGTAGAAAGAGTGGGAGATACTAGTTCCTCTCCCTTCCCCTCGATCTTACGCTTTTTCGCATCACGTGACCCTGACGCGAGTCCGTCTTACGCTTTTTGCGATCAGGTCACGTGACCCTGACGCGAGTTTAAGATTTTATACCCATTACAGAAAAAGTGCTCAACGCCGCTAAAGAAGTTTTCACTTCAATAATTAGATATTTCGGCATGTCAAATGTCCGATTAACTTAAACTCAATTCAATTTAATGGTTTTGATATTACTTATATGTTTTAATTTAAATCCAGTTTTGTATCCAAAATTTGTATGCCTATTAGGTTAAACATAGCGATCCTGACATTAGAATGAGATTGTACCTATGTTTTTCAAATACCGATTCCTAAGTTCAAATTCAAATGACATATTATTTGAATTTGAACTTAGGAATCAGTATGTTCAGAATATAGTGTTGGAATCTTGTCTATAATAAGATGTTTAAATCAATTCCTTGAGTTTGTGTGAGATTGAATGGTAACTGTTTAATAATATTCTGAAACTCGAAATGATTTTAATTAGCACCTTTATTAGGTCGCAGTGATCACTTACGTTCGTTATTAACGTTAGTTCATTAAAAAAAGCACAAATACCTAGCTTTTAATATTTTAATACTAATGAATTATACTCGTAATTCATTCAGCCTGAGTAAATTATCTTAAACTAGTCTTCATCAAAAATTTGTTCGTCAACTTATGATTACAAAAATATATATATATATATATAAACCAAACCATCCGTCATCATTTATCATAAACCTAACCCAAACAAATAAATCTTTCTAACATATAAAAAACTTACCTTAATACCAGTTTTTTAATAGACTTTCACTGGCTATTTATTTAAAAACGTCAACAACGTCCAGTGGATGTCACTTTCACTGTTTGGATAAACATTGAATAGTAAGAAGGCTCGCCTTAGGCCATGATTAGCATAATGATAAAATATCAATAATAGTGTTTTATGGGTGAGAAATGTGAAAAAGAAAAGTGAAAAAATGTGTTGTTTTGCGACCGCTATTGGTGTTTTACTTGTTTTCATGACTAATTAACAATTAACTGTAGTTTCACCATTTCAGGAAGTCTTGTCTTGTTCCACTTATGAGAGAGAAGGAATTAAACCTCACATTGCAATAACTAAAATAAGATTTCCTCAGTAAAACAAGTATGTACTCTTATAACTAACATTGGACCAGAACGTTGTTTCACTAAATACCTATGTTGTATGTACCAAAAAATTAATTAATTAAAATAATTTGGTTTCTCAAAAACTACCTATCATTTATTTCTTGTGAGAAACGTTTGTTAAAAACTGTAACTATATATTTAATGTTAATTTAGTTCTTCTTGTTATTTTAAGTGAATTAACATTATTTCACTGCCAAGTAAAGTTTTTTCCCCATACTATTCTAATAATCTTTATGAAAAAAATGTTCAAAGTTCATTAGCACATCTAGTAAAACTATATGTCTTAAACAAATAATGATCAGCGCGGCTGTCATATCCAGGTCACGTTCACTTTCGATAGCTGAACACTTAGATGCATGACCCTGTACGATTTGTTGAGAGAAAGTCATTAATAAAGGCTTAAGGGGTCACTGGAGTGTATAATCTTCTTGCACCAGAGCTTAAGAAATACGGCGTATGGGCATGCGTCCGGCCCTGGTTCAATCCATGGTCCGGAGCGAGGAGGCATGAAAAGCGGTCACCTCCTTCTGTGAAGCAGTAATGCTAGCAAAGGAGGAGGCCGAACGCGTGAGAGAGAGGGAAACCTCACGGTCCGGGCGCCGCAACAGAAGAAGACGCCCCTGGCGTCGGGAGCCGCAGGGCGATTCCCGGCCACCGTAGGCGCGGGCCTGCGGACGGCGAGCATTGGGTGGCTCGCCGTCTGATCAGAACCAGGCCTGGTTCGACGACGCGTTGTGCGGGCTGCGGACTTTGTTCGAAAGAGTCACCGTGGCCCTGAACACAAAGGGCACTAGGAGGAACACGGATAGGTTTTAGTCAGTAAGAGTCTGACACTCCCTTCTGCTTCACCCAGAGCGGGAGGAGTCATTTGATGATTTCCTATCCTTAAAAAAAAAGGAAAATGCGCCACCGGTACATGGTGGACATCCCACCCACACATATAAAACGTTTTGAGGACACATTCATTGAGCGTACAGCTACGGAGTGGAATTCCCTGCCAGAGTCTGTGTTTCCTGATAACTACAACCTAGGATTCTTTAAGTCAAGAGTGAATAGGTTACTTCTAGGCAAGCGTGCTCCATCTTCGACCGCATCATCGCTTACGATCAGGTGAGATAGTGGTCAAACGTATGCCTATCAATAGTAAAAAAAAAAAATATTGACCCTTTAATGAATATTAAGCCTTTAAAACTCTTTTAGTGCCCATCGGTGCCCATCGGTGCCCATCGGTGCCCATCACTCAGCATAATTTGTTCGTGTGCCCACAACACAGCTCGCATCCGCGTCGTCGACTGTAATGACGACCCATAGGCCATATGCTGAGTTCTGGGCACCGGAAGGGTTAAGCATTCCACGTTCGAGTCTCTCGCGACGATATTATCGTCCTGCTAATTCCTTGTCGAAATTTTTATTGATAGCCGCGACCTAACCTGTTGAAAAGAGTTGACGTTGTCAACGAGGAACAGGCTTGCCTAGAAGAGACATGTTCACTCTTGGCTTAAAGACCCGGGCGCAGACTCCCGCTAAGAGATTCTACTCCTTAGCTGTAGGCATAATGAAAGTGTTCCCTAAACGTAATCGACACAAACCACATGGTTTTGGAATGCACAAATCACAGGTGCTTCAGCATAAGCTTAAGATTATACCTCATAAACTATCTTCTAATTAAGTAGTGAGATAGTTCGAAAGAGTCACCGTGGCCCTGGGGGGCTACTCTTTAAGCCCGAAGTCCGTAGTTTTGGGCTTAGTTGCGGGCGTATTCTACTCCGTATCACCTTACCACGAAGAATTAATGAAAACACAATTTGACAGTTACTGTTAAATCGTGTTGTCATTCATTCTTAGTTCAGGTTCGGGGCTAATCGTCCGTAGGTGATACGGAGAAGAATACGCCTGCAAATAAGCAGAGTCTGTAGCCCCCCTGGAAGACAAAGAGCATTAGGAGGAACACGGATGGGTTTAGTCGTAAAAGTCTGATCCTCCCTTCCCTAAAAAGGCCACTTTAGGAGAATCGTATCAGAATCATAATATTAATCACAAAACAATCTGTGAAATTTAATTTTCATCTTTATCGCTAACACATTAGGTTTAAGGTTGATTGGGAAAATTGGACAGTGACGGGTAGCGTGATGTACTTTCTGATTCTGCTAGTGGCCTTTTTAAGGCCACAGGAGGAGGCATTTGATGATTTCCCAGCCAAAAATAAGTGTCTCAGCATTAGCCCAAAATTTTCTCATAAAATAACTGCTCATCGTCTCCAACCCAAAATAGCTGACCTCGACAACCCAGTAACTGGGTAACACGGTACTTCTGGTGCCAGATTTGCTGGCTTCTGATAATTCGTTACAATATCCAAAAATCTATAAATAACAGCCGGGACCAACGGCTTGACGTGCTTTCCGAGACACGGTGGAGTATCAGTATGCTAAGATGGTCACCCATCCAGAGACTGAACACGGCAAGCGTTGCTTAACCTTGATGATCGACCCGTGCGGCTGTTATTATTTAGCCAACAGCTCCTCTTTATAAAGTATCTTCTAATAAAGTAATAAGCAACGCGATAGCCATAATGTAGGTTGCGTTCACTTTCGATAGCTCGGGTGACCCTGTGAGTGTGCAAGTTTAGAGAAAGCCATTCGTGTGGGATGGGTGACGGGTGAAAGATTCGGTTTGTGTATGATTGAGGCAGTGTTTGCGGAAAATTATATGGTTTTCGTGTGGAGAGGTCATTAATGGTTGTGTTGAATGACACATTCTCTTCTTTGCCTGTCCTTTTCCCGTTTCTAATCGGGGTCAGCTCTCCTAATCCTTCTTCTCCAGAGACATCTGTTCTGGATCGATTTCTCATCACTGAGGTCTTTTTTGATGACTGATATCCATGTAGGTCAGGGTCTGCCACGGCCTCTGCGTCCTGACTCCAGTTGCAGCACTTTTTTGGCCATGTGATCGTCAGGTCGACGCATGACATGACCGTACCACTGCAAGCGCATCTCTTGTAGCTTCTCCGGTATTGGTCTCACTTTGAATCTACCTCTGATGTACACGTTCAGCACTTTATCTAGAAGTGAGACTCCTGCGGACCATCTGAGCATTCGTATTTCGCTGACGGCAGCACTCCGCACCATAGGTCAGTGCTGGGCGTACTGCGGTTTTATAGACCTTGCCCTTGGTTCTTATTGGCATTTGTGAGTCACGCAGTACACCCGTCAGTTCTCTCCACTTTTCTCTACAATGACGCATTTTAGTCTGTAAAACTAAAATGTGTCATTCAACCACCCCTAAAAATCTAAATCGAAATTAAAAGTCAATTCTTCAAATTAGACTGAGAATCAACTCTTTTAACGTCAAAATTAACATAAGGATGATCCCCTAAAATACTTGACCGTCACCAATTCCTATTGTTTTAACTGGAACGAAGAAGTGGGACAAAAACTCCTCACTTCAAAATGCTGAAGCTACGATCACTGTGCTGAAAGGTGTAGAAAAAACGGGCCAAGAGCGAGTCGCAATCTCACACGAAGGGTTCTGTAACACACCGAAAAAACACGTTCTTGTATGGGACACCCTTTAATTTTTAATTTCATTTAATTTTTATTATTTATTGTTAAAGCGGCAATAGAAATTCACACTCTGTAAAAAATTCAATTGTCTACCTATTACGGTTCTTGAGATACAGCCCGCTGACAGACGTACGGATGGACAACGGAAGCTTAGTAATGGGGTTTCATTGGTTACCCTTCGGATACGGAACCCTAACAATGACTCCTTTAATAATATACCGTTATACAGTGTGGCAAAAGGAGCGGGCTCAGCAAATGCAGCACATAAATGTACGCTTGCCACCAGCTACTTAGTGCTAAAAAAACTTTTTACAAAAAAATATAACCGACTTCCAAACAAAACACTAAAAAGTATAAAATAAGTAATCTTAATTTCGGAAGTCGGTGTTTTTGGTTTTGTTTCTTTGTTTTTAACACCGACTTCCGAAATTAAGATTACTTATTTTATACTTTTTAGTGTTTTGTTTGGAAGTCGGTTATATTTTTTTGTAAAAAGTTTTTTATTTTTGACTTTTTAGTGGTACCTGCGTACCCATTCAGAGTGTACCGGCGTGATGTTATGTTATGAAAATAAAACTTACTAAGTGCTTTCGGTGTAAAGGTCTCGTCAATACGAATGAAATAAGCCCAAACACTTGGTAGTTCCTACATACCGATGTGGAGTTCCCTTGTCTCTCTATCGTCTCCATCATCAGGTGTGATCCAAACCTTCATTGTTTTGTAGTATCACCCGATATACACACGAATATCAAGTTTCTACCAGATGCGTGCCTACAATTTTCGAGAGTTGCCCTCGATTTCTCAGGGTTTCCACCATCAGATCCTGACGTGGTGGCAATGGGACTACACGGGAAGCAACAGCTTTCAAATAAAAAAAGAATCATGAAAATCGGTTCATCCGGTCGGTTAATATGAGGTAACAAACATAAAAAAAAAACAGTCGAATTGATAACCTCCTCCTTTTTTTGAAGTCGGTTAAAAAGCCGAAGTATGATTGACAGCATTCTAAACTGGGTCAAGACAGGTGCTAAGATTAGCCAACATCAATCAAATCTTTACAAACCAATATATCCCTTCTACCTATCATCAGCCCGTTAACACCAAAGAAACTTAATTTCAAAATACCATTGCATAAGAAAACGATAATAATCCCTACAATAACATAGTACGAGTTGCCAGATAAAAGAATAAAATTAAGTTATTAAAATAATTTGATAATGTAACCTGTTATTTGGGTGTTTCACTTACGTAATAAGTTTGTATGTACAAGTGTTGAACTGACTTTCCCTTAGATTGTTATCTAAAAATCTTATCTCGATAACATTATTGTGAAAAAAAATCTGTTTGGCTGGTCCTTTGAAATATTGTCTTGTTCTATTGCAGCGTTTCCCAAACGCCACCCACCCAAAATGGGTCGCGACCCCACTGCTGGGTCGCGACGGAATATCAGATGGGCCCTGAGAAGCCGATATTGAAACAGTAGTGACAAAAACAGGAAAAATACATAATTTTCATTGAAATAGTTGTATTCAATTAAATACGAATAACAGGGGATGTTTATAAACCAATCAACTATAACTTTTTTTCCTTCTTGAAGTAAGTCTCTCACTCATTTAGTTAAGCTTTTGTTTTTCATGACAGTCAAGAGGTGAGTCCCGAATTGAGTAGTATTTGTTAAGTGGGTCGCGGTCCACTCAACTTTGGGAACCACTGTTCTATTGGTCAAAGTGGAGCTACTGAGATCCTGGATTCATTCCCCAGCAGCAATAAAAACACAAAAAATAATATCGGAAGTCGGTGTTTTTGGTTTTGTTTCTTTGTTTTTTAACACCGACTTCGGAAATTAGAGTTATTTTAAAATTACGAATTCGCGAGCAAAAGCTAGTTCATCTATAAAACTTTATTACCCACCATCACGGAAAACTGCATCAAACCAACCGCTAAGAAGTCAATTAACTCTTTTTTAACCAAATAATCTTTTTTTTTGTTTCAGAATTCACCAACACCGTCCCTCACTTTATAAGGTATAATTTTGTTATTATTACTGTAACCAATCTTTTGTTCTTGTATCCGACTGCGCAGAATAGGAGGGGTTCGTTTCGCACGGATGGGAACAAAAAACGATTTCAATCTCCGGCTAAATAGTTCTTGAGAAAATCCTGGCGTTAATAAGTAGGTTATATTAAAGAAGTGCGATGTTCGAAAAAAGGGTCAGTATTTGAAGGTTCTTTGAGGTCGCCTGGTTTATAAGTATACCAACAAGGAATTCCAACAGAGGCTGCGTTGTTCAATATGACCTCTATGAAATCCTAATTTCAATATAATAATTCTAAACAGCAACACGCTTGGCTAAATTGGTAGCAGAACATGTTATGCTCTCGGTCAGCATTATTTTTTTATTAACTATATTTTTTTTATTTGAAATATGTTTGCTCTTAACTCTAGTCTAGGACAAAGGTGACAGAGACAAAGTCGACGATGGAGTGAGCTTACGCAGAAGAAGCCTCACGGTCTATTCTGTCGACATCTCACCGTCGTACACTTAGGTGGAGTGAATGACAAGTGAGCTGTCATTCCATCTTGTTTGAATGGTTTGACAGCTCACTAGTCGTTCACTTCGACATGTTTACAGAATCGCTCTGCTGTTCATGTTCACTCTAACTTTGACGAGATTAGGGTTGATATGCATTTTTTTCCGACATCTTCAACTATCATCGTCCTATTACAGATTTATACATAACCGTAGTATTATATTTTCTCATATTGACATGAATTTACATCTATACTAATATATAAAGCTGAAGAGTTTGTTTGTTTGTTTGTTTGCTTGAACGCGCTAATCTCAGGAACTACTGGTCCGATTTGAAAAATTCTTTCAGTGTTAGATAGCCCATTTATCGAGGAAGGCTATAGGGTATATATCATCACGCTAAGACCAATAGGAGTGGAGCAGTAACAAAAATTGTGACGCAGACGAAGTTGCGCGGGTCAACTAGTTTAATATATACATGAAGACTTAAACAACTACACTAATTATCAAGAAATTATGTACAAACGCGTTTAAAAACAAAATTAATCATTGGGCATCAAAAAAATAATCCACATCGCTGTCAATGACAAAAGTGCCCAGAACACTGGCAGCATTGCCGCGTTGAATGGCAATGCTGATTCTTTGGCCGAAGAATAGTCCAGCCCTCTGGTCACGTGAACAGTCGACAAGTTGTTTAATATTATATTTGAATCACTCCGTTTGGTGAAAAGCCGCTTGATAGTTTTTAAGTTTATCGCGTTCAGACAGACAGACAGACGAGATACGACTTCGTTGTCGAATATGTACTGACGTATCAGTGTTTGTAGAGCTCGATTTTTGCAAAAAGATTACTAATATTATAAAGCTAAAGAGTTTGTTTGTGTTGTTTAACGCTCTAATCTCAAGAACTACTGGTTGGAATTCTTTTAGCGTTAAATAGCCCATTTATCGAGGAAGGTTATAGGCTATATAACATCACGCTACGACCAATAGGAGCGGAGCATTCATGAAAAATGTGACGCAGACGAAGTTGAGCGGGTCAGCTAGTTTATTGATACACTAGTTGAACCGCGCAACTTCGTCTGCTCCGCTCCTATTGGTCTTAACGTGATGATATATAGCCTATAGCCTTCCTCAATAAATGGGCTATTTAACACTGAAATAATTTTTCAAATCGGACCGGTAGTTCCTGAGATTAGCGCGTTCAAGCAAACAAACAAACTCTTCAGCTTTAAATATTAGTAAACTAGATGTCCCGCGCAACTTCGTCTGCGTCACAATTTTCATTACTGCTCCGCTCCTATTGGTCTTAGCGTGATGATATATAGCCTTTAGCCTTCCTTGATAAATGGGCTATCTAACACTGAAATAATTTTTCAAATCGGACCCGTAGTTCTTGAGATTAGCGCGTTCAAGCAAATAAACAAACAAACTCTTCAGCTTTATATATTAGTTTAGATATAGATTAGTATAGTTATAAACGAGATCCTTAATAAAGTGAATATTTATCAAAAAGTCCAAAGATCTAAAATTAATACTACGTATTATTTAAGTTCAAACATTTGCAAGTATTCGCCTTAATATGTATTAAGATCATTAAACAATAAACAGATTTTAGACCTTCGCTGACTCTAGAATCAGACGATGATCGGAACAATACATTTCTACACATGTCAGAATATAAAACAGGCGCGAACATTAGAATGAGTACGTTACGAGTTACGACACAATAGTGTCTAAATGTCGTGCTGTGATGCGGCTTGATGTGCCGCGCAATTATTATGGCGCATGTCGCGGATCAAGTGTGAATGTAGGATGTTTGGTGAAATGTCTGGGTAAGAATCGAACGTATTCTGTTGTGTTAACTTGATGTTGCATGTGTATATTTTGTTTCATTTTACTTACTTATTTATTCATGAGCACACAATACAGTTACAGCAGATTTTTTTTTACTATCGATGAGCAGTGACGTGGTCAGAATTATTTAATTTGATTTGAAATTATTTGAGATAGAAGACTCAAATAATTTTCAAAGCAAAGGCTTTTAAGTACTGCTGGTTTTATAACAAACATCTTCCAGTAGACCAGTGAAATGGGATTCATAAAACATTTTAAATAGTAACAAGAGCAAACAGAAAATACCTACCTTATGTGCTTCTTTTGCACACGTAAAACCGTATACAAACAAACAAATGAACTCATTTCAAATAACTGAACGAAAATAACACACTTCCTTCCTTTTATGTAATTTCGACAGCTTCGAAATCCGAGTCTACCATAATTACCTCAAAGGTCGATGTTACCAGTATAATTTTTAATTTACCTCTTACAAAACTGCCGGGATGTTGGAACACTTTATTGGTATCCCACACAGCATGTAATGGGGCGACGCCTACAAATACCATAACGATTTCCTACTATTAACTATTTAATATAGCTTCATAGGTACAGTCGGCAGAAGAATAAAATAAATTTAAAACTGCGCCTAATGATAACTGACAAATGCCTGCATGGACTGTTTAAACCATGTAGATTCGAAAGAATCTGCATCTGACCAATATATTAATTGTATGGACCTTCAATGAGACCTTGACCTCTGAGTTATTTTCGATTGTTCTACTATGGAAAATCTGCTTGGAGATACCGGCCTCATCTAGTCTAATGTGACCAAAAATGTTTGACGTGTAAAATACGTTTTAATTTATTCCTCGATGTTAAAATCCTTATATTATTATAGGACAAGTATTATTATTAACAATTTGTCATTTTTCTTATTTTAAAAGTATCACATTTATTAATAAATATTGAGATAAATTATCATAATCTTTTGCGTTGACTGTACTTGCAATTCATAATTTAATAATTTCATGTAACTGCGCGCTTTGTAATGCAACTCATTTAGGATGTTATTGCGCATTTACCATGCTACTTATACACTTAGGTACTAGCTTCTGCCACCAGCTTCGCCTGCGTAAATAACGGTAATTATCCCCGGAGAACTATTATTGCCAGGATGAAAAGCCCATGTGCTATTCCAGACCAAATTGTAGGTTTAATGTGACCAATAGTGCCGAATTTCATCCAGATCCGTACTGGCGTGCGTGATTGTGTAAAAAAAACAGGCCAAGTGCGAGTCGGACTCGCGTGCAAAGGGTTCCGAACGAATTAATTTTTTTTAACATGTTATTTTAACACTACAGACTTCTAATAGGTTTTCCTATCTTATAATCTTTAGGTAAAGATCTATTATCTCCATTTTTTTCAAAATTTTGGGCTCAGTAGTTTCGGAGATAAGGGGAGGAATGGTCATTTTTCGTCTAATTTCTTGAATAACTTCAAAACAAGTTATTTATAATTATGAAAAAAATATAATTAAAATCCTCACAGTGAGCCCTTTCATTTGATATGTCACACGATATTGTTCAAAAAAACTTTTTTTTTAATTTTCTAGTTTGACCCCCAAAAGTGACCCCCGTACTAAAAATTTAATGATTTACGTAACGCGTCCGTATTTGGGTCATAGAAATCCATATGTGCACCAAATTTCAACAGAATCGGTCCAGTGGATCCGGAGAAAACTGGCTGTGACAGACGGACAGACGGACAGACAGACAGACAGACACCCGAGTGATCCTATAAGGGTTCCTTCTTTTTCGGAACCCTAAAAAACACAAAAAAGATATCTGGCCAATCTTCATACGCTTTCAGTGTTTAGATAAGACTTAGATTTTTTAATGATAGACTCACACTTGACTACAATCTCACCTGATAGATAGCGATAGTGTGGTCGATACAGTACTCTTGCCTATAAGTAACCTTCACTCTTGACTTACAATACAAGCCCCCAGCTTATAGCTTATAGCTAGAGCACATAAAAGATAATGGAGTGTAAATTATTGATAAGAGAGAATGGAAGGATCAACTAACATCAAAGCAGTTTCAATGACGCATGCTATGTTGTATTTTTTTTTTAAGAAAAAAGAAACAATACATTGAATTAGAACTACCTTTATAAAGCCACGTAGATAACATAAAGCCCTTTTCCTATGTGAATTGAATAATAATAAGTACCTACTTGAATTTGTTTTTTCCTCATCTTGTTCTGATGTAATTTTTCCTCGATATTTGTCGTCACCGATTCGCCGACCTCAGGTGAATGAAAAAAAAGTACCTTAACCAGCTTTTTATTTTTTCAGATTCTCAAATATTCAAACAAATAATCAGAAATTTCTGTATCAGAAATAAATAAAATACAAACGTAACCGTAGTCAAAGCTACTATAATCAGAAATTTACGTACCAGTAGAGTACAACTTACATAATTAAAAAGAACAAAAAGTTACTCATTCACACTTCTAAAATAATCAATTGATTAATCAATCAGACATTATAACTCTTTGTTATAATTTAATTATCTCATTCAGTTGCATTGATTGAATTAGATAACGTATTTCATAGAGTATGAATTATATAATAAACAATAACTGTTACATAAATTCAGTGCTACTCATAAAGTTCCTGGCTAGATTATTATCGAAAAGATTAACAAAAATATAAATTTGAAAAAAAAAACAACGTAACAACTAAAAAAGCTACCAGATGTTGCACAGTTGCAGATTATGTTGAGAATCCTAAGAAAATCCTCGCTGACGAGTCTCATGGCATTTTTACTGACCTAAGAATCAAATCTCACTGACCACAAGATCGTTGAGATCTGCCTAACCTTTTTCCAAATAAATTGAGGTCAGTCTGGTCGCATGCATGTGAGTATAAGTATGGTACATGGAACAACTACTTATCTGACCTTACCAACCCAGTAACAGAGTGAAACGGTACTCTTTGACAATATACTGGTGTCAGATTGTTTGCCTTCTGACTATTCGTAACGACTGTGAAAGATCTTCAAACGACAGCAGGGACCACAGCCTTAACATGTTTTCTGAGGCACGAAGGAGTCTTCGTATGTAATAGGTAGTCCATAAACTGACCTCAGCTAGCGTTGCTTAACTTTAAAAATTGACCCGTATAGCAGAAATTACTTAGCCAGCCAATTTAACAACAAGTGGAACTCCTCTTGTTGTTAAATTTATTTAAGAAATCTAAGCTTTTTACTTTCGTTTTCTATTACTTAATTTAATTAACTTCTAAGATCAGGTCACAGTGAGGTCATCGGATAGAATGTTATCTTGTTGTGCAATCTGGCTTCCTTCTGCTAAAACGAAATAGAGCTAAAAGCTTGGCCGGTCTCTGAGATTTATTTTGAGAGATTTAATTTGGTTTAGAGAGGAAGTGAAAGTGGTTCCTTTAAGGGAATTTGTACCACTATTTTTTAGTAGTTAGTCACATTTTGCCTATAAATAACAAGATTTATATCCCAGAAGTGCGTTGTTATCTTGATCTGATACATTGATACATAAAAAAGACAGTAGCAAAATTAAATAAAACTTGATTTGTATTAAAAAAAAAAAACAGATCGAAAAAATTACTTTTCAAACAATCTGATGCAGTTAGTGTAATTTATTTTAGTTCAATCGCAGATATAATTGGTATTAAATCTATTATTAGAAAGAATACCGGACATTAAAAGCTGGTGACAGTGATAATTACGAAAATCTGGTGTAATAAATTTGATTTTCTCGTTAGAATTCTGTGCTTCTTCACTTCTCTCTCACTCTAAACAACAAAGTTTAAATGGCAAACTCAAAAGATTAAAACTGAATATAATGATTTTGTAAGTAAAGTAATTTAAGTACTACAACCTTTTTTCAATTATTATGTACTTAGTCATGTTTGGTGTTCACTAAAGAATAAAGAATCAAAATTCAAACCTCACCAAAAAATTGACATCTAGACAAAAATCACAATGGACGAAAACCCAACATGTCTACAACATAAAATAAAGCTGGCATGCAATTATCACTAATACCATTGTCTTTATTCACACCAAGGGGGCGTGGTGCGAATCCTATGGAGAAAGTATGACATTTAAAACTATATTGTTTAAGAGTAAGAGTGGAGGAACACCTGGGTTTGATGGTTGCGCAGTGAGTTCTAAACAGCCAGTATTATATGGCTTGGCAAGCACATTCAACATTGCGACAATTTAAATGAAAACATAAAGAGGAGCTCGTGGCTAAATAATAACAGACGCACGCGCCGATCTTCAAGGTTAAGCAACTTTTACAGAGATTGGTCCTTGGATGGGTAACCATTATTATTATTATTATTCCAATTATTTATTTATTTACATATTATTTATATTTTTAAATACTTATTTCTAAAAGACATAAAAAAAAAACATTTAAAAATACAAAAAATAGTAGCCCACCGGTATCGGGAACAGGGTCCAAGCTACCGGCAGTCAGGGCTCCAGAGAGAGGAACCTCCTGACAATGCGAGCCGTGTCCAGAAGTACCGCTTTCTGAATCAAGCCCTTGATCCAGCTGCCCAACGAGAGCCTCCTGAGGTGTTGGTCGAGGCTCGTAGCTATTAAGCCATTGGCCGTCACGACTATCGGTACAATGATTGCGGAATCCACATCCCACATGTCGACAACCTCGCGAGCCAAGTCAATATACTTAATTTGTTTATCTTTCTCGGCTTTCACGAGGTTCTCGTCATGCGGGACGGTTATGTCTACAATCATTGCACGCCTCACTATTCGGTCCACCACCACTATATCAGGCTTATTGGCAAACATAGTCCTGTCAGTGATGATGGACCGATCCCAGTACAATGTGATATTGCCATTATCAAGAACTGGATAGGGCGCATACCTATAGTACGGCACCTCCGACTCCACAAGAGAGTAGAGCAAGTTGCTGATGGATAATCCTGGCTACAAGGTTGGTTATGGTTATTATTATTATTATTATTAGGTGCATGCACGACACACCGAGACTACTCCTTGCCTCAGGAAGCACGAGGCGACGACTTACGCCAGCGACCTTGAGGAAACAAAACGCGCACTCGTTTCACACCCGCTTGACCCAAACTTCAGTAGCTTTTTGTACTATTCTTATTATTCTATGACTTTAAAAAGATAGCCTAATATCAAAATGTAGTGTAAACTCCATTAAAAGACGCCAAGCAGTTTTGGTCCGATTATCGTTTTTATGTCCGTATGTTAGACATAACTTTACAAATTAATTACACTATGTTGAACGAATGAAACTCAAAATTTTCATACATCAAATTATTAAGAAAATCGTCCAATGTAATATATATTTTTTCCAAATAATTACGACTAGCCGTTTAGACGTGATTCTCATTTTAAAATCAGCTACTGATAGGTATCTGCGCCTTAAGGCGGTGGTCTCGGCTGTCATTTGTACATCTTTGTACCATTAGCACTGTTTTATCCAAACACTTTATGCGTTCTGAAATTTTCTAATAGTGGTTGCACATTTCTACCTACGCAGGTTATTAATTTTATGTTAACTTAGTAGTACTAATAGTTAATTAATTTTGCAACTGTACATCAATACCTACTTTATTGTTAACTGTGGAGGCTTGTAAATGGCTTGTTGTGAATTAGCTTACTATTACCCCTGTATTAATAGCTGTAAGCCACCCAAACATAATAAAATAAAATAATAAAATAAAATAAAATCTTTGACAGTCGTTACGGGTGGTAAGCCAGAAAATCTGATACCAGTCTTGCCCTTCTACCATCGGACATCTGGATGTCTGGACGCACTGCAACTTACCATTTCTACCCTGTAGCTATTCCACCAATTCGCACTTAACGTTACCAAACGTCTTTTATAAAGCGCACAGCAAAGGAGTGGAACTCTCTGCCTGCGTCTGTGTTTTCGGACGCTTACAACCCTAATCTCTTCAAAGTTAGAGTACACAGGCTCCTTCTGGGTAAGCTCGCTCCATCGTAGACTTTGTCTCTGTCATCTGACCTAAACTAGAGTCAAGAGCAACCCATCTCAAATTAAAAAAGGTTTAGGATGTTACCCAGTTACTGGGTTGTCAAGGTCAGATAGGCTGTCGCTGTACTCCGCTGCGTACGGTTAGATTGGAAGTCGACCCCAAGTTGAAAAAAGATAGGCATGTTGATTGTTCAGCAGATTTAATTTAAAGTTAAATAATTGCTTTCCTTTTAAGGAACTCAAGAAAAAATACTTCTATTCTCAAAACTAATAGAATACATTTCAAAATCGCATATCGAAATGTCAATGTCAAACTTCAAATTTTTCGATGTCAAATCATTTGACAGATTGTTTTTTTTTTCTAAATAAATATATGCTGTCATACGCAAGGCAATGACCGTTGGAGGTGTGGCCAGAATAAATAATTATGGTCGGGAATGAACGTAAGAGTCGTGTTGAGTTCATTATAAGTTTTATTAGTAAGTCATTGCATTTTAATGGCTTCTGTGAGCGGTTATTGGCACTTTAATATATGTCCGGTAAACTATAGACAGTCAGGTTCGCTACCACGTTGCGGGCTCATATTAAAAAAAAATATTAAAAACAAATTATGTCCGCAAAAATGGGTGACAAAAGAAACAAAGCCATGATGCAAAAATGTAACAGTAGTATCTCGTAATAATATTGTGATTGTTTCTTTTACGTATCTATCGGCATGCAAAATCCTTACTAATACTATAAATGCGAAAGTAACTCTGTCTGTCTGTCTGTCGCGCTTTCGCACCAAAACTACTGAACCGATTTAAATGGTTTGTTACAGAGCCTGAGAAAGAATATAGCGCTACTTTTTATAGAGTAGCATATCGTAGCAGGTCGTTCTGTATTCTCTGCTCCCATGAGAAAAAGGCATGAGTTCATAAATGAATAAATAATTTTTATGTTAGTGCTGATACGAAAAAACAAAAGTTTAAAAATAACATAATTTCAGTGATTATTTTTATATCTTTTGATGGCGGTGCGAGCAAATTGGTGCATCGTACGATATTCTTTAGGTGCATCGGTACCAATTGACACCGAGTCGTAACATGGAATATAAAACAAAATATTAATCATTGGCGTAGTAAAAAATTTAAATCAAATATTTAAAAGGTGAAAGAAATTTCCACTTTTAGAATTGCTCATAAAAATAACACAAAAGTCTATTTTAATTATTTTTTTGCTTTCAAAAGTTGTCCATTTACAGTTTCTCAGAACTAAAACATGCTTAATATAATCTGCTTCTATGTTTAAGATATATCTACTATTATAAGTTACCTACCTTGTATAATAATTATCATGAAACAACTAAAAAAACTGCATTTTAAATGTGGAGATACAGGGTTCTTCAGCAGTGTTCAATAATTACTATCCTTTTATTTTTCTTTTCACAACGTCTTGATGATCGTTCCAATCATTCATATATGATCATTTCAATCTCAATATGGCGTCCTTTTCAATCCCTTCCTTCCTCGTCTATCCCTCTCTCACTCACACACAGCACTCTCTCCTTAACTTCCACTCACGTTCCATTTCCCACAACACACCAACATAACACCAATTTATTTGAATGCCAATCAACATAATCTAATTTTACTTTAATGAAAGTAAAATCATTTCATTCGCTCGAAAATAAGCAAAATCATTCTGTTACGCAACAGTAACTAATCTAATACATAACAGTCATTTAAAATTACCAAAGATTTTCTGTTTAAAACTTTGTTGAATCCATAATAGCACCGACCATCAATCCTACCCTATCCTATCTACCATCAATCAATATATATCTACACTAATATTATAAAGAGGAAAGATTTGTTTGTTTCTTTGAAATGATTAGGCTCCGAAACTACTGGACCGATTTGAAAAATTCTTTCAGCAATGGTTAGCTACATTATCAGGGAGTGACATAGGCTACAGTTTATCCCCGTACTCCCACGGGAACGGGAACTACGCAGGTGAAACCGCGTGACGTCCACTAGTATAAAATTAGTCCATTACTGACTGATTGGATGACTGAATGATTCAATCAGCCAAACAACGCA
The DNA here is from genome assembly GCA_947578705.1 of Lacanobia wlatinum. Classification (NCBI taxonomy): domain Eukaryota; kingdom Metazoa; phylum Arthropoda; class Insecta; order Lepidoptera; family Noctuidae; genus Lacanobia; species Lacanobia wlatinum. The sequence goes on along the minus strand of OX388046.1, from coordinate 18,070,369 downwards.
CAGCTGAAACTACTGGTCGTAGAAAGCTGAAATTGGCATGTAGGTTCCTTGTGAGTGAAGGGGAGCACTAATAGAGGATTTTCCGAAATTCCTACGGGAAAGAGGAGGTAGATTATAGTCTGGAAAAACACATAAAAAGAATAATACACAAGGATATTTTTTTTTTAAGGATGGGATATCATCAAATGACTCCTCCCGCTCTGGGTGAAGCAGAAGGGAGTGTCAGACTCTTACTGACTAAAACCCATGCGTGCTCCTCCCAATGCCCTTTGCGTTCCAGGGCAGCGGTTACTCTTTCGAACAGATTCCGCAACCCCGGCAGGCACTGGCCCTAGCGGGCCCCGTCTTCTATGCTGACAGCTCTTTGAGGCGCGTGTGGACACAAGGATAATACACACGATAAATATATTTTTTTTTTATTATACATAGGATATTTTTTTTCGTCATTCACGCGAGCAGAGCTGCGGGCGACAGCTAGTAAAATTATAAATGCGAAAGTTTGTAAGGATGGATGGATGTTTGTTTGTTACTCTTTAACGTCAGAACACCTGAAAGGATCTTCATGAAATTTGGCACAGAGGTAGATTACAGTCTGGAATAACACATAGGCTATATATATCCCGGGAGTATGTTCCCTGGGGATCACGCGGGCAAGGCGGCTGGCAGAAGCCAGTCATCATCTGCCTAGCCTTTTCCCAACTATATTGGGGTCGGCTTCCAGTCAAGCCGGATTCAGCTGAATACTACCTGCCTAGTATTTTACAGAATAGTATTTTAAATGGAGAGACTGCCTACTTGACTGGGTAAAACTTGGCATACCTTCAGACCTGGGGTAAGGACGTTATATCGCGTGAGTATGTTCCCTTACGATAACTTAAAAAAACACGAGTAAGTAGGTTTATGAAGCCTTAAGGCGACGACATACGCCAGCGACATGGAGGGAACAAAACGTGCACTCATTTAACACCCGCGGGAGCTTTTTTAGGTTTCCGAAAAAAAAAACGGAACCCTTATAGGATCACTCGGGTGTCTGTCTGTCCGTCTGTCACAGCCAGTTTTCTCCGGATCCACTGGACCGATTCTGTTGAAATTTGGTACACATATGGACTTCTATGACCCAAACATAGACGCGTTACGTAAATTATTAAATTTTTAATATGGGGGTCACTTTTGGGGGTCAAACTAGAAAATTAAAAAAATAGTTTTTGAACAATATCGTGTTACATATCAAATGAAAGGGCTCACTATGAGGGTTTTAGTTATTTTTTTCACAATTTTAAAATGCATGGTTTTGAAGTTATCCAAGAAATTAGACGAAAAATGACCATTCCCCCTTATCTCCGAAACTACTAAGCCTAAAATTTTGAAAAACATGAAGATAATAGATCTTTACCTAAAGATTACAGGAAAACCTATTAGCAGTCTGTAGTATTAAAACAACATGTTAAAACAATTAAATTCGTTCGGAACCCTTTGCACGCGAGTCTGACTCGCACTTGGCCAGTTTTTTATTACTAAGACTTAAGATTATTACTAAGATTACTTAAGACAATTACTAAGACTAAAAAAAATAACCGTATATCAAAATTTAGATAGTTTTAATTGTCTTTGAGATAGTGTAAGGGAAATGGGAATCAGTTTTTGATATTAATTTTTCATTGGCACACGTGTGTGCCATTGGGCGTCAACTGAAATTGACGCATAATGGCATCCCACATGCCATACCAAATCACGCGGTTTAAACTTCTTTTTTTTAAAACGCAGTGTTTGTCCTATGGCCAAACACATGGCGGCCGCCGATTGTTTTACAATAAATGATTCAATTATTGTTGCGTCGCGACGGCTATTGCGACCGGTTGCTCACAGATTAAGAAAGTCAATAAATATATGTGGGTCAGTGACAGTTTTTGCACATTTATCTGTACGTCTACCATGAGTCTTATCAATCTATACTCGCTAGCGACTGTAGTTAAAAAAATGTATGAAAACTATTAAAAAACAAGTTTCTAATTTATTTTTTTAATTAACATGCAAGCAAGTTGCAAGTAAAACTTTAGTGTTGATTTACTTGAGTTTTATCTGTATAAAATGTATGAAAACTTGAAAAAAAATGTTTCTAATTTATTTGTATATTAACTAACAAGCAAGTAAGTTGAAAGTAAAACTTTAGTTAGTAATTAAACAAATAAATTAGAAACTTGTCTTTTAAAAGTTTTCATTTTTTTTAACTACGAGTTTACGATAAAACTCATGGTAGACGTACTGGTGTCTACCATAGTCGTATCATCTTTCACACAACTTATCCATAGATTCTCAACCGGTGTAGAATCCATAATAACATCAGCCAATCTCGTCTGTCAGAAAATACCGGATAGTGCGGCTACATTATTCTTGTAATGCAAATAAAGCTGCAATTAAGCAGGAGCTGGATCGAGTCATTATATCGATACAGCTTATTACTCGATTATCTTAAGTGCGGTTCAGCATACGTAATCGTCGAGTATCGGTAATATCGATTTAAGCGTCGTGTAGAATAGACTCGAGAAATAACAATAGGGTATGTGTGTGCTGAATCGGTGTACCGTTCCTTGAGTTTATTTCCTGTTAGTTTATGCACTGGATTACTGAGTCTATTGATAGTCTGTAATGGATTGAGTCATAAAAAAATAATCAACAACGGAAATGTTTACCAAATTCGGATTGGATTTTGTTCACTGGCAACACCGTGTAATATGTCAAAAATTGGCTGTCGCAAAGGTTGCCAGTGCTTTTGGCGTCAAAAAAAAGTATCTCGTTTTTAAATTAAGAATTCATGAGCCTACTCATAGGACATTGACCATTCCATTATCACATACTAGGGTGGGACGCCCGCAGGCTAGTTGATCATTCCAGGTAGACTGGTAGTAGCTACATGAGAGTTGCCGAGAATCGTGAATATGTCGTGTGAATGGTTAGACCTATGTCGAGCAGTGGCCTGCTGCAGGTTTATGATGATGATGGTGAAACATCAACAGAATAATTGACTATGTCATTTATCGGAAATACATGATTTAATTCCGCCAAGCCCGTTCCATCATCGGACCGCAAGACGAACGGCGATGCGCCACCGGTACATGGTGGGCATCCCACCCACACGCACAAAACGTTTTGGGAACACATTCATAGTGCGTACAGCTAAGGAGTGGAATTCCCTACCAGTTTCCAGTTTCCAGATAGCTACAACCTGGGAGTCTTTAAGACAAGAGTGAATAGGTTGCTTCTAGTTAAACGTGCTCCATCTTCGACCACATGAGATAATGGTCAAACGTATGCCCATTAATAGTAAAAAATAAAAAAAAAACATCATTAGTTGCTTAGACTTTTTCTTACTATGTTGGAGTCGAAACATGGAGCTACTGTTTTTCTGATCTTCACAAACCAATTGCTTGGTGATACTCCTTGATAGGACTGGTAGTTAGTCTTTTGGGCTTAAACATCAAGTCATTAACAGAATTGAAAAAGCGTGCATCCTCTTGCAACAATCCCTTAGTAGCTTTTTACGAGCTGCAAGGCCAATATTAAACTACTCTTTGAATACTTCTTATTCCTAGCTCATAAGAAAGATAAATTACCTCCATGATAATCATAATTATACACTTCAAGTAATAAATTAAAATTCACTCAACCCCTTCCGTTGAACATGACTAGTGTAAGTACATAATGCAGGGTTGCCATTCGTAAAAATCATTAGTGGCAACAATATAGTAATTTGCAGTGAAACCTGTTTTTAAAAGTTAAAAATAACGTGGGAGTTTATTTTAAATTGAGCCCATCGATTTTAAAATTGCAGACCAGTGTTTTCAAGTAAGAATTCATAAATACTATGTGGTTTTTCCTAATATTTCTGTTTTGATGAAAGACATTTAAAACAAAAGATAAATGATATTTATTTTGCAAATAGGTTACAAGTAACTCTTTTACACGTCAATTTTTTTTTTGACATATTTATCTAGATGAGGCCGGATGTTTCCCAGCTGACTACCCTGAGAAGAAACACCGAAACAAACTCAGAGGTCATAGTCTCTTTTGAAGTCCATACAATTGCCAATAACATATGAAAAACATGTAGGTTAAGGTCTGAGGTGGCCTTTTGAGGAAAGCACCACGCAGGTTTGAGTGGGCTTGTCCAGACAGTGCAAGCATTTGTCAGTTATCGTGCAGCTCAACTCAAAACTTTGAGGAGCTCAACGAACCGACGAACAATACCAAAGTAAGGACATTTGGGTAAGCCGCATAATATACTCAAACTGCCAGACAGTCATGAAATCAATCCTTAAAATAACGACCTACATAGTAATCACACTTACAATACATCATTTTTTTAAGAACCATGCAGATTAGTGTCTGAGATGGTCTTTAGAACTACACAGATTTGTGTGAACCTGTCCAGTCAGTGCAAGCCTCTGTCAAACAAGAATTTATATAAACTTATGATCACCTCTAGGTGACCATAAGTTTATACAAATTCTTGGTCAAAATTCGACCGTATTATTTTATTGATTTAATGTATAATTACTTTTAAGAATTATTAAAAAATATGGTATCTGCACTTCTTCTTCATATAAACTTTAACTGTACTTTTCATACCTCTTAGTCCGCGTGATTTTTGTAAAAAGAGAACACAGTTTCTCGTCACGTATTTATATACAGGGTTATTTGTAAAACACCAACAACCTCGAAAAAATATCAGCTGCTTCATACATTTTCATTGGCATATTGCATTTTGTATGAAACAGCTGATATTTTTTTCGAGTTTTCAGGGTTTGTCTCAAAGTAAAAGTTGTTAATAGTCATGTGTACTTCTACTGCCTAAGTGGTTGTTGATGTTTTACAAATAACCCTGTATAAATGGCGAATACCTAAAATAACCAAAAATAGTTATAAGTAATAATAAGCGATAAGTGTGCAAAATATTTGAAGCTTTTAGAGTGGCGTTTAGAATAGAATAGAATCGAATAGAATTTTATTCTGCAAATATGGGTAGTATACATAGTTGTTACAAATAATTAAATTAAAGGTCAGCCATATTTTACCATTCGGCATGCAGACATTTAGGTACCTACTTACATTATTTCTTAAACATACATTTGATGTCCATAACAATCAATGAGTAATCATTACCGTATTATTATTCAATATAAGTTAAAAAATGCCATTATTCAAATTACTATTCAATATAAATTAAAAAAAAAAACATACATCAATATATTTTTTTTTTTTTTTTACTACTTACATATAGGCATACGTTTGACCACTATATCACCTGGTGGTAAGCGATGATGCGTTCGAAGATGGAGCACGTTTCAAATTATACAGATTTGATTGATTGATTTGATTTTTACATTTTTGCCAAATTGCTGTTTACATTTCAGTTGCCGACAGCTCCTCAGATTCGATAAATCCAGGAATTTTCTAACACAAGGCAACCCTGTCCACTTAATCATATGTAGAAAAAAGAAGATAAAACTCGACCGAAGACGCAGCTCAAACGAGTATAGTAGCGTCAGCAAAAAAATAACGACGGCATATAATTATTATCATCCTGTTTAAGATGCTGATCGTACTTGGTATTAAATATTATTTTACGGTGTTGCTAGATCTTTGTGCTAGTTTCTGAGTTGATGACCGTTTATAACGATTTATTAAGATAGGTGCTCTAAGTGTACAGGAAAAACAGGGTCCGCCTTTACAAGAAAAAATACCTGTCAGCGTAATTTACTAATTATATTTTTTTTTATTCTCTTTATTTTTTATTCTTACATACTAATTTTCATTTTTAAATATTCCTTAAAAACAACACATTATAAAAAACGTTTAAAAATATAAAAAAAATAGTAGTCCGCCGGTGTCGACAGCAGGGTCCAAGCTACCGGTGGTTAGGGCTCCAGAGAAAGGAACCTCCTCACAATACGAGCCGCATCGAGGAGTACTGCCTTCTTTTTAATTATTATTATTACCAGCCCGTACTGTCCCACTGCTGGGCAAAGGTCTCCCTCCATTCCTTCCAATGCTCACGGTGTTATGCCTCTTCCTTCCAATTCGTAAGGAAGACATCCACGTCGTCCCGCCATATATATAAAAAATATAATATTGATACTACGAAAAATAATGAGGGATGTCGAGTGAGAGGAGGCGAGACGACCTACACGCCTATTACAAGGGCTGGTTCGAGGTGGCCCGTGAAAGGTTACCTGGAAGAATTTGAAGGAGGCCGTTGCCCAGCAGCGGTGTCCCGTGTATACGCTGAATAAAAACTGTGAAATCAGCAATCGTTGTTATCATATCACTTAAAACTCTTGTTTCATCTGCTCGATGACATAAGTTTTAATGTGGGCCACTAAAATGCTGTTTTAAATTATATTCTACACTAGCTGATAGCGCAAGATCACACTGGATAGCACTTCATGTGTCAATTTGATTTATTGCGTGTTTTTATTTTTGTGTTTGACTAAGATAGTTCTTAAGTACGTACTGACACAGATATGGATGTTCATAATGATGATGTATCCGGAATAAAGTTATTATTAATTATAGTAACTTCTGCCAGCGGCTTCGCCCGCGTGGTCCCTAGGGAACATTCTTCCGGGATAAAAAGTAGCCTATGTCCTTTCTCAGGCTCTAGACTATCTTCGTACCAAATATAATTTTAATCGGTTTAGTAGTTTCGACGTGAAAGTGCGACAGACAGACAGAGTTACTTTCGCATTTATAATATAAGTATGGATTACATAAAGCCGCAAAAAATTTGCTACTTTTCCAATATTAGTACTGCACCTTAACAAGTAAACATGTACAAAGTTTTAATCAGATGTGTATACAGTTCATATATGCTTTCTGTCCGCTATGAGATACTGTCAGTTTTTATAGCGTTCATTTATTAGATACATCAGCCCTTATATGAGCTACTCAGGAGATTAACTAAGGGCATGAAATTATGGAATGATCTCTGTAGCGGGAGGTGTATGTCTGGGAAAATATTTTAGTAACTTTAGTAGTACCTATAGGCCCCGTCATGAGAAACTATACATTTTGTATACAAATATTAGATTGTTTTTTTTTTTTTTTTTATTTGATATGGGTTTGCTTTTGACTCTAGTCAAGGTCAAAGATGACAGAGACAAAGTCTACGATGGAGCGAGCTTACCCAGAAGGAGCCTGTTCACTCTAACTTTGAAGAGATTAGGGTTGTATGCGTTTGGAAACACAGACGCAGGCAGAGTTCCACTCCTTTGCTGTGCGCATTATAAAAGACGTTTGGAAACGCTTAGTGCGAATTGGTGGAATAGTAACAAGGTAGGGATGGTAAGATGCAGTGAGTCTGGATGTCCGATGGTAGAAGGGGGCCGGTGGAATGAGGTCGTGGAGTTCTAGGGCACACTCACCGAAGTACAATCTGTAGAAGACCGACAAGCAGGCAACCTTTTTTTTTAGTTCAGGATTTCCAACTAGTTATTGACATTGCCTATCAACAAAACTTCCCATTCATGTTTGAATTATCGCTACGAGTTGACAGGTTTCCTCGATTTCTATAATGCATGACTTGTAAACTTTCTTGAACGTGTATAATTTGCAAACTTTACTAATCGTCTTTCTATTTCTGGCACAAACTAGAACCCTGTATCTGGCCGATCTAAATTTAAGTCAAACTAAAAGTAAACAGGGGTTTAAAATTAGATATCTGGTTATGATCGTGTATCATGTTGCGTGCGTCAAGACACGCGATTGAGTCGTATGTGTATGGGGGCGCTAAAATGCTGCTAGCAGACGCAGTTTTTGCCTTTGGCGTTGTATAATTTAATTAGGAACACGTATACGAGGAGGATTATTACGAAACACGATAGAATATGAAATAGTCGAATAGGCAATTTTTGTGTAGCTAAATATTGCCAACAATATGGACTGTCTTAGATCATGTTCTGTAAGTTTTGGAAATGATAATAATATTTAATAATAATATATATATTTATTTATTTGCAAAATACGACTGACACATATATTTCACAAATACTTTAACTGTGAGTACAGCTAGTGGAATTCCCTGCCGGAGTCTATTTCTTTATAGCTTGCAACCGGGGAGTCTAGCCATGAAAAAATAAGAGTTGAACTTGAGCCCATTAATAAATAAAACAAATTGTTCAAAATCAAAAAATCAAAAGTCGTTTATTCAAATTAGGCTGAGAGCCAGCACTTTTTGAACGTCAGACAGAAAAGACAGTCCCCAAAAACGGCCGCCCGTCACCACTTCCTAGTGCATTAGCTGTGGAGAAGAAGTGGCCGAAAAACTCCCCAGCAACACATCTATCTGTTACGTTTTAAGAACTTGAATCTATATAAAAGTATGCTAAGTAATTATTACATGACACAAAATTTATAACTTGTTAGCTAGCACACTATGATACTGGTAATGATAGAAATGTATATAAAAAAGAAACAACGAATTGACCTACATAGTCAGATATATAAAAAAATAATAATAATAATAAATAAAAAACAAAAAAGAACAATATTATATGAATACATTAACCTGTCATAAGCTAATTACTTAAAGAGAAAGAACATGATAATTATGACATTGTCTTGCGTTTAACACAGCGACCAACTATTCTTATCGTCTAAATAATCAAAATGTTCGTGGTAAAACATAGCATCTGTATAAAGTTGCGAGAGTTGAAAGAATGCAGGGCGATATTACTGGCCTCTCGCTGAAACGAGAAATACATTGGTCCTACGTACGCAACGTATGCAACGCTTTTGTATCTTGTCGTATGTTGCTTTGCATACGATAAGTGTGTTTCTACTACATAGTTTTTCATATAAAATCATGAGTCCAGATATCATAATGCGTTGCATACGTTGCGTACGTGGAACCAGTTTGTCTCTAGCTTGATTGTTTTCAATATCGTTCTACGAAGCAAGCCAATTTACAAATGGTATTTATAACCATGGCCCATTATTTTTATAGTAAACTAGATATTGTCAATGTGCTATGCGTTTCAAAGTAGCATCTTAGCGGCCCAAGAAACTACATACAGAAAATGCTGTTCTTAAAGACGTATTGTAAATGGCTCCGTTTTTATGAGATCACACAATTTATAGCGTAATCCTGTTAATGTGGTTGCTATGGAGACAGGATATGTTTGCAAACGCCATGGGAAATAGCTTAAATTATACAGCTTAAAGATACCGTGGACAGTTTTATTTATCTGGGCTCTAATATTAATAATGAAGGCAGGTGCGTCCCGGAAATAAAGCGACGGATAGCCATGGCTAAGAATGCTGTCGCGCCTCCAGAACATCTGGAAAGATCGTGGTATAGGTTAACTGCCTCCGTGGTCGAGTGGTTTAGGCGTCTGCCTTGTGACCCGGTGGTCGTGGGTTCGATTCCCACGGGAAGAAACATACTTTGTAGTTGTTTTCCAGTTTGGCTAGGACATTGCAGGCTTGAATCACCTGATTGTCTGATAAAAAGATGATTCCGTGCTTCGGAAGGCACGTATAAGCCGATGGTCCCGGCCGCCAAATGGCGGTCGTCAAATAAACCATGTCAGAGGCCCTTGAAGCGGTTTAGAAACTCTGACACTAGGGTGTGTGGGGTCGTTAGACCTTACTGCCCACACGATAAGAAGAAGAAGAAGTGGTTATAGGTTTCAAGACCAAGGCCCGTTTGGTTAGAGCACTGGTTTTCCCGATTTTCCTCTATGGAATTGAGACGTGGACAATCCGAGCAAGAGAAAGACAGAGGATTGACGCATTCGAAATGTGGTGCTGGAGGCGGATGCTCCGAATCCCATGGACAGCCAAACGCTCAAATGTGTCTGTCCTTTCTCAACTAAATATCAAGACTCGATCGTATTTTGATCTATTTTGGCCACATAATGCGAACGGGAGATAGCAGTCGTGAAAAACTGGTAATTGTTGGCAATACCGATGGAAAGAGTGGTAGGTCGCCAACACGGTGGTCTGACCAAGTGAAAGAAGCTACGTCCTCAAGCAAATTCCAGCAGGTGGTGATGGCAACTTTGGACCGGAATCGATGGAGACAGATTGTCCGCTTGAAGGGGTCCAGTGACCACGATTCTCAGTAATGAGGGACCGACTGAAGAAGAAGAAAGTATACAGTGCTGATAATGTTAATGGACTTTTTTGCTGTTAGGTTTTCTTCGGAAATGCTTGGCTGCTTCATTGGTAAAGTGACTGAAAGCACTGGCTGCTGAGTACGAGGTTTTGGGTTTAATTCCCCAGTCGAGAAAAGTGTTATTTATTTTTAGAGTTCCGAAAAAAAAACGGAATCCTTATAGGATCACTCGGGTGTCTGTCTGTCCGTCTGTCACAGGCAGTTTTCTCCGGATCCACTGGGCCAATTCTGTTGAAATTTGGTACAAATATGGACTTCTATGACCCAAACACGGACGCGTTACGTAAATCATTAAATTTTTAGTACGGGGGTCACATTTGGGGGTCAAACTAGAAAATTTAAAAAATGTTTTTGAACAATATCGTATGGCATATCAAATGAAAGGGCTTACTGTGAGGGTTTTAATTATATTTTCTTCATAATTTTAAAATAAATGGTTTTGAAATTATTCAAGAAATTAGACGAAAAATGACCATTCCCCCCCCTTGTCTCCGAAACTACTGAGCCTGAAATTTTGAATAAAATGGAGATAATAGATCTTTAACTAAAGATTACAGGAAAACTTATTAGAAGTCTGTAGTATAACATGTTAAAAAAAAATTCATTCGGAACCCTTTGCACGCGAGTCCGACTCGCACTTGGCCAGTTTTTTCATCTGGAGTTTCTCAGTAGAATCAGTGTTTGGAAATTGCCGATATGACACACCCGTGTCTCGGAAGAACGTGATTGGGAGGATTCATTATAATAATAATTCCAATTATGTATTTGGTAAGTAGCTTTTGCCCGCGACTTTGTACGCGCGTATCCCGTTTTTTTCTCGTTCCCATTCGAATTTCGGATAATCCTCCCTTAGTGCTCCCCTACACTCTCCAAGGAACCTACATGCCAAATTTCAGCTTTCTACAACCAGTAGTTTCGGCTGTGCGTTGTCTGTCAGTCAGTCAGTCAATCCGTCAATAACGGAAGAATTTCACGTACCATAGGAATCGTGCACGGCGTTGACTATGCCATCTAGTGTCGCATATTCGAAGTTTTAAGGGTCAGAATACTTGACAGTGACGCTCATGCTCAGTTTAGGGGAACGTGCGCGAAGAAGACTGTGCCATCTAGCGTAGCTATTTCCAATTTTATACTTGAAACATACTTGACACTGACATTTCTGTGCTGCCTCCTATAGTTTCTGCACGCTCCCTATAGTGTAGGCTTTTTAACCCAAAGGTTGACTGGTAGAAAATTTTATTGTACATAAAGCTTAAATAAATAAAAATAATTTTATATATTAGTTTTATTTTATTATTATTATTATACTACTGAATGATGTCTTAAAACTGAAAACATTTCCAGACTGGCCTTGTATGCTTTATTGCCATTTCTTGTAGTGTCCTCCTTTAATCAAATAAAGCCATAAAAGTTGAATAAAAAGGGATAATTCAGAAGTCGTTAACTTACCCCTTTTTTCAGAATAAAACATGTTTTATGATTCGCGGAATCACAATAACAAGGGTCCCAAGTATATTTACGATGTAAAACCAACCAACAATATTAAACATGGTACCATTTTAGTCGTCTTACGAAAGTGGCCCATTCAATGTACCCGACGCAAAGTACCTCTGAGCGCGATTTTTTTTTAATAAAACTAGGATGACAAGGCACAATAAAATAAATAATGCATTAGAAATTTTATTGAATTTTTAATGTTAATAATGTTTACGTATCAATATGTCACCTTTCCGCACCGTCCTTGGAACACAAAGCTCGGACTGCGGGACAGAATTTGTATGTATCTGTGACATATTTTTTAAAATTTATTTTTAAATATTCTAGTTGTCCATGTTAGTAATTCGGGAATTCTTAACGCCAATAGTCCACACCGTACAAAGTATCCAGTAGTGAAGTGAATAGAAAAGTATCGTAATAGTGGGGATTCACCAATCACAGTTCGATTTCGTCTGGCGTGATCTTATACGTCACGTTTTTTGTGCACAGTACAAATTACTGAAGGTTAGTGTACCTACGCATGGACTGGTTTGTTTTGAGGATTCTCTGAGGAATTCAAGGCAAATTAAATCAAAGAAATAAGTAGATTGGTGATATTGTTATTTTTTTAGGGTTCGGAAAAAAAACGGAACCCTTCTAGGATCACTCGGGTGTCTGTCTGTCTGTCTATCCGTCTGTCACAGCCAGTTTTCTCCGGATCCACTGGACCGATTCTATTGAATTTTGGTACACATATGGACTTCTGTGACCCAAACACGAACGCGTTACGTAAATCATTAAATTTTTAGTATGGAGGTCACTTTTGGGGGTCAAAATAGAAAATTAAAAAAAAAGCTTTTTGAACAATATCGTGTGACATATCAAATGAAATGGCTTACTGTGAGAGTTTCAATTATATATTTTTTTTATAATTTTAAAATAAATAGTTTTGAAGTTATTCAAGAAATTAGACGAAAAATTACCATTCCCCCCCCCTTATCTCCGAAACTACTGAGCCTAAAATTTTGAAAAAAATGGACATCTTTATCTTCTTCTTTTCATCTGTGATCTTTACCCAAAGATTACAGGAAAGTCTATTAGAAGTCTGTAGTTATAAAATAACATGTTAAAAAAAAAAATTCGTTCGGAACCCTTTACACGCGAGTCCGACTCGCACTTGGCCAGTTTTTTAAATGCTGTTTGAAAAGAAGGAAAAGAGCTTGTTTCTGCCAGTTATAACATGAACAAAAAAAAAACGAAAAAAAAAATTGGAACAAATGTTTTTAAAAATTGGGACATAGGGATGGGGGTTTTTATGTCTATCAAAAGTTATCTAGGAAGCCATGAAGATCACTTATGATCAAACAAATCCAATTTCCTCTTGCAAGATAAAGTGAAAATAATCATTGGTACTTGTACCTAGCAAAATAGGTAATTAAGCTGGAAAGCTTTGGCATGTATGTAATAGACAAGGTACCACGAATGAGTAAACTTATTTGTTTATTTATGTACACACAATAAACTTAAAATAAAAGATAATTACATAAAGACAAAGGAGCACAAAGGTACTGCTTATTTCAATAGAAATTTCTTTTTTTTTACTATTTATAGGCTCGCGTTTGACCACTATCTCACCTGATGGTAAGCGATGATGTGGTCGAAGATGGAGCACGCTTGCCTAGAAGTAACCTATTTACTCTTGACTTAAATACTCCCAGGTTATAGCTATCAGGAAACAGACTCCGGCAGGGAATTCCACTCCTTAGCTAGCACGCACTATGAATGTGTTCCCAAAACGTTTTGTGCGCGTGGGTGGGATGTCCACCATGTACCGGTGGCACATCGCCGTTCGTCTTGTGGTTCTTCCAGCAGACCTGCGACAGAAGAGTGGGATAAGAAACGTAGACACAGTGTGTAGAGAGACAGAGAAGGACACTTAAAATAAGTCATACTAAGTTAACTAAAGTATATCAATCTATCCAATAATAAATATAAACTACAATAAACACACAAAGAAATATACACAAACAGATAAGCCTAAATACATAATTATTATAAAATAATACATACCTATAATATATACAGGATCAAACCACAGTGGATAGATCTTTTCAGGCTCTTTGACTTGTTTTTTGAAGATAGAAGTTTTTTTACACTCACGTAAGTGAGGCGGGAGTGAGTTCCACAATCGTACTGCATGAAACGAGAAGGAGTGGGAATATGAAGGAGATTTATGAGATGGGAAGTTTAGGTGAAGTTTGGGGGGGAAACTTCTTATGTTTGTGTAGATAGTGCTCTCAACGTGCAATAACAGGACTTGCTACTAGAAAGTGGAAAATGGTTGATTTTCCCCTCTATGAGAAAGGAAAATCCACCACGCGGGCCCAAAGCAATTCGGTGGTTGTTAACTGTCTTGGAATTATTGGTTCTTGAACATGCCAGTTTCATGTGAGTTTGGAGGTATGCGGTACAGAGAGTAAACTCTCGCAAACCCCCATTGAAAAGGGAGGATCCTCCTACCAGACAGTTGTTGTGTCTGGCGGGCAACTGCCCGATAGTTGATATTCGGGCTGATGTATATGTTCAAATCGCATGGTGAACTCTGCTTGCGCGATGCAGGATTTCAACGTAGTAGTTCGCTGCTAGTTGGATAGATGGCGTCGCGGTTCTTTTTGTTGCGATGTAGATTTGCTCCGTTGGTTTTTCTTGCGGCGGCATTGATGCCGCTATGGGACGAAACGCATGTAACTAAAAGAGTTATGAATGTAAATGTGGATGGATGGAGAGGGAGACCAAAGAAAAGATGGGCGTGTGGAGCGATATGAAAGAAAAGGGAGTTAGTGATAGCGTGACGGCTGATAGGACAGAATGGAGGAAGAAAACGTTTTGCGCTGACCCGAAGTAACATGGGATAAGGGCAGAAAGATGATGAGAACATGCCAGTTTCCTCATGCTTTTTTACTCTACCTACCGGTATCAGAGCAATGGCGATGATATAAATTACAGAAAGTAATTGCTGCCATTACTGTTTTTTTTTTATTAGTGATGGGTTTGCTCTTGACTCTAGTCTAGGTTAGAGATGACAGAGACAAAGTCTACGATGGAGCGAGCTTACCCAGAAGGAGCCTGTTCACTCTATTTTTACATTCCGACACATTGTGAATCTTGTCTCATTGTACTCATTATTATGAACAACTTTTATTATGGGATCAATCCGAGATAGCGAAAAAAAAATTTTGCGGTTCAGTACATTTTGTCGAGTTATGCGCACATAAATGTATGGGGGAGTCGATTTTTTTTTCGCGATTTCAGTGTTGGTCCCATAGTGAAAGTTGTTCATAATGATGAGCTCAATTACCCCTTATGAGGTATCGCGTTTATTCTGTTACAGGTTATATTTTTTATTATTGATAGGCATACATTTGACCACTATCTCATCTGATGGTAAGCGATGATGTGGTCGAAGATGGAGCACGCTTGCCTATAAGTAACCTATTCACTTTTGTATGGGGGAGTCGATTTGTTTTCACGATTTCAGTGTTGGTCCCATAGTGAAAGTTATTCATAATGATGAGTACAATGACCCCTTAATAGGTATTGCGTTTATTCTGTTACAGGTTGTATAAGTCAAGAATTCTAGTGCACCTATTGCGAATTTAGATACTAAATACAAAATCTATCATAATTTATTATCTATCAATTATACCAAAACTTCACAGCTTATTTCAGATTTTACTATTTCAATTTATGACTTAATCCCATTTGCCACAGTATTACGATCGAAAATAGTCGCTTATTATTACATCATACGATATTTAGTATTTGTTACGGCGAGTTTTTTACCATGCCTGATAGATATCGATGCAAAAAATATTGTAAAATGCTGTCAGTGTTATTGTTATTGCAGATTCGAACTTGTTTCTGGAGTTGGATGATGTGATACGTCTATTTTTGTAGTTTGAGAATAAAGTGGCTTGATTGGTTAAATAAACTTTATAGTTGGGTTTGTAAATAGCTCTTTTTAAGCGATCTCAAAATAAAATACCATTGAAATTAATAATAATAATAAGGGCTTCATCCAGAATGGACACGGCGCGTATAGTGAGGAGGTTCCTCTCTCGGGAGCCCTGACCACCGGTAACTTGGACCTTGTTCCCGATATCGGTGGGCTACTATTTTTTATATTTTTATTTTTTATATAAATATTTAAAAATTTATATGTATATTAATAAATAAATGTTATAATAAAATCCTTTATTTGTCAGATAAGTACAATCCAATACTGTTAGTAAGGACATACACAACTTACAAACTAGTGTTAGTACATTTAATTTTGTAAGTCAATAAATAAATTCAAAAACATGTCACAAAAAATTATATGTAATAATGATTTCATCTGTAACTCTAATAATAATTTACACTCACTACTAATAAAAAACAGCCAATAACAACGACGACGAGTAGCGTGGCTGTTAATAGGTCAGACATAACATCAAATTGCGGGGCAACTTTGTAACATACAAATTAATGGTTTTGCCTTTCATTATCATCATATCAGCCGAAAGACGTCCACTGCTGGACATAGGCCTCCCCCAAGTGTCGCCACAACGACCGGTCCTGTGCGTCTCGCATCCATCGGCTACCCGGGACCTTCACTAGATCATCGGTCCTCCTTGTGGGAGGCCTTGCAAAGTTGCGTCTTCCAGTACGCGTTCGCACTCCAGAACTTTTCGGCCCCATCGACCATCTGTTCTGCGAGCAATGTGCCCTGCCCACTGCCACAGTTTGGCGATGCTTCGGGCTATCCTTTCATTATGTCAATTCGAAAATATTCATTGCTTGATTTATTTTGCAGTCGTGAAAGCATTTGTAACACAAGTGATTTCATTCACTTGATGAGGTTACAAAGAACATTATATGAGCAACGGAAATCTTTCAGGCCAGTTATAGGTAACAAAAAGACTACAGAGCTGATTTACCGAGCTTTATTCATGATCATCATCATCATAACAGCCGGAAGACGTCCACTGCTGGAAATAGTCCTCCCACAAAAGGGGGGGGTTTGCCATAATCGCCACGCGTGGCAGGCGGGTTGGCGATCGCAGTGTATGGTGTTGCATTTTATAGAGAACGCTGCTGCCCATCCTCTGGTGAGTCCCTTAGTCGCCTCTTACGACACCCACGGGAAGTGATGGTATGTTATTATTCTTTTACGGCACCATACGGAACCGGCCGACACCATACGGCCAACTAGCCGCAGCTTTAGTACTTAGTTAAAATTCCCTAATAAACTAAACTGACTGAATAAAAGCGTTAGAAGGAAAGTAAAGCAGACTATGTCATGCAGTCCGTTCAATTGTTTAATCCTTCGAGGTTGTAGTTCCAGTGTGTGTACGGTCCTGCCGGGGTTGCGGAATTTGTTCGAAAGAGTCACCGTGGCCCTGGAACGCGAAGGGCATTAGGAGGAACACGGATGGGTTTTAGTCAGTAAGAGTTTGACAGTCCCTTCTGCTTCACCCAGAGCGGGAGGAGTCATTTGATGATTTAGCATCCTTAAAAAAAAGTGTGTGTACGGTATGGGTATCTTGATAACTGGACATTTTAACAATAAGTTACCCACGATACAGGAAAAATTCCTAGTGTGGGGCAAAGTTAAAGTTGTTTCCCACCTCCTAAAGACAAGCTTGGCTTGCAGATAGTTTCATAAAAATCTTGAGATTTTTTTAAATATAGAGTATTATTTAAATTATTTATTTAAAATTTTTATATATGTTAATATTTTTTCAATTATTTATGTATTAAATTAGACCTACTTATATTTTTGTATTAAATATAAGTCTTATTTAATTTAGACAGTCATTATGAATAAGGCCCTAAACCTACCATATTAAACCACAAAACAATTTAAATTAGCCCACCACTTCCAACCCAGTGTAAACGTCTCATAAACAAGCCACGGAAACATTACAACAATTTAACTGTTATCTAAATGAAACAGCGGTGCCATTGTGTTGCAAACAATAAAATATTTTGGAGCTAAATCTGTTGCTTGCTATGAATCATGGAGAATGCGGACTAAGTTGGTTAAGTACCTGTTGACAGATAGATATTTGTGAACTAAAGGTAGTTATGAGGCTATTTTAGTATTTAAATATCTGCCTATACAACCTGTAATAGAATAAACGCAATACTTCTTAAGGGGTCACTGAACTCATCATTATGAACAACTTTCACTGTGGGACCAATACTGAAATCGCGAAAAATTAAAATGAGGTCGGGGTTGAGTTTTTTTTTTGCATTTTCTGAGATTTACCATAGTAATGTTTATTTTTTTACAACATCAGAAAGTCAAGATTTCAACGAACAAAAAGCCCACTGACTTTTAAAAAAAAAATTAGGGTGCTTTTTCGATATTAAGTCAAAATAAGGTGAAAAAATAAAAATTTCGAATCGAAAACAATACAGTGTGTTTGGGATAAAAAGGTAAGTTTTCACCAAATTTCGTGAAAGATAAAAATAAAAAACCAAAAACTTGGTTTTATTAATTTTTCACATAAATGAGGTTATATGAAAAAAGTGTAAATACAAAAGTTGTAGATGTTTTTATTAACTATAACTTTGCCATTCAACTTTTTCCATAGGACTTGTAGTTTTGCCGGAAATCGACATAAACCGTTATTTTACCCTTAAAAACTCACCCCCGTCCACTTCCCGACCCCAGATCGCCCGTAAATTATTTTTCCTTTCATTGTTATTATATTCTCTTCCTTTTCTAATGGGTTTTATCCTACTATTATTTTGTATGGTTTCAAAAATTATCGACCCTGGTCTGTAATATGAAACAAAGAAAACGTATTTTTACTGTCACGGGACTGACACGTATACAAATTACTAGTGGACGTCACGCGGTTTCACCCGCGTAGTTCCCGTTCCCGTGGGAATACGGCGATAATTATATAGCCTATGTTACTCCCTGATAATGTAGCTATCCAATGCTGAAAGAATTTTTCAAATCGGTCCAGTAGTTTCGGAGCCTATTCAATTCAAACAAACAAACAAACAAATCTTTCTTCTTTATAATATTAGTATAGATAAATTTAAACTAAAAGAAAGAAAATACTTTCACAAATAAAAAAAAAAACAATATTAAGTCAGTTGTTACAAAAGTCACTCATACGTTTAATTAATTTGATGTCTCTTTCTTGTATTCTGCATCTCCTAATCTGCTCTTTTTATGCCTGATACTTCAATTGATTTTATTTTTTTGTTACAGGTAAGCTTCGCATCAGAGTCTTTTGGTAGTTGGTCCAGGATCCTTACACTTCCTGCATTCTTTAAATTACGATCGGTAAGTAAGTCATTAATTTTATTATGGTAAGCGCCAGATAAACTTGCAATAAAGTACCCTAATATCCCTTTGCAGATACCCGAACAATAAAATATGAACCGTATTTTAATTCGCTACGATTCATGACAGCTTTATGTCGATACTGTAAAGTTACCATACGTCAAAACATTCTTGCTAGGTCCTAAGGCCTATTTAAGTAGGTACGCATTTCACTATAATCCAAATTTTTAGTATTTTTTACAATCGGTTTTTTCATATTAAGGAACCGGTGAAACATTTGACCTTAGCAAAACCCTAGTGACAAAATGACAACAAGGCATTCTTTCCGCGCCAATAACAAAAGACAGTCACTAAGGTCGACCTGCATTGTTAGCCAATAATCCGAACTTAATGTAGGCAAAGTCACAGTTGAAGGCTAACTTGATAGTTATTAGCTATCGTTACTGGCTGTAAGCGGTTATTACCGGTTCGAGGCGGTAATTAAAGAGAATTATGTGGCTGTATGGGAGTGTCATCCCTCACGAGATTTGAAAGGTTATGTGGTTTCGCCGATGTTTCAATACTTAGATATTTTTAATTGAAGAATAATTATGGCTGTTCGATATATTTTTATATGAAAGCTGTCACGTTGCCATATTTATTCCTCAGAAGTTATAACTATTGAAAAATCAGCCCTTTATAAATTACTAGCATTTCGCCCGCGACTTCGTTCGCGCGGATTTAGCATTGTAATTTTAGGTAGGTAGGATCTCTATTTTTTCGAAAATAAGTTATAGCCTATGTTAGGTAATTTCTGATATTAGCTTTCTATTGGTGAAAAACTGGCCAAGTGCAAGTCGGACTCGCGTGCAAAGGGTTCCGAACGAATTTAATTTTTAACATGTTATTTTAACACTACAAACTTCTAATAGGTTTTCCTGTAATCTTTAGGTAAAGATCTATTATCTCTATTTTTTTTTTTCAAAATTTTAAGCTCTGTAGTTTCGGAGATGAGGTTGGATATGGTCATTTTTCGTCTTATTTCTTGAATAACTTTAAATCCATTTATTTCAAAATTATGAAAAAATATAATTAAAATCCTCACAGTAAGCCCTTTCATTTGATATGTAACACGATATGGTTCATATTTTTAATTCTCTAGTTTGACCCCCAAAAGTGACCCCCATACTAAAAATTTAATGATTTACGTAACTTGTCCGTGTTTGGGTCACAGAAGTCCATATGTGTACCAAATTTCAACAGAATCGGTCTAGTGGATCCGGAGAAAACTGGCTGTGACAGACGGACAGACAGACAGACACCCGAATGATCCTATAAGGGTTCCTTTTTTTTCGGAACCCTAAAAAATGGTTAAAATGGGTCCAGTAGTTTCGGAACCTATTCGGTACAAACAAACAAACAAAAAATCTTTCCTCTTTATGATTTAGTATAGATATAGAAAAGCAAACAAACATACTTAAGACAAGTTTCAATACCTATTTAAACTGAATACTTATGCAGAATTTCGTGTCTGTACTCTTGACCATTGAAGGTTTCGTCTGAAGCCAACCCTGTCTGGAGAATCAAAGAATAGTTATCATCATCATCTGCCTACAAACAAACAAATTCTAGCCTTTTCCCAACTATATTGGGGTCGGCTTCCAGTCAAACCAGATTCAGCTGAATACCAATATTTTACGTGGAGCGGCTGCCTACCAGACCTCCACACAACCATTAACTGGGTAACACGGTACTTCTTGGCAGCCTCGGAGTCTAATTTACTGGCTTCTGACATTCTGACTCTTCAGAGAATAGTGAGCATAAAAAGAAATTTTCCATCGAAAATTAACCAACATGTAAATGCGTTACTGCATAGGATAAAAGACAGTAATTCTAATTCAGCTTGCAAGATTTGAAATGGAAGAACTAACAAACATTGCACCTTAATAAAAACTTGTAAAAGGCACATGGTAGCTTAACAGAATCGGCCACGTTGACCCCAAAACAAAAACAATAAAACAGAACTAGCTGTAATACAAAATTCTTGGCACCAATCCCAAATTACTATACAAGGAACAAGAAAGAAAGTCGCCTAATACTGTCATTACATGTAAATTGCACAGTTTATGTCATTTTATCTTTATTTCTGACTAAGTAACAACTCCGTGTCGGAACCATTGGGCAACGCGCCAGTTGGTGACAAAAACAACAAAATCGATAGAGACTATGTGGATTAGACTAATGACGTTGAAGAAAAGCTGCTTTCAGCTGTTTACAAAGTACGAGTTAATCTAGTAAGCTATGTAATAAGTTTTACACTATGGCATCTAGTTAAGTAATTACTGTTGAAGGCTACCGCAGAAAGGCAAGATGCGACAATAAGTGAGGTGTGTGATGTGTGTGTGTGTGTGTAACTTATATGGTGTACATAATAAAAAGTATTCTTTTCTATTATATTCTATTCTTTCATCGTCATCATCATCATATCAGCCGAAAAACGTCCACTGCTGGACATAGGCCTTACCAACGTGTAGCCACAACAATCGGTCCTACGCGTCTCGCATCCATCGGCTACCCGCGAACTTTACCAGGTCATCGGTCCACCTTGTGAGAGGACTTCCAACACTGCGTCTTCCGGTACGCGGTCGCCGCTCCAGAATTTTACCATCGACCATCTTTTCTGCGAGCAATGTGCCCTGCCCACTGCCACTTTAGTTTGGCGATCCTTCGGGCTATGTCAGTAACCTTGGTTCTCTTGCGGACATCATTATTCCTGATTCGATCACGCAAGGAAACAAGTCAGTAATTTTTTTTCTTTTATTTATGGTCAGCGTCATACTTAACGCAAAAAGACGTTTTACTTAATTTTCGGTCAAAGTTAATATTAGTGAATCAGGAGGAAGTGCAGACAAGCACGACGCGACAGTGTGAAAATTAAAGTTATGACGACAATTTTTCTTAGAAATTGTGTGTTCTAAGGATCATACAATTTCTATTTTTTTTTTTTACTATTTATAGGCTCGCGTTTGACCACTATCTCACCTGATGGTAAGCGATGATGTGGTTGAAGATCGAGCACGCTTGCCTAGAAGTAACCTATTCACTCTTGACTTAAATACTCCCAGGTTATAGTTATCAGGAAACACAGATTCCGGCAGGGAATTCCACTCCTTAGCTGCACGCACTATGAATGTGTTCCCAAA
Organism: Lacanobia wlatinum; assembly: GCA_947578705.1. Taxonomy (NCBI): domain Eukaryota; kingdom Metazoa; phylum Arthropoda; class Insecta; order Lepidoptera; family Noctuidae; genus Lacanobia; species Lacanobia wlatinum. The sequence continues at coordinate 18,048,189 of OX388046.1, read as the reverse complement.
ACGTTTTGTGCGCGTGCGCGCATTTGTTTAAAAAGTGTTGTTGCAACTTTGTCACTACGTTGCAGCATCCCTTTCTGTTGGAGTCCTTATTTTGTAGATAATCAAACTTGACTTCTCTACAAAATTGTAGATAAAATGTTCTCAAAATCACCAAAATAACATTCGTTTGCGCTGATATAAGTATCAGCACAAACGAAAGTTATTTTGGTGATATTTCAGAAATACTAGTATGGAAAACTGGTAGCAATATCTACCAGTTACCCAAATTAATATTTCCGTAAATAGAGACCTAGTTTCACACAGCGGTCAATATCAAAGACGAACATAATTTTAAACATTATTTATATTTAATTCCTTAATGAACTTGAAACGTTAAGAATCCACACATACTAATATAGACAAAACAAATAATTTATATGCTAATCAGTATTTTTATGAGACTCTAAGATGAATCAACTTGTCTCACCAAATTTGTAATTGAGCTAGCGATCCGCCCCTGCTTCCCTCGGTTTGATGACGAGTGAATCTTTTAGATTATTTTTAAGGTTTTATTGTAATGTACCATACACTGCCCCGTAGTCGCAAGCGTGACTGCCGAACGTCGAACCCAAGACCCATCCTGGGTTCGTTTCCGAGATCAGGGTATAAAATGACCAAAAGGATAAAAGTGTTGGTTTTTCATTAGAAATTACATACTCAGTAGCAGCCCGGAATTTAGAAGTTAATAGTGTGACATCCTCGTGACTCAGAAAGAACATAAAGCCGTTGTTCCTCCACCTGATCACTCCCTGTTCGTGTCGGCTTGCCGATCATTGGAATTTGAGAGTAAAAGAACAGGAGAGTGCACCTGTGGTTGTGGACTATAATATCTTCTTCGTACTTGGCCAATCTCCGTTGAGATTCTCATTTTGTCACCGTGAAAATCGTACGGGTGGATTAAACATACAAACCTTCCCTAATTAACAGTCTAACTTCTGGTGAATACCCCATCAAAATCCTAGTCGGTGGTAGACATACGAGCGAGTACGCGTACTTATGGCTCGACGACCCTTTTCGCTCGTGTGTCACCCTATGTACGCGTACTTAAAATCAAGAAGCATAGAGAAAAAGGTCGTCGAGCCATAAGTACGCGTACTTGCTCGTCTATAACCCACTTTAAAGCAGATTAGAAGAACAACGCGTTCACATGTAAACAGACACAAGAAACAACTTTATTTAGTCACTAGTTGACCCGCGCAACTTCATCTGCTCCGCTCCTATGGGTCTGGCGTGATGATATTTCGCCTATAGCCTTCCTCGATGAATGGGCTATCTAACACTGATAGATTTTTTCAAATCGGACCAGGAGTTCCTGAGATTAGCGCGTTCAAACAAACAAACTCTTCAGCTTTTTATATTAGTACAGATTAGTATAGATGGATAAAAGTGATTAACATAACTAAAACATTACTAAGAAATTCTATTAAGATTAGTCACTGCTATTATTATTATTAGTAACAAATTGTGCGGACTCTCATAAATAAATTCAGTGGCAGTTTCTTAGTTTGATTTTAGATTAACGATCAAACTTCGTTATTTTTTCTGTTGGAGTGAGCACAAAGACCTGACTTAATAGCTTTGACATGTACTGGTTATTTCTTACGTAATACCTAATTCTGATATCGCAAAAGATTCAACAGCAGTCGATGACTGATGTTTAAAAGTATTTGTATTAATATACTTATATTCAAAGAGACAAAAGACGAACACAATGCCTTAAGATATCTAACTGATATATTACTGTCCTTATGTAAAATTGACGTTCAACGGCTAATTTGAATAAATAACTTTAGATGTGATTTTATTTTTCGTCTGAAGGGGATTTTAACTATGTAAATATGTATTAGAAAGAATATAATATCCTACTAGCTTTTGCCCAAAACTCTACTCTCGTGGAAGCTACTTTTTACCCTGTAAGAAAGATCTTACAAGGTAAAAAGTAGCTTTACACTTTCAGAAAGTGTAACTTTCCATCATAGTAATCTACCAATTTCAAAAATTAAATTAAAAATTTGAAAAACCTCCGACAAAAAAAAAAGTTAAAAAGTAAAAAATTATTTCTATTGATCCTTTTAGTTAATATAGGTACGATTCTTTGGGCCAAGCGTCATCACGTCGGGGTACCGCTAATAATACTTATACTTAGTAAATACAAAAATATTGCGGTGTTTTTTAAATTTTTAATTTAATTTTTATTTCATGCTTTTTAAACTCCCTTTCAATATTCTACTAATCGAGCCCTTTCATTTGATAACCATATTGAGGGAGTTCTAAAAAAATGTAATTCGCCATTTTGTGGCGGTGACCATCATGGACTGATTTTCTTCAAACATAGCTAAGAAAACTCCCGACTAATTCACCTTTCAAGCACAAAAAAAAACAAAATCAAAATCGGTTCGGGATCTGCGATGCCACAGACAGACACACACACACTCACACACACACAGAGACACGTCAAACTTATAACACCCCGAAGTTTTTACGTCAGGTGTTAAAAATCTATCAATCTTAATAACATTAAATTTAGAGACTAATCCAAGTGAGGTAACATGAAAACCCGCAAAAAAATAAATAATCTACCAACTATTCTCAGATGAAATTGTAAATTAGTAATTGACAATGGCTACAGCGTCCTACCAACGTCATCAGCCAAAGATTGTCTCAAAGAATCACATTAAAACATTCTTCAAGGATCCAATCTCACAGCAGTGCTGCGATTAGTCACCGCTAATTCAAAAGTTATGATTTATTAACCACAATAAAAGGAAGCGTGGAAATGAATCGGCACAAAATGACAATCCGAGCGGGTCAAGGTGTCCGCAGCATGTCACTGTGTCGACATCAATGGAAAACAACAATTTGTTGTAAGTGGTCCAAGTTGAAAGCGATTAAGACTCATGTAGTTTCTATCTATCTATCTAGCCTATTTTGTCCTGCTGGGCCTCTCCCTCTCTCTTCCCTTTCCACACAACTCTGTACTTCTCTTGTTCGGGCCAGCCTTTTTTGAAAGAGTCGAGATTGTCCCGCTTGTCTTCTAGCATTTAATGGGACTCATTTGGAGTTCTTCTTGCCCATGTCTTGTTTGACATGCGGCATCATGTAGTTTTGTTTTAGGTTTGGCTAGACCGTATGAAAACTTTATAGTTTAATCGCAAGCTAATTGGTTGACTTTGAATATTATAAAACTGTCCTCGTTGCGACCAATCAGTGTGTGCTGTCTTGTGAGATGATGATGGCAAGCGTTGTGTCATCGTGCATCTCTTTCTTTTCAATGTCGACAGTGACTGCGCTTTGTGACTGTTAAAATGTATTATTACCTTCTTGGTTAAAATTCTTTTGGACCAGTTGTGGAAGGCCAATTCCAAAATTTTTTATGCAACGTTCGCATTGGCATAAATGGGGTATTTTTGACAGATTGTGACTGAAATGCAAATGCAAGCAATGTAATGCTTAAAAATTAGTAGTATTGGCACTCAGAACATCTTGCTTGCAGTAATTGCTTGCCTTTTCGATTATCCTAATATATAAAAGTCTTTCGTTACTGAGTGACTGACAGACAACGCACAGCCGAAACTACTGGTCCTGGGAAGCTCAAATTTGGCATATAGGTTCCTTGGGGAGTGTTAGGGAGTACTAAGATAGGGTTTTTCGAAATTCCTACGGGAACGGAAAAAACGGGATATGCGCATACGAAGTCGCAGGCAAAAGCTAGTATTTTATAACACAACGGTGTAAATCTTGTTTCCAGTAAAATAATTTGTACATTTACCGTAATTCTTATTACCTTCATCTCACAGTACAGTTCTTTTTCTCAATTTTAATAATTTTGTATAATGAAAATGTTTGCATGCCGAATGGTGAAATATAGCAGAACTCTGATGTATACCTACTACTACCTACTTATGTATTACCCATATTTGCAAATAAATGCTATTCTATTCTCGCTAACCGCTCATACCTCGCACCACACCCAACTAATCAGCTTGCGTAACAATCTCAAATTCTTAGCTCAGGTCACTGCTCAGCACTAAAATTATCTAAACCATATCTCATTGTTTCTAACACTATTGTTACAAACTAATTCATTCCTGATACTATTGTTATTGTATAATTAGATCGTAATTCGAAGTGTTAGAGTTTAAAATTGTGTACTGGTATGCTGGTAATTATAATTATGATTATCTGTGATTACGATTTGTTGATCTGATTGTTGTGTTATTGATTATTGGATATAAGAGAAGGGAAGGACATAGGAGTTAAAATAGAGCCCCGTCAATACCCTAATATATACCTAATTGACCTCCTGCAGACAGTTGGTTTATTGTAGTGCAAAGCCCAGGTTGATCAGTCCGGGTTGCGAAATTGTTCGAAAGAAAGCGGCACTGAGGGAATCTCTAAGCCCAAAGTCCGTAGTTTCGAAGTTAGTTGCGGGGGTATTCTACTCCGTATCGCCTAACCACTAAGAATGAATGACAACACGATTTGACAGTTACTGTCAAATCGTGTTGTCATTCATTCTTAGTTCGGGTTTGGGACTAATCGCAAGTCGTCAGGCGCGGGCCTGCGGACGGCGAGCATTGGGTGGCTCGTATTCTTTAGGTAAAGATCTATTATCTCCATTTTTTTCAAAATTTTTGGCTCAGTAGTTTCGGAGATAAGGGGGGGTAATGGTCATTTTTCGTCTAATTTCTTGAATAACTTCAAAACCATTTACTTTAAAATTATGAAAAAAATATAATTAAAACCCTTACAGTAAGCCCTTTGATATCACACGATATTGTTAAAAAAACCTTTTTTTTTTAAATTTTCTTGTTTGACCCCCAAAAGTGACCCACATACTAAAAATTTAATAATTTATGTAATGCGTCCGTATTTGGGTCATAAAAGTCCATATGTGTACCAAATTTCAACAGAATCGGTCCAGTGGATCCGGAGAAAACTGGCTGTGACAGACGGACAGACAGACAGACAGACTGACAGACAGACACCCGAGTGATCCTATAAGGGTTCCTTTTTTTTTCGGAACCCTAAAAATAAAATGGCTGATTTGCCTGTATATTATTATGGCTTCAAAAATCTTTCTTTTCTCATAACCAATCGAGCCCCACATATCAAAATAAAGGGCTCGAAGAAACCATTCCAAAAATGTAACTCACTAAAGTGAAACAAATAAACAACAAACCAAGTTCACAACAACATAGTTCACAGAGGGAATATGCCTGCAGTTTGTTTATTTGAAAACGTAAATACTTATTAGCTCTAAGTAAACAATCATAAAATTATTTTGGAAATACCTTCATCGGCGATGAAGTTATAAATCTTCAAAGATTACAATTAGAAAGAGAAGTCCGATATGAACTTCGACGTCAAAGTCCATGACCTCTATATAGTTGTCATAGAAAACAGCATATTCGTGAGAGGGACAGATATATTTGCTATTTTTACTGTTAGTAAAATGTTTTTGTACATTTTTAGATAAACTGTATCTATACTTTATACTAATTGTATAAAGCTGAAGAGTTTGTTTGTTTGCTTGATCGCGCTAATCACAGGAACTACTGGTCCGATTTGAAAAATTCTTTCAGTGTTAGATAGCCCATTTATCGAGCAAGACTATAGGCTATATATCATCACGCTAAGATCAATAGGAGCGGAGCAGTATTGAAAATTGTGATGCAGACGAAGTTGCGCGGGTCAGCTAGTAGATAATAAATATTTTTTACATGTATATTCCGTATTGTTGTTCCCAACAACTTACAGCTTGTACCTAAGCTAGTACTCCTCTACTCCTCTTATCTCCCCGACCACATCTCCACGGCTAAGCGGGGGTGTTCGAAAGCGTTTAATCACAATAATCGTTGCACTTTCAGCTTCTGTATCTGCGCTAGTAAGTAGGCTATCACTTTCTAGGTTATTGTCTTAGCTAGTAAGAGAAAACTGCTGTGTTTAACCGTAGCTAGTTTTATTTGTAAGTAACTGTTGTACTTAAGTGTGTTTGTTCGTTTACAAGTTGAAAAATAGCTTTTAGTTTTTCTGACTAACTGACCGACTCCTTGGGTTTTTTAGGGTTCCGTACCTCAAAAGGAAAAAACGGAACCTTTATAAGATCACTTTGTTGTCCGTCCTTCTGTCTGTCAAAACCCTTTATCTCGGGAACGCGTGGAGGTATCGAGTTGAAATTAAAACCATATACTCAGGTCTATGGTCTCTTGAAGCTGTGAAAAAACTAAACTTCTAAGTTAACGTAAAAAAGATACGGCCGTTAATGCCGCAAAAAACGTATATGTATTTCGACACTTAAGGGAATCAAAATGTATAACGTATTTCCCGCTGACCTAGAACTATGAAATTTTGCAATTAATACCTTCTTATACTACAAGTAGTAGGAAAAAGTCTGAAAACTATACATTTGTAATTAAATCATATAAAAATATAGTCATTATTTAAAGTAACCACAAATTTGTACGGAACCCTCGGTAAGTGAGTCTAGCCCGCACTTGACCGGTTTTTTTTATTTGAGATGGGTTTGCTCTTGACTCTAGTCTAGGTCAGAGATGACAGAGACAAAGTCTACAATGGAGCGAGCTTACCCAGAAGGAGCCTGTTCACTCTGACTTTAAAGAGTTGAGGGTTGTGAGCGTTCGGAAACAGACGCCGGCAGAGAGTTCCACTCCTTTGCTGTGCGCATTATAAAAGACGTTTGGAAACGCTTAGTGGGAATTGGTGGAATAGCAACAAGGTAGGGATGGTAATTTGCAGTGCGCCTGGATATCCGATGGTAGAAGGGGGCCGGTGGGATGAGGTCGTAGAGCTCTTGGGCACACTCACTGACGTATAATCTGTAGAAGACCGACAAGCAGGCAACCTTGCGGCGACGAGCCAAGCTGTGTAGCTTGGCATCATCCAGTTTTACGTCGCCAATGAGCCTCTTAGCTCTGCGTTCCACCGAGTCAAGCGTGGCAAGCTGGTACTTAGCTGAGCCATTCCAAAGGTGGCTGCAATACTCCATGCAGGATCGGACTTGTGCTTTGTACAGGATTAAAAACTGTCAAGGGTACCTATTATGACATCTTAAACCATCATGATAACGGTGTGGGAGGGAGACGGAGTTATACGAGACGCATACCACTATCCCTTTTTCACAGCTTAATCACGATGCTATTGGCACGTCATAATCGGCCACCAGGGCTTTAAACAAAGTGCCATTTTATCAGCAATAACGATTACCTATTCAAAAGTGTAAAATGTGTAGGAATTACGTGAGCTACCGAAATGTAACGTGGTGAATCCATTACATTTTAGAATTTCGACATTCACAGCGTTTTCGGTTGGCGCACTTGGTTGAGCGAAAAAAAAAGTCTGAATTACGAAATAGGTAGTATGTTGCTTTGCCTAGGCCCTCATAACAGTTCAACAATGTGTAAATGGTTGAAGAAAAAAATAAACACTCTTAAAGAAAAGAAGAAAGAAAGAATGAAAAATTATTTATTCCGCCCAAATATACGCACATTAATTAGACCGTTAAATTAAGCATAAAAAACTACTGTCTGAGTCAGGAACGGGCATTATAAAATAAAGTCATTACTGTCGCGGTCACATCATAGACAAACCATGGACAACAAAATAAAAAAAAATACTGACATGTGTGGCCGCGACAGCGACTGCCAGTGACTGATGTCAATCCTGACACAAACAAAACAAGTCATAAAAACAACAAACAAAAAACTTAATTTAATTAAACCTAAAACTACAAAGTTACATATTATAACTTAAGCTGTGCGTCGCATCTCAGCAGGAATAGGTGTGGTGGTTTAGTTTAAGTCCATGTTGATTGGTAGAATCCGCTGCATGTGAAAAGTACAGGATATATTGATGTGGCGCTTGAGGAAGGTCTGTTTAGTTCCTAATTCCTATGTATATATCTCTGTAAAAATTGTTAAACATCATATTTGCACCAAGTGTAGCCCCATTTCTCTTTCCATTCCAGGTTGCCTGGAAGAGATCGCGGAAAGCGATAATAGGGTATTTTACTAAAAAAATCTAATAAGTCCGTCAGATAGATTTAAAAAAAAAATATTGGACACGTATTTTTACTTTTTTCACGTAAACAAAAAATGAAGACGATACAGCGCGTTGAAGACACGCGTGACGTCATGTGGCTTGGTAAAATTGTACCATCATAGTGACGTCACGCGTGTTTTACCATCTCATCGTGGCACTATATCATCATCATCTTTTGTTTACGCGAAAAAAGAAAAAAATACGTGTTTAATATTTTTTGAATATCTATCTGACGGACTAATTCGATTTTTTTAGTAAAAAACCCTATTGTATATGTTATAGTTTAAGGTTTTCTTTATGTTTATACATTTTGGTGTACAATAAAGCATATACTAATATACACTAGTTGACCCGCGCAACTTCGTCTGCTCCGGTCCTTTTGGTCTTAGCGTTATGATATATAGCCTATAGCCTTTCTCGATAAATGTGCTATCTAACACTGAAATAATTTTTCACATCGAACTAGTAGTTCCTGAGATTACCGCGTTCAAGGAAACAAACAAACTCTTCAGCTTTATATAATAAGTATAGATAAAGATATAAACACCTGTTAGCGACGCACTCCACCAAGTTACAGAACGGGACCGATGGAGACAACTGGTTGACGGAATCAAACGGAGTCACGTTCCTCAGCAATGAGGGACCAACTGAAGAGAGAGAGAGAACGATATAGATAGTTTAAACTTTTCTTTATGTTTTTGATATTTTATATATGCTTTATTGTACACCAATAAATAAATATTTACACAGCAGTAGATTATTTTTGCCTGAATAGTGGTAAAAGGTAATGAAAGTTCAAAACCTAGTGATGGTGAAAACCAAATACGAACTAACGTGGTCGAGCGAATCCTAATTTTATTTTACAATGTTATGTGAGAAGATTATCAAATAGGCTGTCGGACCTGAGGGAAAGTGCCTAAAACACCAAGGATTTTTATTAGTATGCACTAGAAACCAATTTTCGCGCAATGCGTGAAGCACTATTTGGCAATGTTGCACAATAGTGCACGATATTGCTCAAAGTTGATCCTTGTTGTGCAAAAAATATTTGTCTTGTGAAGACACTGCTTCGGAGATTCAAGTTTCAAAACTTTATTTGAATCTTGTCATCATCATTTTTTAGGGTTCCGAACAGAAAACGGAACCCTTATAGGATCATTCGGGTGTCTGTTTGTCTGTCCGTCTGTCACAGCCAGTTATCTCCGGATCCACTAGACCGATTCTGTTGAAATTTGGTACACATATTAACCAAACACGGACGCGTTACGTAGATCATTAAATTTTTAATGTGTGACATATCAAATGAAAGGGCTAACTGTGAGGGTTTTAATTATATTATTTGCATAATTTTAAAATAAATGGTTTTGATGTTATTCAAGAAATTAGACGAAAAATGACCATTCCCCGTTATCTCCGAAACTTCAGAGTAAAATTTTGAAAAAAAATGGAGATAATAGATCTGTACCTATAGATTACAGGAAAACCTATAAGAAGTCTAGTGTTAAAAAAAAAAATGAAAAAACAATAAATTCGTTCGGAACCCTTTGCACGCGAGTTCGACTCGCAATTGGCAAGTTTTTTTTTTCAAACGTAAGCAGCCAAGGTCTCCTCTCATAGACCTCATCCAACCGTCTCGCCACATTGACCAGTCCCGCGGGTCTTAAAAAGCCACTTTAGCAGAATCAGCCAGCATATCAAGCTACCTGAAACTGTCTTATTTTGCTAATCAACCCTGAACCTAATGCTTTAGCGTTAAAGATGAAAATTAAATTTGACATATTGTTGTACGATTAATATTATGATCCTAATATGATTTTACTAAAGTGGCTTTTTTAGACCCGTGCTTCAATTCTAAGTCAGAACACAAGTAAAAATGTTCTGACTTCATCTCTTCACCTTTATGATCATGATCTTCATCTTTATCGCTGAAGCATTAGGTTCAGGGTTGATTGGCAAAATAAGACAGTTTCAGATAGCTTGATATGTTGGCTGGCTCTGAATAACGTAACTTTCTATGAACAAAGAGTACAAAATGTAAGGCGCCGACCCCACTGCGCGCGGTCTGGCGGTCAGAGTTCCGAGTTCTGTGTTCCGAGTTCACACTTGCGCACACTGCGAACGGTCTAAAAATCTGGAGTTCAGTAATCTTTAGCAGTGATAACACGTCACCATCACACGCTCTCTTTACTGAAAATCAAATGTCACTCAACCAAATGTCTCGCAAATCATAAAGAAAACGTTATTCTCTCACTGTGACCTTCCAGCTTTTGCAATAAATAGAACTCCGATAGAATGCGCGTTCACTTTGACCGTCGCGGTCTAACTGCTTTTGTGTGTGTAGGATTCTAAGCCACCGCATAGATCGCGGAACACAGAACTCGGAACTCTGACCGCTAGACCGCGTGCTGTGGAGTCGGCGCCTATGGGACTGATGCGCCACTGAAATGTCACGTGAACAATCACGACCAATTTGAACTATTTGACAATCGTTACAGCTGATAAAACATCAGTTTGTCAGGAGATCGCTAGTTTAAGTACAACATTGAAGTAAAGGAGATGTTTCAAAATGAGCCAGGTCTACGTACAATACCTCAAAAAAAGTAAGAAAAATCCGTAGAGTTCGAAAAATGCATTTAATTCATTTAAATTTTTACTGTTGTGGTAGTTAATTGATGTTTATAAATTACTTTTATCGATTTTCAACATGGAGTCGCACCGATTTAGTTACTCTATGCTTAAAAGCAATGAAAGTAAATCCGTCATAGAAAGATAACTGACAGCTGTCAACAATGTCACTTCAGTCACTTTCGTCTTGTTGTCGGTAAATAAATATGTCAGAAATAAACGTCAAATGTCATTAATCAATCAAAATTACAGCTTACCGCCATGATGGGTTTTTGTTATGTGTTGCAATTTAAAGTGTAATTTCTTGTGTTTTACCAGCAATCAAAGCCATTTCAAAGAAATTGGACAGTTGAGAACAGTTTTAGCTACTTTTAAGTATAGTGTACAAGGACCTTTCTTTTTTTTTAACGGGGGAAGTACTCATGGATGTCCTCCACCCTGGGGCGGGCAGAGGGGTCTGTCAGACTCTTACTGACTAAAACCACCCCGGTGTTCCATCTCTCACCTACGCCGGGGATCGTGGGAACTTATGCGACTTCCGTAATCCCCGGCTGGTGCCGGCCCGCCTCTGCGAGCCATCTCGGGTCAGCGGGGGGAGTGAGGAGTTTAACTCCCCCCGCGATGTCAAAGAGGGGCGCACGGGAACACCACGCGCCGCCACCTCGGGTCCGGATGAATGGGGGACGACGGACATCCCCAAGTCCGTCGCCCCTGGAGTGTACAAGGGCCTGGCCCAGGCTCCAAACATTTTGTAACATCTCCTTTCATCACCCTAGCAAATCTGGTGCAGGACCAATACCCCTTCAAAATAGTGACGAAACGTTACCCAACAACTTGAAACAAATGATACGTCCCAAAATCGAAGTCTGAATCATCTCATTAATATTCCACATGTATAGTCACGTAAAATCTCTTGTCAAGGTTTAACAGGTTGCCTTATCAATGACCAAGCCGTTATTATTTGACCGTTGGGCTTAAACTTTAGGGACCCGCAGTTAAAATTAACTTTTATGTTCGCTTAAAATTATTTTCTTTATGCTGATTGAGGAAGTCGGTATGAAATGCCCTTTCTTGGAAATATGGCTGAGAACTGTTTATGATAATTATGTGTCTGGCTTCAGTCCCGTGTCATGGTAAAATTGTCTTCTAATGGAGAGAAAGGACTAGAAATCTCCTTTTTATCATCATCATCATCATATCAGCCGAAAGACGTCCACTGCTGGACATAGGCCTCCCCCAAGTGTCGCCACAACAAACGGTCCTGTGCGTCTCGCGTCCATCAGCTACCAGCGACTCTCACCAGGCCATCGTACAACGTTATGGACGGCCTTCCAACACTGCGTCTTCAGGTACGCGGTCGCCACTCTAGAACTTTTCGGCCCATCGACCTTCTGCTCTGCAAGCAATGTGCCCTGCCCACTGCCACTTTAGTTTGGCGATCCTTCGTGCTAGGTCGATAACCTTGGTTATCTTGCGGATTTCATATTTTCTGATGATGATGTTTAGTCTGCTTATGTGAGAAAATTGTGATTAAAAAAAATGTTATAGAACTATGCAAAAAGTACTGCAGTCCTTGTTTTTTGGGCTGTAATATCATCAAATAACTTCTGCTCTGGGCGTAGCGGGAATGACCACCCATTTTCCCTCAAAATGCCCTTTGCGTTCCAGAGCCGCTGCAACTCTTTTGAATAATTCAGCAACCCTGGCAGAGCACTGCAGTCCTTAGGTTAGAAAACATCTATACTCTATATCTTATCTATACCTCTATACTAATATATGAAGCTGAAGAGTTTGTTTGTTTGTTTGCTTGAACGCGCTAATCTCAGGAACTACCGGTCCGATTTGAAAAATTATTTCAGTGTTGGATAGCCCATTTATCGAGGAAGGCTATAGGCTATATATCATCAAGCTAAAGCCGATAGGAGCGGAGCAGTAATGAAAATTGTGACGCAGACGAAGTGGCGCGGGTCAGCTAGTACTTTATAAAGCTGAAGAGTTTGTTTGTTTGCTTGAACGCGCTAATCTCAGGAACTGCTGGTCCGATTTGAAAAATTCTTTCAGTGTTAGCCCATTTATCAAGAAAGGCTATAGGCTATATAACATCACGCTAAGACCAATAAGAGTGGAGCAGACGAAGTTGCGCGGGTCAACTAGTAGAACAAATAATAACCTTAATTGAATATCACCGTATACTGTTCCTATACCAGGGATGGCGAACCTATGGCACGTGTGCCAGTGGTGGCACGTGTCGAAATAATTGGGGCACGTCAGTGAACGCTAATTTATATCTAGATCATTAGCCACAGCAAAGATTATATAGGTAAGTAAGTAGGATATCCACTTACTTACCTATATAATACTTTTCTATTTGTATTTACATAAAACTGACATCATTAAGATTTCTGTACTATTCATGAGTTGCAAATAAAGAGTTAACTTAATTTAATAGCACCTATCTAGTTTTTCTTTTTTGCACATTAAATTGACGGTGCGACATTGCCACATGCCACATTATTATTATTATTTTAATAAACAATGGCACGATCACCATTAAGGCCCCGGGCACGAACTCAGCGGGCGCGGAGCGGTGGCGGCGGCGGCGCGGGCGCGGCGCTTTCAAATGCATAGATTTATATGGAACTGTTCACGAAGGCAGCGGCGCGACAGTGGCGCGGTGGTGGCGCGTCTGCAGTGACGTAGTCATAGATAGGCAACTTCTTATAACACAACAACACGCGCGCCGCTCTAGCGCCTCGCGATCTGCCCGCTGGCTTCGTGAACGGGTCTGCGTCGCCGCACCACTGCCCGCGCTGCTGCTGCCGCCGCTGAGTTCGTGTCCGCGGCCTAAAGTTTCGCCATCCCTGTCCTATACAGTCCTTAGTTTCAAATAGCCCCATTTCGTGGACAAGTCTAATAAGACTGGGTATAACATATACGGAACCCATACAGATACGACACACGATCTTTAGCGGTCGTCTCACGTATACAAACCCATGTTATTTGTTATTCGGATGTGATTCGGCGAATCGAATACCGTAAGCATATAAACATATCTAAAAACCAATTACCGTTCGAGTTTTAACCTTATGTCGAAGCAATAGAGGTCAGTATGTGTTTTGGGGAAGGCAAACGATATATTGTTATTCAATGCGGTTCTGAATTTGTATTGGGTGATTCAAAGTTGAAATATTTTTAAGGGCAAATTAAACAAACGGAAATGCGGGATTCTTTAATCCTCATTCGCACTCAAAAAACTGTGATTTTGACCAGGATAACGATAAAAATACACCTTGCTTTTACTCTATGAGGCTTGAAGGTGTTACGACATCCACCTTAAAAATGGCAACAATGAAAATATCCTACTTCAACTTCAACACTATCTTTGCACACAAAATCAAAATCAAAAGTCGTTTGTTCAAATTAGGCTGAGAGCCAGCGCTTTTTGAACGCCTAGTTTTACAAAAGACAGTCCCCAAAAACGCCCGCCCGTCACCACTTCCTAGTGTTTTAGCTGTGGAGAAGAAGTGGCCAACAAACTCCCCAGCAACACATCTGTCTGTTACGTTTTAAGAACTTGAATCTATATAAAAGTAGGCTAAGTAATTAATACATGACACAAAATTTATAACTTGTTAGCAAGCACACTATGAGACTGATAGTGATAGAAATGTTGTATAAAAAAACAACGAATTGACCTACATAGTCAGATATATAAAAAAAAACAATATTTTATGAATACATATAACCTGTCATAAGCTAATTACTTAAAGAGAAAGAACATGATCATAATTATGACATTGTCTTGCGTTTAACACAGCGACCAACCACTTTGTCGCATATCACTTGTTTACCTTTAAACCCAGCGAAAAGTGGGCGTAATTATAATCAAACGTTATAAAATAATGTTTTTACGATCAAATCAACTAGATACATCAGCAACATTGACCTATAGAAGATTACATCACTATCAACATGACTTGTCATCAAATGATTGTGGAGGTCAAGCCACTCATGATTTGTTTTTACTAAGAATATTGCTAATACTAATCTTGGATTTAAAATGACGACAAATATTTTTAGGAATCGAAATTATCAATAAAAACAGCAGTCGTATTGTGTAACACTCGTGCAATCACGATTGTTGACGATTCGTCAACATATAATTGGAGTGCAGAACAGACGATTGCTTTGAAAAAATAGGCTGATTATCATCATCATATCAGCCGAAAGACGTCCACTGCTAGACGGCGACCTCCCCCAAGCGTCGCCACAACGACCGGTCCTGCGCGTCTCGCATCCATCGGCTACCCGCGACCTTCACCAGGTCATCGGTCCACCTTGTGGAACACCTTCCAACGTTGCGTCTTCCGGTAAGCGGTCGCCACTCCAGAACTTTTCGGCCCCATCGACCATCTGTTCTGCGAGCAATGTGCCCTGCCCACTGCCACTTTAGTTTGGCGATCCTTCGGGCTATGTCGGTAACCTTGGTTCTCTTGCGGATATCATCATTCCTGATTCGACAAGGAAACTCCAAGCATTGCCCTCTCCATTGCCCTTTGAGTGACTTTGAGCGTTCTGATGAGCTGATTATGATAAAGCTAGAGAAATAGAAAAAGAAAGAGAAAAAGGTAGTGAACTTACTTTTCTGATTTATGTGAAGGAGTGAAAGTACACAACTTTAACTTTGAAAACACCCCTGAATAATCATACAAAAGGCAATATTTAGCGGATGAAAATGTATAAAACACACGTCATTTTTGATTTTTAGGATTGATCTCTTAATAAAAGTATATTAAAATTATTGTTTTTAAAATTAGAGCCACAGGGCTATTAATTGTAAAAAGAGTTTTTTATAGACTGAGAGTTAAGTTTTATACAGATAAAACTTAACTCTCAGTCTCTCAAAACTCTTTGTCGCAAAAGTTAATTTAACTAACCTCTGAAGGACCGTTGTTTTGTTTACCAACTGGGGAAATAATAAAAAATAAAAATAAACGAAAGTAATCTGCAAGACGCATAGGTACAAGTAACATTAACAAACAAGTAACAAGTAACAGTAACATTATCTGTAAAGGTGTTATAATAATTCAATGATAAAATAAATAAATAAATAATAAATATAACACCGCGCGAGTCATCTTGGCCCCAATAGCCTCTGAAGGACCGTTGTTTTGTTTACCAACTGGGGAAATAATAAAAAATAAAAATAAACGAAAGTAATCTGCAAGACGCATAGGTACAAGTAACATTAACAAACAAGTAACAAGTAACAGTAACATTATCTGTAAAGGTGTTATAATAATTCAATGATAAAATAAATAAATAAATAATAAATATAACACCGCGCGAGTCATCTTGGCCCCAATAGAGCCGTACGGAATCTGACGGTTGGGGCGATTTGGCTCCAATCGGTCCTTACGGATCCTGGCAGGTAAAATCGATTCATTAATTCCCAAGAATAAGGACGTGCAACTTACTTGAAATATCGTTATGAGTAAACGGTCTTTATTATCTAACTACTTATGATCAGGTTTTCTAATGCTCGCGTACAGTTACCAAGCAACCTGTCTCGACCTTACTCAACTCCGCACACATCTACACTAATATTATAATGAGGAAAGATTTGTATTCACGAATAAACTCAAAAACCGACCAAATGCGAGTTGGACTCGCACACAAAGGGTTCCGTAACATAAACCTTAATTTTTATATTTTTTTGCTATAGCGGCAATAGAAATACACAATCTGTGAAAATTTCAACTGCCTAACTATAAGTTCTTGAGATACAGCCCGCTGACAGATAGACGGACGGACGAACGGAAGAACGGACGGACAGCGGAGGCTTAGTAATAGGATTTCGTTGTTACCTTTTGGGTACGGAACCCTAAAAACTACAAGACCGATTTCAAAAATTCTTTCACCATTAGAATGCGACATTATCCCTGAGTAACATAGGCTATATTCATTACTAGTGGACGTCACGCGGTTTCACCCGCGTAGTTCCCGTTCCCGTGGGAGTACGGGGATAATATATAGCCTATGTTACTCCCTGATAATGTAGCTAACCAATGCTAAAAGAATTTTTCAAATCGATCCAGTAGTTTCGGAGCCTATTTAATTCAAACAAACAAATCTTTCTGCTTTATAATATTAGTATAGATATAGACTAGGAAAAATAAGAGGTCCTTAAGAAAATTGCAGCGCGAACGAAGTCGCGGGCGAAGTGCAAGTCACTAATATTTAGAACTCTCAAAAGCATACTACAACTTTTTTCTCTTCAGTCACGTTCACGAACGACGCACCTACCTCTCTGCCCACCCACTTGGACTAAGAAGGATATTTATCATCATTAAGAATACATCAGTCATCCACATGCCATCACAAGGCATCCTTCGTAATGTACCGTGAAAACGTCGGCATAAAATGTTTTAAGTTTAGAGTTTTTGTGGAGGTGTTCCGTATGTTTAATTATTACACTAAACTAGTGATCACGAATTCTTAATTTAATTTATTTCATTAAGAATTTATTTAGACAAAGTACTAAGTAAACAGCTAGGGTTACGGTATTGTTTGAAGGTTATTACGGCCCTAGAACGCAAAGGGCATTAGAAGGAACACGGTTGGGTTTTTAGTCAGTAAGGGTCGACACTCCCTCCTTTTCCGCGTAGGCGGGAGAAGTCATTTGTTGAATTCCCATAAAAAAAGTACAAAAAAAAAAACATTCTGTGAACTGACGCTCAATTAGAAAAGGTTTACGTTCTTCGAATGGGATAGCAAAATTAATAGTACTTCACGAATTTACACCTTATTATTTTGAAGAATAGCTACACAATCTAGGGTAGTTATAGATTTAATATCTACCTACTTAGAAAACAACCCACTGTAGAGTGTAGCCACATTGTCGTGGGTTCGATTCCCACGGGAAGCATACTTTATAAAGTTGTTTCCAGTTTGGCTAGGACATTGCAGGCTTGAATCACCTGATTGTCTGATAAAAAGATGATTCCGTGCTTCGGAAGGCACGTATAAGCCGGTGGTCCCAATCGCCAAATGGCGGTCGTCAAATAAACCAAGTCAGAAGCCTTTGATGCGGTTTAGAAACTCTGACACTAGGGTGTGTGGGGTCGCTAGACCTTACTGCCCACACGTTGTTTGCTAAAAAAAAATATTCCGCGCTTCGGAAGGCACGTATAAGCTGGTGGTCCCGGCCGCCAAATGGCGGTCGTCAAATAAACCATGTCAGAAGCCTTTGATTTTGAAACTCTGACACTAGGGTGTGTGGGGTCGCTAGACCTTACTGCCGACACGTTATTTGGTAAAAAAAATTATTCAATGCTTCGGAAGGCACGTATAAGCCGGTGGTCCCGGCCGCCAAATGGCGGTTGTCAAATAAACCAAGTCAGAAGCCTTTGATGCGGTTTAGAAACTCTGACACTAGGGTGTGCGCGATCGTTAGACCTTACTGCCCACACGATAAGAAGAAAAAGACCCCCTGTAAATTGGATCGGTGACAAATGACAATCGCTTTCAAGAATACGGCGATACTTAAATGTACGTCGGATGTATTCTGAGACGCTCGACAATGTGACATTCTTTCAGTGGTAACGCAATCGTTACCACTGAAAGTATGGGTAATACGAAACATTTCGGACAATTCCGAAATGTTTCATATTAATAAAATAAAATAAAAATATTTATTTGACACTTACAAATACATGTTACAAGACAGTCATAACAAAAATTGCACTCGAATGTATTGCCACGAATCCGATCCTAACCCCCAAACTAGGCCTGGACCTGTATTTTGGGGATCAGCGTTCAGCCATGGGTTCTATTTCCACTCAAACAACATTTAACGGGAGTGTCACTACAAAGTTGACAGCCAAGGTTATTGCCATTAGGTACAGAAGAAGGTAAAACACACATTAAGTAGGAATTAAATTACAAGAAGAAAGATATAATGCTAAAAACTATTTGTGTTTGTATGTGAGTGTGTGTGAGAGATGTTGAGTATATGTGTGTGCATGCGGTGAGTGTGTTGTGTGTGTGTGTGTATATGGGAGTGAGTGAGTGTCTAGTTTGGTTCGCACCTTTGAATCCTTACACAGAAAAAGTAAGAACGGACGACATAGATTTTCTATCATATTATTTTATGAATGTGAATAAATTTTCAGTCTCCTGGTAGTCCATCTTTTGAAGCCAGTCTGCTACTCTGTTTTTCATTTCCTGCCGGCACATTTTAGCTATATTTAGCTTTTTGTTTGCGAGATTGTAAAGTTTGCTGCTTAAGCTATTAAATTGGTGTTTCGCAAATGAGGTTCGGCAGGGTAAAGCAGGACATATGGAAAATTTGCTACGTTTTTTTGGGTCGGGTAAGGGAACATTTCCTTGTTTTCTTTGGATGGATTTTAGCACATAGAGCTGGCGGACAGTGAGGACTTTAAGTTCGGAATATAATTGTGAGGTGGGAAACCTGTACGGTTTCTTGGTCATGACCTTGAGCACAGCTCTCTGTGCTCGCTCCAAACCGAGCAAGTAGGTCTTGGCTGCACCTCCCCACACCGTTATGCAGTATTGAATAATGGACTGACATAGGGCCAGGTAGACTAGTTTCAGGTTTTTCAGTGTTGCAGAACCCCGTAGGGTCCTGAACACATTCATAAGCCGCCTAGTTCTGGTAATGATCGAGCCAATCTGCCTGTCCCACCTCAGTCCATCATCCATCAGCACTCCCAAATATTTTGCCGATTCTACCCGAGAGATAACCTGGCAGGTACATTTGTGTCGGTTTTCGCAAGTATGTGCTATAATGGAGTAGTCAGGCAATGGTTTAGTGTTGGGTCTCAAAGAAAAGGGTAGGAAATGTGTTTTGTCCAAGTTTAGTGTGAGGAGATTTAGTCTTAGCCAGGTCATTATTTTGGAAAGGGAGTATTCGGCTCTATCCTTGACCACCTGCCAATTCCGTCCCCACACAAATACTGCTGTATCATCTGCATATGTAAAAATTTTGGTGTGTTGAAGTGACATTGTGCAGAGGTCATTAATATACCGAGTTGATACGACAGAGGGGCTTTCCTTTAAACTGCCTATACTAGGTACCATTTCCAAGCTCTGTACCAAAAATCAATTAAATAGGAGCAGTAGTTTAGTCGCAAATAATTTTTTAAGTTTTTGCCTCAATTGAACACGATGTATCTTTTTCCTAACAGCTGATTATGCCTACGCATCGGTCATGCACCTTAAAACGATACATCGAGTATAACCTACGATGCGTTGTTGCCGCTCCGACGCAATTCATAAGTACAACCAAATTTTCACTAAAAAGATGGCACGCCAAAAAAGGAAGCAATAAACACACACTTGCACTTTCATTACGAGAGTGACAATCATAGCAAAACATACCGCGCGTAAAAGAAATAGAAATAGGTCAGTGTGTTGTTATTGCATTCTAGATATTTGCGATCGGTAAGTGGGGCCTCAGTGTGCCGATGTCTTCCTTCCGGAACGTATGTTACGTAACACGGAAGCGCGGCGCGCGGGCGCTGCAGCAAACAATTGATTTTGTTTTGTTATTGTGATAAGATACTAAATAAGTTTAAGACAGTATTTCTTTTTTTATTGTGACAGGACACGTAACTTGGGATTATTATTATTAGTGTTAGTGTTTTTTTTTTTTGTGATCGACTGTTTTTTATTGTGATAGGACACGTAATTAAACTTTGGTTGTGTGTGCGTGTAATTAAAGTGTTCAACAATGCCTCGTGTAACTAACACGGCGGCAGACTACACGGACATGATTTTAATTGTGAATTAGGTATGTTTGTGATTTTTTTTTTGTGAAATGTGAATTTTTAAATTGTCGATGTGTCCTCCACACATCGAGAATTTAAAAATTTTGTGTTTTTGTTGTGATTGTTGTTGTGTGCGTACCTACTTCAAAACCTTACCTATCATAAAAGCGGGCGCGAGCGGAGGCCTAAGCTCGCGCCTGCGCCACCGCCGGCCGCCCGCCCGACCACAATTTTATTATACCTACCCACACCGCGCTCAGGCGCGTGCGCGACGTTGCCGCTTTTCCCTAGGTCAGTTGAATTTATTTGCACAGGGTGGTTGCGTTTTACTCTGATTTGTAAGCTATTTAGTTTGTTTGAAAGAAAAAAAATCTCAATTTTGTAGCTTTTTATTTTTATACCGTATCGGATTAATACTAAACACGTATAGTATACGTAGTGTAATTTAATGCCCCTCTGTCGTATCAACGTTGTATACCAAAAACAACAGGGGGCCCAAGATACTCCCCTGTGGGACCCCAAAGAGGATTGTGCGTTCTTCGCTAAGACAATCGCCTATTTTGACATATTGCTTACGTTGGGAAAGATAATCTTTGAATATATTTAAGACAGTGCCTCGTACTCCTATTCGTTCTAGCTTTGATAAGAGGATAGGAACAGAAACTGTATCAAACGCCTTGGAGAGATCTAGATAAATACATAGGCATCTATTTCTTTTGTCTAGATTTTCCACTACTTGCTCTGACAAGTCCAACACTGCGTCCTCTGTAGAGACACCTGATCTGAATCCGTACTGGTTTTCGGCTAAGATTTTAAAGCGATTCAAATAATTTTTGAGGGATTTGTAGAGGATTTTTTCCAAAATTTTCGATAACACTGATAATACCGATATGGGCCTATAATTATTGACGCAGTTTCTGTCCCCACCCTTGTAAATTGGGTGTACAATAGCTTTTTTCAAAGCATTAGGAAACACGCCAGTGACAATAGCACGATTACATATGTGCGTTATAGGTGGGATCAGTACCCGTCGGCACTCTCTAAGAAGGGAAGTTGGAATTCCGTCCCATCCAGTAGCACAATCCGGTCGCAGCTGTAGGATAGTGGTTTCAATATCCGCTTCATCTACTTCCAGAATAACGAGAGAGTTGGGAAGATAGTTTTGGGAACAGTCTGAGGCAGGGGGTTGAGGGGAGACCGAGTCATCTGTAGATGAGGTTCGAGACAGAAGGATCTTATTTGCTAGATTTTTACCGACATCAGTGAAAAAGTTACAGACAAGGTCAGCGGACGACTTTGGGCTATCTGATATTTGAAGTAGTTCCAAAGGATTGTCTTTCACTTTTTGAGTCTTCGTTATGTCTTTGATAGCTTTCCATAGGGCTTTAGGGTCGTTACCTGCCCTGTCCAGTTGACTTTTCTCATAAGCAATTTTTAGTTTTCGTAGTAGTTGATTTGCAAAGTTTCTATATCGTGTATATGTTATTTTAAGTGTCATGTTATCTGGAGATTTTTTTGCTTTAATATGTAACCTATCCCGATTTTTAATACAGCGCAGAAGCCCCGGTGTGATCCACGGCTTTATGATTTTTTTGCTTATTAGGCACCAAAACTGTTTGCGTGTGTTTATTGATAATTGATGAGATTGTTGAAATGAAGTAGTTAGTTGCGGCGTTAGCGTTTTCCATTTCAAGAAGAGTTTTGAAGTTAGTGCTTTCTATTTCCAGTTTTATTGAGTGATAATCAATACGAGTTTTAACGTTATTGTACTGACGTTTAGGACACAAGTTTTCTATGAACAATACGACGGGCATGTGGTCGGTTAAATGTGATTCTAGAACTAGTGTTGTAGAAGGCAGTTTAGATTTTAGTAGAATGTGGTCCAGACATGTTTTGATCCTTGTGGGAAGTGTGTGCGTTGGGAAAAAGCCGTGAGACGCATTAAAGGTAAGGTATTCCTCTGAAATGGGGTCTTTATTCGTGCTACAGATGTCGATGTTAATATCACCCACAAGAACGTGCGTACTAGTTTTTAGTCCAGTGTAGACGGTATTTAAACTGTCTAGGAAATTATCGTAGTTAATTTTTGTCTTTGTATATTACCCAGCGAATGCCTATCAAGGACAGATAGGCATTGAGTTGTGGAAGTCAGATAGGTAAGATAGGTAAAACATTTATTTATTTATCTCCTTACAACTATCATTACAGGCTTTAACCTAATGCGACAGTGTAGTGGTGGACTCGTACTTGATAATTATAATAACTAAAAGATTCTAAATATTTATAATAGGTACTACTAACAATATTACTCTACTTAAAAATCCTTACTTATTTATCCTTATCCTTACTATATTTATATATTTTTATTTATTATAATATTATAAATGCGACAGACAGACAGACAGACAGACAGACAGACAGAGTTATCTGTCTGTCTGTCGCGCTTTCACACCAAAACTACTGAACCGATTTAATTGAAATTTGGCACACAGATAGTCTAGAGCCTGAAAAAGGACATAGGCTACTTTTTATCCCGGGAGTATGCTCCCTAGGAGGGACCACGCTGTCGAAGCCGCTGGCAGAAGCTAGTAACTTTATATCCTTACATACCTAACAGAATACAACAACAAACATAACGTTTTACACTAATTACCTTACATAACCAACTACATTTAACAGAACTCTTGTGAGCTCACTCAAAGTGCACGAAAAGATATCCAATCTGTCATGGACTTCATTCCCCACACAGATTGTTTGGGTAAGGGGTGCTTTCGTCAGTAGATTGGTTCTAGTTTCAGGTAAGTACGCTTAGCAGTTGCGGGCGTCGCCGGCCCCCACACGTACCGTACCATCTTAACTTTTTGAGATTACTGCGTGCCTTAGAAAGCACGGTAAGCGGTTGGTCCTGGCTGTCATTTGTAGATCTTTAACCATCATCATATCAGCCGAAAAACGTCCACTGCTGGACATAGGCCTCCCCCAAGCGTTGCCACAACGACCGGTCCTGCGCGTCTCGCATATATCGGCTACCCGCGACCTTCACCAGGTCATCGGTCCACCTAGTGGGAGGCCTTCCAACGTTGCTTTAACCATCAAGAACTAATAATCTGACACCAGTTTTCCCAGGGGAGTAAGCAGTAGCTTCATGTAATATACTAGTATTCAGCTACATCATGTTGGCCTTTTTTTTACTTGAATTTGGTTTGCTCTTGACTCTAGTCTAGATCAGAGGTGACAGAGACAAAGTCGACGATGGAGTGAGCTTACGCAGAAGAAGCTTGTTCACTCTTACTTTGAAGAGATTAGGGTTGATTGGATGCCGACCGGAACCCAACTGAGTTGAGGAAAGGATAAGACACTCGCATGTCGAGAAAATAATGGCAAAAACAAACGTTTTACAAACGTCACGACGGAACCTCAAAAACCCATCCTTTCTGTAAATTCCACGATTGATGTATGCCACAGTTGAAGGATAAGTAGCTAGTACGTATGATTTTATGATAGTTCGTTAAGTGACTTATCGTTAGATTCAAGCGTGTCAACGGTACAAGGTGGCTGGTGCCAATCTGTAACCTGTATTTAAGTTTTTGTTTAAGTGTGAAGATTATTTTTTCTCCCGGTTAAAAACAAATTCCTTGTCAACCTGCTTTTATTTTTATAGACACCCGAGTGATCCTATAAGGGTTGCGTTTTTTGTTCGGGACCCTAAAAATGTATGAAAACTTAAAAAAAAAACAAGTTTCTAATTTATTTTTTTAGTTTTTAGGGTTCCGAAAAAAAATGGAACCCTTATAGGATCACTCGGGTGTGTCTGTCATTTAATAAATAAATTAGACGAAAAATTACCATTGCCCCCCCCCCTTAACTCCGAAACTACTGAGCCTAAAATGTTGAAAAAAATAGAGATAATAGATCTTTACCTAAAGATTACAGGAAAACCTATTAGAAGTAGTAGTGTTAAAATAACATGTTAAAAAAAAAAAATTCGTTCGGAACCCTTTGCAAGCGAGTCCGATTCGCACTTGGCCAGTTTTTTGTAACTAAAGTTTTACTTACAACTTGCTTGTTAACCACTTAAACAAATAAATTAGAAACTTGTTTTTTGAAAGTTTTCATACATTTTTCTAGCTACAGTCGCTAGCGAGTATAGATTGATAAAACTCATGGTAGACGTACTGACCAACTCTAAATGCATGGTCCAGTTTTCCCAAGACAAATTAATTTCCTCTTAGCGGTTATAGAACGAAATATTACAAACGAAGACTCCACTAGAGAATTTCCCTGTACAAGATAAAAACAGCCAAGTATTCACATAGAAAAATATCCGAGCCTATTATCCGAGGCATCCGTCAATTCCTAACATCGTCTTGTAATCCGTGACATGTAAATTGTGAGCATTACACCAACTTAGTACCGCCTTAGAGAATGTGTTTAGTGATGTGTGTGAGTTGCGGATCCGATAATATCCGATTTTAAATCAGTCTGGCTAGATTTTTGCCAACTTTGCGGGGGTGGGCTTCTATTCTTACACAATCCAGTTGCATACCAGTATTTTTTTAAATGAAGCGACTACCTATCTGACCATAACCCAGTTAGGTACTGGGTAACACAATGCGACTTTAATGGTTTACAAATTGTTTGAATTTGTAGAATTGGCACTTTTAACCAGCTATGCAAAATGTACTCTTTGGATACCTAATTGTGAGATATGATAAGTTAAATAGTAAGAAGTTACCAATGTTTAAGTCTATGCTCTCTGTCTCTTTAGCATCACATCTAATAGCAGTTGCAAAGGTTTTCGAAGTCATGTTTCTCATTAAGCAATCAAATAGTTACTTTTGGGGGGCTACTCTCTAACGAAATCCGTAGTTTCGGGCTTAGTTGCGGGCGGGCGTATTCTACTCCGTATCACCTACAGACTTACGATTAGTCCCGAACCCGAACTGAGAATGAATGATAACACGATTTCACAGTAACTGTCAAATCGTGTTATCATTAGTTCTCAGTGGTTAGGTGATACGGAGTAGAAAATGCCCGCCCGCAACTAAGCCCGAAACTACGGATTTCGTTAGAGAGTAGCCCCCCAGAATACCTACCTAACCTAAAATCGTGTGTTACGACAGACTTACGAATTCTACAATGCAACTAAATCGACCGCATTGAATCGTGAAATATCCGCAACATTTTTCCTCAGATCCGTACAACTCTAACCTAACACAAAGTTTTCTCGCATAAAATGCGGTATTTAAAATGAAAAATGAGTTACAGAGAATTTTAATTATAATGTTAAACTTCAGTTAACGACATTTTGATGAGCTTTGAAGCACGCGTGCTATGTGTCATAATCTTGAGTGATTAGGTATGTTCATCTCTTCAGGGTAACGAGACACCGTTTGAAGTAAAAGGATTTTAAGATGTGTTTTTCCCGGTTGAATGACGAATTTTGACACAGTTTAAAAATAAAGAGTTTTACTTTGTTGTCGACAGCGGGGACTTCTTATAAGCATGGAGGTTCAAAGTATTTGTGACATGTTTTGTGATTAATGATAATTATTATGATTCATATAAGAGCCCGCAGGCTTAACGGTATTAAGACTTTAACATTACTGTGACTTTTTTGATTTATAAAAAATGTAATTTCGAATGTACCTAATCTTTGACCACAAGAGAATTGCGGTATTTGTGCGAACCAAAACGGGACTTTAATAAATCATATCGGCCTGTCACAGTCCATTGCTGGATGTAGTCCCTTCCGAAGTTTTGCCAAAATATCTTATCCCCTCCATTTCTCAATCTTTGCGCTTTCCTTTCCTGTTTGTCAAGAGGCGCTTATGTTATGATTGAAGTCTTTTTTTAATGATGAAAAACCATCAAATGACTTGCCGCTCTGGGCGGAGCGGAAGGGAATGTCAGACTCTTACTGACTAAAACCCATCCGTGTTCCTCCTAATGCCCTTTGCGTTCCAGGGCCGCGGTGACTCTTTCAAACAAATTTCGCAACAGACATGACATAGACCTGTGACTGCATCAGAATTGAACCTGACCTTATCAAAACAGACAGCAAGAAATACCTTTTGTAGAATTATTGTAAAGCATTGCTGGCTTTGTCAATCAACCATAAATAACCCTTAGTGCCTGACTCTTCGGCAAAATAGGCTACTATTGTACTCTTTCCATATTTTATGACCAAACCAGCTGATATCCTTATTATTCCTAACAAACACCGCCATAATGAAATCAAGATTTCACCCACGTCGCCGCTAGATGGCGCTCTAAGCCGTGCTCGTGCATATTGAGTGCTAGCCCATTGTTGGAAGTACTAGGCTCGCATATTAATAGGGAGATAGTAATTCCTCGCAAAGAAAGGGCTATGTTCTCATGATGTCATAGGAAGTTGTAACAAAAGGTTATGGTATGAGCTTTGGCTTCCTTTTTCCTTGGTCGCTGTGGCTTTTAAAATGTTTTAGCGGTCATTTCAACTGATACTTCATTTTATGATGCCGCCCGCAGCTCCGCCCGCGTGTATGTCGAAAATTATCTAAAGGGAACAAACACCCGGGATACCAAGTATTCTTTGTATTTTTCCACACTGTAATCTACCTTAGTGCCAAATTTCATCCAGATCCGTTCAGCCGTTCTGACGTGATTGAGTAAAAAACATCCAAACATACAAACTTTCGAATTTTAAAATATTACTATAGAGATTAAGTGTAGAAGTATAGATTACTAGTGGACGTCACGCGGTTTCACCCGCGTAGTTCCCGTTCCCGTGGGAGTACGGGGATAATATATAGCCTATGTTACTCCCTGATAATGTAGCTATCCAATGCTATAACAATTTTTCAAATCGGTCCAGTAGTTTCGAAGCCTATTCAATTCAAACAAACAAACAAACAAATCTTTCCCCTTTATAATATTAGTATAGATGACATATCCCATATTTAAGAGTGGTAAACACGACTTGCTTTTAAGATTTTCAAATTACAAGTTTGGAAGCAAAAGCAAACTTGCATGCAGTCAAAAAGTAAAAACTTCAAATTAAGAAATTGAAACGTGTAAAAAGTACCAGGCATCCATAACCCGTCAAGAGCTTAAACCAAACACCTTCTAATTCACACGTTACTCTAAAGAATGCTCAAACAAGCCCTTTTGTACTAAATGACGAGAAAACAAACATTCGTTACGGTTTAAATGGATTCCTCACCTTGTGGGCAAACATTACCTTTTGAGTGTACTCACCTTTTGTTAAGGAGTGGGATATTACCGAAATGAAGGGAATATATGAAGCTATAATTTTAACTATTTTTAATTTTAGCTTTTAACCCTATATAAAGCGCAAGTCCGATCCTGCATGAAGTATTGTAGCCACCTTTGGGATGGCTCAGCTAAGTATCAGCTTGCCGCGCTTGACTCGGTGGAACGCAGAGCTAAGAGGCTCATCGGTGACCGATAAGCAGGCCTGCTTGTCGGTCTTCTACAGATTGTACTTCGGTGAGTGTGCCCAAGAACTCCACGACCTCATCCCACCGGCCCCCTTCTACCATCGGATATCCAGACGCACTGCATCCCTACCTTGTTACTATTCCACCAATTCGCACTAAGCGTTTCCAAACGTCTTTAATAATGCGCACAGCAAAGGAGTGGAACTCTCTGCCTGCGTCTGTGTTTCCAAACGCTTACAACCCTAATCTCTTCAAAGTTAGAGTGAACAGGCTCCTTCTGGGTAAGCTCGCTCCATCGTGGACTTTGTCTCGGTCCTCTAACCTAGACTAGAGTCAAGAGCAAACCCATCACAAATAAAAAAAAAGCAGTATTTGGAATTTTCTTTTATTACGAGTAAAGAGCCGGAAATTCTAGTAAATGTTTTTCTTATAAATCATCTTCCAGGTGCAATTTATAAAACTTTATTACAGCCTCATATTCGAGCTTGCAAAACCAATTTCAATAAACGTACGACATGTAAACAAAAATAAAATTTAAAACAACATGCAGCTGTTCTGCTTAATGCCAAGTTCATGTTAAACTGAATAAAAAGTGAAATAAGTAAGTACGCATACATAATCATTATAAACGGCTAAGAGCGTGCAGGATAAAGCGCTGTGGGTTCTGTACCACCGGAACTGTTGTAGTTTATTTTTTTCAGTTTTTGTTACAACTCACTATAAACCAATAGGGAATATGCACGAAAAAAATATTTATTATCTATACAGTTTATCTAAAAATATACACAAATATAATACTAACAGTGAAAATAGAATCAAAATTGCTTGATAAACAAACGAGATATAATTATTTTAAACAAATGTATCTGTCCCTCTCGCGAAAACGCTGTTTTCTATGGCAGCTGCATAGGCGCCAAGTACTTTGACGTCACAATTCATATCGGACTTCTTCATCGCTGATGAAGGTATTTAAAAAATAATTTCATAATCGTTTATTAGAGCTCATAAGTATTTCATTTTTCAAATAAAAAAATCGCATGCATATTCCCTATTAAAGATGATGCTTATAAATTGTAATTAAAAAGCTAGTGTGCAATGAAAGCGACTATTGTTACTGTTGTTTTTTGAAAATTCCAACTTGCTATATGTATATTCTAAACTAGCTTTTGCCCCCGACTTCGCACGCGTATATCCCGTTTTTTCCCGTTCCCGTGGAAATTTCAGCGAATCCTCTCTTAGTGCCCTTACACTCCCAAAGGAACCGACATGCCAAATTTCAGCCTTCTACGACCAGTAGTTTTGGCTGTGCGTTGTCTGTCAGTCACTCAGTAACGGAAGAATTTTATATATATTGATTGATATACAGGCTGAACTGCTTCAACACCCAAGTAGGAAGGTGTAACTTCAACCCCACCAAGTGAGGATACCTGGTTTGATTTAAAAGCAAGGCGTTGTATATGGAGCCAAATCGCAAATTCGCTTCAACTCCGGTCCTACACTCTGTGCCCCAAAACATGCAGAATAACTTATTCAGTGCCACCAACGACACAATGGAAGTGACAATATTTTGGGTCAAACAAATATGTAATATCGTGCCAACAACACGAAGAAGAATGATGTTGTGACAGACAGGCAGCATAAACTTACTTACAGGGTCTCTTCGTCCTTTTCATGTGGAACCCTAAAAAAGTGAACTAAGTAACGACGCACACACAAACATTAAAAATGCAGCGTGTGGTAACGAGTTAAGGGTGACTCACACACGGATTTATAATCGTGTTGACGCTGCGTTTCCTACATGTTACATAGATCAGTTTTAAGGTTGGCACTTTAGTGTATACCCGACTGCCCCAGAAGGAAGGTTATGTTTTTTAGATTTATTTTAGAAATACCGCCTTGTGACAGACAGCGTAAACTTACTAGAAGGGTATTTTTCCAACCCTTGGTATACGGAACCCTAACAAACCGGCCAAGTGCGAGTCGGACTCGCACACGAAGGGTTCCGTACCATAAATCTTAGTTTTTATTATTTGTTGTTATAGCGACAATAGAAATACACAATCTGTGAAAATTTCTACTATCTACCTATTACGGTTCTTGCGATACAGCCCGCTGACAGACATACGGACGGACGGACGGACAGTGGAGGCTTAGTAATAATAGGGTTCCGTTGCCATCATGTGGTAACGAGTTAAGGCTGACTCACACTCGGATTTATAATCGTGTTGACGCTGCGTTTCCTACGTATTTCATAGATCAGTTTTAAGGTTGAAACTTTATTGTATTTACCCAACTGTACCAGAAGGAGGATTATGCACCGAAAGGAAGTAGATATGTTTGTCTATTTCTTTTGCCCTATAGCTTCATCATAATAGCCGGAAGACGTCCACTGCTGGACATAGGCCTCCCACAAAGGGAGTTGTCATAATCGCCACGCTTGGTAGACGGGTTTTTGAGTTCTACAGAGAACGCTGGTGCCCATTCTCTGGCGAGTCCCTTAGTCGCCTCTTACGACACCCACGGGAAGTGATGTGATGGTATTACTCTTTTACGGCACCATACGGCACCGGCCGACACCATACGGCCCTATAGCTTAAACAGCTGGAAAGATTGTAATAAATGAGGTATCACAGATTCGTTTGAAGTGCCGAAGTTCCTATATGAATTAACAGTTGACCCGCGCAACTTCGTCTGCTCCGATCCTATTGGTCTTAGCGTGATGATAGACTATAGACTTCCTCGTATGAATTGTAAAAACAAATTATTGCTGGCTCGCTGTCTGACTGTCCGTCTGTCACAGCCAATTTTCTCCGAATCTACTGAACCGATTCAAATGTTTGTGACTCAAACACGGACGTGTGAAGTAAATAATTTTAAATATAGGGTCACGTTTTGGGGACCAATTAGAAAATTACTTACGTTATACGTTTACCAACTTCTAAGCTAAGGGCAGGTCGGTGCGGTGCAGGCTAAGGGCTTAGCACTCCTCCCAAGTCCCAATGTTCTATCTTCTCTGGGTAATCTCTCACAAAGGTTTCCCAGTCATGAATTTAATTTAATTCACTTATTTGCTGTCTACCAGTCAGTGAGCCAGCCATCACTTTTAAATCCTTACTTAATATTATAAATGCAAAAGTAACTGTCTGTCTGTCTGTCTCGCTTTCACGCCAAAACTACTGAACCGATTTAAATGAAATTTAGTACACAGATAGTCTAGAGCCTGAGAAAGGACATAGGCTACTTTTTATCCCAGGAGTATGTTCCCTAGGGACCACGCGGACGAAGCCGCTGGCAGAAGCTAGTCTAAAATATAAAACAAGCATCTTCAAGTAACACGTAATTTTCCCACGCTCCTATACAAACACGAATAACGTGTTATTTGCCAAAAACTGTGCTTGTATTGGGAACGGTAATTAATGAGATAAAAACGCCGATTATGCCTTTATTTGCGTGTTACTGCGTCGGAGATATTCCAAATATTAAAAGGTCACTGTGGCGTTAAACCAGGAAGTCATTACTACTTAAATATGAACTACTTTTCGCTTCCAAACAAGTTTTTGCACTAATATACTTTCGGGAAATATAGCACAGTAGTACCCAACTTATTCGGCTTACCGATGACCAATCGGCACGCTCCACGCAACGCGTTTTTTTTCCCGGACCCGCTATTGGTCGGCAGCTGCCGCCATGTTAGCGCGCGGCACGTGACTTGCCATTGAGACGGAACTAACAGCTGCAGTGTATTATGAACCTTATAGTAGTGATCTAAGGCTGATTGTAAGTTTACTTTCTTTCGTTAATCTTCCGGGCCATACTTTCTTTTCTGTGCGAACGAAGATTCACGTCGCGCCTTATCAGTTGGTTACCACTGTATTAGACATGTGGCAGTCTAAAAAAAATCATCCATACTCATTTATTCAAATTAGGCTGAGAGTCGCTTTTTAAACGTCAAAATTTACGTAAAGACAGTCCACAAAAACAACCGCACGTCACCACTTCCTAGGATTTTCAAGAATCCAAAATGGAATTTACCACGTGACATTTTCAGTAACGCTTATCACTCGATCGCATAGATTTTGGTATTTTTAAATAAATTACACCTTGAAAGCTGCTTAACCCATAACATGACACAGTTATGTATTGGCTGAACGAAGTTCCAATTTCATCTTCAAAAAGAGCCTTGATTGACAATCACAGTTCTAATTCTATAAATTTTTGCAAAAAAAAAAAAGTTATTTGTCGCATGTCAGTTGCAATCTGTCAAAAATGTATGGAAGTTGAGACTTTTTTGGCAGATTACAACTGAAGTGATCGTAATTCAAGGGTAACGTTTTTTTCCTGTTTAGTTAAAGAAATAATAAATAAAAAACGTACGCGTCGGCTTGAGAACCTCAGTTTTTTCGTCGGTTAAAAATACACCAAAATGTAGCCTACAAAAATATTTCTTCTTATCACACACCCCTATTAGTCTGATACCGATACTAGTTTTCCAATAAGGCCATTAATATGTGCGATGTGTAGACAGTGGCAGGACATCCGCGCAGTGTGCGCCACCCTTAAAAGGATATACGTATGCGCTCGCGCATATTAAAGTAGACAACATTTTTATAAAATGGAGAAATTAAGAATTTAAGGCGCCCATTACGCAGTAGGTTTTGCTGTCAGTTTAACCACAGTCAACGCTGTGACTGACGGATAACCTATCGTGGTATGCAGTGATGGTTGCATGTTTTTATAAAAGTGTATTTTTTTTTAATCTGTGTTTCTACAACCTGGGAGTTTTTAAGTCAAGAGTGCATAGGTTACTTCTAGGCAAGCGTGCTCCATCTTCGACCACATCATCGCTTACCAACAGGTGAGATAGTGGTCAAACGCGCGCCTATTAATAGTAAAAAAATAAATACATATGGAATAGGTAATATTTCAGTCCTTATCCTTTTTCGAATCCCGTGTATCAGCCAATAATATACCGTCGCGTATTTAAGAATGAGCGTCTGTCGATTGAATTCCATCACTCACCATCAGTCATTCGACATTCATGACTTTTGGAATGGAGTGACGTTTGCATGAGCGTATAGTGGGCGCCTTAGAGGCGGTTGGCTAGTAATGGGTAAAATAGTCTGAGGATTGATCTGCTGGTGGGGCAATATTTAAGGGGGCGCAAGTACTCATGACTGGATTTTATTTTGACCCAAAATAATAAATTGCCAACATTTCTTGTAAATATCTAATGCATTTTTAGGGTTCCGAAAAAAAAAGGAACCCTTATAGGATCACTTGGGTGGCTGTCTGTCCGTCTGTCACAGCCTGTTTTCTCCGGATCCACAGGACCGATTCTGTTGAAATTTGGTACACATATGGACTTATATGACCCAAACACGGACGCGTTACGTAAATCATTAAATTTTTAGCAAGGGGGTAACTTTTGGGGGTCAAATTAGAAAATTAACAAAAAAAAAGATTTTTTAACAATATCGTGTGACATATCAAATAAAAGGGGTTACTGTGAGGGTTTTAATTATATTTTTTTCATAATTTTAAAATAAATTGTTATGAAGTTATCCAAGAAATTAGACGAAAAATGACCATTCCCCCACTTATCTCCGAAACTAATGAGCCTAAAATTTTGAAAAAATTAGAAGTTTGTAGTGTTAAGATAACATGTTAAAAAAAATCTAAATTCGTTCGAAACCCTTTGCACGCGAGTCCGACTCGCACTTGGCCAGTTTTTTCTTAATTATTTAACCATTGTCCTTATTTGGGTGGTTTGAATGATTTCTAAAAGTTTGTCCATATATTTTAATGGGACCTTTTGTAATGAATGGACCTCGACAAGTGTTGCTTAACCTCGATAACCCTTGCGACTGGT
The DNA here is from genome assembly GCA_947578705.1 of Lacanobia wlatinum. Classification (NCBI taxonomy): domain Eukaryota; kingdom Metazoa; phylum Arthropoda; class Insecta; order Lepidoptera; family Noctuidae; genus Lacanobia; species Lacanobia wlatinum. The sequence goes on along the minus strand of OX388046.1, from coordinate 18,014,362 downwards.
TAACTAAACCACATGCTCCTGCTGTCATTTCTGCCCGTTCCCAATTATTATGAAGGAAAACCTGGAAACACAAAGTACTACTTGTAATTTACATCCTGCCAGGTATTTAGCCACGGTGCCCGCTTTCCTAAGCCATACTTAGCCTACCTTAAAACTCATCAGTGTCTGTCACCCGTTAAACTGAACTGCAACTTATAAATTACATTTCCTCCACATGTCTATAATTTTCTTTGCGAAAACATCTCATTTTATAAAACCCGCATTTCGTTACGGTTTGGTACCTTCACACTTTTTACTCCATTTAAAATTCAACTCTACCATCCAGAAAATAAAATTCTAATTCTTCTGACAGCACCTCAGTTATCATATCCTCGTTTTTGTCCAAAGGAATTTCGACTGTAACGTCTTAAAAACAAGGTTGAAAATCTATGGTCCCAGTAATGTTTTTGCATGGGGTGCCAATCGAAGCGTATCGTCATTTTGTTCACTACTGCTAGTCTATTCTGTAAACAACTATTTCGATATCGAGCTTCACCTGAGTGATAAAACTCACAAAATGAGCTTTATTGCATACAACATAAAGGTCATAATTTGAAACTCACCTACGATTTCACTGTCGAGATATGAAAATATTGTTACAGAATAGCACTACTGCTAAACATATGAACGATTGATATAATTTGTGGGTCAATAAACTAAAGGAAATGCTAATGACATTTGTGGAAAATTATTATTGAAATGATTCATAGGTTCCGGAGATAGGCAATGCTGAACACGGACTGGGCTAATACCGGTATAACAGATGGATTTGTTTTAACATCGTGAGTCTATAGCAGTCCACTGTCCGACGTGTTGGACGTGTCTTTTTAGGGATCCGAACCGCCTCCGTATGGGAAAACAACCGTTATAGGATCACTCGATGGTCTGTCTGTCTGTCACAGCTGATTTTCTCCGAAACTACATAACCGATTCTGTTGAAATTCGGTACACAAATGAGCTTCTGTGATCCAAACACGGATGCGTTATGAAAATGAAGAAATTTTGAAAACGGGGTCGCTTTTTGGGGCGCAAACCAAACTATCATCATCATATCATATCAGCCAATTCCCGTCCACTGCTGAACGTACGCCTCCTCCAAAGAGCGTTAACCAACCCGCTCTTGAGCAGTCCGCATCCATTCGTTGCCAGCCACCTTCTTCAAACCATCGATCCATCCAGTACGTTTGTCTCTTACTCACTGTAACACAAAAGTCGACCGCAAAAAATAAATAAAAAGCCAACTGTACAGATTGACATATCAAGTGAACAGCTGATTTTTTATTATAATATTTTTTTTGCACAAAATGTTGATTGATATCTAATGTTTGTAAAAATCCTGCTTCCTCTTTTTGCACGCTATAATCTTGTCTCCCGGAAGAGAAAAGTCAAAAGTCGAATGCAAGGCTCCTCGGAGGACACCACAGCTTAATAGGATCTGCTCAAACTCAAAGCACACACACACACAAAAAAAAAAATGTCAGGTTCGGTCAGTCAAGAACATGAAGCTATTTGCACGTTCCAAAGCGTAGATCTCTATGGAGAAGAACGTGCAAGAAACTCCACGGACACTCTTTTAAATGTATTACAAAAATCTTGGTAACGAGGTCCCAGAACCGAACCATTTGCGCTGGCTTGATTTATATTAATTTTTACTTGAATTATATTATAGTAGTACGACAATGTTCTTGGTAAAACCACCGTATTAATATGTTTTCTTTTTCCTTTACAGATTTGGATGACCTGCCCAATTAAATAGAGGTAAGCTAACACAATAATATCACCAATATTTAGTACCTTTTTATCTAGCCTATATTGTCCCACTAGAGAGCAAAGAACTTCTTTTCTTATTTTCATACACGTCTTTTCATTGAAAATGCTATAAAAATTACATAATAAGCTTTATGTTACACATAAAATTTATATTATGTAGTTTGCCACGCCAATCTGAAATCAAAGAAAAACAGATTTTATGACCTTATTTTCTTGTAACACATAAAACTCATGAAACTCGTATATTCAAAGAAAGTTATACTGACTACATTTCTCTTTGAGAATCTACATTTTATAACCGAACTTCATAAATGTTGAAAACTTGATTAATATTCTCGCACACAATTTTATCATAATTACTAGATTTTGCAGCTTTTGCGCGCAACTCCGTACGTGCATATCCCGTTTTTTCCCGTTCCCGTAGCAATCTCCAAGGAACCTACATGCCAAATTTCAGCTTTCTACGACCAGTAGTTTCAGCTGTGCGTTGCCTGTCAGTCACTCAGTAACTCAATCAGTCTGTAACGGAAGAATTTTATATATATTGACTAAATACCTAAAGACACAACCAAAAACCCAGAGACAGATTTCTTAAGCTATAGCTTTCTTTAAGGTTGCTCACTCGAGAAATGCTTAAAAACGGCGTGCAAATGAAGCAACTTCGTCGGCAAATACTGAGAAATTACATCTGAAAAAAAATAGGTAGTAATTTACATGATGTAAAACGTAATTTGGTTTAGCCAGAATTAAGAAAAAAAATAACCTCCAAATCGTTGAGATGAAACCATTTTACTCCTTCATTTTTTAACAAAATCTAAAAAAAAAATCTACTGCTTTGCAACACAAACGAAAATAATTTGATTTTGTTACTTTTTTAAAATACGTGTTATTTATTTATAATAAATTTACAATGCGGGTAGCGAAGTGGCGCGTAGAGGAGTAGTAACTCCAATTATATGCACAAGGTCATTGGCATGTATACAAGCCTTGAACGTTAGGCTTCTGTCTTACCAGATGGTAACCGATAATGTGGTCAACGATGGAGCACGCTTGCCTTAAAGACCCCCAGGCTATAACCATGAGGAACCGCAGACTGGCAGGGAATTCCACTCCAAAAGCGAAAAATACGTAATACATCTTACTGACTATTAGCATTAAAACAAGACTCCACACTCATTATATAAAATAAATTACTATTAATAAATAACTCTTACTATTTTGCCCCGCGGTGCGACAGAACAGGCTGAAAATAAAATAGAATATAAGTAATAACAACGATTTGCTATGACACCTCTTTTACTGCTTACGCCAAGAAAAAAAAACACCATTTATAATAATGGCTTACATAATTTATGGTAATATGCTGGTAAAGCAAAATTATCGGTTCGGTTAACTTATTCTATAACTAGTGCATTTACGAGGTACAGAAAATTATTAACCATTCGTAAAGGTTTTATTTTAAACGAGTAGTTAATAATACTAACAGATGTAACTCCAACTCGGCGCCAAAATGGAAAACAGTTATGCCAACATACCAAAAAAAAAAAAAAAACAAAAAGTTGAATTTGGAACCATAAACAAATCATCCATTCCCGAAACTTTTTTGAGTGAATGTAAACAGGCTGTTTATGACTATTTTACTTCATTCCTGTTTTAAGTACCACTATAGTACGTTTCATGTTTGCTTGAACGCGCTAATCTCAGGAACTACTGGTCCGATTTCAAAAATTCTTTCAGTGTTAGATAGCCCATTTATCGAGGGAGGCTATAGGCTATATATCATCATGCTAAGACCAATAGGAGCGGAGCAGTAATGAAAATTGTGACGCAGGCGAAATTGCGCCTTTCAGCTAGTGTTAAAAATGACAGCTTTTAATAATGGTATTCAGGGGGCCAATTCTGGTTGCGGAATTTATTCGAAAGAGTCACCGCGGCCCTGGAACGCAAAGGGCATTAGGAGGAACACGGATGGGTTTTAGTCAGTAAAAGTCTGACACTGTCTTAAAAAAAAGGGGGCCAATTCTACAAACTTTTAAGCTTCATTCGCATGTCAGTCGCAATCGGTCAGAAATGAATGAAAATTGAAGCGTACTTGACAGATTGCGACAAAAATGCGAATGTTGTTAAAAATCAGACCACATGTTGATATTTTTAAACTAATTTTTGCCCGCGGCTTTGCTTGCGTTAATATAGATTTTGGCAAAAAAAAGTAGCGTAATCATCCTCCAGAGACCGAGCTATCTCTGTACCTAAATTCATAAAAATCGGATCAGTGATTTTGGCGTGAAAACTATTGTAAAAATAGTGTTTTTAAATAATATATGACAGCTAGCAATAGTGATGTTCAGATCACTTGTCGAAACTTAAAATGATCGACAAATTTTTTTTTACTGGTAATAATCATCAAATGATTCCTTCCGCTCTGGGTGGAGAGGGAGGGAGTGTCAGATTCTTACTGATACATACCCCACTCGTGTTCCTCCTAATGCCCTTTGCGTTCCAGGGCCGCGGTGACTCTTTCGAGCAAATTCCGCAACCCTTGGACTAAAATTTATCAACATGACAATACATGTCATTCTGTTCATTTCTACATATATGTATTAAATAATCATATTTTAACGCACGAGTGACATTTTCAAAATATAGCTAACACTTTTAAATGACATCTTTCATCATTAGTACTCAGTAATACCATTCATTCAAAACTTTCGCTCTTTTCTGTTAGCCAGTTATGTCTACACTATCTAAATACATACAAATCTCGTGTCCCGATGTATGTTCGAGATAAACTCTGAAACTACTGAACCGATTTTAATCAAACTTCGTGACTATCTGTTATTTGATCCAACTTAAAAGATAGGATAGTTTTATGGAACGGGAAAACACAGGATACGGGAAAAAACGGGTTAAGCGCGTACTAAGTCGCGGGCAAAAACTAGTAATATTATAAAGAGGAAAGATTGCTATATATGTAACGAAAAAACTCAAAAACTACTAAACCGATTTCAAAAATTATTTCACCATTAGAATGCTACATTATCCCTGAGTAACATGGCTATAATTTATTTTTGAAACAATATAGAGATCCCTATGAAAATAGCAATACTAAACCCGCGCGAACTAAGTCGCGTTCGAAGTGCTAGTTTCCAATAATTACCATGTATTTACTACATATACTTAGTGACGTAATCTACTAGGAAAACTAGTACTAGTTACGTTAGGTTTCTGTCGATAGAGAAATTAAAAGACATAACTTATGTAAAGGTTTTTGCAAGGTTTCTGTACTTGTCAAAGTATCAATTTATTAGTATAAAGAGCAATTGCCGCTTGCATCTATACTAATATATAAAGCTGAAGAGTTTGTTTGTTTGTTTGTTTGTTTGCTTGAACGCGCTAATCTCAGGAACTACTAGTCCGATTGGAAAAGTTCTTTCGGTGTTAGATAGCCCATTTATCGAGGAAGGCTATAGGCTATATATCATCACGCTAAGACCAATAGGAGCGGAGCAGTAATGAAAATTGTGACGCAGACGAAGTTGCGCGGGTTAGCTAGTATTTTATGTTACTGGGGAATTGTTATTGATGGCCGATTTTTCAGTGATCATCATCATCATATCAGCCGAAAGACGTCCACTGCTAGACAAAGGCCTCCCCCAAGCGTCGCCACAACGACCTGTCCTGTGCGTCTCGCATCCATCGGCTACCCGGGACCTTCACTAGATCATCGGTCCTCCTTGTGGGAGGCCTTTCAATGCTGCGTCTTCCGGTACGCGGTCGCGACTCCAGAACTTTTCGGCCCCATCGACCATCTGTTCTGTAAGCAATGTAGGGCACATTGGGCGCACTGCAACTTCAGTTAGGCAATCCTTCTTCAATGGTCATATAACTTTTATTGGAGGAATAAAATGGCAGTTTGGCCTCTGATAAAAGTGTAATTCTTCTTATCGTGTAGGCAGTAAGGTCTAACGACCCTACACATCCTAATGTCAGAGTTTCTAAACCGCCTCAAGGGCTCTAACATGGTTTATCTGACGACCGCCATTTGGCGGCCGGGATTCACCGGCTTATGTCCTAACCAAACTGGAAACAACTTTACAAAGTATGCTTCCCGTGGGAATCGAACCCGCGACCACCGGGTCACAAGGCAAATGCCTAAACCACTCGACCACACAAAATGGCGGCTGTGTCGGTTGACATGTTATTATTGATTTAAAAACGTATCGACCGCCCTGAGAGATTTTTTTTTTACTATAGATAGGCATACGTTTGGCCACTATCTCACCTGATGGTAAGCGATGATGCGGTCGAAGATGGAGCACGTTTGCCTAGAAGTAACCTATTCACTCTTGTCTTAAAGACTCCCAGGTTGTAGCTATCTGGAAACACAGACACTGGCAGGGAATTCCACTCCTTAGCTGTACGCACTATGAATGTGTTCCCAAATCGATTCTTTTTGTTTTGTTGTAACTGTCGAGACATGGGTAGTATGAGAGAAGAGAAGCTCGTGGCTAAATAATAACAGCCGCACGGGTCGATCTTCATGGTTAAGCAACGCATGCTGAGGTCAGTCTGTGAATGGCGGCCATCTAAACATACCAAAACTTCGCTTTGCTTCGAGCTGTTGGTCCGCTGTCTTTGTAGAACTTTGGCAGTCGTAACGAATTGTCAGAAACCAGAAAATCTGGTGTCAGAATTTCTGGTTTTATGGTCGATGTTGTTGTTAAGAATAATAATAATTATACCGGTGGGCTACTATTTTTTATATTTTTAAATATTTTTTATTTTTATAGAAATATTTAAAAATGTAAATTTATATGTATTTAATTTAATAAATGGAATAATAATAATAATTTATTCAAATAAAACGTTTACAAAAAGTGTACAAGTAGTCAACAGTAATGAGTTATCCATACAATTATAGTGCCTAAAAATAATTATATATTATTATAGGTGCAAGTAATGGTTGTTTGGAATTGCAATGTTAGGTAGCGACCAGCCCGATCTAGGTTAATTTAAACCTGTGTTTCAGGCCATCACTGAAGAAGTACCGTGTAACCCAGATACTGGGGTCAGATAGGCAATCGCTCCTCGTTAAATACTGGTATTTAGCTGAATCCGGTCTCACTGGAAGCTGACCCCAAAATAGTTGGGAAAAAGTCTAGGCAGATGATAAACATGCATGAGATTTTTTTTTTTTTTTTGGAAAAAACACCGCCAACGAAATTAATTGCACACGTGCAAAACCAGGGCAAGGCGTTAGTTATTGATATAAGGTCGAAGTATGTAGATCATTGTCTACTGGTTACTGTGGAGTAATTAAAAGTTTTACATAATTTGCCTGTATATCAATAAATTACAATACAGTATAAATAAGAACGAATCAATATTGCAGATGATTCCGTGCTTCGGAAGGCACGTATAAGCCGGTGGTCCCGGCCGCCAAATGGCAGTCGTCAAATAAACCATGTCAGAGGCCCTTGAAGCGGTTTGGAAACTCTGACACTAGGGTGTTAGGTCACCAGGGTGTGCGGGGTCGTTAGACCTTACTGCCCACACGATGTATGTATGTATGTAAATCGGGCTGGTTTCCGCAACTCCACGACTAAGCGCGTATTTTGCGTGCAGGTGGGACAAATGTGTCATTCGATCCACCCCATCTCCCCAAGGAAAGCCAGCAACGCCTTGGTGTTACCAACTATCTCACAGAGGGTACCTGGGTTACCGAAGTACTTGGCCCTGTAATCCGCGACTACCGGGCAGCTTAGAAGCAGGTGTGCTGCTGTCTCATTCTCCTCCATGCAGGCTCTGCATAGCGGGCTGTCAGTGACTCCTATAGCATAGAGGTGTTTATTAAAAGACCCGTGGCCTGTTGTTACGGCTGTGACTGTACGCAACTGTTGTTTAGTCAGTCTTAGGGCTTGTTTTGTAAATCGGCCATCTATAGAGGGAAGTGCCTCTTTGGCCTGCCTACACTCACCATGGTCAACCCATAGCTTGTGATGCCTATCTCCGGTGCGTTTCCTTACCAGATTGCTTAGGTAACCGAAAGGCAGAGGTACGATGGGTTCGGGTCCCATCGCTGCCATACTCGAACCCCTTCTAGCGAGTTCATCCGCTGCATCGTTGCCTCGGGATTCGCTGTGTCCTTTGATCCATTGAATGGTTACTTTATTGTGCCCACACGATAAGAAGGAGATTATTGCAGAAATACATATAAATATTTAATTAAGAAATAGGAGAAATTCTATAGGTACTGATATTAGAGTTTTAACTGTAAATTATTTGCGTCTGTTTGTTTGTAACGTTTTCACACTTAAACTACCGAACCCATCGTTATACAGTTTGATAGATTGATAACCTTAAGCCTATAGAAGGACATGAGCTGATTTTTTATTCTAGATTTAGTATTTAAATTTTTAAAAAGCGAAACTCATGCAGACAAAGTAACGGGCATAGGCTAAGTAATTTTGTTACTAACACAGTGGACCGCATTTGTAGTCTGAATAAATAAATAAATTATTATTATTATTAATAACATAAAGCAGTGAACTTCTTTTTCTCGTTTTAATACATATGGGATCTCGATTATAATATTATTAGGGATCCGTACCCAAAGGGTAACCAACGGAACCCTATTACTAAACCTCCGCTGTTCATCCGTCTGTCTGTCAGCGGGCTGTATCTCAAGAATTGTAATAGGTAGAGAAATGAAAATTTCACAGAGTGTGTATTTCTATTGCCGCTTTATCAACAAATCTATACTAATATATAAAGCTGAAGAGTTTGTTTGTTTGTTTGCTTGAACGCGCTAATCTCGGAAACTACTGGTCCGATTTGAAAAATTCTTTCAGTGTTAGATTGTCCATTTATCGAGCTACAGGCTATATATCATCACGCTAAGACCTATTGGAGCGGAGCAGTAATGAAAAATGTGACGTAGACGAAGTTGCGCGGGTCAGCTAGTATAAAATAAAATTTAAAAAATGAAAGGGGTTATCATACAAGAACCGTCTTTATTTAGATTTATTGTACGGAACCCATCGTGTGAGACTTTGACTCGGACTTGGCCGGTTTTTAATTTCTGTCATACAATGTAAGCTTACAGACAGCAGACAAAAAAAAACACAGAACCAAAATAGAACGTTGCATATAATTGCATTCTACCAATAAAAAGTTGATACAAAATATAGTATTATTACGACTTTTATAAGCCTCTTTAGTACTATTAGAGCATCATAAAATATCTGATATTACTAAAAGAATATCGCTATAAGGAATTTAGTACTAAAATTGTCAGTATCCAAGCTTTTACAGTGTCTTTTCGATTTTATGGCTTAAAATAGAATTTCTTTGAAGGTGGTCTTATATTTCAACATTGTGATGTAGTCTGCTATATTATCTTGTGGGAAAAATGGTAGATGCGGTGCTCACACATTTTAAAACGTACTTAAAAATAAACTTTATATAATTCATCCCACCCATAAGCACTAAACGTTTTGGGAATACTCTCATTGTGCGTACAGCTTTTTTTAGGGTTCCGAAAAAAAAAAGGAACCCTTATAGGATCACTCGGTTGTCTGTCTGTCTGTCCGTCTGTCACAGCCAGTTTTCTCCAGATCCACTGGACCGATTCTGTTGAAATTTGGTACACATATGGAATTCTATGACCCAAACACGGACGCGTTACGTAAATCATAAAATTTTTAGTATGGGGGTCACTTTTAGGGGTCAAACTAAAAAATTAAAAAAAAAGTTTTTTGAACAATATCGTGTGACATATCAAATGAAAGGGTGTGAGGGCTTACTGTGAGGGTTTTAATTATATTTTTTTCATAATTTAAAAATAAATGGTCTTAAAGTTATTCAAGAAATTAGACGAAAAATGACCATTCCCCCCGCTATCTCCGAAACTACTGAGCCTAAAATTTTGAAAAAAAATGGAGATAATAGATCTTTACCTAAAGATTACAAGAAAACCTATTAGAAGTCTGTAGTGTTAAAATAATATGTTAAAAAAATTAAATTCGTTCGGAACCCTTTGCACGCGAGTCCGACTCGCACTTGGCCAGTTTTTTTTTATTTAAGGATGAGATATCGTCAAATGACTCCTCCCGCTCTGGGTGAAGCAGACGACAGTGTCAGACTCTTACTGACTAAAACCCATCCGTGTCCCTCCTAATGCCCTTTGCGTTCCAGGGCCGCGGTGACTCGTCGTTTCAATCCTTAGTTCGTACAATTAAGTAGTGAAGCTCTTTGCCTGAGTCTGTTTCCTGATAGCTACCACCTGGGGTTTATAAGTTAAGAGTGAACAGGTTACTTCTAGGCAATAGTACTCTTTCGTCTACCACATCATCACTTTCTATCAGGTCAGCGTTACACCACAATCTCAATCGTGATCTAACGCGAGCCTATGAATAATATAGTACAACTCTCCACATCAGCCAGGATATTGGAACTTCAGTGGGCGTACTATGCGAAGTGTTAGTTATTGCGCAATAGAAACACCGTTTGCTTTTAAATCAAATTATTATTCACACTCAAAGTCTCAATTACAATATTCTCACAGAATATGTAGGTACACTGAACAAGTATTCGGAACACGCGGCGGTTTCTAAACGTTTGCATGTCTGCACTGTTTGACCGCCACCAGCAGACTGAGCTCAGTCTCTGTCGAGCACAACGTCCTAGACTCCGTCGAACGCCACTAGACGGCGTTGGCGTCCCGATTGTTCAGTTGACTGACTTATTTCCGACACATATATATATATTTTAATTTACGGATTTGTTTGATTCTGTTATGAATGGGTATCATTTAAGCTATCACCAATTTAATTAGTTTTGTGTTTCTTAAATAATAGGGTTTGTCCTCCAAATAGTAGATCTGTCACCAAAATGTAGTCACCAAACTATATAAATCAATTCCACAATAAATCACCTAAAATCATGGAGATATAGGGTCTAGTACCAAATAAATGTTTTTGTATGTATTATAATAGGTTTGTCCTAATAAGTATTTAAGCAAACTAATTTAAAGAGATCACCAATAAATCATAATATTATGTCACTAGAAAATTTCATAAAGTTCCAAAAAAATTTAGGGTTGTTATCATGGTGGAGTCTAGCATAATGTTATAAACGCATATGGTTTATAAAAAAATAACCACGAAGGGGATGGCGGGGTCTATTCGCTCGCTTCGCTCGCTCACTCGACCCCGCCATCCCCTTCTAACCTAACCTGTCCGAGTCGGGGTGTCCCAAGTCCAGAGCTTGCTTTGGTCGCTCTTGCATAACTCCGACTTATGCCAAAACATATTAGACTAAACGAAAGCGCGCCAATTTGTCTCCGCCCCTTTGATCATTTTTTCATTAAAATTATAAATTGATGTATTAAATTGGTAACGAATACTATTAATTTAATATCTGAACGAAATAAAATGTATGTACTGTATTGGTGACAAAATTTCAAATAAAAAGTAGTCGCAGTCAGGGATCGATAATCGATTTATTTGGTGACAGATCTACCATTCTGAGCGCAGAGCTATTATTTAAGTAACAAAACTGTTATTATAAGAACGAAGTTTATATTCATGTAATGCAATATAATTTTATTGGTTATCGATCTCTTATTTTACACATATATTAACATTAATTTGATAATTCATACCTGGGAACAATTTTTGTTTATCTGAGAACGAAAATATTTCGTGGCGATAGATCTATTTATTAGGTGATACAACTTGATGACAAATATAAATTTTGGTGACAGAAAATATAGTTCCCGTTATGAATGTCATTGATCTCTGAGGGTACTGGTATTCATGACATACTCTGACATTTATACCAGGTAGTTAACAAACTCGTATAAAAGGTTACACAGTAATCACGACGCATTTAATCAGAAGTCAATAATATTTCCGATAAAGAAACTTGTCATGAATCTTCTAATGAAGCAAAATCCTTAAATCTTCGCTTATCCATTCAATCAACATGGAAAATACTAAGATAATCATAAGTCTTCTAGTAAATCACAAAAATGTAAATATTAATCATTAATATTTGACATAAATTATTATAATGAGCAAGGACTCGTGTAATCGTGAGCGAACGCATGCGTGACTTCTGCGTATATTATTTTTAGTGTATGCCTACCGCATTTTGTAAGTCTGGAACATTCATTATGTCTGTAGAATATCGATAGGCACTAAGTTTTTAAGTCTGACAGCAGACCATCAGTAAGCCTGGGTTTTCCACAACTATATTGGAGTCGGCTTCCTGCCTAACCGGATCGAGCTTGCGGACGGCGAGCTTGAGTGGCTCGCAGTCCGATAAGAACCAGGGGGGCTATCCTCTAAGCCCGAAACTACGGACTTCGGGTTTAGAGAGTAGCCTCTCAGGCCCGGGTTGACTGTGCGCTGTATACCGCATAGAAGACGGGGCCCGCTAAGGCCAGTGCCTGCCAGTGATGCGGAATTTCTTCGAAAGAGTCACCGCGGCCCTGGAACGCAACGGGTATTAGGAGGAACACAGATGGTTTTTATTCAGTAATAGTCTGACAATCCTTTCCACTCCGCCCAGAGCGAAAGCAGTCATTTGATCATTTCCCATCCTTAAAAAAACCTTATATATTTGCTCAAGGTATTACTTTTGGCATGTCTGCCTAGCTTAGTATGTTAGATGAATGAATGAATGAAAAGAAAAGCCTCGACGTTATGCGATACCTTAGGCGCCGACCCCACTGCGCGCGGTCTAGCGGTCAGAGTTCCGAGTTCAGCCTTCCGCACTTAAAATCCTACACACACAAAAGCTGTTAGACCGCGACTGTCAAAGCGAACTCAAGTTCTGTCGGAGTTCTATTTTTTGCAATTGCTGGAAGTTCACGATGTCCAACGAGATCGAAAACTTTATTGAATTAGTGAGAGAAAAATGTTTTCATTATGATTTGCGAGACATTTGGTTGAGAGTGAGAGTCACATTAGGGTTTCAGTAAAAAGAGCGTGTGACGTGTTATCACTGCTAAAGATTACTGAACTCTAAATTTTTAGACCGCTCGCAGTGTGCGCAAGTGTGAACGCGGTCTGCAGAACTCGGAACTCTGACCGCTAGATCGCGCGCAGTGGAGTCGGCGCCTAAAGTATCGCATAACGTCGAGGTTTTTCTTTTCATTCATTCATTCATCTAACATACCCTTGCTTGGCAGACAGGCCAAAACCTTCATGACCAATAAATATAAATTTGCGGCACAAATACGAAAGAAGACGCCACAAACAAAACCTCTTGACACCATGCACTTAAAGGAGGCTAGGCCACCCATCAATAATTCATCAGTAAGATTCCTCGAATCCCAATTAAGTAAACAAACGAATGCCTTGTAATACTAAGTACTGATTACAAAACAGTTGAAGTCTAAATGTCTAGCCTATCCAGGTCAAAGACTCAAGGCTATTGGGCTATGACAGAGCGTGAGGAATCTGTATGTGGGCGAGATCACGTTGTCTCTGACATGTTCGCCTTAATGCGAGGTGATGGGTGATATTATCGATAATTTGATATCGATCTTTACAATGTCTACAGAATAAATATGTGAGGTCATTGTATTCATCATTATGACTTTTACTATGTGACCAACATTCCTCGAAAAGAAACGACTGCCCCATACATTTGTTTGCATAACTCGATAAAATATACTGAACAGCTGTTTTTTTTACAATTTAAGGGTTAGTTCCACATGCGCAAGCAGACTTACTGATCCCTTTTCAAGTTTTGCGTTTAGGCTGTTACACGGTGTAAAATAAATATTCTTCAATAGATGTTGGGCTTGTGCAACTGACTTTAACTGTACTGTGGCTAATCGTAAATAATCAAAATCATACTATTAATGCGCAGATATGGTTAGTAGCTGATTTTATAATGAGCATCACGTCTAAACCGCTAGTCGTATTTAAAAAAAATATATGTTACAAAAGAATATTTTCCTAATATAAAAAAATATGAAAATTTTGAGTTTTATTCGTTCAACATAATGTAATTAATTTCTAAAGTTATGTCTAACACGGACATAAAAACGACCATTCGACCAAAACCGCCGAGCGTATTTTAATGGAATTTATGCTATCTCAAAGACAATTTAATAATCTATATTTTGATAAACGGATATTTTTTTAAAGTTATAGAATAATCAGGAAAGTACAAAAACTACTGAATTTTGGTTCGCGCGGGTGTGAAACGAGTGCGTGTTTTGTTCCTCCAAGGTCGCTGGCGTATGTCGTCGTCTTAAGTTAAATGTTTTATTAGTCCTAAGAATATTAAAATTTTGAGTGTAGAATTTATAACACGGCAAATATCTCTTCTTAGTCATATCCTGGTCCCAATATTTCTGATTGGGTCTTCTCATTTTACTTACCAGACTAATAGCACTATTACTTTAATCTATGTCCAGTAAAAGTAAAAATACACCATCGCATTAAAAAAACACTAAACATAAAAGTAATTATTACGTGTCGCAAGCAAAACCTTTCATTTAAGTCACAATTTACATCCTAATGAAACTTTAATTTACAATGACAAACAAAACTTCAAATCGTTAGAAAAAAGGCACTTAACTTAAAACCACCGCCTATTAAGCCATAATTTAACTTAGATAATAACAAAGACAGCTGACATTATAAATTTAATATCTATTAAAATTTTATAGGCACATAAAATCGTAACACTCGTAACGTACGTTTTATAGCCTCTCTAACGTCGACAGTGAAATATCGATAGGATTTTATCGAGTGTTCCCATCACTAGTATATTGCGATGTCATAAAATGTACTAGCTTTTAGCCGTGATTTTGGTTGCGTTGAATAATGTTTTTACATAAATATAGGAAATTCATGGACATTGCATAACTCTTACTAAGCTTCCAGTCAGACTAGATGGGAATATTCAGTAGCAGCAATTGCCAGACGAGAATTCTGGGCGATTTCGATATGTTCGTCAAGTAGACAGATTTCAGAGCGCGAAATTCTATCGACAGTATCATGTTCTAAATTTGCCCTGAAGCCAAGTGTTTTTTAAAACCAATTTATTTATGCGTAACTCCCAACAACCCTTCAAACAAAATTAATAAATTAAAATACAAGGCTGAACCGAACTCACAATAAAGTTAGGCATCTTCCTCTCCTTTGATTTCCCTTTTTTTTCAGAATGGAATATCATCAAATGACTACTTTACGGAGCGGGAGGGAGCGTCAGACTCTTACAAACTAAAACCCATCCGTGTTCCTCCTAATGCCCTTTGCGTTCCAGGGCCGCGGTGACTTTCGAACTAATTCCGCAACTCCTTTGATTTCCCTGATCCTTAATTTTCAGCAAGATATCCCATAGAAATCCTGTCCATTCATCATTAACTTGATTGAACATCAAAAAGAAAAGTTTCCTATGTGGTCGCAATGCCTTATTGGGTAATTTCTAACACTAAAAGTAGAACAATAAGATAACATGACATAGGCCATTGTTCCATATAATGAGAGGGAGAGGGAGACCAAAGAAAAGATGAATGGATTATGTGAAGAGTGATATAGAAGAAAAGGGAGTAAGTGATAGCGTGACGGCTAATGGATCGAGTTCCAAATGTCGAGATCCGAAGACGTACGAAAGTTTTCGACATCGGAAAACGTATTACGGAACTAAAATGGAGCTGGACAGGACACCTGGCAAGGCGTGGTGATGATAGATCGAGTAAGGTAGTGACCGAGTGGCTTGAATCACCTGATTGCCTGATAAAGAGATGATTCCGTGCTTCGGAAGGCACGTATAAGCCAGTGCTCCCGGCCGCCAATTGGCGGTCGTCAAATAAACCATGTCAGAGGCCCTTGAGGCGGTTTAGAAACTCTGACACTAGGGTGTGTGGGGTCGTTAGACCTTACTGCCCACACGAGAAGAAGAAGAACTGAGTGGCGTCCGCGAACTGAATGAAGTAGTGTAGGTCGTCCGGCAGCAAGATGGACCGACGACATTGTTGCCATTGCGGGTAGAACCTGGATGAGGCTGGTGCAAGATCGTAGGGATGGGCATAAGAAAAGGAGGCCTATGCTCAGAAGTGGGCGAAATCAGGCTGTGGATGATGAAGATGATCATGATGATGATAGCGTGACGGCTGACAGGACAGAATGGAAGAAAAAACCGTGTTGCGCCGACCCCAAGTAACATGAGATAAGGGTTTTATTTTTATTTTTGATGGGTTTGCTCTTGACTCTAGTCTAGGTCAGAGATGACAGAGACAAAGTCTACGATGGAGCGAGCAAACACAGACGCAAGCAGAGAGTTCCACTCCTTTGTTGTGCGCATTATAAAAGACGTTTGGAAACGCTTAGTGCGAATTGGTGGAATAGTAACAAGGTAGGGATGGTAAGATGCAGTGAGTCTGGATGTCCGATGGTAGAAGGGGGCCGGTGGGATGAGGTCGTGGAGTTCTTAGGCACACTCACCGAAGTACAATCTGTAGAAGACCGACAAGCAGGCAACCTTACGGCGATGTAGGTAGGAAGGAATGTGACAATATCTATCTTCTACACATATGTACAGACACACTACCATTCGATTTTATATGCCAACATAAACATTATCATGTGGTGTGCTATAAAAGGGAATGCATGTTAAATTAGACATGACAGCGTACATTTTATGCATATCAATATTATCCATAAAGAGTTACTTTATAAAGTTATAATACGTAAATATTATTTACCAGCGGCTTTGTCCGCGTGTATTATCCCAAAAGAACATACTGCCGGGACATATAGGCTAAAGGTCTATCTCTATGTCTTCTTCTTATCATGTGGGCAGTAAGGTCTAACGACCCCACACACCCTAGTGTCAGAGTATATAAACCGCCTCAAAGGCTTTTGACATGGTTTATTTGACGACCGCCATTTGGCGGCCGGGACCACCGACTTATACGTGCCTTTCGAAGCACGAAATCATCTTTTTATCAGACAATCAGGTGATTCAAGCCTGCAATGTCCTAGCCAAACTGGAAACAACTCTGTAAAGTATACCTCCCGGGGGAATCGAACCCACGACCATCGGGTCACAAGGCAAACGCCTGGTCCCGGCCGCCAAATATTCGCAATTATATTAGTGGTAAGACGTAAAGCTTAAAATCAAGTAGTATTGCCACCAACATCAACTTTCCTTCCCGGGATCACACACTGCGAGATTACAGGCCTCAATTTTCATTTGACATGACTATTCATCATTATCATCATCATAACAGCCGACAGACGTCCACTGCTGGACATAGGGGGGGAGGGGGGTTGCCAAAATCGCCACGGTTGGCAGGCGGGTTGGCGATCGCAGTGTATCGTGTTGCGTTTTACAGAGAACGCTGCTGCCCATTCTCTGGTGAGACCCTTAGTCGCCTCTTACGACACCCACGGGAAGTGATGGGATGGTATTATTCTTTTACGGCACCATACGGCACCGGCCGACAACATACGGCAATGACATGATTATTGTGTTCTACCAAATCGAGACTCTTGAAAGATACCGATATCTTCCTTTATAAAAAACACAGTAGCGTTTTGGGTCGAACTGAGAACCTTTTATTTATTCGATACGATTGATAGGCTGCGTGGAGGCCAACTGGAGAAGGTTTGCTAGAGATAGGAAGCAGTGGAAGACGTTAGAGGAGGCCTATGCCAAGAGGCTTACTGAACTGAGAGACATTCTTTGAGTACCACCATAATGTGAACAACTTACTGAATGATTCAGGATTTAAGGCTTATTGATTGATTGATGAGGCTTGCGTTGACCACAATTTCACTTGACGTGGGCGACAATGGAGCACGCTTGCCTAGAAGAACTGTTCTCTCTTGAACTAAAGAGCCTCCAAGTAGCAGTTATTAGGAAACACAGACTCCGACAGGGAATTCCACTCCTTAGCTGTACGCACAATGAAAGTATGTATTCCCAAAACAATTGGTGCGTATGGATGTCGTGTCCACCAAGCACCGATGGCGCATCGCCGTAGGTACGTGTTCCTTATTGTTCCGATCAGCTGTCAGCAATGACATAGTTATGTCACTACGTAGTACAAAGCTTCTTATGATTCTTAACACGCTTGAAATAAATATTATCTCGGCAAACCTGGCGAGCAGCCCAGTAAATGCAGATTTGTCACCGTATGTCTATAGACTTCTGGACACCTGCAACTCTTAGGGGTTTTCCGATCATAGAGACAAAGAAATTACTCAATAGCATTTTCCCAACTACGCCTATATCGGGGTCGGATTCCAGGCTAACTGTATGCATGTTTTGGGAGATACCTGTTTCGGATTCGGCGGGAGGACACGCCAGGGTGTCAACATTGCGAGGATCGGCTGGAGGACACGGTGGAGGTCTGCCATGCTTGGGCGGAGCACCGTCGTTTCCTCGTCGAGGCGATCAGGCGATCGGCGGCGGCGACCTCGCGCGTCCGGCCCTGGTTCAATCCATGGTCCGGAGCGAGGAGGCATGAGAAGCGGTCACCTCCTTCTGCGAAGCAATGATGCTAGCAAAGGAGGAGGCCGAACGCATGCGAGAGCGGGAGCAGTCATTTGATGATTTCACATCCATAAAAAAAAGGCTAACTGTATGCAACTGAGAGCCGGTATTTTATATGAAGCCACTGCCTATCCGACCCCCACATTCTTGTAGCTGGATAACACTATGTCCCTTGGCACGACTGTTGTCAGATTCTCTGGCTTCTGACTATCTTGACAGCCAAGACCAACGACTTAACGTTTTCCGCGGAACGAAGGATTCTCGGCAACTAACAAAAGGTTTTTGCTATTTAATCTACTGGCTCGCGTAACTGGTCATCGGGTAACTTTTACTATACCTGATGGTAAAGAATGGAAATATCGACGAATAGCGAATGCTTGCCTAGAAAAAACTTATATACTTGAGGCTTGAAAACTCCCAGTACAATGCTACAAAAGTAGCAGGTAAACACGAACAAAATACTACAATGCTTTTCGCTGCAATATCCATTACAAAATATCTCCGTGTCAATCAAATGTTCAAGTGAGCGAACATTACTATGCCAAGAATGTGTTGCTCGAGTGAGAAGCCAAACAACGTGCTGTAAATTAATATAGCAGACTGTTTTAAACTAGCAGCTAGGTCTTCGTCTGGGAGACCTAATTAATTGCTTGCATTCTTTGTCAAAGGTCAATGGAGAGGGCAATGTTGGAGTTTCCTTCGTGCGTGATCGAATCAGGAATGATAATATCCCCAAGAGAACCAAGTTTACCAATATAGCCCGAAGGATCGCCAAACTAAAGTGCCAGTGGGCAGGGCACATTGCTCGCAGAACAGATGGTCGATGGGGCCATAAAGACCTGGCGTGGCGACCGCGTACCGGAAGACGCCGCGTTGGAAGGCCTCCCATAAGGTGGACCGATGACCTGATGAAGGTCGCGGGTAGCCGATGGTTGCGAGACGCGCAGCGGTCGTTGTGGCGACGCTTGAGGGAGGCCTATGTTCAGCAGTGGACGTCTTTCGGCTGATATGATGATGATGATTATTCTAGGTCACTAAGATAAATAATGGAATAGTAATGTCACCGGAACATTGCAGACTCCGTAATATTGTAACAAATCTTTATTAGATTATAATTTCTCGATATATTATGAAAAAATCGTTTTGTACACAATAAATCCCACCCAAATTCAATAGTTTCCAATATTTCCATGGCTTATAAAGAAAACATATTTTACAATTTCACGCAATATTTTACAATTCTACGACGTTTGCAATTTTTCGGTGACAGTAACATGTTTTTTTTTTTCCAAAAAACAGATGTTTGGGATTGATTGAGATCTTAACAAAGTAAAAAATATCATGCTTTTAGAGACCAATTCTCTAGAACAAAATCCTCTCAATCTTCCACTTGTTTATCGTGACGTTATTACATCCGAGATTTTTCCGTGCCTCAGAAAGCACGTTATAAAGAAATGTGGGCGGGCGGATAGACTTTCTATGGAAAAAGTCACAATTCGAGGTTTGGCCTGTTTCCTCCTCCAATATTGGACCGATTTAAAACATATTTCACAAAGAATCATAGAAATCGGATTAGAAACCTCGGAATAATCGGTGTAAATACATTTAAAAAAATACCCACCGAATTGAGAACCTCCTCCTTTTTTGGAAGTCGGTTAAAAATTTAACCCTGCCAACATCGTCACATACATGTATCGTTATCAGGCTAATAATATTACCTCCTTATCTGCGTAATGACTGTTACACTGTACCAATTTCCAGAAAAATAACTGCAATATAATGTTACAAGACTTCATTAACATATTACATCGCTTCATCGGACAGGCGTCGATTATAAGACAAGCTAGGGCAACTCTTAAAATAAAACAGAGCCTACTGGATTTTAGAGACCCGTAGACAGTGGTTATAATCCATTTTTTGCTTAACTCTAGTTGTTGATCAAGGTAGAGATTATCCGTAAAATTACTGAAGTCGGAGTCGCGCTCAAAGGATTTCCAAACGAATCATATTCTTTTAAAACGTTATTTTAAAACTAAGTATAGATTTCTTGTAGGTTTTCCTGTGATGTGCAATGAAGAGCAACATTCTGTATTTATTTAAAAATGAAAGATTAACCTAAAAGTTTAATGTTCATTTTCAGGGTTCCAAAGCTCCATATGGAAAAATGGAACCCATAAAGGATCACTCCTGTGTCTGTCTGTCTGACCATCTGTCACAGCAGATTTTTCCGAATTTACTGGATCGATTAATTTCAAATAAGGTACATATATGAAATTCTGTCACCCAAACACGGACACTACGGAAATAAATAGTAGAACCATCAACGTACTAAAACAAACTTTAACTGCCTCCGTAGTCAAGTGGATTAGGCGTTTGCCTTGTGACCCGGTGGTCGTGGGTTCGATTCCCACGGGAAGCATACTTGGTAAAGTTGTTTCTAGTTTGGCTAGGCATTGCAGGCTTGAATCACCTGATTGACTTATAAAAAGATGATTCCGTGCTTCGGAAGGCACGTATAAGCCGGTGGTCACGGCCGCCAAATGACGGTCGTCAAATAAACCATGTCAGAGGCCCTTGAGGCGATTTAGAAACTCTGACACTAGGGTGTGTGGGGTCGTTAGACCTTACTGCCCACACGAGAAGAAGAAGAAGAAGACTAGAACAAACTTTTTTAAAACTCATCCTACCACTTTTTCCCGGAGTGACAATAAAAAATCGCTTCCAATTTGCGAGCCTGATCACTATAACAGAATTTCTAAATCGCATAAAATATTGGCAAACACTTGAACAATGATTCTGCAAAACTGATGAATATTGTGATATCATTCTGAGAAGCTAACGGTGGTAAATAGTTTGTTTTGGTCACGTAGACATTCTCTAATCATGTCATTTGGAATCCCCAGATCGGTGGTGACCAAAACAGTCATCGATGCTTAATATTGAGAAATAAAAACCATCACGTTAGATTTTTTCCCCATCAGATTGTCAATTCCATTTTAATCCGAATCTGGATTTTATGTCATTGGGTTTATCTATTTCTTTTATAGCAAAAAGCAGTTAACACTTTTAGTGCCAAGCACTCAACATATGGGTCGAACAACAATAATTCGTTCGTGTGCCCACAACCCGCGCATGAACACAAATCATCTATAGCTACTTGAAACGACGACTCATATGCGAGTTGTGGACACACGAACGAATTATTGTTCGACCCGTGTAGGTAGTATTCAGTCAGCTTACCTTATCATATTGCCCTCAATTAACTACACGGAGATTTGCCAAGTGCCTACTCATGACATATAACTCGTAAAGTGCACATTTGTGGCACAAATCCAGCTGAATTCTCTGCTCCTTTACTCATTCCTTCATGGGACAGCAATCTGAAACAATCAGGGTGAGATCAGGCTTAGGACCAACGGCTTTACGAGTTTTACGAGGCAGGGGGATGTCACACCACCACCATACTTCAGGCTGCTACTGAAGAAAATCTCATGGGAGAATCGAGTAACACTTTCTGCCCGACCATTAGACCAACTGCCTTGTATTACATCATCTTTATAACCATTGCCGTATGGTGTCGGCCAGTGCGGTATGGTGCCGTAAAAGAATAATACCATCCCATCACTTCCCGTGGGTGTCGTAAGAGGCGACTGAGGCACTCACCAGAGAATGGGCAGCAGCGTTCTCTGTAAAACGTAACACCATACACTGCGATCGCCAACCTGCCTGCCAAGCGTGGCGATTATGGCAAAGCCCCTCTCCTTTAGGGGAGGCCTATGTCCAGCAGTGGACGCCTTTCGGCTGATAAGATGATATAACCATTGGCAGCTTTGTTCCACCCACTGCTGTGTATGGACCTCCTCTCTTGTGATCCATGCTTTCCCGGTCTGTGCGAGTCTTTATCAGATCTTCTCTTTCTGTCCTAATTCTTTCTAAATGTCATTCAATTCATGCAAGCCTTT
Organism: Lacanobia wlatinum; assembly: GCA_947578705.1. Taxonomy (NCBI): domain Eukaryota; kingdom Metazoa; phylum Arthropoda; class Insecta; order Lepidoptera; family Noctuidae; genus Lacanobia; species Lacanobia wlatinum. The sequence continues at coordinate 17,992,064 of OX388046.1, read as the reverse complement.
ATTTCACTTGCAATGCTTTTCATCCATTTTAACGGCACATGTGTGAATACTGTGTACCTTAAACTTAAGCTATAGTTATCAGTTTTAGGTTTGTTTTTAAATGTACTTGAATGTACCCTGGCGGTTGGGAGTGTCATGCTCACACAAAAGTCTGGCTGATGGTAGCTTATGCGTTGGATCATTTGGCTCCCTTCAAAATGGTTGAGCTGAATGGTGCTAGCGCATGCGTCATGTTCGTGAACGGGCGCTGTCAGTTGGGACTGGTCATTTCTCAGTTGCCGTGGTTTATTTTAAATATTTCTTTGAATTGTTCCTTTTTTCCCGGACGCTTTTATCCTGCTCGTCTTTTACATCGTTCTCACATGTTTTTATAATTTCAACTTGATGTAAACAAACATTTGTAACAATTTATTATTTTTTAAAAGAGTGTCCGTGGAGTTTCTTTCACGTGCTTCTCCATAGAGATCTACGCTTTCGAACGTGCAAATAGCTTCATCTTTTTGGACTGACCGACCTTGACAATTCAAAAGTGCCTGTAAATGGTTTATTTGAAATATACGATATGATTTGATTTGAATGTTTTTTTAGTTTGTTTAGGTCAAATTTTATTGACAGGTAAATTGGAACCACTTTCTCTTACTCCACAGAGTACAAATTTTAAAAGTTGCTTCAATTCTAATGAATGATTTTTTGTTTCCTGATTCTCCATCCAAGGTTGGCTCCAGACAAAGCAACTCCAACCTCGAAAATAACCAAAAGTATTACAGAGACCCCTTTCATTCACTCAGTTCGTTCCTAACCACTGCCTTGTGGTTTTTTCCACACCCCGCTTGACACGTACCTACCTGTGCGCGTCTGTACGCAATCAAGTACTCATATTACAAGTTCGGCGTCATATTGGAGACGGGAGATAAAAATAAAAGTAATTGTATTATGTTACCGATTGTACTTTCAACGTCAACCGCTCTTGAATTAAGTGTTGAAGGACGAAAATCGACTCTATTGTTATGAATGTAAAGTCGCTGTTAATGTCAAATTGTTAGATGTTTGTGAGGTAGACTACAGGAGAAAGGTGTGGGAGAAATATTGTGAAGACGGTTGGGACAGTTCTTAGAAATGTAATGTGCTTATGGCAGGCGCCAGATAATCTTGCAATAAAGTACATTGACCTGTCAACATTTATGTGGTGTCTACTATAATTGGACCTTGCTCATTCTTATTTGTCGTCATTCTTTTGGCAGAGTGGTTCTGGTCATGATTATCACATCGTGGGAAGCTTCACAATCCGTCGCAATTCCGCCTGTACCCAAATTCCCAGAAACGTTTCCAGTTTCTTTGTGACTCTAACACAAAATTTCTTAGGTCATCAGATAACTTGAAACTTAAAATGCCAATGCATTCCAAACTTTTTTAGCTAAATTTTGATAAATGTTATGTTGGTAGTAGTATTAATTAGTATTTAGATTCTTTTATTTATTATAATTAAAAAGTAAGAGTAAATCACTACACTGTCGCATTAGGTTAGAACCTGCAATGATAGTTGTAAGGAGATAAGTAAATAAATAATAATAACAATAATAAATCTTTTACAGTTCAGGCCGCTCGTTCATGGAATGTGTTGCCTGTGTCAATGAAGCGCGCGCAATCACTGCCTGTTTTTAAAAGACTAGTTAAGGATCACTACTTGTCACTATGATGTTCTAATTATTAGTATATTCTCATGCTTATATATTAAGTATGTATGTAATTGTGTATATATTTTTGTATATTGTATTACGTTTCAGTCGTCGTTTCTCTGTTAAAATTGTTAATATTTGCATCAAATGTAGCCCCATTTCATGTCCAGGCTCTCACTTTCCATTCCAGGTTGCCTGGAAGAGATCGCGGAATGCGATAAGGCCGCCAATTGTATATTTTTTAGTGTAAGGTTTGTTTATCTATATCTATACTAATATATAAAGCTGAAGAATTTTTTTGTTTGCTTGAAGGCGCTAATCTCAGGAACTACTGGTCCGATTTGATAAACTCTTTCTGTGTTAGATAGCCCATTTATCGAGGAAGGCTATAGGCTATATATCATCACGTTAAGACCAATAGGAGCAGAACAGTAATGAAAATTGTGACGCAGACGAAGTTGCGCGGGTCAGCTAGTGTTTTTATATCTGGTGTACAATAAAGCATGTATAAATAAATTCCCTATAGAAAACATAAATTAAATGTAAGATTTAAAAGCTCTTAATCACAGAGAAAAACCGTGCGGAAAGACTTTGGTAAAAAGTCTTAATTCGAGGTTTGGCTCTCGCCTATTTCCTCCTCCAATATTGTACCGATTTAAAATATATTTTATAAACTAAATAAGAAGGATATATTCTATGCCCCTATATTTTTTTTCGCATTAATAGTTGTCAAGTTTGTACACTTGGGCGCTGTTGACACCGGTCTATCGGACAATTTTGAGCATTTTATGAGGGTTCTAGTGCTTACACGGATATATTATCAAAAAGGAAAACATAGGTCAAAAGTCTCTCCTCTTACGTAAAATTTAAGTTGATTTATACATAGAATACTTAAATTTCAAATTCGATGAACTATGCCTGCAAATTATCTGCTATAATCAATATTTAAATTTATCATATGGAATAATATTAATATGCCTATTTGTGAAGGACCTTGCCATGTATTCATTTATTTCTAAGATTCCGCCTACAGTTCAGCAAAAAAATATTTATACGCCGTCAAAATTCAATCGAAATACATTAATATCAACTAAAACATAGGCTCTATTTTCCGTGTTTTTAATCGTACAAATCAATTAGAATACTAAAACTGGCCAAGTGCGAGTCGGACTCGCGTGCAAAGGGTTCCGAACGAATTTTTTTTAACATGTTATTTTAACACTACAGACTTCTAATAGGTTTTCCTGTAATCTTTAGGTAAAGATCTATTATCTCCATTTTTTTCAAAATTTTAGGCTCAATAGTTTCGGAGATAAGGGGAGGAATGGTCATTTTTCGTCTAATTTCTTGAATAACTTCAAAACCATTTATTTTAAAATTATGAAAAAAATATAATTAAAACCCTCACAGTAAGCCCCTTTCATTTGATATGTCACACGATATTGTTCAAAAAACTTTTTTTATAATTTTCTAGTTTGACCCCCAAAAGTGACCCCCATACTAAAAAAAATAATAATTTACGTAACGCTTCCGTATTTGGGTCACAGAAGCCCATATGTGTACCAAATTTCAACAGAATCAGTCCAGTGGATCCGGAGAAAACTGGCTGTGACAGAAGGACAGACAGACTGACACCCGAGTGATCCTACAAGGGTTCCTTTTTTTTCGGAACCCTAAAAATAATTCAAGATTAACACTAAAATACCATTTTAGGCGACACTTCCTAAATTCTCACTAATCATATGTAAATTATTCAAAATACCTGTTCTCAGTTTAGCTATTATAGTAGATATCATTTACATTTGAATGCTTAAATAATCAATTATTTACATTCATGAATCTATGAGTATAGTGTGTTTATTTAAGAACTTATGTAAATTAATTAATTTCAAGCCAATTTGTAAAAAAGAGTCAATATACTACTGTGGAATGTAAACAAATAACACTCAATCTTGAGATATTCTTTGCTTAAGTATATAAAGTCTTGAATTCATCATCATCATTACACATCATTCTAGTTTCTGGTATTTCCTTTTTAGGGTTCCGTAACCGAAGGGCAACCAAATAAACCCTATTACTAAGCTATCCGACCGTTCGTCCGTCTGTCTGTCAGCGGGCTGTATCTGAAGAACCGTAATAGAAAGACAATTGAAATTTTCAGAGTGTGTAAATAACAAAAGAAATATTTAAATTAGAAATTAAAGGGGGCTCCCGTACAAGAAACGTGATTTTTAACCGACTTCTAAAAAAGAAGGTGATTCTCAATTCGACAGCGTATATATATATTATATTTGTGTGTGTTCGCGGGTAACTTCGTTGTTTATGATCCGATTTCGATGAATCTTTTTTTATATGAAAGGGTATGCTTCCGAGATGGTCCCATTGCCATCTCGTCAGGATCTGATGATGGAAACCCTAAGAAATCGAGGGCAACTCTCGAAAATAGTAGGCACGCATCTGGTAAAAACTTGATATTCGTGTGTATATCGAGTGATACTACAAAACAATGAAGGTTTGGATCAGACCTGATGATGGTGACGACAGAGAGTCAAGGGAACTCCACATCGGTATGTAGGAACTACCAAGTGTTTGGCTTATTTCATTCGTATTGACGAGACCTTTACACCGAAAGCACTAATTAAGTTTTATTTTCATAACATAACATCACGCCGGTACGCTGTGAATGGGTAAGCAGGTACCACTAAAAAGTGAAAAATAAAAAACTTTCCTTCCGAAATTAACGTATTTTATTCTTTGTAGTGTTTTGTTTGGAAGTCGGTTATATTTTTTTGTAAAAAGTTTTTTCCGATTTATGGTACCATTCGTGTGAGATTTCGACTCGCACTTGGCAGGTTTTTCTTTTTCATAGAACGTAATGTGAATGTAAGAATAGAACGTAAGGTTATAGATATCATCATCTGCCTAGCCTTTTCCCAACTATATTGGGGTCGGCTTCCAGTTAAGCCGGATTTAGCTGAATACCAGTATTTTATATTATAGATATAACATCCAAAATTAGAAGACTCAAATGGCAATGGGCAGGGCACATGATAAGAGGACAAGAGAAATGATGCAAAATTACGAAGTATTAATCCCCCAATTAAGGAGAGGACACTAAAACCTTGTTGCAGCCACGTCTAACAGCGGTATACACCCTTTATAAATATTGACACAGGTATATTTACATTTAGAGGTATAAAGTTATGACATAACGGGTTCGGTGGGTACCGTAAACGAATCGGTTCTGGCTCGATAAGGTGTGCGATAAAACGTGAGGGGACTTTTATTGATGAGTAAGGCCGCGGACAGGAACTCAGCGGAGGCGGCGCGGGCAAATGCACACATTTAGAAATGGAACTGCCCGCGCCGCCGCTGCCGCCGCTCCATGCCCGCTGAGTTAGTGTCCGCGTCCTAGCTGAACAGTAGCTTTGACCGCAACTTTGTCTTGGTAAATTCATAATTTTTCTAAGACAATCTTAATTAAGGTACTTCCTTGGGGCCAGTATTTTATTTTTATTCAACCGATATTGTCCCACTGCTCTGGGCAAAGCTCAAAAACTCTTCCCGTTGTATTATCCTTGCAAACCAGTCCGTCATGAACGCCTCTAAGTTGTCACGCCAGCTTTTTCTAGACCTTCATCGGCGACGACACCCGTCCTCTGGCTCCCACTGCTTAAGAGAAAACATGGGCGGCGAAACTTTGTATGTAAAAAGTCACAATTCGAGGTTTGGCTCTCGACTGTTTTTTCCTCCAATATTGGATCGATATAAGAGATACTCGTATTTCACAAACTGAATAAAAAGGATGTATACTGTGTCCCTATGTTTTCCTTTTTCCGTTCGCTTCCAATTATGACTTTTTACATACAATGTCTCGCCGCCCATGTTTCTTCTTAACGACTTTGGCCCATCTATCCCGAATTCCTGATGCATCCTACATTTATGTTAGTTAACAACGACGTTTTTTTTTAATAAAAAATAATCATATTTATAGTATTTTAATTAAATGCTTTCAAGAATGTGTAGAGTCGTCATCATATCAGCCGAAAGACGTCCACTGCTGGACATAGGGCTCCCCCAAGCGTCGCCACAATAATCGGTCCTGTGCGTCTCGCATCCATCGGCTACCCGTGACCTTCACCGGGTCATCGGTCCACCTTGTGGGAGGCCTTCCAACGTTGCGTCTTCCGGTACGCGGTCGCCACTCCAGCTTTTCGGCCCCATCGACCATCTGTTCTGCGAGCAATGTGCCCTGCCCACTGCCACTTATTTTGGCGATCCTGAAACCGGTGTAAAGAGTTCTATCTTATAATTGACACTGACGTAAAGTACTCAAAGACATTGACATAATGACAGCTTGTCAAACGTGTAGTCACGTGTGTTCCGTTACTACATAAGCAGTTAAATAAATAAATAAAATACCTTTTATTTCGTAACTCATTTATTTGATATCGCAATCAAACAGCAGGAATTCAACAAATTACCTCATAAAAGTTGTCACATTACCAGGTAATCGTATCGTAATCTTAACCTACCGTTAGTGCTTAAATCTCCGTTTAACTTAGGCACTAACCGTCGGAAACAGTTACTAATATTTAAGCGGAATTAACTAAATTAAGTAAATGAGTCGCTCGTTTAGAACATCGTAACGTTACTACGCTATTCATTATTGCCAGGATTCTTAAATGGCATTTACGAGTGTGTGTTGCGCAGAAAATTGTATTTCTAAGTCGTTTAATTTTAGCGCTTCCGATTGGTTCTGTGTCCTCGTTACTATTGACTACACAGTTTAAAATATGAATGAACTAAATTATCCGCCGGAAATGGAAAAACGTAGTAAAGAATGTGTGGTCCACATTTTCTCCCTTAAATTGGAAATCTTCAGGTAGCTATTTGCAAAGACGGCGATATCTTCTATACTTAATATATAAAGCTGAAGAGTTTGTTTGTTTGCTTGAACGCGATCTCAGGAACTGCTGGTCTGATTTGAGAAATTCGTTCAGTGTTAGGTAGCCCATTTATTGAGGAAGGCTATAGGCTATATATCATCGCGCTAAGACCAAGAAGAGCGGAGCAGTAATGAAAATTGTGACGCAGACGAAGTTGCGCGGGTCAGCTAGTCTGTCATATTTTTACACATCGCATCTTCTACTAACACTTATTTTACAGTTATCAGCGAATATTTTTTTGATAAAAAAGAAACGAAACCTAATCAAATAAATCCTCACGCTCTGGGGGGAGCGGAAGGGAGTGTCCCACTCTTACTGACTAAAACCCATCCTTGTTCCTCCTAATGCCCTTTGCGTTCCAGGGCTGCGGTGACTCTTTCGAACAAATTCTGCAACCCCGGCAGGCACTGGCCCTAGCAGGCCCCGTCTTCTACGCTGACAGCTCTTTGAGGCGCACGTGGAAAACAACGTGCCGTCGACCCGGGCCTGGATCTAATCGGACGGCGAGCCACCCAATGCTCGCCGTCCGCAGGTCCGCGTCTACGGTGGCCGGGAATAGTCCTGCGACTCCCGACGCCCGGGGCGTCTTCTTCGTTTGCGGCGGCTGGGGCGTGAGGTTTCCCTGTCTCCCACGCGTTCGATCTCCTCCTTCGCTAACATTACTCCTTCGCAGAAAGAGGTGACCGCTTCCCATGCCTCCTCCGCCGCCGAACTCCGCAACCCTAGCAAATATATTTATTACTAACTTCTGCCAGCGGCTTCGCCCGCGTGGTCCCTAGAAAACATACTCCGTTGATAGCCTATGTCATTTCTCAGGCTCCAGACTATCTGTGTACCAAATTTCATTTAAATCGGTTCAGTAGTTTTGGCGTGAAAGCGCGACAGACAGACAGAGTAGCTTCGCATTTATAATGTTAGTAAGGATTATTAAATTAAGCAGATAATTTTACTTTTTTATTTGTTAACTCTTTCTTTGGAAGAGAGAAGAAAAGAGTTAATAATCTCACTCGATTTATTAATAAATCCACAGAGCGCTTGCAATAACCGGTAACATAGTCATCCACATATGTCATAGCACTCATGGCAGATCAAACCACTAAGTCTTTCTTACCGTATTGGCAAGGAAAGTCCGGAATTACTCATAACTCCTAATTGATGCTGCCAAATACGGCAGCCATTTTATAATACGTGAGAAGTGGCACAAACTGTGTTATTAATGTGTCATCGAGAGGTGATTGACACTGCTTTTGTGCTGTTATATAATGTGCTCGTTATAAAGGAAATTGGTTATTGGCAATTGGTATGGTTATGGTTCTAAGTTTAAGTGAAGGGAAAAATTAGCGATCTAAGATAGTGATTTAGAGATCGTCCAAATTGTAATTCACGCAATGTGCTTGGAATACTGAATAAGTTATTAATAGCTTCTGCCGACGGCTTCGCCCGCGTCTTCGCTAGGGAATATACTGTAGACGTTCAGGTTAGTGCTTCTGAAACGTCTGTGGATCGATATGAAATCAAAGACTTTTGGCGATTTAAGAGATCATTATATTGAGCGGGTGCTCCCAAGAAAACTTCCGTCAGAAAAACAAATCAATCATCGTATGTCAATATTTGAACCTATTCTAAATTCCTAATTCTTCTAAAGCTTCTTTTTATGATTTAGTTGACGGAGGTCCCCAGAGGGTGAGGCAACCAAGGAGGTTGTGCCACAATACCTACTCCCGGGATAAAAAAGTAGCCTATGTGTTATTCCAGACTATAATCTACCTCTGTGTCAAATTTCATGAGAATCCTTTCAGGGTTCTGACGTAAAAGAGTGACAAACATGCATCCATCCAACCTTAAAAAATTTCGTATTTATGATATTAGTAGGATTTATCAAGCAAAGCTAAGTGTAATACTTACTCGTATGTTGACATAGTTACGTTAGATTAGGGTCAGGATTGACTCTTCTTCTTCCGGTCTGTTTAAGAGGAATAAATTATTATTATTTTCTCTCTTTCTTTCTAGAGGTAAGAAAGAGGAATTTGACATTACTAAGAACACACTTAACATGAAAAACAATAAGATAGCTTATGTACAAAGACCAGATTGCCCCAGCATTGGCAAAAATTACTGCAATTCTCGATGCAAGTGATAGATTTGCAAATCAGTACAGTATACAAGCGAGCACAAAAAAGCAATTATTTTCTTATCTATGGGGAATACAGAAGTTACAGCGTGTCACCCTGAACAAAACCATTTTCCTTTACATCCACCTTCTAATTCCAACCAAATAGTTACAACACCACGTCAGTACTTAGTACGTCTGCCACCTGACCTCGAGTACCCATCCCTTTTCACCGCCTGGAGCTCTGCCGACCCCACTTTCAAACAAATGACACACACAATTCACAGAGAAGACTCATCCGTGTAATTTAGTGTTTGACCGGAGCATCGAACCCGTACCTTCGCGGAACCCATTAGCCCTAAGGCCTCAAACGGTTAACGGAACTCTAAAATACCATCCGTGCTGTCATATTTTTGAGGTAGATGTACTGGTAGTTTAAGATGGACTTAGATATCTGGCTTCTTTCTGACTACCTAGTGCAGTGGTTGCTTGAGTGACTGTCGAGAATTGGGTCCTAGGTTCAGAACTAAAAAAGTGGTACTTGTTAGGTTTTCTATCAGGAAATTCTCAGTATCAGTCTGGAGTTGTGTCCGGTTGATGGCAATGGGGTCGCTCTTTTTCCAAAATATACACGAAAAATATTTATATTTTTCTAAAAAAACAATACATTCTAACAGTAGTAAGCAATCATAAGCTTTCAGGTAGAGTGGCATACGACCACGGTTATCCTCTGAACATCACTATGAATATTTTATTTTTTCATACTTTTTAGAGCGTGACTGTTCTATAGTCGGGTTTTAGTTTTTCAACTTACCTTTGCATATTTTTACAAGAAGTAATCTATTCAATTTCGACATGATAAACTAACCTGGGCCCCAAGTCTGCTATTACAATAGTGTCAGAATGGTCTATCATTGATTTCATAATGGTTGATTTTGATAAGAGTCTATGCCATTTCTTTCAATGGAGTGTCAGTGGTTGACCACTGGAAAGTCATAGTGCCGCTTTTATATCCAGTAGTCAACCACTGACACATTGAAAGAAATGGCATAGCCCAGGGGCCCTACTATGACGTGCCAATGCGATTGAGATTAAGCTGAGAAAAAGGTATAGTGTTATGCGTCTTGTATAACTCTGTCTCCTTCCCACACCTTATACACGATCGTTTGTGCTTGCCAACAGAAACATAAGCTAATTACAGCAAATCAGTCAAAAGATATGAGAGCAGATATCACATAAACAAACAAACTGGCCAATCATAGCGCCGTACGATCCCGCTGTTGTGCACTAGCACTGAGCATAACTTTCACGTGGGTGACGGGACGGCGCGGACTCGCTGCCCACCGCTGATTTAGGTTTTAAGAGGGAGATTAGTGAAATTTTGGTCAGAAGGCTCACTTGTGAGCAAAATTAGGATAATTTAAGCCGAATTTTCCATCGATTTTTTTTGGAACCCTAGCTGGAGGGTGTTAGGTATTTGTAGGGTAAGGACGTCGGCTTAGGGCGTCACTGAGCTGATAGATTCCGTACCAGCTTACAAGTCTTCTATTTTGATTTAACTGTCAGTATCATTATCTGTTGTATAGTTTCTCCGGTTCCGTCGAGCTTCACTGACTCGGCGTTTTTCAGGTCGCCACTGTTGATTCTGGCTTTCAAGAGTTGCAGTTGTTGGGGATGTATGGCGGGCGTGTTAGTTTTGTTCTTGCTGGGACCTCTAGTTGCCAACGATTCTAACTGCAGCTTCTTTAACCTTCTGCATTTTCCTAGTCCATGGCACGAGACATAAATCAATTGTTTTATCAATCCTCCGATGTGTTTATTTTGTCTTCCGCATCTCGGTAACAATAATAGAAATATTTGTTTTGCCACAAGCTGTATATTTGGAGTTGAGAAAGATAGCTTGGTGATTGCCTTGTCTATTTTAAAATTATAGACGGAACCGATGTCATTATTATTGTTGAATTATGTAATAAAACACTTACAATTCTCGTTTATCTAGACAGAGAGACTCTAGATAAAGTGAAAATCTATCAAGACTCAAGAACCTAGCAGGATTGTTAAAAGTCCAAAATGTATTTATTTATTTGGAAACTCAATAGCTTATTATTAGCTAGCTGACCCGTGCGCACTTCGTTGGACGGTATTTTTCACTAACAAATAATGTGGCTTTCTATTGGTTAAAGAATTTTCAAAATCGGTTCAGGAGATCCAGATATTACCCCCTACAACCTCACAAACTTTACCTATTTATAATATTAGAATAGATTAGTATAGATTTGCATGAGTTATTAATGTTGGCCTCACTATTAATGAAAAAAACTTTTTACAAAAATATGTAACCGACTTCCAAAAAAAAACACTAGAAAGTATAAAATAACCTTAATTTCGTAAGTCGGTATTTTTGGTTTTGTATCTTCGTTTTTTAACTCCGACTTCCGAAATTAAGGTTATTTTATACTTTCTAGTGTTTTTTTTTTGGAAGTCGGTTATATTTTTTTGTAAAAAAGTTTTTTTATATATCACTTTTAAGTGGTGAAACTTGGACGACGTCTTCATCTACGCAGAAATTGAAATAAGCAAAAATTCCCATAAAATAAAAACTGCTCAACCAATCTGAATCAAATTTTTACGGGACCTAATGGCAAGTATTCCGCATCGAACTAAAAAAGAATCACACAAATCGGATGAGAAACATTGGAGTAATCGGTGTCATACATAAAAAAAAATACCCGCCGAATTGAGAACCTCCTCCTTTTTTGGAAGTCGGTTAAAAACGTTTGGAATTGTTCACGAACAGTTTTGGTAAATGGTGAAAATCGTTATTGCTTATAGAATGACAATATTTGTAGGCCCCATGGAATTACTATACGTTTATTGCTATATGATTTGATACCAAACTACCAAGAGGGCTTGGTAGATTGGTAGTCCACTTGTAGCGGCATCAATGCCGCCACAAGAAAAACCAACAGAGCAAATCTACATCGCAACAAAAACAACCGCGACGCCATCTATCCAACTAGCAGCGAACTACTACGTAGAAATTCTGCATCGCGCAAGCAGAGTTTACCATGCGATTTGAACATATACATCAGCCCGAATATCAACTATCGGGCAGTTGCCCGCCAGGCACAACATCCGCCTCGTCTGAGGATCCTCCCTTTACAATGGTGTGACTTTACTCTCTGTACCGCATACCTCCAAACACTATCAGTTCACAGTCTGTACTTATTCTGAGGGCAGAACAGCAAATACTGTGAACTCATTGGCTGCACTTCACTGCCAGACAAGTTAGTAGTAGTTCAAACAGTATTTGAATTATGATAGGTTTTTTTTCTTTATTTTAAGGGCTTCATCGCTAAAACAATTATGAAAAGTAAAACGATACATTTGTTTTGATACGTGAGTCCTGTAGTAGCTCACTTCTAAGGCAGATACAAATTGGTATTCGTTTGATCTTAGACGGTGTTTTACTTGTTATAATATTAAGGAATACTACGAGCAGAATCCTGTGGTATCACAGTATCTACATGACCTATATCCTTACAAGTAATACATGCTAAAAGTTCTTTTTAATAAAACGGGGGGAACTTGCCTGTACCGAAAGCTTAATCAAGTTTCTAATCGTGTGTTTATGACGACACGACCAACCACATAACTTGACATAAAGGAAATGACTTTCGAAAACCATTTTGGCACCCAAAGGAAGAAAAGTATTAGTCCATGACTTACTAAGTTAAGCACAGGTTAACAATGTCCGTTTGTCTACATGTTACAGTTATTTTAACTGTGAGTGTGAACTCTTAACAATTGCGCATACATCCGAAATTCATATTGTTTGATGTGACCTTAACAAGGCGAGAATTACTTAGGAAAATAAATCTGTTGTAACTAGACAAGTTTGGATTGAGCGCTTATGAGGGAACACAGCGACAAAGTATACGTCCTTCTTATTCAGTTTGTGAAATATCTTTTAAATCGGTCCAATATTGGAGGAGGAAACTGGCGAGACTCTGTTTCCTGATAGCTACAACCTGGGATTTTTTAAGTCAAGAGTGAATAGGTTACTTCTAGGCAAGCGTGCTCCATCTTCGACCACATCATCGCTTACCAACATGTGAGATAGTGGTCAAACGCGTGCCTATCAATAGTAAAAAAAGAGCCAAACCTCGAATTATGACATTTTCCATACAAAGTCTATCCGCCCGTAATTACTCTTAAATACTGTTGGCGGTGAATGGTCACAAAGAAGTAATGTTATTTGTCAGTGATTTGTAATATTTGAATGCTTAATTATCGAGTGAAGTGTTACTTAATAAGTGCTAATGTGTGAAGAGTAGTGTAATTTTGAACGTTACTAGTTAAGTATTTTTTTATGACGTTTTATTTTTAATGTTAGAATATTAAGTTCAGTAAAAGTAAGTTTTGTTTTTATGAATAATTTTTTATTACTAACTTGCCACAATTCTGCTAGTTGCTATAAAAAACGTTTCTTACCAGAAACTTATCCTAACTTATCTTATCTTAACTTATCCTTAATTAATCATTGCAGCATTAAGATTCTGCAATGATTAATTAAGGATTTAACGGAAAAAATCATTACAAACAAACATGACTTCAATAAACAGCTTAATTCGAATAAGATTTATTGGCGTTAGCTTATGATAGATATCCAAAATATCATTGTCAATAAACGCCTGACCTTTGCATCCCAAGCGCCGCAATCCAACTCGTTAACCTATAACAATGATAAAGTTGCTAAACGCCGAGCTGTCAGTTGTCACTTTCGTCATTTGAACAATTGAATGCTTGCGTAAGATGACCGTTCTCTGGTATACGCGTTTTTGTTAGATATTCATAGATAACTTTGGCCTCTTTTTGATAGTCTTTAAATTATGAAGGTTATTTTCGTGGCGTTTGTTGCAAGAAGTCTTCGTCTCCTGCCTTTATATTAGTTTATTTGCGGTCGGTACTGCATGTCTTCTTATTCAGAGACAAAGAATAAAAAATATGTAGCCCAAGCTTCAAACATAGAAATAATGATAATATAATGGTTTACCAAAAATGTGTGTCTTACAGCTGTGTAAGTGTGTGTCTTACAGCTGAGATAACAAGATTAAATATTAGAAAAATAATAAAAAACCCAACTGCAAAAAAGTCAACTTATAAGCATTGCACTAAAAAATAGATCGAAACTTTTATGAACGAAAACTGTTTCCTAATTAAATTTAAACATATAACTCAAATATCTTTGTAATCTCCATTTAATTACCTTCATTTTGATATGCTACTCGGTAGATTTGATTAAATAACAAATAGGTATTAACGATTCACAATTTAGTGCACAAAAATCTGCCATAGTTTTTTTATGTTTTTTAAGCACCTATTTAGGACACATGGTTTTTGAGACAAATCTAATGACACCTTAATGGTCGCAATAAAGAAATACCTACATACGCGGTAACCCTTCCTTGACAGTCGGGTAAAAAGGCCCGATTGACATGATATTTCAGATGGACTAAACCTGTCTGATAATGTATAATTAACATTCATCCCTATTGGCTCTTATCGCAATAATTACACCTTTTTAACCAAATAATTATTAACTCTATTAATTTTCGTAACGCGGCCTTCTTCGGGTCATAAAATCACATATTTGTACCAAATGATTTTTTCTAATGCTCTACTGAAAACAATTAAATTAATATACAAGTAAAAGAAAACATAAATCATAACATGAATTAGTCGAAAAATAGTTGGTGGTCGATTTGATCAAGTAGATTTGGAGAAAATTGGCTGCTACGTCACGCGATTCTACAAGGTTTCCGTTCTTCCATATGGACGTAAAAAGCATTAAAATAGCGAATACTTCTTCTTATCGTGTGGACAGTAAAGTCTAAACGACCCTACAGCGAATACACAACTATGTATAGTGTTTCTTCTCAAAAGGGTACAGAGGTCAAGTAGCATAATTCCATATTAGGGAATGATGGACTCACAAAGACTAAGTACTACTAACTGAAACCTTAGTGAGCTTCTATTTTCCGGGTTTTCAATATTTGGAGTTAATATAAAAAAAAAATACAGCTGAATTGAGAACGTCCTCCTTTTTTTTAAATCGTTTAAAAACCGGTTGTATTTGTGACTGAGCACTAGGATAAAAACTGGTTTGTTTCAATCAAATAAAACTGGTGGATGCCAGCTACACAGCGTGGCTCATCGCCGCAAGGTTGCCTGCTTTTCAGTCTGCTACAGATTGTACGTCGGAGATTGTGCCCAAGAACTCCACGACCTCATCCCACCGGCCTTCTTCTACCATCGGACATCCAGACGCACTGCATCTTACCATCCCTCCCTTGTTTCTATTCCACCAATTCGCACTAAGCGTTTCCAAACGTCTTTTATAACGCGCATAGCAAAGGAGTGAAACTCTGCCTGCGTCTGTGTTTCCAAACGCTTACAACCCTAATCTCTTCAAAGTTAGAGTGCACAGGCTCCTTCTGGGTAAGCTCGATCCATCGTAGACTTTGTCTCGGTCATCTCTGACCTAGACTAGAGTCAAGAGCAAACCCATCACAAATAAAAAAATAATACCAATCTGTCTAGGCTTTTCCTAACTATGTTGGGGTCGACCACTCAAACCGGATGCAGCTGTGTACCAGTAGTTTACATAGAGCGACAGCCTATATGACCTTCACAATCCAGTAACTGGGTGACACGATTCCCCTTAGCAAGACTGATGACATATCGCTCCATCGCAGACTTTGTCATCTGTCCAGCAGTGGACGTCTTTCGGCTGATATGATGATGATGATGATGATTCGTTCTCTCTTTGCCGCACCCCACCATTTTTGGAATTATTTTAATAAAAAAGAAAAGCGATCTTTTGAAATTGCCTCCCCCCCCCCACCTCCCCGTTTCCCTTTATGCAGTTAGCCACCATAGTGACCAATGCCCTTCTCTATACAAGAAGAGTCCGTACCTTGCACTTTACAGCATGCAGTTCTTCAAACAGTTCTCACAGCACTTGAGACAGACTGCACAAACACTTAAGACTCATCTCTATACCACAGCCATGACTATATACATATATATTGTATACATTATGCGTAAATACTTGACATGTTTAGCTAAGCATACATAGTTTCGTAACAGTCAGGGTTATATAAATAAATGAACACTGGTCAGGCCTTTGAACTGACCATCCGTTTGTGGTCCAAGTAGAGGAGATAGCGATTTTAGATTCACTACGAAATATGCTGTAGGTATGTTATTTTGTGATTATGCAGTTAAGAGATATGTTTAAAGATTTAAAGAAAAAAATACTTTTGCATTAATAAGCTTTACATTGATAAACCTAATGCTGCACTATGAAGTTATGAATGTTTTCCCAAAAGAAGTGTTAGTAACAATCCGAGAGTTAGGTAAACAAGCCCGCCACACATTCCCAACCACTGCAACTCCTGAAAGCCAGAATCAACAGTGGCGACCACCAGAAAAACGCCGAGCCAATGAAGCCCGACGAGTCCCGGAGAAACGATTTAACTGTCTTGGATCCTGCAACGAATTTAATCAGAAAAGTACAGCGGAGGAGTAGGAAAATAAATATATATATAATTTCCACTTCCCTCCTTTTCAAGCAGGAGACAGAATAGAGCTAGGCCAATAGGCACCAAGGGACATATACAACTGGGTTAAGCCCAGTTGTCAAGCACCACGGATTATATATTAATTAAAAACTAATGGGTCCTAAATAGTGAGCTACTTTTGATTCCAGTAATAGGTATGGCAAAATCGCCTGAAAGCACGGGAATTTTTTGATGTCCAATTAGAATGCCTTCTCAAGTCAAGATAACGCTGACACTAGGGTGTGTGGGGTCATTAGACCTTACTGCCCACTGATAAGAAGAAGAAAAAGTCAATTTTTTTTTTTTCAGATGTCATTTTTCCCTACGGTATTCTAGTTACTGGCTCGTGTTATTCAATTTTTCTTTTTTACATAAGAGCTAAGAACTAAAGATAAAAATAATATGTCAATTTTCGTTAATCAAAAATTGTCATAAATAATCTTTACATATTTCCGATTTTAAAATTACTATATTTTCAAAACCGTATTTGTTGCATAATATCTTTATCTTTACTAATATATAAAGTTGAAGAGTTTGTTTGTTTCTTTGTTAGATTGTTTTGTTGCTTGAACGCGCTAATCTCAGGAACTACTGGTCCGATTTGAAATTCTTTCAGTGTTGGATAGCCCATTTATCGAGGAAGGCTATAGGTTATATATCATCACGTTAAGACCAAAAGGAACTGAACAGTAATGAAAAATTGTGACTCAGACGAAGTCACGCGGGTCAGCTAGTAAATAATGCATATTATTGCAGCCCGCTGCCGCTTGTCCCTTGGCGCACACATAGCGTCCCGTTAATGAGACAGTGACCGATATGTAGGCGAAAGGTCGTACGTCTGCGTTACCTACTGGTGCCGGCGAGGCGATTGTGATAGTACCGTGTTGGTACAGTCCTGGGGAGGTGGGCAGAGACCCAGGGTTCTAGGGCTGTCTTGTTTAGAAAAGCGAACGAACAACAAATAACAATTCTGACCAATTGCAACACAGGGTGAGTTGCAATTGGCCAGAACTGTTCTTTTTTTTCGTTCCTCTGAATTGTATTTTGTTCTTACTTTTTTTTAGTTATTTATTTATTCATTATATACTTTATTGTACACCAAAAATTAAATACAAAAGGAAACTTAAAACTAAAACACATACAATGGGCGGCCTTATCGCAGTTATGTCAAATATATGCCTTTGTCCATCGCAAATTATATTGTTAACGCGAAAGTGAATTTGTTTGTTACGCTTTAACGCATAAATAGATTAACCGATTTTGAAGAATTTTCCTACAGAGATATATGGGATCCTGGAGACAGTTACAAAAAACTTTCTTTTTTTTTTTTGATAAAATCTATGTATCTATCGATGTGTGTATGTGTATATCTGTGTGTGTGTGTAACGCGAGTGATACGCTGTTTTGTTTTTATTTTGGTAAATATATGTCAAAAACAAATATTTATACAATATACAAAACTAACTGACCCCTACCCACTTCGTTGGGTGGAATTTCGGGTTAATATAGCCTATGACACTCACAAATACGAGTAACGTGGCTTTCTATTGGTATAAGAATTTTCAAACTCGGTTCAAAATATTCAGAAATTACCCCCTACAACCTCAAAAACTCACAAACTTTACCTCTTTATAATATTAGTATAGATAAATTAAAATATTATCAACTAAAACTTTCTTAAAGTGATTTTTAAGTTTGTCAGCGCGTTGATGTCTTTTGCATTAGCGACTTCCATTCCCAAAAATCGCAGATGGCAACATTGTTTGGCCAAAGATATTTTTTGTTTCTACAATAAGAAATAAAATAACTAAAGAGAGATTCAGTTGAGGTTTAAACCTGAGTTTCTCGAGTGTTCAATAAAAAATGTAGGAAAAATTATCAAAGTTTATTTTTTTTTGATAATTTCGAAATATCTGTGCCATTCAATACAAATTGCAAAACCTAGACTGCTTCTAATGAAGGTTTCTGAAAGCGTATTCAATTTAGTCTATTGTCAAGTAAAACTTGACGAGTCATTTGATTGGCTATTATTATTTCGGTTAAGCAATATCAACATGAGATATCATTTAAATCTTTGCTTCTTAACTAAAATTATAAATTCAGAAAATTGTTTGTTTGTTTTTAGGATTTAATCTATGGAACTAATGATCCGATTACAAAAAAAAACAAGTTTTGTATTGCCTGCGGTTTCACAAGCGTCTTAGGAAACTTCAACACAAACTCGCGTAATAAGTATTCTATATTTTACCCAAAAATACAATCTAATTGCATGTTGAAATTCATCAAAATCCAATCACTCGTGTAAGCGTTATAGCTAAACATACATACAAACTTTGACCGCGCCATTTCGTTACACCAGAGGGTCAATTTTACTAACTTTTAAGCAACTTTTATTTTATTTTATTTGTGATGGGTTAGCTCTTGACTCTAGTCTAGGTCAGAGATGACAGAGACAAAGTCTACGATGGAGCGAGCTTACCCAGAAGGAGCCTGTGCACTCTAACTTTGAAGAGATTAGGGTTGTAAGCGTTTGGAAAGACGCAGGCAGAGAGTTCCACTCCTTTGCTGTGCAAATTTCGCATTCGCATCTGATTCACAAACTGTCAAAAAGCCTCTATTTCCAACATTTTTGACAGATTGCAACTGACATGTGAATACAAACGAAATTTGAAAATTAGTAGAATAGGCCTTCTGTTCAATAAAATGAGAAAATCTTTTGTTTGTTCGTCGGTTTTAATTTCTGGAAGTAATCATCCGATTACGAAAATTCTATCATTCATCTGTTTGTTAAATGTGTGTACGTAAATGCTTGAATAAATAAATATAGTGCGTAAAAGCCCCTTTAAACGAATAAAGAGAAAAAAAACACTCTTCCTGGTGGCTGCGGGATTAAATCACAGAGAATAAACTAACAGCAAGTATTCACTGAACAGATTTAAAAACCGTTGGTTGCAATTTAAAAGACGCAAAATGATAAACGTAAAAATAAAACATGGCATTTTCCCACTCTTCGACACTTTTACTGCGTCATAAATCGGTATTTCTTTTAATAAAACCTAGTCGTTTTATATGAGAACCAAGCGACACTAATATTGCAATAAATAGGTACTGGTTTATATAAGTTATAGTTTAGTGCGGATTAAGTATTGAATATGATAGTATAAACAAGACGCAGGGATTACTGGGTGGTCTGCAAATGTTGGATGCATTTTCTGTGTTAAATTTTGTAGTAACATATTGAGTAACCAACGGAACTCTATTACTAAACCTTCGCTGTCCGTCCGTCTGTCTCAAAAACCGTACTAAGTACACACTTGGTACGGTTTGACGACACGAATGGCGCAGTGGTGGAGCGATCGACTGCTGCGCGGCGTGTCGCGGGTTCGATTCCCGCACGGAAATATTTGTATGGCCTACAGATAGTTGTTCCGGGGTCTGGCTGTTTGTGTATGTGAAATTGTATGTTTGTAAACGCACCCACGATATATGAGAAATTCCTAGTATCGAGCAAAGTTTAAATAAAAGACGAAATTTTCACCGAATTTATTTCAGTTGCCGCTAAAATAAATATATAAACATTCAAAACTGATAAAGTCATGTTATAACCTCACCGAAAAGATAGAAAGTCTATGGAAGAGGTCCTTGCCCAACAGTGGGGAAATATAGTCTGATAAAAAAAACTTTTTGGAAAATATGAAATCAAACCAGCATCGGCACCATTTCTTTTTGTTGACTCTGCTACTTTCATACTAACCAACCCAACCACCACCTGGTGGTGGTGGTCGTGTCTGTCCACCTGTCAACCTCCACCTGTTTTCGTCACCACTCACCATCGAGGCCCAAATCGGCGAGGATTGGTCTACCGTGTTTAGGGCGTCTAACGTTTAAGTCTAACGTAGAAGCATATTTTAAATTTTTTGTAAATGTGAGCACTATGGAGCCATTTACATAATGTAATTATAGATTTCGTTATTAAATTAATTTGACATGAACGAGTGTGGCAGTTGAGAGCTTGTCATGCTCACACAAATGTTTTGCTGATGGTGGCGCGTGTTTTGGATCATTTGATTCCCTTCAAAATGGTTGAGTTAGATGGTGCTGATGCACACGTCATGTTCGTGAACGGGCGCCGTCAGTTGAGACTGGTCATCTCTTACCTGCCACTGGCTTATTTTAATCTGTACCTGCATTTTAAATTGTTTATATATTTTCTTGTTCTTTGCATTGTCCTCACATATAGAAGCAATTAAAGATAACGTTAACAAGATTTTTGTAATACATCACATGGTTTAAAAGAGTGTCCGTGGAGTTTCTTGCACGTTCTTCTCCATAGAGATCTACGCTTTGGAACGTGCAAATAGCTTCATGTTTTTGACTGACTGACTTTGACAATTCAAAAGTGCCTGTAAATGGTTTATTTAAAATATACGATTTGATTTGATTTGATTTGCCGAATCGCGGTCTTTACTTAAATACACTTCCACCTCAACGGTCATCGCTCCAATTTAATCGTGCTAAACCTTCCACGCAGCGAACCTATGGCCCTATCGAACTTTTAACCACAATTAGTAAAGAAACTAAACAACGTACTAAACTAGGCCACTATACGCACGACTGATTAATCAGCAATCCGGTACAAGGCGTTTTTAGCTGATTAAGCGATTCATTAGCGCTTTAAAGCGATTACCGTAACGTCATGTGAATAAATGTTATGCATATGGTGTTGGTTATTTGAGGAATTGTCGGCCCATCTGTATCTGGTAGTTTTGAGGCGCGTTAAATATTTTTATTGGGCCTATTTATATTAACATAAAAATCTAAGAAGTTTTATTAAACTAAGAAGTTATTGTCATCATCATCATCATATCAGCTGAAAGACGTCCACTTTTGGACATAGGCATCCCCCAAGTGTCGCCACAACGAACGGTCCTGTGCGTCTCGCATCCGTCGGCTACCCGCGACCTTCACCAGGTCATCGGTCCACCTTGTGGGAGGCCTTCCAACGATGCGTCTTCCGGTACATGGTCGCCACTCCACAACTTTTCGGCCCCATCGACCATATGTTCTGCGAGCAATGTGCCCTGCCCACTGCCACTTTAGTTTGGCGATCCTTCGGGCTATGTCGGTAACCTTGGTTCTCTTGCGGATATCATCATTCCTGATTCGATCAGAAGTTATTGTACTTGCTAATAAATGGGTTTGTTAGTTACGGGAAAATTCTACTTACACATTCGGAATACCAGTGTGGTGTTTTGGTTTTGGAATCAAAATAATGTGTACATAGTTAAAACCCCAAAGAAATTTAAGCAAAACTTTTTCTTCTTCTTAACGCGCCAATAATAATTGAAAGATCATAAAAAACAGTATTTTTTTCGACTAGTTTTGGCTACCTATGCGTGTCATACAGGTTCAAGTAATTTGATCAAACAGGCTGGTTCATATAGTTTGATCAAATAGAAATTAAAAAAATCGTATTTCTTCATGCCATTTGGCGACTCATTTTTTATAAAATTTTCCCCAAAGACATTCATGCCAATTTGATTAAACAGTTTGAACCTCTTTGATCAAATATTGAAATGTATATGGCCCGCATTAGACAGACATCTAATTTGACACGTTTATATGCAAAAAAATTAGTATTGGAGTCAATATTACATTCTCTGCTTAATCATTTAAACTTTTAACAAGTCTGTCTACATTATCATCTGCCTAGCCTTTTCTGAACTACATTGGCAAAAAGCTGGGCATAGACCGGAATCAGCTGAATACCAGTGTTTTAAGTGGAGCGGTTGCCTACTAGACCTCCTCAACCCATTAAGACTGCTCTCTCGACAAATGCTTAAAAACAGCGTGTAGATGAAGCAACTTGTCATCGGCATTTACTGAGAAATTACATCTGAAAAAAAAAGGTAGTAATCGACATGATACGTAATTTGGTTTAGCCAGAATTTGTGTATCGGTATCACATAATAAGAAAAAAAACACCAAATCATCTCCAAATCGTGCAGATGAAACCATTTTACTCCTTCATTATTTATCAAAAGCTTAAAAAAAGTATCTACTGCTTTGCAACACAAACGAAAATAATTTGGTTTTGTTACTTTTTTTAAATATGTGTTATTTTTTTATAATAAATTAAAAATGCGGGTAGCGGAGTGCCGCGAAGAGGAGTAGTTAGCTCCGTTTATATGCACAAGGTCATTGGCATGTATTGTCACACTGTTGTGTACAAGCCTTAACTGGGTAACACGGCACATCTTGGCAAGACTGGAGTCAGATTTACTGGCTTCTGACAATCCGTAACGACTGCCAAAGATCTACAAATGACAGCCGGGACCAACGGCTTAGCGTGCTTTCTGAGCCACGGAGGAAACTCGGTATGTTAAGATGGTCACCCATCCACAGACCAACCTTGGCAAGCGTTGCTTAACCTTCAAGATCGATCCATGCGGCTGTTATTATTTAGCCACGAGCTCCTCATGTCTGCCTACTTTATTAATTTATTATATTTGTTTGTTTCAGATTTATTTCTCAACAGTGGAAACGTCACTTTTTTCGTGTCTGTTTATAAGGTAAATAAATATGTGCTATCAATTTTAATTCATAAATAGAGTATTTGACTGAATTTTAGGGTTCCGAACAAAAAACGGAACCCTTATAGGATCACTCGGGTGTCTGTCTGTCTGTCCGTCTGTCACAGCCAGTTTTCTCCGGATCCACTGGACCGATTCTGTTGAAATTTAGTACACATATGGACTTTTGTGACCCTAATACGGACGAGTTACGTAAATCTTGAAATTTTTAGTATGGCGTCACTTTTAGGGGTCAAACTAGAAAAAAAAAAGTTTTTTGAACAATATCGTGTGACATATTAAATGAAAGAGCTTACTGTGAGTGTTTTAATTATATTTTTTTTCATAATTTTAAAATAATTGGTTTTGAAGTTATTCATGAAATTAGGCGAAAAATGACCATTCTCCCCTTTATCTCCGAAACTACTGAGCCTAAAATTTTGGAAAAAATGAAGATCTTTACTTATAGATTACAGGCAAACCTATAAGAAGTCTGTAGTGTTAAAATAACATGTAAAAAATTAAATTGGTTCGGAACTCTTTGCATGCGATTCCGACTCACACTTGTTTTCCCAAATCGTACTATTTTAGTAACATCTATCAAATAAATATTCATTCATGTATATTTTTTACAGTGGCAAGTAGCCTATTGTTCACTACACTCGTAACTATGCGATATTATTTACTACACGATTTGCAATAACTCATCCTTGCGTAACCCCTCGGGATTTAATTATTTCGAAAACCCAATAAGCAATTTCCCGCAACTTGGCTGTTCTGGGTGCACAGGAACCGTTTTTTTGTTCTGAGTTCCGAGTTAAAAAAAAACCAAGCCAAATGCGAGTCGGACTCACGCATGAAGGGTTCCGTACCATCGAATTTTAATTTCTTTTTGTCATAGCGGCAACAGAAATACATACTCTGTGAAAATTTCAACTGTCTACCTATCACGGTTTGCTGCGATTGATGCGAAAAAAAACGTTGCTTTAAAAAAAAACTTTTTACAAAAAAATATAGCCGACTTCCAAACAAAACACAAAACCGAAATTAAGATTATTTAAGGTTATTAAGTCGGTTATATTTTTTTTGTAAAAAGTTTTTTTAATTTTCACTTTAAGTGGTGGTGATACTTGGACGACGCCTTCGCCTACGCAGAAATTGAAATAAGCAAAAATGCTCATAAAATAAAAACTACTCAACCATAATGAATCAAATTTTTACGGGACGAAATTGCAAGTTATCGGATCAGAAAGAGTAATCGGTGTACATACATAAAAAAAAAATACCCACCGAATTGAGAACCTGCTCCTTTTTTGGAAGTCGGTTAAAAATAGTAGAATTGGCACTCAGATTAGTTAGGTCGGACACACAAACATGCAAACTTAACTCCTCCATAACGTTCGCGTAATTTGTTCAAGTTAATTACCGGTTAATAACTTAAACATTAACTACACAATTAGCGAGACGGACATAAATATTACTACAGTTACCTATGACTAATTTACTAGACGCCATTTTAATTTTGTGAGGAATTCATTGTTACGATAAAATGTTATTTATTGCTAACCTATTTTAATAATAATAACTTTAAACGGTTTCTAATAAACGAGTATTCTATTTTGTTATACTGGACATTAACATCGCTCCTGTAATTTGTTTCGTATTAGCTTTGCCCGCGGGTTTTCCTGCTTGAAAGTTGAAAATAGTGAATGTATTTGCTACTGTAACCTAAACCTGGCCATGGCCTTGTCTTCATTATTTCTTCCAAATCTGTTTAGTCATTTAGTCGTGATTAACTAACAAACATCAGAGTTCAACATTTATGCAGAGATGTAATTAAAAACCGGCCAAGTGCGAGTCGTGCACGAACGTGAAGAATATTTATTTATTTAGGGACAACAAACAGCAGTTTAATATGTAGTTAGTAAAAATAGGTTAGAACTTACAGCCGCGGTACAGTGTGTTAATTACCCGATTTTTGTGTCATTATGTTTTTATCCAAGTAATCCACTGATAGTTTCTATCTATCATTTTAACGGCACATGTGTGAGTACTGTGTACCTTAAACTTAAGCTATAGCTATCAGTTTTAGGTTTGTTTTTTACTTGAATGTACCCTGGCGGTTGGGAGTGTCATGCTCACTCAAAAGTCTTGCTGATGGTGGCGTATGCGTTGGATCATTTGGCTCCCTTCAAAATGGTTGAGCTGAATGGTGCTAGCGCATGCGTCATGTTCGTGAACGGACGCTGTCAGTTGGGACTGGTCATTTCTCAGTTGCCATGGTTTATTTTAAATATTTCTTTGAATTGTTCCTTTTTTCCCGGACGCTTTTATCCTGCTCGTCTTTTACATCGTTCTCACATGTTTGTATAATTTTAACTTGTTGTAAACAAAACTTTGTAACAATTTATTATTTTTAAAAGAGTGTCCGTGGAGTTTCTTGCACGTTCTTCTCCATAGAGATCTACGCTTTGGAACGTCATCATCTTTTTGGACCGACCGACCTTGACAATTCAAAAGTGCCTGTAAATGGTTTATTTGAAATATACGATTTGATTTGATTTGATTTGATCATTTCTGGTACGAGATTTCAACTCCGACTTCGCTACGACTTGTAATTCATTTAAAAAAAAAACTTCAAAAAGAACTAAAGTTACTAATAACTTTTATAACTTTTGGATAACACGGAATTTGTGGTTTTAATACTACACATAATTGAAAGTATAAGCTATATTTTGATGCTATATTTAGAAATCACGAACTAATACGGTGTTATAGGTGAATAAAAAAATAAAAACAAAAAATGAGAATAAAAAATCATATCTCACGTCCCATTCATACTAAAGCAACAGAAATTGTTGGAACGGTAATATGTAGTTCTGGTTTTTAAATAAGATATTTTACCCGTTTTTTATGAAACGGAAAAAATATCTTATTATTACTATACCTTACATTACGAAACTTTGAAATTTAAAATAAAAAGAATTACAACTCGTAGCGAAGCCAGAGTTGAACTCTCGTACCAGAAATGATAGAAACTATCTCGATTACTTGAATAAAAACATAGTGACACAAAAATCAGGTTTTTAATACACTGTGCGCGGCTTAGTAATCTGTACCTTTGGGTTAGGAACACTAAAAAAAACACAACTTATTTTAGATTTCTATAATTTCAATAACTCTCAAACCAATATTCAAGTTGTGTATTGCCTGCGGTTTTGCAAGCATCAAAAGGAAACTTTAACACGAACTCGTATAAAAACTATCCTATATTTTAAGCAAAAATATAATCTACCTGCATGCCAAAATTCATCCATATCCAATGACCCATTTAAGCGTAATCGCCGAACATACATACAAACTTAAACTGTCCTCTATTTCGTTACACCAGTTCAAAGTACCAACACTACTCACTACCAACGTTATAGAACAAATTTCCTAGCCCAAGTATGTAGCAATTAAAGATTAAAGCTGGTCTAGAGGTCTGCCTCTCGGGGGTCTAGTCCAGGGTCCCGTTAAATGAGGGTCAAATTAACTCTGTATTAGACTCGTCTCAATCAATTCCAAGTAGTGCTGTGGTGTGTGGTGTAAGTTGGGAGTGTAAAGCGGGGATGGACCTTTCTGGAAGACTTTTTAAGTCAGTATTTAAAAAGGATACCCATAGTGTTTCTTGCTCGTTTTTCTGCATAGAGTTTTAAAACGAGCAATTGCTAGTTTTACAGACTCATTGACTGACAGTTTAACAGTGCATTTAAATGGTTTTAGTGAAATAAAAGCCGCGCTAGAAATAGTGTGACCAATGAAATACCAGTTAACAGAGATTCATGATAGAAGAAGATATGCTGATTATAACAAAACTATCTGAACGTAGTTAGGGGCTATATATTAGTTATAATAATTTTTAAACTGGAAGTCAGACGCCATCTCAGCCAACCAAAGGTCGATTCCAAATTCCTTTGACGAGTTCAATACTCTTTTGAAAATAAACCTCTCCCAAATTCGGAACCCGGATCTTTTCAAGGTCGGTAAAAAGTCATTAAGATTTTTCTGAATGCAAG
This sequence comes from Lacanobia wlatinum, assembly GCA_947578705.1. Classification (NCBI taxonomy): domain Eukaryota; kingdom Metazoa; phylum Arthropoda; class Insecta; order Lepidoptera; family Noctuidae; genus Lacanobia; species Lacanobia wlatinum. The sequence goes on along the minus strand of OX388046.1, from coordinate 17,965,074 downwards.
ATGATTTAATTTAATTGATCCATTCATTCCATTGATCTCATATTCCTATGAATGAAAGGTATAAAATGTCTCAGTTTACCAATTTGTTTCGGTATTTAAATTCAATTAAGAATAATAAACTTGCTACAATTCTACAGATATTAGTTGATAAATACTCTTTTTTGAGTGTAATACAGCTCTGTTTAAAAAAAAAGTGTAACAAAATATAATTTATACAAAACAAGCGTTGCAAATATTGTAATCACAATATTTATTTGATCACAAAATTACATAATCTAATTCTAATAATTATTAATTTTTATTTCTAATAACTGTTCAATAATTTCTATTACCTGTGGACACGAAAGAAAAATAAGTAGAGCACGATTTTACAGATCGTTAATAAATAATTTGTTATTATTATTGTTTGTAAAATAAAATTTATAAATTACTGTTGCTATCTTCGCGTCATGCTTGATGTTTGGTCTGATTGTACCTAAATGTTTTAATTATGACATAATATTATATGTTATCGTTGACACTATTGCCATAAATTTTCAGTAAAGAAGAAAAAAACTGACTGCAGTAAAAACGAACCAAAAAGACTAAATTTAAAATTTGTGAAAATAAAAATAATTTAAACGAGAATTAAATCATACATAACATACGGTTGAAGGTTACCCATGTTACCCAGTAATTTAGCAAAAATCACGTACGTATAAATAGGTTAATTTCTTCTTATGAAACATCTAGTCGGATTATAAGACAAGAATATCGCAAAACGCCTTACTCTTCTACCTTAGACCACTCTTTATCGTTTACCCAGGAAGAAATTAAACCTAGGCAAGCACTTTAGCCCATCTAGATCTGTACTGCATACCGGCTAGGTGTTAGTATGTTCTTGCAAATAAAATAACAGTAAAACAGGTGAATTTGTTCGCTACAATGTTGTGAGATCGTGAGCAATGAGATCGGTAATAAGACCGCAAATTGGAGAAAGAAGTGCAATATCCTGGGCTGTATTCCGCGAATGGGTAAGAGTAGTGAAAAGTAGTCATGGGCGTTGAATCAACGAACTAGTTGAATCAACGTTGATGTCTCTTCAACGGGATTAACGTTGACCGTGTACAAATCAACTCGTTGAATTCGTCAACGAGTTACGAGACAACGACGTTTATGGATTCAACTCGTTTGACGAAACGAGAAAATGAACCTAAAGTTTTATTATTTTCAACGTACGTAAATTGTATTTCTTTAACAATAAAACTCCCACAAACTGTATCAAATTGTTCGTAAATTAACATTACAACAGCATACGTTAATAAAAGCGTTTAGGCGTTTATCTTTCATGCAAGTTGACGTTCGTAACACGTTAACTCGTTGACGAAATTAACTAGTGGATCAACTAGTTGACAAACGCAATTCAACGTTAACGTTTCGTTGACGGAAAAACCTTCAACGACCCATCACTAGTGAAAAGTACAACGCACAGATTGATCTTCAAGGTTAAGCAGCTCTTGCCGAGGTCAGCCCAAGGATGGGTGACCGTTCATGCATACCAAGACGTCTTCGTGCCTTGGAAAGCATTTTAAGCTGTTGGTCCCGGTTTATAGGGTTCCACACCCAAAGGGTAACCAACGGAACTATTACTAAGCCTCCGTCCATCTGTCCGTTCGTCCGTCTGTCTGTCAGTCAGCAGACTGTATCTCAAGAACCGTAATAGGTTGTCAGTTGGAATTTACACAGAGTGTGCAACTATTTCTTTATTTTCTATTGCCGCTATAACAACAAATAATAAAAAATAAGTCAAATTAAAATTAAAGGTGACTTGCGGACAAGAAACGTGTTTTTTTCGTGGTTTATGGCACGGAAACCTTCGTTTAGATACCGAGTCGCACTTGGCCGGTGTTACTTAGAAAGAAAAGAAAGAAAGAAAAAGTTTATTGTTTGTTTAGAGTTTATTTGTAGATCTTTAACAGTCGTTCCGGAAGTGACTGCGTATATTATGACCTCTTTCCGAGGCACAAAGGAGTCTCGCTATTTAGTTAATTTAATGGAAACCCATCCACAGACCGACCTTGGCAAACGTTACTTAACCTTGAAAATCGACCCGAGTAGCTGTTATTATTTACATAGATTGAATTAAGTTCAACTCCTGTAGATAAGTTTAACGACAAGCTTGAAGGACCTACAATATGTTTAGGGTTGCGAGGTCTTAAAACTAAAAAGCCGAACAGACCAGCTAATTTAGCCAGACTCTTAGGTAAAATTGAATAAAAAGTCCGGACAACTTATCCTATTCAAATAATATTTAGTAGTATTATTGTATGAGTAAACCCAGGCTTTTTGACTCGTCAATATAAACCGTTTTAAGACTAAATAAAAAAATATGGATGAATAAAACTTCTTTATTTTGCAATTTTCACTAAAAATCTGGTAAAATATTAAAAGCCGGACAGACCGGACACGCATCCTACAAGCCTGACTATGTCCGCCTTTATTCGGACGCCTGGCAACCCAACATGTTGTAGATTTAAAAAAGCAAATACTGACATACCTATTTATTTACATACGTGCTAAAACAACATATTAATACTGCAGTTCTTGTAATAATATTGAGCTCCGACCAACACCTGAAGTGGCTCTCGTTAGGCAGTTGAATCAAGCGAAGCTCTTAGACACGGTTCTCATAGTAACAAGTTTTCTCTTTAGACCCTGACTTAGCTCTCCAAAGAGAGTCTGTGTACAATGCAGGTGGGCTAGATTCATTATTTTTGTTTTCTGTCGATACATTTTGCGCGAACATTAAAAGCTGTTGTTTTAGCCGTACCCATCTATTGAGGTAATGATACTATAGCCGCCATTTTGAACAACTTTCCTGATGAAACCAAAAACCCTTATAACAATCTGATCGACCTTTCCTCGCTTAATATTTCTGCTGATTATTTAATACTGGCTTTTGCCCACGACCTCGTAAGCGCATTTCCCATTGTTTCCCGTTCCGAAAATACGGGAATTCTTAATTCTCTCCTACACTTCCCAAAGAACTTACATGGCAAACAGCTGCCTACGACCAGGGGTCTAAAAAGGCCACTTTAGCAGAATCAGAAAGCACATCACGCTACCCGTCACTGTCAAATTTTTCCAATCAACCTTGAACCTAAACCGTTAGCGATAAAGATGAAAATGAAATTTGACAGATTGTTGTGTGGTTAATATTATGATTCTGCTAAGGTTGCCTTTTTAGACCCGCTGTAGTTTCGGCTGTGCGTTGTCTGTCAGTCACTCAGTCGCCAGAGGGGCTACTCTCTAAGTCTGTAGTTTCGGGCTTAGTTGCGGGCGTATTCCACTCCGTATCACCTAACCACTAAGAATTAATGACAACAAGATTTGTCAGTTACTATCAAATCGTGTTGTTATTCATTCTTAGTTCGGGTTCGGGATTAATCGTAAGGGCGTAGGTGATACGGAGAGATACGCCCGCAACTAAGCCCGAAACTACAGACTTCGGACTTAGAGAGTAGCCCCCCAGTAACGGAAGAATTTTATATATTAGAATAACCACTTATGTTTACATAATATACTCGTAGGTAAAACCAAGAATATTTCTCACTGAAGCTCCTAATGTTTTGAGCCGTCAGAAAAATGATCGCAATAAAGCATTTATTCACACTTCCGTCAGTAGGTATACATACTACCATTAGGACCATTATTATCACATTAATAGTTTTTGTGTAACAAACCATTCAAAACTAAAATATACTGTGAAATTTATAATTGCTCGATTTGATTTTTATTATATTTTTGATTCATAAAGCAAGCAATTTTTGAGAACCCGTGAAAATCGCGAATTTGTGTGTTGTTAAAACCAGGTTTTTGTATTAGTTTGGTGATATAAAAAGCAGCGTGAGTACGAGTACCTATTCCGGATTCGTACCCATATAAAGGTAGTATGTATAGTAGAATAATTTATTTAAATAACAAACTATATACACTTAAAATAGAAAATGAAACTCCTAACTATAATATGGCGTCAAAAAATTCGTCCGCATCGCTGTCGACTGGAAGTGAGCCCAAAAGACTGGCGGCATTGCCACGTTATATGGCAACGCTTATCCTAGTAGAATTGATACTAACATTATAAGAGAACGTAAATTATTGTAATATTTATTGGAAAGAGTCACCGCGGCCCTGGAACGCAAAGGGCATTTAGAAGAACGCGGATGGGTTTTAGTCAGCAAGAGTCTGACACTCCCACACAAATAGAAAACGTTAATTCGACACAGGCACAGCACAAGAAACACATAGTAAAAGACAACAACGATACTGTAAAATTGCGTTGAGCGTGCCCATACCAAAAGGGTTACCATCTCAGCGTTTGCTGGGCGTCACACAGCCATTTTAAGACCGATTTTCATATAACGTGGACCAGTACAAGACAACTACGTCATCATCACTTGCCTAGCCTTTTCCCAACTATATTGGGGTCGGCTTCCAGTCAAACCAGATTCAACTGAATACCAGTATTTTATTACGTAAAGCGACTGCCTACCAAACGTCCACAACCCACGGTACTTCTTGGCAAGACTGGAATCATTTTCTGGCTTCTGAGAGTTGGTAATGAATGCAACAGACCGACGGCTTGACGTGCTATCCGAGGCACAGCGGAGTCTCGGTATGTTACGATGGTTACCCATCCGCAGACCGACCTCGGCAAGCATTGCTTAACCTTGAAGATCGCAGCTGTTATTATTTAGCCACGAGCTCCTCAATACAAGACAAGTATCATTGATATAATCTCAAGTATTCATAATCCCAGTATTATTTAACTCGTGACGGTAACACCGCCACACTATTTTGTTACATTAGTCCGTGAGTGCAGGACATTCACCCCATCAGTGCGGTGCAAAAAGCTATAATACAGCAGTACACTCCGGGACACGAGAAAGGGTACAGTGAGGTTTAATGGCGGGTGGCGTTTTTAAAGGATGATAAATAGATTTTTAGTGAAGTGAATACTAATATTGAAAATGTGTTTTTTTAAGCGAATTAAATTGTAAAAATAAATTTAATTCTAATTTATCCAAAATTAGTTTTTGGAGGACTGTTATAATTTGCACTAAATTGCATCCTGTAATTATATTTTTCTCAAATACAATTCCTCGTTTATTTAAAACATACCAAGTTTTTAAACATTTTAAATCTTTGTATCTATTAACTTCGTTTTGGGTTTTTCCTTGTGAAGGCAGTTTCATAACATTTAAATAAAAAAATTAACAAAAAGTAGTTAGTATTGGAAACCGTATGGCCTTCAAAAGTAAATTTTAATTAACGATAGTAAAGGAATATTGCCGTTACCTTACCAGAGACACGGTTACATAACTGTAGCATATTTTTTATACTTACAATATTTCTAAGCTAGACACCAACCATGGGAAGTTTTAGTTACTGTCATGCTTAGCAGTAATATTTAAACTATACAATATGTATGATAGACTAGCAATTTATGTCTCCATAATGCAGTTACAACTTATTTAATTTACTATTGTTATGTCAAGCACTACATTTCTTTGACATAAAATAAAACTGTATATAACTGTAATATGTGTGTCATAAATGTAATATCAAGTACTAAGAGTTTAGTGAACTGTAAGCTCAAATTTATTATTAAAAAAAACATAAAGCAGACAAAAAGTTGATATTGTATCAATATTTTGATTTATTTATTTACATTGTTATTACATAGATAAATGGCTGTAGATTGTATCGGCTTTGCCAACAGTTTAAAAGCTTGACTTATGGTCGACATAATTGCGCAGGTGTATTGTACAAACAAAAAACTAAGTCAATATACGTAATTAATCATGATAGTAAGATGTACTTTGTTTTAAAGAGTAACCATTAAGATTTTTTACCAGTTATTCTCTGTTGTAATGACTCGCAATCACGTTTCAACACTCGTTACCAATTAGGATCGCCTCTTTATTAGGCCTGTTTTTCAAAGCTAACTCTTGGATATTTGAAACAGCCCTTTTGTTTGAAAGTAAGCTTTTGATTTTTTAAAAAAAAAAGTTACTTTAAACCGTTAAACAAGAGATTTTCTGAATCAAGATTGACAAACCTTCAAATCATGTATGTAATTTTTATCATTAGCATACTCAAATAAAATGTACTCAAAAAAGCTCTGATAAAGAAATTTATTATTTTAATTTTAAAACATTTCTATAAATGACAAACAGAACAAACAAGAACAACGAAAAATTAAGACAACACCGAAATAAAAAAAACGCTTAAAATAAAAGCTCCTACAAATCGTGCGTCAGTTATTCTCACCGGCAGTGTACACACCTTGTTATAAATCCTTGAGCATCAAGTCCAACTCAAGCATAACGGTGAGGAGCGCGTTATTAGCACGTGATACTCCGACGTGTACGGACTACGGGGTGAGCAGAGATACAGGTTGGACGTAATGAGAAGCAGGAACGTATGGAAATTTTTTTTTGCATGTATGTGTCAGACTGTGCATTTAAAAAGTACAATTTGTCAAGCTTTTTTCCAACAATGTTGGAGTCGGCTTTACCAGAACTTTATAGTAGCTGACCTGCGGAACTTCGTCGGCGTCGCTAAGGCTTATATTATTTTTATTAATGTTTTTATTAAATTTAAAAAAAAAATGTAAAGAAAAAGGAATTCGAGCTGATGACTTTGGATCAAATCTCCATTCGAATGGTAAGCATTTTTCTTGGACCCCAAGCTCCGAATTTTCCGTACGTACGTATGTAATCTTCTTCTTCTAATATAAAAATCTCGTGTCACAGTGTTTGCTATCGAACTCCTCCGAAACGGCTTGATCGATTTTTATATATTTTTTGTATATTTAGTTAGTCTGAGAATATGTCATAAGCTATTTTTTTTACCTTTTTAGGGTTCTGTACCCAAAAGGTAACCAACGGATCCCTATTACTAAGCCTCCGCTGTCCGTCCGTCCGTCTGTCTGTCTGTCTGTCAGCGGGCTGTATTCACAGATTGAGTATTTCTATTGCCGCTATAACAACAAATAATAAAAAATTAAGGTTTATGGTACGGAACCCTTCGTGTGCGAGTCCGACTCGCACGTGGCCGGTTTTTTTTTTAATTTTATTTTGAATGGCAAAACAACGTTGGCAGAGTCAGCTAGTTATACAGTATTATTAATTCAATTATGATCATGAACTTCAAAGATGTCTGACAGAGTTTAGATACTATCTCCACTGATTGCATGGGAACTTATTCAGGATGCCCATATCCGCAAACTGTGATGACCATTATTGACAAACGTAACGGATAGGTAGTTATTTTCCTCATAAAAATAACTAATTCTCACGAGCTATTTATAGTCCAAGATCCCAGAATATACGTTACTTATTTACTCAGTAAAAGTGTGGGATAGATTTTAGTATGTACTTTAAACATTTTCATTGGTTACCTACGTCTTGAATATATTTCGTAAAGCAAAGAAGTAGTGTTTGACCCTCCCAATTCTTGGCAGACTTCAGTTGTTCTTATTTACATCTGGTAAATAAACTATGGCTAAATGTCAGCCATATGAAGAGGACCTCGCTTGAGGTGGCAGCCAGCTGTAATTGCTCTGAGTAATTTTTCGTTTAAATATTTAGTTATATTCCATTTATTCATTTATATACCTACACTAGCTGACCCGCGCAACTTCGTCAGCGTCACAATTTTCATTACTGCTCCGCTCCTATTAGTCTTAGCGTGATGATATATAGCCTATAGCCTTCCTCGATAAATGGGCTATCCAACACCGAAAGAATTTTTCAAATCGGACCAGTAGTTCCTGAGATTAGCGCGTTCAAGCAAACAAACAAACAAACAAACTCTTCAGCTTTATATATTAGTATAGATACTATTTACATTTTTAAACATTTCTATGAAAAATACAAAAAACACTTAAAAATATAAAAAATAGTAGCCCACCGGTATCCGGAATAGGGTCCAATCTACCGATGGTCAGGGCTCCCGAGAGAGAAACCTCTTCACAATACGCGCCGTGTCCAGGAGTACTGGTTTTTGGATCAAGCCCTTGATCCAGCTGCCCAACGAGAGCCTCCTCAGATGTTGGTTGAGGCGAGGCTCTTGTCAATTATGCCATTGGCCGTCACGACTATCGGCACAATTACTGCTGTGTTCAGATCCTACATGTCGACAACCTCGCGAGCCAAGTCAAGATACTTCGTTTGTTTATCATTATTAATTTTTTTAATAATTAATAATTAGTGATTAGTCAGTCTGAGTCTGACATCCATTAAAATCAGCTTCAAGAAAAGTGAGTAATGTTTTTTTGTTGACTTTAATAATAATAATAAATTCATTTATTCAGGTAAATACAACCCATTACAACACAAAAATCATAAAATCACGAATCAAAATAAGAACAATAAATTAAAATCCCATCAATAAGTTAATAAATTAAATTTAACCATGCCAATAATTAAAAATTCAAAATGTCAGTAAATTTAATTTTAAAAAATGTCAATAAATTAAAAATTAATAAATTAAATTGTAAAATGTCAATAAAATTACATAAACTTTAAAAGGTCAATAAATCAAATAAATTAAAAATGACAATTTAATAACACACTAATTGTTATATCTACTGTGCATGCCTGTTAAATTGCTAATTGCTTTAGCACCATTAAATTGGCTGTTGACCTAGGCTAGGAGGTATGCGTACCTTCAAAATACAAACTAACACTACACTATCTCACTGTTACTGAGGGAATAAGTAACGTCTGGGGGCTCCGGTATCTTGGTCTATTATCTAGTTAATCCACGATTTGCAAAAAAAAAGTATGTAACGGGTGCAATCGCCGGATAGTTATTAAAACTGCGTTTACATCCTATAGATGTCGCCACATCGCCAATAACTGTTAGCGGCAAACTGGTATGATAAGTAGCCCTGTTCCTGTGCAAAAAAGTGAATCGTAGGGATTCTAAGACCTTTGAAGGAGTTCTTGGTTTAAGGACGCAATGTTTAATAATGTTGCATTCATGTATGCAACATTATTATCATTTTATTAGGGTTCCGAACAAAAAACGGAACCCTTATAGGATCACTCGGGTGTCTGTCTGTCTGTCCGTCTGTCTGTCTGTCTGTCCGTCTGTCTGTCTGTCTGTCTGTCTGTCTGTCTGTCTGTCTGTCTGTCTGTCTGTCTGTCTGTCTGTCCGTCTGTCACAGCCAATTATCTCCGGATCCACTGGACCGATTCTGTTGAAATTTGGTACACATGTGGACTTTAGTGTTGGGTCACAGAAGTCCATATGTGTACACGGACGCGTTACGTAAATTATTGAATTTGTAAAATGGGGGTCACTTTTGGGGGTCAAACTAGAAAATTAAAAAAATATTTTTTGAACAATATCGTGTGACATTTCAAATGAAAGGGCTTACTGTGAGGGTTTTAATTATATTTTTCACTAGTGGACGTCACGCGGTTTCACCCGCGTAGTTCCCGTTCTCGTGGGAGTACGGGGATAATATATAGCCTATGTTACTCCCTGATAATGTAGCTATCTAATGCTAAAAGATTTTTTCAAATCGGTCCAGTAGTTTCGGAGCCTATTCAATTCAAACAAACAAACAAATCTTTCCTCTTTATAATATTAGTGTAGATAATTTTAAAATAAATGGGTTTGAAGTTATTCAAGAAATTAGACGATAAATGACCATTCCCCCCCCCTTATCTCCAAAACTACTGAGCCTAAAATTTTGAAAAACAATGGAGATAATAGATCTTTACCTACAGATTACAGGAAAACCTATAAGAAGTCTATAGTGTTAAAATAACATATTAAAATTTTTTAATTCGTTCGGAACCCTTCGCACGCGAGTCCGACTCGCACTTGGCCAGTTTTCTTCATGGCGCACATAACATTGAATATACAGGCTGTTTTTTAAAGTGTGCCTTCATGGCCAAATCCGAAACTATGAGGAATATCGAAAAACACTGAAAAGAGTCTCGAGACCGATTTTGATGAATATTAAAACTGCATCATTGGATTTTTGACAAATTGTTGTTCCTACCCAGGAATCGAACCGGTTGATTTTGAAAAATAACACGCCCTGTATAATTACACCATCCGAAAGTGTACTCAATACGGATCAAATTTTGGGAAGTAATAACACATGGCAAGCTAAAGGAAAGAGCTAATTTTTACCAAAATACTTTTTTAGTTTTCAAAAAGAAAAATATCGACTCAATTTTTTTGTCAAAAATCATTGATGCAATTTTAGTTTTCATCAACATTGGGAACGAGAATCTACAACTGCATCGTTGCATTTTTGAAAAAATATCACTTACGGTTTAGAATTAGATAGGTAGCTTTTGTCAATAAATTTGAAACTCATTTGTTAAAAATAAGAGCTTTCGTTTAGTTTGACATGTGTTATTACTTCCCAGAATTTGATCCGTATTAGCTACACTTTCGGATGGTGTAATTATACAGGGCGTGTTTTTTTTTTTCAAAATCAACCGTTTCGATTCCTGGGAAGGAATAAAGATTTTTCAAAAATCCAATGATGCAGTTTTAATATTCATCAAAATCGAGCTCGAGACTCCTTTCAGTGTTTTTCGATATTCCTTATAGTTTCGGATTTGGCCATGAAGGCACACTTTAAAAATTCATCCTGTATAACTAAAACAAAACAGTTTTTAATCCACAATTAGGATTTCTTACAGTAAAATACAATAAAAATTGTAACCTGATGTAAACGCACAGGATCGATCGTTATGGCGACGTTTGGGGGAGGCCTATGTCCAACAGTGGACGTCTTTCGACTGATATGATGATGATGATGATAATATAATACAATAACAACTGCAATACAATTTGGCAGGATTGATGAATTGTATAGTGAAAACAAAGTAATAAATAAAAAAATATGCACATATAAATCCACAAATAAAATGCTCAAGAAACTATTGGAGACGTCTGTCTACTGTCCAAAATTTCAACTGCTAAAGAACCTGCGTTTATTAATTTTTTTTAGTTGGGTAAATGGTCATCAAATTAGGTACACACTGCTGAGTTTGTTGCGCTGTGTTCCACGCGCGCCTCATAGAGCTGTCAGCATAGAAGACGGGGCCCGCTAGGGCCAGTGCCTGCCGGGGTTGCGAAATCTGTTTGAAAGAGTCACCGCGGCTCTGGAACGCAAAGGGCATTAGGAGGAAAACGGATGGGTTTTAGTCAGTAAGAGTCTGACACTCCCTTCTGCTTCACCCAGAGCGGGAGGAGTCATTTGATGATTTCCCATCCTTTTGCAAAATAAATATCATTTATTATTTATGCGCTTATAAAGGAAATCACAGTAAGACCACATTCACTGTTTAATTTAATCGTTTAATCTTCATTTGCTCTCACACTTGACCGTGATTCTTTTCATTAGTGAAGCAGAGCACATCGAAAACATTCATTCAATCAAACCAGTTTACCTTTACCATTATTTTTAGAAATGTTAATCGACTTTCAACCTTATCTGTAAGAATATAATATCGTAAACTTATTAACTGAAGATCTTATTAACTTGGTCGTAAAACAATTACATATTTTGGTAATTTAAACTTATTCAAGTTTCAACTTTATGTTTGAAAAAGTAAAATCGTTTTTCAATTGTGCAACAGAAGGTTAAAAAACAGTGGGTATTCCCTAAATATGACTTCAAAGAACAAGCAACAATGACGGTCTAGTTCAAGTTATAATATCTTAGTAATTAGTGGTTTTAGTAAGACAATAACATAGATAATAATATCTGACAGATAAAATAAACTAGCATCAACGGCGAATTTTTAGCGTTGTTCTTGATGGAAAAACTTTATTCTGGGTTACTAACATTGAATGAGCCCCGAGTATAGATTTTAGAAGATCTCGGTAATCAAAATTAATCAAGGTTGACTTCCATACGAAGAGTTGTGCTGTAACATTCAGAGATTTGTGAAATTTCCAGATTCTCCTACCTTCTAAATATCTCGTCAACGTGGTACTTTGGAGCACCATGTTGCTATCATTTTCTGTTTGCTTAAGTGTCCTCTTTCCATATTTTTTAGATCGTGCGCTGCAACTTTAAAAAAAAGTAGCTGCGGTAAAGCTATGCCAGTTCGCATAGAAAAAAGTTTGAACCATGTTTGAACCCCTTTCAACTGTTCACCAATTACGTTTCATAAAATACAGCGCGCAGGGAAACAGTGGGATGGACGGATAGACAACGGAGAGCCGGAGGCTGACAAATAGGGTTCCCTTGGTGACCCTTCGAGTATGGAACCTACAATAGAGCTTAAAGAAAACAGTACCTACATCACTAGTTCAATACACCCTCAAAATCACTGACCTAACACAAATGCCACACAAAACACCGTCAAAAACCCCCAAGAACCATGCCCGTGAAAACCTGATACCGAACAAATTCCCATCAGGCCGCAATCATAATAAAACTTATAATTATCACTGTGGACATAAATATGATACCAAATTAGGTACATAGAGGACCGAGCCAGTTTTAAAACGGCATGGGAAACTAGTCGGAGCGGTCCGTCAGACTGTACTTGGGGATTGGGGCCACAGAGAGAGCGGGAGAGGAGCTTCCATGAATTTTCTTTGGACGTTCTTCTCCATGATCAAGTTTTGGAGCGTGCAAATATCTTCAATTTACAAACTAACTGACCGGCTCACTGTTTGTTTCAAATGAATAGGCTCCGAAACTGCTGGGCCGATTTGAAAAATTCTTTCAGCAATGGATAGCTACATTATCAGGGAGTAACATAGGCTATATTTTATCCCCGTACTCCCACGGGAACGGGAACTACGCCACTACTTTTAGTTTTAATAAATTTTACATCTGTCTGTTTTTGTGCGAGTCCCAAATAGACATTTTTCTTTCTTTCTTTCTTTCTTTAAGTATGTGCGGCAACATGTCTATAATCCCAGACCGTCTCATCATGATTTAATGACTGTTTGGTCTTTTTTTAGGGTTCCGAAAAAAGAAGGAACCCCTTATAGGATCACTCGGGTGTCTGTCTGTCTGTCCGTCTGTCACAGCCAGTTTTCTCCGGATCCACTGGACCGATTCTGTTGAAATTTGGTACACATATGGACTTCTGTGACCCAAACACGGACGCGTTACGTAAATCATTAAATTTTTAGTATGGGGTCACTTTTGGGGGTCAAACTAGAAAATTAAAAAAAAAAGTTTTTTGAACAATATCGTGTGACATATCAAATGAAAGAGCTTACTGTGAGAAATTTAATTATATTTTTTTCATAATTTTAATATAAATGGTATTGAAGTTATTCAAGAAATTAGACGAGAAATGACCGTTCCCCCCCGTTATCTCCGAAACTACTGAGTCTAAAATTTTGAAAAAAATGGAGATAATAGATCTTTGCCTAAAGATTACAGGAAAACCTATTAGAAGTCTGTAGTGTAAAAATAACATGTTAAAAAAATTAAATTCGTTCGGAACCCTTTGCACGCGAGTCCGACTCGCACTTGTTTTTCGTTTAGTTTTTCAACACATAATAATAAACTTCACAAATAAACATAACACCTATCCGAAACCTTTAAAGGATTATGTGACAAAGTCGAGGAAGCAGGCTCGCTACACATCATCCTATACTAATCTATAAAGCTGAAGAGTTTGTTTGTTTGTTTGTTTGAACGCGCTAATCTCAGGAAGTACTGTACAAATAGGAAGTGAAGTACAAATAGGAGCGGATCAGACGAAGTTGCGCCGGTCAACTAGTGTTGCATAACTCAGGTAAACTTATACCTAGGTACTTAAAACTTAAGTGATATCACCAGTAAAGTAATACTTTTTTAAGTTAAATTTACATTTTTTATATATATTGGTAACAATATTTTTGACTACATTTTTAGTCTAGAATCGTGTTTAGTGTATAAGTCGCTTTAGCGACTGCCGAGCATGACCGCACGGGGTCCGGACCGGAGTTTGATATTCAGCTAGGACTCAGTGTTTAGAATTTCTGACCATACTGATTGTAAAAGGCTTGCCCTCTGTGACATACAAGACGATAATCATGTGGCTATACTGCACACTTCTTCTTTTTTCCTTAGGCCGCGATTACATTATACATCTCTGCATTTGACGCAACCAGCGCTGCAGCGGCGCGTTCAAATGCAGAGATGTATAATATATCTGCCCGCGCCGCTGAGTTCGTGTCCGGGGCCTTAGGGTTATTACAAGAGAGAAGATTTTAATTTCTGATATCTTCTGCAAGCAGCGTCGTCTTAAGAGCGATTATAAAAACCTAACCGCCAATCGCTTCCCAACCGCTTCTCTAGTGGCCCCACAGCCCGCTCCTTATTTGTCTACAGCGATCGAGTACAGTTACCCGCAATATTATCCAGTCGCTCACAATAGGTTTAATCGTGCTATACAGTCGTGAGCCACAGTCGACGACAGAACCGTTCAAAAGTATTATTTTTGGTTTCAAAATCGTGATGGTGCAGTAATATTACTTTTTTGAAGTTTTTTCTTTTACAAGATGATTGGGTCGGATGTTTGATTTGAGGAAAGATTGTTGCACTGAGAAATGTTGAAAAGTTGAAAATATTTTAATATGGTAGGCGCCAAATAAACTTGAAATAAAGTACTATCTTTCCCTAATAGCTCTTCGTAGACACCCGAACAATAAATTATGAACCATTTTTCATTACAATAGAACGTAAAGGATCACGATAGAAGTCGATTTAGGATGCCGCCACAAGAAAAACCAACAAAGCAAATCAACATCGCAACTAGAAAGAACCGCAACGCCATCTATCCAACTAGAAGCGAACTACTATGTCGAAATCCTGCATCGCGCAATCAGAGTTTACCGTACGGAACATATGCATATTACCGAATATCAACTAAAAGGCAGTTGCCCGCCAGGCACAACAACCGCCTGGCGGAAGATCCTCCCTTTTCTTTCTTTTGGAGGTGTGCGGGACTTTACTCTCTGTACTGCATATTCTCCATACACATTTATCTGGCGCCTACCATAGCTTCAAAAACTAATCTTACCATGGGGTATGTTACCCAGTAACTGGGTTCTGGTGGTCAAAGTCAAATAGTCAGTCGTTCCATGTAAAATACTGGTACTCAGCTCCATCCGGATTGACTGGAAGCCGATCCCAACGTAGTTCGGACAAGGCTTGTCAGGTTTATTGTTCCTGTCGAGCTTTGAGCGGTTTTTCTTTTTTAATAATTTGGACTCAGGAAACAGTAGGAAGAAAGTATAAGCCAGAAATGAAAGATAATCTTCTTCCTCTTATTTATTTATTTATATATACTTTATTGTACACCAAAATTAAAATACATTAAAGAAACCTTAAACTAAAAAATATACAATTGGCGGCCTCACGCATTCCGCGATCTCTTCCAGGCAACCTGGAATGGATAGAGATAGCCTGGACACGAAATGGGGTTGCACTTGGTGCTAATATACAGTTAAAAATTTTTTATAGAAAAATAGCAATACAATATACTAAAATAGATACACAAATACATACATATTAAATATACATATTAATTAAAAAGAAAATAAATGATAATTCTTCTTGGTTACCTTTTCAGATTGCAGTTAGGATTTTAGAGAATAGTATATGAAAGTACTACCAGCACTGAAATGAATGCCATGTAATACTATGTAACCCAGTATATACGTTGCCATTTTTGTCGTCTTACGACAGCAGCCCACTTCATCCGTCCAATGACCACTACACATTCATTACAAAACAAATATATTTATAATAATTTTTATTTACTTCAGGTACCAATCATCCATGTTTAAAATTCGCACACATGTCAAATTAAAATTTAAAAAAAAATACACAAAAATAAAATTGAAATTAAATTTTAACTGAATTCAAATTAAATTAACTAAATAAAATCATATAAAAATAATTTCATCATTAAAATAAAAATCAGAATGAAATTATAATCAAAAATTAAATCAAAAGTAAAATTAAATTAAAATAAAAAATTTAATTAAAAACAAAAAAATTATGAACATTTGGATTATTTAAAAAATTAAAATATTATTCATTATCATGACGCATGACGTAGTTTAAAACATCCAGGAGAAAGCGTAGTCCGAGCCTTGTGTTCCAAGGACGACGCGGAATGAAACGGTGACATTGTTTTGATACGTAAACATTATTAACAGGGTGTTTCATAATTGTAATGCATAATTTTTATTTTTATTGTATCTATTATCTTAAAGAATTATTTTTTAAAATCACGCCTAGAGGTAGTTTATGTCAGGGATATTAAGTGGGCCGCTTTTGTAAGATGACTTAATGGCAACGTGTATAAGCACCTAGTCACCTTGCTAGCTTGGGTTTGCGGCTACTAACTTTGGAGGGATGCGGAAGAGAGAGTAAAGTCCCGCACACCTCCGTTGTAAAGGGAGGATCCTCCGACTAGACCGTTGTTGTGTCTGGCGGGCTACTGCCCGATATTATTATGATTTATTTATTATACACTTTATTGTACACCAAAAGTATGAACAAAAAGGAAACTTAAAACTAAACACATACAATAGGCGGCCTTATCGCATTCCGCGATCTCTTCCAGACCACCTGGGATGGACAGTATTTGCCAGGACATGAGATGGGGCTGATATTCGGGCTGATGTATATGTTCAAATCGCTCGGTAAACTCTGCTTGCGCGATGCAGGATTTCTACGTAGTAGTTCGCTGCCAGTTGGATAGATGGCGTCGCGGTTCTTTTTGTTGCGATGTAGATTTGCTCCGTTGGTTTTTCTTGTGGCGGCGTTGATGCCGCTACAGGGTTTGTGGCTACTAACTACCCTTGAAAAACTTAGGTTACTCGTGAAAGCTATTTTAATACACCTCTGAACTTCAGTAATGACACCGCAATTTCTTAAAGGATTCCTATTATCAGTTTCATGATTTGTTTAATCAGATAACTCCTAACGAGGTACAGTCGGAACTTCTTTTTTAAATTAAACTTTTTTAATCTGTGATCTTTTCAAACGCTTTTGGAAAGTCATCGTCTGGTTCTGGTAGTTAGAGACTAGTTTGTGCACGCGATTTTGGGTCGTGACTAATCTTAAGTATTTTTAGTCAATGATTTTTGGGTAATTGGGACTTTTTACATGAGATTTACTTGTAAGTGGCTCACAATTAAATAATAGCCTCTTCTCATTCTTTCCTTCTTCAGTCCGTCCCTCATTACTGAGGATCGTGGTCCCTGCAAGCGGACAATCTGTTTCCATAGATTCCGGTCCAAAGTTGCCATCACCACCTGCTGGAATTTGCTTGAGGACGTAGCTTCTTTCACTTGGTCAGACCATCGTGTTGGTGACCTGTCACGTGCTCTCTTTCCTTCGGTATTGCTAACAATTACCAGTTTTTCATTCTTTCCTAGTTCATCGGATTAATTCCTGGAACTTGCGACTTAACAATACTAGTCAGACGGGTCGATCAACAAGGTTAAGCATCGCTTGCCAAAGTCTAGCTGTGGATGGGTGACCATCATTTATATACTGAAACTCCTAAGTACTTTGGAAAGTGCGGTCCTGGCTTTCATTGGATCTTTGACAGTGATTACGGGCGTATACCCGTAATCACCGTCTTGGCAAGTTTCATTGGGATGGACCATTTGAACGAAGTACATTTAACGAATTTATGCGGATTTTTGAAGCCCCATCTAGGGTTGACAATCCTCTGTGAATCCATTTTTTATTCAGTAACAGCTTCTTCTTCTTCTCGTGTGGCAGTAAGGTCTAACGACCCCACACACCCTAGTATCAGAGTTCCTAAACCGCCTCAAGGGCCTCTGACATAGTTTATTTGACGACCGCCATTTGGCAGCCGGGAACACCGGCTTCCGAAGCACGGAATCATCTTTTTATCAGACAATCAGGTTATTCAAGCCTGTAATTTCCTAGCGAAACTGGGAACAACTTTACAAAGTACGCTTCCCGTGGGAATCGAACCCACCGGGTCAACGGTCATTTTTTTATTTTTATATTTAACAAGGCAACCGCCTAAACCACCCGAGGCCACAGTGACAGCTTATAAAATCTTTCTCATTTTTATCCTTACAAAAAGCACCACTAAACATCTTATAACGTTAACGGTAAAAACTGAATTACATAATTAATCAAATGTCAATCAAATTTAATGGTCGTCGCTCCATATAAAACGTTATGTCCCTCATTAATTCTTGACAGGTGCGAATTAATAAAGATGCTGCATACTTACATACATTATGGGAAAGTGGGTAAAGCCCAGCTGATTATGACGTGTCTGGCATGCGAGGAATTTCAATTCTATATCCACCCATTAGGCTGACTGTCCACTGGAGCGGAGCTGTGCCAATATCAACCAATAGAATCGCATAAAATCTCCGCTCCGCTTTAGTGGACAGGGATATGCATTTCATACAAAACCAGGAAGCGGAGCGTTGAAACGGAGTGGGGAAGCGAGGCGGGAAAGCGGAAAAAACCGGCCGCGGGCGCTTATATTACTCGTCGCGTAAACTCGGCCTAGCTCCGCACAGTCCGCAACGCCGCTCCGTACTTCTTCACTCCGCATCAATGGACTGACAAAGTCCGCAACTTCGCTCCGCATTACTCCTTTGCTCCGCTTTCTTCGCGCCAATGGAGATACACCCTTAAGATCCCATTTATATTTGAAAAGTTCTCGCAAAATTCTTTATCATCAGTCGTTCATCACTCTCTTACTCATTCCGTTCATTTAGTTTAGGTCGTCGGAACATGTGTTCCTCCATACTTCTCTTTTAGTCGTTCTCGTTTTCACTTATTTAAAGCCCGTGTAAGAGAAAGAGCCTAACTTCACCAAAAATTAAACCTCTATTTCGCAACACACAACACTATAATCTAAAAACCGTTATAATCCGAAAAAAAACAGTATGAAACAAACCGAAAACTAATTAAAGAATAACGCATAAAAGTTAAAACAAACAGTGTAACCACAAAACAAAATAGATACAGAAGGTCGGCTTCATACAACGAGTGCGATCGCGCACACATAGATACGCTTCACGTACAGCGAGTGCAAGCGCATTGCGCACATATCTGTCTATGCGTACGTGCATTTTGGTTATTTTGAAGGGTTCATTTCTATACATATTATAACAGCCACTAGGATCGATCTTCAATTTTAAACAACGCTTGCCGAGACGGTCGGTCGATTAAAGTCCGTCCATAAAATAGAGACACGCGTAAGACCAAGATCCCTCCGTGCCTCGGCAAGCATGTTAAGGCTGCTCTCTCGAGAAATGCTTAAAAACAGCGTGCAGATGAAGCAACTTTTCGTCGGCATTTACTGAGAAATTACATCTGAAAAAAATAGGTAGTAATCTACATGATATGATACGTAATTTGGTTTAGCCAGATTTTATGTATCGGTATCACATAATAAGAAAAAAAAAAACACCAAATCACCTCCAAATCGTTGAGATGAAACCATTTTGCTCCTTCATTTATTAACAAAAGTCTAAAACAAAATATCGACTGTTTTGCAATACAAACGAAAATAACTTGGTTTTGTTACTTTTTTAAAAAGGGTGTTATTTTTTTTATAATAAATTAAAAATGCGGGTAGCGGAGTGGCGCGTAGAGGAGTAGTTAGCTCGGTTTGTATGCACAAGGTCATTGGCATGTATACAAGCCTTAAGCTGTTCTTCCGATTTCTCACATAAAGCCTGAAAACCCGGCGTCGAGTTTGACAAAGGGTGACCCAGTAAGTGGTTTGCAGCAGTCGCTTTATGTAATCATTTTGCATATAGCTAAGGTTTGATTATCCCTGCCAAAGTCTACGTTTCCTGATAGCTACAACCAGGAGGTCTTTAAGTCAAGAACTCTATGCAAGCGTACTGCATCGTCGACCACATCATCATTTTACATCAGCTGAGACCGCGGTAAACTCGAGCCATTCAATAATAAAAAAACTGGCCAAGTGCGAGTCTGACTCGCGATCAAAGTGTTCTGAACCAATTTAATTTTTAACATGTTATTTTAACACTACTGACTTCTTATAGATTTTCCTTTAATCTTTAGGTATAGAAATATTATCCACATTTTCTTTTTTCAAAATTTTTGGGCCCTATAATTTCGGATATAAGGTAATGGTGTTTTTTGGTCTAATTTCTTGAATAACTTCAAAAATATTTACTTCAAAATTATGAAAAAAAAAAAAATTAAAATCCTTACAGTAAGCCCTTTCATTTGATATGCCACACGATGCAGTTTGAAAACATTTGGGGTTTACTTTTGGGGGTCATTTTTTTTTTATTTTACCCCCAAAAGTAAACCCCCGTGTTTTGGTCACAGAAGTCCATATGTATACCAAATTTCTACAGAATCGGTCAAGTATATCCGGATAAAACTGGCTGTGACAGACGGATAGACAGACAGACAGACTCCCGAGTGATCCTATAAGGGTTCCGATTTTTACGGATGTTCGGAACCTTAATAAAGCTGGAAAACTTTGGGCTCGATGATTTATGGACCTGGCCTTCTGTACCTATCTTTTCTGTGGTATTGCCAAGTTTAAGGTCAACGTACACAAACAATGGTTGTTTTGTTACGCATGCGTTACGCCCGGCCGAACTGCAGCTCGCAAGGGCGAATGGTATAATGTGTGAGGTAATTTTTAACCAATTGCTGCGGAACGGAGTGGTAGTGAATCTTCGGAGGTCGAGGTTAAGGTGCTTGCTGCGATCAATGTGAGGATGGTCGACGAGTTTTCTTACTGGTGACGTGACGTCATCATCAATTAGTATTTGGTTCTTCTGTGTTTAATATCGCTGCCGGATCCAAGACTGTGGAATCGTTTCTCGAATATTCGTTGAACTTCACGGACTTTCTGCTCTTCTGGTCGTATTCATACTCACTCCACCCTCCACCTAAGTTTACACAGTGATGTGTACCGGTCTATTCTGTGAAGCGAACTGTCATTCCATCTTGTACACATGGATTGACAGCTCACTTCACTTTCACAGTTCACTTCACTTATGGCTGCTCTCTCGAGAAATGCTTAAAAACAGCGTGCAGATGAAGCAACTTTTCGTCGGCATTTATTGAGAAATTACATCTGAAAAAATAGGTAGTAATCTACATGATATTATACGTAATTTGGTTTAGCCAGAATTTATGTATCGGTATCACATAATAAGAAAAATAATCACCAAATCGTTGAGATGAAACCATTTTACTCCTTCATTTTTTAACAAAAGACTAAAAAAAATATGTACTGCTTTGCAATTTAAAGGAAAATAACTTGGTTTTGTTACGTTTTTTTAAATATGTGTTTTTTTTATAATTAAATAAAATGCGGGTAGCGGAGTGGCGCGTGGAGGAGTAGTTATCTCCGTTCATATGCACAAGGTCATTGGCATGTATACAAGCCTTAAGGCTTGATAAGCAGTAGATATTTTTTTTTAGACTTTTGTTAAAAAATTAAGGAGTAAAATGGTTTCATTTCAACGATTTGGAGGTGATTTAGTGTTTTTTTTTTAATTATGTGATACCGATACATAAATTCTGGCTAAACCATATTACGTATCATATCATGTAGATTACTACCTATTTTTTTCAGATATAATTTCTCAGTAAATGCCGACGAAAAGTTGCTTCATCTGCACGCTGTTTTTAAGCATTTGTCGAAGGAGCAACCTTAAGCTTACACAGTGATACTCTTACAGAATCGCACTGCTGTTGCCCTCACGTTCACTACTCCTTCGAAGCAGCCTATGGACCTAGATAGATTAGGGATTGGTTCCAAACACTGTTAGTATTCATTTCTTATCTCTTATCGTCACAAAATAGTGCAGTATTATTGAGTACAAGTAGTTGGCCGGATTTCGGTATCTTCTAATAGAATGTTTTTATTTCACACCGGAGTCCATAGAGTTAGTAACAATTTTACTTAAATTCTAGTGTTAGAAGGGTACAGACACAGATAAAAATATACAATTAACATTCAGCGTGGAGCCGCATCCATCTCCGCAACATCGGGGAATCCACCGATCTGCGAATACACTGAGAATACTATTGGTGCTGCCGCGAACACGAGTCATCAGGGATGCACACTTTTCTAATAATGGCGGCAAAACCATCAATATTATTATTATCCGCAAACATCTCTGACGCACTACCCCGCCACGGCAGCCGCAGCAGCACCCTCAGTGCATTATTATATTAAAGGAGCCTTTCATCGAGAACCCCATTCCTCCGTCTTACGGTACTAGTATTAAGCTTTAATAGCAAAATCCCATACATACACATTCAGCCCACCACTGCTAAGGCACAGGCCTCCTCTTTATGAGAGGAAGGGGGCTGTGATTCACCACGCCCGGTGTGGATTGACACGGCCACGAGGAAGTGGTGACGGGCGAGCGTTTTGGGGGACTGTCTTTACGTAAACGTTGACGTTCAAAAAGTGGGACTAATTTGTATAAATGAGTTTTGAATGTCGATGTCGAGAGTTCGGTACTGTTACCAATGAGTCACTCGGAGCCACTAGTGCTGTGAATCCCATAGGTCCCTTGAGTTCACTAGCAAGAAGTCTATACAGGGTGTTCCAAGAGTGGGTGGTCATATTTAAGGTTGGTGTTCTGTAGCTGCTATAATACAAAGACACAACATCAAAATAAAACACATATTTATATTTTCAATAATATAAACCTGACCGCAAAAAAATAATAAAAAGAAAAAAACACTTTATAACCAGTCTGATGCAGTTGGTGGCATCTTTTTTAGTTCAATCACAGATTCGATGCCACTAACTGCATCAGACTACTAGAAAAGTTATTTTTTTTACGTTTTAATCGTTTTTCGAGGTCGGGTTTTTTTAAAAAGAGTCAGTATTTTTACCCAACTGCCAAGGAAGGGTTATGTTTTTCGCGCGTATCTTGTATGTATGTTTGTTTGTTTGTTAATTTCTTTATAACCTCGTACCTTCCAAACGGCTGAATGGATTTCGAGTATTAAGTTTTCGTTAGATTTATTTCAAAATGTCAAGTGTGTTTAGATAAAATTAAATAAAAGCAATATGGCGGATTTTGAGTGCTAAATTGTAAGTCCTTAATATATTTTCTTTAACCAAACTTTTCGAGTAGGGTATAAAAATGAAGGAAATTAAATGGAGGTTACAAAAAGATATATAAGACATATATTTTAATTCAATTGAAAAACAGTTTTCGTTTATAAAAGTGTCCCGGTTAAATTTATTGCAGTCGGGTTTCTTGATTTTTCAAATTTGCTACTTGTTTGATATTGTATCTTTACCTTACAGCAGCTACAGAACACCCTCCTAAAATATATCCACGTCATTCTAGAACACCCTGTATAGTGTCTGGTCCAGTGATTATAAACGCGACTGCTAAACAAGGGGCGTGGATTTTATCTAAAGTCGAGCGAAGTATTAATAAGCATTCCTCAGTAGCAGCCCGTAATATAAATTTATGCCCAGTTAATGGCAATAAACTGACTCCTATTACAAGGGTAGTAAAACATAATTGGAGGAACGTAGCGTACGCTATACATCTTTAACATCGAAAGCAGTGAGGAGGAACAAAAAAATTGGCCAAGTGCGAGTCGGACTCGCGTGCGTTTTCCAGTTTGTCCCCCAAAAGTGACCCCCATGCTCAAAATTTATTTATTTGCGTAACACGTCCGTGTTTGGGTCACAGATATTCATGTGTACCTAGTTTCAACAGAATCTGTCCCGTAGATTCGGAGGAAATTAGCTGTAGGTAACAAACGGACAGACAGACACCCGAGTGATCCTATAAGGATTTCGTTCTTACGTATGTTCGGAACTCAAACTCAAACAAATATTCATGAAATTGAAAAACAAACAAAGAAAGTAGTAAGTAGTATGACTTGAGCACGTCGCACACAAACATGGTGACCAAAATAGTAGCAAATAACACTTTAAAGGTGGATACAGACATTGCGAGGCATGTGTCGCGCACGCCTCGCAACGCACACGTTTCGATGTAAAGCCTGCGTAACACATGCCTCACCACGACTATGAACGCCCGCACATTGCGAAGCATGCGATGAGCGCCGAGCGCTGCGCATGCCTTGCGATGTCTGTATCTACCTTAACACGTCAAATCTATTCTAATATATAAAGCGGAAGAGTTCGTTTGTCGTTTGTTTGTTGAACGCGCTAATCTCAGGAACTACTGGTCCGATTTGAAATTTCTTTCAGTGTTAGATAGCCCATTTATCGAGGAAGGCTTATAGGCTATATACCGTCACGTTAAGACCAAGAGGAGCGGAGCAGACGAAGTTGCTCGGGTCAACTAGTCTACTCTAATATTATAAAGAGGAAAGATTTGTTTGTTTGAATTGAATAGGCTCCGAAACTACTGGACCGATTTGAAAAATTCTTTTAGCATTGGATAGCTACATTATCAGGGAGTAACATAGGCTATATATTATCCCCGTACTCCCACGGGAACGGGAACTACGCGGGTGAAACCGCGTGACGTCCACTAGTAATATATAAAGCGGAAGAGTTTGTTTGCTTCTTCGCTTGTTTGAACGCGCTTATCTCAGGAACTACTGGTCTATAGGCTATATATCATCACGCTAAGACTAAGCGGAGCAGACGAAGTTGCGCGGGTCAGCTAGTGAAACTATATAAAGCCGGTGTTTCCTAGCTGACTTCCCTAAGAAGAAACACCGTAACTAACTCGGTTTAAGTCTCTTTTAAAGTCCATGCATTGATGAACATCATATGAGAACGGCAAAGGGCCACACAGGATTGACTGGACCTGTTCAGACATTGCAAGCATTTGTAAGTTATCGCGTAGCTCAACTTAGAACTTTATAGACCTCAACGATCCAACGAACATTACCGAAGTAAAGACATTTGGGTTGGCCGCATAAAGTACTGAAACTGCAAGACAATGGTGTAAAATTGTTATTCCGTATTAGCTCCGTAGCTGGGAAAATGCTAGGCAGGCATATGCCAGCTACAGCTAAATCGGATTCAGTTGAATACCAGTATTTTACATGAAGCGGCTGCCTAGAAAGAAAGAAAACAAGTTTATTTGGCACACACAGATACACACAATGTAAGTACAAATAAAAAGGACACTTAATTCTAAATCAATTACATTGTGTGCCCCGCGGCTGCGCCAAATAGGTCCAGTTCAGCAAAATGCCAGACAACTAGGAGCTGCCTGAAGCTGGCTTTCAACTGAACCTTACGTTGAGTATACGGATTTGAATCAATTTTACAACCGTCCAGACCCTACCAGACCTCCACAACCCAGTATCTAGATAACACGGTACTTCTTAACAAGACTAGAGTCAGATTTACAGGCTTCTGACAATCCGTGACGACTGTCAAAGATCTACAAAAGACATCTGGGGTCAACGGATTAACGTCTTTCCGAGGCACGGAGGAGTCTCGGTATGGTAAGATGGTCACCCATCCACAGACCGACCTTGGCAAGCGTTGCTTAACCTTGAAGATCGACCCGTGCGGCTGTTATTCATTAGCCACGAACCCCTCCTATTTTAATAAACGGAAATAAGATAGGGTCACCAACACAATATCACCCGCGAATGACCATTTCATAATACCGCATGATAAACATCGTTTGACCTTATCTACAAAGAAATCAGTTACTGACTCTGTCCGAAGTATTTATAGATGAATAACTACACGTATTGCATAACGGTTATTTATAACCGAAGTTATTGACCGAGCATTTCTTTGTTACACTGTTTGTTAGCTAATCGGTCGTTTAGAGGTTAGGTTAGGCGGCTGCTGCATTGGGTTTGTCGCGGGTGCACGCGGTTTTTAAGAGCCTAAGTAAATAATTTCGTGGCGCGATTTAGCATCCCTCTCCCCGAGCGCACCGCACGCTCTCCTCGTACTCCAGCATCAAAAGTTTAAAAAATCGAATATAGCGACACTCCGTCAACTAATTCAAACCGCCAAATAATGCAGGGTTACTCGCAAGCAAATTATATTAACATATATCGATACTCTTATTAACAACCTTTTTAAAGAAAGAAGAAAATAAATATTCAAAGTAGACAAATAGTAAAGTTATTCGTGTTATATCATCATCTGCCTAGCCTTATCCCAACTACATTCTGGTCGGCTTCCAGTCAAACCTGATTAATCTGAATACGTATTTTACGTAGAGCGGCTGCCTACCAGACCTCCACGTCCTCAACCTATTAACTGGATAACACGGAACTTCTTGACACGGCAGGAGTCAAGTTTATTGGCTTCTGACTGCCAAAGATCTACAAATGACAGCCGAGACCAACGGCTTAACGTGCTTTCCGAGACATGGAGGGAACTCGGTGTGTTTAGATGGTCACCCAACCACAGACTAACCTTGGCAAGCGTTGCTTTACCTTGAAGATCGACCCGTGCGGCTATTATTCTTCAGCCACGAGCTCCTCCATGTTTCGTTCGTGTTATGTAAAGTGGTCAAATTGGATGTTCAACTTTATTTTGCCACCAAGCTAAGGCCAAGGATTGCAGTTCAAAGACCGCCATTTTGTTTTTGAGAGTTTTCAAGACATTGATCATTACATTAACTTCATTCGAAAGTTCTAATGCAATTGAAGAACTTCCAAATCATATTCATCGCTGATGGTATGTAATAATGTAAGAGCCTATGCACACGGCGTATTTTTACCGCGCTGACGACGCACGTATTGCGAACGCGGGTCCACGGCGTTATAGGTAAAGGGACCAAAAAGCAGATCGTCGCATTTGCATCGATTCAAACGTGCGTACAAAGCGATACGAATGCGCGCGACAAGCGCATTAAAAGTACGTGTGTATCGAGTTTGTTTATTAAGAGGGGACTCTAGTCCCGAGGAATTTGATAAATAGGTATTTAAAGAAACTATTGCCGATGCGTCGCACTGTGCCCTGTCAAATAAAGTGCGAAAACGACAACTGCATCAGTGGCTTTTACCTAAAAAAACTTTGACCAAAAGACGTTTTGTATTCCGCTGTTTTATTCTTCAAAACTGGACTGATGCATAAAAATTATGTATCAAAATATAGAAGAAGACTACATCTATGCTCTTATTATTTTCTATTTTGATAAAAACTTATCAAATTTGTCTGATAGTCGTCTGAACATGGCGGTAAAAACGGGTTGTTTTTTCGGGTTTTTAGATAGTCATAATTCTTTAAGTAATTATGTTTTAGAAAAAAAAAATGATAGAGGCACGTATTAATTCGATCTAGATTTTTTGTGATTTTTAGGTGTCAAGGGACACCCGGATGGAACGAAGTTCGAAGAAGTAATTAGCGAAGGAATTGTAATATTTTTTTTGTTTTTTTTTTAAGTTATAATAATATTTTTTTTATTATTATCAATTATAATGTAATATAAACTTAATCAGTAGGCTCAATTTTAGACCCTACCCACCCTACCTACCCTACCCACCGTACCTACTTTACCTACCCTGCCTACCCTGTCTATTCTGCCTACCCTGCCTACCCTGTCTACCCTGCCTACCCTGCCTACCCACCTACCCTGCCTACCCTGCCTACCCACCTACCCTGCCTACCCTGCCTACCCACCTACCCTGCCTACCCTGCCTACCCTGCCTATCCTGCCTACCTTGCCTACCCTGCCTACCTTATAAATATAATGTAAACAGAAATATAAAGACGAAACGAAAATAACTGGCTTGCTTTCTATGAGAGAGAGAGAGACAGCCAGAGAAACACGCGCACGTCGCACGGCTTACAACTATAGCAAAAAGTGTCGTTACAACTTTTCGTGAGAACTTTTTCTGTCTAGCACTTCCGTCTTTCACAACGCGCGATAAGGAACTTTGTTCCAAAAATCATAGCTCTAGCAGCGGAATACGTTTGTATGGAGAAAGGCCCAAGAGTTACCGACTAGAGTCCCCTCTTAATTGTCGGAGAAAGGTGTGG
This sequence comes from Lacanobia wlatinum, assembly GCA_947578705.1. NCBI lineage: Eukaryota > Metazoa > Arthropoda > Insecta > Lepidoptera > Noctuidae > Lacanobia > Lacanobia wlatinum. Next base: position 17,937,100 of record OX388046.1, on the reverse strand, counting down.
GGGAGAGACACTGCATGGTTTACTTGTCACTCACACGACATCCGATAGCAGTTTGAATTTTTCCCCCATCTTTTTTTATGATTGGGGAAAAATTCAATGTTTTAAAAGTTGTATTAAAATGACCATCACTCAATCTTCTTTCGCTCGTGAATGGGTTAATCCAATAATGTCGCTTATTTTTTATACTTTCAGTAATAAAGCCAGCGTAAGCAGTGCTGTCTCGTCAGACTCCATTTTACTACTGTTGAGGAGTCTGGTGAAAACACAGAGATTTCTGTATAAAAATACATACGCGCGACTGCAGCGCTTTTATACCGTCTATCGCCATATCAGCGCGTTTGTATCGATACAAATAGGTCTACGATTACAGCGCCACAAAATTTTTGTATGCAAAAATTAACCATCGGCGCCTGAACTTCATTTAAAGCGCGTTAGCACGCATCATCACGATCGGTCGATCGATGAGGCCTTACACACGATAGGCTTCTCGCGATTTTCAGCAAAACGGTAAGTTTTATCATAAAATTAGTTCAGACAAATATTGCATATCAGATAAATAATTATCTATAAAAATGGCTAGATACTTTTTTCCTAAGACCAACCGTTTCTGAGATATATCGATTCAAAAAGTTGGAAGAGTTGTAATCGTCATAATATGCCCACGTTTCCACACCACCTTGAGCGATCACTCAGGTCTCAAAGAGCTGAGAATCTACACTGACGGATCAAAGACACGCACCGGAATCGTAGTTGGAGTTTACTCCAATGACCTTAACATCAGAATATCCAGACCGCTAGGTGAACTCAACACCGTCTATCAGGCGGAATGCGTGGGCTTCATCCTGGCGGTCTATGCCATAGAAGCCAGGGGAGACACGGATACCCACATTCGCATACTCTCCGACAGCGCCTCAGTTCCTAAGGAAGCATCACACCACCTCGAAACTCATACAAGAATGCCACAATGCACTAGAACGCATCACGGTGACCAACCGCAACACTGTGACGCTGCAGTGGATAAAAAGACACAGCGGATCACAAGGAAATGACGCGGCCGATGAGCTGGCCAGGAGGGGATCTGATACTGTAGCTGTTGGAGCCGAACCCATAGTACCACTCCCCTTCGGCCAGCTGCGCACATGGCTACAAGAACACACCCACAAACAAGCGGAACGCTGGTAAGCCTTAGCACCCCGCAACTGGCAGTCCAGGGAGGCTTTGTCATCCTTGAACAAACACTTACACACAATAGCTATTACGGACAGTTCTTTATGCAGAGCATGCATGGAGGACGAGGAATCGGTATCGCACGTACTCCTTGAGTGCACAGGCGTTACCAAAATACGGAGTCAAACAATAGGGTCACAGAACTCGCTTACAGATGTTTTTACACACCGGGAAAACTAATCAGCTAGTCCATTCTGTAAGTAACTATTTCGATATCGAGCTTCACCTGAGTAACAAAACTCACAAAGTGAGCTTTATTGCACACAACATAAAGGCATTAATTTGAAACGCACCTCGAATTTCACTGTCGAGATACGAAAATGTTGTTACAGAATAGCACTACTGTTTCTGGAGGGAGGTTGGCTGGTTGGAGTGTTGGCTCACGCACAATGGTCCAACATCAGGACTAAGCGCGGAAACCAAATCCTGATAGATAGATAGATAGATACCGTTTTGCTGAAAATCGCGAAAAACACGTTTTTGTGACTTGACCCCAAGTAATTTTTTCCAGGTATCGGATCGATGAGGCCTTTTTAGATTTCATTTATAATTTTGAGCTGGGTGCGATTATTGTAACTTCACTCCTATTTTTTGGTCTAATTTGACCGGACTAATACCTATTGATTGGTTTTAGAACTAATATTTTAATTCTGTACCGCAACAATATTATAAATCAAATATTAAACATCAAATCATCTAAATAAAGGCGTCAATGTCTTATAGAATCACGAATAAGTATGTTTGGGGCTAGAATTATGAGCAGGAGACTACAAGGAGGTCAGAATCATGAAGGAGTAAAATTTTCCGGACTGACTACTATTTATTTACTCTTCATTTCTTTTAAAGTAGGTGTTGAGGCCTCTGACCTCATTTCCCTCTTTATGATTATGCGTTATACATTTTTTTAGTTATTCTCACTTCCCTCTTGACCTAGTTCTGAAATTCACGCAGATGAAGTCGCGGGCAGAAGCCAGTTTCTAAACTCAATTTTTTTCGTAAACTGGCAAGTTTAGTTACATGACATATTGATGTTTGACGTCTTTCAAAGCACGAAATAAATTAATTTATTTTAGCCTGTTTCTTAAGATAAATTTTGAGATAAAAGCTATAAAAATAGACACTCCAGTCCAGAAAAAAAAAATGCTATAGCTATATTACTTTACGTGAGGGAAAGATTATGTTTGTGGATGTTCTATACACAGAAGTGAAAGTGATGATTTTATAATGATTTGCCGATGTTATTAGCCACTATTAATTTCCTGTGATATGAATTCTTTGTTGCGTTCAGGTATGTTCCCAAACGTTGTGCTTTATCTAGTTTCAGTCTTTTATATCATACCATTTTATACATAATTTCAATGTTGGCACGAATCAAAAATAACTACGATTATATATTGTTCAAGGTCACAAAATTGCAGTGAAAATAATTCCATAGCACGAATTTAAATAAATTACAACTTTAAGCTGCTGAACTATGTAAAATATTGTAAAAAAAATATTTAAATTACGAAAATCTGACAGCCCGGGTCTGCAAAAAAGTGACATAGGTGCTACGTTGACAAGGCCCACGGACCATCTAAATTGATCTGAATCGACAGTGATGCAAATACTTTTAAAAGGCAAAAGATGAGATGGCGATAGAATGAGGGCGGCACGGAATAAATAACGTAAGTGCCAAAATTAATTTTCGGATTTTATAACATAAAAGTATAACGAAATCAAAACATATTAAGAATTTAGGTAGATAAGATTATTTACTATGTTTAAAAGTAGTTTTCATAAAATCAATACAATGCATTACGCCATGAAAATGAAAATGGCAAAAAGACAGACCGAACTTTGCAATTTTTTTCTATCGAGAAAATTTCTTCGTATCGTGTATTCCTTTAGAATTTAGGTAGATCATAAAGTCAAGAAACATGAACCGAAATATCAAATCCCTATTATAGGTACTTTACGAGAAAAAACAATTCTCCAAACGGCCTTATTATTTGCATAGCCCCTTAAAGGAATAATTTAAAAGAACTTGTAGGGGAAGCGAGGAGCTAAGAAATAAATTAAAATAATCCACACTTAATCCTAACTATAATACTTAAGACGGAGATACCTGAGAATAGCTGATTTCAAAATGAGAATCACGTCTAAACGGCCAGTCATAATTTTTTGAAATTGATTTTGCATTAGAATATTTTCTTATTAATTTGATATATGAAAATTTTGATTTTTATTCGTTTAACATAGTGTAATAAAGTTATGTCAACACGGACATAAAAACGACGATCGGAACAAAACAGCCAGGCGTATTTTAATGGAATTAACACTATCTCAAAGACATTTTTTTTTTTTAATTATTAGTATAATAAGGTAAGTACAAAAAACTACAGATCTTGGGACGCGCGAGTGTTAAATTAAACGAATGCGCGTTTTACTCCCTCAAGATCGTTGGCGTATGTCGTCGCCTTAATATGATAAATGCGGAAGTGAGTTTGTTTGATATACTCGCACGCCTAAATCGCCGAACCGTGTGTGATATATTATTGTACAGAGAAAGATGGGAACCTAGTGACAGCTTTACTTTAACACGAGCAAAGCCGCGGGAAAATCCTAGTTATATTATAAATTCGAGAAACATTATTAATTTATCTTCACGTCTTAGCGTCTAAACAGATTTGGATGAAACATGTCACTCAGATAGGCCATGTCCTGGACTAAAAAATAAGATATTTTTACTACTTTTCATCCCGGGAGTACGTCTCCTTCACTTCACTTAAAAATAGCGAACTGCTGGTCCATGAAAACAGTGCCATTCTCTCAAAACATTAAAGGTGATTTTCTTAGATCCAGAGCCAACACAATGTAAGAAGCCTCCGTCACGCGATATTTAACCGCGCCTCGTCGCGTCTACCCAATCTGTACACAGCCTAATCTCAACGCACTACAAACAATTTATTGCATCGGTTTACGCACTTTGAGTGGCACGTGATTCTCTTAATGTTTATTGTAAAACTAGGTTTGCCTGTCGGTTAACCGAAGTTTAGTTTAACGGTTTTGACCGCATACGGTAGCCATCGTGAGATTCTTACGTGTATCACTCTATCTCTGTATTAGGAAAACCATTCGCATGCTATGCCTGAGTTGGTTTAAAAAACAAGAATAATAATAATAATTAACATTTATTACAAGTAACAAGACTAGTGTTAGTAACAATGTACTTAAAAACTATGTTAGTAGAACACAAAACAAAACAAAACAACACAAAAACCAAAACCGCTTGCGACATCACTGCCGCAAGGTGACAGGCCCAGCTGAAACCCTGCAGCAGTGGTTCACAAACGCACAATCTAGCCTACTTGCTAACATGGACAGAATGCTGTTGGCGCTGCCCCGCACCCTTCTGACCAGGGATGCGCACCGCTTCCGAATCACAGTATGAAAGCAATCAACGTGAGCTTCAGCAAACATCCCCGATGCACTGCAGTATCGGGGCAACCCCATCAGCACCCTGAAAGCGTCATTGTACTGGACTCGAAGGGCGCTGTATGATTTCTGAGTATAATGAGCCCACAAACTGCACGAATAAAAAGACGTGCAGTAAGCACTAAATATAGTGCGCTTGACTTCCTTAGAGGCACGCCTGTATCTGTGGGCAATCATGTTAGCTCTCACACACAGCGTCCTCCTCTCCCTGTCAATATCCTCTATCTATCAATATACTATCTTTCTACTAATACTATAAATGGGAAATTTTGTGAGGATTAAGGTTTGTTACTCTTTCACGTCAGAACGCCTGAAAAGATCTTCATGAAATTGAGCACAGAGGTAGATTATAGTCTGGAATAACACATAGGCTACTTTTCATCCCAACCACGCAGACGAAGCCCTTAGCAGAAGCTAATAATTTTCTAAAGCAATTTCTGTGGCCCTCGAGTACAGTACTTACCCTACAATATCGTTTACTTCCAGTTGTTCCGTCGACCATGTCATCACTGGCGACAAATGCAAAAAATATCTGAACTTGTCAGTGGGCACATTTGACACATCGTTCCCAGTTGTCCTCTGTCTTTTTTGCCACGGGTGTCAAATGAGAATTTGATCACACTCGGTACTCCAATAATCAACCGACCGTACAATCAACCGTTTTTAAAAGTACCTGACTGCTTCAAGAAAACTTTCTACTTCTTTAAAGACTACTTTGCGCTTAGCATCACATTATCCTAAATAATAAACGTATTTTCTTCTTTCTTTTCCACAGATGTGACTAACCCTGCCATGGCAGCCACAGACGGCCAAGTAGTGGCCGCAGCATCACGCTGGTGCGACGAAGGCAACTATCTCCGAGAGTTCGCAGTCAAGAACCGCCTGCCAAGCGTCGCCAAAATCATCAAAGGACAGTATGGAGGACTTGGCGTACCCACGCTCCCTAGTCCCGGGCTGCAGAGCACAGCCCTACTCGTATCAGCAGGAAAGAGAAAGAAGATCATCGCTCAAGCTATTAAACTAAAAGAAGGGAGACGGATGGTCAGTGTCGGACCGAGAATAGCCATCCCAGAAACGTATAAAGGATACTTTGAGTTACTAAGCGAAGAAGGCCGGGCTGTAAGGTGCATTGAATCAGTATCAGAACTGGCTAGAAGGAAACTTGATGATGGGTGTCTCGTCAGAGAACCAGTCAGAGTTATTTGTGCTAAAACAGACCTAGATGGTAATGTCACAGCTGATGGAGCAAGAAATCTCCCAGCTGGAGAAATTATCATGCCTAAAGGAGAAACATTCTTAGGTAAGAATAAGTATTTGAAATGTACAGATTCTAAAGGTGATATGGTTCTATTGAGTCTGGATCAAAGAGGGAAGTTTTCAGCTGTTGCTAAGGAAGAAAATATAAGTGGGGTACATACAGCTAAGACATTGTTGACGAAGCGTTTGCCTATTACAGTGAGACTGGTTCATGGTACTCCGCCAAGAGGGCTTAAAAGTGCCAGCCATTTTGTCCCAGAATTAAGACTGCTGTCAATGTTTGAAGAAGACCATGTCTTCGCTCTTCCTCTTCCTAAAGAAGGGAATGCATTAGTAGCACTGCCCTTGGCGGCGCCACTCAAAATGCAAAGATGCAAAAACGAGGATCAAATAAAGAATTTCATGGAATTCTCTAGACTAGTGGAAAAGTGCAATCGATTGTTAGTAGATGTTGTAGACAGGATACACGTGTTAGACGGGAAGTTGGGCGACCCGAAAAGGCTTTTGAATGGACCTTTACACGCGCCTCCATTAGTCAAAACTGGATACTTCTTGCGACGCAGTGCCTCTTCAGATACAGCTAATCAACACAAACATATGTCACGCCACAACCATATTTACAGCAGTCATCGAGATGAGAATAGCATTCCAGATGAATACGACGAAATAGACCAAATATATGACTACGTTCGAGGTTTTGCTCCCCTCCCTAAGAACATCAAAGCTTCTTACTCAAACGAGCCGACTCCAAGACATGAATCGGCTCCTGCTTCCCCAGCGGCAACTCCTATCCACATGCCTCTTATCACAGAAATAAAGCCAGAACCTCCGCCAATAGAAACCATACCCACGAAGAAGCCGTTGAACATCCAAAAAGCAGAGAAGCGAACTAGGAAAGCACCAGCACAAATAAAAGAAACTCCAGTCACAGTTTACAAAGAGAAATGTTCTATAGCACCGGCACCAAACCTGCCTAAACTATACATCAAAAATAGCGTGAACAGCAATAAGAATAGAATGGTTTTCCGCCAAAAAAGTACTTCGCCGACAAAAGAGGCCCCTAGTCCAGTAGCTAGTCCGATTCGACCAATCAAAGGAGACTCCCCGATCTTCAATATTCGATATAAGAGCCTCTCAAATATCCATCAAGCTATGGAACTCGACGGTACTTTAGACTCAAGTCATTCTGGTGGGAGGACGTCGGGAGATTCAGGGAATGGGCCAAAACTGCCGGAGAAGAGGTCGAGGAAGCTAAGCAGGCCGAAGTCATTGACGAATCTGGTTTGGGAGCTGAAGGGGTGTCCAGATCCGGATAAACCTAAAACTAGAGTTAAGAATGAAGGCTACAAGAAGATTGGTAACAAATTGTCTTTGGGAGCTCAGAAAAGGGTGCCAACGTTGTACCTTTAAATTTTGGTAAGTTGGAATTTATTTTTTTAGCGATAGCTGTCATTCTTAACCACCATAATTATTGAGGCTGCATTCTAGATCTTATCAAAGATAGGAGGCCGTTGTCATTCCTACAGTTAATATAAGGTATAAGATACAAGGAAGAGACTTCTCAATGTTAAATAATGGTCCTCAGCTCCATCCAGTTAGACTGGAAGCCGATCCTATAATATTTGGGAAAATACGAGGCAGATGACGAATTTCAGTCAATTCCTTATGACCGAAACTTCGATCTATGAGTTGAAGATATTGTTAGAGTATAAGGATGTGATAAGAAAAAAAAAACTTAAAAAAACATCAGGGACCTTGAGGAGCACCCATCTTTGCTGTAACAAAGCACCATTAACTAGTACAGCAGGCTCCAAGTCTTTAGTACCACTTTTACCATAAATCGGTCAACGTAGACGACCTTTGTTACCAATGCCATATGACCAACAGTGCATATTAAGTTTTCTAAGCTCTAGTGCAAAACGCGGGATTGACAAGAGACGCCATTAATGCTCAGCGCACTAACAGCTACCATACATAGCCATCGTATTCAGAATTGTCAAGAGCTTTCCATTTATTAGGGTTCCGAACAAAAAAACGGAACCCTTATAGGATCACTCGGGTGTCTGTCTGTCTGTCCGTCTGTCACAGCCAGTTCTCTCCGGATCCACTGGACCGATTCTGTTGAAATTTGGTACACATATGGATTTCTGTGACCCAAACACGAACGTGTTACGTAAATTATAAAATTTTTAATATGGGGTTCACTTTTGGGGGTCAAACTAGAAAATTAAAAAAAAAAAGTTTTTTGAATAATATCGTGTGACATATCAAATGAAAGGGCTTCCTTTGAGAGTTTTAATTATATATTTTTTTTACAATTTTAAAATAAATGGTTTCGAAGTTATTCAAGTAATTAAACGAAAAATTACAATTCCTTATCTCCGAAATTACTGACCCTAAAATTTAAAAAATGGAGATAATAGATTACAGGAAAACCTATAAGAAGTCTATAGAATTAAAATAACATGTTACATAAAATTTAATTCGTTAGGAAACTATTGCACGCGAGTCCGACTCGCACTAGGCCAGTTTTTTTTACGGAGCCGGCACTCAACGAGTTTGTTTAGGAAGTTTTGACAATACCGTCTCTAGCAATGCCATTCGAGGCATCTCCGAGCTCTGTACCTACTAGATTCTAATTGACTACACAATTTTAGCGTCTCATTAACAAACTATACCATAGCCGTAACTATCGTGATTTTCATTAAATTCTAAAGTTCACTTAGGAGTTTCGAAATTCTTCTCAGTTTATATTGCAAAGTAATTTAAGTTTTCACAATAGTGTAACTTCTATCTTATAGGCATGCAAGTCAAGGGGCATGACCTCAAAGTGCAATGTATCTTTACTCTTTGCTTTAGTGTGTTTGTTAAGCAAAACTTTATCTTGAAATTGGTAGCTGAAATTCTGATTTCCCTATTTTGGCGGTACAAAATTTTGTACCGTGTCCTTTATAAATCACTAGCTGCTCACGACTTCGTACGCGCATAGCAGTAGCGCGGGTCAGCTAGTCTTTAGATTACTAACGAATCCGAGTTTATCAAATGTTTTCAAAATACCGATATGCTGGTCTGTTATTAACAAAAACTGTACTAGCCATCTGAAACATTAAACAATCCGTGTTTAGAAACAAGAGTACTCAAGTATCTACTTACGTATATATTTCTGCAAAACCAAGCAAATGACACCACAATTCACCACACGATACAACAACTATACAGGGTGTCCCAAGACTTTGCCACATGGAGGGGAAGTTCCTTAAATACTGTAGATAGAAAAAAAACTGAATGAAAACTACATTTTTATTTTAATAATAATTCTTATTCTATCTGCATTTAAAGAATTTTAAATAATTGCCTTTCTGAACCGGGAATCGAACCCGCTAAATGTGAAAAAGAAAAATCTATAATTTTGCGATATCGATTGAAAGGCTATATAAACATTTATTTCTTCCTTTTATTAGAAGAGATGAATGTATAAAATAAAAGGAAGAAATAAATCTTTATGATTGAGCCATTCAGTGCAGTTCATATTGTGTTTAAAATAAAAATGAAGTCTTCATTATATATTTTTTTCTATCTACAGTATTAAAGGTACTTCCCCTCCATGTGTCACAGTCTTGGGACACCCTGTATATTCCTTTTACTCATGTAAAACAAGCATTTTCAATTCAATTACTAGATTCGCAAACACATGTGATTTGATCATAAATCTGTGCTGTTGGCAAATGCATTTGGTAGCATCAAAATGTCGTAAGAACTTCGTGATATGCCAACAGCAAAGTTTTCTATAAATTGTGAAAATGAAAACCTCTGGCTGCATCGGTATTAAGATGAAGACATGAAGCGAATGCTCAAACGTAGCTTGCTTTGTAAAGTTAGTTTGAAGATCTAGAAAAAGTATATGTTGATCTTGGCTATATTGCTGAGGCCTTGGTTGTTTTTTTAAGGAAAATCTTATCTCAAATTAACGATATTTCCGCCGGTTTGTGGCAATTATAATTTCGAGCCGTTTGGGGTTGAAACTCTTGAACCGTGGCGTCCGAGTGCTAAGAACTTGCTAAACGCTTAGTTGACACTTCGCGTGACCCAAGCTGGCTTTTACCTAGGTTAGAGGATAAGTGGGTACGTTAAATAAAGAAATATATGACAAACTTACTATGATCTTATACAATTTTTATCTGTACTTCTTAACAACGTACCGACTACCGATGACCTACCGAATCCACTGGATGCGAGACGCACAGGACTGGACGATGTTGCGATACTTGAGGGAGGCTTATGTCCAGCTATGAGGTTTTTTGGGTGACATTAACGAATGGCTTAGCATTTTTTTGAGAATGCGAAATCATCAAATGACTCGGAAGCGCAAAAGGAGAGCAAAATGTCAAATGAGCGAAAGGTAGTGTTAGACTCTTACTGACTAAAACCCATCCGTGTTCCTGCGTAAATCAATCAATATCTGCATTGAATAAATTGCAAGCGTTATGTATCGTGCATCTCTTTCTTTTGATGCAGTCCATCAGTATCTGCGCTTTTAGGCACTTGTCTCACCGCCGGCGATCAGCGAGTAGCAAGTAAAGCTTGAAACTCGAAACGAGTTGGCGAGTAGCGAGTGGAAAGTTTCGATAGTTTTGACGCTCGGCTTTAAGCGAGTGCTTTTGAGCGATAACTTGCAATACTCGCTCCAGACAAAACTCGCTAAAGATAGAATTTACCGCTGGTTGGTGAGTTCTGACCGCCAAGCGAGCATCACCGAGCGATCGCGCTGAGCGAGTACAATCTTTGATAGCTCTTGTCGCTGCGATCAACTAGAGGTAAGCAATGCCGCTCGCCGGCAGTGTGAACAGCCAGCTATCGACTATAATTGTATGTGTCTCTTTTACTCACACGAGATCCATATCTTTTGTCCCTTTCCTCAGCGAGCAAATGGTCGATAGCTAATCGCGTCTTCGCCGGCGGTGAGACAAGTGCCTTAGTCTTGTCACGGCCTTAATTCAAATATTTTGTAATTCTGAATTCTTGTGTTTTGTAGGTTAGTTCGATTGGTAATTAAGTAAATTGGTATGTTGTAGTAATATGTTGTTTTCGATTATTGTTATCACGATTGCAATTTGAATCGTCTTCACGCTAAACGTTTCCTGAGAATCACAAGACTGGTTAAAGGACATCTCGCAATGTAGAACGAATGTTTATAAAGCTTTTCGTCCATGATAGTTGATGGAGTATACCTCTAAACATGCATAACTATGGTACAGTGTGTAAAGTCGCGCAAACCTCCTTTGAAAAGAAAGGATCCTCCTACCGAACGCGTGTTGTTTTTCTTCTTCGTGTCGCTGGCACAACACTAGTTTGAATTCGTTGCGTAGCGAGGGATGTGTTTGTTAAGAATCAATAGAATCGCTTCATTTACCTAACCTCGCTCAGCCACCGATTCTATTGGTTCTTAACAGACTCGGTGGAACGCAGAGCAAAAAGGCTTAAATAGGTGACGAGACGTCGGTGGCTCAGCTTCACAGCCTAGCTCATCGGCGTAGTTGCCTGCCTGTCGATCTTCTACAGATTGTACTTTGGTGAGTGCAGGAACTCCACAACCTGATCCCACCATCGCCCTTTTACTACCGGAATACCAGACGTTCTGCAGGGTACCGTTCGTACTTGGTCGATATCCCAACTAGTCGTACCCAGCGCTTCTCCCCCACATTTATTATGCGCACAGCTAAAGTGTTGAACTGTCTGCCAACGTCTGTGTTCCCGTTCACAATATAACTCGTCTGCCTTCAAAGCAAGAGTGAACAGGCATCTTCTGGGCACGCTCGCTCCACCATAGACCTCATCCATCGCTCTCCATCAAGCGTGATTGTGGTCAAGAGCAAGCCCATTCCTAAATAGAACCTCGCTACGCATCCTCGCACATCTTTGGTGGAAACGCAGTCTTAAGTGGGTGATACACGTACGAGCAAGTACGCGTACTTATGGCTCGACGACCTTTTTCTCTACGTGTCTTATTTTTAAGCGCGTACTTAGGGTGACACACGAGCGAAAAAGGTCATCGAGTCATAAGTAGGTACGCGTACTTACTCGTACGTCTGTCACCCACTTTCGACGCTTTAGGTACTTAAATAAACCAACCCTCTTAATGTAGACGTCTTAATCATTAAAAGATCATTTTTATTTGAATTCCTTTCTTGAAACATTGGACATTAAATGTCATGAACGATAAGTCCAAATTACTTATTTTTAACTGCGAATTTTATTGTGATTGATTGCAATTAAAATGGTTATAAAATTGACAACGATGTTCGTAAAATATAAAAGAACATTTAACAAAAGGTCATGATTATGATTTCAAAGAATGTCAGCTGATATTGGAAGGAATAACTTTCAACTACCTAGATAATACGTTCTGGATTTTTTTACGGTGCGCTTATAATAATAATAATAAGCATTTATTTCAAACTAATGTCCATATTACACACACACTTTACAAACAACTAGCTCACAACAATATAAAAGAAAACAAAACACACAAAAATAAAAAAGCAGCTAAGGACACAACACACATTAGGACGAGGAGGAACTGTCCACTGCTCACAGTTCATTATGCAAACGTGTCCAATAACGCAGCAGTGGAGAGTCCCACCTGCCCGCGAACACGCTTATATTAAACTGTTGCTACTGGACCTACCACGCCTCAGCAGCGACGCACACTGCTTTCTAATAAGAACTTGAGACCCATCAGTGAATAATAGCAATAAAAATTAAATTTAGTAATACCTACTGGTCGATTTTGACGTCACAAAATATCAAGCAATTTACGGCAACGGCAACAAGCGTCAATTTGACGAAATGTTTTGCAATGACAACTTTGAGCGATATGGAGAAACTCCGAGGAACTAGGCATACACGAGTAAACGCCGAGAGAGCAATATGGAATATATGGAGCAGTAAGAAACAATATAAATATTATTGCCGGAAATTGCTGCATTAATTGCTTGAGAATTGATCCATATGGGTGCTGCCGAGCAATAATTGCTCGAAAACTTGCCCGTGTTATTATTACTGAAATTCGACGTAATCAATCCCTTATGTTTTAGCACTAGCTGACCAACGCAACTTCGTCTGCGTCATAATTTTCACTAATACTCCGCTCCTATTGGTCGTAGCGTGATGTTATATATATCCTATAGCGTTTCTCGATAAATGGGCTATCCAAAACTAAAAGAGTTTTTCAAGTCGAACCTGTAGTTTTTGAGATTAGCGCGCTCAACCAAACAAACAAAGAAACTCTTCAGCTTTATAATATTAGTATAGACTAGCTTTTGCCCGCAACTTCATACGCGCATATCCCGTTTTTTCCCGTTCCCGTAGGAATTTCGGAAAATCCTCTCTTAGTGCTCCCTTACGGAGTGCAGGAAAGCTTCATGCCAAATTTCAGCTTTCTACGACTAGTGGTTTCGGCTGTGCGTTGTCTGTCAGTCACTCAATCAGTCAGTAACGGAAGAATTTTATATGATAGGATTTTGACAATCGTATGCGCTGATAGAATGCCACATTGTCTCAACCTCAAGGTCCCTAAGACAAACATATCTAATAGGATTGACACATACTTGCTACTTTTTATCAATCAAATGTAAGGTATTCGTTCTCAACAAGACAATAATTGACAAAAGCCTGCATAGTGCAATTGTTTTGTTTGTTAACTTTGAGATCATTACAAGAAAAAGATTACATGTTGTGATTACCATAATAGAGCTTTCGGAATAGACTCTCATGCAGGTATGTGTGAGAAGAGTGACGGCCCAAAAGACTGAAATTATACCGAAACGCGATGTGCCATAGTTTATACAGTAACTTTACGGTACGATGTTAGAATCGAAAAGTTTGTTAAATGAAAGTCAATGTTACGGTATAAACTACAAGTGTTTAAGCGTTACATCTTAAGTTTTATTAGTAACTTTTGCGCCTTCTAGATGTTCTGTTCTGCTAGCAGTGTTCCCTGTCCACCCCCATGTTAGGTGATTCTTCTGACTGTGTCACATTAGTTCTCTCCTATGATCTCTCCACAAACCACTCCATTTTATTCTATGGGTTCTTGCAAGAAAAATTTGAGTAACTGGTCGATAAGCCTGATTTGGATGATGAATGAGATCACCTTTATAAGTCTACTAGAAATAAATCATCATCTATCTCTTGCCATTATTCTAAATATTAGGGATCGGGGCAATATGGCTGTGCCTTCTGTAGTTCTCTATACACATACAGTACAGTAGTCACCTTCTTTCCATATCCTTCACATAATCCATCCAACGTTACATTCTTCTTTGCCGCGAGTCCTCCGTCGACTCCCGCGATAATATGTATTATAGTAATGAAGATAAAGTTTAAAATTATATGACACTGAAACTACTCGCCGCTTCGCTGCCATCTCGGTGTGACTTGAGCCATATAGCCATCCACATTCATATTGTAACAGCAAAAAGAAGAGAAATAGCACGGCATACGTTATTCATTTAATCACACAGAAATCTACATCCAATCTGATGAGCTAATTACATCCTGCGGCGTCGCCCGGTCAATAACTTCACAGTAAAAACGTAATCAAGATCCTAAGTAATAGCTTTCATCACACAGTTAGCCAATTAATATTATTAGGCGGTTTTTATATGCAGATTGAAAAATACCGCTTGTTCTGCTTTGCCTGTATAGCTGTGTTATATGGTTGTGTGGTAAGTAGGTACACGTTACGTACTACCGTGCACAGCGACGCTCTGGAGAGACCGATTTACAGTCTCTTCAGGGATGAGCCCTTACAGGCATTGCACAGACGGAGTACAGGAGTGATCTTTAAGAGGTAACGGGTTTCATGTGCTGATGGTGATCAACGGGGTGGTTTTATTGTGACAAAACAAAAATGTAGATATTACATGCTGTTATGCACAGCGAAGCTCAGGGAGACCCTTTTGCTGTCTCCTCAGGGTTATGCCCTAACAGACGTTGCACAGAGGGTTTCAAAGAGTGCTCATTTAAGAAGTAACAGAAACGGGTGGATTGTTCTAAAGAGGACATGTTTAAAAAAGGGCGACCCCTGAGATGAAAACTAACGAAAAAATTTCGGAGATACGGCGACCGGAAATAAATTTTGATAAGGGCAGCAAAATGATAACGATGATTTATGTCTAGACTTATAAAGGTGAGTACTCATTGTCATCGAAATTAGACCTCATTCATAAGTTGCAAGAATTTCCTTAAAAATACAATCAAGAGAGCTAAGGAGAGATCCGTAGAAGAATCAAGGTTACAAACATGGCCTAAAGAATCGCCAAGCTTAAGTGGCAGTGGACAGGGCACATTACTCGCAGAACAGATGGTCGATGGGGCCGAAAGGTTCTGAAGTAGCGACCGCGTACCGCCTGTTGCGTCAACCACAACTA
The DNA here is from genome assembly GCA_947578705.1 of Lacanobia wlatinum. NCBI lineage: Eukaryota > Metazoa > Arthropoda > Insecta > Lepidoptera > Noctuidae > Lacanobia > Lacanobia wlatinum. The sequence continues at coordinate 17,921,708 of OX388046.1, read as the reverse complement.
ATTGGCATAGGGGCGGGAGTATGACGAACGCGCATTTTTATTTTATTCCTAGCTTCTACCAGCGGTTTCGGCTGCTCAAATATCGGGGATTATCCCAAGGCAAGATACTCCTGGGATAAAAGTGTGTGTCCTATTCCAGACTTTAATTCATTTCTGTGCCCCATCTAGATCCGTTTAGCAGTTCCGGCTTGGTTGAGTAACAGACAGACCATCCATCCATCCAAATTTATAATAGTAGTGACTTTTATTTGGCTCACGTTTCATCACAATCTCACCGACTAAGCGATGATGTAGTCAACGATGCAGCACGCTAGCCTAGAAGTAACCTATTCACTCTTGACTTAAAGACTACCAGGTTGTAGCTACCAGGAGTCACAAACTTTCTAAGCACACTGAAAGTATTCCCAAAACGTTTTGTGCGTTTAGGTTTTTTTCTGGATGGTCAATCAACAAATGACTCATCCCGCTCTGGGCGGAGCAGAAGGGAGTGTCAGACTCTTACTGACTAAAACCCCAGGTAGATTGATAATGGCGTGTCCATGGTAGGCGCCATTTTTGCAATAACGGTCATCAACCAACATTTGTTGACATTCTCAGTTTCAACAGCGGAAATATAGACAAAGCTGTCCTGTGTTGACATCTATCGTGATCCTTTACATTTTCTAGTAGTTTTTTTTTAAGGATGTAAAATCATGAAATGACTCCTTCCAGACTCTTACTGACTTAAATCCATTCGTGTTCCTAGAAATGTCCTTTGCGTTCCAGGGCCGCTGTAACTCATTCGAACATTTGCGCAACCTTTGTGCGTATGAGTGGGATGTTCACCATGTACCGGTTCAACTGCCTCCGTGGTCGAGAGTTTTAGGCGTGTATCTTGTGACCCGGTGGTCGTGGTTTCGATTCCCACGGGAAGCATACTTTGTAAAGTTGTTTGCAGTTTGGCTAGGATATGCTTGAATCACCTGATTGTCTGATAAAAGATGATTCCGTGCTTCGGAAGGCACGTATAAGCCGGTGGTCCCGGCCGCCAAATGGCGGTCTAGAAACTCTGACACTAGGGTGTGTGGGGTCGTTAGACCTTACGGCCCACACGATAAGAAGAAGACCATATACGTACTAGTGGTGTGTTATCGTTATTGTAGCTACCAGGAAACATTTTCTTACACAACGTCACGATATTAGGTTACCACCAAGGTCAAGGCCGTCACTAATGTCGTCATTAACATGCCAACTTTCACGCGACTAATTCACCCGTAATTGAGCCCAACCCAATATCAGTCGCCGCCCAGTTCTGCCACGAACGCCGCACCTAGGACTATCATATTTTTCATTTAGCTAACTACCTTAATGGAAAATAAGTAATGGCTGTGTTATTTTTAGTCTGCACGGTATGTTTTTTTTTTTGTTGTTGTTGTTTTTGCAAAATTGCTCGTCCAAAGCAATTTATGCTTATTTTTGGGAGAGACCAATACCCAGAATAATGGACCCAAACCTTCTTAGCTTAGGGCAAGTTTTTTGATAGATAACCAATAGTCACTTCAGGGTTGGTTTAAACGCGTTTTCGATCAATTTTTAGGTACTAACAATTAATAGTTATTTGTGTAACTATTGGTCAAACTAATAAATTGATGAAAAATCGCTAAGTAATGGATGGTCACCCATCCTAGAAACAACCTAAAGCATTGCTTAACCTCGAAGACGGACCCGTGCGGCTCTTAATATTTGACCACTAGCTTCTATGTGCTCGTACAGTTCTCAGTATCATAATTCATAACCTATACAATAAGGACTTAGGACTTATATTTCTGCTCACCTCTTCAAAGAATCCCAGCGTAATCTCTAAAAGAAACAGCTCATATCCTTTCTCTTCAAAGAAAATCTACCTTTACCAGTTAAATCTTCCTTCCCGATAAGATATGGAGTAAAAACTGGATGGCTAAGTTTTTGTTCGGCTGCTCCTAGCGTATTCAATGTAATTCTATAAATAAGACCTGAATTATGTATGGATGGGGCTTAGAGACAGTTTACACTTTGACGCGAACTATTACTTATTTTTAAAAACGTATTGGATAAATTATTAGTGGCGAACGACACAGTCGGACGAATGCCACTAATTTTGACTACCAAAATTAATGGACAAACGAAAAAAATACAAGTATTGATGAACAAAAATTATTAGGTTCAGAAATGAATATTACCAAAGAATATGGAGTTTTTCAAAAGTTCTTAATAGTCTTACCATTGTAAACTATATTGTAAGATACCTATGGTAGGTATAAAAAAAAATAATGCACATCTATGTCAATGGCAAAAGTGCCCAGAACACTGGCAGCATTGCCGCGTTGAAAAAAAGCCCAGCCCTCTGGTCGGGTGAACAGTCGACAAGTTGTTTACTGTAAGTGCTATATTTTTTAAACTGAAGTGTATCAGTTACTACGATCCTATCGGAACCGTTCAAATAATGTATTGTTATAAACACGGAACGAATACACAAAGTTTCAAGTTGATAGACCAAAAGGGAGTTGTCCAAAACTATCTCGGAAAAAAAATGCTAAATACAGCTCTAAAAAACTCAAGTCACACTTGAGTTCGTATCATCAATCTTTGAAGTTTTTTCTATGAGACTTATCTAGAGATTGATCCTTTCTCATGAGTAAATACTTAGTATCTTTAATTGATTCTAAATTAAGCTTTTTTTCCATCAGCTAGACTTTTTGTGAGCCTACTAAGTGATCGGCTGTCAATATTTATAAACTGTTCCCTGCTTTCAGATCTTTGAACTCATCAGAATAATTAATTACATCAAATCAATTATAGAGTATGACGTGTAAGTTTTTTTGTATGATCTGTAGTAATATTAATGAGTACATGATCTGTACTTGTGGTTATTAATTTGAAGAGGTTCGGGAATAAAAACGTTTGAGGTTGAAATAAAAACCCAAAGGTTGACTGGTAGACAATGCTTGCATGCAATTCACTTTAGTAGGCACTAAAATTTAAATAAAATAATAGAACAGTGTAGTGTTTGCGGGTAGACAGTAACGAGCCAGTCCCATAGACTACAATATAATACACAGTCTCTCACAAGCCATATCCGGGGGCGCACGTGTTCAGTGTCTCGCATTCCGTATATTCATCGGAGTGTACAAAGTGTGTTTATTGGCTCCAGAGTCATTACAAATCGTATTTTGATAAAATGTTCTGGCAGGTGATTAAACATCACTGCGGCCCTGGAATCACCGCGGCCCTGACACGCAAAGGGCATTAGGAGGGAGGAACACGGATGGGTTTTAGTCAGTAAGAGTCTGACACTCCCTTCCGCTCCGCCCAGATCGGAAGGAGTCATTTGATGATGTCCCGTCTTTAAACAGACCTAATCAGTTGAATAAATACGCCGTAATATTTATAGAACCTACAAAAAATGTTGTTGTTTGCACGTCTGAGATTATATAAACGTATCCAAGAAAACCCTTGAAAGTCTGTATCAACATTATAAATCTTATCGGGACATAATAATTTGAAAGCTTATCCAAAAAGGTGTAGGTAATGCGAAAACTATACCTATGTAAAATCAGGGGATTCGATTATTTTTTATGTGACATTTAGCAATTTTCACCTTTCACCGTTAATGAACATTCAACTAACTGGAATTTCTCCAAAGTGGTTATTTTTTGTTTTTTTTTTTTCATTATTTATTCATTTATTTTACTTTAAAATCCGGTAGAATTCATATTTTTAGCAGCCGTTCTCGTAAATAGTGAGCACAGAAAATTTATTTGATTAATAAGTCTTATTATTCATCTACTAGCTTCGTCCGCGCGTAAAACGAAAATTATCCCAATTATCCTATGTCCTATTCCAGGATATGGTGTACCTGGTTACTTTTCTATTAATAAAAATAATAATCATATTTAGTCCGACCCTTAGATTTCAAAAAAAAAACATTGGAAACGTAAATACGTGTCCAATACTTTTTTTAAATCTTTACCATTTCAAATAGATAAAAACTGTTAAAGATAAAGCTCATCAAAGTTCTGTTGACGTCACATTTCAATAAAACGTGTACTAAAAAGTGACGTCACGTGAGTTTTCAACGCACTTTAAAAAAAATACAAGTATAAGTGTGTGTGTGTGTGTGTGCAGTAGTGTATCTTTATCTTCAATTTTTTTTGGAAACCTATTTGACGGACTTACTAGATTTTTTCAGGAAAGCAGCCAATTAAGTTTCGTCCAAATTCTTTCATCTGTGAATTCGTAAAGAGATAAAATAATCAGACAGACAGATACCTTCGCATTTACATTATTAGTGTAGATTTTCACCTTTACATGTCTTACAAGTGTATACCGTCCTTTACGGGACAAAACCCTTCACTGCCTAGTTCTTAAGGTTCACTGAACACGCACAAAAAACGCCGCAAAAACGCTTTTAAAGTTCAATATAGATAGAATCCTTTTAATATGTATTAGTATTGAATATCAGGCAGGTGTGCCCGTACCTACTGAATTATTTATCGTGAGAATAAATATTTTATTTAGACTTTAAGTTGAGAAAGTTTTCTGGAATTAAAATTATGGTTTATTTTAAATTGTATGGTTGTGGTGTTTGTCGAAAATTCATGATACATACCTCTTATTTGTTAGTATTTGGATTGTGTTTGTCGTAATAAATCTAAAACAGTTATATTTAAATTTAGACTATTTTTTCACGCTAAACTTAGACTTAATCATTCTTAACTCAAGAGAATAAATCCTAATTCCACGCGGGCCAGCCACTATTTTTTCATAACTCGAAAACCAGTAGCCTATGGGTCAATGTGCTACCAAGAAAAATACATTATAACATCTCCATCCACAACTGCATCTATCTTAGAGCAGCCACCATAAACCTACTTCACACAGACATCTTTCACGATTACACCAAAAGATACCTCTACATACCAGGACAGCATAAAACTGCAGACATTTATTCTAAAAGCTACCATCCATCAACCCTACCCACCTAACTTATCAATAATAGCGTTAACATAACCATTTGTGCCCAAGTGAAGTACTAGGCGCACATAAAATTCAAGATGTACTGAGAATCCGATGGTATCGCCGCACGCCAACAAAAATGTTCTAATCTTGAATACAAATCGCATTATGCAAGCTGATACGGAGATCTGTCTCGAGATATTTGCCGTGTTATGGGGAAGTGCAGAAGCTCATCACACTAATGTATTCCAATTATCTATTTTGTGCTAATTGTATTTAAACGTTGTTTATTAAACGGGATGAATTTTCCAAAAGAACGTGGAAGGCCAGATGCAAAGCAAGGAATAACGAAAAAGACACAAAAAGAGTTACGGGCCTATTTTGTTTGAAGCTGAAACTGTGTCACCAGTAATGTTCTAAGAGGGAGCTCCCATCAACCGGGCACAAAGGTAGACTCCGCTCTGTTACAGGGAAATTCCTAATAGAAAAACTCAACAACACTGACTATCCTAGAAATGTAACCAAGGATCCATGTTCAGCAGTAGGTAAAGAGAGCAGTTCCTATACAATTCGTCCATATACACGAATATATTTGAGCATTCCAAGCATCCTATAGAGTTGCCTTTCTGTTCACTTCTTTCTACAATGTCCTAAGCGGTTCACTTTAGATTTTTGGTCGGAGTTTTTCATCTCAGCAGTGATAGTACATCATGGGTGAAATGTTCGCGCATTCTAATATGTACCGTAACTTTTTGACGGAAAGTCGTAAATCAGAACGTGATTTAGATATGTGGAGCATTTGTATGACGTCATAGATGTGTTGAACTTTTTTATGATATAGGTAGTAACTTTTTACAGTTCAACTGCTTGGCAGTAAAACTTCCCCGCTTTATTTAATCATATATCATCCTGTAGGTGTTTAATTGTTATACTGTGCACTTGCGCAGGTTTCAAGCTTCTTTTCATAATATAAACTGAGGCGGTTTAGAAACTCTGACACTAGGGTGTGTGGGGTCGTTAGACCTTACTGCCCACACGATAAGAAGAAGATGATAAAATAAATTAGCTTTAGGTTTTGAATGTCTTAAGCGCCACCTATGAGCACAATGTTTTTGTGTAAAAAAAAAGAGCTTTGGTCAAAAAAGTATGGATGGTGGTACCTTTTTCTTCCGTAGGTTCGTCCAACGCATCCTAAGCCAACAGCTGCTCACTTAACCTTGCTAAAGACTAATCAATAACCACAAAATGAATGTTTGTTCACTGGTGCCAACACGGAAGAAGGATATTGAGAACGTGCGTTTGCACCTGCGTACTGTTTGGTCCATAAATTTAGTCTTTACAACTCAGCGTCGTAGCTGGGGTTTGGCGCAACCTTCGCAACCTGGGGGGGCGCACTGCGCAGACCCACAGCCTGTAGACCGCTGGGGCACACACAAAGTTACCCAATTAAATATCATGCTTATACAAACGAATAACTTCAAATAATCCGTGGGAAAATTAGGGGGCACAAAATTCAAGTCTTGACAGGGGTGTACAGAACTCTAGCTACGACACTATTCACGATCCATAGGTATAAGTCAGAAATTGTTTAAGGCTAAAGGTATATTCTATAGACTGACTAGCTGAACTTAATAAGACTCCAAGATCCCAAATTGGGATAGTTTCAGGAGAACAAGTATTTAACGCCCTCTAAATTGAACTGAGCTTGATCTTTGACAAGTCTGACTCTCATTACAAGACAACTTTTGCAAGTTGCCCTTACTCCCCCCTCCCCTTAACTAATTCCAGCAATGGACTATTCTATCATGATGATTATGTTTTATTAATACCTCTTTTCTCTCATTCCAGGTCCACGTTGTCTAGACGACAGGCGTGTGTGACCAAAACATTGCGACAAACGACAGCACGACTACGACATAACCGTTACATTTGAATTCACGTCACACTTCGGCTAACTTCGGCTACGTTCGGGAAGCGGCGGGACGGAGCAACAGCAGAGCAAAACGATCGATGGTTTAAAGTCAATTTTGGTGCTAAATGTACCGAGTTTGATTTAATCCTAAATTGATAATCAGAAATTACCAAAATCAAGTCATGAATCAGAGGGTCTAAAAAGGTCACTTTACCAGAATCAGAAAGCACATCACGCTACCCGTCACTGTCAAATTTTCCCAATCAATCTTGAACCTAATGCGTTAGCGATAAAGATGAAAATGAAATTTGACTGATTGTTGTGTGGTTAACATTATGATTCTAATATGATACTGCTAAAGTGGCCTTTTTAGACCCGTAGTTGGCAAAAGTTGCAAAAATGTTACCTTGAAAACATACTTAGGTGAAGTCAGCTTCATATGAGCTGTCAATCCATAGCTTTAGGCGATATGGCAGTTCACTTCACCAAATAAACCATGTTAGAGGCCCTTGAGGCGGTTTCGAAACTCTGACACTAGGGTGTGTGGGGTCGTTAGACCTTACTGCCCACGCGATAAGGAGAAGACTTCACCTAAATTTCATAGTGAGATTTTAACAGAATACACTGCAGGTTAGGCAGTGTACCCAAAAAGTAAAAAAAAAGTTTATCAACTTAAAAACCGAAATATTGTTTTCAATTTGATATAAAGTATTATAACTAATTTCATTCTTTGCAAATATTATCGACAGTGAATCAAATAAGTGTAAACATTTTAGAATTGGTCAAATTTTTGCTTATGTTTAAACAAAATTTTTAGCAAGTTTAAAATCTGACCGAGTCCAATTTTTGATCGATTGATATTGTCAAATGAGAATGAGAGTAGTTTTAATTACTGGCTGAAATAAACAAATGTCACAACGAAGTTAGCGAATAAACACTGGGAATAAAACTTTCGAACGATAAAAAACATTGTCAGATTTTGAAAAACTAATTTTGTGTCTTGCTTATTTTGTAAAATTGTAAAACGAAGTAACGAAGTGTAAAGTATAGGCATTAAAAATTGAAATTTTGTTAGAAAGTTAACATTTCTTTTTATAATTCGCCAGTTTGCAATTTGTCAGATATAATATTTTTAGGATTTTATGAGTTCTCTTAAAATTCTAGTATTTTAACAAAAAAAAGGAATATGAAAAGAAATGTTACCATTTGTACAAAAATGTAAGAGAAATTAATAATTTTTATAACGAAAAAAGAACTTAATTTTGATCTCTTAATGAATAATTATTTATGAATGTAATGCCATATTAAAGTATAATACTTCATTGGTGTTCGTTATTAGATGTAAGTTGGGGTCTTTCGTCATGAAATAGGTATCTAAAGTAAACAGCTAGATTCCACAACAAAGGAACTTTGCAATAAGTTAGCGCCATGACAATCGGCAATCAACGCCATCTAGGTGTCTAGTTTGGAATTAAGTTACAAAGATGGCGGACTACAGAAATAATTTTAAACTCGTGTGAAATATGATTTCTCCTGGAGATGTTTTAGAAAAACGAAATATTGTTGGGATTCCAATAATTTAAGATGGATGGCCCTTTTTTGGCTCATGATTATGATTCCATAGTTATTTTCAAATTTGAAAATCCGTGTTTGAAAAATATAATCAGAATTTAATTTGTAAAAGCGATATTTTAATCGTTGTAAGAATTCATAACAAGAAGTTATGTCAAAAAATGCCTGCAATAAATTCTCGCGATGATTAAAAGCCATTATTTCAATTTCAATGCGCGCCGGATGAATCAAATTATAAACCGGACTTAACAAATTAAACTATCAGTCAAAGTCATGAGTCTATTATTATAATTAGATAAAGATTTCTCTACATTTAACGTTTTTAAAATTCCTTCAGTTGAATTGTTGATGCAAACCAAAAATGCGAGGTGCCTTAAAATGCTTTTTTCGAAAAAAATCTTTGTAATATTAATGTTTTAGTATTAAGGGAAATAGTCACAAATATCTTCGATTGTTTAGGTTTTTTTAGTCTGTAAGGTAAACTACCGGTTATGCAATTCTTGGTATGCATTTATTCATTTTTTTTAATATTTTTACAGTCATAGTTGTCTTAGTGCACTGCGGGATTGCGATTCAAATAATGTTATTATTATTTTTTTATTCATATATCATATTTGATTTATTTGATTGAGAAATAAAACGATTTTAAAATTAAAAAAATGCTGGTGCATCTGAAATTTTAATAGCCAGGATCAACCATTACTAAGTGGAGTTAATGAAAGTTTTATTAACTAAAACTGTCAAAAAATCGCCTGAAACTGAAAAAAAATGATTTTGGACATTTTGCGTTAACTCGTGAGGTTCAAAGAATGAAAAATCTATTTCATTTTGCATGAAAGTTACATTTGATTTTGAATGAAAATAACATTCCATTCCGAATTACAATTCAGTCAGAATAAGATCTGTCACTTTCGAAAATATTCTTTTTGTTCATTTACTTTTCGAGTCGATATTATAGAAATAGCATTATTTGAATTTGAAATGAAGTCCTTTTAATTAACACAATGTAGTTTTGTATTTATTTTCATGGAACCTATGATTAACGTTACTTTTTTATTGATTTAAAGGCTATTGATACTTTGGTCAACCATTCACAACTCACGACTTAAATAAGATTAAAGTATATAATAGAGTATCGGAAAACTTGCGAAATTTAAGGAGTTACAGAAAAGACGCCTTTTTCTGCTTAATCAGAATTATTAGTATTTACTCGTTTACGTTTTACTTTTTTTTTGTGTTTTCATACAAACTCTCTTATCCAAATTTTTGGAAATAAATAAACCTAATTTAATTAAACTTGATACGAATACGCAAGTTAAAAAGTTAGCTAAGAACTTTTACAAAAAAAAAAGCTAAGATGAGGAGAGAGTGATTTTTCTCTTACCTACTATAGAAAATTCTCACTCTTCTCACTGTCTCTCTTAACTAGTTTTGAAAATGATTTTTACTAACTTTTTGGTCGTGTGCGTACTAAGTTAAATTAAAATCGACCGATTAATTTCCGAAAATAAGAATTTGCAATTTTGTATGAAATATTATGAGTAAACGACCTTACCAATAGCCAAAATGGCCCTGTCAGTATTGAAGCTAGTTGCACCTGTACCACATCATATTCTGAAAAACAGTCTATAAATCTATGAAAATAAAAACAAAACTTACATCCCTTAGAATCTTAGATAAGTCTACATAATCTATAAGGATAAATCTCTCGGAATTTCGAAGCGATTTCGAGATTTCGATACGATTTATCGATTATGAATTTTGTATTCCAAATAATTGTTCTTATAGTAAGCTAGGCCACCTTTCATGATTCCTAGGATACTTTTTATTATCTTTAGTATAAGTTTTCATTCAGTGTAATGAGATATCAATCGATATTGTAATACTTTACGCTAATAAATGAAATGATATTGAAAATTTTTGTTTTTTTTTTCTTATCTTGAAATGAAAACATGAACCCAAAAAAAAACTTAACCCAGACAATCTAATTCCAATCTCACCGGGTACAGCTGAGTACAAATATTTACAAGGAGTCACTCATCATCATCATCATATCAGCCGAAAGACGTCCACTGCTGGACATAGGCCTCCCCCAAGCGTCGCCACAACGACCGGTCCTGTGCGTCTCGCATCCATCGGCTACCCGCGACCTTCACCAGGTCATCGGTCCACCTTGTGGGAGGCCTTCCAACGTTACATCTCCCGGTACGCGGTCGCCACTCCAGAACTTTTCGGCCCCATCGACCATCTGTTCTGCGAGCAATGTGCCCTGCCCACTGCCACTTTAGTTTGGCGATCCTTCGGACTATGTCGGTAACCTTGGTTCTCTTGCGGATATCATCATTGCTGATTCGATCACGCAAGGAAACTCCAAGCATTGCCCTCTCCATTGCCCTTTGAGTGACTTTGAGCCTTCTGATGAGGCCCATTGTAAGCGACCACGTTTCAGTTCCGTATGTCATCACTGGCAACACGCACTGATCATAGACTTTCGTCTTGAGACACTGTGGTATGTGGGACGAGAAGATACCGCGCAACTTCCCGAACGCTGCCCAGCCGAGTTGGACTTCAAGTTAAGTTAGTTCAAGTTCAAGTTATTTATTTCATAAACAAAAACATTTGTGTCGAAATATTTACATGGTAGGTATACAAACAAAGTCAACGAGCAATGGGCAAACATTCAATTCAATTGTACTTCAATACTATTTTTACCCGACTACGGCAAAGCCAAAAGGAAGGGTAATGATTTTAGCAGTCTATGTATGTATGTATATAACTATGTTCCACTCTTACGCCTAAACCACTGAGCCGATTTTTATGATTGAGGTATCAATAAATTCTTAAAAACGTTCCGGGTGACATAGGCTATATAAATTATTCCTAAATGTATTATGATGGAGTTGACACGTAAATTTCTATCCACGAAAAAAAATAATTTCAGATATTTGTGACATGTTTGGTATCAAACGAAAGGTCTTGATGAGCACATTACAAATATGTATGTATATCATATTGTCTAAGTAAATGTATAGGTTTAAATTGCTAACAAACAAGTAAAAGCGAGCCTGCACTTCGTGGGACGTAGCTGTACAATTTAGTGAAAAACATGATCAAAGTGATACCAACGTGAAGTTAATCAAATCTTTGAAATCTTTACGATTTGTTATGCCACTCATTAGAAGAAAAATACATAAAGCGAAATATTTATGTTTCGGATTTTTTCGAAGCTCGATAGATGGTGTTAGCGTCGAAATAAATCACGCCATGCTTTCGTCTCTGATGTCGCTTCGTCCCTGTAATGGGACGTGGTGAGCGGTCACAACCCTGCCCTTGGCAACCCCTCGACCCGTAAAACGGGCCTCTCACTGTGTTCCATAGCTAAAAATGCTTAAATTCGTCGAGTGAGCGCCTGCCCAAAAAGTGATAGCAACTCATACGCAATATGTATTAATGCTAATTGTATACTACAGGCGCGCTGCGGCGCCGTTATCTCATTGTCGCATTTTCACGACACCAAGTCGGCAGTCAATAGGTTTCGTTTGTTTTTTACCCGACTACGGCAAATCCAAAAGGAAGGGTTATGATTTTAGCTGTCTATGTATGTATGTATATATGTATGTTCCACTCTAGCGCCTAACTAATCCACTGAACTGATTGTGATGAATAAGGTATCAATAGATTTGTAAGAACTTTGCGGGTGACATAGGCTAGGTATACATTTTCACTTTATTTAAAATGCGAGAAAACACACGTAAATTTCTGACTCTAAAAAAAAATTAAATTGAGATAATCATAACATGTTTGGTATCAAAGGAAAGGTCTTAACGAGCACTTTATAAATATGTACTAATATTGTATTGTCTAAGTAAATAAATATGTATAAATTGTTAACAAACAAGCGACAGTGAGTATTACTGAAAAAGTAATCTATGTAGAATCTGTAGAAGAGTTGTTGTTGTACATTAAATTAAAATAAAGTAGCCAGGAATAGGTACTAACAGAAACCATTTCCAGTATTTTTTTTTTTTACCGTTTGTCTGTTTAGTTGTTCAAAACACGTGGAAAGTAAAAAAACGAATGCAGATAACTTTCATCAATTGTAATTTTATAACTCAAAGTACAAAATTAAGGTTTTGTTTCATCCGAATCGGTTCGCTCTATCAAAATATATGTGAATTTAACATTAATTTTCATTACGTATAGCAAATACATACACGTTACGCCATCTATTGAACAAAAATCGTACTACCAGTTCATGGAAATAACACCAGGCCTTAAAACTGGAAAGTCGCAGGGAACAGCCGATAGATATGTTTATATAATATCTATTCAGCCTTTTCCCAGCGTTCCGCAGCTGAATACCAGTAATTTACGTGATGCGGCAGATCTCCACAACCCAGAAACAGGGTAACGCGGTACTTCTTGGCAGACCTGGTGTCAGATATTCTGGCTTCTGACCATCCGTAACGTCTGCCAAAAATCTATAAATAACAGGCGGGACCAATGGCTTAACTTGCTTTCCGAGGCACGGAGGAGTCTTAGCATGCGTTGTTTAACCGAGAAGATCGAATCGCTTTTGTCATTTAGCCCCAAGATTCTCAGAGACCATTATTGATAATTAGCCGTAATAAATGGGATGAAAAGTCTGACAACTTATTTTACTTATGATTTTGTATCTTTAAAATAATAATAATAAGTATGTATTTTTATAATTCTGATTGATATCCCCAACTCTACGTTAAAGCGCAAATTTTGCGAACAGTCTCCTGAGATTACTGACTAATATTAAGTAGCATTGTAAGCAAATCCAGACTTTATGACCAGTAGCAACATTAAACCGTTTTAACTTGTCTACACTATCTACACTAATATTATAAAGAGGAAAGATTTGTTTGTTTGTTTGTTTGAAATGAATAGGCTCCGAAACTACTGGACCGATTTGAAAAATTCTTCCAGCAACGGATAGCTACATTATCAGAGAGTAACATATGCTATATTTTATCCCCGTACTCCCACGGGAACGGGAACTATGCGGGTGAAACCGCGTGACGTTCACTAGTAATAGATAAACAAAATGAAATGACTTTAACATACTGTATATGAAAGAATTTTGACTCATTTAATTTCAGTGAAAATTAAACTTTTATGCGGAAACCTGGCAACATTAGGTCACCCGCAGGCCTTAATGGCTTATCATCCGTGGTGAGGGGCAAAGCCCCGTGATAGGTTCGACGCGACTTTTAAGACAATACAAAGTTTTAAGACAAGACATAAAGTGTCGGTTATGTATCTATGTCCTTAATCTTCATCAACTGTCCAACCTTTTCCCAAATATATTGGGTTCAGCTTCCAGACAAACTGGATCCAGCTGAATACCACATCCCAATAACTGGGTGGCCCGGTACTTTTTGGTCAGATTGGTGTCAGATTTTCTGGCTTCTGACAATCCGTAACGACTGTCAAAAGTCTACAAATAACAGGCGGGACCAACGGATTTAAGTACTTTCCGAGGCATGCAAGAGTCTTGGTATGATAAGATAAGACGATCAACCATACACGGACCGACTTCAGCAACAGTGGCGTAGCTAGCATGGCTGTCACCTGGGGCACCCTGAAATATTTATGCCTTGCGCGGTGACGGAAGTCACAAGCCATTTTTCGATTTTTTTTGCACCTCATCTCGGACAGGATTCATTGCGTCCCCTGTTAAGGGGTGACACCTGTCCGTAACAAAAAAGTCAACGAACGGTTGAGTGTCACCCGCAAATGTAGAAAACAGCAAGAAAGAACTAAAAAAAATTTTAGGTATCTATGCATCACCATCACACTTTTTCGCCCATATCCACGCCAAAAAAGTCGCGAGCATAGCTAGTTGTACATAATTAAAATGATAGCGACGTGCAGTTATAAATAGAAACGATTTTTAAAACGGAAAAGTATAAAATAAAAAAATAGTTTAAAAAACTGTAACCCGACTACAGAAAAATAAAAGTGATCTCAAAAGTATGAAACAAGAAAATATTTCAGAAACAAATCAAGAGAGGTACAAAAATGGTGAAAGTAAAGCCGTGGTCGCATGCCTGTATATCATATGGGTGCCTGGCACATCTATAAAACTATCAAGACATACAAAAATGGTGAAAGTAAAGCCGTGGTCGCATGCCTTGATAGTTTTATAGATGTGCCAGGCACCCATATGATATACAGGCATGCGACCACGGCTTTACTTTCACCATTTTTGTACCTCTCTTGATTTGTTTCTGAAATATTTTCTTGTTTCATACTTTTGAGATCACTTTTATTTTTCTGTAGTCGGGTTACAGTTTTTTAAACTATTTTTTTATTAAGATTTTTGTCATTACAAAATTCGTCAATGCCGTCGACTCGACGGTTGACCTATTTCTCGAAGTTGGCCCTGCCTAGCTAGGCAGGAAGGAGTCACTACCCAAGTGCAAATACTAGTCATTAATTATAAAACAATGTTCGCATTCGCATGTCAGTCGCAATTGTCAATCGCTATTAATTCTCCGTAATGCACCTACAACAATTCTCTGCATCGCCCGAATTTTGACTGGGAGAATGCCTCTCTACGGCATTATGTCCGCCTCTGTACATTGTCCGTGGAGTTTCTTGCACGTTCTTCTCCATAGAGACCTACGCTTTGGAACGTGCAAATAGCTTCATGTTTTTGACTGACCGACTTTGACAATTCAAAAGTGCCTGTAAATGGTTTATTTGAAATATACGCTTTGAGTTTGTGTTTGAGACATTTGTGAGCATAGTGTTAAATAAATAAATCCGTCAAAAATGTATAGAAATTACGTTTTTTTTGACAGATAAGATTAATAACATGCGAATGCGAACATTGTTTAAAAATTAGTAGTATTAGCCTTAAGACCTCCATTCCTCAACAACCTGGTGTCAGATGTTTTCGCTTCTACAAGTAGCGGCTTTCCCAAATGATCAAATGAGAGTCAGGGACAACGACTTAACGTGCTTTCCGAGGCACGGAGGAGTCTCGGAATGTGATGTCCGCTCATCTACGGTCCGACCTCGACTAGCGTTGCTTAACCTCGAAGATCGTCCCGTGCGGCTGTTATTATTTAGTCACGAACTCAGCCTCAGTTGTATAAACCTCACGCCGCCGCAACAGAAGAAGACGCCCCGGGCGTCGGGAGTCGCAGGACGATTTCCGACCACCGTAGGAGCTGTTCTGCGGACGGCGACCGTTGGGTGGCTCGCCGTCCGATCAGAACCAGGCCCGGGTCGACGGTGCGCTGTGTTCCACGCGCGCTTCAGAGCTATCAGCATAGAAGTCGAGGCCCGCTAGGGCCAGTGCCTGTCAGGGTTGCGGAATTTGTTCGAACTAGTCACCGCGGCCCTGGAACGCAAAGAGCATTAGGAGGAACACGGATGCCTTTTAGTCCGTAAGAGTCTGACACTCCCTTCTGCTTCACCCAGGGCGGGAGGAGTCATTTGATGATATCCCATCCTTAAAAAAAGCCTCAATTGTATCTTGTTATAACTATTCTTTTCCCTTTCCCGCTGCACTGAATGTAGGTACTGCAGTGTGATTTTGTAAACATCTCACCGTGTACGTTTAGATGTAGTGAACATGAAGCGAGCTGACTATCCATACAAACAAGATGGAATGACAGTCATGCTCACTTCATCTAGGCTTACACGGAAAGATGTTGACAGAATAGATCGTCTGTTTGCCGCTGAGGCAGTCTGGGACCGACCGTTGCTGGATAAGTTAGACACGCGTCATCAGATTTACCGCTCGTGAAAATCAACCGCCTGAGCTTCCACTCCAGGGGGCTACTCTCTAAACCCGAAGTCTATAGTTTCTGGTTTACTTGCGGGCGTATTCTACTTCGTATCACCTACGGACTTACGATTAGTCCCGAACCCGAACTAAGAATGAATGACAAAACCATTTGACAGTAACTATCAAATCTTCTTCTTATCGTGTGGGCAGTAAGGTCTGACGACCCCACACACCCTAGTGTCAGAGTTTCTAAACCGCCTCAAGGGCCTCTGACATGGTTTATTTGACGACCGCCAATTGACGGCCGGGACCACCGGCTTATACGTGCCTTCCGAAGCACGGAATCATCTTTTTATCAGACAATCAGGTGATTCAAGCCTGCAATGTCCTAGCCAAACTGGAAACAACTTTACAAAGTATGCTTCCCGTGGGAATTGAACCCACGACCACCGGGTCACAAGGCAAACGCCTAAACCACTCGACCACGAAGGCAGTGACTATCAAATCGTATTGTCATTAATTCTTAGTGGATAGGTGATACGGAGTAGAATACGCCCGTAACTAAGCCCGAAACTACGGATTTCGGGCTTAGAAAGTAGCCCCCCTGGATTCCACACCCGCTACATGTTTTTCTTTTTTTTAAGGATGGGATCAAATGACTCCTCTTGCTCTGGGCGGAGCAGAAGGGAGTATCAGACTCTTACTGACTAAAACTCATCCGTGTTCCTCCTAGTGCCCTATGCGTTCCAGAGCCGCGGTGACTCTTTCGAAAAAAATCCGCAATCCTGCTAGGTTACCGCTACGCCTGCGATCGACACTCGTCGTCAGTTCTGATGGTTTCAAACAAGGTGAGCTCGAAAATGTTTTAACCCTGCCTCGGATAGGTTTCGTCAACTGTCAACTAGTGCGTCAAGTCTTTGAACTGAGAAGTGCAGCCAAACGAAAACAAACGGGATCGAGTAACTAACCTCTGACGTTGTCGTAGTATAACTTCAGTGCAGCCTCTTTGGCTTTCCGAACCGTCCTATCTTAGGTACAGGGCAGTCTCTGTGCAGTGCAGTTCACTGCTGGTCCTGCAACCAACCATCCACTCGCAGAGAATACAAGAGTGTTGGCGTATTCTGTTCATATTCCTTGACTGCCGCATCGAAGCATATCAACCAAGTTGCACTTTAGTTCTGACAAAACAAATCAGATAGCGGTATTTTTCGATGTTCAGTTGAATCACTACTATCACTACTATCACTTCGCGTGGATATGGGCGAAAAAATGTAATGGTGATGCATAGATAAGATGTAAAAATTTCTTTAGTTCTTTCTTGCTGTTTTCTGCATTTGCGGGTGACATTCAAACGTTCGTTGACTTTTTTGTTACGGTCGGGTGTCACCTCTTAACAGGGGACGCAGTGAAACCTGTCCGAGATGAGGTGTAAAAAATTTCGAAAAATGGTTTGTGACTTCCGTCACCGCGCAACGCCAGGTGTCACCCATGCTAGCTACCCCACTGTTGCTGAAGTCGGTCTGTGGATGGTAGATCGTCTTATCTTATCATACCAAGACTCTTGCGTACCTCGGAAAGTACTTAAATCCCCTGCCCCCCGCCTGTTATTTGTAGACTTTTGACAGCCGTTATGATTGTCAGAAGCAAGAAAATCTGACACCAGTCTGGCCAAAAAGTACCGGGTCACCCAGTTATTGGAGTGTGGTATTCAGCTGAATCCAGTTTGTCTGGAAGCCGAACCCAATATATTTGGTAAAAGGTTGGACACATGATGAAGATTTAGAACATAGATAGATAACCAACAATTTATGTCTTGTCTTAAAACTCAAAACTTTATCTTGTCTTAAAAGTCACGACGAAATTATCACGGGGCTTTGCCCCTCACCACGGGTCGTTAAGGCCTGCGGGTGACCTAATGCTACTTAATATTAGTCAGTAACATCAGGAGACTGTTCGCAAAATTTGCGCTTTAACGTAGAGTTCGGAATACCAATCAGACTTATAAACATACATACTTATTATTATTATTTTAAAGATACAAAATCTAGAGCAACATAAGTTGTCAGACTTTTCATCCCATTTAATACGGCTAATTATCAATAATGGTCTCTGAGAAGCTCGGGGCTGAATGATAAAAGCCACGCGAGTCGATCTTCTCGGTTAAACAACGCATGCTAAGACTCCTCCGTGCCTCGGAAAGCAAGTTAAGCCGTTGGTCCCGCCTGTTATTTGAAGATTTTTGGCAGACGTTACGGATGGTCAGACGCGAGAATATCTGAAACCAGGTCTGCCAAGAAGTACCGCGTTATCCTGTTTCTGGGTGGTGGAGATCTGCCGCACCATGTAAATTACTGATATTTAGCTGTGGAACGCTGGGAAAAAAAAATAGATATTATATATACATATCTAGCGGCTGTTCCCTGCGACTTTCTAGTTTTAAGACCTGGCAAACTTATACGGGTCTATATTTTAACAGCTTTAGCTTATTATAAGTTAGGTTACATGTGTTAACAGACATGGGCTAAGGTCCTTCTTCCGCGAAGAACACCGCTAAATTGAGATCAAATTAAGAATGCTATCCATTGACCTTGCAGTTGATCTAGCAAAATATCAACTCGGTTATATATTACATCGATAAATCCCTAACGATAAGAAAATGCTTACTTTTCTTTTGCTACGTATCAAACGTTTCACAAATAACTCCGTTATTTCCATGAACTGGTAGTACTATTTTTGTTCAATAGATGGCGTTACGTGTGTGTATTTGCTTTACGTAATGAAAATTAATGTTAAATTCACATATCTTTTGATAGAGCGAACCGAGTCGGATGAAACAAAACCTTAATTTTGTAGTTTGAGTTACAAAATTACAATTGATAAAAGTTATCTGCATTCGTTTTATACTTTCCACGTGTTTTGAACAACTAAACAGACAAACGGTAAAAAAATTAAATGCTGGAAATGGTTTCTGTTAGTACCTATTCCTGGCTATTTTATTTTATTTTAATGTGCAACAACGACTCTTCTACAGATTCTACATTTATACTTATTCAGTAATACTTACTGTCGCTTGTTTGTCAACAATTTATACATAGTTATTTACTTAGACAATACAAGATATGTACATATTTGTAAAGTGCTCGTTAAGACCTTTCCTTTGATACCAAACATGTTATGATTATCTCAATTTAATTTTTTTTCAGAGTCAGAAATTTACGTGTATTTTGTCGCATTTTAAATAAAGTGAAAATGTATACCTAGCCTATGACACCCGCAAAGTTTTTACAAATCTATTGATACCTTATTCATCACAATCAGTTCAGTGGTTTAGTTAGGCGCTAGAGTGGAACATACGCATATACACACATACATAGACAGCTAAAATCATAACCCTTCCTTTTGGATTTGCCGCAGTCGGATAAAAAACAAACGAAACCTGTTGACTGCCGACTAGGTGTCGTGAAAATGCGACACTGAGATAACGGCGCCGCAGCGTGCCTGCAGTATACAACATGCATTTATACACGTTGCGTATGAGTTGCTATCACTTTTTGGGCAGGCGCACGCTCAACAAATTTAAGCATTTTTAGCTATGAAAGACAGAGAGAGGCCCGTTTTACGGGTCGAGGGGTTGCCAAGGGCAGGGTCGTGACCGCTCACCACGTCCCATTACGGGGACGAAGCGACATCAGAGACGAAAGCATGGCGTGATTTATTTTGATGCTAACACCATCTATTGAGCTTCGAAAAAATCCGAAACATATATATTTCGCTTTATATATTTTTCTTCTAACGACTGGAAATCGTAAAGATTTCAAAGACTCGATTAACTTCGCGATAGTATCACTTTGATCATGTTTTTCACTAAATTGTACAGCCACGTCGCGCGAAGTGCAGGCTCGCTTTTACTTGTTTGTTAGCAATTTAAACATATACGTTTACTTAGACAATATGATATACATACATATTTGTAATGTGCTCATCAAGACCTTTCTTTTGATACCAAACATGTCACAATGATCTGAAATTTATTTTTTTCGTGGACAGAAATTTACGTGTCAACTCCATCATAATACATTTAGGAATAATTTATATAGCCTATGTCACCCGGAACGTTTTTAAGAATCTATTGATACCTCAATCATAAAAATCGGCCCAGTGGTTTAGGCGCAAGAGTGGAACATAGTTATATACATACATACATAGACTGCTAAAATCATTACCCTTCCTTTTGGCTTTGCCGTAGTCGGGTAAAAAGTAACAAAACCAAATTATTTTCGTTTGTATTGTAGCAGTCGATTTTTTGTTACTTTTGTTAAGAAATTAAGCAGTAATATGGTTTCGTCTCAACGATTTGGAGGTGATTTGGAGATTTTTTTTCTTATTATTTGATACCGATACATAAATTCTGGCTAAGCCAAATTACGTATCATATCATGTAGATTACTACCTATATTTTGACCTATATTTTCCAGATGTAATTTCTCAGTAAATACCGACGAAAAGTTGCTTCATCTACACACTGTTTTAAAGCATTTCTCGAGAGAGCAGCCTTAACACGCTTTACGCCACGATTTTAGATAATTAATTCCTAATGGATTTACTAACAATAATTGTAAGAAATTTTACTCACACAGTGGATCTTATGTTATCCGAAATAAAGAATTTAAGTCCAAAAATAGAAATAATTACCTAAAGTTGTCCTTAATCGACATCTATCTTGACCCTTTACTTTTTACCCGACTCCGGCAAAGCCAAAAGGAAGGGTAATGATTTTAGCAGTCTTTCTAGTAATGAAAAACGATAAATAATACTGTCCGGGTAAAATTAAGGAAAGGCAATATAATTTATGGTAAATGATTTGGCGCCTCTTCTAGTATTTCTCACGTCGTCATCATCATCATCATATCAGCCGAAAGACTTCCACTGCTGGAAATAAGCCTCCCCCAAAAGGGGCGGTTTGCCATAATCGCCACGCTTGCCAGGCGGGTTGGCGATCGCAGTGTTTGGTGTTGATTTTAACAGAGAACGCTGCTGCCCATTCTCTGGCGAGGCCCTTAGTCGCCTCTTACGACACCCACGGGAAGTGATGGGATGGTATTATTCTTTTACAACACCATACGTCACCTGCCGACACCATTTTTTTTTAAGGATGGGATATCATCAAATGACTCCTCCCGCTCTGGGTGAAGCAGAAGACCGTGTCAGACTCTTACTTACTAAAACCCATCCGTGTTCCTCCTATGCCCTTTGTGTTCTGGAATCTGTTCGAAAGAGTCACCGCGGCTCTGGAGCCGCGGTGACTCTTTCGAACAGATTCCGCAACCCCGGCAGGCACTGGCCCTAGCGGGCCCCGTCTTCTATGTTGACAGCTCTTTGAGGCTCGCGTGGAACACAGCGCACCGTGCACCATACGTCTATCACGTCAAACGTCATAAAATGAATATAGTATACAAAACAAATTAGCACAAAATACCGGACACAGTTGCCTTATCCGCAACAGCGTTTGAGGCCAAGGTTCCAATCAGTTTGAAATTGAATATGTATAAAAGTGGCAACATTGATGCAATTCACATTCAAATGGAGATTACTAATGTTGGTTCGTGACCTTCAGATGAGGAGTTTCGATATAATGGTAACTATAAAAAGAAATGTTGAAATGATTAACACTTTTTTTTAAGAATGCGTAATCAATTTTGTTTGGTTTCAAAGTGTTCGCGGGGTTTTACGCCGATATTGGTAAATGTTTGATGATTCTGAAGATTCGAAGAACAGGTGCTATTTTGCCAGCAGTCAATGTTCAGTGCAAAACTAGTGTATTGTTACTACAGTGAAATTTCATCATTAGGGAAATCCCAAATGACCACTATACTAATTGCAAATAATATTAATAACCCCAATATATCTGTTTAGAGAGGTTTAACCGGAAAATACTGTTTACCAGAATTCTAAGATCCTTCTAAATTATCGCCAACAACCTTTAAAGTTGGATCTGATCTAAATATTGAAAAGAAAATAGGGAATTAAAACAACCATAGACTTCCATAAATATAATTATTCACAAATTGTTTATCTACATTAAATAATAAACCCTATTTACAATTACCAACAAACTATCTAAGGTAGATAAGCATTTAGCCCACCTAGATGACCCTCGTCCCTCTTTCTTTGCTGTTCAAGTCTCTCTTCATCCTTCCCATCAATTCCTAAACCCAGTCTTTCTATCAGCTTCTCCCCTTTGTCTCCATGTAACTCAATGAACTGTCTTCGTCTCTTCAAGGCCACATCAGGGTCAAAAATGTAAGATTTCTTGTCATGAATTACGGGATGACCAACGAAGTTCGTCCGTATGAACCCAGCAATAGGTCCTGTAGGATTTTGTGCCTTCGCCGGTCGGTAAAACAATAGGAGACAGAGTGACAGCTGAAAAAAAACTGTCAAATGAGTAATGGCGAGAGAATTTGGCGGGAATTTGTTACGCAAGTTTTGTTGTGCATAAATTTAAATATATTTTTGTTGTTAATTTACGTTTAACGTTAATATATTTTGTATATTCATACATTTCACTGCATAATAATTAACCAGCAGAACAATGCTGAATTTAAACTAGCTTTTGCAACGTGTCTCTCGCTACAAGACCACCAAACGAGCATTCCAATGTCTCATAAAACTATTAGTTAATTATTCTGCGTTTGCTGAATACGTGTAATTACAATAACTATTTTATTATATTACATTTAGGGCATGTAGCAATTCAAATGAACTATTATTGCTTGTCACGATCACAATATTCTATCGCTTGGAGAACAATCTAAACTTAGATATTATTTTTTATGATGAAGTCATTTTTTATTTGATTGTAGAAGAAAACTTCTGGAATGATCCGATGTGAATAAATCTCGCATTGATAGAAACTACACTATCACTGAGTGCCATAGGATAGTTTTTATCCTTATATAATGCACGGTCTCTGTAAGATAGGCCAGGGAGCGAAGCCGCGAGTAAATAGGTACTTGTAATTTTAATAAAAAAAGGCTTCGTCTTCACTTTGATTACTCGAAGGATACAAAACATAATAACTTCGCACCGTAACATTATTTAGCAACAAACACAAACCACATTATTTATGCACAATAAAACTTAAAAAACCACACTGAAATAAAAAAATAACACTTGATTCCCGCCAAAAAATCTGTCAAAATCACTCCGATACGTTCGGATATCCACACCAACGATACTCACTATAATTACTTTATTCATGTTTTTTTTTTTTAATGACCAACTCGCGAGGCGCGCGAATGTATACTGGTGGTCGGTGGAACAAGGTAAATGCAACTTTTACATATAAAGCAGTTCAGGTTGCTCAACAGAGTGTAATGGCGGATTGGCGGCGCTGATATCGTCACGTCAGAGGGTTGGGTAACGAACCTTTTTTTGAGTAGGGTGAGACGAACTGTTGATGTTGGTGGAATGCGATAGTACTGGATTTTTATTTTAATAATAAACAATATTTATTTTCTAAATATTTAGTTTAAAATAACACGTCATTATTTTACCGATCAGTTTAAACTAAATGAGGTCGATTCATATTTTCTATACTAATAATAAAGCTGAAGAGTTTTTTTGTATATTTGAACGTGCTAAACTACCAGTCGGATTTGAAAAAAAAACTGTTTCCATTCGATAGCCCAATTCTTGAGGAAGGTAGATAAAATGACGCTAGGACCCATAGGCGCCGAGCAAAAAGAAAAATAACCGATTAACCTATAAAATACATAAGCAATAATTCATTAATACATATTACAATTATTTGAATTTAATATCTATGCGTGCCGAAATAATAGGGTATCTAGTAATAAGGTGCGTTCATCATCATCATCATAACAGCCGAAAGACGTCCACTACTGGACATAGGCCTCCCCCAAAGGGGGGGGTTGCCATAATCGCCACGCTTGGCAGGCGGGTTGGCGTTCGCAGTGTATGGTGTTGCGTTTTCAGAGAACGCTGCTGCCCATTCTCTGGTGGGCTTCAACTTCAGTTGACACCCAATGGTTGGCATCCCCGCAAGCCATACCAAATCACGCGGTTTAAACCTCTTTTACTAAAAAACGCAATGTTTTGTATCCTGTAGCCCCTGAATGTGTCAACAATCTCGGGGGATGACATTTTCTTTCAAACTATTCAATTGTTGTTGCGTCGCGACGGCTATTGCTCCGGGAGCTCCCTGGCCGGTTAAAAGACCACACCAGAACAGATATTCCCGTATGGACTTTTACAGCTACCTACGTTGGTAAAATGTAAATCTAGTAATTATTAGTTTTAATATTAACATTAAGTTCTTTCTTTCATGCTGAATAAGTAAGCAAAATATATCAACTATTAAAAATTTTTACTTAAGACCATTAATGCACCATATTTTATGCAAATAAATTATATTCTTTATTTTCTGCTGCCGTTAAAGAATATATTTATTTTCTGTGTCCAGTCTTGCCAAGAACTACCGTGTACAGTTAATGGGTTGTGGAGGTCTGGTAGGCAGCTGCTCCATGTAAATAAAATACTGGTATCCAATATAGTTGGATACCAGTATTTGGCCCACCACCACCTTTCTTACGATTAAGCATAGTAGGAACATCACAACATTGCGTCACCATTCTCCATGATGTTGCTCATTCATAATGTCTTATAGCTGAACTTTGACACCTCACGTTATGTGGTTGTAATAGCTAAATATCGTAATTACTACTCCAAGCACGTGGTGGTCTATGGTTTATATATTATACCTCGGGGTAATTTAAAGGAATTATTACAAAACAGTGATTCATTAAACAAAACTGTTAATAATGTCCTGCTTAGAATCTTCAAATCTATCTATACGAAAGACATTATAGTGTATGTTTTTATGGATAGACAGTGCAAAATCACTTTTTCATTCTCTCAAACTCTTTTTTAAAAAAAAATGCCATCTAACTTTTTAAACTTATAGAAGTATCTTGCGTATCCGTATTAAGTTTCTTTAAAATCGGGTAATCTTTAAAAACGGAAGAGGCAACGTTGGGAGGCCTCCTTAAGGTGGACCAATGACCTGGTGAGGGTCGCGGGAAGTCAATGGATGCGAGACGCACAGGGCCAGTTGTTGTGGCGACACTTGGGGGAATTCTATGTCCAGCAGTGGACGTCTTTCGGTTGATATGAATGATGATGAAATCGGTTATTGCATTTTCAAAATCAAGGACTTGAAAGTTTGAACGAGAAGCGTTCCTACAACTACGCAAGAAAGTCAGTACATCAACTCGAATATTGTAATAGTCCAATCTACCTTTAAATTCTCAAACTACCAAAGAGTTCCCCACCAAAAACATCCCCGTTCCCGTGGGCGTTCCACAATCCCCGCATTTCCTAACACTGTTTTACCGACACCACTTTGACGTTTCGACATCGACAATCCGTCCGCCCGGGAAAAATCAATAATTTCAACAACACCGTGACGTTTTTCTTCGCCTTGTTTGAAGTGAAAATATTATTTATTTATAACAAAATGATGCAAGAATACGACGACGATTTCTTCTTTGAAGAGGACAAGATGTACGTATTGTTGTTATTTGTCAAATTGCATGTTTTTGGACGTATTTTTGTGAAACCCTAAAATGTTGTTCTCTCGAAGATTGAGAAGTGATTTCATGATTTATTGTGACGTGTTTTAATTAAATTAGACATACTTATAGGCTGTATTTCAATTAGTTATTTACTTGCATTGGATGTTATGAAGTTCGCCGTCTAATACCATATTAAAAAAAAAATATTTTATGCACCAGATTTATGTTCGCTAACATGCAAGACCTAATTAATTAACTTTTTTAAATCTGTAGAGCATTTTTGCAATTGAAATACCTAGAAACCACATAATTTTTTCATTTATAATCATTGACTCACTCTCTTAGAGAAATTGGTGATAGCAATATTATTCCAAGTAAAGCCACAGGTGGATTTTTTTATCCACCTTCATTATTTTGCATGTTACGGTCCCAAATATCGATATTTTTAAGACACATTATTTAGAATGAGAACAGCAGACGACAGTTCTTATTTTCAGGACTTATTCTCATCTCATTGCCCTAAAGTTTTCTTTACAAAATTCATAGATAAATGATTATGACAACCAACTCAACAGAATGTATTGCGCGTCAGAAAAAGGCAGGAAGAATTTATTTGCGGTTTTGCCAACGCACTTTTTTCCAAATTTTCTGGTACGCACTTCTTTCTTATTCTTTTTGCCTATTAAAATTCAAATTCTCTAAAAATAAATAATAATGCCCTCTGCCCCGCCTTTTTTCCAAATCGCAATACACAGCTGAACATCCATAGACTAAAATAAAGTAGGTACTTTGGCCCATATCGCAATATCCTCGCTTATCTATGACTTCCTCTTTTGCAGCACATTATCAGTTGTTTGAACGGCTACAACGTTTGTGTTCTAAGTTTTTATTGATTTTTGTGACAATGTGGCAACAGAACAGCCAGTTTTATATTTTTAATGACACCAGGATATATCCCCAGCTTCAAGCCAGCATTCTGACTAGCTTGTTTGAAGATAAAATGTTTGTATTTTTTTTGTTTTTTTTTTACCTGTATTGAATGTGCTGACATATCCATTGTTTTGTTGATAAAAAAACTTGTTGAATAAATGTGTCCAAAAGGAGAAATGGGTGTGAAAATGGGTTCCATATGGGTACATGTAGGTAAATAGACTCTGTTGTAGTCCAAATTGATGACGTATTTAAAGGCCATAGATGGATTTAAGTGCTTTTTTATTTTTAATCTTAGAAAGATAGTAATGAATGCTGATTTTCCTATGAATTATTTTTGTGTTACTGTAGATAGTTATTTTTTTTTCTCGGTTTTATTTGCAGTAGTTTTCAAATTCGGCGTTTTTAGTGAAACAACAAAAATTGTTAGTTCTTCTCTATATGCTTTAGGCGTGAAAAAAATTAAGATAATTACCCGTCGTGCGTTGTTTTTTTCTGTGATTTTACGGTGTTTGAGGAAAATATTTTTATTTATATTTTAATCGTTTAATTTAATAATCTTTGTTTAGCAAGCCAAACGGAAATGTTTCCAATCTGTTACTGCCGATTGAGGAAAAGTGAGTTAAATAAATTAAAAGGTCTTTTATTTAATTTTTTAATATTTATTTTAATTTAATCATTTCATTTTCTTATTTAGTGCTTCAGTTAAGGTTCAAGAAATAATGAAGGATGTTTCTGAAATCAAGATATTTGAAGAGTAAGTATATTTTCACATTAAGCCACTTACATTTTTATGGTAGGCGCCAGATAAATGTGCAATAACGGTCATTGACCTTAATATCAAAAACAGAAAAAAAGACATTAAGCTTTCTTAAATCGACTTCTATCGTGATCCTTTACATTCTTTAGTAGATAATGAAAAACGATTCGTAATTTATTGTTCGAGTATCTACGAAGGGATATTAGGAAAGAAAAAGAAAGAAAGAATAAAATTTAGGGAAAGGTCAATGTACTTTATTGCAAGTTTATCTGGCGCCTACCATAGAATTGTATTGTATCTACTAATAAATGTAATTCCTACAATTATTTATTGATTTAGACAGCCAAAAGAAGAAATTATTTTAAATGCAGAAACAGAATGCATCGTCAACGATTTGCGATACGAAAGGTACACGATACAGCATCAAGATCTTTTGTAAGTTTTATAATAAAATAGTTCCTTTCTTTTTGAGAAATATTACAGGCTTCTTGCAAAAGGTGACATCCAGGTATGTGCTATTTGCTATTTCATGTCTTTGTCATGGCTATATCTTAAAATTGGCCATTTCATGATGTGGCCGAGGTTAGGTTAGGTTTAGGTTAGCCTAAACCTAGCCTAACCTAACCTGCGGAAAGGGAGAGGGAGATCTCGACCTCTCTCCCGGCCCGCAGCAGGCGCACCGGGCGTCGGAGGAGGGTATGCGCTGCCCTCTTCCGGCGCCCCTAAGTGGGTCCAGGGGCGGCGGCCCTGGGGATGGCCGTCGCCCCCCCATTCATCCGGACCCGAGGTGGCGGCGCGTGGTGTTCCCGTGTGCCCCTCTTTGACGTCGCGGGGGGAGTCAAACACCTCACTCCCCCCGCTGACCCGAAGTGGCCCGCAGAGGCGCCAGGCCGGCACCAGCCGAGGATTACGGAAGCCAAATAAGTTCTCGCGATCCCCGGCGTAGGTGAGAGATGGAACACCGGGGTGGTTTTAGTCAGTAAGAGTCTGACAGACCCCTCCGCCTGCCCCAGGGCGGAGGACATCCATGAGGATTTCCCCCCGTTAAAAAAAAAAGGTTTAGGTTAGCCCTCCTAACTGGGTCCAGGGGCAGTGGACTTGGGGATGTCAGTCGCCCCCTATTCATCCGGACCCACGGTGGCGGCGCGTGGTGTTCCCGTGTGCCCCTCTTTTACGTCGCGGAGAGAGTCAAACACCTCACTCCCCCCGATGACCGAGGTGGCCCGCAAAGTCGTGCCGGCACCAGCCGGGGATTACAGAAATCGCATTAGTTCCCGCAATCCCCGCCGTAGGTGAGAGATGGAACACCGGGGTGGTTTTAGTCTGACAGACCCCTCCGCCTGCCCCAGGGCGGAGGACATCCATGAGCATTTCCCCCCGAAAAAAAAGGTTTTAGGGCGCGGGGGGAGTTAAACACTCCCCCAGCTTGACAAGGCGGGACCCGCTTTGTCTTTCCGAGTTGAGAATTTCAAGTTAAGAACTAGTCTTACTCTGCTTTAATGCTCTAGTTTGACAAGTTCTCATACTAAAGTGGAGTTTAACAATTTCAAAAGTTGAAATTCTTACTATTAATATTTGTAAAGAATCGAATTTCCTAGAGTTGTATTAATTTTGCCATTGCTGTATAATTAGACGATAAATGCCATTATGTCGTAATAATTTTCTCCTCTGTGTCAACAAACCGCAAATACACTACAAAAAGTTATTACGTGATACTGCACCTTACATTCACGCTCTATGAATTTTTTAGTAATTCTCACGCTTTGCTACAACTAATGTGACACACATACACACAGCTATCGACATTACTATTCCTTCTGATAAGCTAGTCCGCAAAATACTTCCTTATGCAAGGGGAGGAGGATCCCAGAGCCCCGAGACATCACTAACCTAATTGGGATTTGGGGGAATGCAAAACTATCTCCTTGACTTTTGACTTATATTCTATAAGCTACCTACACTATTGTCCCCGCCACGAGAACCTATAAATTTTGTAAACACATTCATTTGTTTTAAATGTTTGTTCCATAAGTCAGACGCGTTTCAGTACCATAAAACATTAGATGACAGCGCTGTATATCGATAAAATATAACTCGACCGAATGAAATTGGTCGTTAGTTTCGTGTTACACCTATGTTACTTTGAGTTGATTGAATTTGTGAATATTTGTTGTCGCTACGTAACTTAGTAGAAGTTCTTTGTTTACAAAATTTGTAGCTTCCCGTGACGGAGACTATAAACTCTCAGAAAAGAAGTAACTCCTGGGGGCTCTGGCATCTTGCACTATTTGAAGAAGGTTGCCCTCAAAAACTTCATTTTTTTTTCAGGAATTTATACAGTTGTAGATTGCTAGAAGACATTATGTGTGAATTGTTCTTCAAGATGCTTAGCTTGGAGGATTTTCAGACATTAAATATTCTCAATTAAAAGCTATGTTGCTATTTTATCTTAGTTTCACTGTACGCTAAAAAATAAAATCCTTTTTAACGCACCTGATATTTTATTTCTACAAAAACCTTTTTGTAAATCTGAACACCTGTTTAAGTCTAGGCAAGTATGCTATGTACACTTTTTAAACTGCCTAATATACAACCTGATTTTTATATCAACATACAAAATTATTTCAGGCATTACCTATCAATCGTAACATCGTCTATTGTAACATCTTTGCATGCCATGTGTGTGTATACTCATGTTTTGGACAAATAAATGATCTTATCTTATCTTATCTTAATAAGGTACGATCTATATAAAAACCGGCCAAGTGCGAGTCGGACTCGCCCACCGAGGGTTCCGTACAAATTTGTAGCTAAAAAATTCCTTTAAATGAAGATTATATTTTTTTATGATTTAATTACAAATGTATAGTTTTCAGACTTTTCCCTATACTAGTAGTATATGATGGTATTGCTTGCCAAATTTCATAGTTCTAGGTCAACGGGAAATACCCTATACATTTTGATTCCCTTGAGAATGTTGAAATATTCGTTTTTTGCGGCATAAACGACCGTATCTATTTTTTACGTTAACTTAGAAGTTTGGTTTTTTTCACAGCGATTAGGGGCCATAGACCTGAGTAATGGTTTTAATTTCAACTCGATTCCTCTACGCGTTCCCGAGATAAACGGTCTTGACAGACAGACGGACGGACAACAAAGTGATCCTATAAGGGTTCCGTTTTTTCCTTTTGAGGTACGGAACCCTAAAAATGAAATCTTACAAAATTAAATATTGTCCAGCATATTTTCGTTTGCAATACTCGAGAAAATCCGTCGTCCTAAGAATAACTGGGAGATAATACCTAGGGTACTAAGTCCCTCGGGTTGACGGCGCGGTGTGTTTTTTTTTTACTATATATAGGCATACGTTTGACCACAATCTCACCTGATGGTAAGCGATGATGCGGTCGAAGATGGAGCACGTTTGCCTAGAAGTAACCTATTCACTCTTGTCTTTAAGAGTGAATAGGTTGGCCTCAAAGAGATGTCAGCATAGTAGACGAGGTCCGCTAGGGACAGTGCCTGCCAGGGTTGCGGAATTTGTTCGAAAGAGTCACCGCGGCCCTGGAACGCAAAGAGTCATTTGAAAATTTCCCATCGTTAAAAAAAGGGTATTAAATCCGCCTGTATAGTGTTTTTACTACTGCATAAAGTTTTAATCAATAAATATAATGCGTGCGTTTGATTGTAACGTAATGCCTGGAAATTTTGAATATTGATGAAACATTTAGGCTTGTATATATCTATCTACTTACGCGAATATTAACGTGCTTGAAATTTTCAGGGGTATGACGGTAACGTCAGGCAGTGTGGTGCTAAGCAAAGATGAGAAGAACCTGATAGGGATCAGTATAGGTGGTGGAGCACCGCTTTGTCCTTGCTTGTATATTGTACAGGTAATATTGATCAAAAGAAGTTAGGATACACTTGGTGGACATACCTTATTTGTAATCTCTAAAATCTTAAATGTAGATAAATAATTTGTCCAGGAAATTAAGTGATTATGCCCAGCTCAAAAACGAGGATGTGGAGAAGAGAACGTAAGAGTAGGTTAGGTATTGTTACTATCATTTAATCTTTAAATGTGCTAAGTGGTTTTAGCTAATTTTCTTCCACCATAACTGATGAGAGCGTTGCCTGGCGTCACGATGACGACACGTTGGCAAGCGCTAAACTAGCATAACATTATGTTTTTACTTTTTCTCTAACGATCGACTGACGTGCCAAGTAATCCGTTGCTGAATGCGAAGGATGTCGAATAATTCTGAGCACCCATATGGAAGCAGAATAACCAGGTGTGAAGTTCTTCAAATGTTTTTTTTTTATATTACTTTTGATAGGCACGCGTTTGACCACTATCTCAACTGATGGTAAGCGATGATGTGGTCGAAGATGGAGCACGTCACGCTTGCCTAGAATCAACCTATTCACTCTTAACTTAAAGACTCCCAGGTTGTAGCTATCAGGAAACACAGACTCCGGCAGGGAATTCCACTCCTTAGCTGTACGCACTATGAATGTGTTCCCAAAAAGTTTGTACGTGTGGGTGGGACCACCATGTACCGGTGGCGCATCATGGCGTACAAGTGTAAATTCAATATCCTTCAAATGGCTATTAAAATTTCTAATACTCCTGATACTTAAACTAGGTAAATATTTTACTATTTCAGATCTTTGACAACACACCAGCTTCAAAAGATGGCACTCTACAAAGTGGAGACGAGCTGGTCGGAGTTAACGGGCAATCTGTTAAGGGCAAGACTAAAGTCGAAGTGGCTAAGATGATACAGTCTGCTAAGGTTGGTACTTTTAATAGTCCAGAAATGAAAACCAGAATTTCTGATTGCTGTACTTTTCTGATTAATTTCGTTGCGGGATCCAAGACAGTTGAATCCGAAATTAATTTCTCCGGAAATCGTCGGGCTTCATTGGCTCGGCGTTTTTCTGGTGGTCGCCACTGTTGATTCTGGCTTTCGGAGTTGCAGTGGTTGGGAATGTGTGGCAGCTTGTCCCAAAAAACGAAAAGGAATTTCGATAAAATATCGGAATTCTGGTTATCCTTTTAAAAGCGACATCGAAAATCATAACAGTTTTACTAAGAGAGCGGAAGCCAAATTCCTTTTAGCTTAACTAAAGATCCTCTTTAATAATAACTAAAATTAACAAATACACTAAACTAACAACAAATTAAAATATAGCATCAAAAAATTCGTCCTCAACGCTGTCAGCTGGTAATGTGCCCAAGAGACTGGCGGCATTGCCACGTTGAATGGCAATGCTTAGCCTCTGGCCAGAGTAAAAGCCAGCTCTTGGGTCACGGGAAGTGTCAACCAGCCGTTAGTTTGTTTAGTGTATTTTTTACTTTAGTTAGTATTATTGTTAATATATTACTTGATTAAAAATTCCATCGTAACAAAAAAAGAGATCCTCTTTTGATAAAATTGGTAAAGGAAACCTTTTCGTCCAATGAAGTTATTTTATTTTATTTTATTTATTCAGGGACAATAAACAGCTACAATATTTGTGTTCGAATAGAGAAAAGGTAATATAAAATATTTACAATATTGCAGCCCACTACATTATCCGCATATTAACATAAGAAAATATGATAATGAGTGCCACTAGATAGGTTATAAATAATTATAATAATATCAAATTCATTAATAATAATTACATCATGCAAAATAAAATAAACATTCTTATTGATTCCTTGGCAAGAGAGCAATAATTAATTAACTTTAAAAACAAAACAAAGATAAAATCTA
This sequence comes from Lacanobia wlatinum, assembly GCA_947578705.1. Lineage (NCBI taxonomy): Eukaryota > Metazoa > Arthropoda > Insecta > Lepidoptera > Noctuidae > Lacanobia > Lacanobia wlatinum. The sequence goes on along the minus strand of OX388046.1, from coordinate 17,888,428 downwards.
GACTAGCTTACATTCCTAAAAACATTACTGGTTAATAATCATTTTCATAACATCACATTTAAATTTGGATTTCGAGCATACAAAAATATCAATATTAACAAAATTACAATTACAAGATTCGACCATGCGACGAATAGGGCAGCGCAAACCAGAATTAGTTTGACAGGTGTTGACAGCAAAACCTGCACGGATACTACGTATATTAGCAGTACGTGGAACTACATAACATAGTTTACTCGCGAGATCGATACAATCAAAATCCCCACGAACAATTAAACACGAAAGTTAAAAAAATAATTTTAGTTTGTTAATCAAAATTAAAATCCATGGCGGCAATCTTTCGCGTCCGGCCCTGGTTCAATCCATGGTCCGGATCACCTACGGGCTTACGATTAGTCCCGAACCCGAACTAAAAATGAATGACAACACGATTTCACAGTAACTGTGAAATCGTGTGGTCATTCAGTCTTAGTGGTAAGGTGATACGGAGTAGAAAACGCCCGCAACTAAGGCCGAAACTACTGACTTCGGGCTTAGAGAATAGCCCCCCAGGCCCGGGTCGACGGCGCGCTGTGTTCCACGCGTGCCTCAAAGAGATGTCAGCATAAAAGACGGGGCCCGCTAGGGCCAGTGCCTGCCGAGGTTGCGGGATTTATTCGTAAGAGTCACCGCGGCTCTGGAACGCAAAGGGCATTGGAGGAACACGGATGGGTTGTAGTCAGTAAGAGTCTGACACTCCCTTCTGCTTCACCGAGAGCGGTAGGAGTCATTTGATGATTTCCGATGGACCTGACGAGTGCCCAAATATTCCTAACAGCATTCGTAAACTTCTAGTGAATTTCCGTTACTTGGTCTAGTGTCCATAACCATACAAAAAACATATTTTTTCTCCCCAGGACGAAGTAACAATAAACTACAACAAACTGCACGCTGATCCGAAACAAGGCAAGTCCTTGGACATCATAATGAAGAAAATGAAGCACAGACTGGTAGAGAACATGTCTTCGGGCGCCGCTGATGCCCTGGGCCTGTCGAGGGCCATACTGTGCAACGACACCCTGGTTGCTAAGCTGAACGAGTTGAGGGAAACTGAGACCACGTATAAGAGATTGGTGGAGAATGCTAAAAGGTATTTTTGTGTGTTAGTAAGCTTCCTGCATGTTTTTATGAATTATTTTTTATTTATTATTTTACGCACACAGATGCACAGAAGGCTAACTTAATGCCTTGAGCATTGTCTATCAGTCAATGGTGGTTTTTTCTCTATTACATATTTACCATAGTCTCTGGCTAGATTTTCAATTCTACAACGCCAGGGGCGGATCCAGCATTGTCGATTGGGGAGGACTTAACCCCGCTGAGGGTGGGTTTTAGCAAAATAACTGTAAAAAGCACATACCTACAATTTTATTTTGTTTAACGCATTGTTATGCGTTACTTGTTTTACTTTTCGTAAAATTATCAATGACTTCTTGAGGTGTATAAGCTACCAAAGAAATCTGGGTCTTCTTCTCTGGATCCGGTAATTAACGCTATCGAACTTAACAATAAAAACAACGCGTTCTAACCATATACAACATGTTACAGAATAAACCTGAAAAAGATTTATTGTAGGTACTCATCATTGTGAACATCTTTACTATCGGAACAAGTTCAGAATCGCGCAAAAAAAAAAAATTAGTTCATTTGATCCGTTTGTGTGCGCATAACTTGACAAAACGTTCTGAACAGCTGATTATTTTTTGGCGATATCAGTGTTTTTAACAAGCCATTGATGATGATGGATGCGAGACGCACAGGACCGGTTGTTGTGGCGACACTTGGGGAGACCTATGTCTAGCAGTAGAATAGAATAGAATAGAATATTTATTTGCGTAAAACATGGTATACAAGGATGTTAAATACAAATTGAGGCACAAGCATGTTTAGCTAGGATAAAACATAGCATGCAAAATTTTGAAGACAAGTTAAACAACAACAATCATTCATAAAACATCAACATTTTTTATCTATAAATTCTTTTAAACTATAAAAACTACACTCGAGTGGAATTTAATTTTAAATAATTTTGTATTTAAAGCCTTGAAATGCCTTGGTATTTTATTATAAATGCACACACACATTGCCAAGCAGTTCCTATTGTATTTAGACAGTCTAGGCAAATCATTTAACACCAGTCTATATGGATCTCGTCGGTTCCGAGGATTGACATCATTTGCAGTCTTAAATAGTTGCTTATTTTTTATAACAAATACACATATTTCGTAAATGTAAAGCGACGGTAACGGTAACAAACCAAGTTTATTAAATATTGGTCGACATGAGTCGTCGGGCTTAAGTCCACAAATTGCTCTCATGCACTTTTTTTGAGCGATGAATGCTCTTTGGAAGTCAGTGCTGTTACCCCACATTATTAGACCATAACGTAACAACGACTCGACGTACGCGTGGTATGAAATTACAGCAGTTTTTATATTAGTAACATTTTTTACTTGTTTTAATGCATAAACAAATTTATTAATTTTAGTGCTGACATTGTCTATGTGGTCTTTCCAGTTAATGTCTTTATCTATTATTACACCTAAAAATCTGGTACGTGTCACTTCATTGATTTTATTAATATTGAGTTTAATGTCATTTTTGGAATTATTTGGTCGATTAAATTGGATGTAAACGGATTTGTCTAAATTTATCATCAAATGGTTAGTGTCAAGCCAATGCAATAATTTGTCAATTGTATTATTAATGTCAAGTTCATGTTCTGAAATGGTATTTAGTTTTTTATTAGATGTCACTATAATAGAAATATCGTCAGCAAATAATACGCATTTATGGTTAGTTATGTTTATGATGTCATTTATATAAATGAGGAACGTCAGTGGACGTCTTTCGGCTGGTATGATGATGATGATGATGATAATAAGATCACGCAAAACGATTATAGAAATAATATGTTCACTCTTGACTCTAAGACATCCAGTTTATCTGGAAATGCTTGTTGCTATTCCACCAATTCACACTAAGCGTTTCCAAACGTCTTTTATAATGCGCACAGCAAAGGAGTGGAACTCTCTGCCTGCGTCTGTGTTTCCAAACGCTTACAACCCTAATCTCTTCAAAGTTAGAGTGCACAGGCTCCTTCTGGGTAAGCTCGCTCCATCGTAGACTTTGTCTCTGTCATCTCTGACCTAGACTAGAGTCAAGAGCAAACCCATCACAAATAAAAAAGAAATACAGATTCAGGCAAAAAAAAATCACTCATCAGCAATACGCACAATGACAGTACTACCAAGAAGTTTCCCATATCTTCCAAAACCCTTTTACTTCTCCAGGATGCTGAAAGCCTACTTCGATCTCCTGCAAACCTACAAGTCAGTGGGTGACATCTTCGCCGCCATAGGAGTGAGGGAGCCTCAAGCTAGGGCTTCGGAAGCATTCACAAAGTTCGGGCAATACCACCGACTCTTAGAGAGGGATGGCATCAAGATGTTGAAGGCTTTGAAACCGGTGAGTTTGAGTTTGAATTTTTGGACCATGTATCAGTTTTCCACAGTAAAAATGAATCATGGTTTTAGCATTAACGGACTTAACTTTATTATTTGACTAGAGTTTGCCCGCGACTTTGTTTGCACATATCCCGTGCCCGCATATTCCCCTTCCTCATAAATGGTCATCATGTACAAAAAGAATTATCCAAATCCGACTGGTAGTTCCGAAATTAGCGCGTTCAAACAAACTTTTTAGCTTTTTTGACGTGAAAACGTCTTATAAATCGATGAACGTCGGCTGTACGAGCGAAAAATTGTCACGTTCCGCCTGAGCCGAGAGCGCGGAACAAGCGATAGAGATGCACGATCGGCCTAAGCGTTCGGCTTGTTTGTTAAGAATTCAATTGTTTTTTTTATGACGTTATCACGTAAAATTATCGTCCGTAAACCAACTTTACAGACAACCAAATTTTTACTTTTATTTTCTGTTTAACGGTTTTTTGCGGACACGCTACTCTATGTATTCTGGATCTCATGGTGGTTTTGCTTAACACACACATTCCCAATCACATACTTTTTTGAATTCTAGCTCGGTTGAGCAGTAACCACCCGTAGAGAAGTGAACTGCGAGTGGATCCGATCAAAAAAAAAACTTTTGCGAAATATCATCTGACACGATGATATGGACCATTCCTTTCGTATTATGTTTTTTTTTATCGATCATCGTTCATTTTTTTGCTTTTCTTTCCTCTTATTTAACTTGTAATTGCTGTTTCATTCCGTGCTGAATAAGACTTTCACTCGTTTTCAGATCCTATCAGACATGGGCACATACCTGAACAAAGCCATCCCCGACACGAAACTAACCATTCGCAAGTACGCAGACACGAAGTTCGAATACCTGTCGTACTGCTTGAAAGTGAAGGAGATGGACGATGAGGAGTACGGGTACAACGCGCTGCAGGAGCCGCTGTATAGAGTCGAGACCGGCAACTATGAGTATAGGTGAGGATATGTTACTACAGGCGATAAGACACAAGTTCGAGTACCTGTCGTACTGCCTGAAGGTGAAAAATGGAAAACGAGGTGTTAGGGTACAACTAGTGATGGGGAAAAGGAACATTCTCACAGTGAGAATATTCTCGGAACGAGAATGTTCGGGAATATTCTCGTGAGCGGAGAACATACGAGACTTTATGAGAACTTATGAGAACTTAAAACGAGTCGGTGATCCTTCCTGTTTTAACATGAAAGAGATAACTTTGGTCATTTTTATTTTCATTATTAGATGTAATTTAACATATATGTCATTGTCTATAAATAGGAAAGTGGTGCCATAACTAGCAACTATGATAAACTTAATTACTTGTTTAATTCTGGACTTTGTAAAAGGATTTATGATTAAAACTCGATGATCTATTAAACAAACACAACCTGAAATGACTTCCTAGTCTTTAACGAATAATCAACATAAACCACAGTAATTTAAATAAGAAAAATACTTTAGCAAAGATTATAGAATCTAGAAGTACTTACCTCCTATAAAGTGCTATGAATATGTGATTTTAGTAGAAACCAACCAACATTGAACCAAGATTAAATCAGGAGAAATTAATATGACGTTCCTATTTTTATTTTATTTCGACAATATTTTTTTTAATTTTGTGTGTCTTGTGCGAGTCCCAAATAAACATTTTTCTTTCTTTCTAAGAAAGATCTTCTGGCGTATATCATTCACATCTGGAGTGAGGCCATCGAGAAACACGGGAAGGCACTTATGGTCTACCTAGACATCTCGAAGGCCTTCAACAGTGTCTAGCACGATAGCATTATTGGCAAGCTTCCTTCCTTTTGTCTGCCCGCCGGATTGTGTGATTGGATTTCAGATTTCCTGAGGGTTCGGTCTATCCGAATGGTCATAGATGGCTGCTCGTCCGGACTGCTGGATATTAGTGCCAGCCTGCCAGGGTTCCTCAGGGGTCGGTGCTCTCGGCAACATCGTTCCTGCTGCTTATTAAACCCCGTACCTTTGGGTATGCAGACAATAGCACTGTTGCTGAGAGATACGTGTCCAATGTACGAGCTAGTGGGTCGCAGGTCCAGTCTCTCCGGGAGGCTATGGTTGAGCACTTGAACTTGTCCTAACAGGTTGTCTCTGAATGAGGCAAGTTCAATGCTGCTAAGACCCAGGCGAATCTTTTTTCCGCTAAAAGGAGCCAATTCCACCCAGCTCCATTTTTCCGAGGTGTAACCGTGGCGATAACCGACCGACTTGAGCTTCTTGGTGTTACGTTAACATCTACCCTCAACTTTGGCCCTTTCATAGAGGCAAAGGCTCAAGTGGCTGCTAAAAACATGGGGATCCTAGCAAAGGTAAGACGGTACTTTACGCCGGTACAGCTGTTCAAACTTTATCAAGTGTAAATTCGATCGTATATGAAGTACTGCTGTCATCTTTGGGATGGATCTGCCAGATACCAGCCTGATGCCTTGACTCAATCGAGAAACGAGCCAAGAGGGTCATCGGCAATTATAGGCTCGTAGAGTTAAAGCATCGACGCCGAGTTACTGTCGGTTTTCTGTCGGTTGCAATTTGGGGAATCTGCGACGGAAATGCATAATTTAATTCCACCAAGCTCGTTCCATCATCGGACCACAAGACGTACGGCGCGGTGTGCCACCGGTACATGGTGGACATCCCACCTACATGCACAAAACGTTTTGGGAACACATTCATTGTGCGTATAGCTAAGGAGTGGAATTCTTTGCCAGAGTCTGTTTCCTGATAGCTACAACCTGGGAGTCTTTAAGTCAAGAGTGAATAGGTTACTTCGAGCAAGCATGCTCGATCTTCGACCGCATCAACGCTTACCGTCAAGTAAGATACTGGTCAAACGCTTGCCTAACTAGTAAAAAAAATCTGGCCAAGTGCGAGTCGGACTCGCGTGCAAGGGTTGCGAACCAATTTCATATAAGTAACCAGGTTATTTTAACACTATAGCCTTCTTATAGGTTTTCCTGTAATCTGTAGGTAAAGAACTATTATCTGCATTTTTTTTTCAAAATTTCGGGTTCTATAGTTTCGGAGATAAGGGGTGAACGTTCATTTTTAGCCTAATTTCTTGAATAACTTCAAAACTATTCATTTTAAAATAATGAAAAAAAAATAATTAAAATTTTCAGTCCTTTCATTTGATATGTCGCACGATAAAGTTCGAAATTTTTTAAATTTTCTTCTTTGACCCCCAAAGTGACCCCCATTCTCAACATTTATTTATTTACGTAACGCGTCCGTGTTTGGGTCACAAAAGTCCATATGTGTACCAAATTTCAACAGAGACAGTCCTGTAGATCCGGAGAAAACTGGGTGACACAGACGGACAGATAGATAGATAGACAGACAACCGAGTGAACCTATAAGGTTTCCGTTTTTTGTTCGGAACCCTGAAAAAGCCAAAAAAGATGGTTTTGTTATCAATTGGTACTGTATTTTTTAGATTCGAAATTCCCCATAATTTGGTTTCCTTCACGAAATGTTTCAAAATACATATAACATACAAGTAACACACTATAAATTTCATCTATCATACAAATTTCAAGACTGGATTATATTAAAGTTAGGTTTTGTTACTCCGTTTTTAAGTTCTCGTAAATTCTCTGCTCGGAGAACATTCTCGAGAACATATCCGCAAAGTTCTCGCTAAGAGAATGTTCTCGAGAATTTCCCATCACTAGGTACAACGCGCTGCAGGAGCCGCTGTACAGAGTCGAGACCGGCAACTATAAGACACAAGTTCGAGTACCTGTCATACTGCCTGAAGAAGGTGAAGGAAGTTGTAGGGACACAATGTAAGCGTGAATGGCAAAATTCTAGGTAAGCAGAAATGTACGCGAGCGGCCCAGTTACTGCGCACTGGCCCGAGTGGAAGGTTGTCACAACTAGTTTCGGGGAATAAACTTGATTACTCATAACCCAGAAAAGGTGACTTTAATTCCGTAGACCCAATTACCTCCACCACCAGCCGAGGCAGAGCTCACATAGGGGTATCCCAGTGCGTTCTACCAGTCACTAGCAAAGGCCCCTAAAAGGTGGACGATGAGGAGTAAGGGTACTACGCCCTGCGGGAGCCGCTGTACAGAGTCGGGACCGGCAACTATGAGTACAGGTGAGGATATGTTACCAAGCAATAAGACACAAGTTCGAGTACCTGTCGCACTGCCTGAAAGTGAAAAATGGAAGATGAGAAGTACGGGTACAACGCGCTGCAGGAGCCTCTGTACAGAGTCGAGACCGGCAACTATGAGTATAGGTGAGAATATGTTACCAAGCAATAAGACACAAGTTCAATTACCTGTCGCACTGCCTGAAGGTGAGGAGTACGGGTAATACGCCCTGCAAGTGCCGCTGTACAGAGTCGAGATCGGTAACTATGAGTATTAGTGAGGATATGTTACTACGGGCAATAAAACACAAGTTCGAGTACCTGTCATACTGCCTGAAGGTGAAGAAGGTGGATGATGAGGAGTAGGGTACAACGCGCTGCAGGAGCCGCTGTACAGAGTCGAGACCGGCAACTATAAGTATTAGTGGGGATATGTTACTACAGGCGATAAGACACAAGTTCGAGCATCTGTCGTACTGCCTGAACGAGGAAAAGATGGACGATGAGGAGTACGGGTACAATGCGCTGCAGGAGCCGCTGTATAAAGTCGAGACCGGCAACTACGAGTTTAGGTGAGGATATGTTACTACAGGCAATAAGACACAACTTCGAGCATCTGTCGTACTGCCTGAATGAGGAGAAGATGGACGATGAAAAGTACGGGTATAACGCGCTGCAGGAGCCGCTGTACAGAGTCGAGACCGGCAACTATGAGTATAGGTGAGGATATGTTACTACAGGCAATACGACACAAGTTCGAGTACCTGTCGTACTGCCTGAAGGTGAAAAATGGAAAATGAGGAGTAAGGGTACAACGCGCTGCAGGAGCCGCTTTATAGAGTCGAGACCGGCAACTATGAGTACAGGTGAGGATATATTACCAAGCAATAAGACACAAGTTAGAGTACCTGTCGTACTGCCTGAAGGTGGAAAATGGACGAAAAGGAGTAAGGCTACAACGCGCTGCAGGAGCCCCTGTACAGAGTTGAGACCAGCAACTATTAGTATAGGTGAGGATATGTTACTACAGGCGATAAGACACAGTTCGAGTATCTGTAGTACTGCCTCAAAGTGAAGGAGATGAACGATGAGGAGTAAGGGTACAACGCGCTGCAGGAGCCGCTGTGTCTGTTCAGTACTACGCGATGCGGTATGGTATTGGAATATCCAGAGCATCGCAAAAGCGCGGTACCCTACCGGGTTTTCTTGTATGGAGTCCCGTGGCTGAAGCGAAACGGGCGAAACATGTATCCCCATACCGCCCAGGCATTCGCTCCCGCTCTGGATACCGATACCGTAGCAGGTCTGATCAAGCCTAAACTTTGTCGCTGCAATTACCTAGACTACCTACTTATATGATGCAGGTGACCACATACCATCACTACATGAACACTAGCTCCTTTTAAACAAAAACAAATTTTCTTTCAGATTAATTCTCCGCTGCCGCCAAGACGCAAGAACTCGGTTCGCGCGTCTCCGATCCGATGTGCTAGTGAAGTTAGAACTGCTGGAGAACAAGAAGACCCAGGATGTGGCCTACCAGCTCCGGCGGTTCATACAGGGACTTGCTGTCTATCACAAGTGAGTCTTGTTGCTTCTAAGAGGTTGGGATGGTCAAGAGATCAATACTGCAGGACTGGGGAGTCCTCATGTGGGTATCGAGCTTTGCGAACAGACTGCCACAGTCTTACGCAAGTTGCTATTCATTTCATTTTCAATTTGTTTTTTTTTAATTCGAATGTTGTTAGTGTACTTGTACCCTACACGTGGTCCCCGGGTGGTGCTAATCAGGTGACACTAACTAGTGGTAGGCTTCGGCCGATGGCTTGTGACCACCCACTGGGCAAAGACGTACTGCCAAGTGGCCTAGCCGCGTTCCGATACGATGCTCAGTGTAGCCAATTCAGAGGAGGTGGGTCGAAATAGTTGTTTTTTTTTTATATGTGATGGGTTTGCTCTTGACTCTAGTCTAGGTCAGACATGACCGAGACAAAGTCTACGATGGAGCGAGCTTACCCAGAAGGAGCCTGTTCACTCTAACTTTGAAGAGATTAGGGTTGTAAGCGTTTGGAAACGCGGACGCAGGCAGAGAGTTCCACTCCTTTGCTGTGCGCATTATAAAAGACGTTTGGAAACGCTTAGTGTGTTCCAATGCAGGTAGACCGACCAGGCTCGCGTTGATATGGGCGTATCGGGAGACTAGTCGTGGAGAGTAGCGGGATCCGAGGCACGGTGCGCCGCTGACCGACCGCAGGTAGTTGGGGGCCCAAGTAGTGTACTAGCTATACATGAAAGGCTGCCCCGCCAACTGTCGAATAATGCCGGAATGCACCATCGTGCTGGTTGGCGACCAGACGAGAGGGCCCGATGGACATTTCCGGGGGGGCTCGGGCGTCCCCGCAGTCTCCAGACTAGTCCCCCAATGATATCGTCCTGTCAGAGCGTGGCTGAGGGTTGGCAGCATGCAACCTCATTTCACTTCCTTCTCCTCTAACCTACTAACTCAAAACAATATGGCCAGGAACAATAAGAAAAAAGCTGTACAGAGGCAGCACTCCCTCTCGCATAAAGTGCACCTCTCCAACATACGAGGTCTGCACTCAAATCTCGCCGCAGTCCATCACCACCTAGAGACTGAGAAACCAGCGCTCTTGTTTCTGACGGAGACGCAGACCGGATGTCCGTCTGACGTGTCGTATCTTACATACCCAGGGTTTACCCTGGAGCACCACTGCAGACCACGCGCGGGCGTAAGTATGTTCGCCCGGGACGACATCTGCTATCGGCGTCTCCGTAATCTTGAGAACTCCAGGTTCTCAACGATGTGGGCTTTAGTGGACACCGGCCTAGATAAAATTATCTACGCCTGTGTCTACCGTTCGCAAGGCGGTGATCTGGAGACAACTGGGCTAATGCAGCACCTCAGTGAGGCGGCGGATGCGGCTCAGCAGCGGTACCCTTCTGCCCAATTGGTGTTGCTGGGGGACTTCAACGCCCACCATCAGGAGTGGCTTTTCCCATACCAGCACACAGACCATGCTGGACGAGAGGCGCGAAAGCTAGCGCTTGCTTTAAATCTCACCCAGCTGGTCCAGGGGGCAACGAGGGTGCCGGATGTTGATTCGCACACAGCCAATTGCTTGGACCTTCTGCTGACAACAGATCCAGACCGGTACTCGGTGTCGATTTCTTCTCCACTGGGTAGTTCCGACCACTGTCTGGTGAAGTCTGTGTCCGTCTACTCCCCGCCCGATCCTAGCCCAAGAGGCACCCGGCGGGTATGGCGATACAGGTCAGCAGATTGGGATGGCATGCGATCATTTTTCGCATGTTACCCTTGGCAGCCTACTTGCTTTCCTTCAACTGATGCTTCGTCGTGCGCTGACGCCGTGACGGATGTGTTGCGGAAGGGAATGGAGTACTACATTCCGTTCTCAGACGTAGCAATGTCTGGCGAAGCTCGCCCATGGTTTGGTGCCGAGTGCCATCGCGCTAATGCGATAAAACATGCGGCGTACCTAGCATGGGTCGACGCCCGTGCGCGCAAAGCAAATGACGTGATTCAGAAGAAGAGAGCCCTTAACAGGGCTGCCAAGTCCTGCAAGAAGGTGTTGCGGAGGGCTCGGTTTGACCACATTAGCCGAATAGGGAACAAACTTTCCTCATGCCCAGCAGGTAGTAAAGCTTTTTGGCCCCTGGCTAAGTCGGTCGAATCGAACTTCTGCCGCCCCTCACTACCACCACTGCTGAGAACCGATGGGTCACTGACCCACTCCGCTGAGGAGAAAGCAAACTTGTTTGCTTCTATGTAGCGGATTCGTCGCGTCTAGATCCTGGTGGCGCGAGGCCCCCTACTTCTCCTGATGGATGCGAGTCGAGTATGTCGAACATTCGCATTCATCAGAAGGACGTTCTTCGGGTATTGCGTAACCTAGACGTGAATAAGGTTAGTGGCTTGAACGGGATACCGGCAATTGTTTTGAGGACTTGTGCGCCTAAGTTGTCTTCAATCTTGACACGCCTATTTCGCCTTTCGTTTGAGACTGGAAAAGTACCGAATGCTTGGAAGCAAGCTAACGTGCAGCCCGTGCCCAAGAAGGGTAGTCGAGCTGACCCGTCGAATTATAGACCCATCTCGGTAACGTCCATACTCTGTAAGAGTATGGAACGCGTACTGAATCGTAAGCTCCTAGCATACCTAGAAGCCAATGATATCCTTAGCGACCGACAATACGGGTTCCGCCGAAATCGGTCAACTGGGGATCTTCTAGCGTATGCCATACACATCTGGAGTGAGGCCATAGAGAAGCACGGGGAGGCACTTGCGGTCTCCCTTGATATCTCAAAGGCCTTCGACAGGGTCTGGCACGATAGCCTTATTAGTAAGCTTCCTTCCTTCGGTCTGCCCGCCAGATTATGTGATTGGATTGCAGATTTCCTGAGGGATCGGTCTATCCGAGTGGTCATAGATGGCGGCTCGTCTGGACTACTGGATATTAATGCCGGGGTTCCTCAGGGGTCGGTGTTCTCGGCAACATTGTTCCTGCTGCATATTAATGATCTGCTAAAACCCGGTACCTTTGGGTATGCAGACGACAGCACTGTTGCTGAGAGATACGTGTCCGACGCACGAGCTGGTGGGTCGCAGATCCGGTCTCTCCGGGAGGCTATGGTTGAGCGCTTGAACTTGTCCTTACAGGCTGTCTCAGAATGGGGCGATGCCAATCTGGTCAAGTTCAATGCTGCTAAGACCCAAGCGTGTCTTTTTTCCGCTAAAAGGAGCCAATTCCACCCAGCTCCATCTTTTCGAGGTGTAGCCGTGCCGATAACCGACTGACTTGAGCTTCTTGGTGTTACGTTAACATCTACCCTCAATTTTGGCCCTTTCATAGAGGCAAAGGCTCAAGTGGCTGCCAGAAAGTAGGGGGTCCTAGCAAAGGTGAGACGGTACTTCACGCCGGAACAGCTGCTCAAGCTCTATCAAGCGCAAGTTCGATCGTGTACGGAGTACTGCTCTCATCTTTGGGACGGATCTGCCAAATACCAGCTTGATGCCCTGGAATCAATTGAGAAACAAGCCAAGAGGACCATCGGCAATGACAGGCTCGTCGAGTCGAAGCTCCAAAGCCTTCAGCATCGACGCCGAGTTGCTGGCCTATCGGTTTTCTATCGCTTCCATTTTGGGGAGTGTGCGACGGAATTGCATGATTTAATTCCGCCAAGCCCGTTCCATCATCGGACCACAAGACGAACGGCGATGCGCCACCGGTACATGGTAGACATCCCACCAACACGCACTAAACGTTTTGGGAACACATCCATAGTGCGTACAGCTAAGGAGTGGAATTCCCTGCCAGAGTCTGTGTTTCCAGATAGCTACAACCTGGGAGTCTTTAAGACAAGAGTGAATAGGTTGGTTCTAGGCAAACGTGTTCCATCTTCGACCGCGTCATCGCTTACCATCAGGTGAGATTGTGGTCAAACGTATGCCTATATATAGTAAAAAAAAATTATCCTAAATTTAGTTTTACTGAAAACTTTGGCTGTTTTGGTGTTGTTTCATATTCAACTCGACTTCCCAGTTGCATTAAGTGAAAGTATTTATTTGTCTGTTGCATATCATGTAATCGGCGCGACGTCTTTTATTGCAAAACTTATTACAAAGTTTTAAAATAATATATTGGTGGTTTTTTGGTTTAGTTTATTTAATTTGTTTATTTTCGTGAAGGTATTTACAGAAATAAATATTATTAAATATGCACGGGGCATATAGTCAAGGACTTGCAAAGTTATGAGATACCGGGTTTAAAGTTCATAGACATAAGGCTATCTTGCAGTTACTGCAAGATTCAGAGATCATGACCGTCACCTGCATGGCCTTTTAACATGCGGGGCAACGTACCTAGACAAGTTCTTGAAAAATCCATTTTGGTTGGAACATTTTAGAACGTTTTTTAGGGTTCCGAAAAAAAAACGGAACCCTTATAGGATCACTCGGGTGTCTGTCTGTCTATCCGTCTGTCACAGCCAGTTTTCTCCGGATCCACTGGACCGATTCTGTTGAAAGGCACACATATGGACTTCTATGACCCAAACACGGACGCGTTACGTAAATCATTAAATTTTTAGAATGTGGTCACTTTTGGGGGTCAAACTAGAAAATGTAAAAAAAAGTATTTTGAACAATATTGTGTGACATATCAAATGAAAGGGCTTACTGTGAGGGTTTTTAATATATTTTTTTTCATAATTTTAAAATTAAACGGTTTTGAAGTTATTCAAGAAATTAGACGAAAAATTACCATTCTCCTCCCTTATCTCCGAAACTACTGAGCCAAAAATTGTGTAAAAATGGAAATAATAGATCTTTACCTATAGATTACAGGAGGAAACCTATTAGAAGTCTATAGTGTTAAAATAACATGCTAAAAAAATAATTTCGTTCGGAACCCTTTGCACGTCTCGCTCTTGACTGATTTTTTATATATTTTGTTAACGTTAAGTGTTTCTACTGACCAGATACCGTTTGTTTCAGTGAATCAGTAGAACATCTGAATGACAACTCAACACTCTTCCCGGTCGAAGTAGACCTCTCACAGAACGCGTTCCAATACAAGTCAACTGCCCAAATCATTCAGGACAGTCAAGAAGAAGAGGAAGAACTGGAATTTGGCAAAGAAATCCACGAATACCATGACATATCTGACAATGACGAAAAGGAGGCCAAACTGGTCAACAGACGTCAGACTAAAGACAATGACGACACGGAATCATCAGAACAGCTTTTACCCGACTTTGACAACGTCGCCCTCACTTTTGACAAAGTGGACAAATCTGACAACTTGGACAAAACTGACAATGTGGACAATTTGACTTTGCTGACGGAACTGGGACTGGCTGACACGAATGTCCAAGATGATTTTGGTGATTTTCAGAATGGATTGCTGGATGAGTTTTTGCCTAAGGCTAGCGGGGAAGATAAGAACGATATTTTTGATAAGTTATTGAGTGATTTTAGTCTTTTAAATAAATAGATGATATGAGTTTGGTATTTGAATTTGAAATGTCTAACATCTTCTTCTAATATATAAAAATCTCCGAACTTACAGACCTCCGAAACTGCTCGACCGATTTTCATGAACTTTTATGTGTATATTCGGTAGGTATAAGAATAGTTTGCCGAGTCAGCTAGTAAAATTATACTAGCGTCTGTCCACGACTTTGTCCGCGTGGTACGTTGTCTTCAGGTACTGAGCTATATCTTTAAAAACCTTAACATCGGATTAGCAACTTAAGAATAAAATTATAACAATCAAGTAAATAGACAGAATTTCTTTCGGGTTTTATAATATTACCTACCTAGGTAGCACCCCTCTAAGCATAAAATAAGGCATAATATAGTTTGGCATACCGTTTTCGCATTACTTTTATTACACGACTGCCTTAAAAAAGGAGTGTTATGTTTTCAGGGTTCATGTATGTATGTATGTTTGTGAGTTTCTTTATTCCATCGTAACTCCTAAACGCCTTAACCGATTTCGATGTATGTGGTATCGTTAGAAGCGTTGCGTTATCCCGGGTAACATGCTAGCGGAAATGTTTTTTTTTTTTTTTTTCATGAAAATTTGCTGACCTGTACTATCATCATCTAGAGCTTGCTTAGTACATAACAAAAATATATAACAGTAGTATTCAATATGCACTCGTAGGCTAATAATAAAAATTTAAAAAATAATTTTAGGACAGCCATGGTTCCAACAAATAATTGAAACTGAAAAACAACTTTTTTACCGCAGTTGGGGGACAGTAGGGTACTCTGTAACATTTGTTTAATGGTCATGTGTTAAGTCTCTCCATGTATTAAATCACCTCAAAAATTTTAGTATCAATGTGGTACCAATCAAAAATCGATTTAGTTTCGCATTACTTATTCAATGAAAATATCGTTTTATCACTAAAAGGTAAATAAAACAAAAATAAAAAAAACACTGAAAATCAACTATTTTATTGCAGTCGGGGGACAGTAGGTACTCTGTAACATTTCTTTAATGGTCCCCCGACTGTAATAAAATAGTTGATTTTCAGTTATAAATTTTTGGGCCAATGCTTGTTTTTATTAATTTTTTAGTTCATTTTTGGACATGGCAGGCGTGTTTTTTAATTTTTTAATTATTTTTAGCATTATTATGCTAAAAATAATTAAAAAATTAAAAAAAACACCCCAAAAATACTGCTGCATAATAATGTTTTGGCATAATGCAAAGGTTAGCATAACTATCACTTAGTCTTATATGTTTTGGCATAAGTTGGAGTTATGGACTTGGGGCACCCCGACTCGGACAGGTTAGGTTAGAAGGGGGTGGCGGGGTCTTCGCCCGTGGTTATTTTTTTATAAACCATATGCGTTTATAACATTATGCTCTATAAAATGATGCTTCATTATTATTATGCTAGCAGTATTTATGGCAACAAGCATTATGGCAATACATTTATGCCTATTAACTAGCTGACCCGCGCAACTTCGTCTGCGTCACAATTTTCATTACTGCTCCGCTCCTATTGGTCTTAGCGTGATGTTATATAGCATTTAGCCTTCCTCGATAAATGGGCTATCTAACACTGAAAGATTTTTTCAAATCGGACCAGTAGTTCCTGAGATTAGCGCGTTCAAGCAAACAAACAAACAAACTCTTCAGCTTTATATATTAGTATAGATATAGATAATATTATGCGTAATGATCATTATGCTGAATTTCGTTATGCCAATGTAAATTGTGCCAATATATTTTATACTTATCATTAGTAAACCACCTACCTAATAGGGGTCAATGATTCAAATGATTTACTTCAAGTGTAGATCTTACAGGATTATAATAATATGTCAAGGTGAATAAAACAGAACTATAAAAATAATAATTTATTAGTAAATAAATATTGCGCAAGACAGTATCCTTAAAACTATTCTATGTTACAAAGTTCACTGGGGAACCTAAGTATATGGATACTTTTTTTCTTGAGAGGCTGACCCACTTAGCATTTTCCTCATATAGCGAGATTTTTGTTATCACTATCCAACTTTTTTTCAGGCAATCGCGTTAGAATTCGCCGCTAGAGGCGCTAGTGCAGCGTGAGGTTTTCGAAATGTCATATTTCATGGTTGGTTGGCTATTGACGCGGGTTTATTTACTTATTTGTTTTGATTTTTGTGAATATACCTATTTCTAAATCAGCCTGACTATGACAGATTGCATTCAACTTTTTTTTTGTCGGAAGTATTTTATATCCTTCTTTTTTTTCATAATGATGAGTCAACGAAACACTGCGACACTATCTTTGTTGTATTAAATCGCACGTTAACGGCATCATAAAATTATTTTCCTTCTTACTTTGTTCACATGCACGTAATAACAACTTTAATGCTATGATTAAGGACCTTACTCGACAGTGGCGCCAACTGGTGAGTACAAAAACGATAGCCCTCATTGGATTGGATCAAAGACACGCTTGAGCCTAAAATCACTAATTAAAAAAAACATCTGTTTCTTACATTTTCTCGACGAATTTCTAAACTTGATACCTACCCCATGTCTGGGAAAATGGTGGATAGTAATAACAAATCATGCAATCTTGCAATGCTGGTTTTTCAATTTAGCACAAGCTTTCATACTGGTTCTGATGCAAAATTTTTCATGACCCACTCATGGTGCATGCAGACTGCGGCGATTGAGCACCAACATACTGACTTTGGGTATTCTTTCGAAGTCAGAAAGATATTTTATAGACTCTATAGACCGAGTCTATGGCCGACATAGCCCGAAGGATCGCAAACTGAAGTGGCAGTAGGCAGGGCACATGGCTCGCAGAACAGATGGTCGATGGGGCCGAAAAGTTCTAGAGTGGCGACCGCATACCGAAAGACGCAACGTTGGAAGTTCTCCCACAAGGTGTAGCGTGCACGTGGTGAGGGTCGCGCGTAGCCGATGGATGCGAGACGCACAAGACCTGTTGTTGTGGCGACAAGCGCGGGGAGGCCTATGTCCAGCAGTGGATGTGTTTCGGCTTATATGATGGTGATGAGAGGTTTTGCTTGGCAACTTGCTGCTTTCTGTTCTTTGTTATTTCTTCACACATTTTCCTCTCTACGTATCCTTAAATCCAGCCCTTTTAATAATAATAATGGTGGATAACCCTTACTTTCACGGGCCACGGCGCTATCAACTTCTGTTCTTTTTGCTTCTTCAAACCCTTGATACTCTGCAAGTAGTCCTTTACCTTTTGACTGTACTCCGGGATATTTTCGTACGTCTCAACGATGAACTTCCCTTTGTTCTGGATCTTTGGTATGAGGTTTAGAATGTCCAGTTTTTGTACTTTTTCCAAGTCTATCGTGTCTGCGAACTGCTGGAATGAGGACGTTGCTGTGTCAGTGATGGTTTGTAGCGTGGAAGCGGCTGTGTCTTTGAGCTTGCTAAGGTCTAGATTTGCCAGGTCCAAGCCTGCCAGCTTGTCAAGCGTTGCTGACGTTGAGTGGATGATGAGAAGGGCAAGCTGGAAAGAAAACATAGTATTAGGTGGCTGAGGAAACAAATATAAAGTGAATGTGGCAATAGAGAAAAGTATCTGTGAAATTTTGAATCAATATTTGTCGAGAAAATATCATCTTGACCAGGGACATTTTAATTTTTTATTCTGTTGAGAGCCAAAACCACTATATTTCTTGAGGTTTCCCCAAACGTCCGGAAAAGGCTCAACAGATGATGGCTGCCTATCTAACCTCCATCACCCATTGATAGGGTAACGTTGGTAACTCGAGATTAGCATATTCCTTGGGAAACAATATAAAAAGTGGTGATGCCTGGCGGTAGGTCTAGTAGGATGGTAACGATAGGTAGAAGCCTCTCTAAAAACCTATTTTGAACTGAGCCACATCCACGCTGAATTTGGAAGGTGGTGGTCAAATTGTTTTTGACCACCACCAAAAACAATTTGACCACCACCTTCCAAATTTTGCCGACCACACAAACTTTTAGATCATCACACCATCTAAGCCGTTCTTAATTCAAACGCACAGAAAAACAACAGTAATCCTTCAACAATATTTGCACAGGTTAAAAAGAACTGGCCACTTTCACACTACAGATATAAAAAAAAAAAACAAAATAAACACTGTCTAATTACTCACCAGGACATGAGTCTTCATGTTGATTACCAGGTTAGCACTGCAACACTGGTCGTCGCGGATAACCGCCTCCTGATATAAACTAATGGTTGCACACCATTAATATTGGCGACGGACTTATTCTGGTTAGTGACGTCTGTGGGCCACTTGAGTTGGCGATATTTCGTCGTCTAGTTCCGGCACCCTTCGCATTGCGTAAGCAACTTTGAAAGGATAAATGTATGCTTAACTATCGTTAACCAACGCGACATCAACTAATAGAATTAGATGCTCATCCTTAAAGTCCGGGGAGTTACAATGTTTGTATTTTTAAGAAAGACGCGCATAATACTGAGATTTCGCCAAAGACAACTGCAACACAGTACACAGTTACGCAATAAATAATTCTTATTCTTATTCACAAGAATACCATAGCCCTTAGAAATTCTGACACCAGTCTTGCGAAGAAGTGTTGAGTTACCAGATAGTAATAATAGGTAGGTAATTTAATGTTAATTTAATTTAACTTATTTACATGTATTGTTAAAACCTTTGTTCGACACAAATGTGACTTTGTTGATGAATAAATTAAATGAAAATGAGGTACTGGTACTGGGTAGTGCAGGTCAGATAGGCAGTCGCTCCATGTAAAATACTTTTGGAGGTATGCGGTACAGAGAGTAAAGTCCCGCAAACCTCCGTTGAAAAGAGACGATCCTCCGACCAGACGTTTGTTGTGTCCGGTGTGGGCAACAGCCCGATTGATATTCGGGCTGATGTATATGTTCAAATCGCCTGGTAAACTCTGCTTGCGTGATGCAGGATTTCGAGGCTAGTTGGATAGATGGCGTCGCGGTTCTTTTTATTGCGATGTAGATTTGTTCCGTTGGTTTTTCTTGTGGCGGCATTGATGCCGCTACATACTCTCTGCTCAGCTGCATCTGCGTCTGATTAAACTGACCCCAATATAGTTGGTAAAGCAAGGCGGATTGATTAGGCAGTCCACTACTGGACATCCTCCTCAATAGCATAAGGTCGAATCTAGGCTACAACCATCCACCCCCGAAAATCGCCCATGAAAAAAGAGTGCCCATGGAGTTACTTGCACGTCCTTCTCCATAGAGAACTACGCTTTGGAACACGTGTGCATCTAGCTTCATATTTTTGACTGACCGACCTCGACAATTCAAAAGTAGAATATGGTTTACTTGAAATAAAATCTTTGAATTTGAGTTTGGCCCACGGCTTCGTCGATCGACAAATCTAAAGACGTCAATCGCCGATCAAAAACCAGAATACTCCTCCCAAGGGAAAGTGTCGAACGCTTGTCCCATGCATGTATTATCAAAATTCAGCGCACAATAACAGCACTCGCTTTCTGCATAACAAAGTAACCCTACATAAAGATTTATAGCTCTTTGATGACTGTGATGTAATTATGCAATGTTATAGCATTTTGATTATGTTTTGGGTACTAAGTAGTGCTAAGTAGGGTGAGGTTTCAAGGTTTCAATTTGATTTATTTATAACACTGTTGTTCTTTGTCAAGAATCGTTTTTTAATGGGTTCGTTCACTTCCTATTACATAGGATTCAAACGTAACTGACAAAATGTGGGGCATTATATCATAGAATTTAGTTATGCAAACAATTTATGTTATCCATATATATATATAAAACTAGCTTCTGCCAGCGGCTTCGCCCACGTGGTCCTAGGGAACATACTCCCGGTATAAAAAGTAGCCTATGTCCTTTCTCAGGCGCTAGACTATCGTTGTACCAAATTTCATTAAAATCGGTTCAGTAGTTTTGGCGAGAAAGCGCGACATACAGACAGACAGAGTTACTTTCGCATTTATAATATTAGTAAGGATTCTTCCGTTTCTGGGTGAGTGACTGACAGACAACGCACAGCCGAAACTACTGGTACGTAGAAAGCTGAAATTTGGCATGTAGGTTACTTGGGGAGTGTAAGGGATCACTATGAGAGGATTTCCCGAAATTCCTACGGGAACGGGGAAAAACGGGATATGCGTGTACTAAGTCACGGGCAAAAGCTAGTCTGCCTCAAAAAAAAATGATCACCACCACATTCCTTAATTTGTATGTAATATCTCCAGTATGTAGATAGAGACCTACTAGAAGCATCCTAGAAGCTTTGTTATCCCAAACAATCATCATCTGCCTAGCCTTATCCCAACTATATATTGGGGTCAGCTTCCAGTATGGCCGGATTTAGCTGAATACCAGTATTCCAAATAATAAAGTCAATAAATCATTCAATCTCCAAGACCTTTTCCAACTATGGTACCTAAATGCAGCTGAATACTAGTATTTTACAAGGAACAATTGCCTAATGTCCTTTATATCCTCCACAACCCAATAACTGGGCAAAAACACCATATTCTTGGCTAGATTGGTGTCAGATTTTCTGGCTGCTGAGTACCCGTAACGACAGTAATCTTTAAATACAAGGGAGGCGGGCGAGGCACGAAGAACTCTTGGTCTGTAATAGATCACTCATTCACGAACTGACCTCATGCCTGTAATAAGATACCTTCTTCTTGTCGTGTGGGCAGTAAGGTCTAACGACCCCACACACCCTAGTGTCAGAGTTTCTAAACCGCCTCAAGGGCTTCTACATGATTTACTTAACAAATAAGTTAGATAGTAAGATGCAGTGCGTCTGGATGTCCGATGGTAGATGGGGGCCGGTGGGATGAGGTCGTGGAGTTCTTGGGCACACTCACCGAAGTACAATCTGTAGAAGACCGACAAGCAGGCAACCTTACGGCGATGAGCCAAGCTATGTAGCTTGGCATTCACCAGTTTTACGTCACCGATGAGCCCTTTTATCTCTGCGTTCCACTGAGTCTAGCGCGGCAAGCTGATACTTAGCTGAGCCACCCCAAAGGTGGCTACAATACTCCATGCAGTATCGGACTTGTGCTTTGTTTAGGGTTAAAAGCTGTGTATTCTACTCTATTAAATCTAGAACCCTTCACACCGGAACTCGACAGCGTTGCTTGGCGGTATAAATATGTATGGTGATAGGTACATGCCTACTTTCCAGGAAGAGCTCCTTCACTAACTAGATACCTAAAACAGCTGTTTGTGAAATTATTTGACCGAGGAAGGACGGCTAGGCACCTTGTGCATTACAATAGACTCGGTTGTAAAAATAAATGCTAATAATCTGATTTCAACATAACACCACGACTACATTCCTCGAAAGGTTGGGCGGAGGTGTATACCACACGCTTCAATGGTGTTTGAACCCAATGTAAAAGGGGGTTATTGCCATCAACCTGACTTGAGAAATTCTAAGGGAAACGACCCAACACCAGCTTGCTGCATTGCACTCGGTGGAACGCAGAGCAAAAAGGCTTATAGGTGACCAGACGTTTGTGGCTCAGCTTCACAGCCTAGCTCATCGGCGTAGTGTTGCTTGCCTGTTGGTCTTCTACAGACTGTACTTTGGTGAGTGTGCGCAGGAACTCCACGACCTGATCCCACCATCGCCCTTTTACTATCGGAATACCAGACGTACTGCAGGCTACCATCCGTACCTACTTGGTCGATATCCCGTCTAGTCGTACCCAGCGCTTCTCCTCCACATTTATTATCCGCACTGCTAAAGTGTATCTCTGCCAGCGTCTGTGTTCCCGTCCACATATAACCCGTCTGCCTTCAAAGCAAGAGTGAACATCTTCTGGGCACGCTCGCTCCATCATAGACTTCATCCATCCCTTTCCATCAGGCGTGATTGTGGTCAAGAGCAAGCCCATACCTCAATAAAAAAAAATAACACTTACTGTCCTGGAAACAAAATCCAAGAATCCCGGCACAGTAATCGCGCTTGCGAGTAGCAGACCAAAGAGGAAATCCGCGATATTAGGTTATTTCTCCATACGCCATCATCTGCCCAGCATTATTTACTCAACTGGATTGGGTTGTTGCCCAGTCTAGCCGGATACAGCTGAGTACCAGTATTTTATAAGGAGTGATTGCCTAGGAGCCGTTCAAGTATTACGTAAGGACCTATGGGGGGTGGGGGGTCTTTACTATGCTTATTTTTATGACATGGGGTGGGGGGGGTTTAAATGGTGCAACGTCAGCAATATTTACTTCCTTTTGTTTCGCAAATCTTAGTAGATTTTAATTTGACATAATTATGGCTATTTAGTTGTTTTAACTCTCACGCGATGTTTAGTAAGAAATAACAGAAGTGGGGGAAATCAGTCTCGCGCGAGTAAAAACTATACCAATGTTTACGTAAGCATAGGAGGGAGGGGTAAGAGCTTTGATTACTGTCGCTGACAAGTGGAGGGGGGGGGGATAATAATGACTAAAATTCTGCTAACGTAATACTTGAACGGCTCCCTATTTGCGGGTCTAAAAAGGCAACTTTAGCAGAATCATAATATTAATCACACATCAATCTGTCAAATTTCATTTCCATCTTTATCGCTCACGCATTAGGTTCAAGGTTGATTGGGAAAATTTGACAGTGACGGGTAGTGTAATGTGCTTTCTGATTCTGCTAAAAAGGCCTTTTTAGACCCGCTTATCTCCGCAGTCCACGATACCCCTTGGCCATTCTGGTAGAATAGGTACATTTTTTTTTTGGGAATAGCCCGCCACACATTCCCAGCCACTGCAACTCCTGAGAGCCAGAATCAACAGTGGCGACCACCAGAAAAACGCCGAGCCAGTGAAGTCCGACGAGTCCCGGAGAAACGATTTAACTGTCTTGGATCCTGCAACGAATTTTGATCAGAAAAAGTACAGCGGAGGAGTAGGAAAAAAATTATATATATAATTTCCACTTCCCTCCTTATCAAGCAGGAGACAGAATAGAGCTAGGCCAATAGGCACCAAGGGACATATACAACTGGGTTAAGCCCAGTTGTCAAGCACCACGGATTATATATTAACACTTAAAGACTAATGGGTCCTAAATTGTGAGCTACTTTTGATTCCAGTAATAGGTGTGGCAAAATCGCTTGAACGCACGGAAATTTGTTCTGGTTTCTACAAGGTCCGTGTAGTAAAGTACTCCAGATGTAACCTGAATACTATCTAACATAATATTGCGTTCAGTTTGCCAAAGAATACACTCCCATAAGATGTGGTGTGCGGACTATTCGTATTCATGGTCGACTGTAGAACATTGACATAAAGGCGAGGCCACAAGCCTAATGGAAAATAATTTACTCTTAAAGTTGCCATGACCAGTGAGAAACTGGGCAACACAGTGATCCACCTCCAGCCATGTCCTATCTAGCCGCTCACGAACCGATGGAAAAAGCTGGTGGAGGTGACGGCCTTTACGGTGATAGGTACCATCTATGGGTAAGTTTAAATCATTATCATCCTGACCTTATGCCATGTTACTTGGGGCTGTCAGAACACTTTATTTTCTGGCATAATGTCCTGACTCCCTTTTCTTTCATACGACTTCTCACAAAAGTAATTCATCTTTTCTTAGGCCTCCATCTCTCCCTCTCCATCCAAACACAACGATAGGTGAGTGTAAATAAAACAATATTATTCTTAAAATAAAATATATTATCGAACCAATGTTACAGCTTAAAAAAATGTACGCTTCAGATAGTTAGCTCTAATCCTAGGTATATAATTATTAACAATAACTGCATAACAAAAGTTTTTTATCTGCCCTTTGCTAGTCTTAGTACTTATACCACAGAATATATAGGAACAGTAGGTCAGCTCCACACAACGAGCGAGAACGCACGCACACATAGACACGCTTCACGTACAGCGAGTGCAAGCGCACTCGCGATCGACATTTGTTTTTTAGGGTTCCGTTCCTAAAGGGAAACCGACGGAACCACGTTACTAAGCCTCCGCTGTCCGTCCGTTTGTCTGTCAGCGGGCTGTATCTCAAGAACCGTAATAGGTAGACAGTTGAAATTTTCACAGATTGTGTAGTTCTATTGCCGCTATAACAGCAAATTACAAAAATGAAATAAAATTAAAGATACAAGTTTTTTCGATGTATGGTACGGAACCCTACGTGCGGGGGTCCGACTCGCACTTGGCCAGTTTTTTATTATTATTGATAGGCTCGCGTTGACCTCATTGACCACGATCTCATCTGATGGAAAAGGATGATGTGGTAGACAATGAAGCACGCTTGCCTAGAAGTAACCTATTCACTCTTGACTTAAAGACTCCCAGGTTGTAGCTATCAGGAAACACAGGTTCCGGCAGGGAATTCCACTCCTTAGCTGCACGCGTATTCTAAATATGTTTCGTGCGCTTAATTGAGATCGCCGTACGTACGCGTCTGTGTATGCGTGCGATTTCGCTCGATGTTTTGAGCAGATTTTCTGTTCCTATATATTTTGTGCTTATACAGTGCAACCTTACCTTTTATATGAACTTTTGTTGCGATTCTAATCATTATTAGAAAAACTATAAGAATTAATGTAATTTCAATGTTTTTACCAGTGACAAAACTAAAGCATTTTTTTTTAAATATAAGTAATATAAACATGAATAAATTAAATAGATATTTGAAGATTTGGATGGAGCTAGTTAGTAGCGTAATTTATGTCGCTTACACCCCGTTTTTTCAAACGAAATATATCGTAAAATGAATGTGCTAAATTTTCAAGTTGAGTTAGTGTGAGGCCAAACGAATGATATTTTACGAATTGTGAGTGACGTAATTACCACTGAATTCCTTTTCATACAAAAATCTTGCTCGTGATAAACAGCCATGCAAAAAAAAAACAATATTTAAATTACGCGACCCACAAAAATACGTTCATTTAGCTTCTTTCTTCAAGATTTAAGCGACGCAAATTACGCTAAGTCATAGACTTCTGCCCCCCTCCATATTAAAAGAGATTTTGATAATTCCTAGGGTAATTATCTCATTAGGATATTTTAGCGACGTTGCCAGCTTTCCTTTGGCAACGCTCACCAAAATAGGTAACCAGCCGAGAGAGAATATTCCCTACATAATTCGGTAACCAAATGGAACGTGGATGGTTATATTGTGCTCATTTATTCGTTAATATCGAAAGATAATTGAAAATATGGTATAGTAACGTCAGTCGACACTTGATTTACGAAAACCACTCTTACTGCTACGACGTAAAGGTTATCATTATCATAGCAGCCGAAAGACGTCCTTTGCTGGAAATAGGCTTCCCCGCGCGTGTCGCCACAACAACCGGTCCTGTACGTCACATAGCTCACAGTACAGATGGTCGATGAGGTCGAAAAGTTGTGGAGTGACGACCGCGGAAGGCCTCCTACAAGGTGGACCTGGTGAGGGTAGCCAACATTAAGTTGACGTCATCAAATTGTTTACTTAACCGTTGCCAATTTTGCCTTTGCCAACGCTACTCACCATGTGTTCAAGTCACTGCGTAAAAATGAACTTTATTTCAATAGCAGTAAAGTTTATTTTTAAACGCCAAGTGAAGTGCAAGGATTTTTTTTTTATTACACGACACGATATGGATAGATTATAAACTGTCTAGGTTTTAATGCGTATTGTTAATCAAATGATTTATTATAAAGTGACGGTGGTTACAATAATCCGGTGATTTATCAATGAATTAGTTGTGAAAAAAAATACTTACAAATTAACGAGAAAACGTTACATCAAACTTAAAAAAATAACAAAAATAAACGACACTTTCCGATTTAACCATCAATATTTTGACTAAATTTCTATGAAAAATTGTATATCAGCGTGAATTAATATTTTTATTTAATTTTCTATTGAAATACGAAAAGCGAGTTCTAGTTGACATGCTAACATAAGAATATTTTTACAATATTTTGTGTGAGATTTTTGTGGGGATAACGCAACTTTTGACCAATTTTCAGACCCACAGAACATTGAAACGCCACTGGATACCAATTAATTCAATTATACAATGTACCCAGAACGTAATTATCATCCTAATATACAACGTGTATCAGAATAAGGGGTCATTGTAATCATCATTATGAACAACTTTTACTATGGGACCAACCCCGAAATCGCGAAAAAAAATCAGGTGTTCTGTTCAGATGTTGTCGAGTTAAGCGCATGGAAATGTATGGGGGTCGTTTTTTTCACGATTTCAGTGTTGGTCCCATAGTGAAAGTTGTTCATAATGATGAGTTCAATGACCCCTTAAGAGGTATTGCGTTTATTTTGTGACAAGTTGTATAAAAAAATTCCTTTACTGATGAGTGACAGACAGACAACGCACAGCCGAAACTACTGGTCATAGAAAGCCGACATTTGCCACGGACTAGGTTCGTTAGGGAGTGTAGGGGAGCACTAAGAGAAGATTTCCCGAAATACCGACGGGAACGGGAAAAACGGGATATGCGCGTACGACAGTCAAGTACGTTTTAACAATGCCGTCTACAGTCCTTTCCATTATATTATCTCTGATTTTGCATCATAATTATCTTTATTCTCGTAGCCATAAGGTTGCTATTAGATGCACTGTATAGCAGTCTCTATGCTCCATGGGTTAGCGTTATCTACACTTCAAGTCGATATGCTAGGCATTAGCACCGTTCACCTAATTTAGAACATTTCTGGTGACAATTTATTCACAGTGGAACTCTTCAAGCGAAAACAGACGAATATTTATTTCCTTTTTAAGGCCAGAGACAAATTGAAACGGCAAATGAATAATAATTAATTTTATATGGAACAACCTGCCTATCTGACCACAACCCAGTAACTGGGTACAATTACAAGACTGGTGTTAGATTCTCGGATTTTCTGACTACCTGTAACTGCTGTCAAAGATCCACAGAAGTCTGGCGGGACTAACGACTTCGTTCTTTCTGATTTTGACTGGCAAAATATGGACGCTCACAATATACTGTGAATACCTTGCATGTCTGATTCGACAGTTCATGTAAACGCATATTTGACAAATAAATTATCTTTCTTTCTTTCACACAGAGATGGTCAACCATACCAGGACCGACCTTGACAAGTGTCACTTAACCTTGAAGAATAACTCGCTTGGCTGTTATTATTTAGCTCGATGGAGGCCCTCAAAAGCTGTACGGCGTATAAGTACCCAGTAAAAATTAGGCTAAATACGTTTGCGAAATTTTCCGCCCCAATTTGTCTCCAGCCATATGGACCGTCTACACGATACAGACTTCAAAAATTTGTATAGAATGTTGTATGTGCAACAAAGAAATGCACACAAATGTCAACTGTATTGTGTAGACTGTTACAGTAGTACCCAACTGATATGGCTTACCGATGTACCTGCGCAGAAGATGAATTTTTAAAGCGCGGGAAATGCTATTGACCAATCGGCACGCTCCACGCACCGCGCTTCTTGTTCCTGTACCGCTATTGGTCGGCAGCTGCCGCCATGTTAGCGCGCGTGCCATGCACGTGACGCGACTGACACGGAACTAACAGCTGCAGTGTATTACGAACCTTATAGTAGTGATCTAAGGTTGATTGTAAGTTTTAAGCATTCTTTCGTTCCATCTTCGGGGCCATACTTTCTTTTCTGTGCGAACGAAGATTCACGACGCGCCTTATCAGTTGGGCACTGTAGTTACTTTATTTACATTATCCCCACAAAAACATCGAACAAAGCGGGTAGCTATACAATACCTATAAAATATCACAAACGTACAACTCATATGAAGGGATTCAATCTTATGTGGCCCAGGACTGCAGCTGTGCCAATTCATCGTCGTCCTCTGAAAATGTAATAAAATTAAACATTAGTACAAATTCAAACTACATTCGTGATCTAAGAAGTCGGAATTGACAGCAGGATACAACAATGCTTTACCAGTAAGTATGAAAGAGACATGAAAATAAATCTCTTTTGCACATAGTGGTAAAGCGATCTGCTATCTCTCTCTCTCTACTCAGCTGTCAAGTCCGACTTCTCTACCACTTGGTAATTCGGCTGTCAAACTTTCTGACTTCTGACTACACATAACAAGTCAATATCTACGAATGCCAGCCAGATCAACGGATTAATGTGCTCTGTGAGGCACAGAGGGATTTCCGAAAAAAGACTAGGATTGGAAAAACAGGTAAGTTTATTTTTAACCGACTTCCAAAAAAGGAAGAGGTTCGGTGGGTATTTTTTTTTATGTATGTATACCGATTACTCCGAGGTTTCTGATCCGACTTCTGTGAATTTTTATAGTTCGATGCGGTGTACTTGCCATTTGGTCCCGTAAACATTTGATTGAGTTTGGTTTAGTAGCTTTTATTTTATGAGCATTTTTGCTTATAACAATTGCAATTTCTGCTTAGACGAAGACGTCGTTCAGGTATCACCACTTAAAAGTGAAAAATAAAAAAGATTTTACAAAAAAATATAACTGACTTCCAAACAAAGAAAATGACCTTAATTTCGGAAGTCGATGTTTTTGGTTTGTTTCTTTGTTTTTTTTAGGTTGAGATCGATAGAACGAAATAGACTTTACTCAAGCTTAGTGCAGTAGTCGTTTCATACGAAAACTATCCTTATTCATAGGCAGTAAAAGTGCACATTCCTATGAGCGACTGCGTTCAAGCGAATCATATGAATATGAGCAGTAGTTTGACTCATAAGGTTCACTATCGTTAACTCACCCGTCTGCTTAGACCTGCTAGGCTTGGGCTTGTCATGCACGAGCTCGGACGTGGGCACGTCCGGTAGCGTGTCAGTAGGCACGTTGATACCCAGCATCTCCTTGTCCAGGTCCTCCTGTAAAACATACGAATAAGGTGTTAATTGTGTGTGGGTGTTTTTGTTACCTTCGAGAAACAACTTCTTTGGGAATGAAAGTGCACATGATTTTATCCACTCAGCCTCCGTCACCCCCGAGGGGCAAAATCGTTTTTAAACGTTAGAATCCCTATTGGGCCAAGTTAAAATAAATGCAAGACGCCTACAAATAACGTTTAAATCGCGCGAGTGTCGGCTTGTCCCAAAGGGACTTACGGATTCTGACGGTTGGGGCGATTTTTTCCGAAAGAGACTAGCGGGTCCTATGTGGTTAAACAACTTTTACTTTGAGAGCACAGATAACTGGAAAAAAAATCTGCTGTTTCATACAAAATGCAATATTTAGCCGATGAAAATGTATGAAACAGCTGATATTTTTTTCGAGTTCGTATAATTTACTAGATGACCATATTCATGTGGATGGATGGAGAGGGAGAGGAAGGCCAAAAAAAAAGATGAATGGAGAGGGAAAGGAAGGCCAAAAACAAATGGATGGATAGCATGAAGAGAAAGATATGAAAGAAAAGTTTAGTGTTAGTGATAGCGTGACGGCTGATAGGACAGAATGGAAGGAAACAACGTGTTGCGCCGACTCCAAGTAAGGGAGCGTTCAAGTATTACGTAACAAATTTGGGGGGAGGGGGGGGTCTTATAACACGTTAAGGAGCGTTACAGGGGCGGGAAGGGTGTTTGAACTACGCGTTACGTAACATTAATTTTCAAAAATTGGGGGGTAAAAAATCTCCGAAAATTGCGTTACGTAATACTTGAACGCTCCCTAACATGGGAAAAGGGCAGAAAGATGATGACGATTAGATGACCATATTCAGTCACAAAATATTCAAGAAGGACCTTGAGTTCTTCTTCAACTACTGTACTTCAATCAATCTGAACAGACTTTTTGGCTCCCAGCCTCCCGAATGCAGTTGCATATCAGTACTTTACATAGAGTGACTGCCTCTCTGACGTCCACAACCCAGTAACTGGGTAACAGAGTTCCTGGCTTCTGACTACCGGTAACAACTGTCAAAGATCTACAAAAGACAGCCGGGACCAACCGCTTAACATCCTTTACTAGGCGCGGAGGATCCTTGATGTGATAAGGGGGTGTCAAAAATCTATAAAAGACAGCCGGGACCAACCGCTTAACATCCTTTACTAGGCGCGGAGGATCCTTGATGTGATAAGGGGGTGTCAAAAATCTATAAAAGACAGCCGGGACCAACAGTGTTACGTCCTTTTCTAGGCGCGGAGGATCCTCGATATGATAAGAGGGTGTCAAAGATCTACAAAAGACAGCCGGGCCCAACAGTTTAACGTCCTTTACTAGGCGCGGAGGATCCTTGATATGGTAAGGGGGTGTCAAAGATCTACAAAAGACCAACAGCTTAACGTCCTTTTCTAGGCGCGGAGGATCCTCGATATGATAAGAGGGTGTCAAAGATTTACAAAAGACAGCCGGGCCCAACAGTTTAACGTCCTTTACTAGGCGCGGAGGATCCTTTATATGGTAAGGGGGTGTCAAAGATTTACAAAAGACCAACAGCTTAACGTCCTTTTCAAGGCGCGGAGGATCCTCGATATGATAAGAGGGTGTCAAAGATCTACAAAAGACAGCCGGGCCCAACAGTTTAACATCCTTTACTAGGCGCGGAGGATCCTCGATATGATAAGAGGGTGTCAAAGGTCTACAAAAGACACCCGGGACCAACAGCTTAACGTCTTTTACTAGGCGCGGAGGATCCTTGATATGATAAGGGGGTGTCAAAGATCTACAAAAGAGAAATCTCGATATGTTAAGACAGTTACCCATCCACAGACCGTCCTCGACAAGCGTTGCTTAACATTAACAATCGAGCTCTTGCATCTTGTATACTAAAGTAAAAGATACTATCTGCGATATCGTCCATTATACCGTGCACCTTGTCTACGTCTTAGGGGGTGAGAGAGATGAAAGATAACGCCATACCTGTTCCAGCTCTTCAAGCTCCTTCTCGAGTTCATCCTCGTCGATATCGTTGGGGAAGGCCACATTGTTGCTGATGGCGTCCGTGATCTCGCGCGAGATGTCGTGCTGTTCTGCGATGTCGTCCATTATATCGTGCACCTTGTCTACGTCGCTGGGGACAAGAGGGATGGGAGAATAATTTATCGGCACAAAGTCGGCTTTCGTGTGTATTTGTGATTGCTAAGTTTTCCTAAAGTATACAATGGGTTTTCGTGTGATTCAGACTATCACTTTGGAATTAATTCCGGAAGGTTGAAAGTTGATCCACGTATATCCGGGCCGTGCCCGGGACGTGGATAGACCGTGGTCTGTCAGGAACTCGATAAATATCTTTGCATAAATTTTATATGAACTCGATCACACATGTCCATCCACGTTTTATCGGACCACGGTCAAGCGCTTATTCCACTACACGGTATTCAGGGCTCTAAGTCCCGATTTCATCATCATCATATCAGCCGAAAGACGTCCACTGCTAGACATAGGCCTCCCCCAAAGGGGGGGGTTTGCCATAATCGCCACGCTTGGCAGGCGGGCTACGATCGCAGTATATGGTGTTGCGTTTTACAAAGAACGCTGCTGCCCATTCTCTGGTGAGGCCCTTAGTCGCCTCTTACGACACCCACGGGAAGTGATGGGATGGTATTATTATTTTACGGCACCATACGGCACCGGCCGACACCATACGGCAGTCCCGATTTAGGGTGGTGTAATAAGAATTATCGACAACATCAGTAAATTACAACCAAGCGAAGCAAGGACGGGTCGCTAGTTAAGAATACTTTACACTAATTACAACACCATTTAATGATTGCATATGTATAAGTTACAGACTTGAGAGGTCCTTATTCGGAATGTTTTATGTAATCAATTCAGCCTGTGTGCCTTGCAGTGGGACTTTACTATATCAGCTGGTATATTAAAGCATAGTTAATTTATTTTTAGTCAGTTATTATTAAACCCTGAAGTATTATAAGGTGCTATTTTTGCAGTAAAGTATTATTTATCTATCTTGCTGGGATTCTAACTCAGGCATCCGTAATCAGCAACAAGAAATTGACAATCAGACCAATAATAAACTCAATAAAAAATCAAAAGTATCCTCACATATCCTTATGCGCAAGCTTCATAGCATTGGCAGCATCGCGCATAGTGTTCAGCACTTGAGCGTTGGTGTTGGCACCTTCCAGTGCCTCACGCTGCGCCTCGATCTGTGTGAGCGTACCATCGATCTGTGTCAGCTGCTTCTCGTAGCGCTTCTTGCGCTTGAGAGCTGCGATCGCCGCTGGAAGGAGGAGAAAAAGGTGGTTTAGTATGACTGGCTGGAAATGGGCTAAGTTCGCGCGAAAATGCATTTTTTAAAAGTAATAAAAAAAAATAGAAAAGCTCCGTTTTGTTTTCTCATTGAAATTAAACGAGGTGTTTGAGTTCTTTATTTATTTACTAAACATTACAGGCTTATTCATAGAAAATGTAATCAGTATTTAAACGAAGCATAAATAGTAAATTTTTATGACTTGGGCTACTTAAGTCTATATAGTAATCTACTGGTTGCCCTATTGTTTCAGTCAGAGGCCTGGATTATGCCTCTGAAAATCACTTTTTAAACCTGATGTGTTATTTTCTAAAAACTAAAGGTGGATGAAATGGCGGATGATGATGGCCCTGTCAAATACTTGATTTACAAAAAATCTTGGGTTTTCAAAACTTCTTTAATGTTAGCACTTCTGCTTATCAACTAAACATAACCTACTAAAGAGATCTTGTTCTACTACATTAAAAAGGTATTATACTAGTACAATGGCTGGTCTAACGGCATGTCAATTAGTTTATCTATGAGTAAGTGAGTATGAGGTCATTGGAGTGATTGACATTATAATACTTTTAAATGTTCATGCAACAAATTCTGAAGGAAAAGGGGTAAAATATGTGCAATATCACGATAATTATTTAATTAACTAGCTCTATCCTGCAGCTTAGCCATGGCCTATCCAACTATATCCTGCTGGAACAGTACAAGAGTCCAGGAACAATAGCACTCAGCTATTTTATTTCAGGGTTGTGAATGGGAGGATAGAGCTCAGTGGAGGGCTGGAGGAGGCTTATGCCAAGATGCACGCCAAATTGCGAGACATACTATCCTTATCCATACTAATATTATAAATGCGAAAGTAACTCTGTCTGTGTGTCTGTCGCGCTTTCACGCCAAAACTACTGAACCGATTTAAATGAAATTTGGTACATAGATAGTCTAGAGCCTGAGAAAGGACATTGGCTAGTTTTCATCCCGGGAATATGTTACCTGGGGATCACGCGGGCGAAGCCGCTGGCAGAAGCTAGTGGTAAATAAAACTTGAAAATATGTATTGCCAATGTTGTCGTAAATTTGGAAGAAAAGGGCTTTGTTGTAAATTGTAAATGGGTCTAAATGCCAAAGATACAAAAATCTGGTATTTAATAAAAATTCAATCTATGTGTCAAAAATTACAACATTGAAAAGGCCACAAGCAATTATACCATTTAAATTTTTAAAACAAATTTAAAATAGGCAAACATCAAAAGACCCAATGTTTGTGTACTCCACTTTGTTTGTTGTATCTGAAATAGTTAAAATTGGCCTTAAGTCTCGTTAGGGTCAATTCATACTAGCGCAGAGTCGAAGCGCATCAAAGCGTCAATCTGAAACTTAACATAGCAAATTCACCTTTATTGCCACAACATAAAGCACATATTTCTTCTGAGTTAAAAAGAAAACGCGCCAATTCACGCTCATTCGACGGAATTCGCGCGTCGAGCGGAAGAAATATCTCGGACGAAATATGTGCATTACGTTGTGGAGATAAGGGTGAATTTGCTATGTTAAGTTTCAGATTGACGCTTCGATGCGGTTTAACTCTGCACTAGTATGAATTGACTTACAACCCTTCAATATCAACTAACACACAATTTTACCTCCTGTGTGTGTTGTAATTATATGTTTTATAGCCTTGAGTTCTTGAGGTAAGGCGACACTTACGACATTTGATACTTTTATGTGATGTAACTTCTATCAACAATAACATTAATCTGTTAAGTTTAATTGCAAGTAAAAGAAAGCAGTACTAATACCATAAAGTACAGTTAGTGAGTAGCCTGTTTCAATAAGTCTAATGTTTTTGACTCATGCAAGGAGTTCAGTAGTTGGATTTGCTTACAAGCATGTCTGTGGGTCACTGTTTGACCACAGTGCAGGGTACTAGCAGAGCTACTATAGGCCAATGCCTATAGTTGAAAATTGGCAGCTTTTACTTTTTAATGTCATTGAATAGAACTCCTTGTTGCAGATTGAACAGACAGTATGACACTTCGGAGATCAACCAAACCTAGGCTAATATTTGAATAGTTGTTACACAGCCCCATTGGTTACAATAAATTGTTCAGTGGTTTACTCTACTGTACTGTGATTTTTTTTTAATGTGCCCCACACTAGGATTTTTTCCTGTATTGTGGGTGTGTTTACAAACATGTAAACTCACATACACAAAAAGCCAGACTGGGAATAACTATTTATAGGCCATACAAATATTTGTTATGTGCGGGGAATCTAACCCACAACACGCAGCGCAAAGACAGTAATGTTGTTTGTTTCACAGACTGACAGAGAGCCCAAAGAATTCTTTGATTAAAAGACTTAAATACTATGCAATATAACTTGTAGCAATATTATACAACTGTCAATTTTATGAAGTGATCACATAGTAGTTAGGGATTTCCTGAAATGGCTGTGTCAATCCTAACCTAACCTAACCTATGCCACGTCATGAATTGGTCAATTTCACAATACATATAATATGGCTACTACATAAATCAATAAAAAAATGTTTATTTGTTAGAAATAAAATAATTTTATTTCAGACCTCGATCCATATGTTGGTAACACACACTACTCAAAAGCTATTTTCGTAATAGACACAATACATGTTACCAACAATATAGGTTCCAGCATATCCTGCCATATATTAACCTACTAACCATATTACTACTACACAACCTTAAGTTTACAAACGTTTTAATAAAGAATTTCTATCTACGTACAGTTGCTATTTCTCTTATGGTCAAAACCAGTGTTTCCTTCAATGAATCACTCCGAAACCACTTGATCAATATTTAAGATTAAGCCATAAGATGAATGTCATGCAAGAGGAGAGGTCTTTGTCCATCTGTAGACTGTCTTATGTTGATGAAGATGACAAAATAATTGAATTTTGTCAGCATGTTTACCTTTTACAATATTTAGATAGAATTTAAAATGTTTTCTTTTTAACCATAAACTGGTTGTTATAGGTACAAAATAAAATTTCATGGGACAGTATCCTAATAACATAGCCTTTGTGTAGAACTGTAAGGGAATTAAGAAACTCATTTCTTTGTATACTATTTTTATTTGTGTCTATCATGCCATGCAATTCTTGTGCAAATTACCACAGGTAAACTAAATTATCCTTTTGCGTAAGTAGTTACTCTGTTTAATATATGTGGCAGTAGTTATTCAGTTTCAAATACGATTTATTAAAACTCTTAATCAGATGGACGTTATAAGGATGTACCAACGAAATATCTAACAAATAATTGAAAAACAAGGTCATGTACCTACATGTCAACAAAGAATAGGTTCATGATTGCGATAAAATACGACTGAAGAATATGAAAATATGTTCGTTGTAAAACTTACCTCGCTTATTCTTCGTCCCATTTTTCCTAGCGGTCTGTATTTCTATATCGATTTTCTTCTCTAGAAACTCTTGTTTTTTGAGCAACAACTCCTCCGTCTCACGTAACTTCTGTATAGCTTCATGCGTCGATGGACCCTTTTCTTCCTTCTTACCACCGAATAACTTCCCCAGAAAACTCATCTTGACTATTCAGTAACCCTAATAAATGCTATATAAACAATGTGATGCAAAGATCATTCACTAATTACGCGTAAAAAGGTGAAATTAGTATTTCGACTCAGATTCTTTTACTGGAGTATGCGTCACCCAGGTGACAATCAAAACATAATGTTGAGGAGCTAAACGAAACGAATGTGGTGAACCAATAATGAAACTTAGTCCGGAGTACAGAAAATTAAATTCTCAACGCAGATTTATTCCGATAGGTATATTTTTTATTTTGATAACTTTTATCATCATTGAAAGACAATGTCAATAAATTAGTTTTAAATAACAAACTAAAATCGAATAAAATGGTTTATGATCTCTACTTCAAAACGCACCATGACTCAAGCTGTTTTCTGTCAAAATAGAATTCGAGATAACCTGAGACAACCGATGAAATATGACAATATATTGTACGTTTTTTTTACCCGACTCACCCGACTGCCCCAAAAGACGGGTAAAAAGTTTTTCGAAAGTATTTATTGGTATTTATACATGTTTGTATGTCTATAGATTTGTTTTTGTCTTTGGCACGCCCTATAGCCTAAACGGCTGGATAAAAACAACAAATCGTTAGATATTCTTTCGAAAAAAAAAAAGGCGTCTGCCCAGGGGCGTAGCTACCGCCGTATCAGCCGTATCAAAGATACGGACCCCCAGACCCTGACGTGTCCTTCTTCAAGGCCTGCCAATCTTTAGCTAGTGGGGCCTATTTTGTTAAAAAAAAACAATACCCCTAAAAACGGTTCCCCCAAAAATGTTTGATACAAATACAAGGCCCCTTTGAGACTAGCTCTATGCCACTGTATCTTTATATATGACTAGCTGACCCGCGCAACTTCGTCTGCGTCACATTTTTCATGAATGCTCCGCTCCTATTGGTCTTAGCGTGATGATATATAGCCTATAGCCTTCCTCGATAAATGAGCTATCCAACACTGAAAGAATTTTTCAAATCGGACCAATAGTTCCTGAGATTAGCGCGTTCAAGCAAACAAACAAACAAACTCTTCAGCTTTATATATTAGTATAGATTTGTTTCTATCAATTAAATTGTTTAACGACATAAGTGGATGATAGACGTACGAACTTATATTATGCGGGTTCTAAGTTCGTGACTTTACTCGGCTCGACGTCGGTGACAAACGTGAAAGCTTGCTCATTACTCTGGTTCGCGATGGCGTCAATTGAAGAAACATTTTGTTATTCATTAATAATATTTTATCATAGCCCGACAGGATACTTGTATAAGAGAAGCAATTAACTAACAATAAAGCAAGCAATTAATTAATTAGTAATTACTATATTTTCGAGCCGTTTGGGTTTGAATTGAAACCCTCGGGCCGTGCGGCCCTTGTGCTCACAGCCTTTTCAAAGAAATTTTGAAACGGCTGGTTAACACTTCCCGTCATTTGATGTCACCAACTGCACCAGACTTACATACTTTTGGGTCAAGTATCCTAAAATAAATGCTCGGAAGTTATAAATCATACACATAGATGATACATCATACGATAAAGTAATGAAATTGCGTTTTCTTTTTTAATGTATTTCTGTGACACAAGTTGGTAGTTTTGGAACGGATCCACTTTTGACAGTTCATTTGTTTTGAACTGGTGACTTTGAGTCTTTGACACACTTTGTTTGACATGGTTTGACACTCAGAAGTGGTCTGCGTCTGTCATTATTCGGCTTAAAAGTTAAAATCCGCCTCATGTGAATAAAACTTATAATTTATTTTAAAGTACTGCATTAATAGCTTATTTTCTGAATTAAAAACCTCAAGTAAACTGTAAACATGGTTCGTGTAATAACTCAAGAAACCTACGACGAGGTCGTCAAGGAAAACATCGATGAGTTTGATATGACTCCGGAGGAAGCTATAAAAGAGGCTGTTGCCCAATTTGAGGCTCAGGTATGTTCCCGAAATCGTTATATATATATTTTTTACTTTTAATAAGTATTTCTTGAAGATATGCTAAGGTCAACATGGGTCAGTGGGTCATCTTAGGGGCTTGAGATAACCGATTATTTATGAGTATTTTGTCATCACGCATCAAATCTGGTTAGTCATGACTATAATTATTCAGACTGGAGGATAGACATTATGATCTAATCAAAGACCTCTAGATCACGAATCTGCATGCATGATGATTTAATACTTAGACCTATTTATAGCCTCCTTGGTTGAGGTACTAAGAAATTCTGTAGGCTCATTGTTCTATATTTTTACAGCATAATAATCAATTGATAGGAATCTTTTCTTTTTTTTTCTTTTTTTATTTTCTTTTTTTTTTCTTTTCATTCTTTTCTTTACCTCTTGACTTTTGAAGCACCTCAGGGTATGGGAGGCTTATTAACTTATTGTGCCCATCAAAGTTTATTTTATATGCATTTATTTTACTAAGAGATCTGACAGGGGCACACAACAAAGATCAAGGACTTCAGGGCTCTGGGATGTAAAAAACATTTGAAAAAATAATCATAATCACTGACTTAATTTCGTTTTTTTTTTAAATAAGTCATTAAGATGATAGGTACAATAAAAATAAAAAATGCACTAAATTACAAAACACCCTGTTAATAATGTTTATGTATCAAAACAATGTCTCCATTCCATTCCGTGCCGTTTTTGGAACACAAGGCTTGGAATGTGCTCACTTCTGGACGTTTCAAACTATGTCATGCATCATGATAATGAATCAAATCAAAAGACATTTATTCAAACTAGAATGAAAATTAGCACTTTTTGTACATCAACTCGCCCAGCCTGTCACCTCTTTTTAGTGTTTTAGCTGGGAAGAACAATTGGCGCAACAATCTCCCCAGCAACTCAACTGTCTTTAGTTTGGAGAACTTGAATTTATACAATGGTATATGGAATTAAACATTTTCAAAAAAATTAAATAAGAAGAAAAAAATTAAAATATGATAATAATAAATGGTTGTTGAAATGAATGTTAGCACTGTATTATGCCAACAAAAAAAAAAAAAAACTAAATAAAAACATAGGTAAAAAATTTCATAAAATAAAATATATTCCATATTTTTCAATAGTCCTGCTCCAACCGGGGATTATCACTTTCACAGTACATACAGGGATAATCGTCGATTGGTGCCCCGTTCCATTTGAACGGGGCCTCTGCAAGTTGGCTTCGGCTCCTCGTACGCCTATTTAAGGACCAAGTCTCCAGGAACCCGAGAAAGTGAAAAATAATAATAATTTATTTATTTATTCAGACTACAAATGCGGTCCAATGTGTAGAATGTGTCGAATGTGTAGTAGTTATTGGATAGATGTAGTGGG
Organism: Lacanobia wlatinum; assembly: GCA_947578705.1. Lineage (NCBI taxonomy): Eukaryota > Metazoa > Arthropoda > Insecta > Lepidoptera > Noctuidae > Lacanobia > Lacanobia wlatinum. The sequence goes on along the minus strand of OX388046.1, from coordinate 17,848,638 downwards.
CTGTCATTGTAAGATGACTACAATGGCACCGTGTATTGGTTTATATTTTATAGGTTATCAGGATAGTTAGCTAGGAAACACTGGTAAATGTGTTATTAATAACTAATTTGCAAAATAAGTAGGTACCATTATCCATTTGTTTTCCAGGGAGTGGATCTATCGAACATTATCAAAGACTTGTCTCTTGGGTCCGGAGACAATCATTTGGTTGCGGACACTGTCACAAAACTAAAAGCTCTTTGTGCCGAGGAGAAATACAACGAGAATGCTGTGCTACAGGAAGTGGAGGTTTTGAAGGTAAATCTATACTACCATTAGTGGTCCTGACAGACATTTTCGTGCCTGAAAGTTGGCTAATAAATGAAAAGATTAATCCTTGAATCAGGCACAGTTATTGTTAGTGAATTTCTATTTTATTAAATTATCGATAGGAGAATCAAGAGCAAACCCATCTCAAATAAAAAAAAGACTTTGTATTTGTGCATGTCTCTATCTCATCACTTGATTTTTACAGAGATCTAATTAGAACAAGTTATTTAATTTTAAAGTTTTACTAGCTGACCTGGCAAACGTTGTTTAACTATAAAAACTATATTAATAAAAAAAATACCCTATAACCTATTCTCAGACCTACCAAATATACACAAAAAAATTCATAAAAATTGATCAAGCCTTTCAAAGGAGTTTGATAACAAACACTGTGACCTGAGATTTTTATATTTTAGAAGATTATATCAAATATCAAAATTAAATAACTTGTTTAAACTTTAAAATTCATTTCTAAAATATGGTAATTCAAAATCAAATTGCCATTAAACTTTACTGTTTTTTATTCAGCTTATACTGTCACAGCTGGGCAAAGGCCTTCTCCAAATCTTTCGAGGTATTCTTATCCCGAACTACCTCCGATCAGTCCTTGTAGTAGGCCTCTAGGTTGTCTCGCCACTTCCTCCCAGGCCAGCCTCAGCACCATCATTCATCATCTGGCATCCACTTTGTGGTGATTATTGCCCATCGATCAATACATTTGAGTTAACCCATTTCTTTAATCTCATTTTAGCCTGGCAGAAGTTTTTTCTCCATCTATGCTCCTCAGTTAAAGTGCAGAATAGCATTGTTTTATTAATAACTAGCAGACTTCACTAGGTTTTACCCGCGTAGTTCTCGTTCCCGTGGGAGTACGGGGATAAAATATAGCCTATGTTACTCGCTGATAATGAAGCTACATTACTGAAAGAATTTTTCAAATTAGTCCAGTACTTTTTAAGTTTATTTGTTACATACAAAAGTACAAATCTTTCCTCTTTATAATATTAATATAGATACAATTAATTACAACAGAATTTTCTATTTTCCAGTCTGAATGCCAGAAAGATATAGCTCACAGAGTCCGAGCAGGCAAGGAGGGTGCATACAAAATCCTTCTCGACCTTCTATATTCAAAGTACAGTAAACTATGTCTAGAGCTCAGTGAAAGAGACACGAAGTTCATTGTAAGCGTACTGAACACTCTGACAGCTTTGATGGAGATGCAGCCGGACTTGTTGGAGAATAAGGGCATTGATTTGATTAAAAAGTAAGTTTAATAAACAATAGTTTTGCTGCTTTGGTACGGTTATAAGGATAGGGAAAGAAATAGGTGACAGCACAGAAGTGTCATTGTCAGGTATATTTTATTTATAAGTTTCGAACTTAGAATGCTAGATAGCACAGTCTACTTCGTGCAGGTACCCCTAAACGGAGCATGCAGGAACTATAGGTGGCAGCACAGAAGTGTCAAGTATATTTTACATTTTTTTAACATGTTATTTTAACACTACAGACTTCTTATAGGTTTTCCTGTAAACTTTAGGTAAAGATCTATTATCTCCATATTTTTTTAAATTTTAGGCTCAGTAGTTTCGGAGATACTAAATAAATAAATAAATAAGGGGGGGGGGGGAATTGTCATTTGTCACCTAATTTCTTGAATAACTTCAAAACTATTTATTTTAAAATTATGAAAAAAATATAATTAAAACCCTCATAGTAAGCCCTTTCATTTGATATGTCACACGATATTGTTCAAAATCCATAATTCCATTATTCCATTCCATATTTCCATGTGTTTCAATATCCATAATTTATTGTTTCAGCATCCTAGATAACGTAGAGAACGAAGACATACTAATAGCAACCCTGAGATGGACCACGACATGCTGTATCAAACACGAGATGAACCGACAGAAGATCTTTGCTAAGAATATCGCTGAAAACCTCAAGCTTTTGCTTAATGTCACTGGAAATGTAAAGGTGAGGACTGGCAACGGAGGGAGCAGCGGAACTCATCACTGGGTGGCAGGTCTCAAATGAGGCTTCCTGCTCAGACCACAGGTGGATCCGCTTCGACATCCAGGTCTGTATACCACCCAAACAACCTAGGCGTAATCCGCGTAACACGGATATATCGGTATACACACGCAACCTTGCCTTAAGGCTTGCGCCACCAGGCGATTCGAAGTCTCTTGCGGACACGGCACAGATCGACGCGCAAGTATCACAACTCTCCGAATCGCTGATAAACAGCTACCAAATCGCATGCCCGGAAACGACTCCACGCGACACACCGGGTAAACAACCCTGGTGGGGTGCGGATCTAGAGCGCAAACGCGGTAAGGTAAGGAAGGCTCTCAACAGAGCCATGAACACATGTAGTGATGAGGACTGGGACGCGTATTACGCGGCCAAATCCAACTACAAAAAATGCATCAGATTCAGAAGAACTACAGGTTGGCGTAAATTCTGTGGTAACATTGAATCATGCCAACAAGCAAACAGGGTAAGGAAAATACTGGCACAACAGAACACACCTGAGGTCGCCACGCTCCGGAAACCCGACAATACGCTGACCACGTCACCTGAAGAAGCGCAACGCCTCCTAGTAGAAACTCACTTCCCAGGCAGCGTATTCGCGCAGGTAAACGAATGGCATGACGTTATCCAAACACCATCAGCAGATGATTGGCTTTATGCAGGAAAGATGATTACGCTGGAAAAACTTCAGTGGGCCATCAAAAGCTTCCAACCTTTCAAGGCACCAGGTCCCGATGGTGTGTTTCCTGCCTTACTACAATGGGGAGGTACCGCTGTTGCAACAATACTGGTGCCCTTAATGCGAGCGTGCCTGGCCTTTAGATACGTTCCTAAAGGATGGAGGGAAGTGAAAGTCATATTCATTCCGAAGCCAGGTAAAAGTGACTACACAAACGCCAAATCCTATCGACCTATAAGTCTGACCTCGTTCTTACTAAAGACAATGGAAAGACTATGTGAAAGGGAGCTACGAGATGGCGTTTTAAAAACAATACCACTGCATGGTAACCAACACGCATACAGCTCGGGTAAGTCGACAGAGTCCGCTCTTCATCTGGTGGTGAGCCAGATTGAAGAAGCGATTCATCAAAAAGGGTCCTGCCTGGGCACTTTCATAGACATCGAAGGAGCCTTCGACAAGACAAACTTTTCCAGCATTAGTGCCGCCCTCTCCAAACACGGTGTAGAACAGGTACTAACTGATTGGATTACTAATATGTTAAGCAAACGGGTGGTTCGTCTTGAGGAAGAGCAGCAGCTGGCCCTGATAGCCAGAGGCTGCCCGCAGGGAGGAGTGCTCTCCCCTCTTCTGTGGAATCTGGTGATTAATGACCTTATCACCAAACTCAACGCACAACGTTACTACACAATAGGGTATGCCGACGACCTCGCAATCCTTGTGCCAGGGAAGGTGACTGGAACGATCTGCAACCTCACTCAACAAGCACTACGCATCGTGGAGAGATGGTGCGAAGAATATGATCTGTCAGTAAACCCCACGAAAACTGAATTAGTCATGTTCACTCAAAAACGAGCACTAGGCCACTACCGGCTACCTAAGCTCTTCAACACAGAGCTCCAACTGTCTAACGAGGTAAAGTATCTAGGCGTCATCCTAGACACTAAGTTAAACTGGAGTAATCACTTAGACTACAAACTAAACAGGGCCTGCATTACCTTCTGGCAGTGCAGGAAAATGATAGGTAAGAAGTGGGGCCTATCTCCCAAAATCATACTATGGCTGTACAGCGCAGTAATTCGGCCCATGTTAACCTACGGGGCCGTGGTGTGGTGGCCACGCACAAAGCTAGCTACAGCCGAAAACAAGCTACAACACATGCAAAGGCTGGCCTGCATGGCGACGACGGGCTGCATGAGGACCACTCCAACTGCGGCGCTAGAAGCCATGCTGGGACTCCCTCCGCTACACTTGTTTATACAACAGGAAGCGACGATGGCAGCAGTACGCCTTAAAACACTGGATCTCTGGAGTAAGAGAGAAACACGGCACACCGCTCTGCTCGAGGAGCTCAATCATGAACTCCCTATAACAAAAGCAATCAATGACCGGGTACCCAAGCAATTTATCTTTGATAAAAAATACAGAATCCAATTGCATGAGGATCATCGCTGCGAGGGGCTGTGCCCCGCAGAGCTGCGGATCTTCACCGATGGATCAAAAACAGGTACAGGTACTGGTGCGGGCATCTTCTCAGAGGATCTCAATATCCACATAGCCACACCATTGGGGGTCCACAACACAGTGTTCCAAGCTGAATGCATGGGCATTTCTCTGGCGGCATCAGCCATCCTAACCAGGGAAGTTAAGGACCACTCAATACGCATACTCTCGGACAGCATGGCTGTCCTGCAAGCTCTGAACAGCCACACGGTCAACTCTGGGCTGATTCTCGAGTGTCATCAACGTCTTAATCAGGTTGGTAGACACAATAAAGTAACCATTCAATGGATCAAAGGACACAGCGAATCCCGAGGCAACGATGCAGCGGATGAACTCGCCAGAAGGGGTTCGAGTATGGCAGTGATGGGACCCGAACCCATCGTACCTCTGCCTTTCGGTTACCTACGCAATCTGGTAAGGAAACGCACCGGAGACAGGCATCACAAGCTATGGGTTGACCATGGTGAGTGTAGGCAGGCCAAAGAGGCACTTCCCTCAATAGATGGCCGATTTACAAAACAAGCCCTAAGACTGACTAAACAACAGTTGCGTACAGTCACAGCCGTAACAACAGGCCACGGGTCTTTTAATAAACACCTCTATGCTATAGGAGTCACTGACAGCCCGCTATGCAGAGCCTGCATGGAGGAGAATGAGACAGCAGCACACCTGCTTCTAAGCTGCCCGGTAGTCGCGGATTACAGGGCCAAGTACTTCGGTAACCCAGGTACCCTCTGTGAGATAGTTGGTAACACCAAGGCGTTGCTGGCCTTCCTTGGGGAGCTGGGGTGGATCGAATGACACATTTGTCCCACCTGCACGCAAAATACGCGCTTAGTCGTGGAGTTGCGGAAACCAGCCCGATTTACATACATACATACATACATACAAAGGTGAGGACAAAATCTATTATAAAGGTCCTGACAGACTTTGATTTGCTCAAGATCGTTACTGTCAACCTAATCTAAAGTTGGGTACAGTGGTACCCAACTGATAAGGCGCGTCATGAATCTTCGTTCGCACAGAAAAGAAAGTACGGCCCCGAAGAATAACGAAAGAAAGCAAACTTACAATCAACCTTAGAACAGTACAATAAAGTTTATAATACACTGCAGCTGTTAGTTCCGTCTCACTCCCAAGTCACGTACATGCCACGCGGCGCGCGCTAACATGGCGGCAGCTGCCGACCAATAGCGGTACAGGAATAAAAAGCGCATTGCGTGGAGCGTGCCGATTGGTCAATAGCATTTCCCGCGCTTTGAAAATTCATCTTCTGCGCAGGTACATAGGTAAGCCATATCAGTTGGGTACTACTGTACTGACCGGTGTAATAGGGCGTGATGTAACATGTTAAAAAGCGAGCATTCGTGCAGTCAGTACGTGGAAACACGCGCATCTTACTCGGATTTTAGGACACGGCGTATCATGACATGTACGCTGCGAATGGTACATTACGGCCCGAACCGTAACACCGGTCATTACCCACCATAGCGATCGATAAATATCAATTTCAAATCGAGCTTTTTTTACTTATTGAATATCGACGAAATCTATAGGCATAGGCTAGGCTAGGCATAGAAATTATTTTTATTAATCAGTGAAGGTTTAATAGGTAGGTAAAGTAAGAAAATCTAAACTATCTATACTTTAATCTATACTAATATATAAAGCTGAAGAATTTGTTTGTTTGTTTGCTGGCTTGAACGCGCTAATCTCAGGAACTACAGGTCCGATTTGAAAAATTGTTTCTGTGTTAGGTAGCCCATTTATCGAGGAAGGCTATAGGCTATATATCATCACGCTAAGACCAATAGGAGCGGAGCAGACGAAGTTGCGCGGGTCAACTAGTTAAAATATAATTTTGTCAAAAATTAGCTCCTTCCATTTATCTAAAAACTAGCGGACTTCACGCGGTTTCACCCGCGTAGTTCCCATTCCCGTGGGAGTACGGGGATAAAATATAGCCTATGTTACTCGCTGATAAAGTAGCTATCCATTGCTGAAAGAATTTTTCCAGTAGTTTTTAAGTTTATTCGTTACATACAAAAATACAAATATTTCCTCTTTTTAATATTAGTAAAGATTAGCGTTTACCATAATATGTGTTATAACGTACTTTGATCCTTATTGGCGGATGGTATGGCGATATGTGGAACATAGAGTAATGTCCCGCAAACCTCCATTGAAAAGGGAGATTCCTCCGACCTGCCGGTTGTGTCCGGTGGGCAGCTGCCCGATAGTTGAGATTCGGAATTACGGGCGGAAATTCTGAATATCAACTATCGGGCAGTTGCGCCGCCACAAGAAAAAGTAACGAAGCGATTTTTTTTTCTTTAAAAAATATAACGAAATTCTGCATCAGACTTTCCCGTTCAAATCGCTTCGATAGTTTTTCTTAATAATAACACTTTCGGTTAATAATAAAGTGTTTGTTTTCAAAATTAACAGGTTCAATTTTTGGCTAGAAATATATGTATATTTTTTTCTAAATTACGTATTTTGTGTTTTTAATTTAAAATAATAACCTATTAAATATATACACTCATTAACACGAAATTATGTACAAAAACGCGTATAAAAATATTGATATTTCATAAATACAATCATGCAGTTTTAGTTTTCATTAAAATCGGGCCTCTATACTTCTATACTAATATTATATAAAGCTGAAGAGTTTGTTTGTTTGCTTGAACGCGTTAATCTCAGGAACTACTACTTTTCCGATTTGAAAAATTATTTCAGTGTTAGATAGTCCTTTTATCGAGGAAGGCTATAGGCTATTATATCAACACGCTAAGACCAATAGGAGCGGAGTAGACGAAGTTGCTCAGATCAAATATTACTACATATTTTCGGATTCACCCTGAACACAAATTGGTAATAATAATTACGGATAGTCGAGTATGTATGTGTACTATGATGAGTTTGCCGAGCACATCGTTAAATGAAAGCGACACCACATTGGATCTAAAAGACACTATAAAAAGATTAACCTTAGAACTAGAAAGCGCACACCAGGAGATTGATCATTTAAATAGTGAAAATTTCCGTCTTAAAATGGATATTTGTCAGTGTCAAAAACTTATTGAAACATACAAGAAAGTAAACTTATTGGAGAGAAAAAGCATGACACCAAAGTCTTCACGCCAATTAAATTTAATAAGGACGAGTTGTTTTTCGACGCCTGCAAAGATAAATCCACATAATACTGCCGCACTTGCTCAGAATTCTAGTGATAGCTGTGACAACTCATTTAATTCAGCCTTATCTGGACGTATTACTGAGGGAAACTTGGAGGCAAAGTCGCCGATAGATGTCATCTGTAACTCATTTACACTCCCGGTCAACTCAATCCTGGGCTCACAACACGATGAACAGTCTATTCCCACATCGAAGATGGAGTCAAATATTGAATGTACACCACCACCTGCTTTACACCAGCAGCCGACCATTATCTCACCAACTCATTCGCAAAAAGAAGCAACTCAAAGGGTCGTGATCTTCGCTGATCAAGCTGGATATAATGTTCGTAAAATCCTGCAGCACTATTTGGGCTCAAAGTTCGCCGTGACGTCATTTATTAAGCCAGATGCAACAACTGAGCAGGTTTTGGAATCGTGTGCAAGTATGTGTAAAGACTTTACTAAAACTGATTTTGTTATAATATTAGCTGGCACAAATGACAACAATCCTATGAATATTCAAACGTACTTATATTATACATTATGTCAATTAAAATCCACAAATGTAGGTCGGGGGTAGGTCGAATTTACAAGCACAACTATCTGAATGTAAATAGTGTAAATAAGCTACTAAATTTTGTCTGCGGTAATTGTACAAATTCTACCTTTCTATCGTTACATAGTGATGTTTACATGCCTTACGTAAATAAATTACATGCTTGTAGATTAATACATAGACAAATTCTACAAATAGTAGTAAACAGTCTACAAAGAATGCTAGCGCACAAACAAAATTTTTCAAAAACGTAGGGGTTCAGACTGATGATGTTGATACTACGGCGATAAAAACAAACGACTTAACTCTACAGATTTTTTTCGTGAATAGTAATAATGATATTTCTGTAAAATGTAGTAACAACTTTAATGATATTCCAATGAATTGTCTAAATTTAACAATCTTTCACCAGAACATATGTGGTATCTCAAACAAGGTAAACGAATTAGAAGCTTATTTACTAACTCTAGGGAAAATGGTAGACTACCTATGCTTGACTGAGCATTTCTTAAGTAGTGTGTCAGTAACTTCTTTTAACTTAGATGGCTACAAATTGGCGTCATATAACACAAGAAATAAGAAAAAGAGAGGAGGGAGCTTAATCTTAGCTCAAACAGATAGGAAAGTTGAGAATGTAATAGCAATTGATAGATTGTACGCCGTAGAAAGTTTTGAGGTATGCTGCATAAAGGATACCACAACTGGAGTGTATATATGTTGTGTGTATCGTAACCCTAATGATAAGAATTTTGATGTCTTCATTGGGAAAATGGAAGTATTACTGGAGTCTTTATTCAAAAAGAAATGCATTATTTGCGGAGATTATAATGTCAACTTGCTTCTGGAAAATAAAAAACGTACTGAGTTTTTGAGTCTGCTGGCATGCTACAATTTTAGATGTCTTTTTGATAGCCCCACTTTTATTCGTAACAACTCGTATTCCTGCTTAGACAATATCATAACGAACCTACAAGAAGAACAGGTATTAAGAAGTGTTATTGATCACAATGGTATAGGAGACGGACATGGAGCACAATTGGGTGAATTTATAGTAGAAAATATGCTAGAAAATAAAAATAATCAATATACAGTAATTAATAAAAGAATCTTTAATAGTAAAAATAGTTTATCCTTTAAGGACAGGCTATTGCATCAAAATTGGAGTTCAATGGGAATTAATTCATTTTTGAGAAATTTTAATATTATCTTTCGGAAAAGTTACAAAAAACGGGAAATAAAAATTAATTTGAAAAGGGGATCACAGTTAAAGTGGGTAACTAAAGGAATAAAAACGTCTAGTAAAATGAAAAGAGTTTTATGCACAAATAATGGTAATCATGTTCATGAAAGTGTACGCAATTATAAAAATAAATATAGAAGAGTCATGATCAAAGCTATAAAAAATGCTGTAGCAGAGAAAATTGATAGCTCTAAGAATGTAAGTACAGAGGTTTGGAAAATAATTAATAACCGCACAAACAGGTTAAAAAAAGTGCAAATGGAACCACTTTTACTAAAACTTAATGATCAAATCATAGACTCGCCAACTGCCGTAGCTAACATATTAGCAAAACAGTTCAACCAAAATTGTGATTCAGCTGAAACTAACACAAAAGAAGCTCTATTGCTTCTTCAACAAAGCTGTGAAAAGGTAATAAATGTTATGTCACTCACGCCTACTACACCGAAAGAAATAACACAAATAATTAAAACTATGAATAACAAGCACTCCAGTGGATATGACGAAATCCCTATTACTATATTTAAAGAGCACATAAAACTATTGGCTAGGCCGCTATCTACATTTTTTAACAACTGCCTTGAGCAGGGATTTTTTCCTGAACAATTAAAAATTGCAAAAGTTGTGCCAGTTTATAAAAAGGGTTCAAAAAAGGACCCTAAAAATTACAGACCAATTTCGCTTCTACCCACGATTTCAAAAATTTTTGAAAAAATATTAAAATCTCGGCTATTAACACATCTTTATTTAAATAAAGTTCTACATGTTAGACAGTTCGGTTACCAGAAAGGAATAGGCACTGGAGATGCTATTTATAAACTTCTAGATGATGTGATAACCAAAATTAATCATAAATTAAAGGTAGCAGGGATTTTTCTAGACCTATCTTCTGCATTTGATACGATTGATCACAATCTACTAATTGCCAAACTAAGCTATTATGGTGTTAGAGGCGGAGCCCTCAAATTATTTACATCGTATTTAAGAAACAGGAAAATGTATGTAGAAACCAGCACTATAGAACAGACTGGACAACGGAAAACATACCAATCATCCATGATTTATATTACCACTGGCGTACCGCAGGGTTCCATATTAGGTCCCATTTTGTTTATTATTTTCACCAACGATTTGATAAATTATATAAAAAATAACAGTCCAGACATAAATTTAGTAGTTTTTGCTGATGACACAAACGCTGTAGTAGGGGCGAAAAGTCTTAGTGAACTGACAGACAAGGTCAATACTACGTTGGCAGCATTTCAGCTTTGGTTCAACACAAATCGATTAATAATAAATATTAAAAAAACGAACATCATGTTATTTCGAACCACTGCAGGCAATAAAGATAATATGGATATAACCCTTAACAAACAAAAGATAGAATTAGTGAGAGACGTTAAATTTCTAGGTATCCATTTAGATGAATTAATGAACTGGAAAAAAGAACTAGAACACATCGACTCAGTTATATCTTCTGCGTGTTATGCATTGAGGAAATTGAGAGACGAAATAAATACGGAACAGTTAAAAAGGGTATATTATGCTCTTGTCGAATCCAGACTTCGATACAGTGTACAGTTCTGGGGGAAAAGCTACGGTTATAATTCTCAGCGAGCCTTTATTCTCCAAAAAAGAGCAATACGTACAATTGTCAGAATTTCACAAAGAGAAAGCTGTCGATCTCATTTCCAGCGTTTAAATATTCTAACATTGCCCAGCTTATACATACTTGTGTTATTAGTTAATTTAAAAAAATACATCCATGAATACGAGACTGTGGAAGAACGAATAGCCAGGGAAAACACTCGTAGAAAGGACATTAAAAAATAAACTTGTACCTAATTTTAACGTTGCGAAGCATAGCCCTCATTATCAAGCTGTACAAATATTTAATAGACTGCCGGCGGATTTAAAAATATTGTTATACACTAGCTCTTTTAAGGCAAAGCTCAAAGCATTTCTATTGGATAAAAACTTATACTCAATTGACGAATTATAATTTATTATTTATTTTCTCATTTAAAAAATGCTGTGTATTATTATTTTTAGAGTTTTAATTTTTGGTTTATATTATTTCTGCATGTTTTACTTTTAGGTTTTTTTTTATATTAATTTAATGATTTATGTAATTTACCTATTGTATCAAACACAATATTTAATTGTTCCTGATAAATAAATAAATATGTATACCATCGCATATAAAAAGATACCATTCGATAAGTGCCCAAAAAACTGACAGCATTGCCACTTTAAATGCCAATATTGATCTTTGGTCGAAAAATCCCAGCCCTCAGGGTTTACATGGTTGAAATCGTTGAAAAAAAGTTTATTGTTTTATTTATAAGTACTTATACACACGGTGTCTACATAACTTTTATACAACTCTCCTTCCGCAGGTATGCTGGAAGAGATTTCTTTTGAAATAAGCGTTACCTTTGTACCTATTTTTCTGTTTCCTTCTTTTTATCTTTCTATGTAATTTGTGTACATAAATTGTTAAATAAATCATTTACAAAAAAAAATCTTCTCCCTTTTTTGAAGTTTGCTTCTCGTTTCAGCTGCTAAGTGAAACTCTGCACGTGGTCCGTAAGATGACGCTGGACGATGACGTCAGGATGGAGTTCGGGCGCGCTCACGATCACGCCAAGGAGTTGGGCGCGCAGATGCTGGTGCCGCTCACTAATTTGTTGAAAGGTCACTACTTTTTTTTGTTACTTATCTATACTTAATATTATAAAGCTGAACAGTTTATTTGGTTGGTTGGCATGTTACTTGGGGTCAGTGCAACACGTTTTTTTCTTTCATTTTGTCCTATCACTAAGTCCCTTTTCTTTCATATCGCTCCTCACACACTCCATCCATCTTTTCTTCGGCCTTCCTCTCCCTCTCCATCCATCCACATTTATGTTCATTACTCTTCTAGTTACGTGCGTTTCATCCCTCCTATCTTCACATAACCATACAAAGACAAGCGATTCCCTTTTAACTTTTCCGTCACTAAAATACCTCTAATGTACTCATTTCTCACTTTATCCATTTTCGTTACTCCACACATCCATCTCAACATTCTCACCTCCGCTACATGCAATCTATTTTCATCCGTCTTTTTCACAGCCCAACATTCTGATCCATACATTACGACAAGTCTTATCACGGACTTATAGATTTTCCCTTTCATCTTGAGGGGCATCCGTGGGTCGCAAGTGGTCCCAGTGACCTGTTGCCATTTCATCCATCCTGAGTGGATCCAGTGCGTTACGTCTTGTTCTATATCGCCATCCCCTTGGACAGACGTTTACATACTTACGTATTAATAATAGTACATGGACGGCTTCAAGTGAAAAAATTGAGGAGAGTCCTCTTTGGAGGCTTTTTATGCGTTTAGCAAAATAAAATGTTATATGCTTTTTACCCGATTACGCCAGAATGTTGCTGTTTATTGTCTAGTTTGCTTAAATCCTTCGGCATAGTCAAACGACAATCCTGGATCCGCCCCTGCCTGCTGGTATTACAGATGTCCATAGACAGTGAACACTTACCATCAGATGGTCCGCCTGCTAGTTTACCACTCTTTAGCAGTACAAGTGTAATTTGGAGGGTCTCGTATTCAAAGGGATTCAACGGGACCCTATTGCTGAGCCTACGTTGTGTCTATATCTTAATGTCAGAGGACAAATCATTCAACAAAAACTTTTAATATGATACGAAAACTTTGCTGTCCAGTCTGACTCATGTTTGGCCATGTTCCAATAGTTTTAATTTATATTTTTTATGTCCACAGAAAACACACAACCTCCCTTAGTATCAGAGCTGATGCTGACCATAGCAAGTCTATTAGTGCGGAACGAGCTGTGCAGGATGGTGGCGGACTGCGGCGTGGACGTTCTGTTCACTGTACTCGCCGATAACTACGATAACGTCAACGTGGTGCAGCAGGCGGATAAGTTGTGAGTCTCTATCTTTCTCTGTGGGTGCGTCAAGAGTTGAGCAGGAGGGTGGCCGACTGCGGCGTGGTCTGGCTGTTCACTGTACTCGTCGATAACTACGACAACGTCAGCGTGGTGCAGCAGGCGGATAAGTTGTGAGTCTCTCTCTTTCTCTGCGGGTGCGTCAAGAGTTGAGCAGGATTGTGGCCGACTGCGGCGTGGTCTGGCTGTTCACTGTACTCGCCGATAATTACGACAGCGTCAGCGTGGTGCAGCAGGCGGATAAGTTGTGAGTCTCTCTCTCTCTTTCTCTGCTGGTGCGTCACGAGCTGAGCAAGATGGTGGCCGACTGCGGCGTGGTCTGGCTGTTCACTGTACTCGCCGATAATTACGACAGCGTCAGCGTGGTGCAGCAGGCGGATAAGTTGTGAGTCTCTCTCTCTCTCTCTTTCTCTGCTGGTGCGTCACGAGCTGAGCAAGATGGTGGCCGACTGCGGCGTGGTCTGGCTGTTCACTGTACTCGCCGATAACTACGACAGCGTCAGCGTGGTGCAGCAGGCGGATAAGTTGTGACCAAGCTTCACGAGATAACAGCTGACACAGCGCTAGCACCAGCTAGATAACTCCACTCGCTAGGTTAGGTTCAGCTCGGTTGACGATTATTTGTGTGGAGCCTCTTCACTTCCTCAGGTATTAAGCCATTGTACGGCTCAAAATTATTTGAAGGAAGGAAATGAAAACATGGAATAACTACTACATATTTAATAAGCTTAAAAGGATCTAAAACACACGTGCATTATAAAACTTATTTTGAACTGTCTAAAAAGTGCTACAAAGTACAGTATAGGGAAAAGAGATGAACGACAACTCCACTGAAAAGAGATTGCAAAACATTACAGTACGTCACTACGAACTGTAAGGTTTTGCAATCTGAAAATAGTACTTTAATACTTAATGTCTATAATCCTGATAATATGGCGGTGGTGGGTTCGATTTCTAAGTCAGCCACACCATTATTGGGTTTTCCATTAGATATTTCTCAGTGACAGCTCGGGATTGGGCAGTTAGCAGTGTGAATACCCCTCTGAAAGCACGCGTTGCCGTTTCAATCAGGAGACCTAATACTAACTAAATTTAATAACCACACATCTTCTCCGCCGACTGATAATGCGACCTCAAAAACAAGCACCTCTCATTATCAATGAATAACGTTTTCTTCTTCACAATAATCTCATTCTCCAGCAAAGACCGTTCATGTATCAACTCAGCCCTCAACTTCTCCGTTTGCAAAGACCTCTTCTGCAACAGACTCATACTGTCATTTAGATCCCTCACTTCTTCGATCAAGGCTATCAAAGACCCTTCCCTGCAGTTCTCAACATTTGGTCTGCAGTTCTTCGTATTCAACCTGGTCTGTGCGACTTGGATTCTCTGTGATACCTTCAACATCTCTTCATGTAACATCTCAAGAATATTCTCCGTCTCCACAATTTTTTCTAATGTTAATTTCAACTGATTTTCCATCTCGGTTTTGACTTGTTCCGTTCTTGCGATACGTTCGCTCAGTGACTTGTTAACTTTGATGTCTTGGGAGCGTAAGTCTCTGGATGTGTTTATGAGGACGGCGTCGACTTTTGCTCGTAAAGTCTTCGATTTGTCGATTGCGCTTTTGAATTCGTTGAGCGCGTTGATCGTGTGCTGTTCCCAGGATGGGACGTTTGATTGGCCTGGAAGGAAGTGGTCCGATTAAGAATATATTTGTGTAAGTAGTATTTCTCTCCTCGATTAGGTGATTTTCTTCTTTTATAATTTATGAGCGACAGTCTATCTGTCCTCCACTTCTCAGTTACTGGGTATCCCCTCTCAGGCAAGACTGGTTGGCTTTTGTCTACCCGTAACGACTGTCAAAGGTATATAAATGTCACCCGGGGCCAACAGCTTTGCTTGCTTGCCTCGTTCGGAAGAGTCATCATAATGTAATGGATCACGTATATATGGATCGAGCACCTTAATTGATTCAATTTAGTGTCATAAAATAAATGGATGCTAACAAAAAGCTGCCTCAATCTTATGGCTCATTTACATTTGGTCGTTTTGACCGATTCGGTTGCAGCCCGTATTCGGTCACCGACCGTTTTCCACTGCCACCACTCATTGTTCGGCTGAATACGGTTGCCAAATCCGGTAAACCGACAACTTAGACGAATACGGTCGCCGTATTCGGTTACCGACTTAATGTAAACAGCCTAATTCAATTAATCAATTCGGTTGAACTGTGTGGTCGCTGCATTCGGTGACCGACTAAATGTAAACGCGCCATTATAGAAAACTTAAAACCATTTAACGTACCTTCAGAAAGCCTCGTAGCCCCCGCCGAATCTTTGACATTAATAGCTTTCGTCTCCAAATAAGCATTCTCGCTCTCATACTTAAAAGCCAAATACTTATCACTCCAGTCCCTCTCAAGCCAATTCTTCGAAGCCACATTCATGTCCAACTGATACTCTATATCTCTCAGCAAATCTCTGTGAAGTTTCTTGACATTTTCTATCAACGCTGACTCTGTAAACAAATCTTCCTGAGGTTCATCGTAAACTAGATCAGACTGCATTCGATCCCGTCTCAAATTTAAACACTCCTCGGTGATATATTCAGGGATTTTTAGCGTATCTTGAGCGTTCTTCAGCTGTTGTCTTAGCGATTCTAGTATGTTGATTTCTGCATCCATGTCTCTTATAGCCCGTTCTAACTCGGCCTTCCAGTAGTTGATATGTCGTACTCTGTGTTTTAGTTGATCGGTGCTGTCGCTGTAATCTTCGCATGAAGTTTGGTTGACCTTTATGATGCTGTTTTTGGTGATGGCTGTGTTGTTATCTGTGGTTCGAATGATGTCTCCTTTTAAAACTCTTTGGTTGTGTTCGTGCCATGTTTTGATGGTGGATAAGGCGTGGTTTCGCTCCCCGAATGATAGGTAGTCGCCTTTTTCTGCTGTAGTCATTCTTTTCTCTCCTTTTGACTGCTCTCTGAATTTAAATGATGGCAAAAAAGGGGTAAAATTATTTGTTTATATTCTTGAAAAAATAAACGATTAAATACTACGAAGTTGCACTATTGCCGAGTGTCGTAGGATATTATGAATTCATGACGAACACCGTTAAAAACTTTTTAATTTCGGAACGTGTTTCGTTCTCTCTCAAAGTTTCTACTTGAATAGCAATATTCTTATAGCAATCGTATTGAGAAATCTTTGCTGTTGTCATGGTAACATTTAGTTGCTATGGTGATGGCCTAATTTTTGCTGACTAACCAAAGAGGGTTATATCTTGCTTTAAAATTATTTGTTGGCACGCAATGTTTATAGACAGGATGAATAATAATAAGAGCAGTGGTGGCCGAGTGGTAACGGCTCCGACTTACGAGTTGTAGGTCGCGGGTTCAAACCCAGCCAGGCACGTTACTTTGTGTAATTTATTTCATCACCACTGCTCTCAAAACGGTGAAGGAAAACATCGTGAGGAAACCGGCATGTCCTAGAACCAAAAATTCGAAGACATGTGACATTCACCAAGCCGCATTGGGCCCGCGTGGTGGATTACGGCCCATTCCCTCTCCTAGAGAGGAGGCCTGAGTCCCAACAGTAGGACATTATAAGGCCGACTATGACTATGAATAATAATAATGACGATCCTCCCACATATGTAGTAACTTTAGCAGAAACTGTGATATTATAAATGTGAAATTCTTTATATGAATTTTACTTATTATCACTTGACTTACTTGACTTGAAACGTTGGGTGGCCTCCAACAACGTGGACCGAGGACCTGGTGAAGGTCGCGGGTAGCCGATGGATGCGAGACGCACAGGACCGGTCGTTGTGCGACTTGGAGGAGGCCTATGTCCAGCAGCTTTCGGCTGATATGATGATGATGACTTGACATAATATCCTATATCCCCTAGCTGGGGCAGAAGGCGTTCACAGTTTAGTCCGCCATCGCGAGCGGTCTTGAGCATAATAATCACATCATGCCTAAAAAGCTAAGTAGATTATATTAGCTTTTGCCCGCGACTTCGTACAGGCAAGTCCCGTTTTTTTTCCGTTCCCGTAGGAAATTCGGAAAATCCTCTCTTAGTGCTCCCCTACGAAGTGCAGGGAAGTTACAGGAAAAATTTCAGCTTTCTACAGTAGTTTCGACTGTGCGTTATCTGTCAGTCACTCAGTAACGGAAGAATTTTATATATTAGGATTAGATGGAATACAGGTAGACCATAGCTTAGATTAAAACCAAAGATACTGTTTTATCTCAGTAGCTACACGCCGGGACTCTCACGTAAGATGAAAATCAAAATCAGAACTCATTTATTCAAACTAGGCTTAGATTTTGCACTTTTTTATGACTAAAATTTTCATGGAGCCGTTCCCCAAAACGCCCGTACGTCACTACTTCCCAGTATATCCTCTTGATTTCGATATCCCTTTAATTTCTAATTTCTTGTAACGTATTTTTGTTTATTTTAATTTTTTCGTCCTTGCAAACTTGATGTACCTACTTAGATAATAAATGATAAATGATAATTATTTTGCAAATAGGTTACAAGCAACTCTTTTACACGTCATTTTTTTTTGACATATTAATCTAGATGAGGCCAGTATTTCCTAGCTGACTACCCTGAGAAGAAACACCGAAACAAACTCAGAGGTCATAGTCTCTTTTGAAGTCCATACAATCGCCAGTAACATATGAAAAACCATGTAGGTTAACGTCTGAGGTGGCCTTTTGAGGAAAGCACCACGCAGGTTTGAGTGGGCTTGTCCAGACAGTGCAAGCATTTGTCAGTTATCGTGCAGCTCAACTCAGAACTTTGAGGAGCTCAAAGAACCGACGAACAATGCCAAAGTAAGGACATTTGGGTAAGCCGCATAATATACTCAATAAGTGAATGCTGTGGTCGCCTATAATTGGAAGCGCACTCTTGTATTTGTCCCTGTCTATATTGTAATGCATGTGATTGTGTAGCCTCTGTTGGCGATCCTAAATAAATAAATAAATAAAATAAATTTCGGCCACGGCGGTCAATCTCTCAACCGACACTAGCCGTCGATGCGGGACATATTATAGTGCAGGCGTGCGTGCGCAAACACAGGTGCGCCTCCCTCATCTATCACTCTCATCGACAACCCTACACGGCCGGAAAGAGATCAGACGCAGCACCAACGGCTCGACATGCGCACCTCACAGGCATGGAGAATAGAAACTAGGAGGACTTTCTCTGTGTATGAAAAGTATCCGTCGAAACGCGTTAAATTAGGGTGGCGCTACAATGGCATCAGGGTGAATTTAAAAAACGGCACCAAAAGTTATTAGTGTAGCATAGAAAAATAAACAAAGAAAAAACAACTTTGTCTTCGTTATGGCGCAAATAAGAAACAATGATACATAATTAAAGAATAATGGGCAACTTTATATGGATCGTGGGCTCAGCGTTATAGCACTTTCTTACCTACCTTAAAATGAAGATCCGAATAATCTCAACATTTTATTCTATGACAGCAATACTCTAATGAATAAAAATAAAAGTTACAGCGGTTCCAAAAGTCCAATAAACATTTACAAATGCTAATATTATGACCTAATGGTGCGCATAGTAGAGTGGTTACCGCGTACCTGAAGACGCAGCGTTGAAAAGCCACAAGGTGAGCCAGAGCCTCTAGACAAAGCGCCATTCTATTAGGAAATGTGATTGTCAAAATTGTGTGACATATCGACAGCGATTGACAATCCCATACATTTTTGACGTTTCGACAATCGCCTTCGCCACGCTACGCGTTCATCAAACTCGGCACACTTCAATCCGTCTACCTGCAGCTACGCTAGCGGCCTAGAAGGTTTTTGAACTGCTACTTACTGCTTAAAGCTGGACACTTCTTCAACTTGTCAGCCATATAAGTGTAGCGGCATCAATGCCGCCACAAGAAAAACCAACGAAGCAAATCTACATCGGAACAAAAAGAACCACGACGCCATCTATCCAACTAGCAGCGAACTAAAATCCTGCATCGCGCAAGCGAAGATTACCGTGCGATTTGAACACATACATCAGCCCGAATATTAACGATCGGGCAGTAGCCCGCCAGGCACAACAGCCGCCTGGTCGGAGGATCCTCCTTTTACAACGGAGATATGCGGGACTTTACTCTCTGTACCGCATACCTTCCAAATAAGATCATACTCCTCGTCTCTACACTCCATGGGCTCGGGGGTATCACTCCACCAACATCCAAACTCTGTCACAAGGGCTGTCACAGAGAAATTCCTATTGGAAAAACCCAGTAACACCTTTGCCCGACCTGGGAATCGAACCATGGACTTCCTTGTAGTTTAGATGGGAAGAAGTGGCGTAACAAACTCCCCAGTAGGCTAGTAAGATATATTTCATGTACCCCTTGTAGCACCCTTAAATCTTCATGTAACCTTCGAATATCTCTTGTTATAGGATCACAGCATTGGCAGGAAACGACGATGTAAAAAGAGATCTGGTCAAGTGCGGCATTGTGCCCATCATAGTGTCAATTCTATCAAGACATTCGGTAAGTTTAATCTATCCTTATCTATACCAATATATAAAGCTAAAGAGTTTGTTTGTTTGTTTGTTTGCTTGAACGCGCTAATCTCAGGAACTACTGGTCCGATTTGAAAAATTGTTTCAGTGTTGGATAGCCCATTTATCGAGGAAGGCTATAGGCTATATATCATCACGCTAACACCAATAGGAGCAGACGAAGTTGCGCGGGTCAACTTGTAATACCATACAAGAGCAAATAATTTTTATTTCATACATCCGCTGCTTTCGGAGCTTCTATTCTATACAAAGAACGACTAATTGGTTTTCTGTTTATCCTACGACAACCTGCAAACCAACCAAGGTTTTATTTACCTCGGTGTGAAGCTTTGCCTTAAGGGACTCGCCAGAGAATGGGCAGCAGCGTTCTCTGCAAAACTCAACACCATACACTGCGATCGCCAACCCGCCTGCCAAGCGTGGCGATTATGGCAAACCCCCCATCTTGGGGGAGGCCTATGTCCAGTAGTGGACGTATTTCGGCTGATATGGTGATGATGATGAAGCTTAACCACATTGGCTGATGGACCCGAAATGAATATGCATATTATACTCTTATAGTTCATTTTTCGTTTTAATTCAAATTAATTTTAATTATATTCTAATTTTATGAAAATCCCAATCCATAAAATTCTTCCGTTACTGTCTGATTGACTGACAGACAACGCACAGCCGAAACTACTGATCGTAGAAAGCTGAAATTTAGCGTGTAGGTTCCTTGGGGAGCACTAAGGAAATAACGGGATATACGCGTACGAAGTCGCGGGCAAGTTTGACATATTTTGTAAGTGGCAAAATGTCATAAATTGTTTTAATACACATCTTCAAAGTCATAATCTAAAGTAGGTATTGCAAAGTTACGTATTTAAGCAAGATGACTTTTACTTATAATGTTAATGCAAGTCTTGCTCAAAAAGTATTATGATACATAACACCATCAAATATATTCTTTTAACCCTCTTTCAGAGCAACGCAGTAGCGACGGCACTAACCCTGAAGAGCATCGCCGCGCTGTCCCTGCGCGAGCCCACGCACGGCCAGCTGTTCATAGACAGCGGCGCGCCCGAGGCCATCATAGACTGCATGAAGGTGCATCCGCATGATGCTGGCGTTCAGGTGACACTAACATTTATTACAGGGGCAAGTGTTATATCTATCCCCAACCTCCAAGAAACCTATATGCCAACAATTTCAGCTCTCTTCGACCAGTACTTTCGGCTGTGCGTTATCTGTCAGTCACTCAATAACAAAACAACACAGAGAGACACACACACTCACTTGATATGAACTGGTGTGAAAAATAAACAGACATGCAATTTCAGCAATCCCGGGAGATTTGCTATCATTTATTGAAGAGTTCCGTTCCTATCTCCGAAGTTCTTCACCAGACCTTTACCAAATTGAAATGGGACCAATCCAGGAAAATGCTCTTCCAAACAAAAAAAATCGTCCAAATCGGTTGACAATTGGCGAAAATATCGCTGAACAAAAAATTTTCCTTCATCATCAGATCCTGAATTATACCTTCCATCATCAGCATGAGATGTTGATTACCAGGCACAAATATCTGAATTGTGTAAGAAAGTGTATGAAAAACATTGTATGTACCTATATTTGAGGGTTGCCCTCGATTTTCCTGGGATCCCATCATCAAATTCTGACTTGGTGACAATGGGACCACCTCAGGACTAGAGACTTTCGAATAAAAAAAGAATTTCCTGAGGGATCGGTCTATCCGAGTGGTCATAGATGGCTGTTCGTCTGGACTACTGGATATTAATGCCGGGGTTCCTCAGGGGTCGGTGCTCTCGGCAACATTGTTCCTGCTGCATATTAATGATCTGCTAAAACCCGGTACCTTTGGGTATGCAGACGACAGCACTGTTGCTGAGAGATACGTGTCCGACGCACGAGCTGGTGGGTCGCAGATCCGGTCTCTCCGGGAGGCTATGGTTGAGCGCTTGAACTTGTCCTTACAGGCTGTCTCAGAATGGGGCGATGCCAATCTGGTCAAGTTCAATGCTGCTAAGACCCAAGCGTGTCTATTTTCCGCTAAAAGGAGCCAATTCCACCCAGCTCCATCTTTTCGGGGTGTAACCGTGCCGATAACCGACCGACTTGAGCTTCTTGGTGTTACGTTAACATCTACCCTCAATTTTGGCCCTTTCATAGAGGCAAAGGCTCAAGTGGCTGCCAGAAAGTTGGGGGTCCTAGCAAAGGTGAGACGGTACTTCACGCCGGAACAGCTGCTCAAGCTCTATCAAGCGCAAGTTCGATCGTGTATGGAGTACTGCTCTCATCTTTGGGACGGATCTGCCAAATACCAGCTTGATGCCCTTGAGTCAATTGAGAAACGAGCCAAGAGGATCATCGATAATTACAGGCTCGCCGAGTCGAAGCTCCAAAGCCTTCAGCATCGACGCCGAGTTGCTGGCCTGTCGGTTTTCTATCGCTTGCATTTTGGGGAGTGTGCGACGGAATTGCATGATTTAATTCCGCCAAGCCCGTTCCATCATCGGACCACAAGACGAACGGCGATGCGCCACCGGTACATGGTGGACATCCCACCCACACGCACTAAACGTTTTGGGAACACATTCATAGTGCGTACAGCTAAGGAGTGGAATTCCCTGCCAGAATCTGTGTTTCCAGATAGCTACAACCTGGGAGTCTATAAGACAAGAGTGAATAGGTTGCTTCTAGGCAAACGTGCTCCATCTTCGACCGCATCATCGCTTACCATCGGGTGAGATTGTGGTCAAACGTATGCCTTATAGTAAAAAAAAAAATTGAAAATCGGTGAACATACATAAAAAAAGAATACACACAGCCGAACATAGAACCTCCTCCTTTTTGAAGAAGTCGGTTAAATATATTTCTCCTTTCACAGAAAAACGCATGCTGGGCAATTCGCAACATGGTCGCAAGATGTCGCGACCAGAACGTCAAATTCCACGAGTTAGGAGTCGAGAGTATCCTCAACAGTGCTTACGAGAAATTCGCCGAAGACTTCGGATTCGATATCAAGTCCGCACTCAGGGATCTCGAATGCGACGTGAAGCTGGAGGAGCAATGGACCGGGAAAGGTGTGCAGTTGGATTATTGATTGTAGATTTAGATGTAAATGGCTAGAATTGGCTACATTTTTCATGTTGAAAATTTTGTATTGACCACGAAATTTAAATTTTGTAAGCCACGGATGTAAAGCATTAAAAATTACATGGAGAGTCCATGCTTCAAATATGACTTAAACTACGTACTGAATTATCAACTCTTGGCATTGAACGGAGCGTTGAGAATTCATATAGCACTAGGGAGAATCTCACTGTTAACTTGACTCAACAAACCCAACGTTCGGCGTTCTGCGGAGAGTTGAAATTAACGTCGACTTAAATAATTTTAAAATAGTAATGGAATAACGCATCCGTATCAAAACGCCCTATTTGCAAATCGTCCTATTCGCAAAATGACCTATTAGCAGAACGTCCTATTGTTAAAGTACAGTGATGCTATGAAAATTTAATATCTGTTTTTGTCATGGTTCATTGTTTAGTTAGGCGATCAGGCTCCTTCTGGGTAAGCTCGCTCCATCGTAGACTTTGTCTCTGTTATCTCTGACCTAGACTAGAGTCAAGAGCAAACCCATCACAAATATAAAAATAAAAAAAAAAACAAAGGGAGATATTATACCTCTGGTGTGGACACAACCTATGTCGGCAGCATTATACAATCTCATGATCCGAGTACAGAGGCTTACGGAGACTGGTAGAAGCAAGAGTTCGGAGACGGGCTGAAATCTAAAGCGGCAAAGACTCACAAACTACCAGGAGCCCAGGAATCATGAAGAAATGTTCCTGGAGCTGTAGACGAGCGGTAATTCACAATATACATACCAGGAGACCAGAATAATGAATAAGTTTTTCCGGGGCTGGAACCATCAGGAATGGTAAAGACTCACAAACTACCACGAGATTAGAATCACGGAAAATAATTTTCGGTTGGAGCCGCTGGCAGAAGTCGTAAAGTTATAAGTCGCAAGCAGAAGCTGGTATTGAATAGTCTCTTTTTTTAGGAATTTATCGCCTAAAAAAATCTGGCCGTAATTACTTGTAAAATTTAAAAATCATGTATTCATGTTTGGTTTGATTGTACCTTTCCCATTCTCTTGTTTTTAGGACGTTCTGCGGGTCTGAAAAAGCCACTTTAGCAGAATCATATTACAATCATAATATTAACCACACAACAATCTGTCAAATTTCATTTTCATCTTTATCGCTAACGCATTAGGTTCAAGGTTGATTGGGAAAATTTGACAGTGACGGGTAGCGTAATGTGCTTTCTGATTCTGCTAAAGTGGCCTTTTTAGTGTGCGTAGTCCCAGCGGAAAAGTGTCGTTTTTTTTTTTAATTTCAGTTTAGCAGATATTTTGTGTATGACGTCCTGTAATTGTGTATGGTAAGTACGAATTTGTGCATCCAACCATTAGGGAGTTATTCAACAAAAACAGTTTCAGCCGAATGGTAACCAACGGAACCCTATAACTAAACCTCCGCTGTCCATCAGTTTTCTCAAGAACGGTTATAGTGAACGGTAAGACAATTGGAATTTTCCACATTTAAAATTACTACTTGTGTCTTTTCTAATAAGGTAATATTAGTTTTTCGATAAATTCAAATTGTACCGTGCAACACGGACGTAATAATTACCTAGTGTAACAACTTTTTGTAATATTCTGACAAATAAATGCATTTGTTAATACAGATGCAATTATTTTCGGTATAATTTCATAAGTTTAAGAAAAAGAAACGAGCAATGTACTGTATTTATCACGAAAGTTATTTGTTTATTGGTAACTTGTTCAAGAATTGTGTGCCCATCTGTACCAATCCAATAAGGGTACTATACTGGAAATTTTAGAACGTTGGCTCTGTATACTAAACAGGCGCCTTTTTATAGCCATTCAAACTTGGCCGGATTATCTATGTTTTGTGGTGGTACTGGTATTTTTATTTATATCTCTTTAATTATTCAGTGTAACGAGCTGAAATGTAACTTGTGAATAGTTGCATTAATACACTAACTATTGGAATATGTCTTATTTTGCTTTTCTTTTAAATAGTCCTACAATCAGATCAATAGTGGTCCGGTCGTAGTAAATTATGCCATTGCTCATTAATTACAAAGAGCACATAATTGAAACTTAGCAGGACATTGTAGGCCCTTACAAGATACAAATAAACGTCATAAGTTAGGCTCTAGAGTTCCTATTTTAAGTACTAGGACCTAATAACCTGATTTTACTTTTACGGATATATCTTCTGAACGGTATGTTTTTTTCAAATTCTGTTTTCGCATACCTTACAGACAAATTCAAAGCAACGTTTTTTTCCCTATGGACGTACAAGAAAAGAAATACATACAATACTTAGTGTGTATTTGTGTGTAAATGTGTATGTTAAAATGAAATTTGTGTGTCATGAAACTGCGGAGATATTCAAGTTTCCGCTGCGCTGACGTTTGGCTGTTTGATGAAAATCATATAAAACGGTTTAGTGCAGAGTTGTATTTTTTTACGCACGTTGCTTTGAATTTGTCTGTAAGGTATGCGAAAACAGAATTTGAAAAAAACATACCGTTCAGAAGATATATCCGTAAAAGTAAAATCAGGTTATTAGGTCCTAGTACTTAAAATAGGAACTCTAGAGCCTAACTTATGACGTTTATTTGTATCTTGTAAGGGCCTACAATGTCCTGCTAAGTTTCAATTATGTGCTCTTTGTTTTCTTGAGATTTATTACCGTTCTTGAGATAAACTGATGGACAGCGGAGGTTTAGTTATAGGGTTCCGTTGGTTACCATTCGGCTGAAACTGTTTTTGTTGAATAACTCCCTAATGGTTGGATGCACAAATTCGTACTTACCATACACAATTACAGGACGTCATACACTAAATATCTGCTAAACTGAAATAAAAAAAAACGACACTTTTCCGCTGGGACTACGCACACGCCTTTTTACACTGCTAATAGGACGATTTGATAACAGGACGACTTGCTGACAGGGTTTTGCTAATAGGATGTTTTGATACGGAGGCGGAATAACACACTAAACCACATTAGTAGTGTAGTCACAAATATATTGACTCCTATGCACTTTTTCACACGGACAAGTTCTAGTGCGCGATGGTTAATTATACTAACGACAATTCTGAGTTTTACGACATTAAGTATTCATGATCTAGTTTAAGGTTCATATTTATTGGTCGATGCGGGCTCTCCTCGTAAGCGCACAAAGTTTTCCAAATGCTGGCCCTATAGCCCCGCATCCCGTATGCGGGCCCAATCGACCAATGTAAATCGAACTTTATAAAGGTTACAATAGGGTATTCGACTACTATCAGAAATAAATTAATGTATACTTACTAAAATACTTGAATCGACTCGGCTGAAAAATAGGTAAGTTACTCATTAGGTGAGTGACGTCAGACGTGATAAGTGCTGTTTCTGTTTATTTAAAAACGCACACAACTTGTCTCATTTTTAGAGATTTTTTTTTACTGGGTTGTCTTTATTCCTAGGTTTTTAAAAATATATTTAAACAAAAATTTGTCAAATACCCTATTGTATTGAAGGAGTGGCACACGCTTCGCCTTGACTTCGCTAAGTAATTCAAGTAGCTCGTTAGTAATATGTCGCGACTTGTCAGGTCGCCGCTCAAGTGGTGCGTCGAGTGTGTGTTCCGACTCGTGGTCGCCATTCGAGGAGAATGTTAACGCGGCACTCGAGGTTTGTTTGTAATAGAGTATTTGTAGGCAATATCAAATTAACTTTTAAACAAGCATTTTTAAAAGAACAAAAAAGTTATATAGTCTAAGTCCAAACTTGAGGTTTTGCTCATTATTTTTCAAGAGTTCACCAACGCTCGCTGGTCAAGTCATAGGGCCTATACAAGAAAGGTTTCGGTAGTTAAATAGTAAAACAATATTGAAGGCTGACAGGGCGATCGGCCTGCACTACCCCCCGTCTCGCCGCGCACATACCTAAGGCGCGGTACCGGTCGAACTATAATAGAATGGCACTTAGTCTTAGCCTCAGGGTGTTACTACACCAATTGATCGATCGTCGATCGATAGTTTCTACTACACCAATCGATCGATCGTCGATCAATGGTAGAATGAATTAGACGACGTCGATCGATAGTTTCTACTTCTTTCAGCCAAAGCTACCACACCAATCGATCAACGTCGATCGATGGCATCGATCGGCGGTTGATTAATTGTTTATCCCCCGGTATCCGTCGATCAGCCAAAGCTACCACACCAATCGATCAACGTCGATCGATGGCATCGATCGGCGGTTGATTAATTGTTTATCCCCCGGTATCCGTCGATCAGCCAAAGCTACCACACCAATCGATCAACGTCGATCGATGGCATCGATCGGCGGTTGATTAATTGTTTATCCCCCGGTATCCGTCGATCAGCCAAAGCTACCACACCAATCGATCAACGTCGATCGATGGCATCGATCGGCGGTTGATTAATTGTTTATCCCCCGGTATCCGTCGATCAGCCAAAGCTACCACACCAATCGATCAACGTCGATCGATGGCATCGATCGGCGGTTGATTAATTGTTTATCCCCCGGTATCCGTCGATCAGCCAAAGCTACCACACCAATCGATCAACGTCGATCGATGGCATCGATCGGCGGTTGATTAATTGTTTATCCCCCGGTATCCGTCGATCAGCCAAAGCTACCACACCAATCGATCAACGTCGATCGATGGCATCGATCGGCGGTTGATTAATTGTTTATCCCCCGGTATCCGTCGATCAGCCAAAGCTACCACACCAATCGATCAACGTCGATCGATGGCATCGATCGGCGGTTGATTAATTGTTTATCCCCCGGTATCCGTCGATCAGCCAAAGCTACCACACCAATCGATCAACGTCGATCGATGGCATCGATCGGCGGTTGATTAATTGTTTATCCCCCGGTATCCGTCGATCAGCCAAAGCTACCACACCAATCGATCAACGTCGATCGATGGCATCGATCGGCGGTTGATTAATTGTTTATCCCCCGGTATCCGTCGATCAGCCAAAGCTACCACACCAATCGATCAACGTCAATCGATGATATCGATTGATGACCGATCGATTGGTGTAGTAACACCCTCAGAAAGATCGCGATGCGCAACTCTTCGTAACGAAAATATTATGAATGTATCACTTCATAGTACAGGGTTTATATTGTTGATATTGCCTACAAGTGCTACAGAAAAGAAAATGTAGAAACAGCTTACTTATTCTTTGAGCAATGTCGGCATCTATTTCTTTTTATGCATTCCTGAATTGTATTATTTTAATAGATGTATCGATAATTTTGTATTCAAAGTATGGCTCATTTACATGAGGAGTTTTTTCCCATTGAGAAACTAATATATCCAATAGTCCAAGAGCCCAGAGCACCCAGACCCAGATAGTTTTTTTTTTACTATTGATACGCACGCGTTCGACCACTATCTCACCTGATGGTAAGCGATTATGTGGTCGAAGATGGAGCACGCTTGCCTAGAAGTAACCTATTCACTCTTGACTTAAAGACTCCCAGTTTGTAGCTATCAGGAAACACAGACTCCGGCAGGGAATTCCACTCCTTAGCTGTGCGCACTATGAATGTGATCCCAAAACGTTTTGTGCGTGTGGGTGGGATGTACACCATGTACCGGTGGCGCATCGCCGTTCGTCTTGTGGTCCGATGATGGAACGGGCTTGGCGGAATTAAATTATGCAATTCCGTCGCACATTCCCCAAAATGCAACCGGTAGAAAACCGACAGGCTAGCGACTCGTCGTCGATGCTCCATACTTTAAAAATAGGTCATTGCTACTGGAATCAGTGAAGAAGAGTTTTTTAGTGGCCGGATCGTAAGCGATACTGAGAATGTTGCGACCACTTCTCTCGATGAAACATTTGTTTTCTTTGGAACATAAGTTATATCCACATATAGTGTCGTTGTTGTTCTGTTTGTAGTGCAGCATCATGTTGTGAACTGGATCGTAAGCCCATCCTCAGAGGTTTGGAGACTTACAGTTTACTCTTTCTGACGCGGTTTCGTAGTTTGTATAAAATATTAGTTTGATCTCCTGAGCTTTCAGGCAAATCTGAAGCAAAGGTGATTTTAATTTATTGAGGATCGTTTTTTTTTTTAATTTTCTGTACGGTATAAAGTGGTTATTTATACAGTAACCGTAGATACAAGAATCGTGTTGGGTTGCAGAAATTTGCAGTGTTGAAAAACTTTTGCGTGTGTCGCAGCTGACTGAATCAGCTGTTTAATTAGCGGCCTGGCCTTATTTTCTCAGTAAAAAAGTGTGAATAGAATAAGTTAGCATGTACGTAGAGCATACGCATACCTGCTTGCTTGGGCCGACGTAATAATGTCTGGGGGCTCAGGGATCTTGCACGTCTTTTTAAACGAGATAATGTCTTCATGTAATTGAGTCTTCACAATTTTTATTATTATTTATCTCTAAATTAAGTTGTGATAGATTTATATTATTATGTTTATTTAATAATTTTGTAATTCTAACTGCCTAACTAACAAAAGGTGCTTCAAATAAAACTGCGCGTTAATTAAAAAAAATATTTATTGTTACAATAACATTCAATGATAATTATTATTAATAATACAAACATGTATTTGGAAACTGAATTAAAAGCATAATTCTT
This sequence comes from Lacanobia wlatinum, assembly GCA_947578705.1. NCBI lineage: Eukaryota > Metazoa > Arthropoda > Insecta > Lepidoptera > Noctuidae > Lacanobia > Lacanobia wlatinum. Next base: position 17,818,839 of record OX388046.1, on the reverse strand, counting down.
ATAAAAGACTTAATTATTTTAAATTCCTGAATTATTGAAATCATAAATTATGTTTGATTGAATAAAGTGACTTTTTAAATAACTTACATACACAGAACATGTATACTTAAAGTTCACTCAGTAAATTTCACCAGTTATGGTAAAAATAGAGGCACAAGCCCATGTTATCGGGATCACGTCCTAATAGATATTTAAAATATGAGGTTTGAAATGTTTGTTCCCTATATTCATTAAGTAACTTAAAACAATGAATTAATTATAAAAACATAAGCATTGATTGATTTGCTACTAAACCGAAAATTAGAGTATTGAGGTAAAACTGCAGCCATTTTTGGAAGCACGAGGCGATTGTGGTGTTGCCTATCCTTACAAGACTTGTATAGATTACAAGGGTACAGAACCAAGCTTAAAAGACTTTTAGACTGTGTTTCCACCAGAGATGAGCGAGGATCGCTTGCACTGAGCGAGCGATCCCTCGCTACGGATCCTCGCTCATCTCTGGTGGAAACGCACCCTAAGAGGTAGAGAATATTGCATTTCTAAAAAAAAATAGTCAAATCGATCACTAAAATCCTAAAAACAATGATTTTTTTTTTGTGATGGGTTTGCTCTTGACTCTAGTCTAGGTCAGAGATAAACTCTACGATGGAGCGAGCTTACCCAGAAGGAGCCTGTGCACTCTAACTTTGAAGAGATTAGGGTTGTAAGCGTTTGGAAACACAGACGCAGGCAGAGTTCCACTCCTTTGCTGTGCGCATTATTTTGTGTAAAAAAGAAGAAGACTGGTTTCCTTCAGTTTTAACAAAAAAAAAAAACTTACTTTGACTAACAGCACTTTGTGTTAACGAGGGTTTCATTTGAAATATCTTATAACTTCACATATGCACTACAATTTTTAAGTGTCCCGAAAAACTAAGCTCATAAAATATTTTACATCACTATATTATGAAGATCAAGTTATACAAGTGATATCTAGTGATCGGCGTAGGTCAATGAACCTGAATAATAATGTTAATATGGATATGTCCCGGGATTCCCGGGAATATATTTCTGAATATCGATGTATTAAAAGAAGTCAAACTGTTTAAGATATCATGAGGTACGGACAGTCCTTTATGCAGAGCATGCGGAGGAGGAAACGGTATCGCACGTACTCCTTGAGTGCACAGGCGTCAACGAAATACGGAGTCAAACAATAGGGACACAGAACTCGCTTACAGATGTTCTCAACACACCAGGAAAATGATCTGTTTCTGGACGGAGGTTGGCTGGTTGGAGTGAGGGCCGCCATGGCTCACGCACAATGGTCCAACATCAGGACTAAATGCGGAAACCAAATCCTAATAGATATAGATAGAATAGAATAGATATCATGAGTACTCACGACAACATATCAAACTACTAATTTCCGGTATAAGCTGGTCCCGCGCGGTACTATTTGCCATATTGCTTACTGGTCCCGAGATTTTGCAGGCATATCCACGTTAAGATAACAGGTATTAAATCCCGGGAAAAACCCTATCTATGCCGATCACTGTTGATAACACAATAGGGAATATGCATGCGATTTTTTTATTTGCAAAATGAAATACTTATTAACTCTAATAAACAATTATGAAATTATTTTTTAAATACCTTCATCAGCGATGAAGTTATAAAGCTTCAAAGTTTACAATTAGAAAGAGAAGTCCGATATGAATTGTGACGTCAAAGTTCTTGGCGCCTATACAGCTGCCATAGAAAATAGCGTTTTCGCGAGAGGGACAGATACATTTGTTTAAAATAATTATATCTCGTTTGTTTTTCGAGATTTTTTGATTGTATTTTCACTGTTAGTATTATATTTGTGTATATTCTTAGATAAACTGTTTAGATAATACATATTTTTTTCGTGCATATTCCCTATTACAGTGATTTGTGACAAAATAATTAAAAAACGACTATCTCTATCACAAAAGTTTAAATAGTACAAAACTATTAGTCTCAGAGCACCGACGCCTCGACGGACACTGCTAGGGAGCATTTTCATAACCTTCCATAAAAACCAAGCGTATCAATCAGTGTCACTTTTATGTACAGCGTTATTTTTCCATGACCTGCCAAATTATTCTTCAAAATAGAAATAAAAATCTGCTGTTAAGTACATTCTACAAAGTACAATTGGGTCTTAAGCTCGCATAAGACCCACTTTTCAGGACAATTAACGCCACCAGTTGGCGCCACTAAGGCAGGTATTCTTTTCTTATAAAACGTAATCATGACGTTGTTGTCAAATTAAACTTTGGAAGACGTCAGATACCCGTGCAGCTGTATAATAACGGTCATTGGCCCACATACATTTATTGATTTAAACAGAAATGACATAAAGCTGTCCTGAATCGACTTCTATCGTGATCCTTTACGTTCTCTAGTAATGAAAAACGGTTCATAATTTATTGTTCGAGTATCTACGAAGGAAAAGGTCAATGTACTTTATTGTACGTTTATCTGGCGTTCACCATAACGTAAGAAAACAAGCATTTTGACAGATGCCTGGACCTGACGCCTCAGTGCTGCCACCTGGTGTAGTTGACAATTATGATTTATAGATATGACAGCCGAAGCTTGTGTTCGGCACACATTGCGTAGGTACGAATATTTTCAGCTATGGTCTCTCTTTCAGCTATCGGCGGGCGATTCAGTGCTCTGCATCTATCATACTACAGTTTAAATAGTAGAAAAATATTAGCAAACTAAACATCTTACGTACAAATAGTCAACACAGATCGATATCACGTTATTCATCATCAGTTTTACTTTTATACATTGCATGTATAACAACAGGGCAGAATACAATATTCACTGGATTTTTAAATTATAAACATTAAAATTAGACATTTATAATAACATTACAAAGATACAAAAAACACAACTGTCATCCAGTTGTATCCACATTTAAGTAGCTTTTTTTAAGTATGAACCATCGCAAATATCTGAACAATTTGAAAATACCTCACAGTCGCAACCAGGGCTGCTTACTTAGTTTCCCAAAAAAAAAATGCCAAAACAAAATGAAATGAACCTAAAAAGAACTGAAATTTTGGTTCTCCAAAATTTTTGATGAAATTCGAATGGTTTATTTCAGTTTTATTTTAGAGGTTGATAAATGTACCTAAAGTTAACCCTTAAAACTATAAGATCCTTAAAAATCTCACTTTAAACTTTTACCTTCTAAATCTAAGGAGAAAACTATTATACTATATTATATAGGGTATCCCCTAACCCTGGTTGCAAATGCAGGCCTCAAAATTAAGAGTTAAAAAACCAACAATCTTATCAATGCATGTCCAGGTGGCGCTAGTGGCAAAGGAGAGACGTCAAAAATCTGTCAAAACCGGTACATTTCATATTAGTTCTCAATTTCGCCACACGGACAGATAAGTTGGTCGATTCATACCTAAGATTCATGAGGACGCCACTTTTAAAAGTACATATGAAAATTATGTTTTAAAATATTTATTTACAATGTAAATTAAATTATACCACATTATGCAGTGTGCAAATGTGCATAACAAGAAGAAATACAAATTCAGAGGGCTTAGTACGATTTTTTTAACGTAGTCGATCGCGTTACTTAACGTAAATGTTCGCGTATGTCAAATTGTATAAAAAAATGACGCTAATGCGATCGAGAACGTTAAAAAACTCGCACGAAGGCCCACAGAACGAAAAAACGTCGTCGAGTCTTTTACGCTAGGGGATCAAGTGTAGGATAGTTCGTATGCAGAACCTGTGAAGGTCACATACAGCACTAATGTAGTGTAGCCTGGTTTAATATCATCTAGCATAACATCAATAAGTGAAAATCCTCAACTATTGATAATATTACAATAAGGTATTGAACTGTATGTACGTAGTACAAGTAGGTACTAACGTGATTATAAACATGTAAGTTAGCTAGTTTATTACTGGCGTAAGTACCCTCACTAACTTACATGTTTATAATCACGTTAGTACCTACTTATACTACGTACATACAGTTCAGGTATACTTTTGAATTGAAGTAACTAGGACACTGGGCATAACTGGGTATTTCGAACTTAAAAAGGTAAAAGCAAAGCCCTGTATGGGCCATGAAGATATAGATAAAAGTGGAGGCAATACTCTAAACATCTAAGTGAAGCCGACTGTGATCGGACGCTCTCTTTCGGAATACATACATAAGAACAAGACAGTGATATCTGTTTTCTTTATCTTATGTATGTATTCAGAAAGAGAGTGTCCGACCACAGTCGGCTTCACAGCACTCTAAATACCTAATTTAGAGTTCTGCCTCCACTTTTATCTATACCTTCATGTTATGGGCAGATTGAAATGTCAAATAACGTTGACATGAAGAATAAATATGGCCGTTTGACATATTTTCTAAAGAAAAGCTGTCAAACCGGTATTTTATTCTTCAGGAAAAAGTTATCTAACCATAGGGAAAACGTGCACGGCGTTGACTATGCCATCTAGTGTTGCATATTCGAAACATTATCGTTATAAATACTCGACGTTAACGCTTCTGTGCTGCCACCTTAATTCTCTCCTTTTAAGGTAGCGTAAGTGAGACTGTGCCATCTGGTGCTGGAATTTCGAAATTTATAAGTAAAATATACAAATGTCACTTCTGTGCTGCCATCTATAGTTCCTGCATGTTCCCTACTGAAAAATTGGCCATTAAGTCTGACTTTGAAAAATCACCCCTTGATATAAATTACTATGTCCCTCGACATCTCCGATAGCAATATGGCACTTATGAAAAAAAAATTATTCTAAAAAGGATGTAATTTTAACCACGTTTTTCCGCTCTGCCCCTATTTCAGAGAGAACTAAAGTGTAGTAAATATCGTGCTAAATTTAATATGAAGAACACTAAAATCTACTTTGTACTGACATTTATAGGTGGTTTGATGACATACAATTACAATATTACCCTAAAATTACGTGATTCCTTCATTGAGACGTCTACTTGAGAACAAAATCAATGAAGAACTCGTGCAACTTTATGGTAACTAAGTACCTATAATTACAACAGATAAAGGCTTATTTACAAGTGGAGATATTCACGCTTCAAAGAGGCGATATTCGAAGGATCTATAAGGCACTTGTCTCACCGCCGGCGAGAATGCGAGTAGCTATCGACTATTTGCTCGCTGGCCGTTCACACTGCCGGCGAGCGGCTCTTACCTCTAGTCGCAAAGCTATCAAAGATTGTACTCGCTCGGCGATGCTCACTTGGCGGTCAGAACTCACCAAACAGCGGTAATTTCTACCTATAGTGCGGGCCGGAGCGAGTATTGCTAGTAAAAGCCCGTCACACAAAAGCACTCGCTGAAAGCCGAGCGTCAGAACTATCGAAACTTTTCACTCGCTACTCGCTGCTCGCCAACTCGTTTCGAGTTTCAAGCTTTCCTCGCTACTTGCTGATCGCCGGCGGTGAGACCTTAGACAAGTGCCTTAGAAAAGAACTAACATAAATCACATTTTGATAGACGAATTCATAATCAGTATTTTACATGAAGCGACGCACTATCTGAACTCTAGAAACTAGTTACTAGGTTCACCGTCACACCATAGCCTTTGGTAAGACAACCAATCAACTTTCGGTCTCCTATTTGTCCTATAAGACGTCGGTTTTGACAGCAGGATACAACATTGCTTTACTAGTAAGCATGAAAGAGACACGAAATAAATCTCTTTAGCACTTAGTGGTAAAGCGATCTTCTATCCCTCTCTACTCAGCTGTTCTTAGATTGTAAAGAATATAGCTACGTATCGACGACTGTCAATAATCTACTTATGACAGCCGGAATAAACGGAACAAAAATGTGTGGGGCAGTTGATTTTTGGAACGAAGTCCCTCAACGCTGCTAGCGGTAGGTGTGATTCGGGAGAAAATGTCACATAAGATTTCTTGTGTTATGTGCCTTTCTCTATCTCTCAGTGAATCTTTCTAAGTGAAGACACATGCACACACGCGCTCTCTGTTTCTTTCCCTTTCTAGTGTATCCACGCGAGTATTAACAAGAATAGCAAACTAGTGCAATTTTGGGGTTAGTTACAAAATAATAAAGTCATAATGATGAGTTCAATGAAACACATTGTATGAGTACGACAATCGTCGGGCGAGCGAGAATATCTCCCCTTATAAAATGAGCCTCAAAACAAAAACGATAAAAAAATCAACCGTAACGAGAATGTCAAGACATTCGGTAGTGGTGTGCCCTCTCGAGGAACGAGTTGATGTTCCATTCCTTGTTAGCCATTAGTTTCTGCCCGTTCATGATCGTGTGGACCATTATCTTGTCGTTATATTGCAGGTTTGATAGAAGCTAAAAAAAAGATAATGTTATTCATCACATTCATTCATTAAATAATAATTAAAGCCGTGAAATATACACCGTGAAATTTTAATGGTTGTGTTCTCGTGGCAGAACGATTAGCCTTCTTCTTCTTATCGTGTGGGCAGTAAGGTCTAACGACCCCACACACGTTATTGTCAGAGTTTCTAAACCGCGTCAAGGGCCTCTGACATGGTTTATTTAACGAACGCCATTTGGTGGCCGGGACCACCGGCTTATATGTGCCTTCCGAAGCAGGTTATCATCTTTATATCGGACAATCAGGTGATTCAAATCTGCAATGTCCTAGACAAACTGGAAATAACTTTACAAAGTATGCTTCCCGTGGGAATCAAACCCACGAACACCGGGTCACAAGGCAAACGCCTAAACACCAATAATAATGGGACCATGGAGGCTGTTAACGATTAGCCATTAGTAGTACTATCGCAACAACTTAAAACCTTACAAAATAATATTTCTGTTTTCAAATAATTTTAAAAAAAGCTAGTAAACTCGAAAGCGTGAGAAACAATAGTAGTTCACTAGCGATGTAGGCAGGTAACTACTCAAAACGCACACGCTGCCAATAAGTGAATAGCGATTCCTAAATGTTCAGAGCAAAATAAGAACTCTCGTGGGTAGGGATAGATACGGCATTAACTGTATGCACGCAACATTCATTTTTTTTAAATTAATCAGTCATATTACCAAGACTAAATCATTTCGCTGCGGGAAAACAACCATTCAAATTTCACGGACACCACTACTACTACTACTCTGACACTAGGGTGTATGGGGTCGTTAGACCTTACTGCCCACACGATAAGGAGGAGAATTTCACGGTGTATAGATATGGGACCATCCCGTTATCACGTGATATATTTGAGGCCACTTTCTTACACCTTATACATTCGAGTACTATTTCGTTTTATATAACAGCTTACCTTAGGAGTCAACAAGAAGTATTGCGCGTTGTCGCTCTCCGTCGTCACCTTGACTAACAGCTCGAACATTTTGCGCTCATTTATTGGGTCCATGCCTTGGTTTATTTCATCCACGCATCTGAAGCAAAGAAAATATGGTAGTGAATTAGACGTATAAGTATGATTTGCATTAGGATGCATGTGTGACTCTGCAAATTATAGGTACGTCTCTTGAGACGTAGATTTTAAAGTATGTCTCGCGCAGTGGCATAGCTGGTCTCAAACGGGCCCTGTATAAAACATTTTTGGGGGGCCCGTTTTTAGGGGTATTGTTTTTCAAAAACAATAAAATAAGCCCTACTAGCTAAGGTCTTGGCAGTACACGAAGGACATGGCGGGACTAAATGTATAGCTTTCCGTTCACACGTTGGGGCCCTTCTAGTCCAGGTGCCCCGTATCTATACTAATATAATATATAAAGCTGAAGAGTTTGTTTGTTTGCTTGAACGCGCTAATCTCGGGAACTTCTGTTCCGATTTGAAAAATTCTTTCAGTGTTAGATAGCCCATTTATCGAGGAAGACTATAGGCTATATATCACGCTAAGACCAACAGGAACAGAGCAGTAATTAAAACTGTGACGCAGACAAACTTGCGCGGGTTAGCTAGTCTTTGATACGGCTGATCCGGCGTAGCTACTCCCCTGGTCTCGCGATAGACGTATATGGAAATATTTTTCGGGACGTAAGAGTTTGTTAAGGTCCGTTGTTAAGGCATATAATTTAACGCTTCATCGACACACTAATAAGTGATGTAGTGGAAAGTAACTAAATATTTATCGAAAAACTCATAGTAACGTAAATTTAGGTGCCCATAATTATTGACTAATGGTGACTACGAATTTAAAAAATCACCCTCATTGGCATTAAGTCAATGGGACGCATAGGTTACCTGAACGGCACAGTGGTAAATAAGTCTCTGTAACGCCATGAGGTACAAAGCGGTGTTAACGACATTAATTTGCCAGAGACACGTCTCTAAGACGTATAACTGATTCGCAATGAGCCTGTGGGATGTATAACTTACCTAAACGGCACAGTGGTGAGTCGCTGAAGCGCCATGAGGTACAAGGCGGTGGATAGAGCTCGTTCGCCGCCCGACTGTGCGTGGCGCGTCAACTGTTGCAGTTGTTCCGACGCTCGGAAGCACACCAGGATTGATATGCCGTATTTGTCGTAGTCCTCCTGTAAAATAAAATAGTAGTAACTGACGTATCATGACGGCGAGATGGGCAGATTACATTCTTGCCATTGCGAGTAGAACCTGGATGAGGCTGGCAAAGGAACGTGGGGACTGGCGCAAAAAAAGTGAGGCTTATACTCAGCTGTGGATGAAGTCGGACTTTGGATGTTGGATGATGATGATAGCAACGTATCATTTGTCTCAAGCAATCTGCCTAGCTTTTCCCAACTGTAGTGTATACGTACACACATAAACAATGAATAAATAAATAATTAATATATTACTTGTATTTATAACTAATTATCGATATAGTCTATTAGTATTGGCTGTATAAATGTGTATATATATATATATATATATATATATATATAAGGGATATATATATATATATAAGGGATATATATATATATATATATCTGTCGTCTCCGGTTATGCACGCGTGGGGGCCCAGAGACGTGGGAGCCAGTCATATGACAGCTGTCAGGGAGTGAAAACGCGTGCATGAACTAGTGAGCCGATATCTGTGTTATTATATATTTAATTGTCTAGCGTACATCAGTACAACACACCAACTATGTTCGGGACAGCAGAGAAGCTCGTGGCTAAATAATAACAGCCGCACGGGTTATTCTTCAAGGTTAAGCAACGCTTGCCAAGGTTTGTCTGTGGATGGGTGACCATCTTAACATACCGAGTTTCCTCCGTGCCTCGGAAAGCCCGCTAAGCCGTTGGTCCCGGCTGTCATTGATCTTTGACAGTCGTTACGGATTGCCAGAAGCCAGTAAACCTGACTCCAGTCCTGCCAAGAAGTACCGTGTTACCCTGTCAATGGGGTGTGGAGGTCTGGTTGGCAGCCGCTCCACGTAAAATACCGGTATTCAGCTGAATCCGGCTTGACTGGAAGCCGACCCCAATATAGTTGGGAAAAGGCTAGGCAGATGATGTTGGGGACAGCTTCTATTCTTACCAGATGCAGCTGAGTACCAGCTTTTTAATATGGAGCGACAGCCTATCTGACCTCCACAAGCCAGTAACTAAGCAACACTTTACCCCTTGCAAGATTGGTGTTAGATTTCTTGGCTTCTTCCGTAACGACTGTCGAAAAAGTTAAAATAACAGCCGGGACCAATTGCTTACCGTGCTTTCCGAGGCACGGAGGAAACTCGGTATGTTAAGATGGTCACCCATCTATAAAACAACCTTGGCAAGCGTTGCTTAACCTTGAAGAACGACCCGTGCGACTGTTATTATTTAGCCACGAGCTCCTCTGCTGTCCCGAACATAGTTGGGAAAAGGCCACTCGACCACGGAGGCAGTTACGTATGCCACTACTAATACAACTATGTGTGACTAAGATCCTGTAATACCTGGATCTAATATTTCTAGAAAAATAAAAATCGTCTAGCATCGCGAGAAGCCAGTCGATGTGGCGACGCTTGGATGAGGCCTATGCGGATCCTAAGGTCTTGCAAATAATTCAGTAAATATAAGAATAAGCATAGGTAACTTACGTCGCTTCCTCCTTTATCAAGCTTAATTTCGCCGGCACAGCCTAGTTTTGAGAACATGTCGCCAAAAGTCTTGTCGATATCACGTAGCAAGTTTTCCAAAGGAGGCAACCATTGTGAGCTGCCAAAAAAAAAACAGAATGGTAAAATTAAATTGTCCGGCAAGTCTTCGCATGTTATCAGACGTAACTAAATAAATATTATAGACATTACTGAAAATATAAAAATCAAACCAAATAGGTGTAATTTCATGACATATATCTAATTAACAGCGTTTGAACATTTTTTTTTTATGGGAGATGCCATTTTGATTCTTTTTTCAAAATCGCGGCGGCTGATGAAAATATATGTGTGGGTAGAGGACACTTAAAAAAACAAAAAATGTGAGCAACATGATGCCCTAAAGTGTCATGTTGTCGAGATATTTGAAGGTAAAGTCGCCACGAGAACAATAAAAATCATTCAAATGAACTCATCACGCGCTTCTATGCAGTAGATTGTACAGTAATACCCCGCTTTACGCGACCCCGTTATGCGCGGTTTCACTATAACGCGAATTTCAAATTTCGCGTTCAAATGCCTCGCATTACGCGAAAGAATATGTGTATAAAAATAATGTAGTCATTAACTTCTCTTTGGTCGCGGGAATCCTCGCTTCCTCTGAACATGCTGATTGAAGAATTGGGGATTCCCCGTCCTACGACTTTGTTCTATGGGGATTCCCTCGTTCGTTTCGTTTGTTCTGTCGTGTTTAGCTCGGCTGGCAGTCGTGTTTTAACATTTATTGGAGATACATACATAATTTAAGTGTTCTTAGAATTAAAGTGATTGATTAAAATGATTCGTATTTTTTTGTATTAAATTTTGACTATGTTTAGTCATAAACCTCGATATACGCGAATTGCAGTTTGCAACTTTGAAAAATAATCAAAATGGCGACGGTGGCTATGCCACAATAGTTCTATACCTTTTGTCAAGTTTTCAGGCTAGTGTTTGAGAAATACTCAACAACAATTAATTCAGCAATCGAGATTTAATCTTAAAACTTACCTTATGTCCTTCATTTTATTTTCAAGCGTCTTATTTATGTTACTGGAGTTGTTTACTTCTGATTTCAATTTCGCGATTTGTTTTTCTCTTTCCTCGTATTCTTTGATTACCTGGTGAAAGAATTTTAGGAGTTAATATACTTTCTTTGGTCTTTACTGAAAAGGGTACCTTTGAATACTTTGGATATCTTTGCACAGAACTGGGTCGCCGTATAGACTCACCAAATATCACTTAAGTGAGTTTGAACCCCCCCCCCCCTAAACTGGCGTGCGCAAGTCGCTAGCGTCAGTCAGAGGGTTACGGGAACGCTGCAGGCTCTGTATCGCTTGAAAAATGTATTGTCGTCGACTACAAAAACAATGCTTGTGCAGACCTTAATTTTCCCCATCATCGATTATGGTGACGTGTTATTATGACCTGAATGCAGATCTCCTCAACAAACTTGACCGCGTTCTAAATTACTGCATTCGATTTGTTTTCAATCTACGCAAATATGATCATGTCTCTGCGCACCGCTCGCTTCTAAAGTGGTGCCCATACGTCAGCGCAGAGAGCAGAGGGCTCTAACTACCTTGTTCTCATTTCTTTACTCTCCTAATTCCCCAAGTTATCTAGCCCCTCATTTCCAATACATTTGCGCCAACCACAATAGAAATCTACGCTCACCCCATAATCTTCTTCTTCACTGTCCATCTCACCGTACTGATTTCATTCACAATTCTTTTTTTATACAATCCATTTCTCTGTGGAATGCGCTTCCCCAGGAAATCAGGATGGCAACCAACCGATTAACTTTCAAAGTTAAGGTTCGAGAGCATATTCGTAAGAAGTTGGCAGTAGTATCGTCACAGCGCAGCGCTAATTTTCTTTTTTTTTTTCTCTCATTATTTGTTTGCATAAACTGTTTAAGTATATTTGTGTATTAGTTTATTAATTTGAGTATATATTATATTGTATGTATAGTTTATATATATTTATCTTTGTATTCATTTTAATCGCGTTTTTGTTTTTTTTTTATCCACATTGCACCTACCACTATTATTCTCTTCATCACCCAAAGGTTGACTGGTAGAAAATGCCTAAGGCATTAAGTCCGCCTCTGTACATCTATGTGCGTAAAGTTTTAAATAAATAATAAATAAATAAATAATAAACAACGTATAAAATCGTGTAAGTTCGAACGACGTATAAAAAACTTACTTGTTCATCTCCTTGATCCATAAATTCGACTCTGGTCTGCAGCTCATAGACATGCTCCTGTAACCTGGTGATGTCTGACGGCAGTACATCAAAGTCCACCTTGTAAGGAAAGTCGGGGTCTTGAGGTAGTTTATTGTTGCTACTGCGTTTAGCTTCGATTAATTTCTCTTTGGCGCTTGACTTGGCTCGGGTTAGTTGGTTCTCTATGTTTTCTAGTGTTGCCTGTAAATAATTTAATACATAAAGAAAAAACTCGAGAGTTTTGAGTTTTATTTTGTTAAGATAAGGGTCTGTGCACACGGTGTTTTAGGGTTCCGAAAAAAAAAAGGAACCCTTATAGGATCACTCGGGTGTCTGTCTGTCTGTCTGTCTGTCTGTCTGTCTGTCTGTCTGTCCGTCTGTCACAGCCAGTTTTCTCCGGATCCACTGAACCGATTCTGTTGAAATTTAGTACACATATAGACTTCTATGACCCAAACACGGAGGCGTTACGTAAATAATTAAATTTTTATTATGGGCGTCACTTTTGGGGGTCAAAATAGAAAATTAAAAAAAAAAGTTTTTTGAACAATATTGTGTGACATATCAAATGAAAGGGCTTACTGTGAGGGTTTTAATTATATTTTTTTCATAATTTTAAAATAAATGGTTTTGAAGTTATTCAAGAAATAAGACGAAAAATGACCATTCCCCCCCCCTTATCTCCGAAACTACTGAGCCTAAAATTTTGAAAAAAATGGAGATAATAGATCTTTACCTAAAGATTACAGGAAAACCTATTAGAAGTCTGTAGTGTTAAAAAAACATGTTAAAAAAATTAAATTCGTTCGGAACCCTTTGCACGCGAGTCCGACTCGCACTTGGCCAGTTTTTTTTTAACGCGCCGACGACGTGATGATGACGCGCGCTAACGCGCTTTAAACGAAATTCAGACGCAGACAGTACTGCTTTTTGGTCATCTACAGCGCCACGAGTGCGCGTTCGTAAAACGTTCGTGGTCGGAGCGTTAGAAATACGCCATGTGTATAGGCTCTAATAATAAAATATCAGTCAGATACATTATGCAACTTTATGGTAGTAGGAGAGGAATAAAAAGCGCTAGTGCAAGGTTCACATGTATGCACTGTTTTTAAGTTTGTAACATCTTCTTTACCATGTTTTTATGCAAATAAATGTTATTCTATTCTATTCAATTGGTGATTTCCTATCGAGAAGAACCGCAAGAAACTGCATGGTTACGCTTTTATAAAATGTATAGATTTTTACAATGTTTAATAGGTATGAGAGGAAAGTGTACCTAGACCACACAACATGGTATCAAGTACATTATAATATGGATTGACGTAGAAAATAATTTCTATGAGTCAACGGTGTTCTCACCTTCACATAATAAAAAGTAGCAACGAGCAACGATTCAACTTGGATCTCAAGGACGGATACGGTTAGACAGGAGGTGAATGCTGAAATGACGCCAGACAGGGTAACAGGACACTTGCACGAGTCATTTCCGCGAAAGACACTTGCGCGAAGAGACACTTACTACGGGGTTATACTAAAAAATTGGGGTCAAAATTATGTCATATTTGGACCCCATTTTTTTAATATCACCCTGGAAAGCCATATCGTAAGCCATAGCACGCAAGTGTCTCTTCGCGCAAGGTGTCTTTCGTGAAAATTTCTTTCGCTACGGTGTACCGGATCCGCCTGGCAGACTTGGATCCGGTTCATTCGGTGGATCCGGTACAGGAAAGCTGTGTCTAAAATAATTTAGACAAGGATGTCCTGAAATTAATTAATTCCAGTCTTACCTGCACGTTTCTTAATTCATTCTTCAACTCTCTCAACTCATTTTCTTGGTCGACTATTCCGTTTCTGACGAATTCCAGTTTTGCCTGTAAATAATAAACACGTTTATGAAAAAAAATATATATATGTATTTTGATGCAAGTGGGAACAATTTGTCATTGCAGCCAGCCGAGGCGAAATAGACGCCCGAGCTGAAGGCGAGGCTGTTATGGAGCCGAGAAACTGCAATGACAAATGCTTTTTAATGCCCGTGCATCAAACGACGTTTTTCAACATTTCGAAAAAGTTAACAAAATTATTTTCATGTCAGTAACAAATTATTGTTACTGACATGAAAATAATTTTGTTGGTTCGTGAATTTTTCTCGTTCACTAACGTTGATTTTCGTGGGGGCTGCCAGGCGACCAGCCTGGTATGATAACTGCAAATAATTGAATTTGGTATTTCAAATCCATTTTGTCGGGGGCAGCACCAGATTACTTTTCCGCATTAGTGCGAAATAAACTTAATTGCGTGCCTAAAAGCGATGGGGCAAGACACTTATATGCTCATTATTGGCGTTCTCGTAGTTATTGCACAACACAATCATTTTCTCTTTCCAGGTAAAAATACATGTCTGCTCATAAAATTGTTATTGAATGTGAAACTCAAGTAAAATAATAAACAAGGCAATCAAATATATTTTATTGTAATCGTTTATTTTAAAGCAATGTCTTTAGTATGACTAGGTGGTGTTCTCGGTTTCGCTCGTCAGTAAGAGTCTCACAGAGCCCTCCGCCCGCCCCAGGGAAAAAAATGGTCCCAAAGACATGTGCCTGCCAGGGTTGCGGAATTTGTTCGAAAGAGTCACCGCGGCCCTGCTAGTCTATTCTGTATACAACTTTTTCGATATCGAGCTTCACCTGAGTGACAAAACTCACAAAATGAGCTTTATTGCACACAACATAAAGGTCTTAATTTGAAACTCACCTCGGATTCCACTGTCGAGATACGAAAATGTTGTTACAGAATAGCACTACTGGAACGTAAAGGGCACACGGATGAGTTTTAGTCTGTAATAGTCAGAAGGTCCCTAAGATATGGTCTAGGAAAGTTTTATTTCTAGCGTTTAATGATGATGACGACTGGTATACCTATATACTTCTATACTAATATTATAAAGAGAATGATTTGTATTTTTGTATGTAACGAATAAACTTAAAAACTACTGGACCGATTTGAAAAATTCTTTCAGCAATGGATAGCTACATTATCAGCGAGGCTATATTTTATCCCCGTACTCCCACGGAAACGGGAACTACGCGGATGAAACCGCATGACGTCCGCTAGTCCTTACTTAATCGTTACTTATATTATAAATGCGAAAGTAACTCTGTCCGTCTGTCTGTCTGTCTGTCGCGCTTTCACGCCAAAACTACTGAACCGATTTAAATGAAATTTGGTACACAGATATGCTAGAGCCTGAGAAAGGACATAGGCTACTTTTTATCCCGGGAGTATGTTCCCTAGGGACCACGCGGGCGAAGCCGCTGGCAGAAGCTAGTAGTCCATATATTCATACTGCCCGACACTTCGTACGCGCATATCCCTTTTATTTTCGTTCCCGTAGGAATTTCGGGAATATATAATTCTCTAAAAATATTCAGATGGAAAAGCCCGAAAAACATTGTGTTTCTTCGTATTTCAATAGAAAAATAGAAATATGAAGAAACACAATGTTGAAACTGATATAACGGCTTTAATAAATTCAAAATGTTTGTTATTATTGTTTGTCATTTGAGATCAGATTTGAATTTGAATTGAATAGTCTGGATTTGTGCCTTATTAAGACGAAATAGGTAAATTCCGAAATAGGTGGATTTTTGAGACGGTGCAGTAAGGGCAGGTTACTAAACCTTTTCATAAAATACTGTGGGTATGAATAATGATCACTAAGAAATATATGTTTTTTTTTTAGATTTTTGGCTTTTTAGTGCTCAGACCTCCGTTTTTTTTCGGAAGACTTTTTAGTAAAGTATTAGCTGACCCGGCAAACGTTGTTTTGCCATATAAATAAAAAAAAGTAGCCTACGACCTTATTCTCAGACCTACCAAAGAGTTCGATAGCAAACACTGTGACACGAAATTTTTATAAACTTCTTCAAAAATGAATCCCTATTTCTCTTGGTCACGGTATCACGCGTGAATAGCTGGACCGATTTCACTAATTCTTTTTTAATGTGTTTGTTATTGTCAGGAGAAGGTTCTTAATAAAAAAAAATCTAAACTAATATGTAAAGCTGAAGAGTTTGTTTGTTTGCTTGAACGCGCTAATCTCAGGAACTACTAGACCGATTTAAAAAAATCTTTCAGTGTTTGATAGCCCATTTATCGAGGAAGGCTATAGGCTATATATCATCACGCTAAGACAAAAAGGAGCAGAGCAGTAATGAAAATTGCGACGCAGACGAAGTTGCGCGGGTCAGCTAGTATATATATATGAAAGTTGCGCAGTTGACGGGAGCTAAGCCGCGGGTCGTTACTGAGTGAGTGACTGACAGATAACGCACAGCCGAAACTATCGGTCGTAGCTGAAGTTTGGCATGTAGGTTCCTTGCGGAGTGTAGGGGAAGCACTAAGCAAAGATTTCCCGAAATTCCTACGGGAACGGGAAAAACGAGATATGCGCGTACGAAGTCGCGGGCAAAAGCTAGTATTAGATGTAAGTATTTTTATTGTTTAAACTGTCCATTTTCTGAGACTGTAAAGTAGATTCCTCTGTGCACGACAACACGTGATCACCGTTGGCCCGACCTACATTCATGCTTACAAGGTGACACGGCGATATTTCCAAAAAAAAAAGAATTAAGACTCGTAAAAAGCTTCATATGGGCAGTATCCAATCAAAAAAAATCATAACTGACGCTAAACCGGTAATTTGGGATTTGGGACGTACCAAAAATTTTGCAACTTCATTTTAAGGGCGTGTTCAAACATTACTTTTGCGCTACAGTTTGAGGGATAATGATGAATGATGCGTGATTAGCTCTGATTCTTTAACTGTTTTTAGGGTTCCAAACAAAAAAAAAACGGAACCCTTATAGGATCACTCGAGTGTCTGTCTGTCTGTCTGTCACAGCCAGTTTTCTCCGGATCCACTGGACCGATTCTGTTGAAATTTGGTACATATATGGACTTCTATGACCCAAACACGGATGTTTTACGTCAATTTCTAAATTTTTAGTGTGGGGGTCAATTATGGAGGTCAAACGAGAAAATTATTATTGTTTTTTGACATTATTGTGCGACGTATCAAATGAAAGGGCTTACTGTGAGGGTTTTGATCATATTTTTCATTATTATAAAATAAATGGTTTTTCAAGAAATTAGATGAAAAATTACCATTCCCCCCCCGTTATCTCCGAAACTGCTGAGTCTAAAATTTTGAAATAAAAAATGGAGATAATAGATCTTTTCTTATAGATTATAGGAAAACCTATAAGAAGTGTTAAAGTAACATGTTAAAAATAATTAAATTCGTTCGGAACTCGCACTTGGCCAGTTTTTTATTTTTGATAGGCTTGCGTATGACCACAAACTCATCTCACGAAAAGGGATGGTGTGGTCGCGATGACAATTGCGGACCACATCATCGCTTTCCGTTTTATTGTCTACTTTGCCCTAATAAATTAATTAGTGGGGCAGAGAAGACGCCAAAACTTTGACCAGTCTGTTCTGCCCCACAAGTGGGCGGCTAGTGGGGTAAAGTAGAATAATGCATTATTTGTTAGTTTTTATTCTGTCTGCCCAAGTTGTTTTACTCCAAGGTTTCGCATCTCCAAAAGGCATATTATGTGAGAGTAAAAATAAAGTAGTATACTTTACCTACAGTTTTCAGTTTGTCTTGTTTTTAAATCGCGTCTGAGCAAACCCTTACACATGAAATACAACCCGTCGTTAATTCACTCATTTCCCTTTAAATAACAGTTTACAGATGCATCTTATACTTAGATCGAGAATGCAATGAAGACGAAACACGGGTCGACGGCAGAAAAGTATTAAAAAATATAAATTTAAAAGTTACGCAATCATGGATATCCCGCCACTAGCGCGACAAGTAAGTGATTTGATTTTATTTCTAACTGCTTTAAAAAGGGAGGGACTCTTTAAGTGGGTATTTTTAGGATTGCGTACCCAAATAGTAACCAACGGAGCCTCCGCTGTTCGTTCGTCCGTCCGTCCGTCTGTCTATCAGCAGGCTGTATCTCAAGAACCGTAATAGGTAGACAGTAGAAATTTACAGTCTTTCTATTGCCGCAATAAGAACAAATAATAAAAATTTAATTAAATTCAAAAACGGGGCTCCCTCACAAGAAACGTTGTTTTTTCGGTTTATGGTACGGAAACCTTCGTGTGAGCGTCTGACTCGCACTTGGCAGGTTTTTTTTTTCAAAAATTCTACTCTACCGTTCAATAGTATTTGGCTACCTGCATTTTGTGAGGTTTAAGCTTTGAGAGGCTGTCATTAAAACAATGAACGTCCGATCTTTGTGATCCTTTAGCTGATATTTATATTAAATACTAGCTGACCCGCGCAACTTCGTCTGCGTCACAATTTTCATCTATAACTCCTACCCTACTCCAACCCTACTCCTACCCTACCCACCTACCCTACCTACCTACCTACCTACCTACCTACCTACCTACCCTATCTACCTACCTATTTTTTTTTGCTTTTAAACCTTCCCTGTATTTTGGCGAATCCAACAAAAAAAGAATTATTAAAATCGGTCCAGCCGTTCTCGAGTTTTAGCGAGACTAACGAACAGCAATTCATTTTTATATATATAGATATATAGTCTGTGTGTATTTGTGATTGTGTATAGTATAAATTTATGTAAAGATTTAATTTGCTGAATTTACTAAGTTATGTGATGAATCTACACTAATATTATAAAGAGGAAAGATTTGTTTGTTTGAATTGAATAGGCTCCGAAACTACTGGACCGATTTGAAAAATTCTTTTAGCATTGGATAGCTACATTATCAGGGAGTAACATAGGCTATATATTATCCCCGTACTCCCACGGGAACTACGCGGTTGAAACCGCGTGACGTCCACTAGTAGATTATAATTTAGTCTACGTAGGAAATAATCAATCTACCTAGCTTTTTTCCAACTATGTTAGGTCAACTTCCAGACTAATCTGATGCAGCTGAGTGTAGTGAGTATTTTACATGAAGCAACCACCTATTTGCATGGATTAACTACCGGTAAGTGGATAAACACGATTGACGACACTTGGCAAGACTGGTGTCAGATTTGAAGCTTTAAGAGGGGACTCTAGTCGGTAACTCTGGGGCCTTTCTCTATACAAACGTATTCCGCTGTTTTCTTCGTGGATAATGCTGCTAGAGCAATGATTTTTTTTTCGAAAAAATCTAAAGGAATTAATACGTGCCTCTATCATTTTCTTTTTACCAAAAAATAATAACTTAAAGAATTATGACCAGCCGCCCGAAAAAACAGCCCGTTTTTACCGCCATGCTCAGACGACTATTAGACGAATTTGATAAGTTTTTAACAAAATAGAAAATGATAGAAGCATAGATATAGTCTTCCTCTAAATTTTGATATATAATTCTTATAGATCATTCCACGTTTGAAGAAAACAACGGAATACAAAACGCCTTTTGGTCAATGTTTTTATAGGTAAAATCAGCCTCTACTGCAGTTGTCGCTTTCGCACTTTACTTGACAGGGCGCAGCGCGACGGCATCGGCAATAGTTTCTTCAAATATCTATTTTTTCAAATTCCTCGGGACTAGAGTCCCCTCTTAAAAACTTTTTGTAGTGCATTAACAGTCACCGGACTGAAGTCAGAAAATCTGACACCGGGCTTGGTAAGAGGTGTTGTTATACCCCGATATTGGGTTGTGGAGATCAGATAGTCCCTCCTTGTAAAATACTGGTTCCCAGCTGCATCCAGTTTGACTGGAAGCCGTTCCCAAAATAGTTAAGAGGCTAGAAAGATTGTTTAATGTTATATTTTCTTCGCAGTTTTTAGTGGCGGGGTCAACTCATCTGGCGGCGTTCTCAGCTGGTGGGGTGATGGCGTACCCCGGGGTTTTACTACAACAGTTTAAATATAACGACACCATCATACACCTCGATTTGGACAACGGATCATGGATTGGTATGTTTTTAAAACATTTTTCAGTTGAAAAAGCCTGTATTTTTGTCTACTCTTCGAAAGCCACATGCACCGCCTTGACCGTTGGGCAATAGTCTCCACATAATAAATGCTCGAAGATGGCCGTGCCGCCAAAGCCGACCCAAAAATATCCACATGCATAGTGCGTACAGCTAAGGAGTGGAATTCCCTGCCAGAGTCTGTGTTTCCTGATAACTACAACCTGGGAGTCTTTAAGTCAAGAGTGCATAGGTTACTTCTAGGCAAGCGTGCTCCATCTTCGACCACGTCATCGCTTACCATCAGGTGAGATAGTGGTCAAACGCGAGCCTATCAATAGTAAAAAAAGGGGTGGCTGGACGCGTACCGCGAGGGCTGGTACAAGGTGGCGTGGGAAAAGATATCCTGGAAGGTCTTAGAGTGACACAAGGGGGTCTTTTAAAATTATTTGATGCTAATAATGGAAAGATAGCAGTGACCATAATCTCATTCAGGACGCGTGACCGGCTTTTTATAGTTTCCCCTAAAAGGCAAGGGGGCGTAATGATTTTTAAAGACAGTTGGAGGGGCGTGCATTGTAAAAGGTTGGGGACCACTGCTCTTGACAGAGGTGACTGTAACCGTCATTATCAGTGGAGATCGGATAGTCAGATGCACATTTACCTAAAGTTATATTTTGGCTAACAAAAAGCAAAGCAAAAAGCTGCTTATAAGAACATTTTTTTTTGATCTCGGAATACCGGCGAATCTATTCGCTTTATCCCGGAGAATGTTCCCTTGGAATGATTTCCGACTTACACGTGGGCGAAGCCGCGCGCATAACCTAGTCCTACTACTATATTAAACGCGAGTTTGTGAGGATGTATGGATGGACGTTTGGTAAAAACTACCAAACGGATTTTGATGAAACTCTTCAGCATAACAGTAATATAGCAAAAACATAAGAATAACAGATAGGTGTATAATTTATATAGGGTGGACGCCGCGGGCTGCAGCTAGTACCTGTTAAAAACTGAAATTTGACATGTAGGTTCCTTGGGGAGTATAGGGTAGCAACGGGAAAACGGGTTATGCGCGTACGAAGACGCGGACAAAGCTAGTTTAAAATAAAATAACTCTTTCCAGGTTCAGTCCACGGCCTAGCAGGCATCCCGAGCTTCCTAATGCCATTCCTCATGCAGTACCAAGGCCGAAAGATTGCCTTCATCCTGAGCTGCATCCTCATCATCATAGGCTGGGCCTTTACTTACACAGCAACGAGTATCACCTTACTCATAATAGGAGAATGCTTCCACGGTCTGGGAGGCCACAGCCTACTCGCAATTAGCTTCCTAAGCATCTCCGAAATGGTCCATCCGAAGTACCGAAACATTTGCATACTACTCTACGGCGCAAGCCAAGCATTTGGCATGTCTTTAATAGGAATAATCGGCAGATATCTACATTGGAAGACCGCTGGATTGGTCATGTCTTTTCCTGGTGTGTTCGCCTTGGCTATTGGCTTTACTTGGCCAGAATCACCGTCGTGGTTGGCTTATAAAGGCAGATTTGAGGAGTGTAAAACCACTTTTAAAAAACTTCGGGGCACGGATCAGGTATCTATGAAGGAATTGGACGCTTTGATCCACACCGAGCAAGCGAATTCTGTGAAAAAACCTAGAAGAAATTGGGCCAAGGATTTACGAGCCACGGTTACAAGAAGAGACTTCTATTTACCATCTCTCCATACATGTGTGTTAACAAGTGTATTTTACTGGTCAGGGGGTGTCGCAGTCATAATTTATTCAAGCGATATTACACTCAATGCCACTAACAATAAGAACGATCACATAAAATTCATTATCGACTTGATGTTCTTTATAGGATTCTGTGTTACAACTGTACTTTGTAGATTTGTTAGTTCCAAAAAGGTTTTACTATGTAGTATGTTTGCGGCAGCAGTTTTTATGAATTCCGTGGCTGTTGTAACGTATTTGCAAAGTGTAGGTGTAGTGGGGAAAGAATCTATGTTGGGGGCGTATTTGGTCATATGTTTCATGGGAGTTTTTAGCTTGGGTACAAATGGCATAGGGTTCACTATGGCAACTGAGATAATGCCGGTAAAGCACAGAGGTATAGGAGGCTGTCTTTTCGTCATATGCACTTGTTTGTTCCATTCGACTGCTTTGAAATCTTTCCCGTACTTATGTGTTTATATACAAATGTGGGGAGCATTTTTCATCTATGGAGTATATACGATTGTAGCTGCCTTGGTCATAGGTATGTGTGTGCCGGAAACGAGGAATAGGACGCTGCAGGAAATTGAGGAGTACTATAATGATGGATATTTTAAGAAGAGCAGAAGTGGTGAAGATTTTACCGTGCATCAGACGTTTTTGAAATCTGATGGTAGTAGTTAATTACCCGACTACGGAAAAGCAAAACGGATGGGTTACGATTTAAGCAGTCTATAATGATTAGTGATATTCCCGGTTTTTTTTTTTTGAGATGGGTTTTCTTTTGACTCTAGCCTAGGTCAGAGATGACAGAGACAAAGTCTACGATGGAGCGAGCTAGTGATCGATTTCTTAACATCGATATGCCTTCTGAATCCCGGAACCAGTAAGTAATATGGCAAACAGCACTTCGCGGGACCAGCTTTTTATATTCGCGGAAATCCCGGGGCATGTCCATATTAACATTAAAATTCAGGTTCATTGGCCCAAAAATGCCCAAAATATCACAACGTACGCCGATCCCTAATGATGATCCATCGTAGCGACTAAATGAGGATGAGATTCGTTACTTTAGTCCGGGTGACATAAGCTACATTTGAAAATCTGGGGTCACAAAAAATTGTCTCGTGTGAAGAATACTGCTACAATAAATAAATGTGTATATAAACGAAAGAGTTTTTTTTATTATTAACCTATTTGTAATTTGTAAACAGCTATCAGATTACGAATCGGAAGCCTGAAAAAGGGGGGTCATTGTACTATTTTTTAGGGTTGCGAACAATCGTAAAAAACGGAACCCTTTTAAGATCACTCGGGTGTCTGTCTGTCTGTCTTTCTGTCACAGCCAGTTTTCTCCGGACCCATTGGACCGATTCTGTTGAAATCACTCATGATTTCAACAGAATCGGTCACAAAAACAACAGAATGACTCAAAAAAGTGACATCAGCTTTTTATTGAATATTTTAACTCAATAGTTCATTACAAATGTACGAAAAGAACTTCCATGTGCCAATTTTGAATACTTTACTTTAAAAAAAATCTTAAAAGTTCTTATGACCTTCAAGGTGGAAATACAGAAAATAATTCGTCAAAAAAATCTGTATATAAGTGAGTTTTGTTTGTATTGCACATTTATGAAGCAGGTCTAGGCGCATATTTTGTTCGCTTTCATTAAACTAAAAATGATAACAGAGTGTCCAAAAAAATAATTTACCAAAATCAATATTTATATATTTTTAATTTTTCTAGTTCGAAGTAGAACCTGTGTCTGGTACTAATAGATTCCTTATACTAAGGTGTATCACCAACAAAAATATTACGTTCAATTTGGCGTAGATTTTGAGAAAACGTTTTTTATGTAATGAGGTCAAAACTTCAAAATTACTGTGTGCATTGGGACAACCCGTCACAAAAAGGTGAATTTAGCTGTTTCATGATTAAGTACAAATAATTACAATTTTATTCAGCGACTAGTTGACCCGCGCAACTTCGTCTGCTCCGCTCCTATTGGTCTTAGCGTGATGATATATAGCCTATAGCCTTCCTTGATAAATGGGCTATCTAACACTGAAGAAATTTTCGGCTTGGATACGCTCTTTTCTTCGTTGTACCATGCGGCTCTCATCTGTGTTTTGATTGATTCGACGCATTATTACAGGTTTATCAGACAGTAGTCCACCTATTTTGGTAAAAAGCGTTTTAATATGAATTGTTAGTAATATTAAGAATTTATTGATGATTGCCTATGATTTAAGAAAACAAGCAGCTGATTTTAGGTAATAAAAACTATATGTCACAAAAGGTCAAAATAGTGACAACCCTGACACAAATTTTCGAAAATGGTTTTCTCGAAACTTACGCACAAGTTGAACGTAATATTTTTGTGGGTGATAAACCTTAGTATAAGGAATCTATTAGTACCAGACACAGGTTCTACCTCGAGCTAAAAAATAAATACTGATTTTGGTAATGTATTTTTTTGGACGCTGTGTTATCATTTTTGGTTAAATAAAAGCGAACCAAATATGCGCCTAATTCTGCTTTATAAATGTGCAATACAAACAAAACTCAATTATATACAGTCTTTTTTTGACGAATTATTTTCTGTATTTTCACCTTGAAGGTCACAAGAACTTTAAGATTTAAAAAAAAATAAAGTATTCAAATTTGGCACATGGGAGTTCTTTTCGTACATTTGTAATGAACTATTGAGTTACAATATTCAATAAAAAGCTGATGTCACTTTTTTGAGTCTCAAAAAACACTGTGCGTAAGTAAAATTTTGAGTATGGGGTCGAACTAGAAAATTAAAAAAAAAAAAGTTTTTCAAACTGTATCGTGTGACATATCAAATGAAAAGGCTTACTGTGAAGATTTTAACTATATTTTTTTTCATAATTTTAAATAAATAATTTTGAAGTTATTTAAGAAATTAGACCAAGAAATTACCATTCCTATATCTCCGGAACTACTGAGACTAACATTATGAAAAATAAAATGTAGATAATAGTTCTATACTTAAAGATTACAGAATAACCTATAAGAAGTCTGTAGTGTTAAAATAACTTGTTAAAAAATGAAATTGATTCGGAACCCTTTGCACGCGAGTCCGATTCGCACTTGGCCAGTTTTTTTAAGTAACTTTAGCACCTGTTTCTGTTGATTGGCCGTCGTCGGCCCAAGCCAGCAGGTATGCGTACGTTCGAAGTTAGTTTTAAGACTACTCTGTCGCACAGCTGAACTGATATTGATCACCAAAACCCGACCGGCGAGCCGAGCGTTCTTTTTCCCGAACATTCCTTTATGCACAGTCACATCACACAGAGCTATTTGGTATACAGGCAAAAATATAAATTTTTCTACTGCACTGCCAATATTTATTTCTAACTAGCTGACCCGCGCAACTACGTTTGCGTCACATTTTTCATTACTGCCCTGCTCCTATTGGATATATAGCCTATAGCCTTCCCCGATAAATGGGCTATCTAACACTGAAATAATTTTTCAAATCGGTTCAGTAGTTCCTGAGATTAGCGCGTTCAAGCAAACAAACAAACTCTTCAGCTTTATATCTATACTAATATATAAAGCTGAAGAGTTTGTTTGTTTGCTTGAATTCTTTCAGTGTTAGATAGCCCATTTATCGAGGAAGGCTATAGGCTATATATCATCGCGCTAAGACCAATAGGAGCCGAGCAGTAATGAAAATTGTGACGCAGACGAAGTTGCGCGGGTCAGCTAGTATTAGTATAAATGTGTGCATTATAACTTTTAAAGCGAATGACATACGTGTGGTGTACGATAATTGTCTACTCAGCACACACAACATTGTTTAAAAGTAGCTACAAGTTCGCTGCCTGCATATCAAATGGCTTTGTTGACTGTACATACATATATTCAACTAGCTTTTGCCCGCGACTTCGTACGCGTATAACCCTTTTTTCCCGTTCCTGTAGGAATTTCGGAAAATACTGTGCTCCCCTACGGAGTGTAGGGAAGCTAAATGCCAAATTTCAGCCTTCTACGGCCCGTAGTTTCGGCTGTGCGTTGTCTGTCAGTCACTCAGTCACTCAATCAGTCAGTAACGGAAGAATATATTAATTTAGCCGTGTAAGTATGTAGCGCTTGGAATGGTTGGGCCACACAATAAACTTCTCAAGAATTTTGTCTGTGCAACAAAGCAATGCAGACAAATATCGGTGTGGTTGAATTTTTTTTCAAAGTTCTGCGACGTCTAAAAAGGCCACTTTAGCAGAATCAGGAAGCACATCACGCTACCCGTCACTGTCCAAATTTTCCCAATCAACCTTGAACCTAATGCGCTAGCGATAAAGATGAAAATGAAATTTGACAGATTGTTGTGTGGTTAATATTATGATTATAATATGATTCTACTAAAGTGCTTTTTAGACCCACTTTTCAATAGTCTGTGACAAAAGTCTGTATTGTGGCCCAACCATAACGTAGACATTATAATTAGACCCGCTGTTCAATAGCCTGTGACAAAAGTCTGTATACTGTGTCCCAACCATAACGTAGACACTATAATTAGACCCACTGTTCAATAGTCTGTGACAAAAGTCTGTATACTGTGGCCCAACCATAACGTAGACACTATAATTAGACCCACTGTTCAATAGTCTGTGACAAAAGTCTGTATACTGTGGCCCAACCAGAACGTAGACATTATAATTAGACCCGCTGTTCAATAGTCTGTGACAAAAGTCTGTATACTGTGGCCCAACCATAACGTAGACACTATAATTAGACCCACTGTTCAATAGTCTGTGACAAAAGTCTGTATACTGTGGCCTAACCATAACGTAGACACTATAATTAGACCCACTGTTCAATAGTCTGTGACAACAGTCTGTATACTGTGGCCCAAACTTAACGTAGACACTATAATTAGACCCACTGTTCAATAGTCTGTGACAAAAGTCTGTATACTGTGGCCCAACCATAACGTAGACACTATAATTAGACCCACTGTTCAATAGTCTGTGACAAAAGTCTGTATACTGTGGCCCAACTATAACATAGG
This sequence comes from Lacanobia wlatinum, assembly GCA_947578705.1. NCBI lineage: Eukaryota > Metazoa > Arthropoda > Insecta > Lepidoptera > Noctuidae > Lacanobia > Lacanobia wlatinum. The sequence goes on along the minus strand of OX388046.1, from coordinate 17,791,810 downwards.
CACTATAATCAAAGTGTACTAAAGTTTTCACTTACCTTCCAAACATCAGCATTCATCATTTCAGAGCAGAGCGTATTAAAAGCAGCTTTCAGCTCGCTGTGAAGTCGGCACTGTTTCAGCACACAATCCTTCTGTTTCTTTCTAGTCCGTTCTCGTTCCTGCTGGATGTCCAACGTCGGTTCTGTTTCTATGTCCTGGACTTTCTTGTTCTGAATACGGATTTGGGCTGATATTGTACGAACCTAAAAAAATGTGATTATTAATTTATTTGGATTTGGAGGAGTTCGTGGCTAAACTATAACAGCACGGGTCGATCTTCAAGGTAAAGCAACTCTTACCGAAGTCGGTTTGTGGATGGGTGACCAAATTAGCATACCGAGATTCCTCCGTGCCTCGGACATCCCACCCACACGCATAAAACGTTTTGGGAACACATTCATTGGGCGTACAGCTAAGGAGTGGAAGTCTTTAAGTCAAGAGTGAATAGGTTACTTCTAGGCAAGCTTGCTCCATCTTCGACCGCATCATTGCTTACCATCAGGTGAGATAGTGGTCAAACGTATGCCTATCAATACCTAGTAAAAAATAAGCACATTAGCCATTGGTCTCGCCTGTCATTTGCAGACCTTTGGCAGTCGTTACGGATAGTCAGAAGACAGATATCTGCACCAGTCTTGCCGTGAAGTACCGTGTTACCCAGTCAATGGGCTGTGGAGGTCTGGTAGGCAGCCGCTCCACGTAAAATACTGGTATTCGGCTGAATTCGGTTTAACTGGGAGCCGACCCCAATATAGTTGGGAAAAAGCTAAGCAGATGATGAATTTATTTGGATTTGGAAACACTGTTTAAACATAAGTCACAGTGATAAATAAAAAAACTGGCCAAGTGCGAGTCGGACTTGCGTGCAAAGGGTTCCGAACGAATTTTATTTTTTCTACACGTTATTTTAGCACTATAGACTTCTTATAGGTTTTCCTGTAATCTATAGGTAAAGATCTATTACCTCAATTTTTTTCACAATTTTAGGCGCAGTACTTTCGGAGATAAGTGGGGCGAATGGGCATTTTTCGTCTAATTTCTTTAATAACATCAAAACAATTTATTTAAAATTATGAAAAAAAAATATAGTTAAGACCCTCACAGTAAGCCCTTTTATTTGATGTATCACACAATATTGTTCAAAAAACTTTTTTTTTTAATTTCTAGTTTGACCCCCATACTAAAATTTTAATGATTTGCGTAAGGTGTCCGTGTTTGGGTCACTGAAGTTCATATGTGTACCAAATTTCAACAGAATCGGTCCAGTGGATCCGGAGAAAACTGGCTGTGTCTGACACAGCCAGTTTTCTCCGGATCCACTGGACCGGACAGACAGACGGACAGACACCCGAGTGATCCTACAAGGGTTCCATTTTTTGTTCGGCACCCTAAAAATGGTCCATTTACGTACGTTCTTTCAGTTATAGGAGACCATAGCATGCACGTATAAAGAGGGTTGCCAGGTAAATTTACGCCACTAGTTGGCGCCACATAGGCGAGAGGTCCACCTTCTTGAAAAAAAAAGACTGACGTAAACATGACGTTGGTGTCAATTGAACACTGTACCTGGACCTGACGCCTCAGTGCTGCCACCTGGTACTCTTTATTTCAGGAAATACTCATTAGGTTTACATAACAAGATAATACTCATAATAAAATTGAAAATTGGATAAAATCATTACCAGTATCAATTAGATAAAAATTAATATAATAAATTCACTATGAGTGACATGGTAATGAAGTTACCGACTACAAGAAAGGTACATACTTCGTTCTTTTTGTATTTTAAATGTACTCTCAGGCGCCATCTCTACGAACGAGTATATCGTGGTAATATTATCATCCTAATACTTCATAACATAACATTTCTATTGCTGGCACTTCCCTCGGCGTATTTGGCTAAATATTTGCGTCACTGGTGCTATAAAAAGTTATCCTTATTTCGAACAGCATTAGGTATATTTTGCATTGAACAAGTGACGCGTGTATCCACACGGCGATACTAGACCGATACTTTCCAATCAATCTAGAGGTCGGCTTCCAGTTTAATCGTATGCAGCTGAGAACCAGTATTTTACATCGAGCGACTGCCTTTGAGTTCCCTTGCGTGATCGAATCAGGAATGATGATATCCGCAAGAGAACCAAGGTTACCGACATAGCCCGAGTGTGAGCAGTGTGAGCGAGGCAGTGGGCAGAGCACATTGCTCGTAGAACAGATGGTCGATGGGGCCGAAAAGTTGTGGAGTGGCGACCGCGTACCGGAACACGCAACGATGGAAAGCTTCCCACAAGGTGGAGCGATGACCTGGTGAAGGTCGCGAGTAGCCGATGGATGCGAGACGCACAGGACCGGTCGTTGTGGCGATGGTTAGGGGAGGCCTATGTCCAGCAGTGGACGTCTTTCGGTTGATATGATGATTGAAAGAAAGAAAGAAACTAGTTTATTTGGCACACACAAACACATACAATGTAGGTTTTAATAAAAAGGAACTTAATTATAAAACAATTATATTGTGTGCCCCGCGGCTGCGCCAAATAGGTCCAGTTCAGCAAAATGCCGGACAACTAGGAGTTCCACTACCCAATGACTTTGTAACGCAATACCCCTTAGCAAGACTGGTCTCAGACTTTCAAGCTTCTGACACACCGTAACGACTGTCACTGATCTACAAATGACGGCCAATAAGATCCCTTCGTAGATACCCGAACAAAAACTATGGACTGCTTTTCATAACTAGATAACGTAAAGGATCACGATAGAAGTTGATGCAGGACAGCTTTATGTCTTTGTTTCTGTTTTTTAGGGTTCCGAAAAAAAAGGAACCCTTATAGGATCACTCGGGTGTCTGTCTGTCTGTCTGTCCGTCTGTCACAGCCATTTTTCTCCGGATCTACTAGACAGATTCTGTTGAAATTTGGTACACATATGGACTTCTATGACCCAAACACGGACGCGTTACGTAAATCATTAAATTTTTAGTATGGGGGTCACTTTAGGGGGTCAAACTAAAAAATTAAAAAAAAAGTTTTTTGAACAATATCGTGTGACATATCAAATGAAAGGGCTTACTGTGAGGGTTTTAATTATATTTTTTTCATAATTTTAAAACAAATGGTTTTGAAGTTATTTAAGAAATTAGACGAAAAATGACCGTTCCCCCCTTATCTCCGAAACTAGAGAGCCTAAAATTTTGATAAAAATGGAGACAATAGATCTTTACCTAGAGATTACAGGAAAACCTATTAGCAGTCTGTAGTGTTAAAATAACATGTTAAAAAAATTAAATTCGTTCGGAACCCTTTGCACGCGAGTCCGACTCGCACTTGGCCAGTTTTTTTATTAAGAAAGTCAATAAATATATATGGGTCAATGACCGTTATTGCACATTTATCTGGCGCCTACCATATACACCGTATACCGTTGATGCACCTTAGTTACCTATATATGTCACCGGAAAGTGGCAAACTTCGTAAGATTATAACATAATTTGAGAGATTGTAAACTTTCTTTAAATTGTCAACTGAACATTTGGAATGCTCTTTTACGCATCAAAATTTGATAGTTTATAATTTCTCGAATTCATTCCAAGAAGTTGTGAACTGAAATAAAATGGCGAACAATCAGAGCACGAGTTTACAAGAAACAGGCTCTCATTGGTCTGTTCAGATGTGACGTCACATGTACGCCATAGAGTTTCGAAATAAATGGACCTCCCGTTGGCAATTTAACGAAAGTTCCCATCCCATCCCCCCAAAGAACCATCTCTCAAGTTATTTTATAATCTTAAAAAGTTTGCCATTTTCCGGTGACATACACATACTCTACCTAATCCGATTCCTATTAATTATGATTGTAAGTACAGTGATTTGCAAAAATTTGCCAACGGGCTATGGAGCGCAGCGTAATAGCCCGAACAGCGCGAACAAATCGCGTTAGAAACACCTGACCACCCTGCGCTCCATAACTAAACTCTAAAGATGTTGGGGAAAAATAGGCAAGCTAAAGTGGCAGTGGGCTGGCCACGTCACACGAATGTACCCGGGGAGAAGGCAAGCATCTTCACTCACTGGAACACTGAGGGTATGCGGTACAGAGAGTAAAGTCCCGCACACCTCCATTGTAAAGGGAGGATCCTCCGTCCTGGCGGTTGTTGTGCCTGGCGGGCTACTGCCCGATAGTTGATATTCGGGCTGATGTATATGTTCAAATCGCACGGTAAACTCTGCTTGCGCGATGCAGGATTTCAACTTAGTAGTTCGCTGCTAGTTGCGGCATTGATGCCGCTACAGGACGACGTCGTCGTCGAGCTCGACACCGGCGAACGTGCTGTGACGATCTCATCATGTTTGCAACCTTGGCCAGAGATCGCCCAAGACAGAGAAATTTGGAAGGAGAAAGGGGAGGCCTTCGCCTAGCAATAGGACACAAGTGCAGGCTCATCATCTTCCTGCCCGCATCCCATGTTACTTAGGGTCGTCGCAACACGTTTTTTTCTTCCATTCCGTTCTATCAGTCGTCACTCTATCACTAACCCTTTTCTTTCATATTGCTCCTCACACAATCCATCCATCTTTTTTTTGGCCTTCCTCTCCCTCTCCATCCATCCACATTCATGTTCATAACTCTTCTAGTTACATGCATTTCATCCCTCCTCTTCACATGCCCATACCAAGACAAGCGATTCCATTTTAACTTTTCCGTCACTGGCGCCACTTTTAAACTACCTCCAATGTACTCATTTCTCACTTTAACTGTATCCATTTTCGTTACTCCACACATCCATCTCAACATTCTCATCTCCGCTACATGCAATCTATTTTCATCCGTCTTTTTAGCAGCCCAACATTCTGATCCATACATTACGACAGGTCTTAAAACGGACTTATAGATTTTCCCTTTCAACTTGAGGGGCATTCGAGGGTCACAAGTTGTTCCAGTGACCTGCCGCCATTTCATCCATCCTGAGTTGATCCGTTGAGTTACGACTCGGTCTATATCGCACTCTCTGGACAAGCGACCCGAGGGACCGAAAGTCGGCCACAAGTGCAGGCTAATAAAAAAAAAGTACTTACTTTCTCAACGCCTTCGTTGATAGCTTTCCTTTTCATATTGAGCTCGTTTAAATGGCTCTCCAATGTCGACAGCTTCTTGTCAATCTCCTGCATTTTGCTTCTGTGGCTTTGTGCAGTTTGTTCGAATATTGATAATCTAAAAAAAAATATCACACAGTATAATCTAATAAAAACTTAGCATCACGCAAGTACTGCCAGAGGGAATAAGCAGAAGTGGCAATTCGCCAATTTGCCCAGCAGTGAGCGAAGTCGAGCTCATTATTATTAGTAACTAGCTATTGCCCGCGGCTTACGCGCATATCCTGTTAATTCCCGTTCCCGTAGGAATTTCGGAAGATCCTCTTAGTGCTCCCCTACACTCCCAATGGAATCTTCATGACAAATTTCAGCTTTCTGGCCAGTAGTTACGGCTGTGCGTTGTCTGTCACTCAGTCACACAGTTAGTAATAGAAAAACCTTAATTAATTAATTAATATAATAAAATATCACTAACTTTTGCCCGCGACTTCGTACGGGCTTATCCCGTTTGTATACCTTTAGATACCCACTACACTAAAATATGAGTCTGTTCAAGCATAAAAATAATTTTCTCCCAATTTTTTTTTACTCACTGTTTATTAAAATTGGCGATCTCGTCCACGTCGACGGTGTTGGCGCACAGCTTGGCAGGTCTGATCTCGATGGTGGAGCTGGAGCGCTCGCCGCTGTACGCCGACACGCGCACCACGAATCTGTGGTTCTCTGAACAAGCAAACCCAATAATTATAACGACGACGGAGAGACGACTGACGGTTGTTGTGTCTGGAGGGCAACTGCCCGATAGTTGATATTCGGACTGCTGTATATCTTCAAATCGCACGGTAAACTTTGATGCCGCGATGCAGGATTTCGTAATAATGGTTCGCTGCTTGTTGGATAGATGGCGTTGCGATTCTTTTTGTTACGATGCAGATTTTGCTACGATGGTTTTTCGTGTGGTGGCATGACAGGATGGGAAATCATCAAACGACTCCTTCTCTGGGTGAAGCAGAAGCGAGTGTCAGACTCTTACTGACCTATCCATGTTCCTCCTAATGCCCTTTGCGTTCCAGGGCCGCGGTGACTCTTTCGAATAAATCCCGCAACCCCGGCAGGCACTGGCCCTAGCAGGCCCCGTCTTTAATGCTGACAGCTCTTTGAGGCGCGCGTGGAACACAGCGCGCCGTGTGGTGGCATTGATGCCGCTACAACGTTATCCCCGATGGAGCGCAGTGTGGTGTTTCTAACGCGAAGGTGGTGTGACGATCTCATCATGTTTGCAGGGCAAACGAGGCCAGAGATCGCCCAAGGCAGAGGTTTGGAAGGACAAAGGGGAGGCCTTTTCCCAGCAGTGGGAAACACGCACCAAGTGCAGACTAACAAAAAAAATCCAACCAAGTGCGAATCGGACTCGCACACGAAGCGTTCCGTACCATAAACCTTAATCTATATACTAATATATAAAGCTGAAGAGTTTGTTTGTTTGTTTGCTTGAACGCGCTAGTCTCAGGAACTACTGGTCCGATTTGAAATTCTTTCAGTGTTAGATAGCCCATTTATCGAGGAAGGCTATAGGCTACATATCATCACGCTAAGACCATTAGGATCGGAGCAGTAATGAAAATTGTGACGCAGGCGAAGTTGCGCGGGTCAGCTAGTTTTTATTATTTGTTGTTATAGCGGCAATAGATATACACAATCTGTGAAAACTTCAACTGTCTACCTATTATGGTTCTTGAGGATACAGCCCGCTGACAGAAGGACGGACGGACGGACGGACGGACAGCGGAGGCTTAGTAATAGGGTTCCGTTGGTTACCCTTTGGGTACGGAACCCTAAAAAATATTCAACTATAAAAAAAAAATAAAAAAAAGAGTTTTTTGAATAATATCGTGTGACATATCAAATGAAAGGGATTACTGTGAGGGTTTTAACTATATTTTTTTCATAACTAATGGTTTTGAAGTTATTCAAGAGATTAGATGAAAAAAGACCATTGCCCCCCTTATCTCAGATAATCTCAGGATGTTTTTTTTTTGAAAAATCGTTGTTCCTACCCAGGAATCGAACCCGTTATTTAAAAAAAAAACACACCCTTTCATTTGATATGTCACACGATATTATTCAAAAAACTCTTTTTTTTTTCTAGTTTGACCCCCAAAAGTGACCATACTGAAATTTAATAATTTACGTATCACGTACGTGTTTGGGTCACAGAAGTCCATACCGAATCGTTCCAGTGTGTCCGGAGAAAACTGGCTGTGACAGACGGACAGACAGACCCGAGTGATTCAATAAGGGTTCCGTTTTTGTTCGGAACCCGAAAAATCACCCTGTATGCAACGTTAAACAGAATAAACGCAACGCCTGAAAAGGGGTCATTGTACTCATCATTATAAACAACTTTTTTAGCCGACCCTGTAATCACGTAAAAATAAAAACAGAATATTAGAATTCCGAACGTCCATATAAAAAAACGTAACCCTTATTGGATCACTTATGTTTGTCTGTCTGTCGGTCCGTGTGTCACAGCTATTTTTTCCCGAGCGACTGCACCGATTCAGTTGATACACATGTGAACTTCTGGTACCCAAACTCGGACACAAAAAGTAAACAAACGTATTCTCAATATGGGTGACCCTGTATTCAAAATTTATCTGACTCTTATAAAAATTCATTCCTAAAAATAAAGGAAAAACCGGCTATTCTCTACATTTTGCCGAATTATTTGGACAAAAAATACTGAAAAACTCATTCATTTTTCTGTTTCGGGAATAGATTTTTACCTAAATTGTGTTTTTTGCCCGAAGAAAAGACTGGCTGATCATTGAAAAGTAACCCTACACGTAATTTTCTTTTCTAAGTCTTTGTTATCTGCATAAATGAATTTCCTTCAAATCCATCGGATTAATAAATGAAGGTGCTGTTCTCCCCATCATCAATTTTGTTTTTTAGGGTTCCGTACCCAAAGGGTAACCAACGGAACCCTATTACTAAGCCTCCGCTGTCCGTCCGTCCGTCCGTCCGTCCTTCTGTCAGCGGGCTGTATCCTCAAGAACCATAATAGGTAGACAGTTGAAGTTTTCACAGATTGTGTATATCTATTGCCGCTATAACAACAAATAATAAAAACTAGCTGACCCGCGCAACTTCGCCTGCGTCACAATTTTCATTACTGCTCCGATCCTAATGGTCTTAGCGTGATGATATATAGCCTATAGCCTTTGTACGGTCAGCAACCGCACATTGTACTTTGGCATAGTTAAAATACTGCAAATTTCGATAATTTAGAAAATGTAGTATCGTCACGTACAGAAGTACGTCAGTCTTCGGTTTAATATCGAGCTCGCGCAACATTCAACATTTTGTAACCTTTTTATAACATTTTTACAACATTTTATATTATTTAGTTAATTTAGTGTAATTTCGTATTAAATACCTTTTTGAACATTAACATTTATTTTATTAACATTCAACATTAAGTGTAAAGGCTCCTGCCCTTACATTTTGGTCCTTCGAGCCGTTAAGAGTAAAATCAGTGCCGTGGTACGTTTTCACTCGCGGGAACATTTGAACATTAATCTCGACATTAAATAGAACATTCAACAAAACATTTAAAACAGTGTAAACAGTGATATTAAGTGAGAAGTACACAGATCGGGGTAGTACAAGCAGGAAGCGTAAGCAGCGAATCCGGTGAGCACGTTCCATATTACCTACTTTTCAGAAATTTTGGATTTATTGTGTACCTACACTAACCACCGGTAAACAACAATGTCTTACAACGCTTTACTTAACTCTCAATCTGCAAATCTTGATGCTATTAAGCGAATAAATGAAAACTTTAAGAAAGATAGTTCAACACGTAAAACTACACTTGAGTATCATGATGACAGACTTGAAAAGCTGGAGGGGTATTGGAGTGAGTTTAAAAAGAACGACACCCAATTAACCTTGTTTGAAGGCGAGAAGTCTGGACCTTACTACGAGAACCGCGTTTACGAGCGTTTGGAACAAGAATATGAAGAAATGGGTCACATGGAGAAAATCGAAAGCAACATTAGGAACAAAAACCTTGAATACTTTCTCCCGCACCACGGAGTAGTGCGCCCAGGTGCTATCACAACGAAACTTAGAGTTGTGTTCAACGCGTCGGCCAAAACCAGTTCAAAACACAGTCTTAATGACTTAATGGAGGCGGGGCCGAATCTACAAAAAGATATCCTTAGCATCTTGCTGAAATGGAGACAATACAAATATGTCTTAACATCAGACATTGAGAAAATGTACCGATTCATAATGGTCCATCCAGAACATCAACCCCTACAGAAAATAGTGTGGAGAAATTGTCCACAACAAATGCTAAGAGAATATCAACTATGTACAGTCACCTATGGTACTAAGGCAGCTCCGTTCTTAGCACTCCGAACACTTCAACAGCTAGCGATAGACGAAGGGGACAAGTACCCGGAAGCTAAAAACATCTTACTCAATCAATTTTTTGTAGATGATGCGTTATTCGGAAAGGATACCATGGACGAGGCCCGGAATACAAGAGACCAACTTATAAAGCTATTGAAAGAAGGAGGGTTTAATCTTAGGAAGTGGTCGAGTAACGAACATCAACTCCTAGAAGATCTGCCAGAACATATGGTTAGCCCAGTCAGTTTAAGCTTTACAGAGGCATCAGCTTCCAAAGCATTAGGCTTAGTTGGAATCACGTCAGATCGGAGCAAAATCCGGCCGACTGCGCATCACGTGGACTACTACCGTCTCAATTGCACAACTTTCCCCTATGGTTTAATGGACCCGAATGGCTTAATAGCGAAGTGATCGCTGAAACATATGAGACGTTTAAGACACCAGAAATAGAAGTTAAGAAGGTGCATGCGGTTACGTCAGGTACTCCCGAAAACAAATACATCAGCATTATAACAGAACTCCTTATCAAGAACAGCTGTATTATGACTATAACACGCATCGTAGCTTGGGGACACCCAAGCTACGACGACGACGACGACTGTTTTGTGACGTGTTTGTTATGAAACGTGACAACGTTTCATAACAAACACGTCACAAAACAGTCGTCACAGGGAAGACACAGCTATGAATCATACAAGCATGAATGATACGCCCGCGTCAAAACAGTGTAATTTAACACTCGCTGAAATTCGACGCGCTACTAACATAATTATAAAACATGTACAAAACAAATATTACGAACAAGAAATACAAGATTTAAAAACAAAAGGAAGAATACGCAACAATAGAGGACTTCAGAAACTTAACCCTTACCTAGACGAAAATAACATATTACGCGTAGGAGGGAGACTACAGAATTCAAACTTACCTGAAGAAACAAAACACCCTGTAATCATCCCAAAAAACAGCAAGCTAGCATACCTTCTGATTGTCCGTGCACATGTTATAACACTACACGGTGGAGCGAGACTAACTATGGCTACATTGCGACAAAAATATTGGATAACAGGAGGAAATAACACTGTTAAAAAACACCTGCAAGACTGTGTAAAATGTTGCCGCTTCAAACAATCGAAACAATACCAATTACTGGCCGACCTCCCCAGTGAGAGAATAACACAATCACCACCATTCTATCACACAGGGGTGAACTTCACAGGATTTGTTAGCGTTAAACTAAACAAGGGTCGAGGCGTCAGGACGAGTAAAGGTTATGTCGTCGTATTTGTATGCATGGCAACAAAGGCAGTGCATTTAGAACTTGCATCGGATTTATCGTCACAAACATTCTTACTAGCTCTCAACCGTATGATTGGGCGACGAGGCTGTCCGAAACATATTTACTCCGACAACGGAACAAACTTTGTTGGAGCAGAAAGGGAGTTAGCCAAACAACTGCATATCTCAAAAACATTTAACAACGAAACATTATCAAGAAGAAACACCGAGATGGGGATAGAGTGGCATTTAACGCCCCAAGCTGGCCAACTGCGGGAGGACTTTGGGAGGCTGCAGTTAAGTCTATGAAATATCACCTTAAACGAGTCCTAGGAGAGCAAAAGTTGACATATGAAGAGTTTTTAACACTGCTCACTCAAATCGAAGCCTGTATGAACTCTAGACCACTTTGCCCTTTAACGGAGGACGTGGATGATATTGATTATCTCACTCCTGCACATTTTTTAATTGGCCGACCAGTAACATTCTTACCAACGGAAAATATCGAAAAGCAAAACATCAACATTCGACATAGGTGGCAGTTACTAAATCAAATGAAACAAGGGTTTTGGACCAGATGGTCATCAGAATACCTGCAACAACTTCAAGTTCGTAGTAAATGGCTGAACAAAACAAATAATTTATCCATAGGGGATGTTGTCTTAATCAAAGAAGACAACCTAGCGCCTGCGAAATGGGCACTTGGCAGAATACAGGAAGTTCACCCGGGGAGGGACAATCTAGTCAGAGTTGTGACGATGAAAACAAAAACAGGGCTACTAACAAGACCAATAACAAAATTAGTTAAACTCCCAATACCAGAATCACATATAAAAATACCTGACACCACCACCTCCAATTACAAAATCTGCACTGAAAACCAAAAACCAACAACAAATCACAGTAACAGGAAACAACGATTTAAATCAAGAAATATAAGTTCCAGCCTGTTATGTGTATTCTTAACATTACTAACATTATTTAAAGCTACAACGCAAAGCAGCGACACCATAAATATTACACCATTTGAACCAAATAGAGCAGTGTACTTTGACAAAATCGGCAATTTGCAAAGCGTACATGATGACTGGAAAATTGTTACCTACTATAATATGACATCTTACTGGCAAGGCATGGATAACATACATAGAGTCGTAAAACACCTGGGAAACAGATGTGAGCAATTTGCATACCAAACGATGTGCAAAACCATTATGACTGAATTCGAACAGGAACTCAACGAACTTGATCATAATAATTACATGTTGGAAACGCATCATGGGCAGACAAAAGGGCGCGTTACCCGAGGTCTTGTCAATGGAATAGGCTACCTTGCAAACAGCCTATTCGGCGTGCTAGATGAAAGGTTCGCAATACAATATAAAAAGGACATAGAAACATTGCAAAATAACAGAGACCATTTATTGAACCTGATCAAAGGTCAAACATCAATAATTGAGGCACATAATAACATTTTAAAGAGAAATGAAGAGGCGATGAACACTCAGTTCAATCTCTTAGAACAACATCTTAACGCTACCGAGAACTATTTACAAAAATTGGGTAAGGCTGTTGAGCAAGAGGACGCTTTGAACTACTTTAACATTATGGCTTTGACTAGTTCAACAATACTGTCTAAACTGCGCCACATTCAACAAATGCTTTTAGACACAGCTATCAACATTCACCATGGTCATGTGGACACCAGACTTTTACCGCAGAACCAGCTCTTTCAAGAGCTCAACATTATCTCTGGACAATTGCCACAGCAACTATCGCTACCCGTGGACAATATTCAAAACCAGTTAGCTGACATATACAAACTACTAGAGGCAAAATCCAGGTTATTTGATAAATACTTTATCATCGAAATTACATTACCACTAACAAGCGACACTCCATTCACGATATATAAAACAGTTCCTATCCCGATGATAAAAAGTAACAAAGATTCACTTACAATGAAAACAAGCTCAGAATATGTTGCAGTCAATATAAGAAAGGAAACATATATGCAGCTCACAGACAGTGACCTGGAACATTGTATTAAAATTGAACCAAGTACATATGTATGTTCACTAAACAAACCAACACGTAACATGAGAAATCATCAAACTCCATGTGAAATCGGAGCAATAACAAACATTACACTATCAAAATGTATCTACACATTCGAATCCTGCAATAATAAATGGACACCATTACAAAAAACAAACACCTGGCTCTATGTCTGCTGCACGGATTGCCAACTGCAAATCATATGTGCTGTGCTGTGCTGTGCTGATGTGTGTGTGTGTGATTTAACGGGAATTTTACAAGCCAAAGAAGGATGTATAATTAGAAACAACGAAGAAACATATCATACACAAGTTTACTACACAAACAAAATTTATGTCAACCCGGAAATACCACTGATAGACCTGGAAGACATCAACAATTTAACATCTGTCCAGCCGCTTGATTTATCAACTGGAAAACAGAACACGCAATTCATACGAAACAATTATGAAAAACTTCATAATTCGTTAAAAGAACTGGAAGATCAAACGAAACAGGCTGAAATGACGCAACACGATGTACACCAATACATCGTTTCATACTCTGCGATGGGACTTCTAGTCTTGGCAATAGTCGCCGCGGGAGGAGCGTACGTGTACTGCAAACGCTGCGGCAAGGTCGCCATCAGCACCACCGGCGCGTCCACCAGATTACCGCCACGGAAGCCACCAAGAGCTGCAGCATCCACTGAAAACATAGGACCAACCTACGCGACACCTTCTTTTAACATTTGACTTATAACTTTTTTTTCACATTTCATTATTTCTGTTTACATTTGGAAAACATTGTTTAAAAATTTTAACTATTATCTTTTGCCCCGCCAATATGTACGGTCAGCAACCGCACATTGTACTTTGGCATAGTTAAAATACTGCAAATTTCGATAATTTAGAAAATGTAGTATCGTCACGTACAGAAGTACGTCAGTCTTCGGTTTAATATCGAGCTCGCGCAACATTCAACATTTTGTAACCTTTTTATAACATTTTTACAACATTTTATATTATTTAGTTAATTTAGTGTAATTTCGTATTAAATACCTTTTTGAACATTAACATTTATTTTATTAACATTCAACATTAAGTGTAAAGGCTCCTGCCCTTACAGCCTTCCTCGATAAATGGGCTATCTAACACTGAAAGAATTTCAAATCGGACCAGTTGTTCCTGAGACTAGCGCGTTCAAGCAAACAAACAAACAAACTCTTCAGCTTTATATATTAGTATATAGATTAAGGTTTATGGTACGGAACGCTTCGTGTGCGAGTCCGATTCGCACTTGGTTGGATTTTTTTTGTTAGTCTGCACTTGGTGCGTGTTTCCCACTGCTGGGAAAAGGCCTCCCCTTTGTCCTTCCAAACCTCTGCCTTGGGCGATCTCTGGCCTCGTTTGCCCTGCAAACATGATGAGATCGTCACACCACCTTCGCGTTAGAAACACCACACTGCGCTCCATCGGGGATAACGTTGTAGCGGCATCAATGCCACCACACGGCGCGCTGTGTTCCACGCGCGCCTCAAAGAGCTGTCAGCATTAAAGACGGGGCCTGCTAGGGCCAGTGCCTGCCGGGGTTGCGGGATTTATTCGAAAGAGTCACCGCGGCCCTGGAACGGAAAGGGCATTAGGAGGAACACGGATGGGTTTTAGTCAGTAAGAGTCTGACATTTGATGATATCCCATACTTTAAAAAAAAAATCAATCCCACCACACGAAAAACCATCGTTGCAAAATCTACATCGCAACAAAAAGAATCGCAACGCCATCTATCCAACAAGCAGCGAACTATTATTACGAAATCCTGCATCGCGGTATCAAAGTTTAGCGTGCGATTTGAAGATATACAGCAGTCCGAAAAAAAAAATAAAAAAAAAGAGTTTTTTGAATAATATCGTGTGACATATCAAATGAAAGGGATTACTGTGAGGGTTTCTTCATAACTAATGGTTTTGAAGTTATTCAAGAGATTAGACGAAAAATGACCATTTCCCTCCTTATCTCGGATAATCTCAGGATGTGTTTTTTTTAAATAACGGGTGCGATTCCTGGGTAGGAATAACGATTTTTCAAAAAATCCAATGATGCAGTTTTACTTTTCTTCAAAATCGGGCTCGAGACTCCTCTCAGTGGTTTTCGATATTCCTCATAGTTTCGGATTTGGCCCTGAAGGCACACTTTAAAAATTCACCTTGTTTAAGATACTAGCAATCCGCGCTGCAATTTTCTAAAATATCTCTATTTTTTTTAAATAAATATAGCCTTTGTCACTTCCTGATAATTTAGCTTTGTATTGGTGAAAAAATGGTTAAAATCGATACAGTAGTTTCGGAGTCTACACGGTAAAAACAAACAAAAAAAAAATCTTTCCTCTTTATAATATCAGTATAGATGTGTAATTCGACTTACCAGTAAAATACATAGTGATATTCGCGGGAACATTCCCACTGTTCTTGAAAGTGTGGTCATTGCCGATCGGTATTCGGTGAATGTTGTACTGCTTGCATAAGTAGTTCACTATCGCGTCCGGCGCCGATATCGTGTCCACTAAGTACGTGTAGAACCCCAGGTAGCTGAAATAATCAAATAATTTATTATTTATTTATTTATTTATTTATTGCACAATGTACACACAGTTATTGTGTTAATGTATACCTGTTAGGGCACAGCAAGATAACTTAAAACTAAAACATTATGTATGTATATTAAATTACATTATATTATATTATGTTATTATTACATGTTATAGCATCATTATAATCTTTTATTATCTGGTTATCGAATATTATATTTTATAAAAGTCATTCAGAACTGTCACAGACACATTTTATTTAAATATTATTAATTATATGTATTATGAGACCATCTTTGCATTATTTAGATAGAACCTCTTTTTTTTGACGTGATAACTTATAAATCGATGAATGCCGGCTGCACACACGATAAAGTGTCACGTTCCGCCTGAGCCGAGCGTGCAAGCGAGAGCGCGGAACAAGCGATAGAGAGGCACGATCGGCCTAAGCGTTCGGCTTGTTTTTTAAGGGTGCTATTATAAAATCGAGCGCGTGGCCCAGACTAAAGCTACAGACCGCGTTTCCCGAGATTTATAGTGATTGTAGTGTAATTTAAAAAAAAAAAAAAAACTGGCCAAGTGCGAGTCGGACTCGCGTGCAAAGGGTTCCGAACGAACTATTTTTTTTAACATGTTATTTTAACACTACAGACTTCTAATAGGTTTTCCTGTAATCTTTAGGTAAAGATCTATTATCTCAATTTTTTTCAAAATTTTAGGCTCAGTAGTTTCGGAGATAAGGGGGGGGGGGGTATGGTCATTTTTTGTCTAATTTCTTGAATAAATTCTAAATCATTTATTTTAAAATAATGAAAAAAATATAATTAAAACCTTCACAGTAAGCCCTTTCATTTGATATGTCACACGATATTGTTCAAAAAACTTTTTTTTTAATTTTCTAGTTTGACCCCCAAAAGTGACCCCCATACTAAAAAAATAACAATTTACGTAACGCGTCCGTGTTTGGGTCATAGAAGTCCATATGTGTACCAAATTTCAACAGAATCGGTCCAGTGGATCCGGAGAAAACTGGCTGTGACAGACGGACAGACAGACAGACAGACACCCGAGTGATCCTATAAGGGTTCCTTTTTTTTTTCGGAACCTTAAAATTGTTTTACATTTAAATTGACAGTTTTTTTTTTCAAGCTAGGTAACATAATAACCTTAGTTATTAGTTACTTTTGTTTGAATTTGGATTATATTTTCATAGGAAAAATATATAATTTCGGACGAAAAATTATCAGTAACTCTCTGTTTTACGGAATTATTTTTGGCGTATTACTGTATGAAACATAATAAATTGAATAAAGCACTCCAAAGTAGAACATACAGTAAAGTTGTACCATAAATATTTTTATTAATGATTAAATTATTATATCTTCGATGTAACAAAGCATCAAAAGATTCCTAAAGTAAAATTTTATGAAACATCTTTTGCAGAGACAAGGTTTTTACTAATTTACGTAAACAAATTGAAATATTTATTTAAATCACTCCCAAGAAAAATAATCAAACTTTCTTGGCTAAATTTGTGGCTATAGGGACCGTGCACGGCGTTGACTATGCCATCTAGTGTCGCATATTCGGAGTTTTAAGGGTCAGAATACTTGACATTGACGCTTCTGTGCTGCCACCTGTGGTTCCTACATGCTCAGTTTAGGGGAACGTGCGCAAAGAAGACTGTGCCATCTAGCGTAGCTATTTCGAACTTTATACTTGTTATACTTGACAGTGACATTTCTGTGCTGCCACCTGTAGTTTCTGCACGCTCCCTATAGTCAGTATACAGTGTAGTCTTTTTAACCTAAAGGTTGACTGGTAGTGAATGCCTTGTTGCATTAAGTACACCCATGTACCACTACTGTACATAAAGTTTAAATAAATAAACCATAATCACACATCAAAACGCGAGTCAAACACTCAAATCCAAGAAAAAATGTAATCACGTAATATTATCTTCCGTAAACCTCAACCTATACTGTCCCACTGCTGGGCAAAGGTCTCCCTCACAGCCTTTCACTCTTCCTGGTGTGTTGCCTTCTCCGACCAATCCGTCTATCTCTTTTGCATTGTATAATTTCACGAATTCATAACGACGCGACAGACAGAACTGTATGTCACTAGAAATAGGAACCAATGGGGTATTTTACTGAAAAAAAAAAAAACGAATTATTCCGTCAGATATACTGGATACATATTTTTCTACGTAAACAAAAAATGACGAAGATACAGTACGTTGAAAACTCGCGTGACGTCACTACGATAGTACAATTTTATTTTACTAGCGACGTGACGTCACCAGCCCCCTCTCCCGAGGTTTGATGCATTTTATCTTTGTCAATATTCATTGATTTACAAAAACAAAAATACGTGTCCATTATTTTTTAATACTCTGACGGACTAAATAGATTTGCAATTTATTGATGGTGGAAAATATATAAGCCTATTGATTCAACCAGGTTTCAGACTTGCTAAACTAGCAACCTCTTTTATGGGATATTGTTTAAAGTGTTATAATAAAATACCGCCATATACACGGAAATTGAGATACAGCCCTCTGACAGACAGATAGACGGACGGACGAACAGTGGAGGCTTAGTAATAGGGTTCCGTTGGTTACCCTTTGTGTATGGAACCCTAAAAAAGGTAGCCTATAACCATCTCCAGGGTCCCATCTATATCTGTGCCGAAATTCATGAAAATCGGTTCAGTGATTTAGGCGTGAAATATTAGCAAACCAACTCATTTTTCCATTTATGATATTAGTTAAGGGCTGTGTTCCGAAATATAAAACAGTATACTGGCCAATGCTCATGACGTTATGAATCCAACGCCATATTGTACTGGTGAGACAAATGTCAATGTGACGTATTAGTAGTATATCAAACGTCAAAAGAAATCCCTCAAAGTCACACACGACTGTGTGCATCAGACTTTGAGGGATTTTTCAACATGGCGTCAATTTATGACTTCAACGCACTGGCCAGTTAATTTCGGAACGACTCAACAGTATGGCGTCGATTCATGACGTCATGAGTAATGGCCAGTATACTGTTTTATATTTTGGAACACAGCCAAGATGTGTCTATGCCTTACCCCTACTCAAGAAAAATGCTAACTGGTGACTAGGCAGGATGGTCTCAGACCTTAGCCTGTGCCGTCAGGAACTAATTAAAAAAAAAAGTCTATGCCTTACTTCAACTGCTGTATGTTCTGCGAGCGCGGCGGCGCCCCCCCCTGGCTGCAGATAGCGTTGACCCTCCGCAGGCCCAACTCGTTGCGCACTTTGGACAGGAACAGATTCATGTCGTGCGTGGACTCGAACGTGAAGGCCACTAAATCACGCCCAGCCACTGTCGACTCTAGGTAGCGCGCGAATTTTGGATCTGTGAATCTTATCTGTGAAAAATAAACGGTATTAGATACTTGGTTTTTTTCGCCAACTAAGAGCTATTCGTTCAATTTATAAATTAAGTCCTAGATACTCCCTCAGAGATAAATTTAAAGATATAAATATAATGACTGTCCCTTCTCAGTTTATTTATGACTAGTGGACGTCACGCGGTTTCACCCGCGTAGTTCCCGTTCCCGTGGGAATACGGGGATAATATATAGCCTATGTTACTCCCTGATAATGTAGCTATCCAGTGCTAAAAGAATTTTTCAAATCGGTCCAGTAGTTTCGGAGCCTATTCAATTCAAACAAACAAACAAACATACAAACAAACAAACAAACAAATCTTTCCTCTTTATAATATTAGTGTAGAAAATATTTTGTATGCCCATAAAAATATAAAAATGTTTAAAAAATACAGTGATATACATAATGTTAATACTAGGAATAAACACAAATTTGTTGTTCCTGTAACCAGGCTTAAAAAAATAGGGGGCTCATTTATATGCCAATATATACGCTTTTATAATAAACTTCCAAGTCACATTCAAGATCTAAGCATAAATAAATTCAAAACATTTGTAAAGCGTAACCTTTGCCAGAAGGCTTTTTACACCATAAAAGATTATCTTGAAGACAAAAAGGCTTGGGATTGAGCTGCTCCAATAAAATACACTTGCACAGTCTCTGTTTTTATTATTATTGTCAATATATATTTATTTGCTTGGTTTATACATTGACTTTTTTTTTATCAATTTTTTAGTTTTACTTTTGAATTTTTTTTTTATTATACACATTTTGACTTTTATACAATTTTTTTGTTTTTATATACAATTTGACATTTTAATTTAATTTTTCATATACAATTTGACATAATTCTTTTGATATTATCATTATTTTTATTATGAACTAGCTTTTGCCCGCGGCTTCGCTCGCGTTAAGAAGTTTAAAATTGACAGTTTCATACAAACTTACATCCACTATTTTATCCCTTTGGGGGTAGAATTGATCAAAATCCTTTCTTAGCGGATGCCTACGTCATAACATCTACCTGCATGCCAAATTTCAGCCCGATCCGTTCAGTGGTTTGGGCTGTGCGTTGATAGATCACTATGTCAGATAGTCAGTCAGTCACCTTTGAGTTATATATATTTAGATGGGGACTATGTGGATTATTTTTTATTTCATTGAGTAACTTTAATGTTTGTCTGGCAGTTTGAGTGCTTTGTACGGCCTACACAAATGTCCTTTCTTTGGTATTGTTCGTCGAGTTGTTGAGCTCCTATGTGGATCTGAGTTGAGCTACACGACTACTGACAGAGGCTTGCACTGACTGGACAGGTTCACTCAAATCTGTGTGGTTCTTTCTTCTAAAGACCATCTCAGACACTAATCTGCATGGTTCTTAAAAAAATGATGTATTGTAAGTGTGAGGACTATGTAGGTCGTTATTTTAAGGATTGATTTCATGACTGTCTGGCAGTTTGAGTATATTATGCGGCTTACCCAAATGTCCTTACTTTGGTATTGTTCGTCGGTTCGTTGAGCTCCTCAAAGTTTTGAGTTGAGTTGCACGATAACTGACAAATGCTTGCACTGTCTGGACAAGCCCACTCAAACCTGCGTGGTGCTTTAAAAGGCCACCTCAGACCTTAACCTACATGTTTTTCATATGTTATTGGCAATTGTTTGGACTTCAAAAGAGACTGTGACCTGTGAGTTTGTTTCGGTGTTTCTTCTCAGGGTAGTCAGCTAGGAAACATCCGGCCTCGTCTAGATAAATATGTCAAAAAAAAATTGACGTGTAAAAGAGTTACTTGTAACCTATTTGCAAAATAAATATCATTTACTCGCTCCTGTGGGCGCAAGGGTAATTTTCCGGGATAATAAGTAACTTTTTTTAAAAAGCTTTAAAAAATAGCCGTCTTGGCGCCCGACAGATGTGAAACATCGATGTTAATATTAGAATTTATAATTAATAAAAATCTTATTAATCAGTTCCAAAGTTCGCCGTCTACAACAGGGAGCGACATTAATAAAATATAAATGAGATAATTTTTCAAATTTATTTATTTCATTTCTATTTCTTTAAAATGTAATGTAAATAATGATATTTGTGTTTGATATGTGTGTAATTGTTACCATATAAGCGTTTTGGTTTGAAACTAAGCTTGTATTGTGTTTTTTGAATAAATAAATCTAATATATAAAATTCTCGTGTCACAGTTTTCGTTGCCATACTCCTCCGAAACGGCTTGACCGATTTTGATGAATTTTTTTGTGCTTTACGGTATCTATGAGAATCGGCCAACATCTATTTTTCGTAATAAAAAAAAAATAGGCGGTAGGAGTAGGGTAGGAGTAGGGTTGGAGTAGGGTAGGAGTTATATTATAGATGAAAATTGTGACGCAGACGAAGTTGCGCGGGTCAGCTAGTAAAATATATAAATGACATACGAGTTGGTTTTACTGTCAAGACGCGCCAATAGACGTTTAATATCGAAAGAACTTAATCTAATTACAGTTGTGAATGCATATCTAATGAGTACAAACACCATGGTGCTATCATATGCATATGCTTTCGGCTCCATCAGTACAGGTCCATATTACAGTTCGCATCAGCGTTGTTTACCCCTCCGAAGTTAGGTTAACACATTTAGTGCCAAGAACTCAGCGTATGGGTCGAGCAGTGATTCGTTATGTGCCCACAACCCGTATCTGAGTCGTTGTTTTAAGTAGCTATATGTGACTTGTGTTCATGCGCGGGTTGTGGGCACCCGAACGAAGTGTTGTTCGGCCCATTTTTTTTTTTACTACTTATAGGCTCGCGTTTGACCACTATCTCACCTGATGGCAAGCGATGATGTGGTCGAAGATGGAGCACGCTTGCCTAGAAGTAACCTATTCACTCTTGACTTAAATACTCCCAGGTTATAGCTATCAGGAAACACAGACTCCGGCAGGGAATTCCACTCCTTAGCTGCACGCACTATGAATGTGTTCCCAAAACGTTTTGTGCGCGTGGGTGGGATGTCCACCATGTACCGGTGGCACATCGCCGTTTGTCTTGTGGTCCGATGATCGAACGGGCTGGGGCCCATGTGTTGAGTGCTTCGCACTAAAACTGTAAAAACACTTTTGCACTTGGCACTGAAAGTGTTAATAAGTAAGTAACAAAGACAATCAATAACAATATCAAAAAGAAACACCACAAACACATACACCACAAAAACACACAAAAAATAAATCAAATAGGAAGTAATAACCAAAATAATTCATTAAAAACAATACAAACGTGTAACAATGTTCGCATTCACAGTTGTATTGCATTGAGCAAGCGTATGCATCGAACGTATACGAGCGAGTGAGATGCCATTACACCCGCCATCTTGCGCGAACACGCGCATGCGTGACCTACCCGCGCATGCGCTGTCCTATGTTTTTGTCAAATTGACATCCTGCGCAATCGATTGCGAGGTACTTCGGGGAGGTAAACTTGCGTGACGGGAACTGTACCATAATTATTGTATTGTGCCCATACTTACATAAGTATTCCAAGTTTAAGCTTATACGGATGTCCGGAAGTGTTTGAAAAATGTATTACCGGACACATTCGACAGCAAGTTAAAAAAACCTTGTAAAAAAGTGGCCAAGTGGGAGTCGCGCATGTTCTATGGTACGGAACCCCGTACCATCGAACATGATTTAATACTACGTACTTGTTAAATACTTTTGTGTTATTTTATTATTTGTAGCAGAAATACAAACAAAATTTCAACTGTCTACCTGTTACGGTTCATGAGATACATCCCACTGACAGACAGCCAGATGGATGGACAGACGGACGGACAGCGGAGGCTTAGTAATAGGTTCCCGTTGGCCTCTGGGTACGGAACCCCAAAAAAAATACGTTAAAAAAGTGCTGGCCCTAACTAGATTGTGAGAAATAGGCCGCAGACAACTGAGGAGAATCCTATGTCTAGGATTAGATTTGCGACAGTCTAAATTGATTGATAATGAAACAATAAATCCTTGAAAGTTCGATGACCCGGTAACACTGTGCAGTTTTGATTAAATCATACTGATTAGATTACTGTAATATTTGTTATCAAAAAAAAACTTTTATGTAATAATAATAAATAACCTTGACGGGACGGTAGACGTGTGTCGGGCATGCCACCGTCCGGGTGAGTCCATCAGACATATTATCTCTGGTTGTTTTCTTCTGGCTAACGGCGAGTACTTGCACAGGCACAACCAAGTGACCAGGATTATCCATCAGCAACTTGCTTTGAAATACAAACTTGTGGATTCTGAGTTCTCGAAAATGACCATGTTACGTTGTACTGGGATCGGTCTATCATCACTGAAAGGTCTATTGTTGCCAATAAGCCTGATATAGTAGTGATAGACCGATTAGCGCGCCGCACAATGATAATTGATGTTACCATCCCGCATGACGAGAACCTGGTGAAGACTGAGAAAGAGAAGCAAATCAAGTATCTCGACTTAGCACACGAGGTTTTCGACATGAGGAATGGTATCAGATGTCATTGTGCCCATAGTCGTTACGGCCAATGGCCTGATGGCCAAAAGCTTCGACGACCATCTGTCGAAGCTGGCGTTACGCGGTTGGATAAAGGGCCTGATGTATGTATGTATGTATGTAAATCGGGCTGGTTTCCGCAACTCCACGACTAAGCGCGTATTTTGCGTGCAGGTGGGACAAACGGCCTGATACAGAAGGCAGTACTCCTCGATACGGCTCGGATTGTAAGGCGATTCCTTTCTCTGGAGCCCTAACCACCGGTAGCTTAGACCCTGCTCCCAACTCTAGCGGACTACTATTTTTTATATTTTCAAATGTATTTTTTAAAGATATATTTTAAAATGTAACATATATGTATTTAAAAATAAATAAACGAAATAACCTTGAATTTTAGCCATATTTTTTAGATTAAATGATTTAAGTTAACAATAACTTAAAACACGTGTGCTCTCACAGACAATATGCAGATAATAAGCAGTTACAATAATATTAATACACACCTCAAGCATCATAGGTTCGTGCACGGGGTGCTGGAACATGTCTCTGTTCTCTCGCAGCCACATCACCGCGTTGTAGCAGTCCTCGCTGTAAGCTCGCAGGACTTCCAAACGTTTATTGTCTACGTCTTCTAGATTACGTATTCTGGAAAAAAAATGTCATATTACAACACGGGTGAGCCTTAACCCACGGTATGCCTGGTAGAGTCTGTCAGACCCACCCTGTTACTTTAACCGTTCATTCAAATATGATGTTTCTGCGCCACCACACTCAGTGGCTGAACATTGTCAACCAACTGAAGCCTTATGGCCACTAATTTAGTCCGGAGTCAACTGGGATGGTGGAAAAACACAAAACACCCCGAGCGCCGGTGTCAAATCCAGAGGTTATTCCTTACACCTCTGCCTACACCCGTTGGTGGGAGTGACAAGGACTGATTGTTATAGCATTATCTACGGTCTTTGTCTTGTGCCTTCTATTGTCTACAGTTTTGTTGCTTTTGTTTTTTTTTCACATAATTGTTAAAAAGCCTGTTTTTGCTAAAAGCATAACCTTCAATTATTATTTATTAATTTATTTAGTTAATATGGTTGATTTGTTTTTTTTTTTCATTTTTATCCCTATATTTACCCCTAGTACAGATATAAGTATGTTTAGATACACCAGTTACCACAACTAGTACGAAATATAGTCACTTTAAATTAGGGTCTAACAGACCCACCAGGCATACCGCGTTACATTTTCCACCAGGCATACCGAGGGTTAAGGGACAGGCACAGATGGCACTATACAAGTAGTACACCTACATTTCATCAGTTATACTTAAGTCCTTAATCTTTTCGGGGGTAAGTCTTTAATCATCAACTGGGTACCGTGACACATTCAGTCTCACGGTTGATACTGAGAAAAACCCGAAAAAATTCACCCGATCGAAACCAAGACCCTGTATGTCTACCATGAGTTTTATCAATCTACTAGTTGACCCACGCTACTTCGTCTGCTCCGCTCCTATCGGTCTTAGCGTGATGATATATAGCCTATAGCCTTCCTCGATAAATGGGCTATCTAACACTGAAAGAATTTTTCAAATCGGACCAGTAGTTCCTGAGATTAGCGCGTTCAAGCGAACAAACAAACAAACTCTTCAGCTTTATATATTAGTACTAGTTGACCCCCGCAACTTCGTCTGCGTCCCAGTTTTCATAACTGCTCCGCTCCTATTGGTCTTAGCGTGATTATATATAGCCTATAGCCTTCCTCGATAAATGGGATATCCAACACTGAAAGATTTTTTTAAATCGGACCAGTAGTTCCTGAGATTAGCGCGTTCAAGCGAACAAACAAATAAACTCTTCAGCTTTATATATTAGTATAGATAGAAGATATATAAATACTCGCTAGCGACTGTAGTTAAAAATATCTATGAAAACTTTTAAAAAACAAGTTACTAATTTATTTTTTAGTTGATAACTAAAGTTTTACTTGCAACTTGCTTACTTGTTAGTTAACAACTTAAACAAGTAAATTAGAAACTTGTTTTTAAAAGTTTTCATAATTTTTTTAACTACAGTCGCTAGCGAGTATAGATTGATAAAACTCATGGTAGACGTACTGTTTAGTAGGGACCATTTGAGACCCATCGAATCAATAAGACAATAAGATAAAATTATATTTTAATTATTATTAGTAATTATTTGTATATTTTTTAGTTTACGATTTCCTAATGTATTTTGATTTTGGTGTACAATGAAGTATAAATAAATAAATAAATAAATGTTCAGCTCACGAAGCGGTAGGCTACTAGCGAGACCACAAGGGTTGGTTCGAGGGGGCTCAGAAAAAGAATAACTGAAAGGATTTGGGGTAGGCCTTTGCCCACAGTGACACAGTATAGGCTGAATAAAAAACTAGCCAAGTGCGAGTCGGAATCGCTTGTAAGGGCTGCTAAATATTTTTTTTTTTTAGAACATGTTGTTTTCACACTATAGACTTCTTTTTTTTAGGTTCTTTGGTTTTCCTGTAATCTTTAGGTAAAGATCTGTTATCTCCATTTTTTTTCAAAATTGTGGTCATTTTAGGTCTAATTTCTTGAATAATTTCAAAACTATTTATTTTATAATTATGAAATAAATATACTTAAAACCCTCACAGTAAGCTGTTTCACGTCACACGATAGTTTGAAAAACTTTTTTTTAAATTAGAAAATTAAAAAAAAAGTTAAAAACCCCCAAAAGTGACCCCCATACTCAAAATTTATTTATTTACGTAACGTCCCCTGTTTGGGTCACAGAAGTCCATATGTATAACAATTTCAACAGAATCGGTCCAGTAGATCCGGCGAAAACTGGCTGACAGACGGACGGAAAGACAGACCGACAGACAGACACCCCAGTGATTCTATAAGGGTTCCATTCCGTTTTTTACGGATGTTCGGAACCCTAAAAATAGCAAAAATCGCAAAACATTAAACTATCTACTCTATTGCCAACATGGGTACAGTGGTACCCAACTGATAAGGCGCGTCGTGAATCTTCGTTCGCACAGAAAAGAAAGTATGGCCCCGAAGATTAACGAAAGAAAGCAAACTTAAAATCAACCTTATTTCACTACTATAGACGGAACTAACAGCAGCAGTGTATTATGAACCTTCATAATGCACTTCTGCTGTTAGTTCCGTCTCACTCGCGTCACGTGCATGGCACGCGCGCTAACATGGCGGCAGCTGCCGACCAATAGCGGTACAGGAACAAGAAGCGCGGTGCGTGGAGTGTGCCGATTGGTCAATAGCATTTCCCGCGCTTTGAAAATTCATCTGCGCAGGTATATCAGTAAGCCATATCAGTTGGGTACAACTGTACATATATTTTAATGTTTTATATTCATTTGTTTATTCATCTACCTCTGCATAACGACATCAACGTATTTTAAGTCACTGTCATTAGCAATCAAATAAAAATCGACCTTATTGTCACACCTCCTAAGTTAATTTTCGGTTCAAAGGTTACAAAATTCTTTAATTTTGTTTAAAACTCACCTGTTCTGATAGAGTCTGATCTGGGGCAAGACGTTGTTCTCCAGATCGTACTGAACCTCCAACTTCTGCTTCTTCAAGTTGTCTATGGCTGCGTTCGTTTTAGTTAGAGGCTTGTGTATTTCTGCCAAGTCCATTTTCACTTTCGCTTCTGTGGATTTAATAAAAATGTAAACAGTCAATGGGTAGAGGAGCTCGTGGCTAAATAAAAATATCCACATGGACTCAAGGTTAAGCAACGCTTGCTGCTGTCGGTATGTGGATGGTTGACCATCTTAAGGCTAGTATACATGCCAATGACCTTGTGCATATAAACGGAGATAACTACTCCTCTACGCGCCACTCCGCTACCCGCATTTTTAATATATTATAAAATAATAAGACATATTTTCAAAATGTAACAAAACCAAATTATTTTCGTTTGTATTGCAAAGCAATAGATATTTTTTTTTACTTTTGTTTAAAAATTAAGGAGTAAAATCGTTTCATCTCAATGATTTGGAGGTCATCAGGTGATTTTTTTTCCAATCATGAGATACCAATACATAAATTCTGGCTAAACCAAATTACGTATCATATCATGTAGATTACTACCTATGCTATATTATAATTTATACTTTTTCAGATGTAATTCTCAGTAAATGCCGACGAAAAGTTGCTTCATCTGCACGCTGTTTTCAAGCATTTCTCGAGAGAGCAGCCTTAATGGCTCATTTACATAAGGTCGGTTTGACCGATTCGGTTGCAGGCCACCGACTAGTATAAATGAGTTTTCGGTAAGCCGTAATCGACCACAGACCGTATTCGGTCACCAACTAGTGTAAACAGGTTTTCGATTAGCCGGCCGCAGACCGTTTTCGGTGACTAAACACGGCTGTTTTGAAATACGCCACTCATTGTTCGGCTGAATGCGGTTGCCGAATCCGGTAAACCCACAAATTAAACAGGTCACCGTATCCGGTGACCAACTTAATATAAACAGCCCAATTCGATTAATCAATTTGGTTAAACCAAAAGCAGTCGGGGGGTAACACACAGTGGGGCAAACGAAAAAAAAAAACAATTAATTATCACATTAATATCTATCTGTAACCATGCCAAATTACAGCTTCGTAGCATCAGTAGTCTCTGGGTAAAACCGAGGACGAGCAGACCGACATTGCGAAACTATAAGGGTTAAGCTACCATACTACTATTGCAAGAACTTTTGTAACAATATTTATTTGCACATAAATCTTTGACTTTGACCTCCTGGTTTTACTACGGAACCCTAAAAAAAGATAAACTTAGACATGAACTCACCATCTCCCACTTTCTCAACTAATCTGCTCTTATCCGTAACCAATTTCTCTAGCTTAGCCTTAGCCTCCTGTAGCTCCCTCTCTCTGTTTCTGTATCGTTCTAACTTCTCTTGGAACGAGCCTTCAATCTCCTTCAGCTTGAACTCTTGAGTGCGAACCGAGTTAATGGTTTCTTTAGCTTGGTCTTTGAGAGCGTAGACTTTTCGGTTCTGTCAGGCAAAAATAAGATTTTAGTATGGAAAAAAAATCCTTATAAAAAACTTTACAAAAAATGTAACCGACTTCCAAAACAAAACACTACAAAGTATAAAATAACTTTAATTTCGGAAGTCGGTGTTTTTGGTTATTTCGTTTCCACCACCTTTTTTAGAAGTCGGTTAAAAAGGAAATATATCAATACACTAGTTGACCCGCGCAACTTCGTCTACTCCGCTCCTATTGGTGTTAGCGTGATGATATATAGCCTATAGCCTTCCTCGATAAATGGGCTATCTAACACTGAAAGAATTTTTCAAATCAAGCGTTCAAGCAAAGAAACAAACAAACAAACTCTTCAGCTTTATATATTAGTATAGATACAGGGTTATTTGGAAAATACCAGCAACCTCTTAGGCAGTGAAAGTACACATGATTATAAACAACTTTTACTTTGAGAACAACCCCGCAAGCTCGAAAAAAAAATTAGCTGTTTCATACAAAATGCAATATTTAGCGAATGAAAATGTATGAAACAGCTGATTTTTTTATCGAGTTTTCAGGGTTGGTCTAAAAGAAAAAGTTGTTTATAATCATGCGTACTTTTACTGCCTAAGAGGTTGCTGGTGTTTTACAAATAACCCTGTATATACAATATGAAACTCTTCCTTTACTGAGTGACTGACAGACAACAAACTGCCGAAAGGTCGTAGAAAGCTGAAATGGCATATAGGTTCCTTGGGGAGTGTAGGGAAGCAGTAAGAAGATTTTCTGAAATTCCTATACGAAGTCGCAGGTACAAACTAGTAGTAAATATAATTATGGATACGGAGGAATAATATGAATGGTTTCCCAATTACTTGCGAGTCGCCTATAAGACATTGATTCGGCACACATTTTTTTATTTTTTTTTCTTCTCATTTAACATGCGTTCGTTATCTTAATACTCCGATGTCACATCGTGGACAATAGTGTGGGTTATACGTTTCTTCGACTGTAATATTATAACTACTTTTTTTGCAAATGCTGTAATGTATAACTGTTTTTTGTCCAAAATAAATAAAATAAAATACAAAGGCAGTATTTTTAGGGTTCCCCACGTGCTAATGAAAAACTAAAGCATTTTTTTTTTAAATGAACTATGCCCAACACTAGGAATTTCTCCTGTATCGTTGGTGCGTTTATAAACATACACACAAACAACACATACACAAACAGCCAGACCCGGAAAAACTATCTGTAGACCATACAAATATTTGTTCCGTGCGGGAATCGAACCCGCGACACGCAGCACAGCAGTCAATCACTCAACCACTGCGCCAACCGTGTCGTCAAATTATAAGATCACTTGTCTTGTCTGTCAAAGCCAATTTGCTCCGAATGTTTGGAACACATATGAACTTTCATGATCCTAACAAGGACGCGTAACGAAAATAAAAAAAAAATCGTGTTGGAGTCACACTTGGGGGACAAATGGGATAGAACATTTCTGGCACAGCACCCCCGCTGCCATTTTGATCTTTATCAGTTGCGGCACACGATATAACGAGCACAATATGGGTAGAGGACACTCCAACAAACAAAACATGTTAGGAACATGGTGCCCTAAAGTGTCAAGTTGCCGAGATATTTGAAGGTAAAGTCGGCATGTGAGAAAACTTTACAAAAAAATATAACCGACTTCCAAACAAAACACTACAAAGTATAAAATAATCTTAATTTCGGAAGTCGGTGTTTTTGGTTTTATTTCTTTGTTTTTTAACACCGACTTCCGAAATTAAGATTTTTTTATACTTTGTAGTGTTTTGTTTGGAAGTCGGTTATATTTTTTTGTAAAAAGTTTTTCACTTTTAAGTGGACGACATCTTCGTCTACGCAAAAATTGAAATAAGCAAAAATGTCAAATCATTAAATAAAAACTACTGAACCAAACTGTATCAAATTTTTACGGCACCAAATGGCAAGTATACCGCATCGAACTAAAAAAGAATCACAAAAATCGGATCAGAAACCTCGGAGTAATCGGCGTATATACATAAAAAAACACACACCGAATTGAGCACCTCCTCCTTTTTCGGAAGCCGGTTAAAAATGTATGAAAATATTAAATCAAAGTACTTACAGCAGCCAATTTCTGTTGCTCCATCTTCCCTATATTGTTTTTGGCGGTAGCTATAACCTTTTCCAACGGCTCCACTTTACTTTTATGGCTCTTCACAATATTTATTGCTTCTTTTTTGTCGTTGGAGTACTCCACCACTTTCTCCCTTAAGTCCTGGTACTCGAGCCAAAGTTTTTTCTTCTCACATATGTCAATTTGTTTCTCTATCTCTTTTCTTTGTTTCATTGCGTCTATTATTAGTTTTGACCTGCAAAAATGAATTGATTATCCCTTATTTATTTAAGCAAACCAACTAAATACACACAAAGACATTCACAGCACATATCATTTACAAATACAATAGCATTGCATGCATCTGTATTAAAGGTAAGCACAACATTTTATTCAAATTTCATCTACAATCGACAATAATGACAATGGTTCATGATAATAAAATTTAATTAAAAAATTAGAATGAAACAAAATTAAAATAGAATTTGGAATGTCATGGATATATCAATTATCATCCTTACTAATCCTTACTTATAATATTATAAATGCGAAAGTAACTCTGTCTGTCGCACTTTCAAGGCAAAACTACAGAACCGATTTAAATGAAATTTGGTACACAGATACTCTAGAGCCTGAGAAAGGACATAGGCTACTTTTTATCCCGGGAGTATGTTCCCTAGGGACCACGCGGGTGTAGCCGCTGGCAGAAGCTAGTAGTTTATAATCAAAGCCAAAGCTCGTGGCTAAATAAAAACAACCGCACAGGTCGATCTTCAAGGTTAAGCAACGCTTGCCGAGGATAGTCTGTGGATGGGGTAACCATCTTAATACACCGAGTTTCCTCCGTGCCTCGGAACACACGTTAAGCTGTTGGTCCCGGCTGTCATTTGGAGATCTTTGGCAGCCGTTACGGGTAGTCAGAAGCCAGAAAAACTGACACAAGTCTTGCCAAGGAATACCGTGTTACCCAGTTTATGGGTTGTGGAGGTCTGGTAGGCAGCCGCTCCACGTAAAATACTGGTATTCAACTGAATCCGGTTTGACTGGAAGCCGACCCCAATATAGTTGGGAATAGGCTAGGCAGATGATGAATCAAAGCCAAGGCTCGATTTATTGTCTCGGTCAGATAATATGGGAGTATCAACCAATTACTCCCATATTATCTGATCGAGACGCAACGTTGGCGCGGCCACCCACAAGGTGGACCGATGACCTGGTGAAGGTCTCGGGTAGCCGATGGATGCGAGACGCGCAGGACCGGTCGTTGTGGCGACGCTTGGGGGAGGCCTATGTCCAGCAGTGGACGTCTTTCGGCTCATATGATGATGATGATCAAACAATTTGTCTGCCTTTAAAGAAAGCAGTTAATTTTGACTTGAAGTCCTTATCTGCTTAGCCTTTTCCCAACTATGTTGGTATCGGCTTCCAGTCTAGCCAGATGCGGCTGAATACCAGTTTATTACATGGAGCGACTGCGACCTGACCTCCATAACTCAGATACTGGGTAATACGGTAATTTCTGGCGTCTGACTACTTTACTATGATTATTCTTGATGACATGAGGGACGGGAACGTTTAAATGGTGATTACGACAGCAATATTTACTTCCTTTTTTGTTTGCAAATTTTAATAGATTTTAATTTGACATAATTATGGCTAGTTAGTTGTTTTTACTCCCACGCGATGTTTAGTAAGAAATAACAGAAGTGGGGGAAATCGGTCTCGCGCGAGTAAAAACTATACCAATGTTTACGTAAGCATAGGAGGGAGGGGTAAGAGCTTTGATTACTATCGCTGACAAGGGGTTTAAAAATTACTAAAAATTCTGCTTACGTAACGTTACTTGAACGGCTTAACGACTGTCAAAGATCTAAAAATGACAGTTAGGACCAACGGCTTAGCGAGCTTTTCGAGGTACGATAGTCTGTGTGTAATGAAGTGAATGTCAGAAATTTTCTCAAGGGAACATACACCCATGATAAAAGATCTGCAGGTCTAAAAATGCTACTTTAGCAGAATCAGAAAGCACATCACGCTACCCGTCACTATCAAATTTTCCCAATCAACCTTGAACCTAATGCGAAGTCCGATTTGACAGTTGAGTAGAGAGGGATAGAAGTTTGCTTTACCACTAAGTGCGAAAAAGATTTATTTTTATGTCTCTTTCATACTTACTAGTAAAGCAATGTTGTATCCTGCTGTCAGACTCGGACTCTTATATTTTGGCGACTTTAGCGATAAAGATGAAAATGAAATTTGACAAATTGTTGTCTGGTTAATATCCGTCCATAATAGCAATGATCCATGATGTCCATGATAGCAAGCAGGCTAGATTGTGCGTTTGTGAACCACTGTTCCAGGGTATCAGCTGGGCCTGTCACCTTGCAGCAGTGATGTCGCAAACTGTTTTGGTTTTTGTGTCGTGTTGTTTTATTTTGTGTTTTACTAACATAGTTTTTAAGTATATTTTTACTAACACTATGAGTCTTGTTACTTGAAATAAATGTAAATTATTAATATTATGATTCAGTAAAATAAGATACCTCTCATTCAGCCGGATGGCTTCCTCCATAACCTGGGCATTCGTCTGCAGCTTACTGGACAATCCCCTTTGCTGCGACCTGCACTGGATGAGCTCGTCTAACTGAGCCACACTCTCCTGCCCGCCCACCGCTGAGAGTGTACTGCGCAATAGTTGCTGGGGATCCATCTTCGAAAAGTCTTGGACTCGATCTTGAGGTAAAAGCTGGCACAGGTTGTCTACCTAAAGGGTTTAAAGATATTTGTCAGAAGTCGCTATCGTTGTTATGTTATTCTTCTCTTTTTTATTAACCGACGAAAAAACGGAGGAGGTTCTCAAGTCGACGCGTATATATTTTTTATGTATGAACACGCATAACTTTTTATAGAGTAGTCCGATTTTGATAATTCTTTTATTATTGAAAAGGGTATAACTCGAGGGTGGTCCCATATAAATTTGTAAAAATAATCCTATTTTAAAAGTAATCAAAAATGAAGCATGTATTAATTAGTAGATTATAGCCACAATAAAAGTATAAAATAAATACTTTTTAACAAAAAAAGAAACCTCCGAACAAACTGAAAAGCAAAACTTTTTCAAAAAATAACATTAGGTAATTTCGGAAAAAGGTGAAAAAGGTTTATCATTTTTTGCTTTTCAATTTTTTTGGTGGTTTAATTTTTTTGTTAAAAAGTATTTTTAGGGTTCCCCGAAGGGTAACCAATGGAACCCTATTACTAAGCCTTCGCTGTCCGTGATCTGTCAGCGGGCTGTATCTCAAGAACCGTAATAGGTGCACAGTTGAAATTTTCAGTGTTTATTTCAAATAAACCAGTTACAGGCACTTTTGAATAGTCAAGGTCTGTCAGTCAAATAGATGAAGCTAATCTGCCGTTTATTTCTATTGTCGCTATGACTACAAATAATACAAACTAAATTAAAGGGCTCCCATACAATAAATTAAAAATTAATAAATTATTATTGTAACTGTGTCCCAAAAAATGTGCTAGTGAATATGTCGTTGGAGTGCCATAATTAATTAAATAAATAAATAAATGTGTTTTATTCGGTTATTTGGTACGGAACCCTTTGTGTGAGAGTCCTACTCGCACATGGCCGGATTTTACAAGGTATGTCTCACTTTCTCACCAAGATTCTTTGAGGGCACGTTATTACCCATCCTAACATAAAAAATATTTCCGTTACTGACTGATTGAGTGACTGACAGACAAAGCACAGCCGAAACTGCTGGTTGTAGAAAGCTGAAATTTGGCATGCAGGGTTCTTGGGGAGTGTAGGGTAAGAGAGAATTTTCCTACGGGAACGGGAAATAACGGGATATGCGCGTACTAGCAAAGCTAGCTTTATATAAAATAGCTGGATCACTAGAAGTTGGCTATTCCTGTCATATACATAGATGCATACATATGCATGTATTTACCTACATTGGTAGATACGGTCCGCTTTGCATCCTTATTGATAAGACGAGTGAGCAATACGTTACATAAGTTAGCATAAGATTAAGGCTCTGTACACAGTGTTGTGTCGATTTCCTATACTAATCATCAATATACATAAAACTAGCTTCTGCCAGCGGCTTCGTGGTCCTTAGGGAACATAATCCCTGGATAAAAAGCCTATGTCTTTTCTCAGGCTCTAGACTATCTGTATACCAAATTTCAATTAAATCGGTTCAGTAGTTTTGGCGTGAAAGCGCGACAGACAGACAGACAGAGTTACTTTCGCATTTATAATATTACTAGCTTCTGTCAGCGGCTTCGCCCGCGTAGTCCCTAGGGAACTTACTTCCGTGATAAAAAGTAGCCTATGTCCTTTCTCAGGCTCTAGACTATCTGAGTACCTCTTCGCCGAAACTACATGAAATTTAAATCGGTTCAGTAGTTTCGGCGTGAAAGCGCGACAGACAGAGTTACTTTCGCATTTATAATATTAGTAAGTAAATAATATTATTATAGTAAGGATTCTTCCGTTACTGTGTGAATGAGTGACTAACAGACAACGCACAGCGAAAAAACTAGTCGTAGAAAGCTGTAATTTAGCATGTAGGTTCTATGTAGAGTGTAGGGGAGCACTAAGATGGGATTTCCCGAAATTACTACGGGAACATGAAAAAACAGGATATGCGCGTAGTACGTCGCAGCCAAAAACTCTACAAACGAGTACAATTAGTCGTCGAACGCAAAAAAAAACGCTACAACGTACCTAGTGTGAGTGTGAACGGTGCCTTAGTTGTTACAATGAAGTGACCATTGAGTTTGATAAAATTGTCGTTTGTTATTAAACTATAAAACAATGCGAGTAAGTTCCTATATGACGCCATCCACTTAGAAACAATAACAATATATATTATACGACCCGCCCTGTTTAGAACGATTTCTAAGACTTGAAAAAACTGGCCAAGTGCGAGCCGGAACTAAAAAAAAAAAAACGTTTCTTGAATGGGAATCCCGTTAATTTTTAACTTAATTTAATTATTTGTTGTTACAGCGGCAATAGAAATACACACTCGGTGAAAATTTCAACTGTCTACCTATAACGATTCTTGAGATACAGCCCGCTGACAGACGGACGGACGGACGGACAGTGGAAGCTTAGTAAGTAGTTGGGTTCCGTTGGTTACCCTTCGGGTACGGAACCCTAAAAACACAGATTTACTAGATATAGCTCGCGGCTTCGATCGCGTTAATGTACCGTTTAACCGAGTCCAGAGCCCCATCTATGTCAGTATCAAAATTCTTCAAAATCAGCAATGACAGGGATAGAGTATTCCCTATTAAATTAATTCATTATCATCATCATCATCATATCAGCCGAAAGACGTCCACTGTTAGACGGCGGCCTCCCCGCGCGTGTCGCCACAACAACCGGTCCTGCGCGTCTCGCAGCCATCGGCTACCCGCGACCTTCATCGATCCACCTTGTGGGAGGCCTTCCAACGCTGCGTCTTTCGGTACGCGGTCGCCACTCCAGAACTTTTCGGCCACATCGACCATCTGTTTATTTATTTACTAGCTGACCCGCGCAACTTCGTCTGCGTCACAATTTTCATTACCGCTCCGCTCCTATTGGTCTTAGCGTGATGATATATAGCCTATAGCCTTCTTCGATAAATGGGCTATCCAACACTGAAAGAATTTTTCAAATCGGACCAGTAGTTCCTGAGATTAGCGCGTTCAAGCAAACAAACAAACTCTTCAGCTTAATATATTACTAGCTGACCCGCGCAACTTCGTCTGCGTCACAATTTTCATTACCGCTCCGCTCCTATTGGTCTTAGCGTGATGATATATAGCCTATAGCCTTCCTCGATAAATGGGCTATCCAACACTGAAACAATTTTCCAAATCGGACCAGTAGTTCCTGAGATTAGCGCGTTCAAGCAAACAAACAAACTCTTCAGCTTTATATATTACTAGCTGACCCGCGCAACTTCGTCTGCATCACAATTTTCATTACTGCTCCGCTCCTATTGGTCTTAGCGTCCTAGCGTGATGATATATAGCCTATAGCCTTCCTCGATAAATGGGCTATCTAACATTGAAAGAATTTTTCAAATCTGACCAGTAGTTCCTGAGATTAGCGCGTTCAAGGAAACTAACTCTTCAGCTTTATATATTAGTATAGAAGTATAGATTAACTTAGGGAAAACAAACAGTTACACAAAAATGTTACAATACAAGTGTATAAAAATACAAAATAACATATGTGTAACCCACGACGTAATCCACATTTTAAACACAATATTATATTAACGGCACTATACAGGGTGTAAAAGACATCGACGCACAAACGATTTCCATGGGTCCAAGACATGATTCTGGACACCCCCAAGTTGGAATTTTTCGTCGGCTTTTTCCTCATTTTTTCATTTTTTTCAGCAGTTTTTTTTTACTTTAGACTGCTCATAATCGTTATTCTGACCTAACCCAATAAGATTTTTAATAAAAAAATCATTAATTCTCCATTTTCACCAAAAAAAGCAATGTAAATAAAACTACAAATAGGTATACGCTCAGCTGTGCAAAGTTCAAACGAAAGGTCAACGCATGCCTAGTACCTGCCTGCACACTAACGAGTGTGCATGTGTGTATAGCTCATCAAAAGCGCCGCTCAAACATACCGTCTAAAGACTGCCGTCATTAGAAAATAATACGTATCACAACAAAACGAAGTAAGCGATTTCCAACATTAAAGTAATTGCTTAAAGACGCAAATCGGTTACTTCGTTTTGTGTCGCTATGTCGTATTTTCGTATAGCAGCTCACGTCTTTTGCACATGCCGCCGATGCCGACACAAGAGCCGATCTAGGTATTCTGTTGCTTTGATAGAAGAGAGCGCAAGGGGCGGCCTTAGATAGCCGACCGAGAAAATAAATCTTTTTTTTACTATTAATAGGCACACGTTACACAAACCATAATAAGGCTAAAGTTAAAATAAGTAATGTTACGATTATCTCAATTGGCTCTTGCTATACCCAATTTACGCTTTGATACATCAAAAGACAGAATGTAAAATACGGCAGCACTAAATTATGTACGTGGTGTTGAGACTTAATAATGACAAGTGATGACGCTAATTTGTTTGTTTTAATTAAATAAAATCATACTTCCATTCAGTGGCGAAATTTGTTCGCTTCGTTCGGTTTCTTGCAGCTTGGGTTCTCTTAGATCTTATCATTTTTGAAGGCGACCAAGTAACTAAATAGTTGAGATTTTCAAAAAAAAAAATCATTCAATAAATAAATAAAAACCAATGATAGATCCGCCACTGTACTGATGCACGTATGTCGGCGAAATCAAAGGAGAGTTCGAAAAGTACATTTCGTGATAGATTTTTGTTAGTATCTTGTTGATGTTGACCGCGAGCGAGTGTTCTTTTTTGCAAGATTTTGTTTTCGTAACGTTAGGAAAGATAAGTTTTGGTTTGATACCAAAACTTATTATTAATTTTCTGTGTTTGTGTGTGTTTTGTGTGTTTGATTTAAAAATGTCATCTGGACTTTTGGAATCGGTAGATTCGCCATGGCCAGTTCGCTCACTAGACTTGACATCATTAGATTTTTTTCTTTGGGGTTACGTCAAGGACAAGGTGTTTGTGTCCGAGTGTTTACGACGCTGCGTGAAGAGTGTGCTCAGGACCCAAATTTGGCAGCGGCCACTTCGAACCCAATCTGTAACCAGATTGGGGTGAGCGAGCTTAAGGTAATTTAGTAGTAGGCAGATACATTACATTATCGGATCGCAATGTACTTACAATTAACCAACGAATCCCCTTTACTGAGCCTCCTCTGTCCATCCATCCGTAGGACTAGATAATTTAAGGCTCGCATACAAGAAACGTGTTTTTTTGGGTTATGGTACAGATCCCTTTGTTTTAGAATCCGACTCTAACATGGCCGGCTTTGTTATCAATCCTTATCGGAATCGTGTTCGTGATTTGAAGAGACTAAAGTTACTAAAGAGACTAAAGTAATGTTCCACACAATGTTCTACAAGGATCCAGCGACCCATCCAAGGTGACCTTGCTTGTTGCCGTCCGTGAAGACGGCAGATACAATCCAAATTCATACAAAATTCGCGGATGGAAACCAAGCTCCCACCAAGGTCACCTTGGATTGGACATTGGATTAGGTACATCCGTGTGGAACATGCTTAAGCTTATGGCTCCTTAACTTCTGCATAAACATGTCAGTTGTTGTTGGCGAAGGGCCGATATTCGTAGGAACTTAGGTACATTCAAAGTGAGTTAGGTAGTTCATTAGTTATCTACGTTACCGGATCTCAATGTACTTCCAGCTTATTTTTTTAAATCAATCCTTATTCGAATCGTTATTTTAAGAAACTAAGCTTATGGCTCCTCTTAACTTCTTCAAAAACAAGTTCTTACCATCAGTGGGTAAGTTTTTCTGAGTGATACAAATGATTAATTTTATGTGATAGGCATTATTGTTGTTGGCGAAAGGCGATATTCGTAGGTACTTACATTCAAAGTGAGTTAGATAGTTCATTAGTTTATACCTACACGTTACGGGATCTCAATGGTAGGTACTTACAAGTTTCTTTTTTGTTATCTTATCAATCCTAATCGGAATCGTGATTCTAAGAGACTAAGCTTATGGATCCTTTTCTTCTCTTAAATTCTGCATAAACATTTTCATACCATCAGTAGGTACCGTAGGTATTTCTGAGTGATAAAATGATTTTGTGTGATTTGTTGTCGGCGATATTCGTAGGTAAGCACCTACGAGTACATTTAAAGACCGCAGCGCGCGCGGCGTCGCAGCCTTGTGTATGTGTGTGTGCAAGTAGTGTAGGTACGTATTCCGTACAACGCTCTCGCGCGTTTAGATCGCGTTGTTCACAATACATTGCGTGCTCGAAAATGACAATTTTTGTAACCGATCATTAGCGAGATTAATGACTTCCATAATTTGGTTAGTGGCATTAGGTGTAGCCTTTTCGCGAAGTTTGCGTTACGATGTCCTTTACACCCTGTATAAAGCTGTTTAGCGAACAATGTGCCCTGCCCACTGCCACTTTAGTTAGGCGATCCTTCGAGCTATGTCGGTAACGTTGGTTCTCTTGCGGTCTGGGGATATCATCATTGAAATCCATTCGTCTTAAATGAATTACTTTTACATAATTATCAAAACGCTTATGGCCTGGCAGCCATCTATACTACTTAATATACATATAAAGCTGAAGAGTTTGTTTGTTTGCTTGAACGCGCTAATCTCAGGAACTACTGATCCGATTTGAAAAATTCTTTCAGTGTTAGATAGCCCATTTATCGAGGA
Source organism: Lacanobia wlatinum (assembly GCA_947578705.1). NCBI lineage: Eukaryota > Metazoa > Arthropoda > Insecta > Lepidoptera > Noctuidae > Lacanobia > Lacanobia wlatinum. The sequence goes on along the minus strand of OX388046.1, from coordinate 17,751,932 downwards.
AGGCTATAGGATATATATCATCCCGCTAAGACCAATAGGAGCGGAGCAGTAATGAAAATTGTGACGCAGACGAAGTTGCGCGGGTCAGCTAGTGTTACCTATAAAACTCGAATTAGTATATTTGTAACTTTTACTATCTTTTGCCCTCGACTTTGCACGCGCATATCCCGTTTTTTCCCGTTCCCGTAGGAATTACGGGAAATCCTCTCTTAGTGCTCCCCTACAGTCCCCAAGGAACCTACATGCTAAATTTCAGCTTTCTACGACCAGCAGTTTCGGCTGTGCGTTGTCTGACAGTCACTCAATCAATCAGTCAGTAACAGAAGAATTTTGTATACAACCTGTAACAAAATAAACGCAATGTCTCTTAAGGGGTCATTGAACTCATCATTATGAACAACATTCACTATGGGCACAACACTGAAATCGTGAAAAAACAATTAACTCCCCCATACATTTATGTGCGCATAACTCGACAAAATGTACTGAACAGCTGATTTTTTTTGCGATTTCGGGATTGGTCCCATAGTAAAAGTTGCTCATAATGATGAGTACAATGACCCCTTAAGAGGTATTGCGTTTATTCTGTTAGACGTTGTATATTGATTGATTCATATTTTGTCATTAATTACCTACAAAAGGATCTTGATAAAAGATGATATCTAGGTACCTATAATATGGCACCATCCGCTGAACCCAATAAATATTCAGTAGGAATAATAAAAATTTAGCTCAGAACTTCTATTTGTGCCAAAAAATATTCGAATGACGTCAACATAATGATAAGAATAATATAGTGATTCAATCACACACATAAAATAGGCCTAATGCGTGGCAAAGGAATTCGGGGAACGCCACGCGGCATAGGCATATAAAGTATCTAATTAAAACATGGGTACGCCCGGTATTTCCCGAAAAAGTGTGCAGATGTTCAGGTTGGGTTTGAGTAAACATTTCGAGCATAGTAAACACTAAATCTGACCGCGTGAACTCTGTAGTCTATACCTATAACTTAGGGGCCGTTCAAGTATTACGTTACCACCAATGGGGGGTGGGGGGGTCTTTACTATGCTTATTTTTGATGACATAGGGGACGGGGCGTTTAAATGGTGATTACGTCAGCAATATTTATATCCTTTTTTGTTTGCAAATCTTAGTAGATTTTAATTCGACATAATTATGGCTAGTTAGTTGTTTTTACTCTCACGCGATGTTTAGTAAGAAATAACAGAAGTGGGGGAAGTAGGTCTCGCGCGAGTAAAAACTATACCAATGTTTACGTAAGCATAGGAGGGAAGGGTATGAGCTTTGATTACTATCGCTGACAAGGGGGCTTACGTAATACTTGAAAGACCCCTTAACAGGAACGTGAACTCATATTAGTTAGGATACTAGCTTCTGCCCGCGAAAACAACGCGTGAAAATATTTTCATAGGTTTTACTTATTTTTGAACGGAACCCTTATCTTTTTTCTAAAATAATAGTATCCTAAGTTACGCCGTACAATATTACTTATCTGCTAGTGAAAGTCCCATCGAAATCGGCCCAGGCGTTTTGGAGATTAGCCGGAATAAACATAGAGACAAGACATACATTTAATAAATCGTGTTTTTGTTATAAGTATCGTATGCATTTATTAAAAGCTATTATTTAGATTTTACAAACAAACACTTTTTTTTACTTATATAGACTAAAAAAAATATCTATGGAATGAAGAAGCTACTCGCTTTTGAAGTTTATGGTAGGGGATTCCCTGTAGCGTGGCGCGCGGCCGATATGTTTGGCGGTGACGTCAGTTTCTACGTGAACGTGACCTCGATCTATTTTGAAATAGATAGCTAGAAGTCACTTTAATTTAAACCATTCAAATTGCTATTTGAATAATAACTAACATTATAAATGTGAAAGTGAGTAAGGTTACGTTTTCACACCCAAATTGCTGAGCCGAGTAGGCTCGCGTTTGACCACTATCTCACCTGTTGGTAAGCGATGATGTGGTCGAAGATGGAGCACGCTTGCCTAGAAGTAACCTATTCACTCTTGACTTAAAGACACCCAGGTTGTACCTATCAGGAAACACAGATTCCTGTTATGATGAGTTTTGGTACAGAGATAGATAGGGCCGGTGGAGACGGTTACCGACTACTTTTTTATTACGAAAATCTATTCTGTATCTACCTCGACCCCTTTTCAGGTACCTATTATGTTTATTCTATTACACGTTGTATAGATTAAAAAAAAACCGGCCAAGTGCGAGTCAGACTGTTAAGAAGTGTTTTTTTTCCAGTTTATGGTAAGGAACCCCACTTGTTTTATTTTTAATTAAATTTTTATTATAAATTGTTGTTATAGCGGCAAGAGAACCAATGTTACCGACATAGCCCGAAGGGTCGCCAAACTAAAGTGGCAGTGGGCAGGGCACATTGCTCGCAGAACAGATGGTCGATGGGGACGAAAAGTTCTGAAGTGGCCACCGCGTACCGGAGGACGTAACGTTGGAAGGCCTCCCACAAGGTGGACCGATGACCTGGTGAAGGTCGCGGGTAGCCGATGGATGTGAGACGCACAGGACCGGTCGTTGTGACGACGCTTGGGGGAGGCCTATGTCATGCTCGGCGCAAATAAACGCTTTTTCTTTTTTTTTTCTTTCTTTTCTATGTCCAGCAGTGGACGTCTTTCGGCTGACATGATGATAGCGGCAATAGAAATACACAATCTGTGACAATTTCAACTTTCTACCTATTACAGTTCTTGAGATGCAGCTCGCTGACAATCAGACAGCGGAGGCTTAGTAATAGGGTTCTGTTGGTAACCTTTCGGGTACGGAACCCTAAAAAGTAGCCTACAACTAGATTTAACCCGTTGCTTCACTTGCGTTAATGTTGACGCGAGCAAATCCGCGAACAGTTAGGTATCTGTATAAATGCAATACTGTTCGTTGGTAAGAGCATCACTTCAGTACGTCTACCATGAGTTTTATCAATCTCTACTCACTAGCGACTGTAGTTAAAAAACTGGCCAAGTGCGAGTCGGACTCGCGTGCAAAGGGTTCCGAACGATTTTTTTTTTAACATGTTATTTTAACACTACAGACTTCTAATAGGTTTTCCTGTAATCTTTAGGTAAAGATCTATTATCTCCATTTATTTCAAAAGTTTAGGCTCAGCAGTTTCGGAGATAAGGGGGGGAATGGTCATTTTTCGTCTAATTTCTTGAATAACTTCAAAACCATTTATTTTAAAATTATGAAAAAATATATTTAAAACCCTCACAGTAAGTCCTTTCATTTGATATGTCACACGATATTGTTCAAAAAACTTTTTTTTTTAATTTTCTTGTTTGACCCCCAAAAGTGACCCCGGAGAAAACTGGCTGTGACAGACGGACAGACAGACAGACAGACAGACACCCGAGTGATCCTATAAGGGTTCCTTTTTTTTTCGGAACCCTAAAAATATATGAAAACCTTTAAAAAACAAGTTGTTTAACTAAAGTTTTACTTGCAGCTTGCTTGCTTGTTAGTTAACAACTTAAACAAATAAATTACTAACTTGTTTTTTTATGTTTTCATACAGTTTTTTAACTACAGTTGCTAGCGAGTATAGATTGATAAAACTCATGGTAGACGTACAGAAAGCCTGGAACGATTTGGCTAATTTGACAAAAATCAAGCAGAAAAGATTCCAGAAAAACTAGAAAAATCAGTATAAACAGACCTGTATATTCATCGACGCTATAAGTTCTTGCACTTGCTTCTCTCGCACCGACTTCCCATCAATGAACCATGATGACGAGTCATTGATATCAAACTCCCTTGTGATGATAACATTTCGATCCCCTGGATCTCGGTACAGCTCGATCTCAATTTTTGCATCCTCACAGCCGCTTCGGACGTATTCTGATATCTAGAAAGAAAATAAATTATCTTATTTTTTTATTATCTCCGCAAAGAGAAGCTCATCTATACTAATATATAAAGCTGAAGAGTTTGTTTGTTTGTTTGTTTGCTTGAACGCGCTAATCTCAGGAACTACTGGTCCGATCTGAAAAATTCTTTCAGTGTTAGATAGCCTATTTATCGAGGAAGGCTATAGGCTATATATCATCACGCTAAGACCAATAGGAGCGGAGCAGTAATGAAAATTGTGACGCAGTCGAAGTTGCGCGGGTCAGCTAGTCTATACTAATATATAAAGCTGAAGAGTTTGTTTGTTTGCTTGAACGCGTTAATCTCAGGAACTTCTGGTCCGATTTGAAAAATTCCTTCAGTCCTAGATAGCCCATTTATCGAAGAAGGCTATAGGCTATATATCATCACGCTAAGACCAAAAGGAGAGGAGAAAACGAAGTTGCGCGGGTCACAGATAAATAACAACAACCGCACGAATCGAGTTTGTTGAAAAGAGTCACCGCGGCCCTGGAACGCAAAGGGCACTAGGAGGAACACGGATGGGTTTTAGTCAGTAAGAGTCTGACACTCCCTTCTGCTTCACCCAGAGCGGGAGGAGTCATTTGATGACCTGCCATTCAAAAAAAGAATTGGGAAAAGACTTTATCTACTTTAAGACAGTTAGGTTTAATAATAAGAATTTTAAGAATGGGATTACCTGATTTTTTTTTTTCATTTGTTAACTCATGCAATATTTAAAGCTTTATTATTTACTAGCTTCTGCCAGCGGTTTCGCCCGCGTGGTCCCTAGGGAACATACTCCCGGGATTAAAAGTAGCCTATGTCCTTTCTCAGGCTCTAGACTATCTGTGTACCAAATTTCATTTAACTTGGTTCAGTAGTTTTGGCGTGAAAGCGCGACAGACAGACAGACAGACAGAGTTACTTTCGCATTTATAAAATTAAGAAAGGATAAGGACTAGCTTCTGCCAGCGGCTTCGCCCGCATGGTCCCTAGGGAACATACTCCCGGGATAAAAAGTAGCCTATGTCCTTTCTCAGGCTCTAGATTATCTCAGTACCAAATTTAAATCGGGTCATAAGTTTTGGCCTGAAAGCGCGACAGACAGATAGAGTTATTTTCGCATTTATGATATTAGTAAGGAGTAAGGATATGTGCTGGAGTTATTATTCATATAATATATCATGCAAAATTGTTATTTGACAAAATTATTACCCCTTAAAAACTCACACACACACAAACAAACACACACACACACACCAAAAACACTCCATCACAAATATATGATTATATACACCAAAACTTGTTCCCTATAACTCATAGCTCCTTCACTACACTCATGTTCTCACATGTTACAATGTTATGAAATGGGGGGCCTGGAGATCTACAGGCCTCGGCTAAGTTTAGACTACAGATCTTCCACAAATTACGAATTTCTTGTCAATCTTTCTTGTCGACTATAGTATTACTTGATGTAATTTGTGGAGACGAAATAAAGTTTTTTATTTACTTATTTTTAATAAATGAAGAGGCAGATTTATTGAGTATCAACTTATCAAGACACATTCATAGAGCTGTTATACAAGAATAATATATAGCGATGATAAATTCGCTCATGAATGTCATGCCTTAATGAGTAGAACACACTTACCTTCTTAGCTCTTCCGATAACACTGGTCTTCCCACACAACCCAAGGATGATGGCACAAACAAAGGTGGACTTTCCCGTGCCATTGGGTCCAATAATCAAGTTTAAAGATGAACTAGGATACAGCTCTACCTTTTTGTAAGTTCTGCAATACAAAAAAAAAATACAAATGTTAATATAGGAAGAAACAGCAAGGCTAACTCAGTAGAGTATTTCTTTTTGTTTTTCTTCCGGCCTCATGTTGTCTAAATTATCAAGAAAGATTGTGTGAAAGTGTTTTTTTCTTCTTTTCTTGCTAAATTACAAAGTCTAGAAAAAAAATGTAGAATACTAGCTTCTGCCAGCGGCTTCGCCCGCATGATCCCTGGGGAACATACTCCCCGGGTAAAAAGTAGCCTATGTCCTTTCTCAGGCTCTAGACTATCTGTGTACCAAATTTCATTTAAATCGGTTCAGTAGTTTTGGCGTGAAAGCGCGACATACAGACAGACAGACAGAGTTACTTTCGCATTTATAACATTATATAAAATATATAAAAATAAATAAATAAATATTAATATTATTTAGGAAATTAAGGAAGGAAGGATAGGTTGGAAAGGAAATATCAATTCAAGAGGGGGGATTTTTTATGGCAGATTTTGTTCTTTGAAACATGAGCTACTTATAGTTTACAATAAAAAATATTTTTTACAGGTTACACAAGGTTCATAAGTATTCAATCTACACTCTCGAGTCAGCCCAAAATACATACCTTACACACAAGGCTACATCTGTAAACATAGATCAAGAATTCAAAACATCTCTAAAATTAAATACATATCGAGTTACAAGGTAAACAATTCCAATTCAGAATGAACTAGCTTTTGCCCTGACTTTGTACGTGCATATCCTGTTTTTTCCCGTTCCCGTAGGAATTTCAGGAAATTTTCTCTGTTTAAGTGTCCCCTACACTCGAGAAACCTATATGCCAAAATTCATTTTTCTATGACCTGTAGTTTAGGCTATGTGTTGTCTGTCAGTCACTGACTCAGTAACGCTAGAGTTTTATACATATTTTCTGACTAGCTTCTGCCAGCGGCTTCGCCCGCGTGTTCCCTAGGGAACATACTCCCGGGATAAAATGTGGCCTATGTCCTTTCTCAGACTTTAGACTATCTGTGTACCAAATTTCATTTAAATCGGTTCAGTAGTTTTGGCGTGAAAGCGCGACAGACAGAGTTACTTTTGCATTTATAATATTAGGAAGGATTTTTTTAATAGAATAGATCAATGAACATTGATTGATTGATTACAAAATATTTGTGCCTGACACACAACTCTAAGTACCTAAACTGTATGCTAACCTGCCCCAAAAATAAAACTATGACTAACTAAACTGCTTTTATCAATTGTTTAGGTTAAACAACTCATCACCTCATCACTGAAACATTTGTGTGTGAACTTTGACATAAGTATGAGATTAGACATGGTGTTGAACAAGTTTCTAAGTTTTTGTAAAAAGAATTCAAGTTTTAGAGTATTTGTGCATCTACTTTTATTTACTAGCGAACCAGTGCAACTTTGTTTATGACACATTTTTCATTCATGTTCTGCTCCTATTGGTTGTGGCGTGATGTTAGCAGCCTATAGCCATCCTCTGCACTGCAGAGATGTCCTTAATACTACTGATAACATCAGTGGCCCTTCAAGATATGTTAATCTTTTCAACCATGTCTTTAGGTAGATTTTCAAAACATAAATTAACCTTGTCGCTTTTGCTTGGTGCAAATAAACACTTTTACTTTCTTTTTTTCTTTCTTTCTTTGGTGGCTGATGGGACGGCAAAAGAATTGTAATGCATAATGAGTAAAATCCATCTTAATTACCTACCAATAGCTAATCTTATACATTTCTTTCTTAAATTGGTCTGTTTCATTTATTTATTTAATACTTCATACACACAAAATGGTACACAGGTGCTGCCTCAGGCGTTTTCTACCAGTCAACCTTTGGGTGATGCAGAGACAATTAGTGGTAGGTACAATGTTGAATGGATTGTCTATTGTCTAGGTAAAATAGAGTACTCAAGTAGTTTTCAGTTGGACCAACAGAGTTAGCTCAAGAAATGCTTAATTGAGAACAAAATTCAGAGTACAGTGGCCATTTGAAACTACTGGAAATTAAATTTTAAAATTCAATTTGGTTGGAACAGTCACAATTTTTGTTAAATGATAAGATGAGGTTTATTTCCACAAATCTCTTTATTTTAACATACTTTTAAGTGTATAACAGATATATAATATTCTGAAACTAGAGAAGGTTGGTACTTTTTATCTCATTAGCTAAGAATACTACATAGAGAAGAAACACTGAAACGAATTCAGACGCTGCACTCTTTTTTACTGCCCAGACATTGTCACGGTCAGAATGACCATGACAATTAGTGTCTGATAGGGTCTTTTGAGGAAAGAACCTCACAAATTTGAGTGGACTAATTGTCCATTTAGTGCATGCATATATGTGATTAACTTCTATTTTCAGAATTTTATATTAATTGCTGCATAACTCGGTTCGAATAACGGCTCGGTTCGGCCTTCATACCTTTTCTATCAATCTTAACGTACTTTAAATGACTAACTCTTTAAAAGCGGACTAGATAAGCCCAAAACAAAACACTTAACTACAAACTTGTCGTGACATGTCTCATCGTAAAATGGTAATTAAACTTTTATTAAAGAATAATCGACAACATCAACTCAAAATGCAACTCAAATCACAGTAATTTAAAGAAGCTACACACAAAACCAATTTGTATCTATTAAAATTTCAAATCTCATACAAGGATTGCGCGCGAAAAGTATACTTACACAAAGTTTACAAGGTCTATCCTGTAAATACAGCCGGCTTTTATGCCTTCCGTATTGAATACTTTAGATTTCGACATTTCACACTTTTATAATCATCACTATTGAAATAACAATCACGCAACTTCACGTACACAAATCTTTTGTAAAGAAAACGTTTGGGATTCAGAATAAATTTGGCATCACTTGCTTACTGCCCTTGAAAGTCACTGTCACAATGACAGAAGTAGTGATGCGAAAGAGAAAAAACTAAAAGTAAAGGTAGAAACATATTATCGGATGCGTCCATAAGCAGCGACTTATGGACGCGACTTAGAGGTATCTGTATAATGAATGTACATTGAACTGTACACACTATCGGAATTCATCCGCGGACGCAACCTTGGGCTGACCTTGAGCGTTTGGACGTCCGATAGAAATCTGGCTCGCTGGATGTTTTTGTCAGTCGAAAATGTCCGCGGACAGTGTGCACGGGGTGCGGGACGCGTCCGTGCGTCAGAAGGACACGGATTACGTGGAAGGTGGCACGTACATGCGAGATAAAAATTATAGGTACCAAAAAATGGAAGAAAAACTCATTGAATGTGTTCGCACTTTCACAATAAAGAATTGCTCTATAATTATAATTGTAAAGACTAAAAACATGCTTCGTTAAAACAAGCAACTTTAGCGTGCACAATTTCCGTTTATATATATATATATATTTTAGAACTCTAAATAAAAATTTTGCAAATTTTACACAATAGTTTTTTTTATCTAAATCTTAAACTAGATGATTTCCTAACGCTCAAAAAATAATTATTTAACTTGAGCTAGAGTTACAAAAAAATGTTAAACTTAAATTTGAACAAAAAAACACCGGTAGCACTCCGGGAGTGCCGGCAGAAGTGAAAACTTTAGTATTAACGTTGTGTTTAATTATAAGTACAAAAATACTATCATTTATGAGGTAGAATACAATGTTTATTTATTGCGCTATCGTACACAAATATGACAATTATTTATATATTACATTAATTTTTATCTCTTAGAAAAATCAACTTTCATCCATCATTTCGTAATTCCGTAATTTCGTATCCTTGGATACGCGTGGCACGTTGTACATAAACACAGACGGACATTCGCGCAAGCGCCCTGTGCCGCCTAAGCGGAGCAGCACACTCAGGCACGGTAGAAAGAGTGGGAGATACTAGTTCCTCTCCCTTCCCCTTGATCTTACGCTTTTTCGATCAGCATCACGTGACCCTGACGCGAGTCCGTCTTACGCTTTTTCGATCAGCATCACGTGACCCTGACGCGAGTCCGTCTTACGCTTTTTCGATCAGGTCACGTGTCCTGACGCGAGTTTAAGATTTTATACCCATTACAGAAAAAGTGCTCAACGCCGCTAAAGAAGTTTTCACTTCAAAAAAATGGATAGTTTGTGAAATAGCTGAAGTTACTGCAACGAATGCAACTTTAATTAAATTCAGATTGAATTTGGCGCGCAAGCGCCTTTCCGTTTTCCATATTTATATCTCTTGGCACTGTATGATTCTGTGTCGAATGAACAAAAAATGTATTTATTACAAGCCAGTAGCCAATGAAGGTATATATTTTTCATGTCCAGTTAGCCGACAGAAAAATAAAACCTTTTTTATGGTTAAAACTAGCGAAAGTTGTTGTTTTTCTATATTAAAATCCGCTTTCTTACTGAAGAAGAATAGTACGTAAAGACATCTAGAAAGATGTCTTTACGTGTCGCTATGTCAATAACTAAACTAGATTAGCTGGATTGGGTTATTTCAGGGCCATTACTTGTAATTAAAATATCTCTCAAAACATAGCCTCTAAAAAAATATGTAACTTTTTTGAGGCACACTTATTTACTCCCTAAATTTGGGGAGAAAACCCCTAAGTTGGGAACTCTGGCTACCTATTAGCCGATTACCGGCGCTAGAAACATATTTTCGGACGCGTCCATAAGCCACAGCTTATGGACGCAACTTAGAGGTATCTGTATAATGAATGTACATTGAACTGTACACACTAACGGACAACATCCGCGGACGCAACCTTGGGCTGTCCTTGAGCGGTCAGCCGTCCGATAGAAATCTGGATCGCTGGACGTCCGCCGACTGTACATACTGCTCAGTCGCGTCCATAAGCAGCGGCTGATGGACGCATCCGATAATATGATTCCACCTTTATGATTTCACTAAAAGTTCTGTTCTTTTCCGTTCGGCTACCTACGAGTTTCTGTTTGTGCGTTTTTTCGTTCAAACAAAAAAAACGGCCAAGAGCGAGTCGAACTCGTGCATTGAGGGTTCTATACCGTTGTATTAAACGTGAAATGTTTATATATTTTCATAGGCTTGGCCTATATTCGTGAGAGATTAACACTGCGGTGTAAATTGCAGTTTTAGATCAGCACCATCTCTTGACCAATAGTGAAACTAATGTAAATTTTTTTGATGATTTCTAAAATGAGTGTTCTATTTAGAGATATCGTTTTATTTTTCCTGTAATTTTTACATAAACTTCTATCACATAGAATTATTTCAGATTTTTCTCTATGCAAACTTCGAAGAAAAGGGGGTGTAATTTTTTTTTAATTTTTCGTCAAAAGTCGAAATCCAAGCGGCCTAAAAAAAAATATGTTTGTTTTTTGTTCACTTCATGTTTTTTGTTTTGTCTCAAAAGGAATAACTGACTATGTCAATGGTTTCAAAGTTAAAAAAAAACTTAGTGATAACTTACTTCCTGATTGACGAAGGGCACTTCATAAACCTTTTTGACGTTGTCTTTATAATAACTGACGGCATACAACGAATGGTCCGGAGGATTAGTCTCCGGGTTTGTAGTTAGCAGGCAGATGGGGCGTATGAAATCTAGAATGTTTTTTTTTTTTATAAAAACCAAGCCCTTACCGCCGACTATCATAGTGGCAAACGATTTTAATCTTAAACTTTGAAAAAAGTCGATTACGATGAGTGGTGACTGTGGTGACAGCTCGAAATGGTGCCATGGCCCTTGGAAAATGAAATTTTAAATAGTGGTCAGCGATTATGTTAGTATGGAGTCAGGTGGCATACCTTATAACAGATAGAAAGCCTGGCCATTCACTCAAGTTCATTAGCTTTTTTTTTTTACAATCAATTCATAGTCTACGAACACAGACCTAATAAATATAAACATAATGATACATACAATTTGACATTTATTTACCGATTACGTTTAGACATTTTTTTCCCCTATTATACAAACTCGGACCTAATAACATTCATAATTATAAATACAATTCTACATTTAAAATAATTTTTGAAAATTCTGAATACCTTGAAATGCTACTTAGCCGTCTTCCTCTCTCCTAATGTTTGCTGTGCCCGACAGGGTCCATATTGATCTCTAACCTTGTTATACATCTATGTTATACATATGAAACGCAATAAAGTATTGAGTAGCTTGCATATCACCCAGAGTTTTGGGGTTAAATCATTTGCAGCAGACATGAGATGGATCTTAATAGCTTTCCTTTTTACCTACCTGACTGCGGCGAAACCTAAAAAGATGGTTCAGCTTTGCACATACTCTTTATAAACCCGTGTATGGAGCTGCTTCCTTCAACCTGATCAAGCCAATATCGTGTGTTTTCTTAATAGGATCATGATTCGGATGAGGTATGATGGTCTCTATCTCGATGCTGATGGCTCCTTCAGTACAGACCTCACCGACTCCCTCCACTGGTACGCAATCCGGACCTTCATGGTTGAAGTCATAGTCTCCAAGGCTAACTTTAGTCCTACGAAATAAGTTTTTAGTATTATAGGCGGTGGTAATTGTTGGCCGAATACTGGCCACATCACCGATTTAAATCAAGTGAGATTGTCGTCCAACTGCTTTTTGTTGCCTTTTTAGGGTTCCGAAAAAAAAAAGGAACCCTTATAGGATCACTCGGGTGTCTGTCTGTCTGTCTGTCCGTCTGTCACAGCCAGTTTTCTCCGGATCCACTGGACCGATTCTGTTGAAATTTGGTACACATATGGACTTCTATGACCCAAACACGGACGCATTACATAATTTATTAAATTTTTAGTATGGGGGTCACTTTTGGGGGTCAAACTAGAAAATTAAAAAAGAAAGTTTTTTTAACAATATCGTGTGACATATCAAATCAAAGGGCTTACTGTAAGGGTTTTAATTATATTTTTTTCATAATTTTAAAATAAATGGTTTTGAAGTTATTCAAGAAATTAGACGAAAAATGACCATTCCCCCCCCTTATCTCCGAAACTACTGAGCCAAAAATTTTGAAAAAAATGGAGATAATAGATCTTTACCTAAAGATTACAGGAAAACCTATTAGAAGTCTCTAGTGTTAAAATAACATGTTAAAAAAATTAAATTCGTTCGGAACCCTTTGCACGCGAGTCCGACTCGCACTTGGCCAGTTTTTTTAATATTGTAATTTATACGCGCTGCCCATGGATTCTTGTAGATATATGCCACGCCTTGACCTCCTGAAGGGCAAGAAGATATGGCGTTAGAATAGTAAAAGACACAGATCCAACACGACCAGAGAGAGATCTGGCACAGGGCCAACGGCTTCAACTTCCAAATATCCAAATATCGGGCTGTCACCATGCTGTCACAGAGAAATTCCTAGTGGAAAAAACCAATGACACTTTTGCCCCACCTGAGAATCGTACACAGGACCCCAAGATCAGAAGTCGCGACTACGAGACAAAGCAGTTACAAACAAAACAACGACAAAATTGGAGTTTTTAGTTAGTTGCGCTCCGGTGCGTGGGTTATACGGTTATACCACCCACGAGTCGGTCTTCACTTCACTACATCAACGTAATATACAGATTTCCGAGACACTGGGGAAGTGCTTCACTTCTGAAATCTGTTGGTTCCAGCTATCACATGTTGATCTTTGACAGTCGTAAAATATAACTGATACCGTGGTCGAGTGGTTTAGGCGTTTGCCTTGTGAAGTTGTGACCGTGAGTTCGATTCTCACGGGAAGCATACTTTGTAAAGTTGTTTTCCAGTTTGGCTAGGACTGGCATTGCAGGATTGAATTACCTGATTGTCTGTTAAAAGAAATGATTCCGTGCTTCGGAAGGCACATATAAGCCGATGGTCCCGGCTGCCAATGGCGGTCGACTAATAAACCATGTCAGAGGCCCTTGAGGTGGTTTAGAAACTCTGACACTGGGGAGTGTGGGTCGTTAGACCTTACTGATACGTGATATAGTGACGGGCTGGGCGATTTGGGGGACTGTCTTCATGTAAATTTTGACGTTCAAAAAGTGCTGATTTTCAGCCTAGTTTGAATAAATGCCTTTTGATTTTTGATTTTGATAGCGACGGGGCGCTCAAGTACGTAGCGGTGGAAAGGGCGGAGGTCTTCGCCGCCCACCTGAAGCGTCAGTTTCGTCCGAACCTGACTACCGAGCGCATGTCACGGCAGTTGAGCAATACCTTGAGGACTACTTAGCCACGCCGATAGTCCCTGAGAAAGATGCCGTATTCTTCTCACCGGGCACAGTCAGACGCGCCATTCGGCGCACCAAATCACGTAAGGCCCCCGGTGCCGACCGTATCTCCATCACAGCGCTGCGCCACCTGCCGCACCGAATGGTCGCGGCACTCACGGCCTTGGCGCGCCTGTTTACGGGGATACTGCGCATGCCGCCTTCCCCATCGCATGGAAGGAGAGGCGCGTCATCATGCTGCCCATGTCGGGGAAGAATATCTTGAAACCAGACAAGACAAGACAAGACAAGACATTTATTTGTAGAAACATGAGTATACATAAAAGAAATGCAAGTTGTTCATAAACAAAAAAGATCATTCATGTTCGGCCAGAGAGCCAGATCAGCCGATCAACCTGCGGCCCACCATCTCCAAGGCGTTCGAGTCGCTTCTGCTGCGACATCCCCAGCCCCACATCGCCCCACTACTGAAACAATTCGGGTTTCGGACAGAGCACAGTACGTCGTTTCAGTTGTCGAGGGTACTGCACCTGCTGTCGTCGACAATGAACAGAAAAGAGTAGGCGGTCGCAGTATTCCTCGACATGGAGAAGGCCTTTGACCGTGGTTGGCATAATGGCCTTGGGTACAAGCTGGCCACCTCCGACGCGCTCCGTCGCATTGTCAAAGTGGTCCAATCTTTTCTTGCCAACAGGAGTTTCCGAGTGGTGGTCGACGACGCGCTGTCCTCCCCCCGCCCCGTTCGGGCGGGCGTGCCGCAGGGCAGCTGCGTGTCGCCAGCGTGTTACTTATGTTACACCGACGACATCCCAACTACGCCACAGCCGACGCTCGCACTGTACGCCGACGACGCCGCGATCATCACCACTTCGTTGAACGCGAAGCACGCGGCGTTGAAAATGCCAAAATAAGTAGAGCGCGCGCTCGCTTTACTTATTTCCCGACTTACTTCCCCACTGTGAGGAACAATGTTATCCAGCGGGACCTCGGATTTGAGAGCTTAGACCAGTTTATGCAGCGCTTCGTGAAGGGTATGTTCGCACGTGCCGACGCATCTGCTTGGCCTCACGTCAAGCACATTGCGCCCTGGCATACGCGCCCACCTGACGCGAGGCGCCTGCCCCGCGACCTAGTCGGGGACGTAGACGGCCCCGTCGCACCAGACTGAGGCGTGGGTAGGTCGTCCCAGTCTACACGCGGCTTACCCAAACAATATCCATTCAACTCGCATCCTCGGCGCGCAATCTGTTCTAAGTTAATATAGGCAGGTTGCGCTCCCAAAATCACACATGCGTCTCTCAACAGGCGCTTGAACTCACGCACCGAATATGTTCTAAGTTAATATAGGCTTATTCGGTGCAGATGCACTGGGCGGTAGGACTCGCACTACACGACACATAAGACGGCTCTGCGGTCCGGATCGTAATCGGGTAGCTCTGAGATCGAGACGTACGGGAGCCACCCTCGTCGCTGGTTGTTCTCGCTGGGCCCCCCCAGGTCACTGGGGGTTTCACCCCGCGGGGTTGACCGCCATAGGTGCCGTGAAGAGGCGGCACTGAGTAAACAGTGTGCAGAATTTACAGCAGAACATCTACGCACAGGCGTGTGTTGCTAACATTATTTTGACAGGCGCACGCCAACAACCGTCGCCGAACTTAGGCAACCTAATGACCGGCCCATCGTTACGGGCTGAGGAGTGCTCAAGCGGGCAGAGTCCTATGCCCCGACACTGCTTGCCGCGCCCTCTTGCGGGGACCTAGCCACATCTACAACAACGTTCGGCCTTCGAAACAGTTTTTCAAGTAGTGTTTTCGGATGTTACGCTTAAAGGATTTAGACTCAACCTTCTTGATGTTTTGAGGAGCAGCATATTCCAGAGTTAAATTATAGAAATGGCGTAAGAATTAGACAAAAACCCGGTGCGGTGAAGAGGAATACGTAGAATGAAATTTTTGGATGCTCAGAGCTTAAGACTGTGAGAACTGTGTAACACTTAAAAATATTGTTTTGATTATCAGGAGCACAAGGATCGTAAGAAGAAATGTAATATTGATAATAAATGTATATAAATATTTACGAAAACGACTGAACGGATTTTCATGCGATTGCCACCAATAGATAGAGTGATTCATGCGGAAGGTTTGAATATGTAGCATTTTTTCAAGGTTTTGTATAAATTTACTGAAATATGACGATTATTATTGAAGAATAAAAAAGAATTATAGATTATTAAAATTGTTTATTTCGCACCATAAAAAAAATACAATTTAGTAGGTACATGACAACTATTACAGTTGTTTTTTTTTTTCTGTGGTGGTTATAATGAGGTACACGGGAGTATTGAACCTACCCCTGAACTAGGCGAGAACCTGTATCTCAGGGATAAATATTATTACGAGGTTGTTGAACATGTGGAATGTGGACTCAGCTATCATTGTGCCGATAGTCGTTACGGCCAATCACTAATGACCTTCAGTACGTCATTGATTGTCCCACGCACCTTGCGCATCATGGATGCCGTCGTTTTCCGAAAGATTCACAAGTACCAGGAGACTAGAAACATGTCGAAGTATTTCCGGGATTAGAATTGTTAGCGGTAAAGATTCACAAGTACCAGGCGACCAGAAATAATTCAAACTATTTTCTGGGCTGGAATAGAGAGCGGTAAAGACTTTTAATCTACCAGGATGCTAGGAATCATGAAGATGTACTTCGGGGGCTGGAAATACCAGAAAAATAAAAAACGCTACGACTCTTAGGAGCCGAGCAAAAAGAAAAATCCGAAATATAATTGTTTTACTTTTAAAAAGAACTCAATCATTTTGAATAAGCTGCTAGGCCAAAATATATACTGGGCGTACTTTTCTATACTATATAGGGTGGTGAGTAATCGTACTTTTTTAATACTAGAAAAATAACATAAGACAGAAAAAGTATTAATGTATCATAGAATTGATATACATACGGATTTATGTTTTTTAAGTAGAATAAATGGAAAGCGATACATTACTTCTTTTAAGAGGCCTATTACAATTTGACTGTTTTTTGCGTAAAATGACCAACTTTGGCTTTCTTATTCTCAGAAACAGAAATATTTGGACAACTTTGGCTTATTGAGTAGTTGAGAATAGTTATTAGTAATGAACATAGCGGCCTCACTTTTCGCATTTTTCTCTTATTTATTTGTAAATAGCCAAAATTCCGAAATAAGTTTCTCATGAAAAGCGCGAAGGCACTTTTTCGAGCTCAAAGATGGCACTACTGTACTAACCAAATGAAATGAAAAATATATCATAATATTCCTTATATAGTGGTGACGTGTATAGCGGCCACAGAAATTTGAAGTAAGAATGGAATATCCGTAAAAAAACCCATTCAAATCCATAAAAACTACTAAAAACGCTCAGAATTAACTGAAAATTTCTTCTTAATAATAACACGTAAAACTTATATCAAAATAAACCATAGTTCATAAGAAATGATAAAACAAATATTCATTACCACCTATTCCTGCTCAGATGCGACGCACAGCTTAACTTATTATATGTAACTAACTGAATTTTATACTGAATTTTATACGATCAACTGGCGATCTTCTTGTGTATGTCACGCACTGCTGGGGCGAGGCCATCGAGAGACACGGCGAAGCACTTGCCGTGTCGCTCGATATCTCGAAGGCCTTTGACAGGGTTTGGCACGCAGGTCTGCTCAGCAAGCTTCCTGCTTATGGTATCCCAGTTGGTTTTTGTAGCTGGATATCAGACTTCCTGAGTGAACGGTCGATCCGAGTAGTCGTTGACGGCTGCTCCTCTAACCTCATGGCTATTGATGCCGGAGTTCCTCAGGGGTCCGTTCTCTCTGCAACTCTTTCCCTGCTGCACATCAATGACATACTGAAGAGATCGCGGAATGCGATAAGGCCGCCCATTGTATGTTTTTGTTTTAAGTTTCCTTTTGTATTTAATTTTTGGTGTACAATAAAGTATATAATAAATAATATAAATAAATAAATACTTCAGCTTGGTCTTGTTGGGTACGCAGATGACAGTACGGTTTCAGAGAGATACTTGTCCAGCGCAACAACCAGCGGGGATGAAGTTCGTTCCTTGAGAGAGGCCATGGTAGAGCGGACAAATTCGACGGTGATGACAATGTGGTCACTTTTAACGCCACCAAAACACAGGCGTGTCTTTTTACCGCAAAAAGGAGTCGTTTTGACCAAACTCCTACTTTTCGGGGTGCATCTGTTCCTGTGACAGTTCGGCTCGAGCTCCTAGGCATGGAGTTGACATCCAGTCTCAACTTCGGCGCCAGAAAAATGGGCATCCTAAATAGGGTGAAGCGATACTTCAAGCCTGGACAGCTTTTAACTCTATATAAAGCGCAAGTCCGATCCTGCATGGAGTATTGTAGCCACCTTTAGGATGGCTCAGCTAAGTATCAGCTTGCCGCGCTTGACACGGTAGAACGCAGAGCTAAGAGGCTCATCGGTGACGAAAAACTGGTGGATTCCAAGCTACATAGCTTGGCTCATCGCCGTAAGGTTGCCTGCTTGTCGGTCTTCTACAGATTGTACTTCGGTGAGTGTGCCCAAGAACTCCACGACCTCATTCCACCGGCCCCCTTCTACCATCGGACATGCAGACGCACTGCATCTTACCATCCCTACCTTTTTACTATTCCACCAATTCGCACTAAGCGTTTCCAAACGTCTTTTATAATGCGCACAGCAAAGGAGTGGAATTCTCTGCCTGCGTCTGTGTTTCCAAACGCTTACAACCCTAATCTCTCCAAAGTTAGAGTGAACGTCCTTCTGGGTAAGCTCGCTCCATCGTAGACTTTGTCTCTGTCATCTCTGACCTAGACTAGAGTCAAGAGCAAACCCATCACAAATAAAATAAAAAAAAAAATTTTAACAGTTTATTCGAAGTATTGAAAATCGGAATGTCGTTTTTCGAACCGAAAACCCATCAAGCATTTGATTCTTCGGACGTATGAAAATCGGAAAACAAACAAATCGCATTTATGACTTTCGGTCAAAGAAGTTTCGTGGTTTATAATAATAGATATTATAATTCTTAGGTATTATGAAATTCGGACTTTAGAAAATCGGAATATCGAAATTCGGAATAAAATATTTCGGAGTATTTGTGTGTTCCCAGGGCTCTTAACCTACCTAGTGTACTTATAATGTACAAAAATTGTATAATATCTAATTACAACTTTTATCATAATTCTCTACAATAGTATTTGTTGACACTTTACAACTGAAGGTATACCATCCAGTTAATTACTGCCTCTCTTATTATTCTATAAATTAAATTGGATGTGATTATTTTACCCTAAACATCACTGCTTCACCAAATAAAATACCAAATTATTTAAAAAAAAAAATTTAATCGGATTGCAAAGTGAAAATGTTTTAGAGGTAACAATGTGTTACCCAACGCAATGGTTACATACACTTCGAATTTCATGATATCTATGTGGGTAGTAATTGAGTACCTAAATAAACTATGCAACAATAACACTTTTGATCCAATCAAGGTATTCGTAAACATTAGTGTAAATGCCAGGAACGCCATCTTTTCCACATTCGAGTAGTCCAAAGCTGACGACACCAATGAGTTCGAATCTAGTTTGATCTTCGTAGACGAGAGGGCCTCCGGAATCGCCTTTACAGGCGTCTTTACCTTTTATACCTCCTGCGCAAAGTTGGCCCCTCCATAAAGGAACGGTGCGACCAAATTTGTTGAATTCTGGTTGGCATTTCTGTGGAAAAAATTTTTTTTCGTTATTTTTGCCTGTCATCTTCTTGGATGTATGGGAAGATGCAAATACAGAATTTATGAGAATGTTGTAAAATGATAAAAAAACATAAAATAAAGGCCATTGCAACGTTTTTATTTTAGTTAATATCGTTTTTTTTCATCTAAAATAATGAATTAAAGTAACGTGAAACGGAACGTTTAGTGACGTCACTGCTGTTATGACAACGAAAAGGCAACCTTATTTCTTTAAGTTTTTTTATTTTCTGTGGCTTCGCACGGTTTGTGCATTTAGCCAATGTCACGTTTGGTTTTCTTTAAGTTAGGACAGTTCATGACGAGTGTCAGACAGGAGTGACTCAACTTCTTTTTTCGGGCGAAATGTCAAACTGTCAGTTAAAAACCGCAATTTGGAACATAAATTTAAGCGCTTTATTTTTTTGAATTTATGTATGGCCTATTTTATATAGAATTCTTTAAAATGGAAGCAAGATTAAAATATTGCTCATAAACCATTGATATATAATATATCAATGTCACAAACGTCTTGAGCAAGAGCGGTTCCAAGGAGGTTCGAATTGTTATCTTTTATTATTTTGCTGATATTCTATTTTTAAAACTGAACTTCAAACAAAACACTTAAAATGAATAAGCATTAGTCATTTTGGATGTTCCATTTTTAATTTAGTTGAGTTTAAAGTACTTACCTACATAAAATGAATGAGCTTAAGTTTTATGTGGCGGTCATTTTTAAATAATTAATTGAGTATTATTAAAATATACGGAAGCATTGGAATTCTCTCATTTCTTTCTTTCTATTGTGAAACTCACGCAGACGCACACGGAAGCGTGTTTCTCAGTACGTTTGTCTCACTAAAGAAAAAAAAATGACTATCGTCTCATTCCGATCGGTCTGTCGGTCTGTCCATCTGTCTGTCTGTCTGTCTGTCTATCTATCCGTCTGTCTGTCTGTCTGTCGGTCCGTCTGTCAAACCCAGTTTTCTACCAGCCAGGTTTCTAACAAATTCATACGTTTTATGTTTGAGTCATGGTCTCTCGAATTAAAAGAAATCCTTTTATATAGCAATGACTATTGGTTCTTTCTGAAAAAAAGAGACTATATTTGGTCAAATACTTACTTCCATGCTGACGAAGGGTAAACTAACTTGAACCTTGACATTACTCGTTTCACTGTATTCAGTCGCGCCCCAACCAACGGCGTACATTGAGAAAGATGGAGGCGTGTTCTCTGGTAGAGTCAGGTCTTTGGTTGGTAGACACACGGGGCGAATGAAATCTGGAAGTTTAATCAATCAAATCTTTTATTTGCATCATAAATTTACAATTAAGATTAAATCAAAATTACAACCAGTGAAGTTTGATTTGAAATCGCGCACTTAGGCTATCGACGACGATTGTTGAAAATGTTTTGTTGATTATGTTTTGCGGACGCAGATGAATGGTATTCTGTCCGTCTTACGATGAGGTTGATGATCGCAGACAGAATAAAAGTCCAATTTGTGATAAATAATATGTATTGGTACAAAGTAGCAGTTATGGGTATGAACACTATTAATTATGTGTATCTAATTATAACTACATTATTATACAAAACAGAATGGACAAACGTACTCCGTGTCTCGCGGCGGTTGACAAGTGAGCAAAGGATGCTAAAGGCAGCGCCCCGAATAGTGTATTTTGTTGCCATTTAAAAAGGTTGTGGTCTTCATTTAAAAACCTATTAAAACATGCAATCTTACATCTAAGGTGCATTCACACATTTACGATACGTGACGTCACACCGAACATGAAATTCTATATCGACCTATATCGGTCAATGGGTCGAAATTAATAAAAATTGGGAAAAAAAGGTAAAGTTTGGGTTTATGAGGCTGTAGGGGGTAATATCTGGATCTACAGAACCGATTTTGAAAATTCTTTTACCAATCGAAAGCGACGTTATTTGTGAGTGTCATAGGCTAACTTGAAAAATACCGCTCAACGAAGTGGGCACGGATCAGCTAGTTGTTTATAGTTTTAAAGACAAGCTACTAACCTGAGTACTTAGCCGTCTCCTTCAACCTGATCAAGCCAATATCGTGATTCTTAGATTGTGCCTGATTATATTTCGGATGAGGTATGGTTCTCTCGATGTCGATGCTGACGGCTCCGTCAGTGCAGTCCTCACCTCCTCCTGCAGCTGCTACACAGTCCATACCTTCATGGGAAGTATCAAATTCTCCGAGGCGAACTCTTTTCCTGAGGAATAAATTTAAAAACTCTATTAACAGGATATTGTAATAATAAAAGGGTTTTAAGAAAATAAATCAATAGGGAATTCCTATCCTTGAAGAAAATATTCATTATCTAACCAGTTTACCGAAAAATGTACAAAAATATAAAACTGACAGTGAGAACTATCAAAATAGATCGAAAACAAACGAGATATAATAAATTTTAAACAAATATATGTATCTGTCCCTCTTGCAAAAACGCCGTTTCTATGGCAATCCCTATGGGCATCATACACTTTGATGTCAGAGTCCAAGTCGCGCTTTTCTTTCTAATCGTCAACTTTGAAGCTTATAATCTCGTCGCTGATGAAAATATTTTATATGTAAATGTAAGATTGTAAACCAAAATGGTCAGGTATCAAGAACGTTTAAGAAATATTATTCATACAAATTACAAAACAAGATTGTATTGAAAAAAAAAAGAAATACTGGTTAAGACATTATGTTCATCTTACGGCCTGGCAATCTCTAGTATCCTTCCAGCAATGCAATGAGCCGCAGTTAGTACATATTTGCCGCTTATTAAAGATCCTCCACAACTAAGTCCTGTTGAATCGTCCACCCTTCTTCTGTACTCTATCAACACCGTCCAGGGATGCTCATCTATTAAAGTTGCCTGACCACCTGGGTGAAAAACAAAAGACTGATGTATAAACATTTCGGTTCACAAAACTTGTCAAAAGTAAAATAGTATCAAAACAGCAAAAAAAAAAAGTTAAAAACAAGGAAATTTTTCATGGTGTCGGCAGATGCAAACATTTTTCGAGTCGGTTTCCTTAATACTTTTTTTTTTTAAAACAATGACTGACCCGTTCCAACAATCTTATTGCCCACACTGGTCATTTGCCCACAACATTGAGTACTGGGATCGGGGGGGAACGCAGTCATCTGTGCTTGACAACCGCCTGCCGAGGATGTCAACCTCACTCGGCTCTCAGCCTCTGCACTGGGTACTGGAGAACCGCAGCATACGCTGTATTGATCAGAACTCGGACACCTGAAAATGAAAATAATAAATATAAATAGAAAGTGAAATTATTGTTCGTTGTCTCTCGTCTGCTATACAGTAAAGAGCTAATCATTAAATGCAGTTGATGGAATCGAAGTTGTGTTCAAACTAAAATAAACGCCACCAAATGCATAAGACTGTCTGAAGAGTTTTTTTTGGAACTTTGTAGTCGTCGTTTTGTTTTCGGAATTTTTGAAAAAAAGTCAATAAGTAGTAATTTTTCTTTTGATAATGTTGCTTACAGTATGGCAGAAAATTACCCATAAATATAGCCATGTAATTCTAAAACAACCTGTAGGTATACTGAATAAACAAATAAATATATGCAGGCAGATTTTTTATGTAGGTACTGGATGAAACTTTCGCAACTTCGAGCCGAGAACTGTAAATCGAATATTGGCACCGACTGATTTTGGAGATACATTATCAATACCTAAGTCAAAACAAATTCATACGTCGATTCTACCAATAATTTTTCTCAATTTTACTTTTTCATATTAAGAAATACAAAAAAATAAAACTAGGAAAAAAAAAAACTAAAAAAAAAAATGCGTCGATTTCGGCTTAGATAAAATGATGGGGCTTTTTACACCCTGTATTCACACTTACTTAGATTTTTCCACGAAATTGAAAACCTCCTTGGATACTGGTGGCTTCAGCATATTCGAGATGTGTGGGCAGGAGTAGATATTAACACACTTGCCAGGCTGACCATCAGGAGTGCTACAGGGTCCGTTGATACTATGTACTTGTCTTGGACAGCACGCCTACAAAGAAACAGGAGATATTTTACTAGCCAAAAATTCAGGATAGTACGTACCGGTGCATTCATATTTTTTTTTTTTAATTTTTCAGATTAAGTTCTTATTACATACCTAGTTCTTTATACACGAACAGAACAATCATTTTTGTCTGAAGCGCTAATAGCGCTCAGTTGGTTGGCGTATTAAAATATTTATTTTATGTTAATTTTATGAGAAGAAAGTAGTGTAAGGAAGTACGTACAAAATAAAAAATCTTTCTTTAAAAAAAGGATAGTTGCACGGATTATAAATGTTTAACTTATTGACCAATTTGTAAAACTCAACCTGTTCTACAAATGCTCCAAACAAACATGACAGTATATTTTTTTTCCATCGAGTTATCATTGAAATTAAATGTTTTTAGCAAAATAACCGAACACGCAGGGGTTAACATTTTGCGGGATAATATTTTAACGTACTTTCGAGAAATACTTACCCTATACACAGGTACCCTATACGTCAAAGGCATGAAATCTGAGTTAAGAATTATTGCGTAGTTAGCTTAATTTTCGACAATTTTGGGTATGGGTGTGAAACTAGAAAATTAAAAAAAAAAAGATTTTTAAACTGTATCGTGTGACATATCAAATGAAAGGACTTACGGTGAGGGTTTTAAATATATTTTTTTCATAATTTTAAAATAAGTAATTTAGAAGTTATTCAAGAAATTACACTAACAGTGATCATTCCTCTTATCTTCGAAACTAAAGCGCCTAAAATTTTGAAAAAAAAAAAAACTGTTTTATCTACAAATTACAGGAAAATCTATGAGAAGTCTATAGTGTTAAAATAACATGATACAACAATTGAAATTCGTTTGGAACCCTTTGCACACCAGTCCGACTCGCAATTGGCCAGTTTTTTTCTAAATCAGCGTTTTGTAAAATTCGTTTTTAAAACTTATAATTAAGAGCAAGCTGTCAGCGATGATAATAATGTTACTTACTTTCGGCACTAAAGAGCCATCTTCCGGGGACCCACAAGTTGATTGCCGGAGCAGGGTCACATCTTGATTTGTTTTCGTCGGCTTTTTGACCAAGACCATTAATGGTTTGCATTGGGTCAGCAATACGCACTCACCACTTTTACCATCTGGTGTTAGACATGGTGAAGACACTGTAAACATAATGTAATGTATGAAAAACATCTAACCTATCAGGGATGTCGCATCCGCAATAATCATGCGGATGTTCATGCGGATGGAATGTAATACAAGTTGCGACAAGAAAGAAATTGGGCGGGGCCCGCGAATGGCGCTACTTTCTTAGCGCACTAAAAAAAGAGTCAATGTGGATGAAAATCCTCTTAAATGGTATTACCGATAGCAAGAAGATTTTTATCCACTCCACCAGGCAGTGTTCCTAGTGAACATTATTTAGTAGCGCTGGTTTAATTTACGAACTTCTGCGTAACTGCCTTGAATCAGAAAAAAATATGCGGCAATATTGCTCTTTATTAAGTCTTTTATTAAGACTAATTTTCATTAGTAAAAATGTTAATAATGACTTTATAATTGTTTTAATTCTTCATTCATATACTATTATCTAATACCTTAAAAACGAGAAATTCTATATATATATATATAATCTGAATCTCGGAATCGGCTCCAACGATTTTCATGAAATTTAGTATGCAGAGGAGCGATAAATCGATCTAGCTAGGTTTCATTTTTAGAAAACATCATAAAAAACCGAGCAAAGCTCGGTCATCCAGGTACTTTACATAAGATTTTAAAAATCAAATCGTTCAAAAATCCGCATCCGCATTCACATCCGCGGATGTGAAAAAATCGGCATCCTTCAAATTAAATAATCGGCATCCTTCAAATTAAAAAATCGGCATCCTTCAAATTAAAAAATCGGCAACCTTCAAATGAAAAAATTGGCATCCTCCAAATTAAAAAAATCGGCATCCTTCAATTGAAAAAAATCGGCATCCCTCAAATAAAAAAACTCGGCATCCTTCAAAAAAATCGGCATCCTTCAAATTAAAAAATCGGCATCCTTCAAATTAAAAAATCGGCATCCTTCAAATTAAAAAAATCGGCATCCTTCAAATTAAAAAAATCGGCTCCCTTCAAATTAAAAAATCCATACAGCAAGGCGTGCATAGAAAAATGTGTCCTACCAAGGACACATAAGCAAGGCGTGCATCGTTTTCACGTAATCATCGTATTTGACGTAATGCGACTGGTTCTGGTGCTCGATCAAATCACGCCAGATCTCTCACCACCCGACTTTTACTTATGCTTTCAAACATTTTCGAGGAACACAATTATGTTATTACCAATCACCCTGTATAGTTGGCATTGGCGCAATAAATGTAAAAAAAGAATGTATAAAATAAATCCTCTAGTTTTGTATAAGTGTTAGCGTCACCAGGTTTTTCCACCTTCTAATGTTTAAGGAATATTAGTCATTTTGTAAGTATATATTATCCTGTTTTCCATGACACATCGGAACTTCCAATAGAAATAAATAACTGGAAAAGAGATGATAAAACAAAGCAAAATTAATTTCTTTGTTATTTTACCTCAAATTACTCAAATGTTTTTCGTAAGCGTCACCTAAACAGCTTTTAATATTTTTCCTCAAAAATATTTATACCTATGTATTACGTGCTAATTTATAAACAAGAATGATACAATAAATCTCAACCTTTATCTACCCGCATTTACATAACACGATTCTTAGTATAATTATGATTAATATTATTCTTCCGAGGATAATGTTTTATTAGTTACTATTTATTATTCTCACACATAAATAAACACGTAACATAACATTCTGCCTAGCCTTTTCCAACGTATGTTGGGTTCGGGGTCTAGTGAAAACGGAACTACCACTAGTTCCTGAGGTTAGCTTTTTCAACCAAACTAACAAACAAATTCTTCTGCTTTAGAATATTAGTATACATAGATTTATAATATTAGTCCCTATAAATAACATAAATGAAATTTTTACAAAAATTTATTTTAAGAAATTTTAATGTTAAAAAAATGTTAATAAAAATGTAAGATATAAATAAATAAAGGGATAATAACATATTTAAATACGAGCCTATTGCCATGAAATAGGCACAAATCCGGACACCAGGCTGCTAAGAAATTCCAGATGGAAAAACCCAATAGAGAGTGTTTCAGAAATCCTTGGTCATAGTTAAGAGTCATATTTAATCAATTTCAATTTTCAATTTCAATTTATTCATAAAAACTTTTACAATAAAATGTGTAGGTATAAATAGCCACAGAAAGATAATATATATTAAAAATCTATAGAATAGAATAGGATAGAATACTCTTTATTATGTACACCATATAAGTTACAGAAAAAAAAATAGATGAAGAAAACATTACATAGGGTGACACAATGGGCGGCCTTATCGCTAAAAGCGATCTTTTAAAGACAACCTTTGGATGGATTTTAAAGAGAGGAGTGACAGTACTGCAGGTAGTCTTAGGTGTACTATTTATATATACAATAATTGCATAGATAAATACATATAAACAATATAGCAAAGAACCCAAGTAAAGACGGTTAAGGAGAGAGATAATGACTTTTTACCATAATTTTAAAAGTAGACAAAGATTGAGCACGCCTTACCGACACCGGCAAGGCATTCCATAACCGCACGGCCTGAATGGTAAAGGATTTGTCATAGAAGCTGGTGGAATGCATCGGCATCTCTAGTCTCAAGTTAATATATAAAGCTGAAGTGAAGAAACTACTGGTCCGATTTGAAAAATTCTTTCAGTGTTAGATAGCCTATTTATTGAGGAAGGTCATGATTTTTTTTCGTGATTTCAGTGTTGGTCAAATAGTGAAAGTTGTTCATGATGATGAGTACAATGACCCCTTAAGAGGTATTGCGTTTATTCTGTTACAGCTTGTATAGTAACGAAACACTTGCAAAAATAAAACGACTGGTTTAAAAAATCCCGACAGCAAAATACGACCCACAAAATATCACTTTTGAAGCAGTCCGATGCAGTTGGGTTGCATTTTTTGCAGGTCAACCACATATTTGTCACCACAAACTGAATCAGACCGCTTGCAATTGTTTCTCCACTTTATATGTATCAGACTACCTGACCCGTGCTTCTTCTAAGTCACATTGTTCATGAATGCTCCGCTCCTATTAGTCGTAGCGTGATGTTGTGAATTTTTTGTGTTGTTGTTGTGTTGTGTGCCTTTAGACTTCCTCGATAAATGGGCTATCCAGCACTAAAATATTTTTTTTTTCAATGGGGCCGACAACTATTAAAGTGGCGCACAGACCAATAACAAAGCAGTTTTTGATGAGAAGATGAAAATACTTAAGTATATGTATTACTAGCAGATGTCACGCGGTTTCAACCGCGTAGTTCCCGTTCCCGTGGGAGTACGGGGATAAAATAGAGCCTATGTTACTCCCTGATAATGTAGCTATCCATTGCTGAAAGAATTTTTCAAATCGGTCCAGTAGTTTCGGAGCCTATTCATTTCAAACAAACAAACAAATCTTTCCTCTTTATAATATTAGTATAGATTATATTATATTATATATTATGTATATTACGTATTAAAAATGATTACTTTCAGTTTGATTAGATCTTCAAAAACTATTTCCTGTTATTTGTACGAACCCAAACCTACCTGCATCACATAACTTACTTATAATGTAAGATAATGCGAATTCGACTTTATAAACCTTAAAAGAAAACAGACTGCCAATAATGCACAAACAAACGAATAAATGAATCTTAAAGACTACAATCACAGACTAATAGTGTTTCTCTCACTTTGGCAAGGGTTCGTGTAGTGGTGGCGCCATCTGAGATCAGCTTTCATATGCCAACCTCATTTGAACCACTATTGGTTCGAATTCCTGAGATTAGCGTATTCAACCTAATAAACAAACTTTTCAGCTTTATAATATTAAGTATAGATGATATACAACATTACCCTTAAATATGACCACGTACTTCTAAAACACCCTGTATAATAACAAATATTCCCGGCCCTTTTCCCTGGGAATCAAACCCAGGAGCCCGTGCTCAACAGTAGCGCTTGAAACTATTAAGAGGCCTATCACAGAATTGCGTTTTGACTCACAAAACTGCTGACTCATCATGAACGGATTTTCCATTCTTATTTCAAATTTCTGAGGCCGCTATGAACTAATTTATTATAAAAGGAATATTGTGACATATTTTACCCTATGTAATGTTTTCTTCATCATTTTTTTTTTCTGCAACTTATAGGGTGTACATAATAAAGAGTATCTATTCTATTCTATTCTATTTTTCATTTCATTTGGTTAGTACAGGTAGTTCAATCCACGAGCTCGAAAAAGTGCCGTCGCGCATTTCATGACAAACTTATTTCGGAATTTTAGCTTTTTATAAATAGATAAGAGAAAAATTCGAAAAGTGAGTCCGTTACGAACTATACTAATAACTATTCTCGCCTACCCAATAAGCCAAACTTATTTAAATATTTGAGTTTCTTAGAATAAGAAAATTAAGATTGACAATTAAACGCAAAAAAAAAACAGTGAAACTGTAATGGGCTCTTAAACCAATAACAGTAAAAAAAGCAAAATCAAACTTACTTCCAAATACTAGTCCCACGCACATAGAAATCACAGTAACCGATATTAAATTCATGATTAATGAGTAATTTATATTATGATACTACAAACTGAACGCGTCCGGATCACAGAAGATCAACACGATCCGACGTTCTGAGACCGACTGGTGGAAGAAGTAGTGCTAACTGGTTTAAAAAATGCATTAGTTACCTAAGTGATTGTTACAAGGAAAAATTTGTTATTTACGAACCAACTGGTATTTGTTGCTAATAATTTTCAAAATGAACCAGTCTTTTTCGAGCCAAGGTAAAAAAAAAATATGACTTGTTATTCAAAAAACGACTTACTAAAATTAAGGTAGGTTCCAATTTTGAAAATAATTTTATGGAGCCTTGGCGCGACCGGGAGAAAAATGACAGAAATCAGGAAGTACGCCAAATACATTCCAGACATACTTCATCATCATCATCATCATATCAGCCGAAAGACGTCCACTGCTGGACATAGGCCTCCCCCAAGCGTCGCCACAACGACCGGTCCTGTGCGTCTCGCATCCATCGGCTACCCGCGACCTTTCACCAGGTCATCGGCCAGACATACTTCTTCCACGTTAAAGACCTTTGCCCAGCAGTGGGCGAGCAACGGCTAAATAAAAATTAAAAAGAAAAACCAGTAGGTACGGTGCCTGTAAAGATGTTGCATCTAGCTTAACAAACATACCTACATAGGTACATAACAAATTGAAAATAATCTTTATTGGTAAAAATCATACAAAATTTTTTATGAATTCTTGCGCTAGTGTACACTGTATTACAGGAGCTATTGTCTGCGTCTAGTGTCTGTGCTGACAATAAACAACAAACATCTTATAAATTCTACCAATATTAAAAAACAATAATAATATAATCTTGCTGTTATTATAAAAAAAGTGTACGTCATTCATATTTCTATCTTTGACCTTACTTGACAAGGTTAATAAATATTACATTTAAATCAAAGCTAGTTTCTTCTAAATGCCATTGACGCTGCTATAAAAACTGAAAAAAAAAATCTTGTAAAAAAACTGGTTTGTCTTGTTCTTCTTTAACTACAACTAAACTTTAAAAACCGGCCAAATGCGAATCGAACTCGCGCATGAAGGGTTCCGTACTATCACAATTATTATAAATACAATTAAAATCGAGCACAAAATGGGTTTTGGCGTTTTGCGCTCGATTATAGTTCAGTATTCCAGTGTTTGATGAGTTCAATGACCCCTTTTTTACTATTGATAGGCACGCGTTTGACCACTATCTCACCTGATGGTAAGCGATGATGTGGTCGAAGATGGAGCACGCTTGCGTAGAAAACAACCCTTAAGAGGTATTGCTTTTATTCTGTTACAGGTAGTATATATACATATATTTTTTTAACGAATATAGCACTCTGTGACCATTTCAAGCGTCTACCTGTGGCAATTATTACAATAGAGCAAAAAAACGCCCCAAAAAACACCTTTTTTAAATTATTATTTGTTGTTATAGCGCGAGTGGCAACAGAAATACTTACACATTGTGGAAAGTTCAACTTTCTAACTTTTACGGTTCACGAGATACAGCCCGCTGTCAGACAGACAGACGGACGGACAGTACAACTACATGAATATGAAAACATTTTTTTAATACCCTAAACAACTACGCAAGTAAAAACACAAAACAAGCAGATGAACATTAAAAGATAGTTTTCCCGCCTTTCGGTTTCGATGACTCGTAACCAAAAAAACTTGTTACAAAAAAAATATAACCTAAAGACTACTACAAAGTATAAAATATCTTTAATTCCGGAAGTCGGTGTTTTTGGTTTTTTTTTTCATCGTTTTTGACACCGACTTCCAAAATTAAAGTTATTTTGTACTTTGTAGTGTTTTTTTAGGAAGTCGGTTACATTATTTTGTAGAAAGTTTTTTATTTTTTACTTTTAAGTGGTGATGCTTGGACGACGACATCATCTACACAAAAATTGAAATAAGCAAATATGCTCATAAAATAAAAACTTCTGAGCCAAACTGAATTAAATTTTACGGGACCAAATGGCAAGTAACAAATTAAAAAAGAATCACAGGAATCGGATCCAAAACCTCGGAGTAATCGGTGTACATAAATAAAAAAATAACTACTTCCTTCTTTTTTGGAAGTCGGTTAAAATAACAGTACGCCCAGTATATCCGGTCTTTCAATTTGGAGAGGAAATTTTAATTCTGCTCCACGTTTGAAGTAAAAAGTAGGACGTAAATGCTGAGAGCATTTGAGAATATACTACAATTTTGACAACTTTTTTATTGGAAATAATTATTAACTTACTAGTATTTTACATTTCTGAAGTTAGTAACTTTTTACACATCACTAGAAAAAGGTTGTTAGCAGTAAAAAAACGTCTGCGCAGAATTATACGTTCCTTTTTTCGGAGCTGCCAACACATGAAATGTTAATTGACGAATCGTAGCGTTCTTCAACTAGAGCCAAACAAACCGATTCTGACCGATGTGCTTGTCTGTCGCTTCGCCAGGTGAATGCGCGTCTTCTATATCTTAAAATCGGATGTTTGTGTA
Source organism: Lacanobia wlatinum (assembly GCA_947578705.1). NCBI lineage: Eukaryota > Metazoa > Arthropoda > Insecta > Lepidoptera > Noctuidae > Lacanobia > Lacanobia wlatinum. The sequence continues at coordinate 17,720,016 of OX388046.1, read as the reverse complement.
TGAAAACAAGTGAAAATACATGTTTTCTTGAATGAATGCGCTCTCAAACGGCCTATTCACAAATAAAATCGAAGAACCAATACTATTTTATGTGTATTTAAGTGATAAAACGACCTTTTTCCCCCGTGTCTAAATTACGAAGAGCATTCATGTTTATAAATATTGATTTGTTACAAATCGTGTTTTCTAACGTTTCTATTGTGTCTCAAAACGTGAAGTGAGATGTAGGAAATATAATAACGTGTAAAAGATCTTTAGTATACGAAAATGCAACAGTTAGTCCTAACTTACATGGACGCGATCGATGGTGTAATTTCGTTCTTGATTTGAAAGTGTTTTTTTTTCTTGTGAGTGTGTGTTTTGATGACAATGGAGGGGACTACAGAGAAGGATTGTTCTCCGTTATGGAATCTGTACCAGCAGGTTGTGTCGGACATGAAGGTAGGTCACATTGGCTGATTCTCTTTGTACACTCAAAGAACCGGTCGTTCGGCCCACATTTCGCTAGGAAGTTGTCCCGGTAATCTGTTGGTGCTGAACCGACCGTGTTTGACGCTCCGATGATTACGACCAATCAGAATTCTAAGCAATTTGTTAGAAAAAAAAAATTGTGTGGGTAGTTCTTAAAAATATTGATATTTAAAGTATGCTCCGTAATTCGAATGTAAATAAATAAACTACAGGCACATTTCATAAATTAAATGGTTTTCTGGGAAATTTAAGTTGTTTTTAATGGCAAAGTTGCAGAGTCATACCTTCAAAGGCATTTATTTATACAGACATACTACCTACTGAGGTGAATAATATTAAAGTTACTTTAAAAAGGTCTCCTAATACTCCTAAACCAAATCAAATTAGAATAATTGATTTGCAAACATTTCTCGAGTTTACATTGTAGTTATTATAATTATTTTAGTACAATGTGTAAGTGTTAAGACAGTTGCTTCACCTGCCGGGGTTGCGGAACTGCCAGGGTTGCGGAATCTGTTCGAAAGAGTCACCGCTGTTCTGGAACACAAAGGGCATTAGGAGGAACACGGATGGGTTTTAGTCAGTAACAGTCTGACGCTCCCTTCTACTTCACCCTGAGTGGGAGGAGTCTTTTGATGATTTCCCATCCATAAAAAAAGTAATGACAGTTGCTTTATGTAAAATACTCAGCTGCAACAATGATGTTGGGAACACACTTGGCAGATTGATTCAATGTGTAAGTATAGTAGCTGGCACGAGTCGTGAGCACAGATGAATGCAGCGGGGTGATCTTACCAATGTTCGGTGGTCAATAGTCGATGAGCTTAGACTGACGAACCAATAACGTGAAGCGTCAGAGCGGTAGTTGTGAAACCAACCTATGGAGCGTGGGCTCATGACATGTGCCCGCTATTTCTAGTTTCTGCACCAGACTAGGTTCTGTTGCCATTCAGTTATTTTGTATTCACTTCGCCCCTTGGATAGCCCAGAGGGCCCAGAGGACTATCCAAGGGGCGAAGTGACAGGTCAATCCCTTAGAGGGATGCCAAGACTCACAAAGCTGCTCTAAACTGGTGACCACTCAGATGCACCTAACTTTTCAATGAGCTACCCTCGTTAATATAGCCCGCTGACCCTACATTCCCTGCATCAGATATTTTAGATGCACTTGATAATTGAGACATTTGAAATTTATTATTCTCGAATGTAATTGCTATTTATCGCAATTCCATTTTAATAAAAACAATCTTTCTCTAGGTATGTCACTAAGTTTTGCCAATTTACCCAATATTATAAATACTTGCATGTCAATGTTTTTATTTATTTATATATACTTTATTGTACATCAAGCTACCTGAAACTGTGAAATTTTTCCAATCAACCTTGAACTTAATGCTGTAGCAATAAGTTTGAAAATCTATCAAAGAAATTTGACAAATTGTTGTAGCTTGATGTGCTGGCGTCTATACACTTTTAAAAATATGTACAGAAAATCTTAAACTAAAAACATACTTGCACTTGAATGGTTTTAGAAATTGTCTTCTGAACTGGTTTTATTTCATATGTGTGTCCAGTTTTCGCTAGTTTTGCACTAGCTAGGAAATTTGGACAAAAGCATATGCTTTGTTTTTTAAACCAAGACAATGAGTACCAAGGTCTCTGTTATAATAGTAAGCAAATGTCAACACAAAGTCAGTGTCAACATTCAAAATTACCATATCAAATTGACAATCATTAATTAGTAACTCAAATGTAAAATTGTTTGAATGCATGTCAGGCGTACCAGTGGAAGAAATACATAGTTAAACAAGCTAAACGTTGTTTTACAATAAAAAATATAGCCTAGGACCTATTCTCAGACCTACTAAATAAACAGATTCATAAAAATCGGTCAAGCCTTTTCGGAGGAGTTCGATAACAAACATCGTGACACGAGGTCACGAGGTTTTATATTTTAGAAGATTAGAAGACTCGGCACACTTTGTTTTGCCTAATTAAAAAAAAATTGCCTACCAGCTATTCTCATACCTACCGAATATACACACAAAATTTCATGAAAATCGGTCGGGCCGTTTCAGACGAGTTCGGGAACTAACACCGTCACACGAGATTTTTATACTAGCTGACTCGGCAAACGTTGTTTTGCCATATAAAAAACTTTTTTACAAAAAATATAACCGACTTCCAAAACGAAACACTACAAAGTATAAAATAACTTTAATTTCGGAAGTCGGTGTTTTTGGCTATTTCGTTTTTTCGGGAAGTCGGTTATATTTTTTGTAAAAAAGTTTTTTATTTTCCACTTTTTAGTGGTAACTGCGTACCCATTCACAGCGTACCGGCGTGATGTTATGTTATGAAAATAAAACTTACTAAGTGCTTTCAGTGTAAAGGTCTCGTCAATACGAATGAAATAAGCCCAAACTACTAATCAGGAAATCGTACGTATGCTGCCGGCGTTAAAGTGAAATGACCAGTGAAGTTATTGCATCGGATGCCCGAATTCGAGTAAAGTCTTCCGAGCACCCGAATACGGTCTTTGGCCAAGTGTAATTGCGCCATTAGTTTTTGCACCTCAAGATTATTGCCAAAATCGGTCAGCTAGTCTATTCTGTAAATAACTATTTCGATATGAACTATATAACACATAACATAAAGGTCTTGCGTTTATACGAATTTGATACTCATCTCGGATTCCGCTGTCGAGACACGAAAATGTTCTTACAGAATAGCACTACTGTTGAGGCATATTTTCGAAAGCCTTGTGTTATTAATATTCACTATTGAAATGAATAGAACAAACGATCGTTTATCACAGTTAGAGATCCCACTTTACAGAGAAAACATCACGAACAGTAGGTAGGTAAGTAGACTTGTAAGTAAGCTTTACAGTATCACAACTTTGAAGTTCGAAGTTGCTATTTTATGAGGTAAAAGTCCACCCAAAATAGACGACAATAGACTTAGCAACTAACTCAATAATAATTTGACCATTCTTAGTCGTTCGTTAATTCATTTGAGCTCGTTGGACCCCAGGCTTCATTTTCGCGGACCGATCAGTAGTGCTATTTAGTAAGAACATTTCGTGTCTCGACAGCGGAATCCGAGGTGAGTATCAAATTCTTATTTAAACATAAGACCTTTATGTTGTGTGTTATAAAACTCACTTTGTGAGCTTTGTCACTCAGGTGAAGCTCGATATCGACATGGTTATTTACAAAATAAACTAGCAGTAATCGCCTTGCTGGTTATGTCCAGACGTGGACGTCTTTTGGCTAAACTTAAACACACTAAGGCCCACTTGCGCAACCCACAGTTATCTTTTAACTTAGGGTTACTTGCTAACACAAGGTTAATTTCATACATACCCTGGTTAGCATAACTCAGAGTTAAAAGATAGGTTACTCTGGTTTGTGCAAGTAGTCAAAGTCAAAACGTTTATGCCAATTAGGCCATTAGACGGCACTTTTGAACGTCATTCACATTTTTTCAGTAGGTTTTTCAGTAGGCCTAAAGGTGTGATTTCGTAGCCAGCAGGCAGCGTGTCGCTGCAGAGGCGGCGCAAGGCGTGGGCGACGTGGGCCACCGCCTACGGCCTCGCGGTTCTAAGGGCCTCGCAGCTTTGACTTTTTCAACTCAGAAAAATCGTAGCTAAACCAACTTATCCGTGACTATTTTCAAAATTATTTGAGCTCGCTTGGCTTGCTCTTGCTGTTTTAATTCTTTTTATTGTTAAGGTTTACTTCAGTAAGTTTTGTCAACATATTAGCCGCGGCAGGATAGGCTCTATGATTTACTCGTACAAGCTCACTACGCTCGCTCTTACATCATAGCTTCTTTTAGGTTAGATCTTTCTTGAATTTTCCCACATTCGCCCAATATTTACTTTTTTGCACAAAAAGTCAAATGAAAATCAATACTAGGTACTCGTGGCGGGGTACAATTGAGTTCGCCGCATCTCACCCTCAAATGTAGAATCGAACCTCTGAAAACGTAAAAAAGTCACTGTATTCTTAGGTAGGACCTAAATGCCTCGTGATAGGTTAGTTCGATATATTTTCGTGATATTTAAACTTTTCACGGTATTTCTTAAGTACCTTTCGTCATCATAACCTTTGGGATTAAATACCTTATTTGGTGCTTTTTTGCATACAAAACCATTGAAATTGTTTTTGGTCTCCGAGGTGTTGCTACCGGTTGTGGGTCCAGTAACTAGGTTGTGGATGTCAGTATTTTTTAAGGAGAGACTGCCTATGCGTATCCCGTACACTGGAAGCCCCAACAAAGCTTTGGCAGAAGATGTTTATGGACCAATGAGGTCGACATGTCTCAGTATCATAGCAACTGCAAGACGCGCTGTTTTCTGTGTATCCCTACTTAAATGATGTAGACACTGGAAGCCCCAACAAAGCTTTGGCGGGAAGACGTTTGTGGACCACTGAGGTCGATATGTCTCAGTATCATAGCAACTGCAGAACGCGCTGTTTTTCATGTACCCCTACTTAAATGATGTAGACACTGGAATCCCCAACAAAACTTTGGCAGAAGATGTTTGTGGACCAATGAGGTCGACATGTCTCAGTATCATAGCAACTGCAGAACGCGCTGTTTTCTGTGTACCCCTACTTAAATGATGTAGACACTGGAAGCCCCAACAAAGTTTTGACAGATGTTTGTGGACCAATGAGGTCGACATGTCTCAGTATCATAGCAAATGCAGAACGCGCTGTTTTCTGTCTATCCCTACTTAAATGATGTAGACACTGGAAGCCCCAACAAAGCTTTGGCAGAAGATGTTTGTGGACTAATGAGGTTGACATGTCTCAGTATCATAGCAAATGCAGAACGCGCTGTTTTCTGTCTATCCCTACTTAAATGATGTAGACACTGGAAGCCCCAACAAAGCTTTGGCAGAAGATGTTTGTGGACTAATGAGGTTGACATGTCTCAGTATCATAGCAACTGCAAAACGTGCTGTTTTCTGTGAATCCCTACTCAAATGATGTGGACACTGGGAGCCCCAACAAAGTTTTGACAGATGTTTGTGGACCAATGAGGTCGACAGGTCTCAGTATCATAGCAACTGCAGAACGCGCTGTTTTATGTGTATCCCTACTTAAATGATGTAGACACTGGAAGCCCCAACAAAGCTTTGACAGATGTTTGTGGACCAATGAGGTCGAAAGGTCTCAGTATCATAGCAACTGCAGAACGCGCTGTTTTCTGTGTATCCCTACTCAAATGATGTAGACACTGGAAGCCCCAACAAAGCTTTGGCAGAAGATGTTTGTGGACCAATGAGGTCGACATGTCTCAGTATTATAGCAACTGCAGAACGCGCTGTTTTCTGTGTACCCCTACTTAAATGATGTAGACACTGGAAGCCCCAACAAAGCTTTGACAGATGTTTGTGGACCAATGAGGTCGAAAGGTCTCAGTATCATAGCAACTGCAGAACGCGCTGTTTTCTGTGTATCCCTACTCAAATGATGTAGACACTGGAAGCCCCAACAAAGCTTTGGCAGAAGATGTTTGTGGACCAATGAGGTTGACATGTCTCAGTATCATAGCAACTGCAAAACGTGCTGTTTTCTGTGAATCCCTACTCAAATGATGTGGACACTGGGAGCCCCAACAAAGTTTTGACAGATGTTTGTGGACCAATGAGGTCGACAGGTCTCAGTATCATAGCAACTGCAGAACGCGCTGTTTTATGTGTATCCCTACTTAAATGATGTAGACACTGGAAGCCCCAACAAAGCTTTGACAGATGTTTGTGGACCAATGAGGTCGAAAGGTCTCAGTATCATAGCAACTGCAGAACGCGCTGTTTTCTGTGTATCCCTACTCAAATGATGTAGACACTGGAAGCCCCAACAAAGTTTTGGCAGAAGACGTTTGTGGACCAATGAGGTCGACATGTCTCAGTATCATAGCAACTGCAGAACGCGCTGTTTTCTGTATATCCCTACTCAAATGATGTAGACACTGGAAGCCCCAACAAAGCTTCGGCAGAAGACGTTTGTGGATCAATGAGGTCGACATGTCTCAGTATCATAGCAACTGCAAAACGCGCTGTTTTCTGTGTATCCCTACTCAAATGATATTGACACTGGAAGCCCCAACAAAGCTTTGGCAAAATATATTTGTGGAACAAAGGACCAATGAGGTCGATATGTTTAAGTATCATAGCAGCGGCCAAACGCACTGTTTTCTGTGTATCCCTACTCAAATGATGTTGACACTGGAAGCCCCAACAAAGCTTTTATAGAAGACGTTTGTGGAACAAAGGACCAATGAGATTGACTTGTTTAAGTATCAGATCAACTGCAAAACGCGATGATTTCTGTCACATATCCTTACTCAAATGATGTGAAGACTAAAGAGTCCGTTTCAAACTAGATGGCCTCTGAGAAGTGCACGCAGTACACCACCCTGCACCCTCGCTCTCACATGAATTCGCTACTACGCAGCGGCTCGCCTCATGTTACGCGCCATAATGTTTGAATCTATAAGTATCAATACATACAAGGTCTTATTGCTAATCAAATTAATGCAGTAAAATTGTGGTCTGCATTTTAATTTAAGTAATAAAACTAAGTATTCGTTTAATGCTAGGCAGGTATCAGAACAGTGTGTTCAATTATAAAAGCTTAGATCATCTTTATTGCTATTGATGATGTTCTGTTTATTATAGGCGATGATATACCTAGTCCGAGTCGGACTTGCACACGAAAGGTTCCGTACCATCCAACCCTGTAGACCCAGTACGAATACACTATGAAAATTTCTACTGTCTACCTTTTACGGTTCATTAGATGTACAGCTCGCTGAGGCGCTGATAGATAAACGGACAGCGGAGGCTTAGTAATAGGGTTCCGTTCGGGTACAGAACCCTAAAACTATCTACCAAGAAACAATACCTCAAAAGATACAGGAAAATCAAACCCATGTTTTCCGGAAAGATCATTAAACTGGTTATATCTAATTGTTTTAAGAAGATCATGGTAACATCGAATAACCTAACACTACGGTCACAGAAACCGTATATTTTCTTCAGAAAATTGTTGTGTAAATGTAGCCAAAGCGCTGGAATAGTGTGATGTAGCTTAATTCCATCAGTTTCTCTTTTTTGTAGTCGGGGCAGTACGAGCCGAAAAAACCTAAAAAAACTGGCCAAGTGCGAGTCGGACTCGCGTGCAAAGGGTTCCGAACGAATATTATTTTTATAACATGTTATTTTAACACTATAGACTTCTTATAGGTTTTCCTGTAATCTATAGGTAAAGATCTATTATCTCCATTTTTTTCAAAATTTTAGGCTTATTGTTTCAGAGATAAGGGAATGGTCATTTTTCGTCTAATTTCTTGAATAACTTCAAAACCAAATATTTTGAAATTATGAAAAAAATATAGTTAAAACCCTCACAGTAAGCCCTTTCATTTGATATGTCACACAATATTTTTCAAAAAACTTTATTTTCTAGTTTGACCCCGAAAAGTGACCCCCATACTAAAAATTTAATAATTTACGTAATGCGTTCGTGTTTGGGTCACAGAAGTCTATATTATGTGTATCAAATTTCAACAGAATCGGTCCAGTGGATCCGGAGAAAACTAGCTGTGACAGATGGACAGACAGACTGACACCCGAGTGATCCTATAAGGGTTCCGTTTTTTGTTCGGCACCCTAAAAATAAATAATTTACCTCTTCTTAAACCTGATAGGTACCCTAATTTGTTTAGATAAAACTGCACGCTTTGAATAAGGATTTCCGTTTGAGCTTTCTTTGAAACTAATACTAATTTTCAGGTGTAAAATACCCCTAACCATACAATCCATTATTGAAATTCTTCTAAGAAACCGAATATGACTATCGACCAGAAATAAATATGGCCTAAGCATTGTGATGAAGTCAGACGTTCTTATTTAGTCATTTGCAATAATTATATCATCGTCCAAGGTTATCGAAAGGTCAAGTTGAAATTATTAACTAAACATACAAAGTTTTTTTAACGACTAAATAAATATTGAGCAATAGATAAAGATTTAGACAGGGTAAAAAAAATGTTAAATAAATTACTGTCAATACCAAAGCCAAAATGATGTCAACTTATTTGTGTTGCTGTTTTTATTAAACCGATAAATCCAAAGTCATCATCATCTGCTTTGCCTTTTCCTTATATTGTTAGGGTTCCTTTAAATCTGCAATATCTAAATGGGTAGCAGTATTTTCTACATGGAGCGGCTTCATATCCGACTTCCACAACCCTGTGAAAATTTATCTCTTTTTTAACCGACGAAAAAACGGAGGTTCTCAAGTCGATGACCCGCGCAACGTCGTCTGCTCCGCTCCTATTGGTCTTAGCGTGACGATATATAGCCTTCCTCGATAAATGGGCAATCTAACACTGAAAGAATTTTTCAAATCGGACCACTAGTTCCTGAGATTAGCGCGTTCAAACAAACAAACAAACAAACTCTTCAGCTTTATGTATTTGTATAGTTTTTCTTTTTATGTATGAACAAACATAACTTTTTGTATTGGAAATCATCAAATGACTCCTCCCGCTCTGGGCGGAGCTGAAGGGAGTGTCAGACTCTTACTGACTAAAACCCATCCGTGTTCCTCCTAATGCCCTTTGCGTTATAGGGCCGCGGTAACTCTTTCAAAATATTCCTTTACCCCTTGGTAACATTAAATTAGTAACTCTAAAGTATTATTTGTAATAGAACGTTAATAGAGCGATAAACCCTACGTTATTAGCTGTTCGCGCCGGATATCAGCTTCCTCTTGAATTTAAAATACTTGTCACTAATTAATGTCGGCGACAAGCAGCGACTATTAAAACCGTCATATGTATTACATTTAATTTTATTAAATAAAACCTTCGACTTAAGTTCCTGCCCAATCTTCCAGCTTATCCCATGTTACTAGGGGTCAGCGCAACACGTTTTCTTCTTCCATGTCTGCGAAAGTATCCAGTCCGCTATCAGCCTTAATTTTGATGACGTAGGGCGAAAATTGGTCGACTTTCGCGGCAGTACATTTAGTCATAGGCGTTAGTATAGTCTATTTTAATAACCCATCAATGAGACCGTCTTAATGGTACCTATACCCATGTGTATGGTAACCGTTCACTATTTCCCATGCAGAGTAAACATTTCAAACGATATTAGATCAAAACAAGTAACTTGAGGATGCTAAGGCTAAAAGCTCATTCACACAATAGTGCATTAGTAGTCATTCTTGATAAGCACCTGACAATCACGTGGGGTAAGCAAAAATCAAGTAGGAGAAGCTTTGCATCGGACTAGCACGGTTGTTTGCGCAGTTAAAAAACGCTGACCCTACCTTATGGCACACAGTGCAAGTAACTTGAGCATGTAAACAGATGTGAAGTTAACCTAGGCTGGTAACATTTTCCGCAGCATATGGACATTCGCAATATAAGTAGCATTGCATTCCACAGCATCTCCTGGGCTTGTAATTACACCGGAAGAGAATGGCTAATTGGCTATAAACTCCCTGAATAGCGTTGCATCTCACTCAAAATTAGTAGGCTCGCTTTTGACCACTATCTCACCTGATGGTAAGCGATGATGTGGTCGTCGATGGAGCACGCTTGCCTAGAAGTAATCTAATTCACTCAACTAAAAATCCCTCAGGTTGTAGCAGTCAGTAACTAAACAGTACTTCCCCGGACAAACTTCCTTCTACACTGACCACACCCTTGCTCAGGGTTCTAATACATTTCCTCCTCCTTGCGTCGTATTCCTCAGTGCTGAGGGTCGTGACCTCCCTTTTGTATCACTTTCACACGTATGTGTTCTGTCCCTGGCGGTGTGGAGGGCGTTGTGAACGGTAGTGTCAAGGGCGGTGCGAATCTCGTCAGACCAACGATTTGGACTGTTTATCCATTTAATCCTAATACATTTAATCTTACAGAAAAAATATTCACTGTCAATGGCGGTTCTTAGAAATTATTTCAGACAACAAGCGTTCTTGTACTGGCTATGTCCTAAATACGAAGCCATTAGTGCTTTCCATTGCAACCAGAGTGTGACTTTACGTGTATTAACGTGAGTTCTTATCTAAATTGTATTAATTTCGATCTGCTATGATTGAAAATAATCTTTTAGTCGTTGTTTTCACCATCTGATAGTAATTAGAGTAGCAGGCTGGAAATTTTCGTTTTTCGATCGACCAATGGACATTTTCGTAAGACTCGGATCGACATAAATATGCGATGTGTTGTGTTGATGAAGTCAGTCAGCAATTGTTCGCGGTTGCATCTAAAGAGATGCCTTGGACAATGTAGGCCTTCAATGCATTTTTCCTTTAACTCACGCTAAATCCTTACATACCCTGTTACGTTTGGCGAGGATGTGACTCTCTGCTATGTCTGCTCTGAATCTCTATCCACCTAAACGTAACGCTAAGTTTCTTGTTGGAATCACAAAAGCTTCAAACAGTACATTATAGGCATGATGTATACAAAATTAGCCCAAATGTTCTGGTTGTAAAAAATATACAAGGATGAACATCGGTTAACCAACACACGTATTCTACAGAATCGAAATTCGCAGAAGTAGGGCGCAATAGCTTTCTCAATATATTATTCTTCAAATACATAAGAACAGCTATATTTTACTCGTAATTGCCTTAATGAAGTATTAATCCTTAGTAAGGAAACAGCTATTGTATTCACAGTTCGCTCGTTTCGTGTGGAGAAACAATTTAGATGTAACGCGGTGGCACAATACAGTTTTATTTTTATTTCTTTTACGTTTCGCAAGATGACTTTTTAAAGAGCAGTTTTGTGAACGAATTTAGTATGTTTAAACACTCTTTTATCTTCATCTAAATTTTGCTTTGCGTTGGACGTTATCTCTGTTAGTACTGATTCGATTACATTTTTTTGACTTACAAAACGGGACACTAACGCCGAGTCTCATGGGCTACTTTTTATGACAGAATTATGGTTCCTGGAAAGGCAACAGAAGTGAATCTGCGGGCTAGTTTAAACTAAAGCTCGTATTCATAGTAATATGTAGAAAACTACTTTTCACCAAATACCTATAATTATTATTTCCTTTATTCATTTAACTATAAATAAAATATCCTAACTAAGATAAGGCGTCAAAAAATTCGTCCGCATCGCTGTCCACCGGAAGTGAGCCCAAAAGACTGGCGGCATTGCCACGTTGTATGGCAATGCTTATCCTCTGTCCGAGGTAAAAGCCAGCCCTTGGGTCACGCGAAGTGTCAACTAAGCGTTTAGATAGATCTTTAAATAAGGCATGAGCACTCGGACCCCACGGTCCAAGAGTTTCAACCCCAAACGGCTCAAAAATATAATTGCCAACAAGGTTATTATATTTCCGCCGCTTGAGGTTCTCAGCAGCCGCAGCGGCAGTACCAGCACAGCACGACGAGCTAGGAAGATGGGATGGCGCAAGAGTATCGACACAAGTAGCGTCCCACACTAAAGGCCTACCCATCTTCCATGGAAACAAAGACATACCGTCCGGTCGCTTGCCGTCGTCGCGTGCCAGGCCATTGGGTTCTAGTACAGCTGGAATGCCGATGGCGACAAGAGCGCGTCGGATAATGTCGTTGATGTTTGCGTGCCGTGCAAAGCGACCCGCACTTCGACTGCATGAGAGACCGTGGTGCCCGAGGCTGTTGACAGCTTCGCCACAGTGACAACGATGAGGAGAACAACACGATGCGCCTAAGCGAAGGGAAGCAGCGAGGCGGAAAGTTGTATCGTCGAACAAGGTGCCTAAGTTCGACGACGGTAGTGCGTGAAGCCAGAGGCCCGACTCCCACTCACCCACAGCCAGCAGGCGCGCACGCTCCGCAGTAGAAGTAGAAGTTAGTTAGGATATTTTATTTTAAGTGTATATATTTAGTACTTTAATGCTGTACCTAGTTCATATCTAAATAAATTTTACTATAAATCACATTATATTTTTAAACTAGCTGACCCGCGCAACTTCATCTGCGTCACATTTTTCATTACTGATCCGCTCCTATTGGTCTTAGCGTGATGATATATAGCCTATAGCCTTCCTCGATAAATGGGCTATCTATCACTGAAAGAATTTTTCAAATCGGACCAGTAGTTCCTGAGATTAGCGCGTTCAAGCAAACAAACAAACAAACAAACAAACAAACTCTTCAGCTTTATATATTAGTATAGATATTTCAATTTAAAATAATACATTTATTATTATCATTAAACGTTTAATTCAGATTAAGGTAGCCATGCAAAAAATTTAAATATTAAGGAAACAAAAATTAAAACAATCCAAAAATAAACAAAATTTCAAACACAATAAGAAGAAAAATCAAATTAAAACTTTAAAAATCAAAATCATAATATATATAATAAATGTTTAGCTCTTCCTGTGTAGGGTGAGTCTATTGGCCAAAATCCGAGCACAAAAGACTAAGAGTAAAAAATCCCATGCTAGACCTCATGCCCAGCAGTTGGGCTTGCGACTGCTACACCAAGGAGTCAGTATTTCTTTCTGTCTAGATATGTAATGAACCAGTCTCCCCGGGGATGTGCCCTAAGAGATGTTGCAGGGGGTTCCGGAGTTATTTTTAGGGTTCCGAACATCCATAAGAAACGGAACCCTTATAGGATCACTTTGTTGTCCGTCCGTCTGTCTGTCAAGACACTTTATCTCGGGAACGCGTGGAGGTATTGAGTGGAAATTAAAACCCTACAGTCATTTCTACAGTGCCTTGAAGCTGTGAAAAAATCAAACTTGTAAGTTAATGTAAAAAATGGATGCGGCCGTTTATGTCGCAAAAAACGTATATTTTGACACTCTCAAGGGAATCAAAATGTATAGGGTATTTCCCGTTGACCTAGAACTATGAAATTTGGTATGTAATACCGTCTTATACTATAAGTATAGGGAAAAGTCTGAAAACTATACATTTCTAATTAAATCACAAAAAAAATATAGTCTTTAAAGTAATAAATACCTACAAATTTGTACGGAACCCTCGGTGGGCGAGTCCGACTCGCACTTGGCCAGCTTTTTTTTAAATATAACGGGGCTCCTGCTGATGGTGGTCACAGTGGTTGTATAATTTTTTTACTTCTGGTCACACTCCCACAAAACGTTCCTTACTACTCAAAAGAAAAACTCCCAAAACGTGCTCTGCCTTCAGTCAGTTCATCCGACCGACCTGTGGGTTCATAAGTTTAGAACCATCCCACGCTGCGTTGCAACGAAAAAGGCAAATATTAAACGTATTGGCTAAGAGTAGTTAACTTTCTATACATTGATTTTACGCACAGTACAATAATAGCATGTTATTCTATTTAGGGAATACGTGGGATTTTATATCCAAACTTCTCAAGTTTTAGAGACGTTTACAGCAATTTGTCTGAGTAACTTTCTAGAGAATGCTGTAATCGTATCCGGTGTTCTTAATAATTTTTGTACTGTATTGTTTTACGAAATTACTGTCTCTAATTGAGCATCATTTTACAATGGAGATTTCTGATTGGTCGGAAGTTATTCCAAATTGTGATCCTAAGAATCGCCTAGTTTGAGCTTATTGTCTTTTTTAACGTTAGTGAGATCACGTTGTCTAACATTTTTAGGTTTTTTCTGAGGAATACGACGCGATTCAATGAGCTTTAATTTATAAACTACATCTGTAATAATTCTAACTCTTCAAACTCTTCGGCTTAGGCTAGTTCCGCCCATGCCACAGCATCATGCTGAATGGGAGCCTGGTCGCCATTGCCAGAGGCCAGACGTGTATCTGTTCAGTTTCTGGTCTTTCCTTTTTTCTCTCTTTTGTTACCAGTGTTAAACTTAAAATTATTCTTTACTAATATGGGTAATTTAGGTGCCATCAAAAGCCCTCCCCTTAACAGTTTTACCTTAACAAAACCCGATGTGTGTACAAAACGTATTATTAACCGAGAAATAAATTATACATCGCACGCTCTATTTACAATAAAAACGGTTGCTTGTTAGCACGATACATTAGTTATTGGAGTCGTTTACTGTTACAAACTGGCTAATTGGGCTCTGAATTTATGTCTTATAAATTTGCACTTCCTGGAGCTGTCGAAAGAGTTCAATTTCGAGTTGGTTTAGAGGACACTAGACCCTTAGCAATACAGTCAAGTTTTGAGCCTATTACCTTGATAATATTGTATCGTATTAACAGGCTGACTTCTGCATAGCCACTCTTGAACGTGAGAATTTGCCGTATGGTGTCGTAAAAGAACAATAACATCCCATCACTTCCCGTGGGTGTCGTAAGAGGCGACTAAGGGACTCACCAGAGAATGGGCAGCAGCGTTCTCTGTAAAACGCAGCACCATACACTGCGATCGCCAACCCGGCTGCCAAGCGTGTCGATTATGGCAAACTCCCCCTTCTGGGGGAGGCCTATGTCCAGCAGTGGACGTCTTTCGGCTGTTATGATGATGAGTCCCACAAATTTACAAAGTTACTATTCGAATTTGAACATTTTGGTACTTCGAGCCGGATAAATCTAGATAAATTTAGTAAATACTTATTGCTGGTTAAGTCACTCACCACTCCAGCTCTAAGTGAATAGCCTGGTGTGGATGTAGGCTGGTAAATGTGTACATAATCGTTGTATTTACTAGGTTTATCTAGATTGCGTATGAGTGCGAATTATTCCTTTCCCCAACTCCTAAAGAGAGAAAACAGAAAGGCTTTTGTGCTACTGGCGAACTTACCAAGACTACCTGCAGTTAGATAGGCTTTGCGAGCTTGTTTCGTGATCCACTATTAGTACTGGGATAGAATATGTGCCCATCATCATCATCGTCCGCACCCCGACTTGACTCACTGCTGGACAAAGGCCTCTTTTTGCACGCAAAAATGTAATGAAATGGTTCTGGACTCTGGCCCCATTCAGGTTCTGTCCGTGATGTCAACAATGACGTCTGCCCATGACTTCGCAGGCCACATCTGCTTAAGGCTGGTATACATGCCAATGATCTTGTGCATATAAACGGAGCTAACTACTCCCCTACGCGCCACTCCGCTACCCGCATTTTTAATTTATTAAAAAAAAAATAATACATATTTAAAAAAAAAGTAACAAAACCAAATTATTTTTGTTTGTATTGCAAAGCAGTAGATATTTTTACTTTTGACTTTTGTTAAAAAATTAAGGAGTAAAATGGTTTCATCTCAACAATTTCGAGGTGATTTGGTGATTTTTTTTCATATTATGTGATACCGATACATAAATGCTGGCTAAACCAAATTACGTATCATATCATGTAGATTGTTACCTATTTTTTGCAGATGTAATTTCTCAGTAAATGCCGACGAAAAGTTGCTTCATCTGCACGCTGTTTTTAAGCATTTCTTGAGAGAGCAGCCTTAAGAGTATCAAATTAGAACTTTGATTTTTGATTTTTTATTAGAGCATCAAAACACCTATCCTAGATTCAGTACTTTGCTACATTTTTCGTAAATCGTAGACGATTATTAAATCCTTCAAACTGTTTTCATATCAATCTTCTTTATGACAAAACTCGTTCCCCGAACTTCTTACTCACATCAATGTCTTTAATAACGTTCCCGTTTTAATAACTCCTAAATATCTATAATTTTCTATATCGTACCTCAAACTTTCTTCGCTCAATACTGCTCCCGAGTCACCTTGACCTTTCTGAGGGCAGACCTGAAGGACACGCGTTGTATTGGCCGTCCAGACATCGGTGGCGACAGTCCCGACGGGAGAGTATTAAATCTTTAGATTTCAAATCGGAGAAATGTTGAAAATAATACAAATATTTAGAAAAATACTTATTATAATGGTCTGGGGGCTATCTTTATTGATTTGACCTTTAGTTTTGAGTTGCTATTGTTCAAAGAGAGGTTGAGTTTTAGCCGAACATTCAATCACAACTTTGCGTTAATGTCAGTGTCAAGTCTCAGGGTTGATTTCTGAATATTGGGAGATAAGAACGTGTCAAACCCCAAAGTTTTACAAGTTTTCAAGCTAAAGTAGAGTTTGACAAATACTTAATTTCAATTTTTTTATTTAGAAATCGGAGATACGTCTGTCGCTGTCAGAAATAACTTTAATAACGTTTTGAAGTTAAGTTTCGTTATGGAATTACATTCAACTGAAAACTTCAACCACCAGAAAGGATTACGCAAAGACCTGGCTCTTTTAATGCAATTCTGCGGAGTTGCAAAGATGTTGATTCAGGCGGATCAAAGGACTATCTTGGCATAATACTTTCATCGCCTTTATGACACAAACGGCAAGAAAGCGAGTGGCTTATTCTTTGCTGGGAAATACATTTTTATATCTTTTTCGTTATTAAATGGCCACGGGTGGAGTGGAGGTTTCGCTCGTTTAGCTTAAAGCTGAACTGGCTGCACACTAGACGAATTGCTCCCACTATAAATCTGTTCTATTTCTGTTAAGTGTGTACTGTCGGGGTATCAACAAGCGTTGAATAGCGTTGTGGTTATGCAGAAGTGCACACACCTCAACATTGGCCAAACCCCTTTCCTTTTGCCAATATGAATCTGGTATTTTGGCTAGAAATTATCACTACCAGAGAAGTATGGAAAAAGAAGTCGCGTTGCGCTGAACCCATAAACATTGGAGTAATTGCAAGATAACGATTATAATTATGATTACTTCAATTTTGGCAATACCAACCATACGCACAAAACGTTTTGGGAATACTTTAATTGTGAATGGAGTGGAATTCCCTGCTGGAGATTTGTTAGTTGATAGCTACAACCTGGAAGTCAAACGTGAGCAAAAATGTAGTAGTAGAAAATAAGCCGCGGGAATGACCAGGGGCAAGTTGGTACACTGAATTCCCTGCTTAAGCGTTAACGGAAATGCCGGGTGCAGGACGTGTCGTCCACGTGTCGTCCTAATAATATACCACGGAAATATCAGTCGTTTGTCGTGGATAGTTTATTATAATGGGTGGCTCAACACGTGCATACAAGATTCGTAGCTGAAGTTCTTTTTGGGTTATAATTATGAATGATGATTTCTGATGTGAAGAACATTCACTTATGTCGAAAGGAATTGGCTGTGCGATTCGGTGACATAGTCTAGAGGGGGACATAAACGTTTATTCTCTCATTAAGTCTGTCCCAATAGCAATGTTGTTAAAGCTCTCCCAAAGGTTAAGTGGCCTTTGGGAGAAATTAAAAGATGCTATAGTAAGTTTTTTTTATTGAATTTGCAATAAGAAAGAACGTATGTTGCAGTAAGAAGAATAAAATTAGTTTTGCCTGCATGATGAAGCTGAATTTATTTCCAAGTCGGTACCGTGTCAAGTAGATGTTTTATGGTTCGCCTCGTTCCCCCTATGCCCATACGGCACATGCCGTTTAATCTAACGAAGATACTCATAATTACTTTTATATCTTTTTGCACCACGCTTCGTTTACCACCATGTAGGTAACTAGTTGCAAAACTCACGTAATTCACTTAATTGGTTCAGCAAACGAGTTTCTCCATCCGCTTTTTGCCAGAAATAACCAGTTCTAATCGCGAATTTTACGTCAATTCCAAAGATACACTGTCGAAGACTATTTGGACAAACGTTTTTGCTATAATTAATTTACTTTGCTGTTTTTCGGTCGCTGAACCCAGCTGTTGCAGTTATTACCGTTTTTATGAGGATTTTTATGTCCAGAACTACTATTTAGTCTAGATTTTAAATTAGCTGATGGTTTCATGTTTTTGTTTGCTTCTGGTCTGTTGGTTTCCTTTCCGTGTTCGTTTCGACTTATGGTGATTTAGAGTTTGTTTTCAAACGCATAAAGTCCTTGTTATATTGCATAGTACCACAGAGATCTTTTGACGTTTGAATGTAATTTTCAGGGAGTGCTGTTGCTGCAATTGTGAAATTGTTTTATATAAGAAGATGACGTCGGTAGTTTCTTTTTCGGTTTATTTTGATGCGCTGAAAGATCCGTGTACAGAGGTTACTGTCTTGTCTAGTTAGGTCGCTGTCTAGCATATAATTTTGCTTGTCATATCGAAGGCTCATTATAAGTCGATCAATCATTAGCCTGTATTCATTCAGTCATTCATTCATCATCGTTTCATCATCTTTCTGACCTCCTCCTATAATACTTGGGTTCGCACGACATGTTTTTTTCTCTATTCTCTCTCCTGTCAACCGTCACGCTATCATCGCTTTGTTCACTACTTACAAGTATATTACCTAGTTGTCTCATTAAAACGAAGTTAACGAACCAAGATGTTGAAGATTATTCAAACATTCTTCCATGCCTTCCTTGTTTCGTAACGTTCTAAAGGGGTGGTTCTCACAGCTTTAAACCACAACTTAGAATAATGTTATCTTGTCTATTTCAGAGTGGAACTCCCGCCTACATTTCATAAATATGCACCTTTGACAATTATGTCGACGCCCCCTCTAGAGACATGGCAAGCGGTCTTAAATAATCGAAAATGATGTCATAGATGTTTCGAAATAATTTAATGAAGATAAAGAAGCATGCTGGTTGGATACATTTTGTATTCATGCAACTAGAATGAAGAGAAAAGGGGTGATAACTGCCTAATATTCAAGACAGGGTCGAATCAAGATGCTGTCTTTTGGAGCTCGATGGTTTTTGATGTATTTCTTTTACATAACACGGAATGCGAAACGCAAGACCAAAAGCAAACAAAATCCTGGATTGTGGAGGTCCAAGGCAGTCGCTTCACGTAAAACACTGATGTTCAGTTGCATATAGTAAGTCTAGGCAAATTGATTGATTGATTTTATGATAGCTATCACGAGCTTCATAGCTTCAACTACCTAATTTAGAATTCCAATTACTAAACTTAGGCAACGAACCAAACAATAACCAATGCTATTAATTAGACAACTTCGCTTTGTCTCGACGTGACTATCCTACTCCCTAGACATAACAAACGCACAATAACTCCTCTAACTACCACGCCAGACAAGCTTATATTTCATACTGCATTTGCACTACAACTTAGGAACCCAATTACACCATTTGAAACTAGGCAGATGCTCTATCGCTCTTTGTACAAAGACGTAAGGGGAAGGCTTGAGTGAACGGCGGTGACGAGAGCGTACTAGGACCGCAAAGTTCTAACTTTTTCACGTCTCATTTCTCATCATTTGGTACCAGTCATCAAACCATAGCTTAACTACTTTAAGATACTTACTTCTGTGATGGGCCTGACTTGAACTCTAGCAAAAATAACATTGTGACTTTGGGCCGAGCCAACTTATTGGCATGCAGATAGAAAATAGAAATGGAGCAGTCAAAATCTGTCGAAAATCTATGTGCATTGGGCTGGAGATAGAGAACATCATTTTGGGCGTTGGGTGTTATACACTTCATTGATGACGCTTATTACGACTTGTAAATATGTGTAAGACGCGCGACGATCGCATATTCGAGCGATGAACAATAGTTGCAAAAATTTGTACATATGTGTAGTACTAGGTCCTCTTACTAGCAAACTTATTAATTTTACCTCTGCTGGCATTTCTTTATTGTACATATTAGTATTATATAAGTGTTTTTTTGGGAGCATCGTCCTCACATATAATCAATTGATAAATGTATGCAAATATTGTAAAGCTTATAAAACAGTGACTATGGAGTTTCTTGTCCGTTCTTCTCCATAAGAATCTACCTTTTGCGAACGGACGACTAGAGTCACTATAATATTTTATTTTATTTTAATTTGACGCTCAAAAGTGCCTTTATTGGTCTAGTTGAAATAAATAATTTTATTTTGACTTTGAACAATTTATTAATAACTTTCTTTTGAATCAGTATCTTTATTAAAGAGACGGTCCCGCCTCAGCATCCGCAAAATTCTATCACTCAGTACCCGTTTTAAGTCGGCAACCCATTTCCATTGTCTGCTGCAATGTCCTAGTTCGAGACCGGTGTATGTAGGCTTCGGAACAGGTTGCGACTTTGTAAGCTTGAACTCATTTAGCACATCAACCGTACGCTTTGATCTGTACGTCTACCATGAGTTTTATCAGCCTATACTCGCTAGCGACTGTAGTTAAAAAAATGTATGAAAACTTTTAAAAAAATGTTTCTAATTTATTTTTTTTGTTGTTGACTAAAGATATATTTGCAACTTGCTTGCTTGCTAGTAAATAACTAAACAAATAAATTTGAAATTTATAGTTTAGATTGATAAAACTCATGGTAGACATACTGTACCCTTACAAACTCAGCAAGGGAAACTGGAGAAGTGGCAATGCCATCATTGTTCTCGCGTGAGTAAGAGGTAAATCTTTAAAACACCCACCTCTTTAATCTTCTTCTGAGGGTTTCAATTTTAAATAAAAAAGCTTCTAAATAGGTTAAATATCTTTGGCCCAAAACTCCAATGTTAAGAAACGCATAGTTTCGTTTCAAAGAATTAGAGACCTCACATTCAGTTGTATACCTCTGTCTCTAATTTTGAACATCATTTCTCAAACTTGTTACCAGATAGTAGAAACTTATTGCTTAGAATAAAACACAGTTGCTACAGCTATTTAAGAACAACTGCAAACTCAAACTTGCCCTTTAAACTAGCTTGAAAGTTACAACCCGATCCTGAACCTGATAATACACACCTTGACCAAAAGTCGTTTCGAGCTAAAGCCACTCACTGCCATTGTCTGCTACGAAGTCACTATTGACTGCCACTATGTCTCGTTTCACAAACCGGTGCTCTTCGACTACAGGACAGGTTGCCTTTATGTTTGAACTTAGTCAGCTGGCTGACCTGTTGAATGTAAGTACTAAGATAAGTAGTCTGTGATAATGGTCTGATTCTACGGGGATCTGCGTGTTTGAGACTGATTTTTCTGTTGTTTTGCGTTTTTTCTTCTTAGTTGTTCTGACCACCTGGGTGCTAATGCTTGGTTTTCCGGTTCAAGCATAAAAAGTGAGCTAGATATATTTCCTTTTGGGAAAAAAGGTAAAATTGAAAGAAAGAATCCATTAAAGGCATAGCGTACGCTGGAACAATACTAACCGGAGTCGCGTAATAATATGATTTTCCCGGTTTAGGATACTCCTAAACGTTTTAATTCATTCATATCAGCCGAAAGACGTCCACTGCTGGACATAGGCCTCCTAAACGTTTTGCATGTACATAATTTCATCTTTTCACTAAAACCAATTCACTTACATTCTTAGGGAAGTCATCCAACAATGTTGTTATTTCAGCACCTTCCGTTAGTTGATCATCTATCTTCTTTAGTGATTTGATCGTATCTCCATTTTTATCATTTCCATGTGACAGTACTTTTAAATATTCAAATCACATTACCTACAATTTAAACGTAAATTGTCAACGCCTGCAACGTATCATCAAAATATGAACTGACATATTCCACCATAAACCCGTTAATAAAAACACTTATTTCTTGTCTTACGCTACACAAAAGCAATGGAGCAAAAACCAGAGGGAAGTCGGCCCAAAACCCATTGAATTTAAATAATATATTCGCTCAGAAAGTGTAACAGAGGTGCGTTGCCATGATCGTCTATTGAATATACTAATGGCGCTGGGGTGTACGGCAGGGGTGTAAGGCACAATACACACCGTATTGATTTTTCCAATGCAAGGTTAGGGTTACGTTTGCACTTGCGTTTTCGTTGGCTGGGTCTTTTCGTTTTGATATAGTTAGTCAGTATGCGTTGCGTGGATGGAACTTTATAAGTTTGTACTGTCATCATAGGCTCTAGGACCAAGTGATATTCTATCAGAGGCAATGATTGCTCAATATTCAATATGTACGGCATTTATTATTTATTTTCCTTTAGGCTTGTGGCCTCGCTTTTATGTCAATGTTCTACAGCCGACCATGAATACGAACAATCCGCACACCACATCTTATGGGAGTGTATTCTTTGGCAAACTGAACGCAATATTATGTTAGATAGTATTCAGGTTACATCTGGAGTAGTTTACTACACGGACCTTGTAGAAACCAGAACAAATTTCCGTGCTTTCAGGCGATTTTGCCATACCTATTACTGGAATCAAAAGTAGCTCACAATTTAGGACCCATTAGTTTTAATTAATATATAATCCGTGGTGCTTGACAACTGGGCTTAACCCAGTTGTATAATGTCCCTTGGTGCCTATTGGCCTAGCTCTATTCTGTCTCCTGCTTGAAAAGGAGGGAAGTGGAAATTATACATATATTTATTTTCCTACTACTCCGCTGTACTTTTCTGATTAAATTCGTTGCAGGATCCAAGACAGTTAAATCGTTTCTCCGGGACTCGTCGGGCTTCATTGGCTCGGCGTTTTTCTGGTGGTCGCCACTGTTGGTTCTGGCTTCCAGGAGTTGCAGTGGTTGGGAATGTGTGGCGGGCTTGTCCCAAAAAAAAAATGTACGGCATTTGTCATTTGACAATTGTTAGCGTTAATAGAATGTGTATCTCTTTAGGCTGGGTAGTAACGCTAAGGAGTTGACACTTGGCTCAGTAGGCTTAGTACGAGTTTGTTAACGTTCCCGATCGCGTTAACGTACACGTTCGCCTATGTCAAAAAAATCAAGTTTGCCGTTAATTTCACCAGGCGGCGCTTATCCAGTTTCATAAAACTGTATAGGTGCTAAAATGAAGTTTATGTTAACGCGATCGAGTGCGTTAAAAATCTTGCAATGAGGCCACTGTTCTCTTCTGAGAATAGTTTCTTCCTGTACCAAGTATACTTAGCTATGTATCCATTTGTTTATGTACTTTCTGAAAGGTGGTCCATTACTCAAGTTATTTCTTCACTTGACGTAAGTTTTTGTCAATTTTGCAACTTCACATCGTCCATTTTGTCGTATCAATGAATCGAAATTCGCAGAATATTTTACAATACACATTTCGGTTCATCCGTATTCTTTTGTAATCGATTAAAGTGACACGAAATCGATTTTGTTACGTGACTATTATCATTCTGATGTAATTTATATTGAAATATTTCACTGTGATTCTGTGAATATCAAGTACCTATGATAATTTTGGTGTATTGGCGTAATGATCGCAAGTTTGTGTTTAAAGTTGTTGGATACTTGTATTTTTTTTGTTCTGCATTAGTATACTGCATTAGATACTTGTATTTTTTTGTTCTTTTAATTCTACTCCTTACAACACTATCAATGTGATATTCTGCATGTTTCGATGTTTTGTTAATTAATCAAGCCTCTTATTTGCCAATTCTCTAATTTGAATGAAATTTTGAATACCGTGAACTGGACCAGGACATACAAGATGTTTTTTATCCCGATAGAATACTCCTGCGGGCAAATTTCCGACCATCGCACTGGCGACCGGTTGGCAATTAAATAGTCAATACAACAAATTAAATTAATACCTTTCTATGCCTTGTTTATTGTTTTGTCTTGTTGTTATTACAAAGTCGTCTTTAATTTAAATTAATTTGTTCCTTCAACTGAAAGACCAAAGCACCAATGAAAAGTTTGATCTCCGCTATCCCACTTCTTTTAGATAAATGTTCGCCATTTTTTTTAAGACACGTTTTCCGCTACAATTTTTTTTTTTCTAATTATCTCTTACCATTGAATGCGTAACATTGCATTCAGAAAGCGTGAAGGCTCGGATTGATTTTAATTAAATTAATCTATTGTGGGTAAGGTGCATGAATGCCATAGGTATATTATGCTACAAATAGAAGCGGAAGTATTAAAGCATTGCTGTTGGGCATATGAATAATGGCTTAGCAAATGGTAGTTGAGAACGGACCTAGTCTACCTGTACTGAGTCTATAATCGCAGTGTAAAAAAGCGTTATTGCTAGGCACCAGGATTTTTTGTCATGCACACAAACTTGCAAGTCTAAAATTTGTTAGGAACGGTTCCAAAAAAGATTTAAGAGAGGAAGAGATAACATGAAAAGTCTTTTTAAAGTCTTTTACGAAAAAATGTTAACTAACTATGAACACTTACCTATTGTATATGTAAATAGCGGACGTCACGCGGTTTCACCCGCGTAGTTCCCGTTCCCGTGGGAGAACGGGGATAAAATATAGCCTATGTTACTCGCTGATAATGTAGCTATCCATGGCTGAAAGAATTTTTCAAATCGGTCCCGTAGTTTTTAAGTTTATTCGTTACTAGTGGACGTCACGCGGTTTCACCCGCATAGTTCCCGTTTCCGTGGAAGTACGGGGATAAAATATAGCCTATGTTGCTCCCTGATAATGTAGCTATCCATTGCTGATAGAATTTTTTAAATCGGTCCAGTAGTTTCGGAGCCTATTCATTTCAAACAAACAAATCTTTCCTCTTTATAATATTAGTATAGACATACAAAAATACAAATCTTTCTTCTTTATAATATTAGTATAGATATACATAGGTTTCATTAATATCGATTCAATAATTATCATGAATAAGAAGTAACTAATTTGTGTGGAATACCGTAAAGGGTTTCTTAACCAGTACTATTCAGTAACTATCTACCCGCAAATCCTTACTATAATATTATAAATGCGAAAGTAACTCTGTCTGTCTGTCTGTCGCGCTTTCACGCCAAAACTACTGAACCGATTTAAATGAAATTTGGTACACAGATAGTGTAGAGCCTGAGGAAGGATAGAGGCTACTGTTTATCTCGGGAGTATGTTCCCTAGGGACCACGCTGTCGTAGCCGCTGGCAGAAGCCAGTCCTCTATATGTAATAACTAGCTGACCTGCGCAACTTCGTCTGCGTCACAATGTTCATTACTGCTCCGCTCCTATTGGTCTTAGCGTAATGATATATAGCCTATAGCCTTCCTCGATAAATGGGCTATCTAACACTGAAAGAATTTTTCAAATCGGATCAGTAGTTCCTGAGATTAGTGCGTTCAAGCAAACAAACAAACAAACTCTTCAGCTTTGTATATTAATATAGATAGAAGTATAGATGTACCCCCATTTATCTATGTACTTGTTACCAAATATTGTCCAATGGGGTTTGAAATCTTCCATTATTTTAATTACTATTCATCCATCAGAGTGTAGAGGTCAAGGCCAAAAAATTACGTATAGACTATTGACCGCAAAAGGGAAAAAGTTTATTCTTCAAAGCAAACGTGCCTTTTTGACACAGTAGCAATAGGGTATTTTACTAAAAAAATCTAATTAGTCCGTCAGATAGATATTCAAAAAATATTAAACACGTATTTTTTCTTTTTTCGCGTAAACAAAAGATGAAGATGATATAGTGCCACGATGAGATGATAAAACACGCGTGACGTCACTATGATGGTACAATTTTACCAAGCCACATGACGTCACGCGTATCTTCAACGCGCTGTATCGTCTTCATTTTTTGTTTACGTGAAAAAAGTAAAAATACGTGTCCAATATTTTTTAAATCTATCTGACGGACTAATTAGATTTTTTTAGTAAAATACCCTATTAACATTATAATATATGTAGCTAATAATAACTATTATCTTAATTCCTAGTTTAATTCGTTTCTTTGATTTCAACAATAATTTTATTACTTTTTAAATTTTATTTAATAATAATATTATAATTCCTTTTTTCTAATTTGACTTAATTAATAATACCTATTGTATTTTTTATAATTTTAATTTTATTTAAAGAATAATATTGTAATTCCTTTTTTCCAATTTATATAATGATACTGTTTTTTTTTACCAAATTTAATTTTCTAAATTCATAATATTGTACCTGCACTGTACCAATATTTGTTTTTGTTATCCGTGGAAACGTAGTGGGTTGTACTGTAACCACTCTTAGATTTAATTTCATTTTTATGTAATCCTCACAGTACAATTGTTTGTCTTCCCAAATAAATAAAAGAAAAAAAATCTGAGTGTAGAGGTCAAGGCCAAAAAATTACGTATAGACTATTGACCGCAAAAGGGAAAAAGTTTACTTTTCAAAGCAAACACGCCGCTTTTCATTGAATATTAATATTAATCACGCCTTTTTGACACAGTTATGAAAGCTTGTGGAGCGGAAAACTCACGTTTTCATAGAACTCTTTCATATGTAAATGTTGATTTATTCGGTCCAGCTATCCGAAGTTGAAGTTTAGTTTTCCATCTCGTGTTGGTAATATTTTTTGTTTAGATTCACAGTTGGTTAAATTTATGTATCACTAGCTGACCCGCACAATTTTGTCTGTGTCACAATTTTCATTACTGCTCCGCTCCTATTGGTCTTAGCGTGATGAGCCTATAGCCTTCCTCGAAAAATGGGCTATCTAACACTGAAAGAATTTTTCAAATCGGACCAATAGTTCCTGAGATTAGCGCGTTCAAGCAAACAAACAAACTCTTCAGCTTTATATCTATACTTCTATACTAATATATAAAGCTGAAGAGTTTGTTTGTTTGTTTGTTTGCTTGAACGCGCTAATCTCAGGAACTACTGGTCCGATTTGAAAAATTATTTCAGTGTTAGATAGCCCATTTATCGAGGAAGGCTATAGGCTACATATCATCACGCTAAGACCAATAGGAGCGGAGCAGTAATGAAAATTGTGATGCAAACGAAGTTGCGCGGGTCAGCTAGTGTTAGTATAGATTTAAACTAACTTTCTCATTTGTCTTCTGCTAAGCAAGATATTCTAGATATGCTGTAATTACTGCAAAGTGTTTAGTAACAGCTTTGAACTTATATACCTGTAATAATCTCGCTCTGGGTGTGCATAGTGTTCTATATGACCTTTGTGAGCAATATAGCCGTAATGCTGATTTTTTCCTCACCGCTGCTGGACTAAGTCCTCCCTCCCCCAAATGTTTTCAAGTAACATTTTTCTTACACCACTTCTCGAGTGTGTGGTAATAGAAAAAAATCCTCAAACAAAGTCTTGCACACAGCTCTTTGTGCATTATATCCGAAACTAATGCGGCTTTACCGTAACCACGTACGATCGACGTGACCCGACTGATAACGGACAAGCCCAGCTAGTTTTGTCGGTGTCTTTCATATCGAGAGCTTCTGATCATGCCATCTCATCACCTTTATCCCAAGTAACTTGATGTAAATGCAGCTGTCATCAACCGTCATCACAATGATTCGTAATATTTTTCACGCTATCTGTTTCACATCTTCTCTTTGGCTGGAGCATCTCAGCCTTTCATGTACATCATCCTTTTGCTCATGTAACTTGAAGCCAATGTAGCTGTCATTGTTTTTATCTGCTGTCATCTCGTAGAGACATTGTATCTTTTACACTATACTTTTAATATTCTTTCTTTGGTTGGAACCTCTCATCATCCTTCTTACCTTTATCCTTTATTACTTGAGGTCGACGCAGTTAGCATCATCTTTATCTGCCGTCATCCCAAAGAGTCGTTGTATTTTTATACTATCATATTCTTACTTATCGCGAGTCTTGTCGCGTACTTGAGGTGGCAGCTTGATTTTCTCATGTTTCTATATTCATTTCAAGTTTTACAGTAATTTCAAGAGTCCAGCCTTTATGGCTATATCATGTTTTTCATTATTTCTTATTGAAAGGCTGGCGTTTGACCACTATCTAACCTGACCGAAAGCGGTGATGACGACGGAGCACGCAGGTTTGCTTAGAAGTAACCGATTCACTCTTGACTTAGGACTCCCAGGTTGTATCAGGGAACATAGACACCGGCAGGGAATGCCCTTCCTTAGCTGTACGCACAATGAAAGTATTTTTCACACACACATGCTCCTCATTCCTCCGCACCACATGTCCATACCACGACATTCGGTTACTTCTCAACATTTCTGCCAAGCACAACTTTCAAGCACGCTCTTACACGTACGATCTACGTGATCTGATTGATAACGGACAAGCTTGTCCAGTTTCGCTTGTGTCTTTCAAAACGGGATCTTCTGAGTGTCGATTACTTTGTTTTATGGCTAGTGTTTTGGCTTAATCAAAATTTTGTTATGGTCAGTAGTTTTGTTAAGGTGTCTGTTATCCCAATGATATGAATATTATTTATTTCAGCAAATTATTTTCCACAAACTCTTCTATCACGTCAAATAACCACAATATTTAAAACTAGATGACGTTGACTTCCCCGAGAAAGGAATACTGAAACAAAAACATGATGTAGTGCAGATACAATTTCGCTACAAAACGGGTCTTTTGGATCTTGCATAAAGCTGCCTTTTTGGCAATATGTGCACAGCCAGCAAATTCTTCCATTTCTGAGTGACTGACAAAACACGTCGTCGTAGAAAGCTGATAATTGGCATGTAGCTTCCTTGGGGAGTGTAGGGGAGCACTAAGAGAGGATTTCCCGAAATTCCAATGGGAACGTCGAACGGGAATAAACGGGAGATGCACGTACGAAGTCGCGGGAAAACGCTAGTATCATATATTTGGGATCATTTTAAATACTTTGACAGCCGTTACGGATAGTCAGCAGCTAGAGAATCTGACACCAGCCTTAGCCAAGGAGTATTGTGTTACTCAGTTAGTGGGCTGTGGAGGTCTGAGTCGATCCATGTAAAATACTGGGCACTCTGCTGCATCCAGCAAGAATGGAAGCCGACCACAATATAGTTGGAAAACGGTTATTGAAATGCATAAAGGCAGACTGAGTGAGTTACACCAGCTGCGTAAGCAGCTACTCTCTAAGCCCGAAGTCCGTAGTTTCGGGCTTAGTTGCTGGCATATTCTACTCTGTATTACCTACAGACTTACGATTAGTCCCGAACTCGAGCTAAGAACACGATTTGACAGTAACTGATAAATAGTGTTGTCTAATTCTTAATGTTTAGGTGATACGGCGTAGATTACGCCCGCAACTAAACCCAAAACTAAGGACTTTGGGCTTCGAGAGTAGCTGTGAGTACCCTAAACAAATCTTTAGTGTTTTTTACATCGCCACTCCGAAGTCTAGAACAATTTAAATGGTAATTTCGCAATCTCTGTCACTTATTCATACTCTTTAGTGCTAGAAAGTGTTCCAAGTAAGTTGCAAAGAAAGTACCATTATATTTACGCAGCATGACTTTAAGATAATGGCGTTATAATAATATCATTGTGTTAAGATAACAGTATAATGGAAATGTTGTTTGAAGAACGGTTCAGGAGAATAGAGGACTGTGTCCATGAAGACGTTCTTTTATCAGGTTATTGAGAGGTTCTTTCTTGATCATTTTATTTTTGTTGTACTGTTCTGTGAGGTGACTAAAGATTTGTGTGGGAGGCCCTTGACTGACGTGACTAAAGATTTGGTTGATAGATATGGCATTATGTGGTTTAGGCAAAATCATCTGCCTAATCTCTTCCCAACTATATTGGGGTCGGCTTCCAGTCAAACCGGATTCAGCTGAATACCAGTATTTTGCGTGGAGTGGCTGCCTACCAGACCTCCACAACCTAACTGGGTAACACGGTACTTCTTGGCAGGACTAGAGTGAGATTTTACTGGCTTCTGAAAACTCGTAACGACTGCCAAAGATCTAAAAATGACAGCCGGGACCAACGGCTTAACGTGCTTTCCGAGGCACGGAAGAAACTCTGTATGTTAAATGGTCACACATCCACAGACCAACCTTGGCGAGCGTTGCTTAACCTTATATATATAGATAGAATGTGATAGAACTTATCAGATATATCCATTACTTTTACTTGTTTGAATTAACGGGTGTATAGATGGTTGCCCCTAGAAAACTATTGCATTCTAAGTATAGTATATGTCGCGATAGTCATCAAATTGTTATTGTTGTTAATTTGCCAAAATAACCTAGTTACAATACTTTAAATACAAACAAAGTGTAATGCAAACGGTAATAAGCAAAAATAAAAAAGCAATGAAAGTTAATATATAGTAGTTGCCGTTCTCCAAATTATAACATTGTAATGTTAAAAAATTTACTACCGTAAAGAGTAAGTCAATTACGAATTTGCAATGCCTTTTATGATTGAACGAGATTAAGTGATGTTGGTTTTCATTTCCATCACGTGAACGGAACGAAAAATTGCAATCTTTATTACTTGCGGACGTATTTGTAGGTCGTTGAAGACATAAATATCAATGACGGTAACAATGTAGAGACCTTAGTAATAGGGAATATGCATGCGATTTTTTTATTTGCAAAATGACATACTTATTAACTCTAATAAACAATTATGAAATTATTTTTTAAATACCTTCATCAGCGATGAAGTTATAAAGCTTCAAAGTTTACAATTAGAAAGAGAAGTCCGATATGAATTGTGACTTCAAAGTTCTTGGCGCCTATACAGCTGCCATAGAAAACAGCGTTTTCGCGAGAGGGACAGATACATTTGTTTAAATAATTATATCTCGTTTGTTTTTCGAGGAATTTTGATTCTATTTTCACTGTTAGTATTATATTTGTGTATATTTTTAGATAAACTGTATAGATAATAAATATTTTTTTCGTGCATATTCCCTATTGAACATAATCCATTTGATATTACTTCCATTTTAAACGGTGAAGTAAACTTCGTTAGGAAAGCGCCTTTCTTAGAACAAAAAATTCGTAGACATTTGTGTCTTCTAGCAACCCGCAGGAGATCGTGTGGTGGGTTCAGTTCATTTCCTCTCACAGAGAAAGCTTTTCTTGGATTACGCATTTCATCTGTATATTTCTCTAAGGAAGATACGGGAATTATTGACCCTAAGGAACTTATCTCACCGTCGGCGAGGAAGCGAGTAGCTATCGACCATTTGCTCGCTGAGGAAAGGTACAAAAGATATAGATCTTGTGTAAGTAAAAGAGACACATACAGTCATAGTCAATAGCTGGCTGTTCGCACTGCCGGCGAGTGGCTCTTACCTCTAGTTGATCGCAGCGACAAGAGCTATTATTGATTGTACTCGCTCAGCGACACTCGCTCGGCGATGCTCGCTTGGCGGTCAGAACAACGAAACTGCGGTCATTCCTACCTATAGTGTGGGCCGGAGCGAGTATTGCGAGTAAAAGCCCGTCGCACTAAAGTACTCGCTGAAAGCCGAGCGTCAAAACTATCGAAACTTTTCACTCGCTACTCGTCAACTGCTTCGAGTTTGAAGCTTTACTCGCTACTCGCTGATCGCCGGCGGTGAGACAAGTGCCTAAGAGCTGCAGCATTACATGAGAATACTGTGTACTGGTTTTAGTTGTAAGAAAGTCTGTGTTCCCGTACGCATACGACCCTAAAGTCTTCAAAGTTAGAGTGAACAGGCTGCTTCGGGTAAACTCGCTCCAACATCGACTTTGTCTCTGCCATCTCTGACCTAGACTAGAGTCCTGACCTAGAGTAGAGTAAAAATAAAAAGTTCTGTGATCTTCTCGATTATTTATGATATGTGTCCTGCGGTTCAGATCCATGAAATTGGCCCATTTTCGTTTACCGAAAAGCATTGCTAATAAAGATTAACATTTAAATACGAATCCAAAGACCGTTTTAATATCTCGACTACAAAGTCAATACTTCAATTTAAAGAATGATTAATTCAAACGAGTCCTGAATTTGATTTATTCAAAAACGTTGTCGAAAGCTAGGATTGACGTCCAAAATGGATTTTGATGAGTTTGTCAGTCACTTTAGATTAATGGTTCTGGGCCCTTTTGGGCCAATGATAACTGGACTCTTATTTAATTTAATGTTTTGAGAATTGAGACTAAATGTTGGTACAGACCTCGGATATCTTAATTAGGAAACTTGGAAATTAAATTAAGAAAGTTGTATCTGATTCAGAAGATTTTGATCTTGAAATAAAACAATTAATATCTTTGTAATTTTAAGTTAAGACCTTTATAACTTACTTGCTGACCCGCGCAACTTCGTCTGTGTCACAATTTTCATTACTGCTCCGCTCCTATTGGTCTTAGCATGATGATATATAGCCTATAGCCTTCCTCGATAAATGGGCTATCTAACACTGAAAGAATTTTTCAAATCGGACTAGTAGTTCCTGAGATTAGCGCGTTCAAGCAAACAAACAAACAAACTCTTCCGCTTTATATATTAGTACTAGCTGACTCGCGCAACTTCGTCTGCGTCACAATTTTCACTACTGCTCCTCTCGTATTGGTCTTAGCGTGATGATATATAGCCTATAGCCTTCCTCGATTAACAGGCTATCTAACCCTGAAAGAATTTTTCAAATCGTACCAGTAGTTCCCGAGATTAGCGCGTTCAAGCAAACAAACAAACGAACAAACAAAGCTTCAGCTTTATATATTAGTATAGATAGATATAGATGAACAAATTATGAACGTCCTTCCTCTAATATAAGAGTATTCGCCTCGTTCCGTTCGCCTTAATAATCGAATGTAAATAAATGAGTTATATTACTTTATGGAAAATAATTTATTCTCTTCAGTACTTCTACTATAACTTAGGAGTATCGTATTACCAGCTGGGAAGACAGATAGACAGTCGCTTTGCGTAAATACTGGTACTTGATAGGAATGGAATTCCCTGCCTGAGTCTGTTTCCTAATAGCTACAACCTGAGAGTCTAAGTCAAGAGTGAAAAGGTTACTTCTAGGCAAGCGTGCTTCATTTTCGCCCACATCATCGCTTACCATCAGGTCAGATAGTGGTCAAACGTATGCCTATCAATAGTAAAAAAACCTCTTCAGCTGCATTTAGTAGCAGTGGAACTGGAAGCCGCTTCTGCGTGGTTTGGGGGAGGCTAGGCAGATGATGCTGACGTAAGCGAGCGCCAAAATAATCCTATAATTGTGGTCATTTCAAAGTCAAGTTCTAGTGAGACACCATCACAGAATTTCAACTGCAGAATTTCATTCAACTCGCTTACCATTATAAATCAATTACCTTTGTAGTTCAATGCAATCATCCAATTGTATCTCGATTGGTTTTTCAGTTTGGCAAAGATTCGTTCTGGTATTTTGTACTGAAGATTCGGTTGCCTGCTGAGTTGTTTTTGTAATCGTGACTAATCGCCTTCTATTTGTGTTTATTTTGTTGCATTGTTTCTAATGTTGTCTTTCTTTTTTATTTCAGGTACGTACTGAACACTTGGAGATATTCGACTAGCGTGCCACGAACACCTGGTAGGCCGGTTAAATATATGAGTTTGTGTTTGACGTGTATGTTTTCAGCATTCTGGTAAAATACGAGTAGTTCAAATCTAGCAAGTTTCTGTTAAATGCCTAAAGAACACCCTTCTTTGTTACTGAACTCTTCGAAAATAAAAAAGTGTCACTTGGAGTATAAAATGTGTGTCAGCTCAAGTTTTATAACAAGATGTAGTTACTACACGACTTGTGTTCGACACTTCGACAACTATGCGCTTTTGCTAATCTTCCAATCCTGTTACTGTCCGCTCAAGGGGTGTTTGCACACACGATGGTTACAGTCATGTTTTGTAGAAATATATTAAATGCTCTTTTTATTTAAGTATTGTTAAAAAAATAATCGAATCTTGTCTCATCATTATCATTATCTTGGTCTTTTCCCAATGGGTCAGCGCAACATGTTTTCTTTAATACTTCTCTTTTGGTTTTTATCTCAGTAATCACCCTCATTCTGGACTTATTATCTTTCCTACAGTTAATCTAGCATTTCTTTGATCTACGCCAACTCTTAGGAGAAACTGTCTACATGCACTATATCGTCATATCCATCCAAAGGCTGTCTTGAAAAGATTGCTTTTAGCGACAAGGCCGCCAATTGTGTCACCCCATGTAATGTTTTCTTCATCTATTTTTTCTGTAATTTATATGGTATACATAATAAAGAGTTTTCTATTCTATTCTAAAACATTCTGTCCCATTGCTGGGCAAAGGCTTCCCTCCCCCTTTCCCACACAACTCTGTTCTTTAAGATCGCTTTTAGCGATAAGGCCGCCCATTGTGTCACCCTATGTTATATTCATCTTATGTATCATTTCTGTAACTTATATGTTGTACATAATAAAGAGTATTCTATTCTATTCTTTACTAGTAGCTTCAATCTAGAAAGTAGCTACCTACGGGCAAGTCTTTTCGGTAAGGGTCGAACAAACACGTGCGTTTTTGTGTGAAATAAACTTATTTTTCTTTCTTTCTTTCCTTACAATGATTTAAAAAAATCACAGACCTTTTGTATAAGATTGTACCTTTTTTTCCTCTTTATTTTTTATTACGGATTTAATACAGTACATGCCAGTCCCATCGGACCTTATTCATTTATATTTAATTACCTATGTAAAACGTAACAACACAAACTTAATTAAAGTATGAGCAGCTCTAGAGTTAGGTGACGACAAAATATGATGGAACATGCTAACATCGTACATGTTTATCTCAAGCTCTCTAAGTAGATCCTGTCTTGCAGACTGAAATCTGACACACTCCGTCAATAAATGTATCACATCCTCCAGTGTACCACAAACATCACAGGTGAATCAATAGTTTTCATTAAAAATCCAAAATTGTTGAGCGGCATGTGTCCCGATCTCAGTCTGTGAACTGTAACAATCATTTTTCTGCTAATCCTGTAGATTTTAGATTGTAGCTTTTAAAAAGCATTTTATATTTGTACGTGCCTTTTCTTATTTACTACTGCAAAAGCAGTAAGTAGAACAAGTTCCTTTTATAATGATGTAGGGGGAAGTTAATCCAAGCGGCTCAGCTTACTGTCAGAAGATTTGCTGTACAAAGAGAAATAGTTAATTAGTGGCGTTGGATAAAAGTGTAGCCAAACAGACGTTACTAGCAATAATTTATTAGATAGTCTGGGTGTAGATACTACATTTACCGTACATTATCTTAGTACTGAATTAGGTAGGATCATTTAATCATCAGGTAGAATAAAAGTTTCGTTCTTTTGAGGAACTGTTCAATATTACGTCATTACCACATCCAATACGACTCAAGTTTTCTTGTTTAATTATCTCTTTTCTTGTAAAGGCTATTTTAAAAGCAACCATTGCAATTACATCATCATCTTGCCCTTTTTTTTTCGATTTTGTCCTGTCAACTCTCACGCTATCACTGGCTCCCTTTTCTTTTACATTACTCCTCACACAACCCGTCCATCTTTTCCTTAGGCCTCCCTCTCCCTTTCCACATGGATGGATGGAGTCCTCAGTAACTCTCTCTCTCTCTTCAGTCGGTCCTTCACTGCTGAGGCTCGTGACTCCTTTCGATTCCGTCAACCAGTTGTCTCCATCGGTCTCGTTCTGTAGTTTGGTGGAGTGCGTCGCTGACAGGTATTTTCAACTCCTCCGCTATTTGGTCTGACCATTGCTTGGGACTTCGACCCCGAGGCCTTTTCCCCTCGATTTTGCCGGTCACTATTAGGCGTTCCAAATTGTCGGTATCCCTGCGTGCAACATAGCCAAAATACCGCTGTATTCGTTGTAGGCAGGTTGTGGATAGCCGTTCAGTCTTTTCTATCTTCAGCTGTTAGAGAATAGATATGTTGGTACGGTGGGCCGTCCATGATATTCTAAGCCATACATCACCAGTACCACATCTCAAAAGCGTCGATTCTCTGTCCTCAGTAACACCAGATACTTTTATTTTACCGTCTTCTAAATCAAGGTCATCTAAAATAAACAAACACGGTAGTCTTAACTCGCTTTTAATACGTTTATTGTGAAGCACCTCCGTGGGATGTCGACCACACCGTTACCGTATACAATGGTGTGCCGTGTAGTTATTTGTAGTATTTCCGTGGTTATCTAGAGAGATAGTGTAGATGTAATTAGAAAGAAATTAGGTTGGTAGACCAATGAGTATGTCTATCAATTGGGTGTCGTTGAGGCTTGTAGCGTGTTCCTAGTTTTACGAAGTCTCTTTTTATGGTGTTATATAAAGCTGAAGAGTTTGTTTGTTTGCTTGAACGCGCTAATCTCAGGAACTGCTGGTCCGATTTGAAAAATTCTTTCAGTGTTAGATAGCCCATTTATCGAGGAAGGCTATAGGCTATATATCATCACGCTAAGACCGGAGCAGAGCAGTAATGAAAATTGTGACGCAGACGAAGTTGCGCGGGTCAGCTAGATTTTAATATATTAGTTAAAAAATTAAGTATGACGCCTATATACCATAAAAAAGTAACAAACTTAGGGTCTTTATAGGTTGGGAAAATATGCGTCACATCTGCACAAAACGGCCTTCGTTTAGGTCGTAGTTTTTTGGCACACTTTTGGTAATGCCTTAATGCCCCGCTTCCATTACCTGGGACTTAAAACATAACTACCGAAATGTGGGAGGAGGTACTGTAGGCAGGTACATCGCTGCCTAAACCTTCGTAGAAAACTGGCTATAAAAAGAAAAGGGGAAGAGCAAAGAACCAATGGATACGTCACCGGAAAATGGCAAACTTCGTAAGATTATAAAATAACTTGAAAGATTGTAAACTTTCGATAAATTGTCAAATGAACATTGGAAATGCTTTTTTACGCATCAAAATTTGATAGTTTATAATTTTTCGAATTCATTCCGAGTTGTGAACTGAAATAAAATGGCGACCAATCAGAGCACAAGTCTACAAGAAACTCTCATTGGTTTGTTCAGATGTGACGTCACATATGCGCCATAGAGTCACTGTGTGAAGGTGATATGTCTAGAAATCAGCGGATCTAAAATGGCCACTTTAGTAGAATCATATTAAGATCATAATATTAATCATACAACAATATTTCATTTTCATCTTTATCGCTGAAGCATTAGGTTCAAGGTTGATTGGGAAAATTTGACAGTTTCGGGTAGCTTGATGTTCATCATACAAGAATAACGTTATTATTAGGGTTCCGAACAAAAAAAGGAACCCTTATAGGATCACTTGGGTGTCTGTCTGTCCGTCTGTCACAGCCAGTTTTCTCCGGATCCTCTGGACCGATTCTGTTGAAATTTTGTACACTTATGTACTTCTGTGATCCAAACACGGACGTGTTACGTAAACTATAAAATTTTTAGTATGGGGTTCACTTTTGGGGGTCAAACTAGAAAATTTAAAACAAAGTTTTTTGAACAATATCGTATGACATCAAATGAAAGGGAGACTTTACTGTGAGAATTTTAGTTATATTTTTATCATAATTAAAAACTAAATGGTTTTGAAGTTATTCAAGAAATTAGACGAAGAAAGACCATTCCCCCCTTATCTCCGAAACTACTGAGCCTACAATTTTGAAAAAAATGGAGATAATAGATCTTTACCTATTAGATTACAGGAAAACCTGTAGGAAGTCTATAGTGTTAAAATAACATGTTAAAAAAATGAAATTCGTTTGGAACCCCTTGCAAGCGAGTCCGACTCGCTCTTGATCGGTTTTTAATTTCTTGAACACACGACCGCACACGAATATTGCCAACCGCGTGGAAATGTAGACAGTCAAGCCGATTTGTGGCGTCAAAACAACGTCCTGTCCGGCCTGTCCATACTATACTTGTTAAGTCAATGATGATGTTCAATGTTATTTTGCTCAATAGAAAACCTAGCTTTAAAATCAACAAATCCACAAAGCCCACAGTTACGATCGGTCATACGCAGCGGTGCCGTTATGTCTCGCAGTCGTAGCGGTAATTAGCTACGCCTGTGCAGCGATGCTCGCACAATCACACATGTACTTGACATTAATGCATGTGGATCTTATTTTTAAATTGTGTACGCGGATGATAATGTGCGATTATAGGATATAGAGGACTAGTGTGTTGAAGATGATGCTGTGTATCCAATTTGACTTCTTAAGGCTTGTATACATGCCAATGACCTTGGTTATATAAACGGAGCTAACTACTCTACGCCACTGCGCTACCCGCATGTTTAATTTATTATAAACAAAAATAACACATATTTAAAAAAAGTAACAAAATCAAATTATTTTCGTCTGTATTGCAAAGCAGTAGATATTTTTTTTTGACTTTTGTTAAAAAATGAAGGAGTAAAATCGTTTCATATCTCAACGATTTGGAGGTGATTTGGGGTTTTTTTTTTCTTATTATGTGATACCGATACATACATTCTGGCTAAACCAAATTACGTATCATATCATGTAGATTATTCCCTTTTTTTCAGTTGTAATTTCTCAGCAAATGCCGACGCAAAGTTGCTTGATCTGCACGCTGTTTTTAAACATTTCTCGAGAGAGCAGCTTTAAAAGGCAAAATACTAGTGATTATATTGGTCTTCGATATTATTATATTAATCTAAAGAAAAATATTTGGTCTTGAC
The DNA here is from genome assembly GCA_947578705.1 of Lacanobia wlatinum. Taxonomy (NCBI): domain Eukaryota; kingdom Metazoa; phylum Arthropoda; class Insecta; order Lepidoptera; family Noctuidae; genus Lacanobia; species Lacanobia wlatinum. The sequence continues at coordinate 17,681,397 of OX388046.1, read as the reverse complement.
CTTTGTTTATTGGCTGTTAAGTTCAAGTTCAATTATAGAAATTTTATTAAGAAAAAACTTGGCAAGCTAGTTGCACTATTGTGTAGCAATGAACACCAAAAAATTCTCTTACCAAGCAACTGAAGAACGTTGTGCATGACACAAGCTGTAATTTAAGGAACTTTGATAAAACTTTGTGTCCTATTAGATCTCCCTTTTTTATTAGCGAAAACGTAAACTGAGTAATCTTGAAGTTTATATTGTGGAAATCTTGGAACTAAGGTTTTGTGAAGATTTGTTTCACATGTTTCTGGGATGATGGTCAAAATCACGATAGACGGACTACCGTCGTTGTCGTTCCAGACAGAAAAAGTCTTTATGGTGTAAAGATTATAAGTTTCAAAATCACATTGATATTTTTTTTCTTTTTTTATTTGTGATGGGTTTGCAATTGACTCTAGTCTAGGTCAGAGAATACAGAGACAAAGTCTACGATGGAGCGAGCTTACCCAGAAGGAGCCTCTTCACTTTTACTTTGAAGAGATTAGAGTTGTAAGCGTTTGGAAACAGACGCAGGCAGAGAGTTCCACTCCTTTGCTGTGCGCATTATAAAAGACGTTTGGAAACGCTTAGTGCGAATTAATGTTGTGCGTAAGCAGCCAAGATCCTATCAAAGTCGAGTTTTAAAGTTTCACTAATATAATATATTCCATTTCTCATTCCAATAGTTTACAGTACGTCTGTGCTCAGTTCAGACGTTTATCAATCGTTTCCAGGATGTCCTTACTTTATTTTTAGAGATGGTCTCAACAGACGGATCTCTTAAGATCTTTTTGTTCGAAGTGTTTAGTGATTATTTCCGTGTTACCCGAGGAGTTGAACGATCTGTATTAGGATACTGTTTTCCATGAGTTAGAATTTTTCTATGGACGGAGTTACAAGAAATGAATCTTAGCATGTTTGTTTTGATTCATCTCATTTATGTTCTACTTACTTGTCTGTGTGCTAATGCCAAAAACAACAGCATAAATAATTCTTTTTTTTTTAAGTGCATTACATATTAATCAACAAATAATAATTGTTACGCCATCGCGCCACACGAAAAAACCTTAACGCTACGCGGTAGAGCAGGTTTCATTATTATTTAATGTTAATTAAAATTGAATCTTTTCGAGCTCACAGTCCCTGAACGGATGGAAATTAAAATTATTATTGCATTATGAATTTTACATGGAAAATATTGTCAATATTGAATCTGAATAAAATTACATGCGAACGTCATTTTTCACTATTGATCGGTTAATCAACATCGTCATTTTCCGTGAACATGTCTTCCGATGGACATAGACCCTCCCCCACGATAGCTACTAAGACTGGTCTTGCATTCTCTGTTTCCACTGAATTTTCGTGACCTTCATCAGGTCACCGGTCTCCACATGGTGAACTATCTATGAACTGGGTTAAATAAAGTACACACAGTTGTCTCCGGTTATCATTTGTAGATCTTTGACAGTCGTTTATATTCAGAGTTTTTATAGTCAGAAATCTGACACCAGTCTTGTCAAGGGGGGCTAATGTAGCCAGTAACTGGCTTGAATGGCAGCCACCAGCCAGCCAGGCCAGGTCAGGCCAGGTCTTACAACATAAAGAGATTCTATTCTCCTCTTGTAGATGTCAGATAGGCAGTCGCACCATGTTTGTATTAGTAATAATAATGTTTTAATAATAACAATAAGCCGCCGAGGCCAGCCCAGAAAGAGGTGGCGAGACGATCTGGACGTGTACCGTGAGGGCTGGTATGAGGTGGCGCGGGAAAAGAATACTTGGAAGGATTTGAGGAAGGCCTTTGCCCAGCAGTGGGACAGTATAGGTTAAATAAAAAAATAATAATGTTTTATTTATCTCCACAAAAATTACACTATTTACACTATTTAATCCGTTATGCATGGCAGCTGGGCTTAACCCAGTCGTATTATGTCTCTTGTTACCTATTGGCCTAGCTCTGTTCTGTCTCCTGCTTGATAAGAGGGAAGTGTAATTTCATTGCGGGATCCAAGATAGTTGAATCGTTTCTTCGGGACTCGAGCTTCATTGACTCGGCGTTATTCTGGTGGTCGACACCCGTTGATTCTGGTTTTTAGGAGCTGTAGTGGTTGGGAATGTGTGGCGGGCTAGTCGTACCACGTAATACTGGTCTGCATCTGGTTGGACTGGAAGTCGACCCCACGACAATGAGGGCTATCGTGTTTGAATTCGCCGATAGAGGCACTAGTGTAACGTGAGGTTTTAAATGTCGAATTTCACCATTGGTTGGCTATTTCATCATCATCATCATCATAACAGCCGAAAAACGTCCATTGCTGGACATAGGCCTCCCCCAGAAGGGGGGGGGGTTTGCCATAATCGCCACGCTTGGCGCTTGGCGGGTTGGCGATCGCAGTGTATGGTGTTGCGTTTTACAGAGAACGCTGCTGCTCATTCTCTGGCGAGTCCCTTAGTCGCCTCTTACGACACCCACGGGAAGTGATGGGATGGTATTATTCTTTTACAGCACCGGCAGACACCATACGGCATATTACGCGAGTTTATTTACTTATTTGTTTTGATTTCCGTACCCAAAGGGTAACCAACGGAACCCTATTACTAAGCCTCCGCTGTCTGTCCGTCCGTCCGTACTTCTGTCTGTCAGCGGGCTGTATCTCAAGAACCGTAATAGGTAGACAGCTGAAATTGAGATTGTGAATTTTTACTGCCGCTATAACAACAGATAATAAAAATTAACTTTTATGGTACGGAACCCTTCCTGTGCGAGTCCGACTCGCGCTTGGCTGGTTTTTTTTTCCTTCTGACTTTGTTCACATGCGCGTAATAACAACTTTAATGCTATCTCGACAGTGGCGCCAACTGGTGAGTACAAAAGCGGTATCCCTCATTGGGAATCAAAATTGGCTTTGCGGTCTTCGCCTTTTTTGCTGAACTTCATAGTCAAACTGATTTAATATTGTGGTTCCCTTACAATATATTCATAATTGGTCAAACATTGTAACAGTACTTAAGATAGACCTTGGAAATACATTAAGTACTAAAAGACTGCCTTCAGAATTATGGTTATGGAGTATCCTTTCCACTTAGTATTGATCAAACATTGAAAGGCTTTTGTATACAAAATTGGTACTTAGTTCGATTCGTTTCAGACAATGTTTGTATTGAGTTACATTTTCCATCAAACTGTTTGGTCTTTGTGTTTGAAAATTTAGTTAGAAGATATTTTTTAGGCCGAAAAGGCCCGTTTTTAAACGAATTACCTATTTTGATATGTAATATACTAGCTTCTGCCAGCGGCTTCGCCCGCGTGGTCCCTAGGAACATAGTCCCGGGATATAAAGTAGCCTATGTCCTTTCTCAGGCTCTAGACTATCTGTGTACCAAATTTCATTGAAATCGGTTCAGTAGTTTTGGCGTGAAAGCGAGACAGACAGACAGACAGACAGACAGAGTTACTTTCGCATTTATGATATTAGTAAGGATTAGAGTAGAATAGAATAGAATAGAATACTCTTTATTATGTACACCATATAAGTTACAGAAAAGATAGATGAGAAACATTACATAGGGTGACAGAATGGGCGGCCTTATCGCTAAAAGCGATCTTTTCAAGACAACCTTTGGATGGATTCTAAAGAGAAAAAGGAGATACAGTACTGTAGGTAGTCTTAGGTGTACTATTTATACAAACATCAATACATACTAAATAGATAAATTTATACAATGATAATTGTGAAACAATAGCAGAGAACTCTAGTAACAAACGCTTTAAAGAGACAAATCCTTCCACTATCTCTAGTGGAAGGATTTGTTTCTGTTCAGAGATACAGCAAAAAGTTATTGATTGTAAAGGGGTTTGATCTTTTTTGTATGGGAGCTGGCATAGCTACCCGACGCAATTTTGTTTTTTCAAAATCGCAGCGCGCTATGAAACTGGACAACTGGTTTAAATGGATAGAGGTCGCTTAAGAGCCTAAGTAAATAATTTCGTGGTGCGATTTAGCATCCCTCTCCCCGAGCGCACCGCACACTCTCCTCGTACTCCCGCATCAAAAGTTTAAAAAATCGAATATAGCGACACCCCATCAACTAATTCAAACCGCCAAATAATTCAGGGTTACTCGCAAGCAAATTATATTAACATATATCGATACTCTTATTAACAACCTTTTTAAAGAAAGAATAAAATAAATATTCAAAGTAGACAAATAGTAAAGTTATTCGTGTTATATCATCATCTGCCTACAACTAGAACTACACCCAACTATATTCTGGTCGGCTTCCAGTCAAACCCGATTAAGCTGAATACTTATTTTACGTAGAGCGGCTGCCTACCAGACCTCCACGTCCTCAGCCCATTAACTGGGTAACACGGAACTTCTTGACACGGCAGGAGTCAAGTTTATTGGCTTCTGACTGCCAAAGATCTACAAATGACAGCCGAGACCAACGGCTTAACGTGCTTTCCGAGGCATGGAGGGAACTCGGTGTGTTAAGATGGGCACCCAACCACAGACTAACCTTGGCAAGCGTTGCTTTACTTTGAAGATCGACCCGTGCGACTGTTATTCTTTAGCCAAGATCTCCTCCATGTTTCATTCGTGTTATATAGAGTGGTCAAATTGGATGTTCAACTTTATTTTGCCACCAAGCTAAGGCCAAGGATTGCAGTTCAAAGGCCGCCATTTTGTTTTTGAGAGTTTTCAAGACATTGATCATTACATTAACTTCATTCGAAAGTTCTAATACAATTGAAGAACTTCCAAATCATATTCATCGCTGATGGTATGTAATAATGTAAGAGCCACGCACACGGCGTATTTTTACCGCTCCGACGACGCATGTTTTGCGAACGCAGGTCCACGGCGTTATAGGTAAAAGGACCAAAAAGCAGATCGTCGCATTTGCATCGACTCAAATGTGCGTACAAAGCGATACAAACGCGCGCGACAAGCGCATTCAAAGTACGTGTGTATCGAGTTTGTTTATTAAGAGGGGACTCTAGTCCCGAGGAATTTGATAAATAGGTATTTAAAGAAACTATTGCCGATGCGTCGCACTGTGCCCTGTCAAGTAAAGTGCGAAAACGACAACTGCATCAGAGGCTGATTACCTAAAACAACCTTGACCAAAAGACGTTTTGTATTCCGCTGTTTTATCTATACTAATATTATAAAGAGGAAAGATTTGTTTGTTTGTTTGAAATGAATAGGCTCCGAAACTACTGGACCGATTTAAAAAATTCTTTCAGCAATGGATAGCTACATTATCAGGGAGTAACATAGGCTATATTTTATCCCCGTGCTCCCACGGGAACGGGAGCTACGCGGGTGAAACCGCGTGACGTCCACTAGTTCTTCATAAGTGGACTGATCTATAAAAATTACGTATCAAAATTCAGAAGAAGACTACATTTATGCTTCTATTATTTTCTATTTTGTAAAAACTTATCAAATTTGTCTGATAGTCGTCTGAACATGGCGGTAAAAACGGGCTATTTTTTCGGGTTTTTAGATAGTCATAATTCTTTAAGTAATTATGTTTTGGAAAAAAATATGATAGAGGCACGTATTAAATCAGTTTAGATTTTTTGGAAAAAAAATCATAGCTCTAGCAGCGGAAAACATTTGTATGGAGAAATGCCCAAGAGTTACCGACTAGAGTCCCCTCTTAACTGTCGGAGAAAGGTGTGGGGGAGAGGCACTGGATGGTTTACTGGTCAGTCACACGACATCCGATAGCAGTTCGAATTTTCCCCCCATCTTTTATGATTGGGCAATGTTTTAAAAGTTGTATTAAAATGACCATCACTCAATCTTCTTTCGCTCGTGAATGGGTCAAACCAATAACGTCGCTTATTTTTTATACTTTCAGTAATAAAGCCAGCGTAAGCAGTGCTGTCTCGTTAGACTCCATTTTACTACTGTTGAGGAGTCTGGTGAAAACACAGAGATTTCTATATAGAAATACATACGCGCGACTGCAGCGCTTTTATACCGTCTATCGCCGTATCAGCGCGTTTGTATCGATACAAATATGTCAACGATTACAGTGCCACAAAATTTTTGTATGCAAAAATTAACCATCGGCGCCTGAACTTCGTTTAAAGCGCGTTAGCACGCATCATCACGATCGATCGATGAGGCCTTACACACGATAGGCTTCTCGCGATTTTCAGCAAAACGGTAAGTTTTATCATAAAATTAGTTCAGACAAAAATTGTAGATCAGATAAATAATTATCTATAAAAATGGCTAGATACTTTTTTCCTAAGAGCCACCGTTTCTGAGATATATCGATTCAAAAAGTTGGAAGAGTTGTAATCGTCATAATATGCACACGTTTCCACACCACCTTGAGCGATCACTCAGGTCTCAAAGAGCTGAGAATCTACACTGACGGATCAAAGCCAAGCACCGGAACCGTAGTTGGAGTTTACTCCAATGACCTTAACATCAGAATATCCAGACCGCTCGGTAAACTCAACACCGTCTATCAGGCGAAATGCGTGGGCTTTATACTGGCGGTCTATGCCACAGAAGCCAGGGGGGTCACGGATACCCACATTCGCATACTCTCCGACAGCGCCTCAGTCCCTCAATTCCTAAGGAAGCATCACACCACCTCGAAACTCATACAAGAATGCCACAATGCTAGAACGCATCACGGTGACCAACCGCAACACTGTGACGCTGCTGTGGATAAAAAGACACAGCGGATCACAAGGAAATGACGCGGCCGATGAGCTGGCCAGGAGGGGATCTGATATTGTGGCTGTTGGAGCCGAACCCATAGTACCACTCCCCTTCGGCCAGCTGCGCACATGGCTACAAGAACACACCCACAAACAAGCGGAACGCTGGTAGGCCTTAGCAACCCGCAGCAGGCAGTCCAGGGAGGCTATGCCATCCTTGAACAAACACTTACACACGATAGCTATTACGGACAGTCCTTTATGCAGAGCATGCATGGAGGAGGAGGAAACGGTATCGCACGTACTCCTTGAGTGCATAGGCGTTACCGAAATACGGAGTCAAATAATAGGGTCACAGAACTCGCTTACAGCTGTTTTTACACACCGGGAAAACTAATCAGCTAGTCTATTCTGTAAGTAACTATTTCGATATCGAGCTTCACCTGAGTGACAAAACTCACAAGTGAGCTTTATTGTACACAACATAAAGGTCTTAATTTGAAACTCACCTCGAATTTCACTGTCGAGATACGAAAATGTTGTTACAGAATAGCACTACTGTTTCTGGAGGGAGGTTGGCTAGTTGGAGTATTGGCTCACGCACAATGGTCCAACATCAGGACTAAGTGCTGGAACCAAATCCTAATAGATAGATAGATATTACCGTTTTGCTGAAAATCGCGAAAAACACGTTTTTGTGACTTTTCCCCCAAGGAATTTTTTTCCATGAGGCCTTTTTAGATTTCATTTATCATAGTGTTTTGAACAATCCTACCAATTTTGAGCTGGGTGCGATTATTGTAACTTCACTCCTATTTTTTGGTCTAATTTGACCGAACTAATACCTATTGATTGGTTTTAGAACTAACTAGTGGACGTCACGCGGTTTCACCCGCGTAGTTCCCGTTCCCGAGGGAGTGCGGGGATAATATATAGCCTATGTTACTCCCTGATAATGTAGCTATCCAATGCCAAAAGAATTTTTCAAATCGGTCCAGTAGTTTCGGAGCCTATTCAATTCAAACAAACAAATATTTCCTCTTTATAATATTAGTGTAGATATTTTAATTCTGTACCGCAACAACATTATAAATCAAATAATAAACATCAAATCATCGAAATAAAGGCGTCAATGTCTAATAGAATCACGAATAAGTATGTTTGGGGCTAGACTTATGAGCAGTAGAGACTGCAAGGAGGTCAGAATCATGAAGGAGTAAAATTTTCGAGACTGTCTACTATTTATTTACTCTTCGTTTCTTTTAAAGTAGGTGTGGAGGCCTCTGACCTCATTCCTATCTTTATGATTATGCGTTATAATTTTTTTGAATTATTCTCACTTCCCTCTTGACCTACTTCTGAAATTCAAGCAGATGAAGTCGCGGGCAAAAGCCAGTTTCTAAACTCAATTTTTTTCGTAAACTGGCAAGTTTAATTACATGACATATTGATGTTTGACGTCTTTCATAGCACGAAATAAATTAATTTATTTTAGCCTGTTTCTTAAGATAAATTTTGAGATAAGAGCTATAAAAGTAGACACTCCAGTCCAGAAAAAAAATTGCTGTAACTATATTGCTTTACGTTACTGAAAAACAATGTTTGTGGATGTTCTATACACAGAAGTGAAAGTGATGATTTTATAATCATTTTCCGATGTTATTAGCCACTAGGTATTAATTTCCTGTGATATGAATCCTTTGTTGCGTTCAGGTATGTTCCCAAACGTTGCGCTTTATCTAGTTTCAGTCTTTTATTTCATACCATTTTATACATCATTTCAATGTTGGCACGAATAGAAAATAACTACGATTATATATTGTTCAAGGTCACAAAATTACAGTGAAAATAAATTCTTAGCACGAATTTTAATCAATCACAACTTTAAGCTGCTGAACTATGTAAAATATTGTAAAAAAAATATTTAAATTACGAAAATCTGACAGCTCGGATCTGCAAAAAAGCGACATAGGTGCTACGTTGACAAGGCCCACGGACCATCTAAATTGATCTGAATCGACAGTGATGCAAATACTTTTAAAAGGCAAAAGATGAGATGGCGATAGAATGAGGGCGGCACGGAATAAATAACGTAAGTGCCAAAATTAATTTTCGGATTTTGTAACATAAAAGTATAACGAAATCAAAATATATTAAGAATTTAGCTAGATAAGATTATTTTCTATGTTTAAAAGTAGTTTTCATAGAATCAATACAATGCATTACGCCATGAAAATGAAAATGGCAAAAAGACAGACCCAACTTTGCAATTTTTTTCTATCGAGAAAATTTCTTCGTATCGTGTATTCCTTTAGAATTTAGGTAGATCATAAAGTCAGAAAACATGGACCGAAATATCTAATCCCTATTATAGGTACTTTACGAGAAAAAACAATTCTCAAACCGGCCTTATTATTTGCATAGCCCCTTAACCAAACAAAAAATGTTCGCAATATGATGCCCTAACGTCGCAACATGAAACACATGCCATCTCGATCAACTTATGGACACAGTTATGAGACTTAGAAAATAGAAATATCAATCTGATCTCCACAAACCCATCTCAGAAGAGAATATCACTCACATATTAAATCCTTCTTTTACGACATCGAAGGAAGTGATAACCTAAGACTAGAAATATTATGATACTAATAAAATATTTATGTAAGATCGTCTTCCTAACTTTTATGTAGCCGCGCAGTAACGATATCAATCTCGATCGATTTGGTTTTAGTCTAGTTGGCAAGAATTATACGATAACTAGCTGACCCGCGCAACTTCGTCTGCGTCACAATTTTCATTACTGCTTCGCTCCTTTTGTTCTTAGCTTGATGATATATAACCTATAGCCTTCCTCGATAAATGGGCTATCTGACACTGAAAGATTTTTTCAAATCGGACCAGCAGTTCCTGAGATTAGCGCGTTCAAGCAAACAAACTGTTTAGCTTTATATATTAGTATAGATATTGTTAGGAACACAGTGTCCACTTGATACTGGGCTTAAGGATTATATGATGCTGGTGTTTGAATTTGTTTAGACTCGGAAACTCGGTTGCTGGTTGGGCTTTGTGTAGCAATGGACGTCTTTCGATTGAAATTACTGCTAGTCTTTAAGTCATGAGTGAATAGGTTACTTCTAGGCAAGCGTGCTCCATTTTCAACCACATCATCGCTTATCGTCAGGTGAGATAGTGGTCAAACTTGTAAAAATAAAAGATGAGGTCTTCTGCTCACTTTGATGTTTGGACACAATTCTTAAGTTTTAACCTGTTCTCCTGGCCTCATGTTTAATGTCTTTAAATGACCTAAATTTTAGCCACAAGTCCAATGCTAATATCACTTCAATAAAGGTACATGTGACAGAATTAAGAAAGGACCAAAATTCCTTAGATTTCCGTGTCTTATCTAAAAGAAAGAGTTACAATCTCACGCGATTTATTATAAACTTATGTTTGCATTAACCCAGTGACATACACACACACACACAGTCTTGTTTTAACTTACTTTCTTCCACCAAAATTGACACATGTCACATGGCCATCGTTATTCGGGTTACCATCACCCCATAAAGGTGTTACTGCCAACGTGCCAACAAAATTGGCGTACCCATAAAACAACACCCAATCAAACGAAGTCCGTTTTACAATGTTCCTAACCTCCTTTGCATGTTATTCGTAAAATCGTGAGCGATCGTGCCGTTCAGCACTTTGCTCGGTTTAATTTTGTATCTAAAACATTTTGACGCATTGCTTTGAGTTTTAGGTTAAGGAGAATGTGTTGCGAGTTACACTACTGAGTGGTTTTTGCAATTTATCTGCCTGGGAAAATGACACTGCATATTTACACTAAAATCTTAATTAAGACGTAGAGTTTATTAACTTTAATATATTATATTATTATTATTAATTAATAAATGCCTACTTAATTTATCTTATCATAATTCTAACTTGTATTAAGTATCGGCTACTGGTTGTTTGTTTGCAACAGCTTGTCTGTCGACAAAGGCCTCCTCTAAAGATTTCCACTTATTTCGGTCTCTTGTTAGACGGCTCCATACCGGACCAGCTATTTTCTTGAAGTCATCTTCTGAAACTACTAATCTTCTGCTTATTATGAAGTATTTAATGTAATCATGATTCCACTCAGCAAAAGGTATAAAACTACGTTTCTTCTCTACCTTGATAATAATTTAATTATGTGTGACATGGACTAGGCCCGTATTAATAAACGTTACTCAACCCGTGAGATCGCACTTGATTTGAATGTTGAGATGCTGATCGTATTAATAAACATGATTATTTATGTTCTCAAGTTGCGGGTTAGGTTTGCGTCATCAACTGAGTGATGGACTGATTAATAAACGAAACTCAACCCTTAAGTATACAACGAGCGCGGGTTACTGAGATGCTATATCGTGAGTGCAGACAGACCATGACTTGAGGAGTGATTAGCGTGGCGCCAAAAATGGAGTTTGAAAATATTGAAGTGAAATGAATTATTACGATGAAGTAGATTACTATAACGATATTTTGTGGCCTTTGTGATTTCGTTTACCAAAACTTTGTATAAGAGATGCTTCAAATCCTTTTGAGTTACCTAGTGAAAATTAAAAAAAATCAGCCAAGTTCGAGTCGGGTTCCGTATTATAAACGAAAAAAACACGTTTCTTGTATTGGAGCCCCTTTAGATTTTAAGTTTAGTTTTATTATTTCTAACAAGAAATAATAAAAATAGGTAAACTTAAAAATTGTAAAATGTATTTCTATTGCAGCTATAACAATAGCGGCAATAGAAATACATACTCGGTGAAAATTTCAACTTTCTACCTATTACGGTTCTTGAGATACAGCCCGCTGACAGACAGATGAACGAACGGACGGACAGCGGTGGCTAAGTAATAGGGTTCCGATGGTTACCGTTGGGGTACCGAACCCTAACAAGTAAGTAGTTAGGTAGGTACTAACTACTACTATTAAAAATTGTTTTTATCTAATATTAATAGAAACAAATCTAAATGTTCCTAACGTAATTAATTTATATTCTTGAGATGTTCGTGCTGAACACAAACAGATGTTTATGTTTGACGTTCCTTTTTTGGACACTGATGCTACATTGCGTTATGTTGTTTATGCTTACTGAGTTAAGTAGTAAACAATTATGTCATATTGGGAAATAAATACACATTTTTTTGACAATTTAACGCTTTCTTGGGTAGCAAACAACTTTATAATGTGTATTAGCGCTATTCATTAAAGATTTAATGAAATAAAAGTATTTCAATCAAAAGTTTCACATCTTAGGTATAACATAGCAATAACGAAATGCGACAAGTCTCATTCAAAACTTCGGTCAATGTGATGTCATCGTTCACGCGATCAAGGCATCAAGTACAGCTAGGTGAGATGCTGATCTTGGTTACTGAGATACTGTATTTATGCGTCTATTAATAAGCAATAATCTTGAGATGCTGATGACGTCATAATGCCGTATCAAATGATAGCGCATTTGAGTACGTTGTTGAGGGCCGTTTATTAATAAGGGCCTAAATCTAATTTTGTTCTGCTAGGTGATGTCTCCAGCTTGATGTTGGTTTTCGGCTAAGATAACGTAACAAACAACATTAAGTATTTCCTTAATGTCAAGTGTGATAGGAATAGCCAGATTCCTGTGTTTGCAGTATTTACCGAATCATTGTGCGAATGGCGATGCTTATGGCTATGTTCAGTTTGCACGTATGATTGTCATAGCGAAATATCACAGAACGCCACGGCTGTCACCGGCTAGAGACTTCTTTGCCAATATTCTTAAAGCACAAGTTTCGGATGTTATAGCCATAGTCAGAATGTTCAGGGCAGTCAATTTCTATGAGTAAACGATGACACTCATTGTCACGTTTGGTTTATAGTAAGTTATGACTATACAGTAACTGCCGAGGTTACTTGATGCTTATTATGTCAGCCGAAAGATGTCCACTGCTGGACATAGGTCTCCCCGCGCGTGTCACCACAACAACTAGTCCTGTACATCTCGCATCCATCCGCTACCCGCGACCCTCACGAGGTCATCGGTCCACCTTGTGGGAGGCCTTCCAAAGTTGCGTCTTCCGGTACGCGGTCACCACTCCAGAACTTCTCGGCCCCGTCGACTATCTGTTCTGCGAGCAATGTGCCCTCTGCCACTTTGACGATCTTTCGGGCTATGCCGGTAACCTTAGTTCTCGTGCGGATATCATCATTCCTGATTCGATCTCGCAAGGAAACTCCAAGAATTGCCGTCTCCATTGCCCTTTGAGTGACTTCTGATGAGGCCCATTGTGAGCGACCACGTTTCAGTTCCAGAAGTCACCACTAGCAACACGCATTCTTTCGCCTTGAGACACTGTATATGTGTATGTGGGACGAGACGATACCACGCAACTTCCCTAACGCTGCCCAACGAACGATGCTCATTCTTAACAAAATCGTCCACCGTTTTATTGAGACGAACACAATTGTATAAACCCTAACACTCCATCCAAGCTCCACAAAATTCTCCTCACGTTCTCTAACCGTATTTGTAGTAGAAAATGACCAGCTCCAACAAGAATGTAGGTGTGTCTCTCTGAACCAATACTTATCCCTCGAGTTGCGCCAACTTAGTTGCGATATTTAAATCCCTAGACACCTTGCGTACACACGGGGCGTCTCAATATCTTAGTTGACCAACTGGTTTAGCCAGTCTGTAGTATTCATTCACCGTAATCATTTGTGATGTTAACTGTATCTACTTATGTGTTTGTTTTGTAATGCGAGATTTAGCGCCTTGGCGGTTTTGGTGCTGATGGAAATCTGGACTACGGATTAACATTATATCGGTTTTTGTAACGTTTTCTAACCAATATCAATACCGTATCAATTGGGTGTAAAGTTTTTCGCTTATAATACTTACTCTTGTAGAAGTCCCAGACTGTGAGTGAAACAACGTACGCAAAAACTCCCTCAAGTCAATAAGAGGATTTGAAATTTCGTCATCAAAATGTTCAATATCAGACGTGAGAATGAACAAATCGCGGTTAGATCATTTCTAATTCATAATATTAGAAATGATCCAGACGCAGCATTACTTGCGAGTGTAGGACCAGCTTTTCTCTTTGCCAAAAAAATCTACGTAGAATGTTTTGTATAATTTACTAGAAAAGGACCTGAATTAAGTTTCGTGTGGAAACATTTAGAGAATAAAATTTAATATCCGGCAAATTTCAATACTTGTGACTACTAACTACCGCAGAACGAGGTGAAACACCGCATCATTAATTAGAGAACGCTCGCATTTTACATACACTAATTAATTAACTTTACCACTATTTGCATCTAGTGGGCGAGGATGTAACATAACTGTATTATGAACGGGGATCGGACATAAAACGGTATCTGTAAACAATAAAACAGTCAGTTTTGCATTTAAGACTCGTCGATCGAGTTTTGTGCGAGTCGCCACTAGTAAATTATAATTAGAAATACTAGAGATTAGAGTTTGTTTAAATCTTTGTTGTACCTCAATAAAGCTTCAAGCAAGTTATCATTGTCATTATATTCATCAGCGCTTAGCGTTTTGACATCACCTTTTACGCCTAGCCTTTTTCTAACTACATTGGGGTCGCCATCCATTCGAACCGAATTCAGCTGAATACCATACCTCCGCAGTCCAGTAACACGATACTCCTTGTCAAGCTTGGTGTCAGATTTTCGGGCTTCTGACTATCCGTAGAGAATTTACAAGTGATAGCCGGGACTCCTGTTAAATACTTTGATATGCACGAAAAGCCCCTTGCGAATACCATGTGTAGTAAGTGTAGTAATAGTCTTGGCCTGATCGATTCCACCAAGCCAAATATGTTTACGTTACTTATCATATGCTTTCATCGCTTCCACTCCATGACCTTTCCTGCAACAAACGTATATTTTTCCGTGATTTTTCCAAAGGCTATGATACTCAGCATTGGCGTCACTGAAAGATTTCTTTGAATCAATTCAGCACGTTCAGACAAACTAACAATAAATACTTCTTTATAATAGTTGTATAAATTTAGATCAAGTTTAAGCTTCAGTTGACTCACCCTTTTTTATGGATGGGAAATCATCAAATGACTCCTCCCGCTCTGGGCGGAGCAGAAGAAAGTGTAAGCCTTTTACTGACTAAAACTCTTCCGTGTTCTTCCTTATGACCTTTGCGTTCCAGGGCCGCGGTAACTCTTTTGAACAAATTACGCAACCCTGGCAGGCACTGGCCCTAGCGGGCCCCGTCTACTTTGCTGACATCTCTTTGAGGCGCGCGTGGAACACAACGCCCGTCGACCTGGGCCTGGTCCTGATCGGATGGCGAGCCACACATTTGACTCACCCTAAAAGAATGAAAAGTTCACTTACAAACCAGTTTTGGTCCCACAGTGCAGAACAAGCCCTACATACAACTCTGTCTTAACAAGTGACCCACAAATGAGGGATTATTAAATCGGTACAGTTGACGATTTAACAGCTTAATCTAATTTGGGGAAGTGTTTCAACAACAGTGCAGTTAAGGGGGTCAGCATATCAATGGTAATTATGAACTGTTTGGTCTCTCTGAAGAATAACATGCAGTTGATGTAAGATTTATTAATCATGAGAATAACGTTAGACTATATTGGTTTGATGTTTATTTATTCAATTGGGTAGTTTTTTATTTGCATTAAGCAATCATTTTGTTGATATAAAAAAACTTTTTTACAAAAAAAATATAACCGATTTCCAATAACAAAACACTACAAAGTAAAAAATAACTTAAATTTCGGAAGTCACTTTTTAGTGGTACCTGCGTACCCATTCACAGCGTACCGGCGTGATGTTATGTTATGAACTGGGGCCTATTTAATAAAACTTACTTAGTACTTTCGGTGTAAAGGTGTCGTCAATATGAATGAAATAAGCCCAAACACTTGGTAGTTCCTGCATACCGATGAGTAGTTCCCTTGACTCTCTGTCGTTTCCATCATTAGGTCTGATCCAAATCTTCATTGTTTTGTAGTATCACCCGATACACACGAATATTAAGTTTTTACCAGATGCGTGCCTACAATTTTCGAGAGTTGCCCTCGATTTCTCAGGGTTTCCATCATCAGATCCTGACGTGGTGGCAATGGGACCACCTCGGCAGCATACCCTTTCATATAAAAAAGATTCATCGAAATCGGTTCATAAACGACGAAGTTATCCGCGAACACACAAAAATATATATATATATATACGCGGTCGAAATGAGAAACCTTCTTCTTTTTGAAGTCGGTTAAAAAGTGATTGATGGAA
Source organism: Lacanobia wlatinum (assembly GCA_947578705.1). Taxonomy (NCBI): domain Eukaryota; kingdom Metazoa; phylum Arthropoda; class Insecta; order Lepidoptera; family Noctuidae; genus Lacanobia; species Lacanobia wlatinum. The sequence continues at coordinate 17,665,358 of OX388046.1, read as the reverse complement.
GCACATTGGTTATTTGGTATGAACAATGCTTTTCGTGAATTTTTATATGATAGAACGTTCTTCTCTTACCATAGATATATACGGTTAACAACGTTCAAACAGACTTTTTCTTTATAACTGACTCCTTGACAGTTTTAAAGTGCCTGTAAATGGTGTTATTGAAATAAATGCCTATGAGTTTTGAGTTTGCTTCCAGAAATTAGAACAGAGAACGCGAACAAGATTTATTTCTGAAAAGTGTTCGTGTCCATTAATGTAAATAAACGCTTGCGAAGCAGACTTCATTTGCAAAACTGATGGTCATATTATGTAAGTCCCATATTATGGAGATCCTTTGGAGCCGAATATTGTTATTCTAAAGAGGATGCATTTGTCGCCTCTTTTGATGAAGAATTTAATAAAGTCTTGTAATCGTGCCAAGCGTGTAAACATGCTAACCTAGTTCTCTAGCTCTTTACTACTTCCGCAGCACGGTTATCAATTCATATCCCGTTATTTCTTAGTTTGCAATCAATTTGTAATATAGAATTGACTTCTTTTTCGTAGTTGTAAAAAGTTACAGTCCAGTTATAATCTTTAATCCAGTTAGGGCTTAAAAATGATCATTTGGAACGTAAAGACTTCTTGCGTTATCGATGACATCCTCAATTAAGTCAGTTTAGAATTTGGCAACAGGTTTTTCACCGTCAGTTGCTTTCATCATCATATGCAGACTTAAAGTACCTACATGAAAGTGGTGTAAAGGCATTTGAAGGCCAATTCTTATACTAAAAGTACGTTCTAATACAAATCGAAATCTCATCTACACGACACTCATGCCAAAACGAAGACATAACGTGGGAACAGCCTTGTAAGTCAAGAGTGAACAGGTTACTTCTAGGCAAGCGTGCTCCATCATCGACCACACCATCGCTTTCCATCAGATGAAATTGTGTTCAAACGCGAGCCTATCAATAATCATCAATATCTATCTATAATATAAAAATGAATCGCAAAATGCGTTGGTAAGCGCATAACTCAACAACGCCTGGACCAATTTGGCCAATTCTTTTTTTTAAATGTTCGTTGAAGTAGTGTTTTTATGGCGAGAAAAATTCGAATAATTGCCGGAGAAACCCTAAAACAGCCCTTTTCTTTTTCCCATACAAACGTTTTCTAACTAAAACGAGCTTTATTGCTATTGTATAAAGTTCATATTGAATTACAAGCAGTCACTGTTGTTTAAACAATGTAGGTATGTAGGGTAGGAGTAGGGTAGGAGTAGGCTAGGAGTAGGCTAGGAGTAGGGTAGGAGTAGGGTAGGAGTAGGCTAGGAGTAGGCTAGGAGTAGGGTAGGAGTAGCGCCGGGCAGCTAGAAATAATTTATATGGCAAAACAACGTTTGCCGGGTCAGCTAGTAAATTTATAAAATTCTTCCGTTACTGTCTGATTGAGTGACTGGCAGACAACGTACAGCCTAAACTACTGGTCATAGATAGCTGACATTTGGCATGTTGATTCCTTGGGAAGTGCATTGGAGCACTAAGAGAGAATTTCCCGAAATTCCCACGAGAAACGGGAAAAAACGTGCTGTGCGCGTACGAAGTAGCGGGCAAAAGCAGGTAAAAAATAGCAATGATTGAGATTAGAACGCGGCCGTTTCTTTAAAGTACGGGGTCTCCCCTCTTTTTCAAGACATTATCCCTAACAACATTGTAACATATGAAGTTACTGAAGTTAAAAATTTATTATAATACAGCAGCGTTCAGCTTAATCGATAATGATGCTGCAAAGCGTCGAGAGGCTGGCAACATTGTCATTACCTCGTTAATAAGATTACTGCATACCAGCTCTCGTGTCGACGCGATCTATTCTGGCGGGATTAACGAGAATTGCTAATAGTGTTCCCTTTTGACCTAATTATAATATCGCTGCCAATCTTGTTAATATGCTGGACTTCTATTAGCACGAAATTATATTTAAAAAACTCATGTTGTGGTAAAATTGTATTTGGCAGTCATCAATTCTGACTATATTTAATATTTACCTTGCATTCGTTTTTCTAGTTAAAGAGGACTTCGAAATAATAAATACAATAATTTTCAGTAGCCGATGTTTGACAAAATTTTTCGTTTTTCAGAAATAAAGTTTCCAGAAATAAATTGTTTTAGCTTTGATGAACCACCTTGTAGGTAGGAGGGACCATTCAACATCCACCAGACCATTTCTGTAGGCATCACAGGTGTATTTTCCATCCTTGAAACAACGCTAAAAAATGTATATAAAAAACCCAAGATGCACAGTCTCGAACAAATGCAACACTCGAAACTGTCGTCAAAAACTGACATGTATCAAGTGTCATGTGTGAGTTGTGTGTAGTTACTATAAACATTTTTTTTTTGCAAATTCAACCTTACACGGATCGCTTAAAGTTGTTTTTACAAAGCAGTGCAGCATGGCGAGCGATGCGAGACTGTTTGAAACTAGCGCACAATTATAGATATTGCGCTTGTTTTTTGCGGACGTTTTTGAGATGCTGAGTGTGTATCTTGGGTTTTTTATATATCAATGGCTTGAACCCATATCCTGCAAACCAGAACACAGCATCGCTCCGTCCCGTCTGAAATAGGTTACTCCTTAGTACTTTCCGGACGCACTGTCTTTTTGCTCCACAAAGAGCTATACCAGAACTAATATGTGTTTGTCGTAGGATATTAGAAACGTTATCGTGTTCCGCGATCCGGTTCAATAACGGCCCGGGTCGGCGCCCTGCATGTCGGTCGAGCGGGCGAGGGATGGGGGCGACTACAGCTGATTGGGGGACAGGAAACGTTCAGCTTAGTGACGTAATGTGTGACTTTTTGGCGACGCGTTACGGTGGTGCAAAAATTCAATGTAGTTGTGCTTTCAATGCAGTTGATAAACGACTTTTGTTAGTGGACGAGACTAGCCGACGTTAAAAATACAGCACCAGTGCTGCACTTAAAGTTGACGCATGTTCACGGTAGCTGTTTATTAAAGTAGAAATTGATTGAAACTAGCAACACAACACCCACATTTTCGAATTGATGGCCCCTTAAAAGGCCTCTGGATACCAAAATTGTTAATAGGCAAACTATTATTTTCTTTGGCGATGGCAAACAGATGGAATAAGTATGTATTAGTTGAAAGGGTCGATGCATATATTGGTGCAGCAGATTTGCAGACTACACAACAAAAGACAAACGACATTATTTGCAATCTGGTAAAAAACACAAGCGAAACCATCGTCTAAATAGCTTTTAAAAATGTTTAATGGGCATCTGATGATATCCATTAAGCAAATCAATCCTTTTTCATCGGGACGAAATTGCGAGCAGCTGCCAGATGCCGACATATTTTGTTTAAAGCCTTTCAGAGTGTGTGTAAAAGAAAAAATATAACGGAGGCTTGAACTTAAAGTAGGTCAGTCCGCATCCCTTACGGAAGTCGCCCACCTGACAATACGCCTCGTTCTCGGCTAATCGTTTCTTTAAAAGCTATTCATGCGTGTAGGCAAGTATTGATGTTCAGTCGCATTTGGTTAGACGCGATAGCGAGTGCGGCGACCCAAACTTGGGAGAGGGTTTTGTACAGGATTCAGGTGAAAATTTTTGAGTCCCGAATCATGTCTACATATTGGATGATTAATACAAAGTTTGAGTATTCAATTTGCTATTTAAACGATTATGGAAATTGCATGGCTTAGAACCAAAAATGAGACATCGAGTAATCCGCACTGGGCCCGTTGCCTCTCACTCAGAAGTATGGATCTCAGAACAGGGAATATTATCGGCTGATTTTATTTTATGTACCTATTTATGAGAGCTTTTTTAATGTTACTTTACAGCTCCATCTAGTAATACTTCTACGACCACAACATTCTCAAGATTAAACTAAGAAGATAATTCAGACTTCATTATCGTAGCGTTTTTGCGGCCTGTTGCCCCGTTCCGGGCCGCAAGAAACTAACGGATTGTGCGCTCATTAGCAAATGCAAAACATGCTTCTTTATCGGAGAGTTGACTAGTTTTTAGTCCAAAGTGAGTATATTATTGGCGTCTTTGTTGTAGGTTAATTTAAATGATATTTAAACATAATTCAGTACTTCTTATCCTGTCGACGGCACATCAAATTGTACTGTTTAGGCCCAATTTGGCTACGTTTATAGCTTCGTTGGAGGCGTTGTTCAATTAAAATGCAGTGGATTTCTGTTTAATATCAGAACGCGCGCAATCATTTTCAGGGTAGGTAATGTTTTTGTAATACAAATGTCTATTGTATTTCCATTCTATAGTTGCAAATCCGACTTCTTGATTATGTTTATTTTTACAAGCTTTTAATTAACTTGACATGATGGGTGATCTGCATCATGTGATTTAAAAACTAGTTTTATTAAAAATATTTTTTATTAATAATTATTTATTTTTAATAGGAGCTTCTTTTTCGTATCGATAGCACCCACGTGTAAATTTATTGGCCCTTAATACGCCACTTCTCACCATCGTCACCGTCTGTAGCAGCGTATAGAAGCTAATGTACAAGGAGCTCATAATTCAAAATGAGTTTACGGTATATTTCTAGAACGTTTGTAGGTCAAAATATCTTAACGTTAATAGCTCCATAACTGGGTGCATGTTTGTCATTGGGTGGCGTTCGCAGCGAGCTCGGAATTGCTTTATTATTGCATTAGTTGCGTCGGGAGATGGTTTCGTGTCACCACGCTTTGGGACTGGCTTAAAATAATTTATGTCCTGACTCTCTTGAATTTATTTTCTTACTTCCGTTTTGCAAAATAAGGCAGGTTGATCTACATTTATTACTAACTGAATAATTAAGTTCACGAATCAGATTCAGATCTACAATGTTTTTTTGGATTGGAAGGATTTTTTAAAATTGCTTTCAGCCACCAATTGTGATTTGTTGTATCTTATAGTAGTCATGATTATCATCTATTAAGGATTATTTTACGCAAAGGGTTTTGGGGGATTGGGCTTTATTATCGATAGGGATAACTTTTTTTTTTTTTTTATTTGTGATGGGTTTACTCTTGACTCTAGTCTAGGTCAGAGATGACAGAGACAAAGTCTACGATGTAGCGAGCTTACCCAGAAGGAGCCTGTTCACTCTAACTTTGAAGAGATTAGGGTTGTATGCGTTTGGAAACACAGACGCAGGCAGAGAGTTCCACTCCTTTGCTGTGCGCATTATAAAAGACGTTTGGAAACGCTTAGTGCGAATTGGTGGAATAGTAACAAGGTAGGGATGGTAAGATGCAGTGCGTCTGGATGTCCGATGGTAGAAGGGGGCCGGTGGAATGAGGTCGTGGAGTTCTTGTGCACACTCACCGAAGTACAATCTGTAGAAGACCGACAAGCAGGCAACCTTACGGCGATGAGCCAAGCTGTGTAGCTTGGTATCCACCAGTTTTTCGTCACCGATGAGCCTCTTAGCTCTGCGTTCCACCGAGTCAAGCGCGGCAAGCTGATACTTAGCTGAGCCATCCCAAAGGTGGCTACAATACTCCATGCAGGATCGGACTTGCGCTTTATATAGAGTTAAAAGCTGTCCAGGCTTGAAGTATACTTTACTAGTATTGCAAGGATCTTTGCCCTGCAGTAGAGCAGAATAAAGCACATAATTAAAAAAAAGAAACAAAGAATTATGTTAACTAGTAGCATCAACAACATCTGTTATTGCAATATTAGTAAAGTTATCGGTATCCCTATCGATAATAAAAGCACCATCACTTATATTAAAGGAAACAGTTTTCTCGCTTCCGCAGAGGTGGAGACGCCCTATCCTGTCATCAGTTAGTCGGTAAATGGGTTGCGGTGGCATGTTGCTAACCGTTTACAGTTCGCAACTGTTTGTTGCAGTTTGTTTAACTTGGGCACATCTAGATAGATTACTTTTAAATTTTGCAGCTGTTAAACGGCTATAGTGATAAGTTAAAGGAGGAAAGGTCCTGTAATGAAAAACTAAAAGTGAATAATGAATGTCAGCTTGTTGTCTAACTGTATTTTGGTTTCTTTAAGGATTTGATCACAATATGAGTAGAAACTGACAAGATTGCGTCAGAGATCATAATGATCATTTGTTGTAAGTAGACCCCTTCCATCGCATTGGCATAGCATCACTAACATCTACATGTTATTGCAGTACTAGTAACGTTAACATTATAAATTTCGTGTCATGTATTAATTACTTAGCATACTTTTGTATAGGTTCAAGTTCTTAAAACGTAACAGACAGATGTGTTGCTGGGGAGTTTGGTGGCTACTTCTTCTCCACAGCTAAAACACTAGGAAGTGCTGACGGGCGGGCGTTTTGGGGGACTGTCTTTTGTAAAACTTGACGTTCAAAAAGTGCTGGCTCTCAGTCTAATTTGAATAAACGACTTTTGATTTTGATTATCAAAAATAAATGTCATATTCTTATTCCTAACACACTAATATTAAAGGAAACAGTTTCCTCCTCGCTCCCGAAGAAATGGAGACGCCTTACCTACTCTGTCATCGGTTATTCGGTAAATGGATTGCGGTAAACATTTAGCAACATGCCACAGTTCGCAATTGTTTGATGCAGTTTTTTTTGAAGTGAAAACTTCTTTAGCGGCGTTGAGCACTTTTCTGTAATGGGTATAAAATCTTAAACTCGCGTCAGGGTCACGTGACCCGATCGCAAAAAGCGTAAGACGGACTCGCGTCAGGGTCACGTGATGCGAAAAAGCGTAAGATCGAGGGGAAGGGAGAGGAACTAGTATCTCCCACTCTTTCTACCGTGCCTGAGTGTGCTGCTCCGCTTAGGCGGCACAGGGCGCTTGCGCGAATGTCCGTCTGTGTTTATGTACAGCGTGCCACGCGTATCCAAGGATACGAAATTACGGAATTACGAAATTATGGATGAAAGTTGATTTTTCTAAGAGATAAAAATTAATGTAATATATAAATAAATAACGATATAATATTATGAATAATAACATGTAAATTGTCATATTTGTGTACGATAGCGCAATAAATAAACATTGTATTCTACCTCATAAATGATAGTATTTTTGTACTTATAATTAAACACAACGTTATTTTTTGTTGTTTTTATGGTTCGTTTTGTTTATGTCAGGAACTGTGTCAAGATTGACATCTGTCACTGACAGTCGCTGTCGCGGCCACACGTCAGTGTCTTTTTGTTTATTTTGTTGTCGGTGGTTTGTCTATGATGTGACCGCGACAGTAAGGATGTATTATTTACATGTTTTCACTTCTGCCGGCACTCCCGGAGTGCTACCGGTGTTTTTTATTTATTTGTGATGGGTTTGTTCTTGACTCTAGTCTAGGTCAGAGATGACAGAGACAAAGTCTACGATGGAGCGAGCTTACCCAGAAGGAGCCTGTTCACTCTAACAGCAGTTGCCTTAACTTGGGCACATTTAGTAGATAGATTACTTTTGTAGCTATTGAAACGGAAAAGCTGAAGGAAGAACAAGAAGAAAGTATCTCCTGCCCTATAGTGGAAAACTTAACGCGAATTATGTATCCCCGAATCTGAATTAAGGATTTGAAGTTGAGTTTTTCTCAAACTCTATTTAAGCCTGAAAACATTGATAAAAGCTGGCATCCAACCAGGGTTTTACACGTTCTTAACTAAAATACTCAATACAGAAACCAACACTAGCCAACTTTGGTGTCTGACTGAACTCCGTGTTCTTTGAGAAGCAGGATTTTATCACGTAAGTCGATAATGACAAGATGTCAAGGGATAAGGGCAGGAAGATGAATGACAAGATGGCGTCAAAGATTACAATGATGATTTATTTTAAGGAGATCCCTTCAATCGCGTAGACGTTGTGTGTTAAGAAATTGGTTATTTGGCAGAAGACTCAAAAACATCCACAGTCAAAAGCTACAATAGCTTAGTTAAAATCCTTACCGTGTGTTTTTGGAAAACAAACAGCTGGATCACTATCTGTCTTAAGCTCTAAATCTTTTAATCCACCACTAGCATTATTAAGCTTGAAAACACAAATACATTTCATACATTTCTCACATCAGACGACTAATCTCTCTCACACACCACACGTATATTTCTACGCTACATAATTATGTACGCATAAATAAATCGACCACTCGAAAAAACCCAGACTATTCAATCCATAGCAGTCCAAAACATTCTTACTATTTCTGGATAGCATCCAAGATTTGTAAACAGAAAACTTCCGGTGTGGTCATAAATTGTATGAATTATTTTACGAGTAATGGCGTCTGGTCAGTGTTTCTTCTCTGTAAGAGTGGGTTACACTTTGTTATAATATTTGTATTGTTACCATGGTTACTAGAGAGAAAGTATGTCGTGTCGAGTCTGTCGGTTGGTTTTCAACTTCTTTTCGGATTGAATGACTCACTTATCAAATTTTGTCCCACCAATTTGTGGCGACTTGGGTCGCTTTGTCTGTAGCCACGTTCAAGTCCTGCGGGACTAAAAAGGCCACTTTAGCAGAATCAGAAAGCACATCACGCTTCCCGTCACTGGCAAATTTTCCCAATCAACCTTGACCCTTATGCGTGAACGATGAAGATGCAAATGAAATTTCACAGATTGTTGTGGATATTATGATTCTAATATGATTCTGCTAAAGTGGTCTTTTTAGTCCCGCTGAAAGGTGCAGGTGGGGCATATCTTACGATGGAGCTCCAGTCTGTTAAAATTTTTGGGATGGGTCTATGATACCCCATTAGTCCAGATTATTTCTACAGCGACCTGGGTCCGCAATAGCTTTAAAGATTTCCAGATTGTGTCAACTAAAAATAGTTTTCGTGTGTCGTAAGATACGATTAGGGGATTAAGAATTTCACGTGGGCATTAGCGTAGCCCTGATTACATCATACTGCGGAAACCTGGGCTTTTCATTGGCTTCCCTTTAGTTTTGTAGTTTTAACGTGAAACGCCTTTACAAAATTATGTTTTAGTAAACAGCTGTCATTGAGTTCATTTCTGGTTCCCGTTTCAGTATTAATTAATATGTAACGAGTATTCAAGCGAATTTACTTTTTGATCGTTTTGGTTAATACCTGTTATAAAGTATTATCATATAACGCAATAGTTTATTAATTATAATTATGAATTTCTCTGAAATATTGATTACACGTTCCGAGAAATAACCTTGTTAAATTCTGGATTGTATGTGGAGCAATGAAAATACAGCATCTCTTTAGACCATTAACAAAGCTCCCTGTGACGTCTTAAATCACAGGGTTTTGTTTATTCATACAGGTTTAAGGCTTGTATACATGCCAATAACCTTGTGCATATAAACGGAGCTAAATACTCCTCTATGCGCCATTCCGCGACCCGCATTTTTAATTTATTATACAAAAATAACACATATTTTAGAAAAGTAGCAAAACCAATTTTTTTCCTTTCTTTTGCAAAGCAGTAGATATTTTTTTTGATACTTTTGTTAAAAAAATGAACGAGTTAAATGGTTTCATCTCAATGATTTGGAGGTGATTCGGTGATCTTTTTCTTTATTATGTGATACCGATACATAAATTCTCTCCAAATTGCGTATCATATCATGTAGATTACTCCTATTTTTTCAGATGTAATTTCTCAGTAAATGCGGACGAAAAGTTGCTTCATCTGCACGCTGTTTTTAAGCATTTCTCGAGAGAGCAGCCTTAAGAATCTATACAAAACTTCTCATTGAAATTCCATGCTTGCCACCACTCTTATAAAGCTAATGGTGAGTCCGACAAACCAACCCAGTGCCAAAAGCACCTGAGTATCCTTCTCTTCATCAATATTTATTTCATTTATCATCATCCTCGCTCTAGCATTTTCCTTGTACTAAATTAGGGTCTATATCCCCTCATTCTCCTTACGCCGAAGGTACCTTTAATATCACCTTAATTACACCTAAATTGCCACTTTGTTCCATGCCACTTTGTGAATGAGAAATTCAAAGTAATTAAGTCAAGTCACTTTAAGCAAAAATATCGTTTATCGTTAAGGCAGGAGTAAAATTATGAAAGGTCAAGATCGATTCAGAAGGAATAAATGATCTTTTAGGATTATATTAGCACGTTTTATGATGGTAATGTATTTATTTGGCAACTGAGAAAGTGCTATGAAAATTTCCCCATAACTAAACAGAGTAATAGGCTTTCCAGGTATTAAGTCCGATTTAACCACACAGGATCCGCTAGTCCCTTTCGGGACAAAATCGCCCCCACTGTCAGAATCCGTAAGTTCCTTTCGGGACAAGCCGACGCGCGATTTATTTGTAGACATCTTGCGTTTATTTTCACTTGGCCCAATAGGTACTTATGGATTATAACGTTTAAAAACGATTTTGCCCCTCGGGGGCTGACGGAGGCTGAGTGGTTAAATCATTAAGCAAAATGAGATTGTAACATACGTTCACGTCCACCTTATCATTCGGGTAATAAGGATCAGAGTAAAGCAATCGAATTTTCAACGATGACAAATTGTGATCCGACTTTAAAGCGATGGCGACTAAGCTATTTCCTCATGATGAACTCATAGTGATGTCACGCGATGCAACTATTGGGTACCAATCATCGGAAACTAGAAGTGCATAAAACTGCAATACTCTGTTGATGATGTAATTTTTAGGGTTCCGTGCCTCAAAAGGAAAACACGGAACCCTTTTTAAGATCACTTTGTTTTCCGTCCGTCTGTCTGTCAAGGCCATTTATCTCGGGAACGCGTGGAGGTACCTAGTTGAAATTAAAATCATATACTCAGGTCTAAGCTAAGGTAAAAAACAGGGGGGCTACTCTCTAACGAAATCCGTAGTTTCGGGCTTAGTTGCGGGCGGGCGTATTCTACTCCGTATCACCTACAGACTTACGATTAGTCCCGAACCCGAACTGAGAATGAATGACAACACGATTTCACAGTAACTGTCAAATCGTGTTATCATAAGTTCTCAGTGGTTAGGTGATACGAAGTAGAAAATGCCCGCCCGCAACTAAGCCCGAAACTACGGATTTCCTTAGAGAGTAGCCCCCCAGATACGGTCGTTTATGCCGCAAAAAACGTATATTTCGACACTCTCAAGGGAATCAAAATGTATAGGGTATTTCCTGTTGACCTAGAACTATGAAATTTGGAAATGAATACTGTCTTAGTATAGAAAAAAGTCTGAAAACTATACATTTGCTTTTTTTTTTTGTAATTAAATCATAAAAATAACGTCTTTATTTAAAGTAATGTGTACAGTCAACAGAGCTATTGGGTATGCAGGCAGCTAACTTGCAACTACTTTTAAACAATGTTGTGAGTGTGCTGAGTAGACAATTATTGTACAACACACTCCTAAGTATGTCAAAAGCTTAAAAAATATAATGCATACATTAGAAATAAACATTGGCAGTGCTGTGGAAAAATTAATATTTTTTCCTGTATACCGAATAGCTTTATTGACTGTACCTAATTTGTAAGGATCCCTCGGTGGGCGAGTCCGACTCGCTCTTGACCAGTTTTTTGTTACTGAGGATTCTGAACATCATGTTGTGTAGTCACCAACTTTCTTAGTAGAATCAAAAGCAAACCTGTTAACAGTCAGTTGCTAATATCGTAAACGATCTCCAAATGCTCCAAAAACTTGAAATATTTCCGCTCCTATAAATTCTAAAACGTTACAACTAAGCTTAAGTCGCTTTAAATACTATTTTACAACACGAAACTAAACAGGTGTTTGGGATACAAATCTTTGCTTAAATGTTTCCTTTTCCTTCGTATTTTCCTCAAGATTTTTATCGTCTCAACGTAAAATATGACGTGTCTTTGTAGATGTTTATGAGCTTGCGTTGTTTGCCGGTCGCGGCGCCTCGCTGCGCGCCGTGCCCAGTAAATAACACGAACCTTTACACTTTATATCAAAAACTCACGCTTGTGAACCTTCCCCAGGATAAATAGGGGATTTATTGTAATAATAGTTTTTCCAGTGGCCTCAATCGCGTACAGGCCAAAAATGTTGCGGGCTACTCTCTAAGCCCGAAGTCCATAGTTTCGGGCTTAGTTGCGGGCGTATTCTACTCCGTATCACCTAACCACTATGAATTAATGACAACACGATTTGACAGTTACTTTTAAATCGTGTTGCCATTCATTCTTAGTTCGGACTCGGGACTAATCGTAAGTCCGTAAGTGATACGGTGTAGAATACGCTCGCAACTAAGCCCGAAACTAGGGAGTTCGGGGTTAGATTAGATTAGCCGAGTTTTTTAGCCGGGTTTTTTTCTCAAACAGACGGGTTTGCTTTTCCACAAGGAACTAATCTGGGTCTCGTGAACCTGTGATACTTAAAACTAAGTCCTCATGACTTATTAATCAATATATAGTGAAATATAAAGAGAATACTTCGTACATTTACATACATTCTAATGTTAATTTTCTTGTTTCAGGTAACGCATTTCCCTGTACTGTAACATCTCTACGGAATTCGTAAGTGGTGCTTAAAGACACGGTCTTGAACAAACGATTTCTTTTAAGGATACTTTTGATGTTTGTTTCTTTTCCTATTAACATTTTTATAGACTTTCTCACTAACCACTGACTAAGCAGAAGCATCAACTACTATAACGGAACACTCAAAGATTTAGAAGAATCGATAATGCAAAATTGCTTCAACATCCATTGTTATTTCTCCAAAACAATTAAAGTGAGATTACATGAATCCATCTACCTCGTCGCGTGCAATCTCAGTTAAATCAATGTCAATGACAGTTTCCCACGCATCTCCTATTCTCTAATCACACTAAATTGTTCTGTTACGTCGTCTATGAGAAACTACGGTCACTGGTCATGAATGCACGTTTTAGAAATTATTGTCTCTTTTACTTGTTTAAAAGCAAAACTTTATATTGCTAATGATAGATAATTCGCTCGGCTTGTTTATAAATATGCAGAACTTGGGTTATATGATCAGGTTTGGGGTAAATATATTATTTATTTAATTTATGAATTATGTACACACAGAAAAACAGTAATGAATAACATAGTAATTATGAGTACAAAGGAACTGCTTATTTGTAACGAAATTTCCAGCAGACCTGCGACAGGAGAAATGAAAAAGAATTGTAGACAATAGTGTGTAAGAACAAGAGAAGAGTATGTAAAGCCTTAAAACTAAAGTACAAATAAAAATACCAAAATATACTTATAAAATATGTACCGAATACTATAATTATATAGATATAAGAAATAAATATATATAACTAACACAGTAGAGAGGATAGGTAGTGCTCTTTAAGTCGATTCTTAAAAAGATAATTGATTTTAGGTCTTGAATGCTAGGCGGAAGTGAGTTCCACAATCTAACTGCATGGACAGAGAAAGAGTAGGAATAGTAGCTGGATATCTTATTTGCGAACTATAATGTTAAACAAGATCTTACAGCAATGGCTTAAAACTAAGGCACAGTTATGGACCCTGTAGAGCACAACTGTCTGTGTGTGAATGTGCGCGCATCTCAACGCGTGGTTAACGAATACGATTAATATTGAGCAATCCAGCTAGCTAGCTGTTGTTTGTATACTGATTTAGCAGAAGAAAGAAACCTGCAAGCATCCAATCCAAATCCACCATGATAAAATAGCAACTCATTAAAAAAACAAACATTGCAGAATTGTGGGAACCAGTCCATCATGCTTGGCATTCTAGCCTGTCCGACGTAATTGTAACCAAAGCCATCGTTCCCGAGAATTTCGGAGCGTCCATTTCACGGAGCCTTTAACCTAATATTGGTTGCACAGTCCACAGCACGCCTGTGGTCACAATTTGGCATTGTCAGAGCTTTTATGCAGTAGCAGTAAGAGTGGTTTTCGTAGTTCACTGACGAGCATTTTACGGTACCACTACGAAACTACGTGGCACTATAATTCGTATTAATGCAACTGAAAGCCGCTCTTGACTTCGATCTCAATATAAACTAGCTTTGTACTCTACTAGATGCGACCTAGCTATGTAGTCTACAAGATGTATACTAGGCTAGGAACTCTCTAGACTGGCAGGCGACCGTATCCAGTCTTCTTTTGTTAATCCTACGGTACAGTTGAGCTAAGTAACTATACCCGTGTGCCATGAAATGTACTGGATTAGTTCTTTTAGTCTTGCTAGCATGTTCTTGTTTTATTTTCTTAGTATATTGTAGTTTTTTTTTTCTGAACTAGGGTTTTCCAAGTTGCATATTCGTTCACTTGCTACTACTGTAGTTCTAATTAGCCCTTCGGCCGCGACTTCGTTCGCGCTGCAATTTTCTTAAGGATCCCTATTTTTTCTCTAGACAAATTATATACTAAAACTTTCCTCGAGAACCACTCTATTCATTGGTGAAAACAGCATGATCAAATCGGTGCAGTAGTTTTTGAGTTTGTCGCGAACTGACAGAAAGACGGACGCGACGGAGGACTTTGTTTTATAATGTCTCTCGATTACAGCGTATCGTATGCTTTTCATTGCGCGGCACTTTTCTTTCTTATTGAGATAGGAACTTGTTTAAGATGTAAACAATATTCTCATGTTATCTAAAAAAGTTCCCACTTCCTATAGTACTTCCTTTATTTAAAGAATTCTATTTTAATTCTCGTGCTAAAATAATGGCCTCATAAGTATCTGAAAACGATAATTTTTCAATGTTCCTAGCGTTGTTTAATGTTCTATGAACTGTCTCCATTTCTACGCGGTTATAACTTCCGTGGTTTTATGTCCATATATCGTACCATTTCCACAATATATTAAATAGTTTTGTACACTATGCCGGTACTAAAACTACGCATTCTGTTTTGTATAGGAAAAAGCGAGACTATTAGAGTTTTTGCCTTTTATACTGATTTAAAAACGAAACTATTCATCCTATTGCCCTGGAAGACTTTGTGTTCCTGCAACACATTTCTTTTTACAATCATCTTCAGCAGTGTCGTTTGTCCCAGATGTATTTCCTCACGATGTATTTCCTAAATGTCAACTTCGTTCATCGAATTTATCGGCAAATCTGAACAAGCAACTCGTGCCTCCATGATCCGTGTGATTACGTACTTCAAACACAGTCTCACATACGTCAACACTCGATCGTGCATGCGGACCCAAATGATGCAAATCACGCCGTCTCAAAACTAAAATTCCGTGGTAACTTCGCCTTTAACTGCTGGATATAAGACTTAAAGTTGTGTAAAGAGACGTCGAAAAGACACTTGGGATGTGAATCCACTTTCCTTGATTGGTAATTCGATCGGCGAGTAGCGAAAGTGCAGGATATGAAGGCGATGAACCTCATGCCCTGAAAGAAGACGTCAAGGGGACAATTTGAGGGTGACTTAATAGGGGCTGCCGATATTCAAATGTGGTTGGATTCAATTTGCAGACCTAATAGGTCGTCCTGGTTTGGAATAAATTTGTCTTTTTATAAGATGGGATTCTGTTCGTGCTGTATTTTTATGGGCTTACAAATTCTATGCGGTGTTTATTCAAAGTGTTATTGAACAGATTGAATAGAAAATCAATGAAGCTGAAATTAAATCTTCTCAACGGAAGCGAAAGTCCCGTTATCCGATACCGCAATTTCCTAGGTATTCAGCTTATACAGAATTTAAAATAGATCCTGACTTTGACCTCAATATAACACCGTTATAATTATGAAAATGCTCATATCAAATTCCACAAACTTAAACTAGACACTTAAACTAGACACATTTGATATATACTTTCTCGATCTATCGCGAATTCTCGTTCTGAATGCGTTGGTAAGGAAGTCGTAGCGGTAACAATAGAAGGAGCCAATTGAGCCACGTCTGGCCGCAAACCGCGAGACTGATACTAACGGTTTTCTGATATTTGATAGCTTTGATTTCGCTTGCAAGATATTGTGACAAAGAGAATCTCTGAGGTGGACATAAGGTGGTTAATCCGCCATCACATCCTACAATATGTGACGTGTTGGGTCATGAAGCTATTTTTAACCGACTTCCAAAAAAGGAGGAGGTTCTCAATGCGGTGGGTTATTTTTTTTTATGTATGTACACCGATTACTCCGAGGTTTCTGATCCGATTTCTGTGATTCTTTTTTAGTTCGATGCAGTATACTTGCCATTTGGTCCCATAAAAATTTGATACAGTTTGGTTCAGTAGCTTTTATTTTATGAGCATTTTTGCTTATTTCAATTTCTGCGTTGACGAAGACGTCGTCCAAGTAATATAGTATAATAAATAGTACAAAAATATAACCGACTTCCAAACAAAACACTACAAAGAATAAAATAACCTCAATTTCGAAAGTTGGTGTTAAAAACAAAAACAAAACCAAAAACACCGACTTTCGAAATTGAGGTTATTTTATTCTTTGTAGTGTTTTGTTTGGAAGTCGGTTATATTTTTTTGTAAAAAGTTATGTCAAGGTGTTTTCTTAGGGGAACAAAAGAAAAAAATGGACATGGAATGGTGAAGGAAAGAAAATATGGACAGAAAGAAAGGAAGCAAGAAAGAAAATTCACTATTTGGCTCAAACTTACAGGCAAACATCACGTTTACAGGACTAAAAGCAAAACAGAATCATAATAAAAATCAATGAAATCATCTCATGTTAATTTGTCATCAGCATCATAAACAAAAATATGTTTATATTTTGGGTTCATGTTTATCATATTTACATGATCAAACTCTAAAACTTTTACTGATGCCGATGATGATAGAACGCCTGATAGCCATGTTACAGTAAAAGATAATGTTGAAACGTTGTTTTTTTGGCAGAACAGGATTCTTGGTAATACCGAAGTAGAGCTTGATCACTTGACATTTCCCCAAGCATTATCAATTTCCAATCCTATACATAAATGGTTTAGTATTTTACACGAACCAACAGCCATCTGACCTCCACAACCCGACTAGTGCAAGCAATAAACTACTACGTTACAGCACTTAAATTAAACTTTAAAACCAACATAGACTCAAGGCCTTCAGTATCAGCACCATGTATTTCCAGCCGCAGTTCGCTTAATATATTTTTATGGGTCATTCTCATGTAAAGATATTGCAACTGTACTGAAACGACCTCGAAAACAAGAGCTATTTTGCTTGCTGTTTTAGAATTCATAGAAACTTCGAAAATATTCTATACTCTCTTGAAGAAAAATGTACTGCTGTAACTGCATCTGTTAGGGTCGAGATCGTCTTTATTGATTAATGGGCCAATCTAAGAGTTAGGAACGTTCTTGCTGAAGAGTAGCCTTGAAACTTGAACGGTCCATTAATACGATCAAAATTTGCCTGTAGCCATTTTATTAATAAGTTTTTGGTCATGTTTAGAATAAATTAGAATATAAGCATTCGTACCAAAGTGAAATCGTATTAGAAATGCGTCTTTTCTAGATTTTTTGGAGCCCCTTCTATTGTTTGCCTCTGCATTTTCTTCCCATTCATTTTGCCCTTGCACCATGTTACTGCACCAAATTTTATGTGCTCGCGCAACACATTTTTTCGGCCATTTTCAGTGTCATCCACTTTTCTTTCCCGACTCCCTTTTCTTTGATTCCATCCATCTTTTCTTTCTCTGCATTACTTTCTGTATAACAAAGAAACTGCCTGCTTCTATATCGTACCATCAACATTATGTGGATTCGCCCCAGTAAAGTCCTATATTAAAAACGATACACGTTTTATCCGAACGAAATTGCAGCTTTGTGTTTCAACACAAATAGCAGTATTAAATGGATGAGTTTCTATTCTTTTGTGTCCTTTCGCTTTTCTATTGTCTTTGTGGACATTAGCATGCGGCGTTTGTGGCTGAGCATATCATTCAACTCTCCATGACGTATTATGTGTAATCAAAATCATACTAGATGAGATTTGTTTGTCTTTTATTATTGTATCTATACTAATAGTATAAAGAGGTAAAGTTTGCGACGTTGTAGGGGGTAATCTCTGGATCTACTGAACTGATTTTGAAAATCCTTTACCAGTTGAAAGCCACGTTATTTGTGAGTGTAAAAATAGGCTATATATTAACTCGAACCGCCCAACAAAGTGGGCACGGATCAGCTAGTTATGTTATACTAGTGGACGTCACGCGGTTTCACCCGCGTAGTTCCCGTTCCCGTGGGAATACGGGGATAATATATAGCCTATGTTACTCCCTGATAATGTAGCTATCCAATGCTGAAATAATTTTTCAAATCGGTCCAGTAGTTTCGGAGTCTATTCAATTCAAACAAACAAACACACAAACAAACAAACAAATCTTTCCTCATTATAATATTAGTGTAAATGTGCGTTTTGGTGATTTGAATGATTGTGAGAGTATGCTGGATCAAAATCAGGCAGCAAAAAGCAATCCTTGTAACATGCTGATATTGAACTGAATCCAGTTACACTAGAAAAGGTTTGGCAGATAATATGTCGATCCAAAGGATTTAGGAAATAGTTTTGATTTGAAAAAGATGTTGGTTCAGGCAGATAGCAACAAAATTACAATTCGATGAAGCTACTGAAGCGAAATTTTCTGTTAGATTTTCTGACATATTTTCCTCATCGTTGCCTAAACTTACTTTCAAGGTTTTTCGTCCCACGTGTGATCGGTGCTGATTAAATAAGCTCACCAGAAAGAAGCCCTTATTCCTAATACAATTTATCAATTGCTCCCAAAACAACGTTTAGGCTGAAATCAATCAGGCTCAGTCAAGGCAATCTCATTCAATTGGAGTTCGCAACAAATAAGCCTGTAATTTTTCGCGGACGATTTTTATGGGCTCTGAGAAAAGGTAAAATTAAGAGGTAAATTGTAAAGGGGAATGAGGATGTTTTGGGTAAGTGTGTGAATTTCTCGATTGATTCCAAAAAGGCCTTTGTAGTAAGATTCCGCGTGGAAACAGAAATTCTTTCTAAAAGATTAGTTAAGATCAAAGCTGACACTTATAATGAGTTAAATGTAAAGTTAAGAGAAAATGGCTTAGATGAATTTGGATAAGAAAATTCTTCGTAGAGAAAATGTTCGCAAAAATTTCGCTTCTTAAATAGAATAGCTAATGTAGATCTACTACCGAACAAGGTAGATATTTAGTTAACCTAATCATTAAAAAGCCACAGTAATCCAAAATTAGAAAGACTGTAAAAATCAAGAACTGCTATAGCGCTGTAAAATTCGAAGAAAACAGTCCCGCTGTCTAAACAAAGCATCGCATGCTTCCTTCAGATCCAAACGGTCGGATTGAAGAAAAACATTGTTAGGTTTATATAGGTCGGGTTACGAGGAGGAATCTTGATGAAAACAATCCTGTTGTTTACTTGTTTACTCATTGGTTTTCAATCGATATTGCCTTTTGTTTTGTGAGTTATGTAGTTGTTAAGGAAATTCCTTGTCTATTGTCATTCTACATCATTTATTAGCCTAGCCTTTTTCCAACCATTTTGGGGTTGGCTGTTATTATTACCATTTATTATTATATTATGATTACCGTCTTCAGGTTCATTTGATCTTTTCATTCTAGCTTTATCTCTGTATTCCCTGACCTCTGCTTTACAAGTATGACATGTTCCTTTTGGAGCAATTTGTTGTACTATAAGTAAGAAATCCGGAACAAAGTGGTTGATACCGTTGCTGCCGAGAGTAACTGTTGTAATTTTACTTGCTGATTCATAATCCACCTCCTACTGTCTTCTCTTTTCGCAAACAAAATCAAGATTTTGGAGCAATCGTAAACTCTCATATTTATGTGTCGTTTTCTTAAAATTGCGTTCAAAACAAAGTGATACAATTTGTCGAGAAACCGTTAGGAGGGGTTACACGAAAATATTTGCGTTATCTCAAGTGAATTTGGGTGCGTTAAACCCGATATATTGTATGTGTTAGGGGCATCGAACTCATTATTTTGTTTCTATCGCGATTATAAGCATTGTTGGGTTTTCAGAATTTTGTGGGAAGACTTTTTTTTAGGTTAATGAGCTCTGAATTGTTTTAGTTTAAAGCGTTCAGTTATTCAAGAAACTACATTTTGTCATTATTAATAGCGATTTCAAAAGTTTTAATTACATCAACCAATCATTAATTAAAACGATCTAGAAAGGCATTCAGTAATAATAATTATGAATTTTGTGTCATTTAAATAAGTGAAAGGTCGAAATAAAAGATAAAAAAAGGAATTTAACAAATGTTCGACCTAAAGAATAGCCCATATGCGGAAATGAAAACTGCAGCTGACCTATTTGGACATTTTTTTGAAATATTTGATTTTGTTGACATTTGCACATTTTCAAACTTCAATATTTACTAGCATGGGAAGAAAAGCAGCTGCCGGATTTAAATCACGACGACTTACGGGAAATTGCGGAAACCCACAGTTTTATTCCTCATAAAATATTCCACCAAAGGTTTGGACGAAACTGCCATAATTCTCTGTCACCATAAACTTCCATAAGTCCGCGTCCATTTACCTATCGAGCGACAATTTAAAACAGATCACGATCCACGGTCTCTCTGGAATAGAAACCGTGTGGTATTGCTCGTAAATCGTCGGCAATGTAAAGCGTTCGATGTCTTTGCCACCAAATAGATGGGTTCAGAAGGTTTGCTCTAAACAACGGGTAAATAGGTCCACGCATACGCAGACGCGTACGTATAGCAGTGGTCGCGAGTGAAGCATTTCTATGTGTGCGTGCATTTTCGCTCACCGTATCAATTCGACCTTCTGCAGCTGTCTCTCTTCGTGCCTATATGTCATTCTCTTGTCGATTGCTTACGTGACTTTCGGTTCCATTGTTGTTTTGGATCACGAATGCTGGGGAAAGTCTGTTGTGACATGCCTTGGATATGTTTGAGATATTGGTCGGTTTGGTCGGGGTGACGCGGATTAGGAATTGGATTCGAGATTTGAGAATTGATCTGCTGAGGAAAACAAAGCTTTGGGGTGACAATGTTTCAGATTACTGGTATCATGGCGTATTTTGTGGGATTCTAAACCACGAAATCTCTTCAATCCTTATCGAGCCCAATACCTAGGTTTTTGATTCATAAAATAATATATATATAGTTAATTAATTTTGCAACTGTACATCAATACGTACTTTATTGTTAACTGTGGAGGCTTGTAAATGGCTTGTTGTGAATTAGCTTACTATTACCCCTGTATTAATAGCTGTAAGCCACCCAAACATAATAGAATAAAATAAAATAAAATTCTACACCAACGGCTTAGTGACCTTCGCCAGTTTAAACTGATACCAAAATAAGGATGTCTTCGCGTCTTATCTAATTGCAACCCGAAACCGCCGAACTTTGTTTACCTCCTTGGAGTATCCCTGCGGTAATAAAATTCGGAAACCAAAATTACTGAAGTTTTCCCTTTGAGGACCGCAGACGATGAGCAAGTGAAGCATGCCAAAAGCAATAATAAAAGCGAGGAATAACAATGTAACTTTATTAAATTATTCAGTTGAACGTGATCTTTCACCTTGCACTTTGGAAATGGACTGGTGGTTTCAAGTGGTGCCAATGCACCTGATGTTGGTGCACCCTGGCTGAACCGAGATCAGAAAAAAAAGCTCTTTTATGAAGGCGAAGTTGGAAAGATGTTCTTAACATTTAACATCGAGACTATCAATTAAATAAAGAAATTGCATCATTTAATATAGGAAAATGCATTTAGAAGATTACACTCCAATGCAATACCTTTAAAATGCTCACCAGATGAAAATCTCCAATAATGGCTTTGCAAAGGTACTTGCAATAAGATTTTAAGAACGTTTCACTGTAGATTCTAAAAAAGCTTTCATAATATGAAACAACACCAACTTCTAGGCAAGCGTGCTCCATCTTCGACCACATCATCGCTTACCATCAGGTGAGATAGTGGTCAAACGCGAGCCTATAAATAGTAAAAAAAAAAAAACCTATTCCAATTTCAATTCCGAGATTGACACCGATGTCCACCCGTAGTTTTTGTACTTATTGGAACCCGATATTTTTCCTTTATCAAAAATATGTTGCCAGGTCTCGATTTTTTACTGAAAATATGAGCCGTTTCTGTTTCACGTATCTTTTTTGTTTTGCTTTGGCTGTGCCTACGGCGAGGAGCTTGTTAGTTTTGATCAGCGAATCGTTAGGCTGAAAGACAAAGTCATGTCAGTGTGCTTGTAGAGTTTAATGGCAATCCTTGTTTTTGTGGATGTTGTCCTTTGTGAAAATTCTAAACATGATTTTATACTCGAAAAGGACACTGGAGTCATCGCCACTATAAAACTTCGCCACATCTTAAAATGCTTGTTTAATGCTTTCCTGGTCTTGCTCACTGTAGGGGTCCGTGTCTTCGTTAAAATAGATGTGAATATAACTGCTGCGATTTTTCAAAGGTGTTAGACTACTGCAGCTCAATAATTCTGAAAATATTTGTTTTTTAAAAATATTGCTTCAATTTCTTCTCTGATAGGAAGCACCCAACGCACTATCGCTTAGTGTCTAAGGCAAGTCTTCAATAAAATTGTTACGTCAGATCCAATATAACAGTGTATCCAAACATAAAATAGTATTCGGAGGTCATGCAACACTCCACAGAACGTAATTGCCCTTCCTCAGTTGAACCACTTAAGTCCTGTTATAGATCGTCTTGACACACATACATACGTGCAGATAACTCTAGTGGTAGGTCAAGTATATAAACTTGCTGTACGTGTAATGGTTCTAATGAATAGGGACTTTGCATGATTATATGTTTAACATGATTGATAGTTTGTTTATCTTCAAGCCTTTCCAGATAAATTAATGTGCTTGTTCAGCTTAACAAGATTATCGCTGACTGGTATCCTGTCGATGGTAAAAGGGAGAGGTAGACAAGGGAAAATATGGGAGGATGACTTAAAATTAACAACAGGTACCAATTGCAAAAGGGCTGCGAGAGATAGAAAGCGACGGTATATATTAGAGGAGGCCTAGAGGCACCCTTAACTGAGAGACATTCTATATCATCACAATAATACGGCAAAAAATCTAAAAACTGTTCTTTAGGTAATGCTCATTGATTGATTGGTTAATTCAATAGGCTTGCTTGTATTCTCCGAAGTGTTATTTACACATACACCTAAATAATACACCCACTTTTTGTCACATATGTTTAAGTCTATTTCTATAGAAGGCGAGTCAATTGTCGTCAACTTCAGATGGATAACCTGTAATATTATCATTTTTGAAGTAGTGCCCATTATTTATTTATTTATTTAATAATTTATGTACACACATTACATAGAAAGATAAAAAGAAGGAAACAGAAAAATAGGCACAAGGTAATGCTTATTTCAAAAGAAATCTCTTCCAGCATACCTGCGAAAGGAGAGTTGTATAAAAGATATGTAGACACCGTGTGTAAAAGGTATAAGTACTTACAAATAAAACAGTAAACTTTTATAAAACATACAATACATAAATATTACTAAAATAAATATATACTAATACATACTAAATAATATTATAAGATAAATAATAACACATACTTATATGCAACTATGACGGTAAAGAAAGGTAGTGTTCTTTCACTCTTCTTTTAAAAACTGACATGTCTGGTGGGTAATGTCAAAGAGCAGTAAGTAATCAGTTAGCAATGTTTTACGTCATCGTGATGTCAAGCAATTATCTTGGTTGGATTCTACGAGATTCGAGACAGCATCTAAAACCAAGTTTCTCACATGCATATCCGATGCAAAGCAGTTGTTGTGTTGAAATCGTTTGTCATTCATTTTCGCAATATTGGGTAAATCATGAATGAATTTCGTTACCATGATTTGATGAATATAATATTGGAATTCATGAATGAAAACGCCCACTTCATAGCGGTATTATCGTTAAAACAACAGGAAGTGTCCAGATGATCTCATATAAAATTTAAATAAAAATATTATATTAGTAATTGTCGATAAAAAACCTCAAACCGTCAATCATTTCCTGTTGCTATTTCAAAAACCGTACTGTGGAATGACGATAAGAGAATAGGAGACAGAACTTTGTCTTTTTAACCGACTTCAAAAAAGGAGGAGGTTATCAATTCGCATGTTTATGTATTTTTTTTAAATTATGTTCTGGCCTAACTCCGTTATACATAGACGGATTTGTAACAGTATTTTTTTATTCGAAAGAAGTTTATCCCGAATCCTATTTAAACGTAAAGATCTATAAAGAACTTCGGAGATAGACAACGAAATAGCTACTGGTTGGAATTTTTGAGGGAGCACTAGAAGAATTTTTTTTTACAAAAATGTATATAATATGGAAGTCGGTTGTATTTTTTTTTTGCAAATAACGATAGTACAAGTATTACGGGCGAGTTATGCGGAGGATTGATTGAAGAGAAATTTAGCGACTACATTTTTGATATCAAAACAGTTGATGGACTGTCAGAGGACAGGAATACCAAAACAGTAGATGGACTTTGTGAAAAATTATACAGCTAGAAAGGGACTAAGATAACGTCTAATAGTGGAGTATGGAAGAAAAGACTAACTTGCTGCGCTGACATACAATCAATTAGGAAAAGGACAAAAGAAAGATGATAAAGATATTATGAAAGAGTAGTACGAATTATAAATAGGTGATTAGTCCTAATAAAAATGCATCAGTCTCCTATCCTTTACTGGCAACTCCGAACAACCTGCCGAGACAGACCGGTAATAAGGGCTATATATCCCTGATTATAAGCGCTATAATCCCATAATTAGTCATGATTAGAGCCAGCACGGGATGTCTACAGGCTAACATTAATGCCCATAACGGCATTGTTTTTATCTGGTCAGCAGGAAGTCGACGGAACGATCTCATAACTGTCGATAGAGATGTAGGATGCTGCGTCTTGACGGAAGCGCGTGTATACGAAGCAAAAACTAGCGCCGTGTCGACGACCTGCTAGTGTTGGGGTCGGATTCCATTGCAGATGTCGATGTTTTTGTAATCAAAATAAATATGGCAAAATCTAAGAAGTTATGTATGTGCTGTATAAAAAAAGTAGAAAAAGCTTGAAAGCTACTATAAAAATAAGTAGAGAAAAACCAAAAGGAGAAGCGATGCGACGATTGTGTGAAAGATCAAGTGGCTGTAAAAGAGGTGAATAGTGAGATGTACGGAAGAAGAAACGATGTGCTTTTTCCAAATTGTAGAAGTAACAATTGTTAAAAACTTTAAATTTTATGATATAGTCATGCTCCTGCCCTTTCGTTCAGTCATTTTTTTTCATTTTAATGTGTGTATGTGGACGATATCGATTTGTGACCTTTCAAAACGCATGGCATTAAAAATTCATGAATAGTTCAGTCATAAAGTGGGGTCTCATTTATTATTTGGTGGTAAAACTACAAGTGAAAAGGGTGCGTCTATGAGTGTTATCGTACTGGTAAAAAAATGAAAGGCACTTCAACAAACTTTGGTGAACAATGTAGATAATGATTTGGTGAAATTCCTTGATTTTGCAATGAAACTTGTGCTTGTTGTTTATAATTTTATTTCTTAACATCGTACGTTATTTTTTAGATATTTTGTAACGGTATCGTAGCGTAGCATCACTATTGTGGTCGGTGCGTGACAGCGTGCATCACGATCAAAACCACGACATAAGATGGTGCAGAATGGTAACTCTGCAACGATGGACAAGGGAAAACAGCTGTAACCATTTATTTTACCTGCAGACGTTGGTGAACCATGGTCACTCTAATAAACCATTATGAAGAATCGTACCGTTGTTATCAAGCTTACCACAGATATATGTTCATACTCTTGTTATTAGAGATTGTTAACGGTTTTACTATCATGCATATTTTAGGAATGCTATTATGGTGTACAAAACCAAAGATATCCATGCTGCATTTACCCCGTCCAACGCTTCTTGGTTAGTGAGTCCCGCTATTACCTTGCTGGTAGCTACTATTACCACGACATCAGCCATTATACTATAGTTTATAAAGGTATCAGAGAACATACTTACATCTGAACCTTCTGTATTTCTCTATCCCATGCTACCAACTCACCGGACTGTGTCTAGCCCGGTTGCTCCTACAATGTTTATGTTGCTTAATTGATGATTTAACACGGATTCAACATGGTTCTGAAATAATCTGGGAGTAAAAAAAGAATGTAGATCACCTGCTTATGCACGCGGTAAAATTACATGGCCTAGTAGTCTGTCATTATTTGATCGTATTGTTCATTATTGTTGTTAATGATTCCGTACTAATTAGTGCACTTATTTTTCAGTAAGGCTATGATACTTACTTCTTCTATCGTAGCGATAACACGCACATATTAATTTGTCAGCATTGTTTTTTGCTTTACGAATGGTGCTTTCGTCAGCGTTAACCCATCATATAGAACTAGCACTGGTAGTAAGGCTATGATTCACACAGGATTTATATAAGATGGAATGTTTGAACCGACGTAATTTAGTCATGGATCTGGTCACTCTTAGTCATAATATAACAAACCATTCCATTCCATTCTTACCTTCAAAGGCTTGGATAAGCATACGTTTCTCACAATACATTAAAATTTTGATAATAATAGCAATGATGACATTTTTAAATAAATAGCTGATTTTGATGTTTTGCTCCAGTCCTGACCATCGGACATTGGCCCTGACTGGTCTTCGATCGGTTTAAAGAACATTAATGATACACAGTTGTTAGCTGATACTCACCTTCATGATCTTCAATAGTACGAGTTCTTGAGCTGTTTTCGTGAGGTGTTGTTATATACTAAAGAAAAAGTTACGGATTACTAACAGGATTGACTACCTAAGAGCTGAGTTGTACCGATTCATACGCAGCCTCTAGTATTTTCTCTCGTCGTACATCTCGATTGTAATATATATTCAGTCGAGCTGATGCTTGCATCAAAACTGCTTGCTCACGCGAGACATCCCAATTTACCAAAAGCCAGTCACGGCCATTTGCTCTTATCATTTCCTATAGTCTGCCATTTCACAATATGGCTGTGCAGTAGGAGTGTCCCCCTCTTCCATGGTTCTGACGTAGGGTGACAATACAATAGCATGGATGTACATGAGAGAGTATGCTTTGTACTCGAGCATTGGCCTGTGGACGCTTTTGTTTCCGAAAATATATATCGAAAGTTTTTTTTTTCAACTTTTTGATTGCAGTGGCATGTATGCACCATTCGATTCATATGCATGCGTTGTTGTGTCTTCAATGGCTGCCCTGAGACGTGAAAAGGATGGGTTTTTAATGTCAGACGTCAGCCGAATTAGCTTGGGATTTGTAGTCCTACTAGGACGCAACTAGAACTGGAAGTAATGCTGATGACGGGTGGACAATTGGACATTCATTAGGCCAAGCAACTGAAAAATCGTGAGGAAACCGCTATACGTCCTAGGATCAAAATTTCGAAATCATGTGATATCACCAACGCAATGGGTGGTAGATTATGGCCCATTCCATCTCATTGAGAAGAGACCTGTGTTCCAGCAGTGGGAACGTTATAGGGTGATAGGTGACAATGTATAGAAATGGACGCGTTGATGTGGGCGTGTCACTGCCCAGTTGTAGATAAACTTAGAGCTGATTTTAGGGACAGTTTTACCACCAGAAGATTCCAAAAGATAGGCCAATCGGCTGTTATATTGTAAGATACAGAACAGTCAACAAGATAGTTGCAGAGCGGAGTAACCAACGAGCGCTGAACGTGCATTTAGGTATCCGTGAATGAGATATCGAAATGAGACATCACAAACCTATCTTCTTAATAAAGCCCCTTTTAATACCCATCAGATCAACACATTAGTTCAGTACAGAAGCTCGGTGTTCTAATGAATTATGTCATTCATGCGAGCCCGTAGATAAGTGTTCATTAATGGGCGCTTCAATTTAGGTTAATAACACCTAGCGTTAAAGGTCAGCCTTGAATTGATTCGGGGGCTAAACTAATTAATGATGGGCTGTCGTATTAAGTGGGTTTGAAAGGTATTATAATTGTTCTTTTCGTGTTCGAAGGCAGGAAGTCAGAAGAAAACTGTGACACAAGAGACGAAGTAAAGGACATTAATTTAGACAAGAGGCTCTAGTAGTTAGTGATGCTGTTATTTTTATGGAATCGAATGGTTCCCACTATTGTTAAAGGAAAGAAGAAGTAGAATAAGATGGAATTGACAAATGTGGCTGTAGTAATGCCTGAGTATGAAAGACAGGCTGGAGTATCATCTTTCTAAACAGCAATATTCTTGCAATAAGTTTGTCTGTCTGATTCCCACCTCTTCGCGTCTTACCAGCTGACCAGTTTTTTGATGAATCTTGGCACACGCTAGGGTAGATCTGGCCTGTATGACCTGGTTTAGGACCGAATTTTTTATCCAGGTATAATTATGTTCCATTAGGTTAATTCCGATTTTCACGCGGGCGAAGTCACTGGCAGAAGATTCCTGAGACGATATTACCTACTTGAAAATTATGTCTACAGTTGACCACATTCCCATTGTATAATTACTTAATGCTACGAATGCAGAACTCTGGCACACTGTCAACCACAGCACCTGTGCCAGACGTCATTTCATTCAAGTAGTTGCTGCTAGCTTTGGCACTAATTGTAACTGCTTCACCGTTGACTTTCTGTGTGTTTAGTGTTGTGGTTAATATAGGGCAATCCACATCCAAGTTATAAGTAAACTAGCTGACCCGCGCAATGTCGTCTGCGTCAAATTTTCATTACTGCTCCGCTCCTTTTGGTTTTAGCGTGATGGTTTATAGCCTATAGCCTTCCTCGATAAATGGGCTCTCCAACACTGAAATAATTTTTCAAATCGGACCAGTAGTTCCTGAGATTAGCGCGTTCAAGCAAACAAACAAACAAACTCTTCAGCTTTATATATTAGTATAGATAATCCTTCATTGTTTGATACGTTATGACGATATTTCTGGAGTTCGTGAATCATCATCGTATAAGTTCTTATCGTCAATTTTGGTCGAAATGGTCTCCTTACAAATTACTAGTTATTATCAAAGTACACAAATATGAAATAGTATATCCCTTGACAGATACTTTAGAGATTGCAGTATTATTAGCACTAGCTCTGCAGCTTGCTTTAATTATGTATTGACTTTCTTTTGGGTAATTGCTGTCCCAAAACATCCTGCGTGTATGATATTCGTAGAGATCGGCCACTGTGACCGAAATTCGGTCGGGAGGGTTGTTATTACTCCTTCTTTCCGAGAAAAACACGCTCCAATAATACAATCCCAATAACCGCCACAATAAACGAACATCAACCCACTTATTAGGAAACATAAGCACGCGCTCTTCAAAGCCATTACGACCGGCGCCGATACAATAGTAACAACTTAAACGGCTTGGCAGAGTGTCAAATGTAAGTGTCGAGAGGACTATTGTACTGGAACACGTAGCTTGGTTCGCTGTGTAAGACTTGGGCTCTGTGTGAAGTTCTTACATACAAGAAGTATAGCTACAACCTCGGGGTCTTTAAGTAAAGAGTGAAAAGGTTATTTCTAAGCGTGATCCATCGTCGACCAAAGCATTGCTTTTCATTCAGTTCATGAATTTTCATCAAACGCGAGACTGTCATCACATGTTATCTTAATTTATATTAGATTTTTTATCACCATTTATGAGTAATGTTTAAGTTGTTGATTGCTAATAGGGATGTATGGGAGAAGACCACATACTGCAGATCCCAAACAAATTGGGATAGGTGTAGAAGGATGATGATTTAAAAGCGTTCATGACCTCCGATTGTTTCGCGGTTCTTAATTTAATGTCGTCAGTTTTGAAATTTAATGTCGTCAGTTTTGAAAATATTGGTCAAAATTTGAACATCACGTGTATACAAGTGTATCAGGAGACCTATATGAATATTATCATTTTATTTCATAAAAATATGGCCGAGGATATGTTTTAAGAGAACGGTCTAAACTCGGTGTGGGACATTTATTGGTGACAGCTTGTATCCGGTATGGAGACCATGCGTTTAATATGGCTAGCAAATGCAGTTTATTTTTATCAGCCATTTCTTTAAGGCATGGAAATGAATGGGCATGGACATCTATCTATACCTCTATGTAAAGACGGAAACTTGGCAAAGTGACAAATATGTTGAGAGTACGCTCCGTAGTACTACATACGGGAGAAGCTGCTACTATGTTCACAAGAGTAAAAGAACTCGTACGGAGAATCTATAAACAACTTACTAAAGGTTCCAAGTGTAAAGTTTGGATGCTAAAAAAATTTAATAAATTTAATTAAATAATTAATTAAATTATTAAATAAAAAATAAATTAATAATAAAAAAATTAAAAAAATTAATAAAATAATTTAATTTTTATTTTTTTTTTTAATTTTTTTTTTTTGATAATAAATTTATTATTATTATTATTATTATTACTAAAAAAACCCAAGGTAGTATACGGATGAAAGGATACCCCTTTCAAAAATTAGTACATCATCATCATCATCTGCTTAGCCTTTTTTCCAACTATATTGGGGTCGGCTTCCAGTCAAACCAGATTCAGCTGAATACCAGTATATTATATTCAGGAATAAAACCTACAAAGTACAAAGTTAAAAATAAAACCTATACTTTCCGATATCCAGACAGCGAATGAATAGGTAGTAGTAATGATTCTAAGCTTTGCAGCTGAGACGCCATTCGACCTCGGGAAGCAACAGCGATGTTCCAATTTAAACTTTAGTGCTTGTAACAGGGACTTAGAAACTAGAACTAACTGGAACGAGGCTAACTATAGAACTAGCCTCTAGTTTTAGTTAAAACAAGTTACACCACAACTACGGACTACTAGAAATCTCGATCCGATTTTAGGTGAACAAGTCAAAGAAGCTTGGAAACAAATGAAAATGGTAGGCAAATCAAAGCTTTGCTTGCCTAAAACTGTGTAATGAGATACTATATTAAACGGGGTAGCATTATGATGAAGCCACAAATTCAGAGTGAACAAATTATGTTTTCTGTTACAGTTGATGTTGTCCTTAATGAAAATGAGCCCTATATAGTTAAGATGTTAAGCAAACAGATTGAAATACCAATTCAACTAACATACCCTTTAGTTCCAAAAAATCAACCGAATCTTCAGCTAGCTACTTCACATACGGTACATACGAAAACAATAACAATATTCCTAGAAATATGGATGCCAAACAAATGTAAGTGATGTGTGTTGAATAATAAATGTCACCCGTCTGTGCCCGTACCGCGGTAACCCTTTGTGTGCCCATCTGATGGTGTTACACCAAATTGGGTTATAAATGGTGTTAAAAAAATAAGCCGCCTTTGTTTTGTTGCTCGACTTCCAAATTATGTTTCGGCGGTATGTAAATTCTAAAAGCTCATCATAATTATGAGTAGGTACATCCTATTGTATTCTAATGTTTTCCGTATTAACTACATACAAAATGAAACCATATTAATCATCGTCAATTGTCGTTTAGTATTAAGCCTTGCATTTCGTGCTGTTTATATTAATACTCATAGCATTGCCAGTACCAAAATTATATATAGGTATATTCAAAGTCTATTCAAGCTTTATTGGAAAGCAGACCAAACTCCAACAACTCCTTCATCTCATATTGTTTGTTGCTAAAGCTGCAAAATTGAAACCTGGACACGTTCCTGGCTACTTTACCTCTTCGGCTAATAGAGATGGCAGGTAAATGACTAGATATAACTTTCATAGCGGCAGTATTGAACGATACCTCTTTTTGTTTGTGATTTCCTGGTCTTGTTAGAGTTATGGCTGAAACTAATTTGGATGCAGCTCTATATTGGAGAATTTTCTGATTTATGCCTCTGGGTTTATTCACCGTTATTTTCATTCATTTGTTCCTCTCATATCATGTGGTCGTTACGTTCGTGATTTTATTTCATGTCGCTGCAATCCTCAACATCTTAATGGTCGAAAGTTATTAATCTACCATTTTAGTCATAACTTCAGGTAAATAACTTGTCACCAAGACTCACGATTCGCAACAAACAGTAATTTGCACAAATTCTTAACCTTTTGCCAACTAACATTCAGCTTCTATAAATCCAGAACCTAATTGCGCCGTCCTCTTTAGGGATCGATAAACTGGCTTCAAATACAGCCTGTGGTGCCGCGTTCAAGTCTGCTGACATTCTACCTACCCTCATAAGGGATAACCGCGTGTGACCCAATGTATTTAATTGCTAGTCCACATTCGGTATCCATATTTGGCACCCTACAGTTGTCTTGTAACGGAATTGCAAGTTCCTTATCTGTTGCTTTATTTTTTGTGTTATAATCTTGTTTGGTTCTGTTGGAGGATTGCGGAAATATTATATTGTTCTTGGTAATAGTCGATTTTTTGTTTGGTGTGGGAATAATGAAGGGTTGTGCTTTTGCTGCGTTCCCGTTCATCCCGCTTTGCGGTAATATTCTACTTCCGTTTTTTCGTTTACTCTCTTTTAGACTCGTGGTTATATTATTTTGCTTTAAAAAGATGCA
The DNA here is from genome assembly GCA_947578705.1 of Lacanobia wlatinum. Lineage (NCBI taxonomy): Eukaryota > Metazoa > Arthropoda > Insecta > Lepidoptera > Noctuidae > Lacanobia > Lacanobia wlatinum. The sequence goes on along the minus strand of OX388046.1, from coordinate 17,632,880 downwards.
AGTGCTTTATTGCTTCAGGATGCTCCAGAATTCTATCCTTTTGAACTTACCGGTTATGATTATGGCCAATGAAAACCGGCTGAGTTTAGTTTGGTATTTCATACGCAGTTGTAACTCCATACTTACCTCGTGAAACCTGTTACGTGATTAAAAACAGATTTATTACGTTGATCGTACCATCTGGTCTCGGTACTGAGATTTATCGCAGACATACATAGTAGCGCAAGTATTGGGTAGCCTAACGAGTGAACTCACTTTATAGCCAATAGAATTCGCATAAATTATTATCGGATGTTCTAAATATTCGATGACAGTTATCGGATATATTTGTTTGTTGTATCAATAAGGGCGGTGCACGCGAGGATGCAATTAAATGTTTTCTTTATTTGTTTGTTTTCCTCGTTGTGTTTGTGTTCCGTGCTGAAAATTCTAAAGTAGTATACGGGTTTTGCATGCAAAATATTGGAAGACAACATGTTGAAACGCTTTAGAGAAATGCTGATGCATGCTAATCTGTCTGTATCCCTATTTGTTACAGCCGTGAGAGTGAAACGTGTAACGTATATCCTGTCACTAATATAAATTGTGTCTCTTTATGTCGTTACTAAATAATTAATAAATATTCTTTATTCAATCTTAGGCATGGTAACTGGGCTTGCTTACGAAAACACGTAATTTTATTTGTCTTGTCTGGCTTAAAATAGATCATCCCGTCTGGAAGATATTGATTTATTATTATGTAACCGAGTTACATTAAATAAGCTTTATCTTATGGCTATATCTACTTTTTAATGAACGAAGCTGAATTTGAAATACTTCTTGTCTTTTGCGAGTTGGAACAGCTCATTATTTTTTCTTCCCATCAGACTTTCCATTGGAATTTTTAACGCGTTTACTCATTTGCCGGTCCCATTCAAAATAAAACCCTTATAACGGTCACTAAAGTTGACAATCCGACTGTGACGTAATACAAATAACGGTAGTACGCGGTCGAACAGACGCTTTGGCGCCGCCGAGGCTGGCATAGCGGTGCTGTGACCCTTTTGCAAGTGCGTCCAAGTTGTAAAAGGGAGCGGGATTTTCATTGCCCATATAAGTTCATTTTGGTTACTTCTTCTGGAATTAATTATGATTTGTTGCTTATACTAATACTATATATCACTATCGGGTTTATGTTTGGCCCTGTGTCTAGTCCTACTTCTGTATGTTACCAAACCTTTTTCAATTGTGTGAAATTGTCATCTCTGACCTAGACTAGAGTCAAGAGCAAAACCATAACAAAAAAAACAAAAAAATAACAAATACTGTTTGTAATATGTGTATTCAAAGACTTCCTTCGCTAACACAGCCTTCCGCGCTACCCGGTGCGTTGCCTTCTCCGACCAATCGCTTATTTTATTTTGGACTTTAGACGCGTTGAAAAAATGTCACTTTTTCAAGATCCTCAGAGCTGCCATGTTTTTAGTTCGTACTGTTTCTACGAATATCATTGTGTTTACTAACACGCTCTTGAGCGCTTTGTCAAAAGAGTGTTGTATGTACGCTATTTCACACCTTTCATTATATGTTCACACCATCGCTGTCTACTTATGACTTTGACAGTGGAAGATATAATTGTACACAATTTGACGTTCACGACCATCGCTTATTTTATTTTAATGCTTCCCGCATGTATGGAACCCGCTACTAAATGGAGAATAGTTTATAATTGGGTGGTGTATTTATCTTTGAGTTTTTAGATTGAACTGTCACGTTTTTGCCAAGTTTATTAACTGTGTATGATTATTCTTTATTCTGGGTCCATATTTTACCTGTAATTTCATTTTAAAGCGGGCCCTCATGGTTGATAATGGCCTCTCATTGGCACTCCGTTTGGACTAAGTTCCAGCAATTGGAGCATAGATTGGTTATGATGTATGTTGCACTTTACTTCACGATTTAATCACTAATGCTATAAGACGATTGGATAGTGTCGAATATACCATTTATTCGAGGTAGGATTTGTACCTTAGCTGTATTTAAAGATTATTTGCTCTATCAAATAATACAGTGTAGGTTACTATCGATACGGTCCTCTAAAACAATGCTGGCGTATTTCGGAGCCGTCGAATGTTGTCGATATTAGCTTTGTCAAGCAGTTTCGATAGCGTGTTAGTTCGCATTGTTTCTCCTTTAACAATAGTAAGTTATCGGATTAATAGTAACCTGTTGTGTAGTAAGCTTTGCATGGCTTTAAATTCTGGTTACAACGTAGAATATCGTAAAAAAGACTATTTTGATAATCATTTACATCCAAATCACTAGGGATCTTGCTGTTTCTTACAGCCGTGTATACACAAACTGTTTGGGAATACTATCATTGTGCGTACAGCTAAGGAGTGGAATTCTTGCCAGAGTCTGCATTTCCTGATAGCCACAACCTGGGGGTCTTTAATTCAAGAGTGGATGGGGTACTTCTACGCAAGTGTGCTCCATCGTAGACTATATCATCGCTTTCGAACCGGTCAGATTGTGGTCAAATCAAAGTGATCAATGAATAATAATTAAAAAATGTTTTAATTTTGTCCCCAACGTTCTTGAGCTTATCGGTTAAACCTTCTGTCCGTGACTTATCGGTTGTCTTCTGTAACATAAACGGAACTCGTCATTATAACAGATTTCCATACTTCAGTCAATAAATAAAACCGCTTTGCTACTGTATAGTCTATGAATAACAAATTGACCTGATTCCCTTCCACTTTTATAGCTTGTGTGGGAATTTAACACTCGCCACTTTGTTATCTTTCTATTAACAGATGTACATAAAATTAATGGGTTTTTCGCTTTTTTGTTACAGGTAAATTGTAATAAAAGGTGATATTGTTGTTGCCTTAATCGTTAAGTTTTGTCGGCGCTTTGGTAAGTCAAGGTTTTGCATCGCTAGTTAAAAAGTTTTAATCAACACTCACTGTTATGGATATCCGCCTTCTAAAATGTTAGCGAAAATACTGTGACTTTTTTGGATCTACGATAAGCGTTTGGCAAAATCCTCGTATCAATTTTCATTCATTTTTTTAAAGAAGTAGGAATCTAATTTGTTTGATGACAGATTCAATTCGATATTTTAACAAAGCTTGTACGTACAAATGGATCAACAAACTATTGGTTACCGTATTAGTTGGATGATTTACATTTGTAAGGGATCCCCTTCAAGGCCTCATTATTGGTCCTACATTACTTGTTACGATCTCGATATTACTATTGGGTATTTATTATTGATGAAACGTCTCCATGGCGTGAGTCTATTACTGTGACCTATAAACGAAATTGGTTTCGGTTCAGGATGTCAAAGTCTTCCGTGTCGTAACGAAACAGGCATCGCGTGTCTGCACAACGCAATAGGTAGAACTTATTATTTATTTAAAATCGTTCCCTTCCCCTATCGTGTAAAAACATCGTTCGTCCTTACAAGAAATGCGAAGGAACTGTCAGTCAGTACCGTGACCGCATGTATTTTGAATATAATTACACAACGCTTCCCAGCTGGTTTCCCTTGAATGTATCAATTTCATCATACAGGATGATGCGTTTGTTTGTGCTAATGGAAGTTTCACTAAGGGCACTAACACACAGTTGCTGAGGATTTCAATTAAATAAACCTTTAGATCGGTTGGTATCAAAAATTCTCTTTCTAGTATAACTTTATGCTTTTCTTTATGATCCATTATTTGATGAATGCGCTAACGTCCTAATTCCAATAATATTGACGTAAAGCTTTCGAGATGAGACCAAATCAACGACAAAATGTTTCAATCATGTATATCGAACAGGATAAAAATATCAAATTTGGGTTTCCCTCTCGTAAAGGAGCCTGTGTCCCGGTTGTGTAAAGCTGTGGATTAGTAAGACAATATAGGCAATAGCTGAAACAGATGTTCGGAGATATATCATTATGTGCTTGTTACCTCACAGTTCTGCTCACGTGAACACAATAACAGCCATGAAAACCCACACACTAAAATTTGCATGTACTTCCACGAGCGCTCTTACGACATTTCGGGAAACAATGACATGGTCTCATTAGTAACCAGGAACCTTGTCTTATACAATACTAATTACTAAAATGTCAGTAGTGTGGCAGGGCACTTAGTGCTACTGTGTGCATAGGCAATCGTATGTCCGTTCCGTTTCGTTACACCGCACTGGCTTGCCGAAATGTTACGAAATTGTACGCCAGTGTAAGGGATTTCTGCTGATGATATACCTATATGAGTTGCAACCTTTATAGTAGAAACTAGTTGACTCACGCAACTTCGTCTGCGTCACAATTTTCATTACTGCTCAGTTCCTATTAGTCTTAGCGTGATGATATATAGCCTATAGCCTTCCTCGATAAATGGGCTATCTAACACTGAAAGAATTTTTCAAATCGGACCAGTAGTTCCTGAGATTAGCGCGTTCAAGCAAACAAACAAACAAACTCTTCAGCTTTATATATTAGTATAGATAAGATTGGGAAAACTGCTTGTACTACTTTCCGTTGCTAAGGCATTACTAGCAAAGGTCCTTTGATTTATAATCTTAGAATCTGATTTGGTGTAGAAAACAGAGGTTTGTTTCCTAGTTGCTTTCTGTGATATTGTTGCTTAACCTGATTTCTGTTCTGTATAGGATTTCCAATGTTATACTTACAAGTTTTGCTTCGAACTTCAGCATTTAAGTGAAATTTCACAGAATGAAAAATAATCTCATCAACGAGCTACCGAGAGCTACCTATGATGCATGCAAGGCCGTTCCATTCGCTTTCCATGTTTCACATGGATTCCATTTCGCTTCCAATTTGCAACTACGACATACTCTAACTATTCAGTGAGGATTGAAGACTGAGCCTAGAACTCCCCAAATCGAAACATCAAAGCGCAACTACCTGGAATTCCCTTTGAGCTATCGAAAGGACTTCACTACAATTTTCGAACTTGTATTATTATTATTATTCTTGGAACGGAACCTTGGAAAATACCCATATTTCCGTTACTTTATGAAAGGGTCGACCCTAAAAAGGACAGTCAAGGTAATGTTACCTGAACATTTCTCATGATTAGGAAAATGTTAGATAGAGAAATATTATTATATACCTATGTGGAAAATATTTCCTACGGCGTAGTACAAGGATACATTATAGAGACACGTGTAAGAGATTAAGGTAATAATTAAAACCAGGAAAACGTATTCTTAGGGGTTGTGTAGCTCGGGTTGATTACTCATTAATATTTTTCCTGGTAGGTACAAATTGTTTGTACCATATTTTCTATCGCTTTCAATTTTGGCCTTAGGCTTTCAATTTTGGCCCGTTAGGTATATCGAGCAACAAATTGCTCGATATACCTAACGCTTTATGTGAAAAACCTTGTAAAGCATAGGCTTCTGAACCTGAACATAAAACAACGATATGATGGCTCTAGAGACAGTCTGATTGGTCTTAGATGAAGACGATCTTAAAGTAGCAGGTCCAGTGAATGAAAATTCACTGTTAAAAAATAATTGAAGGAGTTACAAAGAATGAAGATTTAGAAAATCTACCTAGATAGTAAGTGAATGCTGTGGTCGCCTGTAATTGGGGGCGCATTCTTGTATTTGTACCTGTCTCTATTATAGTGCATGTGAATGTGTAGCCTCTGTTGGCGATCCTAAATAAATAAATAAATAAATAAATAAATAAATAAATAAATAAATAACATGTTCTAACATACCAACATACAGACTCTAAACATCAAAGAGCAAGGAAGCACAGTGAGCTGAGACAATAAAACTGACACATGTTTGATGTGCAAATAATTGAGCATAACACTACCATCTGTCACAGCGGACAGTACGTACACGAGTAAAACACCGCAATTTTGGCTCAATTACACTTGCATGCAAAGAGGTCACGATCGTAGTACACGAGAGTAGCCAGAATACTGAGGATGATAGAAATGTAAGGGAGGAAAAACATGCGACATCCCAAGTAAATTGGGATGTGTCTGTAAGACGAAGACTAGCTTAACTTATAATAAAGCAGTCATGTTTATTTTCAGTCAAATTAATTATAAAATCTGCTAAAAATCCGCGGAGTGCTAGTCGAATTCGTGTGCAAAGGGTTACGAACGATGCATATTTTCAACGGGTTATTTCAGAGAATCTAGTGATCCTATAAGGGTTCTGTCTTTTCATTCGGGCATACAAAATCCTAAAAATATGCTACATCTTGTCCTTTACCATGTTAGGGTATTATTTTCCTCAAGTTGAAAGGGAAAATCTATAAGTCCGTGATAAAACCTGTCGTTATGTATGGATCAGAATGTTGGGCTGTTAAAAAGACGGATGAAAATAATTGCATGTAGCGGAGATGAGAATGTTGAGATGGATGTGTGGAGTAACGAAAATGGATACAGTTAAAGTGAGAAATGAGTACATTGGAGGTAGTTTAAAAGTGGCGCCAGTGACGGAAAAATTAAAAGGGAATCGCTTGTCTTGGTATGATCATGTGAAGAAGAGGGATGAAATGCATGTTACTAGAAGAGTTATGAACATAAATGTGGATGGATAGAGAGGGAGAGGAAGGCCGAAGAAAAGATGGATGGATTGTGTGAGGAGCGATATGAAAGAAAAGGGAGTTAGTCATAGAATGACGGCTGATAGAACAGAATGGAAGAAAAAAACGTGTTGCGCCGACCCCAAGTAACATGAGATAAGGGCAGGAAGATGATGACTGATTCGCTATAAATATTTCTCAGACTGTTCATTCTTCACACAAGCATCATTACATTGTACCTATACCTGAACGTACTCTTTAAAAGCGACTATTACACCTAACTCGTGACTGTACCACTTGTGTCAACACCCCGACGCGTTCCAAATAAAATAAATATTTGCTAGATTGTAAACGAGCTCGATTCTACCTAGGTCCTCGTTCTGTGTAGTTTACGACATGAGTTTTAAAAAGTATTGATTGTTAGTATACTTTGTGATGTGTGTAAGGCCTTCTGTATTGTGAGTGTTTATTTACACGTGGTATTTAAACCTTGGAGTCATCATCATCATTTCAGATGAAATACGCCGCTGACTAATGGGTATTGGCCTTCCCAGGGTCGCCATATCGACCCTTGTCTGTATTTCTGGCACCTAGCGGACTCCCGCGAACCACACCTGGTAATCGATGCGATCATCTTGTGCCTGTTATAATCAGCCATTTCGTACCTACGTAATTACTTTCTAAGACATTTTTTGAAGTCTTTCTTCAATATGTCAAGGTCGACTTCCTGTATTACAATGATAAATTATATACTTGAATATCAGTATTTCCTACAAATCTATCGCTATCTGTCTTCCAGGAATCAGCTGTGTAACCCTTGACAGGTATACAGTATGATCTTCTAATTCATTTATCTTCCATTCTACTTTTATAAGACAGCACCGGAAAAGAAATAAGACGAGGGTTGTTTTCCTGGAGTACACAACTTTTCCTGCGACCCTCGTTATCTTGACACATTTGAAGGTTTAAGGTCCTATCGTCGATCGATACTCCAAGTATTAAGTATTCATAACCGTACCTGCCAGTTCTCGCCTTAGGATAAAATAAAGTTTTTTCTTCCCTAACAAGAAAGTTTTAGCAACTTCTAAGTCTGACTCGTGTACGTCTGATATTGTAAAGCCTTAAATTTTGTAGACGTCCCTTTGAACATCTGTTTCAATAATTATTTCTGTATTGTGATTTTAACAATTTAATTTATGAAAGTGAGTTGGGCGTATAGATCACAGAGAGATCTTTATAGTGCACGGTACAGTTAATATAGTGGTCTTTCCTTACGCATAAAAGCCGCGGAGTTCCTTTAGGATTTCCGAAACTCCTTATGGTATTGCAAATAAAACGAAAGTTTTTAATTTTAACCTCTGTTTGGAAAAAAAATATTCTTTCTCAAAACACGGGATTCATTATTGAAAATAACTACTCAAGAAATCTTGTATAAACTATCACAAAAATTCTGTTCGATACGCGTGTTACAGACGGAGTTTTTTCAAACAAACATTAATTTAATTTTCCTATTAGTGTCAAGGTCTTTTCTTTATTTCAGTGTTTCGTTTAAAAATACAAATCAACTTCATTAAAATGCTAGACAGTTGCTTGTCGTTTGTGCGTAATAATAATATCGTCGAAATATGTTGTTAGTTGTTTTATACAAGTAGTTCTGCTATTAATTAGTTTGTTGGTTAATTGGTACCTATAATGCTAGAGGAGCTTTTGATCTACATTGATAACCTAACACTTACAACTAGTGCCATTACAGGCCATATTTTGTGAAAGGTATTGTGTGGTCAGTGTCACTGGTTAGTGGCAAGATTACCGATAGCCGAAAATCCTTTGCGGATTCGGTGGCTAATAGAAACTCCATATCATTTTGTGCAATGACTTTTTCACTCGGATTACAAGGAATAGGTTTCTTATTTTTTTTTCCACTATCGTATCGTGACGTGTCGTCGTCTCCTAAATTATAGTTTTCCATTCTAAAGTTACCCGTGGCATGCCATTGCATATTCATACGTTCTGTTGACTTTGTTGTACGAGTTTTTGGGCCTTTTGTATGGGAACAATGCTAAGGGCCATTGTACAGGCGTCTTGAATTTTTTTTGGGAATGTCATTGGAATTTCTAAAAATATATTAATAGAAGAGGTTACCTTTTGTGACCTCCCACGAATTTCTTTATAAGAATTTTATATAAGAGCTCAAAGACAGCCAAGATTTTACTCAAATCAGGCTTTAGTCGATCCCAAAATTCTAAATCAGGAAGGATTTGAATTTGGCCGGCAAATACCTGTAAGCTCCTTTCACATAGGATCACGGACGTTAAGAGCTAAATTGGACTAAAGAGATAAGTCTGTGTTGACCGGCTTTCCTAACCTGATGGTTTTGCAAAGCCTCGATTCAGTTGGGTCCGCTTTTGATTTCTATCGCACCTAATGCTAAGCTGGCTAGGTTATTGCGAAGTTTTCCTTAGAAAACGATCGATAGTTAACGGTAGCAAAATGACATGGGTGTTTGACTTTTCTTTTACGTGTTTTTTTACTGCTGCTATTTTCATCGTAGGCAACCCAAGGTAACAGCCAACAATAGTTATAGTAGAGCAGAAAGATATGAACTACAGCAGCATTAGTGTCACTTGAGGACCCCATGTCCTGAGCTAGTTTAAAGATGATTGCTCCTAAGTAGTACATACTAGGCCCTTGACTTACGAGCGTTGTAATGAACAGTTTCCTTCTGTTGTTCTCACGATGGATGATGATAGTTGACACCCCTCTGTTCTTTTTATTGCGAGATTAATAAAGGAACAGATAATATGTAGGACATGGTATCCCACTGTGAAGCGAAGTGGTCAATACCAACGTACCTACATGTTGTATTTATATAAAAGTTAATTAATAGCTGTGAGACTGTCTCTGTCACAGTCTCGCAAAAACTCGAAAATTGTATTCTCCTTAATAATGCGTGGTTTAGAAAAAAAAAGACCGACAGTCATATCAATTTCAGGTGGTACGAAGTTTACCAGGTCACCTAGTAGGAATCTAGAAATAATTGTAGATCTTTTTTTTAAGATCTGGGTATGGTTGGCTTGTCTGTATAATAAAAGCATTGACTGGTGTTCATAACAAAAAAAATCGGCAGATTGAATATAGCAAACAGTGTATGTAGGGAACGTAGCATGTGGTGTCCAGTAGTTATTGTCTATCTTGAGAAAACACCGAAGTTTTGTGTGTGAATCCGGTTAGTACTTTCAAGATTTAATAAAAGTTCTTAAAAAATATATCATAGCAGCACTTTAAATGACATAATTACAACTGTTTTTTTTACAGTGAATGTTTAACACTTACTGACGTTATATTCAAACTAATCTTTGTTCTTTCGTTTAACCGTACCAATGAATGTCGCCATGAAGACCGTACCCAATCAGGTATACAGTGTGCTAGGATTGTACAGCGTAGTTCTGTCTATGGTTCAAGGTGGTCTGAACATTACGTCACACAAAAATTATGTTGTTTAATCTCTTTCTTAGATCTTTGCATTATTTCTACTCCATGTCTGGCTTAAAGGAAGTGGCGCCTTATGTTGTATTATTGAATGTGGTTGAGTTTTTTAAAGGCGAAATATAGTCTAATCATTTGGGAGATCAAAAAACAAACTGGTCACTAAACTATTTTTTAAGACTTTATGGGTCAACTGAAGGTCACAGACATCGTTTGGTAGGTTGTAACTTATTTTCATTATTGTGGGCTCACGTTTGATCAATAGCTCACCTGATGGTAAACGATGATATGGTCGACGATGGAGCATGCTTGTCTAAAATTAACTTAATCAGGGTTTTGTTCAACACTCGTCAATTCGTGATATTAATCGTTCATAAGATACACTAGTACTACTGCCCTCAGTTGTATCAATATCAAAGCTTCTTTAGTTACGTTCTGACCTACAAAGAATAACGAGAAACAAGGCAAGCGAAACATTAAAAGTTGTTATTTGATATTTTCTTTCTTTTAGTGGGTAGTATTCCCTCGTTCAGAATTAGTTACAACGCCTATTTCTTTAGGTTGTATAGATATAGATTTGAAACGTTATTTTATCAAACCTACTATTATCTGACGAAAAGTAATGCCCGTTTTTAATAACACCTGGTAATACACAAATGAAAGCCATTATAAATGCGCACTGTAGTGCTATTTTGTAACAACATTTTCGAGTCTCGAAAGCGAGATCCGAGGTGAGTATAAACATAAGACCTTTATGTTGTGTGTTATAAAGTTCATTTTGTGAGTTTTGTCACTCAGGCGAAGCTCGATATCGAAATGGTTACTTACAGAATAGACTAGCTGCTGTGGATTTTCAGCACTCGGGTGAGTGTCTACATCTAGAAATCTAGCAGTGTGATTATATTTAAGCGTTTATTTTTGGGTGTTTGTGAAATCGGTAAATGAGCTCTAATCAGATTGTCAGAGCAGTTACATTATTTTTTTCGAGGTTATTAGTCTATTCCGATACTTGACAGAACATGCTAGTTTTCTAAAACACAAAAATAATACTTTTAAACGGCTGTTACAAAAACCACAAACATAACATAATAATGATCATCAAAATGAAAAAGTGATAATCGTACAAACTGCAGCATTAAATAAAGCTTACGTTGGCAACAGTCCAGATTACCCAAGAAACGTCCCAGAGGATCCTAGCCCATAAAACACAGACATATTCCTGAATCCACTTACCATACGTTTAACTCAAACAATCTCAAAAATGGGTTTTGCCTTCAGAAATGGAAATTTTAAGTATTCAGTTCGTGATTCAAGGGAACTTAATAAAATCGTGCCCAAAGGACTAGGACTCGGTCTAAAGCTGGTACGGTTAAAGATCTTATCGAGCAGTTGAAAGTTTTGTGGGCGAAGCCAGATGGTTTCTGTCTATATAATTGAAATACGATAAGGTAAAAGGGCAAAAGCTAGAAATGTTTCAAAATAGAGAAATAGCATAGTAATTCCAAAAACCAATATTTGTAATTGAATGGATTCAGTATGATTGATAGAATTCGCGATAAAAAACAGAAATAAATGGAATTGGCTGCGGCTTTTGATCACACACCAGTACTTCGTAATAAAAGATGAATTGGAAAATGTATCTACTTCAACCATTGCCTTGCAAATGCAGACATGGGACGCTAAGAATTCTTTCTTAACTAGCCCAGAAGGTAAATAAAATTAGCATTATCTTCCAGTTTAATGTTATCCATTTAACTTCTTATGCCATTCTTCTAATTAAGTAAATTTTATCAGTATTGTCAAGTAAACTTTTCACGTCTGGAGTCTAAACTACTAACGGAGCAAGCCTTTCAACATGCAAATGCTTCAAGTTTATCGGATAGTTTCCTCCGCTTTGTACAATTTGCGCGGCGGAATAAACAGCTGATGTGCGACATGAAAAAAACTCTCTTATTTAATTACGTAAGTTTCTAAATATAAAGCTGTAACCGTCTCCAGTTTGTTCTGGCTCTCGGCCAAAACTATCCAAGACAAGGTCCCTTATAGGAAGAATGAATTTGGATACTTGACCCCATTGATGACCGACGTCGGGTGATTTTTATGTACCCTCTTGTGTGTTCGTGGTTTCTCCTTTGTGTTTGTTTTTGATACGGGCGGTTACTATGTCATCTTTAAAAATAGCAGTCTTATAAAATGAGAAGCTACGAGTACTTTTATTTAGAAAAGAAACGGTAATATTTCTTTGAGTGCTGTTCTTAGTGCTTCCATTTCCTGGCTTATTACGTTTTCTTAAGTTACTTTTTTTTGCTCCGAGCTTACGTTAGTTAAAGCTTTTGTACGGTTCTATAACTGACGATATCAATATCTTTTGATCCGAGACCAATTACCAACGTTGAGTAAATATTGCAAAAATCACTTACGTATGATCATTATGGCAATCAAATAGAAGGCCAGTATTTTCGAATGCACTTGCACGAGCTGATTGATCATTTCTCCTTGAAAGATCACGCCTCTCTATTCCTTAACATAATATACAATAATTAAATTAATTTATCTACTATCTAAACCAGAGTCAAGCTGCAGTGTCACAATAGAAATGTCAAGTAACCACGATCAATGGAGCAAGTTTCGTCTCTTTCAAGGTCAAATCAGATGTGAATGAAAGTGGGTCAGAGCGTAACAACTTGTTTCATAACTTTGATACGACTAATGATCGTTTTGTTTGTATGTTAAGCTGGTGTGGGTGGAGGAAGTGTGGAGACTGTTTCAGTAGCTGTAGTGTCATTAAAGATGGAAAGTCGTGGTGCTTGATCACTTCTGTTATTACGTGGTTAAGGTTTAATATTGCTTTTCGTTTATTTGGTTTGAGATTACGATCATTTGTATTTCAGTAGTCTGTTGATGTCTCAATTAAACATTTATAAGCACATAATCTGTTTCGAAGTTTAATGATGCGGTTTGGCTCACTGAAAAAATAAAACTTGGTCAAGTTTTAGTATCGCTAGAAGCATATTTTTATGCGACCACTAAATACTGATAATTAGCTGCTTAGTTTCTGTCGTTTTCTTTCCTTTTGTTTTTAGTTAAACGTTTTTTCTCACCAGAGAATGGGCAGCAGCGTTCTCTGTAAAACGCGACACCATATACTGCGATCGCCAACCCGCCTCCCAAGCGTGGCGATTATGGCAAACCCCCCTTTGGGGGAGGTCTATGTCCAGCAGTGGACATCTTTCGGCTGATATGATGAAATGCTTTTTAATCTGATTTTATTGGATAACGTAGGTACTAGTTTCTTATGTTATCACTAAGGATTTTACTTAAAATTCATGATTTGTGTGCATGCCAGTTCTGTGACTATAAAACTAAATACCTTTTTTACTTTCTTGTAGCAGTGTATTTACATTCGTCTTCTAAGATACTCATTCCTTAATTGTCGTATAACATGAAAACAAGAAACCGCCTCAACCTGTTTCCCCATTCCTTTACTTCGTCAGATAAAGATCTGTTTTTATTTTATCCATTATTCAAGACCTTCAATAAATATCTGTACAATACTATTCAATTTCAATGTTGAAGCCTTTGAAAAGTCTGTCGGAAAAATATTTAGCGTTTGTTCAGCGGTTTCTTAATAGGGGACTATCGTCTGATCTGTGAGGTATGGACCGAATTTCACAATGGCCGACCTACGCCCTTCTTGTAGGACGTCTTGGGTTGTAGTGCGTTAATGTTTAAGGTTTATCGATGAATTCGGCGTTGATGATTATTAGGTTGAAAAGCAGTGTTACAGGTTACAATATCATCGACATTTTCTTAAAACAATATGTATATATCGCAAAGCCGCCAGACCTTACCAACAAAATCTGTGGGATAGAGTTGTGTTAGTATGCACTTTGAACGTACGCATTTATTAGTAGACTAGCTGACCCGCGAAACTTCGTCTGCGTCACAAATTTCATTACTGCTCCGCTCCTATTGGTCTTAAAGTATAGCCTTCCTCGATAAATAGGCTATCTAACACTCAAATAATTTTTCAAATCGGACCAGAAGTTCCTGAGATTAGCGCGTTCCAACAAACAAACAAACAAACTCTTCTCTTTATGTATTAGTATAGATATGCGTAACGTTCAAAGTGAAAAGCTAGTGGCGTCTTGCGTGGTACGCCTTCTCGGCAGCCGCTGGAACTTCGTCGAGAATTTTTGAGGAGAGTTCCTATTGCCTCATTTAATTATGTAATATTATAAATAAAAATAGCCTACGACCTAATGTCAGACCTACCAAATATACACAAAATTTTCATAAAAATCGGTCAAGCAGTTTCGGAGGAGTTCGATAACAAACACCGTGACACGAGATTTTTATATATTAGAAGATTTAAACTGTAGTAAAAGACATAAATAAAATGAAAATAAAATCTTATCTAACAAGCGAGCGAAAAAGAAGTAATTCCTAGTTTAGTTGACCGTATTCTCCATTTATATAAAACCAACTGACTTGGAAACCCACTGCAAAAACATTTATCTCAATAATAAGAAAATCCCGCATTCTACACACGAAATACGTGTCAAGATATAAGAATGTCGAATTATTGTATCGATATTCTTGTCACGTTCGCATCACTACGTCTGCCTACGATACATTCACTCTGGTAATAAGACAAACAATATTGAACTTTAAGTATGTAATAACAAAGATTGGTTTTATATTGAGTGACAAACCAAATTTAGACAGTCGATTCTGAACCTTATTTTTTATAGCATAAAGATGATTAACTTTGAGTGTTACGATCGGATATTGGCTTACATCGCCTACTAATACGATTTCGATTCGGAACACGTGGAAAGTCTTATGTGCAATAATAGATTTTTAATTAGTTTTGAAAGTGAAAAACGGACTAATAGTTGGAAATAATCAGTACTTTTTTGAGTAGTGAAGCAATAAGTAAAACCTTTTTCTTGGACCGTTCGCTATTCAATATGTGATTTTCCATTTGAATGGAATCGCCTCCGGGATTCCATCAAATACATTTGTAGTATACTTTGACGACATATCGCAGAAAGTTAATACTGCTGAACTGTACCTCTACCATGAGTTTTGTCAATCTATACTTAGCTAGTATAGATTGACAAAACATACATTTTTTAACTACTGTCGCTAGCGTGTATAGATTGATAAAACTCATTGTAGACGAACTGATATTAGATAGAATATTTGATAAATTATTTCAATAATTGTAAAAATAACAAGTAAACATTTGCTATCGATATTGGCATTACACCAAGGCTCCTCCATGCCTCGGAAAGCACGTTAGCCCTGCTGCCATTTATAGATATTTGATAGTCGTTACGGATGGTCAGAAGCCAGAAAAATCTGACACCAGTCTTGCCAAGGGGTACCGTGTTACTCAGTTACTGGGTTGTGAGTTCAGATCGCCCCATGTAAAATACTGGTGCACAATTTCATCCAGATAGACTCCAAGCTGACCCTAACATAGTTGGGAATAGGTTAGGTACATTGATTGCGACGTCCTTCAGCAAATTTGTAGCCCCTGTTCACGACGACAGTCGGAACATTTGCTTGAAGGAGTGTAATTTTCAGGTCTTCATGTATATCACAAACAATAGACGTTCATTTTTCTCTGTCATTGTCACTCCTTTGTTGTAGCAGAGTCATTAATCTATTCTTGTATGTTTCATGTTTGTGCTTTTCGTTTTATTGTCAGTTACCTTATGAATGAGGAGGTATTCTAGAAATAAGAATTTGTGTGTTTCTATTTTGTTCTCTTTTTTTTTTGATGAATTTTCTGCACTATAGCAATCTGTTCGAAAACAATAAGCCACTTGTTTGGCTGGAACTACATGTCCTGATTTTGTTCTCTAAAGATTCTTAAGAGCTGCCAATGAACTCGAGTTTGATACTATGATAACACAATCTAGTTTAACTGTAATGAGATCTCGATTAGAATATAGAGACTAGATTCTAATCTTGAATTATCAGGAGAAACCCTGAATTTTCTTCTAAAGATTAAATCCATAATTTTTTTGTACGCACAGTCATTCCTTTCCTGCCATTTAATGTGTCAGCCGAGGAGCAAATTGATCGTGATGAGAGTGTACATGCATCACACACCTAAACCGCATAAGAACTATAAAAAACCTGACATCATACAAATCGTACATTCCGCCATTGAACATATACAACCATCAGGCAGATCAGACCAGAAACAACACCCGTCTGGTCGAAGAATCCTTCCTATTCAATATACGTTTCGGGACATTCCGCCTACCTCTATGAGAGATGGAGTAGTAAACAATAATATTGATCCTTCCAAAATTGTGTCTACTAACTTCAGAAAAATAAAGTTCCGTAAAAACCAATAAAGCGTACTCTTTGTTTTCCGTTAATTAAACTGTCAGTAGCAAAAAATCTCTTGTTTGTATTTCGACATTAACAAAGTGTCAAATGAAAACCTTTTTCATTTTACATTTTGTAACTTTCACCATGCTTTTAGCTGAATGCTTAACATTCCAGTCTTCAACAGTAATTTTATTTTTAATTTAACTTCCATCAGCTTTTTGTGCTACCTTTTGACTATAAAGCGACCTATAGTGCTCCAGTTTAAAGCCTATTCATTAATTTGGGTCTGCCTTTTAAAACCCTTTAAATATAACAAACGATATAGGTCAGCGCCCACCTGACAGCTGTAGGGTTGACAAATAGCTTAAATAGTACGGGCACATCTTTATTCGCGTCGGTGAATAGAACTGCGTGCATATCTGTCTATTTTTCAGGTTAAAAATAACTCTTCTCCCATTGCCTAGGGTGCTGTTAGTTCCAATTGTGAAATGAAATCGGGTCGATGCTTATTGTTTATTTGGTTATCAACTTCCTATTACGGTCACCAATTTGTCTTTTATGCGACTAAATGTTATAGTACTGTGTCTTTGAAGTCTGGTTAGGGTATCATTTTCAATATGTAGAATTGCTATGTATTCTATGGCAAAGTCTATTGCTTTGTATGTCCTTTATTCGAAAAATATATCTCTATCTGTTTGCTTCTTCAAAATTCCAGGTTTTTGAGTTTCATTTTGATTTAGCAGCCCTATTCTATCCGTGTTTTTGTTTTTAATTGCCAGGAGTGGGACTTGCGTCTGTGTCGAGAGGCTCTCGGTATGAAATGAGAGCGGTCGGGGATTAAACGTAACACCCTTAACGTTAAGCCATCGTCAGCGGAAAATTTCCGAGTGATATGTGAATATAGTACGCGCAAGGGCTTTTTGAGATGTGTCAAAGTGTTTAGGGTTTGCTGGCTCTGGAGTATTATGTGTTTTAGTACTGTATATTAGCATTTTTCGATGCGGCTGGCTGGTTAATTTGTAAACCTTGGCTTACGTACGTTTACAGTATGGGCCACCTGGAAAGTATTCTCTAGCTATAAAATTATGTAGGTTAATTGGTGAAGTTGTTGATTTTCTTACTATCTCTGGTTAATAGTTGTGTAGTTTTAAAATCAAATACTAAATCGTTTAAGCGAAAAAGACTAGAACTTAGACTCAGGTTGAGTCACGAAAAATATGTTTTACAATTTAAAAACGTATAAGAAAAATAGTACTGAGTAGAACGAAAGAAAAAACTCTGAATTTCCTGCCATTTTCCCTGTCTTTTATAGAATATTGTCGGCTTTAACGCATTTAAGGCGCTCTTAGTGCACCCTTCGTCTTTCAAATCGAGTTATGTTTCGATATTACCGCTGAGCTCATCTCGTGAAGCTATCATTACGTACATTTTTTTTGATGCAATTTAAACTATATTATTAGCTACTTCATCTTTATGAAGTTCCTTATTTAGAGAGTTATCTTTTTGTTGATATTTCAGGGTGGTTCAGAGTCGTTTTTGTGTGGAGTAATCTTTTGGTGCTGGCAAATTGTTCTATAAAATTTGTCATTGAACTAGAATACGTTATTGAATTAGTCTGTGCTATGATTTGCTACTCTTTCTCGCAAAGCGACATAAACTACTTTTCCCTTTACTAAACGAATGCAATAAAGCATGAAGTATTCGCAATAGATTTTCCATATTTCCTCACTTTGCACCCATAATTCTATTTCTGTGGCTCCCCTACTACTGAATCTAATATTGTCTTACTTTTCCATTTCCTAGCAGTTTGCTCCGTTTGTTTCAGACTGTTTGTCTTTGTGAATATTTTGTTTGTTGCATTGATTTGTTTCTGTATTGTCTTGTTTTGTTTGGTTTGTGGTCTTTACTTAATATTGATCAATTTGTTTATTTATTGCCAGCCACAACTGCTTGTTATTTATGACCCTATCCTACTATGGTTTGTGAACTCCACTACAATATCATTGTTTTCAAAATATCCAGGGATCGTTAAAATAGGTTTGCAGTCTCAAATTAAAATAATTGCGTCTAGTAAAGGAGACTAATCAATTACATATCATGTTTTAATAACACTTTTCTGTCTTTTGTATATTTTCTTTCCCAGTTGCTTTTGCTATGTCAATAGTATGCCATTGCTTACTACATTACTACTTTGCCATTATTTACGTACTATGACAGTTCTGTTTGTAATTGTGGATGGAATAGGTTCAAGAACACTATCATTTTCGCTCGTTAGTGCATGTGTAGTTTCACCTACTTTCATTATAAGCACAACTATGCAATTGGCACAGTTTCACCTCTTATCTTGTTGACTCAAGTGATGGAACACTGTTTTGTCCTATTTTACTGGATATCAGATTATCTTGAGACTGCATCTTTGCTTCGAGTTTATCTGCATTCATTTTGTAACTATCCTTCTAAAATTGTATTATTAGATTTAAGCCATGGAGCTACTAATTCATTAAAGCCTTCCTTGTGAATATTCCTTTACTATTTCAAAGGTGCATAAGAAGAGCTTATGAAATTTTCGGAGCAGTATTTAACGTTATTACGAAATGTTTCTCTTTCGCACCAAGTGCATAGCATACAATTTTAGTAGCATATAAATTAAAGTTCCGAATATACCAAAAGTATGCTTATTATAATTTAAAAAGTTTTCCTCCCGCTGCTCATAATTTGCTTTGAAATGAACCTGCAATCAAAAAGACTGCTTTCACACCCATTCCAGCGTAGTATAAAAAAAGGATTTTTGTATGTGTTGATGTTTCCTTCCTGTTCCCTTAATTTTGTATTTATTTTAAGAATCTTTGATTGCGTCCACATGATCAGCGTCTGAACTAATTATGTTCTTTAAATAGCCATGGGAAGAGTCTGTTTTTTGTCGAAAAAGTTTCTTTAAGTTTTTCCAGTGTTGCTTTTGAAACGTTCGTTGGTTTTTGTGTTAAACTGATATATTTCGACGGTCTTACTTTCAAATGATTTTACTTGTACCTAGTACTTATTCTTTGCCATCTTTTGAGAGGTACCTATATGTACGAACTAGCTTTGTATGATTAAGGTATACTGAGTTTTCAATCTAGATTTGATTAAAATGTAGACTCTGCCATGCGGCGAAATTGATCCTCCTTTACAATAAGAAATACCTCGCAAAATTTCATCAAACCCGAGCAAATCAAAATATTTTTTGTTACTTATTGTAGCCCCTCCGACCCTAAATATCATGTCCTTTCCAATTACGTCCTACATAATAAGTAATTTATATGTGCCCCAAAAACCGCCCTATCCTTAACAATTATATGGATACTGCTGCACCCAAATCAGATATGACTTAACTGCATATAGTCACGCTTGTGTCGATGTCCTGTTTATGTCATAATTTTACTTGACATAAAAAGTTCAGGACGGCTTTCCTTTAAACAACTCTCATGACATGGAACGGGTGGTAGCGGCACATGAGTAAAATGCCCATAGATACCAAGCAAACTTAAAAAAATTCTACTGACAGAGCCATTGGGCTGTTGGGCACGCATACTAGACTAAACGCAGAGATTGTTGGTAAGCAAAATTTTTACCGGAGTTGGTACCGAGGTTGGCAGAGTGCGTTCGATTGGTAGCTCGCGGTCACAGAAAAGAACTAGATGTGATCAGGGTATATCCGATAAGATTGACTTTAGCAAGATATCCAACGGTCTTCCCCTGCTCCTCACCGGAGATTACGTATCGCTGCGTGATATTATGAAGCTTGGTATCGCTTGGTGTGTCTACTCGTGTAGTAGCGTGTCTTCCACAGCGATCGCTTTGCTTCCAGTGTTACTCCGCCTATAGTCCGTTTTCTGTATAGCAAAGCTTTACAAGTCACGTCTATTAGGGAAGTAAAATTCGTTCCCGCCTATCCTTTAATTGGTAGGGGAGCTAATTTGGTATTTGGACGTGTTTGTTGTAGTATTGAAATGAAATATGTGGTGTAACCTGTCGGTTTTGTTTATGAATGACAGGTGGGCTCATGCTGAGTCGGAATTAGATGAATTTATTGTTTGTAAGGGTTGTTCTATACCTTGGGATTTCGATGCAGGGCTTTCTGCAACAGAAGAGTGATTTTCGGTGCAAGTTTTGCGTTTGATATTCGTTAAATCTGGTCACTGCAGTGAGGATGTTAAATTAGTTCCGTGTAGTGTTACTTTATCAAATATCAGAATAAGCCCATGGAGTTCTTAGCTGAAATTTTCGTAGCAAGATGGCGTTAAGTGTTTTGACTAGTCGCTTATTTAACTTTTCGTTCATGTTGATTTTGATAAGTGGCAAGCATTCATCGTTTTTTCGCGGTAGGAGGAACCCGCTGGAAGCTTCAGCGAGTTCCTCCTTATTCTTTCGATGTATTCGGGGCATTATATGCCTGCAGTTTCATGTGCTTAAACTTGTGTTTTGAAATATGTATTTACCTAATTTATTTCATTGTAGTCGCCAGCCTAATTACTATCTCATCTCACTATCCTATTCTTACTACAACCACGTGTAGTTCAACAAACTCTGCCGGTTCAATTGTGCGCGTGTTTTAAAGTAAACAGTCGCACGCGCACCTAATCTTGTATCGTTCTGTTAGCGTTATGCGTTTTTATAACATGTCTGTTTAATTTTACTTGGTTTAGTTTAGGGTTGGCAAGTAGATCATTTTTGTAGTGATGTTTGATAATATAAGGAGCTTTTAGGTTAGGGATTTTACTGACATTTGGTTTATTGAATTTGAAGTCAGTTTTAAGGCCTCATTTCCCAACCGGTACAAATTTGTACCAGTTGCATCACTCGTTTATGCGCCTGGTGCCTGAGAGTGCGATGAATGAAGATGGTATAATGCGAGGTGATCATCGTCATTCGTTTTTTGTAAAGCGATGAGTAGAGGCTCTCTCCGATGCATCGCCATCCATTAGAAACATTTCCACCATATATTATAAAACAATACAATCAAATTCGTTAGTCAGGAGATTGATCTAGAAAAACTTGATGGTTTCTTTTGATTCCTTTGCTAATAGGTTATATACTATGACTATGCTACCGAAGCAATTTGGGTCTTTTTATTTATAAGGCCTATTTTTGGATTAAATTGGAACGTAGTATTCAAGATACATAAAGAAAACTGAGTTTCTCAAAGGACCCTAAAAACAGTTTATAATCACAAACCGTATACTGAAAATCAAAGATGAAGTATCGTCGATCCTCAAATATTAGCGTTCATTGACCTTGGCGAAGTTATAAATCAACGCACCTTTAAAATTGGCAGTTGTATAGGCAATACTAATTCGCTAGACTTTTGTATGGGTGTAGTATGCTTAGCTGATCTCATGTTTAATGAGCGTTTAGACTTGCCCACTTTGTGTATCATCAAAGAAAAGCGTTTCATCGTCACGCCTGTGACTTTTGGGAGGTTATAGTCTTTTTCGGTTTTGTTTGGATAGCCCATGCTCTGTGTGGTCCGGTGAAGATAACAAGATTGATCCCCCAGAGGTCTGGCGTCGATGTTTGTTGAACGGATTATGTTTCAAGTATCAAGTAGGGTATAAAGTGTCAGTAGTAACAATTTATTTGTTAACTGTTTTAGAACTACTAGTGGAATGGTGTTTTCAGCTCATTCCTTCAAGTTTTCGTTCTCAACCTTCGTATCTACTTAAGTGCCTTATTTCTGCTATTTTCTATAGCAATATCCAGGAGCCGGATTGTGCTTCTATTTGAGCGAGACGTTCGGTGGCCCGGCTCAGCCCTAAGCTTCGCTAGAAGATATTTTCTCGAATTCTTCTGGTGGTAGTTAAAGGCTCGTTTTGTCTTAATTGTAAAGGTATCGTATTTTGCTGTAAGTCATTTCGTTCTCATAGTTAATTTCTTCTGAATTGATACCAATATGACATAGGGAATTGAGATTAAAATCTATGGGTTTCTTAATATGAGTCTAAACCTCTAGTTTCTAACTGTTATCTACCCACCTTTGAGGCTGTTTATCTTTAACTAATAGTTATTTAGTAGTTCAATTACCCACGAACCTTCCTAACACAAAACTCAAATATACCAGCCCATTAGACAGTCACAATTACGTTAGCGTTAACATCTTGTGCATACACCTCAGCTACTGTTTACTGAACAGCGGTTACACAATTTTACGTTTGCGGACTTTCAAGTTTACGTTACGGCCAAACAGTTTATATTGGCGCGGTTCTCGTATCGTTCAAATGGTTTTATTTCGGGTTATTTAGATTTTATGAAATTATGACTGGGTCATATTCGTGGCTGCGATGTGAATTTGAGCTGTGGTTGCGGAATATGTAAACTATGGTTATTTCGGAAGTTAGGGCAACTTTTTCATTTATGCTTTTATAAACGTGCTCCTAATATACATCGTGTGTTGATACTATTCCTAACTAGCAACCGTTCTTTAGCCCTGGTGTCCACGTCCCCCTTTTACCAGTTGTAGGTCGTCGCTTCGTGAGTTCTAACCTGGACGGACTTGTTCTCTGTGCAAAATTAATTACATCACTAGTTCTTTATAAACGGCGAAAAATACTATATATTGTCGTAAAAGATATTTGACAGTCACCAAGCTGCAATTTATTCTGAATTGGATAAGGGGTAATTTTCTTCTGACTTATACGATTCTTATCCTGTAGCTGCAGGAAAAAAAAATTGTAATCCATACTGTGGGTCAATCCATATTGGATTCGAAGTTTTTCTTTTCCTAAAGCGTATAGATTTTATCAAAATTCCCTCGAAACTCCTTGCATTGTCATTCGAAAGTTTATGAGACCAGATCGACCCGATATCCAGTTAAATATAGGTCACCACCTGTTCTTCCGTATGTGTCGTAAGCTGCCATAAACAAGAGATAATATCTTAACGGCAGACGGTAGTATAATGTTATATTGCACCATTAATTCGGGCAGTCGACTGTGGTGTTTACGGTGGTATCATTCTCTTAGACCACACAGCTATGCATGTGGATAGGATGCAGTTCTATATTGTTTTGTATGAAGCCAATTACTATATCACACTAAATTGTAGAGATGGCAATCTGCCGAGTCTTTTCTCGATTATGTTGGGGTTGGCTTGCAGTCTAACCGGATGCAGCAGAGTACCAGTATTTTACATGGAATGACTGTCTACCTGAACTTTGGGGTAATACTATACCCCCAATAGCCTGTAGGTATGACTGGCCGTTGGTGAGGTCAGTTGTGACCTGTATATTGTCGTTGTTCTTCTTTATTAATACTAACATAGGTTTATGACTAGTGTTAAACTCAATGGATCCTTGTTATCTGTATAGCGGCATCAATGCCGCCACAAGAAAAACCAACGGAGCAAATCTATCCAACTAGCAGCGAACTACTAGGTTGAAATCCTGCATCGCGCAAGCAGAGTTTACCGTGCGATTTGAACATATACATCAGCCCGAATATCAACTATCGGGCAGTTGCCCACATCGGACACAACAACCGTCTGGTCGGAGGAGGTCCTCCCTTTACAATGAGGTGTGCGGGACTTTACTCTCTGTACCGCATCCCTCCAAATCTGCAAATAAATGAGTTATTATACATATTACCCCTTGGTAAAGCGTGTCAGAGAAATTCTACATAATTGTAGAGACGAAACTTATATTATTTTAGACTAGAGACTTTTAGTTACTTAGTAACTTTTAAGCTGAAACATAATTAGCGTAAAAAGTTACCACCGTATGCGCCTGGGATACAGACTTCTTTGTGAGAGGGACTGGGCCGTGTACACCACGGGGGTCTAATGTGTTGCTAGCAGAAACTTGGTTTTATCAGCACAAGAGAGAAACTTTGGAATGCTACTCCTACTTCAATTTTTTCTTATCGATGAAATTACTGCCTTTCGGTCAAGGAAAACGCTTTATCAAAGGTGTCACCAGTATAGATGATCAGCAAGATAAAAAGAAGGAAGTCGTCACCAAAGCTCAGCATCAAAATGACCTCTAAATCTCACCATTGGCGAAAAGCTTTGCCCGCACATCAAGGCCTTGTTAAGGAGCCCCGTTTGAGCCAACGCTTGTACGTTGATTTCCCTAACAAGGTACGGCCGGGTCGTTGACTTTTATAGCATCACTTACACGCTACGGTGGCGTTGCGAGGCGCGATTTTCATGATAACTAGGTCAGGCATATGGTGAAGTAAACAAATCATCGTTATTGTCATTTGTTGCTTTGTATTGTTGGATAGCATTTTCTCTTTAATGTTGTATCTCAATTGGTGCTTTTGTATCATGTGCATCCGTAAGTTTTCAACTAGACACTGGCGACTTATCAAGTATTATTATTATATTGTTAGCCCCTTCTTAAATGTAGACATTTCTATAAAGAAATTTATTTTCAAGGTTTTGCTGCCAGCTAACATCTTTGCTTGCTACTTCACTGACTTCTCAAGAGCCTAGTTTTGTCTTCACATGTTTCAGTAAACCAACAAATACAAAATACCCCGAATCCACACACATATTTTTTCAAAAAAGAAGATACATCACAAAATAATATTAGTATTTTGATATTTGTGTTTTTAGTTTTTTTTTTTTAGTTTAAGGTTTCCTTAATTTGTCTTAATTTTGGTGTACAATAAAGTATATATAAATAAATAAAAAAAACACCGGTAGCACTCCGGGAGTGCCGGCAGAAGTGAAAACTTTAGTATTAACGTTGTGTTTAATTATAAGTACAAAAATACTATCATTTATGAGGTAGAATACAATGTTTATTTATTGCGCTATCGTACACAAATATGACAATTTACATGTTATTATTCATAATATTATATCGTTATTTATTTATATATTACATTAATTTTTATCTCTTAGAAAAATCAACTTTCATCCATAATTTCGTAATTCCGTAATTTCGTATCCTTGGATACGCGTGGCACGCTGTACATAAACACAGACGGACATTCGCGCAAGCGCCCTGTGCCGCCTAAGCGGAGCAGCACACTCAGGCACGGTAGAAAGAGTGGGAAATACTAGTTCCTCTCCCTTCCCCTCGATCTTACGCTTTTTCGATCAGCATCACGTGACCCTGACGCGAGTCCGTCTTACGCTTTTTAGATCAGCATCACGTGACCCTGACGCGAGTCCGTCTTACGCTTTTTCGATCAGGTCACGTGTCCTGACGCGAGTTTAAGATTTTATACCCATTACAGAAAAAGTGCTCAACGCCGCTAAAGAAGTTTTCACTTCAATAAATAAATAAAGGAACCTTCACAGAACGTCTCGGTGCCGTATCGTAAACTGTAATGACTGTTGCGTGCCACCCAGATATTATGACGGCTGAACGAGCTTTAGGCTCCAATTGTGACCCGAGCCTCTCGAAAACTGGATACACAAGAGATGATCCCACCCTTTTAAATGTCCCCACTTTCTTTGTCCTTGACAACTACTTTATGTGACACTAAACATTTGTACTTTAGTAGTCAACTAGAAAGTAAGACTTTAGTAATAAATGTTTGATGTGAGATCGTGTCGGCCTCGTCTCGAAAGTTGTGAGAAAAGGTTTCGTGTTTCTCAGGCTTTACGGCTGCTTATGTCTGATAACTTCTTACGCTATAAATAAGATAGAGGTCTGGAAAACTATAAAATAAAATAGTTAGTAGCAAAATTGGCGATCACTAGCAATTAGCGTTACTGATATATTTTTTTGTTAGTTCATTTAATTAAATTTTTGATGTTGGCAAAATGACTATACTGTGCAGTGTGACTGTGTATGTATTTTATCCTCATTGGCTTCCTGAGCTTGTCCCATACTTTATTGGGGTCGGCGCGGCGCAACACGTTTTCGCCTTCCAATCGCCTCTGTCAACCATCACGGTTTCATTGTCTTTTTGCTTTAAGATCATTTCTCACAAGATCCATCCATCTTTATTTGGCTCACCCCTGCACTAATCTCCAGGTCTTCTCTCTTTCTCTCTCGTTTACATCATATTTATATTCAAAACTCACGTAGATCGTGACGTTATCGTATCGTGTGTTATAAACCTGGTAGCATGTGACACAGACATTATTACGCTTCAACTACAAGCGGACAGTTCGGTCTGCGGCGAGTGGGTTACGGGATATTGAAGGGTACGAACACACCCTCGCTTTGAGAGGGTTAATTGTTTGGATTAAAAATAGAATTCTGTTCCGCGGTCTTTGTTGGTGCCGCTTTGGGAGTATTTTCGTGTTTTGGGACTTGCTGTTTGAAGTAATTAATGTTTTTGACGTAATTCGGTCCTTTGGTACGTTTCCCTGTTTTCAGTGGCGAAGGTTGGGTCAAATCAATTCAATTTACACATTCAATCCTACGCCTTTTTCGAAAATGCGTTCCAACCTTTTTGTATCCAGTATACCCTTGCCTTGTTTTATTATCGGGTCGGTTCGGTTTGGTTATTGCGAATCAGAATTGCAGTTCTTTACTGCATGTAAACTTCTTTTAACAACAATGCTACACTTAGCAATGAGGTTGATGACCCCTGCTACAATCAAGCCTTTTGTAGACATCCCAAAGAAGTAGATAATGGACTAAGCTAACCCGATTCAATTAAGAAGTCAATAAGCTCGGTAACTTGTAAAAAACGTACGTTAATTCTGATTGGGCCACGTATCAGGCTTGCAGAAGAGGACCCACAGAAATAGACAGCTATCGGTCGCACTTTTGTTTTGACTACAATAGAGTGGTCACCCTCCTAATCCTACCCTTGTCTCAACTGATTTGGGGATCAGCGCAGCATATCTTCTTCCATAGGTACATCTTTATTCATCATCACTTCAATTATCACCTTCTTTCTAGCAATATCATCTTTGGCACAATACATCCATCTTTTCTTTAACATTATGTGTATCAGTGTAAGCCAATCAAATGTTTTCTTTCCTCTATCTAGGATCCAAATTCATTTATATTATGTAATTGTTAGTTGTTCCAAATAAAAAAATAAAATTAAAAAAAAAAAAAAATTCAGGCTCACAACATTTCCTCAAAGAGTCGTCAATATTTGTCGTTACAGCTCAGTTGATTCTTCGTCCATGGTCCAACCTTTTTACACGTGCTTCGAATGATTAATCAAACGTGAACCCTCATGGTTGATCGGGACATGCTTAATTACGTCACAAATCCTAAATCAACATCGATTAGGGATCAAACAAACATTATAAACAGTTTTATGAGTCATTTAGAAGCTATTAAGGGTAGAGTGGAACGATTATTGGAGATTTACCTTCGAGGTTATTATATTTATTGATTTTGGGGTATCGAGAATTGGAGACAGTGTATTGAAATTGGGATGTTAAGTTTGATTTATGTTTTTCTGTTTGGATGGGATGCTGATGAAATTTAAAATACTGACAGAATTTATATCTCATATCAGAACTCTGCATCTGCATTGATTAAGAAGACGTCAAAAACTAGGTTCCAGGGGTTGGTTTCCTATGGAGAAGAACTGACAAGATATTCTACTATTACCATATTATGTTCGTGCACAGCACATGACTACAGTTAGTTTCAATACAAGCTTCGTCTTCTTTAAATGCTAGTTTAATAAGGTTAAGTTAGTGTCTCACATTCTTTTTCGGCACATTAAACGAATATTTCATAGAGAGCTTCTGTCTTGTATTGGGGTCGCTTTTTAATCTAAACTTCAGATCCGTTCCTCATACAAAGCGACTGCCTTTCCGCTATCGATACCCTCCTTAAACCGGGGTTACGGTCAACAGATAACACAAAAAAAAACAGATAATTTTACATGCAACCTTGTTGATATTTCTCACGACTCGTTTGACATATATGCCATGTTTGATGTCAAGATGTCAGTCACTTGGTGAAACTGCCTCCGTGGTCGAGTGGTTTAGGCGTTTGCCTTGTGACCTGGTGGTCGTGGGTTCGATTCCTACGGGAAACATACTTTGTAAAGTGGTTTCCAGTTTGGCTAGGACATTGCAGGCTTGAATCACCTGATTGTCTGATAAAAAGATGACTCCGTGCTTCGGAAGGCACGTATAAGCCGGTGGTCCCGGCCGCCAAATGGCGGTCGTCAAATAAACCATGTCAGAGGCCCTTGAGGCGGTTTAGAAACTCTGATCCTAGGGTGTGTGGGGTCGTTAGACCTTACTGCCTACACGATAAGAAAAAGAAGTCACTTGGTTGGCCTCTGTTGATATGTTCATTGCCCATCAGGTGTGTGAAATAGACATGTGAAGAGCAATATGTCAATGATTCAAGTGGTTATGAGAAGCCTTAAAAAGTACCTTATGTTATTTTTAACCGACTTCCAAAATAGGAGGAGGTTCTCAATTCGGTAGGTATTTTTTTATTTGTATGTACACCGATGACTCCGAGGTTTCTGATCCGATTTCTGTGATTCTTTTTTAATTCGATGCAGTATACTTGCCATTTGGTCCCGTAAAAATTTGATTCAGTTTGGTTCAGTAGTTTTTATTTTATAAGCATTTTTGCTTATTTCAATTTCTGAGTTCACAAAGACGTCGTCCAAGTATCACCACTTAAAAGTGAAGAATAAAAAACTTTTTACAAAAAAATTTAACCGACTTCCAATCAAAACACTACAAAGAATAAAGTAAGTAAAGTCGGTGTTGAAACACAAAGAAACAAAACCAAAAACACCGACTTCCGAAATTAAGGTTATTTTATTTTCGTCTGTTGTAGGCGATCGTTTGTACGAATGCTCCAGGATGTCGTTCAGCCTGCCAGGCTTACGGAATTGTTCGAAAGGGTTACCGCAACCCTTGAATGCAAAGGGTATTTTAAAAACACGCGTGGGTTTTAATCAGTAATCCTTACTATATTAATATTATGAATGCAAAAGTAACTCTGTCTGTCTTGCTGTCTGTCTGTCTCGCTTTCACGCCAAAACTAGTGAACCGATTTAAATGAAATTTAGTACAGAGATAGTCTAGAGCCTGAGAAAGGACATAGACTATTTTTATCCCGGGAGTATGTTCCCTAGGGACCACGCGAGCGAAGCCGCTGGCAGAAGCTAGTTTCCCATAAAAAAGGATGTCTTTCAGCAAGGAGAAATAATGAATGATCCTAATATGTCAATGATTCAAGTGAATAGTGAGAAGCCTACAAAAGTACTTTATGTTATGCCATAAAAGCCTGCTTTAAATTTGGATGACGGACCAAGTTAATATACTTGGGCGATCGCTTACACTAGTGCACCACACAGTCAATTCGGTTGAAATGCGGACATCCAGACGCACTGCATCTTACCATCCCTACCTTGTTGCTATTCCACCAACTCGCACTAAGCGTTTCCAAACGTTTTTTATAATGCACACAGCAAAGGAGTGGAACTCTCTGCCTGCGTCCGTTTCCAAACGCTTACAACCCTAATCTCTTCAAAGTTAGAGTGAACAGGCTCCTTCTGGGTAAGCTCGCTCCATCGTAGACTTTGTCTTTGTCATCTCTGACCTAGACTAGAGTCAAGAGCAAACCCATCACAAATAAAAAAAAAATAATGCCACCGTGAAACAAAGCTAAGTGAGCGTGATGTGAGGTCTCATTCCACTTGGAGCTATGGATTGTCAACACATTTTACTAGTTTTTACAGTGAGATGTTATAGAATAGCACTGCTGGATGTCGTTCAGCAAGGAGGAAAGCGAATGTTCTTACAGAAGTGGCTGCGTGATAATCAACCGCTCTGGCAAGAGAGTCACGACAAAGACGAAGAAATTCTGTTACCGTTAAATCCGTTCTACCTATAACTAGTTTACTCTCGTCATCATCGCCATTTCAACCCAGAGTCAGAGCCAACTCTCCTTTTCTCCTGCCCTTTCCCTTTTTTCTGTATCATAAATTACTCTCAGCTTTTATAAAAGTACTCGTAAATACACACACCAAATGACCATAGAATTCGCAATGTATTTTTCAACTTCAAAAGATTTATATTCGCAAAGGTCATTACTTAAATATTTCATTAGGCATTACAAGTAAAAATTACGTGCCGAAATTATATGATTGAACAGCAGTTTTTATGAATTCATAATGGGGTTAATACACTGACCGTCACGTTACGTTCGGTAGCTAGCAATTATCCGTGCGTTTGCCTCTGGTTAAAGGCAAAAATAAACAATTCTGTAAGCTTATTTATCGTCAGTATCTCGTATGTGAGTTATTGTATTTACCGAAAATATTTTAGTGAAACAGTTAATGCTGAATGAGGTGGTGTTGATCATTTTTATCCAAAGTTTTCTGAATGGGGCCGGCGGCGCAGCTTGTTTCCTTCTATATCGAAGAAGCAATACAATAGACACCTTTGCAGCCACATAATCTTTCACACAATTCGTCCATCGTTTTTGGTCTTTTTAATAAATACCAACCATGGGCAGTAACAGTTGGCAACTGTTAAGGTGGTATTTTTATTTAAATTTCGTAACACGAGAAAAGAATATTGTTTCAAAGTGATTGAGTTTATTTTCAGTTGGTATTTGTTAAGGAATGTTCTTCAAATTATGACCTGGTCTATTAACATTTTTGTACTTAAACTTACTAGAGTTAAGTCTTAGGGCCGATTTTTCAATAGTCACATAAATTATATCAGAGGAATAAAAATGGCGGTTTGACAGATTGTGCATTGAAAATGTGTCAAACAGCTATATTTATTCTTCAGTTAAAAATAATCAGACTATTGAAAAATCAGCCCTTAATAGCGTAAAGGGAGTTTGGTAGAAGCAAAGACTCAGATACTCAGATACAATCTACCAACGGTATTACATCAATAAATCCGAAGACTTCGCCGGTTTACGCCGGCTCTACGTCCAATATAAAAGCTCCATTACAAAACATATAAAGGTTAACAAATAAAATGAATACGAATAAAAAGTTATTACGAATGGTTCGTAGAAACAGTAATTTAATCGCTGTTACCGAGTGAATTGTTTTATTAAAGTACTAGCTTTTGTCCGCGACTTCGTACTCGCATATCCCTTTTTTTCCTGTTCCCGTAGAAATTTCTGGAAATCTCTTAGTGCTCCCCTACACTCCCCAAGGAACCTAAATGCCAAATTTCAGCTTCCTACGACCAGTAGTTTCAACTGTGCGTTGTCTGTCAGACAGTCAGTAACGGAACAATTTTATGTATGAACTAGCTTTAACCCGCAACTTCGTACACTCATATCCCGTTTTTTCCGCGTTCCCGTAGGAATTTTGGAAAATCCTCTCTTATTGCTTCCCTACACTCCTCAAGGAACCTACATGTCAATTTTCAGCCTTCTAGGTCCAGCAGTTTCGGCTGTGCATTGTCTGTCAGTCACTCAGTAACGGAACAATTTTATGTATCAGGAGCTTCTGTCATCGGCTTTACCCGCGTTAAAGACGAACTATGGACATTCCCTTGTACCATCCAAATCCGTGAAGCCATTATGACGAGAAGAGTTAAAAAACAGACAGATAAAATAACTATCGCGTTATTTTATAATATTAGTATGGATTTCGATTGTTTAGGATAGGTTATCTGTCCGTCATCATCATCATCATCATATCAGCCGAAAGACGTCCACTGCTGGACATAGGCCTCCCCCAAGTATCGCCACAACAACCAGTCCTGTGTGTCTCACATCCATCAGCTACACGCAACCTTCACCAGGTCATCGGTCCACAATGTGGGAGGCCTTCCAACGTTGCGTCTTCCGATAACGGTACGCGGCCGCCACTCCAGAACTCTTCGACCACATCGACCATCTGGTCTGCGAGCAATGTGGCCTGTCCACTGCCACTTCAGTTTGGCGATCCTTCGGGCTATGTCTGTAACCTTAGTTTTCTTGCGGATATCATCATTCCTTATGAGGTTAGGTTGCATAGTCTTTTGAACCACAATATTTAATTATTGGGACTTGCTGCTAAGGGCCGCGTAAGTCTTTACTATTGTATCTGCTAGACTGATGCTTATCTACAAGACGTTTTAATGTCAAGTTCAAGACATTTCTATTCTATTTTTTGTTTTCTGTCTGCAAAGTATTACGTATGTAGTATGAATTTCTAGTGTTTTGACTTTTGGTTCGTATTGCCTGAACGATAAATTGCATGCCTTTATAAGTGAAACCATTACAATCAAAATACAAATAGCATTTTAAAAACGAACGTGTGTCGGTCTGGATGTTCCGGCTTATGTTAAAAACGGCTGGACCGATTTTAAGTGGCAGAAAGCTAGATGTAATAAGGAGTTACTAAGGGTACTTTTATTTTAGAAATGCATTTGCGTTTCGCGGAAAAAAAATCGAAACACGTGAAATTGACATTTTTGCTGTTTTACGAGTTTGACATGGACGAAGTTGCGGGTTTTTGCATTTGCAACAGTTTGGTAGTATTTTTATTAAGCTTCTGGGTCTATAACTCTTCTGACCGATAATTATTTGTTTCTCTGAGTAAACTGATATCTACAACCTGGGAGCCTTTAAGTCAAGAGTGATTAGGTTACTTCTAGGCAAGCGTGCTCCATCTTCGACCGCATCATCGATAACCATCATTCAGGTGAGAAAGTGGACAAACGTGTGCCTATCATTAGTAAAAAAAAACTGGCCAAGTGCGAGTCGGACTCGCGTGCAAAGGGTTCCGAACGAATTTAATTTTTTTAACATGTTATATTAACACTACAGACTTCTAATAGGTTTTCCTGTAATCTTTAGGTAAAGATCTATTATTTCCATTTTTTTCAAAATTTTAGGCTTAGTAGTTTCGGAGATAAGGGGGGGGGGAATGGTCATTTTTCGTCTAATTTCTTGAATAACTTCTAAATCATTTATTTTAAAATTATGAAAAAAATATAATTAAAATCCTCACAGTAAGCCCTTTCATTTGATATGTCACACGATATTGTTCAAAAAACTTTTTTTTTTAATTTTCTTGTTTGACCCCCAAAAGTGACCCCCATACTAAAAATTTAATAATTTTCGTAACGCATCCGTGTTTGGGTCATAGAAGTCCATATGTGTACAAAATTTCAACAGAATCGGTCCAGTGGATCCGGAGAAAACTGGCTGTGACAGACGGACAGACAGACAGACAGACAGACAGACAGACACCCGAGTGATCCTATAAGGGTTCCTTTTTTTTTCGGAACCCTAAAAAAAGCAATTATATAATACTTCCGTCCAAACACGTGTTGTTTGCTCTATAATATAATATCTCGGTTGTCTTCCACGACACCCACGTTCAGACGAACTTGGTTCAAAACGGAAAAGTTGGAAATCGTGGGCTGTTGTTGTTGAGGTCCTCTGGCCACGTTCGTACTATTTATAACTAAAGTATAAAGTAGGCAACTGATTTTATTCATGAAAATAGCAACAGGAGTTTTAAGTGTATTTATAGAACAGTAGCTGAAAGCATTGTCTTAAGTTATCGCAATATTTGGTCTTTTCGCTAATCTTCATATTTATCATCTTCCTGCCCTTATCCCATGGGGTCTTCTTACTTGGAGTGGGCGCAACACGTTTTTTCTTCCGTTCAGTCCTATCAGCCGTCACGCTATCACTAACTCCCTTTTCTTTCATATCGCTCCTCACACAATCCATCCATCTTTTTTTTGGCCTGCTATGATAAAATCTCTCGAGGAAAGTGAGGACCAAAACACTAAGGAAAACTGAGTAACTTGACTTGCAGATAGGTAATACAAGCCAATATTGTTGATGAAGATGAATTAATAGCGACCTTTACTCACTCACTCTAATTTTAGGTATGACTGCCAAATGGGACCATATTCAGTCTATATTGTTCCATTGCAAGCAAAGGCTTGCCCCAAATCCTTCTTCCACGGTATTCTTTTCCCAAGCCACCTTGAACCAACCCTGGCAGTAGGCGTCTAGGTCGCCTTGCCATCTTTTCCTAGGCCTGAATAATTTTGGCCA
Organism: Lacanobia wlatinum; assembly: GCA_947578705.1. NCBI lineage: Eukaryota > Metazoa > Arthropoda > Insecta > Lepidoptera > Noctuidae > Lacanobia > Lacanobia wlatinum. Next base: position 17,598,576 of record OX388046.1, on the reverse strand, counting down.
GGGTTGAGGAATTTGTTCGAAAGAGTCACCGCGGCCCTGGAATGCAAAGGGCATTAGGAGGAACACGGATGGGTTTTAGTCAGAGTCTGGCACTCCCTTCTGCTCCACCCAGAGCGGGAGGAAGATCTGAATGACAATTTGCGTCGCAAAAATGAGACTAGGATAAGACATCAATGTAATTGGTGTCAAGTCGTTTTTGTTTAATATACCTGTCAAATTCCCAGTTGTGCTAGTTGTCTTAATTAATTTTATAGCAAACAGCAGTGTAGTCTCAGCCTAGTCTTTCTTAATAGTCTTCAGTCATTAAAATTCACGACTTCATTTAGTTACTATTAGCGATGACCGAATTGTTACAACGTCTTCTGAATCCTCTGATATATGCGAATCTGATTGCTACCCAGTTTTTGTTTCGCAAACAATTTGATTAGCTAAATGAATAGTTATTTGAACACGTCATCCATGATTTTGGTTAATGTAATCAATAAAATCATCATTAATTATTTCGTTGTTTGGTTCATGGGCGTTGTTAAAAGTCATTTGGCGTTCTTAGACGATGGGTGTGAATTGGACATTAGTTCTAATGATAAGGGCGTTAAAGTCAAGGCATATATTAGGAATCACCTTGGAATGGTTTGGTTTTTGATTAATAATATTGTACTTTGATTGATTTTAGAGGGCACACTATCAAATTACATTATTTCTGTTCTGAATATTTGAACGAAGTACACCAGTTTTTGAATTGTTGTCCGCACTACGTCACTTAAGCAAGATATACTGCCACGTAATTAGACACAAAAACATAATGAAGGACCAATTAATAGGAAATGAAAAAGATAATGACAGAATGATTGGATTATCTATCAAGCTAATGACTGCCAAATTGTTACACCTAACTCCTAAATTAGAGATAATGACACCGAACTGGTAGCAGCTAGCAAATTAATGACATCCTCTAATGTGATCTCTAGCCGCTGTCTGACGCAGTTATTATGGCAATCACTCAAATTTATTGTCTTTGGTTCGAGAATTTTGCTTAACAATGGGAGTCTTTAACCTGATTTGAATATACAACTCCATAACTACATATAGACGGCTTGTTTTTTTAGATAGATGTTAGTTTTTAAAGGGAACTGTTGCGAGTTTAAGTAACAAGTATATTTTAGGGTTCCGAAAAAAAAAAAAACGGAACCCTTATAGGATCACTCGGGTGTCTGTCTGTCTGTCCGTCTGGCACAGCCAGTTTTCTCCGGATCCACTGGACCGATTCTGTTGAAATTTGGTACACATATGTACTTCTGTGACCCAAACACGGACGTGTTACGTAAATTATTAAATTTTTAGTATGGGGTCACTTTTGGGGGTCAAACTAGAAAATTAAAGAAAAAGTTTTTTTGAACAATATCGTGTGACATATTAAATTAAACGGCTTACTGTGAGGGTTTCAATTATATTTTTTCATAATTTTAAAATAAATGATTTTAAAGTTATTCAAGAAATTAGACGAAAATGACCATTCCCCCCTTATCTCCAAAACTACTGAGCCTTAAATTTTGAAAAAAAACAATGGAGATAATAGATCTTTACCTAAAGATTACAGGAAAACCTATTAGAAGTCTGTAGTGCATACATAATATAACATGTTAAAAAAAATCGTTCAAAACCCTTTGCAGACGAGTCCGACTCGCACTTGTCCAGTTTTTTATACTGACTTGACAATCTTTTTTGAAGCATACATTTTTAACAATTTTTGAAGTCTATGTGTTGATAAATACTATCAACTGAATTGTTTATTTTTGCCTTTCACAGGAGGCAAACGCACGAATAATTGTTAGCTACCGAACGTACCGTTTCGGTCAGTCTGTAAACTCCATTATGAATTCATTAAAAAAACTTGTTCAATCATATAATTTCCGCATGTAATCTATATATATAAAAATCAATGCCACTTTTCGTTGTAATTTTATAAATCAAGAACGGGCTCACCTATCCAAACCAAATGTTTAGGCTTTGTTCGGACTATTCCGTAGATGGTTTATGTGAAGTTTGTGGTAGGGTAGGGTAGGTAGGGTAGGTAATGTAGGTAGGGTAGGGTAGGTAGGCTAGCCAGTTGACGGGAGCGAAGCCGCGCGGGTCAGCTAGTTATTAAGTTTATAAATGCGAAAGTAAGTCTGTCTGTCTGTTCTCTGTGTGTCTTTTTATTTCTTAATTGATTTGAATGGAACTAGCACCCGGCAGACCATATATGGATTAGGGGTTTTTATCCCGGGAGCATGTTTCCGTGGGATAATTTTAATGTGGGTGAAGAGACTGACAAAAACTAGTTTAGTCTATGTCGCTTGATTATAATTAGTTTCACTTTCCTTCCAAAGTAACGTTATAACCAAGAAAAACGGGACCATCCTTCATAAATTATGTTCAGTACAACAATTACCTTCTATCCGTTCACCTGTACAGACAAATTGCTCCCGTCCGTCCATTCAACGAACACCTTGAGAATTATTTCGGTATGTGCCTAGAAATTTGAAGTTTAAGATCTGAGTGACAGAGTTGAAAGTATAACAGCGGGTGAATTTGGGAAGGCGGAATATGTCGTGTTTAGAAATATGAATTTCGGAAGTCAGGTGGATTGTGAAGTGTGGTGTTTGTTAGAAGTTATGAAGAGTTTGAGTATGTTAAAGCTGTGGTTTACTATTGTTGCCATTAGTTTATTCTCACTGCCTACATAGCACAAGTCAGCCTGATGATTTCTTAATCATCGTAATCAATAAACTTATCCAGAACATTATCATTGAGAAAGTATGACCTGTTTATATAATTATTCAAATATAGGTTAATGACTCGGATTTGCAGAAGAATCTTCTCTACATTGTGCTATTATATACGGTATTCTAGTATCGGTCCCAATTTATCTTACATCTTCTATTTATTCATCATTAATAACTCATTAATTTACGATACTTTTCCCACCAACAAACAATCAACATTCATCATCGCAACACCGAGATTGATTGCTCTTATATTATCATCAGGCACTAATGTATTGGATTTCACAACCTGATTGACAAATTACACAAAATTGCAAACATCAATCTGAATGTAATCTACTCCTCTATGGTTTCAGTTGCTATCTGCTTTCGATACAATTCGCATATTTTAAGCTTTCGATATTGGAGATATGTTATTGCAACTGCAAATGCTTTTGTAGTCTATAATTCTATCGTGTCGTGTTCAGAGTAATTTTTGGGACTACTGTTTAATTTAAGTGCGAATTCATTGATGATTCTATCATGTTTGGTTTTATCTTTATAAGTGAGTTTTATGAGTTCTTTATTAACGTTACGATGATTGCCAGATTGATCTGGAGATTGATCTAGCTCAAACTGCAAGAGCGGTTTAAACAGAGAAGGATGATTTCAAAAGTTGGTGAATTTCGACTGAATGGACAAACAAACGTCAGAACTCGTTCAGTTTAAATAAACGTATAAGGGAATATAGACATGAAAGGTAAGGGAATGAAACATATTGTGACTGTTTCCAAGGGAGTAAAAAGATATATTGGACTGAACCTAAGTACTTCATAAAAAGGGCAAGGAGGTGATTGCAGCTAGACAAACATTTCACTTCGACTAATACCTGCAGCTGTTTTGTAATCCCAAGCGATTTATTTTAGCAATAAGCCAGCCATTACGTTGGTATCACGTTATGTAATGGTTTCTTTTTCATCTATCTTTTCTATATCTCATGTCTGTCATTTTCATAATAAAGTATTCTATATTATGGAGATTTCAGTGCCAATAATATAATGTTATAAAATGTATGTTTCTTATATTTTCCTTTCTCCTTGTCAACAGAACAGCGCGCCGATGTGGGAGGAGTTCATATCAAAGGCGACGAAACTCCACTCAGCATTGAAGTAAGTAATACTCATTGTCTAACAGTTTCTTGGTAAGCGGTAAAGACGCCTCCACAAGTGTCGATACTCAAGTACCTCCGTCCGGCGCAGTTTCGGCAAAAAGCGCTATGGATGGAGACATATCCGCTGTAAACTTCGCAAAGTATGCTTGTCTTTTTCCCTAGTTACTATCGCAATACGTATATGCTCTTGTATAATGAGAGGAGAAAATATCAAAGTAAAGTGCTAGATGGCTACAAAAACATAATTACGAAAAGAGTTAAAACTGCACGTTCTATAGTAAATTTGGCTGTTTTGATTAAGAAAACTTTAGGTTAATATTCTACAGTTTGCCTGTTACGACCTTTGAACTTGAGTAGTTCTTCTATATTCATGCATTTAAATGCCACATATAAAATGCCCGGTGATTTGATCTACGCCTTGCGGAATGCAGTTTCAATGAAACACAGCCCCTTTCAATTCTCCCAAACCATAAATATGATCTTCTCCATTAAAATGATTGACTCTTTCGAATGCGCATCATATTAGGTACGCAAGTTAACCTTCAAACGATGCATCGTAACTCGACTACAGTCAGCCATTTAGCCACAATTGAGTGGCCGTTGACTCGCAAATTGACAATGATATGGCTACATGTGATCTGATGATAAAAGGTTATTGTTATGTGTCTTGTGCTGTTAATATTTCATTTGTGGAGGTCACGGCTGCAGTTATGTGATATCAATTGAAATGTAGTGGTTTACTCACACAAAATGAAAATAATCATAAATTATGACCAAGCGCGAATAAAAAGTAGAAAAAGAAAAGAATTCATGGGGCATAATAAAGTCGTTAACATCGCTGTTAAAGCTGTAAAAGTGTCCAGAGCACTTACACTTTTGCTACGTTGACTGGCGGTACTGATTCATTTACCGCAGAAAAGATCCCTGGACACCTGAAGACACTTGGTCTTTGGGATTTGAAATCATCAAATGACTGCTCCCGCTCTGGGTGAAGCAGGAGGGAGTGTCAGACTCTTACTGACTAAAACCTATCCGTGTTCCTCCTAGTGCCCTTTGCGTTCCAGGGCCGCGGTGACTCTTTCGAACAAATTCCGCAGACTCAGTCCCCATAGGCCCAACAATGTTTCAACCCCAAACGGCTCAAACATGTAAATCTCAATATATAATTTTTCCAAAGATGATCTTGAAGCTCGTTTATTACGAATAGAAAACTCTGAAACCGAATCCATTACCTAGATTCTTCAAGTTGAGTTCTTCATCACATTCAGAATTCCAGTGTTAGCATCCAGTGCAATCTTCAATACATCATCTATACTGATATTATAAAGAGGTAAAGCTTGTGAGTTTGTGGAGTTGTAGGGTGTAATCTCTGGATCTACTGAATCGATTGTGAAAATTATTTTACCAATAGAAAGCCATGTTATTTGTGAGTGTCAAAGGCTATATATGAACCCAAAAAATACCGCCCAACGCAGTGGACACGGGTCAGCTAGTCATTTTATAAGTTTATTTCTTACATTACAGCTCTACAACAGTTTTCATTGATTGACATATGTATTTTACTTATTTCATAATATTCCTTCTCAAAATCTAGAAAAAAATAGATCTCAGATATGTTTCTCTATTTGGCAGGTCAGCTCTGGTAGCGATTGCCGCTTTCCTGGATGCCTTCCAGAAAATCGCGGATGCAGCCACCAACGCTAGGGGTGAGTGTACTCATAATTTGTTTTTATTTCTTTTTTTTATAATCAAGGCAATATTACGGCTTCGTTTTTTTTGGTATGTTTTGATGTGGAATTGTTTTGTGCTATAGTGTGTCGTCGTATTTGATCACATTAACAATCATACGTAATCATCATAATTCATTGATACGAGTGGTTGGTTTGAGAGATTTATCCAATGGAGTGTGATATGAATGTTTGTTGCAATAATATATGAAGGCAAGAGTGTAGAGATGGGTATACCTTGAGATGATAAATTGACAACACCAATTGTTGAACTTTGACCACAACCAATTCATCTGCAACTCATGGTAAGTTGCAGGTCATAGAAAGCAAACGGCAGCTACGATATAAGTGAAACTACATTTTACTGTGAAAAATAAGCACAATAATTTATTTTTAAAATAATCTCAATAGTCGATGTTTTGACTTACGAACTATTCAGATCCGAACTAGCTCCAGAAGCCTTGAGATCTTCACATCACTCGTGTTATAATACAGATCGAGAAAGAAATTGATAGTTATCAATCTGTTTGTAAATGATTGCTAAAAACTTACGAAATATATGTGTCCTTTAAGTTAATTGACGAAACTTCACAAAGTCTTTATGATACGAACGAGTAAGTGAAGTTGTGCCAACTAATAAAAAAGTTATTTTAAAACAACAACAATAATTTAACTATCAATCATCAATCCCGATGCTTTCAACTACAAGCATTACAGCTATGGCGTAAAATATTGAAGTTATTTCAATAAATGTTACCAAACATTAAAACTATGTTAATCTTAATTTTACTGTTGATATGACGAATTTTAACTGTGACAAGAACAAATCAAACATGTTTTACATTATAACAGAACGGTTGAAAAATATTTAAAGAGTTATGGGAAGTATCTAAGAAACTTATAGAAAAGGACAACTTCAGTAAATTATAGCTAGTCGCTAGATGAAATTGAGTCATGGACAAGTCTTTTAAAACGACAATCTTAAACGTTGGGAGTGACCTTATTTTAATAGATATTAACTTGATGCTAAGTATTATGCTTAAACGCCTACTTTGACCTCTAATTTTTGTATTATATTTCTTATCTAAAAGGTCTTGTACTCTCAAAAGAGCAGGCTGCAGATTTGTATCAAAAAAAAATCAAATTAGATCACTCAACGTCTGACGAAAACAATTTAAGGGACAATGGTGGTCCTAATCCAGTCAAGGTATTCGTAAACTTTACTATAGACTCCCGGAACGCCTTCCATGCCGCAGGGTACGGGTCCAAAACTGACGATTCCGATGACTAAGAATGTTCTGCCGTCTTCGTACATGAGTGGTCCACCGGAGTCACCTTTGCAGGAGTCTTTCCCTGTGACACCGCCGGCACACAATTGACCCTTCCATAGTGGCACGCTGCGACCAGGGAAGCTGTAGACCGGTTGGCATTTCTGTGGAAAGGAGCAGGTTATTATTTGTTTAGACTTTATACACATAAGTACAGACTAAAAGCACTAGAAAGGTTGAATTAGTACTACAAAATCATGAATGAATACAGTTTGCAATCAAACGCATCGTCTTCGTTGAAAATCTCCGTGCAAGCAAGTCTTTGCATGTGACTACTAGTGGTGACTGTTGAGATGATGGCTAATAAAGCTATATTAAAGACTTGCTGCGATGATCTCAAATAAATTGGAATAAGTGCAGGAAAGAGCATAATGCTTATGATGACTTTGTTGATTTGATAACTTACTTCTGGGCTGATGAACGGCAGCTCCACATGCAGTTTAATATTGCTGTATGACTTCCTATCGCTCACAGCGCCAAAACCCGCAGCGTACATCACGAAGTTGTTTGGGATGTTTGGCGGCACAGTGAGGTCTTTGGATGGAAGGCAGATGGGACGGATGAAGTCTGAAAAGTAATTTACTGGTTAGTCTGTGATGCTCAGATATATTATCATGACACGGTGTACTAGGAGCGAAAACAATTGACAAGTTATATTGTCCTCACTAGCTATGTAATTTCAATCATCAACTTTCTTTGCCTTGATATTGAAGATCGCAAGAAATTTAATACTGGCCTCTACATCTAGCACTTTATCTTTATAGCTCTAGTAGTTTTAAACAAACCTGTAAATGGAGCAGTATCCTTCAGTCGTAACAAAGCAATGTCGTTCCTTTTCAAAGAACTGACAGGGTTGTATTGCGGATGGGGAATGATCTTCTCAATGAGAATTCTGGTAACTCCTTCAGTGCAATCCTCGCCACCTGCTTCAACTGCTGCACAGTCCGGACCTTCGTGAGTTATGTCGTATTCTCCTAGACGTACTCGTTTACTGGAATGAATAAGATTATATTATTATATAATTCAGGGCTATGTAACGAGTTTCATATCTGTCATTAATTGGATCACCCTCATTATATTGGTAGTGAGATACACTGTTTTTGGTGATTTCGGAATAGCTTGAATCGGTTATGAAACTTTTGTCGCGAATATTAAGACTTTCTTTGACAATTATTTTAAGCAGTCATTTACTACTCTCGCTCTCTGATCTTGTCTCTTTGATCTTGTCAAGTCTAGTTGATTCGATGCGGTCGAAACCGTAACGAATTGATGGCTCCAGATAAAATTCTGTGAAAGCCTTAAGAAAATACACATATTGGTGTGTATCGACAATAAAATCAGGATGACTGTTGTATTGTTTGACAAAATTATTATTTTAAGACTAAATGGTATTCAAACTCACGGTGTGCCAACAGTCAGGACTTGTCCAGCAACGCAATGCCCGGCAGTCAAGACATATTTGCCACTGATCAGGACTCCTCCACAGAGCAGCTTTGTCATACCACCTTGCACGTATTCGATCAACACCAGCCATGGGTACTGGTCTACTGTTGTCGCGTTACCACCTGCAACATTCAAGTAAAAATGTTTTAACTTTTACGAGGAGGCAGTTTATATTTTACGAGGAGGCAGTTTATATTGAAGAGCGTATTGCCTTGGATGTGGCGAAGTTTGGGGCGGGCAAAGTTTTAGTTACCTAGTAGTAGAAGCGTATTTTGAGAATTAACAATAACTTCAACTTTTCCAATTAGCTTTGTCAGTTTTTCTTGATAATGACAAAACCTTACACGCTCTTTTTTGTGTCGCTAGCATAATAGTAATTCAGATTTGTTTGGTCCAAAACTTTGCCATTTAACGAACCAACTATGTAATTTATTGAAGTCGGAATTTTTTTCAGTATTGGGCAAAGGCTTTTCTTTAATGTCATCACAAGACACATATTTATCATGTGAGGAATTATTATTGATCCTCTCCCAGCCCACTGATGATGACCACTGTATGGTTCAAGTCGATTTTGACAACATCGCTAACAATACATGTGTAAAAAAAATATACTGACCCACAATCTTGTTGCCGACTCTGCTATCAACACCACAGCATTCAGTACGTGGGTCTGGAGGGTACGCAGTCATTAGAGCATTGCAGTTTCCTGATGGAACTACCATAACATCATTTTTGCGATCTGGTGGTGGACCGCAGCAGACGCTGTACTGGTCTGCTCCCACGCATCTGGAAAAGGCGATTGGATTTTGTTAAGTCCTGGTTCTTGATTTGCAGACACTTTGGAAGAATCGTCATATGTCATCTAGGTATGTACCTATATAGTTTGTTGTTTTATCGTGGCGGTTTCAATGGACTTAAAGTAATATATAATATTCAGTCATTTCCAAAAGGCTCTGACATCTCTCATCATCCTCTTAGGGTTTCATTGCGAAAGGAAACGTGCACCGCGTTGACATTTACACTTCTGTGCTGCCACCTAAAGTTACTTCACGTTCCCTATATTATTAGATTTCGGGATTCATAATTAAAAGGTTCCGTCATAAGTGCTTTTGTTTTATAGGCTTATTAATGGTGTGCAGTGACATTTGGTAAAAAGCCTTGCAGACATCTACAGTTGCAGCGTTTAAAGACTCAAGTAGCATTAACTTTTCTTGTAAGGTACTCTAATAGCAAAAGATAAAGTCGTAACTATTGTTACAGATGCGAATTAATTAAATGCAGCTTATTTTCCTGTTGTTTTATAAAAAGAGTCAGAACTCTGAAATAACTAGTTACATCATTTGTTGCAGATTAGTTTTTCTAAAGCATCTTATTACATAATTTAATATGGTAATACAAAGGCTTAGAACACAAACAATTACGAACGATTTTCCTCAACTTGTCTAAACAGGTTACTGATAGACATAATGTTGTCTTCATCTACGTACATAAAAAACCTAGACTAGTATATAGTAGATCTTATCATAGAGCGTTGTACGCGCGAAATGATGAAACAAGCTATTCCAAACAAGTTAGTCGACTATATTATTATAGCGGTAGATGCTTGGAGATATGTCGTGAGAATGAAATGATTAAAGAACTATGTGATAACATACATAAATATAGCTAGGAAGAGGCCCACCGAATATGTCTCCATGTACTTCGTCTGCGCAACCACTACGACTCTGGCAAGTGTCCGACCAGAATGAAAACGAATGAAACGACCAGAAGATGACCATGCTTTGCACGACTGATAAGTCGAATATAGTGAGACAAAAATTATCTTACCATGCTACTATGTACCTATATTTTTATTTTATTTCATTTCATTTCGAGAAGTAAATTGGTCAAGCGGTTTTTCTTTAAGGTTTGTATACATGCCAATGATCTTGTGCATATTTAAACGGAGCTAACTACTATACGCGCCACTCCGCTAACCGCATTTTTAATTTATTATAAAAATTAACACTTATTTTAAAAAAGTAACAAAACCAAATTATTTTCGTTTGTATTGCAAAGCAGTAGATATTTTTTTTAGACTTTTGTTAAAAAATGAAGGAGTAAAATGGTTTCATCTCAACGATTTGGAGGTGATTTGGTGATTTTCTTTCTTATTATGTGATACCGATACATAAATTCTGGCTAAGCAAAATTACTACCTATTTTTTTCGACTACACTTTCTCAGTAAATGCCGACGAAAAGTTGCTTCATCTGCACGCTGTTTTTAAGCATTTCTTGATAGAGCAGCCTTAGGAATGAAAAATCATCAAATGTCTTTTTCCAGACGGAGCGGATGGGAGTGTCAGACTCTATGACTGCGTTTCCGCCAGGGTTGTACGAGGATGCGTAGCGAAGGTAGAGCGTGTAAGAAATAATAGGATAGCTTGCACTGACCGAAGCTAGGTAAATGAAGCAATTCTATTGGCTCTTAACAAACACATCTCGCGCTACGCATCCTCGTACATCTCAGGTGATGCAGCCTTACTGACTAAAACCCATCCGTGTCCCTCTTAAGAGGAAATGCGGGCGGCGAGACTTTATATGTAAAAAGTCATAATTCGAGGTTTGGCTCTCGACTGTTTTCTCCCCCAATATTGGACCGAATTAAGAGATATTTCACAAACTGAATAAGAAGGATATATACTGTGTCCCTATCTTTTTCTTTTTGATGATTTATTAATTGTATAAGCACTAGAACTCTCACAAAATGTCCGATAAATCGCTGTCAGCAGAGCCATAGCGTACAAATTTGGCAACTATTCATCAAAAAAGGACGAAGGGAAGCACTAGAACCCTCAAAAAATGATACTGTGCCCCTATGTTTTCCTTTTTAACCGTATAAGTACTAGAACCCTCAAAAATGCACAATATTGTCCGATAAATCGCAGTCAACAGAGCCCTAGTGTACAAATTTGGCAACTATTAATCAAAAAAGGAAAACATAGAGACACAGTATACATATTTCTTATTCAGTTTATGAAATATCTCTTATATCGGTCCAATATTGGAGGAGAAAACAGTCGAGAGCCAAACCTCGAATTATGACTTTTTACATACAAAGTCACGCCGCCCGCATTTCATCTTAATGCCCTTTGCTTTCCAGGGCCGCCGTGATTCTTTCGAACAAATTTCGCAATATGAGCATCATCTAACCAAATACTCTGCTTTTTACTAGCTCATCAATGTTTTAATAATGCATGTTGAGTGATGTTGAGGTTTTACGAAGATACCAAATAAACCTTGACATTACTACCACTAGTCCAACAAGTTTCCTAATTGTTATTGCAATGTTTCCTTGTATTGTGTCTATGTGGTGTATTATTATCTGTGATTACGTCATTAAAATCTAGTAGGCGCTAAGGATTCCCCGACTAAGCGGTCCTGATTGTACACTTCCTTAAGATTGTTGTCAACGAGTTATTATACTAGCAAATGGTTTTTCAAAATGATTCATCAGAGACTTGTTTTAAATCAATTAATTATTTGTAACTATACAGCTTTATGTTCATTTAGTCCACCATTATACCACTACTGTACATAAAGTTTAAATGGAGAAATAAATACCGTACTTCCTTTGTACTGATCTGGTCACTTATCACATTTTATGTTTTTGTTTTATTCAGTTTTTCTATTTGGACATTAGAATTTTTAGTCAGGTACAAACGTAATATTAACTCACATACACAAATAGATAGACTCCTAATTGCTCTACTCACTTGGACTTCTGCACATAGGCGATGGTTTCAGACGGCACAGGTGGTTTCAGCATGTTCGCGAGGTGGGCACACGAGTACAAACTGATGCATTGTCCAACATTGCCTTCAGGAGTGTAGCAATTTCCTTGAGGCTCCGGTTGCGGCTGTTTCTTTGGGCAGCACACCTGAAAGAAGAGAGAGAGAGATATACTGTATAATTGTATTACCCAATTTGGTCTTTTAAGTTTTTGAATTTTTAGATTAGTTTGGTTCCCTTTTTTTATTTGTGATCAGTTTGTTCTTGACTCTAGTCTAGGTCAGAGATGACAGAGACAAAATCTACGATGGAGCGAGCTTACCCAGAAGGAGCCTGTGCACTCTAACTTTGAAGAGATTAGGGTTTTAAGCGTTTTTAATGTAAAGGTCTCAGGATCCGTGTCCGTTCCGGGACAAAACGCCCCAACCGTCAGGACCCGTAAGTCCACGCTCCTGAGTAGTTTAGAGATATTGGAGTTTAAATGTGGGTAGTAAAAATACTGTTAGTTTCGAACTCCTAGTAGTCACAAATCTGATAATTCACAACAAAATCTTCTTTCTTCTAATTGATGACCACATTGATTTAAAACAGACTCTCACCCAATACTGACGAAAAAACAAACAAAATCAAAACTAAAACGTATATAAAAGCTCTCGAAAGCGTCTCAAAGTGTTTTGTATTTGAGGAAATCTCTGAACGGGAAATCAAAGAGGGTAGTATAAGAAGTGTAATCGATGACGCTCGATTCATTCAGCCCTACCCTCTAGAGACGCGGCGTTTTGTACACAGCCAGTAAATTGATTGGTGTCTCTTTGAGGCTAATGCCATTGATATTCTTTGCTGAAAGTTTTCTTTGAGCTTTTACCTTTTGAGATATGCTTCAAAGTAGGTTCAAGAACTAAGTATTGGACCTTCATCGATTTAAACCCTCATCATCATATCAGCCGAAAGACGTCCACTGCTAGACATAGGCCTCTCCTAAAAGGGGGGGGGGGGGTTGCCATAATCGCCACGCTTGGCAGGCGGGTTAGCGATCGCAGTGTATGGTGTTGAGTTTTACAGAGAACGCTGCTGCCCATTCTCTGGCGAGTCCCTTAGTCGCCTCTTACGACACCCACGGGAAGTGATGGGATGGTATTATTCTTTTTCGGCACCATACGGCACCGGCCGACACCATACGGCATTTAAGTCATAGAATGTTTTAAATGAATAACGAGCAAATTCAGTACAAATATTTGTTTTTGTTCGTCATAAGTAAGACGTAAACACTATCTATATAATTGTCCTGTCAATTAGTAACTTATTTTTAATTGTTTATGTCGTTTATTATTTTAGATTGGTAAAGTGCTAGTGGTCGGTTGAATCTGCTTACTAAATGCACAAAGAAAATACTTGAAAGTTTTTTTTTATTAAGGTTCAAATGCAAATTTTAATTCTACGCTCGACGAAAAAGATAGTACTGAAAATGAAACTATGAAAACTGCTTTAGAACAAGTCGATCTACCAATGAGTGGTTGAGAGCCACTTAAGAAAAAAATAAACGAAAAACTGACAAATTGCTCATCAATAAAAATCACACGGATCCAGCTTACGTTTAAGAGGTTAGTAATAATGCAGATATACTTACTGCCGGTGAAGACCCATCGTACCCGCACTGCGACTTCTTCAGCAGATCTATATCCTGGCTCGTGCGATCTGGCTTGTTGATCAGATCTAGTAGCACTTGACAGTTGTGGACCTTAATGCACTCGCCGCTGGCACCGCTTGGAGTTGAGCACGATTTAGATTCTGTAATCAAGAAGAAAATGAGTCAGTATTTAGAAAAAAAAAAAACATGTTTTCGAGATCAAAGGTGGGCCCAATATTTGCCTCGGTGAAATTAAAAGTAGGCCTTTGAAGAGGGTAATAGAAAATTCCCATAATGTTGTACTGAAGAATTTTGTTTGAGGATAAACACAGCGACACACATTGAAAACGTGAAAAGAACGCAGAGACTAAGTTTGTAACTTTTGGTAGAATAACCTCTTTGCTATGCTAGTGTAGCGTCAACATGGCAACCACGAAAACGAAAGATGTGAAGGCACCTTTACAATAACATAAATTATAGAATTAGTAAAACAGTAAAGTCACACAATTTTCCAAAGGTCAACCATTTGTTATCTTTTTTGTATCCTTATATTGTAGGACGTCATTACAAGATATAGGTATTCTGCATACTAAAATAACACTATTGACACAGTAAATGACAGATGAAGGTTAAAAGTTTGTTCATTTTGCGGAAAGTTTTCAATAATTATTATAGAAATAATCGAGCTTAAAGATGAAGATTAAATTTTGACGTCATGTCAATTTTAATTATTAAGTTGGGTACAGTCGTTTCAAGACCAAGTCCCAAATGTGATTCGACGATAAAGTTCAATCAGTTTTTACATAATTATAATGCAAATATACGAATGCTGTCAAACAGGCTGCAAATAACTGCACACGCATTTTTAAATTCTCATTGATTACTTATGTAACGTGATTTGCACGGAATTGAATAACTGCATTTTGGACGTTTACTACCGTGCAATTACTGGTATTGAATCTATACTAATATATAAAGCTGAAGAGTTTGTTTGTTTGCTTGAACGCGCTAATCTCAGGAACTACTGGTCCGATTTGAAAAATTCTTGCAGTGTTAGACAGCCCATTTATCGAGGAAGGAGCGGAGCAGACGAAGTTGCGCGGGTCGACTAGTTGTTCTATATAGGTAACCTGCGACAGGTTTCAAACAAAGCAAACTGTCCAGAACAGAAATAAGATAAATACAAAATTATAAAGTAAGTCGAATCAAACGTTGAATCGCACACACAAAGTTTAATGGTGATATATTTCAGAAATGTCAAGCTCGTATAGTACTGACATAGTGCGTAAAAGTGCATAAAATTGACCATGGACAAGCTGAAAGAGTATATGGATCGGAGCAGGTAGCGTTCTCTAGTGTCAGCCTGTTCCATGGCAAATTCGTGAGTTATATAGAAAAAAAAAACTGGCCAAGTGCGAGTCGGACTCGCGTACAAAGGGTTCCGAACGAATTTCAATTTTTTAACGTGTTATTTTAACTATATAGACTTCTAATAGGTTTTCCTGTAATCTAAAGGTAAAGATCTAAAATCTCCATTTTTTTTTCAAAATTTTAGGCTCTGTAGTTTTGGAGATAAGGGGGGATTAGTCATTTTTCGTCTAATTTCTTGAATAACTTTACAACCATTTATTTTAAAATTATGAAAAAAATGTATTTAAAACTCTTAAGCCCTTTCATTTGATATGTCACACAATATTGGTATAACGGAATCCTATTACTAAGCCTCTGCTGTCCGTCCGTCCGTCCGTCCTTCCATCCCTCCGTCCGTCTGTCTGTCAGCGGGCTATATCTCAAGAACCGCAACAGGTAGACAGTTGAAATTTTCACAGATTGTGTATTTCTATTGCCGCTATAACAACAAATAATAAAAATTATGGTTTATGGTACGGAACCCTTCATGTGCGAGTCCAACTCGCACTTGGCCAGATTTTTTGAAATTATGAAAAAAATATAGTTAAAACCCTCACAGTAAGCCCTTTCATGTGATATGTCGCACGATACAGTTTGAAAACCTTATTTTTTAATTTTCTAGTTTGACCCCCAAAAGTGACCCCCTATGCAAATTTAATAATTTACGTAACGCCGTGTTTGGGTTACAGAAGTCCATATATATACCAAATTTCGACAGAATCGGTCCAGTAGATCAGGAGAAAATTGGCTGTGACCGACGGACAGACAGATACCCGAGTGATTAGGTCAAGAAAAGTGTAACCTACTGTACTAATAAATTATAAAACATAGGTTCAATAAACAACTCACCAGGGGGGCTACTCTCTAACGAAATCCGTAGTTTCGGGCTTAGTTGCGGGCGGGCGTATTCTACTCCGTATCACCTAACCACTGAGAACTAATGATAACACGATTTCACAGTTACTGCGAAATCGTGTTGTCATTCATTCTCGGTTCGGGTTCGGGACTAATCGTAAGTCTGTAGGTGATACGGAGTAGAATACGCCCGCCCGCAACTAAGCCCGAAACTACGGATTTCGTTAGAGAGTAGCCCCCCTTGTACGGATTCGTTTGACGGCGGTTCTAAAGCGCATATAGTCTCATTATTGTAAATACGAGTAAAGAGTCTATTAATTCCAACAAAAATTTGATCAAGAAAATTGCCATTTTACTGGTAAATTATAAAACAGGTTAAATAAGCAACTCACCAGGTACGGGTTCGTTTGACGGCGGTTCTTAAGCGCATATAGTGTCATTAATTTAAATACGAGAAAAGAGTCTATTAATTCCTATAAGAATTTGGTCAAGAAATTTGTTACTGTACTAATAAATTATAAAACATAGGTTCAATAAACAACTCACCAGTTACGGATTCGTTTGACGGCGGTTCTAAAGCGCATTTAGTCTCATTAATTTAAATACGAGAAAGAGTCTATTAATTCCTATAAGAATTTGGTCAAGGAAGGTGTTACTGTACTAATAAATTATTAAACATAGGTTCAATGAACAACTCACCAGTTACGGGTTCGTTTGACGGCGGTTCTAAAGCGCATTTAGTCTCATTAATTTAAATACGAGAAAAGAGTCGATTAATTCCTATAAGAATTTGGTTAAGAAAGGTGTTACTGTACTAATAAATTATTAAACGTAGGTTCAATAAACAACTCACCAGTTACGGATTCGTTTGACGGCGGTTCTAAAGCGCATTTAGTCTCATTAATTTAAATA
This sequence comes from Lacanobia wlatinum, assembly GCA_947578705.1. NCBI lineage: Eukaryota > Metazoa > Arthropoda > Insecta > Lepidoptera > Noctuidae > Lacanobia > Lacanobia wlatinum. Next base: position 17,581,587 of record OX388046.1, on the reverse strand, counting down.
CGAGAAAAGAGTCGACTAATTCCTATATGAATTTGGTCAAGAAAGGTGTTACTGTACTAATAAATTATTAAACATAGGTTCAATGAACAACTCACCAGGTACGGGTTCGTTTGACGGCGGTTCTAAAGCGCATTTAGTCTCATTAATTTAAATACGAGAAAAGAGTCGATTAATTCCTATAAGAAATTGGTCAAGAAAAGTGTTACTGTACCAATAAATTATTAAACATAGGTTCAATGAACAACTCACCAGGTACGGGTTCGTTTGACGGCGACTCTAAAGTGCGTATAGTCTCATTAATATGAAAACGAGAAGAGAGGCGAATAATTCCAACAAGAATTTCATGAAGAAAAGTGCTATTGATAAATATTAAAAAGATTTCAATAGTTAACTTATTGGGTATTAATTTATTTAACGGCGATTCTAAATTAAATAAAGAATGAAGCTACGGTAGATACGGTACAAATGTAGAAAACTACAGAAAGTAAGCTCCATACATAACCGAAACAGGCGCGGATAGACACGAATGTAACGTACGTAAGGCATGTCTATATGTGCTTGCAATTTCATTCGTTGTATGAAGTCGAAATTCTGCAACTATCCATTTTGTGATGAACAAATCAATAATAGTCAGTAATGCAATTGATAGCTTACCAGTGGTAGTTTCAGTGGCTGGTTCTGATGCTAAAGTTTGTGAAACATTATTAATGATATAATAGGTAGGAGAGTGATAGGCTGAATTGATTGATAGATACAAAACAAGAGCCAATAGCGTAGTAGCGTTACTGATTAGATTCATATATTTTAGTAGCTTACTTGTACTTGCCGCTTCTTGTTCTGTGGGAACAAAAGTTTGCAAGTCGTTATTATTATTATTTTGTCATTAGAAAAGCACGTGCTTCTCTTAATTAAGAATATTAAGAAACGTCATCAATCGATTCTTCTAAATATTTCTTTATAGTTTATGAATTATTTGGTTAATGTTTACTTTGTACACCCATTCGCTGAGGATAATTTCATATAGACTGAATTAACTAAAAGCTACGAAATAAATCTAATGAGAGTATCACGTGTATGAATTAAAAATGGTCTTGAGATAATAAATAAAATATCGGTAATAAATTATAGATCTGATTACTGGTTCAAATCACTCACCGGGAATTTCATCATCATTCTCATGTTCTGTCAAGATAAAATATTTTCATTAATATTAATTTAATTTAATCCTTTATTTCAGGCATCTATGGCCCATAAATAAAATACATAAACATAAAACAATAACAGCTATAAATAAATTAATACATATTACAATACTGATTAACACTATAAACTACTGCACACGAAATGACGGCGTCGTGTTTCGCTGACTGGTGTCGCGCAGCTGGCCGCGGAAACGATCGATCTTGTAGTTATCATTCTCCATCTCTATTTCCACAGACTCTTCTTCTGTTCTCATAATCATCCACTTTCATAGTAAACTTTGTATGTAATGTGGAATCGTATATTTTCTCAATTTATAAGATTTAACCAGTCAGTCTCCGTAACTTCCTTTCGGGACAACTATCTATTGTCTTACTATTGCCTTTTAGTTTTGCGGAGCCTGACTGGTATTTTGCTTTCATAAATGTAATTAAACCATTAATTTTTAACTCACCCCTAGCCTCGGGTGTTGGGTGGTGGACTGTTAACGGATAAAAAGGATAAATCATATTTTTATTCGACTAATCCACTAAATGCCTAGTACAGAACTTTTTAAAATAATTTTTCATCTTAATAATATAATTATGTATATCTTAATACACACACACACTCTTGACAGTAGGGTGTGTGGGGTCGTTTAGACCTTACTTTTATCGTGTGGGTTATAAGAAGAAGAAGATATCTATATATATAAAAATGAATTGCTGTTCGTTAGTCTCGCTAAAACTCGAGAACGGCTGGACCGATTTTAATAATTCTTTTTTTGTTGGATTCGCCAAAATACAGGGAAGGTTTAAAAGCAAAAAAAAATGGGTAGGTAGATAGGGTAGGTAGGTAGATAGGGTAGGTAGGTAGGGTAGGAGTAGGGTTGGAGTAGGGGTTATATTATAGATGAAAATTGTGACGCAGACGAAGTTGCGCGCGGGTCAGATAGTCTTAAATAAAAATAACACTCACCCTGAGTTGGACGTGAACTAAATGTGTGATGTGTAGTTGTAGAATACGTAGTTAACGTCGACGACGGCCCTACAGTTGTCACAGTTTTCACTGTGAATAGAATAATTGATATTGTTACTCTATTCATCCTAGATATCCCGCGCAAACCCTCCAGTTTCCAGAAGCTTCCTTAAGCAGCTGAGATTGGTTGAATGACAATAATATGAGGATAAAATTTTTATACTGGGTGCAAGAATTTGCTTGAAAAAGCCAATAGCCATGCCTAAGGTGCTCAAACGTATAAACTTACTGGCTGGAGTAGTTGATCTGTTCTTAACTGTCAATAGAAATTTCAATCAGAATTACAATTAAGCTGAAGTCCTTCCTAAGATTTATACATGTATGTGAAAGTTTCAAGTTTTCCTGACAACAATTTATTAAATGAAAATGAAATTACATCATATACTGAAATCTAATCTCAAAATTTGTATTTACTTCCAAAACATTCCGTTTCATGTTTACCAGAGTGTTTTATATTTTGCTTCTTAACACCCTTTTTTGAGTGCAACATAACTTTTTTTTATTTGTGATGGGTTTGCTTTTGACTCTAGTCTAGGTCAGAGATGACAGAGACAAAGTTTACGATGGATCGACCTTACCCAGAAGGCTTGCTCTCGATGATGGATTAATTGATTAAACTGAAACTTACCATATGATGGAAGCAATTTCCCTGCCAAAAGAAAACAATATCTTTACTCTTAAGAAAACGTGGAGCTAGTAAATATTAAAAATCAAGTAACGGACAACGACTTACCTAAACCATGCAATGGTGGCCGATTTTCTGTTTAAACAATTGCAAATAAAATTAACAAAATATTTAATTATATACAATAATTAATTATTGAAAACTCAAACCCAAGTTTGACCGAAGCTAAGATATTATCAAAAATGCAATTCTGGCAGAAAACAAGAATATAGCAAGATGAAAAACCGAAAAAAAAAAATGTTTCGAGAATCTTTTTCAGTAGAATTTGGACTCGGGAAAAGAAAACAACCCTTCAGATTATACAAAACCCTTGAAAAGAGAAAGATTCTTAGATTTGTTCAGACAAGAACTTCATCCATGAAGAAAAAGATCGATAAAACCCTTGAATAGAGAAAGATTCTTAGAGTTGTTCAGAAAAAAACTTCATCCATGAAGACAAAGATCGAGAAAACCCTTGACTAGAGAAATATTCTTAGAGTTATTCGGACAAAAACTTCATCCATGAAGACAAAGATCGATAAAACCCTTGAATAGAGAAAGATTCTTAGAGTTGTTCAGACAAAAACTTCATCCATGAAGACAAAGATCGATAAAACCCTTGAATAGAGAAAGATTCTTAGAATTATTCAGACAAAAACTTCATCCATGAAGACAAAGATCGATAAAACCCTTGAATAGAGAAAGATTCTTAGAGTTATTCAGACAAAAACTTCATCCATGAAGACAAAGATCGATAAAACCCTTAACTAGAGAAAGATTCTTAGAGTTGTTCAGACAAAAACTTCATCCATGAAAACAAAGATCGATAAAACCCTTGAATAGAGAAAGATTCTTAGAGTTATTCAGACAAAAACTTCATCCATGAAGACAAAGATCGATAAAACCCTTGACTAGAGAAAGATTCTTAGAGTTGTTCAGACAAAAACTTCATCCATGAAGACAAAGATCGATAAACCCCTTGAATAGAGAAAGATTTTTAGAGTTATTCGGACAAAACTTCATCCATGAAGACAAAGATCGATAAAAACCCTTGAATAGAGAAAGATTCTTAGAGTTATTCAGACAAAAATGAAGACAAAGATCGACTTGAGATAATTTGCAATTTCCTCCGAAAAGTAAAGCAGATTGCTACGAGTAAAAATGAGCCATCTGAGAATAATAGTAACGTAGTAGTTGTGAAATTTTCCCATCAAATGAATACGATAACTAACTCACCCATGGGTTTAATGATAACAATTTGTGGCCAGTATTTATAATTGTGCTCTGTCAAAAAAAACATTGCAATGTTAATTCCATGTAATTTTTTAAGAAATGCAGGGTCGCGGGATAGAATTTGTTAATGGATTTATCTCTACAGTTTATAGAATTTTTCTACAACCTCTTATCTCATTGAACTCATTATTATGAACAACTTTCACTATGGATCCAACACTGAAATCGCGAACAAAATGTACTGAACACCTAATTTTTTTTTCCGCGATTTCGGGATTGGTCCCATAGTAAAAGTTGTTCATAATGATGAGTACAATGACACCTTAAGAGGTATTGCGCTTATTCAGTTACACGTTGTATGTCCTTGTTAAGGTACAAGTGTTTTTTTTTTTCGATTTCGGATTTTCTTTCGGAAACTCACCTTCAGGTACATCATCATTTGGGGATGTCGAGTTATCTGTCAAAAATATGACTAGATAAATTAACTACGCAAATTAAATGTTTAAAAATATTTATTACAGTATTATTTAAGATTACAAATTGCCTTGTAGACTCGGACAGATCAAGATATTTGTTGCATTGTATAACGTTCCACGTCTGGTTGTAAGCCGCATCCATGTCTATCAAAGATACATCTTGTTGTATCACTTTTTTTCTTTCTTTGCTGCTTACTTATACTTATTTGCGTGTATATGTCACCGGAAAATAGCAAAACTTCGTAAGGTTATAAAATAACTTGAGAGATTGTAAACTTTCGATAAGTTGTCAACGAACATTGGGAATGCTTTTTACGCATCAAAATTTGATAGTTTATAATTTCTCGAAGTTATTCCGAGATGTTGTGAACTGAATTAAAATGACGACCAATCAAAGCACTTTTATTAGGTAAGGTACATACCGTTAAGGCCTAAATAATACTTCACTTTTTTATCTGTCAAAACAAAAGGTTGCTCAACAAAGAAGATTAGGTAAATTAATTAAATTCATACTATTAGGCTTTTAGTTCCTATAACAATTCTGTTACTTAACTTACCTAATTCTTCATCTGTAAAATAAACAGTGTTAGTAACAAATGCATGTATCTATACAAGAAAGAAAAAACAATATTATTATAGCCAAATTTATCTGTAAGTTTAACACCTCAGGATCAGGTAGTCCCTTTCGGGACAAAATCGTGTGCGCAATCGTGCGAGCGTTGGCTTGTCCCGAAATGGGCTTACGGATTCTGACGGCTGGGGCGTTTTGTCCGAAAGGGACTCGGATGCTAAGTGTAAACATAAAGCAGAAATAAAGGAAAGTAAACTAACCGTCGATTTGGGTTTCACCTATGTCATTAAAAATCACAATAAATATCACAAGTCATCAATTAAAAAAATAAGAGCAGGAAACAAATTTCAATTTCGAAGTAAATAAATTAGTAAAAAAATATTACCATCAATTGTATTGTAATCTGAAAAAAAAAATCCTCGCCTAAATGATAAATACCTTTCGAAAATTTTTAAGCCATGATAAACCACATGAAGGCTTCGCTAAATATTTCAAACACGACTATAGGACCATTAAAAACTTCTCAAGCTATTCAACAAGTTATGCCTTACCGCCTGCCAAGGATTCAGTTGAAACATTTGGGTCTGTTAAAAAAAACATATAAGTTTTAAAAAAAATCCCACTACAAAACGTCAAAACAGTTTAATAGTCACTGATGTGCAACTTATTACTATTAATTTACTCATGCTAATGAATGTTAACTGACACTGCTATGTCAGCTAATCATTTTTTGTGAATTGAATTACTTTCATTTATAAATTACTCACTATCAAGAAGCTTCTGATTAGTACTGGAACGGCGTACTGTCAAAAGAATACCTGCTTTAATAACACACGAAAATGTTTTCTGCCAGTTGTTGAATTAGTAGATGAGACTAGAAAAACAACAGCTAATTAAAACAATACGATGGATACAGTCACTATGAAAGGGCGGACGAAAACTCAGTAGATATGTTTACTTTGACAGCATGACATATCTAACATTTACAGTATAAGCGGATCTGTTATTGTACAAATAGCGAGAATACAATAGGAGTTCAACTTATACTTATTATTTCTTTAGTTGTTAACTAAAATTTAACTTGCAACTTGCTTGCTTGTTAGTTTACAACTTAAAAAAAAAAAGTAACTTGTTTTTTTCAAGTTTTCATACATTTTTTAACTACAGTCGCTAGCGAGTATAGATTGATAAAACTCATGGTAGACGTACTGGTTGAAACTATCCTACTGCAGAGCAAAGACCTCCTAAAGACAAGCTACAAGCATTAATCAGTAAGCTTGTTCACAATAAATCCAGGTTTCCTTATCGTGTTTAAATAAATATTGTTTCCGCCTGCAATCTTTGAACTGTCTGTAACCTCAGCAGATAAAAAAGGCGTCAATGTTTGGCCTTGGCTGTTTTTTTACGACTGTTGTTGTTTTGCCATATATATCTGCTTGCCTTGTCAGTTCAGATTGCGATGTGTGAGCGAAGGATCAACGAGCAGGGCGACACGGTTCGTGATTTGCAAAGTTATGTTTGTGTTGATGACAGTCTTGTTTCACATTTAATTGTAGCCTTTTTTTGTATTTGTGATGGGTTTGCTATTGACTCTAGTCTAGGTCAGAGATGACAGAGACAAAGTCTGCGACGGAGCGAGCTTACTCAAAAGCAGCCTGTTCACTCTTACTTTGAAGAGATTAGGGTTGTAAGCGTTTGGAAACACAGACGCAGGCAGAGAGTTCCACTCCTGCCTACTGCTTGCCTGCAGTATAATGGTCGATTGATTTTTCTACGTAGGTTGTTGTAAATAATGAACCGTTTTTTGGACAACCTGAAAGTTCTTTGACTATTGAAATATATGCATACGCTATATCGATTAACTAACCTTAATCTAATGCGTCATAGTTCAATGGTCGTCTCAAATTATATGCAAGTGGTTTTGGTGGATTTTTTTCTTTGGAATCATCTAATTTGATTTTAATTTTGAGGAGCTTGGCAAGTTTCTTACGCGTTTTCTTATACATAAATACAAAATCTCTTACATACTTAACTTACTTCATTTTAGTATGATTCATAATTCTAAGAGAGGTTATTGAATTGTTGACCAATCAAACATTTATTTTACCTCCAACGTAATATTTCCCACATGTACATACATGTTTAATGTTTGAAATGTTTCCCATTATTAAAAAAACTGGCCAAGTGCGAGTCGGACTCGCGTGCGAAGGGTCCAACCATTTTAATTTTTTAACATGTTATTTTAACACTACATACTTCTTATAGGTTTTCCTGTAATCTTTAGGTATAGAAGAACTATTATCTACATTTTATTCAAAATTTTAGCCTCAGTAGTTTCGCAGATAAGGGGGGAAATGTTCATTTTCGGTCTAATTTCTTGAATAACTTCAAAACTGTTTGTTTTAAAATTATGAAAAAAAAAACAATTAAAACCCTCACAGTAAGCCCTTTCATTTGATATGTCACACGATACGGTTTGAAAAACTTGATTTTCAATTTTCTAGTTTGACCCTCAAAAGTGACCCCATACTAAAAATTACGTTAAGCGTCCGTGTTTGGGTCATATAAGTCCATATGTATACTAAATTTCAACAGAATCGGTCCAGTAGATCCGGAGAAAATTGGCTGTGACAGACAGACAGACACCCGAGTGATCCTATAAAGGTTACGTTTTTTACGGATGTTCGGAACCCTAAAAATATTAATATTTTTGGATGAAAAATGAATGCTCTTGAACACATAATGTGTTAGCATTCATTTTTGGCAAAATTTTGGTTTTTGGGTTTTTCTGGGGATTTTTGTATAATGCATCTTGTCTGGCTAATTGACTGGGTTTGTTGTATTTAGCATAGCTCATTGAGCGCCATTAGTATTTCCTTAGTTCTTATACGGCTTGCCCTAGTTTGTTCTCTAATATTTTACTGTTAGTATGAGTTACTACAGTTAGTACTACTTTATGTTATTTCATTTAAAAACCATTGTTTTTATCAAATTTAACTTCATTGTTTTCTAAAACGTAACAAAACCTTATCATGACATTAATTTTTATCGGTCAGCGTCTTAAATTAATTTTCCTTTATACACTATCAAGTTTATTTAGTCCATTAGTTTAGTGTTAAAATCTTTGTTGCCTTTTTCTTTGACTTATTCACCTCAAAATGGCAACGAGTTTTGGACAATGACGCAGGGTACGTACGACGTCATCTTGTTACATGTTTTACTAAGATCCGATTGGAAGATGAGTTTTGAAATAAGATTTTAGACTATACAATTTTCGTAAAACATGTTTTTTTTACATCGTAGGCCTTTGAATATGGTCGGTTATTAGTCAAAAGATAGTTTTTATCTCAGTTTATTTGTTTATACTTTATGATAGACACATAAGGCTTACTTGAAACCAGCCAGCCATTTAATCTTGGCTTTAAAAATCGAATAGTAAAGATACAAAATGATATATTTTCTGTCTTGTTTGCATCAAGAGTCTATGATAATTTATTTAATCATTCCTGCTTTTAATTCTAGTGCATATTCTTTCTCTGCTCAGTCTTTGGACATGTCTTAACACTTGCAGCTGTTCATTAATTTGCGTATCTTATTCATCCTTGTCTTGTCTTCACATTATCTTCTAGTAACTCTATATGATCTGTCTATGTGAAGCCTGCTTCAGATACCGGGTTAAGACGAGTCGCAAATAGTCCAGTCTTAAAGGGCAACAGGTTCTTTTTTAACGCTTGACGAGTTTTTGCTATACTTTTATTTGAAGTGTTCATTTTATGGTCGAAGTGTAAAACAATATTAGTACAAAAATCAATTTTTGTTCGTAGCGATTTAAAATTTCACACGGGTTTATAAGAATCTGTGTATGTAGTTACTAATGGTAGTTTATGCGGCTGCTTTTTATCAGAATTTATGTAGCTTTTGTAACTGCATTTTTACCATATGACCATATCGTACATTTCTAAACAGCCGCAAAATTGGCGATAAATCGGTTTACCTTTCAAAAACTATAATAGCTAGTTTGATAAATTTATGGAAACAGTAAAAAAGAACCCTCGTTTTAATTATCCAAGGTAGCCAGTTGATTGTTACATTTGATACACAAATTAAATTCGTTGCTTATTTAAAACAATGCAGATCCGTGGCACGGTGCACGACTAGAGCATTGTTTTAACTTCGATATACATATTTAATAATGTCACACTATATTAGTGCATGTATAGATTCGTATCATAATCGCGCGTAAAATTGCATTTTAATGTTAGGACTGGTCCTCGATTATACCAAAGTCACAAAACCTGTTCATGTTAGTGCCTTCTGCTTCCATTTTTGTTACATGTTTATTTAGTTATTGAGGTATTCGTGTCTTCATATATATCTTTATACTTGCAATTTATACCAAGCATTAATAAAATCTTGTGCATGTATGTATTTTCATAAATGTTTCATCATCGTTATCATCGTTATCATCGTATCAGCCGAAAGTCGTCCACTGATGGACATAGGCCTCCCCCAAGCGTCGCCACAACGACCGGTCCTGTGCGTCTCGCATCCATCGGCTACCCGCGACATAAATGTTTGACTTCATAAAACAATATGTGCTATTACTGATAAAATAAGGAATGACGACACACCTGATAGACAGCTCATTAGGTAGTCTAAAGACTACTGTGGATTAGAATTACATAATCAAATTATCTACTGCACCTAAGGTCACACTGACAAGCACTTTTCCATGAAATTAAGATGCATTTTTTTATCTATACTTAATATATAAAGCTGAAGAGTTTGTTTGTTTGTATGTTTGTTTGTTTGCTTGTTTGTTTGCTTTAACGCGCTAATCTCAAGAACTACTGATCCGATTTGAAAAATTCTTTCAATGTTAGATAGCCTATTTATCGAGGAAGGCTATAGGCTATATATCATCACGCTAAGACCAATAGGAGCGGAGCAGACGAAGTTGCGCGGATCAACTAGTGCTCTATACACATACTCGTAGATGCTATGTTATCATAGAGGGAGCACTCCGCCTATATATACACACTAGTTGACCCGTGCAACTTCGTCTGCTCCGCTCCTGTTAGCCTATAGCCTTCCTCGATAAATAGGCTATCTAACACTGCAAGAATTTTTCAAATCGGACCAGTAGTTCCTGAGATTAGCGCGTTCAAGCAAACAAACAAACAAACTCTTCGGCTTTATATATTAGTATATAGATTCCGCCTTTTACTCCTCTAATAAATAACAAAGATACTTAGTTTTCCTAGCTACCGATCGATTGATGGACTATGCGAAAGTCGAAAAGGCAACAAAAGGGTTGAGTACTGAGATGCTGAAAGAAGTATTGAAAATGACGAAATGTTGCGCCGTTTCCAAAATGGATTGGGTAAAGAGCAAAATAATGATGAAGAAAAGTTTTCCTTCGATAATCTCAACCTTTACAACAGTTTGTTTATCTTTCAAGATTTTCTTGGCAATTTGCGGAAACCTACTGGCATGCTCAATTTAGTCTTTATTAACGTTATCTTAAGGAGCTGCGTCCATCTTTAGATTGTTTGTAAATGTGACAAGATCTACGTGCTTGAGATGCTTTTCTGGTGCAGAAATATTGTATTCATTAAAAGTTGCGGTTTTCTTTGCTCTAATAGGGTAATTAAGCTCAAGGATCTGGAAGGTTAAGCTTTTAACATCAAATCTTGTTGGATCTAGTAAAGTCAAAGCTAATTAGTTCGTCATTACATTTGTCATAAAACGATTGCAAGGTTGTTAGTTACATTGACCTACCAGAAGTTTGTTTGTTTTTTAAACCTCTCTACACTTCTTATATTTATTTATTTATCCTTTATTTCACGCTGCTAAGGCCCATCAAACACAAGACATATACATACTGTCGTTATACGTATTGTCGTTTTTGTTGTGTGTTGTGTTGTAATGTTTTGTTGTATTGTAGTTTTTATCCTGGTTATGGAATTTGAATGACAATCTTCAAATGCCCTACCTGTTGTTTTCTGTCTCTAATTCTATTCCTTAGTTTTAAGTTATTGCTTTCATTTTTAGTTGCTATTTCTACTTTCCACTATAACATTAAGCTGTTGGCTGAACTCAATTTCGTAACTTCTTTTTGTGTAGATGCAAATCTAACATATTATGAAAACATAATAATTTGCTGCGAAAATTGTATATAGCTTTTGGCAACGCTTTTAGGATACTAACGATATTGCCACCATTGGATATGTTTTTTGCATATAGCCTTGTTTGACCATTAAAACCCGCAAAGAATGACGCATTTCCGTCAAGAAAGAATCCTTCTTGAGTTATTATCGTATGTTCACTCATCGTCAAAGGTCCTTCGGCGGGTAGTTACCGCTTTAGGTAAACACTGACGATATTCACTTTAATATTTATGTACTACAATTATGTGTTTTCATTTGACCGGTTTCCAACAGTTTTTGATCTTGTGGTAATTATTGCCTGTCACTTAATGATATGCATTTATTTGATAGCTTTGTTTTTAGTTCTGATCAGGATCAGGTTTCTGAAAACCCTGAATGTAATGAATTAAATCCCATGGAATTCGATGATATTATGTTATATCATTAAAAGCATATATTGACCGCTTATACAGCAGTCACTTCACTTTTACTTTAAGAAAACCCCGAAAACTCGAAAAAAATATCACCTGTTTCATACAAAATGCAATATTTAGCCAATGAAAATGTATGAAACAGCTGATATTTTTTTCGAGCTTTCGGGGTTTTCTTAAAGTAAAAGTTGTTTGTAATCATGTGTACTTTCACTGTCTAAGAGGTTGTTGGTGTTTTACAAATAACCCTGTATACAGAATAATGAAGCAAGAAGACATCAATTAGGTAATTTAAAATTTTTATGTATGAAATCACCAAATCCTCTGGTCAAATTCGCCAGATTTGGTTTCGTATTTCGTTGTCAGATTAGAATAATAAAAATCATTACTTCATCTACTATTTTAAGGTCTTATTTAATTTATTTTTAATCACTATTATTATCACACTCCACTTATGTACAAAATTTCAATAAAATCCATACATTCTTCCGTTACTCGCCGAGTGACTTACAGACAACGCACAGCTGAAACTGCTGATTGTAGAAAGCTGAAATTAGGCATGTAGGTTCCTTGAAGAATGTAGGGGAGCACTAAGAGAGGATTTCCCGAAATTTCTACAGGACCGAGAAAAAACAGGATATGCGCGATAAGCTGGCCTCCTACAAAAATATTTTAAGCCGTTATTGTAGTTAAGGCACCATAAATTCAACGGTCAGTAACGTCGTGAAAAGGTAAGCCAGTCTGCAAGGCCCGGGTATACTGGACGTGCTTACACAGCTTTCAGGCCAATGATATACGAAGTTCATAGATTCAATCTCTTTTTATACACATCAATTATAAGACAGGATCAGTATATTTTATAATCGCCGATATTTGCGTTTTTAACGCAGTCGGTAGCCACACATTACTTACTTAATGAAGCACACAAGCCTTTAAAGATTGAAAAGATTCCGTACCTAAAGGGTATGATAACCTCCTGATAGCTAGTCAAGAGTGAATAGGTTACTTCTAGGCAAACGTGCTCCATCTTCGACCGCATCATCGCTTACCATCAGGGGAGATAGTGGTCAAACGTATGCTTATCAATTGTAAAAAAAAACTGGCCATGTGCGAGTTGGACTCGCGTGCACGGGTTCCAAACGAATTTTTTTTTACACGTTATTTTAACACTATATACTTCTTATAGGTTTTCCTGTAATCTATAGGTAAAGATCTATTGTCTCCACTTTTTTCAAAATTTTAGGCTCAGTAATTTCGGAGTTAAGGGGGGAATGGTCATTTCTTGAATTACTTCAAAACCATTTTTATTAATATTATGAAAAAAAATAATATAATTAAAACCCTCACAGTAAGTCCTTTCATTTGATGTGTCACACGATATTGTTAAAAAAACTTGTTTGAAATTTTCTAGTTTGACCCCCAAAAGTGACCCCCATACTAAAAAAATAATAATTTATGTAACGCGTCCGCATTTGGGTTACAGAAGTCCATATGTGTACCAAATTTCAACATAATCGGTCCAGTGTATCCGGAGAATACTGGCTGTGACAGACGGACAGACAGACAGACCGACAGACAGACACCCGAGTGATCCTAAAAGGGTTCCGTTTTTTGTTCGAAACCCTTAAAACAACGAAATCCTATTATTAAGCCTCCTCTGTCTGTCTGTCGGTCTCTCATAAATATTCCGTTATTGGTATAGAGTAAAAATTTTCACAGATTGTGTATTTATAATACTTAAAATAAATATAATAATTGATTGGTTCAGGTGTTGTACGGAACAGACTCGCACTTTGGCAATTTTTGTTATTTTGGTGTTTTATGAAGTAAGCTGCTTATTTTTTGCAATATAAGGCGAGAAACAGCAAATAACCGTTTACTAGTCTCGTGTTCTGTTCATGTTCAATCAAATAAGAAATGTAAAATAGTCATGTTAAAAAAAACGATTTTCTTAATGTTGCGTTATCGATTACTCGATATGGTGGTTTGTGTCGGGTTTTCGCTTTTGAAAGTATTTTCTGCATAATTTATGAAGTTTTGTACCTGGGGGGCTACTCTCTAACGAAATCCGTGGTTTCGGGCTTAGTTGCGGGTGGGCGAATTCTACTCCGTATCACCTACAGACTTATGATTAGTCCCGAACCCGAACTGAGAATGAATGACAACACGATTTCACAGTAACTGTCAAATCGTGTTATCATTAGTTCTCAGTGGTTAGGTGATACGAAGTAGAAAATGCCCGCCCGCAACTGAGCCCGAAACTACGGATTTCGTTAGAGAGTAGCCCCCCTGAATCTCGTCCGTATTTAGGAAACTACCTTCCCAGTACGTAAAGCTTGTTGGTCTTGACTATCATTTGTAGATCTTTTAAATTAAGGGTTATCTGAAGCCAGAAAATCGGACATCAGTCTTAGCCAGTAACTAGATTGTGGACTTTCGATAGGCAGTCTTGGCTTTATGTCGAATACTGGTATTCAGTTTCAGCCAGAGAGATTCGAAGCCAACCCTAACATAGTTGGGGAGGGGTTAAGCAGGCTGCCTGATGGAGACCAGTACCTAGCTGTAAGAAATTGAGGCTTGAGGTTCATGACCTTATGTTTTAAAGGTCAATGTCACGGATTGATAATAATTGTAAATATCGAAAGGATCTAAGAATAAACGTTGACATCAGAGTAAAACAAATCCTGAGCAGAGTAGGTATCTACAAATAGTTTTTGTAAAGTTTTTTGAATTCAATGCATTTAATTGACTAAACAACGAACTAACGAAGTCGTATATTTTTTTAATCTGTAAACATATATTTGTTTTTTTTTTTAACTTTGCCCCACACTAGGAATTCCTCCTGTATCGTGGGTGCGTTATATACAGGTACTAGCTATTGTCCGCGACTTCGTACGCGCATATCCTATTTTTTCCCGTATCCCGTTTTTTCCCGTTCCAAAAAACTATCCTATCTTTTAAGTTGGATCAAATAACAGATAGTTACAAAGTTTCATCAAAATCGGTTCAGTAGTTTAGGAGTCCATTGAGGACAAACATTGTGACACGAGATTTATATATACTAATTATTAAGATATATTATGTACAGGTAATCTAAAGTGAGTAAATAACTGTTTAATAAGTAAATTGTTTAATACTAACTTAACTAACAGTAAAATTGTCTTTCTTCACTATATCACCTGTTTCATTTATTATAATTGACCCATAATGACTAGCTCGATTAGTTAATTTTATCACTATGATGTTAAATTAAATAAAAATTAATTACATGAACCTGTTAAAACTCGATTAGTTTAAGTACTGGAAACTTTACTCAGCTACCACTTAAAAAACTTAAGTGAAATGGAAAAAACATGTTTTAAAAGTGTAGGTAGGACGCAGATTTTATTATATCTTCAAAAATTTGATGAATAAAAATTCGCAAGAATTGTATTCGCACACACAATGCTCCGCATTTACATAAAACGTTTTTATCAAATTTTTTCCTCAAAGCAAACCGTATGTGCACTTAAAACTTTTAATAACAAAAAAAAAACAACAACTTACGTCCATTTACGAAGCAGGCGCACGCGGCGAAAACGGCAAAAAATATTAAATTCATTTTTAATTTAATTTGAGAATATCACAGCATCATACACAAACACTACAACCCGTCCGAGCCGGTCCGTGGTCAAACCAACTGTGATCGGACAGACCAAAGCCCAATATGTTTTACCCGACTGACAATCTCGCACGGTCATCGAATCGCGACAGCTATCCAAGCAATTCTAACCTCTATGCCTTTTCAATAACTCCTGCTAATTGCTTGAGCTAAATCAGTCATGATGATGAACTTGTGCGTAGAACTGGTAAAGCTGTGACTTCATACTTGGAATGTCCCATGCCTATATTAGTGTTTATTTACGGTAGTGCCTTTATTATATGGATCGTTTTCGTTCATTTGTAACTATCGTATTTAGGGTGCGTAAATTATCAGTGACCCATTATACCTTGTCCATCAAGTTAATCACTTATTAATTAGGGTTCCGAACTTCTACATGAAAAAACGGAACCCTTATAGGATCACTCGAATGTCTGTCTGACAGCCGATTTGCTTAGAATCTACTAGACAGATTCAGTCATTAAAGAAAATAGTATAGTATCCTTATCTCCGAAACTAAAACAGAGAATACTTAGGTATTTACCTATAGATTACAGGCAAACTTATAAGAAGTCTATGATTATAAAGTAGCATGCCGTATGGTGTCGGTCGGTGCCTTATGGTACCGTAAAAGAATAATACCATCCCATCACTTCCCGTGGGTGTCGTAAGAGGCGACTAAGGGACTCGCCAGAGAATGGGCAGCAGCGTTCTCTGTAAAAATCAACATCATACACTGCGATCGCCAACCCGCCTGCCAAGCGTGGCGATTATGGCAAACCCACCCTTTTGGGGGAGGCCTATGTCCAGCAGTGGACGTCTTTCGGCTGAATGATGATGATGAAAGTAGCATGTTAAAAAAAATAGTTCGGAACCCTTTGCACGCGAGTCTGACTCGCACTTGACCAGTTTTCTTAGCAAGTCCTACTGACCTTTCAATGCAGCTAGTTGACGTTCTTTATGTTATTCTCTCCGTTAGTCTCTCTCAAAAAGAACAGCTCTTTTTATGAAAGAAGAAAGACAGAAAATCTGTTTATCCACATGAAAAGTATATCATTTCAGTGCAGTGGTTAGGAAAAGAGTGGTCGGCTAGTTTCACGTTCTTTCTGTATTTCTTTATCCTGCCTGCCTGTAGTTTTTGCTAATTTTTTATCGTCTTTCATGCATTTGCAGGTAAAATATTCACGCTTCAATGGATGTAGTGTGTCTACGTATAAAATGAAAGAAAAAATGTCTAAAGACAAATTATTATTTTTATAATAATAATAAAAAAGACAAGGTGTCAAAGTCAAAGTCAAAACGTTTATTCCAATTAAGCCATTAAACGGCAATTTTGAACGTCATTCACACTACAAAAAATATAAAATTCTTATGGAGAAGAATGGACAAGAATCTCCATAGTTACTCTTTTCAAATAAATCTTTTACAATATTTGGCATACAAAAATTTAGTTATATGTGAGGACCATGCACCTTGGGTATGCAGAGGTAGACTTATTTATTAATTTCTAAATAATTACATGATACTCACACATTTACAAATATTGGAATCACTAATTAACAGTGTGTGATTTAGCAGAAAAATACAAACACAAAAAGAAACAGAACATCTATAAAGTTAATACATAAAGCAACCAGTCTCATTTTGTGCACAACATTGATTGTCAAGCATGCTGGTCCTGCTCCATTATGGAGCAGGACCGGCATGCTTCCAAGCATTCTTATTCTGAATGTAATCTTCTAATTTGTAGTAAGCTTGTTTACAAAGTGTGCTTTTGATATACGTTTTAAATTGTCTTTCATTTAGTTCTAACATGTCACAAGGTATTTTATTGTAACATTTAACACAGTACCCCATGAAAGATGTGTGTACTTTAGCTAATCTATAAAATGCTTGATCTAATTTATCTTTATTTTTAGTATTAAAATTATGTCTATCACTAATTTAACTAAAATGATAGCGATTTTTCCGAACATACATAATATTCTCATATATGAATTGGCAAGGGACTGTCATAATATTAATCTTTTTAAAAAGTTCCCTTAGAGAATCGCGGCGACGCAGATTATAAAGGGCTCTGACAGCTCTCTTTTGTAAAATAAATATGTATTCAATGTCAGCAGCCCGACCCCACAACAAAATACCGTATGACATAATGCTGTGAAAGTAGCTAAAATAGACCAAACGTGCGGTTTCTACGTCTGTTAACTGTCTTATCTTCCTAACAGCATAAGCAGCTGAGCTTAGCCGCCCCGCTAGAGATGTTATATGAGGTCCCCATTGTAATTTCTCGTCTAAGGTGATTGCCAAGAAAACTGTCTGATTAATAAACTCCAGTTTTTCTCCATTCAATATGATGTCACATTCGCTACTTTTAATATTTGGCAAAGTAAATTTAATACATTTGGTTTTTTTTTCATTTAGTACCAAGTTGTTTGCCGTAACCAACGTTGCGGTGGACCGATGACCTGGTGAGCGTCGCAGGTAGCCGATGGATGCGAGACGCACAGGGCCGGTTGTTGTGGCGACGCTTAGGGGAGGCCTATGTCCAGCAGTGGACGTCTTTCGGCTGATATGATGATGATGAATTATAAAAAAACAGTAAACGCAAAAATTGCAAATTACATGTTCAAATGCATAACACTAATATGTTATACAAATGTATTAATCAAAGAAATTATCAATCGATGACACGGTTTGACCCGTGCCCCCATAATATCAACAGGCAAGTAATCGCAAAACCGTGTTCAGATATTAGATACACTGTTTTATTAATTACGTTAGAACTTCATTAAAGTAACTGAGCTGCTCCAGTAGGAGGGTAATGTTTGTTAGGGTTTCGTACCCAAAGGACAACGGGACCCTATTACTAAGATCCCGCTGTCCGTCCACCTGTCTGTCAGTGGGCTATATCTCATGAACCGTACTAGATCATCCTGACCGATTTCGGCCATGGCGACCAATCTTTACGGAGACTAGCCATCGTCGACACAGTGCACAAGTGTGTCCGCAAACACAGGTGCACCCCCTTTTCCTTCACTCTCACATTCCGATGGGTCGGTAACCCGACACTACCGGAGAGAGATCTGGCGCAGGGGGGCTACTCCCTAAGCCATTCTCCTCCGTATCACCTATGGACTAACGATAAGACCCGAACTCGATCTTAGAATAAATGACAACACGATTTGACAGTAACTGTCAAATCGTGTTATCATTCACTTTTAGTGGTTAGGTGATACGGAGTAGAACACGCCCGCAACTAAGCCCGACACTACGGACTTCGGGCTTCGAGAGTAGCCCCCCAGAACCGCTGGTCCGCTGGTGGAGGAACTCAGTATATGGGTCGTCATATGGGTCGACGACGCGGATGCGAGTTGTGCACACGAACAAATTATGTTTCGACCCATATGCGGTGAGCGATTCTTTTGGTTCTTGGAGGTATGTCTTTGTTAAGAACCAATAAAATCAGTTCATTTACCTAGCCTCGCTCAGCGCAAGCGATACTATTGGTACTAGCTTTTCCCGCGACTTCGTATGCGCATATCTCTTTTTAGGGTTCCGTACCCAAAGGGTAACCAACGGAACCCTATTGCTAAGCCTCCGCTGTCCGTCCGCCCGTCCATTCGACCACCTGTCTGTCAGCGGGCTGTATCTCAAGAACCGTAATAGGTAGACAGTTGAATTTTTTACAGATTGTGTATTTCTATTGCCGCTATAACAACAAATAATAAAAAATAAGGTTTATGGTACGGAGCCCTTCGTGTGCGAGTCCGACCCGCACTTGGCTGGTTTTTTTGTTCCCGTACCTATAGCCTACAGTTTTCCTCATGAATATGGCTATATCATACAAAAAGAATTTTCCAAATCTGACTGGTAGTTCTAGAGATTTGCGGCTTCAACCAAACAAACAAACAATAGAATCGCGTCATTTACCTAGCATCGATCAGCGCTAGCAATGCTTTTGGTTCTTGGAGGTATGTCTTTGTTAAAAACCAATAGAATCGGTTCATTTACCTAGCCTCGCTCAGCGCAAGCGATACTATTGGTTCATGGAGGTATGTCTTTGTTAAGAACTAATAAAATCGCGTCATTTACCTAGCCTCGCTCAGCGCAAGCGATTCTTTTGGTTTTTGGAGGTATGTCTTTGTTAAAAACCAATAGAATCGGTTCATTTACCTAGCCTCGCTCAGCGCAAGCGATACTATTGGTTCTTGGAGGTATGTCTTTGTTAAGAACTAATAAAATCGCGTCATTTACCTAGCCTCGCTCAGCGCAAGCGATTCTTTTGGTTTTTGGAGGTATGTCTTTGTTAAAAACCAATAGAATCGGTTCATTTACCTAGCCTCGCTCAGCGCAAGCGATACTATTGGTTCTTGGAGGTATGTCTTTGTTAAGAACTAATAAAATCGCGTCATTTACCTAGCCTCGCTCAGCGCAAGCGATTCTTTTGGTTCTTGGAGGTATGTCTTTGTTAAAAACCAATAGAATCGGTTCATTTACCTAGCCTCGCTCAGCGCAAGCGATACTATTGGTTCTTGGAGGTATGTCTTTGTTAAGAACTAATAAAATCGCGTCATTTACCTAGCCTCGCTCAGCGCAAGCGATTCTTTTGGTTTTTGGAGGTATGTCTTTGTTAAAAACCAATAGAATCGGTTCATTTACCTAGCCTCGCTCAGCGCAAGCGATACTATTGGTTCTTGGAGGTATGTCTTTGTTAAGAACTAATAAAATCGCGTCATTTACCTAGCCTCGCTCAGCGCAAGCGATTCTTTTGGTTTTTGGAGGTATGTCTTTGTTAAAAACCAATAGAATCGGTTCATTTACCTAGCCTCGCTCAGCGCAAGCGATACTATTGGTTCTTGGAGGTATGTCTTTGTTAAGAACTAATAAAATCGCGTCATTTACCTAGCCTCGCTCAGCGCAAGCGATTCTTTTGGTTTTTGGAGGTATGTCTTTGTTAAAAACCAATAGAATCGGTTCATTTACCTAGCCTCGCTCAGCGCAAGCGATACTATTGGTTCTTGGAGGTATGTCTTTGTTAAGAACTAATAAAATCGCGTCATTTACCTAGCCTCGCTCAGCGCAAGCGATTCTTTTGGTTTTTGGAGGTATGTCTTTGTTAAAAACCAATAGAATCGGTTCATTTACCTAGCCTCGCTCAGCGCAAGCGATACTATTGGTTCTTGGAGGTATGTCTTTGTTAAGAACTAATAAAATCGCGTCATTTACCTAGCCTCGCTCAGCGCAAGCGATTCTTTTGGTTTTTGGAGGTATGTCTTTGTTAAAAACCAATAGAATCGGTTCATTTACCTAGCCTCGCTCAGCGCAAGCGATACTATTGGTTCTTGGAGGTATGTCTTTGTTAAGAACTAATAAAATCGCGTCATTTACCTAGCCTCGCTCAGCGCAAGCGATTCTTTTGGTTTTTGGAGGTATGTCTTTGTTAAAAACCAATAGAATCGGTTCATTTACCTAGCCTCGCTCAGCGCAAGCGATACTATTGGTTCTTGGAGGTATGTCTTTGTTAAGAACTAATAAAATCGCGTCATTTACCTAGCCTCGCTCAGCGCAAGCGATTCTTTTGGTTTTTGGAGGTATGTCTTTGTTAAAAACCAATAGAATCGGTTCATTTACCTAGCCTCGCTCAGCGCAAGCGATACTATTGGTTCTTGGAGGTATGTCTTTGTTAAGAACTAATAAAATCGCGTCATTTACCTAGCCTCGCTCAGCGCAAGCGATTCTTTTGGTTTTTGGAGGTATGTCTTTGTTAAAAACCAATAGAATCGGTTCATTTACCTAGCCTCGCTCAGCGCAAGCGATACTATTGGTTCTTGGAGGTATGTCTTTGTTAAGAACTAATAAAATCGCGTCATTTACCTAGCCTCGCTCAGCGCAAGCGATTCTTTTGGTTTTTGGAGGTATGTCTTTGTTAAAAACCAATAGAATCGGTTCATTTACCTAGCCTCGCTCAGCGCAAGCGATACTATTGGTTCTTGGAGGTATGTCTTTGTTAAGAACTAATAAAATCGCGTCATTTACCTAGCCTCGCTCAGCGCAAGCGATTCTTTTGGTTTTTGGAGGTATGTCTTTGTTAAAAACCAATAGAATCGGTTCATTTACCTAGCCTCGCTCAGCGCAAGCGATACTATTGGTTCTTGGAGGTATGTCTTTGTTAAGAACTAATAAAATCGCGTCATTTACCTAGCCTCGCTCAGCGCAAGCGATTCTTTTGGTTTTTGGAGGTATGTCTTTGTTAAAAACCAATAGAATCGGTTCATTTACCTAGCCTCGCTCAGCGCAAGCGATACTATTGGTTCTTGGAGGTATGTCTTTGTTAAGAACTAATAAAATCGCGTCATTTACCTAGCCTCGCTCAGCGCAAGCGATTCTTTTGGTTTTTGGAGGTATGTCTTTGTTAAAAACCAATAGAATCGGTTCATTTACCTAGCCTCGCTCAGCGCAAGCGATACTATTGGTTCTTGGAGGTATGTCTTTGTTAAGAACTAATAAAATCGCGTCATTTACCTAGCCTCGCTCAGCGCAAGCGATTCTTTTGGTTTTTGGAGGTATGTCTTTGTTAAAAACCAATAGAATCGGTTCATTTACCTAGCCTCGCTCAGCGCAAGCGATACTATTGGTTCTTGGAGGTATGTCTTTGTTAAGAACTAATAAAATCGCGTCATTTACCTAGCCTCGCTCAGCGCAAGCGATTCTTTTGGTTCTTGGAGGTATGTCTTTGTTAAGAACCAATAGAAACGCTTCATTTACTTAGCCTCGCTCAGAGCGATTCTTTTGGTTCTTGGAGGGATGTCTTTGTTAAGAACTTAATAGAATCAGTTCATTTACCTAGCCTCGCTCAGCGCAAGCGATACTATTGGTATTTAACAAACACATCCGTCGCTACGCATCCTCGCACATCTCTGGTGTAAACGCAGTCCTAGCAGTAAACACATCTCCAGCTCGCTTCTTAGTTAATCATGATTATTGATTAATAATGACCATTTCCATATTTTCCATAAACGTTACCTATAGCTATCTTTTAAGAAGAATATGTAATGACTATGAATTTCTGTTTAATTTGCAACCATTAAGTGCATTTTCCCTTTTGACTAACTAATAATTTATACCTATATCTGTCATGATTATACGTAGCCCGCGCAACTTCGTTTGCGTCGCATTTTTCATCAATGCTCCGTTCTTTTTGGTAGTTGCGTGATGATGTATAGCTTATAGCCTTCCTCGATAAATGGACTATCCAACACTAGAAGAGTTTTTCAATTCGAACCAGTAGTTCCTGAGATTAGCGCGTTCAACCAAACAAAGAAACTCTTCAGCTTTATAATATTACTATTACCAGCTTTTCCCGCGACTTCGTTTGCGCATATCTCTTTTTAGGGTTCCGTACCCAAATGGTAACCAATAGAACCAAACGGAACCGTATTACTAAGCCTCCGCTTTCCGTCCATTCGTCCATCTGTCTGTCAGCGGGCTGTATCTCAAGAACCGTAATAGGTAGACAGTTGAATTTACAATAATACAATAAAATTTACAGATTGTGTATTTCTATTGCCGCAATAACATTAAATAATAAAAAATAAGGTTTATGGTACGGAGCCCTTCGTGTGCGAGTCCGACTCGCATTTGGCTGGTTTTTCTTGTTCCCGTACCTATAGCCTACAGTTTTCCTCATGAATATGGCTATAATATACAAAAAAAAAATTTCAAATCTGACTGGTAGTTCTAGAGATTAGCGGCTTCAACCAAACAAACAAACAAATACTTCAGCTTTTTAATAGTAAGTGTAGATTGTTGCTATACTTTGTGAGTACAACTTGTTAAGACTGTTGTTGGTTAATTCAATCAAAAAAGTAGTATTCCCATATTGGTGAATCATTTACTTCGGTTGGTCCGATGAAAATTTATCTGTAGTTTGGCCTTTGTACCTTGGTAAGGTTTTTACCCTTTATAATACTTACAAAGAAACCTAAAATTGGATTGCCTGACGACCACTTATTATACACATTATGTGACTCATTCAATAATTATATATTTTTCTGTTTACGTCAGCCCAGTGCCGTAAATAGGGCGGTGCCACCGGTGCCCAGGCACAGGGCGTAGACTCTGGGGGGCGCAAGAATGGCTAGACCAGGCAGGACTATTATTTTTTCGGTTTGTTCCTGATAAGTTCCCGCTGCGCCTCTATGCTGCCCGGTGCTCCATTCCAACAAATACGTACCTAAATACCAGTATCATCAAAAACGTCTGTTAAATTAGACATAAAATCGCGTAAAAATAATTTACAGTTTACTGAAATTTTGCAGGATGTTATTTTATTATTAATAGAAGTATGAAGACCAAAGTGGCCCAAAAATTAAATCTTAACCATTAGGGTGGGCAACGCATTTGCACTTGAGTGAGACACAGTGAGTAGTATAATAAGCGACGGGTCCACTCGTTTGCTTGTTTGTGCACATCAGTTGTAGTTCTTTAATTGATTTTTCTTCCAAAATATTAGGTAATTAGTCCACCAAAACTAAGGATGAAATATGTTGCTCTAGCTAGGGTACCTATAATATCTAAAAAAACAAGGGCGCAGTTATAGAAGCTCGCATAGGGCGCAGAAAAGGCTATTTACGGCACTGCGTCAGTCTAGGCTGGACGATGGCCGTTGGCGAAGATGTGACGCATTATTTTCCCAATATGTACGAGCCACTAGTTTTGTTACTTTTTTTTGGTATGCGTCATGTTTGGCAAATAAACGCTTTTTCCTTCTTTTTCGCTAATGACTGATGAAGGAAAACATGGCTTTAAGTCTGAAATCACCATCACTTATTGAGCAAAATGCGAGATCAATACGTGCTCTTGCGTTTAATGAAAACAGAGGTAATTATTGGCCATGTCGGGATTCTTTAAACTTATTGTAGGAACAGGGGGGGTACTATGACGTGCTAATGCAATATCTCATTATACTCATCATTATGAACAACTTTTACTAGGGGACCAACGGTATCAAAAAAAAACCACCGGTAGCACTCCGGGAGTGCCGGCAGAAGTGAAAACATGTAAATAATACATCCTTACTGTCGCGGTCACATCATAGACAAACCACCGACAGCAAAATAAACAAAAAGACACTGACGTGTGGCCGCGACAGCGACTGTCAGTGACAGATGTCAATCTTGACACAGTTCCTGACATAAACAAAACGAACCATAAAAACAACAAAAAATAACGTTGTGTTTAATTATAAGTACAAAAATACTATCATTTATGAGGTAGAATACAATGTTTATTTATTGCGCTATCGTACACAAATATGACAATTTACATGTTATTATTCATAATATTATATCGTTATTTATTTATATATTACATTAATTTTTATCTCTTAGAAAAATCAACTTTCATCCATAATTTTGTAATTCCGTAATTTCGTATCCTTGGATACGCGTGGCACGCTGTACATAAACACAGACGGACATTCGCGCAAGCGCCCTGTGCCGCCTAAGCGAAGCAGCACACTCAGGCACGGTAGAAAGAGTGGGAGATACTAGTTCCTCTCCCTTCCCCTCGATCTTACGCTTTTTCGCATCACGTGACCCTGACGCGAGCCGTCTTACGCTTTTTGCGATTAGGTCACGTGACCCTGACGCGAGTTTAAGATTTTATACCCATTACAGAAAAAGTGCTCAACGCCGCTAAAGAAGTTTTCACTTCAAAAACTGTTATTCAGTACATTTTGTCTCGTTACGCGCTCATAAAAGTTTGGCGCGGTCGATTTTCTTTTCGCGGTTTCAGTGCAGGCTGGAGTGCTATTCCGAGGTGAGTATCAAATTCGTATAAACATAAGACCTTTATGTTTACACTAATATTATAAAGAGGAAAGATTTGTTTGTTTGTTTGAAATGAATAGGCTCCGAAACTACTGGATCGATTTGTAAAATTCTTTCAGCAATTTTTGTTTCCATGGAAGATGGGTAGGCCTTTAGTGTGGGACGCTACTTGTGTCGATACTCTTGCGCCATCCCATCTTCCTAGCTCGTCGTGCTGTGCTGGTACTGCCGCTGCGGCTGCTGAGAACCTCAAGCGGCGGAAATATAATAACCTTGTTGGCAATTATATTTTTGAGCCGTTTGGGGTTGAAACTCTTGGACCGTGGGGTCCGAGTGCTCATGCCTTATTTAAAGATCTTTCTAAACGCTTAGTTGACACTTCGCGTGACCCAAGGGCTGGCTTTTACCTCGGACAGAGGATAAGCATTGCCATACAACGTGGCAATGCCGCCAGTCTTTTGGGCTCACTTCCGGTGGACACCGATGCGGACGAATTTTTTGACGCCTTATCTTAGTTAGGATATTTTATTTTAAGTGTATATATTTAGTACTTTAATGCTGTACCTAGTGAATTTCTAAAATAAATATTCAAAATTTTTCAGCAATGGATAGCTACATTATCAGGGAGTAACATAGGCTATATTTTATCCCCGTGCTCCCACGGGAACGGGAACTACGCGCGTGAAACGGCGTGACGTCCACTAGTATGTCATAAAGCTAACTTTGTGAGATTTGTCACTCAGGTGAAGCTCGATATCGAAATAATTATTTACAGAATAGACTAACTGGTCGCATAGTGAAAGTTGTTCATAATCAGGTGAACAATGACTCGTTTTCAGGTATTGCGTTTATTCTGTTAGACGTTTTGTCAATGATAGTATGTCAGTTAGTTATTGGACTGATTTCTCTTAGTGTTAGAGTGACTTCAGTACCGCCACTCGTGGTTTCTTTTCAGAGGAAACGCGGGCGGGGAGAGACTTTAATAATAAAAAAAAAATGTGTTTATTATCTTAAATCTTTACAATTAATTTGCCGGGGCTTCCCAGAAAGTAATCCGAAGATACTTGTGATGGGATAAACCTTGCTCTTCCTCGATTAGTTAACAATTGTATCGTTGTGCTAATTAGATAGAAGTTACTCATTTTTTATAAAACTATTAAAAAGAAAAATAAAAATCATGTTTATGGCAGTGTGTGTAAACTAGTGTGTTTTGTATAAATGTGTGTTTATACGTGTGTTTATGAATGTGTAAATTGTATGTAAAAAGTCATAATTCGAGGTTTGACTCTCGCCTGTTTACTCCTCCAATATTGGACCGATTTAAAAGATATTTCTTAAACTGAATAAGAAGGATATATACTGTGTCCCTGTGTACTATGTTTTCCTTTTTGATGATAAATTAACCGTATAAGCACTAGAACCCTCAAAAAATGCTCAAAATTGTCCGATAAACCGCTGTCAGCAGAGCCCTAGTGTACTAATTTGGCAACTATTAATAAAAACTGGCCAAGTGCGAGTCGGACTCGCGTGCAAAGGGTTCCGCGCGAATTTTTTTTTTTAACATGCTATTCTAACACTACAGACTTCTAATAGGTTTTCCTGTTATCTTTAGGTGAAGATCTATTACCTCCATTTTTTTTCAAAATTTTAGGCTCAGTAGTTTCGGAGATAAGGGGCGGGAATGGTAATTTTTCGTCTAATTTCTTAAATAACTTCTAAATCATTTATTTTAAAATTATGAAAAAAATATAATGTAAACCCGCACAGTAAGCCCTTTCATTTGATAAGTCACACGATATTGTTCAAAACACTTTTTTTTTAATTTTCTAGTTTGATCCCCAAAAGTGACCCCCATACTAAAAATTTAATAATTTACGTAACGCGTCCGTGTTTGGGTCATAGAAATCCATCTGTGTACCAAATTTCAACAGAATCGGTCCAGTGGATCCGGAGAAAACTGGCTGTGACAGACGGACAGACAGACAGACAGACACACACCCGAGTGATCCTATAAGGCTTCATTTTTTTTTCGGAACCCTAAAAAAGAAGAACATATAGTTTACATCCTTCTTATTCAGTTTGTGAAATATCTTTTAAATCAATCCAATATTGGAGGAGGAAACATTCGAGAGCCAAACCTCGAATTATGAATTTTTACATACAAAGTTTCTCCGCCCGCTTTTCTTCTTAATGCACCTCCAGTGTAAGTTGTAGGCTTGTAGTTATTATTCGATTACTTCACGATATTTGTACTACCAGCATAACGCAATGTAACTGTAAATAATTTGATTTTCTGTACCAATGAAACCGTTGCCGCGTTGTGTTGTCGCTCATATACTGACAACTTCGCCAATTTGACGATAATTATGTTCCTACACAAGTTCAACTATATGTATTTAGTTAGCCTGTACTGTTACTCTGCTGGGCAAAGGCCGCCCTCCATTCGTTCCAGCTTTCTCGATTTTGTGCTTCTTCTTTCCAATTCTTAATGAAGCCATACAGGTCGTTCCGTCATCTCCTTTCGCGGTTTGCCGCGGCCCCGTATTGCTATTTCAGGGAGGCAATCCTGTGTTTTGCGGGCCTAGAGCCTGTCCGGCAGACATGTCCTGCCCAGTCCCATTTGTCCCATCCCCACCCGATTATTGGAAATGCAAAATACTTTGATATGTACTTTATATTTACCTAACTGCAGTACAGGACTAAATCCAAATACGTATGTACTTTATATAATCTGCTAACGGGAAAAGAAGCTTTAGGAAAATAACATCAAACATAAGAAAATGTCTGAACTTAAATAATGTTGTAAAATATTATTGTATTAAAGTATTGTTGTCCCCACATAGTAGGACAAATTATTAATAACTTAAATATGAATCATTTTACATGGTCTGGATTCAACTGTAAACAAAATTCAGCTACCACTTTATACACAAATACTTGCAATTAGTGTTTAGTCCACACAATATTTCTACACTAGTTGACCCGCGCAACTTCGTCTGCTCCGCTCCTATTGGTCTTAGCGTGATGTTGTATAGCCTATAGCCTTCCTCGATAAATGGGCTATCTAACACAGAAATAATTTTTCAAATCGGACCAGTAGTTTCTGAGATTAGCTGAACGCGCTAATCTTAGTTGCTTAGTTGCGGGCGTATTCTACTCCGTATAACCTAACTACTAAGAATTTTTAATGACAACACGATTTGATAGTTATTCTCAAACCGTGTTGTCATTCATTCTTAGTTCGGGACTAATCGTAAGTCTTTAGGTGACACGGAGTAGATACCCACGCAACTAAGCCCGAAAGTATGGACTTCGGGCTTAGAGAGTAGCCCCCCAGATACCTACTTAATCATAAACAACCTAATAGGTACGTGGTAGTAAGAAGAAATTATAATCCAACCCATTATAATTTCAAAACAGACCGCAAAATACGTCATGCGGTCAGTTTACAAATACTCGTATATACGCAATAATAAGAATGTTTTGATATTTTAATGTAAGGCTGTGCGATGCGTAAACCCATTAATTAACATAAGTATTTTATGATGAATGTTATGATGGTTAAAACAAGAAATATTTCAAAATTCACGCTATTAGCAGTATCATTACACCAAACTAGTTATTTTTCGTAGTAGTTTTTTACTTGTAGTTTTATTTAAAAAATATTTACAAGAAAACGTGTCTCAAAAATAATAAAATAATTTTTTTATGTGTTGTTTTATTTCAAAGTTCACGCAGGTACGCGTGTACTTAACAAGTGTCAATAAAAACGAAAGCGTTTTGAGTAAATGGACATAGTTATGGCCGTAGAAAGAACATATTGTTCTTTCTACAGCCATAACTATGTATGGTTTTAGTTCTTTCAGTAATTTCAAAGTGTTAAAGATACCGCTGTCAGCGATAATACTGCCATTAAAATAAGTTTTCTTGTAAAACAGTTGCGAACCAGTTTTGATGTAAAATAAAGTATTTTCTATTTAATTATCAAGTAGTCAAGCATGTGCTGCCGCCTTATTGTAAGGTATTATTAAGCTTTTTAACCGACTTCTAAAAAAGAAGGAGGTTCTCAATTCGACCGCGTATATATATTTCTTTTTTATGTGTGTTCGCGGATAACTTCGTCGTTTATGAACCGATTTCGATGAATCTTTTTAATATGAACGGGTATGCTGCCGAGATGGTCCCATTGCCACCACGTCAGGATATGATAATGGAAACCCTGAGAAATCGAGGGCAACTCTCGAAAATTGTAGGCACGCATCTGGTGAAAACTTGATATTCGTGTGTATATCGGGTGATACTACAAAACAATGAATGTTTGGATCAGACCTGATGATGGAGACGACAGAGAGTTAAGGGAACTCCACATCGGTGTTTGCTGGGGAGTTTGTTGGCCACTTCTTCTCCACAGCTAAAACACTAGGAAGTGGTGACGGGCGGGCGTTTTGGGGGACTGGCTATTTGTAAACGTTGACGTTCAAAAAGTGCTGGTACTCAGCCTAATTTGAATAAATGACTTTTGATTTTGATTTTGGTATGTAGGAACTACCAAGTGTTTGGGCTTATTTCATTTGTATTGACGAGACCTTTACACCGAAAGTACTAAGTAAGTTTTATTTTCATAACGTAACATTACGCACGTACGTACGCTGTGAATGGGTGGGTACGCAGGTACCACTAAAAAGGGAAAAATAAAAAACTTGTAACTGAACGTATGGATGCATTGTGTTAATGGAGATGTATGACTGGAAAGAGTAAGAAGTCAACTGTATGCTATTACAACTTTAGAGGCACAGAGAGTAAAGTCCCGCAAACCTCCATTAAAAAGGGAGGGTCCTCCGACCGGCCGGTTGTTGTGTCCGGTGGGCAACTGCCCCTTAGTTGATATTCGGACTGTTGTGTATGTTTAAATCGCACGGAGAACCCTGATACCGCAATGTTGGATTTCGTTAGTAGGTCGCTGCTGGCGGGATAGATGGCGTTGTGGTTTTGTGTGTTGATCAAAAATGCCTTCATAATCCGACTCTGAACACTGGACAGTAAGCGCCATTGTCACCTTTCTGGCTTATTAATATTTTTCTTGTCGGATACGATAGTAGATGGTGTCCACATGGTGTCGTCTTGTCCCTTAAAAGGTGTCGAGTTGGTTAAAGTTTTTACAACAACGAACTTGTTGGGCTCATTTGAGTTGCACACCAGGTACATGTATGCAGCTTCTGTAAAGTTGATACAACTGCATCGAGACTGCCAACGATTTGGCAGTCGGCTCGTAAGAGCCAAATCTACCGAAGTCGTTAGCGTGTGGTTGGCCACAAGCCGACTGCAAGTGCATTATTCTACTTCGTGTTATGGCAGTGAGGACAGAATAAGAGGTCGAGCATAGTTGGCAACTCGACTCTTCACACGCAACCTCCTGTCGTTATATCGAGGCGACGTTGGAGATACCAAGACCTACTTGGGTTCTGAGGCGGTTCTAGGACTTCCATGTGGGCTACGGAAGGTTAGAGCCTGCGGGAAGATGCTAGCTTGCTGATGAATTAAAGTTAGTGGGTATGGGAAAAGTGCACTGCTACAGTTTCTTCAAAATTTTACCCGAACTGCAATTTTGCAGTTGAGTTGCAGTTTAAATGCTGCCCGTCCATTCAACCTTTGCAACAGTTTGACAAATAATTTTATAAACAAACTTTTTCCTTGTTACAGGTGCTACGAAGGAGATCGGCACCGCTTTGACGCGCGTCTGCTTACGTCACAGAGCCATCGAGACCAGGATGAAGACGTTTATAAGGTAAACTTAAGGCTTGTATACATGCCAATGACCTTGTGCAAACAAACGGAGCTAACTACTTCTCTACGCGCCACTCCGCTACCCGCATTTTCATTAAAAAAGTAACACAACCAAATTATTTTCGTTTGTATTGCAAAGCAGTAGATATTTTTTTTTCGACTTTTGTTAAAAAACGATTGAGTAAAATGGTTTAATCTCAACGATTTGGAGGTGATTTTGTGTTTTTTTTTTCTTATTATGTGATACCGATACATAAAATCTGGCTAATTTACGTATCATATCATGTAGATACCTATTTTTTCAGATATAATTTCTCAGTAAATGCCGACGAAAAGTTGCTTCATCT
This sequence comes from Lacanobia wlatinum, assembly GCA_947578705.1. NCBI lineage: Eukaryota > Metazoa > Arthropoda > Insecta > Lepidoptera > Noctuidae > Lacanobia > Lacanobia wlatinum. The sequence goes on along the minus strand of OX388046.1, from coordinate 17,550,242 downwards.
GAATCAAATCAAATCAATCATTTATTTGCTTATAATGTAGGTATACATATAGGTTGGAAAGTTTGTAAATGGTCCCGATAAATTTTGCCTTACGGCATGCAAAATATTGGAATTGTATTTAATAATAATAATATAACCAATACAATTATTAACTACTCGCGAACTTAATAGGTCTGCACGCTGTTTTTAAGCATTTCTCGAGAGAGCAGTCTTAATATTCTTAGCACTTACACTCTGATATTCCCCGAAGTGAGAGAAAGTCTGGAGTGTTACGAGAGCCCGCAGTTCTAAAAATTATGCTGCATATTCTGCCACCGCCTGGCTACCTGACACATCTTATTGGAAAAGTACCCTTATTGTTGGAAATAACAGAGGATATTCTTTATCTTGATTTAATCTTACAAATACGCCAAAAGCGTATCCGATTGTTATCTCTTAAAAACTAGCATCTGTTTAAGCTTCGCCACGTTCTGGTAAAAAAGGGAAAAATAAATTTTAATGACGCGGACGTCTGGAATTTTGAAATAAAATAATTAGAGGTGTCCTCCTAGTTAGTTATCAATATTTGACTTGTTGTGACGTCTTCAATCAGACTTCCCCATAAGTCATCAGATCAATCATTAACTCCCATCTAGCCATATCATCTTCAGTTAAATTCTTCTTCTTTAGGTGTAGCTGGGACATTGTTTGCTATAGGTATTGCCTGGGTCCACAGTCCCAAGTTATTGTTAGACCTACAATAATTCTACTACGTAATGAATCTAAGATCTAAGTACGCATTGACGCGTCACTCAACCTACGTCTTTAAAACGGTATGCTATCGTTATTCAAATGACGTCAAAGTTTAGCAGATTTTTCTTTCACCGCGTCTTTACTTTTGATAAAAATCAAAGTTTGTCACTCTGCACTCTACCTGTACCCTTACCAAATCTAGAACAAAATAAATAATACCTGCCATGTGCAAGTCAGATTATCACATGGAAGGCTGGCTATGACATGACTTAGCCGTTTTGTTGTTTTTAGTTTTATTTTTCTACTAGTTGACCCGCGCAACTTCGTCTGCTCCGCTCCTGTTGGTCTTAGCGTCATCATGTCTCGATAAATGAGCTATCTTACACTGAAAGAATTTTTCAAATCGGACCAGTAGTTCCTGATATTAGCGCGGTCAAGCAAACAAACAAACAAACTCTTCAGCTTTATATGTTAGTATATAGATTTAGTATTAAATTAACATCAATAATAGTTACTATTTTGTGCGTCTTTTCTGGCAGAGACAGAAAATATATCTGTGGAAGGAATTTTCCTGGTCAGGAAAATTCGTTCCACAGATATATTTTCTGTAAGTTGTCATAAATCCTCGTTTAGGTATGGGGAAAACATAACGCTTATTGAAAACCGGTACCTACCGTAACCGATTCGAGACTTGCAAGTTTTACCGGTTCGCTATATTTTCCTGTAGCACGAGTTCGCTTATCGACAATGCAAAGAGTTTTTCTTTAATAATAGGTTTCGACTTTAGATGTTAGAAAACACGATATATACTAATCTATATCCGTACTTACTAATATTATAAAGCTAAAGAGTTTGTCTGTTTGGTTGAATGCACTAATCTCCTGAGATTACTGATTTTATTTAGAACTACTGATTAAAACTACAAGAACTACTGAAAATTGTTTTAGTGTTGGATAGCCCATTTATCAGGGAAAGCTATAGGCTATATAACATTATGCTGCGACCAATAGGAGTAGATAATTAATGAAAAATGTGACTCAGACGAAGTAGCGCGGGTCAGCTAGTAGGATGATATATGTATACCCAAGTTTTCATTTCTAGATTCTTCGACTAGGGGGGATTCCTTCATCAGCCTCGCACCATCATCAAAATCGAATTAAGAGGAGGTGTTAGCGTTGTCCCTTTCACTTACTCAATGCCGCTTATCAGACATCCTTGAACATTTGTTTTGATGAAAAAGTTTTGAGGCGAGTACAGAGTTTCTCGGTCCGGCTCGAGGAATCTTGTTGACGTTTTGCTCGTGAATGTCGATTGCCGAATTGACTTGATATATTATCAAGTACGCTGTATCTCTGCAATTGCTATATTTTGAAGTGCACTTTAATATCTCCGTGAGACACTCGCTCGTGTTCCTTAGATCATTTTAATGAATTTGCCTAAGGCTTTTTCACACTAACAACCACACCACACCGTCGCGACAAAAGGTGGTCAATGTGTGGTCGTGTGAATAGTGTCTTGCGGTTGTGTTGTGGTACTCACAGAAAAGGTAAAGGAACCTCTTTTGACTGTTCTGTGGTGGTACCTATAAAATGTTGTATGTGTTTGCGATGTGGCCGGCCGCTAGTTCGCGGTGGTTGCGACTTAGCTGGGACGTGGTCGATGTCACACACGCGGTCGATAACGACAGCAAATGTGATCCGTTTGAATTTAACTATTAATTTTCATACAAATTAGCGCCCGCCCTCGTGTTGTGGTACGTGTGAAACAAGCCTAAGCGTTATCTGTTTCACAAACAAAGCATCCAGATTCTCGAACTGCACAAGTGCACATACAAAAATAAACATCGCCTTTTCCTGTCTAATTGTGAACAACAATTAGATACCTCGCGTGTGTCGCATTATGCACTTAATAGACCACCTTGATGCGTATGGGTTTTTGAAGCTGCAGAAGAACAGGTTGAGGGTTTTCCTTCATTTAAGGATATGCAGAAGGTTATTTATAGCAGTTGTTGTACAGGAAAATGCGCGACGTGTACCTGTGATGTCTGGTGTCTTAAATAGAACGTATAAGAGGCTAGTTTTACCTGTTTTATAGTGTCGAAACAAACTCATCTGCAACAGTCGATTTCGAAATAGTCACACTATATTTGACGTAAGCAATGATATCATACGATTACTGATACACAGGTTACCTTGACCAGGTCCGTAGAGAGATATCCTTTTAAAATCTGTAGTAAGTTGCCAAATAAATCAATTATAGCCTCGGAAATATAAAAAAAAAAAAATATTTTTACCTCTTTTGTAATGAATATGTCTGAAACCAAAACATTCAAGAATTAGCAAGCAGCATTAGATGGGTACCTAAATATGTAGAATAAACTTTATTGTATACCAAAATAATAACACAACTCTTTTACACAAAAAAATCTATGGGTACAATAGCCGTTGGATGGACTGTAAGAATGTTACCTTTAAACTTTGGGTAAAGAAATTGTGCTGGAGTGGGGAAGCGTAATATTCGCAGGGTGGCTAAGTATATGTGAGTAGCTGAGGAGCGAGTTTAAGCGTCCGATTGGAGAAGTCTCTCTTATGTTTTTTTTATTTGTGTTGGGTTTGATCTTAACTCTAGTCTAGGTCAGAGATGACAGAGACAAGTCTACGATGGAGCCAGCTTACCCAGAAGGAGCCTGTTCACTCTAACTTTGAAGAGATTAGGGTTGTAAGCGTTTGGAAACACAGACGCAGGCAGAGAGTTCCACTCCTTTGCTGTGCGTATTATAAAAGACGTTTGGAAACGCTTAGTGCGATTAGGTGGAATAGCAACAAGGTCTATATTATGTCCGAAATTGGACTGTTAATGGCCTCAAAAAGTTAAAAAAAGAAAAAAAAAAGCGTGAAAGTTTAATTATTATCCTATTTCCAAATTAATTTATCATTAAAGTTGTTGCTGCCGATGATGATGATGGACCATTCTAACTTACATTTCGTCTTTCCAGCGCCCTAATGGACACATTAATAACGCCTCTATCGGAGCGCGCAGACGAATGGCGTCGCGGCGCCTGCTCAACAGGCGCTCTAAGCCGCGAACATGCTCGGGAATGCAAGCGTGCCCGAGCAGAACTCAGGCGTCGAGTCACTGAAGCACAAAGACATGCGAGGAAGGCGAGGAGAGCCCCGCCTGATGCTAAACGACGCGCTGACGTGTGCATGCAGGTAAGAGAGGAATACCAGTGGTTCCGATAGACGTTATGCTGGCCCTAACATGTTCATTTTGTAAAAAATACAATAATCTAGGTTTCTAAAGCCATAAGGAAAAGAAGAATGGGAAGAAGCTATGACTGGTAATGGTAGAAGATTATGGGTAGCTAAAGTCACGAGTCCAATGGTCAAGAGGATCCTGTTACCAAGCGACGCGCTGAAGTTTGCATGTAGATGAGAGATGGATAGATAAAATTGTATTCTAAATTGTTTGTACCCTGACACTCGTATGCACAACAGGACACAATATATAATAATAATAAAGATTTATTGCAGATAAAATCCATAGCTTGTTAGTAAAAGTCTTAACCTAATGTTAGTACAAAACATGCAAAATTAAAACAACTGACACCTACGTGTGCAGCCGTATCCAGTGTGCCAGCATGGGGCTGTCCCACTTATCACAAAATACACTCAGGATGCTGTGGGAGCTAGCACGTAATCTACTGAGAACAAAAGCGCACCTTTTCCGTATAATGGCATGAAAACCATCAACCCTGGCCTCGGTGAACATCCCAGAAGCGCTACAAAAACGTGGTAGACCCAACAGCATCCTGAATACATTGTTATACTGGACACGCAAGGCATTGTATGCCCTCAGCGTATACCATACAAGCGTGTAACATACAGCTTATATTTAAGTCGCAATTTTCGGGCGCCTGAAGAGTTTTTGAATCTTGTATTCGCAAAGCTACAAAATAGTGCATATTACATTTCTCGCTCGGCTGAAAGACGAAATGAGATGCGTGAATCTTCCGTTGACATCGTGAAGTATAGGTCTCCTTCCGGAAAACAAGTATTTATTGTTCTTGTTGCGAGACGGTAGCTGTTCTTCATCTAGCTAATACATGTCGCTCTTATAAGAACACTGATACAATTATTTCTCTGTAAAATGTCAGTCGCCGTCCCCATACAAAAATAAACTTGAGAGGTGTCAAGGGACACCCGAATGGAACGAAGTTCCTTTCGATTAATTAGTGAAGGAATTGTAATAGTTTTTTTTATAAGTTATTATAATTTTTTTTTTTATTATAAACAAATATAATGTAATATAAACATAATCAGTAGGTTTAATTTTAGTAGTAATTGGCTTGTCAAAATAACTGGCTTGCTTTCTATGAGAGAGAGAGAGAGACAGGCAGAGAAACACGCGCACGCCGCACGGCTTACAACTATAGCAAAAAGTGTCGTTACAACTTTTGGTCTTAATTTTTTCCGTCTAGCCCCCTTTCGCAACGCGCGATAAGGAACTTCATTCCAAAAATTCGTAGTATTCCGCGATCGTTGCGTTTATTTGTACGGCAAATACGAGTGCGTCGTCGCGCCTTTCAGTTTTGTCGAACAAATGAACGCGACAATCCTGCATTCGCGCGATAATCGCTTTAGGACGAAACCACACACGCATCTCACTATACCACGTCGTAGTAAATAGCCACAAATCAGTTTTTTTTATTTTATTATTGATTGGCATACGTTTTACTACTATCTCACCTGATGGTAAGCGATGATGCGGTCGAAGATGGAGCACGCTTGCCTAGAAGTAACCTATTCACTTTTGACTTGACTCTTGTTCAAACTAGAAGCTTCTCATCTTCCAGGATATACAAGAGCGCAAGCAGCAGCTGGAAGACATGGAGGAAAAGGCAGTGAAGGCCGCGCTCATCGAGGAACGAAGCCGCTTCTGTCACTTCGTGTCGCTGCTGAACCCCGTAGTGGTGAGTACTTAGAACTTACAACTGGGGTATGACGTGGAACAGTTTCACATATCGGTCAGTAGGGAAAATATGTTCTGGCAACATTCTTTCGAAGTATAGCATCTATTGGCATTATTTTACTGCCACTAAGAAAAAAGAGACCGTTACTCGGTATTGCACTTGTCGCTGGCGTAAATGGCGCTGTAATCGCGCGCAGCTAGACGCATTCGGAACTAAATTTACCATCACGCGGTGTCTTTATTTAATTACATGAAACCTTTCACGTAATTCGACTGATGATACAGCAGCCTACCCGGTTTTTAGTCAGTGACATTGACTATTGAAGGTACTTTTTTGTACGTCAGTCGTGGTAACACTTTAATCAAGTGCTGGTCTAGCCTATCTTCAATAAATTAAATGGTTCTAAATCATGTTTCCAGGAATCTGAAGTGGCAATGCTAGCGGAGGTTGGTCACTTACAAGAAGGCACCGAGCAGCTGATCAGACACACAGCCGAACCCAGGACATTACCCGCTGCCAGTTTACAGGTACAAGATTTCAGTGTTCGTTTACTATTTAGATACCTACATCATTTTTGCAGAATCACCGTCAGGATTTTTTTATTTTAAACCTTTACTATCTCACTGCTGGGCAAAGGTCTCGTTCATAGTTTTCCAACATTACTTACATTTTGCCATCTCCCGCCAATCCGTCAGGAACGAGTCTCAATTTTCACGTGAGTGTTCTTTGGCCTGCCTCGGCTACGAAGTCCGCCATGATCTAACACATCCTTACACACCGCGCACAAGCGACCGGCCACCTGGCCACAGGCAAGCATACGGACGCTACAGCCGGCAAGTTTTGCGTCGATGCTACGGCCGGCAAGCACAACTTTGCGTCGATGCTACGGCCGGCAAGCACAACTTTGCGTCGACGCTACGGCCGGCAAACACAACTTTACAGCGACACTACGGCCGGCAAGTACAACTTTGCGTCAACGCAAGGGCACCGTATGCCGTAGTCGATCTGTCTGTCTGCAAACGCTAGCCACATCGCAACTACTTGTTGCTGCGATGTTGTGTGGTGGTTCCAATTTTTTTACTTGTTATTCTCCACACCTTATTTGTTTATTTATACTTAAAGTCTCCAATGTTATCTTTCAGGTGATCTGCGACATAAAGTCGTGCTACTCGGGCTGGGCGGAGAGCGGCTCGGCGCCGCACTCGCCGTCCACATCGTCGCGCCTCGGCAGCCGCAAGTCCTCGCTCACCTCCATCTCCTCGCTCAACTCGCAGTGCTCCGACCAGCAGCACGGTAAGAACCGACATCATCAGCATCTGCCTAGCCCTCGTATCCTATAGAACAGAGAGCTTCGTCGCTCCTCGGCAGCCGCAAGTCCTCGCTCACCTCCATCTCCTCGCTCAACTCGCAGTGCTCCGACCAGCAGCACGGTAAGAACCGACATCATCAGCATCTGCCTAGCCCTCGTATCCTATAGAACAGAGAGCTTCGTCGCTCCTCGGCAGCCGCAAGTCCTCGCTCACCTCCATCTCCTCGCTCAACTCGCAGTGCTCCGACCAGCAGCACGGTAAGAACCGACATCATCAGCATCTGCCTAGCCCTCGTATCCTATAGAACAGAGAGCTTCGTCGCTCCTCGGCAGCCGCAAGTCCTCGCTCACCTCCATCTCCTCGCTCAACTCGCAGTGCTCCGACCAGCAGCACGGTAAGAACCGACATCATCAGCATCTGCCTAGCCCTCGTATCCTATAGAACAGAGAGCTTCGTCGCTCCTCGGCAGCCGCAAGTCCTCGCTCACCTCCATCTCCTCGCTCAACTCGCAGTGCTCCGACCAGCAGCACGGTAAGAACCGACATCATCAGCATCTGCCTAGCCCTCGTATCCTATAGAACAGAGAGCTTCGTCGCTCCTCGGCAGCCGCAAGTCCTCGCTCACCTCCATCTCCTCGCTCAACTCGCAGTGCTCCGACCAGCAGCACGGTAAGAACCGACATCATCAGCATCTGCCTAGCCCTCGTATCCTATAGAACAGAGAGCTTCGTCGCTCCTCGGCAGCCGCAAGTCCTCGCTCACCTCCATCTCCTCGCTCAACTCGCAGTGCTCCGACCAGCAGCACGGTAAGAACCGACATCATCAGCATCTGCCTAGCCCTCGTATCCTATAGAACAGAGAGCTTCGTCGCTCCTCGGCAGCCGCAAGTCCTCGCTCACCTCCATCTCCTCGCTCAACTCGCAGTGCTCCGACCAGCAGCACGGTAAGAACCGACATCATCAGCATCTGCCTAGCCCTCGTATCCTATAGAACAGAGAGCTTCGTCGCTCCTCGGCAGCCGCAAGTCCTCGCTCACCTCCATCTCCTCGCTCAACTCGCAGTGCTCCGACCAGCAGCACGGTAAGAACCGACATCATCAGCATCTGCCTAGCCCTCGTATCCTATAGAACAGAGAGCTTCGTCGCTCCTCGGCAGCCGCAAGTCCTCGCTCACCTCCATCTCCTCGCTCAACTCGCAGTGCTCCGACCAGCAGCACGGTAAGAACCGACATCATCAGCATCTGCCTAGCCCTCGTATCCTATAGAACAGAGAGCTTCGTCGCTCCTCGGCAGCCGCAAGTCCTCGCTCACCTCCATCTCCTCGCTCAACTCGCAGTGCTCCGACCAGCAGCACGGTAAGAACCGACATCATCAGCATCTGCCTAGCCCTCGTATCCTATAGAACAGAGAGCTTCGTCGCTCCTCGGCAGCCGCAAGTCCTCGCTTACCTCCGTTTCCTCGCTCAACTCGCAATGCTCCGACCAGCAACAAGCTATTTAGATTTCTTTATTATTTACAAGCCCTTGCACGCGACTTCTATACCGTCAGCAACGAACTACGTCAAAGATCCTTCCCACCCGATAGTAAGCGGAACAGGATGTAAAGTGATGCAAACCTCCATTCAAAATGGACGATCCTTCGACCAAACGAGTGTTGTCTGGTGGGCAACTGCCCGTTAGTTGATATTGGGACTGTTGTTGTTTTTTGCATATGTTCAAATCGCGCGGAAAATTATGGTACCGCGATGGTAGGATCTAGGAATCTAGGATCTAGAGAAATACTGGTTTTTTCGCAATTGACCGCTAACTCACCAGATCGTAAGTACGACACGGTTAAGTCTATTGTTTGGTCAATAATACCTCACTGTACAGTCTCTAAATAAAGAGGATATATTGACTGAAGCAATACATATTTAAAAATACATAGGTAAATGATAAGTGTTACAAATGTAAGTAATTCCCCAGGTGTGTCGGGCTCCACAGTGAGCTGCTCGACGCCGATCTCCAGCGCGTCGTCCGCGGGCACTATCCCCGCGCCCGGCAGCGACTCGCAGCACTGTCTGTCGCAGGTATGTGTAGCGTGACACGTGTACTGTCCTTTATTTTCACACCACCTACACGAAAAAGTCAGATTATATGTCATACAAACTCAACCTAATGTAAGTCATTATTGCCCGGCGGGTTATAATTAAATTCAGTACTGTTAAAGTATAGATTCTATAATATAGTCTATGGTAAACTTCGCGCCTTATTGTAAGATGTCTATGCTCGCACTACTCTGTGAACATCACCGATAGATTTTGTTGTAATATAAAATTCCAATGTATTAAAAGTAATCTCGAGTGAACCAGACTGTCATTGCATTAGTGCAAAAAGTACAATATTATTGCCCGGAGGTCAATAATGTGATTTGAATTTGTATCTCAACTTAGAGAACGACGGGTACCGCTCGCGACCAGCAGGCTCTTTATGACTTGCGAACAATTTTCTTACTGTAGATGTGAGAAGTAGTGTGTATGCTCCTCAGGGATAAAGGTGTCTTTGCCTTAGGCTAGCTTGAATCCTTCGCTGCATTCATTAAGTTATGGGTTCAATACGACGCCCGTGACATAAGACACTGCTTTATCCCCTCGGTGCATAATCTACTATTATTCAAACTTTATGCATTAGTAAACATACTGTGTGTCTGTGATGTGATAGATAGATTTGTACCAGTAATTTAGAGAAGTAGTTCTTGTTGGCTATTGGAAAATGTTTGTATTCACTGGGATAAGACGCCTGATAAAAAATGAAGAGAAATCAATTGACCTAAAAAGTCAAAACAGAAAGGAACTGTAGGACTTTAATGTAATAATCCACTGTCGGTCACAGGGCGGCTACTCTCTTAACCCGAAGTCCGTAGTTTCAGGCTTAGTTGCGGGCGTATTCTACTCCGTAACACCTACGGGCTTACGATTAGTCCCAAACCCGAACTAAGAATGAATGACAACACGATTTGACAGTAACAGCCATATCGTGTTGTCATTAATTAATAGTGGTCAGGTTATACGGAGTAGAATACGCCCGCAACTAAGCCCGAAACTACGGTATCGGTCTTAGAGAGTAGCCCTCGAGGTACGTGTAGCGTGATAGTGTACTGTCATTTATTTATTTATTCAAACTCCATACACTAGTAAATACATTGTGTGTAGTACTGTGGTACCCAACTGATAAGGCGCGTCGTGAATCCTCGTTCGCACAGAAAAGAAAGTATGGCCCCGAAGATAAACGAAAGAAAGCAAACTTACAATCAACCTTATATCACTACTATAAGGTTCATAATACACTGCAGCTGTTAGTTCCGTGTCAGTCGCGTCACGTGCATGCCACGCGCGCTAACATGGCGGCAGCTGCCGACCAATAGCGGTACAGGAACAAGAAGCGCGGTGCGTGGAGCGTGCTGATTGGTCATAGAATTTCCCGCGCTTTGAAAATTCATTTTCTGCGCAGGTACATCGGTAAGCCATATCAGTTGGGTACTACTGTAAATATTGAGAGTAGTAGTTCATGTTGGCTATTGGAAAATGTTTGAATGGACTGGGGTGTAACGTCTGAGAAAGATTAAAATTGTAGATTGAGCCACGGAGCTTGTGGCTAAAATATAACAGCCGCACGTATCGATCTTCAAAGTTAAGCAACGCTTGCTAAGGTTGGTCTGTTGATGGGTGACCTTGTTGGTGATGGTTATGATGGTGGATCCTAACATACCGAGTTTCCTCCGTGCCTCGGAAAAAATGATAAGCCGTTGGTCCCGGCTGTCATTTGTAGATCTTTGACAGTCGTTACGGATTGTCAGACGCCAGGTGGCCTAAAAAGGCCACTTTAGCAGAATCATATTAGAATCATAATATTAACCACACAACAATCTGTTAAATTTAATTTTCATCTTTATCTCTAACGCATTAGGTTCAAGGTTGATTGGGAAAATTTGACAGTGACGGGTAGCGTGATGTGCTTTCTGATTCTCTGAATCTGACTCTGTAGTAATTAATGGCAAGTATTATGGGCAACAGTGTTCCCATGTAGGTGCTTCAAAATGTCAACCAACTACTACTATCACATGATAAAGTGATTCAAACATTTTTCGAAATCCAACTTGATTATTTGAAACTTTTATTTTTATTAGACATTTTATTAGATTTTGCCTACTTTTTTTTCAGTTTTGCTTATTCCACGTATAGTTTGACATGTTTTTTTGCTTGTACACAATGATATGTTGCTATTATTTTGTGTTATGCCCCGCTAGCCCGGCTTCCGGCTGTCCAGCGTGTGCAGCGCGGACTCCGGCTTCCGCTCGCAAGACGCGCTCGTGCGCCGCTCGCTCTACGTTGACAATGTAACTACATGCCAAGGATTGGTCAAACTGACGCGAATCTCGCAAGGGAAAACACTACACGCGTCAATAGGGAATATGCATGAAAAAATATGTATTATCTATACAGTTTATCTTAAAATATACAAAAATATAATACTTACAGTGAAAATAGAATCAAAATTGATCGATAAACGAGATAAAATTATTTTAAATAAATATATCTGTCCCTTTCGCGAAAACGCTGTCAGAATTCGTATCGGAATTCTTTTTCTAATTGTAATCTTTGAAGCTTTATAACTTCATAGCTGATGAAGGTAATTAAGAAATAATTTCATGATTGTTTACTGGAGCTAATAAGTATTTAATTTTGCAAATAAAAAAATCGCATTCATATTCCCTATTGTCTTCGGCGCTATATCAATACAAAGCATCGCGCGTTTTTCATACAAATGAACGCGACGGTCGCGTATTTGTGCGATGATCGCTTTGAGTTAGGACCACAATTTAATGATTGGACAGTCACGCAACTATTTGCACACTTAAAACTTTTCCAGTAATTGATTGTCTTTCCCTTACTAAAAAATATGCAGTAAATAACGTGGCCATCTATTAGGCTTGACACTATAAAAGACGTTAGTCGACACAATTGGCTGCTCATCCCGAGCGGGATTCGCCTTATTTTGACCAGAGCTTTATAGTGCCACATACTTATTTAACCCGGAACAGAAAGTGGAACTAATAAATGACTGTACCATGCTATTCCATTCATATAAATTCAATCGTACTGACTCCAGCTTCCGTTTAAATGGACGCACTCCTTTGATGCTCACTGTACGTTGACAATGCAAATACATATTACAGCTATAGTGTGCTCAGTATATTTTGGCAGGTGGTGTAAATACAGCCGGTCGATTCTGTAAACATGTCAAAGTGAAGGCTTGGGTGAAGTGATCACGAAGTGAGCTGTCATTTCATCTTGATTACATGGATTGACAGCTCACTTCGTGATCACTTCACCCAAGCCATCACTTCGACATATATATATATATATATATATGTTTTACTATTGATAGGTATACGTTTGACCACTTTCTCACCTGATGGTAAGCGATGATGCGGTCGAAGGGTGAGCACGCTTGCCTAGAAGTAACCTATTCACTCTTGACTTAAAGACTCCCAGGTTGTAGCTATCAGGAAACACAGACTCCGGCAGGGAATTCCACACCTTAGCTGTGCGCACTATGAATGTGTTCCCAAAACGTTTAGTGCGTGTGGGTGGGATGTCCACCATGTACCGGTGGCGCATCGCCGTTCGTCTTGTGGACCGATGATGGAACGGGCTAGGCGGAATTAATGATACAATTCCGTCGTACATTCCCCAAAATGCAACCGATAGAAAACCGACAGGCCAGCAACTCGTCGTCGATGCTCAAGACTTTGGAGCTTCGTCGCGACGAGCCTATCATTGCCGATGATTCTCTTGGCTCGTTTCTCAATTGACATCAAGCTGGTAGATCCGTCCCAAGGATGAGAGCAGTACTCCATACACAATCGAATGTGCGCTTGGTGTATAATACAAATATTTACAGAATCGACCGTGCTCACTATATTTTGGCATGCAGAGTAAATTTTATTTGTGGGATTGTTTGTGCGGTTTCATAATCCACGTCAAAATTCAAAGCTAAGCCCTAAAAATCACAACGATTTAAATGAATGGAGTATTCAGAGTTATGAATGTATCAAACCCTAATTTTATACCAAGTTTAAAACAGAATTTAAATAATACTAAACTTCATATTTTTAGTTAGCATATCGGGAGTAAGGCTGTTAAATCCTTATCCTTACTCTAATATTATAAATTCAAAAGTAACTCTGTCCGTTTGTTTGTCTGTCTGTCTGTCTGTCGCGCTTTCACGCCAAAACTACTGAACCGATTTAAATGAAATTTGGTACAGAGATAGTCTAGAGCCTGATAAAGGAAATAGGCTACTTTTTATCCCGGGAGTATGTTCCCTAGGGACCACGCGGACGAAGCCGCTGGCAGAAGCTTAAAGATAATAAATCTGTTAATGCTGTATAAAGAACTCGTAATGAAAATATTTTGACATTCCATTTCTCAACACCTTGACCAGGTTTATCGAAAAACAAAGTTACTTGTCGCGACTCCATGGAATCAATTATACGGAGTTAAAGGCGATAGTCTGAAATAAAGAAAGAAAAGAAAGAATGAAATTTATTTAGCACATATATGAAACACGCACGGTACATAGAATTAGAAATAACAAACAAAAAGGTATACCAGAAACTAGTGTGTGTCTCACGGTTGGGCTAAAATGTCCCAAGCTGTCCTATAGTAGCTCGGGATGTTTTGTTTTCCATTATTTGACATTTTAAAAATCGGGTTGCTAGTTGTAAAAACACTGGCGCATTGAGAACTGGCAGGTAAGGTTAAAAAGTATTATATTACCCAATTTATTAATTTATTTTGCGTTTTAAATAATATTGTAGCTGTAGAGTAGATTGAGTATGAATTAGAGTTTTGTTTTACAATTTAATTAATCTTATATCGTGTACTCAAAATATCGAAGATTCTTTGTTTTAGTGCAAAAACTAAATATGTATAGTTTATTGATATTCTTTAAACGATATAATTCCAGGGTTCAGACAATCAGAGCGTTAGCAGCGAATGTATAACTCAGGCGAAGAGCCACATCGAAGACGAACACGTCGACGACGTGCGTGACGTCATCAGCAATGCAGGTCAGTGCCAACGTGACGTTTGTCATTGAAATTAAGGTTTAAATTCCTATGGATAACAGTCGTTCTAGATTGATTTGTTATTGTAGAGTAAATATGATCTTTATGTCATTGAGATAAGGTTTATATCGGCATGATCGGTGGTCGTCATCATGCAGGTTAGTGTAGAGCAAATGTGACTTTTTCTATTATCTCAGGCGAAGAGCCACATTGAAGGTTAGAAGAAACACGCTGATGACGTGTGTGACGTCATTAGCAATGCAGGTTAGCGCTAATGTGACTTTTATGTCTTTGAGATAAGGTTTAACGCTTGATGGGAGTTCTTATTTAATTTGTTTGTGAAGAGCAATTGTAACTGTAACTCGATTGAGGTATCATCCATCAGCGATGCAGGTCAGTCTAGAGAGAATGTGACTTTAAATTGATTGAGATAAGGTTTATATCGGCATGATCGGTGGTCGTCATCATGCAGGTTAGTGTAGAGCAAATGTGACTTTTGGGAATGTATAACTCAGGCGAATAGCCACATCGAAGATGAACACGCCGATGACGTTCGTGACGTCATTAGCAATTCAGATTAGTGTAAATGTGAAGTTAATGTTATTGTGATAAAGTTTAAATTCCTATCGATAATTGTCGTTCTAGATTGATTTGTTATTGTAGATTAAATGTGATCGTTATCTCATTGAGATAAGGTTTAAATCGGGATGATCGGTCGTCATCATGTGTCATCTTTTGCGAATCTCTCAACCGAAGAGCCACATCGAAGATGAAGACGCTGACGACAATGCAGATCAGTGTAAATGTGATGTTATTTCAATGGAGATAAGGTACAAATTGCAATGCTTGATGGGCGTTCTTGATTGAATCGTTAGTGTACTGTAGAGAGTAGTGCAATACGGTGAATTCTACAAATTGATTGCGACTTAATTAACAAAGCTATTATTTAAGTATTATTATAGTGGGTGATTTTTCCAAAATATGACAAGGATGGACACATTCACAACTATTTAACAAGAAATAGTGAAAAATACTCAAAGAAATGTTGGTGTCGATATTCATGAAAACACAAAAAATAATCCAAGCAATTCTTTTATTCAAATAGCAAATTTTGTTTCCGTATTGTATAAATGTATAATTGTGTTCCCCAGCATCGGCAACCTGGCCAGATCTAAAGGACACAGCACAGTTCGAGAGGGCAGCGTCTGCTATCATGGGCGGCAGACCTCACACTATATCTGCAGGTATGTACAGTGGCTCTCTTAGTTTCTTGTATGTTAGGCTGATACTGTGACGACAGAGTTGTTGCCCTTGAGGCCTGATCGAAATAGCGATTCGAGCTGCTATTTCTTACATTTATTTTGTACTAGCTTCTGCCAGCGGCTTCGCCCACGTGGTCCTTAGGGAAAATACTCCCGGGATAAAAAGTAGCCTATGTCCTTTCTCAGGCTCTAGACTATCTGTGTACCAAATTTCATTTAAATCGGTTCAGTAGTTTTGGCGTGAAAGCGCGACAGACAGACAGAGTTACTTTCGCATTTATAATATTAGTAAGGATATTAGTAAGGATGAGCAATTGATGTGAATACTCGCAAAATTTTGATGAACTTCCAAGTACCTAACGACATATTATTTTGAGTTGCTTATCGTGAACATAAATAATATAAAAAACTTTTTACAAAAAATGAATGTGGATGGATGGAGAGGGAGAGGAAGGCCAAAAAAAAGATGGATGGAATGTGTGAGGAGCGATATGAAAGAAAAGGGACTTAGTGATAGAGTGACGACTGATAGAACGGAATGGAAGAAAAAAACGTGTTGCGCCGACCTCAAGTAACATGGGATGAGGGCAGGAAGATGATGATGAATACCGATTTCCAAGTAAAAACCACTACAAAGTACAAAACAACTATAATTTTGATCCGTGTTTAAAGTCCGAGTTTCTCGTGTGGTTGCTTAGATTTTTAAGGTTCCATACCCAAAAGATAACCAACGGGACCCTATTACTAAGCCTCCGCTGTCCGTCCGTCCGTCTGTCTGTCAGCGGGCTGTGTCTCAAGTACCGTAATAGGTAGACAGTTGAAATTTTCACAGACTGTATTTCTATTGCCGCTATAGCGACAAATACTAAAAAATCAGGTTTATGGTGTAGAACCCTTTGTGTACGAGTCCGACTCGCACTCGGCCATTTTTTTTAAACCAAAATTAAAGTTATTTTCGGCAGTGTGTGGTCTGTCAGTTAGTAACGCAAGAGTTTTATATATATTGTTGATTCCGCAACCTCATGTAACTTCTCTATTGGTGAGTTTTTACTGTGTTTTGTTCTATTTGTAACATAATGATTGCTTGATTCCAGCGTACTCAGGCGGCCACCCGCGCGCCGCACTCAGCGTGCACACGTTCACGCAGTCCGAGCACGAAGTGTCGCAGCGAGACAACCAGATCTACGCGCGCCCGCCGCTGCCTACTGTAAGTTCCTATATATAAAATACTAGCTGACCCGCGCAACTTCGTCTGCGTCACAATTTTCATTACTGCTCCGCTCCTATTGGTCTTAGCGTGATGATATATAGCCTATAGCCTCGATAAATGGGCTATCTAACACTGAAAGAATTTTTCAAATCGGATCAGTAGTTCCTGAGATTAGCGCGTTCAAGCAAACAACCAAACAAACAAACTCTTCAGCTTTATATATTAGTATAGATGTTATACCAACACTGCTATTCTGAGAAAAACTCCACCACATCATCGCTTACCATCAGGTGAGATAGTGGTCAAACGGGTGCCCATCAAAAGTAAAAAAAATCTCGAGATATATACCTATCAATAGTAAAAAAGAAAACTCGTCTTGAACACTGGTAAAGTGACCTGTCAATCTCTGCCATCAGAACAGAAATACAGTGTAGTCCGTTTAGTACGACTTCGCATATAACAGCCAACCGTATTTAGCGACGGAAGTATAGATGGCTGTACTTACGCAAACCAAACATATGCATGTTTGGTTTTAATATGAGCCACTATGAAATTGTCAGTTCGGTTAGTACGACGTAATATCACCGGTCCCGTGGCCGTCGTTATAATCGGATTCTACAGTACTCTTTATTTTACACTAGTGGACGTCACGCGGTTTCACCCGCGTAATTCCCGTTCCCGTGGGAATACGGGGATAATATATAGCCTATGTTACTCCCGGATAATGTAGCTATCCAATGCTAAAAGAATTTTTCAAATCGGTCCATTAGTTTCGGAGCCTATTCAATTCAAACAAACAAACACACAAACAAATTTTTCCTCTTTATAATATTAGTGTAGACAACACAAATATTACATTTAAATCTTATCGGAGTCTATGTTTCCTGATAGTAACAACTTGGGAGTCTTTAAGTCAAGAGTGAATAGTTTACTTCTAGGCAAGCGTGCTCCATCTTCAACCGCATCATCGCTTACCATCAGGTGAGATAGTGGTCAAACGCGTGCCTATATAATCTGTCGATATCTCACCGTGTAAACTTAGGAGTGAGCGTGAAGTGAGCTGTTAGTCTATCTTGTTTGTACGGATTATCAGCTCACTGCATGTTCACTTCACGTAACGGCGGATACAGACATTGCGATACGCTTCGATATAAATTACCCTGCGTAACACATGCCTCACCACGAATATGAACGTCCACACATTGCGAAGCATGCGATGAGCGCCGAGCGCTGCGCATGCCTCACAATGTCTATACCCGTCTTACGCTTTCACGGTGAGAGGTTTACCGTTCTTCTATGAACACTTCATAGGATTTTTGAAGTGAAAACTTCTTTAGGCGCGTTGAGCACTTTTTGGGTGAACAAAAATCATGGAACTCGCGTCATCGTCACCGAACGCTTTCCAAGAGCTCGATACAATTCACAAGTTACTTAATTTTTTTTATGAAGCAATGAGCTTGTTCTTGACCTCGATCACACCTGATGGAAAGCGATGTATGAGGTCTACGATGGAGCGAGCGTGCTCAGAAGATGCCTATTCACTCTTGCTTTGAAGGCAGGAAGAAATTCTCTCCTGAATACAGATGAAACGTTGATTGCTGCCGTATGACGTTTACGGCATGTTAAACGAAAACTTATAGTACATTACTGCAGCGGCCAGCAAAAGAGGCATTGATGGACGAACGTGTAAATGTGGGCCGAAGCGAAGTCGAGGTACATATACGTAAGAACAACAATGCGTAGTTGTGGCCAAGGCTTGTATGGTACTTTTCTGAAATAAAGCGCGGAAATTAAGACTAAGTAGTATCATTATATTTGAAAATACAGTTGTTGAATGTACAATTTTGTAAGTGGACTTTCCGGGGATTACGTTGATTTGGGATAATTCTAACGAGGTCGAAGTTAGTATAGTAGTCTCTTTCATTGTGATTCTCTATTTCAAAGCTTTGATGGGAGGTCGATGGTCGAGATTGGATACTTTCGTTGATTTTACGTGTAATGCTACTTTTATTTTCAATGGATTCCCGCGTTAAAGTGTCCATTTGTTTTTTTTTTTTTTTCAATAAACAGCTTTCTTTTGGCTTTAGCAAGCCAGTTCGAAATTTAAATAAAACCTTTGATAAGTTACCTCCTTGGTTGCCATGTTTCGGAGTAAACTTTAAAGTAAAGACTTTGAAATTTATTTGGCCGCTAAACCACGACAGATATGGATTTTCATACAAATTTTGCCGGCCGCTGCTCGCATGTATTTGGCTAGTACAGCAATTTCGATTTATCTCGAAGTAGGTTGTCAAAATAATGCTCAAACCAAGCATGTTTGAGAAAATATTATTCATACTAACATGAATGTTCATTTGGCAGCGATGCTCGTCGCTAGAGCGGCCCGCGGTGCCCAACAAGTCAGGCAACGCCAACACTTGCCAGCAGGAGTTCAAGCCGAGCAAGCCTTCGTCCTTACCGCCGCATCTCACTAAAGGTAACTATTGTTTTATTATTATACAACAGCGCGAGGCTAAACCGCAGGCTTCAACCACCACGGCCCTAGAATGCAAAAGGCAATTGAAGGGACACGGATGGGTTTTAGTCACTAAGAGTCTTCCACATTCCCTTTTATCTCACCCAGAGCGGGAGGAGTCATTATTGATTACAGTGTGCCCAACTGATAAGGCGCGTCGTGAATCTTCGTTCGCACAGAAAAGTAAGTATGGCACCGAAGATTAACGAAAGAAAGAAAACTTACAATCAACCTTAGTTCACTACTATAAGGTTCATAATACACTGCAGCTGTTAGTTCCGTGTCACTCGCGCGTCACGTGCATGCCACGCGCGCTAACATGGCGGCAGCTGCCGACCAATAGCGGTACAGGAACAAGAAGCGCGGTGCGTGGAGCGTGCCGATTGGTCAATAGAATTTCCCGCGCTTTGAAAATTCATCTTCTGCGCAGGTACGTCGGTAAGCCATATCAGTTGGGTACTCCTGTACCCATCATTAAAAGGTCTGTGGATCGGTGACCCTCTTAACACACCGAGTCTCCTCCGTGCCTAGGAAAGCACGTTAAGTTGCTGGTCCCAACTGTCATTTGTAGATTTTTGACGGTCATTATGGGTTGATAGAAGCCAAGAAGTATGACAACAGTTGCTGAGATCGAACCTTGCAGCTGTTACATATTATTTAATTGAGAGTTCCTCACGCTTTGGTAAAAAAAAAACAGCGATACAACTTGCACAAGCAATTTTGAAAGGCGCTTCGGCTAAAACAATAACCACCAACCACCACTGTTATTCCATATTCATTAGCCGCGTACTGACTGAGCGAGCAGCCTCGCGATGCTGCCTCGGCCGTTTACCGCGCGACGTTTGCTGCGCGAGGCAGCCTCGGGTTGTAGAATTTGATGCATAATTTTCCGCGCGAGGAAAGTCCGAGCCAATTTTGCTCAAGATCGCCATGAGGCCGCACGTTCGGAACGCTATCGCCACCACTGCCTTTATAATAATTCTACGGCTTGTAAAAAAAAAGAAAACGGAAACCTAAACGTTTTTGGATGAATCAGTTATACCAAAACAGGGGGGCTACTCTCTAACGAAATCCGTAGTTTCGGGCTTAGTTTCGGGCGGGCATTTTCTACTTCATATCACCTAACCACTGAGAACTAATGATAACACGATTTGACAGTTACTGTGAAATCGTGTTGTCATTCATTCTCAGTTCGGGTTCGGGACTAATCGTAAGTCTGTAGGTGATACGGAGTAGAATACGCCCGCCCGCAACTAAGCCCGAAACTACGGATTTCGTTAGAGAGTAGCCCCCCAGATTACAATCTGGGAACAGATTGTTTAAAGAGTTGCGCATCGATGACGCAGACTTTTTTTTTTCTAGAATGAGTATAAGTGACTCTATTAGTATAATCGGGACATTGCGCATCCTATAATCCACTATATTCACCATATAGTTGTATTAATTTAATACACTGTTCTTTATCCATGACGCTAACTTAACACGCGACGAACAAGCGAGGCGGCGAGGCAGCGAGGCAAAACAAAACCGTCTTGAGTGAGCGCGGCAAACGTGCTGAGGCGCCTTTGAGCGTGGACAAAAACCGACAAATCTCGGGTCGGGCCGCGGCACGCTCGCCCGAGGCCGGACGTGCGTTGCCTCGGGCGAGGCACGTCCTGACTGACCGAGGATATGCCTCGCGAGGCTGCCTCGCCAAGCTGCTCACTCAGTCAGTACGCGGCTAATATCTAGTCATGTAACAGGGGTATCGTTTATCCAATAGTAGGTATCTGTTTTATATACCCAGCCTTTGATCCATTCTATTTGGATTCGACGTAACACGCATGCTCTTGTCTGTTATATCCAGGGTCGGTCTTAACCATACAACCTGTGACAGAATAAACGCAATACCTCTTAAGGGGTCATTGTACTCATCATTGTGAACAACTTTCACTATGGGACCAACATTGAAATCGTGAAAAAAAAAATCGACTCCCCAATACTTTTTTACTTTTTTTTATAACTCGACAAAATGTACGGAACACATTTATATAAAAAAAAACCCAAGATGCACAGTCTCGAACAAATACAACACTCGAAACTGTCGTCAAAAACTGACATGTATCAAGTGTCATGTGTGAGTTGTGTGTAGTTATACTATAAACAATTTTTTTTGCAAATTCAACCTTACACGGATCGCTTAAAGTTGTTTTTACAAAGCAGTGCACCATGGCGAGCGATGCGAGATTGTTTGAAAGTTGCGCATAATTATACATATTGCGCTTATTTTTTGCGGACGTTTTTGAGAGGCTGACTGTGTATCTTGGGTTTTTTATACATATATCAATGACGGAACACCTGTTTTTTTTTCGCGATTTCGGGATTGGTCCCATAGTGAAAGTTGTTTATAATGATGAGTACAATGACCCCTTAAGAGTTATTGCGTTTATTCTGTTACACGTTGTATAAGCGCCCCGGATGAGTCACGTATTTAGCGCCCTTTCATATTTCAATATAATTAAAATAACTTATTTAGAAAAACTTTAACACCCAATAGCTTAACCCCCCCATCAGTATGTTTAGAACAACATTCCTGACAACTATGGCAAAATTCGCTTAATATCCAATTATTTCTCATATTTGGCAGTTTTGTGGCTTTCGTTTGGTGAACTATAATTTCAGTTCAGAAAAACTGCGTTCGGCACTTGCTACAGTCACTGGTATTGTTAGATTTGTTAGCAGAATACGCAGCGATATCCAAGGATACAATTCTTGAAGATTGTGCTTTTTAATAAAGTTTCAAGGTTTCGATAAGTGTTGCCTGAATGTCTTTGAGTTTGTGTTGCCGAACTGAAATTTCATCGCACAACAAATCACCATCAATGTCTGAATTTTTCTTTATATCGAAAGAAATAGGTAGGGACTCAAATAACGCGCAATGCCGTGTACGAGCGGCGTCCTCCAGTTTGCGCCCCGGGCGGCCGGCCGTGTCGCCCGGGCCTAAAGGCACTTGTCTCACCGCCGGCGATCAGCAAGTAGCGACTAAAGCTTCAAACTCGATACAGTTGGCGAGCAGCGAGTGAAAAGTTTCGATAGTTTTGACGCTCGGTTTTCAGCGAGTGCTTTTGTGCGTCGGGCTTTTACTCGCAATGCTCGCTCTGGCCCGCGCTATAGGTAGAAATTACCGCTGTTTGGTGAGTTCCGACCGCCAAGCGAGCATCGCCGAGCGAGAGTCGCTGAGCGAGTACAATCTTTGATAGCTCTTGTCGCTGCGATCAACTAGAGGTAAGAGCCGCTCGCCGGCAGTGTGAACAAACAGCTATCGACTGTGAATGTATGTGTCTCTTTTACTGACACGAGATCTATATCTTTTGTCCCTTTCCTCAGCGAGCAAATGGTCGATAGCTACTCGCTTCCTCGCCGGCGGTGAGACAAGTGCCAAAGCCGTTCCTGGTGATATCAAGTAGTAACAGAATCTATTTGTCGTCAGAAATGCCTCAAGCGCTGTACGTGAACATGTCGGAGCTGGCGACGCTGGCGGCGTCGCGCGCGCAACAACAGCAACAACAGCATAATGCTGAACATCCGCAACAGGAGAAGGTATGTTTCTTAATTTTACTTTGAACTTAAATATTTTACCAGTTATGTTATAATTATGATAATTATGAAATGGCCCCTTGGGTGAGTGTTTTTTATTCATTTAGGAAGTGAATACTTTATTATTTATGTTCTCCAACATATAAGTAACAGAAATGATTAAGAAGAAAACATGACAAACAACTTGTAACAATATAAACACAATACCTCTAAAGGGGTTTTTTTACTCATCGTTGTGAACAATATTCGCTATGGGAACAACACTAAATTCGCAAAAAAAAAATCGATTGTCCATGCGCATAACTCAGCAAAATAAAACAGCAGATTTTTTACGCTATGTCGGTGATGGTTCCACTGTAAAAGTTGTTCATAATGATAAGTACTTAAAAGGTATTTCGTCTATTCTGTTAAATTTTGCATAAGACGGACCAGGGGGGCTACTCTCTAACGAAATCCGTAGTTTCGGGCTTAGTTGCGGGCGGGCATTTTCTACTCCGTATCACCTAACCACTGAGAACTAATGATAACACGATTTGACAGTTACTGTGAAATCGTGTTGTCATTCATTCTCAGTTCGGGTTCGGGACTAATCGTAAGTCTGTAGGTGATACGGAGTAGAATACGCCCGCCCGCAACTAAGCCCGAAACTACGGATTTCGTTAGAGAGTAGCCCTCCAGATAGGATAACAATATTTTTTATCCAGGATACATCACTATCACATTGACGATACAAAGGACAGGTCAGACAGATAAATGAAATAAAAATAATTTTTAGTGTAAACTATTTATTTGTAAAAAAATATACATCAGTCAAAAATTGAAATATTAGATAACCTATTTGCACCATCAAGAACTATAATTTTATAGGATTTTTTGTTGTTTAAACGTTTACAATAATTATTCTTTAGTGATTTTTTATGAATAAAGCAACAAACTCAAACCCACGCCCAACACCGACAGCCCCGATTGTGTCCTTATCTGGGGTCCACTCTCTAAGCCCGAAGTCTGTAGTAATAATAATAAGAAATTCATTTATTCAGGTAATTACAACCCATTAAGTACACAAAAATCATAAAATCACAAATCAAAATTAGAACAATAAATTAAAATCCCATCAATAAGTTAACAAGTTAAATTTGACGACGCCAATAAATTAAAATTCAAAATGTCAGTAAATTAAATTTAAAATGTCAATAAATTAAAAAATCAAAACGTCTATTAAATTTTAATAAATTAAATTATAAAATGTCAATTAATTAAACTTTATAAGGACCCGTATCGCCTACGGACTTACGATTAGTCTCGAACCCGAACTAAGAATGAATGACAACACGATCACAAATCGTGTTTTCAATGTGTTTGCGTAAAAAGTCACATCAAGATTCTTTACCTTTATTTAACTACCTAAACCTTTCTAGTATAGTTTAAACTAGCTTTTGCCCGCGACTTCGTACGCGCATATACCGTTTTTTTCCCGTTCCCGTAGGAGTTTCGAGAAATCCTCTCTTAGTGCTCCAATACACTTCCCAAAGAATCTACATGCCAAATGTCAGCTTTCTACGACCAGAAGTTTCGGCTGTGCGTTGCCTCTCAGTCACTCAGTCAGTAACCGAAGAATTTTATATACAACGTGTTACAGAATAAACGCAATACCTCTTAAGGGGTCATTGTACTCATCATTATGAACAACTTTCACTATGGGACCAATCCCGAAATCGCGAAAAAAAATCAGCTGTTCTGTACATTTTGTCGAGTTATGCGCACACAAATGTATGGGGGAGTCGATTTTTTTTTCGCTATTTCTGTGTTGGTGATTTCAGTGGTAGTGAAAGTTGTTCATAATGATGAGTTCAATGACCCCTTAATAGGTATTGCGTTTATTCTGTTACAGGTTGTATATTGATTAACAAAAAAGGATGGAGTGTAAAACTGTTATTTTTAACCAATTTGCAAAAATAAAAATTAGTATCATAATTCCGGACAGTGCAACTCGTAACTTAATTTTAAGCCTACAATTAAAAATTGTTATTTAAATGAAAGATTCTCATGTTAGTTGCTTTGTCCAGAGTGAAGGGTGGTAGTTCCCGCCGCTGTCGGCTTGATCTGTAACAAAGAGTTTCGTCAATACCAAATGGTAACGATGCTATTGCTAATAAAAAAATACATGATACACCTAAGAATCTTTATTCAGTGATTTTAAGGACAAAAATCTTTATTAGCAACCCGAAATACGAATTCGCAAACCCACATATATGTTGCAAATTATATACTAAGTAGGTAAATCTCCTAGTGGTGTGCCAGAAGTATTTTGCCGCGTACCACTACTGGCACGCGTGCCATAGGTTCGCCAGTCCTGTCATAGAATAAGGAAGCGACTTGGCGGCCATTGCTAGAAAGAGCATTTTAAAACTGGAGACTTCCCATACGAACCAAGCATGTCAATGAGCGTCATCGTTTACAACGACGGAGACGAGAGAGAGGGAGTTTACGGACGGATAGGATATTTGACTGGATTTTTTTATATCACGTACAAATATGCAAAACCTAGAGGAAAGAACGAACGCAGTAAAAAATCTCAAGAAGTAATGACGTAGTAAGCGTTACAAAATCTGTGATATTAATATACCTACACGTCAGACGCGAGTAACATCATAACTTGCGCCATTCAGTACAAATGACGTTTTGCATCGCCGACTAAGAGGGCAAAGTGCAATTGGGCGGGTTACATTTAAAGGATGTACGAGGATAGATGGGTCAGTATCGTTCACGGCGGGTGTCTGAAGACAGACGTAGTAACCGAGGCAGGCCTAAAAACGCTTATGTGACGATTTGGACTCATTACTGATATATTGACTGGAGAAGGTAGAAGTCAAAGTTTGCTGGAAAAATAATGAAAAAAGCGTTTACCCAGCACTGGGACGACATAGGCTAATTAAAAAAAAAATACACTTTCTGATAGTGTACATTTCTGTTAGTGTAAGAATTTACTTATGTAGATGGTAGATCAGTACTTCCAGAGATTATTACTTTAATAATATAAGTTCAATACTCAATACTCAATTCTTTATTGCGTTCCATATGTATAACATAGATGGTATATACAAGTTTAGAGAACAATATGGACCCTGTCGGGCACAGCAAAAATTAGGAGAGAGGAAGACGGCTAAGTAGCATTTCAAGGTATTCAATATTTTCAAAAATTATTTTAAATGTAGAATTGTATGTATAAATATGGATATATTTATTAGGTCCGAGTTTGTATTATAGGAAAAAAAAAATGTCTAAACGTAATCGGTAAATAAATGTCAAATTGTATGTATAGTAAGTAAGTTTGTCGTGTCCGTCGGTTCCGTGCTCTATGGACAGCGTTAACTCGTCGATATCATAAACGGCTTCTGGCTCTGATGATGAGGATTTAGGCCTATGACAAGGCGGGTATCAATATTGGGTTTTTATTTTTCGGGACACTGATGGTTTGGTAACCTGACTTGGAATTGAAAGTTTTTATAATTAGATTTTTTTTTAATTATTGCGGCACATACTGAGAACTTTTTGGCTTCGCACATGTATTTTTTTATATTGTTAATTTTATTTTGTTGTTCGTCTTGTGCGAGTCCCAAGTAAAAGATTTTCTTTGTTTCTATGTTTTTATGACTTTTTCTAAATCAATTATTTTTCATAGGAATTTGTTTCTCCGGGTTTGTTTTTCTAAATAAGCCTGTGATGATCCCACTGTCGAGCAAAGGTATCTCTTACGCAGTGTGATGAAAAATTTAGTCTTTCTCATCGTGACATCTCCTAAGCCTGCTGTGTCTCCGTTTGGTTCTGCTATGGAGTCATTGCGTGGTTAATTTAGCCCATTGTTCCTCTGACATGCGACACATGTGACCAGGTTGTATTTAACCTTGGCAAGTAACCTACGTCAGTAGTTTGAGACTTGAAATGCAGTATGGGGATCCTTATGCGATCAGTGATTCCAACATCGTCCATCAGCATCGTCCTCACACACAACGTGATTTTCCATTACCTTCCATTTTTTCCCAGGCATAAACTCTCCATTCTTCCATACTTAAGATAAAATCGACTCCAAAAGTTTCCTACTCTATCGACTTATGCGGGCAAAAATGTACTGAACAGCAATTTGACCTTTTATCTTAATATTCAAAAGTTAATGGTCTAAGAAACACAAACTCCGGCAGGGTATTTCACTCCTTAGCTGCACGCACAATGAAAGTATTCTCAAAAAGTTTAACTATTGGGTACCTTTTCATATTCCAAAATAATGGCATCCAGCAATGAAAGCCAGTATCCTCCAAGGTTGAGAGAGTATGGGATATATCGAACCGCGAAAACCAATTGCTTCCAATACAATGCACTCTTCTCTCTGCTCTAACGGAAACTGCGGGTCTAAAAAGGCCACTTTAGCAGAATCATAATATATATTAATCACACAACAATCTGTCAAATTTCATTTCGCATCTTTATCGCTAACGCATTAGGTTCAAAGTTGATTGGGAAACTTTGACGGGTAGCGTGATGTGCTTTCTGATTCGGCTAAAGTGGCCTTTTTAGAACCCCTGGTCCTTATGTCGGATGCAAGGCTAGGGGCGGCAAACAAGCATATAACCCACAACTATAATTATGACGTCATAAAATCAGTCAACAACACTCACAGTTTCTCCCAGTTGAACTTGGAAGCAAGCGACTCAGATATCTGGTTCTCCTTCACTTGCTTCTTGACCGCTCTCTCCACCAGACGTAAGCATGAGAACATGTTCTGCACCGAAGACGGCTGACGGTTGCGCGATGATACCTGTAACGATGATAGGTTACAGTAGTACCCAACTTATATGGTTTACCGATGTGCCTGCGCAAAAGATGAATTTTCAAAGCGCGGGAAATTTTATTGACCAATCGGCACGCTCCACGTAACGCGCTTCTTTTTCCTGTACCGCTATTGGTCGACAGCTGTCGCCATGTTAGCGCGCACCGTGTGGCATGCACGTGACTTGCGATTGAGACGGAACTAACAGCTGCAGTGTATTATGAACCTTTAGTAGTGATCTAAGGTTGATTGTAAGTTTGCTTTCTTTCGTTAATCTTCGGGGCCATACTTTCTTTTCTGTGCGAGATTCACGACGCGCCTTATCAGTTGGGTACCACTGTACGTTAGTTTGTGGAGCTCCTGGCTACATAATAACTACCTAGTGATCGGCGTAATTAGTGATATTTTGGTTCAATGAACCCGGGAATCCTGATTCATGTCCATATTAACATTAACATTCAATGTTGTTGTTATTGTTGTTTGGACATGCCTCGGGATTCCCGGAAATATTTTTTTGAATGTCGATGTACGAAATGAAGTTAAACTTTATAAGATATCGTGAGTACGCACGGTGACATATCTAACTACTAATTTCCGGTATAAGCTGGTCCCGCACGTAGGTGTGTGCCAAATTACAAACTGGTCACGGGATGCAGAAGGCATATCCATGTTAAGATAACAGTCACTAAATACCGGGAATAGCACTACTAATAATAACAAACAGTCGCACGGGTCGATCTTCGATGTCATGCAACTCTTACTGAGGACGTTCTGTGGATGACATTCATTATACCGAGATTCTTCCGTGTATCGATCGGTAAGCATATTGAGCTGTTGGTCCCGGCTGTCATTTATGAATTTTTGACAGTTGAAATTTGCCACGTTGACAGTTGTAACAGTGTTGATGAACGACCGATAAAGTGCTTCAGATACGGGGCATTGTTCGGTAAAACATCAAATAAATTAGTCTCTGATTTTTAAGAAACAACAAGCGTTATCTATACATATAATAAAATCGTAGACTAACCGTGTCTGTACATTGAATATTTTTGCATGAAAATTACACAGAAAACTCAGGAAAAAGGTATAAAACACAAAAATGCAATTTTTGAAATTTTTGTCTGTTTGTCTGTTTGTCTGTGCGTTTGTGGGAGCATCACGCATAAACCACAGATTGGATTGCAAATCTAAGTACTTAAAAATATTAAGCGATAACCCGAGTAACATTTAGCGTTTATTTCATCAAAATCGACCCACAAAATCAAAAGATATTGAATTTTTAAGTTTAGGAAGAAACTTCCTAATGTATTCTGATGAGTCAGAGCGCCATCTATTGAGACAAATAAAATGCACGAAAGCATTCAAAATTGTTGAGTTATTTGTGAAACTTTTAATACGTGGCAAAATAAAAGTGATCATTTTTATACCTTTTCTTTATTTATCGTTACAATCGATCCACAAAATCAAAATAAATTGAATTTTTAGTTTAGTAAGAAACTTCCTAATGTATTCTGATGAGTCGAGCGCCATCTATTGAGAAAAATAAAATGCACGAAAGCATTCAAAATTGTTGAGTTATTTGTGAAACTTTTAATACGTGGCAAAATAAAAGTGATCATTTTTATACCTTTTCGTTATTTATCGTTACAATCGATCCACAAAATCAAAATAAATTGAATTTTTAGTTTAGTAAGAAACTTCCTAATGTATTCTGATGAGTCAGAGCGCCATCTATTGAGAAAAATAAAATGCACGAAAGCATTCAAAATTGTTGAGTTGTTTGTGAAACTTTTAATACGTGGCAAAATAAAAGTGATCATTTTTATACCTTTTCGTTATTTATCGTTACAATCGATCCACAAAATCAAAATAAATTGAATTTTTAGTTAAGTAAGAAACTTCCTACTGTATTCTGATCAGTCAGAGCGCCATCTATTGAGGAACCAAAAAATGCATGAAAGCATGAATGTTACACCAGAACACATTGATTGAGTTATTTGTGAAACTTTTAATACGTAGACGTAGCAAAATAATAGTAAACATTTTAATACCTTATTGTTATTTACCGTTACATACGGGCTTCTTATTTAACGTCTTCTGCTGCCAAATATTTTGTCAGTTTACATGGTCGATAGATGGCGTTGCACTGATGACGCGTTTTTCTGAATTGCGGTGTTAAGATTTTCCGCTGGAGAATGACCTCACACGATTATCAAACACGGTCGTAGTTCGTAGGAATTTCGGTTTGGTCTCTGTAAGGTCTTTAACTGTTAGGGACCAAAATTGCTGAAATCTCTGAGTCGTGCTGGTTTCGTTTAAAGTGCTTTTATCGTAGAGTCTTAAACTGATTTAGTTTTGCGAAGTACTGGACGGTTCGACTTGCGGATCTGGGGGGCTACTCTCTAACGAAATCCGTAGTTTCGAGCTTAGTTGCGGGCGGGCATTTACTACTCCGTATCACCTAACCACTGAGAACTAATGATAACACGATTTGACAGTTACTGTGAAATCGTGTTGTCATTCATTCTCAGTTCGGGTTCGGGACTAATCGTAAGTCTGTAGGTGATACGGAGTAGAATACGCCCGCCCGCAACTAAGCCCGAAACTACGGATTTCGTTAGAGAGTAGCCCCCCAGGCCTGTAGGGTTCCGTACCAAAGGTGCTGACGGGACCCTACTGCTAAGCCTCCGCGATTGATTCTGTTTAGAGCAAAGCAACGAACGGTTCGATTTGCGAAACAAGGCTAATAATAATTTAAGGTACCGTACCAAAGGTGTTCACGGTGACGGGAGCGATCGATTTTGGGGGGGCTACTCTCTAAGTCCGAAGTCCGTAGTTTCGGGCTTAGTTGCGGACGTATTCTACTCCGTATCACCTACAGACTTACGATTAATCCCGAACCCGAACTAAGAATGAATGACAACACGATTTCACAGTAACTGTCAAATCATATTATCATTAGTTCTCAGTGGTTAGGTGATACGGAGTAGATTTTTTTTTTTATTACAGATAGGCATACGTTTGACCACTATCTCACCTGATGGTAAGCGATGATGCGGTCGAAGATGGATCACGTTTGCCTAGAAGCAACCTGTTCACTTTTGTCTTAAAGACTCCCAGGTTGCCCGCAACTAAGTTTTTAATTCGTGCTAAGTATCAGACAGTTCGATTTGCGAGCCAAGGCAAATTATAGGGTTCCGTGCCAAAGTTGCTAATGGGACCCTATTATTTAAGCCTTCGCGTACGATTTTGATTCGTGCGAACCAAGTCGATTTTTAGGGTTCCGTACCAAGGTTGCTAACGGAACCCTATTTATTAATAAGCCACCGCTGTCCGTCTTCCTTCAGTTTATTCGTTTTATTTCTGTCTCGCTAATATAAAAATGACTTCTAGAAAAAGGTCGAATCTTTCACAATATAGCAAAATTCTCAGTCGGGTTTGTTCGAACACTTTTCTAACTAACTCAAGAACGGCTCGACCGATTTTCATAGTTTTTGTGTTTTTGTGTTTTTTTTTCGTTTTGTGAATAGCATAATAAGAATTAAAATACAACAAAAAAAAGAATGAGTATGTAGGTAGGCAGGTAGGTAAGGTAGGGTAGCTATGGTAGGTAGGTAGGGTAGGTAAGTAGGTAGGTCGGGTAGGTAGGTTAGGGTCGGTAGGTAGAGTAGCCAGA
This sequence comes from Lacanobia wlatinum, assembly GCA_947578705.1. Lineage (NCBI taxonomy): Eukaryota > Metazoa > Arthropoda > Insecta > Lepidoptera > Noctuidae > Lacanobia > Lacanobia wlatinum. Next base: position 17,519,056 of record OX388046.1, on the reverse strand, counting down.
TGACGGGAGCGAAGCCGCGCGGGTCAGCTAGTAATAGAATAAAATTCCGTAACATTAGGTTAGCTTCGATAAATTGTGCTAAGCGTTAAGTTATTTCACGTTGATAAGGAAATAATGTAAATACCGTGTAGTTCCCGCTGTTGTTGACTACAAGTATGATTTTTCACTCAAGGCATCACTTGAATTTTCACGTAAGGTGTAAAGGAGATACATAATCTTTATAGATACCACGCCATTAATGCCGGAAGGTTTAGGCAGAGATATAACTAGGGATCGGCGCAGGTAGTGCTATTTTCGGTCAATGAACCTGAATGATAATGTTAATATGGACATGCCCGGGATTTCCGGGAATATTTTTCTGAATTTCGATGTATTAAATTAAGTCAAACTGTTTAAGATATTACTAGTACGACATATCATCAAACTACATAACATACTCAATTTCGGTATAAGTTGGTCCCGCTCTGCTGTTTGCCGTATTACTTACTGGTCCCGGGATTCAGAAGGCATATCTATGTTAAGATAATAGTCACACAACCAGGGAATACCACTACCTATGCCGATCACTGGATATAACTCACCTCAAATAGGGTTTTAATCTCATAACTCTTCAACCCCCCTTGTAAGATTGGTTGTCACACTTTCGTATTTCTGACTACCCCGTAATGTCTGATCTTCTTCTTCTTATAGTGTGGGCTAAAGTAAGGTCTAACGACCCCAAACACCCTAGTGTCAGAGTTTCTAAACCGCCTCAAGGGCCTCTAATATGGTTTATTTGACGACTGGCTTTTGTCGGCCGGGACTACCGGCTTATACGTGCCTTCCGAAGCACGGAATCATCTTTTTATCAGACAATCAGGTGATTCAAGCCTGCAATGTCCTAAAATCCCTGTAATGTCTGATAAAGAATTACAACTGGTAGCCGAAACTAACATCTTTTCGAAGCAAGGAAAGGTTTCGGTATACAATGTGTAACAGAATAAACGCAATACGTTCATTGCGCTCGTGATTAAGAACAACTTTTACTATGGGCCCATCCCCGAAATCGCGAAAAATAATCAGCTGTTCAGTAAATTTTGTTGAGTTATGCGCACATAAATGTATAGGGAAGTCCACTTGTTTTTCGCGATTTCAGTGTTGAATAAGTGAAACTCTCACCATAATCTCAACAGCATCGAACAGCTTGCTCATCTCCTTCTTCTCTATGGCAGTGAGAGTAGGGTCTTTCCAGTTAAAGATCCCACTCTCCTTCAGCTTGGTCTTAATTTTGTCCAGCGTTATGTGTGACTCCTGTCCGTCGTGAATCTCTCCAGATTTGTAGGCTGCTTTCAACTCCGTTTGGAGAAGGTATTCTTGGGGACTGGAATAAGAGATACAGGGTATTCATTAGTTCTGCCAGGGTTGCTGATTTTTTTCGAAAGAGTCACCGCGGCCCTGGAACGCAAAGGGCAGTAGGAGGGACACGGGGGGGTTTAGTTAGTAAGAGTATGACACTCCCTTCCGCTCCGCCCACAATGGGAGGAGTCATTTGATGATTTCCCATCCTTAAAAGGGTATTGTTTAGAACTGGGTAGGTTGTATCAGCGAAACAGCCACAGTGGAGTACGTTTTACATGCTAGGTCAGCAAAAACCAAACCGTTTTCAAACTCAATAACTTCTAATGGTCACAAATCCTGTGAGTTTTATGTATCACACCTGCTATAACAATGTACTCAATACGGGTGGGCTGTATCAGGGACACAGTAGTGAAGTACGTACGTGAAATATTCTGTGACCATACAACAACAGCTGTACTGCTGAGTAGTTACCAGTGATCCGCATAGGTAGTGCTATTCCCGGGATTTAGTGACCGGTATCTTAACATGGATATGCCTTCCGAATCCCGGGACCCGTAACATGGCAAACAGCACCGCTTGGGACCAGCTTATACCGGAAATGAGTAGTTTTGTATGCCGTCGTGCGTAGGTACTCATGATATATTAATCAGTTTAACTTCATTTAATACATCGACGGTCAGAAAAATGATCCCGGGAATCCCGGGGCATGTCCATAATAATATTGTCATTCAGGTTCATTGTCCCAAAACCCTACCCACGCCGATCACTGGTAATTACTAAATAAATACAACGCGTGAAGGCAAACTTAGTTCCGAATGCGTTGTGCTGCGCACAATTACTTAGGAGTGCATATAACGCTGGCGTAAATGGCGTTATTTATGCCAGCGAGATATGCACTACCCAGTAATGGCTTCTGTCCTTTAAATGATGGTGGTAGCTGCTGTCATCATCATCATCATATCAGCCAATTACCATCCACTGCTGAACGTAAGCCTCCCCCAAAGAGAGCCAACCATCCCGGTCCTGAGCAGTCCGCATCCATCCGCTGCCGGCCAACTTCTTCAAATCATCGATCTATCGTTCCGCAAGGCGTCTCACACTGCCACTATACTTCCCAAGTAATAAGCAGTCTTGTCATAACATTATTTCGTTACATATGGCTTTTGCAAGTGACTTCCTAAGTTCCTACTGACTGTAATGAAAGACAAAACTTACGTATCTGGGGCAGGTACAGTGACGGAGGCCCTGTTGGTGAACAAAACATACAGTCCTTGTCAGTTTTCAGTCATTTCGACTGTACCTTGGGGAGTTTAATTAATGCCACCGATGCTATAATTAACGTAGCCACCGTAATGTAGACAGATCGTCACAACGCCTTCGCCGCGGTTGACTAGTTTCTATACTATACTTAAATGTACAGTTTACCGCACGTTAGTAGTACTTGAACTTTCTGTTGATTATGAAATAATGACGCTATGGTTGTCAAAGCGTTACTACCGAAAAGACCCGAACCTATGAACTTGAACTCTCAACAGAGGAATTAGAATTTTACATGCTTATCAAACTCTTTATTTTCTTCTTTATATTTTTTTTTTGCAAATGTTTTCTTTATTCTGAATATACTAGGTATATGGCAAATTGGACCGCCGTAAGTAAATTGGACCACCTTCATATTTAAACTTAACTATATTGGGTTTCAAGTCAAACTGGATTCAGCTGAATACTAGTATTTTACGTGGAGTGGCTGCCAACCAGACCTCCACAACCCATTAACTAGGTAACACGGTTCTCCTTGGCAAGAAAGGTGTCAGATTTTCTGGCTTCTGACTATCCGTAACAACTGCCAAAGATTTACAAATGACAGCCGGGACCAACGGCTTAACGCACTTTCCGAGGCACAGAGGAGTCTCGGTATGTTAAGATGGTCACCCATCCGCAGACCAGCCTCGGCAAGCGTTGCTTAACTAAAGATCGAGACCTGCGCGGCTGTTACTATTTAGCCACGAGCTCCACATTTAATATGCGATATACAGGTAAAATGTTGCTGCATTGCTGCATAGGCATTCCAATTTACCTTGCGGTCCAATTTACCATATATTCCTCTGTAATATTTACAGATTTAGTATTTTCCTAGTATATATGCCTTATGTAAATTTGTATTTTCCTAGTATATACGCCTTATGTAAATTCCCTAACATAATTGGAGTTTTCCGTGCATGTTTTCAGTAATAAAAATCGATAGCGTCATGATTTCTGCGAAGTAACGCATCATAAACTAAGACTGATTGACTGATTAAATTAAACGAGTTTTACTTTTGTTTTGTTTTGTTTTGAATTTCTCTACTAACTTCTGCCAGCGCTTCTTCCGCGTGAATTTCGGAATTTATCCCAAGGGAACGTATTCCCGGGATCAATATTAGCCTTTGTGCTATTTCAGACTATATTTATCTCTCTCCTACTGCCAATTTCATCCAGCTTCGTTCAGCCGTTCTGGCGTGCCTGAGTAGGTAACAAATAGATATTTGTTATGGATAGATATCGATCCATTCAACTTTTACAGTTATACAACTTGTACCAGAGTAAACGCAATACCTCTTAAGGGGTGTACTCATAATTATGAACAACTTTTACTATGGAACCAATCCTGAAATCGCGAAGAAAAATCAGCTGTTCAGTACATTTTGTCGAGTTATGCTCACATAAATGTATGGGGGAGTCGATTTTTTTCGTGATTTCAGTGTTGGTCCCATAGTGAAAGTGGTTCATAATGATGAGTACAATGACCCCTTATGAGGTATTGCGTTTGTTCGGTTACATGTTGTATAGGAGCAAGCGTAAAAAGTCTAAAATGATTTTATAAGAATTTGGAATGTTCCAAATCTTTTGTTATTTTAGCTCAAAACAGAGTGCCAATCACAATACTTGAAAATGTGTGGAAATTGAGGTTTTTCTGACAAATTGCGACTGAAATGCGAATGTGAACGTTGCTTAAAAATGAACATCATCATCATATCAGCCGAAAGACGTCCACTGCTAGACATAGTCCTCCCCCAAGTGTCGCCACAACGACCGGTCCTGTGCGTCTCGCATCCATCGGCTACCCGTGACCTTCACCAGGTCATCGGTCACCTTGTGGGAGGCCTTCAAAAATGAACAAATACTCTAAACTTACTACAAACTAAATAGCATCATCATACTCAACGCTGTCTGCTGATAATGTGCCCAAGATACTGACGGCATTGCCATGATAAATGGTAATACTTAGTCTCTGCCCAAAGTAAAAGCCAGCTCTTGAGTCATGGGAAGTGTCAACCAAACTTTTTGAAATAAAAATTTGTAGAATTTGCCCTCAGTTCCAACGCCTGTGATATATAGAACTTTATGATTCACAGTTACAGGTTTAAGGTTCTTGAACTGTAGAATCATTCACACTCCGACTAATCACGTACTTGGACCGTGGCACAAACGCACCGACCGCATACCGGAAGACGTAACGTTGGAAGGCCTCCCATAAGGTGGACCGATGACCTGGTGTAGGTCGCGGGTAGCCGATGGATGCGAGACACACAGGACCGGTAGTTGTGGCGACGCTTGGGGGAGGCCTATGTCCAGCAGTGGACGTCTTTCGGCTGATATGATGATAATGAATCGATTCACTATAAAAATGGTTTGTTTGACTCACCATGACTCAATGTGATGTATGTTTACTGCAATTCTGAAAAGAGAAAATATTAACAGGTTAGGTGACTGTACATACGGAAATAAACTACCAAATTTTTGTTTTGTTATGATTCGTTTGGAAATGAGCAATCTTTGTCTTTATTGCAGCCGAAGGCCGAAGTAGACTTTTACGCTAGCAAAGCCGCTTTAATAATGTAACAAACAGTTATTAAATACGCTTCATTAATATTAAGCGTACCTCAACATATTTCTGTCTGTATAAGTCGCTCATTTGCTCAAAATTACAATATGCGGTCCCCATTCGGAACCCCTTTTATCAAAAGTACGTAGCTGAAATAGAAAGGGTCCAGCGCAAGTACCTCCGTGCTATGTACTACAGATGTTATGGGACTAAGACTTATTTTTCATAATCCCAACTTCTTGATAAGTACAAGCTTATCAGCTTGGAGAACCGGCGCAAATACCAACGCCAACGTAACGCCAACGTACTTCATGACATTGTTCACAAAAATTTTGATGCCATTGATCTAACGTGTAAGCTGTGTTATTATATGTCCCCCGAACAGTTCATGTGCGTCAGGTTCGTGCACGTACTTTATTTGCGCTTAATTCTTGTCGTACGAACTCTGGTTTACGCTGCCCTATTCATAGAATGTTGGAATCTTATAATTCAAATGTAATTGACATTGATATTTTTGCATGCCCGAAAAATAAATTTAAATCTAATGTTATAATTTTTTTATCTCAATTGTCATGTGATTATTATTTATGTATTGCATAATTGCAGGGAATGAAATTGTTTTTGATTCGATTTGACTTTGTAGTTCTAGCTTTTTAGTAACTTATTTATTTAGTTCAAAATATTTGTTAATTTTGGTAATGGTCATCTAGTGGCAACCACTGTTCATAAATTTGACTTATCTGCGGATAATGCAGTGGACTGCAACATGTCCACTTAAAGTTTTGTTAATCTTGTGTGTTGTAGTTGTTTATTATCCCGTAACTAGTGGACGTCACGCGGTTTCACCCGCGTAGCTCCCGTTCCCGTGGGAGCACGGAGATAAAATATATATACCCTATGTTACTCGCTGATAATGTAGCTATCCATTGCTGAAAGAATTTTTTAAATCACTTCAGTATGCTTTGTAGTAATTGAATGAAATAATTATCGGCACGCACTGATTTCAATGCCAATGTTATCGCTGATTGCACACGCAATTAGATTTGCGCATGCGCGACCTGACCGCGCATGCGTTGTATTATGTTTTTTGTCAAATTGACATTCTGCGCATTCGATTGCGACGTACTTCGGGGAGGTAAAGTTGCGTGACGGGAACTGTAAATCTTTTAATTACTTAATCAATTTTTTAAAGACTAAAGTGGCACCGTGTATTATGGTAGGCGCCAGATAAATGTGCAATAACGGTTATTGACCCACATAAATTTGTTGAATTTCTTAATGTTAAAAACAGAAATAAATACGTAATCCTTTTAAGTTTTTTAGTAATGAGAAACGGTTCATAATAAATTTGTTGTTCGAAGGGAAAGGTCAGTAGCGTAGCGAGGGGGGGGCGGGAGGTGCGGCGCGCACCGGGTGACACCCGCTGGGGGGTGACACCCGACCGCTCGTTAACTGGTTTTTGTCACTATTGGGTGGCACCCCTTAACGTTTGACCCAGTGAAACCTGTCGGGAGTAAGGTGCAGAAATTTTTGAGCTCGCTTCGCTCGCTCTTGCATTTTGCACTCTCTGACTTCCTGAGTTTTTCTATATAAATCAACAAAAAACTTAAATTTCAGTATGAATGTTCAAAATACAATAAAACAAGGTGCAAAAATTTCTTTAGTCCTTCAGGTTTTCTGCATTTAGAGGCGGCACTCGTTCGTTGACTTTTTGTCAAGTTCGGGTGTCACCCCTTAACGGGCGACGTAATGAAACACGTCCGTGGTGGGGTGTAAGAAATTTCGAGCTCGCTTCGCTCGCTCTTACTTTCTGCACTCTCTTTTTTCTCGAGCGTTTCTGTATGTCTCAATTAAATCACTATGTTTGTTTATGAAATGATCAAAAGAAAATAAAACCTTTCCGAATTGGGGTGCATGAATATTCGAGCTCGCTTCACTCGCTCTTGTGTTCTGCCCTCTCTCAGTTAATGAGCTTTCTAGCATCACTCCATAAAGTTATTTCTATTTAAGTATGAATGATCAAAAGAGTATAAAACCTATCCGAGGTGGGATGCGAAAATTTTCGAGCTCGCTTGGCTCGCTCTTGTGTTCTTGAGTTTACTTGCGTTACTCAACAAAGTTGGGTTTAGATAATGATGAAAATAAAATCAAAATAACTTTACTTTCGAGATTTTGTTTTTAAGTAAGTATGATGTAAGAACATTCCTGAAAATAAAAACCTGCATCGCAAATGGCACACCTTCCCCCCTCCCTTCCAAAAATGGCTTGCGATTGCCGTCACAAGAAAGAAAGGCCAAAGGTGCAACTCATAATTTTTGGGGGGGGGGGTCATTTGTGGGGTGACACCACATTATCCGCCCCGGGTGTCACCCATGCTAGCTACGCTACTGGGAAAGGTTAATGTACTTTATTGTTAGTTTATCTAGCGCCGAAAATAGAAGGGTAGGTACAATCTATCTATACTAATATACAATTTGCACGATGGGTCGTACAATGTTGCTGGATTGGAGGGTTGAAAGGCGACAAGACACTGTCACTGTGAAGAAGGCGCTACCACGTTGGATGTACTTAAATGTAAATACTTTTTCAACTGTAGATGGTAGCGAGTACGGTCCCTGCTGAGCCAAGCCCTCTGTCTCGTAGCAGATGGAAAGGCGTATAAAGCTGAAGAGTTTGTTTGTCTGTTTGTTTGCTTGAACGCGCTAATCTCAAGAACTACTGGGCCGATTTCAAAAAATCTTTCAGTGTTAGATAGCTCATTTATCGAGGAAGGCTATAGGCTATATATCATCGGGCTAAGACTAATAGGAGCGGAGCAGACGAAGTTGCGCGATACCGGTCAATATTGATCTTTACAACCACGCAAATAGGTACGTGAGAACATACAATTAATGTAGTTCTGACAGGAAGCTATTTAGTACTCACAACAATTACAATGGATTGTTTACTTACCAAGTGCTACTTCCTATTAGTGTTTAGTAAATTGACACGATAACATGTTACTACTACTCGCTATCGTCATGCGATGGTTTTCAGGAAAATTAGTAGGTAGGCCAATGAGGGATAAACTTGCAGTAAAGTACAATTGACTTTTCCCTAATATCCCTTCGTAGATACCTGAACAATTATGAACCGTTTTTCATTACCAGAGAACGTAATGGATCACGATAGAAGTCGATTCAGGACAACTTTATGTCATTACTAGCTGACCCGCGCAACTTCGTCTGCGAAACAATTTTAATTACTACTCCGCTCCTATTGGTCTTAGCGTGATGATATATAACCTACAGCCTTCCTCGATAAATGGGCTATTTAACACTGAAAGGATTTATCAAATCGGATAAGCAGTTCCTGAGATTAGCGCGTTCAAGCAAACAAACAAACGCTTCAGCTTCTATTAAGGAATATATAGATTTCTGTTTTTGATATTAAGAAAGTCAATAAACTTATGTGGGTAATATAGGTCACTGACCGTAGTCTGTGTGCTGGTATGGGAAAAGCCACTCCTGATGGTGGGCGTTGAAGTCCCCCAGCAACACCAATTAGGCAGTAGGGTACCGCTGCTGAGCCGCATCCGCCGCCTCACTGAGTTGATGTATTAGCCCAGTTGTCTCCAGATCACCGCTGTGCGAACGGTCGACACAGGTGTAGATAATTTTATCCAGGCCGGTGTCCACTAAAGCTCACAGCGTTGAGAACCTGGAGTTCTCAAGATTGCGGAGACGCCGATAGCAGATGTCGTCCCGGGCGTACATACATACGCCCGCGCGTGGTCTGAAGTGGTGCTCCAGGGTAAACCCTGGGTATGTAAGATACGACACGTCTGACGGACATCCGATCTGCGTCTCCGACAGGAACAAGTGCGCTGGTTTCTCAGTCTCTAGGTGCTGATGGACTGCGGCGAGATTTGAGTGCAGACCTCGGATGTTAGAGAGGTGCACTTTGTGAGAGAGGGAGTGCTGCCGCTGTACAGCTTTTCTCTTATTGTTCCTGTTCATAATGTTTTGTGTGAGTAAGGTAGAGGGGAAGGAAGTGAAATGAGGTTTCACGCTGCTGACCCTCAGGCACACTGACAGGACGATATCATTGGGGGACTAGTCTGGAGACTGCTGGGACGCCCGAGCCCTCCCGGAAATGTCCACCGGGCCCTCTCGTCTGGTCGCCAACCAGCACGATGGTGCATTCCGGGATTTTTCGACAGTTGGCGGGGCAGCCTTTCATGTATGGTTAGTACACTACTTGGGCCCCCAACTACCTGCGGTCGGCCAGCGGCGCACCGTGCCTTGGATCCCGCTACCCTCTGCGACTAGTCTCCCGATACGCCCATATCAACGCGAGTCGGTCGGTCTGCCTGCATTGGAACAACTATTTCGACTCAACTCCTCTGAATTGGCTACACTGAGCATTGTATTGTGCCGGAACGCGGCTAGGCCACTTGGCCTACGTCTTTGCCCAGTGGGTGGTCACAAGCCATCGGCCGAAACCTACCACTAGTTAGTGTCACCTGATTAGCACCACCCGGGGACCACGTGTAGGGACTAGCAATGGGTATTCTCCTACGGACGCGGGTGACTCGGTCCCCCAAATCTTCTTATCCCCTAATTATCTTGAAATGAGCTGGAATTACAACCGTATGGGTTCCATTAAATGCCAGAAGATATCGCGGCTGACCAAAGTGATGATGGGACGTCCTCGCCTCCTACCAAAAAGACTGGCCCGAACTAGCAAAGGAGAGAGTTGTGTGCGAACGAAAGATCTCCCTGCTTAGCCCAACAGTGGGAAAAAATTGGCTAGATACATAGAATTTATCTTGCGTTCACATCAACGAGATTGCACTATCTGTATTGATGGTTTTGCGTACAGCTAAGGAGTGGAATTCCCTGCCAGAGTCTGTGTTTCCTGATATCTACAACCTGGTCTTTAAGTCAAGAGTGAATAGGTTACTTCTAGGCAAGTGTGCTTCATCTTCGATCGCATCGTCGCTTACCGTCAGGTGAGATTGGGAAATCCTCTCTTAGTTAGCTCTCTTACACTTCCCAAGGAACCTACATACTCGACTGTACGTTGTCTGTCAGTCACTCAGTAATAGAAGAATCTATACTAATAAATAAAGCTGAAGAGTTTGTTTGTTTGCTTGAACGCGCTAATCTCAGGAACTACTGGTCCGATTTGAAAAATTCTTTCAGTGTTAGATAGCCCATTTGCTGAAGAGTGTGTTTGTTTGTTTGTTCGCTTGAACGCGCTAATCTCAGGAACTACTGGTCCGCTTTTTGAAATTCTTTCAATGTTAGATAGCCCATTTATCGAGGAAGGCTATAGGCTATATATCATCACGCTAAGACCAATAGGAGTGGAGCAGACGAAGATAAATAAAAACCAGGACCGAAAAGTTCTTATTATCTTTAGTAGGCAAAATAATTTCTAAAAGCTTACTGAAAATTAATAAGTAAATTATACGTGATATTTATTTCAAACTATTTTTTATTTTTATTTGGGTCTTTTAAATATCCTATTGCTAGGGTCCTAGTACTAAGATGTACGAGTATTCGCTCATTTCTCTTTGGATATGCAAACACGACCACACTTTAAAAGTTAGCCAAAACACAATATCCCTAAAACTACACTTAATCCTCATTATGATCATCCGTAGCCCAAGTTGGCCCACCTCAGGTATTTTTTTCCTTGTGTCAATCCCGAACTTGTGCCACCCTTCATCCAGGATCAAACCGCGAAAAAATAAAACCATAATGAATGTACTCACAAAAAATTAACCAAGATCTTGAACGCCGTAGTCACCATCGTTAACTTGTTTTAACACGTTACGTTTCACAGCACGGTAGCACACGACTGACCAAACAACGAATTGTTACGTGATCTTAAATGCGCAACAGAGTTATATTGCTTAGCCCTCAATGAAATCGGTGTGTATGGTGCGATTGAGGTGTCTTGATACTTTTTATGTGGAGAAAATAATTTGGTTTAACTTTCATGAACAGCTTTCTGTTGTACGGTCGTTAATCCAAATTGGCGCTAACACAATAAATAATGAAGTCAACTTTATTGTCTTAAGACATTTGGGTAGTCTTGACAAGTTCTGACAATATAAGAACGTTAAACAGTTCTCCCAACAAGCTTAGGAAACAGTGACACGGCAACTTTACAGTAAAATACAGGTTTTTCGAATCGTATAATATGTAGCAACAGAAATTCCAGGTTTTGTACATAAATCCTAACTTAATGTTATAAATTCTAAAGTGATTTCCTTTGTTTATATGTTTTATACGCTTTCAGACCTAAACCGCCGACCTGATTTTACAAATTTTAATACACAGGAGGTGGCGTGCTTCTACTACGGATATCCTCATATTGAAAAATTTTGTTTGCTAATGCCTTGACAAAAAAAAACGGTTATTTGTAAAGTCGTTTTACTCACGATAATTTTACGTGATAACGTCATAAGAAAACAATTAAATTCTTAACAAACAAGCCGAACGCTTAGGCCGATCGTGCCTCTCCATCGCTTGTTCCGCGGTTTCGCTCTCGGAACGTGACACTTTTTCGTGCGCGCAGCCGGCGCTCATCGATTCATAAGACATTATCACGTCAAAAAAATAGGCATTGATAGCAAAGCGTCGCCAAGCAGAGAATTACTTCATCGGTGGAATCATGGTGGTATTGAGAAATACGACGTGAGGAGGAGGGTCCTCAAATTGAGTATTTTATCCTTTTAGGGAATATATCATTCTTTCCAGGTTTACCTTACGCCTTAAATGGAAAATTAATATCAAATATTATACCTAATCTCTTCAACATAGAAGAAATCGCATAACTTGTTACATAACAGGTCTCGCGATTTCTATGTTCTGATAGGACTTGCCTTTTACAGCTAACCAGTGATTGGTTTTTTGCTTATATGGTTCATCATCGATTTCTACTGTTCTCACGATTTCATACTTTACATAGAGTGAAGCTATAGTTGATATCTACGCTTAACTTTCTTTTTGTTTAATAAAATAGTATTGTATTTTTTTTCTCAGTGTCAGTCATGAAGAAGTCGTTATAAAATTATTTCACAAAAGCTTATAGAGGAATCATCAAAGGTCAGAAGTTAGCTGCACGATTCCAAATTGTTCGTTTACTGTGAGGAAGAGACTTTTTGACATGATGGTTTCAAAGGCGTTGCCCGAAGCTTTCAAATAGCCTGTCCAATCTATATTAAAATTATAAAGCTGAGAAGAGTTTGCTTGGTTAAACGCGCTAATCTCTAATGGTTGGAATTATTGAAAAAATATTTTAGTGTTGGATAGCCAATTTATCGAGGAAGGCTAGGCTATACAACTTGTAACAGAATAAACGCAATACCTCTTAGGAGGTCATTGACTAACACTGAAATCGCGAAAAAAAAATCGACTGCCCATAACTCGACAAAATGTACTGAACTGGGGGGCTACTCTCTTACGAAATCCGTAGTTTCGGGCTTAGTTGCGGACGGACGTATTCTACTCCGTATCACCTACAGACTTACGATTAGTCCCGAACCCGAATTTTGATTGAATGACAACACGATTTCACAGTAACTGTCAAATCGTGTTATCATTAGTTCTCAGTGGTTAGGTGATACGGAGTAGAAAATGCCCGCCCGCAACTAAGCCCGAAAGTACGGATTTCGTTAGAGAGTAGCCCCCCAGCTGATTTATTTTTCGCGATTTCGGGGTTGGTCTCATAGTAAAAGTTGTTCATAATTATGAGTACAATGACCCCTTAAGAGGTATTGCGTTTATTGTGTTACACGTTTTATAACATCACGCTACGACCAATAGGAGCGGAGCATTAATGAAAAATATGACGCAGACGAAGTTGCGCGGGTCAGCTAGTTTTTCATATAGACAGTTTTTCAAAGTATCAAAACCGTCCCATCCAACTACTTACTACACGTTACTGTACATACCATTGTTCCAGCCATGGAAACTTTGATTTGATTAAATACCACCGTACCTATACAACGCGGAGTGCGTCGCGCGCAAAACATCGGACTTGTTTGTATAACTTTGTCACAATGAGGATTGTATACTCATTTATCTTTTGACTTTTGGCTTGGGAACATATCCAAATATACACTCATTACATCTGGGAACCAAATATTTTACTTATTATGTAATACATCTTATGCTTGATTAAATAGGTAGTCGAAGATGGTTGTTCATTATGGTCTAAGCATTTTGAAGGCTACACTCCGTAGGTCATTTTAGATCTTTGGCTACACTCCGTAGGTCAGTTTAGATCTTTGACTAGTTGAGTTAGGAAAAGGCTAGGCACATTGATTGACTATCCGTAGGGTAAGTTTTGTTGTCCAAATCTACACTATAATATAATATTATAAAGAGGAAAGATTTGTTTGTTTGTTTGTTTGAATTGAATAGGCTCCGAAACTACTGGACCGATTTGAAAAATTCTTTTAGCATTGGATAGCTACATTATTAGGGAGTAACATAGGCTATATATTATCCCCGTACTCCCACGGGAACGGGAACTACGCGGGTGAAACCGCGTGACGTCCACTAGTGTAGCTATAAAAATATGTAAAATTAAAAATTATTTGCGTATAGTATTCGCAATAAAAATAAAAATTATTTTAAATATAGTTGGAAACCTCGGAGTAATCGATGTACATACATAAAAATAAACCCCACCGAATTGAGAACCTCCTCCTTTTTTGGAAGTCGGTTACTAAGACCGCGTTCAAAACGTCCGCCCTTACTAGTTTTAGCTGGGAAGAAGAAATGGCGCAACAAACTCCAGAGCAATACATGTGTTAAATGACGATCCTCAGTAGTAATTACTTGGAAGAATCGATGTTGCCTTAATCGCTTGAATTCTACAATTTAAAACATGATACAAATTTAATTGTGTCTTGGCTCTGCGATCTATATAACACGGTTATATTTACGTCATTGTGGGAAGCTGATAGTCCTTGCAGAACATACTTTATTAAAAGCTAGTGTTTGTCCTCGTGATGTAACTAAACAGTTCCTTTTAGCAATCGTTTTTAAAGGAAACTCATTTCATGGGGAAACTAAACAGCCAGTCGTTTCTGTAAACATGTCGAAGTGAAGGCTTTCCAAGCCGAGCTGTCAATCCAAGTTATCAAGATGGAATGACACTCACTTCGTGATCACATCGACATGTTTACAGAATCGAGCTGCAGTATTGCGATTCTGAAAACCTAGGTGTAATAAGCTTAGTTAAAGTGAGAATGAAGTGAGCTATCAATCAATACCAACAAGATGGAATTACGGTTCACTTCATGCTCACTCTAGTTATGTTTGCACGTTAAAAGGAAATGCTGGCGGCGAGACTTTGTATGTTTTTTTTTTAATTTTTAGGGTTCCGAAAAAAAAGGAACCCTTATAGGATCACTCGGGTGTCTGTCTGTCTGTCTTTCCGTCTGTCACTGCCAGTTTTCTCCGGATCCACTGAACCGATTCTGTTGAAATTTGGTACACATTTGGACTTTTATGACTCAAAGACGGACGCGTTACGTAAATCATTAAATTTTTAGTATGGGGGTGGGTCACTTTTGGGGGTCAAACTAGAAAATAAAAAACAAAAGTTTTTTTTAACAATATCGTGACATATCAAATGACAGGGTTTACTGTGAGGGTCTTAAATATTTTTTTTTCATAATTTTAAAATAATTGGTTTAGAAGTTATTCAAGAAATTAGACGAAAAATGACCATTCCCCCCCCTTATCTCCGAAACTACTGAGCCTACAATTTTGAAAAAAATGGAGCTACTAGATCTTTACCTAAAGATTACAGGAAAACCTATTAGAAGTCTGTAGTGTTAAAATAACATATTAAAAAAATTAAATGCGTTCGGAACCCTTTGCACGCGAGTCCGACTCGCACTTGGCCAGTTTTTTTTATTTGTGATGGGTTTGCTCTTGACTCTAGTCTAGGTCAGAGATGACAGAGACAAAGTCTACGATGGAGCGAGCTTACCCAGAAGGAGCTTGAAATATTAACCGTATAAGCACTAGAACTCACAAAATCCTTAAAATTGTCCGATTAATCGCTGTCAACAGAGCCCTAGTGTACAAATTTGGCAACTATTAATCAAAAAAAGAAAACATAGAGACACAGTATACATCCTTCTTATTCCGTTTGTGAAATATCTCTTATATCGGTCCATATTGGAGGAGAAAACAGTCGACAGCCAAACCTCGAATTATGACTTTTTACATACAAAGTCTCGCCGCCAGCATTTCCTCTTAAGATATTGACAAAGTAGACCGTCAGGACTAGTATGTATCCCAGGATACTTTTAGAAGTGATAGACTATGGAGCAACGTGCCTTATACTTACGAACCTATTTGTGTGACAAAAAGCATTCTATTGTCTCATAGCAAAAACAGCTGAATGAATTGTTTGAAGGTTAAGCGGGGCTTACCGAGGTCTGTCTTTAGATGGATATCATCAATTATTTACCAAAATTCTTCCGTGCTTCTAAAAACTCTTTAAACCGTTGGTCTGGGCAGTTAACAGTCCCTAAACGTAGCCAGGAGCTCGACCCTTCCCTTATTCCGTCACCCAGATACTGGGTATTGGTGGTCAATTATGAGTCGCAAGTTAATCAGTCTCTTTGTAACACAGAAATGTTTATCCCTCTTTGCAGGTCTGTTCAGAAAGCAGTGCCAGTGAATCGTCACTAGAATCCTCAAGCGGATACGGCAGTCAAGGAGCCTTTGCAGCGGAAGACCATGCTCTACAGCATCAGGTCCAGCACGCGGATGGTGAGCGAATGTCAACCTTATGTGTAGCGTAGGACTGTGTTTAGAGTAGTCATGTGTTGTGAGTTGTGTGTTTAATGGACTGCATTATAACGATAAAGTTAAACTCGTTGTAGTAATTCAAAAGTCTGTCAGCTTTAAATGAAAATAATAAAAAATAATAATCGTTTTCAATATTGGAATTATAGTTAACTCCAACTGTGTTCACTAGTATTTTAAATTTTGTAAACACTTATTTAAGAGAGTGTCCATAGAGGTAGCGGCGGGGGCGCTTAGTATAGTGTATATCTCACTAAGCGCCCCCGCCGCCCGCACCTGTCTCAGTCCCCTTTGTCGTCATACCCCCGCGCCCCTGTACCGCGCAGGCGAGGACTCAGATAAACGGTCGGCCTATAGCGCGGCAGGATTAGCTTTATCTATTTCATTGACAGACATTGACATTTCAAAAGTGCGTGTAACTGGTCTATTTGAAATAAAGAATTTTGTATTTGCATTTGAATGCAATGTAAAGCGTTCGTTACCTACAGTTTGGTTGATCTCAAGAATACTCAGAAATAATAAGATTTTAAAATAACTAGCTGCTGTACAACGTTTTATAGAATAAACGCTATAACTGCAAAGGCGTTATTCTTACCATTATTAACAAGTGTTACTATGGGATCAACCCCGATATCGCGAAAAAAACAATGAGGGTTTTATGAAATATCGAGCACTAGATGGCAGCACTGAGAGGTCAGGTCCAAAACCCTCATTGATTGGCTCATACATTTCACTCATCTCAAATTTTACAGAAACATGATAAAATCTTAGAAATATAACGGTATAATGCAGTCCATCTTTAGACGGTGTCATTGTTTTTTCATTAAATGTTGTTAATTTATTTAGCAGTGTGAATTTTTTAGTTAGATGTTTGCTATGCTTTGCGTAGATTTTAAGTACCATTTTTTTTGTATATTATTAATTTACATACAAATCTGCCTTTCCAAACCTCAGTAATAGCAAAAACACGAAACGTACGAATCTATACTAACATTGTAAAGTTGAAGAGTTAGTATAATTGTTTGAATGCGCTAATCTCAGGAATGGTTCGAATTGAAAAAAAAAAACTGGCCAAGTGCGAGTCGGACTCGCGTGCAAAGGGTTCCGAACCAATTTAATTTTTTAACATGTTATTTTAACACTACAGAATTCTTATAGGCTTTCCTGTAATCTTTAGGTACCTATAGAACTATTATCTGATTTTTTTTTTCAAAATTTTAAGCTCATTTTTTCTTGAATAACTTCAAAACTATTTATTTTAAAATAAAAAAAAATATATATATAACTAAAACCCACACAGTAAGCCCTTTCACATGATACAGTTTGAAAACCTTTTTTTTATTTTCTAGTTTGACCCCCAAAAGTGACGCCCATATTAAAATTTTATTTATTTACGTAAAGCGTCCGTGTTTGGGTCACAGCACAGAAGTCCATATATTATGTATTCCAAATATAAACAGAATCGATCCTGTAGATCGGAAGAAAGGCTGGCTGTGACAGACAGACACCCGAGTGATCCTATAAGGATTCCGATTTTTGCGGATGTTCGGAACCCTAATTATTTTAGTGTTGGATAGTCCATTTATCGAAGAAGGCTATAGGCTATACAGGGTTATTTGTAAAACACTAACAACCTCTTAGGGAGTGAAAGTTTTAAATATCAGCTGTTTCATACATTTTCATCGGCTAAATATTGCATTTTGTATGAAACAGCTGATATTTTTTTCGAGTTTTCAGGGTTGGTCTCAAAGTAAAAGTTGTTTATAATCATGTGTACTTTCACTCTCTAAGAGATTGTTGGTATTTTACAAATAACCCTGTATAACATCAAGATACGACCAATAGGAGAGGAGAATTAATGAAACATGTGACACAGATGAAGTTCCGCGTGTCAGCTAGTTCTAAAGCAAAGCTTCTAAAGTCTAAACTGCATGTTTTTGCTGTTACTGTTGTTCGTATTTTAGGTTCGGGAAGTCAGACGTACAAACATTTAAAGTCCCTCAAACACTAGCTTATTTCATTTCAAATTCCGAAAGCGTTCACAGCACTTTATTTTATTTTTCGTTTCATTTTTTTATGTTGTAACCCCGCTTTGCATGCCACCTACTAGTCGAGTCGGAAATCGTGACTCTCCGCCGCGACAGCGCGGCGTCGGTGGCGGCGGCTCGCGAGAGCTTCTCCATCTCGCTGGGGTCGCTGGAGGAGGCCGTGCGGTCGCTGGACGCGGCGAGCGACACGCCGGCCTTCGCCACCATAGGGAAGAAGCCCGCCGTGCCCAAGCGCAGGCCCGTGTCTATGTCCGGTGAGGATCTTATCTGATATAGGTGGCGGTGGAGAAGTAGGTGGAGGTTTTCCAAAATAGGGCACTGAGTCGTCAAAATAACCAATCTTTAACACGTTAATTGACACATCACGCGACGTCGCGTGAAGCGGCCTGCCGGTCGATTCTGTAAACACGTCGAAGTGAAGGCTTGGGTGAAGTGATCATGAATTGAGCCGTCATTCCATCTTGATTACTTGGATTGACAGCTCACTTCGTGATCCTTCAAACAAGCCATGTCGACATGTTTACAGAATCGCACTGCTGTAATGCTGTGGCCGTTCACGCGATGTCGCGTGATGGTGCCTTACAATTATGTACCTACGCTTGTACGAGCCACAAAGTAGCAGCCATAGCGTATTGGGTTCTGGTATGTATTTAAGCTACTAGGAAAGGGAATCACCTATTTATTAGTGGGCGTGGCCTGCAGGTAGCAATCTTACAATGATTTTGACAGACGATTCTTTATTTCGGCTATCTATGTAAGTTCAGCAATTTGGCTTGGCAATAAAGGTGTTAAAATAACAAACAGCAAGCTAAGGTAAGAAAACAACAAGAAACATTTAACAGCATTACTCCACATTACTGAGCAGCATGTCTAGATGTGAAAGCAACCCCGGTAAGTTTGCTTAAACTTTGATGTGCATGAGTTTTTGCTTCATTTTCATATTCGATTGTTAACATTTTTTTGCGATTAAGTACCATATTAATTTAAGCAGTAATATTAAAGAACATATAAAAACAAATACTAGTTATGTCAAAATAATAAAATCATAAAGTTAACAGATTTAAGTTATTTGTACTTGTCAAGGTATACTTTATCAATAAAGCCTGAATAATGTAACGTTTTGATTAATGCCTTTTTAGAAAGTTGTCTTTAGTTAAATATCCTGTTTTTCCCCCTAAAATCCCCCAAACGATTTCTCCACTATATCATATGATGAAAGGGGTTTTAAAAAGTAGACTAGAGCCATAAACTCAATTTTGGCAGACTTGTAGGTTGGAACGTTTCAAACTCAATGTAACGTGATTCGTTTGATTGCCAGCGACAGTGTGGTCTCGCCGCGGCTCGTCCAGCTCGCTCGGCAAGCCGCCGCCGCCCGTGCGACGGTCTTCGTCCATATCGAGGCCGCAGCGACCGCCCTATGTGCAAGTAAGTTTATAATTTTTTTCCAATAATACCCACATGCATTCCTTGCGTGATCGAATCAGGAATGATGATATCCACAAGAGAACCAAAGTTACCGACATAGCCCGAAGGATCGCCAAACTAAAGTGGCAGTGGGCAGGGCACATTGCTCTCAGAACAGGTGGTCGATGGGGCCGAAAAGTTGTGGAGTGGCGACCGCGTACCGGAACACGCAACGTTGGCGCGGCCTCCCACAAGGTGGATCATTGCGACCTTCACCAGGTCATCGGGACCTGGTGAAGGTCGCGGGTAGCCGATGGATGCGAGACGCGCAGGACCGGTCGTTGTGGTGATACGCGCGGGGAGGCCACCGTCCAACAGTGGACGGCTGCAGGCTGATATTATGATGACGATGATGATGATAATGAATACCAACAAAATACTATCTTCAAAAAACGACAATGAAACAAGTCACTTTTCAAGCAGTCTGATGCAATTAGTATCAAAATAAATATGTGAAATATTTTAGAATCATCTTTTCACGCGAGTGACACTTGAGTTGAAGCAGTCTGATGCAGTTATGTGGCCTGTTTTTATTTGAGATGGCTTTGCTCTTGACTCTAGTCTAGGTCAGAGATAACAGAGGCAGAGTCTACGATGGAGCGAGCTTACCCAGAAAGAGCCTGTTCACTCTGACTTTAAAGAGATGAGGGTTGTAAGCGTTCGGAAACACAGACGCAGGCAGGGAGTTCCACTCCTTTGCTGTGCGCATTGCCTTTACTTTATTTCAATCGCTGAAGTGAACGCTGAAAGTGACACTCGTATCATTTAGATACTTAAATTTTGTAATTTTTTAAAACAATTTTCAAAATAAATGCCATTTATCATTGTGATCTGTCGTCCTCGAAACGGGCACTTACGGAATAAAGAATTAATAAAATAGCTGTTTGTTGTTTAGGTTAGGGACCCTTTTACCCGACTGTCCCAGAAGGAATGTAATGTTTTTTTTCTCAAACATGCTTGGAAATTTGAATATTATTTTGACAACTTTCTTCGAGATAAATCGAAATTGCTGTACTGGCCAAATAAATGCGAGCAGCGGCCGGCAAAAGTTGTATGAAAATCCATATCTGTCGTGGTTTAGCGGCCAAATAAATTACAAAGCCAACTCATATCTGTCGTGTAATTTTAAAATGGAACGATCTATTACTCCGAAACTTGGCAACCAAAGAGGTAACTTATCAAAGGTTTTATTTAAATTTCGAACTAGCTTGCAAATAGAAAGCTATTTATTGAAAAAAAAAAAAACATGAACACTTTAACGCGGGCAAAATTATTGTTGTTCGTTGTTCGTCATTGATTTTGAATAGTAATTGTATTTTAATTTCCGAGCGTTATTTGAGAAAAGTACTATACAAGCCTTGACCACAACTAGGCATTGATGTCTATCAATCAATCAATGCCTAGTAGGACGTAAGTCCTTACGTATGTGTGCGGAGGCGAAGCTTCGCATCGGCCCACATTTACACGTTTGTCCATCAATGCCTCTTTTGATGGCCGTTGTAGTAATGTACTATTGTGACATGGTAATGCGGGTATCAAAATAAAGGGCTTGAGAAGAAAATTCTTGTACTTAGATGAATAAAACAAAATGTAAGTACAGTAGTACCCAACTGATATGGCTTACCGATGTACCTGCGCAGACAATGAATTTTTAAAGCGCGGGAAATGCTATTGACCAATCGGCACGCTCCACAAAACGCGCTTCTTTTTCCTGTACCGCTATTGGTCGGCAGCTGTCGCCATGTTGGCGCGCGCCGCGTGGCATGCACGTGACTTGCGAGTGAGACGGAACTAACAGCTGCAGTGTATTATGAACCTTATAGTAGTGAAGTAAGGTTTATTTTAAGTTTGCTTTCTTTCGTAAATTTCGGGACCATACTTTCTTTTCTGCGCGAACGAAGATTCACGACACGCCTTATCAGTTGGGTACTACTGTAACACCTAGTATTTTCCCACAGAACACGCAGAGCCCTCAGATGTGTTCGACAGAAGCAGACAACCTGCCGCCGCCGCCCGCCTTCCTGCTGCAGCCCGACGCGGACGCCGCCGGTGATTATGACTGTATTCACACCTTCTTGCACTACTAGTCTTTAGTTTACTATCTAGAAATACGATGGGTAAACTTTAATTCAGAAATTACTTAGCAAAAAAAAAAAAACTAAAATTCATTCGCTGATAGTCGCCGCTAGAAACGTTGCACAAAAGTTTTTTGTACAAAGTCAAATTAAAATAGCAACAAAAATTCCGCAAGTTTAATTTTATCTCGTTTAACTACAGTGAGCACTTCGAAACAGTTTTTTTTTGCGGTAAGATGTCGCATATTAAAAGAATACTTATAACAAACTATCTTCTGCCAGCGGCTTCGCCCGCGTGCTGCTTAGGAAGCATACTCCCGGGATAAAAAGCCTATGTCCTTTCTCAGGCTCTAGACTATCTATCTACCAAATTTCATTTAAATCGGTTCAGTAGTTTTGGCGTGAAAGCGCGACAGACAGAGTTACTTTTGCATTTATAATACTAGCTTCTGCTAGCGGCTTCGCACACGTGGTCCATAGGGAACATACTCCCGGGATAAAAAGTAGCCTGTGTCCTTTCTCAGGCTGTAGACTCTCTGTGTACCAAATTTCATTTAAATCGGTTCAGTAGTTTTGGCGTAAAAGCGCGACAGACAGACAGAGTTACTTTCGCATTTATAATATTAGTAAGGATGAACTGTACTCAACTAAACTTTTATCGGTACAAGTTGGGAAGATAAGCGTCACATCCACGCAGACGGCCATCGCTCAGCATTGGCATTATGTTGCGACTCGTGAAATACAGAATGAACGTTTCTATTGCTTGCTGAAATCGACATCTTGATATTTGACTGACAATCACAAGTCAGCAATATATTTTGAATGCAATTGAGTTTGGTCGTTGTCTTGTATGACTTTGAGTTGGATGCTCCATAAGTTTAACATTTTCTGAGATTCTGAATTGAAGTTTACATTGGTCGTTTGTATACCTATGTGGAAGTAGAGTAGCCTAAAGTAGAATCTAGACTTAGTGCGTGTCAAATCAGAGACAAAAAAGATAATAATTGCATACAATTTTCGTAATTGAATACGTACAATTGAACCGGTATAGTCATTTTGGTTCGCGATAATTGCTTACAATTTTCGTAACACAATTGAATCGGTATAGTCATTTTGGTTCGCGATAATTGCTTACAATTTTCGTAACACAATTGAATCGGTATAGTCATTTTGGTTCGCGATAATTGCTTACAATTTTCGTAACACAATTGAATCGGTATAGTCATTTTGGTTCGCGATAATTGCTTACAATTTTCGTAACACATTTGAATCGGTATAGTCATTTTGGTTCGCGATAATTGATTACAATTTTCGTAACACAATTGAATCGGTATAGTCATTTTGGTTCGCGATAATTGATTACAATTTTCGTAACACAATTGAATCGGTATAGTCATTTTGGTTCGCGATAATTGCTTACAATTTTCGTAACACAATTGAATCGGTATAGTCATTTTGGTTCGCGATAATTGCTTACAATTTTCGTAACACAATTGAATCGGTATAGTCATTTTGGTTCGCGATAATTGCTTACAATTTTCGTAACACATTTGAATCGGTATAGTCATTTTGGTTCGCGATAATTGATTACAATTTTCGTAACACAATTGAATCGGTATAGTCATTTTGGTTCGCGATAATTGATTACAATTTTCGTAACACAATTGAATCGGTATAGTCATTTTGGTTCGCGATAATTGCTTACAATTTTCGTAACACAATTGAATCGGTATAGTCATTTTGGTTCGCGATAATTGCTTACAATTTTCGTAACACAATTGAATCGGTATAGTCATTTTGGTTCGCGATAATTGCTTACAATTTTCGTAACACCATTGAATCGGTATAGTTATTTTGGTTCGCGATAATTGCTTACAATTTTCGTAACACCATTGAATCGGTATAGTTATTTTGGTTCGCGATAATTGCTTACAATTTTCGTAACACAATTGAATCGGTATAGTCATTTTGGTTCGCGATAATTGCTTACAATTTTCGTAACACAATTGAATCGGTATAGTCATTTTGGTTCGCGTTGCGCGTAGCCGATTTGAATGGATTTGTATATGTTACAGGCAATCTATGAAATAGAATGAATATTATTGTAGATTTTATACTTTACCTTGGTAATGTGTATACATTACCTAGGTAAAGTATAGTAGTAGTAGGTTCCTAGGGATTGTATAGATTATCTGCTGGTCCACCGGCAATGTGTAAAATAAATAGTTTTTGGCCTATATTAATCGATGAACGAGTATATGTCGCAGCCAACTAGTTTTATCAGCCGTTTAAATAGCGGCCAAGTGACATGATCTGCATTTAATCGAACAGCAAGGCAAATGAATTGGTTCGATATCGTTGAATAACTTATTTAGCCATTCATTTGGGAACTTAGGACACAGGGAACTTGGGGCACTCCGACATAGATAGGTTAAGTTCGAATGAGATAGCCGGAGTTAAAGTGAGCGAGTGAACTTAGCTGCCGCGTAATTCTCAACATGTCAGTAATAATCAATAATGAAAATTTTCAAATTCCGCGCCCGCGACCCTAATTGTCGCATCTGATTCTGATTTCTGGCATTCGGTAAAAACCAGCTCGTGAGAACGCATGTATTGAAATGCTACTGCCACTAAACCATATTCGGTTTCTTGACGTGTGACGGAATCTGGGGGGCTACTCTCTAAGCCCGAAGTTCGTAGTTTCGGCCGTATTCTACTCCGTATCACCTATGGACTTACGGTCAGTTACGCACAACACAATCGAATATTTAAGTTTTGCCTGTTTCGGTTATTTGTCGGATCTTAAAACTGAATGCACGTGTGAACTCATTCATGCATATAAATTGTATTGTGACTAAACCGTATCGTGTAAAAATCAATCCGGCTAAGAAATTTATCGTCATCTTTCCCAGCTTTTGTCTTTCACACACATTGCCGGCTGCGTATTCGGTATTGTATGGAATACCTAGGCAAAGTATAAAATGAATAATATTTCATACATTACCTGAATGTTTAGGTATTCTATACATTGCCTAGGTATTCTATAGAATACCGGATTATACAATTGCCGGTAACAAATATATAGTAATGGATTAATATGTTGTTGAATGTGTGACACATTCAATTATTCAAAGCTTGGGCTATTTTACTTCAATACATATTCCACCGGTTTATTGCAAATACCGATAAATTGTAATAAATGTAGATTACGTTAAAAACTCTCGATGTACAGTGTTCATTCATTTCGAATACAATAAATCCGGTCCAAATTCGATAGTTTACAATCTTACGCGATTTACTACAAACTAACGGTTTTTGCAATAATCCGGTGACATATATCAAACTTAAATTAAAATAGCTAATTAATACGTACATTCATGGTTCAAAATATCGAAGACGAGTTTGCACAGGTTTTTCTTGCGTGCACTGCGTAAAGCTTAAACGCACCAATGCAACACAAGCTTGCTAGCGCAATTCAAGTTTTTCTTTTAAAATAAGAGGTTGAAAATCGATTACATTTTGGATAAATATATTAAAAAATTAGGTTTAAAACCTCAACGATTTTGCTTTCGCAGATTCGAAACGGTTTCAGCCCTAATTGTGGTGTGAGAAAAAATTCTTAGAATTAAAAACAAAGTATTTATAAGTGTGTTTTTTGGTGATAGAATAGGTCTTATAATTAGGTTATGGTAACTCAAAAAACTACCCATTAGGGGGCATACACTATTTAGCAATTTAAGAATATAAAATCGACGTTACATACAAATTAGCATAAATTTAAATAGTTAGAATACAATCTGTTTTATAATAAACATTTTGAATAAAATTAATATGTCAAGTTAAGTACCTGCTATTAAAGAAAAGTTTTCTGTAGAGTGTGTAACGAAAAGGTGTGTTCATAATAAAAAAAACCGCTTCTCCTATGTGCATGTGCAACTTTCTTCAAGGAAATCAATTCCAACCCCCCCCCCCCCCAAATAGAAGATCCCATACTATTTTTTATCGGCGGATGTTAACTTTGCATAGAAATTATTTTAATAGGGACCACACCTTTCCGTTACATCCTGTATTACACGAAAGTATACCTCTACAACTCATAAAATATTATTCCATTTACTAACCAACCCAACTCTTCCAGCGCACATCAACGTAGCAGAAACAGTGAAACAGCTAACAGAACTAAAACACATGCCCGCATCCCCCGGCATCGTCCGCCGCAGTCTCCAACAACTGTCCAACAACAGTCCCCAGCAACAACAACAACAACAGTCGCCAACAACGCCCTCACTGTCAACCTTTCAACAAGCGAAGAGCAACTTCTCATCGTCAACGAGTTTGAATAGCACGGGTAACTTGAACCCCATATATGGACAAACTGGGCATAGGATTATGGCGTACGTGGAGAATTCCATGTATGTGAGGAAGAATAGTTTGAATAGCTCGAATTCGGATTTGATTAATGCTGGTGAGTTTACTAGATTTTTTTTTTAGTTTTTTACTATATATAGGCATACGTTTGACCACAATCTCACCTGATGGTAAGCGATGATGCAACATTGATTTAGTTAATGCTTATCCGGAGAGTTCGTGCTCCTGCTCCGCTTTGAGACACTGGCTAGATAAGACTTATTGCTGCGTCTATTTGGAGGAGTATGGACTAAAGTTTGGATAAAGAATAACAGCCACACGGGTTGATCTTCAAAAATAAGTAATGCTTTTCGAGGTCTGTCCGTGGATGGGTGATCATCCATTACATAAAGAGACTCTTGCCTCAGAAAGCATGTTAAGCCGTTGGTTCCCGGCTATCATGTCTAGGCCTTTGACAGTCTTTACAAGGGAATCAGAAGCTCCAAAATCTGACACCAGTGTTGCCAAGAAGTAACCAGTTACTGGGTTGTGGAGGTCAGATAGGCAGTTGCTCTACGTAAATACTGGCATTCAGCTGAATTCGATGTGACTGGAAACCGACCCCCAATTTAGTTAGAAAAAGCCTAGGCAGATGGTGATAAGATTCAAGCGTAACTGTGTGTAACATTTGCAGGTATATACGGCGAAGGTCGTGGCTCTCCTCACGGCTCCTCTCCGTCCACGCCGAGCTACGGAGAGAACAACTCGTTCTCTAGCTTCGGACCCAGGATGTCCAACGAGTCACACTATGGACAGACTGGTAAGATGTAGTATCACAACTATACCCAGGTACATCTGGCGAAGGTCGTGGCTCTCCTTACGGCTTCTCTCCGTCCACGCCAAGCTACGGAGAGAAAAACTCGTTTTCTAGCTTCGGACCCAAGATTTCTATGGAGTCACACTATGAACAGACTGAACGATTTGATCGCTTACTCTAACTCCCGTCATCCAAGCCATTAAACGATATTGAACCAAGCCATTTGCCTCTGGTTTATTTGATGTGCAATCAGTATATTTGATATGAAAAAATATTTAATTCACGTAAATAAATTGACGGGTGATAAGTTTTTTAATGTGCATTTAATAATAAGTCATTTCTAATGAGTCACATTATGGACAGACTGGTAAGATTCTACGTTATGAGGCAAAAATAATGATATTCCCAGGTAATATGGTAAAATTTAGTTTCCTAGCGGACCAATGATTTCTAACGAGTCTCAATAGGGAGAGACTGGAAAGATTTAGTATAAAAACGACAGTGTCGTCAAGTAACCACAAAAACGCGACAGTTGCACAACATTATCTACAAACCATAAGCCAATATTAAGTTGTACATTGCCAATTTAGAAAAAAAATGCAATATTTGTGAATATATTTCCGTGAATAAAAAAAAAAGAAATTATTAGTATCTACACAGAAAAAAAAATATACCACAACGTTGCAACATATCGTTAAAAGCGTTTGCTTCCCACAGAATTTTATATTTCATACATATTGTGTTAGTTCTTATTCTTGGAAATGAGACAAACTATCGCAAACGATTTTTTCGCTTAAAAAAAATGCCCAACTTTTGAATAGAAGCTTTTTATTACAATTTTTAACTTATCACGGTTTCTTCTTAACAGGCTTCAAAATGCAACAAGACAAGAAATACGGCCAAAACACGATCTACGCACAACCGTCGGAAATAATCGCCGGCTTCAACAACATGTCTCGACACGACACGCTGAGTCCTCTCGCCATGAGGAAGAACATCGCCGCCAGGTCACACAGCGCTGACAGGCATCATCTCGAACGTGAGTCTAGTTTGTGACGTCATTGTGTTGTAAGCTATGCTGAACACGATCTACGCTGAGTCCTCTCGCCATGAGGAAGAACATCGCCGCCAGGTTAGGATAGTTGATATTCGGACTGTTGTGTATATTCTAATCGCACGTTAAACTTTGATACCGCGATGCAGGATTTCGTCGTAGTAGTTCGCAACTTGTTGGATAGATGGCGTTGCGGTTCTTTTTGTTGCGATGTAGATTTTGCTACGATGTTTTTTCTTGTAGCGGCATTGATGCCGCTGCAGTGTTCCACGGTAACGGCCCCGTGTGTTCCAGAAGGCGGGCTGATCGCGCACCTGAGCGCCAAGCTGGCGCCGCAGCTGTCGCCGCGCACGTCGCGCCGCGCCATCTCCAGCATCACGCCCGCCGACCCGCCCGCTAAGGGGAAAGGTAATGTGCTCATCTTTTAATTTTTACGAGCAATTTATCCCGTTTGAGTACAAGATATTGTGGCAAGACAAGGTTTGCATGAAAGAAATTGCTCCTTCAATTTTCTTTCATGCAAATTTTGTTAGGGTTCTTTCATAAAAAAATCTTTCAATCAAACCTTGTTAGAGTTCCATACCCAAAGGGTAACCAACGGAACCCTATTACTAAGCGACCGCTGTCCGGCCGTCCGTCCGTCAGCCCGTCCGTGTGTCCGTCCGTCCGTGCGTCCGTCCGTACGCCTGCTAATCTCAAAATCGTTATAAGTAGACAGTTGAAATGTTCATGAGTGTGCTAATGTGTGTGAGAGTGAATGTTCTATTGCCGCTATAACAATATATAGTAAAAAAAATTAAATGTTTTTTTTTTTCGGTTTACGGTACGGAACCCTTCGTGCGAGAGTCCGATTCACACTTTTCTTGCCAATTATGATTACAAAAAAGAAAAATGTAGCGTCGAGCCGTTCTCAAATATGATGTTTCAAACGTGCGGCAGTTGATTTTTATTTATATAAGTAGGTACAATAATATAACAGAAAAAATGCTCGACGAGGAAAATAAGAAAAAAATATTAAATATATGCCTGCCAGTATTTCCAAAGCCTATTCCAAAATGCTAAATATTGCCCAGTTACTGTTGGCCGAGAAATGTGAAGTGTGTGTGAGTTATAGCCTGGTATTATTAAGGGTATTTCATTCGCAGGTACAATCCCAGTACAGCCCGCATTCCTCGACAAGCTGTCCGCAACGATACAGCAACAGCGCCGACAGCTGGAGACTACGCGCGCCAAGAGCGTGCGCGACATGATCAACCAACATGCACAGGTAAATTAAACAAACAACCATACTGTCCCACTGATGGGCATAGTTGGGCCTCCCCCAACTCGTTCCAGAGGCTCTCAGGTTAAGACGTCGAAAATGTATGGAATGTATTATATTTTATTAAAAGAAAGCCCATACTATGAATTTCTCCTATATAGGGACCGTGCACGGCGTTGACTATGCCATCTAGTGACGCATATTCGAAACTTTTAAGGTTCAGAATACTTGACATTGACGCTTCTGTGCTGCCACCTGCGGTTTCTGCACGCTCCGTTTAGGGGAACGTGCGCCATCTGATCAGACTGTTCCATCTAGCGTAGCTTTTTCGAATTTTATACTTGAAACACATTTCTGTGCTGCCCCCTATAGTTTCTGCATGCTCCCTATCGTGGATGCGTTTAGAAACATATAAACTTATACTTAAACAGGTAGACCCGGAACAACTCGGTAAGCTATACAAATATTTGTTCCGTGCTAGAATCTAACCCGCAACACGCAGTGCAGTAGGCAATCACCGATTGATAAACGCTGTTGAAATGTCCCGTCATCAATCCCTGACTGAATGGCTCTTTGTGTAAAGCCTCAGCAGTTCTTCCCTTACTCCACCTCTTTCTGGGCCTCAGCCGGACGTCCGTCTTTGGACACCCATTTTGGATCATCTTAAGAACGCAATAGTTAAAAAGAAAATACATTTATTTGGCACACAACATCATAATTTCAGGACAAATGAAGCAAAAATAAAAAAAGTAAAGAAAACTGGCCATATGCGAGTCGGACTCGCGTGCAAAGGGGTCGTCTAATTTCTTGAATACCATTTATTTTAAAATTATGAAAAAAATATAATTAAAACCCTCACAGTAAGCCCTTTAATTTGATATGTCACACGATATTGTTCAAAAAGCTTTTTTTTTTTAATTTCCAGTTTTACCTCTAAAAGTGACCGCCATACTAAAAATTTAATAATTTACGTAACATGTCCGTGTCTGGGTCACAGAAGTCCATATGTGTACCAAATTTCAACAGAATCGGTCCAGTGGATCCGGAGAAAACTGGTTGTGACAGACGGACAGACAGACAGATACACAGACAGACGGACACCCGAGTGATCCTATAAGGGTTCCGTTTTTTGTTCGGAACCCTTAAAAAAGATCGTGTAGGTTGTATCTGGGATGCAGCCGTGCTAGTCAGGTTGTGCAATATTTTTTTTAATCGCTACAACTTGTTGTGATCATGAAAGACCATGAAAGAGACGACACAGATACAAGATATTGTACTGGCCTGAGAAAAGTAGGTGTTTGTCACTGCAAACCAAGCCGAAAGCAATGACTGAATATGTAAAGAAAAAATAAATATAATACAAGCTTTTGCCCGCGACTTCGTACGCGCTTATCCCGTTTTCCTGTTCCCGTAGGAATTTCGGGAAATCCTCAGTGCTCCCCTACACTCTCCAAGCAACTTACACGCCAAATTTCAGCTTTCTACGACCATTAGTTTCGGCTGTGCGTTGTCTGTCAGTCATTCACTCAATCAGTCAGTAACGGAAGAATTTTATATATTAGGATTTTGTAACAACTATTTGCGCGAAATGTCTATATAACTTGCAGACTACCTCTGAAAAAACATGTAACAAGAAAAAGACCCCTGTTACTGTGAGTCTATGGATGTAATGACTGTGCAAAATAACCAGCAACAACAGCCTACAACTTACCTAGGTCAATGACATCATCTTCCTATAAAAATGATCTATAAAACATATAGAGCGCCGTATTGCTACGTCACAGCAGTGGTTTTACCGTTAGAACTTTGCAGGTGTAGTATGAATAGTAATAAAAATCTAGAGAAAACATGACAGGCATGTGTGATTAACCAGGCAATACAAAACAAGCCTTCCTTAGTGTGTCCATGACAAATCCTGTGGTGTATACTAATATTATAAAACTGAAGATTTGTTTTTTTGAACCCGTTAATTTCAGGAACTGCTAGTTAGAATTGAAAAATTATTTTAGTGTTGGATAGCCTATGTATTGAGGAAGGCTATAGGCTATATAACATCACGCTACAACCGACAGGAGCGGAGCATAAATGAACAATGTGACGCAGACGAAGTTTCGCGTATCAACTAGTTTTCAATAAAATGTTTGGTCCGTACTCAGCTACGATAACACCATTCGCTGATGCAGCCATAAAGTCCTCTGATGTGCAGTTGACAGGACATGCGGTGCGAAAGATGGGCCATGGGTTTCGGAGAGACGCATCACAAACATTGATACAAACCTTTTAAATGGGTTTAAACTTTTTTCTATGGGAGTTTTACACTTTAGGGCACCATGTTGCTAATATTTTTTGTTTGTTTAAGTGTCCTCTACCCATATATGCATGTTAGATCATGTGCTGAAACTTTGAAAGAAAAAAACAAAATGGCGACACAATGGTTCTATGCTCGTTATTAGACTACTTGACTCGTTTACAAATATAAATAGAAAATTACGTTTGTATAAGTCATTACCTTTTTCTCGCGATTTCACTTATCATCTGAAGGTACCAAACATTTTACCGTGATTTTTGTCTATGTCATTCAACGACACAATCGTTGAATCGTTTGTCAAAAAAAGGTCAGCTCACCTCGCTGCGGGATGACTACACTGATAAATGATTGATGATGACTGATAAATGAATTAATCTCCTACCCAACTCCATTTGAGTGAGATTACCTCCTAGAAACAGATAACTTTGCCTATCGACTTCTTTTTTGCAATTTTATACCATTAACCGGGCTATCGCAACTGTTTAATTTTATCGTTCTAAATGGTTTATTATACTTTTCCAGCCCGACCCTCGAATCTGCCACACATCACTGATGGAACAGATCAAACGCGGCGCAACGCTACGCCGCAACAAGCACTGCAACGACAGATCCGCGCCTAAAATACGCTAGGTAAATATACTATCAGTTATTTGGGTGTAACATTATATTGCAACAAGCAGTGCAACGATAGACCAGCGCCTTAAATACTCTAGGTAACTATAATATGACCTATTCGGTAGCAATTTGCAACGTTGTATACAACACTACATAAACGATGGGTGTTGTGTGTACCACTTTATTATGTGCAACACAACATTTAATACAAAATTTTGTAGGGTGTATTTAATTTCGTTCGCTCTGAATTTGTGTATACTGGCTGTAACGAGTACTAGAAATAGAAAGAGAAATATAAACATAAGACACTCAATAAACGAGTTTCGTGCGTTTAAAGTCACCAAAATCTAAGAAGTCCGATTGACAGCTAAGTAGAGAGGAATAGAAGATTGCTTTACCACTAAGTGCGAAAGAGATTTATTTTTATGTCTCTTTCATATTTACTAGTAAAGTAATGTTGTATCCTGCTGTCAAAATGGGCCTTTTATTTTTTGAAAACTGTAGTAAGTACATCGCTGTTTGCTTTTCATCATTATCGTATCAGCCTGCAGACGTCCACTGCTGGACTCTGTGGATCCTGTGCGTCCCGCATCCATCGGCTACCCGCGACTCTCACCAGGTCATCGGTCCCCCTTGTGGGACCGGGGGGCCTTCTAACGGTGCTTCTAACTTTTCGGCCCCATCGAGCATCTGTTCTGCGAGCAATGCGCCCTGCCCACTGCCACTTTAGTTTGGCGATCCTTCGGGCTATTTCGGTAAACTTGGTTCTCTTGCGGATATCATCATTCCAGATTCGATTACGCAAAGAAAATGCTTTCAGTTTAAAGAATTCGTTTTATCATGCCGATTCACAAAAACTTCTTAAATTTTGTCCGATCAGTATGTGGCGACTCGACCACTCTGTCGCTAGCCAAAATCAGGTCCTGGAAGGTGCAGGTGGCATAAAGGGGAGGAAAGTAGATGGGGTATATCTTGCGAAGGGTTTGTTAAAGATTTTTTCCTCAAAAGAACATCACGAAAATATGATTAAAAGGCATAGTCTAGCCTTTATAAGGTTACTAGCTATTTCCCGCGACTTCGTATGCGCATATCCCGTTTTTTCCCGTTCCCGTAAGAATTTCGAGAAATCCTCTCTTAGTACTCCCCTACACTCCCCAAGGAAACTACATGCCAAATTTTAGCTCTCTACGACCAGTTTCGGCTATGCGTGGTCTGCCAGTCACTCAAGAGTTTTATATACATATTGATGACTAGCTTCTGCCAGCGGCTTCGCCCGCGTGGTCCCTAGAGAACATACTCCCGGGATAAAAAGTAGCCTATGTCCTTTCTCAGGCTTTAGACTATCTCTGTACCAAATTTCATTTAAATTGGTTCAGTAGTTTTGACGTGAAAGCGAGACAGACAGACAGAGTTACTTTCGCATTTATAATATTAGTAAGGAAGTAAGGATTATTCAATTTTCATTTGTAAGCAGAGGTGTACCAATAGTACAACCTCATTAAAAGGACTACTCACACTTATTCAGCTTCATTCGCATTTCGCTGAACGATTTTGGTCACACTTATACAGTTCTGCTTCTATCAACCGCGTACAGCGTCCTAAGAATGAGAAGGTTGCAGCGGCAGAACAGCGCTGAACTCTATCTATAACACTCGCAAGATAATAACACATTTGTCCTCATATCATACATGTTTGCCGCGAAACCTAAATAGACGCGTCTCCATACAAAATCGTTGTTTTCTATGGGCATAAGCTGAATAGAGCTGAATAAGTGTGAGTAGTCCCTAATTCGCCTGATTAACTTCCTTGTAATAGGAGGCCCCTTACCTATCCTTACGGGGAATTCAGGCATGATGTTACATTAAATTGTACTATTGTAAACCCGTTAGTTCTGCAAATAGAAACCGTATAAGCGACGTCAACATCAACAATAAAACAAAATAAACACTAACTTCCCATTATCCTCAACACTATTTTCGTTCGGTTCGTTATTCCCACATTAAAGTGTGCAGAAGATTTTCTATTTGATTCTGATGACGTAGTTAGGACATAGGTCATTTCTTCTTATCGTTTGGGATGTACGATTCACCGGCTGAACGGGCCTCCCCATACTACGGATTTTGTGAAATCATCTTCATGGTAAAAATTAACCCAAGTGGACGGGTCAGACTATTGACAATAGTCTATAAATACTCGGTGATTGTATTTATGAAACAACTAGCTTTTTCACGCGGTTTCGTTTGCGTTCAAGTTTTATTTTCGCCAAAAATGTACCAGGTGCAACCCCATTTCGTGTCCAGGCTATCTCGATCCATTCCAAGTTGCCTGGAAGAGATCGCGAAAAGCGATAAGGCCGCCAATTGTATGTGCAATAAAGTATATATGTCACCGGAAAATTGCAGACTCCGTAAGATTGTAATATTAAAAAAAGGAACGTCGGCCCGCGCTTATGTATTTCTTCTGTATAGTGGGTGCATTCACAAACGTACAAACTCACATACACAAACAGCCACCCCCGGAACAACTATCTGTAGGCCATATAAATATTTGTTCCGTGAGAGAATTATTACATTATGATTTCTCGATATATTATGAAAAAAAAAACTGGCCAAGTGCGAGTCGGACTCGCGTGCAAAGGGTTCCGAACGAATTTCATTTTAACATGTTATTTTAACACTACAGACTTCTTTTTCTGTAATCTTTAGGTAAAGATCTATTATCTTTATTTTTTTTTGCAAAATTTTCGGCTCAGTAGTTTCAGAGATAAGGGTTGGAGGAATGGTTCTTTTTCGCTTAATTTCTTGAATAATGTCAAAATTGCTTATTTTAAAATTACGAAACAAAATATAATTAAAACCCCCTTACGTAACGCGTCCGTGTTCGGGTCACAGAAGTCCATATGTGTACCAAATTTCAACAGAATCGGTCCAGTGGACTCGGAAAAAATGGCTGTGACAGACGGACAGACAGACCCGAGTGATCCTATAAGGATTTCGTTTTTTGTTCGCAACCCTAAAAATCGTTTTGTATACAATAAATTCCACATTCAATATCCCAACATTACCAATCGAATTCAGTACCAAAATTCATTTAAATTGGTTCAGCGATTTAGGCGTGATAAATTAACAAAATAGTTTTGCAGGATAATTCAGCCTCTTCCGTCTATGTTGTGTTCGGTACAGTCCAACCCCATGTAGCTGAATACCAGTATTCAATATTAATATTTTATATGGCAATACCTTCCTACCTGACATCCACAACCCAGTGACGCAGCAGGATAGTACTTGGAAAGACTGGTGTCAGATTCTCTGTCTTCGAGTCAGAAGATCTT
Source organism: Lacanobia wlatinum (assembly GCA_947578705.1). NCBI lineage: Eukaryota > Metazoa > Arthropoda > Insecta > Lepidoptera > Noctuidae > Lacanobia > Lacanobia wlatinum. The sequence continues at coordinate 17,483,707 of OX388046.1, read as the reverse complement.
CGAGAGCCGGGACCAACGGCTCTACGTGCTTTCCGAACCACGGAGGTGTCCTGATATGTTATAGATGGTCACCCACGTACCAACTGGCCTATTTTTTTATGCGCTGGCAAAAAATGCATTACGCATACTCCCATTGGGGGAATGGGGGGCTATGTGGGACTGCCCGGTCTGACCCGGTATACCCACTAAAACAACCCAGCGGCATTCCCGCATCGTCTGAGTGGAGGGGCACTGAGAGATCGGCGCAGCTTTTACGTCCAGTCTTCTTCCGAAGACCGCCCGCCTTCACGGCGGGCCCTTCACGCCCTCCCCGTTGGGGGAAGGCCGGGAATGTCCGACGAAGGTGGTGAAGAATGTAATGCGGGTGAAGGCGCCCCCGCGCCTGTTGCCCGCACATCACCACCTTGAGGAGGGAGAAGACGACGTCTTCTAACCACGATGTCCTCTAAAACATCATCAGCGTAAGGTGTAGTAAAATATCATAAAAAAATCATATACTTTGTTCCACAATTACGTGGTCATATTTAGGAGTGATGTTCCTTCTTTATCTGAAATACAGCAAATAAATAATAACAAAATAAACGAATTTTATATATAAAAAAAAATAAAATAAAAACCGGCCAAGTGCGAGTTTGACTCTCACACACGACGGGTTTCGTACTATAAACAGAAAAAAAGACGTTTCGTGTATGGGAGCCCCCTTTAATTTTTAGGGTTCTGCACCCAAATCGTAATAGGTAGGCAGTTGAAATTTTCACAGATTGTGAATTTCTATTGTTGCTTTATCAACAAATAATAAAAATAAAGGTTTATGGTACCGAACCTTTCATGTGCGACTCCGACTCACACTTAGCCTTAATTTAATTTAATTTTTATTATTTGTTGTTATAGCGGCAATACACATAAACACTATGAAAATTTCAACTGTCTATCTACAAAGGTTCTTGAGATACAGCCCGCTGACAGACAGACGGACGAACGGATGGATGGACGGACGGACAGCGGAGGCTTAGTAATAGAGTTTCGTTGATTACCCTTCAGATACGCAGGTCCCTCTTTACCACTGGGCACTATGGGCACTTGCCCAGGGCCCCGCGATTGATGGGGCCCCCTAGATTGTGCTAGATCACCTTCCGATATAAGTAAATATAAAGCCCATCGTGTGATGTGCTGAACGAAAGACTGAACAAGTGATTGAAGATTTTGCTTATCTCAAAACTAGAAGTGTATCTCCTATTCTAATGTGGGCCCCATTATTCTAATGTGCCCAGGGCCTCCAATGGGTTAAAAGACGGCCCTGCAGATACGGAACCCTAAAAAGTACTCAAATAAATCAATTTTCTAGTTGTCTGATGCAGTTGGTGACTGCAAATCCATGACTCAACTTAAAAAAATGCCACACAATGAACCCATAATATTATAACCGCAGTTTTAGGGCTTAATAATTATGACGAACGTAATAATTTATCCTTCCTGGATACCCAATAATTATATTGTGGTTAACAGGCCTCCAAATCAGAACAATAGTATATAACGTAATATTGTCATACTCATATATAACTGTGAAGTATTTTATCGTAATGGTTACCTCGTAATTCACACATAATGACGTCAATTTAAATCGTCATCAATAATATTGTGATAGGCTGTCAAAGTGTAATAAAATGCTGAATTAAAAATGACTGAAATAGTACACCTAAGACTACCTACAGTACTGTATCTCCTTTTTCTCTTTAGAATCCATCCAAAGGTTGTCTTGAAAAGATCGCTTTTAGCGATAAGGCCGCCCATTGTGTCACCCTTTGTAATGTTTCTCATCTATCTGTTCTGTAACTTATGTGGTGTACATAATAAAGAGTATTCTATTCTATTAGTTTTTTTTCGTGGTTTGATCTTGTCACATAGGTCGACCTTACAGGTTAAGCAACCCATGCCAAGGTCGGTCCGTGGATGGGTTCCCACCTTAACCTAGGAGGTACATAGCGAGGTACGGAGGAAACTTGGATTCCTCCGTCCGTTAAGCTGGTGGTCCCCGGCTGTCATTTGTTGGTAGATCTTTGACAGTGAAAATCTGTTCATCCGTTTAGTAGCTACGACACCACAGACAGACACACAGGTACATAGGGGGTTAAAAAGAGTTTCCCCTGGGAACGTGTCACTGATATAAATCTATCTACCGTCATCCAGACCATGGTCACCGAGTTCAATGACTGATTAACAAACACCTGAACATAAACACTTTCTGGTCGATTTTGACAAGTTATGCCAGATTTCTTTTATATATGTTTTTAAATATTATTTATTAATTTGTCATTATGTACGAGATTACCATTCTATGCCATTTCTTTCAATGGAGTGTCAGTGGTTGACCATTGGAAAGTAATAATGACGCTTTTAAATTAGTAGATTACCAAACTTGTCAAAATCGACCATTTCACGTTTATAATACCTAATAGGGGAAAACTAATCGAGAAACAAATTACCCGATACCTACAATGTCGTGACACTAAATAAGCCAATCAGACGAAAATGTTCAAAAACGTCATATCACAACAAGTTCTGATTGGCCGACACTGCGTCGGAAAGCGTCACGACAAAATACGAGAGGTGCAACAAAGTCCGTTCTGTTCAGTTGAATTGACAAATATTGTTCTCCGAACTGCAGTTGTTGCGTTATTGCGGTTTTAGAGGTAATTGACCCATCTATACTTGGACCATAGTGGTTATTGACCCATCTGTGTATATTTGGTTTAACCTGGGCCGGTTTTCACCGTGCGGGACGTGTTGAACTGACAAATTGTTCTCCGAACTGCAGTTGCTGCGTTTTAGCGGTAATAGTGGTAATTGACCCATCGATATTTGAACTAATAGCGGTTATTTAACACTCTCTCTGCATGGGATCCGCGGGCGGGCCCCAAATTTTCGAGTGCGTAGGGCCGGTCTTATTTTAAAGAAATGTTTACCAGCAGGCCGTGGGGGTCGCCGGCTGCCCCCAAAAGATTTTGTCCCTTACGCCGCTTGTAATTTTCTAGAATTTACCTGATTTCATTGATTTTTGGAACGAAGTTCCTTATCGCGCGTTGTGAAAGGGGGCTAGACGGAAAAAAATCATACGAAAAGTTGTAACGACACTTTTTGCTATAGCTGTAAGCCGTGCGGCGTGCGCGTGTTTCTCTGTCTCTCTCTCTCTCTCTCTCTCTCATAGAAAGCAAGCCAGTTATTTTCGTTTCTTCTTTCTATTTCTGTTTACATTATATTTGTTAACAATAAAAAAAATATTATTATAACTTAAAAAAATATATATTACAATTCCTACACTAATTAATCGAAAGGAACTTCGTTCCATCCGGGTGTCCCTTGACACCTCTAGTTTTTTTTTTTAACATGTAGCTCTTTGTATGCAAACGCCGATACCAGACATATTTTTTTCTTATTAGTAGGCCAGTAGTACAAATATCTGTTTGAATTTAGGGGGTCACAGCGGATCCCACGGCGTGCTAAAAGCATTCTCAACTAGACGCTGGCGGACCCCACGACCTGCTGTAATATTTTTTCATTTTGAGTGACGGCCTAGCGCAGCGGAATCGTTAGAACCCGCAGATGGACTCCATGGCTTGCTGAATTGGAAACATGCTATATAATGCTGGCAGTGAGAGTGTTACCTGCCAGGGTTGCGGAATTTGTTCGAAAGAGTCACCGCGGCCCTGAATCGTAAAAGGCATTAGGAGGAACACGTACTGGTTTATAGTCAGTAAGAGTCTGACCCTCCTTTCCGCTCCTCATACAAAACTCTTTACTTTTAATTTTTTAATTACTAAGTAAACATTTTCATGGTAACAGTATTAGAGGATTAGCTAATCGGAAAATAAATCTCCCGATACCTAAAATGTCGTGACACTGAATACGCCAATCAGACGAATATGTTCAAAAACGTCATATCACAACGAGTTCTGATTGGCCGACACTGCGTCGATAAGTGTCACATCAAAATAGGTGCAACAAAGTCCGTGTGGTTTTGTTGAACTGACGAATTGTTCGCCGAACTACAGTTGTTGCGTTATTGTGGTTTTATAGGTTATTGACTCACATGTGTATATTTGGTTTAACCTGGGCCGGTTTTCACGGTTATGGTATTTGAGGATTAGCTAATCGGAAAACAAATCTACCCGCAATGTCGTGACACTGAATACGCCAATCAGATGAGTATGTTCAAGAACGTCATATCACACCGAGTTCTGGTTAGCCGAATTTGCGTCGACAGCCGACAGCGTCGGAAAGCGTCGCGATAAAATAGGTGCAACAAAGTCCGTGTAGTTCTGTTGATCTGACCAATTGTTCTCGGAACTGACGTTGTTGCGTTATTGCAGTTTAGCGGTTATTGACCCACCTGCAGAGTGAATCAAAATAACTCACTGAAAAGGGTACCTACTCATTGTACACATCATTATGAACAAGTTTAATGTGCAAGTGAAATCCTGAAAAAAACATAAATGCCGCATACTTTTTTCTACTAGGACAAAGACTAAAACCCCACATTTCCCGAGACTAGTTGAGGAATCGTACACACAATACAAAGTCCGGGCCGTGTCCGGGGCGTGCCGTGTACGTGACCCGGACGGGACATGGATTTGAAACATTACATACATTTTGTATGTACTATAACTTTGTAACAACTTATTATTTTTAAAAGAGTGTCAGTGCAGTTTCTTGCACGTTCTTCTAAATAGAGATCTACGCTTCGGAACGTGCAAATAGCTCATATTTTTGACCGAGCGACATTGACAAATCAAAAGTGCCTGTAAAATATCTAATTGAAATAAATGCTTGAGTTTGAGTTTTTAGCCTGAAAACTAGTCAAAAAACATTAAAATAAGAATTGACACGTTCATAACTTAATTCAGAAACTGGCACTTAGTTTCTTGAATTTGAGCACGTACCTATTAATGTTAGGTACCTATACAAAAGTTGAAAATACCACACGCATTACGCAGTATTGCGGTGCAATAGTGGTTGGCAAAAACAATGGATTACCATGAATTAGTCTTTCGTACAACACACATACCTGCAATTAGTGAGTAAATCAAATCCAGGGGGTTCAATTTAAGCTTAAAGAACACTTCATTAACTCTATTATAACTTATAAGGACTAACTGCTTAGCGCGATGATTAACGGTCGATACACACATATTAAGGCCGTGCCCGGGCCGTAGACGGACCGTGATCTGTCACTTAAGGCTTATCGATTTTTTTTTTATTTGTGATGGGTTTGCTCTTGACTCTTGTCTAGGTCAGAGATGACAGAGACAAAGTCTACGATGGAGCGAGCTTACCCAGAAAGAGCCAGTTCACTCTAACTTTGAAGAGATTAGGGTTGTAAGCGTTTGGAAACACAGACGCAGGCAGAGAGTTCTACTCCTTTGCTGTGCGCATTATAAAAGACGTTTGGAAAAAGCTTAGTGCGAATTGGTGGAATAGTAACAAGGTAGTGATGGTAAGATGCAGTGCGTCTGGATGTCCGATGGTAGAAGGGGGCCGGTGGAATGAGGTCGTGGAGTTCTTGGACACACTCACCAAAGTACAATCTGTAGAAGACCGACAAGCAGGCAACCTTACGGCGATGAGCCAAGCTATGTAGCTTGGCATCCACCAGTTTTACGTCACTGATGAGCCTCTTAGCTCTGCGTTCCACCGAGTCAAACGCGACAAGCTGATACTTAGCTGAGCCATCCCAAAGGTGGCTACAATACTCCATGCAGGATCGGACTTGCGCCTTATATAGGGTTAAAAGCTCTCCAGGCCTGAAGTATCGCTTCACCCTATTTAGGATGCCCAGCTTTTTGGCAGCGGTTTGGGCTTTGTACTCGATGGTGGCGCTGAAGTTGAGACTGGATGTCAACTCCATGCCTAGGAGCTCGAGCCGATCAGTCACAGGAACAGATGCACCCCGAAAAGTAAGAGTTTGTATCAGGAGTTTGTATATATCAGGGCCGTGCCCGGAACGTGTCCCGGCCGTGGTCTGACATGTGCCGGGCACGGCCCGGATATGAACGTGTGTGAACCAGTTCATCTATACTAATAATAAAGCTGAAGAGTTTGTTTGTTTGGTTGAATGCGCTAATCTCAGGAACTCCTGGTTTGAATTGAAAAACTATTTTAGTGTTGGATAGCCCATTTATCGAGGAAGGCTATAGGCTATATAAAATCGTCAACTACGACCAATAAGAGCGGATCATTAATGAAAAGTATGACGCAGACGAAGTTGCACGGGTCAGCTAGTATAAAATATAATAATAATCAACATTTATTTCGGAATCTCTTCCATAATTTGTTAGTAACAGTGTAAACTTAAAAACTAGTGTTAGTAATATTTAATATTTATTTATTGTAACCTGCATGAGGCACGCCGATCCTGGGGAATGTTTACTTGACTGCATGCAGTCGTATCCACCGCCCCAAGATCGGAGAGTCCCACCTATCAACCAACGCTCTAAGGATGATGTTGGGGCTGGCGCGAACCCGGCACAGCAGAGATGCATGCTCTTGCGCATAATGGCCGCAGAACTGTCGACGTCGACCGATATTTGCTTGAGATTCGAACGGAACACGACCGGGTGGTTTGGCCTACGCAACCTATTAAAGGTTGCTCAGGCCATGGCATGCTGCAAAGTGTGTTAAAAACCTGAATTTTGTGTCACCATGTTTTTATTCAAGTAAACGATAGTTTCTATCATTTCTGGTAAGAGAGTAAAACTCCGGCGTCGCTACGACTTGTAGTTTTTTTTTTTAATCTAAGTTTCGTAATATCCGCATCACGAAAAACGAATAAAAAATCTTATTTAAAAAACAGAACTATTTATTCCAGTTTCTATTTATTCCCTTAATTGTATGTACAGTAACCTACCGTTCCACCAATTTCTGTTGTTTTAGTATAAATGCGACGCGAGAAATGATTTATCTTCTCATTTTTCGTATTTATTTTTTATGTACCTATAACACCGTATTAGTTCGTGATTTCTACATCAAAATATTGCTTATACTTTTTATTAAAACCTCAACATAATTTCGTGTTATCCAAAAGTTATTCCAAACTTTAGTAATATCCGAAATATCTGCACTTAGGGTTCTCACTTCAACCAAAATGTGGATATTTTTTTAACGTTATACTCTTGTACCAGAAATTATCGATTAATTGAATAAAAATCTGATGACACAAAAATCGGGTTTTTAACACACTGTGTGTTGGGTGTTCTCTCACTGACTTATGTCACACACTCTCAAGCATATACTACGTGTAACAGAATAAACGCAATACCTCTTAAGAGGTCATCATTATGAACAACTTTTACTATGGGATCAATCTCGAAATCGCGAAAAAATATCAGCTGCTCAGTACATTTTGTCGAGTTAGGTGCACATAAATGTATGGGAGAGTCGTTTTTTTTCGCGATTTCAGTGTTGGTCCCATAGTGACAGTTGTTCATAATGATGAGTACAATGACCCCTTAAGAGGTATTGCGTTTATTCTTATACAGGTTTTACAGGGTGGAATTTTGTAGTGCAACCAGAAGGGAAAGTTACTTTGAGTAAAAGTGGTTTATCTTGACCCATTGAATTTATAAGTCCAGATTTCATGGTTTTCCTTTCATTTAATTTATAAAGTTTGTTAGAGAGATTTCATCCTTATAATTGACTCAAACGATCGATGCAATAAAAGTACAGGGTGTAATTTATAAAGATTTTAGTCGGTTCGATTCCCGGGTGTGGCAAACGAACTTTCGAAAATCTTTGAATGCAGTTTTCTTTCTTTTCAAAAATAAAGGAATATTTTCTTTGAGTAAAATTTTCTATCTGCAGTATTAAGAGTAATTTCCCTCCAGGTGGCATTACAAAATTCCACCCTGTATACGGAAGATAAGTCTCATGAAGTCCTCAATACCTAAGTGAACATTACCCTGTACAGTTGTTTTATCTCACGAGTGCGGGCGAGCCATAGTTGTGTAGGTAAATGTACGTGCACATTGTCTTAGTGTGCGTAAGCTTGGCAGCGAACAGTTAAGCTTACGCACACGAAGACAATGTGCACGTACATTTACCTACACAACTATGGCTCGTCCGCACTCGTGAGATAAAACAACTGTATCATTATATGACGTTTATTTTTAAGACAAACCTACAATTTGTGAATTCCTATTTCCGGCCTAGAGTAATGCGGTTTTAGGTTTGTTCAGGTGAACTTTGACACCTTTGAAACCTGTGACGCGTTATGATGACGGCTTTTGATACAATTTAAAGGTATAAGGATAGTGTGATGTCAAATTTTGCAATGTGGTAACGTTTATTATTAGAAACGTTGGTCATGAAGAATTTGACGTATCCTCCTAGGCTTAACTCATAGTTCCAGAGTTGCGGAATTGTTCGAAAGAGTCACCACAGCCCTGGAACGCAAAGCGCATTAGGAGGGACACGGATGGGTTTTAGTCAGTAAGAGTCTGACACTCCCTGCAAATGACTCCTCCCGCTCTGGACGGAGCGGGAGTCATTTGCGGTCATTTGATGATTTCCAAGCCAAAAAAAAGTCTGAACTCATATTTAAGATGGTAAGCACTGTTTCCTCCTCACGGTATTTTATACAAACTGGTAAGCCTTCTTGGAAATGAATGAACTGCGGGTCTAAAAAGGCTACTTTAGCAGAATCAGAAAGCAAATCGCGCTACCCGTCACTGTCAAATTTTCCCAATCAAGCTTGAACCTAATGCGTTAGCGATAAAGATGAAAATGAAATTTGACAGATTGATGTGTGATTAATATTATAATTCTGCTAAAGTGGCCTTATTTTAAGGCCACTTTAGCAGAATCAGAAAGCAAATCACGCTACCCGTCACTGTCAAATTTTCCCAATCAACCTTGAACCTAATGCGTTAGCGATAAAGATGAAAATGAAATTTGACAGATTGATGTGTGATTAATATTATAATTCTGCTAAAGTGGCCTAATTATTTTAAGGCCACTTTAGCAGAATCAGAAAGCAAATCACGCTACCCGTCAATGTCAAATTTTCCCAATCAAGCTTGAACCTAATATGTTAGCGATAAACATGAAAATGATTTGACAGATTGATGTGTGCTTAATATTATAATTCTCCTAAAAGTGGCCTTTTTAGCCCCTCTAATCCTGCAGTCTCAGGGACCAAGTTTCGTAACCGTAGAGAAAGATTGGAAAGAATAATAATAATATTTATGTAGCACATACATGAAACACGCACGGTTCATAGAAATAAATAAAAAAATATAGGTATACATAAAACTAAGTGTCTCACGGCTGCACTAAAAAGGTTCATTTGAAGATTAGGCATTTAAATTTCGAACTTTTGTTTTATATGGCAAAAATCTGACCTGAACTACCGGAAATCGAATCGAACAAGTGTGTAGCAAGTAAATCTAAGTGATTTGTCAACTTTACCATTACACGAGTTTTTTTAAGGATGGGATATCATCATAAAACCCATCCGTGTTCCTCCTAATGCCCTTTGCGTTCCAGGGCCGCGGTGATTCGACTCAAAAATTGCGCAACATTAAACGATTAGTCCACACAAAATTATAGATCAACATAACCTACCTTTACATCATTTAGTTTCCTATGATATCATACACGACTACCCATTTGTTTTGTCATTTATTACGTACCTAATAACAAAAACAAATGAGACCTACATTCATTAGTACCCAGTCATTTCAGTCATCCTAGCTTCCACTATTTAGTCTCGTGACCTAAGTTCATACGTCGTACAAATGATTCATGTTATTCTTTCACCACAACAATAATTATCTTGCAAGAAAATATGAAACGTCATATAGCGACCGTAAAAATGACATTTTTTTTTATTTATTATTGATAGGCACGCGTTTGAAGTGACGCATGCGCTAGCACCATTCGGCTCAACCATTTTGAAGAGAGCCAAATGATCCAACGCACACGCCACCATCAGCTAGACTTTTGAGTGAGCATGACATTCCCAACCGCCAGGGTACATTCAAGTCAAAAACAAACCTAAAACTGATAGCTATAGCTTAAGTTTAAGATACACAGTACTCACACATGTGCCGTTAAAATGGATGAAATTATACAATGCTAAATGAATTGAGTCTAAACAATGCAAATGCACTGCTGGGACTCAGACCTCTTCTTTCTGCGAAGGAGTAGGCCAGTATAGCTAAGGCCCAGTGCTGGTTCTTATCGTGTAGTAAGGTCTAACGACCCCATACACCCTGGTGTCGGAGTTTCTAAACCACCTCAAGGGCCTCTGACATAGTTTATTTAACGACCGCTATTTGGCGGCCGGGACCATCGACTTATACGTGCCTTCCGAAGCACGGAATCAATTTTTTATCAGACAATCAGGTGATTCAAGCCTGCAAGGTCCTAGCCAAACTGGAAACAACTTTACAAGTATGCTTCCCGTGGGAATCGAACCTACGACCACCGGGTCACAAGGCAAACGCCTAAACCACTCGACCATGGAGGCAGTTATAGGCTGGTTGTTGAATGTTACTCAGCTGCATCCGGTTAAATTGACAGCTGCTAGTCTATTCTGTAAATAACCATTTCGATATCGAGCTTCACCTGAGTGAGAAAGCTCACAAAGTGAGCTTTATTACGCACAACATAAAGGTCTTATGTTTATACTCACCTCGGATTCCGCTGTCAAGACATGAAAATGTTCTTACAGAATAGCACTACTGATCCCAATATAGTTGGGAAAAGGTTAGGTAAGATGGTTTTATTGTTTTACAAGCTAAAATTATTGTTTTATATTTAGACTTACCGAGAATTACATATTAGCCTATTGTCAGTCCGAACTGTCCGCTTGGGATTTACCAAGTTTATTGTTGTTATAATTAGCAATAAATAATAGCAAAGTTAATTATAAACGTCCTGTAGTGTCGCGTTTGACGTAATAGTAGATTGTTGCATCGAGCAGAAAGTGTTTAAACTAGCACTCGATACAATTATAAACGTCACTTTCGCGAGGTTCATAATCTTCCGAATAAAGAACTGAAGTCATTACAGAAAACCATAAAACACTACACGTTCTGGGGCCCTACTATGACGTGCCAATACGATCATGATTAAGCTGAGGAAAAGGGATAGTGTTATGCGTCTTGTATAACTCTGTCTCCTTCCCACACCTTATACACGATCGTTTTAAGACGTCATAGTAGGCCAGCTGGTTGCGATTCGATTCGCGCCAATTCTTATCTTTTTTTTTGGCAATGGTCGTACGTTCATTCTGCTATTGTTCCCGGGCATGAACAGAGACAGAGTCTACGATGGAGCGAGCTTACCCAGAGAACTTCCGTTTTCATACTTTTCATACATTTTTTTCCATTTTCATAGCGGCTGACGTTGCTTAAAATTAGTAGAGCTTTTGCCCGCGACTTCGTTCGCGCATGGCCGTTTTTTCCCGTTCCCGTAGGAATTTCGGAAAATCCTTTTAGTCTCTACAATTCCCAAGAAATCTACATGCTACCTCAAATATTCAGCAGTCTCGGCTGTGCCTTGTCTGTCAAACACTCGGTAACGGAAGAATCTATACTAATATATAATAATAAAGCTGAAGAGTTTGTTTGTTTGTTTGCTTGAACGCGCTAATCTCAGGAACTACTGGTCCGATTTGAAAAATTCTTTCAGTGTTGGATAGCCCATTTATCGAGGAAGGCTATAGGCTATATATCATCACGCCTCGACCAATAGGAGCGGAGCAGACGAGGTTGCGTGGGTCAACTAGTTTTATATATTTAGCATTGGAAAACTGGTTACATCAGTATTTTTACTTCAGGATGACTAGTTATGACTATTTCCGATGATTGTTTCAAAGATGACTTCCAATGTTGTACCCCTGTCCTTCAAACTAGGAAAATCCTATATCTGTATCTTGGGCCATTGACTGACTACTGATCTTTATTCATGACTAGCTGACCCGTGCCTACTTCGTTGGGCGGTTAATTTTCGGGTTAATATATGACACTCACAAATAACGTGGCTTTCTATTTGTAAAAGAATTTTCAAAATCGGTTCAGCAGATCCAGAGATTACCCCTACAACCTCACAAACTCACACACTTCGTATAGATGATAAAATTTCGAACTGCCTAAAATTATTGGAATTTTAGGCAGTTCGAAAACCGCAGAAATACTGCCATTCCATTATATTAAGGTCATAAAATCCCTAAATTACATTAACGTTGTTAGAATAACGATATCGTCACAAATTCCTGTTAAATTTGCCAAGAGTTGACTGAAACGTTTCCAATGACATATTTCAGGTAATAAAATTCCTGCCTAAACGCAGTTTACGCAGCTCAATATGTTATATTTAACTAGAAATACATAAACAACAATACATTCTCCTGAAATTGATCAGCGTACTTAATAGTCCTATAGAAACATCACTAAAATAAATTCCAATTAAGAACCTTATAGCATTAACTCATAGATCACTTTTGATTGAATTTAAATAAACTGAGGGCATTCCCAATAGATCAAGTCAATACAAAAGCAACTCAATTCCTTATTACGAATTGAGTCGACATTTGCATGACAAAATCATACTAGCATTGTCTCTGACAACTGTGACAGATCCTGCAAACAAAAATAAACTTTATTCTGCAAGTCTTTAGAGTAGATATTTGCCTAGCCAGACAGTTTGCTGTAAAAATACATTAGTTTCAACAGATTAATCTAAATCAATATACGTAACAGTGACAATAACTTAACGTAAGTATCTGTTATGCGACATTTTCCGGTTTTTGCATAGAAATGTCACAAAAAAAAACGTCTTCAGAGATTCTATTTCTAATGCTGTCTGGAAAGTTAGTTTATGCACGATATTTTACGTAATAGTGTCATAAGAAAACAATTGAATTCTTAAAAAACAAGCCGAACGCTTACGCCGATCGTGCCTCTCTATCGCTTGTTCCGCGCTCTCGCTTGCACTCTCGGCTCAGGCGGAACGTGACACTTTTTTGTTAGTGTAGCCGGCGTTCATCGATTTGTAAGACGTTATCACGTCAATATTAAAAAAGCAAAAAGATCAAAGACATGTCGAGACCACCAAACCGTACTGGGCCGGCATTACCTCATACAAAGCTTAGGGTAGTGACTCGTTGCGGAATTTGTTTGAAGAGCCCTGGAACGCAGAGGGTATTTGAAGGAACACGGGTAGGTTTTAGTCGTAAGAGTCTGACACTCCCTTCTGCTCCGTCCAGAACGGAAGTCATTTGTTATTGAGAGCATGTCATCATCATCATCATATCAGCCGAAAGTCGTTCACTGCTGGACATAGGCCTCCCCCAATCGTCGCCACAGCGACCGGTCCTGTGCGTCTCGCATCCATCGGCAGCATGCAGAGAGCATGTCATGCTCACACAATTGTCACTCTGATGGTGGCGCGTGTGTTGGATCATTCAGTTCCCTTCAAAATGGTTGAGCTGAATGGTACCGACACACGTGTCATGTTCGTGAACGGGCGCCGTCAGTTGAGACTGGTCATCTCTTAACTGCAACTGGCTTATTTTAATCTTTATGTTTTTAATTATTTTATACTTTTTTTTGCATTGTCCTCGCATATAGAAGCAGCAAGGATAATGTAATCAAAATTTTTGTAATACATAAAACGATTTAAATAAAAGAGTGTCCGTGGAGATACTTGCACGTTCATCTCCATAGAGATCTACGATTTCGAATGTGCAAATAGCTTCATGTTTTTGCCTGACTTTGTATATTTAAAAGTAAATGGTTTATTTGAAATAAATACTTGATAATTCCCCATTCAAAACACTGGCCAAGTGTGAGTCGGACTCTCACACAATACATAAAAAACACGTTTCTTGTATGGGAGCCCTTTAATTTTTATAATTTTTATTATTTGTCGATTTTTCGTTATAGAAATACACACTCTGTGAAAATTTCAACTGTCTACCTATTATGGTTCTTGAGATAAAGCCCGCTAACAGACATACAGACGGACGAACGGACGGACAGATAGATAGCGAAGGCTTAGATATAGGGTTCCGTTGGTTACCCTTTGGATACGGAACTCTAAAAAATAAGCATCGACTGACGAAGCTGACGAAATCATTTTGTAAGAAGCTGTCAGTATGCAACAAGAAAGTGAATATGTACCTACCTAATTCACTATAGTATATTTATCATCTGTATTGCCATGTACAGACTTACAGTGAAAATGACGCCGCAAAACCGATTAGTAGGTACCATTGATATATAAAAAACCCAAGATGTACAGTCTCGAACAAATGCAACACTCGAAACTGTCGTCAAAAACTGACATGTATCAAGTGTCATGTGTGAGTTGTGTGTAGTTGTACTATAGTTAGATATAATGTGTTACTGTTTGTTTGTCCCAAATAAATAAATAAAAGAAAATAAAATAAACATTTGTTTTTGCAAATTTAACCTTACACGGATCACTTAAAGTTGTTTTTACAAAGCAGTGCAGTATGGCGAGCGATGCGAGACTGTTTGAAACTAGCGCACAATTATACATTGTGCGCTTGCTTTTTGCGTACGTTTTTGAAATGCTGAGTGTGTATCTTGGGTTTTTTTATATATCAATGGTAGGTACCTACTGACTGAGTATTACGGAATAATTACGTATTTTTGTAGTGTAATTAGTTGAAAGTAATATATTGTAAAACAGAGCTTTTTTCCATAGCCAGATAAGTTTCTCTGAACTTTTTCCGTTTCACGCCAAAAAGGGTCGAAAATAAAATAAGTGATGCGATCCATTACTTCACTCACCAATTTTCGATTTAATTGAAGTAAGATGTATAATCCTACAGACATGATCACCGCTTTTCACCCCTTTAGGGGTTGAATTTCGAAATGTCCAGAACCACTTAATTCAACGGACTACGCGTTATAATTCTTGCTTTGCAGAAACCGAGTGAAACCCACTGATTTACCATTCTCGGGAAAATTGGGATCACGTTTGCCTGTTCGTTGCATATCGTATATAATTATTAATTCTTCCTAACAAGCAAAATTCCCGACATTTCCTCGAACTGCACGTTGCATCATATCACTGTGTAATAGGGAATATTCATGCGATTATTTTATTTGCAAAATGAAATACTTATTAGCTGTAGTAAAACGATCATGAAATTATATTATAATACCTTCATCAGCGATGAAGTTATAAAGCTACAAAGATTACAATTAGGAAGAAAAGTCCGATATGAACATTGACGTCAAAGTCCATGACGCCTATACAGATGCCATATAAAACAGCGTTTTCGCGAGAGGGACAGATATGTTTGTTTAAAATAATTATATATCGTTGTTTTTCGAGCAATTTTGATTCTATTTTCACTGGTAGTATTATATTTTTGTATATTTTTATATAAACGGTATCATCATAATAGCCGAAAGACGTCCACTGCTGGACATAGGCCTCCCCCAAAGGGGGGGGGGGTTTGCCATAATCGCCACGCTTGGCAGGCGGGTTGGCGGGTTGGTTTACAGAGAACGCTGCTGCCCATTCTCTGACACCCACGGGAAGTGAGGGGATGGTATTATTCTTTTACGGCACCATACGGCACCGGCCGACACCATACGGCGATAAACTGTATAGATAATAAATATTTTTTTCATGCATATTCCCTATTATGTCAGTCTAGATACATCTCCATAGCAAAACTATTAGAAAGCCATATAAGGCTGTTTGGATCTGGTCGTCATTTTGCCATTAAGGGTATGTCTGGATAAGTCTCGTTGACGTGACACCGTGTAGATCCTACGTCAAAGGATGCAATAGAAATGTGATGCATATAGGTCAACATGAGGCTAGTTTGTGAAAATAGGATAGCAAACTCTGAACACTAACAGGCACTTCTCGAGGAGACGATCAGTCAAACAAAAATATGAAGGTAGCTGCATTTATTCATGAAAGGGTTTAATATTTTTTTCGCAAGAGTCAACGACGTGGGAAAACATCAAATGACTCCCTTTCACTCTGGGCGGAGTGGAAGAGTCATATGATGTTTTCCCATCTTTAAAGGAAAAGAAATAGCTGCTTATTCCAAAGCTTAGATCTTTATAGAAAAGAACGTGCAAAAACTCCATGGACCATCCTTTAAATAAGATTTAAAAAAAACGGCCAAGTGCGAGTCGGACTCACCATGAAGGGTTCCGTAGCAGCAAGTAACACAATATAAAAGTTCTTGTAGTTCGTTCAAACTTTATAATTATTATAGGCACCTATTACAGATTTTAGATTTATTATTAGAAAATAATGGTTCACGGTTTATGCATAAGGTTTATGTTTATGAAATTAAATGTTTTTTTTTTTATATGTGAGTTGATTGAATGAAAGGTAAATTGCGGTGTACGATTTATGACGCATTAAAAAAAAAACTACTTACTAGATCTCGTTCAAACCAATTTTCGGTGGAAGTTTGCATGGTAATGTAAATCATATATGTAATATGTAAGATGATACGGGAGTAAATAACGCACAATTTGATTTATCTAAAAATAGAAAAGTTTAATGTTATTATGAAATTAAAATACTCAAATTAATTGTGATCAAATATTAACACATCGTGAATTCTGGCCTACTAACCTAAAAATAGAAAAATCGACAATTAAAGGTTTTTTACTTCCAATATTTTAGTAGGTCGGCACTGTATTACTTTACTTAGTTAAACTAGCTATTTTATGAACTTTACTTCTTTTGCTTATTATTTTTACACAATGAGAAATAAATGTACTTCACGAGCAGGCTTAAATTCTCTATCTCCAGTCCTGTCATTATCATTCTTCGTTTGCGACGTCATGCTCATTAGGCGGCGTACACATACTCGTACATCAAGCTACGTACACAGCATACAGTGTACAAAGCTTACATATATTTTTTTTAGTTTTATCGTTCTCTTATTTTAGAAGTTACAGGGGGGACATACGTTTTACCACTTTTGAAGTGTCTGTCGCGCAAACTATTCAGTTTAGAAAAAAATGATTTTAGAAACCTCAATATCATTTTTGAAGACCTATCTATAGACACCCACACGTATGGGTTTGATGAAAAAAAAAATATGAGTTTCAGTTCTAAGTATGAGGAAACCCCAAATTTTTTTTTTCTATTTTTGTGTGAAAATCTTAATTCGGTTCACAGAATTCATCTACTTACCAAGTTTCAACAGTATAGTTCTTATAGTTTCGGAAAAAGTGGCTGTGACACGGACGGTCAGACAGACATGACGATCCATAAGGGTTCCGTTTTTGCCATTTGGCTACGGAACCCTAAAAAAAAGAATATTGGAACATACAAAAATGAGGATAGTTATACATTACTAGCCACAGATCCATAGACAGTAAAAACCTTTTAATATTAAAATCTTTACTTAATATTTCCGATGACCCTGGCTGGTCTAGACCTAAGGCCTATGTCTAGCAATAGACTTCTTTCGGCTGATGTGATGATGACTTAATATGTATTTCTTGGTTTTCTAACTTCTCTTCTGTAAAGTTAAATAAAGCTAAATTGTTGGTAAGAAGCAATATCCGAAAGTAATGTTGCTATTATGGAAGTTCATTCACAAATAGAAAATTACACGAGTGTCATGGTGGCGATTTTAAATAATGTGATGATTTAAGTTAGATTTCTAGTGAGACAATGATTTCATAATTATTTCAGTCTCTTTCTTTACTGCGCAATCTTTTGCTATAGAAAGCATAGTATACCTCTTATCGGCAGCGGTTGAACTATTAGGCACATTGAATTATTGCGGCGCAATATTCTCATAGGTTTTTCATACTTATATTACTGAAATACTGAAGTACCTTCGGATTGTAGACAATGCATAATTGTAACATTATTCCTTTTGAAGGAAAGTAAAATAATGAAAGGTATAAAAACATTACTTAAAAAAAAAACTTATATTTCAGACAGAGTCCAATTCAACCATCCGAGAATTTTCTAGGCATTTGGCATGAATCAAGACATGTGCAAAACCAACTCTAAAAAAAACCGCTGTTATGTACAGACGCCAACACATCATGCTACAGCAATCTGTCGAATTTCTTTAATATTTTTCAACTTTACCGTCAAAGCGGTTTAAGGTTGATTGGGAAAAATTGCCAGTTTCGGGTAGCTTCATCTGCTGGCGCGTGTACATTTTTGTTTGCAGGTATTTTTACAAATACGGCTGAAAATCAGGAGCCTGGAAATCTAATCTAAACTAATAATAATCTATACTCTATACTAATATATAAAGCTGAAGAGTTTGTTTGTTTGAACGCGGTAATCTCAGGAACTACTGGTCCGATTTGAAAAATTCTTTCAGTGTTAGATAGCCCATTTATCGAGGAAGGCTATAGGCTATATATCATCACGCTAAAAACAATGGGGGCGGAGCAGACGAAGTTACGCGGGTCAACTAGTAATAAAATAATGAGGCATTTTCAATGATAGAAAGTTACTCTATCGCTGAGTTTCAAATGGGATAATTTTATTCTTGTTTTTGTGCGATCTAAATGTGAAACAAAGGGTTTGAACTTTTCCGTGGAAGCTGCCCCAGTCATTTAGATTTTACAAAGTTGCTGCGCATTCTGAAATTGTCCTGAAATTAGAAGCTTAAAGTTGCCGAGATATTCGGATGTACAAATCATCTTTGCCTCCAATTATGTCGGCAACGCGGCACTTTAGGGCACCATATTTCTAGACATTTTATTTCACATTGGGCCTACATTGGCTTTTTCAAACGTAAGAAGATATTGTACGATTCCAATTAGTTGTTTCTCATGGAGAATCGGCATTTTGGGTTCCTCCTACCTACATGGTAGTATCGTTGTTGCGGCGAGAGGTTAGGTCAATTCGGTCGAATGTCCTTTAAATATTCACTTCCAAAGTTTTCTAGTATAGGTACTGATTTCATAATTTCTTGTCAAGAAACTTTTCTGTTTATTCTTGATAAAGGTCACAAATATATCGTTTAAAGTTAAATTGTAAACAACTGGCTTCTGCCAGCGGCTTCATCCGTGTGGTCACTAGGGAGCATACTCCCGGGATAAAAAGTAGCCTATGTCCTTTCTCAAGCTCTAGACTATCTGTGTACCAAATTTTATTTCGAAATCGGTTCAGTAGTTTTAGTGTGAAAGCGCGACAGACAGACAGACAGACTTACTTTTGCATTTATAATATTAGCAAGTTGTTAAAGTTAAATTCATGGAAAATAAGAAATACGCTAAACTTACAACAAACTTAAATTGATTGCACAATCTTCTAATAGAAATAATAGTACAATATTGTGGTTCAGATCGGTCAATAATTACGTAGAATCGTTGCTGCGCAGTTTTATTTATAAGTAGTTGTATGACTATAGTTCCTAGGGATTGCAGGAAATAATTGCAACATTATTTCTTCGGTGGAAAGCATAAAAAAATCAAGTACCTACCACATAAATCACTAGCCCCTCCCTACCCTTGCTTAGCCAGGGTTGAACAATTATAATTAGGTCTTTACCTATGAAATTTCACTTTTGTTAAACGGCGTCACCTAGAATTATACGTAAATTGAAATAAACTATATTTGAGCCATGTCATTGGTTTTTCGAAATCCCTTATTACATTTAGTCTGTGGGTTGCGTTTTTCTTTAATATTGCCATATTTATAAACATGAATTCGAAAAAAATACTGGAACATGATTTAGAAAGGGGTTCGAACTTTTTCTATGGGAGCTGGCAAAACCGTCCCCCCTGGCGCCATTTTGATTTTTTTTAAGTTGCGGCGCACCATCGAACTTATATGCATACATGGGTAGAGGCCACTTAAACAAACAAACAATGTTATCAACATGGTGCCCTAAAGTGTCACGTTGTCGAGATATTTGAAGGTAAAGTCACCATCTGACTATCATGATTATCATTAAAAATATCCCCTTTCTTACAAATCTTTTGGATTTTGATACAAAGTATGAGACGCCATTGAGGCAGTACTCACTAAATCTAGAGCGATGCTTTGAATTTTAAAACTAATTTGATTATTAAAGCCCCAAGCTTATTACCATTAAAATTATATCTACAACTTGTAACATAATAATCGCAATACCTCTTAAGGGGTCATTGCACTCATCATTATGAGCAACTTTTACTGTGACACCAATACATGCAGGCAGCTTTAAAGTAACCGAACCTAATCTATACGTGTCGGGGTGCCCTAAGTTCCCGAGCTGGCGCGGTCGCTCTTTGTTCAGTGGTTAGATCAAATGTCAATTATACTAGATGATTATTAGATGAAAAGTATATTATACTAAATAAGAAAATACTAAACGACGAAAATACTGACAAAATCCCAATTTTTTGTCATGTCTTTTTAATTTCGTGAAATTGAAAACGACTCCATTCAATTCGTTACTCTATGGCATACACGTGAGCTCACCACACCAACAATGACCAATGAGGGGCCAAGATTTCAAATTAACTATCAGACCAAAATAGATAAATTGTAGACTTGTGCTCTGATTGGTCGCCATTTTATGTCAGTCCACAATTTCTCGGAATGAATTCGAGAAATCATAAACTATATACTTTGATGCTTAAAAAGGTATTCCAAATCTTTAGTTGACAATTTATGAAGAGTTTAAAATCTCGCAAGATATTTTGTAGTCTTACGTATTTTAGAATTATCCGGTGACGTACAACGTGTAACAGAATAAACGCAATACATCTTAAGGGGTCATTGTACTTATCATTATGAACAACTTTTACTACAGGACCAATCCCGAAATCGAGAAAGAAAAATCAGCTGTTCAGTTCATTTAGTCGAGTTATGCGCACAGAAATGTATGGAGCAGTCGATTTTTTTTCACTATTTCAGTGTTGGTCCCATAGTGAAAGTTGTTCACAATAATGAGTTCAATGACCCCTTAAGAGGTGTTCCGTTTATTCTGTTACAAGTTGTATATGTAAAGACCTCCCACTGCCTTTTCTACAAATGTCTGTCCTCCGCCATTGCGAAACAGTCTTTTCAGTATTAGAATAATAATTTGACCTATACGAGTTTATTATGGACACAGACATTTTCTTTTTTTCCAATGAAAAATTTAAAAATCTCGTAATAACTTCATTAGCATCAAAATTTTAAATTAGCACTTAATTCAATAAGTTTGAAACAATATTCTTAGAATCGGCTACTGTTTTTCATTCATTTGATTAATCCGTGGACAATAGTGTGGGTTATATGTTTAACAATTTATATTAAGAATCTTATTGTATCGCCTTAACATGTAACTGTTTTTTTGTCCCTATTAAATAAAATAAAAATAAAATTACTTTTTTATTAATATAATTGTGTATTATTGTTTACAGGATGAATAAGAAATTCGATAATGCTGCAACATTCAACGGCATAAAAATCACCGGACATTACAAGTAAGTATACCATGCTTTTGTGCTATCGAAAAACATTGTATACACATGAAACATTTCTATGTAACATGGGATACGAATTTTTGAAAAAGTAGTGTACCTACTTAAAAGTTTTGTTCATTTGTCAGAACTTATGAAACGTGTTTTTTTTTGTATTCTGTTGAATAATGATGACAATTTTATCCAACTAATTATGATTTTCGTAATTTTAATAGGCAAGTTTGTGAACGACTAAGGAAGACTTTATTTTTATTGTTTTATAGCCTACTTCCAGAGGCTTGAAGCAAAATAATATCGGCTTTTTAGAATCATAGTGGTTTCAAAATTGTTAAATGATGCTCCCATGTTTCCTTACTCCAACAGTTTACAAAAATTCGTGTTCATGTTTTCATGGTAAAAAGTATCCCAAAAAACGAAAGGATTCAGGACAATAGTGTATAAGATTTTCAAAATATAAATTAATAGATTGTAAGGAAAATAATATCAATTGTTAACATTGTATTGAAATTATTCTTTTTTTTTGCTATTAAGATATTTTTTTAAATTATTAATAATAATGGTGTACCGATTTGATAGACTTTACTGTTGTCCGTAAAATGTAATGGAATGGACGCGTCAATTGTTATTGTTAAAACAATTGAATTGGAAAATTCGATTATAATGCCAATCGCAATTGATCGTATTCAAATCTGTCAATGTTCGTGTTTTCTAACATTTTGTAGTATACTATTATCTAATGTGAGAATTCTTTGAGAAAATATACAATAACAACATATCTTTTTTGACTTGAAAATGTCTTCTTAGTAAGGGGTTTTACTAATGCGATTTTGCGACTAAAACTGCCAAATGTTTTGCGTTTTTGAATAATTTACAAACATATTTGATATAATTGTGTGAGCACAATTTTATTTACTATTAATATTAATTATTCTGTTATATTTTATAAAGTTTAATCATAGTTTAAACCTTAGTATTTTAAGATAAAACAGAACTCTGATACACATATCCTTGACAACACTTTTAGTCTGAAAAGTGAGCTAGAGTCCGCGTAATCGCATTGCTGAAACCAACCTTTAAAATTGAGTGTCTGTGGAATAAATATCTTTGCATACATATTATGTCACAATGTTTATAATATATTATACATATATATTTAAATATAGCGTTTTATAGATCAATATTGTAGTTTTTAGGTAGACAATGTTTTCATGCTGCATGTAAAGGTTAAAATAGCTTATTAATATGTAAGTTTCAGCAAGAAACATGGGTTGCTTATGTCCTACCTATTTGTAGAAAAATCGACTTTAAGGGCTACACTACTGTAAGCCCTTAGAGTCGACATAAGGTCCGACTTTGAGGCCAAACATTAGACCTTAAAAACGGATGTGAGTGTATAACGGCAGGAGGCTAACATTTCATTGAAAAAAAAAAAACATAGTTTTATATATATCTTAGAAACTATTCGCTCGTTTGATTTGTGTATCTTTTCTATACTTTGCAACGAGCAGTACTGAATGCTAGTTTGTATGTAATATAGATTAAGCGTGTTTATAGCTGTGTAGGGTAGATGTTCACATATCTGAGTTGATTATCGTATGAACGTCCATTTTAATGTCACCGAATTAACTTCCTCCTGTTGTATGGGTTGGTTTAGTGGAAATTACCATCTTATTTATTTACTGTTTACTTGCCAACGACTGTTAAAGACTCCCCAGAGTCTCTTAACCTTAATAAATAAAATTCTTCCGTTACTGAAAGACAACGCACAGCCAGCCAAAACTACAGGTCGTAGAAAGCTGAGTTTGGCATGTAGGTAGGTTCCATGGGGAGTGTAGGTAAGCACTAAAAGAGGCTTTCCTGATTTTTTTACGGAAACGCAAAAGAAAAAACGGGATATATGCGTACGAAATCGCGGGAAAAAGCTAGTCATCCTATCAGCCGAAAGACGTTCACTGCTGGACATAGGCCTCTCCTAAAGGGGGGGGGGAGGGTTGCCATAATCGCCACCCTTGGCAGGCGGGTTTTGCGATCGCAGTGTATGGTGTTGCGTTTAACAGAGAACGCTGCTGCCCATTCTCTGGTGAGTCCCTTAGTCGCCTCTTACGACACCCACGGGAAGTGATGGTATGGTATTATTACAGGTTAAACCTCGTATACTGAACTCCTATTCAAATCGTTCGTTTATGATTGGTTGTGGAATTTCGGGCCGACCAATCCTAGCAGTTAATAAAATATGACAGCTATTTTTGACATCAGACAGCTGATGAGGTTTTCAATATACGGGGGGAGTGGCCTATTTGATACCGATTTAATTTACATGAGTAATTATTGTTCGTGGAATAATAGTTTGAACTTCATTATCATCAGCTACAGTCCGACTAAGAGTACTGCTGGGCAGCTTTTTCCTTGTGTCAATCTTAAATACTGCCGTCATAAGAAAAAGGGACGTATCTACGCAAAACTAAGTAACCGATTTCCGACATTAAGTAAATTACTTATGGTCGGAAATCGGTTACTTAGTTGTTTGTCGATACGTCCTTTTAATGATCGGCTGCATAGTTTAGCTTACTACAGATTTTGAAGACAACTCCAATCCAACCATCAATCTGATTAGTCTTATCCTATGTTGAAGTATGTATTGTCTTTATGGCGTAACGGTTTAATGGTCAAAGATGACTCATATACGGACAAACTAGCAAATTGTATGACCGCATAGTGGCACAGTTTAAAAGATTTAGGAACAATCTGATCAACTGCTACTAAAAAAAAATTAAATTCATACTATTCTACAGTTGAAATCAAATTCAAAGTCATTTTCTCAGAGGCTAGGATTTTCTCTGGTTAAAGAATCAGCATTGCTATTCAACGCGGCAGTGCTGCCAGTGTTGTGGACACTTTTGCCATTCACAGCGATGTAGATGAATTTTTTGATGCCCGATGTTTTTTTTTTATGCGCGTTTGTACATAATTTCGTGTTTATAAGTATTAAGTAATCTATGAAAATAAATTGATAGCTTTGATTTAAAAAAAATACTTACTTTCAAAATTAGGCTAGAAATCAATATTTTTAAAATAAACAAATACATAAAGTCAGTCCCCCAAAATGACCGCCCGTCACCACTTCCTAGTTGTCCGAAAACACTAGGAAGTGGTGACGGGCGGCAATTTTAAAAGTAAGTCATTTTTTTAAATCAAACGCAACACTTTGGCAAGAATTATCGCAACAAACTCCCCAGCAACACATCTGTCTGTTGAGTTTGAAGAACTTGAATTTATACAGAATTATATAAAACTTACACTACACAGTACAATGGTTTGTGGTCAATTATTCCAACAATCTATTATTGTTTAATTAATTGTTCCGTTGAGAAATTTCATTTAATTAAATAGTGTTACGTAGTTAGCATACATTCCAGGAAATAGTTTCAACTGTGGTTTAGTCACGTACTCAAATGATTTGCCCTTATGTGGTAAAGAGAAAGGAAATTCCATAAATGGGTTTAACCCATATCAGCCGAAAGACGTCCACTGCTGGACATAGGCCTCCCCCAAAAGGGGGGGTTTGCCATAATCGCCACGCTTGGCAGGTGGTACGATATTCTATTACATTTAATTTTGATTAAACCTAAATTATTCTTATACAGATTTCTAAAACTCGACAAAGCTTAGCTGTTTCATACATTTTCATCGGCTAAATATTTTATTTTGTTTGAAACAGCTGATCTTTTTTTCGAGTTTTCAGGGTTAGTCTCAGTCGTAGTGTTTTACAAATAACCCTGTATATTTTTGTAGTCAAAATATCAGAATTGATTTGGCTTATTAAATCACATATTGGTAGGTATTTTTCTGGTTTTCTAGTCCAGTTATTTTTTATCGTTAAGAAGGCTCTAAACGACTGTTGTCTGAATTTTAAATGAGTTAGTTTGTCAGTTTAATATGTTTTATTGGAACTTTACAATATAAACAATAACAACTTTTCTTGATTTTTTGATATTCGTCGAAAATCATAACCCTCCATAGTTGATGAAAAATTGAAGTAAAAGGATTAGGATTTTTAAAACAAAACACAAGGATTATTAAAAACACCTAACTGACTAAAATACCTAATTTTTTGTTTTTTAATTTCATTGTCTTTTGTTTGTAAATGAAATATGTCTACCCCACAGACAAAATCTTAGTCCAGAAAAAAACCTTCCAATATTACAGAAAACTAAATTAACAGCATGTAGGTACAATGTAAACAATAAGGTCTACAGAACAAAGCCCAAAATGTCGATAGAAGACATTAAACTATATTTATTTTCATGTATTCTTATTGTATTTCTATGTATTATAAGCAACATAATCAATATCAGTGGATATGTAACTATTTATCAACCAATAAGATTCAAGAAGATTTCAGAAACAGCCAATCACAGCCCAGCTCTTTACAGAATCAACCAATCACAACGGAGTTCACTGGTATTTTGTGTTGCTAAGGTAATTTCCACTAAAACAAGTCCACTACAGACTTCTGACTTACTAAACTATTAGTTAAGAGAATACGTATGTAATTGATTATAAAATGGTGAAAATTATAACAATATTATGTCCCCCAAGCGTGTGTTTTATTGAAATCAACCTTTCCTTTAAAAAACTGCCCATTTACGAGTCGGACTCGCGTGAAAAGGGTTCCGAACATCTTCTTAATATATATAAATCACGTGTCACGTTGTTTGTCCAGGATGGACTCCTAAACTACTGAACCGATTTTAATCAAACTTCGTAACTATCTGTTATTTGATCCAACTTAAAATATAGGATCGTTTTATGGAACGGGAAAAAACGGGATAAGGGAAAAAGCGGGATATGCGCGTACGAAGTTGCGGGCAAAAGCCAGTTGATATATAAAAACCCAAGATTCACAGTCTCGAATAAATGCAACACTCGAAACTGTCGTTAAAAACTGACATGTATCAAGTGTCATGTGTGAGCTGTGTGTAGTTATACTATAAACAATTTTTTTGCAAATTCAACCTTACACGGATCGCTTAAAGTTTTTTTTACAAAGCAGTGCGGTATGGCGAGCGATGCGAACCTGTTTGAAACTAGCGTACAATTTTAAATTGTACGCTTGTTTTTTGCGGACGTTTTTGAGATGCTGAGTGTGTATCTTGGGTTTTTATATATCAATGGTTCCGAACCAAAAATTTTTAACATGTTATTTTAACACCACCGACTTCTTATAGGGTTTCCTGTATTCTTTAGGTATAGAACTGTTATCTGCATTTTTTTTCCAAAATTGTAGGCTCAATAGTTTCGTAGATAAGGGGTGGGATGTGTACGGTGCACGTACATGGTTCTTAAAATTGTTTAGTAAGTAATGAGTTGTGCAATAAGTAGACTCGCATCTTTGCACTTACACGCGCGACCTACATTAGTAAAAGTTGACGATCATGCAGCAGCAGCATGCAGAGCATGGGTGGTGCAGTTTTGTATCTAAATTTAATTTAGTGTTCCAATAGACGTGGTTTGAGTCGGACAACTTGCATTTTTGGAACGAGGTTCCTTATCGCGCGTTGCGAAAGGGGGCTAGACGGAAAAAATTAAGACCAAAACTTGTAACGACACTTTTTGCTATAGTTGTAAGGGGGCGTTCATAAATTACGTGAGGCATTTTAGGGGGGGAGGGGGTCGAGCCTAATCTCATCCAATCTCATGTGAGGGAGAGGGGGGTCACGTCAAATATCATGTATTTTTTTTTCCGAAAGCAACTATTGCAATAGGTAGTATAAAACTGCGAGAAACTGGTCTTTCAACAAATCAATTAGTAAAACACGACATGTTTCTGAGCTGCAGTGTACCGGTGAACAATCCACGCCAAATTACAACAGTTTATAGAGTGCTGATTTTACTGAATCACATGGACATGTTGGTTTGAGTAATCACTACATAGTATAAAACAAAGTCGCTTTCTCTGTCCCTATATCCCTATGTATGCTTAAATCTTTACAACTACGAAACGGATTTTGACGCGGTTTTTTTAATAGATAGAGTGATTGAAGAGGAAGGTTTATATGTATAATAACATACATTAAATAGTGGAGAAATACTGTTATTTTTGTGGTTTCTAATATGATGTCGTAAATAATTACATTTTATGACGCAGACGAAGTTGCGCGGGTCAGCTAGTTATTCATAAGAAGAGAACACATGAGTTCCTGTGGACTGAATTAAAATAATATTTTACAAATTTCAGTAAGAAAGAAAGAAAACTTAGTCTGATTCACAGATTGGCGTGTTTACTCTAAAAACACGCATTTTTTAAAATCTCACGTGAGATTAGGGCGGGGTTCAAGCCCGCTGGCACTCATTGCACCTTACATTTCACTGACATTTGCATTGACAATCATTATAATAAATGTTAAGGTGTATTTGCATTTGCAACCAACAAAATGGTCATTTTTGGTCTAATTTCTTGAATAATTTTACGTATGTTCGGAACCCTAAAGAATGGCTCGAGGTTAAGCAACGCTTGGATGACCGTCTTAACATACCGAGATACCTCCGGCCCTCGGAAAGCAAGGAAAGCCGTTGGTCCTGGCTATGAAATTTATAGATCCAGAAGCCAAGATATATGACAACAGCCTTGCTGAGGGGCATCGTATTACTTATCAATTTAAAATACTGATAACTGGCGTACCTGTGATCTGGTGTATGGACATTAAAAAAGTAATTAAGGATTGGAGCAGGTGGCGTGAAAAAGGCGTAACTTCATGTATGTGTATTTTTAACCGACTTCTAAAAAAAGAAGGTGGTTCTCAATTCGACAGCATATCTATACATATAATAAAATCGTAGACTAACCGTGTCTGTACATTGAATATTTTTGCATGAAAATTACACAGAAAACTCAGGAAAAGGTATAAAACACAAAAATGCAATTTTTGAAATTTTTGTCTGTTTGTCTGTGCGTTTGTGGGAGCATCACGCTTAAACCACAGATAAGATTGCAAATCTAAATACTTAAAAATATTAAGTGATAACCCGTGTAACATTTAGCGTTTATTTCATCAAAATCGACCCACAAAATCAAAAGATATAGAATTTTTAAGTTTAGGAAGAAACTTCCTAATATATTCTGATGAGTCAGAGCGCCATCTATTGAGAAAAATAAAATGCACGAAAGCATTCAAAATTGTTGAGTTATTTGTGAAACTTTTAATACGTGGCAAAATAAGAGTGATCATTTTATACCTTTTCGTTATTGATCGATACAATCGATCCACAAAATCAATAAATATTGAATTTTTAGTTTAGTAAGAAACTTCCTTATATATTCTGATCAGTCAGAGCGCCATCTATTGAGGAACCAAAAAATGCATGAAAGCATGAATGTTACACCAAAACACATTGATGAGTTATTTGTGAAACTTTTAATACGTAGACGTAGTCTTCTATACATATAATAAAATCGTAGATTAAACGTGTCTGTACATTGAATATTTTTGCATGAAAATTACACAGAAAACTCAGGAAAAAGGTATAAAACACAAAAATGCAATTTTTGTTTTTGTCTGTTTGTCTATTTGTATGTGCGTTTGTGGAAGCATCACGCTTAAACCACAGATTAGATTGCAAATCTTAGTACTTAAAAATATTAAGTGATAACCCGAGTAACATTTAGCGTTTATTTTATCAAAATCGACCCACAAAATCAAAAGATATTGAATTTTTAAGTTTAGGAAGAAACTTCCTAATGTATTCTGATAAGTCAGAGCGCCATCTATTGAGAATAATAAAATGCACGAAAGCATTCAAAATTGTTGAGTTATTTGTGAAACTTTTAATACGTGGCAAAATAAAGTGATCATTTTATACCTTTTCGTTATTGATCGATACAATCGATCCACAAAATCAAAATATATTGAATTTTTAGTTTAGTAAGAAACTTCCTTATATATTCTGATTAGTCAGAGCGTCATCTATTGAGGAACCAAAAAATGCATGAAAGCATGAATGTTACACCAAAACACATTGATTGAGTTATTTGTGAAACTTTTAATACGTAGACGTAGCAAAATAAAAGTAAACATTTTAAACCCTTATCGTTATTTACCGTTACATACGGGCTTCTTATTTAACGTCTTCGGCTGCCAAATATTTTGTCAGTTTACATGGTCGATAGATGGCGTTGCACTGATGACGCGTTTTTCTGAATTGCGGTGTTAAGATTTTCCGCTGGAGAATGACCTCACACAATTTCTAAACACAGTCGTGTTTCGAAGAAATTCCGGTTTGGTCTCTGAAAGGTCTTAAACTGTTAGGGACCATAATTGGTTAAATCTCTGGTGCTGGTTTCGTTTAAAGTGCATTATCGTAGAGTCTTAAACTGATTTAGTTTTGCGAAGTTCTGGACGGTTCGACTTGCGGATCAGGCCTGTAGGGTCCCGTACCAAAGGTGCTGTGCTGACGGGACCCTACTGTTAGGCCTCCGCGATTGATTCCGTTTAGAGCGAAGCAACGAACGGTTCGATTTGCGAAACAAGGCTAATAATATAAATAAAAATCTTATATTTCAGACAGAGTCCATTTTTTGGTTAGTAGTTAGGTTTAGGTTTAGTTTAGGTTAGTAGTTTGGTTTTTTATAATAAGGTATCGTACCAAAGGTGGTCATGGTGACGGGAGCGATCGATTTTGGGAGGCTACTCTCTAAGTCCGAAGTCCGTAGTTTCGGGCTTAGTTGCGGACGTATTCTACTCCGTATCACCTACAGACTTACGATTAGTCCCGAACCCGAACTAAGAATGAATGAAAACACGATTTCACAGTAACTGTCAAATCGTGTTATCATTAGTTCTCATTGGTTAGATGATACGGAGTGGTTTTTTTTTTTTAAATAGATAGGCATGCGTTTGACCACTATTTCACCTGATGGTAAGCGATGATGCGGTCGAAGATGGAGCACGTTTGCCTAGAAGCAACCTATTCACTTTTGTCTTAAAGACTCCCAGGTTGCCCGCAACTAAGTTTTTAATTCGTGCTAAGTATCAAACGGTTCGATTTGCGAGCCAAGGCAAATTATAGGGTTCCGTTGCTAATGGGACCCTATTATTTAAGCCTTCGCGTACGATTTTGATTCGTGCGAACCCAGTCGATTTTTAGGGTTCCGTACCAAGTTTGCTAACGGAACCCTTTTTTTTAATAAGCCACCACTGTCCGTCTTCCTTCAGTTAATGTGTTTTATTTCTGTCTCGCTAATATAAAAAATGTCTTCTAGAAAAAGGTCGAATCTTTCACAATATAGGAAAATTCATAATCTTCTTAATATATTTAAAACAAAGTCGGTTTTGTTCAAACACTTTTCTAACTCGAGAACGACTCGACCGATTTTCATAGTTTTTGTGTTTTTGGATTAGTCTTCGTCCGGAATAGCATAATAAGAATTAAAATACAAAAAAAAGAGTAGGTAGGGTAGGTAGGTAGGATAGGTAGGTAGGGTAGGTAGGGTAAGTAGGGTAGGTAGGGTAGGTAGGTAGGTAGGTAGGTAGGGTAGGTAAGGTAGGGTAGCTATGGTAGGTAGGATAGGTAAGTAGGTAGAGTAGGTAGGTAGGTTAGGGTCGGTAGGTAGAATAGCCAGTTGACGGGAGCGAAGCCGCGCGGGTCAGCTAGTATATATATATATTTAATGTGTGTTCGCGGATAACTTCGTCGTTTATGATCCGATTTCGATGAATCTTTTTTTATATGAAATTGTATGCTTCCGAGATGGTCCCATTGCCACCACGTCAGGATCTGATCATGGAAACCCTGAGAAGTCGAGGGCAACTCTCGACAATTGTAGGCACGCATCTGGTAAAAACTTGATATTCGTGTGTAATCGGGTGATACTACAAAATAATGAAGGGTTTAAATCAGACCTGATGATGGAGACGACAGAGAGTCAAGGGAACTCCACATCGTTATGTACGAACTACCAAGTGTTTGGGCTTATTTCATTCGTATTGACGAGACCTTTACACCGAAAGCACTTAGTAAGTTTTATTTTCATAACGTTATGTTATGACGCAGGTACCACTAAAAAGTGAAAACAAAAAAAACTTTTTTACAAAAAATGTAACCGACTTCCAAAAAAAAACACTACAAAGTATATAATAACTTTAATTTTGGAAGTCGGTGTCAAAAAAACGAAATAACCAAAAACACCGACTTCCGAAATTAAAGTTATTTTATACTTTGTAGTGTTTTGTTTTGGACGTCGTCGGTTACTTACATTTTTTGTAAAAAAAATTTTTCGTTCTCATCGTTGCAGAATGGGTCAAATATTAGATGACAGTTGCTAGCTAGCAAATTATGAATACTTGCATATTTTGTTATCTTCATTTACAACCACATACTAAATTGGTCGTCCCAAAGACCATCATGTGTAGTTGAGTCATATATTAGTATCTGACCACCTTACAGGTAAAAGTGCCCCAGTTTCAGTTAATCAATTAATTCAAATATGTTTTATTAGCGTTCCAAGAACTTCTTCATTGACTCATCAAGTTAAATGTCAATTTGAATTGAATTAACTTAAATGAAAAAGAACATTAACACTAGAAAATACAATTCAATTTAAATAATATCTCAATTCAAAAATTCATTCAATATTATTTTATAATCAGCTTTTCAAAAACTAAACGAAGCTTCAAGTTATATGACAAATAATGGAATTACTTAAAATGTATATGAACATGCTTTTGGATTATAAACCGTAACACTACAACACAGTTCAATTTTAAATATAATTATCTTCATGATACCTACACTACAAGTGATACCTATTGTAAAATGTAAATGCATTTGATTTTATATTGTTAGTAGGTACCTACCTATTCGTATAAAATTAATAATGATAATTAAAAGTTATCGAGTGTCGCAAAATTTCCGAATTGGAGTTTGTCAAAGGGCGATGGAATGCGGCATCCTGGGCGTTAAAAGACAGGACAGAAGCCGAAACACCACGCTGCGTTCCAAAACGGGAATAATGGACGTGGGTAAGAAGGCTGCCAGGCTCAAGTGGGATTGGGCGGGTCACGTTACCCGCATGCACAGTTACCGTTGGGCAAAAATCTCCACGCAATGGGTGCCCGAAGATGGACGGCGCCGCCGAGGCCGGCCCAGAAAGAGGTGGCGAGACGAGCTGGACGCGTACCGTGAGGGCTGGTACGAGGTGGCGCGGGAAAAGAATACTTGGAAGGATTTGGGGAAGGCCTTTGCCCAGCAGTGGGACAGTACAGGCTTAAGAAAAAAACTAGCCAAGTGCGAGTCGGACTCGCGTGCAAAGGGTTCCGAACGAATTTAATTTTTTAGCGTGTTATTTTAACACTATAGACTTCTTATAGGTTTTCCTGTAATCTATAGGTAAAGATCTATTATCTCCATTTTTACTAAAATTTTATGCTCAGTAGTTTCGGAGATAAGGGGGTAATGGTCATTTTTCGTCTAATTTCTTGAATTACTTCAAAACCATTTATTTTAAAATTATGAAAAAAAATATTTAAACCCTTACAGTAAGTCCTTTCATTTGATATGTCATATGATATTGTTAAAAAAGCTTTTTTTTTGAAATTTTCTACTTTAACCCCCAAAAGTGACCCCCATACTAAACATTTAATGATTTACGTAACGCGTCCGTGTTTGGGTCACAGAAGTCCACATGTGTACCAAATTTCAACAGAATCGGTCTTGTGGATCCGGAGAAAGCTGGCTGTGACAGACGGACAGACAGACAGACACCCGAGTGATCCTATAAGGGTTCCGTTTTTTTTTTCGGAACCCAAAAAAAGTGTTGCTGATCAATATTTCATTTTATTTGTCAAAAATAATTTAGATAAATAGGTACACATTACTAAAAAAAAATAACAATAAGCTAGGTACACAAGTCATTACATCACTAAAATCCCGCTAGGATAAATTATATCATTAAAATTATGATTTTCCTCTCATTAGATTGGCAGCCGCATCAAAATAATATCTCTATGTACTAACTGTTAAGGAAACAATAGTAAAAAGTATTTGTTTAGTTACTA
Source organism: Lacanobia wlatinum (assembly GCA_947578705.1). Classification (NCBI taxonomy): domain Eukaryota; kingdom Metazoa; phylum Arthropoda; class Insecta; order Lepidoptera; family Noctuidae; genus Lacanobia; species Lacanobia wlatinum. The sequence goes on along the minus strand of OX388046.1, from coordinate 17,450,211 downwards.
AGCTGGTGTGGGAAGCCCATTGTACTTAATTATACATAGTGACATTTTGGTTTTTTGCCTTATTAAATGCAGTTATTTTTAAGGCGGTCAAGTTTGCATTAAGATTTTAGTAGCACATATCACCAGTCAATTATGGGAAAAATTAGGGACTGTAAGTAATGTGTACAAGCATTGCCTTTATGTGGGCTTGGAAAAGATTTTTCTGTTGATATAGCGTCCGCAACGTTCCTGTAATTTTTCGACTGACAGTCGTAACCTGCTTTCGACAATCAAGACAGGTGTCACATGTAGACCAAGATCCTTAACTACGGAGCCAAACGGAATGACTAAAAAAACTTTTCCGCCTGTAATCTTTGACAATATATGTCAAAGATTACGGGTGGAAAAGTTTTTAACCGACTTCCAAAAAAGGAGGAGGTTCTCGATTCGGCGGGTATTTTTTTTTATATATGTACATCGATTACTCCAAGGTTTCTGATCCGATTTCTATGATTCTTTTTTAGTTCGATGCGGTATACTTGCCGTTTGGTCCCGTAAAATTTGATTCAGTTTGGTTCAGTAGTTTTTTTTTTATGAGCATTTTTGCTTATTTCAATTTCTGCGTAGACGAAGACGTCGTCCGAGTATCATCACATAAAAGTGAAAAATAAAAAAACTTTTTACAAAAACAATATAACCGACTTCCAAACAAAACACTACAAAGTATAAAATAACCTTAATTTCGGAAGTCGGTGTTTTTGGTTTTGTTTCTTTGTTTTTTAACACCGACTTCCGAAATTTATATTTTTTTGTACACGTTTTTTTATTATTAGCTTTCTCAGGCTACATGGAAATATGGCTTGATGGTATGCATTCTGGTAAACATATTAATAGCTAAGTTATTAAAGTCAAACTTCATCAGCCTATAGCGAGAAATTGTATGACTAAACAATGTTCACACTGTCTGAGCTACTACTTTATTGCACAACATGATATGCAAAGCTGTTGCACATTTTTTTACCGCATTTTTCAATATCTGCGTAAGTAAATAACGGTAAGTATGTACGTCATAATACTCAGTAGGTGAGTGACTAACACGATACGAATCTAGACAAAATAACTACGTTTGGGGTCGAAACACTAGGGTCATGGGGTCCGAGTGCGCGTCTCCTTTTTAAGGATTTTTCTCGCCGACTGATCGACACTTTGCGTGACCAGAGGGCTGGCTCGTTCTTTGCTCAAAGAATTAGTATTGCCATTCAACGTGGCAATGCTGCCAGTCTTCTGGGCTTGTTTTCGGATAACAGCGATGCGGAGGAATTCTTCGACGCCTGAGTGTATTTGTGTTTTGTATATTCATATGTATATAAATAACTTAGGTAGAACATGTTTGCTCCCGAGGCGGGGCGGCGCGCCGAGAAAGAAAGAAATAAATAAAGAAAAATCTTTATTTGGGACTCGCACAAAACAGACAGATGTAAAATTGATTAAAACTAAAAGTAGTCTATTACTTAAATCAATATTAAATTTAGTCTGTGAGAGGCCAAAAAGATCCCTATCTCCGCGCGCTTCGCCTGGAATTGCGCCGCAGAGGGTGATGAGGTCTTTTTTTGAAGGGGATTGACACAAACAACCAGACTCGGTAAAACTATCTGTGGGCCATATAAATATTTATTTCGTGGAGGAATTAAACCCGCGACACAAACAACCAGACTCAGACTATCTGCAGGCGATACAAATATTTATTCCGTGCGGGAATCGAACCCGCGACACGTTGCGCAGCAGTCAAACACTCAAGCACTGCGTCAACCGCGCCGTGGGGTCATCATGAATTCTACGATCCTACTCTTGAACTCATCCTACCTACTAATATTATAAATGTTAAAGCTTATTAACATGGACTTTTTCATGAAAAATCCAATGAACGTCATCATCAGATAACACATAGATAGGCTATAATTTACTTCTATAATGCCGACAACTAGTGATGTAATAAACAAACGTAACACAGACACAGATACATAGGTTCAAACTAGTTGAAAACATCTTTAGAGGCTCAAGACAAGGTAGCATTCTGTCATGTCCTAATGCGATTGTCGTAATGTCAAAATAAAAAAAGGATAGATTACATGACATTTCGACAGAATTTGCTAATTACCTACCTACATACATTTTCGCCACACTACCGCTATGAATGTCAGTCTTGTCCAAAGCCTTCTTATATCTACGCCGCGACAGGATAAATTCCAAAGGACTTCACCCATTTTCGGATAAAAAAAGTTCGAGGCCACTTATCTATACTTCTATTATATTATACTATATTATTTCTATACTTACTAATATATAAAGCTGAAGAGTTTGTTTGTTTGCTTGAACGCGCTAATCTCAGGAACTACTGATCCGATTTGAAAAATCTTTCAGTGTTAGATAGCCCATTTATCGAGGAAGGCTATAGGCTATATAACATCACGCTACGATCAATAGGAGCAGAGCATTAATGAAAAAAGTGACGCAGACGAAGTTGCGCGGGTTAGCTAAAAAACATGCATAGCTTCATAAACATGTCATTTAATTTTCCTTGCAGCGGAAACATAAAAAAAACTCGAGGTAAACTAAGCAAACTTCAAACTAGAATAAACTGGTTTAGTTAATACAATTTGTAGTTTTACAGGAAACCACTAAAATTATTCGTAGAAAATGATTTTTTTCTCGGAATTAACCTTTACATATTTTGCCTTATATGCATGAGATTTGCGGTTTAGCTGAGCTAATACACTTCTGTCTAATGCCTGTTTAACATGAGCGAAGCCACGTTCCTATGTAGGTAGGTAGGTGTCTCCGTCACTCAAAGTTCATTGCTGACCTGCGTTCGACATCTGTCTGGCAACATTTCTAAAATCAATCTTTTTGACGCAATCGAGAGGCACACACTAATGCAGAACCGTAATAGGTAGCCAGTTGCAATTTTCACAGAGTGTGTATTTCTATTGCTGCTATATAACAACTTATACGGAAAATTTTAAATGGATCTCCGTGAGAAGAAACGTGTTTTTTTTTCGGTTTAAGGTGTACGGAACCGTTCGTGTGAGAGTTCGAATTCCACTTGGCCGGGTTTCGTGATTCCGAGGTCGGTTCCATGGTACGGCAAAATAATGAGTGAGACTCTCCAGGTATTCCCTTCCCAGGTTGTGCGTTCATTCTTTAACACGTTGTATAAATCAACAAACAATTATGTCTTTATTGTATTAATTAAAAAAATTGCGTAATTGACGTAAATGGTAAAAGTAATTTACAATCTCGTGACTTTCACTCTACTTTCAATTAAACAGTAAAACCTAATAAAACATGTATCAACTCACGTACTCCTTTTCCTTTTAACGGAGCCATTTTGATGCATCACAGTACATCGTCATACCACGTCATCCATTTCGTCACGATTTTGTAGCTACTATATTATCCCTGATTTGACCCACAAGTGACGTTATTAATTATGACCGCATACGGTCATAATTAATTGTTATCTATAGGTAATATTAAGTAATTGTTATTATTACAATAAATATGTATCAAATCACGTAGGTTAGGTCCCTAGATTGGGGAGTACTTAGGGATTAAATATTCATAATCTCGTCCTAGGTCTTTTGAGTCTCTCCTACTGATCCTACTATAGGATTGAACTTGGATACTACATTGGCTACTACATTTTTTTCACAAACCTAGCATCTAATTTCAAATAGGTACCTTTAAACTCCAATTTAAAAATTATATGCTGATCCTAATTACTAGCTGAAACGGCAAATATCGTTTTGCTATAAAAAAAATAGCCTACGGCCTATTTTCAGACCTACCAAACACAAAATTTCATAAAAATCAGCCAAGCCGTTTCGGAGAAGTTCGATAAAAAACATTGTGACACGAGGTTTTTATATATTAGAAGACTAGCTTCTGCCAGCGGCTTCACCCGCATGGACTCTAGGGAACATGCTTCCGGGATAAAAAAGCCTATGTCCTTTCTCAGGCTCTAGACTATCTGTGTACCAAATTTCGTTTAAATCGGTTCAGTAGTTTTGGCGTGAAAGCGCGACACACATAGTTACTTTCGCATTTATAATATTAAAGTAAGGATTGAATCATAAATATGTTATTTTCAAACTGGAATATTAAAGGTACCTATTTAATTTATCTTTGTTTATTATTGTTAGCGTGTGTCGGTGTATGATTTGTGAGATGAATGTATAACTTTGTCTCATCTCATGATCATTTAATTTGTTAATGTGTGAGTATCTTGTACTTATTTAGAAAATTAATAAGTCTACCTCTGCATACCCTAGGTGCATGGTCCTCACATATAACTAAATTTTTGTATACCAAATATTGTAAAAGATTTATTTGAAAAGGTAACTATGGAGTTTCTTGTCCGTTCTTCTCCATAAGAATCTACTTTTCCGAATGGACAGTAGAGTCACTTTAGTATTTTATATTATTTGAAATGTGAATGCCGTTCAAAAGTGCCGTTTAATGGCCTAATTGGAATTGTTTAAACTTTGACTTTGCGACCTAAAAAAATCTTACACGATATTTATGTACATATGTTTGTTTTCTTTTTTTAACGGCTGTTTATATTATTCTTGTGTTTTTTAAAACAGTCTTATAAAAATATGGCATGTGATTAATTTAAACTTATCCTACGGTTAGATTTTTCTTTTTATAAATAAGGCTGCTGTGTGTTGTTTGCTGCGTTCTGTTCAAAATTGATTAAATGTATAGATGAATAAGTCATTGCTATTTAATTTATTGTAATTAAATAAACATGTATTGAATCACGTTGGTTAGTAACAAATGAAAATGGTTTTAAATTATTTAATGCAAAGCATAAAGTACCTAAAAATTTTGTAGGTAATGTCAATTAAACTTAGATTTAACAGTAGACATTTTTATGTAATTTCGAATTCTTTTTTTTACTATTTATAGGCACGCGTTTGACCACTATCTCACCTGATGGTAAGCGATGATGTGGTCGAAGATGGAGCACGCTTGCCTAGAAGTAACCTATTCACTCTTGACTTAAAGACTCCCAGGTTGTAGCTATCAGGAAACACAGACTCCGGCAGGGAATTCCACTCCTTAGCTGTACGCACTATGAATGTGTTCCCAAAAAGTTTTATGCGTGTGGGTGTGATGTCCGCCATGTACCGGTGGCGCATCGCCGTTCGTCTTGTGGTCCGATGATGGAACGGGCGTTCCAACCTGTTATGACCTTTACGATTGACTATCGAGCAATGTTGGGCTATGTCCCAACTACTCAGAGGCGGATTAAATGTTGCCAGCGCCCTAGGCAAACCTCATCGGCGCTCCTAAGGTAAGGCACGAGCAGGCGCGGATCCAAAATTTCGCTCAGGGAGGTGGGGGAAAATTTGTCTATATGTAGAGAAGGGAGAAGAGTTATTGAAAAACAAAGCCTCTTGACAATTTATACTAAGAAAATTATAGCGCGCGTAGCGACCACAGAAAACTGCCCAACCCGGGAATCGAATCCAGGACCTCATGCTTAGCAGCCGTGACCACAAAACCAACGAGATAGCCATAAGCAAGAGAGAGCTATTGTGAATATTGTAAAACAGTTGGCAGATGAATGCTTTTTGGGATCGGGCAATGTAGGAGCAATCAAGTAGTAATAGGAGCGTCGGTACTTCGGAATCCCTATGCCAATTATGTTTTTTTTGTGTGTTAATTTTCCCTTTGTAATCTGGCGCCCCTAAGCACGTGCCTACTTTGCCTTAAGGATAATCCGCACCTGCAACTACACGTATATTGGGCTCGGCATCCAATCTAACCGAGTGCAGCTGGTACCAGTATTTTACAGTACCAGTAAGTTACCAGGTTGTGGATAGGTGGTCGCTCCATAGCGACAGCCTATCCACAACCCGGTAACTTACTTTGACTTCTGTCAGATTTTCTGGGTTCGGACATTTAAAATAATTTTTAGGGTTCCGAACAAAAAACGGAACCCTTATAGGATCACTCGGGTGTCTGTCTGTCTGTCCGTCTGTCACAGCCAGTTTCCTCCTGATCCACTGGACCGATTCTATTGAAATTTGGTATACATATGGACTTCTGTGATCCAAACACGGACGCATTATGTAAATTATTAAATTTTTAGTATGGGGGTCAAACTAGAAAATTTCGAAAAAAAAGTTTTTTGAACAATATCGTGTGACATATCAAATGAAAGGGCTTACCTTACTGTGAGGGTTTTAACTATATTGTTTTCATAATTTTAAAATAAATGGTTTTGAAGTTATTCAAGAAATTAGATGAAAAATGACCATTCCCCCCCCCTTATCTTCGAAACTACTGAGCCTAAAATTTTGAAAAAAAATGTAGATAATAGATCTTTACCTATAGATTACAGGAAAACCTATAAGAAGTCTATAGTGTTAAAATAATATGTTAAAAAAATAAAATTCGTTCGGAACCCTTTGCACGCGAGTCCGACTCGCACTTGTTCAGTGAAACTTAACTTTTTCATAACTACGAAAGAGGATTCTAAAATCACATAGCCAATTTTACATTTACGAAGCAATTTTTACATTCGCATCTCAGTCGCAATCTGTCAAAAATATAGCTTTTTGGACAGTTTGCGACTGCTATGCGAATGTGAACGCTTGAATTAGTAGAACTGGCTGGTTATAAAGTGTGGTTGGAAGCTTCTACGCAAACGATATTCTGGGTAACATCGTCGAAGTTTCAGAATAATTTTATTATACGCACTTACATAATTGTTACGTAGAAGTAAATATAAACACGAGTTTATCAAATAACCATGCGCGTTGTACGTCATCGATGCAATAAGGAAAGGTTAAATTTTTACTAAATAGGCCACTTTATATTTACCACTAAGCGTTTCCAAACGTCTTTTATAATGCGCACAGCAAAGGAGTGGAACTCTCTGCTTGCGTCTGTGTTTCCAAACGCATACAACCCTAATCTCTTCAAAGTTAGAGTGACCAGGCTCCTTCTGGGTAAGCTCGCTCCATCGTAGACTTTGTCTCTGTCATCTCTGACCTAGACTAGAGTCAAGAGCAAACCCATCACAAATAAAAAAAATAAAAAAAAACATTATATTAGGAATACGTCATACTATTGTTGTTCAATTTTGTTGAGAACAATGACAACAGTTAAAAAAAATGAACTTATTTACACTCCTCTATACAATGTATGGTATTCTAATAATATTTCTCGGTTGATTTAACATTTATAGAAATTAAATACAATTATTTTGCGCAGTTCGTTTTTAGGGTTCCGTGCCCAAAGAGTGAGGGTGAGATAAGACGGCGTATCGGTACCTATGGCCACAAGCGCAATGCCAGCTTCAGAAAATATGGAGGTATTGCAAACGATGAACAGATGAAACTTGTAACTTCTTTAGTGTTCTCCATATTTAGCTACGGTTCTGAAACATGGACATTAATAAAAAGTGAACAAAATAATACGTATTGATCGTTTTAATTTAATATAGGTACGATATTTTGGGCCAAGCGTCATCGCGTCGGGGGACCGCCAAAATAAAGAGGCACTTAACAAATGCAAAAATTTGCGGTCTCCCGAGGCAAAGACGCTTGGCCCAAAATATCGTACCTATATTAAATTAAAAGGATCAAAATGTATTATTTTGTTCACTTTTTATTAAATTAATTTTTTAGTTGGGGGTTTTTTAAATTTTAAATTTAATTTTTATTTCATGCTTTTTAAATTTAATTTACCTAATAGGTACTACTAGAAAACCTATGATCTCATCATCTTCCTGCCCTTATCCCATGTTACTTGGGGTCGGTGCTACACCTTTTTTTGTCTAAGAACCATTGCTAGAAAACCTGCTTTCAAATAAAGAAAACCGCATCCAAATCAGTTCACCCGTTTAAGAGCTATGGTGCCACAGACAGACACACAGATACATAGACACACATGGCAGTCAAGCTTATAACACCCCTCTTTTTGGTCGGTTCTTAAAAAGGCCGATTGTGACCGCATTGACGCCTTCGAGATGTGGTGTTGGAGGAAGATGTTGAAGATTCCGTGGACTGCATTCCGCTCCAATGACTCTATCCTTCATGAGTTGAACATCAGGACTAGACTTTCGTCTACCCGCCTGCGAAGGATCCTGGAATTCTTTGGCCACATAGCCCGAAATGATGGCCACAACTTCGAAAAACTTATGGTGACAGGCAAGATAGACGGCAGACGGCCTAGAGGTCGCAGCCCTATTAGATGGTCCGATCAGATTCGTTCAACGCTCAACACCAAGTAGCATGATGCGCTCCATGATGCCAAGGACATGCACTGGTGGAGAGACATTGTACAGCGGAAATTCATCGAGGGATTCACGACCCTCAGCAATGAGGAATACGACGCGATGAGGAGGAGGACCCAAAGGGTAATCAACGGAACCCTATAACTAAGCCTCCGCTGTCTATCCGTCCGTCCGTCTGTCTGTTAGCGGGTTGTATCTCAAGAACCGTAATAGGTAGACCGTTGACATTTTCACAGATTGTGTATTTCTATTGCCGCTATTAAAAATTGAGGTTTATGGCACGGAACCTTTCGTGTGCGAGTCCGTCTCGCACTTGGCCGGTTTTTTTTTCGCCTGCTCGCCTGACAGTGCTTGACATGGCAACAGCTCTATCGTTTCGCTCGCCAGTGTCAGTCGGGCAGTTACTATTGCCTGTACTTTTGCTACCTACGTCTCACAAGAGACTGGGCAGTTACTATCATCGTGAAGACAGCTAAGGCGAGCCGAGCTACTGGCGTACGAGTAGGCAATCCGAGTATCTGTCCGCTGTCTAGTCAGCCGCTTACACTGTGTAAACTAGCCATTACTCGATTTTAGTTAATGCAGTTTGTTAGACCAACAGTTTGTTAGACAAAGTGGCGTAGCTAGTTAGGTAGCAAACATTTTTGGCGGGCCCTTTTTTAAGTCTTTTTTTTTTACTGTAGATAGGCATACGTTTGACCACTATCTCACCTGATAGTAAGCGATGATGTGGTCGAAGATGGAGCACGTTTGCCTAGAAGCAACCTATTTACTCTTGTCTTAAAGATTCCCAGGTTGTAGCTATCTGGAAACATAGACTCTGGAAGGGAATTCCACTCCTTAGCTGTACGCACTATGAATGTGTTCCCAAAACGTTTTGTGCGTGTGGGTGGGATGTCCACCATGTACCGGTGGTGCATCGCCGTTCGTCTTGTGGTCTGATGATGGAACGGGCTTGGCGGAATTAAATCATGCAATTCCGTCGCACACTCCCCAAAATGCAACCGATAGAAAACCGACAGAACAGCAACTCGGCGTTGATGCTCAAGACTTTGGAGCTTCGACTCGACGAGCCTGTCATTACCGATCCTCTTGGCTCGTTTCTCAATCGACTCAAGGTCTTGTTTTTTTAAACAAAATGGGCCCTATCAGCTAAGGACTGTCTTGACAGATCACGAAGGAGACAGCGGGACTAAATGTATAGCTCTGCGTCCACACGTCGGGGTCCTTTTAGTCCAGGTGCCTCGTATCTTTGGGCGGTAGCTATGCACCTGGTTAGACACATTAGGAGAATTAGACAGTTAGAAAGACATTACATGATTCAATTACTTGAGGGAACCGTAGGCACAGGCCTAGTACTTAATTGAATCGGAAGGCCTTTACTATCAGGGCGCTGGAATGTGCATGAAAATTGAATAAAAAATATCGCCATCATGTAATGATCTTGTCTGTCCTTTCTCAACTAAATATCAAGACCCGATTGTCTACAGTTTGCTTACAGCGTATTTTGACCTATTTTGGCCACATAATGCGAAGCGGAGATAGCAGTCTTGAAAAACTGGTAATTGTTGGCAATACCGAAGGAAAGAGAGCACGTGGCAGGTCACCAACACGATGGTCTGACCAAGTGAAAGAAGCTACGTCCTCAAGCAAATTCTAGCAGGTGGTGATGGCAACTTTGGACCGGAATCGATGGAGACAGATTGTCCGCTTGAAGGGGTCCAGTGACCACGATCCTCAGTAATGAGGGACCGACTGAAGAAGAGTAATGATCTTTCCTCCAGGTGGCATTGGTTTTCCCAAAATGCTGCATTTTGTTACTCACCTTCGATGTCATTCCCATTTACCTTTTATGTAATAAACCCGAACACAGGTTCTCTGAATACCATCTCTTATCAATTGTGGTTTGTATGTGCATATTACTTTATTAATATTCTATTTAAATAAGTATTTAATTCAAGGTTTGGATTCTACGTGGGCTAGATAGTTACAGTTAGGCCTGTTCGGGAAAACCAACGATGAATGCTAAGTTTCTTTGGTATTTTTGGGTCGTTTATCTGTGTGTTATATCTGTCATAACGCCATTGGTTGGTTAGTGGTTAAGGGGCAGACAAATGTCCGATAATATACCTCAGAAACCCATAAGTCCATCGTGTGTGCAATGCTCAAACTCACTGTTCTGTGTTCAAATTTTGTGACCCATGTCCTTTTTATTTTTTTTGCAGCGATCGACTATAGGCGGATATAGAAGTTGCGAGACATGCTCAGCGCACGGCGCACATCGCATGCTTCGCAAAGTGTGTACGTTCATATGCGTGATGAGGCATGTGCTACCCAGGCAAATTAATATCGAGGCGTGTACGTGCGAGGCGTGCGCGGCGCATGCCTCGCAATGTCTGTCCGCGTTTAGTCGTTCGTTTCGCTCGCTCACACTAGCTCCCGTCATACCATTCAAATCTATAAACTATCCGTGTCGGGATGCCCTAAGCTCTCTGTGCCCTATGTTCCGCTACTTGGCTAGGCAAGTCAATAAACGATATTGAACTAAGTAATTTACCTTGCTGTTAAATTAATGCCGGAATGTCACTTAGATCGCTGGTTAAACGGCGCCATTTAATGAAAAAGCTAGGCCACCCACTAAACGGTCGATTAAGCTAGTTGGTTGCGACAGACTCATCTATACTGATATTATAAAGCTGAATAGTTAGTTTGTAAACAACATCACGCTACGACCAATAGAAGCGGAGCGTTACTGAAAATTGTGACGCGGACGAAGGTGCGCATGCACAGGTCAGCTAGTTTAGATCATAAAATTAAAACAATTGTCTGGCAATTAAAACAGAATTAATCATTCGGTTCATTCCCCTCCAATAAAGTCCCTTTATTAATGCAATAGTAATCAAGGAAAATAAGTAAAGAAAATGTGGCTTTATGTGCTTAAAGGCGCAGACCCATTGCGGCGCACGGAGAGGCTTCGCACGTGTGTTAAGCTTCGCTTTGCAAGAAAATTTATGTGATTGTGTCGCTCATGTGGCTCAACGCTGTTAACACCATGCACACTGTGCCTGCGGTACACACTATACATGAATATTAACCCACGACTATGTCAAAACGGTATCGGAGCACAGTTTTGAGTTACGCCTTGTGGAACCGAGCCGTGTGTAGTGTGTACTGGAGTAGAAATGTAGACCCACGTTGTCAAACAAATGAATCCACGCAGCTAAAATTAGCCGCGTGCCCGTGTACAGCATGCGCCGCGGTGGGTTTGCGCCTTTAGTGGGGGAATCACTTTATAGTAAATGAAATGGGAATTTCACTAGACAGCGCCTTGTGACAGACATACGGGGTATATTTAGAGACTATTATAATTGTTATAATACGTCACATTATTCACACACAAACCACCTACGTCATAGAACGCTTGGTTTTCTCGCACGTGCGACGGTGGAAGGAATCCCTAACGTTGTAACACGTAAAGTCAATAGGAAATTAGTCTTCATTGGTCCATACACAGAAATGAGAGCACTTGCACTACAAATACATTCCAAGGTACATAGGTACATTTAAAGGTCGTAGATCATTACAATGCGTAGTGTTTGTGTTGCAGATGAAATTCCGCGTATTGACGTCTGCGTCCTGTCTTGGGTAAATAACAACTTTGTGTACCGTGACGTGTCTCGTCATGCATTGGAGGCTTGGCTTGGCTTGTCTGTTTTTAACCGACTTCCAAAAAAGCAGGAGATTCTCAATTCGGCGGTTTGTTTTATGTATATCCACCGATTACTCCGAGGTTTCTGATCCGAATTCTGTGATTCTTTTTTAGTTCGATGCGGTATACTTACCAGTTGGTCCCGCAACAAAACACTACATAGTATAAAATAACCTTAATTTCGGAAGTCTGTGTTAAAAAACAAAGGAACAAAACCAAAAACACCGACTTCCGATATTAAGGTTGTTTTATACTTTGTAGTTTTTTGTTTGGAAGTCGGTTATATTTTTTTGTAAAAAGTTTTTTATAATGCCAAGTGGTTTGTTGAACTGGTTTTTTTTTACTATCGATAGGCATACGTTTGACCACTATCTCACCTGATGGTAAGCGATGATGCGGTCGAAGATGGAGCACGTTTGCCTAGAAGCAACCTATTCACTCTTGTCTTAAAGACTCCCAGGTTGTAGCTATCTGGAAACAGACTCTGGCAGGGAATTCCACTCCTTAGCTGTACGCACTATGAATGTGTTCCTAAAACGTTTTGTGCGTGTGGGTGGGATGTCCACCATGTACCGGTGGTGCATCGTCGTTCGTCTTGTGGTCCGATGACGGAACGGGCTTGGCGGAATTAAATCACGCAATTCCGTCGCACACTCCCCAAAATGCAACCGGTAGAAAACCGACAGGCTCGCGCTCTTTCACAAACTATCAAAATCAGCTGTAATTTTCGTACATTTTGATAAGTTCTTGACATAAATTGTCGCTGAGGTGATTTGTGAGGTGGTGGTGTTTGTGTGAGGTGGTGTGTGTGTGTGTGTGTGTGATTTGTGCACGCTTTTTTAGTAGGTACGAGAATTGGTTTAAGCGCCTTTAATTTTGTCGCAAAGTGCCGCGTGGCACCTACCAGTACCTACTAAAAAAGCGTGCAAACAAATAATAAACGCAAAGTGCCGCGCTGCAGACGCGCTGCTGCCGCGCGGCACTTTGCGACAAATTTGAAGGCGCCCTAAAGAACTCATACAAAATTTTATTAGTTCAGACTTCTTTACAATATAACCTGCAGTAATTTAGTGAAGGCCGATTACAAGGAAATAAAAGCAATTCAGTCCAATCCTTTTCATCTAATATATAAAAATCTCGTGTCACGGTGTTTGTTACCGAACTCCTCCGAAACGGCTCAACCGAATTTCATGAAATTTTGTGTGTATATTCGGTAGGTATGAGAATAGGTGGCAGTCAATTTCTTTTTGCCAAAACGTTTCTCGAGTCCAGGTAGTTTCTGTATAAGAAGCTGTATTAATGCGAATATTTTATTAATTGTCTGAGGGCGGTAGAGTACCTTTTGGCAAAAATAAAGATTGAGTAATAACCTCGTACTTAATATTAGTTTGACTGGAAGCATTCCCAAATTCTAACATGCTGTGACCTGTGAGATAAGGTGATCAAACTCTAATCATTTAAGTATGTATTTCAATTAGACCCAAGGGCTGGCTTTTACCTCGGACAAAAAAATAAACTTTGCCATATAACGTGGCGATGCCACCGGTCCTTGTGGCTTTTCAATTCTGAAATTATCCGAAGGGAAAATTTCCGGAAAGACTTTCACCACCTATGGGATTTAGTCCATGTTCACCCCCACACCCTTAATGTTGTCTGTGTTTAATCCCTCATTGGTTGAACATGGATTTTTATTTTTGAATGTCTTTAATCCACGTTCCCCAATGAACAGTAAAACACTAAAGTTTTTCTCATCTATGCTCGTGAACGTAACGAATAAAATTAAAAACTATTGGACCGATTTGAAAAATTCTTTCAGCAATGGATAGCTACATACATTATGAGCGAGTAACATATTCTACATTTTCTCCCCATAGTCCCACTGAAGCGGGAACTACGCGGGTGAAACCGCGAGACGTCCGCTAGTCTAACAGAAATGTATAGCTATTAACCGCATTTCAAAGTCTGCTCTATAAAACTTGCACCTGACGCCCTATGGCTCTATCTGTGAGCTATATGATATTTTTCCTTATACTGCGCATATTTAAAGTAAATTCTTAATTCCGTCACTATCATCAGTTTTTCACTGATTTACCTTGTTTTGAAGTAAACCTTTAGTTATTATTTATGTAGGTATATTGTTTAAAATATTAGATTACAAGAGCTCGTAGCTAAGTAACATCCTCATGGGTTGACCTTCACAGTTAGCGACGCTTGCCGAGGTAAGTTTGTGGATGGAAAATCATCCGTTTTAAACCGAGTCTCCTTGGTGTCTCTGAAAGCATGCTAAACTATTGGTCCCAGCTGTTTTGTAGGTCTACTCTCTAAGCCCGAAATCCGTAGTTTCGGGCTTAGTTGCGTATCACCTAACCACTAAGAATTATTAACAACACGATTTGACAGTAACTGTCAAATCCAGTAGTAGTAGTTATTAGCGAGGGGAAATCCTCATGGATGTCCTCCACCTTGGGGCGGGCAGAGGGGTCTGCCAGACTCTTACTGACTAAAACCACCCCGGTGTTCCATCTCCCACCTACGCCAGGGATCGTGGGAACTTATGCGACTTCCGTAATCCCCGGCTGGTGCCGGCCCGCCTCTGCGGGCCACCTCGGGTCAGCGGGGAGAGTGAGGTGTTTAACTCCCCCCGCGACGACAAAGAGGGGCGCACGGGAACACCACGCGCCGCCACCTCGGGTCCGGATGAATGGAGGGCGACGGACATCCCCAAGCCCGTCGACCCTGGACCCAGTTAGGGGGGCCGGAAGCCCTCCTCTGACGCCCGGTGCGCCTGCTGCGGGCCGGGAGAGAGGTCGAGATCTCCCTCTCCGTTTCCGCAGCCTCCTTCTGCGCGATAACTGTTTCGCAGAAGGAGCCCACCGCGTCCCAGGACTCCTCGCCGTCGACCACAGCACGGATGACGGCCGGCAAGCCAAGCTAAGCTAAGCCAAGCCTCCAATGCATGAAGAGACACGTCACGGTACACAAATGTTATTTACCCAAGACACGACGCAGACGTCAATACGCGGAATTTCATCTGCAACAACATAAACACTACGCATTATATATACCTATGTACACACTACCTTTAAATATACCTATGTACCTTGTAATATATTTGTAGTGCAAGTGCTCTCATTTGAGTGTATGGACCAGTTAAGACTAATTTCCTATTGACTTTACGTGTTACAACGTAAGGGAGTCCTCCGCCATCGCACATGCGAGAAAACCAAGCGTTCTATGACGTAGGTGGTTTGAGTGTGAAAACTGGGGCTTTGCCCCTGTGAAAAACTATTCTGGGCGTTACGTGAAAACAACATCACGATGAACTTGAAGCTTATGGACAGGATTGGTCCACACTTGCCCTAAAATGGAAAGAAGAAAGCCTTTGCCCTGTAGCCATCCATTTTAAACCGAGTCTCCTTGTTATCTCCGAAAGCATGCTAAACTATTGGTCCCAGCTGTTCTGAAGGGCTACTCTCTAAGCCCGAAGTCCGTAGTTTCGGGCTTAATACGGACCTATTCTACTCCGTATCATCTAACCACTAAAACTTAATGACAACACGATTTGACAGTTACTGTAAAATCGTGTTGTCATTCATTCTTAGTTCGAGTTCGGGACTAATCGTTTGTCCGTAGGTGATACGGAGTAGAATAAGCCCGCAACTAAACACGAAACTACGGACTTCGGGCTTAGAGAGTATCTTGACCTTAGGTAGCTGTTACGGGAAGTCGTTTATTGGGGTTGTTTTATTGAAAAAGTAACTTTTTTTGTTTTTCTATTTTTTCTATATTGTGTGGGTAGCTATACCCAAAATCACCTTTAAATATAACCAAGCACTTTTGGAACATCCTGTATAGTTAATCAACATGTAACTGTTTTCTTGTCCCTTAAATAAATAAATAAATAAACCTATCTTCAGTAATTACAGCAAGCATCTGTCACTGTGATGATAAAATGTAGGTATGATTCTGGTTTTATAATAACAAGGATAAATACATTAAACCAGTTTTCAATTTGAATTCCTGTACGATATTGTTTCAATGAGGAAAATTCTAAGATGGCCAGTTTTTGTTTTGATCGAATATATTGTGCTTTTGTGATGTTCTTGATGCTTCTAAATGTTGATATTACCTTTGAAATTCACCATTATTATTTACTCAGACTCAGATCTCCCCAAAAAGCTGCCACATTGACTGGTCTTGTGGGTTTTGCATCTAGCGAATTCCTTCGACCTTCACCAAGGCATCGGTTCGCCTTTTGGGAGGCCTTCGAAGCAATGCCTTTTGGTACTTAGTTAAATGTACCAAAAGGCATTTCATTGGCATTGTGTGTGTTGTGTGTGTGTACTTTATTATTTTTTTACCATCATTCACTAAAATCACCCCGGTGTTCCATCTCTCACCTACGCCGGAACTTGTGCGATTTCCGTAATCCCCGGCTGGTGACGGCCCGCCTCCGCGGGCCACCTCGGGACACCGGGAGTGTGAGGTGTTTAACTCCCCCCGTGACGTCAGAGGGGCACGGGAACACCACGCGCCGCCACCTCGGGTCCGGATGAATGGGGAACGGCGGACATCCCCAAGTCCGTCGCCCCTGGATCCAGTTAGAGGGGGGCCGGAAGAGGGCAGCGTATGCCCTCCTCCGACGCCCAGTGCGCTTGCTGCGGGCCGGGAGAGAGGTCGAGATCTCCCTCTCCCTTTCCGTAGCCTCCTTCTGCGCGATAACTGTTTCGCAGAAGGAGACCACCGCGTCCCAGGACTCATCGCCGTCGACCATAGCACGAATGACGGCCGACAGCATATAACTCGACCTATTTCGCCCAACTGACCCAACTGGCCCAACCTAAATTTTAAGGGTTCCGTACCCAAACGGTAACCAACGGAACCATATTACTAAGCCTCCGTTGTCCGTCCTTCCGTCCGTCTGTCTGTCAGCGGGCTGTATCTCAAGAACCGTAATAAGAAGAATTCTTATTACGGTTAATGTTTTTTTTCGGTTTATGGTACGGAACCCTTCGTGTACTAGTCTGACTCGCACTTGGCCGTCATTATTTTATTTTACAACGACAAAAAAGTAGAATCGTTTGTATAATTGCTGTTCCTAACAAACATTCACAAACTATTCTTATTATTATATCCACATACATTCACTTCACCCTCTATCGAACAACACGCATGCGCACAAAAACACACCACACACACACACACACACACACACACACACACACACCCAACACACACATGCCTATCTACCTTAGATCACCACCACCTCCACCTTGCACTAATACAGACCCCAGCTTCACATTAAATTGTTAATTTACATTTGTATTGGTAGATTAATACACTTTCATTCTTATGAGAACAACTTTATGAACTATTTGGCCAAGGTCTCCTAGTTCAAGAGACAGGGTTTATATTTTTTGGTTATATAGATATATCTTTTTTGTCACCTAAAAAAATGATTATGTTGAAAAAGCATTTGTTACTAACCACTTTTGTGATTAATCTGTGTCTATTGTATTACTTTTGCATGAATAACAAAAATATTATTATTATTATATTAATTAGGAGATAGAATATCTCGACATCACTAGTGCCGACTCGATTACGAAAATTATATGATAGAAAGCTACAATATCATTCTTTGAGTACTAGATGCTACTTTTTCTTTTGAAAAACAAGGCACGGTTCATGTACGATACGTCACAGAGGCGAAGGCGCGGGAAAAACCCATAATAATAAATAACAAAGTGTTGACCTTCTAATGAGTAATTCATCAGACATGCCCCAACTGAGTAGGTAACTTACCAGACATGACCCAACTGAATGTTAGGCTTCAGCTGCGTAAAATAAACTTCCTAGTCAAACAATTTTCAACTTTATAAATAAAGATGTTACGGGTTGAAATAGATCGACAGGGTACTTTTGCGGTAGTAGGTATCTACAAAGCGGCGCGAGCGCAACACGCGTGGGTATGGACCACAACCACAGTATAGATATCTATCAGTATTGTGACTCGGCCGTTTTTTTTAATAATTACCTACAGCCGCGCAGTACGTAAACACGCGATCGGGCTGCTCGCATACACTATTTTAATTTCATTTACCTTCTTGAGTTTCTTCCTCGTTTTGTGATTGTAAATATTATATTTTTTGGAGTGAGTGTATACCGAACTCGAGGCGCGTAGGTGTGACTCGCGTTCCGACGTTTGTACGAAGAATTGAAGATAGAATACTGATAGATATCTACACTGTGCCATAACCCACCAACATTATCATCGTTACGTTGGACAAACCCGCCTGATGACGTATAAGTACCTAAGCCTGTGTCTCCTGCGCGGCCGCCGTTTGCTTAAATCTAATACCTACACTTGATCAATAAGGAATTTAACTATTTACTATTAAAAGTCGGGATATTATAAATTGCATATCAAATAAATAATCGCCTATCAATACATACTCATCATTTATATTCTTTTTTATATCAAATAACTTACTTCACTACAAATAAACTAAATGTTTAACAAAACTCAAACTGCAGATAATTCGGAATCATAAGTAATGTCAATATGACATTACTTTTTTCCTCATAATGCAATACAGTTAAATTTATTTTTGTACAAAAATACTACATACATAGCATAAATACGTCAGTATTGCACAGCAAATTTTCCATATTTTTGGACAACACCCCGACTCAGACTACCCAACTTTTTTTTTTAAACCACCCAGATCTAGGGTGAGTCGCAGTACAGTTTTGTCGTGCATTAAGATTATTAGCTGTGCATTGATGAAAAATTTTGCTTTAGGAAAAATCGCTGTACGCTGCGAAAATAAATTGTAGTGTGTTTAGTGATATTTTGAGTTGAATATTTTGCTGTGCAATCAGTAATTTTGATGGGAATTCGGAATCTTATTGCATAGAAAAAGGATATTTTTTGATTTGCGTTTAAATACTACCCTTAAAAGTCTACATGAATGAACTATTTAAAATTGTTAACCCAACTTCTCCATTTTCACATTAATATGTGGTAAACAAGGGGGAAAATGGAGAAATTACACGGTTTTAACCTATGATGATTATTCATTCATCTATCCGATAGGGAACAACTTGCGAATTCTCACATGCAATCAAAGGCCGGGCTCATAAAAGTGCCTATCTTTGACTAACTGTCAAATTAGCTACCATCAGTACCTGAAACATCATGTTTCTGTTTCAATAACTTTTAAGATAGATAGGAATCTAAGGCTAACCTTGACCTTGTGCATATAAACGGAGCTAACTACCCGTCTATGCGCCACTCCGCTACCCGCATTTTTCATTTATTATAAAAAAATAACACATACCTATTTTAAAAAAGTAACAAAGCCAAATTATTTTCGTTAGTATTGCAAATTTTTTGGACTATATCGTGTGATATATAAAAGGAAAGGGCTTACTGTGAGGGTTTTAATTATATTTTTTCATAATTTTAAAATAAATGATTTTGAAGTTATTAAAGAAATTAGACGAAAAATGACCATTCCCCCCTTTATCTCCGAAACTACTGAGCCTAAAATTTTGAAAAAAAATGGAAATAATAGATGTTTGCCTATAGATTACAGGAAAACCCATATAAGAAGTCTATAGTGTTGAAAAACATATTAAAAAAAAAAAATTCGTTCGGAACCCTTCGCACGCGAGTCCGACTCGCACTTTGCCTGTTTTTTTTCAGATGTAATTTCTCAGTAAATGCCGACGAAAAGTAGCTTCATCTGCACGCTGTTTTTAAGCATTTCTCGAGAGAGCAGCCTTAAACTTTACTTTTGATCTATCTTTGCACTTATCACAGGTAGGTTGAGCCAGAGAAAAGAACTGTAAAGCGTTGCAATAACGTTGTGACAGGTAACTTTAGATCGTATAAAATACTATCTGACAAAAAAAATGCCAATGTATAAAAAAATGTGCCGACTTAGTGAGGGTCGCCCCAATAAATTTTCTGGTAACGGTCTCGATATGTTACGAGAACAGGTATTTGCCCTGTCCCTGTGTTAAATTCCTCGCTTTCACTTGCTTTTGATTTATTACAGGCGAACGTTTCAGCCAGCCCGACTGAATTTAATTTTAAACATATAAACCCCATAGTAGTAACAAAAGCTTTTAAACAAATCAAAATTAAATTGACCGAAGATCTATGGGGATTGTCTATCAAAGTTTGTACCTCAATCATCGAGACTGTAGCGCCGTACTTAGCTGTAATATTTAATTTGTGTGTGGATCAAGGAGTCTTTCCGGACCTAATGAAATTCAGTAAGGTGATACCACTTTTTAAATCTGGGGATAGTAAAGACACAAATAATTATAGACCAGTATCTGTGTTGCCAGTGTTTAGTAAGGTATTTGAAAAAGTGATGCTAAATCAAATGCTTAATCATTTTAACACGAATAACATCTTTCATGATAAACAGTATGGTTTCACCAAAGGACGTTGTACAACTGACGCTGGTGTTACCTTACTAAAGCACATCTTTAAAGCGTGGGAGGACGCACAGGATGCCATAGGTGTCTTTTGTGATCTCTCGAAGGCGTTTGATTGTGTTGATCACGATACATTACTCCTGAAGCTCGGGCATTACGGACTGGTCAAAACAGCGTTAAACTTGCTCAAATCTTACTTGAATGGTAGACGGCAATTAGTTCAAATAAACGGTGTCAATTCGTCGGGATTAAACGTGATAATGGGCGTTCCCCAGGGCTCGATTTTGGGTCCTTTCTTGTTTTTGGTATATATCAATGATTTACCCTATTTATTGCAACAAAAACTTGATATGGTGCTGTTTGCCGACGATACCTCCTTAATTTTTAAGATTTATAGACAGACGGACGGTGTTGATATTATAAATAATGCCCTAATGCAAGTCCAAAATTGGTTCACGGCGAATAATTTGGTTTTGAATGAAAGAAAACGAAATGTATAAGATTTGCTTTACCCAATGTCAAAAGCAGTGATTGTGACATAGTATTGAACAGGGAAAAATTAGAATTTGTCGATAAAACGGTTTTCCTGGGAATTACGCTTGACCCAAGGCTACAATGGGGCCCTCATATATCATCTCTTTCTGGACGGCTAAGTTCAGCAGCTTATGCTGTTAGAAAAATCCGCCAATTAACGGATGTCGATACCGCAAGACTGGTCTATTTTAGTTACTTTCACAGTATCATGTCTTACGGTATTTTACTATGGGGAAGGGCTGCAGACATTGAGTCTATTTTTATTCTGCAGAAAAGAGCCATCAAAGCGATATATAATCTCCGCCGGCGCGATTCTCTAAGGGAACTGTTTAAGAATATTAACATCATGACGGTACCTTGTCAATACATTTACGAAAATATCATGTATGTCAGAAAGAATTTACATCTTTTTAGTGAAAGAGGCGACAGACATAATTATGGTACTAGAAATAGGGATCAATTAGTTCAACCAGGTTTCAGACTGGCTAAAGTTGCCTCATCTTTTATGGGGTACTGTTTAAAATGTTATAATAAGATACCTCCCCATATATTAGAACTAAATGAGACAAAATTTAAATTTTGTATTAAACGCACACTATGCAGGCAAGCATATTATAAGTTGGGGGATTATATTGAAGATAAAAATGCTTGGCTGAATGCTGGTCCTGCTCCACAGCCACTAGGGCGCACAAAATAATCTGTTAGCATTTGGAAACATTGTTGGACCGGCTGAAGATTGTAAAAAACAATATTTGCATTGTATAGACTCAATTTATTTAGCAATGTATAATTTCAACCATTTTAACGGCACATGTGTGAGTTCTGTGTACCTTAAACTTAAGCTATAGCTATCAGTTTTAGGTTTGTTTTTGACTTGAATGTACCCTGGCGGTTGGGAGTGTCATGCTCACTCAAAAGTCTTGCTGATGGTGGCGTATGCGTTGGATCATTTGGCTCCATTCAAAATGGTTGAGCCGAATGGTGCTAGCGCATGCGTCATGTTCGTGAACGGACGCTGTCAGTTGGGACTGGTCATTTCTCAGTTGCCATGGTTTATTTGAAATATTTCTTTGAATTGTTCCTTTTTTCCCGGACGCTTTTATCCTGTTCGTCTTTTACATCGTTCTCACATGTTTGTATAATTTTAACTTGATGTAAACAAAACTTTGTAACAATTTATTATTTTTAAAAGAGTGTCCGTGGAGTTTCTTGCACGTTCTTCTCCATAGAGATCTACGCTTTGGAACGTGCAAATAGCTTCATCTTTTTGGACTGACCGACCTTGACAATTCAAAAGTGCCTGTAAATGGTTTATTTGAAATATACGATTTGATTTGATTTGATTTGTTCATTACCCAGCCTGATCAAGGACATCGGTACCTAATACCGTATTATTTACTCGAAATTCCTTAAACAGTCAACATTGGCTTCATTTGGTTTTCCCCGTTCCGCCTCGCTTATTTTATGAAAAACCGTCATTGCATTATGAACCTTACGACAACGACATAAGTGTACCTCGAATAAGTAACTTATAGTTCGCCTAAACCTGGCAAAGAGCAATGCATCATGGTTTCTTTTTTAAACAAATACCAATGTTGCGTCTTTTAAAATAAAGTCGAGAGTCTCTTACTGGTTATTGTCGGCCTATATCACTCCACTACTGGACTTCCAAGTTTTTGGGTCATGGGTTAGTTGGGTGAATTTTTTTTTTAGTTTTGTTCATTTTGAACTTAACTTCAACGAAGACAAAGTTGATATTTGTTCGGGCGACTTTATAAAGATGAATAACCAGTGAATAACTTGGGAAAAGCGTGCTGGTGGCACCAGTTGACGTCATGATGAGAATTTAGTGTAAACTTATGCAAGGTGATTAGTAAACGGACATACATCGTCAAATTGCTTTTGCAACTAACCAAAAAAAAAAATGAGAATGGCCAAAATTAATAGGTAAAGTCATCGAGTGCTCAAAATCATGGTAAGAGTGATCCAATTCATATGTACATTTTCAAAACTTTGTAACAGTTACAAAGAGTAATCAAATTGTTAAGTAGATTGGTCAAATTGATAGAAGGAGTGGTCAAATAGTTTGTTAGAGTGGTCCAAATGCTAGGTAGTGTGGTCAAACTGATAGGTACAGTGGTCAAATTAACAGGTAAATTGAAGGGTGCCTTCAATAACTTCAGTAGGTATTTTGATAACAATGAGTACAAAACATGTTGATTATTCTACAAATTCTTATATAAATCCCGTATTATGATCTAATAGAATATCTCTATTTTCCCTATCATGAGATAAGTACTAATCAACATACACAACGGACTTGTTATTGTATAATAGGAAAATGTAGCAATTTATTAAACTAGAGTTTAATAAACACATACCTAATTTACAATTATTTAGGCATGTCATATTATAACGTTCGAATTTAGAAGTTTAGCTCAAAAACAATTATTCAAAAACTAGCTGACCCGCGCGGCTTCGCTCCCGTCAACTGGCTACTCTACCTACCGACCCTAACCTACCTACCCTACCTACCTACTTACCTACCATACCAACCTACCATAGCTACCCTACCTCACCTACCTTACCTACCTACCCTACCTACCTGCCTACCTACCCTACCTACCTGCCTACCTTCCCTACCTATCTGTCTACCTACCCTATCTACCTGCCTACCTACCCTACCTACATACTCATTTTTTTTTTGTATTTTAATTCTTATTATGCTATTCCGGACGAAGGAATTAGTCTTCGTCCCGAATAAAACACAAAAACTATGAAAATCGGTCGAACCGTTCTCGAGTTAGTTAGAATAGTGTTCGAACAAACCCGACTTTGAGAATTTTGCTATATTGTGAAAGATTCGACCTTTTTCTAGAAGACATTTTTATATCAGCGAGACAGAAATAAAACGAAAAAAACTTTTTTACAAAAAATGTAACCGACTTCCAAAACAAAACACTACAAAGTATAAAATAACTTTAATTTCGGAAGTCGGTGTTTTTAGTTTTTTCGCTTTTTGACACCGACTTCCGAAATTAAAGTTATTTTATACTTTGTAGTGTTTTGTTTTGGAAGTCGGTTACATTTTTTGTAAAAAAGTTTTTTATTTTTCAGTTTTTAGTGGTACCTGCGTACCCATTCACAGCGTACTGGCGTGATGTTATGTTATGAAAATAAAACTTACTAAGTGCTTTCGGTGTAAAGGTCTCGTCAATACGAATGAAATAAGCCCAAACACTTGGTAGTTCCTACATACCGATGTGGAGTTCCCTTGACTCTCTGTCATCCCTATCATCAGGTCTGATCCAAACTTTCATTCTTTTGTATCAGTATCACCCGATATACACACGAATATCAAGTTTTTACCAAATACGTGCCTTCAATTTTCGAGAGATGCCCTCGATTTCTCAGGGTTTCCATCATCAGATCCTGACGTGGTGGCAATGGGACCACACGGGAAGCACCAGCTTTCAAATAAAAAAAGAATCATGAAAATCGGTTCATCCAGTCGGTTAATCTGAGGTAACAAACATAAAAAAAAAAACCAATTGATGACCTCCTCCTTTTTTTGAAGTCGGTTAATAAACTGAAGGAAGACGGACAGCGGTGGCTTATTAAGAAATAGGGTTCCGTTAGCAACCTTGGTACGGAACCCTAAAAATCGACTTGGTTCGCACGAATCAAGATCGTACGCGAAGGCTTAAATAATAGGGTCCCATTAGCAACTTTGGCACGGAACCCTATAATTTGCCTTGGCTCGCAAATCGAACCATCTGATACTTAGCACGAATTAAAAACTTAGTTGCGGGCGACCTGGGAGTCTTTAAGACAAAAGTGAATAGGTTGCTTCTAGGCAAACGTGCTCCATCTTCAACCTCATCATCGCTTACCATCAGGTGAGATAGTGGTTAAACGTATGCCTATCTATAGTAAAAAAAAAATCTACTCCGTATCACCTAATCACGGAGAACTAATGATAACTCGATTTGACAGTTACTGTGAAATCGTGTTGTCATTCATTCTTAGTTCGGGTTCGGGACTAATCGTAAGTCTGTAGGTGATACGGAGTAGAATACGTCCGCAACTAAGCCCGAAACTACGGACTTCGGACTTAGAGAGTAGCTCCACCAAAATCGATCGCTCCCGTTACCGTGACCACCTGTGGTACGGTACCTTATTATTATTAGCCTAGTTTCGCAAATCGAACCGTTCGTTGCTTCGTTCTAAACGAAATCAATCGCGGAGGCCTTAGAAGTAGGGTCCTGTCAGCACCTTTGGTACGGAACCCCCTACAGGCCTGATCCGCAAGTCGAACCGTCCAGTACTTCACAAAACTACTGAGTTCTAAATCAGTTTAAGACTCTACGATAAAAGCCCTTTAAACGAAACAACCAGCTCAGAGATTTAAGCAATTTAGGCTCCTATTCGTTTAAGACCTTCCAGAGACCAAACCGAAATTCCTACGAACTACGACAGTGTTTAATAATCGTGTGAGGTCATTCTCCAGCGGAAAATCTTAACACCGCAATTCAGAAAAACGCGTCATCAGTGCAACGCCATCTATCGACCATGTAAACTGACAAAATATTTGGCAGCAGAAGACGTTAAATAAGTAGCCCGTATGTAACGATAAATAACGATGAGGTATTAAAATGTTTACTTTTATTTTGCTACGTCTACGTATTAAAAGTTTCACAAATAACTCAATGAATGTGTTTTGGTGTAACATTCATGCTTTCATGCATTTTTTGGTTCCTCAATAGATGGCGCTCTGACTGATCAGAACACAGTAGGAAGTTTCTTACGAAACTAAAAATTCAATATATTTTGATTTTCTGGATCGATTGTAACGATAAATAACGAAAAGGTATAACAATGGTCACTTTTATTTTGCCACGTATTAAAAGTTTCACGAATAACACAACAATTTTGAATGCTTTCGTGCATTTTATTTTTTCTCAATAGATGGCGCTCTGACTCATCAGAATACATTAGGAAGTTTCTTCCTAAACTTAAAAATTCAATATCTTTTGATTTTGTGGGTCGATTTTGATGAAGTAAACGCTAAATGTTACTCGGGTTATCACTTAATATTTTTAAGTACTTAGATTTGCAATCCAATCTGTGGTTTATGCGTGATGCTCCCACAAACGCACAGACAAACAGACAAACAGACAAAAATTTCAAAAATTGCATTTTTGTGTTTTATACCTTTTTCTGAGTTTTCTGTGTAATTTTTATGGAAAAATATTCAATGTACAGACACGGTTAGTCTACGATTTTATTATATGTATAGATATGAAACTATATCTGTAACGGCAATCACGAACTAAAGACCTTTTTTTAAGACTGGGTAAACATCACATGACTCCATCCGCTCTAGGCGGAGCGAAAGGGAGTGTCCCACTCTTACTGACTAAAACCCATCCGTGTTCCTCCTAATGCCTTTTGCGTCTCAAGGCCGCGGTGACTCTTTCGAACAAATTCCGCAACCCTGCCAGGACGAACTAAAGACATGACGTCACACAGAGCCTACATCACGGTGTCAAAGTTCTCCGCGCGATTGGAATGTAGGTATACTACAGGCCCACAGCAAACGGGCTGTTCGGGTCAATCACCGAACATGTTCGGGCAATCACCGAACAATAATGAACATCTCAGCGTAATTGCCCTGAAATGTTGCGAACGGGCATTATTCTTTCTTTCATCTTTGGCAGACGTCATGGATTTTTTTATTTTGGGACCACCCCGCCACACTTTCCCAACCACTGCAACTCCTGAAAGCCAGAATCAACAGTGGCGACCACCAGAAAAACGCCGAGCCAATAAAGTCCGACGTGTCCCGGAGAAACGATTTAACTGTCTTGGATCCTGCAACGAATTTAATCAGAAAAGTACAGCGGAAGAGTAGGAAAAAAAATATAATTTCCACTTCCCTCCTTATCAAACAGGAGACAGATAAGAGAATAGAGCTAGGCCAATAGGCACCAAGGGACATATACAACTGAGTTAAGCCCAGTTGTCAAGCACCACGGATTTTATATTAATTAAAAACTAGTGGGTCCTAAATTGTGAGCTACTTTTGATTCCAGTAATAGGTATGGCACGGAATTTTTTTTCTAGTTTCTACAAGGTCCGTGTAGTAAACTACTCCAGATGTAACCTGAATATTATCTAACATAATATTGCGTTCAGTTTGCCAAAGAATACACTCCCATAAGATGTGGTGTGCGGATTGTTCGTATTCATAGTCGGCTGTAGAACATTGACATAAAGGCGAGGCCACAAGCCTAAAGGAAAATAATTTACTCTTAAAGTTGCCATGACCTGTGAGAAATTGGGCAACACAATGATCCACCTCCAGCCATGTCCTATCCAGCCGCTCACGAATGGATGGAAAAAACTGGTGGAGGTGACGGCCTTTAATGGAATTTTCCCACCTACATTGCCATTCGGATAAAAGTTCCTCCCAGACGTCAGTCTGGAGTTTTAGTAATCTACAGATCTTAGCACGGTCGCGTTGCGGTAAAAACTCTGGGTCCGTGATCTTTCTAGCGTAGTAGTACATTGCAGCACGCCGCTGAACCTCTAGATCGACTGGGAGAACACCCGCCAGCACCGGTAAGGCTTCAGTACTAACCGTCCTATACGCCTTGCATAAGAATATCAAAGCCAAACGCTGGCTTTGCAGCAATTTACGGCGTACCGCCCCTATGGTGGCCCTGTCAGCCCAGACAGGTGCCCCGTAGCACATACAACCCAAGTAAGTAGCCCCATAGATAGTTTTTATGGTTTGAAATGAGAGGCCCCAAGTAGCTTTGGATATTCTCGTCAAGGCGTAGAAGTTTTTGTTTGCTTCTTCACCTACTGTTTTTATATAATCAATAAATGAAAAGTTCCTTTCTAGTAGCATACCGAGGTAGCACACGAATTCTTTTCTTTTAACGGGTACGTTATTAAATTTAATACTAGGCCAGGATTTTAGATTTCTTTTTAAAATAAGTTGATACGTTTTATGCGGTGCAAAGGTCAGACGGTTTCGATCGCCACTGTGATATTAAACGTAGACATGTGTCAGCCAAGTTCTCGAGTCCAGCCCGAGTGCTTGCCTCAATGAGCAGTAAGCCATCGTCTGCGTAACCGGTTAATGAACAGCCGCATGGGAGCGGAAGCGCGAGGAAATCATCGTAGCCAAAATTCCATACATATGGACCGATAACTGAGCCCTGAAGACATCCCATGGTTAGAGACTTAGAAATAGAATGATGTCCAAGTTTGAGTTTCGCGGAGCCGTTTAGAAAATACGAAAGAATCAGATTATAGATATTTTTGTAGCAACCACGGGTTTTCAATTTAAGTAGTAGCATCGGCCACCATGCGTTATCAAAAGCGCCAGATATGTCGAGAAAGATTCCAACCACGTATTTATGTTCCGATAAGTTAACAATTTTACGGACAGAGAGAGCCGCGTCGACTGTGGATTTACCAATAGTGAAACCAAATTGATTAATATGAAATTTAGGTCCATTCGGTAGCAAGCGCGGAACGATTAGTCGCTCTAAGAGTTTCCCCAAAGATGGAAGTAGTGTTATGGGCCGGTAGGACTTAGGGTCATCCGGGGGCTTATCGCCACTTTTCGGAATAATGCGTATAAAGCCTTGTCGCCATATTCGAGGAAAAATACCTTCTGCAATGCATCGGTTATACGGATAAGATCGCGTCGCCCGCTGTTTTACACGCTTCTATAATCATTCTATTAGATATTTTATCTTCACCGGATGATTTTTGAGAGGTAGTCTCTTGACAACGTTTATGAATTCGTCAGTGGATGGAAGGTCTGACTCCAGTGATTCAGGTGGCACCGCGGCCCACGCTCTAATCTGTTGGTGGTATTCATTATCATTTACTGATGAATCGTCTGGTATTTGTTATGGAGATTTAATTGTCCTATGGTTAAACTATCCATTTTTAGTAATTAGTGTTTAGGATTAATTGTTCGAGTTTCAGTTTGTAAGTAGTACACTCTTGAGATCCACAGCGATAATCACTCGGTTTTCTCTAACTCGATGCTGATCCACTTACGACCGTTGTCTAACGAGCGCCTACGGATATTTTTAGTAGACTTAATAAAGTCATCCTCTTTCATTTGAAGCTCATCTTTAATATTTTGGCGGTATAGCGCGATCAGAAAAGCGCCATCATCCATTGAAGATGGTACATCCTTCAAATCAAATTTCAAATTTCAAATTTATTCATTACTAGCTGACCCGCGCGGCTTCGCACCCGTCAACTGGTTACTCTACCTACCGACCCTAACCTATCTACCCTACCTACCTACTTACCTACCATACCTACCTACCTACCATAGCTACCCTACCTCACCTACCTTACCTACCTACCCTACCTACCTGCCTACCTACCCTACCTACCTGCCTACCTATCCTACCTACCTGTCTACCTACCCTACCTACCTGCCTACCTACCCTACCTACATACTCATTTTTTTTAATATTTTTTTTTTATTAAGGAAAACAAACAGCAGTATATACTACAAAAATCTCAACAATTAGTCAATAGGAGTAGCATATATACTGCTAACGACGTTATCCACAGAATAATATACAAAATAGCTAGCTGTTAAGAGACAATATCGATACAACTTAATCTAGTGTAAATGTATAGTTACATAATATAATATTATAAGTAATTATTATTAGGTTGGAAAAGAAAGATTCAGAGACACAAATTCAAGAACTCTGTAGTACTGTAATATTAATATGGAGGTACTGTTAGCACAATAGGTCGCCCAACATCTACTTATATAATTTTTATTCATTTTATTGAAAAATGATATCCGGGTGGTCGATATGAGTTTCATCCGAACCCTGTGTGTGCTAGGCGACTCGCAGAGCCAACATGCGTGTCCTCATTGACTACTGTAGGTCTTTTAAGATATTATAGATTTCTTTTTTAAATAACGACTTGCTGAGGAAAATTATATCCACTGAACAAAATTGTTTATTATAAGTATCAACCAAGCGACGCAGCGGTGAGCGAGCTCCCGAATTAGAACGACAGAAAGGGGCAGCGAATAAGCATTTAGAGCGAGAGTCACGCCCATTATAATTCTTATTATGCTATTCCGGACGAAGGAATTTCCCGGAGTCTTAGTCCCGAATAAAACACAAAAACTATGAAAATCGGTCGAGCCGTTCTCGAGTTAGTTAGAATAGTGTTCGAACAAACCCGACTTTGAGAATTTTGCTATATTGTGAAAGATTCGACCTTTTTCTAGAAGACATTTTTATATCAGCGAGACAGAAATAAAACGATTTTTTACTTTTTAGTGCTACCTGCGTACCCATTCACAGCGTACCGGCGTGATGTTATGTTATGAAAATAAAACTTACTAAGTGCTTTCGGTGTAAAGGTCTCGTCAATACGAATGAAATAAGCCCAAACACTTGGTAGTTCCTACATACCGATGTGGAGTTCCCTTGACTCTCTGTCGTCTCCATCATCAGGTCTGATCCAAACTTTCATTCTTTTGTAGTATCACCCGATATACACACGAATATCAAGTTTTTACCAAATACGTGCCTACAATTTTCGAGAGTTGCCCTCGATTTCTCAGGGTTTCCATCATCAGATCCTGACGTGGTTACAATGGGACCACACGGGAAGTACCAGCTTTCAAATAAAAAAAGAATCATGAAAATCGGTTCATCCAGTCGGTTAATATGAGGTAACAAACATAAATAAAAAAAAATACAGTCGAATTGATAACCTCCTCCCTTTTTTGAAGTCGGTTAATAAACTGAAGGAAGACGGACAGCGGTGGCTTATTAAGAAATAGGGTTCCGTTAGCAACCTTGGTACGGAACCCTAAAAATCGACTTGGTTCGCACGAACCAAGATCGTACGCGAAGGCTTAAATAATAGGGTCCCATTAGCAACTTTGGCACGGAACCCTATAATTTGCCTTGGCTCGCAAATCGAACCGTCTGATACTTAGCACGAATTAAAAACTTTGTTGCGGGCAACCTGGGAGTATTTAAGACAAAAGTGAATAGGTTGCTTCTAGGCAAACGTGCTCCACCTTCAACCTCATCATCGCTTACCATCACGTGAGATAGTGGTCAAACGTATGCCTATCTATAGTAAAAACAAAAATCTACTCCGTATCACCTAACCACAGAGAACTAATGATAACTCGATTTGACAGTTACTATGAAATCGTGTTGTCATTCATTCTTAGTTCGGGTTCGGGATTAATCGTAAGTATGTAGGTGATACGGAGTAGAATACGTCCGAAACTAAGCCCGAAACTACGGACTTCGGACTTAGAGAGTAGCCCCACCAAAATCGATCGCTCCCGTTACCGTGACCACCTTTGGTACGGTACCTTATTATTATTAGCCTTGTTTCGCAAATCGAACCGTTAGTTGCTTCGCTCTAAACGGAATCAATCGCGGAGGCCTTAGAAGTAGGGTCCTGTCAGCACCTTTGGTACGGAACCCTACAGGCCTGATCCGCAAGTCGAACCGTCCAGTACTTCACAAAACTACTAAGTTCTAAGTCAGTATAAGACTACGACAAAGCATTTTAAACGAAACCAGCACAACTCAGATATTTAAGCAATTTTGGCCCCTATTCGTTTAAGACCTTCCAGAGACCAAACCGAAATTCCTACGAACTACGACAGTGTATAATAATCGTGTGAGGTCATTCTCCAGCGGAAAAGCTTAACACCGCAATTCAGAAAAACGCGTCATCAGTGCAACGCCATCTATCGACCATGTAAACTGACAAAATATTTGGCAGCAGAAGACGTTAAATAAGAAGCCCGTATGTAACGATAAATAACGATAAGGTATTAAAATGTTTACTTTTATTTTGCTACGTCTACGTATTAAAAGTTTCACAAATAACTCAATGTTTTGGAGATGAATGAAAATCTTCTTCGATAGCAATAAGGCGTATAATCAAAAAAATACAGTTCTTTGACAAGAGTAATGCGTTTGTCGTCTGCGTAATTGTCGAGCGATTCGTTGAGTGACCGAGGCGCCGCGCGCGGAGGAATTCGGAACCACACCCGTGACGTCTCGTAGTGGTGAGCTCGTTCATGACGATGATGCGTAAACATGCCGCCCGCCTTGGAGTGACAGCCTCCAACGAACGAGAAGCAGAAGAATGTAGAAGTTAGGGTTCTTCCTCCTTTAGCAGCGGACATAATCTGGGGTACGATCTTCGTATCACTCCGTTAGAGGTTTTGATCTCAGCTACACGTGCCAGTCCATCCTTCCCAGGTGAAGTGCTTGTGACTCGTCCAAGGCGCCATTTTAAGGGTGGCAGGTTGTCTTCTTTGATGAGCACCAAGGTATTGGGTGCTATTGTGTCGGTGTTGGACTGCCATTTGCTCCTTGTCTGCAGCTCCGAAACGTACTCCTGCGACCAGCGTTTCCAGAAGTTCTGCCTCATCTGTTCGATGCGCTCGTAGCGGACCAAACGTGACGTGTTTGCAGCTGTGAGATCTTTGTAGGTAGGTGCAACGAGCGGCCGGCCAATCAGGAAATGGGCTGGTGTAAGAGGGAGTAGGTCGTTTGGATCTGAAGACATGGGATACATAGGTCTGGAGTTTAGGAGGGCTTCTATTTGTGTTAATAAGGTCGAGAATTCCTCATACGTGAAGTTTACGTTTCCTACACGCCGGAGATGATATTTAAAAGATTTGACCCCTGCCTCCCACAAACCCCCAAAATGGGGTGAGTACGGAGGAATAAAGTTAAACTTAATATTTTCGCTTGCAGCGAAATTTAAAATATCGTTTTCACTAGCATTCAAAAAATGAGAGAATTCCTTTAGTGCGCCTACAAATGTTTTCCCGTTATCGGAAAATATCTGTGCGGGTTTTCCACGACGAGATAAAAACCTTCTCAAAGCCAATAAGTATGCTTCCGAACTTAAACTTGTGACTAGTTCTAAGTGTATCGCACGAGTAGCAAAGCATATAAATAGGCAAACATAACATTTTTCTAGTTTTGAACCCCTTCCTCTGCGATTCAATATGAAGAAAGGTCCAGCATAATCTACACCACAGCGCAAAAAAGGATACCCCGGTTCCAATCTTTCGGGTGGCAAGTTACCCATTTTTACTGACAGTGCCTTCCCTTTCTGGCGAGTACATGTAACGCACTTATGTACTGTTTGCTTGGCTAAATCACGACCCTTGAGTGGCCACCAACTTTCTCTGATAGTAGCCAAGAGCAATTGTGGACCAGCATGGAGTAGACGTTTGTGTTCAAGTTGAAAAAGAAGTCGCGTGAAAGTATGTTTGGAACATAATAATATGGGATGTTTTTTATTATAAGAAATGGTGTGTGAATTTACTAGTCTGCCTCCCACTCTTATGACGCGATCAGAATCTAGGAACACATCAAGACTAGATATGTTTCTCATTGACTTGACAGGTAAGTTTTTTATTAATGCAGTAAAGATGTCTGGAAATGATGTTTGTTGTGCTAAGCGTACTAGAAATAAAGTTGATTTATTTAACTCATCAGTCGTAAGCGGACCAGTGCTACGTTCTGTTTTGACCTTGGTTCGTGCATTATGAATGAATCGTAACAAGTAAGCGGCTGCACGTCTCATGCGATTAAAATTTGAAAAACGTTCAAAGTTGAAAATGCTAGTAAAAGTTGATTGTGTAAATAAAGAATTAACTATTGATTTCATTTCTGGTAAATCGTGTAATTCAATCGATTCATTGTGATTATCATGTCTAATTTTGGTGTTAATTTCAGTTAAAAATGCTGGCCCGTGCCACCAAACATCTGACTTTTGAAGCGCGTCGAGCGAGAGCCCGCGAGATAAAAGATCAGCAGGGTTATTTTTACCAGCAACATGTAACCACGGCAACTCACCAGTCAATTCATTTATTTGCACTACTCTGTTCTGGACAAATGATTTTAACAAGTTAGGTGATATTTTAATCCAATTTATGACAATCATGGAGTCAGACCAAAAGTATATGTTATCAAAATGTAACCTCCATGACTGAATAATTTTTTGATATAACTTGGCACCAACTAAAGCTCCGCACAGCTCAAGTCGCGGTATCGTTACAGGTTTAATTGGTGCGACTTTGGTCTTAGCACAAAGTAACCTAACAGTGACAGGTGAGTTGTCGTTGTATGTACTTATGAATGCACATGCACCGAATGCATCCTTTGATGCATCCGTAAAAATATGTAAATCTGTGTATTTTGTATTTACTTGTCTGACATGACGAGGAATTTTTATGTTTTGTAAGTGTTGAAGCGTGTCAATAAAGTTTTTCCACATAAACAAAATATCGCTAGGTACTGGATCGTCCCAAGTCAACTTACAAAGCCAAAGTTTTTGTAAAAGTATTTTTGCAATTATAATTGAGGGTGATAACAAGCCTAATGGGTCGTACACCTGTGAGACAACGGACAAGATAACGCGCTTAGTCACATGAGTGTCGATTTGATCAATCTTTGTAGTAAAATATAATAAGTCTAAATTATTCAACCAACCAAGACCGAGAGTTTTAGTTAAACAATCATCGCCTAAAGTTAATTCCTTATGTTGATCTGTTGTAGAAGGCTCCGAATTAAACAACCATTTACGTAAATGGAAGCAACCAGATTTTAAAACGTCATTTACTTTGGTACAAACATCTAATAAACATTGTTTATCATCATGACCAGTAATTAAGTCATCCACAAACAGATCTTCATCTATTACTTGCTTTATGAGGTCATCCTTACACTCAGATGACAGCTGTTTGATGCACCGAATACTTAGATAAGGAGCGGACGCGGTACCATATGTTACTGTATTAAGCTGGTACACACTGAGTTCGTCCGATTTATTTTCACGCCAAAGAATTAACTGAAGATTTCTTTGATCTGGTTGAATATTAATTTGTCGATACATTTTTTCGACGTCAGCGCATGCAACAAATCTAAACTGTCGAAAGCGTAACAAAATTGAAAAAACGTCATTATGTAAACTAGGGCCAAT
This sequence comes from Lacanobia wlatinum, assembly GCA_947578705.1. Taxonomy (NCBI): domain Eukaryota; kingdom Metazoa; phylum Arthropoda; class Insecta; order Lepidoptera; family Noctuidae; genus Lacanobia; species Lacanobia wlatinum. Next base: position 17,415,172 of record OX388046.1, on the reverse strand, counting down.
ATACTGAATATCGTTAAGCGATTTGCCCGATGTTGATTTTGCACTTCCATCAAAAACCACCCTAAGTTTGGTAGTACTACTATGAACTCTTAAAATACCATGATGTGGCAAAAAATAATTTGATGATGGATAGTGATTGACTCGACTCATGTGTCCTAAACTCAAATATTCATTCATGAAGTTGCAATATAATTTTTTATATTCAGGTGTAGATTTATCTAATTTACGTTCAAGTGCGTGAAAGCGATTTAGCGCGAGTGTATACGTATCTCCCAGTGTGTCGCTGGACTCGGCTAATGGAATGCGCACAAAAAACCGACCCGTGTTATCGCGATAAGTAGTTTGCATAAACAGGTTTTCACATAACGTCTCGTCCTTAGTTAAATTATTTTGCGGAGTGATTTCTTCTAACTCCCAGAATTTTCTAAGTTGAGCATCTAATGATTGTGAATAGTTGCATTGAACTCGATTGTTGCGTGAAGTTTTATTATTCAACATTGAGCCAGATATTACCCATCCCAGCTTAGTATTCTGCAGATATGGACCACTACTTAGGCGAATTAATCCGTCATTTAAGAGTTCCCAGAATTTATCTGCCCCAATTAATAATTCGATTTTTGATGGCGAACAAAATTCGGGATCTGCTAACTGTACATGATCAGGGATATTTATGTGTGATGTTGTACCTAAAGATGGCAACTGAGCTGTTATTTGATGTAAAACTAAACAATTAAAGCGTGTACTGTATTGTGAAGTTTTAGACCTCAAATTAACTTCGCATGATTGTGTGGAATTAGTCACCGAGTTACCTACTCCGGAGACTTGCACAGTGGACTGTATTAATTTAAGATTAAGTCGTTTGCATAAAGATTCTGCAATAAAGCAATGCTGCCTACCGTTATCTAATAAAACGCGGGTAGTGTGATAAATATTGTTTTTATCTGCAACCTCAACTAATGCTGTAGACAGCAGTACAGTCTCTAATAATGAATGAGTAGTACTTTGATGTGTTGTATGAGATGCAGAATGTAATGTGGTAGTATTTGAAGACTTACCACTAGTTGTATCCTGCGACGATGCCTGTAAATTAAGCGCAGCTGGCGATGTGGATACACTCGCACTATCGTCACATTTATCATGAATTAAATTGTTGTGTTTTTTGTTGCATTGCTTACAAGGACCGAACCAACATTCATCTACCGAATGATTAGCGCGTAAACAATTACAACATAACTTCTTTTCATTAATGAATTTAATTTTATCGTTAACAGATAACTTTAAGAATGAATCGCACGAATAAAGCGGATGGTTAGCTTGACACATAGCGCAAATACGAGAACGTTTATGATGTTTATTATTAGATGGTTTGTTTTGTGTTGATGTATAACTATGTGATTTGTTTGGTTGTTGTGAATGTGATGGTTTCTTTGCGTTATTGTCTATGGAAGATTTACTATGTGCTAAATAAATAGTTTCTAGTACGTCAGCCCTATTTTTAAGAAAAGTAATCAAATAATCTAGAGATGTACGTGAATTTGACTGATTATGACTATTTATAATTGAACTTTTATGAGTTTCCCATTCTCTTTCGGTAACTGAATCAAGTTTAGATGTAATTAAATAAATAATCAACGTGTCCCAAGACTCGGTCGGTTCGCCGAGGTTTTTGAGTGAACGTAGATTTTTGAGAACGGTATCTATAAGTTTACGAATTTGATTGGGTGATTCCTTATTAAGTGACGTAATAGAAAATAAAGCTTTAACATGGTTTTGCACAAGTAAACGGTTATTATTGAATCTGTTTTCCAATAACTCCCATGCTATGTTGTAATTCTCGGAGGAGAATTCTAATGACTTAATAACCGATACTGCACTGCCAGTAAGAGAAGACCGTAAATAATGGAATTTTTGCACATTATCTATTTCTTTAGAGTGATGGATGAGAGATAGGTAAGTATCGCGGTACTCCAACCAATGATCATAAGAGCCATCAAAGGAAGGAAGTGAAATTGTAGGTAATTGAATTTTACTAGTAATTTTAGAACTATTTTGAGCATTATCTACGTTAATAATACACTTAGCTTTAGTCACATAAGCATAATAGTTGGTTTCAAAAGATTCCCTTTCAGATAATTCCTTTTCTATTTGACTATCGGGTATTCTTAAGTCTATTTCATCCTGAATTTCTGAAAACTGCTGTAACAATAAATCTGCCTTTTGTAAACGCGTTTGTAATTCTGTTTTTATGATTTCAGTAATAGGCATTATTTCTACAGAGTCTACATACTTCATGAATAGTCGAAATTTACCGCGAACAACACCTCTTCTTTTATTTAAATCACGAAATATATCCTCACCACTGCTACGACTTTCTTTTGATGGAGTTTTAGTCATTTTGGAGTTTGTGGAAGACAGTGGAAAACAGTTATTTTAAAGATTAGCAAAAGATTATTTTTTTACTTTTAAGTAGAGGGTAGCGATAAAACGAAAACCTTTGCGCGTTTTTAGCTATTTAACGGGAATAAAACACTTAATTTTCACACTATATCAACACAAATGAAGCACTGAATAAAGAAAAAAGGGATAAGGATAAAGAATGATGATTGACCTGACCGTTTTATGCTGGTCCCGTGGATGACTTCGCTGATGGCCTCGTGCGTCCGATTTATGCTGGTCGCAACGATTTCTTCTGCGGCATCCGGCTCGAAGGACCAAAACTATGTTTTGGAGATGAATGAAAATCTTCTTCGATAGCAATAAGGCGTATAATCAAAAAAATACAGTTCTTTGACAAGAGTAATGCGTTTGTCGTCTGCGTAATTGTCGAGCGATTCGTTGAGTGACCGAGGCGCCGCGCGCGGAGGAATTCGGAACCACACCCGTGACGTCTCGTAGTGGTGAGCTCGTTCATGACGATGATGCGTAAACACTCAATGAATGTGTTTTGGTGTAACATTCATGCTTTCATGCATTTTTTGGTTCCGCAATAGATGGCGCTCTGACTGATCAGAACACAGTAGGAAGTTTCTTACTAAACTAAAAATTCAATATATTTTGATTTTGTGGATCGATTGTAACGATAAATAACGAAAAGGTATAAAAATGGTCACTTTTATTTTCCCACGTATTAAAAGTTTCACGAATAACACAACAATTTTGAATGCTTTCGTGCATTTTATTTTTTCTCAATAGATGGCGCTCTGACTCATCAGAATACATTAGCAAGTTTCTTCCTAAACTTAAAAATTCAATATCTTTTGATTTTGTGGGTCGATTTTGATGAAATAAACGCTAAATGTTACTCGGGTTATCACTTAATATTTTTAAGTACTTAGATTTGCAATCCAATCTGTGGTTTATGCGTGATGCTCCCACAAACGCACAGACAAACAGACAAACAGACAAAAATTTCAAAAATTGCATTTTTGTGTTTTATACCTTTTTCCTGAGCTTTCTGTGTAATTTTCATGCAAAAATATTCAATGTACAGACACGGTTAGTCTACGATTTTATTATATGTAGATATAGATTATGCGAGTACAAACAGTAAATACATTTTTGCTTAAATCTATGTCAAGGTCACTAGTGTTCTGTGCCTGAACTAGGACATCCTGTGTTTCAGGCGAAAAGGAGGTAAATATTAAGAATTAATCACGGTAATTATACAAAAAACAAAATAGTTGTCTTTTAGGTATGTAAAACAGGTCTAAATAGTGTAAAAAAATCATACTTCCTAAAACCTTAGTTTACTAAATTAAAATTAATAGGACACAAACAATCTTATTTCAGTACCGCTAGCAACTTCTCTGTATCTTCATAAGACATACTTTGAAGGGTTTCTTTGAGAGTTTTCTTGCAATTTCTAAAATTTAGGGAATAGATGTTTGCTTTTGCATTTAGTCTATTATAGAGTAGTGGTCCAAGGAAAACATAAAATTTGGCTGTGAAAGCATGTTTTGTACTTTTTGTGGGGCAAACAATGTCTTTTCGTCTCTTTTTAGTATATACAGTGTTGTAGCAAAGAGCTGCGTGTTGTTTTAGTACAATGCTCATTATGAATAATTGCCGAACTGTTAGTACTTTACAAGATTTATAGAGCAGGTTAGTGGGAAAGAGGAAAGGGCGGCAAGTAGACACCTTTAGAATCGCTCTTTGAGCTCTTTCGATGGGCAGTAATAAAGTTTTGCCTGCTCCACCCCACGAGGTAATGTAGTACGTCAAAATTGACTGACATAGAGCAAAGTAAACTTGCCTTATTAGTATTTTATCTGCAAGATATCTTAGCTTTTTGAATACGAATATCAGCTTACGAATTCTGTTATTTAATGCTTCCATATGATGTTTGAAGGTTAGGGTTTCATCAATTATAACACCCAAGTATTTTATTTTGTTGGTCTTATTAATACTGGGACACACAAACGGGCAGTCTGCAGGGACTGTACAACAATGGGCATACAACGTTGAAGATATATCAGAGGTTTGTTTGCGCATCGAAAACTTTATGTAATGTGTCTTAAGTGCATTTAGAGTTAGTGAATTGTGCTGAAGCCATTTATTTACCACACTGAAGCCGTCTTGCGCGAGCTTGTAGACGGCATGTTCCGATTCAGCCGAAAAAAGAAGAGCAGTGTCATCCGCGTAAGATATTATTGTGCCATGCTTTAGTTTCAGATTACAAAGGTCATTTATGTATATCAGAAATAAAGTGGGCCTTAACTAATACTCGAGGGCGTCTACCTTTTGGTTTTTCTAGTCGTAAACCAGCGGCCTTAATTGTGTCCACGGATTCCAATTTTTTAAGCTGATGTTCACTAGCGACACGTAGAACAACACCGGATTTCGCGGTTTTTTTCACGCCTACAATTTGAAAACCGTCATCACAGGGCTTAATTGCTTCCATAAGTGCTTGTTTTGTCGCGGACGAAGTGCTATAATCAGCTGATCGAGCTGCGGTCGGATAAGCCACCACACACGGCAATGGTGGACGGGATTCCATAATTGCTGGAGCTACTTTTGGCAAACGTAGTTTCAACGAGTCCGCATACGAAATTTTACAATTGTTATTATTATTATTATTGACAGGATTGGGATTGACACAGTTATTCGACTTGATTTTTTCTAATTCGCGTTCCGTATTGGCTAACTTCGTTTCGTTGCATGATGATTTTATGGCCAGCATAGAAACGATGGCCGTGACACGCTGTGTCATATCCATGATGGCAGATTTATTTGCAACGATAATGCGAGAGCACTGATCATTGACTAAGTCGTTAATTTTTGACAGGTAGGCTGACGCCTCGGAAACGAAGTCGCAGTAATCGGTATTGCTCACATTACTGATATTTAAAATCGGCGAGGATTTTTCCACGGTTTCGAAAGTTTGATGAACCCGTTTTGACCTATCATCGGGCGAAATGTATGATGGAGACATTTCGCTGAACAAGCGTTTCGAATTAGCGGAGGTCGCCACGGGCGACCTTTGGGTTTTTGTATTTCGACGAAATATATCTCCGCCACGATCTGGAGGGTCATCATTTATTGACATCATGAATTACGTTATAACAACACGGATGTATTAAAAAAATCAAAAGAACTAAACAAAAAGATAACGATCGATTAAGTTATTTCGCGTTTATTTTTCTTGTGTGTGGGTACACACAAGAAAAATAAATGCACTTACCGAAGGCTGGAGAAATTGACTAATTACCAGTAAATAAATACACAGACACCTTGAAAAACTTACACAACACGCACTTACTACACTATAGCACCGCTAGGAACAATTCACAAGCCTTAAAATAAACACACAACGCGAATTCCGAATTTACAATACGGAACGATATAATAAACACCGCAGTGCGCGCGAGTGGGGAGGGAAGACGTCATGGATTGTCAAAAGCCAGTAAATCTGTTTCCAGTCTTGCCAAGGAGTACCGTAATACTAACATAGTTAATAAGCTCATGCATACTGTTACTAACCATAATGGATTTTGTAATCTGATGAACAAATAAATAATAATAATTACCCAGTCAATGGGTTATGGAGGTCCGGCAGGCAGCCACTCCACTTAAAATACTGGTATTCAGCTGAATATGGTTTGACTAGAAGCCGACCCCAATATGGTTGGGAAAAAGAGTAAGCAGGTGATGATGACATTACTCTCGTTTACATTACTGACGTTGTTCCGCATATTTCTGGCGCCTACTATCTGCTGTTAAGGCTAGGCGTTTCTAGATTATGCGCCTATTGTCTACCTAATACTGACCACATAAATTAATTGGGAAAATTGTATCTAATAAGACTAGACCACAAGGTGCGTCAATATATGAGCGGAAACCTATTTTCCGGCTTTCATTTACCTACCCACCACAGAGATATTTTTTCCTCCCGCGGTAGAGGCATGAACATTGAAAATTTATCGCCAATTCACCAAGCATGCTCAAAGCTGACTTACGATTTGAGAATTTATAGGGATATATCTGAGGGTTTATAGTAGACATACTATCAAAAATCTACATGAAGTTGCTGGATGCTATAAAATAGTAGATACGATTTGTGAAAAAATTAATAATAAAAGCGATGGAAAAATGGCAGAATACACGCTTTTCAAGTTATTTCCGTTTGTAGGTTACTGCCGGTTATTCTGTCAAAATGTCACCGTGTACACTTTGGTGGAGTGAGCGTGAACTGAAATGTCAAACCATCTAGATTGTATGGATTGACAGCTCACTCCTTGTTCACTTCACATAAGTTTACACGGTGAGTTATTAACAGAATCGCACTTCTGGGTGTCGCAAGCTGGGCGTAAATGTTCACAACTTCGTAATTTACACAGTTTTTGAAGTGTAAACTTCTTTAGGCGCGTTGAGCACTTCTTGGGTGAACAAAAATCATGGAACTCGCGTCATCGTCACCGAACGCTTTGAGCGCTTCTTGGGTGAACAAAAATCATGGAACTCGCGTCATCGTCACCGAACGCTTTGGGCACTTCTTGGGTGAACAAAAATCATGGAACTCGCGTCATCGTCACCGAACGCTTTGAGCACTTCTTGGGTGAACAAAAATCATGGATCTCGCGTCATCGTCACCGAACGCTTTCCATGAGCTCGATACAATTCACAAGTTACTTAGTTTTCACTTCTATTGGCAGTCCCCAAAGACCGCCCCACATGTTTTTTTTACTTCGTCTTACCTTTTCGATCGGTTTTAAGAAATGCAATGAAACATCCATTAAAACATCCTATTATTACAAAGATCGGTCGATGTGGCATGGGGAGACCTATATCCGTCTTTGTCCGAAATGATGATGCATGACAAAACTTGCCTGGTTTGGAAACCGCAACCTCCTGTCTGGCTGAATCATCATGACCGAAATGAGGAAAGGCAATGTAGTGCAATTACTGTGAATTCGACTACGTATCGAAGTGAGAGTGTCCGTGGAGTTTCTAGCACGTTATTCTTTCTCCTTAGAGATCTACGCTTTGGAACGTGCAAATAGCTTCATCTTTTTGGACCGACCGACCTTGACAGTTCAAAAGTGCCTGTAAATAGTTTATTTGAAACAATTATTTTGTGTTTGAGTCATTATATTTAGTTATGTTTTTTTTTTTTTTATAATAGTACCTACCTAAGTTAATAAGGCTGTACCCGCATGAAAGAATAGAATCCTTTCTACCATTGACTTATGTAGTAAGTTCAGGGTGGACCACACTTTTTCTGACGCCCAAAACTGGCCCGTTTTAATTTTGAGAGTGAGACCAAAACGAACTCGACTCGCAGTCGGTTATCTTCGGGAGCGGTCGTGTCCGAGAGACATCGGATGGTAGTAAACGTTCGGACAGCCCTATATTTACTGTTTAGGGTTCCGTACCTGAAGGGTAACCAACGGTACCCTATTACTAAGCCTCCGATGTCCGTCCGTCCGTCTGTCTGTCACCGGGCTGTATCTCAAGAAACGTAATAGGTACACAGTTGAAATTTTCACAGAGTGTGTATTACTATCGCCGGTATAACAAAAAATATATACATACAAGAAACGTGTATTTTTTTCGGTTTGGTACTGTTTATGGTGTAAGAGATATATATACGTAGATTTAAAACCGCCCAAGTGCAAGTCGGAACTTGCACTTGGGCGGTTTTAAATCTACGTTAATTTTATCGAGACCCGTTCAGCCATTGAGGGATGCATAAATGAACAACAAAACATTTGAATTTCAGGGTAAAAGTAATCGAATATGACCTTAATGGTATATTATTGTAATCGGTGAATGGGAACGGAAAATTCTTTCCCTTAACTTATTTGGTTTGTCAATCGGTTATTAAATAATTTTACCTATACATGTTGTTATTGTACATTTGTTCATGATGTAGGTATTTCGTAATTTTGGAAATATACTTACTGAATTTACTTTGTATGTAAGTATGTTATGGATAAAATTTCTAAAATATTTTTTTTTACTTTTTGACATTCGGTATCAAAGTCAAAAGTAATTTGCTTATGTTAATTAGGCTGAGTCCCAGCACTTTTTAAACGCCAACGTTTACATAAAGGGTCCCCCAAAACGCTCGCCCGTCACCACTTCCTAGTGTATTAGCTGTGAAGAAGTGGCGCAACCAACTCCTAATCATCCCAGCTACCTCGTTGATAGAATGACACTTTTCTAGTCTCTTGAACATAGGTCTAGCAGTTATCTTTGCTAAGGTTGCGGAATTGTTCGCAAGAGTTACCGCGACCCTAGAACGGAAGGAGCGCAAGAGTCTGACTTTCCCTTTTGCTCTGCCCGGAGCGATTGATGAATTCATATAAAAAAAAAACTGGCCAAGTGTGAGTCGGATTCGCGTGCAAAGGGTTCCGAACGAATTTATGTTTTTTTAACACTATAGACTTAGACGTAGGTTTTCCTATAATCTATAGGATCTATTTATTATATAAGATCTATTTATTATCTCCATTTTCTTCAAAATTTTAGGTTCAGTAGTTTCGGAGACCGGGGGGAATGGTAATTTATCGTTTAATTTCTTGAATAACTCAAAACCATTTATTTTAAAATTATGAAAAAACATATAATTAAAACCCTCACAGTAAGTTCTTTAATTTGATATGTCATACGATATTGTTCAAAAAACTTTTTTTTTAATTTTATAGTTTGACCTCAAAAGTTACACCCATTCTAAAAATTTAACGCGTCCATGTTTGGGTCACAGAAGTCCATATGTGTACCAAATTTCAACAGAATCGGTCCAGTGGATTTGGAGAAAACTGGCTGTGACAGACGGACAGACAGACAGACACCCTAGTGATCCTAGTGGTCCCGTTTTTTGTTCGGAACCCTAATAATAGTGCCTATAGTTCGTTTCTTAATCCCAGGGACTTATTTGACATTTCAAGTCATTGTTCTTTCTTTTTCAATTTGGAGTTTGATATTTGCACCTGTCAAATTAGTCTCTGGAATTAAAAAACGAACTTTAGATAATTGTCGAATGACACCATGGAATGAGGAAGATAAACAATAGTGAAACTAGGTACCTATGTACATTGAATTACGTGATCGTTATGTGATCATAATACATATTGCCTATGGGAAATTAATTGTTTTCGAACGATGACGTACTATGCTTGTATGAGGGTCCAATGGTGATGGAATTTCCTGCAATAGTTATTGCATGGCGTTACCTAAGTTATGTAAGCATCTATTTCGCATTTGTTCAAGGTAGTAAAACATGTTCTGTATAAGACCCAAGGAAGTGAATTTGGTATGACTGTCGACTGGTCTTATCTTTATAGTCGTCATCTGCCTAGCTTTTCCCAATTATATTTGAGTCGGCTTCCAGGCAAACTGAAATCGGCTGAATACCAGTAGTATTACAAGGAGTCTTCTTGTTCTTCTCGTGTGAGCAGTAAGGTCTAACGAACCCACACACCCTAGTGTCAGATTTTCTAAACCGCCTCAAGGGCCTCTGACATAGTTTATTTGACGACCGCCATTTGGCGGCCGCGACCACCGGCTTATACGTGCCTATCTAAGCACGGAATCATCTTTTTATCAGACAATCAGGTGATTCAAAGCTGCTATGTCCTAACCATGCTGGAAAACAACTTTACTCCTCTACGCGCCACTCCGCTACCCGCATTTTTAAATTATTAACATTAGAATAACACATATTTTAAAAAGTAACAAAACCAAGTTATTTTCTTTTGTATTGCAAAGCACTAGATATTTTTTTTAGACTTTTGTTAAAAAATAGGGAGTAAAATGCTTTCATCTCAACGATTTGGAGGTGATTTTTTTTCTTATTTTGTGATACCGATACATAAAGTCTGGTTAAACCAAATTACGTATCATATCATGTAGATTACTATCTATTTTTTCTGATGTAATTTCTGAGTAAATGCCGACGAAAAGTTGCTTTATCTGCACGCTGTTTTTAAGCATTTCTCGAGAGAGCAGCCTTAAGTCAATCAGCCGCATTGATTTCTATGCAGTCATATTGTAAGGTTATTTTAAGATACGACTTCAGAGCAAATGATTTTCTATGCAGTCATATTGTAAGGTTATTTTAAGATACGACTTGTACAGAGCAAATGATGTAGCAATTAATAAATAAAGTATTTATACAGACCCACCATCTACGTAGTAAAACAAGTTTTCTGACGTAGAAACCAAGATTGAACTCAAGAAAATGCAATGTGACGTACAAAGATACTGTACTAGTGGCTGACCCACTCCGGATTTTCTAAGTTACCGGTTCTCAAACCACGTCTCGCAGAGTTGTAGATACTCTGATTGAGTTGAAGATAATTTACATAAATATCTTGAATTCTTTGTTTCTTAGACTGGTTGACATTCCGTACCGAAAGCGTAACCAACGGAATCCTTTTACTAAGCCTCCGCTGTCCGTCCCTCTGTCTGTCAGCGGGCTGTATCTCAAGAACCGTAATAGGTAGACAGTTGAAATTTTCACATTAATTATTTCTATTGCCACTATAACAACAAACAAACCTCAAAGTTCATGGTAAGGAACCCTTCATGTGCGAAACAGTCGTTTTCTGTAGTCGGGTTTTCTGCTAAAAGTCAAGTTTTTTTTTTGGCATTGATTCTCAACTGTTTTTCAGATACAGATCATCATCCGTACATTAATTTTAATGAATAAAAATCCAAAAGAGCTAGCAACATTGCCAAGCCGAATAGCAATGCTCATACTTTGACATCATAATAAGGTATGTCTTCTATTACTTATGTGTGTTAGTGTGTTTTTGTTGATTATTTTTAGTCAATGAAACAAATAATTTTTAGTCATTGAAATAAGTGACCGGCAGTGTGTTTGTTAAAACAAGAACAGCAGTTCCACTGCTGGGCTGACAACACTTTGATATTTTTCTTGCATTATCATCGAGATGCTCAACCTTCTCTTCAAGCTATTTGGTCAATAAGTCTACAAAGTTTACAATATTTATCAGTGCCATCACGCGCCAGACTGATTTCAAAGCGTGCTAACGTGGACGCAAACACCTGATTCATTCACAAATTCGTGTTTCATTCATACCTAATTTTACCAGTAGATAGGAATAAAACTGTAGTAAACAAACATGACGATTCGTAGCACGTAACCTTATAGGAACCGGTTCTTTGTTTTGTAAGGCACCGTCCTTACACACAGCGATCCTTGCACGAATACACGATCGATGACGCCTTTATTAGGCTTGACACTTTTCTGCTCCCTAATCATGAGGTCTCACTACGCTTGGGGGCACCTACTTAATGTTACCAGTAGATATGAATGAAAACTATAGTAAACATACATGACGAATCGTAGCACGTAACCTTATAGGAACCGGTTCTTTGATTTGTAAGGCACTGTCCTTACACACAGCGATCCTTGCACGAATACACGATCGATGACGCCTATATTGAGCATGACACTTTTCTGTTCTCTAATCACGAGGTCTGACTACGCTTGGGGGCACCTACTTAAGTTCTTTGGTAAATACGTAAAGAACCGGCTTAGTACGAGTCTTACTAGCACACGAAGGGTTCTGTACCATAAACCTTAATTTATATTATTTTTTGTTATAACGGCAATAGAGATAAGCTCTTCACGTTATTTGGTCAATAAGTCTACAAAGTTTACAATATTTATCAGTGCCACCACTCGCCGGACTGCTATCAAAGCGTGCTAAGTGGACGCAAACACCTGATTCATTCACAAATTTACGTGTTGCATTCATACCTAATGTTACCAGTAGATTTGAATGAAAACTGTAGTAAACAAACATGACGAGTCGTAGCACGTAACCTTATAGGACGACAGACCTTATTGGGCTTAACACTTTTCTGCTCTCTAATCACGAGGTCTGACTACGCTTACCTACTTAATGTTACCAGTAGATATGAATTAAAACTGTAGTAAACATACATGACGAATCGTAGCACGTAACCTTATAGGAACCGGCTAGTATATTCTGTAAACAACTAATTCGATATCGAGCTTCACCTGACTGACAAAACTCTCAAAATGAGCTTTATTGCACACAACATAAAGGTCTTAATTTGAAACTCACCTCGGATTCGACTGTCGAGATACGAAAATGTTGTTGCAGAATAGCACTACTGTTCTTTGATTTGTAAGGCACCGTCCTTACACACAGCGATCCTTGCACGAATACACGATCGATGACGCCTATATTGGGCATGACACTTTTCTGCTCTCTAATCACGAGGGCAGGTTACACACGGGGGCAGGGCAGTGTGGCAGAGACAGCGCAGTACTGTTTGAACACACACACCGAGACAGTACTGCCTTGATAGTAATCAAGGCAGAACAGTTAATAGCTCGCCGGTATATTTTTTTTAAGTAGTTTGCTCACCCCACCACTTTTCTCGCTCGTCAGTTTTGTGGCTGGTAAATTTATCAATGGATGGCACTATAAATTCATGACTTTACAAGAAAAAAAGAGTGTCACAGTCACCAAAATCTAATAAGCTCGATTTGACAGCTGAGTAGAGAGGGATAGAAGATTGCTTTACCTCTTTCATACTTAATAGTAAAGCAATGTTGTATCCTGCTGTCAAAAGGGGCCTTTTATTTTTTGACAACCATAATAGCAAAGTAACTGCTCAATCCTTATTATCTATACATATAATAAAATCGTAGACTAACCGTGTCTGTACAATGAATATTTTTGCATGAAAATTACACAGAAAACTCAGGAAAAAGGTATAAAACACAAAAATGCAATTTTTGAAATTTTTGTCTGTGCGTTTGTGGGAGCATCACGCTTAAACCACAGATTAGATTGCAAATCTAAGTACTTAAAATTAAGTGATAACCCGAGTAACATTTAGCGTTTATTTCATCAAAATCGACCCACGAAATCAAAAGATATTGAATTTTTAAGTTTAGGAAGAAACTTCCTAATGTATTCTGATGAGTCAGAGCGCCATCTATTGAGAATAATAAAATGCACGAAAGCATTCAAAATTGTTGAGTTATTGGTGAAACTTTTAATACGTGGCAAAATAAGAGTGATCATTTTATACCTTTTCGTTATTGATCGATCCAATCGATCCACAAAATCAAAATATATTTAATTTTTAGTTTAGTAAGAAACTTCCTTATATATTCTGATTAGTCAGAGCGCCATCTATTGAGGAACCAAAAAATGCATGAAAGCATGAATGTTACACCAAAGCACATTGATTGAGTTATTTGTGAAACTTTTAATACGTAGACGTAGCATAATAAAAGTAAACATTTTAATACCTTATCGTTATTTACCGTTACATACGGGCTTCTTATTTAACGTCTTCCGCTGCCAAATATTTTGTCAGTTTACATGGTCGATAGATGGCGTTGCACTGATGACGCGTTTTTCTGAATTGTGGTGTTAAGATTTTCCGCTGGAGAATGACCTCACACAATTTTTAAACACAGTCGTGTTTCGAAGGAATTTCGGTTTGGTCTCTGAAAGGTCTTAAACTGTTAGGGACCATAATTGGTTAAATATCTGGTGCTGGTTTCGTTTAAAGTGCATTTATCGTAGAGTCTTAAACTGATTTATTTTTGCGAAGTTCTGGACGGTTCGACTTGCGGATCAGGCCTGTAGGGTTCCGTACCAAAGGTGCTGTGCTGACGTTACCCTACTGCTAGGCCTCCGCGATTGATTCCGTTTAGAGCGAAGCAACGAACGGTTCGATTTGCGAAATAAGGCTAATAATAATAAATAAAAATCTTATATTTCAGACAGAGTCCATTTTTTGGTTAGTAGTTGGGTTTAGTTTAGGTTAGTAGTTTGGTTTTTTATAATAAGGTATCGTAACAAAGGTGGTCACGGTGACGGGAGCGATCGATTTTGGGAGGTTACTCTCTAAGTCCGAAGTCCGTAGTTTCGGGCTTAGTTGCGGACGTATTCTACTCCGTATCACCTACAGACTTACGATTAGTCCCGAACCCGAACTAAGAATGAATGACAACACGATTTTACAGTACCTGTCAAATCGTGTTATCATTAGTTCTCATTGGTTAGGTGATACGGAGTGGAATATTTTTTTTTTACAATAGATAGGCATACGTTTGACCACTATCTCACCTGATGATAAGCGATGATGCGGTCGAAGATGGAGCACGTTTGCCTAGAAGCAACCTATTCACTTTTATGTTAAAGACTCCCAGGTTGCCCGCAACTAAGTTTTTAATTCGTGCTAAGTATCAAACGGTTCGATTTGCGAGCCAAGGCAAATTATAGGGTTCCGTGCCAAAGTTGCTAATGGGACCCTATTATTTAAGCCTTCGCGTACGATTTTGATTCGTGCGAACCCAGTCGATTTTTAGGGTTCCGTACCAAGTTTGCTAACGGAACCCTTTTTTTAATAAGCCACCACTGTCCGTCTTCCTTCAGTTTATGCGTTTTATTTCTGTCTCGCTAATATAAAAAATGTCTTCTAGAAATAGGTCGAATCTTTCACAATATAGCAAAATTCTTAATCTTCTTAATATGTTTAAAACAAAGTCGGGTTTGTTCAAACACTTTTCTAACTCGAGAACGGCTCGACCGATTTTCATAGTTTTTGTGTTTTTGGATTAGTCTTCGTCCGGAATCTATATATATAATAAAATCGTAGACTAACCGTGTCTGTACATTGAATATTTTTGCATGAAAATTACACAAAAAACTCAGGAAAAAGGTTTAAAACACAAAAATGCAATTTTTGAAATTTTTGTCTGTTGTCTTTTTACCTGTTTGTCTGTTTGTCTGTGCGTTTGTGGGAGCATCACGCATAAACCACAGATTGGATTGCAAATCTAAGGACTTAAAAATATTAAGTGGTACCCCGAGGGAAACTTAGCGTTTATTTCATCAAAATCGACCCTCAAGATCAAAAGATATTGAATTTTTAGTTTAGTAAGAAACTTCCTAATGTATTCTGATCAGTCAGAGCGCCATCTATTGAGGAACCAAAAAATGCATGAAAGCATGAATGTTACACCAAAACACATTGATTGAGTTATTTGTGAAACTTTTAATACGTAGACGTAGCAAAATAAAAGTAAACATTTTAATACCTTATCGTTATTAATTATCGTTACATACGGGCTTCTTATTTAACGTCTTCCGCTGCCAAATAATTTGTCAGTTTACATGGTCGATAGATGGCGTTGCACTGATGACGCGTTTTTCTGAACTGCGGTGTTAAGATATTCCACTGGAGAATGACCTCACACGATTTTTAAACACAGTCGTGTTCGTAGGAATTTCGGTTTGGTCTCTGAAAGGTCTTAAACTGTTAGGGACCAAAATTGCTTAAATCTCCGAGTTGTGCTGGTTTCGTTTAAAGTGCATTTATCGTAGTTTTGCGAAGTTCTGGACGGTTCGACTTGCGGATCAGGCCTGTAGGGTTCCGTACCAAAGGTGCTGTGCTGACGGGACCCTACTGCTAAGCCTCCGCGATTGATTCCGTTTGGAGCGAAGCAACGAACGGTTCGATTTGCGAAACAAGGCTGAAATAATAAGGTGCCGTACCTACCAAAGGTGGTCACGGTGACGGGAACGATCGATTTTGGGGGGCTACTCTCTAAGTCCGAAGTCCGTAGTTTCGGGCTTAGTTGCGGGCGGGCGTATTCTACTCCGTATCACCTACAGACTTACGATTAGTCCCGAATCCGAACTAAGAATGAATGACAACACGATATCACAGTAACTGTCAATTCGTGTTATCATTAGTTCTCAGTGGTTAGGTGATACGGAGTAGAAATTTTTTTTTTCTTCTTAATGTATATGTAAAACAAAGTCGGGGTTGTTCTAACACTTTTCTAACTAACTCGAGCGATTTTCATAATTTTTGTGTTTTTGGATAAGTCTTCGTCCAGAATAGCATAAAAGAATTAAGTGACAAAAAAAAAATAGTATGTAGGTAGGAAGGGTAGGTAGGTAGGCAGGTAGGTAGCGTAGGTAGGTAGGGTAGGCAAGGTAGGGTAGCTATGGTAGGTAGGTAGGGTAGGTAAGTTAGGGTCGGTAGGTAGAGTAGCCAGTTGACGGGAGCGAAGCCGCGCAGGTCAGCTAGTCCTTACTAATATTATAAATGCGAAAGTAACTCTGTTTGTCTGTCGGTCTGTCTGTCTATCTGTCGCGCTTTCACGCCAAAACTACTGAACCGATTTAATTGAAATTTGGTACACAGATAGTCGATTTAATTGAAATTTGGTAGACCCTGAGAAAGGATATAGGCTACTTTTCATCCCGGGAATATGTTCCCTGGGGATCACGCGGGCGAAGCCGCTGGCAGAAGCTAGTTTCAGAATAAATACGTGCGAGATTCTGCCCTGATTTGGATAAGAAAATCGATGGGAATACCAAATATGACGGTGAATGATATCAAAATTAATTGAAATAAATATACGATCCTATCGGTCGCTATCACGCGCCGACTGTCCTATAATTTGGCCCGATATTTGAACGCCACTGTCCTTACAAAATGTTCTGTTCTTGTCCTCTAATTTGGCCCGATATTTTTGAACGCCACTGTACTTACAAAATGTGCTACTGTTCTGTTCTCTTGTGAAACCAGCATGGAAATATATTCTTGCAGTTGAGGAGTATCTGTTCTAAAGTAACCATCAGGTGAGATAGTGGTCAAACGTATGCCTATCAATAGTTAAAAAAAAAACTAATTAGGTAAATCAGAAGGAATTTTACAGAAAATGCCAAAAATTAATACCGCCCAATATTTTTAATAATTGTGCTATTTTTTACAAGATATAGTTGTCTAATCATCTTTATGAATATTTTTTTAATACTTTGTCTATTATATCTTATTTTTTAATTACGTGTTTAAGTGTTTAAGTGTGTAAATAGACACTTTTGAATTTTTGATGCAGATGGTAGTAGGTAAATAGTGTAGTAAATAGACACTTTAAGTTTTGGATCGTCAGAAACCATTGATCATTATGATTAGTCGCAATAGCCGTCGCGACGCTACAACAATTGAATAATTTATTGTAAAAAATCGGCGGCCGCCATGTTTTTTGTTTTTTTTTTTAAAAAAAAAAAGAACTTTAAACCGCGTGATTTGGTATGGCATGTGGGATGCAATTATTCGTCAAATTCAGTTGACGCCCAATAGCACGCGGATGTGTCAACGAAAAATCACCGGTTAATCATACAAAATCAATCAATAAACTATAATACATAAAATCAAACAAAGACCATTAGGATTAGAAACTC
Source organism: Lacanobia wlatinum (assembly GCA_947578705.1). Lineage (NCBI taxonomy): Eukaryota > Metazoa > Arthropoda > Insecta > Lepidoptera > Noctuidae > Lacanobia > Lacanobia wlatinum. Next base: position 17,397,452 of record OX388046.1, on the reverse strand, counting down.
TATAATCGTAAAATAAAATGTGTTTAAATTATGTAAATGGCAAGTTTTGAGCAAAATCGATATTGTTGAGTTGTGTTTTAGCCTATAAATAGCAAGTTTTTATCAAATTGATTTACGATTATAAACAAAAATAATGTCTCCGAGCTCGAATCGAAAAAAAAATATGAAACGAGCTCAAAATGTAAATTGTTAGTTTTGAATGGACACTCCTCAGTTGGATTACCGCATATCTACTCGGTTTTCGCTACCTCTCTGTGTCATCATCATCTCATCTTCCTGCCCTTATCCCATGTACCAAAAACACGTGTTGCGCCGACCCCAAGTATGGGGTCTTTTCTCCGGTGTTTTTTCTTCCATTCTGACGCATCACCCGTCCTAACTCCCTTTTCTTTCATATTTGGATATCAGGCTTTAAAACGTCAAATCACGGTCTAATTGTGTTGGAAAGTCTGTAGTAAAATATGCTTAAGGTGGATCAGCAATAAATAGGGTACCTATATGACTAAAAAAACTGACCAAGTGCGAGTCGGACTCGCGTGCAAAGGGTTCCGAACGAATTTAATTTTTTTAACATGTTATTTTAACACTACAGATTTCTAATAGGTTTTCCTGTTATCTTTAGGTAAAGATCTATTATCTCCATTTCTTTCAAAATTTTAGGCTCAGTAGTTTCGGAGATAAGGTGGGGGAATGGTCATTTTTCGTCTAATTTCTTGAATAACTTCTAAACCATATTTTAAAATTATGAAAAAAATATAATTAAAATCCTCACAGTAAGCCCTTTCATTTGATATGTCACACGATATTGTTCAAAATACTTTTTTTTCATTTTCTAGTTTGACCCGCAAAAGTGACCCCCATTCTAAAAAAATAATGATTTACGTAACGCGTCCGTGTTTGGGTCATAGAAGTCCATATATGCACCAAATTTCAACCGAATCGGTCTAGTGAATCCGGAGAAAACTGGCTGTGACAGACGGAAAGACAGACAGACAGACAGACAGACGGACAGACAGACAGACACCCGAGTGATCCTATAAGGGTTCCCTTTTTCTTTCGGAACCCTAAAAACCTATCTATGCATGACTGCTGCAGATTTTAAGACTTCTGCCTACCCGTAATGACTGAAAAATGTTGAAGATCTTCAAATTAGAGCCGATTTTTATACACGATTTATCCCTATAGATACACCTAAGGTGTAAAAGATTGCATGTTATATAGTTTACCATTATATACCGAGACTCCTCCATGGCACGGAAAGCACATTAAGCTGTTGTTCCTGGGGGGCTACTCTCTAAGCCCGAAGTCCGTAGTTTCGGGCTTAGTTGCGGGCGTATTCTACTCGGACTTACAATAATTCTACAAACACGAATTTTTGTGTGCAGTTCACACGATTGCATGCCGACTGCAATTGAACTGCAATCGGACTGCTCGTTTGGTTTGCAGTTCTATTGCAGTCGTGTCAACTGCATTCAAACTGCATCCGAACTGCAATTTGCGGTTGGATTGCAGTTGAAATACGGTCCGTCTGTCTAGAGCCTTAGGTTTATCTATGGGGATAAATCGAATATAAAATAAATAGGTATATTTCCCTATCAAACAAATTGAATAATAGTAAACTCGAGTACACTAAACGATTGCGTAATTTATTCAATGTATAATGAAATGTCATGACGAAATGCAAATCTTATTAATGTTACTGTACCTTCATACTCTGCTATACCTACTTTCATTGGCTTGTTTGTCCGATGTTTTATATACTACTGTTAAGGACTTCATGAGTTAGTATCTATTTGAACGTCCTATCTAACAGTATTTTGTGGAGCATCTTAAATAAATAAAAGTGCATTTATTTTTTGGTTTATAAACGCTTTTTTATTCGAGTTGGTTTTTTATTCTACTTGGATTTAAGTGAAATTTTAATCAGTGAATTAATAAAAACTTAGTATTTGAATATTGGTGATTTATTGTTTTATTAAAGTGTGTCGTTAATCACATACGCATCCTTTAATTTACGAACGTATGTTTACATAAGGAAAAAACAATCCGTACATGCGCGAGCGCATAAAATCTGAATGAAATAGTGGTGGGTGCTCATTCGCTCGTCGCACCTCGGATTGTGCGGTCAACTATACAAGGCTTGTACCTTGCAGTTGAACCGGCAATCTCATCCTTTATAGACTTTTTAAGTAAAGTTCAGGATACTAAAAGTTCCTACATTTCATTTAAATGTAAAGTGTAGTTTTGAAGATTTATATAAAATGGCGTCCTCTGTGTTGTTAGTGCTATCAATGAGTGTTTTGTTTTCTGGGATTACTGGAGTCAAGAGTATCAACTTCAAATCATGGTGGAATAAAGGTATGTTGATATATACATTTGTTTTAGTATTAAAGTTTTGATGATTAAAATTGTTCAAAAACTATAATATCATGAGCGAAAGATTAATGAGAACTTACAGTTAATTAAGTTATTGTTTTGTTTATTTATTAGATCACTTTTAAAAATTATCTTACTACGCCTTTAGGAATATTACAAACTTGAGTACCGATAAAATCTATTTTTTTAAAGTTACATTTAAATGTAAAGTTGCTGTTTTAATATTTGCGATACACCGAATAAAAACTGTACTATTATTTCTTGCTTGTAATTATATTAGTATAAAGTCATTTCAAAAATCTAGTTTACAATCGAAAAACACTACTTTAAAATTTAAGTAATACTTATTTGGTATCAACAAACTTAAATCCAATAATACACCATCAAATATGAATAAAAAGAGCTTTGAGCAGTAAGAACTTTGAAATAAAATCCATATTTACTATACAATGATGCAACAAAAATTTCACTATATTAAAAAGCAAACAGCCGATGATTCCTCCTACTTTCATGACGCAATTCAACTCAAGCTCCTATTGGTCTAAAGACAGCCAATCGTGTCTTGTTATCATCTATAGCAACTGTAAACAATTTAGTGACACACCCCAGACTGACAGATAATGGAATACTCGTAGCTTCTTGTTTAGTTTTCTTTTGTTTTGAGAAACATTTCATAATTTCTGTTTATTATGACTTGATCTTGGTCTAAAATGTTTTGGTAATTGAATACGTCCCTTCAAATAGAATTATAGAGCTTATTAAGGATTTTGATCACGGTAATTTGGCGGCCAAATAAATTGAATTTTTGAATAATATAACTCTGTATTTAGTAGAAGTTTCTCAAAGCTTGAATTTTACAACGCTTGTTTTCCAAAGTTATGAAAAGATTTATTTACTCATGAGCTTCCAGAACTTTAACTTCAACTTAGGGGCCTTCAACTTAGACCCTAATTTGGCCCCAAAGTTATCGAAATCAAAATCGCTGTAGAACATCGCGTTTAAAGGATCGCTTTGAATTATTAATCATCCAGTATATGCAAACAATGTATAGCCAGGAGCCAACTACGCACAAAACAAATCAAAACATAGGTAAATGTTACATGTATGTGTATTGTAAATCCCCACATACATTTTTTTCAATATTTCCCGCCACAGTGACGTCGGTTCGACGCCAATTAATTATGTGGCACGCGTTTTCCTGTATTTGGTTCAAGTACATCGCTAGAACATTTTATTGGTTCTGGGAAAAGAAAAACCCTTGAATAACACAAAGGAAGTACGTGTTTCAAAAGACTATAATTTGCAATTCGTTCAGGAGCAAAATGCGTCAAGATGCTCTTCTGTCATTGTTAGCGTGGCGAACGCGAACGTCAAATGTCTGGGGTTTTCAAATGCTGTCAAAATGTCACGTTATCAATGCCTTACATTTTGGCATTTTGATCAATCGCAATCGCATTCGCTGATAAAAATTCACGCGCTTTTTCTAGTTTCTTGACACATAAAAATGGGGCATTTGTTTTTGCTTCGTTGTATGATTCATGAAACTATACCTAATTTTAATGATAAAAGTATCTGACCATCGGAAGTTAATTAGGAATCAGCCTAATTAACTTCCAAGGTCAAACCCTTCCTACACTTCTCACTCAGGGTCATACTAAGATATACTAATTAATCTACGTACGTATAACTAACGCCAATGACGAAATAAACGGGAAGGAAAGCAAAACAATTAAATCAATCAAATTAATAACAGCAAGTTGTAAATTTGCACTAGTTGATTTGCTAATAAATGGATTTGTTTACTCAACATTGACCCTCTTTCATTCATAAAATTGCGTTAAATAACTAACTGAAAACAGGGTCATTTTCAGGATAATTTGTCCAAGCCCTTATCCAATCAGGTGTCATAATATAATTACTTATTTATATATTGTATGGTAGTATTGTCCGTCCAGGACCGACCTGCAGATATCAAACCAAAATGAACTTTATTTAGATATGAACTAGGTACAGCATTAAAGTACTAAATGTATACACTTAAAATAAAATATCCTAATTAAGATAAGGCGTCAAAAAATTCGTCCGCATCGCTGTCCACTGGAAGTGAGCCCAAAAGACTGGCGGCATTGCCACGTTGTATGGCAATGCTTATCCTCTGTCCGAGGTAAAAGCCAGCCCTTGGGTCACGCGAAGTGTCAACTAAGCGTTTAGAAAGATCTTTAAATAAGGCATGAGCACTCGGACCCCACGGTCCAAGAGTTTCAATTGTTGCAATAAACGGAACTGTTATGTATGGTATGTCTTAGCAGCAACTACGTCAACCGTCGAAATTTCTTTAAAAATTTCGATACCCAGTAGGCTGTTGTTGCAAACAGTATCAATGAATATTCTCAGAAAATGTTTATGTCATTAGAGCAATCATTGAGTAATATGTATTTTCTATTAAGTTCATTGGCGTCTAATAATAAGGAAAACAGTGATGTGAACAATGAATGTCTCTAAAACAAACTCGTTTATGTGTAAATACGTGTTAACGCATTAAGAAGTCGATTTTTTTACAATTTCCCTCACAATCCTTTAGTTCAAAAAAGTGTTCATGGAGTTTCTTGCACACTCCATAAGATCCACGCTTTGAAATGTGCAACTCTGCCGCTCTGGTGATAGGAGTGTTATATGTATTTTGCTGCGGAACATACTTGCTGCTCTTGTTGCTAGCGCGGCAAAACTAGCTTCATCTTAGGACTGACAGACCTTGACTATTCAAAAGTGCCTGTAAATGGTTTATTTGAAATAAATGTTTTTCAGTATAGGTGTTTCTTCGTATTTCTCATGAACCTTATCATTGTTACAGACGAAGCCAAATGCGGTGTCGAAGCCAGTACGAACCTGGTCCACCACAACCCCTGGCTGGTCTACATTGAGTACTGGCGTGGAGATACTGACACCGAAATCAGATGCGCTGGTACCCTCGTCGACAGCAGGCATATCATCACCGCTGCCCATTGCGTGAGGACTCTGAAGTTCAGTCGGTAAGCATCATCAATAGAAATTGGATTTGTACTGAACTTTTAGATTTGTCAGTCATTATGGTTGTCAAAAGCGAGTTATACTGAGGGGTCGCTTGTTACTTGAGTCGTGCAAACCAGACAGGCTATCAATATTTGGATAATCCTAAGATTGTTTTGCATCTGGATTTCAATAAACAAAGTAATCAATGGTTTAGTCCTTATGAAGTTTCATGCACTTGTATTGACCACAACGACCACCACTGGCCTTTTGTATTGCGCTCAGTAGCGTAAGCAAAACGCACATTTATGAATGGAATATATGAGTTATGCAAACATTTAAGCTTTAGACAAGTCCTCAGTAGTTATGAAAGTTCAAATAACAAAATTTCTCTTTCACGCAAAGATTTACAAAAAGTCACCTGCAAAATTATATTTACAAATTGTACTAACGAATATTTTTCTCTCTCTTTTCAGTTTAGTCGCTCGTCTTGGCGAATACGACTTATATTCTAAGGAGGACTGCGTTCGTGGAGTGTGTGCTGATCCCATCGTCAGGATCAAAGTGGCTGATATCATGGTGCACCCTGGTTATGGTGATAAGACCCACGATATCGCAATCCTGCGCCTGGAAGAAGATGCTCCTTATACCGGTATGTATTTTAACTTTTTAAAGTAACTTTTAAGGTCGATGAAAATGCCAGGAGGTCTAATGAAGAATTTAAAGTTCAACTTTGTAGTAATTATACATCATATGCACATGCAAAAGATGGATGGATTGTGTGTGGAATGATTGGAAAGAAAAGGGAGGCAGGGATAGCAGGACAGTTGACAGGATAGAATGGCGGAAAAAAAACGTGTTGCGGCGACTCCAAGTAACATGGGATAAGAGAAGAAACCGTTGATTAAGGCACATCCAACAGATTAGTTGTATTTCTTGCTCATCATTTGACTTGGCCCCAACTATGCTAGTACTAATAAATCTATTATTATTTACAGATTTCATTCGCCCGATCTGCCTACCAACTGGAGACCTAAAACAAGACACGGAGTTCTATGCTGCCGGTTGGGGCGAAATTCCTAGAAAAGGATACTATGCTCATGTTAAGAAAATTATTCGTCTGCCCTATTGGACCAGAGACGAATGCAAGGCCGCTTACCCGAAGAACAACATCCCGGAACACGTCATCTGTGCTGGTGGAGAAGAAGGCATTGACACCTGCAGGGGTGATTCTGGTGGCCCTTTGACTCTCGTCAAGGATACCATCGAGTTATGGGGAGTGACCAGCCACGGTAACGTTCACTGCGGGACTAAAGACTCCCCCGGTATCTACACTAATGTAGCTGAACATATGGATTGGATTCAGACTGTTCTCGAATCTCCGGTGGAAAATTGATCAAGGCTCTGTTTAAATGGTTTTTTGCTTTTATGTAAATAATACTTCCATGACAGCAATGTAATTGATAATTATAAAAAATAAGTTATAGATACGATTTAAATACTGACCAATGATCTCTTAATTTATTTTAAATGCAAATAATTTCATTTAAATTATATTAAAAAAATACATTCAAATGTAAATTACTTTTAATTTAAATGAAGTATTTGCATTTATTTAATATAAGATGGCATTCTATACTTTTGTATTAAAAGTAAATAATGTTGCTTTTATTTAATATTATGTATGCAGTCTAGATTTTTTTTCTGCTGGTCAGAATGTCTGATATTCAATATTACTAATGTTCAATACCTTGTTATTTTTTTTCTCGAATAGTTGTAGTACATACACACAGTGTAAAATAGCTATATTTTATTGAAGGTCTCAGATTAGACCTAGTCCTTACATGGGACGAAATGTGGTTGATATATTATATAATTCTGCCTTGGCATATAGGCATGAGTTTTTAGTTCAACCTTGTCTACGCTAGACAGCTAGTGGTTTTATTGCTTAAAATTGTGTACGAACACTGCCATAAAATCATCATAACAATGTTCATAAGTATTTTTAATTGTATATAACAGCTGGTACTGTTAATGAAAGAAATAATTATGCAAGCAGATAACTACAAACCTTTTAACACGTCTTGAATAATTTATGTTTACAAAGATATAAAAAAATGAATTTAAAAAATATTAGTTTTAGCATGCATACCAAATTCTTTTTTGACCGTATTTGTAATTTTCATGATCTGTTGTAGAATTGACAGTTGTAAATAACTACTTTTATTTATTTTGCAAAGGTGAGCATTCTTGCCGATACGTGTTTTTGAACAATCTTTTTAATGTTTTTCCTTAAGCTCCCACAATCTTCTTAATAAGATCCTGAGATTGCGAACGCTTTGACTATCTCTGCATTATTTTTGTATTATTCTAACTACTGAAGCACGGAAAATGAGTCCTATCCGCTAGATTTAGATCACCTTTAGAAAATATTTTTTTAAATTATATAAAGGGATTTAAAATATTCTTGTCAGATGGGAGTTATATTTATTAAGCTTACATAATATTCTATATCATAAACACACATTCTTTTTGTACTATTCGAACTACTGAAACTTCGGAAGAATGAATTTATTTATGTTATAAAAAGGAATTTAAAATGTTCTTGTCAGATGAGAGTTATGTATAACTGTTTTTGTCTGCTTATATTTTATGCTATTTAAACACATTTTTTTTGTATTATTCCAACTGATGAAGTTCAGAAAAATGATTCTTATCCACTTGATTAAGATCACCTTTAGAAATTATTTATTTGAGATATAAAAAAGGATCTAAAATATTCTTGTCAAATGGGAATTATGTATAACTTTTTATGTCAGCTTATATTTTATGCTATTTAAACACATTTTTTTTTGTATTATTCCAACTGATGAAGTTCAGAAAAATGATTCTTATCCACTTGAATTAGATCACCTTTAGAAATTATTTATTTGAGATATAAAAAAGGATCTAAAATATTCTTGTCAAATGGGAATTATGTATAACTTTTTATGTCAGCTTATATTTTATGCTATTTAAACACATTTTTTTTGTATTATTCCAACTGATGAAGTTCAGAAAAATGATTCTTATCCACTTGATTTAGATCACCTTTAGAAATTATTTATTTAAGATATAAAAAAGGATCTAAAATATTCTTGTAAATTTTTATGTCAGCTTATATTTTATACTGTTTAAACACATTTTTTTGTATTATTCCAACTACTGAAGTTTGGAAAAATGATTCTTATCCACTTGATTTAGATCACCTAAAGAAATTATTTATTTATGTTATAAAAAGGGATCTAAAATATTCTTGTCAGATGGGAATGATTTACAACTTATTAAATATTATTTTAAAATACATCATTTTTGTACTGTACCAACTACTAAATCACGGAAAGTGATTCCTGTCCATTAGATTTAGATCACTTTTGGAAACTATTCATTTAAGATATAAAAAGGGATCTAAAATATTCTTGTCAGATGGGAATGATTTACAACTTATTAAATATTATTTCAAAATACATTAATTTTGTACTATACCAACTACTGAATCACGGAAAAATTATTCCCATCCATTAGATTTAGATAACCTTTAGAAATTTTTCATTTAAGATACAAAAAGGGATCTAAAATATTCTTGTCAGAGGGGAATGATTTACAACTTATTAAATATTATTTTAAAATACATTAATTTTTTTCTAATCCAACTGCTGAATCACGGAAAAATGATTCCTGTTCATTAGATTTAGATCTCCTTTAGAAAATATTTATTTAAATTGTAAAAAGGGATTTAAAATATTCTTGTCAGGTGGGAATGATTTACAACTTATGTAATATCATTTTTGTACAATATCCAACTACTGAATCATGGAAAAATGATTCCTATCCACTAGATTTAGATCACTTTTAGAAAATATTTATTAAAATTGTAAAAAGGGATTTAAAATATTCTTGTCAGAGAGGAGTTATTTTAAAATGATAATTAAGTTCATATTAAATATTATTTTATGAAAAATAAATATTGTGCTAATAAGTAAAATAATTAGAAAATCATTAAAAAAAAGTCCAACCACAGATAATAAATCGCAAATGTAAAAAAAGCCTTTCTTTTATTTTTAAACATTATTTTTTAATTGATCGGAGGTGACTTAGGATGGAACATTGGTGGAAAAAAACGGCAGAGGCCTTTGGCCATAGAGGGACAATGTAGCTAACTAAATAACCAAGGATCAGTTTTAGCATTAAAATTCAGTGTCCTGTACCTACCAGTTATATTTTTCAGTATGGAACAGCAATACTAGAAGGTTTCGACCTTCCCATCAAGTTATTTTTATAAGTAAGTGATATAGAAACATCAGAATCAGATTCAGAATCAGAACCAGTAGCAGAATTAGAAGAGAAGAATCGAAGTAGTGTAAAAGAATCCTTTCATAATAATTTAAAATCGTAAGTGAATCCTAATTACTAATCATCATCATCATATCAGCCGAAAGACGTCCACTGCTGGACACAGGCCTCCCCCAAGCGTCGCCACAACGACCGGTGCTGCGCGTCTCGCATCCATCGGCTACCTGCGACCTTCACCAGGTCATCGGTACACCTTATGGGAGGCCTTCCAACGTTGCGTCTTCCGTTACGCAGTCGCTACTCCAGAAATTTTCAGCCCAATCGACCATCTGTTCTGCGAGCAATGTACCCTGCCCACTGCCACTAGTTTGGCGATCCTTCCGGCTATATCGGTCAGATCCTTTGTTCACTTGCGGATAATCATCATTCCTGATTCGATCACGCAAGGAAACTCCAAGCATTGCCCTCTCCATTGCCCTTTGAGTGACTTTATGCTTTCTGATGAGGACCATTGTAAGCGACCACGTTTTTGTTCCATAAGTCATCACTGGTAACACGCACTGGTCATAGACTTTTGTCTTGAGACACTGTGGTATGTGGGACGACAAGATACTACGCACTTCCCGAACGCAGCCCAGCCGAGTCGAATTCGACGGTTGACCTCTTTGTCGAAGTTAGCCCTAACTAATTACCAATGGTATCTATCATTTTGTTAGATAATAAAGTAACTCTAGTTGTCAATACGCAAATGTATATTCTAAAGGACGGAGAAGAACGGACAAGAAAGTCCGTGTTTACTATTTTCAAAATACAGTTTTACAATATAAAAGGTGGTATACATCTATACTACTACTACTTAATAAAAAATTGAACATTTATTGTCATAAAAAATGTTATTTCTCTATCTGACTTTTATTCCAACAAACCTAAATTAAACTAAGTCAAGATTTTTCAGTATTTTACTAACTTTTTTTTCTTTTTGGTAAAAGTGGCGTCACTATCTGTCTCGCTCACTCATGGCAAACATACCCACTATCCATCTCTCTCATCATTTTGCCTTAAAATTAAGAACCTACCTAGAGCTCGTGCGAATCAAAAACATTTTAACTGAGATAGCAAAAATCGGGTTAGTTGAGGTTTTAATTTTTGTACTCTGTTTTATTGTATGGAACTAACAAGTATTGTACCATTTTAGAATTCTGATTAAATGCGCCAACTTTTAATGCCACTTGACAAGGCACTCTAGTATATCTTTTTAAAGAAGGGCCTCTCAAAGTCGACGAATCTTGAAAATTTTAAATTCGTAGTTTAACAAATAGTCTCAATTCTCGGAAACTTGAGGCAATTGTGTAATTATTTTTATTGGGATTCTAGAAATGTTATTTAGGATTACGTTTCCAAAGCTCAAATGAACAAAAAAAAAAAAAAAAGTAACCACAATAACCGAAAAATGGTACAGTTTGATCAAATTTCTAGGTTTTTATTAAAATGCCCATATTTTTCAAACTGCATGGGATAGATTTTTTTCAGATTTTTCTCGTGATGATTATGATCAATCCTGTCACCCCGTTTCGGCTTGACGTTGAGTTCTGGGACATCCTGTATAAAGCTGAAGAGTTTGTTTGTTTGCTTGAACGCGCTAATCCCAGGAACTCCAGATCCGATTTGAAAAATTCTTTCAGTGTTAGATAGCCCATTTATCGAGGAAGGCTATAGGCTATAAATCATTACGCTAAGACTAATAGGAGCAGAGCAGTAATGAAAATTGTGCAGTAGACGAAGTTGCGCGGGTAGCTAGTTCATTATATGTGAGGACGGTGCTCTAATATAGCTACTTTATTTCATAATCAGGAACCGGTACTCATATACTATATATCCAGTGTTAATGAATCATCTATTAAAAAATACGTAATACCTACTGGTAACAGCCCGTTTCCACTTGTCGGCTGTTGGGCCCAGAATTTAGTGGGATGGTGCAGTGACAGAACATTTTAAATTATGAAGCTATTCACACTTGTCTGACACCCATTTGGCAGAGACGCCCGATTAAAATCCGGGTCCAACAACCGATAAATGGGAAAGGGTTAAGCTCTGGAGTGCCAACCACGTGCCGGAAGACAGCGTTGAAAGGCCTCCCACAAGGTGGACCGATGACCTAGTGAACGCCACGGGAATATACTGGATGCGAAACACAGAACAGATCCATGTGGCGACACTTGGAGGAGGCCTATTTCCACGAATGGATGCCTTTCGGCTGAAGTGATGACGATGATGATTTAAAATAATTGTGTTAACAAAGTAAAATTATTTCCTTCAAAGTATTTCAGATAAAAAGGCTAATGCAATCAATACATTTAATTTTAGCATACTAATGGATTACGGATGACACCAAAGATGACGACACAAGACGAAATTATGCGCCATAATTATGTATTGCAACATGGCGCCAACGCATCCGTGTTCCCACCGCTATGACCCTGGATGATGCAACTACAGTTCTGTACTGCACTGAATCGACGTATGGTACCTATATTTTCACAATGTATATTGCCGATAATACCAAAAATAAAATTAAGTCGTCTGAAGATTTTTCACGAACTTTATGAGTAGTCAGATGTTTGAAGTAAAGTCTAACCAAGTATCGGGTTAACCAGTTACGAAGGTAAAAACTGGCCAAGTGCGAGTCGAACTCGCGTGCAAGGGGTTCCTAACGAATTTAATATTTTTAACATGTTATTTTAACACTACAGATTTCTAATAGGTTTTCCTGTAATTTTTTTTCGCAAAATTTTAGGCTCAGTAGTTTCGGAGATAAGGGGGGGGGGGAATGGTAATTTTTCGTCTAATTTCTTGAATAACTTCTAAACCATTTTTTTTTAAATTGTGAAAAAAATATAATTTAAACTCTTACAGTAAGCCCTTTCATTTGATATGTCACACAATAATAGCCAAAAAACTTTTTTTTTATTTTCAAGTTTGACCCCCAAAAGTGACCCCCATACTAAAAATTTTATGATTTACGTAACGCGTCCGTGTTTGGGTCATAGAAGTCCAAATGTGTACCAAATTTCAACAGAATCGGTCAAGTGGATCCGGAGAAAACTGGCTGTGACAGACGGACAGACAGACAGACACCCGAGTGATCCTATAAGGGTTCCGTTTTTTATTCGGAACCCTAAAAATGGATAGTCTCCCAACGTAGAACTGTGTTACTAACTACATCCAATAAGACTGAAATCCGATCCCATTATAGTTCGTAAAAGGCTAGACATGAAGTTCATGACATCTGGGACATCCAGGGTTCCAACTTTTTTTTTTTTGGGACAAGCCCGCCACGCATTCCCAACCACTGCAACTCCTGAAAGCCAGAATCATCAGTGGCGACCACCAGAAAAACGCCGAGCCAATGAAGCCCGACGAGTCCCGGAACGAATTTAATCAGAAAAGTACAGCGGAGGAGTAGGAAAAAAAAAATATAATTTCTACTTCCCTCCTTATCAAGCAGGAGACAGAATAGAGCTAGGCCAATAGGTACCACGGGACATATACAACTGGGTTAAGGCCAGTTGTCAAGCACCACGGATTACATATTAATTAAAAACTAATGGGTCCTAAATTGTGAGCTACTTTTGATTCCAGTAATAGGTATGGCAAAATCGCCTGAAAGCACGGAAATTTGTTCTGGTTTCTACAAGGTCCGTGTAGTAAACTACTCCAGATGGAACCTGAATACTATCTAACACAATGTTGCGTTCAGTTTGCCAAAGAATACACTCCCATAAGATGTGGTGTGCGGATTGTTCGTATTCATGGTCGGCTGTAGAACATTGACATAAAGCGAGGCCACAAGCCTAAAGGAAAATAATTTACTCTTAAAGTTGCCATGACCTGTGAGAAATTGGGCAACACAATGATCCACCTCCAGCCATGTCCTATCCAGCCGCTCACGAACGGATGGAAAAAACTGGTGGAGGTGACGGCCTTTAATGGAATTTTCCCACCTACTGTCACACTACAGTCTGGGGTTTTAGTAATCTACAGATTTAAGCACGGTCGCGTTGCGGTAAAAACTCTGGGTCCGTGATCTTTCTAGCGTAGTAGTACATTGCAGCATGCCGCTGCACCTCTAGATCGACTGGGAGAACACCCGCCAGCACCGGCAAGGCTTCAGTACTAACCGTCCTATACGCCTTGCATAAGAATATCAAAGCCAAACGCTGGCTTTGCAGCAATTTACGGCGTACAACTGATGTTTTGCTTGATTCTCTAATACCAGACGATTCATCAGTAAATGATAATGAATACCACCAACAGATTAGAGCGTGGGCCGCGGTGCCACCTGAATCACCGGAGTCAGACCTTCCATCTACTGATGAATTCATAAACGTTGTCAAAAGACTACCTCTCAAAAAATCATCCGGTGAAGATAAAATATCTAATAGAATGATTATAGAAGCGTGTAAAACAGCGGGCGATGCGATCTTATCCGTATATAACCGATGCATTGCAGAAGGTATTTTTCCTCGAATATGGCGACAAGGCTTTATACGCATTATTCTGAAGAGTGGCGATAAGCCCCCGGATGACCCTAAGTCCTACCGGTCCATAACCCTACTTCCATTTTTAGGGAAACTCTTAGAGTGACTAATCGTTCCGCGCTTGCTACCGAATGGACCTAAATTTCATATTAATCAATTTGGTTTCACTATTGGTAAATCCACAGTCGACACGGCTCTCTCTGTCCGTAAAATTGTTAACTTATCGGAACATAAATACGTGGTTGGAATCTTTCTCGACATATCTGGCGCTTTTGATAACGCATGGTGGCCGATGCTACTACTTAAATTGAAAACCCATGGTTGCTACAAAAATATCTTTAATCTGATTCCTTCGTATTTTCTAAACGGCTCCGCGAAACTCAAACTTGGACATCATTCCACTTCTAAGTCTCTAACCATGGGATGTCTTCGGGGCTCAGTTATCGGTCCATATGTATGGAATTTTGGCTACGATGATTTCCTCGCGCTTCCGCTCCCATGCGGCTGTTCATTAACCGGTTACGCGGACGATGGCTTACTGCTCATTGAGGCAAGCACTCGGGCTGGACTCGAGAACTTGGCTGAAACATGTCTACGTTTAATATATCAGGCTCGAAACCGTCTGACCTTTGCACCGCATAAAACCTTTCAACTTATTTTAAAAGGAAACCTAAAATCCTGGCATAGTATTACACGAGCGCCTACGGATAATTTCAGTAGACTTAATAAAGTCATTCTCTTTCATTTGAAGCTCATCTTTAATATTTTGGCGGTATAGCGCGATCAGAAAAGCGCCATCATCCATTGAAGATGGTACATCCTTAACTAATACTCGAGGGCGTCTACCTTTTGGTTTTTCTAGTCGTAAACCAGCGGCCTTAAATGCGTCCACGGATTCCATTTTTTTAAGCTGATGTTCACTAGCGACACGTAGAACAACACCTGACTTCGCGGTTTTTTCACGCCTTCAATTTGAAAACCGTCATCACAGGGCTTAATTGCTTCCATAAGTGCTTGTTTTGTCGCGGACGAAGTGCTATAATCAGCTGATCGAGCTGCGGTTGGTTAAGCCACCACACACGGCAATGGTGGACGGGATTCCATAATTGCTGGAGCTACTTTTGGAAAACGTAGTTTCAACGAGTCCGCATACGAAATTTTACAATTGTTATTATGATGGATAGGATTGGGATTGACACAGTTATTCGACTTGATTTTTTCTAATTCGCATTCCGTATTGGCTAACTTCGTTTCGTTGCATGATGATTTTATGGCCAGCATAGAAACGATGGCCGTGACACGCTGCGTCATATCCATAATGGCAGATTTATTTGCAACGTTAATGCGAGAGCCCTGAGCATTGACTAAGTCGTTAATTTTTGACAGGTAGGCTGACGCCTCGGAAACGAAGTCGCAGTAATCGGTATTGCTCACATTACTGATATTTAAAATCGGCGAGGATTTTTCCACGGTCAAAACGGGTTCATCAAACTTTCGAAGTTTGATGAACCCGTTTTGACCTATCATCGGGCGAAATGTATGATGGAGACATTTCGCTGAACAAGCGTTTCGAATTAGCGGAAGTCGCCACCTTTGGGTTTTTGTATTTCGACGAAATATATCTCCGCCAAAATTTAGAGGGTCATCATTTGTTGACATCATGAATTACGTTATAACAACACGTATGAATTAAAAAAATCAAAAGAACTAAACAAATAGACAACCATCGATTAAGTTATTTCGCGTTACCCACAAACAAGAAAAATAAATGCACTTACCGAAGGCTGGAGAAATTGACTAATTACCAGTAAATAAATACACAGACACTTTGAAAAACTTAGAAAACACGCACTTACTACACTATAGCACCGCTAGGAACAATTCACAAGCCTTAAAATAAACACACAACGCGAATTCCGAATTTACAATACGGAGCGATATAGTAAACACCGCAGTGCGCGCGAGTGGGGAGGGGAGTTGAGGGTTCCAACTTATGGACTGGCATTAATCGACGACATGGTTAGCGCAGTTGTTGAGCGATTGGCTACTGCGCTGCGTGTTGCGGGTTCGTTTGCCGAACGAAACAAATAGCCCAGTGGAAATTAACATTGAATTCGCAAAGTTGGATGTAGTTCTGATTTTTTGGTATGTTATTTGGGCCAGTTAGAATAGTGAGAATCCAAATTTGCAACTTCAAAAAACGTGTGCTCGCTGCGCACCACGCGATAAACTGCAGAATTTCGGGACGTTTTTCACTTTTTGCTCTAAAATTCAAAAACTATGCATTTCCGACCAATAAACATTCCGTAATCATATAAAGACACTTAAATTTGAAACAATGTAAGCCCAACCGCAGTTCTTTGAACCATGTAGGGACTAAGATATAGCCCTTCAAAGTTGGTTAATTTTTCTCGCAAATTGTCAATTTTAAGTTTTGCTCCCGTCCGCAGCAAAGTCGCTCGTCCTATGAGAAAAAACTTCTACTTCATTAAATTTACCTTTTATGTAAGCGCATAACGAAGTAGGTATGTGAGACTAATAGTTCACTCACAATCTCGAAAAAACGAAAAAAAGGTGTATTAGCCCAGTGGAAATTAACAAAATCGCAAAGCACGATGTACTACGTCCAACTTTGAGAATTTAGCCTTTTTTAGCGTCGATTTCTACTGGGCTAAAATTTTTATATGGCCTACAAATAGTTGTTCCGGGTCAGGCTATTTGTGTATGTGAAAGCACCCACGATACGGGAGAACATCCTAGTGTGGGGCAACGTTTGAAAACAATGTCTAGCCGTTTCCCATCTACATAATGTTGTCAGCTTCCAGTGTAATCGAAGACAGCTGAGTACCAGTGTTTGGCTTCCAGTGTAATCGAAGGCAGCTGAATACCAGTATTTTACGTGAAGCGACTGCTTATCTGACCTCACAGCCCAGTAACGGGGTCACATGGTACTATTTGGCGAAACTGGTGTCAAAGATGTTAACTTGCATATTTACAAGTTGTTAAATATTAGCCCTGGTTTTACTAGATTTTTAACAGACTTCCTTCAAAAAGGAGGAGGTTATATATGTTCATTTGTATGTATGTTCACCGATTTGTTCGCCAGTTGAGGACCGATTTTCAAAATTCTTCTTTTTTTACAGTTTGGTCTCAACTAAATTTTTGTATCGACTGTTCAACGGTTTTGACTCTTACAGCAATCGTAGTGTAACTTCAATGTATTAAATAGGTACCTTACTTATATTTAATCATAACTGCTACACCCCATTATATACAACTTTAGCAGAACTGAAGAAATATGTGTGTGTGTGTATGGGTGTGGTCCATTTACTTGACTTTCAACATTCACAAGTGGTAAAGCCACTTGAAAGAATCTTGAATCACACCTAGACTTACTTTGATGTTATTTTAGGTACCTACTATGACCTAGTTAATGACGTATTAAATTGGACACAAACAAACACTGACGCAAGTATTTACGTCTTCCTATCCACTACTTGCGCATTTTGTGACTAAAACTGTTGTTTTCACTTCAGGTTCAGAACAAAATCAATACAAGTATTTATAAAAAGAAAGTCCTGACTGACTTATAGGCTGACTCATAGATACCCAGCTGAAACCAGTTTTTAGGGTTCCGAAAAAAAACGGAACCCTTATAGGATCACTCGGGTGTCTGTCTGTCCGTCTGTCACAGCCAGTTTTCTCCAGATCCACTGGACCGATTCTGTTGAAATTTGGTTCACATATGGACTTCTGTGACCCAAACACGGATATGTAACGTAAATTATTAAATTTTTAGTATGGGAGAAAATTAAAAAAAAAGTTTTTAAACATTATCGTGTGATATATCAAATGAAAGGACTTACTGTGAGGGTTTTAAATATATTTTTTTCATAATTTTAAAATAAATGGTTTTGAAGTTATTCAAGAAATTAGACGAAAAATGACCATACCCCCTTATCTCCGAAACTACTGTCAAAATTTTTGAAAAAATGGAGATAATAATTCTTTACCTAAAGATTACAGGAAAACCTATAGGAATTCTGTAGTGTTAAAATAACATGTTAAAAAAATTAATTCGTTCGGAACCCTTTGCACGCGAGTCCGACTCGCACTTGGCCAGTTTTTTGTAATGATTTCCCATCATCAAATAACGTCTTCCGCTCTGGGCGGAGACGAAGGGAGTGCAGACTATTACTGACTAAAACCCCTTCCGTGTCCCTCCTGAAGCCCTTTGCGTTCCAGGGCCGCGGTGACTCTTTCGAACAAATTCTGCAACCCTGGTAAGCACTGACCCTAGAGGACCCCGTCTATTATTTATTTATTTATATTAAATAGAACGGCCGAAGCCAATTACACTATTTAACCCAGTCATGCATTCTTCTCACAAATAATCAAACATTCTGATAGTATCATCTTACATTCATCCGCAAACATATCAAGATTTGTGTTTGAGTCCAGGAGAGCGTTAATAGCGGCTACTGTCCGAGGAATAGGTGACTTGGAGTGTGCAATAGTACGGCTACTTGGAACAGCCAGTAACCGGTGTTTTCTGCCACGACAGTAATTGTCTGGGACAAAAAGATTGCAGACTTCATTGTGCAGATCAGGATCATCGATAATCCCTCTAATAATTTTAAATATTACAGTCATCTGATCGCGCGACCGTCTTACTTCTAGAGAGTTGAAACTTAAGCAACCTAACAGAAATTTAGTGGGATACATGAGGGGATAAAACCCGTACATGTGCTCGTAAAGGTATCTGAGGAATGCTTTGTGTACTTTCTCTGAAGCCAACGCATATTGCTTCTCAAAAGGATTCCATACGCATGCACTAGACTCAAGTTAGCTACGGACCAATGCCCCAAAGACATCTCTTTGAGGCAGCCGGAACCCTTGGACTTAGAAAGCTGATTCGAAGACTATATAGATAGAATGTTCACGAATAGTCTCACGGGGATATGAATGATACAGGAAGACTGGTAGTTGAATGCGATCCTTGAAATGGATTGTACCTATTAGAGCTAATTTGCAACGATTTTGAGCCGATGACTTGGAGTTCAAATTAAGTGGTTTTTAGGATTTGGTACCTACAGGGTACCCGTAACCGTTTATTTAAGCCTCCGCGATCCGTCCGTCCGTACGTCTGTCAGCCAGCTGTATCTTTATAACCGCAATAGGTAGACAGTTGAAATTTTCACAGAGTGTGTATTTCTATTAAATTAAATTAACGTTTATTTCGACCAACAAAGGATCATATTAGGACACACATTACATAAATAAAATAAAATAATAACAAAAAAACACATATGATATAAAAATAAATTAAAATTAAAAACCAGACCTGACATGTGACTGCACACAATGCCATAGTATTGGGCAGTCAGCTCGGCCAGCCACAACGCTCAGAATGCTGTTGCTACTCCCGCGGATACGACTTAGCAGGGATGCGGCTCTCTGTCGGAGGATACAGTGCCACGGCAGCCGCATCAACATCCTAAAAGCGTTGTTATACTGCACGCGTAGTGCGTTGACTGTCTTCTGCGTGTTTTTGACCATAGACTGCACGTGTAAAAAAATTGGCAAAACGCCCGGAACAAGGTTACTTTTACGGCCCTGGAACAAAGCGCAAATCTACGAACCAGCATATTGCAGCGGACAGTCAACGCCCGACGCTCCCTCTCAATATCCTCGTGGTCAGAGAGGTCGCCATAACAACAAAAATAAAAATTAAAGGGGGCTACCATTCAAAAAAACGTGTTTTTTTCGGGTTTATAGTACGGAACCCTTCACGCGGCTGACTCGTACTTGGCCGGTTTTTTTGAGATGTCAACCCCGAAACAAGAAATAAATGTGTATTAATAAGTACCATCGAAATATTAACTTATCGGCTATCTTGCAGTTTTTCAGTGCAACACGTGCGAACAGTGGGCACTATTGAACTATTTTAGAAAGCTTATCAAACAAGAAAATCTCTCCTATAATTTATAAGTCAAGTACAAATGGAACGAATATTATTGCAGTCAAACTCAAATACCGCATTAGGAACACTATACTTCGTTCCAAAACACAAATCGTAGACGTAGGCAATACACACGACAATCTAAAATGGAACTGGACAGGCCACATCTGCCGCATGTCGCAACAGTATTAACTTTATTTAATTACTTATGTACCTACTAGTTTGTTGTTTTTATTTTATTAATGGTTCCAATGTTTGTAAACATGTGAGTAATATGTACTTATTTAGAAAGTGAATAAGTTTACCTCTGCTGGGAATACTTTGTTCCTATGAGTAGTATATTTCATAGGTGCATAGTCGTCGCATATATTTAACTAGGTGACCCGCGCAACTTCGTTTGCGTCACAATTTTCATCACTGCTCCGCTCCTATTGGTCTTAGCGTGATGATATAGCCTTCCTGGATAAATGGGCTATCTAACACTAAAATAATTTTTCAAATCGGACCAGTAGTTCCTGAGATTAGCGCGATCAAGCAAACAAACTAACAAACAAACTCTTCAGCTTTATATATTTGTATGTATAGAGTATAGATTAATGTTGTACATCAAATATTGTAAACCATTAATTGAAAAGAGTAACTATGGAGTTTCTTGTCCGTTCTTCTCCATAAGAATCTACCATTCCGAATTGACAGTAGAGTCACTTTGTTATTTTTAAATATAATTTTAAATGTAATGATGACGTTCAAAAGTGCCGTTTAATGGCCTAATTGAAATAAACGTTTTGACTTTGACTTTGAACAGAACTGGGCAAAAGTAACTACCGATTGGATTCCGAGCAACAGGAACCGGCGACGCGGTAGGTCCAGGAGGAGATGGTGGGACGAGGTAGACTCCTACCTAAAAGATTGCCCAAATGTCGCAACGGACAGAGAAAAGTGGAAGGGTGGAAGGGAGGGAGGCCTTTGCCCTGCATTCAACAGGTTCATAAAAATGTAAAAAAGTGCAATTTATTTCGACGCTTAATTTAGTTAGTAGGAACAGGAATTTATTCGTTCATGAGCTATCTATTTTTTGGTCCGGCTGTCATTTGTAGATCTTTGAGAGTCGTTACGGATTGTTAGAAGCTAGTAAATCTGACTCCAGTCTTGCCATGAAGTACCGTGTTACCCAGTTAATGGGTTGTGGAGGTCTGGTAGGCAGCTGCTCCATGTAAAATACTGGTATTCAGCTAAATCCGGCTTGACTGGAAGCCGACCCCAATGTAGTTGGGAAAAGGCTAGGCAGATGATGATGAGCTATCAGAAAAGTAACAGTATAATATCCAAAACGTAGTAGATTTCTCACAATTCGTAGTTTTTGGTCGTGAGGTAGACAAAATACAAAACTTCGTGAAAACTTTGATTCCTTTTATTTTTATTATTTAACAACACGTTATTATAATTGTTGTTACCATGGCAAATATAAGCCGATTCTATTTTCGCATTATTGATATTTTTTGTCATAAAAGCGGACGCAACTGATTACATAATTTTCCTTAACATTAGTTCCTATCGGAAGGTAGGTTACGTAACGTCTTATCTCAAAGTGACGTGCCTGTGTTATCAGTTTTATGACGTTTTCTACTAGAATAGGGAAAAAGTAGTATTAGTAGTGGTTAACAAATGGTAGGTCACACTTAAAAGTAACGGATTCTGCACGCATCACGTGCAAATCAGCAGTGCAATTCTGTAAACATAGGTGATGTGAACGTGAAGCAAGCTGTCAATGACATACAGACAAGATAAAATGACAGTTCACTTCATCCTCACTCCGTCGACAACTCCACACCAATGACGTTTTGCACTATTTTCATTATCAGTATATTTCTCAGCTGGCATCCCTCTTCTGTTGTCAGATCCAGGTATAGCAGGAACCTAAGTTTACACTTCACAACTAAAATCACAAAATTTTTCTTTGTATCAAAGTTTTTGTCGAAGTGTTAAAAGTGTTTTGAACTATACAAAAAGCTTCGTAAGCATTTTCAAAGTTATGTTCCGACAAATCTTACGTATTGCACAATATTGTGATTTTGTATTATTACCGCATTTTAAGGAAATTGATGTTGCGATGACTCAAATTCTTTTGTAGTACCTATAATACGAGTAGTAACGTTATGGCAGTTAGGTTTTATATAACGTTATATCTACTTGGTTAAGTTAAATATTGTTTTTTTTTATGAAGGCAACATTGTGATAAAGAAAAACCGGCCATGTGCGATTCAGACTCTCACATGTACCATAAACCGAAAAAAATACGTTACATGTATGGGAGCCCCTTTAATTATTAATTAAGTAAATAAGTTTATTTATAGGGGAAATAATATTATAAATAACTAGCTTCTGCCAGCGGCTTCGCCCGCGTGGTCCCTAGGGAACATACTCCTGGCATAAAAAGTAGCCTATGTCCTTTCTCAGGCTCTAGACTATCTGTGTACCAAATTTCATTTAAATCGGTTCAGTAGTTTTGGCTTGAAAGCGCGACAGACAGACGGATAGACAGACAGACAGTTACTTTCGCATTTATAATATTAGTAAGGAAGTAAGGATAGTAAGGATGTACAGAATTCTTAATCTAGTAGAAATGTGTATGTATAAATGTACAAACTGAGTAAAAAGGAGGATGGCAGGATGGAAGGAACTCATAGGGCATCGAAAAATTCGTCCACATCGTTGTCAATGGAAAAAGTGTCCAGAACACTGGCATTGCTATTTTTAATTTACATTATTTTATTTTTTTCATTTGTTGTTATAGCAGCAATAGATATACACTCTGAAAATTTCAACTGTCTCCGTCCTATAAAGGTTTTTGAGATACAACCCGCTGACCGACGGACGGACAGACGGACGGACGGACGGACAGCGGAGGGT
Organism: Lacanobia wlatinum; assembly: GCA_947578705.1. Lineage (NCBI taxonomy): Eukaryota > Metazoa > Arthropoda > Insecta > Lepidoptera > Noctuidae > Lacanobia > Lacanobia wlatinum. The sequence continues at coordinate 17,374,328 of OX388046.1, read as the reverse complement.
TTAGTTATAGGGCTGTTGGTTACCCTTCGGAAACGGAACCTAGCCCGTTGTATTATCTAGCAGTGATTGGTTAAATGAGTTTTCAACAGCCATTCACATCACTTCACTTTAGTTTGTGACGGTTCGTTTTTTTTTTCAGGAAGCTCGGTTTTGGCTGCGTTTATACCAAAGATGTGCGAAGATGCGTAGTGAGGGATATGTTTGTTAAGAACCAGTAGAATCGCTTCATTAACCTAGCCTCGCTCAGCGCAAGCGATCGGCTATCTCTGGTGGGAATACACTTCAGTCACTAATCCAGGGCTTTAAAAGGCAAATAATGTAGAGGTATGTACCATACACGAATTGATTTTATTTTATTTTATATATTAAGGGATAATAAACAACTACAACATATCTATACTAATATATAAAGCTGAAGAGTTTGTTTGTTTGTTTGCTTGAACGCGCTAATCTCAGGAACTACTGGTCTGATTTGCAAAATTCTTTCAGTGTTAGATAGCCCATTTATCGAGGAAGGCTTTATATCATCACGCTAAGTTTAAAAGGAGCGGAGCAGTAATGAAAATTGTGATGCATACGAAGTTGCGCGGGTCATATATAATACACAAGATTAACAAAATTTTAAGTGGTAATGTTGCAGTCCACTGCAACAGTGGTTGCCACTAGGCGACCATTACCAAAATTAACAAATATTTTGAACTAAATAAACAAGTTACTAAAAAGCCAGAACTACAACTAAACTTAGGTCATTTTTTTACTATATTTAGGCATACGTTTGACCACAATCTCACCTGATGGTAAGCGATGATGCGGTCGAAGATGGAGCACGTTTGCCTAGAAGCAACCTATTCATTCTTGTCTTAAAGACTCCCAGGTTGTAGCTATCTGGAAACACAGACTCTGGCAAGGAATTCCACTCCTTAGCTGTACGCACTATGAATGTATTCCCAAAACGTTTTGTGCGTGTGGGTGGGATGTCCACCATGTACCGGTGGCGCATCGCCGTTTGTCTTGTGGTCCGATGATGGAACGGGCTTGGCGGAATTAAATCATGCAATTCCGTCGCACACTCCCCAAAGTGCAAACGATAGAAAACCGACAGGCCAGCAACTCGGCGTCGATGCTCATATATTATATGGGCATGCGAAAATAGCACCAATTTTACTTTTGTTACAGGAAAGGTCCATATTTGGTTGTGCGATGAACAGAGAAATCTCAGTGACTCACGTGGTGCGGAGATTTCATGCAATTCCATTGGTTAAAATTTCTCCGTTTCTCCGGTCCGCTACCTCGCTTCGCGTCAATGGACAGGCAGGAAATACCCTAGAGGTATATATGATACACGCTTAGGTAATAACTAATAACAATACCGAGGTAAAAAATAATATGGGCAAGCAAAAATAGCAACACTTTTACTTTTATTAGGTCCATATTTGGTTGTACGATGAACAGAGGAAATAGTGGTTACTGTGGATTTTTTTATGGAAAAATCGACGTCAATGCTGCAGTACAATTCTGTAAACCTTTCCTCGTGTGCGCTTGGGTGATGTGAACATGAAGTGAGCTTAGCACGAATATTTTTGACGTTTGGTAACGTTACGTAAAATTTTACTACACCTAAAAACTCGTTTGGAGCATAATGTTTATTTAAATTAGATACCATATTCATATTTTTATCAACATACTATAGGGTTGTATTATTTTATACTCAAAATTCACTTACGTTTACGTTACTATATGTCAAAATATTCGTGCTAGGTCCTCAGTTCACTTCATGCTCCCATCTCACATCTTCTGGGGGGCTACTCTCTAACGAAATCCGTAGTTTCGGGCTTAGTTGCGGGCGGGCATTTGCTACTCCGTATCACCTAACCACTGAGAACTATTGATAACACGATTTGACAGTTACTGTGAAATCGTGTTGTCATTCATTCTCAGTTCGGGTTCGGGACTAATCGTAAGTCTGTAGGTGATACGGAGTAGAATACGCCCGCCCGCAACTAAGCCCGAAACTACGGATTTCGTTAGAGAGTAGCACCCCTGAACAGAAAAGGTGAGATGTCGACAGAATAGAGCGGCTGTTAGTGATGAGGCTTTCGTATAAGCTGTGTATTAGTATAACATATTGCTTGTTAGTATTTACTATGAAAGCCATATAGTACACATGGTACCTACTTACGTATCTGTTCACATTTTATAAATCCTCGTAACAGATCCACTCATGTGAGGTCGTTCCGCGAAACCTGTGAAACACCCAGAAGGCTCCTGTGCGTTTGGGCGGAGCTAGGCTGGCTAGCTAAAATTCAATTTAATGTGATAGAATTTAATTTGATTTTTGATTTCATTACATGTTTTGTGGATTGGGAAAGCAGAAGATGTTGTGAGTGTTGACTGATTTCTCTGGGTTTATAATAGCCTGAAATAAACGAATTTTATTTTTATTTTTTTTTTAGCTAAGACACCTACGCACACCGGACCTAATGGGAGTATAAGTGCGGATTACGGACTCTCTACTCTATCCGTTGCGGGGTAGACTAATCTTCAGGTTGGTTCTCCCATGGCCAACTTTATGTAGCTCTATCGCGTGTTAACAACCCTAACAACTTTCTTCAACATCGTGTACCTATAGAGAAACGTTTCATTAAAACGTTTCTCATCCCGAAAAAATAGTAGAGCTGGTCGGCCGTATTGAACAAAACAGGTGAAACAAAACAGGTGATACACAACAGGTGGTGCAAGCAATGCTAGATATTGACTGTTCGTATATCTTAACTTAGATATCTTACCTAGCGACATCATTTACTTTCCGACATACACGCGCACGAAGTCGCGGGCTACACACTTAACAAGATTTTTGTAACACATCACATGGTTTAAAAGAGTGTCCGTGGAGTTTCTTGCACGTTCTTGTCCATAGAGATCTACGCTTTGGAACGTGCAAATAGCTTCATGTTTTTGACTGACCGACTTTGACAATTCAAAAGTGCCTGTAAATGGTTTATTTGAAATATACGATTTGATTTGATTTGATTTGAAATTTACAGCTAGTCTGTTTATATTTTATTAGTTTTGGATGGATTCAATGTAAACGGGGCTAAACCTATGAAGTGCTAAAGAGAAATTCGTAGGAACATGTCTTACGAATTTCTCTTTAGCACTTCAATAGCTCGCAATACAGCAGAGCGAGAGAGAAACATGTCGAAGTGACAACTTACGCGAAGTGAGCGACAAGTGAGCTGTCAAACTATAAAAATAAGATGGAATGACAGTTCACTTCACCTAAGTGTACACGGAACCAAGGTTACCAACATAGCCCGAAAGATCGCCAAACTAAAGTTGCAGTACAGGACACAATGCTCGCAGAACAGATGGTCGATGGGGCCGAAATGTTCTGGAGTGGCGACCGCGTACCAGAAGACGTAGCGTTGGAAGGCTGCCCACAAAGTGGACTGATGACCTGGTGAGGATCGCGGGTAGCCGATGGATGCGAGACGCACAGGACCGGTCGTTATGGCGACACTTGGGGGAGGTCCATGTCCAGCATTGAACGTCATTCGGCTGAGATAATGATGATGATGAAGTGTACACGGTGATTCAGAACAGAGTAGTGTACTGGAAGATGCAGCGTTAGAAGACTATGCAGATCGTCGTCATCCACAGTTGACAAAAGTCACCCATTCCAAGCGATCGAAGAACTTTATTCCGACGGTGAATTATTCACCTTTGTACCTACCAGTGATTCAGATACTACAGTAAGTGTGGAATGTCCCTTCTTTAAACTGAATGACGTTGATCGAACAGTCCCTACATGACCTAATTTTGTAAATGACGTAAATGGCTAAACTTTAACTGTCTAACTCAGGTCTAGGGCCCTGACTTCGGAGAAGTATTGTTTAGTTTTTCCCTTATTCCCATATCATCGAGCCTTCGGATTTTAGGTACCTAGGTAAAATAGGTTCCCTACTCCTTAATAAGATACTAGCGTGACTAACGTACGCATGTATAAGAAACGCAAGTAACAATTTGACTTTCGTGGATTTTTTTTGTTGTTGTAGTTGTTTTTCAAGTGTACGTGTAGGTAACCTAAACAGACTGACCTAACTCTGACGTACTAACTGTTAATAAATTACCAGGTACTTGTTTTTGGCACTACTTCATATTTATTTAGGTACCATTCGGCATAATTATACAAACTTTTCCATATCCTAATACTTTCATTGAAATTTGGTTAGTAAAATTATTGCCAACGATTTTTAGGATTCCGTGCCTAAAGGATAACCAGGTAACCAACTGAACCCTATTACTAAGCTTCCACTGTCCGTCCGTCCGTCTGTTTATCAGTGGGCTGTATCTCAAGAACCGTAATAGGAAGGCCGTTTGATCTTAGACAGAGCAAACTCTGTGACTCTGTCCGTCTACCTATTACGGTTATTTGTTGTTATAGCGGCAATAGTTATATACATATTTTTATTGCCGCTATAACAACAAAAAATAAAAATTAGTTAAAAGAGCCCCCTTTAATTTTCAATTTACTGACTGATCTGGGAAACTTTTTAAACGCCGTGTTCAGGTAAAATACATAGGTTCCCTACCCCTAATTTGGATACTAGCGTGACTAACGTACGCATGTATACGAAACGCAAGTAACAATTTGACTTTCGTGGATTTTTTTTTGTTGTTGTAGTTGTTTTCCAAGTGTAAGTGTAGGTAACCTAAACAGACTGACCTAACTCTGACGTACTAACTGTTAATAAATTACCTGGTACTTGTTTTTGGCACTACTACCTATTTATTTAAGTACCTACATTATTTTGTATTTGGCAAAATTATACTAACCTTTCCATATCCTAATACTTTCATTTAGATTTGGTTAGAAAAATTATTACCAACGATTTTAGGATTCCGTGGATAAAGGGTAACCAACTGAACCTTGTTACTAAGCTTCCACTGTCCGTCCATCTGTTTGTCAGCGGACTGTATCTCAAGAACCGTAATAGGTAGACAGTTGAAACTATGACAGAGCACACTTTGTGACTCTGTCCGTCTACCTATTACGGTTATTTGTTGTTATAGCGGCAATAGTTATACACATATTTTATTGCCGCTATAACAACAAAACTGGCCAAGTGCGAGTCGGACTCGCGAGCAAAGGGTTCCGAACGAATTATTTTTTTAACATGTTATTTTAACACTACAGACTTCTAAAAGGTTTTCCTGTAATCTTTAGGTAAAGATCTATTATTTTCATTTCTTTAAAATTTTTAGGCTCAGTAGTTTCGGAGATAAGGGGGGGAGAATGGTCATTTTTCGTCTTATTTCTAAAATGACTTCAAAACCATTTATTTTAAAATTATGAAAAAAATATAATTAAAACCCTCACCCTTTTATTTGATATGTCACATGATATTGTTCAAAAAACTTTTTTTTTAATTTTCTAGCTTGACCCCCAAAAGTGACCCCCTGACTACAAATTTAATAATATACGAAACGAGTCCGTATTTGGGTCATAGAAGTCCATATGTGACAGACAGACAGACAGACAGACACCCGAGTGATCCTATAAGGGTTCCTTTTTTTGAACCTTAAAAAGTAAAAAATATTAATAAGAAATTATAGAGGGCTCCCATACAAGAAACGTGTTTTATTTCGGTTCATGGTACGGAATTCTTCGTGTAAGAGTCTGATTCGCACTTGGCCGGTTTTATAGTCCGAAGATAAAACAGGCTTGGTGGAATTAAATTGTGCTATACTCCTCCAAATGAAATTGATAGGCAAATTGGTAGAAATATCAACAGGCAACTCGGCGTCGACGATCAAGGATTTCAGTTGGCTGGTTGGTTGGGTTGATTAGGCATGAAGCCAACACCAACATAGTCTGTTCAAAAAAGGCTATGGTAGGCGTCAGATTAATTTGCAATAAACGACCGTATCTTTTTTACGTTAATTTTGAAGTTTGATTTTTTCACAGCTGCAAGGGGTTGAATATATGGTTTTTTTAAATTCACGCAATCCCGAACTCGATAACTTCACGCAATCCTGAGATAAACAGTCTTGACAGACAGACGGACGGACAACTAATAATATATATACTAATAAACTTTTAATAAAACTAAAAAATACTCATTACGAAGTAAATCTACACGTCTAAACTAATATTATAAAGAGGAAAGATTGGTTTGTTTGTTTGTTTGAAATGAATAGGCTCCGAAACTACTGGACCGATTTGAATAATTCTTTCAGCAATGGATAGCTGCATTATTAGGGAGTAACATAGGCTATACTTTATCCCCGTACTCCCACGGGAACGGGAACTACGCGGGTGAAACCGCGTGACGTCCACTAGTTTACATCTAGAGTATTTAAAAATTAAATTACAACTGTTTAATTGAAAACATTTCTGCTTATTATCCCTTAAATTTACACAATTGCACATAAGGTTTTAAAGTAGTACTTATCTAAAGTACTTCTTTAAAATCTTATTTTCCTAGACAGTGATCGTCCGGTTGTACCGGTACTAATAATTCGTGCAATTGTTGATCAAAAATAATATCAGCTTTGTTTTTGTAAACTGTACTTTTCTTTCTTTTTTCTTGTGGTCCAAAAATAATATAGGTGGAGTCCGGGACCGCGAACCCAGTCCTGAAATCCCTTCAACCCCCGACTTGTACTTGGCCAGTTTTTAATATTTTTAACCGACTTCCAAAAAAGGAGGAGGTTCAATTCGGTCGACATTTTTTTTTTATGTATGTACACCGATTACTCCGAGGTTTCTGATCCGATTTCAGTGATTCTTTTTCAGTTTGATGAGGTATACTTGCCATTTGGTCTTGTAAAAATTTGATTCAGTTTGGTTCAGTAGTTTTTATGTTATGAGCGTTTTTGCTTATTTCAATTTCTGCGTAGACAAAGATGTCGTCCAAGTATCACCAATTAAAAATGAAAAATAAAAAACTTTGTACAAAAAAATATAACCGACTTCCTAACCTTAATTTCGGAAGTCGGTGTTAAAAAACAAAACCAAAAACACCGACTTCCTAAATTAAGGTTATTTTATACTTTGTAGTGTTTTGTTTGGAAGTCGGTTATATTTTTTTTTCCATTTTGATTTACCATCCAAAAACCAATAAAAAGGGGTCGAGTGTGGTGCCTTCCACTGCCGTCACTCCGACGTTTTCATATTATTGTGGTTTTGGCATATTTTCCCTATACACGCCGCAGGAATATAAGCGGGTTCAAAACGCCGAGGCGGACCATTCCTAGAGGTAAAACTGACTGAACACAACGTTATGAGAATTACAATTTATTAAAAAAAATATTAAATCTCTGGAGATTCCAAACTCATCTATGCTTCGTTTATTATTACTGTTATCATGTGCTGTAGGCGTTTTGGCTTTTAAACTGAGAAAGGGTAAGATTTTTTTATTATTTTTTAAACTTTTTTTAGTGTTTTGTTCCTTAGCGATTTGAGATTGTGTTTCAAATATTTTACTTTTCTTTAATATGTTTTTATCACATCAAGAATATTTTAATTATCCTTGATCTATATTTTTTTTTTTGCTACACGAAAATTGTTTTAATTTATTTTTTGTTTTAAAAATCTAAAATTTTCAAGTGTATCTTCTATCTAATTGAAGCTTCATTTGTTATAATTTATTTTAATATTTTATTTCCAATTTCCAGGCCCAACCTGTGGCTTAGAAGCTAGTTCTAACTTGATCCATCACAACCCGTGGCTGGTGTACGTAGAATATTGGCGAGGAGACCACCGGACCGACATCAGATGTGCTGCGTCTCTGGTAGATAGCAGGCATCTCATCACTGCCGCCCATTGCATCAGGACACCTAAGTTTACCAGGTAATTCCTTGATCTCATTAGCTCCCTTTCGCTCTTGCTAAACTCTTTCATTCTTGAAGGTGCCGCATATCTACATCTTGCAAAAAATACCACATATCAATGGCACCTGATCAGGAATTGACCTGAACACTGCATAAGTGTCGTTGTGCAAGTGTTAACAATCATTTTGATAAATTAATTGGTCCTTACTCCTTTTCTGGTCTTTAAAACTCATGTTTTCTGTCTCCCATGTCCAAATCTGGTCCTAACAGGTGCGAACGGGTTTGGGAAAATCCTGGGGAAAAAGTAATGATGACAGTTGAAATAAAATAATTAAGCGGTAACACACGGTAAAAACTCGATACTTTCCGGGAAACATAGTTTCCGATTAACCGTGAATGGAATTTTTAAGATTAATATTTTAAAAATTAAACCTTGATTTTTAGTGTAAAATTTTTCATAAATTAAAATGCTTAGAAATTTAAGATTTCTTTGAGATCAATTCAAAATAAAACGAAATTCTAGCGTTGATTGAATCATCTTTCGTTGTATTTAATTCTTTCAATAATTTCATCACTATTTCTTATTATGTTCAGTTCTTTAACTAACACCCTTAGGGTTATTAACCTATATTCACTCTGAGTCGTCTTCAAACCCAACGTCATCAAGTACCACCGATATTAAAATTACATCACTAGGAATTCCCTCATTATAAAATGTATGTAAATATAGCATCGTTATTGAATCATGTGGTTAACTCTTATTCAATACGTGTTATTAATAAAGCTATCTAGGTTTTGGGAATTCCGTGTTAGTGCAGTGTTTTATATTGAAATATATATTTTTAGCGTTATTTCAAAAAACGTGTTTGTGGTTAATTATAAGAATTTAAACTACAGTTTATGTAAAGATTACAAAAATTACTTTGACTTAACAAAAAAAATAATATTTTATATTATTCAAAAACATTTTGCATTCTCAAAAAATATTTTGTATTATCAAAAAATATTTTGTATAATCAAATAATATGTTGAATTTTGGTTTGAAATCCGCCTCTTGATTCTCGAAACCTATTTTTTTCTTTCTTCTAATTTTGTGATAACTTCTTGAGAAAAAAAAAATATTGTGCCAGTTTTAAAAATTCGCCTAGATTATTAACGAAATCTTTCTTCTTTCCAGGTTAGTGGCACGTCTCGGAGAATATGACTTGGCAAGTCGAGAAGATTGCGTCGGTGGGGTGTGTTCTGATCCTATTGTCAGGGTAGACGTTGAAGAGATTGTCGTCCATCCTGACTACGATGGAAAGAGTCACGACATCGCTGTGCTCAGGCTGGCGGAAGATGTTCCATATACGGGTAAGAATTGTCTTTGATTTCTAGACAAGACTAAAGCTAGTGTCAGTTGATGAGCTGTGGAGGTCAGATACTCGTAATTAGTCGCTCCAAGAAAAATACTGGTGTCTTCGAAAAAGAAAAAACTCTTGATCTGTCAAAGGACCAGCTTTTTCTCTTGAATTCTTGAGATAAAAAAAAACAGATTGCTTTATGCCACTTTTATTTTTTCCACAGACTTCATCCGACCAATCTGCTTACCATCCGGGGAACTCCAAAAAGACACAGTTTTCGCGGCCACGGGATGGGGCGAAATTCCCCTGAAAAGATACTACAGCAGCACTAAGAAAATCATCCCGCTACCAATATGGGGAAAAGCTGAATGCGAGGCGGCATACAAATTCTTCAAAATTCCTGACAATGCTATCTGTGCTGGGGGTGAAGAGGGCATTGACACCTGCAGGGGTGATTCTGGTGGTCCTTTAGTGTGGTTTAAGAACAGGGCTGAGCTGTGGGGTGTAACTAGTGCGGGGAACAGCCACTGCGGAACGAAAAACTCCCCCGGACTTTATACCAATGTTGCTGATCATCTGCAGTGGGTCGAAGATACTCTTGCTGGAAACTATGAGAAGCCTGAATACGATGAGTTTGATATTCTGTAAATTATTTATGATTATGGCTCGACTTTGCCCACTTATTTCTCACGCAAGTAGATGACATTGTTGCCATGCAGGTTGGCAACGCAGGCAACCCCCGAAGGCAAAAATGTCATCTACCAATCTCGCCGTCAGACGACGAACAATTTACCTTCCAATATTTGCACGCTAATTGATAACTGTGTTCCCAAATATAAAAAGAAAACAGATCTTTAAAAAAAACAAAAAGTCAAACAAAAAAAAAATTGTAGTTTTAGGGGTAAAAAAAAACAATAAAGCTTTAATAAAAGAAAAAAGTGATAAAACATAAAATGAAACCAAAAAGACTAAGTATGGTGTAAACAAAAAAAAAACAAAAAAAACTATGATAAAGCAATTATGTATTGAGGATAAGTCAGATATATTATTTTGTTATCAGTTTGGGGTAAAACTTTGTAATATGCATGTATTTACCTGACAGCTTGAATTTAATTATAAGTATAATTGTATAATAGTTTTATAAAAATTGCTAAAAATGTTCCTATTTTTGGCTTACTGTGTGAGCTTTATAAATGTGCCAAAAAAATATGTTCCTATAATGTAAATAGCTAAATTATGTATAAGTTATTTATTGAAATGAAATGTGAAAAAATATTTAAAAAGTTTTTAATAAAAACTTTTCGCAGAACACGATGTTTCTTTTTTCCTTTTTTCACCTCAGCTAGAACACCTTTTCAGACTATGCAAAACGAACAGAGGCAAATGGTTTTTTAACGCCGTATTTTAATTTAAAAAAATTGTTAAAACAATTTTGACACACAGTTTACATGGATCTCGATTTATTATTATTTGTGATGGGTTAGCTCTTGACTCTAGTTTAGGTCAGAGATGATCGAGAAAAAGTCTACGATGGAGCGAGCTTACACAGAAGGAGCCTGTTCACTCTAACTTTGAAGAGATTAGGGTTGTAAGCGTTTGGAAACACAGACGCAGGTAGAGAGTTCCACTCCTTTGCTGTGCGCATTATAAAAAACGTTTGGAATAAAAAGCGAAACGTCTTTTAGTTTCTTACATAATATTCTATTTTAACTTTTTATTTGTCGCTTTCTTCGACCGTTTTTTCATGGTCTGTCACTCACACAGTGTTGTCATAGCATTCTTCTAACATCCCTCATAATCTTGTGAGTTGTCACTTCATAACTCATTCATTTCACAGTTATACTCAAAAATATCGTAAATAGTATTTTTAAGTAACTCTGATTGGATTCGATTTTTCGAGAAAACAACTCACAATGCGAGTGTTAGGCAAACTTTTAGCTGTTTATTAGTATGCTGTTATATGAAAACCCCAAAGCGAAAATTTTATTGCTGTGAGCTGTCATTCCCAACATTTGAGGACTACCTGGTTATACTAATTTTTAAGCAACGTTTGCATTCACATCTCATTCGTATTTTTAGGGTTCCGATTAAAAAATGGAACCCTTACAAGATCATTCGGGTGTCTGTCTGTCTGTCACAGCCAGTTTTCTCCGTAATAAATGAAAGGGCTTACCATGAGGGTTTTAATTATATATTTTTTCCTAATTTTAAAATTAATAGTTTGAAGTTATTCAAGAAATTAGAAGAAAAATGACCATTTAAAAAAAAATGGAGATAATAGATCTTTACCTATAGATTACAGGAAAACCTATAAGAAGTCTATACTGTTAATAACATGTTAAAAAAATGTAGCTTCAGTATTGGGCTATCTAATACATAAGTTTATCTGGCGCCAACCATAACCAGTTGAGTGAGGCAGTTACTGCATGCCAATTACTGGTGTTATTCACATTGAGCGCCTGCTTGACTGATCTCCACAAACCAGTAACTGGGTAACGCAATTTTCCTTGGCTTTTGACTGCCTGTAACGACTGTCAAATATCAACAAATGACTGACGGGACCTAATACATAATGCAGTACTGTCACTACTCTCTTTGGAATCCATCCAAAGGTTATCTTTAAAAGATCGCTTTTAGCGATAAGGCCGCCCATTCTATGTAATGTTTTCTTCATCTATTTTTTCTGTAACTTATCCTTACTAATATTATAAATGCGAAAGTAACTCTGTCTGTCTGTCTGTCGCGCTTTCACGCCAAAACTTTTGAACCGATTTAAATGAAATTTGGTACACAGATAGTCTAGAGCCTGAGAAAGGACATAGGCTACTTTTTATCCCGGGAGTATGTTCCCTAGGGACCACGCGGGCGAAGCCGCTGGCAGAAGCTAGTTGGTATATATAATAAAGAGTATTCTAATCTATTCTAAAATTGTTACTACGCGCATGTGAATAAAGTCAGGCTGATTTAGAAAACTATTCACAAAAATCAAAATAAATAAGTAAATATACTCGCGTCAATAGCCAACCAACAGTGAAATTTGACATTTAAAACCTCACACTACAGTAGCGCCTCTAGCGACGAATTCAAACGCGATAGCCCTCATTGCATCCCTATCTTGTTGCTATTCCACCAATAGGGAATCTGCATGCGATTTTTTTATTTGCATAATGAAATACTTGTCAGCTTTAGTAAAAAATCATGAAATTATTTTTTAATTTCTTTCATCAGCGATGAAGTTATAAAACTTCAAAGATTACAATTGGAAAGAGAAGTCCGATATGAACTTTGGCGTCAAAGTCCATGACGCATATACAGCTGCCATTGAAAACAGCGTTTTCGCGAGAGGGACAGTAGATAAAAAATATTTACTTCATGCGTATTCCCATTCTCACTAAGCGTATCCAAATGTCTTTTATAACTATCTACGTCTCTGTTTCCGAACGCTTTCAAATCTTATCTCTTCAAAGTTGGAGTGAACTGGCTTCTTCTGGATAAGCTCACTCCATCGTCAACGTTGTCTATGTCGCCTCTGACCTAGACTAGAGTCAAGAGCAAACACATCTATATCTATACTAATATATAAAGCTGAAGAGTTTGTTTGTTTGTTTGCTTGAACGCGCTAATCTCAGAATATACTGGTCCGATTTGAAATATTCTTTCAGTATTAGATTGCCCATTTATCGAGGAAGAAAATATATCACGCAAAGACCAGTAGAAGCGGAGCAGACGAAGTTTCGCGGGTCAACTAGTCTCAAATAAAAAATTAAAATTGGTTTCTCTCCAATTTATATTTTAATAAAACACAAAAATTATTTATCTAACATTTATTCGTTTCTTAACTAGATCAAAATTGTATAGAAACGGAACAACATTTTGTTTAAAATGAATATTATAATCAGTCTTTTTGTAGATATATTTTTTAGCAGTTATCGCTACAATTATATAAAATTCGACTTAAAATAGAGGTCGTTCATTTAAGAAGTGACGAACAATCTAACAGAGCAAGACTTGTGGCTGCCATATTGCCGGAATATTGATTTATTTATAATTATACGCGCAAGATTGTAAACACTTTACTCTAAAAAAAAAAAACAACGGTTTATTGTATTTGAAATTATCTGTTCACAATGAAAGTTTATAATCAGGCTAGATTTATTACAAACATTCGGTGTTGGCAATAATTTGATGACATGACTATCCGATACTTAGGACCAAATTTTATATTTATACGCAAGCATTCCAGCGCTCCGGCCTATGTATGGCAGCAGAACACCGTGTGATTTTAGTTAGTACGAGTCTGACCGACCCAATTTTTTTTATGGATGGTCAATCTTCATAGTGACTCCTTCTGCTCTGGAAGCGGAAGGGAGTGTCAGACTCTTACTGACTAAAACCCATCCGTGTTCCTCCTAATGCCCTTTGCGTTCCAGGGCCGTGGTGACTCTTTCGAACAAATTCCGCAACCCTGGCGTCTGACCGACCCGCCCCGGGGCGGAGGACATCCATGAGGATTTCAAGTCGTTAAAAAAAGGACAAAACTTTGTTACAACCATTTTGAATTGCCGATTACAGGGTAGGTGACTAAAAAAACAGATTAGTCCGTCAGATTTCCAAAAAATATTAGACACGTAGTATTTTTCTTTCCACGTAAGCAAAACATTATGACGATTATGACAGTGCGTAGAAAATTATGTGACGTCATATATAAGTACACTTTTTACGGAATTGTGACATCACAAGCCCCCACTCTTGATCTTTGATGCATTTTATCTTCGTCAATTTTTATTGATTTGTATATTCCATATCTTATTTGGAGTGACTACCAAATTATGAATATTTAGAATATTTTGTATCAGAAAACAATGTGGTCAATCGGAAAAATACGTCGACGTGCGTAAGCAATGCCTCGTTTTATAATTTTCGTCATATTTTGTAACCTGTTATAACATTATGACAGCACTAAAAACAATGACATCACAGGAAAAATATTTCATAAATCTAGTAGCACAAACATCTCTAGGTTAACGGCTGGTATTGTTTTTGTTTTCCTTTATATTTTTTCAGTATATTTTTTTAGGCATAATTTACTGGCAAATTATGCCTAAAAAAAATATACTGAAAAAAGTCACAAAAAAAAAATTATACCGTGATGAACATCATTTTATTGTGCACTTGCAGAATTTCCTCTTAGTTTATTTATTTTTTCTGCCATAACAAACTCATAAAGTATTTAAATATGGCAATCAACGTCATACGAAAGGAAAGTCGTAATTTTTTATTAAAAGTAGGAATTCTACACTTTTACCGGTTATTGAACGTCATTGCCTGCGGTCATTGTTGATAGTAGTCACTTCTTAAGCGAACATACATAAATAGTAAAGTACATGACTAGATACAGCGTTATATGACTTCATTGACAATTATTTACAATGATTTAAGCTTAGTTTTTTTCAAAGATGCATGAAATGTACAATGGTTCGATGTGAACGACATTTGTAGATGATCAGAGAGCTCGAACAAAGTGACAGTATCAGCGATAGCAAATACAATTTTATAGAGCCCCAGGTATGTGTTACATTCCGATGAATTAGATATTACCCAAAAGATGCATCTTTCAAAAAACCCAAGCTGTAAGCTTTTTTGCACACCACTGCTTTCTATCTTGAAAACGAAAGGGCATAAATCTTTTGCTCGCTTTTATTGCGAACCGCGGTGGTGGGCAAAACACGTTAAAGACAAAATTCACCAGACATTCACTATACAATCCAGTTAATATGTACATTACCCAAAGTTATATACTAAGCAAATTTGCTCGTTGTAATTTATACTATGTATGTATTCGTTTTGCTAAACTAAACTAATGAAGCTATTATTGATATGAGCTGGCGAATGCGGATAAAAAATTCGTCTAGTAAATTTTGTCTGTAACAGTGAGGCGTATTATTGAAAGCGATCATTGCGCGAGTACGCGATCGACGCAAGAATTCGTTCGGCAAACCCGAACGCGTTTTCGCGCCGACAGATATCTGCGATTTTAACGAACAAATGATCGCGTCAGTCACGTATATGATCGCTTAAGATTAAGACAACGCCTTAAACTTACAAATTATACCAAGGCTCAACAGTGAGAACTGACGAATTCTCGTGCGTAATATTTTTGATTTTCTCGCTTAGATTTTTTCGTTATTTAAGTATTGTTAAACATCTCATTGAAGGTTAATAATACATCAGCTTTAAAGATAACTATTATTAATTTTTTAGTGTCATATGCTTTGCGACAGAAGTATTGAATGACAGGAGAGCTTTCCAAAAAACGTATTCGGAGTTCTTAGAACGTTTACTTTGGGTATCATTTAAGCTATCACCAATTTAATTAGTTTTGTGTTTCTTAAATAATAGGGTTTGTCCTCCAAATAGTAGATCTGTCACCAAAATGTAGTCACCAAACAATATAAAATCAATTCCACAATAAATCACCTAAAATCATGGAGATATAGGGTCTAGTACCAAATAAATGTTTTTGTATGTATTATAATAGGTTTGTCCTAATAAGTATTTAAGCAAACTAATTTAAAGAGATCACCAACGCATATGGTTTATAAAAAAATAACCACGAAGGGGATGGCGGGGTCTATTCGCTCGCTTCCCTCGCTCACTCGACCCCGCCATCCCCTTCTAACCTAACCTGTCCGAGTCGGGGTGTCCCGGCTATAAAAATCCCGATAAAAAGATCGATAATCGATTTATTTGGTGACAGATCTACCATTCTGAGCACAGAGCTATTATTTAAGTAACAAAACTGTTATTATAAGAACGAAGTTTATATTCATGTAATGCAATATAATTTTATTGGTTATCGATCTCTTATTTTACACATATATTAACATTAATTTGATAATTCATACCTGGGAACAATTTTTGTTTATCTGAGAACGAAAATATTTCGTGGCGATAGATCTATTTATTAGGTGATACAACTTGATTTGAAGAGACTTGGACAAATGTAAATTTTGGTGATAGAAAATATAGTTCCCGTTTACTTTATAAATAATACTTAATCATATTTATAAGGACATAACAAATGCTTAACAACTATACTTGAAATAATGATTCGAGATAATTATAATTCATCATACGCTAACTGTCGACTTAAGCTTTGTATAATTTAAGTTTAAAGTCAAAGTCAAAACGTTTATTGCAATTAGACCGTTAAACGGCACTTTTGAACGTCATCATTTACATTTAAAATAATATAATGAGTCTTCTGTTGTAAGTTGATTTTAAAGTATTAATAATATAATAAACAATCCATAAATATAACAAAACTTAACAGGGACAGTAATAATCCTTGCTACCTAATATAAGTTTAACAAAATTTTTGGCGCGCCAATATTTTTGGTGCGTCAAAAATATTGACGCATCAAAAGTAATGGCGCGTCAAAAATTAAACACGAGTGACATGAATGGCTGTTGAAAATGAATTTAACTAACCAGCATATTGCCATACAATGAAAAATTATAAAGTGAACGCGCATTTGTGCAATTTGTCACACGTTTGTTTAAAAAACCGATAGTAGACCTTACTTAGTAACTCATTGCATTGGCTAGGCTAGGCAAGCTCGCATAGGTGGAACTCATTTCTCTTTGCAAGGTTGATGAATTTACGCTTCGCGCTTTTGTTTTGAGTTGGTTAACGATTCGCTAAGTGGAAATATATCTTTTTGCACTTTTGGCTTGATGCAAGGTTACTGAACACTTTGAATGGAATAAAGCCTGTCGGTCTATTCTGTAAACATGTCGAAGTGAATTTTTGGGTGTAGTGATTACGAAGTGAGCTGTCATTCCACGCTGATTGCTTGGATTGACAGCTTATTTCGTGATCATTTCACCCAAGCCTTTACTTCGACTTGTGTATAGAATTGCTCTGCTGGTTAACGAATCTGTTAGGTCCTTGTTATATTACAGTGTGTTTTGTAGCCAATCAAGCGCCAGAAGGCGACACGACATAACACAGGAATGTGAACCCAATTTTAAGCCGCGTCATCGCTTACCATCAGGTGAGATAGTGTTCAAACGTGTGTCTATCAATAGTAAAAAAAACCTCATAAGACATACTCATTAAAAGAAACACAAATAGGTACCTACACAAAAACAATAATGAATGTAACATATTGGAAATTAGTTATTTTAATTTTTGGCACTTTCTATCCTGTTTTGTATTAAATTACGAAAGTATGACATCAAACGTATTTTTTCCCGTACCGTCACACAGTCATTTCTGTAAACACATGATTAAAGTTTGATTTTTGCCCAGTCTCCCAGTCAACTCCCTCTTGCCTTTTTGAAAAATTAGAGGCAATATTTATTAATGTGGGCAAAATTATTTCTTGTAAATGTTTAATTTAATAAAAAAAAAGTAATAAGTCACTTTCACCCAAATTAATGTATGTAGATACAGTCAACTTAATTTTATTTTTAATATAATTAGGTACAATGATCGATAAATTATTGGTATTTACCTTTAATTTTGTGGAGTATCTTTATACACTTGGTTCGCAATAAACGTTTTGACTTTGACTTTGACCAGTATAATCTGTAGAGGTAGATTGTATTGGTTTTCAGAAGTATAATCTCTAGATTTTATAAAGAATACGAGTTGTCACTTTATCTGCCATCATGTATGTAATGAGGGGATTAAATATTCAAATAGTCAAAATATTTCATATCATGGATAGGGTCTATAACCAAATAATAATAATTTAATGTCAGACAACCATAACAAGCCATCAGCAGACCGCAGAGGATAATTTATCAGCTATCTAGCAGAGGATTTCTTTCGGCTAAAAATATATTTTTTATGACTTAACAACATGAAAGCGAAACCCCAGTATTAGTCATCATTAAAACAATGGACAAATAACCAACAAATTAATTACCAAGTTTAAAAATAAAAATCATTCAATGGGAAAAAAATGAAGGAAAAACATGTTATATAATTTTTGGCACAGTGGCGGTTAAAGTAATACCTAGGTACTTAAAATGATTTGGCACTTTGAAGTTTTTCCGTGTTTTGTTACCATTTTAGGCAATTTTAATAGTAATTCCGTCAAAGGGTGATTCATTCGGAAACAATTTTATACTAAAAAGAATTAATCATTCAGACGTCAGCAAACAAAATAATATTCAAAAGGTCACGCTGTTCGAAGGGAAATATTAAATGACATATTATTAAGATACGTTCTTAAAAAAAAATTAGAGAATTCGTTCAAATAATCACAGAAGCTAACGCGCGTTTATCACATTCCTTTTTTGAAAATTCTCATTCTTACAACTGGGTTGTTATAGTCAGAATGCATTTGCTTCTTAATTATTTTTTTTCGCTTCGGTTTTGGCAGTGTCAAAATAGTTTTCTTCCAAGTAGAGTAAAAATTGTTTGTGTTTCAGATAACAGGTTCTTTCAGGACAATTTTTTTTAAAACGAAAGTTCTTCCTTGTCTAGTTATCTATGGTGTGGTGTTCTGCAGACCTCTGGAAAGCAAAAAAGTATATTAGTTTTTATAGAATCATTATGATTACTAATACAAGTCTTTTAAATTAGTAGTAGTATATTCTTTAGCCTTTTGAAAGGTCATTTTTGAAATCACTGAAGCCTTGAGCAGTTCAATTTTTATTTATTTATTGGGGAACACCAACGACATATTTACAAAAAAAAAAACATAAATTGTACGTTGATCTGTATAAATATGTCACTTACAGGTGTACACAACTTTTATACTTTGAAATTACATTAGATATAAATTAACATTATTACAGCTAATCATTTTATATTTGTTTTTAAAATTATTATTTATAAAAAAAATATATTAAATTAGTTTAAACGAAATTGATTGCAATAAAGATTTGTATTAATTGAAATAATTATATAATTACTAGCTGACTCGGAAAACGTAGTCGTAAAAAAAAAATCTCATACCTACCGAATATACACACAAAATTTAATGAAAATTGGTCGAGCCGTTTCGGAGGAAACAAACACCGTGACACGAGATTTTTATATATATGAGATTATAAATATTGAAAATAGTTTTGGCGACACCATTGGCGCAGTGGATGAACGATTGGCTGTTGCGCTGCGTGGTGCGGGTTCGATTTTCGCACGGAACAAATATTTGTATGGCCTACAGATAGTTGTTCCGGGTCTGGCTGTTTGTGCATATGACTTTGTATGTTTGTGAACGCACCCACGATACATGAGAAATTCCTAGTATGGAGCAACGTTTAAAAAAAATAGTGACTAGTTGGCAGACCGACAGAACGATGGGTTCGTGGAAACTGTCCATACGATTGGGTCTAAGTTTTTCAAGACTCGCCGTACAGATAAGAACAAGAAGCTCTCTGATCCTACTATGAAGCTCATGAAAGAGAGGCGGGAGATAATTCTGCAGTCTTCAGAGGATGCGTGCAGTTACCGGCAGCTCGATAGACGGATCTCCAAGTCCTTGAAAAGCCACCTCCACCGCTTTAATACTGAAAAGATCAAAGACGCGATAGAGTGGAATAAGGGCTTCAGGGTCTTTGCTAGAGATCTGTCTATTGAGCAGAGCCAGCTCACGAAACTGAAGACCGCTGATGGCAGAACCATATCCGCCAAATCGGAGCTTCTGAGAGAGATCGAGATGTTCTACGGACTGTTATACACATCAATGCTAAACCCGATACGAATCTAGCTAACGACCCAAGAGTTTGATTGACCCGGCACTATACCGAGGACATCCCAGACGTCAGCCTGTATGAGATTAGGATGACTCTGAAGCAGCTTAAAAACAACAAGGCGTCGGGTGAGGACGGAATTATGGCCGAACTCCTGAAGGCGGGTGGTCAAAAAACCGGTCCTCAAGGCCCTTCAGGAACTGTTGAATTCCGTCATACTCGAGGGGAAAACGCCACAGGCATGGAGCAGAGGTGTAGTGGTAATCTTCTTTAAGAAGTACGACAATGCCCTGCTTAAGAACTATAGGCCCATCTCACTTCTGAGCCATGTCTACAAGCTGTTTTCCAGAGTCATCACGAACCGTCTCGCGCGCAGGTTTGACGACTTCCAGCCTCCCGAACAAGCCGGATTCCGAAAAGGTTTCAGCACCGTAGACCACATACATACGCTCCGTCAGGTTATACAGAAGACGGAAGAGTATAATCTGCCCCTCTGCTTAGCGTTTGTGGACTACGAGAAAGCCTTTGATTCGATCGAGACTTGGGCTTTTTTGCAGTTTCTCCAATGGTGCCAGATCGACTATCGGTACATCGAGGTGCTGAAATGTTTGTACAAAAACGCCACAATGTCTACCTAGGACAAACGGTCCAATTAGGTAGGGCCAACTTCGAGAAAGTGGTCATCGAATCCGGCGGCGTTCGGGAAGCTGCGTGGTATCTTCTCGAACCACATACCACAGTGTCTCAAGACGAAAGTCTATGATCAGTGCGTGTTGCCCGTGATGACATATGGAACTGAAACGTGGTCGCTCACAATGGGCCTCATCAGAAGGCTCAAAGTCAGTCAAAGGGCAATGGAGAGGGCAATGCTTGGAGTTTCTTGGCGTGATCGAATCAGGAATGATGATATCCGCAAGGGAACCGAGGTTACCGACATAGCCCGAAGGATCGCCAAACTAAAATGGCAGTGAGCAGGGCACATTGCTCGCAGATCAGATGGTCGATGGGGCCGAAAAGTACTGGAGTGGCGACCGCGTACCGGAAGTCGCAACGTTGGAAAGCCTCCCATAAGGTGGAGCGATGACCTGGTGAAGGTCGAGGGTAGCCGATGGATGCGAGACGCGCAGGACCGGTCGTTGTGTCGACGCTTGGGGGAGGCCTATGTCCAGCAGTGGACGTCTTTCGGCTGATATTATGACGATGATTATGAGTTGGCAGACCAATTTATTTAACAAAATTAAAAATAATACAAAAAATTATATTAAAGTATTATATATCTACTAGTTAGGAGTTGACTACAAATCAATTTCTAACAATTTTTGTTTAAGTTCAGCTATGCTGTCACAGAATAATTCAATATTGTTTCTCGTTAAAACAGATGCACACTTACTTCTTGGAACACTTTTTAATGTAGATTTGGATATGCTGTCACTATCTTCTGATTCGGAACACACTTGAAAACTCGTTTCTGAAAAAAAGAAAGAATTTATGGTTTTAGTATTTTATGGTCCTTAAAATTTTAATCTCTTTTTGCCTATTTTGGATGAGATCTACTTGGAATAATAAATTAAATACACAGCACAATTATATAGTACAGAAAGGGCCATCCAAGCACCCAGGGCACTAATAGGCGTTCGCCATATAACGTTTCGCGCATTCAACCGCTTCCGAAGATATATTCCGACCGCGTGGAAATATGCTTCGGTCTAGGCGGGTCAATTATAACAGGCCCATTTGTGGCGATACAAAAGCGTGCGGTCCATCCTGTCCTTACTATAAGGCCGTGGGCACGAAGTCAGAGGGCGCGGGGCGGCGGCAGCGGCGGCGGGCGGCGGCGCGGGCAGCGGCGCGTTCATATGCATGGATTTATATGGAAGCGGGGAGCGGCGCGGGCGGCGGTGTACGAGCGGTGCGCGCCAGTCGAGCAGTGTCTGCGTGTCTCCAGTGACGTAGTGTTTGCACTTTATTTTTCGCTTTTATAATTAATACAATCTAGCTGTAATTTTTCTCATTATATTTTGACGTCACAAACGACCCAGTTGCAATTGCTAGAAACGACAGTCATTCAACGATAAGGAATCATCGAGTCCTTAGTAACTGGTAACTACATAGCTCAACTAAGACAATAACTTTATTAGTAGCAGTAAAAAGTTATTATCTCAATCGAACTTATACAGCGGAATTATGATGCCATTGGTACATATTTTTTTTAAGGATTGGAAATCATCAAATGACTCCTCCCGCTCTAGGCGGAGCGGAAGGGAGTGTCAGACTCTTACTGACTAAAACCCGTCCGTGTTCCTTCTAATGTCCTTTGTGTTCCAGGGCCGCGGTGACTCTTTCGAACAAATTCCGCAACACGGCAATTGGTACATCATAGTAGTTTTCATTGCTACATGATATATGGAACACTTAATTCAACATTTCTTTTTTGCGCCATTTTATTAATTGAAACGCTTTACAATTTCTCTGAGAAAATTGCTTTTTTCTAAATTAAGAGTTCATATTTTAATATCAAGACCTACACGTTACATGTGCTGATGGATTCTACCGATGGATGATAAACTCGCTATCAGCATAAGAAAAAGAACTATACAGCTAATTTAAATTCGTGATAGCTCCCCCTCCGGTAAGTACCTACACAATGCGGGCTATGTAGGGTCTGCGGCTCCTGTCAGGGTTGCGGTATTTATTCGAAAGAATCATCACGGCCCAGGAACGCAAAGGGCATTAGGAGGAACACGGATGAGTTTTAGTCAGTAAGAGTGTGACACTCCCGTCTGCTTCGCCCAGAGCGGGAGGAGTCATTTAATGATTTCCTATCCTTAAAAAAAAGGGTCTAAGGCTACTTTATTGCACTAAAAATTGTATTGTGTAAAAAAAAATACTTATTGATTTAATATGCTTAGTTTACATTTTACATGTTCCCAAAAATGTGTCTTAATAAATGATAATTTAAATGATTACCTGTATCATATCTATGTTTCGCGTGTCGACTGGGCATGTCTTGGTTCTCCACATGCCCGAATGTTCTGAAGCCCACTGCGAATTGCGCGTATGGGCTTATCTCGTACAACTCTGGAAGTAAATGGTTTCATTGTTAGGTAGGTTTCTGCTGTTCACTGGTGAATTTAAATAACCTATATATACAGTGCCCTATTGTATCTCTCGATGGCTAAAAATTCTAATTAGTCCATTAGATAGATCCAAAAAAAATTATCACGTAAACACAAAATTAAGACGATAGTGCGTTGAAAACTCGTTTAATGTTACATTTCAATACCCATTTTACATAGTGACGTCATAAGCCCTCACTCTTGATCTCTGATGTGTTTTATCTTCGTCAATTAATATTGATTTGATAAAGCAAAAATTCGTGTCAAATATTTTTCGATAACCTTACTGACGGACTAAATACAATTATATTTGTTGTACTCAGAAATCAACCCTATTGTGTAGAATCTGGATGAGCCTAGTTCATCGTTGGCTAGCTGATGGGGTTGCCCCGATACTGCAGCGCATCGGCGATGTTTGTTGCTCACGTTGACTGCTTTTACACTGTGATGGGGAAGCGGTGCGCATCCCTGGTCAGTAGGGTGCGGGGCAGCACCAACATCATCCTGTCCATGACAGCAGGCAGGCTAGATTGTGCGTTTGTGAACCACTGCTCCAAGGTATCAGCTAGGCATGTCACCTTGCAGCAGTGATGTCGCAAACTGTTTTGGTTTTTGTGTTTGTTAATGTTTTACTAACATAGTTTTTGGAACGAAGTTCCTTATCGCGCGTTGTGAAAGGCTAGACGGAAAAAAATCATACGAAAAGTTGTAACGACACTTTTTGCTATAGTTGTAAGCCGTGCGGCGTGCGCGTGTTTCTCTGTCTGTCTCTCTCTCTCTCTCTCTCTCTCTCTCTCATAGAAAGCTAGCCTGTTATTTTCGTTTCGTCTTTCTATTTCTGTTTACGTTTTTTTTGTTAATAATAAAAAAATATTATTATAACTTAATTAATCGAAAGGAACTTCGTTCCATCCGGGTGTCCCTTAACACATCTCAAGTTTTTTCTTTAAGTATATTGTTACTAACACTATGAGTCAGGTCCCCTATGTTGTTTCGAACGTCGCTGTAGCGACACACGCTGTTGCGAATTATTTTTCCTCTGCCTCACAGGTTCGAAAGCTCATGGACTCGAATGAATTAGTCGCGAAAGACGCTGTTTCGAAAAACATTTTTACTGCCTCATACGTTCGAATGCTTGTGATTTCGATTTATTTAGTCATAGAGTGTGCAGAAAAATATTTAAGCAGTAATTAAATAAAATCAAGAAATTCGGTGTCAACATCACCATTTAATATCTATTATTCCGCAGAAATGGGAAGCAAAACTACGCAATTATAAAACCTATAAATAGGTACATGACGCGAGACTCACGAATAGGTAAATAATTTTTCATGTACGATGTAAACAACAAACGTTAAACAGTACGTTAATAATAATATATTATTTTTTTATTGCAGGGGAGCACTAAGAGGGGATTTCTACGGGACCGTAAAAAACAGGATATGCGCGTACGAAGTCGGGGGTAAAAGCTAGTCTATACTAATATTATAAAGAGGAAAGATTTGTTTGTATTTAATATTTTTCTAATATACACAAAACTGGAAATAAACAAAAATATAGTTGCTCTTAGCTAAACAATAACAGCCGCCCGATTCGTTTTTTGAGATTAAGCAGCGCTTTCAAAGGCCATTTCGTGGATGGGTATACACATATTAGACTCTTCCATTCCTAGAAAAGTAGGTGAGAACCCGGGTTGTCATTTTTGTTGATGTTTGATTTAAGATCTTCAATTTACATACATATCGGGGTTTGCTTTCAATCTAACTGAATACCAGTATTTTACATTAAGTAATTGGATATTTGACCTATATAACATAAACGATTATAGACTCGTGGGCTTCTGACACGCGTAAAAACTGCAAAAATCTACTACTGGTAGCCGAAACCGACAGCTTTCGCTTTTTTTTTAATTTTGTTATTTGTGATGGGTTTGCTCTTGACTAGTCTAGGTCAGAGATGACAGAGACAAAGTCTACGATGGAGCGAGCTTACCCAGAAGGAGCCTGTGCACTCTAACTTTGAAGAGATTTAGGGTTGTTAAGCGTTTGGAAACACAGACGCAGGCAGTGAGTTCCACTCCTTTACTGAGCGCATTATAAAATAGGTTTGGAAACGTTTAGTGCGAATTGTTGGAATAGTAACAAGGTAGGGATGGTAAGATGCAGTGCGTCTGGATGTCCTGGATGCGCTTTCTGATTCTTCGAACAATGTACAAAGGCGGACTTAATGCCTTAGGCAAATATAAATACGACGAGCATCGCGGCTTCACTTGCGTTTATGTGTATTTCCCAAAAAAAAGTAGCTTATAACCGACTAACAGTCTCCAGTGTCCTATTTATCTCTGTGCCGACCAAACGTCATCAAAATCGGTTCAGCGAGTTAGCTCAGCAAGCAGATAAACAAATAGACAAGGCATTGATATATAAAAAACCCAAGATACACACTCAGCATCTCAATAACGTCCGCAAAAAAACAAGCGCAATATCTATAATTGTGCGCTAGTTTTAAACAGTCTCGCATCGCTCGCCATACTGCACTGCTTTGTAAAAACAACTTTAAGCGATCCGTGTAAGGTTGAATATGCAAAAAAAACTGCGCATCACTCGTCATATTGTACTGCTTTGTAAAAACAACTTTAAGCGATCCGTGCAAGGTTGAATTTGCAAAAAAATATGTTTATAGTATAACTACACACAACTCACACATGACACTTGATACATGTCAGTTTTTGACGACAGTTTCGAATGTTGCGTTTGTTTGAGACTGTGCATCTATGATTTTTTATAGATCAATGAGACAAGGCCACATAGTTGCATAGGAGCAATCTCGACAAACTTCAATTTTAACCTTGAATCTTCAAGGATTGATTCCGCGAACCGATCATCTCGGGGTTTGGTAAATATACCTATTAGATTTAGTATTATATA
The DNA here is from genome assembly GCA_947578705.1 of Lacanobia wlatinum. Classification (NCBI taxonomy): domain Eukaryota; kingdom Metazoa; phylum Arthropoda; class Insecta; order Lepidoptera; family Noctuidae; genus Lacanobia; species Lacanobia wlatinum. The sequence goes on along the minus strand of OX388046.1, from coordinate 17,348,396 downwards.
TAAGTAGCTTGTGCCAGCGGCTTCGCCCGCGTGGTCCCTAGGGAACATACTCCCGGGATAAAAAGTAGCTTATGTCCTTTCTCAGGCTCTAGACTATCTCTGTACCAAATATCATTTAAATCGGTTCAGTGGTTTTGGCGTGAAAGCGCAACAGACAGACAGACAGACAGAGTTACTTTCGCATTTACAATATTAGCAAGGAAAATAAGGATTTTATCTATATTTAAGTTTCATCATCGTCATGGAAACAATATAGCGGTCTAGTTCTATCCCAAAATTACGTACTCAGACATCCTGTCAATTATTAAGAACTTCGTCGAAATTACATCATATACTATAAATAACTCCAGCTTTATCATATATTTCCATTTTAAAATGACGTATGTAGTTTATACTATCAACAAAATTTAATTTGCAAATATCAAATTTATTTCCCGAACTTTATCTGGACTGAATACCTACGTCAAATCTGTAATTGCAAATTAATTTAGTTAATTAATCTGTTTTGGGTTTTCCTTAAGGGTATCGCTTTGACGTTATTGTAAAGTATCCTGTTGTAATCAGACTATCTACTTGGGCTATGTCGTGGAAGCTGACATGTAGGTATGTTATAAATGATTAAACTGGCCAAGTGCGAGTCGGACTCGCGTGCAAAGGGTTACGAACGCATTTAATTTTTTAAAATGTTATATTAACACTATTGACTTCTTATAAGTTTTCCTGTAATATATAGGTCTTCATCTCCATTTTTTTCAAGATTTTAGGCTCAGTAGTTTCGGAGATAAGGTTGGGAATGGTCATTTTTCGTCTAATTTCTTGAATAACTTCAAAACCATTAATTTTAAAATTAAGGAAAAAAATATAAGTAAAACCTCACAGTAAGCCTTTTCATTTGATGTGTCACTCGATATTATTCAAAAAACATTTTTATTTATATTTTCTAGTTGGCCCCGAAAAGTGACTCCCATACTAAAAATTTAATGATTTACGTAACACGTCCGTGTTTGGGTCACAGAAGTCCAAATGTGTACCAAATTTTAACAAAATCGGTCCGGTGGATCCGGAGAAAACTGGCTGTGACAGACAGACAGACACCCGAGTGATCCTGTAAGGGTTCCGTTTTTTTTTTCGAAACCCTAAAAAGGAGGTTTTCAATTCTGTCGGTATTTTTTTATGTTTTTTTCATTTTCACCTATTATTAATCGACTTCCAAAAAAGGAGGAGGCTTTCAATTCGGCTGGTACATGTATGTACACCCATTACTCTGGGGTTTTTGGTCTGATTTCTATGATTCTTTTTTAGTAAAAATTTGATTAACTTAAAAAGGGCAATTTAAATGATTTTGAGCCTTCTGATGAGGCCCATGGTGAGCGACCACGTTTCAGTTCCATATATCATCACTGATTGTTGAAGCCAGAAGAGAGGGCAATGCTTGGAGTTTCCTTGCGTGATCGAATCAGGAATGATGATATCCGCAAGAGAACCAAGGTTATCGACATAGCCCGAAGGAACGCCAAACTAAAGTGGCAGTGGCAGGGCACATTGCTCGCAGAACAGATGGACGATGGTGCCGAAAAGTTTTGGAGTGGCGACCGCGTACCGGAAGACGCAACGTTGGAAGGTCTCCCACAAGGTGGATCGATGACCGATGGATGCGAGACGCACAGGACCGGTCGTTGTGGCGACGCTTGGGGGAGGCCTATGTCCAGCAGTGGACGTCTTTCGGCTGATATGATGATGTGCCAAAGATCTACAAATGATAGCCGGGATCAACGGCGTGTTTTCTGACTGTGTTTTTTGTGTAAAATGGTCAACTTTGGCGTTCTTATTCTCAGAAACTGAAACATTTAGACAACTTTGGCTTATTGGGTAGTTGAGAATAGTAATTAGTATTGAACATAGTGGCCTCACTTTTCGCATTTTTCTCTTATCTATTTGTAAAAAGCCAAAATTTTTTGACCTCGTGGATTAACTACTGTACTAACCAAATTAAATGAAAAATATATCATAATATTCCTTGTATAGTGGTTTCGTGCATAGTGGCCTCAGAAATTTGAAATAATAATGGAATATCCGTAAAAAATCCCATTCAAATCCATAAAAACTACTAAAAACGCTCAGAATTAACTGAAAATGAAATTAAATTTCTCCTTAATAAATTAACGTTATTACGTAACATTTATATTAAAATAAACCATAGTTCATAAGAAATGAAAATTTAACAAATATTCATTAAATAAATTAATAATAAACCCTAAAATAAACGTATTATTCTTTTTTTTTTATTATGTATAGGCATACGTTTGACCACAATCTCACCTGATGGTAAGCGATGATGTGGTCGAAGTTGGAGCACGTTTGCCTAGAAGCAACCTATTCACTCTTGTCTTAAAGACTCCCAGGTTGTAGCTATCTGGAAACACAGACTCTGGCAGGGAATTCCACTCCTTAGCTGTACGCACTATGAATGTGTTCCCAAAACGTTTAGTGCGTGTGGGTGGGATGTCCACCATGTACCGGTGGCGCATCGCCGTTCGTCTTGTGGTCCGATGATGGGACGGGCTTGGCGGAATTAAATCATGCAATTCCGTCGCACACTCCCCAAAATGCAAGCGATAGAAAACCGACAGGCCAGCAACTTGGCGTCGATGCTCAAGGCTTTGGAGCTTCGACTCGACGAGCCTGTCATTACCGATGATCCTCTTGGCTCGTTTCTCAATTGACTCAAGGGCATCAAGCTGGTATTTGGCAGATCCGTCCCAAAGATGAGAGCAGTACTCCATACACGATCGAACTTGCGCTTGATAGAGCTTGAGCAGCTGTTCCGGCGTGAAGTACCGTCTCACCTTTGCTAGGACCCCCAACTTTCTGGCAGCCACTTGAGCCTTTGCCTCTATGAATGGGCCAAAATTGAGGGTAGATGTTAACGTAACACCAAGAAGCTCCAGTCGGTCGGTCATCGGCACGGTTACACCACGATAAGATGGAGCTGGGTGGAATCGGCTCCTTTTAGCGGAAAATAGACACGCTTGGGTCTTAGCAGCATTGAACTTGACCAGATTGGCATCGCCCCATTCTGAGACAGCCTGTAAGGACAAGTTCAAGCGCTCAACCATAGCCTCCCGGAGAGACCGGATCTGCGACCCACCAGCTCGTGCGTCGGACACGTATCTCTCAGCAACAGTGCTGTCGTCTGCATACCCAAAGGTACCGGGTTTTAACAGATCATTAATATGCAGCAGGAACAATGTTGCCGAGAGCACCGACCCCTGAGGAACCCCGGCATTAATATCCAGTAGTCCAGATGAGCAGCCATCTATGACCACTCGGATAGACCGATCCCTCAGGAAATCTGCAATCCAATCACACAATCCGGCGGGCAGACCGAAGGAAGGAAGCTTACTAATAAGGCTAATCGTGCCAGACCCTGTCGAATGCCTTTGAGATATCGAGGGAGACCGCAAGTGCCTCCCCGTGCTTCTCTATGGCCTCACTCCAGATGTGAATGGCATACGCTAGAAGATCCCCAGTAGACCGATTTCGGCGGAACCCGTATTGTCGGTCGCTAAGGATATCATTCGCTTCTAGGTATGCTAGGAGCTTACGATTCAGTACGCGTTCCATACTCTTACAGAGTATGGACCTTACTGTTACTGTGCTGACATTGCTATTGGTCGCGCATCTATGACCAATATTCGTAGATGTGATTGGTGGAATGACTACCTTGTTGAACAACGTAAAAGCTATCGCAGAGCGCGCAGACAACTTAATAAGCTTAAAAAACGTAAGGTTATCGGGGATCCCCTTAATCTTGCTTTAAGTACTTTTAGAGTTGCCAAGTCGCGCTACAGAGCATCGGTTGAAAAATCTAAGGGTAATTTACTCCGGAAAATTGTTGATAAACTTGATAAGGAGGGTCCGTGGTCTCCTTTGTACCACGAGTTCAAGGCTAATAGATCTGTCGACCTTGCGTACGTTCAGAACATTAAAGTAAATAATAAACATACCACCGGCATTGAAGAAACAACTAATGTTTTGCTTAATTTTCTAATACCAGACGATTAATCAGTAAATGATAATGAATACCACCAACAGATTAGAGCGTGGGCCGCGGTGTCACCTGAATCACCGGAGTCAGACCTTCCATCCACTGACGAATTCATAAACGTTGTCAAGAGACTACCTCTCAAAAAATCATCCGGTGAAGATAAAATATCTAATAGAATGATTATAGAAGCGTGTAAAACAGCGGGCGACGCGATCTTATCCGTATATAACCGATGCATTGCAGAAGGTATTTTTCCTCGAATATGGCGACAAGGCTTTATACGCATTATTCCGAAGAGTGGCGATAAGCCCCCGGATGACCCTAAGTCCTACCGGCCCATAACACAACTTTCATCTTTGGGGAAACTCTTAGAGCGACTAATCGTTCCGCGCTTGCTACCGAATGGACCTAAATTTCATATTAATCAATTTGGTTTCACTATTGGTAAATCCACAGTCGACGCGGCTCTCTCTGTCCGTAAAATTGTTAACTTATCGGAACATAAATACATGGTTGGAATCTTTCTCGACATACCTGGCGCTTTTGATAACGCATGGTGGCCGAGCTACTACTTAAAATGAAAACCCGTGGTTGCTACAAAAATATCTATAATCTAATTCTTTCGTATTTTCTAAACGGCTCCGCGAAACTCAAACTTGGACATCATTCCATTTCTAAGTCTCTAACCATGGGATGTCCTCAGGGCTCAGTTATCGGTCCATATGTATGGAATTTTGGCTACGATGATTTCCTCGCGCTTCCGCTCCCATGCGGCTGTTCATTAACCGGTTACGCAGACGATGGCTTACTGCTCATTGAGGCAAGCACTCGGGCGGGACTCGAGAACTTGGCTGACACATGTCTACGTTTAATATCACAGTGAGGCGATCGAAACCGTCTGACCTTTGCACCGCATAAAACCTATCAACTTATTTTAAAACGGAACCTAAAATCCTGGCCTAGTATTAAATTTAATAACGTACCCGTTAAAAGAAAAGAATCCGTGTGCTACCTCGGTATGCTACTAGAAAGGAACTTTTCATTTATTGATCATATTAAAACAGTAGGTGAAAAAGCAAAAAAGAACTTCTACGCCTTGACGAGAATATCCAAAGCTACTTGGGGTCTCTCATTTCAAACCTTAAAAACTATCTATGGGGCTACTTACTTGGGTTGTATGTGCTACGGGGCACCTGTCTGGGCTGACAGGGCCACCATAGGGGCGGTACGCCGTAAATTGCTGCAAAGCCAGCGTTTGGCTTTGATATTCTTATGCAAGGCGTATAGGACGGTTAGTACTGAAGCCTTACCGGTGCTGGCGGGTGTTCTCCCAGTCGATCTAGAGGTGCAGCGGCGTGCTGCAATGTACTACTACGCTAGAAAGATCACGGACCCAGAGTTTTTACCGCAACGCGACCGTGCTAAGATCTGTAGATTACTAAAACCCCAGACTGACGTCTGGGAGGAACTTTTATCCGAATGGCAATGTAGGTGGGAAAATTCCATTAAAGGCCGACACCTCCACCAGTTTTTTCCATCCGTTCGTGAGCGGCTGGATAGGACATGGCTGGAGGTGGATCATTGTGTTGCCCAATTTCTCACAGGTCATGGCAACTTTAAGAGTAAATTATTTTCCTTTAGGCTTGTGGCCTCGCCTTTATGTCAATGTTCTACAGCCGACTATGAATACGAACAATCCGCACACCACATCTTATGGGAGTGTATTCTTTGGCAAACTGAACGCAATATTATGTTAGATAGTATTCAGGTTACATCTGGAGTACTTTACTACACGGACCTTGTAGAAACCAGAACAAATTTCCGTGCTTTCAGGCGATTTTGCCATACCTATTACTGGAATCAAAAGTAGCTCACAATTTAGGACCCATTAGTTTTTAATTAATATATAATCCGTGGTGCTTGACAACTGGGCTTAACCCAGTTGTATATGTCCCTTGGTGCCTATTGGCCTAGCTCTATCCTGTCTCCTGCTTGAAAAGGAGGGAAGTGGAAATTATACATATATTTATTTTCCTACTCCTCCGCTGTACTTTTCTGATTAAATTCGTTGCAGGATCCAAGACAGTCAAATCGTTTCTCCGGGACTCGTCGGGCTTCATTGGCTCGACGTTTTTCTGGTGGTCGCCACTGTTGATTCTGGCTTTCAGGAGTTGCAGTGGTTGGGAATGTGTGGCGGGCTTGTCCCAAAAGAAATACCGGTCTGGATCTGTTGTCAGCAGAAGGTCCAAGCAATTGGCTGTGTGTGAATCAACATCCGGCACCCTCGTTGCCCCCTGGACCAGCTGGGTGAGATTTAACGCAAGCGAAGCAATTCCATTCTATTTTATTCTATTGTCCGATAAATCGCTATCAACAGAGCCCTAGTGTACAAATTTGGCAACAATTAATCAAAAAGAAAACATAAAGACACAGTATACATCTTTCTTATACAGTTTGTGAAATATCTCTTATATCGGTCCAATATTGGAGGAGAAAACAGTCGAGAGCCAAACCTCGAATTATGACTTTTTACATACAAAGTCTCACCGCCAGCATTTCCTCTTAAGACGGTCACCAAATCACAGACCAACTTCGGTAAGCTTTGCTTAACCTCTTCAAGGTTCAAACATAACAAGGTATCGACTCGTGCGGCCTATTTTATTGGCATGGAAGAAAATGGTACGGATTATCCGAAATATTTGTGTAGCGCCAAGTAGGTATGCAAACACAAATTTGATCAGTAAATAACACATAGCAACAAAAGATATACCTACCTGCATTTTATCCCGTACGGAATACGTCATAAATTTTAATTGAATTTAATTGAATTATTAATCATTTTCCTTAAAATCGGTGACGTTAACGTGGCGGGTCGTAGACCACAATGTATTATTTGTCCATGAACAATAATTAAGAAAGATTTTCCTTGAAAACTTGACCTTTAGTTTCCGGTAGGATACTGTGGCTTATATGTGTCACAGCCAACTGGCTTAATTAGCGGCCTTTTCACTGAATGGTTCCGTTTAATTAGCGGTCTTAGTGAAATTATAGTATTTTTTTTTCGCGATTTCAGTATTGGTTGGTTAGTGAAAGTTGTTAATAATGACAAGTTAAATGACCCCTTAAGAGGTATTGCGTTTATTCTGATACAGGTTGTATAGTAAGGAAATAAGGATTAACAGAGAACAATTTTTACAAGTTGAACATATAGACATACCAACACAAACCATCGCGGGTGTAACAGCGGTACGGCGACTCGGTGTTACAACATATTTTTAAATTAACAGTTAGGTAGGTATATACACCCTGTAGCAGGAATAAATGCATTTCATATTAAGGGATCATTGTACTTATAATTATGAATAACTTTTACCATGGGACCATCCACAAAATCGCGAAAAAAAAATCGACTGCCCACATATTTATGTGCGCAAAACTCGACAAAATGAATTGTGATTTTTTTTCGCGATTTCGGGGATGGTCCCATGGTACAATGACCCCTCAAAAGGTGTAGCGTTTATTCTGTTACAGGTTGTACAACTCGTCATTTAATAAGATACTTTCTAGATCGTCTTGCAATCTAGAAAGTATCTTTTCAGCACTCATGAGCAGTTCTTTGCATTTATTGCATTACAGATTTCCAGGGGTAAGTCATTCGTATATGATGGTAGCATGCATTCCCACTTGCCGTGTTCCGTAAACATTATTATATTTTTTAAGGTACGATAAATGTACCCATGTACTACTGTACATAAAGTTTAAATCTATTTATCTATTCATATAATAAAATCGTAGACTAACCGTGTCTGTACATTGAATATTTTTGCATGAAAATTACACAGAAAACTCAGGAAAAAGGTATAAAACACAAAAATGCAATTTTTGAAATTTTTGTCTGTTTGTCTGTTTGTCTGTGCGTTTGTGGGAGCATCACGCATAAACCACAGATTGGATTGCAAATCTAAGTACTTAAGAATATTAAGTGATAACCCGAGTAACATTTAGCGTTCATTTGATCAAAATCGACCCACAAAATCAAAAGATATTGAATTTTTAAGTTTAGGAAGAAACTTCCTAATGTATTCTGATGAGTCAGAGCGCCATCTATTGAGAAAAAATAAAATGCACGAAAGCATTCAAAATTGTTGTGTTATTCGTGAAACTTTTAATACGTGGCAAAATAAAAGTGACCATATTATACCTTTTCGTTATTTATCGTTACAATCGATCCACAAAATCAAAATATATTGAATTTTTAGTTTAGTAAGAAACTTCCTACTGTGTTCTGATCAGTCAGAGCGCCATCTATTGAGGAGCCAAAAAATGCATGAAAGCATGAATGTTACACCAAAACACATTCATTGAGTTATTTGTGAAACTTTTAATACGTAGACGTAGCAAAATAAAAGTAAACATTTTAATACCTTATCGTTATTTATCGTTACATACGGGCTTTTTATTTAACGTCTTCTGCTGCCAAATATTTTGTCAGTTTACATGGTCGATAGATGGCGTTGCACTGATGACGCGTTTTTCTGAATTGCGGTGTTAAGATTTTCCGCTGGAGAATTCACACGATTATTGAACACTGTCGTAGTTCGTAGGAATTTCGGTTTGGTCTCTGGAAGGTCTTAAACGAATAGGGGCCAAAATTGCTTAAATCTCTGAGTTGTGCTGGTTTCGTTTAAAGTGCTTTAATCGTAGAATCTTAAACTGATTTAGAACTCAGTAGTTTTGTGAAGTACTGGACGGTTCGACTTGCGGATCAGGCCTGTAGGGTTCCGTACCAAAGGTGCTGACAGGACCCTACTTCTAAGGCCTCCGCGATTGATTCCGTTTAGAGCGAAGCAACAAACGGTTCGATTTGCGAAACAAGGCTAATAATAATAAGGTACCGTACCAAAGGTGGTCACGGTTACGGGAGCGATCGATTTTGGTGGGGCTACTCTCTAAGTCCGAAGTCCGTAGTTTCGGGCTTAGTTGCGGACGTATTCTTCTCCGTATCACCTACAGACTTACGATTAATCCCGAACCCGAACTAAGAATGAATGACAACACGATTTCACAGTAACTGTCAAATCGAGTTATCATTAGTTCTCTGTGGTTAGGTGATACGGAGTAGTTTTTTTTTTACTATAGATTGCCTATCTATTACGTTTGACCACTATCTCACCTGATGGTAAGCGATGATGAGGTTGAAGATGGAGCACGTTTGTCTAGAAGCAACCTATTCACTTTTGTCTTAAAGACTCCCAGGTTGCCCGCAACTAAGTTTTTAATTCGTGCTAAGTATCAGACGGTTCGATTTGCGAGCCAAGGCAAATTATAGGGTTCCGTGCCAAAGTTGCTAATGGGACCCTATTATTTAAGCCTTCGCGTACGATCTTGATTCGTGCGAACCAAGTCGATTTTTAGGGTTCCGTACCAAGGTTGCTAACGGAGCCCTATTTATTAATAAGCCACCGCTGTCCGTCTTCCTTCAGTTCATTAACCGACTTTAAAAAAAGGAGGAGGTTATCAATTCGTCTGTATTTTTTTTTATGTTTGTTACCTCATATTAACCGACTGGATGAACCGATTTTCATGATTCTTTTTTTAATTGAAAGCTGGTGCTTCCCGTGTGGTCCCATTGCCACGTCAGGATCTGATGATGGAAACCCTGAGAAATCGAGAGCAACTCTCGAAAATTGTAGGCACGTATTTGGTAAAAACTTGATATTCGTGTGTATATCGGGTGGTACTACAAAAGAATGAAAGTTTGGATCAGACCTGATGATGGAGACGACAGAGAGTCAAGGGAACTCCACATCGGTATGTAGGAACTACCAAGTGTTTGGGCTTATTTCATTCGTATTGACGAGACCTTTACACCGAAAGCACTTAGTAAGTTTTATTTTCATAACATAACATCACGCCGATACGCTGTGAATGGGTACGCAGGTACCACTAAAAAGTGAAAAATAAAAAACTTTTTTACAAAAAATATAACCGACTTTTTTCCAATTTCGGAAGTCGGTGTTTTTAGTTTTTTCGCTTTTTGACTTGACTTCCGAAATCAAAGTTATTTTATACTTTGTAGTGTTTTGTTTTGGAAGTCGGTTACATTTTTTGAAAAAAGTTTTTTTCGTTTTATTTCTGGTTCGCTGATATAAAAATGTCTTCTAGAAAAAGGTCGAATCTTTCACAATATAGCAAAATTCTCAAAGTCGGGTTTGTTCGAACACTATTCTGACTAACTCGAGAACGGCTCGACCGATTTTCATAGTTTTTGTGTTTTATTCGGGACGAAGACTAATTCCTTCGTTCGGAATAGCATAATAAGAATTAAAATACAAAAAAAAAATGAGTATGTAGGTAGGGTAGGTAGGCAGGTAGGTGGGGTAGGTAGGCAGTTAGGTAGGGTAGGTAGGCAGGTAGGTAGGGTAGGTAGGTAAGGTAGGTGAGGTAGGGTAGCTATGGTAGGTAGGTATGGTAGGTAAGTAGGTAGATAGGGTAGGTAGGTTAGGGTCGGTAGGTAGAGTAGCCAGTTGACGGGAGCGAAGACGCGCGGGTCAGCTAGTACTTAATATATAAAGCCGAAGAGATTGTTTGTTTGTTTGTTTGCTTGAACGCGCTAATCTCAGGAACTACTGGTCCGATTTGAAAAATTTTTTAAGTGTTAGATAGCCCATTTATCGAGGAAGGCTATAGGCTATATATCATCACGCTAAGACCAAGAGCGACCAGGAGCGGAGCAGTAATGAAAATTGTGACGCAGATGAAGTTGCGCGGGTCAACTAGTAAATAAATAAGTGTGGGTAAGTATGTTACCAGGGTTGTGGAATTTGTTCGAAAGAGTCACCACGGCCCTGGAATGTAGAAGGCATTAGGAGGAACACGGATGGGTTTTAGTCAGTAAAAGTCTGACACTCTCTTCTGCTCCACCCAGACCGGGAGGAGTCATTTGATGATTTCCCATCCTTAAAAAAAAAACGGCAAGTATGACAAACTACGCAACGACTATAGTTTTCGTATTTACGAATCTTACTTAAATTGTAGTAGTCTTCGCTTATTACACATAAACGTACCTTGTTATAACACGTAAAAGTAAAGATGAAAAACTGAATAATATTACACTGCTGTCAGCGGCCACAGTCACATGCACTTTGATAGACATGGCTAGCTAACAACAACTTCGGTTTGTGTACTACGGATGTTTGGTTGGGGTTTTCCGTTTCTCAATAATTTCCTACTGTGTTGCAATAGGATAAATCTTAACAATACTATTGTTTTTTTATTTGTTTGTTCGAAATTCTGATTAGATAACGATTTTTTTTTTTCAGTAAAATGGTGCACTATAGCTTTGAGTCAAAGTTTTCTTAATTCGGCAAAAATCCGCAGTTTCTGTGTGATAGGCCACGGTAGGACAGCCAAGGTAAGTATTTAGTAGGTAAGACATGGTGGAGAGGAGCTATTACTGAATGGTTGTCTAAATAAGGAGTGCTGGCATCTTTATCTTATCTTATTTAGCTGGTGATCTTTATCTTTTTAACTGCCGCGTGTTCCGAATATTTGTTCAGTGTACCTATTGTGTGATAATATTGTAAGTGAGACTTTCGAGCGTGAATGATAATTAGATTCAAAAGCAACCGGTGTTTCTATTGCGCAATAACCAACACTTCCCAAAGTACGCCCACTGTAGTTCCAATATCCTGGCTGATGTAACCTGGAGAGTTGTACCATCGCTGACAAATAAACATTTTTTTATTTTTTCACGTTAACAAAAAATGAAGACGATACAGGTGAGTTGAACACTCGCTTGACGTCTTTATGATGGTACAATTTTTACCAGCGAAGTGACGTCACGTTTTTTTAGTCAACTATTCTACCCCATTAAAGGAAATACGACTAAGCATTGGGTGGCACAAGACTGCCAATGAAGATGGGGTTAACAAGCACGTGGATCGACATACCTGTAATGTTAAGCTACACTGGTTGCAGTCTATAGATACCTTATGAGGTGGTCTCGTGGTTGCAAACACAACTGTCTAGCATGGGGTCCTGGAAGGTCGGCCAAAAGCTGAATCTGGGTTTCATTAGGAATTCCGTAGTATCCGCTTGGATTAACTGCCTCCGTGTTCAAGATGTTTAGGCGTTTGCCTTGTGATCCGGTGGTCGTGGGTTCGATTTCCACGGGAAAAGCATACTTTGTAAAGTTGTTTTCCAGTTTGGCTAGGACACTACAGCTTGAATCACCTGATTGTCAGATAAAAATATGATTCCGTGCTTCGGAAGGCACGTGTAAGCCGGTGGTCCTGGCCGCCAAATGGCGGTCGTCAAATAAACCATGTCAGAGGCTCTTGAGACGGCTTAGAAACTCTGACACTAGGGTGTGTGGGGCCTTACTGCCCACACGATAAGAAGAAGCCTGGAGTTTGAAATGTTGGTGGTGTGACACGCCAGTGTATCACTCTGATGTATATCGGTCCTGCACCTGATCTTTCCCTGGTCGTGTTGGGTTGCTGACCCTGAGGATATAAGTTTAAAGACAAGAGAGCGTGCACATGTGTTTGCGCGCGCGCAAACGCTTTTTATTTGATATGGGTTTGCTCTTGACTCTAGTCTAGGTCAGGGGTGACAAAGAAAAAGTCGACGATGGAGTGAGTTTATCCAGAAGAAGCCTGTTCACTCTAACTTTGAAGAGATTAGAATTTAATGCGTTCGAAAACACAGACGCAGGTAGAGAATTCCACTCCTTTGCTGTGCGCATTGTAAAAGACGTTTGGAAACGCTCAGTGCGAATTGGTGGAACAGCAACAAGGAAGGGATGGTACTGTAATACTTCCTCCTTGGAAGTATCAACTTCTTGATAAAAGTTTTTAAAGAATTAACTAAAAAAGTTACATAATAATAATAATACTAATAAAGATTTATTTCTCACCACAATATAAAGTAGGTACATTTAACATCGTATCAAGAACAATACATACCAGCTACAGTTTATTAATTACTAGCTGACCCGCGCGGCTTCGCTCCCGTCAACTGGCTACTCTACCTACCGACCCTAACCTACCTACCCTACCTACCTACTTACCTACCTACCTACCATAGCTACCCTACCTCACCTACCTTACCTACCTACCCTACCTACCTGCCTACCTGCCCTAACTACATACTCATTTTTTTTTGTATTTTAATTCTTATAAGCTATTCCGAGCCGTACTCGAGTTAGTTAGAATAGTGTTCGAACAAACCCGACTTTGAGAATTTTGCTATATTGTGAAAGATTCGACCTTTTCCTAGAAGACGTTTTTATATCAGCGAGACAGAAATAAAACGAAAAAAACTTTTTTACAAAAAATGTAACCGACTTCCAAAACAAAACACTACAAAGTATAAAATAACTTTAATTTCGGAAGTCGGTGTTTTTAGTTTTTTCGCTTTTTGACACCGACCTTCACTTTTTAGTGGTACCTGCGTACTCATTCACAGCGTACCGGCGTGATGTTATGTTATGAAAATAAAACTTACTAAGTGCTTTCGGTGTAAAGGTCTCGTCAATATGAATGAAATAAGCCCAAACACTTGGTAGTTCCTACATACCGATGTGGAGTTCCCTTGACTCTCTGTCGTCTCCATCATCAGGTCTGATCCAAACTTTAATTCTTTTGTAGTATCACCCGATATACACACGAATATCAAGTTTTTACCAAATACGTGCCTACAATTTTCGAGAGTTGCCCTCGATTTCTCAGGGTTTTCATCATCAGATCCTGATTTGGTGGCAATGGGACCACACGGGAAGCACCAGCTTTCAAATAAAAAAAGAATCATGAAAATCGGTTCATCCAGTCGGTTAATATGAGGTAACAAACATTAAAAAAATACAGTCGAATTGATAACCTCCTCCTTTTTTTGAAGTCGGTTAATAAACTGAAGGAAGACGGACAGCGGTGGCTTATTAATAAATAGGGTTCCGTTAGCAACCTTGGTACGGAACCCTAGAAATCGACTTGGTTCGCACGAATCAAGATCGTACGCGAAGGCTTAAATAATAGGGTCCCATTAGCAACTTTGGCACGGAACCCTATAATTTGTCTTGGCTCGCAAATCGAACCGTCTGATACTTAGCACGAATTAAAAACTTAGTTGCGGGCAACCTGGGAGTCTTTAAGACAAAAGTGAATAGGTTGCTTCTAGGCAAACGTGCTCCATCTTCAACCTCATCATCGCTTACCATCAGGTGAGATAGTGGTCAAACGTATGCCTATCTATAGTAAAAAAAAAATCTACTCCGTATCACCTAACCACAGAGAACTAATGATAACTCGATTTGACAGTTACTGTGAAATCGTGTTGTCATTCATTCTTAGTTCGGGTTCGGGATTAATCGTAAGTCTGTAGGTGATACGGAGTAGAATACGTCCGCAACTAAGCCCGAAACTACGGACTTCGGACTTAGAGAGTAGCCCCACCAAAATCGATCGCTCCCGTCACCGTGACCACCTTTGGTACGGTACCTTATTATTATTAGCCTTGTTTCGCAAATCCAACCGTTCGTTGCTTCGCTCTAAACGGAATCAATCGCGGAGGCCTTAGAAGTAGGGTCAAGTCAGCACCTTTGGTACGGAACCCTACAGGCCTGATCCGCAAGTCGAACCGTCCAGTACTTCACTAAACTACTGAGTTCTAAATCAGTTTAAGACTCTACGATAAAAGCACTTTAAACGAATCCAGCACAACTCAGAGATTTAAGCAATTTTGGCCCCTATTCGTTTAAGACCTTCCAGAGACCAAACCGATATTCCTACGAACTACGACAGTGTTTAATAATCGTGTGAGGTCATTCTCCAGCGGAAATTCTTAACACCGCAATTCAGAAAAACGCGTCATCAGTGCAACGACATCTATCGACCATGTAAACTGACAAAATATTTGGCAGCAGAAGACGTCAAATAAGAAGCCCGTATGTAACGATAAATAACGATAAGGTATTAAAATGTTTACTTTTATTTTGCTACGTCTACGTATTAAAAGTTTCACAAATAATTCAATGTGTTTTGGTGTAACATTCATGCTTTCATGCATTTTTTGGTTCCTCAATAGATGGCGCTCTGACTGATCAGAATACATTAGGAAGTTTCTTACTAAACTAAAAATTCAATATATTTTGATTGCCGGGATCGATTGCAACGATAAATAACGAAAAGGTATAAAAATGATCACTTTCATTTTGCCACGTATTAAAAGTTTCACGAATAACACAACAATTTTGAATGCTTTCGTGCATTTTATTTTTTCGCAATAGATGGCGCTCTGACTCATCAGAATACATTAGGAAGTTTCTTCCTAAACTTAAAAATTCAATATCTTTTGATTTTGTGGGTCGATTTTGATGAAATAAACGCTAAATGTTACTCGGGTTATCACTTAATATTTTTAAGTACTTAGATTTGCAATCCAATCTGTGGTGTATGCCTGATGCTCTCACAAACGCACAGACAAACAGACAAAAATTTCAAAAATTGCATTTTTGTGTTTTATACCTTTTTCCTGAGTTTTCTGTGTAATTTTCATGCAAAAATATTCAATGTACAGACACGGTTAGTCTACGATTTTATTATATGTATAGATTCCGGACGAAGAAATTAGTCTTCGTCCGGAATAAAACACAAAAACTATGAAAATCGGTCGAGCCGTTCTCGAGTTAGTTAGAAAAGTGTTCGAACAAACCCGACTTTGAGAATTTTGCTATATTGTGAAAGATTCGACCTTTTTCTAGAAGTCATTTTTATATTAGCGAGACAGAAATAAAACGAATAAACTGAAGGGAGACGGACAGCGGTGGCTTATTAATAAATAGGGTCCCATTAGCAACTTTGGCACGGAACCCTATAATTTACCTTGGCTCGCAAATCGAACTGTCTGATACTTAGCACGAATTAAAAACTTAGTTGCGGGCAACCTGGTAGTCTTTAAGCCAAAAGTGAACAGGTTGCTTCTAGGCAAACGTGCTCCATCTTCGACCGCATCATCGCTTACCATCAGGTGAGATAGTGGTCAAACGTATGCCTATCTATAATAAAAAAAAATCTACTCCGTATCACCTAACCACTGAGAATGAATGACAACACGATTTCACAGTAACTGTCAAATCGTGTTATCATTAGTTCTCAGTGGTTAGGTGATACGGAGTAGAAAATGCCCGCCCGCAACTAAGCCCGAAACTACGGATTTCGTTAAAGAGTAGCCCCCCCAGATCCGCAAGTCGAACCGTCCAGTACTTCGCAAAACTAAAACAGTTTAAGACTCTACGATAAAAGCACTTTAAACGAAACCAGCACGACTCAGAGATTTAAGCAATTTTGGTCCCTAACAGTTAAAGACCTTACAGAGACCAAACCGAAATTCCTACTAACTACGACCGTGTTTGATAATCGTGTGTGGTCATTCTCCAGCAGAAAATCTTAACACCGCAATTCAGAAAAACGCGTCATCAGTGCAACGACATCTATCGACCAAGTAAACTGACAAAATATTTGGCAGTAGAAGACGTTAAATAAGAAGCCCGTATGTAACGGTAAATAACGATAAGGTATTAAAATGTTTACTTTTATTTTGCTACGTCTACGTATTAAAAGTTTCACAAATAACTCAATCAATGTGTCTTGGTGTAACATTCATGCTTTCATGCATTTTTTGGTTCCTCAATAGATGGCGCTCTGACTGATCAGAATACATTAGGAAGTTTCTTACTAAACTAAAAATTCAATTTATTTTGATTTTGTGGATCGATTGTATCGATCAATAACGAAAAGGTATGAAATGATCACTCTTATTTTGCCACGTATTAAAAGTTTCACAAATAACTCATCAATTTTGAATGCTTTCGTGCATTTTATTATTCTCAATAGATGGCGCTCTGACTCATCAGAATACATTAGGAAGTTTCTTCCTAAACTTATAAATTCAATATCTTTCGATTTTGTGGGTCGATTTTGATGAAATAAACGCTAAATGTTACTCGGGTTATCGCTTAATATTTTTAAGTACTTAGATTTGCAATCCAATCTGTGGTTTATGCGTGATGCTCCCACAAACGCACAGACAAACAGACAAACAGACAAAAATTTCAAAAATTGCATTTTTGTGTTTTATACCTTTTTCCTGAGTTTTCTGTGTAATTTTCATGCAAAAATATTCAATGTACAGACACGGTTAGTCTACGATTTTATTATATGTATAGATATTGTGGGAGACTGGTGCCTAAACTAGACGTAAAGCCTGTATTTCAGGACACCAGGACTTCCCCCATTCGGAGATAGTCACATTTTGTAGGTTATGTATTCACACATTATTAAATGCGATAAGGATTTAAAACAAGTAGATATTGTATACAATTATTCATTGCAGTGTTAGTATTTTAATGAATAGTGTTATGTCATGCTGTATGTGTGTGTGTGTGTGTTGTGTGTGCGTTGTGTGTGCGTTGTGTGTGTGTATGTTTGAGGGAGTATGACTGAGATTAAGAAAGTTATGAGGTATTAAAATTGTATTAACATATTTATAAAAAAATATTTTAATTATTAAATTGGCACATTGCTTTAAAAACGTTAACAAGTTACACCGGGGCAGCAAGAAGTTTTTCTGTGTCGTCAAAGTTTAATTCCTGGAGCCAATTCCTTACTTTCATTTTGCACTTTTTACTGGTAAGACTGTAAACAGAGAGCGTCCTATTTAAGTTATTGTATAGAAAGCGACCCAGGTAGCAAAAGAAGCGTTTAGAGAAAACAGTAGTGAGCCTATTTTGATTACGGTCTATGGGATCAAATCGTCTTTTACCATGTGATCGAAGTGGGTTGAAGGTAACTAGTCCATGCTGTTTTAGGACCGTTTGTAGTATAAACAGCTGACGTACAGTTAGAACTTTAGACTCTTTGTAAAGGAGCGCTGTCGGATATCGGAATGGTAGGAAGGAAGACACTTTCAAAACAGCTCTCTGCGTTCTCTCCAGTTCTAAGATTGTGGATTTAGCTGCACCACTCCAAGATGTTATACAGTAGGTTAATAACGATTGGACGAGGGCAAAGTAGATTGATTTCCTCAGCTTTTCGTCTGCCACTTGTCTCAGGGTCTTGAAGACATATATTAATTTACGCAATCTATTGCTAAGGGTGTTGATGTGCTCCTGAAATCTTAAGTTGCAGTCTATTATAATACCTAAGTATTTTACGCTGCTTTCTTTTTGTATACGTGTGCAGGTACACGTATTGTCATTTTGGTTGGAACAGGAGTGGGCTATAATAGAATACAATGGTACCGTAGGAGTTGGTTGCGTGTTGTTTTTTAGGGAAAAGGCAATGTATTTTGTTTTGTCGGCGTTTAGTGTTAGAACGTTACTATGCAGCCACTCCGCTACAACGTTAAAGCCTGCTTGAGCATGCTCATATACTTCATGCCATGTGCCAGCGCTGAAAAGTAGGGCAGTGTCATCAGCAAAAGTTGTAATTTTACCTTTGGGGAGAGTGAGCAAACGCAGCTTGTTGATGTACATAAGAAAGAGGGTCGGGCCAAGTACGCTACCTTGTGGCATATGATTTAGAATAGGTTTGTAGGAGCACGCGCACCTACTAAAATGTTAGCGCTGCAATTCCCAACCACGCGAGGCGGGCTAGCCAGTCGTTCCCCGCGCTCGCCCAGATATAGTTGTGCTAAGCATTCTTATGTGTTAGGGAATAGCTGAGGTAAAATAAGTAATCAATTATCGTCATATTGTGAACTCTTTATTCTTGAACAATACAAGCGAAACCTTCGTGAAGTAAATCAAGTGTTTTCATTGAACTCTCCTTACTAATAATCAGTGGTACACAGACACTCGTACATTGGTGACTATCCGACGCGAGCGAACACGTAACCATACAACGGTGCGATAAACTTTCCACGTGTAAGAAACAAACCGCTTACTTGGGAACGGCTCAACGACAACTATATCTGGCGCGTAATTCGATAGTTACGCTCTATCACACGGCATCTCTCTAAAAGACTGCGAAAGTTAAACAAAATGTCTCAAGAAAGTACTTCCGATATCGTGCTAATCTCCGTGTCCTCAAGGATACCAGATTTTTGGACAGATCAACCAAGTTTATGGTTCATACAGTTCGAAGCATCTGCAGCGCCACAAAAAACCAGCGATGAGGCGCAGTATCAATTGCTGGTAGCGAAACTTGGCAAGCAGGTCATAATGCAAGTAGCGGATATTTTGAAGACTCCACCAAAAAGTAACAAATACCAAAATTTGAAAGACCGATTGTTGGTAGTGTACGAGGAATCGGAGAACAAACGGATACAGAAGCTGATTGGCGAGATGCAACTGGGAGATCAGAAGCCGACCCAACTCCTGCGGCAGATGCAGACTCTAGCAGGAGATAGAATAACGCCGGAAACATTGCTCGTCATGTGGCAAAACCACCTACCGACGTCGGTAAGGACTGTTTTGGCAGCAACGGCAATCACAGAACCGGAAAAGCTGGCAGCAGTGGCGGACAAAATATGGGAGACCAGCAGCCCCAGGGAGGTGGCAGAAATAACAGGAAAAAAGTCAGATACACTAGAGGATACCGTAGCCAAACTATCAATCGAAGTGGCAGAACTACGCAACTCCAGAGGTACGGACAGGTTCGACCGCAGGGTATACCGCGGCACATCAACAGCACGTGCACGAAGTACCAGGCAACAGCGAGGGCGGTCAACATCGCAAGGACCACCAACAGGACCAGGGTTATGCTTCTACCACAACAGGTTCGGCGACAAGGCGTTCAAGTGCAGAAAACCATGCAAATGGACAGGCAAGGCCCAGGAAAACTAACAACCGTACAGTCGGCGACGGGAAGCTGTAACGGAGGTATTATTATTAACCGTCGTTTGTGTGTAAATGATAGCATTAATGGATACAATTTTCTAGTAGACACCGGTGCCAATGTGTCAGTACTACCAGTATCTATGGTCAAGTGTAAAAAAAAACAATCTCAAGAAGATTACACTCTGTACGCCGCAAACGGTACACCCATAGAAACCTACGGTACGCACA
Organism: Lacanobia wlatinum; assembly: GCA_947578705.1. Taxonomy (NCBI): domain Eukaryota; kingdom Metazoa; phylum Arthropoda; class Insecta; order Lepidoptera; family Noctuidae; genus Lacanobia; species Lacanobia wlatinum. The sequence goes on along the minus strand of OX388046.1, from coordinate 17,328,282 downwards.
CATTGTCACTTGGATTTAAGTTAAAGCGCGAATTTGAATGGACATTTATTATAGCTAACGTCAAACAACCCATATTAGGAGCAGATTTTTTAAGCCATTATGGATTGTTAGTAGACCTAAGTGCAAGAAAGTTGATAGATAGCACAACAAAGTTAAATGTTCTAGCGACTATAGAAAATTGTACAGAAACGTCAGTCAAAACGGTTAACGAAAGCCACCCTTATCACGAATTGCTTACCACTTACCCTGAAATCACTAGACCCACGTCATTTAGGGAGCCGCCGCAGCACTCGATCGTGCATCACATCGAGACATCAGGCCCACCGGTACATACCCGGGCAAGACCGTTGCCGCTAGACCGATATACCCAAATAAAGGAGGAATTTAAGAACATGCAGGACTTAGGTATTTGTAGGCCCTCCAAAAGCCCATGGGCAAGCGCTCTGCACGTAGTACCAAAAAAGACGGAAACATTCGTCCGTGTGGTGATTATAGGCAGCTAAACGCCATCACCAAACCGGATAGGTACCCGATCCCGCGCTTACACGATTTCACATACATCCTCGCAGGTAAAAAAATATTTTCTTGCATAGATGTAAACCGTGCCTACCATTACATACCAATTAACCCAGCGGACGTAGAGAAAACGGCAATCATAACGCCATTCGGGTTATTTGAGTTCCCACGGATGACCTTCGGCCTAAAAAACGCAGCGCAATCCTTTCAAAGGTTCATGCATCATACAGTCTTAGAGGGTTTAGATTTCCTATTCTGTTACATCGATGACGTCATTATTGCAAGTGACAACGCGGAACAGCACAAGGAACATTTAAAGATCCTTTTCGATAGGCTAAAGAAATTCGGTCTAACCATAAAATTAACAAAATGCAGTTTCGGAGTAACTGAATTAGATTTCGTTGGTTTTCACGTGTTGGCACAAGGAATACGGCCTCTAGACGACAAGCTCAAGGCGATTACCGACTACCCCAAACCTAAAACCGTCAACGACCTTCGTAGATTTTTAGGAATGGTAAATTTTTATCGCAAACACATTCCACACGCGGTGAAAAGCCAAGCTTTGTTATCAAAGTACTTACACAACGCAAAACGAAACGACAAGACGCCTATTGTGTGGTCAACAGAAGCTGAAACAGCGTTCGGTGAATGTAAGTCGCAGCTCAAAAACGCGGTCACGTTATCCTACCCAAGCAGTAATGCGACGCTTGCACTAATGACGGACGCATCGGATACCTGTGCGGGGGCGGTACTGCAACAACGAGTTAAAGGTACATGGAAACCGCTAGGTTATTTTTCAAAACGCTTATCCGATACACAACAGCGTTACAGCACTTACGATCGCGAACTACTTGCCATCTATATGGCAATTAAACATTTCCGAAAATTATTCGAAGGGAGACCATTAACAATATTCACAGATCATAGGCCATTGGTACATGCGTTTACAAAACTAAATACCGATGCCGAAACATCTCGTAGAACAAGGCAATTACTGTTCATCAGTGAATTCACTACCGATATTCGTCATGTCAGCGGTAACGACAATGTTGTCGCCGACTCATTATCGCGTGTCGCAACCATATCCGGTCCCACGAGTTTAGACTACGAACAATTCGCCGAAGCGCAAAATACCGACGACTACATTGCACGGTACACAAAAAACGAGGTCAAAAACAATAACATTACGATCAAACGTTTAGCGTTACCAAATTGCAACCGCGTAATATATTGCGAAATGTCAACACAACAGGCAAGACCGGTCGTGCCTGAAAATTTCAGAAAAAACGTTTTCAACCTGGTTCACGACATCAGTCACCCCGGAATTCGGTCAACTCGCAAAATGATCTCGGAAAGATTCTTTTGGCCGAACATGAACACGGAGATAGGCACATGGGCACGAGCATGCGTTAATTGCCAAAAAACCAAAGTAACCAGACATAATATATCAGAATATGCAGATTTCCAAAGCTCAGGTCGGTTCGAACACATCCACGCAGATATCGTCGGTCCTTTACCAATATCCGAGGACGGATTCAGGTATTGCGTCACAATAATCGATCGAGGTACTCGTTGGCCAGAAGCGTTTCCCATACGTGACATTACGGCGGAAGCAGTGGCAAAAGCGATATACGAAGGCTGGTTTACGCGCTACGGTTGCCCAGTCAGACTAACGTCAGATCAGGGACGACAGTTCGAAAGCCAGCTTTTCACAGAGCTGCTAAAGTACTTAGGCGTGACCAAAATACGCACAACTAGTTACCATCCGCAGGCTAACGGTATAGTCCAGCGCCCACCAAGGTGATATTTTCCTAATCATAACATTATCGACACTATCATTTATTTGCATTCGCAGTTCATAACAGAAGCGTACTTTCGTTAAAGATTGACAGACGTTAAGTAATACCTTATAAAGTTATAACACCATGAATGTATCGTGTAACTATAACGACTCAAATTGTCCGGCGTTGTCGTAACGGAAGCTGCTGACCGTACGGTGTTATTAAATATAGCAGAGTGGATGTTACGGCAACAACCCTTAAGTTAATGTTAAGGCATATAGTAATTAAGTAAACATAAAGGCGACTCTAAAAAACAGATGTCCGCACACTGTATAATGTCTTAATTCACATTAGGCATACCAATGCCAGTATATATTATGTATAAAAAATATATGTATTCTCAAAACCTGGGAATCGAACCTTAACTATTACCTACTATATCTAACTACTTAGCAAACAAGTCATGTAATTTAAAACAGCGTAGGTGAACTTTATATTTACATTATGTACATGTAGCATACAGATAAGCAGCATTAAGTTACAACATTGTTAGTATAATGGAATGTGTTGAATTGTAAATTGATTAGTCAACGGAACGAAATGTAATACAAATGTGGGAATGTAATATTATGTAAAATTTTTTTTTTGGGCACAAAATTTTAGGAAGGGTGTGATGTAGGAGCACGCGCACCTACTAAAATGTTAGTGCTGCAATTCCCAACCACGCGAGGCGGGCTAGCCAGTCGTTCCCCGCGCTCGCCCAGATATAGTTGTGCTAAGCATTCTTATGTGTTAGGGAATAGCTGAGGTAAAATAAGTAATCAATTATCGTCATATTGTGAACTCTTTATTCTTGAACAATACAAGCGAAACCTTCGTGAAGTAAATCAAGTGTTTTCATTGAACTCTCCTTACTAATAATCAGTGGTACACAGACACTCGTACAGGTTCGAATTATGACGCATACTTATGAATTTGTCTTTTTTAGAAGAACTGAAAAGCTTTCTTTGGAGCATGAGCTCAATATAATCATCTCTTAAATCTCCAGCAGTTTTTAGGGTTCCGAAAAAAAGGAACCCTTATAGGATCACTCGGGTGTCTGTCTGTCTGTCCGTCTGTCACAGCCAGTTTTCTCCGGATCCTCTGGACCGATTCTGTTGAAATTTGGTACACATATGGACTTCTGTGACCCAAACACGGACGCGTTACATAAATCATTAAATTTTTAGTATAGGGGTCACTTTTGGGAGACAAACTAGAAATTAAAAAAAAAGAGTTTTTTGAACAATATCGTGTGACATATCAAATAAAAGGGCTTACTGTGAGGGTTTTTATTATATTTTTTTCATAATTTTAAAATAAATGGTTTTGAAATTATTCAAGAAATAAGACGAAAAATGACCATTCCCCCCCTTATCTCCGAAACTACTGAGACTAAAATTTTTGAAAAAAAAAATGGAGATAATAGAGCTTTACCTAAAGATTACAGGAAAACTTATTAGAAGTCTGTAGTATTAATATAATATGTTAAAATAATTAAATTCGTTCGGAACCCTTTGTTTCTTTATTAACGACCCTTGACGCTGCAGAGACTCTAACCTGCAGCGTGACAGTACTTTGCAGTGCGTCTTGATGTCCGATAGTAGATGGGGTTTCTTGGGTACATTTACCGAAGTACTATAACTAACAACATAATGCCTACGGCATCCTTGACTGAACCCCGTTTAGACTAACCCCCCCAGACCGAAATATCGTCGATAAGATATTAATAGTACACTCAAAAAAACCGTCGAATAAAAATGATGTTAAATAAAGAAGTCTTACCGTGTTTGCTATTATTCCTCATATGTATAGGAGCGCTGTATATCCTGTTCTGCGCGTTCATAGCGTTCTCTTTAACGTTGGCTAGGTTGGTGTGAGATGTGTTGGCCGTCAGGTTGCCGCTCTCCGACTTGTTGTCCACTGTTATCGAGTCGCGGTATTCTGTTAGGTTGCCGGTTCTGGAAAGATAAAACAAAAAGTTAAAGAAGGAACAGAGAAAGTAAGAAAACATGTTTATTTGGGTCACAGAGACACACACAAAGTATAAATAAAGGAGACTTAATTTTAAAGCAATAACATTGTGTCCCTCACGGCTTCGGCAAATAGGTCTAGTTAATCAACGTATCATCAATATTCGCAAAGAAATAGAAATGGTTTCAAATAGGCCATCGCCAATGATAGGCTCGTCGCGACGAAGCTCCAATGTCTTGAGCATAGACGACGAGTTGCTAGCCTGTCGGTTTTCTACCGGTTGCATTTTGGGGAATGTGCGACGGAATTGCATAATTTAATTCCGCCAAGCCAATTCCATCATCGGACCACAAGATACATGGTACACAAGGTGGACATCCCACCCACACGCACAAAACGTTTTGGGCACACATTCGTAGTGCGTACAGCTAAGCAGTGATTCCCTGCCGAAGTCTGTGTTTCCTGATAGCTACAACCTGGGAGTCTTTAAGTCAAGAGTGAATAGGTTACTTCTAGGCAAGCGTGCTCCATGTTCGACCACATCATCGCTTACCATCAGGTGAGATAGTGGTCAAACGCGTGCCTATCAATAGTAAAAAAAGGTTATGATAATTAACTACTTCTTTAATTATTAACTTTTCTTGATTCTTTGCAAAAATATAATAGTTCGTATTATGCTACTTCAGAACTGGTCCTTAGATAAGCAAAAATGTCTTTTGCATACGTTGATGTTTTAGTTTTCCTAAAAATATAAAATGTCAACTATTTTACTAAGGTATTGCTACCGTAGATCGATTCTTTGAAACGTTTTGGGAACGCTTTAATTGTACGTACAGTTAGGTAACAGATTCTGTGTTTCCTGATAGCTATAACCTGAGATTTTTACGTCAAGAGTGAATGAGGTTGCTCCATCGTCAACTTCATCATTGCTTCTCATCAGTTGAGATTGTGTTCAAACGCGTGCTATCAATGTTAAAAAAATAACAATTTAATATTGGTCAGGACATACCTCTGTCTCTTCACAAGTATGTAAATACAGCTGAGCAGGCAGATTGTAAGCAGTATTGAACTGCAAATAATCACTAGCATGTTCAAATCAAACATCTCTGATGGAGGTCCCACTTCACCTGAAAAAGAACGGTCAAATAATAATAACACATTGTAGAGGCTAGGGGCGATCTAAATATGACTGCCAGTTGCAACTTTTTTTGTTTCTGTCCTGTTCTGTCGGAACGATTGCCGAGCGTGGAGTCCAGGGTCTGAATTCCAGAAAAACCGGCCAAGTGCGAGTCGGACTCTCATACAATGGGCTCCGTACCATAAACCGAAAAAACACGTTTCTTATATGGGAGCGCACTTTAATTTTAAATTCTTATTTTATTTATAGCGGCAATAGAAATACACAATCTGTGAAAATTTCAACTGTCAATTATAGTATTGTCAATATAGTATTACGATTCTTGAGATACAGTCTGCTGACAAACAGACGGACGGACAGCGGAGGCTTAGAAACAGGGTTCCGTTGGTTACCCATTAGGAGTTTCTAAGTAGAAGGCCGGAGTTCGGAAGTTAGTAAGCCGAAATCAGTCAGGAGTACTAGTACTTCGGGATAATTGATATTCAGGCGCTCTTCCACTTAGTTTAAACCCTTTACAATAGGGTTCTTATTATATTTAGATTAAGAAATTAATACACTCACTGCCATCCTCGTTCTTAGTAGCAAAGTTATACATCGTAGTGACGCTACCAGCCTCATTAGTGGCCGTCACTCGCAGCTGGTACCACGTGCCCGGAGACAGGTCGGAGATCGCAAACGTTGGGATCTTTGCTTGGTACAGGGATGGAAGGCTCCAGGATGAGAGGTCGGAGTACGGCTGTGTGAGAAAGAAACAATATAAGGTTCAACTACCATATAACAACCATGTAGATTAGTGTCTGTCCAGGGGATCTGTCTAGTCAGATTCGAGCCAGCATTTGACAGTAATCGTGTAGTTCACTTCAGGACTACTAAGGAAACGTAAACGGTCTCGTCTTCAACAAAGATTTACCCTATCCCGGTCAGGATCCTCATTCCCGAGTTCACTCTTTCATGATGAGTCAACCTAAATTATTCAGATTGTTGTAGAAAATTCCATCATTGCCAGCTGCACGTATATATGCTCGGCGTTGCTCCACAGCCACTCGGTGTGTTGTGTTATATTACGTTATGTTACCATATTATTATGCGCCCTGATCCACGCCCTAGCGCCAAGCTGCTTGTACTCCACATCGAGCACTCGCAGCGCGCAGCCGCCATGCTCCCAGCCCGCCAGCTGCACGTATATGTGCGACGCGTTGCTCCACAGCCACTCGTTGGACGTTGGGGGTATTGGTACTGAAAAGATTAGTAGAAAGGGTAGTAGATCTAAATGTCAAAAACAGTAATTGTGTCACAATATTAAACAGTAGTAACAATAAAAACGGTTTTCCAGGAGAATACGCTTGACTTAAAGCTACAATGGGGTCCAAACAAATAAATATTATTCTTATTCTCATTTAACATCGCTTCCAGGATAGCTTAGTTTAGCAGCATATGCTGTTAGAAAAATCCACCAATTTACAGATGTTGATACCGCGAGACTAGTCTGTTTTAGTTACTTTCGTAGTATCATGCCTTACGGTATCTTAATATGGGGATGGGCTGCAGACATCGTATCTATTTTTATTCTGCAGAAACGAGCCATCAGAGCCATACACATACATATATACGAAAAAATCATGTGTTCTTGATGAATCTACATCATTTTAGAAAATGAGGCGATAGACAAAATTATGTTACTAAGACAGGAAAAAAGAGGAGAAAGGAAAGATGGATGCATTGGGGCAGGGAGATGACGATGAATGACCTTCATTATTATTTCAGCCAAAAAAAGTCTATTTCTGGACATCGACCTCTCCCAAGAGTCGCCAAATCAATCGCCGATGGATATCCTTATGATAAATTACGGAAAGTTAGTTAGGAAGAGCAACTTACCTCCGCCCAAAGTACTGACATCCAAATAAGCTGGTTGTGAAGTCCCCACTTTATTAGTAGCAGTGATCCTGAGAGAGTACTTGGTGCCACACTTCAGACCTGTCAGGGCATGTTTCTGTACTCCTGATAAGTTGGGTAGCTTGTTGGCTGGCCACGCTTCTCGCCAGGGACTGTTGGCTTCTTTCCAGGTTAGGCTGTAACCTGAAACGCTGATTGATTAGTATGAAATAGTTATTTGACTTTGGTGAGAGGAGAAAGGATTTCGTTATTCTTTTGATTCCATTCTTGGAATTTCGTTTTGTTGTTTACAAGCCCGACACACTATTCTTAGCCATTACAACTCTTGAAAGTCAGAATCAATAGTTGTGCCACCAGAGAAACTACGAGTTATTGAAGCTTGAAGATTCCCGGTGAAAGAATTTAACGGAGAAGTAAGAAAAATATAATTTCCACTCCCGTTCATATCAAGCAGGAGGCAGAACATAGCTACGCCAATAGGCCACCAAGGGACATTTATGTGGGTCAGCCAAGTTCGTCTGTTCCACGGTACAAATTCAATTAATCAAAAGATTGTTTTACTGATCTAAACTTGTATTACAAAATGTGTCGAAAAGATTTCACGTGTTTTCGTCACATTTTGTAAGAGGATATCGTGCTATTTTTATTTTTTTGGCTGGCTTTTTATTCGGTTAAAGCGTCAGCATTGCCATTTTACAATGAGAGCAAAGTCAAAGTCAAATGATTTATTTCAACTAGACCAATAAGGCGCTTTTGAACGTCAAATGAAAATAAAATATAGTGACTCTAGTCGTCCGTTCGCAAAAGGTAGATTCTTATGGAGAAGAACGGACAAGAAACTCCATAGTTACTCTTTTCAAAAATAAGCTTTACAATATTTGCATACATTAAGCAATTGATTATATGTGAGGACGATGCTCCCAAAAAAACACTAATATACTACTAATAGGTACAATAAAGAAATGCCAGCAGAGGTAAAAATAATAAGTTTGCTAGTAAGGGGACATAGTACTCACATACGTATGTGAGTACTATGTCCCCTGAGCGATGTGGGATGCCCAATGAGTTCTTCCCCTAACCATTGTATTCCACTTGTACACATACTTCATCTTTTTTTAATAATAATATATTTTTAGCTTATATAGTGGTAGGTTCGCGAAATAATGCTTTTAACTAGGTATAATTTTAAATAAAAAACAAAACCAACTTACTAATCTTCTGACTCGCACTTCTATTACTAGCAATATAGTAGGGCTGCTCCCATTCCACCAGTATCGAGTCCTTGTACGGCGTGGCTCTAAGTATGGGTGCCTCAGGTAGTGGCAGCACGATGACTGTGTACTCTACCTGGTCGGAACCGTACAGGTTCTTGGCTAGGCATGTGTAGTTGCCGCTCAGGGATTGGTCTATATCTGGAAGAGAGAATTTTGTCATCAGAGACTTGAAGGTCAAAGCGACAGCTAATGCTTGTAGGATAGTCATTGGCGGGCTAAAATCTCAATAGTCAGAAAATTGAACAGTTAGAAATTATAGGCTGAAAGTCGGCGTTATTGGTAAAGAAGAAGAGAATATGGTACAGACGGATTTTAGCATTGCGTGTGTTAAAAACTAAATAAACTACATGAAGCTCTAATATCAGTGTAAATACAAAAATTGCCATTGAAGTGTCATCTGATTCATGTGAGGGAAAATTAAAATTAACCTAGCTTTCATCATGGCAATGAAACTGTACTGACAGGAGAATATGTATAATTTGAAAACAGAATTTAATTGATGAATCAACAAAATCAAGCAGATTTCGAAGCAGTTTTAGTGAAAATGCTCTGCAGACTTTTCAATAAAACTGCTTCGAAATCTGCAGAAAAGACTCTGCAGTCTTGGTAATCTTTTAATTGTTTTAGGAGTAAAAGATTCAGCCGAAAGACATCCACTGCTGGACATAGGCCTTCCCCAAAAGGGTTTGCCGTAATCGTCACGCTTGGCAGGCGGGTTGGCGATCGCAGTGTATGGTGTTGATTTTTACAGAGAACGCTGCTGCCCATTCTCTGACGAGTCCCTTAGTCGCCTCTTACGACACCCACGGGAAGTGAGGGGATGGTATTATTCTTTTACGGTACCATACGGCACCGGCCGACACCATACGGCGGAAAAGACTACCTTCAATATTTTTCAACTTTTAACGGGGTTAGTAGAGTTTGTTTCTCCATCACTATCTAAGCAACTATATCACCTTCGTTGCGTTTGATGTGATGTGACGATTTTATTGAAATTGTTCTGCTATAGAACAATTTCGGTCAGAAGCCTTTGTATTTTCATAGTTTTACATAAAAGAGCTGTACTCACTGTTAATAAGAAGACTATCATCATGGTTCCTCGTGAACCTAGGATGGTGGGTGATGATGTTATGTTTGTGGTACCACACGGTGCGCGGTGGTGGTGAGCCCACACACTGACACACTAAGAGGAGGGAACTGCCCACTCCTACTGATACTGTGCCTCCTAGAGACGCTACTCCTGCTACCACTGGAAAGAGACAGGATTAGTTAAGTAACTTAAGACGTGTACTAGTAAAATTAACATAGCAGGACCGTCGTATCAATTATTTTCGAGTTGCGTTGATATATTTCATTACGAGCTCGTGACTAAATAATTACAGCTGCGTGAAACAAACTTCAAAGTTAAGCTACGCTTGCCGAAGTCGGTCTGTGGATGGGTGACTATCTTTTCATATGTTCGCACAATGTAAGGGCACCGTGCCTCGGAAGCAAATTAAACCGTTGGTTCCGGATGTCATTTAAAGATCTTTGACAGTCGTTACGGATTTTCAAAGATTGTTCACTGTCAGAATTCTTGTCGGTGTCACTGTCAGTCTTTATGCTCTCGATGCTCAGCTCCTTCGCCTCCACAGTGTCTGTGGCGGAGCATTGCTGCTACACTCCAGTTACCTCTATGCATGGGCGTGTGCGCCACCCGCCTCGTGGCGGCGCCCTCGCCGGCGGTGGTGCTGGCGCTCACCCACGCCTCGTACGTGCACCCCGCCACCAGCTCCTTCACTCCGCAGTGTCTGTGGCGGAGCATTGCTGCTACACTGCAGTTACCTCTATGCGTGGGCGTGTGCGCCACCCGCCTCGTGGCGGCGCCCTCGCCGGCGGCGGTGCTGGCGCTCACCCACGCCTCGTACGTGCGCCCCGCCACTAGCTCCTTCACCTCCGCAGTGGAGCGACCTTCCGACTCGATGCGCAGTGTCTGTGGTGGGCCATTGCTGCGGTAAACGATTTATGTCTGTACTAGGTGAAGTTGAGGTGTAGAGGTATTGGTGAAGATTTATGCAATATTTTGAAGACTCAAAAGTCAAAAGTCAAAATTCTTTATTGCGAACTAAGTGTCGGGTAGGTACAGGACAGATGTTAACAAAAATAGGAAGGTTCTTATAACTTAGTTGCCTGTTTAGGCATTGCAATTAAAATTGAAACATATATTTCTTCATTGAATATTATAGATAACTTACGTAATAGTATATTAATTATCACTTTTCATAAATTTTACATTTTCTCATTATTTTGTATAATTTACATATATCCCATTATACTTAGTATTACATCTCTTTTATCTTATGTATAATTATTTTTCTTCGAAAAATTCTTTTATACAATAATACGCCTTATTAATCAGGAAGTCTTTCAGCTTTCTTTTAAAAATACCAATTGACTGTAGGTTCTTAATGTCTCTGGGTAGGTTATTATATATTTTTATGCCCATACAAAATATACTATTGCTATAAACTGCAATGTGGGCTGTTTTATTGCGTAATGTATTTTTAAGTCTACTGCTTCTTAATGTGTCATAGCTACTGATGTTCGATTTAACTAAAATTGAGGCCGCGTAGATATATAGAGCAGGCAGGGTTAATATATTGAGGTTTAAGAAATAAGGTTTACATGATTCAGTTTGGTGTATCCCACATATTGATCTGATGCACTTTTTTTGTGCCCTGGACGCAAATTCCCTATCAGTTGAGTATCCACAATATAGTATCCCATAAGATAAAGTGGATCCCACATAGGCATGACAAGCTCTAAGTAGTGTGGTTTGGTTAGATACTTTTTTGAGCATATAGAGGGCGTTTTTTTTAGATGATCTCCCTCTGATAGTCTCTTACGTCAAACCATTAACCCTGCTGATTAAATTGTACAGTTCAATGAAAAGGCTAGGCTGCTAACTGAATAGCTGGCAAAGCTAGTTGCGGTATGTACAAGCATAACATTACAGGTTAAAAACGTAAGGCGTTATACACTGCAATTTTAAAAATAAATATTAATGTGATCTTTGATTGTGAGTGCCTCATTTCCTTGATCGAACTTACAAAAACTGTAACCTTGATCGTGATATCGACTTGAGCCATCGGGCCCTATCATTGAGTCAAAATGATGATGATGATGACACTGGTAGGCACCAGATAAACTTTCATTACAGTAAATACATTGACCTTTCCCTGATATCCCTTCATAGATACAATAAATTATGAACCTTTTTTCATTACTAGAGAACGTACACGATAGAAGTCGATTCAGGTTAGCTTTATGTCTTTATTTCTGTTTTTAATATTAAAAAGTCAATAAATGTATGTGGGGCAATGACATTTATATGGCGCCAAACATATTTAGCAATCAATCACAACTGACCTGGACGTAGGCTTCACATAGACGGTGTAGTGCAGCAGTTCTCCGTTAGGATGCAGAGGCTTCTTCCAACTGATGAGGAGTGAAGATGATGATAAAACCAGGACTTTGATATCTGCTGGTGGACCCGGCACTGGAGAAAACAATGGTGAAAATAATAGATTATGTACCGGGGGGATAAAGCAGTGTATTATGTCACGCGTGGATGTAAGTGTGTTGTTGTGAAATAAATGAATTATTACTAATGTCATATTGAATACCGAACGCAATGAAGAATTCGAGAAATACCTCCTGAACATATCAAGGGAGTTAATACAAGAATCCTGAATACAGCGACGGATTTAAGCTAGTCCAATTCAAAGACATCTTTATCTCCGTGGAGTAGCATACTCTACTTTTCACATCTACTGCGAGAAAATTGTGTTCTAGCCATGAAAAGAGGCATAATATCGTACTGCTGGCCTACTATGACGTCTTAAAACGATCGTGTATAAGGTGTGGGAAGGAGACAGAGTTATACAAGACGCATAACACTATCCCTTTTCCTCAGCTTAATCTTGATCGCATTGGCACGTCATAGTAGGGCCCAATTCCTTTAAAACCCAATAATGTGATTTGAATTTGGAACCTCATTTTGACTGCGCGACCTGCTCCTAGCTGCGGAAACCGACGGGCGCCGCCTGCTGGTAATGACGTACTTTAGGTTAGGTTTGCATGGCAAATAATTATACGTTTTCGTGCAGGTGGTGTGAAAATTACTTTTATTAGTTAGACCATACTGTCCTATTGCTGGGTAAAGCCTACCTTCTTTGACCAATCCATCAGGATTGAGTCCAATCTATAAATACTTAACAAAAAAATAATATAATCCAATTCGATACAAAACTTTTTAAAAACAAGTTTTTTTTTCATATGCTTATCAGAAAATCCTTTTATTTGATACTCATATTATAGGGGTTTCAGAAAAATCCGCCATTGTAGGAGGTCCGCCATATTGGATTTAGAATGACGCCACTTTTGTCATCCAAACCGCACGTGTATGCAAAATTTCAGTTCAAAATTCAGTTGCAAGATATGACCCATACATAGTAAGTAATGGACATACATAGCAAGTTGATTAGCTAGGCTTGTCATAATTCTATGACCAGTGCGTGTTGCCAGTGATGACTTATGGAACCAAAACGTGGTTGCTCATAATGGGCCTTATCAGAAGGCTTAAAGTCACTTAAAAGGCAATGGAGAGGGCAATGCTTGGAGTTTCCTTGCGTGATCGAATCAGGAATGATGATATTCGCAAGAGAACCAAGGTTACCGACATAGCCCGAAGGATCGCCAAACTGAAGTGGCAAAGGGCAGGGCACTTTGCTCGCAGAACAGATGTTTGATGGGGCCGAAAAGTTATGGAGTGGCGACCGCGTACTGGAAGACGCAACGATGTAAGGCCTCCCACAAGGTGGACTGATGCCCTGGTGAGGGTCGCGGGAAGCCGATGGATGCCAGATGCTCAGAACCGGTTGTTGGAGCGACACTTAGGGGAGGCCTATGTCCGGCTGATATGATGATGATAAATAATAATTTGGAAAGAGGAAAACATACTAAGTATGAGGAAAAAGCGATTGCAAAAAAGGTAAGGTAGTATTGTTTGTGGTAGGTCAAACCGGGACTCCATTCAAGGAATTTTATTTAATCAACTTCTTTTGTAACATATACGTCAGTTTGACGTTTAGCTCCGAGTCAGTTTTTGAGTCACAGAACCTATACCCCAGTGAGCACCAAATTTCCTCTGAATTGACCCTGTGGATTCATCGCAATTTAGCTGTGACAGACGGAAATATAGCCAACACAAGACAGTGATCTGTAAGACTTTCGTATTTTCATTCGGAATTATGGAGCCTAGAGTAAAAATTTGTGCACCCGAACAGATGAGGGAAGATCGTTACTTACTGGACGCCAGGGTCGCCGCGGTCGACCGCGACAGCATTCTCCACGTTGTCGTTGCGCGGTCGACCGCGGCGATGGTGGTGTGAAGATCTGATTGTTTGCGGAGTCACACAATAAGCAGGCTTATAAAAAATCTTCCATATGAACGAACATGAGGGCAAACTTAGGTATTAGACTGAGTAGCAAACACAGCTTCCTTAAATCGGCAGTCTCGCTTTCACGAAATCTAGCTGACGCTCGCAGCAAACAGTGGCAGGACACTTCTCACCCACCCATGAACTATTTACCACCAAGCGAACATCTTCCTGTAGGGTATAATCTTCCCTGAACCGCCTCAGAACGCAAATAGGAAGGTGTAATTCCAACCTTGCAAATTAGGGCTATCGTAACGAATCAACTGCAGGAATCATGTGGAGCCGAGTTGTGACTCGGTGGTCGTGAGTTCGATTCCCATGGGAAGCATACTTTGTAAAGTTGTTCCCAGTTTGGCTACGACATTGCAGGCTTGAATCACCTGATTGTGTGTTAAAAAGATGATTCCGTGCTTCGAAAGGCACGTTTAAGCCGGTGGTCCTGGCCTCCTGATGGCGGTCGTCAAATAAACCATGTCAGAGACCCTTGAGGCGGCGTAGAAACTCTGGCACTAGGGTGTGTGGGGTCGTTAGACCTTATTGCCCACACGATAAGAAAGAAAGAAAGAAAAAGACCTATCTTGCCCTCTGTGCTCCAAAACTTGCAGTCGAAGAGGCCTACGAGCTGCCACCAAAGATGCCGTGGAAGTGCCAACCCAAATCTTAAAAAAAGCTATCGTGCCAGCATCATGAAGAAGACTTAGGTAGCTCAACTAATAAAATAATTATAAAAATCTTACCATCTTGCAAAGTAGCACAAACGATAGGATAGGAAAAAGGACCAGCGCCATAGTTTGAGAATCCAGCGACCTTCACTGTGTAGTTGGTGAACTTTAGGAGTCCTTGCAAGTAAAGCTCCGAGTGTAACGACGTCTGGTTCTGCCAGGCCGCTTCTGAAAGATCATTATTTAATTAAATTGGATACATTATTGTATAATTGATATTTCTGGAATATTTCAACAAGTACTATTCTTGCTTTTGTTTACGATGGGCCGATTTACGATACGTATACTTTTTTAAGGTAAATCAAGATTTATAAAAAGTTTGGCTTTGTAAAACACCTTCTCCATTGCTCAGAACTGTGTGTCATTCTCATTCAAGTACTCGATCTGTCATATAAACGCCTGAATTCAATGCATACGAAGCTAACTACGAAATAATTTGAATTGATTGATGTCTAGAATGGTTTTCTTTGTCTTTAATAGGATACCTGTAAAAGTGGATCAAGTACAAAGATTCGTATCAGTATACCGTTTATGAAAATTCTTGACTTCTAGGCGATGACGCCAATTACTACTTTTAGTAACTATCAACAATCACAATTTTTTACAAAGTGAACTCAAGCTCAACCTCTAAGCATTTATAACAGCTGCAGGTACTTATGAATTGACAAAAACATTTTCTTACCATCAGTAGCAAACAGTACAGTGTATCCTACAAGCGAGCTGCCCTGTCCAGGAAGACCGACGGGCTGCCAGCCGATTCGAAGAGATGTGGAGGATACGGCTGTGCATTCTACTGATGATGGCGCCTGTTCTGGAGCTGAAGAAAACAAAAATTATGTTAAAAATGATTATAAGGAAAGATGTCCCAAAGGATAAGATGAGTTTATCAGTAAAGTCAAGTTTAGAGAAACCGCTGTCCAAGTTCATCTTTGTTGATTTATGGATCATAATTATGCTTGCGGAAGGCTGGTGTTACTGGCGATTTACATTTTTTTTTATACATATTTGATGGGTTTGCTCTTGACTCTAGTCTAAGTCAGAGATGACCGAGACAAAGTCTACGAGGGAGCGAGCTTACCCAGAAGGAGCCTGTTCACTCTAACTTTGAAGAGATTAGGGTTGTAAGCGTTTGGAAACACGGACGCAGGCAGAGAGTTCCACTCCTTTGCTGTGCGCATTATAAAAGACGTTTGGAAACGCTTAGTGCGAGTTGGTGGAATAGCAACAAGGTAGGGATGGTAAGATGCAGTGCGTCTGGATGTCCGATGGTAGAAGGGGGCCGGTGGGATGAGGTCGTGGAGTTCTTGGGCACACTCACCGAAGTACAATCTGTAGAAGACCGACAAGCAGGCAACCTTACGGCGATGAGCCAAGCTATGCAGCTTGGCATCCACCAGTTTTACGTCACCGATGAGCCTCTTAGCTCTGCGTTCCACCGAGTCAAGCGCGGCAAGCTGATACTTAGCTGAGCCATCCCAAAGGTGGCTACAATACTCCATGCAGGATCGGACTTGCGCTTTATATAGGGTTAAAAGCTGTCCAGGCCTGAAGTATCGCTTCACCCTATTTAGGATGCCCAGCTTTTTGGCCGCGGTTTGGGCTTTTTACTCGATGGTGGCGCCGAAGTTGAGACTGGATGTCAACTCCATGCCTAGGAGCTCGAGCCGATCAGTCACAGGAACAGATACACCCCGAAAAGTAGGAGTTTGGTCAAAACGACTCCTTTTTGCGGTAAAAAGACACGCCTGTGTTTTGGTGGCGTTAAAAGTGACCACATTGTCATCACCCTACTGGGAGACAAGGCTTAAGGTCAAATTTGTCCGCTCTACCATGGCCTCTCTCAAGGAACGAACTTCATCCCCGCTGGTTGTTGCGCTGGACAAGTATCTCTCTGAAACCGTACTGTCATCTGCGTACCCAACAAGACCAAGCTGAAGTAGGTCATTGATGTGCAGCAGGAAAAGAGTTGCAGAGAGAACAGACCCCTGAGGAACTCCAGCATCAATAGCCATGAGGTCAGAGGAGCAGCCGTCAACGACTACTCGGATCGACCGTTCACTCAGGAAGTCTGATATCCAGCTACAAAAACCAGCTGGGATGCCATAAGCAGGAAGCTTGCTCAGTAGACCTGCGTGCCAAACCCTGTCAAAGGCCTTCGAGATGTCGAGCGACACGGCAAGTGCTTCGCCGTGTCTCTCGATGGCCTCGCCCCAGCAGTGCGTGACATACACAAGAAGATCGCCAGTTGACCGTCCCCGGCGAAAGCCATATTGACGGTCACTGAGGAGATCATTGTCTTCAAGGTAGGTCAGCAGCTTACTGTTAAGGACCCTTTCCATAACCTTGCAAAGAATGGAGGTAATGGCGATCGGACGGTAATGGGCAGGGTCAGCACGGTCTCCCTTTTTGGGCACCGGTTGCACATTCGCAAGCTTCCATGATTTCGGCACCGTTCTTTTTTCAAGAGAGAGGCGGTACAGGCGTGCCAACACAGGAGACAGTTCAGGTGCACATTGCCTCAACACTCTCGCTGGAATGCCGTCAGGCCCGCTGGCCTGATTCACATCTAGACTGCACAATACTCTTCGGACCTCTTTAATGTGAACTCTGATCTCCGGCATCGAAGAGTTACAACGAGGTAAAGTTGGTGGTTGCTTGGAGCCAGCGTCCAGACGCGAATTGCTTGCAAAGAGAGTTGCAAATAAATTTGCTTTCTCACTTGCAGAGTAAGCTAGCGAGCCATCAGGTTTCAACATTGGAGGCAACGTGGGTCCACAGAAATTCGTTTCAACCGCTTTCGACAGAGACCAAAACTGCTTACTACCTGGAGGGTGCAATGCTAGTTTGGTCCCGATACGTCCGACATGGTCAAAACGTGCCCTACGTAAGACCCGCTTGCAGAACTTAGCGGCAGAATTAAAGGCTCTTTTCCTCGCGCGAACCCTACGTGCTTTAACCTTTCGGTCGCGGGCCTTGATCCACGCTTGGTATGCAGACTCTTTACGGGCCTCAGCGTGGGCGCATTCTGCATTATACCAAGGCCGGGATTTGTGACCGAGCGGGATGTCGGAGAATGGAATAAACTACTCCATCCCCTGCCGAATCACGTCCGCAATCAAGTCAGCACAGCACGAGGGGTCACCCGAGGAGAAGCACACTTGCCGCCATGGATAAGATGCAAAAAAGTGCCGCATCTCATCCCAATCTGCTGACTCGTATCGCCATACTCGTCTCGTGCCTCTAGGACTCTTATCTGGAGGAGAGCAGGTCAATACGGATTTCACCAGACAGTGGTCAGACGTTCCCAGCGGAGCTGAGACCGATACTGAATGACTGTCCGGATCAGTTGTCAGCAGAATGTCCAAGCAATTGGGTGTATGGGCGTCAACATCCGGTACCCGCGTTGCCACATTCACCAGCTGGGTAAGATCTAGCGTTAAACCAAACTTGCGCGCTTCTAACCCGGCATGGTCAGTTTTCTGGTACGGGAACAACCACTCTTTATGGTCATCACATCATGACGTTTTCATGAAAATTTTTACAGGGTGAGCAATATTTGAAATAGTACGTGTTAATTACCTCCTTCTCTTGTATCTTGAAACACAGGCAGCGAGAATGGACCAGAACCAGCGTTTGTGAAGGCTGACACCGATACAGCATACCTAGAAAAGTAATACCATAAGTTAAAAACAAGCAGCGACTATAAAAGACAAGCTATGAGAGATAATTTCACCATGATCACGACCATTTTTTCAGGAGGAGAGCAAAGAAATAGAAAAAGGGACTACCAACAACAAGTTGCTGAATGATGTTAATAAGGGAGTCTTAATGTTAGTACCTGGTGTTCTTCATAAGACCGCTCAACAAAGTTTCTTGTTTGCCCGACAGTTGGGACACTTTGACTGTTCGCGTGTCAGCTTCATCTGAAACTGGATGATACAGTCAAATAAGCTTCTAATGTGAGAATGTGAGAATCTTAAGAGTAAAATTTATTTGGAGATGCTTGAGCTGTGTGAATGAAATGAAGAAATGTCACCCTGTCTGTTCCACTTTTAGTTCACTTTGGTGGGCGCCAAATAAACTTGCAATAAAGTACATTGACATTTCCCTAATATCCTTTCGTATACCCCCAAACAATAATTATGAACTGTTTTTCATTATTAGGAAACGTAAAGGATCACAATAGAAGTCGATTTAGGACAGCTTTATATATTTATTTCTGTTTTTGATATTAACAAATTCCGTAAATGTATGTGGGTCAATAACCGTTATTGCACATGTATCTGGCGCCTACCATAGCACTTATGAGGGTACTGGAATCCTTGTAAACTGACCAGTGCCCACGCTCTGCGCCACAGCCTTGACATGGTAGCCCGTGAGGACGCCGTTGTGCGTCTCCTTGAGCGGCGCCGACCACGACACGTGCAGCTCGCCCGGGCTCTCTGTTTGCTCTACTTGCACGTTTACTGGTGCTGATGAGGGCGCTGAAACGACAGCAAAGAATATGTGAAAGTTTCAGAGGTTTTGGTTCGCGTTGCTAGTTTTAAGGATCAGCTGGCACTGAAACGCTTCTGTATAAATACCATTCTATCAGCAAAAATGATGTCACCTTATCTATAGCTGGGGAGGTGAGAGATGCAAAAGGTCGAAAGAATGACCAGCTTACTGGCTGTAAATGTTGGGGATATCAGCCCCAACATTTACAGCCAGTAAGCTGGTCATTCTTTGGGACCCTTGGCCCTGCTGTACCGCATACACATACTTACATACATAACATATATGTGTAGGATGATTTTACGCAGGTATATTTTTAGATCAGTTGTCATTGATAGCTTCAGTGACTAGTGAAAACTGGTAAGCCCTGAATTAACTAATACAACTATCGTTGTTGTTGGAACATTTCACCTGGGGCCCTAGACAAAAAGCAATTCTATTAGCGACTGCGATTGTCGAAATTCCAAAATGTAAGGGATTGATCACGTGACATTTCGACAGCTGTTGTCAATCCCATAAATTTTTGACGTTTTGACAATCGCCTTCGTCATGCTACCGCTGAAAGAATGTCACTTGTCTAGAGCCTCTGGAATCTTCAGAAGATTTTTAAGCAAATATAATCTGGGGGAAGACTGGGACCAGTATAGTTACAAACTACAAAAAAAAGGTGCAATGGCAGATACAATAAAATATATTACAAACACATTACAAAAACAAGAGACGCTAGACAAAATCAGCGAATGCGATTATCGAGTTGCCAAAATATAAGGGGAATTGATCACGTGATATTTCGACAGCATTTGTCAACACCATATATTTCTTATATTTTGACAAGGGCCTGCGCCACGTTACCGCTGACAGAATATCATTTGTCTAGAACCTAAGTCCCAAGGTATCCATAGTTCAATAGCTAGCTATACCTTCTTCATGCGTAGTAAAATGCACAGGCGCTGTATACATGGACACGCCGACTTGGTTGCCCGTGGCCACTCGAACGGCGTACGGCGTCGCTGGCCGCAGGTTCTGAAGCTCTACTGTTTGACGGAGTTCTTGTTCTTTTCTGAAATAAGAATCCAGGGTAATCAAAGGATGTGAGGCTCGCCCGGAGGACATGGCTGAACATACGGTAGAGGTCTGCCCTGCTTGGGTGGAGTACCGCCGGGTCCTCGTCGAGGCGACCGGCGGCGGTGACCTGACTCGACCGGCTCTGGTTCAATCTATGGTCCGGAACAAGGAGGCATGGGAAGCGGACACCTCTTTCTGCGAAGCAGTAATGCTAGCGAAGGAGGACGCCGAACGTGTGAGAGAGAGGGAAACCTCACGCTCCGGGCGTCACAACAGAAGAAGACGCCCCGGGCGTCGGGAGTCGCAGGGCGATTCCCGGCCACTGTAGGTGCGGGCCTGCGGACGGCGAACGTTGGGTAGCTTGCTCTCCGATCAGAACCAGGCCCGGGTCGATGGCGCGTTGTGTTCCACGCGCGCTCAAAGAGATGTCAGCATAGTAGACAGGGCCCGCTAGGGCCAGTACCTGCCAGGGTTGCGGAATTTGTTCGAAAAAGTCACCGCGGCCCTGGAACGCAAAGGGCATTAGGAGGAACACGGATGGGTTTTAGTCAGTAAGAGTCTGACACTCCTTTTTGCTTCGCCCACAGCGGGAAGAGTCATTTGATGATTTCCCATCCATAAAAAAGGGTAATCAAAAGAGAAGAAGAATAGAAGAGATTAAGAAAGAGAAGATCTAGTTGGTCTAGTAATCGATAGCGCTTCTGACTGCTGAGCTTGAGGTATTGGGATCGTTTCCCAGGTCGGACGGAGTTATTAGGTTTTACATTTTGGCATTTCTCAGTAACAGCAAGAATTTAGGATTTGTGCTCGAATACATGTTACTTCCACCCGCACTTGGAATTAGAAATATATAAATCAACCACGCGATGAGAATATTGGCTATAAGTTAGCCCCCTATCACATGAGACTTAAACATAACTGGCGAATTATAGGTATCGTAAAAATCTTTCAGCTGAATTATTCCAGTAGATTCGGATTCCAAATTGGCTGTAAAAAAAACGGACAGAGAGACACACGAGTGATCTTATATGAATTTCGTCTTTTCAGACGCACGTTCGAAACCTTAAAAATAGGTCATGCATGTGTCCTGACCGGCTGATGTTGTGTGTGATTCAGAGCGTTTTTATGGAACCAATCCCAACTTTAGGATGTTTTGAAGATTAAGACTTATGTATTTGTAGCGGCATTAACGCCGTCACAAAAAACTAGGCAAAGAAATATGTACCGCAACAAAAAGAAACGGAGCGCCATATATCCCGCTAGCGACGAAATACTGAACGAAATCCTGGATCGCGGTATCAGAGTTTTCGGTGCGATTTGAGAATGTACAACAGGCCGATTATCAGCTATCGGGCAGTTGCCCGTCGGAAACAACAATCGTCCGGTCGGAGGATCCTCCCTTTTTAATGGGGGTTTTCGGGACTCTTTTCTCTGTACCGTATACCTCTATACATATTCCTTAGTTAAGGTTGTCTTAAACTACCACGGTCCATTGTGGATGCTGATCAGTTCGGCGATTACCTGGTAACATTCATAGTAGTAGCATGCTCCCACACGGCGTCACTGTAGTGCGTGTGGGAATACTGCAGCGTGTAGTGGCGCGCGTGCGCTCGCAGCGTGTCGCGCCACGAGACGGTGGCGGTGCGCGCGCGCACTGCCTCCAGCCGCACGTCTGACGGAGGGGTGGGCGGCTCTGGGGAACGGGTACAAAGTGTATAATAGTGGAGCAAAAGCCCATGATCGCCTGGTTTTCCTCCCGAGTAGCCAAACAGTTTTCTTAATTCTATAATTAGTTTTTATTCTACTGGCATATTTCATCACACTGTTAAAAGCATCAACCCAAAAGCGCTAAAAGATACTCACATAATGTTAAAATGGACGATGTACAGGATGTAAGACACATCGGCGCACAAACTGATACCTTCTTTTTTTCTTAAATTATAAATCTTTTATTTTACAAAATCCCACCTGAAATTCCAAGGCTGGGGCGTCCGTGACATCTGTTTGTGCGCCGATTGGTCTTACACCTTCTAAACTATATTATAGTTATTGATGAGAAATAATTATGGCAGATGAAATACTCACCCAATATAGTAAGATGCACACTAAAACTAGCAGTTCCGTACGGGTTAGTAGCTCTGCACTGGTACAGTCCAGCGTCTGCCGTCTCCGAGTACTGCAGACTGATGGTGCTGATCACGCCAAGAGCTGTCTTTGATTCGGAGATTTTTGCTCTGGAACAAAAAAAATACTAATGGAGATGAGGGACGGGCGATTAGTAGATGAGGGAAGTCAGTGAATGTAGAAGAAAGTTTTACTCTCTGGATTATAGTTTGGAAACATAGTTGATAAGCATGTAGACAGCCATATCAAGACATTTTCTCGGGTTTGTATGCAAGATAAATTCAAAAGCTGGTGAACCGTTACAGGAAAACGTAGTTTTATATAATTTCAGCAGAAAGACGTCTACTATCTGACTCTTTTCCCCCAAAAAATTGCTTTAACGAACTCCTGTCCTACCCTATCCCCGTCCAGCTTTTGATCAAGCACCTAGTCATCGGTCTACCTTGTGGACGCGGACCCTGATTGTGTCTCTCTATTTTAGTTCACGGTTGTCATCCCAAATTTTGTTTTTATATATCGGTGCAAATTCGGTACTAAGTTGACAAAAGGAAAGCAAAATCTTCCAATACGCAATAGCTTTAGAAATACCAAAATAATACTAACCTCTGACTAATAAAGTCCAAGGCGTTTCCATCATGTGTCCAAGTGACTCTGATAGGCTCATCTCCTAGTGGTCGACAGTCTAACGAAACGGCGTGACCGAGTCGTGACGTCACGTTAGTGGAAGAAGATTCAAAGTGGACGGGCTCTGGAATGAGAAACTTATAAAGTTACCTATTTGATGAATTTGAATTGTTTCTTAGGAGTTTGCCTTCAAGATCATTATCAACAGGTCAAAATGATTTATCTCGAAGACATGACAATTTATTTAGTCCTTTTCGACAATCATCGGCGACGTTTTAGGGTTCCGAAAAAAAAAGGAACCCTTATAGGATCACTCGGGTGTCTGTCTGTCCGTCTGTCACAGCCAGTTTTCTCCGGATCTACTGGACCGATTCTGTTGAATTTTGGTACACATATGGACTTCTATGATCCAAACACGGGCGCGTTACGTAAATTATTAAATTTTTAGTATGGGGGTCACTTTTGGGGGTCAAACTAGAAAATAAAAAAATAAAAAGTATTTTGTAAAATATCGTGTGACATATCAAATGAAAGGGCTTACTGTGACAGTTTTAATTATATTTTTTTCATAATTTTAAAATAAATGGTTTTGAAGTTATTCAAGAAATTAGACGAAAAATGACCATTCCCCCCCCTTATCTCCGAAACTACTGAGCCTAAAATTTTGGAAAAAATGGAGATACTAGATCTTTACCTATTAGAAGTCTGTAGTGTTAAAATAACGTGTTAAAAAAATTTAATTCGTTCGGAACCCTTTGCACGCGAGTCCGACTCGCACTTGGCCAGTTTTTTTAATCAACATAAATATTGTCCCACTCTCCCATAGCACCATTCTTCTAAGAAGTTGCCTTTCTTTCGTTTATCGGCTTTTTTGGGCTGCAAAATGTTGTTTTCTTTGCAAATCGTATACCACCATAATCATTTATGAACTCTTATTGGCCTGTAATTGAGTGTGGTTCAATGCAAAATGTCCTCGCTAGCACTGTCTTATCTACAAATATCAGATTTAACCACGAATCCCGTTCGAATATCTAGTCGCGCATAGAACTAAGTCTAGAGGACAAATTCTACTACAGTTGTCAAAAAATAAAAGGTCCGTTTTGACAACAGGATACAACATTGCTGTACTTACTTAACATTACTGTAGTAAGTATGAAAGAGATATAAAAATAAATCTCTTTCGCACTTAGGCTTAGCACGCACTGCAATTAAACGCGCGCGGTTTAGGAATAGCTGAAAACGCAAAAACGCGCATCAACACGCACTGCGGCTAGCGTTTTGCTTAAATTTATTTCATTTCACTATGGATTTCTGGCGAGCAGCATGTGTTGTAGCTTTGATATTGAAATTATCAGTAGAGACTGAATAAAAACCAAATGCGATTAACCGCCGTGCGTGCGCCACAGTACTGTTACTATGGGACACAAAAAACTGCGCGTTTTCAAACCGCGGTAAAAACGTAACAAGTTGCGATTTTACAAAATATATATACGAAAATACTAAATCAGTCACTAATGCGTACGCTTGTATAGAAAGCTATGTGTTACATTTTTTGCGGTTTCAGACATGCGGTTAAACGCGGGCGTTTAATCGCAGTGCGTGCTAAGCCTTAGTGGTAAAGCAATCTTCTATCCCTCTCTACTCAGCTGTCAAATCGGACTTCTTAGATTTTGGTGACTTTAATTTTAAGCAACGTTTGCATTCGCATGTCAGTCGCAATCTGTCAAAAACTACCCTCTGATTAAAATATCTTCAACTTACTATTAACACTCATCCAGACAGTCTTGCTGAGCGGCTGCCCCACTCCATTCTCCACATTACAAGAGTACAGTCCCTCATCAGTAAGCGACACTTCTTCAATAATGAGGGTCCCGTTGGGCAGGCTGAGGATCCCACCACCAGCCAGCTCGAGGACTGGTTGCCACGTGCCCAGAAGAGCTGGAAATTGTTACAAAAAAAGAAGTTTTAATTTATACAACGTGTATTCTTCTATATCCCCTTCAGAGACATTGCGTTTATTCTATACTAGCTGACCCGCGCGGCTTCGCTCCCGTCAACTGGCTACTCTACCTACCGACCCTAACCTACCTACCCTGCCTACCATACCTACCTACCATACCTACCTACCATAGCTACCCTACCTCACCTACCTTACCTACCTACCTTACCTACCTGCCTACCTACCCTACCTACCTGCCTACCTACCTGTCTACCTACCCTACCTATCTGCCTACCTACCCTACCTACATACTCATTTTTTTTTTGTATTTTAATTCTTATTATGCTATTCCGGACGAAGGAATTAGTCTTCGTCCCGAATAAAACACAAAAACTATGAAAATCGGTCGAGCCGTTCTCGAGTTAGTTAGAATAGTGTTCGAACAAACCCGACTTTGAGAATTTTGCTATATTGTGAAAGATTCGACCTTTTTCTAGAAGACATTTTTATATCAGCGAGACAGAAATAAAACGAAAAAAACTTTTTTACAAAAAATGTAACCGACTTCCAAAACAAAACACTACAAAGTATAAAATAACTTTAATTTCGGAAGTCGGTGTTTTTAGTCTTTTCGCTTTTTGACACCGACTTCCGAAATTAAAGTTATTTTATACTTTGTAGTGTTTTGCTTTGGAAGTCGGTTACATTTTTTGTAAAAAAGTTTTTTATTTTTCACTTTTTAGTGGTACCTGCGTACCCATTCACAGCGTACCGGCGTGATGTTATGTTATGAAAATAAAACTTACTAAGTGCTTTCGGTGTAAAGGTCTCGTCAATACGAATGAAATAAGCCCAAACACTTGGTAGTTCCTACATACCGATGTGGAGTTCTCTTGACTCTCTGTCGTCTCTATCATCAGGTCTGATCCAAACTTTCATTCTTTTGTAGTATCACCCGATATACACACGAATATCAAGTTTTTACCAAATACGTGCCTACAATTTTCGAGAGTTGCCCTCGATTTCTCAGGGTTCCCATCATCAGATCCTGACGTGGTGGCAATGGGACCACACGGGAAGCACCAGCTTTCAAATAAAAAAGAATCATGAAAATCGGTTCATCCAGTAGGTTAATATGAGGTAACAAACATACACTGAAGGAAGACGGACAGCGGTGGCTTATTAATAAATAGGGTTCCGTTAGCAACCTTGGTACGGAACCCTAAAAATCGACTTGGTTCGCACGAATCAAGATCGTACGCGAAGGCTTAAATAATAGGGTCCCATTAGCAACTTTGGCACGGAACCCTATAATTTGCCTTGGCTCGCAAATCGAACCGTCTGATACTTAGCACGAATTAAAAACTTAGTTGCGGGCAACCTGGGAGTCTTTAAGACAAAAGTGAATAGGTTGCTTCTAGGCAAACGTGCTCCATCTTCAACCTCATCATCGCTTACCACAGGTGAGATAGTGGTCAAACGTATGCCTATCTATAGTAAAAAAAAAATCTAGGTACTCCGTATCACCTAACCACAGAGAACTAATGATAAATCGATTTGACAGTTACTGTGAAATCGTGTTGTCATTCATTCTTAGTTCGGGTTCGGGATTAATCGTAAGTCTGTAGGTGATACGGAGTAGAATACGTCCGCAACTAAGCCCGAAACTACGGACTTCGGACTTAGAGAGTAGCCCCACCAAAATCGATCGCTCCCGTCACCGTGACCACCTTTGGTACGGTACCTTATTATTATTAGCCTTGTTTCGCAAATCGAACCGTTCGTTGCTTTGCTCTAAACGGAATCAATCGCGGAGGCCTTAGAAGTACGGTCCTGTCAGCACCTTTGGTACGGAACCCTACAGGCCTGATCCGCAAGTCGAACCGTCCAGTATTTCACAAAACTACTGAGTTCTAAATCAGTTTAAGATTCTACGATAAAAGCACTTTAAACGAAACCAGCAAAACTCAGAGATTTAAGCAATTTTGGCCCCTATTCGTTTAAGACCTTCCAGAGACCAAACCGAAATTCCTACGAACTACGACAGTGTTTAATAATCGTGTGAGGTCATTTTCCAGAGGAAAATCTTAACACCGCAATTCAGAAAAACGCGTCATCAGTGCAACGCCATCTATCGACCATGTAAACTGACAAAATATTTGGCAGCAGAATACGTTAAATAAGAAGCCCGTATGTAACGATAAATAACGATAAGGTATTAAAATGTTTACTTTTATTTTGCTACGTCTAAGTATTAAAAGTTTCACAAATAACTCAATGAATGTGTTTTGGTGTAACATTCATGCTTTCATGCATTTTTGGTTCCTCAATAGATGGCGCTCTGACTGATCAGAACACAGTAGGAAGTTT
The DNA here is from genome assembly GCA_947578705.1 of Lacanobia wlatinum. Taxonomy (NCBI): domain Eukaryota; kingdom Metazoa; phylum Arthropoda; class Insecta; order Lepidoptera; family Noctuidae; genus Lacanobia; species Lacanobia wlatinum. The sequence goes on along the minus strand of OX388046.1, from coordinate 17,300,849 downwards.
CTTACTAAACTAAAAATTCAATATATTTTGATTTTGTAGATCGATTGTAACGATAAATAACGAAAATGTATAAAAATGGTCACTTTTATTTTGCCACGTATTAAAAGTTTCACGATTAACACAACAATTTTGAATGCTTTCGTGCATTTTATTTTTGCTCAATAGATGGCGCTCTGACTCATCAGAATACATTAGGAAGTTTCTTCCTAAACTTAAAAATTCAATATCTTTTGATTTTGTGGTCGATTTTGATGAAATAAACGCTAAATGTTACTCGGGTTATCACTTAATATTTTTAAGTATTTAGATTTGCAATTCAATCTGTGTTTTATGCGTGATGCTCCCACAAACGCACAGACAAACAGACAAAAATTTCAAAAATTGCATTTTTGTGTTTTATACCTTTTTCCTGAGTTTTCTGTGTAATTTTCATGCAAAAATATTCAATGTACAGACACGGTTAGTCTACGATTTTATTATATGTATAGATTATTAGCCTTGTTTCGCAAATCGAACCGTTCGTTGCTTCGCTCTCAACGGAATCAATCGCGGAGGCTTAGCAGTAGGGTCCCGTCAGCACAGCACCTTTGGTACGGAACCCTACAGGCCTGATCCGCAAGTCGAACCGTCCAAAACTTCGCTGAAAGTTTCAAAAATAACTCAACAATTTTGAATGCTTTCGTGCATTTTATTTTTCTCAATAGATGGCGCTCTGACTCATCAGAATACATTAGGAAGTTTCTTCCTAAATTTAAAAAATCAATATCTTTTGATTTTGTGGATCGATTTTGATGATGTAAACGCTAAATGTTACTCGGGTTATCACTTAATATTTGTAAGTACTTAGATTTGCAATGTAATCTGTGGTTTAAGCGTGAAACTCCCACAAACGCACAGACAAACAAACAGACAAAAATTTCAAAAATTGCATTTTTGTGTTTTATACCTTTTTCCTGAGTTTTCTGTGTAATTTTCATGCAAAAATGTTCAATGTACAGACACGGTTAGTCTACGATTTTATTATATGTATGGAAGACTACGTCTACGTATTAAAAGTTTCACAAATAACTCAATCAATGTGTTTTGGTGTAACATTCATGCTTTCATGCATTTTTTGGTTCCTCAATAGATGGCGCTCTTACTAATCAGAATATATAAGGAAGTTTCAAAATTCAATATATTTTGATTTTGGGGATCGATTGTATCGATCAATAACGAAAAGGTATAAAATGATCACTCTTATTTTGCCACGTATTAAGAGTTTCACAAATAACTCAACAATTTTGAATGCTTTCGTGCATTTTATTTTTCTCAATAGATGGCGCTCTGACTCATCAGAATACATTAGGAAGTTTCTTCCTAAACTTAAAAATTCAATATCTTTTGATTTTGTGGGTCGATTTTGATGAAATAAACGCTAAATGTTACTCGGGTTATCACTTAATATTTTTAAGTATTTAGATTTGCAATCTCATCTGTGGTTTAAGCGTGATGCTCCCACAAACGCACAGACAAACAGACAAACAGACAAAAATTTCAAAAATTGCATTTTTGTGTTTTATACCTTTTTCCTGAGTTTTCTGTGTAATTTTCATGCAAAAATATTCAATGTACAGACACGGTTAGTCTACGATTTTATTATATGTATAGATAAACGCAATGTCTCTGAAGGGGTCAATGTACACATCCATATGAACAACTTTTACTATGGGACCAATCGCGAAATCGCAAAAAAAACAGCTCGTTCAGTACACTTTGTCGAGTTATGCGCACAGAAATGTTTATTTTCGCAATTTCAGTGTTGGTTCCATAGTAAACGTTGTTCATAATGATGTGTACAGTGACCCCTTAAGAGGTATTGGGTTAAACATGTTTTAATTTATAAGCTCATCTTTATAGGTATCTCATTGCTATTCTCTACTTTGTTATTTATCGCTGGTATTTTAGCTACGAACTTTTTTCGAACTCTTTTTTCAACGCTTGATCAAAAACCTAAAGCATTTTGCTGAAGAAAACAAAACATAGTACAATAGTAAAAGCGCATTGTTAGGGTTCCGTACCCAAATGGTAAACAACGGAACCCTATTACTAAGCCTCCGCTGTCCATCCGTCCGTCCGTCCGTCTGTCTGTCAGCGGGCTGTATCTTAAGAACCGTAATAGGTAGACAGTTGAAATTTTCACAGATCATGTATTTCTATTGCCGCTATAACAACAAATAAAAAAATTAAGGTTCATGGTACGGAACCCCTCGTGTGCGAGTCTGACTCACACATGGCCGGTTTTTTTATTTATTATGTTTGTGAGCTCGATCTCGTCGGAATAGTAACCTATGAATCTATGATGACATAATTTAGTTCCGCCAAGCCCGTTCCATTATCGGACCACAAAAAGTACCGCGATGCGCCACCGGTACGTAGTGGACATCTAGGTGGGATAGCCACGCACAAAACGTTTAGGGAACACATTAATTGTGCGTACAGCTAAGGAATGATGGAATTTTCTGCCAGTCTGTGTTGCCTGATAGGTAGGTACAACCTGGGAGTCTTTAAGACAAGAGTGAATATATAACTTCTCAGTAAGCGTGCTCCATCTTCGACCGCATGATCGCTTACAATCAGGTGAGATAGTGCTCAAACGTGTGCCTATCAATAAAAAAAAGCGCCCAAGTGTGAGTCGGACTCGCCCACAGAGGGTTCCGTCCAAATTTGTAGCTACTAACTACTTTTAATAAAGACTATATTTTTTATGATTTAATTACAAATGTATAGTTTTAGACTTTTCCCTATACTTGTAGTATAACACGGTACTACTTGCCAAATTTCATAGTTCTAAGTTAACGGTAAATACCCTATACATTTTGATTCCCTTGAGAATGTCAAATATACGTTTTTTGCGGCATAAACGGCCGTATCTTTTTTACGTTAACTTTGAAGTTTGATTTTTTCACAGCTTGATCTGAGTATATAGTTTTAATTTCAACTCGATACCTCCAGGCGTCGAGATAAAGGGTCTTGACAGACAGACGGACGGACAACAAAGTGATCTTATACGGGTTCCGTTTTTTTCTTTTGAGGTTCGGAATCCAAAAACAGTAAACATTCTTTTTCTTCTTTTCAAGTCAACGGAACGTGTAATCACACTGTTTGGACCTGCAAGTGGCCACGTTTAATACAACTACGGAGGCGTTGCTCAGATAATTTAGTAAGGAGGTAAATGAATTTACATTTTATGGGGTTTTTCCAGAAACTCGATTCATTTTCGTCTCCTAATTATGACATCAGTTTTTAAACATGGAAAACCCCCTTTTAATTAACCCTGCAGGCAAGCACCCGGTCGTCAAGTGCACCATAATTTGAAGTAGGTAGTACAATTTACCGGGAACTTTATGTATCATTACTGTACATAAAGTTTAAATAAATAAATAATACCGGGAGTGTAATGAAAAATGTTTACGCAATAATTATGTGTATATTGTAACATACATTGGGGATAAAATAGTTTTGTGGCTCGCGATGAGTTTTAAATGTATTTTTAGGAGATTTCTCACACGTTCTCAACTTTTGGTAGTGAACTAGGAAATTTCCAAAGAACTTTTTAAAATCGATTACTCGAAAGCAATCCACTTGGCTCTAAGTAAAATCAATAACCTATTTGAAGGAGCGCACTCAATTACCAATCACCGGATACATATTTAAATTAAAATCAAAATAAATGAAAAATAAAAGAGACTCGAATGAAATATTATGGATTTTATGTTTACATTGTAAACATAAAATCCATGCTAAGTATAAAGCTGCATTTCCAACCAATAGAATCGCTTCAATTACCTAGCTTCAGGTAAATGAACCAATAGAATCGCTTCATTTACCTAGCTTCAGGTAAATGAACCAATAGAATCGCTTCATTTACCTGGCTTCAGGTAAATTAACCAATAGAATCGCTTCATTTACCTAGCTTCAGGTAAATTAACCAATAGAATCGCTTCATTTACCTAGTTTCAGGTAAATGAACCAATAGAATCGCTTCATTTACCTAGTTTCAGGTAAATGAACCAATAGAATCGCTTCATTTACCTAGCTTCAGGTAAATTAGCCAATAGAATCGCTTAGTATTACCTAGCTTCAGGTAAATTAGCCAATAGAATCGCTTCTATTACCTAGCTTCAGGTAAATGAACCAATAGAATCGCTTCATTTACCTAGCTTCAGGTAAGTTAACCAATAGTATCGCTTCATTTACCTAGCTCCAGGTAAATGAACCAATAGAATCGCTTCTATTACCTAGCTTTAGGTAAATGAACTAATAGAATAGCTTTATTTACCTAGCTTCAGGTAAATGAACCAATAAAATAGCTTCATTTATCTAACTGCGCTCAACGCAAGTGATTCTATTGTTTCTTAACAAACTCATCTCTCGCTCCGCATGCTCGCACATCTCCGATGGAAACGTAGCATGAGGATGTCTGTCCATTTGCGCGGAGCGATGCAGCGGAGCGGAGAAACGGAGAAATATTAACCAATCATGTCAGTCAAAATGTCAGTGACTCACGTGATGCGGAGATTTTATGCAATTCCATTGGTTGAAATTTATTCGTTTCTCCGCTCCGCTGCCTCGCACCCCAGTATTGGACAAAAATAACAAAACGCCATACCATCTTTCTTCATCCAATGAACTTGAGGTTGTGGGTAGCCACTCGCACTGCATGACACGGCACCTCTTCTGCCCAGAAGGAGGGAAGAGTTGTTCGGTTCTTCTAGCCATTTTGGCGCAACTGTAATGGATATAAACGTTTATAATTTGGATCAAGGATAGAATTTGGAAAGGGATTATCAAACTTTTGAAGCTGACTTTTTTAACATTTGTGTAGAAAGGATATTTCTTTACAATCGGATTCGATCAGTAGTTCTACTGGTTTTATGTCTTCTCTCCCGGGAAGTAATATTGTTCTATTTAAGTTGAAAAGGTTCCAACACTGATAAACAGGCAATAAATTGACATAAACGGTGCCTTTGTCACTGGCCACTGTTTAAGCTTCAAATGGTGTTGTTTCAATACTGCCACAAGAAAAACCAACGATTGCAAAATCTACATCGCAACAAAAAAAGAACCGCAACGCCATCTACCCCACCAGCAGCAAACTACTAACGAAATTCTGCATCGCGGTATCAGAGTTCTCCGTGCAATTTAAACATATACAACAGTCCGAATATCAACCATGGAGCAGTTGCTCACCGGACACAATAACCGTCCGGTCGGGGGATCCGCCCTTTTCAATGGAGGTTTGCGGGACTATACACTCTGTTCCACACATACCTATAGAGTGAAAAATTTCCAAAAGAGTGACCTTTGCCTCGTATACTTTTGTATTTCTCTTTTCACTTCAATTTTAAAAATGTGACTGAAAAGTCACATTTTTAAAATATTAGAAGTTTATTAAAAAAGTTACCTTTAATATACAGTTCAGTAGATCTGTTGACTTTCGCCACGTGATTAGAAGCGACGCATGTGTAGGTACCGCAATGTTCTAAGGACACTTTTTTTATTACCAGAGCACTGAACAGCTCCGAATTTCTTTCCACCACCTGTAAAACAATAAAAGAAGCCATCTTTTATTTGATGTTGACTTGTCAGAATATTTACAATTAATCACAGGATTATTTTTATTTGGACCTTTGACCTTTGGAGCATTGTGAATTACTAACTTAGATCTAGTAAGATGATAGGAACTTATAAAAACCAAAGGCTTTATCGACTATCGCACTTGACCACCATTTCATCTGATGGTATGCGATCAAGTGGTTGAAGATGGACCACGGGTGTCAAGAAGTGACCTATTCTTCTTCTTCTTGACTTGTAGTAATCAAGAAACAGACCGGCACAGCGAATTCCACTCCTCAGGTAAACGCACAATGAAAGTATTACCTGAACTTTTTGAGTTATTTTAAAATAAAAAATTGTTACCCTACTAAACAGTACGGTACTTTAGTAGGACCAAAGAGTTATAAGGAAATTAAAACATATGTCAGTACATTTCACCTTCAAACCACTAGGAATCCTCTTCCCATCCTTCAACCACTCAAAATGTATCGGCAGATCCCCAGTTCTGACGTTACAATAAATATTCACAATCTGTCCTTCCTGTAGATTAGTCCCCAACAGCAGATCATCCAAGACCGGAGCTTCTATCACCTGGATCTCGAAGGCTCTTCTCGCCATTTCTCCCGAAGGACTGGTCACTATGCATGTGTATACAGCCCCATTCGATTCTTTAGATATTTCTGGTATGGAGAGGATCCCATTTATATTGACGCTGGGTGCGTTTCTTCGCGTTTTCCGTTTTGGATGGGACCTCTTGTAGCGTGATTGGAAGATTGCGTTCGATGTTAGCAACTTGCCTTGGAACTCCCAGTCGATTTTGCTGGAATAGGAAAGGAATTATGAAATTAGAAGATGTGATGGCCCAGTGGTTAAGGGCTCTCGTCGACAAATTAATACCAATGTGACTTTATCAATTCATACGTTTGCTTAAAGCTGAAAATCTTGAAGTATAAACAAGGCAGATGTAAGTGAAAATGTCGGGGTCATTGTAGAACGGCAAATTGGTGAATTGTATAAGTACAACGCAACTCAACGCGAGTTGCGTTGTTTGCGTTAAAGTGTTGTTTTCACTAAAGAATTTGTAAGCAACCAGATCACAGACGCACGCCGCGTCTGTGATCTAGTGCGAGTTTTTCGACGTACACAACCGCATTTACATAAACGTTCGGATAATGATGACAAATCGCCTGACCGTTATTTCACCCTATGTAATTCTTTCTTCATCTATTTTTTCTGTAACTTGTGTGCTCATAATAATAGTAGATTATGAGCCGAGGAGATAAAGCAGTGTCTTATGACACGGGCGTCATATTGAATCTCGAACATAATGAAGGATTCGAGATAAATTCCGAGCGCCGCGAGGGAGTTCAACGTTTAACTCACGAGCGAAGCGAGGTAGTTAATACAAGAATCCTGAATGCAGCGAGGGATTTAAGCTAGTCCAAGGCAAAGACACCTTTATCTCTAAGGAGCATACTCTACTTTTCACACCTACTGCGAGAAAATTGGGCTCTAGCTGTGAAAACAGATGGCGCGCGTCGGTCCCCGCCGTAAGGAGCAGGTCGCGCGTCCTAAGCTGTGCGTAGTATTATTTTGCTCCTTTATGATACAAACTACTATGGCGTTTTCGTGCAGGTGGTATGAAAAGAGTATTATATTCTATTTGTTTCTACAAACAAACAAATTTTTCCTCTTTATAATATTAGTGTAGATTTTATTCAGTTTTAGTACTTATTGATGTTTACATTAACGCAATCTAGTCCGCCTAAAAATCACATTAAAGCTGTATGGACGTGAACGAAGCTAATGGAGTATGTGTGCTCCCATGGGAAAAAGCATGACTTTATGTTTTAATACATATAATAATATTATTTACCTTATTGGATATCCATAAAACGGACACCTTAAGTTGACGGACTCCCCACTCTGTACCTTCACTGGTGGAAGAGATCTGATGTATGGTGGTCCTGAAAAATAAAAGCGAAACAAAGTTTTCATGAAAATCTGAAACTAGGACCCGTGTGGATTGCGGAATTTGTTCGAAAGAGTCACCGCGGCCCTAGAACGCAAAGGGCACAAGGAGGAACACGGATGGATTTTAGTCAGTAAGAGTCTGATACTCCCTTCTGCTCTGCCCAAAAAACCTGTGTGGATTATGTATCTCATAATCCACACAGGTTTTTTTAGTTCAGCTTGAGCTCTTCAAGGTTAAGCAATGCTTGCTGTGGTCAGCTCGTAGATATGCCCATCCCTAACATACCGAGACTCCTTCATGCCTCGTAAAATACGTTGAACCGTTCGTCCCGACTGTAATTTTTTAATATTTGTCAGGCGTCCGAAAGAAATTTGACAAGCATTCAAGGGTTATCATGAAATCCCAATTAATTTAATTTTTTTTAAAGGGTCACCGCGGCAGTTGAACGCAAAGGGCATTAGGAAGAACACGGATGGGTTATAGTCAGTTAGAATCTGACACTCTCTTTTGCTCCGCTCAGAGCGGGAGGAGTCATTTGATGATTTCCCCTCCTTAAAAAAGGGGTTATTAAACTCATCATTTTGAACAACTTTAACTGTGGGACGAACACTGAAATCGCGAAAAAAATGGACACCCCATACATTTTTTGTGCGCATAACTCGACAAAATGTACTGAACAGATGAGATTTTTTTCGCAATTTTGTGATTGGACCCATAGTTAAAAAAAAACTTCATAATGATGAATAAAATTACCCCTTAAGAGGTCTTGCGTTTATACTGTTACACGTGGTATGTAGTTCCGATAAGGCTTCTCAGATTGACATATATACCTTCGTGAAACACCCAAATACATCACAGATCTTACCATAAACATCCAGCCTGTTCTCATGTGACGCCACATGGTCACCCTCCCTGGCTGTGCAGGAGTACAGGCCTCCGTCCTCGACCCTCACTCGAGTGATGTTCAGCTGTGAAGCCACTGAGTTATCTGACGTCATCAGCTGACCGAGGGCGTATCTGGAAGGATATAAGGTCTAAATTGAGATAGGCAAAGGCTAGCAATTCATTGTTACGCTCAACAATAAAATATTTTTTAATTATGGAAGACGCAACGTTGGAAGGCCTCCCACAAGGTGGACCGATGACCTGGTGAGCGTCGCGGGAAACCGATAGATGTAAGACGCACAGGACAGGTTGTCGTGGTGACACTTGGGGGAGGCCTGTGTCCAGCAGTGGACGTCTTTCGGCTGATATGATGGTGATGATGATGATGATGGGACAGATATCGATAAAAATTACCTTGGATCGGTATTACTCGACACAACAATGCCGTCTCGTTCCCACACGAACTGAGGGGGTCTATCACCGCTGGCTGCACATTGCATGCTGATCTAAAAACATTGAATCGGACGATACTGAAACTCAGAAATAGGGAACTAGACTTTTGTTGATTGTTAAACGCTGTCGAAATGGCAAGATATCAAATTCCTTATATTTTGACATATCGACAGTCGCATACGCTAATTGAGGTTGCCCGCCAAAGTCCGGTAATCGGCGACCGACTTTTGTAGGAGAAAAATTTCCTACAAAAAAATTGCTAGTTTTTACCTAGCCAGGAAAAGTCGGCCCGATTATCGGTGTTTCAAAAAGTCGTGGGCGGGTATGTTTAAGCTGCCAGCCCACGTCATACTTTTTGTAGAACACAAAAAAATCGGTCGCCGATTATCGGACGTGGGCGGGCAGCCTTAATGGCATTTTGTCTAGCGCTTGTGGACCAACATAGCAGTAGATGTAAGAGCTTAAGAGACTAAAATAGCTTTAAATGGGGAAGTTTTGTAGAAAAGAACAGGCATATGAATATTAAAAAAAACTAGAAGAGATAGAAACATGGTTTTGCTTTTACTTTGTCAGCGATATTCGATAAAATTAACGGCTTTTGGCGCATTCGTTTTTTGGTTTGTTCAAATTAAAATTCAAAGACCTAATAGGTTCAATCGTGTCTGTCTGTCACAGATATTTTGCTCCGAGTTTACTGGATCGGTTCAGGCAAACCAGGAGTATAACAAAAAAAAAACAAATTAAAAAAAGAAAAAGATTTTCAAACTGTACCGTGTGACATGTCAAATGTTTACTTTGAAGTCATTTTTTTTTTAAATTACAGCCATCAGTAATAATTATTTTAAGAGAGAATTACTGTTAATTTAGAATGAATACTCACATCGCCACCCGGTGTGACTGTTCTTTCCGTGAAGTGTTGTGTGATAACTACCCGCATATCTGCTAGCCTTTTTCTTCTGTCAAGACCTGAAAGGGAGAGAAAATTTGATGAGAGTTGGATCATTAAGAAAGTTATACTTATACATCAAGTAAGAATTATAGTTATCTACACTAATATTATAAAGAAGGAAGATTTGTTTGTTTGTTTGTTTGTTTGTTTGTTTGAAATGAATAGCCTACGAAACTACTGGACCGATTTAAAAAAATCTTTCAGCAATGGATAGCTACATTATCAGGGAGTAACATAGGCTATATTTTATCCCCGTGCTCCCACGGGAACGGGAGCTACGCGGGTGAAACCGCGTGACGTCCACTAGTTAGTAATCAAGGTGACTCTTACTATGAACCAAACCTGAAATCGCAAGTCTTTTCGTGATTTCAGGTTTGGTTCCATATGTATGTTTGGGTGTTCATCTGTTTCTTCATAATGCCTGAAATTTTTATTTTGGAGAAATGAGGTATCGCAGGTTTTTGTATGAGCGCTTGATGTTTAATTAAATCTAATATGGTGTCAAAGACATACAAAACGTTGAAGTAAAAAAACGATAAATATTTACAATTGTATCGAGTTTGGTTTTTTTTTGTGATGAAATAAAACACCATTTTTTTTCTGTAATCTTGTTTCATGTAATTAAATCTTGTCTTAATAATACGAAACAGTTTTGCCTTAAAACTAAAACCAAGATTTTAAACAAACAGATTCCTCCAAAATTCCCATCAGGCTGAAAACAGCAAATTATCTTCCCACTAAATTGAGACCCCAAAGGGTACGGCGTTAATAGCCATTTAGTGACGTTACGAACTAGCTAATTTACATAAATTGGTGTCTAGTTTAGGCGTTGCTAGGCAACGGTTACGTCATCAATATGGAACATATACAGGATGGCCGTAAAACGTTGATTAGAACTCCCCGCTCTAGTAAGTGAGGAGTACACTGCAGGACAGTAATATTGGTGCAGTTTTGAAATAGCTACTTTAGTTCAATGTTTTGCTAGATAAAGAACCCCATGTTTTTTTATCTGTGCTTAAGTAAATTAAATACATAAAATACATTCATAAAAAAAAAATGTTTTTTTTTTGACAAAATATTCTCAATACATATTACAATAACCGTATTATTTTTTCTTTTCTTTTTATTCAAGATAGGTTCTTTTCTTCATGATTTATTTATTTTTTTATTTACCCAATCCCCAAAAATTGGGTGGCTATTTACGGCCGCTATGTTTCTGGTTTTGATTTTTTGTTCAAAATCTAAAAAATAAAAAACAATACAATACAAGTTGGTTGTAAAACAGGTTTTATTGTTTCAGTTTACGTTGAACTATCTCATATTAAGAACATTTTTTACTCATATTCACGTAAACACATTTGCGCTAAACATGGCCAAACTAATATGCTCTTAACTGTACTTAAATATAGTTCCCGAGCTTTAATTGGCATCAAATGTGTCTTCGACTAATCAGTCGCGGAAGTGAACGTTGCCGACAGCGATAGGGTCGCATCCAATCAGTTTGGCATCGCCATAAGTACCTCTCCGTCATACAGGGTGGAAAGTTAGAGCGGAACTTGAAGACTAATTCAAGATGCCATATCATATCAGCATTGCATTATAACCTTAGCGACAATGAATGTCATTATTGGAGGTCGCATATATGTTAGTACTGGCCTGTGTAAATAATCCTAGTTACACGTGTCTGTCAATATTTTAAATAAGCATAGTTACGACTTGTTTATCTACACTAATATTATAGAGGAAAGATTTGTTTGTTTGAAATGAATAGGCTCCGAAACTGCAGGACTGATTTGAAAAATTCTTTCAGCAATGGATAGCTACATTATCAGGGAGTATCATAGGCTATATTTCATCCCCGTACACCCACGGGAACGGGAACTACGCGGGTGAAACTGCGTGACGTCCACTAGTGCTTTATATACTTGTCACTTGCATGTAAAATATTGACCATGAATATAGCTTATAAAACATCAAACTAATCATCCGCCCCCTAATAAAATAATTTGACAGGGATAAATCCTTTAAAAATTCTCTAATTTTCGGGCTGTGAACACTTTTAGTTAAGATGTCCGCTATCATTTTATCAGTTGACATGTACCTTATTTCAACTTTGTTAGCCTAATTTCAAGTTTGATATCTATATGCTTTGTTCTATTATGCATCATTTTGTTAGCTGCAACTTTATGCGCCAACTGATTGTTATTATAAATTACTAGTGGACGTCACGCGGGTTCACCCGCGTAGTTCCCGTTCCCGTGGGAGTACGGGGATAATATATAGCCTATGTTACTCCCTGATAATGTAGCTATCTAATGCTAAAACAATTTTTCAAATCGATCCAGTAGTTTCGGAGCCTATTCAATTCAAACAAACAAACAAACAAATCTTTCTTCTTTATAATATTATATTATTATAGTATAGACTACCGCTTTACTATCCACAGTTGTCAAACTGTTCAGTAAACTACGTAAATAAAGAGCTTCTTTCGAAGCTTGACTCAATCCTACCTACTCTGCCTCTGTGAATGACAAGGATACTGTCGCTTGCTTCCTACTCTCCTAAGACACTACATTTTTACCTAATTTGAAAATTAACCCTGAGAAAGACTGCGATGCAAATGCGAACGCTCCTTGAAAATACGAGAATGACGCCTTTATTCACAGTATAAGAAAAAAATCTAATAAAATTTAATTTAAGGGGTTTACATGGAAATCTAATCTGAAATGATTGAATAAATACATATACCAAAACGCCAATTACTGGGAAAATTACGAGAATGTAGTTCAAAAAAAGATAAATATGTTATATGGTGAACACAATGGAATTGGGATACGGAGGTCTATATCCGTCACAATGAAGACAAGACAATAACCTTTATTAGTCCAATCAATTAGCACATGCATACCTGCCTTACAGTTCAATTCTCAAGCAATCTGAGAATTGAAGTGCATGAGTCACATAATATAAGATATAGAAGGCTGGTTCTATACAACGAGGCAGGCAGGCGCACGCACACATAGACGCGTACGTGCGGCGATATCAAACAAACGGCCGGTCGCCAGTGCGTGTGCACTTGCTGTACGTCAAGCGTGTCTATGTGTGCGTGCGTTCTCTATCGTTTTATAGAGCCAAGAACAAATGCCGGTCATGAGTGCACTTGTATTTGTTGTACGTGAAGCTTGTCTATGTGTACATGCGTTCTTGCTCTTTGTACGAAGTCGTATTTCTATTCCTATCTATTTAGAAGAAGTTACAGAAAGCTGACTCCATACAATGAGCAAAGGTAGGCGCACGTACACATAGACACGGACGTACGGCGATCTCAAACAAATGCCTGTCGCGAGTGCACTGAGCACTCGCTGTACGTAAAGTGTGTTTATGTGTGCGTGCGTTCTCTATCTTTTATGGAGCCGAGAACAAATGCCGATCGCGAGTGTGCTGAGCACTCGCTGTACGTGATGCGTATCTATGTGTGCGTGCGTTCTCGCTCTTTGTATGAAGTCGTCTTTCTGTTCCTATCTTTTTTGTGATAGAAGTTACAGAAGGCTGGCTCCATATAACGAGCGAAGACATGCGCTTGCACTTGCTGTATAAGCGTGTCTATGTATGCGTGCGTTCTCTATCGTTGTATGGAGCCGAAAACTAATGCCGGTCACGAGTGCGCTTGCACTTGCTGTACATGAAGCGTGTCTATGTGTGCGTGCGTTCCCTATCGTCGTATGGAGGCGAAAACAAGTGCTGGTCGCGAGTGCGCTTGCACTCGCTGTACGTGATGTGTATCTATGTGTGCGTGCGTTCTCGCTCTTTGTATGAAATCGTCCTTCTGTTCCTATCTATTTTGTGATAGAAGTTACAGAAGACTGGCTCCATACAATGAGCAAAGGCAGGTGCATGCACACATATACGCGTACGTGCAGCGATCTCAAACAAATGCCGATCGCGAGTGTGCTTGCACTCACTGTACGTGAAGCGTGTCATGTGTGCGTGCGTTCTCGCTCTTTGTATCAAGTCATCCTTCTGTTTCTATCTATTTTGTGATACTGAAGTGCCTTCAACACGAGTATTGCAATTCCGGACGACTCCAGCCTTTGATGTGGGCACTTGGAGTGGAAACTGATGGGCTTTTAATTGGCATAAGTTCATGATGAGTTGAGAAGTTTTAAAGGATATTTCGACATTATATTTGTGATCAATCACCATATCGTCGGCCTAATTCTTTAACCTGCTAAGTCCATTTCTGTATAGTTTGCGAGGAAGAATTAACGGAATACTATAATTTCATTTTAGCAATACAAATTCTGAAAATACCTTTGATTCTTATAGGATATAGCTGTTTTTCTTTGTACAGATTTGCTTTTTCAAGTTCTCAGAGCCGTTGTTCTATTTGTTTTTAGTATCACATATCTTTATCATTTGGTAGGTAATTGCCACTATAATTTCCAGGGCCGGATTTAGGGGAGGGCAATCGGGGCCACAGCCCCGGGGCCTCCACAAAAGAGGGGCCCCCACAATAGACTTCGAAAAAAACCTTTCGAATTCCGACTAGACACGAGAAAACAACTTTTTCTTTAATTTTTTTTTTCGCTGTTTTACCTTTGCCTTTACCTTTGTAAAAATATGTTTTTATTATTCTTAATATTAATTCATACAAGTTTGTTTAATACTAAAAGAATCTTCTTGGAAAATCTCGACTGAAAAAATTTGATCATTTTATTTGGAAAATAATTTGGGGGCAGGGGGCCTCCACTCCTTTGTTGCCCCGAGGCCTCCAGACCTCTAAATCTGGCCCTGATAATTTCGATGTGACATAGAGGTAAGGACTGTGATGCAGCTTGTGTAGCTCCTTCTCCCTCCCAAACTGATATCATGATGGTTTTTCAGCTTCATGGTATAACCCCTGTGCTTACTGCACAAAATCTGCAATTTCGGAGCAGCAAGCGAGATTTCATCAATCAATGTATAATGTGCTTTGTACCCATCTGTCATTCCCCGCGCTCGTGGTTCGTCGACTCGGATTTGTGTGCTGTCATATGAATCACGGAATAGGAAGCACGGCCTTAAAGCTTATCGTCATCTAAAATTTGTTTTTGGAATGCTTTGAACGGTAAGCGTAAGCTATTACGAAGATTACCAGTAAGTAAATTGGTGGAACTGATTTATACCTGTAGCTTCTAATTGGATACTTCAACGTTCCAGCCCAAACTAATTCCTGTTCTATTTGAAATACGGAACCCTTATTGGATAACTCGTGTGTCCGTCTGTCTGTCCATCTGACATAGCCAATTTGCTCCGAACCTACTGGAGTTAGTTCAAATTTGAAACACTAAGTGCGTGTTTACACGTGGTCTCCGTTTTACTGGTCGGTTTTATCGGATACGTTTTTACGGAGCTGTATATAATTAAATTTGAAAAATCAGTTTGTTTCTTGTGAGCTCTCTACTCGTTTGTTTTTTTTTCCCAATTCATTTCACAGCTCCATACGAATAAAAAACGTATCCGATAAAACGGACCAGTAAAACGGAGACCATGTGTGAATGGGTACTTAGGCTGCGTTTTGACCAGCAATGTGGTATTGGTTCTTAACAAACACATTCCTCGCTATCGCACACGTCTGGTGGAAACTTCTAAAATGCAATGGAGCATATTATTATCTACATCGCAACAAAAAGAACCGCGACGCCATCTATCCAACTAGCAGCGAACTAAAATCCTGCATCGCGCAATCATAGCTTACCGTGCGATTTGAACATATACATCAGCCCGATTATCAACTATCGGGCAGTTGCCCACACCAGACACAACAACCGGCCGGTCGGAAGATCCTCCCATTTCAATGGAGGTTTGAGGAACTTTACTCTCTGTTCCGAACTCATTTTCACTTTTGGGGGATTTTTTTATTGCAATGCCCGTTATGTCAAATGGCTTATGTATGGTGATATGAAAGGCCCAAATATATATATTTTTTCGTAGTCTGTTATGAAATTAGTATTTTTTAATTTATTCAAGAAAAGTTACAACATGTAATCATCATGTCATATAAAACCAAGGCCAACAATTTTCAAAACTAGAGTAATTTGCACTCTTAAGCACATTTTGTATACTACTTTTAAAGTAGTTTTTTAGGACAAACAGTTTCATAAATTCCCATCAATATTTTAAGGCCAATCCACATGGACCCGCCAACATTTCGACCAACAGAACATGACATTTCCCCTCAGCTTGTCACATTGGAACCGACGCCGTCCGTTTAGCCGCTAGACCGCAAACTTCAATTATCGTAAACGATTGCCTACCTGTCGGGAGGGGTGTGACTTCACTCTTGCTAAATGCTAATATGTCTGGCGAATATGTCAGTGGAAACAGAGTTCAGGTGAATATTGCTATGGCTGCTGCGTTTTAGCATTGCAATAATAGTCATTGGCACATCTGCAAGTTTACTTATCTATTATGGCAGGCGCCAAATAAACTTGCAATAAGGGGCCGTCTACACGAGCGAGAGAATCGCCGCGAGTTGACGTTTTTTCACTCGTCGAATCGCCGCGATAATATCGCCGTGTGGAGACACGTTCATAGAGTTGTTAAAGAAATACGTGGCACGACGATAATATCGTCGTGATTTTCTCGCTCGTGGAGACGGCCTCTAACGGTCAACTCACCTACATATATTGACAATCTTAATTTATAAAACAGAAATAAAGACACAAAGTTATCCTGATTTTTTCATCTTCGTACGCTTGATACTAATGAAAAACGATTCACAATTAATTTACTTTTTATTAATTGATTTACTTTATTAAAATTTTAAATGGTAACAATGTGTACAGCTAATCCTCCTCCTACTATGACGTGCCAATGCCATCATGATCCCGTTGTGAAAAAGGAATAGTGCTATGTGTGCTTGTATAGCTTCATCTCCCTCCCACAACAGAATCATTATGGTTTTGAGTCGTCAGAGTGAAGCTTCAGTTACCAATAACTTTGCTACTTTTAAGCTCAATTAATTTAGACAATACAACAATTATGTAATACGCTAGAATACTCACTGTCTTGGATTGCTTTGTACAGTTTGGCTAGGACATTGCAGGCTTGAATCACCTGATTGTCTGATAAAAAGATGATTCCGTGCTTTGGAAGGCACGTATAAGCCGGTGGTCCCGGCCGTCAAATGGCGGTCGCCAGATAAACCATGTTAGAGGCCCTTTTTCGTAACCCCAAAAAAAGTATTTTACTTTCCGGGACCTTAACTTTAACGTACTTTCCGAGGCACGAAGGAATCTCGGTATGATAAAGTAAGATGTTTACCCATCCACAGACCGATCGCTGCAAGCGCTGCTTAACCTTGAAGATCAACCCGTGCGACTGTTATTATTTAGCCACAAGGTCCTCAAGAAAATCTAATTGTAGGTTGTTAACCACTATGTGTATGTTTCGCTCGTAGAAACTCTGACAGCCTCGAGAAGCTTATGGTAGTTGGCCAAGTGGACGGGAAAAGACCACGCGGGCGCTCACCTATGCGTTGTGCAGACCGAGTAAAGACGCTCACTGGACTATCAATAGCCGAAGCTTTTAAGACCATCGAGGACAGAGAAACGTGGAAGAGCATAGTGCACCGAGTGATCAATACCTCAGACCAGACACGACCTTCATTAGTGAAGATAACGACTAAGAAGAAGAAGAGAACCACTATGTGCTACACACATTACATTACATAAATTATAGAGAGCAAAGTTATCACTTTGAGTGTGACGATAACAATTCAATGTAAAAACTAGTCTACATTCAAACAAAAAACGTGCGACATTTCACACTCTCACGCAATCGCAACAAAAAGCCGTATAAACAAAAAAGAAGAAAAAACTTATTCTGAACAAAACTCGTTGTACACACAAACTATACGAGAGTTAGGCGGCTTCACACTCTCGCACTCAATTCAGACATTTGAGTCGGCTTGCAGAGATAAATAATGGCTATAAATAATCTGGTCGTGACACCGGCCGTGTGGAGTGGGCTTTACTTCGCGTCACCGATTGTGAGTGGCTGCTTATTACACGGTGAGAAAAATGTTTTTGAATAAATATTCTGATTTTTCTTTACACATTATATAGAAAGATAAAAAGAAAGAAACAGAAAAATAGGTACAAAGGTAATCCTTATTTCAAAAGAAATCTCTTCCAGCATACCTGCGAAAGGAGAGTTGAGTTGAGTTGGGTTGAATTTTTAGGCAGAATTATTCGGGAAAATTTGGCGAATTTCTGTAGCAAATTTCGCAGAAAATGCATTAGGTAAGCCTTTCCCAAGCGTCGCTCAATCGACTGGTTTTCACCAGCAGTGTGATTCTGTAAACATGTCGAAGTGAATGCTTGGGTGAAGTGATCACGAAGTGTAATCAAAATGGAATCAAGTGAGAGGTCTTCCAACGCTGCGTCTTTCGATATGCGGTGAAGGTTTCTGATAACGAAATGAGCTGTCATTCCATTTTGATTACATGGATTGATAGATCACTTCGTGATCACTTCACCCAGGCCTTCATTTCGATATGTTTACAGAATCGACCGGCAGGTCCACCTCGTGAGAAGTCTTCCAACGCTGCGTCTTTTGATATGCAGTCTTCACACCAGAACCTTCCTGTCCCATCGACCAATAGTTCTACAAGCAATGTGCCTTACCCATTGCAACTATGTTTTGGGATTCTTTGGGCTGTATCGGTAACCTTTGTTCTCTTGCAGATAATTTAATTTCTGATTCGGTTACACTAAGAAACTGTGAGCATAGCTCTCTGTATTGCTCTTTGGGTTACTTTAAACCTCCTGCTGACAGCCATTGTTCCGTATGTCATCACTACACGCACTGGTAGACTTGAGACACTGGTTAGAGAGACGAGAAGATACCGTACAATTTCCAGAGCGCTGCCTAGCTGAGTAGGTGTCGATGGTTGACCTCTTACTCAAAGATAGAACAACTTAATGGTAACTGTACTTCCGGTATAGAAGCGCTTGCTAAATAGGACGTCTGAAACATTTGGGCAAGTTTCAAAATGGCAGAATTTTGGGATTATTGTCGGAACAAATTACAATTTCCCTGCCAGATTCTGTGTTTCCTGATAGCTACAACCTGGGAGTCTTTAAGTTAAGAGTGAATAGGTTATTTCCTGGCAAGCGTGCTCCATCTTCACCACATAAATAAACATAATAAGAAGAGTGAAAGAACACTACCTTTCTTTACCGTCATAGTTGCATATAAGTATGTGTTATTATTTATCTTTTAATATTATTTAGTATGTATTAGTGTATATTTATTTTAGTAATATTTATGTATTGTATGTTATATTAAAGTTTATTGTTTTATTTGTAAGTGCTTATACCTTTTACACACGGTGTCTACTTATCTTTTATACAACTCTTCTTTCGCAGGTATGCTGGAAGAGATTTCTTTTGAAATAAGCATTACCTTTGTACCTATTTTTCTGTTTCCTTCTTTTTATCTTCCTATGTAATGTGTGTATATAAATGGTTAAATAAATAAATAAATAAAAATAAATAATTTCTTAACATCAAGTGTGATAGTGGTCCAACGCGTGCCTATCAATAGTAAAAAAAAAACAAATCAAAATGGTACTTCTTTTTAAAATGTTACATAAAAATATCTCTCTGGTACATTAAGAGGAAAGGAAAGCGGGCGATAGAAACGATTTTGAAATGTTGCGGTAATTTTAATGTCTGTTTTGTTAAAAACTTTACCAGTAGCTAGTTGTCGGGACATTTTGTTTTCCGTCGAGAATCTGGACTTCAAATGAAATGATGGTTATAACCTTACAAGCTTAACCAACAGGCAAAACTTATCGTGTATGTTATAAAACTGTATAGTTTTCCTTTTTATGACACTCGATTATGCCTGTCGGTCATGCCCGCAAAGTTTACCTTTGCGGGCATGACCGACAGGCATAATCAACCACCACCATGCATAATCAAAACCACCATGCATACCCTAGCATGTATGGTATACCTTTAGCGTGTATGCCCACCGTAACATGGAGAAATTATCAACAGTCTTTTGTTTTTTGTAACCGACTTCCAAAAAAGGAAGAGGTTCTCAATTCGGTCGATATTTTTTTTTATGTATGTATACCGCTTACTCCGAGTTTTGTGATCAGATGTCTGTGATTCTTTTTTAGTTCGATGCGGTATATTTGCTATTTGGTCCCGTAAAATGTGATTCAGTTTTGTTTAGTAGTTTTTATGTTATGATCATTTTTGCTTTTTTCAATTACTGCGTAGACGAAGACGTCGCCCAAGTATCACCACTTAATAGTGAAAAATAAAAACTTTTTACAAAAAAATATAACCGCCTTCCAAACAAAACACTACAAAGTATAAAATAACCTTAATTTCGGAAGTCGGTGTTAAAAAAACAAAGAAACAAAACCAAAAACACCGACTACCGAAATTAAGGTTATTTTATACTTTGTAGTGTTTTTTTTTACTATTGATAGTCACGCGTTTGACCACTATCTCACCTGATGGTAAGCGATGATCTGGTCGAAGATGGAGCACGCTTGCCTAGAAGTAACCTATTCACTCTGGACTCCCAGGTTGTAGCCATCAGGAAACACAGACTCAGGCAGGGAATTCAAAAGTTTTTTTTTAAACCAGACTTCCCTTGCTAACTTCGGTGTAACAGCATCCCCATATTTATTGGATCGCCTTTTGTTGTCGGTCGGTAGATGGTCGTTGTTTTGTTTAACGTACAGCAGTAATGATTCACGGCATACGCTCCGACGCCTCCACGAGTTGTGTAATTCACTCGGTTTTGGTTGGTTAAGGGGACGCCATTGTTCATCACTTGGGGGGGCTTTGATCCCATGCTTTTGGATTAATCGAAACGTTTTACAATAATCTTCATTCATTCATTCTCTTGATGAGTTTTGACCCTGTCGTGTTGAATTGAAAGTAATTTTAATGTAACGATACGCTTGTTTTCTCATTTAACCGGGCAGAAATAATTTATTCTAATAAACATGGTGCCCACAACGAAAGCCCACTACATCTTTTCAATGATTACTACACATTCATGAAAAAAAAAAAATATAATTATGAACAATATTAGAAATTTAAAAAATAAATAAATTATTATTATGTCGCATGATACATAAACATTATTAACAGGGTGTTTCATAATTCTAATGCATCATTTATTTTCATTGTACTTATCATCTTAATATATATTTAAAAAAAAACGAGCCTAGAGGTAGTTTATGTCGGGTACATTAATTGGGCCGCCTTTGTAAGATGACTAAAATGGCACCAGTGTTTTATGGCTGACTACCAACCAACTCAGATGCCTAAGTCCCTTTAAAAGTCCAAACAATTGTAAACATCCCTTGTTGCTATTCCACCAATTCGCACTAAGCGTTTCCAAACGTCTTTTAAACTGCGCACAGCAAAGGAGTGGAACTCTGCCTGCGTCTGTGTTTCCAAACGCTTACAACCCTAATCTCTTCAAAGTTAGAGTGCACAGGCTCCTTCTGGGTAAGCTCGCTCCATCGTAGACTTTGTCTCTGTCATCTTTGACCTAGACTAGAGTCAAGAGCAAACCCATCACAAATAAAAAAAAAAACATGAAATGGTCAAAGCAGACGAAATTAATGTCTGAGGTGGTAATTAAAAAATAATTGAAATGATTGAACAATTAAAACAGAAGTTAACAACAAAGTCAACAAACGGATTATTCATATGAGACACATTACACAATTGATACACGAGTATCATTTTCCACTCCCCAATTTCCGAGAAAACCTCTATAAATAAATAAAAAGCATCCGTGATCCGTATTGATGAATATCCAATTTTCCCTTCTCATCCATTGATTCCTTTACATCCCATCATGTATACAGGAATATGTCAGAAATGTAATATTAGGATCGGAACAGAACGTGTTTTTCTTGCTACTTTTGACAAAGGAACTGGTGGGGCAATGAAAAACTGATGATTAGAAGGTCTGGTCTGTTATTTATTTATTACTAGTGGACGTCACGCGGTTTCACCCGCGTAGTTCCCGTTCCCGTGGGAGTATGGGGATAAAATATAGCTTATGTTACTCCCTGATAATGTAGCTATCCATTGCTGAAAGAAATCGGTCCAGTAGTTTCGGAGCCTATTCATTTCAAACAAACAAATAAAAGAAAAAAAAAGAAAAGAAAGAAAGAAAAATTGTTTATTCCGCCCAAACAGACGCACATTAATAATACACAAATAATAAAAATAGCTATAAAACAAAATAAAAACCGCGGTAAATCTTTCCTCTTTATAATATTAGTGTAGATATACTTTATTGTACACCAAAAATTAAATACAAAAGGAAACTTAAAACTAAAACAAATACAATGGGCGGCCTTATCGCATTCCGCGATAAGAGTGTGTCTTTTATTTTTATCTAGGTTTCCGATTTGAAAAAATTCTTTCAGTGTTAGATAATCCATTTATCGAGGAAGGCTATAGGTTATAAATCATCATACTAAGACCAATAGGAGCGGAGCAGTAATGAAAATTGTGACGCAGACGAAGTTGCGTGGGTAAATAGTTCAGTATAAGCCTCCAAAAATCGGCTGTTTTGCACAAATTTTACCTGAACTTTAGCCGTTCATTAGTTGTAAACGTAAAGGAAACATCTTGAAATAGAAACCTTGCACATTTAATGGAAATTCTAAATGACAATTATTTTTTCACAAACTTGTAAGGCTTACTCAAAAACACGTATTACCTAGAACAAGTTTTATGAAAATTTCACTTTTTTTCGTTCAAGTTATCGCGTTCTCACTTGCTTGTTAGTTTTCAAACACTACGCTGGATGAAAAACAAGCTTTTCGAACATACTCGCGTTGACGATAGACGGATCGGGAAGGGCCTTCTTAAAGCTTAGCATTTAAAGGGGATTGTAAGAGATAAGATGTAAATGTTCTCAATTAAACTCTCTACAAATATTTTATTTAGCCTTCCACATATTTATAAAACAACTAGCTGCCGCCCGAGTGAATGTCGAAAATTATCCCAAGGGAACATATTCCTGGCATAAAAAGTTTTATTTGTATTATTTCAGACAATAATCTAGCTCTGTACCAAATTTGATCAATATCGGTTTAGCCATTCTTACGTCAATGAGAAACAAACATCCAAACTTTTGCTTTTATAATAGTAGGAAGATAGTATAGAAGTATAGATAGTATGTACTATTATAGATTAATATAAGAAATGTATTCAATTATGGACTTTTCAATAATCAATAAAATCGAAAAGGTATGGGGAAGTATCACATCACATCTGTACATGTACATCTGTCTGTTTTGTCCGAGTTCCAAATAATCATTTTTCTTTCTTTCTTTCACATGTTTTGAAATATCAGTTCCCTCGCACAGTCCAGCAAATTACTAACTTGTTGCAGTTTTCTTAATTTGAAGGTATGTTTTGAAAATTCAATATGGCTAACACTGAGCTTTGCTACGCTGCTACGAGACTACGATGCTACGCGCTCGGCTGCGCTACGCGCTACAAAGATGCTACGAGGCTTGTCATAATGAATTTTCATCCTTTTCAATATTTTTTCAATTTCCAAGTGACATTTCTGCCTTTCCTTTCTCAATGGCCAGAGCCAAATGTCAAAGCTCATAACTTCGCAGCCGATTGCACACGCTAGTACAGACGGACGCATAAATACAAGGATATTGTGTTTGTAGCGTACACTCGGTGAAATTATACTGCGATATGGATGGTTATATTGATGTTGTGATAGAGGAGAGTGGGGGTGATATTAAACTCTTTGCTGGTTGTAGAGGGGGGGGGAGGGAGGAGTTGTTGAGCTAAGAGGTCTAACTGCATTTGCTTTTTACTATTATTTGGCACGTCTTGTGCAATTATTGGAACCCTTTGGTCCTGGATGTTTGAAAGGCGTACGAAGGACCTAATACAAACATAAGCCGCCCTGAATCGACGTTTATGGTGATTGTTCGTGATCTTCAATTTTGAAACTACTTAAAAAGATATTGTACTTGTTTATTCTTCTATTGTCAGCTTTAGGAATAGGGTATTACTGTCATTGCCATGCTATTTTTGAACATTTTCTTTTTCGGAAAAATCGTTTCGTTTTGGTTTAATCCACCTTCAGAATAGAGAAAAACGTCAATAGTACATTTAATTAGGCTTTTCTGTAATTATATACACACAGAAAAATATGCTGTAAATACTTCTCTTCTCTTCTTCTACAACAAGGCCCCGTTAAACATATGCGACATATTTTTCAAAAAAAAAAAAACTAAGTTGACACATTTTCGCGACAATTGCTACAGGTAAATTTGCAGTCATCAAAGATTAAAATCCCTATGTGAGTCTCAGGTAGCAGCAGATCAAGGAACCTGTCAGCATGCTTACTTTTTCCAAAATCAGTTAACCGTTTTCAATGTCATGTTCATTTTATAATTACGTTTTCGAAGAAGAGGACTGCTCGAGTAACTGGCGCCAACTAGTGGCGTGAATTTTCCCGAAAATCCTCAATTACATTATATCATGCTTTTTCGAGGTGACATTATAGTATACCCAGTTATCGACTTAGCGTCCCCAAAATTAAATATTCAATTATCTCTAAGGTACATAAAAAGCAGGGTATGACCTATTTTATTTTCCAGTTCGTATCAGAAAACTCAATATGCATTATTTCAAACCAGTGAATTGTCAAAATATTGAAAAGGTGGACTGTGAAGCCCAATTTCAGAAGACCTCTCATACAATTCAATAACTGTGCGCCAATGGGTCAAGACAAATTGGCTTTTGAAATTACAAAAGTGTGGTATAACAGGATGCCCGTGTTTCAGAAGTTTTATAAAAATAAATTTATAAACAAAATAAAAGTATTTTTATAACAGTGATTCCTAGAAAATAATATTTTTTTAGGCTTCTTTATAACTATCATAAATAAAAAGTACCTTACCTTTATAAGTATTTATAAATGTTGAGGAAAATATTTTGACGCACGACTGAGCCTCAAAAGATATTTTTAAATAGTAAATAAATGGTATCTGTTTTTGTTCATTTAAGACAGTGAAATAAGACTCTAGAATAAAATATTACGATCGAATTCTTGATAAAGGTATACAGACGTAGCAAGGAATACACACCATTTCTCCAAGTATTAGTCCTGTCTTCATGAAAACGTCCCCCCCCCCGCACCATTTATCATGATCATTTCAGTCAATATCCGTCCACTGCTGAACTTAAGCCTCCCCCAAAGAGCGCCAACCATCCCAGTCTTGAACAGTTCGTATCCATCCGCTGCCAGCCACCTTCTTTAAATCAACGATCCAAACGCGGTCTCCACTCTAACACATGTCTGCTCCATCGACCGTCTGTCCGTCTGCAGACATGATCCACCCACTTCCAATTCAGCATGCTGATTCTATGCGCAATGTCGGTGACTTTAGTTCTCTGGCGAATGACTTCGTTGCGAATTCTATCCACCAAAGAAACTCCGAGCATTGCTCTCTCCATTGCACGCTGAGCAACATTGAATTTGTGGACCAGGCCTATGGTGAGTGTCTACTTTTCGGCTTCGTAAGTCATTATGGGTAGGACGCACTGGTTATAGACCCTGGTCTTAAGGGATTGTGGGATTGACGATTCAAAGATATCATGCAGCTTCCCGAATGCCACCCAGCCCTAGCGAACTCTTCTTCACCATATATATATTATATTTATTTTAGGGTACTGAAATGAGGAATTCATAGACTACGCGGAAACGGCCAGTGACCACAGTCACCGGTGGCTGGCGATAAGCTATTTACATCATTTTTAACACGTTTCGTATGGAATCGCTGCACACATGTAGCGAGTGGCGTCCACTCCTGATTTAGTGTCCGCGACATGCCACCGAAGGCCGCCATTCGGGACTCAGTGTCCGCGACTTGTTACCGATGGCGGTCTCTCGTGGCAGCCACCGACCACCTTTGCGCGGTACCAAAGGACGTGGCGCGCGACGGTCACCGGTGGCTGGGCAGTGGTTGGTGGCTTATTCTATAACTCAGGCTTTTGACCACTAACTAAAAAAGTCAAAACAGTAAACAATTTCGGAAAAGGAGGGTTATAAATTTGGCGCTTATTTACAGATAAAATATGTTCATGAATTAGAAGTATTGCTCTCCGTGAAAACAAAATTAATAAAGAGGTAACATCAAAAAAAGATAACAAAGGACATTATCCTCCACACTTCTTCCAAATTGACTCCACCTCGAATCTTCGTTGATATGACGACTGAGTCCTGCAAGAAACAAGCCTTGAAATAAAGGGCAAGACCTGCTTTGTCATTTTTTTTAATTTTTCGTTTGTAAAAGGTACTCTATGGAAGTACTGATTCAACAATAAAAGGGCCGCTGAGTGAGTAACCTATGGCACTTTTTATAGAGGAATAATGTACAGTCCCAGTAAGCTACGCTACAGAAGCGAAGCCATAGGAATATGTCAGTGAAATAAAAAAGTCAATTCACACATAATCGGTCATGCACGAACTCTGAACATAAAATCTTTGCATACATTGTATGTGAACAGCGAACGTTCCCCGAATACTGACGAGTTTTCCCGAATCGCTTCGGGAAAATATGAATGGAGAACATTTTATTTTGGTTCTTTATTATTTCAATCCGTTTAAATGTGAATGCGCTTTGACGAGCCATATAATTAAAATCATAACTTAACTTTTTTAATTATTAACAAAGATTTTACAAAAGCAATCGTATTATTTTACTTTAAGGAATTACAGTTGAATTAACTTCGAGGTCAGCGGTTTCTTTCTTGTAATTTGATTTTTATGAAAGGGTTAACTTGATAAATGTAGAAACTGATAATAGTAGAAAATTGTCTTCATACGCCTAAAAACAGAGAGCAAGTAAAGCACTGGCCAACGAAAAAAAAATGACCACATCTCTGTCAATAGTTACTTCAATGTGGCAATGGTGATTCTTTGACCGCAGAAAAGGTCTGCCCTCTACTCACGTGAGGAGCCGACTAATCATTTGTTGATGTCTGAAAAACATAGGTAGTTAGTAAATATTTATTAGAAGTTAGCAAGTAAGAGAATGATCGATTTTCGACAGAAAAGCGACTATGCCCCGCCTAAAAGTGTACAACAATTTCATTTTATAACTATAAAGCCTAATAAAGTACACCACAGCCAACTATTGAACTGCAAAAATACAGAAAATACAATTTTCTATAAATATAAAATCGCCGCCACAAAATACCATCACATAATTTCAAAATGAGCACCCATTTCATATACGAAAGTCTTGAAAGGACGAAATTGTGGGAGACGCCACTAGTCGCCGCAGGAGGGCGCCACGACCCGGTGGCTTGAATAATTCATAATTCAGTGCATTTTTGGCTTTATGCACGCTATAAGTGCAACGCAGCCTTTAAGAGAGAGGGGTAAGTCAGAATATTAGTATTTTACGTTCTGCAGTGGAATATTTTATGCATTTATTTATGCGGCTTGTAGAATTTGTATATTCAAGAAAAGTTGTAGATGTAGTGTTTGGGAATTCCGTTTTATGGTTATTGGTATAATCTACATGATTGTGATAATTTACTATAATTATATACTAAACAAATGGATTTATTTCTTATTTCTTTTGTATCTTCATATTTTTGAGCAAGGCATCACTGTAATTTTGTTAGAAAAAAACACACTTCGTTTGTTTTGCCGGCGAAGAGTTTAAAAGAAATTAACTTCTTCATCCATGATTACAAGTTGTTATTATTAAACAATTTGTGATCATTAAAAAAAAATTGAACATAACGTAAACGAAGTTCCATTGGCACGTAGGATTTGAGCAGCAGCCACTAATTCCCACCATTGTGTTATGTAAGTAAGAAGTATAATATGTAAGTATGGTATATACTAGTATTTTTACCATAATTCTTTAAATCAATATCATCCTTTCATGTTCGTTTGATATCAAGAAGGCTGAGTCGAAATTTTCTTTTAAGCGTAAAGTCCGAAAACACTACTTTCTTAGTTTGGTCTTCGTCATGATTATTGTGAGTTCTCTTGATCAGGAGGATTATTATATAACATCATATTTATTAGTTTATGACTTAAGCTTATATATGTTTTTTATTAGTATTAAATATATTATTTGTATAATGTTCCCCAAAAGATTCCATTTATTTTTATTTTTTTGTTGTACACCTACCACAGTGTAGTCTTTGTAACCCAAAGGTTGACTGGTAGAGAATGCCTTGTTGCATTAAGTCCGCCTTTTTATTTTTTATTTTGGGACAAGCCCGCCACACATTCCCAACCACTGCAACTCCTGAAAGCCAGAATCAACAGTGGCGGCCACCAAAAAAACGCCGAGCCAATGAAGCCCGACGAGTCCCGGAGAAACGATTAAGTCCGCCTATGTACCACTAATGTACATAAAGTTTAAATAAATAAATAATCGTTTTAACCAGACTGTCTTTTTACTTTGGCGGGATCCCCAGCACTTGGTATGGTATGTCAAGTTGATATCTGTCAGATTCGTTCTAAATTCAACTTCGTAAATCTCTTCGTATCAAGACCATTGATATATAAAAACCCAAGATACACACCCAGCATCTCAAAAACGTCCGCAAAAACAAGCACACAATGTATAATTGTGCGCTAGTTTCAAACAGTCTTGCATCGCTCACCATACTGCACTGCTTTGTAAAAACAACTTTAAGCGATCCGTGTAAGGTTGAATTTGCAAAAAAAAATTGCGCATCACTCGACATACTGCACTGCTTTGTAAAAACAACTTTAAGCAATCCGTGAAAGGTTGAATTTGCAAAAAAAAATTGCGCATCACTCGCCATACTGCACTGATTTGTAAAAACATCTTTAAGCGATCCGTGTGAGGTTGAATTTGCAAAAAACATTGTTTATAGTATAACTACACACAACTCACACATGAAAGAAAGAAAGAAAGAAAACAAATTTATTTGGCACACAGATACACACAATGTAGGTACAAATAAAAAGGAAACTACTTACTACTACTTGATACATGTCAGTTTTTGACGACAGTTTTGAGTGTTGCATTTGTCGAGACTATGCATCATGGGTTTTTATATATCATTGATACCAATTCTTTAGAGGCACCTAAAGATTTTATTGAGAATTGTTCATTGTATAACCTTTTTACTTTATTTTGGTATACACCTTGATGCTATTCTAAACCATATTATTTTTGTTGCTTGTGAAATGAAAATTATTTTATCAAATTCATTTATGTTATGCATTTATGCATTTTATAATCTGAATCTGAAGAGTTTTTTGTGAACGAAATACTATACTCAAACTAAATGAAATAAAAAGTTGCTTTGAATAAACACAAAATGATGTAGCTAATATTATGATCTTTTTAAATTCAGTGATTGCCTCATTTTAAAATCTGATATCCCGCTACTTTAAACTCACAAACAATGAAATGCTAAACCTACTTCTGCCAGGACAAATAAAAAAAAATGTAGTAAAAATGGAATTCAATGGGTTATGCAATGCAAAACATTATGCATTTATTTATTTATGTGGCTTGTAGAATTTGTATATTCAAGACTAGTGGACGTCACGCGGTTTCACCCGCGTAGTTCCCGTTTCCGTGGGAGTACGGGGATAAAATATAGCCTATGTTACTCCCTGATAATGTAGCTATCCATTGCTGAAAGAATTTTTTAAATCGGTCCAGTAGTTTCGGAGCCTATTAATTTCAAACAAACAAACAAATCTTTCCTCTTTGTAATATTAGTGTAGAAAAGTTGTAGCTGTAGTGCTTGGGAATTTTTATTTCTAGCAAACACTGTATTATTTCTGTATTATGGAATTTGGTTTGCTGCACCCATTCTGTCCAATCTTATCAAGTATGTCTTACGAGTATATCCTACAACGGTACATGGGTTACCCGAATGTTGAGTTTCATCCAAATCCATTCAGTCGTTAAGATGTGAAGAGGTAACAAACAAACTGACAGACATATAGACTGACAGACAGCCTGAATTACTTTTGCATTTATAATGTTAGTGTGGGATTCTGCGTTATGGATTTCTCTTTTCATCTTTTAGAAGTAACGACTTATGAAATTACCAGATTCATCATATCAGTCGAAAGACCTTCCACTACTGGACATAGGCCTTCCCCAGGTGTCGCCACAACAACCGGTCGGCTACCCGCGACGCTCACCGGGTCATCAGTCCACCTTGTGGGAGGCCTTCCAAAGTTGCCTCTTGCGGTACGCGGTTGCCACTCCAGAACTTTTCGGCCCCATCGACCATCTGTTCTGCGACGTTGTGCATTTGCTTTTGCATATAAAGTATTATTATGAATTAGTAATACAAAGTCGTGTCCGTAAACTCACTAATAATACCATCAATTAAAAATGCATGTATGCACTCACATCACAACAAAATTACAAAAAAAATAGCGCTACTAATTTTTTTTTTGCAAAACGAGGCATCCAATAGGTTTTTATTAAATTCTGGGTTATGCATTTGCCCGTCAGTGTCGGTGGATATGAACTGAGGGCTTCTGGCTCAATGGAGCAGAAACTCCAGGGCGTATCGGCCTGTTTTTTTTCATATTTTATCAAACATTTTTATTTACGTGATTTTTCATCGCGACGCCAGGCCTTTTAATGAGAAATAGGATAGTTCATTCAAAACGCTTCAATTATGTGACTCTAAAATTGTAAAATGTTTGCTTTGTGTTAAATTATGAAAAGAGTTTTTATGCATTTTTATGATTTTCAATTTGGAGTTTATATTAGCGAATTTTCAGTAATAGCTCTGGCAATAGCTGGTGAAATGGTATTTTTCCTATTTAAGGAATACAAGGCAAATTTTCTTTTACCAGAAGTTGAGATTTTTTTTACTATTGAAATAGATTTGCACGTTTCCGCAGAACAGATGTTCCTGGGGCCGAAAAGTTCTGGAATGCCGACCGCGTATCGAAAGACATAGCGTTGGAAGGCCTCCCACAAGGTAAATCGATGTCGTGGTGAGAGTCGCGGGTAGCCAATGGATCCTACATGTATACCATATTGTTTTGGCGAAACTTGGGTGACGCCTTTATCCAGCTGATTTCGGCTGATATGATGTTAATCACAAAAGGTTCACGTCAAACGGTTCAACTTAATGCATTTGAATAAACATTGGCAAACAGATAGACTAATTCTTGGATTAGGACATAGGGTACTATTTCTAGGGTACCAGAAGACGTAACATTGGAAGGCCTCCCACTAGGTGGACCAATGACCTGGTGAAGGTCGCGGGTAACCGATGGATGCGAGACGCATAGGACCGGTCGTTGTGGCGACGCTTGAAGGAGGCCTATGTCCAGCAGTGAACGTCTTTCGGCTGATATGATGATGATGATGATGTACTATTTCTATTACAAGAGGATTTTCCCTTTAGATGAGTTCCCATTATCACGCGGGCGAAGTCGCTAGCAGAAGCTAGTCTTTTATTACCATTTGTCTAGCCTTTTCCCACCTATTTTGGGGACGGCTTCTAGCCAAAACGGATTCAGCTGAATACCAGTATTTTACGTAGAGCAGCTGCCTACCAGACCTCCACAACCCATTAACTTGGTATTACGGTACTTCTGGCAAGACTGGGGTTAGCATTTCGGGCTTCTGATAATCCGTAAAGACTGCCAAAGATTTACAAATGACAGCCTGAACCAACAACGGCTTAACGTGCTTTTCGAGGCACGGAGGAGTCTTGGTATGACAAAATAGAGCTAATCTTTTATAAAGAGTTAAAATTGTTCTTCTGTGGGTTAGAGGTTCGTTGAAGGATGAGAGTACAAAATTTCTTTCACTCATAGAAAACTACATCGCAGAATAAAACCAGTATCAAATAACACTAAAATAAGCTGTCTTATTTTAGTGTTATGTGGTCAGCTCAGTTATTCTACTGATTACAGTATACAGGGGTTTGTGCTAAGCCTTAGTGATGTCACAGCTTACGTCATATCGCTCCAGTGGCTTGTTTCCGGAGCACGCGTTACCGCACTGTTGTGTTGTTCAGGAGCGTGGCTCCTGCGGTTAAGATGGCGTGCGGTTAGCGGGAAATGAATACGGTTTCCTGTTCTCGTGCGTGGGAAAAGGTTTTGGTCTTAGTTGTGCCTGAAAGTATGATTTTGTGTAGCTTCGGAAGGGTGTTGCACCAAATTGGCTTAGACACCCATCGCTAGAATTGAGAACTTTTTATTTCTTTCTTTTCAATACGTTGCAAAGATATTCTTAATTCTTTATTGTACACCATAACAACTTAAAATAATTTACATGATTAAAAACGTTCATGTACAAAGGCGAGCTTAACTCAAAATTGAGTTTTCTACCAGCAAACCTTTGAGTGATAGAGAGAGATCACAATAGATATTCCGATGCCCTAAGTTGCTAAACTTAGGGTATTGTTGTTTCTGATTACTTTTTTATTCAAATTCAAAACCCTTTGCCAATCGATTTCAGTTTTTATTTCACGAATTGAATTTTCAGCCATATCTTTAAAACAATTTTTGTGTCATCGATTAAATTTTTGGAACTTTTTATCCTGCGGTTTTTTCTTTTTTCCAGATGCCCACTTTCAGAATCAGTATTTAGCGATTCGTTTTCTGGTCGAACAAGATTGAAACTAGTATTTTATAGACACAAAGTTACTGCAATAACTTTGCAAATCTCACTTCGTTTTGGTTGTGACTAGGTAGGTTTTTACGCATTCATAGTGCGTACAGCTAATGAGTGGAATTCTCTGCCAGAGTCTGTGTTTCCAGATAGCTACAACCTGGGAGTCTTTAAGACAAGAGTGAATAAGTTACTTCTAGGCAAGCGTGCGTCATATTCGACCACATCATCGCTTACCATCAGGTGAGATAGTGGTCAAACGTATGCCTATTAACAGTAAAAAAGGTAGGTGTATACATATCTAGCATTTCGTCTCTGACTGGTCAGCTGTGGCGGCCATATTGCGCGTCAACACAAAACTGTGGGGTCAAGTCTGGATGGTTTCTGGTTTACGCTACAGCGACGAAATCACGGAAGTGACGTAGTTGGCCTTCTATCAGTTGATATCATTGGAATCGGTATTAAATTAGCAAAAAGGATATTATGGATTTAATAATATGGTTTTAATATAATATATTTTGTTTTTTGTATAATTACCGTGATTAATTCATAATATTTACCTCCTTTTCGCCTGAAACACAGGATGTCCTAGTTCAGGCACAGAACACTAGTGACCTTGACATAGATTTAAGCAAAAATGTATTTACTGTTTTTACTCATATAATCTATACATATAATAAAATCGTAGACTAACCGTGTCTGTACATTGAATATTTTTGCATGAAAATTACACAGAAAACTCAGGAAAAAGGTATAAAACACAAAAATGCAATTTTTGAAATTTTTGTCTGTTTGTCTGTGCGTTTGTGGGAGCATCACGCATAAACCACAGATTGGATTGCAAATCTAAGTACTTAAAAATATTAAGTGATACCCCAAGAAAAACATAGCGTTTATTTCATCAAAATCGACCCACAAAATCAAAAGATATTGAATTTTTAAGTTTAGGAAGAAACTTCCTAATGTTTTCTGATGAGTCAGAGCGCCATCTATTGAGAAAAAATAAAATGCATGAAAGCATTCAAAATTGTTGAGTTATTTGTGAAACTTTTAATACGTGGCAAAATAAAAGTGATCGGTTTTATACCTTTTCGTTATTTATCGTTACAATCGATCCCGGAATTCAAAATATATTGAATTTTTAGTTTAGTAATAAACTTCCTAATGTATTCTGATCAATCAGAGCGTCATGTATTGAGGAACCAAAAAATGCATGAAAGCAAAATATTTGGCAACGGAAGACGTTAAATAAGAAGCCCTTATTTAACGTCTTCCGTTGCCAAATATTTTGTCAGTTTACATGGTCGATAGATGGCGTTGCACTGATGACGCGTTTTTCTGAACTGCGGTGTTAAGATTTTCCGCTGGAGAATGACTCACACGATTTTTAAACACAGTCGTGTTCGTAGAAATTTCGGTTTGATCTCTAAAAGGTCTTAAACTTTTAGGGACCAAAATTGCTTAAATATCCGAGTTGTGCTGGTTTCGACTTTCGTTTAAAGTGCATTTATCGTAGTTTTGTGAAGTACTGGACGGTTCGACTTGCGGATCTGGGGGCTACTCTTTAACGAAATCCGTAGTTTCGGGCGGGCATTTTTTACTCCGTACGTCAGCACCTTTGGTACGGTACCTTAAATTATAATTTAAGGTACCGTACCAAAGGTGGTCACGGTGACGGGAGCGATCGATTTTGGGGGGCTACTCTCTAAGTCCGAAGTCCGTAGTTTCGGGCTTAGTTGCGGACGTATTCTACTCCGTATCACCTACAGACTTACGATTAATCCCGAACCCGAACTAAGAATGAATGACAACACACAGTAACTGTCAAATCATATTATCATTAGTTCTCAGTGGTTAGGTGATACGGAGTAGATTTTTTTTTATTATAGATAGGCATACGTTTGACCACTATCTCACGGTAAGCGATGATGCGGTCGAAGATGGAGCACGTTTGCCTAGAAGCAACCTGTTCACTTTTGTCTTAAAGACTCCCAGGTTGCCCGCACCTAAGTTTTTAATTCGTGCTAAGTATCAGACAGTTCGATTTGCGAGCCAAGGCAAATTATAGGGTTCCGTGCCAAAGTTGCTAATGGGACCCTATTATTTAAGCCTTCGCGTACGATTTTGATTCGTGCGAACCAAGTCGATTTTTAGGGTTCCGTACCAAGGTTGCTAACGGAACCCTATTTATTAATAAGCCACCGCTGTCCGTCTTCCTTCAGTTTATTCGTTTTATTTCTGTCTCGCTAATATAAAAATGACTTCTAGAAAAAGGTGGAATCTTTCACAATATAGCAAAATTCTCAAAGTCGGGTTTGTTCGAACACTTTTCTAACTTACTCGAGAACGGCTCGACTGATTTTCATAGTTTTTGTGTTTTATTCCGGACGAAGACTAATTTCTTCGTCCGGAATAGCATAATAAGAATTAAAATACAAAAAAAAAAGAATGAGTATGTAGGTAGGCAGGTAGGTAAGGTAGGGTAGCTATGGTAGGTAGGTAGGGTAGGTAAGTAGGTAGGTAGGGTAGGTAGGTTAGGGTCGGTAGGTAGAGTAGCCAGATGACGGGAGCGAAGCCGCGCGGGTCAGCTAATAATGAATAAATTTGAATTTGAATTTGAATATGGATTTAATAAAAAAAAGTCATTCTAAAGTGTGTGAAAATATCTTTTTCTCTCTTTTTCTCCTAGGCTCTGTGCAAGTTAGAGCAAGATAGCAAAACCAAAAACATTTTTTTTGTACATAATCACTTAAAAAAATATAACAAATGGCTTTGTTCTAAAATCTCCAAAAGCATGAATCAACTGATAAGTGGACAAAGTAACAAGTGCGTGCCGTCGAGCCACTGGAGCGGAATATACGAGGGAAACAGATGTGAGGGGATAATGCAGATTTCCAAGTTAATTTGTGTTTACAAAATACGGGAGCATACAAAATGTGAACAAGTATTTTTTGTGGAAATGAGATTACTTTTCCTGGAATGGTCCGAAACTCATCACGCGATTCTTTTCAGAAAATATTTGAAATTTAGGAAAAAAATATTCAACCAGTTTTTTTATCCGACAGCTCCTGAAGAAATTATGTTTTCAATCAATTTGTTGTTGCCTAGATTTTTGACAGATAATGCGAGGATCGGCTTCAAGTCTAGCACGATGCAGCCGAATGTTCATATTTTATATGGAGCAGCTTACAGCAGTTCTTCACCAAACATGAGTCAATATATATAAAATTCTTCCGTTACTGACTGATTGAGTGACTGACAGACAACGCACAGCCGAAACTACTGGTCGTAGAAAGCTGAAATTTGAAACATGGGTTCGTTGGGGAGTGTAGGGGAGCACTAAGAGAGGATTTCCCGAAATTCTTACGGGAACGAAAAAAACGGAATATGCGCATACGAAGCGTTACCAAACGTCTTTTATAATGCGCACAGCAAAGGAGTGGAACTCTCTGCCTGCGTCTGTGTTTCCAAACGCTTACAACCCTATTCTCTTCAAAGTTAGAGTGCACTGGCTCCTTCTGGGTAAATTCGCTCCATCGTAGACTGTCTCTGTCATCTCTGACCTAGACTAGAGTCAAGAGCAAACCCATCACAAATAAAAAAAACGAAGTCGCGGGCAAAAGTTAGTTATTCATAATATCGAATCATAAGTAAATTATTTATTGAGCAAGGACAAATCTAGATTACATCAATTTTATTTCCTAAATAATGACTAGGTATCTTCTTTTTTCTTCCTTGCCCTCGCCTCTTCATGTTCGGTGGCTTTCTTAATCTTTCAGCGCCATTCACTTCGCAGGTAAGCATCGTCATCTGTAAGGAGAAGCTTTTGCATGTCCTTCCGGACATTTGTCATCCAGGTAGTTTGCGGTCTACCTCTCCCATTCTTTTTTGTAGACATGGGATGGCACTTATTCACGATGTGGTCTATGTATGACCATTACTAATGAGAAAGACCCCTACCCTTCAAAGTAGCAAAATCCTTTTTTTTAAGGATGGGTAATCATCAAATGACTCCTCCCGCTCTGGGTGGAGCAGAAGGGAGTGTAAGACTTTTACTGACTAAAACCCATCCGTGTTCCTCCTAGTGCCCTATGCGTTCCAGGGCCGCGGTGACTCTTTCGAACAAATCCCGCAACCCTGGCAGAAGTAGCAAAGTCCTGTATCTTGAATATTGCTATGTGGCTTTCCACTACGTAAAACAAGACAACAGAATCCAATTTATTATCAAAACCACATAAAAATCACACCCTCTTCCCAAAAATCCC
This sequence comes from Lacanobia wlatinum, assembly GCA_947578705.1. NCBI lineage: Eukaryota > Metazoa > Arthropoda > Insecta > Lepidoptera > Noctuidae > Lacanobia > Lacanobia wlatinum. The sequence goes on along the minus strand of OX388046.1, from coordinate 17,264,043 downwards.
TTAAAACAAACCCCTGAAAAGGCAACAATATGAAATAGTTATTATTGTCCCTCCTACGTTATTTTCCACGCCACCTAGCACATATCTGCTTTGTCCGTCTGTCCGTTCAACATGATCCAACGGTCCTTTATATTGGATATCACTTTCTGGCCACCGCGTCGCTTCCTCGTAACGTGAGCATCGATATATTTGGAATGTGTGAAGTCTGATATTGTTGAAGGCAGAAACTGGAAAATGGTATTGTGTGTGATTTTTTAGGAGATTTGGTATCGTCAAAAAGTTGCAGAGTGTGGAAAATATGGTTAAGATTTAAGTGAGAAGAAATAAAACCATTACTCATAATGTTGCGAGTCCAAATATTTCAAATTATTTAGTGGTCGCCGAGTGGACGAAATTCGACCATATTTTTTTATTAATTCAATGTTTTTCTTAAGCATTTTTATAACAAAAATATTATTAGCTTTTCACACTTCTTCTTCATATAAACTTTAACTGTGCACAACTTCATACTCCTCCGTCTGCTTAATTTTCGTAAAAAGGGGTACAAATTTATTGCTTCACGTATTAACATACAGATTTATACAATATCCTCAAAAAACGAGTTAGAGCAACTCCAAGAGATCCTTACTTCCGCCGTAGATCAACGCAAGCTTATGCTATATCTAACATCAAGATTTAGTAAAAATACAATTCAACACTTTTACAGGGGTTTAAACGGGTCACTCATTCCTTATGTGCATGGACTGAGGGTCATTGCGTTCTGGCAACTGTCCTTCAGAAGTAATGTAGCGGCATCTATAGCGACACATAAGAAACACCTGACTTCACACAAATCCTACATCGCGGTAACTGGTAAAGTACTCCGCACGATTTGATCCTCAATTTTCAGTTGAAGTATGCGGGACTTTACATCCTATTGCCCATACGCACACGCGCTCTATAACAGAAATTAACTCTACAGAAAAGTTTAGCAAACAAAGAACGAAAAACATGTTGATCCACATTTTATTCACCGTATTAAACAACCCAAAACAAAATATGAAATCAAAAGTAAACTACTGTAAACCCAACAGAAAAACAAAATACGCAATTTTATTTCAAAAAACCAGCTAGGGTCAACAAAAAACTGATGGTGTAATTTTAAATTCAAGCAAGCGAATTCGTGAGATGTAGTCCAAAATAATTGCGAGTACCGTATTTTTGAAACATAACACGTTGTTCGGAGTTATGCAAGCGTATCTGATGCCTGGTTTTAGAGGCTTATTTTAAATGGGAAAGTGGAAGTATGCGGGACTTTACACCATGTTCTCCATACGCATACCTCTATAGAGAACCCATTAACTCCACAAAAATATCTAACAAATCAGGAACTAAAAACACGTTGACCCACATTTTATTCACCGTAGTCTATAACACAAAACAAAATACGAACTCAAAAAGAAACTACTCAAAGACAACATAAAAACATATTCCCAAAAACCAGCGAGAGCCAACTAAAAACTGATGGACGCAATTTGAAAGTCAAGCAAGCAAATTCGTGGGATGTAGTCCAAAATAATTACGAGTACCGTATTTTTGAAACATAACAAGTTGTTCGGAGTTATGCAAGCGTATCTGATGCCTGGTTTTAGATGCTAATTTTAAATGGGAAAGTGGACGACTGGCTTTACCAAATTATGGTTTGACCAAACATTTAAGCTTTTCCGTTGAAAGTTTGTCGATGTGTGCTGGGGACGAGTTGATATGTTTTGGCCGGCATTTAAATGATAGTGAGTTTTGGTTTTTCGATGGGTGCGAGACGCACAGGGTCGGTTGTTGTGGCGACACTTGACGTCACACAGTGGACGTCTTTCGGCCGATATGGTGATGATGATGAGCTTTGGTATTTAGGTGTATTTTATGGGCTGAAAAGGGTTATAACCATTGCATACCCATTGCATGGTTTGGTGAAGTGATTTTGCTGCTAATATATGGCATAGTAAAAAAAGCCCAAAACTTCCCCACTAGAGGAGCACAGGCTTCCACTGTATGAGAGGGGTAAAATATAGTTCAATATTAATAAGGCCAGCGGAGCGGAAGGGAGCGTCAGACTCTTACTGACACCCTTCAAAGTCTTATTTATTATATTTTACCTTTATGTATTTATTTTTCTGTTTATTAGTCCCGTTTAATTACTTTTTATGCTGCTCCGATCGACGTCATACTCAACGCCGGCTGTCGCTGAAAACCAGCGCTGTGGCTCTGTCTCGCACACGAGTCCTAGCATTATGCTGAGCGATGGCCGTTTTGCGCGAATGTGACGCATATCTTCCCAATTGTTATAAAATTGTAATTTTGTTTTATTTGATATGCGTCATGCTTGGCGCAAATAAACGCTTTTTCTTTCTTTCTGACTAAAACCCATCCGTATTCCTTCGAATGCCCTTTGCGTTCCAGGAGCGCGGTTACTCTGTCAAACAAATTCCATAATCCTGGCGGTGTCATGTCATAGTAGGTTAATAGGATCATGTAAGACTGTATCTCAAGTGCTGCCCTACTGATGGGCAGAGACCTCTTCCCATACAAAGAAGTCCCGAGTATTAATTACCACGATTATTGAAGTAGAGTTCGCGATTACAAACTAAAAAAAACTGGCCAAGTGCGAGTCGGACTCGCGTGCAAAGGGTTCCGAACGAATTTTTTTTTAACGTGTTATTCTAACACTACAGACTTCTAATAGGTTTTTCTGTAATCTTTAGGTAAAGATATATTATCTCCATTTTTTTCAAAATTTTAGGCTCAGTAGTTTCGGAGATAACGGGGTGGAATGGTCATTTTTCGTCTACTTTCTTGAATAAATTCTAAATCATTTATTTTAAAATTATGAAAAAAATATAATTAAAACCCTCACAGTAAACCCTTTCATTTGATATATCACACGATATTGTTTAAATTTTTATTTTTAATTTTCAAAGGACCCTAAAAGTGACCCCCATACTAAAAATTTAATGATTTACGTACGCGTCCGTGTTTGGGTCATAGAAGTCCATATGTGTGCCAAATTTCAACAGAATCGGTCCAGTGGATCCGGAGAAAAATGGCTGTGACAGACGGACAGACAGACAGACACCCGAGTGATCCTATAAGGTTTCCTTTTTTTTCGGAACCCTAAAAAGTCCAGGAGTCTTGATGATAATGCATGCTTATCTACAGTGTGTTCCAGAAATCTGACTCACATTTGCCCGTTTATTTTTTAGTGTTCTATACCCAAAATTAAACAACGGAACCCTATTATTAAGCTTCCGCTGTCCGTTTGTCTGTCAGCGGGCCGTGTCATGAACCGTAATAGGTAGACAGTTGAAATTTTCAGTGTGTATTTCTTTTGCTCTAACAATTAATAAAAAAATACTATGATACAGAACCTTTCATGCGTGAGTCCTACTTGCACTTGGCCGGTTTTTAAAAAAAACACGGCTTCATAAAATTACTTAAAAGATCAAAAATCTTATTTTAGTTCAATTACATATTTGATGTGGTAATTATTATTTTTTGTTTGGTCCTTACTATATTTCAGATACAGAACACCACCCACGCACTACTGGAACCCTGTAGAAGCAAATTATCAACCAACTCCAGACTAGAAGAACCCACGTAAAATAGTACTGAATGGACAAAGCCACATAAACTGTCCTTATCACCCTACACTATAAACCACACAGAAAATTATGACTTAAAACTACCGCCGTATTTCATAATCAACAAACTCAGTGGACTAATTTTGCTGACCGCTGTTGTATGAAAGCATGAAACTGCTGCTCATAATAACATCTAACACAAGTCACTTTTTAGGTCAACTGAAAGAACAAAGTTGGATTATTTTATTACCAAATTAATTGTACCTCCCGACCTAGTTAGGGTTCCGTACCCATAAGGTAACCAGCGGAACCCTTTTACTAAGCCTCCGCTGTCCGTCCGTCCGTCCGTCTGTCTGTCAGCGGGCTGTATCTCTGGAACCGTAATAGGTAGACAGTCGAAATTTTCACAGATCATGTATTTCTATTGCCGCTATAACAACAAATAGTATAAATATTAGGGGTTATGGTACAGAACTCTTCGTGTGCAAAACCGATTCGCACTTAGCCGGTTTTTTTTCGGTTACGGTGAGCAATCTCAACAGGGATATAGGAGATATTATTGTGCACAAATTGTGTGCGTTCTCAGTTCCATTAATCTCAAAGTCCGATGGGACGGCAATCTTACTCGTGCAGTGAGAGATCAGGGCCCCAAGTCTGCTATTACAATAGTGTCAGAATGGTCTATCATTGATTTCATAATGGTTGATTTTGACAAAATTCTATGCCATTTCTTTCAATGGATTGCCAGTGTTTGACCACTGGATATAAAAGCGTCATTATGACTTTCCAGTGGTCAACCACTGACACTCCATTGAAAGAAATGGCATAGAATTTTGTCAAAATCAACCATCATGAAATCAATGATAGACCATTCTGACACTATGGTAATAGCAGACTTGGGGCCCAGGCCCCGAACCAACGGCTTTAAATGAACTACAAGGCACTTTGATGATTTCAAACTCTGAGCTGCTACTGAACCGAAATTACCCAAAGTTATTTTTTGTAAAAAGGTTTGTTATTTTTTGCTTCTCAGTTTTTTCGGAGATTTCATTTTTTTCTTAAAAAGTTTTTATTTTATACTTTGTTGTGGCTATCTACTAATTAGTACATGCTTAATTTTTTATTACTTTTAAAATAGCTTCCTACCTTGCTTTAGCTATTAACTGTTATATAATCCTACTTTGACTATTACTTGTTGTATAATATAAATACTTTAAAAAAAACAGGCTTTATATACCCACATGGCTAGGCCCCCAAAAAATGATACACAACTCTGCACTAAAATCTGTGAATGAACAATAAATCACCCCTATTTTCCCACCCTTAGGGTAGGATTTTTTACAAACTTATATGGGACCACTTTCGAGGTATACCCTTTCCTGGACTACTCTGTAAAAAGTTATGCGTATTCATACATAAAAAATTCTGGGTAAGCTCGCTTCATCGTAGACTTTGTCTTTGTCTTCTCTGACCTAGACTAGAGTCAAGCGCAAACCCAACACAAATAATATATATATATATATATATATATATATATATATATACGTGTCGACTTGAGAACCCCTCCGATATTTCGTCGGTTAAAAAAACCAATAACAGTTTTTGCCCGTCCCAGGAACCGAACCCAGGACCCCGCAATTGGCAATCGCGTTTGAGATCACGAGACCAAAGGGGCAGGTATTACCAAGTTATTGCTGCAATAGCCTGAAGGTAAAAGCGTAGGCGTGGCAAGAGAGAATTCATGAGTTCGATCCCGATCCAACCCTGTCCGAACCGGTTGGGAAAGATGTCATAAATTCACAGCAATTTGTGTCCAGCGTGGTGGACTACGGCCCTTTATCTGAAAAACAGAGAGAAGACGTAAGTCCCATCCCAGCAGTGTTGACAAACGAGCCTGATGAGTCATTTCAGTTACTACTCCTATTGTTTAATATACATAGGTACATAACCATTAGGCTAATTGGCAACTCAGATACTACAAAAATATTGCTAACCCACATTTACACATTTTTTATGATTTAAAATATATAATTATCAGATTACTGACCCACATTTATCCCTCCATTTGCTTTAAGAGCTTTCGGAAAACACACACATAATCTGCACATAAAAATACTTTTAAAACCATCTTCATCAGTGCATCCAGGTAAAAAGAGTAAAAACCAGTTGGTGTTGCTGAAAATTGTTTCCACATTATCTCTGCCGTGTTTTTCCTCCGAAATGCGTTAGGAAACAGAATAGTATCTACAGAAGGTTGACTTTTTACGATTAAAGACACACGCACACATAGACACGATTCACGTACAGCGAGCGCAAGCAAACTCGCGACCGGCATTTGTTTTGGAAACGGCGCACACGCGGCCGGCAGAAACAATAAAGTCTAAATTCTAAGCTATTAAAATTAAATATAGTCTGATACTCATATAATTTAAATGATACCAACCTTGATCTTCATCTGGCAAGTTTTAGATTTGAAAAGATTAAACAGAGTTTAAATTTAACAAACAGATAAATAAAATATGAAACGAATGCAAAAGGAGGAATACGATAACTTTGAAGATGCCTCCTAGTTTACTAATAACATTAGTGTTTTTTTTTTAAACTAAATTAATTTTAAAAATACATTTTCATGTCGACTCCATACAACCTGCCCCAGTGTTTGCCATACGTACTTGTATATGTGTGCGTGCGCCTGATTTTGCTCGATGTATGAAACCGACCCTCTGCCAATTTTATTCCGTGGTTTGGAACAAGACGTGCGGAAGAATTTCCCCGACGTTTTCAGTCACTGAACAAAATGTTTTAACAAAAATATATCTTTAACTTTTCGTGACCTAAATGTTATTTGAGATATAAACGTAAAAGCATTTTTTGCATGAAGGGAATTGAAAATTGAAATGGAGAGAGTGCGCTAAGAAATTGTTTCGTTTGATGATAAATATGGAATTTTGATGGGAATTAAATGTTTTTAGAAAATTGTTAAGAGGTTTAAAATAAATTGCCTTCGATGAAAACCTTCAAATTATAATTTCGGCGTGATTCCCAGATAAAGCAGTAGGGTTATTGGTAAAAATCTAGTGTACAGTTGCCATCAGAATACTCAGGATAAACAAGTACTTTACAAGACAATGAGGAAGTCTCTTGGTAGAGAAACACCTCCAGAAATATTTTTCTTAATTTTTATTTTACAGGTTAACTGCTTTTTCAGTTTTTCGTGCGGATAGTACCCTAAACTACATCTATTCTACTTATTTTTAAGCAAACTTTCGCATTAGCATCTTAGTCGAAATCTATCAAAACGTAGGATAGGCTTTTTGATAAAAATGAGTAAAATTGGCACCCAGGTTATGTAGCTCCCAGGCAAACTCTTCTAAAATAATTTGTAGAAGACCCTCAGGCAAAAAAACTTTTCGCTGATATACACAAAAATCTAATATACACGGAACGCTGGTGCTCATAATACATACTCATGCCGTTGGCCCCTGAACCGTCCAGGTTCTCAAACTTCCACCTACAGCGGACTGTTTATACAATGCAGGTATAACAAGAAAAGTTTTAATACGACGTACAGTCGGCATCAGAAGTGGGTAAGCTATTCTGGTGTCCACATAGTGCTATGAATTCGAAAAAAAAATAAAGTGATTTTATCATCATCATCATCATCATCTGCCTAGCGTTTTCCCAACTATATTGGGGTCAGCTTCCAGTCAAACCGGATTCAGCTGAATACCAGTATTTTACGTGAAGCGGCTGCCTGCCAGACCTCCACAACCCTTTAACTGGGTAACATGGTGCTTCTTGGCAAGACTGGAGTCAGATTTACTGGCTTCTAACAATCCGTAACGAGCCAAAGATCTACAAATGACAGACGGAACCAACGGGTTAACGTGCTTTCCGAGGCACAGGGGAAACTCGGTATGTTAAGATGGTCACCCATCCACAGACCAACCTTGGCAAGCGTTGTTTAACCTTGAAGATCAACCCGTGCGGCTGTTATTATTTAGCCACAAGCTCCTCCTAGTGATTATATCATCCAGGTTATAAAAGTTTCCGTATTTTTGTGAACACCCAGTGTTTTCATGTAAAAACTATCACACTCTGTTAAGTTCATCGAAGCAAAATAAAAGTTAATTTATTAACAACTAGTGGACGTCAAGCGGTTTCACCCGCGTAGTTCCCGTTGCCGTGGGAGTACGGGGATAAAATATAGCCTATGTTACTCCCTGATAATTTGCTATCCATTGCTGAAAGATTTTTTCAAATCGGTCCGGTAGTTTCGGAGCCTATTCATTTCAAACAAACAAATCTTTCCTCTTTGTAATATTAGTGTAGACTAGCTTTTATCTACTTCACTCGCGTTAAAACAGCCTATAACTACTACTATCATTGTATAACTGTATAAAAATTCGGTCCCGCAATTACGGCGTAAAAGAGACGGAAACAAACACACTTTTGCATTGTTATAGTTAGAAAAATTTCACGAATCACAAGTTACTGCATCTTTGCTTCCATCAAATGAGATAGAAAGAAAAAAATATTCGAAGCTGCTTTCTATAATTTATTTTAAAAAAGTGTATGTCATCTTGATACATAGGATGCTTACTCGTACAATAACTTGAATTCTTTTGTGATTCTAATTTAATTCGTTTTCCCAGGAGTGCAAAATATTGGAAAACATAGCTTGCCTACATTGTTCAGTTGAGTTGACTGTACCGCGGTCCGAGCCTCATTATATGAACACCTATTTTGACAGGCAAGTTCGGCAACAGTGCTTTAGAAGTTAAAGTGTTTTCGGAATATAAAAGTTGTTTTATTTTGCTTAGAATCGAGTTTTACTCGTGTTTTTTGGGAGTACAATGTGTTTTGTGTTTCATGGGGTATAATGGTAGGTTTTTCTTTGTTGTGAAAGTAAATTATGGAGAAAGTAATATTGAAGTAAAAGAAGTTAGTCGTGTTGAAGAGGATACTGTTAATCTGAGTCTTGGTATAGATGATGATTTAGTGAGTCTTAATGATGTTATTGTAGATATATGAAGGTATGTGGAACAGGGTGTAAAATCCTGCAAACCTCCATTGAAAAGGGAGGATCCTACATCCAGACGGATGTTATGTCTGGTGGGCTATTGCTCTATGCTTGTTTTGGGGTGTTGTATATAATCAAGCCAAGCGAGAAACTTTGAAAGCGCGATGTAGGGTTTGTATATCGTCAGGTCTTATGAATGAGACAGCAGGACACCTGCTTCTAAGCTGCCCAGTAGTCGCGTATTTCAGGGCTAAGAACTTCGGAAACCCAGGTACCCTCTGTGAGATAGTTGGTAACACCAAGGCGTTGCTGGCCTTCCTTGGGGAGCTGGGGTGGATTGAATGACACATTTGGCCTACCTGCACGCAAAATACACGCTTAGTCGTGAAGTTGCGGAAACCAGCCCGATTTACATACATACATACATCGTCAGGTCTTTACATCGTATTGCGACTCATTTCACAGATTATATTTTCGCAATTTCGGGGTTATTTCCATAGCAAAAGTTGTTCATAATGATGAGTATAATAAATCCCTTTTCACGTATTGCGTGTCTAGTGTCTATATTTGTATTTATTTATTTATTTATTGTATTAAGTTAGTATAGTCCGTTTTAAGATTCATTCTCTGTCTCAATACACACTGTGTCTCCTCCCACTCTTCTGTCGCAGGTCTCCTGGAAGTAATTATTTTTGTAGTGAGGCGTCCATATATATCACCTTCTCTCTTTATATTTTTTATTAGTTTAGTATGTGTGTTTAAATAAATAAATCCGTAAGATTATCAAATAGATCATAAGCATCTTCAATCTTCATCAACTTGATGTCACAAAAACAAATACAAAGTTAAGTAGGTAGGTAAGGTTTCACTACTCAAACTCGAAATATAGGCGTAGTTTATATGGTCAATATTATAACCAAACCATGAAAGAGAAAACACAGAACTCCTGTATTTAACTTTCATAGCAGAGTTTAGTAAAGTATCTTATTTTGACTTTAGTATACGTTGAAAAGAGCTCGTGGCTAAATAGTAACAGCTGCCCTGGGCCCCAAGTCTGCTATTACAATAGTGTCAGAATGGTCTATCATTGATTTGATAATGATTGATTTTGACAAGATTCCATGCCATTTCTTTCAATGGAGTGTGCGTGGTTGACCACTGGAAAGTCATAATGACGTTTTTATATCCAGTGGTCAACCACTGACACTCCATTGAAAGAAATGGCATAGAATCTTGTCAAAATCAACCTTTATGAAATCAATGATAGACCATTCTGACACTATTGTGATAGCAGACTTGGGGCCCAGATCGACCTCTTGCCGAGGCCGATCGGTGTATGGATCCTCACCGTGTAAACGTAGGTGAAGTGAACGTGAAGTGAGCTGTCAATCCATATAAACAATATGGAATAGCAGTTCACGTTAACATATCGAGACACTTCCGTGCTCGGAAAGCACGTTAAGCCGTTGGTCCTGGTTGTCATTTATAGCTCTTTGTCAGACGTTATGGGTACACAGAAGTCAAGAGTGATTTAGGCGTTTGCCTTGTGATCGGATGGTCGTGGGTTCAATTCCCACGGGAAGCCTACTTTGTAAAGTTGTTTCCAGTTTGACTAGGACATTGCAGGCTAAAATCACCTAACTGTCTGATAAAAAGATGATTCCGTGCTTTGGAAGGCACGTCTAAACCGGTGGTCCCGGCTGCAAAATGGCGGTCGTCAAATAAACCATGTCAGAAGCCCTTGAGGCGGTTTAGAAACTCTGACACTAGGGTTTGTAGGGTTGCTGGACCTTACTGCCCACAGGATAAGAAGAAGAAGTCAAGAAATCTGACAGTGAAGTCTTGCCAAGGGGTACCGTATTACCCAGTTACTGAGTTGTGGTGTTATGATAGGCAGGCTATTCATATAAAAGACTAGTATGTAGCTGCATCCCTTTAAAGTGGAAGCCGACTCCAACACAGTTAGGAAAACCTAGGTAGATGGAATTTTTGCTCAATGGAAATGTTTACCAACTTCCGAAAATGGAGGAGGTTCTCAATTCAGGGGGTATTTTTTTAAATGTTTTAACTCTTTTCTCGATTACTTCGAGGTTTCTGATTCGATTTGTGTGACCATTTTATAGTTCGATACTTGCTTTTTGGTTCCGTTAAATTTAATTCAGTTTAGCTTAGAAGTTTTTGTTTTATGAGCATTTTTGCATAATTCAATTTCTACATAGACGAAGACGTTGTCCAAGTATCACCACTTAAAAGTGAAAAATTAAAAAGCTTTTTTACAAAAAAGTATAACCGACTTCCAAACAAAACACTACAAAGTATAAAATAACCTTAATTTTTTTAAGAAACTAAGATACAAAACCAAAAACACCGACTTCCGAAATTTAGGTTATGTTAACAACCTAATTCAGTGATTAACAGACTAACACTTAAAAATTCCATTAAAACCCTGAAAAGCACAAAATTTACATTAAAATTTTCAAATTCAAACACGTGAAATCCGGAATGGCTTTCAAATATCACTTTGTCGGTTTCATTACCTACATTTAGTATTCCGTTTGAGCAGATGGATGGACTTATAAAATATGCAGTTTACTAGCTGTAACGGGGACTGTGTTTATGTAGCTTTTGCATGTATTTATGTACCTGGGCATCGCTGTAAGTGATTGGCAGAGTTAGTATTGAATAGTGATGATGTTGAATCGGCTTTGGTGGGTTAGCTGTTTGTTGGAGCAACAGGATTTTGAATCAGTTCTGCTTATTTATAAAACCTTTTTGCACTAGTAAAAACACCGTAAGCGGACTTAGTGTCTTAGGCAAAGATAACACCAGTCAACCGTAGGGTAGTGCAGGGACGCGTGTCCCTGCACTACCCTACGGTACGCAGTGATAAGATTCTAAGGTCAACGATTAAGGCCGCAAAAAAACGAATTTGAAGACCTGAGTTACTAAAATAGAGATAACCATTGAAAAAACGGCTCATAGTAAAATGTTTGTAAAAATAAGTAATGCTGCGCTGACCCCAAAAATTGATTTATGGGCAAAATATGACATCGCAACGCTTGGAGGCCACTTTTTATCTAGCAATGGACATTTTTCGGCTGGAATGGTGGTGATGATGATGATAATGAAAGAAAAACTAAGAAAGAAAAAGCATTTAATGACGGTAAGCATGACGCGTACCATAGAAATAGATAAATTAGTAAGTTACTTCGTATTATTAATATAAAAGGGTTATGTTATTGTCTGGGTAGGTACCAATTCTTGGATTTCAAGATAAAGGGAATGATACTTTTGTTACTAGTCACGAGGCTACGAAGAACAACGTAAATCTTATTTGTCTAAAACACTACACTCAAGGCTAAGTCTAAGCACATTTATTCTAAACAGACTAGAAGTAATTGATGCTTTTTAAGCGTCATGGTTTGAAAATTGTCTAATCAGACTGGAAGTTTCGCGAGCTTGCTTATAAATGACCTCATTTGCAAAGGTTTCTACAAGTCTAGGACTAGTTAGGCTTCAAATCTTGTTCGCGAGAGGAACAGTTACTGTAATGGATAGATTGTGAGGAAAATGATGTAATTAGGAAAAGAAGAGAAAGAAAATGACTTCTGAGATGCCGACTACTAGAGAAGTATGGAAGGAGAAGACATGGATGAGGCCTGGAGAATTATGAAGATAAGAAGTATATCTCGATTTGAAATAAAAGACTACAAAGTCGTTAAACCAGAAGCTATCTTTCAAACCATAGATAAGGAAGGCCAAATTAATCTTTGGTACCTGGCTACCGGTTAAGTTTTTTTTTTTTACTATGTATAGGCATACGTTTGACCACAATCTCACCTGATGGTAAGCGATGATGCGGTCGAAGATGGAGCAAGTTATTCTAAATTTATAGATTAAGCAATTTGAGCACCAACGACAGTAGTGTAAAGTAATTTTCTTCTATCTATGATAATAAAAAAGAGTGCTAACACTGAAAACATCGCTTTAACCGCTTTTCAATGCTAATTTGTTACTGCTGATGTTCAGTTGGCTGCATCTTTGTATGAATCAGTGTCAGATTAACAAAGAACAAAAGAAAATCACCAAACAAGGATCCTATAACAAAATATTTAGTTTCAGCACCATCCATTAATTTTTCCTTTGCTAAATTCGTTAATAATACTGATTGACAAGCCAGCGCTAGCTAGAAACAAAGATGCTTCATAAATCATTGGTCGTTGTTATTGCCACGAGATATTGTTGAAACAAAAGGTTCGCTTTAGAAGAATGGGAATAGAAACTAATATATGAGTAGATAGATAAGTTTTTGTTGTGTGTCTGGTCAAAATAGAGATACAATTTATGACTTTTGAAGTGTCACTGAATTAGATAGTTAAATGAATAATTGATATAACTTTCAAGATTAATCTATGCTGCTCATGGTTGGACACAACGATATCTATTTAGTAATTATAATGTCGATTTCATAGTTATTATATGCCACTTGACGTATTTTGTCAATTTTTGATGAAAAAATTATCCTCAGTACTAAATGGTTTTGACTCATCATCATTTGCCAGCCCTAGATGACGTTTATCAATTTCGTCACTCGTGTGTTTATCACTTGTGCCACTGAGCTTATGTGATAAAAGTTTGTGGCAGCCCGTGATATGATGTGGTGCTTCGGCACTCACCTGCCTTGTGGATGCTATTGCTGTATCATCGATGTAAATTATCGTTTCAGCTTTCGTTGCAGCGGTATTTTGTTAAGGTTCGTTAGCGACTGAGGGTTAGGCTTTATTGTTTTACGGGCTAAGCAAAAATATGAAGGCGGTTTTAAAAGTGTTCCATAGTTGTGTTTGACGACGTTTACCTTTGGGCAGGGTGATCGGTATTTGATAAAAAGTGATAGGTAAGTCTAGAGAACTATAAAGATTAGTGTAAGTATACAGAAATAGTTTGATTTTAATAATCTAAGTTGGAATATAGAGGAAAATTCGACAACCCTGTAATGGCCCTTTCGCTATGTATATGTTTAGTGCAATATTATTAATCATGGGTTCTTTTCTTTAGCTTCGTAATTATTGCTAATACTGTGTTGTGTACAAGTCGATTTTAGTTTTCCAAAACGCTTTTGCCAACTCGTGGACTTAATCTAGGATCGTAAGAAAGTATTTGAAATAAAAGTTTTAAAATATATTTTTAACCTAACTCCCTATCGCTTCTGCGCTACTTTCATTTTACGGCGCCATTTTACGTAATTTTGTTCAATTAATTGTGATGGATACAATCCGCTGATCCGCTTGTTGATATCCCATTATTACTGAATTTGTTTTCTGCATCCAATTCCGGTCAAGCGGGGTTTCAATTATTATTTATTGTCTTGTTTTTTTTAAGTTTTCTCGTTTTTTTTTTGTGCGGATAAGATCTTGGAACCTATTAGGACAGTAATTGTAACCGTCAAAGTGGCTTGTTCTACTTTGTTTATAACTTGAATTGTCTATCTGAGTATCTATGTTGATTTTAATTAATATTGATGACAATGATGCCCTTAGCTTACTCAGAAAATCGTCTTTGATAGACTCACGCAAACTGTTGTTTAAGACCTGAATGCTCAAGATTTCAGTTTACTATCTTAAATTACTTATGAGGTTTTAGATGGTAGTTTAGATAAGAAACAACGTTTATGAATATTTTTCCTATCCCAATTTCAATAACAGTTACTAGAAATATTACCAAAAAAAACATACACAAGATAACAGACCCCAAACCTCACTACGCAACCCACAACCTTTCCTTATCAAAACATTTTCTGTGTTCTTAGATAGACACACCCAGCATACATAGGTACTGTATACCAGCCACCAAAAAGATTATTTTGCAAATGAAACCGCTAGGGACGCTGTATACACAGCAATTTTCAGCTTCACTGAGCCGCGTAATGTTATTTATTTATCAACTCAAATGACAGGATTCGATATAAATAAGCAACATTATTTGTGTATGATACCGCGAAGTATGGGTTTGATAAATATTTAGATTCTCTGATGGATTTTCGAAGGATACTGTTTATTTTTGTGTTTTCTGTAATTTGTTTCTTTTTTTTTGCGTGAGTTTCATTTGGGTTAGGATTGATCTGGTTTGGGTTTTGGTGATTGAGTTTGGTGATTCTGTTTTTTGAAATATATTATAAGGTTCGTGCGCAAAGGATTATTTGGCCTATTTCGTTGGTCTGTCTATTTTAGGGTCATGATCATCATCATCAGCCTATAGCAGTCCACTGCTGGACGCAGGCCTCTCCTAGTGCACGCCATTTGACTCAGTTTCCGTCAACTCTCATCCAGCTGCTATCAGCCACCCTGCAAAGATGTGTCAGGGATCTTTTTGACTACATGACTAACTGGAGTTTTGAAAGAATTCATGTTACTATGATATAGTAAAAGAGTAACCGTGGAGTTTCTTACTCCACAGTTACTCGCTGGTTTGTCTCCTTAGGAAACAACCGACTCGAACTTTACACTAGCTTCTGACCATTTTTGAAGTGCCCATTTAGGCCTATGTGAAATAAAAGACTCTGAACTTTGAATTCATGATCTAAGTGTAAACAACCAAACCAAATAGCTATCTTAGCATGGAATCCTTATTCTGCGAATCCCACTCGAACTTGTGACAAGAAGGTTCCTTGATGGATGTACAGACAACAAGAAATGGTGGTTTATACTGTGTTGTGGGGAAAGCTATTAAAAAAGGAATTATTGAAAGCTATAAGTATTTGATTAGTTAATAATCTTTTCATATTTTATTCCGTGAAACACGGATCATGGAATTCTTTTGAATAGTCTCCAAGAAATTCCTAATGACAGATCTTATAATGGTTTGGTTCTCGTAGCACACACTAACTTCTATTTCTGTAAAATTCTTCGTATTCTTCATGTGTTGTTTCTAGTAGTTCACTTGTCTTCCAAACATGTTGGAAATAAAAAGAATTGTATGTTGTAGCGTTTGTTAGATTCTAAGCCGCTTTTAATAGAACACTGTGGTGTTTTCCTGTTATTTTGGCTGTTTTTATATATTGTTTAAAGCTAAATGGAACTTTCAGTGTAGTGGAATGTTTTGATTTTGAGAAATGTGTACTTAGGTTATATTTTTATTCGAATATTAAAAATACTTTTCCCAGCTCTAATACCTCCCTTTACATTATATATTGTTTATTTTACCAAATGTTCATGGAGACAATTTGATTACGTTTCATGGTTTTTGAGTTTTTATTTCGCAGGAACTTATTATTTTTCCATGTTTTAATTTTTAGGCTAAGAAAGTCAGTGAATAAGCTCATCATCATTATTTTAGCCAAAAGACGCCACATCGAACAGTCCTATGTTTCTCCCATCCAATTGATGCCCACGGCCCTCACCAAGTCATGGATTTAATCTTGTGGAAGTCTTTCTTGCTTGCGTCTTGACCGTTACTCCAGAACTTTTTGCCCCATCGTTCATCTATTTTCTAAGAAATGCGGCAAGTATTTGTTTTTCTTTTTTTAACTGGTCTCAATGGAAATAAAGCAAAGAGCATTAACACTGACAAATTCTGGACAGATTTGCTATAACTTTCAAGTAGCCGCTGCAATTTGCCGTAAACACATTACATGCGCCATCCACTTCACCTAAAACCAACTTTATCACCCTTGTACAAAGTCCAAATTCACTTATACATTTTTTTATAAAACAACCCCAAACTAAAAGGATCCCTATTCCGAGGGACACAAAGATTAAATTACCGTGTAATTCACAAGAAGACGTTTCACTACATCTGACGGGATTTTGTTTCGAGATTTCGTTCCGTACACAAAGGGTAGGAGAAATATTGCTGGCTAAATATGAGAAGACAGGTCTGTTGTTTGTTACCCAAATATACGGTAGCGTGCAGGGTTGGCGAACATTTTTTATTTTATTTTTGTGCGGAAAATACCTGGTATTTTTCAACAGGGATACGACCAATTATAGGGGTGTTTAGGGTAATAACGTTCAGTATTACGTGGAGGGGTGCAACGTTTGATGTCAATTTTATAGTTTGAGTTATCGGTAATGTATTTTTTTTTGGGTGACAGTAATAGCTGGCGTTGTGTGTGGTCTATGGTGAAAAGTGTTTGCCGCCTTTGGGCACTTGCACAACTCGCAAGTATTCGATGAGTTATCGACTAAATTGACAAGTATCAGACGTCTGTGCAAAATACAGCAATTTCAACATACTCTGGGATTTTGGTGTGATGGCGTCATGATTTCGCCGCATTTCAGAATCACTGTTAGCATGGTAAAAACTCTACTAATATTATAAATGTGAAAGTTTTTAGCATGGATGGATGTTTGTTCCTATTGATTGGATTTTGACGAAAAAAAAAAATATATATATATCTGTCGAGTTTCCCTTTGGGATTATTTCTAAGTTTAACGTTGACAATGCCGCGGGCGGCAACTAGTTAGTAAATAAAGTGGAAAGTAGAGAGGATAGACATCATAGATCCACATCTCATATCTTTAGAGTCTTGACCAAAGGTTGTAGTTTAAACAGTGTTGCAATAACTAGGCCCGTAATGACTTACGGAGCGGAAATGTGGACACTCACCGTAGGCTTGGCCTACACAGACTCTCACGCCCTTCCGCAGGCTCTCACGCCCTTCCGCCGGCCTCGTCACTATTGAGGCCATCCGGCCAGTGCTCGACCTGTGGCTCGGGAGAAGGCACGGCACCTTGTCATTTCGTGTGACGCAGGTCCTCTCGGGGCTTTGTTGCTTCGGGAGGTTCCTGTGTCGCATAGGCAGGGAGCCGGACGCTTGGTGTCACCACTGCGTCGACTGTCGGGAGGATACGGCGGCCGATACGCTGGCAGAGTGTGCCGCTTGGGAGGAGCCGTGCCGTGCCCTCATCTCTGTGGTAGGCAGTGACCTCTCGCTGCCAGCCGTAGTCCGTGCTATGGTTGACGGCGAGGAGTCCTGAGACGCGGTGGTCTCCTTCTGCGAAACAGTTATCGCGCAGAAGGAGGCTGCGGAAAGGGAGAGGGAGATCTCGACCTTCCTCCCAGCCCGCAGCAGACGCACCGTGCGTCGGAGGAGGGCATACGCTGCCCTCTTACGGCCCTCCTAACTGGGTCCAGAGGCGGCGGACTTGGGGATGTTCGTCGCCCCCCATTCATCCGGACCCGAGGTTGCGGCGCGTGGTGTTCCCGTGCGCCCCTCTTTGACGTCGCGGCGGGAGTCAAACACCTCACTCCCCCCGCTGACCCGAGGTGGCCCGCAGAGGCGGGCCGGCACCAGCCGGGGATTACGAAAGTCGTAAGTTCCCGCAATCTCCGGCGTAGGTGAGAGATGGAACATCGGGGTGGTTTTAGTCAGTAAGAGTCTGACAGACCCCTCCGCCCGCTCCAGGGCGGAGGACACCCATGAGGATTTTCCCCCGTTTAAAAAAAAAAGGCTTGGTCTACAAATTCAAGGTAACTTAGCGTGCAATGGAGAGAGCAATGCTCGAGGTTCCTCTAGTGGATAGAATTCGCAACGAAGTCATTCGCCAGAGAACTAAAGTCACCGACATTGCAGTCAGCATGCTGAAGTGGAAGTGAGCTGGCCATGTCTGTAGATGGACTGACGGTCGATGGAGCAGACATATGTTAGAGAGGAGACCGCGTATGGGCAAAAGTAGCTTGGGATGCCCTGCGGCACGATGGATCGATGATTTGAAGAAGTTGGCTGGCAGCGGATGGATGCAGACTGCTCAAGGCCGGGATGGTTGGCGTTGGCGCTCTTTGGGGACTTACTTTCATCAGTGGACAGCAATTCGCTGATATGTTTAATGTGTGCAATAACTATTACCACAAGTAGTCCATATGTAGTAGTTTGTAAATACGGGAGTTAAAAAGTTACTGCTTAAATAATCCAAGATATTCTATCCATAATCCAATAACAAAAGAAAATTTTTGGGCAACCCTACAAAGAACAACGTTACCTTGAATATAAACTTTCAAATATACCATCAGGAGTGTAAGGTCGACGTAAATTTAATTCAATGAGATATCATCCCGTTTCCTTTTGATAGGTAGGCAGGGATCTCGACGCTTCGCTGTCAAGAAAACGAACGTAGAGGGGTTAATGCCAATTCATTTTGAAACGCTTTTTGGCAAGATGGCTGCCGTTTTGGGAAGAATATGGTATCTATTCTTGGAGGGAAGAGGAGAAGATGGCGGAAAGCCTTGGATAGAGTCTTAGTGTGTTGGCGTGAAAACCAACAAAGATAAATGGAAGTAATGGGGGAGACCTTTGTCCGAGAGTCAGATCAGGCTGTCAAAAAAAATTTGATGATTTTATTTTCCACTCTTTTCTCTCTGGCCGCTTGAATTAGTTTGTAAAGGCCATGAGGCTCATGAAATAAACAACGATGTCGGAAATGCCATGTAGTACATGAGAATCTAGGATTAATCTGTCTAGCCTTTTCCTTAATACATTGGGGTCGACTTCCAGTCCAACCAGATACAGCCAGGTACCAGGATTCTACATGAAGCGACTGTCTTCTGTTTTTGTGTTCCCTACAACTCAGTAACTTCACGGGGCACGACACTCCTTAGCAAGACTGCTGTCAAATTTCTTGGATTTTTTTTCTTTTTTCATGTGATTCGATTTCAGAAGGGCTTAGTGGGAGTTTTTAAATGTAGTCAATCGCGTTAATGTAAAAATCAATGTTATAAAGGGTTTCTGTTATTGTCACCAGACAGCGCTTATTCAGTTCAAATTGATGTTTACGCTAACGTAATCGAGAACGTTAAAAAACTCATACTAATGCCATAGATTACAATAATAATTATAGTATTTATTAGCTCCAAAGTCTTGAGCATCGACGACGAGTTGCTAGCCTGTCGGTTTTCTACCGGTTGCATTTTGGGGAATGTGCGACGGAATTGCATAATTTGATTCCGCCCAGCCCGTTCCATCATCGGACCACAAGACGAACGACGATGCGCCACCGGTACATGGTGGACATCCCACCCACGCGCACAAAACGTTTTGGGAACACATTCATAGTGCGTGCAGCTAAGGAGTGGAATTCCCTGCCGGAGTCTGTGTTTCCTGATAGCTATAACCTGGGAGTATTTAAGTCAAGAGTGAATAGGTTACTTCTAGGTAAGCGTGCTCCATCTTCGACCACATCATCGCTTACCATCAGGTGAGATAGTGGTCAAACGCGAGCCTATAAATAGTAAAAAAAAAAAAAAGTAGTAAGCCTGTTAGGGTTCCGGAATTTGTTCGAAAGAGTCACCGCGGCCCTGGAACGCAAAGGGCATTAGGGAGAACGTGGATGGGTTTTAGTCAGTAAGAGTCTGACCCTCCTTTCTGCTCCACCCAGAGCGGAAGGAGTCGTTTGATGATTTCCCATCCTTAAAAAAGCCTATATGAACGGAATTATTTAGAAATAATATAAAATCTATCGCATCTTTTATTTTCTAGCAAGTACTCTTGATTGCTTTTCAGCTTAGCGTTTTCCCGTACCAATACCTCTCACAATAAATATTTATATTCGTAAATGATGCAGTTAGTTTGAAACATTATGAGATACCATCTTAATTTCCCAGTAGACGTGTTATCGCATTTGGGTAACGTCCAATAAAAGTAATTTATTGGTAAATAACATATCTTTGGAGATAAGTGATAAAGAACAGCTCTTGGAGAACAGTTTTTTGTATGAGTGTTTTAGAATACTTTCTTATTACTTTACCACCCGTAAATTTTCATTTTGCCTGGATCTGTTGTCCTTAAATCCACCCACTTCTATAATCAAGCCTCAAAATTATCTATAGAGCTTTATTTCTTCCATTTATTTACTTACTTCTGTCAGCGGCTTCACCCACGTGATCCCTAGGGAACATACTCCCAGGATAAATTTAGCCTATGTGTTATTCCAGATTATAATCTACCTCTGTGCCAAATTTTATGAAGATCCTTTCAGGCGTTCTGATGTGAAAGAGTAACAAACATCCATCCATCCATCCTCACAAACTTTTGCATTTATAATATTAGTAAGAAGTAGGATATAACATTAGTAGGATAGTAGGACTATAGTAGGATTATAGTAGGATAGTAGGACTATAGTAGGAAGTAGAACTAGCTTAGAAACTTAGTACTGGGATAAAAATATAACATTCTATGTTTTAGTCCTAGTCATGGTTTCCACGTGTGCTAAATTTAGTTTAAATCCGAAGTATCCATGTCTTCATTCAGGATGATCTGCCCGTGTGATTATTTTCGTCAAAATTCTTTGAGGCATCATCATCATTAGAGCCGAAAGTCCTACACTGCTGAAAATATGTAGGCCTCCCAATGTGTCACCACATTGGCCGTTCTTGTGCGTTTCGCATCCAGTGAATTTACCTGCGTGTCTAAAAAGCCCACTTTAGTAGAATCAGCCAGCACATCAAGCTAACCGAAACTGTCAAATTTTCCCAATCAATCTTGAACCTAAACCTGCTTTAGCTATAAAGATGAAAATGTAATTTGACAGATTGTTGTACGATTAATATGATTCTACTAAAATGGCCGTTTTAGCCCCCTGGTCATCTGTCCGCCTTGTGGCAAGCCTTCCAACGCTTTGCTGTCCGGAACACGGTTGCTAACTCTTTGAGCTGGGATTAAAGATTCTTAAGTACACTATTTTGATAATAGTCAAGTTTTCTAATATCCAATTTCATTATCCAAATAAATATATTATAACATCACAACACATTTATGAAAAAAACAAAGAAATTAAAGATTGGTATTTTTCATTTAGGTACTTTTGCTATCCTTTAGTTCAAAGTATTTGTTCCAAGATTGCAAATTATAAAATTTTCGTAGCAGCTCAATTTTGTACCAGTTTCGCAGAGTTCATTTTTCAGAACTGCCAATTACAAGAGATTGATTAGAATTTTATTCAAGCCGAAATTTTTGGCCGCTGTGTTAAAATATTCCACCATCCTTATTCAAGCACAAACCGAATTAGGGCTTGGTTATAACCAAATGGATGCAAATTATATAAATACCTAAACCTTTCTCGTTTATTATCCTTTCTAGTATTGAATACTGTATCAATATCCAAAGAGTTTCATATAAAAGTACCCCTCCCATTTTTCACTTTAAACTTGAAATTTCCCTTTGGAAGGTGTAAAATAAAGCCACGTTTATTTCCTTCAGTATTGTAGACTGAGTATGTTTTCGTGTGCGTTGATGGGCGAGAAGATTTCTTTTTTGTGTCCAGTATTAATAACTATGCATACTATTGTATAAATTCAAGTTCTTAAAACGTAACAGACAGAAGTGTTGCTGGGGAGTTTATTGGCCTCTTCTTCTCGACAGCTAAAACACTACGAAGTGATGACGGGCGGGCGTTTTGGGGGACTGTCTTTTGTAAAATTTGATGTTCAAAAAGTGATGGCTTTCAGCCTAATTTTAATAAAATACTTTTGTTTTTTTTTTTAATTTTGAATTTTGATCGTCTACCGACTGAATTGGGTAGGGCCGCCGGTCGGGTAAGTACACAGTCAATCTCGAACGCGATCTACGGATGAAATCGTTGATTTTGATCGTGGATCGCGTTCGAGATACTTAATGACTGAATTCGGTCGCTGGCTTATTTTAATCTGTACCTACATTTTGAATTGTTTATATATTTTCATGTTCTTTGCATTGTCCTCACATATAGAATCAATCAAAGATAATGTTAACAAGATTTTTGTAATAAATCACATGGGTTAAAAGAGTGTCCGTGGAGTTTCTTGCAAGTTCTCCATAGAGATCTACGCTTTGGAACGTGCAAATAGTTTCATGTTTTTGACTGACCGACTTTGATAATTCAAAAGTGCCTGTAAATGGTTTATTTGAAATATATGCTTTGAGTTTAAGTAACTACCTCAATCGAGACTTCCCATCCAGGGACAAATTAATACAAGAAAACCGTCATTACCACACTTGGCTGACGGATTGGTGATTATAGCAAGCAAAGCAAGACCTTACAAGACATTAATTAAAACTATTTTTCTATCGGATAGTCGCTCTATTATTTGTTTAATACTGGTATTCAGCTGTCTCCTATGAAACTGAAAGCCAACCCCATTTTGGTTAGTAAAAGCTTTTAAACTGATGATTTTTGACAAAATGTAGATTAAATGTATTGCACACCATAATTACAATTTTGGTGTACAGCTCATTAACATAACTAGCTTCTGCGAGCGCGCAGCGGTAGCCCGCGTGAAAGTCGAAATTCATAGAGAACATGCTCCCGAGTTAGTATGTACCCTATGTCTTAATTCACATGACAACTTGTGCATTTTCTACCCTTCTGCTAAGATTCATACGTATCCGCTCAGCCGGTAAGACGTGAAAAGATAAAAACAGACTAAGTTACTGTCGCATTTATAGTATTGCTACCTTTTACCCTCAGCTTCATCTACACTAATATTATAAAGAGGAAAGATTTGTTTGTTTGTTTGAAATGAATAGGCTCCGAAACTACTGGACCGATTTGAAAAATTCTTTCAGCAATGGATAGCTACATTATCAGGGAGTAACATAGGCTATATTTTATTCCCGTACTCCCACGAGAACGGGAACTACGTAGGTGAAACCGCGTGACGTCCACTAGTCTAATATATTATATTAAAATCTCGTGTCACGATGTTTGTTACCGAACTCCTCCGAAACAGCACGACCGAATTTCATGAAATTTTGTGTGTATATTTGGTAAGTATGAGAATAGTTGGTAGGGTATATTTTTTGTTTTTGCCGAGTCAGCTAGTAAAATATAATAAGATATTAACAAAAAAGTCCATAACCGTCTTCAGTGTCTGGTTCTGTGTTTAAACTCTCTACCAACATTCATCAGAATCGGTTTACCGGTTTACACGAAAGCTTAACTAACAAACAAACTCACTTTTGCGTTTATAATACTGATATTAGGAAATTATTACTTAGGATTAGGATTATTATCATCATCATCATATCAGCTGATGACGTCCACTGCTGGCCATGGACCTCCCCACTCATCTCACCACAGTAATCGGTCCTGTGCGTCTCGCATACATTGGCTACCCGCGATCCTCACCAGGTCATAGGTCTTTAGAGGGATCGGTACAGGGAGTAAAGTCCCGCAAACCTCCGTTGTAAAGGGAGGATCCTCCTACCAGACAGTTGTTGTGTCTGGCGGGCAACTGCCCCGATAGTTAATCTTAGGGCTGATGCATATGTTCAAATCGCACGGTAAACTCTACATGCGCGATGCAGGATTTCTACGTAGTAGTTCGCTGCTAGTTGGATAGATGGCGTCGCGGTTCTTTTTGTTGCGATGTAGATTTGCTCCATTGGTTTTTTTGTGGCGGCATTGATGCCGCTACAGGTCCACCTGGTGGGAGGTCTTCCAACGCTGCGTCTTCTGGTACGCGTAAAAATAGTATGGATAACATAATATTTATTGCTGTTGGTACTATGACAGTCATTATGTTGGTATCATATACCTATGTAATAAACCTGATATTTTTGACACATTATTTATAAACTCTTTAAAAGCCACAGGTGTATCCCTGGCAAATTCTTTTAAGTAACCCACAAAACCACCCATAATAATCCCATCACCATATTTCAGAACCTTTTAACAGATTAACAAGGCGAAAAAATTTACAGGAAAAAAAAAACGCAAGATTTCCAACACCTTTTCTTCAAGCAAAAATTATGGGCTCACCTAATATTGCCAAAGAAAAATTGGGGTAGCGCGGTTTAAAATTTCAGAGACTACTTAGCGTGTTGAATATTTCAGTGGGTACTCAGAACCGAGGAACATCTGTCGTAAGCCCGGATCTTGAATCGAGAGAAAAGTCTTAGTACTGGAAGCGATGTTGAATCCGCGGATTTTCTTAGC
Source organism: Lacanobia wlatinum (assembly GCA_947578705.1). NCBI lineage: Eukaryota > Metazoa > Arthropoda > Insecta > Lepidoptera > Noctuidae > Lacanobia > Lacanobia wlatinum. The sequence goes on along the minus strand of OX388046.1, from coordinate 17,239,501 downwards.
TTTTTCTTTTGGTTTTTTGGCGCGAGTCAAAGTGAGATGAGATAGTTTTTTGCTGTTTGAGGATGCTCCGTGTTCTCGTAGCTGCTTGAACTGTTGAGAGGAAAATTAATTCGTTCGTTTTTATCTTTGGCTCATACTTATGAGGTCAAGCAGTTAGTAGACTGTTCACGTGAGTGGATGTCTAGCTTTTTTATCGGTCAAAGACTCAACACCGACATTCCAGTAGGCTTTATTTCTGAGGTCAAGTTAGTTCATAATAATTATCAGAGGCGATTCTGAAGTGGACTAACATTATTGCTTCGATTATAATCATTTGAACCTCCCAAATGGAAAATTAATTGATGCGTACGTAAACGACCAAGTTACAACTGTTACCATAATGAGAAAATTGGGTAAAGCAGGTCGGTTCACTCTATCAAAAGATATGTATGAATTTAATGTGTTTAAGATGAAATGCATTTTCGTTAAGAAAAGCAAATACACGCAGTACTAGAAAAAACGTCATTACAACTGCTAACATTATGAAGACATTAGGTAAAGCGGTAAAGCACCTAGTCTAGGTGTGATATATATAAATCTGGTTATTTTGTGACCTAGTATAGGCTTTTAAAGCAAGTCCTTTGACTAACGACATCATCATCATCAAAACTACCTACTATTACATTAAAGTTATCATCCCTACCTTGTTACTATTTCACCAATTCGCACTAAGCGTTTTGAAACATCTTTTATAATGCGTAAAGCAACGGAGTGGAACTCTCTACCTTTTTTTTTTCAAGGATGGTAAATCATCAAATGACTCCTCCCGCTCTGGGTGAAGCAGAAGGGAGTGTCAGACTCCTACTGACTAAAACCCATCCGTGTTCCTCCTAATGCCCTTTGCGTTCCAGAGCCGCGGTGTCTCTTTCAAACAGATTCCGCAACCCCGGCAGGGGAACTCTCTACCTGCGTCTGTGTTTCCGAACGCATTCAACCCTTACCAGTTAGAGTGAACAAGCTTCTTCTGGGTAAGCTCACTGTATTGTCGACTTTGTCTCTGTCACCTGTGACCTACACTAGGGTCAAGAGTAAACCCATCTCAAAAAAAAAAAATTAAAAAAATTGAAAGACATCCATTGCTGGATACGGGCCTCTCCGAAGCGTCACATCGACCGGTTAGCCATTGGACAGTCCTTCACATTAAACAGCTTCCATTTATTTATTTAGACTTCATTCACAAATGTACGAAAGTGGACTTAATGCCCTACTCATTCTGTGCCAGTCCATCAAGGGTGGTGACTGGTTATTACGGAATTTGTTCGAAAGCGGCCCTGAAACGCGAATGGCATAAGCAGGATACCGGATGAGTAAGAGTCTGAAACTTTTTGTCTCCTTTCCGCTCCGCCCAGAGCGGAAGGGAGACAAATAAAACGGTGGTGACTGGTGACTAAACGGCATGGCAGTTGCATTGCTGTTGCCGGAGGACACAGTGGAGCATACGGTGGAGGCAGACCCTGCTTGGGCGGAGCACCATCGTGTCCTCTTCGAGGCGATCGGCGGCGGTGGCCTCTCGCGTCCGGCCCTGGTTCAATCTATGGTCCGGAGCGAGGAGGCATGGGAAGCGGTCACCTCCTTCTGCGAAGCAGTGATGCTAGCGAAGGAGGAGGCCGAGCGCGTGCGAGAGAGGGAAACCGCACGCCCCAGCCACCGCAACAGCAACAGAAGAAGACGCCCCGGGCGTCGGGAATCGCAGAGTGATTCCCGGCCACCGTAGGCGCGGGTCTGCGGACGGCGAGCGTTAGGTGGCTCATCATCCGATCAGGACCAGGCCCAGGTCGACGGCGCGCTGTGTTCGACGGGCGCCTCAAAGAGATGTCAGCAAAGTAGACGGGGCCCGCTAGGGCCAGTGCCTGCCGGGGTTGCGGAATCTGTTCGAAAGAGTCGCCACGGCCCTGGAACACAAAGGGCATTAGGAGGAGCACGGATGGGTTTTAGTCAGTAAGAGTCTGACACTCCCTTCTGCTTCACCCAGAGCGGGAGGAGTCATTTGATGATTTCCCATCCATAAAAAAGGTGCATTGCTGTTCATTTTGCTGGTAATAACACAGACTCCTCAACATACAATGCAATGAACAAGAACATATCAAGGCTCCAAGGTTATACAAAAACAGAATTCAGCAAGCCAGTAAGAATCCCGAAGGTAATAAGGTGTGTATTATAAAAACTAGAGCTTCCAGCTTCAAAGATGTAAGGTCAGGCTTATAATCAAGCAAAGTGCTTTCCCTGTGTTGTAGTGTGTCCATATTGTGTTGGGAGAACTTGGGAACCTGGTGATATTATTTTTTTAAGTGGTGTTAAGAATTCGGGCTTTCTTTGTGCCAGTGTAACTGTGGGAGATAATTAGCTGATTATTTTATGTTGTTATTTTTTTTTAATTAATTGCCTTTATAGTTTTTGCATTTTTGCTGTGTTGATATAGCATGTTCTTTTTTGCACGCAAACGTGTTATTGCTTCTTTTTTTAGGGTTCCTTACCCAAAGATTATCCACCGGAACCCTATTCCTGAGCCTCCGCTGTCCGTCCGTCCGTCTGTCTGACAGAGGGCTGTATCTCGATAGCCGTAATGGGTAGACAGTTGAAATTTCCACAGTGTGTATTACTATTGCCACTAAAACAACAAATAATAAAAATCAAATTATATAAAAAAAATAAAGAGGCTTCACAAGAAACGTGTTTTTTTCGGTTTCTGGTACAGAACCTTTCGTGTGAGAGTGAAACTCGCACTTGACCAATTTTTTCTTTTCACGAAGTTAGATGTTGTCTAAGTATGACAATCAATTTTAATAGAAACCGGGGAGAAAAAGAAGTAGCTCCTGATTTCTATGTATTAAACCTGATCAGTTACTAAAACATTCAGTTCATCGCACGTCTTGCACACCTGCCTACCCTCCATTAAACAATAGGCCTGCTACTAATTAATACTAATTTACATTCTTACCCCATCCCAGTGAAGCCAAAAAGCGGCAAAGTTAGCCCCAATGTAGGTCGCCCAGAGCTTAAATGCTTCAACCGATTTAGGCAAATGAGGTGACATTACGTTTTGTAATTACTCGGGACATTATACTGAGTAAATGACGTCATGCTATATACAAAATGGCGGATGACATACGTTGGTTAGGTCGTAATTTGATAATTTCTGCTTCTCTGTGTTATTTTGTAGGCCAAGTAGTCTTCGGTAGGAATGTTTGCGGAAGTGTGAGGCTATTCGAGGTGTTTTTATTAAGTACCTATAATTAATTAATCAATGATGATCTTAATTAACTTAAAATATTTGAGGTAGATTGAAAAAATCGAATTTTGGATGGGACAACGATTCGTACTGATATGTCTGGTGAATAGTTACAAGGGGAAATTACCACCAAAAACGTTAAATCTTTGTGTTTGACACTCTAACAAGAAACTAGAGTTAAAAGAATAAAATAGAAAACATTGTTTTTTTTAAATTAATTCAGAATTTTATATCTTTGAAGTTCTATTTATGATTCATGATGTATCACAACATTTTTCTATACAGAATTATGAAAATAAATGACTTATTAAATATAATAGTATTTTAAATCAGAAACAACAACATCTTCTCGATAGAAAATATAGATGTACTAAAACACAAAGTGTCCTGTATCCCAAAAAGGTTCATATCTAAATATGTTGAGTCCATAACATCTGTCTCTGAAAACAAAACAAGGGATCTAGCAACCTGTACGAATCCATGTGCAGGATGTATTATAAACTGCAGGTTGCTTTTAGTGGCATATCGAAGATGTCAAAGTTGCAATCTGACAAAGTGCTTTTTGTGCGTCGCTGTAGAGTGTATACGAGTTGTGGAAAATATAAGGGGATTACGATTTTTTTACAATCCGTATCTGTTGAAAAATTTTATTTTTGGGTTACTAAAGCACTAGACTACGACTAAATTATTGTATGTGAAAATGTATGTGTTGTGTCTTAATGAACAATTAAAAAATATGGTTTAGTTTATTTTGACAGAGCCAAAACATACATTTTTTTCGTCGGTTTATGTGTATTACCTAATAAAAATTACAACAAGGATTATTTTTATGAATTTCGTGTTAAGTGAAGCTTTGGCGCTTTAAAATAGTAAAAAATATATTTCTATAATCATGAGGCTAAAATATTTATATGTATACGTTTTTATTTATTCTTGTAATCTTTGAGTTCAGAATCAAATTATGTTTTAATTTAAAGAGCTGTTTTCCCAAAAGGTTTTCTGTCGTAACAAATAACTGTCAATATTGACACTGATTCGAATTTAAAAAGCCAAAACCTTCGTTTGTTTAAAAAAAAAATCTTATCCCACCAAAAACCTAGTCACCCCACTAACATCGGCGTGAGTGATAAATGTATGACACACCGCGACACAGCGAATATCGCTGTACACCTGTAACACTCGCTAGATGGCGCTGTTACCAATCTTCCTACTCATGTGTTATATAGCCGGTATTTCAGCTCTCGTGCGTAAAATTATACATTTCGTGCGAGTGCGGAGTTGCAATTACTTAGCCGTGTTGTTGTATTAATAATATTAGCATGTGTTTGTTCTTGTTATACGGTTTGGATAAAGCCTCTTTCTTGTGTAAACACGCAGGGGTTAAGTAAAAGTGGTGATAAATGACCTTTATTATTCACTTTGTTTTTGGCAAATACTACTTAGGGATATGGTGTTCACGATTGGCTATATAGCCTCCTCGAAAAGTAGGTACCGATTAAAAGAGAGAAGGAAACTCTCAATTCGATTGAATGTTATTGTTTCTTTTTGTCTGAAAAATTCTTTTGAAAAAATATTTTCCCGCAGCAGTCCCCTTCTTATTTGGTGAAGATCTGATGAAGAACTTTACAACGGATATAGACAGTTAAATAGATATCGACTTCGATGATACACCAGTGTCCTCTTCAAATTCACATAATTCAATGTTTAATACGAAATGTATAGAGATTGAGATATTGTTAGGTTTGTGTAGATATTTTGCTATAATCTGGACTAGACTTGGCCTTTGCGGCGGCCGACGCTCTGACACGTGGGGTTGCGATAGTCGTTAAGAGGATCCGGCAGTTGGGTCTCGAGGTGGCCCTACACAAGTCCGAAGTCATGTGCTTTCATGATTCTCGGAACAAGCCGCCATCGGGATCCCAAATAACGGTAGGAGGGGTTCATATCGGCGTCGGGTCGACGATGACGTCCCAGGTACGGCTCGTCCTCGACAGCCGGTGGAACTTCGTCGAGCATTTCCTATTTTTGGCTCCTAGACTAGGGCGGGCCGGGGCTGCCTTCAAGCGGCTTCTGCCCAATCTAGGGGGTCCAAACGCCTCCTGCTGGAGGCTTTACGTGGGGGTCGTGCGGTTCACGGCCCTTTATGGGGCGTCGGTGTGAGCGCACTTTGAGGAAAATGAGGAGGCGAACAGTCCGTTACCTCAATGCGTCCCAGAAAGTCATGGCCATCCGGCTGGCCCGGGGATACCGCAAGGTCTCCGGCGAGGCGGCGCGCCTCCTTGCCGGACTGCTGCCATGGGATCTGGAGGCGAGAGCCCTCGCGCTCATTTACGAATGGCGCGTGGAGGCACAACGCCGGGGAGAGACTCCTTTGCCGCGGCAAGTCGCAGCAGCGCGGACGGAGCTCCAGTGGGATCTCATGGCGGTATGGAGACAGCGACTGTCGCAACCCAGCGCTGGGCATGCCACAAACCGGGTGATAAGTCAAACTCTGTGAGGAGTGGCTAGAGCGGCGCCACGGCATCCTCACCTTCCGCCTGACGCAGGTACTCACCGGACACAGTTGTTTTGGGAGATACCTGTTTTGCCGTGTCCTAGTCAAGGCGATCGGCGACGGCGAGCTATCGCGTCCGGTCCTGGTTCAATTCTTGGTCCAGATCGAGGAGGCATGGGAAACGGTCATTTCCTTCTGCGAAGCAGTAATGCTAGCGAAGGAGGAGGCAGAACGCGTGAGAGAGAAGGAAACCTCACGCCCCAGCCGTCGCAACAGAAGAAGACGCCCCGGGCATCGGGAGTTGCAGGGCGATTCCCGGCCACCGTCGACATGGCTTTTATTGGCAATTAGCTGATTTTATTAGGCGAAACTTATTTTAGGAAAAGGGATTAGAGTTCGGTGCAAAAAAAAATATTAAACCCATGAAAATACTATTTGTGGGCGAAGCAAAAGCTGGTATAAAATAAAACTAATAGAGTTTCTACAAAACTATCACAGCGACAGATAAATATAAAAATAACTTTAGCAAAAAGCCAACGAAATACTCTAACCTAGATCATTCGTTGACGAATAAACAATTTCATGACGAGACGTAAATATCGAAAATCAAATTTTATAAAAGTGATCGAAGAAATTCCACTTTATAAATTAAGACCTAGATAATATAACATCAAACAGGTTCGCTAAAAATATCTTTCTCATTTTAGTTATGAAAGCTGGACAAGTGCGAATTGGTCTTTCATACGTAGGTTTCCGTACAATAAATATTTTTTCTTTTTATTATTTGTTGTTGTATCGGCAATAGAAATACACACTGTGTACGTTTCAATTGTCTACCTATTACGGTCTTGGTCTTGAGATACAGCCCGCTGACAGACAGACGGACGGACGGACGGACAGCGAAGGCTTAACAATAGGGTTTCGTTGGTTACCCTTCGGATAAGGAAACTTAAGTCAGGCAAGTGCGTGTCGGCCCAAGCTCAGTGAAGGGTTCCGTTCTGACTCGCCCCAAAAAATCAAGACCAAAAATAAGTAGCAAATGGTACTTTAAGATTACAAAGTTACAAATGTACGCAGTCACTATCAACAGCCTCTGAGTAAAACCGCAGACGCACAGACGGATGGACGGACGGACGGATGACAGACATGGCGAAACTATAAGGGTTCCTTGTATTACTACGGAATCCTAAAAAAATCGCCAGAGCCAATTCTAGTAATTATGCCAATAGATCGTGGCAGAAAACAGTAATTATACCGATATCATTAAAATATGATCTCAGTAAAAATAGCTGGTATCGAGAAAATAATTGTGCTTTCGCCCCTTGTGCGAGAAATTCGTTATTTTATACACCCACATTTTTATTTTCGCAATAGGGACATATGAGATGACTGGCATTTTAATTGAATACCTATGTTATTTTGGAATATTGTTCGTTCTTCTTTTTATAAACAATATTGAAGCAGTGGCGTTTGATTTTATGCCTTGTACGTTTAAACAGACGATTTATTGAAAATTAGAGCTTTCCTTTAGTTTTCCATTTGTAATTACTTCCCAAAATTTGATCCTCAAAAGCGACTCTTTCAGATAGTGTAATATACAGGGTGTTTGTTTTTTCTAAATCAATCGGTTCGATTCCTGGCTAGGAAAATTGATTCTTAAAAATCTCAATGTTGCAGTTTCAGTTTTCATTAAAAACAGGCTTGAGACTCCTTTCAGTGTTTTTCGATATTCCTCATATTTTCGGATTTCGGCATCCAGGTACACTTGAAACATTCAACATTTGTATAACTTTCCATCACTAGTGACTGACTCGAGTGACGGACAGACAACGCACAGTCAAAACTACTGAAAGTTGGGAGTATTCTTACGGAAACGGGAAAAAACGGGATATGCGCGGGCAAAAGCCAGAATTATATGAAAAGTAAAATATGCATAAGATGAGAATATTACTAAGTGGACCGACGTTCTTAATCATTTCAAATGTCGTCTACTAATCTAAAAGAACATTGTACATTAATAAGTACAATTTCCACAAACATCAATGAACAGTTCTCTAACGGTTAAAATCACAAATAGACCATCCATTACACTTGAATAGATTCAAAGTTCCCAATCCCTAACCTTTTACCCCTAATTTTATGACCCGCAAATGGTAAAACTTCTTCAAAATTGAAGGGAAATTTCTTAAGAAATCGGGCCCAAAACTTACAGTCCCCTTTGTAAGACCACCGGCGGTTTTCAACGAAAAGATGGAAATAAATTAGAAAAATGTTTAATTCATAAAAATTAATGTCTTCAGACTTTAAAGGCTTTTCAGTAGAAGTCACTTTTGAAATGTAACATAGATTTTGAGTTACTAGAAGGGGTACGATCATAAAACAATTTATGTGCTTTTTCTTGTTTTACTTGCATTTAGTGTTGAAGTTTGAGTGTTTGTGTTTTAGGAGTTAGGTACTTCATGATTGTTCTTTTTGACAGTTTACTAAAACTAATTGCGATTGTTAACCCGTTACTTAAAAGTGTTGAAATAATTTACTGACGTCTTTCAACTTTCTGTTGGTGTGTGATAAATTTATGATCGACTGCTTGACAAAGTCAATTTTTTTATTTCCTAGTTTTTAGTGAGTTACATGTTTGGTATCGTCTCCTCGAGCACTTTATTTTGATACTCGATAGGTTTTGAAAATTAAAAATTAATTGAAGGCATAATATGGCGCCAAAAATCGGCCATTTTATATACGTAGTGTCACAGTCAGTGCTAAAATCCATCAAGTCGTTTAGACTACAGAGCGAGCTAATCATTTAAATTTGGCGCCAAAAATTTACTATTTAGTTTTTTTATTTTATTTTGATATTCTCAGTGTCACAGTTAACACAAATCTAACAACACCTCTCAAACTAAAATCCATCGAGCCATTTAAGCTCTAGGGCGTGCCAAAGAAACATACATACATACACTCGAAAAACATAATGTAATACCCGACTGCGAAAGAAGGAGGGTTATGTTTAAAAACAAAACAGTAATCTTAAAGATTACTGTTTTGTTTTTCACTTTTCATTGCCTTTCTTTTTCCGGTGGTTTATTTGTATGCTTTAATGTTTTATGAAGTACCTATGTTTTGTGAGGGGTATCATTTAAGCTATCACCAATTTAATTAGTTTTGTGTTTCTTAAATAATAGGGTTTGTCCTCCAAATAGTAGATCTGTCACCAAAATGTAGTCACCAAACAATATAAAATCAATTCCACAATAAATCACCTAAAATCATGGAGATATAGGGTCTAGTACCAAATAAATGTTTTTGTATGTATTATAATAGGTTTGTCCTAATAAGTATTTAAGCAAACTAATTTAAAGAGATCACCAATAAATCATAATATTATGTCACTAGAAAATTTCATAAAGTTCCAAAAAAATTTAGGGTTGTTATCATCATCGTTTCAACCTTTTGGTTGAAACGATGGTAGAGTCTAGCATAATGTTATAAACGCATATGGTTTATAAAAAAATATCAAATAAAAAGGAGTCGCAGTCAGGGATCGATAATCGATTTATTTGGTGACAGATCTACCATTCTGAGCACAGAGCTATTATTGAAGTAACAAAACTGTTATTATAAGAACGAAGTTTATATTCATGTAATGCAATATAATTTTATTGGTTATCGATCTCTTATTTTACACATATATTAACATTAATTTGATAATTCATACCTGGGAACAATTTTTGTTTATCTGAGAACGAAAATATTTCGTGGCGATAGATCTATTTATTAGGTGATACAACTTGATGACAAATATAAATTTTGGTGATAGAAAATATAGTTCCCTTTTGTGAGCTCTTCGTTATTTTAGCCATTTCTAGTCTTGAAATGTTTATTGGTTTGACATTCTTAAGTCACATAAATTCTTAGAATTCTATTTGTAGAATTCTAAGAATTTATGTGAAGCCAAGTCTATTTGGTTACTGATGTAGTCTACTGAAATTCAATTCTTAGCTAATTTTAAAATAACTAAAGTAGAGCATCTGTAAAACTTATGAAATGCTTGCTTGACGACAATTGCTTTTCTACTACAATCCAAAGTATTTTTTCACTAAAAAACTTTTTACAAAAAAATATAACCGACTTCCAAACAAAACACTACAAAGAATAAAATAACCTTAATTTCGGAAGTCGGTGTTTTTGGTTTTGTTTCTTTGTTTTTTAACACCGACTTCCGAAATTAAGGTTATTTTATTCTTTGTAGTGTTTTGTTTGGAAGTCAACATCTTCGTCAACGCAGAAATTGAAATAAGCAAAAATGCTCATAAAATAAAAACTGCTGAACCAAAATGAATCAAATTTTTATGGGACTAAATGGCAAGTATACTGCATCGAACTAAAAAAGAATCATAGGAATCAAAAAAACACATACACAAAAAACCAAAAGGCAAACCATAAGTAGGCAGCTAGATATCAACCAAAGGCAGAAAATCAAAACATACTGGCAGTTCAAAAAGACAATATTGCCAATAGCTGTAATTTGAAACACAAAACATGAGACGTTCCAAAATCAAATTAAATTCGAAAAAGTACTACCAACCTCATCCAGCAAAACTTACATTGACATAACACTGAATATTGAAATTTCCCTCCAACTTCCGCGGGTTCGGTTCGCGTCTGACGTTTGACAGTTGCGGTCCGTAATTAAAAGTGATTTTTGGGCCGGCATTTTTGGAGTTCCGATCCAACAATATTGGCTTTTTCGGAGACACTGTCATGGCGTGGCTTTTTTGACGTCGTTTTAAATTTTTAAATTAAAGTTGGGATTTTTGTATTTTGCATGTTTTTATAGACTTCAATCAGTGAGGTTTACGGATTGATCAAGGGAGTTAAATCAGCTGTCGACACCGAACAAGAGCTGATTGATGTTTTTGAATGGTTTAATGAATGAATGAAATAAGTACTGTGGTAGGCAATTTTGGCGTTTCATAAATAAGTATTAGTATTTGGCTTTAGCTGGTGAAGATCGCGGGTAGCCGATGGATGCGAGACGCACAGGACCGGTCGTTGTGGCGCCGCTTGGGGGAGGCCTATGTCCAGCAGTGGACGTCTTTCAGATGATATGATGATGATTTGGCTTTAGAGCTAACATTAAGTTTAAAAAAACGACTTTTACATACGTGTGCAGACGTAGCGTAGGAAGGCCTTCCACAAGGTAGACCGGATACGAGACGCCCATGACCGGTCGATGTAGTGGCACTTGGGGGAGGACTTTGTCCAGCAGTAAACGTGTTTCAAATGGTGATGATGATGATGACAAAGGGTGTTTAAGACTGAGATGATTCACTCGACTGTGTCGTCAGTCTAGTTGTGGCAAGTGAAACGAGTATGAGTTTCAAGGTCTAAAAAAGTGTTACCGCTTTTTCTATATAGAATTTCTTATTAGTAGCTCGGAGTCTGGATTTACGTAATGTTACGTCAAACTTTTTATAATAGGGATAATTCCTGAGTAAAAAAATGTAGTTCCATTTAGTTCGTCGTCAGTTATATTATCGAAAAATATTGGACACGTATGTTTTGCTTTATCAAATCAATAAAAATTGACGAACATAAAACGCATCAAAGATCAGGAGTGGGGGCTTGTGACGTCACTATTCTATAAAAAGTGTACAAGTACAAGTGACGTCACGTGAATTTTCAACGCACTGTATCGTCTTAAGTTTATGTTTACGTGAAAAAAGAAAAAAATAAATGTCCAATATTTTTTGAAAATCTATCTGACGGACTAATTAGATTTTTTTCTACACTAATAATATAAAGAGGAAAGATTTGTTTGTTTGAAATGAATAGGCTCCAAAACTACTGGACCGATTTGAAAAAAAAAATCAGCAATGGATAGCTGCCCACGCCGCTTCACGCCGGAACAGCTGCTCAAACTCTACCAAGCGCAAGATCGATCATGTATGGAGTACTGCTCTCATCTTTGGGCCAGATCTGCCAGATACCAGCTTGATGCCCTTGAGTCAATTGAGAAACGAGCCAAGAGGATCATCGGCAATGATAGGCTAGGCTCGTCGCTACGAAGCTCCAAAGTCTTGAGCATCGACGACGAGTTGCTAGCCTGTCGGTTTGCTACCGGTTGCATTTTGGGCAATGTGCGACGGAATTGCATAATTCAATTCCACCAAGCCCGTTCCATCATAGGACCACAAGACAAATGGCGATGCGCCACCGGTACATGGTGGACATCCCACCCACGCGCACAAAACGTTTTGGGAACATATTCATAGTGCGTACAGCTAAGGAGTGGAATTCCCTGCCGGAGTCTGTGTTTCCTGATAGCTACAACGTGAGAGTCTTTAAGTCAAGAGTGAATAGGTTACTTCTAGGCAAGCGTGCTCCATCTTCGACCACATCATCGCTTACCATCAGGTGAGATAGTGGTCAAACGCGTGCCTATCAATAGTAAAAAAAAAGCTACATTATCAAGGAGTAACATTGGCTATATTTTATCCCCGTACTCCCACGGGAACGGGAACTACGCGGGTGAAACCGCGTGACGTCCACTATAATCGATATAAATAAAAAAAATAAAATAATGTTTAATTCGGATAAGCAACATCCATACGGGACCTGCCACCTTTTTCAAATTTTTTATCCACCCCTATGCGATCCGTTAGACATAACCCTTTTTATTACTGAGCCGTTCACAGTCTTTCAGCCATCATCTTCAAATAATAACAGCCTCACTGAGTCCCAAGTTCCAGCATTTATTGTAGCTAAATGTAACGCTTTGTCGCGCCGATAAAATTTAAAGACCCTTGTCACAGGCTATGGAGGAATTTTAACAGGTTGAGATAAACAAATTGCTTTGAATGGGTGTGACCGTTACACCGAAGAAGTTTTTGGTGAAATCTTCTGATTATTCGATAAGACCGCGTCCCGGCTTCCTACAAGGTGGACCGATGACCTGGTGAGAGCCGCGGGTAGCCGATGGATGCGTGATACACAGGACCGGTTGTTGTGGTGAGACGGGCGGGGAGGCTTATGTCCAGCAGTGGACGTCTTGCGGCTGATGTGATGATGATGCTTCGATGAGAAAGATAGGAAATATAGACAGGTTTCTATGGCATTTAATATAAGGCCAACAGGCGGCCAAGATTACTCAAGCTTCATTGACTCAGTCGACGTTTTTGTGGTGCTCGTCACTGCTGATTCCGGCTCTCAGGAGTTGCAATGTTTGTGGCTTGTCCCAAAGGCCCAACAGTGAATCCAGTCTATAGAGACTACATTAGAGCTGAGGATATAGCCTCCAGAGTCGCCCTGAAATACAAGGCTGTGGCTTCCTAACCGTACAGATTCTGAAAAGGGTGAGATTTTTTTAAAGTCTCCGCTAAATCTGTTGTCATTATCACTATTCAATTCATTTTATTTTATCAGGACCGGTTCTTGGGGGAGGCCTAGGCTAGCAGTGGACGTCTTTCGGCTGATATGATGATGATAATTTTATTTTATGAGTCAAGTACACACGTCCTGTATCAAAACTAAAAGACATGATAGCTTAAGAGGAAATGCGGGCGTATAGACTTTGTATGTAAAAAGTCATAATTCGAGGTTTGGCTCTCGCCTATTTACTCCTCCAATATTGGACCATTTCATTTGTAGTTGCCAAATTTGTACATTAAGAGCTATGTTGATAGCGGTTTATCGGGTAATTTTGAGTATTTTTTGAGGGATCTAGTGGTTATACGTTTAATATATTGTTACGCGCCAGAATTAATGTTGGGTACATGGCGGCATTTGCGTACTGCTAACGCCATCTAGTTGCAGGTAGCGGAAACCAACCAAACATTTACGTGCCTGCCATCTAGTATCGAGAAGCAGATACTGGCATACTGCTAGCGCCATCTAGTATCCAGTAGCTGACATTTACGTGCTAGAACATTCTCGATGTTTTGTCGGGACCCGTGTGTGCCCGAACTTTCCAGAGGTTTCCATACAGGAGGGTTCTGGAAATGACTGTCGGTATATAAAGGGCGGACATCCGGCGACAGCAGTCAGTATTGAATTGGCGATACAAACGACAACTTCGAGAGCGATCTTCGACTGCGAATTATAGTGAAGTGAAGTGTTCAGTAGTGCGATTGTGTTTTATAATTAGTGTGTTTTAAAGTGATAATTAGTGTTGTGGATTAAAGTGTCAGTTTTGGGTTGTTTAATCGGCTGTTTTTATTGTAACGAACCCCAAGCTCGTAACAATTGGTGTCAGAAGAGTGGATAATCATGCCGATTCTGCCAAAGGACGACACGGAGGGTATCCGTACCCGTAGTCAACGCCAGCAGGAGACGGACCAGAGGCGTTTTGGTGGTGCAACGCCGCAGACGTCGGAAGGTCAGCTACCGACCATGGAGGCCGGCCCGTCCACAGCAGCTCCGGCATCATCAGCACCAGACTTTGCTGCTCTGATGATGATGCTGCAGGAGCAGGCGCGCCGACAGGAGGAGCAGGCCCGACGCTTGGAAGAACAGCTGCAGCGCGACAAGGAGGAGCAGGCCCGCCGACAGGAGGAGCAGGCCCGCCGACAGGAGGAACAGGCCCGCCGACAGGAGGAGCAGGCCCGCCGACAGGAGGAGCAGGCCCGACGCTTGGAAGAACAGCTGCAGCGCGACAAGGAGGAGCAGGCCCGCCGACAGGAGGAGCAGGCCCGACGCTTGGAAGAACATCTGCAGCGCGACAAGGAGGAGCAGGCGCGCCGCCAGGAAGAACAGATGCTCCTCATAAAGGAACTTCACGCGTCCTTCGGAAAAGACATGAAGGAGGTGAAGGATAAGGTTGCTCAGCATGACAACCGCTTGTCAGACGCTGAAACCAGGATCAGCAAGTTTGATGACGTCATTGCGGATGTGAAGAAGGAGTTGGGCAACCTTAAACTTGGAGATGGGATTGCTAATTCAGCAGCCACTACACCTTCGCCACGTGGGTTCAAAGTGCCGCCGTTCGATGGGACGTCTTCTTGGTCGGCCTACAAGATTCAGTTTGAGGCTGTCATGAAGGCGAACGGGTGGAGTAAAAATCAGGCCATGACTGCCCTCACCCTAGGCCTGCGCGACCAGGCCTTAACTGTCCTGGAAGCTATCGGTAAGGAGGTGACTTACGAGCAGCTGCTTGAAGCGTTGGAAACCAGGTATGGCGACGCTCATCTGGAGCACGTGTTTCGTGCGCAGTTAAGGGATCGCGTGCAACGCAGCGGTGAGAACCTGCAGCAGTGGGCTCTTGAAGTGGAGAAGCTGGTGCGAAAAGCGTACCAGTCTGCACCAGCGCTCATTGAAGGGAACCTGGTGCAGGCATTCATCGACGGCATCCGCGACCTTGAGGTCAGGGCTGCAGTGAGGCTCGGGCACCACGGGACGCTTAAGGACGCCTTGGCCCATGCACTGGAGGTGGAAGCTGTGCGGCAAGATCATCGTTCCCACCGCGTCAGGGAGGTTGCAGCGGTTACAGTTCGCGATCGTTTAAAAGGATACAGCCCTAGGTGCTACGACTGTGGTGAAAGGGGCCACCTTCGATCCAGTTGCCCTAAGCGAACTGCAGAAGGGGAAGGTAGCCGATCTCCAGAGGGCAGGGCGGCTTATAGCACCGCCCAGCAACAGCAGGGAAACGACAGGACTGCGGGGCGGGTGCTGGCTGATGTTCAAGGAGCCCCAAGGATTTCGATCTCACAAACCCGTGACGGGAACACCCTTATCATCAAGGGCGAGGTCAACGGGACGTCATGTAAGCTGACGATAGACACTGGAGCCTCTCGCACGGTTGTCAGTTCCCAACTTATAAGTCGGTTCCTTGGGGACTCTGCATACAACCGAGAGCGCATAAATTTGGTAACAGCCACCGGCCAGCGCATACCCGTCCGAGGAGAAAAAGAGATGGAGTTGAAGCTAGGCAACAAAATCTACCTGCATAATGTTGTTGTGGCCGATATAATGGACGATTGCATCCTGGGCTTAGACTTTATGAGGAAGAATCGTTGTGAGATCGACGTTAATCAAGGAGTTATGAAATGTGGACAAGAGGAACTTTTCATGGAAGGGGCTTTACCTGGAAATGTGTACAACCTAAAGAAGATTGTTCTTCCTCCGAGATCGGAAACGGTTGTGCCGGTTAGTCTTCCTCGGAATCCTGGGCAAACTCATCGTTGCGTACTCGTGGAAAGGGTAGACAATGACCTTCCATGGAAAGTGGCACGAACATTGGTCAGAGCCACCGACATCTCAGGAGTACGTGTGCTGAACCTTTGTGACAAGGAGCAGGTGATAGAAAAGGGCACACTGATGGGTACCTGCGAGGAAGTGGATTGGTTGCGTCGATGCCAATATCTATTAACTGGGACCCTCAGCAAGGATGCACAAACGAGAGTGACCACACTTTTAGAAGACTGTCGCAGCGCTCTGTCTCACAATGAAATGGTCAAGGCGAAGAGGATGTTACTTAAGTACACCGATGTTTTCTCTTTGAACGATGCTGACATCGGGAAGACTGGCTTAGTTCAACACAAAATAAACACGGGAGAAGAATTGCCTATCCGTCAACGGCCAAGGAGATTACCGGTAGCACGTGAAAAGGAAGTGGAAACCATGATCGAGGGAATGGTGAAGGATGGTGTTATAGAACCTTCATCCAGTCCATGGTGTTCACCGGTAGTGCTGGTAAGGAAGAAGGACGGCAGCATGCGGTTTTGTGTTGATTATCGTCGTCTGAACGACGTGACGAAGAAAGACAGCTATCCCTTGCCAAGAATTGATGACACGCTGGAGATGCTTACTGGAGTAAAGTGGTTTAGCACACTAAATCTAAAAAGTGGCTACTGGCAAGTAGAAATTGACCCGAAAGACAAGGAGAAAACTGCATTTTCGACAGGAAAGGGTCTATGGCAATTTAAAGTTATGCCATTTGGATTGTGTAACGCTCCGGCAATGTTTGAAAGATTGATGGAACTGGTACTAACCGGGTTGATTGGTGATGCCTGCCTTGTCTACTTGGATGACATCATCATCGTAGGCCGTACGTTTGAAGAACATCTTCAAAACCTGGAACGCGTGCTCATGAAGATCCAGAGTGCCAACCTCAAGTTGAGTCCGAAAAAGTGTTCATTTTTCAAACGGCAAGTTAGCTTTTTGGGTTATGTTGTGTCGGAAGAAGGTATCCGCACGGATCCAGAGAAAATCGCCGCTGTCAAGGATTGGCCAATTCCAAAAGACAAGACGCAGGTCAGAGCATTTTTAGGCTTGTGCTCCTATTATCGGCGTTTTGTCAAGAACTTTGCAGATATAGCCAAACCCCTGCACAAGCTAACTGAGGAAAAGCGACATTTCTGTTGGGATGAAAGTTGCGACATCGCTTTCCAGGAGCTAAAGGACCGTCTGTGCAAAACACCTATTTTGGGGTATCCTGATATCAGCAAGGAATTTATAGTTGACACAGACGCAAGTGATATCGGACTTGGCGGTGTGTTATCTCAGCGGAATGGCGATCAAGAGGTTGTGATTGCATACTTCAGCAAGTCATTGTCGAAACCAGAGAGGAATTATTGTGTCACGAGACGGGAATTGCTTGCTGTGGTAAAATCATTGCAACATTTTAGCAAATATCTACTGGGGCGGAAATTTCACCTACGAACTGACCATGCTGCGCTGAAATGGCTATTGCAGTTCAAAAATCCAGAAGGACAAGTTGCGAGATGGATTGAACTACTGCAGGAATACGACTTTGTGGTAGAACATCGCAGCGGAAAATCTCATGGCAACGCTGATGCACTGTCAAGAAGACCTTGCCCTGAAGACTGCAAGCATTGTACTAGGCAAGAGGGTAAAGAAGTCATACCTGTGAGGATGCTCAAGACAGACCTCAGCAACGAGTGGAAGGAAAGCCTACAACATGCTCAGCACGAAGATTCAGACATCAAGCCGATTCTGGAGTGGATGAAGGCCAGTGCTCCTAAGCCCACGTGGAGTGATGTCTCAGCAATGAGTTCGATCACAAAAAGCTATTGGGCCCAATGGGACAGCTTAGTGATTCAGGATGGAGTACTGTGCCGTAGATGGGAAAATGCCCGGGGAGACAACTGTCACTTGCAAATGGTTGTCCCTAAAGTTAAGGTACCGGATGTTTTACAGCTATACCATGATGGTTGTTCAGGAGGCCATATGGGAGTTAAACGCACTCTACTGAAAATACGGGAACGGTTTTACTGGGTTCATTGCCGTGACGATGTTGAGGACTGGTGTCGGAAATGTACAAGTTGTGCGGCTGTAAAAGGACCTCAGACTCGTAGCAGAGGTGCATTGAAATTGTACAATGTTGGTGCACCATGGGAGAGGATAGCCCTGGATGTTGCGGGACCATTTCCGGAAAGTGATAGTGGTAACAAGTATTTCATGGTTGTGATGGATTACTTCACTAAGTGGCCGGAAGTCTTCGCCATTCCAAATCAAGAAGCTTCAACAGTTGCAGATAAACTGGTTCATGAAGTCTTTTGTCGTTTTGGAGTACCCTTGGAGATTCACAGCGATCAAGGAAGGAATTTTGAGTCACAGATATTCCAGGAAACTTGCCGAGTTATGGGTACTCATAAAACAAGAACAACTTCTTACCACCCACAATCGGATGGAATGGTTGAACGATTCAATCAGACATTGGAGAGATACTTGGCAAAAGTTGTGGAAAATCGGCAACGCGATTGGGACAAGCACATACAACCGTTTTTGTTGTCATACCGAAGTGCTGTTCACGAAAGCACATCAGTGACACCAGCTTTCGCAAACTTTGGTAGAGAATTACGGCTGCCGGCAGACCTGATCACTGGAATGCCACCTGATGCCCCACGTAGTATAACCGATTATGCGAATGACTTGCGGAACAAAATGAATGACATTTATGAGCACGTCAGAGAATCGGGCCAGCAAATGTCTGACAAGATGAAAACCCGCTATGACCGCAAAATGAACAATAAAGGTTTCGATGAAGGTTCACTTGTGTGGTTACACAATCCAGTTCGCAGTAAAGGGAAATCTCCTAAGCTTCAAGCTAAATGGGACGGGCCGTACCGGATTGTGACAAAAATCAATGACGTGACCTACCGTATACAAAAAGGTACAAGAAGTGCTCCTAGGATCGTCCACGTGGATCGATTGGCGCGCTATTATGGGGCCGATAATGCTCGGGACGAGCATGTCTTAGGAGGGGGCAGTGTTACGCGCCAGAATTAATGTTGGGTACATGGCGGCATTTGCGTACTGCTAACGCCATCTAGTTGCAGGTAGCGGAAACCAACCAAACATTTACGTGCCTGCCATCTAGTATCGAGTAGCAGATACTGGCATACTGCTAGCGCCATCTAGTATCCAGTAGCTGACATTTACGTGCTAGAACATTCTCGATGTTTTGTCGGGACCCGTGTGTGCCCGAACTTTCCAGAGGTTTCCATACAGGAGGGTTCTGGAAATGACTGTCGGTATATAAAGGGCGGACATCCGGCGACAGCAGTCAGTATTGAATTGGCGATACAAACGACAACTTCGAGAGCGATCTTCGACTGCGAATTATAGTGAAGTGAAGTGTTCAGTAGTGCGATTGTGTTTTATAATTAGTGTGTTTTAAAGTGATAATTAGTGTTGTGGATTAAAGTGTCAGTTTTGGGTTGTTTAATCGGCTGTTTTTATTGTAACGAACCCCAAGCTCGTAACAATATCATCAAAAAGGAAAACATAGAGACACAGTCTGTATCCTTCTTATTCAGTTTATGAAATATCTTTTAAATCGGTCCAATATTGGTGGAGGAAATAGGCGAGAGCCAAACCTCGAATTATGACTTTTTACATACAAAATCTCTCCGTCCGCGTTCCCTTTTAACTTGGCAAAACAACGCATAACGTTACACTTCGGTGTGATAGTCAGAAACCGTTTGAGGTAAAATTTAATATCGTATATTTGTTGTATTTGGTCGCTTCGATTGAAGCAGTAGCTTTTATTGTGTTAATTACGTTTCTAGAGTACATAATTAAAATTTGGCGACGTATGTTAGTAATGTCTTTGATGGGAGCGTTGCTGTACAATGGAAATCGATATGGTATGGTGAGCTTGTATGGTTTAATGATTGACACGGCACTGAACATTTAATATAACTATGACAAATATTCTTGACAGCATTGGAAATAAAAGTCAAATAAATTTGGGAGCATATAAATGTCAATATGTACCAAGGCATAAAAATTTCAGTCGATTAATTTAAAATAATCTTAAAATTAAATACAGCCGTAATATAACATCTAAATTACATTTTAATCTATTGATAATAATAAATATATGACATTCTACTCAATTAATGACAATAATAAATAAATGGCATTCAATTCTTTTAATAATAAATAAATAAATAATATATAAGAAAATACACTAATACAAGAAACTATAAATGTAATTTTATCCAACAATAAATATGTAGATAATAATAGAATATGTATAAAATATTTAATAATAGGTACAAGATACACAAGAAATAATTAAATTTATAGTTTACAACAAAAGTTAACTAAACGCTCTTCCTCTCTCCTAATTATTTAAAGTTTTGCTGTGCCCGACAGGGTCTATAATTGTTTCTATTCATTCATTTTTCCATCTGCATGTGTACATTATGGATTGCAATAAACGATTTGATTTGATTTGAGAGAAAAACCGGCTAAGAACATGTCGGGCCACGCACAGTATACGGTTTCGTAGTTGCCCCCAGAACCAATGACACCCCTGCCATGTCAAGAAATGTGCATCACTGGCGAAAACGTGGAATTTGAGTTCAAGCCCAATTTCGGTAGGAACCCAAAAACCATGTCGACAAATTTGTTAAGTTTTTTTTTTTTTGCGCCATTTTGGATTTAAATTCTGAGTTTGACCCGTGAGGCACCGAGCACTAAAGACATTAGAAAGACAATACCGTTTGGTCCCAATAGGGAATATGCATGAAAAAAAAATATTATGTGTACAGTTTATCTAAAAATATACAAAAATATAATAAGTACTAACAGTGAAAATAGAATCAGAATTGCTCGAAAACCAAACAAGATATAATTATTTTAATTAAGCAAATACATCTGACCCTCTCGCGAAAACGCTGTTTTACATATATGGCAGCTGTATAAGCATCATGGACTTGGACGTCAAAGTTTATATCGGACTTCTTTTACTAACTGTAATCTTGGAAGCTTTATAACTTCATCGCTGATGAAGGTATTTAAAAATAATTTCACGATTGTTAACTGGAGCTTATAAGTATTTCATTTTGCAAATAAAAAAATAGCATGCATATTCCCCCTACGGTTGGTTAGAGTTTATTATATATTAAGTAATTTCCTATGAAATTCATTTTCATATGCATGTCATATGTTGGAAAACTCGGAAACTTGTGAAGCCTACTTAGCTATGACAGTTTACCTTTAAACTTCTTTATCTATACATATAATAAAATCGTAGACTAACCGTGTCTGTACATTGAATATTTTTGCATGAAATATACACAGAAAACTCAGGAAAAAGGTATAAAACACGAAAATGCAATTTTTGAAATTTTTGTCTGTTTGTCTGTTTGTCTGTGCGTTTGTGGGAGCATCACGCTTAAACCATAGATTAGACTGCAAATCTAAGTACTTAAAAATATTAAGTGATAACCCGAGTAACATTTAGCGTTTATTTCATCAAAATCGACCCACAAAATCAAAAGATATTGAATTTTTAAGTTTAGGAAGAAACTTCCTAATGTATCCTGATGAGTCAGAGCGCCATCTATTGAGAATAATAAAATGCACGAAAGCATTCTATTTGTGAAACTTTTAATACGTGGCAAAATAAGAGTGATCATTTTATACCTTTTCGTTATTGATCGCTACAATCGATCTACAAAATCAAAATATATTGAATTTTTAGGTAAGAAACTTCCTTATATATTCTGATTAGTCAGAGCGCCATCTATTGAGGAACCAAAAAATGCATGAAAGCATGAATGTTACACCAAAACACATTGATTGAGTTATTTGTGAACCTTTTAATACGTAGACGTAGCGAAAAAAAAGTAAACATTTTAATACCTTATCGTTATTTACCGTTACATACGGTATATACGTCTTCCACTGCCAAATATTTTGTCAGTTTACATGGTCGATAGATGGCGTTGCACTGATGACGCGTTTCTCTGAATTGCGGTGTTAAAATTTTCCGCTGGAGAATGACCTCACACAATTTCTAAACACAGTCGTGTTTCGAAGGAATTTCGGTTTGGTCTCTGAAAGGTCTTAAACTGTTAGGGACCATAATTGGTTAAATCACTAGTGCTGGTTTCGTTTAAAGTGCATTTATCGTAGAGTCTTAAACTGATTTAGTTTTGCGAAGTTCTGGACGGTTCGACTTGCGGATCAGGCCTGTAGGGTTCCGTACCAAAGGTGCTGTGCTGACGGGACCATACTGCTAAGCCTCCGCGATTGATTCCGTTTAGAGCGAAGCAACGAACGGTTCGATTTCCGAAAAACGGCTAATAATAATAAATAAAAATCTTATATTTCAGACAGAGTCCATTTTTTGGTTAGTAGTTAGGTTTAGGTTTAGTTTAGGTTAGTAGTTTGGTTTTTTACAATAAGGTATCGTACCAAAGGTGGTCACGGTGACGGGAGCGATCGATTTTGGGAGGCTACTCTCTAAGTCCGAAGTCCGTAGTTTCGGGCTTAGTTGCGGACGTATTCTACTCCGTATCATCTACAGACTTACGATTAGTCCCGAACCCGAACTAAGAATGAATGACAACACGATTTCACAGTAAAGGTAGAATTCCGTGCATCGCGATCGATCGCGGCCGCGCGCGGTCTACGACTGTCGTCGATCGCTCGCGACAATAGTCGAATTATGAAAATGTATGGCACCGCTGCCGACCCCGCGACAGACGCGCGCGGCCGACGAATGTCGTGAGCCGCGCGCGGCAGTGTCTTGTAATTAGTAGATGTTGTTCGTCAGTTCCCTCTAGACGTGTGTCTACCGAAGTCAAAATCATGGTCGAAGTGCTAATTGACATCTTTGAAGAAGAAGAGGAGGATGACGAGCTGCTGTTGCTATATTATGAAAATAGAATATCAATCGACCCTATCTTTAAAAGCAGAAATGAAGAAGGATACTAACAAATATTGATTCAAAAGCATTTGTATTGTAATGAAAAGTTTCTCCTGCATCCTAGACATGTTTGCGCCATGAAATCCACGATGTTAATATGCGCTGGAACATGTTAAGACGCGTACGGCCGCGCGCGGCTCACGACATTCGTCGGCCGCGCGCGTCTGTCGCGGGCCTCGGCAGCGGTGCCATACATTTTCATAATTCGACTATTGTCGCGAGCGATCGACGACAGTCGTAGCCCGCGCGCGGCCGCGTTCGATTGCGATGCACGGAATTCTACCTTAACTGTCAAATCGTGTTATCATTAGTTCTCATTGGTTAGGTGATACGGAGTGGAATATTTTTTTTTAACAATAGATAGGCATACGTTTGACCACTATCTCACCTGATGGTAAGCGATGATGCGGTCGAAGATGGAGCACGTTTGCCTAGAAGCAACCTATTCACTTTTGTCTTAAAGACTCCCAGGTTGCCCGCAACTAAGTTTTTAATTCGTGCTAAGTATCAAACGGTTCGATTTGCGAGCCAAGGCAAATTATAGGGTTCCGTGCCAAAGTTGCTAATGGGACCCTATTATTTAAGCCTTCGCGTACGATTTTGATTCGTGCGAACCCAGTCGATTTTTAGGGTTCCATACCAAGTTTGCTAACGGAACCCTTTTTTTTAATAAGCCACCACTGTCCGTTTTCCTTCAGTTTATGCGTTTTATTTCTGTCTCGCTAATATAAAAAATGTCTTCTAGAAAAAGGTCGAATCTTTCACAATATAGCAAAATTCTTAATCTACTTAATATATTTAAAAAAAGTCGGGTTTGTTCGAACACTTTTCTAATTCGAGAACGGCTCGACCGATTTTCATAGTTTTTGTGTTTTTGGATTAGTCTTCGTCCGCAATAGCATAATTAGAATTAAAACACAAAAAAAAGAGTAGGTAGGTAGGGTAGGTAGGTAGGTAGGGTAGTTAGGGTAAGTAGGGTAGGTAGGGTAGGTAGGTAGGTAGGTAGGGTAGGTAGGTAGGGTAGGTAGGGTAGGTAAGGTAGGGTAGCTATGGTAGGTAGGATAGGTAAGTAGGTGGAGTAGGTAGGTAGGTTAGGGTCGGTAGGTAGAATAGCCAGTTGACGGGAGCGAAGCCGCGCGGGTCAGGTAGTGTTTACTATGTACTCTGTTCTGAAATATCGTTCATACACTGGTAGGCTCGTTATATTAATAAAGTTTAGCACGATCAACTTTAATTAGGTACTGAGCCACTAACCTATATTTGAGTCAAGTAAAACTTTTAATAGCAAAGTTAAACGTATTTGCAACATTTTAATGGTACGGAATGTTCTGGAAAGGAATGTTTTGAAGTAGAACAGACTTACAACAGTAGGCGCGTTGTGTTGTTGTGGAGTCTGCCCTGCTTGGGCGGAATACCACCGTGTCCCTTTCGAGCATTGGGTGGCTCGCCGTTCGATTAGAACCAGGCCCGGGTCGACGGCGCGCTGTGTTCCACGCGCGCCTCAAAGAGATGTCAGCATAGTAGACGGGATCCGATAGGGCTAGTACCTACCAGTGTTGTGAGATTTATTCGAAAGAGTCACCGTGGCCCTGGAGCGCAAAGGGCATTAGGAGGAACACGGATGGGTTTTAGACAGTAAGAGTCTGACACTCCCTTCCGCTCCCAGAGCAGAAGGAGTCATTTGATGATTTCCCATCCTTAAAAAAGGGTATAAAGGGAAAAGGGGGAGGGAAGGTGTAAAGGGGATTTAGGCTAAAAACTTACTATGCTACTCAAAAGATTACTTCAAATTTTGAAGTCATTTTAAACTTTATTGACACAAATACCACAAGCACCCACGTATGATAAAACTATTAGTGTGCCTAACCTTGTCCCAACAAGGTTGTTGTCGGCTTCTAATCTTACCGGATGCAGCTGAGTACCAGTATTTTACAAGGAGCTACTACCTATCTGACCTCTACAACAAGACAAGGTAAGACTAGGGTCAGATTTCCTGGCTTCTGACTCGCCGTAACGACCGTCAAACAAGTTCAAATGACAGTTGGGACCAACGATTTAGCGTGCTTTCCGAGGCACGGAGGAAAATCGGTTTTGGCCATTCATCCACAGACAGCTCTCGGCAAGCGTAGCTTGATCTTTAAGTTTGAATCTTGCGGTTATTTTTATTTAGCACAAGTTCCTCCAAACCAGTACCATCAAGAGACAGTTTATTTAATACCAGCTTCTACCAATGGATTCGCCCGCGTGAATGTCGAACATTATCCCAAGGAGACACACTCCCGGGATATACTCCAGATTTCATCTAGATCCGTTCAGCTGTTCTGGCGTGAGGAGTAATACAAACTTTGACAGAATAAACGCAATACCTCCTAAGTGGTCATTGTACTCATCTTTAAGAACAACTTTTACTATGGGACCAATCCCAAAACCGCGAAAAAAAAAAACAACTGTACAGTACATTTTGTCGAGTTATGCGCACATTGTACATGGGACAGTCGTTTTTTTTTAATGTATATGAATAGAGGTAGTATAATAAGAAACACTGACTAGACAAAACAGGAACGGTGCCTATCCAATAAAGTGGAGTGAGGCAGCGGAGCGGAGAAACGAAGAAATTTTAAGAGTTGCATAAAATCTCCACACCACGTGAGTCACTGACATGTTGACTGACATGATTGGTTAATCAGAATCAGAAATCATTTATTTGCACAGAATGTAGGTTTCTCCGTTTTTCCGCTCCGCTGCCTCACTCCGCGCAAATAGACAGACACTCTTAAACTCGAAACAGTTTAACAGAACAACATCATTAAGCAGCTTCTCTCCTAAAATAAAAAGCAATATTACTTAAAGCATAGTAACTACATCTCTTTGTCCCAAACGGCCTCCCATTCGCCACTTCTCGCAAATTGTCACTTTACTACTGTACCTTAACAAGCTTGTACAATGGCGTGCATAGAAAATGGGTCCATATTTGTTTTTCGACGTTACAGGGAAGGTGGAGGTAGTTTGAAAAGGATGTGGATCAATTTTGCAAGGTCTATTGTGCTTGGGAAGTTGGACAATTAGGGTGTATACGGGTAATATAGTGGAGGCCTGTTATTTGATAATTTTGTAGGACTTACAAACAACCGCGTATCGCTGAAAACCAGCGCTGTGCCTATGTCTTCCCGTTTTGCGGGGAAGTGACGACTTGTATTTTTTTTTAGTTTGTCTTCTCATAGTAGAGATGCGTTCTGCTTGACGCAAATATGTAAGTACACTTCTGTTTTATTTCTATCTTTACGATGATCTTTTTTTATAGTTAGCTTCTTAGGTACTTAGCTATTTTAAATTGTTTGTTTGTAGGAGGTAATTTCTGGAAGCATTTTGCCAATTACAAACAATCGACGACAGAAAACAACATTATCGCTGTTATCCCAGAAAAATAAACGAAAAAGCTAGTACCTAGTATAAAAATTGGTAAGATTTCATGGATTCATTCACAAATGATGTTTAAGGTTTAGGATAATTGTTGACAACACAGGACAAACTTTATAAATGCAAGAGTACAGAGAAATATCTTGAATTGTGCTTAAGCAGACAGCTTAAGCACAATTCAAGATATTTCTCTGTTCTCAGTATTAATCATATGTCAAAACACAGTCTCAGTTTTTGCGGTCGTATTAGTTAAAAAAAGTAGCTAGTGTAATCTTCACAGCTCTACAAGAGACTGCAGACCGACAGCGACAATCAACGATCTCGAGGGAATTTGCTATAATCCCTACCCAGGAATTATGATCGTGATTGCAGCCATTTTTTAATACTATACTTTCTATCTTCTCTTACTAAAGTATCTCAAAGAAACTAATATTTAACTGACACATATTATTTTTCCATTTTATTATTCTGTCATCTGATGGAAAGCTATGATGTGATCGAGTTGCGAAATTTGTTCGAAAAAGTCACCGCGACCCTGGAATGCAAAGGGCATTAGGGAAACACGGATGGGTTTTAGTCAGTATAAGATCCCGACACTTCCTTCTGCTCCACCCAGAGCAGAAGTAGTTATTTGATGATTTCCCATCCTTAAAAAAAAATGTGGTCTAGGAGGGAGCATGCTTGCATAGAGGTAACTTATTCATACTTGACTACAAGTCAAGGACTGTAAGGCCCGATTGGGGCCAAACGGTATTGTCTTTCAACTGTCTTGCGTGCCCGTTGCCTGAAAGGGTTCATCCAAATCGTCATTATTTCAGCAAGGAAAGACGTCCACTGCTGGTCAAAGGCGTCCCCAAGCATCGCAACATCGACCGGTCCAGCGATTTTTTTATCCAGCGTTTGCCACGGACCTCAATAGTTCAACAATTTACCTTTTGGAAGGCCTAACGATCATCATCATCTAGAAAAAGAGGCCTAAGTCCACTTTTGGACTCCGAGTCCCTAAATCGTCGCCACATCTACCAGTCCCGTCTTGTTTTATCCAGTGTATTTTTACCGATCTCACCAGTTCATAAGTACACTTTGGACCTAACCTAACCAAACGGTATGCCTTCCAACCGGGGTTGCGGAATCTGTTTGAATGAGTCACCGCGGCCCTGGAACGCAAAGGGCATTAGGAGGAACACGGATGGTTTTAGTCAGTAAGAGTCTGACACTCCCTTCTGCTTCACCCAGAGCGGGAGGAGTCATTTGATGATTTACAATCCTTAAAAAAAAAAATGCCTTCCAAACCCAAATTGCAAAAGCAAAAAAAACATACTATCCCCTTTAAATTGGGCACAAAGTGTAATAGGCTCGTTACATCACGAGAGCCCTGCAAACACAAGAGCCGCCGTTTTTCTTAGAGATCTCAATTTAACTTGCCTTTGTGACAACCCTATACGCCTATTATTAGGAGACTTTACTGATTAGGGGACGGTCCTGAGAGCTGCACTAAAGTAAAGAGGTACCTTGGATAAAGATGTTTTGATAGCGTTGGGATAAAGGGGTAGTTTTTTTGCGAGTTCGTTTGCTTGTTAGTTTTAAAGCTTTCGTGAGTACCTAATGGTTATTAGAAAGCATTATCTAAACGAATATTATAAAGGAGAAAGATTTGATTTTTTGTTTGTTTGTTTGTTACGATTTAACTCAAAAACTACTTGACTGATTTTAAAAAATCTTTCATCATTAGAAAGCTACATTATTCCTCAGTAACATAGGCTATATTTATTACTAGACAAAATTAGGGATCCTTATGAAAATTGCAGCGCGGTTGAAGTTGCGGGCAAAGTGCTAGTAATATTAATATATACAATTCTTCAGTTACTGAGTGACTGACAGACAACGCACAGCTGAAACACTAGTCTTAAAAAGCTGAAATTCCACAGACATTCATGCCAATTTATCAAAGAGTTTGAACCAGCTTATTTTTAAAAAATCTTGGAATGTGTATGGCCCGAATAACTGAGTACATCACGTTGTCTCAGCGATCTACCTATGAATCTAATCTATCAAGAGATTAAAAAAAAATCAGAAATCGAGTTCATTAATTGGTTAGTATACAAAAAAACTGGCCAAGTGCCAGTCGGAATCGCGTGCAAAAGGGTTCCGAACGAATTTTATTTTTAACATGTTATTTTAACACTATAGACTTCTTATGGGTTTTCCTGTAATCTATAGGTAAAGATCTCTTTTCTCCCTTTTTTGTCAAAATTTTAGGCTCAGTAGTTTCGGAAATAAAGGGTTAATTTTTCGTTTAATTTCTTAAATAACTTCAAAACCATTTATTTTAAAATAATGAAAAAAATATAATTAAAACCCTCACAGTAAGCTCTTTCATTTGATATGTCACACAATATTATTCAAAAACTTTTTTGAAAATTTCTAATTTGACCCAAAAGTGACAACACTAAAAATTTAATAATTTACGTAACGCGTCCGTATTTGGGTCACAGAAGTCCCGTGTACCAAATTTCATCAGAATCGGTTCTGTGGTTGCGGAGAAAACTGGCTGTGACAGACGGACAGACAGACACCCGACTACCCGAGTGATCCTATAAGGGTTCCGTATTTTTGTTCAGAACCCTAAAAAGTAAAACTAGTGTTATTACTTCTACGAGTAAATACCAGAAATATACTATGAACCCTAAATTCAATCTGACAGCAGCTCGTCTTTTGTTTTACATTATTATAATTTTAGAATACCTTTGCTCTATAGAACAGGCTGAAAATAAATACATAACGTTGGGAAATGAGATTCTTCTTGACAGATTGAGATAATAATAATTACCGATACCGGTGGGCTATTTTTATATTTTTAAATGTTATTTTTTATATTTTGATAGAAATATTAAAAATGTACAAATAAGTAAAATAAAACGAATAAACTGATCTGCTGTCATACAGGATGCTACGTTCAAAAAGGAAACAATAGCAAAAATAAGTAATTGCGATCTTTTCATAAAACTGACTTCAAAATACGTCAAAAATTCTCAGTAATATCCAATCAGTCTGATGCAGTTGGTGACATTTGTTTTGGTTCAATAACATATTTGATGCCACCTGCATCAAACTGCTTATAAAATAAAATGTTTGAACTTTTTAAGCGTTTTTTGAGGTTGGGTTTTTTCTCGTTCCAGCAGGAATTTTGGGAAATCCGCTATTAGTGCTCCGCTAAACTCCCCAAGGAATCTAAATGCAGTTTCAGCTTTCTACGACCAGTGGTTTTGGCTGTGCAGTGAATGTCAGTCACTCAGTAACGAAAGAGTTTTACATAATTATATTAACTTTAAACCAAGTTTACCAACATAGCCCGAAGGATCGCCAAACTAAAGTGGCAGTGGGCAGGGCACATTGCTCGCAGAACAGATGGTCGATGGGGCCGAAAAGTTCTGGAGTGGCGATCGCGTACCGGAAGACGTAACGTTGGAAGGCCTCCCACAAGGTGGACCGATGACCTGGTGAAGGTCGCGGGTAGCCGATGGATGCGAGACGCACAGGACCGGTCGTTGTGGCGACGCTTGGGGGAGGACTATGTCCAGCAGTGGACGTCTTTCGGCTGATATGATGATGATAATGATGATTAACTTTTGCTATTTTCAGTTTTTTAAATTTATGAATTCAAAAATAAATGTAAACCTGAAGTATAATTCTGAAACACCGTGTATTTTATCAATCACAGATCCGATTGACAACAGATTGACTGACAGCAACATTGGCTAGACTTTAGCCAGAATTAAACACAACAAACAAAGATTACAAACAAAAAGCTTATTTCACTAACTATAAACTCCCGTTAACTGGAACAACTAAAAGGAAATGGAGCGGAAATTGAAAAACGCTCAATGTGACTATGACAGCCGTGTAATGAAATGCTAAGTTCTCCCCCATAAAAGATATTTGCATGGAAATATGATTTTTGCCTTTGATGTAAATAATGTTAGGGATCTGTGGTGGTCTGTAAAATGGAAAATTTGAATTGATTTTAAGAGGGGACTCTAGTCCCGAGGAATTTGAAAAATAGGTATTTATTTTTGTGATGGGTTTGCTCTTGTCTCTAGTTTAGGTCAGAGATGACCGAGACAAAGTCTACGATAGAGCGAGCTTACCCAGAAGGAGCCTGTTCCCTCTAACTTTGAAGAGATTAGGCGAGATTAGATTTGTAAGCGTTTGGAAACACGGACGCAGGCAGAGAGTTCCACTCCTTTGCTGTGCGCATTATAAAAGACGTTTCAGAAACTATTGCTGATGCGTTTAAAAAAGTATCGCGTATCAAGAAAAGTGCGAAAGCGACAACTGCAGCTCAGGCTGATTTTACCTATAAAAACCTTGACTAAAAGACGTTTTGTATTCAGCCGTTTTCTTCTTCAAAACTGGACAGATTTCAAAAAAAATCATGTATCATAATTTAGAAGAAGACTATATCTATGCTTCTATTATATTCTATTTTGTTAAAAACCTATCAAATTTGTCTGACAGTCGTATGAATATGGCGTTAAAAACGGGCTGTTTTTTCGGGTTTTTGGTTTGTCCAAAATTCTTTAAGTAATTATGTTTTGGAAAAACGAAAATGATACAGGCACGTATTAATTTGATCTAGATTTTTTTGGAAAAATTCATTGCTTTAGCAGCATTATCCACGAAGAAAACAGCGGAATGCGTTTGTATGGAGAAAGGCTTCAAAGTTACCGACCCGAGTCCCCTCTTAAGTGGACGCATTCGTTTCAAAATAACGTACAGAAAATATGGCATCACATTGCAACCGATGTGGTTCTACATTTTACACACACATTGTACCCAGTTTAGAATAAAGTGACACTATTGATGAGTGACCCAAAGTTTTTATACTAAAAAAATGCACGGTTCCTGGAAATGGACAGCTCACTGTAAGTGTTAACTGCAATTTATTTAATGTTTCATTGACTTACTTTTTGTCATGGCTTCGATCCCGTAAGGCCACGGACACGATTTCAGCGGCGCGGCGGGCGGGCAGTTATATTATACATCTCTGCACTTGAACGCGCCGCTGCAGCGCTGGTCGCGTCAAATGCAGAGATGTACAATGAAAATGCCCGCGCTGCCCGCCGCGTCGCTGAGTTCGTGTCCGCGGTCTTAAAGTAGCCTATTACCGACTCCAGAGTCCCATCTATCTTTGTACTTAAATTCATCAAATTCAGCGATTTTGGCGTGAAACAAACACGTTTATAATTTTTGTTAGGAAAATATGTTAACTGTTCGTACATACACTTTGAATATTCAGTGCAGAGCGGATGAGAAGACGGCGCAGTCTACCATTATATCTTTAAAAAAATCATACGGAGAAAACCTCACCCGCATTTAAAACATCCAACACACCTTTAATAAAATTCACCCTCCCTTTAATCATGCCAACCAAAAAGGACCTTCAAAGGGCTCGCTGACTCAACACATAAGATATCCTTTAAATGATAAAAGTCTAAAATGCGGTCCTCGTTAAGGTAACGCTACGTAGAAGCTAGGAACAATGAGTACGACGTACGATCATTAGTGAACAAAAAATGTCGATGTATTGTCGTTTATAATGAGCATGCGTGTCGGTGCAGACTCAATTTGAAATTGGAATGGGTTTTTGTGATTTCTATGTAGGTGTAGGGATAGTGATTTTGAATAGATGATGGAGGTAAAAATAAACAATCATATGAAGAGTATGATTGTTTATTTTTTGTGATAGAACCTCCATCATGGTGTGTAGTTGCAATGTGTGCTGCTTTAATTCTGAATAATGATCAATAGTGGCGTAAGTGTAACCACAACTTACAATTTTGCCTCACGAGTTTGACTAATTAGTATAAAAAAGACTCTGAAGCTTTTCTAGTTAATTAACTCAATCTCTCTTTTCTTAGAATCCATCTCAAATCAGCTCTGGTCTTCTAACACAAAGATGTATCAATGCCATTTGCCTAGCATTATTTTTTGTATGCCAGGGAATACCATATTTTTAACCCGGAACAACTGCTCATTTAACTTCCACAATACAATTATTGACTGATTACTACTTCACGACACGGTTGACGCAGTGGTTGAGCGATCGGCGGCTGCGCTGCGTGTTGCGGGTTCGATTCCCGCACGGACCAATATTTGTATGGCCTACAGATAGTTGTTCCGGGTCTGGCTGTTTGTGTATGTGAGTTTGTATGTTTGTGAACGCACGATACAGGAGAAATTCCTAGTGTGGGCCAACGTTTTTTTAAAAAACTTTTTTAGAGTTCGGACTGCCCTTATCGATACACAGAACTCGCAGTTTGTATTAGACGACCAGTAGCCACAAGTCCTCTTAGGTAAGCATTTTCTTTTTTTAAGGGAAATCATCAAATGACTCCTCCCGCTCTGGGCGGAACAGAAGGGGGTGTAAGACTCTTACTGACTAAAACCCATCCGTGTTCCGCCTAATGTCCTTTGCGTTCCAGTGCCGCGGTGACTCTTTCGAACAAATTCCGCAACACTGGTCGGTAAACATACCTTCAATCTACCGGTACCGATGTTATTACTAAGCCACAAGCCCCTACAGTTTGAAGCGTGCCTCCAATTATTTAGTTTCTACGTGGCACCGGTATTGCACAAAAGCGCCGAGGGCAACTCGATAACGACCTGAATACTATATTGATAGAAATTCAAGTTAGTGGTACATTTTATTGGATACATTTTTGCGTACAGTGAAATAAGATCGGCAATCATTTGTTCTGGATTTAGTAATCGAACAGCAATTTATGGATATCGGAAGAATCAATGAACGTACGGGATCAGTTACCCAAAGTGTCAAAATATACCAACCAGATACTATTAAAATAAAAGGACATTTATCCAAAATCCCAAAATACCTTAGGTTAATTACTAACTCCGTTTAATCGTTTTGCTTACTAAACATCATAAACATTAATATAAAAAAAAAACTTTTTTACAAAAAAATGCAACCGGTTTCCAAAGTCAAAATTATTTTATAATTTGTAGTGTTTTGTTTTGAAGTCGGTTGTATTTTTTTGTAAAAAAGTTTTTTATTTTTTCGCTTTTTAGCGGTACCTGCGTACCCATTCACAGCGTACCGGCGTGATGTAATGTATGAACTGGTGTAAACAAAAAAACAGACATGCGATTTCAGCAATCCCGATCCATTTGCTATAATTTATTGAAAAGAGTTCTTCATCAGATCTTCACCGAATTGAAATGGGACCAGTCCGGGAAAATACTCTTCCAAACAAAAAAATAATCATCCAAATCGGTTGACAATTGGCGAAAATATCACTGAACAAACATTTTTCATGGGATCCCATCATCACATCCTAACTTATACCTTCCATCATCAGCTCAGCAACACGATATGATAATTACTAGGCACAAATATCTGAATTGCGTTAGAAAGTTTATGAAAAACATTGTATGTGCCTATAAAATTTAAGGGTTTCACTCGATGAAGAAGTCGTTTAAAAATAGTAGCCCACCGATTTCGGGAACAGGCAAGCTACAACCACTAAAAGAACAAGCGATCAGGGTTTCAGAGAGAACCTCTTATAATACTGGCCGTGTCGAGAAGCACCTACCGCTTTATGAATCAAGCCCTTAATCCAGCTGCCTGCCGAGAGCTTCCTAAGGTGTTGATCGAGGCTCTTGGCTATTCATACGTTGGCTGACACCACTATTGGTATTATGATCGCTGAATATATGCCACCGGAAAATTGCGGACTCTATGAGATTGTTTTAAATCTTTATTATGTTATGATTTCGCAATATATTATGAAAAAATCGACACAAACTCAATAGTTTCTAATATTTCCTTGGCTTATTATGAAAAATGTTTTACAATTCTACGACATTTGCAATTTTCTGGCGAAAAACTACGTAAAACTGAACTTTAACCATGAACATCACATCTCCACCAAATTGTAGAAACACGTGCATCCTTCAAACATTCAAAATCCTTCATTACACCAATTAAAAAGTAATCAAAACAAATTATAAACCGTAATCAAAGTGAACCAATAAATCTGTAGGGAGCCTTACTTATACAACTTGAAGTACCCCGGCGACTTAATAATTGCTTAAGTTTGGTGCCTAAGCTTATGGTTTGAGCGTTTACTGGCATAGTTTGAGTTTACATGAGTTTAGGTAAGTAAGGGATGAAGGGTTTAAGTAAATAGGAGTTACGTAATGCGCATGACTTGATTCGATATCAAGGTTTAAACTGGACAAGTGCAACTCGAACTCGCGCGCAAAGTGTCTCGACGGAATAATATTTGTTTACATGTTACTTTAATAAAACCGCCCGAGTGCGAGTCGGATTCACACGCAGGGTTTCCAGCCTTAAACAAAAATAAAACACGTTTCTTGTATGGGAGCCTCCTGTAATTTTTAATATAATTTAATTTGTATTATTTGTTGTTATAGCGGCAACAGAAATACAACACACTTTGTGAAAATTTACACTTTTAGTGCCAAGCACTCAACATATGGGTCGAACAATAATTCGTTCGTATGCC
The DNA here is from genome assembly GCA_947578705.1 of Lacanobia wlatinum. NCBI lineage: Eukaryota > Metazoa > Arthropoda > Insecta > Lepidoptera > Noctuidae > Lacanobia > Lacanobia wlatinum. The sequence goes on along the minus strand of OX388046.1, from coordinate 17,204,588 downwards.
CACAACCCGCATCTGAGTCGTCGTTTTAAGTAGCTATAGATGACTTGTGTTTATGCGCGGGTTGTGGGCACACGAACGAATTCGACCCATATGTTGAGTGCTTGGCACTAAAAGTGGTACTTTAGTATCGTTCTTGGCACTAAAAGTGGACGGGCAGCGGAGGCTTAGTAATAGGATTTTGTTGGTTACCCTGCAGGTACGGGACCCTAAAAACAACATGGCAATAAAAAGTCCAAAACAAGACGTGGGGACGAAACTCAGACCCTACAATCAGCAGTAGACACCACTGCACCAACGAGGCAATTGAAGAGTCAGTTTTCTGCGTAGATACTGAGAAATGCGGGTAAAATGAAAAGGAATTCGTATGCGAGTATTGTGTGAGACTGAGTATGTGTGTTGTAGGGCGAGTGCTTACATACACTCACACTACAACACACAGCAGAACACTAGAAATCACTACACATATCCTCTTACACATCACACACGTACATTCTCATCTCACACAAATAAGGTCCAGCATGCACACTACACAAATTTTCTTTTTTATATACCTTTTTCTTTTTTAAGTAAATACATTATAAGTAGTAAAATTGATTATGAATATGATACAAATGAAAAAATATGAATGGCCACTATATATGTATAATACTCGAGGGGTTTGGTACTGATAGCCGAAATACAGGCACTGCCTAGTTCGGATACAGATGACTACACCATTTAATCTGTTTTAAATTAGCCTGTTAAAATAAAAAAAACCCCGACAAAAAAAACCTTACAAATTTAAAAATAATTACAGTTAGAAAGAAAGAAAAAAAGAAAGAAAAATTGTTTATTGTTGTTTGTTTGTTTCGTTTGTTTATTGTTTGTTTTAGTTGATCCTTTTAGTTTAATATAGGTACGATTCTTTGGGCCAAGCGTCATCGCGTCGGGAGACCGCTAATAATACGTATACCTAGTACATTCAAAAGATTTGCGGTCTCCCGAGGCGAAGATGCTTGGCCCAAAGAATCGTACCTAAATTTTTAAAGGTTTTTTGTCGGTTTTTTTTTAATTCTTAATTTAATTTTTATTTTATGCTTTTTAAACTTAATTTTAATTTTGTTAGTTAATATTCCTCATTTCTATAGTCAAACGCTTTCATTTGATACCCATATTGAGGGAGCTGTGAAAAAAAATGTAATTCATCATTTTGTGGTGGCGGCCATGTTGGATCTGAAATTTGTCATAGTGTATAGTATTGTACTTGTCAAGCCCTTTCATTTGATACTCATATTAAGGGAGTTGTGAAGGAATAATATGTCATCCGCCATTTTGTGGCGGCGGCCATCTTGGACGGATTTTCATCGAACATAGCTAAGAACACTCCCGACTAATTCACCTTTCAAACAAAAAATCAAAATCGGTTTATCCGTTCGGGAGCTACGATGCCACAGACAGACACACACACACACACAGAGACACGTCAGACTTATAACATCCCGTCGTTTTTGCGTCGGGGGTTAATAATGTTTTGTAATTTATGTCATAAGTTTCTTCTTTATATAAACATTACTAGCTGACCCGCGAAACAACGACTGCGTCACAATTCTCATTACTGCTCCTCTCCTATAGGTCTTAGCGTGATGATATATAGCCTATAGCCTTCCTCGATAAATAGGCTATCTAACACTGAAAGAATTTTTCAAATCGGACCAGTAGTTCCTGAGATTAGCGTGTTCAAGCAAACAAACAAACAAACAAACTCTTCAGCTTTATATATTAGTATGGATGATTATTAATTACGTTAAACACAAATATTTGGAACATGCGTTTGACTTTATTATTCACCAGACTGGCTAGCTCCCGAGAGTTTTGTAATGTATAATTAATATAATTCTGAGAATGCAGATAGAATTATGCAAATAATAGCATTGCAAATTATGAATGGTAGTTAGCTCGCGAACTTCTGATCCATGAAAATGAGAGAATTATAATTTTGTTATAATTCTCTCATCTACACTAATATTATAAAGAGGAAAGATTTGTTTGTTTGTTTGAAATGAATAGGCTCCGAAACTACTGGATTGATTTGAAAAATTCTTTCAGCAATGGATAGCTACATTATCAGGGAGTAACATAGGCTATATTTTATCCACGTACTCCCACGGGAACGGCAACTACGCGGGTGAAATCGCGTGACGTCCACTAATATAATTTATATATTATAATTTATACATGTTAGTTTGTAGCAATACTGTATTCAGTGTATGGTGAGGTGCGGCCTTAGAAGTCTTTGAACCGCCTGCGATCCCAAATGAGCAGATGTAACCACTTAAACCAAAAATTGTAAAAAAAATAATATATGAAAAGTGTAACCATGGAGTTTCTTGTCCGTTCTTCTCATCACCTGTACAAAATGGTCACTAAAGCCAGTTTATTATCATCAATCATCAATGTGAATCATGTCAATAAAATTATACAACATGTTGCCGGAATAAATAAGAAAAAAAAAGTACATATATCCACGGATAAATTAAAAAAAAAAACGTTTACTATTGAAATTTTATTACAGCGTTAACGAATATTTAAACGACAAATCTTTGAAACTTGCATAGAATAGACAAAAAATCATTTTAGAATAAGTTAGATAATAAGTTAAATGTTAAGTCCTCATCTTCACATCTTACTTTTGCTGTGCCCGACAGGGTACATGATTGTTACTTTTAAAATGTTTACCACCTAAGCCTACATTGTGGAATGCAATAAAGTATTGAGTATATAAAATTCGTCTGTTACTGACTGATTGAGTGACTGACAGACAACGCATAGCCGAAACTACTTGTCATAGAAATTTGAAATTTGGCATGAAGCTTCCCTACACTCCATAAGCGAGCATTAAAAGAGGATTTCCCGAAATTCCTATGGGAAAAGGAAAAACTCGCTAGCTACAATCAATCAATCTATATAAAATACTGAGTGACTGACTGACAGACAATGCATAGCTGAAACTAGTGGTCGTAGTTAGCTGAAATATGGCATATAGGTTCCTTGGGGAGTGTAGGGGAGCACTAAGATAGGATTTCCCGAAATTCCTACGTGAACGGGAAAAAAGGGATATGCGCGTTCGAATTCGCGGGTAAAAGCTAGTCAATATCCTAATATATAAAACTCTTCCGTTACTGAGTGACTGAGTGAGTGACTGACTGACAGACAACGCGCAACGGAAACTACTAGTCGTAGAAAGCTGAAATTTGGCATGTAGGTTCCTTGGGGAGTGTAGGGAGCACTAAGAGAGGATTTCCTAAAATTCCAATGGGAAAAGCTAGTTAAATTAATGTATATTTTTACTGTCAATGTTGACGTTCAAAAGTGCCTTTTAAGGGTATCTCTTCTCTTCATTTTGACTTTGACTAACAACCCCTGAAGTTCTAACAATCATTCAAAGGCATAGGTATCCAGCCATTTCACATTCGAACACAGAAAAATCCCATTCATATCTGAATTTTTCACAGCACATTGTATTCACAGCGAAAGCATATTTTGTCGCGTTTCGTTCCAAACAGCATTGTTCCCGGCACATATTTAAAAAGTTTCGTCAATATACCCGTACTCTGAGCCCACTGAGTTAGTATAAAAGTTAACGTAATTCTAGTTACGTGAATGTGTATTATAAACCTGTGAATGTATTCCTTTATGTTCGTTTGGTTTAAATAACTCTATGAGCGGTAATGAGCTGATTTTGGAAGGTGAACAGAAATTGTATTTTTGTTTTTTGTGAGGAACAAATGTCTGCAAAATCTTGAAATTGCCTGGTTAGTGGAATTAGGCCAACATGATAATAAAAGTCTACTTCTTGATTTGAGTCGATGGATTGTTTGAGTAGGTGGCTGGAAGGAGGAAGGATCGCTAAACTGAAGTAGCAGTGGGCAGGGCACATTGCTTGCAGAACAGATGTTTGATGGGGTCAAAAAGTTCTGGAGTGGCGATTGCGTACCGGAAGACACAGCTTTGGAAGGCCTCCCACAAGGTGGGCCGATGACTTGGTGAGGGTCGCGGGTAGCCGATGGATACGAGACGCACAGTGACTACTAGGTCTTAACCCATTAACTGGGAAACACGGTACATCTTGGCAAGACTTGTGTCTGACTGACAAAGCTCTACAAATGGTAGCCGGGACCAACTGCTGAACTTGGTTTCTGAGGTACGGAGGATCGGTATGTTAATATGGTCACCTATTTACAGACCAACCTCAGCAAACTTTGCTTGACCTTGAAGGTCAACCCGTACGGCCGTTTATTAATCGCCCAGAAGCAAAAACTTGAGATTTGCAACAAGTATTTAACTTTGTGAAATTTCATGACGCTTCCTTGAAATGTAACTGCTAAATAAAAGTTTATATATATTCTAAACGAATTGAATACTTCATTCTATGTAATGTATTCTGAGAATTGTCTGAAGTGACATGTTATTCGATTTTCATTTCTCAGTAGCTGTCCGGAGTCTGTATTTGTGCCTGGTTATATGGGAATTGAACCTGGCGAAATTTAGACGTACTAAATGTAAAAACACTTCTGCCTGGCCCACCTACCGGGAATTCAGGCGTTTTGAAAGCTCAATACTCAATTGTTTTGCAGCGACTGAACGCAAGTCGTCAAATGCGCGTTGCAGCATTGTTTTCCAAATACGCCCAAAAGTGAGGGTTTACCTTATCTTTGTTATCTTATCTAGTTTATCTTATTGGTCTAAAGTGACTTTACCAAAACAAATAAGCGTATACAAATAATTGGGTCTAAATTTTTAGAGCTCTATAAATAATTGATTACGAGTATACTATGAGTGTTGTGCGTTTCTTGCGCTCACAAAAATATAAGAAAAAGACTTATATCTTACATCTTTGTAATCGTCATAGCATTTGCGATTGTAAAACTGTTTTTTGGCACGTTTGATCTTGAATATCTGAAGACGCTGGAGATTTTATGAGACTGCTAAAATAAAATAAATGCTGAATGCTAAAATAAATTTTGTAAGAGTGAGAGAGAGATGAGAGTGAAAAGTGTGTGTGTTGTTGTGGGTGTGTTTGAGTGTGTTTGTTTGTGTTCTGTGACTTTGAGTTTGTTTGTTTGAGCTATCTCTCATACCGAGGCGTAACCCTTAAGAGTCCAGTCTTAGGGGTTACACCTCGCCTTATCGACATAGTATCAAAACCGTCAACAGTTCACTCTGCTATGTCCTCAAGAAATTTTCCTACCCCCTGTTAGTAACTCATCTATTACTGGTTTAACACCCCAGTAACTCCACACATTATAATCCCCAGTTAAGTCCTACCCTAATACAACTTTCACGGATTTACGGTCCGATCCCTTGGGACTATGTAGATATTTGATTTTCACCAGTATCGTTCAGAAACCAGAACTTAAGGGCCCAGTACTTATAAACTTGAATCCTGTAAGATGGAAATTAATCAAAGTAAACCTCTTTAGGTTTTCAAGTAACTGGCATATGTTTATTATTTTGTGGGAATATATTGGAGAGAATATGAAAGAAGAATTTTTGTGAACTAGGCATATATTTTTCGTGGAAATCACTGAGAAACGTTCATGTTTATTACATTTATTCTCCTTGGAGGTAGGCAGATTTATTTATTTATGATAATACTTTAATGTCCACCATAGTAACCATAATGTAAAGGAAACTAAAATACAGACACTGGGGTGGTTTTATTAATATTGCGATCTCTTTCAGGCAACCTTAAAAACGTCAGTTATTGCCTGGATATGAAATGGGGCTGAAATTGGTGTGACAATACCAATGACATCTAAAAAAACTTAAACCACCGAAAAATCTGAAAAGCAAAAAAATAATAAACCTTTTTAATGTAAAAAGTTATGCGAGGTCATACATTACAATCAGTGAGTGAACAATCAATCATCCCCTGTTTTCCTACCCTTAGGGTTGGATTTTTTTTTCAAAATTTGTATGGGACCAATTTCGGAGTATAACCCTTTCCAAAAAAAAAGAAATATCAAAATCGGAATTTCTGTAAAAAATTATGCGTGCTAATAATATAATGCGTGTAATATATATATGTATACGCGTCGACTTGAGAACCTCCTCCGTTTTTTTCGTCGGTTCATAAAATGAACAGACTGTAAAAAAAAAAACAATTAAAGCAAAATCAACTGCCGCCAAAAATGTATGTTTACATAACTCCACAAATGTACAAAACAGCTATTTTTTTCGCGTCTCTTTTTTTCAGGTTATTATTACAAAACCTTGTTACACAATACCTACGTACTTTTCGCCACTATCGTGCATGCAGGTATGATAAGCGACGATAGCGTCGACGATATAGCACGCCTTGAGTGCGACTCACAGTTTTAGTTTCGATGAATAAAATTCTAATTTAACCTTTAACTACGGACGTGACTTTATTGTAACAGAAGTACCGTCGTAAGGCCTGAGAGGCCCAAAGTTTCATTTTATTTTAGTAAAAAAATACCAAAAAAAACCTAACATTACGTTTGGTCTGTGACGGCCCGCCGTTATTTAAAATCGATACTAATCACCTAAATCGCGTTCTCTAACCCAAATTTTACCTTAAATGATTAAAGTGTGAAAGAACTCGCAGCTATTGGAGAGTAGAACTATCCTGCACGGGGAAAGCACAGTCAGCCAATAGCTAATAGTCAGTCAGTCAGCTGGGTAACACCGCGGCCTCACAGACCTCACGTCGGCACTTAATGGTTAAAACATTTTGGACAAAATTAATCCTTGTACACAGAATGAAAATATACGAGTATTAACTGGAAAAATATTTGAATTAAAACAAGAAATTAATTGATGGATTGGAAAATTACTTTAGTTAAACAATTATAGCGGGTGACATTTGGATAATTGATTGCCCAGCACACACTGCAATCAGCCCTGATACAAACCTGCGAACTATTTGATATACCATGGCTTTGCTTGAGACCTACCATAAGCTCCGTGCATTTTCCGTGGTATATTTTTACATTGTAGTTTTGGTACTCTACAACTATTCAGGGTGAAAGACACATCGACGCACAAACGGATACTATGGATTTATTACATGTGTAGCGGCATCAATGCTGCCACAATAAAAACCAACGGAGCAAATCAACATCGCAACAAAAAGAACCGTGACGTCCAACTAGCAGCGAACTACTACGTCGAAGTCATGCAGGATTATGCGCAAGCAGAGTTTATCATAATTTGAATTTATACATCAGCACGAATATCAACTATCGGGCAGTTGCCCGCCAGACACAACAACTGTGTATGGAACCTCCCTTTTCAATGGAGGTTTGCGGGACTTTACTCTCTGTTACGCATACCTCTTAACATGATTCTGCACCCTTCAGTGCAGGTACTTTTTTTACTTGGCTTTATGATTTGTTTTAATTTAATGTAATTTTAAGTATGGTTTTAATTTTTGTTTATTTTAATTGTTAATTATTTGATTTGATGAGTGTGTTATGGATTTTTATGTCCGAAATAAACGTTTTGATTGATTTAACTTAGTAAATATCTGTAGTTTTTTTAGACGTTTTGAGTAATCGGTGAACATACATAAATACGCAAAGAATTCAGATCCTCTCTTCAAATTTTTCGAGTCTTTTTATTTAAAGTCAAAGAAAACTAGCCCAAAGATTGCAAAAATATAATGAAAGTTGTGGATTGAAAGCAATCGGAGAAAAAATAATGTAACTATATCAGTACTTCCACATCCTATATACAAAAATACATAAATACCTATACACGAAATTAGAAAATAAAATAGTTAAATTACTTGAGAAGATTTCTTATGTTAAAAAAAACCGGCCTAGTGCGAATCGGACTCGCCCATCGAGGGTTCCGTATTAATTTGTAGGTACATTTGACACTTTAAATAAAGACTATATTTTTTATGATATTTTTACAAATGTGTAGTTTTCAGACTTTTTCCTATACTTTTAGTATAAGACGGTATTACTTGCCAAATTTCATAGTTCTAGGTCAACGGGAAATAGCCTATACATTTTGATTCCCTTGAGAGTGCAGAAATATACGTTTTTTGTGGCATAAACGGCCGTATCTCTTTTTCCGTTAACTTAGAAGTTTGATTTTTTCACAGCTTCAAGGGGATGTAGACTTAAGTATGTAGTTTTAATTTCAACTCGATAACTCCATGCGTACCCGAGATAAACGGTCTTGACAGGCAGACGAACGGACAACAAAGTGATCCTGTAATGGTTCCGTTTTTCCTTTTGAGGTCATAACTCATAAATCATACATACAAGGAAAACAAACACTACCCATATTGGGTAAGTAAATATAATTTCGTAGTAAACGTGCATTTTTAGAGAGCCATACCCAGAGGGTAACTAACGGAACCCTATTACTAACCCTCGGCTGTCCGTCCGTCTGTTCGTCCGTCCTTCCGTCCTTCGTCCGGCCGTCTGTCTGTCAGCGGGCTGTATCCCAAGAGCCGTAACAGGTAGACAGTTAAAAACTCACAGAGTATGTTTTACAGTTGCCGCTTTAACAACAAGTTCATCATCATCATCATCATAACAGCCGAAAGACGTCCACTGCTAGACCTAGGCCTCCCCCAAAAGGGGGGATTTGCCATAATCGCCACGCTTGGCAGGCGGGTTGGGGATCGCAGTGTTTGGTGTTGCGTTTTACAGAGAACGCTGCTGCCCATTCTCTGATGAGTCCCTTAGTCGCCTCTTACGACACCCACGGGAAGTGATGGGATGGTATTATTATTTTACGGCACCACACGGCACCGGCCGACACCATACGGAATATAAAAACAAGTTATAAAAATTAAATTAAAATGATTGGGTGCTGTTGCCGCGTTAACAACAAATAATAATAAAAAATAAATAAAAAAAACACGTTTCATATTATATAGGAGCCATATAAGAAATGTGTTCTTTTTGCACGCAAAGGGTTCCGACTCGCACTTGGCTGGTTTTTACTATGAATTTTACTGCAAAGAATCTCTTCTAACATTATCGTTGTTCCATTTTCAAATTACGTGATAATGCAGCGTTACATTTAGGTATGGAAAAAAAAAACAAAAGGTCAATGTATTTAACCTTCATGAAAAGCAAATTCATATTTCGAATATTAATTTGATAAAATATGCTTTGTATGTATTAGAAACAAAGCATAGTTCAGCTGTGAGCTAGAAATTAAATAATTTACTAGATATTACAAATTCCATTTCGTAGAATAATTTAATGACTAGCTTAAAAACCTTATTATTACATACTTCTAGTAAATGTTTCAACTTTATCATAAATTTAATGTATAAAGTGCAAAAGTTTATTAGAATTTCAGATTGTTTTTGATAGTGACGGGCATAATTGCCAATGAAATGTCTATCAAAAGATAAGATGAAAATAATTTTACATTTATATATTTTTTATTTTGTTGTATTTGATGAAAAACGAATTTTACCCTATTGCCCTAGAATTAAGATAGTTTTTCGAAAGTGGGTATGTATGTCTGTTTTTTGGCACGCTATGTGGCCCAAATAGATTTTAATGAATGAGGTGCCAAATTGGCAAAGTCTATTTATTTTTTGAAAAATAAACAAGACGAAAACCGCCGTAAGTAAACGAAGTAAAATATTTTTTCGTGAAATGGTCATAGGAGTATCAAAACAAAGGTCTCGAAGAGATAATTCCAATCCAATTCGAACCGTGTTCTGGCTTTTGAAGTTTTATTGGTGCCCCATTGAGGTCAATGTGAAATAAAATAATTTCAATCTTTGAATTTTCGTGATCAATATTTAAGGATGCGTTCCACTATGACATTATTTTTCGTGTACCTATGACACATTGATATACAAAAAACCCAAGATGTGCATCTTGGGTTTTTTATATATCAATGTGTCAAGTCTCGAACAAATGCAACACTCGAAACTGTTGTCCAAAACTGACATGTACCTATCGAGTGTCATGTGTGAGTTGTGTGTAGTTATACTATAAACATTTTTTTTGCAAATTCAACCTTACACGGATCGCTTAAAGTTGTTTTTACAAAGCAGTGCAGTATGGCGAGCGATGCGAGACTGTTTGAAACTAGCGCGCTTGTTTTTTGCGGACGTTTTTGAGATGCTGAGTGTATCTTAGGGTTTTTATATTTATTTAAACTTTATGCACAATTGTGGTACATGGGCGGACTTAATGCAACAAGGCATTCTCTACCAGTCAACCTTCTTCATCAATGGTATGACATAAATTACTTAAATATTTTAATAATGTATGGGTAGATCAATGAATAAACACAACAGAACATGCAGTGCATACCTGGTCAAAAATCTAAATCATTTTATACACAACATTGTAAATAAAAAGCTATTTGTTCTGTGAACAATTTTAATGATGGCTCCCACTGCCCGATGTTATTGAGTTTTGCGAAATCATAATAGAGGTGAACGACTTGTATTCCTGAGCAATAATAGCGCAATGGAACCACGTTTTTATTTTTACTAGAATTGCTGATTTTAATTATTTGTAAAATCTATGTGTGATATTTGATGTTTAAAATTAAAAATATTAATGTTACATTTTTCGTTGAAATGAATGATGTACGTAAATATTGGTTTGATTGCTTGAAGATACATTGAAATTTTTAAATTATTTTCCTATTTTTTCTGAAAAATTAAAAATATCATTGAAATTATATATGAGTTTTGAGACCAAACAGGGTAAACAGCTTCCTTTATTTTCATACATTCGTGTAGGGATTCTCTTTCAGGACTTCTTTAGTAGTTTAAGAAATTAATTAATTCAAAAGGTTGGAGACCTATACGCCTACTGCAAGGGCTAGCTTGCGGTGGCCCGGGAACAAAATACCTGGGAGTATTTGTGAAAGGAATTTGCCAAGAAGTTTTTAGTGTCAGTTTATATTTTTATTTGTATCTAGGTATGTCAGTTTTCTTACAATAAATACTTGCACTTCTTTCTCTAGTGGGACAGAACAGATTGAATAATAATTACTAACATTATTTAAAAAAAAATATCGGTCAGCCATAGGGTAAGTATGTTGATAATTATGAAAGAAAGAGAATACTTAAAGGAATAAATCCTACAGAACTACGCAAATAAACCTGTTTTTGACATTACTGGCAGGCAAAATAAAAACATAAAAAACACGTTCGAAAATCAAATTGAAAGCCTCAAGCCCACACCAAACCGAACTTAGTCCTTACATATGAATGCTTACAATACAAATACCTACCGACATACATATGTACGTACATACCTACCAACTCGTTGTCTGACCCTTCGCGAGATTAGGTGACCGCCGCCCAAAACTTTACTAATTAAGAGTACCCAGCACCACTCAGTGTCTGTTAATTAACGTTACATACGTACAATATGTTGTGAAACTTGTCAGGATGGGTGTACATGGGTTTAGAGTTTTCGATAAATTAATTGCCTAGAGGTCGGAGTAATGGCAAATATAGGGGCAGAGTGGAAGGAAATTAATTCTGTTTATGGTTTAGAGCGTTTGCACCTTATGGTTTGAAAAACAAATCGCAAGTTCTTATTCTTGAAACTTGGTTTGCATACACTAGATACTTACAGTACAACTCTTTTCTTAGGCGCCAAACCCCCCGCACGCGGTCTAGCGGTCAGAATTCCGAGTTCTGTGTTCCGCGTCCACTGTAATTAATCTATGCGGTGGCTAAGAATCCTACACACACAAAAGCTGATTGACCGTGACGGTAAAAGTGGACGCGTGTTCTATCGGAGTTCAAATTGTTTATATTATTTTCGCGCGTTTTGTCCGACGAGATCGAAATGTTTATTTAATTAGTGAGAGAATAACGTTTTCTTTATAATTTGTGAGACATTTGGTTGAGAGTGACATTTGGTTTTCAGTGAAAAGAGCGTGTGACGTGTTATCACTGCTTAAGGCTGCTCTCTCGAGAAATGCTTAAAACAGTGTGCAGATGAAGCAATTTTTCGTCGGTATTTACTGAAAAATTATATCTGAAAAAATAGGTAGTAATCTACATGATATGGTACGTAATTTGGTTTAGCCAGAATTTATGTATCGGTATCATATAATAAGAAAAAAAAAATCACCAAATCATCTCCAAATCGATGAAATGAAACCATTTTACGACTTCATTTTTTAAAAAAAGTCAAAAAAAAATCTGCTGCTTTGCAATACAAACGAAAATAATTTAAATTTAAAATAAATTAAAAATGCGGGTAGCGGAGTGGTGCGTAGAGGAGTAGTTAGCTCCGTTTATATGCACAAGGTCATTGGCATGTATACAAGCCTTAAGATTACTGAACTCCAGATTTTTAGACCGCTCGCAGTGTGCGCGTGTGTGGACGCAGAACGGGCCGCGGAACGGACCGTGGAACGAACCGCGCAGTGGGGTCGACGCCTAAATGTCCCTCGGCAAACTTCGTGTTTCGTCATTCGTCGGATTTCTATCAGTTGCACTGTACACTTGGTGCAGACCGGACGCTCTCAATCAACTTAGAAGTATATATAGAGTTGATAATATTCTTTTGACTTAATGTGATTTATTTTTAAAATAGGAGGAAGTCTCTTTTATATGCGATGATTGTCGAGAGACATTAAGAAAATAGTTTGTACCGTATACATAGGACTAAAAAGTTAGTTATTACCGTTTTTGAAAAAGTTTAAAGTATCTCTCCTGTGATTTTTTCGATGGCACACGTGTGTGCCATTGGGCGTCAACTGGAATTGACGCATAATGGCATTCCCCATGCCATATAGAATCACGCGGTTTAAATTCCTTTTTTTTTAAACGCAGTGTTATTCCTGTGGCCTTCGATCGACCAAAAAACATGGCGGCCGCTGATTTTTTACAATAAATTATTCAATTGTTGTTGCGTCGCGACGGCTATTGCGATCGGGTGCTCACTGGTTAAAATTTTTAATTTGTATTATCAACTCTATGGGTAACTTATATATGAGAGCAATTTTAAGTATTCTACAGGAAGACCAAAATTTATTTCTCCGTCTTTTAAAACTGTTTTTTGAATGAGTTTCAAGTAAAGTAAAAAAGTGTGTGGAGTGCCATCATCATTATTTTACCAGAATTTATTCGAGAACGGCGCAATGTCTTCTTCTTCCGTACCTACTTCTCTTTTAGTCGTTATCTCAGTGGCCATATAATTTCTATAGAAGCCTCAGTACCACTTTGAGACTTTCTCTACTTTTCGAATAAAAATAGGCAAAAAAATAAAGCATTACTGAAAACAATTTCAAACGTTCACTCCATTACAGACTTCACTATCGCCTTAAGCGATGAACCGTCTTCCAAATACAAAAAGAAAATCAACATCAAACTTTACATAGACGCTGTCTCGTCTTCCTCCGGAATCAATTTACCTGTATCTACGCGTCTACTGAGAATTTCCCATAGGAAATAACCTAAGTTTGAACTACCAAATTGACTTGGAAGTGGCGCACGAATAACAAAAGGTGTACTCTGAACCATCTATTTATTTGGTGTCCTAGGCGAGTCTGGAATGCGATTCGATACAATGCGAGGTAGTTACAGGAGGAATATTTATTTCGTCTTCAATATTTATAAAATTCTTCCGTTACTGAGTGACTGTCAGACAACGCACAGCCAAAACTACTGGTCGTAAACCGAAATTTGGTATGTAGTTTCCTTGTTGAGTGTTAAGGGAGCATTAAGAGATGATTTCCCGAAATCCCTATAGGAACTTAAAACAAACAGGATTTGCCCGTTCGAAGTCGCGGGCTCGCCGTATGGTGTCGGCCGGTGCCGTATGGTGCCGTAAAAGAATAATACCATCCCATCACTTCCCGTGGGTGTTGTAAGAGGCGACTAAGGGACTCGTCAGAGAATGGGCAGCAGCGTTCTCTGTAAAACTCAACACCATACACTGCGATCGCCAACCCGCCTGCCAATCGTGGCGATTATGGCAAACCCCCCAAATGATGTTTGGGGGAGGCCTATGTCCAGCAGTGGACGTTTTTCGGCTGATATGATGATGAGTCGCGGGCAAAAATTTTCTTAACTATGTTGGGTTCAGGGGGGCTACTCTTTAAGCCCGAAGTCCGTAGTTTCGGGCTTAATTGCAGGTGTACTCTACTCCATATCACCTAACTACTAAGAATTAATGACAACACTATTAGACAGTTACTGTAAAATCATGTTGTTTTTCATTCTTAGTTTGGGTTCGGGACTAATCGTAAGTCCGTACGATATACGGTGATACGGAGTAGAATACGCCAGCAACTTAGCCCGAAACTACGGTCTTCGGGCTTAGAGAGTAGCCCCCCAGCTTTCAATTTAACCTGATGCGACTGAGTACCAGTATTTTACTTGGAGTGACTGCCTACTGAGGTAGACCACCACAACCTAGTATGCCGGTCCCGTTGGCAAGAGTGGTGAAATACTTTCATGCTCCTGACCACGCTAACGATTACTAAAGATCTACGAATGATAGCAGGGACAAACGGCTTAACGTGCTTTCCGAGGAATAGAAGAGTCTCTGTATAAAATGGAAGGTCACCGATCTCAGCAAGCGTTGCTTACCTTGAAGATCAAACTGTGCTGTTGCTATTACTTAACCACGAGCTCCTCATAAAGATAAAGGATAAATTTGCCAAGCAACATCAGAAAGATGGAAGAAGTGGAACTCTCTGCCTGCGTCTGTGTTTCCAAACGCTTACAACCCTAATCTCTTCAAAGTTAGAGTGAACAGGCTCCTTCTGGGTAAGCTCCCTCCATCGTAGACTTTGTCTCTGTCATCTCTAACCTACACTAGAAACAAGAGCAAACCTCTCTCAAAGAAAAAAAGAATCTATTGGCTACCAGGGACCTATTCTTAAGAGGTCTAATATAAAAGCTAGTATTAAATAACTTATCTTGCCAGATCGTATAGCAAAGTATCGTAATGCGTACCTCAGGTAGGAATATGTAGCTAATGCCTTAGCCTGTATCCAATATAGACCTCTAGTGACGCGTTACGAGTTTTGGGTAAGGCCTCCAAAAGTTAGCCTTTTTTGTTATTCTTCCCAGTTTATGGGGACGTGTTACGTAAAAACGGATATTGAGCAGTTTTCATTTTTGTTTAAGAATCCTAAATTGTGTTGGGATCGTGAACAAAAATATAGTTAGCACTTGGTATTTTATTTTCTTTTGACGTTCAAAAGTGCCTTTATTGGTCTAGTTGAAATAAGTCATTTGACTTTGACTTTGACTTTGAGTGCGAGAGAGTATGAGTGAGTGGAACATGTTTGTGTGAGGTCTTCGTGTGAACTCCTTATACATGATTATTTTTATAAAATACGAATAAAGAGGTTTTTTGCTTCGTCATAAGATAAGTGCAGCAGGTTATTCGTTATTTTGATTTTTACTTCGAATTTATGGAATGAATGGATAATAATTTATCACACAATTTCGAAGCAAGACAGGAAAATTGCCGTCTCGCGAAACTTGTTTTCATTTGCTCTGTTCTGGTGAAGTGAACACGAAGTGAACAGTAGTGCGATTCTGTAAACATGTCGAAGTGAAGGCTTGGGTGAAGTGATGACAAAGTGAACTGTCAATTCAAGTAATCAGGATGGAATGAAAGCTCGTTTCGTGATCACTTCACCTAAGCATTCACTTCGACATGTTTACAGAATCGACCAGCTGTTAATCCACATAAGCAAGATGGAATGACAGTTCACTTCACGCTTACTTCTCTTAAGTTTACACGGTGAGATGTTGCTAGAATTGACCGTTTGTTTGATTTATAATGAACGAACGATATAATAATAACGAACTACGCTTTGGAACGTGCAAATAGCTTCATCTTGTTGGACTGACCGACCTTGACAATTCAAAAGTGCCTGTAAATGGTTTATTTGAAATATACGATTTGATTTGATTTGATTGATTTAATGCATGGGCAATTAGGCAATGCATTGTATGCATTGTAACATCATAATAGCATTACTATCCTACATCATTGTTGTCACCTAGGCACAAGCTCCTTTTTTCCTGTGCCATCCTCGCTTGCTCGCTATTAGAGTCAGCGCGCACTAGCCACTTACTGTTGACCGATAGTTTGATCGTACAGGAAATCAGTATGGACCTACATTCAAGTGCACGCATTTAGCGATTAAAAAAGAGATCGGCGTGTGATAGCGATCAAACTATCGGTCAACGAAAAGTCGCTAGTGCGCGCTGGCTCTTAATGTCTAATTACACAGATGTGTTTTATTTCTCGTTTACGAAGACAACGTAATGTATTTAGGCTGGGTATGAGTCTAGATTATACTTTCATATTTATGTAAATATGGAAGTTTATTAGTCCTTGGCTAGATTTTTGCTGAGCTAGAAATAATTTGGTTTTATTATAATCTGCTGACTTATGAATCTTGATCAGCTTCTCTTTCTCCAGTAAAATGTTAGTGAAAATAATATTTTATTCAGTAACATACAATAATGCTGATAGGGCGTTACCTACAGTACAATCTGTAACCTTGAATGTATGAGTGAACTATCTAAAAGAAAATAGCTGTGGGAAAATTCAAATAGAGGTATAATACACAAGGACTTTCTTTTGAATACATTTTTTGGCTACACAGATATGGAAATTTAGTTCTTCTTAGTATGTCATACAATAAGTTTTCATATTTATTTAGTACTAGTTGACGTCACGCGGTTTCACCCGCGTAGGTCCCGTTCCCGTGGGAGTACGGGGATAATATATAGCCTATGTTACTCCCTGATAATGTAGCTATCCAATGCTAAAAGAATTTTTGAAATCGGTCCAGTAGTTTCGGAGCCTATTCAATTCAAACAAACAAACAAACAAATCTTTCCTCTTTATAATATTAGTGTAGATGTAGATAGTGTAGACTAGCTTCTGCCGGCGGCTTCGCACGCGTGGTCCCTAGGGAACATATTCTCGGGATAAAAAGTGTCCTATATCCTTTCTCAGGCTCTAGACTATCTTTGTACCAAATTTCATTTAAATCGGTTCAGTAGTTTGGCGTAAAAGTGCGACAGACAGACAGACAGAGTTACTTTCGCATTTATAATATTAGTAAGGATTAGTATGGATATTAGTAAGGAAGTACGGATTAGTAAGGACTAGCCGACCTGCGCAACTTCGTCTGCTCCGTTCCTATTGGTCTTAGTAGATAGCCTATAGCCTTCCTCGATAAATGAGCTATCTAACACTGAAATAATTTTTCAAATCAGACAAGTAGTTCTTGAAATTAGGGCGCTCAAGCCAACAAACAAACAAACTCTTCATCTTTATATGTTATTATAGACTGACTGACCTGCGTAACTTCGTCTGCGCCACATGTTTTATTAAGGTTCCGCTCCTATTGGTCGCAGCGTGATGTTATATAGCCTAGATATAGCCTTCCCTGATAAATGGGCCATCCAACACAAATAATTTTTCAATTCGAACCTGTAGTTCCTGAGATTAGTGCGTTCAACCAAACCAAGAAGCTCTTAGCTTTATAATATTAGTATAGAGTATAAATTAATTCCCTTCACACAGCTTAGATAAAATTCAAAAATACAGTGCTGAAAAATTCTTAAAATTCCACTCAGTATCTACAAAATTCTTCAAACACTTTGACCGTTCGAGGAATTTCCTAAACTTTCCTCGCTCTAACATTCTCAAGATTTTTTCAATCTATAACGTTCTTATAGAGGACAATTTTTACAGGTGTGTCTGATTTACGTCAAAGGCATTTCGGGTGTAAGTATTTTGAGAATTTATCCTTAAACGCCTTTGATCCCGCCTTCGAATTTCATTCCGTCATCAAGATATAGAGGTATCAAAGGTGACAATGGGTCCCGAAAACTTTTTGGGGCCCTTCTCAAATTTTCATTTGCTCGGATACTTTCGGGAAAGTTCGTGGCTCAAATTCCCTTAATTCGGGGAATTTGAACGCGGTTGTTGTTGTGTTTGTGTAACAAAACGTGTTCGTAACAAGTAAGAGGGTGTTTGTAGGATGGTACAGTATTGTTGCTTTATACAAACTATGATAGAAGTAATTTAGTAGTAAATAATGATAGTGATGTAGTTTAATCTGAAGAGTTTGTTTGGCTGCACGCGGTAATCTTAACTAATGGTTCGAATTGAAAAATTATTTTAGTGTTGGATAGTTTATTTTATTAAAAGGGGACTCTAGTCCCGAAAAATTTGAAAAATAGGTATTTTAAGAAACTATTGCTGTTGCGACGCACTGTGCCCTCCCTATCAAGTAAAGTGCGAAAGCGACCACTGCAGCTCAGGCTGAATTTACCTATAAAAACCTTGACTAAAAAACGTTTTGCATTCCGCTGTTTTCTTCTTCAAAACTGGACTGATCTAAAAAATATAACAAAATTTAGAGGAAGACTATATCTATGCTTCTGTTATTTTCTATTGTGGTAAAACTTATCAAATATGTCTGACAGTCGTCTGAACATGGCGGTAAAAACGGGCTGTTTTTTCGGATTTTTGGATTGTCATAATTCTTTAAGTAATTATGTTTTGGAAAAAAGAAAGTGATAGAGGCACTTAATTTTGATTTACATTTTTTGGAAAAAAAAACATTGCTCTAGCAGCATTATCCACGAAAAACACAACGGAATGCGTTTGTATGGAGAAAGGCCCCAGAGTTACCGACCCATGTCCCCTCTTAAAACATTACGTTACGATTAATAGGAGTGGCGCATTAATTAAAAATGTAATGCAGACAAAGTTGCGCGGGTCAGCTGTGTTTGTATAGTCGTAGTTTGTGTGTGATTGTCAAATCAAATCAAATCAAATCGTATATTTCAAATAAACCATTTACAGGCACTTTTGAATTGTCAAGGTCGGTCAGTCCAAAAAGATGAAGCTATTTGCACGTTCCAAAGCGTAGATCTCTATGGAGAAGAACGTGCAAGAAACTCCACGGACACTCTTTTATCTTTGCTTGCGTTGCTTTGCTTGCGTTGTCTTTGCAAAAGTTAGTATTAGTTTTTACTGGGAAATTTCTTTTCATTCGGCGTTGCGTTAGCCAGAAGGAAACCGTGACCATATACCACCTTGAAATATCATATTACATTATATTAATTTTAAGGATCGCTTAAGGCTGCTCTCTCGAAAAATGCTTAAAAACAGCGTGCAGATGAAGCAAATTTTCATCGGCACTTACAGAGAAATTACATCTGAAAAAATAGTTAGTAATCTACATGATATGATAAGTAATCGTCAGAATTTATGTATCGGTATCACATAATAAGAAAAAAAAACCACTAAGTCACCCCCAAATCGTTGATATGAAACCATTTTAATCCTTATTTTTTTTTAAATATCAAAAGAGTATAAAAATATATTTACTGCTTTGCAATACAAACGAAAATGATTTGGTTTTGTTACTTTATAAGAACATGTATTATTTTTTTTATAAAAAAAATAAAAATGCAGTTAGCGGGGTGGCGCGTAGAGGGGTAGTTAGCTCCGTTTATATGCACAAGGTCATTGGCATATACACAAGCCTTAATATTATTATAATGTAATTTAATAATATACAATGTAATATTGAGTAAACATCCCTTCTGATAAAATGGCATTCGACTACGGCTATCCTCTGAACATCCATGTATTAAACTAGCTTTTGCCCGCAATTTTGTGCATATCTCGTTCTTCCCGATCCCGTAGGAATTTCGGGAAATCCTACAAAAGCTTTCTACGATCAATAGTTTCAGCTGTGTATTGTCTGTCAGTCACTCAGTACGTAAGTTTATTATATAGATACGAATAACATACAAGAATATCATTTTAAAGGGATGCGGCACAGAGAGTAAAGTCCCGCAAACCCCATTGAAAAGGAGGATCCTCCGCCCAGTCGGTTGTTGTGCCTGGTGGGCTACTGCCCGATAGTTAGTATTCGGGCTGATGTATGTGTTCAAATCGCACGATAAACCTCACTTGCGCGATGCAGGATTTTAGTTCGCTGCTAGTTGGATAGATGGCGTCGCGGTTCTTTTTGTTCCGATGTAGATTTGCTTCGTTGGTTTTTCTCGTGGCGGCTTTGATGCCGCTACATCATTATCTTGTTTCATACTTTTCAGAGCACGAATTTTTCGTCTTCGGATTTCATTTTTTTTGTGAAAGTTCGATATTAGTTGACATTTTAACTTTGCCAATTTAGTTGATATTAGTTGCTGGTTAAAAATCTTTATTTTAATTAAGCCGCGAACCCACCGCAACGCACGGAGAGACTACGCACGCGTGTGAGACTTCGCCTTGCATGAAAATGTATGAGATTGTTTTCACTGCAACCCACGGACACGCTACGCATCATTGGCACACGTGTGGCCTTCTTGAATATGGCGCCCACGTAGCTTGACTATGTCAAAACCATATTCTTGCAAAAAACACGTGCGTAGCCTCTCCGTGTGCCGCGATACACGCTACATGCTATGACTATTTACAACTGTAGCGTAGCTCTACAGTTGTAGATAGTCATAGCATGTAGCGTGTACTGCTGTGGAAACGAAGACCTGCGCTGTCAAACAAATGAACCCACGCAGCTAAAATGCGCCGCGTGGCCGTGGATAGCGTGCACCGCGGTAGGTTCGCGCCTTTATGCAGATGTTAACAACTATTGAAGTAAAATAATTAATTATTTACGAGTTTCTAGTTATTTCTTTTATTAGGTGTATGAGCCACTCGTTGTAGTGCTCCAAGTAACCCCACACTTTCGCACTTTGAAGGTTTCAATGAATTCTACCGATGCTGCAATTAAGGTAGTACAAAAAATGTTAAGTTAAACCATCAACTGGAAAATTAGTTCTATTATTTTCAGTACATCTTGTGTATCACCCGTCTAAGGTCCTTAATAGGTCACTTAGGTCCCGAAACGATCATATCGAGGTAGCTATCAGGTATCTAACACATAACTGTGTATGTGGCTTCAGTTACATATTTACCACTAATGAGAAGTTGTAAAAAGTAACACGCTTCGTTACACTCATTTTGTTAGCTATATGAAACCTTGTCCGTACAAAATCAACAAACATTGTAATTCGACTAGCTGCGGCCCAAGGTTTTTCCCAGAAGAACTGAATATGTTTTCAGGATAAAACCATCTGCCGAGCCTGTTCCCAAATATATTGGGCTTCCAGTCCAACTGGATTCAGCTGAATACCAGTATTTTACGTGAAGCGGCTGGCTATCATACCTCCACAACCCATTAACTGGGTAACATGTACTCCTTGGCAAGAATGGTGTCAGACTTTCTGGCTTCTGTTTTTCCGTAACTACTGCCAAAGAATCTACAAATGGCAGCTGGGACAAACGGCTTAGCGTACTTTCCGAGACACGGAGGAGTCTCGGTATGCTAAGATGGTCACCCATCCACAGACCAACCTCGGCAAGCGTTGCTTAACCTTAACGTTCTATTAAGCCAAGAGCTCCTCTAGTTTTCAGGATAAAAATTGCTTGAATATCCAATGTCTGAGTTTTGCAACAAAAAAAAAAAAAAACTATTTCGTTGTCATCCAAGAGTCGGTGATTCATGGCTGAAATGATGAGGCTGACGATGATGAGAATATTTGGAAGCTTTAGTGATAGTAGGTAGAGGTGCTTGTGACTAAAGAATAACAGCCTCACGGGTCGAGCTACAAGGTCAATCAGCAACGCATACCGAGGTCGGTCTGTGGATGGGTTTCCTTCTTAACGTACTTTTAATTCCACTGTGCCTTAGAAAGCACGTTTAGCCGTCGGCCTCGGCTGTCATTTGTAGATCTTTGGCAGTCGTATGGGTTGTCAGAAGCCAGAATATCTGACTCCAGTCTTGCCTAGAAGTACTGTGTTATCCAGTTAATAGTTTGTGGAGGCCTGGTAGGCAGCTGCCTCACGTAAAATATTGGTATTAAGCTGAATCCGGTTTGGCTGGAAGCCGACCTCAATATAATTGGGAAAAGGCTAAGCAGATGAGTTATTCTATGTGCATAATAACATATGTATGGATTTGAACGAAATTTGAAAACCAGATAGACCATTTCTTCATTAGGATACTTATTCCTACATTAGGACACTCATTCCTACATTAGGACACTTATTCCTACATTAGGACACTTATTCCTACATTAGGACACTTATTCCTACATTAGGATGATCAAATGTACTTGTTGAGTGATGGCCGTTGCGCAAATGTGACGTATATTCTAGCAACTCGTCTATTTATTTACAAGCAAATATTTTGGTAGGGAGAAACATTCGCTCTTTTGATCTATAACGACCTTAGTACAAATCAGTTTGCGACCTTGCCTCGTGTCTGGCTTTGAGCTTCAACAGACTTGAAGGGTTCTGTTTGAATTTGAAACTAATAGACAGGCTTATTATGTAACACGGTTGTATTATAAATGTCAAGCAAAAATGTTTTGGCAAGACATTCATTTTGCGTACAGCTAAGGAGTGGAATTCCCTGCCAGCTAGAACCTGATAGCTACAATCTAGGAGTCCTTCAGTCAAGAGTGAATAGGTTACTTCTAGGCAAGTGCGCTCCATCTTCGACCAAATCATTTCTTACCATCAGCTCAGATAGTGGTCAAACGTGTGCCTATTAATAGTATAGGTAAAAAGCTTTTTACAAAAAAATATAACCGACTTCCAAACAAAACACTACTAAGAATAAAAAACTATTTATATTATAAAAGTTATTTTATTCTTTATAGTGTTTTGTTTGGAAGTCGGCTATATTTTTTTGTAAGAAGTTTTTTTATTTTTCATTTTTAAGTGGTGATACTTGGACGACGTCTTCGTTAACGCTGAAATTGAAATAAGCAAAAAGTCTCATAAAATAAAAAATA
Organism: Lacanobia wlatinum; assembly: GCA_947578705.1. Taxonomy (NCBI): domain Eukaryota; kingdom Metazoa; phylum Arthropoda; class Insecta; order Lepidoptera; family Noctuidae; genus Lacanobia; species Lacanobia wlatinum. The sequence continues at coordinate 17,181,760 of OX388046.1, read as the reverse complement.
CTGAACCAAACTAAATCAAATTTTTACGGGACCAAATGACAAGTATACTGCATCGAAATAAAAAGAATCACAGAAATCGGATCAGAAACATCGGAGTAATCGGTGAACATACAAAAAAAATTAAAAAAAACCACCGAATTGAGAACCTCCTCCTTTTTTGGAAGTCGGTTAAAAAAGGAAAGATCGCGTTTATCTTTTATTATTACAAGGGGGTTGTTGACACCAAATCTGTGTTAGAACTAAATTGAATTCTACCAACTGTATCAGACTGCTTGAAAAGTAACTGTTTTGTAGATTTTTTAGTCATTTGTGCCGTCGGGTTTTTTATTGAAAGCTTTAAATGTTTGTTAGTTTATTTAAGTTAAATCTTGGAACCGGAATTAGAACCTCTTATGTTCAAAAGTCGACACTTCTGATGACAATTATTTTTTATGTGTACTACGACGAACTGATTGTCCAGCTAAGGTTGGCTCCAGACGAAATAACTCCTCAACGGTCAATGGTATAGACACGAATTTTGATATACATGTAGGCTACTTAAAATAAGATACAATTACTAGATTTTCCATCCTGGATTGGCTTCAGATGTCGTAACCTCAACGACTAAAAACAGTACAGACACAATTTACGTCTTCTTTTAAGCGCGTTCAAATTTTTAGTTCAGCGCGCTTAATAGAAGAAGTAAATTGTGTGCTTAGTTTTTACTATTAATTTATTAAGAACGTGGTCGTTCGTGATTGTTTAAAAAAACTCATCTACTCGACAACGTAGGTAAATGAGACAAATAAAGCTGTTGAATTATCAAATTGAAAGGGCAATGATTTTGTTGTACGCAATCACGACGCGGATTTATCTGAATTTCCAATCAAAACTGCATGAGATTCCAAATTACAAGTATTATTTTGTGTACATGCTCCATATTTCATTTACATAACTTTCACGTTTTTAAAACATGGCCATTGTATTGAATATGTCAATAGAAAAGTAGTAAATGGGACTTCCTACTCTGAGTGGAGCGGTAGGGAGTGTCAGACTTACTGAATTACTGATTAAAACCGTTTGCGTTCCAGGGCCGCGGTGACTCTTTCGAACACATTCCGAAACCTCACCTCATAGGCCACATTTTCACTTTTGCTAACACTTTGAGGAATACCAGTAGTCATGTTAAACAACGTTATGCAATGTCAGTTAAGTAATAAATCTTTCAAAATATTTTCACCAACGAAACTTTATCAGTATGAAAAATATGTCTTACAAACCAATGATATTTCCGTTTGCAAACATCTTGTTCCAAACTCAAACAAAAATCGACAAACCCCGAATATAACACGAAACGAAACTTCGGAAACCTAAAGTGCATTTAGCAAAACTAAACGGACGGTAGCATCCCGAAGTGTTTCCGAATCTCCTTCAGCGCTAGATCAGAGATTCCCAACCTTTTGACTGACCCCAAGAGCAAAATTACTAAGACACATACCGAGGAATAATAATTGCATTGAAAATTGATATTTGCAGAACTGAATATATTAATAAATATTAACAAGTGCGAGTCGGATTCGCGTGGAAAGGGTTCCGAACGAATTTAATTTTTTTTACATGTTATTTTAACACTACAGACTTCTAATAGGTTTTCCTGTAATCTTTAGGCAAAGATCAATTGTCTCCATTTTTTCAAAATTTTAGGCATAGTAGTTTCGGAGATAAGGGGGGGAATGGTCATTTTTCGTCTAGTTGTTTGAATAACTTCTAAATCATTTATTTTTTAAATTATGATAAAAATATAATTAAAACCCTTTCATTTGATACGTCACACGATATTGTTCAAATACTTTTTTTTTAATTTTCTAGTTTGACCCCAGAAGTGACCCCCATACTAAAAAATTAATACTTTACGTAACTCGTCCGTGTTTAGGTCATAGAAGTCCATATGTGTACCAAATTTCAATAGAATCGGTTCTGTGGATCCGGAGAAAACTGGCTGTGACAGACGGACAGACAGACACCCGAGTGATCCTATAAGGGTTCCGTTTTTTTCGGAACCCTAAAAATTAATTCAAATGGACAAAAGAGTTGTTTAAAATTTTCTGTAAAATAGGTTTTGTTCTCATACTAATTTTAATGAGATGGTTATTGGTTGGTCTTGCATTTTTGGGGTCATAGTGAGTGTTTAGGGATGATATTGCTAATTATTATTTTTTAATTAATCTATATCGTCCTTCTGCTAGGAAAAGTCATAACCCTGTCTTCCTGGTGTGTTGCCTTCTCCAACCAATTAATCAAGAATGCCTCTAGAGTTGCCCACATTGAACATAAAAAAATAATTATATGTTTTGACCGCGAGCCCCAGTCTGAGAAACTCTGCACTGGAACATTCTAAGATGTTTCTTTACCTCGGAAACAATTACTTTTTGCTATCGCCTCTGGATCGTGTCAGATGTCTGTGAAGGGTTCGTTCGGAATTGAAGAACAACAGTGGATTAGGGTTAGTACTTGAGACTTAATTCGGTTACATGTGAGAGGGTTGGATCGCTTTGAGAAAGCGATTAGGATTCGTAATTTAAATGTTATTCAAAAATAGAATACGTGGCAATACTGCCAGTCACTTGACACGTTTCAGTATGACAGCTATGTGAAGATGTACTTTGACACTTAAGTCTAGATTGTTTTTGTACAGGTAAGTATAGATATTTATACTACCTATGTGCTATCCTCAAAGCGTAACAAATTTAATGTTGTTAGGTTTAAGATGTACATGAATTGTTATTTACTAGAGGAGCTCGAGGCTCGATAAAAACAGTCGCACAGGTCGATCTTCAAGGTAAAGCAACGCTTTTTAAGGGTTGGTCTGTGGATGGGTGACCATCTAAATATACCCAGTTTCCTCCGTGCCTCGGAAAGCACGTTAAGCTGTTGGTCCCGGCTGTCGTTTGTAGATCTTTGGCAGTCGTTACGGATGTCAGAAGCCAGTAAATCTAACTCTAGTCTTGCCATGAAGTACCGTGTTAGCCAGTTAATGGGTTGTGGAGGTCTGGTAGGCAACCGCTCCTGACCTCTCCCGTTCGGCCCTGGTTCAAGCCATGGTCCGGCGCGAGAAGACATGGGAAGCGGTCACCTCCTTCTGCGAAGCAGTAATGCTAGCGAAGGAGCAAGCCGAACGCGTGAGAGAGAGGGAAATCTCACGCCCCAGCCGCCGCAACAGAAGAAGACGTTCCGGGCGTCGGGAGTCGCAGGGCGATTCTTGGCCATCGTAGGCGCGGGCCTGCGGACGGCGAGCATTGGGTGGCTCGCCATCTGATCAGAACCAGGCCCGGGTCGACGGCGCGCTGTGTTTCACGCGCGCCTCAAACAGCCGCCAGCAGCAGAAAAGCAGGGCCCGCTAGGGCCAGTGCCTGCTGGGGCTGCGGACTTTGTTCGAAAGAGTCACCGCGGCCCTGGAACGCAAAAGGCACTAGGAGGAACACGGATGGGTTTTAGTCAGTAAGAGTCTGACACTCCCTCCTGCTTCACCCAGAGCGGGAGGAGTCATTTGATGATTTCCCATCCTTAAAAAAAAGGCAGCCGCTCCTCGTAAAATACAGATATTCAGCTGAACCCGGTTTGACTGGGAGCCGACTCCAATATAGTTGGGAAAAGGATAGGCAGATAATGATGAATTGTTATTTACTGTTGCATAAAATAAAATAAAAAAACCAAAGGGTATCCTGCGAAGTAAACTTGACCCAATCTCAACTCGAACTTCGTCAATCAAATTAAAAGTCATAGCTTGTTATTTATTTTGACATCATTGATTGAATCGCTTCATATACCTAGCCTCGCTCGGCGCAAGCGATTCTATTGGTTCTTAATAACCACATCCCTTGCTACGCATCCTCGCACATCTTTGGTGGAAACGCAGCCTTATCTTGAGAGCAGGAATATCTTAAGAGTTATTTCTCAAATATGCCTGGAAATTTGAGCATTATTTTGACAACCATCCTCGAGATAAATCGAAATTGCTGTACTGGCCAAATACATGCGAGCAGCGGCCGGCAGTTGTATGAAAATCCATATCTGAAATTATATAGTAAACTAATTTATCTGTTGTGTAATTTAAAAATGGAACGATATTTTACTTCCATTGATATATAAAAAACCCAAGATACACACTCAGCATCTTAAAAACGTCCGCAAAAAATAAGCGCAATATGTATAATCATGCGCAAGTTTCAAACAATCTCGCATCGCTCGCCCTAGTGCACTGCTTTGTAAAAACAACTTTAAGCGATCCGTGTGAGGCTGAATTTGCAAAAAAAAATGCGCATCACTCGCCATACTGAACTGCTTTGAAAAAACAACTTTAAGCGATCCGTGTAAGGTAGAATTTGCAAAAAAAAATTGTTTATAGTATAACTACACACACCTCACACATGACACTTGATACATGTCAGTTTTTGACGACAGTTTCGAGTGTTGCATTTGTTCGAGACTGTCCATCTTGGGTTTTTTAATATATCAATGTTTGCTCCGAAACATGGCAACCAAGGAGGTAACTTTTCAAAGGTTTTATTTAAATTTCGAACTAGCTTGCAAATAGAAAGATATTTATTAAACAAAAAAAAAACAAATGAACACTTTAACGCGGGAAAAATAATTGTTGTTAGTTGTTCGTCATTGATTTTGAAAAGTACTTAATTTTATTTTAATTTCCGCGAACTATTTGAGAAAAGTACTATACAATCCTTGGCCACAACTAGGCATTGATGGATTTACTTATGTGTGTCTCGGCTTTGCGTCGGCCCACATTTACACGTTCGTCCATCAGTACCTCTTTTGCTGACCGCTGCAGTAATGTACTATATCGTTCTCCTCTCTTAACTAAAGTAATGTGTCTAAACGTGTGGCGTCCTTAAAATACGACTATCAATTCTCGTCCAATTAGAAAATCGAATCCACACCTTTTGTTGGTGCCATATAAATGTGCAATAACGGTCATTGACCCACATACATTTATTGACTTCATTAATATCAAAAACATAAATCCTTACTAATCCCTACTTCCTTACTAATATTATAAATGCGAAAGTAACTCTTTCTGTCTGTCTGTCTGTCGCGCTTTCACACCAAAACTACTGAACCGATTTAAATGAAATTTGGTACAGAGATAGTCTAGAGCCTGAGAAAGGACATAGGCTACTTTTATCCCGGGACTATGTTCCCTAGGGACCACGCGGGCGAAGCCGCTGGCAGAAGCTAGTAAAGACATAACGCTGACCTGAATCGACTTCTATCGTAATCTTTTACGATCTCTAGTAATGATAAACGGATCGTAATGTATTGTTCGGGTATCTACGAAGGGATATTTGGGAAAGGTCATTGCACTTTATTGCAAATTTATCTGGCGCCTACCATAAGAAGCTTCACTTAAAAAATTATGACAATCTACATATTTCTTTCAAGAAAATTCAATGCATTATTCTTTTAAGCACTCCAAGAGAAGCAACGGTAAGAAAACATTTTCAAAACGCTTTTCGCTATGCTATTCTACGTCATATCCGTATACATTATAGTCTGAATGGAAGCTAAACTCACAGTATACACTTGAATATTTTAAAGAATTGTCTGCTTACCAGAGACTAAGAACGTACAGAAGCGAAAAGTCATAGGCATAGTAGATGGACTCCTCCCGCTGACCCGAGGTGGCCCGCAGATGCGGGCCGGCACCAGCCGGGGATTACGGAAGCCTTATAAGTTCTCGCGATCCCCGACGTAGGTGAGAGATGGAACACCGGGGTGGTTTTAGTCAGTAAGAGTCTGACAGACCCCTCCGCCCGCCCCAGGGTGGAGGACATCCATGAGGATTTCCCCCCGTTAAAAAAAAAAGGGCTGTTCGAACATTTGCTTAAATGCGTTCACCATAGACGAAAGACCGCACACAACCGCTCCCGAAGATCGTTGATCGCGTGGAAAGTTCGTATTCGGTCTAGGCCAGCAATTATGGCGAAACTCGTGAGGTCTATCTGCTCTTACCATATTATTATAAGACAATGCCCTCACCAATTTGACCACTCAGTAGGAAAAGAAAGTACGATTGTGTGTCTTATTTTTACATTTCTGGCTGGCACTTCATATTTAAATTTCCTCTCCATCTTCAGAATAGAATAGAATAGAATAGAATAGAATAGAATAGAATAGAATAGAATAGAATAGAATAGAATAGAATAGAATAGAATAGAATAGAATAGAATAGAATAGAATAGAATAGAATAGAATAGAATAGAATAGAATAGAATAGAATAGAATAGAATAGAATAGAATAGAATAGAATAGAATAGAATAGAATAGAATAGAATAGAATAGAATAGAATAGAATAGAATAGAATAGAATAGAATAGAATAGAATAGAATAGAATAGAATAGAATAGAATAGAATAGAATAGAATAGAATAGAATAGAATAGAATAGAATAGAATAGAATAGAATAGAATAGAATAGAATAGAATAGAATAGAATAGAATAGAATAGAATAGAATAGAACAGAATAGAACAGAATAGAACAGAATAGAACAGAATAGAACAGAATAGAACAGAATAGAACAGAATAGAACAGAATAGAACAGAATAGAACAGAATAGAACAGAATAGAACAGAATAGAACAGAATAGAATAGAATAGAATAGAATAGAATAGAATAGAATAGAATAGAATAGAATAGAATAGAATAGAATAGAATAGAATAGAATAGAATAGAATAGAATAGAATAGAATAGAATAGAATAGAATAGAATAGAATAGAATAGAATAGAATAGAATAGAATAGAATAGAATAGAATAGAATAGAATAGAATAGAATAGAATAGAATAGAATAGAATAGAATAGAATAGAATAGAATAGAATAGAATAGAATAGAATAGAATAGAATAGAATAATATTTATTTGCATAAAACATGGTATATAAGATGGTACAAGAATTACATAGTACTTAGCATTTACCGTTTGTTTAAAACATTGGTATTTAAAGTGCTTTGCAGGTAGGAAAATATGTGTTTTTAAAGCAGCCAGCGGGTTATCCGTTGATTTTCGCTGTAGTAGAAAAATATGTATAGGAGATAATTTCCCATAAGAAAACAGTAATGTTGTTTTCTCTTTTCTGATTGGGTACAATCTGAAAAATGTCCATTGGATTGCGATTGTTTTACAAAATCCCATTAACGTAACAATTTTAAATGGGCTATATTGTTGTCCGAAATTGATAAATAAATTAAATTAATTTTAGTAGTTACTGAGTTAGGAACGCTACTCAGAAAGTACTATAATAGGGTATTTTATGAAAAAAAAAAACGAATAAGTCCGTCAGACAGATTTGCAACAAAAATATTGGACACGTATATTTTCCTTTTTCACGTAAACAAAAAATGATGAAGATACAGTACGTTGAAAACTCGCGTGACGTCACTAAGATAGTACAATTTTTACTAGCGCCGTGATGTCACCAGCCCCTTCTCGCGAGTTTTGATGCATTTTATCTTTGGCAATATTCATTGATTTACAAAAATAAAAAATACGTGTCCATTATTTTTCAATACTCTAACTGACGGACTAAATAGATTTGCAATTTATTGATGGTGGAATCTAGCCTATTGTACTTTATAATAGTTAGCCAATGATATATGTAGGTACAGTAGTACCCAACTGATAAGGTGCGTCGTGAATCTTCGTTCGCACAGAAAAGAAAGTATGGCCCCGAAAATTAACGAAAGAAAGCAAACTTATAATCAACCTTAGATCACTACTATAAGGTTCATAATACACTGCAGCTGTTAGTTCTGTCTCACTCGCAAGTCACGTGCATGCCACGCAGCGCGCGCTTACATGGCGGCAGCTGCTGACCAATAGCGGTACAGGAAAAAAAAAGCGCGTTGCATAGAGCATGCCGATTGGTCAATAGCATTTCCCGCGCTTTGAAAATTCATCTTCTGCGCAGGTACATCGGTAAGCCATATCAGTTGGCTACTACTGTACTGGGATGTCGCATCTACGATGTTTTTCTTATTCCATGCACTTACCTAGAGCTGTTTCCTTCAGGTCTCTGGACTCGAATCTGTAAAGAACAAAGGAGGATTTTATTTTCTGTTTCAAGTGGGCGAGATAAAAACTTATTGTCCTGTAAACGTTCCACACACATTTGACCTGTTTGCCGGTTAAATAGATCTGAACCGTTCGCTTTATTGAGAACTAGGCATGCCCAAGGATGTATTAGTAGAGAATACCATAATACGAAATAAAAATTTTTAGGCAGTTGAAATTCGGCGTGCATTTACTGTTGCCACTAAATCAACAAATTTAAAAAATAAAATAAATTTTACTTAATATACTACAATCAAGAAACCTTATTTTTGTTAATGGTACGGAGTTCTATACAACGTGTTAAAGAACAAACGCAATACCTCTTCGGGGGTCATTGTACTCATTATTATAAACAACTTTTACTATGGGAACGACCCGAAATCGCGAAAAAAAGTCGACTGCCCCATACATTTATGTGCGCATAACCGAACAGCTGATTTTCTATTTGCGATTTCGGGAAAATAAAATCGGACCCCTTAAGAGGTATTGCGTTTATTCTGTTATAGACTGTATGTGTAAATTCAGCTTGCACTTGGCCAGTGTTTTTAAAGCTAAAATAAAAAAAAAACTTAAGTAAACATTTATTTAAGTACTAGCTGACCCGCGCAACTTCGTCTGCGTCATAATTTTCATTACTGCTCCGCTCCTGTTAGTCGTAGCGTGATGATATATAGCCTATAGCCTTCCTCGATAAATGGGCTATCTAACACTGAAAGAATTTTTCAAATCGGACCAGTAGTTCCAGAGATTAGCGCGTTCAAGCAAGCAAACAAACAAACAAACAAACAAACAAACTCTTCAGCTTTATATATTAGTAAAGAATAAATGGGCTATCTAACACTGAAAGAATTTTTCAAATCGGACCAGTAGTTCCAGAGATTAGCGCGTTCAAGCAAACAAACAAACAAACAAACTCTTCAGCTTTATATATTAGTATAGATTTTTTTCAACAAAATTTACTTTAAAATATCATCTCATCTCTACGTGAATTTTCGACACCGAAATATCTACAATGTTACAAGTTTAATTACGCAGGTCTCGACATGCTAAAAATAATCTCTGTTATTTATAGCATTAAAATTTGCGAGTCAACCACGACACCACGCTGTTTTGGCAACTGTTAGTTACTGATTCATGAATCGTATGTGGTAGTCTGTTAGTGCGAACCTAAGACCAGAGGAATAAATAATGGGTTGGGAAAGGCAGTGTAACGAAACCTAATGAAAAAATCTGAAAAAGGGTATTTAACTGAAAACATCTTATCCTATCAAGAACATAAGTGTGAAAATGGGCGCCAAGTTCTGCAGATAATCTTGAAATAAGATAAATTAAGGTTCAAGATTCGACTTGCCTAGTTTTTACACACATAGTCGGCCTTATAATGTTCCCACTGTTGGGACTTAGGCCTCCTCTATAGGAGAGGGAATGGGCCGTAATCCACCACGCGGGCCCAATGCGGGTTGGTGAATGTCACATGTCTTCGAATTTTTGGTTCTAGGACATGCCGGTTTCCTCACGATGTTTTCCTTCACCGTTTTGAGAGCAGTGGTGATGAAATAAATTACACAAAGTAATGTGCCTGGCTGGGTTTGAACCCGCGACCTACAACTCGTAAGTCGAAGCCATTACCACTCGGTTTTTACTTACATGTTATCTTATATTAGCTTTTTTATCATCTTTATGTTATACTTAAGCAAGTTATAGTTTTTATATCGAAAGGTCAACATATCTTACTCTTCTAAAAATTTGATCTGCTGGTTACACACGGCTGCTGCGTCGACAGTTCCTTTTTCTTTAAACTGTGGCTGGACACGCTACCGCGTGTCTAGATTATTCCGTCAGATAAATTCCAAACATATTGGACACGTGTTTTTAATTTTTACGTAAAAAATAATGAAGAGGACATATACGCATTGTAACGTCTTCATTTTAATGCCGTTTATATAGTACGCGTCCAATATTTTTTGGAAATCTATGTGACGGACATTTAGTTCAGTAAAATACGAACCTAAAATTTTTTTTCTGTTTTTCTCCCGTGATCAATCCCATCGATACTGTAATTTTTTCGGAATAATATGTACCCTTGAAATCATTAATAGTGTATCTACGTATTAGTGAAACAATTATTGTTGTCGGATCAGAATAGTCTACAAGTCTTTAAAAATAAACAGTACTTTAGTGCACGTCGTAATTAATTTTCTCTTTTAGCCACTTTGTGCCCATAAAAATTCCAATCTATACGAAACATACTAGTATTTAATATTATAAAGCTGAAGAGTTTGTTTGTTTGGTTGAACGCGCTAATCTCAGGAACTACTAGTTCGAATTGAAAAATTCTTTAAGTATTGGGAGACCCATTTATGGAGGAAGTTCAATTTTAGTTGTCTTATAATGACAGCCCACTTCATCTATCCAATAACTACTACACATTCATTAAAAAAAAGTGACATTTATGAACATTGGATTCATAAAAAAAAATATTATGCGTTATCATGACGCATGACGTAGTTTGAAACTTCCAGGAGCGAGCGCAGTCCTAGCCTTGTGTTCCAAGTACGGTGCGGAATGGAACGGCGACATTGTTTTGATACGTAAACAATAATAACGGTGTGATTCATTATTTTAATGCATTAAAAAATAATCACGCCTAGAGGTAGTTTATGTCAGGTACATTAAGTGGGCGGCCTTTGTAAGACGACTAAACTGACACCGTGTATAACATCACAATACGACCAATAAAAGTGGAGCATTAATTAAAAATGTGACACAGAAGTTACGCTGGTCAGCCAGTAATAACTTTCAAATATTACCCCCGCCAAAGAAACAAACACAATAAAGAACAATGTAACTTTTGGTAAAAAAATCTTCGCAATGCTCTTCATTTTAAAAGTCGAATAAAAATACACTACCAGCGAAATACAAAACACTACCCTCATGGCGCAAATATTTTTCTCTCTAATAGTGCTAAGTAAACTTTCGTGTAGTGTGAATGCGCTCAGTAAAGTAACATTTGCTCAGTGAAAATGCTATTTGTGCAGGTAGCCTAATAAATCTGGATTATGACCAGTGAGCGAGGTTTAGTCTGCAGCGTCCAATAAATTAGGGTTCAAGCTTTCTCTTGGATTCCAGATTAATAATGGTGGTTGTTTTGCTGATTCTCGGAATAAATATAGTTGTTTTAGGGTTCCGTACCCGAGGCAAAAACGGAATCTTTATAGGATCACTTTGTTGTCCGTCTGTCTCTCCTTCTGTCAAGACCATTTTTCTCAGGAACGCGTGGAGAAATCTTGCTGAAATTAATATCAAATTCTCAAACTACCCCTTGAAGCAGTGAAAACTCAAACTTCTAAGTCATCGCAATCTAAAGATAAGGCCGTTTAAGCGCCGCATGGTGTCGGCCGGTCCCGTATGGTGCCGTAAAAGAATAATACCATCCCATTACTTCCTGTGGGTGTCGTAAGAGGCGACTAAGGGACTCACTAGAGAATGGGCAGCAGCGTTCTCTGTAAAACGCAACACCATACATTGCGATCGCCAACCCGCCTGCCAAGCATGGCGATTATGGCAAACCCCGCCCCCCCCTTTGGGGGAGGCTTGTGTCCAGCAGTGGACGTGTTTCGGCTTTTATGATGATGATGATGATGAAGCTCCGTTTATGGCGCATGTTATGACGCTTGCAAAGGCATCAAAACCTACAGGGTATCTTCCGTTGACCTAGAGTTATGGAAATGGGCAAAAAGATAAATACTTCACAACAAGTACAGGAAACATTTAAAAAATTGGGAATTCGTAGTTTTATCTTAGATTACAAACTTACATTTTCGGTTGAAGAATTGACAGTGACGTACATTGATGTATGGGAGAACATTTTGTTCTAAAACAAAGTTAATCTTGTCGTTCAATCTTACCTGCTATATTTTGCTTTTAGAGTTCTTTCGTTTCCAACTTCCGTAGGTAATGTATCATCATCATCTACTTAGCCTTTTCCCAACTATATTGGGGTCGGCTTCCAGTCAAACTGGATTCAGCTGAATACCAGTATTTTAAGTAGAGCGGCTGCCTACCAGACCTCCAGAACCCATTATCTGAGTAACACGGTACTTCTTGGCAAGACTGGAGTCAGTTTACTGGCTTTTGACAAGCCGTAACGACTGCCAAAGATCAGCCGACAAATGACAGCCGGGATCAACGGCTTAGCGTGCTTTCCATGGCACGGAGGAAACTCGGTATGTTAAGATGGTCACTCATCACACCAACCTTTGCAAGCGTTACTTTACCACGAAGATCGACCCGTGCGGCTGGTATTATTTAGCCACGAGCTCCTCCGTAGGTAATGTAAACTCGAAAAAAATCAAGACTCGATCGGAACCCTTGGTCTCTGGAGTCTGACTCGCACTTGTCCGGTTTTTCTATAGGTATTGTTTAACAGATGGTCGATGAAACAGCGAGGATCTGGAGTTGAGTACCAGAAGACAGTGTTTGAAGGCCTTATTTTTTATAGGATGGGAAATCATCAAATGACTAAACCCATCCGTGACCTTCAAATGCCCTTTGAGTTCCAGGGCCGCGGTGACTCTTTCGAACTAATTCCGCAATTGAAGGCCTCGTAAAAGGCGGACCGATGACATGGTGAAGCCACGGCTGCTGGATGCGAGACTCAGAGGACCGGTCGATGTGATGCCTATGTCCAGCAGTTAACGTCTTTTGGCTGAGTGATGATTGTTAACTAGTGAGGAGCTCGTGGATAAGCCATGGAGGTGAATGTATTTTTTTTTGTTATTTTTTGCTCTTGACTCTAGTCTAGGTCAGAGGTGAAAGCGAAGACGCTGGCAGAAGCTAGTATATTATAATGCGAAAATTTGGACGATACATGGATGCATGGATGTTTGTCACTCTTTCACGTCAGAACGCCTGAAAAAATCTTCATGAAATTTGGCACAGAGGTAGATTATAGTCAGAGGTAGGAATAACACGTCATAGTCTATATGTTACCTTGAAGAACTTTCGTTCACTCTAACTTTGAAGAGATAAGGTTTGAATGTGTTCGGAGACACAGATGCAGGTGGAAATCAAACTCCTTTGCAGTGTGCATTATAAAAGACGTTTCGTAACGCTTAGTGCGAATTGGTGGAATAGCAACAAGGTAGGGATGGTAACTTGCAGCGCGTCTAGATTTCCGATGGTAGAAGGGGGATGGTGGGATGAGGTCGTAATCTTGGACACACTCACCGAAGTACAATCTGTAGTTTTGTTTGAAGTATCATAACCAAACCTTAAGTTTATTCATATACCAAATGGGTACATAACTATTCCATAACACCCCGGATTAGCCAGAAACAGGTAAAATCCATCAATTTATTTGATTAAAAATGTCGGAAATATCGTTAGTGTTGTGCATAGGTAACTTCCACGATTGATGTGCCGGCTTCAAACCGTATCCGACCGAAATTGTATTACAATATATTGGAAACCTATGAGTTTCATGGGATCATGATATCAAAAGGGTTTTTCGTTTCGTGGAAAGGCACACTAGATCAGTTGTATATTATTCGTTGAAAAAAAAACCGGACAATTGCGAATGTAACTCGTAAGAAAGATGAAATGGTAACCTGTTTTTTTTGAAGTCGTTAAAAAGAAAAGGTATTGATTGTAACAGAACTGATGTGCATACAAAATTATAATCCTAAACTAAAATTCATCAAACATCGTATGCAGGAAATCGAGTCTCGATTTTTTCCCGTAAACATTACCACCGTACAACAAGATAAGCAAGGTTGCAGGACAGACTTAACTTTATAGTGAAAAAATGTTCTTCCACACATCGATGTACAAAGTTGATAAGAGTATAAAATTAATGATTTTCGTTATTTTCCTGTACTAGTGTTGTGAGATATTTGCGTATAAGTCCGACTCTCAAATGCAGCCGGTTTTTCATTTAGTGACCACGTCGGTATCATCAGTGCCCATTGTCCGTTTACTAAACCACAAGAAAAAATAATAGATTGTTGTAGAGCAGAAAGTGACTTATAATTGCATCGAGTGTTAGTTTGGAGCCCGAGCTGTAGCGAGGGCTCTAAAACACGAGTGCAATCATAAATAATAATCATGTTATCTGCTTTACTTTCAACTACCGAATAAAGAACTGAGGTCACTACAGAAAACTATAAAAACACTACACGTTCTGGTTGCGATTCGATTCGTGCTAATTCATATCTTTTTGGCAATGGTCGTACATTCATTCTGCCATTGTTCCCGGGAGTAAAAATTGCGCTGACTGGCTGGTAGAAAACTAGTTGGTCATGCTTGTAGCCTGCGATTAGCCTGTTGTGTGGTCGAAATAGCGCTGATTGGCTGGCATAAATCTAGTTGGCCATGCATCCATTACTGCAATGTTTTAAAGCAAAAACAGAGCAGTAATGGATTTCCATACATACTTTACTTCACTGTTTTACTCTGAAGCAGTAAACTGTTACTTTTGTCTCACTATTTAGGATAGTTATGATGAAATTATTACGTATTTGGAAGAAAAATAAGTTGCATGTTTTCCTGAAGAATTATTTCTAGACGACGAGAGAACTTTTCCCAAATTTTAGGTTTGTCTTCCAGTCTAACCGGACTTCTAAATATTTTACATGGAGATACTGCCTATCTGACCTCTATAATCCAGTAACTGGTCATCAAGATACTCCTTGGCAAGACTAGTCTCAGCTTAAGAATAATAACGAATGTCAAAGATTTAAAAATAATTATAATGCGTATAGCGACGGAGTGGAGCTCTCTGCCAGCGTCTGTGTTTTTGAACGCTTACAATCCTAATTTCTTCAAAGTTAGAGTGAACAGTCTCCTTCTGGGTAAGCTCGCTTCATCGTAGACTTTTTCTCTGTCATCTCTGACCTAGGCTAGCCTTTTTGCTCTTGACTCTAGAGACAAGAGCAAACCCATAACAAATAAACAAAAGATCTACAAATTATAGCCGAGATCAGCAACCTAACGTGCTTTACGAGGCATGGAGGAACCTCAACATGTTAAAACTGGCTTCTGCCCGCGACTTCATCTGCTTGAATTTTGGAACTAGGGAAGTGTGAATAATTTAAAAAAATTATAACCCATTTTCATGAAGAGGGAAATGAGGTCAGTGGCCTCAAAACCTACTTAAAAAGAAATGAAGAGTAAATGTATAGTTGTTAGTCCCGGTAATTTTACTCCTTCATGATTCTGACCTCCTTGTAGTTTGTAATCTCTATCTACTGCTCATAATTCTAGCCCCAAACATACTTATTCGTGATTCTATTAGATATGTCTGTTTCTTGAGATAAAATGTGAGAATAGCTGTAATTTTAAAAACAGACATTCCTGTCTAGAAAAGAAAATCTTTTACTATATTACTTTACGTTAGGGAAAAATAATGTTTCTGGATGTTCTATACACAAAGTGAAAATGACGATTTTATCATCATTTGCCGGTGTAATTAGCCACTATTAATTTCCTGTGAAATAAATCCTTTGTTGCGTTCAGGTATGTTCCCAAATGTTGTGCTTTGGACACTTTTTGTCTTTCATTTCATAACATTTTTATTAATAATTTCAATGTTGGTACGAATATAATATAACTACGATTATATACTGTCCAAAGTCATAAAAATATACACTCGCACGTTGGAAATAATTTTATATCACTAATTTTAACAAATAGAAACTTTAAGCTGCTGATCTATGCAAAAAAATGTAAAAAAAAATTAATTACGAAAATCTGACAGCTGTGATCTACAAAAAAAAGTGACGTAGGTATTACCACGACAAGGCCCACGGACCATCTGGATTGATTTGAATAGACAGTGATGTAAATACTTTTAAAAGGCACAAGAAGAGATGGCGATAGAATGAGCGCCGCTCGGAATAAATAACGTAAGTGCCAAAAGTAAATTTCGGATTTTATAACATAAAAGTATTATGAAATCAAAACTTGTTATGAATTTAGCTAGATAAAGTTATTTTCTATGTTTAAAAGCAGTTTTCATAACATCAATCCAATGCATTACGTCATGAAAATAGCAAAAAGACAGACCGAACTTTGTAATTTTTTTCTATCGAGAAAATTTATTCGCATCGTATATTCCTTTAGAATTTAGGTAGATCATATAGTCAAGAAACATAAACCAAAATATCAAATCATTATTACAGGTACTTTACGAGAAAAAACAATTCTCAAAACGGCCTTATTATTCGCTTATCGCTACTATCCACGGTAACTACTATCCACGTGGCGATCTCAGCATGCTTTGCTTAACCTTTAAGAGTGGCCCGTGTGATTATTATTATTTAGCCATAAACCTGGAATCCGATGTATACGTAATGTGACCAACCGACAGAAATAAAAGCGCATCAATGAGAGAGCGGTCCTCGAGAAAGTCGACAACCCACCGAACATCTCTCCAAGTTCCTCATCTGCGCAACCACGACCACTCTGATAAGAGTGTCCGACTAAGAAGAAGAAGAAACTTGGAATTGAATATTTACGGACTTCAAATACCATACTTTTGTCTCTGCTATTTTACAGTAAATATTCTTTAACAGAAGCTGAGATACGTGACAAACACTGAAATGCGATGTAAAATATAGATATTAAAATTGGAAACAAACAGAAACACTGTCTTTTGCGATCGCACTGAACACAATTTATGTGCCTTCTTTAAAAGTATGAACCTCAGTGGCTGCGTGTTACACCGAAACGTAGCATTTTCAAAAAAATACAAACAACTGTCGAATGGAATACAAAGTGACATAGCTTTAATTGTAAAACTAAGAGCCCCACTGCAAAAAAAAACAAATCAATAGTATTATTAATTGCGTCTTTTACTTTTTCGAGTAGAAGATTTTTAAACAAATAGAATAATTTATTCCACTCAGACTCAGTGGCTTTTATTTTTACTAGAGAGAATAAACATTGCCATACAACGTGGCAATGTCGCCAGTCTTTTGGGCTCACTTCCAGTCGACAGCGACGCGGTTGAATTTTTTGATGCCATATTATAGTTAAGAGTTTTATTTTCTATTCTAAGTGTTTACAGTTTGTTATTTGAAGACTCAGACACAATAGTAACAAATCCATTTTAAAAAGAATAATTAATAATATCATATAACAAAGGTTCAGTAAAAATGTGCTGAGCGTGGCCATATCGAAAGGGTTACCATCTCTGCGTCATACACCCAGCGTTGGTGTTCAGCCAAATGAAGCAATGAATCTGGAATTCCTTTCGATTGTGAAAATATGACTTTGAAAGAGCACGGACCAAGGTGCATGGTTAATATCCCATCCAGACGCACAAAACGTTTTGGGAATATTTTCATTGTACGTATCCTCCTTTCGAGAAACCTACAACCTTCTCTTAAGAGGAAATGCTGGCGGAGAGACTTTGTATGTAAAAAATCATAATTCGAGGTTTGGCTTTCGACTGTTTTCTCCTCCAATATTGGACCGATGTAAAATATTTACAAACTGAATAAGAAGAATGTATACTGTATCTTTATGTTTTCTTTTTTTGATTAATAATTGGCAAATTTGTACACTAGGGCTCTATTGTCAGCGATTTATCGGACAATTTTGAGCATTTTGTGAGAATTCTAGTGCTTGTAGGGGTAATAAATCATCGAAAAGGTATGTATCCTTCTTATTCAGTTTGCGAAATATCTCTTAAATCGTTCCAATATTGGAGGAGAAAACATTCGAGAGCCGAACCTCGAATTATGACTTTTTACATACAGTCTCGCCGCCAGCATTTTGGTCTTAAGTCAAGACTTAATATATTAATTCCGAGCAAGCGTGCTCCATCGTCGAATGAAAAAAGGATATGCGATTTTAGAAGTTACATAATCGGGGTGCAGGTTACTACACTACGGCGTAATAGCAGTTGCACCGATCTTATAACTTGGCTCGAGCTGAAGCGAAACGTAAACATATCGGGACTGTAAACATGTCCCACCGTGTCGGTTGGCTTTCGATTCCATCGAATATTCGTTTTAAATCGATCCCTGTAATCGGTTTACAGATACGTTAGCGAGTTATCGGGCATCGGTGAATGTGGGTTAGATCGGTTGAATTCAATGTAAATCGAATGTTTTCATCACCATGATTGACGAATGATTCAAAGTACTCAATCAATCAATCAATCAAATCGTATATTTCAAATAAACCATTTACAGGCACTTTTGAATTGTCAAAGTCGGTCAGTCAAAAACATGAAGCTATTTGCACGTTCCAAAGCGTAGATCTCTATGGAGAAGAACGTGCTCTCTGGATTGTCATCATCATCATATCAGCTGAAAGACGTCCACTGCTGAACATATACCTACCTCCAGTATCGCCACAATAACCAGTGCTGTGCATCCTAGATTGTTGTACGTTGTGTGAATTCCCTGCAGGAGTCTGCGTTTCCTGATAGCTATGAACTGGAGGCAAAGACGGGGAATCTTTACCTACAGGCTAGTATTATTCTTCCTAAAATGTACACCCATGTTCCGCGTCCATTTTTCAGTCAAAGAAGTTCATTTTATAGGTATTACAACTAAATCGGTGCAGTAGATTTGTTGCAAATTGGCTGTGATAGACGGACAGCCATACATACGACTGATCCCATAAGGGTTACGTTTTTGCGTACGGTTGTTTGGATCCCTAAAAAGGCCACTACAAAAAGCGTTCTTTTCTACACGTGCGAAGCCGACGCGGTTCTAAATAAAAATGAACTACTCCTCGTATTGGTACAACATTATCAGTGACATAGCAATTGAACCCCTTTTTCCGACAAGAGGAGCCATTTACAATTAATAATAAAAATAAAAAAAATTACCAGTATTAGTTTACCGGCTTTTATATCTTCGGTTCATGGCACTGATAAATTAATCAGGAATATCCTAGCTTCCACACTGATTGATTTTGATGTGCCGTGCTTCACCGAGGCTGTGAATGCCTGGAAACTCGCTTGCCCGAATGTAAATCTACCCGACAATCCATCATACCAGAGACAGTGGGATGAGCCGGTCTGCAGAGAAGTTCAGAGGAACCTTATAGCCACTTCTACTTCTACTGCGGAGCGTGCGCGCCTGCTGGCTGTGTGTGAGTGGGAGTCGGGCCTCTGGCTTCACGCACTACCGTCGTCGAACTTAGGCACCTTGTTCGACGATACAACTTTCCGCCTCGCTGCTTCCCTTCGCTTAGGCGCATCGTGTTGTTCTCCTCATCGTTGTCACTGTGGCGAAGCTGTCAACAGCCTCGGGCACCACGGTCTCTCATGCAGTCGAAGTGCGGGTCGCTTTGCACGGCACGCAAACATCAACGACATTATCCGACGCGCTCTTGTCGCCGTCGGCGTTCCAGCCGTACTAGAACCCAATGGCCTGGCACGCGACGACGGCAAGCGACCGGACGGTATGTCTTTGTTTCCATGGAAGATGGGTAGGCCTTTAGTGTGGGACGCTACTTGTGTCGATACTCTTGCGCCATCCCATCTTCCTAGCTCGTCGTGCCGTGCAGGTACTGCCGCTGCGGTTGCTGAGAACCTCAAGCGGCGGAAATATAATAACCTTGTTGGCAATTATATTTTTGAGCCGTTTGGGGTTAAAACTCTTGGACCGTGGGGTCCGAGTGCTCATGCCTTATTTAAAGATCTTTCCCAACGCTTAGTTGACACTTCGCGTGACCCAAGGGCTGGCTTTTACCTCAGACAGAGGATAAGCATTGCCATACAACGTGGCAATGCCGCCAGTCTTTTGGGCTCACTTCCGGTGGACAGCGATGTGGACGAATTTTTTGACGCCTTATCTTAGTTAGGATATTTTATTTTAAGTGTATATATTTAGTACTTTAATGCTGTACCTAGATTATAAAATAAATAATTATTTGTTAATGAAATGATAAATATATTAATAATATGGATGAACGTTTTGGAAAACGAGTACAGTGTGTAACTTGGAAGCATTTTCAGTCATACATTTTCATTTCAGAATAATCGTCGCAATCTTTGAGGCTCTGGAAAAAGTGGCATTCTATTAGCAATTGTTGAAATCTCAAAATATATAAATATAACTATCTATTGCCCGCGACTGTATACGGACTCTGGGTGAAGCAGAAGGGAGTGTCAGACTCTTACTGACTAAAACCCATCCGTGTTCTAATGCTCTTTGCGTTCCAAGGCCGCGGTGACTCGTTCGAACTAATTCCGCAACCTGGCAATTCCGCAACTTGGCAATTCCACAGCTTGGCAATTCCTCAACCATTTCAATTTCGCAACCTTGGCAATTCTGCAACCTGGCAATTCCGCAACCTGGCAATTCCGCAACCTTGGCAATTCCTGCTGTCAAATCCGACTTTGAGATTGTCACGAATATAAGGGATTGATCACGTGACTTTTCGACAGCGTTTGTCAATCCCATTGAAATATGTTAAAACCCAAGATGCACAGTCTCGAACAAATGCAACAATCGAAACTGTCGTCAAAAACTGTCATGTATCAAGGGTCATGTGTGAGTTGTGTGTAGTTATATTATAAACAATTTTTTTTTGCAAATTCAACCCTACACGGATCGCTTAAAGTTGTTTTTACAAAACAGTGCAGTATGACGAGCGATGCGAGACTGTTTTAAACTTGCACACAATTATACATATTGCGCTTGTTTTTTGCGGACATTTTTGAGATGCTGAGTGTGTATCTTGGGTTTTTTATATATCAATGGTCAATCCCATTCATTTTTGACTTTTTAACAATCGTCTTTGCCTCGCTAACACTGACTGAATGTTACCTGGTTAGAGCCTCTGAAAAAGCAAGCGCCCACTACAACAAATTGGGATGCACTGTGGCCACCCAATCGCGTTCTCCACCTTGTCCGCTCCCACCTTTGCCATTACGCTTTTACTCTGGATGAACATTCAATATAAGTATACAAACAGCGAGGTATATTCTGGTAACGCTACTTTACGCGTAAAACTAAGAAGTGGAGTTCCCTGCCGGATTCTGAGTTTCCTGATAGCTACAACGTGGTTCTTTAAGTCACGAGTGAGTTCCTGCTAAAATAGCGTACTCCACCATCTCTTTAATTATCGCTTACCATCAGAGAGCCTATTTTACTAATTTCTAGGGTTCTGAAAAAAAAGGAACCCTTATAGGATCACTCTGGTGTCTGTCTGTCTGTCAGTCTGTCTGTCTGTCTGTCTGTCTGTCTGTCTGTCCGTCTGTCACAGCCAGTTTTCTCCGGATCCACTGGACCGATTCTGTTGAAATTTGGTACACATATGGACTTTTATGACCCAAATATGGACGCGTTACGTAAATGATTAAATTTTTAGTATGGGGGGTCACTTTTGGGGGTCAAACCAGAAATTTAAAAAAAAAAGTTTAATGAATAAAATCGTGTGACATATCAAATGAAAGGGCTTACTGTTTAATTATATTTTTTTCATAATTTTAAAATAAACGGTTTTGAAGTTATTCAAGAAATTAGACGAAAAATGACCATTCCCCCCTTATATCCGAAACTACTGAGCCTAAAATCTTTACCTAAAGATTACATGAAAACCCGCACTTGGCCAGTTTTTTTAGAGCTAGGAACCTCTACATGCAAAAACGGAACCCTTTTAGGATCACTCGGTTGTCTGTCTGTCCGTCTATCACATTCACTTCTCTCCAAATTTACTAGAACGATTCAGTTGAAATTTGGTACAATTATAGACTTCCTTAACGCAAACACGAACGTATAACGAAAATAAATACATTTTGAAAATGGGGTAAGTTTTTGGGGGGCAAATTAGAAAATTAAAAAAAGGTGTTTCTAACTGTACCTTGTGACATGAAATCTAAGTATTGTGAGGGTTTTGAATATTTTTTTTTTCATCGTTTTAAAATATATGTTTTGAAGTTATTCTAGAAATTAGATGTACATGAACATTCCCCCTTTCCCTCCGAAATTACTGAGACTAAACATTTAAAAAAAAACTGGCCAATTGCGAGTCGGACTCGCGTGCAAAGGGTTCCGAACGAATTTATTTTTTTTAACATGTTATTTTAACACTAGACTTCTTATAGGTTTTCCTGTAATCTATAGATCTGTTATCTCCATTTTTTTCAATATTTTATGCTGAGTAGTTTCGGAGATAAGGGATAATGGTGAATTTTGTCTAATTTCTTAAATAACTTCAAAACCATTGATTTTAAAATTATGAAAAAAAAAATTAAAACTCTTACAGTAAGCCCTTTCATTTGATATGTCACACGATATTGTGCAAAAAACTATTTTTTTAATTTTCTATTTTGACCCCCAAAGTGACCCTCATACTACAAATTTAATGATTTACGTAACGCGTCCGTGTTTGGGTCACAGAAGTCCATATGTGCACCAAATTTCAACGGAATCGGTCCAGTGGATCCGGAGATAACTGGCTGTGACAGACGGACAGACAGACAGACACCCGAGTGAACCTATAAGGGTTCCGTTTTTTGTTCGGAACTCTAAAAAATAGATCACAGGAAAACTTATAAGAAGTCTATGGTTGGAAAGTAACATAGTAAGATTTAAGTAACGTTCGCATTCGCATCTGAGTCATGGCATTATTTTACTAGGCCCGTTTAACACTACCTGAGTGTCAATTCTACTAACAATTTTTTAACCAACGTTCTGTTATAAACGGACTTTGTAATGCATCAAATGCTGACTATGATAAAAACCCCGCCGCTCCCATATTGATACCAATATTATAAAAGGGAATTTCCATGTGCTCAGACAGACAGTCATAGCCATTTCGCAGTACATATTGTACATTCCGTGTCGAGAGTTCAGTTGTTGTGTAACCAGTGTGTCCTAGTGTAACCTCATTTAATTAAATATTCTTTTAGCAGTAACAAAGTGTTTTTTTAAAAAAGGACCCACGGAGCGCCATCCTAACAGTTCGCAATCTGTCAATTTCCATACATTTTTGACAGATTGCGAACGTTGGTTAAAAATTAGTTAGTAGAATTGACACTCAGGTAGTGTTAAACGGGCCTAGTAAAAAATAATGCCATGTGGATTTATTTAACGTCATTGGTAGTTTGTATGTGGTGGGCGGTATAGATTTCGCCACCAAGATAATCTAGTCATGAGAAAGTCTGTCAGTATTTTTGTTGGTTACGTTTGCATGCTCAAACCTAAGCTTTGATGAATTTTGGTACAGATATGGGAAGGACATACTTTTTGTCCCTAGGGTATGTTCCCCTGGTGATAAGTTCCGGCTTCCAAAAAACAAAGTTTAAATAAAGTAATAATTGACTTTTTAAAGTCAAATTATGTTTTTATGTACAAAATTCGTATGGCCTATATATTGTATCACTTCGGCACTCAAGATAAATCTGACGACATATGGAGCTGTTTAGGATACAGTGTTTAAAAAAAATCATGCATACTCTTGAAAAAAATTAGTCTCCTTCTGGGGCCAGTTGGGTGACAAAATAAGATTGTAACAAAAAAAAAATCACGAAGCAGTTTTTATTAAATATTTTTTCAGTACCATCACAATCATAATATTTTTTTTAAGTCTTAAGACTGTCTTCATAGAGATCAATGGGACTTAAAAATAATTTGAAATTCCATCGATAGTCAATATACGGATGTCCGATCGAGGTTGCTTTGGTAATAATGGGCCTACAAGTTTTAGGGTGCCTGTCCATTACAGACATGATTGGTTAATATTGGTTAATAAATGGACAGGCACCCTTAGGCTGCATGTCCAAGATTGGTTAATAAATGTCCATTTGCGCGGAGCGACGCAGCGGATCGGAGAAATGGAGAAATATTAACCAATTATGTCAGTCAAAATGTCAGTGACTCACGCAATATCATTTTCAATACTTATCATTACTACAAATTCTAATGGTACCCATTCCTTATGTAGTTTTCTTTTTATTTGGAATTAATTGTAAAATTTTGGATAAATATCGAAAAAATCTTAAAATTAAAATATCTCTGCTATCTTGTTCAATTTGTTGCATTTTGGTCCCCCTATCAGCACCTGACGGATATATGTCGAATTACAAGTAACCCTGTATACAAGAAATAACCATAGCTGGAGACTTACATTTTTCTTAAGGCCACCACAGGCAAGGTTAAGCAGACGAAAACCTCATAAGTTGACCTGCGAGAGTCCACTCATAAAAAAATAGTACAAGAAAAGGTTAACTTTTTAAACAAATATAAGGTCCCATTAAAAAAGGATGGACAAACTTTTAGAAATCATTCTGACCACCAAAATAAGGACAATGGTGAAAAAAAAATGTTAGTTACCAAGACAAGACAAGACAAGACTAGACAAGACATTTATTTGTAGAAACATGAGTACACATAAAAGGAATGCAGGTTGTTCATAAACAAAAAAGATCAGTCATGTTCGGCCTTTCGGTATACAAAATATAGGTTAAAAGTCATTCAATTAAAAAATTAAAAAACACGCCTGCCATGTCCAAAACTGAACTAAAAAATTAAAAACAAGCATTGGCCCAAACGTTTAAAACTGAAAAACAACTTTTTTATTGCAGTCAGGGGACAGTAGGTACTCTGTAACATTTCTTCAATGGTCCCCCCACTGCAATAAAAAAGTTGTTTTTCAGTTTTAAATTTTTGAGCCAATGAAATCGGTTAAGGCGTTTAGGAGTTACGATGGAATAAATAAACTCACAAACATACATACATAAACCCTGAAAACATAACACACCTTTTTTAGACAGTCGTGTTAAAATTAAAATTATTATTAAATTGTCAAACACACTATTAATTGAATTTAAATAATAAACTTGTATTAAATTCAGACAACTTAAAGTCTAATTATAAATAATCAAATTATCAAAATTATAGAATGTCGCAAAATAAGAAGTCATTCAAAAAATTTTAAAATTATTATTACATTGTCAGACAAACTATAAATTGAATTTAAATAATAAATTTGTATGGAATTACTCTATAGTTTAATTATAAATAATCAATTATAAAATGTCACAAAATATTTGTTGAATAATAAAATATTACAGTTTGTCATTCAAAAAATCTGCACCAAATGCATAAACACATTCATGACTTAGTTGTCTCATAATTTTGATACTACAAATGTGCAAGCGCACGTGACCACGTCAAGTACCTACTCATAATGGATGTGTTTATTTTAATATGCAATTTATAACAATTATTTTTGCAATTTATTACTTTATTATTTATTGCAATTTATTACTTTTGGTCAAAATAAAATCACTTTACAAAATCTGTGTTTTCTTTTTGCTTGGATTTCTTTGGTTAGACGTGGGTACTGAATGCTGTGTTAAAATGTCCACCTATTTAATTGGGCCCTTATTATTATTTATTCATTCGTTTTGACTACAAAGGTCCAATTGTTAGTAAAATAAAAAACACGAGGAAAAAAACTTAATCTACGGGTTAGTAACTTAACTAGAAACACACAAAACACACAAACAAAACGGATACATTTATGAGCGACAAGGTTGCCCTTGTCGCACCAATACATTTATAAAATGCCTCAGCATTGGGGCATCTTGCTGTCCAGCTAGGGCTTTCAGAATGCTGTTGGAACTGCCACGCACTTTGTAAGCAAAGAAGCGGTTGTTTTTTGTGAATTGCGTAAAAGTCATCGATTCGCGCTTCCGCAAACATACACACACACATACATACATATTTCATCTAGCCAATGACTACTACACATTCATAAAAAAGAAATGATATTTTAGAACATATGAATTATTAAAAATAATATAAATTGATCAACATGACGCATGACGTACTTTGAAACATCCAAGAGCAAGCGCAGTGTTCCAAGGATGGCGCGAAATGGAATGGCGACTTTGTTTTGATACGTAAACATTATAAACAGGGTGTTTCATAATTCTTATGCATATCTTTTTTTATTGTACCTATTATCTTAATGAATTATTTTAAAATATAATCAGGCCTAGAGGTGGTTTATGTTGGGTATATTAAGTGGGCCGCCTTTGTAAGACAACTTAAATGGCACCATGTATAATTTTCTGACACTGATGTTCTAAATAAGAACATTTTTTTTTATTACAAATGTTGACATCACAGTAAATATTATTGTTATTACCATTTTACAACAGCCAATTTTTCGTATATCGAAAAATAGGAATTTTATTGTAGCCTAATAAAAAACCAAGATTGGCTACTAAAACTACACTGCAATAACCAAATTTAATTCCTTTTAAAGGATATTTGCGCTAGTAGTTTTACAAAAGTTAAATCATCTTTTTATTCGACGTAAATTTGAATATGGTGCTTGATGTAACACAGTGAAACTGGTTCATAAACCAGTTTTATTGAGACGACAAACATCTACTTTGAATGGATCCTCCATTCAAAGTAGATGTTTGTTTGTTTTAATTACTAAGACTACAAAGGTGCAAAGAACATAATTATAAAATATTTTGCTTATGGATATCACACACAATTTTTGCAACAAGCACCTACAATTTAAAGAAAAAATAAAATTGCCTTCGACATTCCTGATGATGTAATTTATATGTTGTAGTCATTTGTTGAATACAGTATGCATTTTCCTTACGAAGCCATTAAATTAACTACAAAAAACTCACAATATTATTGACAAGGTTTAGTTTTTTAACCGACTTCCAAAAAAGGAGGAGGTTCTCAATTCAGTGGGTATTTTTTTTCTTTTTTTATGTATATACACACTACAAAGTATAAAATAGCCTTAATTTCGGAAGTCGGTGATAAAAAACAAAGAAACAAAACCAAAAACACCGACTTCCGAAATTAAGGTTATTTTATATTTTGTAGTGTTTTGTTTGGAAGTCGGTTATATTTTCTTTTGTAAAAAGTTTTTCTTAAGTAAAAATTATGTTTAAATCTGGACTCTGTACATTTTTATTCATATTTTTTAACTATGATGTTCAATATTAGGAAGGTGTTCTATAGAAACCACCAAAAACAATTAAATTTGTGATCTTTTCAATGATAAAGAATGCGAGCGGTCTGTTTGCTTGGAACTGTATGACTTTTTTGTTGCTAACATCTGCAGTGGGTATTGTAGCTGCTTTTGTTCCCTCTTCGGTAACTTCAATCTCAGCGATTTGTAATGCTCTAGAAACAAACACAGAAAACCTTGCCATATGCGGTAACCGAGCCCGTGATTCATCAAATAGATCTCTAACACCCATACGGTCTTTCAACACAGGCTGGAGTTCAATATTCGATTTGATTTTGAATCTAGGAATGAAACAGTCGACTACATAGTCTGAATCTTCTTTAGCTACTCTTAATTCTTCATACAATGTATCAAGGTTGACTGTTACAAAGTTCGAGAACATTTTTTCTAAGGAAACTTCTGGGTTTGGTAGCATAATGAGCATAGACATCCTGTTCTCGTTACCGTATGGCAGTTCGATAACTTTGGCTTGCAATTCACGAATGTCGGAGAACGGATAAGTATGTCTGTTGTACATCATATTAACGTCTCCAATCTTCTGTCCGATTGAGTCATAGAAAGGCATTTTGGCTGTTGAAGATGCGCTGAACGGTACAGTCCACTGTCCCTTGAAGTACAGAGCACTTGTCATAACCATCTGTGGTACCTGTAAATCACTTGGGTTAACCAATTTAGTGATTTTTCCACGAGTAAAGTTTGCGATGTACTTGTTAAGAAGATTCGCAGATTTCACGCTTTTTTTGAAGTCTACAATTATCATTTGTGTCCGGTAGTTGTCTATGGCGATGTCCTGGAATTCTTGGAGCGGTAAGCGGTTTTTATCGACTAAAATAGCGTTGAATATTGATAGATTTACCTCGTTTGTGCTGATTTGTTGCCTTGTGATGTTTTTGAAAGCAGTTCGTGTTGCAACCCGCTTTCTTCTTAAAAGCCGGAGCAGTGTATTAATCTCGTTTAATGTATTGTCGACTGCGCCTTCAGCGATCACAGCTAGAATGTTACATACACTGATAGGCGACATGATAAAATTCTGCTCATCTTGCAATAATTGCGACGTATGGAACAAAATTTCGATAGAAAAGTTTCCTATCTTCCTTGCCAATAAATTTTGGTATTCCTTTGCCTCCTCTATGGCATCCTGCCCGTTTTGTCCGCAACACAATGCCACACACAACACTAATATCACTATTTTCTGCATTGTTTGTTTAGTTACTCTCTTTTGGGGTTAATAAAAAAGTATAGGAACAAACAACCTGCTTCGCTTGAATTTTATGAACACAATTTTAACACTGAAATCCACTGGATGCGAGACACAGAAGACCGACCGATGTGGTCACTTTTGAGGCAAGCCTATTTCCACCAGTGTTCGTCTTTCGGCAGAAATTAAGACTTTTGACACGCAGACATTTTTTATTTATGACGTCTTTATGCGCAGTCACATTACATACTAGGCAAGTTGTACGAAACAAGAATTACTACTGATTGACCAGTAAACAAGTTAGCGCGATGTATTTATAGAGCGATCTTATGAAGAAACCGGCTTTATAAGGATACTGTGTTATCAAACGTTTAATACATTGAATGTTTATAATAGCGTATTTGACTACTATTTAAAATCTAAATGAGCTTAAAGAGTACGGTATTTCGGATACCCTTTATCCGTCGTTTGAACTTTTTTATGGGATCTGGCATAGCCGTCAGCCGCCATTTTGTTTTTTTTTTTTCAACGTTGCGTGGCGAAGGCGGTGGAGGGACTATGCCACAATAGTTCTATGCCCTTTCAAGTCCTAATTCTTGAATATGAAAATTTGTTGTTGTCTACACATCTACAAACCCGTGGTTGCTACAAAAACATCTACAAATTGATTCTTTCGTACTTTCTAAACGGCTCCGCGAAACTCAAACTTGGACATCATTCCATTTCTAAGTCTCTAACCATGGGATGTTCTCAGGGCTCAGTTATCGGTCCATATGTATGTAATTTTGGCTACGATAATGTCCTCGCGCTTCCGCTCCCATGCCGCTGTTCATAAACCGGTTACGCGGACGGTGGCTTGCTGCTCATTCAGGCAAGTACTCAGGCTGGACTCGAGAACTTGGCTGATACGTGAGGCACGTTTAATATCTCAGTGGGGCGATCGAAACCATCTGACCTTTGCACCGCATAAAACCCATCAACTTATTTTAAAAAAGAAACCTTAAATTCCAGCCTAGTATTAAATTTAATAACGTACCCGTTAAAAAAAGGAATCCGTGTGCTTCCTCGGTATGCTACTAGAAAGGAATTCTTCATTTATTGATCATATAAAAACAGTAGGTGAAAAAGCAAAAAAGAACTTCTACGCCTTGACGAGAATATCTAAAGCTATTTTAGGTCTATCATTTCAAACCTTAAAAACTTTATGGGGCTACTTACTTGGGTTGTAGTGCTACGGGGCACCTGTCTGGGACGATAGGGCCATCATAGGGGCGGTACGATGTAAATTGCTTCAAAGCCAGCGTTTGGCTTTGATATTCTTATGCAAAGCGTATAGGACTGTTAGTTGATCTAGAGGTGCAACGGCGTGCTGCAATGTACTACTACGCTAGACAGATCACAGACCCAATTTTTTACCACAACGTGACCGTGCTAAGATCTCTAGATAACTAAAACCCCAGACTAACGTCTGGGAGGAACTTTTATCAAAATAACAATGTAGGTGGGAAGATTCCATCAAAAGCCGTCACCTCCACCAATATTTTCGATCCTTTCGTGAGCGGCTGGATAGGACATGGCTGGAGGTGGATCACTGTATCGCCCAATTTCTCACAGGTCATGGCAACTTTTAGAGTAAATTATTTTCCTTTAGGCTTATGGCCTAGCGTTTATGACAATGTTCAACAGCTGACCATGAATCCGAACAATGCGCACATCACATCTTATGGGAGTGTATTCTTTGGCAAAATGAACTCAATATTTTGTTAGATAGTATTCAGGTTATATCTGGAGTAGTTTACTATACGGACCTTGTAGAAACCAGAACAAATCCTGAAAATAAATTTTTTCCTTTACTGACTGATTGAGTGACTGACAGACAGCGTAAAGCCAAAATTTCTGGCCGTAGATAGCTGAAATTTGGCATGTAGGTTACATGGAGAGTGTAGGAGAGTACTAAGAGAGGAATTCCCGAATTTTTTACAGGAACGGTGACCAGAACCTGTCAAATAGCTAGCATCACATACCAAAATTAAGAAAAGGGGATAAATATAATGACCACCATAAAATGCTTTGATACCCTTAGTTTTGTAACCAAAAATATCTACTTAACACCAGAAAAATAAAGTCTAAAAATACAATAGTACCCGCTATTTTAGTCACGACTCCACTTTAAATTGTATTCGACCACCAAATTTAGTAAATGATCACCAAATCTTGACGACCAAATTAATGTATTATTTTTGCCTAAATAAATCACTGTGATTGCCATAAAATGTAGGCTTTTTATCAAATAAAGTATTATGATGCCATATTAAGAGTATCAGAATTCCAGCTGGGATAGATTTAGAATGCAAAAATTTTGAAAAGCCGTGGGAAACCTTTGACGAATACAAAGAGTAACATTTTAGAGAATGGGAAGTTATAATGCCCCGAGAAAAGGAAAATTGGTTGCAAGGCACATGCAATTGCCCTAAGTTTCTCAAAGTTTACATTTGTAAGTGTCGTAGGATAATTTGATACTTCGAATCTTCGCGGAAATCCTAGGGGTTTTGCGAAAACGCGGATAATTAGACATAGCCCCGACTCAGACTACCCCGACTCGGATAGGTTAGGTTAGAAGGCTAAGGCGGGAGCGAAGCGGAGCGGAGCTCCCGCCTTAGCCTTCGTGGTTATTTTTTTTTAAACCACCCAGAACTAAATATTGCTATAATAACGAGTATTTTCGCAAAAATCCTGACTTTGTCCAGTAAGATTTGATAATTTTTCGCCTATGTCTAATTATCCGCGTTTTCGCTATTTGGACTCATTTTGCTTAAATAGGATAGCAGAATTTAAAAACTTTGGTTATAATTTTACTTTAAAATGTTGGTTTAATTTTGGTGATCATTTACTATTTTTGGGTTACTCATGATTTACTTGGAGTCATTTTACTTAAATAGGATAGCAAAGTGTTAAAACTTTGGTTATAATTTTACATTAAAATGCGAGTTTCATTTTGGTGATCATTTACTATTTTTGTCTCCTATTTGTTACTATATCTGGTGGTAAGTAAAACATAAGCCTTAAGAAAATCCGCAATAACCAAGGTATAGGTATATAGATAAATGTGTATCACCAAGTACCATCAACGAACGACCTTATGTCGGAAACAATTGAGTTTATTTTACAACACGTATCAAAAGTGGGTATTCGCATCATCGCTTACCATCAGGTGAGATAGTGATGAAACGTATGCCTATCAATAGAAAAAAAAATATATTAAAATATTTTTGAAAGCTAATTAAACAAAAAAGAGTATCGTGTAATTTGTACCTACGTCAAGTGCAATACATCTATTTTGAGTAAACTGTCTGAATAACCAAGACATGTTTCAAGTTCATAGCTAGAAATTTACGACGCTTCATTGCCAAAGATGAGGCTATTTTTTATCAATTGTTGTTTGAGGGATTTATTCGTTCAAGAGCTATCCGAAAAGTATTAATTGACAATCCATAGTGGAACAGATTTCTCACCATTTGGTAGTTTTGGTCGTAAGGCAGATTTTTTCTAAAAAACTGGCCAAGTGCGAGTCGGACTCGCACACGAAGCGCTCCGTATGATAAACCTTAATTTTTGTTATTTGTTGTTATAACGACAATATTAATACACAATCTGTAAAATTTTCAACTTTCTACCTATCACGGTCCTTGAGATACAGCCCGCTGACAAACGGATGGACGGACAGCAGAGGCTTAGTAATAGGGTTCCGTTGGTTACCCTTTGGGTACGGAATCCTTAAAATCTTCAAACATCGACAACTCGAAAACCATCCAATACTATGGACACCAACTTTTTTTTTTTAACTTGAGGTTTTTTGATCTTGACTCGTCTGTCACAGCCAGTTTACTCCGGATCCACTGGACCGATTCTGTTGAAACTTGGTACACATATGGATTTTTATGGCCCAAACACGGACGCGTTACGTAAATTATTAAATTTTTAGTATGAGGGTCACTTTTGGGGGTCAAACTAGAAAATTAAAAAAAAAAGTTTTTTAAACAACATCGTGTGACATATTAAATAAAAGGGCAGGGTTTTATTTATATTTTTTTCATAATTTTAAAATAAATGGTTTGAAGTTATTCAAGAATAGGCGAAAAATGACCATTCCCCCCTTACCTCCGAAACTACTGAGCCTAAAATTTTGAAAAAAGTGGAGATAATAGATCTTTACCTAAAGATTACAGAAAAACCTATTAGAAGTCTGTAAAGTCAAAATAACATGTTAAAAAAAAATAATTCGTTCGGAACCCTTTGCACGCGAGTCCGACTCGCACTTGGCCAGTCGTTTTTTTATATAACTCACACGTGGCGTATAGATGTTGCCACAGAGATATTAATTTAGTCATGAGAAAGTCTGTCTGTCTGTTTGTTTATTATCTACGTTTGCACGTAGATAATAAACAAATAGACTAAACTTTGATGAATTATAGTTTAGAGGTAGATTGGACCTTTGAAAGTCATACTCAAACATACATTTATCTTTTTTTTTGTTTTTAGTATGGGAAATCATCAAATGACTCCTTCCGTTCTGGGCGAAGCAGAAGGGAGTATCAGACTCTTACTGACTAAAAACCATCCGTGTTCCTCCTTCCACCCGTTGTGTTCCAGGGCCGCGGTGATTCTTTCGAACAAATTCCGTAACATACTATTTATCCTTAGACTATATTCCCCTATGAATAATTTCCGGCTGCTACTCGGGCGAGGATGCTGGCGGAAAATATTATTATATAAATTAAAAGACAGGTTTGTGCTTAATAAAAAGATTTTTTATTAACTATAATTTCAGGTATAAGTGTTTACAATAATCTTGTTCAGTCTTAAAAGTTATTTAGAAAGCCTCATTCATGGAGATCAATGTGAATTAAAATAATTTGGTCATCCAACAGTTATAATACATAGTAAAGACAAGGCCGTCTGAACGGTTGCGGGAGAACATACCGACGACAATCGTGTGCGCACACGACCGCTTCCGAAGATTGCCGACCGCGTGGAGAGTTTGCTACAGTGTTAATGGGCTAATTAATGAGCTAGCAGAACAGACGGTCAATGGGTCCGAAAAGTTCTGGAGTAGCGACCGCGTACCGAAAGACGCAGCGTTGGAAGGCCTCCCACAAGGTGCAACGATGACCTGGTGATGGAGGCCTATGTCCAGCAGTGGACGTCTTTTGCCTCATATGATGATGATGAATTAATTAGCCAATTTGCAGCGTTTAAAAAAATTATAACTAAGTCAATGCTCAAGTCAATAGCTTTAATGTTTACTAAGACCACCACAGGCAAGTCCGTTTAAGTAAACGATTATCTCATAGCTTGACGTGCGAGAAACATTGATATATAAAAAATCCAAGATGCACAGTCTCGAACAAATGCAACACTCGAAACTGTCGTCAAAAACTGACATGTATCAAGTGTCATGTGTGAGTTGTGTGTAGTTATACTATAAACCATTTTTTTTTGCAAATTCAACCTTATACGGATCGCTTAAAGTTGTTTTTACAAAGCAGTGCAGTATGGCGAGCGATGCGAGACTGTTTGAAACTAGCGCACAATTATACATTGTGCGCTTGTTTTTTGCGGACGTTTTTGAGATGCTGACTGTGTATCTTGGGTTTTTTATATATCAATGGCGAGAGACCACTCATAAAAAACTAGTACAAGAAAAAGAAATATTTTCCATCACTGATGTTCTAATACTTAAATCTGTTGACTTCTTTAGGCTATCGTGACCATTTTCAGCATTAAAATTTTTATGCTTAAAAATAAATAGCAAACAGCTTGTATCCTAAAATATGACTAAGATTAGCTGCTAATAAAAGTAAACTGTAATAAAATGTGCACCAATTCATTTTAAATGATTTTTAACCGACTTCCAAAAAAGGAGGAGGTTCTTAATTCGTCGGGTATTTTTTTATTATGTATGTACACCGTTTACTCAGAGGTTTCTGATCCGATCTGTGATACTTTTTTATTTCAATGCAGCATATTTGCAATTTGGTCTAATAAAAATTTAATTTAGTTTGGCTCAGTAGTTTTTATTTTATGAGCATTTTTGCTTATTTCAATTTTTAGTAGACGATGACGTCGTCCAAGTATCACCACTTAAAAGTGAAAAAATAAAAACTTTTTACAAAAATATTTAACCGACTTCCCTACAAAACACTAGAAAGTATAAAATAACTTTAATTTCGGAAGTCGGTTTTAAAAACAAAGAAATAAAACCAAAAACACCGACTTCCAAAATGAGAGTTATTTTATACTTTGAAGCGTTTTGTTTGGAAGTCGGTTATATTTTTTTGTAAAAATTTTTTTTTCGATAGTAATTTAAACCTAACTTTATATTACAAATAGGATAGTGAGTTAGGCTGTACATACGTCAAGTAACAAAAACAAACTACTGAACCAATTTTGATAGTTTTTGGTACAGAGAAAGATGGAACCCTGGAGTCAGATTTTTTTTTCGAAAATGAATATATCGCAAGCAAAACTGCGGTGTAAGCTTGTTTCTTAAACAGTTCAATATGAAGCTTGGTTTTATGTATACAGAGGAACTAGTTCAAAAACCAGTTTTATCAAGGCAAGGATAATTTTAAACTGGAAGTAACATTTTTAAAATAACTTAAAGGCCCTACACTTAAAAGCTCAAGGAACATATATGTTTCTGTTAAGTAGCTATCAATAACACAAAAAAACATTGCTATGTTGACAATTTAAAAACAAGAAAAAATATAATTAATTTCTGACATTCAAGATTTAACACATTTAGTGCCAAGAACTCAGCGTATGGGTCGAGCAGTGATTCATTATGTGCCCACAACCCGCATCAGAGTCGTTGTTTTAAGTAGCTATATGTGACTTGTGTTCATGCGCGGGTTGTGGGCACACGAACGAATTGTTGTTCGGCCCATGTGTTGAGTGCTTGGCACTAAACATGTAAAAACATTTTTGCACTTGGCACTGAAAGTGGAAAGATGTAACCTATGATAAAACCTATGATCAATATAAAGAAGGTGTTGCATAGACACCAACAAAAATAATTAAATTTGTGGGTTTTTCAATGATAAAGTATACAAACGGTCTGTTTGCTTGGAATTGTACAACTTTCCTGTTGCTTACATCTGCAGTGGTCACTGTAGCTGCAGCTTTTGTTCCTTCCTCGGTGACATCAATTTCAGCAATATGTAGTGCGTCAGATGCATACATAGGTTTTCTGGACATATGCGGTATGTCAGCCGATGGCTCCTCAAATAGATTATAAAGACCCATTTGGTCTCTCAACACGGCCAAGAGAAAAATATCCGTTTTGATTTTGAACCGAGGAATGTAAAAGTCGACTACATAATCTGAATCTTCTTTGGATATTCTTAATTCTTCAAACAATGTATCAAGTTTGTATCTTTCAAAATTTCGGTTCATTTTTACTGTGGATACTCCTGGGTTTGGCAGCATAATGAGCATAGACATCTTATTCTCGCTACCGTATGACAGTTCAATAACTTTGGCTTGCAATTCACGAATGTCGGCGAATGGATAAGTTTGTCTGTTGTACATCATATTAACGTCTCCAATCTTTTGTCCCTTTACGCCATAGAAAGGCATCTTGGCTGTTGAAGATGCGCTGAACGGTACAGTCCACTGTCCCTTGAAGTACGCAACACTTGCCAACACCATCTGTTCGTTTTCGAAGTCGCTAGGATTAACGAAGTTGGTAATTTTTCCACGAGTAAAGTTTGCAATGTACTTGTTAAGAAAATTCGCAGTTTTCACACTTTTTTTGAAGTCTACAATTATCATTTGTGTTCGGTAGTTATCTACGGCAATATCCTGGAATTTTTGGATCAGAAGGCGATCTTTGTCGACTAAAATAGCGTTGAATATCGATAAATTTACCTCATTGGTGCTGACTGATTGCCTTGTGATGTTTTTGAAACCAGCTCGTATGGTATCCCTGTCTAGGTCTCTTAGTCGGAGCACAGAATTAATTACGCTTAATGTGCTGCCGGCTGCTCCTTCAGTAACCATACCTAGAACGCTGCACACACTGAGAGGCGATATGATAAAATTCCGCCCATCTGGCAATACTTGCGACGTATGGAACAACATTTCGATGGTAAAGTTTCCTATCTTCCTCGTAAAATCCGTTGCGTCATTTATGGGATCCTGTACTGGTGATTTTCCGTTTTGTCCGTAACACAACGCCACACACAACACTAATATCACTATTTTCTGCATGTTTGTTTACTTGAACACTTTTGTGATTGATAAAGTAGCGGAGGAACCAAAAATCTGTTTTGCTTGAATTGTAGGAGCACAAATTTAATACTGGGATACGCTAGAAGTAAGATGCACAAGACCAGTCGATGTGGCCACTATTGAAGGAGGCTTATTTCCAGCAGAAGCCAAATTTCGGCAGAAAATATGACTTTTAACACGCGTTAGACATTGTTTATTTATGCTGTCTTTGTGAGCAGTCGCTTTAAATGCTAGGTGAGTTATACGAAACGAGAATTACTACTAACTGACCGGTAAATAAGCGTAGTGTATTTATAGAGCGATCTTAAAAAAGAAACCGGCTTTACTAGACTTCGTTTCGATGCGAAGCAAGGGATGTGTTTATTAAGAAAAAAATTTCAAAACGAATGACGACGACGGTTTGTCGAGTATACACAGCCGAGCCACCTAGCGCAGACTCGCGCATCCGAGCACATTCTCGGGTATAAATTCGCCTAATGTGTCATGCGTTTAGAAAACTTTGCGGGTATACTCTACGCTACGTGCACCGGCCCCAAGAATAAGGATTTGAATGTTTGTATCAAACACTGTTACTAGCAAACGCTTTGCGAACAAAAACTACCATGATTTTCACATATCCCTCGTTTACCCAGTCGACTGCCACCCGGTATAAGAAAAGCGATCACTATCCACATGACCCAAAAGCATGTCCCTTCATCAATTTAGCGCCCCCTCGCCTATATTGAAAGGGTGTCTTTCAAAACAGTTTCAATGACCGTCGGGAACATTTAGTTGGTTAATCTTGATAACACGTATTAGGTGTTGATTAGGGTCTTAGTAAATGTATATGTGTATATAGTATATGGGGAATAGTTTAGTGTTTATAACGTATTTGGGAGATGGTTTGAATAGGTTCAGATAGGGCGTTATTTGATTGGTTTGTCTATGAACACGACCAGAGAGAGGGAAAGTAGTTGTACACATGAATTGGATGACCCGATGGACTTCGTGTCACCTAAAAATAATTTGGCAATTCTTTTAGGGTCCGTCCGTCCGTTTGTCTGTCAGCGGGCTGTATCTCAAGAACCGTAATAGGTAATCAGTTGAAATTTTCATAGATTGTGTATTTCTATTGTCGCTATAAAAACACATAATAAAAATTAAGGTTTATGGTACCCTTTGTGTGCGAGTCCGACTCGCATTTGAGCGTTTTTTTTTGTTTTGTGTTTGTTCCGATTTTGGTGACCGCGATGCGCGACTGCGGCCGGCAAAAATGTCGTGCGACCACGACCCGCTGTTTTGTATTAATTACTATAGGGCACTTACGGGATCATGCGACTGAGTCGCGCGACTAATGGTGATCTGTAAGCGATATCGCGCCGGTAACAGTGCCGTTGCGCGACGCAGCCGAGTAGCACATCAAACGGTGGTGTTTTGTTTATACGACGTCGCATATGTTGCTTGAATTCAGATGGGATGTTAATAAAAATCCGCTTATGTATTATACAAGACTCCAATGAAATAAATTGATACAAAAATATTAAAGCGATTGAAAGCGCTGTGTGAAGCGAGCAACACTGACAGTCGATGAATTGATAGATGACACTTTGGCAATTTGAAGATAATACTTGTAGACTGAGATCCCAGAGCTGCCAGACTTCCCTTATATTGTCATTAACAACATAATATAGATTAGTGATAGTATGTACTTTTAACTAAAAATACTACACTTTTCATTCTCCAAAAGAAATTAATTCGTATCATTGTTAACATAGAACCAACTGATAGCTGTAAACCCTTTTTTATAAAACATAAAATACTCACCTTACCATCTATCTATATCCTTGAAATTTGCAAGTTTGTTAGAAAATACACGAGCTTTTTTACAACCCGCGGTGATAAACATAAAGACCGATCGGTCAGATATAAAAACATGTTAATGCCACCCTCTTCGCGTATGAAATTACATTCAAATAGTCCCTACGTAATGTCAATAAAAATATTTAATAAACTACCAGATGCAATAAAAAACGAAACTAGCGATATAACTTTTACAGGTAAGCTTAAACAATTATTAATTAAAAAAGCATACTACACAATAAACGAATACTTAAATGACAAAAAAATAAATTTCACACAAACAGACACCATACACGTTTAGTTTGGAATTTACACACATAAATATTATATTATTATTAAAATTATGTTAAGTATGTTTTAATCTTGCTAAATAATTGTTTTGCTATTACTGTTACCTATCTCAAATAATGAATCTTTAAATAAAAGCTATAACTAAGTTAATTAGTGATAAGGACACGTTTTAAAATTGTTTAATTGTGTATTAATTTTATTTTGTATTAGTTTTATACTTTTGCTGTGCCCTACAGGGTCCGTAATTGGTTCCTAGCTTTAAGCCTATTGTAAGATCTACACATGACATTATGGAATGCAAATAAAGATGAATATGAATATGAATATGAATACGCATACCTGCTAGCTTGGGCGGACGGCCAAGTTTTTAGGGCTCTGAACAAAAAAAGGAACCCTTATCACTTGGGTGTCTGTCTGTCTGTCTGTCCGTCTGTCACAGCCGGTTTTCTCTGGATCCACTGGACCGATTCTGTTGAAATTTGGTACTGTGACCCAAACACGGACGTGTTACGTAAATTATTAGTATGGGGCTCACTTTTAGGGGTCAAACCAGAAAATAAAAAAAAAAGTTTTGTTGAACAATATCATGTGACGTATCAAATGAAAGGCCTTTTTATGAGGGTTTTAATTAATTTTTTTAAATAAAATAAATGGTTTTGAAGTTATTCAAGAGATTAGACGAGAAATGACCATCCACCCTTATCTCCGAAAAAACTGAGCCTAAAATTTTGAAAAAATAAAGATAATATATCTTTACCTATATATTATAAGAAGTCTATAGTGTTAAAATAACATGTTCAAAAAAATAAATTCGTTCAGAACCCTTTGCACGCGAGTCCGACTCGCACTTGGCCAGTTATTTTCTTTGAGATGTATAAAAGGTACTTCAGTAGTCAAGGAGGTAGTTTTGTATCCTCCCAAATCCTGTAAGACTTTAGCTTTCGTTATTTGCACCTAGTAAATGAACTAAGCCCAAATTAAAGCCTTGTGATGGATCTCACTCGTGCTGTAAAACATACATAAAAATCAGTATCCAGACTTAAAAAAAGTGATTTAATGGCTTTGGCACCTGATACCTGTATTGCTATTCTGTAACAACATTTTCGTATCTCGACAGTGAAATCCGAGGTGAGTTTCAAATTAAGACCTTTATGTTGTATGCAATAAAGCTCATTTTGTGAGTTTTATCACTCAGGTGAAGCTCGATATCGAAATAGTTATTTACAGAATAGACTAGCTGGAAATTGACCGTCGACCTAAATTACCACGTTTGCGTATGTTAAAAGAAAATACTAACACTATACCACACATTTTGTTAGTGAGAAAATAAGAGTAGTTTGGCATTTCTGGGATCTTATTCCACTTTGTATGTTTCTATTGGCCTAATTATAACCTCAAAATCTGAAAGCATTTTGGTCTTTTTACAATTCTAAGAAGTGTTCGTGACTTTGATTTAGTGTCAGTCGAATGTATGCAGACGCAACGTTGGAAGGCCTTCCACAAGGCGGACCGATGACCTGGTGAAGGTCGCGGGTAGCCGATGGATGCGACACGCACAGGACTGGTCGTTGTGGCGACGCTGGCCTACGTCCAGCAGTGGACGTCTTTCGGCTGATATGATGATGATGATGATGCATGTATGCATTATTTACAGACACACAGAAAATTTACATCTCTGTTGGTTCTTTACGCATAGCAATATCTTTTCTCTAAGATGGCTTCATAATAATGTCAAAGGTCAAGGGTAAATGCTTCACAGACCAAAAAAGGCGGTAACCGCCTGTTAAGCACCTGAACAAGTATTACGTCGCGCGTCTCTTTCGCGTAGATTCGTTTTCGGTCGCTTAGCTTAATAGGGTTCCGTTGGTTAGCCTTTGAGTTCCGTATTTCGGAAGACAGTGTCAAAAAATGAAAAAAAAAACAACTAAAAACCCCAACCTCTGAAATTAAAGTTATTTTATACTTTGTAGTGTTTTTTATTTGGAAGTTGGTTATATTTTTTTTTGTAAAAATTTTTTGAGTATAAAAAAACCTACAACCCCATCGTATTTTGGTTTAATTTTATACGACATACACAATCTGTCATCATCATCATCATATCAGCCGAAAGACGTCCACTGCTGGACATATGCCTCCCCCAAGTGTCGCCACAACGACCGGTCTGCGAGTCTCGCATCCATCGGCTACCTGCAACCTTCACCAGGTCCTCGGTCCACCTTGCGGGAGGCCTTCCAACGTTGCGTCTTCCGATACGCGGTCGCCACTCCAGAAGTTTTCGGCCCATCGACCATCTGTTCTGCGAGCAATGTGCCCTGCCCACTGCCACTTTAGTTTAGCGATTCTTCGGGCAATACACAATCTGTCACATACAAAAATATGAGAATTGTATCGAATTCAAATAAAAATTATGTTATGTGTGTGTATTATGTATTATGTGCTGAGAACCCGAGAGCTCCTGTACTGAGGCACCTCATCCGGAATCATTGTCCGCATGAAGTACCTTGTAAATACATGAGTCACTCGTTATTTTTAAATTTATTTCTAACCCTAGTGTGTAAGTTTTAGTATGTATGGTGTGTACTAACAAAAATGGTTCCTATGTTGCCCCTAATAAAACAATTTGTATTGTATTGTATTGTATTAAAATCCTGTTCCAAATCCTTTTAAAAAACTAAGGCATAAAATATTTCAGTGTAGAATTCTCGTGTGTCACCTAGCGACTTTAGCACTTAGGTCTCCTCGAGTATTCCTAAAGGCATATTCCGTAAATGCATATTGACAGTTCAGTCGCAAGAGGGGAGTCGAATCTGTGAGGCACTCTCCCGTATTGGTGAAAAGTGATATATTATTTGGAGAGTAAATGCAACTGTATTGTATGATGGAGCTCCTTTTATTTACTGACATCCTAGTACGCAGGTTGTTAACTTAGTATAGGATACAATCTGATATTGATAATTATCAATATCAGATTAATTAACTGCCTCCGTGGTCGAGTGGTTTAGGCGTTTGCCTTGTGACCCGACGTGAGTTCGATTCCCACTGGAGGAAAATACTTGGTAAAGTTGTTTTCTAGTTTGGCTAGGACATTGCAGGCTTGAATCACCTGATTGTCTGATGAAAAGATGATTCCGTGCTTCGGAAGGCACGTATAAGCCGGTGGTCCCGGCCACCTAATGGCGGTCATCAAATAAACAATGTCGGAGGCCCTTGAGTCGGTTTAGAAACTCTGACACTAGGATGTGTGGGGTCGTTAGACCTTACTGCCCACACGATAAGAAGAAGATCAATATCAGATTGTAATTATAATTATTTATTGATTTAATACTTAACGCACACAAACTAAAATACTGACACACTTACTTTCGCATTTATAATATTAAGAATGGGTATGGACTTACTTTTCTAAATGTTGCGTGGGATATCTCACTGCATCTTCGTACTGTGATAATGATGTACCTGAAACAATTGTATTATTGTTATCAAATTTTTATCATTACTATTTTTGCGACAGACGGAGGAGGAGGTCGTTGCTAAAGAACAACAATCGCGCTGATCGATTTTCAAGGTTAAGCGACGCTTGCAGAGGTTGGCCTGTGGATGGGCGACCATCTTAACATACCGATTTTCCTTCGCGACTCGGAAAACACGTTAAGCCGTTGGTCCCGTTTTTCCAGGCGTCACGGATTGTCAGAAGCCAGTAATCTGACTCCAGTGCGTGCTCCATCTTCGACCACATCATCACTTACCATCAGTTGAGATAGTGGTCAAACGCGTGCCTACCAATCGTGAAAAAAACGTTGCCAAGAATTGCCGTGTTACCCAGTTAATAGGTTGTGGAGGTCTGGTTAGCAGCCGCTCCCCGTTAAATATTGGTATTCAGCAGAATCCTTTTGCAGAATTCAGTTTGACTGGAAGTCGACCCCAATATAGTTGGGAAAAGGCTAGGCAGATGATGATTATTTTAAGAACCTTGTTTGCTAGTACACAATTTAGCAAACGATCTGCTCAGCTATATAACAGTATTAATAAACACGTTTATATTCATTAAAAAAAATATTATGACTCTAAAAAAATCATAAGTGAATGGATGAAAACCCTTACTTATTGTGACACTGAGACACTTCTTCAACACGTAAATTGACACACACACCCACACACACACTCACACACTCACACCCATACCCTACCAAACACACCACACCCACCACACACCTAATTCGCAACTAAAATAGTTTTGCAATTATAGTTATTTAAATATTTGGCACTTAGTTATAATATTTACTATTATTAATATTATAGCATATCCTAGATTTTACATTAGCATTAATGGATTATAATTATGTACGTATTTTTGTGAAAGAGCGGTGTCTCCTGACACAGGCATATCTTGCTTAAAAGAAGGCTTCAATTTCATATATTTTAAATTACCAAAACCAGTATTGCAATTAAACGATTTATTTATTTTATTTACTGCCTCGAGGATACCAAAAAAACAATTGTTCACTTAATTTTTGCCCTCAAATGTATTATTTTTTCAAAATATACCGCTGTTATTACGGAAAATCAAAAGCAAGACATACTCTTAGATACATATATCTTTACTCAGAACAGGTAAAACCAGACAATTCTTTTACATACGAAAAAAATACAACTTTTATTATCGCACCCCAACTTCAAACGTATTCCTAAGAATTCTTTATAAAAAAGCGTTTGAGGAAATTATATTTACTTGGTGTACTCACAATATTTTCTAATACTTCAAAGGCAAGTAATAAGCACAAAGTTCTTGTGGAATTAAGAAAATAACGG
Organism: Lacanobia wlatinum; assembly: GCA_947578705.1. Lineage (NCBI taxonomy): Eukaryota > Metazoa > Arthropoda > Insecta > Lepidoptera > Noctuidae > Lacanobia > Lacanobia wlatinum. The sequence goes on along the minus strand of OX388046.1, from coordinate 17,138,246 downwards.
CTGATGTTACCTTTGTGAAGTGTTATTGAATATTATTTATTTATTTATATTTATATATACTTTATTGTACACCAAAATTTATATTTTTGTACAAAAATATAAATTGTTATAAATTTTTTTGGTTATTTTTGGTTTTTTTTTTTTTTTTTTTTTTTTTTATTATTAATGATACTAGCAACAACCCTAATCTCTTCAAAGTTAGAGTGCACAGGCTCCTTCTGGGTAAGCTCGCTCCATCGTAGACTTTGTCTCGGTCATCTCTGACCTAGACTAGAGTCAAGAGCAAACCCATCACAAACAACAAAAAAAATGGCCAAGTGCGAGTCGGACTCGCGTGCAAAGGGTTCCGAACGAATTCAATTTTTTAAACATGTTATTTTAACACTACAGACTTCTAATAGGTTTTCCTGTAATATTTAGGTAAAGATCTGTTCTCTCCATTTTTTTAAATTTTAGGCTCAGTAGTTTCGGAGATAAGGGGGGGAATGGTCATTTTTCTTCTAATTTCTTGAATAACTACAAAACCATTTATTTTAAAATTATGAAAAAATATCATTAAGACCCTCACAGTAAGCCCTTTCATTTGATATGTCACACGATATTTTTCAAAAAACTTTTTTTTTTCTAGTTTGACCCCCAAAAGTGACCCCCATACTAAAAATTTAATGATTTACGTACGTTTCGCGTCCGTGTTTGGGTCACAAAAGTCCATATGTGTACCAAATTTCAACAGAATCGGTCCAGTGGATCCGGAGAAAACTGGCTGTGACAGACGGACAGACAGACAGACACCCGAGTGATCCTATAAGGGTTCCTTTTTTTTGGAACCCTAAAAAAGCATTTTCCCGAGACTTCGTACGTGCATCTCCCGTTCTAGCGCTCCCGCTGGAATTTTGCGGAATCAAACTCAAACGCATTTAATTGACTTAAACCAGTTACACGCAATTTTGAATTGTCAACGTCGGTCGGTCAAAAAAAGATGAAGCTATTTCAATCCTCCTAAAAAAAGATGAAGCTATTTATAATCCTCTCTTAGTGCTCCCCTACACTCCACAAGGAACCTGCCTGCTTTCTACGACCAGTAGTTTTGGCTGTGCATTGTCTGTCAGTCACTCAATCACTCAGTCACTCAATCACTTAATCAGTCAGTATCGGAATTTTTTTATATACCTGTATGCTAGCTTTTGCCCGTGACTTCGTACGTACATAACCCGTTTTTTCCCCATGCTCGTAGGAATTTCGGGAAATCCTCCATGGGTGCTCTCCTAAACTCCTCAAGGAACCTGCCAAAATTTCAGCTTTCTACGACCAGTAGTTTTGGCTGTGCATTGTCTGTCAGTCACTCAGTCACTCAATCACTTAATCAGTCAGTAACGGAAGATTTTTATATACCTGTATGCTAGCTTTTGCCCGCGACTTCGTACGCGCATAACCCGTTTTTTCCCCATGCTCGTAGGAATTTCGGGAAATTCTCCATTAGTGCTCTCCTACACTTCCCAAGGAATCTACATGCCAAATTTCAGCTTTCTTCACTCAGTAGTTCTGATTGTGCGTTGTCTATCAGTCATTTGAAAATGAGCTTTCTTTTAGTTTGCCATGTATTATTACTTCCCAGAATTTGATCCTTATTAGCTATACCTTCGGATGGTGTGATAATACAGGGTGTGTTTTTTTTTGCAAAACAAACCGGTTCGATTCCTGGGTAGGAACAACGATTTTTCAAAAATCCAATGATGCAGTTTTAGTTTTCATCGAAATCGTACTCGAGACTCCTTTCAGTGTTTTCGATATTCCTTATAGTTTCGGATTTGGCCTTGAAGGCACACTTAAAACATCCTGTATATTGATTGATTGACGCGTTCGAGATGTGGTGTTGGAGGAAGATCCTGCATATTCCGTGGACTGCATTCCACACTAATGAGTCTAGACATCCTTCGTGAGATGAATATCAAGACCAGGCTTTCCACTACCTGCCTGCAAATGATACAGGAATTCTTTGGCCTTAAAGCCCAAAAAGATGGCTATAACCTCGAACCACTTATGGTGACTGGCAGAAAGCTGAGAGATCGCAGCCCAATCAGATGGTACGACCAATGCGCTCCGCAAAACTTGGGAATGGACTTTTTCTGTTCTCTTTATAATTTTGCCTTAAATACGTTTAAAAATATAAAAAAAAACCGGCCAAGTGCGAGCCATGTAGGGTTCCATACCATCTTATTTTTATTATTTGTTGTTATAGCGGCAACAGAAGTACACACTCTGTGAAAATTTCAACTTTCTACCTATCACGATTCATGAGATATAATAGCCCACAGACGGACGGACGGACGGACGGAGGCTTAGTAATAGGGTTCCGTTGGTTACCCTTTGGGTACGGAATCCTAAAAATACCATTTTTAGGATTCCGCCATCGTCGGTGTCGAGAGCAGGGTTCAAGCTAATGGTGGTTAAGGCTCCAGAAAGCAACCTCCGCACAATACGAGCCGTATCGAGGAGTACTGCCTTCTGTATCAGGATCTTTGTCCAACTGCGGACTTTTTCTTATTATTTGCAATTATAGTTGGCTTTATCTTTTTTTATTTGAAATGGGTTTGCTCATGACTCTAGTCTAGGTGAGAGGTGACACAGGACGATGGTGACGGTTCCAGAAATGTAAAAGTTGTTTTTTTGACAATAATGTTCAGGTTTTGTTTTTTCGTTGAAATGATATTATTTTTAATTCATTGGAAGAAACAAAAAACCCGCGTTCTGTGTATTATTTTTAAAAACAACGTTTTAACCTCTCGTTAGTGCTTTTTGCTTTAAAATTATTTTCAATGCATTTGCAGGAAATCGAGAATTCCCGTTATTAAAGTTCGTGGTATGGAGCGGATTATTGATGCCGTGAGATTTCTTGAAACCATCAGTCCTTCTTTGTTTACATCATTCGGCGAAAAATAAATGTAAAAAAATTGCTTTAATATTTTTTTTTAAGCTGAAGCAAAATGATAACTGGCTGGCTTTATGGACAAGACTGATTGAACTGGGTTGACACACCGACGTATTCAATGGGTGGTTACCCATTCGCGGACCAACCTCAACAAGTGTTGCTTAACCTTACTCAACCTTTAACCAAACGTCGTCCCGACCGGTTTTTATTATTTAGCTTTAAGCTCCTCCAGTTTTATCATAGCAGGTAATTTTTTTTTTTTTGTTTTGGTACAAGCCCACCACACATTCCCAACCACTGCAACTCCTGAAAGCCAGAATCAACAGTGGCGACCACCAGAAAAACGCCGAGCCAATGAAGCTCGACGAGTCCCGGAGAAACGATTTAACTGTCTTGGATCCTGCAACGAATTTAATCAGAAAAGTACAGCGGAGGAGTAGGAAAATAAATATATATATAATTTCCACTTCCCTCCTTTTCTAGCAGGAGACAGAATAGAGCTAGGCCAATAGGCACCAAGGGACATATACAACTGGGTTAAGCCCAGTTGTCAAGCACCACGGATTATATATTAATTAAAAACTAATGGATCCTAAATTGTGAGCTACTTTTGATTCCAGTAATAGGTATGGCAAAATCGCCTGAAAGCACGGAAATTTGTTCTGGTTTCTACAAGGTCCGTGTAGTAAACTACTCCAGATGTAACCTGAATACTATCTAACATAATATTGCGTTCAGTTTGCCAAAGAATACACTCCCATAAGATGTGGTGTGCGGATTGTTCGTGTTCCACAAGCACAAGCAATAAGCAAGCAAGCAAGCAAGCAATATATTGTTGGCGTATTTAAAATCGTTTAATAATAGCTAGGGTAGTGAGCGAGAGCAAGTGCTTTCTAGAAGGCCGGCCCAAGCGGTTACAGTCTGCCTGTTTAAGGTTGTCCCAGAATAATGGATGCACCGCAAACCATCTTAAAGGCGTACCTTAAAACTGTGCTACGATACAGTTGTACATAGTCGTCGGTTAATATTCGTGTATATTGTGTTCAGCACAGCGTGTATGGCATTAGCAGCGTTGAGCTATGTGAGCGCCATATTAGAGCAAGCCACGCAAATACTAATGAAGTCAATAGATGCGTTGTGTGTTTGTGGGTTGCAGTGGACACAATCACGTACATTTTCTTGCAAAGCGAAGTTTAACACAAATGCGTGGCCTCTCCGTGCGCTACGGTGGGTCTATGCCTTAAAGCTTCTTTAATACGAAAAACTTTTTACAAAAAAATATAACCGACTTCCAAACAAAACACTAAAAAGTATAAAATAAGTAACCTTAATTTCGGAAGTCGGTGTTTTTGGTTTTTGTTTTTTAACACCGACTTCCGAAATTAAGATTTTTGACTTTTTAGTGGTACCTGCGTACCCATTCAGAGTGTACCAGCGTGATGTTATGTTATGAAAATAAAACTTACTAAGTGCTTTCGGTGTAAAGGTCTCGTCAATACAAATGAAATAAGCCCAAACACTTGGTAGTTCCTACATACCGATGTGGAGTTCCCTTGACTCTCTGTCGTCTCCATCATCAGGTGTGATCCAAACCTTCATTGTTTTGTAGTATCACCCGATATACACACGAATTTTAAGTTTCTACCAGATGCGTGCCTACAATTTTCGAGAGTTGCCCTCGATTTCTCAGGGTTTCCATCATCAGATCCTGACGTGGTGGCAATGGGACCACACGGGAAGCACCAGCTTTAAATAAAAAAAGAATCATGAAAATCGGTTCATCCAGTCGGTTGATATGAGGTAACAAACATAAAAAAAAAATACAGTCGAATTCATAACCTCCTCCTTTTTTTGAAGTCGGTTAAAAATATTGTACTCCACAACTAAGTTACCAATACCAAGTTATATTATTTTGCTTCAATCTTTCCGACTCTATGCATCCATGCGATGAGATGAGGAATCAAGTTGAATACTAATGTATAACCGATGACTTCAAGGTACAACAGGGGACCAAAAAGACTACTGGTTTGAATATTTTGCAAAAAATTGCTAATTAGTAAGGGATATTATAATGTTACAGAGTTTTTGAATGACAAATTATAAATTTAGATACTTGAATAATATTTCAAAAAGAACGAATTTAATTTAATTATTTTAAGTATTTTTTGACTATATTCTTGTATTGACTATAATAATGTATTTGAATTGTATTTTGACTATATCTTAATGATTTCCTAATTCCAAAAAAGTATTATAATTACATATTTTGTACGCCGAATATGGCAAAACATGTTGAACCTTAAACTTGATTCCATCCATATGTGCATATATCTATGTATCATGTTACACATGTTTATACAAATAAATGCGTCTTTATCTTTATCTTTTTCTTTGTCTAGCCATGCAAAAATAAATGTATGGGGCAATGGGGCACCAGATATTTTTGGAATAAATACGGTGACTCCTTATCAGGTTTTGCGCTGTTTTTGTCACTCTGTAGATTACAGGAAAACTAATACGAAATCAATTTAAAAAAACTGGCCAAGTGCGAGTTGGACTCGCGTGCAAAGGCTTCCGAACGAATTTCATTTTTTTAACGTGTTATTTTAACACTATATGTAGACTTCTTATAGGTTTTCCTGAAATCTATAAGTAAAGATCTATTATCTCCATTTTTTTTTTCAAAATTTTAGGCTCAGTAGTTTCGGAGATAAGGGTCGTCTAATTTCTTGAGTAACTTCAAAACCATTTATTTTAAAATTATGAAAAAAATATATTTAAAACCTTAACAGTAAGCCCATTCATTTGATATGTCATAAAATATTGTTAAAAACACTTTTTTTGAAATTTCCTAGTTTGTCCCCCAAAAGTGAACCCCATACAAAATAAAAAATTTAGTTTAAAAAACTGTAACCCGACTACAGAAAAATAAAAGTGATCTGAAAAATATGAAACAAGAAAATATTTCAGAAACAAATTAAGAGAGGTACAAAAATGGTCAAAGTAAAGCCGTGGTCGCATGCCTGTATGTCATGTGGGTGCCTGGCAAACTTATAAAACTATAAAGGCATGCGACCACGGCTTTACTTTGACCATTTTTGTACCTCTCTTAATTTGTTTCTGAAATATTTTCTTGTTTCATATTTTTCAGATCACTTTTATTTTTCTGTAGTCGGGTTACAGTTTTTTAAACTAAATTTTTTATTTTATACTTTTCCGTTTTAAAAATCGTTTCTATTTATAACCGCACGTCGCTATCATTTTAATTATGTACAACTAGGTATGCTCGCGACTTTGTTCGCGTGGATATGGGCGAAAAAATGTGATGGTGATGCATACATAAGATGTAAAAATTTCTTTAGTTTTTTCTTGCTGTTTTCTGCATTTGCGGGTGACACTCAACCGTTCGTTGACGTTTTTGTAACGGTCGGGTCTCACCCCTTAACAGGGGACGCAATGAAACCAGTCCGAGATGAGGTTTAAAAAATTTCTAAAAATGGCTTGTGACTTCCGTCACCGCGCAACGCATAAATATTTCGGGGTGCCCCAGGTGTCACCCATGCTAGCTACGCTGTGGCTGAAGTCGGTCTGTGGATGGTGGATCGTCTTATCTTCTCTTACCAAGACTCTTGCGTGCCTCGGAAAGTACTTAAATCCGTTGGTCCCGCCTGTTATTTGTAGTCTTTTGACAGTTGTTACGGATTGTCCAAAGCCAGAAAATCTGACACCAGTCTGGTCAAAAAGTACCGGGTCACCCAGTTATTGGGGTGTGGTACTCAGCTGGATCCAGTTTGTCTGGAAGCCGAACCTAATATTTGGTAAAAGGTTGAACACATGATGAAGATTTAGAACATAGATAGATAACCAACACTTTATGTCTTGTCTTAAAAGTCGCGACGAAGCTATCACGGGGCTTTGCCCCTCACCTTCGCGTGATAAAAGGTTAAGGCCTGTGACCTAATGTTGCCAAGTTTCCGCATAAAACCGGAAATTTGATTTTCACTGAAATTAAATGAGTCAAAGTTCTTTTATATACAGTATGTTAAAGAACTCTGACTCATTTAATATTGTTTATCTATTATAAGTTAAAAAGGTTTAATGTTGCTACTGGTCATAAATTCTGGATTTACTTACAATGCTACTTAATATTAGTCAGTAACATCAGGAGACTGTTCGCAAAATTTGCGCTTCAACGTAGAGTTGGGGATACCAATCAGACTTATTATTATTATTTTAAAGATACAAAATCATCAGTAACATAAGTTGTCAGACTTTTCATCCAATACGGCTAATTATCAATATTGGTCTCTGAGAATCTCGGGGCTAAATGATAAAAGCCACGCGAGTCTATCTTCTCGGTTAAACAACGCATGCTAAGACTCCTCCGTGCCTCGGAAAGTAAGTTAAGCCGCTGGTCCCGCCTGTTATTTGTAAATTTTTGGCAGACGTTACGGATGGTCAGAAGCCAGAATATCTGACACCAGGTCTGCCAAGAAGTACCGCGTTACCCTGTTTCTAGGTAGTGGAGATCTGCCGCACCACGTAAATTACTGGTATTCAGCTGCGAAACGCTGGAAAAACGCTGGATAGATATTATGTATACATATCTATCGGCTGTTCCATGCGACTTTCTAGTTTTAAGACCTGGCAAACTTATATGGGTCTATCTTTTAACAGCTTTAGCTTATTATAAGTTAGGTTACATGTGTTAGCTGACATGGGCGGGGGTCCTTCTTCCGCGAAGAACACCGCTAAATTGAGATCAAATTAAGAATGCTATCCATCGACCTTGAAGTTGATCTGGCAAAATATCAATTCGGTTACATATATCGATAAATCCCTTACGATAAGATAAGAAAATGCTTACTTTTCTTTTGCTACGTATCTAAAGTTTCACAAATAACTCCACAGTATGTAAATGTTCTGGTGTTATTTTCATGAATTGATAGTACTATTTTTGTTCTCTAGATGGCGCTATGTGTGTGTATTTGCTTTACGTAATGAAAATTAATGTTAAATTCATATATCTTTTGATAGAGCGAACCGATTCGGATGAAATAAAACCTTAATTTTGTACTTTGAGTTACAAAATTACAATTGATAAAAGTTATCTGCATTCGTTTTATACTTTCCACGTGTTTTGAGCAACTAAACAGATGAACGGTCAAAAAATTCAATACTGGAAATAGTTTCTATTAATACCTATTTCTGGCTATTTTATTTTATTAACGACTCTTCTACAGATTCTACACAGATACTTATTCAGTAAAACTCACTGTCGCTTGTTTGTTAACAATTTACACATATTTATTTACTTAAACAATACAAGAAATGTACATATTTTTAAAGTGCTCGTTAAGACCTTTCCTTTGATACCAAACATGTTATGATTAATTTTTTTTTCAGAGTCCGAAATTTACGTGTATTTTCTCGCATTTTAATTAAAGTGAAAATGTATACCTAGCCTATGTCACCCGCAAAGTTCTTACAAATCTATTGATACCTTATTCATCACAATAAGTTCAGTGGTTTAGTTAGGCGCTAGAGTGGAATATACACATATACATACATACATAGACAGCTAAAATCATAACCCTTTCTTTTGGATTTGCCGTAGTCGGGTAAAAAAACAAACGAAACCTGTTGACTGCCGACTAGGTGTCGTGAAATGCGGCACTGAGATAGCGGCGCCGCAGCGCGCTTGCAATATACAACATGCATTTATACACGTTGCGTATGAGTTGCTATCACTTTTTGGGCAGGCGCACACTCGACGAATTTAAGCATTTGTAGCTATGGAACACAGTGAGAGGCTCGTTTTACGGGTCGTGGGGTTGCCAAGGGCAGATTCGTGATCGCTCACCACGTCCCATCACGGGGACGAAGCGACATCAGAGACGAAAGCATGGCGTGATTTATTTCGACGCTAACACCATCTATCGAGCTTCGAAAATATTCGAAACATAAATATTTCGCTTTATGTATTTTTCTTCTAACTAGTAGCATCACAAATCGTAAAGATTTGAAAGATTTGATTAACTTCGCGTTGGTATCACTTTGATCATGTTTTTCACTAAATTGTACAGCCACCTCGTATAAAGTGCAGGCTTGATTTTACTTGTTTGTTAGCAATTTAAACATATTCGTTGACTTAGATAATATGATATACATACATAATTGTAATGTGCTCACCAAGAGCTTTCTTTTGATATCAAACATGTCACAATTATCTGAAATTTATTTTTTTCGTGGTTAGAAATTTACGTGTCAAGTACACCATAATAGATTTAGGAATCATTTATATAACCTATGTCACCCGGAACGTTTTTATGAATCTATTGATACCTCAATCATAAAAATGGGTTCAGTGGTTTAGGCGCTAGAGTGGAACATAGTTATATACATACATACATACATACATACATAGACAGCTAAAATCATTACCCTTCCTTTTGGCTTTGCCGTAGTCGGGTAAAAATTAATGATTTACGCAACGCGTTCGGGTTTGGGTTACAGAAACCAATATGTGTACCAAAAGACAATGTCCAAATTCGCCCTGTGAAACAAAAGTATCGGACATACACGATAATTCATGTTCTATTTTATTATATCAGTTGCAAATACTTTTATAACACGGACTAGCTGCAAGCCAAAATGAACATTTAAAAGTATTTTCGCGAATAATAACATGAATCGCCGCCATCTTCACCAAACGTCATGTCATGTCAAAAAAGATTAGGGATGCCCAATCCAATCGATTTAATTTTTAAAGAACTGTAGTGTAATTATTTTTAATATGAATCATATTCTGAATTTATTTCGAATAAAGAGCAAATAGAAGATACAATAAAAAAGGCATTCAATTACCATTCCATATATTATTCCCTAAATGTATACTTAATTCAAAAAACCTACTGAGTATAGGTACTTTGTGCATGAGGTCATACTCGATTTTAAATAGATAGTAAGAATAATGCTGAAGTGATCAAAACCTTCGTATTTCACCATGATCATTATTCAGGGTTTTCTTATGATCGTTTAAGAAAGTGTGTGGTTTACTTCTAACTAAACGGTTAGGTATTTACGACCATTAATATAAAAATAACTCTCCTTTTGGGCTTCGCCGCAATCGGATAAAAATACTTATCGTTACTGAATACATTAAGTAGGTAGTTACTATAAATGTTTTTGTTAAGTTATACAAATGTTATAAAGTATTAATATTATAAAAAGTATCGAAGAGTGTTTTTATAAGTAAAGTAGGACATTGTCATCCTTGTTACAAAATCTTAGGGAATATCGATAAGTTGTATCGTATTTTTACACACACTCCTATTTTTGACGTCACTAAATTGTCACTTGACTGTCTGTCATCCACCTGTGCTTTCACTGTTTACATTAGCGTCGCTTGCTCTTTGTAATTGTGTCGGTGTGTTTTGGTGACTTTCGGGACTACTAATATTCCGTCTTGGCTATTATAATGGACTCTGATTGCTTTCAAAAACGACTTACCTGGCTGTGATTTTCGGAGAACCGCTCAAACGATAACTTGGCAGTTATAAATGGACTAACGCATACGCTATGGAAAGTGTATTTTGTGTAAATTGCGGCTCTGCTGGTGGTTCCATGTTGTTGGAAGATGAACAGATTCGTCATTGAGTACAACAATGGACTGCACCTCTTTTGGTAATTACATTTTTACTTTGTTTGCACCTATATTATTTTTTGTTGTATCTATATTATTCTGTTTGCAATCTCTCTGACTTTTTTTTAATAATAAGTTTCTATACTTGACCTTACACATTATATTTGCAATTATCGTTTTCACAAAAAAAAAAAGAAACAATTTATAAAGTATTTTGGTATATTCATTATAATAGAAACATTCTGATAGGTAAATACTCTGTAAAAATACAATTGAACTAAGTATGTTTTTTTTTTTAGGTTCAAGCTCATGATCTCATATGCACCACTTGTTGGACAAGAGCTCAAGAGATGACTAACACTTCAGTAACAAGTAATGTTGAAACTGTGCACTCTGCAATAGAACGTTGGCACCTCGGGCACGCTCACATCATCTGATTGCTCTGAGAACTGACACTCAACATAATGTGAATATCAGAAATATCATCATAGAAAGACTTATGCCATTGGAGGTACTATTATATATATTATTATTGGGCCATTTTTAAAATTGGATTTGCAGTGGGTGCCATTGATCTGACTTGCTATTTTCTTGTTTAAGATACGTGCATCACATTATATTTGCCATCCTTGTTGGCAAATATGTGATCGTGCTGCCAGGCATTATTCAGCACCATCTTCATCAAGGGATACTCCTACAACAAGTAATCATCCGGGTTGTGCCAATTGTGGTATTCATTTCAATAGACAAAGACGGCATATTCTCCATAATGAAGCCATTCTTGTGCAAATACAGCAATGAGTTGCACCACAAATAGTAAGCTTTAACTTCCATTTGTAACTATTTATATTTATAATGGCTCTGTATAGAAGAGAAAATAAAAAAATGTTTATTTTATACTTATAACATGTTTTTATATTACAGGTGACTGCAAATGATTACATATGTGATGCTTGTCATACATTATTTGTTAATAGAGTTACCACAACATCACAAAATTTGCAAGAAGTACCAATGGTTGGTCATCAACATGATCAACGTCTGGTATGTGGTTGTTCACTGGCACGAATCCAATGTTACTCCGTACAAGCAGAAAGCATCAGCCACATTTTAGATATTGTGCGAAATTGAGTTCAACCCTGAGAGGTGAGGGACGTTTTTGATTGGTTAACTATTGCAAGAAATTAGGCTATGGTAAACATCAGATACCCATGCAATAACGGTCATTGACCCTCATACATTTATTGACTTTCCAAATAACAAAAATAGAAATAATGACATAAAGCTGTCCTGTATCAACTTTTATCATGATCCTTTAGGTTTTCTAGTAATGAAAAACGGTCCATAATTTATTGTTTGAGTATCCACGAAGGGATATAAGGGAAAAATCTTTGTACTTTATTGCATGTTTATCTGGTGCCGACCATAGTATACTTAAACTTGCCTGATGTGCTATTTTGTTTAGCTAATAGATATTTTCTGGTCAGTTATAGTCATGCAATATTTGTAGTGTAAATTGTTTTATTTATTGTACTATAAATGCAATGTGTGACCAACAATATATTTTTTTTTGTTTAGGATTCAGCCATCAGATTTGAATGAACTACAATTAAATAAATCCGAAACCATATGGAAATTACGAGGCAAAATTCACAGCCGCCATATCAGCAATAAAACATTGTTTACATAGTAATTGATTCATCTCAAATTGGTCGACAAGCAATCGTACAATATTGCTGTAATTGCAGCGCAGCACCCAATGGTTCTGCACCCATGTTACGACCATTATTTGGTATTAAAGCTATGCGAGACATCAAAATAATATCGACCCCTGCACAGTTTCTAGACTATATTTTAATTGCCAATTTAGATGAACAATAAACGTGAAATTAAAATCTGTGTTTTATTTCTTATTCAAACATAATCAGTAAGTTAAAGTAGGACTGTAGGTTTTAACACAACTTACCGGCTACCTAATTGGTAAGGCTGGTTTCATAGTCACGCGTTTGAACAGCGCGCAATGTTTTATATATACATTAATATACACAAACCTTTAATCTCACTCCAAAACCAATGCTAAGAATACAGGTATCCACTATCTACCTATGTTAATTAGATTCTATGCATTTAAACGTTGCACTTACCTACCTATTTACTTACACTTAGGCTTTAGAAAAAAAAAACTGCAAAGGTACCTAATTATTTAGGTAGGTACTGAAAATAGCTAAATGTATTATGATTTTGTTAATAAGTTTCTTAAAGATCACTCGGAGCTATGAAAAACTATATCTAATATTCGTTGTTATGGTTAGATTATAACCTCAAAATCTGATACTTTTTTGGACATATTTCTTTTCTGCAGCTAGTCCGCTATGAAAATAAGATCTTATAGGAGTTTACTAATGATCTACAATACAACACATAATTTTCCGATGCTCCTGGCTCCAGGGCGAACAATGTATGGGCGCAGAGCAATCTCCTTTCAACAGAATCGGTTCAGTGGATCCGGAGAAAACTGGCTGTGACAGACGGACAGACAGACACCCGACTGATCCGATAAGGGTTCTGATTTTTGTTCGGAACCCTAAAAACATGTTTAAACATAAATATTCGTTCGGGACTCCAACTCTCACTTGGCCCATGTTTTCTTTCTACATAGTGATAAATTTTGTAAGGTTAGAGCTCAAGGCATTCTATTTCTATGATCTACACCTAATATTCAAAACGGGAGGGATTAAGTTGGAAGCTTCTAACGAAATCCTCTTAACCTTTCAGTACCTAAAGCTACAACATAGGTATGTATTCACCACAATTATCAACTGCGAGGCATTTGCGACTGTGCCCTTTTGATAAACTATTCAATAGGCGGAGTGATAATATTGGGCTTCAGTGACAGACGTCGGTACCGACTGTTATATGAATAGGTATTAATCTACATCACTGTCACGAGTATTTAACTACTAATATTTTATTCAAAGGGGTTCGAACTTTCTTCTATTTTTTTTATTGAGAAATGGGCTTGATCTTGACCACAATCACGCCTGATGGATAGCGATGGATGCGGTCTATGCTGGGGCGAGCGTGCCCAGAAGATACCTGTTTACTCTTCCTTTGAAGGCAGACGGGTTATATGTGGAAGGGAACACAGATGCTGACAGAGAGTTCCACACGTTGCTGTACGCTTAATAAATGTGGAGGAGAAGCGCTAAGTACGACTGACTAGTCGGGATATCGACCAAGTATGGATAGTACTCCACAGCACGTCTGGTACTCCGGTAGTAAAAGGGCGATGTTGGCACTCTCACCAAAGTAAAGTCTGTAGAAGACCGACAAGCAAGCAACACTACGCTGATGAGCTAGGCTGTGAAGCTAACCAACCAACGTCAAGTCACCTATAAGCCTTTTTGTTCTGCGTTCCACCGAGTCCAATGCCGCAAGTTGGTATTTTGCTGAGCCATCCAATAAGTGGCTGCAGGAACAGACTTTCTATTGGAGCTGGCAGCAGGCTGTATCTCAAGAACCGTAATAGGTAGACAGTTGAAATTTTCAGTGTGTATTTCTAATACCGCTATAACAGAAAATAATAAAAATAAAATAAGAAATTAAGGGCTCCCTCACAAGAAACGTGGTTTGTCGGTTTATGGTACGGAAACCTTCCTTTGAAAGTCTGTCTCGCACTTGCCCGGTTTTTTTTACTTCTTGACAGTCGTTATCGCTAACCGAATGTCTTTGAATTTTTCGAGGCCCGTGATTCCGTGAAGCCGAAATGATTTCCTTAAAAAACCATATTCGTACACTAATTGTGTGCTAGGATCGAGGTTTCATCATCATCATAACAGCCGAAAGACGTCCACTGCTGGACATAGGCCTCCCCTAAAAGGGGAGTTTGAGTAAGGGGTTTGCCATAATCGCCACGCTTGACAGGCGGGTTGGCGATCGCAGTGTATGGTGTTGCGTTGTACAAAGAACGCTGCTGCCCATTCTCTGGTGAGTCCCTTAGTCGCCTCTTACGACACCCATGGGAAGTGATGAGATGGTATTATTCTTTTACGGCACCATACGGCACCGGCCGACACCATACGGTATATTGAGGTTTACTTTATATAAAAGTACTGTCTACTGATCGTTATACGAGGTGCTACTCAGGACCTAACTGGATTGTGGAGGTTAGAAGGCAGTAATTCTGCGTAAATTATGCAGCCGTACTGAATAAAATGGAAGTTGACCCCAATCTCGTTCGGGAAGCAATACGTAAAAATGTTGACCTTTGAATTTCGTTCTAGATAACTAGGAAATGGTTATTATAATGTACGAACATAGGCAATAAATATAAAATTCTTCCGTTACTGACTGACAGACAACGCACAGCCGAAACTAATGGTCGTAAAAATTCCTACGGGAATGGAAAAAAAAACAGCAGGCAAAAGCTAATAGAGTGTAAGGTATGTGCAGGAACACAAAAGCACAAAAGTGTCAATTTCAAGTATTTTAACGTAAAAGTTCAGAATTTTCAACACTAGACGTGGATAGTCCTGCACGTTCCTTATGGCCATTTAAATAAGGTAGGCTTAAAATATATTAAAATATTTTTTAAAATTATTTCGTTGCAAAAAGTTTTTAAGTTTATTACCCTTATTTAGAAACGGTCATATTCTAATTTCAAATTCAATCTATCAAAATTACGTCAAATATACACCGTTCGAAAAATTTTGACATTGATAAGTGCTGAAACGACCCTTTTTAAGATTCCGAAAAAAAACAGAACCCTTATAGGATCACTCGGGTGTCCGTTTGTCACAGCCAGTTTTCTCCGGATCCACTGGACTGATTCTGTTGAAATTTGGTACACATATGGACTTCTATGAACCAAACACGTACGCGTTACGTAAATTATTAAATTTTTAGTATGGAGGTCACTTTGGGGGTGAAACTAGATAATAAAAAAAAAAGTTTTATGAACAATATTATGGGACATATCAAATGAAAAGGCTTACTGTGAGGGTTTTAAAATATATTTTATTCATAATTTTAACATACACAGTTTTGAAGTTATTCAAGAAATTAGACGAATAATGACCATTCTCCCCTTATCTCCGAAACTACTGAGCCTAAAATTTTGAAAAAAAAAATGGAGATAATAGATCTTTACCTAAATATTACAGGAAAACCTATGAGAAGTCTGTAGTGTTAAAATAAAAGGTTAAAGAAAATAAATTCGTTCAGAACCCTTTGCACGCGAGTCCGACTCGCACTTGGCCAGTTTTTTAATGGAAATCATCACATGGCTCCTTTCGCTCTATCAGACTATTAGTGACTAAAACCCACCCATGTTCCTCCGAACGGTCATTGCGTTCCAGGGCCGCGGTAACCATTTCAAACAAGCCGCAACCTTGGCAGGATGAATGACCCTGCGATTTGAATTTGAACAATGAGGCTTTATAGGGTTCCGTAGCCAAATGGCAAAAAAACGGAACCCTTATAGATTCGTCATGTCTGTCTGTCCGTCCGTCCGTATGACACAGCCACTTTTTTCCGAAACTATAAGAACTATACTGTTGAAACTTGGTAAGTAGATGTATTCTGTGAACCGAAGAAAGATTTTCACAAAAAATAATAAATTTTGGGGGTTCCCCATACTTAGAACTGAAACTCAAATTTTTATTTTCATCAAACCTATACGTGTGAGTGGCGCACATGTTTTTTCCATCTTTGGATAGGTCTTCAAAACTGATATTGAGGTTTCTAATATCATTTTTGGTAGTAAACTGAATAGTTTGCGCGAGAGACACTTCCGAAGTGGTAAAATGTGTGCCTGTAACTTCTAAAATAAGAGAATGATAAAACTAAAAAGAATATATGATGTACATTACCATGCAAACTTCCACCGAAAATTAGTTTGAACGAGATCTAGTAAGTAGTTTTTTTAATACGTCATAAATCGTAAACTGCAATTTATATTTCGTTCAATCAACTCATACAACGTGTTGTTTTGCATCCTCGTCAAATTTCAGGAGGTTGTCATAAAAGACATAAATAATCAATCGAGAGTACGGTAGCGGGCAATAACTAATAAGCGCTGCTTTTTTTTGTTGTTGAAATTTAACAGTATTTCAGAATTAAGCCCTTAATTCAAACAGAATCACCCGACTACGCACACAGCGACAATGCAGCTGTGTGCGTGAGTGTCGACGTCTTACCTACGAAATGCAAGCGCGCGCGAGCGCGACGGATCAATGACCGGTAGCAATAACTTTACCTAATTTTATTTCGAAAATCACTTACATTATTGTCATAAATTTCGCTTGATAATTAACTCATCTTTGAGCATCATTGGAATACGGAAATCTTACTAATGACAATAATACTAGTGCGCCAAAGAAAAGTTCACTGACCTGTTATCAGATGATTAATAAAATGTTAGTTTTGCTTTTCGTAGTGATTTTGTTTTTATTTGTGGATTTCCTTCCTACTTAACGGGCTTAGGACCGGCAAGAATGCCTTAGTTAGTGTAGCGATCTACTAAGTCTAAAAATGTTTACTACTTTTGATGGAAATGGAAAGACGTGCTAGTTAAGTGAAAGTAAGTGGTGATATTTTCGACTCTTAGGTATTATTGGCGTAGTTAAAAATAAAATTTGAAATCAACTTATTTACACTAATAAAATTGATTAAGCTTACAACGTATTTACAAAATGTACAAATAAATAAATTACCTACTTAAGTTACCCGGAGGTATTGTTCAAAGTTGCCACCATCACACTCTTTGCACAATCGAGCACAACGTAGCTGGTTTTCCTTCAGCTTACGTAACACTAACATATTCGTTTTTAAAGTGTCGAAAGCACTAATGATCCTTGCATGTAATTCTGTTACACTTGTCACTTCCTCCGTGTAAACTAACCTTCACAAATAAAAGTCTACAGGCGTCAGGTCTGGAGAACGCGGAGGCCAGGCCACAGGTCTTCCGCGACCGATCGAGTGGTCACCAACTTTTCGGTCAAGTACTCGCATACTTGCCGACCATAGTGAGAGGGAGCGTCATCCTGCTGGAAGTAGAGGTTGTGCCTTGCGGTAGTGGAACGGGTGTTGAAGTTCACGTTTCAGTAGGCGCCACACTGTGGTGTGGTGCACTCCTAAGTGTTGACCAGCCTCCCGCGTGCTTGCCCGTGGGTCTCGCTGGAAGTATTCCAGGATGTCTTCCTGCAAGGCGAAAGGCAGGCCTACGCTGCCGCGAGCATGAGCATGCCGGGGAACGTCAAACTGCCGATGATCCCACAGTCCCTGCGTAGCAGCCAGCATGACGCTCTGTGATGGGGGTTCCCGATCGGGAAACATTTCCGTGAATATCCGGTTGGCTCCACGTAGGCTGTCTCCACTGATGGCATACAGGCGGACCATCTCCACCATCTCGACTTTGAATAATTGTCCGTCATCTTGCACAATTCGCGAACGCGCGCACGCTTCGGCGACATCAAACACACTGTTAGTTCCGGGGCCGCGGGGGCCGGGGGCGTGGCTAGGAGCTTGCGCGGGAGAATCCCCGTACCGTGATTGGGGTGCGATTGATTACCTACGAATTTATCGAATGATCGTTGCGTATGCGTTGTGTATGTACTGTTTGCGTTTGTTTGTGTGTGAAAGCGCGATTATAAGGCTAGTAACAGACGGGCCGCGGCTGGTTTACACTTACGGATTTCCGTAAATAAAAAATTAAAATTAAAAAAATACCTACCCATTTTACTGTCGATTTGGGTCGAGAATCATTAGCATAATTACGTCCTTGAATTTGACTAGGATGCAAATCAACACGTTGTATAAAAAAAAAACATTTAATTTCATAAACATAAACCTTATGCATAAACCGTGAACCATTATTTTCTAATAATAAATCTGTAATAGGTGCCTAAGTAAATAATAATTATAACGTTAAAACGAACTACAAGAACTTTTATATTATGTTACTTGCTGCTACGGAACCCTTCATGGGCGAGTCCGACTCGCACTTGGCCGCTTTTTTTTTAAACAACTTCTGCCAGGTGGCAGTACTGAGATGTCAGTCCTGACACTACCGGTGAAAACGCTTAGGCTTTCCAACATTAGTGAAATTGACATCCAGGTCGTGTTAACGTAAAAGTGACGTTCTCAAATAAGACGACCTCTCGCTTAAGTGGCGCCATCTGGTGGCATAATTTTCCTGAGAACCCTTAACCGATAATTTTTAATTGGCACACGTGTGTGCCATTGGGCGTCAACTGAAATTGATGCATAATGGCATCCTACATGCCATACCAAATCACGCGGTTTAAACATCTTTTTTTAAAAAAACACAGTGTTTAATTACCAATGGCCCCCGATCGACCAAAAAACATGGCGGCCGCCGATTTTTTTACAGTAAATTATTCAGTTGTTGTTGCATCGCGACGGCTATTGCGACCGGGTGCTCACAGGTTGATGTAAATACGGAAAAAACCTTCAAGTAGCCTGTCGAACAGAGTCTCAACCTCACACCCAACACGACAATTTTCCATCTATATGCCAAGCCTTTTCCAATCCATATTGTAGTCGGCTTCTAATCTAATCGAGTAGCTGAATACCAGTATTTAACATAGCTCGATAGCCCATCCAAGTACCACAACCCAGTAACTAGATGATAGTACCCCTTGTCACGACTGATATCAGATTCCAACCATTTTCCAATAATAAGCCATAATAATTTTCATCACAACTCAAGCCGAAGCGACACATGTCACAATACCTACATTCCAAACTGACGCGGGCTAAACCGACTGTCAAACTAAACTGATATATCGGACTGCTCCGGAATTACACGGATTATATTGTCAATACGGAACGCCGATATGTTTTATTGCTATCCCGGGATTCGGACTAAGTACGCCTGATTAATGCCTCCGGGAATTCCGCTCCGGGAAAATTCTTTTTCGTGTGTTCTACGATTGGTCGGTTGCTCGGAATTGAGTTAGTTTTCATGTTTGGCGGTTGCGAGGTATGTTTTTATTTTTCTCTGTTGATTTGTTCGGGATTGGGACGATGTGTTGAAGTATTTTTTCAGCTATTTGTCCTTACTAGGGTGTTCTTAGAGATATTTATAAATACTTGTAAGAACTTACAAGAATATTGCTTTGTTTATAACAGATTTTATAGTCTTGTGTTTAAGTTTTGTATCTATTTTCCTGTTTTTTTTTTTGTTTTGTTTTTCATTTATGTATACTTCACACCTATAGGGCCTCAATATTTTTCTTCTGTATCTTAGTAAAAAAACTGGCCAAGTGCGAGTCGAATCGGACTCGCGTGCGAAGGGTTCCGAACGAATTTTTTTTTGCCATGTTAATTTAACACTATAGACTTCTTATAGGTTTTCCTGTTATTTATAGGTCTAGATCTATTATTTCGATTTTTTTTCAAAATTTTAGGCTCAATAGATTCAACGATAAGGGGGGAATGGCCACTTTTCGTCTAATTTCTTGAATAACTTCAAAACCATTTATTTTAACATTGTGAAAAAAAAATATAACTAAAACCCTCACAGTAAGCCCTTCCATTTCACACGATATTGTATTTTTTTTTTTTAATTTTCTTGTTTGGCCCCCAAAAGTGACCCCCATACTCAAAATTTATTTATTTCCGCGTCCGTGTTTGGGTCAAAAAAGTCCACATGTGTACCAAATTTCAACAGAATCGGTCCAGTGGAGCCGGAGAAAACTGGCTGTGACAGACGGACAGACAGACAGACTCCCAAGTGATCCTATAAGTGTTCTGTTTTTTGCTCGGAACCCTAAAAATGGAACAATGTTTTAAATTCATTTAGTTCTTAATGCCTTTTTTTCATACTGATAGAAAGCCCCTATAAGAGCCTTTCCTAATGGAAAGCGATGATGTGGTGGAAGATGGAGCACGCTTACCTTGAAGTAAACTATTTGCTCTTGACTCAAAGACTCTCGGTTGTAACATTTGAAAAAAGGGCTTGGCAAAGGACACTGTATCTTCTGCAGTTTCCAATTTAAGTATCCCCAAAACGTTTTATGCATACGGGTGGGAGATCCACCATTTGTTTTTTCTAGTAGTAAGATACAAAGATTATTAAATTTATTACTGTACAAACTTCTGCCCGTGACTTCGTACGCGAATATGCCGTTTTTCCTGCCCCCGTAGGAGTTTCGAGAAATCTTCTCTTCGCGCTCCCTTACACTCCCCAAGGAACACATTTATAACGCACAAAACATTTTGGGAATACATTCATAGTGCGTATAGTTAAGGAATGGAATTCCTTGCCAGAGTCTGTGTTTCCAGATAGCTACAACCTGGGAGTCTTTAAGACAAGAGCGAATAGTTTACTTCTTGGCAAGCGTGCTTCATCTTCGCCCACATCATTGCTTACCATCAGGTGAGATAGTGATCAAACGTGTGCCTATTAATAGTAAAAAAATTGGAGCCCTACATGCCTTACTGCCACACTCAGAGACGTTTAATGGTTACTTAAGTCGCTCCTTAGTAAATATTTAAAAAAGTTCGCTCTGACAGTTAACGGTCCGTTACCACACCTTAATGACAATTAAAGTTAAGTAAAGCAAAACCATCACTTAACTTTCTAATGATTGATTTTGGCATTGACGTTTGAGGTTATATTTTTATTTTAAAGAATTCACATTAGGAATAGAAAGTTTAACAATAGCAAAGATGTCTGATCTGGTAGACTTTATTAATTTTGTGGACTATGCCAGAATTAGAAACTATTGCCGGACGTTAATAAATATAAGAGACAAAAACACCATTCTGTTAATGGGCAGACATAAAACTTTCACATAACAAGGGATCTTTAACTATAGGGGTCGGTAATAACTTAACAAAGGACAATTTGACCCAAACATTTTTAAAGCATCGAACTATCCCTTACATCTGTCTACTTTCTATAAATATGTTGTTAACTAACGGTATTACTTAAAAGCAACACGTGCCTAACTCTTAACTCTAAACCTAAGACAATGTATGCGGCTGTCCTGCACACCTGTAATTAAACTTTACAACACGACGACTCTTTCTTGACAGTTAGCGATACCAGAAAAAAAAGGGTCCGGTTGTAATATTATATTTATTTGAAAATAGCCGTTTCGCTTGGTTTTTTTATTAAAAACGAACGTCAAATGAACAAATATTTAGTTTATGTTACCTATTTATATGGTTTCAATGTGATTCAATAAACTATTTTGCTATTTAATAATATCAATTTTTCAAGTGTGGCTACACCAACAGTTTATCGATGTGCAATCTCAAAGATGATTTGGCGATGCTCCGCCCTACGGATACTTAAAGTTGTCATTAACTAATGAACCCTTAAATAATGTCTCTGGGATGTATCGTTCATTAATGAATTTAATGATAATTAGTTAAGTAATCATTAGGACTAATTTAATGAACCTTTCTGAGTGTGGCAGTTCGCTTTCTACGAACAATATTTTCGGTTGTGCGTTGTCTACGTCAGTCACTTAGTAACAAAAGAGTTTTATGTACATTGATTGATTAAAAGTTTTAGGCACTTGTGTCGCCGACCGGCCAGGCAGCGATAAGCTATCGACTATTTGCTCGCTGCGGCAAAGGACAAAAGATATAAATCTCATGGTAGTAAAAGAGACACATACATTTTTAGTACATAGCGGGCTGTTCACACTGCCGGCGAGCCGGCTCTTACCCTAGTTGATCGCAGCGACGCTTTCAAAGATTGTAATCACTCAGCGACACTCGCTCGGTGATGCTCGCTTGGCGATCAGAACTCAACAACCAGCGGTAATTTCTACCTATAGTGCGGGCCGGAGCGAGTATTGCGAGTAATCGCCCGCCGCACAAAAGCACTCGCTCAAGCCGAGCGACAAAACTATCGAAACTTTTCACTCGCTTCACGCTGCTCGCCAACTCGTTTCAAGTTTCAAACTTTCTTGCTACTCGCTGATCGCCGGCGGTGAGACAAGTGCCTTAGTCGTGAACTTTTCAACA
This sequence comes from Lacanobia wlatinum, assembly GCA_947578705.1. NCBI lineage: Eukaryota > Metazoa > Arthropoda > Insecta > Lepidoptera > Noctuidae > Lacanobia > Lacanobia wlatinum. The sequence goes on along the minus strand of OX388046.1, from coordinate 17,115,666 downwards.
TCCATATTTTTCATTCAAAAGTTCAAATGTCTCACTCTTAAACCTCATTACCACGTGAACATCCAAATACCCAGATAACATAAAAAAATCTCTCCAATTCATTTACACAGATATTTTGACAGCCCTCCTGTCGGGATATCATCACAACCCTCGTCAGTTGAACAGACACCGCTATGTCGGTCAGGACATGATCCCGGCTTAACGGTTACACAGGAAATATTGGAGCAAGCAGCTCGATTATTATTTGTAGGTACTGGGTTTCGCGAATTCGATTGAATGCTTTTCATCTTAGAACAATGTTTTTTGTTCCTTTACAATGTTTATAGGATCAAATTAAAGGATATTGCTTTGCGTCCATACATCGTTTGCCTAAGAACCAAACAGAGACGTGAATTTACTTTCTGTGTTCTAAATAATACATATATACGACTGAAACTAAATTAAAATCACGGACACTTCTAAGAATTGCAAAAAATCTAAAATGCTTTCGGATTTTGTGGTTTTTTAGGCCAATAGAAACATACCAAATGGACTAAGGTCCTAGAGCTGCCAGACCTTCAATATTTTCTCACTAACAAAATATGTGGTGTAAATGGTGTTAGTATCGTCTATTAACATACGCATACATGCTACCTTAGGCAGATGTACATATAAACATTGCTATTACACACTAACACTATGCCACATATTTTATTAGTGAGAAACTAAGAAAGGTCTGGCAGCTCTGGGATCTCAGTCTAAAAGTGTTACGTGGAAATTGCCAAAGTGTCATCTGTCAATTCATCGACCGTCAGTGTCGATGTTATTCGTTTTACGCAATACAAGAATAAGAGATATTGAACTCATCATTATGTACTACTTTTACTACGACCCTGAACACGACACTGAAATCGCGAAAAAAAAAATCGACGGCCCCATACATTTATGTGCGAAAACGCTACAAAATAATATTTTGTATATAGTTTGTATGTTAAATGTATCGCGACAAAAATTCAGGTGTTCAGTATAGTATACTGAATACCTGAATTTTTGTCGCGATTCCAGGATTGATCCCATAGTAAAAGTCTTCTTTTCAGGTATTGCGTTTATTACCCGACTACGGCAAAGCCAAAAGGAAGGGTAATGATTTTAGCAGTCTATGTATGTATGTATGTATGTATGTATATAACTATGTTTCACTCTTGTGCCTAAACCACTGGGCCGATTTTTATGATTGAGGTATCAAAAGATTCTTAAAAACGTTCCGGGTGACATAGGCTATATAAATTATTCCTAAATGTATTATGATGGAGTTGACACGTAAATATCTGTCCATGAAAAAAATAAATTTCAGATAATTGTGATATGTTTGGTATCAAAAGGAAGGTCTTGATGAGCACATTACAAATATGTATGTATATCATATTGTCTAAGTAAACGTATATGTTTAAATTGCTAACAAACAAGTTATAGCGAGCCTGCACTTCGCGCGACGTGGCTGTACAATTTAGTGAAAAACATGATCAAAGCGATGCCAACGCGATATTAATCAAATCTTTGAAATCTTTACGATTTGTTATGCCACTCATTAGAAGAAAAGTACATAAAGCGAAATATTTATGTTCCGGATTTATTCGAAGCTCGATAGATGGTGTTAGCGTCGAAATAAATCACGCCATGCTTTCGTCTCTGATATCGCTTCGTCCCCGTAATGGGACGTGGTGAGCGGTCACGACCCTGCTCTTGGCAACCCCTCGACCCGTAAAACGGGCCTCTCACTGTGTTCCATAGCTAAAAATGCTTAAATTCGTCGAGTGTGCGCCTGCCCAAAAAGTGATAGCAACTCATACGCAACGTGAATAAATATATTTTGTATACTGCAGGCGCGCTGCGGCGCCGTTATTTCAGTCAGTGTCGCATTTTCACGACACCTCGTATGCAGTCAACAGGTTTCGTTTGTTTTTTACATGACTACGGCAAATCCAAAAGGAAGGGTTATGATTTTAGCTGTCTATGTTTGTATGTATGTATATGTGTATGTTCCACTCTAGCGCCTAAGTAAACCACTGAACTGATTGTGATGAATAAGGTATCAATAGATTTGTAAGAACTTTGCTGGTAACATAGGCTAGGTATACATTTTCACTTTATTTAAAATGCGAGAAAACGTAAATTACTGACTCTGGAAAAAAAATGATATAATCATAACATGTTTGGTATCAAAGGAAAGGTCTTAAGGAGCACTTTACAAATATGTACAATTATCTTGTATTGTCTAAGTAAATAAATATATATAAATTGTTAACAAACAAGCGACAGTGAGTATTACTGAGTAAGTATCTATGTAGAATCTGTAGAAGAGTCGTTGTTGTAAATTAAAATAAAATAGCCAGGAATAGGTACTAACAGAAACCATTTCCAGCATTTAATTTTGTGACCGTTGGTCTGTTTAGTTGTTCAAAACACGTGGAAAGTATAAAACGAATGCAGATAACTTTTATCAATTGTAATTTTGTAACTCAAAGTACAAAATTAAGGTTTTGTTATATCCGAATCGGTTCGCTCTATCAAAAGATATGTGAATTTAACATTAATTTTCATTACGTAAAGCAAATACACACACGTAACGCCATCTTTTGAACAAAAAAATAGTACTACCAGTTCATGGAAATAACACATTACAGACTGTGGAGTTATTTTTGAAACTTTTGATACGTAGCAAAAGAAAAGTAAGCATTTTCTTATCTTATCGTTAGGGATTTATCGACATATGTAACCGAATTGATATTTTGCTAGATCAACTGCAAGGTCGATGGATAGCTTTCTTAATTTGATCTCAATTTAGCGGTGTTCTTCACGGAAGTAGGACCTTCGCCAATGTCTGCTAACACATGTAACCTAACTTATAATAAGCTAAAGCTGTTAAAAGATAGACCCGTATAAGTTTGCCAGGTCTTAAAACTGGAAAGTCGCAGGGACCAGCCAATAGATATGTATATATAATATCTATCCAGCCTTTTCCCAGCGTTCCGCAGCTGAATACCAGTAATTTACGTGGTGCGGCAGATCTCCACAACCGAGAAACAGGGTAACGCGGTACTTCTTGGCAGACCTGGTGTCAGATATTCTGGCTTCTGACCATCCGTAACGTCTGCCAAAAATCTACAATTAACAGGCGGGACCAACGGCTTAACTTGCTTTCCGAGGCACGGAGGAGTCTTAGCATGCGTTGTTTAACCGAGAAGATCGACTCGCGTGGCTTTTATCATTTAGCCCCGAGATTCTCAGAGATCATTATTGATAATTAGCCGTATTAAATGGGATGAAAAGTCTGACAACTTATGTTACTTATGATTTTGTATCTTTAAAATAATAATAATAATAAGTATGTATGTTTATAAGTCGGATTGGCATCCCCAACTCTACGTTAAAGCGCAAATTTTGCGAACAGTCTCCTGATGTTACTGACTAATATTAAGTAGCTAATAATACTTATGTAAGTAAATCCATACTTTATGAATTTTTACGTTTTAACTTAAAATAGATAAACAAAATTAAATGAGTCAGAGTTCTTTAACATACAGTATATTAAAGAACTTTGACTCATTTAATTTCAGTGAAAATTAAACTTCCGGTTTAATGCGGAAACCTGGCAACATTAGGTCACCCGCAGGCCTTAACGGCTTATCATCCGTGGTGAGGGCAAAGCCCCGTGATAGATTCGTCGCGACTTTTAAGACAAGACAAAGTTTTGAGTTTTAAGACAAGACATAAAGTGTTGGTTATCTATGTTCTAAATCTTCATCATCTGTCCAACCTTTTCCCAAATATATTGGGTTCGGCATCCAGACAAACTGAATCCAGCTGAATACCACACCCCAATAACTGGGTGATCCGGTACTTTTTGGCCAGACTGGTGTCAGATTTTCTGGCTTCTGACAATCCGTAACGATTGTCAAAAGTCTACAAATAACAGGCGGGACTTTCCGAAGCACGGAAGAGTGTTGGTATGATAAGATAAGACGATCAACCATCCACAGACCGACTTCAGCAACAGTGGCGTAGCTAGCATGGGTGACACCTGGGCGACCCCGAAATACTTATGCGTTGCGCGGTGACGGAAGTCACAAACCATTTTTCGAAATTTTTTACACCTCATCTCGGACAGGTTTCATTGTCCCCTGTTAAAGGGTGACACCCGACCATAACAAAAAAGTCAAGGAACGGTTGAGTGTCACCCCCAAATGCAGAAAACAGCAAGAAAGAACTAAAGAAATTTTTACATCTTATCTATGCATCACCATCATATTTTTTCGCCCATATCCACGTGAACAAAGTCACGAGCATAGTTAGTTGTACATTATTAAAATGATAGCGACGTGCAGTTATAAATAGAAACGATTTTTAAAACGGAAAAGTATAAAATAAAAAATTTAGTTTAAAAAACTATAACCCGACTACAGAAAAATAAAAGTGATCTGAAAAGTATGAAACAAGAAAATATTTCAGAAACAAATCAAGAGAGGTACAAAAATGGTGAAAATAAAGCCGTGGTCGCATGCCTTTATAGTTTTATAAGTGTGCCAGGCACCCACATGATATACAGGCATGCGACCACGGCTTTACTTTCACCATTTTTGTACCACTCTTGATTTGTTTCTGAAATATTTTCTTGTTTCATACTTTTCAGATCACTTTTATTTTTCTGTAGTCGGGTTATAGTTTTTTAAACTAAATTTTTTATTCTGTTACACGTTTTATAAAACACTAGTGGACGTCACGCGGTTTCACCCGCGTAGTTCCCGTTCCCGTAGGAGTATGGGGATAAAATATAGCCTATGTTACTCCCTGATGATGTAGCTATCCAATGCTAAAAGAATTGTTCAAATCGGTCCAGTAGTTTCGGAGCCTATTCAATTCAAACAAACAAATCTTTCTTCTTTATAATATTAGTATAGACTAATAGGGTAGATAACAAAAAATCCAATGACACCGTCAGATAGATGTACAAAAAATATTGTGCACGTATTTTTTTTCTTTTTTCACGTAAACAAATAATTATACATGAAAAAAAAATGGTTCGTTTTTATATATTTACCATGGCTGTCCTAATAAAAAGTATATATTATTTTTAAAACTTTCATTATTAGCGAACGAATACATATTGAACACTACTGTTACATATTTTTGTTATGTACTAAGCAAGCTCTACACGATGACAGTATATGTCGGCAAATTTTCATGAAAATAAAAAATATTTCCGTTTTTTCCATGATCCATGCCAACCCCACTATATTTTTTTTTAGTTTTTTAGTTAGTTAGTTTATATTACACGGGATAATGCAACGCTTCAAACGATACCACATACATCGAAATTGGTTAAGGCGTTTAGAAGTTATGATGGAATAAAGAAACTCACAAACATACATACATACATGAACCCTGAAAATATAACACTCCTTTTTTAGGCAGTCGTGTTAAAATTAAGATGATATAGTGCGTTTAAAACTCGTGTGATGTCACTTGTCACTAGTCCACTTTTTACAGAATAGTGACGTCATAAGTCCCCATTCCTGATCTTTGATGCGTTTTATCAAACGTGTAACAGAATAAACACGAACGTTGTATAAGTAGCTAGAATGAACTCAGGTTATCATCATCATCATTTCAGCTGACATAGGCCTCCCCCAAGCGTCGCCACAACGACCGGACCTGTGCGTCTCGCATCCATCGGTTACCCGCGACCTTCACCACGTCATCGGTCAGGTTATACAAAAACATAATTTGTAGTCCCCTATGACTGATTATCCAGACCAATTCTGAAAGCCCCTCTGGGTAGGGTTACATAAAACTCTGAAACTACCTAAGTCTAGCTCAGAAAATGATTGATAGATCCCGTACCTCACACTCTTTCACAAACAGTGATCAATCATTTAGACATTCAATTAATTTTGTATTTAAATGTATCATAAAATATTCGAAAAATGCTATAATGCTATTAAGGGTACTTTTCCATTTGAGGTGTAAGAAAAACTAGGTGATGCGCGAGGAAAAATACACGAATGGAGTTTCTTCATCTTCTGAACCTGGTTTAGCGAAACTTTGGTGGAAAATGGTTAGCAAAGCTTGGTTTTTTGCATCCAATAATCCGAGATATGCGTGGAAAGGTTGCGAGTAACGAATGTGTCATCCTCACATCATATCAGCTGAAAGACGTCTATTGCTGGACATAAGCCTCCCCCAAGTTTCGCCACAACAACCGGTCCTGTGCGTCTCGCACCCATCGGCTACCCGCGACCCTCTCCAGGTCATCGTTCCACCTTGTGGGCGGCCGTTTGGGGTACGCGGTCGCCACTCCAGAATTTGTCGGCTCTGTTGACGAATGAATGTGTGCGAATTAATAATTTTTGGCCTTAAATACTTTGTAGCTATTATAGTGTTTAACCAACCCAGCCAGGCACATTACTTTGTGTAATTTATTTCATCACCACTGCTCTCAAAACGGTGAAGGAAAACATCGTGAGGAAACCGGCATGTCCTAGAACCAAAAATTCGAAGACATGTGACATTCACCAACCCGCATTGGGCCCGCGTGGTGGATTACGGCCCATTCCCTCTCCTAGAGAGGAGGCCGGAGTCCCAACAGTGGGAACATTAGAAGGCCGACTATGCTATGCTATGCTATAGTGTTTAATGCTGGTGCGACATCTCGCCACCGCTTTCTGAACCGACTAATATTAACTGAATTTTCATTTTTCTCTGTTTGAATGTTCTTTGGGAAGAAATAACTAGAGTCACAGATTTTTTTTTTTTACTGTAATTTAGTTCTTGATGCAAAACTGCGAAGGTTGGAAGTGAGGAATGTATGCGAGGTACGCAAGCAGAAATGACTGCGATGTTGGGTAGATACCTGTATCAGCTCATCATCATAACAGCCGGAAGACGTCCACTGCTGGACATAGGCCTCCCACAAAGGGGGGGGGGGCTTGCCATAATCGCCATGCTTGGCAGGCGGGTTGGCGATCGCAGTGTATGGTGTTGAGTTTTACAGAGAACGCTGCTGCCCATTCTCTGTTGAATCCCTTAGTCGCCTCTTACGACACCCATGGGAAGTGATGGGATGGTATTATTCTTTACGGCACCATACGGCACCGGCCGACACCATACGGCTGTACGGCTGTATCAGCTCACATAACTGAAAAGAGTTCGCTACGCATCCTCACACCTCGCAGGCTAACGTCTCGCACAACTTTGATGAACACAATCAGAGAGCCTTGCTCTGCATAGCAACCTTGGTGGAAAAGCACCTCAGGACATCATAATTAAAATAAAATCATAGACTTTCGTAGATCCGCCTTATCCGTCTTGGTACCGTAGCACTTTCGTAGATCTGCGTAGCCGTCGTAGCAGCGTAGCACTATCGTAGCCGTTTCGTAGACGCTATTTATTTAAGAAAATATTTTATGAAAGTTTGAGGATGCAAGCGGGTGTTGTATGAGACTGTTTTAGAGAAAATTCTTAATTTTATTCTTGAGTTTTTAATAAATAATTCATTAATTCCGGAGGTTTTAATAAAAATACTCTTACTACATTTTTAGTTTATAGCTTGCTATTATTAATATGTTGGTAAAGAATGACGTGAATATAATAGTTCATATAAGAGTTCTTTATAAGAATCTTCTTTTAAGGGTATGAATTTATAACGTGTTTGTTTTCAGTTTTATAAGATATTATTTTTATAAGCTTGATGTGTTTCCATTGAATGGAAAATAAAAAAAATATATTTTTCAAATTATTATTTTAAGAAAACTGATATTGATCTCAACTCAATTTAGACTTACTTTGGATGAAGTCAAATTATAGAGTTTTATAATTATGTCACAAAAAGTATTCAAGGGAAATATCAGCATCAAAACAAAAATAAAACGTATACAAATTGCGGAGACTCTTTGGGGAATACTCAAAAACAAAACAAAAAATATCGCATAAAAATATCCTCAAATTCCATTCCATTTCCTTCTCAAACAATCTCTAACTTAAAAAAATAAATAAAAAGGCCCACTTACATTAACCCTATCAAATACAAAAGGAGATCAAACAAAGAACTACTTAGGAATATTAAGATGGCCTCACATGTACAATTGTACATATGTAACTATGATTCACAAGAGATCCCTGTAAAGCCCCTCTCAATCACAATCAGGGAACTTGTTTTATTTACTGGGAAATAAACGTATATGTTATTCACCATATGTAAAAGTCAGTGAGTGAAGTGTGGTCTAAGTTACAAGGGAGGCAACCTCGTTTATATTGTCTTATGTTTTAAGTAAAGTAACGAATATGGTGTAATCTCATGAAGTCATCTCTGAATGTTTTACTCAAAAATATACAATTAATATTAAAATATGATTTCTTTGATGTACCACATTATAGTCTTGTAACGCAAAGGTTGATTAGTAGAGAATGCGTCGCTGCTTTAGATATATCCATGTACCCTACTACTGTATTTGAAGTTGAAATTAAGAAATAATATTCAACCATAAAATGGGCATAACCGCATAACTGTAATTTTCCATCAAAGCTGAAACATGTTTTGTTTGTTTCGATGTCTCGGTCCAATCATTGCAGATTTTTTTATAATTTTTAGTGACAGGCTTGCGTTTTACAACTACATAATTACGAATCTGGTCTAGGAAGAAAAAAAAAAACAAAAATGACGTTGGGTTAAGCATCTGAAAATTTAAAGAGTCGTAAAAGCTTTATGAAATGTACGACTTCTTCGGTGGATAGTGCATAGTCCATACTTCACTATCCCGGCAGAGCGTCTACTCCAGGACCCACGTAAAATAAATAAAAAAAAGTCTTTTATTTCCTAATTAATGTTAAAATTATGTTAAACTAAAATTTAAACAATAATCTATGATCAATTCACAAGTTGCCTGGTTTATGAAAAGAAGTTAGCAACTTAACAGTATAAACTTATACATAGACTTCTGTTGTTAAGAACCCTTCTCAGGTGAAGAACGCACGTTAGCCTCTGTAAAATAATCTGGCCAAATGGGGAATCCTCTACCCATAGCAAACGCAGTAACAGTAGGGAGCCCTTTTGCACGACAGGCACTCTTTGTTGCCGGCCATGCACAGCCACAAAGAGTACATTTTACTAAATACTGGTCGGACAAAATTTTATTTGAGTCAGTCGGCACGAAAAGAAGAACCATGAATTCTTCATTACTGGATTGCACTTTAGAAATTCAACCACAAGATCTTAAATCCCGTTCAAAACATTCCACTAAGTCTCCTATAACTTCAGACCTCACTAAAACAATTGCTCTGGCAGCAGGCCGCTTCTCACACACACCTCTGATACATAATTCAGGAGCGCGTCTACCGCCTAATGTATTAGAACCATTGCTAAATATTTATATGTGATCCGCCAATCTACTAATGAATTTTAGTGCACTGGAATAATTGTGGATATCAAACTTGTATTCATGATTTATTCAGTGCAATTTGTTGGAATTATTCCGGGGAAGAGGTGTGTTCTATTAAGGTAGTTTTAGATTATGAATGTTGTGTTTAGACATTAAACTTACAAGCGATAATTGGGAGTAGTTTTAATCCAATTAATGTTATGTTTTGAATTAAGTTTGTTGTTAAAGTCAACAAAATCTAAGAAGTCCGATTTGACAGCTGAGTGGAGAGGGATAGAAGATTGCTTTACCACTAAGTGCGAAAGAGATTTATTTTTATGTCTCTTTCATACTTACTAGTAAAGCAATGTTGTATCCTGCTGTCAAAACTGGCCTTTTATTTATTGACAACTATAGTTTAGTATATTTGTTAATTTTAGTTATTATTATTGTCAATTTATTACTTGATTAAAGTATTTCCCTCATTAATTTATAAATGTAAAAGTTTGTAATGATGGGATGTTTAGGTGATTGTTCAACGCACACGACTGAATGGGCTTAGATGAAATGCACATAAGATCATGACCTGGAACACTACGAGCTGACTGTTGTTAAAAGTTCTTTATTTTAAATTGCCTTGTTAGTATGTTTGGGTCATATCTTGCAACTGAATTTTAAAGCAGATAGAACAACCAGTTGAGCTAATCTTTTGTAATTTGGATGACATTGCACGGTTAGCTAAGTAACTTCGTTGTACTTTTATAGAGGTCTCCTAGAGATGGCAGACTTCTTCCATGTTATAGGTATCAAATGAAAGTTTGCTGAAAATTATACAATTTTTTTTCTTTTTTTTTTCTTATAAATACAATTTAATGTGTACATTTATTTTTCTCAAATAAGGCTTTTCAATTCATATCTTTAGCAGGGTGCACTCGTTGGTAGCGGAATTTGTTCGAAAGAGTCACCGCGGCCCTGGAACGCAAAGGGCATTAGGAGGAACACGGATGGGTTTTAGTCAGTAAGAGTCTGACACTCCCTTCTGCTCCGCCCAGAGCGGGAGGAGTCATTTGATGATTTCCCAGTCATAAAAAAAAGGTTGCACTCGTTGCGGAATTGATTCTAAAGAGTCACCGGGACCATGGAACGCAAGAGACACTTGGAGGAACATGGATGGGTATTATTCACTAAGAGTCTGACACTCCCTTCCACTCCACCCAGAGCGGAATGAGTCATTTGATGATCCTTAAAAAAGCAGGGTGCACTCAATTGAAACTTGCGAATATACTTAAATTACTTGTTTCATAAATAAATAAGGTTTCGTTCGCTTAACAAAATGTTTAAAACCGAATATTTTAATTGTTTTGTTTGAACCGAAGACTGTGTTTATTTGGTTTCTCGTGGTATTTAAGTTTTTTTAATGAGTGGATATATTGTAACCTTTGTAGGTACTCGAATGTAAATTTAAATTGTTTTAATTGTTCTTAACGATACATGCAATATTATTTTAACTGGATGCGCTCTTGTTTTTTGTTCGAAGGACCCGCGTCTGGATGCGCTTAATTTTTGTGTTCGTTTCGCTTGCTCTTCGTTCAATGTGTTATATTTCATGGTCTTCCTTTTATTACCCGACTGTCAAGGAAAGGTTAGGTTTATCGCGCGTATCTTGTATGTATGTTTGTTTGTTTGTGAGTTTGTAAATTTCTTTATTACCTCGTACCCTCCAAACGGCTGCTTTGATATCGTCTATTAAGGTGTCGTTAGATAGGTGTTTCTTTAAAAAAAGCAACATGGCGGGTTTTGGGCACTAAATTGCAAGTCGTTTATATTTTTTTTTTAACCAAACCTATCGAGTAGGGTATTAAAATGAAGGAAATTAAATTACAAATATGTGTATAAAAGTCATGTGTTTAAATTCAATTAGGAAATAGTTCATAAAAGTGTGCCGGTTTCGGTCTTTTCACGACCGTTTTCAATAACCTACCTAAGTTTTCGGATGGTAAACCCTGTAAACAAAATAAAAAATTCTTTCTATTCGTGGTCTGCGTTTCACAATTGCAGTTTGTTCTATCTGTGTCAGACCAACGAAAGATAGCTTTTTCCGTCTCTCTGATCCAAACTTTTCAAAAAACCATGGAATTTATACATACGTATTCAGATTTCAAGTATAAAACAATAATACAATCTATAACTCTAATGAATTAAAAAATTCCAAGAACTTAAACTTACAAAATTCCAATGTGATAAATTTTCACATAACATTTTTCCTTATATTTCTAACTAGATGTCCTATCGACTTGACTCTTTCTGTAATATTGTTTTCATGTAAAAAAAATCATTTAACACTAATTTTGTAACAATATCTTCATGAACAAAAAATCACATTTTCAAGTTACGTAATTATTGACAGTACAAAATTTTACCTGAAAATTCTCTGACAAACTATCAAAATACGGTGTTATTAGATTCTTATGAGAACTTATACACACAAATAAAACTTTTAATACCATATCGTGGATAGGGTCTCGTCGCCGACACAATATATTATCATTTGAAATATATAAATCATCACTGCTATAATATTCCATTCATCATCTGCCTAGCCTTTTCCCAACTATATTGGGGTCGGCTTCCAGTCAAGCCGGATTTAGCTGAATACCAGTATTTTATGTGGAGCGGCTGCCTACCAGACCTCCACAACCCATTAACTGGGTAACACGGTACTTCATGGCAAGACTGGAGTCAGATTAACTGGCTTCTGACTATCCGTAACGACTGCCAAAGATCTACAAATGACAGCCGGGACCAATGGCTTAACGTGCTTTCCGAGGCACGGAGGAAACTCGGTATGTTAAGATGGTCACCCATCCACAGACCAACCTAATAATAATATTCCATTATTAATAGAAAATACATTGCTACTGCTATTTTAATATACAAACGCTTAAACGTAGTCGCGTTATCGGCCAATGTTGAGGGCCTAATGAAATGACGTTCTAGAGTTAGCTCCGTCTATCGGTGAGTACCTAACTTATTTTTTTTGTTGAAATGCAGGTTAGAACGACTTGTATGGGCGGTCTTATCTTTAGGCTCGGACTCCACCAAAGCGGAGAACAGACGAGCGGGGTGGAGACGTGTTTTCAAAACCCAATAGAATTTCGTTAATCTCACATAATTATCGTCTCCACTCAGCTTAAGTGGATACCACTGAGCGGAAATGTATCATATTTATATGGCGCGGTGATAACTTTGGTTATCTTTAGAAGCTAGAAGAAAAGATAGATTGGTTATTAAAAATTGCCGTTAGTGTATTGCTACGTTTATGTTTTGCAGTCGGGTTTTTTGATTTTTCTAATTATATTAAACTTGTTCGAGATGCAATGTCATTTAGAAGAAATAAATGTTTATGATTAAGATAAGATAAGATATATTTATTTGTCAAAAACATGTGTAGGTTAAATAATCAGTAGGAACGATTACAAAAAGAAAAAAAAAGTTTCAACATGTTTTGCCTGGAAAGGCGTACAAATACAATAATACAAAAAATCAAAAATCATAATAAATTAAAACTTGCAACCAGTATAGTAAACACAAACAGGTTTTTGTTTCACATTTAACGGGTTCGATTCCCGGATCAGGCAGGCGATTATTAAAAAACTGGCCAAGTGCGAGTCGGACTCGCGTGCAAAGGGTTCCGAACGAATTTAATTTTTTTAACATGTTATTTTAACAGTACAGACTTCTAATAAGCCCTTTCATTTGATATGTCACACAATATTGTTCAAAAAACTTTTTTTTAATTTTTTAGTTTGACCCCCAAAAGTGACCCAAAAGTGACAGTCACAGTAGTCCATATGTGTACCAAATTTCAATAGAATCGGTCATGTGGATCCGGAGAAAACTGGCTGTGACAGACGGACAGACAGACAGACACCCGAGTGATCCTATAAGGGTTCCTTTTTTTTCGGAACCCTAAAAATCTTGAGTTCGTATTTCTTTTTTAAATAAAAATGAAGTTTTCATTCAGTGTTTTTTTCTATCTATAGTATTACGGTTACTTTCCCTCTATATGACAAAGTCTTAAGACGCCCTGTATATATAAATACATAGATTTACTGATTTCGCACGTCCCTGTATACATCTTTACATTTACGTACGTCACACCCACAACGAACAGCAAAAACAAAACACAAGCGCTAAGAATGTCAAGTTACCAAGTTTTGATAATAGCAAACTTGGTGTAAACATCTCGCGATAAGACATTGTCTCGCCGAACAATAGATAAGTTTTGGTAAAGTTCTCTGGAGGCAGACGGTTTATGATTTTATACTGCAACTTATTCGAAGGTGTGAGTTTGAGAAAGAGGGGAGCTGCTTGTAATAATAGTATTTTATTTAACACTTCCTGTCTGGAAATATGTTTGCGTGGAAGAGTGGCACTGCATTTCAGGTTAAAAGAATTACTTTTTCTTTTTCTTATCGTGTGGGCAGTAAGGTCTAACGACCCCACAGTTTTAAGAATTACTTAAAAAGACGTAATGTACATGCTAGTGTTTGTCCGCGGCTTCGCTCGCGTTTATTTATAATTTTTTTTTTCAGTATTAATAGGCACGCGATTGACCACTATCTCACCTGATGGTAAGCGATGATGTAGTCGAAGGTGGAGCACGCTTGCCTAGAAGTAACCTATTCACTCTTGACTTAAATAATTACTTCTTCTTCTTATCGTGTGAAGCAGTAAGGTCTAATACGCCCACAGTTTTAAGAATTACTTGAAAAGACGTAATGTACATACTTGTGTTTGCCCACGCTTCGCTCGCGTTTATATGGTTTTTTTTCTTATTTCAGTATTAATAGGCACGCGATTCACCACTATCTCACATGATGGTAAGCGATGATGTGATCGAAGATGGAGCACACTTGCCTAGAAGTTACTTATTCACTTTTTAATTAGAGACCCCTAAGTTGTAGCTATCAGAAAACACAGACTCTGGCAGGGATTTCCACTCCTTAGCTGCACGCACTATGAAGATGTTTTCAATAAATTTTTGTCCTTGTGGGTGGGATGTCCACCATGTACCGGTGGCGCATCGCCGCCCGTTCGTCTTGTGGTTCGATGATGGAACGGGCTTGGAGGAATTGAATTATGTAATTCCGTCGCACATTCTCCAAAATGCAACCGGTAGGAAACCGTTATGCTAGCAACTCGGCGTCGATGCTCAAGACTTTGGAGCTTCAATTCGACGACTCTATCATTGCCGATGATTTTGCAAAAGTTATACTAATAACTATATCTAAGAAGCCGATATTCGTTAAAACCAGTTCAATGATTTAGGCTTAAGGCTTAATTTATAAAAAAACATCCGACATTAGCAAAATAACTTATGTTAATCTGGGGGCTTATCTAGGAGCTGGCATAGCCACCCCGGTTATGCCAGTTCCCAGATAAGCGCGTAATTTTTAATAATTTTCATTCTTATCACATGACGAATTCACCTTCAAATGTCTCGGCAACGTGACACTTTAGGGCACCATGTTCCCAACATTTTTGGGGCTATACCACAATGGTTCTATGCCCTCTAAATGTTTGTTTATTTTTAATATTCACAAATAAATCAATTACATATTGTTATGATGCCCGGCAAAAATATAATAGAAGGTGTAGGTGTAATAAATTAATTTATAATTCCTAAATTTTATTTTATGAACATGAATAAAAAACTGGCCAAGTGCGAGACGGACTCGCGTGCAAAGGGTTCCGAACGAATTTAATTAGTTGTTTCAACATGTTTTTTAACACTACAGACTTCTTACAGGTTTTCCTGTAATCTATAGGTAAAAATCTATTATCACCATTTTTTTTTCAAATTTTTATGCTCAGTAGTTTCGG
The DNA here is from genome assembly GCA_947578705.1 of Lacanobia wlatinum. NCBI lineage: Eukaryota > Metazoa > Arthropoda > Insecta > Lepidoptera > Noctuidae > Lacanobia > Lacanobia wlatinum. The sequence goes on along the minus strand of OX388046.1, from coordinate 17,100,388 downwards.
AGAAAAGGGGAGGGTTTTTTTTTTTTTTTACTATATATAGGCATACATTTGACCACAATCTCACCTGATGGTAAGCGATGATGCGGTCGAAGATGGAGCACGTTTGCCTAGAAGCAACCTATTCACTCTTGTCTTAAAGACTCCCAGGTTGTAGCTATCTGGAAACACAGACTCTGGCAGGGAATTCCACTCCTTAGCTGTACGCACTATGAATGTGTTCCCAGAACGTTTAGTGCGTGTGGGTGGGATGTCCACCATGTAACGGTGGCGCATCACCGTTCGTCTTGTGGTCCGATGATGGAACGGGCTTGGCGGAATTAAATCATGCAATTCCGTCGCACACTCCCCAAAATGCAAGCGATAGAAAACCGACAGGCCAGCAACTCGTCTTCGATGCTCAAGGCTTTGGAGCTTCGACTCGACGAGCCTGTCATTACCGATGATCCTCTTGGCTCGTTTCTCAATTGACTCAAGGGCATCAAGCTGGTATTTGGCAGATCCGTCCCAAAGATGAGAGCAGTACTCCATACACGATCGAACTTGCGCTTGATAGAGCTTAAGCAGCTGTTCCGGCGTGAAGTACCGTCTCACCTTTGCTAGGACCCCCAACTGTCTGGCAGCCACTTGAGCCTTTGCCTCTATGAAAGGGCCAAAATTGAGGGTAGATGTTAACGTTACACCAAGAAGCTCAAGTCGGTCGGTTATCGGCACGGTTACACCACGAAAAGATGGAGCTGGGTGGAATTGGCTCCTTTTAGCGGAAAATAGACACGCTTGGGTCTTAGCAGCATTGAACTTGACTGAATGGTAATTTTTCATCTAATTTCTTGAATAACTTCAAAACCATTTATTTTAAAATTATAAATAATATCATTACAACCCTCACAGTAAGCCCTTTCATTTGATATGTCACACGATATTGATCAAAAAACTTTTTTTTTAAATTTTCTAGATTGACCTCCATACAAAAAAATTTATAATTTACGTATTTGGGTCACAGAAGTCCATAGGTGTACCAAATTTCAACGGAATCGGTTTAGTGGATCCGAAGAAAACTGGCTGTGACAGACGGACAAACAGAGAGACGGACAGACAGACACACACCCGAGTGATCCTATAAGGGTTCCGTATTTTATTCGGAACCCTAAAAAACACGGGAATCTGACTAATAGATAATAAATAATTTACATACGAGTACTATACATGATTTCTAAGCCCGATACGATTTGAAATATTAAATACGTAGATTTTATTATTTATTAAACAAACAAAAAGCAATTATAGTATTCGGTAAGCAAACAAAATAAATGAGTGTTAATCCGATTAAATTATACATTTCGAAATCATTTTAATTTTTACAAAATATATATTTTTTTTACTAAAAATTTTTAAAATCACTTACTCCTTATATGACAAATATATTGTTTGTTTGAATAGAAAGTAATGAAATGTCCTGAAAAGCGTCCTTAACTTGTTCAAAAATACATTTTATTAATGATTACTGAGAGACTCGTGTTTGACCACTATCTCACCTGATTGAAATCGATGATGTGATCGACGATGGAACACGCTAGCCTAGAAGTAACCTATTCATTCTGAATTTAAAGACCCTCAGGATGTAATCATGTACCTCGAACATAGACTCCAGCAGAGAATAGGGGGCTACTCTCTAAGTCCGTGGTTTCGGGCTTAGTTGCGGGCGTATTCTACTCCGTATCACCTAACCACTAAGAATTAATGACAACACGATTTGACAGTTACTTGCAAATTGTGTTGTCATTCATTCTTAGTTCGGGTTCGGGACTAATCATAAGTCCTTAGGTTATACGGTGTAGAATAAGAGAGTAGCCCCCTGAGACAGAGATTTAATAAGCTAAGTCGTCTTTAAACTGACACAATCTTGTCTATGCACATTGTACAGCCACAGCCGTTAAACCAACACACTACGTGTATCTACCTAGCCACCCATGTATACTATGTATATCTACATAGCCAGGTGCGCGCAGCTGCAACGAACAGATTTGGCCGACTAAATCCGATTGTATTTGCCTAATTCCCTTCCATATGCTGGTCTATACATAAATGTATCTGCTGGCAGGTATTATTGTATTAATTTGACGGATAAAGCTGGACGCCTAGGACATAGAGTATTTTTATGTATTTTATGCTTAAAATATTTCACTATGTAAGCTAATTCATCATCATCTTCCTGCTCTTATCCTATGTTACATGAAGTCGGCGCAACACGTTTTTTTCTTCTATTCTGCCATATAAGCCGTCACGATATCACTAACTCCCTTTTCTTTCATATCGCTCCTCACACAATCCATACATCTTTCCTTTGCCCTGTCTCTCTCTCCATCCATCCACATTTATATTCATAATCCTTTTAGTTACATGCGTTTCATCCCTCCTATTCACATAACCATACCAAGACAAGCGGTTCCCTTTTAACTTTTCCGTCACTGGCGCTACTTTTAAACTACTGCTGCTTCTACTACAACTGACCCGTGCCTACTTCGTTGGGCGGTATTTTTTGGGTTAATATATAACCTACGGCACTCACAAATAACGTGGCTTACTATTGGAAAAAGAATTTTCAAAATTTGTTCAGTAGATTTAGAGATTAACCCCCTACAAACTCACAAACTTTACCTCTTTATAATATTTATAGATGAAAGCTAATCCAATCTTACCTAATTTATGTTAGCCTAATCATTCCAGTAATTTTCTATGGTGATGTGTGTTACTATGGAGGAGCTTATCTACACTAATATTATAAAGAGGAAAGATTTGTTTGTATGTTTGTTTGTTTGAAATGAATAGGCTCCGAAACTACTGGACCGATTTTAAAAATTCTTTCAGCAATGGATAGCTACATTATCAGGGAGTAACATAGGCATAGGCATATTTTATCCCCATACTCTCACGAGAACGGGAACTACGCGGGTGAAACCGCGTGACGTCCATTAGTGGCTATATAATAACTGCCACACAGGTCGATCTTAAAGTTTAATCAACACTTGCCGATGTCAGGCCGTAGACGGGTGACCATCTTCATCATCAGCATATCAGCCAAAAGACGTCCACTGCTGGACATAGGCCTCCCCCAAGTGTCGCCACAACAACCGGTTCATCCGGTAGTACAATAGCCGTCGCGACGCAACAATACTTGAAAAGTTTTATTGTAAAACAATCGGCAGCCGCCATATTTTTTGGTGGATCGGGGGCCATAGGATATTAAACACGTGATTTGGTATGGCATGTGGGATGACATTATGGCACGCGGATGTGCCAACGAAAAATCACTGGTTAACATATAACATACCAAGATTCCTCCGTGCTTGGGAAAACACGTCAAGCCGTTGGTCCCGGCTGTCAATTGTAGATCTTTGACTGTCGTTACAGATGATCAGAAGCGAGAAAACCCGACACCAGACTTGTCAACGGGTACCGTGTTATCCAGTTACTGGATTGTGGAGGTCGGGTATGCTGTCACTTCATGTAAAATACTGGTACTCAGCTCTATCTGTTTAGACTGGAAGCCGACTCCAACAGAGATGGGAAATCGCTCGGCAGATTAACTGATTTCTTTGTAAATCTAATGTGTGCCGCTATGTGCGGAAATCAGCGGGTTTAAAAAGGCCAATTTAGTAGAATTTTCTTAATCAACTTTAAACTTAATGCTTTAGCGATAAAGATGAAAATGAAATTTAACAGATTGTTGTATGATTAATATTATGATCCTAATATGATTCTACTAGTCATTTATATATAAAAAACCCAGGATGCACAGTCTCGAACAAATGCAACACTCGAAACTGTCGTCAAAAACTAACATGTAACAAGTGTCGTGTGTGAGTTGTGTGTAGTTATACTATAAACAATTTTTTTTGCAAATTCAATCTTACACGGATCGCTTAAAGTTGTTTTTACAAAGCAGTGCAGTATGGCGAGCGATGCGAGACGGTTTGAAACTAGCGCACAATTATATATATTGCGCTTGTTTTTTGCGGACATTTTTGAGATGCTGAGTGAGTATCTTGGGATTTATATATCAATGACTAAAGTGGAAACTCTTTTAAAAACTTAACCGCTTTCTTTATAACTACATCAACACAGACAAATCGAGAAGAATTCAAAAGGACATTGAACATAGGCTTTAGTCTCGTGACTATTCGAATGTCTGCATCAGCCATAGAAAAATCTTTTTCTAGTTTCTATTTTTTTGCAGTAAAAAAGTAGACCATGACGAGTTTTTGTCTACATCCCTACATGACATAAGAGCAGCTTTTTCCTCTCATTCGTCAACAAAAAATGATAGAAAACAAGTTTATGACGTCCGTTTGTAGGTCATATGAACTTCCGCACCAAATATGACACAAATATAACGCAGAAGGTCGATTTTATTTAGAGACCAGCCTCCTACTATGAAGAGTTAGTGCCATGGATCCGTTGTAAAAGGGATAGTGATATTCGTCCTGTATAGCTCCGTCTCACATAATTGAAACATGATGACATTGTTAAGTTTTAGTAGAGGGCAGGAAAGTGATGCAGAAATACCTATTCGACACAGGACTTTTTTTCACGATACAGGAGAAATTCCTAGCGTGGCAACGTTTTAAAAAAAAATGTCTTGTAGTTTGTGGTTTCAGGACAAGCCGGCCCTCACGATATTTTCCTACACCGTTTAGAGAGCAATCTGACTAGCTTTTTTACAACTATGTGGCTTCCTATCTATCTCATCGACCCAGATGCTGGGTAAGACCAACTGTTAGAATTCATAGTGAAACTAATAAATTATAATTAATAACCATCAATATATTTAAAATTCTTCCGTTACTGACTGTAAGTGACTGCACTCAGTCACTCATCAGTCAGTGATTGATGGACAGCGCACAGCCGAAACTACTGGTCGTAGAAAGCAGAAATTTGGCATGTAACTTCCCTGAACTCCGTAGCACTAAGAGAGCATTTCTCAAAATTCTTACAGGAACTGGAGAAAACGAAAAGCTTGTATTATTATTATTTATTTTATTTTTGTTTCAATAGATTAAATGTTTAATTTGATTGTTCAAATATTCAATACTAGTGGACGTCACGCGGTTTCACCCGCGTAGTTCCCGTTCCCGTGGGAGTACGGGGATAATATATAGCCTATACTTTCTGATAATGTAGCTTTCCAATGCTTCTTTATAATATTATTATATATGTTATTATTATATTCAATATGAAAAACTGATAGTCGGAAACAACAAAAAACTGATCTTCTAAAACCTTCCTGCCCAGTGGCACGCGCTTCTCTTAGAATATTTATTAACTTCATGTGTCGTCATAATGTTGCAGGAAAGTAAGGCTTGCTCTCGCATACGTTATGTTTGTAAGGAAATAGTGTATCTCTATTATTCACTGTATTGCCATGCTGCTATGTTTTTCTATACTGTAATATAAGGAAACTAAGAAAGTACCATTAATGGGAAATTTTATTCAAGTTATATTTTAGTTTGACAATAGTGTATCTAGTATGTCTTTGAAAATCTCGAGACCGTATAATTCTGGATATTTGGGAAGTGTATGACAGGGCGAAATGAACTCGCAGAGACCCCGTGGACATGGCACAACATCCAACGATTATCCCAGTATGTACTATGAAAGTATGTACTATGAAAGTATACCCAAGATTAATCCCCGGTTGATACAGAACGGATTCCCGATTGATTGATATGGTGTCGGCCGGCGCCGTATGGTACCGTAAAAGAATAATACCATCCTATCACTTCCCGTGGGTGTCGTAGCAAGCGACTAAGGGACTCACCAGAGAATGGGCAGCAGCGTTCTTTGTAAAACTCAACGCCACACACTGCGATCGCCAACTCGCCTGCCAAGCATGGCGATTATGGCAAACCCCCCCCCCCCTTTGGGGGAGGCCTATGTCCAGCAGTGGACGTCTTTTGGCTGATATGATGATGACAGAAGGGATTGTTTCCTACGCCTATGAAATATTTATGGCCCCTGCTTAACCAATATGATTGAAAATTAGGATATTTATTCGTAGAACGTTTATTCCCTCATAAAGGTATACACGGACTTTATTAAAAGCATTATTAGGAACTAGTGGACATCACGCGGTTTCACCCGCGTAATTCACGTTGCCTTAGGAGTACGGGGATAATATATAGCCTATGTTACTCCCTGATGATGTAGCTATCCAATGCTAAAAGAACTTTTCAAATCGGTCCAGTTTCGGAGCCTATTAAATTCAAACAAACAAACAAATCTTTCTTCTTTATAATATTATATTAGTGTAGACATAATTTACATAAAATAATAACCACTAAAACAGTACTGCAAAAAACTGAAAACCAACAAAAACTGAACGATAAAACCCAAAACACGTAAGAAAGGTTTTGCGGCGCCACCGCTACCAACAATAAATTCGAAGCTTAGTGCCTTGCAAGCCAGATTTAGAATAATCCCTCAGCTCCAACTAATGGCCTTGCATTGTACAAATGCTATGCTAAATGCATAGTTTTCAGTGCAGTCTCGTCTGCTATTGTTTTTGAATTGATTTAAGTATGTTTCGGTAGTATAATATACTAGCTTTTACCCACGACTTCGTACGCGCATATCCCCATTTTTCCTGTTCCCGTCGGAATTCCGGGAAATCTTCTCTTAGTGCTCCTCTACTCTCCCCAAAAAACCAACATGCCAAATTTCTCCTTACTACTACTTTTACTGCCAATAGTTTCAGCTTTGCGTTGTCTGTCAGTCACTCAGTAACGGAAGAATTGTATATATTTGGATTATTGATGGGATCGCGTTGGACTAACATATCACTTGACGGTAAGCGGTGATGTGGTTGAGCACGCTAGCCTAGAAGTAACCTATTCACTCTTGAAATCAAAATAAAAAGGTATTTATTCAAACTAGGCTGAAAATCAGCACTTTTTGAACGTCAAAGTTTACATGAAGACAGTCCCCCAAATCGCTCAGCCCGTCACAACTTCCTAGTGTTTTAGTTGGGAAGAAGAAGTGGCCAACAAACTCCGCAGCAACACAACTGTCTGTACTTAGAGAACTCCAGGTTGTAGCTATCAGGAAACACAGACTCCGGCAAAGAATTCCACTCTTTAGCTGAACGCACAATGAAAGTCCTTGTGCCATCCCATCAGAATATGGTAGTAAAAGAACAGAGAGTACACCTGTGTTTGCGCACACACTTATGCACGTTCTTGACTGATATCAGTCACAGGAAAACTGCAAACGGCGTAGATTTGTAAAATATCGCGTGAAATTGTAAAAAAAATCGGGCAGTCTTTGGGGACTGCCGATTGAAGTGAAAACTAAGTAACAAATTTTTCTTACTTAAAATATTTTTATACACGTCGTTACTTTAAACGAAAGGTCCAATTTGAATAATTTAAAGTGTAATTTACGTGTACATAACCAAACTTAATTATTAAATAATTTAAATAGATAAGGATTAATATCATGATACTAAAATCACCATCACCTATTCTATTCCACCCGGGTTTTGATTGAATAATATAAATAAAAAGCAGCCATTGTGACTTAACCATAATAGTAAGATATATACATTTGCAATTTTTTTTTGTAGATATTAATGTCTTCTAAAAAACTGTAGTACATCACTTTGCTCTATTGTCAGTAGTTTCCGCAGCGTACGCGATATAAGGATCTTTTTTGGTATTTTTTTCACACCGGTTACATTAAAGAAGTTTTCATACGGATCCCTAACTTTTTTGAAAATATTCTATATCCTATGTTACTCAGCGATAATTTAGCTTTCTAATAGCAAAATAATTAAAACGCACCTAAAGAAATTTACACTTAAAAAAAACTTAATAAGCCACAGACATATTGGAAACTGTTGAATTTGGGTGAGATTTATTGTAAACAAAACGACTTTTTCATAATATATCTAGAAATCAAAATCTAATAAAGATTTTTTACAATCTTACGAAGTCTGCAATTTTCCGGTGACATATCCGTTAAGACTGGCCACCGTGGGCCAAATTCTGTGGGGAGGAATAATATTTTCGGAGGTACTTTACTACAGCATCTTCTGTATCAGAAATGTTATGAATTGATGCTATATTAAGATTGGCGTTTCTCTACAATCAGGCCTAATTTCCGGAAAAAATGATAAAGCTTCTTTGACCATCTTACTTTTCGCAGGTTTTGATGTCTTTTCAACAAAATATTATAGCGAGGTTATTTCTACATCAGCATTTATTTCGACAATATTTTGAGGAGTCTATATTTTGCCCGATTGATAGAAAGACTCTTTCTGGTTTTATGTCACTTGATCATAACTGATACTTGAGTGTACTATATGAACCCGCACGGATCGATCATCAAGGTTAAGCAACGTCGGCCAAGGTGGGTCGATGGAAAGATGACCATCTCATAGTTGTCAAAAAATAAAAAGCCGGTTTTGACAGCAGGATACGACATTGCTTTACTATTAAGTATGAAAGAGACATAAAAATAAATCTCTTTCGCACTTAGTGGTAAAGCAATCTTCTATCCCTCTCCACTCAGCTGTTAAATGGGACTTCTTACATTTTGGTGACTTTAACATACCAAATTTCCGTTTTGCTTCGAAGACCACGTTAAGCCGTTGGTCCCGGCTGTCATTTCTAGCTCTTTGGCAGTCGTTACGGATCGTCATAAGCCAGTAAATCTGACTCCAGTCTTGCCAAGAACTGCCATTTTATCCAGTTAATAGGTTGTGGAGGTCTGGTAGGCAACAGCTCCATGTAAAAATACTGAACCCGGTTTGACTGGAACCCGACTCCAATATAGTTGGGAAAAGGCTAGGTAGATGATGAGTGTACTATAATGACATTGTTGCTATCGCGGGAAGAACCTTTTTGCAGACGGGTTTTTGATACTAGTATTTGTTTTTATTTCCTATTCATTTAGGTGCAGTTCTTGAAGTGCTATCTTGATCCATTCACTCTTCACGTGACCAGAGAGCTGCTGGTCTAAAAAGGCCACTTTATCAGAATCAGAAAGCACATCACGCTACCCGTCACTGTTAAATTTTCCCAATCAACCTTGAACCTAATGCGTTAGTGATAAAGATGAAAATGAAATTTGACATATTGTTGTGTGATTAATATTATGATTCTCCTAAAGTGGCTTTATTAGCCCCTCTGGTCTTTTCTTTGGTTAACGAAGCAGTATTGTCATTCAACGTGGCAATGCGGCCAGTGTTCTGAACACTTTTCCCGTTGACAGCGATGTGTACAAAATTTCGATGCTCTATGATTTCTTTACCTTCCCTTATTATTCCGCTTGTTCATTTATAATTATTTTTACTAGCTTTTATATACTATTTGATGAGTTTTGTGTTATTATATTTAAAAAAATCATATAGCTCATGTCACTTCAGCATATAAGACAATCAAATAAAACCTCATTTGTGAAATCTATTCGGTTCTTTAGGCTACAGGGCGTGCCAAAGAGATACACATACATATACCTCCTTCTGGGACATTCAGTCAGAAAATAATTTACATTACCACCCTTCATACTCTCAGTCAAACCCAACAATAATTGATACAGTTACGTTCCCCGCCCCATTAGCTGCACATATTACTATGTTAATATAATTCGTCAGCACACAAGCCGTCAAGTTATGCAATGCTCTGTGGAGTCGAGCAGCGTCAGCGGTGCACTGACGAGCCCTCATTTATACAATAGTGTTATACGTAACTACGTATTATTGATTTGTCTGATTCACTTATCGTGGTACTAACCGGTCTTTACATTGGAATGGTACAATGGTAACATGCGACAGATTTGTGTTAAGTCTTAGATAAATAAAAAATATTTTAGTGTTGGATAGCCCATTTATCGATGAAGGCTATAAGCCTATATATAACATCATGCTACGACCAATAGACGCGGAGCAATAATGAAAAAATATGATGCAGAAGACGTTGCACGAGTCAGCTAGTGTATTATGCACATAAACATTCCGGAATTATGGTGAAAACGATATTAAACAGCATATTGCTAACGTAGCACAAAAAGCTGCAAGTGTGAAGTGGGCATGGGCAGGCCACGCCTGTTGCTATACTGAAGCCCTGTCACAGCTAGACTGCGTCGGAACAGACCAAAAAGATGGCGTAAAGAAGCCCAATAAAGATGAAAATGGAAGAAATGGGGGAAAGATTTGCCCAGGAGTGGGACAGCTTAGACTGATAAAACAAAACATATTCAAACACTTTTGTAACACTGATTTCGGAAACTACGTAGTAGTTTAGCAGATAGCAGTACAAACAATTTTGTACACTATAATCCCCAACAGATTTACAAAGAAACACACAATCACTCAACACAACACAATACATTTCAGTGAAATGGGTACAGAGTCAGCGAGATAGTGGCATCAATCTCATAGTAAGCGAAGCGGAAATCGACACGGGTACCTGTACGCGAGCCATTGCACACAGTACAATATTGTAATGGTGATGACAATACATTGTGTTGGGTGTGTCGAAAATAGTTTTATGTGAAAGCAAACAGATTATAGGCACAAAGCGTTGCGACGTCGAATCGTCGCTGAAATCGGTGACGTCACTCGAAGATTTTCAAAAAATCGGACAAGTGCGAGTCGAACTCTCACACGAAAGGTTCCGGTACCATAAACTAAAAAAAAAAACGAATTTCTTGCATGGGCGCCCCCTTTTATTTTGAGTTGTTATACCGGCAATAGGAATACACACTCTGTGAAAATTTCAACTGTCTACTCGGTCTATTGCGGTTCTTGAGATACAGCCCGCTGACAGACAGACTGACGGACAGCGGATGCTTAGTTATAGGGTCCTGTTGGTCACCTTTTGGGTACGGAACCCTAAAAAGATGTATTATGTGAAGAGTGATTTGAATGAAAAGGGAGTCAGTGATAGAATGTCGATTGACAGGAAAAAATGGAAGAAAAAACCATGTTAAGCTGACCGCAAGTAACACAGGATGCTGACAGGAAGATGACAATTTGACTTCTTAAACAAAATATCTCTACAAGAACACGATAATTATTTACCAAATATAAACCAGGATATATTTCAACGTCAATTAATAAATAGCACTGTAATTTCAAGCACACTAGCCTTAAACAATCTTTAGAAATACACCTTGTATAGCACATACTAACATTGCATTACATTCCAACTACGTCGACAGCTAAATAAGGGCGTTCCACAAACCATTACAATGAACCATCTAGAAGGATACAGCCTGTGAGCCAGGTGGCAAATTGCCAATTTGAATGCTAAGGATTTTGGGGTCTTGACGGCCTAAAGGATTAAAGAGGCTAGTCTTTGCAGGTTGACAAATGAAGGCTGAGGTGTATTAAATTACTGATAACCTTTCTAAGTTTGCTCCACAGGCCCTGTCGATATGGCGGCACTTAGGGGAGGCTGAATCTTCGGAAGAAGCTGCCCTCTCCCGGCCCCCGGCACCAGCTGGGGTTTAGTGAAGTCACATAAGTTCCCGCGATCCCCGGCGTAGGTGAGAGATGGAACACCGGAGTGGTCTTAGTCACTAAGAGTCTGACAGACCCCTCCGCCCACCTCAGGGTGGAGGACATCCATGAGGATTTCTCCCCGTTAAAAAAAGGCAACTGAATCTTCTTCTTTTCATGTCGATGGTTAAATTTTTAGATTGTTTGAGTCCAGCAGGTGGCTACGTTTATTGCAGCATCGTATTAAGTGAATCCTCCAAAGTACAGGAGCACTTGGAGCACTCTAACATGCGGCTCATGTTCTGGGCACTGCACTCTCATTGAGTATCCGATGGCTTTGTAGTCGGATACTCAATGATGATATGAAATGTCAAATAATCTCCACAAGTCAGTTGATTCAATAGATGACCGTACGGTGGAACCTCAAGGGGACCAGTACTTGCTATCTCCCTTAATTTTGATCAAGCTTTGAGCTATTCTTCTGGTTTTTATTTTAGAAATACTTGCCAGACTATTGCCCGAATACTGCAATTCCATCAAGCTAGAATAGAAATAATAGCAACTACCAGAAAAAAACTGCGTTCAATGAGTCCTGGAGAATCGACTTAACTATCTTGGACTTCGCAATGAACAAAGCAGAAAACAGAACGCAAATTCTGAAAATAACAAGAGAAAGATGAGAGATGAGAAGTTCACATGTGTACCTTCAACAAAATCAGTCCAGTAGATTTAGAGAAAATTGCCTGTGACAGACGGACTGACAGATAGACAGGCACAAGAGTGATACTACAAGGTTTCCAATTTTTCATGTCGACGCACCATAAAAATAATATTGTCTCCTGTCTTGCTAAAAGGAAATAATTTAAATTTGACGAAAGCATAAACGAGTCAACTGCACATATTTTATTCTTGAAACTAAACATCATGACACTGGTTCATATCTCATTCGGTGTGTAGTGCGACTATGTCTCATTTCGTTAGCCTTGCGAAAAATATGCAATATCGCACCGCTGCTGAAACCATTGGGTTGGGCGCACATACAAGCGTGTTAGAACGACTATTGCGTCAATGGTGCTGACGATCGCTGGAGCAAGAATTTACGATAGTTGGATGTGTGAAATGGATGGATGTAGTTTGGTGACTTCATTTCGTGTTTGTGGACACATTGATTTGAATATTTTTTTTGACTCGACGAACAATCAACAGGAATATCAAGATAACGATTATCACAATACATAAATTGATTGTGTAACATACATTTTTGACGTTCTATCCGACTGCACGACACCAAAGACAGGTATTGTTTTAAACGCTTTGTATTGATATAATTACAATTCCTTTCGCGCTGTAATTTGTTACTAAAGAAAAAATAATTTGGTTTTGGCTTCCACCACGTCGTATTTAGCTCTGATGTGCTTTCTTGTTTTGAAGCTATTTGATCAATTTCTAAGGATAGATAGCAAAACAAAAGCTGATATTTAGTTTAATACATAGTTATAAGGACTAAACTGCTGAACAGAATTCAGCCAAATTAAATAAATAGGGTGTCGCTGTTGAGCTATTGCCGTCACAACAAACAACGCCAAGTAATTTATTAAACGACATTAAAATGTTTCGTGTGCGCCGACCCATTCTACGCCAAAACGGCACTACGCTAGCACGACAATACGCCACTACGACAGCACGCTGTCTAATTTCGTTTGCGTAGTAATTGTGTCCACACATAAATTTAGAACGCAGTGACGTTTACAGAACAAATTGGTGGTACTTATTTATGCTAGATGTTCTATGTAAGCCTGTGGTTTGAGAATGACGGACTAAAATGTTTTTTTTTTTTGGTATTAGGGTTCTGGTTTTGAACGCCATGTTTTTAGGCGCTAGATAAAGTGTCGTTCGTTTTGCAAATGTGATTTTCAAAATGCCGAAATGTGACATTTAGACTGCGTTTGTAAATCCCATACAGTTTTGACAGTCGCTTTCGTCACGTTACCGTTGACAGGATGTCTAGAGCTTCTTATGGCCACAATTTACTTTAGACATTGGCAGAATAGTCGACACGGGCTTTGCTTGCCATATTAAAATATAGAATAGAATAGACGAAAAATTTAGGAACGAACTGCGGGAAAAGGCGTTCGTTTTGTATATATGTGGAAACTTGGACACAGCATAAATAATGAGAAGGTGCCACGTGTGTGAAAGAGACAGATGAAAGGAAAGTTATCATTGAGACGATTATTACTTTATTTACTTAAGGCTTGTCCCTATACATGCCAATGACCTTGTGCATATAAACGGAGCTAACTACTCCTCTACGTGCCACTCCGTTACCCGCATTTTTAATTTATTATAAAAAAAATAACACATATTTTAAAAAAGTAACAAAACCAAATTATTTTCCTTTGGTTTGTAGATATTTTTTTTTAGACTTTTGTTAAAAAATGAAGGAGTGAAATGGTTTCATCTCAACGACTTGGAGGTGATTTGGTGTTTTTTTTCTTATTATGTGATACCGATACATAAATTCTGGCTAAACCAAATTACGTATCATATCATGTAGATTACTTTCTATATTTTTCAGATGTAATTTCACAGTAAATGCCGACGAAAAGTTGCTTTATCTGCACGCAGTTTTTAAGCATTTCTCGAGAGAGCAGCCTTTATGCATTTAAATGTGTGCTCTACTATAAAACGTTGCTTAATGTGCAACAAGACTTAATTTCGTCCACTTCTTGATAGTTCAAGCATTTTTTTCCCAACTTTTCCAGATAAATAGTTAATTTTTTAAAAGGTATACTCAAATATTGTGATTACTTAGAGAAGGCAAATAGAAACCTCTATTACCATTCATAAAAAAGTTAACATCCAAAATGTTACTAAAATTGTTAATTAAAAAAGAATAATGACTTTTTCATGGACATTTTGCTTAAAAATTTTCTTTTACCCTCAAAGCGGCTACAGAAAAATAAAGCATCCAGCCGTAAGCGTAATAAAATAAATCATTAATTACTTAATTACTCCTAAGCCGGAAAATACTTTTATTTCGTACCATTTGAAGTACACACTTAACCTAAATTGCTGAAAAAGTAATTAAAATGTATCTTAATTAATTGTAATCCCGCAATTACCATTGTTTGATTAAATGATAAGTGTTTCCGACAGTAACATAAGGCTTATCCTAACTAACTCAGATTAGCGTTCTCTGATTGGCCGTTTGCCGGTAGCGAGCGCCGAAATCCGGTCCGAGGCAGTTTAATCCGGATATATGCAGTTCAACATAAATTCGAGACTTAGCTGTGTTTGTAATTTCGTATATAAAATGTAGCATCGATTGTTATGCTTCGTTGAATATTTTGTGAACGTTTTTTTCCCGCTTCAATGCATTTTATGAATACCCCTTTTCACGTTACTTTTTTGTGTTCTTGTTAAAGCAGTTTTCCAATAGCTTTGACTTTTATTAAGTCTCATTTTGTTTTTCAGAACCTCTATTTTTTAATAGCGTAAAAAGGTAAGTTTTTTCAGTTAATTGGGTCGCTTTTTTGTGGATTTCGAGAAACGGTATTAAACTCTTTATAAAGAAAGTGTCACCTCTTTTTTGTGGGTGTCGTTAAGGCAACTTAGTTTTTATGTTGCTAGGAGCTCTCGCTTCGTAGCTTTTGTATTTATTTTATCTTCTTTTTGCTACAAATGGAATCCTAATAAAGCTATGTTCCGTTCATTTTTCAGTCAGGAATTCTATGTCTATTCGTCATCATCATCATCATCATCATCATATCAGCAGAAAGACGTCTACTGCTGGACATAGGCCTCGCCAGGTCGTCTATGTCTGTTCCAAAGAGTAAATTAATTAATTGCTCGGACTGCGATCGTATTAATTTCTGTTAATCAATACAATATTTTCTATTACTTACATTTCTTACACCAGTAAATTCCTTCTATTTAACTGCTTCCCACGTTAACTTTTATTTATCCTTTCCAATTAACAAACCTCTAAACCACCTGCATTTATTTTACGAACCATAAAACCACAAACAATTGAAAATCAACTCCTTTCAAGAGTCCATAAACTTCGTCATTCGTACGTTGATTCGGTAACGACCGCCAAAATCCGGCTCCCGCTGGATCTAACCAGATTTATGCAGTTCAAACTGGCTTCAGACTTGAGACGGAGAAAATGCAAATGCGGATTTAAAGGTATATCAACGGCGGAATTGTTGAAGTTTTATGTTGATCTCCTTAATGCTCATCTTTTTTTAGGTATTTTCGGTTTTTATCTAGGTATTTTTGATGCTAGAAAAATATTTGCATTATACACGGTGCCATTTTATTCGTCTTACAAAGGCGGTCCATTTAATGCACCCGACGAACTACCTCGAGGCGCGATTATTTTTTAAATCCTTACTTATAATATTATAAATGCGAAAATAACTCTGTCTGTCTGTCTATCGGGCTTTCACGCCAAAACTACTGAAACGATTTAAATGAAATTTGGTACACAGATAGTCTAGAGCCTGAGAAAGGATATAGGCTACTTTTTATCCCGAAAGTATGTTCCCTAGGGACCACGCGGGCGAAGCCGCTGGCAGAAGCTAGTAATTCATAAAGATATTAGATAAAATAAAAATAAATAAAACATTATAGTAATGAAACACCCTGTTAATAATGTTTACGTATAAAAACTATGTCGCCATTCAATTCTTTGCCGGATTTGGTACACAAGACTGCGCTTGCTACAGGATGTATGAATAACATATTATTATTATTATTATTTATTATTTAACACTTTACGCACATAGATGTACAGAGGCGGACTTAATGCCTTAGGCATTTTCTACCAGTCAACCTTTGGGTGATGAAGAGAATAATAGTGGTAGGTGCAATGTGGATAAAAAAAAACCAGAAACGCGATTAAATGAATACAAAGATAAATATATATAAACTATACATACAATATAACATATACTCAAATTAATAAACTAATACAGAAATATCCTTAAACAGTTTATGCAAACAAATAATGAGAGAAAAAAAAAAATTAAAAAGAAAATTAGCGCTGTGACGATACTACTGCCAACTTCTTACGAATGTGCTCACGAACCTTAACTATGAAAGTTAATCGGTTCATATTCATTTTTGTAAAAATTTAAATGGTTATAAGTATGTATTTTTTTAATGAATGTGTATGTAAGAGGACTAAAATGGCCCCGTTTATCTATACTAACATTATAAAGAGGCAAAGTTTGTGCGTTTGTGCGGTTGTAGAGGGTAATCTGTGGATCTACTGAACCGGTTTATGAGCACAACTACTTATAAGAAAATTTTATATAAGCAAAGTGACTTTTGGAAATAAATCATGTGTATCTTAGTACCTAAGTTTGTCAAAGGAGTCTTACGTCGTACAAAACCCACGAATGGAAGTTGAATCTAGACAAAGTTACATTTTATCAGCGTAAACGAAAAGCAGCCGTAAATAATAGACGGTTTTTGTTTTGGTAAATCTGAAGTAGCATCTATTAATAACACTTCTAACAGATTCGAAAAAAATTGGGTATATACATACATACACATGTTAGAGCTATATGTACAGAGAAGCATCAGCCAAGGATAAAATGCGGACAAAAGTCTGCATCCGCACTGTTGTTGATTAATCATTACTTTTCCTCCGTTTGAAAAGAGGTTTTAATCTCGCACTTCTCGCAGCCTAGATCCGTAACTGACTAATTGCATGCATCTGTATTAATTAGGGTTCCGAAAAAAAAGGAACCCTTATAGGATCACTCGGGTGTCTGTCTGTCTGTCCCTGTCACAGCCAGTTTTCACCGGATCCACCGGACCGATTCTGTTGAAATTTGGTATACATATGGTCTTCTATGACCCAAACACGGACGCGTTACGTAAATTATAAAATTTTTAGTATGGGGGTCACTTTTGGGGGTCAAACTAGAAAATAAAAAAAAAAAAGTTTTTTTAACAATATCGTGTGACATATCAAATAAAAGGGCTTACTGTGAGGGTTTTAATTATATTTTTTTTTATAATTTTAAAATAAATGGTTTAGAAGTTATTCAAGAAATTAGACGAAAAATGACCATTCCCTTATCTCCGAAACTACTGAGCCTAAAATTTTGAAAAAAAAATTAGATAATAGATCTTTACTTAAAGATTACAGGAAAACCTATTAGTAGTCTGTAGTGTTAAAATAACATGTTAAAAAATTAAAATTGTTCGGAACCCTTTGCACGCGAGTCCGACTCGCACTTGGCCAGTTTTTTTACTAATAGCCTCTGCACCCATAGTATGAGTACTAATAAATAAAATAAGAATAATCTTTCTTCCAACTACGCAATAATTTCATCATAACTAGCCTAAATAGTGAAAACAAAGTAGCAATTTACTGCTTCAGAGTAAAACAGTGCAGTAAAGTTTGTATGAAATTGAACTGCTGCACTGCTTTTGCTTTAAAACATTGCAGTAAAGTTGTGTGAAAATCCATAACTGCATTGTTTTCGCCCTAAAGCCACAAATCATAGGTAACTGTTCAATCGCAGGCTTCATCTTTACAATCATGGCCAACTAGATTTATACCAGCTAATCAGCGCTATTCTGACCTCACAACAGGCCAATCGCAGGCTAGAAGCATGTCCAACTAGTTTTCTACCAGCCAATCGCCGCTATTTTTATTCCCGGAAACAATGGCAGAATAAATGAACGACCATGTAATAATTGTTCGAATGTACTATTACTTTCTTCTGAATAAATTGTTTCTACTTTATTTTACTTCAGCTCTTTATTCGGTATTTGAAAGAAAAGCGAATTAAAAACCTCGCAAAAGTGACGTTTATAATTGCACTCGTGTTTGGGAAAACCAATGGTATTTTATATAATGGTATTTTTGTAAAATGTGCACTGGATCCATCCTCTATTGTGATCTCTCTCTATCACTCAAAGGTTTGCTGGTAGAAAACTCAATTTTGAGTTAAGCTCGCCTTTGTACATAAACATTTTTAATCACTGTAAATTATTGTAAGATTTTATGGTGTACAATAAAGAATTAAAGAATTAAAACCAAACTAACACTCGATGCAATTATAAGTCACTTTCTGCTCGATGCAACTATCTACTATTATTACTTTTCTGTTTCTCTACAACGTGTAACAGAATTAACGAAATACCTGAAATGGAGTCATTTTAGTCATCATAATGAACAACTTTTACTATGGGACCAAAACCGCAAAAATTATACAGCCATATAACACTTTTTTTCGAGTTATGCCCACATCTATGTACATAAGCGGCAGTCGATTTTTTCGGCGATATTAATGCTGCACCTCTTTTCGTATTATGGTCATCCCATCTGACCTCTTACCATCATGTCGTGCCATGCCATTCAGTTCTAAAACAGCTGGCATACGGCGGTGACAAGAGCCCGACGGATTATGTCATTAATGCTGGCGTGCCGTGCTATTCGACCCGCGCTTTTACTGCAGGATAGGCCATGGTGTCCGAGACAGTCGACTGCTTCACTACATTGGCAGCGATGTGAAGCTTCACCAGGAGCGCCCAGACGTAGTCATGTACAAATTCATCTTAATTTGTACAACGGTTTAGGCGTAAAAATGTAGCAAACACACTAAAAAATAGACAGGGCTTTCAAATTTAGGATATTAAAATGATAGGATATTATAATGTTACTCTGTTAAAAGTTTTGACCTGGACCAAATTCTGTACTAAAAGTTCCCAGGTAACAAGAATGTATTTGTTTCTAGCCTAGATTGCAAAAGTTTCATAGTTCAGAAGAGATTGGAATTTTATGGACTGAATTCGTACTGCTGTCAAAATTGGTTTTCAATGTCGATAAAAAAAGAATGTCGTGTCTTTTTTCGTTCCTAGTAACATGGTGAGTTTTGTATGAAAATATTGGCAAGATAAAGTATTTTCAGGGTTCCATACTGAAGACTATCAAACGGAACCCTGTCACTAACTCCACTGTCCGTTCGTCTATCTGTCAGTGGTCTGTATCTCACGAACCGCAACAGGTAGTGGTAGACAGTCGAAATTTCCAGTGTTTATTTTTGTTGCCGCTATTTCAACAAATAATTAAATTAAATTAAAAATTGAAGGTAGACAGACCATTGAGTTCTTTTCCGGCTACGTGCGCGACCTATGATGTACCGTCCGAAACGCACTTTATAGGTATTTCTTGTGTTACCAAAAACTATTTATCACAAAACAATGTGTCGCCGTCATGAAATACTGTCTTGCAGAAAAATATCAATAAAAACTTTTGCAACCACAAAGTTAATTGGTTATTGGTTTTATTTGTGCTAGCTATCAAGTTTCAAGAAAACTTATTCCAGAAAACAATGCTTCTTCGTAATTCAAGGTTATTTTTCACAATCCTCTTTTATGTACTTTACGTGAAAGAGATCTCGAAAACTTTTGACAAAGGGGTTTTTTATGAATACTTCAAAAGTTTTTTCTTTTGCCTTTGTACGGGCTTACTCGGTCGTAACTCAGACATAGTATTAGGTCCAAAAGTCTATTTTTTTTTCTTTTCAAGACAATCTAGAAAATCTCTTACATTTTTTTAGCTCAAGATTCATTTAAAACTGCATTAGTGTTAGGAAAAGTCAGAATATAAACCTTGAAGAATACGGATTTTGTTTGTTTTGCGGAACAGGATGTAAAATCCCGCTAACCTCCATTGAAAAGGGAGGTTCCTCCAACCCGACGAGTGGTGTGTCTGTTGGGCAACTGCCCGACGGTTGTTGTCGGGCGGTATTATTTGTTCAAATCGCGCGGACAACTTTGATAACTCGATGTATATTCCCCGTCACGAGAAGCTATAAATTTTGTTAACACACATATCATTCTATTGTTTAATATGTTTAATCTATGAATCAAACGCAAACCAGTACCACAGAATGACAAAATATCAACAGTATCGTTAAAATAAAACTGGCCAAGTGCAACTCGGACTCGTGTGCAAAGGGTTCCGAACGAATTTAATTTTTTTAACATGTTATTTTAACACTACAGACTTCTAATAGGTTTTCCTGTAATTTTTTGTTAAAGATCTATTATCTCCATTTTTTTTTCAAAATTTTAGGCTCAGTAGTTTCGGAGATAAGGGGGGGAATGGTCATTTTTCGTCTAATTTCTTGAATAACTTCAAAACCATTTATTTTGAAAAAAATATAATTAAAATCCTCACAGCAAGCCCTTTCATTTGATATGTCACACGATATTGTTCAAAAAACTTTTTTTTTTAATTTTCTAGTTTGACCCCTAAAAGTGACCTCCTTTCTCGTGTTTGGGTCATAGAAATCTATATGTGTACCAAATTTCAACAGAATCGGTCCAGTGGATCCGTAGAAAACTGGCTGTGACAGACGGACAGACAGACAGACACCCGAGTGATCCTATAAGGGTTCCATTGTTTTTTTCGGAACCCTAATAACCCCCCCCCCCCCCAAGTGATAGCTCGTTAGTTTGACGTAACTATGTTACTATGTGATGATTTAATTTGGGATTATTAATTGTTGTTGATACGTAACTTAGTACAAGTTCTTTGTTTACAAAAAATATGGCTTTTCGTGACGGGGACTGTAGGGTTTGTGTGATGTCAGGTCAATTTTTTTTGTTCATATATGGCGGTATAGATGTCGCTACAGATTGTTCCTATTTTGGTTCAAATCAAATCAAATCGTACATTTCAAATAAACCATTTACAGGTACTTTTGAATTGTCAAAGTCGGTCAGTCAAAAACATGAAGCTATTTGCACGTTCCAAAGCGTAGATCTCTATGGAGAAGAACGTGCAAGAAACTCCACGGACACTCTTTTAAACCATGTGATGTATTACAAAAATCTTGTTAACATTGTCATTGATTGCTTCTATATGTGAGGACAATGTATGGTTCTACTAGTACCTTTGCCAGGAAATACACTAATAGACTTTTGTCAAAGCTATTTTTAGTGTTTTCTCCACTCCATCGCGAATAACATTATTACTGCTCAAATTTCCCGCAATTCTATTTGTGTCGACTTCTGTTTGAACTTCATTAAATAAATAAGCTACGACAATGTATTGTTATTTTAATATACACTAATGTACTTACCGTTGTTATAGTATAATCTTCGGGTTTTTAACCTGCAAATAGAAAAAGCTTTTGTTAGGAATATTGATCAATTCTATTATTATCAAATATCTTAAGATTCTACTATAGAAACTCAAATTCATACATTAATATTGGTTTTCTACGACATTTTACATCTTCTCTGTATTTCTCGAAGGAGTAAGCAAATATAAAAGGGTGTCCCGTATTTATAATTATTCAGTTCGTTAGTAAGATTTATCTGAAAATATTGGACACGAATTTGTTTTTTACCCGACTACGGCAAAGCCAAAAGGAAGGGTAATGATTTTAGCAGTCTATGTATGTATGTATGTATGTATGTATATAACTATGTTCCACTCTTGCGCCTAAACCACTGGGCCGATTTTTATGATTGAGGTATCAATAGATTCTTAAAAACGTTCCGGGTGACATAGGCTATATAAATTATTCCTAAATGTATAATGATGGAGTTGGCACGTAAATTTCTGTCCACGAAAAAAATAAATTTCAGATAATTGTGATATGTTTGGTATCAAAAGAAAGGTCTTGATGAGCACATTACAAATATGTATGTATATCAGATTGTCTAAGTCAACGTATATGTTTAAATTGCTAACAAACAAGTAAAAGCGAGCCTGCACTTCGCGCGACGTGGCTGTACAATTTAGTGAAAAACATGATCAAAGTGGTACCAACGCGAAGTTACTCAAATTTTTGAAATCTTTACGATTTGTTATGCCAGTAGTTAGAAGAAAAATACATAAAGCGAAATATTTATGTTTCGAATTTTTTTGAAGCTCGATAGATGGTGTTAGCGTCGAAATAAATCACGCCATGCTTTTGTCTCTGATGTCGCTTCGTCCCCGTAATGAGACGTGGTGAGCGGTCACGACCCTGCCCTTGGCAACCCCTCGACCCGTAAAACGGGCCTCTCACTGTGTTCCATAGCTAAAAATGCTTAAATTCGTCGAGTGTGCGCCTGCCCAAAAAATGATAGCAACTCATACGCAACGTGTATAAATATATGTTGTATACTGCAGGCGCGCTGCGGCGCCATTATCTCAGTCAGTGTCGCATTTTAAAAAAATACACGTAAATTGCTGCGTTTTTAAAGCATTGCGTGATTAACTGACTCTGAAAAAAAATGAGATCATCATAACATGTTTGGTATCAAAGGAAAGGTCTTAACGAGCACTTTACAAATATGTATAATATATATATTGTAGTGTCTAAGTAAATAAATATGTATAAATTGTTAACAAACAAGCGACAGTGAGTATTACTGAATAAGTAGGTATCTATGTAGAATCTGTAGAAGAGTCGTTGTTGTACATTAAAATAAAATGAAATAGCCAGGAATAGGTACTAATAGAAACCATTTCCAGCATTTAATTTTGTGACCGTTTGTCTGCTTAGTTGTTCAAAACACTTGGAAAGTATAAAACGAATGCAATGATAACTTTTATCAATTGTAATTTTGT
Source organism: Lacanobia wlatinum (assembly GCA_947578705.1). Classification (NCBI taxonomy): domain Eukaryota; kingdom Metazoa; phylum Arthropoda; class Insecta; order Lepidoptera; family Noctuidae; genus Lacanobia; species Lacanobia wlatinum. Next base: position 17,077,292 of record OX388046.1, on the reverse strand, counting down.
AGCTCAAAGTACAAAATTACGTAAAGCAAATACACACACGTAGCGCCATCTATTGAACAAAAATAGTACTACCAGCTCATGGAAATAACACCAGAACATTACATATTGTGGAGTTATTTGTGAAACTTTTGAAACGTAGCAAAAGAAAAATAAACATTTTCTTATCTTGTCGTTAGGGATATATGTAACCGAATTGATATTTTGCCAGATCAACTGCAAGGTTGATGGATAGCATTCTTAGTTTGATCTGAATTTAGCGGTGTTCTTCGCGGAATAAGGAACTTCGCCCATGTCTGCGAACACATGTAACCTAACTTATAATAAGCTAAAGCTGTTAAAAGATAGACCCGTATAAGTTTGCCAGGTCTTAAAACTGGAAAGTCGCAGGGACCAGCTGATAGATATGTAGGTATACATTATATCTATCCAGCCTTTTCCCAGCGTTCCGCAGCTGAATACCAGTAATTTACGTGGTGCGACAGATCTCCACAACCGAGAAACAGGGTAACGCGGTACTTCTTGGCAGACCTGGTGTCCGAAATTCTGGCTTCTAACCATCCGTAACGTCTGCCAAAAATCTACAAATAACAGGCGGGACCAATGGCTTAACTTGCTTTCCGAGGCACGGAGGAGTTTTAGCATACGTTGTTTAACCGAGAAGATCGTCTCGTGTGGCTTTTATCAGTTAGCCCCGAGATTCTTAGAGATCATTATTGATAATTAGCCGTATTAAATGGGATGAGAAGGCTGACAACTTATGTTACTTATGATTTTGTATCTTTAAAATAATAATAATAAGTATGTATGTTTATAAGTCGGATTGGTATCCTATATCTCTACGTTAAAGCGCGAATTTTGCGAACAGTCTCCTGATGTTACTGACTAATATTAACTTTATGACCAGTAGGTAACAACATTAAACCGTTTTAACTTATAATAGATAAACAAAATTGAATGAGTCAAAGTTCTTTAATATACTAAATATTAAAGAACTTTGACTCATTTAATTTCAGTGAAAATCTAATTTCCGGTTTTATGCGGAAACCTGGCAACATTAGGTCACCCGCAGGCCTTAACGGCTTATCATCCGTAGTGAGGGGCAAAGCCCCGTGATAGGTTCGTCGCGACTTTTAAGACAAGACAAAGTTTTGAGTTTTAAGACAAGACATGGTTATCTATCTATGTTCTAAATCTTCATCATCTGTCCAACATTTTCCCAAAAATATTGGGTTCGGCATCCAGACAAACTGGATCCAGCTGAATACCACACCGCTATAACTGGATGCGGTACTTTTTGGCCAGACTGGTGTCAGATTTTCTGGCTTCTGACAATCCGTAACGACTGTCAAATGTCTACAAATAACAGGCGGGACCAACGGATTTAAGTACTTTCCGAAGCACGCAAGAGTCTTAGTATGATAAGAAAAGACGATCAACCATCCACAGACCGACTTCAGCAACAGTGGCGTAGCTAGCATGGCTGACACCTGGGGCACCCCGAAATGTTTATGCGTTGCGCGGTGACGGAAGTCACAAGCCATTTTTTCGAAATTTTTTACCCCTCATCTCGAACAGACAGATAGATAAGATAGATAAAATATTTATTTGGAACAAGGAAAAAAACACAATATACAAGCACAGTTACATAACACTAAAAAATACAAATAATTAAATGAAAACAAATAAAAAAAGAAAAGGCAGAATGTACAGTGGCAATTACTAATTTTATACTTAAACTAAACAATTTGCCAGATTACCTACCTACATAAAAAATATATGACTTATACACTCCAATGTGCGGTGTGTGTGTCTCCAAGCTGCACCAAATGGGAGTCCAACTCAGCATGTGCTAGGTAAATATACCTGACGCTGGTATTCTGCTGGATCCCAGTAGCGAATACGGATGTCAAGCAGATACCAAACAGTGATAACAAAAGTAAATAGTGGTTTTGTGTAAGGTGAGTCCAGATTTGTTATTCCAATATTTTGTTTACAGATTTTGTTTTTTGTGTGTATAATATTAGATATAAATGAGTGATGGTAGAAATACATAAAAAGAAGAAATTGGAGGCGATGTTAAAAGTATAGGTATAAAAATAGATTGTTCAATGTTTTCTGTGAATGACTGTGTTTAACAGCTACTCAGACTTGTAACTTTTACGTATGAAATCGCAAGACCAAGTTGATGAGAATAAATAATAAAATTAAAAAATATTTTTTTTCCCCTTTTTTAACTGGCCTGCGGTGGCAACCCTCTGCTAATTTTTCATTGTCCCCTGTTAAAGGATGACACCCGACCATAACAAAAAAAATCAACGAACGGTTGAGTGTCACCCGCAAATGCAGAAAACAGCAAGAAAGAACTAAATAAATTTTTACATCTTATCTATGCATCACCATTACATTTTATCGCCCATATCCACGCGAACAAAGTCACGAGCATAGCTAGTTGTACATAATTAAAATGATAGTGACGTGCAGTTATAAATAGAAACGATTTTTAAAACGGAAAAGTATAAAATAAAAAATTTAGTTTAAAAAACTGTAACCCGACTACAGAAAAATAAAAGTGATCTGAAAAGTATGAAACAAGAAAATATTTCAGAAACAAATCAAGAGAGGTACAAAAATGGTGAAAGTAAAGCCGTGGTCGCATGCCTTTACAGTTTTATAGGTGTGCCAGGCACTCACATGATATACAGGCATGCGACCACGGCTTTACTTTCACCATTTTTGTACCTCTCTTGATTTGTTTCTGAAATATTTTCTTGTTTCATACTTTTCAGATCACTTTTATTTTTCTGTAGTCGGGTTACAGTTTTTTAAACTAAATTTTTTATTCACTTTCTATTGAAAACTAAAATGGCGCTCATTGTCAGTCTTAAACTCTATATTTTTTGAAAAAGTTTTCTCACTCATTTCTAAGATTAGTAACTATTTAGATAACTTGCGTTTTTGTTTAAAATCACATAAGGATTATACAGAGGCTGATTTTAATGCCTTAGGAATTTTCTACCAGGCGATTTTTCAGTATTGTAGAGACAAATACTGCTAGGTGCAGTGTGAAAAAAAACCAGCAATGCGAATAAACGCTCTTAATAGAAACCAAACAATGCAAATACCTTCTAAGTCTTTCTAAAACTGTAATACAGTTCCTGTCAATAAGTCCAAGGTCTTAACAAACAGTATGGAATCACAATATTTGAACTAGAACCTAGGTAAATCCTATTACGTAGCAAAGTCGAGTTTGCAACTTTTTCCAATCGGCTTACAGACTGGTACCGTTGTGTAGAAAAGTGTTAGCGTTCGAGCGAAAAGGATTTTATTCTGCGCTCTGTTTTATAGTCCATTGCTCGCTTTAAATGTTTTGTTGGATAGTTTAAAAAGGGTATTATTGGAAATGTATTTCCTTTAGTGGCGGGTTTTTGTGTGGATTCGACGTTTATTTTACTAGACTGTCCCAGAAAAGTTTCGTGAAGTCGTTTGTTTGACTTTTAGAGTGTTTTTCCCAATCAGGATCCGCTAGTCCCTTTGGCCCAATAGGGACTTACGGATTATAACGTTTAAAAACGATTTAGCCCCTCGGGGGCTGACAGAAGCTGAATGGTTAACAAGTTTATTCATAAGTATGAGTAATTTATGTGGTATCCTTGAGGTGCGGCAGTACCTCAAACCCTTATAGGACCACTGCGTGGTCTGTTTCTGTCTGTTAGTCCATCAAGACTCCATTTCTCAGGAATGCGTGGAAGTATCATGTTGAAATTTATATCAAACTAGGGGCCCGCGCGGCTTCACCCGGATGTATTTTTTTTTGTATAAACGTTGCCCTGAGAATTACAAACAAAACTAAAAAAAGAAAAATCCAATATGGGTCAGCAGTAACGAAATTATGTGCGTACATACATTTCGGCCATTCATATTAGTGTTTATACGTTTAGATACGTTGGGATACCGTGCAAACTATCAGAACACTGATAAACTTGTGAAATACCTTCATTATTGTGTTGACAATAATCCTTCATTATTGTGTCGACCTAGACGCATACCGCGACATGAAGTTTGTTTGCATGGGTGTTGACCCATGCAAACAAACTTCATGTCGCGGTATGCGTCTAGGTCGTTTTGCCACTTGATTTTAGTCCGGGCCATAAATATTTCATTATCATCATAATCCAAAGCCCGACTTCACCTACTGCAGGCCTCTCTTTTCTTGTGTGATCTCCACGTTCCTATGGTACCCCATTGATGTTCTACATGTGATGGCGACAATATTATCTGCGCTGCCGGACGACCCACCGTTTTTCTTCCAATTCTTGGATGCCGTTTGGTCACAGGTTTACTCCACCTTAAATTTAGCTTCTTTATATTTTTGCCTACATTGTTTGTGCAAAAAAACAAGTTTTCTTTCTTTCTTTCCTTTAACACTTTCTTACCCAACTGTACGCTACCGCACAGCTCGCGCGCTAGTTGTACGTCCAGCTTAAATCTTTACATAGACGAGTGTCGAACTTGTTACAGTTTCTTTGTCTACTTTATTACATTTTAACTGATCTTTTATTAGGAAATTATTATGTCATTATTTTTATATTTTGCAAAAAGCAATGAAAAACCGGCCAAGTACGAGTCGGACTCGCACATGAAGAGTTCCGTACTATAAACCTTCGTCTTCCATTAGGTGTGATTATGGTGAATCAATAATAACGAAAAAGTGTACTTTTATTTAATTTCGCGAGTAAAAGTTAACCAAGACCAAGTTTAACAAAACGGAAACTTGGGTAAAACTAGTATTCTAGATCAATAGGTCAAATAAGCAGTCTCTCTCTCTCTCTCTCTCTCTCTCTCCGCTTTGACTAGAAACCAACCCTATCAAACTTTTGTCCAGCCATTTTAGCAGTATGTCGCATGTCTGCTTTTCTCTGTCTATTTTTTATTAATGCTTATTTCTGTCGATTTTTTTTTTCTTATTTCTGATTTTTAGGGTTCCGTATCCAAATGGTAACCAACTGAACCCTATTACTCGTACTAAGCCTCCACAGTCCGTTCATCCGTCCGTCAGTATTTCAGCGGGCTGTATTTATCAAGAACCGTAATCGTAACTAGTAACCGTAGTAGACAGTTGAAATTTTTATAGACTGTGTAAATTGTTTTTTGTGTCTATTGCCACTATAACAACAAAATCATCGTCATCATCATATCAGCCGAAAGACGTCCACTGCTGGACATAGGCCTCCCTAAGTGTCGCCACAACGACCGGTTCTGCACGTCTCGCATCCATCGGCTACCCGCGACCTTCACCAGGTCATCGGTCCACCTTGCGGGAGGCCTTCCAAAGTTGCGCCTTCCGGTACGCGGTCGCCACTTCAGAACTTTTCGGCCCCATCGCCCATCTGTTCTACGAGCAATGTGCCCTGCCCACTGCCACTTTAATTTGACGATCCTTCGAGCTATGTCGGTAACCTTGGTTCTCTTGCGGATATCATCATTCTTGATTCGATCACGCAAGGAAACTCCAAGCATTGCCCTCTCCTTTGAGTGACTTTGAGGCTTCTGATGAGGCCCATTGTGAGCGACCACGTTTCAGTTCCATAATTATGTCATCACTAGCAACACGCACTGATCATAGACTTTCGTCTTGAGACACTGTGGTATGAGGGACGAGAAGATACTGCGCAACTTCCCGAACGCTGCCCAGCCGAGTTGGATTCGACGGTTGACCTCTTTTTTAACAAAATATAATAAAAATTAAATTAATCATTAAAATAAATAATATCATTAAATTGGTGAATCATTATAATAAATAATATCATTAAATTCGGTAACATTACCTCACTATAACTTTTTGTGTCCTTTGTTTTTATTTGATATTTATTAGTATATTATTTTGTATTGTATGTATTTGTTTTTATAGTATGTGACGGCGCTACGTCATCGTACGGTTGTACACGGCACGTGCACCGGACCGATCAGGCGATGTCGCCATCCCCACCTCCCCCACTACTCGACTTGTTTGTGCTCGGACGTAAAAGGAGACCGTGCGGAGCGATCGGGGCATTCTATTCTAGACCTCGGTCCGATACACGTGTTGTCATAGCGCCTAGATTTGCTAATATCGTGTTAAAACCTTTTAGTTAATAATTATGATATGATAATTAATTGAGTTCACAGTTATTATAAATTAAGTGAGTTAATCGAATAAAATTGATTAATAAGTAAACTACCTACTTTTTACTTTAAAATATCCAATCCTGATAATACGCCTATATCAGAATTGGGACGTAACTCAAAGGACCCACATGGAGATTCGTGACAATGCTAGTGAAATATGTGGCGGTTACGTTTTGAAATGTAATGACAGTGATAGTGAAAATTGCGGTTTGTTTTTAAAACGCATGCGTTTATCCAGACGCTAAAAACTTGATGTGTGCCGTGAAGTGTCGTGAAGTTAAATCCGATAGGCCGAAGTTCGACACACGATCATAGTGTGTCACCGTGGTGGTATGTTTTGTCGAGGATGCAGTGATGTGCAGAGCAGTTTATTGTTTTACCATATGGCGCTGAAGAGCTTTGCGCCGAATTCCTTTTCGACGAGTTTTATGCGGCTACCCTCATCAACCTGAACTAAACCAGTTCCGTCAGCTGGTCAGGTCAAGGAGAGGAGTGTGAATTTATATGAAGATTTCTACGCCAATCTGGTGAGTCGTTTAAACTTTTTAATTTCTGTAGAGCTGCTTTTTATTTTGTTTACGAGTGTTCATTTTTATGATGTGGAGACTGACTTACAAAAGGCAACGCCTTTATGGATGGCAATTATCGATTTTTGATAATTGGCCTGTCGCTTTATCTTAAAGTGAAGCTATTATTAATAGCATAAGTGTTGCAGATTAAGCGATAGCATTTTCAATAATACTTCTTCTTTTCGATTCAATCGTTAACTTTTTTATTGTTTTGGACCAGTAGGTAGTTACGTTAATTGCAGCAACAGTGGCATTCATTAGATACTCCAAATTACAGGAGAATGGGCACTTGGGGCACTGTAACATATAGCTCGTGCTCTGAAAACGGGCATTGCACTCGCGTTGGGTATACAACAGATCATTACATCCTCATTTCGCCAAGTTGTGTTTGCAGCGGCCTACCTGGGTGCGCAAATTGCGCTGGCGCGCGATTTAACGCTTTCCAAAGGCCATTGCGATTCACGACCAGGGGCAATTGCTCTTTGGGTTTTATGAAGTCGTGAGGTGGTGGATACTTCTCTTCCCACAGTCTGCTTCTCCCTTTAGATGGCATATCCAGGATCGCCTGTGTAGAAATAAGGAAGCTCTTGCGACTTTTTAGTCTTCCCGAAGTTGGCATGTGGCCATACAGGGATGTCGGGAATCGGTTTTCAGATCCTTCAAACAGCAGGAGGTGCGATGCCTGCAAGCGGATAGTTTGTTTTGTGGAGTCTATTTTAATCAGCCTGATATTATCTGACACGTTTCGTTTAGGGCAATGTCTACTTTACGAGAAAGAGCAGGTCGGTGCCACACTGTGCAAGCAAACACGCCAGCAGAAAAAATAGGGACATGCCGGTTGTACGGAGAACATCGGGTGCCGCTCCCCAATTGATGGAAATTAGGTGACGGAGCAAGTTATTCCGGGTTCGACGGAGCTAAGTACTGTAACAGTTTGACTTTTACGCTTAGGCCATATCTAACGTCACACCGAGATATTTTGGATTCGAGCAGTGTTGGACCTTGGCTCTACGCCATGTGATGTTAAGCATTCGATTTGCGGGCCTATAGCAGAGATGGAAGGCGCACGACTGTCTCTTAGATGGGTTCGGCCGTAGAGCGTTGCGGTCACACTAATCTCTCAGTACACTGAGTGCCATTGTACGTTTATGCTCCACGTCCATAAAAGTCGCTGCTTGGTTTGCTAGGGCCAGGTAATCCGCGTACAAGAACCGCTCCGTGTGTTAGGTGGAAGGCGGTTCGTTCGCGTAGATGTTAAAAAAAAGCGCCGGCGCCAACACACTGCCCTAAGGGAGACCATTCTTTTGCTGTCGCTATCTACTCTTGGTGAATTGGAAGCACATACCTGGAAGTGGCAGTTGCACAGGAGTTCGCTTGAAATGGGCACAAAGCCTTGGTCATTGGTCAAATAATGCTGATGAAGCGATATTATTCTGCTATCGCTGATCGAGTCATGAAGTGAAATACCAGAGAGCTTTTATTTTTTTGGACATAAGAGCGATTTAGTTACCTAACACTTTATTTTGAATATTTTGATTTTATATCACCATTCATAGGCATAGGCCGCTTTCTTGTGCCAATGGTCCGATAAAATTTAGATTTTTATTTACTTTGATACTGTGACAACTACGCTTACCTGAAACCTTTTGGCCCACCACAGCTTTTATTGGACTTGTACTGTCGTAGCATTTTTCGGTTTCAGACATCGTATCATGGTGTATAAAGCCAGCAGGAGGCTAGCGGTTGGCATGCTGCCATAACTGCTGAGCAGTTGCAACAACTGCTGAGCAGCTGCAACTTCTGAGCGGTTCTGAGCGTGACAGACCGAAGGTTGGCAAACAGTTGACAAACTGCAGTAGCCAAGTATCATGTCAACATCTGTGGGGTTAAAAGCGTTCAAGGCCGACTGGAATACTTGGTGAGTCGCTCAAGTTTTATTTGAATAGCAAACGAAGCTTTATAGGGTTTGATACCAATTCGGTGGTTGCATTGATAGTGCTAGGTAATTTTGACATAGTTAGCACAAAGCGAGTACTTAAAAGAGTTTCCCATTGGCGGTAATAGTGTCAAAATTTTATTCAGTGTGAGCTTTAGGTTTAGTTATCGCATAGCAAGTACCACAAGGTCATGTTTCAACTTAGACGTTTTTTTTAGTGAAAATTTGGATCTAGGCTTTCGTATTAACGTACGGAGGCAGTTTGCCATACATAACATCAGTTAGTAAATTTGATAGTATCAAAACTATCATGAATAGCAATTTGATTTTAATGACATTGATAAAAGCTTTAAAGGTACAGAGAATTCTGAGCTATTACAAGTTCTAAATAGATTTTCCATTTTGTGCAATTTAATACGGGTGAGATTATAATAACATTGATTGATTCGAACCGCACAGCGCAGCGATGATTTTGATGATTTTAGACTAACGTAAAGTAATTCGTGAGTGCTCACATGAACGTTAGATGCAGAAAATATCAGTGATGACGTGACGGCGAATACTAATGAAGAACTTGTTCATGAAACTTCCCATAAACATAAAGTTTTAAGTGGTACTATTTTAGGGCTCACACTTTAAAAAAAAATTGCCGACTCTCGTACTTAAAAAGCCAGTAGCAGTAGTTAACTTAATAGATCATGTAGGTACATCATTGGAAGGGTTTTTGGATCCTAAACCAATTAACGTTGTGACAAGTGCTTTAAATTCATAGAGAAAATTGATTCAATAGAACAAGGACAAATCACGAGTTAATTTATTATTATATTAGCTACAGGGACCAGTTTAGTCCGGCCTAGCAAATCTAGGAACAGTTTAAATTAAAAGATACGCCACGGTTGGCGCAGTACTTGGGCGCTTGGCTGCTGCGCTGCGTGACGTAGGTTCGATTTCCGCACGGAACAAGTATTTGTATGGCCTACAGATAGTTGTTCCGGGTCTGGTCTGTGCGAGTGAGTTTGTATGTTTGTGAACTCACCCACAAAACAGGATAGATTCCTAGTGCGGGGCAGCGTTTAAAAGGAAAGAAAAAAAAGAAAAACAAGGAACGAAAAAAGAATTTAAAAAGCTTGAAGAGTCTTCCATGGCCGGACCAAGCAGTAATAATCCTGAAGGGCTAGTTAAACCGGACCGGGAGATTTTAACACTGAAGGGTCGTTAGAACCGGACCAGTAGTTACAAATCTGAAGGGTCTTTAGACCGGACTAGAAAATTATAACTCTGAAGGGTCATCAGACTGGACCAGTAGTATAATTCTGAAGGGTCATAGGACCGGACCAGAAGATATTACTCTGAAGGGTCAACAGACTGGACCAGTAGTATAATTCTGAAGGGTCATAGGACCGGACCAGAAGATATTACTCTGAAGGGTCAACAGACTGGACCAGTAGTATAATTCTGAAGGGTCATAGGACCGGACCAGAAGATATTACTCTGAAGGGTCTTGGGACCGGACCAGAAGATGTTACTCTGAAGGGTCTTAGGACCGGACCAGAAGATTATTACTCTGAAGGGTCGTAGGACCGTACCAGACCATGAGATAAGATTTTAATGTCAGGATGAACGAACAGTAAAATTGTGGTTCTCATTAAAGATACCTAAGTGCTTCTAAAGTGCGCGTCCGAGGACGTACGCACGTCAGAATGGCCGTGACGGCGCTACGTCATCGTACGGTTGTACACGGCACGTGCACCGGACCGATCAGGCGATGTCGCCATCCCCACCTCCCCCACTACTCGACTTGTTTGTGCTCGGACGTAAAAGGAGACCGTGCGGAGCGATCGGGGCATTCTATTCTAGACCTCGGTCCGATACACGTGTTGTCATAGCGCCTAGATTTGCTAATATCGTGTTAAAACCTTTTAGTTAATAATTATGATATGATAATTAATTGAGTTCACAGTTATTATAAATTAAGTGAGTTAATCGAATAAAATTGATTAATAAGTAAACTACCTACTTTTTACTTTAAAATATCCAATCCTGATAATACGCCTATATATGCATGTCTCTCTATTAATATTATTTATGATGTTTGTACACTGACTGCCCTAAATCTAACTTATTTAATTCAGTCCATCCAAAGGTTGTCTGTAAGAGATTGCCCTGTGCGATAAGACCGCCAATTGTACACTAGTTTTTATGAGCGATTTTCCTGTGCTTGTTATGAGTTGCAAAATAAAGTATATAATGAATAATAAATATAGGGCCTCTCATACAAGAAAGTTATGAGAATCTGACTTGGTCTTGGCTAGTTGAACGAAAGTACAGCTAGTAAATAAATCAACCAGTGTCTGAGTTAGTAAATACGATTTTATCTGACAAACAACAAGTCTACTTCAACAGAATAATTCCCCTTTATATTTCAAGTGTTAGAAATCTTCAAAAACTTGTACAAAGGGCTCTCTTTGTGTTAAGTTTTTTATTTATCTTTCTACAGAATTGAAGTCAAAGTTTTAGGGGTTAAAAGAAAAGCATTGTATTTCTATTCTTTCAAATAATAATAATAATAAAAATAAAAAATTATTCTTATTATTTGCCACCGGTTTCGCCCGCGTCGAAATCGGTAATTTTCCGAGGGAATGTATTCCCTAGATAAAACGTATTCTATGTATTGATTCAGCTTTTAAAATCTATATCTATAATAATATATAAAGAGTTTGTTTGTTTGGTTGTTCAAATACTATTTTCATTGAAAAATCTACAACCTTAGTTGTAAGTACGACCTTTAATCGAAGCCCAATTTTACCGACGCCACAAACTTAAAATGCATTATGCATTAATGCTCAGTCCTATAATTAAATTCCCTCACTGGCGAAATAATTCACCTACGTCCGGAAAAAGTATCGGATGCGTTTTAAAATTCATACAAAACCGTTCACATGAAACCCCATTACTTTTTATTTCACTTCACATTCTCATTATAATATTAAAACTACTACCTTATACGTCACACAAAAAAGAACTGTAAAATAATGGCAGTAACTTTCAATTTTGCATTTCGATGACCCTACAGAAACAAACAGGGCACAAAATTGTCCCACACTTCAAATAGAACCTTTGAATTTCAGGGATAAAGTTGAAATTCGACTGAGGATTTGTTGCTAAGAAAAGCCAGCAGCCAGGGCTGACTCCTGAACTTTCATGCTCTAAATTCCACCTTAAAGTCTAAAAATAAGGTTGAAAATCAAACTTACGTGCTGAGACGATATTTCGTACCCGCTGCGTCAACATTGGCCAAGTCATGTGTGTTGGGGACAAGCAACGCATCTGCAAACAAACAAAATACTATTATATATAGATAGTGGGATTTACGTTACTCATGCAGGCTGAGCTTGGCTGAGCAAAAAAAAACACAGATTACACAGGTTATCTCCAGTTTGTTATACCGGATCCGTTGAGAATTTTATAGAGGGGATTTTTTATGCTGTGTGTTTTTCTATTGTTACTTTGATGGCTGTCTATCTGGAGTGTACATTACGAAGCTGTCATAGCCATATTATAGTACTGGCCATTTCATGATGTGGTTCTGGTTAGGTGAAGTTTAGGTTATGTTTAAGGGAATTTAAGGCACTCTGACACGGCTAGGTTATCAGGTCACGGATCGTTCGTCGAATTTAGGTTCGAGGTGGCCTTTTCATGAAATGGCCAATTTTGCGATATGGCTCTGACATAGCCAAGTCTTCATGTGTGCCAGTATTTGTTAAGATTTCAGGCGAAGTTTTCTTACCAATATTTGATATATATATATATATATATATATATATATATATATATATATATATATATATATATATATATATATATAGTATTATAAAGAAGAAAGATTTGTTTGTTTGAATTGAAAAGGCTCCGAAACTACTGGACCGATTATATATAGACTAGATTATATATTATCCCCGTACTCCCACGGGAACGGGAACTATGCGGGTAAAACCGCGTGACGTCCACAAGTGTTTGATAATTCCATTTACAATAATATTAAAAAGAAGTAAAGATGTCAGAGGTTCATAGTCTCTGACCTATTTAGCGGAATTTAAAAATAGAACTATCCGCTCTATCATTGAGTACCATAGATATTGTATACCAAAAAAAGGATCACGGTAGTTGAGGGAGAACGCTAGTATAGTATACTCGTGAAGCTGATTTTTAAACTATTTTACCAACTCTTTCTTGTAAGTCATTAGTTTCGTCTTTTGTAAAGCTACTCCAATATTTTACAATTTCTTTAAAAATTATAAACGCAACAAGAAGAGTAATCATCATCATCGTTTCAGCTGAAAGGTGTCCGCTGCTTCCCCAAAAATCGCCACATTGACCTGTCCTGTGCGTCTCGCCTCCAGGATTTTCCTGGCCTTCACCAGGATATCGGACCAAATTTTGAGAGGTCTTCCAACGCTGCGTCTTCCAGTATCCGATCGCCTTTCCAGAACTTTTTTTATGGATGGGAAATCATCAAATGACTCCTTCCTCTCTGGGCGAAGCAAAAGGGAGTGTCAGACTCTTACTGACCAAAACTCATCCGTGATCCTCCTAATGCCCTTTGCGTTCCAGGGCCGCGGTGACTCTTTCGAAAAAAATCCACAACCCTAGCAGGTACTGGCCCTAGCGGACCGCGTCTTGATTGATTGAAGGAACATATCATCATCATCATCATATCAGCCGAAAGACGTCCACTGCTGGACATAGGCCTCCCCCAAGCGTCGCCACAACGACCGGTCCTGTGCGTCTCGCATCCATCGGCTACCCGCGACCTTTGAGTGCTTTGTACGGCCTACACAAATGTCCTTTCTTTGGTATTGTTCGTCGAGTTGTTGAGCTCCTATGTGGATCTGAGTTGAGCTACACGACTACTGACAAAGGCTTGCACTGACTGGACAGGTTCACTCAAATCTGTGTGGTTCTTTCTTCTACAGACCATCTCAGACACTAATCTGCATGGTTCTTAAAAAATGATGTATTGTAAGTGTGAGGACTATGTAGGTCGTTATTTTAAGGATTGATTTCATGACTGTCTGGCAGTTTGAGTATATTATGCGGCTTACCCAAATGTCCTTACTTTGGTATTGTTCGTCGGTTCGTTGAGCTCCTCAAAGTTTTGAGTTGAGCTGCACGATTACTGACAAAGGCTTGCACTGTCTGGACAAGCCCACTCAAACCTGCGTGGTGCTTTCCTCAAAAGGCCACCTCAGACCTTAACCTACATGTTTTTCATATGTTATTGGCAATTGTATGGACTTCAAAAGAGACTGTGACCTCTGAGTTTGTTTCGGTGTTTCTTCTCAGGGTAGTCAGCTAGGAAACATCCGGCCTCATCTAGATAAATATGTCAAAAAAAAATTGACGTGTAAAAGAGTTACTTGTAACCTATTTGCAAAATAAATATCATTTATCATTTATCATTTATCATTTACTTCACCAGGTCCACCTTGTGGGAGGCCTTCCAACGTTACGTCTTCCGGTACGCGGTCGCCACTCCAGAACTTTTTGGCCCCATCGACCATCTGTTCTGCGAGCAATGTGCCCTGCCCACTGCCACTTTAGTTTGGCGATCCTTCGGGCTATGTCGGTAACCTTGGTTCTCTTGCGGATATCATCATTCCTGATTCGATCACGCAAGGAAACTCCAAGCATTGCCCTCTCCATTGCCCTTTGAGTGACTTTGAGCCTTCTGATGAGGCCCATTGTAAGCGACCACGTTTCAGTGTCGTATGTCATCACTGGCAACACGCACTGATCATAGACTTTCGTCTTGAGACACTGTGGTAAGTGGGACGAGAAGATACCGCGCAACTTCCCGAACGCTGCCCAGCCGAGTCGGATTCGACGGTTGACCTCTTTCTCGAAGTTGGCCCTGCCTAGCTGGACCGTTTGTTAGGACGTCTACCTAGGGGTAGACGTACTCGTCTACAACTTCAAGTGTAGAGTTTCCGATCTTGATGGGATCTTGAAGGAACACGGGTGGGTTTTATTCAGTACTAGCACTTCGCCCGCGACTTCGTTCGCTCGGGTTTAGTTGTACTCCACGAACTTTGTCTCCCTTCTACCCTGTTAAAGGATAATGTGTAATTTACATATTAATAGACTAAACGTAGGGCAGTTCGCTCAAACAGCAAAAAATTTTCTTACTTAGAGGATGTTTGTAGCCGTCGTAACTTTTAAACGAAAGGTCCAATTTGAATAAATAAAAGTGTAATTTACTTGTACATAACGAACCTAAATAATAAACAATATAAATAGATAAGCATTAATATCATGATACTAAAATCACCACTATTCCATTTCACCCGGGTTTTGCTTGAATAATTTGAACAAAAAGCGGTCATTGTGACTTAACTAACCATAATAGTTAGATATATTACCCTTACGGACATTTTTGTAGTTATTAATGTCTTCTATAAAACTGTAGTACATCACTTTGCTCTATTGTCAATAGTTTGCGCAGCGTACGCGATATAAGGATCTTTTTTGTTTTTTTTTTTCACACCTTGGGTTACATTTTCGAAGTTTTCATACGGATCCCTAACTTTTTTGAAAATATTCTATAGCCTATGTTCATTGGGGATAATGTAGGATTGCAATGGTGAAAGATGTTTTCAAATCGATCCAGTAGTTTAGGAGCCTATTCAATTCAAACAAACAAACAAATCTGTCCTCTTTATAATATTAGTGTAGGACAGTCTTACACTCCCTTCTTCTCCCACTCCGATCAGAGCGGAAGAAGTCGTTATATTGTTTCCCATAAAAAAAAAAAACAGTCGGGGGACCATTAAAGAAATGTTACAGAGTACCAACTGTCCCCCGACTGCAATAAAAAAGTTGTTTTTCAGTTTTAAATTTTTGGGCCAATGCTTGTTTTTAATTTTTTAGTTCATTTTTGGACATGGCAGGCGTGTTTTTTAATTTATTAATTATTTGTTTTTTATTTTATACCTTTTAGTGATAAAACGATATTTTAATTGAATAAGTAATGCGAAAATAAAACGATTTTTGATTGGTACCACATTGATACTAAAATTTCTGAGGTGATTTAATACATGGAGAGATTTAACACATGATCATTAAAGAAATGTTACAGAGTACCTACTGTCCCCCAACTGCAGTAAAAAAGTTGTTTTTCATTTTCAATTATTTGTTGGAACCATGGTTGTCCTAAAATTATTTTTTAAATTTTCATTATTAGCGAACGAGTGCATATTGAATACTACTGTTATATATTTTTGTTATGTACTAAGCAAACTCTAGATGATGATAGTATAGTTCAGCAAATTATCATGAAAATAAAAAATAAAATCCGTATTTTTTATGGTCCATGGCTACCCCATTATATTTTGTTCAGTTTTGAGCCTATGTTACCCGGGATAACACAACGCTTCTAACGATACCACATACATCGAAATCGGTTAAGGCGTTTAGGAGTTACGATGGAATAAAGAAACTCACAAACATACATACATGAACCCTGAAAACATAACACTCCTTTTTTAGGCAGTCGTGTAAAAAAGAATAGAATTAGAATTCCTAACTCATTTTTCAAGTTTGTTGCGCGGCGTAGATAAGCTTATGTCTAAGAACTCAATTACAGTTCCAAAGTAGAAAAACTCGAAACCAATACATTAGTTGCCAGCGTGTCACACAAAACTTTTTATTAAGAAGAACATTTTTCATGTGACTTAAGTCTCTAAACTTTTAAGGGTTCCGTACCCGAAGGGTTACAAACGGAACCCTATTTCTAAGCCTCCGCTGTGCGGACGTCCGTCCATCCGTCCGTCTCCGTCCGTCTGTCTGTTAGTGGGCTGTATCTTAAGAACCGTCACAGGTAGACAGTTGAAATTTCACAGAGTATGTATTTCTATTAATAATTGTATGATATCTGCAAGAGAACCAAGGTTACCGACATGGCCCGAAGGATCGCCAAACTAAAGTGGCAGTGGGCAGGGCACATTGCTCGCAGAACAGATGGTCGATGGGGCCGAAAAGTTCTGGAGTGGCGACCGCGTACCGGAAGACGTAACGTTGGAAGGCCTCCCACAAGGTGGACCGATGACCTGGTGAAGGTCGCGGGTAGCCGATGGATGCGAGAAGCACAGGACCGGTCGTTGTGGCGACGCTTGGGGGAGGCGTATGTCCAGCAGTGGACGTCATTCGGCTGATATGATGACGATGATGATGATGTATTTCTATTGCCGCTATAACAACAAATAATACAAATTGAATCAATTTAAAAATTAAGGGGGCTCACACACAAGAAACGTTTTTTTTTCGAGTACGGAACTCTTAGTGTGAGGGTTCGACTCGTACTTTGCCGATATTTCTTCTAAACTCCCAATACAGATTTTCCGAGATCTCTAGTGAAGGCCGTTGTATTTCATTACCTCAAAACTGACAAGTCGTAACAAGCAAAGTTGTTATAATCTGAATTAAAGGGCTCTTCGCTAAGTACCTTAAGTCATTGTTGTTTGGTGAAAGTTTTCAAGCTATTTTCGTAAGGTTCCTAAGCTTATTTGAATTTGTTTTTAAGGATGAAAAAGAATGTAATGGTTTTATAATGAGTTTTGACTATCGTAATACTTTTTAGGGTTCCGAAAATCCGTAAAAAACGTAACCCTTATAGGATCACTCGGGTTTCTGTCTGTCTGTCGGTGTGTCTGTCTGTTTGTCTGTCACAGCCAGTTTTCTCCAGATCTACTGAACCAATTCTGTTGAAATTTGGTACATATGGATTTTTGTGACCCACACACGGACGCGTTACTTAAATAAATATTTTTTAGTATGGGGAGCACTTTGGGAGTGAAACTAGAAAATTTAAAAAATAAGTTTTTTACACTGTATCGTGTGACATATAAAATGAAAGGGGCTTACCGTTTGGGTTTTGTTTATATTTTTTTCATTATTTTAAATAAATAGTTTTGAATTTATTCAAGAAACTAGCTGACCCGCGTGGCTTCGCTCCCGCCAACTGACTACTCTACCTACCGACCCTAACCTACTTACCTACCTACCATAGCTACCCTACCTTACCTACCCTACCTACCCTACCTACCTACGCTACCTACCTGCCTACCTACCTACCCTTCCTACCTACATACTCATTTTTTTTGTATTTTAATTCTTATTATGCTATTCTGGACAAAGACTTATCCAAAAACACAAAAACTATGAAAATCGCTCGAGTTAGTTAGAAAAGTGTTCGAACAAACCCGACTTTGTTTTACTTATATATTAAGAAGAAAACAAAAAATATTGTACTCCGTATCACCTAACCACTGAGAACTAATGATTACACGAATTGACAGTTACTGTGAAATCGTGTTGTCATTCATTCTTAGTTCGGGTTCGGGACTAATCGTGTCTGTAGTGTGATACCTACGGAGTAGAATACGCCCGCGCGCAACTAAGCCCGAAACTACGGACTTCGGACTTAGAGAGTAGCCCCCCAAAATCAATCGTTCCCGTCACCGTGACTACCTTTGGTTCGGTACCTTATTATTATCAGCCTTGTTTCGCAAATTGAACCGTTCGTTGCTTCGCTCTAAACGGAATCAATCGCGGAGGCTTAGCAGTAGCGTCCCGTCAGCTAAGCACCTTTGGTACGGAACCCTACAGGCCTGGGGGGCTACTCTCTAACGAAATCCGTAGTTTCGGGCTTAGTTGCGGGCGGGCATTTTCTACTCCGTATCACCTAACCACTGAGAACTAATGATAACACGATTTGACAGTTACTGTGAAATCGTGTTGTCATTCATTCTCAGTTCGGGTTCGGGACTAATCGTAAGTCTGTAGGTGATACGGAGTAGAATACGCCCGCCCGCAACTAAGCCCGAAACTACGGATTTCGTTAGAGAGTAGCCCCCCTGATCCGCTAGTCGAACCGTCCGTCGAAAACTACGATAAATGCACTTTAAACGAAACCAGCACAACTCGGAGATTTAAGCAATTTTGGTCCCTAACAGTTTAAGACCTTTTAGAGACCAAACCGAAATTTCTACGAACACGACTGTGTTTAAAAATCGTGTGAGGTCATTCTCCAGCGGAAAATCTTAACACTTGGCAGCGGAAGACGTTAAATAACGATAAGGTATTAAAATGTTTACTTTTATTTTGCTACGTCTACGTATTAAAAGTTTCACAAATAACTCAATCAATGTGTTTTGGTGCAACATTCATGCTTTCATGCATTTTTTTATTCCTCAATAGATGGCGCTCTGACTGATCAGAATAAATTAGCAAGTTTCTTACTAAACTAAAAATTCAATATATTTTGATTTCCGGGATCGATTGTAACGATAAATAACGAAAAAGTATAAAAATGATCACTTTTGTTTTGTCACGTATTAAAAGTTTCACAAATAACTCAACAATTCAATATCTTTTGATTTTGTGGGTCGATTTTGATGAAATAAGCGTTAAGTTTTCCTCGGGGTATCACTTAATATTTTTAAGTACTTAGATTTGCAATCCAATATGTGGTTTATGCGTGATGCTCCCACAAACGCACAGACAAACAGACAAAAATTTCAAAAATTGCATTTATGTGTTTTATACCTTTTTCCTGAGTTTTTTGTGTAATTTTCATGCAAAAATATTCAATGTACAGACACGGTGAGTCTACGATTTTATTATATGTATAGAAGATTAAGAATTTTGCTATATTGTGAAAGATTCGACCTTTTTCTAGAAGACATTTTTTATATTAGCGAGACAAAAATAAAAACAAACATACACCCGAGTGAACCCTAACAATGTAATCGGGTTAGTACTTCCAAAGATTATCTCCTCCAAATAAACCATTTTATCTCTATAAATATATTAGACAGATATTATTTTGATCACAACCCTCACTCAACCCTCTTGACTCTAAGACAGACAAGTACAACATGACGTGAGTGAGACTTGTTTTTGGGAATCAACTAAGATAGAAGCTAGACAGACGTAAAGGCTTTTGGTGTCTGCCTTGAGTAATCGTGCTGCTTCTAAAAATTCTATCTTAAATCTACGTGTATTAATCTACACCTACACTTTTACATCTACACTAAATACTATAAAGTGATTAGTAGTAATTTGTTTGTTTGTTTGAAATGAATAGGCTTCGAAACTCCTGGACCAATTTGAAAAATTCTTTCACCATTAGAATCCTACACTATTTCCGATGAATATAGGATACAGAATATTTTCAAAAAAGTTAGGAATCCGTATGAAAACTTCGATAATGGAACCCAAGGTGTGAAAAAAAAATGCCAAAAAAGATCCTTACATCGCGTACGCTGCGG
The DNA here is from genome assembly GCA_947578705.1 of Lacanobia wlatinum. Lineage (NCBI taxonomy): Eukaryota > Metazoa > Arthropoda > Insecta > Lepidoptera > Noctuidae > Lacanobia > Lacanobia wlatinum. The sequence goes on along the minus strand of OX388046.1, from coordinate 17,057,295 downwards.
AAAGTATTGACAATAGAGCAAAATGATATACAACATATTTATAGAGGACATCAATGTTTACAAAAAGGTCCGGGAGGGTATATTTCTAACTATTATGGGTAAGTCACAATGACTGCTTTTTGTTCAAATTATTCAATAAAAACCTGGGTGAAATGGAACAGTAGTGATTTTAGTATCATGATGTTAATCCTTATCTATTTAAATTGTTTAGTAATTAAGGTTAGTTATGTAGATGTAAATTACAATTTAAATTATTCAAATTGGACCTTTCGCTTAAAAGTAACGACAGGTATAAAAATACTCCGTATTTTTTATGGTCCATGGCTACCCCATTATATTTTGTTCAGTTTTGAGCCTATGTTACCCGGGATAACACAACGCTTCTAACGATACCACATACATCGAAATCGGTTAAGGCGTTTAGGAGTTACGATGGAATAAAGAAACTCACAAACATACATACATGAACCCTGAAAACATAACACTCCTTTTTTAGGCAGTCGTGTAAAAAAGAATAGAATTAGAATTCCTAACTCATTTTTCAAGTTTGTTGCGCGGCGTAGATAAGCTTATGTCTAAGAACTCAATTACAGTTCCAAAGTAGAAAAACTCGAAACCAATACATTAGTTGCCAGCGTGTCACACAAAACTTTTTATTAAGAAGAACATTTTTCATGTGACTTAAGTCTCTAAACTTTTAAGGGTTCCGTACCCGAAGGGTTACAAACGGAACCCTATTTCTAAGCCTCCGCTGTGCGGACGTCCGTCCATCCATCCGTCCGTCTCCGTCCGTCTGTCTGTTAGTGGGCTGTATCTTAAGAACCGTCACAGGTAGACAGTTGAAATTTCACAGAGTATGTATTTCTATTAATAATTGTATGATATCTGCAAGAGAACCAAGGTTACCGACATGGCCCGAAGGATCGCCAAACTAAAGTGGCAGTGGGCAGGGCACATTGCTCGCAGAACAGATGGTCGATGGGGCCGAAAAGTTCTGGAGTGGCGACCGCGTACCGGAAGACGTAACGTTGGAAGGCCTCCCACAAGGTGGACCGATGACCTGGTGAAGGTCGCGGGTAGCCGATGGATGCGAGACGCACAGGACCGGTCGTTGTGGCGACGCTTGGGGGAGGCGTATGTCCAGCAGTGGACGTCATTCGGCTGATATGATGACGATGATGATGATGTATTTCTATTGCCGCTATAACAACAAATAATACAAATTGAATCAATTTAAAAATTAAGGGGGCTCACACACAAGAAACGTTTTTTTTTCGAGTACGGAACTCTTAGTGTGAGGGTTCGACTCGTACTTTGCCGATATTTCTTCTAAACTCCCAATACAGATTTTCCGAGATCTCTAGTGAAGGCCGTTGTATTTCATTACCTCAAAACTGACAAGTCGTAACAAGCAAAGTTGTTATAATCTGAATTAAAGGGCTCTTCGCTAAGTACCTTAAGTCATTGTTGTTTGGTGAAAGTTTTCAAGCTATTTTCGTAAGGTTCCTAAGCTTATTTGAATTTGTTTTTAAGGATGAAAAAGAATGTAATGGTTTTATAATGAGTTTTGACTATCGTAATACTTTTTAGGGTTCCGAAAATCCGTAAAAAACGTAACCCTTATAGGATCACTCGGGTTTCTGTCTGTCTGTCGGTGTGTCTGTCTGTTTGTCTGTCACAGCCAGTTTTCTCCAGATCTACTGAACCAATTCTGTTGAAATTTGGTACATATGGATTTTTGTGACCCACACACGGACGCGTTACTTAAATAAATATTTTTTAGTATGGGGAGCACTTTGGGAGTGAAACTAGAAAATTTAAAAAATAAGTTTTTTACACTGTATCGTGTGACATATAAAATGAAAGGGGCTTACCGTTTGGGTTTTGTTTATATTTTTTTCATTATTTTAAATAAATAGTTTTGAATTTATTCAAGAAACTAGCTGACCCGCGTGGCTTCGCTCCCGCCAACTGACTACTCTACCTACCGACCCTAACCTACTTACCTACCTACCATAGCTACCCTACCTTACCTACCCTACCTACCCTACCTACCTACGCTACCTACGCTACCTACCTGCCTACCTACCTACCCTTCCTACCTACATACTCATTTTTTTTGTATTTTAATTCTTATTATGCTATTCTGGACAAAGACTTATCCAAAAACACAAAAACTATGAAAATCGCTCGAGTTAGTTAGAAAAGTGTTCGAACAAACCCGACTTTGTTTTACTTATATATTAAGAAGAAAACAAAAAATATTGTACTCCGTATCACCTAACCACTGAGAACTAATGATTACACGAATTGACAGTTACTGTGAAATCGTGTTGTCATTCATTCTTAGTTCGGGTTCGGGACTAATCGTGTCTGTAGTGTGATACCTACGGAGTAGAATACGCCCGCCCGCAACTAAGCCTGAAACTACGGACTTCGGACTTAGAGAGTAGCCCCCCAAAATCAATCGTTCCCGTCACCGTGACTACCTTTGGTTCGGTACCTTATTATTATCAGCCTTGTTTCGCAAATTGAACCGTTCGTTGCTTCGCTCTAAACGGAATCAATCGCGGAGGCTTAGCAGTAGCGTCCCGTCAGCTAAGCACCTTTGGTACGGAACCCTACAGGCCTGGGGGGCTACTCTCTAACGAAATCCGTAGTTTCGGGCTTAGTTGCGGGCGGGCATTTTCTACTCCGTATCACCTAACCACTGAGAACTAATGATAACACGATTTGACAGTTACTGTGAAATCGTGTTGTCATTCATTCTCAGTTCGGGTTCGGGACTAATCGTAAGTCTGTAGGTGATACGGAGTAGAATACGCCCGCCCGCAACTAAGCCCGAAACTACGGATTTCGTTAGAGAGTAGCCCCCCTGATCCGCTAGTCGAACCGTCCGTCGAAAACTACGATAAATGCACTTTAAACGAAACCAGCACAACTCGGAGATTTAAGCAATTTTGGTCCCTAACAGTTTAAGACCTTTTAGAGACCAAACCGAAATTTCTACGAATACGACTGTGTTTAAAAATCGTGTGAGGTCATTCTCCAGCGGAAAATCTTAACACTTGGCAGCGGAAGACGTTAAATAACGATAAGGTATTAAAATGTTTACTTTTATTTTGCTACGTCTACGTATTAAAAGTTTCACAAATAACTCAATCAATGTGTTTTGGTGCAACATTCATGCTTTCAGGCATTTTTTTATTCCTCAATAGATGGCGCTCTGACTGATCAGAATAAATTAGCAAGTTTCTTACTAAACTAAAAATTCAATATATTTTGATTTCCGGGATCGATTGTAACGATAAATAACGAAAAAGTATAAAAATGATCACTTTTGTTTTGTCACGTATTAAAAGTTTCACAAATAACTCAACAATTCAATATCTTTTGATTTTGTGGGTCGATTTTGATGAAATAAGCGTTAAGTTTTCCTCGGGGTATCACTTAATATTTTTAAGTACTTAGATTTGCAATCCAATATGTGGTTTATGCGTGATGCTCCCACAAACGCACAGACAAACAGACAAAAATTTCAAAAATTGCATTTATGTGTTTTATACCTTTTTCCTGAGTTTTTTGTGTAATTTTCATGCAAAAATATTCAATGTACAGACACGGTGAGTCTACGATTTTATTATATGTATAGAAGATTAAGAATTTTGCTATATTGTGAAAGATTCGACCTTTTTCTAGAAGACATTTTTTATATTAGCGAGACAAAAATAAAAACAAACATACACCCGAGTGAACCCTAACAATGTAATCGGGTTAGTACTTCCAAAGATTATCTCCTCCAAATAAACCATTTTATCTCTATAAATATATTAGACAGATATTATTTTGATCACAACCCTCACTCAACCCTCTTGACTCTAAGACAGACAAGTACAACATGACGTGAGTGAGACTTGTTTTTGGGAATCAACTAAGATAGAAGCTAGACAGACGTAAAGGCTTTTGGTGTCTGCCTTGAGTAATCGTGCTGCTTCTAAAAATTCTATCTTAAATCTACGTGTATTAATCTACACCTACACTTTTACATCTACACTAAATACTATAAAGTGATTAGTAGTAATTTGTTTGTTTGTTTGAAATGAATAGGCTTCGAAACTCCTGGACCAATTTGAAAAATTCTTTCACCATTAGAATCCTACACTATTTCCGATGAATATAGGATATAGAATATTTTCAAAAAAGTTAGGAATCCGTATGAAAACTTCGATAATGGAACCCAAGGTGTGAAAAAAAAATGCCAAAAAAGATCCTTACATCGCGTACGCTGCGGAAAGTATTGACAATAGAGCAAAATGATATACAACATATTTATAGAGGACATCAATGTTTACAAAAAGGTCCGGGAGGGTATATTTCTAACTATTATGGGTAAGTCACAATGACTGCTTTTTGTTCAAATTATTCAATAAAAACCTGGGTGAAATGGAACAGTAGTGATTTTAGTATCATGATGTTAATCCTTATCTATTTAAATTGTTTAGTAATTAAGGTTAGTTATGTAGATGTAAATTACAATTTAAATTATTCAAATTGGACCTTTCGCTTAAAAGTAACGACAGGTATAAAAATACTCTTAGTAAGAAAAATGTTGCGGTTTGAGCGAACTGCCCTATGTTTAGTCTATTAATAAGTAATTTACACACTACCCGCGCGAACGAAGTCGCGGGCGAAGTGCTAGTAAAATATTAATAAACTTGGATAGGTTGTAATAATTTTATTACAAATTCATTATGGCATTTTGTAACTCACAACTTCAAGTGGGGCTACCTTGGCGCATGAACTGTAATGTGTGGATGTGGAGCTGAGACTAAAACTATGTTCCACCTACAGCCCTGCCTTCTGTGCCCCAACACATGCAGGCAAGTAACCTATGCGCTATCTTTGACGATAGCAAAGTTTATGGACAAACAAATCTGAATTGTGTCCTGCCACGACACGAAATGAATAAAACAGCATTTTAGTAGTCTACACTAATATTATAAAGAGGAAAGATTTGTTTGTTTGTTTGAAATTAATAGGCTCCGAAACTACTGGACCGATTTGAAAAATTCTTTCAGCAATGGATAGCTACATTATCAGGGAGTAACATAGGCTATATTTTATCCCCGTGCTCCCACGGGAACGGGAACTACGCGGGTGAAACCGCGTGACGTCCACTAGTGTACAATAAATGTGTCAATATTTTTGTTTCTTGACAAATTATAATAAATCTCTAGAGATTTATTATAATTTGTCAGTTTGTTTGTATTGTGCATCTAGATGCACAATTGGCTGATAGATAACTACTTTTTGAACCGAAAAAATTTACAGTTGTCGCGCAAGAGGCCATAGGAGCGAAGCCACGGGAAAAAAACTAATTAAAAAAAACTGGCAACGTGCCAGTCGGACTCGCGTGCGGTTCCGAACGAATTTAATTTTTTTAACATGTTATTATAACTCTATAGACTTCTTATAGGTTTTCCTGTAATTTATAGGTAAAGATCTATTATCTCCACTTTTTTTCAAAATTTGAGGCTCAGTAGTTTCGGAGATAAGAGGGGCAATAGTCATATTTCGTCTAATTTCTTGAATAACTTGAAAACCATTTTATTTTCAAATTATGAAATAAATATTATTAAAACCCTCACAGTAAGCCCTTTCATTTGATATGTCACACAATGTTGCTCAAAAAACTGTTTTTCGAAATTATCTAATTTGACCCCAAAAGTGACCCCCTTGCAAAAAAAATAATAATTTACGTAACACGTTCGTGTTTGGGTCACAAAAGTCCAAATGTATACAAAATTTTAACAGAATCGGTCTAGTGGATCCGGAGAAAACTGGCTGTGACAGACGGACAGACAGAGACACCCGAGTGAATAAGAGTTCCATTTTTTGTTCGGAACCCTAAAAAGAATTAAAAAATGTTGTTAAAATTAAGCGTTACTTTTCTTTACATTTCTTTCATACCTTACAGCGTCTGAATTGTCAGCATACTTAAAATAAGTTAGAAAATCTCAACTCTTATATAAAAATTATAACGACACCAAGACGAAAGCAAAGTAGGACAACTCAAGGCTTCCTCCGCACCATTCAAATAAAACTAGTACATTATAAGAACACTCATTACTATACACTGACATGGAAATAAGGGTGTGAATCTGCCATACAAACTCAACGCCACCGAAAAAAAAAACACACACACAGAGTAAAAAACTTCCCCACTACACAAAACAGTAGGGCAACGTATTCAGTCTGTTTGCATACGGACGATGCTCTGTGTTCATTAAAATGCATGAAGTGACGTCATTCGGTGCATAGAGTAGTGGCTGCGGTATATTGTGCCTAGGCGGACGTGTCTCGGTGAGGCGTGTGATTTTGTGGACGTAGGAAGATTGGGGATGTAGGTGGCGAGTTGGTTGTTGATTTGTCTTTGTTTGATGTTATTAGGATTAAAGTACGAGTACAATCTCTTTGCTACGTCTTAAGGGGTTATTGTACTCATTATTAAGAACATTTTCTTACTGTGGGACCAACACGTAAATGCCGAAAAAACATAACGACTCCCCATACATTTATGTGCGCCTAACTCGACAAAATATACAGTTCCGCAGTTTTTTTCGCCATTTACCTGTTGGTATATTAGTAAAAAATATTCATAATGATGATTACAATTACCCCTTAATATACATTGCGTTTATTCTGTTACACGTTGTATAAAAATCTCTTCATAGAGTATCACGACTGACTTGTCCACGTACTTATCTTTTCAGTAAATCACCATGTGAAATTGTATTATGCTAACGAGGCAGAAAGCTCATAGTAGGTACCTAATTTGTTTTGATCCTAGTAGGTATGTTTTTTTTTTCCTTTTTTTGATTATTATTAATATGCTCGCGTCAGACCGCAATTTCATTTGTTGAAAAACGATGATGTGGTCGACGATGGAGCACTGACTTAAAGACCACCCAGCTGTCGATATTCTTTCTTGAAAAAAAGGCAGTTTTTTTGCAGAAATCTTGACGAGTTCTATAAAAGATACAACTTACTAGAAATTACTAGCTAAAGAAGTCTAAAAAAAAATGTTGATGACGGTCAACTTTTGCTATTTCAAAAGGCAACTAAAATAATATCTAGCCAGCCACGGTACGAATAAAAATAAAGAACTAGGTAGCTAACCCTTAAATTCAAAATTCATTTCACTGAAAGCACATAACTTCTCTCTCAAGCTCTTTCCAGTCGCAAGGGACACATAAAGTTTTAAATTTTCAAGCAGCACACTCCAGGTTTTAGAAGCTAGATAGCCAGTCACTCCTCAATTAGTTCTGGTTTATTTGTATCTACATAGAACTAGGAGCCAATTCTATCATTGTTGGGCTGGGTAAATGGTGAAGCAGCACACATAATCATTTCAGTCGAAAGCCGTCCACTGCTGGATATAAGCGTCGCCCAAGTGTCCCCCCATCGAACGGTCCTGTGCTTATACTGTCGAAGGTACTTCCGCAGCCACGACCATGTCACAGGACCGATTTTAGCAAAAAGGCCTCCCATTTTGTCACCTTATGCATTGTTTTCTTTAACTATCTTTTCTGGAACTTATATGGTGTACATAATAAAGACTATTCTACTTCTACTATTCTATAGTCCCCGCCACGAGAAACTATAAAATTTTGTAAACACACATTCAATTGTTTCAAATGTTTGTTCCATGAGTCAGAAGCGTTCCAGTACCACAAAACATTCGAGGACAGCGCTTTATATCGATAATATATAACCCAACCAAGTGAAATAGCTCCATAGTTTCTTATTACAAGTATGATACTTTGAGTTTATTGAATTCGGGATTATTTGTTGTCACTATGTAACTTAGTAGAAGTTCTTTGTTTACAAAATTTATAGCTTCTCGTCACGGGAATTTTACGTAGCATTTATATTGTTCAAAGACAAAATACTGTCACCTCTGCAGTATTTAAATCTTTGTCCACTGCGCTTTTATCACTGGCTAAGAGAGATTCTTTTACGATGTGTAATAAAAAGAAGTTGGTGCACAAAAAAACAGCGCTTTTTAGTTCAAACGGTTTCCGTATGCTGTCTTACATAAAACGGAATGTATGTTGAATGTTTTAATGAATTACGTATGAGTGTGTCAATGTGTTTTGGGAAGCAATGCTTTTTCGCCAGGTTAAAGGTGAAAACTCATTTTTAATGTTCTCTGTTTTTTCTTTTTGAAGTTTTTAGGGTTCCGTACCCAAAGGTAACCAACGGAACCCTATTACTAAGCCTCCGCTGTCCATCCGTCCGTCCGTCCATCCGTCTGTCAGTGGGCTGTATCTCAAGAACCGTATTAAGTAGACAGTTAAAATTAAAAAAATAAAATATACTTTTTTCCATTAAGAAACTATTTTTTTCGATTCATGGAATGCAACCGGTTTTTTTTTATTTTTTTATTTGTTTTGGGTTTGCTCTTGACTCCAGTCTAGGTCAGAGATGAGCGAGACAAAGTCTACGATGGAGCGAGCTTACCCAGAAGGAGCCTGTTCACTCTAACTTTGAAGAGATTAGGGTTGTAAGCGTTTGGAAACACGGACGCAGGCAGAGAGTTCCACTCCTTTGCTGTGCGCATTATAAAAGACGTTTGGAAACGCTTAGTGCGAGTTGGTGGAATAGCAACAAGGTAGGGATGGTAAGATGCAGTGCGTCTGGATGTCCGATGGTAGAAGGGGGCCGGTGGGATGAGGTCGTGGAGTTCTTGGGCACACTCACCGATCCAGGATAACATGGTTCTTATTTTTGTGGTATTAATATATGAATTTCGGACTCCAGAAGGATATTCTTGTAATACAATTTCAGAACACATATTATTCAGATTTTCGCCAAGTACCATTTTCATCAGACAGACATTATTATATCGTAGTTTCACTTAACATATTTTAAAATGCTGCCAGCTGAGTTGTAATAAGGGGCTGATGCCCCCTGTCTTTTAGAGCAGAAATTATTTTAAATCCTACGTTTGAACATAGGTATTGGTCCGATATTTTCTGAAACCGTAAATCGCTGGTAAGGTCTTATCAGAAATACACAGACCAGAAAAACAAATTTGACCGACAATCTATATCTGTACTTCTATACTAATATTATAAAGAGGAAAGATTTGTTTGTTTGTTTGAAATGAATAGGCTCCGAAACTACCAGACCGATTTGAATAATTCTTTCAGCAATGGATAGCTACATTATCAGGGAGTAACATAGTAACGTACTCCCACGGGAACGGGAACTACGCGGGTGAAACCGCGTGATGTCCACTAGTATATAATATTTTTATCGTAAAAGAAGTCGAATGGTAAGACCACATTGCTGCTGCTGACCCGAGTGGTAAATGAGATAAAAAAATGAGCCAAGTGCGAGTCGGACTCTCACACGAAGGTAACCGTACTATAAATTGTAAAAAAAAATCTTGTCCCCATACAAGATTTTTTTTTACAATTTATAGTACGGCTCCAATACAAGAAACTCATTAATTTTTAATTTAATTATTCTTTTATTATTTTCTTGTTAAAGTAGCAATATAAATTATCACAGTGTTTATTTCTATAAGAACCGTAATAACGATTCTTGAAATACAACCGCTGACAGATAGACGTACCGCGAACATTGATATATAAAAAAACCCAAGATGCACAGTCTCGAACTAATGCAACACTCGAAACTGTCGTCAAAAACTGATATGTATCAAGTGTCATGTGGGAGTTGTGTGTAGTTGTACTATAAACAATTTTTTTTTGCAAATTCAATCTTACACGGATCGCTTAAAGTTGTTTTTACAAAGCAGTTCAGTATGGCGAGTGATGCGCAAACTTTTTTTGCAAATTCAACCTTACACGGATCACTTTAAGTTGTTTTTACAAAGCAGTGCAATATGGCGAGCGATGCGAGACTGTCTCAAACTTGCGCGTAATTATACATATTGCGCTTATTTATTGCGGACGTTTTTGAGATGCTGAGTGTGTATCTTGGGTTTTTTATATATCAATGACCGCGAAGGCTTAGTAATAGCGTAATTTCGTCGGTTGCCCATGGGTACGAAACCAAAAAAAAAACGTGCTGGAAACTAGCGAAGACTAACCATAAAAAATTATTCCGTTACTGAATCATCATCTTCCTTCCCTCATCCCGTGTTACTTGGGGTCGGCGCAACGTTTTTTTCTTCCGTTACTGAATGAATGATTAAAAAAAATCAGCTTTCGGTTGTGTGACAATGCACAGCTGAAAGCTGAAATTTCAGAACAGGAAAAAACGAGATATGCGCGTACGAAGTCGCGGGTAATAACTAGTCCTTACATATAAAATTCTTTCGTTACTGACTGACAGACAATGCACAGCCGAAACTACTGGTCATAGAAAGCTGAATTTTCGCATATAAGTTCCATGGGGAGTGAAAGGGAGCAATAAAATTTCTCCAAAATTCCTACGGGGTCGGGAAAAAACGGGATCGGGAAGTCGCGGGCAAAATCGAGTATTGTATATTAAGTGTCGTAATTATGTATAACCCACAAAAAAACCAGCTTATAAGCTTAAGGTATTTAGACCAATACATACATAACAGAACCGGTATTGTCAGCAGCATGTATGCCACCAATTAGACTAAATAATTAACAATTCTGCTTTCAACATGTCTAATTGGTTGAGTGCTTGGTCACTTAAGTGGTTATCCACTTAAGTGACCAAGCACTCAACCGAACTACCTAACAGCCAGCTCTCAAGGCCAATTAGACATGCTGAAAGCAGGATTTTTGGATCCAGAAATCCTTCTGGATCCAAAATCCGCAACCTATTCGAACCCAGTCACACCTAAAACCTGTTCACCAATAACCACTTAAGTGACCAAGCACACAAATGAACTAGCTAACAGCCAGCTCTCAAGGCCAAGACATGCTGAAAGCAGGATTTTTGGATTCAGAAATCCTTCTGTATCCAAAAATCCGCAACCTATTCGAACCAAGTCACACCTAAAACCTGTTCACCAATAACCATTTAAGTGACCAAGCACTCAAATGAACTACCTAACAGCCAGCTCTCAAGGCCAATTAGACATGCTGAAAGCAGGATTTTTGGATCCAGAAATCCTTCTGGATCCAAAAATCCGCAACCTATTCGAACCCAGTCACACCTAAAACCTGTTCACCAATAACCACTTAAGTGACCAAGCACACAAATGAACTAGCTAACAGCCAGCTCTCAAGGCCAAGACATGCTGAAAGCAGGATTTTTGGATTCAGAAATCCTTCTGTATCCAAAAATCCGCAACCTATTCGAACCAAGTCACACCTAAAACCTGTTCACCAATAACCATTTAAGTGACCAAGCACTCAAATGAACTACCTAACAGCCAGCTCTCAAGGCCAATTAGACATGCTGAAAGCAGGATTTTTGGATCCAGAAATCCTTCTGGATCCAAAAATCCGCACCGGATTCGGCCCCTTGGGACCTGAATTTCTATTAATGATTATTTAGACGATAATAATGTTTGGTCGCTGTGTTGAACGCAAGACAATGTCATATTTATCAGTTCAGCTTAAGACAGGTTATATGTGTTCATATAATTTTGTTTTGTAGGTCAACATTCGTTGTTATTTTATATACTTTTCTGTCAGTATCAGTATCATAGTGTAACAAGTGATAAATAATATTTAATTATTATTTTTGTTTCGTGTCGTGTATTAATTACTTTGCATACTATTGTATAGATTCAAGTTCTTAAAACGTGTCAGACAGATGTGTTGCTAGGGAGTTTGTTGGCCACTTCTTCTCCACAGCTAAAACACTAGGAAGTGGTTTTGGGGGACTGTCTTTTGTAAAATTTGACGTTTAAAAAGTGCTGGCTCTCAGCCTAATTTGAATAAACGACTTTTGATTTGTTTTTGATTTGATTAGAATTTGGGATATGTTTTTATTTTTACAGGACTTAACGAAATGTAACTTACTGTGGTGTGAATAGGGTGGAATCCTAAAAAATCTGTTTGGTGTGTCAATGGATGACACAGGATGACTGTAAGGGGACCGGTTGATCCAAAGATATGTTTCCGTATTTCGGTGAGGTCTGTGCACCTCATATACCCTGGACTGGGGACTGTTTGTTATACTTATTGAGTGGATGTGTCTGTCAAGTGAACTGTGGTGATGGTTTCCTCGAGCAGCCGCAATCTGCTTCTGTGCAGTTGCAGTAGGCGCCTGGTTGCGGCTTTTTTACCCCATTCGAGCTTTTATTGAAACTACAGCATCATCATCTGCCTAGCCTTTTCCCAACTATATTGTGGTCGGCTTCCAGTCAAACCGGATTCAGCGGAATACCAGTATATTACGTGGAGCGGCTACCTACCAGACCTCCAAAACCAATTTACTGGGTAACACGGTACTCTTTGGCAAGACTGGTGTCAGATTTTCTGGCTCCTGACTATCTGTAACGACTGCCAAAGATCTCCAAATGACAGCCGGGACCAGCAGCTTAACGTGCTTTTCGAGGCACGGAGGAAACTCGGTGAGTTAAAATGGTCACCCATCCACAGAACAACCTCGGCAAGCGTTGCTTAACCTTGAAGATCGACCTGTGCGGCTGTTATTATTTAGCCACGAGCTCCTCTTAATGAAACTACAGCACTGAACACTATAGGAGATACGTAGCCAGTAAAATCACAACGCTTTCAATATTGGCGACTAAAATATAGGAACCCGTTATTCAAGTAAAACATCATACACAGGTGGTTCTAAAAACGCGTTATTATATTTTTTCTCTATGACAAAATGCTAGTAATTTTTCACGTCAATTCCTTCATACGTTTCTTACGGCGACTGACGCTGATGTATAGACACGATATATTTAAGTAACACCCTGTATACGAAGCCTTAATCGAATACAAATAGAGGAAATTGGTTCCGGAATTTCCAATTGGGTGTGTGATTAAAGACGTATTGCTTATTCCAGTTTTATTTGTATTTGGTTTTAAATAAGGAAAGGATATTCTTTTCGAAACATATTACACGTAGCAATTATAGACCTCACCTTTTTTTTTCAGGATGGGAAATCTTAAATGACTCCTCCCGCTCTGGGCGGAGCAGAAAGAAGTGACAGACTCTTACTGACTAAAGCCCATCCGCGTTCCTTCTAATGCCTTTTCCGTTTCAGGACCGCGGTGACTCTTTCGAACAATTTCCGCAACCCTGGCAGGTCCACTTAAATTGTAATATGACGTTTTAAGCCAACATTATTTCAGTGTTAGAGAGAGCTGAAGCTATATAGGATAAAATACACACTCTTTTCCACAACGAAGACTTCAGAGCCTCTAGACAAGTGACATTCTGACAACGGTACCGTGGCGAAGGTGAAAAACCAAAACCTCAAAAATCGAAAAAAAAAAACAAGTATCAAGGACTGACAAACACTGTCGAAATGTTACGTGATTAACTCCTTATATTTTGGCATTTCGACAATCGCATTCGCTAATAGAATGTCAGTTGTCTAGAGCCTCAGGAGTGACATCAAAGAGTGCTTTCGCGTGTTACACTTCAGAGATCGCTACGAGTATTCGAGTAGGTTCTATCGTCGCGGGTCTACCAATTGTTTGGGTGTCACCAAATTATTTAGCAGGTCATCTAGTGCTGTGATTCTAATTTGAAGAAAAGTGTCATGGTAAGTAATTTTAGTGGCTCACATGGATAATATGACAATTTTTTACTAGTTTTTTTTGCGGGTCCGCTGCTGTGGCCTATGCCACATGAACCGTGCATTTTTTTGGGGTAAAAATAGCCCGTAACAAGATTACCTATCAGTACGTTGCATATCAGTCATATTGCCTTTTCTGACAAAGATGTCGTGGTGCCTGTAAATTATAAGGAGGTTAGATCATGTCCTACATATACGTATTATAAGTTCGTTTGTTTCTAAAGCCGGCATTCTACGGTGCGTGATTTTGCGGACGGACGCGGATCAGCCTGCACCGTCGCACCGTGGAAAGAGTGTGTCGTTTTTGGAAGCGCAGACAAGTCCGCAGCGGGGCGTCGTCAAAGGTGCGGAGCGAGTTCTCTGTCACTTTGCATTTAGAAATGACAAAAATTCAAATCTAGACCCACACAGACTGACACGAACCGTGAAAAGGAATTGGTGCGTGGTGCGTGGCTGTCCGTGGTCGTCGGCTCAGCGTGATAAAATCGACAGAATCACGCACCGTCGAAAGCCGGCTTTACGCTTTCACGCCTACACAACTGAACTAATTTTGATCAATTTAGGTACAGAGATATTATGGGACCTTGGAGATGGTTTAAGGCACTTGTCTCACCGCCGGCGAGGAAGCGATAAGCTATCGACTATTTGCTCGCTGAGGAACAAAAGATATAGATCTCGTGTGAGTAAACGAGACACATACATTCATAGTCGATAGCTGACTGTTCACACTGCCGGCGAGCGGCTCTTCCCATTAGTTGATCGCAGCGACAAGAGCTATCAAAGATTGTACTAGCTCAGCGAAACTCGCTCGGCGATGCTCACCAGTCAGCGGTAATTTCTATCTACAGTACGGGCCGGAGCGAGTATTGCGAGTAATCGCCCGCCGCATAAAAGCACTCGCTTAAAGTTGAGCGTCAAAACTACCAAAACTTTTGACTCCCTATAGGCTAGACTTTTTTTGCAAAAATCTATACCCATTAACGCGAGTTTCAAAATTGGAATTATCAATATTTTGTTCACTATGTTTAGTTCCATCCACCTCTATAGGTGGTGTTGCTTAATTGCGTCACGTCGCTGAATGGCGATGTTAAGATTTTCCGCAAATAAATGACCCGTTGTATATACTGAAATTAAATGTCTCTCGTTCTGAGCTTGGTGTTTTCCTTATAAACACCTTGAAGGCTCCTCACACCTTTTTGGGATTTTGTACAGTGAGCAGAGCCGTTGCCAAAACACTATTCAATAAAGTATGCCTAAGTGAACGTGAAATGTCTTTGATTCGCTTGTGAGACATAGTCACCAGACACAGATAGACAATCAATGGAATGTGTTTGAGCGCCAATCAGATTCAATATAATCCACATAGCAGGTACGTACAAAGCAGACAGTTATTAGATGTATTATGTATGTCTATTATGTACATGTAGATTATGAATATTGGAATTATGCGTTAAATTAGGCTAATTGTATTAAGGTATATGCAGTGTGTACTCAATCTTCCGTGAGAGTTGAATCTATTAATGAAAACAACGCAGTCCAAAGCTGGGCATCCTAAATAGAGTGAAGCGATACTTTAGGCCTGGACAGCTTTTAACCCTGTACAAAGCTCAAGTCCGATCCTGCATGGAGTATTGTAGCCACCTTTGGGATGGCTCAGCTAAGTATCAGCTTGCCGCGCTTGACTCGGTGGAACGCAGAGCTAAGAGACTCATCGGTGTGGATGCCAAGCTACATAGCTTGGCTCATCGCCTTAAGGTTGCCTGCTTGTCGGTCTTCTACAGATTGTACTTCGGTGAGTGTGCCCAAGAACTCCACGACCTCATCCCACCGGCCCCCTTCTACCATCGAACATCCAGACGCACTGCATCTTACCATCCCTACCTTGTTGCTATTCCACCAATTCGCACTAAGCGCTTCCAATCGTCTTTTATAATGCGCACAACAAAGGAGTGGAACACTCTGCCTGCGTCTGTGTTTCCAAACGCTTACAACCCTAATCTTTTCAAACTAAGAGTGCACAGGCTCCTTCTGGGTAAGCTCGCTCCATTGTAGACTTTGTCTCTGTCATCTCTGACCTAGACTAGAGTCAAAAGCAAACCCATCGCAAATAAAAAAAAAACAGGCCACTGTTGGACGTTGGCTTCTTCGAATCCCCAAAAAATGCATTACAAAATATCGCTAGTTGTTACTTTCTTTTCATGAAAAGGTATTTTTTATCTTCTTCTTTTCGTGTCGATTAACTCATTTATACTCTATACTAATATATAAAGCGGAAGAGTTTGTTTGTTTGTTTGCTTGAACGCGCTAATCTCAGGAACTACTGGTCCGATTTGAAAAATTCTTTCTTTGTTAAATAGCCCATTTATCGAGAAAGGCTATAGGCTATATAACATCACGCTCAAAACAATAGGAGCGGAGCAGTAATGAAAATTGTGACGCAGACGAAGTTGCGCGGGTCAGTTAGTCTACACTAATATAATAAAGAGGAAAGATTTGTTTGTTTGTTTGTTTGTTTGAATTGAATAGGCTCCGAAACTACTGGACCGATTTGAAAAATTCTTTTAGCATTGGATAGCTACATTATCAGGGAGTAACATAGGCTATATATTATCCCCGTATTCCCACGGGAACGGGAACTACGCGGGTGAAACCGCGTGACGTCCACTAGTTTATTATAATTTTGTTCAACCAGTATCGAGCAACCTGTTCAGATTTATTATTAGCTTCGTTCAAATTTTGGTGGTCTGTCCATGGTCCATGTGGTTGTGCACGACGAGCAATTAAAAGGTGCTGCATGTCCTGCGAAGTGCCGTCTTCTAAGTGTGTGTTTTTTTTTCAATAAACATTAACCAGTGTGCAATGCTTAATCTATGGTTTCGTCTCCAAAGAGTGACCTGCTCTGATAACAGCGACTAAAACAGTGACAAAAAATAACTTTTTTTCATTATTCCCTTTTAAAATTATGTGTTTTTTTTATCAACTATTGACCATAATGTTTGTCCTATTTATGATTGCCATGCGCGTTTTGTTTGTGGAGGATTAATATTTTAGATTTACATTTTTTTAATAGATTTTTATTATATATAAAAAAATAGAACAGACATTATCTTATTAACATGAAATCTGTGACAAATAGTGGATCTATTATATCTAAACAATAACGACCAATTAGCAAAATAATTCTAAACGAACAGCCACAACAATCCACGCCGCGTAAATCCCGTCAAAGACTATCAAAATAAGTCTTCAACATACAACTTAACATACAAAGCAATAACGTGGGATGCTCAACATAATTAAATTGTAATAATAGCATTACAATAGAAATTCTCTCCTTAATAATAATATAACAAAGTCAACAGAAACTTACCAAGAACCAATTTTGTAACCTCAAAAGGATTTGCGGAAAGATTACGTCGTCATTATGTTTGAGTACAAAGAGTTATTTTGATCTGACTTCAGTCTTGCCAAGACTTACCGTGTAACCCAGTTAATGGGTTGGGGAGGTCTGGTAGGCAGGCGCTTCATGTAAAATACTAGTATTCAGCTGAATGCGGTTTGACTGGAATCCGACCTCAATAAAATTGGGACAAAGGCTAGGCAGATGATGGCAAAAAGTTATTTTGTGATTATAATGTAATACAGAGCGATTGTTAATTGAGTGCGTTCCAATGGGATGTTCTAGAGCTAATATGCAACAATTATGACCCCTTTCTATCATTCAAATTAGCTCTGATGTAAAGATGACGATGACGTTTATCGTTTTGACATATGCCTGGACCCAACGCCACAGTGCTGCCATCTATTTTTCTTCATTATAGAAAACGCTCATTACCAATCACCCTGTATAATTACACAATATGTTATATGTATGTGATACAGAATTAATGAGATTGGGGTAAGAAAAGGGGAGAGGCATGGTCTTGACTGGAAATAGATTGCTAGTTTTTTGTGATGTCGTAAGTGCCATAGTGATGTGACAGTTCAAGTTAGGTTTGTATTTTGTATGTAGCCGTGAACTCAAACCCAAAATTCTTTATTGCGAACTAAGTGTAGGGTAGGAACAGGACAGATGTTAACATAAATAGGAAGGTTCTTATATCACTTTTCTTATATAACTTAGTTGCTTGTTTAGGCATTGCCATTAAAATTGAAATAGATATTTCTTCATTGAATATTATAGACAACTTACGTAATAGTATATTAATTAACACTTTTCATAATTTTACATAATCTCATTTTATTTTGTATTATTTACATATATCCCATTATACTTAGTATTACATCTCTTTTATCTTAGGTATAATTACTTTTCTTCGAGGAATTCTTTTCAGAATAATACGCCTTATTAATCAGGTAGTCTTTTAGCTTCCTTTTAAAAATAACAATTAACTGTAGGTTCTTAATGGCCCGTTAAACTCAGGATTGGTGCCCTGAAGCAGCAACATAGGGCTGCGACAGACCGCGAAGTAGATGTGGAGTACGACCTGGATGGCTTCCTTAAGAATTGGTAGGAGAGGTGAAAAAATGGGGCCATTGGAAGAAATGGAGGAAGACCTGTGTTCAGCAGTGGGACTGTGGGCTGATAAAAAATATTATTATTAGATTCAGGAAACTTTCAGACCCATTTCCCCTTTTGGACAACATATTTCACATATCTTGGTCAAAGCCATCCAAATAATAAAACAGAACTGGAAATGCAAAAGTGTTTTTACCAAAACCAACTTTTTTATACATTTTTGTAACAACTACCTGCCGAGCCTTTTCCAACTATGTTTGGGGTCGGCTACCAAACTGATTGGGTGCTGCTGAATACCAGTATTTAACATGGATCGACTGCTTATCTGATCTCAACAACACATAACTGGGTAACACTGGCAAGACTGCTGGTCTGATGCTGCTGCTGTGGATGAAACAGCTTTGCCAAATGTCCTGTTCGATGGTACGATTATCCCACTTAGCACTGATGTGAAGGATCTAGGTTTACGCATTGATAGTACCTTAAACTGGCATACTCAAGTCGCTAGTGTCAGTCAGAAGGTTACGGGAACGTTGCGGGCCCTGTATCATTTGAAAAACTTTTTACCATCAAACACGAAAAAGTCAGTCAAAGAAAAAGTAAGACAATGCTTGTACAGGCCTTAATTTTTCCTATCATCGATTATGGCGATGTGTGCTACCTGCCTACATGACCTGAATACAGATCTACTGCATTCGATTTGTTTTCAATCTGCGTAAATATGATCATGTCTCTGCGCATCGGTCGCTTTTAAAGTGGCCACCTTCCGCTCTGAGCGGAGCAGAAGGGAGTGTCAGACTCTTATTGTCTAAAATCCCATCTGTGTTTCTCCTAATGCCCATTAAGTTCCAGGGCCGCGGTGACTTTTTCGAATTCCGCAACTCTGGCAGGAATTCCACAACCCTGGCAGCAAAGGAGTGGAACTCTCTGCCTGCGTCTGTGTTTCCAAATGCTTACAACCCTAATCTCTTCAAAGTTAGAGTGCACAGGCTCCTTCTGGGTAAGCTCGCTCCATCATAGACTTTGTCTCTGTTATCTCTGACCTAGACTAGAGTCAAGAGCAAAACAATACAAATAAAAACAAAAAAAAATCCACAACCCTGCCAGAGTGTCAGTATACCGGCTTTTCGATTATCCGTTAGGACATTCATAGATTAACAAATGACAGCCAGTTCCAAAACTGGTAGCGACTTACAATCAGTCACCAGACCACACAACAAAATGAACAGCATTTAATGGACACGCAAAAAAAAAAACCTGAAATCACACAACCCATAGAACTTCCAGGAATTATTCATTAATCCTACGGATCCCACAACCAGTAACATCAAAGGGCTGAAACCAAAATATAGCAATATTCTCCACTTCAACATTGCAATGATAATAATGTACAAAAAAATACAGCGAAATGTAGTGGTGGACTCATTAAAATTTGTACACACCGATGGGTTTACGAGGAGCGCTGTAAACAAAGCCGGGGTTCTTGTTTAGTGAAAAAAAATGTAATGTTTTTTTTTCTTGTTTTCGTTGGGACGTTTCTAGTCGTCATTATGGAGGTTACAATTTTTTTTTGTGGGTATATTATGTTGTGGTAATTGGATGTCGATTTTTCTGACGTGATAACGTCTAATAAATCGATGAACGCCGGCTGCACGCACGAAAAAGGATGACTCATTGTCCCGTTACGCTCATTATAACGTTACGCTCATTGTTTACTAATTTGAAATTTATTTACTTTGAATTTAAGTATATTGTATGTAATCGTATGTTATGTTATGACGTTGTCACGTTAAACTATCGTCTGTAAGTCGACTTTAAAGATTTTTTTTGTTGTAATTATTTGCTTTTGGGTTTGGTAAGTCTCAATGAAGAACGGAACTCTTATGTTTGGTCATGTAAATAGGTTCTGTAAAATTGGGACTAATTGGCTATGCTATGACAGATTGACAAACGACCGGACGGCAGAAAAGAGGTACCCGTTAGATTCTATTGCTTAAACCGGTTATAATATATGGGATCCACTACAACATCATCATATCAGCCGACAGACGTTCACTGCTGGACATAGGCCTACCCCAAAGGGAGATTTATTCCACCGCAACATATTTTGGTAAAATTTTGGCAGAAGCTCATAACACCGCTTACAGATTAAGAATAATAATTTTAACACTAATTTTCAGTAATACGATCATAGCTACTAATAACACGAATAAAGCATATAAGCACAAGCTGTTACTAACTCATTACTATTAAGTTATGAGCTAAATATATCTGAAATACTGCTAAATATATCTGTGTTACTTATTTCATTTTATTTACTTAATTTTTGACGTGATAACGTCTTATAAATCGATGAATGCCGGCTGCACGCACGAAAAAGTGTCACGTTCCGCCTGAGCCGAGCGTGCAAGCGAGAGCGCGGAACAAGCGATAGAGAGGCACGATCGGCCTAAGCGTTAGGCTTGTTTGTTAAAAATTCAATTGTTTTCTTAAGACGTTATCACGTAAAATTATATTTCGTAAATCGAATTTACAAACAACCAATTTTTTTATCCAGCTACAAAAAGGTAGGTTAGTTGGCATATAGTAGGTAAATAAATACATTTTTTTTTCACATTTTCTTTTACTCTGTCTACAATTTGTCTTGCTCGCAACAAATCAGCTACAATTGTTGTCTGGACGGCCCCAAATTGAAATCTAAATCCAATTTGTGATGAAGAATGTTGTTTGGAAAAATAATGTTTGTTTAGTTCGTTGAAAGTTGATAAAATAATTTGATTGTGGCTCTATAGAAGAAAGTTTCCAAAAATAGCGTACCGAATTTGTTTCAAGTAAAAAAAAAATGAAAATATTTTTTCTGATTATACGTGAAATAAACATTGTCAAAGTATGTACAAGTATTACCTATTGTATTTTTTATTTGGAAATCACCAAACAATACACAGGAAAACAAAAAAACGAGCTGAGGTGTCAGTATACAGTATACGTACATACAGAAGTTTATTAAAACCAAAATCACGAATTGCCAAAAAATAAAAGCTATCAAAAATATTTTGTTTAAAAAAGAACTATGTGTATCTACGCGAGCATCCAAATATTTGGCTACAATGCGTTTAAATATATTCATTTGTTTGTTTATTTTGTTTCTAGTTTTATAAAACTACTATTTGACCCGCGCAACTTCGTCTACTCCCCTCCTATTGGTCTTAGCGTGATGATATATAGCCAATAGCCTTCCTCGATAAGTAGGCTATGTAACACTGACAGAATTTATTTTATTTAAACAAACAAACAAACTATTCAGCTTTATATATTAGTATAGATACATTAAAATATATAAAACCCAAGATGCACAGTCTCGAACAAATGCAACACTCGAAACTGTTGTCAAAAACTGACATGTATCAAATGTCATGTGTGAGTTGTGTGTAGTTATACTATAAACAATGTATTTTGCAAATTCAACCTTACATGGATCGCTTAAAGTTGTTTTTACAAAGCAGTGCAGTATGGCGAGCGATGCGAGACTGTTTGAAACTTGTGCACAATTATACATTATGCGCTTGTTTTTTGCGGACGTTTTGAGGTGCTGAGTGTGTATCTTGGGTTTTTTATATATAGATAACAAAAAATAAACATTTCCTTTATCATACTTTTATTTACTGTAGAAAATTAACTGTATTACAAAGATATCAAAGTTAGTAAAGCTGGCCAAGTAAGAGTCGGTCTTTCACACAAAGGGTTGCGTACCACAAACAAAAAAAAAACACGTTTCTTGTATGTCCCCTTATTTTTTTCAATTTAATTTTTATTAAATGTTGTTATAGCGGCAATAGCAATACTAACTCTAAAATTTCAACTGTCTTCCTATAACGATTTTCGAGATACAGCCTGCTGACAGACAGACGGATGGACGAATGGATGGCGGAGGCTTAGTAATAGGATTCCGTTGGTTAGCCTTTGGATACGGAACTTTAAAAACTAACTTTCATACAATGCATTGATTTCTATTACCGTTTAATAAGACAATGTTGATAACTTGAAATACTTGATATTAGAAAACATGTAATAGAAATAATAGTCTCCATAGAATCCCCCTGAATTTACCTAACATCATTAATATTTTATTTAACTCAAAAGTTAGCCAATGTATGTTATTTTTTTTTCTTGTATTTCCTCCTCCTTTTTGATTGCCATGTTAATTTTGTTTTTAACTGATAATTATAGTTATAGTCGATAATGATACAAAACCAGCATGACGTAGTTTTAAGGATTACAATCTAGATATTCTGTGAATAACGTAGTTGGATATACATTAGTAAAACTGTCTTATTGTAATTCCATATATAAAATATTGTATGTCTGTTTGTTGTTCCAAATAAAAATAAAATAAAAACTTGAGACTGAAAATGCCAATGCATTCTACTACTTTCTTGGACAAGTCTTTTACAGTCCAAGCTGCCCGTTTGTGGAATGCATTGCCGGTGTCAATTAAGCGCGCGCAATCGCTGCCTGTTTTTAAGAGACTTGTTAGAGAACACTACTTGTCGCTGTGATTACTTTCTCGATGTTGATTTAAAAAAAATTGTCATTTATTTTCTTTTTAATATGTATGTATTTGTGTATCTATTTTAGTATATTGCATTGCATTTTTTCTAAAAATTTTGTTAACTTTATATGTGCACCAAGTGCAACCCCATTTCGTGTCCAGGCTATCCCTATCCATTCCAGGTTGCCTGGAAGAGATCGCGGAATGCGATAAGGCCGCCAATTGTATATTTTTTAGTTTAAGGTTTCCTTAATGTGTTCTAATTTTGGTGTACTAATGAATTCTCGAAACTTTTCCCACTGACAACGATTAAGTTACTTTTCATCAGTGCGTGGCTAAATAATAACAGTCGCACGGGTCGATCTTCAAAGTTAAGCAACGCTTGCTCAGGTCCGCTTGCGGTTGGGTGACCATCTTAACATACTTAGAATCGAAAAGCTCGTTTATTTGCTTAGTCTTTTGCCAACTATGTTGGGGTCAGCTTGCAGTCTCCCACTTGAGTAACATCATGCCATGCTTTTTTTAAGGATGGGAAATCGTCAAATGACTCGTTCCGATCCAGGCGGAGCATAAGGGAGTGTCAGACTCTCACTGATTTGAAACCCATCCGTGTTCCTCCTAATGCCCTTTACATTCCAGGGCCGCGGTGACTCTTTCGAACGAATTCCGCAACATCATGTCGTGTGATCGATTTCAACGCTACTTTTTAGTCATTGATGCCAGGTACTGGAAAAACAATAAAGAAAAAGAAATTCACAAACCTTCCAGTGTGATACGAATTCCGTTATTAATCAAATGTGTAGCAAGGAGATTTTCCACTGCAATTACAACCATCTATAATTCGAAATTGAATTCTGAAATGGGTGTTCATGCTATCATCAATACCTTTCTCAATTTCGATGCAATTTAAATTAAATAGTTTCGACACAATTGCATCAGAGTGGATTGGAACCTCATAATAGGTTATTTTATTGGAGTAAATTACAAAGTTATTCGATTGGGGGAACCAACGGAACCGTATTACTGAGCCTCTGCTGTCCGTCCGTCCGTCTGTCTGACAGCGGGCTGTATCCTAAGAACTGTAATAGATAGATAAAGAACTTTCATAGAGTGTGTATTTCTATTGCCACTATAATAAAAAATAATAATAAACTGGCTAAGTGCGAGTCGGAATCGCGTGCAAAGGGTTCCGAACGAATTTCATTTAGGTTTCATTTCTTATAGGTTTTCCTGTAATCTGTGAGCTTTCAGGATATATAATATATATATGAAAATAGTTGACCCAAAAAGTGACCCCCATACTAATTTTTTTTATTTACGTAACGCGTCCGTTTTTGGGTCACAGAAGTCCATATGTGTATCAAATTTCAACAGAATCGGTTCAGTAGATCCAGAGAAAACTGGCTGTGACAAATGGAGAGACAGACACCTGAGTGAGGGTTCCGTTTCTTATTTATAACTTATAAGGGTTCCGGTTCGGAACCCTAAAAATTAAGGGACCCCCATACAAGCAACATGTGAAAGTTCAACTCACACTTGACCGGTTTTTTTTTACTGTGGCAAATAGACCTTGTATTTTAGATAAGAGGGTAAATTACCTTAACTTCTTAGTAATACGTGTATTTTAAGCAAGATGACCCCGTGAACTTCTCACCTAAAATATATTTGTTTGTTACACTATTATATTTTCCTAAACCTCAGTATTGAGGTGAACTAATACAAAAAAAAACCGTAAAAAACATTTTTTAAATATGTTGCGAGACTAACGCACGAGAATTGATTTTTTATATAATGATAGACACATATAAATTTTAAATAACGTATGTTTATTAATATAACGCACATGAAGCAAATTAAACAAAAAGCATCATGGTAGTCAAAGTCGTAAAAATCCATCACTCAGTTTAAAAGAAAATATAATTGGGTCTCAACCCAGACAAACCCCTTTTTACTAAAGAATTATAAAAGTTAACATTAAACGCTTCCACAATTCAAGCTTTGATACCATAACAATCTTCTTAAGCTACAACTCCTAACTCATCACTCAGAAAGCATAAAGATCCTTCCGTTAAACTCTAAGGGTGCGTTTCCACTAGAACTGAGCGAGGAAGCTCAGTGTCGCAGGCGTAGCTAGCAAAACTGAGAATTTAATCCTTCTGGGTAAGCTCGCTCAATCGTCGACTTTGCCTGTGTCATTTCTGACCTAGACTAGAGCAAACCCGTCTCAAATTAAAATAAAATACAATAATAAAAATAACACGTTGGACTCGCACGCCAATGGTTCCGAATTAATATTTTTAACATGTTGCTTTAAACGCGTATGCTTTTTTTCGTAAACTTTAAAGTACAAGTACATGTAACTGCATTTTTTTTTTCAAAACATGAAGCTCAGTAGTTTCGGAGACAGGGGGAAAGGTCAATATACATATGTTTTCTTAAAATAAATGACAAATACTTGCACTGTCTGAACAGGCCCACTAAAATCGGAATGGACTTGATGAAATTATCCTTCAAAACTCGCCTTAGATGCCCACGATTTATTTCAATTTATTTTTATTTGAAAGGGAGGGGCAATATATATATATATTTTAATTTATAATCATTATATTAAATAAAATAAAATATGTCTACTTGGTTTTCTTTTAGACTTTAAAAAAGCGTTTGACCTCTAAGTTTGCTTCGGTGTATCTTTGGAAAGGGGTGTTAGAAAAAGCCGATCTTATCTAGTTAAAATTGACAACAAATATTGACGTGAGTCCACGCTGCAATTCATGTATGCAAAATCTCTAAAATTTTTTTGAAAATTAATTATAACCGTGTTACTTCCTGATAATTTAGCTTTCTGTTGGTGAAAAATGGTTAAAATCGTTTTGAAGCCTATTCAGTTCAAACAAACATACAAAAAAAAAACATTCCTCTTTATAAAATTATTTCTAAATTATCATTTACATGAATTTATGCTCTGTTATTACGGAGCTCGTCTAGTATAGACGCACCCTTACAATTTGCGCGGGATGACAAGCGGTTAAGCCTTTGTTTTCTTCAGCTAAAGCCTCCACATTTTCCTTTTTGTCTCTCCCTTTGCTAAGGGAAGTGAAAACTGTTTGTATTTCTTACTTCGCCTAATTGACTTCGTTATGATTGCGACAAAGTTTTGTCGGTTTCGTTGTGGTGTTATTGTTTTTAAATGCAGCTGCTGCGGTGTTTTGTAAGTGATCTGTTGTGAGTTGCTTTTAAAGAAATATCGTCGTTTATTGTCGGCACGAGATTGTGCCATTGAGCGTCAAATGAAGTCGACGCATTATGGCATCCCCGAATGTCGTACCAAATCACGCAGTTTAAACTTTAAAAGAAAAAAAAACGCAGTGGTTAATATCCTATGGCCCCCGATCGACCAAAAACATGGCGGCCGCTGATTTTTTTACAATTAAACTACTCAATTTTAATAATAATAATAATGCTTTATCTACACTAATATTATAAAGAGGAAATATTTATTTGTTTGTTTGAATCGAATAGGCTCCGAAACTACTGAACCGATTTGAAAAAAGCATTGGGTAGCTACATTATCAGGGAGTAACATAGGCTATATATTATCCCCGTACTCCCACGGGAACGGGAACTACGCGGGTGAAACCGCGTGACGTCTACTAGTTTAACATACACAGTTACACATTACTTTACATCTAATGGAATTACACTAACAATGCCCTTATCAAGTTATCAGCGGGTCCCAAACTAGGCGCAGCCTGTGTCTTGGTGAACCAAATAATTCCAAAAACTCCATGTTAGACGTGGCCTGCTAGCGCTACGTAACAATTTATTACGAGGACAAGAAACAAATATTGTTGCGTCGCGACGGCTATTGCGCCCAGTCGATCACAGGTTAAAATATTTGTTTCTACGGAATTTAAAATATTAAATGCATAACCTGACAAGAAATCATCGTATTAATTATATTATGGTTAACAATATTCACTAAAGAACAATCCATGAAATCATGAAAAAAAAAACTCATTTCCCGAATAAATGTACCAGAGAATAGATAATTCGCCTTGTATGTTTGTTAAACCGATTAAAAATTCTTTCTTTAATGCAAAATCACATTAACGCTGAGTGTCTTAGGCTACTTTTTACCATATTTATGGTTCCTGTGACGTAAGCCATGTGGAGCGGCAATCATCATCATCTGCCTAGCCTTTTCCCAACTACATTGGGGTCGGCTTCCAGTCAAGCCGGATTTAGCTGAATACCAGTATTTTACATGGAGCGGCTGCCTACCAGACCTCCACAACCCATTAACTGGGTAACACGGTACTTCATGGCAAGACTGGAGTCAGATTTACTGGCTTCTGACTATCCGTAACGACATGTGGAGCGGCAATATGGCTATATAAATAATAGTGTTATTTTTTATAATACCAACAACAGAAGATAGATAGAATAACTGTATTGTGTACAAAAAATAGTTCACACACAACTCTTTAGAAAAACACACACTTTATAGAAATACAAATTCTGTGAAAATTTTCAGCCGTCTACCTATTAAGGCGGAGATAAACCTCAGTAGCTAATTTAAACACGTATAAACGGCAAGTCGTAATTTTCCGGAAAAAATATATTTCACATTAGACTATTTTCTTAATGATTTAACATATGAAAATTTTGAGTTTTTATTCGTTCAACGCACTGTAATTAATTTGTAAAGTTATGTCTAACACGGACATAAAATAGACAATCGGGGAAAAACCGCCCGGCGTATTTTAATGAAATTGACACTATCTGAAAGACAATTTTATTATCTACTAGCTGACCCACGCGGCTTCGCTCCCGTCAACTGGCTACTCTATCTACCGACCCTAACCTACCTACCCTACCTACCTACTTACCTACCATACCTACCTACCATAGCTACCCTACCTCACCTACCTTACCTACCTACCCTACCTAGCTGCCTACCTACCCTACCTACCTGCCTACCTACCCTACCTACATACTCATTTTTTTTTGTATTTTAATTCTTATTATGCTATTCCGGACGAAGGGATTAGTCTTCGTCCCGAATAAAACACAAAAACTATGAAAATCGGTCGAGCCGTTCTCGAGTTAGTTAGAATAGTGTTCGAACAAACCCGACTCGGTGTTTTTAGTTTTTTCGCTTTTTGACACCGACTTCCGAAATTAAAGTTATTTTATACTTTGTAGTGTTTTGTTTTGGAAGTCGGTAACATTTTTTGTAAAAAAGTTTTTTATTTTTCACTTTTTAGTAGTACCTGCGTACCCATTCACAGCGTACCGGCGTGATGTTATGTTATGAAAATAAAACTTACTAAGTGCTTTCGGTGTAAAGATCTTGTCAATACGAATGAAATAAGCCCAAACACTTGGTAGTTCATACATACCGATGTGGAGTTCCCTTGACTCTCTGTCGTCTCCATCATCAGGTCTGATCAAAACTTTCATTCTTTTGTAGTATCACCCGATATACACACGAATATCAAGTTTTTACCAAATCCGTGCCTACAATTTTCGAGAGTTGCCCTCGATTTCTCAGGGTTTCCATGATCAGATCCTGACGTGGTGGCAATGGGACCATACGGGAAGCACCAGCTTTCAAATAAAAAAAGAATCATGAAAATCGGTTCATCCAGTCGGTTAATATGAGGTAACAAACAAAAAAAAAATACAGTCGAATTGGTAACCTCCTCCTTTTTTTGAAGTCGGTTAATGAACTGAAGGAAGACGGACAGCGGTGGCTTATTAATAAATAGGGTTCCGTTAGCAACCTTGGTACGGAACCCTAAAAATCGACTTGGTTCGCACGAATCAAGATCGTACGCGAAGGCTTAAATAATAGGGTCCCATTAGCAACTTTGGCACGGAACCCTATAATTTGCCTTGGCTCGCAAATCGAACCGCCTGATACTTAGCACGAATTAAAAACTTAGTTGCGGGCAACCTGGGAGTCTTTAAGACAAAAGTGAATAGGTTGCTTCTAGGCAAACGTGCTCCATCTTCAACCTCATCATCGCTTACCATCAGGTGAGATAGTGGTCAAACGTAATAGATAGGCAATGTATAGTAAAAAAAAATCTACTCCGTATCACCTAACCACAGAGAACTAATGATAACTCGATTTGACAGTTACTGTGAAATCGTTTTGTCATTCATTCTTAGTTCGGGTTCGGGATTAATCGTAAGTCTGTAGGTGATACGGAGTAGAATACGTCCGCAACTAAGCCCGAAACTACGGACTTCGGACTTAGAGAGTAGCCCCACCAAAATCGATCGCTCCCGTAACCGTGACCACCTTTGGTACGGTACCTTATTATTATTAGCCTTGTTTCGCAAATCGAACCGTTCGTTGCTTCGCTCTAAACGGAATCAATCGCGGAGGCCTTAGAAGTAGGGTCCTGTCAGCACCTTTGGTACGGAACCCTACAGGCTTGATCCGCAAGTCGAACCGTCCAGTAATTCACAAAACTACTAAGTTCTAAATCAGTTTAAGACTCTACGATTAAAGCACTTTAAACGAAATCAGCACAACTCAGAGATTTAAGCAATTTTGGCCCCTATTCGTTTAAGACCTTCCAGAGACCAAACCGAAATTCCTACGAACTACGACAGTGTTCAAT
This sequence comes from Lacanobia wlatinum, assembly GCA_947578705.1. Classification (NCBI taxonomy): domain Eukaryota; kingdom Metazoa; phylum Arthropoda; class Insecta; order Lepidoptera; family Noctuidae; genus Lacanobia; species Lacanobia wlatinum. Next base: position 17,027,875 of record OX388046.1, on the reverse strand, counting down.
AATCGTGTGACTTCGCGTCACAAGCTTGTGATTCTCCAGCGGAAAATCTTAACACCGCAATTCAGAAAAACGCGTCATCAGTGCAACGCCATTTATCGACCATGTAAACTGACAAAATATTTGGCAGCAGAAGACGTTAAATAAGAAGCCCGTATGTAACGATAAATAACGATAAGGTATTAAAATGTTTACTTTTATTTTGCTACGTCTACGTATTAAAAGTTTCACAAATAACTTAATGAATGTGTTTTGGTGTAACATTCATGCTTTCATGCATTTTTTGGTTCCTCAATAGATGGCGCTCTGACTGATCAGAACACAGTAGGAAGTTTCTTACTAAACTAAAAATTCAATATATTTTGATTTTGTGGATCGATTGTAACGATAAATAACGAAAAGGTATAAAATGGTCACTTTTATTTTGCCACGTATTAAAAGTTTCACGAATAACACAACAATTTTGAATGCTTTCGTGCATTTTATTTTTTCTTAATAGATGGCGCTCTGACTCATCAGAATACATTAGGAAGTTTCTTCCTAAATTTAAAAATTCAATATCTTTTGATTTTGTTGATCGATTTTGATCAAATAAACGCTAAATGTTACTCGGGTTATCACTTAATATTTTTAAGTACTTAGATTTGCAATCCAATCTGTGGTTTATGCGTGATGCTCCCACAAACGCACAGACAAACAGACAAAAATTTCAAAAATTGCATTTTTGTGTTTTATACCTTTTTCCTGAGTTTTCTGTGTAATTTTCATGGAAAAATATTCAATGTACAGACACGGTTAGTCTACGATTTTATTATATGTATAGATATTTTGATTTACGTCTTTTTTTACAGTGATAGAATAATAAGGAAAGTACAAAAAACTACTAAATTTTGGGTCACGCGATCCAAAATTCCGTAGTTTTTTGTGTGAAACAAGTACACGTTTTGTTCCCTCACGGCGTATGCCGTCGCCTTAAATATCATGAGATTCAGCCCGCAGCCAAAAAGACAGACGGACGGGCAGCGGAGACTAGTAATAGGGTTCCGTTCCCCTTTGTGTACGGAACCCTGAAAATCAGCGTTAAAAGAATCGTTTCAGGCTACACCAAATAAATCTCTCGCAATAAGGTCAGAAAGAATTATTCCCTGAGGGACAATTCTACAAACCATTGCTTTTGCTATAAAAGCTATATTATGAACCAGGTGGAGGAGTTTTTGTTTCGTGATGAACCTCGATCTCACCTGATGGATGGAAGATTTCTATTGTGATTTCTGTTCACTTTTGCTTTGAAGCCTAGCAAAGTTGATGTGATTGGGAACACAGAACTTTTCAGAGTTTTACATTTTAGCTGTTTGCAGAATAAATTGTATATTTAGTGTACGTACGAGTAAATAGGGTATACACCACAACAAGCAACTAAATTAAAAGTCTGCGAAAATGCAATAGAAAGGAGTATTATTTGTATAAAAAACAAAAAAAAAAAAAAACATTAATAAAACCATAATTTCTTGTAGTTTTACTCTAACTACAAGAAATGACGTTGTGTTTTTTTTTATACTGACAGCTAAAATGGCGAGTAAAATGGTAAGTTAAAAAAAAGAAAAATGAAAGAGAAATGGACTAATTTAGTACTAGCACTTCGCCCGCGACTTCGTTCGCGCAGGTTTAGTAGGTACTCCACGAACTTCATCTCCTATACCTCCCTCTTTATAGGGCAATAGTTTCTTCAAATACCTATTTCTAAAATTCCTCTGAACTAGAGTACCCTCTTAAGCTCGCGTTTGTACAATGATTTTACTTCTGATTTAATAAATAAATTTACTGAAGTGGAGGTGAACCAGTTTTCGAAAAATGCAATTAAAAAATTAATTAAACCAATTGTGCGAGTATTTGCACATGACGTCATGTACGAAAAATCATTTAAAATGAAGCTTTATGAAAAGCACCAAACACAAATGGGAGAGCCAAACTTGATCCCGAATTAATTTCGTGGCATAATTAAAACTTTGAACTCGCTTGCAAAATTGAAACGCTGTCATTTCAGACCTGGGCTGTATGGAAATTATTATTTTGTGAATAAATATAAGGATATTATGTTTACCTGACCATTGTTCATGGGATGCTAAAATGTATGTTGCAGATTGCTTTTTTTAATTGTTTTGACTTGTTCGCTTGGTTGAGTAGGGTGATGAAAAATTGCTGTTTTAAAAATAACTAGCTAATGCTCGCGGTTTCGCCCGCGTGGATGTCGATTATAGCTACCAAAAGTAAAGTAAAAAGTATCATTATATTTTAGCCAAAGTATAAAAAAAACTGGACAAACTGTATACTAAACCCTTCCTCAAAAACCACTCTATCTATTGGTGAGCACAGCACGAAAACCGGTGCAGTAGTTTTTTATCACGAACAGACATAGACGCGGCGGAGGACTTTGTTTTATAATATGCAGTCTCTTCTTATCGTGTAGGCAGTAAGGTCTAACAACACCACACACCCTAGTGTCAAAGTTTCTAAACCGCCTTAAGGGCCTCTGACATGACATAATAAGCAGTATAATAACCAGCGCTGAGTTATTTATTTTTAAATTTCGCAGCCTATGCTTAGTTATTTCTGAGTTGAGCTGCACGATAACTGACAAATGCTTGCACTGTCTGGACAAGCCCACTCAAACCTGCGTGGTGCTTTCCTCAAAAGGCCACCTCAGACGTTAACCTACATGGTTTTTCATGTTATTGGCAATTGTATGGACTTCAAAAGAGACTATGACCTCTGAGTTTGTTTCGGTGTTTCTTCTCAGGGTAGTCAGCTAGGAAATACCAGCCTCATCTAGATTAATATGTCAAAAAAAATTGACGTGTAAAAGAGTTACTTGTAACCTATTTGCAAAATAAATATCATTTATCATTTAGATAGGGACCTTTTTCGGCCTCGCACAGACTAATTTATTATTGATTAAGTAATGCACTACTTTTAGTTTTTAATAAATTTTACATCTGTCTGTTTTGTGCGAGTCTCAAATAAACATTTTTCTTTCTTTCTTTCAGCATAATATGCAGTGATGTAGTGATGGTGATATGATTTATTTATTTTATTAGATCTTATAAGGTCTATCGGTAGTATATGTCCAGGATTAGACATACAATACTTTTTATTCCGGGAGTATGTTCCCTTTTTATGCTGGAGTGCGAATTCTACTTATTTGCAAGCAACGATCGCATTCGCATGTCGGTCGCAATCTGGGAAAAATGTATGGAAATTGAGGCTTTTTTGACAGATTGCGACTGAGTTGCGAATGCATACGATACTTAAGACAACTCTAGTCGGTAACTCTGGGGCCTTTCTCCATACAAACGTATTAAACTGTTTTCTTCGTGGAGTAATAGTATAACGTAGCATAGTCGGCCTTATAATGTTCCCACTGTTGGGACTCCGGCCTCCTCTCTAGGAGAGGGAATGGGCCGTAATCCACCACGCGGGCCCAGTGCGGGTTGGTGAATGTCACATGTCTTCGAATTTTTGGTTGTAGGACATGCCGGTTTCCTCAAGATGTTTTCCTTCACCGTTTTGAGAGCAATGGTGAACAAAAGAGTACAAAGAATAAAATAACCTTAATTTCGAAAGTCGGTGTTTCTTTGTTTTTTTAACATAGACTTCCGAAATTAAGGTTATTTTATTTTTTGTAGTGTATTGTTTAGAAATCGGTTATATTTTATTGTAATAAGTTTTTTATTTTTCACTCTTAAGTGGTGTGATACCCGGACGAAGTCTTCGTCAACGCAGAAATTGAAATAAGCAAAAATAAAATAAAAAACACTGAACTAAACTGAATCAAATTTTTATGGGACCAAATGGCAAGTATACTGCATCGAACTAAAATAGAATCACAGAAATCGGACCACAAACCTCGGAGTAATCGGTGTACATACATAAAAAAAATACCCGCCGAATTGAGAACCTCCTCCTTTTTTGGAAGTCGGTTAAAAATGCTGCTAGAGCAATGATTTTTTTTTTTTCAAAATTAATAATCAAATTAATACGTGTGTCTATCATTTTCTTTTTTCCAAAACATAATTACTTAAAGAATTATGACAATTCAAAAACCCGAATAAACAGCTCGTTTTTACCGCCATGTCCAGACGACTATCAGACAAATTTGATAAGTTTTTAACAAAATAGAAAATAATATAAGCATAGATACAGTCTTCCTCTAAATTTTGATATATAGTTTTCATAGATCAGTTCAATTTTGAAGAAGAAAACAGAGGAATACAAAACGTCTTTTGGTCAAGGTTTTTATAGGTAAAATCAGCCTCTGCTGTAGTTGTCGCTTTCGCACTTTACTTGATAGGGCGTAGCGGCATAGGCAATAGTTTCTTCAAATACCTATTTTTCAAATTCCTCGAGACTAGAGTCCCCTCCTAAATATTTGTAGAATTGGCACTTCACTTAGATCAATCTATAATAAGAAATGCACTGCACATGTTTTGTGTGTAAATGACAGTACGGACTGTAAGATCAGCGTTTTACTAAAAATACTGAAAAGAGTAATGTTTTCAAGTGTAACTTACCAATATTTAAGGCTGAAACTGATGCAATGAAAATTAACACCTTCCCAACCATAGTGGATGATTCTGAAACCAAAACAAAAGAAATGTTATTTGATGTTGTTATCATTTAAACAGCATTTTAACAGTATTTTAACTACACTGGCGGACAAGATTGATGGACCGTTTATCAGGCTTTGGGCTGGCAGACATGTGCGTGCACATGTGCATGTAGCCAGTTAATGTTTTTTTTTTTACTAACGTAGGCTAAGTTCATACTATAGTGTTAGTATGAACTTAGCCAATGGATCTCTTGGTCTGAAATAAAATGTTTGAATTTGAATTTAAACTAAAATAGTTATGACTTAGCTAAGGAAAATGTTTAGTATCGTCACAGCGCTAATTTTCTTTTTAATTTTTTTTTCTCTCATTATTTGTTTGCATAAACTGTTTAAGTATATTTGTGTAGTAGTTTATTAATTTGAGTATATATTATATTGTATGTGTAGTTTATATATATTTATCTTTGTATTAATTTTAATCGCGTTTCTGGTTTTTTTTTATCCACATTGCACCTACCACTATTATTCTCTTCATCACCCAAAGGTTGACTGGTAGAAAATGCCTAAGGCATTAAGTCCGCCTCTGTACATCTATGTGCGTAAAGTATTAAATAAATAAATAATGTTTCTGAAATAATTGAATACCTTCCCAAAAAAATATAACGTCTGTCAGATAGATATCCCAAAAAAATACACATATTTTTTCTTTTTTAACGGAAACACATTTTAGTACCTTTTTTATTGTGACGACACCAGTGTCCCACTCTTGAACTTTGTGGCGCTTTAGCTTTATCAATTTAAATCGTTTTGAAATGGCAAAAACATAACACTCCCTTTTTTAGGCAGTCGTGTAAAAAATACTTGTCCAATATTTTTTGAAAATCTGACTGATGGAATAAATAGAATAATTATTTTTCTATCTAATAAAGTACCCAATTATCAACATTAAAAATAAATGTAATCATTCGTTTCATGTCTAAGACGAAGTCGCTGATTTAATCTCTCATGTCATCTTTTATTCAGTCTTTATGTACACATTTGGTCTTGATTCGGTATCGAATCAAGACTAAATTACAGTAAAAAAGGTCATGTATGGACCTATATATTAGGAACTAGTGGACGTCACGCGGTTTCACCCGCGTGATTGATGTTTGCTAACATTGATGTTAGCAGCACGTAGCGGAAACTAACCAGACATTTACGTGCTGCTAACGCCATCTAGTATCAAGTAGCAGACATTTACGTGCTAGAACATTCCCGATGTTTCGACACTTGGTCAGTCGGGACCGGTATGTACCCGAATTTCCAGAAGTTTACATACTAGAAAGTTCTAGAAATGACTGTCGGTATATAAAGGGCAAACATCCGGCGACTGCATTCAGTATTGAATTGGCGATACAAACGATAACTTCGAGAGCGATCTTCAACTGCGAATTATAGTGGTGAAGTGTTCAGTAGTGCGATTGTGTGTTATAATTAGTGTGTTTGAAAGTGCTAATTAGTGTTGTAAATTAAAGTGTCAGTTTTGGTTGTTTAATCGGCTGTTTTATTGTAACGAACCCCAAACTCGTAACAATAAAAAGCTGAACAGTTTGTTTGTTTGTTTGCTAGAACGCGCTTATCTCAGGAACTCCTGGTCCGATTTGAAAAATTCTTTCAGTGTTCGATAGCCCATTTATTGAGGAAGGATATATCATCACGTTAAGACCAATAGGAGCAGAGCAGACAAAGTTGCGCGGGTCAACTAGTATTAAATATAAAAAGAGTCTCATAATTTTGATTTGGCTCTTGCTAGCCCTTTAAAGAAACTATTTGTATTGACGAAGACCCTGTATATATATTATAATAAGATAGTGGAAGTGATCTATTGTGTAAAGATTGGTATTTCTGCTTGAAAAGTCACTTTAACAAGTTATGAACGTTACTATAGTGTACGCCTATTTTACCTACGTTGTTTGATGCCTCATATGACACCTACGCACATTGGTTTGGAATAGTTTATTTGTAAGAGGTAGACGGAAATAGATTTACCCCAGACAACTAAATTTAAAAAATCACGGGCAGAGATATAAAATTTACTTGTATGATTTTAAGTTAAAGAATGTGCGTTTAATCTCGCACTAAGGCCGTACTAAATCTGTCACCAATCGGGAATCCTGCAGTGCGAATAGACCCGGCCCGCAGTTTTGGTACAAATTGATGTCAACGTCGTCGCGATTAAATACGATTTTTTATCCGTACTTATGTAATAAAAAAAATAATTTCAGTGGCTTTAGTTTAAGTTTTTACTGGCACTAAGACCACTGAAAACATTTTTCATTACAAGCCGTCATGTATTACCATGTTTACAAAATTTAATGACACCAATATAACCAAAGAGAAAGAAAGAGGCGACATAAGTCATAAGTGATTTATTTCTTAACAATATAAATTGTGTAGAAAAATAATATTTTTATTAGAAAGAAATTCGTTAAAAAAACCTCCAATAAAAAATTAATGTCAAAAATAATATAAAAAGATAATAAAAAAATTCGTTTATTTCAGGCTATTATAAACCCATACAAATCAATCAACACCCACAACATTCTTCTACTTTCCCAATCCACAAAACATGTCATGAAATCAATAATCAAATTGTATTCTATCACATTAAATTGAGTTCTTACACATATTATTAATTATCCATTGATTATATAAATCCCCATAAAAATACAAAATTGATATACTAAATTAATTTAAAAAAAAACAATAATTTCGCATATGGAACAATAAAGATAATAATACAAATTCCAATTATTTAAATCAAAGTCGACTAAGGGACTCGCCAGATAATGGGCAGTAGCATTCTCTGTAAAACTTAACCCCATGCACTGCGATCACCAACCCGCCTGCCAAACGTGGCGATTATGGCAAACCATCCATTCCATCTTAGGGGAGGCCTACCTGCAGCAGTGGACGTCTTTCGGCTGATATGATGTTGATGACATAACGAAAAATCTGCCTTGCCTATTCCCAAAAGATAGGGGGCACGGCTTCCAGTAGAACCTGGAGCAGCTGAGTACCAGTATTTTATAAGGGGCTCCTGCCTACCTGATCTCCATAACCCAGTAATTGGGTTACACAAGACCTCTTGGCAAGACTGGTTTTAGATTTTCAGAATCACCATAGTAACCAAATACACCGGTTATATACCGATTCACCCAACAATTCAAAAGCCCTATTTAGGCACTTGTCTCACCGCCGGCGATCAGCGAGTAGTAGCGAGTAAAGCTTCAAACTCGAAACGAGTTGGCGAGCAGCGAGTAGCGAGTGAAAAGTTTCGATAGTTTTTTTTACGCTCGGCTTTCAGCGATTGCTATTGTGCAACGGGCTTTTTACTCACAATACTCGCTCCGGCTCGCACTATAGGTAGAAATAACCGCTTTTGGTGAGCTCTGACCGCCAAGCGAGCATCGCCGAGCGAGTGTCGAGAGTTATAATAATTGCAGAACGAGTACAATCTTTGATAGCTTTTGTTGCTGCGGTCAACTAGAGGTAAGAGCCGCTCGCCGGCAGTATATGTGTCCCTTTTATTCACACGGGTCTACATCTTTTGTCCCTTTCCTCAGCGATTAAATATTCGATAGCTACTCGCTTCCTCGCCGGCGGTGACCAACTGCCTTATAGTTAATCGACGATCAAATAATGACATTTGACTTCTGTCCCGGGCATAAACCGTTACCGAATTCGGTCCATCGTACAGACAATGCTAAGCTAATATACATTTTCCATTTCACGGTACCTGTATTAGGTACCGTGAAATGGAAAATGTCTGGCAACATGTTAATATTCTGATAGTTGGAAACAAAACAATGAGGATTTGAAACGAGAACATCCCTACCTTGTTTGCTATTCCACCAATTCGCACTAAGCATTTCCAAACGTCTGTTATAATGCACACAGTAAAAGAGTAGAATTATCTACCTGCGTCTGTGTTTCAGAACGCATTCAACCCTACTGGGTAGCTCACTTTATCGTCGACTTTGTCTCCCTCACCTATAACTCAAGAGCAAACCCAACCCAAGTAAAAATTAACTACACATTTAGGCCAGCACATCATCATCATCATCATCATATCAGCCGAAAGACGTCCACTGTTGGACATAGGCCTCCCCCAAGCGTCGCCACAACGACCGGTCCTGTGCGTCTCGCATCCATCGGCTACCCGCGACCTTCACCAGGTCATCGGTCCACCTTGTGGGAGGCCTTCCAACGTTACGTCTTCCGGTACGCGGTCGCCACTTCAGAACTTTTCGGCCCCATCGACCATCTGTTCTGCGAGCAATGTGCCCTGCCCACTGCCACTTTAGTTTGGCGATCCTTCGGGCTATGTCGGTAACTTTGGTTCTCTTGCGGATATCATTATTCCTGATTCGATCACGCAAGGAAACTCCAAGCATTGCCCTCTCCATTGCCCTTTGAGTGACTTTGAGCCTTCTGAACCAGCACATGCACTTAAAATATTCTTTAACTCTTTAGATCAAACACGAGTAAAAAACTGCAAAATTATAATAACGTAGTTCCAATTCTTAACTTTCTCTGAAATACAGAAACAGTATTCTGTGTTTTTCTTCTTTTCCAGATGGATAGATTTATATATATACAAAGCTCACAGAAACGTTTCGTGTTGTTTTTGCATGGAAAATAAGTTTCGAGGTTCCCGGTTCTTCAAGAACAGTGCTGTGCAAGAAATGTTATAACTTTTACTTGAATTTGAGTTGTGTTCTGTTGGATTGTTTGAACCGTAAGCTTTAAGAATTATAATATTACTTAAAATAAGTCACTCTAGGTAAATTATAGTTTCTACTAATTAATGTGTTTTTGTTTTTGTTTTGATTCTAGCTGCACTCAATCCACACGCACATCAGCCAACGGCTTCGGACAAGTCAAAAAATATCCCTAGTTTTTACCCCACACTAAGAATTTCTCCTGTATCGTGGGTGCGTTTACAAACACCCGAACCAGGAATAATTATCTGAAGGCCATACAAATATTTTTTCAATGTACCCACATTGAAAAAATATTTGTCCGAATCCGCGACACGCAGTGCAGCAGCCAATCGCTCAACATGCCGTAAAAACAGCGTGTATCAATTTTTTTTTGATGAGATAACAAAATAACAGACAGACTGTCAGAATTAGGGTGCCTGTCCAATACAGCGGAGCCAGGCAACGGAGCGGAGAAACGGAAAGTTTTTAACCAATGGAATTGCATAAAATCTCCGAACCACTTTAGTCACTGACATTTTGTTTGACATGATTGGTTAATATTTCTACGTTTTTCCGCTCCGCTGCCTCACTCCGCGCAAATGGACAGTCAGCTTTACTTTCGCATTTATAATATTAAGTTAAGATCTGTAAACAGCTGAAAGAATTTGAAAACGGGTAGATTATAGCCTGGATTTCTTTCACGTTAGCAAAGCCGGTGAGAAAATATACAACAACAAACGTTAAAACATCTAATAAGTGAACAATTTTACAAAGATTCAAAATAAAACATTGACGCTAGACTGAGACTAAAATTCTCTTTACAAAATATAAAGTCTTGTGAACGCGGGTGTTCAACAAAGTCACTCATGTGGGATTGAAACGTAAAATGTTAGAAGTCCTTTAAACACGACGATTCCGCTAATACCTAACTTAACATTCCAAAAAAGCTATACAGAAAGGTAAAACCACTCTACCTTTATTGTACACTGAGCCATCAGAAAGTATTTAAGTCCCCAAATGACTTTCAAAATTTGAAGATTACAAGACGATACCTTGCAAATTCCATTGTCTCCGAAGCTCGAACATTCTCAAATCTTAAAACCTTTGTAACATTCATATGAAAATCCCTAAAGCTTAACTTTTCCAATATAACGTTGGATATCAAAGTAAACAAATGTTACAGTAAAAAATCTTGTACTTGAAAAACTTTGAGCACGTCTTAAGCTTCCAAAGTAATACTTAACACGCACTTAAGGATCGCGTTCCAAGACATCACGGTAAGTTGCTTCAACTTGATGTAACTTGAGTTAATGGCAACAGGACTTTTTACTCTGATGGAAAAAAATTCTAGGAATATTTTCTTGGCTTAGAAAGGAGGAATCTGCAAAGTTCTTTGACACAAAGGAAAATATATTTAAGCGAGTTCTGGTAATTATGGGATGAAGGGCGAAACGTGTTTTCACGAAAAGTTTTTTATTAAGTGAGAATAACGCTATCATTAGATGTTTATTTTTTGTTATTATCATGTCTTTGTCAACAAATTATGTTACATATTTTTTGGTCCGCGTTTCATTAAAAGTATAGCAAAGAAACATGACAGCATATATAACTTTTTCATGTTTCATTTTTGTTGCCAACTTTTATTAGTTGAAATATAGAGAAATTAATATCAGAATGGAATGGTGTAATAACGTTAGGAATTCGTGATTAAATATTCGAGTGTGAAAGTGATTACTTGATTTAAGACTTTACTTTTAATATCATATGAATTCTGCAGTAATTTTCTCAATCTTATTTATAAGCAGTATATATGGCGCATTATCATCAAAGCGTTAACATTGACAGACAGGCGATAATTAATTAGTGTTTAATGATACGTAACATATTACACACACAAGCTTGTTAATCCACCTACTAATTTCGCGCATCTAAGACCTGTTTGGCTATCACGGAATCTTCGGGTCTAATGTCAAATCCGTGCTGCTCTACGGATGTGAAATGTGGAAGGTGACAAAGGAAATCTCACGCTAAATCCAGGTCTTTGTCAACCGATGTGAGATGGAAATGCCACGACAGCCCAATCGACCACCAGATCAAGCGCCATAAGTGGAGGTGGATTAATCACACGCGCCAGAGGAATCCCGATCACATTCCCAAACATGCTATGGACTGGAATACTCAAGGGAAAAGGAAACGTGGCCGTCCTCGTCAAACCTGGCGACGCACCGTGTTGGCAGAAGCGGCGAGCATCGGAATGACGTGGGGCGAGGTGAAGCGTAAAACTCAAGACCTTTCGCGATGGAAGTCTACTGTGGACACCCTCTGCCCCAGCTAGGGGACATAGAATCTTAAGTCAAGTTATTACTGGATTTTTTTTTATTTATTAACGACAAAGTTTCATCGACATCAACCAACAAGAAAAGAAAAAAAATTCTTCCTCACTTTCATCAATAAATAACGTTTGAAAAATTTCTTTGTATAGTAAAATATTAAGCACATTTTGTCCTAATAAAATTGTGCGATACACACGCAATATCAGCTATCAGAATTTGTAGAACAAAATGTTTTTGCTGAACGATTTTTCACAAAGATTACGTCATGTATGGTCTTAACTTTGGTACTTTTACGCTCGTAGCAAGCAACCCAATTCCTTACTTTATGTCTCTCCCCGCTGTTGCGTCAAATAAAACATTACGTCTAGATATAAGTTTCAAGAGCAGATGTGACCAAACGCCGAGACCTCTCCATTCCATCTCTGTCTTCACATTTACTGTATCGTCTAACGGGTTTGATAGACCAACTTATGATGGATGGTGTGGTATAGCATTTCAGTGGCCGTCTCTCTAAGTTTTTAGGGTTCCATCCGAATATCTATTACAAAGTTGAATAACTTTTGTGAGTTACAAAAATATGAATAGTTTTTGGAAAATTTATGAGGGGTGTCGCAAGGTTCATGTTTTGGACCGGTCTTATTTCAAAGTTTTATTGTTATTCTTTCGTTCGTTCGTTGTTTTATGGAGTAGTGTATGGAATATATACAAAGTATTGAGTTTTCAAAGATGATTTGTGAATGGTACAGTGCGTCTCAAAATTTATAAAATACAACAAAACCATTTTTAATAGACGGTTAAATGTCAGTGTTTTAAAGGAGTTGTATTTTACTAGCTTTTGCCTGCAATTTCGTACGCGCATGTTCCGTTTTTTAAATATCAAGATACTAAATAAACTATGATATGAGTTTTGTGTACGAATAATCATTGTCATTTACATTAATTACTAGCTTTTGCACGCGACTTTGTGCGCGCATATCCCATTCCCGTAGGAATTTCGGAAAATCCTCTCTTAGTTCCCCTCAATAAGTCCGCAAGGAACCTACATGCCAAATTTTAGCTTTATACGACCGTTCCGGCTTTGCATTGTCTGTCAGCTACTCATTCAATCACTCAGTAACGCAAGAATTTAATATATTAGGATTAAATTGATTGACTGGCAGCCGACACTAACATAGTTAGAAAAAGATGATTATTTTTGACGTGATGATTTTTGAAACAAATTTCAAGTTTGTAGCGTTTGTGTTTGTACTGATATTACTATTGAAATATAGGCAAAAACATATATAACTAATCTGAGATCATGTTGTGTTATTATTGCTCATCTTTTTCAAATGAAAAGTTGTTGAGAGCTGGTCTAAAGCATAAAAGCAAACTGATACAATATCGGGATATTTTGCGTATTCCAGGCTGTTGTTCCTACGTTATAACAGTATTCGGTTTCGTTATTTACAGGTTTGAGTTGCATCCAGTTTATTCGGTGCACTGTTATTGTTGCCAGTGTTTCCGAAATTCAATGTTGTAATCTGAGCAAACCGCTTGATTTTAAAAGCGGCAAAAATATGTAAAATTTTCGAATATTATTTGCCATATTTATTCTTATTGTGGTAAATAAATATGATTTTAAAATGATAGTATATTAATGAGGCATATGATTGTCAAAGAATTGTGAACAATTTTATTGGGTGTGGTCGAAAAATTAAATGAAATAGGTACACATACTGTACCAAAAATGCTAAAAAAATGAGTTTATTTTTAAATATTGGAGTCTGCGATAGGAGCCTTTTTAGGCCTCGCAAGGGTGTTCTTATTTTGAAAGCTTATTATTTCTTAGATTTTTTTTTCAATTCCGCGCTCGCAGAAAAAAAAATATCGTTCTTATAATCCATAGGTAACACAAAGTGACAAACCTGATGTCGCCTTGCCTTTAAACCAGCTCCCAAACATAAAACTATGAGATATCATAAAACATATAAAACTAGAAGATATAAGGCGGGTCAACTTGGGTTGATTTTACGATGTCATACTTATATTATACTTTCATGTTGGCTATGAATTTTGCTCTTTATATGGCGGGCAAGTTTGATGAGCGAGCTATATTAACATGTATATAGCCCATATTTTGTGTGTTATTATTTTTATCGCTTCATCTAGACTTGCGTCTTTTGGCGATTACTTTGACATTGTTCGTGAACTCTAAAGATTCTCTCACATAGTCAGACACCGACAAGGATTTTTTTAAAATGACTTATCGCACCGTTGAGGAGCTCGTGGCTAAATAATATCAGCGGCACGGGTTGATCTTTAAGGTTCAGCAACGCTTGCTGAGGTTGGTCTGTGAATGAGTGAAACTGATTACGGATTGGAGACTTCTCATGGACTTATTAGCGATAACAAACAAGTTGCTCAAGAATTTGTAAATTTCTTTACTAGTATCCCTATTAAAACTACAGAATCCCTAAATTCCTCGCCTTCGCTTGCATTTGATTTATTACAGGCGAACGTTTCAGCCTGCCCGACTGAATTTAATTTTAAACATATAAACCCCATAGTAGTAATAAAAGCTTTTAAACAAATCAAAATTAAATTGACCGAAGATCTATGGGGATTGTCTATCAAAGTTTGTACGTCAATTATCGAGACTGTAGTGCCGTACTTAGCTTTAACATTTAATTTGTGTGTGGATCAAGGACTCTTTCCGGACCTAATGAAATTCAGTAAGGTGATACCACTTTTTAAGTCTGGGGATAGTAAGGACACAAATAATTATAGACCAGTATCTGTGTTGCCAGTGCTTAGTAAGGTATTTGAAAAAGTGATGCTAAATCAGATGCTTAATCACTTTAACACGAATAACATCTTTCATGATAAACAGTGTCTTTTGTGATCTTTCGAAGGCGTTTGATTGCGTTGATCACGATACATTACTCCTGAAGCTCGAGCATTACGGACTGGGCAAAGCATCGTTAAACTTGGTCAAATCTTATTTGAATGATAGGCAGCAATTAGTTTAAACTAAACGGTGTCAATTAGTCGGGATTAAACGTGAAATTGGGCGTTCCCCAGGGCTCGATTTTGAGTCCTTTCTTGTTTTTGGTATATATCAATAATTTACCCTATTTATTGCAACAAAAACTTGATATGGTGCTCTTTGCCGACGATACCTCCTTAATTTTTAAGATAAATAGACAAACGGACAATGTTGATATCATAAATAATGCCCTAATGCAAGTACAAAATTGGTTCACGGCGAATAATTTGAAATTTGTTAATAATTTAAAATGAATTAAATTTAAACCTTGTATAAAACGCACACTATGCAGATAAGCATATTATAAGTTCGGGGATTATATTGAAGATAAAAATGCTTGGCTGAATGATGGTCCTGCTCCACAGCCACTAGGGCGCACAAAATAAACTGTTAGTTAGCATTTGGAAACATTGTTGGACCGGCTGAAGATTGTAAGGAACCAATATTTGCATTGTATAGACTCAATTCATTTAGCATTGTATAATTTCATCCATTTTAACGGCACATGTGTGAGTACTGTGTATCTTAAACTTAAGCTATAGCTATCAGTTTTAGGTTTATTTTTGACTTGAATATACCCGGTTGGAGCTAGACATTTCTAGCTCACTTAAAAGTCTGGCTGATGGTGGCGTGTGCGTTAGATCATTTGGCTCCCTTTAAAATTGTTGAGCCGAATGGTTCTAGCGCATGCGTCCTGTTCGTGAACGGGCGCTGTCAGTTGGAACTGGTCATTTCTCAGCTGCCATGGTTTATTTTAAATATTTCTTTGAATTGTTCCTATTTTTCCGGACGCTGTTATCCTGCTCGTCTTTTACATCGTTTACATCGTTCTCATCTTCGGGCATATTGGCTCACCTAAAGTTCTTTACCCGAAATTGTTATTCCTAATGATTTGTAATCCGAATGATAACTCTTCCTAAAATTTTTCATCCTAAAGTTTTCATTCATACTATTTGTAGTGTTACCGGTGATGTTCATAACACTCATGTTTCCGAAAATTGTAATTATTAATTACAATTTTCGGATATCATTAATGTAAATATATTTAAACTCCTACTGTTTTTTATCATAACGCTTTTATCCCTAAACATACTGTTTAGAATGATCAAAGGTCGTTTCACTGATTTTTGTCAAAAATGAATGAAATCAGGTCAGAGTGTCGTCTTGGGGGCTATGAAAAAAATACTTAGAAAAATTTCGCGACCAATTTCGAGGTAGCGCCCGCCGGCCTCTGCCGTGGCACCGCTCGCTTCGCTCGCTCGGCTCGCGAGTAGTTGGTCACAGTTCTAACCTTACCTAACCTATGGATCCCTTCCACATCGTTTTTACGACAAACGGTTAGTCGGAGACAAAAAACACCAAGACACTTTCAGCCTTAGAATAAAAAGAAATCTAACCAAAAAAGATATGACTTTGAATAGTAGTGTAAAAGATGGTTATGTTGAGAAAATATAGGAAAGCAAATAAAAGTATAATAGATGTTTATTGCTACTGACATTATGAAGTTGAATGCTTTGGAATTATGAACATTAGAGACAGAGTAGTTAGGAATTGTGATTGTTAGGATGAAAAATGTTGGGAAGAACATTTTCGGATTTCCAACTATCGGAGTTGAAAATTTAGGTGAACTTTGGCGCACCCCGTTCTCACATGTATGTATAATTTCAATATGATGTAAACAAAACTTTATAACAATTTATTATTTTTAAAAGAGTGTCCGTGGAGTTTCTTGTACGTTCTTCTCCATAGAGATCTACGCTTTGGTACGTGGAAATAGCTTCATTTTTTTCGACCGACCGACCTTGACAATTCAGAAGTGCCTGTAAATGGTTTATTTGAAATAAATGTTTTGAGTTTGAGTGACCATCTTTACACACCGAGACCCCTCCGTTTCATGGAAAGCACTTTCAACCGTTGGTCCCGGCTGTCATTTGTAGATCTTTAGTAGTCGTTACGGATAGTCAGAAACCAGAAAAATCTGACCCCAGTCTTGCCAACATGTGGGTTGTGGAGGCAATAACGAAATACTGGTGATCAGTTGAATCCGGTTTGACTGGAAGCCGACCCCAATATGGGATCCCTAATTAAAATTGAATGACGTCAGATCGAATAACAATTGCTCAAAAACGTTTACTCGATAAGTTATGAGCGCGACAGTTCATTACCTCGATGTATCAAAACCTCGAATCATCGGCAGCGCGATGGCTTGAAACATCATTTCTCGACCGACAACCTAATGGATTTACAGAATAGTTTTAAGGATTTTCATTTGAGGACTTACAAATTATAATGAAACAATATATGCGTAAAAATATAAATATAAGTCTAGAACACAGCACGCATACCAAAAACCAGTCACCTTTTGTTTCTCTTAAGGGTTCCGTACATCAAAAGGAAAAAACAGAACCCTCATAAGATTACTTTGTTGTCCATCGGTCTGTCCGTCAAGACTCTTTATCTCGGGAACACGTGGAGGTATCGAGATGAAATTAAAACCATACACTCAGGTGTACGGTCCCTTGAAGGTGTGAAAAAATCAAAGTTCTAAGTTGCATAACGTAAAAAAAAGAAAACGTATATTTTGAGACTCTCAAGGGAATCAAAATGTTATAGGGTATTTCCTGTTGACCTAGAACTATAAAATTTGGCAATTAATACCGACTTATACTACAAGTATAGGAAAAAGTTTGAAAACTATACATTTGTAATTAAATCATAAAAAATATAGTCTTTTTTTAAAACTAGCTGTGACGCAGCTTCGTCTGCGTCACATTTTTCATTACTGCTCCGCTCCTATTGGTCTTAGAATGATGATATATAGCCTATAGCCTTCCTCGATAAATGGGCTATCTAACACTAAAAGAATTTTTCAAATCGGACTAGTAGTTCCTGAGATTAGCGCGTTCAAGCAAACAAACAAACAAACAAACTCTTCAGCTTTATATATTAGTATAGATAATATGTACCTACAAATTTGTACTGAACCCTCGGTAGGCGAGTCCGACTCATACTTGGCCGGTTTTTTTTAGGATGGGAAATCATCAAATGACCCCTTCCGCTCTGGGTGTAGCAGAAGGGAGTGTCAGCCTCTTACTGACTAAAACCCATCCGTGTTCCTTCTAATGTCCTTTGCGTTCCAGGGCCGCGGTAACTCTTTCGAACAAATTCCGAAACAAACCAGTCCCCTGAACATTCAAAAAAGCCACCCCAAAAATAAATCGCAAAAAGCAAGCACGCGCTAAGTGAAACTGAACCCCTTCGGACAAGTGATCATGATTAATTGCCGACTCATCAATAACCTTGTCAACGGCTAGCGATTAGCGATAGATGGCGCCACAGCTATACCCGGCTTGTTTCGAGGATAATCTAGGATGGAGATTTCGGTTGGTGGATGTAGATGGTTTGTTGGAGTTGAATGTACAACATTGGTGAATTCGTTTTGGTGAGGTTTATAACATAGTGTTTTATTTCACGAATATTATTGATTATTCCTTTCCCTGTTAATAAATTATTGTCTATGTATTTGTCCGATGAATGAGCTTTAGTATTGTAAAGTTTACTATTAAATTCGTTCTGTAGATTTTGCGTGCAAGAGTAACAAATATCCATCCATCCGTATTCACAAACTTTATCTATACTAATATTATAAAGACGTAAAGTTTGTGAGTTTGCGAATTTGTGACGTTGTAGGGAACCAATTGTAAAAATTATTTTACTAATAGAAAGCCACGACATTTGTGAGTGTCATAGGCTTATACAACCTCGACTCCCCCATACATTTATGTGCGCATAACTCGACAAAATGCTAAACAGCTGATTTTTTTCGCGAATTCGGGATTGGTCCCATAGTAAAAGTTGTTCATAATGATGAGTACAATAACCCCTTTAAGAGGTATTGCGTTTATTCTGTTACACGTTGTATTAACCCGAAAAATACCGCCTAACGAAGTGGGCATGGGTCAGCTAATCTATATCTATATCTATATCTATATCTATATCTATATCTATATCTATATCTATATCTATATCTATATCTATATCTATATCTATATCTATATCTATATCTATATCTATATCTATATCTATATCTATATCTATATCTATATCTATATCTATATCTATATCTATATCTATATCTATATCTATATCTATATCTATATCTATATCTATATCTATATCTATATCTATATCTATATCTATATCTATATCTATATCTATATCTATATCTATATCTATATCTATATCTATATCTATATCTATATCTATATCTATATCTATATCTATATCTATATCTTCTATATTCTATATCTATACTAATATATAAAGCTGAAGAGTTTGTTTGTTTGCTTGAACGCGCTAATCTCAGGAACTACTGGTCCGATTTGAAAAATTCTTTCAATGTTAGATAGCCCATTTATCGAGGAAGGCTATATGCTATATATCATCACGCTAAGACCAATAGGAGCGGAGCAGTAATGAAAATTGTGACGTAGACGAAGTTGCGTGGGTCAGCTAGTTAATATATAAAGCTGAAGAGTTTGTTTGTTTGTTTGTTTGCTTGAACGCGCTAATCTCAGGAACTCCTGGTCCGATTTGAAAAATTTTTTCAGTGTTAGATAGCCTATTTATCGAGGAAGGCTATATATCATCATGCTAAGACCAATAGGAGCGGAGCAGTAATGAAAATTGTGACGCGAAAGAAGTTGCGCGGGTCAGCTAGTAATAAATAAAACTAGTAGTAAGATATAATTAGCTTTTTCAAGTGGAGCAAAATATTTTGAGGATCTTTTCAGGGTTCCAAACAAAAACGGAACCCTTATAGGATCACTCGGGTCTGTCTGTCGGTCTGTCTGTCCGTCTGTCACAGCCAGTTTTCTCCGGATCCACTGGACAGATTCTGTTGAAATTAGGTACACATATGGACTTCTGTGACCCAAACACGGACGCGTTACGTAAATAATTACTTTTTTTAGTAAGGAGGTCACTTTTGGGGGTCAAACCAGAAAAAAAAAAATGATTTTTTGAACAATATTATAATAGGTTCTATGGGGTGACATATCAAATGAAAGGGCTTACTATGAGTTTTAATTATATTTTTTTCATAATTTTAAACTAAATGGTTTTGAAGTTATTCAAGAAATTAGACGAAAAATTACCATTCCCCCCCTTATCTCCGAAACTAAAGTTTTGAAAAAAATTGAGATAATAGATCTTTACTTATAGATTACAGGAAAACCTATAAAAAGTCTATGATGTTAAAATAATTTATTGAAAACAATGAAATTCGTTCGGAACCCTTTGGACGCGAGTCCGACTCGCACTTGGCCAGTTTTTTTCCGATACGATCCGGTCTTTCAGACACATTATCATCATCATCCGCAGCTCATCTTCGCCCACTGTTGAGCATAGGCCTTTCTGTATAATCAACTTCAAAACAGGAGGAGATTCATAATTAGTCGGAATCTTTTATATTTTATTTATGTTCTCCGATTATTCGAAGATGCCTGGAACGATTTGGATTTTTTTTCCTGTTCCAATTCTTATGCTCCTGTGCCTCCCTCATCATGGTTCTACCCGCGATGGCAACTATATTATCTGCCTGTCTTTCAGTGATTACTTCCGATGAACAATCAACTTTAACTCCTCATATGACTACTACAGATGAATAATACTACACTAGAGTTTTCTGCTAACTCAGACTTAAGTAACAAATATTCTACACATTCATCATCATCATACCAGCCGAAAGACGTCCACTACTGAACATAGGCCACCCCTAAGTGTCTATACAAAAACCAGTTCTGGCCATCTCGCATCCATCGGCTATCCGCGACCCTCACTAAGCCATCGGTTCACCTTGTGGGATGCCATCTAATGCTGCGTCTTCCAGTATTCGGTTGCTACGACAGAACTTTTCGGCCCCATCGATCCTCTGTTCTACGAGCAATGTGTGTGCCCATTACCACTTCAATTTGGCGATTCTTCGGGCTATTTCGTGGTAACCTCTCTTGCGCACACAATTCTCTTGCACACTCTACATTGCTACTTGCACATACTACACATTATCGCGAGTAAAATATAACTCTGGTTTGTGAAAAATACGGATTCTTAAAAAACACAAACTATGGCCTAGTTTGTTTTTTAATTTAAGAACCCGTGTCTTCCACAGAACCTTTGATTGTTCTAACTTACAACATTCTAAGAAAAGTTTTGGTATTTCGAATTTTCCGAAAATAGTCACGGTAATATGACATACGAAATATGATTTGAAAAGAGTAAGTACAAAGGGACTCACTGACAGATTTATTTACATAAAAAATTACCTTATAATCATCAATGAACATCATGGTTCTAATTACGCTTGTAAAATTTGACCTAGATAAACTAACAAACGTTGTAAGTAATATTTTCACTATAGTGCTAAAATAAATCTTTACCACCCAAGGGCATAAATGACATAGAAACCCAACGGCGTCGAAACATATTAACACACTACTCAGGATAATTAATACGCACACACTCCCATAGGACTGCATATGAAGCATCCGTTATTAATGTGGAAATAAACGGAACTAGTGGCATTTTTTTTTCATCTTTTTTCCGTGGTAGCATATTTGTGTCATGATTTTTTGCAGCGATGTTTTCATAAAACTATTGAATGTGGTTAATATTAATGGAATAGTGCTGAAATGTTTTTTGGTAAAATTGTTTTTGGAAACCAGTTTAGTCTACTGTACTGTAATTGTGTTTAGTGTACGTAAAACTATGTTCAAAATATTATCAACCCAAAGGATGACTGGTAGAGAATAGCTTGTAGCATAAAGTCCGCCCATGTGCCAATATTGTTCATAAAGTTTATTGGGTTTCGCGGCTGAGCGATGCATTATCAATAAAACTTTGAAATGTCATTGATATCACGAATCCGTTGTGAAAAAAGCGTTCGTTCTATTCGTTCTGTAATCTATCTCTCTATCTAGTGTCTCTGTCTCTCTCTCTCACAGCGGAATCATGATGGCATTCGCATGTCGTTGTAGTAACTATTCAATATCGATATCGAATTTGTGTCAGTTTATTAATTTTGCATACATTCCTAAATAGTATAAAAAAGTCGCTTTCTCTGTCCCTATATCCCTATGTATGCTTAAATCTTTAAAACTACGCAACGAATTTTGATGAGTCATTGAAAAGGAAGTTTTATATGTATAACAATATCCAACAGTGGACAAATACTGTTATTTTTGAGGTTTCTAATGTGATGTCGTAAATAATTACATTTTATGACGCAGACGAAGTTGCGCGGGTCAGCTAGTTAATTATAAACTTCATTGTAGATGAGTCTTAAACACATCATCCTGCCCAAATGCTCTCTACTATCTTTAGGAATCTTTTTCATCAGGAATATTTTTAGTAACAACACTGATGTTACCGAGGTAAATATTTTGCTAAATAAATGATTACTTACTTACATAATTTAAGTACCTAAGTACTTATTATTCTCTCACAATATACATTATATTAGATCCTATCCTACTAATAATAACATTACTTGAAACAGCAGAAAACAATACAGAATTCCTTAAGAGTCTGTAGTAGTCACTTCACATTCGAGAACGCTACGAGAGATATAACAGTTCATATCGTATTGTTATTTTATAATGAGTTCAAAGTTCTTGTAGTTGAACTCTACTGTCTTTGTTATTTTTATTATGATACTAGCTGACTCGCGCAACATCTTCTACGTCACAATTTTAATGACTGCTCCGCTCCTATTGGTCTTAGTGTGATGGTATGGGTGTGGTGTGGTGGCTCGATAAATGGGCATTCTAACACTGAAAGAATTTTTCATATCGGACCAGTAGTTCCCGAGATTAGCGCATTCAAGCAAACAAGCAAACAAACTCTTCAGCTTTATATATTAGTATAGATAACATAAATATAATACGAGTTTAAAGGCCTATATAAAAGGGATAAGTAAAAACCGGGTAAATGCGAATCAGACTATTATGATAACCTGATCCGCACTTGCGTGGTTTTTACATACGTACAACAAACCGAAAAATACACGATTTTGTATGGTGGTGTATATGAACGATCGTGTTTTTTTCGATTCCCATTACACTAGGCAACACTCAAATTTTGTTTCGTAATTTTTATAATGTTTCGTAGATAATTATGTCCCTATTATCAGAAAAATAATCGTTTTCTTCTATTACTTATAGAAAACATGAAATTGACGTTTTATTTAAATCATTTTTTTTTATTTAATGTAGAGGATGGTTTTTTTTTGCGGTAACCACCCCAATATTATCTTGTTTTGTTAACATTCGTATCGTACATTCAGTGTCTCGATTTTGCCTTAATACTCCGGTTTGGTTTCGTTTTATTCGATTTAGCTTAGTTTTTAAAGCAAAATGTTAATGTTTTGAGATGATAGCCTTGTAAATTAATTGTTAAATGACTCTAAAGAATTGCGGTTTTACATATCATAAAAGTACTCTGTCTGCACACATACCTACAATTTTTTATCTGAAAACCCAGGTACAGTGAGTGATGAACGAGCGTATCCACCAAGAAATTTCTTAATTGGAAAAGTGATTTCAAGGAAAGTGGACTCATGCAATGCTTGCAGAGTACTGCTGGTTTTTTTTTAGGTAGATACCAACCCCTGCTTAGCAATGACAGGCAAAAATAAACGAAACAGTTTATTTTTCACTCTTGAAAACAACACTTCACTGTCTTTCGTCGCTTTTATCAAGAAAATATCTTGATAAAAGCGACGAAAAACTGTGAACATTAAAGATGAATATGAATATCTTAATATATATACGTTATTGAAAAGTTTGATTTACTTTCCTAAGTTTTGTGTACCACGATAATTACAAATCACATAATCTCTGGGAAAGTCTGCCTAGTGTTATTTTTAGGGTTCCGAACAAAAAACGGAACCCATATAGGATCACTCGGGTGTCTGTCTGTCCGTGTGTCACAGCCGGTTTTCTCCGAATTCACTGGACTGATTCCGTTGAAATTTGGTATACATATGGACTTCTGTGATCCAAACACATACGTGTTACGTAAATTATTAAATTTTTAGTATGGGGTTACTTTTGGGGGTTATATCAGAAAATTCAAAAAAAAGTTTTTTGTACAATATAGTGTGATATAATAAATGAAAGGTCTAACTTTGAGGGTTTTAATTATATTTTTTTCATAATTTTAAAATAAACTGTTTTGAAGTTATTCAAGAAATTAGACGAAAAATTACTAGTCCCCCAACTTATCTCCGAAGGTACAGCGCTTAAAATTTTGAAAAAAAATGGAGATAATTGATCTTTACCTATAGATTACTGGAAAACCTATAAAAATTCTAAAGTGTTAAAGTAACATGTTAAAAAAGAATTCGTTCGGAACCCTTTGCACGCGAGTCGGACTCGCTCTTGACCGGTTTTTTTTATTATTTTAGTTGCTTTTTGTTGTAGAGGCAAGGCAATAGAGATAGCGGTTCAAGAGATACAGCCTTCTAACAGTCTGTTAGTGTTAACTGTATCTCTTGAACCGCTTCTAACTGCCTGAATAAAAAATTATTGGTCCATTGTTACAAGAAATAAGATGACAAATGGTAGATATGTGTGGTAATAAGATGAAATAAAAGTAGTAAGTATTCCATTTAACTGGGCACTTCTCCCATTGACAGCGTATTGGACGATTTTATTGATGCCCAACATTGATATATAAAAAACCCAAAATACACACTCAGCATCTCAAAAACGTCCGCAAAAAACAAGCGCATAATGTGTAATTGTGCGCAAGTTTCAAACAGTCTCGCATCGCTCGCTATACTGCACTGCTTTGTAAAAACAACTTTAAGCGATCCGTGTTAGGTTGAATTTGCAAAAAAAAATTGCCCATCACTCGCCATACTGCACTGCTTTGTAAAAACAACTTTAAGTGATCCGTGTAAGGCTGAATTTGCAAAAAAAATGTTTATAGTATAACTACACACAACTCGCACATGACACTTGATACATGTCAGTTTTTGACGACAGTTTCGAGTGTTGCATTTATTCGAGACTGTGCATCGGTTTTTTTTATATATCAATGCAGTAAGTATTTAATTTAACTCTTTTCTGGGCACTTGTCCCATTGACAGCGTATTGGACGATTTTATTGATGCCCAAAGATTTCTTTTGTATTTGATACGCGTTTCATTGTAGACATTGATGACCTGGTGAGGGTCGAGCGTAACAGGCTTATGTCCACTAGTGGACGTCCTTTGGCTGATATGATGATGATGATGATGATGCGTTTGTAGGTACATAATTTCCAGAATAAATTAGTCTAGTTGGTAATTAGTATTTGGGTTAGTTACTTACAGTTACCGGTACATAATATTTAACACTAGTAAAAATATTACCAAATAATTTATTGAAGAGTAGAAAACCGTATACAAATACCTACTTATCTATTTGCGCAGTTCTAAGCTCATATATAGAGTATGTATCACATTGCTTCCACGAAATGAAACTTAACTAATTAGAGTTCGGAGAGATATCTAAAAGTTCTGCTTCATATCCACACGACGGTATCAAGGTATACATGTCCAGAGTAAATTGACCTAACATTGTACAGGCTTTCAATATAATCAGCGCTTAGCTTATTCTGGAAATATAATGTAATAAAGCTTGTATGTGTATATATGGTTCAATATAGAGAGAATATTTGCGGAAGTTTGAAACCTTGGAGACAACTTAGCTGAAGTCAGAACCCCGAAATGTGTCTAGAATCTAGACTGAATCTGATTTCAACTCTAGATCATATTTGGTAGAACTGTCATCAAAATATCAAAATATTACTGATCGTAACATTTTGATTTTTTGACGCGATATCGTCTTATAAATCGATGAACGCCGGCTGCGCGTACAAAAAAATGTCACGTTCCGCAAGCGAGAGCACGATACAAGCGATAGAGAGGCACGATCGGCCTAAGCGTTCGGCTTGTTTGTTAAGAATTCAATCGTTTTTTTATGACGTTTGTACGTTTTAAAATTATTGTCCGTGAACCGACTTTTCAGACATTCAATTATTTTTTAGAGTCATTATTTTCTAGCCTTTTCCCAAATATGTTGGGATCGATTTCCAGCCTTACCAGTTGCTGCTGAATACCAGTGTTTATTATAAATAGAGCATCTGCCTATTTGACTTCCAAAATACAGTAACTGCCAGCGTAACACGATACTTCTTGACAAGAATGCTTTCAGATTTTCTGGCTACCGCATGCCCGTAACCGACTGGTTCTTCTTCTTATCGTGTGTACAGTAAGGTCTAACGACCCCACACGCCCTGTTGTCAGAGTTTGTAAACCGCCTCAAGGGCCTCTGACGTGGTTTATTTGACGACCGCTAATTGGCGGCCAGGACCACAGGCTTACGTGCCTTCCGAAGCACGGAATCATTTTATTATCAGACAATCAGGCGATGTAAGTCTGTAATGTCCTAGAGAATTTGGAAAACAACTTTACAAAGTATGTTCTTCCCGTGGCAATCGAACCCACGACCACCGGGTCACAATGCAAACGCTTAAACCACTCGACCACGGACGCAGTTACTGACTGGATCTACAAATGACAGGCAAGGATGAAACTCGGTATGTAGTGTTGCTTACCATTACCATTTTCTGATAATTAATTATTGTTTAAATTGTGGGTAAATCGACAGGGTCCTTAAATAGGTAATATTAAAGCATAATCGTGTGGCAGATCACTGTCTCTTAAGATACAGGTACACTCTAGTTTAAGAGACAGGGTAATGTAAATTGTCAACAGATGTACCAATTACTAACACGTTAACATGTTCTACCTTATAATGCAGTTACATAAGTTTGTACATCTTGATTGTAACTAGCTTTAAGTTTTTGTTTTCTTACCATCTGTACCTTCTTGATAAATAAACAATTCATTTATTTAAAAAATGGATGGTCTCTTGTAGTCCGATGATGGAACGGGCTAGGTGGAACTAAATTGTGCAATTCTGACACACACTTCCTAACGACGTGTAACCGATAGAAAACCGACAAGCTGGCGACTAGGCGTCAATTTTCAAGCATTTGGAGCCTTGACACGACCAGTGCATCATTGCCAATGAACTTTTTAGTTCGTATCTCAATTGACTCAAGCCCATTAAGTTGATATTTGGCAGATCCGTCCCAGAGATGAGAGCAGTACTTTATATATGATCAAACTTACGCTTGGTAAAGCTTGAGCAGCTATTCCAGCGTGAAACGCTTTGCTAGAATTCCCACATTTTCGCAGCCAGTTGAGCCTTGGCTTCGATATTATGAACCAAAATTGAAGGTTGATGTCAAATCAAGAAGTTCAAGATTCACGTCAGGGTTAGACCTCAAAAACATGGAGCCATTTGGAAAGACGCCTGGGTTTTTGCAGCTTTCAGAGACAGGCTTCAGGGTCAGATTCTAGCGCTCAACTATAGTCTCTCGGAGAGTCCAGATCTGCGAACCGCCTGCTCTTGCATTGGACACGTATCATGGCTGCTGTCATTTAGTATCGAGCTCTTCTTACCGTCTCATCAAAACATACCTTAGCTGCTGAAAGAATTCAAACTACTGGTCACAATCCCCGTAGTAAAATCCCATGGTTGCAGAAGCTTGTAAATTATGATACTGGTTTCTAAACAACACGAAACTATGTACATATTTTCACAAATCCAAAACTTTATAATAAATCCTAAAGCAAAACTAATACTTTAGCTAAATGGCATTCGTTTGCATAGTAAGTTCGGGCACATGCCCGATATTTGGATCAAACTTCCTTAATTAGGGAACTCCGTGTATTAGGGAGCTCCGTGTGATATCCGAGGCACATCTGCGACTAATAGTTTGCAGGGTGATACTGAGTTTGAGTTGTAGGATTACATTTGATTTATTTTCTGGGTTTACGATATATGGATTGAAATGGTTTTATTTCGTTTACTTTTTCAGATTTACCTGACGTACAGAGAGTGCCGCAATATTTTTTTGTGTGTCTTCAGCAGGAAAAATGTTAGCTATAATTTTAATAACTTCGGTGATTGTGTCCAAAGTAATCCACGACCTCTACTCACCGGCCCCCTTCTGCCATCGGACGTCTAGACGCACTGCAAGGTACCATCCCTACCTTGTCCCACCAATTCGCAGTAAGCGTTTCCAAACGTCTTTTATAATGCGCAAAACAAAAGAGTTGAACTCACTGCCTGCGTCCGAGTTTCCGAACGCATAAAATCCTGATTATAGGTCTTTACCTAAAGATTACAGGAAAACCTATTAGAACCTATTAGAAGTCTGTAGTGTTAAAATAACATGTTAAAAAAAAATCGTTCCCTTCGCACGCGAATCCGACTCGCACTTGGCCAGTTTTTTATTTTTAGGGTTCCGTACGTCCGAGTGAAAAATAAGAATTTAGGATCAATCGTGTGTCTGTCTGTGTATCTGGTACAGTCAATTTGCTTTGAATCTGCAGGACCGATTCAGCTGATCTAGTTAGTGGGTGAAATAAGTCACGAGGTAAAAATGTGTTTAGAAGAAACATTTGCAATACCCCGTTATAACACAGTGCACAGTGGTTTTCTTATACGTAGCACTAAATAATTTTGAGCTATCAGGAAACAGTGGTCCTATAGTTCAAATCAAATCTATTAACAGCACAAATAAATCTCTTCAATATAAACGCAAGCTCTCAGTTTCGTCCTGGTTGTTAAAACCCCACAAACTATTCTTAGTTAGAGAAGTTAGATCAACAGTTGCATGGCGCTTGTTGTAAATGTTGCTGACGTACTAGTCTCTGAGGGCTAGCGGAACGAGGTTTTGATAGCTGAATAACTTTATGATTAAACAAGTTTTTAGTGACTGCCCCAGAAGCAGGGTTTGAGTTTTGGTTTGGGGTGGGTTCTTTTTTTGCGAATAAAATATAAGGTTGAATGTTTCATTGAGGCATGATTTTATATGTCAACTTTGGTGGGGGGTGCGAAAATAATAAAAGCCACAAGGGTCGAACTGCGCTTATTAATTTCGGCCAGTGAATGGGTTACCATTCAATATAAACCGAGTTTACCGAGAAAGCAGGTTGCGGATAGTCAGAAGCCAAATTTTCGACACTGGACTTGTCAAGGGGTAACGTATAAACCATTTGACTGGGTTCCTATTTTCGTCTAACAACTGTCTGAATCTTTTTTTTTTTTTTTTTTTTTTATTTATTTATTAGGGAAAATAAACGGTTACACATAATAATATATATTACAATCAATATTGATAAAAGAGCAAAACAAGTGTGAAACCAACAACATTTTCCACATAATATAAAATTATTTTATAATAAACAGCTACGACGTGCGCTCTCAATAGATGCAAAAAAAAAAATTAAAAAATATAATATCATAAATGTTGAAGATAAATTTAAAACTAAACAGGCATGCAAAGAGAAAAAAAAGGAGATAATACAAAAAATAAAATAAAAAGCATAAAAAAGTCAACTAATTGAGATTATCGGCAGTATCAATAATGTCACAAACAAGGCGTCTAAATTCTCCTGATGAAGCAGCGAATATGTCAATATTATTGAAATACTTATTATATTGCTCAGCAAGGCCGCGTAAGGGTGCTCGCAAACCTGCGTTCGTTCGATTAGAAGATACGGCAAACAAGGGTCGTGCGCGCACTCCGCGGCCCATGGTGGTTCTAGGTACTACGTAACTAATTTTATTAATAATTTCAGTACAATCAAAAGTGTTATTACATAGGTGGAATAAAAACATTGTCTCCAAAAAGATACGTCGGTTTTCAAGATTTTGTAGCTTGTACTTGTTCAAAAGATCAGTGTAAGAATATTACAATAAGAAAACACACTCTAATACAGTTAATTAGACAAGTTAGATTAATACCCACAGACTCAGTTGCATGTGCCTTGTTTTAAATGTTGCTGACGTACTAGTCTCTGAGGGCTAGCGGAATGAGGTTTTGATAGCTGAATAACTTTATGATTAAACAAGTTTTTTAGTGACAGCCCCAGAAGCAGGGTTTGAGTTTTGGTTTGGGGTGGCTTCTTTTAAATTTGCGTATATGTGCTGTAAGGTTGAATGTTTCATAAAGGCATGATTTTATATGTCAACTTTGGTGGGGGGGTTGCAAAATAATAAAAGCCGAAAGGTTAGAACTAGGCTTGTTAAGGTCGGTCTGTGGATGGGATACCATTCAATACAAACCGAGATTACCGAGAAAGCAGGTTGGTCCTGGCTTTCATTTGAATATCTTTGACAGTCGTTGCAGATAGTCAGTAGCCAGATATGACACCAGTCTTGTCAAGGGGTACCGCATAAACCATTTGACTGGGTTCCGTTTTTCCTCTAACAACTGTTTGAATATCAAAATGTGGTTTGGCTATTTCAATAAGAAAACACAGTCCAATACAGTTAATTGGACAAGTTAGATTAATAGCCGCAGCCTCAGTTGCATGTGCCTTGTTGTAAATGTTGCTGACGTACTAGTCTCTGAGGGCTAGCGGAATGAGATTTTGATAGCTGAATAACTTTATGATTAATCAAGTTTTTTAGTGACAGCCCCAGAAGCAGGGTTTAAGTTTTGGTTTGGAGTGGGTTCTTTTAAATTTGCGAATATATGCTGTAAGGTTGAATGTTTCATTAAGGCATGATTTTATATGTCAACTTTGGTGGGGGGTGCGAAAATAATAAAAGTCACAAGGGTCGAACTGCGCTTATTAAGTTCGGTCAGTAAATGGATTACCACTCAATGTAAACCGAGTTTACCGAGAAAGCAGGTTGCGGATAGTCAGAAGCCAAATTTTTGACACTAGACTTGTCAAGGGGTAACGTATAAACCATTTGACTGGGTTCCTTTTTTCGTCTAACAACTGTCTGAATCTTTGAATATTACAATAAGAAAACACACTCTAATACAGATAATTAGATAAGTTAGATTAACTGCCGCAGCCTCAGTTGCATGTGCCTTGTTGTTAATGTTGCTGACGTACTAGTCTCTGAGGGCTAGCGGAATGAGATTTTGATAGCTGAATAACTTTATGATTAAACAAGTTTTTTAGTGACAGCCCCAGAAGCAGGGTTTGAGTTTTGGTTTGGGGTGGGTTCTTTTAAATTTGCGAATATGTGCTGTTAGGTTGAATGTTTCATTAAGGCATGATTTTATGTGTCAACTTTGGTGGGGGGGATTGCAAAATAATAAAAGCCGAAAGGAAACTACGCTTGTTAAGGTCGGTCTGTGGATGGGATACCATTCAATACAATCCGAGTTTACCGAGAAAGCAAGTTGGTCCTGGCTTTCATTTGAATATCTTTGACAGTCGTTGCGGATAGTCAGAAGCCAGATATGACACCGGTCGTGTCAAGGAGTACCGCATAAACCATTTGAATGTGTACCTTTTTACCCGACTACGGCAAAGCCAAAAGGAAGGGTAATGATTTTAGCAGTCTATGTATGTATGTATGTATATAACTATGTTCCACTCTTGCGCCTAAACCACTGGGCCGATTTTTATGATTGAGGTATCAATAGATTCTTAAAAACGTTCCGGGTGACATAGGCTATATAAAATATTCCTAAATGTATTATGACGGAGTTGACACGTAAATTTCTGTCCACGAAAAAAATAAATTTCAGACAATTGTGATATGTTTGGTATCAAAAGAAAGGTCTTGATGAGCACATTACAAATATGTATGTATATCATATTGTCTAAGTAAACGTATATGTTTAAATTGCTAACAAACAAGTAATAGCGAGCCTGCACTTCGCGCGACGTGGCTGTACAATTTAGTGAAAAACATGATCAAAGCGATACCAACGCGATGTTAGTTAAATCTTTGAAATCTTTACGATTTGATATGCCACTCATTAGAAGAAAAATACATAAAGCGAAATATTTATGTTCCGGATTTATTAGAAACTCGATAGATGGTGTTAGCGTCGAAATAAATCACGCCATGCTTTTGTCTCTGATGTCGCTTTGCCCCGTAATGGGACGTGGTGAGCGGTCACGACCCTGCTCTTGGCAACCCCTCGACCCGTAAAACGGGCCTCTCACTGTGTTCCATAGCTAAAAATGCTTAAATTCGTCGAGTGTGCGCCTGCCCAAAAAGTGATAGCAACTCATACGCAACGTGTATAAATATATGTTGTATACTGCAGGCGCGCTGTAGCGCCGTTATTTCAGTCAGTGTCGCATTTTCACGACACCTAGTCGGCAGTCAACAGGTTTCGTTTGTTTTTTACCCGACTACGGCAAATCCAAAAGGAAGGGTTATGATTTTAGCTGTCTATGTTTGTATGTATGTATAAGTGTATGTTCCACTCTAGCGCCTAACTAAACCACTGAACTGATTGTGATAAATAAGGTATCAATAGATTTGTAAGAACTTTGCGGGTGACATAGGCTAGGTATACATTTTCACTTTATTTAAAATGCGAGAAAACGTAAATACACAAGTAAATTACTGACTCTGAAAAAAAAAAATTGAGATAATCATAACATGTTTGGTATCAAAGGAAAGGTCTTAAGGAGCATTTTACAAATATGTACATATCTTATATTGTCTAAGTAAATAAATTGTTAACAAACAAGCGACAGTGAGTATTACTGAGTAAGTATCTATGTAGAATCTGTAGAAGAGTCGTTGTTGTACATTAAAATAAAATAAAATAGCCAGGAATAGGTACTAACAGAAACCATTTCCAGCATTTAATTTTGTGACCGTTTGTCTGTTTAGTTGTTCAAAACACGTGGAAAGTATAAAACGAATGCAGATAACTTTTATCAATTGTAATTTTGTAACTCAAAGTACAAAATTAAGGTTTTGTTACATCCGAATCGGTTCGCTCTATCAAAAGATATGTAAGCATTTTCTTATCTTATCGTTAGGGATTTATCGACATATGTAACCGAATTGATATTTTGCTAGATCAACTGCAAGGTCGATGGATAGCATTCTTAATTTGATCTCAATTTAGCGGTGTTCTTCACGGAAGAAGGACCTTCGCCCATGTCTGCTAATACATGTAACCTAACTTATAAAAAGCTAAAGCTGCTAAACGATAGACCCGTATAAGTTTCCCAGGTCTTAAAACTGGAAAGTCGCAGGGACCAGCCGATAGATATGTTTATATAATATCTATCCAGCCTTTTCCCAGCGTTCCGCAGTTGAATACCAGTAATTTACGTGGTGCGACAGATCTCCACAACAGAGAAACAGGGTAACGCGGTACTTCTTGGCAGACCTGGTGTCAGATATTCTGGCTTCTGCCTATCCGTAACATCTGCCAAAAATCTACAAATAACAGGCGGGACCAACGGCTTAACTTGCTTTCCGAGGCACGGAGGAGTCTAAGCATGCGTTGTTTAACCGAGAAGATCGACTCGCGTGGCTTTTATCATTTAGCCCCGAGATTCTCAGAGATCATTATTGATAATTAGCCATATTAAATAGGATGAAAAGTCTGACAACTTATGTTACCTACTTATGATTTTGTATCTTTAAAATAATAATAATTATAAGTATGTATTATTATATTGTTGTGTGGCGGATTGGCATCCCCAACTCTACGTTAAAGCGCGAATTTTGCGAACAATCTCCTGAAGTTACTGTTTAATATTAAGTAGCAATGTAAGTAAATCCAGATTTTATGACTTTCTACGTTTTAACTTATAATAGATAAACAAAATTAAATGAGTCAGAGTTCTTTAACATACTGTATATTAAAGAACTTTGACACATTTAATTTTAGTGAAAATCAATTTTCCGGTTTAATGCGGAAACCTGGCAACATTAGGTCACCCGCAGGCCTTAACGGCTTATCATCCGTGGTGAGGGGCAAAGCCCCGTGATAGGTTCGTCGCGACTTTTAAGACAAGACAAAGTTTTGAGTTTTAAGACAAGACATAAAGTGTTGGTTATCTATCTTTGTTCTAAATCTTCATCATCTGTCCAATCTTTTCCCAAATATATTGGGTTCGGCATCCAGACAAACTGGATCCAGCTGAATACCACACCCCAATAACTGGGTGATCCGGTACTTTTTGGCCAGACTGGTGTCAGATTTTCTGGCTTGTGACAATCCGTAACGACTGTCAAAAGTCTACAAATAACAGGCGGGACTTTCCGAAGCACGGAAGAGTGTTGGTATGATAAGATAAGACGATCAACCATCCACAGACCGACTTCAGCAACAGTGGCGTAGCTAGCATGGGTGACACCTGGGCCACCCCGAAATATTTATGCGTTGCGCGGTGACGGAAGTCACAAACCATTTTTCGAAATTTTTTACACCTCATCTCGGACAGGTTTTATTGTCCCCTGTTAAAGGGTGACACCCGACCATAACAAAAAAGTCAACGAACGGTTGAGTGTCACCACCAAATGCAGAAAACAGCAAGAAAGAACTAAAGAAATTTTTACATCTTATCTATGCATCACCATCACATTTTTTCGCCCATATCCACGTGAACAAAGTCACGAGCATAGTTAGTTGTACATAATTAAAATGATAGCGACGTGCAGTTATAAATAGAAACGATTTTTAAAACGGAGAAGTATAACATAAAAAATTTAGTTTAAAAAACTGTAACCCGACTACAGAAAAATAAAAGTGATCTGAAAAGTATGAAACAAGAAAATATTTCAGAAACAAATCAAGAGAGGTACAAAAATGGTGAAAGTAAAGCCGTGGTCGCATGCCTTTATAGTTTTATAGGTGTGCCAGGCACCCACATGATATACAGGCATGCGACCACGGCTTTACTTTTTTTTTTTCCTGTAACAACTATCTGAATCTTTGAATATCAAAATGTGGTTTGGCTATTTCAATAAGAAAACATAGTTCAATATCGGGAAATACTCTCAACATATTTTTTTGTATTATTTTTTGTTATTTTTACACACATATTAGACACATACTTCTTATTCTAGTTTTAGTAATTATTGCTATATTATAGGAAGAGCGGAGTCTCCTAACACAGGCATTTTTTGCTTAAAAGGAGGAAGGAGGCTCCAAACACTAAACCACTGTGTAAACTGGATCATTAATAAATTATTTGTATTTGTATTTCTAAAATACAGTTAATTGAAGAAGCAAGATCAATAGCCGCAACCACAGTTGCATGTGGCTTGTTGTAAATGTTGCT
Source organism: Lacanobia wlatinum (assembly GCA_947578705.1). NCBI lineage: Eukaryota > Metazoa > Arthropoda > Insecta > Lepidoptera > Noctuidae > Lacanobia > Lacanobia wlatinum. Next base: position 16,992,969 of record OX388046.1, on the reverse strand, counting down.
GACGTACAATTCTTTGAGGATGAGCGGAATGAGCTTTTGATAGCTGAATAACTTTATGATTAGACAAGCTTTTTAGTCGACTGCCCCAAAAGGATAGTATGTTTTTCAAATATGAGTATGTGAGTATCTTTATATTAATTTATGATGATGTAAAACAACGTCGTGGGTAGAAAAAAAATAATCTACCTAGCCTTTTATTAATTATATTGGAGTCGGCTTCTAGTCAAACCTGATGCAGCTAAATCCCAGTATTTTGGGGGCTGTGACTGCCGTCCACCCACCCCAGCAAGCTTTGCTACCTACACCTTACTAAGTACAAATAGATAAAAACTAAACTCAAAGTTTTTATTTCAATTAATTTACAGGCACTTTTGAACTGTCAAAGTCGGTCAATCAAAAGAGATGAAGCTTAGGCATCGATGTACATCTCAACCATATCGCTGTCATTCGGAAAGGTGCCTCGAAGATTGGCAGCATTTTTTCACGTTGAATGACAATTCTAATTGGCTGGCATAAGAACAAATAAGCCTTATATTCATGCAAAATCAATAAATAAACATTTGTCTTAGAATCACTTCCACATTTGTTAATAACAATGTTAACTTATAAAGTAGTGTTAGTAACATTTAGTCTAACCTGCGTGAAGAACGCGGATCCTGGGGAATGACTACGTGCAGTCGTATCCACCGCCCCAAGATCACCTATGTATGTATGTATGTAAATCGGGCTGGTTTCCGCAACTCCACGACTAAGCGCGTATTTTGCGTGCAGGTGGGACAAATGTGTCATTCGATCCACCCCAGCTCCCCAAGGAAGGCCAGCAACGCCTTGGTGTTTCCAACTATCTCACTGAGGGTACCTGAGTTACCGAAGTACTTGGCCCTGTAATCCGCAACTACCGGGCAGCTTAGAAGCAGGTGTGCTGCTGTCTCATTCTCCTCCATGCAGGCTCTGCATAGCGGGCTGTCAGTGACTCCTATAGCATAGAGGTGTTTATTAAAAGACCCGTGGCCAGTTGTTACGGCTGTGACTGTACGCAACTGTTGTTTAGCCAGTCTTAGGGCTTGTTTAGTGAATCGGCCATCTATAGAGGGAAGTGCCTCTTTGGCCTGCCTACACTCACCATGATCAACCCATAGCTTGTGATGTTTTTCTCCGGTGCGTTTCCTTACCAGATTGCGTATGTACCCGAAAGGCAGAGGCACGATGGGTTCGGGTCCCATCGCTGCCATACTCGAACCCCTTCTGGCGAGTTCATCCGCTGCATCGTTGCCTCGGGACTCGCTGTGTCCCTTGATCCATTGAATGGTTACTTTATTATGTCTACCAACCTGATTAAGACGTTGGTGACACTCGAGAATCAGCCCAGAGTTGACCGTGTGGCTGTTCAGAGCTTGCAGGACAGCCATGCTGTCCGAGAGTATGCGTATTGAGTGGTCCTTAACTTCCCTGGTTAGGATGGCTGATGCCGCCAGAGAAATGCCCATGCATTCAGCTTGGAACACTGTGTTGTGGACCCCCAATGGTGTGGCTATATGGATGTTGAGATCCTTTGAGAAGATTCCCGCACCAGTACCTGTACCTGTTTTTGATCCATCGGTGAAGATCCGCAGCTCTGCGGGGCACAGCCCCTCGCAACGATGATCCTCATGCAATTGGATTTTGTATTTTTTCCAAGATCACCTATCAGCCAACGTTCTAAGAATGGTATTGGGGCTAGCGTGAACACGGCGTTGCAGAGATGCGCATCTTTTGCGCATGATGGGCGAAAAACTATAAACGTCCACGTCGACAAACTTGCTGGATGCGCTATAAAACGCGGTAGCCCCATCAAAACCCGAAACGTGTTGTTATACTGTGTCTGCAGGCCATTAAGTGTCGATCAGTGGACGAAAAATCTTTGAAAAGAAGACGCGCACTCAAACGTCAGGGTCATGGGGTCTGAGTTCGTGTTTCGACCTCAAACGGCTCAAAGCTCCAATAATGTTACAAAACGACGCTTGAGGGCCTCAACAACATTTAATTAATTCATATCATATTCTGTTAAACCTTTTGATAGACCTCTAATAAACCCAAGTCTTGAGAAAATATTTACCTTTTAAACTTTTACGTGGGAACTTCAATGTTATTCAAAACGTTAAGGTTAAAATTTCATGCTCTCAAAATATAAATGGTTCAGATATGGTAGTATCATAAATATAAGATACCGGATTCTAACTTATTTTGGTAAGTATACCATACTTGAACCGATGGCGATGACCCGGTGAGGGTCGCGGGCAGCCGATGGATACGAGACGCACTCCTGTGCGTGGACCGGTTGTTGTGGCGACACTTATCCCCAGTGTCGCTACATGACTATGTCCAGCAGTGGACGTCTTTCGGCTGATATGATGATGATGATGTCTTGGTAGGTAGCTCAGGTAAGACCTTTATGCCTGATTTTCATGTACTTTATGAAGCTATTTGATAGGTTCTTAGCTCATCGTTTGTAACAGGAAACTTAGTATTATTTTGTGGACTAAAATTGTCATTTTTTCCATCACTATTAAATTACTCAATCAAAAATATTTTGAGTAGTATAACATAGTTTGTATTTATTTTAAAAATAGTTTTTGTTGATATGTAGATATCGCTTGTATAAAAATATTTGCATTTCAAATCAGCTTCAAGCTCACTTACGTTCATGTTTTTCAAATAAATTGGATAACAATCGGTAGTACGTTTATAAGTAAACTACCAGTAGTTATAGACGAACAAGATGAAAATACAGCATCGGTTCCAAAAATAGCATAGGCCACAAAACCTATTAAAATTCACTAGGACTTTAAACGAAAGACGGCGGACGGACGTGCGTGTTTGGACGTGGGATGCCGTGGCACAGCCTGAATGCTAACTGTAGTATTCTGACGGCCTACCATGACATCCCGCGACGTGCCGCGGCATCCTACCGCGTGATTCTTTAACGCGCTCTACAGTTCCGTGTCAAGAAATCCCTTTCGATGCCGCGAAATCAATTTATAACATTGACATTTATGTCGTATTCCTGCTAGATTATGGATGGTGTACATAATAAAGAGTATTCTATTCTATTCTATTCTATCCTTTGCCTTTCCGTCTCGGCATGCTTAGGCCCTAAACGAAAGACGGCGGCTGACGATCGGCAGCTTCGTTTACACTACATCCGATCCGAGCGTTTAGACGGCTCTTCGCAGTGGCAAAACGTCTGTCTAAAAACCCGGATCCATCTTTTTTCGGATCTGTCTCAATGTGAATAGTGTCATATAAATTGTCCTGGCACTGGTATATACGTGTCTTTAGACGGATCGGGAAAACAACGATCCGTCTGAGTGGAAACGGGCACTAACCCTTTGATAAGTTTACGTTAGTGCTTTTAACTAAAACGACACCAAAGCAGACACAAGTTCTACTCAGCCAGCAAAAAATAAATATCTAGCTTCCAAGTCGCCTGGTGTATTAAAAGTTGTAACTTGGCACGCTTACCCCTTTCCAGTCATCAGTTAACAGAGTTTGGTAAAAAGTTTGTTTTAAACGTTTTGGTTTTGAAAACTTTTAAATTTTGAGGTTTGTTATGTTTAAATCTGCATTTGTTTTTGTTGGGAGGCTGGTCTTACCAGCTTTTATTCAACTCGTATGCTTGTAGTTTGATAGATTATTTTGGTGAAATCTTGTACCATTGAATTGAACCATTGCACATTGCCGCTTATTCTACAGTGTTGAAGTTTTACAGCTTGCTTCAGTTTCATTATCATATCTGCCAAAAGACGTCCACTGCTGGACGTAGGCCACCCCCAAGTATCTCCACAACAATCGGTCCTATGCGTCTCGCATCCATCGGCTACCTGCAACCCTCACCAGGTCATCGGTCCACCTTGGTGGCAGTAGCCACTCCAGAAATCTTTAGCCCAATCGACCATCTGTTCTGTGAGCAATGTCCACCGCCACTTCAATTTGGCAATGCTTTGGGCTATGTTGGTAACCTTGGTTCTCTTTGGAATATCATCGTTCCTGATTCGATCATGCAAGAAATTGCTCTCTCCATTTCATTTTGGGTGACTTTAAGCCTTCTGATGAGGCCCATTGTGAGCTTCAGTTTCAGTGGCAGTTAATTTTTATAATAACGATAACCTGATTCTCCATTTTACGTTGGCTCCAGAAGAAAAAACTCCTCAACGGATAAAAATACAGACACACACTTGTAAGTTACTCAAAATAAATTACTATGACCTGATGATGAACGATGGACATACCTAGAATAGGCTCCAAGCCAAGGAACTCCTCAACAATCAACAGTAGGTACAGATGTGGAATTTTTCTTTTTAAAAATCTGAGTTTTGCTCCTATAAAAAACTAGCAAACTTACCTCCTTTTACATTACCTTAAGATTTTAATTTTAAACACGGTTTTACCCTAGAAAAAAAAAACTGACGAAATATTTTTATATCATAACTAGCTGTTGCCCGCGACTTTGTACGCGCATATCCCGTTTTTTCAGTTCCCGTAGGAACTTTGGGAAATCCTCTCGGAGTGCACACTCCTTAACGAACCTACATAATTATAATATGATTGCCAATAAAATATCCCTTTGCTAAAGCCCCAGGAACTTTCCACCCAATGCCTCATACCTCTAAACTTCCAGTTATCAAATACCACAAACCATTAAAAGGCTTCAGTAATTAGGTCCCTCACACGTGGTTATCTATCAGGTTTCATAGCACCTATGCATCTGAGAACTTTCAAACTCATTAGCCTAGATCCTGGGATGTAAAGATTGTTAGTCCACTAATTAAGTAACTTTAAACTTTATGGTGCAACTAATAGGTACTGTTTTTAAAGGACGGTGTTAAAAATATGCTCTTCGTTTGGCTTAATTATGTCGTTAGTGGGTCTCAAGATGGTGAAGAAAAACTGAGTGAAGGAACTGGTGAGTACTAAAACCAAATTCGAAATCTTTTGTTACCCACCAACCTGGACTGGACCTGCGTATTTATTCATGGACCACTCCCGTCTGTAATGAGTAAGTCTGAGTCCCAGCAATGGAAACGTTACAGGCCATCAATGCTTACTGTCATATGGACAAGATTAACTAAATAAAGATGTCCTTGTAAGTGGAAACACGCAGTTGAAGTAGTCACGAGTTCAACTGCCTCCGTGGTCGAGTGGTTTAGGCGTTTGCCTTGTGACCCGGTAGTCGTGGGTTCGATTCCCACGGGAAGCATACTTTGTATAGTTGTCTCCAGTTTGGCTAGGACATTGCAGGCTTGAATCATCTGATTGTCTGATAAAAAGATGATTCCGTGCTTTGGAAGGTACGTATAAGCCGGTGGTCCCGGCCACCAAATGGCGGTCGACAAATAAACCATGTCAGAGGCCCTTGAGGTGGTTTAGAAACTCTGACACTAGGGTGTGTGGAGTCGTTAGACCTTACTGCCCACACGATAAGAAGTCACAAGTTTTAAACGTTTTGGGAATACTTTCATTGTCCGTACAGCTAAGAAGTGGAATTTCCCGCCTGAGTTTGTGTTTCCTGATAGCTACAACCTGGAGCTAAGTTTAAGCCAAGAATGAACAGGGTACTTCTAGGCAAGCGTGTTTGCATCATCGATTACATCATCGCTTTTCGTCAGTGGAGATTGTTGTCAAACGCGTGCCTATAACAATAAAAAACTGACCAAGTGCGGGTCGGACTCGCGTGCAAAGGGTTCCGAACAAATTTCATATTTTTAACATGTTTTTTTAACACTATAGACTTCTTATAGGTTTCCTGTTATCTGTGGGTAAAATAAAATCTCCATTTTTTTTCAAAATTTTAGGCTCGGTAGTTTCAGAGATAAGGGGGGAAAATGGTAATTTTTCGTCTAATTTCTTGAATTACTTCAAAACCATTTATTTTAAAATTATGAAAAAAATACAATTTAAATTCTCAGTAAGCCCTAGCCCTTTCATTTAATATTTCACACGATATTTAAAAAAAAAACTATCTTTGGTAATTTTCTAGTTTGACCCCCAAAAAGTGACACCCATACTAAACATTTTATAATTTACGTAACGCTTCCGTGTTTGGGTCACAAAAGTCCATATGTGTATCAAATTTCAAAAGAATTGGTCTAGTGGATCTGGAGAAAACTGGCTGTGACAGACGGACAGATAGACAGACACCCGAATGATCCCGTTTTTGTTCGGAACCCTAAAAACCTAAACATTTTGGCCTCACCTAAACTAATTTAACTCTCGTCGAGACTAGATACGTTCACAGCAATTAAATTCTACGTCTAATAATAAAATAACTGATGAGTACAACTTTTTAAGCTCATTATTGAAGCCCAACACTAACAGTGTTAGTCGACTAATTAGTAAACTCAAGGTTTTAAAGTTAGAATAAGTTAGTCTGAAAAGTTTTAGCGTAATATCTAAGCATAGGTAAACTAAAATAATTTGCGTAATGACTTTACAGATTAAAGCGAGTAAGTTACGCGTGAAATAATTGAATAACTTAGATCATCATCATACCAGCTGAAAGACGTCCACTGCTGGACATAGGCCTCTCCCAAGTGTCGCCTCAACAACCGATCCTGTGCGTCTCGCATCCATCGGCTACCCGCGACCCTCACCAGGTCATCGGTCACCCTTGTGGGATACCTTCCAACGCTGCGTCTTACGGTACGCAGTCGCTACTCTAGAAATTTTCTGGATCCATCTATTCTGCATCTGTGCTGCTCTAAGTTAGTACAGCAACACTTCATAGTAGACCAAAATTGTTGTTGTTGTGTATTGTTAGTTTTGGTGTATCATAAAGTGTTTTCTATCCGTTCACCTATCTATTTACTCGACTGTCCCAAAATGAGGTTAACGTTTGCATATTGTGTGTATGTTTATAAGGTGGCATTCTTCTTCTTATCGTGTAGGCAGTAAGGTCTAACGACCCCCACACGTGCCTAGTGTCAGAGTTTCTAAACCACCTCAAGGTCCTCTGACATGGTTTATTTGACGACCGCCATTTGGCGTCCGGAACCACCGGCTTATACGTGCCTTCCGAAGCACGGAATCATCTTTCTATCAGACAATCAGGTGATTCAAGCCTGCAATGTCCTAGCCAAACTGGAAACAACTTTACAAAGTATGCTTCCCGTGGGTATCGAACCCACGACCACCGGGTTACAAGGCTAACGCCTAAACCCCTCGACCACGGAGGCAGTTAAAGGTACCAAGGAGGCATAAAATCTGTGATTGAATTAAAATATATGCTCTAGTAATAAAGTTGATCTGGTTTTTGGCAATAGGATAGTTAATTTTGGCACCAATACTGGAAATAATTTGGTATAAGTTTTCATTATTCGATTGCGATAAACCTTTCACTTCCACATTGTTCATTCGCGACCATTGATCCTTGCTGTCCGAGTCTTCTTCAAGTTTATCCAGATGCACCTGAAGCTGATCCATCTGACCCTGAACTTTTTCTAGCTGAACAACACGCTGCTCCATGTCACCTATCCTTCCATTAATCTCCTTAACAACTTCATTGAATTGCTGGTTTATAGAGGATTTCATCTCGGCGAACTCACTCTTAAGTGCCAGGATTGCATCCTTCAGACCTTCCAATGGAGCCAACTTTGCAGCCAGTGCTCGGAACTCCAGTAACAACTCAGATTCCGGTACCAACCTCGGCAAGAACGATGAACTAGTTGGCTGAAGAGCACCCATTTGTTTGCATTTCATGCATCGCCATGAAAGCTTCCTGTCTCCCAGCTTACGGTGGCCAGCTTTAGTGATGCCTGCACATTGGAAATGCAAATCGTTTCCGCATACTGAACAACGCACTCCATCAGTTAGCGAATCATCACAGACACCACACTTCTTTGATCCATCCATTATTTAAGTTTAAGTATTTTTTTTTTAATTATTATAATTTTGAAAGCCGTAACTTTGAGGAACACTGGTTTTGTATTACAAATCGACAGCAGGTCAAGTTAAACGCGACCGTAGACAATAGGGCCTATGACGAGACTGACTGACTTTTAGCCAATATTTGTATTAGTACGTAGATACTCCCATTTTTTTGGGTTCCGTAACGGAAGTGTAACCAACGGAACCCTATTGCTAAATATGCGCTGACCGTCGGTCCGTCTGTCTGTCAGCGGGCTGTACCTCAAGAACCGTAATAGGTACACAGTTTAAATTTTCACAGAGTATTTGTTTATTTCTACACGTACACGGGTTATGGTACGGAACTGCACTTGACCATTTTTTTTAAATATATATTACCTTAATTATGTATATGCGCGGTAATCGCGGTAGGCCAAGGCGAAGGTGGAGGGACGAACTCGACACTCGACTGTGACATTACGGGCTAGATTAGATTATGTATTTGCACAAGAAAACCCTATAAATCAATTACCTACTGAACACGAGAGGAATTGAGTATCAACACTTAGGACGAAATGCTGGCGGCGAGACTTTGTATGTAAAAAGTCATAATTCGAGGTTTGTCTCTCGACTGTTTTCTCCTCCCAGTACTGGACGGATATAAGAGATAACTCACAAACTGAATAAGAAGATTGTATACTGTGTCTGTGTTTTCATTTTTTGATTATTAGTTGCCAAATTTGTATACTAGGGCTTTGTTGACAGCGATTTATCGGACAATTTGGAGCATTTTGTGAGAGTTCTAGTGCTTATACGGCTAATAAATCATCAAAAAGGAAACATAGGGACACAGCATATATCCTTTTTATTCAGTTTGTGAAATATCTCTTATATCGGTCCAATATTGGAGGAGAAAACAGTCGAGAGCTAAACCTCGAATTACGACATTTTACATACAAAGTCTCGCCGCCAGCATTTCCTGTTAATTTCTCTCGTAACAAAGTTCAATGTGGGTAACTTACCATGAGCACTTCCCTCGAACCTTCCTTTTTTCTTTAACAAGAAATTCTGCTCTTAAAAAACTAATAAATGTCTCTGTAATGTATTATCATCTCTTATTTCTAGACAAATCTCAAGAATGTTAGAATTTTATTGAACTGTAAGGGTGTGATTACACACGCTCAAAATCGATTGTCATTTATTATTAATACACGTCGATTAGAGATCATTCAACGTCAATTTTTATTTATACCAGAGTGTAACCTCTGACAATCTGACACCAGTCTTGCCATGGTGTTTCATGTTACCCAATTACCGGGTTATGGAGGTTAGGAAGGCAGTCGCTCCATTTTAAATACTGGTACTCAGTTGCAACCGATTAGACTGATAGCCGACTTCAGTATAGTAGACAAAAAGCTAGGTTATACTAGAGTGTCATACTCTAGTCTCGTATAGCTGCAAGGCATGCCAATATGCTTGTCGGTCGCGTATCGACGGAGAAATCATCAAACATCGATCATAAATTAATCTTTCGAGCTTTGACCTTTTTTTTTTGTGATGCGTTTGCTCTTGACTCTAGTCTAGGTCAGAGATGACAGAGAAAAAGTCTACAATGGAGCGAAGGAGCTTGTTCACTCTAACTTTGAAGAGATTAGGGTTGCAAGCGTTTGGAAACACAGAGGCAGGCAGAGAGTTCCACTCCTTTGCTGTGCGCATTATAAAAGACGAAACGCTTAGTGCGAATTGGTGGAATAGCAACAAGGTAGGGATGGTAAGATGCAGTGCGTCTGAATGTCCGATGATAGAAGGGGGCTGGTGGGATGAGGTCGTGGAGTTCTTGGGCACACTCACCGAAGTACAATCTGTAGAAGACCGACAAGCAGGCAACCTTACGGCGATGAGCCAAGCTATGTAGCTTGGCATCCACCAGTTTTACGTCACCGACGAGCCTCTTAGCTCTGCGTTCCACCGAGTCAAGCGCGGCAAGCTGATACTAAGCTGAGCCATCCCAAAGGTGGCTACAATACTCCATGCAGAATCGGACTTGTGCTTTGTATAGGGTTAAAAGCTGTCCAGGCCTGAAGTATCGCTTCACCCTATTTAGGATGCCCAGCTTTTTGACTGCGGTTTGGGCTTACAATGCAATGACTATTGGAGATTTAAAACCATTCTATGTCAATTGAACATTCAATATTCTTCTGAATGATTTTTAGTTCGATACCGGCTTTAGATCAATCGATCGAAGCTAAAATGTATCATCTGAAATACTAATTTTTCAAAAAGACCATTTACGTTCGACTTTATTTTTTTATTATTGTTAGGCTCGCGTTTGAACACAATCTCACCTAATAGAAAATGTTGATGCTGTCAAAGAGGAAGCACGCTTGCCTAGAATTAATATCTTCACTCAAAGACGTGTCAAAAAAATCAAATTTGTCAATCATCTACACCTATCACACCGACACAGATCGACGTAGATTGAAGCATCGATCTTGTGTAGGTATGTGTGCTCTCACCCTAACTGCCCCAGTTTAAGTTTCCTGATAACGCAAGCCACGGTGTTTCTTGCTTAATTAGTCAACTTCCAACTTTATCGTAAGAGGAGTAACGTGGAAAGTACCAGGAAGATATAAGTTTTTGGAGTACTTGAAATGTTTTGATACATGTGACTTTTTAAATAGATGGCTGTGAGACACGTTGTCGTGTGATTATTTTGTTTTGTAGATTTTGTTATCCTTCCAAAATCAATTCCATAGTCTATAATGACTATTATATTTCCTTCGTTTAGGTTGAAACTATTGTACCGTGGGATTCGAGTACTTATGAACTATGTAGGTAATATAAAGAACGGCTAGTTGTCATATCGCATGACCTAAGGGCTGTCTTTTACCTTGGACCAATGATAAGCATTGCTATACAACGTGGTAAAGCCACCAGTCTTTTCAAACCAAGTAGTTTAATGTCTGCGGCAGGCTTTTGAGGACAGCACAGATTGTGTGGACCTATCCAGATTGATAGAAGGACAGAGCCAGAAGGTCCACATAGAGCTAGTATTTGTCAGTTATTGTATAACCGAACTCAGAACTTTCACAATCTCAGAGCTTTGAGGTGTCAACAGCGAATAGCTCTCAGTTTCAACAGTTCTCCCGCGCTAAAAGCTTTGGATAAATTTCACAGAAGACTAATACCCTAAAAGACCAACAGATGCATCTAAAAGTTCCACAAACTCATTAGCCTAGTTCAGCTCACCTTCCGCCGTCAGTTAGTAAACTAACTAATTAGGCAAGTGCAGGGTCGGACTAGCCATACATTCGAGGGGCGTTTACCAGCCCGGCCCTAAATTGACGGTCCTGGCTTGCGGGCCTTGCGCAGTTAGTGCAGGGGGCATATAAAGTGCAAACATTTTCGAGCTCGCGTCGCTCGCTTTTGCATCTGACGCTCTATATTCTTTGGCTTTCCTGTATAAGTCGAAAAACTTTCTACTATTTAAGTATGAATGGTGAAATGAAAATAAAACCTAATCGAAATCGGTTGCAAACATTTGCGAGCTCGCTGCGGTCATTCTTGTATTCTACACGAAGTTCTTGAGCTTCTTAGCTTAGGTTCTTAACTTACGGATGAATATTAAACAAATTCAAACTTATCCAAGATGGGGTGCAAACATTTCTATTCCCCCTAAAAAGTGGAAACCAAAAATAAAATTAATCATTTTTTTTTTGCTTTATTTTCTGACACTATCCTATCTACTACTATACCGTCCAGGGCCCCGGGCTTGTGGAGAGCCACCCGGGCACTTTCAGCCCAGTCCGGCTCTGGGCAAGCGAGAGATTTGTTACGCGACTCAAAAGCTGAAAATTTGTCTTGTCATTATAAATTTGTCTCATGTGTGAATTTTTAAAGACTTTTTGGGCGGAATTTTTTTTTAGGGATGGGAAATCGTCATTGACTCTTTCGGAATGTCAGACTCTTACTGGCTAAAACCCATCCGTGTTCCTCCGAGTGCCCTTTGCGTTCCAGTTTCTTTCTAACAAATTCCGCAACCCCTGCCAGGCAATGGCCCTAGTGGACCCCGTCTCTTACGCTGACATCTCTCTGAAGCGCGCGTGGAACACAACTCGCCGTCGACCCGGGCCTGGTTCTGATCGGACGGTGAACCACCCATCGCATGCTGTCCGCAGGTCTATGGTGGCCGGGAATCGCTCTGGGACTCCCGACGCGACGGCCGGGGCGTCTTCTTCTGATGCGACGGCCGGGGCGTCTTCTTCTGTTGCGGCAGCTGGGGCGTGAGGTTTGCTTGGCAGAAGTTTGGCAACTTAATTTATGTAGGGATAGTTAGGATTTTTAAGGGCTTATAGCTATTCTTCTGGTAGTATGATTGCCGAAGTTTGTGTTAATGGTTTATCATCTTTACGAAACAAGGCCCTGTGCCCCGTCAGCCCGACTGCTATTCGTGGCTGTTTAACAGTCGTTACGAGTATTCAGACGGCCAACATTTTCGAAACCGAATGCAACTGAGTACCAATATTTCACGTGGAGTAATTACTGGCATCCACAACCCAGTAACAGTGTAAGTGCCCGTTCCCACTATGACGGACTGTCTGTTTCCTGTTCCATCTAAAGAGATGGATATGCCAGTGGTGGTACAATTTATGAGTGTCCATCTAAATGTGAACGCGCATGTCCATCCGCCGTCTTCTGGGGGCCAAGTACGAATATTTTAACAGATAGTAACGTTAACGTAAGTGAATTTTGAATGTGAAAAACTACAACGTCATAGTATTTTGGTTTAATTTTATGGGACATACACAATTTATCTCATTCAAATATATGAATGTAGTATATATTTCAATAAACATTATGTGTGAAACGAGTATTGTAGCTATGGTAAAATTTTACGTTACGTTACTATACGTCAAAAATATTCGTGCTAAGCCCTCTGTTTAAACAGACGGTCCGTTATAGTGGGAACGAGCACTAATACGGTATCTTTTTTGTAAGACTAGTGCCAGTTTTTCTGGCTTTTGACGAATCTCAAACATCTGCAACTGTCAGCCAGGACCAAAGGGCTTTAAGAAGCATGGCAGTCTCTTGGTATGTAACGGATGGTCATCCATCTACGGACTGACCTTGGCAAGCGCTGCTGAACCTCAAAGATCGAAGCGTGCACTGTTATTATTTTACTTTATTAACTAAATTATTTCATGAATATTTCAAAGCACTCGGCATATATTAAAAATTCTTTGTTACACACAACGAGGTTAATATGTTAATCAAAATAATCTTTGTAATAACATATTCGTAGCCGCGTAGCAGTTCGTAGCAGTCGCCTACGCCGCCGCTACGAGGGGTCTACGACATGAGTTTGTGAATCTTGTTATAAGGTAAAATGGAATTTTCAGAATAATATTTGGTGCGTGCTACAATATTAATAGGTTTTTCTTGATTGATCTTTATTTCATAACTCTTATTAGAATAGTTATAATAAATAATTTTACGTGACCAGGTTTATATTTCAGTCAAGATTTTTATACAGGTTTTAACAGAAATAATGTAAACTTAGTCATTGTAAACATCATTACAAACATTTTTTTTACTATTGGACCAACCCTGAATTCGCAATAAATAATTATAATAAATCTGCTGCAGTACACTTTGCACCATTATGCATACATAATATTATGTATGAAGCAGATGAGATTTTTTTTCACAATTTCACGGTTGGTCCTATCTTGATCCGCTTATCCGATGTTATGAGTATTTCTATTTTGAATAATTTACTGAAAAATCGAGTCGTTTGGGTTATTTTATTAAAATGTGGACGGTGTGAAATAACTGTTAAATTTATTGCTAGTATCTTTATAATCTACTAGCTGTTGCCCGCGATTTCGTTTGCATGTATGTCGAAAAGTAACATTACGTCGCTAATATAATCCAAATGATTATGATAATATTTTAAGGTTTTTAAAATATAATAATGTAAACACAATTAATATCACAGGTTGGTCTTTTTAACCCAAAGGTTAACTGGTAGAGAATGCCTTGTTGCATTAAGTCCACCCATGTACCACTATTTAAAAAAAGTTTAAAATAATAAATTGTGTGTGTTCAAACTACTGGTTCCATGTAGAAAAGGGCAAGTCTATTGCCCTCAACCAGAAACAAATCCTGACTCCGAGCTGCTACTGTAAAAATCCTATTATAAAATCCAGCTCTCATCATCATCATCATAACGCCGAATAACGTCCACTGCTGGACACAGGCCTCCCCAAAAGGAGGGGCGTTTGCCATAATCGCCACGCTTGGTAGGCGGGTTGGCGATCGCAGTGTATGGTGTTGCGTTTTACAGAGAACGCTGCTGCCCATTCTCTGGTGAGTCCCTTAGTTGCCTCTTACGACACCTACGGGAAGTGATGGGATGGTATTATTCTTTTACGGCACCAAACGGCACCGGCCGGCTCCATACGGCAGAAACCCAGCTTTAGTGATCTCTTAATAACAAGATAAATAAATTAAAAAATATGCAGCAAACTAACTTGTTTTAAAGTAAATACTGATTACAAAACTTTCGCTGCAGACCGTATCCACTATTTATTATGTAAACAACTTTATAGTTAGTAAATAAATTATAGTTGTAACTAAGGATGCATAAAACTTAGTAAAATGCAGAATTGAATGAAAAAATCTCAGTTTTTAAAGACTATTTCTTTAAAAAACTGAGATTTTTTCATATAATCCCCATGAACCTATTTCTGAATATCTTTGCTTCGTAAAATATTCTTTACTCTTATTCTTTATTGTATACAAATACAATAGGATAGCTTAAACCACTCAGGATCCATAAGTCCCGTTCGGGACAAAATCGAGCAATGGCGCGAGCGTCGGCTTGTCCCGAAAGGTACCTACGGATTCTGACGCTTGGGGCGATTTTATACCGAAAGGATATGAACAATGGCAAGCTTAACTCAGCATTGACTTCTCTTACAGCAACCTACTAAAGGTCGGAAGTTAACGCGATCGAGTACGTTAAATAACTTGCACTAAGCAAGTTATTTAACGTACTCGATCGCGTTAACGCAAACGTTCACTTATCTCAAATTGAATGAAAAAAAAACAGTTTTCCGTTTTTGTCACCAGACAGCGCTTATTCAGTTTCGATACAAAATGTCTTTTACGCTAACGCAATCGAGCACGTTAAACTCGCATGGCCACAGAGTGATAGAGAAATTTGCAAATGAGTATATTTGGTATATTTAAGTGCACAAAAAAAAAAAACTGAAGATTACTTCATATAGAAGCCCAAATTGTAACTAACAAAATTGAGAATTCTATTTGGCCCGAAAAGAAGAGACAAACACAGTAACATGTAACTATCTGTTATGTTAGATAGAAGCTTCTATAATCCTTATTTAAATCATCTAAATAAATTCCATAATTTTGTTTTAAAAAAAGCTGTTTGATAAATATCAAGTTATGCGCGATTTCAGGGTTGGTCCCATAGAATGTTGTTCATAATGATGAGGAACATAACCCCTTTCTACGTTTTGCGTACCATTTGTAACACCCGTGTATAAATTCTTAAAAACCAGTCCTAAATAGATTAACCCAACCTAGGAATCGGTGCGCTCGTCCGGTAGGTATAGATACAACTCTAAAGCCTGATTACCTTAACTACAGTAACAGCTGTTTAATATCAACACTCAAATAAAAATGAGTAACATCTTCTGTCCAGAGTTTAAAACACGTTCAAGTTGTATTTTTAGCCGGCAGCGTTCGCGGTAAGCCTTCGTAGAACCTAAGTATACAATCAACAAATACAGTTTCAGAAGACCAATTCCATACAACGAGCAAAAACAGGCGCACGCACACATAGACGCGTACATCATACAATCTCAAACACATGCCGGTCACGAGTGCGCTTGCACTCTATGTACGTGAAGTGTGTCTATGTTTGCATCCGTGTTCGAACACAAGCCCACATACACATAAATGCGTACCAGCGGTGCGGTGTCAAACAAATGCCGGTCGCGAGTGCGCCTGCACTCTATGTACGTAAAGTGAGTCTATGTGTGCGTCCGTGTTTAAACACAAGCCCACATACAGATGCGTACTAGCGGTGCGGTGTCAAACAAATGCCGGTCGCGAGTGCGCTTGAACTCTATGCACGTGAAATGTGTCTAAGTGTGCGTGCGTTCTCACTCGTTGTATAGAACCGACCTTCTGTATTTTGTCTGTTTTGTGGTACAAACAAAGTATACAAGTAGGTATTAATTGCATAAGTTGAGAACTCACTGTTTATTGCGTCTGTATTTTATATAAGCTTTAGTTATAAACAGGCTTTAGTTTAGTGTTTCAGTTTTCTTGAGTAACTAAGAAAGATTTTTAATGCTTTATTTTTGTCACCACTGTGGTTTGTTCTCGTTAAAGGATAACGAGCGTATTTAAAAAGGAAATGAGTGTTTCATGTAATAATAATAAGTTTTGCACTTTAATCACCATTTTTGGATAAGTTTGATTTATGCCAACTTTATTGCCAGAATAGCTCTGCAGTTATGCCATTAAAGCAAAAAAGGTGCATCTAGCCGAAATACCGAAGGAAAAAAAGTCCTTTGTAAAGAATTTTTACTAGTGTAACAAAAACCGAAGAACAAGTATAATTTAACTATATTATTCTAAAATATAGTAAAATTATACTTTTTCTTCTGGTTACACTAGTAACACGTTTTTCACATGTTACATTAGTAAAAATTCTTTTTTTAAATTAATTACATAAAAGAGCGGAGCAGTTCAAATAAACTTTTTTGGCCAATATTGTGTATGCAGACCTATGTTTTCTTTGTGATAAGCAACTTCTTTAACTTCCGCACCCCAAAAAAGAAGAAGTTTGTAAAATCAGCATGCAAAATAAATTCAAACGAAATATTTCTTTTCACCCACAAATTACCGAGTAAGGCGAATTTTCTTGCTTCCTATAACATTTTTTATACATTCAAAGAAGATTTTCAAAGGTTTTCGACTTGTAATCATAATGACGCAGAACTTCTGATTACTGAGGCGTGATCCGATGACAAATGAAGTAAGGATTTCAATGTTGAGAACAAACTGATGAAATTTGGGTGAAATACATCTCTGGCTATTCATTTTGGGAGTAGGTACATACGTGCTCGATATTATGTCACCCTGCATAGCCTTTTCAGAACTATGATCATCATCATCACATCTACCAAAAGGCGTCCACTGCTGGACATAGGCCTCCCCCAAGTGTCATCTTAACATCCGGTCCTGTGCGTCTCACATCCATCGTCTATCCGAGATTCTCGCCATGCCACAATTATGTAAAGGTCGATACTCGAAATCTTCAAGGTTCATTATCCTAAAGTAGGATTACCTACGCCGCGCCGATCACTGGGCATTGTCAAGCTGTAGGTACAAGTTTTTATTTGTGAAAGCAATTTAGAATACCAAAACATTTTAGCCGATTTAACGCTTAGTTCTCAAATCTAAAGAATATCGAATTGTAATTCTAAAATCAAGTCAAATCCGAAACAAGAGAAGGGTGTAGTCTGCCCCTATAAATTAAATAACATTTTCTATTATTTAAATTTACGGGACACCCTCACAAAGGTTTAAGAATAAAGCAAGTTTATATATACAAATAAATAAAAAAGTAACTGTTTGTAACATCAAAATAATTTGTTTAACATTATTTTTTTCAATTTAAAAAAGACAGGCAGATGACCGCTTGTTTTTTTGGCTAATCTCCGAAACGGCTGCATTAATTTTGACGGAACTTTCACTAGCAGAAAATTGATGTTATAAGAAGTAATAAACACTTATATTATCTTAGAAACATTCGTTGGGTTCCGTGACTTGCAAAAATATGAAAACCATGAAAATACGTCTCACGCGGGCAAAGTGCTAGTCTAACATATAGTTTTAAGAACGTCGACAGCGACATTCAGATGTATAGTAAAGTCTTTCTTCAGTTTTTAGTGTCTTTTTTCAGTTTTTCTTTTAGTGAGTCTTTAAATTTTACTATCTGCTTTTTATACAGTTTTACGCTGATGGCCTTAAAACTAAATTAGAATCTGTCTTAGAATTTTACACAGGTGAAAATGTAAGACACATCTAATTTTATTTTTAACCGACTTCAAAAAAGGAGGAGGTTATCAATTCGACTGTATTTTTTTTAATGTTTGTTACCTCATATTAACCGACTGGATGAACCGATTTTCATGATTCTTTTTTTATATGAAAGCTGGTGCTTCCCGTGTGGTCCCATTGCCACCACGTCAGGATCTGATTATGGAAACCCTGAGAAATCGAGGGCAACTCTCGAAAATTGTAGGCACGTATTTGGTAAAAACTTGATATTCGTGTGTATATCGGGGTGATACTACAAAAGAATGAAAGTTTGGATCAGACCTGATGATGGAGACGACAGAGAGTCAAGGGAACTCCACATCGGTATGTAGGAACTACGAAGTGTTTGGGCTTATTTAATTCGTATTGACGAGACCTTTACACCGAAAACACTTAGTTTTATTTTCATAACATAACATCACGCCAGTAAGCTGTGAATGGGTACGCAGGTACCACTAAAAAGTGAAAAATAAAAAACTCTTTTACAAAAAATGTAACCGACTTCCAAAACAAAACACTATAAAGTATAAAATAATTTTAATTTCGGAAGTCGGTGTAAAAAAAAAAGAAATAACCAAAAACACCGAATTCCGAAATTAAAATTATTTTATACTTTGTAGAGTTTTGTTTTGGAAGTCGGTTACATTTTTTGTAAAAACGATTTTTTGACGACTACGTCTACGTGGGACAAACGGTTCAGTTAGGTACGGCTGATTTCGAGAATGGGAGCAACCGTCGAATCCGACTCGCTTGGACGGGTTTTTGAAGTTTCATGGTAGCTTCTCGTCTTACATACCACAGGGTCTCAAGACGAAAGTCTTTTGACCGTGTTGCCAGTGATGACTTATGGATCCGAAACGTGGTGGTGGCATTGCCTGGAATTTCCTTGCGTGATCGATCAGGAATGATGATATCCGCAAGAGAACAAAGGTAACCGACATAGCCCGAAGGATAGCCAAACTGAAATGCCAGAAGGCAGGGTGGGTACATTGCTCGCAGAACAGATGGTTGATAGGGCTGAAAAGTTCTAGAGTGGCGGCCGCGTACCGGAAGACACAGCATTGTAAGGCCAACAAGGTGAACCGATGACCTGGTGAGGGTCGCAGGTAGCCGATGGATGCGAGACGCACAGGATCGGTCGTTGTGGCGACACAAAGGCATAGGCCTCCACCAGACCAATGTCCAGCAGTGGACGTCTTTCGGCTGATAATAATGATGATGATTATTTTTTTTTTAAACTAAGCCTCAATACAGTGGTAAATTGAGGCGAACAAAACAGCAGATGATCCCTATATTTAATCGAATTATGCGAGCAAAAATGTACTGAAACTCGACCCCTGACCCTAACTTAGGGTCGAAGTTCGTATGCGACCCAAGTCCTATCCCTATTCTTGGATACACATCACACGTGAAAGAAACTCAACGGCCCAAATAAAGCCGATCGATACTCCCTCGTCTCGAAGAAAACTCTTAAGTGATACGAAACTTCTTTATAAACACCTGAGCCTTTGACCTTTTTAGGGTTCAGTTGTAAAATAGGGGAACCTTTTTTGTCATGTCCAATTGTGTTGTCGTTCGATTCGTGTTACACTGTAAAAAGTATTCGTACAATTTAGTAGGACTTTTTACTTTACTGAGGTGTATTTATTAGGAAATAATCACAATGTAAGTCTTGTAGTTTTCTGTGTTCGTAATTGTTACTTAAGTTGTTTACCCACCTACCACTATCAACGCAAAATTTTGTCAGGATGGATGTATGAATGTTTGTCGTTCTTTCACGCAAAAATTACTAAATGGATTTTGATGAAAAATATGAAGAAATACATCAGAATAACTTACAGGCACATTTAATAAAGCAAGGAAGTACAAATTTAACACTGGCGAAGCCGCGTGCGGCCACTAGTTTTATAATTTACTAGATTTTCCTGGTGTATACGCACCGGAGATAAACATCACAAGCTATGGGTTGACCATGGTGAGTGTAGGCAGGACAAAGAGGCACTTCCCTCTATAGATGGCCGATTTACAAAACAAGCCTTAAGACTGATTAAACAACAGTTGCGTACAGTCACAGCCGTAATTAATTACAGCCGTAATGGAGGAGAATGAGACAGCAGCACAACTGCTTCTAAGCTGCCCGGTAGTCGCGGATTACAGGACGAAGTACTTCGGAAACCCAGGTACCATCAAGTAACACCAAGGCGTTGTTGGCCTTCCTTGGGGAGCTGGGGTAGATAGAATGACACATTTGTCCCACCTTCACGCAAAATACGCGCTTAGTCGTGGAGTTGTGGAAACTAGCCCGATTTACATTCATACATACATACATAATAAAGGAAGGAAGTACCAATTTAACACTGGCGAAACCGCGCGCGACCACTAGTTTTATAATTTACTAGATTTTCCTGATAGATTCGTATCCCTAAAGAACCGGGCATTTTTTCAGAGTACTCCGTGGCATTCGGTGTTAGTGTAGCTATCTGTCAGAGTAAGAGTTTTAATAATCGGGTCAAGGGAACGGACTACGAAGTGCCAATGCTATCATGAGAGAGGGATAGAGCTGTTTGTCTTATATTATGGTAGGCGACAAATAAATGTGCAATAACGGTAATGTACCCACATACATTTATTGACTATCTTAACATCGAAAACAGAAATAAAGATAAAGCTGTTCTGAATCGATTTCTATCGTGATCCTTTACGTTCTCTAGTAATGAAAAACGGTTCATATTTTATTATGTATGAAGGGATATTACGGAAAAGTCAATGTACTTTATTGCAAGTTTATCTGGCGTCTTTTTTTTAAGGATGGGAAATCATCAAATGACTCCTCACACTCTGGGTGAAGCAGAAGGGAGTGTTAGACTCTTACTCACTAAAACCCATCCGTGTTCCTCCTAATGCCTTTTGCGTTCCGAGGCCGCGGTGACTCTTTCGAATAAATCCCGCAACCCCGGCAGGCACTGGCTCTAGCGGGCCCCGTCTTTTATGCTGACAGCTCTTTGAGGCGCGCGTGGAACACGCGACTCCCGACGCCCGGGGCGACTTCTTCTGTTGCGGCGGCTGGGGCGTGCGGTTTCTCTCTCTCTCACGCGTTCGGCCTCCTCCTTTGCTAGCATTACTGCTTCGCAGAAGGACTCTATCACAAAAGAATCCTGATAGTTTTAAAACGTCATAATAGGGTTGGGCCCTACTATGACGTTTCCTTACTACGTACTTCTAAAAATTACTTCTTACAAACAAACAAACAGTTTTACCTCTCTCATATTAGTTTAGTTTTGTTCTTAGATCGATCTTACTTTGTTGGGCAACTAAATATCCCGAAGCAATTATTCAAAACATCTAAAAAGTTTTTCGTGAACATTTCTCGAATTCTCATTATAGCAACAATAATATTTACTACAGAACCCAATCGAGTCTTTGACCTTTCAACAAAGAACCTGAATCATAAGAAGCGATCAAACAAAAATAAATAGCAGAAACTTGTAAATGTCAGGAAAATCTTGGAAATGTCGAACAGCTAGTGGAATAAGTTTCAAGTAAAATTTAGGGACACAGATTCAGTCCCTTCTGTCAGTCTGTTGAGTAAGATTTTGTATGAAAAATTCCATGGAATTCCGTGAGTGGTTTAGAAAACCATTACTAAGGACTAGCTTTTGGCAGCGGCTTTGTGCGCGTCAAAGTCAAAAATTTTGCCAAGGAAACATACTCTTGGGATGGCCTGATCATGTCCTGATTCAGAATATCCGTGTGCCAAGTTAAGATTCTCTGAATCTACCCGTGTGCCAAGTTAGTAGCTTGCGTAGTAGATTCTCTGATTTTTCATTTCAAATTACCACTGTACCTTAGTGTCAATTCTACAAATTTTCAAGCAACTTTCGCATTCGCATATCATCAGTCACAATATGACAAAAAACTTTTTACAAAAAAAATATATAACCGACTACCAAACAAAACACTACAAAGTATAAAATAACCTTAATTTCGGAAGTCGGTGTTTTTGGTTTTGTTTCTTTGTTTTTAACAGTGTTTTGTTTGGAATTCGGTAACATTTTTTTGTAAAAAGTTTTTTTTATTTTTCACTTTTAAGTGGTGATACTTGGACGACGCTCATAAAATAAAACTACTGAACCTATCTGAATCAAATGTTTACGGGACTAAATGGCAAGTATACCGCATCGAACTCGGAGAATAAAAAGAAATCGGATCAGAAACCTCGGAGTAATCGGTGTACACACACACACTTTTTTGGAAGTCGGTTAAAAATGTGTGAAAATTAATTATTTTTTTTGACAGTTTGTGATTGACATGCGAATGCGAACGCTGTTTAATAAATAGTAGAATTGGCTCTCTTGTCCTATTTTATTTATTTATTTGGGATAAACAAACAGTAAAGGCGCGAACCCACCGTGGTGCACGCTATCCACGGCCACGCGGCGCATTTTAGCTGCGTGGGTTCATTTGATTGACAACGTGGGTCTACCTTTCCACTGCAGTACATGCTACATGCCCACGACTATGTATAATTGAAGCGTGGCCCACCGCGGCACACGGAGAGGCTACGCACGTTTTTAGGGTTCCGAACATCCGTAATAAACGGAGCCCCCGGGTGTCTGTCTTTCTGTCTGTCACAGCCAGTTTACTCCGGATCTACTGGACCGATCCTGTTGAAATTTGGTACACATATGGACTCCTGCGACCCAAACTACAACTTCTGTGACATGCTAGAGACAATATTAAATTATTAAATGCAGCGTTTAGGTCTGTTTATCACGATCAAATATTTGTTTAAACGAAGCGGTATGGAATCTATTATTTGACATATAAAATAAATCAATTTCATTAAAAAACGTCATTGTAATTTTTACTTAAAAGGGGACTCTAGTCGGTAACTCTCGGGTCTTTCTCCATACAAACGCATTCCGCTGTTTTCTTCGTGGATAATGCTGCTAGAGTAATATTTTTTTTCCAAAAAATCTAGATGAAATTAATACGTGTCTCTATTATTTTCTTTTTCCAAACATAATTACTTAAAGAATTATGATAATCCAAAAACCCGAAAAAACAGCCCGTTTTTGTCGACATGTTCAGATGACTTTCAGAGAAATTTGATAAGTTTTTACCAAAATAAAAAAAGCATACATATAGTCTTCCTCTAAATTTTGATATATATTTTTTATAGATCAGTCTAGTTTTGAAGAAGAAAACAGCGGAATACAAAACGTCTTTTGGTCAAGGTTTTTATAGGTAAAATCAGCCTCTTCTTCAGTTGTCTCTTTCGCACTTTATTTGATAGGGCGTAGCGCGACGGCATACCTATTTTTCAAATTCCTCGGGACTAGATTCCCTTCTTAAGCAACGAAGAGGCGCGCAGCATTAGTTCGACATGAAGTCCCTGCAGTCCATGAACGCGCACCTTTCGTCCTGACACGGGTCTTGGCACAACATAGCATAGTTTATTAGCAAGTTCTCAGCAGTGATATCTGTCATTTCATAATTCAAATAGAAACAGCATTTCAAGTCCTATGTCAAAAATCACCAATGCAGGTATAAATACATAGGCTACTACAAATACCTTTCTCTTCGTCTATTTACCTGGGTTGAACGCTTTTCAACAATGCCTTTTCCCTCACATTCCGAATCTAGGACATGTCGAATTTCAAGTTGTAATCAACCGATTCCTAGAAACTGTGACGAGATTGATTGAGATCCCAAAATTCGTAGAACTCGCTTTTATGCACGAGGAAAAGTTTTAATTAATTTTCGCGGAATCATTGAATTATGATATATATGTGGTGGTTTTTAGTATGTTACTTTAACGAAAGTTGACAGGAATAAAAGGGCAATATTTTTAAATTCATCATCATCATATCAGCCGAAAGGCACTGCTGGACATAAGCCTCCCCCAAGCGTCGCCACAACGACCGTTCCTGTGCGTCTCGCATCCATCGGCCACCCGCGACCTTCACCAGCTCATCGGTCCACCTTGTGGGAGGCCTTCTAACGTTGCGTCTTCCCGTTCGCGGTCGCCACTCCAGAACTTTTCGGCCCCATCGACCATCTGTTCTGCAAGCAATGTGCCCTGCCCACTGCCACTTTAGTTTGGCGATCTTTCGAGCTATGTCGGTAACCTTGGTTCTCTTGCGGATATCAATATTCCTGATTCGATCACGCAAGATAACTCCAAAAAAAATAATAAGCATTAAATATAGCAGGTGGTGCAGTGGCTGAACTCTGACAATTTTGTACGAAACTGTAGGGGAAAAAATATCTAGGTACACATGATCATCAAGTCTGACAGCCAATGCAACTTCTGAGAGCCATCAACAGTGGCAACCAATAGGCAAACGCTGAGTCAATGGACAGCGGAGAACTATGAAAAATATAATGTCACATATATGACCATCATCAACATGCCAGTCGAAAGATGTCTACTGTTGGACACCTCAGAGTGTCGCTATCGACAGGTCATGTGCTTCTTGCATCAAACGGACCTCACCACGACGTCGGTCCACCTTTTGGGACGCTTCGCATTTCGTAGGTACAGAAAGTCTAACTTAAATACTACTGTAAAGAATTGTTTTGAATCAATATTGTCATTCTCACTTCATTTTTGACAACCCCTAAGAAGTTTTTGCGGCTCGGTGAGCGACCAGGCCTTAAGAGAAAATGCTGGTGGAGACTTTGTACGTAAAAAGTCATAATTCGAGATTTAGCTCTCAACTGTTCTTTCCTCCAATATTGGACCGATTAAAGAGATATTTCACCAACTAAATAAAAAGGTTATATACTGTGTCTCTTTGTTGTCCTTTTTGATGATTTATTAACCGTATAAGCACTAGAACTCTCACAAAATTCTTAAAATTGACCGATAAATCGCTGTTAACAGAGCCCTTGTGTACAAATTTGGCAACTATTAATCAAAAAAGAAAAACATAGAGATACAGTATACATCCTTCTTATTCAGTTTGTGAAATATCTCTTATATCGGTCCAATATTCGAGGAGAGAAATAGTCGAGAGCCAAACCTCGAACTATGACTTTTAACATACAAAGTTTCGCTGACCGCATTTCCTCTAACTGTGGGTTAGGACGGGAAGGATACATAACAATATTTCGATACGTTTTCGCTTTAGGGAAATCGGTAGAATACGTTTTAAGGACCAGAAGCTTAATATACACAATAGTTGTACATATTTAATTACCCATGAGACCTATGTCTGCAATGATCATAATACAAGCTAAAGTCCGAAAGAACCTAAAATTCAAATAAATCTGACACAGCATTAAAGAAAATATTCACCCTTAAAACGGAAAACACTCAAAAGTAAGTACACAATAATCCTAAAAACACTCCAACAAAAGACACCGAAGTTAAATTCACAACCTTTAAATCAAAACACAGATATTTATCCGAAACAAAAGAAGAACAAGAAAATCATAAGAAAACAAGCGGCCAGTTTATTCCCGCCATATTTTTGGAACAAAAGTAAAAGGTGGGTTAAGAAAGAATTAAGGTGAGCGCTTATTGGGAGCAATCGCGTGCAATGTTAGGGTTCGTGTCGACAATGAGTAGGAATTTCCTTGCTATAATTTTTTAAGAAGAATCTGCAATGGAATGTATATGATTTGATGTACTTGAGCATTCGCTAGTTTGATCTAAGGCGAAACTAATTATTAAACAATCAAAAATGTATGCACAGTGGTATATAATGAAGTCGTTTAATAAAAAAGAAGCCCATTTTATAAATTATTATTAGCCTGATGGTAGGCAATGATGACGACGGAGCACGCTTACTAGAGGTAAACAATTCACTCTTGACTTCTTTTCTCTATGAGGTTTTAAATACCTCCAGATTGTAGCTATAAGAAAACACAGACACCGGCAGGGAATTCCAAGCCTTAGATGTACGCACAATAAATAATAACTCGTTTACTATAAGTAAAAACTTGTAATTGGCCTTCATTATATTAAAATACTAGTGGACGTCACGCGGTTTCACCCGCATATTTCCCGTTCCCGTGGGAGTACGGGGATAATATATAGCCTTTATTACTCCCTGATAATGTAGCTATCCAATGCTAAAAGAATTTTTCAAATCGGTTTAGTAGTTTCGGAGCCTATTCAATTCAAACAAACAAACAAATCCTTCTTCTTTATAATATTAGTGTAGAAGTAAGCATGCCTTGTAATTAGCTGAAGTTTTCTAAATATAATAAAGAAAGAAAAAATGAAAAATACACAGCACAGTTGCTAATTTGACTGCACTAGATAGAGTATGGGATTGACAAGTAGTACCAGAATGTCACGTGTTTAAGCTATTTTTAATGACATTTCGAATATCACCACCGCTGATAGAATATTCCTTTGTTGCGCGAATGCTCCCAGTGAACACTCACCTTGACGATAAAGAAAAAAGTTAAAAGGGAAGTTCCTTTATTGACTGCCGAAGTATTGTTTATTCCCTAAAGTGCTTGTATAAAACAAACCAAACAATTGACTGAAATAAATGTCTTTCTAACGTCCTATAAATTCAAGTTCCTTGTTTCTCTTATTACGGAATTTAATGATTTTGCTCTGGAATGTTTTTTGGAGTAATAAATTTGGGGTACTTGTGCTGTGTGTTTCCCCTAATAAATTAGAACAGAAGCTCTAAATACATAGATAGGTATCGTTTTATATCAGTAGTTTTGGACCTTTATTTGATACGGGACCATTTTGATTTCTTTGTTGCTAGCAGGGATAAAAAATCAAGAGGAAAATACAAAGGAAAGGAAGTGCAAGCTGCTTTAATCTGATGAAGTCGATTAAAAATAATCTAATATCATAATTATTGATACACAAAACTTAAAGCATAGCTATTCTTTGACAACAAAAGTAATGAACATTAATAAAAACTTAGAATTAGTTTGCATTAATGTTATTTTTGAGGTTAAAGAACGAAATTTTGAACCTTGCGCGGACCATTACTTTGCCCCTGGCGGACCACCAGTAGTCCGCTAATAGGTTGGGAACCATTGTTTTAGATTGACCAGGTGCTATTTCGTCAGCGAAAACGATTTTGAAGTCAAAAATATTTCGAATTGACATATTTTTTTTACTTATTACAATCGTTTTTCGAGGGTTTCGCTGAACGACTATTGAGATGGGGTCTTGGAATGTATTCTCAGATCGGTCAATATAAAAATGGAATTTTGTTTAGAAATATCCTTAGCAAAAGATACAATTCTGAACGCGAAAGAGCGTATTTGACCTGTCTAGTTCCATCTCCTTCCCGCAACAGAACAATGATTCTTTAACTTTTCATAATACAGTCCACAGGGTCGATTAGGTTCAATTTTTTTAAATACTCCTCCCTAATTCCCATGACCTTGAAATCTGATAATTACAGGGAAATCGCCTTCTGTATCGAAATTGCTATCAGTAGGTATCTTTAAATCCCTTGTTCAAGTTAAGGAGTCCGCGATAAAATTACAGACCATGGAATTGTAACGCCGCGCGCTGGCAATTACTACAGACGCCATTAGGCCTATATTTTAAATCCTTTTGCAGTCACTCACTCAGTCGCAAAGACAACGAAAAAGTTCTTGATGAATAAAAAACAAGCTGTCAATTTCATATTTTTTACTTGATTGATGGCAATGACTTAGCGCTCCTACGCACTAGCAGCTAACCGCTAATGCGTAGGAGCGCTTACGACTTTATCCACTTCAAACAACTCACTTGCTATGACAATAGCAAAAATTCTCGAGTCGTGAAGGTAATGTCAATAAACAACAAGCCAAAACTATTGATCTAATTGAGAGAGGCTGAGTTGAGGTTATGAAATGAAAGATTTAAATTCTTGTTAACAGTTTGATAATTGTCACAAGCTGCCAATTTATATGAGTTCACGGTGAAACTCACTGACACGCTCGGCTTGTATGAAGAGATATACTACTCTTAAGGAGTCATTGTACTCATCATTATAAACAATTTTCACTATGGGCCAGCCCCGCAAGCGCGAAAAAAATAAGCTGTTCATTACATTTTGTCAAGTTATGGGCACATAAAATAAATATATGGGGAAGTTTATTTATTTATTTACTTATTTAAACTTTATGTACAGTAGTGGTACATGGGCGGACTTAATGCAACAAGGCATTCTCTACCAGTCAAACTTTGGGTTAAAAAGACTACACTGTGGTAGGTGTACAACAAAAAAAAAATATAAATGGAATCTTTTGGGGAACAATATACAAATAATATATGTGAAGTTGTTTTTTTTTTCGCAATTTCTGTGTTGGTCCCATAGTGAAAGTTGTTCATAATGTTGATTACAATGACCCTTTAAACGGTATTGTGGTTTTCTGTTACACGTTTTATATCTTTACTAATATTATAAAAAGGAAAGATTTGTATTTTTGTATGTAACGAATAAACATAAAAACTAAAGGACCGATTTTAAAAATTCTTTCAGCAATGGATAGCTGCATTATCAGGGAGTAACATAGGCTATAATTTATCCCTGTACTCCCACGGTAACGGGAACTACGCGATTGAAACTGCGTGACGTCCGCTAGTGATAATATATATGATCTTTATATTAGACAATGCCGTCTCTAGCAATGTCCGCCAAAGCGTTTCCCTGCTCTGTGGCCAAAATCAAAAGGCTTTGTTCACAAAAAGTAATAAAGCTGCCTAGAGGGAATAATAAAATTATCGGAGAAACGTTAAGTTTAAATCTTAGTAGAACTGTAGAACATTTAAATCGAGTTTTTATTGGTCTAATCGCCGCGGTGGGATTGTACAGTACAATGTTTTATCTGGCAGATAGGGATGTGGATAAATTAAGGAGCAGGAAATTATGTTATTGTGGGGGTTTTTGAAATCAGGAAATCTCAGTCCCAAGCTAATTATGGGTTTCTTCCAAGCACTATTTATTTTTCTTCTTACCTATCCTTAATAATAAAAATCTGAATGTTAAACGCTAAACAAAATTAGATGAATGTTGGTATAGGCATAAATGGTAAACGGTTATAGGCTTCTTATTTTCGGAAATCTTAACGCGAGCGAAACCGTGTGTAAAAACTAGTTGTAAATATACTACAATGCTGTTTTTCTGTTTCTTATATCTAAAAGCTTTAGCTTCAAGTTCAAAATATAGGAATTGCATTTTCGCGTTAATTTGATTTAGTAATACAGAGCACTGCTGAGTGGTCCTGGACTCGATTCCCGGGTCAAACAGTGTAGTTGGGTTGTCCCTTATGGAATTTCCCAGCAGCGACCCAGAGTCTGGATTTTTGGTCCCATTACTTGGAACTTAATAAACTTGTAAAGTTTTCAAATTAAGAATCACTCTCTCTTTTCCAACAAAATTCTTCTACGTTTATAAAGTTTCATTAAAATCAGTTCAATCATTTCCAGAAACAAGCGCTAGGTATAAAATACGGTGATGAGTAAACACTCTTTAGTTCTGTAACGGCATCAATGCCGTCACAAGAAAAACCAACGGAGCAAATCTACATCGCAACAAAAAGAACCGCGACGCCATCTATCTAGCTAGCAGCGAACTACTAGGTTGAAATCCTGCATCGCGCAATCAGAGTTCACCGTGCGATTTGAACATATACATCAGACCGAATATCAACTATCGGGCAGTTGGCCGCCAGACACAACAACCGTCTGGTCGGAGGACCCTCCCTTTACAATGGAGGTGTGCGGAACTTTACTCTCTGTACCGCATACCCCCCAAAGTTTCCAATCCAAAATTCACACAAACAACCTACTTCTTCACCTAAAACCAAGAACCACAAACAAAGCTATCTCCCGACCCATTACAAACTATAGAGGTTGATGCAAAAACCAGAAATAAATTTCTGAGCAAGACGGTGAACCGATTCGAGGGCGTTTGCTTAAAATTCAACCTCCGACGTAACTCTGGTTGAATTTGTAATGCTACTAAGTGTTCTCGATTGGATTTCGTGTAAGCTTTTATGGGTAACATTACGATAATTTAGAGGGTTAAATGGCTTTTGATCGGAAGAATGGAATGCAAATTCTTTCCTCGTTAAGACCTTACTATATCTTGAACAGAAGGTGAAACAATAGAGTAGATATAGCCACCGCCAAAGGCGGTATCGCAAAGCTTTATATTTATTTATATATAAGCTTTATATTTAACTGTCTCCGTGGCTGAGTGGTTTAGGTGTTTGCCTTGTGACGCAGTGGTCGTGGGTTTGATTCCCACGGGAAGAACATACTTTGTTAAGTTGTTTTCCAGTTTGGCTAGGACATTGCAGGCTTGAATCACCAGATTGTCTGATAAAAAGATGATTCCGTGCTTCGGAAGGCACGTATAAGCCGGTGGTCCCGGCCGCCAAATGGCGGTCGTCAAATAAACCATGTCAGAGGCCCTTGAGGCGGTTTAGAAACTCTGACAATAGGGTGTGTGGGGTCGTTTAGACCTTACTGCCCACACGAAGAAGAACTTAGTTATGTACACACAATATACTTAAAAAGAAAATTTCAACAGAAATTTCTTCCAGCAGACCTGCGAAAAAAGAATTTGATAAGAAAAGTAGACACAGTTTTATACACATAAAGCGTCCGTCTATAAAATTAAGCATAATTTCCCTCATAGGTGCACATTAGAAAGATTCGCACTGTATACCTCTATATTGATTGCAGTCCCTTTATGTAAGTGATCGGTCAAAGTTTATGATTGTGTTAATACGAGGACAGCTTTTCATGTACGGTTGACAGAGGTTGATCGATGGTGTGGAAAAAAGATTGGCCAATCAGCTATGTCTCAAATTTCATCGCTGCCGGAAGCCTTTTTAACACCTATAAAAGAAGTTTTATGCCGAGAAGCTCGTAGATGAATAATAACACCCGAGCGGTTCGCATCTTCAAGGTTCTGCGCTTGCCGATGACGGTTCGTGAATGGGTGATACATTTCAAACCAAGACTTCTATATGACTCTTAAAGTACGAATATGTTAGAGGCCAGTGCAGTTGTGTCTCAGCAGTGTAAACATTAATGGCTTACTTTGTTTCTAATTACCAGGGCTACAGATACGAGTAGAAGGTATAAGAAGCTGTGAAAATCTTTTTTAAATTACCAGTAACACCTCTTTCTTATCGGGGAGACATCCTCATGGATGTACTCCACCCTGGAGCGGGCGGAGGGATCTGTCAGACTTTTACTGACTAAAACCACCCCGATGTTCCATCTCTCACCTACGCCGGGGTTCGCGGGAACTTCTACGACTTCTGTTATCCTTGACTGATCAGTAACACCCCTTTTTATTTGAACGGGGCGAAATCCTCATAGATTTCCGCGACCCTGGGGCGGGCAGAGGGGTCTGTCAGTCTCTTACTGACTAAAACCTTCCCGGTGTTCCATCTCTCGCCTACGCCGGGGATCGCGGAAACTTACAACTTACGCGACTTCCGTACTCCTCGGCTGATTAGTAACACCCCTAGCCAAAGGTCCCGGCTGTCATTTGCAGATCTTTGACAATCGTTACATCTTAGTAGTTAGGAAATCAACATAAGTCTTGCTAAGGGGTATCTAACGCATTACCCAGTCGCTAGGACGCGGAGGTCAGACAGGTAATAATAATTTATATAATATTAATAATTTATTTCATCAAAAATATAATAAAAAATCTCATATGAGCTAAAACAAAGCTTAAAACAATTGTAATTTTAAATACCCTGACTCCTAAACAGGATATTATAAATTGCATATCAAATAAATAATCGCCTATCAATACATATTCATCATTTATATTCTTTTTTACATCAAATAACTTACTTCACTACAAATAAACTAAATGTTTAACAAAACTCAAACTGCAGATAATTCGAAATCATACATCAATATGACATTACTTTTTTCCTCATAATGCAATACAATTAAATTTATTTTTGTACAAAAATACTACATACATAGCATAAATACTGACTGCACAGCAAATTTTCCATATTTATGGACAACACCCCGACTCAGACTACCCCGACTCGGATAGGTTAGGTTAGAAGGCCTTAGCCTTCGTGGTTATTTTTTTTTTTAAACCACCCAGAACTATGGTGAGTCGCAGTACAGTTTTGTCGTGCATTAAGATTATTAGCTGTGCATTGATGAAAAATTTAGCTTTAGGAAAAATCGCTGTACGCTGCGAAAATAAATTGTAGTGTGTTTAGTGATATTTTGAGTTGAATATTTTGCTGTGCAATCAGTAATTTTGATGGGAATTCGGAATCTTATTGCATAGAAAAAGGATATTTTTTGATTTGCGTTTAAATACTACCCCTCCTAAACTAGGCGTATGTAACTGTGTCTTAAGAGTCAGAGGTAATTACTTCAAGTACTGGAACTCACATACAACCGTTTAGACTGGACGCCAACCCCAACATACTTGGGAAATTGCTAGGTAGATTGATTGAAGTTTGTTTCTGCTATGTAAGTAATATCTTCCTTGAGATTTTAAAATCAATGACCTTTTCAATAAACGCTTTTACGAAATGTCGTTAAAGGATCTTATGGGAAACGTGATTCGAGTCAGAATGACGACATAAAAAAGGATTACGAGTTCCTATTCAACAATCAAGTTTTATTTCCTTATTTTCGAACTGTTTTGTCAAAGGGGTCCGGAATAACCTGGGTTTTCTTCTCTTGAAATTTGATGGAGTCAAAAACAGTTAAATTACTGTTTTATTTCAAGTTAATAGGGTTACCAAAGGAACCCTATTACTAAGCCTCCACTGTCTATCCGTCCATCCGTCTGACAGTATATTGTATCTCATGAACCGTAACAGGTAGACGTGTGTATTTCTATTGCCTCTATAACAAAAATAATAACAATTAAATTAAAAATTAAAGATGGTCCCCTACAAGAAACGTGTTTTTTTCGGTTTATGGTACGGAAGCAACGTTCGCATTCGCATATCAGTCGCAAACTGTCAAAAAAGCCTTAATTTCCATACATTTTTGGACAGATTACGAATTAACTACCACCTTTGGGATGGCTCAGCTAAGTATCAGCTTACCGCGCTTGACTCGGTGGAACGCAGAGAATTGGTGGAATAGCAACAATGCTATTCCACCAATTCGCACTAAGCGTTTCCAAACGTCTTTTATAATACGCACAGCAAAGGAGTGGAACTCTCTGCCTTCGTCTGTGTTTCCAAACGCTTACAACCCTAATCTCTTCAAAGTTAAAGTGCACAGGGTTTGCCCTTGACTCTAGTCTATATCATTGGTGTCAGAGACAAAGTCGATGATGGAGTGAGCTTACCCAGAAGAAGCATGTCACTCTAGACGCAGGCAGAGAGTTCCACTGCTTTGCTGTGCGAATTATAAAAGACGTTTGGAATCGCTTAGTGTGAATTGGTGGAATAGCAACAAGGTAGGGATGGTAACTTGCAGACATGCCTTTGCCCTGCAGCGGGACAGCACAGGCTCGTAATATTAATAAATATCCAGGAAATCCGCCTCAGCACATTTCAGTGTATGAAGCGTTAGATAAATAAACAAAAGCGTAGCAATAAAACAAAGCTGCAAAGCCTCCATGTTAGGTATACCAAACAGTCTGGACACCTAAGATTGAGCTAAGCCGAGCGGCCTCTGGCAAAGGGCCAACATAACGCCGGAATATGCTAATCTTGGACCAATACTCCCATATCAGTTCCAAATTGCT
Source organism: Lacanobia wlatinum (assembly GCA_947578705.1). Lineage (NCBI taxonomy): Eukaryota > Metazoa > Arthropoda > Insecta > Lepidoptera > Noctuidae > Lacanobia > Lacanobia wlatinum. The sequence goes on along the minus strand of OX388046.1, from coordinate 16,959,262 downwards.
CAGTTTCTGAGCTTTTATGAAATTCGATTTGAGTTCGGAGTGTTAAGTGACCTTGGTCTTATTACAGTGTTATTGAAATCTAGATTATGCCCCTGGCTTTGTTGAGACAGTGCGGCTTTATAACCATAGTGATATATCAAGAAGAATTGTTAATACTAGTAGACGTCACGCAGTTTCACCCGCGTAATTCCCGTTCCCGTAGGAGTACGGGGATAATATATAGCCTATGTTACTCCCTGATAATGTAGCTATCCAATGCTAAAATTAAAAAATAAAAAGAATTTTTCAAATCGGTTTAGTAGTTTCGGAGCCTATTCAGTTCAAACAAACAAACAAATCTTTCTTCTTTATAATATTAGTATAGATAGTATATACAAGCGTAAAACCGTACATTACTTGCGATTCTAAAATATTTCCAACTTATTACACGTTCTTCCGAATTTGTTTCGTAGGATTTATCAAATTTCCTGACTTGAGAAACTTATCTACTAATGGTCTAGTTATATACTATCTATATAAACAATTGGAAAAAAACGAGTTCTCATTCATACTTTTTCGAGGAATAGAACCTTTTCAAACTGAATTTAGAACAGCTAGTATTTAGTGCTGTCGCACCATGGGGCTAGGGCGCAAACAGAGATAGCAATATTCGAATTGTGTGCCTTCTCTGCCACGCTGTTAAATAATAATGAAGAAACAAACAATTTCATCTCATTTTAACATTAGTTTAGAGTTTACATTGCCTTGTTTTCGTAAAATCTATGAGTAATTTTAAAGCAAGAGGAAATTGGCTCTGATCTGAAAACTTTCCATTCATGCTTTTCAAATCTCATGCAAAGTTTCAAGGAAACTAAACAGTCTTCCCATAAAACGAAACGACCTGAACCAAAATCCTCGTGCCCAAAATCGTGCGACACTTAGTAAGGGACCCGTTCATTTGAATTCCATGGCAGCATTTGAATTGGAGATTTTACAGGCCTTAATCTAAAACCGACGCTGGATGTCCCGAATGGAAGCCGTTATCTGGCTAATTAAGGGCTTCATCTAGGTAGGTGGTTCCTTTATCGAGTGAGGTTTTAGGCAGGTTTTGCCGATGGTGTTCCGTTAGTTTGTTTCGAATTTTGCCTTGAAGGTGATGCTTTTGGTAAAGACATGGCCGGTTTTGACGATGACTTTCAGGAGCTACTTGCAAATGGTAAAATTAAACCCTGTTTAATTTTACCATTGAATGAATTCAACTCCTTCAAACTTCACAAACAGGGTGTGTTCTCTGGGAGTTTTTTGGGACACTTCTTCTTTTAACCTAAATCACTAGGAAGTGGTGACGGGTGGTGCAAATTTGGGGGACTGTCTTTCAAAACTGACTAACTGATATTCAAATATTTTTTTATTTGTGATAGGTTTGCTCTTGACTGTAGTCTAGGTCAGAGATGACCGAGACAAAGTCTACGATGGAGCGAGCTTACCCAAAAAGAGCCTGATCACTCTAACTTTGAAAAGATTAGGGTTGTAAGCGTTTGGAAACATAGACGCAGGCAGAGTTCACTCCTTAGCTGTACGCATTATAAAAGACGTTTGAAAACGCATGTTGCGAATTGGTAGAATAGCAACAAGGTAAGGATGGTAAGTTGCAGTGCGTCTGGATGTCCGATGTCTGAAATTGCTGATTTAAAGCCTTGTTTGAACAAATGACTTTTGATTTTGGACCAGTTTAACATGGATTGTAAACAGTCGCACCATGCAAATATTGTTAGTCAACTGAACCTGGTCAGACTGGAAGCCACCTCCAAAATAGTTGGAAAAAGTTAGATTCATTGATTGAAATAGGTGTTTTATCACGACATCAATGAAATCTGCTTTACAAGTCAATAAACTTTCGTACAATATACATTAAACTAGCTTTTGCCTTCGACTTCATACGCGTATATACCGATTTTTCCCGTTCCCGTACGAATTTTGGGAAATCCTATCTGAAAGCTCTTCTACACTCCCCAACATCATCATCATCATCATATCAGCCGAAAGACTTTCACTGCTGGACATATGCCTCCCCCAAGTGTCGCCACAACGACCGGTCCTGTGCGTTTCGCAGCCATCGGCTACCCGTCACCTTCACCAGGTCATCGGTCCACCTTGTGGGAGGCCTTCCAACGTTTGCGTCTTCCGGCACGCGGTCGCCACTCCAGAACTTTTCGGCCCCATCGACCATCTGTTCCAGTCCCCAACCTACATACAAAATTTCAGCTTTCTTCGACCAGTAGTTTTGGCATTGCAACCTACTATTTTCCATTTTAAAGACTTCGGCTTCTTCTTAAGCAAACGAGAACAAGCACGGTGATTAACCTTGCTTGTTTACGGTGTGTTTACGGTTCAACTTTCTTACAAAGTTTACCTTTACCATAATTCGGTATTCTGTTTAAAAAATCTGCAGAATTAAATTTCGCCAAGCCCGTTTTATGATCAGACTAGAAGAAGTACGGCGATATGCGATATTCTAAGTTACTACTGGGTAACATTATACGCCTTGTAAAGACGAGTACCAGAAGTTTTGACTGACTATTCGGAAATACAGTCAAAGATTTACAAACGACAGCCTGACCAACGATAATTGAATAGACTATCACTTGAATGAAAAATCGATTCTATGGAAATAGAAATAAAGCCGTCCTGTTTGAATCGACTGCTATCGTGATCCTTTACGTTCTCTAGTAATGAAAAATGGTTCATAAGTTATTGTTCGGGCATCCACGAAGAGATATTAGGGAAAGGTCAGTGTACTTTACTGCATGTTTATCTGGCACATACCATAACAATGGTTCTTAAGACAAGAACTTCAAGATTCAAAACTCAAAGCTTTTTCAAGAACTAAGGCGACATGAAATAAGTTTCTCTTGGACTTTGCTTTACAGCAATACGTTGAACATTCCGCAGACTTTTGCCTACTACTTATACCAACGCGAAGTTATTCCAAAGTCTCTTCATTTGAATTCCACTGCGGGATTTGAATTGTAGATTTTACAGGCTTTAATCTGAAACCGACGTTGGATGTCGTCTTGAGCCCCTTATTCTGCTAATTAAGGACTTCATCTATGCAAATGACTCTCGATCGTTCCCTTATCAACTGAGGAGCAAGGAGGGTGGAATTTGGCTTTAAATTGCATGCACGGTTTTAGATTTTGGGTGAGGAAGCGATGTGGTTTGGTGTAATTGCTCATGGAAATTTGAGATTTATAAACTGACTTTTGTTTTAAGTAACTGTTCAACGTTTCCGCAAATATTATGCCACGTAAAGGTCGCTAAAGAAATGAGAGAATATAAATATAAGTCGATTTCGCAAAAAATGTCGCTTATACCTTTTTGGCCGTAAGCGATGCCTTACGGTCTTGCATATGTGCGCTAAAAGCGACATAATTTTTTTAAACGACAGTTTGAATCTGGATTCTAATAAATTGCAAATACAAAACGATATTTTTAAAAAACCCGTGAATTTCTAATTGTAAGAGGTCACCTCCAAGTGTAAATCCTCAGGTTTTGTGGTAAAAAAGAAGATTTACAACATTTTTTGATGGAGTGCGTCGGGAACGAATCTGAGAGAAACCAAGTTATTAGGGAGTTAAGTATTAGGTTAGACTTAGGCATGTTTTATAATTTTTTATCTTGACCTTTATCTCGTGAGGCTAAAATGGTTTATTCATTAGTTAATATTAATTAATATTTAAGATTTTTGTTTAGCTTAGTTTTTGTTAGTAATTCAAGATAAGCTTATGATGGGCTGACATGAACTGTGTTCTAAAGTCCCTTAAAATAAAGATTTTAAAAAATCCTCAGGTCACTTCTGACTGAGATTTGAAGTGAATTTTACGAAACATCAAAAAAGCCCATTTAACACAAAGTGCCTCTAGTAAAAGTGACATTGTGTCAACGATAACGATTGTCAAAAACAAAATACCTCTAGTAAAAGTGACATTGTGTCAACGATAAAGATTGTCAAAAACAAAGTACCTCTAGTAAAAGTGACATTGTGTCAACGATAACGATTGTCAAAAACAAAGTACCTCTAGTAAAAGTGACATTGTGTCAATACTAACGATTGTCAAAAACAAAGAACCTCTAGTAAAAGTGACATTGTGTCAATAATAACGATTGTCAAAAACATAAAAACGGCTAAGTGCAAATCTGAATCTCACACGAAGGGTTTCGGACTATACACCGAAAAAAAAAATACGTTTCTTGTATGGAAGCCAACTTTAATTGACGGCACGGTTGGCATAATGGTTGAGCGAATGGCTGCTACGCTGCGTGTCGCGGGTTCGATTCCCGCACGGAACAAATATTTGTATGGCCTACAGATAGTTATTCCGGGTCTGGCTGTGTGTATATGAATTTGTATGTTTGCAAACGCACACACAATACAGGAGAAATTCCTAGGATAAAAAAAAAACAATTTTAATTATTTGTTGTTATAGCGGTAATATAAATACACACTGAAAATTTCATCTGTGTAAAAGTCACGGTTCTTGAGATACAGCCCGCTGACAGACAGATGGTTAGACGGACGGACAGCGGAGGCTTAGTAATAGAGTTCCCGTTGCTTATCCTGCGGGTACGGAACACTAAAAAGTACGCAGACATAAAATACGAGTCAAGAAATTTGCCGTTTGATCGTTAATACTAAAACGGGACTTTTTTATTTTATTTATAGAAACAATCTGTCCATGCTCTTACCCTTCTCTCAGCAGGGACATTCCCAAAAATGTCCCGATAAGGAAACATGTTACTTTCCTTTTATTACGGAAGAACGGGTTGACAGCATAAAATAACGTTTTTAAGCTGCAAAATTATGATAATAAGGGTACAGTGGCAACTTTGTTACGTGTATCGAGTGGAATGACTGGACAGGTATTGGGCTCAGTGACGTAATCAATTTGTAATTAAAATATTAATTTATCAGGTTATTCCAGTGGCTTCGCGCATGTGATATTCGATAATTTGCCCATGGGAATGTAATACCGGGATAAAAAGTACCTATCCTATGATTTGATCAAGTCTGTTCAGAGGACTAGTGTCATCATCATCATCACAGAAAGAAAGAAAGAAAAATTGTTTATTCCGCCCAAACAGACGCACATTACATTACATTATTTTAAAACACACAAATAAAAACAATCATCATATCAGCTGTAAGACGTCCACTGCTGGACATAGACCTCCCCCAAGCGTCGCCACAACGACCGGTCTGGCGCGTCTCGCATCCAAAATTGTTGTTTTTGGAACGAAGTTCCATATCGCGCGTTGTGAAAGGGGGCTAGACGGAAAAAAAACTGGCCAAGTGCGAGTCGGACTCGCGTGCAAAGGGTTCCGAACGAAATTAATTTTTTTAACATGTTATTTTAACACTACAGACTTCTAATAGGTTTTCCTGTGATCTTTAGGACAAGATCTATTATCTCCATTTTTTTCAAAATTTTAAGCTCAGTAATTTCGGAGATAAGGGGGGCATGGTCATTTTTCGTCTAATTTCTTAAATAACTTCTAAACCACTTATTAAAATTATGAAAAAAATATAATAATAACTCTCACAGTAAGTCCTTTAATTTGATATGTCACGTTGTTGTTGTTCCTGTAACCAGGCTTAAAAAAATAGGGGGCTCATTTATATGCCAATGTATACGCTTGTATAATATACTCCCAAGTCACATTCAAAACCTAAGCATAAATAAATTCGAAGTATTTGTAAAGCGTAAACTTTGCCATAAGGCTTTTTACACCATAAAAGATTATCTTGAAGACAAATAAAAAAATAGTTTAAAAAACTGTAACCCGACTCCAGAAAAATAAAAGTGATCTGAAAAGTATGAAACAAGAAAATATTTCAGAAAAAAATTAAGAGAGATACAAAAATGGTCAAAGTAAAGCCGTGGTCGCATGCCTGTATATCATGTGGGTGCCTGGCAAACCTATAAAACTATAAAGGCATGCGACCACGACTTTACTTTGACCATTTTTGTACCTCTCTTAATTTTTTTCTGAAATATTTTCTTGTTTCATACTTTTCAGATCACTTTTATTTTTCTGGAGTCGGGTTACAGTTTTTTAAACTATTTTTTTATTTCATACTTTTCAGATCACTTTTATTTTTCTGTAGTCGGGTTACAGTTTTTTAAACTATTTTTTTATTTTATTCTTTTCCGTTTTAAAAATCGTTTCTATTTATAACTGCACGTCGCTATCATTTTAATTATGTACAACTAGCTATGCTCGCGACTTTGTTCGCGTGGATATGGGCGAAAAATGTGATGGTGATGCATAGATAAGATGTAAAAATTTCTTTAGTTCTTTCTTGCTGAAACCTGTCCGAGATGAGGTGTAAAAAATTTCGAAAAATGGCTTGTGACTTCCGTCACCGCACAACGCATAAATATTTTGGGGTGCCCCAGGTGTCACCCATGGTAGCTACGCCATCTTATCTTCTCATACCAAGACTCTTGCGTGCCTCGGAAAGTACTTAAATCCGTTGGTCCCGCCTGTTATTTGTAGACTTTTGACAGTCGTTACGGATTGTCAGAAGCCAGAAAATCTGACACCAGACTGGTCAAAAAGTACCGGGTCACGCAGTTATAGAGGTGTGGTATTCAGCTGGATCCAGTTTGTCTGGAAGCCGAACCTAATATATTTGGTAAAAGGTTGGACACATGATGATGATTTAGAACATAGATAGATAACCAACACTTTATGTCTTGTCGTAAAAGTCGCGACGAACCTATCACGGGGCTTTGCCCCTCACCTACGGGTGATAAACCGTTAAGGCCTGCGGGTGACCTAATGTTGCCAGGTTTCCGCATAAAACCGGAAATTTGATTTTCACTGAAATTAAATGAGTCAAATTTCTTTAATATACAGTATATTAAAGAACTCTGACTCATTTCATTTTGTTTATCTATTAAAAGTTAAAACGGTTTAATGTTGCTACTGGTCATATATTCTGGATTTACTTACAATGCTACTTAATATTAGTCAGTAACATCAGGAGACTGTTCGCAAAACTTGCGCTTTAACGTAAAGTTGGGTATACCAATCAGACTTATTATTATTATTTTAAAGATACAAAATCAAAAATAACATAATTTGTCAGATTTTTCATCCCATTTAATACGGCTAATTATCAATATTGGTCTCTGAGAATCTAGGGGCTAAATGATAAAAGCCACGCGAGTCGATCTTCTCGGTTAAACAACGCATGCTAAGACTCCTCCGTGCCTCGGAAATCAAGTTAAGCCGCTGGTCCCGCCTGTTATTTGTAGATTTTTGGCAGACGTAACGGATGGTCAGAAGCCAGAATATCTGACACCAGGTCTGCCAAGAAGTTCCGCGTTACCCTGTTTCTGGGTTGTGGAGATCTGCCGCACCACGTAAATTACTGGTATTCAGCTGCGGAACGCTGGAAAAAGGCTGGATAGATATTATATATACATATCTATCGGCTGTTCCATGCGACTTTCTAGTTTTAAGACCTGGCAAACTTATACGGGTCTATCTTTTAACAGCTTTAGCTTATTATAAGTCTGGTCATCGCCCATGTCTGCTTACACATGTATAGCAGACATGGGCGGGGGTCCTTCTTCCGCGAAGAACACCGCTAAATTGAGATCAAATTAAGAATGCTATCCATCGACCTTGAAGTTGATCTGGCAAAATATCAATTCGGTTACATATATCGATAAATCCCAAACGATACGATAAGAAAATGCTTACTTTTCTTTTGCTACGTATCAAAAGTTTCACAAATAACTCCACAGTATAATGCTCTGGTGTTATTTCCATGAACTGGTAGTACTATTTTTGTTCAATAGATGGCGTTACGTGTGTGTATTTGCTTTACGTAATGAAAATTAATGTTAAATTCACATATCTTTTGATAGAGCGAACCGATTCGGATGAAATAAAACCTTAATTTTGTACTTTGAGTTACAAAATTACAATTGATAAAAGTTATCTGTATTCGTTTTATACTTTCCACGTATTTTCAGCAACTAAACAGACGAACGGTCAAAAAATTAAATGCTGGAAATGGTTTCAGTTAGTACCTATTCCTGGCTATTTTATTTTATTTTAATGTACAACAACGACTCTTCTACAGATTCTACATAGATACTTATTCAGTAATATTCACTGTCGCTAGTTTGTTAACAATTTACACATATTTATTTACTTAGACAATACAAGATATGTACATATTTGTAAAGTGCTCGTTAAGACCTTACCTTTGATACCAAACATGTTATGATTTAGCGCAATTTAATTTTTTTTCAGAGTCAGGAATTTACGTGTATTTTCTCGCATTTTAAATAAAGTGAAAATGTATACCTAGCCTATGTCACCCGCAAAGTTCTTACAAATCTATTGATACCTTATTCATCACAATCAGTTCAGTGGTTTAGTTAGGCGCTAGAGTGGAACATACACATACACATACATACATACAAAGACAGCTAAAGTCATAACCCTTTCTTTTGGATTTGCCGTAGTCGGGTAAAAAAACAAACGAAACCTGTTGACTGCCGACTAGGTGTCGTGAAATGCGACACTGAAATAACGGCGCCGCAGCGCGCTTGCAGTATACAACATGCATTTATTCACGTTGCGTATGAGTTGCTATCACTTTTTGGGCAGGCGCACACTCGACGAATTTAAGCATTTGTAGCTATGGAACACATTGAGGGGCTCGTTTTACGGGTCGAGGGGTTGCCAAGGGCAGGGTCGTGAACGCTCACCACGTCCCATCACGGGGACGAAGCGACATCAGAGACGAAAGCATGGCGTGATTTATTTCGACGCTAACACCATCTATCGAGCTTCGAAAGAATTCGAAAAATAAATATTTCGCTTTATGTATTTTTCTTCTAACGAGTAACATAACAAATCGTAAAGATTTCAAAGATTTGATTAACTTCGCGTTGGTATCACTTTGATCATGTTTTTCACTAAATTGTACAGCCACCTCGTATAAAGTGCAGGCTTGATTTTACTTGTTTGTTAGCAATTTAAACATATTCGTTTACTTAGATAATATGATATACATACATATTTGTAATGTGCTCATCAAGACCTTTCTTTTGATATCAAACATGTCACAATTATCTGATATTTATTTTTTTCGTGGTTAGAAATTTACGTGTCAAGTACACCATAATAGATTTAGGAATAATTTATATAACCTATATCACCCGGAACGTTTTTAGGAATCTATTGATACCTCAATCATAAAAATCGGTTCAGTGGTTTAGGCGCTAGAGTGGAACATAGTTATATACATACATACATACATACATACATAGACAGCTAAAATCATTACCCTTCCTTTTGGCTTTGCCGTAGTCGGGTAAAAAGCTTGGGATTAAGCTGCTCCAATAAAATATACTTACACAGTTTTTGTTTTTATTATTATTATTGTCATTATTCATTTATTTGGTATTATTTTTGTCTATACATTGACATTTTTTTGAATATTTTTTATACAATTTGACATTTTCGTGAATAACTGACAAATGCTTGCACTACTGTCTGGACAAGCCCATTCAAACCTGTGTGGTGCTTTCCTAAAAAGGCCACCTCAGATGTTAACCTACATGGTTTTCATATTATTATGTTATTGGCGATTGTATGGAATTCAAAAGAGACTATGACCTCTGAGTTTGTTTCGGTGTTTTTTCTCAGGGTAGTCAGCTAGGAAATACCGGCCTCATCTAGACAAATATGACAAAAAAAAATTGACGTGTAAAAGAGTTACTTGTAACCTATTTGCAAAATAAATATCATTTATCATTTACACGATATTGTTCAAAAAACTATTTTTTAATTTTCTAGTTTAACCCCCAAAAGTGACCCCATACTAAAAACTTAATAATGTACGTAACACGTCCGTGTTTGGGTTACAAAATTCCATATGTGTACCAAATTTCAACAGAATCGGTCTAGTGGATCCGGAGAAAACTGGCTGTGACAGACAAACAGACCGACAGGCACCCGAGTGGTATAAGAGTTCCGTTTTTTGTTCAGAACCCTAAAAAGGTTTTCCGTTATTGTCACCAGACAGCGCTTACTTAAATTCAATACAAATTGACAATTGATTGATTGAAATTGATTGTTTACGCTAACGCTATCGTGAATGTTAAAAAACTTGCACTAAGGCCACAGAGAGTGCGTGTTTTGAAACGTACTCGATTGCTTTGAGGTATGCCAATCAATTCAAAATCTACGAAGTTTTCTATCAGCAAGCCCTCCATACTATTCCCGACCAGTGCAACTCCTGAGAGCAAGAGTCAAAAGTGGTGACACCAAAAACAACGCTGAGTCCCAGATAAACGCTTCCACTGTCTTGGAACCCGCAACGAAATTAATAAGAAAAATACAGCGGGGGTCGATACCATCGATAGAAGTTGATCGATTGGTGTGGTACCTTTGGCTGATTGAAGAAAGAAGTAGAAGCTGTCAATCGACGTTATCATTTTACTTTGATCGATGACTTCGATTGACGATCGATCAATTGGTGTGGTAACACCCTAAGAATAACATAGTTTCCACTTTCCTCTTTATCAAGCATAAGACAGAACAGAGTTAGGGCAATAGGTACCAAAAAACCTTTACAACTAGACTAATGCAGTTGACAAGCACCACAGATTAAAATTAACACTAATTTTAATCGGTTTTTAACTATGAGCCGAATATGAATACTATATCAAATCAAATCTAACTGATTTTTTTTTTGATTTTCTCTGTAACAAACCTTAGCAAAACCTAGTACTCTCCAACCCCTTCTTTAGAATAGAAAACCTTTTTTAAATTCGACAATCCCCATATAGGTCATAGAATTACATTCGAAACACTACTTCATTGGCGGCGACGTGAATGGCGCGATCTGTCCCGGCGTAACACATTACACGATTTAAAGCGTTTTATCTCTAGTGTGGAGGATTTCTGCACAGTTTTCCTTAAGCGCTTTGAAGCGCTGAAAAATTATGATTGTGTCATTTACTTAGAGATGTTGCTAAGTGCTTTTGAAATAATGTTAGAATGCAGCATTCTAGATGTTGTTTTGTTTTGTTTTGGGTTACAAGTGAAAAAGGGTTATTGTACTTATTATAAACAAATTGAATACTGAAATCGTGAAAAAAAAAACTGTTTGATATCTTCATTTTGTCGAGTTATGCACACAGTGGGGCAGTTGATTTTTTCGTGGAATATAATGGACCTAAATTTATTTTAAAAGATCTCGATTTTATTTTTCGCTTATTAATAATTAACATTTATTACAAGTAACAAGACTCATAGTGTTAGTAACAATGTACTTAAAACTATGTTAGTAGAATACATAACAACACAAAAACCAAAACAGCTTGCGACATCACTGCTGCAACGTGACAGGCCCAGCTGAAACCCTGCAGCAGTAGTTCACAAACGCACGCGCGCGCGTATAATTGCATGGTTTATTTTTTGCTAAAAAGTCCCTGTTCAAATTCTGTTTTGAGCAATTTATAACTACTGTTAAATGTAACTCTAAACCAACATTATGTACAACGAAGGAAAAAGTCATTAAAAAACTTAAAACGATAATTATGGTAACTGTTATATTTCTGCCTACACTAAGACTACGAAGGATAGGCAAAAGTATTACAGTTACCTACATTTTGTGAGGTAGTCTGTCATTTTGTATTACAGCTTAGGAATAAGGGTATTGCCCTAATCGAGCACAAATCTAGACATTGGAGTCTACATAAAATACTTAGTAGATTTTGGACGTCTACTGAGTATTTTCGGGCAAAACTGGCTCTGGAGATTATGCAGATGTTCGACCTGAAGTTTCAAACTTTGACCTGACGCTCAGCAATCCTATTTACGACGAATAGACCAACAAGACTAAATGTTTAGTTCCTAAAGTACCAACAACATCCCAATTTTCTGTAAAATAACAAATTATCAATGAAAACAGGGTATTCCTACCAAAAAAAAAACTTTTTGTTCCGACGAATCTCCGAAATGCCTGGACTGATTGTGACAAGACTTTCACTTACAGATAGCTGACGCTATAAGTAGTTAACTGAGGCTACATTTACTTCTAACCGACTTCAAAAAGAAGGAGATTATCAATTCAGATAAAATAGATAAGGAAGGGTTGGAATTTTTGGGGGGTGGCATTAAAAAAGAGGTCCCACGCAAAATCTTTCGGTTTTTTTTTTGACACAGTTTCAGTTTTGCGACAGTTGATTACGACCATGATTTCATATCATTCATGATTTGGATGGTACCTACTAGATATAACCGACTATCTTTGATTTTTGAGGAGCTTCATGTAGACACATGACACTATCCCACCTAAATATTTATGTTCTATGCACCTCCATCAAAATGGAAATAAAGAACGACCCCGATCAAAAGGTCAAATCCAACCGTCTACCCCGAAATTCAAAGTCAAAGCTTAACAAAATCTCCGATTTTCCAAACTATTCCACATTTACTCTGTATGTGTGTTTATCACACCGCTTTCTAGATAGTATCGCGACAATAATCGTCCATCACTTGTTTTCTACGTGCTTTCGGTTGGCACGTACGATTTAAACGCGCAATGTAATGCGATGTGAATTCAATCACTATTGGCCCGTGAGTGTTGTAGTGAATGTTTGCGATTGTATTAGATAGGTTTTCTTAGTATTCTTTTGGGGTTAAAGCGTCTGTGATTCTGTATTGGGTTTCTAAAGCTGTTTTTGATTGGTTCAGTTTAGTGGAAGTGGTTTTTTTGTTAAAACAAAGAAGATTTCTCGGTAAAATGATTATATTGGTTGATCTTATACCTATGAAAGATCAATCACGGCATGTCAATTGTGACTAGATAGCAGATTTATTCATCGCTCCAGCCAAAAACCGTACACTGTAACTGTTGGACATAGATCTACCTCTCGCCACATCTTCCGATTCTATGCAAATCGCGTTCAGTAGTATATTTTTGGGAGGCCTTTCAACGTTGCGTCTTTCAGTAAGCGGTCGCTACTGTCTTCGGCCCCATCGACCATTTGTTCCTCTAGCAATGTGCTTGTGCTCAATGTCAATTTTTTGGCCTGTGTTACCGAGAAAGGCCTTTGCTCTCCGTTTGAAATTTCACAGTAGCATCACGGAATCTAGATTAATGTTTATTCATCATCATATCAGCCGAAAGACGTCCACTGTTGGACATAGGCCTCCCCCAAGCGTCGCCACAACAACCGATCCTGTTTGTCTCGCATCCATCGGCTTCTCGCGATCCTCACCGCCGCTCAGTACTGGTCGGACAAAATTTAGTAAGAGGCAATCGACCCGAAAATAAGAAGACCACCTGATGACCTCATCGATCCATTATATTGGAGGCCTTCCAACGTTGCGGTTTTTGCTATTATAGGCACGCGTTTGACCACTATCTCACCTGTTGGTAAGCGATGATGTGGTCGAAGATGGAGCACGCTTGCCTAGAAGCAACCTATTCACTCTTGACTTAAACACTCCCAGGTTGTAGCTATCAGAAAACACAGACTCCGGCAGGGAATTCCACTCCTTAGCTGTACGCACTATGAATGTGTTCCCAAAACGTTTTGTGCGTGTGGGTCGGATGTCCACCATGTACCGGTGGCGCTTCGCCGTTCGTCTTGTGGTTCGATGGTGGAACGGGCTTGGCGGAATTAAATTATGTAATATGCTTTTCGGCAGAACTTTTCCCACATCTCGCACCCATTACATGACACTTAAATACAACCGGCGAGATGTGGGTGTATACCTTTGCCAAACCCTTTGGGGAATACCGGGTTTATATTATATAAGTTAGTATCATTTATGTATCTACTTGATATTTAACTCTTACCCCTAATAAACGCTTGGGGTACAATAAAACTAAATAATTCCCCCAGTTTACTAGCCCCCATCAAAGTTACAGCGGTTTTAAGCCCCCATAAAATTTTATAGCTTCATATTTTAATTTGATTAAATTTTATTATCATTGATGCTAATTCTTGTTTTACGATGGGGTTGAATGTAAAATTTGCATTGTTTGTAGGTGCTGACTTTGTGTGGTTTCTATTTGTATGAAAATATGGGTCAATTTATCAAACCAGCCTATAGAATTTATTAGAGAACACCCTTTACCCAGAAAACATACAAGTTAAATTTGATTCTTAATGTGGTGGCAATTTATTTGAAATCGTTTATAGGTTTCTGAAAAGATAACCAACGGATCTCTATTACCTAAGCCTACGCTGTCCGTCCGTTGGCCTGTCCATCAGCGGGCTGTATCTCATGGACTATGCAGCCCGCCTAACCCGTAGGTAGTTAGTTGAGTTTGTATTTCTATTGTTGTTACCTATAACAATTAATAACTCGTACTTGGCCGGTTTTGGTTGTGACAATGACAACTATCACTAGAATACTGGTATTTGAAGGTAGCAATTTTTTTGACCAATGAATTGACATAATTGCTACAATTTCGTGGCAGGTGACGTTTAATAACGCAAAGAGAAATAAACTTACACATTTGTCGGATCGTCAGATTGTCACCTATCACCGTTATTTTATTAAGACTGTGTTTCGAAATATAAAACAGTATACTGGCCAGTGTTCATGACGTCATGAGTTGACGCCATACTGTTGAGTCATTCCGAAATATAATAGCCAGTGCGTTGACGTCATAAATCGACGCCATATTGAAAATATCCTCAATGTCTGATGCACACACACTTGTTTGACGTTTAATACGTCACATTTGACATTTGTCTCACCAGTACACTATGGTGGCACACCAGTACAATATGGCGTCGGATTCATGACGTCATGAACACTGGCCAGTATACTGTTTTATATTTCGGAACACAGTCTAAATACACTCATGAATTTTGTGTTGTGACAACTCTATAATCAATTGCGGTTGGTAAAATAATTGAACATCCGTTGCTAAGCTACTGAGAAAACCCTATATTTGAAAAAGAACGTTTAAAGCTTTTATATAAGTGTGAATGGGAAATTAATCGAAAAACTTCCTCGGGAAAACCCATTAGACAGACTTTCATTTTATTCCATTTTACATGTTTTTTAAGACATATTGAAAAGCCAATTCCGAATAGAAACCAATAAAATAAAAGGCGTGCCAAATTCTGAATAACGTTTCTGCATAGTTTCATTTTGATGTGGCTGCTTTGTTATAAACTCATATTGTAGATAGCCGTATGATGTCGTATGGTGTCGGCCGGTGCCGTATGGTGCCGTAATAAATAATACCATCCCATCACTTCTCGTGGGTGTCGTAAGAGGTGATTAAGGTAGTCACCAGAGAATGGGCAGCAGCTCTGTAAAACACAACACCATACACTGCGATCGCCAACCCGCCTGCCAAGCGTGGTGATTATGGCAAACCCCCTCCTTTGGGGGGTGGCCTATTTCCAGCAGTGGACGTCTTTCGGCTGTTATGATGATTGTGGATAGTAAATTGTTACAGAATCAATTTTTATTTGTATGCAAAATCAATAGAGGATTATGTGTGCGCATAAAATCCAAATATATAAAATTATTCCATTACTGATTGACAGTGAGTGACTGACAGGCAACGCACAGCCAAAACTACTGGTCGTGGAAAGCTGAAATTTGACATGTAGGCTCCTTTGGGAGTTTAGGGGAGTACTAAGAGAGGAATTTCCGAAATGTTTAAGGGAACGGGAAAAACAGGATATGCTAGTACGAAGTCGCGACGTCACGTGGTTTCACCCGCGTAGTTGCCGTTCCCGTGGGAGTACGGGGATAATATATGGCCTATGTTACTCCCTGAGAATGTAGCTATCCAGTGCTAGAAGAATTTTTCAAATCGGTCGAGTAGTTTCGGAGCCTATTCAATTCAAACAAACAAACAAACAAATCTTTCTTCTTTATAATATTATTATAGTATTGAAAAGAGAGGAACAACCATGTTTAATTCATGATTTATTTTCACAAATTTTGTGGTTGGTAAAGGTCGCGAAAAAAACGTATTTTTTCATCTGTATTTTATCAATTCTTAGATGTGGAATGTCAATGTATTCAAATATAATTGTGATGAAAACTGCTGCCATAACAAAAAAGGATGTTTCTACATAAAACAAAGTAATCGATTGCCGAACTTCAGTTATTTTCTTGCAGTTGGGATTCGGTTACCACGTTTTGTGTAGATAAGACGACATTTAAGTTCGTTTGAACTGATCTCTAAACTATCATTCATATTAAAAACATGCTTTTGCATTTCTTGAGCAATTATTACTAACTCTTATTTTATATCACGGTCGATCCTTAGGAGCCGAGCAGAAAAACCCCGAAAAATAAAAATGGTTTAGGCGGATGAATCCGATAGGCACAACTAAATAACATTCATTCATGCAGTTATAACAGAGTAAATTACTGCTCAAACGTAACAATTTAACACAATGTTGGTACATCTGTTAAAATCAACCTTTAAAGCCCCTAAGAGAATCAAATCCTGAATGAGGTACTGAATAAACATCTTAAATACACAACTGTTTTGATACTAAAAGATTTAAGTCACGCTCTACAGAAAGCGATAAGCGACAGGCGGTTGTAATGATTCGGTTTAACGTAAGTCTATCATGGTATAACTTGCAGCACCTGTCAGACCAGGGTTACAGAATTTGTTTGAAAGAGTTACCGCGGTCCTAGAATGCAAAACCCAAAAGAAAATTTGGAGGAATACGAATAGGTTTTAGTCAGTACGAGTCTGATACTCTCTTCCACTCCGCCCAGAGCGGGAGGAATTCATTTGAAAATTTTCCATTAAAAAAAAAAAACAAATACCTATCAGAAGTAACTAGCGTTCTCCATCGTCCTCCTTTTCCACCAGGTAATATAGTGGTCATACGCAAGCACACCAATATAAAAAAGTTAAATGAAACGAAACTAGTGGTGACCAGTTTTACACAACTACAACTTGAAGTCCTCTTTTTAGGTTTCCGTACCCAAAGTGGTACCAACGGAACCGCTGCCCGTCCGCTTGTCCGTTCGTCCGTCTGTCTGTCTGCGGGCTGTATCTCGAGAAAAAAAAAACAACTGAAATTTCAACTGTCTATCTATAAAGATAGAAAGTTGAAATTTTCACAGACTGTGTATTTCTATTGTAGGTATAATAGCAATAATATAATAATAAAAAATTAAATTTTCAATTAAAGCAATAACGACCCAGCGTTTAGAAGAAATCTAAAAGAACTGTATCTCCAACTCGCTTCTATGCTCGCTTTCTTTGTAGCAGAGCCTTACAATATAAATACTAAAACGCAAATACACAGAACACAAATATGTAAGTCTTAATCTATGTTAAACCTCAATCAAAAATTGTGTCTTTGATCTATCTACAGATGTAAAATATTATAGTCAAAAATCAATTTTACATTTTCTATACTAATATTAAGACTGTGCCGAGTAAAAAAGGCGCGCGGAAAATAGGTATTTACTGCAGCGCTCGAGTAGTGTGAGTCGTTACGCACACAATGACAAGTTCGCTCGACGCCCGCTTGCAGTTGCGCGACAATAGTTAGTAACTTAGGATTTTCTAAAATTGAGTTACTGTGTTGAGTGACTAGAATATACAAATACAGATTATCAAGATGGCTTAATGTACCTATCTAAATCCCATCATTAAATCTAATAATCTGTATTATATAAAAAATAATGTTATTTGTCCTCTTACTACTCATCCGATTGTGATGAAATGGTTTGCACGCCCGGGAATTCAAACAAACCTAGGTAGGCTAGGTGCGTAGGTATCTATGCAAGGTAGATGGGTAGGTAGGCATCTTAATAATAAAATCAGTGTGTAATAAAATATCTATAATTCATCATCATCATCTGCCTAGCCTTTTCCCAAATACATTGGGAAAAAATAAAAAAATATCTATAATTACCTACCTAATGTAAAAGGCACCTTGCTTATTTTACCATTTTAAGTTTTCAAAAACATACAAAACCACAGGGAAATGTGATATATTTATTATACTGGGTGTAACGGAAAGGTATGGTCATATATTATAAAAGTTGTCTCTGCCCATGTAGATGAACAACTAGCTGACCAAAATTTGTGTGGCGATACAATAAAAAAACCGGCCAAGTGCGACTCGGATTCGCGCACCGAGGGTTCCGTTCAAATTTAACTTCGATTCCCGAATAGTGTATCGAAAATTTTGTTTTTTGTGATGTAACTAAAAGTTTACGGTTTTCAGATTTATTCCTATATTTGTGCTTTATTCTTATAGTTGCTTCTTGCCAACTTTCAAGATTCTAGGTCACTGGGAGGTTTCCTAGGTTTTAATTTCTTTGCGAGTGTCAAAATATGCGCTTAAAACTGAGCATAAACAGATTCGACGACATCTTTAGATTGCGTTGAATTAGAAGTCTGATTTCTCACGGCTTCAAGAGGTAGCAGACTTGAGTATTTGATATTAATTTCAGCTTAATACCTTCAAGTGTTCTTGGGAAAAAGAACAGAAGGAGAATAAGTTCATGCAATTTATTGCGCTTTTCTTTTCCGTTTTGTTGTTTCTTTAGATTCTAGTTTACTTAGTAATGGTAAGGTTCTTCAACAACGTATTGACAAGGTTCTTCATTGGTCAGCGTTTCCTAAAAATGTAATGTAACTGTTATAGTAAGTATAAATAATATTATTAAATTATCGTAATTATATTTATATTATTAACCTAACTTTACCTTAAAATGCTGTGTACCGACTAAAAGGAATATAATTTACATATACATAAATAATCACAAAATACATATATATGAATGACTTAAGCCAGCAAATACTGGCCTCAGAGGCTTAGACTTTCAAATACATATGTACTTCCTAAGTTATCTTGGGCGTCATTAACAATAGTGAAGAAAAACATCGTGAGAAAACCTGGACTTGTAGGTATTATTTAAACTTAAAATCACCAAACCGTCTAGTTTTCTGTATGAGAAAAGGCCTTTGCCCTGCTGTGGGACAGTTACAGGCTAGTATTATTACGCCGTTGGAAGAATTTTCAGTTTCATTTTCTTTGTTTGCACCAGAAATAGGTCTACAATAAAACAAATATCTTGTAACAACCAAAGTTTTCAATATAATAAAGCATGTCTTAGAACTGGAAACATATATATCTTGAATGTACAGGTTCAAGATATATATGTTTGTAATAATAGCTTATCTATCAGAATTCAGTAATACTTTATAAGAAATAATTTAAATATGCTTTAATCATAATGGTGGAAGTAGTAATTCCATGCGTATCGAATGTTTGATAGAAAAGTTGCATCCAACATCTTGGATTTTAAAATGCATGGCAGATTTGGAATCGCTAGCCCCAAAAACCCATTACACGACACCCATATCGAATTTTTGAGAAAATGTTGCACCGGCCATCTTGGATTTTAAAATACAAGTCAGATTTGGAATCGTCAGCCCCAAAAACCCATTACACGACACCCATATCGAAGTTTTGAAAAAAAGCTGCATCGGCCATCTTGGATTTTAAAATGCTTTCCAGATTCGGAATCGCCACCCCCAAAAACCCATTACACGACACCCATATCGAATTTTTGAGAAAATGTTGCACCGGCCATCTTCGATTTTAAAATACAAGTCAGATTTGGAATCGCCAACCCCAAAAACCCATTATACGACACCCATATCGAATTTTTGAGAAAAAGCTGCATCGGCCATCTTGGATTTTAAAATGCTTGCCAGATTCAGAATCGCCACCCCCAAAAACCCTTTACACGACACCTATATCGATTTTTTTAAAAAAAGTTGCATCGGCCATCTTGGATTTTAAAATGCTTGCCAGATTCGGAATTGCCACCCCCAAAAACCCATTACACGACACCTACGAGTATATCGAATTTTTAAGAAAAAGTTGCATCGGCCATCTTGGATTTTAAAATAAATGTCATATTTGCAGTCGCCACCCCCAAAACCTACTAAACGATACCCATATCGAATATTTGAGAAACAAACTAATAAAGATTACATCCGCCATTATGGAAAAAGCTATGGTAAAAGGAAATAAAATCGTAAAATAAATATACGTACTTTTTATGAAAAGGCTTTTTTTTTCGGAAATGAGCGCCAACTTTCTTCTTAAAATATATTTCCTTACGCTTTCCCATTTTTTCTAAAAAAAAATAATTAAAAAAATGTTACAAAATTATCATTATCATCATCATCATTCCTCCCCCAAGCGTCAAAAATATATACTGTATGTAAACAGTAAAAAATATTTAGTTATACATAATAAATAAGTAATACTAAAAAATCAAAAACTGTGACTTACCTTATTCAACTGTTTGCGGCAAGGTATACGTACACAATAGATCGCGAATTATCGTTAGCGGCGCGTCGCTCCACGATGAGACGTGACCTCTCTCTGAGCTCTCGTGGACGACTGAATTTTCGACCGGTGTTAGCCGGTGTACGTTGCGTGTGATTCAAAACAGCTCAACAAATAATAAAAAAAATTATAATAAAATAACCAAGCGACATTCCGAAAATGTAAAAACTATAAATTGTAGTATGATCATTAGAGATTAATATGAATTGAAGTTTGTAAAAAAATTCAACAGTTTAATATCATAATTCAACTAAACGCAAGCACGCTATTTTATGATTTTTGTCCAACTTTAAATATTTTTTGTTTATAAACTATACAATATTTGTTATTTTTGCCAACTATAATCGTTAACACAGTCATTGTGGCTTTCATTACATATTTTTTTATGGTAATCATGGTAATAGTATTGATTATATCACTTTAACGGTGACGACCGTTTTGAATTATTTTGCTCGGCGCAGTCTTAAAAAGAAGAAAGATTTGTTTGTTTGAATTGAATAGGCTCCGAAACTACTAGACCGATTTGAAAAATTCTTTTAGCATTGGATTGCTACATTATCAGGGAGTAACATAGGCTATATATTATCCCCGTACTCTCACGGGAACGGGAACTACGTGGGTGAAACCGCGTGACGTTCACTAGTCAAATATAATTTGATTGATACAAAAATAGACAGAGTTTTCTCTCTTCATTCCAGAAGATTTTTAGACGCTTTCATTTTGACTTTGCAACCGTGTTCCTTGCTTAATTTACGTTGTCGAACAGAAGAATTTTTAAATATTTGAAGACATTGGATCAGGAACTACATTTGGTTGTTATGGAAACTGTGATTTAGCGACTCATCTTCATCTGCTTAACCTTTTCCCAATTATAATGTAGTCTGCTTTCAAACTGGATTCAGCTGAATACTAGTTTTTTACGTGGAGTGACTGCCTATCTGATCTTTACAACCCAGTAGCTGGGTAACACGGTACTTCTTGGCAAGACTGGTGTCAGATTTACTGGCTTCTGACAATCTGTAACGACTGCCAAATATTAACAAATCATGGCCGGGACCAGGACGAGGCACGGAGGAGTCTCATGGAGGAGGAGGAGGAGGAGCATAAGATGCTCAGACTGACCTCGGCAAGCGTTGTCCTTCAACATCGACCCGTGTGGCTGTTATTATTTACCCACGAGCTCCCGTGAACGCAATTAGGTTGTGGATGTGATTCGGATTCCTGAATCAGAATTGTTTTATTAGGTTCGTGGTCGCCGATTCTCGGTAGTAGTAGCCCGAAGGTGGAAAGTAATTATTGGTACGGGGAAGTGACGCAGTGATTGGCTTCGGCGCTACAGGTCTTGGTTTTGATTTCAGGACGGAACAGATATTTTGTAATAGTATTTATCGAGTAAAAATCCTCCAGAAAACGTTTTATCATCGATAACTATTGTTGTTAAGTCAAAATGTAATCCATGTGACATTTCACTCAAAAACAAGTACCTAAACATGTATACAGCTATTATTAGGTGTCTTTAATACACCTGAAGGCGCCCTTTGCCCGTGCGATGACGAGTTTGAAAATAGTGCATACAAAATGACAATAATATTTGGAATTTAACAACGTTCGAAATTCAAAAAGATGTTTAGAGATCAACGTTGTCAAAGATTGGTCAGAGTTTTTATGCATTTGAGATTTGGGGCTCGAGAAAAATCTGTTGGATGTCATCTTACCCCATTGATATATAAAAAAACCCAAGATACACACTCAGCATCCCAAAAACGTCCGCAAAAAACAAGCGCAATATGTATAATTATGCGCAAGTTTCAAACAGTCTCGCATCGCTCGCCATACTGAACTGCTTCGTAAAAATAACTAAGCGATCCGTGTAAGGTTGAATTTGCAAAAAAAATTGTTTATAGTATAACTACACACAACTCACACATGACACTTGATACATGTCAGTTTTTGACGACAGTTTCGAGTGTTGCATTTGTTCGAGACTGTGCATCTTGGGTTTTTTATATATCAATGTCTTACCCTAATTAAAGTAGCGATACCTAAATCTACAACCAACATATGTACAGTATGAACATACCAATGGAGATTTCAGCAATTACTCTAAAAAAAGAACAAGCAAACGTCTCTAAGTGACTGTTTAAAAGTTTACTCTTAGCCCTCCAATGCACTAGCGGTTGGCCGCGGGGGCGGCTGACCGCTTTTCCAGTTTAATATGCAACCGCTGGTGATTGTACGCACTTAACCGCCACAAAACTATTCCAACCGCAGGCCGCTCAAGCGAACCGCCTCGGCGGTTCAACCGCTAGTACATAGGAGCGCTTAAGGTTCGATTCTATGCCACACCATAGGCACATTTTTGTCTCTGGTAGTCTTAGCAACAGTGATTCAACTGTGGTACAAAGTAATACCACTAAGTAATGTCACCTGCCATCGCAGTATATGCCATCGTTGTCAGAGTCCCGTAGCGAATGGCCACGCTACAGTGCGCTCCTGCAAGTGAGGTTCCTTAGGGGAAGTTATATAATATTGTGTTCCCCTTGACAGCTCATTTTATGGAACAAGCCTGGTTTTAATGTGACACGGTAGTGACTACGTCTTTTGAATTTTTCCTGAAGTTGTCGGTTGCAGGAGAGGTGAGTCGGACGTTGTAGAGAAAATGGTTTCTGTAGACAATGGTTTCCGATAAAACTTATATAAAAAATGTTAAGGACATCGAAATAGTATTGTTATCATACAAATTATATCTATGGTTTTAATGGTAATATTTTAATATATCAGCTTATAACCCTACTGATCGAATCAGGAATGATGATATCCGCAAGAGAACCAAGGTTACCGACTTAGCCCGTAGGATCGCGAAACTAAAGTGGCAGTGGGCAGGGCACCATGCTCGCAGAACAGATGGTCCCTCCCACAAGGTGGACCGATGACCTGGTGAAGAGCGCGGGTAGCCGATGGATGCGAGACGCACAGGACCGGTCGTTGTGGCGACGCTTGGGGGAGGCATGTGTCCAGCAGTGGACGTCTTTCGGCTGATATGATGATGTATAACCCTTCTGACCGAATTTTGATTACGCCGATCTAAACGGACATTAGCCAAGTACGGAGGAGATTTCCTGTGTAGACACAGCTTATTTTTTTGTGTAGCAATTTTTACCTTTTTTCTTACGTTTTAGCATACAATTAAGTAGGTTAACGTACAATCAACGTTTCCACATTTTACTACATAGTATAATTTACTTACCACGACCATCTGTTCAGCGAACAATGTGCCCTGCCCACTGCCACTTGTTTGGCGATCCTTCGGGTTATGTCGGCCACCTTGGTTCTCTAGCGGGTATCATCATTCCTGATTCGATCACGCAACACACTTCACAACTCACTACATGTTTACTTCGCCTAAACTAACATGATGAGATGTTTACAGAATCGCACGCAGCAGCTAATCTGGGGGCACGGTAGTGCTTCCGCCAAGTCGAGCAAAAAAGCGGCACGGCCGTACCATTCTTTTCTCGAAGCAGTTCAGGCCATTTTCGACTCACTATAACTTCGTTGTGGATAAAACTAGAAGCCAAAATTTTCATTAACCAAACAGGCATTGTATAAACACGGTATATTTCATCACAGATTGACTTGGAAATTGCATTAAACAATCTAATTTAACATAATATGTATTACTTTTGAAATAAATTGTGTTTTCATGCGATGACCAAGCCAATCTATTTATTTAAAACATACAAGATTTTTCATATTGACATGGTCACCATAAGATGTTGTTCGCTTAGCTAATTACGTAATAACATAACTTAAGACCGAATGACCCTTAAGTAGGGACTGAATAAATTAACCGACTTGGTATTATACGGTAGAAGAACTGAGTTGAGAGACTTGGTTTTTTTTAGATAGCATTTATTTTAGCAGAAGTTCAGAGTCTGATGTTTGTTAGATATTATTATCTGGAATAACTGATACGATTACAAATATTCTGCTACTGATAGCTGGCTAGTGTAGCTATACTGACGTCGTGTTGTAGGCTATATTTTACGACAGCAAAAATGCGCGATTTATGTAAGGTCATGAAAGCGAAGTCGCGAAAGAAACTAAGATTCTTATAATATCCTTCATACACGGTGCCAATTCAGGGTCTTACAAAGGTAGCCCACTTAATTTACCCGATATAAACTACCTCAAGACGCGATTATTTATCAAAAATATTTCATTAAGATAAAAGGTACAGTAAAAATAAACAATGCATTGGAATTATGAAACACCTTGTTAATAATGTTTATCTATCAAAACAATGTCCCAAACTATTCCGCGCTGTCCTTAGAACACAAGGCTAAGACTGCGCTCGTTCTTGTATGTTTCTTACTACGTCACGCGTCATGATAATAAATAATATTTTAATTTTTTTAAATAATTAAAATGTTCACAAATATCTTTTTTTTAATGAGTATGTGGTAGTAATTGGATAAATTAAGTAGGCTGCCGTAGTAAGACGAATAAAATTGCATCGTTTATATTAGGATTTCTCAACTTCTAGTTTGGCCCGAAAACTTATATTTATCAAAAATCGATCAGTTCCACTTTGAATTCTATAAACGTTTTCCTAATACTTAACAGATTAAAAACATCGGGAACCAAATTTTTGTTTACATAAACTCATTCCCATGATATTACAAAACCAACAAGGATATTTTACTTGGAATCCCAAAGGATTTCCACACACTTCTAATAAGTTAAAACGTGAAGTTTTCAGCGACCCTGAAAAGTTTCTTTGACACTTGATAACCTACTTTTTTACTTGAAGGCAGCCTTAGGGAATCTATATGATGTTATTTGTAAAGTCAATGTTGTGGTCGGTTACAAGAATTTTCACTGACATTTCTTCCCGAGGGTATGAAGTGACGGAAAACAGTTTAACCTTGGAAACTTCTTTAACATTTTTATACTTTATTAGGGTTCCGAACAAAAAACGGAACCCTTATAGGATCACTTGGGTGTCTGTCTGTCTGTCACAGTCAGTTTTCTCCGGATCCACTAGGCCGATTCTATTGAAATTTGGTACACTTAGGGACTTCTGTGACCCAAATACGGACGTCTTACGTAAGTTATTAAATTTTTAGTATGGAGGTCACTTTTGGGGGTTAAACTAGAAAGTAAAAAGCTTTTTGATTTATATTGTGTGATATATCAAATAAAAGGGCTTTCTGTGACGATTATAATTATACTTTTTTTCATAATTTTAATTAGACGAAAAATGACCATACCACCATTATGAAGATAAGGGGGGGGGGCTTATCTCCGAAACTACTGAGCCTAAAATTTTGATAAAAATAAAAATAATACATCTTTATTTATAGATTACAGAAAAACTATGAGAATTCTGTAATAATAAAATTGCATATTAAAACAAAATTAAATTCATTCGGAACCCTTTGTACGCGAGTCTAACTCGCACTTGGCCAGTTTTTTCCAGTGGTGTTCCTTACTTGAAAGACGAAAATTATTTCATAAGACCAAACTACCGGGATATAAAGGAAATTGACTTGTATAAAAAATCCGATCGCCAAAAACGACTTCTTTTCGTGTCGATTGATACATACTAAATTTCGTCTGACCAGTTTTGAGCAACCTGTACAGCTCTATCATTGGCCTCATTCAATAGAGACAACGTTCACAGCTGGTTTAGTCATTGGGAAACCAGGGAGCTACTCTCTAAGCCCGAAGTCCGTAGTTTCGGGCTTAACTGCAGGCGTATTCTACGCCGTATCACCTAACCACTAAGAATTAAGGACAACAGGATTTGTCAGTTACTGTCAAATCGTGTTGTCATTCATTCTTAGTTCGGTTTCGGGACTTATCGGAAGACCGTAGGTGTTACGGAGTAGGATTCCCAATGACTAAACCAGCTCTGAACGTTGTCTTCATTGAACGGGGCCAATGATAGACTGCCTGGGTTGACGGATGAAGATGCCGTTAAAGTTGGCCCTGATAAGTGCCTTCGTGGTCGAGTTTGAGTTATACTGGTAAAAAGATTAGTCAGCTTGATTCTACGTTACCGAGTGCTAGCTGTCTACAAAGATCCAAACAAGTGACTTTTCAGTACTATTCAGTTATTGGCATTTATTTTAATTCAGTCACATGTTCGATGACATTAACTTACGTAATGCGCGTGTTTTGGGTCACAAAAGTTCATAGGTACATAATTATGGTGTTTAAAATTTCAACTTTCGAACCGATTTTGCTCCGCATCTACAGAGATTCGTGGCAAATTGGCTGTGACAGACGGACCGACAGACAACCGAGTGATCCTAGAGGGGCTCCGTTTTTCACCGATTTTCGGAACCTACAAAAAGGAACACTCGTTCAATGAAATAAAACTATTAAAATTGGGTAAAACTGGGTCAACTAAAGTGTAGGTACTGGTATCCGAATTAATTGGTTTGCGGGCGTTGGGGCAGCAATATCTCCCTGTAAAAGCAGAAAGCCAACCGCATCTGGTTAGATTGCTGACATATTTACGTACCTCAATAGTTCGAGAAATAATTGGTTACCATGGTTACGGCGATAACAGCCTTGAAATTTTCAAGGTAAGAGTGAGTTTGTAGGTTTTGTGCAAGCGTGTACTTTCGTTGACTAGAAAAGAAGAATATTAGAAGACACCGGGGGTGTTGAAACCGAACCTTTATAGGGTTCCGTTACAGCCCTCTGACAGACAGACGGACGGACGGACGGACAGCGGAGGCTTAGTAATAGGGTTCCGCTGGTTATCCTTTGGGTACGGAACCCTAAAAAACGGAACCCTTATAGGATCACTTTGTTGTCCGTCCGTCTGTCTGACAAGACCGTTTATCTAGGGAACACGTGGAGGTATCAAGTTGAAATTAAAACTATATACTCAGGTCTATGTCCCCTTGCAGCTGTGAAAAAATTAAACTTCTAAATTAAACGTAAAAAAGATACGATCGTTAATACCGCAAAAAACGTATATTTCGACACTCTCAAGGGATTCAAAATGTATAGGGTATATCCCGTTGACCTAGAACTATGCAATTTGGCAAATAATACCGTCTTATACTACCTGTTTAGAGAAAGAGTCTAAAAATTATACATTTGTAATTAAATCATAAAAAATATATAGTCTTTATTTAAAGTAACTTGTATCTACAAATTTGTACGGAACACTCGGTAGGCGAGTCTGACTCGCACTTGGCCTTTTTTTTATTTGAGACTAGTGGACGTCACGCGGTTTCACCCGCGTAGTTCCCGTTCCCGTGGGAATACGGGGATAATATATAGCCTATGTTACTCCCTGATAATGTAGCTATCCAATGCTAAAAGAATTTTTCAAATCGATCCAGTAGTTTCGGAGCCTATTCAATTCAAACAAACAAACAAACATACAAACAAACAAACAAATCTTTCCTCTTTATAATATTAGTGTAGATGGGTTTGCTCTTGACTCTAGTCTAGGTCAGAGATGACAGAGATAAAGTCAACGATGGATTGAGCTAACCTAACAGTTTGTTGAACAGTGACCTTATCAAAATAATATCAAGCTTGTTGCTAGATATTATAAGGATAATATGTTCATTTTTCAACAAACTGTTAACAGAGGCTGTAGACAAAATGCCATTCTATCAGCGAACGCAACTGTCGAAATTACAAAGTATGACAGATTGATCAAGTGACATTTCGATCACATTTGTCAATCTCATACATTTTTGGCGTTTTGAAAATCGCCTTCGCCACGCTACAGTGTCACTTGTCTATAGCCTCAGGCTTCTTCTGCGCTCCGAAAGGAAGAAAATTTTATTTTTGAAAATGGAATGGTCATATTATCTGAAAGTACTAGCACTTACCACAGTGTCTCAAGACGAAAGTCTATGATCAGTGCGTGTTGCCAGTGATGACATACGGAACTGAAACGTGGTCGCTTACAATGGGCCTCATCAGAAGGCTCAAAGTCACTCAAAGGGCAATGGAGACGGCAATGCTTGGAGTTTTCTTGCGTGATCGAATCAGGAATGATGATATCCGCAAGAGAACCAAGCTTACCGACATAGCCCGAAGGATGGCCAAACTAAAGTGGCAGTGGGCAGGGCACATTGCTCGCAGAACAGATGGTCGATGGGGCCGAAAAGTTTTGTAGTGGCGACCGCGTCCCGGAAGACGTAACGTCGGAAGGCCTCCCACAAGGTGGACCGATGACCTGGTGAAGGACGCGGGTAGCCGATGGATGCGAGACGCACAGGACCGTTCGTTTTAGCGACGCTTGGGGGAGGCCTATGTCCAGCAGTGGACGTCTTCCGGCTGATATGATGATGATGACTAGCACTTACTGGTTTAGTAAGGAAAAAATCTTTCTCTGATAGAAAATAACAGAATTTGTGTGTGCTTATAGGCCCTTCAAAGTGCTTATAATTTCAGCTATCAGTATCTTAACAAACGACGGGAAATAGGTTATTGGTAATAATAACCGCCAATTTGAAGAGTCCTTCAGAAAATTGGCGCTAGCTAGTACTTTAGTAGAAAAATCTCATGTTGGATGTTAAAGATTACCATTACCATGATGATAAATATATCACCGGAAAATTGCAAACGCCGTCAGATTGTAAATAATCGCGTTAAATTGTAAACTGTAAAAAAATATCCTACGGCCTATTCTCAGACCTATCAAATATATACACAAAAAAAATTGTTAACAATCGGTCTAGCCGTTTCGGAGGAGTTCGATAACAAACACCGTGACACGAGATTTTTATATATTAGATTAAGATGTTTTACAATCTTACGGAGTTTGCAATTTTCCGGTGACATATAATAATTTTACCATGATGAAAAATACTTATTTCAATGAACAAGTATAATTTTTCGATATTATGTATTAGGTATTCATTTTTGTTAAGCAATTAATAAACAATTTTCCTTATTAGGAAAACTGTTTGATCTCAAAGAGCAAATTATAGAATACCGCTCGTCTTTTGTTCTTTAAATTCTGAGATACAATTTTGCGGAACAATAATTTTCTGTTGTTTACCCGTTCAAACAAAAAAAAAAGAAAAAATGTCTATGCCACTTTTAAAAATCGAATAAAATTAACACCGCCGAGGTATCAAGTATCAGTATTTAGTCTCTACTAAGTCCTAATGAAAATTTTACATTGGTACGGAAACACGTATTTAACAAGCAAATCCTAAAATCCTCTTATACAAATACAAAGGACTTACCTGCAAAATCCACAATAAGCTGAATCACATTTTCCACATTTTCAACCAAAAAAAGATAAACTTATCAACGTCAACACACGAAAGTTTCACGAAAAATCCAATATATCTGACATCGCGGGCGAAACTTTTTAAATTCCGAACTTTACTTCGCGAGGACCGCAAAAAATCGACACACGACTGAACGATTCAGCGTCCACAACGGTACTGAAGCGAAACATCCCTGTCGAGATATACCAAAGTTACATTTACCGCTGGTCAACTAGAATTTCATTTCATTGCGTTCTTATTTCAAGCTAGTAAGAGCGCTTTTAGAAAAGTAGTCAACTTTTTCAGCAGAATGAGTATTTGGGAATGAATTTTGGCGGTATAACGATATCTTTATATGGACATACAGCAATTTGTGTACGAATGGTAGTCTGGAAGAAAACGCATGGAATTTTAATGTTGGCAGCATTGTGTTGTACGCGTTAAATGTACTGTAAGCGTTTTGAAGTTTGTTCGGAACATTCTGCGTATGATTGTGATAATGTCAGTGATTTGAATGTTGCCAAAGAAGTTGTTGTACTTATAAAAGTACATTATATTTGGTTTCACGGAATATGTCGCTGCTTTGGAAGAATACAGTTCAAAACGGGTGATTTTCTTTTCAGGAGAAAGGTTTGAAGTTTACCATTATTTCAAAGTGCAATACGTCAAAAGTAATACTTTAGTTCTTTTTCTTGTTTGAAATGATTAACAACGTAGATATAAAACATGAAGTCGCTTTGATGGTCTGGTCGCAACTGGTGAGACAATGACTAATGTCAAAAGAAATTCGTGTCCAAAATCCACCAATTGCAAGTCTTTTAGTGGCACAACAGCCATAAGATGATGGTTCTTCCTCGCATGGTCTAAAACTCAAAGCTGTAGTCATCATCATCATCATATCAGCCGTCCACTGCTGGACATAGGCCTCCCCCAAGCGTCGCCACAACGACCGGTCCTGCGCGTCTCGCATCCAAAACTGTAGTTTTTTTTTTTTTAAATGTAGTATTCTTGCAAAAACTGTGGATGGATGAATTGGAAGAGCGAAGTCAAAGAAAAGGTGGTTGGTCTGTGTGTAGAGTGATATGAAAGAGAAGAGAGTTAGTAAAAGCATACTGGGTGATAGGACAGAATGACTTACTTGACTTAAGTTCCTGTGTCCCCTAGATGGGACAGAGGGCCACAGTGCGCCACCATCCCGAACGGTCTTGAGCTTCGCGCTTCATTTCGCTCCAGGTCTTTCTTAATTGCTTCGCTTGTGCAATGATCGTCCGGCGCCAGGTCTGCTTGGGGCAACCACGTTTACGCTTTCCTTGGGGATGTCTCGGGCTTACCTCGGTATGTGTTCAGGATCCCTTCGGAGCGTGTGGCCGATCCAGTTCCACTTGCGGCGTTTAATCTGCTGGTCGATGGGAGTTTCACCGCAGCGTTCCCACAGATCTTGGTTGGAGATTTTCTCGGGCCAGCAAAACACCGAGGATACGACGAAGAAATCGGTTGATAACGATCTGGAGTTTGTGCGAGATGTTTTTAGTGACCTTCCCAATTGTTATAAAATTGTTATTTTGTTTTATTTAATTTTTTTGGTATGCGTCATGCTTGGCGCAAATAAACGCTTTTTCTTTCTTTCTTTACAGGAACACGGTTTTTATGTTGGACCGGAATATTTTGAGTTTTACTCTTCGGGTCAATTTCCTTGATTGCCATGCAGGACGGAGCAGAGAAAAGGTTGCTCTTGCCTTGGCAATTCTCGAAGTGATGTCTTCTTCAGTTCCTCCAGTTTCTGACATAACACTACCGAGGTATGTGAACTTGTGGACTCTCTCCATCTCCTATAGGTAGGATAGGACAGAATGGTGGACGAAAACATGTTGCGCCGACCCCGAGTAACGAGATGATGAAGAAGATGATGGTGATGATGAGGATACTTTCTTCAAAAGCAGAGATGTGTACTTTACAAAGACCAGAAATGTCTGGATAAAATTTCATCCAAATTTTAAACTCGGGTACAAAAATATATGTAAATGCTCAGAATGAAATGCATTTTATGTGCATTTTAACGACTTTTACCATTTGCCGATGTGACCTGATTTTTTGAACATCAAAAGAACTTTGGGTCACGTGGCCATAGTTTGCATTTTAGCCCTCTGCGTGTTTTGAACTTTGCATATTTTTTAGTGGCCTATTTTGAGCAAAATACTTTTAATATAACGCTTACGCGGGCGGAGAGACTTTGTATGGAAAAAGTCATAATTCGAGGTTTGGCTCTCACATGTTTCCACCTCCAATATTAAATCGATTTAAAAGAAATTTCAGATACTGAATAAAATGATACATACTGTGTCCTTATGTTTTTCTTTTTGATGATATATTAACCGTATAAACACCAGAACACTCAAAAAATGCTCAAAACTGTCCGATAGACCGCTGTCAACAATGCCCAAGTGTACAAATTTGGCAATTATTGATGAAAAAATAAAGAAATAGGTACACAGAATACATTATTTTTATTCAGTTTGTGAAATATCTTTTAAATCGATTCAATATTGGCGGAGGAAACAGGCAAGAGCCAAACCTCGAATTATGACTTTTTTCACTGTTTTTTTTTTTACATACAAAGTCTGTCTGCCCGCATTGCCTCTTAACAGCGGCAGGTCGAAAGTACGTTAAGTCATGTTGAGATACATCCTTGGATAGGTGACCTTAGAGTTCCGGCTGTCATTTGTAGGTTTTGAAAGTAGTTACAGGAAGATTCAAAAGCCCGACTGTCTGGCCACCTCTCTTACCATGTGTTATCGAGTTATCCAGTAACAAGAAAGAAACTTAAAATATATACACTTAAAATAAAAAAAAATCCTAACTAAAACAAGGCGTCAAAAAATTCGTCCGCATCGCTGTCCACTGGAAGTGAGCCCAAAAGACTGGCGGCATTGCCACGCTGTATGGCAATGCTTATCCTCTGTCCGAGGTAAAAGCCAGCCCTTGAGTCACGCGAAGTGTCAATTAAGCGTTTAGAAAGATCTTTAAATAAGGCATGAGCACTCGGACCCCACGGTCCAAGAGTTTCAACCCCAAATGGCTCAAAAATATAATTGCCAACAAGGTTATTATATTTCCGTCGCTTGAGGTTCTCAGCAGCAGCAGCGGCAGTACCAGCACAGCACGACGAGCAGTAACTGGGTTTGGGTTTTTGAAGTCAGATGAGCTGAGCTACATCAGCTAAAATTGTAAGCCGACGATAACATTATTGATAAAAGGCTAGGCAGATGATGATAAGATGAAAAGGTATTTTTTTGCTTGACTCAGACACCAGCTCTTCACAAATTCTAGACTAGCTCTTGCTCGCAAATTCGTACGCGCATATCCCATTTTTCCCGTTTCCGCAGGAATTTCGGGACGAATAATACATTAAGCATCTTGATTCTTGAAAATCGCATTAAAATCTGGGCGTAGTGTAAAATATGTAAGCGTGCAGACGAAAAAAACGATTTTTTGTTTACTATGTAAAGATTATGAACATATTCAACCTGTTTGTAAAAGAAGCTTTTAAGGTATGTTTTTGTGAGAAAATATCAACAGTTATTGTGTTTAATATGAGAAAAAAATACGCTTCTTCTCAAATCCCAAACTTTCACAAAATCAAAATTTAATAAGCAATAATTCTACCTCATTTATAATTCCATATTTTCCAAATATGGCTTCCAGTATTATTGATACTCTCACGATTCAAAAGGCTTATTTTAAAAGTTTATTCTCGGAAAAGTTTTCTCTTTGTCCCTACGGAATAACGCGCCGAAAGTGGGGCAACGTAACGGGGGTGAATGCTTCGAATATTTTAGAGGAATAAATGGATTGGATTGATATATTTTCACCCCTATTTCCCGGCTTGGAGTGGGCAGAATTTCAGGTGTGTTTGGTAGTCTTTTGTTTAGGTTGAACACTAGGAAGCGATGTTTAGTGGATGATTTGAGGACTAGCTTTTGTAACCATGATGTTTAAATTAAAAATTAAGTGATCTAAATGGTGATTCCTTATTTTCATCATGACAGCCAAAAGACGTCCACTGCTGGACATAGGCCTCCCCCAAAAGGGGGGGGGGTTGCCATAATCGCCACGCTTGGCAGGTGGGTTGGCGATCGCAGTGTATGGTGTTGCATTTTACGAAGAACGCTGCTGCCCATTCTCAGGCAATTAGAAGATTGAAATGGTGATTAGAAGTAAATAAATATTTTAATTTAAGTTTCAAGTATGCTAGCTTTTCCCCTCGCTTTTCCCCGATAGCCTTTGAGACAATTGTTTTGGATATGAGTCTGTCTTAAATTACTATAAAATTAATAATTATCACAAGATTATTGGAGACCCTTACATAAGCCATTTGACAGGGTACACCTTTTTATTTATTATCAAATTTTGCTGGCCAAAAGTGACGATGGGATAGCACAGAATTTCATGAACTGAATCGATCCACTAAATTCACCGCAAAATTTCTGAGACAGACGGACAAACGGGCACACGAGTAATCCTACAAGGGTTCCGTTCATTCAAACTGACTTTCGTAACGCTAAAAACATCTGTTTTGTCAATACCCAATGAATTTCCCTACCTCAGTATAATAAGTATTTTCAACATTAGAAGTAGACATTTCTCAAGCTCTATTTCCCCATTTTAGGGAAAAGGAGGCAGGAAAACCGACGGAAGGAAACCCTTAATGATCTAAATTACCAACACGCTGTAAACAACCCTAGCAATCACTGCTCATTCCTTATTTCTTTAAATGAACATTTTTTTCCCCTGAAATGGAAATATCAAGTAACTAGTGGAAATCACGCGGTTTCACCCGCGTATTTCCCGTTCCCGTGGAAGTAAGGGGATAATAATATAGCCTATGTTACTCCCTGATAATGTAGCTATCCAATGCTAAAATAATTTTTCAAATCGGTCCAGTAGTTTCGGAGCCTATTCAATTCAAACAAACAAACAAATCTTTCTTCTTTATAATATTAGTGTAGATGACTTAGAGAAAAATATTAAAAAAGAGTGAAATCGTTGATTTGTTCGTAAGAAGGATGATTTTTTAACCGACTTCCAAAAAAGGAGGAGGTTCTCAATTCGTCGGGTATTTTTTTATGTATGTACAGCGATTACTCCGAGGTTTATGATCCGATTTCGGTGATTCTTTTTTAGTTCGATGCTGTATACTTGCCATTTGGTCCCGTAAATTTGATTCAGTTTGGTACAGTAGTTTTAATTTTATGAGCATTTTTGCTTATTTCAATTTCTGTGTAGACGAAGACGTCGTCCAAGTATCACCACTTAAAATTAAAAAATTAAATACTTTTTCCAAAAAAGTATAACCGACTTCCAAAGAAAACACTACAAAGTTTAAAATAACCTTAATTTCGGAAGTTGGTATTTAAAAACAAAGAAACAAAACCAAAAACTTCCGAAATTAAGGTTATTTTATACTTTTTTTTAATTATAAAAACAGTCTTTGAGGTCGATCTTAAAGGTTTAGCAACGCTAGCCGAGATCGATCTGTGGATGGGGGAATCTCCATTATATAATAGAAGTACCTATAACTCTTCCACTGTCTGAATGCTACTCTATCCTCAAGTGTTATGGGTTCCTCGATCCCAAAAATGCACGGTTTCTATAATATAGGCTATGGATACAAAGCCGTGGGAAAATGTCTTTTCCCAAATAGCAATAATCATCCCGACCGAATCGGTCTCGGTGGCCAAGCATGTTCGCAAACCATCCGTCCATTCTTTTTTTTTTACTTTTACTCCGACTGGAACGGCATTTCGACACGATCGTGGCGAGATCAGACCCAACTGTTTTACGTACTCGTACTTTCTAAGGCACGCGGGTGTCACACTACCAGCTTCTTAAATCTGGGCGACTACTAAAAAAATCCAGGTTGAAAAATGCCATAAAACTATTTGCCATCAGCATCAGCCGTGTTGGCCACCGAACACATCACCACGTCCAATGATCCAGCTTTTGACCACGAGAACAACTGGGGCTGGGGCTGTTACCAACCAAAAACTGTGACCTGAAGTTTAATAAAATCTATCTAATCAAGCCCGTATGTCCCACAGCTGGGCAACGGCTTCCCTCTCCCTTTTCTACACATATTTGTCTTCTGCTATTGTGGACCAGTTCCTAAGGTAAGAGTCGAGTTCGTCTCTCCACCTACACCTTGGTCAACCGCGATGTCACCTATCATTGAAAAGTGATTGAAAAGACCTGAAGTAACAAGTGGAAAACAAGAACCATCATCTGCCTAGTCAACTACATTGGGGTCAGCATCCAGTCGACCCTGATAAAGCTAAACGCCAGTATGTTACATAGTATTTAGTTTCGCAAGAGCAAATGCAGGTCAGGTTGCCGTATGGTGTTGGCCGGTGCCGTATGGTGCCGTGTGGTGCCGTAAAAGAATAATACCATCCCATCACTTCCCGTGGGTGTCGTAAGAGGCGACTAAGGGACTCGCCAGAGAATGGGCAGCAGCGTTCTCTGTAAAACTCAACACCATGCACTGCGATTGCCAACCCGCCTGTCAAGCCAACACGCATATGATGATGATATGATGATGAATGCAGATCACATAACCTCCACAACCCAGGAACTGGGTAACGCGGTACTGCTTGGCAAGACTGGTGTTAATTTTTTCTGGCTTCAACTTCCTAAGATATATAACTTTTATCCGGGACCAAATGCAGCTGGTACCAATGGCTTAACGTGCTTTCCGAGGCACGGGGGAGCCTCAGTACGCTTAGATTGTCACCCATCCACAGATCGACCTCGACAAGCATTGCTTAACCTTGAAGATCGAACCGTGCGGCTTTAATTATTTTGCCACGAGGTTTTCCGAGTTAATAAACCAAGACCATCGTAGTAAAATCAATAAAACCTCTTCCGAAATAGCAATAAAATTCAGTCATTATTATATCAGATTAACAACTCATCACCAGTTGCTAGTTATTACGAGATCTATTACACGAGTAACTTAGTTCCCCACAATCCTCAGAGGCAGTGATTTCACGACGATTGCCGCTTGACCCCTGAGGTCCGCTGGGACCAACTTCGTCTTCAGGGCATAACTTGCTGAAAGTGGAGCGGTGTACTGAAGGAATGTTTGAAATATTTCAGGGGTAGTAATGGATTGGACTGATTTACTGGACTTTGGGGTTGTTTTTGAAATGTAATGTTCGGATGTTCCTAGGAAGGAAGAAGGTTCGCTTGTCCCATCCGGGGGTTTTGTTAAAGGATGATCAGTAGTGTTTTAGTGTTTAGTGTTTAGGCACATGACATTTTAACTTTGTTTTCTATGTTTCATATTGTAGCTGTTTGTTGTTCCTTTTAAATGTATCTAAAAAAAAAATATAACAGTCGTTCAAGAAATTAGTTTCGTACAGAAATGGACCTCGCAGTGTCAAAAAAAAACAGTCAATTTCGAGATGGACAACGCGCGACTGGTCGGTGTCAAACAACGAAGAAACAAAACGAAATATAGGCGGCGTTCTATAGATTTTCGCCAACCTTCTTGGGAAACAGGCGATACTTCGTACCCTCAATGAAAAACAATTTTTTATTTTAAGTTTCAGTATTGTTTTTGGTCGGTTGAGGAAAATATTTTTTTATCATAATTTCATCTGACAGTAAGTAATATCAACGATGGTCACCTTTATATTGTAACCGATTCATTCCCATTCGTTTCAAATCAAACTTTGTCTTTTACAGAACAATACTACAGTACAGAACTAATAAATAGGACTAGTACCAGACCATAGCCTGCAGTCCACTGTTCTAACTCATTTGCGTATATTGCACACACTGTATCTAGGTCGCGTATATATTGAGAATACTTTTCCTTTGGGTAACAATTGCAACTGTACGGAGTGAATTGGTTGTTGGTTACCTATATTGTGAACAAATGATTTTGGTCTTTCACCTGAAATAATCATCATCATCATTATTTCAGGTGAAAGTCTACTGCTGGACATAGGCGTTCCCCAAGTGTCGCCACGTCGAGTGGTCCTGTGCTTCTTGCATCCAATCGATTCCCGCGGTCTACACCAGGTTAACAGTCCACCTTGTGGGAGACTTTCCAACGTTACGTCTTCCTTTTAAGAGGAAATGCTGGCGGCGAGACTTTGTATGGAAAAAGTCATAATTCGAGGTTTGGCTCTCGACTGTTTTCTCCTCCAATATTGGACCGATATAAGAGATATTTCACAAACCAAATAAGAAGAATATATACTGTATTTCTATGTTTTCTTTTTTTGATTAATAGTTGCCAAATTCGTACACTAGGCCTCTGTTGACAGCGATTTATCGGACAATTTTGAGCATTTTGTGAGAGTTCTAGTGCTTATACGGTTAATAAATCATCAAAAAAGAAAACATAGGGACACAGTGTATATCCTTCTTATTCAGTTTGTGAAATATCTCTTAAATCGGTCCAATATTGAAGGAGAGAACAGTCGAGAGTCATACCTCGAAATATGACTTTTACATACAAAGTCTCGCCGCCAGTATTTCCTCTTAACCCTGTTGACATACCATTCTACGCGCAATGTACTCTGTCCACTGTTACTTTAGTTTGGTCATTAAATCGGTAACCTTCGTTCTCCTGTAGATATTTTTATTTCTGATTCAAATTAAATTTTACAAGTTGGCTCAGTTCCGATGACAATAAATTTTAAAAATTATCTGTAACCCGATTTTCTCTCTAAAGTTACTTCCCGATAAAACATCTCCTTATCTGTCAACAGTATAGACATGAATGTTTTCTTTTTAGCGCTTGAGTATACTTTTATTTTTTTTTGCAACTTATATTTTATTACGTAGTTTATGTAACATTTGCCAAACAGACTTTTCAGACACTCCTACATATAACCCTTCTTAACTCACAAGTAATACATCTACCCACAAAAATGCCCCATACATACACCACGATTTAAGACCGAACCATTTCAAACAATCGTCCTAAGGGGCACAAGCTACCCGCAAACACCATTTAATTACTTCAAGAACCCCTTGACACAACTTAGTCCACTACCCACCCCTTTAAATTAGGGGGTGGGGCGATACATTTGCCGACGGACCCCCATCCTTAACAAATAAATGGTCTTGAGCTCAGAATGCATACACGAAAATTGCGCAGACTCTGTTTACTTGGCAAAATGAGTTTCGTACTTAGAGTATGGATAGGACTAGCCTGTGGTTTTATTTGTCTCTAGGACGTTTTCAATCTTTGAGGAATATAATTAAAGTTCAATTTTGTAACGCCACGTTTCCCCTTGCAAGCAACTTGCATTCAAGATAAATTAAATAGCGGTGTACGATCGAGCGAGTGACCACTCCGGTAGACGGCTTGAGAGATGGTTGCAGGTATAAATGTGTCCTTAGAAAAAGAGATGCGTCAAGTAAAATGGTTACGTTTTGAAGAAACATTAAAATTAGAAATTCGGAAGTTGGTATGTATTGCAAAAATTTCAAGTCTGTTATGTTTTCTTCGTCATCGTGTTTTGTAGACTCTAATAATATACATATAATGATGGGATTGAGCACGAAAAAATACCTGTGTGTTACACGAAGTGGTTATTGAAGTTGCTCAAGATCCGCCAATCGTGGAAGGTAATTCTTTCGATAATCCGTGAAAAAAGAAATGGCTTCCCGAAAAATATAATCCAGATCTCCTACTAAGACATGTTGTGAAAGAGAGACGAAGCTATACAAGACAAATAGCACTATTCCTTTTTCACAACGGATTTTTCATGGCAATTACATGTCATAGCCGGGAATTAGAAATCTTTTTGAGTGATTACCATAAGAAAATAATTAATCTATGTTGTGGTCTCACAAAGAACAATTTTATAAGCGCTCTATATCTTTGTTGATACTGCATTATCCCGGAACATTAAGCCGTAGATGTAATTCAGCGAAGATGGCTAATTTTCACATACTAACTGACGCAGTAAGTGTTCCAGATA
Source organism: Lacanobia wlatinum (assembly GCA_947578705.1). Lineage (NCBI taxonomy): Eukaryota > Metazoa > Arthropoda > Insecta > Lepidoptera > Noctuidae > Lacanobia > Lacanobia wlatinum. The sequence continues at coordinate 16,919,596 of OX388046.1, read as the reverse complement.
GAATTTAGAATGCTTTTCCGTTTGCAACATTGAGTTTTAAAATGTTTTTTGTAGGGTTCAGTTCTACGGAACCCTATTAGTAAGCCTTCACTGTCCGTCCGTGCGTCCATCCGTCCGTGCGTCTGTCTGTCTGTCAGTGGACTCAGCGGGCTGTATCTCAAGAACAGTAATAGGTAGACAGTTGAAATTTTCACAGAGTGTGTATTTCTATTGCCGCTATAACAACAATAATAATGATAATTAAATTAAATCATTATTCTAATATATTAAAATTCTTTCGTTACTGAATGAGTGTGTGACTGACTGACTGACAGACAAAAGTAATGCTCGTAGAGAGCTGAAATTTGGCATGTAGGTTTCTTTGGGAGTGTGCGGGAGCACTAAGAGAGAATTTCCCGAAATTCTTACGGGAACGGGACAAAACGGGATATGCGCGTACGAAGTTGCGGGCAAAAGCCAGTTAATAACTAAAAGGGACACAAAAACGTGTTTTATTCGGTTTATGATACGGAACCTTTCGTGTCAGTTTATTTCATACTTAGTCGTTTTTTTTGCCTCTGCAGTAAAAGGCTAACACGTGACTTTAAAATATTACGCATCTGGTTTCTGTATCAAAACGTATCCATTTCGTGATGGAATGTAAAGTTATTGGGTTTTTCATTTGGGAAATCTTAGTAATAGTTAGCAGCCTTGACTGACGTCCTTTGAATGGGGCCTGACTTGCTTGGCCAGTTGACCATCACTGGGGGACAGCGGCACGACTTTCTAAATTATTCCCATTCTACCACTGGTGGAGAGCGACAATGATTTTTAAACATTCCCTATGGCCACCGCGACACTCCCTTCTGCTTCGCCCAGAGTGGGAGGAGTCATTTGATAATTACCCATCCTTAAAAAACTGGCCAAGTTCGAGTCAAACTCGCATACGAAGGGTTCCGTACCATAAACCTTAATCTATACTAATATTATAAAGAGGAAAGATTTGTTTGTTTGTTTGAAATGAATAGGCTCCGAAACTACTGAACTGATTTGAAAAATTCTTTCAGCAATGGATAGCTACATTATCAGGGAGTAACATAGGCCATATTTTATCCCCGTACTCCCACGGGAACGGGAACTACGCGGATGAAACCGCATGACGTCCACTAGTTTTTATTATTTTTTGTTATAGCGGCAATAGAAAGACACAATCTGTGAAAATTTCAACTGTCTATCTATTACTGTTCTTGAGATACAGCCAACTGACAGACAGATGGACGGACGGACGGATGGACAGCGGAGGTTTAGTAATAGGGTTCGGTTGGTTACCGTTTGGGAACGGAACCCTAATAAAAAGTTACTACGAATCTTATACAAGTCTTCTGACTTGTCACGTTCACACAGACACACGTCTTTGTTAGGTTTTTCTAATAGGAACTTCTCAGTAAGAAGCCTTATTTCTAGTATGTCACGGGATAGGGTTCAACACCCCTAATCAATAAAAAAATATTTGCAAATATGGGTAGTACATAAGTAGGTAGCAGTAGTCATACATCAGAGTTCTGCCATATTTCACCATTCGGCACGCAAACATTTTCATTATACAAAATTGTTGACATTAAAATTCTCATTAAAACATTAAATTAATTATTACATTCAATAAATAAGATTATTAAAATTCAAATTGTCCTCTCAACTATGTTAATGTATTTATTTTATAATATAGTATTCGGGTATAGGGTATATATTTTATTTTTATTTGTTACTTTAATTTCATGACTTTACATACTCTTCTCTTGTTGTTACACACTATTGTCTGCATTTCTTTTTATTTCTCCTGTCGCAGGTCTGCTAGAAGAAATTTCATTAGAAATAAGCAGTTCCTTTGTACTCATGTTTATAATGTTTACTTTTACTGTTTTTTCTGTGTGTACATATATAATAAAATAAATAAATAAAGAAAAAAACTCAAAAGACTTCGTATGGGCGTTTCATAAGGTGACTTTAGTTGTTAATAATATAGGTTCTTTGATTGTCCATCCAACTTCTAGTGGTCATTAACCGCAGGGACTGTCATAGGACGCTGACAAGATGTTGTCATGATAATGTCAACAAAGCCATCTGGCAGACCTACGGCAGTGTGTCAGCCAAATTCGCGAAGCATAAAAGTGACAGACACTGGCCATGATCTAAGATGCAGTCCGCGATATCAGCCGGTTTACTCTAGGAAAAGCTCATCTTTCCGTCGCGACATGAACTATTTTTCACATAAAACGAGCTGCCAGTATAAAAAAAACTGGCCAAGTGCGAGTCGGACTCGCGTGCAAAGGGTTCCAAACGAATTTAATTTTTTTAACATGTTATTTTAACACTACAAACTTCTAATAGGTTTTCCTGTAATCTTTAGGTAAAGATCTATTATCTCCATTTTTTTTCAAAATTTAAGGCTCAGTAGTTTCGGAAATAAGCGGGGGGGAATGGCAATTTTTCGTCTAATTTCGTGAATAACTTCAAAACCATGTATTTTAAAATTATGAAAAAAATATAATTAAAACCCTCACAGTAAGTCCTTTCATTTGATATGTTACAGAATATTTTTCGTAAAACTTTTTTTAATTTTTTTAGTTTGACCCCCAAAAGTGACCCCATACTAAAAATTTAATGATTTAGGTAACGAGTTCGTGTTTGAGTCATAGAAGTCCATATGTGTACCAAATTTCAACAGAATCGGTCCAGTGGATCCGGAGAAAACTGTCTGTGACAGACGGACAGACAGACAGACAGACAGACAGACACCCAAGTGATCCTATAAGGGTTCCGTTTTTTTTCGGAACCCTAAAAATTACATCTCAATCAAACTGCCACGTCGATCTACCTCCCCCTTTGATAAAAACAGCCGTCATGTGTATCCGAACATACCTTTAACGCGACGTTCATCGCTTCATAGCACATTCGTTCAACTCCCATCAAAGTTAAGAGCTTGGCTCAAACATTTGCCAAACAACCTCCAAAGATTCCACGAGCAACTATTTGATCAAACATTTGACAAATCCTTCTAGAGGTATTTGTACAATCGAATAGCTATCTAGCTGGGAATTACTTGGTATGTTCCTAGTTCGACCTTTATTGAGCCAACTATAAGATGGAATTTTGCCGGAGGCATTATAAATTAGGGTTGTAAAGGACTTTCGCCTCCGCTTCCTCGAATGCGGAACTTCCACGACGAGTTATCTTCCTCTGTAAGTTTTAAGCTGACGTCGAGTTAAGAAAATAAATAATTTTTAATTAAAGAAAATCCTTTCATATGTCAGAAATATTACACGAAGATTCAGATTTTTCAATCCCATGTCACTGCCGCCATCAGGTTCAATACCAAGCGAGCATATGTTTAGTTATGCTAGTTTATTGAAAATACAAAAAAAATATTCGTGAGAATTTTGCCCCCTTTTTTGGGTTCCGTATCCGAAGGGTAACCAACGGAACCCTAATGCCAAGCCTCTGCTGTCCGTCTGGCCGTCCGTCCCCGGGATTATGGTTCCGAAATTTAGTAGACATTTTCACAGAGCGTGTATTTCTATTGACGCTGTAAAAACAAATACAAAAAAAAAAAAATAACAAAAATAATTTAAAGGGGGCTCCCATGCATGAAAAGTGTATTTTTCGGTTTAAGATACGCAACTCTTCGTGTGAGAGTCCGACTCGGATTTGGCCGGTTTTCTGTTGCTTCAACTGTACATCTCCCGGGCCGATGGGTAGTTTTCATGGCCAAAATCGATTTGGAGGACTATGTTAGGTTTGATTTCAAATAGCTCAATTATTGTCTTTGAAAAAACTAATCTTTTCGTTTCTTCTTTTCCACTTTCGCCTACATTAGCTTCCACAAAGATCAAGCTTTCCTTCTCCTACTCTGCCTCCGCTAAATGGTCTGTGTCACATCCCTATTGTTAACTAACCTAGCTTCAACATTATAATATTTCAATTTAGGAATTTAGCCTGTACCATTATCAAGAAACACGATTTATGTTGAATTATGCTTTTTTTTTAAGGATGGGAATTCAGCAAATGACTCCTCCCGCTCTGGACGAAGCAGATCATCTGCCTAGCCTTTTCCCAACTATATTGGGGTCGGCTTCCAGTCAAATCGGATTTAGCTGAATACCAGTGTTTTACGTGAAGCGGCTGCCGACCAGACCTACACAACCCATTAACTGGGTAACATGGTACTTCATGGCAAGACTGGAGTCAGATTTACTGGCTTCTGACTATCCGTAACGACTACCAAAGATCTTCAAATAATTTCTTTTTTTTACTTTAGATAGGCATACGTTTGACCACTATCTCACCTGATGGTAAGCGATGATGTGGTCGAAGATGGAGCACGTTTGCCTAGAAGCAACCTATTCACTCTTGTCTTAAGGACTCCCAGGTTGTAGCTATCCGGAAACACAGACTTTGGCAGGGAATTCCACTCCTAAGCTGTACGCACTATGAATGTGTTCCCAAAACGTTTTGTGTGCGTGGGTGGGATGTCCACCATGTACCGGTGGCGCATCGCCGTTCGTCTTGTGGTCCGATGATGGAACAGGCTTGGCGGAATTAAATCATGCAATACCGTCGCACACTCCCCAAAATGCAACCGATAGAAAACCGACAGGCCAGCAACTCGGCGTCGATGCTCAAGACTTTGGAGCTTCGAGTCGACGAGCCTGCCATTACCGATGATCCTCTTGGCTCTTTTCTCAATAATAGCCGGGATCAACGGCTTAGCGTGCTTTCCGAGGCACGGAGGAAACTCGGTATGTTAAGATGGTCACCCATCTACAGACCAACCTTGGCAAGCGTTGCTTAACCTTGTATATCGACCCGTGCGGCTATTATTATCTAGTCACGATGTAATTGGAAATGTCAGAGTTGGTCCTGTTGTAAAAGTTGATTACTAACGAAATTAAAAGTCGGTAAGTAGCCAGAGGCATTATAAACTCATCTAAGTTCGATACACATATTATTGTTGTTGTTATTATTGTTTGTGTTGTTTTTTTTTTTTTTGGTCTAGGTATTCTGCCTCTGTATCGTTGTGGGTAGTTACAGGCGTACGCTGAAGTTTATTGATTCTGGGAATATTTGATTGTTTGTAGTTAAACTGGTGCAATTGTGTTATCACGTAACTGGCTGACTTAATTGTGTGGAAGCACCTACCTATTACCTATTATGGAACCGAAACGTGTTCGTTCACAACGGGACTCATTAGAAGGCTTAAAGTCACCCAAAGGGCAATTGGAGAGGGCAATGCTTGGAGTTTCCTTGCGTGATCGAATCAGGAATGAAGATATCCGCAAGAGAACCAAGGTTACCGACATAGCCCGAAGGATCGCAAAGGGCTACTCTCTAAGCCCGAAGTCCGTAGTTTCAGGCTTAGTTGCGGGCGTATTCTACTCCGTGTCACCTAACCACTAAGAATTAATGACAACACGATATGATAGTTACTGTCAAATCGTGTTGTCATTCATTTTAAGTTCGGGTTTGGGACTAATCGTTAGTCCGTAGATGATACGGAGTAGAGTACGCTCGCAAGTAAGCCCGAAACTACGGACTTCGGGCTTAGAGAGTAGCCCCTCTGAAGTGGCAGTAGGTACAGGCAGGGCACATTGCTCGCAGAACAGATGGTCGATGAGGCCGGAAAGTTCTAAAGTGGCGACAGCGTACCGGAAGACGCAGTATTCGAAGGCTTCCCATAAAATGGACTGATGACCTGGTGAGGGTCGTGAGTAGCCGATGGATGCGAGACGCGCGGGACTGGTTGTTATGGCGACACTTGGGGGTGGCCCATGTCTGACAGTCGACGTTTTTCGGCTGATGTAATGATGATTATGACGGGAGCAGCCTTTAAATTAGAAAAAATAAGATGCTGTTGTGACGATATGTCACTCCTAATAATGCAAAATATTTATTTTATTTCGAAACGCTTCACATGTTGGCGATACTTAGAAAAATCATAAATTGTACTTTTAATGGTAAGGGCCAACCTGTCACTTAATTCCGAGAATTACAAAATATGTTATCAGCTTTTAAATTGTGTAACTATTGGAGAGGCACTCAATATTTATTTTAGGGTACGCACACGTGCTTGTAGAATGCAATATTTTACATTAGTTGAAATGCGACCTTTTCTACGATTTCTTAGAGTCGAAATTGCACGTCGCACTTATCAAAAACGTCTGGGTACCTGCCTACGAGCAGGACCAACCTTAACAATTAGGTGAATTTAGGTAAAACGAAAATTTTGTCAGCCTAGGGTAACTTAGGGACAGTCACACTGTCTACATTTTGTCGAATAATGTTACCAGACTAAACCTACAGAACACGCTGAAAAACTTACTACTACTATAAAATGCGAAGTTTTGTATGGCTGGGTGGATGTATAGATGTTTGTTTCTTAAACACGCTAGAACGGCTGAACGGATCCGGATGAAATTTAGCACATAGATAGATTTTGGTTTGGAACAGCATGAGCCCCGTATCCTGTAAGTATATTTCCTTAGGATAATTTCCTATGAAATGCTTATATATTTTCTTGTTCTTTGTATTGTCCTCACATACAGAAGCAATCAAAGATAATGTTAACAAGATTTTTGTAATACATCACATGGTTTAAATTCCGTGCAATTTCTTGCACGTTCTTCTCCATAGAGATCTACGCTTTGGAACGTGCAAATAGCTTCATGTTTTTGACTGACCGACTTTGAAAATTCAAAAGTGCCTGTAAATGGTTTATTTGAAATATACGCTTTGAGTTTGAGTTCATGCGGGTGAAGCCGCTGACACTGAAGCTAGGAAATAAAAAACTGGCCAAGTGCGAGAGTCGGACTCGCGTGCAAAGGTTTCCGAACGAATTAAATTTTTTTAACATATATTTTAACACTACAGACTTCTTATAGGTTTTCCTGCAATCTTTAGGTAAAGATCTGTTATCTCCACTTTTTTCAAAATTTTAGGCTCAGTAGTTTCGGAGATAAGTTGGGGGGTCATTTTTCGTCTAATTTCTTGAATAACTTCAAAGCCATTTATTTTAAAATATGAAAAAAATATAATTAAAACGCTCACAGTAAACCCTTTCATTTCATTTCATTTGATATGTCACACAATATTTTTCATAAAACTTATTTTTTAAATTTTCTTGTTTGACCCCCAAAAGTGAACCCCATACTAAAAAAATAATGATTTACGTAACGCGGTCGTGTTTGGGTCACAGAAGTCCATATGTGTACCAAATTTCAACAGAATCAGTCCAGTGAATCCGGAGAAAATTGGCTGTGACAGACGGACAGACAGACAGACAGATAGACAGACAGACAGACACCCGAGTGATCCTATGAGGGTTCCTTTTTTTTCGGAACCCTAAAAAAGAAAGAAAACGTGTCAAATCAGAAAAGCTATTTTTATATATTTTATGAAAGTATTTAAAACTCATAGAAAGCTTTCATATAAAAGTTGTCAATGAATAAAAATGAACCTGTATTTAGTTGGAATTTTTCAGGAGGCACTGTAAATTGACGAAACTTTAACCTAATTCTTCCGTTACTGACTGACACAGACAACGCACAGCCGCCGCAACTACTGATCGTAGCTGAAATTTGGCATGTATGTTCCTTAGGGAGTGTAGGGATAAGAGAAAATTTCCTGAAATTCCTACGGGAACGGGAAAAACGGGATATGCACGCACAAAGGCAGGGAAAAGCTAGTCGATATCTAATATATAAAAATCTCGTGTCTTCTAACAATGCTGATTTTGAGAAATTTTTTTTCCATATAATTCCATTTGCAATCGGTCCTCGGACCATAAGCGAAAACGATTTTGAGAGCTGCAGTTTTTTTTTTTTTTTTTTTTTTTTTTTTTTTCTGCCAGTATCTGTAGATCTGCTTTGGAAAGTTCACTCCGAACCTGCCCTCAAATAGACTGCTTGAAAAGTGACTTGTTTTTTAATTCCATTCGTGTTTTAGGGTTCCGTACCCGAAGAATAACCATCGGACCTCTATTAATAAGTAGAAAGTTTAAATTAAGAAGGAACGAAAAACGTATAAATCATCAAAATCGGCCTACGATCTGGGTCGCTGTAGAGACCAAACGCGTAGGCCGATTTTGATGATTTATACGTTTTTCGTTCCTTCTTAATTTAAACTTTCTACTTTCAACTGTCTACCTATTACGGTTCTTGAGACCCAGACCGCTGACAAATAAATGGACGGACGGATGTACCTACAAATCATACATCCGTTGCGCTTTCGTACAACAAAATTTTTACGTTAACAATGTATCGAGGTTTCAAACTGGTAGGAAAACCGTTCCAAACTCCGTGACAGCTGAATCATGTCGAGTTGGAACGACACCGGATTCCTTCCCGCTCCAGCATCGATTGCATTGTTTCACGTCAGCTTAGATTGGTTCACGAATTGCTGCGACCTCGCGTTGACTTTACTGACACCGTTTTAGTAATACCTTGGTGTAGTTATGAAGTGGGGTAGATCATTATGCGTCAAATAGTTATAAAAGAAGAAAGATCAAAATTACTCCACGTCCTACAGTAAAGGGAAGCATCGAAAAAATAAACAAATAAAATCATTTTGATAGTCGGTCCATAACTGGCGGAGAAATCGGTGAACATATTATAAAAAAACCTCCTCCTTTTTGAAGAAGCCGTTTAAAAATACAGTGATATATATATACTACAGATGCATAGCTCGCACTCTGAAAGGAGATCCGCAAACAGTCCTAATAAATTAGGCCTCAATAAACAAAAATGAAATAATTTGGGTTTTCAAGGAGTAATATTAGTCTTTAATCCTGTGTAATTAGTTTTTTTATATGACATGGGATACGAAAATTAAAAAATAAAAACTTTATTTCAGACAGTAGTCAATAAATCCCATTAACATATTTGTTTCCGCTCTTTTATTAGGTAATGAGTTTTAGTGATTTTAATATGAGGTGAAACTTACAGAATGTTGAATTTAAATTCCTTAGTTGCACATGGTCAGGGATTTTAAAGAAAAAAAAAACCAATTCAAGTTAATTGAAAATATTTTATTAATTGTTTTCCACATCATCGGTTATTAATATACTATCGAGATGCTGGGCGGGAGGTACCACATTGTCTTGGTACCTAGCCCACCCTAAGTACCATATTATACATAAAATATGTGCACAGCAGCCTACTGTTCTCTTGCCTACATTACAATTGCAATAGTGTTGTAGTATTGCGTCCCTACCGTTAAGAGAGCCGTCGACCAAAATATAAACAAAGTATATTTTACGGCCTACATGGCGCGATTGTATTTTGCCTCTTAGCAGCCAAACACTATTTTCAGTCGACAGCTCTCTCAGTAGACTGCTGTCAACCTCTCTGCATACCTCAATTGTGAAAGATCCATTGGCTCTTATGTGCTCGCCGTAATAGGAACGTGCCTGTTTTATTTGGTACGTTCCTAAACACACCAATATCAGTTCATTGTAGGTGAGCCGGGGAAAATCACTGACATTATTGTCATCCACATTTATTCTTTGAAAATTCGTTCGTCTTCTATTTAAGTTATTATTAATAACTACAGTACTTAAACTATTTTCTGAGTACATTTTCTGATTTACTATATTAAGAATTTCCCCAGCATCATTCCTGTCTTCGATAAGAGGGTGAAAGGCATTAATCAGGGCAGCAGCTACAGTAAAATCTTTCATCAAATTGCGAGATGCGGCATTAAAATACTCTTGGCGAAAAAGCTTAAAGTCACGTTTAAACCTACCATTAATCACCTCTATGACCCAACGACATATTGTCACTGCCCTGGAACGATTAGCCTCTAGTGTAGATAATTGTGTTTCACCCTCTTGAACTGTGGCTGGTGTATAAACACGGTACCCACAATTGTTTAGTAATGACAGAGAGTCTCTAAAGCCCCTATCCAGTATAAAAACATCATTTGGAGCAAAAAATCTTCTTAATGGTTGATTTTCATCACGGAATTCTTTAAACGTTATTTCAGCATCTGATGTTGTTGCTGGATAGGGGCCAAGCACTTCGATAATATATCCGTCTGTGCTGACAATTATAAACATTTTTACAAGGTTTCGATACTTGTGTAAAGAATAAGTATTTTTTTGATATAAATAATTGGAACTCTTTTGTACATAAACATAAGTACCATCAGCTATCACAATTGCACTGGTTCTATTGTTGTCTCCATAAATCCCATTGGGAATCATAAGATTTCTCTGGGCAATTTGTTCTCTGGTTATGTGATTTACACCTAAGTGCAGAGGGACATAGTCTTGTACTAGGAAATCTCTAGCACGTGATATTAAAGAGGATGTTTTCCTTGTTGGTACTTGAATTAAAGAAGAGATTCTTTCAAATGAGTCTCCTGTTCTTAATTTGATTAAATATGCTGCTAGGGCAAGCGATCCATTACGCATTTGTGAGAGCCGAGGTACTTCATTAAGTATTTCAGCAAATTGCTGTTTAGTTCGACCAAACCAATAGTGGACTAAATGGTCTCATTTAATGTCATCAAGTCCTGTATTTGTAAAGCAGTAAACATGTGGTTGCTATTGTGAGGGGGATTATTCAAAAAATCCCATGAACCATGACTTACATGTCTGGAACATACACGGTTATTCATAGGAACATAAAAATTGTAGTTTTTTAGAAGTAATTGTCTTAGAGAGAATGGTATGGTAAGACGTTCAGTGCGATGGCAGCCCGAGACAAAGCAACGATTTTGTGACTCTGCAGCTCTTGCATATAAAGGCATCATTATGTGATCTCGAACATTTGGTGGTACCTCAATAGTAGGCTCAGGAATAGGATTGTCACTGGATTCTCTTGATGTTCTGACTACATGTGGAGCTCTGTCAGCACGCTGCCAGCATGGATGACAAATAGAGCTTGTAGAAGTTACCTATAAAAAAAAACATGTTTTATTTATATTGTATCAAAAATCCTAACACCAACTCAGAAAAATAGTAGAATCAACGAATGCAGTAGAAAAAAAAATTAACTTGTTTATGTGGGAAAAATAACACTATGCAAACAAAATGACTATTTTGAAAATCAATACATATTACTATGGAAAAAAAAACATTGAATGAAACATTGAACATTGATTGAATGTAATTCATTTATGTGGGGATTAACAACACTGTATAAACAAGCCAGGACTAGAAACTTGTTTGTTACTCTTTAAATAGCTATATGTGCTGTCAGATTATTAAGTACTTACTTGTCGAGGGTGAATCCATTCTGTTATAACATCAAAAATATGGCGTTCACGCTGTGTTGAATCTTGTGTCAGTGTATGGGATCTCATGCGCAATAAAGATCTTCCACAACTAATGCAAACATGACGATGGCCAACATTCAAGTTAGATCCAATATTCGAATCAGCACTGGTTCCTGGCAATGACTGTGTAGCAACCATACAGCATGAGTCGCACACATGGTCCGATGCAGTGACCTGAAATATAGATTAACTATAAATATACAAACGCTTCATTGCTACATATCTTTGGTACCAAAGTGATAAGCACCTGCGTATGCAGGTGCATAGATGGTGGTGCATTATTTGTTGTTTCCTGTTTAACAAGCAACACACAAAATGTAAGTATAGGTGGTGTTTTTTACTTGCGTTCGTTAATAATGCAAGCTTTATATAAAATTAAACAAACCAGTATATCATTTTATCCAACCTTGCAATGAGTGTTTAAGTCTAATAAGTAATTAAAATAACAATAAAATAACACTTACTTGACGTGGAGATATCCATTCTCTAATCACCGATAGTATGTCGATTGAGTTTAGCGAGTTCCTTCTCATGCGAGCAGTGGATATGCCACAATTGATGCAGCGGAGATTATCCATCGTAAACAACAGGTAACAATGTCAAAAGGCAAATACGGAGTCCAAAATGCGTGCAAAGTTCAATCGGTATTTCTGGAAGAACGGAGTCCAAGAACGCAATAGGGTCGGTCACAAAGGCAGTCACAATCGTCCAACAACACAGCAAGGGTCGGTAATTAAAAGTAGCACACAAAGTAAAGATATAACGTAAGTCCACAACACGAGGGAGAAACGTTATGACGCTATCCGGCAATCTGTTGTTGACAACCGATTGTTTGACAAGTGACAGCCGTATCGAGTGTTGTAGTTCACAAAAATGCAAATCGATTTTTCTAAAAAATCTGTAAAATAAGTTAACAACAACAAAAAAATACTTTATCTCTAATAATTGTTTCGCAATAAACTTATAAAAATACTTTTTGGAGTGAAAAGAAATATTAATCGAACATTATAGTACAAATCTTTTACTGCAAAAAATATTTTTATTTTAATGGCTTAATATGGTAACATCGGTTGTTATTAACAACTGCAGCACGAGGAATACATCAACTGACTTTTCTTTTTTATTAATTCCTTATTCCTAGGGTTTTTCGAGAAATGATAGAATAAAGTAGGGCTTATAATTATTTAATTATTTTTTCGAATGGTCTAATACTTTGTCTATCGAGGCCATGGCTCGCCGATCTCCTTTAAAAATAAAGAAGCAATACTTTGACCATGTACTGTGAGTTCGTATACCTACGTAAACTATATATATCTTGCTACCGATTAGTATCGATAGTATTTGCGTTGATTTTAGGAACTCATGATGTAACTAAGTCTGTCCGTCTGTCACAGCTGAATATGTCAAGAACTACTAATGCTATCAACATGTCTACATCTACACTAATATTATAAAGTGGAAAGATTTGTTTGTTTGTTTGTTTGAAAAGAATAAGCTCCGAAACTACTGGACCGATTTGAAAAATTCTTACAGCAATGGATAGTTACATTATCAGGAAGTAACATAGGATATATTTTATCCCCGTACTCCTTGGGAACGGGAACTACGCGGGTGAAACCGCGTGACGTCCACTAGTTTGAAATAATTTTAGATGACGTTTGTTCAATTATTTTGCCAATAAGAAAGAAATAGAAATGTATATATTTTTTTTTGCAACAGCGACTGAAAGATTAAAAATTTGCAGTGAAAGAGCGCCTTTTGCATACTTTTGACGAAAAACTGGCCAAGTGCGAGTCGGACTCGCGTGCAAAGGGTTCCGAACGAATTTCATTTTTTTAACATGTTATTTTAACACTACAGACTTCTAATAGGTTTTCCTGTAATCTTTAGGTAAAGATCTATTATCTCCATTTTTTTCAAAATTTTAGGCTCAGTAGTTTCGGAGATAAGGGGGGGGGAATGGTCATTTTTCGTCTAATTTCTTGAATAACTTCAAAACCATTTATTTTAAAATTATGAAAAAAATATAATTGAAGCCCTCACAGTAAGCCCTTTCATTTGATATGTCACACGATATTGTTCAAAAAACTTCTTTTTTTAATTTTCTAGTTTGACCCCCAAAAGTGACCCCCATACTAAACATTTAATGATTTACGTAACGCGTCCGTGTTTGGGTTACAGAAGTCCATATGTGTACCAAATTTCAACAGAATCGGTCCAGTGGATCCGGAGAAAACTGGCTGTGACAGACGGACAGACAGACAGACAGACAGACAGACAGACAGACAGACACCCGAGTGATCCTATAAGGGTTCCTTTTTTTTTCGGAACCCTAAAAATGTGCAAAATTTGACCATGCCCCCTTATCTCCAAAGTTCAAGAAAAATCTGATATTATTCTATGTGATAGAAGTTAACATAAACTTCTATCACATAGAATAATTTCGGATTTTTATTTTTCCTGTTACCTTTACATAAACATTACAGGAAAATAAAACAATGTCGCTAAATAGGACACTTTTTCAGAAATCATTAACAAAAATAACATTAGTTTCACTAGCGGTCTAGAGATGGCGCTGATCATAAACTGCAATATACACCGCAGTGTTAAAATTCTCTGACGAATGCCTTGCCGATGAAAATTTAAAAACATTGCAGTGTGAAATGAAAAACCGATCACAGTGGTTTTGTTTTAGTTACGGTCAATTGACTTTTTATATTGTTTTATTTAATATTTTTTGATGTACTTCTTTTCACTACAGAGGTCGGATTGAGCTGCTCCAATAAAAAATACTTACACAGTTTTTGTTTTTATAATTATTACTGTAATTTTTTATTTATTTGGTATTTGTTTTGGAAATTGTCATGAATATTTTAGTTTGAATTTTAACATTTTTTTTGTTTTATGTATATAAACTTAACAAATGTCCTTTCTTTTGGTATTGTTCGTCGAGTTTTTGAGCTCCTAAGTGGATCTGTGTTGAGCTACATGACTACTGGCAAATACTTGCACTGACTGGACAGGTTCACTCAAATCTGTATGGTTCTTTCTTCTAAAGACCATCTCAGACACTAATCTGCATGGTTTTTAAAAATGATGTATTGTAAGTGTGAGGACTATGTAGGTCGTTATTTTAAGGATTGATTTCATGATTGTCTGGCAGTTTGAGTATTATTATGCGACTTACCCAAATGTCCTAACTTTGGCATTGTTTGTCGGTTCATTTAGCTCCTCAAAATTCTGAGTTGAGCTGCACGATACGTCTGGACAAGCCCACTCAAACCTGCGTGGTGCTTTCCTCAAAAGACCACCTCAGACGTTAACCTACATGGTTTTTCATATTTTATTGGCGATTGTAAGGCCTTCAAAAGAGACTATGACCTCTGAGTTTGTTTCGGTGTTTCTTCTCAGAGTAGTCAGCTAGGAAATACCGGCCTCATCTAGATTTATACAAAAAAGAAAAATTACGTGTAAAAGAGTTACTTGTAACCTATTTGCAAAATAAATATCATTTATCATTCGGAGACCGAAGAGCTGATAGACGGAAAAAATACATGTTGCGACCGGTCCCTAATAAATTGTAATAAGTGATGATGGTGAATGGTGATGATATCTAATAATGCGATGCAAATCAAATACAAAACGTTCCAGAACATACTAAAACCACCAGTAACTTACTAAATCAACGAAAAGCACGTGCATTGTTCACCAAAGTTAAATCAGTTCGAAAATTGCCATCGAACTACAGCATAAATTGTGTCGTACGATATTAGAATTGTTTGCTTATATCGTCGTGATTGCTTTTTGGTATAGTATTAAACTTTATGCTTCCAATATGCGATTTTATCTGGTAGTGTATGCAAGTATATATGCAGCTTGCTTGCTGTGTTTGGTCTGAGGAGCAGAATGGGAGTTCATTTCGGGTCGATAGATTAGGATTTTGGTGAATGCCAGACGCACAGGAACAGTCCTGTGCGTCTCGCATTCAGCAATGTTGTGACTCTTGGGGGAGGTATTTATCTATGAGTGGACGTCTTTGGCTAAAATAATGACGATCATCATCATCATCATATCGTATACGTTGTTTAAAGCATACTGCCAGACGTTTTACACCTGCAGCCTGTGGGTCAGGTACACGCAGAGGGCCTGCAACGCCCTCCGGGTTCAGTACAATAATGCTTTTCGGGTGTTGTTGGGGCTTCCGCGGTTCTGTAGTGCGTCGGGCATGTTTGCCGAGGCAGGCATCGATAGTTTTGAAGCTGTCATGCGCAAAAGAACGGCATTCCTAATTCATAGGATACGTGGAATCTCCAATAGCATCCTGAAAGTTATTGTGGAGAAGCCAGACTGCTCATTTCTGATGCACTGGTCCCGTAGACATAGCTGCGGGCCCGGTGCTCAGGAAAAATATTTGAATTAGATTTATAAAAAGAATTTGTTGTGATACTTACATAGTTTGTAAGTCCTAATACTAACACCATATGGATGATTTCCGAAATAAATTTTTATTATTATTATATACGAAAGACGTCCTCTGCTGGACATAGGCCTCCCCCAGGCGCCGCCACAACGATCGGTCCTGTGAGTCTCGAATCCATCGGCTACCCGCGACCTTCACCAGGTCATCGGTGATGACGTACGTGAAGTATTTTGAGAATTTGTGACGTTTAAATCTCGTAGCTAAATAATAACTGCCCGGTTCGATCTTCGATGTGAAGCAAAGGAAAGCACTTCAATCCGTTCATCACGACTGTTATTTATAGGTATATCTTTGAAAGTATTTTTTTTTTCGTAAATCCGTCAATTTAATAAGTATTTATGTAATTCCACATGCGATACAACTGCCTGGTAATAAAAAATATATAGTTAAAAAGGATAACAATAGTCTGAGCAGAAGAAAAGCACGACCTTCTGCTACGTGGCAAACCAGCATAACAAGAGCCCTATCAGAAAAAGAACTGCCAGACCCGACAAAATTAGGAGAGCCATCACCACATGTACTTGGGAAGGGTGAAGAAGAAGTAGAAGAAGAAGTAGAATAGATGTCACTGCTTTTGTTACTACAAATCCTAATATATAAAATTCTTCTGTTGAGTGACAGACAGACAACGCACAGCCGAATCTACTGGTCATAGAAAGCTGAAATTTTGCATGTTACTTCCCTACACTCCGCAGGGGAGCACTAAGAAAGGATTAGGAGAGAAGATAAGGACTAAAGAGAGGATTCCCCGAAATTCTTACGGGAACGGGAATAAACGGGATTGGCGTGTGCGACGTCGCGGGAAAAAGCTAGTCGTAAAATAAAGCAGCACAGGTATATAAGCGAGACAGGAACAGCTGGATAAAATTCATTCTCACAAAATGACTTTCCGCTACCTTAAAATTGAAGCACACTTCATTAAAAAACAGAAAAAAAAAACGTATATGTAAAATTCTCACATAAAAATACGATATTCATCTAAAAATTTTACATATACCTACACTTTTCACTCTTTTCTGAATATAGGAGCCACGTACAAGTTTTACGACGTAAGAGAGACGACGAAAAATAAAATCTTAAGTGCTTCCCCCGCTAATCCGAGAAAGGGAACGAACTGGGTACAGTGGTCGGTGGCACTGGACTTGAGTTTGACGGAGACTTTGTAGGTTAATCGATGGTTAACGCTTTTCTCTTCGTGTTGACAGACAGAAGGAACCTGTCTAGATCATCAGGTATTGAGTTGAAGCGTTCTTTTAATGGATGTTTGTTATTGTCTACTTAGGAATAAGAAAAAGCATATCAGAACCAGAACTATCATGATCAGTAATTAGTTTTCATTGGTTAAAATGCAACTGGATTTTATTTGCCATGTCGAATGAGATCGGAGACGCCTAAGAAACAAGAACTGCTGTAAACTAGTGATGACAGTCTAATTTCGCACCTCTTCCAACTTTGTCACCTGGCTAAACATTTTGCTTTGAACAAAAAAAATGACTTTAATGAGACTCAAATATTTGGACAACAAAGCTGCCTCGTTTCATTGAGGCAGCTTTGTTGCTCAAATATTTTAAGGACATGGTTTATTTTGATATCCGTGAACTATTTAAATACTATCACTTAGTTGAAACATAACCAACAAAAGTAACTAATCCTTAAACAAAAGCTAAACGAACGGTGCAATTGGCCTCTCACGATAAAACTTTATGATCCGTATTGTCCGCCCAATGAAAGGAAAAATAATGCCATATTATATAATAAAACCGGGCGTTTTTGCGCGAGTTTCCGGTACCACTCTGAAACCTCTGTTTAACGCCCGATTTCCTTCTAGGCTTGTGTCCTGTGGTATTTCGAAAAGCGGTGCGATACGTCGCGATTGAAAAAATATTTCTTCGACATACCAATCGAAATATTTGTATGCTGAAACTGACTGAAACAATATTGAGTTCCACAGTAGGTCGTTAATTAAGCTCATTTAATTAAAGCTTTCAAAAGCCCTTGTTTTTATATTTCAGTGTCCAGAAAATAGAAGCGAAGACAGTTTCAGCAATAAGACATAATCATTAGGCGTCAACTAATAATATGAAGAGGTAACATACGAATAGCTTGATTTAAATGCCCGTTTCTACTATGACGCACCGTCTGTTTTCCCGGTGCGTCTAAAGAGACGGATATATC
Source organism: Lacanobia wlatinum (assembly GCA_947578705.1). NCBI lineage: Eukaryota > Metazoa > Arthropoda > Insecta > Lepidoptera > Noctuidae > Lacanobia > Lacanobia wlatinum. The sequence continues at coordinate 16,901,631 of OX388046.1, read as the reverse complement.
AGTGGTAGCACAATTTATGACGGTCCATGTCAGTGTGAACGCCCACGTCCGACCGCCAGTCATCTTCCGTATAAACAGACGGTCCTTCATAGTGGGAACGGGCACTAACCCACCCAAATCACATCCAGAGATAACCTTTTACAAAAGACGAAACTGCCAAGACCTGAACAAGTGACATTTTGTCTGCAGTACCGTGTCGACATACGGAACTGAAACGTGGTCGTTTACAATGGGCCTCATCAGAAGGCTCAAAGTCACTAAAAGGGCAATGGAGAGGGCAATGCTTGGAGTTTCCTTGCGTGATCGAATCAGGAATGATGATATCCGCAAGAGATCCAAGGTTACCGACATAGCAAAAAGGATCGTCAAACTAAAGTGGCAGTGGGCAGGGCACATTGCTCGCAGAACAGATGGTTGATGGGGCCGAAAATTTCTGGAGTGGCGATCACGTACCGGAAGGCGTAACGTTGGAAGGCCTTCCACAAGGTGGACCAATGACCTGGTGAAGGTCGCGGGTAGCCGATGGATGCGAGACGCGCAGGACCGGTCGTTGTGGCGACGTTTGGGGGAGGCCTATGTCCAGCAGTGGACGTCTTTCGGCTGATATGATGATGATGACCGTGTCGAAGGAAATTGTTAAAACGTCAAAAGTGTATGACCTTCTTCTTCTTTTCGAGTCGATGGTGACATTTAAACATTTTTTGGCCCAGTAGGTGGCTACATTCGCAGCAGCATCAGTGGCATTCATCAGGTCCTCAATGGTGCAGGTGTAAGGTCTCTGCCCGGGTTGCAGAATTTGTTCGAAAGAGTCACCGCGGCCCTGGGGGGGGGGCTACTCTCTAAGCCCGAAGTCTCTGTCATCTCTGACCTAGACTAGAGTCAAGAGCAAACCCATCACATATAATTAATTAAATTAAGTTTCGGGCTTAGCTGTGGGCGTATTCTACTCCGTAACACCTAACGGTTAAGAATGAATGACATCACGATTTGACAGTTACTGTTAAATCGTATTGTCATTCATTCTTAGTTCGAGTTCGGGACTAATCGTTAATCCGTAGGTGATAATAACTAAGCCCGAAACTATGGACTTTGGGCTTAGAGAGTACCCCCCCCCCCTTGGAACGCAAAGAGCATTAGGAGGAACACGGATGGGTTTTAGTCAGAGTCTAACACTCCCTCCTGCTTCGCCCAGAGCGGGGGAGTTATTTGATGATTTCCCATCCTTTAAAAAAATTAAGAAGGTGTAAGGGCATTTGGGCCACTCCAACTAGTTGGACCTATTTTGGCCTTGAGAAACTTTTATATTATCTGCATTTTAACAATCATTATCGTTGATATAATGGCAGTTTGATTAGAGCCTCTGATACTTTTTACCAAATTAAATAGCTCATTTTGTTAGCTTTCTCATCGCTTCGAACCTCTCACATAGGTCACACCCTAATTGTTTTTTGTTCGTTTGGAAAGAAGGTCACTGGTGTGTTATGTTGTGTAGTACTTAATTTTGTTTTTGATTCGGGGTAAAAGGAAAAATATGTAGTACATAAACGATTTTGCGAAGGCCGTGCGGCTGTAAGGTAGGTACTAGATGTATGGTACTCGTTCGTTTTGGTAAGGTATTTATTGGCTTATGTTTTGTCTTCACGAGGATTTTAGACTTAAAGATTCGGGTTATTATAAATTGCATATCAAATAAATAATCGCCTATCAATACATACTCATCATTTATATTCTTTTTTACATCAAATAACTTACTTCACTACAAATAAACTAAATGTTTAACAAAACTCAAACTGCAGATAATTCGAAATCATACATCAATATGACATTACTTTTTTCCTCATAATGCAATACAGTTAAATTTATTTTTGTACAAAAATACTACATACATAGCATAAATACTGACTGCACAGCAAATTTTCCATATTTATGGACAACACCCCGACTTAGACTAACCCTACTCGGATAGGTTAGGTTAGAAGGCTAAGGCTAAGGCTTAGCCTTCGTGGTTATTTTTTTTAAACCACCCAGAACTATGGTGAGTTGCAGTACAGTTTTTTCGTACATTAAGATTATTAGCTGTGCATTGATGAAAAATTTTGCTTTAGGAAAAATCGCTGTACGCTGCGAAAATAAATTGTATTGTGTTTAGTGATATTTTGAGTTGAATAATTTGCTGTGCAATCAGTAATTTTGATGGGAATTCGGAATCTTATTGCATAGAAAAAGGATATTTTTTTATTTGCGTTTAAATACTACCCTAAAGATTCAAAACCAAGCACAGACCTTTCTGCAGGTCTAAAAAGGCCACTTTAGCAGAATTAGAAAGCACATATATCAACCTAAAGTGATAAAGATGAAAATGAAATATGACAGATTTTTGTTTGATTAATATTATGATTCTACTAAAGTGGCTTTTTAGATCCCCTGTTGGTATTCATTTGTATGTTCTGTATCAAGTTAGACTGTAAGTATAATTTACATACTTGGGAGAAAAGTTTAGGCAGATAATGACTGGGAAACGGAGTAGGTCTGTACTTAAATTGAGTTCGTAGACATGAACTTGTCTACGCCGTGCAGCAAACTCGAAAAATATGGGAAAAGGTTTACTTATTGTCTTTTAGGGTAGTGAACCTCGCGCCGTTCGTCCGTCTGTCAGCAGGTTGTATCTCGAGAACCGTAATAGGTACCCAGCTGAAATTTTCACCGTGTTTATTTCCAGTGCAGACAGACTTACAGACGGAGGCTTACTAACAGGGTTCCGTTGGTTACCCTTTGGGTACAAAAACCTAAAAATTAAAGGTGGCTCCCATACAAAAACGTTTTTTTAGGAACCCTTTGTGAGAGATTCTGACTCGCACTTGGCCGGTTTTGTATAAGGAATACCATGAAAAAAATTAGCATTCTTAAATTATTTTTTTTTGCTCGGATAAGCTTATCTTAACCAGTAGGTTCACAAAGATTCCCTGATCAGAAACCTTATCAAAAAAAAAAATTGTTTCAGAATAAACGTTTAAACTTAATTAAATTGCATTTTATTATATTTTAACTAACCAATTTTTTGTTCGATTGTACTCACTGGTAGCATTAAACAATGGATATATTTTAAATTTGAATCTGGTCCAGAAATGAGTGGGTGTAGCTGACTGAAAACTCACTTTTACTCCCTGCTTTTTTTTAGAATGGGAAATCATCAAATGACTGCTCCCGCTCTGGGCTAAGTATAAGGTAGTGTCAAACTCTTACTGACTAAAACCTATCCGTGTTCCTCCTAATGCGCTTTGCGTTCCAGGGCCGCGGTGACTCTTTCAAACAGATTCCGCAACCCCGGCATGCACTGGCCCTAGCGGGCCCCGTCTTCTATGCCATTTTTAATCCCTAAGAGGTTGTTAGTGTTTTACAAATGACCCTGTAAAGTAATAACTATGTATAGTAAGTTATGTTTAAAAAAAATAATTATACTTTTATAAAGTCTATTACTTATCCCATAAAAAGTCACATTCCTCAAATATACAAACTCTAATAACTTCATACTATGCCACTCGCAACATAATCTCAGCCACAGGTCGTCACTGAATCACTGAGCTCCATAATGACCCATTTCCCGGAGTTAGCTGCTAGATTCATGCGGAAATATATATCCGCTGGCATATTCTATGACCTGAAATACAAATTTTCTTCAATGGGGTGGGAGTCTGGGGTTTTGGCAAATTAACTATACAATGTGTTGGAGAAAGATCACATTAAATAGGCTTGTCCACTGAAAAAATCGAATTAGTCCGTCAGTTACATTATCAAAAAACATTTGACCCGTTTTTGTCTTTTATTACGTAACCCAAAATTGACGAAGATACAACGCTTTTAAAATTCTTAATCCGTCACGCCGTGGTATAATTTTTAGTGCATTCTGACGTCACGAGCCCCACTCCCGAGTTTTGATGCGTTTTATCTTATAATTATTATTTACCAATACTCATTGATTTACAAAAATAAAAAATACGTGTCCACATTGATATATAAAAAAACCCAAGATGCACAGTCTCGATCAAATGCAACACTCTAAACCGTCGTCAAAAACCGACATGTATCAAGTGTCATGTGTGAGTTGTGTGTAGTTATACTATAAACAATTTATTTTGCAAATTCAACCTTACACGGATCGCTTAAAGTTGTTTCTACAAAGCAGTTCAGTATGGCGAGTGATGCGCAATTTTTTTTGCAAATTCAACGGTACACGGATCGCTTAAAGTTGTTTTTACAAAGCAGTACAGTATCGCGAGCGATGCGAGACTGTTTGAAACTTGCGCATATTGCGCTTGTTTTTTGCGGACGTTTTTGAGATACTGAGTGTGTATCTTGGGTTTTTTATACATCAATGCGTGTCCATTATTTTTCAATACTCTAACTGTACTCTAACTGACGGACTAAATAGACTTGCAATTTATTGATGGTGGAAACTAGCATATTGATAAAGAACTTTCGTGAAATTTTGTCGAATTCGTTGGGTTCTTTGGAAGAATATAATATATTTATTTTATTTATTTATTTAACAATTTATGTACACACATTACATAGGAAGATAAAAAGAAGGAAACAGAAAAATAGGTACAAAGGTAATGCTTATTCCAAAAGAAATCTCTTCCAGCATACCTGCGAAAGGAGAGTTGTATAAAAGATAAGTAGACACCGTGTGTAAGAGGTATAAGTACTTACAAATAAAACAATAAACTTTAATATAACATACAATACATAAATATTACTAAAATAAATATACACTAATACATACTAAATAATATTGAAAGATAAATGATAACACATACTTATATGCAACTATGACGGTAAAGAAAGGTAGTGTTCTTTCACTCTTCTTTTAAAAACTGAAAGAGATTTGCAGTCTCTAATGTCAGGCGGCAGTGAATTCCACAGCCTAACCGCATGGACAGTAAAGGAATAGGAGTAAAACTCAGTAGCGTGGGGAGGGGACTTAAGGAGATTTCTAAGATGCGACCTGCAAGGCGCATCAGAGGGACGGGAATAGGAGAAGCGTTCTCGCAGGTAGGAAGGCGTTTTAGGGTTGTGAAGGATGTTAAATAGCAAACACAATATCCGAGAGTTCCTGCGAAGTCGAATAGGGAGCCACTTGAGTACCTTGCGAAATCCAGAAACATGATCGTATTTTTTAAGGTTGAAAACAAAACGAATACAAATATTTTGCAAACGCTCAAGTTTATTTAAAAGCTCCTCGGTGGCATCCAAATAACAGGCATCAGCGTAGTCTATGATGGGCTGGATGAGAGTTTGGGCAAGGGAAATTTTGGTTTTCAAGGGCAAATAGCACTGGAGGCATTTCAGCGAGTGAAATGTGTAGTGCACATTCCGACTGACTTCAGCGATATGGTTAGTCCACGATAAATAGGAGTCCATGATAACCCCTAGGTTCTTAGCCGTCTTTGCGTATTCAATCTGGACTCCGTTCAACCAGAGCGGAGACAGTGTAGCAATATCCAGCCTATTCCGCATATACCTGCCACCGATAACCAAGGCCTGAGACTTCTTAGGGTTGATTTGCAGACCAAAGGACCGCGACCACTCCCCAATCAACATCAAGTCACGGTTCACAGCGGACACAGCGGCTTCCGCGTCTTGCCTCAGAAAATAATGGTAAAGCTGCAGGTCGTCGGCATAGAGATGGAAGCTAGAGGAGATAACTTTAGTGACAGAATTAATGAAAATTGAAAAGAGAAGAGGAGAGAAAACGCCACCTTGAGGCACACCCGCAGTAAGGGAGCACCAATACGAAAAAGATTCATCAAGACGCACCCGCTGCGAGCGGCCTCGAAGATAGGAGTCGAACCATCTAATAAGGGAAGAAGAGAAATTGAAAGATTTAAGGATCCCAAGAAGGATATCGAAGTCAACAGAGTTAAAGGCTCTGCTGAAATCCAGAAGTACAAGTAATGTCAAAGATTTATGGTCCATAGCCCATCGAATGTCATCAGTAACCTTTAAAAGAGCTGTGACAGTACTGTGACCCGGCCGAAAGCCAGATTGGAAGGTACTAAGAAGAACATTGCTAGAAAGAAACAGAGAAAGTTGCCGCTGGACAATGTGCTCAAAAACTTTAGAGAGATAAGGAAGGATGGAAATTGGTCTAAAATCGGTCATAGAGACCGGGTTAGGGATTTTAGGTAACGGGATAATATGGGCTTGCTTCCAAGCATCGGGAAATGTGCAAGAAAACAAGGAGTAGTTAAAAATGTGGGTCAAAACTGGAAGTATAGCAGGAAGAATAGGAGAGATCATTCTTGAGCATAGATTATCATTGCCAACAGCGGAAGAGGAGATAGCACAAATAGACTTTTTGACATCATCTTCACTCACAGGACTGAAATCGAAAGAGGAACACTGCGGCATTGGCAAACAGGAAAGTTTATTGAGAGTTGCTGATTTGACGTGTGGATCCAAAGTAACAGGAGGATGAGAGAAATGTTGGTTTAGAGCACACACGTCGGTGTCTTTGCTAGAAGTAACAGAGGACTTGGCAATACCGACAGTTTTCAGGAACTTCCAGACTTCAGAGGAGTTTCGGTTGTCGAGAGAATTATGAAAGTAGCGTCTTTTTGCATCTCTACACATACGACTACAGCGATTACGCAGTTCTCTGTAAGAACTCAAGTTGTGCTCGGAGGGACAACGCTTTAGCCTCCTTTTGGCTCGATCTCTAATGGCCATCGCATCTTTAATGGCTGGAGTGAGCCAGGGAGCCGGAACATACCTAACTTTAACCCGACGCAAGGGGGCATGTTGATCATAAAGACTTAGTATTTTTCGGTTAAAAATTTCAACCATATCGTTGATAGAGGAACTCTCGAAAACTTCTGTCCAAACAATACTACCAGCATCACGCAGCAATGCCTCCAGGTCCATGCCCTTGTAGTTCCGTAGGAAAATATATTGTGGCTTGCGCTTAGGAGGGCGTATCTTGTATGACATAAAGATTAAGTCGTGATAGGAAAAACAAGCAGTAAGCTGACCGTGGACAGATACATTATTAGGTTTAGAAACAATCATAAGATCCAGAAGAGAAGGGGTACAATTAGGGAAATGATGAGTAGCGGAGAGAGGCAGAATACTGAGGTTAAAAGAAGATAAGAGAGCTTGAAGTTTGTCAGTACGACAGTCATTTTTAAGTAAGCATGTGTTAAAATCACCCATCAAGACTATGTGGTCATAAGTAGGACAGAAATCGCTTAAGAGCGAATCAAAAGAATCAAAGTAATCGACACTGAGGTTGGGACTATACATCACTCCAAGAAGCACTTTAACGTGGTGTAAAGATATTTCTAGAAATAGATGCTCTGCTGACCCCGAATAGGAAGAGGGTGATACACTGATTATCTTATAAGGTATCCCAGCACGCAAATACATGGCAACACCACCACCGCCCTTCCCAGTTCTATCGTTACGAATAAGAACAAAGCCAGGGAGAGCATAATGTACAGATAAGAGAGAAGGTTTCAGAAAGGACTCGGAGATCAGTAAAGCATCTAAATGGGCACTGTTAATGGACGCCAGAAGATCAGAATAATGGCAAGGAACACTCTGGGCATTGATGTGGGCTATATTGAGGTTATTGGGGTAGTGAGTCAGCAAGGAGGAAATCTGATCACCAAGAGTCAAAGGAGAGGAAGAAACACTTGCCGCACTATGAAAGCTGCTAGAAGAAGAGGAACAGGAGAAAAAGTCATCATCAAAATTACTATCAATCATAGTTGTAAATATACAAGATAAATAATAAATATATTAAAAAAAAACAGACTAAAACACGAAAAGAAAAAAAAAAAAGGATATATATATAAATATAAAATAAGAAGTAAATACGCTCAACTAATAAAACCACCTGAACGCTGTAGATGGGAGAGATTTTTACAAACATTTAAACTAAAAGTACAATCATAAAAGTGCGAAATCATACAAACAAGTAAACCAGCGAGAATGTCAAGCTACAATAAACGAAAAGTGAAACGAAACGTATACTTGAAGGTGACAGACGTCAAGTCTTAACAGAAAAAGTAAATAAATATAAACGTCTACCGCCAGACATTTGTAGTGTAAAGTGGAAAAAAAAAATACAATAAAACAGGAGAAACTATGGGTAGATTTACAGAGGAAAACATATTCTTAAGTACCGACATTACTCACTACAACAAAAAGAACAGCCAATTGGGACCGCAAACTCAGCGACGGGCCTTCCTCACGACTTTTACTTTTGAGGTTGAGGTTTTAGGCAATGTAGCTGCGGTTGCTGGCGAGGTTGATGCAGCAGGTCCAGCCTCGCTGGATGTAGCAGCGCTGGAGGTAGCAGGAAATAACGCGATTAGCTGATGAAGCTCACCCATAGACGCTATCTTCCGACGAGACTTGTCTGGCGTTACAACAACAACCTTCCCCTCTGTAGACCAGCAGCTGTTGATGCTGAAGTGTTTTCGGGCAGCCATAAATACCTGATGCCGTGTTTGGGTCAAGAATTCAGATATGGTGATCCCACTGCCTTTGAGTGACGTTTTACTGTCCCACACCAGCCGACGATGCTCCATCTCGTTGAATCGTACCAACACGGGTCTAGTTTTACCCTTGGGGGCTCCGAGTCTGTGGCACACATTCAAGTAGTCCAATTTGAAGTCATCAATCTGAAGCTGCTTCGAGATAACATCCAGAATTGAGTCTCTCAACTTTTCACCGGACTTCTCAGTGATACCGTGAAAAAGTAACACCTTCCTCCTCATTGCAGTCTCATGGCTGTCTAGACTCTTTGACAAGAGCTCTATCTGCGTTTTGAAGTGAGCAAGAGTTTTACAAACAAAGGACTTGAAATCTGAGAAATCCCTTGAAAGAGAGGCGAGGTCCAAGTGAGAGGTGTCAGCACCAGCTGTAGCTTTCTGCAACTTATCCTCATACTCACGCATGCGGGAGCTAAACAGCTTTTCAAGTTCCTCCATACTGTGTACAAGCTTGCTGTCCATGTTTAGGAGAAGTAATAGTCCAAGTGTTGTGGTGGTGATAAAGAGAAAGTTAAAGGAGAATACGAAGTACAGGTGGGTTTATAAGTTATTTAGCACATATAAACTGATGATAATAATAAATAACTATTTTAAAATTAATATTAAATATGGAGCTATAAAAGTATGTTTTCTTGTCAAGCCTACCCACATAGGAATCCCTATAATGTTTTTTTTTTGGATTCCGTACCCAAATGGTACCAACGGAACCCTATTACCAAGCCTCCATTGTCCGTCCGTCCATCCATCCGTCCGTCCGTGAGTTCGTCTGTCCTTCTGTACGTCGGTCCGACTGTCTGCCAGCGGGTTGTATCCCAAAAACCGTAATAGATAGATAGTTGATCACAGATTGTGTATTTCTATTGCTGCTATTTCAACAAATAATAAAATTTTAATTAAATTTAAATTTAAAGGGGACTCCCATACAAGTAACGTGTTTTTTTTGGGTTATGGTACGGAACTCTTCGATTGAGAATCCAACTCGCAGTTAGCCAGTTTTATGTACAGTTTTGTGTAGACTACTCTGAGTTACCGGGGTCAAAATTTTTCCCTATTAATTTCCCATTTGAAAAAACACACTCATTTACCTTGTTAAGCTTTTAATATCGAAGCTGTATAGTTGCAAAAAGACATACATTCAGAGACTAAAACATGTAGAAACGTATATTTAACTTATTCTATGAATCAACCTATTAACTGACTGCTCTTGACGGAGAGTTATATTGTTTTATATGAAAATCTTTTTAGGCCAAGTGGACGAAAATATCTGTTAAGTTATTCCTATTTATCTTAAGCACCCAAAAAAAAATGCATTACACTAAGTACCAAAACCATTCCTTGTCTCCAAGAACTTAAAGTGTAACTTTAAAAAAAATACTCTAAAAAAATCTGGCTTCTTCGAAACTTTCCAATCGCGCAAAGTAAACACCAAAATGGTGCCAACCATCAAATCATACTGTCATATTGTCCAAACTTATTCAATTTGCGTTACACTTGCCAGAAGTAATCGATTCGATTCCTATAAGGGTCAGATCACACCGAGAAGCGATGCGATGCAATGACGCTTGGGAATGCCAGTTTTTTTACGCTACGCCATGTTCCGCTTTGAACCTTGCTTGAGCCAGCATGCGCCTCTGAGTCTGTATACATATATTCGATCCTACGATGACCTGAGCCGAGTTCCGTACCCCATAAGGAGGAGTCAGCGTGTAGTCACTAAATATTAAGATTTTTGTGGCCCTGGTTTGAAATTTAATTAATAAACAGCTACAAGGAAGTCAGGTAAAGCCAACAATTTCATAGGTTGAAATACAAATGGCAAGTTGTACAAAAAACGCTGCGTGACGCCTCCAAAACAATTTTTATGAAATTTGTGAGCTTCTATCCTCTAAAGTTTGATCCACACATATCTGAACTTGTCATCGCGTCATCGGCGTCGATCGTGAATCGTGCCAAAACATAATTTCATTATAGTTTTTGCAAGTGGCCTCCTATTAACCGAAATGAAAGATGTTTCACGTCAAAAGTGTCCGCAGCGTGTCCGCAGCATCATCCGGTGTGAACTGACCCTTATCCTCGCCAGAAGTAATCGATTCGGTCCCGATAAGACGATTAATACGATTGCAAATCGAGTGCGAATCGACACTTCTGGGAATCGTTATGAATCGATTTTGTGTTACAACTTAGCGGAGTAATTTACCTGGACTGTATTGGTATGTATTGGTTTGATGCAAATTGCTAGGTGGCGGATTTAGTTTCCAGGTAAGGTTGACGCTCCTCAGTAGCAGTATATCGTTTGGATTTATAACAATAGACCCTTTTCATATTACAGAACATTATGTTAATATTACTCACATGGTTAGGCAGGTATACCTGTATTACGAGTAGGTACCTACACCCACATTTAGCTAGTTTCATTTACGCCCCAATGAATGGCTGACGAGCCTCTTGCAATCATTCGGGCGCAAGTCCAAACTCCGGATCGACGAAATTACAGATAGAAATACCCAATATCACTCTGTCCGACTTGGGAATCGAACCCAGCATGAGGATGCTTAACAATAACGCTGATGACAACTAGACCAACTAAACAGTTAGATCTTTACATAATATCGTTCAGGATATCAAAAACTCATTTACACAGCAAACTGAGTCCTTTGTGCTCCCCTACACTCCCCAAAGAACCTACATGCCAAATTTCAACTTTCTAAGACCAGTAGCTTCGACTGTGCGCTGTCCGTCAGTCACTCAATCAGTCAGTAATGGAAGAATTTTATATATATTGATTGATTGATAGCTATATTTATATTTATTTATTATTATTAAAAACAAAGAAATTATGCAGGTATGCTAAACAGCTTTTCAGTTTCGTCATAGGTTAGTGATAAAAGCCAAGTGATCGTATTCTGTTTGCATTCTCTTTTTGGCATGGTAAATTTGTAGCTGTTTGTTTGCAATGTTGAATAGTCTTGGGCCTAGGAACATGTTAAATTTTTGAGCAAAAGAAGTTCTACAGGGTACCGATTTCATAATATCGAAACGTCTTCTCCTGTTAGTATCATTTTTGGTCAGGTAACTTAGCTTGACACAGGAATGCTGTCTCATAATTGAGGCTAGTACAAAAAGTTTACGTACAGTTAGAACCTCACATTCCCTGTACAGTTCAGTAGTTGAAAAATACCTAGACTTAAAAAAACTTACCTTTAATAAGGCTCTTTGAGCTCTTTCAGCAATTAAATTATGCGTTTTAGCAGCCCCACCCCAACAGGTAATACAATAGGTTATAACCGCTTGACACAAGGAGTAATATATCATTTTCATAATATTTTTGTTGGCTGAGTGCCGTATTTGTTTAAACACATATATAAGTTTTCTTATTCTGTTAGATAAATTAATTATGTGATTTTTAAAATTGAGATTTTTGTCAAAAATGAGTCCTAAATATTTTGTATATTCTACAGTAGATAGGGAAGGACAAGAACAATTAATAGATTTATTATGGCAGATGTGAGAGGTAATACGGTGAGTTGAATGTTGTTGCAGTTCACTAACGTTGCCAATAGAGAAAGCAATGTATTTTGTTTTGTCGGTATTAAGAGTCAGGTAATTTTGAGCAAGCCAGTCTGTGACAATGGTAAAACCATGTTGTGCTTTTTGAAAGGTGTCACTCCAAGTGTCACCATGAAATGTCAGGGTAGTATCATTTGCATACGAAATTATTTTACAGTTTTCAATATTCAGTAGTGTAAGATCATTAATATAAACTAGGAACATCGTTGGTCCTAGAATACTACCCTGTGGCACTCCGTAGGTCACAGGTAAACTGCCGCTGGTGTAATTTCCGATTTTTTCCCTCCTGTGTTCTCCCAGATAAGTAATCAGACAGTAATTTGAGTTGATTTCCACGGATACCGAGGTGACATAACTTTCTAACTAGGGTGGGAATAGAAACCGTGTCAAAAGCCTTTGCCAGGTCGAGAAATATAGTAAGGCATTTCTTTTTGCCATCTATGGTTTTAACGATGTGATCAGTAAAGTCATTTAATGCATCTTCCGTGGACTTTCCCGTACGAAAACCATATTGATTTACCGAAAGTAGATTATATTTTTCTAAATAGTTTATAAGTCATTTATTATAAATTATCCTTTCAAAAATTTTTGATAGAGAGGGCAGAATAGAAATAGGTCGATAGTTAGTGACACGGCCTCTATCTTCACCCTTAAAAATAGGTCTTACTATAGATCGTTTGAGAGATTCCGGAAACACACCCATTTCTAGGCACATATTAAAGATATGCGTGAGCGGAGCTGTTATATTATTTTTCTTAAGTATGTCAGATAAGATCCCATCATCACCTGCAGCGCAGTTACTTTTCAGGCCATTGATTAATTTCTCAATTTCATCTTCGTCAGTGTCAAGGAGAACAAATGAATTTCCAGCTAAGGACGTTCGACAAAATGTATCCTCAGTATAGTATTGTAAATCTTTTGGAGGGGGAATTTTGTTTGCTAAATTTTCGCCAATAGTCGCAAAGAACTCATTTGTGGCATTAACAGAAAGGTGAGGAGTTGACTCAATTGAAAGAAGATCTAATGAGTTATCTTTTTTAACCAATTCCATATGTTTTGACAGTTGCTATCGCTAATAGAATGGCGCTTTGTTTAGCGTATCAAATGTGCGAACTAGGATGACGACAATCGTAGCAGTAAGCAATCTATAGTTTCTGCATATCTTACGGAGAAAGCCATGAGTTTCACCGTGTATTAAGTATTTCATCATCATCATCATATCAGCCGAAAGACGTCCACTGCTGGACATAGGCCTCCCCTAAGATGGAGGGGTTTGCCATAATCGCCACGCTTGGCAGGCGGGTTGGCGATCGAAGTGTTTGGTGTTGAGTTTTACAGAGAACGTTGCTGCCCATTCTCTGGCGAGTCCCTTAGTCGCCTTTTACGACACCCACGGGAAGTGATGGGATAATATTATTCTTTTATGGCACCATACAGCACTGGTTAACACCATATGGCACCTTATTACGTATATAATATTGTAATAATAATAAATCCTGTAAAATGTAGTAATTGTACGTGCGATTATGAGAACAATACCTATGTATAAGGGCACGTTCAGACTCCGCGTATTTAATACCCACAGCGGTAGAGAAGCCCCAGTGGGTATGCGGTAATCCTGCTGCTCAAGCAAAAGTGGATATCGCAACCACTCTGGGTAGCGAACACGTAGGTAAGTTTGAATAGGCCTTCATTCTAGGAATTTAATCAGAAACTATTAATAGATCGATACACCCTACAGTCCAATAACCACAAAGGTATTCCGCAAAGAGATTATACGATCCTAGTATCTAGGAAATGCTGATCAATTAAGTTATGTAATTGGACTATTTAAGTAGCAACACGAAGTCTGTGTTACACACTACAGACTTGGACTCTATTACGTGTTAATACAAAATCTCAAATCGCCATCATCATATCAGCCGATAGACGTCCACTGATGGAGATAGGCCTCCCAAGTGTCGCTACATCAACAGCGGATTCCGGCGCCTTTCACCAGGTCATCGGTCCACCTTATGGGAGGCCTTTCAACCCTGCGTTTTCTGGTACGCAGTCACCATGCCAGAACCTTTCGATACCATCAATCATTTTTTTCTGGTGGCAATGTGATCTGTCCAGTTTCCACTGCCACTTGAACTTAGGCAATTCTTTGGGGTCTCTCGGTAACCATGAATCTCCTACGTATGTCTTCATTTTTTAATCGACCAGTAAAGAATCTTCGTGAATAGCTCTTTCCATTACTCTTTGAGTGACCTGGAGAGCAAAGTTAAGATTATGGTATTATGGTGACTAACGGTCATTGACCTACATACATTTATTGACTTTCTTAATATCAAAAACAGAAACAAAGACTAATATACTTCTATCGTGATTCTTAACGTTCTCTAGTAATGAAAAACGGTTCATATTTTTTGTTCGAGTATCTATGCGGTTCATATATTAGGGAATAGTCAATGTACATTATTGCAAGTTTATCTGGCACCTGTTATAGCGAAAAACTTGTAAAGGTTCACTTCCATAAGCTTCTTACCATGCAAAGTGTAACTAAACAATCACGACATGTTCACTTTTGCATGTTTTCCAAGTATAAGTCAACTGCAGCAAGTTTTACTGATAAACTAAACTTAGCTTCGGAAGTTATTTCAGATCTTCACTTTAATCGATCAAAACTACACTTAAACCTACTTCAAAGTTTAGATAACTAAACCACTTAGAAATGAGGTTGAACCAGTTAAACTATAACTAAATTATAGCGATATAATCACTGCAGTTTAGTAAAGTAAACTTAGTAGTTTGCGTTGAGGCGCTTGGTATCTGCCTCAAAATATATTATGTTTTTAAACTAATGCAGTAGTTATTGATAAAAGTTGTAGATTTTGGTAGATCCGAATACATATAGTTCTAACTTTAGTTTTGAATAATAAATACGATCGAAGTGACTTTGATTTAATTTCTCGAATCCGTTGTTCCAGAGGTGCGTGATAAAGTTTAAGAGAAGTGTATTGTACAAAAATTTAATGACTTTTTTTTAAACTCGTCCGCAAAAATGTTGTGAATAGAATAGCATAGAATAGAATAGAATAGAACAGAACAGAACAGCACAGAACTGAATCGAATCGAATCGATTCGATTCGATTCGTCGAATAGAAGAGAATAGAATAGAACAGAACAGAACAGAAATATAGTAGTGAACTACAGAATACTACTATAGTAGTGTACATTTCGCAGATACAATGCCACCGGCTGCATCAGGCTGCATGAAAATTATTTTTTAAAATGAATGAATAATAAAATGGTACATGTTTCGTGGTTTTAAAACTTGAAAGCTTTATTTCTCGGAAAGTCGTGAAACAAAAAATTATAATGGACGCCATACCACACGTAATTTCTTTTAAAATTTGGTTTGAATTCGTTTTAATGAAATTTGGTGTTAGTAACAATGGTGCTTAGGTAAGTAGGTTAGTATTGTTAGTTTATATTAAAGACTAGCTGACCCGCGCGGCTTCGCTCCCGTCAACTGGCTATTCTACCTACCGACCCTAACCTACCTACCCTACCTTCCTACTCTACCTACTTACCTATCCTACCTACCATAGCTACCCTACCTTACCTACCCTACCTACCTACCCTACCTACCTACCTACCTACCCTACCTACCTACCTACCTACCTACCCTACCTACCCTAACTACCTTACCTACCCTACCTACCCTACTTACCCTACCTACCCTACCTACTCTACTTACCCTACCTACCCTACCTACCTATCCTACCTACCTACCCTACCTACCTATCCTACCTACCTACCCTACCTACCTACTCTTTTTTTTATATTTTAATTCTTATTATGCTATTCCGGACGAAGACTAATCCAAAAACACAAAAACTATGAAAATCGGTCGAGCCGTTCTCGAGTTAGAAAAGTGTTCGAACAAACCCGACTTTGTTTTAAATATAGGTATTAAGAATATTAAGAATTTCGCTATATTGTGAAAGATTCGACCTTTTTCTAGAAGACATTTTTTATATTAGCGAGACAAAAATAAAACGCATAAACTGAAGGAAGACGGACAGTGGTGGTTTATTAAAAAAAGGGTTCCGTTAGCAACTTTGGCACGGAACCCTATAATTTGCCTTGGCTCGCAAATCGAACCGTTTGATACTTAGCACGAATTAAAAACTTAGTTGCGGGCAACCTGGGAGTCTTTAAGACAAAAGTGAATAGGTTGCTTCTAGGCAAAAGTGCCCCATCTTCAACCGCATCATCGCTTACCATCAGGTGAGATAGTGGTCAAACGTATGCCTATCTATTGTAAAAAAAAAATATTTTCCACTCCGTATCACCTAACCAATGAGAACTAATGATAACACGATTTGACAGTGAAATCGTGTTGTCATTCATTCTTAGTTCGGGTTCGGGACTAATCGTAAGTCTGTAGGTGATACGGAGTAGAATACGTCCGCAACTAAGCCCGAATCTACGGACTTCGGACTTGGAGAGTAGCCTCCCAAAATCGATCGCTCCCGTCACCGTGACCACCTTTGGTACGATACCTTATTATAAAAAACCAAACTACTAACCTAAACTAAACCTAAACCTAACTACTAACCAAAAAATGGACTCTGTCTGAAATATAAGATTTTTATTTGTTATTATTAGCCTTGTTTCGCAAATCGAACCGTTCGTTGCTTCGCTCTAAACGGAATCAATCGCAGAGGCCTAGCAGTAGGGTCCCGTCAGCACAGCACCTTTGGTACGGAACCCTACAGGCCTGATCCGCAAGTCGAACCGTCCAGAACTTCGCAAAATTAAATCAGTTTAAGACTCTACGATAAATGCACTTTAAACGAAACCAGCACCAGAGATTTAACCAATTATGGTCCCTAACAGTTTAAGACCTTTCAGAGACCAAATCGAAATTCCTTCGAAACACGACTGTGTTTAGAAATTGTGTGAGGTCATTCTCCAGCGGAAAATCTTAACACCGCAATTCAGAAAAACGCGTCATCAGTGCAACGCCATCCATCGACCATGTAAACTGACAAAATATTTGGCAGCGGAAGACGTTAAATAAGAAGCCCGTAGATATGTAACGGTAAATAACGATAAGGTATTAAAATGTTTACTTTTATTTTGCTACGTCTACGTATTAAAAGTTTCACAAATAACTCAATCAATGTGTTTTGGTGTAACATTCATGCTTTCATGCATTTTTTAGTTCCTCAATAGATGGAGCTCTGTCTAATCAGAATATATAAGGAAGTTTCTTACTAAACTAAAAATTCAATATATTTTGATTTTGTGGATCGATTGTATCGATCAATAACGAAAAGGTATAAAATGATCACTCTTATTTTGCCACGTATTAAAAGTTTCACAAATAACTCAACAATTTTGAATGCTTTCGTGCATTTTATTTTTCTCAATAGATGGCGCTCTGACTCATCAGAATACACACATAACTCATCAGAATATACATCAGACTTTTTAAGTTTAGGAAGTTTCTTACTAAACTTAAAAATTCAATATCTTTTGATTTTGTGGGTCGATTTTGATGAAATAAACGCTAAGTTTTCCTAGGGGTATCACTTAATATTTTTAAGTACTTAGTTTTGCAATCCAATCTGTGGTTTAAGCGTGATGCTCCCACAAACGCTCAGACAAACAGACAAAAACAAAAATTGCATTTTTGTGTTTTATACCTTTTTCCTGAGTTTTCTGTGTAATTTTCATGCAAAAATATTCAATGTACAGACACGGTTAGTCTACGATTTTATTATATGTATAGAAGACTACGTCTACGTATTAAAAGTTTCACAAATAACTCAATCAATGTGTTTTGGTGTAACATTCATGCTTTCATGCATTTTTTGGTTCCTCAATAGATGGCGCTCTGACTAATCAGAATATATAAGGAAGTTTCTTACTAAACTAAAAATTCAATATATTTTGATTTTGTGGATCGATTGTATCGATCAATAACGAAAAGGTATAAAATGATCACTCTTATTTTGCCACGTATTAAAAGTTTCACAAATAACTCAACAATTTTGAATGCTTTCGTGCATTTTATTTTTCTCAATAGATGGCGCTCTAACTCATCAGAATACATTAGAAAGTTTCTTCCTAAACTTAAAAATTCAATATCTTTTGATATTGTGGGTCGATATTGATGAAATAAACGCTAAATGTTACTCGGGTTATCACTTAATATTTTTAAGTACTTAGATTTGCAATCTTATCTGTGGTTTAAGCGTGATGCTCCCACAAACGCACAGACAAACAGACAAACAGACAAACAGACAAAAATTTCAAAAATTGCATTTTTGTGTTTTATACCTTTTTCCTGAGTTTTCTGTGTAATTTTCATGCAAAAATATTCAATGTACAGACACGGTTAGTCTACGATTTTATTATATGTATAGATTTATTCATTTAAGTATACCTACGTGTGTGTGCTTAATTTTATTTATTTTTTAGAGTTCCGAACAAAAAATGGAACCCTTATAGGATCACTCGGGTGTCTGTCTGTCCGTCTGTCACAGCTAGTTTTCACCGGATCCACTGGACTGATTCTGTTGAAATTTGATACACATATGGACTTCTGTAACTCAAACACGGAATCAATGCGTAAGTTATTAAATTTTTAGTATGGGGTTCACTTTTGGGGATCAAACCAGAAAATTCCAAAAAAATGGTTCTTAAGCAATATCGTGTGACATATCAAATGTGACGTGTTAATTATATAGGTGAGGGTTTTATTTATAATTTTTTCATCATTTTAAATAAATGGTTTTGAAGTTATTCAAGAAATTAGACGAAAAATTACCATTCCCTTGACTTGTGCATTGGATTTTTTTTAATAACGTAGAATAGAAGAGAACAGAACAGAACTATAGTAGTGAACTACAGAATACTACTATAGTAGTGTATATTTCGCAGATACAATGCCACCGCCTGCATCAGGCTGCATGAAAATTATTTTTTTACACGCACACCGGTTGAGTACTACGCATCCGGCCATCTTCATTACCAATAGGATCTGTGTGTGCCGTTTGTAACATGCACATGTAATTTCGTTGGGAAGTTTGCTATGGTTTTAAGATTCTTTGAATCAAAATAGTACTGTTTCAAATAATTATATTTATAAAAAAATAATCCAAAGCACAAGTCCCGTAGATTTGAGGCAGAATTTTGGAAATTCCGCCTAAAGTCTACAACACTTGAATAGAATAGAATAGAATGATTTTTATTTGCAAAGAATGTAGGTACATTATACATAAGAAGTTACAAATATTAGGGTTCCTTGTACATTCTACCTTTAAGGCATGCAAAAATTCAGATTATAACCGATTAAGTCTCTCAGTTTACGATCTAAATGACTTATTCGTTTTTACTTTAGAGAAAATCATCTGTCTGACGGCGCAGACGGAAGTTCATTGAGGTCTGAATGGCACAAAGGAATTTGTCTGGTTTCTTAAGTGTGGCAGTAGGAAAATCGGTTGGTTAGATTATTTCGGATTTTCTGCCAATATTGTTGTGTTCTACTGCAGGGCGAAAGTCTCTTCCATACTTTTTGGGTTTTGTAGCTGAAGGGTAAGCAACGGAACCATATTACTAAGCCTCCGCTGTCGGTCTGTCAGTCAGTGCCTCAGTGGGCTGTATCTCATGAACTATCTAGTTGTAATTTTTGAAAGTGTGTTTTTATTATAAGAAGCTTTAGGAGAAGTAAACGGTTTTAAAATAACATGTTCAAAAATTATTCGGCCTATATTAATAACTCATTTGAAAAAAAAAAACAAAAGTTACAAGGCTCCAAAATCTACATTACTAGTTCGTCACGTCACCCACCACCTTATGCTGCTCAGGTTACGGTCTTAATGACTTATTCGTTGTTACTTTAGAGAAAATCGTCTGTTTGATGGCGCAAAAGGAAGTTCATTAAGGTCTGAATGGCACAAAGGAATTTATCTGGTTTCTTAAGTGAGACAGTAGGAAAATCTGTTAGACTATTATTTTGGGCTTTTTAGCAGTAGTATCTTAAGCTTTCTTATTCCACCGGTAGGCAAGAGTCTTTTTCGTTCTTTCACTACGCCATTCGTTTGTCTGTCAGCGGGCCGTGCCTCATGAATGGTAATGAAATTTTCACAGAATGTCTATTTCTATGTCCGTTATAACAACTAAATATGATAGAAATTGAATTAAATTCTAAATTAAATAAAAAATACTTTCGACTGAGAGTCCGACTCGCAATTGACCAGTTTATCCAAATATCTTTATGTTTTCTTTTTTCCAGTCACTCAATATTAATCCAAACTTAAGTAATATCGAAAAGAAAATCAATTAAAAGACGAGCCTATTTCGGATACCAATTCGAAGATCTTTGTACAAAGCTACGAAAATCTGTATATATTTAAAATCCAATTTTTTCTTCTTCAATATTGAACAAACACTAAAAGGAAGCAGGTACTATGTTTGAATGAATGCATTTGGTACCTAAAGAAACAAATTTATTAAAAAAAATATAAACACACACACATTAGTATTCCTAAATATATAAATCTTTAATATTAACTAACAATACTAACCTACTTACCTAAGCACCATTGTTACTAACACCAAATTTCATTAAAACGAATTCAAACAAAATTTTGAAAGATAAGTAAGTGGTGTGGCGTCCATTATATTTTTTTTTTTCGTTTCACGACTCTCCGAGACATAAAGCTTTCAAGTTTTAAAACCACGAAACATTTACCATTTTATTATTCTTCTACGTTAATGATAATGTAGACGTCTTCAAAAACCACAAACTTACCATTTGGCATTTGCAATTTCAATTACACTCGTCTATCTCCACGTTCATATTGAGACACTGATTTTTTGTTTAAATTAGGAATTGAATTTAAAGATTGCATGTGGCGGTGTAGAGTGATGAAAATGGATAAACTGCGAAATGAGTATAATTATGTAGAAAAACTTTAAAATTGTCGCAATAATGGTTAATGTTTAAGGGATCGTTTTTTTAGGATGAGTAATCAGAAATCGTTCCAGTGCCGCGGTGACGCTTTCGGATAAATTCCGCAACACTAGCGGGCCAATCATATCTATGGGAATCGCTGGTCTTGGCATGGACATATCTAGAAAAGGGATTAAATGCATGTTTCAAACAAATATTTTATGTATATGATGATGGACGGAGAGGGGTTCGAATAATAGATGACTGGTTAGCCTTTCTAAAATGGCTCATACAAAGTGGCCAGTAAACTGGACAGTCACTTCAAAGTCGTTATCTAACATTGATCCTCGTGAAAATTTACGACCCACGTTAGATCGACCGGCTAGCAAAATCGGCGTCGGTTTTTAAGGCTTTGGAGCTTTGACTAGACCTGTGTATCGTTGCTGATGAGCTTCTAAACTGTGACTCATGCACATCAAGCTGGTATCTGGCAGACCCATTCCAGAGACAAGAGCAGTACTCCAAACACCGTACAATATAGCTACCATAAGAATTTGAAGCTATAACATTTATGAAGATCTGAAAATAATTTAAGACACTGCAAAATAAGTTTCTAAAAATTATTCTGAAGTCCAAAATTAAAATTAATTATTTTAAAAAGGTACCCCAATACGAACGTTTATTCCGGTGACCACACTTTGGGATCTCGCCAACACACTCACTGAACGCTTGTAATTGTTGCAGCTGTGTTCCAAACTTCAGTTTAATTGTGGCTACATAAAAAAATACTGATTTTGTGTTACGTTGCTCGTTTATAAAATGACCAACGTATACGGTTCTTTGATGTATGGTGTCGGCCGGTGCCGTATGGTGCCCTAAAAGATTAATACCATCCCATCACTTCCCGTGGGTGTCGTAAGAGGCGACTAAGGGACGCGCCGGAGAATGGGCAGCAGCGTTCTCTGTAAAAATATACATCATACACTGCGATCACCAACTCGCCTGCCAAGCGTGGCGATTATGGCAACCCGGGGGGGTTGGGGAGGCCTATGTCCAGCAGTGGACGTCTTTCGGCTGATATGATGATGATATTAAGTTGGTCGAGTTGAATAAGGCTTAAAGTTTTAAATGCGTGATCAGCTTAAACCCACTGCTTGGAAAATGGCCTTTTATTTTTGTGAGGCAGTGGGCCACAATCCACCACATATGCCTAGTTCAGGTTTGATCGAAGTCACATGGCGTCCACCCGTGCAGCATATTTGGTCTAGGTTCAGTCAGCTATTGAGCCGTGATTTATTAAAAACAAGAAAATGTAATCATCAATTACCTAGCCTTTTCCCAATTACATTGGGGTCGGTTTCCAGTTCATTCGAATTCAGTTGAATTACCAGTACCTCTATCATGAGTTTACGCAGCCAAAACTCGCTAGCGTCACCGTAAATTATTTGTATGATATGAAAATTTTTAAAATACAAATTTTTAGGGTTCCGAAAAAAAAGGAACCCTTATAAGATCACTCGGGTGTCTGTCTGTCTGTCTGTCCGTCTGTCACAGCCAGTTTTCTCCGGATCCACTGGACCGATCCTTTTGAAATTTAGTACACATATGGACTTCTATGACCCAAACACGGACGCGTTACGTAAATTATAAAGTTTTTAGTATGGGGGTCACTTTTGGGGGTCAAACTAGAAAATTAAAAAAAAAAGTTTTTTAAACAATATCATGTGACATATCAAATGAAAGGGCTTACTGTAAGGGTTTTAATTATATTTTTTTCATAATTTTAAAATAAATGATTTTGAAGTTATTCAAGAAATTAGACGAAAAATGACCATTCCCCCCCTTTATCTCCGAAAATACTGAGTCTAAAATTTTGAAAAAAATGGAGATAATAGATCTTTACCTAAAGATTACAGGAAAACCTATTAGAAGTCTGTAGTATTAAAATAACAAGTTAAAAAAATTAAATTCGTTCGGAACCCTTTGCACGCGAGTCCGACTCGCACTTGGCCAGTTTTTTTAATTTATTATTTTAGTTGCTAACTAAAGTTTTACCTGCAACTTGCTGGCTTGTTAGTTAGCAACTTAAACAAATAAATTAGAAACTTATTTTTAAAAGTTTTCATACATTTTTAACTACAGTCGCTAGCGAGTATAGATTGATAAAACTCATGGTAGACGTACTGGTGCCATTTCTGGAAAATTCCAAAACAAAACACTGTCCTGATAATTAAAAGAAAACATTAAAAAAATGCAATAATCGGTCAAATCGTTCCTAAATGATGATGATCACACATATGTACATGATTTTTGCCATTGGTTTCATTCTAATCTATAATAAATAGACAGATAAGTAGAATGTGAAGAGGATGTGCAACAATGTGCATACTAATAACAATAAATACCAATTACCGATCCTTCAACAGAGCGTGATGATTACGGCAATCTACCCAATGACCAGTAATTAGTAACCAATGAGCTTGCAAGAGTATAATTGCGGCCGCTAATTAGTAGCATCGAGGTGTGAAAGAATATCCGGAAATCTGACGACCAGTCTTACCGAGAAGGTATATGTTACCCAGTAAATAGTTTCTGTCTTCTCATCACCTACCTAGCCTTTTTTCAACTGTATTGGAGTCGGCTTCCAGTCAAACTGGATTCATCTGACCAGCATTTTACGGGGAGTGGCTGTCTACCAGACCTCCACAACCCATTAACTGGGTGGTAACACATTACATAGTTCTTGGCAAGACTGGACTCAGATTTACTGGCTTCTGACAATCCGTAACGAACTAACGACTGCCAAAGATCTACAAAAATGACAGCCGGGTCGAACGGCTTAACGTGCTTTCCAAGACACGGAGGAAACCTAGTATGTTAAGATGGTCACCCATCCACCGACCAACCTTGGGAAGCGTTGCTCAACCTTGAAGATCGATCAGTGTGGCTTTTATTATTTAGCCACAATCTGAAACTCACTCCTTTGAAACTTCGATTTTCAGCTGCATCTAGGTAACTGGAAACCGAAGCCAAGTATGTTGGGTTAAGGCTAGGCTGATCGAGTGAGTCCTATTAAGAATTTTATGACAATCATACAACGTGTAACCGAACAACCGCATTACCTCTTAAGCGGTCATTGAACTCATCATTATGAACAACAACAAAAAATCAGCTGTTCAGTACATTTTGTCGAGTTATGCGCACAGAAATTTATGGGGGAGTCGATTTCTTTTTTCGCGATTTCAGAGTTGGTCCCATCGTGAAAGTTGTTCATAATGATGAGTTCAATGACCACTTAAGAGGTATTGCGTTTATTCCATTACAGCTTATATATGACATTTTTAATTTGTTTTGTTGTCCAGAGACTGATGTTATCATCATTCAATTCCCCTGATCCGAATTTATTGTAGGGTTGCAACACATTTTTCTATTAGTCGTCTCTTATAGCTATATTATCTTTCACCCAATCCTTCCATGGTTTCTTAGGTTTTTCTTTCCTCTGAGAATCAGACACATTCATACTCAAGACTTTCCTCGCCAGATTTTCCCCGTTTCTCTGCATCACATGCCCTTATCATGACAACTAAATCACCCGACAATAGCACTTTGCCCACGACTTCGTCCACACTGTAATTTTCTTAAGGACCTCTAACTTGTATTTAAATAAATTAAAGCCTGTCTGTGTTTCCTCATAGCTACAACCTGGGAGTCTTTAAGTCAAGAGTGAATAGGTTGCTTCTAGGCAAGCGTGCTCCATCTTCGACCACGTCATCGCTTACCATCAGGTGAGATAGTGGTCAAACGCGTACCTATCAATAGTAAAAAAAATATTCTATTAACGTAGATACTTTCTGATAATTTAGCTTTCTATTGATGAAAAAAAAAGCAACCGAATTGAAACCTCCCTCTTTTTTGGAAGTCGGTTAAAAATTGGTTAAATTCGGTCCACTAGTTTCGGAGCCTATTCGGTACAAACAAACAAACAAGCAAAAATCTTTCCTCTTTATAATATTAGTGCAAATAAAACCTGTTTTCAAAAACTGATTCTTTTTGCTCGATTTGCACTCCGTTGAGAACTGCCTCCGTGATCGAGTGGTTTAGCCGGTTGCCTTATGACCCGGTGGTCGTGGGCTCGATTCCCACGGGAAGCATACTTTGTAAAGTTGTTTCCAGTTTGGCTAGGACATTGCAGGCTTGAATCACCTGATTGTCTGATAAAAAGATGATTCCGTGTTTCGGAAGGCACGTATAAGCTGGTGCTCCCGGCTGCCAAATGGCGGTCGTCAAGTAAATCATGTCAGAGGCCCTTGAGGCGGTTTAGAAACTCTGACACTAGAGTGTGTGGGGTCGTTAGACCTTACTGCCCACACGATAAGAAGAACTCCGTTGAGAGTAAGTTCAGATTCATCCCTGGAAATAAAAACTTTTTAAAATCAAAGCCTTTTGTTCTCCCCTCTAAAATACACTTGAAACCCCCTAATAAGTGTCACATTACTTAATTCGGAATTCTATACTTCCACCTTAATTACAAAGGGTTAAAATAAACAAGGGTTGAAAACAAATTTAATTTTGCAGCTTCCAAAGTGGATTACCCAAATAATTGTTGAAGAAATCTTGTTTTTCGACAGAAAAATTGTCTTGGTGGAAGCTAGGAGATTTTATAATAGCTTTCGGTAATAATTTCTTAAGCATCTAGGTGTTCGTAGTAATTATGTGTTTTTATAGTCGATCTAAGGCGTTGAAAAAGCATTCCTAACAATTACGGGAAAAGTTAAGTATATTTTCTGAAACATTGCTGTTTTCTTTTGAAGCTTCATAATCATCATCAATGTTTTGCACTTATCTCTATGTTTGAGGTAAGTACTTCTTTTTCTATAGGTCTCTATTCTATCATCACCTTAGTAGGAATCCACACCTAGATACATTATCTTCCACATAGTCCATCGGCTCGTTGGATAATCAGTCAATATGTATAAAATTCTTCCGTTACTCAGTGACTGACAGACAACGCTCAGCCGAAACTACTGGCCGTAGAAAGCTAAAATTTGGCATGTAGGTTATTTGCACTAAGAGAGGATATCCCGAAATTCCTACAAGAACAGGAAAAAAAGGGATATGCGCGTACGAATTCGGGGGCAAAAGCTAGTAGGTTTATATAATAGTAGGGTGACTTAGGATGATAATAGTAGGATGACTTAGGATGATAATAGTAGGATGATTTTGATATTCCATTTTTATTGTAATTTTTTTTTTCATTTTGGTTAATTATTATTGTGACATTTCTTTTTTCATGTTTTATTTAAGTAGGTATAATCTAGACATTCCATTTTTATTTATATTATTTGGTATTAATTAATTAATAAACTGTATTTTAGTGTTTGTATTGTTTGTTTGTATGTTTTTATTTTATTTTCTACACAATGTATGTTGTTTTGAAATAAATGACTTATGATGATAAGTCATCCCCTCCTATTATAGCTACTAGCTGACCCGCGCGGCTTCGCTCCCGTCAACTGGCTACTCTACCTACCGACCCTAACCTACCTACCTACTTACCTACCATACCAACCTACCATAGCTACCCTACCTCACCTACCTTACCTACCTACCCTACCTACCTGCCTACCTACCCTACCTACCTGCCTACCTTCCCTACCTATCTGTCTACCTACCCTATCTACCTGCCTACCTACCCTACCTACATACTCATTTTTTATTTTATTTTAATTCTTATTATGCTATTCCGGACAAAGGAATTAGTCTTCGTCCCGAATAAAACACAAAAACTATGAAAATCGGTCGAGCCGTTCTCGTTATAGCTATAAGTTTTCGGGTTAGTCATTTAATGTTTACTTACGAGTACTTGCAACAATTTTATGAATTTGGAAAAGTCAACAAAAAGTGCGCAGTACGATAGAGAACTGCGGTTCTAAAAAGGTCACTTTAGCAGAATCATATTTAAATCATAATATTAACCAGACAACAATCTGTCAAATTTAATTTTCATCTTTATCGCTAACGCATTAGGTACAAGGTTGATTGAGAAAATTTGACAGTGAAGGGTAGCGTGATGTGCTTTCTGATTCTGCTAAAGTGGCCTTTTTAACCCCTGTTTGACCTGAGGGTGAATTCTAGTAATTTTTCAGCAACGCATTCACATCTCAGTCAATCTGTCAGAAATACCGCAAATTTGACAGATTTCGACTGAGACGCGAATACGAATGTTGTTTAAAAAATTGTAGAAACGTCTTTCTGAACTAGGAATTGATCTTTGGCAGCAAGAATAGAAGAGAAAAAACCGTGCGAGTCGGACTCGCACACAAAGGGTTCCGTACCATAAACCTTAATTTCTATTATTTGTTGTTATGGCGAGCAGTGGCGGCCGAGTGGTAACGGCTCCGACTTACGAGTTGTAAGTCACGGGTTCAAACCCAGCCAGGCACATTACTTTGTGTAATTTATTTCATCACCACTGCTCTCAAAACGGTGAAGGAAAACATCGTGAGGAAACCGGCATGTCCTAGAACCAAAAATTCGTAGACATGTGACATTCACCAACCCGCATTGGGCCCGCGTGGTGGATTACGGCCCATTCCCTCTCCTAGAGAGGAGGCCTGAGTCCCAAGAGTGGGAACATTATAAGGCCGACTATGCTATAGCGGCAATAAAAACAGACGATCTATGAAAATTTCAACTGTCATCCCATAACTATTCTTGAGATACAGCCCGCTGACAGACAGACGGACGGACGGGCGGAAGGACAGCGGAGGCTTATTTGTAGGGTTCCGCTGGTTACCCTTTGGGTACGGAACCCTAAAAATCAATGTTTTGTATTCGAAGTATCTACATCTACACTAATATTATAAAGAGGAAAGATTTGTTTGTTTGTTTGTTTGAAATGAATAGGCTCCAAAACTACTAGACCGATTTGAAAAATTCTTTCAGCAATGGATAGCTACATTATCAGGGAGTAACGTAGGCTATATTTTATCCCCGTACTCCCACGGGAACGGGAACTACGCGGGTGAAACCGCGTGACGTCCACTAGTTTATTGATAAAAGAGAAGGTTTGATCTCACTTTACCCATAAACATAAGACACCTCACACACTGATTAATAAAACCAATCAACAAAATTACGAATCAGACAATTTTTGCCTTTAAATCCCAACAACACGACCTACATTTCAAAAAATCGATATCGAATTCTTTTCAACTCCCGATCTAGCTTACAAATTAAGGCAGACATACCTATGTACAGGCAAATCGCTCATAGATTTTGATAGGACAATCGTGGCTGGATCTCGATGGATGGCGAGTAGCGTGTAGCTCTAAATTCGATGTGACTGCTGGGTGTGCAGCGTTGAGATGGGATAGTTGACTTGACTGGTTTAAGTTAGGCTTAATTTGTTGAGGTTTGATTTTATTTTTTACTAAAAATAATCCACCATTTTATTCTGCCGTCACTTGCCAATCACTTTTTTAGCTCCTTAGTCCTGCTTAATAGGTAGTGGATTTTACCTACCTAACCTTCAACTTACCAAACTGAGCAGATGAGCTGACTTGCTTTCGAAGTTTAAACTTCGGTGCCCAGAACTCAGCATATGGGTCGTCATATGGGTCGACGACGCGGATGCGAGTTGTGGGGCACACGAACAAATTATGTTTCGACCCATATGCTGAGTGATGGGCACTGAAGTTTAAAATTCGAAAGCAAGTCAGCTTGCCAGTCTAAACACAGCAGAAAACCCTAGCAGAAATTCACATGTGAACATCTACCCGGCCACAAGCCACAATGAACGTTCTCAGTCCTACGGTACCCCACAACTTGCGCCAGTGTCGATTGGTATCCGTAATAGATATCACTGGCTGCGCTGACTAATTCTATATTCTTTAGTAATCCCACTGGCTTGTTTGAACGGGCATCGGAGCTTAGGTTAGCATGTGGGTAGCAATTTTAATAGGAACTTTGTAGTGGACTTTGATAGATTGGTAGTTTAGGGAGTAATTCTGGTTTTTTAATTGGTTTATTGTTTCAGCGATTTTTCAATTGCAGTTTATAAAAATTTTAGAGTCTAGATCCTTAGAATTGTTATTGGGATTTTTTTTGTGTCATCATTTTCAAAACTACACTCAATTTAAAAATTCAGATTTTGGAGTTTTTATATTCACAGGATATTAGACATTTTCACTAAATGAGTGTCCTTTCTTTTCGGAAAACATAGAATAAATACTTATAAATACTGGATATATAACTCTATATCATGTTGGAGAATATGCATTGAATATAACCATAGTGTGTTGGCCGGTGCCGTATGGTGCCGTAAAAGAATAATACTATCCCATCACTTCCCGTGGGTGTCGTAAGAGACGACTAAGGGACTCACCAGAGAGAGATGGGCAGCAGCGTTCTCTGTAAAACGCAACACCATACACTGCGATCGCCAACCCGCCTGCCAAGCGTGGCGATTATGGCAAACCCCCCCTTTGGGGGAGGCCTATGTCCAGCAGTAGACGTCTTCGGCTGTTATGATGATAAACAGCCGATAATTATATTCTGTTAACATCCCACCGAAAAGACCCGAGACCGAGAAGAAGAGAAAGGTGAAGTGAGTTTGGAATGAACTGTCATTTGACATTGACAGCTTACTTCTTGTTCACTTCACCTAATTATGTACTATAACATGTTTATAGAAAATCACTACAAACAAAATTGAGATTGAAATATACTTTCTGTATAAAAATGAGTGCTAGTACTTTAAGCTTATTCCTCACCAAGCCAGTAGCCCACCCTATCCAAACGCTCCTCTCACCTAAACTGAAATTCATATGCGGCATGCACCGCTCATATTGTTTGCCGCCGACTGTCACGACCGGCGATTCGTGTGGGAATTAATGTGTTAAGGCTTTTTACCCTTTTTTGGTAGTCCGTGTTTTTCAAAGGATCCGCTTTAAATTCAAGCAGATATGAAAAGCTGTTTTGCGATGTTGTTTAGTTCTGAGTTCAATTTGTTTGATGAGAGTTCGTCATGCACATTGAGGTAATTTTTGTCCTGCTTTCTAGAATGTTGCTGTCTCTTTCGTTTGCAGTATCTGTGTGTATGTTTTGTCTTTTGTCTGTATGTTAATTCGGTTTATGGCTTTTTTCTATACGTTGCTCTAGTTTCGGTTTTGGTTTTCGTTGGTATACATGTTTGTTGTAGGGTTCTTTACGTCAATGACGACTGGTGTTTTTAACCGACTTCCAAAAAAGGAGGAAGTTCTCAATTCGGTGGGTATTTTTTTCTTTTTTTTATGTATGTTCACCGATTACTCCGAGGTTTCTGATCCGATTTCTGTGATTCGTTTTTAGTTCGATGCAGTATACCTATTTGCTATTTGGTCCCGTAAATTTGATTCACTTTGGTTCAGTAGTTTTTATTTTATGAGCAGTTTTGCTTATTTGAATTTCTGTGTTGACGAAGACGTCGTTCAAGTATCACCACTTAAAAGTGAAAAATAAAAGATTTTTTTTTAACACCGACTTCCGAAATTAAGCTTATTTTATTCTTTGTAGTGTTGTTTGGAAGTCGGTTATATTTTTTTGTAAAAAGTTTTTTGTGTATTAGAAACCGGAGTTCAATCATACATTCGAGATTTCTGTTGATATTTTGGTAGATTGATTTTCAAAACACTCCATGTTGGAAGAATAAGTCGTCGTCCTAATAGAAAGCAATAATCGTGAAAATATGCGTTCGTCAGAGAGGGCGCCTTTGAAACTGGTATACGATGTCCTGGCTTCTTGAATAGTTTAACATTAGGTATGAAAAAGCTTCTTGTGAGTCCTGAGTCGCTTTGTAAATGAATCACTTGTTTTACGTATAAATATTATCATCACCCATCCATATTTACTTCACAACTACGACCAAAAACATAAAATATTTCATCTGGATCAGCGATCGCTGCCAAACGTGGTGTTAACCGCGGCATCACGCTAAATACTTCGTTGTTGCGGTCACGTTGGCCCTCGCTCAACATCCGGCATTTTAATGGGACTTGTGGGTACTGTATGTTCTGATGTTTTTCTTTCTTTCTTTGATGTTAGTGTTCTTTTTTAGTAGGACTTACTTCTGATAAATTGGAGTTGAAAGTTAACCTCTTGTCGACCTAAAAGAAACGTGTGGCGATGCTAGTAGCATAGCATAGTCGGCCTTATAATGTTCCCACTGTTGGGACTCAGGCCTCCTCTCTAGGAGAGGGAATGGGCCGTAATCCACCACGCGGTCCCAATGCGGGTTGGTGAATGTCACATGTCTTCGAATTTTTGGTTCTAGGACATACCGGTTTCCTCACGATGTTTTCCTTCACCGTTTTGAGAGCAGTGGTGATGAAATAAATTACACAAAGTACTAGTACTAACACATATTGTCACTGGCAAAGGGGTTTGAACTTTTTTCTATGGGAGCTGGCTGACAAAATGGCGATGTGGGGGCTCGCCGCCATTTTAAGTTTTTATCAAAGTTGCGGCGCACAATCTTACATACATATATGAGTAGAAGATACTTAAACAAGCAAAAAATGTAAGCTATATGGTGCCCTAAAGTGTCACGTTGCCGAGATATTTGAAGGTAAAGTCACCATATGAGAAAATTACCCATAAATATCCATCCATATCATTAAAAATTAACTTATGACGCGATTATATACAGTAGATTGTATTCTAATAATATTTCTAGGCTTGATTTAATCCTTATCCTTACTAATATTATAAATGCGAAAGTAACTCTGTCTGTCTGCCTGTCTGTCTGTCGCGCTTTCACACCAAAACTACTAAACCGATTTAAATGAAATTTAGTACACAGATACTCTAGAGCCTGAGAAAGGACATAGGCTACTTTTTATCCCGAAAATGTTTACGGTTTCCATGGTATAGATTAATTATTGTTTTTCAGAAATTTTTCAGCAATTGATAATCGTGTACTCAAGGAGTTTTATTTTGTCATTTTTGTGCATGTCTCTTCTGTGATAATAAACCCCCCTTTTTTTTCTTGTTTCTTTCAATCTTAAACACACAAATAAAAAAATTCAAATCCATTAAAAATTAGATATTTCTTTTTACACGAAATAATTTGTTTTACTCTTTGTAAATGATTTCTCCTCATTTTACTACACCATACCATTACCATTTTAGTATACCATACCCCTATTTAATTTCACCACAAACTCAACCAATAAACAACACTTCCAAGGAAACCGTACGTCCAATTCAGTTAAAATTACACGCCACTTATATTGCCGATACATAGTGCAATCCTATATACATGCAAATTGCGGGCAGCTGCGTTCTACCGCATCTGAGCCAGTATTATGGCGCTCCCTAATACGAACGTGTTATACGGCCGTGTGGAGGAGTATTGAAATGTATTTGCTTGGTTGAAAAACCTACCTTTGAAATGGGATTGTTTTACTAGCTGCTTAGTCCGCGTCAACCCCAAAAAGTATGCCTTGAGAGAGTAAGCTATTGCCAGTAAAAATAAAGTACCCCGTGGCGTACATTTGCCGAGTTTCGCACAAAACGTTTTGGGAACACATTCATAGTGCGTACAGCTAAGGAGTGGAATTCCCTGCCGGAGTCTATGTTTCCTGATAGCAACAACCTGGGAGTCTTTAAGTCAATAGTGAAAAGGTTACTTCTAGGCAAACGTGCTCCATCTTCGACCTCATCATCGTTTACCATCAGATGAGATAGTGGTCAAACACGTGCCTATCAATAGTAAAAAAAGTCAGTTGCGCCGTCGTGTAGCAGAAAGGTAGGATGGCTTAGAAATAGAGAGATGTTGGCAAAATTACTAAAAACATTGGCTATTTTGTATTACGCTTTCCAAAGCTATTTGCCAAAGGGGGACATTGTAAAGGAACAGTATTTTCCTAAAACCAAACATTCGAAGACATTTGAGATGCATCAAACAGCGCGTAATTTTTAAACGAAAGGTCAAATTTGAATAATTTGAAGGGTAATTTACTTGTACATAAAATCAACCTCAATTTTTAAACCATTTAAATGGTTATGGATTAATATCATGAAGCCAGAATCTCCACTATTCCATTCCACCCGGGTTTTGACTGAATTATTTGAACAAAAAGCGGTCATTGCAACTTAACCATAATAGTTAGATATATACCCTTGCGGACATTTTTATAGTTAACAATCAGTACTTCAATTATGTAGTACATTACTTTAACGTATCATTAATAGTTTTCTAAGCACACGCCAAATAATGAATTTTATAGGCCAAATTTTGCAACCCTAAAGTAGTAATATTTTGCCTATAAAATTCATTATTTCATTTTATCCTTAAGGAAATAGATAATCAATCAATACAAAGAGTATTCTATTCTATTCTATGCATAAATTTCTTCCGTTACTGACTGATTGAGTGACTCGAGTAATTGAGTGACTGACTGACAACGCACAGCCGAAACTACTGGTCCTAGAAAGCTAAAATTTGGCATAAAGGTTCCACAGTGGAGCTCTAAGAGAGGAGTTCTTGAAATTCCTACGGTAACAGGAAAACACGGGATATGCACGTACGAAGTCGCGGGCTAAAGCTATTCTTAGATATATTGAGAAAAAATAGATATCCTTAAGAAACTTGCAATACATTTTTTTATATAATATAGCTTATGAATAGTATGCCTTCGAACAAAGGTTAGATTTAACTTTAGCTTTAAATGAGTTAAAAGGCAGGTCAAGAAAAGAAAGTGGAAGTTTATTGTATAAACGGATACCGAGCCCCACAAATGATTCGTGGACCTTACGAAGTCGGTGGGAAGGAGCATGTAGCTTGTGCGTTACGCGGTAAAGATGTAGCTTTCTAATGCAAAAATCAAATTTTTCCTTTTTATAATGTAAGTTTAGATATAGAACCTTCTCCTTGTTCAAAAGTCCATTTAATAAAGTATGATGCGCCTTTGAAAAACAAGAAAGAGCGTTATAATAATTTGCATAAAGAATAAGAGACATTAATTAGATCTCTTGCTAGACAATCGCCTTCGGAGACAAAGGAGGTATTATGCAAGGAGGAGTGTCGAACCTCTGCTAGTTTGAGAAAGTACTTTGACTAGAATAAAAGAGCGTTTTATGGAGTTGGGAAGCTGTGATGTATTCTTTATGTTTTTACTATTGAGAGGAATTACTTTTAAAAAATTATTAGGTGGATCGATGACTTGGTGAAGATCGCGGTTAGCCGATGGATGCTAGACGCGTAGGACCGGTCGTTGTGGCGACGCTTGGAGGAGGTCTATGTCCAGCAGCGGACGTCTTTCGGCTGATATGATGACGATGAATTAAAGTACCTAAAAACCGTTTCTTAAAACAGGTTGTTCCTGACTTGTATTTCCTTTTCAAGAGCTAGATAATAAGGATAGGTAACTAAATTATTTGGTGGACTGATTGGACATTATCACACGAAAATACAACAGTAGGAATAGTTTTTTGTCATAATAACTCCTACCAGTTTCAATCCATTTGAACCATTTTTTTTCGAGACATGATCCCAGGTTAAATCATAATTTTTCTTCTCTGACTCCTTAATCTATCCTTAAATGTTAAGTTTTTACTCTTCATTCCCAATCGGCTTGTTTTAGACGTCCTTACCAACCGCAGCTATCGAAAATAAACAGAACATAATCAAAACTAAACACTACCACAACCATGCTAAAAATAGAACCAGCAAAAGCCAAAATTTGGCGCCACTTAGCAAGTCCAATAAAATAGAAGCGTATGTACCAATTCGTAGTAATTTCGGTAACAGAATTGGGGTTGCTATCGCGTGGGGCTGCCATGCGGGCCGACCGATATTCCCAATGATATGGCTCGAGCCTGGTGCGCGTTTGAACGGATAGTTGACTTGGAAGACGGTTTATATATTTTGATTTAAGAGTAATTTCTGTAATCCGTTGTGATGTGCATCTAAAATTCGTGGCAAGTTCAATAAAATTCCATGTATGTACCAATTCGTAGTAATTTTGGTAACAGAATTGGGGTTTTTATCGCGTGGGGCTGCCATGCGGGCCATATTCTCAATGATATGGCTGGAGCCTGGTGCGCGTTTGAACATCATAGTTGATTTGTTAGACGGTTTGTATGTAATGTAAGGGTGAAATGATGTACCAATTCGTAGTAATTTCGTAGCAGAAATGGGGTTGCTATCGCGTGGGGCTGCCATGCAGACCGATCGATATTCCCAATGATATGGCTGGTGCCTGGTGCGCGTTTGAACGGGATCTTTGACTTTTTATGTAAGAGTAAGCACCTGAAATTTGTCATTCGCATTTAAAATTCATCCGTTGTTGAAAGATTCCCTGTAATGAAGGCGATACTGAGGAGTATGGGGTAATAACTTTATACATTGCGGATTTCAAATCAAAATAATAAATTATTGGTTAGAGGTATGCGGTATAGAGTGTAAAGTCTTGCAAACCTCCATTGAAAAGGGGCTATCCTCCGACTGGACGGTTGATGTGTCCGGTGGGCAACTGCTCGATAGTTGATATTTGGACTGTTGTATATGTAGGTATGCTCAAATCGCATGGAGAACTTTGATACCGCGATGCAGAATTTCGTTAATAGTTTGCTGCTGGTGGATGTAGATTTTGCTATGTTGTTTTTTTTTGTGGCGGTATTGAGGCCGCTATAATTGTATTCTACCATAGTGTCTCACAAATAGAGTATACGATTTGGTAGACTGCAACTAATATTTGTACTGAAAACGGCCGAATACTCACTGCTTTAAATGATTTTTTGGCGACACTGATCTATCAGCTAAGCGTCGTTTGAATTTTCGTGGGTTTTAGGCTTTTAGTTAGCAGCGAAAAATAATTCAATTATTTAATTTTATCTCTTCTACCTTTACTAATTTGTATTTTGTAAAAGTGAAGCATGTTTTCTACCACTCGCCTCCCAACTAGCTCGTGCAAACGCAGCGCGGCGCTGTAACAACATGTTATCTAGCCGGAGCGGTCAAGCGTTCACAGCGGAATGAATTTCCACCAGCAGCTTGAGCTTAGCTGGAGCGAGCTAAATTTTTGCTATGAAACAAGCGGAATTTATGAACGTGTCGGATAAATTGTGGATTATGTTTTCGAGGAATATGAGATGTTGATATTGTTGTGTTGTTAAGGAAAAATATTTGTAACGCACTGAAGTTAAGTAGAATTTCACCTCTTGATATTATTACAAAATCTACACTAATATTATAAAGAGGAAAGATTTGTTTGTTTGTTTGAAATGAATAGGCTCCGAAACTACTGGACCGATTTGAAAAATTCTTTCAGCAATGGATAGCTACATTATCAGGGAGTAACATAGAATAACATATATTTTATTTCCGTACTACCACGGGAACGGGAATTACGCGGGTGAAACCGCGTGACGTCCACTAGTAATAAGATAATGATGTAATCAAAAGGCTAGGCAGATTTATATAATCAAAATCTAAACACCACGCTGCCCTCAAGAACGGGGATCATTGACGTAGGGAAAAAGGCTCCTGCCAGGGTTGTGGACTTAGTTTGAAAGAGTTACCACGGCCGTGGAAATCAAAGGGCACTAGGAGGAACATGGATGGATTTTAGTAAGAGCCTGCCACTCCCTCCTGCTTCGCGAAGAGCGGGAGGAGTCATTTGATGATTATTCATCCTTCAAAAAAAGAGAAAAAGGCTAAAATGGGATTGGACAGGTTTCGTCAGACGTATGCACAGTAATTGCAGTTTCCCAGCATGAGAATTGACGACACCACCGAGGCAGACCTTGGAAGAGGACACGAGACGATCTAGATGCCAACCGCCAGAGCTGATTTGAGTTGGCTCTGGAAAGGATTTGGGGGAGGTCTTTGCCCAGCAGTGGAACAATACAAACTGAATAAAACAAATTACTTTCTTGTTTTTAACATACCATAACTTCACGTCTGATTTCTTCGAAGGTCTAGGCAGAGATGTAACTTTAATCATCATCATCATAACAGCCGAAAGACGTCCACTGGTGGACATAGGCCTCTCCCAAAGGGTTTGCCATAATCGCCACGCTTGGCAGGCGGGTTGGCGATCGCAGTGTATGGTGTTGCGTTTAACAGAGAACGTAACTTTAACACATTTCACAAACTTGTAACGCTTTATTGCTATGTGTTGGGTATTGTCATCATCCATGCAAAAATACTGACTCTAGGCTGCTATTAAAGACTTCCAGACTGAAGAGCCTAAAAATACTTTACTCGAACATGGAATTGAACCCAGGACCTTATGTTCAGCAGTCTGTAATTCCTGTGACCATTGGACCAAGGAAGCTGTATATAAATTGAACTAGCTATTGCCAGCGACTGTACGCGTTTATATCGTTTGTTCCAGTTCCCGTAGGAATTTTGAGAAAATGTTTTAGTGATCCTCTACACTCTCCAAGGAACATACA
This sequence comes from Lacanobia wlatinum, assembly GCA_947578705.1. NCBI lineage: Eukaryota > Metazoa > Arthropoda > Insecta > Lepidoptera > Noctuidae > Lacanobia > Lacanobia wlatinum. The sequence goes on along the minus strand of OX388046.1, from coordinate 16,864,107 downwards.
AGCCAAATTTCAGCTTTCTACGACCAGTAGTTTCGGCTGTGCGTTGTCTGTCAGTCAGTCACTCAGTAACGAAAGAATTTTATGAAAACTTTCATTAAATATAGACTCAAAATAAATTCAGATTAAATTTCAGATTTAATTCCAACCATATTTCAAACAACGAAAACAAATAGAAAATGTTTGTGCAATAAAAAAACACTTTGAGAAGAGTATCCAATATATTCTTACTTAGTACTATTCTCCAGTAACACGTCATTTTTAAAATATCGATGAAGAAAAGTTGCCAAGTTTTAAGAAAAACCATTCAGAAAACACTTCTGTTTTTCGAGCCAAGTAGTTGGCTTACTCAAGATACTTTCAATTTCACTTAGTTTTTACGGCTAATTTATTTTCTTGCCGAACTTGGCTTTCTTTCAGAAAATAGTTTTGATTTAGAGGTATGAAAGTTATAAAACTAAGAAATGAAACTAAGATATGAATTCAAGTTATGTGTATGTGCACAGTATTCAGAATTTATTTATTTGTTAACATAGGTAAAGAAATACAGATCTTATGTTTGATAAACAGAGCGCTATGTTATGCCAGGAGGCGTACAAATATTGTGTGCAAATTCAGGTGAGGATTCCAAATTTATTAAAAATCATGCATAATCATGGCACAATTATACATATTATTTAATATTCCAATTATGTCAGACCTGGTATATGGTGGACATCCCACACACGCGGACAAAACGTTTTGGGAACACATTCATAGTGCGTACAGCTAACTAGTGGAATTCCCTGCCGGAGTCTGTGTTTCCTGATAGCTACAACCTGGGAGGCAAGCGTGCTCCATATTCGACCACATCATCGCTTTCCATCAGGTGAGATAGTGGTCAAACGCGTGCCTATAAACAGTAAAAAAAATCTATCTCAAAATAAAAATGACAAAAAATAATAATAATATGTCAATAGTACTTGTATTAATCAATGTAATTCTAAATTAATTCGTCATTTAAGATAACACAGTAAAAGAAGTGGCTATTTAATTCTGAAAGTAGAAAGATAATTTAGAAACAGTTTTTCTAATAATTTAATCAGAAATGCTCTTGTTACAATAGGCCCATAGAGTATATACTATGCAATGAATAGAAACATGCTCGGGATTTCTCTGGTGGAAAGAATTTTCTACGAAGTCATTTTCAAGAGAATCAGAGTCACCGACATTGCGCGTAGAATCAGCATGTTCAAGTGGAAGCTGGCCGGCCGTGTCTGTAGACGGAAAGGCAGTGGATGGAGCAGACATGTGTTAGAGCGGAGCACGTGTATGGGCAAACGTAGTGTGGGACGCTCTGCAGAGCTATGGATTGATGGTTTGAAGAAGGTGCTACCAACGGATGGATGCGGACTGCTCAAGACCAAGATGGTTAACGCTTTTTGGAGGAGGCTTTCATTCAGCAGTGGACTTCAATTAGCTGATATGATAATGATGAGAGTATAAAAGGATGTGAATACGGTATTCAGCTGAATCCGCTTCGACTGTAGGCCAACCCCAATAGTTGGGAAAAGGCTTGGCAGATGAGAGTATACTATAGTTTTAAAAAGCTACTGCTGAACAGGAGGTCCTGTGTTCAATTCGCAGGCCGGGCAATTTTTTATTGGAATTTTACATATGGATTTTCTGAGTAGCAACCTGGAGTCCGGAATCTATAGTCTGAAGGTGAACCGATGACCTGGTGAGGGTTGTGGGTAGCCGGTTGATGCGAGGCGTACAGGACCGGTTATTGTGTCGACACTTTGGAGGAGGCCTATGTCTAGGCGTGGATGTCTTTCTGCTGATATGATGATGATGATGATGACCTGGAGTTTGTATGTTTGTCCGGTAGATGGCAGCAGGCTCGCCCCCTTTTTACATGGGTCGTAAAACGGCTGGTGAGATTTGGGTGTATATGCATATGCACCTTTATGCCCAAATTTAATTCAGGTATACTTTGTAAGGTTGTTAGGAAGAGGTACAAATTTGAAAAAAAAAACACTATGCTTTGCTGTGATGTTATGAATTAAAATTAAAGGCTGGCCTCCAGTATTATGAATATTGAGTACTGAACTGGAGAATAGTGGACCTACTAATTCTAATACTAATTCGCCCTATTCCTTCGGAATGCAGGCGTAATATTATGATTATATAAACTTTTCTCTTCGGATTCACAATTCATTAACGTAACTTATTAAGAAGCAAAAAATCCCGGAAAATATTCACGAAACGAGTTCACAATCTAATAACAAATGTTGAGCTAAAACTTCGCCGTAATAAGATAAACTTTACAAAGCCTTGCAAAAATATTTGGACGCAAAAATATTCCGAGTAAAGGAATTAACAAAACACCCGCTCAGTAGTTTGTAGGCGACCGAATCTAGTATTCAGTGCAATATAAAAGAGTCTTTTGTGCACCAAAAAAGTGGGTCATCCTATTCCTCCATTACACTGGCGTGCATGGAAAAGCGGTTCGGTATTAAAATATTTTTGAATGAGATTAGTTTTCCATTTGTATGCGCACGCTTATATGGTATTATAAGATTGAATTCAAGTAAGTTATTGGTTATTTGCAATAAAATGGAATTTATGATTTTGTTCGGACATTTTCTTAAGACTTTTATTTCTTCTCTAGCTTTATGTATTTAAACGTAACTACAATTCCTATAGGTAATATTGCGCTGAGAGAGTATCAACCAGTTAGCAGATATTAACAGTACTGCAAAATCTTAGCATCAGACTTCGCTTTATGTGCAGTAGTGGTACATAAACGAACTTAATGCAATAAAGCTATCTCTACCACTCAACCTTTTGGGTTAAATCATCATCATCATAACAGCCGAAAGACGTCCACTGTTGGACATAGGCCTCTCCCAAAGGGGGAGGTTGCCATAATCGCCACGCTTGGCAGGCGGGTTGGCGATCGCAGTGTATGGTGTTGCGTTTTACAGAGAACGCTGCTGCCCATTCTCTGGTGAGTCCCTTAGTCGCCTCTTACGACACCCACGGGAAGTGATGAGATGGTATTATTCTTTTACGGCACCATACATCACACCATACATGTGGTAGATGTACAGCTAATTAATAAGCAATCAATCATTAATTTAGCGTAGAAGTAATGAAGCAAAAGCAATCAGTGCTATAGTTTTGAGTTCTGTAATAATTTATTGTTAAGAAGCTCATGGTTACATTAACTGTAGATATTGAATTTATTTTAAGTAGGAAAGAACAAAGTAAATAGAACTATCTTTTTCTGTGTTTCTAAAAGTCACCCTCCTACTTCTTCTATTTTTTTTTTAAATCGCGGCCACCTATATTTCGTTAATGTGCGATTTACGATCAATATTAAGCTTGACCAGTGGTCAAATAATTAATTATGAGTAATTAACTCATTGATAAAAAAATGCATTTTAACGAAATTTTAAAAAACTAATTCAATTATTGGCTGAGTTTACTACGGATCAATAACGCCCTTATTGAGGTAGGTTACTGTAATAGTGATCTGACTGTACTACTTTCTGACGCAGCTTGAGTAGCTAACAAACTATCTATGCTAATATTACGTTAAAATAATTATAGTTCCTATAAAGTTCTTTCCTCTGCATGAAAAAAATAAAGTACCAGGATATAATAAAAGCTCCAGGGTTGTGGAATTGTTTTGAAAGTGTCACCGCTTCCCTGAAACGCATAGTGCATTAGGAGGAACACGGATGGGTTTTAGTCAGTAAGAGGACACTCCCTTCCGCTCGGAAGGTGTCATTTGATGATTTCCCATCCCACAAAAAAAAAGAAAAAAAGGATGTAACAAAAGCTGTGCAACTATTTCCGTCCTACACTGTGTGTCAACCATGTTGACCGTCCGTTTGGTGTTGTACAGTTTCCAATTAGTCGCGCGGCTTTGTGTCCTGCCCGATTGTCACCTTACTACTACATTCATGAATGGTATAGCCTGTTTCGTTCCTGGTATGTAGGCGTTTGGATGCAGTGGGTGGAAAATTGCGTGGCCAATCGAATGGGTATACCTAACGGTTAAGGGACTTTTTTAAACGTAAAAGGAAATTGATATTTCTATTTATTTATTTATGCACACACAATATACTTAACAAGCAAATTTTACTGCTACTGCTTTTTTCAACAGATTTTTTTCCCAGCAGACCTGGACAGAAGAAAAAAAAATGTGAAAATTGTAGACTTATTCTGCGAACATTGGAAGTTTGGAACTCTCTGCCAGTGTCTGTTCCCTACCACATAAAGGGAAACAAAAGCGTGATTCAACAATAATCACAAGTCATAATTCATATATTTTTTAACAATATACACTTTGTAATAAATAAAAATCCGACTAAAATGAGAGTAAAAAAAAACCGGCCAAGTGCGAGTGTCGGACTCCGCCCACAGAGGGTTCCGTACAAATTTGTAGCTACAAATTACTTTAAATAAAGACTTTTTTTTTAATCATTGAATTACAAATGCATAGTTTTCAGACTATTCCCTATTCCCTACTTGTAGTACTTGCCAAATTTCATAGTTCTAGGTCAACGGGAAATACCCTATACATTTGGATTCCCTTGAGAATGTCGAAATGTACATTTTTTTGCGGCGTAAACGATCGTATCTTTTTTTTTACGTTAACTTAGAAGTTTAATTTTATCGCAGCTGCAAGAGGCGATAAACTTAAGTATATAGTTTTAATTCCAACTCAATATCTCCACGGGTTCCTGAGATAAACTGTCTTGACAAACCGACGGACGGACAACAAAGTGATCCTATAAGGGTTCCCTTTTTTCCTTTAGAGGTACGGATTCCTAAAAACAGTATTTAATCTTCTGGGCTTGCTCTTTCTATTGTAAACGTCACCCGTACCATAATATTAGGTGATATCGAGGTCTTGAATGGGTTAAACACAAATAAATAATATATATTTTTTATATTATTTTCCATTATTTTACGTGTTGCGCCGACCCCAAGTAACATGGGATGAGGGCAGGAAGATGATGATGATGATGATGATATTATTTTCCTTCTGGGGCATTTGTGTAAAAAGATCAAGATGATATTTAAAGGTGTCCATGTAAGCAATTTATTTTTTAACTGATATTATTGTTTTAATAAAGGTAAAGTGCTCGAGCACTTCACCTTTGTTATTTTAGAATTATATTAAAAATAAATTATTTTAAAAAGGCAGGCAAATTATCATATTTTTTAGTACCCGGTCTCCTTGTTACTAGAAATAGCTTCAACAAGCTTCGACTTGAGAATATGACGTGCGCCATAATATTTTCATCACGAAATCTGTGATGAAAGGTAATTGTGGTCATTATATGCCTACGTAGGTATCTATATTACAGTAGTTGCTATATTAAGCCATAAACCCGGACGGCCTGTACTTGTACTGTGATTACAGCAATGCATAGATGATGACGTCACGCTGGCATCGTCTGAGGAGGCCATCGTAATCTACATACATTACACACGCTTTATGGCACAATGTGGAGGAGAAATGTAATTAGAATCGGAAGTCTTGGTAGATTTGGGGTTGACTGTCGTGGACGAAGGCTGTAAGATAATTAGTTGTTGATATATATTATTATTGTATATCAATATATCTTCCGCGTACCGGAAGACACAACGTTGGAAGGCCTCCCACAAGGTGGACCGATGACCTGGTGAAGGTCACGGGTAGCCGATGGATGCGAGACGCGCAGGACCGGTCGTTGTGGGGAGGCCTATGTCCAGCAGTGGACGTCTTTCGGCTGATATGATGATGATGATGATTCATTATTATATTGGTATTTCGACGAGGAATATGTAAAAGCTTGGCATATCCAATTAATAACTTGAAAATACCAGTCCATAGCAACCTTAGCCAAATTAATGCAGCAGAAAGAAACGAAATGATTTTATGAAAAAATAATGTTCTTTCCCATAGTTGAGGATATGTTTCAAAATAATATTAGCTACTAACAATGCATCGATTATGACGTCACGCTGACAACGTCTAAGAACGCCATCGGAGGTGGGATTGTAATTAGAATCTGAAGTCTTGTTGGATTTAAGGTTGATTATCGTGAGCGAAGACTGTAAGATGATTTGTATAATACACATACACGTGCTGAAATATAATGAAGGGATAAGAGCTACCTACAAATAAATTGTTGTCCAACGTTGTGCTTAATAAATGAGGTGTACAATTAAGAATTTTAGAGCGTTCACTCCTCACGTTGTTTCGTATAAATATTCAAGTCCTTATTTCTTGGAAATTAAAGAAAAGATTTAAATGAAAATTGGTACGTATACGCTGGATATCCAGATCTAAATAGTTAGAGTTAAAAGGAAAGATAGAGTGATTTTTCACTTTCTATACAACCTGTAACAGAATAAACGCAATACCTCTTAAGGGGTCATTGAACTCATTATGAACAATTTTCACTATGGGACCAACACTGAAATCGCGAAAAAAAATCGACTCCCACATACATTTATGAGCGCATAACTCGACAAAATGTACTGAACAGCTGATTTTTTTTCGCGATTTTGTGATTGGTCCCATAGTAAAAGTTGTTAATAATGATGAGTAAAATGACCACTTAAGAGGTATTGCGTTTATTCTGTTGCACGTTGTAGACAACTAAAATTTGCTGTCATCTGAGGAGAAAACGTTCTTAATAAATACATTGAAAATAACGGCCGGGCCCAAGCTTAGTTAAATAAATACAAAAAATACGAGGCATGCCTTTTAAGTTTTGTCGTTTGAAGAAAAAAACACAGCTAAAGTAACCGTCATGAGAAGCTATAAATTTTGTAAACAAGTGTTCAGGAGTTCACAACATTTGGACCAACAAAAAAAATGAATTTGTTTAAGATTTATTTATTTATTAAGTAACAAATATTAATTAACATATATTATTTAAGAATAATTATTCGTCAGATTCAGATGTTTCCATTTCTGTGTCAGAATCAGTGACATGTATCACGAAGCTGTCTACAGTTTTATCAATCATCTCACCGATTTTGGAATAAAAATTATCTTCTTCCTTGATAACATGCTCCACACAACGCTTCCAATTTTCCGAAGTAATCTGCTGCAGTCCCTCTTGTAATAATTGCTTTACCTCGTCAAACTTAAAATTTGTATTTTTGCGAGCAACATATCCTTTTACGTTGGCCCAAATTAACTCAATTGGATTAAGCTCACAATGATATGGCGGGAGTCTCAATACTTCCACCTTATATTTTTTTGCGAGCTCGTCCACTACATAAGTTTTAAAATTGTCTTTAACATTTTTTACTTTTAGCAGTAATTCAGTCTTAATTTCATTGTCGTCGTAAGAAATATTTTTACTAACAAGCCAATTTTGTATATCATTTTTTTTCCAGGCAGATGTAGGAATTCTTTCAAGACGCCTTGAGTAGTATGGTGCATTGTACATTACCACTACTGCATTTTCTCCAAGTTTTGGGAGAACGTTTTCAAACCATTGTTCAAAATGTGTTGCATCCATTGATTCATGGTAATCTCCCGTCTTCTTGCATTCAAATATATTTTCACCGCCCTCTACAAAACCGTTCTCATTGCCGATATGGGTAATTATTAATTGTTTACCTTTTGACGTTAGGTTACGTGCACCAATGCTAAGTCCTTCTAGGAAAGCCTGCTTCTTAATTTTAACTTTTTTGTCTATCCAAGTTTTATTTACGGTATGTCCTGTAAAAACAATTAAACATTTGTTAATTAGCGTCTTGCGCAGTAAAAGAGTTGAAGTACATTATTATTAATACACACTTGTGATAGCCTTTAAGAACTAATGTCTCAAGGTCGGCGGCGCGTGGGTTATATTTTGCAAATAGATTTGCAGTATCATACACATCACTTCACGGTAAAGGCGACGGTATTTACTTACAATCAGGCGAACCGTATGGTAGTCTGCCGCTTCACTGCAATAAAAAAAACACACTAACCTGCATTCACCCATGTCTCATCCATGTAAAATATCTGGCGATTTTAGTCATAGTCTTTAATAGATTTCAAATATTTTCGCCGCCATATTGTTATGTCATCTCTATCAATAAGTGCGTTATTTCGCTGTCGTTTTATATATTTAAAGTTTAAATGCTTTATTAGCCGCCTGAGAGTTGTTTCGCTAAAATTTGGCAAATCTTCATCGTCATTGACTGCCTGAAGAATCTTGGGAATTGTTGGTAATTGGCCATTTAAAAGGAAACTGTGATTTTTTTTCCTAATTACGGATTTATCAAAATCGTCTACTTTCTGATAAAATTTAGGCCTGTCTTTAGACTTGATAGGTGATTTTATTCCCTCTTCTGATTTATATTCTTTTAATATATTATACATAAATGCTATGCCAATTCCCAAAATCGATGCTGTTTTTTTATTTATTTCGGTTTTGTAGGGATATTCATTCGATGGCCAATTTTCTGTCACGTACTTATATACGTTGATCACCATATTTTTCTCATTAGCCGTAAAGCTCGTCACCTGTAAAAATCACCTGTAGTCACTTGTCACACGAAGCTCAAGCTATATCTCCAGGTATACCAATTAACCTAACCAATTACTTCACAATTTAAAACCTACTTCTAATATGAACCTTAAGTTTCCAAAGATTAGCGCGTTTGAACAAACAACTCTTTCTTTTTACTTATTATATATTTTAGATAAATTGTATTACGCACCTTTTGACGTTTTTTTCGTGGCGAATTTATTTCCTTAGATGTACTGGCTACTGGCTCCATTATACGTAATAACAAATAAAATTAACGCAACAATTTAAAGTAACAACAATAAAAAAGTGATAACAAAACAATAACAAAATTAACAATAACAACCAGATCCGCGATATATGCGAAGCAATGAAACAAACTCGTACGCATTCGAAACTCGAATGACGCGTTTATTTCAAAATGGCGTCCCGATAGTTTACAATCCCTGTGACGGACGCGTTCCGGTACCAAGAAACACAAACGATAGCGCTTTGCGTCGTTAAAATATGATCCGACTAAATTAAATAGGTTGTTACTTTCATATAACCCGTCTATATTTCATGTCGATTGAATATGGTCAATTTATTATTATCTCGCAGTATAAAATGTTTACTTAATAAAAGATGTTTGTTTACATAATTTATAGCTTCTCGTGACGGGTACTTTAGAACCTTATAGTACTTTTTATTGTTTTTATATATATATATATAGTACTTAATACACTTTTCCATTCGCTCAATCCAGTTATTATAACATTTATTCCAATCTAAAGTGGGGGTGTTCAAAATGGCTGACTTGAAAGCATCGACTGCTTCTTCACCGGACTGGAACCTTTGACCACGAGACTTTTCTTAATTTTAGGAAATGTAAAGAAATCGTTAGGGCTTAGGTCAGGACTGTATGGAGGATGGTCAAGAATTTCTACTTTTTCCTGCTTCAATTACTCAATTGTTTGACGAGCGCTGTGTGAGCTTGCCTTGTCGTGGTGCAGGATGATGCGTCGCTTTGAGTTAGATTTTCGAAGTTCGGCGATGACTTGTGGTAAACAAACTGTGGTATACCACTCTGCGTTAACCGTTCTACGATCTTCAAGTGCAATAGTCGCAACATGGCCGGTTTTTCCAACGAACGTGGCCACCATCTTCTTTGAAGTGCTTCGAGAACGAACAACTTTAATCAGCTTTGGCTCGTCTTGAAAGACACAGATTGTAGATTGTTTTTTGGAATCAGGATCGTAGGCATAGATCCAAGATTCGTCACCACTGGAATTCTAAATACCAGCGTTCGACAGTCCGCAGACATGGGGCTTCATCACTGAAGCCGTGTCAGGCCTCTTCTAAAGTTGTACAAAATTATTGCACGAACATTTTCCTTAGAAAGATTCATTTTTGTACGTAACCTGACAGATTACAATCGACGGTGTGACTAAACAATAGCATTAATCCTAATACTTTCAACTGTTTTGAGATTCAAAATTTAAACACATTCGAATGTAGAACAGTTCCAAATTCAAAATTGCCGGGAAATATGGAAACGACAGAACTTAAAAGGCATGCCTAGTAACAGTAAATAAGTAATTGTTTTCTTTTATCTAAATAATTAAAATTATAAATTGACAGCTTTTGAGTAGAAAACACCTCATGTTGCCATGTTTTTCAAATCATAGTTCTGGCAGTAAAACAATCGGCCACTGCTAAGAAAAAGAAAGATTATTTCATAAAAAGATTTATTAGATAAGATAAGATGAGACGAGACGAGTCGAGACGAGACGAGACAAGACATGCAAGGTGGTATTCTGCCAGAAAAGACGCACAAATCAAGAAGCTTTAAAGCCGCCAACCCACCACGGTGCACGTTATCCACGGCCACGCGGCGCACTTTAGCTGCGTGGGTTCATTTGTTTGACAACGTGGGTCTACGTTTCCACTGTAATATATTCTACACACCCATTTTTTTTTTTGGACGGGGACCACTCGTAATTCACCTCGATAAGGGTGGTTACTACTCAACCGGGCTAGCCTGTGGTGGCCTCAGAATGATTCTAAAGCCCCCAGCCAAGGCAAATAAAACTACTTAAACCTACAACTCTGCTCGCTGGGGGCACCCCCTGTCTGGTACGGGCCTCGGCTCAGCGGCATCGTTATCGGGAGGGCAGCAAGGGACAAGCTGGGTCATGACATTATTATTAGGGGAGTTTAAAGCTAATGGCTCAGCGGCGCGGGCTGGCTCGTTAGGCAAAAGACGGGGAGCAATAACAACATTGCTATTATTACTACTGGGACGTCGCGCAGGGCCTCGGCGGCGAGGCCGGAAGGCGGCGGGTCGCGGTTTGTGTGCTTGTTTTAGAGTACTGGTTTCCCTACAGCTCTCTTGTACAAGGGTGATTGGGTCGTCGGGTTCGAGTAAGGTATGCCGTGGACGGCGGACCTTACTGATCTGGGAGGGAGCGTATCGGGTAGCCGATGCGATTAGAGGGTTCTGGTGTTTTTCAGCAGATTCGATGAAACGCTTTGTGAGGCGTTTCATGAACTGCTTGATGGTCGGGATTTTGAGATCGACATGGAGTCGCTCATTCCTAACGAACCACGGGGCACCCGTGGCCTTTCGGAGAAAACGGTTTTGGAGGGACTGCAACCAATGGATCCGGTATGACTTTGCGTGGGCGAATGTAGCACACGCATAGGTCATGATGGGGCGAATGCAAGTGGTGTAGATACGCAACTTGCATTTTAGGGACAATTTGCTGTCGTGGTTCAGCATTGAGTGGAGCCTACCGAGAGCGAAGGCAGCACGCGAGCGCACCGCCTTAATGTGCTCTTGAAAACTGAGATTTTTATCCAGGATCACACCTAGATATTTGGCTCGCTCTTCCCAAGGGATCGGCTTGCCAAACATCTTAATCGGTGGAAGGATCGGGGGGAGTCTAGCCCGCGGCCTGCGGAACAGGACCGCCTGGCTTTTCTCGGGGTTTACCGCGGTTGGCGGACCTTTGGAGGTGATGAGATATGGATTTACCACTCTTGCCAGAGTAGTAAACGGCCGTGTCGTCGGCAAAGAGCGCTAACTGCGACTGGGGATCGGGGGGAATATCGCTGGTGAACAGCGTGAAAATAAGAGGCGACAGCACACCGCCTTGCGGTACGCCGGCGCGGATGGGGCGGGGGGTGGAAAGCGCACCTTCGATACGGAATTGAAAGGTGCGGTTCGACAAATAGTCTCGTAAGATGAGCACGAGACGATCTGGCACCCCGAGTTGATACAACTTGTATATCAGACCGTTGTGCCAGACCTTGTCGAAGGCTTTCGCTATGTCGAAGAACAGGGCTCCCGTCATCAAGCCGCGTTGATTGCGGTCGTTGATATGCTCAACGATGCGGTAGACCTGTTGGACGCACGAGTGAGTGGCTCTAAAGCCAAACTGCTCGTTGGGGATGAGGCTCTTTCGCTCGACGTAATCCTTGAGACGCTTATAAATAAGCCTCTCGTAGATCTTGCCGAGCGAGCTGAGCAGACTGATGGGGCGGTAAGAGGACGAGGAGGATCTGGGCTTACCCGGCTTGGGAATGCCGATCACGATAGCCTCTTTCCACTGCTGCGGAAACATGTTGTTGGACAGAGCGCCATTGAAGATGGCGGTCATCAATACGATCAGAGTCTTGGGAAAGAGTCGGACTACCCTGTTGGTAATGCCGTCGCGCCCAGGGGCTTTCCTGGGTCTGAGTTGGCCGACGATCTTCTCCACCTCGTCCGGAGTGACGGGAGGGAGAGGGTCGCCGGGGTCCTCGACGGGAGGGAGGGAGGTCCTACGTTCGACCTCGGCGTCCACCTCGGCGTGGTGGGCCGGGTCGACGGGGTTCGAGCTTGGGGAACACTGGGCCTCCAGACTGTCAGCCAGGCATTCGGCCTTCTCGTCGTCGTTAAACGCGAGAGTGTTGTCGGGGCGGGTGAGGGGGGGCATAGTGGTAACCTCGGAGGCGCGTAACTTCCTCTGAAGTTCCCAAAATGCGAGGTGATTGGGATGGAGATCACTGAGCATCCGATCCCATTGCTTGTCACGAAACTCTTTGATGCGCTTGCTTACTTTACGCTGTAAGTAACGCATAAAAGCTTTGTTACTAGCACAGGGAAAAGAGCTGTAGGCACGGACGGCCGCATTCTTCTCGGTCAACAGTTCACGCATATCGTCCGGGAGTTTCCAGCGACGGTCGTCCGTCGCCGGAGCCTCCCTTGAACATTCGTCCAGGACGGATTTCTACACACCCACTACTATTTACAAATTTAGCGTGGCCCACCCGGCCCACGGAGAGGTTACGCACGTTTTTTAGCAAGAATATGGACATAGTTGTGAGTTAATACTTGTGTATAGCGTGTACCGCGTGCACAGCGTACATAACGTTGACAGCGTTAAACTACGTGGGCGCCATATTCGAGCAAGCCACGCGTGTGCCAATAACGTCAAATGATGCGTAGCGTGTCCATGGGTTGCAGTGGAAACAATCTCATACATTTTCATGCAAGGCGAAGTCCCATATACGTGCGTAGCCTCTCCGTACGTTGCGTTGGGTTTCCGCCATTAATCTACAATACAAATAAATATAAAATATAGCTGAACTACATACACAGACATGGCTGAGCTATGTCAAGGACAGATACCACAGTTGGCTACTCCAACTTCGTGGTCATATCATTGGAAAAATACATTATTGTTTTACCGACGGCATAAAGGCTGAAATTGACTGACAGTGACAGCAGACAACAATAACTAATTCTCATTACTTACAAAATAATTAATTTTGTAACCATGTACTTTAATATTAAAATATGTTATGTGATACGTTCCAACAGTAAAAGCCTATCCATTTTGTATTTTAATTAAAAATATAAACAAGAACACGTACATACATATTGTAGACTATCCAATCTCGCTACCGAGCAATGTCATCAAAACCAAAATATTTGAACTTGCTCCAAAATTCAAACGAACAAATTGAATTCTCCCCAAAAATCGGGAGGCAGAAAAAATGGCAACACACTTCCCAGCGTACACACGAATGAAATATTAATGTTGCCATCAATTCACCGAGTTTCACCTCGGATGAGTTAAAAATTTAAAAACCAATGCTATTTGGCTTGCGGCCAAACGAGAATCGTTGAGGGTTGCAAGAATTTAATGTGATAGTGAATAGTTGGGAAAATGCTGGCTTCGGTCATTTTGTTATCTTTGTAATTAGGGGTATAGACGCACGTGTGGGTCATTACGTTTGGAATATAAGAAATGTGTAGTTTGTGCTAAAACTTTAAATGGGTTATCTAACACGGGTGCAGTCGGAATTTTTATCAGAATAAAACTGAATTCTGCTTTTGTAGCCTTATGTTATTAGTATTTTTTCTATACTGTTATTTTTTTTTAATAAAACAATTAATATCAGTATTTATAGAATTTTAATAACGTCCGTGCAAGTATGGCATGTATACGATCAAGAGACAAGAAGTATACTTCTTGTAATTGTATATGACGTAAGAGTGACAGCTGAAAGACATTGACCCAATGACAGCTTGTCAAACGTCTCGTAACGTTCCGTTACTACACATTACTACATTTTATTTCACGACGTGACACTGGCAGAATAGTCGAATTCGGCTGAGTAGCCATATAGGAAAAAAAAAATCATTTCCTTTGCTGTTTTTAAGTCGTACACTTTTTCATCATCGTAACAATGGCTGACGGGCATCCATACGGTTTCTGCACTTCATACTCACCAATGATTCTTGAGTTCTCCGCTTCCATCGGATTCCTATGTCGCACTTCAACGGACAATTTGGTTTATTTTTTGACCATATTGTTCCAATTTTGGTATAGATGGTAGGTGGTGGTAACATCCCCAGGAAAAAGCAAGTTCTAAATAAAAAAAATCGCAAATTCCATTCCCTCTTTAAAAATGATATGTAATGGCACCATAAATACACAAATTAGAACTCACAAACTTCTAATTTAAAGTCATTTAAAAAACCCAAACACATTACGAACGTAAGGATCAAATTAAGGACACCCTTCCAATGCTCCCCTTGCTATTAGGCCAATGAGCAGTAATGTATGAAAGTATAAATATTTATAACATACTCCAAAAATGTCCGGATGAAAGCTGACGTAATGTTACATCATTGCATTTTAAAATATCCCGCTCAGTGTTATATTCGTACTATATGCGAAAAATTCGTTTCATCTTGTAATTTCGAAAAAATCTCTACGTAAATTTGTGAAACTTTGTGAATATTTTTGAATAACTCATAAACGACTAATCGGATCTGAACACAATTTACTCACAGACACTTATATTATAAAATGCGAATTTACTTCTTCAAATCAAATTAAAATCAAATCTTCACGTCTTAACAGCCCAATGGACTTGTCTCTTTCGCTAAATTCTCTTGTTAGGACTTTTCGTCTCAAGAGTATGTTTTCTAGGGATTAATTTTCGACATTCACGGGGATGGAGCCATTGGAAGGTGGTAGTAGACTACAGTCTAAATAAATTAAAATGTGCAGAACTAGTAATGGGATATGTGAACAAATTTCCATGAAAACGAGTGAAACCGCAGTCAATTGCTTGTTCGAAAATGTTTTTGGTGTCAACGTTTTTTCCTCAATTTCGGTTTCGCCTCCCGTGTTGTGTAAAAATCCGTTTTATGTGAACGTTAATAGTAAATTCATGGTCGAGTTAGAATGCAGACACACTATTTTATGGTGGTATAAATAGTAACCGTTGTGTATTGATCTGTAGGAGGTGGTTACATCGAGTCCCATACAGTACACTTGAATGATATAATTGTCTACAGAAGCATGGTTCGCCGCTGAATACGAAAAAAAATATTAGTCGATACCATTATTTACAGACGGAACGTTTCGCCGAAAAACGCTACAAAGAATTAATTATTGGCCATATCAAGATTTGCCGGTGTCAAGGTTCACCGGAACACGCTTCACATTTGCTTCGCCGATCCAAAACACTTGAATTTTGTGGTTCCATGACACAAATCATCTGACAACGTCACAAATAATCTGAGAACGGTATAAATCATCTGACAACGTCACAAATCATCTGAGAACGTTATAAATCATCTGACCACAACACAAATCGTCTTTATAACGTTGTTAGATGCGAATGCGAACGTTGCTTAAAAAAAACCGACCAAGTGCTAGTCGGACTCTCATACGAAGGGTACATAAACAGAAAAAGCAAAAAAAAAAATTGATTGTTGTTTTAGCGGTAATAGAAATAAACACTGTGAAAATTTCAATCAACTGAACAGACAGATGGACGGACGGACGGACGGACAGTGGAGGCTTAGTAGGTAATAGGGTTCCGCTGGTTACCCTTTGGTTACGGAACCAGAAACATTAGTAGAATACGACACTCTGAAAGGTCCTTTCATTTAAAATAGCAATAAATTGAATTTGTTCAGTCTTCAGATATGAGTGTGTCTGTTTTTAATAGTATAACGGAGTATGCTAACAAGTGGCAAATATAATTTAACTAGTTGATCCGCGCAACTTCGCCTGCGTAACAATTTTAATTACTGCTCCGCTCCTATTAGTCTTAGCGTGATGATACCTATAGCCTTTTTACACACAACACTGAAATAATTTTTCAAATCGGACCAGTAGTTCCTGAGATTAGAGCGTTCAAGCAAGCAAACAAACAAACTCTTCAGCTTTAAAAATTAAGTACTAGTTGACCCGCGCAACTTCGTCTGCTCGGCTCCTAATGATATATAGCCTATAGCCTTTCTCGATAAATGGGCTATTTAAAACTGAAAGAATTTTTCAAATCGGACCAGGAGTTCCTGAGATTAGCGCGTTCAAGCAAACAAACAACCAAACAAACTCTTCAGCTTTATCTATTAAGTATAGATATAGATAAGTATTAGTAAGTATAGATTTCATGTTAGATACATTATTTTTCTGTTTCATTTAGGTGCACCTGGTTAGCTTGCACCTGTTCCTTGCCATAATTAGGCGGCCTGAGTGGAGAATCGCAAGAGAAACAGTGCTCGAGAGAAGGCTGTGTCTTATGATGTTGGTGGGCTTTTGACCGTAATCCTGAGATTTTTGAGTTTGGTTTTTAAGGTGGGCAAGGGACAAAGATGTTAGAGGCATATCGTTCCGGGTTCTACATCCACCTCCTGGGCACGTTAGCTCTAGCAAATCACCAATCACACTGATTGGCAAGAGAGAGCTCTGATCCTTGTCTAAGTTCACGCCAACTCGTCAATAAAGCCAGAGATGAAGAACAAGACTTCTCCCGAGGTATAGTTTCTTCGTCAAATTAATAAAACCCAAGACTCATTACTCACTAAAAACCACTCCAGTAAAATTCCTCATACATCTCACTCTAACACAAAATACACTCACAAAACCACGTTAGAAAACTATATGTAATCAGCGCACTGATTACATGACTCCCCGCGGAGGAACCGAGCTGGCTTCAATGAATTCTAAATGCTGTACACCGATTAACTTGCTACATTCATCACTGAAGAATTGTTTCGTTTTAGTGTTGTTCTTTACTTGTTTATTTGGGATCTCTAGAGAGAATGGTACGAAATAATCAGGCTCATTCGTAAAAAATCTAACCAAACCTATGGTTAGATTCTTATTATTCCGCGTACCGGAAGGCGTAACGTTGGAAGGCCTCCCACAAAGTGGACCGATGACCTGGTGAAGGTCGCGGGTAGCCGATGGATGCGAGACGCACAGGACCGGTCGTTGTGGCGATGCTTGGGGGAGGCTTATGTCCAGCAGTGGACGTCTGTCGGCTGATATGATGATGATGATGATGGTGATACCTGTGGTTAGTTTAATAATATATATTTTTTATTGTTTTAAGATTGGGACATTATCACATCACTCCTCCCGCTCTGGGCGAATGCAAAGGAGCAAAAGGGAGTGTCAGACTCTAACTAAAACCCATCTGTGTTCCTCCTAATGCTCTTTGCATTCCAGGGCCGCGGTGACTCTTTCGAACAAATTCCGCAACACTGGCACAGTTTAATAATAAATAGGACTGTAAGTTACTAAGGAGTTCATCATCATCTACAGTCCAATTTCTTCTACTGCTGAGCATAGGTGTCGAAATAATACCAGACTCTGTGAATTCATAACAGGTACATCACCTTATGTAGGGGCACTGGAAATAGATTTACTAAAACGAAATGCGAAATGCCAAGTATATGGTCGCGGTAGTTACCTTCTTTCATGTTGCCATTTAAGAATGACGGTAACGCATCAATAGTCTATTTTTCACTGAAAGTAATACATTTATTTATGAACACATTTTATAAAAGGTGTCGCAACTAGTACTTTTTGAAAAGTACAGTCAGAATATATGATTGGAAACAATTACAAAGAGAATAATTCCGCTTGTCGTTCAAAATGAATAATTAATCTACATTTGACCTTTTAACTGAACTGATTACTTTCATGTGAATAAAAGGCCACTTTCGATCCTTTTAAGTAGTGAAATATCAAATACTGAGTCTATAATAAATATTGCTTGAAAGTCACGGAAAGGTTAATGGAAAGAGCAATGCATGAAGTTTACTTACGAGATCGAATCAGAAATGAGGAGATTCGCCCGTAAACCTAGGTCAAAAACATAGCCCAAATAATTATACATTTGCAAGGCATATTGCTCGCAAAAAATATGTTGGATTGGACTGAAAGGTTCTGGATGAAAGCTGCCTTTGTTTATCAAAGGACAGATGCCCCAATGAAGTAACGCCGTAACAAAAAGGTGTCAGTAACATATTGGGTGGCGGAGAATCTGGCTGTGGCGTAATTTAGGGGCGAGATCGGTACACGGTGGACATCCCACCCACACGCACAAAACGTTTTGGGAACACATTTATAGTGCGTACAGCTAAGGAGTGGAATTTCCTGCCGGAGTCTGTGTTTCCTGACAGCTACAACCTGGGAGTCTTTAAGTCAAAAGTGAATAGGTTACTTCTAGGCAAGCGTGCTCCATTTTCGACCACATTGTCGCTTACCATCAGGTGAGATAGTGGTCGAACGTGTGCCTATCAATAGTAAAAACAAAAAAAAAACATAAGTCCAACAGTGGACTGCAAAAGGCTGAAATGATGCAAGAAAGTCCTAGATTGTGTTGAAGCAATTAAACATGGCTGGACATTGCAGCCAAAACTTCTGGTATTAAATTATCTTACTTGAATATTGGCTTGTTTAAAAGGCTTGCGTAGTGAATGGGAAACACTCTCTCACTATAGGTGACTTGTATCCTAGCTATGGGAACATTATACGCTGATTAAGCTTTATGTTAACTGAAAACCATACGCAAGATAGAATTGCCTTACATTAATTGACAATGAGACACATGAAATTATTCCATGTTACCTGTGTCTTACCCCGTTCAAGTAGTTGTTTCAAATCACAACTGCACATGCCATGACTTCTAAATATATTTCCCTAAGGATCAAATTGACATGCAACATACGCATTCGTAAATTGAATGTATGCAAGATGCTGAGACTACCAAAGTAGTTACAAGTTCATCAACTCGTATTGAAGACGTTTCTATTTGAGACTGCTAAGTCATTTGAGTTCAATATACTTTAAACGTATGAAGACCAAGAGTGAATAGATAGGTAGTTTACGCATTTGGAATGGTTTTGACCGATTCGGCTACAGCCCGTATTCGGTCACCCACTAGTATGAACAGGTTTTCGGTTAACCGTATTCAGCCGCAAACCGTTTTCGGTGACTGAACACGGCTGATTTGTTAAAACGCGCCACTCATTGTTTGGCTGAATCTGGTCGCCGAATCTGGTAAACCGACATAGTAAACGAATACGGTCATCGTATTCGGTGAACGACTTAGTGTCAACAGCCCATTTATTATTTATTTAAACTTCATGTCCAATAGTGGTAGCAGGTGGCAGGTAGCAGCATAGTGGCAGTCAACCTTTGGGTTTATCGCCACTATGCTTTAATCATTTCGATTAATCAGTTCGGTAAAATTAAATGCAGTCGCCGCATTCGGTGACAGAATTAATTTAAACGCGCCATATAGCGCTAAATGACAAACGATCGCCAAAGCGCAAAACGACAAAACAAATCATTAAAACGTCTAAGTAAGCTGCTAGCTATACACTGATTTAGTTAAGAGCGATTACTTCTCAAAGTACCGTGACGAGTATATTTCATACAAACTTGCAAGTCCTTATTCTTGAAAATTAATGACACTATTTCAGTGATACGTATACGCAAGATATCTAGTTCTGAAAAACTAGTTTAAGAGTAAAAACCGGCAAAGTGCGAGTTGGATTCTCACACAAAGGGTTCCGTACCACAAGGCGAAAAAAACACGTTTCTTGGATGGGAGCCCTCTTTAGTTTTTAATATAATTCATTTTTTATTATTTGTTGTTATAGCGGCACTCTGCGAAAATTTCAATTGTCTACTTATTACGATTCTGGAGATACAGACCGCTGACAGACAGACGGACGAATAGATGGACGGAAAGCAGAGGCTGTAGTTAAGAACTTTTGAAAAAGAGTTTAGAGAAATAGTGAGAGCAGTTTTGAGCTTTCTATTGAAAGTGAAAATAAATTTCTTTATTTCTCTCTACGAGTTCATCGAGACAATCCATTACATTTGAATGCAAGGATACGGCAAATAAGTCAAATCCATTACAACTCATAAAAGATTCAATTTTGTATGCAAACGTCGTTGGTAATAAAACTTTTCAACAATTTCACCTTTCCCCTAAAAAATCTTGTCATCAAATCATAATTTTCAATAACCCCCAACATTAGAATACCAGACGTCTAAAACCCCATTCAATTTTCACCTTTATGTCACAACCAATAGACATCACAATCGCTCAAAATTTCGGCACGAAAGCGCGCATGTGCGTAGAATTTCAATTTTATGGCATTAAGTATCTTAGTGCTATAGAAATTGAGCTTAGTTCAGTACTAAGCTTCATTGGAACTGAACGTTTTTGTTAAAGTAAGGCCGCAATCTGCTCAGGTGCTTGAAATGGTTATTTTTGAGGAAACAGCTCTTGTATTAAAATGAAAATGTGCTTAGTTTTAGTTGAATGTTCAAAGTTTCTGTTGGTAGTTTTGGCAAATGTGGAAAACGTGTGCTTGGGTTAAATTAAAACAATGAATAGGTTTAAAAAATCCGAGTTTTCTTGAACAAGTAGGTTGGTCTTGCTATACCTGCTAGGCCGATTCCTATAGTTGTCACATTCTTTTAGCGATGCTCACATCCTAGAAAACTATTGTGAGTTAATGTTTAAATCGGGTGCATTTTCTATTAATCTGATTGTTCTAAGGGAATCCGACACTATTGGGAAGAGATTGGTCACAGGACCAATGGCTTTACAGGCTTCACAAGGCACGGGGGTATCATATGACCAACTTTCAAACCGGAGTTTGAAAGTTGGTCAAATGACACCCCCGGAGGCTGTTTCTGAAAAATTCGTAATAAAAAACTGGCCAAGTGCGAATCGGACTCGCGTGCAAAGGGTTCCGAACCCATTTTATTTTTGTAACATGTTAATTAACACTAAAGACTTATTGGTTTTACTGTGATCCGTAGATAAAGGTCTATTATCTGGAATTTTTTTTTTTTCAAAATATTTGGCTTAGTAGTTTAGGAGATAAGGGGGTGGGTCATTTTTGTCTAATTTCTTGAATAACTTCAAAACTATTCATTTTGAAATTATTAAAAAAATATAATTATTAAAACTATTATATTAAGCCCTTTCAATTGATATGACACACGATACAGTTTGCAAAGCTTTTTTTTTCATTTTCTTGTTTGATCCCCAATAGTGACCCCCTACTCATTTTTTTTATATATGTACCAAATTTCAACAGAATCGGTTTTTTAGATCCGGAAAAAACTGGCTATGACAGGCGAATATACAGATACCTGAGTGTTTAAATAATAGTTCCGTTCTTTACGGATGTTCGGAACTCTTAAAATCCAATAAAACTTTTATGCCTGACCTGAAAATCGAACCTAGGACCCACGAACAAGGCAGTGCTCCTGACACAAAAAAAATCAAGAAAAAGCAAAAAGCAGAATCCATTTCCACACTCGAAACCCCTTTTATCTGAATCCGAACAGATCTACCCGTGAAATATCG
This sequence comes from Lacanobia wlatinum, assembly GCA_947578705.1. Lineage (NCBI taxonomy): Eukaryota > Metazoa > Arthropoda > Insecta > Lepidoptera > Noctuidae > Lacanobia > Lacanobia wlatinum. Next base: position 16,842,412 of record OX388046.1, on the reverse strand, counting down.
GCATCGTGCGCCGCATACAGAAGTAGTACTCTTTATACATTACCATACCGTTTGACGTTTCAAAGGCAATTTTATTGCTTTTCCTATCAAAGGGCGCAATGGAATTTAAACTGTCCATTAGCTTCGGTTTTCGAGTGCGTATTTACGTTTGGGAGGTAATCAGTGCTCGTATAAGTCGATAGTTCGTTTGTGAACGCGATTGAGAGCGTTGTCTAGCCACAAAAGAGCTTGTAGCGAAATAATAATAGCCACACGTGTGATGATGATTATACCGTATGGTGTCGGCCGGTGCCGTGTGGTGCCGTAAAAGAATAATACCATCCCATCACTTCCCGTGGGTGTCGTAAGAGGCGACTAAGGGACTCACCAGAGAATGGGCAGCAGCGTTCTCTGTAAAACGCAACACCATACACTGCGATCGCCAACCCGCCTGCCAAGCGTGGCGATTATGGCAAACCCCCCCTTTTGGGGGAGACCTATGTCCAGCAGTGGACGTCTTTCGGCTGTTATGATAATGATGATGATGTGTGGTGAGGTCGGTCCGTGGTTGGGTGGCCATCTTACGATACCGAGATTTCTCCACGTCTCGGAAAGCACATTAAGCTGTTAGTCACAGCTGTCATTTGCAGGTCTTTGATAGTCGCGGGAAGCCGATGGATGCGAGACGCGCAGGATCGGTTGTTGCGGCGACACTTGGGGAAGGCCTATGTCCAACAGTGGACGTCTTCCGGCTGATATGATGATTATGATGATAGTCGGTATGGGTAGTCAGAAGCCAGGACCTGATACCAGTCTTGCCAACGGGTCGTGTGGTATGCCGTTACTCAGTTGTGAAGTTCAGACAGGCTGTCGCTTGCTGTGGCTTTTCTGGTTAATTTCGTTGCGGGATCCAAGACAGTTGAATCGTTTCTCCGGGACTCGTCGGGCTTCATTGGCTCGGCGTTTTTCTGGTGGTCGCCACTGTTGATTCTGGTTTTCAGGAGTTGCAGTGGTTGGGAATGTGTGGCGGACTTGTCCCATAAAGGCTGTCGCTCTATGTAAAATACTGGTACTTAGCTGCAACTTATAGACTGGAAGACGATGCCAAGATACTGAGTTGGGAAAAGTTTAGACAGATAGACTGTTCTTCGAGGCACGCCATGACCTACGTGTCTAAAAACGCTACTTCAGTCATATCAGCCAGCACACCAAGCTACCCAAAACTGTCAAATTTTCCCATCAATCTTGAACCTAATGCTTCAGCGATAAAGATGAAAATAGAATTTGTCAGCGGGTCTAAAACGGCCACTTTAGCAGAATTAGAAAGCAAATCACGCTACCCGTCACTGTCAAATTTTCCCAATGAACCTTGAACCTAATGCGTTAGTGATAAAGATGAAAATTAAATTTGACAGATTGTTGTGTGATTAATATTACGATTCTCCTAAAGTGGCCTTTTTAGACCCGCTGACATTGGAAAATAAAGATTAAACTCAATGATTGACTCCCTTTTCTATACTAATATTATAAAGAAGAAAGATTTGCTTGTTTGAATTGAATGGGCTCCGAAACTACTGGACCGATTTGAAATTCTTTTAGCATTGGATAGCTACATTATCGGGGAGTAACATAGGCTATATATTATTCCCATACTCCCACGGGAACGGGAACTACGCGGGTGAAACCGCGTGACGTCCACTAGTTTCCTAAAAAAAGGCGCAACGGAATTTAAACTGTCCATTAGCTTCGGTTTTCGAGTGCTTATTTACGTTTGGGAGGTAATAAAAGCTTAGTAGATAAGTGGATAGTTTGTTTGTGGGTTGAAATTGGTACGGTGTTCTTTCATGGAGTAATTAGTATTGGATGGTCAAATGGTGACACAGCCATTTCATTTTTTGCATCTAAAACATAAAGAGGTATCCTGGCGGAAAATGAATAGGCTAGTATTGCCATCACTTTGTAAAAAACCGTGATATTCATTTTCTATAAAAGAATAAGCATTTTTATGGAAAGTAAGGTACTGGCCGCGTACTGTTATGGTTTCCCAATGCTAGGGAAAACCCTTAATTAACAATAATTATTGATTACATAGATTTCTCTAAAATTGCATTGTCATCAGTTTAAAGCCAGCACCGCGTCCCGCTCCCGTGGCGCTTCAGTCTCATTCCATTCGCTGAACCGGTATCATCTCTGTATCCATATCGTTGTGTCTGCCAGTTCCGATTTAGTTAAGCCCGAATTGTATCGAGATCAAACCCCTAATTAAAACTATTTCTTTAGTGTAATCAAAAATGTTTTTTTTAAAACCTGGTTTTCGGGGTCCCGTATTACATTGGTGGCAGCATAAGGGATTTTAAAAAATAAATCCTCGGAACGCCTCAATTCAGTGAACCTACTTGTGCTGTGATTGTGACAGTGAAAAGTGCCGAAATCCAATCTCACCTCTGTGTCGCTGTGTATATCCGTTCAACGTCGCTGTATCCTGCTGGTCTTATCAGACCCTCACGTGCCCTTTTGGGCATTCTCCGAAGTTCTACCACTCACCTTGGGTGATCTCGCCTGGCAACGAAATGATTCGTGTTGCCGAAGTTGCAGTGTTCCTGTAAGTACATCAGTTCTACATCGAAACTATCCGTGTTACGAAAAGGTGAAAATAGTGCCAGTGATTCAAAATTCAAGTTCATCATAGTTCCAATTCAGTTCAAATTCCAAAGTGCTTCTTAGTAATATTCAGTTGATAAAATTGTTCCCGTGATCATTCAGTCCCGAGAATAGTGCAACATTCCATTCCACCCCCGCACATTGCGTGTTATCTTTGTTTAGTCTGACTAGCCATGCCCAAAGACGAGCCTACTGTTATGTCTAAAGAAACAAAAGAATTAGATATGAATTTCAAAAGCAAGTTTATAAAAAAATACGAAGGTAGCCGCGAAAAACTAAATGCATTTTTAAATAATTGCAGAAATGCAATTAGCCTTGCGTCACCATTACAACAAGATATTGTGTTAAAATACATCCAGAGCCAACTTGAAGGCCGTGCCGAAAGTGCGTGCTCCATTAAAGAATTTGATAATTGGCAACAATTAGAAGAATTTCTGAAAAATCAATTTGGCGAAAAGAAACATTACGCTGCACTACTCTCGGACCTCCAAGATTGTTGTCAAACAAATAGCGAAACCGTCAACCAGTTCGCATTACGCGTAGAGACATGCCTAGCTAAACTGTTAACTGAAATTAATATATCTATACCCACGAAAAAGAAAGGCGAACTGACTGGCCGTGTCGCTGCAATGCAAGACTTAGCATAATATACATTTATTAGCGGCTTAAATTCTCGATTGTCTACTGTAGTCAGATGCCGTGACCCTGAAACTTTAAACGAAGCCATTGGTTTCGCTGTATCCGAAGAAAAAATATTGCAGACTATTTCTAAACGTAATCCATCAACAACTAATACCAATTCACTTAATCAAGGACGTTGGTCTCAGCGTCGAATCCAACAGAACCGAAACTTTACCCAGCAAATTTATCTAAATGAGCCCAATTATCAAAAACCATCGACTTCAGGTCCTCCAGTGTGCCGCTATTGTAAAAACACAGGCCACACCATTGAGGAATGTAGAAAACGAGAGTTCAATAATAATCGCTTTAGAGACCAAAATAATCAAAAACCATTTCCAAGGCGTTTTCAAAACAACCAAGCTCAAATTCACGCGATAAATAATAACGAAAGTCATGACTACACGAATGAAACTCAGGATAAATCAAATGATGATTTAAACGAATAAAGGGCTCACGGTGGTGTCTCGTGAGGCCCAAACCTCAAGTTCCAAAACGTTGCTATATCAAAGGCACCAATGCTATATCCTCTGTATCCTCTGTATCCCCTAATGATAGGGACTTGCGAACAAATCGCACCACTGTATCCTCTGTATCCTCTGTATCCCCTAATGATAGGGACTTGCGAACAAATCGCACCACTGTATCCTCTGTATCCCCTCATGATAGGGACTCGCGTAAAAACCGCAACACTACATCTCCTACATCCGCTGTATCCTCTACATCCGTTGTACCCTCTACATCCGCTGTATCCTCTGCTTCCGCTGTATCACTTAACAATACCAACCCACAAACTAGTCGCACCGCTGTGTCCTCTGTATCCACTGACTCTCTACCATAAACTCAACTGCTCCTCGTCCAATTCCTGAAACAAAAATTTATGAAATTAATATTGGTCCATTTAAGAAACGCTTACCTCATATCCTCATCCATTCTTCAGTGTCGGATACCACCTTATCTCTCCTTGTAGATTCTGGTGCAACTGTAAGCGTACTGAAAAAATCCTCTATCGAAATACCAGTTGATATTTCAACAGAAATAATCTTTTTGAAGGGTATTGACCCCATTGATCAACCTTCACCAACCATGGGCCATTTTCCGCTTAAATTAAAAATTAATGAAAAAAATAGTATCACACATAGATTCCATATAATACCCCGAATTCACTTACCCTATGATGGTATACTTGGCACTGATATGTTAATCGCTTTCGGCTGCACAATTGACTACACCCGCGAAATCCTGAAAATAGGTGAAAACGAAATAAAACTACATTTCAATGAGCCCACTTATGTAATTCCTCCCAGGTCTGAAACTGTCATAGAATGCTCTGTCTCCAACCCTGAAGTGAAAGAAGGACTCGTACTAGACCAATGTTATCATGAAGATTTACTGATCGCTAATTGCCTCGTCTCAGTCAAGGAAAACAAAAGAATAAATTTATCAGTAATCAATACGTTGGAAACTCCCATAACCCTCAAGTCGAACCTTGATATCACACTCATCCCTTTAAGTTCCTTAATGAAAACTTTTGATCCAACAAACCCTCATACAGTTTCTCATTTCAAAAGCACTGACTCTTACCTCCGAACACAAGAAGTATTAAACCGTCTCAGAATCTCTCACCTTAATTCTGAAGAAGCGAATGCTCTTCACGACGTTTGCTCTGATTACTCAGATGTATTCTTTATCCCTGGTGATAAACTGTCTCACACAAATGCTCTTAAACATAACATAAAGACGAGTGATCAAAATCCAATAAATGTAAAATCTTATCGGTTCCCAGAGGTACACAAACAAGAAGTCAACAAACAAATTGACCAAATGCTCGAACAAGGAATCATTAAACACTCAGAGTCTCCATGGTCTTCACCAATTTGGATTGTTCCAAAAAAAATCGATGCATCCGGACAGCAAAAATGGCGCATAGTTATCGATTACCGAAAACTAAATGACATCACTGTTGGTGACAGCTACCCTATTCCGCAGATATCCGAAATTTTAGATCAGCTGGGTCAAAGTAAATACTTCTCAACCCTTGACCTTGCATCAGGTTTCCATCAAATATTAATTAATGAGGAGGACGCCCCTAAAACGGCGTTTAGTGTACCCCAAGGACATTATCAATTTACAAGAATGCCATTTGGCTTAAAGAACGCACCCGCTACTTTCCAACGGTTAATGAATACCGCTCTTACAGGCCTCCAAGGCATACGTTGTTTCGTTTACTTGGATGATATAGTTATCTATAGTCACGACTTGAATTCTCACATTGAAAATCTTTCGTCAGTATTCCAAAGGCTTCGAGATTATAATCTAAAACTTCAACCTGACAAGTGTGAGTTCCTTCGACGTGAAGTCGCATATCTTGGCCATCAAATAACCAAAGATGGTGTAAAACCTAACCCTGAAAAGATAAAAGCAGTAACTCAATTTCCAACTCCTAAATCTCCTAAGGACATTAAGTCCTTCCTCGGTCTTGTATCCTATTATCGCCGTTTCATTCCTAATCTCGCGAAAATTGCAAAACCATTAACTCAACTTTTAAAAAAGGATGTCACCTTCCTATGGGAAAATCAACAACAAGTCGCCTTTGATGAACTTAAGCACAAACTTACCTCTGCTCCTGTCCTCATTTATCCAGATTTTTCTGCCCCTTTCATCTTAACGTGTGATGCCTCTAATTATGCCATCGGTGCCGTACTCAGTCAAGGTCCAGTTGGTAAAGATAGGCCAATAGCCTATGCCTCTCGAACCCTCAACAAAAGTGAATCTAACTACAATACCACTGAAAAGGAACTCCTTGCTATTTTGTTTGGTTGCAAAATCTTTCGCCCCTATCTCTATGGACGAAAATTCCTGATCATTACTGATCATAGGCCATTAAAGTGGTTATTTAATCATAAAGATCCTAGTAGCAAATTACAGAGATGGCGCTTGAAACTACTCGAATACGAGTATGAAATCGACTACCAAAAAGGAAAACTTAATGCCGCTGCTGATGCCTTATCCCGATATCCTGTAAACCCAATTCAACCGTCAGACTGTGATCCTATTCCATCCACTTCTAGCCAAAATGCGGATAATGCTACGCCTCAATTTAGCCCTCTTACTCTCGAGGATCTTGATATCCAACTACCTCCTGGCTCCCTAGACCTTGACGATAAACTACCTTCTGTAGACCTTTTAGAAAACGATGATTTCCCGCCAGGAATTTACGATCCTTCAACACCGACTACATCTAACAAATCTCCAAATCTCAATACAAATCCTCCTCGTGACGATAATTATAGCAAATTCCTGAAAACAATGAGCAACAAAGACTTTAATAGTAATGCTAAAATCATAGAACACAACGAAAGCATCCTGAAAAGCAACTGCAAAATCATTGCCATACCTACTTCTATCGACCTCGATGACTCCAACCCTCACGTAGAAGAAATCCTGAGTAACCTCGAAGACTCTAAAGAACTCCTAGAAAGAGAAAGAACTCTCTACTCCTTTATCTCATTCGAACATAAGGGAAAATCAATATATTTCCTATTCACTAAAGTATACCACTTTGATAACAGTACTTATGAAGACATTTATAAAAGTATACAAAATCTTCGATCAGACATATTACGTAATCCTACTGTTTCTGACGTAAATTTAGCCATTACTGATTTCCAAAATCCTTTCGACAAACACATCTGGGCAAAAATATACAATATGTTTTGCTATATCTTTAACGACACTCAGGTAACAGTTTATATTTATCACAATACTATAATCTATCCTACACCCTCAGAGATACCTAAAATACTCCGCGAAAACCATGACATTCCTATTGCCGGACATTTAGGATCAACGCGAATGTTTAACCGTGTAAAAGAAAGGTATTTCTGGAAAAATATGCGGACAGATATCGAAACATACGTAAGAAATTGCTCCCAATGCCAAAGTAACAAAGCTCTAAGACAAATCAATAAATCTCCAATGCAAATAACTACCACTTCAACGAAGCCATTTGAACGACTCAGCCTCGACCTCGTGGGCCCCCTTCCAGAAGCTGGCCTTACTAAGCTCAAATTCATTGTCACATTACAGGACGACCTCACCAAATATTCCCTCGCTTACCCTGTCGCTAATGCGACTGCAGAAGAAACATGCGAGTGTCTAGTGCACTTTATCTCTATTTTCGGCATTCCAAAATCTATTTTAACCGATCAAGGCACAAACTTCACCGCAGATTTATTTAAAAGAACTTGCAGTTTCCTGAAAATTAAACAAATCTGGTCTTCCCCATATCATCCTCAAACACAAGGTGCACTTGAACGTAGTCACTCCACACTTAAGGAATACCTTAAATCTTATGTAAATGAAAATCATTCTGATTGGCATAAGTATGTCTATACTGCTATGTTGGCGTATAATACCTCCACTCATTCCACTACTAACTTCACACCCTACGAGCTCCTCTTCGGTCAGAAACCTTTTATCCCGAATTCCGTCTACGAATTACAATCAGACCTTACATACCCGGAATACCTCAAATCCCTGCATCATCGTCTTAAACTTTCACGTGAAAAAGCCATCGAAAATATACAAAGATCTAAGGAAAGATCTAAACAATATTATGACACCCGTTCGCGACCTGTTCAGTATAAAGTAGGAGACTACGTGTATCTCAAAAATCACTTACGTCTGCGCAAAGCCCTTTCACCAATTTGTAAAGGACCGTACAAGGTAGTAAAGGTCAATGGTAGAAGCACCTTGACCTTACTCATAAATAGACGTCATGTGACGCATCACTATGACGAAGTCAAACTAGCTCCTAGATCTGAAACGTAGCTCTAGTTATAATCTTAATACTAATTTTAATTATATTCTATTACAGCAATTCTGCGCTGGGTCAGGAGTTCATAACGCCCTTGACGAACAGTCCTGGCATCTACTTCGACCCTTTAGGTTCTTTAAGTTTAATTGATAGTCATCTTAGTATAGTTATCCCATATGATGTATCCTTTATTAATCCACATATTCTAAACCTTCGTCTTATTCTCGAGAAATCCGAACAAGTATGTGACAATGGTAAGGTCTTTGATTATTTGGAATGTACAAATCTCTTTGAACCATTGAACACCCGTTATAATGATATAGCCCATGACAGCGAAGCTATTTTTCACCTTACATCTCGCCAGTCGAGAAGATCTGCACTTTTAGGATTCGTAGGCACTATTTCGAAAAAACTATTTGGCACTATGGACGAAGACGATGCCATCCGGTACGACAGTGCCATTAATGAAGTAGAAACAGACCAAAAGAAACTAGCCCTTTTAATGAAGGAAAATATATTAGTCACTACCTCTTCACTTAAATCTTTCAATAAAACTCTGTCCATAATTAAACTAAATGAAAAGCATTTGAAAAATGCAATAGATGAACTGTCTCAAGATATTCTAAATCTTACTTACGTTTCAAAAGAATTAGGTATTAGGTCTCGCATGCTGGAATTAACTTCCATGATTGAAAATAGCCTCCTAGCCTTGTCCTTCAAAGTTGAAGACATAATTAACTCCATCATGTTTAGCAAGTCTAATGTTCTATACCCCACTATCATAACACCTAAAGAACTTTACACCGAATTGGTGGACAATTACAGATTCTTACCCGAATCTAAACAACTTCCAGTTCCCCTAAACCTCGATAACATGCATACTATTTTAAATATATCAGAAATATCTAGTTACTTTAATAAAGAAAAAGTAGTATTTATAGTAAAAATTCCTCTTATTAACCCTATACAATTAAATGTGTATCATAATTTACCTTCACTGGTTCCTCATGATAGAAATAACCCAGAGTCATACTCGACCATCATTCCATCCTCCAAATATATCGGTATAAGCAGAGACAGGTCTATGTATTGCAAATTAGATAACCTTGATTATTGTAAGATAATTAATAATGACCATTACCTTTGCGAAACATCAATATTGTACTCTTCTTCCGCGACACCTTCCTGCGAAACGGAAATAATTACAAAGGTACTTACCTCAATCCCTTCCATTTGTGAAACCAAATTCATTCACGGTCACGTTAGCATTTGGCAGCCACTACGCTATAGTAGATGGTTATTTGTAATGTCAGAAAAAACTAAAATAAGTATTGAATGTAACAATTCCCAATCTACTGAAATAGAGTTTAGTGGAAATGGTATATTGTACTTACCTTCTGAATGTATTGCTTACTGCAAGGACACTCGTTTAACTCCACATGAAAATCGTAAAGTTCAACTTAAAACTATTGTTTCTAATTTTAATATCTTAAATGATTCTTGTTGTAATATTGTAGCATATAATAACATTGTATCCAACTTACCTGTAGTTAATCTTAAGAATGTTAACTTAGATTCCTTAGCTTATGATAATCCTGAAATCCTGAAAAGCCTTAACAATATAATTGAAAAGCCACATATTGTTTTGTATCAAAAATATTATTCAGGTATTACAATTGTAATTATAATTTCTATTACATTATTTATTATCTATAAGGTGTATAAAACTGGCATACACAAGAGAATAATGAGATCTAGAGAAAACAATACTCCTGAAAATAATGACCATGAATTAGATGACATTAACCCCTCAAACGTAAACACGGGACCTTCCCTTAGAATTGGATGACTCATATTTCATTTACTTAAACATAAACTTCACCTTGAAGGGTGTAGTTTACTCTAAATCGGGGGGCTGTTATGGTTTCCCAATGCTAGGGAAAACCCTTAATTAACAATAATTATTGATTACATAGATTTCTCTAAAATTGCATTGTCATCAGTTTAAAGCCAGCACCGCGTCCCGCTCCCGTGGCGCTTCAGTCTCATTCCATTCGCTGAACCGGTATCATCTCTGTATCCATATCGTTGTGTCTGCCAGTTCCGATTTAGTTAAGCCCGAATTGTATCGAGGTCAAACCCCTAATTAAAACTATTTCTTTAGTGTAATCAAAAATGTTTTTTTTAAAACCTGGTTTTCGGGGTCCCGTATAACAGTACGTACAGTTTGCGATACAAGAGTGAGGAAACTGGGACAAAACGGACAAATCATCATCATCATCTGCCTAGCCTTTTCCCAACTACATTGGGGTCGGCTTCCAGTCAAGCCGGATTTAGCTGAATACCAGTATTTTACATGGAGCGGCTGCCTACCAGACCTCCATAACCCATTAACTGGGTAACACGGTACTTCATGGCAAGAATGGAGTCAGATTTACTGGCTTCTGACTATCCGTAAAGACTGCCAAAGATCTACAAATGACAGCCGGGACCCACGGCTTAACGTGCTTTCCAAAGCACAGAGGAAACTCGGTATGTTAAGATATAAATATTAATCATGAATAATGCTTACTTACATTCTATCCTAACTAATTTTATAAATGTGAAAGTGAAATTGTTTTCTTGTTACGCTTTCATGCCTAAATCGCTATGTTTACCCGAACAAAGCCGCAGGCAGAAGTTAGTTATCAAGTTATCATAGACCTCCCCTAACATATTTACTTTATCAATAAAAAAACTGACCAAGTGCGAGTCGGACTCGCGTACAAGGGGTTCCGAACCAATTTCATTTTTACCCGACTACGGCAAAGCCAAAAGGAAGGGTAATGATTAACATATTATTTTCACAATACAGACTTCTTATAAGTTTTCCTGTAATTTTAGGTTTAGAATTATTACCTTTATTTTTGTTTGGGCGTTAATGGCTGCGACACAGTTTATAATTAATGCAATCATTATCCTAATGTATAAAATTCTTCCATTACTGACTGACTGAGTGACTGACAAACAACGCACAGCCGAAACTCCTGGTCGTTGAAATTTGGCATATAGGGGAGCACTAAAAGAGGATTTCCCGAAATTCCCACGGCATCGGGAAAAAACGGGATTTACGTATGTACGTACGTATTTTATTGTAAGTTGTATGTTTTTAGTTCCAATAAAAACGACATAGTTTAAAAAAGTTTTATAATTTTCCGGTTTGACCCCCAAAAACTAAAAAAAAAAAATTTTTTACGTAACGCTTCCGTGTTTGGGTCACAGAAGTCCATATGTGTACCAAATTCCAACAGAACTGGTCCAGTAGATCAGGAGAAAACTGACTGTGACGGACGGAAGACAGACACCCGAGTGATCCTATAAGGGTTCCGTCTTTCACGGATGTTCGGAACCCTAAAAAGTCTTAAGAAGAAATTCTTCCCGAATGAAAATTCTCGCGCATACTCCTTAATGACCAATCCCTAACGAACCAATACTCTTAAAGAGTACATTTACACATTATATAAACTTTAGTAGCAACAAAAAGGGATTCGATCTGGCAGACTCAAAAACGGAAGGCACGGGTAAAAACAGAGGGTATACGAGAGTTCGAACCGAAAAAAACCACGCTAAGCATGAAATTGAGCGCGGACAAAAACGCCCTAGTTTCATTGAATTGTTTGTGACATACTGCTGAGGATTTCGTCAAAGACAATGGTTGCAATTTGCTGTAATCAATCGGTTAACTTCGGATTTTCCAGCGATGTAGGCATCGACTTCTAGACTAACTTTAAAATATTACATAGACATCCTTATATATAAAATTCTTCCGTTACTGACTGATTAAGTGACTGAGTGACTGACAGACAACGCGCACCCAAAACTGCTGGTCGCAGAAAGCTGAAATTTGGCATGTAGGTTCCTTGGGGAGTGTAGGGGAGCATTTAGAGAGGGTTTCCCGAAATTCTTACGGGAACAGAACAAAAACGGGATATGCGCGTACGAAGTTGCGGGCAAAAGCAGTTTTCTATAAATATTAAAATCGTTCTTTCGATCGATGATGTGTGATTTTTTTTTTCAGTTTTTCAAGTCGCACGTGTTTGTAACGTCAATGGCTCTATAAAAATAATTAGCGTACACTATGCAGCGATAGTAAAAACTGCTCTTGTGAGTCTATATATTATTTTGAAAGTGTATTTGTTTAGTCACCGACAAAATCGTACCTATTTCTGCCTTCCCTAACATGGTCAAACCTAAGACTCTTTAGTTAAAGACTGGTTAATCAAAGACTTCAAATATAAGCCTTTTGGTTTTAAACTTAAAAACTTTGTCATACTAATGGCAGTGTGAGACAGTACCGTGTATCAGTATGTTTGAGTATTCAAGTCTCACAAACGATGTGGGATTTATTCGAAAGAGTCACCGCGGCCCTGGAACGCAAAGGGCATTAGGAGGAACACGGATGGGTTTTAGTCAGTAAGAGTCTGACACTCCCTTCTACTTCACCCAGAGCGGAAGGAGTCATTTGATGATTTCCCATCCTTAAAAAAAAAATAATAAGTCTCACAAACGATTAAACATTCGCCAACAAGTTCGTCATTTCTTACAGCAGTGTGTATCATCAGAACCACGTCCTCAGTTTAAATAAGTCCATCTCAATATTCCCTTTGAAGCCGTTACTTTATAACGCTCTAGTTTTGCTCCTAACTCCGTAGTAATTGTCAGAGCAAGGAGCTTTCTAATCCACTCAAGTTCCTAACGCCTCATTTCACGAAAACATATTCGTGCGATGAGCGTGAGGAAAATGGAGTACATTTTTATACAAATGAGCAAAGTTTCTTATTGCAGCCAAGGTCGGAATAGGCGCCCGAGCTGATGGCGAAACTGTTATGTTGTGGAGTTGAGATTCTGGAATAACTAATAATCACGTGTGTCAATCGACGCTTTTCAACATACGTACTCGAAAATAATAGTCAAACTTAATAAATTAAATATTTGGTATCAAAATATCTGTGAGAAATTGGTTTAGGGCCTGTAGTGTTTATTTCGAGCGCCGTTTTCGTATTTTTCCTCTCCAAGTGCCTTTGTTATTTCAATTCCTATATGTGGCTCATCTATTCTCTTTAAAGCCATTATTTTATAACGCTCCAGTTCTGCTACAAACTCCGTAGTAATTTTCTGAGCAAGGAGCTTTCTAATCCACTCGAGTTACCATATTCGTGAGATGAGGTGTAAGAAAAATGGAATATTATTTTACTTTTAGAAAAAAAACATCATAAGCGAGAGTGTGCACTGTTTTCTGGAAAGAGGTTTCCATTCCCAACTAACAATAAGTATTTATGATATTTCCTGAGAAAGTTTCGATACCATGACGTTCGATTATTAATTTGGCGGAGGTTTATTATTTGTAAGACCCGTTTTTCTCAAGTAATTTCGAAGTTCAACGAATAAAAAAATGATAAGATTACCAACAGACTCAGACGAAGCCGCGGGTTATAGCTAGTTACAAATAAAAAATGAATTTGAAATATACCTACATTTCAACAGTTACATAGTAATCCTAATTCTAACTTTTTATTATAAACTAGTGGATGTCACGCGGTTTCACCCGCGTAGTTCCCGTTCCCGTGAGAGTACGGGGATAATATATAGCCTATGTTACTCCCTGATAATTTAGCTATCTATTGCTAAAATAATTTTTCAAATCGGTCCAGTAGTTTCGGAGCCTATTCAATTCAAACAAACAAAATTTTCTTCTTTGTAATATTAGTGTAGATGAGTAAGTAAATGTGCTATGCTTTCACGCCTCACAGTCATCACACATTGTAACGGCACCGGAACGGCACAGCAGCGTCGCGTCGTCCGCGAGGTGCAAGCTCGCAGTCCGCGCGCCGGCCGCGAGGTGCAAGCTCGCAGTTTGACGTTGTTTCGCTGGCGACTCGGCGTCGGCGCGCTGTAAGCACGCGGTCGCCGCGCTATAAGCTCGTGGTCGGCACGCTGTAAGCACGCGGTCTGCGCGCTGTAAACACGCGGTCGGCTCGCTGACAGCGCGCTGACTGCCCACCGTTGGCTTTTTTCATATTCACATTTTGAAATATATTTTACGACACACGATTTAATGCTCTAATTTGAATGAAAAGTAAATTGCTGGGTTGGAACGGTGCAGTTGCGGTGCTTATGTGCCATGACCTTAAATTGCTTAGCCAATTTGTATGAATTTTGTAACAGAGATAGATGGGTGGAGTCCCAGGAACAGTTATAGGCTACTTTAACGCGAGCGGAGCTTCGAGAAAAAGCTAGTTAATAATAATTATGTAATGAAATATATCTTACTATTTAACTGTGATATTGATGTAACTAATTTTATTCTTGTAGTAAATCTGGGATATTCTTTAATCTCAGATGGCTTTATGTTTAAACAAAGAACAAAGAGAATTTTGAACTAGATAGAAGTTCTTTGTAATGCTAGTTGGAAATAAATGAGAACCTAACCGTGGCAAAAATAGATAGACTTTAGTTATATAATGTGAAGTACAAATGCTGGTACTCAGCTTCTTTAAAAGGTGGTCTATACTTCTTCTTTGGTCTGATGGTTTCTAGTTCTATTGCAGACAAGCTACGAGGTTCAATTTCCAAGTAAGGTACAGTGTCAATGGATTTGTGCCTGCTCATGGCACCTTTTATTCCTGAGTATATTTTTATTAAAAGAATAATACCATCCCATCACTTCCCGTGGTTGTCGTAAGAGGCAACTAAGGGACTCACCAGAGAATGGGCAGCAGCGTTCTCTGTAAAACGCAACACCATACACTGAGATCATCAACCCGCCTGCTAAGCGTGGCGATTATAGCAACCCCCCCCTTTGGGGGAGGCCTATGTCCAGCAGTGGACATCTTTCGGCTGTTATGATGATGATGATGATATTTTTATTGTGAAATTATATCCAAAATGGATTACTACAACGAAATGGATGATTGAAGTGGTTCTCTTTCAATCCTTACGTATCTGCCTAACCCTTCTCTTTAGAAAAACAGGCATGATGTCATTTTATTGATTTTAAAATAATGGAAAATAAGACTAAACCAAAAACACAGCTAAAAATGAAACATCAACCATAGTAGCCAAAAACACTTAAGTGCGTAGCTCTCGTAGCAACACCGCTACGGCGTAGCAAACCGCGTAGCTCGTAGCCGAACAACAACACTACGAGCTATGACGTACTAACACGATAGTTCTAGCCACAAGTGCATGCTTGCATCCCCACTTAAGCCCCAGAATTTATGCTAAGTACACACTATAGCATACTGAGCCCGCAGAATTCTAAGAGGCTCCTGGTTTTGAAGCTAGCCTTAAACTAGCCTGGTAAGCAAAAACTTGGAGTTTTTTAGTTTTTACATTATGATCTTTGGTTGCAAAAAGTGTCTT
Source organism: Lacanobia wlatinum (assembly GCA_947578705.1). NCBI lineage: Eukaryota > Metazoa > Arthropoda > Insecta > Lepidoptera > Noctuidae > Lacanobia > Lacanobia wlatinum. The sequence continues at coordinate 16,826,874 of OX388046.1, read as the reverse complement.
TGGGTACTGATCACGTTAATGATAGTGACATTATCAACAAACACATTTATTTAAAAACAAATAAACGCTTTTTCTTTCTTTTCTTTTAATTTTTTTTTTCATATTTTTAAAAAGGCTAAGCAAGCAGAGTTGATTTCTTTATTTCCGTGAGGTTTCCGTGTTTATTAAAAGGGCATCTGCGCTAAAGGAAGAAACGTAATGCACTGATTATGCTTTTTCAATTCTACGAATACGGGAATAGACAACTTTGTTTTCCATTTGAATCATATTGCACGCACTGAGAACTATTTCATAAGGCATAATTAAAGTTTATATGGAGACGTCTTAAAAAATATTTATTTTTAAATTAATTTCGATCGAATTTCAGACTTTGTATTTTGCTGAATAACTCAAAACTTTGAAGTACTTCTAAGTATTAAATATTCTGATAAAAATAATTAAAATGTCATCACAGTAAACTGTAAAGAACCTATTATTACGTTAAAAAAAAACTTATCTCTTTTACAAGGAAAGCAAGCCAGGAAAATAACAGATCTTTCCAAATCGTTCAATCAACTGTTGGTGTTGGTTTCTGCGAAACTTTTGAGTGGAACATCAACAACAAAATACAGTATCCTTTCGAAACAACATCATAAGGCCTCGGTCAGGACTTCAAGTGGTGCGACTTTAAACGCGATTTGCGTAAAGCGACACGCTTGAGCGACTTTTTGCCTTGCCACAAAGTCACGTAGCGGCATCAATGCCGCCACAAGAAAAAACCAACGGAGCAAATCTTCAACAAAAAAAAACGCTACGCCATCTATCCAACTAGCAGCGAACTACTACGTCGAAATCCTGTATCGCACAAGCAGAGTTTACCGTGCGATTTGAAAATATACCTTCATCAGCCTGAATATTAACTATCGTGCAGTAGCCCGCCAGGTACTACAACCGCCTAGTCGGAGGATCCTCCCTTTACAATGGAGGTGTTAAGTTCAAGTTATTTATTTCCTCTCTGTTACGCATGCCTCTAAAGTCACTAACTTCGGCATATATCTGCTCTATCTCAAGCTTAATATAGAGGTCATATACATTTTATTTTTCTTACTTCACAGATTGATTTAGTTTATTTCTCCAGGACTCGTTGTGCTACACTATTTTTGTCGCTTTCTTATTAGTTAACACTGTTGATTCTGGTTCACAGGAGTTGCAGTCGTTGCTAAATGTGTGACGGACCTGTCGTCATGTAGCGTCGCAGTGAATCGTGGCATACTTAAGTTTTTCTTCAGGCAGTCAAAAAAGTTACATTCTGATGCTCTGCTACTGTTTTAATAGCTAATACTTTATTGATTGTCAAATAGTCAAACTAAAGGGATTAAACACTTGTCAGGTCGATGGTCGATCAATCCCATGTTTTTATTTTCGGCAATAATAGTCGTTGCTCGAATATCACTTTGTCAGGAACTTCTTCCATTAATTGTTTTCTCCGCAGTCGCCATTCGCTTATAAGTGTTGTCTGTAGCCAAGCGGTAAGACTACTTCAAATTGAAAACTCCAAACAAGTCGGTTAGAAATTGAATCAAGCCGAAGAAACAGCGTTTAAACTTTGTTTTAATAAGGCGCCTAATGCTAACAATCTCTACAAAACAAACATTCGCTCCATTAAAGACTTGGAATTTGAAATATCAACATTTTAAACAAACTTGATGAATTCTCTTGGTGGCTTCTCCTTAATACCATTAGACGATGAAACTGACAAACCAACTTCAACTTTGCGGCATTGTAATAAGATCGAATTAAATAGTTTACTAACTGCAAAATAATTGTGAAGGAAATTGAAGTCGACATCTTTATGCTTGCATCTACTAAATAAACATCGATATAGTGTGAGTCTTGTTCAGTTTGAATAAGGTTCCAAATTCTCTGCAGCCAATTCCCGAATAGCATAGCTTAGTTGGTGGTGTTATACGAATTTGTCGGTTTATCAGGGCTCTGCTTAATAATGTATGCAGCCCCGCCGCAATACAAACGCCTTTGATTTGTCTCCTCCTGTTCTGAAAGGAATAGGGGAATCGTGTGAGCGGTCTTTGCTTAATTCTTAATTTGAAATTCTGATGACGCCGTTTTGAAATTAGATTATAGATAAGTATTGTATTTTGACATGTTACTAGCGGTCAGTGACAAAAAGAGACTTATTTATAAAAATCTCGTGTTTGTTACCGAACTCCTCCGAAACGGCTCGACCGATTTTCATGAAATTTTGAGTATATATTTGGTAGGTATGAGAATAGGTGTTAGGTTTTTTTTATATAGCAAAACAATTTTTGCAGAGTCAGCTAGTAAATACATAATAAGCAAATTTTAATTAAAACCCTCAAACGACAATTTGTTCCGTTGCTCCGCTCCTACTGTTTGTAACGTGATGTTTATAGCCTTCCTCAATAAATGGGTTATCTAACACTGAAAGAATTTTTCAAATCGGACTCGTAGTTCCTGAGATTAGCGCGTTCAAGCAAACAAACAAACTCTTCAGCTTTATATATTAAAGTATAGATGTATACAACGTGTAACAAAATAAACGTAATACGTCTTAAGGGGCCGTTGTTCTCATCATTATCTATGAAAAACTTGTGCTATTGCACACTGAAATTGCGGAAAAAAAATCGACTTCCCCATGTGTGTGCATAACTCGACAAATTGTACTGAACCGTTGATTTTTTCTACGCGATTTCTGGTTTGGTCCCATAGTAAAATTGTTCATAATGATGAGTACCCTTTAAGAGGTATTGCGCTTATTCCGTTACACTTTGTAGATAAAAACCACGCTCGCTCCATCGTAGACTTTGTCTATGTCATCTCTGACCTAGACTAGAGTCAAGAGCAAACTCATCTCAAATAATAAAACCCATTCTTCGAAAACCACAAATCCTAAACATTTTTACGAAAAAAATAAATTTTCATCTTCATTAATTTTACAGCACAAATTGGGCTCATTAGCACCCTTGATTCCCTAAGAGATGTTTATTTTGCGGGATCCGAAATTATATGAGAAATACGAAACGTTAAATCCCGTTGTGGCATTGACCCCGAAGGGGTTGGCATGAGAGGTATCTTCTTACACCCACAGCTTGGTAATGGTGCCTTTAAGGTTTAATATATTCTATCAAAGGAAAAAGAAATGAATTAAACAAGACTATTTTATGATTCTGAAAGAGAAATAGTTCATAAAACTTGGCTTCATTGCTGAGATTATTATTCGAGCAACTGGTTGATTTAGACTAAGTTAAAAAAAAGAAACAAATAAAACGTGCACGCATATACCGTTCCCGTAGGAATTTCAGGAAATTCTCTCTTAGTGTTTGCTTATACTCCCTAAGGAACCTACATCCCAAATTTTAGATTTACGAGTAGTTTCGGCTGTGCGTTGTCTGTCAGTCACTCAGTCATTCATATCACGAATAAAATTTATTTGCACAGTTGTATTAAGCAAATAAATTTTATTCTAATATTGATTAGGTAACAATTTACCAACATTTGTCAATTCGGTAATCTACGGCCCTTTTCCTAAGTTTAAACATGTTTCTTCGCATTATCTTCCAATTCTTTTTGTCTACTACCCTCATCACCTCCTTCTCGATCTTCATCTATCTTTTCTGCCTTAACACCATTTCAGCAAAAGATCCCACCACGCAAAATTACAAAATTACTATTTTTTTTGTCACTTTCCATGAAAAACTTGAAATTATTCCAAAAAAAGCTCATGACTAATAGCTGCACTAAAATTTTCTCGAAACGCGTTCTTTATTCTATCACTCCCGGCATAGCGGTTTCATGACCAACAAAATCTAAATAAATTAATCGGTGAACAACGTGTTTGGACTTTATAGTATTCTGCTTGTCCTCATGTTGCGAATTGTGGATGAATTGACTCATATTCTTCGTCATTACATAACTTCATTCTTAGTATTGCCTTCTAACTCTTTCTTTCTGCTACTCTTACTCCTATTTCTTCTTAGTCATTATTTCTCTTTCTTGATGCAGTCATTACATCTTCCTCCTTCATTATTGTCTTGCATCTCTTTCGTCTATCACTCATTGATCACCTCTTTCTATTTTTATCTACATCTGTCTTTCCTGCCTTATCACCATTCTAGGAATAGAAACCTTTATACAAAGTTACAAACCTTATTATTTCTTCTTCTACTTTTTCCAACATTCTCATAAATCTCATTACAGGGAGAGAGCATGCATTTTGAACTTTTCCTACACTCCCAAAATAGCGGTTACATGACCACCTAAATCTAAATAACTTGCTCGGTGAATAACTTATTTCGTCTCTACAGTATTCTGCTTGTCCTCATTATGTGAATTATGGATGAGTTGAGACACGGCTCGTAACGACATGCAGATTAAGCCCGCAATATGGAGGCTGGGAGAGATGTAATGGATGTGAGAAAAGAGGAGGAGGTAATTTTGTGTTAGATGGTGCATGTAATTTGGTAAGCATGTGTGGGGGGGAATAGGGATATGGGTTTGGAGAGAGAGGGTAAAAGTTTGAATTCTGGTGAATTTTTGGAATGTGATTTGTTTGTCTCGTATGTTTGGCTGAAGTTCAAACTATGAGAATCTGCTGTACACTAAATCCAAATGTCGTAAATGTGTGTGTGTTTTGCATTTTATAGTATGAAATTGCTCATTATAGTGATCAAGCTTCTTGGTCAAGGGGCGTTTCTTTTCTATAGAGTAGCTTTTGGTTTGCTTTGGGGCAGGGATTGAGTCAAATATCGTTAGGTATTTGATTTCATCATGGCAAGATGTAAAACAATTTTCCTGTACTATTTGTGCCTTATCGGGTTTTAAAATTAAGTATTTTGAGTTAAACTGGAATTCTAGAAGCGAATACGATTGTCGAAATTCCAAAATATAAAGGATTGATGACGTGAAATTTCGGCAGTGTTTTGTCAATTCCATACATTTCTCGTTTTCGCCACGCTATCGCTGACAAAATGTCACTTATGTAGAGCCTAAGGACGTGTCACTTTATACCAAATTTTGGCAGGTGTTCAAACTAAAGTAGACTGAAAAATCACACCATCCAAAAAAGCAAAAATATTCATAAAATAAAAACTACTAAGCCAAACTGAATTCAATTTAAATCGGACCAAATGGCAAGTATACCGCACGGAACTAAAAAAGAATCACAGAAAGCGGATCAGAAACCTCGGAGTAATCAGTGCACATACATACAAAAAACCAACCGAATTTAGAACATCCTCCTTTTTTTGAAATCGGTTAAAAATACTCAACTTCAAATGCTTTAATCAGAGAATCTGTAGGTAAGTACTTATTAAAACTGAACTCTAAGCCAAACAATAATTAAATTACCAACGACCTTTACAGAAAAACTTAACTTCAAAACAAAACAATATCTCCATCACTGTCCTTCCAACAGCCAAAAACTCCCCCCCACTTTCCCAAAATTTCCTCGAAGCTCGAAATTAAACTGTCATATCAACTTCCAGTTACCTACTCCACACAACATTTTCACGGTGTCCCTGCATTAATTTATTCTACCTGCGATCCCAACACAGTTTGAGTTCTGACTTTGAACAGATTCATATATAATTATATGACTATGTATGTATGTTCAGAAATTGGATTTTGACAAATATTTGATGTTGAAGTTTTGAGCTTTGGTGTTTTGTAAACATGACATCAAGTATGTAACTAAAATGCTAAGGGGTCTTGTACACTGACATTTTTAGGTTTTCGAACATCCGTAAGGCACGGAACCCTTATAGGATTCAAAGTCAAAGTCAAATGATTTATTTCAACTAGACCAATAAAGGCACTTTTGAACGTCAAATTAAAATAAAATAAAATATTACAGTGACTCTAGTCGTCCGTTCGCAAAAGGTAGATTCTTATGGAGAAGAACGGATAAGAAACTCCATAGTTACTCTTTTAAAAAATAAGCTTTACAATAATTGCATACATTAATCAGTTGATTATATGTGAGGACGATGCTCCAAAAAAGCAATTATATACTATTAATAGGTACAATAAAGAAATGCCAGCAAAGGTAAAAGTAGTAAGTTTGCTAGTAAGGGAACATAATACTCACATATGTACAAATTATTCGGGTGTCTGTCTGTCCGCCTGTCACAGCCAGTTTTCTCCGTATCTGCTTTCGCTCCGGATGCTCCAGACGCTCCGGACGCGCTTTGTGAATAACTAAAATTTGTTTGATGGTCACTTTTGTGACATATCAAATGAAAGGGGTTACTATGAGGGTTTTAATTACATTTTTTCATAATATTTTATTATATTATATTTTTGACACATGACGTATTTTAAAACAATCAGGAGCGAGCGCAGTCCGAACCTAGTATTGCAAGGACGGGGCAAAACCCATTTAACATTTACTTGTTCATTAAGACTTCATTGCGGACTGAATGCCTAGGCATTTTCTCACAGTCATCCAAGGATGGTGAAGAGATAACATGGCAGGTCTACTGTTCTTGCGGATTTTATTCGAATGGGCATGAGGAGGAACATGTATGGGTTTTAGTCAGTAAGAGTTTGAGACTCCCTCCCGCTCCGCCCAGAGCGGAATTTATTGTTCAATCGGTTAGAAGAGAAAATCGAAATATATCACAATTAAAAAAAACTGGCCAAGTGCGAGTCGGACTCGTGTGCAAAGGGTTCCAAACGAATTTAGTTTTTTTAACATGTTATTTTAACACTACAGACTTCTAATAGGTTTTCCTGTAATCTTTAGGTAAAGATCTATTATTTCCATTTTTTTCAAAATTTTAGGCTCAGTAGTTTCGGAGATAAGGTGGGGGAATGGTCATTTGTCGTCTAATTTCATGAATAACTTCAAAACCATTTATTTTAAAATTATGAAAAAAATATAATTAAAACCCTCACAGTAAGCCCTTTCATTTGATATGTCACACGACATTGTCCAAAAATACTTTTTGTTTGGGTCATAGAAGTCCATATGTATACCAAATTGCAACAGAATCGGTCCAGTGGATCCGGAGAAAACTGGCTGTGACAGACGGACAGACAGACAGACAGACAGACAGACGGACACCCGAGTGATCCTGTAGGGGTTCCTTTTTTTTCGGATCCATAAAAATAAAAAAAAATGTGTAGCTATGTACGCACAGAAAATGGAAATTGACTGATATTTAATAGTAAAGTTTCAGAGCTAAGTTACTAGTATGTAAATATCTATCAAACATGGCCTTGATTTGGGATCTGATCAAAGTGAGTAAATATTTATTCAAATCTTAATCTTAATCTTTATTAATGTTTAAGTCTAGACTGGTGTATTCCCAATATAGTTGGGAAAAGGCTAGGCAGATGATGATACAGAAGGGTTAGGTGAACTTTGGTGTCATGTTTACGAAATTAAATGTTTGTTGTGAGTTTGTTTGTTAATGTTTCTTTCTTTTACGAAGGTCATTGATATATAAAAACCCAAGAACACACTCAGCATCTCAAAAACGTCCGCAAAAAATAAGCGCAATATGTATAATTATGCGCAAGTTTGAAACAGTCTCGCATCGCTCGCCATATTGCACTGCTTTGTAAAAACAACTTTAAGCGATCCGTGTAAGGTTGAATTTGCAAAAAAAAAAATTGTTTATAGTGGGTTATGACGGTGTTTCTACCAAAATAATAAAGTCTGTCGGTGATATAATATCCAGCAAATTAAGTCACATCATAAATCTATGTATCAGTACGGGTATCTTTCCTGATGGTATGAAAACGTCAATAGTAAAACCACTATTTAAGAAAGGAAATAGGGACCTAATTGAAAATTATAGACCAATAGCGCTGATACCAATTATGTCGAAGATTTTTGAAAACTACATATACAAACAAATATATACGTATTTGGAAAAAAATAATATTTTTTGTAGTGAGCAAAAAGGGTTCAGACAAAATAAGACAATAAATGTGGCGGTTTATGATTTTCTTCACACAGTAATGTTACGAATGGATGAAAAGACTACCATTTGCGCTGTGCTATGTGATATGACACAAGCATTCGACTACGTCGACCACTCTATTTTACTTAAAAAACTTGACTCATATGGAATTAGAGGGAATGTTCTTAAATTAATTGAATCGTATATGTCTAACAGAAGGCAAATAACAGCAATCCCAAGGATAGATCGTACCAAAAAAGAGACTATGTATTTATCTCAAGAACGTATAGTGAAATTCGGTGTACCCCAGGGAAGCGTTCTGGGACCATTGTTGTTTATCATATATATTAATGACTTTCCGAAATCCATTGAGCATCGACTGACTCGACTCTTTTTGCAGATGATAGCACAGTCACAATAGCATGTAAGAAAACTGACACCTATAACCTTGACATTAATAATGCTTTAGCCTCTATCATCTACTGGTTAAACAATAATAATCTAAAAATTAATTTAAATAAAACACAAATCTTGCATTTTAGTCAAAGAATACCAGTAAGAAATGACATTAACTTAAACTATAAAAATCACACCATATGCAGAGTTGATAGTGCCAAATTCCTTGGACTAACCATTGACAAAACACTTGATTGGAAAGATCACATTGATGAAATTCGTAAGAAAGTTAGTAGTTCTTCCTACGCATTGCATAAACTCGCCCCAATCGTAAATACGGATAAATTGCTTACTGCCTATCATGGACTTGTTGCATCGATCCTTAGATTCGGCATTATTTTCTGGGGAAACTCTACACAGAAAGATGTAATATTCAAAATGCAAAAACGATGCATAAGAGCTATGTTTGGTCTTAAGATTACAGACAGTTGCAAACCATATTTTATTAAGCATCAAATTCTCTCACTTCCGTCCTTGTACATATTAGAAACGGTACTATTTGTTAAAAAGAATCCCCAACTCTTTCCGAGGTCTTCAGGTGGTTCCGAAAGAAGTCAACGTGATAATCGGAGACTTCGCTCACATAGTGCTAAAACGGCTCTCATGCGTAAGAGTGTATTCTGCATGGCCCCAAATTTATACAATAAGGTACCAAAGGCATACAAAGACCTAAATATTAATAGTTTTAATAACAGCATGAAGAAACTTTTAATAAATAGGTGTTACTATAGTGTTGACGACTATTTAAATGATGTACTGTACACATTTTTATTATTATTTTATTTATTTTGACATAACTTTGATGATTTTTTTATTGATTTTGACATAACTATGTTTTTTTTTTATCGTTTTGACATAACAATGATTTTTCTACTTCGAATTTATTATGATTTTTGATTTTTTTGTATTATTGTATTTGTACGCCTTTCTAGGCAAAACATGTTGAAACTTTTTTTTTTCTTTTTGTAATCGTTCCAACTGATTATTTAACCTACACATGTTTTTGACAAATAAATATATCTTATCTTATCTTATAGTATAACAACACACAACTCACACATGATACTTGATACATGTCACTTTTTGACGTCAGTTTCGAGTGGTGCATTTGTTAGAGACTGTGCATCTTGGGTTTTTTTTTATAACAATGACGAAGGTACTATTTTCGGATAAAGAACTACCTATGTAAATATCCTGAAATGCGCTGAACGATTTTTTTTCCTACTCCTCCGCTGTACTTTTCTGATTAATTACGTTGCGGGATCCAAGACAGTTGAATCGTTTCTCCGGGACTCGTCGGGCTTCATTGGCTCTGTGTTTTTCTGGTGGTCGCCACGGTTGATTCTGGCTTTCAGGAGTTGCAGTGGTTGGGAATGTGTGGCGAGATTGTCCCAATAAAAAAAAAAGCCAAGTGCGAGTCGGACTCGCCCACCGATGGTTCCGTCCAGTGGCTACAAATTACTTTAAATAAATACTATTTTTTATGATTTAATTACAAATGCATAGTTTTCAGACCTTTCCCTATACTTGTGTGTAAATTTTATAGTTCTATTATAGTTTGATACCTTTGAGAGTGTCGAAATATACTCATAGCTGCAAGACACCATAGACTTATGGTTTTAATTTCAACTCGATACCTTGACGCGTTCCCGAGATGAAGGGTCTTGACAGACAGACGGACGGACAACAAAGTTATCCAATAATCTGGGTGTTTTCCTTTTGAGGTACGGAATCCTAAAAATGTGCTGAACGATAATTATTCATTCACAAAGCAAAGTCAATCCGCCAGCCTTTTCCAAACTATGTTGAGGTCAGCTTGAACAATGCAACTGAGCTCCATTTTCCATAGAACGACTGCTTATCTGTCCGCCACTACCCAGTACAGCAGACGGCACGAGTCATGAGCACAGATCATTGGTGTATCTAGCTTAATCTATTGGTGTGGCTTTTCTCCAGGGGAGGGGGGGGCTGCCCCAAACCTGAGATGCGACGCCCAATAAGAGCAACGATTTTCCTTTTATATTTTTCTTAAATTTTTTATATTTTTAAATGTTTTTATTTTTTATTTTTTTTTAATAAATATTGAAAAGTTTAAGATAATATGTAAATAAAATTAATAAAGGGAATAATAATAAAATTTATCTTATATTTCTCTGGTCCGAAACCAGAGATCCATATAAAACGAGAAAAAGAATAACTTGCGCACAATTTAAAATTGTGCGCTAGTTTCAAACAGTCTCGCATCGCTCGCCATGCTACACTGCTTTGTGAAAACAACTTTAAGCGATCCGTGTAAGGTTAATATTTGCAAAAAAAAAATTGTTTATAGTATAACTACACACAACTCACACATGACACTTGATAAATGTCAGTTTTTGACGACAGTTTCGAGTGTTGCATTTGTTCGAGACTGTGCATCTTGGGTTTTTTATATATCAATGAGTGATTCTATTAGTTTTTAACAAATACATCGCTCGTTACGCATTCTCGCATATCTCTGGTTGAAACGCAATCTAAAGGTACAATTCCGATCTTAGCGACCGCGACACGCGACTGCGACTGGCAACAATGACGTGTGACCGCGACCCACTGCTTTTTATGAAATTCTATAGGGCACTTACGGGTGCACGCGACCGAGTCGCGCAACTAATGAGCGTGGCCTGCGAGCCACGTGGCTACCGCGACGCTGTCGTGCCGGTAGCAGTACGGTCGCGCGACACAGCCAACAAGCATATCATAGGGTAGCGTTCCCTTTATACGAGGACGATATGTTGGTAGAATTTAGACTAGTTGTTAATAAAAACCCACCTATGAATAATGCAAGACTCCAATAGAATAAACATAACATCGTGGGGTAAAATATTTGCAGAAAATAAAAAAGCGTCTATAAAACGGCTTCATTGTCAATGGTCAACGGCAAACGCTTTAACGACCAAAAGCTACTATGTCCAGTTTAGCAACTGAAAGAGCACTCAGCCAGTGTTACGTCGCGCGTCTCGGTCGCGTAGATTTATATGCTATGGATCGCTTAGCGACAGACGACCATTATCGCTTGGTCGTCTGGTCGCGGTCGAGCCAGGATCGGAATTGTACCTTAAGTCGTCATTTATCTGTCGTTAAGTCGTCATATAACTTTTGTTTTGTCCATAGGCGGATGGACTATGGAAAAAAACAAAAGTTTTTGACGCAAATCCTACTAACGGTGTAGCCCTGCAATATCCTGAGTAATTCCATACATCCTGCTCTAATCCTCACAATACCAAGACTTCAAAGAAACCATCTACACAATTACTTAAGAAAATTCGCAGTTAATTACTCGAGAAACACAAATTGTACGGGTATTAGAGTCAAAGGGAATACCAAATGAAACAGTAGGTATGTATACAGATAACAAGATTACTTATTCTGATTGTTACGGGATTATTACGCTCAAAGCTTAAGCTTCTTAGGATTTGGAGTAGGCGGAACTATCTATAAAGCCTTTGTTGTAAGGGTAATTAATTATGTTGGGAGATAAAATGGGAGTGTCCGGAAAAGAACTGGAGTTAACGACAAAGCGACATCATCCTACTTATCTCAAAATTAACAATACTTACTAACGTACCTTTGTTACTAAACCACAAAATACTAAAAAAACTATGGAATTTATAGTCTGAAATAAAGTTTTATTAAAGTTATTTTACCTGTAATATGAAGTGATAATAAAAATAAAATTTTTCATTACGTGCCGTGTAAGATATCAAATGAACGGGCTTAAAGAGATGGTTTATTTTTTTTTTCTTGTATTTAAATTGAAAAAAAAAAAATATACATATAAGAAAAAAAACATAAATTGACCGTTATCTTTCACCTTATCTCCAAAACTACTGAGCCTAAAAGTTTAATAGTAAAAACAATACAGACAAATAGTTCTGTATTTATTAAGATCAGAAATATAGTGCTCAATGTAAAATGTAAAAAAAAATGCGTGAACCCGACTCGCTCTTGGCCGGTTTCGTTTTTAGTAAAAAGTATTGCAACGATGTGGTTTGAAAACTTTTACAAAAAAATACAACCGACTTCCATATAAAAAATTACTTTAATTTTGGAAGTCGGTGTCAAAATACGAAGAAACTACCAACAACACCGACTTCTGAAATTATATTTTTTTTTTCACTTTTTATTGGCAGGTACCCCACAACTAACAACACCATTGGAAAATCGCAGGAAAGCAAAATACGCAATTTCGTTTACTTGATTGGCAAAACACCGTCGTCCAAGTAAAGGAATTTCAGCTATTTTGATTTTAAAGCCAAACTTCGTAACCGATTTTGATAACATTTATTCTATGGGACCCATCGGGAAGTATATCCTTTCAGGTAAATTTTTCAAATCGGTTCATAAATGAAGGAGTTATGGGGTAAAAACATAAAAACAAAAATAACACCTGAATTGCGAACATCCTCCTTTTTTTGAAGTCGGTTAAAAAATAAGTTACATTTTCGGAAATAATATCGCTAGAAAAACGTGAAAAAAATATTCATTTGTTCTAAAAAAAAGACCTTTAAATAACATACACAACAATACACTTAATTCTATATTTAGATGTAGAACATCTGGGTCCGAACTAGATAAAAATATCTATATTTCGGATATCAGCGCTCTTCCCCTGTTATGTATAGTCGACACTTGGTATGTGACACTCAAAAATGCAATTACGAAGCCTGTATATATTGTTCGAAAGTTAAAAATTACGCACCATACATCGAAACGTGCGGTAAAATAGGCACTCTCACCTAAGTACCTATTTTACCGCACGCTCAATACAACGGAGCGTGCGGTAAAGTAGGTACTTACGTGCCATGCGTATCCTCTACGGTTCCTTTTTTTTTAATTTCCTAAAAAAATATACAAAGTTCAGAAGCAAGGAGGTGCAATAAAGCGCAGTAAACTTTCCAATGCTTCTTGATATTTCTCTATAATACTTACAAAATTATATTCAACTTTCATGGCGGGAGACTAGCGAATACCACAGATTAAAAATGACCGCCACATTAACTAAAGCTCATTAGGTAAGTACCTACTTTAAATTCAACTAAATTAAAAATGGAATATCCGAAAACTACTGCTTAATCACTTCAAGTTGTTTGAAGTATTAAAAATATAATATCATCCGAATAATAAAAGGTAACAGTTAATAAGCTGAATGATCGAACCTCCTTGGAAGCGCACTAAAGAGAAAACGAGCCAAAGATGAGACAACGATGTAGTTCTAATTTTAAATTTGCAAATTCGTGCCATTTTTTTATACTGCAAAGCTTGTTGCGACTTTCCGACTTATATCTAAAAACAAGAAGTTTGTCTCATTACCTATTAAACTGTTTTCTCGCAAATGTGTCGTAAAACGTTGTATGATACACGTCCGTATATTGGTATTTACAAACTCGTGACTATAGTAAGCACTCGACTTCGTCTCGGCCTTAGATTCGTCTACTCGTATGTAAAAACCAACTTACCGCACTAATATCATAAATAACTATTACTTAGACCTATACACATTTTATAATATTATTTAAGGAAGTGACAGATGTAAAAAAAACTGGCTAAGTGAGACTCGCGTGCTAAGGGTTCCGAATGATTTTTTTTTTAAACATGTTATTTTAAAACTATAGACTTCTTATAGGTTTTCCTGTAATCTTTAGGTAAAGATATATTATCTCCATTTGTTTTAAATTTTTAAGCTCAGCAGTTTCGGAGATAAAGGTCATTTTTCGTCTAATTTCTTGAAGTAAATATAGTAGTCGCGAAAAGTTTCCCTTAAACCGCTAGCTGCAGTGTTAACAGTAAATTATCTGCATCTTCATTTATTCCCTGGTAAGCAAACATCCCTAACCCCAATCTATCCCGAAGACAGCAAGTACGAATAGCAAGAAAGAAGAACGTTACACGTGTGGCACAGAGACCTCAGTATACAGGTACAGGACGTCAGCGCGGCTGGACGCAGTTGGGTGGTCACAGTTCACATCGAAGGAATAGAATAAGGATAGACCTACCCCAAACACACCCTCGTTCCTGTCGATCACGCCCGTCTGGTACAAGTTTTTCTGTTTCCTTCTTTTTATCTTTCTATGTAATGTGTATACATAAATTGTTACATAAATAAATACCCCATCTATTTTAAAATTATGAAAAAAATATAATTAAAACCCTCACAGAAAGCCATTTCATTTGATATTTCACACGATATTGTTCAAAAAACTTTTTTTTTAATTTACTAGTTTGTCAAAAGTGACCCCATACTAAAAATTTAATATGAGGGGTGAGTGTTATTAGAAGCTATACAATAGAAAACAGGTTTTCAGTCTCAGTGTAGGTTAGCTTCCGAATGTAGTCTACTACCAAGTTTACATTTGTTCTTATTTAAGGGGTATATAACTACAAGTTTATTTAGACTTTCATACAGAAAAGAGCCTAAGAAACAAAAGTATTTTCTAACGTATGGGTGTTTGAAGGTCGGCAGTTTATTGTGTGTGACGACCTTTAGTCTGCGCTTGGATAAATAAGAGGACTTGTCATATTTTGTATTAGTATGGTGCCTCAAGACTGCGTGCAAGACAGAGCTGCCGGACAGTGAGAACCTCCCGGACTGGTACAGAAGGTATTTTGGGTAGGGCTAGCAAGTGCTGACTTTGAGTCACCAACTAACAGTCACTAATCAGTAACCTGGGAGTCTTTAAGTCAAGAGTGAATAAGTTACTTCTAGGCAAGCGTGCTCCGTCTGCGAACACATACTTCACATCGCTTACCATCAGGTGGTCAAACGCGTGCCTATCAATAATAAAAAAAAACGAATAGTCTATTGGGCCAAACATGAGAATCAAATCAGTGTAACGAACATTGCGTCTTAGCTAGTCCCTGGAGAGTATTGATTTATCTTAAGCACCTTCATCTCCAAGCAACAAAACCATTTTCCTTGTTTTCAAACTCGTTACTACGTCAGTAATACCTAATTTAAGTAAAAACGCCTACAAAAGATAGTGCTTTATAAAATGGTATAGTCATCATCATCACATCGGCCGAAAGACGTCCACTGCTGGACATAGGCCTCCCCCAAGTGTCGCCACAACATCCGATCCTGTGCGTCTCACATCCATTGGCTACCCGCGACCCTCACCAGGTCATCGAACCACCTAGTGGGAGACATTCCAACGCTACGTCTTCCGGTACACGGTCGCCACATAGTACTATACTATATTTTGATTACGCATGGGAATATAGCCTGGCAAAATATTAAAATAAAAATTCTTAGGAAGGAACTTGAAGTATCCTCTTGCAGAATACTAAACTCGACAACGTGCTTCTCTTTTATTTCCTTTTAAATGGAAAGTACACTACAGCTGCATACTCATATTCTTTTAGTAACAGCTTGCGACGTTACTAGCGTCATAATCTTAAAAGAATGGTACGACTATGTATGAAAATTTTAGAAGAAAAATTTGAAATTGAAATCCTTATTTTTAGTTTTCTGAGCGTGGAAGTAATGGCATTAAAAATAAACTGATTGCCGCAGAAGTAGGAGAATATGAATCGAGACTATTAATATAAGTTTTATGTACGTTTGTATGTCTATTTTTTGACACGCTCTATAGCCTACACAGCAGAAAAGATGATCGGTGTATCATTATATTCGTCTTCGTAAGTGCCAACAAAGTGACATAAAAATAACAAAATGTGCGGTCGCCTCTAGGTAAGTAACTTCTTATTTTTTGTGACACAGGCATGTGTATCTAAATAAAATCGAAGACACGATTCCAAAAATGTTGCTCACAAATCAGTAAAACATTACTTATATAAAAAACTCGATTACAAGACGACTAAATAAAAAATTTAGTTTAAAAAACTGTAACCCGACTACAGAAAAATAAAAATGATCTGAAAAGTATGAAACACCCACATGATATACAGGCATGCGACCACGGCTTTACTTTCACCATTTTTGTACCTCTCTTGATTTGTTTCTGAAATATTTTCTTGTTTCATACTTTTCAGATCATTTTTATTTTTCTGTAGTCGGGTTACAGTTTTTTAAACTAAATTTTTTATTTTATACTTTTCCGTTTTAGAAGTCGTTTCTATTTATAACTGCACGTCGCTATCATTTTAATTATGTACAACTAACTATGCTCCTGACTTTGTTCACGTGGATATGGGCGAAAAAATGTGATGGTGATGCATAGATAAGATGTAAAAATTTCTTTAATTCTTTCTTGCTGTTTTCTGCATTTGGGGGTGACACTCAACCGTTCGTTGACTTTTTTGTTATGGTCCGGTGTCACCCTTTAACAGGGTACAATGAAACCTGTCCGAGATGAGGTGTAAAAAGTTTCGAAAAATGGTTTGTGATTTCCGTCATCGCGCAACGCATAAATATTTCGGGGTGCCCCAGGTGTCACCCATGCTAGCTACGCCACTGTTGCTGAAATCGGTCTATGGATGGTTGATCGATACCAAGACTCTTGCGTGCCTCGGAAAGTACTTAAATCCGTTGGTCCCGCCTGTTATTTGTAGACTTTTGACAGTCGTTACGGATTGTCAGAAGCCAGAAAATCTGACACCAGTCTGGCCAAAAAGTACCGGATCACCCAGTTATTGGGGTGTGGTATTCAGCTGGATCCAGCTTGTCTGGATGCCGAACCCAATATATTTGAGAAAAGTTTGGACAGATGATGAAGATTTAGAACATAGATAGATAACCAACACTTTATGTCTTGTCTTAAACTCAAAACTTTGTCTTGTCTTAAAAGTCGCGACGAACCTATCACGGGGCTTTGCCCCTCACCACGGATGATAAGCCATTAAATTAAATTAAATAAAACTTTATTTTCAGACCACAGTCCATAATTTCGTTAGTATTTTGGTGTTAGTAACAATGGTGCCTACGTAAGTAGGTTAGTATTGTCAGTTTACATATAAAAGATTTATTTATTTGATTATACCTTTGACTGTGTTAAGGCATGCGGGTGACCTAATGTTGCCAGGTTTTCGAATAAAACCGGAATTTGATTTTCACTGAAATTAAATGAGTCAAAGTTCATTAATATACAGTATGTTAAAGAACTCTGACTCATTTAATTTTGTTTATCTATTATAAGTTAAAACGGTTTAATGTTGCGACTGGTCACAAGGTCTGGATTTACTTGCTACTTAATATCAGTCATTAATATCAGGAGACTGTTCGCGACTGTGCGCTTTAACGTAGAGTTGGGGATGCCAATCCGACTTATAAACATACATACTTATTATTATTTTAAAGATACAAAATCATAAGTAACATAAGTTGTCAGACTTTTCATCCCATTTAATACGGCTAATTATCAATAATGATATCTGAGAATCTCGGGGCTAAATGATAAAAGCCACGCGAGTCGATCTTCTTGGTTAAACAACGCATGCTAAGACTCCTCCGTGCCTAGGAAAGCAAGTTAAGCCGTTGGTCCCGCCTGTTATTTGTAGATTTTTTTCAGACGTTACGGATGGTCAGAAGTCAGAATATCTGACACCAGGTCGGCCAAGAAGTACCGCGTTACCCTGTTTCTCGGTTGTGGAGATCTGCCGCATCACATAAATTACTGGTATTCAGCTGCGGAACGCTGGGAAAAGGCTGGATTGATATTATATGTACATATCTGTCGGCTGGTCCCTGCGACTTTCCAGTTTTAAGACCTGGCAAACTTATACGGGTCTAACTTTTAACAGCTTTAGCTTATTATAAGTTAGGTTACATGTGTTAGCAGACATTGGCGAAGATCCTTCTTCCGTGAAGAACACCGCTAAATTGAGAACAAGTTAAGAATGTTATCCATCGACCCTGCAGTTGATCTAGCAAAATATCAATTCGGTTACATATATCGATAAATCCCTAACGATAAGATAAGAAAATGCTTACTTTTCTTTTGCTACGTATCAAAAGTTTCACAAATAACTCCACAGCATGTAATGTGTTATTTACATGAACTGGTAGTACTATTTTTTTCAATAGATGGCGTTACGTGTGTGTATTTGCTTTACGTTGTGTAAATTAATGTTAAATTCACATATCTTTTGATAGAGCGTACCGATTCGGATGAAACCAAACCTTAATTTTGTACTTTGAGTTACAAAATTACAATTGATAAAAGTTATCTGCATTCGTTTTATACTTTCCACGTGTTTTGAACAACTAAACAGACAAACAGTCACAAAATTAAATGCTGAAAAAGGTACTGTTAGTACCTATTCCTGGCTATTTTATTTTAATGTACAACAACGACTCTTCTACAGATTGTACATAGATACTCACTCAGTAATACTCACTGTCGCTTGTTTGTTAACAATTATATTTATACATATTTATTTACTTAGACAATACAAGATATGTACATGTTTGTAAAGTGCTCCATAGGACCTTTCCTTTGATACCAAACATGTTATGATTATCTAATTTTTTTTTTCAGTGTCAGTAATTTACGTGTGTATTTACGTTTTCTCGCATTTTAAATAAAGTGAAAATGTCTACCTAGCCTATGTCACCCGCAAAGTTCTTACAAATCTATTGATACCTTATTCATCACAATCAGTTCAGTGGTTTAGTTAGACGCTGGAGTGGAATATATATACATACATAGACAGCTAAAATCATAACCCTTTTTTTTGAATTTGCCGTAGTCGGGTAAAAAACAAACGAAACCTTGACTGCCGACTAGGTGTCGTGTAAATGCGACACTGACTGAAATAACGGCGCCGCAGCGCGCCTGCAGTATACAACATATATTTATACACGTTGCGTATGAGTTGCTATCACTTTTTGGGCAGGCACACACTCGACGAATTTAAGCATTTTTAGCTATGGAACACAATGAGAGGCCCGTTTTACGGGTCGAGGGGTTGCCAAGAGCAGGGTTGTGACCGCTCACCACGTCCCATTACGGGGACGAAGTGACATCAGAGACGAAAGCATGGCGTGATTTATTTCGACGCTAACACCATCTATCGAGCTTCGAAAAAATCCGAAACATAAATATTTCGCTTTATGTATTTTTCTTCTAACGAGTGGCATAACAAATCGTAAAGATTTCAAAGATTTGATTAACTTCGCGTTGGTATCGCTTTGATCATGTTTTTCATTAAATTGTACAGCCACGTCGCGCGAAGTACAGGCTCGCTTTTACTTGTTTGTTAGCAATTTAAACATATACGTTTACTTAGACAATATGATATACATACATATTTGTAATGTGCACATCAAAATCTTTCTTTTGATACCAAACATGTCACAATTATCTGAAATTTATTTTTTTCGTGGACAGAAATTTACGTGTCAACTCCATCATAATACATTTAGGAATAATTTATATAGCCTATGTCACCCGGAACGTTTTCAAGAATCTATTGATACCTCAATCATAGAAATCGGCCCAGTGGTTTAGGCGCAAGAGTGGAACATAGTTATATACATACATACATACATACATACATACATACATACATACATACATAGACTGCTAAAATCATTACCCTTCCTTTTGGCTTTGCCGTAGTCGGGTAAAAAGTTCCAATCAAGTCACATTTTAAACAGCCAACTGCAGTTGGTGGTATTCAATCTTTGATTGAACTCATTGATATATAAAAAAATTTAGTTTAAAAAACTGTAACCCGACTACAGAAAAATAAAAGTGATCTGAAAAGTATGAAACAAGAAAATATTTCAGAAACAAATCAAGAGAGGTACAAAAATGGTGAAAGTAAAGCCATGGTCGCATGCCTGTATATCATGTGGGTGCCTGGCACACCTATAAAACTATAAAGGCATGCGACCACGGCTTTACTTTCACCATTTTTGTACCTCTCTTGATTTGTTTCTGAAATATTTTCTTGTTTCATACTTTTCAGATCACTTTTATTTTTCTGTAGTCGGGTTACAGTTTTTTAAACTAAATTTTTTATTTTATACTTTTCCGTTTTAAAAATCTTTTCTATTTATAACTGCACGTCACTATCATTTTAATTATGTACAACTAGCTATGCTCGTGACTTTGTTCGCGTGGATATGGGCGATAAAATGTAATGGTGATGCATAGATAAGATGTAAAAATTTATTTAGTTCTTTCTTGCTGTTTTCTGCATTTGCGGGTGACACTCAACCGTTCGTTGATTTTTTTTGTTATGGTCGGGTGTCATCCTTTAACAGGGGACAATGAAAAATTAGCAGAGGGTTGCCACCGCAGGCCAGTTAAAAAAGGGGAAAAAAATATTTTTTAATTTTACTATTTATTCTCACCAACTTGGTCTTGCGATTTCATACGTAAAAGTTACAAGTCTGAGTAGCTGTTAAACACAGTCATTCACAGAAAACATTGAACAATCTATTTTTATACCTATACTTTTAACATCGCCTCCAATTTCTTCTTTTTATGTATTTCTACCATCACTCATTTATATCTAATATTATACACACAAAAAACAAAATCTGTAAACAAAATATTGGAATAACAAATCTGGACTCACCTTACACAAAACCACTATTTACTTTTGTTATCACTGTTTGGTATCTGCTTGACATCCGTATTCGCTACTGGGATCCAGCAGAATACCAGCGTCAGGTATATTTACCTAGCACATGCTGAGTTGGACTCCCATTTGGTGCAGCTTGGAGACACACACACCGCACATTGGAGTGTATAAGTCATATATATTTTATGTAGGTAGGTAATCTGGCAAATTGTTTAGTTTAAGTATAAAATTAGTAATTGCCACTGTACATTCTGCCTTTTCTTTTTTTATTTGTTTTCATTTAATTATTTGTATTTTTTAGTGTTATGTAACTGTGCTTGTGTATTGTGTTTTTTTCCTTGTTCCAAATAAATATTTTATCTATCTTATCTATCTGTCTGTTCGAGATGAGGGGTAAAAAATTTCGAAAAAATGGCTTGTGACTTCCGTCACCGCGCAACGCATAAACATTTCGGGGTGCCCCAGGTGTCAGCCATGCTAGCTACGCCACTGTTGCTGAAGTCGGTCTGTGGATGGTTGATCGTCTTTTCTTATCATACTAAGACTCTTGCGTGCTTCGGAAAGTACTTAAATCCGTTGGTCCCGCCTGTTATTTGTAGACATTTGACAGTCGTTACGGATTGTCAGAAGCCAGAAAATCTGACACCAGTCTGGCCAAAAAGTACCGCATCCAGTTATAGCGGTGTGGTATTCAGCTGGATCCAGTTTGTCTGGATGCCGAACCCAATATTTTTGGGAAAATGTTGGACAGATGATGAAGATTTAGAACATAGATAGATAACCATGTCTTGTCTTAAAACTCAAAACTTTGTCTTGTCTTAAAAGTCGCGACGAACCTATCACGGGGCTTTGCCCCTCACTACGGATGATAAGCCGTTAAGGCCTGCGGGTGACCTAATGTTGCCAGGTTTCCGCATAAAACCGGAAATTTGATTTTCACTGAAATTAAATGAGTCAAAGTTCTTTAATATTTAGTATATTAAAGAACTTTGACTCATTCAATTTTGTTTATCTATTATAAGTTAAAACGGTTTAATGTTGTTACCTACTGGTCATAAAGTTAATATTAGTCAGTAACATCAGGAGACTGTTCGCAAAATTCGCGCTTTAACGTAGAGATATAGGATACCAATCCGACTTATAAACATACATACTTATTATTATTATTTTAAAGATACAAAATCATAAGTAACATAAGTTGTCAGCCTTTTCATCCCATTTAATACGGCTAATTATCAATAATGATCTCTAAGAATCTCGGGGCTAACTGATAAAAGCCACACGAGACGATCTTCTCGGTTAAACAACGTATGCTAAAACTCCTCCGTGCCTCGGAAAGCAAGTTAAGCCATTGGTCCCGCCTGTTATTTGTAGATTTTTGGCAGACGTTACGGATGGTTAGAAGCCAGAATTTCGGACACCAGGTCTGCCAAGAAGTACCGCGTTACCCTGTTTCTCGGTTGTGGAGATCTGTCGCACCACGTAAATTACTGGTATTCAGCTGCGGAACGCTGGGAAAAGGCTGGATAGATATAATGTATACCTACATATCTATCAGCTGGTCCCTGCGACTTTCCAGTTTTAAGACCTGGCAAACTTATACGGGTCTATCTTATAACAGCTTTAGCTTATTATAAGTTAGGTTACATGTGTTCGCAGACATGGGCGAAGTTCCTTATTCCACGAAGAACACCGCTAAATTCAGATCAAACTAAGAATGCTATCCATCAACCTTGCAGTTGATCTGGCAAAATATCAATTCGGTTACATATATCCCTAACGACAAGATAAGAAAATGTTTATTTTTCTTTTGCTACGTTTCAAAAGTTTCACAAATAACTCCACAATATGTAATGTTCTGGTGTTATTTCCATGAGCTGGTAGTACTATTTTTGTTCAATAGATGGCGCTACGTGTGTGTATTTGCTTTACGTAATTTTGTACTTTGAGCTACAAAATTACAATTGATAAAAGTTATCATTGCATTCGTTTTATACTTTCCAAGTGTTTTGAACAACTAAGCAGACAAACGGTCACAAAATTAAATGCTGGAAATGGTTTCTGTTAGTACCTATTCCTGGCTATTTTATTTTATTTTAATGTACAACAACGACTCTTCTACAGATTCTACATAGATACCTACTTATTCAGTAATACTCACTGTCGCTTGTTTGTTAACAATTTATACATATTTATTTACTTAGACAATACAATATATATATTATACATATTTGTAAAGTGCTCGTTAAGACCTTTCCTTTGATACCAAACATGTTATGATGATCTCATTTTTTTTTCAGAGTCAGTTAATCACGCAATGCTTTAAAAACGCAGCAATTTACGTGTATTTTTTTAAAATGCGACACTGACTGAGATAATGGCGCCGCAGCGCGCCTGCAGTATACAACATATATTTACACACGTTGCGTATGAGTTGCTATCATTTTTTGGGCAGGCGCACACTCGACGAATTTAAGCATTTTTAGCTATGGAACACAGTGAGAGGCCCGTTTTACGGGTCGAGGGGTTGCCAAGGGCAGGGTCGTGACCGCTCACCACGTCTCATTACGGGGACGAAGCGACATCAGAGACGAAAGCATGGCGTGATTTATTTCGACGCTAACACCATCTATCGAGCTTCAAAAAAATTCGAAACATAAATATTTCGCTTTATGTATTTTTCTTCTAACTACTGGCATAACAAATCGTAAAGATTTCAAAAATTTGAGTAACTTCGCGTTGGTATCACTTTGATCATGTTTTTCACTAAATTGTACAGCCACGTCGCGCGAAGTGCAGGCTCGCTTTTACTTGTTTGTTAGCAATTTAAACATATACGTTGACTTAGACAATCTGATATACATACATATTTGTAATGTGCTCATCAAGAACTTTCTTTTGATACCAAACATATCACAATTATCTGAAATTTATTTTTTTCGTGGACAGAAATTTACGTGCCAACTCCATCATTATACATTTAGGAATAATTTATATAGCCTATGTCACCCGGAACGTTTTTAAGAATCTATTGATACCTCAATCATAAAAATCGGCCCAGTGGTTTAGGCGCAAGAGTGGAACATAGTTATATACATACATACATACATACATACATACATAGACTGCTAAAATCATTACCCTTCCTTTTGGCTTTGCCGTAGTCGGGTAAAAAAAAAACCCAAGATGCACAGTCTCGAACAAATACAACACTCGAAACTGTCGTCAAAAACTGACATGTATCAAGTGTCATATGGGAGTTGTGTGTAGCCTATAAACAATTTTTTTTGCAAATTCAACCTTAAACGGATCGCTTAAAGTTGTTTTTAAAAAGCAGTGCAGTATGGCGAGTGATGCGCAATTTTTTTTGCAAATTCAACCTTTCACGGATCGCTTAAAGTGGTTTTTACAAAGCAGTGCAGTATGGCGAGCGATGCGAGACTGTTTGATACTAGCGCACAATCATACGTATTGCGCTTGTTTTTTGCGGACGTTTTTGTGATGCTGAGTGTGTATCTTGGGTTTTATATATATCCATGATTGAACTAAAATAAATTATACCAATTGCATCAGAATACTTTTAAATTGATTTTTTTTTGCGTTTTTCGCGTTTTTATTTGCCTATATACTGTGATTTTGGCTAGATTTTTTTTTATATTCAGGGTCATAGGATTTTTATTGCACTACGATTCCTCCTTTATGAGTGTGCCCTATATGTTTTTTTTAATGATACATTAGCCTCAGTTACCTATATTATCTTATATAACAAGAGGCTAAAACACAATAACAAACCTCCTTATCCATATTCTCGACGGGGTCAATTCCCCATCAGTATTTTAGCCATGGCTTCCGATATCCTTTCCATTCCGCTTAAAATTCCGTTGACTTGTTTCGATCTAGTTGAAACAGGTGTGCGGAATAGCCCCCGTAATCGCAGTCTGTTTCCTTACATCATATCCAATTTGCTTATGTTTTTAGGGTATAAACGCTAAGTGGCATCTCCCCTTTTTATATGATAACTAATTTTGTTAGGTTGTTTCGGGAAATTATATTATTTTCGTTACGGGTTATTTTCCGTAGAAGGAAAATTTATTAAAATGGATTATTTTGAGTGGTTGAAACTATGGTATCTAGGATTATTTTGAAATGAATATTAAAGTGGTTTATTTTTCAAGGAGGAATAAGTACCCTTTTATGTAAAGGTTCGTAGAATTTCCATTCATTTTCCTACTTCAAAATGCTTTTGGTTTTGATACCGATTATCCTCCATTTTTTAAAGCTTCTGGAGTCTTACGCAGCACAATATAATGTAACTAGCTTTTGCTCGCGACTTTCGATCCCGATTTGTCAATTCCCGTATGAATTTCGGTAGATCTTCTCTTAGTGCTCCCCTGTACTTCCCAAGGAACCTACATGCCAAATTTCAGCCTTCTACGACCTGTACTTCAGCTGTGCGTTGTCTATCAGTCTCTTGGTAATTTACCAGGAATGGAAGAATTTTATGTAATTATGCTGTTTGAGTTCCTTTACCTGTCACATATTTAGTTACTGTGCCTTTTATCGGGATAATTCACCCATAGCGACAGCTTGGAACTCTATGAATGAAAGAATTTTAATGAACGGACAAAAACGGAGTTTTTTCTTTATTTGTGATGGGTTTGCTCTTGACTCTAGATTTGGTCAGAGATGACAGAGACAAAGTCTATGATGGAGCGAGCTTACCCAGAAGGAGCCTGTTCACTCTAACTTTGAAGAGATTAGGGTTGTAAGCATTTGGAAACACAGACGCAGGCAGAGAGTTCCACTCCTTTGCTGTGCGCATTATAAAAGACGTTTGGAAACGCTTAGTGCGAATTGGTGAAATAGCAACAAGGTAGGGATGGTAAGTTGCGGGGCGTCTGGATGTCCGATGGTAGAAGGGAGCCGGTGGGATGAGGTCGTGGAGTTCTTGGGCACACTCACCGAAGTGCAATCTGTAGAAGACCGAGAAGCAGGCAACCTTGCGGCGACTTTACTATTAATTACACGATTATTAGGTCAATTTCCACTCATTATAATTTAAAATCGTGATCGCATAGTAAATTGGTTTGTCAGGTTACAGACAAACATCTGTGGGAGCCTCTTGAACATTGTTTGAAGATGAATTATGAATTCTTTGCACTTCGTCTTTAACTACTGCTTGATTCACATAGTTTTATACCCGATGCTTGGCTACAAGACTATTGAAATGTAAATAGATCATACCTATTTATTTTACAAGCAAGATAATCTTGCTCTGTAGTAAGTTCATCAGCTATAATAATAAAGTACCTGGATGAATTTTTTTTTTACGACGTTTTCTAAAAATGAAACCTATCTAGATTGATTTATCGCTCCCAAAACCCCCTGCATACTAAATTTTATGAAAATCGTCGGAGCCGTTCCCGAGATTCAGATTATATATATACAAATACATATATGTCGGAAATAAGTCAGTCAATCGCCATCTAGTGGCGATCGACGGAGTCTAGGACGTTGTGCTCGACAGAGGCTGATCTCAGTCTACTGGTCTACTGGTGGCGGTCGAGCAGTACAGACGTGCACACGTCTAGAAACCGCCGCGTGTTCCGAATACTTGTTCAGTGTGTGTGTAGTGTTAAAAAAAACCAACACTTCCCATAGTACGCCCACTGAAGTTCCAATATCCTGGCTGATGTAACCTAGGGAGTTGTACCTTCGCTGACAAATACAAGAATTGCTCGTTTTATTAAAGGTATTAGATAAATGAACAGTCATAAGCTCAACGGTCATTCAAATATTTCATCAAGGTACCTATTTAAAACGAAAAACTTTCCCTACAAAACAATCCCATCACATTGTATTTCCCCTCAAGATTTTAAACTAAAATCAGGAACAAGCTCAGCACTATTTCAAGCATTGCTAAGAAGGCTCAAAGTGAATGAAACTGCCACAACACATCCTACAAATTTTACAAAAACCAACCGTATTTCTCGAATAATAAAGAACACTGTGACTGCATGGATAACTTTGCCACTTATCTTAAAACACTTCTGGATGCAAATAAGCCGCAATCTAGATGTATTCAAGAAAACCGGCCATGTAAGAGTCGGACTCTCACACAAAGGGATCCGTACCATAACCCAAAACAAAATACGTTTCTTCAGTGAGCCCCCTGTAAAATTTAATTTAATTTTTACTAGCTTCTGCCAGCGGCTTCGCCCGCGTGGTCCCTAGGGAACATACTCCCGGGATTAAAAGTAGCCTATGTCCTTTCTCAGGCTATGTGTGTACCAAATTTCATTTAAATCGGTTCAGTAGTTTTGGCGCGAATGCGCGACAGACAGACAGAGTTACTTTCGCATTTATAATATTAGTAAGGATAAGTAAACATTATTTGTTGTTATAGCAATAGTCTACTATTGCAGTTTTTAAGATTACAGCCCGTTGACAGACAGTCGTGTGGACGGACGGATGAAACGGATAGATGGACGGACGGACGGACAGTGGAGGCTTAGTAATAAGGTTCCGTTGGTTACCCATGGGGTACGGAACCCTAAAAAAGTCACGCAGATTTTTGTGTCAAAGATAGTTTCGTTCTTAAAGTAGGCAATGGAGGAGTTTTAAGTAGTCAACTAACTTTGCTTACAAATTGCTTTCCTAATCTCGTCTATGCGAGCTCTTTCCCTTGCATTCGACGAAAAGATGCTGTGTGTACTCGAACCTAACATTTGTGTACTTAGTGAGTTCAAGAAAAGTTTTGGTTGAGCTTGTTGTAATATTGTTCATCTGAGGTATTATGTTGTCACTGCAAACGGTTTTGCAATGATAGTTCTAACGTGGTGTCTAATAATGTCAATGAGCCTTCACCGTCGGTAGCTGGACCCTGTTCCCGTTACCAGTTGGCTACTATTTTTATATCTTTATATTTTTTTTGTTTTTTTTTTTACGTTTTTGATTAAAATATTTCTTCGATCTTTTCGTATGGCGCTGAGACTTGGACACTGAGAGCTGCAGACCGCAAACGCATTGACGCGTTTGAGATGTGGTGCTGGAAAAAGATACTCCGTATTCCTTGGAGGGCGTTTCGGACTAACGTGTCCATATTGCGAGAACTGAAAATCTCCTCGCGACTGTCAGCTGAGTGTTTGCGCAGAGTCCTAGAATACTTCGGTCATATTGCGAGGAAAGAAAATGGCAACCTCGAGAAGCTCTTCGTAACCGGCAAAGTAGATGGAAAAAGACCTCGTGAACGCAGTCCAAAAACGTTGGTCTGACCAGATTCGCACCGCCTTTGACACTTTCGTTCACAACGCCCTCCACACCGCCAGGGACAGAAACAGGTGGAGAAACATCATACGTGTGAAAGTGATACAGCACCCTCAGCGCTGAGGAATACGACGCAAGGAGGAGGAGGATTAAAATATTTAAAAATTTCATATATAAGTAAAGAAAATGAATAAACGACACAATAAAATAGAGAGATTTTTTGTTGGTTTGTTGGAGGTAATCTCTGGCTGGCCAAGTGCGAGTCGGTCTCTCACATACAGGGTTTTGAACCAAAACCGATAAAAACGCGACCCTTCACTTTTAATTATTATTATTTTTTTTTATAGTGGCAATAGCTATACATACATACACATACACACCACACTTAAAATTTCAACTATCTACCTATTACGGCTTTTGAGATACAGCCTGCTGATAGACAGACGGACGAAAAACGTAGGCTTAGATTTATTTATTTATTTAAGGGACAAGAAAACAGTTACATGTTAAGGTTTAAATAAAACTTTGAGTATAATAATGAATCGGTAAACATATAACCCACACCATAGTCCACGGATTAATATGTAAAAATAGGAAACGGAAGAGTAGACGATTGTTCATCGCGTTATAGTTCTTAGATTATTGTGATAAAGTTTTTATAGCAAGATATTTATTTTTTTACTAGAGAGAGAGAAGATATCTATATCCATGAAGTGTGTGTTATAGGTTTCCACCAGCTGTCGAAGAGGCACTCGTGCCCCGGCGTTGGTCCTACATGAATCCACATGGAACAACCGGGGCACACGGGTCGCCCGTCTTATAACATTTCGGGGTACTGAATAGCGTAACCTGTTTGTGATTTCAATACAATCAAATCTATTGTTACAAAGCCCATGCAGCATCATAACTACCAGAAGTAAGCGTCAAGACTCTTAACTTAAAACATTATATTGCTGTAATAATTGTTTTTAGGGAATCTTTATTCTTCTTCTTTCATAATAGGGTTCCGTTGGTTAACTTTCAGGTATCGAACCCTCAAAACGAATTGGTAATAGAAACAACATGGTCGCTGCTGATGCTAAAGGCCACCATTTCTCTGCAAAATGCATGGTGCTTGTTAGATAGATTACGGGAGTAAAACCGCAAAAAAAGTGCCTAACCACAGGAAAAATCTACTTTACTAATGATAGCCACAAAACCCCAAAAAAATATAACATTAACCTAGATTTTAAATAACAGCAGTAAATTCTACGATACTTTGTTTCACCACATATTAAATTTAATTCGCTAACGCAATCTCGCACAGTGTTCATTTCGACCACAAAATGGCGGTGTTAACCAACTTTATATTGCGTCATATTGGTAATGTTCTTGTTACTTTGTTCTTTCAGGGCTCCGAGTCTAATGAAAGCCGTAGTCAATGTTAAATATTGACAGAAGCTTGGCTCTGGGGAAAATGTACCATATTAGTAAAACATAGAGAACAACAAACTTCAGTTACTTTTTTTTTCTATTTGATTTTCAGTAAACTTGAAACACGATATTACAAGACAGTGTATTCTCTAATGACTTACACAAAAATGTAATTATTACAGTATACTTTCATATTAATATCTATACTAATATGGTAAAGCTGAAGAGTTTCTTTGTTTGTATGTTTGTTTGTTTGAATGTGCTTATCTCTGGAACTGCCAGTCGGATTAGAAATATTATTTTTGTATATGATAGCCACATTCATGAGGAAGGCATAAGAAAAGAGTTGCGGGCGAAAGCTAGTAATAGTATAAAAAACTCGCCAAGTGCGAGTCGGACTCGCGTACAAAGGGTTCCGAACGAATTTCATTTTTTTAACGTGTTATTTTAACACCATAGACTTCTTATAGGTTTTCCTGTTATTTATAGGTAAAGATCTGTTATCTCCATTTTTTTTTCAAAATTTTAAGCTCAGTAGTTTCGGAGATAAGGGAAGGAATGGTCATTTTTCGTATTATTTCTTAAATAACTTCAAAAGCATTTCTTTTAAAATTATGGAAATAACATATTTAATACCCTTACAGTAAGCCCTTTCATTTGATATGTAACACAATATGGTTCAAAAAACTTTTTTTTTATTTTCTAGTTTGATCCCCAAAAGTGACCCCCTTACTAAAAAAATATTAATTTACGTAACACGTCCGTGTTTGGGTCACAGAAGTCCATATGTGTACCA
Organism: Lacanobia wlatinum; assembly: GCA_947578705.1. NCBI lineage: Eukaryota > Metazoa > Arthropoda > Insecta > Lepidoptera > Noctuidae > Lacanobia > Lacanobia wlatinum. The sequence continues at coordinate 16,796,490 of OX388046.1, read as the reverse complement.
AATTTCAACAGAATCGGTCCACCGGATCCGGAGAAAACTGGCTGTGACAGACGGACAGACAGACCGACAGGCACCCGAGTGATCTTATAAGGGTTGCGTTTTTTGTTCGGAACCCTAAAAATTATAATAAAACATTTTTTTTTCCGAAATAAGACAATTTGCAGTCATAATTACAACAAAAAAATCATAAAGTGACTCAAATTTCTGTGTGCCTCATGGTATAGGCGTCCTCTACCAATTTCCATTGTTATCTGTCGCGGGGTAACCTCTTCCAATTTGGTAATAGTATACTTCCATACTAATATTGTAAATGCGAAAGCAACTTTGCCTGCATGTTTGTGACCTTTCCATGTTTTAACAGCTAAACGGGTTTGATGATATTCGGTACATGGGTAGACTATGTCTGTCCTAGATCAGGACTAGGTATAATTTACGAACATCACGCGGGCTTGCCTGCCAAGCGTGGCGATTATGGCTTTACTTACAACATTTGTATACTTTGGGGGAGGCGTATGTCCAGCAGTGGACGCCTTTCGGCTGTTATGATGATGATGATGATTACGCGGGCGAAACCCTTTTTTTAAGGATGGGAATTTATCAAATGACTCCTCCCGCTATGGGCAAAACAGAAAGGACTGTCAGGCTCCTACTTACTAAAACCCATCCGTGTTCCTCCTAATGCCTTTTACGTTCCAGGGCCGTGATGACTCTTCCGAACAAATTCCGCCACCCTAGCGGACCCCATCTACTATGCTAAAATCTCTTTGAAGCGCGCGTGGTTCCAACGCACCGTCGACTCGGGCCTGGTCCTGACCAGGGGGGCTACTCTCTAACGAAATCCGCAGTTTTGGGCTTAGTTGCGGGCGTATTCTACTCCGTATCACCTACAGACTTACGATTAGTCCCGAACCCGAACTGAGAATGAATGACAACACGATTTCACAGTAACTATCAAATCTTGTTTATCATTAGTTCTCAGTGGTTAGGTGATACGGAGTAGAAAATGCCCGCCCGCAACTAAGCCCGAAACTACGGATTTCATTAGAGAGTAGCCCCCAGATGGCGAGCCAGTAGTGGGCGAAGCTCCTAGCAGAAGCTTAACAGGTTTGCTTTTAGAGATGAGATGTAAGGTAACAGACAGATTTTCTGCCTGCTGATCGATTGGCAGCCAGGAGGATTTTTCTGTTTTAATTTAATCATAAATGTACATACGTGGTAGTACTTAGTACGTTTCAGATTTTTTTCGGAAGAGTCACCACGGTCCTGGAACGCAAAGGCTATTAGGGGAAACATGGATGGTTTTTAGTGTCTGAGTAAGAGTCTGACACTCTCTTCCGCTCCACTAAGAGCGGGAGGAGACATTTGATGACTTCTCATTTTTAAAAAGATTTACTTAGTACCTATCTCTACTTAACCACTCGGTCGGTTAATAAAATAAGATAGAACACATGAGTATGTTGATGCTGCTCATTAACAAAAACTCACGTCAAAATTCATCCGTCAAAAAACTAAACGCCAAACAAAACAACGAGAGAACAATTTAAACACAAAAAAAATATATATATTTTAAAAATAAAGCAGCAAACAATGGTGTTTTGTTTTCATATAAAACAAGCTAAAAACTTTTGCTCCTGATGGCCATTGTGCGTCCACACAAAAGATCTGCATGTGATGCGCATATGAGATTCACTATTAGGGTTGTGGTACACGAGGCAACATGTTGGTTAGACAGATTGTTTTGTTTTTTTTTTATGTCGGTAGTGAAGAGGCGGTCGATTCTGGATAAAAAGTGAACTGAGCTTATAGACCAATAAGGTTGTTTTCTGAGTAAAATATATATATATATATATGTAAATTTAGTCCATCACTTAGTATCGAACAATCCTTACTAATATTATCAGTGCGAAAGTAACTCTGTCTGTCACGCTTACACGCCAAAACTACTGAACCGATTTAAATGAAATTTGGTACATAGATAGTCCAGAGTCTGAGAAAGGACATAGGCTACTTTTTATCCTGGGAGTACGTTTCCTAGGAATCACGCGGGCGAAACCGCTGGCAGAAGCTAGTTTTGGATACGTAATGTTTGTTTTATCCAATCAATACAAATTGACGAAGATAAACACTTTAATTGACACAAGTTGATGGCCCAGCAGGTATCTAATAGTGAGTAATTTTGTGAAAATCGTCACTTTAGTATTCTTTTAGCGTCAAACTTTTAGATCAAATTTACCTACAAAGTAGAACAGTCTGTGAGCTTCCGCCGGCACTCATACCTTTCTAAAATGCAATATGCTTTTAAATAATGCAATAGAAAATGCTGCTTGTCGGAAAAATGATAAAACAATAAAAGAGCAAATGTATGTCTAGCAACCAATTTGTACCAGTCAGCTACGCTACCAATAAAAATGAAAGATAAATAATTTCGAATAAACACTGACGCGTTACGGTATGAACAACTTCCTCAGGGAATCTCTTTTAAAATCATACACACATGAAATGGACTGAGCGTTCTCTTTTCAGGCATAAAGACAACGAGATTTTGTTTGAAACAAAATATTATTTTCCAGGCATTCGTTGTCAATCAAAGATATGAATTATGTAAAATTTAAACCTCAAAATATACAAATACAAAATACTTTATTTCAAATAGACCAGTTACAGACAGTTTTGGTGACAGAAAAAAGGTGTGAAAAATCATTATAAATTGAGGTGTGGGAGCAAAAAGCATAACTCGAAAAATGATAATTTGGAGACGTTTGCGGGAGATTGACTGGAAAAGGCGAAGCATCGTGAGGAGTGAAAAGCCGCGATAGGACCGTCGATGAAAAAAAAACTTTTAGGAGAAAGTCGGGCTTTTGAATGGAGGAAAGAGTAAAAAGAAGCATTTGCCCGTAAGAAAGATAAAATAGGCAAAAAGCGAGTCGGACCCTCACACAAAGGGTTCCGCAGCATAAACCGAAAAAAAAAAACGTTTCTTGTATCCTAAAAACACGTTTCTTTTAGCTTCCTTCAATTGTTAATTTAAAATAATTTTTATTATTTGTTGAAATAATACGCACTTTATGAAATTTCAATTGTCTACCTGCGAATATTACGGTTTTTGAGATGCAGCTTAGGCTTGGGTGACAGACAGCGGATGTTTAGGAGTAATAAGGTATTGTTGGAAACCGTTCGGGAACGGAACCCTTAAAAAAATATTTGTTCACTTCCTTCTATTTGTATACTAACAATAAGTTTATGAGGTACAGTATTGCATAAAACATTTACCATAAGCACAACATAAACCTCCCGGCTTTTCCTCTCAAATAAAACAGACAAGGAATAATTTCAGAAGATAAAATGACGTGTAAAATTACGTTCTTCATTATTTCTTCATGCAAATTAATTTAATTACCCGTCCTTAGAGTTTATTGCGCTACGGGGCGCAAGTTTTATTATATAAGTCATAAGACTTTATGAATACCACGTCAAATTTCAAGCCACTGTGCATCGTAGAGAAATATTACTTTTTCTTTTGAGAATGGCTGAAAGCATGTTATAATGTGCAAAATAGATGAAAAATAGTAAAATAATGCTGCTATTTAGTTTGTTGCAAGTTGCTAGATGTACAAAACTGTTGCTAGGATTTTGTTTGAGTTTTTAATTATTTTAATATTAACTCCTAATGAAACAGAATGCACGAGAAAGTGCATTGTTAAATAAATTCAATTATCAGTTGTTGATATGCAAAGTATATATTTTAATAATAAAATATATTGTTTTGTCAGAAACTACTTAAAACTAAATTTCATCATTTTTAAATTTCTGAAAAGTATTTTTGATACTTCTTATATTAAATTTTATGATTTTACAAAAAACCCAATCATTAACAATTTTACAGCAAAATGTTTTCAACTAAAACAACATTTTTATTTCTAGGTTACGTGCTTCTATGCAATAACAAAAATTACAGTTTCTAAGACATGAAATTTAATAACCTTTGTACTGGTAGCATGAACTGTATAAAACGTTACTCACGTCCTTCTGGGAATACGGACGTGTTGCACAAAACGTTATGTTGTGTCGTGAGAGGCTGCCTTAATAATGATAATGTGAAACAGTATGTTAGAAACGTTTTTGTGACGTCGAGGATTTTTGTGTCAACGTGCAAGTATATTTTTTTTTTGTAGATATATTTAGTGGACTTGTGGCTCTGTCATTGATGGAATGTTTTTGTTTTATTATTTGCGATCTTTTCCTCTTTCTTTGGTCTTTTCCTTTTTACTCAACTTCAACTCTGCCTGGCGATACCTGGAAAGCTTATGGTTTAAAAACATCAAATTGTCCGTAAAAGTTTTTAATTATCACAAGGTGAGCACTAAGGAAGAAGATGTTAAAGATATTCTCTAATTAGTCCATATATAGGCAAGGTTAGTAACAGAATTTTGCTTATAACTAATGTTAGTAAATAAAAACTAAAAGGAAGTTTGTGTAAATCATGTAAAAGCAATCACTCTTCGGGCAATATGAGCGAGCGTTATTTCACCCAAAAGTACCAGGATCCCATATAATTCAAGAAGTAATATAACCGCTAGCTAGTTTGGACGTCGCGTCGGTAATTACCGCGAAAGACGCAACCAACAACTAATCTAAGTTGGATCAGATCCGGCGCTAACGGCTTGTAAGGGCATGGTCAACTGGGGCCATAATGTGAAGTGTGAATGTGCAATGCCTTCAATATTCTGTACCTAGTTGAAAACTGTCTGTGATAAAGAGAATTGCTGATAGGTAGCGACAACTATTTTTTTTTTGAAGTGAAAACTTCTTTAGCGGCGTTGAGCACTTTTTCTGTAATGGGTACAAAATCTTAAACTCGCGTCAGGACACGTGACCTGATCGAAAAAGCGTAAGACGGACTCGCGTCAGGGTCACGTGATGCTGATCGAAAAAGCGTAAGACGGACTCGCGTCAGGGTCACGTGATGCTGATCGAAAAAGCGTAAGATCGAGGGGAAGGGAGAGGAACTAGTATCTCCCACTCTTTCTACCGTGCCTGAGTGTGCTGCTCCGCTTAGGCGGCACAGGGCGCTTGCGCGAATGTCCGTCTGTGTTTATGTACAGCGTGCCACGCGTATCCAAGGATACGAAATTACGGAATTACGAAATTATGGATGAAAGTTGATTTTTCTAAGAGATAAAAATTAATGTAATATATAAATAAATAACGATATAATATTATGAACTAGCTGACCCGCGCGGCTTCGCTCCCGTCAACTGGCTACTCTACCTACCGACCCTAACCTACCTACCCTACCTACCTACTTACCTACCATACCAACCTACCATAGCTACCCTACCTCACCTACCTTACCTACCTACCCTACCTACCTGCCTACCTACCCTACCTACCTGCCTACCTTCCCTACCTACCTGTCTACCTACCCTATCTACCTGCCTACCTACCCTACCTACATACTCATTTTTTTTTTGTATTTTAATTCTTATTATGCTATTCCGGACGAAGGAATTAGTCTTCGGCCCGAATAAAACACAAAACCTATGAAAATCGGTCGAGCCGTTCTCGAGTTAGTTAGAATAGTGTTCGAACAAAACCGACTTTGAGAATTTTGCAATATTGTGAAAGAAAGAAAGTTTCTTATTTTTCAGTTTTTAGTGGTACCTGCGTACCCATTCACAGCGTACTGGCGTGATGTAATGTTATGAAAATAAAACTTACTAAGTGCTTTCAGTGTAAAGGTCTCGTCAATACGAATGAAATAAGGCCAAACACTTGGTAGTTCCTACATACCGATGTGGAGTTCCCTTGACTCTCTGTCGTCTCCATCATCAGGTCTGATCCAAACTTTCATTCTTTTGTATCAGTATCACCCGATATACACACGAATATCAAGTTTTTACCAAATACGTGCCTTCAATTTTCGAGAGATGCCCTCGATTTCTCAGGGTTTCCATCATCAGATCCTGACGTGGTGGCAATGGGACCACACGGAAAGCACCAGCTTTCAAATAAAAAATCATGAAAATCGGTTCATCCAGTCGGTTAATATGAGGTAACAAACATAAAAAAGAAATACAGTCGAATTGATAACCTCCTCCTGTTTTTGAAGTCGGTTAATAAACTGAAGGTAGACGGACAGCGGTGGCTCATTAATAAATAGGGTTCCGTTAGCAACCTTGGTAAGGAACCCTAAAAATCGACTTGGTTCGCACGAATCAAGATCGTACGCGAAGGCTTAAATAATAGGGTCCCATTAGCAACTTTGGCACGGAACCCAATAATTTGCCTTGGCTCGCAAATCGAACCATCTGATACTTAGCACGAATTAAAAACTTAGTTGTGGGCAACCTGGGAGTCTTTAAGACAAAAGTGAATAGGTTGCTTCTAGGCAAATGTGCTCCATCTTCAACCTCATCATCGCTTACCATCAGGTGAGATAGTGGTTAAACGTATGCCTATCTATAGTAAAAAAAAATTACTCCGTATCACCTAACCACAGAGAACTAATGATAACTCGATTTGATAGTTACTGTGAAATCGTGTTGTCATTAATTCTTAGTTCGGGTTCGGGATTAATCGTAAGTCTGTAGGTGATACGGAGTAGAATACGTCCGCAACTAAGCCCGAAACTACGGACTTCGGACTTAGAGAGTAGCCCCACCAAAATCGATCGCTCCCGTCACCGTGACCACCTTTGGTACGGTACCTTATTATTATTAGCCTTGTTTCGCAAATCGAACCGTTCGTTGCTTCGCTCTAAACGGAATCAATCGCGGAGGCCTTAGAAGTAGGGTCCTGTCAGCACCTTTGGTACGGAACCCTACAGGCCTGATCCGCAAGTCGAACCGTCCAGTACTTCACAAAACTACTGAGTTATAAATCAGTTTAAGATTCTACGATAAAAGCACTTTAAATGAAACCAGCACAACTCAGAGATTTAAGCAATTTTGGCCCCTATTCGTTTAAGACCTTCCAGAGACCAAACCGAAATTCCTACGAACTACGACAGTGTTTAATAATCGTGTGAGGTCATTCTCCAGCGGAAAATCTTAACACCGCAATTCAGAAAAACGCGTCATCAGTGCAACGCCATCTATCGACCATGTAAACTGACAAAATATTTGGCAGCAGAAGACGTTAAATAAGAAGCCCGTATGTAACGATAAGGTATTAAAATGTTTAATTTTATTTTGCTACGTCTACGTATTAAAAGTTTCACAAATAACACAACAATTTTTAATGCTTTCGTGCATTTTATTTTTTTCTCAATAGATGGCGCTCTGACTCATCAGAATACATTAGGAAGTTTCCTCCTAAACTTAAAAATTCAATATCTTTTGATTTTGTGGGTCGATTTTAATGAAATAAACGCTAAATGTTACTCGGGTTATCACTTAATATTTTTAAGTACTTAGATTTGCAATCCAATCTGTGGTTTATGCGTGATGCTCACAAACGCACAGATAAACAGACAAAAATTTCAAAAATTGCATTTTTGTGTTTTATATCTTTTTCCTGAGTTTTCTGTGTAATTTTCATGGAAAAATATTCAATGTACAGACACGGCTAGTCTACGATTTTATTATATGTATAGATTATTATTAACCTTGTTTCGCAAATCGAACCGTTCGTTGCTTCGCTCTAAACGGAATCAATCGCGGAGGCTTAGCAGTAGGGTCCCGTCAGCACAGCACCTTTGGTACGGAACCCTACAGGCCTGATTCGCAAGTCGAATCGTCCAGAACTTTGCAACACTAATTCAGTTTAAGACTCTATTATGGTCCCCAACAGTTTAAGATCTTTTAGAGACCAAACCGAAATTCTTTCGAAATACGACTGTGTTTAGAAATCGCGTGAGGTCATTCCAGCGGAAAATCTTAACACCGCAATTCAGAAAAACGCGTCATCAGTGCAACGCCATCTATCGACCATGTAAACTGACAAAATGTTTGGCAGCGGAAGACGGTAAATAAGAAGCCCGTATGTAACAGTAAATAACGATAAGGTATTAAAATGTTTACTTTTATTTTGCTACGTCTACGTATTAAAAGTTTCACAAATAACTCAATCAATGTGTTTTGGTGTAAAATTCATGCTTTCATGCATTTTTTGGTTTCTCAATAGATGGCGCTCTGACTGATCAGAACACAGTAAGAAGTTTCTCACTAAACTAAAAATTCAATATATTTTAATTTTGTGGATTGATTGTATCGATAAATAACGAAAAGGTATTAAAATGTTTACTTTTATTTTGCTACGTCTACGTATTAAAAGTTTCACAAATAACACAACAATTTTTAATGCTTTCGTGCATTTTATTTTTTTCTCAATAGATGGCGCTCTGACTCATCAGAATACATTAGGAAGTTTCTTCCTAAACTTAAAAATTCAATATCTTTTGATTTTGTGGGTCGATTTTGATGAAATAAACGCTAAATGTTACTCGGGTTATCATTTAATATTTTTAAGTACTTAGATTTGAAATCCAATCTGTGGTTTATGCGTGATGCTCCCACAAACGCACAGACAAACAGACAAACAGACAAACAGACAAACAGACAAAAATTTCAAAAATTGCATTTTTGTGTTTTGTACCTTTTTCCTAAGTTTTCTGTGTAATTTTCATGCAAAAATATTCAATGTACAGACACGGTTAGTCTACGATTTTATTATATGTATAGATAACTAGCTGACCCGCGCGGCTTCGCTCCCGTCAACTGGCTACTCTACCTACCGACCCTAACCTACCTACCCTACCTACCTACTTACCTACCATACCAACCTACCATAGCTACCCTACCTCACCTACCTTACCTACCTACCCTACCTACCTGCCTACCTACCCTACCTACCTGCCTACCTTCCCTACCTACCTGTCTACCTACCCTATCTACCTGCCTACCTACCCTACCTACATACTCATTTTTTTTTTGTATTTTAATTCTTATTATGCTATTCCGGACGAAGGAATTAGTCTTCGGCCCGAATAAAACACAAAACCTATGAAAATCGGTCGAGCCGTTCTCGAGTTAGTTAGAATAGTGTTCGAACAAAACCGACTTTGAGAATTTTGCAATATTGTGAAAGAAAGAAAGTTTCTTATTTTTCAGTTTTTAGTGGTACCTGCGTACCCATTCACAGCGTACTGGCGTGATGTAATGTTATGAAAATAAAACTTACTAAGTGCTTTCAGTGTAAAGGTCTCGTCAATACGAATGAAATAAGGCCAAACACTTGGTAGTTCCTACATACCGATGTGGAGTTCCCTTGACTCTCTGTCGTCTCCATCATCAGGTCTAATCCAAACTTTCATTCTTTTGTATCAGTATCACCCGATATACACACGAATATCAAGTTTTTACCAAATACGTGCCTTCAATTTTCGAGAGATGCCCTCGATTTCTCAGGGTTTCCATCATCAGATCCTGACGTGGTGGCAATGGGACCACACGGAAAGCACCAGCTTTCAAATAAAAAATCATGAAAATCGGTTCATCCAGTCGGTTAATATGAGGTAACAAACATAAAAAAGAAATACAGTCGAATTGATAACCTCCTCCTGTTTTTGAAGTCGGTTAATAAACTGAAGGTAGACGGACAGCGGTGGCTCATTAATAAATAGGGTTCCGTTAGCAACCTTGGTAAGGAACCCTAAAAATCGACTTGGTTCGCACGAATCAAGATCGTACGCGAAGGCTTAAATAATAGGGTCCCATTAGCAACTTTGGCACGGAACCCAATAATTTGCCTTGGCTCGCAAATCGAACCATCTGATACTTAGCACGAATTAAAAACTTAGTTGTGGGCAACCTGGGAGTCTTTAAGACAAAAGTGAATAGGTTGCTTCTAGGCAAATGTGCTCCATCTTCAACCTCATCATCGCTTACCATCAGGTGAGATAGTGGTTAAACGTATGCCTATCTATAGTAAAAAAAAATTACTCCGTATCACCTAACCACAGAGAACTAATGATAACTCGATTTGATAGTTACTGTGAAATCGTGTTGTCATTAATTCTTAGTTCGGGTTCGGGATTAATCGTAAGTCTGTAGGTGATACGGAGTAGAATACGTCCGCAACTAAGCCCGAAACTACGGACTTCGGACTTAGAGAGTAGCCCCACCAAAATCGATCGCTCCCGTCACCGTGACCACCTTTGGTACGGTACCTTATTATTATTAGCCTTGTTTCGCAAATCGAACCGTTCGTTGCTTCGCTCTAAACGGAATCAATCGCGGAGGCCTTAGAAGTAGGGTCCTGTCAGCACCTTTGGTACGGAACCCTACAGGCCTGATCCGCAAGTCGAACCGTCCAGTACTTCACAAAACTACTGAGTTATAAATCAGTTTAAGATTCTACGATAAAAGCACTTTAAATGAAACCAGCACAACTCAGAGATTTAAGCAATTTTGGCCCCTATTCGTTTAAGACCTTCCAGAGACCAAACCGAAATTCCTACGAACTACGACAGTGTTTAATAATCGTGTGAGGTCATTCTCCAGCGGAAAATCTTAACACCGCAATTCAGAAAAACGCGTCATCAGTGCAACGCCATCTATCGACCATGTAAACTGACAAAATATTTGGCAGCAGAAGACGTTAAATAAGAAGCCCGTATGTAACGATAAGGTATTAAAATGTTTAATTTTATTTTGCTACGTCTACGTATTAAAAGTTTCACAAATAACACAACAATTTTTAATGCTTTCGTGCATTTTATTTTTTTCTCAATAGATGGCGCTCTGACTCATCAGAATACATTAGGAAGTTTCCTCCTAAACTTAAAAATTCAATATCTTTTGATTTTGTGGGTCGATTTTAATGAAATAAACGCTAAATGTTACTCGGGTTATCACTTAATATTTTTAAGTACTTAGATTTGCAATCCAATCTGTGGTTTATGCGTGATGCTCACAAACGCACAGATAAACAGACAAAAATTTCAAAAATTGCATTTTTGTGTTTTATATCTTTTTCCTGAGTTTTCTGTGTAATTTTCATGGAAAAATATTCAATGTACAGACACGGCTAGTCTACGATTTTATTATATGTATAGATTATTATTAACCTTGTTTCGCAAATCGAACCGTTCGTTGCTTCGCTCTAAACGGAATCAATCGCGGAGGCTTAGCAGTAGGGTCCCGTCAGCACAGCACCTTTGGTACGGAACCCTACAGGCCTGATTCGCAAGTCGAATCGTCCAGAACTTTGCAACACTAATTCAGTTTAAGACTCTATTATGGTCCCCAACAGTTTAAGATCTTTTAGAGACCAAACCGAAATTCTTTCGAAATACGACTGTGTTTAGAAATCGCGTGAGGTCATTCCAGCGGAAAATCTTAACACCGCAATTCAGAAAAACGCGTCATCAGTGCAACGCCATCTATCGACCATGTAAACTGACAAAATGTTTGGCAGCGGAAGACGGTAAATAAGAAGCCCGTATGTAACAGTAAATAACGATAAGGTATTAAAATGTTTACTTTTATTTTGCTACGTCTACGTATTAAAAGTTTCACAAATAACTCAATCAATGTGTTTTGGTGTAAAATTCATGCTTTCATGCATTTTTTGGTTTCTCAATAGATGGCGCTCTGACTGATCAGAACACAGTAAGAAGTTTCTCACTAAACTAAAAATTCAATATATTTTAATTTTGTGGATTGATTGTATCGATAAATAACGAAAAGGTATTAAAATGTTTACTTTTATTTTGCTACGTCTACGTATTAAAAGTTTCACAAATAACACAACAATTTTTAATGCTTTCGTGCATTTTATTTTTTTCTCAATAGATGGCGCTCTGACTCATCAGAATACATTAGGAAGTTTCTTCCTAAACTTAAAAATTCAATATCTTTTGATTTTGTGGGTCGATTTTGATGAAATAAACGCTAAATGTTACTCGGGTTATCATTTAATATTTTTAAGTACTTAGATTTGAAATCCAATCTGTGGTTTATGCGTGATGCTCCCACAAACGCACAGACAAACAGACAAACAGACAAACAGACAAAAATTTCAAAAATTGCATTTTTGTGTTTTGTACCTTTTTCCTAAGTTTTCTGTGTAATTTTCATGCAAAAATATTCAATGTACAGACACGGTTAGTCTACGATTTTATTATATGTATAGATAACATGTAAATTGTCATATTTGTGTACGATAGCGCAATAAATAAACATTGTATTCTACCTCATAAATGATAGTATTTTTGTACTTATAATTAAACACAACGTTAATACTAAAGTTTTCACTTCTGCCGGCACTCCCGGAGTGCTACCGGTGTTTTTTTTTAAATTTAAGATGGGTTTGCTCTTGACTCTAGTCTTGGTCAGAGGTGACAGAGATAAAGTCGTCGATGGAATGAGCTTACGCAGAAGAAGCCTGTTCACTCAACTTTGAGTTGAGTGTGAGTATAAACGAGTATTTAATTATGTTGTAATTTGCAGTACAATCATCAAGGTTAAGCAACGTTTACCGAGGCCAATTTGTGGATGGCTGAACATCTTGACATATAGAGATTCTTTTGTTCCTCTTAAAACACGCTTAGCCATTGGTCCCGGCTGTTGGAAGCCGACCCTAACATGTTTGGTAAAAGGCTAGGCTATTTTTTCTAAGACCATCAACGTAAACTGGCCCTAACTTCTTCCATCCCTTTCCTTCCTTACGTGAGTTTTGATAACTCTTCGAAGGCCTTAATCATGTCCTTGCAAATGAGTAAACTATTGATGAGTAAACACTGCCGCTAACTTTAATACCCAGAGAAACTTTCATAATTACTTTCTAAGTTCTTGGGAAAATGGGATTGGATGTAAAGAAATATGTTTTTTTTTTTTTGTGAATGATAGATTAGCAATCCTGAAGATACCTATCCTGTGGAATGCCAATCCATCAATCATTATCGTTGGTTTGGGCTAACTTATAATTATTTGCCCGATTTTTTAGGGTTCCGTACACCTGAATGAATAAACGGCACGGTTTAAGGATCGGTCGTGTGTCTGTCTGTATTAACGTCTGTCGTAGCCATTTTTTTTTAATAATGTCTATTTATTTATTTATTTATTTATGTATACACAATAAACTTAAAACAAGATGATTAAATACAGACAAAAGAGCACAAAGGTACTGCTTATTTCAATAGAAATTTCTTCCAGCAGACCTGCGACAGTAGAGTGGGATAAGAAACGTAGACACAGTGTGTAGACAGACAGAGAAGGAAACTTAAAATAGACTATACTAACTTAACTAAAGTATATTATGTACTACGCAATAATAAATATAAACTACAATAAACATACAAATAAATATACACAAATAGATTAGCCTAAATACATAATTATAATAAAATAATACATACCTATAACATATAAAGGATTACACTACAGTGGATGTCGTTATCTTCTTCTTCTTATCGTGTGGGTAGTAAGGCCTAACGACCTCACACCCTAGTGTCTGAGTTTCCAAACCGCCTCAAGGGGGGGGGGGGGGCGTCATGATAATGACGTATGCGTAATTGAGATAAACTTGATTATGAAAAAAAACGGGCCAATTGCGAGTTGGACTAGCACACGAAGGGTTCCATAATCTGTGAAAATTTCAACTTTACTTTTCAACCTATTACGGTTCTTGAGATACAGCCAGCCAGACAGACGGATGGACGGACAGCGGAGGCTTAGTAATAGAGTTCCGTTGGTTATCCTTTGGGTACGGAACCCTAAAAACCATACATTGGATTCCACAGGGTATTTTACTGAAAAAACAAATAAGTCCGTCAGATAGATTTCCAAAAAATATTGGACACGTATTTTTTATTTTTTAACGTAAACAAAAAATTACGAAGATACAATACGTTGAAAACTCGCGTGACGTCACTACGATAGTACAAGTTTTAGTAGCGACGTGACGTCACCAGCCCCCTCTCCCGATTTTTGATGCGTTTTATCTTTGTCAATATTCATTGATTTACAAATACAAAAAATACGTATCCATTCGTTTTCAATACTCTAACTGACGGACTAAATCGATTGTATATATTTTTTTTCATGGAACCCGGTAAATGTGCTGTGGAGTTTAGATAGGTTCATCATCATATTAACCAAAAGACGTCTACTACTGGACATAGGCATCCCCCAAGTGTCGCTGTCCTGTCCTATGCGTCTTGTCGCCACTAGGTTTTAAATGACGAATATCTTAATCTAAAATACTCATGTCTCAAGATCACGCCTAGGTACGATAGGAAATTTTCACTGAATAACCGTTACTGAATTATCATCGTAATGATATAGGGGGCTGTTCCCCTAAAGTGGCCTCCAACCTCCCCTTATAGCCACCCCGAGCCTCGCATCAGAATGCCGGTCTGATTTGGAATCATTTCTGAATCTGATCGCTGTTAGAATAATACACACACACACACATTGGCAAATATTTTAAAATTAATATCTGGTAAATCTGAAGACACGTGCACTGAGTTAAAACAGGTTCGCTCACCAATGTACTGCTTGCTCCCACCAGCTTCGACCCTCAAGCCCAAGTGAGTCCGGTGCGCGCGCGCTGTCCATCAGCGCGCGCTACCCCCACTCTGTTCCACCTCACGCCACATCTTAACTATTTATTATCTGTACCTTTAAGCTACTGATTATGACTGGCGTGGGGTATATTATTTCGCGTTCGCGACACTCCCGCCCAAGAAAAAGGAGAAAGAAAAATCTGATCCCTTGAAATAACTGTTTAATCAAGATCTTAATAGGATCACAACTGATACATTTTCCGAGTGATGACGGGTTTTCCGAGTTCTGGTTACTAGGATTAATGAATACAACTGATTCCAACAGAACGCAACTGATTTTAAAATTGATTCCAACTGAAAACTTTCCGAGTGTGGACTGATTCTGACTAATGAAACATTCTGCTCTGGAGACGATTCTGCGCTTTTATCGTCAATATCCAACGGGTACAGATGACCTACTGAACTGGTCAGTGTTTCTCCTGATGATAATTTAACTTTAGCTACTCTAATCTGCCCATCCGATCCTTTAACTAACTCTGTTACTTTGCTAATTTTACAATGTGCCCTATTATTATCTGATTTCATTTAAACCGTCTCTGCTAACTTTGGTGGCCTATTAATCACGACTCTAGGTTGTCTGTGTTTGTCACTCCGTTCACGGATTCTAGTCAAGTATTGATTGGTGAACATTTTGGCGAATTCTGAGATGATGATTTGACCGCGTTTCCATCCTTCAATCAGATTCGTCAGATGGTTACTGTGGCTGATTCTAAGAAGTCTCGTTCTGCAACTTCAGTGGTCAAAGTTCCGCTCACACGTAGAAAATCTGAAGGAGTCAATATGTGCTCTAACTCCGCGCCTACCGTAGTCAGTGGGCCTTGTATTAATTACAACTTCAAGTTCCTTCATTATTGTGCATAATTGGTTATGGTTTATGAGATGTTTGTCTAAAGTTCTCTTCATACTATATTTGACTAAACCTACAAGTCGTTCATAAAATCCTCCGAACCATGGAGCTAACTTTGGGATAAATTTCCACCGCAAGTGATTCTGAATACAATAATCTGAAGTTAACACTTTTGCTGTAAGCTTAAATTGCGTAGCATTGTCTGACGAATAATTGAGGTAAACCTCTTATAGCGACGAATCTCCTTCTTCTGCTGTTAAATCTTTAACAACCTCCAAATGTATAGCCCTAATTGTTAGACATGTAAACAGGCACACCCAGCGTTTTTTTTACTACCTTCATCCACAAGCAGTGGACCGAAATAATCCAGGCCCGTAAAGGCGAATGGAAGACTAAGTCTGACTCTTTCTGATGGTAGATCAGGCATGGGTGGTAATTTAAATGGACCACCACCGTATTTTATACTCTCGACTCTTTGAACAGTTGACCGTCGATGTGGCACCCAAAACGTTTGTCTTAATAGAGCTAATGTATGAGAGACACCTACATGATAGTTTTTCTGATGCAGTTCGGTTATAATTCTGTGCGTAAAATCTGAATCTCTGGGAAGTTGTATAGGTTCTTTTTGATTATGTGACAAATTTGTGTATCTGAATCTACCTTTACACATTATAAGTCCTTCCTCATCTTTGTATAATTTCAGTGATTTTGATAAATTGGTTGTGATACCCTCAACTTCTTTAGGAAAATATTTAGCCTGAATTTCTAATATTTTACTCTCTTTTTGTCTGAATCATCTACTATCATCGATTCTGGAATTTCTTGAGAAAGACTTGGTCTATTATTATTATCTAAAGGTATTGAATTCGAAAGACCCTCCCCGGCAACTGTAAGTTGAATATTGTTATGAACTGTAGGCCACTGATTTGAGTTACTCATTAAAAATCAGGTCCTATGAGCCATCTATTGTAAAAATCTATCCGTTCTGTCCTAGTGCCTATATCAGCAGGATTTAATTCAGTTGGCACATATCTGATCTGTAAAGTCTTGTTCTGTTTTATTTCATTAATTCTACGTGCCAAAAATGGCGGAAGTAACTTATCTGATTTGAGCCAGCTTATAACTATTTGACCATCAGTCCACAAAAATTGTGCTTTGATTTTTATTCGTAAAATGTTTGTAACATAACCTACAAGTCTAAATCTGATAAGTAATCCCAGCAATTCTAATCTTGGAATCTGTAAGTCATTTTGGTCCTTTAGCTGCACTAATCTAGACTTGCCAATAACAAAACTGACAATATTACTAGTGTATAAAGTAACGCGTAAATAAATTACTGCTGCATATGCATGCATAGACGAATCCGTAAAACAATGTAGTTTGTATTCAATTTGCTCCGCTATTTGGCTTTTATTAAATAAACCTTGTGCAAAATAACGATCGACATGAATATTCTTTAGATATACAAATTTTGTCACGATTTTTTGCCATTCTATAAGTAGACTACCACTCAATTTGACATCCCATTTAACCTTTTCTTTCCATAATTTTTGAAAGAATAGTTTTGCTGGAAGAACTACCGGAACTGCGAGACCACACGGATCATAAATTGAAGCAATGACCCTTAGCACGTCTCTTTTTGCCACAACTGTGCTTGATGCGGTATTCATGTTAGTTTTCAAATATAACTGACCTTTATGTATGTTCCATATTAAACCGAGAACTTTTGTGTGCTCACTACGGTTTTCTGCTCTAAACTTATCTGGTATGGGAGAAACTAGTTCCTTTGAATTTGAATTCCATTCACGTTAATTCACGGACAAGTCATCAAATGATTCTTTAGCAGCACAGTACAGTTTATTCGCGTCTGAAATTGTCTGTGCGCCAGTTACAATATTGTCTACATAACTGTCGCCCGCAATTTGTTTCAGAAATATGTTTTTCGATTTATTTAAGTGATATTTGATCGTGGCGTTCAGTAGAAATGGGCTTGATATGACACCGAATGGGACACGACAAAAACGTAAGTGCACTACATTTTCTGGGTGACCTGCTCGGCTTATGTCTTTTAACCAAAGAAATCGTGTTCCATCCCTATCTAAATCTTGTAGACCTAATTGTAAAAAAGCTTTCTCAACATCTGCAACTATTCCTATAGGGTGTTCTCTAAACTAAATTAGCGATCCTGTAAGATCCTCCAACATAAGTGGACGCATAGGCATACGTTTAAACTTAGATCACCTGCAGTTTTGGCTGAGGCGTAATAAACAATACTAAGCTTTTGGGGCTATCACGACCACGAACACAGTGGTGAGGAAGATAGTGAACTGGATGACTCTGTGCAATCTTTGGATCTGATACAATCTCAATTACTTTAGTCTGGAGCTGTTTCTGAATGACCTGGTCGTATGCCTTTAAATCTGAATTATCCAATCGTTTAATCAAACCTTTGAGCCGACCACAAGCTAAGCCTATATTATTAGGAAGACTTAGGGGAAATTCAGTCCATGGCCACTGAGCGTAGTATCTGTTGTTTTGGTATTGAACTGTTTCATTAAACTGTCTGATGCTTCTTCATCGCGAGTGGTTTTTGGGGAATCTGTGATGCCTATCGATTCAAGGTCCCATAATTGTTTGACATCATCTAGTTTTAGGGGGAGATCGGGTTCGTTTAATTTCGTACTCATCCGACGGAAAGTAAGTCAATACAGTTAACTGATCGAAACTATCCTTGTTCTCACTAATTCTTCCCGACCATACCCAACCAAAATCCGAATTAACTAAGAACAGGTCTTTAGTGACAGATATCTTTTCTTGTAACATGAATGAGTAATAATGATCGTTTCCGATTAAAATATCTATTTTGTCGCCGCAAGAGTCATCATCAGCCATTATTAGATCTTTAATTCCGGTTTTGTCTAAATCATAAAAATTTGGTGTTTTTATACTTTGTGTAAAATGAGGTACTACATTTGCATGAAAAACGAGTTGTAATACTAAATTGTACTATAGGACTTTTAATAAGATGTGCTGATTTGTTTCCAAATGTAAAAATTGACAAATTAATTTGTTCAGTTGTTTGTTTATTAGGTAGTTTAAGTAAACTAGTATTATGTTCCGTTATATATGAGCGTTGGCTACCACAATCGAGCAACACCCTACATTTTAGTTTCATTTTGGTTTCTAAATTATCTACAATTACTACGGCTGTCTGCAACAGCGTACTGCTATATGCATTATTAGTATGTAAGGTATCGGTTGGTACGGACTTCACTGGCTAACTAACATAGCCAGTGACATAATGCTCGATTATGATTGCCGAACTTATTACAATGTCGACATTTCCTTTTGGCACGGCAATTATCAACCCTGTGGCCTTCTCCGAAACAATTATAACAACGGTTTCCTAATAGAATCTTTCTTTCCTGTAAGGTATTGTGTACATTACACTCATCATTAAAATGATTCTGCTGATAGAATATACATTTGATCGATTTCTTTTTTGGTGGTTCATCGGACCTGTCACCATCATTTGGTCTTTTTCGAGGGGGCAGTTTATGTTTATTTTGCTGTCTATTTTCATACATAAATTTTTCCTGAAGTTTGATTTAAATCTACGCCTTTTATTATCACTAGTCTCTTCCGATTTAACATGTAATTATCCTATTGTAATATTATCGGTAATTTGTTTGTCTTCGCTAGTTGTTGTATTTTTGTTTTTAGTATCCTCTGGAGTTTTCTTTAATCTACTTGATGTTTTCCTAGCCGATATGATATATTCTAAGAACTTTCTAATATTTTCAATAGACTCATTTCCGTCAGTTATTTTCATCCTTAATTCGTAAATGAGATCCTCGGGGAACTTTTCTAAAATTATTACTCTGAGATGATGGTGATTTACATCTTTGCCTAAAAAACTTAAAACTCTTAGATGTCTCTCAATTTCATTTAGAACGTGCCTACAATCTTTGACCTGACTAGATTCCGCTGATTTAATTCTATAAAATAGGAATCATAATGAGCATCAATAATAACGCTGGGTTTGCCATACCGTTCCTTTTATATGTCGACAGCAATACGATAGTTTTTGTCTGTTGTGTCCAACCCATCAATCGCCTGTTTTGCGTCACCCTCAAGAATCGATTGAAGGTATAACAATTTATCGACATCATTAATACTTCTCTTATCAACGTTCGACGAAAACTGATCCCAAAATTGATACTTACTTATTGTGTTAACATTGTCATTCTTTGCAAAAACAAGTGCGCGGTTTCGTTGATTCTGTTTAATATTTACATCTATTTCTGCTATTAACTCTTCAGCCTGAATCTGTGTGGACGTATATTGGCTAATTTCCTCAACATTGATTTCCTTTGTTAATTTACAATAGTTGTGAATTTCCGAAACAAACATCTCATTTATACCTTTTAGTTTAGCACCAATTAGTTCTAATCTTTTATAGTTGGGATCTTCTTCTGATATTTCCGTTAGGACACATTGAGCAGAGCTTATGTTGGATTGGAGAGATTTATAAATAAATTTTAACCGAGATCGGGTAACGTCTTCCATTTTAAAAAGAGTACCAGTTAAATAATATCAAACTGGACCGTTCTCTTAATAATTATCCCGAGTATCTAAAACAATATAACTTGGTATGAGATTCTACTACTATACTACGCACATCAAACCAAAGAAGTAAATTAAAACAATCGAATACTATTATTACTATAAGTGAAAGACCATTAAACTAAATCAAAAATATCTTATTCCGTTCACTTAATAGAGTCTGTACTTAGTAGGAATACTCCTTTGATTACCTACTGTGACAGTATGCGGTCCTAATAATACAAAATATTTATTTTATTTCGAAACGGTTCACATGTTGTGAGACACTTAGAAGAGTCATAAATTATACTTGAATAGCCAGGACCAAATAAGAGAGTAAATATCTGATTTCTAAAAACACTCTCACTCATCTGTTTGCGATAAATCACCTTAGAAAAAACCCAAGCGAATTCTTAAAACAATTAAGAAATTACACAAAAAAGGGTCCGACAGTGAGTCGCCAAACATATTGGGGTTCCATGCTCGGCGAGTGAAGCGCGTAGCCTAGCACTGGACCTCGGCCGTCCGTCAAGGTACGAATTGAAGTTTATGGTGCGGAACCCTTCGTGTGCGGGACCGACTCGCGCTCGGTTGAGGTCTTACCAGGTAGCCACATCTGTTGGAAATCGCAAGGCTCGACGCTGAAGGCGTTGGCGTCACTCGGTGTTAGGTCTCGGGAGTGGCCGGTGCTAGTTAACCGAGTTAGGTTTGATTAGGCCGGAGGCTATGTCTCGGAGATGGCTATACGCCATAAGATATAGGCTGGTGTTAGATAAACTAGCAGACGTGTGGTCCGTTGTAACCCTTAGGATAGCCATTATTATTTATTAAGTTAAATATAAGTTAGATTAATTTAGTGTTTAATACGCGTGTATGTGTGTGAGAATGTGTGTTGGAGCTGTTGGGGTGAGTTCTTTATTGTTCTGACTTATCCTAGGCTGATAATGTGCTTAATTATACACAGTGACATTAACGTCTATAACTTCATAACAAAACAGACAGATACGTGTTGCTGGGGAGTTTGTTCCGCTACTTCTTCTCCCCTAGCTCAAACACTAGGAAGTAGTGATGGGTGGGCGCTTTAAGGGCTGTCTATAGGTTTTGATAGAGTTGAAGTTCTCAGCTCTATTTACTTCTTGAGTTTATAACTCTCGATTGAAGTGTCTATTTGTATTTGTACTAATTCTTGAATTTTTATTTTCTACCTGCGACCACTGAATTGGTCTGATACGACCACTGATTCGGTCAGATACTACTACTGATTCGGTCAGATACGAACACTGTGCCTTACAGATGTACTTGTTGTACGAGGAGTGCGCTTCCTGGGGTTGGGTTGACCACACATATCTATATTATACAGTCAATGCACTGTTAGGGACCAAGTCTCCATTATGAGCTTGATGCTGACGCTCTGCCGCTGTAATGCCGCCTCGTCACGTTTTTCAGTTCGAGAGGACTGCTAGGGACCACGTTCCATATGAACGTGTTGTCGACGCTTTGCCGCTGATAAGCCGCTTGTGTCACTTAAGGAAGTGTTACTCTAAAGTGCCATGGGTACGGAAGTGAGGTATCGTGTGAGTAACTATTGACCTTAAACCAGTTACGCTAGCGTAAGGGTTTCTCACATGATTTATTATTAATTAAAATATAATAATTGGTTTTCCCTTTGTTAAATTGTTACTTTCTAAAACCACTTCTATTATATTTCATAACTATGAATTCCTAAGTCTATTCACTATGTATATCAATCCATACTCTGTCCTATCAGTGTGATAAGGCGTTGGATTATTTCATACTTTTGGAATTCACTTCATAAACGGCGGGAGAAGTCCAGTCTGGGCCGAATTCTACGAGGCCGCGCGGGGTGGGGCGCGGCCTTCCCATTTACGATTGGGACCGAAATTAACGATTAGGATAATTCTAGGAAAAACGAAAATTTTGTCAGCCTAGGGTAACTTAGGAACAGTCACATTTGGTGCCGTGACCAGGATTCTCGTCATTAAATGTACTGATTCACGTCAGTGCAACGAGAAAGAACGTTTATAGGTTACTAAAAAAAAAAAAAAAACACAACGTAATTTTATGTTAGGGACAGTAATAGTTATAACGGCTGAGACATTAACTTTAACATAACGTATTCATTTATTGTTTGTTTGGTAAGACGATACAGACGAACTAAGTTGCAACAGTTGTAATACTAGTTTACAGCAAAATTAACACGACGTAATTCTAAGGTTCCATAATAATCGATTAGGCATGAAAGGAGCGGCTACTTACTACATTTACGCAACGTATTAATTTATGACTTTATTAGCTCTCAAAGACAACACGGGTTACAACGGGGCTATATCAACTAGTGTTAACGGTTGATTATGTTAAGTCGACTATATTTAGCGGGTTCGATTCCCGAATGATTTATATATTGATTTATTTGTTTAAATATGTGCTAGGATTATTTATCAAGCTTGGAAATTAACACGTCAACTATTATCTAGCGAGTTCAAATCTCGTATTATTTATCTGTTTAAGTATGTGTTAGGATTATCAAGCTGAAAATTAACACGTCAACTAATATCTAGCGAGTTCAAATCTCGTATGATTTATCTGTTTAGGTATGTGCTAGGATTATCAAGCTTGAAAATTAACACGGCAACTATTATCGAGCGAGTTCAAGTCTCGTATGATTTATCTGTCTAAGTATGTGCTAAGATTATCAAGCAATATAGGTTCAATTTTAGCTGGTTTTGATGGCCGAAGAGTGATAGGATTCCTATGTCACGGCTTGTGGGTTCAATTCCCGCACCAATAATAAGGTTTTGTTTTCTATGCTAATCTTTGTTTGACTTCCATAAGTACGGAGGTATATTTATAAGTAGATTATGGCTTGTATGTCTGTCCGTTTGAATTACTGTATTGATAATAGAGGGTTCGATTCCCGACGTATCAGCTACACAATTATATTTTAACAACAAAATATCATTTATGTCCAATCTTGCGCATAGCATCGGGTTACTTGGGAATACATTAAGTCTGAAGTTTATGGCTTGACAGCCGGACACGTTACCGCAATTAACAACTAAACATTCCTTTCATTTTAAAATAGAAAATTAACTGAACCTTTTTAAAAAGGGCCATCCATTGCGTAATTCGGGGAACAATGGAACACGTGTTCGTTGAAAATAATGTTGCACAAACTCGAAGAATTAACTTAAAGGGCTTGGCCACAAAAAAGGACCAAACCCTTAGAACAATGAAAAAACTAGACAAAAGCGGCAAAATAACTGATACCCCGGAAGAGGCCGCGTAGTGATTTTTGATGTTTACGTAATAATAGTACAACTGATTTTATGCTTGAGTTACTGCATTGCTAAATAAGTGATCTACCTGAATAGATGTAATTTGTGAATGGTTTCATTGATAGGGTCTAGAGCTAATATGATGATGGGTTCGACTCCCAACAGTGATTGGTGTGTTCCACAGTTTAAGACACTGGATTGAGATTTGTATAGCTGTACAAAGTGAGCTAAGTACACATCCGAGTTATACGAGTAGGTCAGAGAGTTTGTGAAAATGAAGTGTCGTTGCGTGGTTAAGTTTTGTATAACTGTGTGATAAGTGAACAGAGCAAAAGACGTACCCTTAGTTATAGATGAGTGTTATGTATTCAAATACCTAAGGTCAGAAAAAAGTGACCATAACGAGAACTTTCAAAATAGCGAGTAAATCACCAAGAACAGAAAGTGGGTACAGTACTAGAGTACTAGTAGGTACATTGGCTACTGTCGTAGTAGGGTAGTCTTAATCTCGAAAACATGGCAGCGTTTCATTATTATGATGTACATATTTGGATAGATAAATACTGGTATTCAGCTGGATCCGGTTTGGCTGGAGGCCGACCCCATTATGGAGAAGAAAAGGCTAGGCAGATGATGATGATATTTGAATAGATACTTGCGTGGTCTTATTTCAAATTCCAGGATATGTAATTCATCACTAGGCTGCGACAACAGGATACCTAAACCTACGGTTCGTGAGTTGCGCCTGACCCATAGCTTCATGTTATTGGCTGACACCGACTTCAGTAGCTGTAGCGTGTTGGCTCCTTTTGCGAAGCTAAGTATTTCAGTTATTATAACAGTAATGTTACTGCGTGACATGACCTTTTTCATGTCAATAAAATCAATGTCTAGGCATATGACAAGCTATGACTTCAAATTAATATACCAATGAGCTATCTGGTCACTAGTGATACAGTCTGAGGGGGGCATTGTTCTAATTGCCTTAGCCCTTGTTGAGAAAGTTAACATTTACTTTAGAAAATCTAGATTATCTATAGATTCCTACATATTATTGCAAGTTTTAATGGATTACAAACTGCTATATTCTCATGGTATTGATCTAATATAACTCTTTAAAACCTGTTCGATTTCAGAACCTCTCAAGGCTATTTCATCTTATTGGAACAAATTCTAATACGTTTATGTGCGAACTATTTCAGCTGTACCTGGATACGAGTACGAGCAGCTGTCGATGCTGACTCAGCACCGGGGCGCTTCAGGAAGGGCCTCTGTCCAGCGACACTGCGATAGGCTGAGTTTGCTAGCACCGTAGGTAGTGTGGACGATAACACAAATACTCTAAAATGAGACTCTGGTATGTAAAATTGAACTATAAGCATGCACAGTCTTCTCTTATTGGAATAAGAAGAGTATTTCAACATAAATAAGTTCGTTTGTAGCAATTATGTACCGACTGGATTGGAAATTGCATGGAATTGATGTGTTAATCTAAACTATAAACACACAAATTTCCTGAAACTTGTTATTACAGTGTTATCAGAAGTAGGCATTATTCGAGAGAATAAGTTCGAATGGAACAATTGGATAACGAATGCATATTAGGTCAGACCTTGCTGTGTCTAACTAAACTATAAACACAGAAGCCTTCTGAGTTGTATATCAAAGTAACATGAATAGTTATTATTCAAGAAGATAAGTTAAATCGTAGCATTTTATGCATTGAATACAAGTTCAATAAGACTCCACTGTGTAATATAAAACTAAATCACACACAGGTCTTGCAAAAAAAATTGTTATTTAAATATGAAAAGAGTAGGTATGCCTATATGCATGGTAAATGCATATGCATAAAATAAAATAAAAGGTTTATTACGGAAGGAAATAAGTTGAAATACAATATGTATGTTTCGTATTTGATTCATGATTAGATGAGAATCTGGTGTGTACACCCAAACTATAAACAACCAAGTCTTCTGAATTTTAAATTATTAAAATGCACCGAGAGAGTTTAGGGAGGTAAGAATTGACATAGGTTGAGTTTATTAAGTATCAATGGCGGATATGTTCGTGAAACATTAAGAAATTATAGCAGACATTGCAGTTAATTGGAAACGAGTTCCAACTAGAAAGTTATTATATTACTTATTAGACATACTAGATGAGTATGGGTCTATATTAGTTTTATGAGAAGCCGAAGTTAACCCTATTTTGAAAGCTCATCCGCTATACTGCGTCACGCGTCTGATTTTCAGAGGGGGGAATGTGACAGTATGCGGTCCTAATAATACAAAATATTTATTTTATTTCGAAACGGTTCACATGTTGTGAGACACTTAGAAGAGTCATAAATTATACTTGAATAGCCAGGACCAAATAAGAGAGTAAATATCTGATTTCTAAAAACACTCTCACTCATCTGTTTGCGATAAATCACCTTAGAAAAAACCCAAGCGAATTCTTAAAACAATTAAGAAATTACACAAAAAAGGGTCCGACAGTGAGTCGCCAAACATATTGGGGTTCCATGCTCGGCGAGTGAAGCGCGTAGCCTAGCACTGGACCTCGGCCGTCCGTCAAGGTACGAATTGAAGTTTATGGTGCGGAACCCTTCGTGTGCGGGACCGACTCGCGCTCGGTTGAGGTCTTACCAGGTAGCCACATCTGTTGGAAATCGCAAGGCTCGACGCTGAAGGCGTTGGCGTCACTCGGTGTTAGGTCTCGGGAGTGGCCGGTGCTAGTTAACCGAGTTAGGTTTGATTAGGCCGGAGGCTATGTCTCGGAGATGGCTATACGCCATAAGATATAGGCTGGTGTTAGATAAACTAGCAGACGTGTGGTCCGTTGTAACCCTTAGGATAGCCATTATTATTTATTAAGTTAAATATAAGTTAGATTAATTTAGTGTTTAATACGCGTGTATGTGTGTGAGAATGTGTGTTGGAGCTGTTGGGGTGAGTTCTTTATTGTTCTGACTTATCCTAGGCTGATAATGTGCTTAATTATACACAGTGACATTAACGTCTATAACTTCATAACAAAACAGACAGATACGTGTTGCTGGGGAGTTTGTTCCGCTACTTCTTCTCCCCTAGCTCAAACACTAGGAAGTAGTGATGGGTGGGCGCTTTAAGGGCTGTCTATAGGTTTTGATAGAGTTGAAGTTCTCAGCTCTATTTACTTCTTGAGTTTATAACTCTCGATTGAAGTGTCTATTTGTATTTGTACTAATTCTTGAATTTTTATTTTCTACCTGCGACCACTGAATTGGTCTGATACGACCACTGATTCGGTCAGATACTACTACTGATTCGGTCAGATACGAACACTGTGCCTTACAGATGTACTTGTTGTACGAGGAGTGCGCTTCCTGGGGTTGGGTTGACCACACATATCTATATTATACAGTCAATGCACTGTTAGGGACCAAGTCTCCATTATGAGCTTGATGCTGACGCTCTGCCGCTGTAATGCCGCCTCGTCACGTTTTTCAGTTCGAGAGGACTGCTAGGGACCACGTTCCATATGAACGTGTTGTCGACGCTTTGCCGCTGATAAGCCGCTTGTGTCACTTAAGGAAGTGTTACTCTAAAGTGCCATGGGTACGGAAGTGAGGTATCGTGTGAGTAACTATTGACCTTAAACCAGTTACGCTAGCGTAAGGGTTTCTCACATGATTTATTATTAATTAAAATATAATAATTGGTTTTCCCTTTGTTAAATTGTTACTTTCTAAAACCACTTCTATTATATTTCATAACTATGAATTCCTAAGTCTATTCACTATGTATATCAATCCATACTCTGTCCTATCAGTGTGATAAGGCGTTGGATTATTTCATACTTTTGGAATTCACTTCATAAACGGCGGGAGAAGTCCAGTCTGGGCCGAATTCTACGAGGCCGCGCGGGGTGGGGCGCGGCCTTCCCATTTACGATTGGGACCGAAATTAACGATTAGGATAATTCTAGGAAAAACGAAAATTTTGTCAGCCTAGGGTAACTTAGGAACAGTCACACTACTAATATTTCATATCGAACGTATAACATAATTAACTAATAAACTTTTACTGTTATCGTTTGGTCACTGCGTTACGTTAAAAGAATAATTGTTTACTAGACTTCATTCGAAATTATCGTAGACTTGGTTTTACTAAATAAAAGGTTTATCATAGTCGTGACTGAGTACCAGCGCGTATAATTAATGATTAAACGAACTTACCTGTAAGCGAAGTTCTATCATAATTATACGAAGCGCTTCGTCCGAAGAGATTAGTACTAAGTTATTACACATGTAGTAACACATAAGTGACACCACTCAGCCACTATAGTTGAGAGTTTCCTTTTTTTTTTTTTTCTGTGGGTATCTCGGTTTCTCCTTATTAATCGACTTGGAATCTCTCGTCATTAAGTTTAAAGTTTAGAGGAATAAGCGTTGCTTAATATTTTCTGAAAAAATGTAAGGGAATAGCGGAAGCGTGGGAGGGCGGGAGTACTAATCTCTTCGGACGAAGCGCTTCGTATAATTATGATAGAACTTCGCTTACAGGTAAGTTCGTTTAATCATTAATTATACTAACGCTTCGTCCTCGAGATTAGTACTAAGTTATTACACATGTAGACTTTGAGAGTTATTTCTGGAAATATTAACAACGCAGAACTTCAGATTCAGACTCCTTTATTTTAAGAAGAAAATAAATATCTTTTCAAATAACAAAAAATCAATCCTAACAGAGTCAGATTATAAATCGTATATATTTCCATAAGAAATGAATATTCGTACAAATTAAATACATAGATTCTAATTTTGTGCATGAGTACAATTTATTATACAAAATAAGTTGCAAAAGCGACGATTGTGTGAAAAGAACTATTTTCTTTCTTACTGATTAATTATCGACCTAGCTAGAGAACCGTCATCAAAATCAGTGATGGTGCGGTTATAATATCTAGCGAAAGTTTCAGAACTACCACTCCAACCTGCAGTTCTGCGAATTTGATCTATGCTAACTCCGCAGGCATGCGCGCGCGACGTGGCCGCGTGACGCGTGCTGTGCGCCGAGAACAGGGACACGTCTAATCCACTATCGCATAATGTGCACTTAATCCACCGGCTAAGTGTTTGCGTACTTACAGAGTTGTGCGGCTTTTTTGAATTTATAAAAAGTATGCCAGATTTGCGTAGGTCTTTGGTTTTTTCTAAGTAACAAACAAGTGTATTAGCGGGGCAAATTTCTACACTCTCATTAAAAAGGGGCAAAGTTAAAAGGGGGTGTTTAGACCCTATTCTAGACGTTTTTATCAAATCAGGAATTTTAATAACAATTTTAGATGATAATATGTCTATATTCTCTATTCTAATTTTCGAAAGTGTTTGGACCCTATGAGCCGTGGTAAGTGCCAGTAACGTTACACATTTCTTTGAAATTTCATCTAATGAAAGTTGGTCATTGGGATATTTAGACCGCAAGTAATTTAGCACACAATTTGTATCCCACGTTACATTATATTTTGGCCTAGGCGGGCGTAGGCGAAAAACACCTTTAAAAAATCTGAGTATTCGATCATCTTTAGAAATATGTGGTCCCAAAAACAGTGACAAAGCTGATCGATAAGAATTTAGAGTCCCATATTGACCACCATTGTTAAATAATTGCGTCAGAAAATAAATTACTGATGGAACTGAGGCCTCGTAAGTGTTAACACTGGATTCTTTGCAAAAAGACCACCATTTTTTGAGACATACATCATATTGTTTCATTGAGCTATCTGATAAAGAAGCTATCATGATATCGATTGACGAGGGCGGCAGGAATCTTCGTGAAAACGCCTCCCGGATAACACTCCGGCAACCAGGGTAAGCGTCGAGTGCATCTGGCGGTTGCTGGAATGAGATATCAAATTGTTTTCGTTAGGGGTAAATATAATTGGGTCCGATATAAGCAGAGACCTATATAGAGGGTACCAAGGTTGCGTGGGCCATAAAGGAGCAACGAAAATTCCCTGAGCTTTATCGTTAATAATTTTCCTAAGACTTTTTAAAATTACCGAGAAGGGGGGAAACGCATAGAAATAAGAAAGGCCCCAGTCGATCGTGAAAGAGTTAACGGCATAGGCGTCTGGGTCTTTATGCCAGGAAACATATTTTGCACATTTTTTATTGATACGACTGGCAAACAAGTCTATGTCGGGTAGTCCAAACCTACACTTAAGAGTGTTGAAGGCCCGCTCTGACAACTCCCATTCTATGTCTGGATGATTGCGACGTGACTCGGCGTCTGCTATGGTGTTATCACAAGATCGTATATAAGAAGCAAAAATATACAGTTTACGTTCTTCACACCAATCCCAAATCTCCCTTGCCAGACTGGTTAAATGGGGGTATTGAACCCCGCCCATACGATTGATATATGCTAAAGCAGTCGAATTATCAATTCGAAGTAATACTTGACAATCATATAAATCCTTAGCAAAAATTTTTAGAGCAATGAATGCAGCTAAAAGCTCTAAATAATTAATATGTTTGGCTCGCTCGCTGGTCGACCACTGGCCACTTGCCTTTTCACTACCACAGGAGGCGCCCCATCCCGTTGTTGAGGCGTCAGAAAATATTTCGATGTTATAGTGGTCATCCCTAATAGGGTGCTTTGATTTATCTATAATTTTTAACCACCAATTAAAGTCAGGCTTTAACGTATCAGGGAGAATCATTTGTTTATTATAATCTTCATCACCCCTGAGATTTAAGAATTTGCATCGTTCGAATAGTTTAGTGTGTGCCCAGCCGTATTCAACAGCTGGGCAGGCTGACACTAGAATACCTACTAGTTGTGCGAAGGCTCTAATTTTGCAACTTTTCATGTTGATAAATTTACTGATTTCGTTTTCAATACGTGCTTTTTTATCTGTCGGTAAACTTATTTCTAAATTAGCTGAGTTTATAAAGACTCCTAAGAATTTACACATAGTAGACGGAAACAGACTGCTTTTATCATAATTAATAATAAATCCTAGAGAGCAAAGCAATCTCTTTGTGATTGCAACATTAGTTTCGCAATTGTCGAATGTATCGCCTAGTAACAACCAATCATCTAAATAGAGGGTAGATAAAAAACCCGCTGACCGCAACAATTTTACAACAGGTTTCATTAACTTTGTAAACAAGTATGGAGCTGTACTTAGTCCGAATGGCAAGACATTGAATTCGTATAATTGGTTGCTGAATAAAAATCTAAGATATTTACGAGAATTTTCGTGAATTTTAATAGAAAAATAAGCGTCTTTTAAGTCTAAGGTCGCCATATAACAGTCCTTAGTTACAAGTTTTATAGCGGTTCTTAGGTCTTCTAGTTTAAAATGGTGTGTATTAATGAATTTATTTAATTGTTTGAGGTTCAATATGAACCTTACTTTTCCGTTTGGTTTTGGAGTGAGAAACACGCTAGATATGAATTGACCTGAGCACGGGTCACATTTTGAAATGGCGCCTATTTCTAAAAGGCTATTAATAGCTTCCGTAAAACAAATAAACTCTGAAGTGGAATAAGTTTGCTCAGCAGGTATTACCTTTTGTATTACCTGAGAGGAAAAGATAGGTTTGTATCCGTCAATCCACGACAATATTGATTGATCACTCGTTATAAGCGACCATTGTTTACTAAAGTATGACAAGCGACCGGCGTACTTAACTGGGTCTAGTAGCGGCGCTGCGGCTGGCGCTGAGGCGGCAACCGCCTCGATGAGCTGGCGGGCGGCGGCGGTCGTGGCAGGCGCGGCGCTGCAGGCTCGCGGCTCCTCGGCGCGGCTGCCAGCGGCCTGCGCGCTGGAGCAGGAGCTCGTCGATTTAAATGGCTCTGCGGCATTAGGTTGGTTGGTCGTTTTGTTGGGTTTCTATTGACGGTATCAGGCTTCAGTTCTGTGCCGGATTTGGTAACAGCCTTAGCTGATTTGATTGTTTCTGATAAATTGTCGCCGAATAGAAATTCATCAATCTTAGTACTACTTAAGGCCTCCTTCATGTCCCTTTTTAGTGCAGACAAAATAAAGTTTCTGCGGGTAATTGAATCGTAGTGTTGGATATCACAAAGAATTCGCGCGGCGTCCATTAGTTTAGGGAGTAACTCTTTATCTTTTGCAACGAGTTGACTGGTAATGACCTGTCCCAAGCAGGAGATAACGCTCGCCATCTGATCCTGCTTGACAACTATGGCCTTATCGCGCTTTGCTGCGGCTTCTGGTATCGCTGCTTTCAGCTCCGCGTTCAGGGCCGGGGCAGCGATATAATGACAGTTTGCAGGCACTAAATATTTTTCAGTTATTGTTTTCCTGCAATCCTTGTCAAGACCCTTGGTGGCAATGTATTCGAAGCGTCTGCTTAATTCCTTATGTAAGTCTGGGCCGTACTTAACTGATGTCGACGGGTCTTCCCCCAGGATCACCATCGTATCCTGGTCTAGGTCCACGTCGGTAATGTCACCTGGCGCTTCAAGCGAGGTACTAGGTTTGCTCGGCGCAGGGTTGCTTGGTATGACCGGATCTAGTGCTGATATATGATCAGCCAAAATAACAGGATCGGGCGGGTCGACAGGAATAACGGTCATAGTTTCGTCGGGTTCATTACTGACCTCCCGAGAATCTTGCAACCAGTCTTCGGGCTCAATACCAGTGTATTCTAAAAAGAAACACAGTAATTCGAAATAGGCCTTTGTAACTTATTAGGTTGGAACCTACATTTTAATAACTAATTTACTTGTAGGTAGATAAGAAATAAAGTAGAAAAATATCTACCGACTTATTTATTTTACTGATGGTTAAAATAGAATAGAATAGATATTGTATTCTTTTTCCTAAAATTAGGCGAACGAATATTGGTAACTAGGTACACATGACGTTCCGGGTGTTTTGTAGTAGGTAGTAGTCCTTGCGTCGGGACAGCCCACAGGCAGCCCGGAGTGCAAGGCTTGTTTAAACGTAAATACGTTTAGCCATGAACCCGTGAAATAACACTGTGTTATTGAGTATTGGTAATAAAGTTAGTGCGTCGGAAAACCCATAGGTAGCCCGGAGTGCAAAACTTAAGCTTTAACGTAAATACGTTATTTTAATACTCAGTAAAAACACACAACAATCAGTAGGTAACGTACCTGTTTGTTCATACGAAGTATGCGCGATCGGAGGAGTTGCGTCTTGCGAAGGCGGATACAAACGCCGTAATCTGCGTTCGTATTTTTGTAATTTCTTCGTTAGATGCTCGTAATCCACATTACTCGTTCTCTTCGACATTATATTAATAGTACAGTACAATAAAATGTTGAACGTGTTGAGTGGTTGAACACTAAAATGTGAATGTCGAGAGATTCCAAGTCGATTAATAAGGAGAAACCGAGATACCCACAGAAAAAAAAAAAAAGGAAACTCTCAACTATAGTGGCTGAGTGGTGTCACTTATGTGTTACTACATGTGTAATAACTTAGTACTAATCTCTTCGGACGAAGCGCTTCGTATAATATTTCTTGGAATCGACTTGACGCAGGGTAGGCCGGTAGGTACCCAAGAGCAAGCTGGCTGTGTGTGTTCCGAAACATATCCCAACAAATTAGCCAGTATATTTTGGTAGACTCAACCGTATGGGGCGTCGACGTCGCCGTCGCGTCGAGTCATGACATCGTTATCATTGGCCGGTACACTGTTTTATATTTCGGAACACACACCGTGTAACCTGACAAACTACATTAACATGAAACTTCACTTGAATTTAGCTTTATAAACCTTAAGAACAGTCATGAACTTAATAATAATAACATGGAACTAAATTACTCAACGCTCAACAGCTTAGAACATTGTGTTTGAATTTTGCTGCTAATAATATTCCGATTAAATTATTTCGCAGACAATTACAAACAAATTCTGTTCCAATTTTGAATGTATTTGTTGAGTATAGCGGCTATATGAACAACGAAACGACCGACCGACCAATATTACGAAACTGACCTAATTCTTTTGTATGCAGAGAAAAACCGATCTACCCGCGTTATTTATTTTAGAAACAAAACATGGTTTTTAACTATAATAATGAGATAGTGAGATCCTAGCACCTCCACCATGTCGCCACTAGGTTTTAAATGACGAATATCTGAATCTAAAATACCTATGTCTCAAGATCACGCCTAGGTACGATAGGAAATTTTCACTGAATAACCGTCACTGAATTATCATCGTAATGATATAGGGGCTGTTCCCCTAAAGTGGCCTCCAACCTCCCCTTATAGCCACCCCGAGCCTCGCATCAGAATGCCGGTCTGATTTGGAATCATTTCTGAATCTGATCGCTGTTAGAATAATACACACACACATTGGCAAATATTATAAAATGAATATCTGGTGACACAATATCTGAAGACACGTGCACTGAGTTAAAACAGGTTCGCTCACCAATGTACTGCTTGATCCCACCAGCTCCGACCCTCAGGCCCAAGTGAAGCGCGTATTACACTACCCGATCTATCGGGCCCGATTTCTAGGGCGCCCTGTCCCTGCGGCAGGGAGCCGATTATTACACTACACTAGAAATCGCTCCCGATCTCAGTATGAATGCGTACGTGGATAGCGTTGCACGCAGTGGCGGCATAAAGTGGGGGAGGGGGCTGGCCGTGGCTAATTAAGGTGTTGAATTGCTTTGGAAGTTCGCAAACACAGATCGATAGATATTTTTTACTCATTAATATATCATCAAAAGTAAGAAATCGACCAAATGTCGGCTAACGGAATTTTAGTTATACCACGGCAGCAAGGTGACAACGACAACTCACTCGTACATCCAAAGAAGGTGCATAAAATCTCCCTCTTCAAAGAGATCGATAAATAAGTACCTACTCTTGCACTTACGTACAAGAGCACGCATCGCAACAATTTTTTATTTTTTTTTTCGAATATAATTTCTAATTCCCTAAAATAATGAATTCATTTTGCGCTTGGTCTGATCTTATACCGCGCGTAACATTTCGATTTAATCAATTAAAAGACACTCAATTTTGATAATGTGATCGAATATTTTAGCAAAATAATCAATCAGAAAAATTTAATTATCTAATCGCCCAGTGTGCCAATCTACCCTACGCCGCCACTGCGAGATCGGAACCACCCGATCGCCCGATGGCAGGGTCCTAACTCTCTGTTTCTTATTACACCACACTGTCCCTGCAGATCGGGCCCGATGGATCGGGTAGTGCAATACGCGCTTGAGTCCGGTGCGCGCGCGCTGTCCATCAGCGAGCGCTACCCCCACTCTGTTCCACCTCATGCCACATCCTAACTATTTATTATCTGTACCTTTAAGCTACTGATTATGACTGGCGTTCGCGACACGTCTCGCATCCATCGGCTACTCGCGACCTTCACTAGGTCATCGGAACAAAGCCAGGGCTCAAGGTGGATTGGTAGTTGCAATGTACAAAATACTGGTATGTGGATCACTGGAAGTCGGCGTTGATATAACGAGCCGGATGATGATGATAATATGAAGGAATTTCTCTAAGATTCAAATTAAACGTGGTGAACGGACAATTAAACGTGGTGAAATTTACGAATATATTTATTAAATTACATCTAAACTTCTATTTTTCGATTCAACGGTTAGCTTCTTAGATTTTTTCGGCCCAGTAGGTGGCTTTTGCAGCGTTGGTGGCATTAATTAAAAACCCCAAAGCTGTTATTTGGGGGATTTAATTACTGCACAAGTGACCATACACCTATGTGTATAGGCACTTGGGGCACTCCAACGTGTGGCTCATGTTCTGAAGAGGATCACCGCATCTAAATTTATACTTATTAGAGTCTAATATGAAGAGTTTGTTTGTTAGTTTGTTTGTTTGAACGCGTACTCTAAGGAACTGCTCGTTCGAATAGAAAAAATCTTTCAGTCTTGCAGACCTTTTATCGAGGAAGGCTAGGCTATAAATACGTGCCTTCATGACCAAATCCGAAACTATGAGAAATATTAAAAAACACTGAAAGAAGTGTCGAGCCCGATTTTGATGAAAACTAAAACTGCATCATTGGATTTATGAAAAATCGTTATTCCTACACAGGAATCGAACAGGTTGATTTTGAAAAAAAAAACACAACCTGTACTTTTACACCATCCATCAACTATGAGGGTTTTAAATATATTTTTTTTCATAATTTTAAAATAAATAGTTTTGAAGTTATTCAAGAAATTAGACCAAAAATGACCATACCCAGGGGGGATATCACCAAAACTACTGAGCCAAAAAAATTGGAAAAAATGCAGATAATAGATCTATTTTTAAAGATTACAGGAAAACCTATAAGAAGTCTGTAGTGTAAAACAACATGAAAAAATGAAATTAGTTTGGAACCCTTTTTACACGCGAGTCCAACTCGCACTTGGCCAGTTTTTTGTATCCCTCATAATTTCGGATTTGGCCATGAAGGCTCACTCGAAATATTCACCCTGTTTAACATTGCTACAACCAATAGGGGGGATCATCAGATCAGCTAGTAAATAAATAAATAAACATAACGTGAACTTAGTAGGACAATGTATTCAAGTAAAATAAGCGTCAACAGTAAACCGACAAAGATTCTTGATTCGCGGAGACCCCTCGTTCTTAGTTGACGAAGTTTCTGAGCAATCGCATCGATGATTCGCACATTCACATGGACAGTTCTGAAACTAATGACAAAATTTTATGAAGGCAACTTATTGCTCATTAGCATTAAAAATATCCAAAAAGAACATGAAATAAAAATCTATGTAATTTACATTTTGCACTGCATCATGCCAAAAAAAAAAAAATATTGGTTCACCAACAATTGTTCACACTGATTTATGTTAAAAATTAATTGCAATAAATTATTATACATCAGTGCAAAAATCACATATGGGGTAGGTAAACACTGCATGCATAAGGAAGTTGTAGAAAACAAAATATAAATTATAAATTTATCGACTCATACGATTGCGTTTCTACCTATTTTCTGAGAAGAGTAAGGATAGTAATAGATAAAACATTTCACACTTTAATCACACATCAGAATTGTAACACAACTCTTTGTGAACCAAAATTTAACCTTGAAGCATTGCAGTATTGACTGGTCCCAGCTTCTCGCTTACAATGGATCACTGCGACCTTCATCACATCACCCAAAAAAAGACGATAAGCTGTAGACACAGCAAGATCTTGGATACTCTTATCCATTTTACACATTGAATGAGATCATTCAATGTGTAAAATGGATAAGAGTATCCAAGATCTTCTTCTTATCGTGTGGGCAGTAAGGTCTAAACGACCCCATACAACCCTAGTGTCAGAGTTACTAAACCGCCTCAAGGGCCTCTGACATGGTTTATTTGACGACCGCCATTTGGCGGCCAAGATCCAAGGATCCAACATTATAGGTTGGAATTCAGAAACCAAGCAGAATAATAGTTTCTATGTTATACTCCTATAAAATTTTCGAAACCTTTTCATAGGTAACACCAGTGGTATAATCATCATCATTTTAATTTCTTCCGAAAGATGTCCGTTTTTGTAAAACGACCTCTCACCTTACATCAACAGAGGGTCTAGCACGAATATTTTGACGTATAGTAACGTTAACGTAAGTGAATTTCGAATGTAAAAAACTACAAGCCAATTGTATTTTGGTTTAATAATATGGGACCTACACAATTTATATCATTCAAAAATATGAATATAGTATCTAATTAAAATAAATATTATGTGCGAAATGAGTATTGAAGCTATGGTAATTTATTACGTTACGTTACTATTTATGTCAAAAATATTCGTGCTCGCTGGTCCTATCCTTCTCGCATGCAGCGAATACTCAGGCCGCGTTAACCAATAGAATCGCTTCATTTATCTGGTTCAGCGCAACTGATTCTAATGGTTCTTAACAAACGCATTCCTCGCACACCTCTAGTAGAAACGCAGCCTAATATCGTATTTACGAGTAAATAAAGACACCTCAACTAACGGTCACAGATTTTCTCCTGATCTTCAAACAGCTAGGTCTTCTGCAACGACACCTGCCCAAACTCCTGATCCTCGCTGACTTCCGCATTCTTGATCTGAATAAGGACCAGGAACTGCATTGGTTTTCGCATGAGCAATTTGAACCTGAATTAAATTGATTTGCGAGTATAGATAGATAGATAGAAGACAAGAAGCTCGTGGCTAAATAATAACAGCCGCACGGGTCAATCTTCAAGGCTAAGCAAGCTTACTCAGGTTGGTCTATGGATGTGTGACCATTTTAATATAACGAGACTCTTCCGTGCCTCGGAAAGCACGCTAAGCCGTTGGTCCTGGCTGTCATTTGTAAATCTTTGACAGTCATTACGGATTGTCAGAAGCCAATAAATTTTATTCCAGTCTTGCTAAAGAGTACCATGTTACCCAGTTAATGGGATATGCAGGTCTGGTGGGTTCCACGTTAAATGCTGGTATTAAACTGGGTCCAGTTTGATTGAAAGCCGACCCCAATAAAGTTGGGAAAAAGGTTAAGCAGATGATGATGTATGGAAAGATTGATAGAATATACTTTATTTTACATCAAAATAGTTACATTTTATCTCTTTTACACAAATTTAATATATGGGTATAATGGTGGTCTTATCACTGTCAGCGATATCTACCAGAAAAATTATGTACCAAAAGTTTTGTGCGTGCTCTAAGAAAATTACTTCGATTCAGTAAGACTAAAAGCCAACGCCAACATAATTAGGAACACTTGGTTGATTTTGATGATACATAATACTTGTCATCTCTTTATCATTTACTACTAAATATACTGAAATTCATTATGCGACGCATTCTTTGAAATCAAATATTTTCAAACTTTAAATTCCAATATTTTATCAAAATACAATCCTATATTGAAAATTCTAAATCACGAAATTAAAACAATTGTATTGATCATCGCCTTACTAAAATTTATAGCATGTTTTCTATTCAATAACAGGAAGACGCCTGTTCTGTATCGATCTGCTCTTTACGAGTATTAGGTACATAGAAAAATCTTGGCGCATTTTTGCCTCAATTATCGCCAATGGCCTCGAAAAACCTGCTATTGAATTTGGAAGAGAAGTTATAGAAATACACATACATCATTTAGAGATGTTAAGCAAGAAACTTACCCATAATTTGATTATTCTGTACATTAATATTTTGTGTTTTATATCAAACTGAAAATGATTTAGGTTAGCAAAATAAATTGTCAAATCTGAACCAACTTGAATCACAGTTATAATACGTTTTACGTACATATTCGACTAAAGCCTACGTAACTTATTTGGCGACAAGACCAAAAGCAACTCTTACTTAAATGGCTGCAGAAGTGATGATGACAACAAAATTCTAGTGGTCATACAAAAGGAACATCATTCAGTAAATATCATGCCGTACGTCCATCACCGTAATGAAACAGCTCTTTTTATCATCAAGATCATTATAGTCCAGGGACGTTCAACGCTTTGCTTGACATAACCCTTGTCCAAAGATTCCAACGATCAGTATTGTATTGCTCGCATGCAGCCAATTTTAAGTCTCTCTGAAATTCATCTTGAAAATAACTTTAACTCAAAATACAGACTATGAAACAAGGATTCATGTTCCCTTTACAATTTCTGACTGAAATTAACCGACAGATCTATGCAAGGTCTCAAAAGCCAACTCTCTAATGACCAATATTCACCACCGCATTTACCACCACCAACTAAAATATAAATCTTCGTGCACTAGTGTGAGTTTACGTCGAATAAGACAAACTCAAACAAGTAATTAAACTCTGGCCACTGTAGATTAATTATTTGTTTGGCCGACAAACTGTGCTGGATTGTTGCGGTGAACCACGGACTGGGTTGAGACTGTTTTGGCAACGGAGTTGGTGCGTTCGAGTTTCGTTCGAGCTTGTAAATGGGTAGTAGTAAAATATAATAGGAAGGAAGTTTGAAATTATATAATAGGTGGTGTCGTTAATGATGGAATGGGTGAAAAGGTTGTGAAAATCGGAGTGATAGAAGAGAGAGATGTGTAACATAATGAATTTAGAATTTGACAAGAGAATGATGAGGACAGAAATGATAGTACTGCTAAAAAAAGCAAAAGTAGTAGTGGTATCTTAAAAAAGTGAAGCTCCCTGAGAAAGATTTGACTTTGTTGATACGAAAAAGGCAAATAAACTAGACCTGATATAGAAATTTAGATGCTGATGAAGATGTCTTTGAATTAAGATCAACCTTGTTAGACGAAGATTAACATAACTCGGATCATTATCCAAGAAAAGGTAGTGTGACTGCGCAGGTTACATTGGGCTTTCAAATGTATCGTCACTCGTAAAATAAAGTCTAGGTAGACACAAAAAACATATCAACTCACAAAAACAATCTTTATTGAGTTTTTGTTACATGTCCTTGTTATCAAATGTTAGAAATGTTTTAAGTGATTTGAGATTTGTTTTTTTTTTCTTTTGTCTCGTAAACGGTACTATCAGACTAAGAGTAAAAAAACTTCAAACGCTTTTTCTCGAAATGCATCTGTTTGCGTTAGGTACTTGTTATTGTTTATTTACGTCTATATCTAAACCGTCTACTTTGAAGAAAGCATGTAATCGTAAAATCTCACTCAATAACATCGAGTTATGGAAACCAAAGGTAAGATCTCGAGCAATTTCAAGCTCCAACTTTATATTATCGAAGTTCGCAAGTTGTCGCGGTCCAACGAAAGTGTTTGGTAGTTATGTGCACAACAATCAGTTTGTTTGCACAATAATTTAGTAGAGAATTATATTGTTGGTTATCGTTAAATATTTGTAAAGGGAGTTTGTGTTCTGTTGCGTAATTGGGAACCAATTTCTTCAGTTTTGTTTTCGGTATATATGGTGCGAAATGAAACAAGGGCAGGAAGGTGATGATGATACTTAAATGCATCTCTCAGTGTATTTTATCCGTTAGCGTCATTGAACTCAATGGGCTGGTTACTGCTTATCACAATTTCAATTTTGAATTTGATGTGTGACCACGTGTGGACT
Source organism: Lacanobia wlatinum (assembly GCA_947578705.1). NCBI lineage: Eukaryota > Metazoa > Arthropoda > Insecta > Lepidoptera > Noctuidae > Lacanobia > Lacanobia wlatinum. The sequence continues at coordinate 16,756,117 of OX388046.1, read as the reverse complement.
TTGCACACACGTGCAAGAAGCAAAAAACCTATTGTGTAAAAAACATCTTATTAGACACACAGAGGTCTATTAAAGGTGTCAAAGAGAAACTTCTCAAAAGAAACGAATAAAACTTATACTTGGCCAACCTTCAGTTCTTCAAGAAGTACATACTGAAAGAAGAATAATATCGGTATCATTCGATATCATTTTCAAAAACAAATTGTACCAAACCACCCGAATGACGTCAAGGTCAAGCAAGGTCAAGGCCTTTGTTTAACAGTGGACGGTAAAATAGAACCAAGATCTATTTTCTTTGTAGAATTGCCTAACTTTCTTCTTTACCTTGGCTTTGGTTGGTAGCTGGTAATTAATTTCATTCTTATTTGCATTGACTGCATAGTTAATTTCATTCTTATTTGCTTGGCCTATAATTTTGAAACCTTTCTCATGAGCATCGTTTCCGACCTTCCCTAAACTAACAACTCATCCCAAAACAACCGTGATACCAACGCTGAAGAAACTTTTATTGAAACATGTACAAACTGAACGTAAGTCTCTTAGTCCCGACTCCCACGAGTTCAGAACTCACGAACCGTAAAATTGGATAGCCCCAGCCTGTTTAAATCGATGACCTAATTTACAACGGTGGAGAGATACGGTTTTTTGTTGTATCTCCCGTATGGAGTGTACATCAATCAGGTTTGGAATTGAATTTGAATGGGACACTGATAATGTGTCTTTTGGGGCTTTGGGAATTGTGCGCGACTGATTCCGAGCGATTACAACAATGAAGTGTTCAATACCGTAGATTTTTTAAAGGATGCAAAATCAAGAAATGACTCCTCTCTATCTGGGTGGACTGGGAGGAATATTAAACTCTTACTGACTAAAAACTATCCATGTTCTTTTGCGTTCTAGGACCACGGTAACTCTCTCGAACAATCCTAAAACTCCAGCCATAAGTACGAAGGCAATGAAAATATTTTGAGTGTTAATAGACAAGAACAAAAATGAATGTAGGAACATACAACTTCAAATTTAGGGTTCAAATGAAACACATGGATAGTTCAAGAGAGATTGAGCAAGTAAAACTGCTGATTAAAGACGGATAGATTTTTTATATTGGATGATACATTTAGCATAGCAAAGCATAGTCGGCCTTATAATGTTCCCACTGTTGGGACTCAGGCCTCCTCTCTAGGAGAGGGAATGGGCCGTAATCCACCACGCGGGCCCAATGCGGGTTGGTGAATGTCACATGTCTTCGAATTTTTGGTTCTAGGACATGCCGGTTTCCTCACGATGTTTTCCTTCACCGTTTGAGAGAAGTGGTGATGAAATAAATTACACACAGTAATGTGCCTGGCTGGGTTTGAACCCGCGACCTACAACTCGTAAGTCGGAGCCATTACCACTCGTCCACCACTGCTGCTTGATACATTTATGATGATAAAATTGGAATGCGTTAAGTTGTAAGTAATCTGAATTGGTTAAGTTAGTGTAGTCTCTTTTTGGTTTCTTTATCTTTCTCTTTAGAGGGGACTCTAGTCCCGAGGAATTTGAAAAATAAGTATTTGAAGAAACTATTGCCGATGCCGTCGCGCTGCGCCATATCAAGTAAAGCGCAAAAGCGACAACTGCAGCAGAGGCTGATTTTAGCTATGTTTTCTTCTTCAAAACTGGTCTGATCTATAAAATTATATATCAAAATTTTGAAAAAGACTATATCTATGCTTCTTTTATTTTCTATTTTGGTAAAACATATCAAATTTGTCTGATAGTCATCTGAATATGGCGATAAAAACGGGCTGTTTTTTCGGGTTTTTTGGATTGTCACAATTCTTTAAGTGATTATGTTTTGGAGAAAAAAATGATAGAAGTAGGTACGTATTAATTCGATATAGATTTTTTGGTACAAACATACACTACATTGCTCTAGCAGCATTATAAACGAAGAAAACAGAGGAATGCGTTTTTATGGAGAAAGGCCCAAGAGTTACGGACTAGAGTCCGGGGTCTTAACACATTTCTTCTCCGTTTCTCATTCGACTCGTCTGTCGCAGGTCTGCTGGAAGTATTTGTACTCTCTGTAAATAATATTCTAAAGGTATATTGTTTTGCGTGTCGATAAAAATGATAATATTGGATGGGTGACCGTCTTACATCGGTATGTAAGACTGTATAACGTGCTTTCCCAGGCATAAAGGAGTTAAGCCGTAACACGTTAAGCCGTTGGTTATGGCTGTCAATTGTGGATCTTTGGCAGTCGTTACGGATAGTCTGAATCCTGAGAAATCTGGCATCAGTCTTGTCAAGAAGTATCGTGGAAAAAGGCTAGGCAGATGATGTATAGTATTTTGTGTGTATGTCGTAGTCGGATTGTATAAACCGCCGTAATACATTACGGCTAGCCGTTTCCAAAAACAGGGCCGTTATGTATTGTGGCGGGTCAGCGATTAGCCGTATTGAATACGGCTGAGTACAAGTCCGCCAGAAAGTGTTCAACGAAATATGTTATTCAATATACCTAGCCGTAATGTAATAAAACGGGTCATTATCCGCCTCTTAGACAAATTTGTGAAAGGGTGGTTGAAGGAGCCCTGCTTCGCGGGGCTCCTATTTCTATGTAAAGGGTTTAAAGCAACCTAACATGAATGGTGTGACGGCAGCTAAGTTCACTCGCTCACTTTTCCCGCCATACCATTCGAACCTAACCTATCCGAGTCGTACTATGCAATCCAAAAACAACAATCCGGCTAATCGTTATCCCGCAATACAAAACGGCCCTGTTTTGGGAAACGGCTAGCCGTAATTTAATAAGGCGATTTATACAATGCGACTGCGATATATACACAATCAAATAAATAAGATCAACCGAAGTCAAGATAAATGAAATAAATTCGGTTAAAGAACGAAGTTAATATGATGACTAGCTGACCCGCGCAACTTCGTCTGCGTCACAATTTTCATCTATAATATAAATCCTACCCTACTCCAACCCTACTCCTACCCTACTCCTACCCATTTTTTTTTGCTTTTAAACCTTCTCTGTATTTTGGCGAATCCAACAAAAAAAGAATTATTAAAATCGGTCCAGCCGTTCTCGAGTTAAAACTCGAGAACGGCTGGACCGATTTAAGCGCTGCGAGACTAACGAACAGCAATTCATTTTTATATATATATAAGATAAGATATAAGATATAAATCAATTGTTGCTATGAAGTTTTCTATCCACACCCAGCCAGTCAAGTTCAAACACCTTAGTAATACAAAAACTTCTATATCCTTTCTTTGAGAGTTCCGCACCAATTTTTCGGTTCAATGCACACACAAAGTAAATCGTTGTTCGAACCGATTTTATACGAAAACTTTTACGTTAAAAGTTTTCAACATTTTGTTAGTTTAATAGACTTTAGTTTGCTGCTTCGGCATTATATCCAATAACTTAATTCACTTTCTTTTCGTTTATGCTTCATTGAGCTCATTTGCTTTGTTGGAAATAGTCTGATCCTTTTTAATTTTAGTTATTTTGTATCGAGATAGGTCATTTACCTACGGGTCAGTGAACAACTATTCTTCTTGCATTTACCTACAATAATCCAAGCAACTTGAAATATACCAATTAAAGCATTCTCTTTCCAGTTCCAATATCACCAACCAGTACCGAATGGTTCTGGAGCAACGCTACTCACATCTACATACAGCTGAGCGGCTGGGACGACAACGGCTGTGAGATCACTAGGTTTGATGTGGATTATAAGGAGTACGGCGGATAAGCGTGGAGAAAGTCAGAAAACAGGCTGGTGAGTTTAAAACTTTGTAATATAAGTGCTTCATTTTGGATGATTGCTTTAGAGACATACTATGAGATACTACTGGAACTTCAATTCAGAAATTTTGAGCGAACGAGTGAGTGAATCGCTGCAAGTTGACAATTTGCTCGTCGATGTCACTCGTCTCATAGTCGTGATAATGTTGACGTTCATAGTGTCGTTAAAGAAGCACGCCGGTAATGCCGCCACCGAAATACCATATGCTCCTAATGAGAAACTGTAACATTAAAAAAACAGTTTGTTGTGATGAGATGAGACCAAATAAATCCAGGATTCTGTTAAATTATGACAACTGATCGTTAATTGGTAACCACTTCACAAACAAAAATTGACTTTTGTGACTGAGTTTTGTTTGTTGCCAGTTTATAAAATCCAGAAAAGTATTTTTTTTTTCTTCTAATTTTAGCCTCAACTCAACCAAGCGTGGAGCTACTACGTCCCCACATCGATCCTGGCACAACCAAACTCCTTCGTGGTCGCAAAACTGTCGCCCGCTCAGTGGTACCACGTCAAGGTGACTGCGGAGAACGTGGCCGGGATATCTAAAGGGTTTAAAGGAGCATTTAAAGAGTTTACATTTTCTTATTTGGACTTCTGTTATTTCGTATGAAAAACCGGAAAAAATGGTAAATATAGACGTTTGTTTCTCGAAAATACTGTTGACGTGACTTTGATGAAATTTTACAGTAAAAACATAGGCTAGACCATCACAAAGGGAAAAGTATTTACGTTTAGACTTTATCGCGGGTGGCAGTTAGTTGCGGGCTACCGAGGGATGCGAGCTATCGCTCTGTCAAGCCCCGAAATACAGCATACTTAACTTCCATGCGAGATGCTTGTAGAAGGAAACGTGGTTTTCGTTGATTTAAAGTACGTAACGATGAACTTTGAATCACAAGCGCTGTTGTGGAATTGTACCACATTAGTCTTTCCCTCATCCAACACCTATTAATTTATGATTGTACCCATTTTTTAAGGATGGGAAATCATCAAATGACTCCTCCCGCTCTGGGTGGAGCGCAAGGAAGTGTCAGACTCTTACTGACTAAAACCCATCCGTGTTCCTCCTAATGCCCTTTGCGTTCCAGGGCCGCGGTGACTCTTTCGAACATATTCCACAACCCTGGAAGTTATGATTAAACCCTATTTTTGCCTAAATTGCAAGGCTATTTATTCCACTTGTAGGTTATGTTATTGACGGTCCGCTGTATGCAGTTCAGGCGTGATAAATCTTTTCGGCCTAGTCTTCTGGCGGTTTACTGCATGGCCGGGATGGTATTCAATCGGTCAACTGTTAGTCGAACTAGTGTTTTCTTGACCAAATCAATTTCAGGATAGCGTTACGTCAAGGTAAACACCATCGGCTAACTGTTTTGTTGATAAACTGCAAGTCGGAAAAATTATCTGTCGAGATAGCGTTCGTCGAAATTTTGTTTTTCGAACAATGTCAGACAATCCTGTTGTACAGGTGATATTGATAAAATACATCAGGATCTCTGGAGAAAAATAATTAGGAGCTCATTCTTGCATTAGGAGGTATTTGCGAAAATGGCAGAATTACTTTATTCTAGCTTCTACCAGTTTTATATCACTTGCTATGTTAATAGTTACCGTCAGCATCTACCTTCTCAGCGTTGGACAAATACCTTCCCATGACTTCTAGCGAGAGATTTGAGTTTCAGTTCATTGCTAGGTGTAGATCGTTCATTAATTTATAATGTTGTCTAGCCAGTCTCATCTGCTGCGACTGTCTCATATGTTATTCACTATTAAATTTGGAACAAAATTCATGATAATTCAGGTTAACTTTTAAGTCTGAAGTTTTTTTATTTATTTATTTATGGGTACTTAATAAAACAGTACATAGTATTCTAACATTTAATATTTTCGAAATTTTATTTCTATAGTAAATCGAGGATTTACGCATATTAAAAAATAAACGTTAAACAATCAGTCTTTTTGAAGATAATTAATTTTCAATTTACGTTACTTTTTCACTACATTATTCCGGTTTATCTGGCTTCAGACATTCATTCTAAAATAAATAAAAAATAAGATAAACGAAATAATCGGGAGTTTTATGTTAGAGAAGAGAGGGAGAACCACACGATTTTCTGCCTCTACATTACGCAGTTTTTATTTTTTCAATACCAAACAGCGGCACCATTTAAAAAAAAAATACTAAAGCTTTCGACCGAAAAATTAATAATTAAAAATCAAGCTAGGCAAGCGTTCTCTATCGATTACATCATCGCCTAACATCAAGGTGAGATTGTGGTCGAACTCGAGCTTATCAATAATAAAAAAAATAATTTGTCTGAAGACCGTCAAACTGGATTCCATTAGAATAGCTACTTATGTTAACATGTTCGAAGAGTAATACAATTTTATGTATAGGGTGACAATGTTAGGAAACTAAAGAGAATTAAGTTATGATTTGGCAACATTTGATTTGGCTCTCTTCATCATTGTGAACGAATTTGAATAAAGAGGCTTTTTACCAATGAATTAAAGTTTTTTTTTTGTTTTAGGTACTTTGACCAGTCGTTCGATTTTTAATTTAATAAAAATTATATGATATTATAATGTTTACGTTAAAAAAAACCTAATTTACACAATTCATTATTAACATTATTTTATTTATAAAAACTTACACATTAAAAAACAGAAGGTTATTTGTTTAATGGTTAGTAAATAAACTAATTGTTTCGTTAAAAATATGCTATTGAGATCAAAAACTTGACTATTTTATAAAACAATTTTATTTTATTGACAAGCTAGGAGCAATTTTCAATTTTACTTACTTAATAAAGTATAGGTAGAAATTTACTTTAAATAATTTGGACAGTATCTATAACATATAAGGGTAGGTACATATTAATTTAAAAAAAATAGGTAACTTGTAATATTTTTTTTTTAAATCATTCATGAATAAAAATGCCTCTTGCAATATTGCCAATTAATAAAAATATATTATCCTGTATAAGTAATAAAATCCTGATTTGCAAACTGCTTCCTAACTTACGAACAATAATTAATAATATAGACTAGTATAAACTCCATTATTTCAACTATAAATAAACAAAATTGATACAACCTTAATATAAATTTGATGACAAAAAATTCAATCAACCAGTTGATATGAACACAACCTTATTGAAGCCGAGTGCATACCGAGAGCTAAACTAAGTTTAACTTTAGCTCACAAAACTGAGATAGTTTTTATATGGTTTTTAACACTTTCGAACTTCCTCGTTTCTCAAGTGGTCGCAAGCGTTTCTGGCCAACATGTGGCTGGGCCAGTAGAAGATTAGTTCCAGTGAGTCGGAACCTGAAGCTGCATAGTTCATGGTGAGTCAGAACTGCCTGTGTGCCAGTTGCTGAATGAGGCACAGGAGGAAGTCATGATGACTTCACGATGAGGTAGCTGCTCGGAGGCTGCGCTGACGTCAGCGCTAGGGTTTGATTGATAGCAATAAGCTCGCTCTCTAATACAAGAGTATTAACTGGCAGAATTTGAATTCTGCATGATAAATTTTTCATACTTGCACTGCGCGGTCGCGGTCCTTACGCAAGTATAAAAAATCGTCTCAGCTAGGCGAGATAAGTTTAAACTAACTTAGCTTAGGTCTCGGTCTACAATCTGCTTAAAATTGTTTACTAATATCCCAGTTATGACTGTGTCGGCTACCTATGATGTGGTACTCTGCATGCTTCTGTGAAACAAAGATAAATCTGTGGTTAGACTCAAATTTCCAGACATCATGCTCTAGGTACCTAGCCTTTTCACGGCTAAAAGTTAAAAGATTTAGGTTCTAAATATAAGTGTGACCGTTTATATGACCTGCACAACCTAGTAACCAATACAGCAATACACCTTGACAAGACAAAATAGCACATCCAATTAAATTCTATTACTAAAAATAATACAATACAATACATTATAAACAATTCAATACGATTTTTTCAATCAATATAAATAAATTAAATAGAATAACATAAAACGTGTAAAGTCTCTTTTGAGAACTCGCGCAGTGAACAAGAAAGAAAGTACATCTATCTTATTGGCAACCAGGTTTAGTGTGCGTAATGTACGCGAGAGCGGAACCTTGGATATTAGCTTAGTGCGACCGCGCGGCAGTGCAAACAAATCGGGCCGTCTGCGACGCTGCACGTACCCATCGGGCACGCACAAACCTATCTCCTGTGTCACATCCGGATTGTTCGTGTTACCCCGGAACACTCCAAGGACATATGATGCCAACGCTAGGTCCCTTCTCATCTCCAACCTGTTGTATCCCACCATGCCTAACACAAACAAGGTTGGATACATCAAGGGATACAGGGGGTATACCCCATACAGCCTAAGATAAATGTAACGCGTATATTTATTTTGTATGCGCTCCAATATGAGATTATATATTTATAGCGAAATGTATAATTGGATTTGATGCCATCAAAATCATATAAGAGAGGGTAGAAGCTTGGCTGAATTAACAATTGCATTCTTTTTAAGTTGACAGCTGGAGGACGTCCCACTCCACTCTTACGAATACACCGTATCTTGTCTACTATTGCATTACATGGTTCATCATCTTCCTGCCCTTATCCCATGTTAATTGGGGTCTGCATCGACCCCAATTAACATGGGATAAGGGCATGCTTTTTTCTTCCATTCTGTCCTATCAGCCGTCACGCTATCACTAACTCCCTTTTCTTTTATATCACTCCTTACACAATCCTTTCATCTTTTTTCGGCCTTCCTCTCCCTCTCCATCAGTTTAAACTTAATTGCCATTACATGGTTACAAAATATATATTGGGCAATGGCATCTAGACTTACACACGGTCCACAAAATTTTGCTAATTGAAGCCGCATACTAATTTTAAATTAATTCTTCTACTTACTTCTTGGCACACTTTTTAGTGTTGTTGTTCGCGATACGCAGTCACTTTCTTCAGACTCCGATCGCATTTGAAAACTTGTTTCTGGAAAAAAAAAACACTAGGCATCAAACTGTCATCTAGGTAAATCAAAGTTTCAAAACATGTTCCTAAACTGTTTAAACTTTGTTAAACGACGACACTATCAAATGGCCAAAATTGAATTTAGGAAGCTAAATAAGATGAAAAAATATCTATTGTACTTTTAACTTGACACAAAAGTAATTTCCACACTAACCACTGTCGTATCGAGACTTGCTGTTACCCGGCTGGTGTACCCTGTTTGGCACTTCTTGGTTGTCCACATGTCCGAAGGTTCGAAAACCTATCGCAAACTGCGCGTACGGACTTATCTCGTATAATTCTGTGGAAAAGAGGAATGTTAAAATTACCATATAATGATTTAGGGAGTACTAACACTTTATCAGCTCTATTCAGCTTATGCCCATAGAAAACAACGATTTTGTATGGAGATGCGTCCGCATCCATTCAGCTTTCCGCGTCTTTTCAGCTTTCGCGGCAAACAAGTATAAAATGAGGACAAATGTGTTTTTATCATGCGAGTGCTATGTATGGAGTTCAGCGCTGTACCGCCGCATTAAGCGTCGAACGCGGCCTTTCGCGACGGAACAGCGCGGTACACGGATGGTTCTCGACTCCTTGTGTGACTGACACTGGCATGGCCACCATCAGGGATTTTAATTTTGATAATATAAAAAAATGTCGCTAATTAGTCGCCAAATACCAGAGTTAGTCGGTCACTGGTTCAAAAGTTATAAGGGTTTATAGGTGGCCGATCTGGGGTGCGCCTACCCCAGCTTGGTTTATTTGAATCTCAAAAGCTAGAGCACCTAGCGAAGATCTGTTTTCTCTCTCAATAGTCGCTAATTAGTGGCAAGTTTTCGCCAAGTCACAGGTTTAATCGGGTCTTAGTTTAGAAGATACAATGAGTTAAATTTTTAAGGTAGGTATAGTCCAAGAGCTAGATCGAAGAAATTGCCAAGAAAAAATATTTCTCTTAATTTGTGAATTATACTTCTAGTTTTATCGGTTTAAAGTCCGTAGAATTGTCAGAGAGAGATAAATTCTCAATCCTTCGATCTAGTTCTTGAACTGTACCTGTACTGGGTCGATCCACTGTCGTTTGCGTTTCAATTTTTTTCGTTTAATTTTATCTATTTCTTCTGCAAGAAGCCAAACGATAAAAATATCACACATAGAAATGTCCTTTTTCAGAGCACAATACTAAATGAGTAAAGAGCGTGACTACCGCAATACCACCTTTAAAGTCGATTTTCTCGAAAACTACGAAGGTACCAATTTTTTTGTTCGAGTACTAATAATAAGTACCAATTGAGTACTAATTATTTACCAAATATGGAAGTGATTGGCTGCGGTGGTCCTGCGGTAGTCACGGACATCTTACGTCAGTCGTAAACTGTCAAAAAAGCCTTAATTTTCATAAATTTTTGACAGATTGCGATTGAAAAAAATAACCTTAATAAATAAAAATAAAATAACCTCAATTACGAAAGTCGGTATTTTTGGTTTTGTTTCTTTGTTTTTTAACACCGACTTCCAAAATGAAGGTTATTTTATTCTTTGTAGTGTTTTGTTTGGAAGTCGGTTATATTTTTTTGTAAAAAGTTTTTTATGTTTCACTTTTTAAGGGTGATACTTGGACCACGCCTTCGTCAACGCAGAAATTGAAATTAGCAAAAAAGCTCATAACATAAAAACTACTGAACCAAACTGAATAAAATTTTTGTGGGACCAAATGGCAAGTATCAGTATACTCACAGAAATCGGATCAGAAACCTCGGAGTAATCGGTGTATATACATAAAAAAAATTGAGAAAAAAAGCCTTAATTTTCATACATTTTCGACAAATTGCGATTGAGATGCGAATTCAAACGTTGTTTGAAAACTAGTAAGTTGGCACTCTGATCAATGTTTTGTTTCAGAAGCAATACCTGCTGTCTCACATCACGTTGTTTGTTCTTTCAATCATTCAAACAACACGCTTGAAAGGGTTGCATATTAGAAAATCAAAACTTTTCTGAGCAATTTTCAAAAGAACAACGTACAAATCAACAAAGTTTAAAATAACGATGGTCATTTGATCAAAAGTTCAGCTGACAGTCTGGAATATCAATGTTTGTATTATTTATTACACTATTAACCAAATCGTTTAAAGGTCAAAATGGATTACTGGCGACTCACCATAGTTCTGGGTGGTTTAAAAAAAAATAACCACGCGCGGCTAACCTACTAATCTAACCTATCTGAGTCGGGGGTAGTCTGAGTCGGGGATATTTTAAAATTGCATCTAGCAACTTTTGATCAGTCGTTCATTTGTTGTCACACACATTGGGATTCTAAAAATTTTCTAAATAAAACATTTGGTCATTTAAATTTTTTATTGTTCTTTTGAAATTTGTTCAGAAAAGTTTTGATTTTCTAATATGCAACCCTTGAAATAGCCACCTTATTTTACGTCTTCCAAAACAAGTCTATCCTAACCATATTATTATCAGTCTTTGTTTTCCTACCAGTGTCACCTACTATCAGCTAATTGCTTTATAATAATGAAGATAATCTCACCATGTTTATTCTCAGCAGTAAGATGCACTGGCGTGCTGTAAACTCTGTTGTTCATATCAGTGGGAACACTTTGCGGTGTGTTCACTGTCACGTTACTTCGCTCTGACTTGCATTCAGCTGTCAATGAGTTTCTGTATTCTGTAAGATGTTGGTGGCTGAAATTAAAAATACGTAGTTTTAATTTACATCGTGTTGTCATTTTTTTTACATGTTTACATGTTACACACACCTCATATTTAAAACAGAGTAAAAATTCTATAAAACAAGCGAACGATGGGCGGTCTTATCGCACAAGGTAATCTCTTACAGACAACCTTTGGATGGACTAAACGAAAGGAGATAGAGTTTGGGCTAGTCAGTGTACAAACGTTCTAACTAATACTAATTCGATATACATAATAATATAAAATACATAAATACAATACCAATTAATATACTAATAAATATCAAACATATAATTGAGAAAGGAGCGGAAAAATTAGAGTGAAAAGTAATGCTCCTTCATATGACCAAAAAAGTATAAAATATAGAAGAAAAAGAGAGGCAGTGGACGACCACCAATGACCTGGTTGCAAACACTAATGACACAGAGTGAGACAACCCACAAGCGTACGATGTGACGCACTAGAGTATTAGAAAGGCTTTCCCTAAATAATGCTGACCCCAAATACATTATCAATCAGGAGGAAGAAGTGTTTTTCAATATTTTCAGGGTTTAAATGATCACTGGTAGGTGCTAATGTAAACCCTGACCCTGTACCTAAAACTGACGTGGATGACGTACAAGCCATAAGAAAAAAAAAAGTATTTATTTACGAAAATACATTTTACAACTATATTATTACCTCTGCCAAACTGCGAAGCAGTTTATTGGCAGATGTAGCTCCTTTTATCTAGCACGTGCAACAGATTCACAGAAGTACAAGTTTATATATTCTCCATGGTGAGGCTCTGACCTCTTGTTTCTTATATGTCATCCACGTCAGTTATGTTTTTGTTTAGTTCGATCAATTGATGATATTGTCATAGTTTCTATGTGTTAATATATGTATTAAGAGCTGTAGCTATTTCGTCATGATCAATATTCCCTTTCACATCGTCAGCTGTGGCTTTGCCTTTATGCCACTTGCTTCAAAACTCTCAATAATCTCTATAAATGTGTAATTTGATTCTGTACTTACTTATGCCTTTTGACGAGTATGTAGACGCAAGTCAGCGAACAGATCATCAAAAGTATTGAACTGCAGATTATGACCAGCATGTTCAAATCAAAGAATTCTGATGGTGGTCCCACTGATTCTGAAATTATAAAAGCAAGTAAATTAATGAAACAACCATATAAGGAGTGAGACCAAAATACAAAGTCATACACAAATGATACAATAGTTTTTCACTGAAGTTTTATTTCACGCATAATCGGAGAATAATAAATACTAACATCAGATATATTGAAAATTCACAGCAGATATTTATAGGTCAGACTTATAAAAAGGCTTAAGTGAAACGCTGGGTAAGTAAGCTTCATCAATACCCGTTCAGTAGTTATTTCGTGAAAGAGTAACAAGCATTTATCCGTCCGTCCCCATCAACTACCGCGTTTATAGTTGCAGTAAAATTCATTTTCTCACTAAACAGTTAGTCTAATTGAAAAAACTGGACCAATTGCGAGTCGGACTCGCGTGCAAAGGGTTCCGAACGAATTAGATTTTTTTAACGTGTTTTAACACGATAGACTTTTTATAGGTTTTCCTAAAATCTATTGGTAAAGATCAATTTTCTCCATTTATTTTAATTATTATTTTAAAATTATGAAAAAAATATATTCAAAACTTTTACAGTAAGCCCTTTCATTTGATATATCACACGATATTGTTCAAAAAACCATTTTTTGAAATTTTCTAGTTTGACCCCCAAAAGTATCCCCCATTCTAAAAAAATAATGATTTACGTAACGCGTCCGTGTTTGAATCACAGAAGTCCATATGTGTATCAAATTTCAACAGAATCGGTCCAGTGGGTCCGGAAAAAACTAGCTGTGACAGACGGACAGACAGACAAACAGACAGACAGACAGAATGACAGACAGACAAACGGGCAGACAGATAGACACCCGAGTGATCCTATAAGGGTTCCGTTTTTGTTCGTAACCCTAAAAATAAATTCTTTAAATGTCTCACCTCCTTGCACAGTAGTAGTAGCATAGCTATACAACGACGTAGATATCCCGGCCGCGTTCTCCGCAGTGACCCTGACGTGGTACCACTGAGCGGCCGACAGCTCTGCCAGCACAAAGGAGTTCGGCTGGGCCAGGATCGATGTGGGGACGTAGTGGCTCCACGCTTGGTCTAGTTGAGGCTGGAATTACAAAAAAAAAATTGATTTACTTTTCTGGATTTTATAAACTGGCCACAAACAAAGCTATAACAAGTCAAGTTTTTATTTGTGAAGTGGTTACCAATTAACGATCAGTCATAATTTAACACAATCTAGGTTCATTTGATCTCATCTCATCACAACAAAATATTTTTTAAATGTTACGGTTTCTCATCAACAACGTACTGTACTATGGTGGCGACATTACCGTCGTGCTTCTTCATTCTATAACGACTCTATGAACGTCAACATTATCACGACTGTGAGACGAGTGACATTGACGAGCAATATGTCAACTTTCAGCGCTTCGCTCACTCGTTCGCTCAAAGTTTCTGAATTGAAGTTCCAGTAGTATCTCATAGTGTCTCTAAAGCAATCATCCAAAATGAAGCACTTATATCACAAAGTTTTAAACTCACCAGCCTGTTCTCTGCCTTTCTCCATGCCTTGCTGCCATACTCCTTATAATCCACATCAAACCTAGTGATCTCACAGCCGTTGTCGTCCCAGCCGCTCAGCTGTATGTAGATGTGAGTAGCGTTGCTCCAGAACCATTCGGTACTGGTTGGTGATATTGGAACTGGAAATAAAATGCTTTAATTGGTATTTTTCAAGTTGTTTGGATCAAAAAATAAAAAAAAAAACAAAATTCGTTTATTCAAAGACAGCCAGCACTTTTTGAACGTCAAGTTTTACAAAAGACAGTCCCCCAAAACGCCCGCCCGTCACCACTTCCTAGTGTTTTAGCTGTGGAGAAGAAGTGGCCAACAAACTCCCCAGCAACACATCTGTCTGTTACGTTTTAAGAACTTGAATCTATATAAAAGTATGCTAAGTAATTAAATACATGACACGAAATTTATAACATGTTAGCTAGCACACTATGATACTGATAATGATAGAAATGTATATAAAAAAAAACACCGGTAGCACTCCGGGAGTGCCGGCAGAAGTGAAAACATGTAAATAATACATCCTTACTGTCGCGGTCACATCATAGACAAACCACCGACAACAAAATAAACAAAAAGACACTGACGTGTGGCCGCGACAGCGACTGTCAGTGACAGATGTCAATCTTGACACAGTTCCTGACATAAACAAAATGAACCATAAAAACAACAAAAAATAACGTTGTGTTTAATTATAAGTACAAAAATACTATCATTTATGAGGTAGAATACAATCTTTATTTATTGCGCTATCGTACACAAATATGACAATTTACATGTTATTATTCATAATATTATATCGTTATTTATTTATATATTACATTAATTTTTATCTCTTAGAAAAATCAACTTTCATCCATAATTTCGTAATTCCGTAATTTCGTATCCTTGGATACGCGTGGCACGCTGTACATAAACACAGACGGACATTCGCGCAAGCGCCCTGTGCCGCCTAAGCGGAGCAGCACACTCAGGCACGGTAGAAAGAGTGGGAGATACTAGTTCCTCTCCCTTCCCCTCGATCTTACGCTTTTTCGCATCACGTGACCCTGACGCGAGTCCGTCTTACGCTTTTTGCGATCAGGTCACGTGACCCTGACGCGAGTTTAAGATTTTATACCCATTACAGAAAAGTGCTCAACGCCGCTAAAGAAGTTTTCACTTCAAAAAAACAACGAATTGAACTACATAGTCAGATATATAAAAAAAAAACAATATTATATGAATACATATAACCTGTCATAAGCTAATTACTTAAAGATTATTGTACGACTACTTTTTAACATAAACCTTGAACTGTTGTGCTGCCAATATCTTGCATACCTAATCGCGTGTTCATAATAAAAATATCGTGAAATTAAATGGTGCTATTTACTCTGTCAGATTATCAAAAAATATTAGACGTGATTCGTTTTCTTTTTCCAATCTAAAGAAAATTCAAGAGCTGAAGCTATTGCGTACCTCTTGGTAAAAATTTGCATGACGTGATGTCACGTGGAATTTCAACGCAGAGTATCGTCTTCGGACTAGACACATTTATTAAAGAAATCGCAATTCGAAAAAAAAAGGAAATTTGCAATTTGGTTTATAATGTTTCAGGAAAACTTAAAAAAATGGGTTTAGGTACCAATTGTATTCATAGATGAAAATATTGCTTAGGTTTTCTGCCGCAAGACAAAATATTGACGCAAAATTTGGATGAAGGATGTTGAGAAAACTTGGTAAAGATTGCGAAAACTCTACAACTTGGGAAGTGTCGTGGGAAGTCGTCTACGACTAAATCTACTGGCGATGCTTGTAGGTGACCAATTATATAACAGTGTCTTTTCGCTGATTTATAATAAAAAACCATCCAAGAGCGAGCCGGACTCGCGCATGAAGAGTTATGTACCGTACCATCGTATTTTATTATTTGTTTTTATAGCGGCAACAGAAATACACACTGTGAAAATTTCAACTGTCTACCTATTACGGTTCAACAGATATAGTCCGCTGACAGACAGACGGACGGACGGATCGACGGACGGATGAAAATCGGAGGCTTAATAATAGGGTTCCGTTTGTTACCCTTTGGGTAGGGAACCTTAATAATAAGGTTCAGGTTACCCTTCAGATACGGAACCCTAAAAACTAAATTTCAAAACTTACCTCCACCCAAAGTTGTAGCATCAACATAAGTCGGTTGCGAGGACCCCACACTGTTAGCTGCAGTCATCCTCAATGAATACTTGGTGCCACACTTCAGACCCTGAAGAGTGTACTCTTGGGTTCCTTGAAGAGACGTGCCCTTGCTAGACCAAGCGTCTTGCCAGGAACCGTTTGCTTCCTTCCATGTTAGATTGTAACCTGGAATAAGTAAATAAGGTCTATTTCAATCTTTGTTTCTAATTGATTTCATGTCCAAGTAAACTAAAATCAACTTAATTGCAGTATACATTTCATTTTGTGGTTTACCGACTCACACTGTTACTATTGATGAATGCGGCAGTTGTTGAAGTAGTTTTGTTGAAATATTTGAAATTGCATGCGCAGTTGGTACAGCTCTGCTGTATTCAGTTGTATTGTACTTTTGAAAGTTAGATATTTACTTACTATCCAAGCATTTACAGGTTTTTTTTCCCACCAAATTTGCTGTCACAAACTTTGAAACTATTGTTACGTGTCACAGTGATAAAAGCTTTTCTGTGTTCTTTTTATTGATAGCCTTGCGTTCGACCACTGTCTCACCTGAAATGACGATGTGGTCGATGATCGTGCACACAAGTTTAGAAGTAACCTATCCACTCTTAACTTGAAGACCCTTGAGGTTGTAGCTATCAGGAAACACAGACTCCAGAGAATTCCACTTCTTAGCTGTACGCACAATGAAAGTATTTTTAAAACGCTTTCTGCGTATGGGTGGGATATGTACCTTGTACCGGTGATGCATCGCCGTTTACCTAGTAGTCCGATGATGGAACAGGCTAGGTGGAATTAAGTTGTGCAATTCCGACGCACACTCTCTGAAGTGTACCTATTCTATAAAAAACAGTAACTCGGCGTCGTTTAAGTGTTTGGAGCATGGACTCGACCTTTCTTAGCCCGTGTAGTGTTGAGAGAATCTCAAAATAACTTACTTATTTTCTGTGTCTTCCCACCAATCTTCCTCGGTAGATCCCACTGTAGGTGTATGGCATTCTTATGTGAAGTCACCCTCAAGCTAGGAGGCTCTGGAGTGGGCAACACTGATACCTCGTAAGATACTGAGTCAGAACCGTACAGGTTCTTGGCTAAGCAGGTGTAGTTACCGCTTAGGGATTGGTCTATGTCTGGAAAATGAAAAAAGAATATTCTTGTTATTTGGAGTTTTTTTTTAATGTTTTGGCATGATGGATGTGCTTTTCAGATCACCGGTCTCGACTCAGGAGATGTGTCCGATATCTCGATTCTTTTGCTGGTATCTGGTTTACTACATCAGATACTACTAGAAGTTGTTCCTAATCGGGTTGACAGGTGTCAAGGCGTGAATGAACAGCATTGTCATACAAATAAGCAAGCATATTATTATTAAGAAATCATATTCAAAAACACCTGATAACTGTAACTGACAAGTAAGATTTCTGATTTTCTTCCGGTTTATGAGCCAATGATATTTGCTTTGCATAATTTTCATCTAATTAAATAAATTAGAGACAGTTACCCTTCACTTTTTCAGGGTGACTCGTTCCTAATTAAAACGTTTATTAACATAAAGACACAATGAGCCAACTCTGTAAATGCAGAAACAAAATCAGCGGTTCTTTGGAAATAAAATGTACCCAACCGCTGATTTGTGACAAAAATTTAACTAAAAAAATAGAGATACTTACTATTAATCAGTAAACTATCATCATGGTTCCTCGTGAACCTAGGATGGTGGGTGATGATGTTATGTTTGTGGTACCACACGGTGCGAGGTGGCGGTGATCCCACACACTGACACACTAAGAGCAGGGAGCTTCCTACTCCTACGGAGACAGGCCCACCAAGGGAAGCTACGCCGGCTACCACTGGAAATGGGAGGTGTTCCGTAAGAAATGGCAGCTTTGATTTCGTTCTAATAAGTAATTGAGTCAAGTGATTTGATTGCCATGAAAAGGAATCGTTTGGATGCGCCTGTTCCATCGTAGACTGTATACAACGTTTTCTATCAGGCGAGACCGGGGTCAAAGGTCACCCTTTGACCATGGTCATTGAAAAATAGATGTTGTGATCTACAAAATAAGTCACTGGTGATGTAATTGATACCTCAACTCAATCGACCTGCAGCTTTGTTAGACTTTTAAGTGGATCGATGAATATATTTATGCCTTATTTAGCGAGTGGTGAGGATTTCATTTCAAAATTAAACGTAATTTATTCAAACAAGGCGTTGGAGCAGACCTTTTAGATTTAAAAAAAAAATCCATGATGACAGACCCCCAAATAGTTGCCGTCGTCATTCTCATACTATTAATAACTAGCTAACCCGTGCTCACTTCATTGGTCGGTAATTTTCGGGTTAATATATAACCTATGACACTCACAAATAACGTAGTTTTCTATTGGTAAAAGAATTTTCAAAATCGGTTCAGTAGATCCAGAGCTTACCCCCTATAACCTCACAAACTCACAAACTTTACCCCTACATAATATTAGTATAGATACTATAGATAACTATGAAAAACATAATATGTTATTTAGAAGATATTTGTGTCACAAAAACATTGCAATATATATAATGTAACTTACCTTTCGAAATCAAATCTATATGCACCCTGTTACTTGGAGTACCTTCGCCGACAGCTGTATGAGCTCTGACGAACACTTCGTACTGTCTCCCAGTCGACAAGCCTGACAGTGGAAACGTGAGGTGACGGAGAGGAGTTTCTAGAGTTGCTTCTACTCGGTAGCTCTGTGGTGAACCCGTGCTGAAAAAATAACTTAACAAGATCAGGAAAAGTGATAAGAAAAAGCAGCAGACAGTACTTTAAGTTGATCATGAAGCACAGAGTAAGGAGTCGCCACGCCGGCAATAAAAATATGAATCTAGACAGAAGCCATTACTTCTTCTTCTTATCGTGTGGGCAGTAAAGTCTAACGACCCCAGCATCAGAGTTTCTAAACCACCTCACGGGCCTCTGACATGGTTTATTTGACGACCGCCATTTGGCGGCAGCGACCACCGGCTTATACGTGCCTTCCGAAGCACGGAATCATCCTTTTATCAGACAATCAGGTGAATCAAGCCAGCAATGTCCTAGCTAAACTGGAAAAAAAACTTTACAAAGTATGCTTCCCATGGAAATCAAAATCAAGACCAACCAACGGGTCACAAAGCCTAAACCACTCGACCACTGAGGCAGTTAAGCCATTTCTACTATAATATTCGTAACTGAGCTCAATTGTGGCTGTCCGAATTTGCATTCGCATGTACCCGTAATATGCCTATGAAATGTGTTGAAAATACTGTCTCTAACAGCGGTCGCCACGGTGAGCTTTGTGCTGTGTTTAAATTAAATAAAATGAACTTAAATGATTAAGGCGATTCAGTAATCGGCACCTAGCAATCAGAGTTGGTGTGCTTAAAGATTAATGTGTACTTTTCATTCTTCGGCAGAGTATGCTCTTTGGGAAGTCTCCATGTTTGGTTGTGAACTCATTTACGAAGTTTTAAGGTATGGAGATCAGCTTACCTTGATACTGGCTTCACATAAACAGTGTAATGTGAAATGTCTCCATTTGCTTGCTCAGGCCTCTTCCAACTGACGAGGAGAGAGGTTGGCGATGATACCAATACTTTTATAGCTGAGGGTGGACCGGGAACTGAAATCATAATGTAAGGACTTTTTGAATAGAGTAGAATAGAATGAAATGAAATAGAAAGTAATCTGTTTGTTTGGTGTGGATACAACAAATACCTATAGCTATTAAAAAAAATGTAAGTTTTTTATAAAACTTACATACAGCAAAGCAAGTTCAAGATATCAAGGAATCAAAGATTATCCAAGGTGAAGCTTAGATAATCCCATGTGGTTTATGGTCAAATAAACAAAGAAACACAATTAGCGTCGTCCCCAAAGCTGGGAAACAGTTCACCTCTCTTTGAGAGGGAGTGGGCTGTGGTTCATGAAGTGGACCCAGTGCGAGTCGATTGTTGTCATATGTCTTTACACACACACGACGGTGACTTTTGTTGTTCTTTTAATTTATAAACTTAAATAAAATTAAATCAAGTGCCTGTATGGGTTCGTATTTACGATCTACTAGTCTTTTGGGGTCGTTAGTATGTGGCTAGCACTGCATTCATAGCCATTAGAAAAACAACATGGTAAGTCTACCATTACCACTTACCATCCTGCAACGTAGTACAAACAATGGGGTACGAAAATGGTCCCAGCCCATAGTTTGAGAAGCCAGTGACCTTTACTGTGTAGTTGGTGTACTTGAGCAGAGCCTGGAGATATAGCTCCGTGTGCGGGGAGCTTATGTTCTGCCAGGGTCCGTCTGAAAAATTAAAGATTAAATAAAAGAGTTTTAAAGTATTTTGTCACACTTAGATTCTTTTATTCCAAGATAAGCTGTTGACAAAATATTACGTCGTCCGTATGGCATGTAGATGATGAGGGAAACACTAAACAACTAAAAGAGTAATAAATATAAACGTGGATGGATGGAGAGGGAGAGGAAGACCAAAGAAAAGATGAATGGATTGTGTGAGGAGCGATATGAAAGAAAAGGGAGTTCGTGATAGTTTCACGGCAGATAGGGCAGAGCGGAAGAAAAAACGTGTTGCGCCGACCCCGAGTAACATGGGATAAGGGCAGAAAGATGATGACGTATGGCACGTAGGTGTTAACGGACGTAGTTGGCACTATTCTAACCAATCTGGGAGGTCACTTTAAATGGTTAAATTCTTCTATTAGCCCTATCCTGCTTATTTTCCTGCAAATAAGTCGTTAGTAATTCGTCATGGATGACTTTAATTGCCCTCTCGCTTGGACTTTCTCAAGTCTTTGATATTAAAAAAAATATTATATTGCTTCGTTTGTACAAACAGCGTTACCTGTTTGCATGAAGTAATTTAAACTAATGCCGCGTTGTTACTAATATAATTCTGAAGACGTTTTCTACAAATTATTTCAGTGACAACAATATTAAATAAATAAACTCCAAACCTAGACTCACCTTCAGTACTATAATAGACGGAGTATCCCAGCAGTGATGTCCCATGAGAAGTGATAGGCTGCCAGGCGACCCTCAGGGAAGACGATGAAACTCCTCTACACTCTACGCCTGATGGTGGTAGTTCTGGCGCTGAAATCACAGGCAAATAATTTCAATGATTTTATATTTACACAAATATCTCGTAGTCCTATATAGGTGTTTTTTTTAAGTGTGTCTTTTGGGCCAAATCCGAAACTATAAGGAATATCGAAAAACACTGAAAAGAGTCTCGAGCCCGATTTTAATTAAAACTAAAACTGCATCATTGGATTTTTGAAAAATCGTTGTTCCTATCCAGGAATAGAATCGGTTGTTTTGAAAAAAGAAACGCACCCTGTATTATTACACCATCCGAAAAAATTATGGGAACTAATAGTACATGGCAAAGTAAAATAGATAGAACTAATTTTGAACAAACAAACCTTTTTTAATTTTCAAAGAAAACACTCGACTCAATTTTTTTTCAAAAATCAACAATGCAGTGTTCGTTTTCATTAACATCAGGCCAGAAAATCTACAACTGCATCATTAGATTTAAAAAACATCAGTTACGGTTTAGATAGGTAGCAATAGTCAGAAATTTTAAAACTAAATAATTTGTTAAAAATGAGAGCTTTTCTTCAGTTTTCCATTATGTTATTGCTACTCAGAATTTGATTCTTATAATAATAGCTACACTTTCGGATGGTGTAAAAATACAGGTGTAATTTTTTTCAAAATCTACTGGTTCCATTCCTGGGTATAATGATTTTTCAAAAATCCAATGACAGACACAGTTTTAGTTTTCATCAAAATTGGGCTCGAGTCTCCTAGGCTTTCAGTGTTTTTCAAAATTCCCTATAGATTCTAATTTGAACCTGAAGGCACACTTAAAAAATTCACCCAGTATTTGAGCAATTGTGTAACTACTGTTATTTCTGTTTGTTTTGTCTTTGTTGTTGTGAGTTTGTATCTGTACTGAATAAATGTTTTCTATTCCATTTTATTCTAAGTTTTTTTTTTCTAAAGAAGGATACTTTTTTTCCGTTACTGCGTCTTCGAAAATATTGGCATTGTGTCATCTGCCCGTCATTTACTCGAATATACTACACAACAACAGCAACAGTTACTAGGTAACGCGATATTTCTTGGTAGGACTTTGCCTTTTCTAATATCTTACCTCCTTCTCTTGTAGTTTGGTAGACAGGTATCGAGAATGGGCCATTGCCAGCGGAATTGAAAGCGCTCACCGATACAGCATACCTTGAAAAAAAAAAAACATAAAATTTAATAACCATACAAAATTAATCCCGTACACAGGACATATGAGTGCGCACGTATGTGTGCAAACACAAGTACTCCGTGTTTACGCACATGTGCTTCTTTACTCTCAAAGTCATTTGAGGAATGTCCGTTCATAACTAGCTATTTACATTTTGAGCTCGTTTTGTTTTTTATTTTCGATTCTGGCGGAGACATGATTTTTTTTTAATTTCGTAAATTAATTTGATCAAAATTGCTATTTATAGGCTAAAACTCAATTCAAAAATATCAATTTGGCTCAAAACTTGCTATTTACAAAATTTAAACATATTTTATTTTACGATTATAGAGTTTCTAATCATAACAGTCTATTGTTTTATTTTGTTTGGTTCTAGAGTTTTTAATCATAATGGTTTATGGTTTCTGACGATTCAAAACTAAAGTGTCTATTTACTACACTGTTTACTTCCATCTGCATCAAAAGTATCTATTTACAAACTTCTTAATTTAAAAAAAATGGACAAAGTATTTAAAAAAATGTTCATAAAGATGACTAGACAACTATATCTTGTAAAACATGCCACACAAAATTATTTATACATTGGGCGTTTTTAATTCATTTTTGTCATTTTCTGTAAAATTCATTCTTTTGAACAGACACTCCTCAGTTAATAGTCCTTTAGGCAATCCAAAAGAGAAGGATCGGAGAAAGATTTGACGCAGGACCAACGGCTTTATGTGCGTTCCAAAGTAAGTACCAACAGTACATTACTGAAGATAGTGAACCTTCATGATTCAATGTCATTCTTACCTCATATTTTTGAGGAGTCCACTGAGAGTTGTTTCATGTTTACCTTTTCTTGACATTACCTTCACCATTTTCGTTTGGGTGTCATTGGGAACTGTCAAATAGAAATCATCATCGTTATCATTCAGTAATCCTTTACTGTATACAGAATATTAGAACTAGATTTTAATAATGAGCGAAAGACGACTTTTTTCTAACATTTAAGCACTACTACTATCGTAATTGAGTTAAGAAGTGGTGACGGGCGGGCGTTTTGGGGGACTGTCTATTTGTAAACGATGACGTTCAAAAAGTGCTGGTACTCAGCCTAATTTGAATAAATGACTTTTGATTTGATTTGATTTGATTAGAACCCATGTAAGTTTTGTGACTCTAAATATTATTTTCTTTCCATCTAGAAGGAATCGTATTGTTTAGGCAAAGGGACTATACTCACACTTATTCAGCTCCATTCGGGTTTCGCTAAACGATTTTGGTCACACTTGTACAGTTCTGCTTCTATCAGCCGCGTATGGCGTCCTAAGAATGAGAAGGCGGCAGCGGCAGAACAGCGCTGAACTTTATCTATAGCACTCGCATGATGATTACACAACATTTGTCCTCATATTATACTACTTCCTGGTTGCAGTAAAAGGGGTAGGAAATTGCCTGAAAGAATCCCCCTTCCAAAAACAAAAACCTTATTTGCGATTCGTTCGATGTATCTGCCCGTTCGAGTTTTCAATGCTGTTAGCAAAAGTATCACCATACCAAATGAGTACTCTGAGGCCAAAACCAAACTAAAAAAATGGCTACTGGACCGGAGTTATGAGGATATCGAAAATCTACTTCGTTGTCCAACCTAACACCTATAAAAAATCACAACCTCACTTACACTTCACACTCACTCACACCAAATGCTGTTTTCTGAATTGGCTCTGTTGATTGATGTCAGTTTAGTTTTTAATTTTTATTTTTATATTTGTTTTTTGTCCTCGTAATAAATTGTTACGCAGGCCACGTCTAACATGGAGTTTTTGGAATTATTTGGTTCACCAAGACACAGGCTTCGCCTAGTTTGGGACCCGCTGATAACTTAATAAGGGCATTGTTAGTATAATTCCATACCATTAAATGTAAAATAATATGTAACCGTGTATGTGAAATAAAGCATTATTATTATTTTTATTATTACTTGTTTGCCGCGAAAGCTGAATAGACGCGGAAAGCTGAACGGATGTGTACGCATCTCCATACAAAATCACTGTTTTCTATGGGCATAACTGAATAGAGCTGAATAAGTGAGAGTAGTCCCAAAGACGGGTCGACACGTCTTATCATTTTCTTACCGAGGCCACGCGGTACGAAATGCATGGTCACCCGTTCCCAGACCGACCTCAGCTAGTGTAGCTTAACCTACGATTTTCCTCTGTGGCTGTGAATACTTAGTCACGATCACGAGCCTGTCTTGGTGTGTCTTGTTTTTTTTTTAAGGTCATCTTAACTATGCATATATTTATTTGTTTAACCTTACTCTTCTCTTTACCTGGGTCACCACTAATCCTGGGCACAGCCTTCACATGGTATCCTTGCAGTTGTCCATTATGACTCTCTCTGGGTGGTGGAAGCCAGGATACTACCAACTCTCCAGGATTGTCGGTCTGTTGTACTTGTACGCCAAGTGGCGTGGATGAGGGTGCTAAAACAGTAATTACATTAATAAATGAAACTTTCGATGGCCATGATTCTTTCTAAAAAATCAGTCGTCTTAAATTTTTGATGTCGGTTTAAATTTTCTTTAATGGAATATTTTTATAGCGGTCCTGCCGGAGTTGTAGTGTATTATTGCAAACTTTTCATACACTAGTCCACATCGTTACTTAACGTATATGTAACACTCTATAACCTTTGCATCTGCCTCAACTGGTTAATCGTAAAATGAATTTTAAAAATGACTAAATATGTGTGAGCGTGAGCGACATAATTTAATATATTTCTCCAAATCATGCATATTTATTGAAGTTCTAGCCGCTGCATCAGCGTGGAATTAGTGCCCCCTATATAAATTAAAGCCTTTATGTTTCTGAGGTACGGGCAATGTATCTACAAAATTTCCTCAATATCATATTTGAAATTCTTTGTGAAAGTAACACAAACTTTCGCGTATATATTGGTAGTTGGTTTTTACATCTCATTACCTTCTTGCTGTGTACTAAAATGTACAGGCTGTGTGTTTGGACTCAGATCCACTTGGTTGCCTGACGCTATCCTCACTCGGTAGTCCATAGCTGGCTGTAGATCTCTTAGTTCTATATTCTGACGAACGTCGTTTTCTTGTCTGAAAGCAATAGATTTTATTTTCAAAAGCTTTTATAAGTTCTTGCATTTCATTATCACAATGTCGCTGATGTTTGCACAATGTTTATACAACTTGGGTGGCACAACTTTGAGCAAGAGGCGACCAGAAGAATTCGCTTGGGCTTGGTGGCATTCGAGAAGCTGCGTGATATCCTTGAAGCGTCGATCCCACAATCCCTTAAGACCAGGGTCTATGACTAGTGTAACATTCCCGTAATGACTTATGGAGCCGAAACGTGGACACTCACCATAAGCCTGGTTCACAAATTCAAGGTTGCTCAGCGTGCAATCGAGAGAGCAATGCTCGGGGTTACTCTGGTGGATAGAATTCGTAACGAAGTCATTCGCCAGAGAACTAAAGTCACCGACATTGCGCGTAGAATCAGCATGCTGAAGTGGAAGTGGGCCGGCCATGTCTGCAGACGAGCAGACAGTCAATGGAGCAGATATGTGTTAGATTGGAGACCGCGTATGGGCAAACGTAGTGTGGGATCCCCTGCGGCACGATGAATCGATGATTAAAAGAAGGTGGCTGGCAGCGGATGGATACGGACTGCCCAAGACCGGGATGGTTGGCGCTTTTTGGAGGAGAAATTGGCTGAAATTATGAATGTCTCGGAAACTCTGAGTGCTAAAACTGCGAATACTAGTACTTTTGTCTCCATAAAAGAGTCCATTTTGTACTGCCATCTCCTCCTAGAACCTTTCTCCTCCTTACCTAGTAATATTAATGCTCTTAGCACTGTCCCACATCATGAAGTCGTTGGTAGTGTACTGCATCGTGTAGTACTGCACGTGTGTGCTGATGGTGTCTCTCCAGGATAGCTTAACTGAGTTGCTGGTTACTGAGTCTACTTGCAGGTCTAGAGGTGGTGTTGGAGGTTCTGTAAGCAGGAAAAAAAAAAAATTAGTCTTTATGCAATGCACATAAATGTGTCAAAAAAAACAAAGAATGTGATTTTGCATTACAGATTGGGAAGTCACGACATAGTTATCAGCTACCGACCGAATTTTGTCATTAAGTCCTATGGCCACCCGCCCGTACACAGTCAATCTCAAACGATATCCACGGATCGGTAAGTGGATCGCGTTCGTCATAACGCCGTTGGTTGGTTAGCGGGACAGATAAACGGTCGATAAGTTACTTCATAAGTCAAGTGAGTTATTAGTGTTAATTTAAAACTTACCAAGTATTTCCAGGTGCACATTATAAGCGGCAACTCCAAATGGGTTACTCGCTCGACACTCATAAGTACCGCCATCTCTACTTTCCACAAAATTAATGTTGATCACACTGTTCAGCCCATTGTGTGTCATTGTTTCTGATATTGTGAGTCTGTAATAAAACAAACAATTCTCAATCTTCCAAACAAAAGAAATACCTACAATATTTGAAACAAAAGCGCATCAACCAAATTTGGTTGCTTTTATGACATTGAAAACTGAAAAAAAAATGTATTCACCAGTATTTTAAGTGACTAAAAAGAAGTTTTATCAAATATGGCTGAATATGGTTCACACAAATTTTTCACAAGTTTCTTCTTGTATAAAGATAAAAATAGCCATAATAAAAAAATAAAAAATTGAATCAAATGATCAGTTTAAATACCAATTAGCAGATTCTAAATTCAAATTCTCCAATTTAACTGTTTTAGTTTAAAGCAATTTACTATTAAAAGAATCCAAATTTCAAGTCTGTAAACAGCACATGAGAAATGTCTACCCCTGCTTAAATTGTATCTGAAATGAGCTGTTCTCAAAACACGTTCACGACGCCATAAAAGAAGACGCCATAGCATTCAGCGCCATCTTTATTAGGGCTCTGTCACTACTGCTATATTAGGGAAGTGGGTTTAAAAGTTTCCCTTGACTTCAGAACAAAATTCTATATCCATTTGGTGTGGTAGTTAGCGGTAGAGGTACAATCAGTTTTGATAACAAGCGGTAGATGGCGCTACCATTTAAAACAAGCAAGATTGCTCAAAGTTAAGAGTTACATAATATTTGTAAGGGACAAACATGTAGATGGTTTAAAGAGTTTACATTTTCAACAAAAAAATATATTTTTTAACCGATTTCCAAAACCCCAATGCCGATATTTTTTTATAAATTACCTTGATGAAGTAAAATCGACCGGCTTCCCATCCAGAGACCACTTCACTCTGATGGGGTTGTCCCCAAGCGGTCGACATGTCAGAGTCACAGGCAAACCCATCTTTGTAGTCAAGTTAGCACCAACTGATTCGAAATGCACCGGCTCTAGAAAAAATTTGGAAGTGTATTAATCGTGAAAATCCACAATTCTAAATTACGTACAGTATAGAAAACAAAAAACAAAAAAAACGGCCAAGAACGAGTCGGACTCGCGCATGAGGAACCTTTCATGCGCGAGTTTGGTACCACCTTGTTTTCTGGTACCATCGTATTTTTTATTATTTCTTGTTTTTATCATATATCATTTGAATTTTCACAAAGTGTTGCCGCTATGGCAACACTCTGTGGAAATTTCAACTGTCTACCTATTTCGGTTCATGAGATATAGCCCGCTGGCAGACAGATGGATGGACGGACGAACGGACGGACGGACGGATGAGCAGTGGAGGCTTAGTAATATAGTTCCCTTGGTTAACTTTTGGGTACGGAACCCTAATTAACTAAGAAGTTGTTGACGTTCAAATTTTTACAATTGAACTAGCTCTAACCAGCGGCTTCACCCGCGTAAACTCACATTCCACGGAAACTACATTCTTGTATGACATATGCAATAACTCGTATGATTGTTTAGATTTAAGTAACAAGTTGTACTACATTGTTCCCAGAACATGCCAGGGACGCAAGGCGCGCGCACGACCTGTATTCGCCACTACTTCTAGTCGTACAAATGCAGGCTTGCGTGCGCCTCTTCGTCGCCTTACGAGCAATTTTAATAAGAATTTCTACAGTTTGGATCTGTTTGCTTTACCACATAGAAAGTTTAGAGTCATGTTGCTAAGCTTATTGAAAAATTGATGCGACACTGATGTTCCACTTATGCGGCACTTTTGACAGCTTTATGTTTTGTTGATGCTTTTCTTCTTTATACGATTAATATTCTTCTTTTTTTTATTGTTCCCAACGCTTGTCTTAAATGTACCAAATTGTCTCATTGTGTATCTGTGGAGAACGTAGTTGATTTCACATTTGTATCATTTCTGTATCATACCTTTTTTTTTTGTAATTTTTAATGTGTAATTGTTTGTTTTCCCGAATAAATAAAATAAAATAAAATAAATAAATAAACATACTCCCGAGATAAAAAGTATTGTTTGTCCTATTTCACGAACTGGTCGTAGAAAAACTCCTGGGAAAAACACGGATAGCTGTCTTTTAAGTTCCATCCACATCCTTTCGACTCACTTGAAGAGATAAAAGACGGACAGAGTTACTTTCGCATTTATAATTTTACTATCTATTTTACCCGCAATTTCGTACATGCATATCCCATTTTCCCGTTCCCGTAGGAATTTCGGGACGAATTATACATATAAACTCCCTCTTTAATCTCTCTGTCTAATTGATGAAAACCGCATTAAAATCCGTTGCGCATACAAACAGAAAAAGCGACTTAGTTTTTTACTACACTAGTTGACCCGCACAACTTCGTCTGCTCCGCTCCTATTGGTCTTAGCGTGATGATATATAGCCTATAGCCTTTCTCGATAAATGGGCTATCTAACAGTGAAATAATTTTTCAAATCGAACCAAAAGTTCCTGAGATTAGCGCGTTCAAGCAAACAAACAAACTCTTCAGCTTTATATATTAAGTATAGATATAGATAAAGTATGGATTCCTTGCCTTGTCACACCAACCCCTGTGTTATGTATATCTCTGACAGTTCTTACAGGTATTCAAAAGCCCAAAAGTCGGACATCCAGTCTTACCAACGAGTTACTTAACCTAATAGCTGGATTTAAGAGTTCGAGTAATTTAACCCAAACATTGATAGGTGGGAAGTGGCTACGCAGATGATTACGATTTATTATTGAGCGAAGCACTTGACTTGAATATCCTCTAAGTAATTTTTTGCTGTATCCACACACAATTTTTCACCAATATCATATTATACCAGTACCTACTTTATTTATTTATTTATACCGTGGAATATTTCCACATTTAATGAAAATAATGTAGGTCCAAAAAAACATTATTAGAACCGTATCAAACGAAACACAAATGTAAATAGCAAAAACCAACAGCTAATGAAATAGGCTCATTATATCGGAAAAACCTATGAAAGAAAATAGGAGTAAACAAGTCTCATGTTTCAACCTTTATATACACATACACTTAATTGTACGAATCGATCAATATTATTGATTGACCAAATATTTAAGCACGCACAATTTTAGTCAACTGAACGTTGACTATAGGAGTATGAAAAGACATAATTTTAAGGGTTCCGCAACCAAAGGGTAACCAACGGAACCCTATACTGAGCCTCCGCTGTCTGTCCGTCCGTCCGTGGGCTATATCTCATGAACCGCAATAATATGCAGACAGTTGAAATTTTCTCAGAGTGTATATTTCTGATGCTGCTCGCTATAACAAAAAGTAAAAATACAAAACTAAATTAAAAACAAAACATGTTATTTTCGTCTTATGGTATGGAACCTTTCGTGTGCACGTCTGACTTGTACTTGGCCGGTTTTTACTGTGTCCATACTAATATTGTAAATACGAAACAAGTAGGTTGTTTGTCCGTCTCCTATTTGTCTGTCTCTTTGTTACCGCTACTACCTTTAACGGCTGAACAGATTAAAATAAAACTTGGCACACGGGTGGACCATGTCTTGGAATAGGACTTAGGATACGTATAGAGGTACATTTAATCTCGGGGATTTTCCCTTGGTATAATTTGCGTACATAATATTTATTGTTTTTTGTTTTTAGCTAAGACTATAATATTCGATACTTGTTTATTTTTATTGACTTTTTCGTCTCAGGCACTTCCTCGTTAAAAGTGTGTGAACTCTTTTACTGAGGAAGTACACAAAAATATATACACCGAAATTTTGCTCGACATGATTAAACATAAGTCTCATGTTACAAGTAGCGAGCCAATTGCTTTTAATTTGGCACGAATCATGATTCCGGGCCGTTGCCGAGAGCTTTGTAATGGAAATTCAAAACGTTTTTAATCTCCTCCCTACCAGAAACTGTATTTCCCGAGCAACAAAAATCTGGTGCCTTCAATAAATTGTCGATTGAATAAGTTATAAGTATTGTTAGGCAGTGAAGCATCATTATAGAGCCCCGTAGCATTAAAAACACTGGCCAAGTGCGAGTCGGACTCGCGTGCAAAGGGTTCCGAACGAATTTAATTTTTTTAACATGTTATATTAACACTACAGACTTCTAATAGGTTTTCCTGTAATTTTTAGGTAAAGATCTATTATCTCCATTTTTTTCAAAATTTTAGGCTCACTAGTTTCGGAGATAAGGGGGGGAATGGTCATTTTTCGTCTAATTTCTTGAATAACTTCTAAATCATTTATTTTAAAATTATGAAAAAAAATATGATTAAAACCCTCACAGTAAGCCCTTTCATTGGATATGTCACACGATATTGTTCAAAAAACTTTTTTTTTAATTTTCTTGTTTGACCCCCAAAAGTGTCCCCCATACTGAAAATTTAATAATTTTCGTAACGCGTCCGTGTTTGGGTCATAGAAGTCCATATGTGTACCAAATTTCAACAGAATCGGTCCAGTGGATCCGGAGAAAACTGGCTGTGACAGACGGACAGACAGACACCCGAGTGATCTTATAAGGGTTCCTTTTTTTTTGGAACCCTAAAAATCTGTAAAATATGAGTCAACGCAAGTCTACAAACATATAAAACAAAAACTTTTTAAAAAAATCCATGACACTTACTATTAACACTGATCCACAAATTCTTATTCAGTGCATCCCCCACTCCGTTCTCAACATTGCAAGCATACATGCCTTCATCGGAGAGAGATACCACTTCAATAATGAGGGTGCCGTTGGGGTAACTCATGACTCCACCACCCGCTAAGTCGAGGACTGGACGCCAAATTCCCAAGGTTGCTGGAAAATAAAGATAAGTGACTGAGCCATATTTGAGTATAGATTAAGCTGGTCAGCAGCAACTATACAGCTGCATAATAACTAAAACAAAATATTTTTCACACTTGAGAATATGGTGAGCTGATGATTTAATTCGTTAACTTAGGTGAAGTTGGGCTTAGAACAAACGTACATACAACCAAAACAAATCAAAAGCTGGTACAGTGTTTTATTGATAAGCTTAATATTTTAGTATAGACATGTAATGAGACGGATCTCTATTCTAGTTTACAAAAAATATTGGTAGAAGGGAGATAAAACGTCCATACCCGCTCGATCAAAATTATTTCTTATAAGACCAAAAAAACAACGTCCTGCATATTATGTCATATTACGTCCTGCCAATTTAAAAACTACATTTCAGAGGACGACAAGAATACCAAAATAAAAACCTTGTTGCACTATTAGAAACCTAAAGAGGAGAACCAACCGTTTTCCAAGAGTGTATTCAATTGATTGTGCGTAAATATTTCACCTACCGTCCCTTTTCATCCAGTGTATCTGTGGCGTCGGGTAACCGTTTGCGTTGCAATACACTACGCCTCGCTGTCCCAATAGTAACGATGTGTTTAATGGTTCTTCTATCCATTTCGGTGCAACTGTAAAACGAATTGTTTTAAATAAAACTCCGCTGTAGTATCAACGTCTGCAATTTTGGTTAGTAATAAATTGATTTATTTCAGTACGTAAAACGTTTTTGTTATTGTTAAGGAATATTTTTTTTACATCGTACATTTGCAAAGCTAATGCAGCAGGCAACACGCAATTTATTTATTTATTGGATAATTCATTGTAAACCTCTTAATAAGCACAGTACAATTATAGAAACAAGTGTAGATTGGGCGATCTGATCGCTGGCCATCAACAAAATTGTATCATTCAACAATTTTATCAATCCAATCATGAAAACTGATTCCGTGGTCAGATAAGGATTTAAAACAAGCTTTTGATTTCATACCGTTAATGTAAAGTTCTGCTGTCTGGTTGACTTTTCCAACGTGGTTAGTTGCTATGCACGTGTATTTACCGCAATGCTCCAAAGAGACACGCTTTATAATCAAAACGCTGAATAATTCTGAACTTCTTTCTGTTATCTGAAAAGAAAAGATTTCAAGGATCATTCTAGGCCCTGTTATGAATGAATCAGTTTTTTTTTTAAATTCATTTTTATTTTTTTTATTTAATAGGTATGTTATTTTGTCGTTGTACTAGAATACTAGACAAATTATACAGTCAAAAATAATAACTTTTTCTTACCTTCAAAATAGGAGGTAGTTTTTTCCCATCCTTCAGCCAAGAGAAATAAATAGGTGGGTCTCCTCCCACAATGTTACAAGTAATTTGAACAATCTGACCTTCTTTCAGTCCTGTGCCAACACGCAGTTCATCTAACTCTGGTGCTTCCACCACTTGGATTTCAAAAGATCTGGAAAATATTTGAAATTTATTCAAAAGATTTCAAGTATCACGTGGCTATAATTTAAGAAAACAAAACGACGTTTTAAAGTATTCACTATAATATTTTAAATTTTAACTTCCATTTATAATGGCTTAACAGGCTATAACAAAGATACGCTGATCTTCTTTTAGACAGTCTTTCAAATACATATTAACATACTACATTCTGTGGCACCCATGAAACCATGGTGGAATTAATTCTTACCTTCTAGCCATTTCTCCCGAAGGACTAAATAAAATACACGTATAAGTGTCACCATTCTCCTCTTTGACCACTCTAGCTATGTTTAATACACCGTCAGCTCCTGATTCAAAGAGCTGTCTTTTTCTACGTTTTCTTCTCGTGTTCTTACTGTTATCAGAAGTTGTGGCGTATGTTCGTTTGTATCTCGAGTGTTGGGGCAGTGTTGAGCTGATAATCTTCTTGCCTTTGTGTTCCCATTCTAATTTGCTGGAATTTAAAAAGTTATTTTTAAACATTAAGCTTTTCCAAATTAAAGTTAGCCAATTTGTTACTTGCGTTAAAGTCGCGTCTGTTAAAGCGAATCTATTGCCAG
The DNA here is from genome assembly GCA_947578705.1 of Lacanobia wlatinum. Classification (NCBI taxonomy): domain Eukaryota; kingdom Metazoa; phylum Arthropoda; class Insecta; order Lepidoptera; family Noctuidae; genus Lacanobia; species Lacanobia wlatinum. The sequence continues at coordinate 16,722,172 of OX388046.1, read as the reverse complement.
CTGGCAGTAACTGGGTACAATTCTAGGACCAAAACTAATACAAAGAAATTTCTGATTGAACCTAAAAAGACCGTGCTCATTAGTCAAACTTTAGTCTAACTACACTAACGAGTCTAAAATGTAAGGTTGCACAAGGTTGTATATTATAATGAAACAACGCAATATGAAATGAATCGTCAAATAATATGAATAAGGATTAAGCTATTCATCAAAACTAATCAAACAACAACTTTTATGATTATTTATAGACAGACAAAACCAATAAAACATCCATTATGGATTAGTAGGCTATTGTGCTGTCATTCTAGCTAACCTGCAACATGAAAAAGATATAGAACACGTGAAATGTACCTGATTGGGTATCCGTAGTATGGACATCTTAGCTTTAATGATTCTCCACTCTGAACTTTTATTGGTGGTAGAGTTCTGATATATGGCGGCCCTGAAAATGTAAAAAAACAGGTACCTACTGTACAGATGACTTAGAAAATATACAATATCAATTACGCTCTTGAAAGGTATTCCGTGTAATAAAATAATTACTGATCATGTTAGAAAGGGGATAATTAATTCAGGAACTCAGAAAATGGGCAAAGGTTTTATCTTCTATATTGTGGATTTTAAAGTTTATTTGAAAGTGAATAATGTTTCTACTAACTTACCAAAAACATCTATCCTAGCCGAATGCCCAGTGTTAAATTCTCCTTCAAAAGCTAAGCAAGTATATAAGCCACCATCTTCAACTCTAGACCTGGTTATATTTAGTTGAGAGACAACACCAACTCCTGACGGTGACATCATTTGACCCAGGGTGTATCTGGAAAGTGATCCTCAATGGTTTAAGCAGTTCAGTCACGAGTTTGAGCATTTCAATTGGACTTGGTATATATGCTAGCTATGCCTACTATCAAGAAGATTATGTTCACTATAAGAGTCATTATATTATATAGCTAATAAGGTCTCATTGTTAGGGTCTCGGCAATTTTTTGCAGTGGCGATTTTACTATGTTTTCCTTCACCGTTTTGAGAACGATAGTTACGATATAAATTACGCTTTAGAAAAGCCCCTAGCTGGGTATGGAACTATCAACTAAAAAAGAGGGGGCCGTTTCCTTGGGGCTTCTTTTGGTCTTTATTCTTTGATGGTTATTGTTAGGCTCTTGTTTGACCACTATCTCACCTGATGGTAAGTGATAATGTAATCGACGATAAACCGCGCTTAGCTAGATGTAACCTATGAAAATGCACTCTTGACTTAAAGTCTCCCTAGGTTGTAGTTATTAGGAAATACAGGCTTCGGCAGGGAATTCTAGTCTTCAGCTGAACGCACTATGGAAGTATTCCCAGAACGTTTCGTGTAAGCCAAGAACTTTTTCTATAAACATTCGCAGGTTTGAAAACACCCAACTGTTATTTCTAATGAAATACGTATCTATTTTACACACTGTTATAAATTTTAATCAACTGTTCGTGGGACCTAAAAAATTCGTTTAAAACTCTGTCTGGCAGTTAATTACTTATTTGTTTAGGAGCCTCAAATAACTAAAAATTGATTCCAATTGAATATTTAGCCTGAAGTGTAAAAAGTTTAACCCAATATTGAAACTGGTGTGTATACCTATATTTGCTCAGCTTCGCCGGGGCTGGTGAACCTAAGCTTTCAATTTCAGTTTTATATGTTGTACATAATTTTGTGATAAAACTTTATTTTAAAAGCATTGATCCACACAGTTCTCTTGTGAATAATACATTTTAATCTTCTTTTTTATCTCCTTATTTTGGGTTGGGTGTCCTAATTTTTCTGCACCAATGCCCGAATTTTGAAATACTTTATCAGTCGTTTTTCTGCCCGTTAACGCTATTTGTCATAAAACTATTGGTTGGTTTTTCGTTAACGGACAGATAAATGATCGACAAAATACCTCAGATAAACGACCGATAAAGTACGGAGCCAAAATGTAGACAGTCACCATAGGCCTGGTCCACAAATTCAAGGTTGCTCAGCGTGCAACGGAGAGAGCATTGCACGGGGTTCCTCTGGTAGATAGAATTCGCAACGAAGTCATTCGCCAGAGAACTATAGTCACCGACATTACGCGTGGAATCAGCATGCTAAAGTGGAAGTGGACCGGCTATGTCTGCAGACAGCCAGACGGTCGATGGAGCAGACATGTGTTAGAGTGGAGAACGCGTATGGGCAAACGTAGTGTGGGACGCCTTGCGGTACGATGGATCGATGATTTAAATAAGGTGGCTAGCAGTGGATGGACGCTCTTTGGGGCAGGGAGTTACGTTCAGCAGTGGACGGAAATTGGCTGAAATTATGAAAGTACCTTAGAAACCGAGCATGAGTCAATCAATTTAGGGTTGTTGTTTCATGCACTTGTGTATTCTTTGCGACTCTTTCAGTCTTGCTGTATCAGGTCACTAGCAGATGGCCTCTTCCTGGCTTACGTACTGGGAATGCAGTTGGACCACAAGATCTTCGCTTCGTTGTAGTTGTATATTTAGAAACAACCGCGTCTACCATATTCTTTTGTTTCTTGAAATAAGATTATCTAGCCGGTTGCCTAACTACATTTTTAAGAAAGAATTGGATTCAATTAAACATAACATACGCAATCTTTTTTGTACTGTAACCTTTTTAATTCGGTTATTCGTACTAAAATTCAACCCATTAAAATGTCTGCTATACAGTACTCCATGTGAAAGGTCCATGCCTTGGCATGTGATAGACTGTTTTGATTGATGTTTCTGAGACGTGGATCAATCGGGAAACGAATGGATTAACGGATAACTCTGGTTTGAATTTTTAATTTTTACGGTGTTAAGACTGAGCAGACGAGAAAAGATTTTAAGTAATATAATACACGACTATGATAGTTGTAGTGGTCACTGGTCTCGAAATACTGAAGAAAAGAAACGTGCGGGAACCGGCATGATTTAAAACCAAAAAATTCGAAGACAATGTGACAACTTAGTGGACATATGACTCCCTTACGTGATGGACTATGACATACTTTATCTCAAAGAAAGTAGGCTGTATCTCACAATTTTCTCGACCATCACCAGCTTTGGCAATCACAAAACGTTATTTCCCAGTCTTTTAATGTTAGTGAGTTCATCATCATTTTTTTGAGCTAAAAGACGGCAGCTGCTTGACTTATGCCTTAGTGTCAACACATAGACCCGTCATGTGCATCTCGCATTCATCAGGTTCCCGCAGCCTTCATCCGGTCACCGGTCTATTTTGTGGGAGGCCTTCTTAAGCAGCGTCTTTCGGTTCACGGTCACCACTGCAGAACCATCCGATTCATGAACTATCTGACCTATGAGCGAAGTGTCTTGCACACTGCCATTGTATGTGACCTGTTAAGATTTAATCTATAAGTATAAATCTTACCTTTGATCAGTATTAGATGATATGACGACACCGTCTCTCTCCCAAATAAATCTTGGAGGTCTATCAGCTGTTGCTGTACATTGTAGACTAATCTGAAAATAAAACAAATGATAATTTTCTAGTGCAGCATTCTCCATCGAAGCGGCAGTAGCTCCGCCAAGATGAGCCAAAGGAAAGTATGGCTTAGCTGTTAAATGTTTGAATTAAACCAGAGCATAAAACAGCAGTAGTTTAAGTTTAAGAAGTTGCAGTCACTCCTTTTTTGCAGTCTCTCCTCCTATGTTCTTATGGTATAAATATAGTCATTTTTAATATTACGTCATGTTAGTTCCATTTAACAGTCAAGCCATACTCTTTTACCAAAATTTAGAAGTATAGCAGAAGCGAAGTTTTTGGTGGGGTTATATTTTTCTGCAAATAGAAGTACTAAATTGAAGTCAGTCGTAAGGGATTGTCAGAAGCCAGGAAATCTGACTCCAGTTCTTGCCACAAACTACCGTGTTACCCAGTTAATGGGTTGTGAAGGTCTGGTAGGCAGCCGCCGCTCCACGTAAAATATTGTTATTCTGCTGGATCCGGTTTGACTGGAAGCCGACCCCAATATAGTACGGAAAAGGCTTGGCAGATGATGAGGCATGAGTAGATAAATAGAGGTATGGGCAAAAATTTAATTGAAAGTAATTTTCCCTTCGTAATACCATTTTAATTACTAAACTGTGGCAACACCTTGTACGAGAGATGTACTACGATGTTTCGCTATCGGGCATTGTGTCTGCAAATCCATTACGTTTCCGATTGCCGTCTGGATTGCCAACCACAATTTATTGTTATTAGCAATGACAAGCGGCAGTTAGTTGGTTAGCCTACTACTCAGGATTGTGATGCTTATCAATTATTATCTTAGCATGAATGTCGTCAGAACTTTTTCTGGATTTGTCATATCGGCAGCATTTAAAGTACCTCTAAACTAATAAATACTATGCTGTGATAATGCTGCCGCAACAATGCTATTATTTTTCGTATCAGTGTCAGACTGAAGTCACTTTTGACACTTTGATACAAAAATATAGGCTTGGAACGCTGGACGGTTGAAGACGGCCGGGAGGGGAAGTGCCCCAAAATGTTGTTGCTGTATAAAATTTTACCCAAAAGGAATAGTGCTTTGAAATCCAGGCAGACGTCTTTTCAAAAATGTTTATGTTCAAACGAGTTTTTTGATTTGTAGTTAACTCAACTAATGGTTAAAATTTAGATAAAAATTTCGTTAAAGAATAGTTTTTCGACCAATTTTCAGTTTTTAATTTAAGCGTTATGCCAGCAGTCATTTATTTGACTATTGGTCAAGCTAAATTGATCGATAAACGCACAATAACGAAATTCAGGTGTCCAAAGCTTTATTAAAATATCCAATGGGTGATTCGAAGTTACGAATCAAAAAACAAGACACAAAGGCGGGTTTCTGAATCGAGTAACTTAAGAGGAGACGCGGGTGGAGAGACTTTGTCTATAAAAAGTCATAATTCGAGGATTGGCTCTCGCCTGTTTCCTCCTCCAATACTGGACCGAATTAAAAGATATTTTATAAACTGAATAAGAAGGATATATACTGTGTACCTATGTTTTCATTTTTGATGATATATTAATCAAATAAGCACTAGAACCCTCAAAACATGCTCAAAATTGTCCGATAAACCGCTATCAACAGAGCCCTAGTGTACAAATTTAGCAATTATTAATGCAAAAAAAAACATAGAGACGCACTATACATCCTTCTTATTCAGTTTGGGAAATATCTTATTAATCGATCCTATATTGGAGGATGAAACATTCGAGAGCCAAACCTAGAATTATGACTTTTTACATACAACGTCTAACCGCCCGCCCTCTTAAGCATGGGTGTCCTTGGCCGGGACATTCCTTGTTTAATGCCTAATTTTGACAAGAGCAGGCTAAAAAAGATTTTGAGTTATTCTCAACTTCAAATTCAGCAATTGGGGTAAACCGCCGATCACTTCATCTTGTTACATATTAGCTATTTAAGTTTGTAAAATACTTGTGCTAACTTACCTCATCACCAGGAGTGATAACTTTCTCAGTAAAATGTTGAGTGATAATTATATTGCTGGATCCTAGATCCCTTTTATGTCTTATAAATTGGACTTCTGAAATACATAACAGAATTAATTAAGAACCGGTTTCCTCATTCAAACTTCAATTGTTATCATCGGAGCAGAAATAAAGCTCAATTTCGTTGATATTCGTCTTTAAAGAGTTTTGGATGGTAGACCAATGGCAGAGAGTTTTCGTAGAGAATTTTAGTGCAAAGAAATTAAATGTTTTGGGGAATAAAATTACCTGAAGTTAAGGTTGGTTGGTTACTGGTTCCACGTTTATTGTTTTTGATATAAAGACATAATACTAGTTACCTATATTTTACTGAAACAATTTGTTTAGTCTGTCAGACAGATTTCCTAAAAATACTGGACAAGATTTTTATTATTTTTTTAAGTTAACTAAAAATGACGGTAACGCACTGTATCGTCATCATTTTTTGTTCTAATTCTAGGAAATTTGCGGACTGCTTCACTGTGAAATAACACTTGCCCGACCCAGGCTTCGAACCCTGATCCTCATATGCAGCATAAGCAAGGTTAAGCTCACTCGATCCCCGACTTTGTCACCTATGACCTAGACTAGAGACAAGAGCAAACCACTCTTAAATAAAAAAATTAAAAAAAGCCCTTGCCACCACTAGACCAAAGAGGCAATCTAAATTGACATGGTCAAAAGATATCAACTTTATCGTAAAGTTTTTCTTGTTATCCTTAATTATTTCAATACTTACGATAACTTTCAAATCCATCAATACGATGTTGTCTTCTATCTGTCTTCCTGTGTTTGGATGATCTGTGAAATAAACAAAGGACTGCTTAATCATTTAAAGTTAGACTTTTAGGATTTTTTGTACATTTTTTTGCGACTTTAAGACGAATTTGGTTAAATAGATATGCTATTTGACTAAATTCGTCGAGCCAGTATTTTTATTTTGACTAATTTGTGCTTGCTTTGTACCTACTGTTTCCTTCGTGATTCTTTTTAACGAAAAAAAATTGGCCAAAAATATGAAAAACATGCTTTAGCAGGGCTGGAAATTGAAAAGCTACTAAGCAAAAAAAAATGTAAAAGGGACGGAATCATTTTGGTCATAGATCATGTTTTCATTCGTCTTATTTATAAAGGATTTCAGAATTTTTTTATAAGAAGATACAAAATAATGTCTCTGACTGCGAAAATAACTCATATTTTGTATGCTCCAATGAAGACACGATGAATAGACGGCTTTATAATTAAATTATCATGCCGTTTACTGTCTAATATAGGTGTCTAAAATGTTGGTAACGAAACAATTCTGCGTAAACAACAACAAAAAGTAGCTAGATAATCAAGTAGTTTCTAGACTACCAAACAAAACAATATGTTACGGGCCTCCGACTATAAATTCAAATTGAGCGCAAATTATGCAGCGGCACGGCACACCATGTACGGTGTAATTGCATTAATCTAAGTTTAATTTATGCATAGTTAACTTAACTGCCGTTAAACTGCTGGTTAGTAATTATACTTTGTAAAGGTTTATTTTGTTTGCTGTAGATTTTCGGTAAATTAGGGTTTTTGGGTAAAACGGTGCGAGATTTTGAAGGGACAACTAGTTTGGAGATAAGAGGTTGTAAGTAGTTTTATGCCTAGGTGGTTCTTTATAAAGTTTGTTGGTGCTAAAAAGGGTTTTCTAGCTAAGGTTAAAATGTCTGTTCGTTTTACGGGATGTTTGTAGTGTGTAAAATGTGATTTTAGGTTACAGAATTCTCGAAGAAAATCTTATATGATTATCACAACAAAATACGAGATTGTTTGTATAAACTTTCAGTTTGTCTGAAAAAGGTTATGGTCAACAAAAAAAAAATCTCATTCATTATTTTTGTGTGCAAAATGTACTAAACAGCTGATTTTATAAAAATAAAAGTTGTTCATAATGATGACCCCTTTTCAGTTATTACGTTTATTTCACACTAGCTTTCGCCCGCGACTTGGTACGCGCATATCCCGTTTTTTCCCGTTCCTGTAGGAATTTCGGGAAATCCTCTCTTAGTGCTCCGCTACACTCCCCAAGGAACCTACATGCCTAATTTCAATTTCCTACGACTTGTAGTTTCGGCTGTGCGTTGTTTGTCAGTCACTCAATCAGTCAGTAACGGAAGAATTTTATATATATTGATTGTACAATAAAAAAAATTAATGCCAAAAAAGATAACAGTTTTCAACTGAAACACTAAACACCACTAAACAAGCTTGAAGTCTGAAAAACACATCCATCTGTCAAATACTTCAGGAGACGATCAACAATGAAATCCTACTCGTCATGTCAGATTAATCAAGCAGGTATTTTTCGCAGTAAACGTCGGGACAGGAATAAATCGAGTGTCAAGCGTTCACCAAGTTCAACTGACGTTCGATTACGTATCGGTGAAATCAGCTCTAAATCCTGCAAGAATAAAATGTGGAGAATTGCCGTCACCGTTGAATCTCTTGCTGGTAAATTGATTACAGGTCAAGAGGATTTTTAGACAGGCAATTTGACGAGATTGCTTGTGCAAAAATCAGGCAATGGTGACTTTATTGCACTTTAAATTAAAAAAAAAACTCTGGAATCGAACAATATTTCTACATATAACTGACATTGTATACCAACTTTATACGTAAGGTTTGTTATTTATTATATTATTTTACCAATTTAAAGTTTGAATAAAAATTGTATTATTTCAATTTAAAAAAAAACTATAATCTACGTCGTAAAATCGAGCAATGGGATCTACACAAATAGATCACATTGCGTCTAGAGAACATGGACACACAGAAAACTGATAGTTTAAGCTATTTACTATAATCGACCATCTAATATTTATGATTAACTAAACATTAAATTATGTGCTACAAATCGAACTAAATAATTCCAATAGATATTTCCTGGAACTAACATAACAGCGCATGCACTTCAATAGCACAGCATTGATATGGGCGTTCGTGCCAATGCATAGTAATGCCGACTTCAACGGAGCAGTGCAGAACTAACATGTTAAGTGGTTTCAGACGGGCTACTTGAGAGCAACAGTGTAGTCACTAAAAAGTGGTCAGGAAATAATAGAAATAATGGAGATACTTTCATGTGTGTTGATGTGTTATAATTAAATCATTAACATTGATTTGACAAAAGCAAGCGTTTGTGTGTCAGTGATTTCAACATTTATAGTTGTATTTTTTATACTACAGTACTAGCTTCTACCCGCGACTTCGTAGGCACATATCCCGTTTTTTCCCGTTCCCCCCTACGGTGTGTAGGGCAGCAACATGCCAAATTTCAGCTTTCCACGGCCAGTAGTTTCGGCTGTGCGTGGTCTGTCAGTCACTTAGTAACGGAAGAATTTTATATATTACGATTTGAATTTGACGATACCTAATCATCTTTTTCTTGAATAGTTGCTTTAGATATTTCGTTCATAGTTGTAAATAATAAGAAACTTTACGCCGCACTGTACGCCTTTTTACGTAATTGTAAAAAGGCGTACGCCTTTTTACAATTAAGTACCGCGAGAAAGTTTAACAGACCGATTTAATGTCAAATAGTCTAGTTAGAGCAGCAAATCTCTCTAGTCTCTATGTGATTTTGATATAATGAAAGCCTGGTCAAACGCCAGCCAATTTATATTTTAAAAAATCCAAAAAATACAGTATAAATATAGCGAAATCCACACTGTCATAATTAGAAAAAGTTTTCACTAGTTACAGTACAACTTTCAGTAGTTACAGTTTAGTTTAGTTTAAAAGGCAAACATGTTAACAGAACCACTTTTAGTTGCCAAACTGCAACTCAAAAGTGGCCAATCTAAACTGGTATTCAGTAAAAACAACTGGCAACAGTTTCCTAACTCCTACTGATGTATTTAAGTAGTACGATGCAAATTTTGATGAGTGTACTTTGCAAAACTAGGAACAAATGTTGTGCGAAGTTTGTATAATAACTGAATGGAAAGTAAATAACGTGTACAGGAGCACAGTCATTTGTTTAGTGTGGTTTGTAGTTTAATTCTGTGAAAGGCAAAAACAGTATGTTCGTATTTTCATGAGTTTTTGATTTTTTTTTACGCACACAAATGGAAAGAAGCGGAATTAATGGCTTTGGCGTTTTCTACCAGTTAACGTTTCTGTGACGCAGAGACGAATAGGTGTATTATTAAGAATAAAACGCGATGTACGTACGTAGATTAATGATACAACATGGTATAATATAATATTTACTTACGTTGATATGTGGATATTCTTTTCGATGTGTTCATGTCTTGGGATACCTGTAAAAAGAAAGGATAAGTTAGAAAAGACATGACCATGGATTATACTATGGGAGCGTGCTTAGGTATCAACATCAATGTGCAGCAAATATTGTTACATTTTTGGAATTTTTATTTTCTGTAGTTCACTGATATAAAAGTTTCACGAGTCTAAAAGCTAAGGAAACTGAGAAAAATAAAGATAAGTTTTCACGAAATAACTCTACTGTTCAGCAAGAGATGGCGCTAGGCGTTGCGGCTATCGAGTTTAAGAATGATTTTCTACTATTTGACACGCCATCACATCGAGTTGCTAATCTTGATGCGTTTTTTTTTTAATTCGGTAACAAATAAAATGCAAATAAAACCGATGTAAAAACAACAATAACAGTTTACGCAGTTGTTTATTATGTGTTTAAGTAAAAGTTGGGGATTTAATAATGGTGAATGGCAATCTGAGGTCGATAAATCGATGATAATCTTTTACACACTTAGTCGATCTTAAATTGAATCTTAAGATTGAAATCAGTTTTTTTATTATAAAACTATGACCCATCAAACTCATCCGTTTCAACCATATTTTACACTTAGTTATGTTACTTCAGTATGCAATGACATTAATAGGCACTCGATAAGTTCATAAATTTCTTTTACGATAAAAAATACCAAATTTCGATTATCAATACAAAATTAATCTTCACATTAACACATAACTATAACCTATTTACCTTTTCATAATTAAAAAGATAAAACGGTAAAATAAAATCTTAATCCAAAAATCTATTTGAATCTCTATTTTTTGTGAATCGATTTTTCACGATTTGACACGAATCGATAGAATTATCAATTTTAAAAACAGATTGCTGGCCATCCCTAAACAGATGGATACCTGTTTAGGGATGGCCAGCAATCTGTTTAGCCACTAATGTCAGATGCATTGTGAAAGAAATGACACTCCTTTATACGCAGTGATTATTTATAAAAAAATGATGGTGTCTGATCATAAAAATACACACAGTAAAAACTTAACCTAACCTGTAGGCTTGTCAATCAATAAAATTAATTATAAACAAATATACATAATATTCCTTAGTCATTATTCACTTGATCAACTTGGTATACTATGTGTAGGTTACTATGGTTACCGGATGATTATGGATACAATAGAACGTCAACATCGTGAATATGGATTCCCTATGTACAGGCATGCCTAATTTGGGAATCCAGTTAGTCAATAATTTTTATACTACAGACGTTTGAAGTAATGTTTTCGGTGAGGTGGCGAAGCTAGCTCTAGTGTCCGTAACACAGGTTTATTCCTATCACGGAACTGGGGTTTGCTCCGCTATCCGCTGTAATATTCGTATCCGTCACTCATGGTGTAGTATTTAAGTTAACCTGTACCTACTCAAAGTTTTAAAATAAAGATTATTATTATTATTTAATACCTTGTAACTACCTCCGTGGTCGAGTGGTTTAGGCGATTGCCTTGTGACCCGGTGGTCGTGGGTTCGATTCCCACGGGAAGCATACTTTGTAAAGTTGTTTCTAGTTTGGCTAGGACATTGCAGGCTTGAATCACCTGATTGTCTGATAAAAAGATGATTCCGTGCTTCGGAAGGCACGTATAAGCCGATGGTCCCCACCGTCAAATGGCGGTCGTCAAATCATGTCAGAGGCCCTTGAGGCGGTTTAGAAACTCTGACACTAGGGTGTGTGGGGTTGTTTAGACCTTACTACCCACACGATAAGAAGAAGATTATTATTTAATACTATAGTATAGTCGGCCTTATAATGTTCCCACTGTTGGGACTCAGGCCTCCTCTCTAGGAGTGGGAATGGGCCGTAATCCACCACGCGGGCCCAATGCGGGTTGGTGAATGTCACATGTCTTCGAATTTTTGGTTCTAGGAACATGCCGGTTTCCTCACGATGTTTTCCTTCACCGTTTGGAGAGCAGTGGTGATGAAATAAATTACACAAAGTAATGTGCCTGGCTGGGTTTGATCCCGCGACCTACAACTCGTAAGTCGAAGCCATCACCATCACCACCACCATTTAATACTACGAAGCAATTAAAAAACTGTTTTTATTTTGAGATTTTAGCCTTGGCATTATTCGGAGTAATATAACCACGGCAATTTAAATCTTTATTTTTAAATCTTTGTGTAAAATCTGTAATCCTGCATATGATCCCGAACTCGCCTAGGCAGAAACTGGTCATCTCCTTTTAAGCGATTTTTACAAAGTATTATGATTCATCGACCACAGATGCTATGTCTGGTGGACAACAGTTAATGTCTTCAGTCTTCAGGCCTGGACAGCTTTTAACCCTATATAAAGCGCAAGTCCGATCCAGCATGGCGTATTGTAGCCACCTTTGGGATGGCTCAGCTAAGTATCAGCTTGCCGCGCTTGACTCAGTGTAACGCAGAGCTAAGAGGCTCATCGGTGACGAAAAACTGGTGGATGCCAAGCTATATAACTTGGCTCATCGCCGTAAGGTTGCCTGCTTGTCGGTCTTCTACAGATTGTACTTCGGTGAGTGTGTCCAAGAACGCCACGACCTCATCCCACCGGCCCCCTTCTACCATCGGACATCCAGACGCACTGCATCTTACCATCCCTACCTTGTTACTATTCCACCAATTCGCACTAAGCCTTTCCAAACGTCTTTTATAATGCGCACAGCAAAGGAGTCGAACTCTCTGCCTGCGTCTGTGTTTCCAAACGCTTACAACCCTAATCTCTTCAAAGTAGAGTGAACAGGCTCCTTCTGGGTAAGCTCGCTCCATCGTAGACTTTGTCTCTGTCATCTTTGACCTTGACTTGAGTCAAGAGCAAACCCATAACAAATAAAAAAAAAATAAAAAAAAAATCTGATAGTTTTGTTCGAATCGCGCGGAGAATGTTGTTATCCCGATGTAGGATTTGTACGACGTCAGGTCTACAGTTTGTTCGTTCATATCTATGACGCCATATACGAACTATAAACCTGGATCTATTGATAAGATCTATAGAGATGAATCCAATGTTATCAATGAAGGTTTGCGGGGATTTACCTCTATCCACACGAAGGGTTCCGTACCATAAACCTTAATTTTTATTATTTGTTGTTATAGCGTACATAATCTGTGAAAATTTCAACTGTCTACCTATTACGGTTCTTGATATACAGCCCGCTGACCGACAGACGGGCGCACGGACAGCGGAGGCTTAGTAATAGGGTTCCGTTGGTTACCCTTTAGGTACGGAACCCTAAAAATGGCAATTATAACTTAAAAAGGGCAAGCGTGCTCCATTTTCGACCACATCATCGCTTACCATCAGGTGAGATAGTGGTCAAACGCGTGTCTATAAACAGTAAAAAAAAAAACTATCCTTAGGACTATAATACTGTATGAATTTAGTACCAAAAACTATACCAAAACCATTGATATATAAAAAACCCGAGATGCATAGTTTCGAATAAAAAAAATAGTTTAAAAAACTGTAACCCGACTACAGAAAAATAAAAGTGATCTGAAAAGTATGAAACAAGAAAATATTTCAGAAACAAATCAAGAGACGTACAAAAATGGTAAAAGTAAAGCCGTGGTCGCATGCCTGTATATCATGTGGGTGCCTGGCACACCTATAAAACTATAAAGGCATGCGACCACGGCTTTACTTTCATCATTTTTGTACCTCTCTTGATTTGTTTCTGAAATATTTTCTTGTTTCATACTTTTCAGATCACTTTTATTTTTCTGTAGTCGGGTTACAGTTTTTTAAACTATTTTTTTTATTTTATACTTTTCCGTTTTAAAAATCGTTTCTATTTATAACTGCACGTCGCTATCATTTTAATTATGTACCACTAGCTATGCTCGCGACTTTGTTGGCGTGGATATGGGCGAAAAAATGTGATGGTGATGCATAGATAAGATGTAAAAATTTATTTAGTTTTTTCTTGCTGTTTTCTTCATTTGCGGGTAACACTCAACCGTTCGTTGACTTTTTTGTTACGGTCGGGTGTCACCCCTTAACAGGGGACGCAATGAAACCTGTCCGAGATGAGGTGCAAAAAAATTCGAAAAATGGGTTGTGACTTTCGTCACCGCGCAAGGCATAAATATTTCAGGGTGCCCCAGGTGTCAGCCATGCTAGCTACGCCACTGTTGCTGAAGTCGGTCCGTGGATGGTTGATCGTCTTATCTTATCATACCAAGACTCTTGCATGCCTCGGAAAGTACTTAAATCCGTTGGTCCCGCCTGTTATTTGTAGACTTTTGACAGTCGTTACGGATTGTCAGAAGCCAGAAAATCTGACACCAATCTGACCAAAAAGTACCGGGCCACCCAGTTATTGAGATGTGGTATTCAGCTGGATCCAGTTTGTCTGGAAGCCGAACCCAATATATTTGGGAAAAGGTTGGACAGTTGATGAAGATTTAGGCCATAAATACATAACCAACACTTTATGTCTTGTCTTAAAACTCAAAGCTTTGTCTTGTCTTAAAAGTCGCGACGAAACTATCACGGGGCTTTGCCGTCACCACGGGTGATAAGCCATTAAGGCCTGCGGGTGACCTAATGTTGCCAGGTTTCCGCATAAAACAGGAAGTTTAATTTTCACTGAAATTAAATGAGTCGAAGTTCTTTAATATACAGTATGTTAAAGAACTCTGACTCACTTAATTTTGTTTATCTATTACAAGTTAAAACGGTTTAATGTTGCTACTGGTCATACAGTCTGGATTTACTTACAATGCTACTTAATATTAGTCAGTAATCTCAGGAGACTGTTCGCAAAATTCGCGCTTTAACGTAGATTTGGGGATACCAATCAGAATTATATACATATATATTATATTACATACATATTATTATTATTTGAAAGATACAAAATCATAAGTTACTTAAGTTGTCAGACTCTTCATCCCATTTATTACGGCTAATTATCAATAATGGTCTCTGAGAATCTTGGGGCTACATGACAAAAGCCACGCGAGTCGATCTTCTCGGTTAAACAACGCATGCTAAGACTCCTCCGTGCCTCGGAAAGCAAGTTAAGCCGTTGGTCCCGCCTGTGATTTGTAGATTTTTGGCAGACGTTACGGATGGTCAGAAGCCAGAATATCTGACACCAGGTCTGCCAAGAAGTACCGCGTTACCCTGTTTCTGGGTTGTGGAGATCTGCCGTATCACGTAAATTACTGGTATTCAGCTGCGGAACGCTGGAAAAAGGCTAAATAGATATTATATAAATATATCTATCGGCTGTTCCCTGCGACTTTCCAGTTTTAAGGCCTGGTGTTATTTCCATGAACTGGTAGTACGATTTTTGTTCAATAGATGGCGTTACGTGTATGTATTTGCTATACGTAATGAAAATTAATGTAAAATTCACATATATTTTGATAGAGCGAACCGATTCGGATGAAACAAAACCTTAATTTTGTACTATGAGTTATAAAATTACAATTGATAAAAGTTATCTGCATTCGTTTTATACTTTCCACGTGTTTTGAACAACTAAACAGACAAATAGTCAAAAAATTAAATACTGGAAATGGTTTCTGTTAGTACCTATTCCTGGCTACTTTATTTTATTTTAATGTACAACAACAACTCTTCTACAGATTCTACATAGATTACTTATTTAGTAATACTCACTGTCGCTTGTTTGTTAACAATTTATACATATTTATTTACTTAGACAATACAATATTTGTACGTATTTATAAAGTGCTCGTTAAGACCTTTCCTTTGATACCAAACATGTTATGATTATCTCAATATTTTTTTTTTAGAGTCAGAAATTTACGTGTATTTTCTCGCATTTTAAATAAAGTGAAAATGTATACCTAGCCTATGTCACCCGCAAAGTTCTTACAAATCTATTGACACCTTATTCATCACAATCAGTTCAGTGGTTTAGTTAGGCGCTAGAGTGGAACATTCATATATACATACATACATAGACGGCTAAAATCATAACCCTTCCTTTTGGATTTGCCGTAGTCGGGTAAAAAACAAACGAAACTTGTTGACTGCCGACTTGGTGTCGTGAAAATGCGACAATGAGATAACGGCGCCGCAGGGCGCCTTCAGTATACAATTAGGATTTATACACGTTGCGTATTAGTTGCTATCACTTTTTGGGCAGGCGCTCACTCGACGAATTTTAGCATTTTTAGCTATGGAACACAGTGAGAGGCCCGTTTTACGGGTCGAGAGGTTGCCAAGGGCAGGGTCGTGACGGCTCACCACGTCCCGTTACGGGGACGCAGCGACATCAGAGACGAAAGCATGGCGTGATTTATTTCGACGCTAACACCATCTATCGAGCTTCCAAAAAATCCGAAACATAAATATTTCAGTTTATGTATTTTTCCTCTAACGAGTGGCATAACAAATCGTAAAGATTTCAAAGATTTGATTAACTTCACGTTGGTATCACTTTGATCATGTTTTTCACTAAATTGTACAGCTACGTCCCACGAAGTGCAGGCTCGCTTTTACTTGTTTGTTAGCAATTTAAACATATACATTTACTTAGACAATATGATATACATACATATTTGTAATGTGCTCATCAAGACCTTTCTTTTGATACCAAACATGTCACAATTATCTGAAATTATTTTTTTTCGTGGACAGAAATTTACGTGTGAACTCCATCACAATACATTTAGGAATAATTTATATAGCCTATGTCACCCGGAACGTTTTTAAGAATCTATTGATACCTCAATCATAAAAATCGGCTCAGTGGTTTAGGCGTAAGAGTGGAACATAGTTATATACATACATACATACATACATACCTACATAGACTGCTAAAATCATTACCCTTCCTTTTGGCTTTGCCGTAGTCGGGTAAAAAATGCAACACTCGAAACTGTCGTCAAAAACTGACATGTATCAAGTGTCATGTGTGAGTTGTGTACTGTTATACTATAAACAATTTTCTTTTGCAAATTCAACCTTACACGGATCGCTTAAAGTGGTTTTTACAAAGCAGTGCAGTATGGTGAGCGATGCGAGACTGTTTGAAACTGGGGCACAATTATACATATTACGCTTGTTTGTTGCGGACGTTTTTGAGATGCTGAGTAGGTGATAGGTATAGAAAAACCCAAGATACACTCTTGGGTTTTTCTATACCTATCAATGACCAAAACAAATTAAGAATATCTTTCTCTCCCCTAGATACACCTCAAATCACATTCACGACTCTCGAGGGAATCCATATGGATATTCATGGAAGACGATCGACTTCCAAACTTTAAACTTTTTACTTACCCCAAGAGGAACGTAAAATAAAGTCTGGAATAGATAAGAGTTCTCTTTGTGAAGAAGTTTTTTCTAAATTATTCAACTTGTAAATAAATGGTACAAGCACTAGGTAAAGCCAAATGTTAAGAACCTTTTTAAATTATGTGTGGATCAATGAAAGAAACAGTTAAATACATTACACCTGCGATAACTATGAGTTCTGCCGTTATAAAAAAGGACGTATTTACACAAAACATTTTTTTTTCACAGTTCACCTCTCTAAGGGTGGTCACTGCTCAACCGGGCTAGCCTGTGGTGGCCTCAGATGCAAAGCCCCCAGCTAAGGCAACAAAATTCTTAAACCTACAACTCCGCTCGCTGGGGGCAACCCCTGTGGGGTACGGGCCTCGGCTCAGCGGCATCGTTTTGGGGAGGACAGCAAGGGACCGGCTGGGTCATGACATTATTATTTGGGGAGTTTAAAGCTGTCTCGTTAGGCAAAAGACGGGGAGCAATAACATTACTATTACTACTGGGACGTCGCGCAGGGCCGGAAGGCAGCGGGTCGCGGTGTGTGTGCTTGTTTCAAGGTGCTGGTTACCTTACAGCTCTCTTGGACAAGGGTAATGGGATCGTCGGGTTTGAGTAGGGTGTGCCGTGGACGGCGGATCCTACTGATCTGGGAGGGACAGAAAACAAAGTAACCGTTTTCCGACGTAAAGAAAATAATTTAATAAGGTCGGAAATCGGTTACTTGTGTTTGTTTTGTGTTGATACGTCTTTTTTTCATATAACGTGGACGGCAGAGTGTTTTCTGTATTTTTGCAGCACAGAGTCGAAATATATTTTGGAGAAGACTGTGGCTAAATAATTACAGCCGCGTGCCGGTTTGTAGATGGACGATCATTACATACCGATACTCCTCTGTGCCTCAGAAAGCACGTTAAGAAGTTGGCCCTGACTAACCGGCGATGCACCAACGGTACATGGTGGACATCCCACCCACGCGCACAAAACGTTTTGGGAACACGTTCATAGTGCGTGCAGCTAAGGAGTGGAATTTCCTGCCGGAGTCTGTGTTTCCTGATAGCTACAACCTGGGAGTATTTAAGTCAAGAGTGAATAGATTATTAAGCGTGCTCCATCTTCGACCACATCATCGCTTACCATCAGGTGAGATAGTGGTCAAACGCGTGCCTATTAATAGTAAAAAAAAATCGTTACGAATTGTCTGAAGCCAGAAAGACTGGCCAAGAATTATCGTGTTACCCAGCTGTGGAGGTCAGATAAGCAGTCACTCCATCATCATCAATCAACCCTAATATAAAAAATTCTTCCGTTACTGACTGATTGAATGATTGTTTGATTGACTGACAGACAATTCACAGCCGAAACTACTGGTCATAGAAAGCTGCAATTTATTATTTTTAAAAGAGTGTCCGTGGAGTTTCTTGCACGTTCTTCTCCATAGAGATCTATGCTTTGGAACGTGCAAATAGCTTCATCTTTTTGGACCGACCGACCTTGAAAATTCAAAAGTGCCTGTAAATGGTTTATTTGAAATAAATATTTTTGAGTTCGAGTTTGCTGTTTGGCATGTAGCTTCTCTGCACTCCGTAGGGGAGCACTAAGACAGGACTTCCAGAAATTCTTACAGGAACAGGAAAAAACGGGATTTGCGAAAGCTAGTATAAAATACTGGTATAAAGGTATAAGTTCGTACCCGACTGCAGGCAGCACCAGCAGGCGACGTGTTGACGCGCATCACAGGTTTTTTTGTATTTCTATTAAATAGCGGCAGGCGACGCGACGTGTCGATATCTATGAAAGGTATTTCATTGAAACCAGTAATAACGTGGCCACACGTCGCTTGCTGCTGCTGCCTGCAGTCTGCTACGAACTTATACCTTTAACCTGTATCCGGTTAAACCTGAAGCTGACCCTTTTTCTGGAAGGCATTTTCAACTTCTACCAGAACACAAATGATTCCATTCGAGAACAATTAGCCACAAAACTTTTCCTACCAGCCAGTCACCGCATCTTGTAGTTCCAAAACTCTGCATCATAAAACGCCAGCCGTTACCAATTTTACAGTAAAAAAATAATTAAAAAAAAAGTAAAACTAAAACTGGGATCCTGCAATTTCCAAACGGTTTACTTTAAAAGTACCCACTAGTGAACTAACTCCCGATGCACTACAAACTTTCCGTTGCCTGTGGTTGCTACTAGTGATGTGCTAAATTATTCGAGTTAGTCGATTTTTTATTCGATTCGAGTAAAGCTGTTTTACTTTACAGAGCAAATGGAGCGGGTAATTTAAAGTGTTTCAAGGGATCATTGGAAAACTTTTAGTTTGTGTTTTTCGTTGTTTGCCTTGTTGTTTGGTTTACAAACTTTCATACGCTTGAGTTTGTCTGTTTTTGATGGCATACATAATAAAGTGTGCTAGCTCATAAGTGGCAGATAATTTAATTTTATAGTTTACATCATTATAAACGTTACTATAAATATATGAATCTCCCTTGTCATGGCATCTTTTGAATACTATAAAATCAAGTGCTTCGGGTTTAATAGATGCGTTGCTTGAGAGTTTGTTGCAGCTTCCCAGGAAGGAACGAACACATAATGGAAGTGGTGACTCCTGGTGGGCTGGGTATCTGCGCAGGTCAAACTGCTGGAACCCAGACCTCTGAGGTGCTTCCGCTGCCAAGTGGGCAACCACGTGGGAGTTCAGTGCACCTCGGAGGTGGACCGCAGCGGCCTTTGTTTCCGCTGTGGTCAGCCCGGTCACAAGGCCGGCACGTGTAACGCCACGCCGCACTGCGTTGTATGTGCGGCAGCTGGCAAGCCGGCCGATCACTGGGCTGGGGGCAAAGCCTGCGCTCCACCCGCCAAGACCGGGGGCAAAAAGAAGCCCTCCACCACCGCCGTCCCTGCCGCCGCCGCTGCCACTATTGCCGCCGCTGCCGCCTCAACCACCGTCGCTGCCGCCGCCGCTGCCGTGAGAGAGCCCTCGCAGAGGACTCAGGAGGAGGCTGAAATGGAGTGCCAATAACGGCTCCATTACGCTTCCTCCAGGCGAACATCAACCACTGTGCCGCCGCTCAGGACCTGTTGGTCCAGAGCATGGCGCAGTGGTTGATTAACATCGCCGTGGTCGCTGAGCCGTACTTTGTCCCGCCCAGGGATGACTGGGTGGAGGACCTGAACGGCTCGGTGGCCCTAATTTCGTTGGCCGTTGCCGGTACCCCAACCTTCGAGAGCGTCAGGAGAGGACAGGGGTGCGTAGCAGCACGGTTCGGGGAGGTTGTCGTGGTAGGAGTGTACTTCTCCCCGAACCGAACTCTCGCCGAGTTCCAAAACTCCCTTATGGAGTTGGGCGTCGTCGTCGCCGGGTATCGATCTCTCCCCGTGCTCGTTCTCGGGGACTTCAATGCCAAGCACTTGGCTTGGGGTTCCCGTTATACGGACACGCGGGGCAGGATGGTGGAGAACTGGGCCCTAGAGACAGGCCTGGTCGTCCTAAACCGGGGTTCTGTACCCACGTGTGTGCGGATGCAGGGGGAGTCCGTGGTGGACATCACATTCGCCAGCCCTGCTCTGTCACCGCGTGTCATTGATTGGCGCGTATTAGAGGAGGTGGAGACCTATTCCGATCACCGGTATATCCGGTTTGACGTCTCCGCCCAGACCTCAACCGCACCAGTCCGACAGGCCCCGAGTGGTCCGCGGTGGGCGCTGAAGCAGCTGGACCGGGAGCTCCTCCTGGAAGCCTCGATCGTGCAGGCCTGGGTGTCACCACCGGACAGGCCTGCTGACATCAACGACGAGGCGCAGTGGTTCCAGGAGGCCATGTCCGATATTTGTGACGTGGCAATGCCCCGGGTTAAGCCAGGACGCGCCCGCCGCCAGGTGTACTGGTGGTCACAAGAGCTGGCGACGCTGCGTTATGCGTGCGTTGCCGCACGGCGCCAGTACACCAGGCACCGCAGGCGTCGCATCCGCCCTCCGGATGCGCTGGCTAGAGAGGCGGAGCTGTACGAGCAGTACAGAGCGGCGAAGGCCGCCCTCCGAGCGGGGATCCTGCGGGCCAAGGATCTGGCTCGCAAGGAGATGCTGGAGTCTCTGAACGGGGACCCGTGGGGAAGACCCTATAAAATGGTGCGGAATAAGCTCCGCACCTGGGCTCCCCCGTTGACGCAGAGTCTCCGGCCCCAGCTGGTGGAGGACGTGGTGAGCGCTCTGTTCCCCTCGCGAGGGGAGCATACTCCCCCACCCATGGCTCCGCCACCTGCGGTGCCCGACGCGGACCACACCGACGACGACGATGACGACGCTCCTGAGGTGACTGAGGTAGACCTGAGAGTGGCGGTTAACAGGCTAAAGGCCAAAAATACCGCCCCAGGACCCGACGGCTTACCAGGGAAAGCCTGGGTCCTGGCCTCGGAGGCTCTCGGGCCTCGACTAAGAGGGTTCCTAAGCGCATGCTTGGAGAGGGGCCAGTTCCCACTTCGTTGGAAGACGGGGAAACTGGTCCTCATTAAGAAGCCGGGGCGCCCTGCGGACTCTCCGTCCGCATACCGGCCCATCGTGCTGCTCGATGAGGTGGGCAAGCTCTTTGAAAGAGTAATTGCCAACCGCCTCGTCGAGCACCTAGTGAGGGTGGGGCCGGATCTAGCGGAGAACCAGTTCGGTTTCCGCACGGGCCGCTCAACGGTGGACGCCATCATGCGCGTGAGAGCCCTCTCGACGGGGGACGCGGTTTCCCGGGGCGGGGTCGTCTTGGCGGTGTCTCTAGACATCGCCAATGCCTTCAACACCCTGCCCTGGAGTTGCATCAGGGAGGCACTTCGGTATCACCGGATGCCAACCTACCTCCGTCGCATAGTCGAGGCTTACTTGACGGACAGAGCCGTCATCTACCCCGGTCACCTGGGAGAGTGGAACCGGCGAGAGATGTCGTGCGGTGTTCCACAGGGCTCGGTTTTGGGACCGCTCCTGTGGGACATCGGCTACGACTGGGTGCTGCGCGCCGACCTCCCTAATGGCGTCAGCGTAGTTTGCTATGCTGACGACACGCTGGTCCTGGCGCAGGGGGGGTCGCACCAGGCGGCAGTTGACGCTATGACACGCGGGGTTGCGATAGTCGTTGAAAGGATCCGGCAGTTGGGTCTTGAGGTGGCCTTACACAAGTCCGAAGCCATGTGCTTTCATGGATCTCGGAACAGGCCACCATCGGGATCCCAAATAACGGTGGGAGGGGTTCACATCGGCGTCGGGTCGACGATGACGTACCTGGGTCTCGTCCTCGACAGCCGTTGGAACTTCGTCGAGCATTTCCGACGTTTGGCTCCCAGACTGGGGCGGGCCGGGGCTGCCTTCAAGCGGCTTCTGCCCAATCTAGGGGGCCCAAACGCCTCCTGCCGGAGGCTCTACGCGGGGGTCGTGCGGTCCATGGCCCTTTACGGGGCGCCGGTGTGGGCGCCTACTTTGAGGAAGCGTCCTGCCCGTTACCTCAACGCGTCCCAAAGGGTGATGGCCATCCGGCTGGCCCGGGGATACCGCACGGTCTCTGGCGAGGCGGCGAGCCTCCTGGCCGGACTGCCGCCATGGGATCTGGAGGCGAGAGCCCTCGCGCTCATTTACGAATGGCGCGTGGAGGCGCTACGCCGGGGCGAGACTCCTCTGCCGCGGCAAATCGTAGCACGGCGGACGGAGCTCCAGCAGGATCTCATGGCAGTATGGAGACAACGACTGTCGCAACCCAGCGCTGGGCACGCCACAATTGCGGCGATAAGTCCCCTCTTTGAGGAGTGGCTAGAGCGGCGCCACGGCGTCCTCACCTTCCGCCTGACGCAGGTACTCACCGGACATGGATGTTTCGGGAGATACCTGTTTCGGATTCGGCGGGAGGACACGCCTGGGTGTCAACATTGCGATGATCGGCCGGAGGACACGGTGGAGCATACGGTGGAGGTCTGCCCTGCTTGGGTGGAGCACCGTCGTGTCCTCGTCGAGGCGATCGGCGGCGGCGACCTCTCGCGTCCGGCCCTGGTCCAATCCATGGTCCGGAGCGAGGAGGCATGGGAAGCGGTCACCTCCTTCTGCGAAGCAGTAATGCTAGCAAAGGAGGAGGCCGAACGCGTGAGAGAGAGGGAAACCTCACGCCCCAGCCGCCGCAACAGAAGAAGACGCCCCGGGCGTCGGGAGTCGCAGGGCGATTCTCGGCCACCGTAGGCGCGGGTCTGTGGACGGCGAGCATTGGGTGGTTCGCCGTCCGATCAGAACCAGTCCTGGGTCGACGGCGCGCTGTGTTCCACGCGCGCCTCAAAGAGCTGTCAGCATAGAAGATGGGGCCCGCTAGGGCCAGTGCCTGCCGGGGTTGTGGAAACTGTTCGAAAGAGACACCGCGGCCCTGGAACGCAAAGGGCATTGGGAGGAACACGGATGGGTTTTAGTCAGTAAGAGTCTGACACTCCCTCCTGCGTCACCCAGAGCGGGAGGAGTCATTTGATGATTTCCCATCCTTAAAAAAAAAAAAAAAAAAAAAGGGGTATATCCTTTGATGAATGTCTCAGCCTAATTTAAATAAATAACTTTTGATTTTGATAGTATTGTTGTAATCTGTTAATAATCCCTAATTTTGTCAACTATGTTTGAGTCTGTTTCCAGTTTAAACGGATGCAGCCTATCTGAAATTCTCAGTCCTGTATCTAGGAAAACAAATTCTCCTTGTCTAGATTTTCGGGCTTCTATTAGATTTTCTAGGGCCAATTCTACTAATTTTTAAACAACATTCGGATTCTATCAAAAAAGCCTCATTTTCATACGATTTTGACAGATTACGAAAGAAATGTGTATGCAAACGTTGTATATTAGTGGAATTCGCAGTCTGCAAGCCAAAGCCAACTGTTAAACGTGTTTTTCGAGGCACGGAAAACATTATTAAAATCATTAGGTAACAAAAACATTAATTAAATTGGTACTGATAAACGTAAACATTTGCCTGTTGTTACTAAAACATTGATTTCCGCTTACAATAATAAAGGGTAACATAATAATGTAGCATGAATTTACGGTCCATAAACATGACAAAATATATCACTGCGAAAATAATAAATTATTCGACTAAATCGAATTTTCGATTCGACCGTCCGCAACACTATTTCCTCCCGTTAAAGTTTCCCGCTTCCGGACCACTAATCCGTACTAAACTTTGTTAATAACTACGCCAATTTAGACTTTATGTGCATAGCAATAAGGAGTGTTGGATAAGTAAAATAAAAATTGGTGAAAAAAAGTTTTGCCGTTGCGTTTCGTTGAAGTTTGAAACGAATTGTTAGCTCCTTAATAAGTGAGGATTAAATATTTTCAGATTCGCTTTTACGAGTTTTTTGAACAGATTTTTTTGTGTTGTGTTTTACTCTGAAAAGGGATTTTTAAAGGATTTATTTCGAATTTTTATTTTCCACGAAATTGTTTTGTGAGTAGCGCCAGACTTTGTGAGCTGTTTAATTCTCGCTGGTTTGTGAAAAGTACGAAATAAATTATTTACTATATGACCTACCTTTTAAATACCAGAGGTTGTTGTTGAACGAGAATAATCCTAAAAGTAATATTATAGATGTGAAAACTTTTGAAGTTGGATGGTTTGGACTTTTGTTACTTTCTCTTGCTTTTTAAGGTTCCGTACCTAAAGGGCAGGGCACATTGCTCGCAGAACAGATGGTCGACGGGACCGAAAAGTTCTGGAGTGGCGACCGCGTACCGTAAGACGTAACGTTAATAGGCCTCCCACAAGGTGGAGCGATGACCGATGATGACCCGCGGTGAAGGTCGCGGGTAGCCGATGGATGCGAGACGCACAGAACCGGTCATTGTGGTGACGCTTGGGGGAGGCCTATGTCCAGCAGTGGACGTCTTTCGGCTGATATGATGATGATGATGACCTTAAGTGTATCCAACGGAACCCTATTATTAAGGCTCCGCTGTCCGTCCGTCCGTTCGTATGTCTATCAGCGGGCTGTATCTCAAGAAACGTAATACGTAGATAGTTGTAATTTTCAAAGTGAGTATTTCTATCGCCGCTGTAACAAAAAATAAAAATAAATTTAAAGGGAGCGCCTATATAAGAAACATGTTTTTTTTTCGGTTTCTGTCATGGAACCATTCGTGTAAGAGTCCGACTCGCACATGACCGCTATTTTATAATTGACTAGTGGACGTCACGCGGTTTCACCCGCGTAGTTCCCGTTCCCGTGGGAGTACGGGGATAAAATATAGCCTATGTTACTCCCTGATAATGTAGCTATCCATTGCTGAAAGAATTTTTCAAATCGGTCCAGTAGTTTCGGAGCCTATTCATTTCAAACAAACAAACAAACAAATCTTTCCTCTTTATAATATTAGTGTAGATGGGTTCCCGTTTGATCAAAATCTCACTTGATGATAAACGATGATGTGGTCGACGATGGACCATGATTTTGCTATTGTCAGCTTTTAATTAAAAAAAGAATACTTCATAATGATGTCCTTATGCAACCTGTAACAGAATAAACGCAATACCTCTCAAGAGGTCATTGAACTCATCATTATGAATAACTTTCACTATGGGACCAACACTGAAATCGTGAAAAAAAAAATCGACTCCCTCATACATTTATGTGCGCATAACTCGACAAAATGTACTGAACAGCTGATTTTTTCTTTCGCTATTTCGGGATTGGTCCCATCGTAAAAGTTGTTCATAATGATGAGTACAATGACCCCTTAAGAGCGTTTATTCTGTGACACGTTGTATTTGTATGTTCAGCTAGGCAGCACATAGTGAAATACTTTATTTTAATTACCACCACACTTGTCCAATACTTTACGGTTTTCCTGGGAATTACGCTTGACCCAAGGCTACAATGGGGCCCTCATATAACATCTCTTTCTGGACGGCTAAGTTCAGCAGCTTATGCTGTTAGGAAAATCCGCCAATTAACGGATGTCGATACCGCGAGACTGGTCTATTTTAGTTACTTTCACAGTATCATGTCTTACGGTATTTTACTATGGGGACGGGCTGCAGACATTGAGTCTATTTTTATTCTGCAGAAAAGAGCCATCAAAGCGATATACAATCTCCGCCGGCGCGATTCTCTAAGGGAACTGTTTAAGAATATTAACATCATGACGGTACCTTGTCAATACATTTACGAAAACATCATGTATGTCAGAAAGAATTTACATCTTTTTAGTAAAAGAGGCGACAGACATAATTATGGTACTAGAAATAGGGATCAATTAGTTCAACCAGGTTTCAGACTGGCTAAAGTTGCCTCATCTTTTATGGGGTACTGTTTAAAATGTTATAATAAGATACCTCCCCATATATTAGAACTTAATGAGACAAAATTTAAATCTTGTATTAAACGCACACTATGCAGGCAAGCATATTATAAGTTGGGGGATTATATTGAAGATAAAAATGCTTGGCTGAATGCTGGTCCGGCTCCACAGCCACTAGGGCGCACAAAATAATCTGTTAGCATTTGGAAACATTGTTGGACCGGCTGAAGATTGTAAAAAAAAAAAACAATATTTGCATTGTATAGACTCAATTTTATTTAGCAATGTATAATTTCATCCATTTTAACGGCACATGTGTGAGTACTGTGTACCTTAAACTTAAGCTATAGCTATCAGTTTTAGGTTTGTTTTTGACTTGAATGTACCCTGGCGGTTGGGAGTGTCATGCTCACACAAAAGTCTGGCTGATGGTGGCGTATGCGTTGGATCATTTGGCTCCCTTCAAAATGGTTGAGCCGAATGGTGCTAGCGCATGCGTCATGTTCGTGAACGGGCGCTGTCAGTTGGGACTGGTCATTTCTCAGTTGCCATGGTTTATTTTAAATATTTCTTTGAATTGTTCCTTTTTTCCCGGACGCTTTTATCCTGCTCGTCTTTTACATCGTTCTCACATGTTTGTATAATTTCAACTTGATGTAAACAAAAACTTGTAATAATTTATTATTTTTAAAAGAGTGTCCGTGGAGTTTCTTGCACGTTCTTCTCCATAGAGATCTACGCTTTGGAACGTGCAAATAGCTTCATCTTGTTGGACTGACCGACCTTGACAATTCAAAAGTGCCTGTAAATGGTTTATTTGAAATATACGATTTGATTTGATTTGATTTACCTATATTTGTGAAAAATAAATTATATTGAATTTGAATTTTGAATAATCTAGGTAATAAATAGTCTACTTGTTCAAATGTGATTGGTTAGCAACACTCGAACCAACAGACATTTACATTACGGTAGAATAGAAAATAGAATTTCCTTCTTTCCGGCCAATATTCAAAGTACAAACTACCTCAGTCCCACGCCCAGCCTTGGGCAATAACTCTTGCCGTCACCAACAGACAGTTGCGTTCAAAACTTTTCCATGCATTGTCCCCGTTCGCACTGAGTTAGCAACTAACTGTACGGGACTGTACCTGACAATCTAATGGACTGAGCGGTACAGTTTTATGTGAAAATTTGTATTATGGAGCTGTTTAGTAGCGTTTAGTTTGAGATGTAGAGTTTTGTGAGAGTCGGTCCAGGAAAATTACGTCGCTATGCTTGTTTACTGCCATTGAATACGTTTTTGCCACGTCTTATCACGAGGTAGGCAGAAACTTAAGAATACAATGTGTAATAGGGAATATGCATGATATTTTTTTATTTGCTAAATTAAATAGTTATAAGCTCCAGTAAACAATCATGAAATTATTTTTTAAATACCTTCATAAGCGATGAAGTTATAAAGCTTCAAAGATTACAATTAGAAAGAGAAGTCCGATATAAACTTTGACGTCAATTTCCATGACGCCTATACAGCTGCCATATAAAATAGCGTTTTCGCGAGAGAGACAGCTATATTTGTTTAAAATAATTATATCTCGTTTGTTTTTCGAGCAAATTTGATTCTATTTTCACTGTTAGTATTACATTTTTGTATATTTTTAGATAAACTGTATAGATCTAAACTAATATTATAAAGAGGAAAGATTTATTTGTTTGTTTGTTTGTTTGTTTGAATTGAATAGGCTCCGAAACTACTGCACCGATTTGAAAATTTCTTTTAGTATTGGATAGCTACATTATCAGGGAGTAACATAGGCTATATATTATCCCCGTATTCCCAGGGGAACGGGAACTACGCGGGTGAAACCGCGTGACGTCCACTAGTAATAAATATTTTTTTCATGCATATTCCCTATTATTACAATTTGTTCAAATGCAAATGCCGTACTAAATGATAACATTTACAATAGGGAACATGCAATATTTTCATCTTGCTTCCATTTTAAAGAATTCTATGTAAAATATCCGATACATAAATTTAAAAAAATAGGGCCCTTTACTTTCTTTTCAAAATTGCGATTTTAAACTGACTGTTTGACATTTCACCTGAAAAACGAAGTTGAGTCACTTCTGTCTGACACTTGTCATGAACTGTCCTTAACACATTTAGTGCCAAGAACTCAGCGTATGGGTCGAGCAGTGATTCGTTATGTGCCCATAACCCGTATCTGAGTCGTTGTTTTAAGTAGCTATATGTGACTTGTGTTCATGCGCGGGTTGTGGGCACACGAACGAATTATTGTTCGGCCCATGTGTTGAGTGCTTGGCTCTAAAAATGTAAAAACACTTTTGCACTTGGCACTGAAAGTGTTCAAAGACATAAGGTTGCCTTTTCGTTGTCATAACAGCAGTGACGTCACTAAACGCTGATTGTTGTTTTTACATACGTCCCGTTTCACGTTTCTTTAATTCATTATTTTTGTTAAAAATCGATATTAACTAAAATAATAAAAACGTTGCAATGGCCTTTATTTTATACTTTTTTATCATTTTATTAACAACATTCTCATAAATGCTGTATTTGCATCTTCCCTATTTTTGACCCATTCATATTAGTCAAAATCAAAATCAAAAGTCGTTTATTCAAATTAGGCTGAGAGCCAGCACTTTTTGAACGTCAAGTTTTTACAAAAGACAGTCCCCCAAAACGCCCGCCCGTCACCACTTCCTAGTGTTTTAGCTGTGGAGAAGAAGTGGCCAACAAACTCCCCAGCAACACATCTGTCTGTTACGTCTTAAAAACTTGAATCTATCTAAAAGTATGCTAAGTAATTAAGACATGACACAAAATTTATAACTTGTTAGCTAGCACACTATGATACTGATAATGATAGAAATGTATATAAAAAAACAAGTGTTAATTTAAATCCACAATCAGTTTTCGCTTTGTGCCTATTGGCTTAGCTCTGTCTGTCTCCTGCTTATTTAGTTGATTGATTTCGTAACGGTATCCAGTTGAATTATTTTCATTGCCTGGGCGCTACTTTTAACAGTGGCCACTGTTTCAAGAGTTACAGTGGTTGCATACAGCGTGGTGGCGTTTTCCCAAAACATATTTAAAATTCTTAAATACTACAATTTCTTGTGCTACAACTTTCATGCGACTAAACGCTCTTGTTTATAGTTACATTAGTCGTAAATATAGCTAAAGAAGTATGCATGCTATTGATATCTAAAGGAATGGGTGGCGGTAATAATGCAGACATTATGAGGCTGCAACAAAGCTGCAAAGCTCGAGAAATGTGGTATATGTTATTGCTTTCGACACTCTTTGCTACCATAACTATTGTGGTATTTATCCATATAGCAACATTGTACCTAACTAGAAACTGGTTCTTAAATAACATAATATCTACAACAATATTGAGAAAACAATTAAGTTTGGAGAACGTGCTGTTAAATGACGACACGGTTGGCGCCGTGGTGGAGCGATCGACTGCTGCGCGGCGTGTCGCGGGTTCAATTCCCGCACGGGACAAATATTTGTATAGCCTACAGATAATTGTTCCGGGTCTGGCTGTTTGTGTATGTGTAATTGTATGTTTGTAAACGCATCCACGATATAGGAGAAATTCCTAGTGTGGAGCAAAGTTTTATTTAAAAAATACTGGCCAAGTGCGAGTCGGACTCGCGTGCAAAGGGGAACCCCGAACGAATTTCATTTTTTTAACTTGTTATTTTAACACTACAGACTTCTAATAGGTTTTCCTGTAATTTTTAGGTAAAGATCTATTATTTCCATTTTTTTTAATTTTAAGCTCTACTGAGCTTAAAACTGAGTTTCGGAGATAAAGGGGGGGAGGGAATGGTCATTTTTCGTCTAATTTCTTTAATAACTTCTAAACCATTTATTTTAAAATTATGAATAAAATATAATTAAAACCCTCACAGTAAGCCCTTTCATTTGATGTGTCACACAATATTTTTCAAAAATTTTTTTTTTTTTTTTCTAGTTTGGCCCTCAAAAGTGACCCCCATACTAAAAATTTAATGATTTACGTAACGCGTTTGTGTTTGGGTTATAGAAGTCCATATGTGTACCAAATTTCAACAGAATCGGTACAGTGGATCCGGAGAAAACTGGCTGTGACAGACAGACACCCGAGTGATCCTATAAGGGTTCCGTTTTTTTTTTCGAAACCCTAGAAATAATAATGTATTTAAAAAACTTACGTTCCATTAACCATCTGCTCTGAGAGCAATATGGCCCGCCCGCCCTGCTCTCAGAGCAGATGGTCGATGGAACTGATACGTTCTGGACTGATGACCGCGTACTGTAAAACGCAGTGTTGGGATTCTAGGAGGTGCAACCGACCCACTGAAGGCCACTGGAAGGGAGATGCACAAGATCGGTAGATGAGGCGACCCTTGTGGGAGGCCTTTGTCCAGCAGTGGACGCCTATCGGATTAAATGATGATGGCTTTACGCTGATCATCAACTGCCTAGCCTTTTCCCAACTATATTGGGGTCGGCTTCCAGTCAAACCGGATTCAGCTGAATACCAGTGTTTTACGTGGAGCGGCTGCCTACCAGACCTCCACAACCCATTAACTTGGGTAACACGGTACTTCTTGGCGAGACTGGAGTCAGATTTACTGGCTTCTGACAATTTGTAACGACTGCTAAAGATCTACAAATGACAGCCGGGACCAACGACTTAACGTGCTTTCCGAGGCACGGAGGAAACTCGGTATGTTAAGATGGTCAGCCATCCACAGACCAACCTTAACAAGCGTTGCTTAACCTTAAAGATCGAGCCGTGCGGCTGTTAGTATTTAGCCACGAGCTCTTCCTATTTCCCTGATGACTATTTCCCCCGATGTAAAACAAAAACTTGAGAGGTGTCAAGGGACACCCGGATGGAACGAAGTTCCTTTCGATTAATTCGTGAAGGAATTGTAAAAAAAAGTTAGTAATAAAAAAATTATTAATTTTTTTTTTTTAAGTTAAATATTTTTTTTTATTATTAGCAAAAATAATGTAATATAAACTTAATCAGTAGCCTCAAGAGAGAGAGAAAGAGAGACAGACAGAAAAACACGCGCACACGGCACGGCTTACAACTATAGCAAAAAGTGTCGTTACAACTTTTCGTATGATTTTTTTTCCGTCTAGCCCCCTTTTACAACGCGCGATAAGGAACTTCGTTCCAACAATATGGTCACCAGCGGAGCACGCTTGATTGTGACACTGACTAGTTTACAGAAGTAAACTATTCGTCCACTCTTCTGAAATTCAATGCCAACCATTTCCTGCTCCCATCAGTCTCTTTTTACTCCAATATCAATCAGAGAATCCCAAAAAAACGAAACTGCAGACACGAAATGGCTTAATAGCAAAATCCAATCAGATCGTTCACAGTGACTGAAACTATGCATCAATTAGAACAGACAATACCCGGGTGGATCAATTAATTAAGTGAAAAAAGGAGAACTGTAGGAAATCGCGAACTCGCTCGAAGTGTTTCCGGACAATCTACTCCACGATTTTAGTTCGGACGAGCTGGATAAGTTTCGTGCAGTGGAGGACGGAATTATTGGGTGCATTGATTTTTTTAATTTTCGCTTTTGATTTTGTTTCACTTTTTTTTCTGGTGATTTTGTTAATTTTCAACAAAAATGTAAAGAATTGGTAAACATACATGAGTCGAGGTTCGAACACGATATAAAAATGGAGTGGCTAATTTTGTAAAATATGTTAGCATCAAGTGTTACTTCATTACGTTTATCACAAGTCCACCATTATTCACTTTAAAGATTAAAACTACTTATAAAAACAATTTATTGAAAACTTCATGCAGTAAGGTCCAAATCTTTCCAACGTGAACACTATTTAAATACTACTTCTTTGTATCAAAAGAAGTTATTGTTAGCCATTCTACTTCAAAGGACTCTTTTCCACTACAAAAACCTCCATTATAAAGAACCAACTACCCACAATACTCTAAATAAACACAAAACTAAGAGAGTTCCCTCGATTTATTGCGTAACTACTATATATTATTTTAATATTTATTGTCTCCGAGTAGCCATTAAGAAATGATTTACAACTGTTGAATGTTGAAATTTCTATCGTCTGTAATTTATTACAAAGTTATTTATATACTGTATTGCTTTGCGTAAACATAATTTTGTTGTTAGTAACCTGAGATGTGTGTTGTATGGTTTACTATATAAAGACATTGTTTTAGGGATTCGTTTTTGTGAGAAAACAAACATTCACACAAGCGCTTTGTGAAAAACATCTCATTTTCTCTTTTGATAAACGCAAACATCTGTGTTAATTTATTATTTGTTAAATCAGTATAATTGAGTCTTAAGTGTAAAATCATCTAAATAAAACAAAAACTTAACAAAGATATTTAAATATAAATAATATCTCGTTCGTATACCTCTTTCCCATTTATTTTGCAAGCATGTTGATCAATTTAATATTTGGTAGCACGAAACACAGGCGAGCGAACCATGGCGAAACTTTAACTGGCCACTACCGTACCTACTAGAGATAGTACTGAAGACGTTCCGGGTTGGGGTTTCTGAAACGTCTGGGGATCGATATGAATAAAAATACTTTTGGCGATTTAAGAGATCATTATATTAAGCGGGTCCTCTCAAGATAAACTTTTACAGATCTGTCAGAAAAACAAATCAATTATCGTATGTCAATATTTGAACCTATTCTAAATTCCTAATTCTTATAAAGCTTTATTTATGATTAAATTGACTGAGGTCCCCGGAGGGTGAGACATCCAAGGAGGTTGTGTCACAGTACTGAGAATGTTATTATTAATAAAATTTACATGAATGCGCAACTACATAACATAAAAATAAATAGTAATATGGCTTGATTCTTACCGCCTCAAACTCAAACTCATAGCGTATATTTCAAATAAACCATTTACAGGCACTTTTGAATTGTCAAAGTCGGTCTGTCAAAAAGATGAAGCTATTTGCACGTTCTAAAGCGTAGATCTCTATGGAGAAGAACGTGCAAGAAACTCCACGGACACTCTTTTAAACCTGCACCTACAGCGTAAAACGTATAGCTAAATGGTGTCATAAAGAAGATAACGACGATAAGAAGATAAAGATGGCGATGCGCCACCGGTACATGGTGCGTACAGCTAAGGAGTGGAATTCCCTGCCGGAGTTTGTGTTTCCTGATAGCTACAACCTGGGAGTCTTTAAGGCAAGAGTGAATAGGTTACTTCTAGGCAAGCGTGCTCCATCTTCGACGACATCATCGCTTACCATCAGGTGAGATAGTGGTCAAACGCGCGCCTATAAATAGTAAAAAAACTGATTGTGATCTTCAGAGGATAGTCATGGTCAAAACATAATCATCCTTGTGTTTCGCGATAGTCAAGAAATAATTATATTAAAAATTAAAAAAAAAACTGGTCACTTTTAGAGCTGACCAGACGATATTTTATGACAAAAAACTGGCTAAGTGCAGACTCTTACACAAAGGGTTCCGTAGGTACCATAAACCGAAAAAAAAACAAGTTTATGGGAGCCCCTTTAACTTTGAATTTAATTTTTATTTTTTGTTATAGCGGCCATAGAAATACACACTGAAAATTTCAACTGTCTACCTATTACGGTTCTTGAGATACAGCCCGCTGACAGACTGACGATCGGACGGACGGACAGTGGAGGTTTAGTCATAGGGTTCAGTTGGTTATCCTTTGGGTACGGAACCCTAAAAAATGTGTCTTACATATTACGTAAAACAGCTGGTGCAAGTTTTCTTGCAAGCAAGTGCACCTATAATGTTCGATGGCACGAACCAGCAAGCGGACGCTCTCCAACTTCTGTTAGCCAAACCTAACTTGTTCTGCAAAGTCTCCTATCTGTGTTCTATTCAGAATGGAACTATTGATATTACGCCTTATTTACATTGAAATAAAGTCAAGTCTCCTAGTGTCTGTAGATATTATTCAGAATGTAGCTGTAGCTATTGATATTGTGCCTTATTTACATTGACATAAAGTCATTTACATCTATACCAATATTATAAATGCGAAAGTTTGGATGGATGGATGTTTATTACTCAATCAAGAATATAGAAGAAGTATGTTCCCTTGGAATAATTTTTGACAAGCCTCTGACATGGTTTATTTGACGACCGCCACTTGGCGGCCGGGACTAGTGCCTTCCGAAGCACGGAATCATCTTTTTATCAGACAATCAGGTGATTCAAGCCTGCATTGTCCTAGCCAAATTGGAAACAACTTTACAAAGTATGTTTCCCATGGGAATCGAACCACGGCCACCGGATCACAAGGCAAACGCTTAAACCATTCGACCACGGAGTTAGTCAACCAACCAACCATGTCAGAGGCCCTAGAAGCGGTTTAAAAACTCTGACTCTAGGGAGTGTGGGGTCATTAGACCTTACTGCCCACACGATTAAAAGAAGATTTTCGACATTCACGCAGGCAGAGCCGCGGGCGAAAGCTAGTTGTTAATAACGTTGATTAATCATAGTCACGGCGACTTTTAACATAACGTAAAAAAATACAGTGTCGTGTCAATCTTTTGTTTACCTTTTTATTCATCAATATTGACGCAACGTAATAATAAAAAAAAAACTGGTCAAGTGCCCACCGAAGGTTCCGTACAAATTTGTAGGTACCACATATATGTATTACTAACGAAGACTACATTTTTTATCATTTAATTACAAATGTATAGTTTTCAAACTTTCCTATACTTGTAGTATAAGAAGGTATTAATTGCCAAATTTCATAGTTCTATGTCAACGGGAAATGCCCTATACATTTTTATTCCCTTGAGAGTGTCAAAATATACGTTTTTTGCGGCATAAACGACCGTATCTTTTTTTTTACGTTCATAGCTTCAAGGGACCGTATAGATTTGATTATATGGTTTTAATTTCAACTCGATACCTCCACGCGTTCCCGAGATAAAGGGTCTTGACAAACAAACGGACGGACAACAACGTGACTTTATTATAAGGGTTCCGTTTTTTCGTTTTGAGGTACGAAAATCTAAAAATAATTGAAATTGGCAGACAGCATTAAATAAGTAAGAAACACTTTTATAATAACTAGTTGACCCGCGCAACTTCGTCTGCTCCGCTTCTATTGGTCTTGGCGTAATGATGCTTATAGCCTTCCTCGATAAATGGGCTATAACACTGAAAGATTTTTTCAAATCGGACCAGCAGTTCCTGAGATTAGCGCGTTCAAGCAAACAAACTCTTCACCTTCATTATATTAGTATAGATTGAATCAAAGTCCAGTCAATATCAATTTTAAAAAAATACTTCACATTTTTCCTGCGGCTTCACTTCCGTGGCTTATCTCGTAGGAAACAATCACTTTTCGGGATAAAAATATAGCCTATCACACTTCCAATTGTATTTTTTTTAAGAGTACAAGTATTGTTGTAATTTAAACAGTATTTTCAGAGATTTCTATTGATAAACAAATTATTATTTTACCTCTTTGTTATATTAATTTATATTTTAAGAGTATAAACGAACTATTCTATTCTGTTTTCTTGTAATGGAGGATTGGTACAGTGAATAAAGCTTATTTTCTTTAACCCTTTCTTATAAATTTCCACTGTTAATAATAGGTATCGTAATCATCACAAATGTGTGCCATATTTTTTGCAACCAACTGTAATTAAGGACTAATGTTCGATAGCGCGAAATACGGGCCAGCAAACTGTGCCCGAACTTCTGATAGCAGTGTACGTACAAATTACACTTTGAATACGTTGGACTATTTGGGTCAATGGAGCTGCAAGAGGTTTCAACATTAGCCATGTAACGTTCAGAATTCAGTGGAACGTTCTCTGGTATCTTTCAGAGTGAAAATGTATATAGATTTGAGAAAGGCGTCGCAATGGAAGAGTTGAATTAATCAGAAAATTATGACCGAATAGAAAAAGGAAGAATTAAGGTCACAGGAAAAAGAGAGCTCATAATATCACACTGAATTTTGACAAAAGAGCAAATTTCTTGATGACATTAGTCCGCCTGGCTTTGATTTGTTTGGCAGCATAAGACAGTTGTATGTTTCGGATTCAGCGGGAAGACACGCCCGGGTATCAATACTGCGAGAATCACCTGGAGGTCACGGTAGAGTATACGGTAAAGGTCTGCTCTGCTTGGGCGTAGCTGCCGTGTCCTCGTCGAGGCAATCACCGGCGGCCGCATCCCGCCCTAGTTCAATCCATGGCCCGGAGCGAGTAGGCATGATATGGGAAGCGGACACCTTCTTCTGCGAAGCAGTAATGCTAGCGAAGAGAGAGGGAAACCTCATGCCCGAGCCGCCGCAACAGAAGAAGACGCCCCGGACGTCAGGAGTACGTAAAATTCCCAGAAATACATGTTGTTTAGTTATGGAGATTAGTGAGCCACTAGAGATGTTCTCTGCCAAACTAACTGAAGCGAAGTGATTGTTACTTATATCTTCATCAGTCCAGGGCTCTTGAAGAGAACCTTCCAGCGAGGAACATACAAGCAGACAATCATATTAAGTCAGTTTGTATGAAAAATGTCTTCATAATGCATGCAGGCAACAACTGAATTCTCTACTAAATAGACTCGCAAACTAGCCTCACGTTTGGAACACATTACAGGTTGAGAAAACTGCTTAGACAGGTTTAAAATAAGATATTTCTCACTTATATAGACCATCATAAAAATCTCGTAAAAATTTCAAGATGCTATAAATCCACCTTATGGTTGACGAGGAGTTTTAAGTTCATGAGATAACCGATTTTATTTTTACGGGTTTTAACTAACCCTCTGAATTTGGTACTTCAAACTTCAAGAGCTTGATCAAGTCTTTAATGAGAAAATCTGCTGTTATATCTCACTTTGGTTGCCGTCGATACTCTATTGTGCTTCTGTAAACATCCATCATTCCCAATATACAAGCTCAAGCTTAGTTTGGGAATCAATAGCAGTACCTTTTGTGCAATACACTAATACGATGCATTTATGTTAGATTAATAAGATGGGTGTGAATGACTGGCGACAAACAATTTTTTTTTTGTTTATTTTACCATGTTAAGTGAACGTGGAACTGTCAGTCCATATAAACAAGATGGAATGACAGTTCACTTCATGCTCCCTTCACCTTATTTAAAACGAGCCACACATGTTCAAGTAATTTGATCAAACAAGCTGGTTCAAACATTGTTTACGAGTACGTGGCGCTACCAAGCGGACACTACGGGCAACATCGTGTCAAGCAACGGCGACGTGGAATCGAGTACCGGGACCCCTCCCGCGCCCGCTCCCCATATTTTTTTCTTAGCGGCTACATAAACTGCTTCACGCCGGCAACCGACGGCTACCTATACTATATCCAGTATATTAAATTGCTATACTATATTAGGCTATACTATACTCGACCATATCTTAACTTGTAATATACGCATTAAAATCTCAGTTCTTCATCATCAACATCAAGTCGTTTCGTCAAAAACTAATATCCTCATCACGACGACTGACCACCTCCTGCACAAACAGTTTTATCAAATTGGCATGAATTTCTGTGGGAAAAATTGATAAAAATGAGTCATCAAAATGGCATGAAGAAAAATACGAAATTTTTTCATCAAACACTTTGAACCAGCTTGTTTGATCAAATAACTTGAACGAGTATGGCCCGCATTACACGGTGAGATGATGACAGAATTGACCGTCTGTAAAAATTGCTCACCGTGGACATTTAGGTGAAATGGCCAGGATGGAGGAGCTCACTTCACCTAGATGCTATCACGATAAAATTGTTTAGTATTGCACTATTGATGTCATTGACTTAACGGAGCTAAGAAATATTGCCAACATGATATTTGATCTATACTAATTGTTCCTAGTTCAATCGATTCGACGAATTCAGGATACCTAAATTACTGAAATTACTTATTTGCATAGAGCATTTATTTATTTTTGTGGGTGTCGTAAGAGGCGACTAAGGGACTCGCCAGAGAATGGGCAGCAGTGTTCTCTGTAAAACTCAACACCATACACTGCGATCGCCAACCCGCCTGCCAAGCGTGGCGATTATGGAAAGAAAAGAAAGAAAGAAAGAAAAATATTTATTTGGGACTCGCACAAGACATACATATCAATCAATACATACATATAAGCGGCGTCTTAAAATTAATTTGTGCGAGGCCAAAAAGGTCACTGTCTCAGCATATGCTGCGATATTTAAAAAATAAATATCACAGCGCTGGTGTTATGACAGGGCCTGATGTGATGTCACGGACACACATACGGAACACAACACTAAGATATATATACAAGTAAAATAATGAATATAATAATTTGTATAAAAATAAAACAATTTAAAATGTGGAATACATAAATAAAAAATTTCAATATTAACCAAATCTCAATGGCCCAGTGCTCCAGTATCATTTGTCAATGTCATAGACAAATGACGGAACGCGCGGGCGCACTGTTGGAGACTATGGTTCACAAAGGTTGCAATATCGAGATTAAAACATGGCAGAAACACAACAAACAATGTAAATAAAACAAAACAAAATACTTATCGAGTGCGTCTAAAATAGTAAGGTTAAAAATAAATATGATTGAAAAGTTGAGGACTGTGTGGTGTAGTGTTTTGTCACAAGAAAGAGTTATATTGAGAACATGGGACAAATTCACCAATACTAGCTGCGTGCATACCCTGGGTAAGTAAGTTGTTTCTATGTAGTTTCTTTTTGAATGCGGAGTAGGTGTTGCTTGAATCTTGAGCTAAAAGTACCAATTGTTTTTATAGCACGAAACGGCGGAGGCAGGTCGTTCCAGCAACGAGAAGCTGCGAATTTAAAACTCCCACGGAATGCAGCAGTTCGGTGGGGCATGGACAACAAAAGGTAAGCCGATGCTCTTGTTTTGACTTTGTTCACATCTCGGGCCCAAGTTAATTTACTATATAGATAGTTTGGTTTTTTCGTGAGAATTATGCCAAACAGCAGGGTAGCCAGATGAAGCTTTCTCCGGTCTGACATTCTCATCAAATTACCCTTATTTAAAAATGGCGTTATGTGTGTTCTAGGAGGGACATTAAAACAGATTATGGCAACTCCCTCCCCCCTTTGAGGGAGGCCTTTGTCCAGCAGTGGACGTCTTTTTGCTGACATGATGATGATAGAGCATTTTCATTTTGTGGTAATGTCAAAGATGGAATAAAAGTTGAAGACTGTCCATGTGCAATGGGATCCGCACTTTTGGGATAAAAAGTATCCTATGTCCAAATCTGATATTCATATTCATTTAATTTCTCCCCTCAAATCACCCGGTCTATTCCGTCAACGTCTCACCGTGTCAACTTAGGTGGACTGGGTGTGAAGAGAACAGTCATTCCTTGTTGTTAGTATAGATTGACAGCTCACTTCACCTAAGCTTACACGGCGAGATGTTCACAGAATCGCACTAGAGTTGACGCCAAAAATGTGGCCACTTTACTTTGTGCCATAGGAGGGGCCAAATCCGTCACTTAAGCTTACACGGTGAGATATTCACAGAATCGTACTACTGTTTGTAGGGTAGAGTTGACGCCATAATTGTGGCCACTCTACTTTGTCCCATAGGGGCCAAATCCGTCATCTAAGCTTACATGGTGAGATGTTCACAGAATTGCACGACAGTTTACAGGGTAGAGTCGACGCCCTAATTGTGGCCACTCTACTTTGTCCCATTAGAGGAGCCAAATCCGTCACCTAAGCTTACACGGTGAGATGTTCATAGAGTCGCACTACAGTTTTTAGGGTAGAGTTGACGCCATTATTGTTTCCACTATACTTTATCCCATTGGAGAGGCCAAATCCGTCACCTAAGCTTACACGGTGAAATATTCACAGAATCGCACTACAGTTTGTAGGGTAGAGTTGACGCCAAAAATGTGGCCACTTTACTTTGTCTCATTGGAGGGGCCAAATCCATACAGACTTGACGCGCAATTTATTCACAAACATTCAGACGGTAACAATTAAAATATTAGTAGAATAAGAAGAAGGATTCATAATCCATATAAGAAAAGGCTTTGCCCTCTACGTCTCCTTTTTAATAAACAATACAAAATCCTTTTAATAACCTCAAAACAATAAAAATAACCCTACAACACTCCTTACTAATCGCCACTCCGGGATATCTCCATCCCGGGGGCCGCATTAATAACTCCGTCCATTACTCACCGTAATTCCCGGGGTAGTCCGGGGTGTCGGCGCTAATCCCGCGAGCCCGGGACCACGGTGTCGCATCACTGGAACAATGGTTCGTTAATTAGATATGAATTACAATTGATGACTAATTAAGCTGGTGTAATGTTGATGTCATGTATTTGGTATTACGAGGCTTAGGTGGTTGTTAATTTAAGGGTGGTATGCAATTGGCGGCCATCTTGAAGATATATTTGTATCTATACGGTACCATTTTACAGTATATATACTGCATGAATTGAAATGGGGTTACTGTTTATTTGAAACGTAATATTTTTTTTTTTTTTGTAAAAAAGTAGGTTTGACGTTTTAAACCTTACTTTTCTACTGTCAAGAAATTGTCTAAAGTAAACTTTTACATTTCATCCTACAAAATATATTTTCAAATATTATCAATTTAATACCAATTTATTTTCTTTGTAAGTAGATAAGACCAAATCCCAAACCCGCCAAAATTTGCGGGTTTGTCAAAGTTTTGCTTTTCCCAGTCACTGTCTGACTGGAAAAAGCAAAAAAAGTTGAAAAAACACCGAATGAAGTCGGGTTAGTTCACTAGTTTATCTATGAGCTAGCGGCCGAATGGATAAACCTATATTTACGTACACATGTATCATATTCGCACAGTTCAGTTAAATCGGTGAAAAGCGAATGGACAAAGCATTTTTTACGCATATTTTTAAAGTGGATATACTCGTTGGAACTCTGATACAAATCTTTTTATGTTTTGGGTGATTCACAGTAGGAGATTGTTATTTTTAATAGTATTTTTTTATCTCTATTGTATGTAAATAGTTCTTGTTTGAGATAAAGCTGTTCTTTGTTTTGAATCGATCATATCACCATCATATCAATCGAAAGACGTCCACTGCTGGACATAGGCCTCCCCCAAAAGGGGGGGTTTGCCATATTCGCCACGCTTGGAAGCCGGGTTGGCGATCGCAGTGTATGGTGGTGATTTTTACAAAGAACGCTGCTGCCTATCTCTGGCGAGTCCCTTAGTGACCTCTTACGACACCCACGGGAAGTGACGGGATGGTATTATTCTTTTGCGGCACCATACGGCAACGGCCGACACCATACGGCTGAACACTTAAACAGTTTTGGTAATTCAATGTAACGTCTGCAGTGGCATCAGTTGCATTCATTAAGTCCTCAATCAAATGGTGCAGGTATTACGGCACTCGAGCTTCACCTGATTGTTAAGTGATGATGGAGCACGGTTGTTTAGAAGGAATCTATTCACTCTTGACTTAAAACCCTCAGGTGGAAGTTTTCAAGAAACACAGACTCTGGCAAATAATTCCACTCCTTAACGCACAATGAATGTATTTTTAAAAAGGGTTCGTGCGTGTGCGGAGCTCTGACTCGAGCAGAGCATCATGTATGTGTGTAAGTATGTATGTTTTTTCATCTTCATCTTCAGTTTAATTCAGATAATAATCAATCCATACTAATTACAAATTAAAAATCAGAGAAATAAATAAAATTAAAATAGTTATTAAAGTTACAATTATCAATTATTGTCGATACCTATTGTGTTAGTAAATCTTAAGTACTACGTTAGTCAATACCCATCAAAATGAGCATCCATTTGTACTGGATAGGACAATCCGCACGAGGTACAACCATCTGCAGGATACCGTTGCTATGACCTCTCACGCACTGCTGTAAGGAGGCGGGAGGAGGGGGGGGTTTGACCTTTGTTTTCACCGTAAATCAGTGACATCAATTAAGCATTCTTTTTACCATTTTAAAATTAGCGAGCGTGGCCTATAATGGCTACTTAATTAAATTTAAATGAAAATACATGTGCAGGCAACGGTTTAAATGTAATAATTTGCATGAGCTAATAATAAATATTGCTTCATTTTGCAGCTAAAATTGCAATAAAGTCGAGTAAACACTGAGCTAATTAACTAGTAATTTTACATTACGCTGTTATTTAGTAACAGCAAATAGCCGTTTTATTTTTACTGGTTTTTATAGATTTTTTCTAAAAAAGTAGCG
Organism: Lacanobia wlatinum; assembly: GCA_947578705.1. Lineage (NCBI taxonomy): Eukaryota > Metazoa > Arthropoda > Insecta > Lepidoptera > Noctuidae > Lacanobia > Lacanobia wlatinum. The sequence continues at coordinate 16,679,503 of OX388046.1, read as the reverse complement.
TATAACCGACTCCAGGGCCGGATCTATTTCGTTATCAAAATTTATGAAAATCGGTAGAGTGATTTATGCGTGAAAGCGTGTTAAACAAATTCACTATTTAATAATAACATTTTTTATTACAATGTTTTAGTGTTGATTACAAATATATATGCTAGTTAGAATGCAGCCTTCCCACGACTGGGACACAGATCTCCTGTGAGTGGGAGTGGGTTTTATAATAACCACTAACCACGCACTATCACTGATGGAAAGCGATTGTCAAAATACCAAAATGCAATAATAATGATATTCAGCATATCATTTTGTATAAAGCTCTTTCACATTTGATCTTCGAATGTTGTTAACATTCGAAAACCAAACTTCTGCAATGATTAACTTTGAATAAAAACAAACGACTGCTCTTTCAGATCGAACGCGGTCACTAGAATGGGATTCGAATAATGTAACATACTGGCCAGACAAAATTTTTACCCTCGCCATCGACACGAACATCCTCATATCTGTACTGTATCCTATTTACTATATATATAACATTATTCTCTCGTTCGTATCTGCCATAAACAGACGGTGGGAAAGTTAGTGGAATTTAATACCTCACTCCCAATTTAACATTTCAACGCTTTAGTGTTGTTACTTTGTCAGTTCTCGCGTTAAATAATTGTGTTAGGGATGTAGTGAGGGGATTAAATTATTGTTCGACGATTTAACAAGTGATGAATTGATTGATTATAATGTACAAAAGGGAGGATAATTTTGCAAGATGAACGGCGATGCGCCTTCGGTACATGGTAGACATCCCACACACACACACACACACACACACACACAACGTTTTGAGGAAACATTCATAGTGCGTACAGCTAAAGAGTGGAATTCCCTGCCAGAATCTGTGTTTCCTGATAGCTACAACCTGGGAGTCTTTAAGTCAAGAGTAAATAGATGACTTTAGTCAAGCGTGCTCCATCTTTAACCACATGATCGCTAACCACCAGGTGAGATAGTGGTCAAACGCGTGCCTTATCGATAGTAAAAAAAAACCACTTAATAGACATACCCGCCACACAATTTTTTAAATATTTCTTTGAATTGTTCCTATTTTTTTGGACGCTGTTATCCTGCTCGTCTTTTACATCGTTCTCACATATATGTATAATTTCAACATGATGTAAACAAAACTTTATAACAATTTATTATGTTTAAAAGAGTGTTCGTGGAGTTTCTTGCACGTTCTCTCTACTATTTTTTACCGACTTCCAAAAAAGGAGGAGGTTCTCAATTCGGTGGGTATTTTTTTTATTATTTTTTATTATAACGGCAATACAAATACACAATGTGTGAAAATTTCAACTCTCTACCTATTACGGTTCTTGAGATACAGCCCGCTGACAGACAGACGGACGGACGGACGGACGGACGGCCGGACGGACGGACAGCGGAGGCATGGTAATAGGGTTCCGTTGGTAACCCTTTGGGTACGGAACCCTAAAAAGGAGAGTAGAGTAGAAACACCATTATTCACACTTGGGCTCCCATTTAGTCCGTGTAGGGGTATCCTAGCTGACACAGACGGTCTAGCTTCACCCAGTAGCACAAAAGTTTTTTTGGAGCTTCACTGGCTTCGCGAAATGGCCTCACTGTTCCGAAGATTTGCACACGTTGAGAAGCCACAGCCTTCCATACCATGTGTGGTTTTTTCCTAGACGCCAAAGCAGCCTGACGAAACCTTCTGATCCTTTTGATTTATTTTTTCGTCTCTATCTTTGTCTACGTGCCCTGCTTGGGCGGAGCACCGCCTTGTCCTCATCGAGGCGACCGGCGGCGGCGACGTCTCGCGTTCGGCCCTGGTTCAAGCCATGGTCCGGAGCGAGGAGACATGGGAAGCGGTCACCGACTTCTGCGAAGCAGTATTGCTAGCGGAGGAGGAGGCCGAACGCGTGAGAGAGAGGGAAACCTCACGCCCCAGCCGCCGCAACAGAAGAAGACGCCCCGGGCGTCGGGAGTCGCAGGGCGATTCTCGGCCACCGTAGGCGCGGGCCTGCGGACGGCGAGCATTGGGTGGCTCGCTGTCTGATCAGAACCAGGCCCAGGTTAACGGCGCGCTGTGTTCCACGCGCGCCTAAAAGAGCTGTCAGCATTAACGGCGGGGCCTGCTAGGGCCAGTGCCTGCTGGGGCTGCGGACTTTGTTCGAAAGAGTCACCGTGACCCTGGAACGCAAAGAGCACTAGGAGGAACACGGATGGGTTTTAGTCAGTAAGAGTCTGACACTCCCTCCTGCTTTACCTAGAGCGGGAGGATTCATTTGATGATTTCCCATCACTAAAATCGTCTATCTAGTCTTTTCCTTCAAATTCCAGTGTAGCCCTTTATAAGAAGCGGCTGCGTATCGACTACTCAGTTAATAGGTATCGCGAAAACCCCTAGTAAGGCTCTGGTAGTCAGGCGTTCGAGAACCTGGCTTTTTTTACGGCATTGAGTCCGCCTTTGTGCCGTGGTGTTGCATGATGTTTTAATAAATAAATATGGTCAATAAATTCTGAACTTTAACAATTACAGAAAAATAGTTTTTTTAAGGATGGGAAATAATCAATTAACTCCGCCCGCTCTGGGTGGAGAGAAGGGAGTGTCAGACTCTTGCTGACTAAAACTCATCCGTGCTCCTCCTAATGCCCTTTGCGTTCCAGGGCCGCGGTGACTCTTTCGATCAAATTCCGCAACCCTGGCAGTCTGAAAAAGAGCTACTACCGTTTGTCTTGGCTGTTACTCAGCCAGGACAAACGGTTAACGGGAAATCTGTTGTGAACAGAGATTAGGCAGGTAGAAAATATTGCTATACTAATGAAATATTCCAGGAAAGGCAGTAATTATGTCATCCAGCATTGAGCTTGTAGTACCGGTATGTTCCAGGAATTGGCTTGTAGAGAACACCGCTTTATTGGAATTATTACTATGTACTCGTTTTGTAGTTTCCTCTAAGGAAAATGAATATGAAAATCAAAGACGATATATTTGTTGATGATAGTGTTTGTTGAACACATAATTTTTGTTACAATGTGTCAAATCGAAGAGTGAGTTATCAAAAAAGTTTTAAAAATAAATTTTAACCACAGTAGGAGAAGACTACGGAAACAATGAATTAAATTGTGTGAAAGACTCACAATACCGTATCTAGTTCATTCCGAAACGTAGGTAAGGTGAATGCTTGAAAAAAGTACATTACTTCCATAAAGTTAGGAACTACGCTCTGACAACTGAAAGTTTACTTCTGATTTTTGACAACCGCAGCTATTACTGGACATTCATGGACACTCATGATTGTAAGTGCTATATACCCGTAGGGGAATATAAAATATGTCTGAGGCGACTGTCCAACTCAAGACATGAGGCAGAAAACTTTTAAAATTTTACTCTCCGGGGAGTCGTTGCACGAAGTAGTGATGTGGAATTGTTAAGAGATACGTGTCATAATGTTAGTGAATTCAAGAGTTTATGGAATTTTTGTGTAGCTCAAATTAGTTTTCATTCGCAGTAGGCATTTTCAAACGTATTTATAATTCCAGCAGGAGGTGTGCAAAAGAGTGAAACTCTCTACCTGCGTTTGTGTAACCAAACACATTCAATCTCTTCAAAGTTACAGTGAACCAGCTTCTTCTGGGTAAGCTCGCTCCATCGCCGACTTTGTCTCTGTCATCTCTGACCTAGACTAGAGTCAAGAGCAAACCCATTACAAATAATCTACACTAATATTATAATAAGATGAAGAAAGATTTGTTTGTTTGTTTGTTTGAAATGAATAGGCTCCGAAACTACTGGACCGATTTGAAAAATTCTTTCAGTAATGGATAGCTACATTACCATGGAGTAACATGGGCTATATTTTATCCCCGTACTCCCACAGGAACGGGAACTACGCGGGTGAAACCGCGTGACGTCCACTAGTAAATAATAAACAAAAATTGGTTGTCTGTTAAGTCGGTTTACGGACGATAAATTTACGTGATAATGTCATAAGAAAACAATTGAATTATTAACAAACAAGCCGAACGCATAGGCTGATCGTGCCTCTCTATCGCTTGTTCCGCGGTCTCGCTTGCACGCTTGGCTCAAGCGGAACATGACACTTGGTCGTGCGTGCAGCCGGCGTTCATCGATGATGAACGTTATTACGTCAAAAAAATAAAAAAGTTTTGAAGTTACGTTGTATTCGAGCGTTCATAAATGGCGGTATAACAGTATTACATCGTAATACTCTGTAACAGGGCAGCTGGCAGGGGATAACATTAACTCAAACTCCATAGTTGGGCCTTGGTTAAAATATTCAAGCTTCTGTCAAAATATAAAACCCAGACTTAATGACTATCAGTCGATCTTAGCTCAATTTCTTGAGTATAGGTGAAAATATTTTATACCGTAACAGCAATATCCACGTTAGTATTATTTTATAGTAGCTTTGGCCCGCGACTTTGTACGCTCATATCTCGTTTGTTCCTGTTCTCGTCGGAATTTCGGGAAATCGTCTCTTAGTGCTCGCCTACACTCCTCAAGGAACCTACATGCCAATATTCAGCTTTCTGTGACCAGTAGTTTTGACTGTGCGTTGTCTGTTAGTCACTCACTCACTCAGTCAACCAGTAACGGAAGAATTTTATATACATACTAGCTGACCCGCGCGGCTTCGCTCCCGTCAACTGACTACACTACCTACCGACCCTAACCTACCTACCCTACCTACCTACTTACCTACCATACCTACCTACCATAGCTACCCTACCTCACCTACCTTACCTACCTACCCTACCTACCTACTTACCCTACCTACCATAGCTACCCTACCTCACCTACCTTACCTACCTACCCTACCTACCTGCCTACCTACCCTACCTACCTGTCTACCTACCCTACCTACCTGCCTACCTACCCTACCTACATACTCATTTTTTTTGTATTTTAATTCTTATTATGCTATTCCGGACGAAGGAATTAGTCTTCGTCCCGAATAAAACACAAAAACTATGAAAATCGGTCGAGCCGTTCTCGAGTTAGTTAGAATAGTGTTCGAACAAACCCGACTTTGAGAATTTTGCTATATTGAAGGATTCGACCTTTTTCTAGAAGACATTTTATATCAGCGAGACAGAAATAAAACGAAAAAAAAAACTTTTTTACAAAAAATGTAACCGACTTCCAAAACAAAACACTACAAAGTATAAAATAACTTTAATTTCGGAAGTCGGTGTTTTTAGTTTTTTCGCTTTTTGACACCGACTTCCGAAATTAAAGTTATTTTATACTTTGTAGTGTTTTGTTTTGGAAGTCGGTTACATTTTTTGTAAAAAAGTTTTTTATTTTTCACTTTTTAGTGGTACCTGCGTACCCATTCACAGCGTACCGGCGTGATGTTATGTTATAAAAATAAAACTTACTAAGTGCTTTCGGTGTAAAGGTCTCGTCAATACGAATGAAATAAGCCCAAACACTTGGTAATTCCTACATACCGATGTGGAGTTCCCTTGACTCTCTGTCGTCTCCATCATCAGGTGTGATCCAAACTTTCATTCTTTTGTAGTATCACCCGATATACACACGAATATCAAGTTTTTACCAAATACGTGCCTACAGTTTTCGAGAGTTGACCTCGATTTCTCAGGGTTTCCATCATCAGATCCTGACGTGGTGGCAATAGGACCACACGGGAAGCACCAGCTTTCAAATAAAAAAAGAATCATGAAAATCGGTTCATCCAGTCGGTTAATATACAGTCGAATTGATAACCTCCTCCTTTTCTTGAAGTCGGTTAATAAACTGAAGGAAGACGGACAGCGGTGGCTTATTAATAAATAGGGTTCCGTTAGCAATCTTGGTACGGAACCCTAAAAATCGACTTGGTTCGTACGAATCAAGATCGTACGCGAAGGCTTAAATAATAGGGTCCCATTAGCAACTTTGGCATGGAACCCTATAATTTGCCTTGGCTCGCAAATCGAACCGTCTGATACTTAGCACGAATTAAAAACTTAGTTGCGGGCAGCCTGGGAGTCTTTAAGACAAAAGTGAATAGGTTGCTTCTAGGTAAACGTGCTCCATCTTCAACCTCATCATCGCTTACCATCAGGTGAGATAGTGGTCAAACGTATGCCTATTTATAGTAAAAAAAAAATCTACTCCGTATCACCTAACCACAGAGAACTAATGATAACTCGATTTGACAGTTACTGTGAAATCGTGTTGTCATTCATTCTTAGTTCGGGTTCGGGATTAATCGTAAGTCTGTAGGTGATACGGAGTAGAATACGTCCGCAACTAAGCCCAAAACTACAGACTTCGGACTTAGAGAGTAGCCCCACCAAAATCGATCGCTCCCGTCACCGTGACCACCTTTGGTACGGTACCTTATTATTATTAGCCTTGTTTCGCAAATCGAACCGTTCGTTGCTTCGCTCTAAACGGAATCAATCGCGGAGGCCTTAGAAGTAGGGTCCTGTCAGCACCTTTGGTACGGAACCCTACAGGCCTGATCCGCAAGTCGAACCGTCCAGTACTTCACAAAACTACTGAGTTCTAAATCAGTTTAAGACTCTACAATAAAAGCACTTTAAACGAAACCAGCACAACTCAGAGATTTATGCAATTTTGGCCCCTATTCGTTTAAGACCTTACAGAGACCAAACCGAAATTCCTACTAACTACGACCGTGTTTGATAATCGTGTGAGGTTTCTCCAGCGGAAAATCTTAACACCGCAATTCAGAAAAACGCGTCATCAGTGCAACGCCATCTATCGACCATGTAAACTGACAAAATATTTGGCAGCAGAAGACGTTAAATAAGAATAATCGCCCGTATGTAACGATAAATAACGATAAGGTATTAAAATGTTTACTTTTATTTCGCTACGTCTACGTATTAAAAGTTTCACAAATAACTCAATGAATGTGTTTTGGTGTAACATACATGCTTTCATGCATTTTTTGGTTCCTCAATAGATGGCGCTCTGACTGATCAGAACACAGTAGGAAGTTTCTTACTAAACTAAAAATTCAATATATTTTGATTTTGTGGATCGATTGTAACGATAAATAACGAAAAGGTATAAAAATGGTCACTTTTATTTTGCCACGTATTAAAAGTTTCACGAATAACACAACAGATGGCGCTCTGACTCATCAGAATACATTAGGAAGTTTCTTCCTAAACTTAAAAATTCAATATCTTTTGATTTTGTGGGTCGATTTTGATGAAATAAACGCTAAATGTTACTCGGGTTATCACTTAATATTTTTAAGTACTTAGATTTGCAATCCAATCTGTGGTTTATGCGTGATGCTCCCACAAACGCACAGACAAACAGACAAACAGACAAAAATTTCAAAAATTCCATTTTTGTGTTTTATACATTTTTCCTGAGTTTTCTGTGTAATTTTCATGGAAATATATTCAATGTACAGACACGGTTAGTCTACGATTTTATTATATGTATAGACTAGTGGACGTCACGCGGTTTCACCCGCGTAGTTCCCGTTCCCGTGGGAGTACGGGGTTAAAAAATATCCTATGTTACTCCCTGATAATGTAGATATCCATTGCTGAAAGAATTTTTCAAATCGGTCCCGTAGTTTTGGAGCCTATTTATTTCAAACATACAAACAAATCTTTCCTCTTTATTATATTAGTGTAGATATATTGATTCCCTAACTAGTCCAAATATGTCAAGACATGATGACTAGTGAGACACAATAAACTGTCTTGTGTCAGGAGACTCCCAGGAGTCTAGCCTGGCTGTTTAAATTAAAACGCTATAGCTGGTTCCGTATACCCATTCCCACCGTTACACCCTTACTTAATCCCACATACCTTCCGGTGTAATTTCCCGTAAACCTCAAAGCTCGAATAAAATCCGGCAGAATTTCTCTGCACTCGGAGCATCCCCAACTTTACAGAGGTACAGTCGCGAACATAAAACTTTAAAGCCAATAAAACGGGTACCATCTCCAACATAGCTGATAAGCACTTTTTTATTTAACTGTGCCGCTCAACCGATATACTGCAAAGTGAATATCCGAACTGTCTCTCGGGGGAAAGTTTTTGTACTTATGACTCTACTGTTTTTTAACGGGTGCACTTTGAGAGCTTTTGGGGAACTAGGTTTTTTAGTAATATGGGAAAAGCGTATGTATTATCTTTATCTGCCTAGCCTTTTCCTAACTGTATTGGGGTCGGCTTCCAGTCAAACCGGATTCAGCTGAATACCAGTATTTCTCGTCAAGCGGCTGCCAACCAGACCTCCACAACCCATTAACTGGGTAACATAGAACTTCTTGGCAAAACTAGAGTCAGAATTTTCTGGCTTCTGACAATCCGTTACCAACGGACCAACGGCTTATCGAGCTTTCCGAGGCATGGAAGAGTTTCGGTACGTTGTGATGGTCACCCATCCACAGACTGACTTCGACAAGCGTTGCTTAACCTTGAATATCGACCTGTGCGACTGTTATTATTTAGTCACTAGCGTACTCGTAGTATAATACTCTGAAAATACTGCCCCCTACTATGATGTGTCAATGTCATTAAATGTGATTCCATTGTGTGAGAGACATGGAACTTTGGAGGGTACGCGTAACAGAGAGTAAAGTCCCGCACACATCCATTGTAAAGGGAGGATCCTCCTACCAGACAGTTGTAACAGAACAATGAAAAACGAATACCCTTTTATACTTTTTTTTTATTTCTCAAACATAGGTACATTATATTTTGTTCTCATCATCATCATCATATCAACCGAAAGACGTCCACTACTGAAAGAAAGAAAAATGTTTATTTGGGACTGGCCCAAGCGTCGCCACAACGACCGGTCCTGCGAGTCCCGCATCCATCGGCTACCCGCTACCTTCACCAGGTCATCGGTCCACCTTGTGGGAGGCCGCGCCAACGTTGGTTCTTCCGGTACGCGGTCGCCACTCCAGAACTTTTCGGCCCCATCGACCATCTGTTCTGCGAGCAATGTGCCCTGCCCACTGCCACTTTAGTTTGGCGATCCTTCAGGCTACGTCGGTAACCTTGGTTCTCTTGCGAATATCATCATTCCTAATTCGAAGAAACTCCAAGCATTGCCCTCTCCATTGCCCTTTGAGTGACTTTGAGCCTTCTGATGAGGCCCATTTTGAGCGATATTTTGTTCTATTACAATTTTACTCGCCAAACTTATAAAAGCACTATTGTTTTTTTGAGGCCAACTTTCTCCGCTCGACTCGACTAAGTCGTCATGAAAATGTAAAAAATAACCGTCAATAAATAACCGGATGGTTATAGGCTAGGTCAAGGCTGAGACAAGTGGAAGAAATGACTAAGAATTAATGCAACAAGCTAATTTTCTGCTTCCACGGGAAAGGCCACTGGACGCCGCGGTTGAGTAAGCTGAGGGCCAAAGAGTAGGAGATAAAGAGGTTCTATCATAAATGAATGGAAATTGAGGCTTTTTTACCCGACAGCTAAGGAAGGGTTATGTTTTTCGCGCGTATCTTGTATGCATGTTTGTTTGTAAATTTCTTTATTACCTCGTACCTTCCAAACGGCTGAATGGATTTCGACTACTTAGGGGTCATTAGATTCATTTAAATAACCCAAGTGTCTTTAGATAGGTGTTTAAAAAAAAACTGGCCAAGTGCGAGTCGGACTCGCGTTCAAAGGGTTCCGAACCAATTTTATTTTTTAACATGTTATTTTAACTATACAGACTTCTCAAAAGTTTTTCTGTAATTTTTAAGTACAGAACTATTATATGCATTTTTTTCAAAATTGCACGGGGGGAACGGTCATTTTTCATCTAATTTCTTTAATAACTTCAAAACCATTTATTTAAAAATTATAAAAAAATAAATAAAATTAAAACCCTTACAGGAAGCCCTGATGGGTCACACAATACAGTATGACAAAACTTTTTCTTATTTTCTAGTTTGACCCCCAAAAGTGACCGCCATACTAAAAATTTATTTATTTACGTAACGCGTCCGTGTTTGGATCACAAAAGTCCATATGTATACCAAATTTCAACAGAATCAGTCCAGTAGATCCAGAGAAAACTGTGTGTGACAGACGGACAGACAGACTGACAGACAGACCGACAGATAGACACCCGAGTGATCCTATAAGGATTCCGTTTTTTACGGATGTTCGGAACCCTAAAAAAAGCAATATGGTGGATTTTGGGCGCTAAATTGTAAGTCGTTAATATTATTTTTTTTAACAAAATGAATGAAATAAAATAGAGGTTACAAAAATATATATATATGCTTTATGTTTAGATTCATTTAGCAAACAGTTTTCTACATCTACACTAATATTATAAAGAGATTTGTTTGTTTGTTTGTTTGAAATGAATAAGGCTCCGAAACTACTGGACCGATTTGAAAAATTCTTTAGCAATTGATAGCTACATTATCAGGGAGTAACATAGGCTATATTTTATCCCCGTACTCCCACGGGAACGGGAACTACGCGGGTAAAACCGCGTGACGTCCACTAGTCGTTCATAAAAGTGTCTCGGTTGACTTATTTTGCAGTCGGGTTTTTTGTGAGAAGCGACTGTGAACGCTGATTAAAAAATAGTACAGTTGGCACTCTGACTGTTAATCGTACACCAAAGATTAGAGGGCTTGACAATTTGTAATAATTTTTTTGAAAGCTCAAGTGGCTGCCAGAAAGTTAGGGGTCCTAGCAAAGGTGAGACGGTACTTCACGCCAGAACAGCTGCTCAAGCTCTATCAAACACAAGTTCGTTCGTGTATGGAGTACTGATCTCATCTTTGTGACGGATCTGCCAAATACCAGCTTGATGCCCTTGAGTCAATTGAGAAACGAGCCAAGAGGATCATTGGTAATGACAGGCTCGTCGAGTCGAAGCTCCAAAGTCTTGAGCATCGACGCCGAGTTGCTGGCCTGTTGGTTTTCTATCGGTTGCATTTTGGGGAGTGTGCGACGGAATTGCATAATTTAATTCCGCCAAGCCCGTTCCATCATCGGACCACAAGACGAACGGCGATGCGCCACCGGTACATGGTGGACATCCCACTCACACGCACAGCACGTTTTGGGAACACATTCATAGTGCGTACGGCTAAGGAGTGGAATTCCCTGCCAGAGTCTGCGTTTCCAGATAGCTACAACCTGGGAGTCTTTAAGACAAGAGTGAATAGGTTGCTTCTAAGCAAACGTGCTCCATCTTCGACCACATCATCGCTTACCATCAGCGGTCAAACGTATGCCTACCTAAGGAAAAAAAAGAAATACATAAAAAAGCATATGAATACTAACCGTTGGTACTGACGAAGTATGTGTGTATGGTCCTCCTTCCTATGCACATTGACTGTAATAGCGGTACCTGAAACAAAAGAAGAACAATTATACTTACTGCCAAGAATTTAATTAACTTACTCGATACGGATCATCATCATCATCCTGCTTTTGTCCCGTCTCATCATTTTCCCAACACGGCTTGATTGATTCGCTTTTCATTCATAATAATATATCATGCCACCCACACAGGCCCACACAAACAATCCATATCGCAATTTTGAATGCTAAACGATATTATCTAGATCATTAACGACTCGGTAACTATATTTGTGTTTCTCTCACACTCCCCCACTTGTGTCCCGTTGTTACTTCTTTTTATAGATGGCTACTTTTAGTCTAGGTATCGAAGAATAAATCTGAAGAAAATCACATTTATAACTAAACTAAGCATTTTTTTTAGAAAAATAAGCTGGAATGTAACAATTCAGAATCATAAAACACGTATTCCCAAAAAACTACTTTTTTGTTTTAAGCCTTTGTATTACTAAGGGTGCGATATTTTCTTTGGTAATTCTCTTTTCATTTATTATACTTGAACTACCTTTTGCCCAGGACTTTGTACCTACGCGCATATCCCATTTTTTCCCGTCTCTGTAAGAATCGGGACACCTTCTCTTTGAACTCCCCTACGGAGTGAAGGGAATCTACAAACCCACATGCCAAATTTTAGCTTTCTACGACCAGTAGTTTTGGCTGTGCGTTGTCTGTCTTTCAGTCATCAGTTACGGAAGAATTTTATATAGTTTCAAAGATTCATGATTCTCTATAGACCTAGATAGACCACCAACTCTTGCATCGGTTGTAGTGTTTAGTGTTTTAAATTGAATTTGAAGTCACCATTTATTTACGTTGAAATGTACCTATTTGTTTGCAATGAAGCGGAATTTGTTAATTATTCAAGTAAATGCACGAATGATACTAATGAAAATAATGATATGTTTTAAAACAAAAACAAAATCTCCATTGCACTTAAAACAACTCATACATATTTTTATAATATTTTTTAATTCACGTCAATTTTGTACAAGACTGGTTTAATTTTACAATGGATATACCATTTCAGCCAGACCTGCTTTTAATTGAATAGATAGATTTTTAATTACTTACAAAATCAATTTACCAACGATTTTTATTTTTTTTTCAGCTCATAAAATAGAGGCAAGACATAGTATAGAAACGTACAGAAGGTCTGGTCTATACAACAATCGAGAACTCACGCACACATAGGTACGTACGGCAATCAAAAACAAATGCCGGTCACGAGTGCGCTTGCACTCGCTGTACGTGAGGCGTGTGTATGTGTGCATGCGTTTTGTTCTTAACAGAAACATGGTCGTTTACAACGGTCTTCATTAGAAGGCGTACAGGTATTGCGTGCAATTTTTTGAGTTTCCTTTCGTGGTCGAATCATAAATAAAGAAATTCATAGGAAAACTAAGTTGTCTTGTTTCTCTTGTGGATGTCTCCGAAGGATTGCCAAACTTAAGTGGCAGTGGGCAAGGCACATTGCTATCAGAACGAATGGCCGATGGCGCTGAAAAGTTCTGGAGTGACAATCATGTACTGAAAAACGCATCTTTGAAAGGCTTTCCACAAGGTGGACCGATGGTCTAATGAAGGCCGCAGGAATCTTTTGGATGCGAGAAGCACAGGGCCGGTGGCAGGCGACACTTAGGGGAGGCGTATAAGGTATAATAAGGTATCCAGAACTTCATGTCATTCGATTCACGTTTGATACAGCCCATCCCTAGCTGTCCATTCCCCAGCGCCGCCTAAAGTCGAAGACCGACCTCAACATTAGGCGGCGGAGGCGTGTACCGACAACATGCATGTAGCTTACTTTGCAAGCCCTGGCTGGTGGCTTTTATATACTAAGACCGCCACAGGCACGTCTGCTTAAGCAGACAACACCCTGCTAATTTGACCTGCGAGAGGCACAAAAAAAGACACCATTCGGTTACACTGATAAAGATGATGATTGAGCCAACCTTCTGTGCCTACCTATTTTGTGTCCTAGATTTGCAATGTCCTTTTAAGAACACAAATAAAACAGCAAGGTAGCTTTATGTGTCGCAATTAACGATCTGAATTAGAATTCAAAACAATTTGAATATAAGGGCGCCGTTTGTTTTACGCGTAGTCGTAAAGGTTTAATTTGTTTTACGCATAATAAACTTTAATTACGTTACACTTCAGATTATGAGTTATTGGTCGGGTGGTTGAGGGCTGTCGGGAGATATGTTTAATGTTTTATTTAGTGGAGAAGTGATTTTAATAGTTCTTAAAAGGGAATATGCTAGTCAGAGATAATTAAATCCACTTAGGTTGAAAATCCGAAATTTCAAACTTAACACAGTCATTGTTATTTTTATAAAGATTTAGGAATTTAAAAAATGAGTTAAGTTAAGCTCGCCGTCATCAGGAATGATGATATCCGCGGTAACCAAGGTACCGACCTACCCAAAAGGATTGCCAGACTGAAATGGCAGTGGGCTGCCCAGCCCACTGCCATTTCTGTCTGGCATTCCTAAGCTAATAACAGACGGTCGGTGGAGCCGAAAAGTTCTGGAGTGGCGACCGCTTACCGGAAAAGGCAGCGTGGGAAGGCCTCCCACAAGGTGAACCGGTGACCTGGTGAGGGTCGCGGGTAGCCGATGGATGCGAGACGCTCAGGACTGGTTATTGTTACGACAGTTGAGGGAAGCCTCTAGCCAGCAGTGAACGTCTTTCAGCGGATATGATGTGAATAAAGCTCGCTTTTTGCACCACATAATGAAATATTTAATAACTATATACTTAATTAATTATAACAGCCGCACGGTTCAATCTTCAAACAAAACTTGCTGAGGTCAGCCCATAGATCGGTTACCATCTTAATTAACCGAGATTTTCGTACCTCGGAAAGCACGTTAAGCCGTTTTGGTCCTGGCTGTTATTTGTAGATCTTTTTGGTCCGACTGTTATTTGTAGACCTTTAATAGTTGTAAGGGTCAATCAATGTATCTACACTAATATTATAAAGAGGAAAGATTTGTTTGTATGTTTGAAATAAATAGGCTCCAAAACTACGGGACCGATTTGAAAAATTCTTTCAGCAATGGATAGCTACATTATCAGCGAGTAACATAGGCTATATTTTATCTCCGTATTCCCACGGGAACGGGAACTACGCGGGTGAAACCGCCTGACGCCCGCTAGTGTAAAATACTGGTACTCAGCTGCATCAGGTTACACTGGAAGCCGACCCCAACATAGTTGGGATAAGGCAAGGCAGATAGATCGAGGACTAGCTGTCCTTGTCATTTACTTGTCAATAATAAGAGAGGACGATACTTACAAAGACTCTTGAGATATTAAAGAATACTAAAAGCAAGAAATGATTGCAAGTTATGAGTCTCTGTTAAATGTTTTGATTACTTTACTTAGTAGTGATAAATTACAATTACAAAGCTCTGCGGAGAGAATGAAGAAAAATGCAAGAGTTTTCTTTGTTCCTATGTTTATGATACTGTTTATGAGAAGGTGTAGTAAGATGGTAAGTTAAGTGTTGTTCATTTTATTAGCCGTAGCTGCACTCCTATGGATCTCCGGCAATTGCTGTGAATTTTCCGGGCTATGGTTTGAGAGACTCAGCTACATGAGGTTTTTATCAGTGAAAGAATTTGCGTAAACGGACCCGATCGATAGTTATCCTCCTACAAAAAAAAAAATCTGGCCAAGTGCGAGTCGGACAAGCGTGCAAAGGGTTCCGAACGAATTTAATTTTTTTTAACATGTTATTTTAACACTACAGACTTCCTACGGTTTTCCTGTAATCTGTAGGTCCTAAATTTTAGGATCAGAAGTTTCGAAGATAAGAGGGGGAATGGTTATTTTTGGTCTCATTTCTTGAAAAGTTCTAAACTTTTTATTTTAAAATTATGAAAAAAATATATAATTAAAACCCTCATAGTACCCTCTCATTTGAAATGTCACACGATACAATTTGAAAAACTTTTTTTTTATTTCCTAACTTGATTCTCAAAAGTGACCTCATACTAATATTTTATTTATTTGCGTTATGCATCCATGTTGGGGTCACAAAAGTCCACATTTATACCAGATTTCAACAGAATCAGTCCAGTAGATCCGGAGAAAACTGGCTGTGGCAGACGGATAGACAGACACCCGAGTGGTACTATAAGGGTTCCGTTTTTTACGGATGTTCGGAACCCTAAAAACAATTTGAACTCTTAATAATGTTGATTTAGACATTTTGTCTTGAGAATCCGCAGCAAATAGATTCAAAGTCAGACTATATTCCACAGTAAAAGTCACGGTAATCGGAAACACGATACGATCAGTATCATCCAATTTACCCACTTCTGAGCATAGTGCTCTATTTTCTTGTGCCAAACCTCACGTTCCTGTGCCAGCCTCGCCCGCGATGGCAACAATGTCTTCCGCCCATCTCACCGCCGCCGGCCGACACTTCTTCTTCCAGTCCTCGGACGCCACTCGGTCACTGACTTACTCCACCTATCATCACCGCACCTTGCTAGATACTACACAATACGACACGACAAATTAACACACTAATAGACGGACTATTTATAGTCTATATACAATTACTCCAGCTATCATCACCGCGACTTGCTAGATACTATACAATACGACACGAGAAATTAACACAGTTATAGACAGACTATTTATAGTCTATATACAATTACTCCACCTATCATCACCGCGACTTGCTAGATACTAAACAATATGACACGAGAAATTAACACACTAATGGACGGACTATTTATAGTCTATATACAATTACTCCACCTATCATCACCGCGCCTTGCTAGATACTATACAATACGACACGACAAATTAACACACTAATAGACGGACTATTTATAATCTACATACAATTACTCCACCTATCATTATCGCGGCTTGCTAGATACTATACAATACGACACGATAAGTTAAACACTAACAGACGGACTATTTATAGTCTATATACAAAATGTTTTACATAGTAATGAAAACACACAGTGATATTTGATCATTTTTATTTCTCCAATCATTTCTACTATGTCAATATTTGCCGCCAATTAACAATCCCACAAACAAAGTAATAATGAAAATAATTAATGACCAAACAAACAAATAGCGAACGAAAACACTAATGATAATTGAAGTCAATGCTCCAAAAATAGGGCAAAGGCACTCTTTTCATACAGCCTCTGAATACAACTTGTTAACTGTTAACTGGATAGCACAAAATTGAAATTTTCAGTGTGAAATTTCATCTCTACCCTGAATGAGGCCTCATTAAATGGCTGTGAGGCCGCAAATTGCAATTTATTGTCCTAGAAACGACATAAATTTGTTATGTTAAGCTGTTATTTTCGCTATATTTTTAGAGTTTAAAATCGCTTGCGCCACTTTTATTGGGGCGTTATTTTTTATATCGTTTGTGTTGTGATATAGTTTTGTGAATATAAGTTTACGGGTTGTGATTGGTGGGAAACAACATTCAATATGGTAAAGTTCCATGAAATTGTTCGAGCAAAATCAATTAATCTGCCTTAATTTTAATGTCTGTTTGTTTATTTATGCACGACTACGACTTTATTGTTATAAGATTATACTGTTAGTGACAATTTAATTATTTAACCATTTTTTTAATGACATTTTTATTTTAATCATTTTTGTTTTTGAATATAATAATTAAGTTAATGTTTTAATGACAATTTGAATTTTAATCATCTTATTTATTGAATGTAATAATTAATTTAATGTTTTAATGACAATTTTAATTTTAACAATTTTATATAATGGTGAAATAAGGCAGAACGCGAGCCTATAAATAGTAAAAAAAAACTCTGATGTATACCTACTATTACCTACTTATTTATTACCCATATTTGCAAATAAATGCTATTCTATTCTAGCCTTTTTAACTACAATTATGTAGGAGTCGGCTTCCAGCCAAACCGGATGCAGCTAATTACCAGTATTTTACATGGACCTGGTACCTATAACCATTATCCGCCTAGCCTTTTCCCAACTAGATTGATTTACTAACAATCACTGTGTCATGGGCCTTAATAAACATGTTCTGTATCCCTCAACTCATGCACACCTACCAGCAGTGTATGACGTCGTGCACTAAGTTTTGTTGGAACATTTTTTCTACAACTAAATCAAATCTGAAAACGTTTATTGCAATCCATAATGTACACATTTAAGTGATAAAATGAATAAATAGAAACAATTATGGACCCTGTTGGGCACAGCAAAACTTTAAATAATTAGGAGACAGGAAGAGCGTTTTAGATTATTTTTGTTGTAAAATAAATGTTTAATATTTCCTGTCTAACTTGTATTGAACATTTTATGCATATTATTATTATCTACGTATCTATTTTTGGATTAAATTACATTTTTAGTTGTTTGATTGTTTTTCCCTTGCAATTTCTATTTATTTTTAAATGAATTATTAGTATATTTGCTAATTTAAGATTGGTTATTTACTACCATTTGTTATTAAAAACTAGAGTTATTTGTCATAGTAACTAACTCGCTACGCCAATCGGCTTCATGCAATTTTAAGTTAAAATGACTAATTTTAATGATTGTAAAATCTTTTGAAAAAATAAATTTCTACAACCGTAACCATATTGAGGTCGGCTTCCAGCCAAACCAGAATCAACTGAATACCAGTATGGATCTACTGCCTATATGACACCCAGTAACTGGGTAATACGGTATATCTTGCCATGACTGGTCACATTTCTTGGCTCGGACCCTGGAAACTATTACTGGCTACTTTGACGCGAGTGAAGCCGCGACAAAAGCTAGTATTCTATAATAAGTAGTAAGGCCATTTAAACCCAGCACAAAGGTACCTACACAATCGATTTCGGTCGAACTACATTTTGACTATTGAATAAAAAGGTACAGACTTTAGTTCGAGTGTTCGCATAATCAGATTGAATTAAATAAATGTCTCAAATGTCGTTTTGCTTATAAATGATCCTATTAACACATTTTACTTTTTGCTGATAGAAATTCAGGACGGGTATAGTCACGATTCGGTTCTGAAGTAACGATTGAAATATTGTTAAAATTGTCGGATGAAAAAAGGAGGATTTAAAAAGTATCGATGGAGAATTGCCGGGATTGATTTAGCGAAGATATCCGACTTTGGGGAGCCCTTTGTACACCCCCTTTGCCCCCTTTGCCCTGTGGACATCTTTTTGGGTGAAATCATGTCCACTACCAACCAACTGAACTCTAATCCATCGTCATGTCACCCAAAAGCTGTCCCCTACCAACAAAGGCCTGCTTTTGTTGGTAGTGGAAATTTTTTGGATGAAATGATGTCCACTACCAACAAGGGCTTCCCTTTGTTGATAGTAGACATCTTTTGGGCGACATGACGATGGATGGATTCTGATGCTACAAGGTTCTTATTGCGCTTGTTTAAAATTGAATCTAATGCTGTAGTTTCTTTCAGTGCAGCTTCCCATAGCAATTATAAAATATTACCAGCATTTTAATAATCCTGTACGAGAGGATTTAAAAAAAAAATAACTTTAGGGGTGCCTGTTCATTACAGCGGAACGAGGCGGCGGAGCGGAGAAACGGAGACATTTTAACCAATGAAATTGCATAAAATCTCCGTACCACGTGAGTCATTGACATGATTGGTTAATATTTTTCCATTTCTCCACTCCGCTGTAATGGACAGGCATCCAGAAGGGAACTTTGTATCTTTGGATTTTGATACAGTTTTCACTAATAAAAAGAGTGACACTCGAAAAAGGTTTGTGTGTACTCTCCGATTATGTAATTACCACTCGTGCAAGTTTTACTTAGTTATAAATAAGTCGTTATCACCGTTCTACTAATACTTATACGAACCCTATCAATTTACAGCCTTTTACGCGTCATGCAACTTTCCACTCAACGCGAATGAACGGCTGAATGAGCGACTAACTGAACGAATGTGTAAGAGTGAATGAAAGAAGCCTGAAACCGTATACATGTCTTGCCATTAAGCTAATGATCCGTGCTTATTAGCACGCTCGATGTAGCGTATCTGCAAAGTTTTTGTGGTAGATAGTTCGCAGTTTTTTTAGGGTTCCGTGGGTAGGAAACCTTTCTGGCTTTACGGTTTGTATGGGTAATACACAGTAATAAACACAAGCTTTTTTTTTTGTTCAACAGTTGAAGTGAAAGAAATTTCTTGTTTGTGAAAAACACTTACATTCGCTTACAATTTAATTAGTTTTAAGTTATTGTTATGCACTTGGAATATTCTCACTAATTTGTGAGAATCCAATTCTGAGATAAGCTCGCCTTTTGTTCGTAGCTGTGTCGTCTTTTTTTCATATTCAATAATAAATGAGAAAAATTCTGAATCGAGATTATGAAGTTTAAAATGGTCAAACTTTGCTATATTCTGATATTTTTCTGTTCATAACTTGGCTATATTCTGCAAGTGATAATAGCCGTTCTTGCTATTCCCCACCGAATAGCCTCCAAAATCTTCTTCAAAAAACGGTCGGTAACCTTAAAAACGGTCGGTTACCAATCCGTTATTAAAATATAGAAACCGGTACATCCCTCTCGATACTCCTCAATCATTAAAATCTAACGTTACACCAAGTACATTCTCTTCCCCATTAGAGTAATGACGCGTACTTAGTACCACGCTCGATGTAACATCCGTGTTACAGAAATGTTCCTTTTTGTGGTGGCAGCGTGAAGAGGGTTCCGTGACAAGAGAACCTTCGTTGCAGATCCCTAAAAGTTAAGTGAGTTTGTTTGTGTTTTTGAGCGTCAGGTTTAGTCCTAGTCACTTTAAATGAAATACCTGAGTCATGTTCTGTGGACTCGAAGGAGAAATGATAGCAGAAGTAATTGTTGCCATCGCTGGTAGAACCTTGATGAGGGTGGCACAGGAATGTGGAAATTGGTACAAGAAAAGAGAGGCGTAAGCTCAATAGTATGCGAAGTCGGTCGGTGGATGGTGATGGTAAGTCATGTTTCTTCTATTTATGAAAGGAGTCCCTTGATTTAGAAACTTTATTATTGAAAATGAAGCACCTTTGTGCTCTTTCCTTTGTATAAAATTTTCTAAAATAATGTGTGTACACAAATATCCTACGGTTTTGTAGTCAGGCGTCGATACTACGCGACGGTCACGCTGATTTTTTGGCGAAACTGGAAGGCGCTCTCTGTCGGCGCGCCCACTTGATCGTGTTTCACGTACAAATGAACGCGACGATCGCGTATTGGCGCGGTTTTCAACTTGTATTACAACGACATCCAATAGTGTGTAATTTTTCATTTATTATCAGCAGCTTCTTTGTGACAAAATATACAACAGAAACGTAATACCGAGATAAAAATGCAGATATTACAACAAAATTTTTTCGTATAACAATAATTCTACTATAAAATACTGAATTTCCCGAAATTCCTACGGGAACGCGAAAAGACGCCGCAGAGGCTAGTAATCTATACATATAATAAAATCGGAGACTAACCGTGTCTGTACATTGAATATTTTTCCATGAAAATTACACAGAAAACTCAGGAAAAAGGTATAAAACACAAAAATGCAATTTTTGAAATTTTTGTCTGTTTGTCTGTTTGTCTGTTTGTCTGTGCGTTTGTGGGAGCATCACGCATAAACCACAGATTGGATTGCAAATCTAAGTACTTAAAAATATTAAGTGATAACCCGAGTAACATTTAGCGTTTATTTCATCAAAATCGACCCACAAAATCAAAAGATATTTAATTTCTAAGTATAGGAAGAAACTTCCTAATGTATTCTGATGAGTCAGATAGCCATCTATTGAGAAAAAATATAATGCACGAAAGCATTCAAAATTGTTGTGTTATTCGTGAAACTTTTAATACGTGGCAAAATAAAAGTGACCATTTTTATACCTTTTCGTTATTTATCGTTACAATCGATCCACAAAATCAAAATATATTGAATTTTTAGTTTAGTAAGAAACTTCCTACTGTGTTCTGATCAGTCAGAGCGCCATCTATTGAGGAACCAAAAAATGCATGAAAGCATGAATGTTACACCAAAACACATTCATTGAGTTATTTGTGAAACTTTTAATACGTAGACGTAGCAAAATAAAAGTAAACATTTTAATACCTTATCGTTATTTATCGTTACATACGGGCTTCTTATTTAACGTCTTCTGCTGTCAAATATTTTGTCAGTTTACATGGTCGATAGATGGCGTTGCACTGATGGCGCGATTTTCTGAATTGCGGTGTTAAGATTTTCCGCTGGAGAAAGACCTCACACGATTATTAAACACTGTCGTAGTTCGTAGGAATTTCGGTTTGGTCTCTGGAAGGTCTTAAACGAATAGGGGCCAAAATTGCTTAAATCTCTGAGTTGTGCTGGTTTCGTTTAAAGTGCTTTTATCGTAGAGTCTTAAACTGATTTAGAACTCAGTAGTTTTGTGAAGTACTGGACGGTTCGACTTGCGGATCAGGCCTGTAGGGTTCCGTACCAAAGGTGCGGACAGGACCCTACTTCTAAGGCCTCCGCGATTGATTCCGTTTAGAGCGAAGCAACGAACGGTTCGATTTGCAAAACAAGGCTAATAATAATAAGGTACCGTACCAAAGGTGGTCACGGTGACGGGAGCGATCGATTTTGGTGGGGCTACTCTCTAAGTCCGAAGTCCGTAGTTTCGGGCTTAGTTGCGGGCGTATTCTACTCCGTATCACCTACAGACTTACGATTAATCCCGAACCCGAACTAAGAATGAATGACAACACGATTTCACAGTAACTGTCAAATCGAGTTATCATTAGTTCTCTGTGATTAGGTGATACGGAGTAGATTTTTTTTTTACTATAGATAGGCATACGTTTGACCACTGTCTCACCTGATGGTAAGCGATGATGAGGTTGAAGATGGAGCACGTTTGCCTAGAAGCAACCTATTCACTTTTGTCTTAAAGACTCCCAGGTTGCCCGCAACTAAGTTTTTA
Source organism: Lacanobia wlatinum (assembly GCA_947578705.1). NCBI lineage: Eukaryota > Metazoa > Arthropoda > Insecta > Lepidoptera > Noctuidae > Lacanobia > Lacanobia wlatinum. The sequence continues at coordinate 16,657,136 of OX388046.1, read as the reverse complement.
ATTCGTGCTAAGTATCAGACGGTTCGATTTGCGAGCCAAGGCAAATTATAGGGTTCCGTGCCAAAGTTGCTAATGGGACCCTATTATTTAAGCCTTCGCGTACGATCTTGATTCGTGCGAACCAAGTCGATTTTTAGGGTTCCGTACCAAGGTTGCTAACGGAACCCTATTTATTAATAAGCTACCGCTGTCCGTCTTCCTTCAGTTTATTAACCGACTTCAAAAAAAGGAGGAGGTTATCAATTCGACTGTATTTTTTTTTATGTTTGTTACCTCATATTAACCAACTGGATGAACCGATTTTCATGATTCTTTTTATATTTGAAAGCTGGTGCTTCCCGTGTGGTCCCATTGCCACCACGTCAGGATCTGATGATGGAAACCCTGAGAAATCGAGGGCAACTCTCGAAAATTGTAGGCACGTATTTGGTAAAAACTTGATATTCGTGTGTATATCGGGTGATACTACAAAAGAATGAAAGTTTGGATCAGACCTGATGATGGAGACGACAAAGAGTCAAGGGAACTCCACATCGGTATGTAGGAACTACCAAGTGTTTGGGCTTATTTCATTCGTATTGACGAGACCTTTACACCGAAAGCACTTAGTAAGTTTTATTTTCATAACATAACATCACGCCGGTACGCTGTGAATGGGTACGCAGGTACCACTAAAAAGTGAAAAATAAAAAACTTTTTTACAAAAAATGTTACCGACTTCCGAAACAAAACACTACAAAGTATAAAATAACTTTAATTTCGGAAGTCGGTGTCAAAAAGCGAAAAAGCTAAAAACACCGACTTCCGAAATTTTATTTCGTTTTATTTCTGTCTCGCTGATATAAAAATGTCTTCTAGAAAAAGGTCGAATCTTTCACAATATAGCAAAATTCTCAAAGTCGGATTTGTTCGAACACTATTCTAACTAACTCGAGAACGGCTCGACTGATTTTCATAGTTTTTGTGTTTTATTCGGGACAAAGACTAATTCCTTCGTCCGGAATAGCATAATAAGAACTAAAATACAAAAAAAAAATGAGTATGTAGGTAGGGTAGGTAGGCAGGTAGGTAGGGTAGGTAGACAGGTAGGTAGGGAAGGTAGGCAGGTAGGTAGGGTAGGTAGGCAGGTAGGTAGAGTAGGTAGGTAAGGTAGGTGAGGTAGGGTAGCTATGGTAGGTAGAGTAGCCAGTTGACGGGAGCGAAGCCGCGCGGGTCAGCTAGTATATTATAAGAATGTTCATCATTCTTATCTATACATATAATAAAATCGTAGACTAACCGTGTCTGTACATTGAATATTTTTGCATGAAAATTACACAGAAAACTCAGAAAAAAGGTATAAAACACAAAAATGCAATTTTTGAAATTTTTGTCTGTTTGTCTGTGCGTTTGTGGGAGCATCACGCTTAAACCACAGATTAGATTGCAAATCTAAGTACTTAAAAATATTAAGTGATAAACCGAGTAACATTTAGCGTTTATTTCATCAAAATCGACCAACAAAATCAAAAGATATTGAATTTTTAAGTTTAGGAAGAAACTTCCTAATGTATTCTGATGAGTCAGAGCACCATCTATTGAGAAAAATAAAATGCACGAAAGCATTCAAAATTGTTGAGTTATTTGTGAAACTTTTAATACGTGGCAAAATAAAAGTGATCATTTTTATACCTTTTCGTTATTTGTCGTTACAACCGATCCACAAAATCAAAATAAATTGAATTTTTAGTTTAGTAAGAAACTTCCTACTGTATTCTGATCAGTCAGAGCGCCATCTATTGAGGAGCCAAAAAATGCATGAAAGCCTGAATGTTTCACCAAAACACATTGATTGAGTTATTTGTGAAACTTTTAATACGTAGACGTAGCAAAATAGAAGTAAAAATTTTAATACCTTATCGTTATTTACCGTTAGATACGGGCTTCTTATTTAACGCCTTCTACTGCCAAATATTTTGTCAGTTTACTTGGTCGAAAGATGGCGTTGCACTGATGACGCGTTTTTCTGAATTGCGGTGTTAAGATTTCCCGCTGGACCTCACACGATTATCAAACACGGTCGTAGTTAGTAGGAATTTCGGTTTGATCTCTGTAAGGTCTTTAACTGTTAGGGACCAAAATTGCTGAAATCTCTGAGTCGTGCTGGTTTCGTTTAAAGTGCTTTTATCGTAGAGTCTTAAACTGTTTTAGTTTTGCGAAGTACTGGACGGTTCGACTTGCGGATCTGGGGGGCTACTCTTTAACGAAATCCGTAGTTTCGGGCTAGGTTGCGGGCGGGAATTTTCTACTCCGTATCACCTAACCACTGAGAACTAATGATAACACGACTTGACAGTTACTGTGAAATCGTGTTGTCATTCATTCTCAGTTCGGGTTCGGGACTAATCGTAAGTCTGTAGGTGATACGGAGTAGAATGCGCCCGCCCGCAACTAAGCCCGAAACTACGGATTTCGTTAGAGAGTAGCCCCCCAGGCCTGTAGGGTTCCGTACCAAAGGTGCTGACGGGACCCTACTGCTAAGCCTCCACGATTGATTCCGTTAAGAGCGAAGCAACGAACCGTTCGATTTGCGAAACAAGGCTAATAATAATTTAAGGTACCGTACCAAATGTGGTCACGGTGACGGGAGCGATCGATTTTGGGGGGGCTACTCTCTAAGTCCGAAGTCCGTAGTTTCGGGCTTAGTTGCGGACGTATTCTACTCCGTATCACCTACAGACTTACGATTAGTCCCGAACCCGAACTAAGAATGAATGACAACACGATTTCACAGTAACTGTCAAATCATATCATTAGTTCTCAGTGGTTAGGTGATACGGAGTAGATTTTTTTTTTATTATGGATAGGCATACGTTTGACCACTATCTCACGTGATGGTAAGCGATGATGCGGTCGAAGATGGAGCACGTTTGCCTAGAAGCAACCTGTTCACTTTTGTCTTAAAGACTCCCAGGTTGCCCGCAACTAAGGTTTTAATTCGTGCTAAGTATCAGACAGTTCGATTTGCGAGCCAAGGCAAATTATAGGATTCCGTGCCAAAGTTGCTAATGGGACCCTATTATTTAAGCCTTCGCGTACGATTTTGATTCGTGCGAACCAAGTCGATTTTTAGGGTTCCGTACCAAGGTTGCTAACGGAACCCTATTTATTAATAAGCCACCGCTGTCCGTCTTCCTTCAGTTTATTCGTTTTATTTCTGTCTCGCTAATATAAAAATGACTTCTAGAAAAAGGTCGAATCTTTCACAATATAGCAAAATTCTCAAAGTCGGGTTTGTTCGAACTCTTTTCTAATTAACTCGAGAACGGCTCGACCGATTTTCATAGTTTTTGTGTTTTATTCCGGACGAAGACTAATTTCTTCGTCCGGAATAGCATAATAAGAATTAAAATACAAAAAAAAAAATGAGTATGTAGGTAGGCAGGTAGGTAAGGTTGGGTAGCTATGGTAGGTAGGTAGAGTAGCCATTTGACGGGAGCGTAGCCGCGCGGGTCAGCTAGTAAGTACTATATTCATAAACTTCATCAAAATCCGTTCTGCCGTCGAGGCATGATTGACTCTATCAAACATTTAAACATGCACATTTTCACAATTTTATCAATCCCGTTATCAATGCTTTTCCTCTAATTTCTCGATATTCAAGAAAATACTGAATCTTCACATGAAGACTGAAAATTATTGCAAGCAATTACAACTATGTACCGTACAAACTCAACCATCTTTTAAACTTAATTCTGTCGAGAGTATTTCCAAGAATCGACATAAAATATTCCATAGACTAGGTACCTCTAAAGGCATATTGCTTGTTTCTATCATAAAATAAACTACAAAGTGCTTACGGGTATGAATCACTACTAACAAAGAATTGTTTTAAAAGGGTCTTTATAGAAAGCACTTTTAGTGGCGTTCTTTATTTAAATCGAAAGAGCTATTGTTTTATTTTATTTTCCTGTTTGTTTTTTTTTTCTTGTTAAAACAAGATGGCGGTTTATCTGGAATAACAAACTGACGATCCATTTGAAGAAAAAATATATCCGGGAAATTTTAAATTCAAAGGCTTTATTTACTGTAATTGCCGTAAATTCGTAGAATTTTAACTGTCTCTAATTTTACCGGAACTCAAAAACTTCCTTGAAACCGCTACAAAGCTGCTTGGAAGTTAGAAAATCCATGCGATTTTTTTAGTTGCAAAATGAAATACGTATTAGCTGTAGTAAACAATCATGAAATTATTGTTTAAGTACCTTCATCAGTGATGAAGTTATAAAGCTTCAAAGTTTAAATTTAGAAAAAGAAGTCCGATATGAACTTTGACGTCAAAGTCCATGACGCCTATACAGCTGCCATAGAAAACAGCGTTTTCGCGAGAGGGACAGATTTAATATCTTATTTGTTTTTCGAGTAATTTTCATTCTATTTTCACTATTAATATTATATTTTTATAAATTTCCAGATAAACTGTTTAACTATAAATATTTTTTTCATGCATATTCCCTGAGCTGAAAAACTCGTCAAAGTTCGTAACAAGGTAAGACACAAAATATAAATCAAAAACTAGTGATCCACTTATCCACCAAACAAGTGATAATTTATCAGTGATAGCGATTGCCCAAGCGTCAAAAATAAATGGAATTGTGAAGTTCCATCGAAATGTCATCAGTGGCCTGAGTACGAGTTTTTTATACTTACTCGATCATATATGGTCAAAGCCTATATTGCATCAGAAATTGAAAAAACTGGCTAACTACGGGTCGGAATCGCGTGCAAAGGGAAATTTTTAGAAGAACGAATTTCATTTTTTTAACATGTTATTTTAAGACTACAGACTTCTTACAAACTTTCCTGTAATTTTTAGGTAAATATCTACAGTCACCATTTTTTCAAAATTTTAGGCTTAGAAGTTTGGGAAATAAGGGGGAATGGTCATTTTTTGTCTTATTTCTTGAATAACTTCAAAACCATTGGTTTAAAAATTTTGAAAAACAATAATACAAATTTTTGCAGTAAGCCCTTTCATTTGATATGTCTCTCGATATTACTCAAAATTTTTTTTTTTTTGTAATTTTCTAATTTGGCCCCCAAAAGTGCCCCCATACTAAAAATTTAATAATTTACGTAACACGTCCGTGTTTGGACCGACAAAATCGCAGAACAGGTACTCGGTTTTGGTTCTACTCACTTTCAGGCCAACACTCTCCAATCTTTGCCACCACGTGTCCAATTTGCTCTGGACCTCTTGGCCACTTTCGTCAACCAGCACAATGTCATCAGCAAACAGCATGCACCAGAGAGCCACTTCTTGGATGTCCGACGTCAGAGCGTCCATTATCATCAGGAAGAGATAAGGGCTGAGGGCCGACCCCTGGTGGAAACCGACCGCCATACTGAAACTGTCAGTGGTGCCCACTGCAGACCGGACTTGAGTACTGCATCGACTGTACATCGCTCGGATCAACTGCACATACTTCCCAGGCACACCTTTCTCCTTAAGGGCCCACCACAAAATCTCACGAGGCACCCGGTCATATGCCTTTTCGAGGTCAACGAATACCATATGCAGGTTTTTATGCACAGCTCTATATTTCTCGCACAGCTGGCGGATAGCAAAAATGGCATCCGTTGTACCCCGACCAGGCATAAAACCCAACTGGTTCTGTGAGATTTCACTTTCTTCTCTCAACCGCCTTTCAATAACTTTTTCCCAGACTTTCATACTGTTTGACTAAAACGTATCAACATCTGAGTGCAAATTCTACTAATTTTCAAGCTACGTTTACATTCGCATCTCAAACCAGTTTCGGTCGGACTCTACTTTTTTGACAGGTTGTGACTGAGATGCGAATGTGAACTTCACTTAAAATCAGTGAAGTTGACGTTCTGGTATGTGGTTTCTTTTACTATTAAGAGAGGACTCGGGTCGGTAACTCTTGGGCCTTTCTCCGTACAAACGGATTCCGCTGTTTTCTTCGTAGATAATGCTGTTAGAGCAATGTTTTTTTTACAAAAAATCTAGATCGAATTAATACGTGCCTCTGTCATTTTCTTTTTTCGAAAACATAATTACTTAAAGAATTATGACAATCCAAAAACCCGAAAAATACAGTCCGTTTTTACCGCCATGTTCAGACGAATGTCGAACAAATTTGATAAATTTAAAAAAAAAAATACAGAAAATAATAGAAGCTAGGTATATCTCATCACAATGATGACATATAGTCTTCCTCTACATTTTAATATATTATTTTTTAGATCAATCCAGTTTTCAAGAAGAAAACAGCGGAATAAAAAACGTCTTTTGGTCAAGGTTTTTATAGGTAAAATCAGCCTGAGCTGAGAGTTTATTGTTCTTTCTCATCATCATCATCATCACCCTACCTAGCTTTTTTCCAACTATATTGGGGTCGGCTTCCAGTGAACCCGGATTTAGCTGAATACCAGTAATTGGAGCGTGGAGCGGCTGCCTACCAAACCTCCACAACCCAATAACTGGGTAACACGGTACTCCACGACAAGACTGGAATCAGATTTACTGGCTTATGACTATCCGTAATGACTACCAAAGATCTACAAATGACAGTAGGGACCAACGGCTTAACGAGCTTTCGGAGGCACGGAGGAACCTTGGTATGTTAATATGGTCACCCAATCACAGACCAACCTTGACAAGCGTTGCCTAACGATGAAAATCGACATCCTCGCGAGGTCCTCATAATCATCATCATGGTTATAAATATACCTACAACTTCATTATTATTAAAAAAAACTTGAGAGGTGTCAAGGGCACCCGGATGGAACGAAGTTCGGAGAAGTAATTAGTGAAGGAATTGTATTTTTTTTTTAAGTTATAATGATATCTTTTTTATTATTAACAAATATAATGTAATATAAACTTAATCAGTAGGCTCAATTTTAGACCCTACCCACCCTACCCACCCTACCTACCCTACCCACCGTACCTACCTTACGTATCCTACCTACCCTTCCTACCCTGCCTACCCTGCCTACTCTGCCTACCCTGCCTACCCTGCCTACCCTGCCTACCCTGCCTACCCTGCCTACCCTGCCTACCCTGCCTACCTTACTAATATAATGTAAACAGAAATAGAAAAACGAAACGAAAATAACTGGCTTGCTTTCTATGAGAGAGAGAGAGACAGACAGAGATACACGCGCACGTCGCACGGCTTACAACTATAGCAAAAAGTGTCGTTACAACTTTTCGTGAGAATTTTTTCCGTCTAGCCCCCTTTCACAACGCGCGATAAGGAGCTTTGTTCCAAAAACAACCTCATTCATACAACCTATCTAGATTAGTCAAATCTATTTTGTAACTACACTACATTTCATAATCCTATGTCCATGCCGTGGCAGCCTGTAATTACGGCTACACTATAAAATGTACAAATATGCGTACTTCAACATATATTCTGGTGTATGCTTTGTTGGTTGTCCTTAAATAAATAAATATATTGTTAATCTACACTAATATTATAAAGAGGAAAGATTTGTTTGTATGTTTGTTTGAATTGAATAGGCTCCGAAACTACTGGACCGATTTGAAAAATTCTTTCAGCATTGGATAGCTACATTATCAGGGAGTAACATAGGCTATATATTATCCCCGTATTCACACGGGAACGGGAACTACGCGGGTGAAACCGCGTGACGTCCACTAGTAAAACATAAACAAATAACTCTACGGAACCACGCATCATTTATTCACAGCGCTCGCAAAACCTACCTACAGTTTTATACTTCGGGAGCTAGTTAGCGGGATGAAGGCTTTTTTCCAGCTGATTACTGAACTGAGTAATTATGTGAGTTAAGTATATGTAACACAATAGCAACAGTTTCGAGTACGACTTTGTCTACGTTCTGAGCCTTTTTTTAACAATGTAATTGGTTTTTTTAAGTTGTTAAACGATGTGTTATAATTGGATACTTTTTCAAGAATTTTGTGTATTTACCTACAAATAAAAATTATTTATTTACTCACACACTTGTTGTAAAAGAAATGGCCTGTACACGCTCTTCTGAATCAAATATATGAAAATAATTCGAAGATACAATTTTTATTTTATATATTTAACAACAACAATTTATGTACACACATTACATAGAAAGATAAAAAGAAGGAAACAGAAAAATAGAATGTATGGTTATTCGATGGTTATTATTTTTTTGCGCTCAAACCCATCCCTACCTTGTTAGTATTCCATTAATTCGGACTAAGCGTTTCCGAACGTCTTCTATAATGCGCACAGCAAAGGAGCGGATCTCTCTGCCTGCGTCTGTGTTTCCGAACGCATACAACCCGAATCTCTTCAAAGTTAGAGTGAAGGCTTTTTCTGGGTAAGCTCGCTCCATTTTTTTTGTTTAATTTATATAGATATATAAATAGAACATTTATTTGGAAGAAGGAAAGAAACACAACACACAAGCACAGTTACATAATACTAGAAAATACAAATAATTAAATGAAAACACATAAAAAACGAAAAGGCACAAAAAAATCAATTTAAATCTAGACCTTCACCAAAAGGCACTTATATACGAAAAACTATTCTTGTTCACTTTCAGAATAACTCTCAAAACAAGCCCAAAGTCAAAGGTCAAGGTCTCATTTTAAATTCCATACATAATTAAACAGACTTGTATGAAAACAACAATGTAGGGTACCGTCTGGAAAGTCCTTTTATGTAAACACCCACGGCTGGCTTAAGTTGACCTCAATACGGCACACACTTTAATACTCTACACTACTTAAGTGCGGTATACCCTTAGCTAAATAATATCCTCGATTTTAAGTTCAAGCAGCGTTTATCGAGGTCAATACGTAGATGGGTGACCATCCATTGCATAAATAAGCTGTTTAGTCCTATGAAAACCATACTAAGTTGGTTAATTCCGGCTGTCATTTCCGATCTGTATCGTAGAAGTTTATCTGAGGAAGGGACTCGATGTTCAAAACATGTCTCACAATTACAGGTTTTTGTTAGTTTGTTGTAATCCTAATTTATAAAATTCTTCCGTTACTGAGTGAGTGAGTGACTGACAGACAATGCTCAGCTGAAACTACTGGTCGTAGAAAGCTGAAATTTGGCATTTAGGTTCCTTGGGGAGTGTAGGGGGGCACTAAGAGAGGCTTTCCCGAAATACCATCGGGAACGGGAAGAAACGGGATATGCGCGTACGAAGTCGCGGACAAAAGCTAGTTAAGTATACTTTGACTAGCTTTAGCCTGCAACTTCGTCGAAATCCTCTCTTAGTGCACCCCTACACCCCCCAAGGAACCTACATGCCAAATTTCAGCTTTGTACGACTAGCAGTTTCGGCTGAGCGTTGTCTGTCAGTCACTCATGAGTAATGGAAGAATTTTATATATTAGGATATCAGTGATATCCTAAAGTATACTTTAGTATAACTGATGTCGAAATGACAGAGCTTAAGATTCCACCGCGTGAATCTGGAGGTATCAGTTTTTTTTTTTTATAAAAAGTTAGGCAGTTTGCAGATGTTGAACTCGCTTATTTGTTTCCCTCTTAACTAAAGAGGGCCCAAAAAAGTAGTAATTCTATCATCGAATTACTCGGCGTTTGTGAAAAATGTAAGCGTGATCCATCTTCGACCTCATCATCGCTTCCCATCAGGCGAAATAATGGTCAAACTTGTGCCTATCAAGAGTAAAAATGAATAAAATTTACAAGCTTTCACTGCTGAAATGTCACAAGGTTAATGTCAGATCTTTTGGAATTTTAATCATCGAAATCTCTGATAATATGGCGTCGTATAGTAATAGGTAATTGACGCGATCATTTGTTCTGCAAACCCGGAAGGCGAGCTCGTTTAAAGACGACAGTAGGAGGACGCGTAAAGGTTATGGCACATTATACCGGCACCGCAACTGCATAGCTGCAGCACGACGTCGAATCGAATTTAAGCTATGGCTAGCAGCCAGCGCGCTAAATGCGCGTCATCTGCGAGGTGCATGCTTGCTGTCACCGCCAACACAATTGTTATATGACATTTGTGATTAAAAACGCCTAGGACTGCACGTCTTCATAATGTAATAATGCGACTCAGAGTCGGCGCGCTGTAAGCACGCGGTTGGCGCGCTGTAAGCACGTGGTCCACTCGCTTGCAGCGTGCGCTCTACTACTCGAGTTGAACGGTAGTGGCAAGCGCGATATTTGCCCACCGCGCCACCGCCATTGGCATTTTCATATTGACATAATGAAATATATTATTCGACACACAACTTAATGCTCTATTTTAATGACAAGTAAATTGCTGGGTTAGTTAAAGTGTGCCATGATCTTTAGTAACTTTGTTTAAAAGCCCAGAACATCACAAATTCACAACAGAGTTTTTACAAATCACCCAATTTTAATCTTAGACTACAAACCCATAATTAACAATTAGGACTAAATCTAACAAGTAGTAGATTTTGTTTAGCGCTAAATTAAATTAAGATGTTTGTAGGTCAGCTTTAATATAAAAGAAAATGGCCACTAACAGGAAAATATAATCCAATTTACAGCAGACAATCTCCTGTTACCAAAACAAAGGTACCTGCGTCGCTGTGCAGGGATGGCCAACCTTTGGCAAATGGGGAAAAGTTTTCTTAAATTTTGTTTTGATGTTAAAACATACACTGGACGACATTTGACAGACTTTCATTGCAACCGTGGCGAAATAGATGTCTGACACACTTCCTCAAAAAAACTGGCCAAGTGTGAGTCGGATTCGCGTGCAAAGGGTCCCGAATGAATTTCACTTTTTATCGTGTTATTTTAACACTATAGACTTCTTAGCTTAGTTTTCCTGTAATTTAAAGGTAAAGATCTATAATCACCACTTTTTTCAAAATTTTAAGGTCAGTAGTTTCGGAGATAAGGGGGGGAATAATATTTTTTCGTCTAATTTCTTGAATAACTTCACAACCATTTATTTTGAAATTATGAAAAAAAAAAAATTATTTTTTACAGCAAGTCCTAATTTTGATGTCACATAATATTGTTCAAAAAACTTTTTGTTTTAATTTTCTAGATTGATCACCAAAAGTGACACCCATACTAAAAGTTTAATCATTTACGTAATATGTCCGTATTTGGGTCACAGAAATCCATATGTGTAACAAATTTCATCAGAATCGGTCCAGTAGGTCCGGAGAAAACCGGCTGCGACAGACGGACAGACAGACAGACAGACAAACAGACACCCGAGTGATTCTATAAGGGTTCCGTTTTTTGTTCGGAGTAGTAGGACTATGACAGTAGGTAAATAAACTCAGAATGCACTTCAATTTGCGTCATTAGCACTATAATACCGTATTTATCTAATTTCCGTTTAGATTGGCCACCCTGGCCAGTATTCGGTTGAAAAAATTATTGTTTTTAGGTTTCCGTACCTCAAAACGAAAAAACAGAACCCTTATAACACAACTTATAACAAGACCTTTTATCTCGGGAACGCGTAAAGGTATCAAGTTGAAATTAAAATCATACACACAAGTCTACGGTCCCTTGGAGCTGTGAAAAAATCAAAGTTCTTAGCTAACGTAAAAAAAGATACGGCCGTAAAAACGTTTATTTCGACACTCTTAAGGGAGTCAAAATGTATAGGGTATTTCTCGTTGACCTAGAACTATGAAATTTAGAATTAATACCGTCTTATACTACAAGTACAGGAAAAGTCAAAAACTATAGATTTTTAAATCACAAAAAATATAGTCTTTATTTAAAGTAATTTGTAGCTACAACTTTGTACGGACTCGCACTTGGCCGGATTTTTATCATTATATTACACTAATTTACTGAGGCACTTGTTAAGACTACGGTATACTGATTAGTTTACTAACTAAGTAATAAAACAAACCGATACCCAAACTTCAACTTCAAAACTACAAAGATGCCACCCCTGCCCCTCGTACCAAAACAAACATAACATACATAAACAAATAGTTAATTAACTATATAAAACAGAGGTACTGCAGCTACAATAATATTACTAATGTAAGGAACATCGTTAGAAGCAAATGTTGCTGTAGGACTGACGTACAGTGGGAGGCAGAAGTGGTTAAGCGCTTTGGAATTTAGATTAAAATCATTTTGTAAATAAGATACCTAGTTCTGAATTTTAATAATTCAGAATTTATTTAAAAAAAAAGAAAAAATCAATTGACACGCCCTTTAGCGACGTTGTGAACACCCTTTAGGGACGTGGTTACCCCCAATCTGCTATCATGGATTTCTGCAAAATGTAATTAACCTGCGAATATTTAATGTCTTAGACATCTTATATAACACCTTAGCAAATTTCCTTCCAACTGGACGATAGTTTGTCTAAAAATAGTAATTGTTCTTTCCTTATCTTGAAGAGCTCTCAGACCATCATCCTCTTGCTCATATTCCAAATTATTTGTGTTCGGCGTAGTGTGTCGTTTTCTACTATGAATCACTTCTGCACCTCCTTTCTGACACAAAACCAAATAAACTATACAATAACCAAACCAATGAACCATAATGCTATTATTTCTATCATCAACTACTGCCCAACAACTTTAAAAAAAATACATTTGCAAGTTTTCATTCATTAAACCTCTTTCGTTAGAATAGTGGTCATTTACTTTCGTCCCTCACTGTACTCTCTCCGAGTCAGTATTTAAATATGTATGCAGTGATAATAGTAATTGTAGTGGAACGGTAATGTAATGGAAATTAGTAATGGCCAACTAGCTTTGTAATTACTTACATAATGGTTTCCAAGATAGCTTGAGGTAGGACATCGGAGGTTGAGTGATGAATTGTATTGGGCTGTAATACAATTGTGTAATTGATGGCACTTTGAAAATTTGGAGTATTGAACAAGCAATAATAATGCTTTTTAGGTGCAAACGTCATGTACTTTTCGAGGAACGTGTATAAAATAAATAGACGATCGTTAGAGTGATTTTATTGTAGGCATGAAGAACACTTTTTACGATTATTGTGTCTGATTTTCTAACAAGTTTTATAAAGACATTCAAAAGGCGATGCGCCACCGTTACTGGGTGGACATCTCACCTTAACTATACTTTCATTGTGCGTACAAAAATACAAATTCCTGGTGTGTGTCAACGTTTTTAAAAAAAAAAAAATACCTGAAGAGTGATATTTTCTGCCGAAGTCTGTGTTTGCTGATAGTTACAACCTGTAGTATTTAAGTCAAAGTGAATAGATTATTTCTAAGCAATCTTGCTCCATCACGTGAAATTGTGGTAAAAAAATCAGTTAACTGGTAACACGATAGTTCTTGGTAAGACTGGTCGTCACTGTGAAAACCGATTAAACACGAAATATAACTACTATACTGCCAATCAAGTATCAAGCTACAACAGGCTGTAGAGTAGTTCGCAAATAGAATTTTTAACAAGCTGATTGTCCACCGCTTCAGTCCCAAATGTTGTCCAAAACTTTGTCAACTGATTCCCGACAGAGTTAAGTCTGTAATCTGTTGTGGACCCACTGAATTTGTGACGCGTTTTCAGTTGTTTCGGTACTGAAATATTGTTGGTAGTCTCTGCCCGTTTTTTGGGGGAATCCTCATGAATACTATACTGGGAAGTTGAAAAAATACCCGAAACCTCTACATTTGTTCTACGTCTTTTCAAAATTCCAAACATTTTTTTCCATACAAAAAATATAGACGTAGTCTAAATTTTGCATATTCTTTATGAGGCGGTCGACGAAGGCACCCGCCCGACTGTTGCGGCGGTGCAGCACTGGGTGCGCGCGCGTAGTATACACGAATTTTACAGACTTCAAATAAATGAAAAAAAAAAAATATTTTTGGCTACATTGTACAGTTGAGGTCAAAATCATAGAAGAAATATTATTCAGGGTCATGATTAAGAGGTTTTGGGTATTTTTCAATTTTATTTCTCTGTATATAAAAAGCAAGTGTGCTATGGAACCGAAACATGGTTGCTCACTTTGGGTCTTATCAGAAGGGTTAAAGTCACCCAAAGGATAATACAGATAGCAACTCTTGCGTGTTCGAATCAGGAATGATGTCGTACGAAAGAGAACTAAGGTTACCGACATAGCCCGAAAGACCGTCAAACTGAAGTGACAGTGGGCAGGACACATTACTTGTAGAACAGATGGTCAATGGAGCCGAAATTTTCTTGAGTAGCGACCGCGTACCAGAAGACGCGGCGTTAGAACGCTTGGAAAAGTGTCGCTGAAAGATTCGACTGTAATATTTCTTTGAGCAAGTTGGACTGGAAATATTAGGCCTTTTCAAATGTCTCCTCCCACTCTGGGTGGAGTGGAAGGGACTCTTACTGACTAAAACCCGTGTTCCTCCTAATACCCTTTGCGTTCCCTTCTGAACAAAATCCGCAACGCTGGCAGGGAAATATTTGGCCTAGCTTAGCACTACTAAAACCACGGGTAAAATCGCGAAAAAAGAGAAAAATTAAATTTAATTAAGAAAAATAATACTGACGTAATGAAGCTCTGGCCAGGGCCAAAATTAAATTATTTTCGTACTTTTTTGTATCTTATATTTTTCACAACAAAAAATCTGCCATTCTTTCGTAAACTCTAAGTCCACCAGTCTATTCTTAGAAAGAAGTTTAAAAACAACTTAAAGTAGTATCCAAGACACGATCTAATGTTTTTAAAAATTCATTACGTGACTAGGTTTAAAATAGACAGCTTAAAACAAAAGAGAATCTAGGAACATTGAAAAAAGTCAAGGCTATGTTGTGTAACACTTAAAACCTTCCTAGCAACTTTGTGTCTCAAGTTATTTATTTTTACTCGACATACAGCCGTATGGTGTCGGCCGGTGCTGTATGGTGCCGTAAAAGAATAATACCATCCCATCACTTCCCGTGGGTGTCGTAAGAGGCGATTAAGGGACTCGCCAGAGAAATGGGCAGCAACGTGCTCTGTAAACTCAAAACCATACACTCCGATCGCCAACTCATGCATCAGTGGACGTCTTTCGGCTAATATGATGATGATGATGATGACTCGACAGCGTGACTCAAACGAGGGTAATTTGTTTATCAAGCTATTTACATATGTATGTTTGGCTCTAGAGACCAAACACGTGGGCCGCTTTTTAATTCATCGATTTATTTTAATCTTACGAGTGTTACGTAGACATGACAGTTATCGAAATTCAATTACTAAGCCTCTACTGTCCGTGCGTCCGTCCGTCTGTCTGTCTGTCAGCGGGCTGTATCTCAAGAACCGTAATAGGTAGGCAGTTGAAATTTTCACAAATTGTGTATTTCTATTGTCGCTATAACAAAAAATATTAAAAACTAGCTGACCCGCGCAACTTCGTCTGCGTCACATTTTTCATTACTGCTCCGCTCCTATTGAACCTAGCGTGATGATATATAGCCTACAGCCTTCCTCTATAAATAGGCTATCTAACACTGATAATAATTTTTCAACAATTTTTCAAATCGTACTAGTAGTTCCTGAGATTAGCGCGTTCAAGCAAACAAACAAACTCTTCAGCTTTATATATTAGTATAGAAGTATAGATTGAGATTTATGGTACGGAACCCTTCGTGTGTGAGTCCGACTCGCACTTTGCCGGTTTTCATCAACTTAAGTCAAGGTTCACAACTTCACAAGCTTTTAAAATTCGTTTTATCTGATCGCATTGCTCGAATCGAATCGATCAAATATGAAAATATTAAAATTATCTAAGCATCGCGTATCTCGCTCAGTGTGCGTCACCCCTCTCTCCCAAATGTTGTACCACGTAATGGGCGTTTCTGCTCCATTAGCCTTATGGCCTGTGTATCTTGCCCGTAACTTGTACACCGACCACTAATTGTGCTACGCAGGGCAAGAATATAATGTCGGGTTATAAGACGTTTTGATTTCTTGTTGGATAAAGGTCCCCTCTGCAGGCGAAAAGGGAATTAGATACTGTTTTAGTATTAATGATAGTGGTAAATTATACAGGGCCATAATTCGACGTATATCCGTCAGGAGCTGAAGGAGGGGCAAAAATGCAACAAATTGAATCCGCCATATGTATGGCCGAAATTCATACGTTATAGAATAATATCTTACCAATATTTTCATTTTACTCTTCAAAAAATGTTGTAAAATATGTGGCGTGAAAACATTGAAATTTCCGTGACATGACAAGTAGAAAAGAAAATGAAATTGTGTAGTTTTCAGAAAAAAAAAACTTGCCAAGTACAAGTCGGACTCGCGTGCAAAGGGTGTCGAACAAATTTCATTTTTTAACGTGTTATTTTAACATTATACGACTTCTTATAGGTTTTGCTGTAATCTCTAGGTAAATATCTATTATCGCCATTTTTTTCAAAATTTTAGGCACTGTAGTTTCGGAGATAAGGGTGGAGAATGGTCGATTTTCGTCTAATTTCTTGAATTACTTCAATACCAGTTATTTTAAAATTATGCAAAAAGTATAATTAAGACCCTCACAATGAGCTCTTTCATTTGATATATCACACGGTTTGTTCAAAAAACTTTTGTTTTTAATTTTTAAGTTTGACCCTCAAAAGTGACCCACATACTTAAAATGTAATCATTTCCGTAACGCGTCCGTGTTTTGGTCACAGAAGTCCATATGTGTACCAAATTTAAACAGAATCGGTCCAGTGGATCCGGAGGAAACTGGCTGTGACAGACGGACGGACTGACAGTCTGACATACACTCGAGTGATCCTATAAGGGTTCCGTTTTTTATTCGAAACCCTAATAAACAAAATGATGAGTGATTTAAGAATAATCTCTTCGTGGTCGTATCCCCAGGGGTGGTGGCTCGCTTCACAATCCTTCGCCACTCGAAGAATAATATCTTAGCAATATTTTCATTTTACTCTTCAAAAAATGTTGTCAAAATATGTGGCGTGAAAACATTGAAATTTCCGTGACACGACAAGTAGAAAAGAACATTAAATCAAACTCCATTGTGTAGTTTTCAGGGAAAAACTACTTTATTAATTTTTTATTTGGAATGTATAAATGCTGTGATTAATATAACGTGTAGAAAGCAGATGCAGATGAATATAAAAATAAAATATTCTTGTTAAACACTAAATAAATGGAATGAGGAGAGAAAAATAAAGATAGTTTTGAGAAAATCTAACTAAAAGTATTTATTTATCGATTATGAATATATTAATACGTGGAATATTTCATGAAAAGGTTTCCAAAAATTTAACTTATTATTTTCGTGTTAATGGTATAATTATGTGATAACTATACTTTTTGGGTCCTGTAAGTGATCATTTTTATAATTCAAAATACATTTTTATTGTTTGTCGTAAGTAGTTGGAAACTTAGTTCTTATGAAATCATTACTTAAGGATCGCCGTAACATAGATGTAAATATTTTTAGGAATGCCAATTCTATTCATTGTTTCATATAATTACAAAATTAAATTATTAATTACGCTATGGTCTTATAGAGGTCAGAGGCATTTTTCATTTTTTTCCCGCTTAAAGTATACCTTTGACCACTATCTCACCTAATGGTAAGCGATGATGCAGTCGAAGATGGAGCACGCTTGCCTAGAAGTAACCTACTCACTCTTGACTTAAAGACACCCAGGTTGTAGCTATTAGGAAACACAGGTTCTGGCAGGGAATTCCACTCCTCAGCTGAACGCACTATGAATGTATTCCCAAAACGTTTTGTGCGTGTGGGTGGGATGTCCACCGTGTACCGGCGCATCGCCGTTCGTCTTGTGGTCCGATGATGGAACGGGCTTGGCGGAATTAAATTATGCAATGCCGTCGCACACTCCCCAAAATGATCATTTGAGTGAGATCATCAAGAGTACAGCTGAGTGAACATTTGGGACGTTCCACCAGATGGGACATAGTTTGATCAGAAGCACCACACTCACATTGTGTCTTGGATGGACTGATAATTCACCATTTCGCTAAGTAATGCTTTCAAATCTTTCAAATTATGCAAAAAATTTCGTCAATCCACTTCAAATTGCAGGCTTAAAGTTCACAATTGGTTTACTTAATAACAATAGAATCCACCCCTATTACGGGATATGTAGGTGACACAGGACTGGGGACACCTCTGCCAAACCCTTTTCAAATACAGGCGCGCTATGTAATCTACTCGTGATAACATACATTAAATGGAGCTTATGTATTATGTTATAAAGTCGGTATTTAGATGGTAGTGTGTAACTGATTTGGATTTTGTTGGTGGAAAGTTTAGAATAACATTCAGTATGTAATCGAAAGTGGTTGTATGAAACGCTACAAAACTATAATCAATTTAAACGTTTTTTTAACATGCCTTTCATTAAGGGTTCCGCACCCGAAGAATAACCAACGGAACCCTATTACTAAGTCTCCGCTAACCGTCCATCTGTCCATCCGTCTGTCTGCCAGCGGGCTGTATCTCAAGAACCGTAACGGGTAGACAGTTGAAATGTTCACAGATTGTGTATTTCTATTGACGCTATAACAAATACTAAAATTTGAGGTTTATGATACGGAACACTTCGTGTGCGAGCCGGCTCGCAATTGGCCTGTTTTATGAAGAATTTAGTCCCTCCACGTTAAATTCACTGATACAGCCCGCTGACAGACAGATGATTGGGGAACCCTAGTTAGGAACCCTATTGGGTTCCATTAGTTATCTTTTGGGTAAATAAAAACAAAATTTCGCACATTTTATCACTTGGTCAATACCCCAGTATTCCCCAAAAAATCTGCCAAACCCATGCGAGATAAACCATTCGATTATGCAACACCTGATCCGCTGTCAGTTTCAATTTACAAACGCCCCGTACACTTCAGGCCAAAAATACACCACCCAGTGTACAGGTACACGTCATTGCAAAATAACGGCTCACGTGAAGCAAGTCAATATGGCGTCGTTCACCTGTCACATTACAAGCCACTCCCGATATTGGTCGGGCAATTTAAAAAATGGAATGTAATGTTTTAACCTACATTTCTGTATTACTATCAAATTGACAGTGAATGGGTAAAATGTTATTATTGAAGAGGTCAGATGATAAAATTTTACATTCAGTCACATCTGGTTCTACTGGAAGTTGACGTAAAAAATATACGTATAGCTTGTCTTTGTTATCATCATCGACGCCTTTTATAATTTAAAAAATAAAACAAGGCATAAATTTTTGCTGCAATTCATCCAGGGGTCCCTATTATGGAGATTATATTCAAATTCGGATCGAATTCACAAACTGCCAAAATCCGCTCTAATTACCCCACAATTTGACAAGTTATTGAAATTATTTGTCGCTGAGATAACATATGTTTCCGAACTTTCAACCCTAATCTCTTCAAAGTTACAGGGAACAGGCGTCTTTTGGGTAAACTCACTCCATCGTCGACTTTGTCTGTCACCTCTAACCTAGACTAGAGTCAAGAGCAAACTCATCTCAAGTAAAAATAAATTGCAGCCACCTTTGGGATGGCTCAGCTAAGTACCAGCTTGCCGCACTTGACTCGCTGGAACGCAGAGCTAAGAAGCTCATTGGCGACGTAAAACTGGTGGATGCCAAGCTACACAGCTTAGCGCATCGGCACAAGGTTGCCTGCTTGTCGGTCTTCTACAGATTATACTTCGGTGAGTGTGCCCAAGAACTCCACGACCTTATTCCACCGGCCTCCTTCTACCATCGGACATCCAGACGCACTGCAAGGTACCATTCCTACCTTGTTACTATTCCACCAAATCGCACTAAGTGTTTCTAAAAGTCTTTTATAATACGCACAGCAAAGGAGTGGAACTCTCTGCCTGCGTCCGAGTTTCCGAACGCATTCAACTCTAATCTCTTCAAAGTTAGAGTGAACAGGCTTCTTCTGGGTAAGCTCGCTCCGTCGTAGACTTTGTCTCTGTCATCTCTGCCCTAGATTCAAGTCAAGAGCAAAACCATCTCAAGTAAAAAAAACCGGACAAGTGCGAGTCCGACTCGCACACCAAGGGTTCCGTCCCATAAACCTTTTTTTTATTATTTGATGTAGCGGCAATACAAATACACAATCTGTGAAAATTTCAACTGTCTACCTATTACGGTTCTTGAGATACAACCCGCTGACAGACAGACGAACAGACGGACGGTCGGACGGACGGACAGTGGAGGCTTAGGGTTCCGTTGGTTACCCTTTAGGTACGGAAACCTAAAAAAATAACAAAAAATGCGAAATTTTAATGTGTTTTTTTTTTTGTTAGTCTGTACAGTCCCACTGCTGAGCAAAGGCCTCGCCCGAAGTCCTTCCAAGTATTCTTTTCCCGCGCCACCTCGTGTCAGCTCTCATAATAACGTAGTGTATTGGCCTTCAGATTAGAACCACCCCTAAACCTTAACTGAAAACTGCTAACAAGAAAACACCGTGACCTTTAAAAATAAATCTCCATTTTAATAAAAAAAAATACTAATTTCCGGTATTACAAGTTAAGTGCTGTCGAAGGAATTTGCATTTGTTTATCGAAAAATGCAAAAAAAAATAAGTATTTTTATACACGAAGGAAGAAAATGAGAAAACATGAATATTTCATGATTTTCTTTGCAAATTGAAGATGTTTGGTAAGTGACAATAGCTTAACGGTATTGATTTTTGTGATAGAAAATTTGCCAATTTTAAGCAATGTACAAAAAAAAAATAGAATTCTGACATTTGTTTCCATCCAATTCATAGACGCTGATGAAGCGTTATCCCATTTAGGTTGATTCATACATATCAGGGACTTGGCCGGGCCGTGTCATAGAGATCGCCTTATGCGACATGACCACCCATTTTACACTTGGTTTTATAAATGTTTGTCCTGTGCATATTATAAAATGTTCAATAAAGTAATAATAAATAATTCATGTCTTTACATACCTTCAAAGTTATCAATAAAAACTTACTTATCAGAAAGAGAAGATTTTTAACTTTATAAGGGTTTAGAAGGTATGCAGTACCGAGAGAAAAGTCCCGCAAACCTCCGTTGAAAAGGAAGGATCCTTCAACCAGGCGGTCGTTGTGCCTGGCGAACAATTGCCTGATAGTTGATATTTAGGCTGATGTATACTTTCAAAGCGCACGGTAAACTCTGCTTGCGCAATACAGGATTTTGACGTAGTAGTTCGCTGCTAGTTGGATAGATGGCGTTGCGGTTCTTTTTGTTGCGCTGTAGATTTGCCCCGTTCGTTTTTCTTGTGTCGGCATTGATGCCGCTACAAGGGTTCAAGGCACCGAATATTCAACTTTTGGCGTGAAAGCTAATCAAGTCAAGTAAACATTAAAAATTGCTTTTTGAAGAGCTTGTATGTAAATAATAACAGCCGCATGGCTCAATTTTCGGGGTTAAGCAGCTGTTACTGATTCATTACAATCCTATCTTCCTTCGTGACTCTGAAAGTACGTTAAGTCGCTATTCTCCACTGCCATTTTGTAGATCTTTGACAGTCGTTATTGATGGTAAGAAGCTAGAAAATCTGGCAACAATCTAGCCAAAAGATAACCCAGTTACTGGGTTGCGGCGTCAGCAAGTGGCATTAGATGTATCTGGTTAGACCAGGAGCCTACGCCAACATAGTTGGGAAATGCCTAGGCAGATTTTTTCTTATTACTCCAAACAAACTACAAAATTGTAAAACTAAACTTTAAAATCGTAAAATATAAAATTAAATTACAAAACTACAGAACTAAATTTTAAAACCATTAGAAATAAAAATAAATACAGATCATTAACCCCACTAATTTAATTAAAGATACCTACTAACAAAACTTCAACAAGAAAATCTCGATTAGTTCTAAAACCGGATTAGGTCCAGGATTAAGCCATGGATAGAACAAACTGACATTGCATAGCTTAGCTCGTCCGTGTAATTATGAGCTACCAGTGAACTGGCATGAACTGGTATTAACTGGAATTAACCGGATAAAACCAGATTGTGAGCAATATAGCCGGCCTGGATTTGGCCGCAATCTTAACCGGTGGGGTGCGTTTTAGTGGTGTTTTGGATGTGGTATCGTGTCCAGGATAATACGTAATCAAGAGAGTTTAATGGAAATGCTTTGAACTTGGCTTATTTCTATTAATTAACTCAATTCTATTTTTGTCTAACTTATGTGGTGTCTTTTTTTTCGAATGAACATTATTTTAATGAGCTTATCTAAACCTCATTTGAGGCTGGCGTCGCATGTGTACTTCTCCCAATAGCCGTCAACCTAATAGTTCTAGCCATATCATCATTTAGTCACCTATCGTTTATGAATTCTTCCTCTGCCTCTAAAACCATGCACACCTTTTGTTCCTTTTTAGCCTTCTTCATAACAGTGTATTTGACTATGTAGACACAAAAATTATAATTATACAACCTGTAACAGAATAAACGCAATACCTCTTAAGGGGTCATTGAACTCATCATTATGAACAACTTTCACTATGAGACCAACACTGAAATCGCGAAAAAAAAATCGACTCCCCCGTACATTTATGTGCGCATAACTCGACAAAATGTACTGAACAGCTAATTTTTTTCGCGATTTCGAGGTTGGTCCCATAGTAAAAGTTGTTCATAATGATGAGTACAATGACCCCTTAAGAGGTATTGCGTTTATTCTGTTACACATTGTATAGTCTGACCATTTGTTTTTTTTTTAATATTGGACATGTATTTTTTGCCATTGCAAATCGATGTAACTGATAAAGATAAAACGCATCAAAGTTCAAGAGTGGGTGCTGATGCTGGTGAAGTCACGTTGCTAGTAAAACTTGTACTATCGTAATGACGTCACGCGAGTTTTCAACGCAGTATATCGTCTTAATTTTTTGGTTTACGCGTAAAAAGATAAAATCCTTGTCCAATAATTTTTGGAAATCTATCTGACTAACTAACCAATTATCACTTTACGGTCTCAACGGAAGGCACTCGCCTATTGCATCGGCTGTCGTTCTTTTGAAAACACGGCCACCGACCATTCTGCAGTCTTTCTGTGTTCCAAGCTGCAAGCCCTGACTCAATTTCCTCTCCAAATTATTTTAGTTTAAGTTCATTTGCTTCAAAGATTTTAAGAGGATGTAGATAAGATAGCATTCTACGAGTAGTAGCTATAGTAATAAATATGGGATTGATCTTATGACATTTGAGTAGTGCATGTCAATCTCATTCGCTGTAAACAAGCATCATTACATGAGCGATAATTGATTGTCAAAGGGAATATGCACGAAAAAAATATTTAGTATCTATACAGTTTATCTAAAAATATACACAAATATAATACTAACGGTGAAAATAGAATCAAAATTGCTCGTTAAACAAACGAGATATAATTATTTTAAACACATATATCTGTCCCTCTCGCGAAAACGCTGTTTTCTATGGCAGCTGTATAGGCGCAAGAACTTTGACGTCACAATTCATATCGGACTTCTCTTTCTAATTGTAAACTTTGAAGCTTTATAACTTCATCGCTGATGAAGGTATTTAAAAAATAATTTCATAATTGTTTATTAGAGTTAATAAGTATTTCATTTAGCAAATAAAAAAATCGCATGCATATTCCCTATTATGCTCATACAATGATGCTTCGTCTTGAGCCTCAGGCATTCATGCTTCAACATATCAAATGCCTTATCCAAATCTTTATACACCTTCATAAGAAGGCAGGAATAACTGGCGTTTGTTTTCTTCTTACATTTCAATTATCTCGGCTCTCCCTAGTCTAAGGCGACGAAAATTTCGTTTTACTTAAATATTTCATTTTTTCAACGTAATTAGATTTTTTTCGTCTCATATTATACTTTAATAGTCGTACGGAGTAAGCTTGTATTGTGTTTTTTGAATAAATAGTAAATAGTACCTACCCGTGGTTGAAAATATATTTCTGTACAAAAATTATGCCGCATGGTGTCGGCCGGTGCCGTATGGTGCCGTAAAAGAATAATACCATCCCATCACTTCCCGTGGGTATCGTAAGAGGCAACTAAGGGACTCACCAGAGAATGGGCAGCAGCGTTCTCTGTAAAACGCAACACCATACACTGCGATCGCCACCTCGCCCTCCAAGCGTGGCGATTATAGCAACCCCCTCCCCTTTGGGGGGGCCTATGTTTAGCAGTGGACATCTTTCGGCTGGTATGATGATGATGACAAAAATTATGAATACATCACGCCTGTATTTCCAAAGAAAATGGCAATGGCAACCTACAGTTCGCCAGTAACTATGTTACCACAAATGTAAATTCCTACCGCGATATGGCTTTGGTCTGCCATCCATATACTTTTAGCTACCCATCTGGTAGCTAATGGATGCGAGACGCACAGGACCGGTTGTTGTGGCGACACTTGGAAGAGGCCTGTTCAGCAGCAGCATGGTTCAGCAGTGGACGTCTTTCGGCTGATATGATGATAATGACTCATCTACTCTTATTTGCAAGTATTGTGTTCTTAAAGTTGCTATTGAATAAATTAAAACCGTGGGTTCCGAGTATTCTTACATTGTTTATGGATCTGTCCAGATACTTCTTGTAACTCGAAGGAATACCTTGGACAGAGCTTAGGCATGTAACCGTGCCATTGTGGCCAGTCTATTGGAGACCTAACCAGTTGACAGTGATGCGGAGGAATTTTCCGACGCCATATTTTTGTTTTTTTTTTACTATTGATAGGCACGAGTTTGACCACTAGCTCACCTGATGGGAAACGATGATGTGGTTGAAAATGGAGCACATAAATATACAGTTATAGTGACTTTAGCGTTTTTTAAATTTATTTGTTGGATACAAATGAATAAAAGGTCTTGTACTGAAGTACCATGTTCGTGCTATCCTGCTAAACCATAACGAATTAAAAAATTTGGATGTGATATTTGATTGAATACAGCCTGGAAGGGTTACAGTTCTATCTACCTGGATACTAACAATAGAAGTCGATCAATCAACGGATAAACCCGTCAAATATGGTAATTAAGGCAACATCGCCTCAGCTTTGTTTGTAGAGGTCTACTGAGCCTTATTAAGCCCAACGACCGTATTATGATTAATTTGCTAATATTTTTAATTGTATATACTGTACCCGCAAGTTGTATGACACACTAGCGTTCACCGTGGCTTCGCTTCCGTGGCTTATTAGAAAATCGTGTAACCGTGTCTGTCACAGGTTAATATAACCGTCAACAAATTCGACTGTTGATCTTGATAGCAGTGAGTGTTACAAAGGTATTTAGCATCACCTTTTTTTGTCCACATTAATTTTGATCCCCACTCTTTCGAAAGCTTTACTGAAGTCATCGCATTGTATTGAGGGCCTCCCTAGTCTCAGCTATCCCTAGGTATTATATAGTCGAAAAATTGAAGGGCTTGGAGAAAACAATACCGCTTTCTAATATCAGTTTCGATTACATCCTAATACTTATGTAAAATTCTTCCGTTACTGAGTGAGTGATTGACAGACAACGAACATCCGAAACTACAGTCGTAAAGAGCTGAAATTTAGCATGTAGGTTCCTTGGTAGGATTTCCCATTCCTGCAAGAACGAAAAAAAAATTTTGGGTATGCGCGTACGAAATTGTAGGCAACATCTAGTTGTCTAACAAAATTTGGTCTTTGTCATGTCCAGCATTGAACTTTTAGTCGTTTTTGAATTCTAGATTAGTAAAATCACTATGCTTTCTTTCAACACCAACGTTTTTCAAAAAAACTCCAAGAACCGACCCCTTTTATCAAAATACACAACACAGTATATTTTCTAACAAGAAAATTAAAAATTCACGATAACATAGTAAGTCATAAAGCCGGTAGGATGTACGTATTTTCTTCTAGAACCTTCCTGTTATCATGGCTTTAAAAAAACGAGAGAATGTTTAATTCTGTGTACAGTGTTACACCTGGTTCAGGAATTGATGATTACTTTTACTTGCAAAATATTTTTGATGGAAAATTCGGTGTATTCTGGGAATGAATACATGACGTAACAATATGCCTTTTGTGCCTGAAAGGGGTCAGCAGATGTCTTCTTTGTTTGTTTTCAATTCATATCAAAATATTTTATGTCGCATTAGATTCACATAGAATTCTTGATCAGAAAACCTAATCAGGAAATCTTTTATAATGCGGCTGGTTGTAACTGGGCACTATCTTTTACTAAGAGCTACCACTGTTTTTATTGAAATGTAAGCACCAAAAACATATTTCCTATCTTAGTCTTTTTTTAAGGATGGGAAATCATCAAATGACTCCTCCCGCTCAGAGCGGAGCGGAAGGGAGTGTCAGACTCTTACTGACTAAGCCCTAAACCATATTTCCTGTCTTAGGGTCTTGAGCGGCATTCACTTTATAAGTCAACTAGCTGACCCGCACAACTTCGTCTGCGTCACAATTTTCATTACTGCTCTGCTCTTATTGGTCTTAGCGTGATGATATATAGCCTATAGCCTACCTCGATAAATGAGCTATCTAAAACTGAAATAATTTTTCAAATCGGACCATTAGTTTCCGAAATTAGCGCATTCAAGCAAACAAACAAACAAACTCTTCAGCTTAATATATTAGTATAGATGAGCCACTCAACGATAAAAAGATTTTCAGAAACATAAAAATGCAAGCCAGTTAAATAAACTTTCTTTTCTAGTTTCAAACATCGGGAACAATCATCGAACTTACAAAAACCCCTCATAGAAAATTGATCAAGCATTCGCTTCGAGAAGAAAAATAAAAGAAAACTATTTTCACTAAAGAACTTCTACCAAATTGTCAAACTATTTAATTAAGAGAATTGAAAAGTGGGAAAGTCACGGCAAATGCTAGTTAAAGTGAAATATGAAACTTTTAATTAAAGTTCTCTGCCGTTTCTCTGGGCAAGTGAAGTTTGGTACTAAATAAAGTTAATGTAAAAAAGAAATAAATTTTGGCATATCTTGAAGGGGATTTATTGTTTTTGGTAATATGATTTTTTTTTTTGTCTCATCTGTTTTTACAATCTGTCTCAGTACTATTGGACATTAAGTAAATTGTTTGACGTGTTTAGATGTGTTGGTCCTAGAATTAGCCGTTATGCAGACGAGGAGTTGAGAAATGTTCAAAAGTCCATCAGTCTTTCGGTAAACATTGTGTCCAACATTTGGACAATATGAAAATAAATGTAATGAGTTCGTGTAAGAGTTGTGTAACTATTTTTGGTGTACAATAAAGTTCATCAGCATTCTATCTTTAGTAGGCGCCAGATAAATTTACAATAAAGTACATTGATCTTTCCCTAATATCCCTTCATACCCGAACAACAAATTATGAACCGTAACCCATTACTAGAGAACGTAAAGGATCACGATAGAAGTCGATTCAGAACAGTCTTTATTTCTGTTTTTGACACTAAGAAAGACAATAAATGTATGTGGGTCAATGACCGTTGTTGCACATGTATCTGGTGCCTACCGTATCTTTTTAATGACAAGAAACCGCTTCATCTAAAAACATTCATTGATAGACAGGTCTCCTTTTAACATCGTCGTGCAACGGCAAAGTCGCGTCTACCATAATTATTTTGAGCTAATTTTAAGGCGACGACATACGCCAGCGTCCTTGTGGAAACAAAATGCGCACTCTTTTAACACCTACACGACCTAAAATTCAGTAGTTTTTTGTACGTACCTTTTTATTGTAAGACTTAATAAAAAAATGTAGATAATTAAATTGTCTTTGAGATAGTATAAATTCCATTAAAATACGCCCGGCGGTTTTAGTCCGATTATCGTTTTATGTCCGTGTTGGAAATAAATTTACAAATTAATTACACTATGTTGTACGAATAAAACCCAAAATTTTCATATATCAAATTATTAAAAAAGTAGTCTAAATTAACATATATTTTTCAAAAAAGAAAATTGACTAGCCGCTTAGACGTGATTCTCATTTTAAAATCTGCTACCCTCGGATATCAAAAATGGACCTGTCCAGTTGTGTCAATGCAAGCATTTGTTAGTTTGGTATCGTTTAAGTCGACTCAGAGAACTTTAAATGATAAAAAAATAGTTTAAAAAAC
Source organism: Lacanobia wlatinum (assembly GCA_947578705.1). Taxonomy (NCBI): domain Eukaryota; kingdom Metazoa; phylum Arthropoda; class Insecta; order Lepidoptera; family Noctuidae; genus Lacanobia; species Lacanobia wlatinum. Next base: position 16,629,114 of record OX388046.1, on the reverse strand, counting down.
TAAAAAACACGCTTTTAGCACGCACTAAAATTACAAAATAATTCGGACATTTAGTTTGAAACTAGTGACTCAAGAGTTTTCCCTTTGCTATTATGAAAGAAAGCGTGGAGCGCTTATGCAATCTTTACTCTTTTTGGACAAAACGCTCCAAGCTTTCTTTCATAATAAATCATAATAAATATTCAATAAAGATGATAACGTACTTATAACCATTTCGCATAGGTAATTATTTATCGTTCATTACGAACTGAAATTGTTTATGTTTACCTGCGATTTAATGAAGATTTGGAAAACGGAAAACTCTTGATTCATCAAACTAAATGTCCGAATTATTTTGTAATTTTTAGTGCGTGCTAAAAGCGTGTTTTTAAACTATTATTTTTATTTTATACTTTTTAGTCTTCTTATTATTCAAACTTAATTTTATCCTTAAATCATAGGGCTGCATTTCAAATAGCCAATCCGCCACCTTGGGTCGGCGGCCATGTTGGATTTAAGTTACGTGACAATTTTTTTCGTTTTCCTGACAGCAAACCCTTTCATTTGATACCCATATCATGGGGTGGATTTCAAATAGCCAATCCGCCATCTTGGATGTCCGCCATGTTGGATTTAAGTCACGTGACTATTTTTTTCGTTTTCCTGACAGCAAACCCTTTCATTTGATACCCATATCATGGGGGTGGATTTCAAACAGCCAGTCCGCCATCTTGGGGAGGCTGCCATATTGGATTTGTAATGACGTTTCTTAGCTAGTCATGTATTGTCATCAGATCTCTGAGGGTGTGCAAAATTTCATCCTAATCGTTAAAAAAAATAAAAATCTTATTTCAGACAGAGTCCATTTTAGGTTAGTATACAAAAAAAAAACTTAGAAACTAGTGTTAGTACTTATAACTACAGGAAAAATACAATTACATATGATTTAATTTACCTACGCCAGAGTCACATGTAGGCCTATACAATGTCCCAGTACGGGGCTGTCCTACCTGTCTGCTATAGCTCTCAGAATGCTGTTCAGAATAAATCATATTCATTTTGTATATAGGTTAAAAATAATATTCTATCACGTCGTTTTTTTCTTGTTAATTATAATCTAGATGAGACCGGTGGTTCCAAACGTCAGTTTGGAACCACCGGTACGTTTAAGTAACTTAATTTTGATGCTTACAATATTAAGTATTCTTAATTCTTATTGTCAACTGCGCCTAAATCTACAAATTATGAGTTCCTATACCATATCTGGTAACCAAATTAAATTATAAACAACATGGAAACTATATGAATAACAATCAAGAATTTGTATCCACGTTACCTACAGTTGCAATTTCGTCTATTTCCATACTCGCATCCCAAGTTATACAGTCGGTCTTGCATTCATTACGCTGATATTATCTACCTCCACCGCTAGGAATTGGTTGTATTTACATCGACAATCAAAGAAGTTATCTTATTCTAAACCATTATTTTATAGATCTTGTTAACAAAATACAGTTAAGTGTCAAAATATCCCTTCTCTGTGATGTGACATGCCAAGAAGACTGCCACTGCTGTTTCCTCTATGTTTGCTATTTATATATATATATATATATTTGAATAACAACAATACCCCGGGTCTGTCTTCAAGGTTAAGCAAAAGCTTGCGAGGTCGCTCTGTGGATAGGTGACCATGTTAAAATACCGAGATTCCTCCATGTTTTAGAAATTACGTTACGCTGTTGGTCGCTATCATTTATAGATCTTTGGCAGTCGTTCCGGGAGGTCAGAATTCAAGAAATCTGATACTGGTCTTACCAAGGAGTACTGTTTTACCCAGCTACTGGGTTTTGGGCGTCAAATAGGCAGTCACTCTATGCAAAATACTGGTACTAGCTGTAACCATTTAGACTCAGAGCCGATTCCGAGTTAGGGCGCAGCGCATATGGCGGAGTGCAGCGCAGTGAGCATGCTCACGAACTTTATTAAACACGTGACACATTAGTCGAATTTCTACCCGAGCATGCGCGAGTACCCGCGAGACTGTATACGGATGCGCGAGTGTGTCGTCATTCACTTCGCAATTTTTCGAGATTCAAAACGTGTACGACCGGAAGCGGATGCGGAGCGGACCTTTCGCTATACTCGCGATACTCTTTAGGAATTATGTGTTGTGTTAATTGATTTTTAATATTAATTCAATGAGGACAAGGTTAATATTAATTTGACGGTGAAAAATGCTCTGCGCTGCGCTTCGCCATATGTGCGCCGGCTCAAAGTTGGAAAAACCTTGGCAGATTGAAAATTTCAGAATTTTTACTATTCACTCGACATTAATTTAGAGTTCCGTCCTTTCCAACCCGAACACATATTTCTTATCACAGTAACAGAACCCGATGTAAAAGAGTACCCCATTAGAGCATAACGTGTCGGGTAACCCACTAACAAAGGGTTCAGTGATATCAGCTTACTTCAATTTGTTACATTACTTAGCTCTGGAAATTTCTGGATTGTGCAGAATGGAGAATTGGACGGAGGACGTATTTCCGATTTCGTGATTGGGTAGGATGTTTTATCGGAACTTGTGTACCTTAAGTTAGAGAGGTGTAGATGTAATATTGTATTGAGAAGATTTTTCTTGATATTCGAAAGAAGTCATTGTTCAGGCAAGTTGCTGATTATGGGTTGCGAGTAAAGTTCACGGACTTTAACTACACGTAAGTTACATTCCTCTATGCTCGTTCCATCATTCGACTCCAATAAGTACTGCGATGCGAAACCGGCACATTGTGGTCATCCTAAACATACGCACAAATTGTTTTAGGAATTTATTTTCACTATGCGTACAGCTAAGGAGTCAAAATCTCGGTCATAGTCTGCGTTTCCTGATAATTACAACCAGGGTGACTTTAAGTCCAGAGTGAAAAGGTTCCTTCTGGGCAAGCATGCTTCATAGCTTTTAACATTAAGAAGGTCAATCGCGAGCTATGAAAGATAAAATAAACTTTCTAAAAGTATTGTTTGTTAAGTATATAGGTAGTTTTTAGGGTTCCGAAAAAAAAACAGAACCCTTATAGGATCACTCGGGTGTCTGTCTGTCCGTCTGTCTGTCTGTCTGTCCGTCTGTCTGTTTGTCTGTCTGTCTGTCTGTCCGTCTGTCACAGCTAGTTTCTCCGGATCCAGTGGACCGATTCAGTTGAAATTTGTTACACATATTAGTAGTACTCAAACACGGACACGTTACGTAAATCATTAAATTTTTAGTATGGGGGTCACTCTTGGGGACAAACTAGAAAATTTCTAAAAAAAGTTTTTGTATAATATTGTGTGACATATCAAATGAAAGGGCTTACTGTGAGGGTCTTAAATATATATTTTTCATAATTTTAAAATAACTCGTTTTGAAGTTATTAAAGAAACTAGACGAAATATGACCATTCCCCCCCTTATCTCCGAAACTACTGAGCCTAAAATTTTGAAAAAAAAATGGAGATAATAGATTTTGCCTAAAGATTACAAGAAAACCTATTATTTATTAATAACTTTTTTTTTAAACGCCACGTTGGGCATGATAAATTTAGTTTTAAGGCAATCTCTTAATGCAGTGCATTGCAGTCACAATTCAAAATACTCGGTTATGGAATGCCTTGCCGGTGTCGGTGTGTAAGGCGTGCTCAATCTTTCTCTACTTTTAAAACTATGGTTAAAAATCACTATCTCTCTCCTAAATCGTCATTATTTGGGTCCTCTACTATTATTTCATAATTATCATTGTATATATGTATTTATCTATTATTTATTTAAACTTTATGTACAATTGTGGTACATGGGTGAACTTAAAGCAACAAGGCATTTTATACCAGTCAACCAAGACTGATAGACCAAGAAGAGTGGTAGGTGTACAACTACTAAATAAAATTTAAAGTAATATTTTGTTGTGTTTGTTGTTTTATTATGTAATTATTGTATACATAAATAGTACACCTAAGACTACCTGCAGTACTGTCACTCCTCTCTTTAAAATCCATCCACAGGTTGTCTTTAAAAAATCGCTTTTAGCGATAAGGCCGCCCATTGTGTCACACTATGTAATGCTTTCTTCATCTATATTTTCTGTAACTTATATGGTGTACATAATAAAGAGTGTTCTATTCTATTCTATTCGCAACAAAATATAGTTATTACGATACAGTCACAACAAACGACCATCGATGATCAGTAAAGTATGACGTAGGTAACAAGTATAAGTAAGTAGGTGTAGATGTAGTATGTAGTAGGTGTAAGTGTTTGTAGTATGTGTGTGTAAGTGTAGTAGGGAAAAAGTGTAGACTATCACTTCAGGCAAGTTACGTTTTTTTTTTTTTTGTAATTTGATTAAACATTCAAAAAGATAACTGAACCATTCGCGCTCATAAAACAGCACCAACTATGGCTAGCAACAACATTTTGCGTTTGACAAATAGCGAGTACGGTCAGCAAATGTGGCATTTAGATTACACTATTGTTAGAGATCACTAGTGTGGAAAGAAATGTGCGACGTTATGTGTTTGGAGATAGAAATGGTGATAATAAGCCCTAGAACATGGTGGTCTAGTCCTAATTTAGTAACGCATTATAACAGTGATGATGATTTATTTATACATGCTTAGTTGTACACCAAAATATAAAAACATAAAGAAAACCTTAAACTAAAAAATATACAATTGGCGGCCTTATCACATTTCACAATCTCTTCCAGGCAACCTGGAATGGAAAGAGATAGCCTGGACATGAAATGGGGCTACACTTGGTGCAAATATCAACAACTTTAACAGAGAAACGACGACTGAAACGTAATACAATATACAAAAATATATACATACTTAATAAACAAGCAAGAGGATATACTAATAATTAGAACATCATAGTGACAAGTAGTGATCCTTAACTAGTATTTTAAAAACAGGGAGTGATGATGTTGATTGATAGAAAATATCTCTTGTTACCAGTTTTTAGTTAGAAAATCAATAAAAACATATGTAATCATTTTTAGGAAGGTCGAATAAGCGTTATCTGCAGCAATTTCGTGACGATGCAACCGCAAAAATAGCGTGATGCTATTGCTTTGCTGCCGCTGGTCTTGTACCCACGTAACTACGATTCTGTATCGCTACTGTTCCGAGATAGTGTGGCTACAGAAACGATACAGTCATGCGATATAGTGAATACCCATGGATGACTGTTAATGCTGCTGCTTCTTGCATTGAAGCAGTCCCGCATTAGTATAGCGATATACGATTACATGGTGACGGCTCTGGAGTGGCGACCGCGTACCGGAAAACACAGCGTTGGAAGGCCTCCCACAAAGTGGACCGATGACCTAGTGAGGGTTGCGGGTAGCCGATGAATGCGAGACGCATAGGACCGGTTGTTGCAGCACGCCGAGGTAGCGGCGCGTGGTGTTCCCGTGCGCCCCTCTTTGACGTCGCGGGGGGAGTCAAACACCTCACTCCTCCCGCTGACCCGAGGTGGCCCGCAGATGCGGGCCGGCACCAGCCGGGGATTACGGAAGCCAAATAAGATCGCGCGATCCCCGGCGTAGGTGAGAGATGGAACACCGGGGTGGTTTTAGTCAGTAAGAGTCTAACAGACCCAGAAGAGGACATCCATGAGGATTTCCCCCCGTTAAAAAAAAGGTATCCACCGATTTCGGTTGATATGATGATGTTAATGCGAGTACAATCATGCGTTTACTTCGATGCCGTTGCGAGCGGCAAATGCGACAATCAGCCAAAACTAGCGATGCTACATGAATAAAACGCGCTACAAGTTGAGATGTTGATACAAGAAAAAAATATTCCCATTTCAGTAGGTAAACCCTAACTAATATTATAAATGCGAAAATATGGATGGATGTTTGTTACACAATCACGGCTGAACGCAAATGGATGGAATTTGGAAAGAGATAGATTATAGTCTGGAATAGCACATAGGCTACTTTTCATCCTGGGAATAGATTTCCTAGGGATAATTTTCGACTACCACGCGGGCGAGGCCGCTGGCAGAAGCTTGTCTACTATAAGAAGTCTGTCTAATAACTTACTCAACCATAAATGATTAAAATAGCTCACTCTAAACTATAAGCCAAACGTTTTCAGGTAAAAAACAACCCCAAAGTTATATAACTACAACTTTATCGCATCAGAGACGTCTAATCTTCCCCACCAATCAGTCGTCTCCAAGCCCCTATATTTCTGACTACCCGTACCCCACACGTCTAAGAGGTAGCGTGTGAAGATAAGCCTCGTCCATGTTTCCCATTACCACGACACGTCGGTCAGATCTCACGATATACTGGGCTCACGGTCGCGTTGGGACGCTCTTACACCGAGGAGTTACAAGATTTGCAGATAGGAAAAGAAATTAAGAATGTCAAGTTGATCCAGGACGTCTCTAGCCGTCCTTCCACCAACGACAGCCTAAGCCAAGGTATAGTACTCGCTTACTGAAAAGTTTTTTGTAGCCATGACTGATAGCTTTAAATTTATTAAGGCCGCCACAGGCAAGCTCGTATAAGTAGAAGACGATTTCATTTGTAACATTCGAGAGGCCACCGTAGGCGCGGGCCTGTGGACGGAAGAGCTGTCAGCATAGAAGACGGGGCCCGCTAAGACCAGTGCCTGCCAGGGTTGCGGAATTTGTTTGAAAGAGTCACCGCGGCCCTGGAAGGCAAAGGGCATTAGGAGGAACACGGATGGGTGTTAGTAAGAGTCTAACACTCCCTTCTGCTTCACCCAGGGCGGAAGGAATCATTTAATGATTTCCCATCCTTAAAAAAAAATATTCGAGAAAAAACTTACAAAACAATATTACGAGCGTTTATTTGACAAACGCAAATTAAAGACTTGCTTGGAGATTAATGAACAGATTTTTATGAAACTTTATACGTTATATATTGGTTAATATAGAAGTTATTACTATACTGAAAAAATATGTAGGTATACCTCATTCTTATTCAGTGCAAAAAGTTTCAAAAAAAAATTTGAGAATTCATTTTCTGCCTTCAATTCATAAAAATGGTCAGCTTCTAATTTATTGTCAGAAATCGAAGGTTTCTTCTGTTTTCGTGGCGACTTAGTTTAGCAGAGTTCGTATAAGCCGGTGGTCCCGGCCATCAAATGGCGGTCGTCAAATAAACCATGTCAGAGGCACTTGAGGCGGTTTAGAAACTCTGACAAAAGGGTATGTGGAGTCTTTAGACCTTTCTGCCCACACGATAAGAAGAAGAAGCTTAGCAGAGTATAAGAAGTTTCTCATAAAACAAATTTGAAAAAAAGTGATAATTTTCAAGTATAGGTACTTACATTTTAAGTACCAAATATCAATCATAGCACCCTTTAACAGTTCTAAAAACACATGCAATTTTACGATCTTAACAATATTTATCACACCGACTCCGGTGTAAGAGACGGCCACAGACAAAAGCCCCCAGAGCGTCGAGCATGCAGTCGAAATGGAAATTTTAACTTAATACGTTTATAATAATTCTCCATTCTGTATCAAGTCTTTGTTAAAGCTTTTGTGTGAAGCTATTGCTATAATTAAATTTACGTTAGGAGTTGCTAATTGCGTTTTATCTATGTGTGTGAGATATAAGGAAATGCTTTAGTTTTAGTTTCTAGGAAAATATGGATACTTCATAATTAGTGTATATAGGGGAGCCACAACAGCCGCACGGGTCGATATTCAAGGTTAAGCAACGCTTGCCAAGGTTGGTCTGTGGATGGGTGACCATCTTAACATACCGAGTTTCCTCCGTGCCTCGGAAAGCACGTTAAGCCGTTGGTCCCGGCTGTCATTTGTAGATCTTTGGCAGTCGTTACGGATAGTCAGAAGCCAGTTAATCTGACTCCAGTCTTGCCATGAAGTACCGTGTTACCCAGTTAATGGGTTGTGGAGGTCTGGTAGGCAGCCGCTCCACATAAAATACTGGTATTCAGCTAAATCCGGCTTGACTGGAAGCCGACCCCAATATAGTTGGGAAAAGGCTAGGCAGATGATGAGAGGAGTATCTTCTTCTTAGTCGTTATCTTCAATAATGAAGGTCGTGTCTAGTCTGTAGTATTGATGACTCAGTGCACTATGCTCTTCCACGTTTCTCTGTCCTCGGTGGTCTTAAAAGCTTCGGCTATTGATAGGCCAGTGAGCGTCTTTACTTGGTCTGCCCAATGCGTAGGTGAGCGCCCGCGTGGTCTTTTCCCGTCTACTTGGCCAACTACCATTTGCTTCTCGAGGCTGTCAGGGTTTCTACATATAGAAGTATAGTTTAATTAAAATTGGAGTTCCTCACTTTCATTTAAAAAAGAATCTGCTGTTCAATATATTCAGTTATGCTCACATAGTTATTTGTATGGGTCCGTTGATTTTTGTTCGTGATTTGAGGGTTTTTCTTATAGTAAATTTTGTTTAAAATTATAAGTCCCTTCTCAGTTTTTGCTTTTAATCTGTTACACCTTATTACATAAATATTTATATCATAGATATTTTTTTAAGTTCTTCAATTTATCCAAACGTTGTCCGTTAGATACCACTGACAGCGATACGACCGCCATTGTACCTTCAAAATCAAGATTGCTTGTAAAGTTAGATAACTGTATTTTGGTATACATTTAATATTTACTCTGATAAACTCTATTCCGTGACCGTTTTGAACATAACACTCAAAGATTACCTAGAAAATGTACGTGAACGAACATGCAGTTTACTGGCGCCGGCCGTTTTAGGGCTCTTCTAGAGAGTGTTCCATTTATCGGCTACAATTCCGATCCTGAAACGTTTCAATTAAACTTTAACCTGACCTAGAAATTGAATCTAGGATTCGAAATTTGTATCCGTATACGCCTTATAGCAATTAGGAAGCTATTGTCAAGCTGAATCCTTACAAACAAAACATATGTGAACTTGTGAATTTAGTTTGTTTGTTTGTCCTAGTATAAGTTCTCATCCATTCAACTTGAGTTCGTTGTTATTGAACTATATTCGTGACAACCTAAGAAGTCAGATTTTACAGCTGAGTAGAGAGGGATAGAAGATATTATACAGAGGGATAGAAGATACCACTGATTTTAAAGTCTCTTTTATATTTACAACTAAAGCAATGTTATATCCTGCTGTCAAACAGGTCGGGTTTCGCCTTTTAGTTAATATAGGTACGATTCTTTCGGCCAAGCGTCATCGCGTCGGTAGGCCGCTAATAATACTTATACCAACTTAGTAAATACAAAAAATTTGCGGTCTCCCGAAGGGAAGACGCTTCGCCCAAAGAATCGTACCTATGTTAACTAAAAGGATCAATAGACATTACTTTTTATTTTTAAAATTATTTTTTGTCGGGGGTTTTTTAAATTTTTAATTTAATTTTAAAAAAAGGTTAAACCACGTGATTTGGTTTGGCATTCGGGGATGTCATTATGCGTCGATTTCAGTTGACGCCCAATGACACGATCTCGTGCCGACGATAAATGAAAGCGTAGTCAGGGCGAAAATATTTTAAATTTATAGAAACACAAATTAATTATCACACAAAGATTGATTATTCACTGGCATTTTTAATAGTTGACTTCCATGTAAACGCAGTGACAAGTTTTGTTCACGCCTTCGTCTGCGTGCGTTTGAGCTTGACTAAACTATTTTTTTTTTATAAATCTTTTTTTAAGGATTGGAAGTCATCAAGTGACTCCTCCCACTCTGAGTGGAGCAGAAGAGAGTGTCAGACTCTTAATGACTAAAACCCATCCGTGTCCCTCCTAGTGCCCTTTGCGTTCCAGGACCGCGGTGACTCTTTCGAACAAATTCTGCAACTCTGGTAAGTAACCCTATTGCCCAATCCAACAAATGAACCGTTCCTGAAGCCAAGGGAGAGACGCCACTGATAAAAAAAAACAGCCAAGTGCGAGTCGGACTCTCACACGAAGGTTTCCGTGCCATAAACCTTAATTTTTATTATTTGTAGTTGTAGTGGTAATAGAAATACACAATCTGTGAAAATTCCAACTGTCTACCTATTACGCTTCTTGAGATACAGCCCGCTGACAGACAGACAGACGGACGGACGGACAGCGGAGGCTTAGTAATAAATAAGGTTCCGTTGGTTACCCTTTGGACACGGAACTCTAACAAGTAGTTACATACCTTAACAAAATGAAAACAAAACATTAAAATAACAGCATCCCAACGATCCCAACTTTAATTTTCAGCGTTCACAAGAAAAAAAACTCATTCCACTTAATACAAGAAAACCGGTATGCTCCTTAATGCCTCGAATTCCTTTGCAAAGTGGTTTCGGCAATAAAAAACGACTATTACCCTATTGCTATCTTCCTAAAGGGGGGGAAGGGGGGTTCATTTATTCGTTGTATTAAGTTAATGGATTTCCGTGATAACGGTTCTAAGTTGTGGTGGTTTAATTATGATGAGTGTAGTGTCCACGCATCGTATCACTAATAGTAGGTATTTGGCTCGCCTACGCATCACCACGTGCTGCCTGACTGACGGTTGAACACAGACTGACTCCCACCTAGTTCGTACGTTGTGACGTACGCGCTCGAAAGCAATCATAAGTATATACATACACTACATCCCTTCCTTTTTTTTATTTGTGTAGAAATACTTCCTGTAGTAAGTTTTTTTATGGATCTAGGTACTTATAAATAATATATGTATGTATTTATTACTAAGTATTTATTTCCTTCCAAACACTGTACATGACACTGGAGGTATTTTACTCCTTTATTATAATTTTTTTCCGGGTAACGACCCGATTATACTATATTGTAATTATATACCAATTATATTTTTTTCAATAATCACATGTGAGATAATTGTTTTGATTTTCTTTATTGTATTCAATGTTATATGCCTTGATATTATTATTATCTCTTATCTTTCTTCCCTTTTCTCTTTTTAATTTAGTCATAATTAATCAATCTTATTTATGAAGCAGATGTATCTTTTTGATTCAATTCCTTGGTTTTTTTTATCATTAAAAACTTTCCACTGACCTTCAATTTCTATAAATGTACGACATTTCTTTTTCATCATTTGTCCTGTTTCATCATTATATACTTCAATATCCCCCAAGAAATTTGTTATCGTTAATCTCTTCGGCAGTTGTCTAAAATTTTTTTACACACAGAGCTATTCCAAATCTTCAGTTAACTGACTTTTCGTTCAGTGTTTTAGCCATTCGACAGTTCTAAACTGGCTGTAATCAATCCTTTAGGTTTGATTCGTGATTCACTAGTATTCGTGATTACCAAGTCCAAGCACCAATGAAGTCATAAAACTCACATTGATTTTAACAAAGAATGTCAAAGACTACGTATCTTATTCACAGTCAACATCTATCTCATAGCTCAGCATAACACAATTCCTATACTCGCACTTCTAACTAAGAACCTGTTCACACAAACTAATTTTATGCTTACTCGTCATCTATTTCATAACTTCACAACGTCAATTATTCATATACTTGGCCTTGGGCATCTTCCCGACAATGAGATTTTAAAACATACCAACCGGTAAGTTATGCACATCAGAGTTTACGAGGAGAAGAGAACCTAGGCCTGTCAATGTTTGTGCCTACGTTCATGTGAAGGGGCTACGTTCATGAATTACTCTACGTCAATCTACGAGCATCATGGTCATAACTGCACCGAACAGTTTGAATCAATCAATATTATTTTAAATCTTACTTATATTAACTTACATCTACAGTAAGCAACCCGGTAGTGAAAAATCTATTCAGAAATTGTAATAGCTCAGAATTCTCTGTATCCCTACAGCTTTAATCAATGTCATTAATATCAAGTTACTGTTTATAATCGTTTACTATCGAATTTACGAACTGAATTTAATAACTTGTTATGTATGAAAACTGTCACCGACACTTTAATATAAAAGCTTAAATACAATTTTTCACTAAACACGTTTAAGTTGGAACATGACCTTATGGCAACCTTGCCATGCAATATCTCATTCTTTAAGTTCGTACTGAATAAAATGTTGAAACTATTACCACCTATGGGAATCTCTTTAAGTACTCGCTTTTTTATATTTATAGGCACCAATATCTCACCTGGTGGCAAGCGATGACGTGGTTGAAGATGGAGCACGCTTGCCCAGAAGCAACCCAATCACTCCCGACTCAAAGACTCCCAGTCTGCAACTATCAGGAAACACAGACTCTGGCAGGGAATTACACTCCTTGAGTCTTTCTCCAACCATAATCATGTATTTGTCAGAATATGGTAGGTACATTATAGTCTTAAGATTAGTTACTGGTAACCGTTCTTTTATATTTTTTTTTCAACTTTTCTTCCTATTATCCTTCTTAATGATTGAGAAGCTGGTTGTATTTTCTCATCGATTGGCAATTCCACTAAAACATCATTGGATTTCGGAAACTGTCTTAGTTTCCATTTGGTCAATTTGTAATCCGATTTTAAGTACACCCATTATCAAAGTGTTACTTTTATCAAGTAAAAGTAACACTTTTTAAAGCATATTGCCAGGGTTTCTACACGGGGAATCTTTGGGTCAGCTATACCAAAAGATCGCTGGATGACCTACGCGTCCAGTATAATAACATTTTTAGGATGCTGTTGAGACTGCCACGATGGTGCAGCGCTTCTGGTATGTTTGCGCAAAACCGAACCGACGGCTTCCACGCCGTCATTCGCAAAAAAACCGTGTCGCTGTTGTCAAGGTTGCGGGCGAGTGGCAACAGCATACTAAAAACTGTGGCGGAGAGTATCGACTCTTCGATAATTAAAAGTTTTGTGAGAAGGACTATCACTAACCATTAGATTGGGGTTGTCCTTTTCACAATAATATTTATTCTGTTCTGTCTTCTTCTCTGTTGTACTTTAGCTACTAACACTAGTAATAAGTTATAATATTGTTTACTAACACGCTGGATCATTGTTGTCCGAAAATAAAGAATTATTATTATTATAACTATAGCCATGGCAATTTCTTTCCCAAGTAGATCTCTAGTTCGATCAGAGATGCAAAAAGTAAAAAGTTGCATTTTCGGATCTATCTGCTATTTTTATATTTGTGTTAAATGGTCCTGTTAGGTCTTGACCTAACAAGACCATTAGGAAGAACCCCTTGGGGTTTCTTACTTTAAGAACCATAAAAGTCTTATTGCAACTGAATGTTTGGTTACCTTGTTTTGTTTCATATTTCCCCGAGTTTTGTGTGTGATTAAAGTTGGATTTACCTACACGCAGAGATTTAACCTACATTCCACCAATACGACAATCTAGTAAACTGTCATCGTCGATTTTGAACGCATATTGTATGTCTTTCGACTCTGTTTGAACTGAAATCTGTCTGCTTATTGTCTAAGCCGTACTAAGAAATTTTTGAAACTTTTCATTTGCCCCTTGTTTGATCAATAAAAACAGAGTGACGTTCTTAATTCTCAATTTGTTTAGGTGTAAAGTATGCGTGGAGTTTGGTGATAGCCACTTCAAAGACATCCACTCCAGCCATCCACATCAGCTCCATCAGCAGGTGATATTTGTATCTGGTATATTATTAAACTAGCTGATCCGAGCAACCTCGTCTTCGTCACATTATCCATTAATGCTTTGCTACTATTGGTCGCAGCATGATGTTAGATCCTATAGTCTTCCCCGATAAATAGGCCGTCCAACACTAAAATAGTCCTTCAACTCGAACCAGCAGTTCCCGAGATTAACGCGTTCAACCAAACAAACAAACTCCTCTGCTCTACAATATTAGTATAGACATTTTTAGCACTTCTAGTCCACAAAATGTAGCAGCAAACTAAGTTACTATTAGTATTACAAACAAAGTTACTTGTCACTACCCTTGATGCCAACAGCTTCCAGGTAGATCAAGAGTTCCTGCGTTCAGCGTTTTTATCTCGTTCCTACTGATGAAGGTTCCCCCTCACAATCAAATTTGTCAATTTAATGACCAGTATGTACATAAAAAGTACCACTAGGTACTGCTGACCTATTTTGTCTTTGATAACTAACTGTCAATTTAATGACCAGAAGGTATATTCTGCTGTAATTACTGTCATTCAATGATGACTTGTCAATTTAATGACCAGTAGGTGTATTCTACTGTTATTACTGTCATTCAATGATGACTTGTCAATTTAATGACCAGAAGGTATATTCTGCTGTAATTACTGTCATTCAATGATGACTTGTCAATTTAATGACCAGTAGGTGTATTCTACTGTTATTACTGTCATTCAATGATGACTTGTCAATTTAATGACCAGTAGGTATGTTCTACTGTAATTACTGTCATTCAATGATGACTTGTCAATTTAATGACCAGTAGGTATGTTCTACTGTAATTAATGTCATTCAATGATGACTTGTCAATTTAATGACCAGTAGGTATGTTCTACTGTAATTAAATTTATGCGCTCTTTGATTTATTATTTTAGAACTAATCATGTAGTACAAATCAAATATCTAAGCATGAGGTCCCTGGTTAGACTCCCAGGTCGTTGCCTTTTTCTTTTCGATCTTGTCAATACCAGAAGCATCGAAATAGATAGTGTTCGTTTCCCACGCTCCCATCTGACTCCAACCGAAGAACGTTCTCCTTCGCAGTCGAACTTCTCCAATGTGAGTTGGGACATGTTAGTGTTATATCGTGAACCAACTAGTTTGTTGTTTTTTCAATATCAATTTTTATCACAAAATTCTGCTTCCTTTTTATAATGCGTCAAATTGATGACCAATAATGCTGTTGAGGATCCTCTGAACATAGTCAAACGGTGACAATTTAATGACCAGCAATGCTGCTCCAACATCATAATAAATCAGTATTATTATATCATTATACTGTTATAAAACTTGAAAATAACTTTATTATTTATTTGTCGATTAAATGACCAGGTACTACGCCAGTTTACATGGAATATAGGTAAGTTACTGGGGTATATCCATTTAATTAGGTAACGTCCAGACGGTCAATAATTGTTTTTGAACTTGTCCTAAATAACCACCAATAAATACCACAGCATTTAAATAATACTGCAACCTATCCTTCCGATAAGCCCAAGCATAATATTAGGGTAGAAAATCATTAAAATACTCCATGTCTCTGACCACGTTTTTAAGATGTGGTGGTGTTTATTTTTCAGAATTATTGAAATATTCACTAATCACTTTGTTCATTATGGCACATGTAGGTACTTCAACAATTTAGCAATACCTATGAATATAATAATAATTACAAGATCACTGGGTAGGGTAAAACCGACATTTTATTATTGTTTGTCGTAATTTATAACTTACGTAGGTGTAAATAAACAAACACAGTTTAACATTTGCTCTTCAATACCATTATGATTATTCTATAGTCCATTATTACTTTAGTGCTAGTTACTAAACAACGAAGAACATTCCTTAAAATGTTATCAGTGTAGCTGAACTTTCCAATGTAATGACTTTTTCGTAAATTAAGCAATAGTCACCACTGTTAAGTAGGTGTAAAGTTTTATAATTTTGAATCATAATGGGTATCTATTTGTTAATTAAAGTAAACTAATGGTTTAAACCATATTTTGGGTGAAGGTAATTATAATCGCTGAGAAATGTAAATGAAAATGTCGCATGTTTTCTTAGTTTGAATAAATAACATTCATGTACCTAAGTAGCATAAGTAAATTATGTTGCCACTTCGCCAGTCACATTTTCTTTTTTTTTTTTTATAAAGTCACTTTACTTACAGTTTTAATTTTTTTTTTTATCCTCGTCGCCATATGTAGTGTCCACGCATCGTATCACTAATAGTAGGTATTTGGCTCGCCTACGCATCACCACGTGCTGCCTGACTGACGGTTGAACACAGACTGACTCCCACCTAGTTCGTACGTTGTGACGTACGCGCTCGAAAGCAATCATAAGTATATACATACACTACAATGAGGAGGTATTGTTTTGATTAGGAGCTCAGGAGGAGGTAGGCCTTGTGTGTCGAGACAGAGAAGAGGTTGTTGAAGGCCATTCGACCAAAGTAGCCAGACGCCTAGTCTTAAGTAATTTGTCTAGTCACTAGGCAGTGGTTCTTAAGCTTTAAGGGTACTCTCTCGAGAAATGCTTAGAAACAGCGTGCAGATGAAGCAACTTTTCATAGGCACTAACAGATAAATGACATCTGCAAAAAATAGTTAGTAATTATATGTATCGGTATCACATAATAAGAAAAAAACCACTAAATCACCTCCAAATTGTTGAGATGAAACCATTTTACTCCTTCATTTTTTTATCAAAAGTGTATAAAAATATATTTACTGCTTTGCAATACAAACAAAAATGATTTGGTTTTGTTACTTTTTAAAAACATGTATTATTTTAATCATAAAAAAATAAAATGCGGGTAGCGGACTGGCGTGCAGAAGGGTAGTTAGCTCCGTTTATATGTACAAGGTCATTGGCATGAATACAAGCCGTAAGTCACAATGGACCATTCCACAAAATTTCTATTCTGCCATGGACCACCAACTTTTTGGAGGTAATAATGCAATAAATGTAAATAAATAAAATATATTCTTAAATAAAACATAGCACATTATTAAGAAAACACTGCAAGGCAATATTTTTATTAAATATTCCATAAAGATAATATTTAAAATCGCTTGGCCCAGTAGTTGAACAATTGACTGCTGCGGTGCGTGTCGCGGGTTCGATTCCCGCACGGAACAAATTTGTATGGCCTACAGATTGTTGTTCCGGGTCTGGCTGTTTGTGTTTGTGTATGTGAGATTGTACATATTTTTGTAAACGCACCCACGATACAGAATAAATTCCTAGTGAGTAAAAAAAAGCGGTTTTGTGAACGATTTATTAATCTCTGAATTCTTGATTCAGTGCTGCTCAAAGCCAAATGCACTGACATCCGACCTTTTTCGGTGTTTTTTTCTAAATAATCACAAGTGCTTAAATATAGGATTTAAGGATGGCTTCGGGGACCACTTCCAATGCTACAAGAGACCACCAGTGTTCCATGGGCAACCAGTTAAGAACCACTGGCCTAGTGTTTTCCGTTTGGAGTACAGTTGAGTACCAGTATTTTATATGCAGTGACTGCCTACCTGACCACTACAACCCAGTATCTGGGTAGTACGATACCTTTTATAGAGTTCCGAACAAAAAATGGAACCCTTATAGCATCACTCGCCTGTCCGTCTGTCACAGCCAGTTTTCTCCGCATGCAGTGGATGCGGAGAAAACTATAATCTATACTATATAATAATATTATAAAGAGGAAAGATTTGTTTGTTTGTTTGAAATGAATAGGCTCCGAAACTACTGGACCGATTTGAAAAATTCTTTCAGCAATGTATAGCTACATTATCAGGGAGTAATATAGGCTATATTTTATCCCAGTACTCCCACGGGAACGGGAACTACGCGGGTGAAACCGCGTGACGTCTACTAGTATTGAATATATTGAAATTTGGTACACATATGGTATTCTGTGACCCAATCGCGTTACGTAAATTATAAAATTTTTAGTATGGGGGTCACTTCTGGGGGTCAAACTAGAAAATTAAAAAAAAAAGTTTTTTGAGCAATATCGTGTGACATATCAAATAAAAGTGCTTGCTGTGAGTGTTTTAATTAGATATTTTTTTCCTAATTTTAAAATACATGGTTTTGAAGTTATTTAAGAAATAAGACGAAAAATGACCATTCCAAGAAAATTTTGAAAAAAAAATTATTAATAGATTTTTATCTATAATTTACAGAAAACCCTATAAAAAGTCTATAGTATTAAAATAACTTGTTAAAAAATTAAATTCGTTCGGAACCCTTTGCACGCGAGTCCAACTCGCACTTGGCCAGTTCTTTTTTTAATGGATGAGAAATCATCAAATGACTCCTCCCGCTCTGGGCGAAGCAGAAGGGTGTCAGACTCTTACTGACTAAAACCCACCCGTGTCCCCTTGGCAAGACTAGTGTCTGAGTTTCTGGATTCTGACTATCTGTCACGACTGTCATAGTTCTCGAATGAGAGCTTGGACCAACAGCTTAATTTTTTCTTCAGTGCAATCCTCTTTTAACATTGTCAATTTGATCAAACGTAGGAATGGACCATACAACGGCTTCAGTTTTTACATATTCTTTTTTTTTACTATAGATAGGCATACATTTGACCACTATCTCACCTGATGGTAAGCGATGATTCCTTTATTTAATTTTTCTTAGATAAGTTATGACCCCATAACATTTATTTATGTGACACGTTATTGTTCGGGTTACAGAAGTATATTTGTACCAAATGTCAATTGAAACAGTGCAGTAGATTTCGAGAAAATTTACTGTGGCAGACGGCTATACAGTTAGACACATGAGTGATCCAATAAGGGTTTTGTTTTTTCGGACGAAAGAAACGCCAAAAGTGACATCAAATTTAAAAAAAAAACCGGACAAGTGCTAGTCGGACTCGCCCACCGAGGGTTCCGTACTTTGCAGGTACATACTTTAAATAAAGGCTAAAATTTTTATGATTTAATTACAAATGTATAGTTGTTTATTTATTTATTTAACACTTTCAGCACACAAATGTAATGGACTTAGAGCCACAGGCATTCTCTACCAGTCAACATTTGGGTGATGCAGAGAATAGTGGTAGGTGCAATATGAAGAATTAAAAGCGATTGAAATTATTCAAATACAATTAAAATGAACAATAATATACATATACAAACTACACACACAAAGACGTAGCTATAGTTCACAGATTTTTCCCTATACTTATTATAAGCCGATATTACTTGCCAAATTTCATAGTTCTAGGTCAACGGAAAATACCCTATTAATTTTGATTCCCTTGAGAGTTTCAAAATATGTATACATTTTTGCAGCATAAACGGCCGTATCTTTTTTTCACGTCAACTTAGAAGTTTGATTTTTACACAGCTTCAAGAAACAAAGACTTCAGTAAATCGACTTCAATAAATTTCAACTCGATACCTCCACGTGTTCCCGAGATAAAGGTACTTGACAGAAAGACGGACGGACGGATGGACCGACGGACGGATGGACGAACAAGAAAGTGATCCTATAAATACTGAACTAAAATACTGTGTTACGTAAAGTAACGTTAACATAAAGCGATTAATATAATTAAGCGCGTTAATGTAGTGAATGCACTTTTCATTACTCATTAATGGAAAGTTAATTTTAAATTGGATAACCAAACATGGCTATTCCATTACAAATGACTAGCTTTGTACTTCTGGACCTGCCTGCGTTCTTAAAAATATTTGTTTATAAGTTAAATAATGTATTTGTTTTAGTGCCAGGCATAATTTGCCGTATGGTGTCGGCCGGTGCCGTATGGTACCGTAAAAGAATAATACCAGCCCATCACTTTCCGTGGGTGCCCTAAGAGGCGACTAAGGGACTCACCACAGAATGGGCAGCAGCGTTCTCTGTAAAACGCAACACCATACACTGCGATCGCCAACCCGCCTGCCAAGCGTGGCGATTATGGCAAACTCCCCCCCCCCCCCTGTGGGGGAGGCCTATGTCCAGCAGTCTTTTAGCTGATATGATGATCATAGGCAAAATATGTAATATCGGTTTGATTTTACACGTAAGTTGGGTATCAATAGTATATGGTTTAAGGCCTTTCTCAAGGTAAACCGATAACCTGATAAGGTCTTTCGAATCCGTTGGATACGAGGCACAATAGACCGGTCTTTGTGACAATACTTGAAGGAGGCCTATCCCTAGCAGTGGACGTCGTTAAGCTGAAATGATGATGATGATTTTAGGTTTAAAACAAGCATACATACGAGACAGAAACACTCAGTTTTCTCATACATAAAGTGATATTCATCGAAGCATAATTATATAATATGACTGCTTCCTCTTTTCACGGAATAATATAATTATCTAAAGCATTATCTTAACAAGAGAACCACAAAAACCATTGAGCTACTAATGAATAATCTTTGAACTCATAATATTCAATATCTCATAAATTAATATTCACTTCGATAGAACTTTACCATTACTGATGAAAACAATAAAAATCTCAATCAATTACAATAAAACAATAAACTTACTTCTTAAGAAACAGTCAGAGAAATTATTAAAGGAAACAGCTCAAAGACTTTCTTTGTACATTCATTTACATTGCATAAACAAAAAACTTAGAAGAAAGAAAGAAAGAAAGATACTTATTATATTTTTATTTTATTTTTATAATTATTATTATTTTTTTGATAGAGAAGTTCTTGATCAAAATATTTAGCTAAGAATTTCGTAGCGTCTTAGTAGTTGCTACGTCGTAGTACTTGCTACACCGAAGTACTTGCTACGGCGGAGCGGTGTGCTACGCGGTAAAGTTTAGTTTACACTTTCCGATTTATTGCGACGTTTAAGAACCTTCTTGTATTTATGTGTTTGTACCAAGAACTTGCTGTTTTGAGTTTCTAGTCTGCAGTTTTAGTTTGAAAGATACTTAGAAACGATGTGTTATTGAGAGGATGTCTCGTTGTTACTTATAAGTTAAGCGACGGTTGGTTCATAGATGGGTGGTGCACCTTATTTTAATAAGGTTTGATAAGGCCGAAACTCCTTTGTGTCTCGGGAAGAACGTTGTGTAACGATCTGTTAGTCCTGGCTGTCAATTATATATCTTTGATAGGCGTTACAGGTAGTCCCTAAGTTAGACAACCAGTCTTGCTAAACGGAATTGTGCTATCCAGTCCCTGAGTTGTGAAGGCGAAATAGACAGTCACTCATCTATACATATAATAAAATCGTAGACTAACCGTGTCTGTACATTGAATATTTTTGCGTGAAAATTACACAGAAAACTCAGGAAAAAGGTATAAAACACAAAAATGCAATTTTTGAAATTTTTGTCTGTTTGTCTGTGCGTTTGTGGGAGCATCACGCTTAAACCACAGATTAGATTGCAAATCTTGGTACTTAAAAATATTAAGTGATAACCCCAGTAACATTTAGCGTTTATTTCATCAAAATCGACCCACAAAATCAAAAGATATTGAATTTTTAAGTTTAGGAAGAAACTTCCTAATGTATTCTGATGAGTCAGAGCGCCATCTATTGAGAATAATAAAATGCACGAAAGCATTCAAAATTGTTGAGTTATTTGTGAAACTTTTAATACGTGGCAAAATAAGAGTGATCATTTTATACCTTTTCGTTATTGATCGATACAATCGATCCACAAAATCAAAATATATTGAATTTTTAGTTTAGTAAGAAACTTCCTTATATATTCTGATTAGTCAGAGCGCCATCTATTGAGGAACCAAAAAATGCATGAAAGCATGAATGTTACACCAAAACACATTGATTGAGTTATTTGTGAAACTTTTAATACGTAGACGTAGAAAAATAAAAGTAAACATTTTAATACCTTATCGTTATTTACCGTTACATACGGGCTTCTTATTTAACGTCTTCCGCTGCCAAATATTTTGTCAGTTTACATGGTCGATAGATGGTGTTGCACTGATGACGCGTTTTTCTGAACTGCGGTGTTAAGATATTCCGCTGGAGAATGACCTCACACAATTTCTAAACACAGTCGTGTTTCGAAGAAATTTCGGTATGGTCTCTGAAAGGTCTTAAACTGTTAGGGACCATAATTGGTTAAATCTCTGGTGCTGGTTTCGTTTAAAGTGCATTTATCGTAGAGTCTAAAACTGATATAGTTTTGCGAAGTACTGGACGGTTCGACTTGCGGATCAGGCCTGTAGGGTTCCGTACCAAAGGTGCTGACAGGACCCTACTTCTAAGGCCTCCGCGATTGATTCCGTTTAGAGCGAAGCAACGAACGGTTCGATTTGCGAAACAAGGCTAATAATAATAAGGTACCGTACCTACCAAAGGTGGTCACGGTGACGGGAACGATCGATTTTGGGGGACTACTCTCTAAGTCCGAAGTCCGTAGTTTTGGGCTTAGTTGCGGGCGGGCGTATTCTTCTCCGTATCACCTACAGACTTACGATTAGTCCCGAACCCGAACTAAGAATGAATGACAACACGATATCACAGTAACTGTCAATTCGTTTTATCATTAAGTTCACAGTGGTTAGGTGATACGGAGTAGAATATTTTTTTTTTTCTTCTTAATGTATATGTAAAACAAAGTCGGGGTTGTTCGAACACTTTTCTAACTAACTCGAGCGATTTTCATAGTTTTTGTGTTTTTGGATAAGTCTTCGTCCAGAATAGCATAAAAGAATTAAAATACAAAAAAAAAATAGTATGTAGGTAGGAAGGGTTCAAGGAGTTGTCAGCATAAAGGACGGGGCCCGCTAGGGCCAGTGCCTGCCGGGGTCGCGGGGTTTGTTCGAGAGAGTCGCCGCGGCCCTGGAACGCAAAGAGCATTAGGAGGAACACGGATGGGTTTTAGTCAGTAAGAGTCTGACACTCCCTTCTGCTTCACCCAGAGCGGGAGGAGTCATTTGATGATTTCCCATCATTAAAAAAAAAAAGGTAGGAAGGGTAGGTAGGTAGGCAGGTAGGTAGCGTAGGTAGGTAGGGTAGGCAAGGTAGGGTAGCTATGGTAGGTAGGTAGGTTAGGTAAGTTAGGGTCGGTAGGTAGAGTAGCCAGTTAACGGGAGCGAAGCCGCGCGGGTCAGCTAGTTGTATAATACTGGTATTCAGGTGCGTCCATTTAGACGGGAAGTTGACCGCAATATAGTTGAGAAAAAGCTAGGTAAATTAATTTTAATAGGGAAGAGCTTTCTGCCATCAACCGGGTACAGGTCCAGACTCCGAGCTGCTACTGGGAAATTTGAGAAGAAAAAACACATTACAACCTTTTTCGACCTTGGAATTGAACCCAGAACTTCATGCTCATTGTTAGCAGTTAAAATCACAACTTATCCTAAAAATTGCCCGACTTGTGAAGTTTTCTGAAGCCAATAATTAGTAACTAAAAGAAGAAGTGTTGGCTGTGAGAAGGGCGGAAAACATTGTTGCCATCACAGGTAGAACCTGGATTTGCACAGGAACGTGGGGGGCTTGCACTAGAAAAAAGAGGCCTATGATCAGCAGTGGGCAAAGTTGGGCTGTGGATGATGGCGATGATGAAGTCAGTTGGCTAATGTATTTATACCTTAGCACCAAAATGTGACCGTTAAATTTGGTCCCTCCCGAAGAAGGGAGGGACCGATCTTAACGAAAAACGAAAATTTTATCACTTAGGAACAGACACATATAACTGACTTTGGATGTTATAATCTGACCCACTAGTTGACCCGCGCAACTTCGTCTGCTCTGCTCCTATTGGTCTTAGCGTGATGATATATAGCCTATAGCCTTTCTCGATAAATGGGCTATCTAGCACTGAAAGAATTTTTCAAATTGGACCAGTAGTTCCTGAGATTAGCACGTTCTAGCAAACAAACAAACTCGTCAGTTTTATATATTATTATTATTATTATTATTATAAGCCCGTGGTGTCCCACTGCAGGGCAAAGGCCTCCCTTCCTTCTTTCCACTCCAGTCTCTTGTCTATGAGTACATATATCTCGGCCAAATAGTCTCATTCCAGGCGAGACAAGATAAAGAAGTTGCTCGACGCACCGAAAACGCCTGGAAGAGCTATTGGTCGATGAAAGACCTAATGAAAGGACCCCTTCCACTCTGCCTTAAAAGAAAACTCATGGACATGTGCATCCTCCCCACCCTCACGTATGGAGCGCAGACGTGGTCATTAACGAGACGTCAAAAGTCCGCTCTCGGGGTCTGCCAGCGAGCAATGGAACGAAGTATCCTCGGAGTCCGGATAACAGACCGTATAAGGAACAATATACTTCGTTCCAAAACTCAAATCGCAGATGTAGGCAACACAGCTGCCAAATTGAAGTGGAACTGGGCAGGCCATATATGCCGCATGCCACAGGAGAACTGGGCAAAAATAACGACGGATTGGGTCCCGAACATCAGGAACCGGCGACGCGGTAGACCCAAACGGAGATGGCGGGACGAGCTGGACTCCTACCTGGGGGATTGGACTCGGATTGCTCAAAAGAGACTGGAGTTTTATATATTAGTATAGATAAATTTTTAAACCTATATTGATCCGCGGTTACGCTCCTTTGTCCTAGCACAAGTCTTTTCCTGGATTATAATAGGCTAGGCATCACCTAGGTGATAAGCCTGCTAGGCTAAACTAGGACTGGGTGGGTAACACTTACATCAAGACTGATGAATCAGGAACGTCACCCAGTTGGTGCCTGAGGACGGGCGTCGTAACTGAAGCAGGCAAAAAAGAAATGCTGGCGTGACGATTTGGAGTCGTTCCTGACTCGTTTTTTTTGGATTTTACCATCAACGGTCAATATACCGTAGATGGTAAAATCCAAACAAAAACATCCGAAAAATACGGCTGAAACCTTTGTCCAGCAATGAGACAACATCAGTCACTAAATATGCGGCAATTAGCGAAAGTGTAATTAAATCAGTGAATGATTTATCGCAATTGATTCAGCACTTTAATTTCATAAGTTCAGATTCACCAGTTACGTGCACCTCAACATAAAACAAAACATTTCTTTAACCCAGAGAAGTAACCCCAGAAAATTCAAAAGATGCTTCCAACATAACAGTTTTATTTCAAGGTAGATAGTGTTCCTTGCTTTTCCATTAAACATTCACCATCTTATTTTCTAGAAAAGCGTGGGAAACACCTAGTTAGCAATAACATATCTTGGCTGGGGGAAAACTAGATGCTAAACCTATTTCTGCATACATTTTTCCAAATGGTCGAGTGTTTTTGTAAAAATGGAAGGATTTTTTAAGGAAATGCAGCTGGCTCGTGGCTATAACAATAGTCTTAGGCTGACTGTCCACTGGAGTAGAGAGGAGAGGAGTAGGGAAATATTTACCAACGGAATTGCATAAAATCTCCGTTCCGCGTCAGTCACTGACATTTTATGCAATTCCATTTCTCTGTTTCTCCGCTTCGCTGCCTCGCTTCGCGTCTATGGACCGTCCACACGACACCGACTTTTGTCTGCACCGATTTTGAACTCTGCACAAAAATGTCTGCGCAGACTTTGTTGCAAGTCTGTGCAGACATTTTTGTTCACAGTCCACGGACACGTTTTGTTTTGTGGACGGACTTCGTCTGAGCAGACTAAAGTTGGTGTCGTGTGAACCCACTATTACAGGTCGATCATAGGTTAAGCTACGCTCTGCCACCAGTCCAGTCCAGTCGGTAGGTGGGTGACCATCCATTTCATCATGACTCAGAGAGTACTTTAGCCGCTGGTCCCAGCTGTCCTTCGTAGATCTTTGTCATTCGCTACAGATAGTCCAAAGGCGGAAAATTCAACACCAGCCTTTTTTATGATGGGAATTCGTCAAATGATTCGGTAAGAGTCTGACACTCCCTTCCGCTTCAATCAGAGCGGAAATAAGTGTCAAACTCTTACTACAAACCCACCCGTGTTCCTCCGCAAGAGTCACCGAGGCCCTGGAGCGCAAAAGGCACTCCCATTGCGTTCCAGGGTCACGGTGAATCTTTGGAACAAATTCCGCCACCCTGTATTTACCGAGTTACCTAGGCTGTATCTAGTATTCTAGTTAAACAGATGGCCAAGTACATTATTATTGAAAATCTTGGACATCGCAAACAAAAAAAAAGATGTAAACAATATAAGGTGGCAGTTGAAACAGATTAAAAAGTTGTGCAAACTGTATAAACAAATATTATTTAATACACGTTAAATCTGAAATTTACCGTCAAAGAAATAGGGTTGTTTTTATCTTTCACCCTGCATAAGGATAATGGACAGTACCGGGATTAGTTTTCCGTCCATCTGAATATTTGTTTTCGCAAAATAAGCGAATAAATAAAACGCCCTTTCCATAGCATTTACCTTACGAACCCGGATTGCAATAAAATTCAATTTCAATCTCACTTTTGTTATCCTAATTATATACATATTTTTTTCCGTTTGATGAGTGATTGACTACCTGATAGACAACGTACAGCCGAAACTCCTGGTCGTAGAAAGCTGAAATTTGGCATGTAGCTTTCTTAGAGAGTGTAGGGAAGCACCAATAGAGGATTTCCCGAAACTCCTACGGGAACCGAAAAAAACGGGATATGCGCGTATGAAGTTGCGGGCAACAGCTAGCAAAATATTCAAATCTTCTGCTACTGAGTGACACAGACAATGGACAGCTACTGCTTGGCAGTTCCTTGGGGTTGGTAAGGGAGCACTAAGAGAGAATTTCCTACGGGAACGGTAAAAAACGAGTTCAAAGTCGCGGGCAAAAGCTAGTTTAGATATATTTTGAAACACGAATGAACCATGGCTTTGGTTAGGAATAGGATAGTTTTTATTAGACACAACAGAACAGCAACAGCAATAGAGTAAGTGAAAGAGAAGAATAGAGCAAAATAATACAGTAAAATTTAGCTGAGCGTGCCCATACCAGAAGGATTACCATTTCAGCGTTTTCAGTTAACACCGCGCATTGGATAAAATAGATACATAGTTGAATATGTTAGGTAGGTATGTTTGTTATGTAATAATATTTTTAAATATGACATGGTACATTCATGGGATAATTTTTGACTTTCACTCGTAAAATCTTATACAAAAATTATAAAATAAAAACTTTTTTAAGCCTTATATTACAAGTTTTACAGTCATCATCATCATCATCATATCAGCCGAAAGACGTCCACTGCTGGACATAGGCCTCCCCCAAGCGTCGCCAAAACGACCGGTCCTGTGCGTTTCGCATCCATCGGCTACCCGCGACCTTCACCAGGTCATCAGTCCACCTTGTGGGAGGCCTTCCAACGTTACGCCTTCCGGTACGCGGTCGCCACTCCAGAACTTTTCGGCCCTATCGACCATCTGTTCTGCGAGCAATGTGCCATGCCCACTGCCACTTTAGTTTGGCGATTCTTTGGGCTATGTCGGTAACCTTGGTTCTCTTGCGGATATCATCATTCCTGATTCGATCACGCAAGAAAACTCCAAGCATTGCCCTCTCCATTGCCCTTTGAGTGACTTTGAGCCTTCTGATGAGGCCCATTGTAAGCGACCACAGTTTTACAGTAAGTATTATTATTTATATTTATTAATTAAAGAAAAAAATTATCGATTAAGTTGTTTGAGGGAACCCGTGAGGTGAAGGCCTCTCCCAAAGAGTGTCATCTTTCTCGGCCTTTCGCTATCTCTAACCAACTTGATCCAGCCAACCACAAGATCTCGTCCTCCCAGCGTGTGTGTGGTCATCCTCGCTTCCTTTTACCTATCGCTCCCATCTAGGTAGTTAGCTTTTTGGCCCATCTATTATCTTGTAGTCATCATCATCATCATTTCAGCTAATTTACGTTCACTGCTGAACGTAAGCCTCCCCCAAAGATGGATGGGATGGTCGGCGCCATCCCAGTCTTGAGCAGTCCGCATCCATCCGCTGCCAGCCACCTTCTATGAAAAATATTAACCTATAATTGATTTTGTAGCGTCCCATAACATTAATATGTAATTAAGCTAAAAGCTAAATCTGTTAATATTTTGTTAATAAATCGACAAACATCTGACTTGGGGACTTCAATTAGTTTACCAGTCTTCTTAACGAGGTAATAAGTACACAAAACACTTATTTTCGACTCAGCTAACCCACTTTGTTAACAACATCCTATTAAATCCTAATTATCATTTACGTTATATTAATTTACATGACACACAAAACCCTACTAATTTTGTTAACCAGCTCTTTCCCAAGGCTTTACTCAAAAAATATATATCTCGCAGTTTTCTGGATAGTAAAAAATTGTCCTCCTGATCGATTTCAAGCACGGCAGTCAATCACAACGAGACTAGCCATCGACGTGTCTGGTATTAAAGAGTACAAGTGTATACGCAAATACAAATGCACACACTCAGAAAAAGTGAGTGCATTTGTATTTCACTTTTATAATCCGATGGGACACAAGCCGACACGACCGGAGAGAGATCTGGAGTAGGACCAACGGCTTAAGGGTTTTTGTCGATCGGGAGAATCACACCACCAACTTCCAAGCTCAAGGCTCTCACAGAAAAAATCCCAATGGAAAAACCCTTTAAAACTTTTTGCTCGACCTAGGCATCGTACTCAGGACCCCACACTATCGACAGCAAAGGAGCTCAACAAACAGTTTCATGGCTGTCTAATATTAACGTCGATTGGATGTAAAAACATTCAATCGTTTTTTTTTTATAAAAATTAAAACACATTGCCACTTTAGTCGTCTTACAAAGGAAGACCACTTAATGTACCCGATATAAACCACCTCTGTGCGCGAGTATTTTTTAAAATATTTCATTAAGATAATAGGTACAATAAAAACAAAAAATGCATTAGAATTATGAACCTCCCTGTTAATAATATTTATGTATCAAAATAATGTCACCTTTCCATTGCGTGCCGTTCTTGGAATACAAGACATGGATTGCGGTCGCTTTTGGATGTTTCAAACTACGTCACGCCTCATGATAATGAATAATATTTACAGTTTTTTGACTGAATGTGTAGAAGACATTGGATAGATGAAGTGTGCTGCCGTGTATTATTGATACGCGGTGACATGTTAGATTGGATGTTTGAGAGTTTAACGTCTTAACGGACTTTGGTAATATTGTTACGAGCTTGGGGTTCGTAACAATAAAAATAGCCGATTAATAAATCAAACTAATTATCACTTTAAACACACTAATTATAAAACACAATCGCACTACTGAACACTTAACGTTACTTTAATTCGCAGTTGAAAATCGCTTTCGAAATTATCGCTTCTGACATTTATTTCTAGAACCTTCGAGTATGGAAACATCTGGAAATTTCGGGTACATACCGGGCCTGACTGAGCAGGTGTCGAAACATCGAGAATGTTCTAGCATAGAAAATTCTAGAAACATCTTAACCTCAGTAATTCATCTATTCGATACTAGATGGCGCTATTAGTATGTAAATGTCGTTATGTACCCAGCATTAATTCTGGCGCGAAACAATATTTTGAAAAGAAATGGAACAAAACCTGAATCGAAATATAGGATACAATTTACCCAGAAAGATGTAACAGTTTCTCTGGAACGCAAGCGAAACCGCGTCAATATCCTAGTCTTACTACAGCCCAAATTTTCAGTACACGCGTTTAAAATCCATTACCATTCTATACAAAGCTGAAACAAAGCCTTATGACAGTAATTACAGTTTGGTAATTGAATTTCAGTCACACGCGTTTGCTGTCATATACAGGGTGCTTGTAATTAGCGGCAACTGTCGACCGATATATGTGATGTTTGATTGTTTGAGCGCCTTTTGTTTGTGTGTGACAGCAGAGATCGAACTGTGTGGTTCTTTTTTGGGTTTCAAACGTCGGTATGACATTTCAGTCACACGCGTTTGCTGTCATATAGAGGGTGCTTGTAATTAGCGGCAACTGTCGACCGATATAATAATAATAAAACTTTTATTTCGGGTGGCATAGACCTATAGAAAACTTAACCTAGTCAACACAGTACACACTTATTTACTATGACTCGCTACACCAACACAAGTCATAACCCAGTGATTTTGGAAGGGACAATCGAAACGTACAGCTATTGAGTTCAGAATGCCGTTGTTGCTAACCCGCATACGGGCCAACAGAGAAGCTGCTTATTTGCGCATGGTGGCCTGGAAACTATCAGTGCGCGCTTCAGCAAACATCCCAGATGCGTTGCATCTCCACGGCAGACCCAATAACATTCTGAACGCATTATTGTACTGAATGCGCAGGGTTCTGTAGGCTCGCTGCGTATATCTCACCCACAGGCCGCTTGAGTAGAAGGACTGGCAATAAGCTATTTAGCATAAATGTGATGTTTGATTGTTTGAGCGCCTTTTGTATGTGGGTGACAGGAGAGAGAAACTGTATATTTTTTCTTACTTTTCCTTTTAGAATTTCAAAAGTGGAACCCTTATAGGATCACTCGTGTGTTTGTCCGTCTGTAAAAGAAAATTTGTGCGGAATCTACTGGAAATATTCAGTTGAAATTTGGTACATAAAAATATGAACTTATTTGACTCAAAGATGGACGCGTTACGTTAACAAAAAGGTATTGTTCGACTCGCACTTGACCGGTTTTTGTATCTGATTCATGTACATATGTGAGAATTCCTAGAGGTAGGAAAATACGATATTTTTCAAGGTACCATGTAATAGCTAGCGCCGTAGTGTGACGTGTCAAAGCCATCATGATACCGTTGTGAAAAAGGGATAGTGCCATGTGCTCCGTCTCTCTCTCACATTGAAACCAAGACTTTAGGTCTCTTGAACTTATAAGGCGAAATCATCAAACGACTTCTTCCGCTCTGGGTGAAGCGGGAAGGAGTTTCCGACTCTTACTGACTTAAGTCTTGTATACATGCCAATGACCTTTTATATATAAACGGAGCTAACTACTCCTCTATGCGCCACTCTGCTACCCGCATTTTTAATTTATTATAAAAAATATAACACATATTTTACAAAAGTAACAAAACCAAATTATTTTCGTTTGTATTGCAAAGCAGTAGATATTTTTTTTGGACTTTAGTTAAAAAATTACCGAGTAAAATGGTTTCATCTCAACGATTTGAAGGGGATTTGGTGATTTTTTTTCTTATTATGTGCTACCGATATCTACATTCTGGCTAAACCAAATTACGTATCATATCATGTAGATTACTACCTATTTTTTTCAGATGTAATTTCTCAGTAAATGCCGACGTAAAGTTGCTTCATCTGCACGCTGTCTTTAAGCATTTCTTGAGAGAGCAGCCTTAAACCCATCCGTGTTCCTCCTAATGCCCTTTGCGTTCCAGGGCCGCGGTGACTTATTACCTATAAGGTACGTGAATGAGTAAGTAAACAAACACTGCAACACTACAGAGGTGTTAATGGTTCTCTAAACATTGATTTAAGATGTGTTCTTAAAGAATTATGTGAATGTTGCCTCTTAGATGGTCGATTTGCTTCATTCGATTCAGAGCCCGCGAAAGGAATTGAAAAATTTTAGAGAAGTGAAAAAATGTTTTTGTTTTATATAAAACTAGCATCAAGAGAAGATATCTTTCTATCTTGCATGTCTTTCGAAAAGTCATGGGTAACATTGTTTTAAAGCTCTCTATTTCTCTCTCTCTTACTCTTTATTTTTTGAGCCACTGTTTTAAAATTATTCATGACGAATATCTAATTGTTGTTTTGACGCAAAAGCACCCTGTATTAGGTGTTTTTAAACTACGTGGTTCAATACACTCAAAGAATTACTATGCGGCAACTGAATTCCTTTCAATGTCGTTTCTAAAAGTTGCCGAAAATATTTAAAAACATTTTTATTTCTACCCTACTACAAAGCCTTTTGAAACCTTCATCAAACCATCATCTGGGGCTGGCAAAGGTATCCCTATTCAGCCTAATAGTGACAGAGTTAACAAGCTGTTTCCAACGAAACCTCCTTACAATAAAGGTCCACCGTTAATGTTGCCATCATTTTGTTATCCTTCAAAATATGGCTTTAGTAACCCTATCTATACAAACACCATTTAACTTCGAACCTTAATTCTGGCAGCTTAAAGTCCAATTTACAACTCTCGTTTATTCCAAGACAATTTATTTCGAAAGCTGTGGTATTGTAATTTAAATTCTATAGCTTTGAGATAGGGTTGGACAAAGTTGCATTTGTAAGTTTGTTCGTTTCTCAAACCGAAATCGTAGCCATCATTACAGCTTTGCAAAGTTGATTCATTTTTGCTGCATTTTCGTGTTTTATCTCCAAGTCTAGGCAAAAAAGAAAGTCTTTGGGACTGAAATAATGATCGTTTATTTGCAAACTGGCGAACAAAGAAAAAGGGTGAAAGTTCAGTTCAACGTAGAATTGAAGCAAAAATTATTATTGAACAGGGGAATGGAGAAACAACGCTGAAATTATTTCTCAATCTTCTTTGTTTTGGTTTGTTTGTTTGCATGTCAATTGTCGTCACTGAATTTTGATTGACGAAAGTCTTTGAGAATAAAGGATTTGATTTTAATCTTTTTTTTTATTTACAAGTCTTATACTTTCTGAAGACCTCGTATGGACAGCTGTTCTACTTTCTAAACACATTGTTGTTTAGTTATTAAATATCACGGGTTCGACTTTAACAATTTGATTGCTACAATGAGCAAATAAAATTTTTATGATACTGACTAAATCGTCTTTGACCACTATCTCATCGGATAGTAAGCGATTATATAGTAGAAATGGAGCACGCTTGCTTAAAAGTTACTAAACTTTATTTGAAGAACATAACTATCAGAAAACACAGTCCCGCTGCTCCCTGCAGGGAATTCCGCCGCAACAGAAGAAGACGCCCCGGGCGTCGGGAGTCACAGGGCGATTCCCGGCCACCGTAGGCGCGGGCTGCCACCCAATGCTGCGTACGGCGAGCATTGGGTGGCTCGCTGTCCGATCAGAATCAGGGGGGCTGCTCTCTAAGCCCGAAGTCCATAGTTTCGGGATTAGTTGCGGGTGTATTCTATTCCGTATCACTTACGCACTTACGATTAGTCCCCAACCCGAACTAAGAATGAATGACAACACGATTTGACAGTAACTATCAAATCTTGTTGTCATTAATTCGTAGTGGTTAGGTGATACGGATGAGAATACGCCCGCAACTAAGCCCGAAACCACGAACTTCGGGCTTAGAGAGTAGCCCCTTAGGCCCGGGTTGACGGCGCGTGTTCCACGCGCGCCTCAAAGGGATGTCAGCATAGAAGAAGGGGTCTGCTAGGGCCTGTGCCTGCCAAGGTTGCGAAATTTATTCGAAAGGGTCACCACGGCCCTGGAACGCAAAGGGCACAAGGAGAAACACGGATGGGTTTTAGTCAGTAAGAGTCTGACACTCCCTTCTGCTTCGCCCAGAGCGGGAGGAGTCATTTGATGATTTCCCATCGACAAAAAAAAGGGAGCCGGTAATTCCATTATTGCTAATCTGTCAATTGAAATCCGCATTAACAGTCAAGCAATTACACATACATAAACGCCTATATATACAAGATGTATATTGAATAAATTACCTGT
Organism: Lacanobia wlatinum; assembly: GCA_947578705.1. Lineage (NCBI taxonomy): Eukaryota > Metazoa > Arthropoda > Insecta > Lepidoptera > Noctuidae > Lacanobia > Lacanobia wlatinum. The sequence goes on along the minus strand of OX388046.1, from coordinate 16,596,002 downwards.
GCGATTGCTATTCAAACAATTAGATAAGACACATGACAGCAAACGTGACTATAATTTATATGTGTTGGAGATTGAGTGTTAGCGTTCGATAGCAAATTAATGACTAGCCCTGTGTTGTATCGGACTTTGATCAACAATTTGCTAGATACAAGCTATTTTCCCATATCATCATCTGCCTAGCCTTTTCCCAACTACATTGGGGTCGGCTTCCAGTCAAGCCAGATTTAGCTGAATACCAGTATTTTATGTGGAGCGGCTGCCTACCAGACCTCCACAACCCATTAACTGGGTAACACGGTACTTCATGGCAAGACTGGAGTCAGATTAACTGGCTTCTGACTATCCGTAACGATTGCCAAAGATCTACAAATGACAGCCGGGACCAACGGCTTAACGTGCTTTCCGAGGCACGGAGGAAACTCGGTATGTTAAGATGGTCATCCATCCACAGACCAACCTTGGCAAGCGTTGCTTAACCTTGAATATCGACCCGTGCGGCTGTTATTATCTAGACACGAGCTATTTTCCCATATATCTTGGAATAATAATTGCATTATTTTGGAGCTAAACTTTGTGTAGAATTGAGCATAATTTAGTTTAACCGGTGATTTTTCATTGGCACACGTGTGTGCCATTGGGCGTCAACTGAAATTGATACATAATGGCATCCCACATGCCACACCAAATCACGTGTATTAATTTTTTTTTTAAACGCAGTGTTTAGTATACTATGGCCCCCAATCAATCAAAAAACATGGCGGCCGCCGAATTTTTACAATAATTTATTCAATTGCTGTTGCGTCGCGACGGCTATTGCGACCGGGTGCTCACAGGTTAATTTTAAAATTATACATCGGTAACAATCTGTACGAAGCCAAAATAACGAGCAAAGTGTATCTCTTGAAATCTCTGTATACTCTTGAAATCTATATATACACAACTTGTGCTGTTTAAAGAACACGAACTGTGCGCAAGAGTCTCTGATAAAAAAGGTGAGAAAAAAAGAAAGAAGGAGATTACAAAATTCGTCTCCTTTCTGGGGTTTATAAGGTATGTATGGAATTTCGTCCTTTTTGCCCACAGCTTGTGTCTGTATCTATACAATGCTTACGTTTGATCGGGATGCTTGAAACAAAATCTGGTTCTTTGTGCAGCCCGACTAAACAAAAAACAAAGTTTAATAGAAATAGGCTTTTACATTTTTTTTTTGGTGCTGAATATTATTAACAACCAATTGTTTCTTAAATTTTGGACACTAAGACAAGTTTCTTTGTTAAACATAGAGAGAGGCAGGAAACACGAAAAGAAGAAATGATTTATTAATAATTTTAAAGGTAAGATGTTCAGCTGTTTTACCGGCAACCAAACGTAGTCTCAAAATAAAACGACTTAGCACCAAAAACGTTACCCCAAATGACTTTCATTGTCACAGTAATTTATAAACTTAAACAATACCACCTCGTTCCCATTAAAATCTGGCCGAAATTCTCACTTTGACTTCGCAATTATTCGTAACATTACAATGTAATGAGAGGCAAAACCGTTTCATTTCACGTTGGCACTAACTGTACCTACCCCCTATAGAACGAAATAACGCGCAATTATGATGTGCGCTAAAGACAGGCTCCGTATTTCGTAGGGTAAGGGAGCGTTTAGACGGACGGAACGGACCGCAGCAGATTTCAGAAGTTTGTTTGCGGTTTCACTGCGACAGATGGTTGCAAGGAATCACGACAGATGATTAATGATCGCTTGTCTTACATTGTTGTCATTCGTCCCTCAGAAGTTCATTAGGAAACCAGCATCAGCCTGTTTGATGAACAGCTTGACAATTTTGGTGCAGCCATGAGGTAAACACGTATTCATCTGTGAACGGGGTGATGTGTGGTGTGCCCCTTCTTTTGCAATTTATTGGCCTTGTTTTTTTTTCGTTCCAGTACTGTATAATGTTATACTCTTACTTAAGGGTGCTATTAAAAAATCGAGCGCTTGGCCCGGACCAAAGCTACAGACCGCGTTTCCCGCGATTTATAGTGATTGTAGCGCTGTATACAACAATTGTTTAAAAATATTGCTTTACGGTTAACAGTCTTTTTTTTTTTCAAGCAAGGTAACCTTAGTTATAAGTTACTTTTTGTTTGAATTTAGATTATATTTTCATAGAAAAAAAAAATATAATTTCGGACGAAAAATTATCAGTAACTCTCTGTTTTACGGAATTATTTTCGGTGTATTACTGTATGAATTATAATAAATTGAATATAGCACTCCAAAGTAAAAGATATAGTTGCACTACATTTTTTTTATTAACGATTAAATTATTATATCTTCGATGTAACAAAGCATCAAAAGATGCCTAAAATAAAATTTTATGAAACATCCTGTGCAGATACAAGGTTTTTACTAATTTACGTAAACAAATTGAAATATTTATTTAAAGCAGTCCCAAGAAAAAGAATCAGACTTTCTTGGCCATATATATTTTTTTTAATTTGTGGCAAAGTCAAAGTCAAATGATTTATTTCAACTAGACCAATAAAGGCACTTTTGAACGTCAAATTAAAATAAAATAAAATATTATAGTGACTCTAGTCGTCCGTTCGCAAAAGGTAGATTCTTATGGACAAGAACGGACAAGAAACTCCATAGTTACTCTTTTCAAAAAATAAGCTTTACAATATTTGCATACATTAATCAGTTGATTATATGTGAGGACGATGCTCCCAAAAAAAACACTTATATACTACTAATAGGTACAATAAAGAAATGCCAGCAGAGGTAAAATTAATAAGTTTGCTAGTAAGGGAACATAATACTCACATACGTACAAATTTTGCCACTATTGATTTATATGATCAGTGTGTGAGTTAAATTAAATACAAAAATCAGTAAATACACCTGTTTACATAGTAAATATTAATACAATAAACACAAACATATCAACCAGTTTCACTATGTCTACTACACCCTAGATTGTCCTATGGAGCAGGACTAGCATGTTTCCAAGCATTCTTATCTTGAATATAATCATCTAATTTGTAATATGCTTGTTCACAAAGTGTGTATTTTACACACGTTTTAAATTTTCTTTCATTTAATTCTAATATTTCAGAAGGAATTTTGTTGTAACATTTAATACAGTACCCCATGAAAGATGTTCGTACTTTGGATAATCTAAAAAATGGTTGATCTAGTTTATTTCTATTTCTAGTATTAATATTATGTCTATCACTAATTTTGCTAAAGAGATGTCGATTTTTCCTTACATGCATAATATTTTCATAGATGAATTGACAAGGGACTGTCATAATATTAATCTTTTTAAAGAGTTCCCTAAGAGAATCGCGGCGACGAAGATTAAAAATATATAAACCATAATCACACGTCAAAACTCGAGTCAAACGCTGAAATCCAAGAAAAAATGTCTTAATCACTTAATCACTGCCAATTCTACTATTTTTTAAGCAACAGTCTCATTCGCATCTCAGTCTTTAAAATATGTATGAAAATTGAAGCTTTTCAATTGTCAATTTCTGAAGTATCAATTTCAAAGACGTTTGTGATACACAAAATAGCTCTTTTACACAACTTATGCGATGCGTTTCCAAATTAAATTACGCTAGTTTAATTGCTTCCAAAACAGACGGGGCCATAACCACAACATCAAAACAACCGATTAAACCGTTCACCAAAACCGTGCGACACTTATCCAGTCTGAAACACCCCCAACATTATGTAGAGAAGGGTTCGCACAAACGACATGTTGTAATGACGGGAAGCCGTATGCCCGCTTCCGATGTAACAGATAGCGTAATGATACCCACAACGAATAGAAAGGAAACATATTTTTGTATGGAAAACGCTGCGTTGTTAATGTTTGTGTGTGAGTGCTTTAATGGCTGTTTTTTGTTGCGAGCAAGATTTAGGATGACTGTGTTTTATATGGAGTTTCTTTTACTTTTGGTAAAGCTTATTGCTGATGTATTTTTACTAGTTTTTGTCAGCAATTGCGCCTACGTGAATAGTATTCTTTGATGCCAAGGTCACAAGGTATCTAAGCCCCTACTACGATGTGCCATTAAATTTCGATCACGGATCCGTAGTGAAAAATGCATAGTGATGTTTGTCCTGTACATCTTCGTCTTTCTTTCACAATGAAATCATGCATTGCTTTGGCACGTTTACCCGTGTGCTAAAACATCTTAGCAACATTATTTAGATACTTTAATATTGCAAAACATAGTTATTTTTGTTCTCTCCTTTTTCTCTTTAAAATCCGTCCTTTGCCTTACCTTGCCTTGTTTTGTTTTGTTTAAAAGATTTTTTATAAATACACGGTCCCTGTTGGGTACAATTGTTATGTATCGGAAACACGCATTTTTCTAGGATATAAAAGTAGCCTATGTCATTCTCAGACCCCAAAACTACCACTATGCAAAAACACGCTAATCCTTGCCCCTTAAAAACAAAAACAAATTTTCCAATAAGAACCGTGCATTCTTCCGGGATAAAAAGTAGCTCACGTCGTTCCCTCCTCAAAATTACCACTATGCAAAGAATCAATTCAAACCCTTGCTCTGTAAAAAGTAAAACAGATTTATCCCACGGGAACCGTAAACATTTTCGGGATTAAAAGTAGCCTTTCTCACGCTCTAGACTATCTGTGTACCAAATATCATTTAAATCGTTACAGTAGTTTCGGCGTGAAAGCGCGACTGACAGACAGACGGAGTTACTTTCGCTTTTATAATACTAACTAAGTAAGGATAGTAAGGATTGAAAACTGGTGTATTATGATGTAAAAAAAATGTATTTGGAATGTACTTATTGTTAGATATGGTAGTAGAATAAAAAGTTATTTTATTATTAGGTTTGAAAATCAAAACCATTTTAGAACAAAAGTATCAAAATGTTTCATATTTGTCATTTTTTGAACTGATTAAAAAAATCAGCTGCAAAATAGTCAATTAGAGCAACTAATACCCTGAATTACCCACTATTTATAGAGGTACTTAACAGTACCTCAACCATGACAACACCGTTGCCAAAACTGTTGTAAATCCCTATTAATACTCACACAATTACAAGCCTTAACGACTTCCCAAACTTGATTTATAAACAACCAATAAATAACTGGCTTGCACAAAATTATGTTCCAAAAAATTAACACAGTAACCAATTTTTGGCGCAACGATCAACACACTTTCACACAGCAACAATACTTAATTATGCAGCATAGAGCTACCACAAAATATACAAGTACAGAAGGCTAACTCCATGCAACGAGGGAGAACGCTCGCACACATTTAAAACACGCTTCATTTTCCTTGCTTCATATTTATCCGACAGAATCAATGCAATTATAGACATATATATATACACACTAACAAAGTTACACTGTAAAAAGAGAATTCAGAACTGCCTACAAAAACTCTCTTATGATGAAACAGAAGCGATTTTAGACATACCTAAATAGATTTTAGACAATACACCCTCACGTTTATTTAAACAAGCGTCCTATTCTAGTTATTATACACACACACACACTAAACACCAAATACATAGGTAACAATTGATCCCATTTTCATCTTTCACGTTCCTACTCATGACATGGCAATCTTTTTCGATAAATCTTTTATTGATGGCTAATAAAGGTGCTAATCTTGTAAAAAGGGACGAAATACAATCCAAGATACAGGCTACCGCCTAGTTCGGATGCAAAAATTCCTTAACTATGTATTACAAATCCTAAGCCAATTTTAAGTTGTACATTGTCAATTTTAAATTTTATTGTAATATGTGTGAAATTAATTTGGTAAATAAATTATATTATAAAACACGCTTCACGCACAGCAAGTGCAAGCGCACTCGCGACTGGCATTTGTTCTCGGCTGCATACAACGATAGAGACCGCACGCACACAGACACACGTCACGTACATCGAGTGCAAGCGCACTCGCGACCGGCATTTGTTTGATATCGATGACGTACACGTATGCGTCTGTGTGCGTGCGTCTGTTTCGCTCGTTGTATGAAGCCGAACTTCTGTTCTTATATGTTCTGTGGCAGGCAGTTTCCAAAATTTTAATTACTACGACGCTCAGCAGGAACCAAGCGTTAATTATTCAACAATGCGAAGCCCGCCGGCAATTGTTTTTCGTGAATTGCTATTATATTGCATAATATCGGTTTATTTTTTATTTATGACTGAGTCTGGATATTATTTCGGACTATCAGTCTTGCAAATGAGTTGAGCTTGAGGCAATGTTTGAGATTCATCAGGAAAGTTTGAAGCGGAGACACGTTTGGAAGTTGAATGATTGTGATGTTTATTTATAACTGTTTTTGAAGGTTTTGATATTTAGAATAGATAGAGTTTGTTTTCGAATTACTTTTAGGGGAAAAATCGACCGCAATTATTTGTCTTTCTGTTTCTATTCCATGTATTATGTCTAAAAAAAGATAAGTGAAGCCAATGGGAATGTGACTTTTTAATATAGACATTACGGTTTAAAACGCTTTGCAAGATCTGTATTAGTAAGATTGCTCATTTTCCACAAATGAGACAACCTATTTTCGAGTATCGACAGCAAATCCCTGGTGGATAAAAGATTAGCTATTCAAGGTTAGCGGCGAGGCCAATTATTCAGAGCGCCCCAGACGTAATTAAGTATCAACACTAGTAAAAACATCGGCTGGATAGTAGTTGCATGTTCAAAAACTAAAAAGCCTCCCCTGTAAAGAAGGGCCAGCGGAGTAACATATTGTTGCGGAATTTGTTCGAAAGAATCATCGCAACCCTGGAACGCAAAGGGCATTAGGAGGAACACGGATGGGTTTTAGTCTGTTAGAATCTTTCGCCCCGCCCAGAGTGGGAAGGGTCTTTGGTGATGTCACCTTCTTTAAAAAATGTAAAATTGGTTGTCTGTAAAGTTGGTTTACGGACAATAATTTTACGTGATAACGTCATAAGAAAACAATTGAATTCTTAAAAAACAAGTCGAATGCTGACATACGGAACTGAAACGTGGTCGCTTACAAAGGGCCTCATCAGAAGGCTCAAAGTCACTCAAAGGGTAATGGAGAGGGCAATGCTTGGAGTTTCCTTGCAAAATCGAATCAGGAATGATGATATCCGCAAGAGAACCTAGGTTACCGACATAGCCCGAAGGATCGCCTAACTAAAGTGGCAGTGGGCAGGGCACATTGCTCGCAGAACAGATGGTCGATGGGGCCGAAAAGTTCTGGAGTGGCAACCGCGTACCGGAAGGCGTAACGTTGGAAGGCCTCCCTCAAGGTGGACCGCTGACCTGGTGAAGGTCGCGGGTAGCCGATGGATGCGAGACGCACAGGACAGGTCGTTGTGGCGACGCTTGGGGTAGGCCTATTTCCGGCAGCGGACGTCTTTCGGCTGATATGCTGATGATGATGATGAATTCGAACGCTTAGGTCGATCGTGCCTCTCTATCGCTTGTTCCGCGCTCTCGCTCTAGGATCGTGACACTTTTTTCGTGCGTGCAGCCGGCGTTCATCGATTTATAAGACGTTATCACGTCAAAAAAAGAGTAACACACTGAGTTGACTATGCTACTCGTTGCTTACAATAGCGTAAGAACTTGACAACACTGTTTTCCAAGGAACAAATCTGAACAAATAATATAAAAAATAAAATGTCGTTTCTTGGTATATTTTTTACGGTACCAGTATTGATCCGATCACGTAAATTCTTTCAAAGATAAAAAACCATTGTGCCAAAGAAAAATATGTACATTTTTTGCGCAATAGCGGAAAAAAGCTAGTCGAGATAAGATTGCAAAAACTCAAAACAGGCGTAACAGACACGATACTTTTAGCATCCGCAGTTATTGGTTTAGTCGCTTTTCGGAAGCCGAACATGGTGAACGACAGAATGCGATAGATGGAAAATGTGCAATTTTAGTACTGGATTCTTACCTAGCCAGTTACATTGCTACGCCATCAAAGAAAATACACAGCAACACGATGTCTTGATCAATACATCTTCCTAGCCTTTTCCCGAATATATCGGGGTCGTCTTAAAGCCTAGCTGGATGCAACTGAGTACCAGTATTTTATATGAAACTACTGCATAACTATCTTTATGGTTCTTTAAGGCACTTGTCTCACCACCGGCGATTAGCGAGTAGCGAGTAAAGCTTGAAACTCGAAACGAGTTGGCGAGCAGCGAGATGCGAGAAAAAAGTTTAGATTGTTTTGACGCTCGGCTTTAAGCGAGTGCTTCTATGCGGCGGGCGATTACTCGCAATACTTGCTGCAGCCCACACTGTAGGTAGAAATTACCGCTGGTTGGTGAGTTCTGACAAGTGCCTAAAAGAGTTCGTTTTTCCAGCTTCGAAATTCCAATTTTTTTATTAATTAATAAATTTTAATGTTACTACACTACACGAATACTTAAATGACGAATTAATTTAGAATTACATTGATTAATACGAGTACTATTGACATATTATTTTTTTTTACATTTTTATTATTTTGCCATAGTTTTTTTTTATTTTATACGTTTGACATTTTAATAATTCCTCATTTAGGTCTGACATAATTGGAGTATTAAATAATATGTAATTGTACACCATGAATATGCATGATTTTTAATAAATTTGTAAACCTCACACAATATTTGTACGGCTCCTGGCATAACATAGTGCTCTGTTAATCAAATATAAGATCTGTAATTCTTTACCTATGATAACAAATAAAAAAAAAATAATAAGATTGTCTTAAATCTTCAAATGACAGCCGGGACCCACACCTTGAAGTGCTTTCTGAGGCCTGGAGAAGTATATATATGGGATGGTCACCCATCGATAGACCCATTCCAGCAAGCCTTTTTTAACCTTGAATATCCTAGGTAAAAGGACAGAACGCTATGTGAATGACATATTCATGCAGTCTATTAATACGAACTAGGTTTTGTTATCGTGACCAAGCTCACTAAGCCAAAACACGATGTAGCATTTTTGATGTCACGAAATCGCCGGACAAGGATAGTACCACGTCTGATTCGGCTAAAGTAAATTCAGAGCCAACTTTAAATAAACCATGGAAAAGCAAAATTAAATCAGAATTCTCTCATCAATAAATTCAGACTCACTTAACAGATCAAATGCAACAAAAACACGCAGCAAATGCGTGCCAATACTAAACAAAACAATGTCTACAAAGAACAATCTCAGAGTAGAGATGAACAGAAGTTCGGCTCCAAACAAAAAGAAAAACAAGGAAACTCGAACATAGAAGCGTACGTACGCGTTTCTCAAGCATCCTCGGAATTTACTGGCCCCAGACCATCTATAACGGAGTGCTATTAGAGAAATATTACTAGCGCCCCATCTACCGTTACATCAAGCGTCAACAGTGGAGATGGATTGGTCACAAGAGATCCCGATGAGGGAATGACGTGGAGTAAAGTAAAGCGTAAAGCTTAAGACAGCTCGCAGTGGAGGACTACAAAGCACCAACTTGCCACACGGGACATAGGACCTGAACAACAACATGAAGGTGCTTATACGTGAAGCGTGTATATATGTGCGTGCGATTTCGCTCGTCGTAGGGGGTTGATTTTCTGTACCTATTTATTTTGTGGCCCTGTTTTGTACAAAATTTATAGGTACACAAAAGAGGCGGTCATTTAGAGATATACTTTCAGAATTCATTAGTGCTTTAGTAAGAGCTAGAGATAATGGCTCTTTGTTTAAGGTAAAGCATTTGTATTCCCAATTTATACGATATAGTATTATTTGTGTGGTGATTGTATATAGAACTGTGTCTATTAAGCATACATATTCATTTCAAAGAAGTATTTGACACAAAGTGGAAAGTGCAGTGGAAGACGTAGCGTTGGAAGGTTTCCCTGAAGGTGGACCGATGACCTAATGAAAGACTGCAGAAATCAACTCGATGCTCGGCGCCCAGGACGGTTCGGTGTGATAACTCTTGGATGAAACCTAGGACCAGTAGTCAGACAGCAGTCTTTCTTCTGAAATGACGATGATAAATTCACGCGAAGTCCTTGGGAGTTTCTTAAAGACCTCGACAAAAATAAACAAACTTTATAGGCATATATCTGCTTGCAAAATACTAGAACCGATTACTATACTATTATGCTTATGAGTCTAACAAGCGCTGCATCAAAAGGCCTACTTTCTTAGATAAAAATATCTAGATGCAAAAAAAATATTTGCACGTTTTGTATAGAAAAGTAAATTAGATAGATAAGTTTCCTTCAAAAAAACTGCCAAACATGACCCATACTCCAAAATCAAATATACCATAAAACTACACGTTCATAACATTTTGGTAATATAATAGTGCGTATAGCTAACGAGTGGAATTCCCTGCTGGAATCTTTTTTTCCTGATAGCTGCAACCTAGGGATCTTTAAGTCATGAGTGAATATATGAAGACAAGCGTGCTCTATTGTCAACCACATCATTGCTTTCTATCAAGTGAGAATGTGGTCAAACGCGAGACTATTTATAATTAAAAAAAACTGGCCAAGTGCGAGTCAAACTCGCGTGCAAAGGGTTCGGAACGAATTTAATTTTTTTTACATGTTATTTTAACACTATAGACTTCTAATAAGTATTCCTGTAATCTTTAGGTAAAGATCTATTATTCCCATTTTTTTTTCAAAATTTTAAGCTCAGTAGTTTCGGAGAAAAGGGGGGAATGGTCATTTTTCGTCTAATTTCTTGAATAACTTCTAAATCATTTATTTTAAAATTATGAAAAAATATAATTGAAACCTTCACAGTAAGCCCTTTCATTTGATATGTCACACGATATCGTTCAAAAAACTTTTTTTTTTAATTTTCCATTTTGACTCCCAAAAGTGACCCCCATACTAAACATTTAATGATTTATGTAACGCGTTCGAGTTTGGGTCATAGAAGTTCATATGTGTACTAAATTTCAACAGCGAGTTTTCTCCGGATAAAACTGGCTGTGACAGACAGACAGACAGACACCTGAGTGATCCTATAAGGGTTACGTTTTTTTTTCGAAACCCTAATAAAAACGGTACTAGATACAAAATCAATTTAGTCTTACACTACGCCTACAAAAGAAGAACAGATAGACAGGAAGCCCTAGAGAAAACTGCCAGACACGATCCATACGATCACTCCAAAACCAATCATATGGGAATAAAACCACACACATATCTCCAAGGATACCAAAATTTCCATATCAGCCAGAAAATTAAAATTTAAGCCAATCTTGTCCATAAAAGCTCGTATAGTTCTCGAGAGACGGCAAATTATCTAACTTACACGGAGTAATATCATAAATGTATGTATATTTAAAATTCTAGCGCAGTTTTGCCCGCGATAGGGAAAACGAGTGGGTTAATTTTTTTCTCTGTACTTGTTAACGTTTTCAAGTAAACTGCTCAACTAATTGGAGTTTTAGATGTAATAAAATTAAGGTGGAATATCTGGCAATGGTCGTATGTTTTATGACAATGATCGAGATTTTCTTGAGAGTCGTGTTTTATTACGTTTTGAGAACACTTGCATTGTGCGTACTGCTAAGAACTGAAATTCCCTGAATCTTTGTCTTCCGATGGCTACAACCAGGGGATCTTTAAGTTTATTTTTTTATTTTATTTTATGACTTTGCTCTTGACTCTAGTCTAGGTCAGAGATGACAGAGACAAAGTCTACGATGGAGCGAGCTTACCCAGAAGGAGCCTGTTCACTCTAACTTTGAAGAGATTTGGGTTGTAAGCGTTCGGAATCACAGACGCAGGCAGAGAGTTCCACGCCTTTGCTGTGCGCGTTTTAAAAGACGTTCGGAAATGCTTAGTGTGAATTGGTGGAATAGCAACAAAGTAGGAATGGTAAGTTGCAGTGCGCCTGGATGTCCGATGGTAGAAGGGGGCCAGAGGGATAAAGTCATGGAGTTCTTGGGCACACTCAACGAAGTACAATCTGTAGAATAATTGTTAAGAAGACTTGTCAATAACTCAAGAGTTAATAGGTGTTTTTAAGGCAAGCGTGCTCTATTGTCGACCAAATGATCGCTTGCTATCAGGTGAGCTTATGGACAACGCGAGTTTATGAAAAATAATTTTAAAATGCTCAAAATAACAAGAAAACACTGTCTTAATGAATTTCTGATATAAATACATCAACGTGTTTTTAGGGCAGACGGGTAAAATTAAGCGGCATTAATTTAGCGGTTTTGTAAATATTTGAAATAACAAATCTGGACTCACCTTACACAAAACCACTATTTACTTTTATTATCACTGTTTGGTGTCTGCTTGACATCCGTATGTCGCTACTGGGATCCAGCAGAATACCAGCGTCAGGTATATTTACCTGGCACATGCTGAGTTGGACTCCCATTTGGTGCAGCTTGGAGACACACACACCGCACATCTGCGTGTTTAAGTCATTTGTATACATAATTTTTTTTTAAGTAGGTAGGTAATCTGGCAAATTCTTTAGTTTATAAATAGTAATTGCCACCATACATTCTGCCTTTTCTTACTTTTTATTTGTTTTCATTTAATTATTTGTATTTTCTAGTGCTATGTAACTGTGCTTGTGTGTTGTGTTTCTTTCTTTGTTCCAAATAAATGTTTTATCTATCTACCTGGAAAACTGTATTTTGTATAAAAGTTTTCTCCGATTTCTATTATTTTAGTAAGAACCTCAAAACTGAACGCCTCTGCTCATCATAAAATTTCTCATCATAGGCTTGTTATTCCCTCAACATGAGCCGTTGTTCGCGTGACGATACTTCACAATCTGTGGCATTTTGAAGCGCATCGTGCAGCTTTGTACCCAGGAATGAGCGAAATTGGTCAAATCATCGATCAGAGGTCGAGTGGAGGAAATGTATTTAAATGTAAGGGGTACATTTAAATTCATTTCCACCACTCGACTGAGCCAAGCTACAGCATGTTACTTATTGTCATTAGTCAAGGGATTTATTCCATTTCCATAGGTCGAGTGGAGTGGAGGAAATTTCCTTCAAAAGGATAAATATAGGTGTATGTAGAACACGAATTGCAGAAGCTTGTCATCACCCATAAAAAATAATGAAACAACAATATTGCCTTACCCATTGCATCATCTTAATAAGTACAGGGACTGCTCGTTTTGTTGTCGCCATGTTATCGGCCAATCTACATGGAATCAAACTCGACACGCGGTCGGCTTTCGTCGGGAGCAGTCGTGTGCGTCGTCGTTAAATAGCCGTGTTTCTTAAATGAACTCGTCTATTCAAACTTTTGAGTGACTATCTTCAACGACCGACCATGTATCCAAAAATACTTACAAAGAGGTCACCAATTTCTTTTTAGGTGGGAAATCTAATAACTCCTTCCACTCTGAGCGTAGCGGAAGGGAGTATCAGACTCTTACTGACTAAAACCCATCCGTGTTCCTCCAAATGTCCTATAGGTTCCAGGGCCGCAACATTGTGGGCTACCCTTAAGCTGCCTCTAAACCTTTAGGCTGATCTTTGGTGGGAACGCAGACTAACACAAGATATTTTTGGAACGAAGTTCCTTATCGCGCGTTGTGAAAGGGGGCTAGACGGAAAAAATTCATACGAAAAGTTGTAACGACACTTTCTGCTATAGTTGTAAGCCGTGCGGCGTGCGCGTGTTTCTCTGTCTGTCTCTCTTTCTCTCTCTCATAGAAAGCAAGTTTAAGTTATTTTCATTTCGTCTTTCTATTTCTGTTTACATTATATTTGTTAATAGTAAAAAAAAAATATTATTATAACTTAAAAAAAAGAAATTACAATTCCTTCACTAATTAATCGAAACGATCTTCATTCCATCCGGGTGTCCCTTGACACCTCTCAAGTTTTTTAATGAAAAAACAAAAACCAATCAACCAACAAGCCAGTAACAATAATCGCGCACCAAACTTCTCTGACCCACTTGTTGAACTTTCATAAAATATTTATAGAACAAACTGTATGGTGCACTAGTCCAGTATTCATTCCATTCATATTGGATCCCTCGCTTATTGCTCGTGCATATTTCAGAGGCTCGATCGGTAGGTGAGCTGCATTTTTCTTGCGAGCTCTCTCTGTTATGGGCGATAGTTTCAATAGTTGATGTTGAATGTGTAGGTTAGGAAATTGGGTTACGAGTGGGAGTTTAACCTATATTTTTTGTAGTTAGTGTTTGGGGCTGTTTCGCACACAAGTCCCAGCATTATTCTGGCCGAAAATGCCAATTTTTCGTTGCAGAGGTCTTCATTATGCCAATAAATTTACATTTTTTGTATACAAAGAACCACTTTTTAACATCCAGAGAAACCTGGTCATATAGCACCAATAAAACCCTTGCTGAACTGCTAGAAACCATGAAAATTTCGAATATGTTGTATTTCAGCTAAACGCGAGTTCGTTGAACGCGTTGAAGCGCTAAGAGTACCTCAACGCCTTCCATATTACGCACGCAAAATACACGTGCTTAAAACTGCTTTCATCTGCACGTGCACCTACTGTGAATAGAACGGCCAAACATCACCTAAACGACTAGAAAAGAGATAGAATAGAAAGTTTTATATCTTTTCCGTCGATTCCCGAGTTTCGCGGAAATCCTTAAGACTTGGAACAAAAGGGGGAATGAATGTTCGAGGCTGTGAGCTTCGTCTGATAAAGGGTGAGTGACGGCCAGTGGGTAGTGTGCTGTGACCATGTTAGTAAATAGTTTAGGATACCATCTATTTTTATGACAAACTAGTGGACGTCACGCGGTTTCACCCGCGTAGTTCCCGTTCCCGTGGGAGCATGGGGATAAAATATAGCCTATGTTACTCCCTGATAATGTAGCTTTCTATTGCTGAAAGAATTTTTCAAATCGGTCCAGGAGTTTCGGAGCCTATTCATTTCAAACAAACAAACAAACAAACAAATCTTTCCTCTTTATTATATTAGTGTAGATATTTAATGTATAAGCCCAGCAGACGGTTAATGGTTTGTGGATAAAATTTTAAGGATTTTTTTTTTTTATTTAAGTTAGCAAACTGATATTCTCTCTATCTTATTTTACACCCACATGCTCCTTCCACCAATAATTTCGACCCCAACTACGACACATTAAATGCACATACACAGTATCTAGGGCAAGGCAGTACGACCGCCGACCACAATAATTGATTCACACTACCATCAATATTAACAGGTTCAGAGTACACACTATACTAGTCTCGCGTGCCACTTGTAAGTAACATTAAACGTAACTTTTGCTTCGTTACTATTTGTAGTTCTCCTAAAAGTTACTCAGGTTATAAATCATCATCCGCCTAGCCTTTTCCCAACTATATTGGGGTCGGCTCCCAGTCAAACCGGATTCAGCTGAATACCAGTATTTTACGTGGAGCGGCTGCCTACCAGACCTCCACAACCCATTAACTGGGTAATACGGCAGTTCTTGGCAAGACTGGTGTCAGATTTACTGGCTTCTGACAATCCGTAACGACTGCCAAAGATCTTCAAATGACAGCCGGGACCAACGGCTTAACGTGCTTTCCGAGGCAAATATTAGTACTAAATAAAACTAAAGTGCACAGCAGAAATGCACAAGCTTTTTTGGTAAAAAATATAAATATAAAGATATGAAGCTTGATAGAATTAAGAACTATACTTTAGTTTGTCCGTCACATGGCTGGAATACTAGTAAATCTTACTGCTGAATCGGTCAAGACATTATATTTCCATAACACTATGAGCTATTATCAAGAAAAGAAGATAGCGCAAAATGCTTTTTCCTTTGCTTTGCTTTGCTTCGCACCAATATAGATGAGGTCTCGGCAGTGAATAATAATGCAATTTCCAATGAAGACAATATGATTCACAGTAGACTATACAACATGTAGAAGAATAAACGCAGTGGCCCCAAATTAAGAGGGCTTGCGTATAAACTGTTACACGTTGCAAAAAAAAAAACACTTTTTTTGTGGGTTTTTTAGGGTTCCGAAAAAAAACGGAACCCTTATAGAATCACTCGGGTGTCTGTCTGTCTGTTCGTCTGTCACAGCCAGTTTTCTCCGGATCCACTGGACCGATTCTGTTGAAATTTAATACACATATGGACTTCTATGACCCAAACACGAACGTAAATCAGTAAAAATTTTAGTATGGGGGTCACTTTTAAACGCCCTTTTCAAACTACAAAATAAAAAAAAAGATTTTTGTATAATGTCGTGTGACATATCTAATGAAAGGAGTTAATGCGAGTGTTTTAATTATATTTTTTTCATAATTTTAAAATAAACATAAAGTTTTGAAGTTATTCAAGAAATTAGACGAAAAATGACCATTCTCCCCCTTATCTCCGAAACTACTGAGCCTAAAATTTTGAAAAAAATGGATATAATAGATCTTTACCTAGAGATTACAGGAAAACCTATTAGAAGTCTGTAGTGTTAAAATAAAATGACAAAAAAAAAATTCGTTCAGAACCCTTTGCACGCGAGTCCGACTCGCACTTGGCCAGTTTTTTCACCAGATCATTGCAAACACCGCAAGATTGTAGTAAATCTTTTTTAGATTATATTTTCTCGATAAATTGTGATCATAATTTATTTTCATTTAGAATACAATAAATCCCATCCAAACTCAACAGTTTCTAATGTATACGTGCCCTATTGAGCAAAATTACTTTACGATTTCATGCGACATTTTAGAATCTTACGGTGTCTCTTATTTTCCGGTGTGTCTGTATCCGTCAAGGATAAGGTAATATCTTGTTCAAACACTATTCTTGATCACAAAACGATAATTTCAAACTAGCCTTGAGAATTTTTCTATTAAGGCTTGTATACATGCCAATGACCTTGTGCATATAAACGGAGCTAACTACTCCTCTACGCGCCTTACCCGCATTTTTAATTTATTATAAAAAAATAACACTTATTTTTAAAAATTAACAAAACCTAACTATTTTCGTTTGTGTTGCAATGCAGTAGCTTTTTTTTAGACTTTTGTTAAAAAATGAAGGAGTAAAATGGTTTCATCTCAACGATTTGGAGGTGAATTAGTGTTTTTTTTTTTTCTTATTATATTATACCGACACATAAATTCTGGCCAAACCATATTACGTATTATATCATATACCTATACCTATACCTATTACCTATACATATATTTATATACCTATTTTTTTCAGATTTAATTTACAGTAAATGCCGACGAAAAGTCATCCGCACGCTGTTTTTAAACATTTCTCGAGAGAGCAGCCTTAAAAGTTACAACATTAACATTACAGCCAGTTTCAAGAAACATTACAGAGAACCTATAACCATTGAGTACATTGACAACTACTTCCAACCAGTACCACTATTTACACTACACAAAACAGAAAAATAGTTCCAAGACCGTCCCACAAACAGTGTACAGCTGGTCGCCCCGTCTAGTAGGCATTGCAAAATGTATGAGGCTTCCCTATCGTGTAATGGCGTAAATAGCTCGGGGCAAATCGCTTTGTAGCTAGGAATTCATGGTCACTATACCCTGTATCGTCCATGTTTTTTTGATACCAAAAACAATGTCTAAGTGAAAGAAGGGAGGGAACTTTATCGACTGTTGTATAGAATAAATGGTTGGGGAGATAAGAGTGAGTGATTGTACCAGGAAAGAGGGAAATTAGAAATTGTGGGTTTTTTTGAGGGAGATTCGGGTTGGGAAGATTGGTAGTATTAAAACAAAGGATGGAAAGGCGAAGAGGTTTAAAAGGTTTTATTTTGTGTAACTTTTTTCTTTACGTCCTCAGATTGTATCCAATGAAACAGGGTCACATTCAATATAATAGCTGAAGCTGGGCAAATGTGATGATTTTTGACGAAACAATTTGTTATGGAGCACTACAGTCAGGGTTTTTAGGGTTCCATATATAAAGGGTTACCAACGGAACCCTATTGCTAAGCCTCTGCTATCCATACGGCTGTCAGTCAGCGGGCTGTATTCCATGAATCCTAGTAGGCAGACAGTAGAAAAATTTATATCTGTATTTTTCTTTCTAAATCTTAATTCATAATTAAGTTTTAGTTACCGCACTACTAGGGGCCGTTGTCCGTTATCAAAACAGAAGTTTTCTGGTATAATAACAACGTAAAATAACTCTCGTTTTCTTCACGAAAGGGTAAACAAAAGCAAATTATTATTCACCCACATCCTTTATGTTTGGAAGCCTCATACAAGAATGCACACGAAACGAGAACCTCCTAATCGAAAACCAAATTACATCGTCTGACCTTGTGCAAGTATACCTAGCAGCAAGTACTTATGCGTTGTGTAAGTACCAACCAAAGTGGGTACTGCCCCTGGAGAGTAGAGGCGTCAATGATACAGTTAACTAGAATCCTCAGTAACATACGTACTCTGGAACTGTACATACACCCGGTATTACGTCAGCAAATATCCTCACTAGGTAGTATAGTGCTTGGTTGGTAGCAATGCTTAAGGCATGTATACATGCCAATGACCTTGTGCATATAAACGCAGCTAACTACTCCTCTACGCGCAATAAATAAAAAAACTGGCCAAGTGCGAGTCGGACTCGTGCAAAGGGTTCCGAACGAATTTTTTTTTAACATGTTATTTTGACACTACAGACTTCTAATAGGTTTTCCTGTAATTTTTAGGTAAAGATCTGTTATCTCCATTTTTTTAAAAATTTTAGGCTTCGTAGTTTCGGAGATAAGGAAATGGTCATTTTTCGTCTAAGTTCTTGAATAACTTCAAAACCATTTATTTTAAAATTATGAAAAAAATATAATTAAAACTCTCACAGTAAGCCCTTTCATTTGATATATCACACGATATTGTTCAAAAAACTTTTTTTTTTAATTTTCTAATTTGACTCCCAAAAGTGACCTCCATACTAAAAATTTAATGATTTACGTAACGCGTCCAAGTTTAGGTCACAGAAGTCCATATGTGTACCAAATTGCAACAGAATCGGTCCAGCGGATCCGGAGAAAACTGGCTGTGATAGACGGACAGACAGACAGACACCCGAGTGATCCTACACAATTTTAAGGGTTCCGTTTTTTTTTTCGGAACCCTGTAATTTCTCAGTAAATGCTGACGAAAAGCTTCATCTGTACGCTGTTTTTAAGCATTTCTCGAGAGAACAGCCTTAAATGTATTCGGATTCGGATTTGGAGTATAATCATCGGAGGTAGTGGGGTTACTTGAAAACAATTTCTAGGAAATCATTAGTGAGGACTGTTATTGGTTGGCCTGTTATTAAATAACTGAGTAGTTTGATAATTCTACGATGTCTCTGTACAAAACTGCAAGGTGAAACAAAAATAACGCAAAACTTGAAAAGGTAAGTAAGGGTTTCTACTCATTATAATGAACAACGTTTACTACGGAACCAAACACTTGTGTTCTGTTACACCAGGAATATTCAAGCTTAATGATCTAGGCACTTCAAAACTTTTTAGCAACACTTATTTCAGGATCTTTGACGTCTAAATCCATTATGATTCCGGTGCAAAAGAGAGACAGAGCTTTACAAGAGGTGACTATCCAGACAGACTAAGCAAACTTATTTATATCAGCGGAAACGGTTATGAAAGACCAAAATGTCACATATGTGATTGTTATGCACTACCAGAGACACGGGTTAATTTATAACACTTCGGTAGCGCATTCGTACTTTTGACAAAATAGTAAATTATCGCTGGTAGAAGTGTCAGTTTTCTCAGGGCTCGTATGTTCTTCAGTATCGTCAAGTTTTTCTGCCGTGAGGCAATTCGCGTAATTTTAAAGGAGCTTTCGCATTCGCTTCGCAGTCACATAATGTCAAAAACAGAATTTTTTTCCTTACTATTTGACAAGTTTTTGACATTAATTATCGCTGATAATTTATTTTAATTTTATTTTTTTGTTTTTTATTTTTTCTTATGATACTAACTGATATGATGCTGACTTGAATTAAAATAAGTACAAGGTTTTTTTTAGGTACGAAATACAGCCTCCTTGCAAAGACAATTAGTCTCTTCATTTTTATTTTTTAATTTTCCCAAACATAACCAAAAACCAAACAAACCAAAAACATTCTACATTTTACACCACCCAAAAAAAACTTAAAAATCTTAAAATTTTCCACGAAGCCGTTAAGCTTTTCCGTGCAATTTGATATGCAAGTGTTGTCGCGCTGATAAATATTTATGAGATCTGGCAACACGCGACACCCAGACGTCGCGGCCGCCTCAAGTACTTTGTAAACTGCTTTTCATTATCATACTTTAAGCGCTTGTTTAGTTTTTAAACTTGTTATAACATGGATTTTGTTGTAGTCGTTAGAGAAGATTTTTGTTATGAACTTCTTGTATTTCAGTGGGTTTTATAAGAAGTCCACTAAGGTTAGGCACTAAGGATTTTTATATTCATTGTAGGTACAATTCGGTCTTTTCATAAAATTCGATGTACAGCGAGCGACATGTACAGTTAATTGGTAAACATTAATGTTTCCATGTCAACAAATAGTCATCAACAGTTTTTTGACGTAATAACGTTTTATAAATCGATGAACACCGGCTGCACGCACGACAAAGTGTCACGCTCCGAAAGCGAGAGCACGGAACAAGTCAAATAAAATCAAAACAAATCAAATCGTATATTTCAAATAAACCATTTACAGGCACTTTTGAATTGTCAAGGTCGGTCAGTCCAAAAACATGAAGCTATTTGCACGTTCCAAAGCGTAGATCTCTATGGAGAAGAAAGTGCAAGAAACTCCACGGACACTCTTTTAAAAAATAATAAATTGTTACAAATTTTTGTTTACATCAAGTTGAAATTATACAAACATGTGAGAACGATGTAAAAGACGAGCAGGATAAAAGCGTCCGGGAAAAAAGGAACAATTCAAAGAAATATTTAAAATAAACCATGGCAACTGAGAAATGACCAGTCCCAACTGACAGCGCCCGTTCACGAACATGACGCATGCGCTAGCACCATTCGGCTCAACCATTTTGAAGGGAGCCAAATGATCCAACGCATACGCCAAAATCAGCTAGACTTTTGTGTGAGCATGACACTCCCAACCGCCAGGGTACATTCAAGTCAAAAACAAACCTAAAACTGATAGCTATAGCTTAAGTTTAAGGTACACAGTACTCACACATGTGCCGTTAAAATGGATGAAATTATACATTGCTAAATAAATTGAGTCTATACAATGCAAATATTGCAAGCGATAGAGAGGCACGATCGGCCTAAGCGTTTGGCTTGTTTGTTAAGAATTAAATTGGTTTCTTATGACGTTATCACGTAAAATTATCGTAACTCTGACGGAAGGCTTTTTGGATATTTATCCCTAAACTAAAATGAAGGTCTGTAAAAGTTCGTAATTTTTGCCGATGGGGAATCCTAACTAGCTCGGCGCTTGTCAATAAATTACAACAAGATGAAATGGGTAACTAAGTGCTATTACATCAACTCACATCTAACGAAACGTAAAATAGGTACTTCGTAGGTTAATACGATAATACAAACCAATACAGCCGGAAAATTAGCTACGAAATCAAATCAAAACTACATCAACACAAATGATTATAATCTCATCGAACATCATAATATTAGTATTAACGTTATTGTATCACTACTATAATAGTGATGTAACGAGCAGATTTAGAGTATAAACTGAGCAATAAACTCACAAAATCCTTACTAATATAATAGGCTAATATATTCGACGGCACGGTTGGCGCAGTGATTCAGCGACTGACTGCTGCGCTGCGTGTCGCGGGTTCGATTCCCGCACGGAACAAATATTTGTATGGCCTACAGATAGTTGCTCCGGGTCTGGCTGTTTGTGTATGTGAGATTGTAGCGGCATCAATACCGTCACAAGAAAAACCAACGGAGCAAATCTACATCGCATCAAAAAGAACCGCGACGCCATCTATCCAACTAGCAGCGAACTACTAAGTTGAAATCCTGCATCGCGCAAGCAGAGTTTACCGTGAGATTTGAACATATACATCAGCCCGAATATTAACTATCGGGCAGAAGCCCGCCAGACACAACAACCGTCTGGTCGGAGGATCCTCCCTTTACAATGGTGTGCGGGACTGCGACAAGCACGCAACCTTACGGCGATGAGCCAAGCTATGTAGCTTGGCATCCACCAGTACTACGTCACCGATGAGCCTCTTAGCTCTGTGTTCCACCTGCGTTTATTTGACTATACTGTAAAATACCGGCCAAGTGCGAGTCGGGCTCTCACACGAAGGGTTCCGTACCATAAACCGTAAAAAAACACGTTTGTTTTGTGGGAGCCCCCTTAAACTTTAAATTTATTTTTATTATTTGTTGTATTATTTATAGCGGCAATAGAAATACACAATTTGTGAAATTTTCAACTGTCTACCTATTATAATTCTTGAGTTACAACCCGGTGACAGATAGATGAACGAACAGACGGACAGCGGAGGCTTAGTAACAGGGTTCCGTTGGTTACCCTTTGAGTACGGAACCCTGAAAAAAAAAAACTGGCCAAGTGCGAGTCGGACTCGCGTGCAAAGGGTTCCGAACGAACTTAATTTTTTTGACATTTTATTTTAACACTACAGACTTCTAATAGGTTTTCCTGTAAACTTTAGGTAAAGATCTATTATCTCCACTTTTTTCAAAATTTTAGGCTCAGTAGTTTCGGAGATAAGGGGGGGGGAATGGTCATTTTTCGTCTAATTTCTTGAATAACTTCAAAACCATTTATTTTAAAATTACGAAAAAAATATAATTAAAACTCTCATAGTAAGCCCTTTCATTTGATATATCACACGATATTGTTCAAAATACTTTTTTTTTAATTTTCTAGTTTGACCCCCAAAAGTGACCCCCTTACTAAAAAATTAATAGTTTACGTAACGCGTTCCTGTTTGGGTCACAGAAGTCCATATGTGTACCAAATTTCAACAGAATCGGTCCAGTGGATCCGGAGAAAACTGGCTGTGACAGACGGACAGACAGACAGACAGACAGACACCCGAGTGATCCTATAAGGGTTCCTTTTTTTTTTCGGAACCCTAAAAATTAAAGGTCAATGTAAAGACAATACCTGTCCCTTTTTGGCAAATTGAAATGACGAAGATGATATCGCAAGCATGTGACGTCGCCAATCCGAATTTTACGAAACCGGAATCAGGGCAACTTCATGTTCTACTGTTTTTTATTTTGTTGTATGAATTACCAACATAGTCGTGGATTTCCTCCAAAAAAAACTGGCCAAGTGCGAGTCGGACTCGCGTGCAAAGGGTTCCGAACGAATTTAATTTTTTTAACATTTTATTTTAACACTACAGACTTCTAATAAGTTTTCCTGTAATCTTTAGGTAAAGACCTATTATCTCCATTTTTTTTCAAAATTTTAGGCTCAGTAGTTTCGGAGATAAGGAGGGGAATGGTAATTTTTCGTCTAATTTCTTGAATAACTTCAAAAAAAAAATATTTTAAAATTATGAAAATCATATATCATTTGATATGTCACACAATATTGTTCAAAAAACTTTTTTTTTAATTTTCTAGTTTGACCCCCAAAAGTAACCCCCATACTAAACATTTCATGATTTTCGTAACGCGTCCGTGTTTGGGTCACAGAAGTCCATATGTGTACCAATTTTCAACAGCATCGGTCCGGTGGACCCGGAGAAAACTGGCTGTGACAGACGGACAGACAGACACCCGAGTGATCCTATAAGGGTTCCGTTTTTTTTCGGAACCCTAAAAATTGGAAAAAGTCAGTTCATTCTTGACATATTGTGTATGGTTACAAGTACAACGCACAATAATTGAATAGTTTTCATCGGATCGTCATTATTGTGGCTCGATCGGCAATATATTACGATGAAGCGTTATTTAGAGCAGCTGCCCACACAAATTATGTCTGAAATTTCAATATAATATACGGTCAGTTATGGGATAATCGGGTTTGTTTATGTCATGTTCATGTCTGCTATTAGTTAAGTGTGCTCTTGGTATGAAAAAGTAGTATGGCTTTAAGGCGGCTCCCTCGAGACATGCTTAAAATCAGCGTGCAGATGAAGCAACTTTTCGTCGGCATTTACTTAGAAATTACGTTTGTAAAAAATAGGTAGTAATTTACATGATATAATACGTAATTTGGTTTAGCCAGTATTTATGTATCACATAATAAGAAAAAAAATCACCAAATCACCTCCAAATCGTTGAGATGAAACCATTTTACTCCGTCATTTTTTAACAAAAGTCAACAAAAAATGTATCTACTGCTTTGCAATACAAACGAAAATAATTTGGTTTTGTTACTTTTTTAAAATATGTGTTATTTTTTAATAATAAATGAAAAATGTGGGTAGCGGAGTGGCGCATAGAGGAGCAGTTAGCTCCGTTTATATGAACAAGGTAATTGGCATGTATACAAGCCTTAAAGCCATTTTTTTCTAGAGCTGTATCAAATTGTTGTTATTATTACCCGTTCCCATTAACGTCTGCACAGCAGATACAAAAGTCAAACAATAAGTGAAGACCACATGTGGTTCATGGGACTGTGAACGGTTAAATTCACGTATACGACAAAGGCAAAAAAAAATGGGTATTGCGTTACCCAATTACACCCAGGAACTGGGTAATACGGTACCCAGATTTATTAGGTTAAGCAATGCTACCCAAGGTTCGTCTGTAGATGAGTGACTATTTATTACATGCCGAGAGAGCCTTGCCTCGAACAGCACGTTAAGCTATTGGGCCTGGCTTACATCTTTACATTTTTGAGAGTTGTCACGGGTAGTCAGAACCCAGAAAATATAAGGACGGATACAGACATTTTGCTGATGGTGGCGCGTGTTTTGGACCATTTGGTTCCCTTCAAAATGGTTGTGTTGGATGATGCTGATGCACGCGTCATGTTCGTGAACGGGCGCCGTCAGTTGTGACTGGTCATCTCTTACCAGCCACTGGCTTATTTTTTTTTTATTTGTGATGGGTTTGCTCTTAACTCTAGTCTAGGTCAGAGATGACAGAAACAAAGTCTACGAAGGAGCGAGCTTACCCAGAAGGAGCCTGTTCACTCTAACTTTGAAGAGATTAGGGTTGTAAGCGTTTGGAAACACAGACGCAGGCAGAGAGTTTAATCGGTACTTACCTACATTTTGGATTGTTTATATATTTTCTTGTTCTTTGCATTGTCCTCACATATAGAAGCAATCAAAGATAATGTTAACAAGATTTTGTAAGACATCACATGGTTTAAAAGAGTGTCCGTGGAGTTTCTTGCACGTTCTTCTCCATAGAGATCTACGCTTTGGAACGTGCAAATAGCTTCATGTTTTTGACTGACCGACTTTGACAATTCAAAAGTGCCTGTAAATGGTTTATTTGAAATATACGATTTGAGAGTTTGAGTTGAGTTTGAGCAGTCTTGCCAAATGGTTTCGTGTTACCCAGTTCCTGCGTCGTGACGGTCAGATAGGCTGTCAAACTCTGTGTAAAATACTGGTATTCAGCTACATCCAGTTAGGCCATAACAGCAGTAGTAAAATCCGGGAACGACAGCTGACGAGCGGGAACGGGTTGTGAATCGACCGCAAAATAGACATGACTAGGCAAGATCGTCGACAATAATCTTCTTACATACTCTTACTTTTTAGGGATCCGTACTCAAAAGGTAACCAACGGAACCCTATTACTAAGCCTCCGCTGTCCGTCCGTCTGTCCGTCCGTCCGTCTGTCTGTCAGCGGGTTGTTTCATCGTCCTGAACCGTAATAGGTAGACAGTTGAAATTTTCACACATTGTGTATTTTTATTGCCACTATAACAACAAATTATAACAATAAATTATAATCATCATCTCACTCTAACTGCCTCCGTGGTCGAGTGGTTGAGGCGTTTGCCTTGTGACCCGGTGGTCGTGGGTTCGATTCCCACTGGAAGTATACTTTGTAAAGTTGTTTCCAGTTTGGCTAGGACATTGCAGGCTTGAATCACCTGATTGTCTGATAAAAAGATGATTCCGTGCTTCGGAAGGCACGTATAAGCCGGTGGTCCAGGCTGCCAAATAACGGTCGTCAAATTGACCATGTTAGAGGCCCTTGAGGCGGTTTAGAAACTCTGACACTAGGGTGTGTGGGGTCGTTAGACCTTACTGCCCACACGATATGAAGAAGAAGATCATCTCACTACTTTATACTATCCTCACTAGCTCTATACATATAAAGTACTCGACTAAACTACAGATACAAAAAAGTTCTACCCGAAAAAAAAGGAAAACAAAACAATTTAAAAACATTCCAAAATGAAATAAGAACAAGAACTTAAACCTGTGCGCCGCAAAATATGCAAAGGCCACATCTTATTCGGCCTTGTCGTGTTATGATAATCTGACGCAACTGTGGCCCGCATTCCTAAACTCCCAGATGTTTATGTTCAAAAAAGTTTTTATTTATGACTAGCTGTGTCCCGCGGTTTCACGTGCCTCGCGATTTTATTTCGTCTTCGTTGCTTTTTGCTCGATTTCTATGGATTGTTACGTTAAATTAAATATTTCAAATCATTTGTCAAGAATGAAACATGAAGGAATGAAATGCCAGCCATGGTCAGATATTAGCGCTATACAAACTAAAAATTATAAATTTTTTTTAAACTCCGCCTACCTGTTATAACTACATGAGAATCCGTACAGCCGTTTCGGAGATGTGCGTTAACAAACAGAGAGAAATGAAATAACTGCTGTTAATCTTGCTGTCTCTCTTCTTGTTTGCTGTTCTCTCTATTCTCTCTTGTTTTATTGTTGTCTTTAGTCACTCCCTTTATTTATTAATTACTTTCTTCAAATGCACACACACACCGGGTTCTGCTATTTTATTATATTTTATGTATAAATAGACAAACGAAGATTTATACAACCTCCTTAGTAATTTTGAATACAGGCTGAAATTCAAAGAGGATTTAAAAGGGTTTTCAACTTAAAACTTGGTTTACTTATCATCTAGAACTTGTGGCTGGACTGCTTTGGGAATTAAAGAATAATTTATTATTCGTTGGTTCTTTTTTATTATTGTTTTGTTTTAAGGTTCCGTTGAGGAATTAAAGTCTATTTTTATTATTTCTGTAATTTTATCTTAATAGATTGAAAAGGAAATTAAGGTTTTTTGGCTTAAAAAAAAAAAAAACAAAACACTGACTTTCACATTCTGTTTAAGAAGCGTAAGTTTTGAATAAAAGTTTGTTTGAAACCAAAAAGGCATTAATTTAACAAAAGAACAAAAACAAAATTACGAAAAAGTTATTCACATAAAAAATAGTATTTAACAGTGCTACTATCTCAATAAACTATTGGACTTAATCTTTGAAACGATTATAAACGTAATACACTCATCATCATCATCATCATAACAGCTGAAAGACGTCCACTGCTGGACATAGGCCTCCCCAAAAGGGGGGGTTTGCCATAATCGCAAACCCCCCTGTGTGCGTTTTATAGAGAACGCTACACAATACACTAGTTTTCTCCAAAATGAAACCAAACGAAAAGTAAACATGAAACAGTTCTGAATAAGGTTAGTTATTACTGTAATCACCTAAAGTCTGTTACTTGTATAAAATTATGAAACTAAAAGATTACATTGAACTAGAACTGAAACATTAATTGATTCTAAAACACGTCTCAATCAATATTACACTTAACACAGTTCTGAATACAGCTAATTAACCCTCTGTACTTTAGAAAAATTAAGTATATACAGAGCAGCTGTACTCAACCTGCGGCCCGCGGGCCGCATGTGGCCCGTCAAGCTGTACCGCGTGGCCCTATCCTAGCACATTATTGCTGCTATATGTATTTAGTGAGCAGTGGTGGCCGAGTGGTAATGGCTTCGACTTACGAGTTGTAGGTCGCGGGTGCAAACCCAGCCAGGCACATTACTATGTGTAATTTATTTCATCACCACTGCTCTCAAAACGGTGAAGGAAAACATCGTGAGAAAACCAGCATGTCCTAGAACCAAAAATTCGAAGACATGTGACATTCACCAACCCGCATTGGGCCCGCGTGGTGGATTACGGCCCATTCCCTCTCCTAGAGAGGAGGCCTGAGTCCCAACAGTGGGAACATTATAAGGCTGACTATGCTATGCTATGTATTTAGTCAGTGTATCAATGTGTTTGTATCTATACTGTAGTGCTATTCTGTAATAACATTTTCGAGTCTCGACAGCGGAATCCGAAGTGAGTAAAAACATAAGACCTTTATGTTATGTGAAATAAAGTCCACTTTGTGAGCTTTGTCACTCAGGTGAAGCTCGATATCCAAATGATTATTTCCAGAATAGACTAGCTGTACTGTACGTCTACCTTGAGTTTTATCAATCTATACTCGCTAGCGACTATAGTTAAAAAAATGTATGAAAACTTAAAAAAAAACTGGTTTCTAATTTATTTGTTTAAGTTGTTAACTAACAAGCAAGCTAGTAAAACCTTAGTTAACAATTTAAAAATAAGTAAGTAGAAAATATGTAGTAGTCATTTTTATAAACTAAACTTTTTAATTAACTAAAACTAAACTAAAACACATCACGCTCTGTATTCCTCACATAACACAGTTCTGAATACAGCTAGTTACTACTCCGTTAATTAGACCTATATTAATAATGCGCTAGTAATATTTCATACGTTAAAACCAAACCATCATTAAAAAAACATGTTTTATTGAAAAAAAAAAAACAAAAATAGTACAGAAACTGGCCAAGTGCGAATGGGACTCGCGTGCAAAGGGTTCCGAACGAATTTTATTTTTTTAACATGTTATTTTAACACTATAGACTTCTTATACGTTTTCCTGTAATCTTTAGGCAAAGATCTATTATCTCCATTTTTTTTCAAAATTTTAGGCTCAGTAGTTTCGGAGATAAGGGGGGGAATGGTCATTTTTCGTCTAGTTTCTTTAATAACTTCAAAACCATTTATTTTAAAATTATGACAAAATATAATTAAGACCCTCGCAGTAAGCCCTTTCATTTGATAAGACACACAATATTGTTCAATAAACTTTTTTTTGAAATTTTCTATTTTGAACCCCAAAAGTAACACCCATACTAAAAATTTAATAATTTACGTAATGCGTCCGTGTTTGGGTCACAAAAGTCCATATGTATACGAAATTTCAACAGAATCGGTTCAGTAGATTCGGAGAAAACTGGCTGTGACAGACGGACTGACAGACAGACAGACAGACACCCGAGTGATCCTATAAGGGTTCCGTTTTTTTTTTCGAAACCCTAAAAAGTAGTCTTTACTCACATTCTGAACCATTATGTGTATGGAATATAGACCGAGATGTGTTTTAATTTATTTTAGCTTAGTTTTAGTTTAAGGTTGTAAGCTGAGTGAAAAAATGACTATTTTCGGTGCGTCGGGCACTAAAATATATTCCATACGCATAATAGTTCAGAATACGGCTACTTACCGCTCCTTTTATTATATAACACATAATTTGAAATATAAAACGAAAATATCTAATTAAAAAAGAACACAAACACAAATTAGAGCTAAAAACAGTTTAATTTCTGACTCACCAAAAGTCTTTCAACTAAATTAAATCACATCTGGCTCTGTATTCCACACATAACACAGTTCTGAATACAGCTTGTTACCGCTGCGTACATTAGACACATATCCACTACCGCTAAATCTGAAACCCAAAATGAAAAGAAAAAATACATTCATTTAATTTATTCAATTCAATAACAAAAAAAAGAGCTATAATCTCACTTTTCAAATGAATGTTTGACACATTTACAAAACGGGATGCACTATCACACACACTCTCTAAAATTAAAATTGACTAAAACTGAACTACCAACATCAATCACTCAGTTCTTAATAAGGTTGTTATCGCTTTTAACTGAACACCATGTATTAAAAATTATGAAAAGATTTAAATGAAATGTAAAACGAAAATAAATGACTGCTAAATACAGTTACATTACTGACCAAAAGTATTTCACAACAATTTTCAACACTAAAATAAAGCTAAACTAAAAGTAAGCTAAAACACATCTCGCTCTGTATTCCTCACATAACACAGTTCTGAATACAGCTAGTTACCGCTTCGTTCATTAGACCTATATTGTGCGCCGCGATATTGAGTTACCGAAGCTACGGGAAATACGACACGATGTCGGATATAGTTTTCTTATGTTGGCAGTACCTGGTTTTATTGTGAAGTTTTTTTTTTGTGAGAAGAAAAAGGGTTGATTGCGTTTTTCAAAAGATAATTTTAGTAATCTACACTAATATTATAAACAGGAAAGATTGGTTTGTTTGTTTGTTTGAAATGAATAGGCTCCGAAACTACTGGACTGATTTGAAAAATTCTTTCAGCAATAGATAGCTACATTATCAGGGAGTAACATAGACTATATTTTATCCCCGTACTCCCACGAGAACGGGAATTACGCGGGTAAAACCGCGTGACGTCCACTAGTAATTGATATTTTTTCTGGAGGAGCTCGTGCTGAAATAATAACAGCCTAAACCCCTAAAGTTCGACACGTGTGGGTTGGAATTTAGGGGTAAAAAACACTTACAACCCCGATATTTTTTGCACATTTTCAACTAGCTGTCGCTTTCGCAATATTTAATTAATTATTTTGATATATATATGCTAATTTATTTACTGTACAGTTTCATTTGAATTAGTTTGGTAATCATACATCCTTCCATCTTCAAAACGTTCGCGTTTATGATATGAAGAAGTAAGAAATGGCTAAAATGAAATGTGGCTCATATTTTTACACAAACATTCAAAAACCCTGTTCGACATTAGCCTTTATGTGGTAGCGATAACCGATGTGTGGTCGACTGTACACTTGCTACGTAACAGCTGATTTCAAGGAAAATGGCGGCAACACATAACATCGGAAATTGCATTATTGAGCACTGCTAGAAACTTACTTGCTGTTCGATTGAAGAGGTTTGTGTGGTTTTGCTTTGACTGTTTTATTAAAGGATATTTGAAATATGTAGTCAATTAGGAACTGATACCGGTATGGAAATACCTGTATTATTTTTTGTTTTTTTTTTATTATATTTAAAATTATCTAATCTGATCATATAAATCAATAGTTGCAAAAATTTGTACATATGTGAGTATTAAGTGCCCTTACTAGCAAACTTATTAATTTTACCTCTGCTGGCATTTCTTTATTGTACCTATTAGTAGTATATCAGTGTTTTTTTTTGGGAGCATCGTCCTCACATATAATCAACTGATTAATGTATGCAAATATTGTAAAGCTTATTTTTTAAAAGAGTAACTATGGAGTTTCTTGTCCGTTCTTCTCCATAAGAATCTACCTTTTGCGAACGGACGACTAGAGTCACTATATTTTATTTTTTCTTTTGACGTTCAAAAGTGCCTTTATTGGTCTAGTTGAAATAAATCATTTGACTTTGACTTTAATAAGTATTTCAGTAACTAAAATAAAAATCATCTTCATATGTAGATAGAGGCAGGTATTTTTTATTTTTTTATCGTATCGGGGGTTAAAAAAAGGCTTGGCTAGGCTTTTCTTTTTCTTCAAGTTTCAGAGGGCCAATTCTATCAATTGCCAATTCTATCAATTTTTGAAAAACAGTCGCAATCGTTAATAATATGTGGAAACTGAGGCTTTTTCGATAGATTTTAGCCCCCGACCAAAAAAATGGTGTTATAAGTTTGACCGCTATGTGTATCTGTCTGTAGCACCGTAGCTCTTAAATAATTTCGATGCGGTTTTTCTTTCCTTCGATGAAAATCAACTTAAATAATAATCACGCTATACCAATGCGTGTTGCATGTGATATTTACTTCAAAAATTCAATATAAAAAAGTGGCCAAGTGCGAGTCGGACTCACCCATGAAGGGTTCCGTAGCAGCAAGTAACATAATATAAAAGTTCTTGTAGTTCGTTGTAACTTCATAATTATTATTTACTTAGGCACCTATTACAGATTTGTTATTAGAAAGTAATGGTTCACGTTTTATGCATAAGGTTTATGTTTATGAAATTAAATGTTTTTTTTTTATATTTGAGTTGATTGAATGAAAGGTAAATTGCGGTTTACGATTTATGACATATTAAAAAAAATACTACTCACTAGATATCGTTCAAACCAATTTTCGGTGGAAGTTTGCATGGTAATGTATATCATATATATTTTTTTAGTTTTATTATGCTCTTATTTTAGAAATAACAGGGGGGGGGAAACATTTTACCACTTTGAAAGTGTCTCTCGAGCAAACTATCCAGTTTGAAAAAAAAATATATTAGAAACCTCAATAACATCTTTGAAGACCTATCCATAGATACCCCACACGTATGGGTTTGATGAAAAAAAATTGAGTTTCAGTTATAAGTATGGGGAACCCAATTTTTTTTTCTATTTTTGTGTGAAAATCTTAATGCATTTCACAGAATACATCTACTTACCAAGTTTCAACAGTATAGTTCTTATAATTTCGGAAAAAAGTGGCTGTGACATACGGCGGACAGACAGACAGGCATGACGAATCCATAAGGGTTCCGTTTTTTTCTATTTGGCTACAGAACCCTAAAACTGGTCCTTTCGTTACATGATCTCAAATACACAACTCGCATATCTAGTACATCTAGTTTAAGTTCTCAGTGCTGGCTGTAATCGCCGGGCGAGTACATCACAAATGAAGTTTCGACATCGTTAGCCCTCATTGTCCGAGGTATTTCAGACCTCCGGGATACGGGTAGAAATCTACAAAGCTGGGTTTATCGTGGAGATACTTGTGAGTAATATATTTAGTATAGGTAATGAAGTATCTTATATATGTCATGTACAGTTAACCTAAAGTAACTACAAAATATTGTTGAACTGCCAGACTAATAAATACGCGAATAAAATAAAAATAAATCGTTGAGCATCAAAAAAATTTATCCAGTATGGGTTGTATTTTATCACTATATATTATAAAACAAAGTCTTTTGAGTTTATCGCGAACAGACGTCTGTCTGTTCCTCAAACAAAGTCCTCCGCTGCGTCTGTCTAGACGCAGCGGAGGACTTTGTTTGAGGAACAGACAGACGTCTGTTCGCGATAAACTCAAAAACTCTTGCACCGATTTTCATGCTGTTTTCGCAAATAGATAGTGGTTCTCGAGAAAGATTTTAGTATACAATTTGTCCAGAAAAAGAAGGCATCCTTGAGAAAATTGCAGCGCGGACAATGTCGCGGGCAAAGTACTAGTGATATTATAATCGCATTATGGTTCCGTTGTTTTCAGATAAAATACTAACATTTCAAACTGTATAAAGAAGGCTGAAGGTTGTCTGTAAGAGCCGTATTGACCGCCCATTTTATCTCTCTTGTTTTTATGTTGGTCCTGTGCTTACTATGAGGTGTACAGTCATAATACTAATTAATCAATTTATGTAAAATTCTTCCGTTGCTGGTGGCTGACTGACAGGCAACGCACAGCCGAAACAGGTCGTAGAAAGCTGAAATTTGGCATGTAGGTTTCTTGGGGAGTGTTGTGGAGCACTAAGAGGATTTCACGAAATTCCTACGGGAACAAAGCCGGCTAAGTGCGAGTCTGACTCGCACACGAAGGGTTCCGTACCATTAACCTGAATGTTTATTATTTGCTGTTATAGCGGTAATAGAAGCACACAATCAGTGAAAATTTCAACTGTCTACCCTTGAGATACAGCCCGGTGACAGACGGACGGACGGACGTACGGACAACGGAGGCTTAGTAATAGGGTTCCGTTGGTTACCCTTTGGGTATGGAACCCTAAAAAGGGCTATGCGCGTACGAAGTCGCGGGAAAAAGCTATACCCTACCCTACATAAAATTACGCAACATTTTGCTAATTTCACTCCTCGACAAACAAATCCTAAACGTGTCAAAGCTTTAATATAATAATAAAGCGTAAAACTGTTTCTTGCTCAAATTTTCGGAAATCAACTGATCATGATTGACACAAAGCTTTTACGACAGACAGACTTCAAACTGTCCCGGGCTTCATTTTATTTAACACGAATTGTGCCCCACGTCGCCACCCGCTTTAATAATTTATTTTTGATTTAGAGTTTCGTGTTGATCGCTTATCTTGGTATGGTCATGTGAAGAGGAGGTATGAAACGCATGTAACTAGAAGAGTTATGAAAGCCAAAAAAAAAAGATGGATGGATTGTGTGAGGAGGCATCCTAAATAGGGTGAAGCGATACTTCAGGCCTGGACAGCTTTTAAACCCTATACAAAGCACAATTCCGATCCTGCATGGAGTATTGTAGCCACCTTTGGGATGGCTCAGCTAGGTATCAGATTGCCGCGCTTGACTCGGTGAAACGCAGAGCTAAGAGGCTCATAGGTGACGTAAAACTGGTGGATGCCAAGCAACATAGCTTGGCTCATAGCCGTAAGGTTGCCTGCTTGTCGGTCTTCTACAGATTGTACTTCGGTGAGTGTGCCCAAGAACTCCACGACCTCATCCCACTGGCCCCCTTCCACCATCAGACATCCAGATGCACTGCATCTTACCATCCCTACCTTGTTGCTATTCCACCAATTCGCACTAAGCGTTTCCAAACGTCTTTTATAATGCGCACAGCAAAGGACTGGAACTCTCTGTCTGCGTCTGTGTTTCCAAACGCTTACAACCCTAATATCTTCAAAGTTAGAGTACACAGACTCCTTCTGGGTAAGCTCGCTCCATCGTAGACTTTGTCTCTGTCATCTCTGACCTAGACTAGAGTCGAGAGCAAACCCATCACAAATTAAAAAAAAGGGAGCAATATGAAAGAAAAGGGATTTAGTGTTAGAGTGACGACTGATAGAACAGAAAGGAAAAAAATAAAGTGTTGCGCCGACCCCAAGTAACATGGTATTAGGGCAGGAAGATTATGATGAGTTTTGTGCTGATTTTATTGCTTCTATTCGAACACAAGTACAAAGGTTTTCGACATCGGGAAACGAATTGTGGAACCGAAATGGAAGTGGGCAGGACAGCACCTGGCGAGGCGCGGCAATGATAGATGAAGAAAAGCGGTGATTTAGTGGCATCCGACGACTGGAAAAAGAAGTATCGGTCAGCTGGGGCGGTGAGATGGGCGGAAAGGAATGCCAACGCGGGTAGAATTTTATGAGGCTGGCCCCGGAACCTGGAGATTGGCTCAAGATCTTCTCTTCTTATCGTGTGGGCAATAAGGTCTAACGACCCCTCACACCCTAGTGTCAGAGTTTCTAAACCGCAAGGGCCTCTGACATGGTTTATTTGATGACTGCCATTTGGCGGCCGGAGTCACCGGCTTATACGTACCTTCCGAAGCACGGAATCATTTTTTTATCAGACAATCAGGTGATTCAAGCTTGCAATGTCCTAGCCAAACTGGAAACAACTTTTCAAAGTATGCTTCCCGTGGGATTCGAACCCACGACCACCGGGTCACAAGGCAAACGCCTAAACCACTCGACCACGGAGGCACGCAAATATTCCTACGTTGACGAAGCGACATCGGCTAAGGAAATCATGACTTGAATATGGAATAGACGTTACTTGGTATACTTTTTGTTTGGTCTCTCGCTCTAGGCGAAGTGGGAGAGTCAGTATTTTACCGCCTAACACCCACCTGTGTTCCTACACATACTCTTTGCGTTCCAGGGCGGGAAGTCTCGACGAACTTGTAGTTACCGATCGCCTAGTAACAGAAATTCGGTAAGGCCACCCATACACAGACCATTTCGAATGTGATCCATCGATCAGATCATTGATTTTGCTCGTAGATCGCGTTCGAAAATGACTATGTATGAGTGGCTTTATCGAATTTCGAACGTTAGGTGATCGGTAACTAAGACAAGACTTCCCCCGAACAGGACCGCTCAACACTGGCAGTTATTATTTAGTATTAGCATTATGGTTGGCAACAAGAACTCAAGTCAAGAAATTGTTCCTATCATCATTTAACTTTATTACTTTTAATCTAAATATTTGCTTTTATTCAGAAAGGATCTGACTTGTAATTTATTCAGAACCACTTTGAATGAAAAGTATCGGTTGTTGAACTTTTTGGCAAACACAATATTTCTTGGTAGTAAGTTCTCTTAGTATGCTGTAATTGAAACAACGGGTTGTTGCACTCTTACATACATCTTTGCCCAAGCGACCAAATTCGAAATCCAAACGTACAAGTAAAGGGTTTCCATTAGGGACTCGAACTTTGACAGTTTATAGCGGCCATTTTGGAAAAGTGATAG
Organism: Lacanobia wlatinum; assembly: GCA_947578705.1. Lineage (NCBI taxonomy): Eukaryota > Metazoa > Arthropoda > Insecta > Lepidoptera > Noctuidae > Lacanobia > Lacanobia wlatinum. The sequence continues at coordinate 16,559,726 of OX388046.1, read as the reverse complement.
CTGTCAAATTTGGCGGGAATCATGATATTTCACCATGGCACGCTACACGCTTTAACAACGCGTAAAAAATGATAAAACTTATAAGGTATGAGGTATGCACATTAAATTTATTGGATGAGAAGTTCGAATACTTCGTTATTTCGCATGGGGGTGACATTAACAGGCCACAGAGAATGTGTGATCTAACACCGCTCGATTATTTTCTGTGCAGCTACGTGAAATCTCGAGTCCATGCTGACAAACTACAGACATTGCCTCCGGAAAAGTCCTGAAAGCCAACATAACTCGGGTTCTTCATGAGATTTCCTAAAAAATGGGGCTAACCTATTTATGGGAAAATTTCGTCTAAAACTTCTTTTTTTTAAAAAAAAAAAACAACGTTGCCCCACGTTAGGAATTTCTCCTGTATCGTGGGTGTGTTTAAAAACATACAACAAACTCACATACATAAACAGCCAGACCCGGAACAACTATCTGTAAGCCATACAAATATTTGTTCCGTGCGGGAATCGAACCCGCGACACGGAGCGCAGCAGTCAATCACTCAATCAATGCGCCAACCGTGCCATCATAAATAAATTGATCCAATAAGATACCTTCAGCGTAATCGCAGCGGCCATTAGACTGAAATTATATTCCATACATAATAATAATTTATTTATTTATTTATTCAGACTACAAATGCGGTCCACTGTGTTAGTAACAAAATTACTTAGCCTATGTTAGTACTTAATAACTAAAACAGACCTCGTTCGATCGGCTAGTACCCACACAAGCGGGCTATCTGCCCGGGCAGCTATCGAGTGCAGAATGATGTTAGGACTATCACGTAACCTGTGAAGTAACGAGGCAGATTTCTTGCGCCATACTGCGTCAAAGCTGTCAGTGCGCGCATTGGCAAACATCGCCGACGCACTGCAGAAGCGTGGCAGTCCCAACAGCACCCTGAACGCATTGTTGTATTGGATACGCAGAGCATTGTAAGCCCTTTGGGTATATCTGAACCACAGGGCCCCCGAGTACAGTGCAGTGCAATATGCCTTAAAAAGGGCTATTTTAACTGCGTCCGCACAACGAGAGAACCTGCGAGCCAGCATGTTCGCCCGGACTGACAACGCTCTGCGCTCCCTCTCCAAATCTAAATCATCTTTCAGGGTATCTGTTACCAGGTGGCCCAAGTATTTAAATTTATACACCCTGTTTATTGTGTGACCTTTAAGTATCAAGGGAGGGACCGTAGCTGGACACCTGGCATCAGACCTGAAGACCATATATTCTGTCTTTTTGGTGTTGTATATCAACCCATGAGACTCCGCGTACGACTCACACACAGCCAGTAACTTTCGGAGAGCATTAATCGAGGGAGCCAGCAGCACCATATCGTCCGCGTAGCTCAGATTATTAAAACAAACGCCATCCACATAACAGCCGATACGCATGCTGCTGAGTCGCTCGACCAAGGCGTTCACATACAGACCGAAGAGCAAGGGCGAGGACAGTCCCCCCTGTCTCACCCCACACTCCGGCCTGCATGGCTCCGAAAGCTCACCTACCCATCTCACCCGAGTCTCTTGGTGTAAGTACCAGTACTTGAGGAGAGATGCGAGCTCTGGAGGCAGTGTTGTGTCACCTAGCTTCTGCCAGAGTAAATCATATGAGACTAGGTCAAAGGCCTTGGATAGGTCCAGGAAAACCGCGTAGACTGGTGTTTGCCTATCCGTGTAATACTTGACAGCGTGCTTCAGACTAAGGATGGCCGTCTCCGTTGACAGTCCTGCCCGAAAACCGAACTGGGCATCATGAATCTTGACATGCCTATTTAGATGTGAGTTGAGCACGCTGTCAAGTACCTTGGCTATGACGGTGGCCAGTGAGATTGGCCTGTAGTTTGACCTATCCGATAAGTCTCCAGTCTTATTCTTGACAACTGGCACAACCAGGGCTCGCATCATGTCCGAGGGCAAGTATGAATGAGACAGACACAAATTGAAAAATAGCGCGAGTACTCGCGGCAAGTGCGCACCCGCATGCTGTAGGTGCTCGATGCTCAGCCCGTCGTGCCCTGGGGATTTTCCTCTAACCATATTTTTAATTATGGTCCTGACCTCTTTCGCCAAGACCACCGTTGGTACCTCTTCGCCTTCGGGGAGAGCATCGAGCTCCCTGCATGGTGGTCCCTGGGGTGACCGTGTGGTGAACTGGGTTTTGAACAACTCCGCAATGTCTTTTGGGTTGGCAACCCCATCGATACTCACAGGAATACCAGGCCTAGGATTCAACTTATTAGTACTTTTCCAGAAACTTTTAAAGTCTGAATTGGCATAGTGCTTTGCCAGCAAATCCATCCTTAACTGTTCCTGGTGGTTTTGGCACCACTTGACTTTTCCTTTGAAAATTTTCCGCGATATCACCATTGAGTCATAAACGGGACCAGATGACGGCTTGCCGTAGTTGCACCATGTACTAAAATCCTGTCTGGCATTTCTATGAGCCTCGCTCACATACCTGTTCCACCCAGCCAATGGCTTCCTTCGTTTACAAACCTTTTGCTCGTAAGTGGAAACAGCGTTTGTACATAAGATACTTATTACCTCTTTATAAATACTATCTATAACCTCTCTATGAGAGGTAATATTACAATATTTGCCACCGCACTGCTGTAGCTCAGTATGCAAATCAATGAGTCTAAGTTTAGAGTTACATAAGCTTTCGTAAGCTAAACATTGACTTGCATTCCTATTTCCCCATATAATTTTATTACAAACAGGGTACATCGGCAATGCTTTTTGCTTAACAACATCTAGGTTGCAGCTGATGACTAGTGGGAGATGGTCAGACCAATAGACGTCATATTTTACATATACATTGGTAATGCAGTCCAAGGCTGCGCTTGTAACCATGCAATGGTCAAGCCAGCGTTTGCAGCCATGTGCCTCACTAACAAACGTGAACGTGTCAGATGTTAACTGTAACCTACTAGTGTCCACGCAAGTCCAGTCTTGTTCCTGGGAGAATGTTAAAAGCTCACGATAAAAACGCTCACCTGGATGCGCGTTGAAATCCCCCATCATGATTACAGACTCGATATCACTGTCATCAATTAGGGCACTCACCGCACTTAAACAGTCTGTGAATTCCGGCACATTTTCCGCGCAGTCAGTGGGCATATAAACACTAATCACTAGCACTGGCCGATTATTCGTCGTTATACGTATAGCTGCAATACGCGGATTCACACACGAGACCACAGAGACGCATGGGAAAAGCGCCTTACGCCACAGCAGAGCAACACCACCGAAAGGTCGACCCCTGAGAACACCGGCCGTCGCGTCAACAGCCGATGTCCCCGTACTCCCAAACTCACTGTGCAAGTCAGCCAAGTACTGCATTTCATCCGGCAGGAACCACGTCTCCTGCAAGGCAATTATATCTGCAAATCTACACAGCTGCTGTATACCCTCTACTGAACGCTTGATATTCTTACAATTGTATGTTACTAAGGTTGTAATCATAATTATTGTTTTGAATGATTTCTATTTTCATTCTTATCGGACTTAGGGTTCTTGTAAGGCCTGAAACTTCTACATGTTATGCCTGCAGGCCACAGCTCATCGCTTAGGAACACGTCTAACTTGTCATTGCAAACTATTATTTTAAACGCATTGTATTCTTTTTCCGTTTTCATTTTTATTCTTTGTAAAACCACTTTTTCGTTAGTCTTCGAATACACATACTCCACAATATCGCTCTCCGACGTATCTTTGTGTACATTGGAGAGGAACAAAGGTATTTTCGAACTGGCGGGCTTAAATTTATCTTCCGGCAAGTAAGCGGCTTTTCCTCTAACAACAGCGTCTGAGTGCATGTTTCTGTGCCTCTTCCTTTGCACTGTAATCCATCCATCTTTGGGACATTCCGATTTCCAAACACCATCTCGTGTTATCTCTGCTAATGACTTACTTTTGTTTACATCAGTCGTAACGATACGGCGGTCTAATGAGTCGGCGCTCGCGATCTCGGACGCTTGCATTCCCTCAGCAAACCGGTTCGACGGCGACAATGTCTTATCAGTCGTACTCATAGGTTGTGAGTCACCTGATCGCCGCCGCATGACGTCAGTGTCACCGGCGGCTCCGGTACGGTTAGCAGCGGGGCTCGGGCTATGTATAAAAGAGATGGCGCCATGGCAACTTCCAGCCTTATTATTTTGCAGAACTGCGGGTAATCGCCAATGTACTTTGTCTGTTGTTTTATTTTTAGGTGTACTTTCCACATTGCTGTTATTATTTGATAAATTCATGATACCGATAGGACCACTCTCACAACCTCCCTCCAGTAAGTATCCACCGCGTCTTTTGTTTACAAACAATGGCCGTTCCGTATCCACCAGCGACGCATACTTCATATGGTCGATATCCGCTCTTAAGCTATTTATTTGATCTATCGTCACACTTGATCGTTTTAAATTTTGAATTTCCGATTTCAAAACAAGAATATCTTTTAACAGAGCCGAAACATCGATGTGGTCAAAAGATATTGGTGGGAGTTTCTCCAACATTCGGGCCACGAAAATCGGGGTCTTATCTGGATCTGTTGACTTTAAGACGCATATAATGTCTTCAATATTTTTCTGTTCTTTGTTTCTTCGCCTCGATATATTGCGGGTACTTGTAGAAATAGACTCGAACAATAAACTTTTTGCCGTTGCAATTTCTCCCTCATTATAGGTGCTAATACACAAACGGATCAAACTTTCTTCGTCCATAATGTCAATTTTATTTTGAATAAAACATAACAACTCGTTTATCACTATATTACATGATATACACTTTACTTTCTCAGAAGACATTTTCAAACACCCGAACGCTTCCGAGTTCGCGCGGTGACTGTACATAATGTCATCAAATTTTCTTTAAAATAAAATAAAAATTAATGGCAACATCACTTAAACAGGTTGTTTTATTCCATTTCAAAGTTCAAACGCTCGTAATGAAAAACCCTGTATTATGAATGTGAAAGTTACTCTGTCTGTCTGACCGTCTCAATAGCTGAACAGATTCGGATAAAACTTGGCACATAGGTAGACCATATCCTGGAATTATTATTATTAATAACTAGCTTTCTCCTGCGACTTCGTACGCGCATATCCCGTCTTTTCCCGTTCCCGTAGGAATTTCGAGAAATCCTCTCTTAGTGCTCCCCTACGGAGTGTAAAGAAGCTACATGACAAGTTTCAGCTTTCTACGACCAACAGTTTCGGCTGTGCGTTGTCTGTCAGTCACTCAATCAGTCAGTAACGGAAGAATTTTATATATAAGGAATTATTTATAACGGGAGTATTTTCTTTTGCGATATTGACAGCCATACTTCACTAAATATCCAGTTATTTGCACATCCAACACTCCTTACATTTGTACGGAGCAGATGATTTTTGGGATTATGTACCCGCGGAGTGAAAAGCAGAACCACACTTGAAAGCCCCAGCTGTCCATTTTTGTTATAGGAAGATACAAACTTAAGAATGGTTAAGAGTATTTTTGAACGATCTTAGCGTTATTTTTGTTGTTTTTTTTTTCAGTGTCTAAATTCGTATGAAACCTACGTAAACCGTACGCGAGTCGAAAACGTATTTGAACGGTTTCATCAAGAGTTTTCCAACAAATTCTATCTTATTTTCACCATACTATGTATTTAGAGAAGAATATTATCTTACAGCAACCATAGGTACCTACAAATCGATGCTTATTCATTTCGTCCTAAAAAAGTTAACCAAAAAAACGCGATCGAAATCACAGATAAATCTCTAACCACGTACAATTTGCTAAATGCGACATAGATGGCGCTGCTTCGTTAGGGCCTTTGTTGCCCAACCCGTCGCCTGCCGCATGGTTCCGACAAATTGCAGTTCTATACACGTAACATCGACGTGTGGAGGGTTAAGCAATCATCATGATACCCGTATTAGTATTCGGTGGTGAATTTGCTTTTCTCTGGTTCATTTATTTGGGCGAGTCATTTGTTATTAAGGTTTTGAATAGACGTTCATCAGTGGTGGACGTGACCTCATAATTTTATGTGGTTGCTTGATTGTGGTAAAAGTCTTGCATACAATATTTAATTGAATGTACTAAAAAATATTTACTGATTAAATGAAAATTTGTGTGAAGCAGACTTTTAGATTTTTTATTTGAGTTGGGTTTGCTCTTGAGTCTAGTCTAGGTCAGAGATGACAGAGACAAAGTGGACGATGGAGCGAACTTACCCAAAAAAGCCTGTCTACTCTAACTTTGAGGAGATTAGGGTTTTGAGTTCGGAAACACAGACGCAGGTAGAGTCCCACTCCTTTGCTCATTTTTGGAAAAACATGAACTATTTGTTCATGTTTTTTGGAGTGATTTCAAGTCAGCCAATGAAAAAAAAATACAATACTACATAACAGATATTATGATTTCTTATACATAATTCACAAAAAGACAATTAAAGAAAATATAGTTGAATTTTATGAGGGTTGATATGAAAGAAAATGTGCTGAATGATATCTTGATGGTTGACTGGGGAAAATAGAATCAGAGAACTTGTTTAGTCGACCGTGCAACCCCAAGTTACATGGAAGATAGGTAAGATCAAAACACACAACATAAATCTCATTGATTAAGTACAAAAAAATAGCTTCAGTCTTCACCCAAATTTATTTAAGGACAACATTTCTATCTCAAATCCCAGAAAATCCTTTAATTTCCTCCAAGAAACCATTCCAATCCGTTTGCGGTCAAAACTCAGTCAGTTCTCTGTACTAACATACTCTGCGCCATCTTGCCCCACCAGCATAATTACCTAGTTACCCGAACACTTCATTAGCGTCTGTTCGGCAAAGATCGGCCAAGTTCGGCAAAGTTTGGTAACTTGTTCTATACTCTGATGTGGTTTTATATTGAATTTGTCAAATGCGAAGGTTTGTTATTGTGTTTCGTTTTCGAGGTATATTTCGAGATTGTTAAATTGAATTCATGTGTGATTTTATTTGAAACAATATACTTTAGTTGCGGTATATTGCTCTCTAAATCTTAACATTAATATTATTCTTCTGAAAGAGTGTACGATAGTGATCTAGTCCTAATTAGCAGGACCAATTTGGATGATTTTTTGTGTGCGTTTTATTGGGTTCCTGGATGGTAAAGATCCACAATTGGAACCAACGGAACCACCTGTAGTTCCGTTATCTGGTTCTAGATTTTTTTTTTCTGAAGGGTAACCATCGTTAGGTCAGTACAACGTATGTCGGGAAGGAGATCGCTAGTGATTTATAAACTTCGCCTGGACAAAGGACTTTGTTTTTATTTCACAAAATAATGATTTATTTTGACCGCTAATAAAACTTATACTTAGTAAATACAAAAGATTTGCGGTCTCTCGAGGCGAAGACGCTTGGCCTAAAGAATCGTACCTATATTAAACTAAAAGGATCAATAGAAATTAGTTTTTACTTTTTTTTTTGTCGGGGGCTTTTAAAATTTTTAATTTAATTTTGTTACTTTAATTTTCTGCAACATGCCATTGCCACGTGATCATCATAAAAATCAGAAACGTCATGATCAACCTATCAAAATATTTGGAGAATCAACCGGTTGAAAGAAAAATCTTCTGCTACTAGTGATAATAATATTTACTTACCCAGTCACCACATCCAAGTTATTTTTCTTCAGACTATACTGTCCCTTTGCTGGGCAACGGTCCCTCAAGTCGCTTAAGATATTTTTGTCCCGAGTCTTGTTGTAATCAAATAATTACAACAAGTAAAACTTTCCTTGCTCCAGTATCCTTATACGACCAAAGTTATCCAAGTTGTCACAGTCTGGGCCATAGCTCGTACATACATATTGATCAACAAGCGTTTGTTGCGCTAACTTAGTTCGTAACTCGCTACTCTTTGACGCGATTATAATATTGAACTGTCTTCTTCCAGTGGATTCACTTGCGTGACGACAATTATCCCAAGGTTTTTTTCTCCCAGTATGAAAAATATCGTATGTCCTATTCCAGGAATTTCCAGGCCTTGGATAAAGCTTGGCCACGGGTGGGCCGGGCTTACGCGTGGCCAAGTTTCATCTAAATCCCTTAAGACGTGAAGAGGTATCAAACAGAAAAAGCTCCTTTCACAATTATATTATTTAGTACTAGTGGACGTCATGTGGTTTCACCCGCGTAGTTCTCGTTCCCGTGGGAATACGGGGATAATATATTGCCTATGTTACTCCCTGATAATGTAGCTATCCAATGCTAAAAGAATTATTCAAATCGGTCCAGTAGTTTCGGAGCCTATTCAATTCAAACAAACAAACATACAAACATACAAACAAACAAACAAATCTTTCCTCTTTATAATATTAGTGTAGACGAATACTAATAAATAGAAATAAATGAATTCAAACCGTATAGTCTATACATATTGCTTACCCAGATGTAAGTAAAAAAAAAACTACTACGATTAATACTCTAAATTTTATTTTAGTCATTTTCAAAGTTCTCACAGTCTGGTCGTACATACATTTTGATCAACAAGCGTTTGTTGCGCTAACTTAGTTCGTAACTCGCTACTCTTTGACGCGGTTATAACGTTGAACATCTTTGCCAGCGGCTTTACTTGCATGTCAAAAATCATCCCAAGGAGACATGTTCCCGGGATTAAAAGTATCCTATGTCCTAGTCCAGGATAATATGTTCTATCTGTGATCAAGTTTCATCCAAATCCATACAGCGGTTAAGAGGTGAAAGGTAACAAACAGACAGAGCTACTTTAGAAAGAAAGAAAGAAAGAAAATACTTTAATTCCGCCATCACCAAATTAAATAAAAGCAGTTACAAACTAAAAACTAAAACCATTTACAATATAAACTATGTCAGGACCGGACATAACCTACCACGAGGCACTGGTCACACCACAGACAAAACCGAACATAGTTCAATAGTTGTCTATGGTGTGACGTCCGGCACTGACTGACAGTAACAAGTTGACAACACGAAAACAAAACAAACAATAATAATACAGAAATGAACGATTTAGGCACAAATAACTTCTAAAATATATATAAATTAAAGTTGTGCGTCCCATCCGAGCAAGAATCGGTCGTTGCTCAGCGTAAGCCGCGACTCTGGACAAGTCCAGCAATCAACAGCGCTGGTTTTCAGCAACTAAACTTTCGCATTTATATAATTACTAGCTTTTGTCAACGACTTCGCACGTGCATATCCCGTTTTTTCCCGTTCCCGAAAGAATTTCAGAAAATCCTTTCTTAGTGCTCCCCTACACTACCCAAGTTTCAGCTGTGTGCGAGTCGGAAGAATTTTACATGTTAGGATGTATACATTTACATTCTGGACGATATACATACACTTCGACCGTATGTCCAGAAAATAAGCTTTTTTCATTATGGACACTTAACTCAATTCTTATTGTTTGTTAATTTTCATACATACAAACTAAATACCTTGACGTAAATCAACCGATATGCATGCCTCTTTATCCGAATTGGCAAAGAAAAACAAATAAAGTTCAAATAGCAGTTGATAGATTTTTAATTTTAATTGCGCTTAATTAAATGAAATTACAAATATCTTTCTTACAAAGCCTTTTTAAGTACTACTTCCTTTGTTGAATTTGATTCGTTAAAGCTATAGAAGCGTAATTGCTTAAGTTTATGAATAACGTGAAGAACACGGTGTATATTATGGAAAAGCCTATCCATAATAATCGAAACTTAACAGTTTTAAATGCACATAAATACGTGCATTGCCTATCCAGACGTAAGGAAAAAAAAAAATACTAGGTACGATTAATACTCATAATTATTTTAGTCATATTCAAAGTTGTCACAGTGTGGACCACAACACGTACATTCATTTTGATCAACTGGCGTTTGTCGCGCTAACTTAGTTCGTAACTCGCTACTCTTTGACGCGGTTTTATATTGAATTTGTCAGATTTAAGTTTGATCAAAGCATTGCGTTTACTCTTATGGGATGGAAAATATTGGGGAGGGTTTTGAAAGCTTTGGAGTTTTGATGGAAATGAGTTCAATTAAATAAATAAATAAAATATTTATTGAATTTAAAAAACAAACTATTTACACTTAAAGCGCAAAATAAAACTCCTAACTATAACATGGCGTCAAAAAATTCGTCCGCATCGCTGTCGACTGGAAGTGAGCCCAAAAGACTGGCAGCATTGCCACGTTGTATGGCAATGCTTATCCTCTGTCCGAGGTACAAGCCAGCCCTTGGGTCACGCTTATTAATTAGTGTATTAATTTTAAGGCACAATTTATATGAAATTCCCTGGCTCCTGAGCTGGTTTAAAACTGTATTGCAGGAGTCAGAGCAATCCCCATTATAGATACAAATTCAAGCACATTCAAAACTTACAAAATAATAAATAGAAGAGATTTTTTTTTTAAATAAGTCGGTAATAGATCAAAAGTAGCATTAAAAGCAAACATTGTGAAGAATTATAATCAAAAGTAAAAATCGGAAATTACTTCAATAATTAAAATCAAAATCTTAGCCAAACATTAAAACAATGACACTAATGAAAATCAAAATTATCGAAACTACAATTATATCCAACAACTAGCTGACCCGCGCAACTTCGTCTGCGTCACAATTTTCATTACTGCTCCGCTCCTATTGGTCTTAGCGTGATGATATATAGCCTTCCTCAATAAATGGGCTATCTAACACTGAAAGAATTGTTCAAATCGGACCAGTAGTTCCTGAGATTAGCGCGTTCAAGCAAACAAACAAACAAACAAACTCTTCAGCTTTATATATTAGATTAGAAGACAATGTTCAAAATTAAAATCATTATCAGAAAACAATACAAAAAATTAGACTTAATTATATTTTGTTGAAGATTTAGCTCGTGGCTAATTAATAACAGCCGAACGGGTCGATCTTCAAGGTTAAGCAATGCTTACCGAGGTTGGTCTGTGGATGGGTGACCATCTTAACGTAACGAGTTTCCTTCGTGCTTCGAGAAGCACGTTATGCCATTGGTCCCGGCTGTCATTTGTAGATCTTTGGCAGTCGTTACGGATTGTCAGAAGTCAGAAAATCTGACACTGGCCAGTCTTCTCGTGTTACCCAATTATTGGGTTGTGGAAGTCTGGTAGGCAGCCGCTGCACATAAAGAACTGGTATTCAGCTGAATATAGTTTGACTGGAAGTCGACCCCAATATAGCTGGGAAAAAGCTAGGCAGATGACGATATTTTGTTGGAGATGTCATGGGTACAATGAACAGTAAAACTAAATACTTCACTTATTTTGATCCTGAATTATTAAACCTTCTTGATCCTGGAAATGGAGCCTTTGGCCTCTAAAAACAGTGGTCAATTCACACAAAAGAAGAAGATAATGATTGTTTCCAGTAGCATGAGGCAACGTGGCTATAAAGTTAAAATAACTACGAATGAGAATAACTAAGGATGGAATAAAATCTCCCTAGAATATTTTTATGACGTCATTGATCATCATCATCATCATATTAGCCGATAGACGTTTAATGCCAAGTATTTATATACTTTTTTATTTTCCAATGTTGTTTGCATGTTAGTGAACTGCTCCTAAACGGCAGGACTGATTTTGATGATTTTTGTGTATTTTAGTGGGTCCCTAGATTGTTCATCATTATCACGATGTTTTGCTTGTATAGAATTCTGAAGGTGCATGTTAAATTTGCTTTTTCTGTATGTTTTACTCAAATTGAATTTTTGACATGGCAATTTTGAAGGTAACTTTATTTTTTATATTATAATTTCAATTTAATTTAAAATTTGGCATGGCAATTTTGAAGGTTACTTTATTTTTTATATTATAATTTCAATTTAATTTAAAATTTGGCAAGGCAATTTTGAAGGTTACTTTATTTTTTATATTATAATTTCAATTTAATTTAAAATTTGGCATGGCAATTTTGAAGGTTACTTTATTTTTTATATTATAATTTCAATTTAATTTAAATTTTGACATTGAATACTTTCTTTTTTTTGTTGTTTTTTAAACTGATTTTGTACGTCTTAAATGGCAAAACATGTAGCAACCTCATCATAATTTATAAGACCTGTATGCTGCACTCATGTTTTACAAAATAAATATATCTATCTATCTATCACATCAGCCGAAAGACGTCCACTGCTGGACATAGGCCTCCCCCAAGTGTCGCCACAACAACCGGTCCTGTGCGTCTCGCATCCATCGGCTACCCGCGACTCTCACCAGGTCATCGGTCCACCTTGTGTGAAGACCGATGACCTGGATTAAATTGATACATCCATTTTATTTCTAACATGAATATATATTCATGTTTGTATCACACGTAAACTGTAAATGTATATTTAAGTAGTGGACGTCACGCGGTTTCACCCGCGTAGTTCCCGTTCCCGTGGGAGTACGGGGATAATATATAGCCTATGTTACTCAAAAAACAAAAGAATTTTTCAAATCGGTCCAGTAGTTTCGGAGCCTATTCAATTCAAACAAACAAACAAACCTTTCCTCTTTTTAATATTAGTGTAGATTATTCTCATCCCCGGAGCGTTTTATAATTAATTTAGAGTACATTAACTTCTAGTAAAACTAGTATCCGCCACAAAGGACCAAAAAGTTTTGTTATGTTATGATGGAAACTTTAGGCACGAGTAAGTATAATGAGTTATGAAGTAAAATTATTTTACTCTGCTCATTTTATGTTGGTGTGTTATACATCTGTCAAAAAGGCCATCTTCTATACTTTTATATTAACTATGTATACTAATATTACAAAGCTGAAGAGTTTGTTTGTTTGTTTGGTTGACCGCGCTAAGCTCAGGTAATACTAGAAAAAATATTTTAGTGTTGAATAACCTATTTATCGAGGAAGGCTACAAGGCTATATAACATCACGCAACGACCAATAGGAGCGGAACAATAATGAAAAAAAAAAGATCAAGCGCGAGTCGGACTCTCACAAGAAGGTTCCATACAAATTTGTAAGTACGTTTTACTTTAAATAAAGACTATACCTATTTTTTATTAATTCATTACTATTTTCAGGTTTTTCCCTTAACTTGTTGCCGAAAAAAGCCGGTATTAATTGCCAAATTTCATAGCTCTAGGTCAACGAAAAATACCCTATAAATTTTGATTCGCTTGAGAGTGTCTAAATATAAGTTTTTTTTGTGGCATAAACGGCCGTATCTTTTTTTTACGTTAACTTTGAAGTTTGGTTTTTTCACAACTTCAAGGGACTGTAGACTTGAGTATATTTTAATTTTAATCGATACCTCCCGCAACCTTAAAAATAGGTGCAGACGAAGTTGTGTGAGTCACCTATATTTAGTTTTTTTTCGAGAAAACGAAACCAATGAATAAACGCTGTGATAATTCTACCATCTTCTTGCGAATGTGCTCATGTGCCTTCACCTTACAGGAGAACCGACTGGTTGCCGTCCTGTTGTTCAGCATTTCAAAGGAAGATCGACTGGACAAAGAAAGAGTGGATAAACCCAGAGCGGTGTGAAATTGCGACTGTATCAGGGTAGACTGTCAGCTACCCCAATAAAGTTTGGAAAAAGGAAGATGGTGACGAGTTTAAAGATGTGGTATACTTTTGAAGACCCACCATTCATTTATGTTATCGTGTGACGAATACTAATGCTCTAAAATGCAGTAAAATGTTTGATATAAAAATCGCTTACCATCAGGTGAGATAGTGGTAATCTTTTCAAAGTTAGAGCGCACAGGCTCCTTTTGGGTGAGCTCGCTCGATCGTAGACATCTCTCAGTCTCTGGCATCTCTGACCTAGACTAGAGTCAAGAGCAAACCCATCTAAAAAAAAACGCGTGCCTCAAGAGTAAAAAACAAAAACAAAAACTTTTTAAATCAGACTTAAAACTAAGGACAGTCTGTAAAGCAAACCATTTTGAATATAGAAATCCAGATCCTGAATCTCGAAGAAAAATGTAAATACTGGTCGTTACAGCTTTATTTCTTTTTCTTTCTTTACTTGAACCAGACATACTCATGCATAATTTCCAAATAACTCGCCTCTGAATTTCAATATGACATCAGGCTTACATTTCCAAGGAAAAAACAATAACAAGACATTATAATAATGTACTATTGTAATATACAGTGTGTTTTATTAAATTGGGAGAGTAGGGAGATATTCTGTATTATTGGTACTTCTGAAAAAAAAAATGGGGTATTGGCGTAGCATCCTTCTCAACATAAGTATTGTATTTCTTTTGTCAAACTTTATTGCTGCAATTTCTAAGGTGCAGTTTTTTTTCGTCTTTTAATATAAAGTTTATTTTTACAGAACAAAAAGGATGGAAAAGCAACTGTTTCCAAAATGGTTTTCACTGTTATCTATACATATAATAAAATCGTAGACTAACCGTGTCTGTACATTGAATATTTTTGCATGAAAATTACACAGAAAACTCAGGAAAAAGGTATAAAACACAAAAATGCAATTTTTGAAATTTTTGTCTGTTTGTCTGTTTGTCTGTGCGTTTGTGGGAGCATCACGCTTAAACCACAGATTAGATTGCAAATCTAAGTACTTAAAAATATTAAGTGATAACCCGAGTAACATTTAGCGTTTATTTCATCAAAATCGACCAACAAAATCAAAAGATATTGAATTTTTAAGTTTAGGAAGAAACTTCCTAATGTATTCTGATGAGTCAGAGCGCCATCTATTGAGAAAAATAAAATGCACGAAAGCATTCAAAATTGTTGAGTTATTTGTGAAAATTTTAATACGTGGCAAAATATGAGTGATCATTTTATACCTTTTCGTTATTGATCGATACAATCGATCCACAAAATCAAAATATATTGAATTTTTAGTTTAGTAACAAACTTCCTTATTTATATTCTGATTAGTCAAAGCGCCATCTATTGAGGAACCAAAAAAATGCGTGAAAGCATGAATGTTACACCAAAACACATTGATAGAGTTATTTGTGAAACTTTTAATACGTAGACGTAGCAAAATAAAAGTAAACATTTTAATACCTTATCGTTATTTACCGTTACATACGGGCTTCTTATTTAACGTCTTCCGCTGCCAAATATTTTGTCAGTTTACTTGGTCGATAGATGGCGTTGCACTGATGACGCGTTTTTCTGAATTGTGGTGTTAAGATTTTCCGCTGGAGAATGAGCTCACACAATTTCTAAACACAGTCGTGTTTCGAAGGAATTTCGGTTTGGTCTAATAATAATAAGGTACCGTACCAAAGGTGGTCACGGTGACGGGAGCGATCGATTTTGGTGGGGCTACTCTCTAAGTCCGAAGTCCGAAGTTTCGGGCTTAGTTGCGGACGTATTCTACTCCGTATCACCTACAGACTTACGATTAGTTCCGAACCCGAACTAAGAATGAATGACAACACGATTTCACAGTAACTGTCAAATCGTGTTATAGTTAGTTCTCATTGGTTAGGTGATACGGAGTGGAATATTTTTTTTTTTACAATAGATAGGCATACGTTTGACCACTATCTCACGTGATGGTAAGCGATGATGCGGTCGAAGATGAAGCACGTTTGCCTAGAAGCAACCTATTCACTTTTGTCTTAAAGACTCCCAGGTTGCCCGCAACTAAATTTTTAATTCGTGCTAAGTATCAAACGGTTCGATTTGCGAGCCAAGTCAAATTATAGGGTTCCGTGCCAAAGTTGCTAATAGGACCCTATTATTTAAGCCTTCGCGTACGATTTTGATTCGTGCGAAACCAGTCGATTTTTAGGGTTCCGTACCAAGTTTGCTAACGGAACCCTTTTTTTTAATAAGCCACCACTGTCCGTCTTCCTTCAGTTTATGCGTTTTATTTCTGTCTTGCTAATATAAAAAATGTCTTCTAGAAAAAGGTCGAATCTTTCACAATATAGCAAAATTCTTAATTCTTAATCTATACATATAATAAAATCGTAGACTAACCGTGTCTGTACATTGAATATTTTTGCATGAAAATTACACAGAAAACTCAGGAAAGAGGTATAAAACACAAAAATGCAATTTTTGACATTTTTGTCTGTTTGTCTGTGCGTTTGTGGGAGCATCACGAATAAACCACAGATTGGATTGCAAATCTAAGTGCTTAAAAATATTAAGCAATAACCCGAGTAACATTAAGCGTTTATTTCATCAAAATCGACCTACAAAATCGAAAGATATTGAATTTTTAAGTTTAGGAAGAAACTTCCTAATGTATTCTGATGAGTTAGAGCGCCATCTATTGAGAAAAATAAAATGCACGAAAGCATTCAAAATTGTTGAGTTATTTGTGAAACTTTTAATACGTGGCAAAATAAAAGTGATCATTTTTATACCTTTTCGTTATTTATCGTTACAATCGATCCACAAAATCAAAATAAATTGAATTTTTAGTTTAGTAAGAAACTTCCTACTGTATTCTGATCAGTCAGAGCGCCATCTATTGAGGAGCCAAAAAATGCATGAAAGCATGAATGTTACACCAAAACACATTGATTGAGTTATTTGTGAAACTTTTAATACGTA
The DNA here is from genome assembly GCA_947578705.1 of Lacanobia wlatinum. NCBI lineage: Eukaryota > Metazoa > Arthropoda > Insecta > Lepidoptera > Noctuidae > Lacanobia > Lacanobia wlatinum. Next base: position 16,543,160 of record OX388046.1, on the reverse strand, counting down.
GACGTAGCAAAATAGAAGTAAAAATTTTAATACCTTATCGTTATTTACCGTTACATACGGGCTTCTTATTTAACGTCTTCTACTGCCAAATATTTTGTCAGTTTACTTGGTCGAAAGATGGCGTTGCACTGATGACGCGTTTTTCTGAATTGCGGTGTTAAGATTTCCCGCTGGACCTCACACGATTATCAAACACGGTCGAAGTTAGTAGGAATTTCGGTTTGGTCTCTGTAAGGTCTTTAACTGTTAGGGGCCAAAATTGCTGAAATCTCTGAGTCGTGCTGGTTTCGTTTAAAGTGCTTTTATCGTAGAGTCTTAAACTGTTTTAGTTTTGCGAAGTACTGGACGGTTCGACTTGCGGATCTGGGGGGCTACTCTTTAACGAAATCCGTAATTTCGGGCTTAGTTGCGGGCGGGCATTTTCTACTCCGTATCACCTAACCACTGAGAACTAATGATAACACGATTTGACAGTTACTGTGAAATCGTGTTGTCATTCATTCTCAGTTCGGGTTCGGGACTAATCGTAAGTCTGTAGCTGATACGGAGTAGAATACGCCCGCCCGCAACTAAGCCCGAAACTACGGATTTCGTTAGAGAGTAGCCCCCCAGGCCTGTAGGGTTCCGTACCAAAGGTGCTGACGGGACCCTACTGCTAAGCCTCCACGATTGATTCCGTTTAGAGCAAAGCAACGAACCGTTCGATTTGCGAAACAAGGCTAATAATAATTTAAGGTACCGTACCAAAGGTGGTCACGGTGACGGGAGCGATCGATTTTGGGGGGGCTACTCTCTAAGTCCGAAGTCCGTAGTTTCGGGATTAGTTGCGGACGTATTCTACTCCGTATCACCTACAGACTTACGATTAGTCCCGAACCCGAACTAAGAATGAATGACAACACGATTTCACAGTAACTGTCAAATCATATCATTAGTTCTCAGTGGTTAGGTGATACAGAGTAGATTTTTTTTTTATTATGGATAGGCATACGTTTGACCACTATCTCACCTGATGGTAAGCGATGATGCGGTCGAAGATGGAGCACGTTTGCCTAGAAGCAGCCTGTTCACTTTTGTCTTAAAGACTCCCAGGTTGCCCGCAACTAAGTTTTTAATTCGTGCTAAGTATCAGACAGTTCGATTTGCGAGCAAAGGCAAATTATAGGATTCCGTGCCAAAGTTGCTAATGGGACCCTATTATTTAAGCCTTCGCGTACGATTTTGATTCGTGCGAACCAAGTCGATTTTTAGGGTTCCGTACCAAGGTTGCTAACGGAACCCTATTTATTAATAAGCCACCGCTGTCCGTCTTCCTTCAGTTTATTCGTTTTATTTCTGTCTCGCTAATATAAAAATGACTTCTAGAAAAAGGTCGAATCTTTCACAATATAGCAAAATTCTCAAAGTCGGGTTTGTTCGAACACTTTTCTAACTAACTCGAGAACAGCTCGACCGATTTTCATAGTTTTTGTGTTTTATTCCGGACGAAGACTAATTTCTTCGTCCGGAATAGCATAATAAGAATTAAAATACAAAAAAAAGGGGAATGTAGGTAGGCAGGTAGGTAAGGTAGGGTAGCTATGATAGGTAGGTAGAGTAGCCATTTGACGGGAGCGAAGCCGCGCGGGTCAGCTAGTTTTCAAATATATCAGTTTTGTTTCGTTAGGTCTTCAGGACGGGTGTAGTCGCCGAGGATGACCTAGGGAATACTAGCGTGGTGACTTGGAGGCATTCATGAAGGCATTACACCGGTAAGAGTGGCAGGATATGGAAGAGACCTTTGCCCAGCAGCGGGGCAACATTGTTTTTGTTCTTACATGCAATTGGTACCAAAATTTTAAGCAAATTAGTTCCCCGTCAATTCCCGTTCGTCACAATAGTCGTCGGGTAATATTGGTTGATAAAATACAATTTTTAACCGACTTCTTCAAAAAATAGGAGGTTCTATGTTCGGCTGTATGTGTTTCTTTTTTTATGTATGTTCACAGATTTCTCCGCCAATTGTTGAACGATTTTAAAAATATTTTTTTATTCGAAAGCATATACTCTTGAGGTAGTCCCATTGTCACCAAGTCAGAATCTAATGATGGGATCTTATGAAAATCGAGGGTAACCCTGAAATTTTATAGGCACATACAAGGTTTTTCATAAACTTTCTAACGCAATTCAGATATTTGTGCCTGGTAATCATCACCTCATCTTGCTGAGCTGATGATGGAAGGTATAAGTAAGGATCTGATGATGGGATCCCATGAAAAATGTTTGTTCAGCAATATTTTCGCCAATCGTCAACCGATTTGGATGATTATTTTTTGTTTGGAGGAGTATTTTCCCGAACTAGTCCGATTTCAATTCGGTGAAGATCTGATGAAGAACTATAGATATCAAATAGATAGGGATTGCTGAAATCGCATGTCTGTTTATTGTGTACACCAGTTCATAACATAACATCACGCCGGTACGCTGTGAATGGGTACGTAGGTACAACAAAAAAGTGAAAAATAAAAAACGTTTTTTGCAAAAAAATACAACCGACTTCCAAAAACAAAACACTACAAAATTTCGGAAGTCGGACAAAAAAATCATTTTTTTTGTAAACAAGTTTTGTACGTGTGATTTTCTGATTTGATTTTTCATTCGCTTAACAGTCACGTGTCTATATTTTGGCATCATTTAATTTCACTCAACCTTCAGCTATTTCTCCGACTTAACAAAATCGCAGTAACAACTACATATTACCCAAACACCCCTTCACATCCAACCCTTTACATTGACATCCCAACCAACCTGTATATACCGAACATAATGTAGGTATATAATGAAGAGCACCGTGTTCCATATCGGGAACTCGCTTCAGGCTATACATAGCCTTTCATTTTAGTGCCTTAATAATGTAAGTTCTGTCTGTAGTTGCCGTATGGAATATGTTTGAGGTAGGGTTATAGTTTCTGTGTTTCGCCTGTGGCCAGGATAAGGACATGTGTGTGGTACCATTGTTGAAGGGGGCCAATCGTTCGCGTCTGGAGAGAAAATTTACGATAAAGGAGATTTTCTGAGAGAAGGTTAAATTGGTGGAAATGGAAAAGATCAGACAAAGGAAATAGGTAACACCTGTTGGTTGTTGGTTTGTTTGTAAGAAGTTAATTTGGTTAGCTTTGAGAGCCATAGGATACATTCAGCCTTTCATTTTAGTGCCTTCATAATGTAAGTTCTGTGTGTGTAGTTGCCGTATGGAATATGTTTAAGGTGAAGTTATCGTTTTCTGTGTTTGGCTAGGATAGGGACATGCGTGTGGTTCCCCTGTTGCGAGGGCCAGTTTTTCAAGTCTGGAGAGAACATTTACGGTAAAGGAGATTTTCTGAGACAAGGTTAACATTGGTGGAAATGGAAAAGATCACACAAAAAACTGGTTTTGGATAGCTAATACTATTTTGTATCCGTTACATTATCTAAATTAACATTTGAAATAGGTTACACTGTTGATTTGTTTGTAGGAAGTTAATTTGGGTAGCTCTGAGAGCCATAGGATACATCCAGTGTAATTGTTAGCCTTTCATTTTAGTGCCTTAATAATGTAAGTTCTGTGAGTAGTTGCCGTATGGGTTATGATTGAGGTAGGGTTATAGTTTCTGTGTTTCGCCTGTGGCCTGGACAGGGCAATGCGCGTGGTTCTCTTGTTGAAGGGAGCCAGTCTTTCAAGTCTAGGAAGTGAGAAATGGGAAACATCAACGGTAAAGGAGATTCTGTGAGAAGTTAAGCATTGGTGGAAAAGGAATGTATCAAACTGAAAATCGCTCCAGACTACTAAAACTGTGCCGCGATGAATACAAGAATTTCCATCCGTACTCCAACTTATATAGTGATGAACAGACTACGTATATTAACAAATATTGTTTCGTGTATTGACTAGATTTACTACTAGTACTACAGTGCACATTAATAATCACAAAAGATTATTAGATCAACGTTCAAAACGCATTTCAAAACGTTACTATCAATATTTAATGATCTCTAGTCTCGAAGTAATTTCCTTATGTATGCGGTTACAGAACATGAGTACTTTATGTATATACTAGTATCCATATGTACGTATACCTATCAATATGGGTACATACTGCGGTTTATTCTGAAGCGTATGTATACAGAATTTGCCCCAAACCTCAATATGGATACATACGTTAGTTAATATCGATTCTAAGAAACAAACAGAAAATCTAATAACCGAGAAATACGAAATAAAATTCTTGTACAAATCAGAACTCATTTCCTTTAATACAAGAATAATTGAAAACTTTCTTTATCCAGTAAAATGATTTCTCATTCGATCCCAAGAAAATTGGAACAAGAATTTCTCCAATACAGACTTAATGAAAAAAAAGAAACAATATAAAACAAAAAAAACGCGGTATTAATTAAAAACGACTGCACAGACAATATTAGCTGAACTAAATTAACTCCGATGGAACGAATGACTGAATGGAAAGACCGAATGGAATTAATGAGTCTTGCAATCAATGTAAGAGTTCAATTCTTATTTTATTCCAAAGTAATTTGTTCGCGAATTGACATTTCAATTCCTTTAAGGATGTGGACATAGCGGAAGCGGGGTTGGAAATCATAGAATATAAATTCTCTATGTATATCTATTACAGAATATTACCTTAGTTCACGGCCGTATGGTACCGTAAAAGAATAATAACATCCCGTCACTTCCCGTGGGTGTCGTACAAGGCGACTAAGGGACTCACCAGAGAATGGGCAGCAGCGGTCTTTGTAAAACGCAACACCATACACTGCGATCGCCAACCCGCCTGCCAAGCGTGGCGATTATGGCAACCCCCCCCCCCCTCTTTGGGGGAGGCCTATGTCCAACAGTGGACGTTTTTCGGCTGATATGACCGTTGAGTTCACGGATTTTATTCTGCAGCTACTCACAAAAATATTGTTGAGAATATTATTCATGGATATCATCAAAATACGCTTTAGAATGGTAACAAAACTTTTCACGAATTTTGTTTGCCAAAGGGCACAACCAACAGCATGTGACCCCAAATGACCACCACCATGAGCATTACTTCTCTAGCTATGTTTTTATTGAAAGGGTTCCGTAGGAGAACACTGCAATGGAACCCTATTACTAAGCCGCCGCAATCCGTCCGTCCGATTTATCCGCGCAACTGGCTATATCTCTTAAACTGTGGTAGGAAGACAGTTGAATTTGTAGAGTATATTTTCTATTGCCGCTATAAAAACAAACAATAAAATTAAATTAATAATGAAATGGGACACCATACAAGAAACATGTTTTTTTTATTTATCTTTCGCATTTGGTCGGTTTTTTTTAATCAGATTTTTCTACCAATATTTATCAATGTAAAAGTCTATATTATTACGGATATGTTTTAATCAATCACGCCTAATATAGCTAAACGAACGTGAACGAAATACATATATTTAAACCAGGTGTAACCAGGTGTTCTGCTGAGAACCTCAAGCGGCGGAAATATAATAACCTTGTTGGCAATTATATTTTTGAGCCGTTTGGGGTTGAAACTCTTGGACCGTGGGGTCCGAGTGCTCATGCCTTATTTAAAGATCTAAACGCTTAGTTGACACTTCGCGTGACCCAAGGCCTGGCTTTTACCTCGGACAGAGGATAATTGCCATACAACGTGGCAATGCCGCCAGTCTTTTGGGCTCACTTCTGGTGGACAGCGATGCGGACGAATTTTTTGACGCCTTATCTTAGTTAGGATATTTTATTTTAAGTGTATATATTTAGTACTTTAATGCTGTACCTAGTTATTATTTTAATTTAAATATATTTCTTACATTTATGGAAAACAGAAGTAACCAGGTGTATTATTATTTCCCGAGGGAAAACATACACCCTTCAACCAGGCGAAGTCGCTGGCAAAAACTAACCATATTGAAAAACACTGCGGGGTATCAACTGAAAATCAGCGCTGGGCTTCTGACGCCCAGCAAAAGCTGAGATGGTAACCCTTTCGCTATGAGCACAATTTCTCTGTATTGTTTTCGTTTTGTATTATTGTTCTTTTGTTTTCTATAATATTTGTTTGTTACTGTGTGTTTTGTCTGTGTCGAATAAATATTTTCTATTCTATTCTATTTAAAACATACTAGTGAACGTCACGCGGTTTCACCCGCGTAGTTCCCGTTCCCGTGGGAGTACGGGGATAAAATATAGCCTATGTTACTCCCTGATAATGTTGATAATGTTAATGCTATCTATTGTTGAAAGAATTTTTGAAATCGGTCCAGTAGTTTCGGAGCCTATTCAATTCAAACAAACAAACAAACAAATCTTTCCTCTTTATAATATTAGTGTAGAAAAACTGACAAGGACGAGTCGGACTCTTACATGAAGGGTTCCGTACCATCAACCGAAAAACACGTTTCTTGTTCGGGAGCCCTTTTTAATTTTTCATTTACTTTTATTTGTTGTTATAGCGGGAATATAAATACACACTGAACATTTCAACTGTTTACCTATTACGGTCCTTAAGAGGAAATGCAGTAAGTAAGTATGTTAAAAGTCATAATTCGAGGTTTGGCTCTTGACAGTTTTCTCCTCCAAATGCTTAAAATTTTCCGATAAATCGTTGTCAATAGAGCCCTAGTGTCAGGTCAGGTAGTTTGTCAGTGTCAAAAAAGGACAATACAGGACGAAACATAGAGACACAGTATACATCCTTCTTATTCAGTTTGTGAAATATCTCTTATTTCGGTCCAATATTGGAGGAGAAAACAGTCGAGAGCCAAACCTCGAATTATGATTTTTTACATACAAAGTCTCGCCGCCAGATTTCCTCTTAAGATACAACCCGCTGATGGACGGACGGACAGCGCTGGAGGTTTAGTAATAGGGTTCCGTTGGTTTCCTTTAGTTACGGAACTCTTAAAACTACTGCTGTATCCAATTCAGCTCCACTTCATTGGTCTCCACGTCTCCGCTGGTTTCGTTAGCATATTTCGAATTGTTTGTACTATTTTGAGTTGGGGCTCAATTATCTTGTACATAACCGAGTCAACTTGTTGCGTATACACGATAAAGCTTGAGTTTATTGTGTTGAAGTGTTTAATAATCCCGGTATTATTTCCCGAGGGATAACATACAAATTTTGACCAGGCACGGCCGCCGGCAAAAACAAGCCATATACAAAAAACTACTGCTGTATCTTATTCAGCTCCACTTTATTGGATTCAATTCTCCCCGTCTCCGCTGGTTTCGTTGGCACATTTCAAATTGTTTGTATCCTTTCGAGTTGCGACTCAATTATCTTGTACGTAACACTTCATAACCGAATCAATTTGTTGCGTATTCACGATAAGGTTTGAGTTTGTGTTGAAGTGTTTATTGTTGAAATTATGGTTAAATGTTTGTTTTGATTTATTTGTATTGGTTGTGTATAGAGGATTAAATATAGGAGGAAAGTATGGTAAATTGGAACACTTTCAGTTTTTTCCTGTTCCCATATAGCCTATAACCTATATTCCTCATGAATGTGGCTATCAAATACCTACAAAACGAAGGTTCCAAATCTGACTGTTAGTTCCAGAGAGTAGCGCATTCAAACAAACAAACTCTTCAGCTTTATTATAGTATAGATTTTCTCTCTCTTTCTTTACTGCCGACACTAAGCGCCCCTTATACTTTATTTAGTTAGTGGCTTAATGATAACAGCCGCACGGGTTGATCTTCAAGGTTAAGCAACGCTTGCCAAGGTCGGTTCTTGGATGGGTAACCATCTTAATGTACCGAGACACCTCCGAGCCTCAGAAAGTACCTTCTTTAGTTCGGTCCATCCAAAGGTTGTCTGTAAGAGATTGCCCTGTGCGATAAGACCGCCCATTGTACACTAGTTTTTATAAGCGTTTTTCCTGTGTTTGTTATGAGGTGTACAATCTACACTAATATTATAAAGAGGAAAGATTTGTTTGTTTGTTTGTTTGAATTGAATAGGCTCCGAAACTACAAGACCGATTAGAAAAATTCTTTTAGCATTGGATAGCTACATTATCAGGGAGTAACATAGGCTATATATTATCCCCGTACTACCACGGGAACGGGAACTACGCGGGTGAAACTGCGTGACGTCCACTAGTAAAGTATATAATAGTAGCTTTTGGTCCCGCCTGTCATTTGTAGGTCTTTCAAAGTTTTGACGGACCAGTCTTGCCAAGGGGTATCTGTGTTACCCAGTATGGTTGTGAAGGTCAGGTAGGCGGTCCATTTAAAAATGGAACCGAATTGAGAACCTCCTCCTTTTTCGAAATCGGTTAAAAAAATATTATACACGGTGCTATTTTATTGAAAAAGGTCTGGACATATAAATAATAATTGAATTAAATTGTTTAATGATGATTGCTGTAATGACAATTTTTATAATATGTAAGTTATAACATCGTCTTGGAGCTATCTGTAAAGGTGTTGTGATAATTTAATGATAAAATATAAACATTTTAGTCTTCTTACAACGGCATCCCACATCATCTATTCAATGACTACTACACATTCATTAAAAACAGTGATATTTATGAACATTTATATTTATTAAAAAATATATATTATTTCGTTTATTTATTTTTAAATATATATATGTCACATTTTTAAATATATCTTAAAAAAAACATTAAAAATATATTTAAAAACATAAATAAATAGTAGTTCGCCGGTGTCGGGAGCAGGGTCCAGGCTACCGGTGGTTAAGGCTCCAGAGAAAGGAACCTCCTATTAAATATTATTCATTATTATGATGCATGACGTAGTTTGAAACATCCAGGAGCTCAGTCAGATCCCTGTATTCCAAGGACGGCACGGAATGAAACGGCGACATTTTGATACGTAAACATTATTAACAGGGTGTTTCATAATTATAATCTATTATTTGTTTTTATTGTAACAATTATTTTAATGAATATTTTTTTAAATAATCACGCCTAAAGGTAGTTTATGTCGGGTACATTAAGTGGGCCGCCTTTGTAAGACGACAAAAATGGAACCGTGTATAGAAATAGATAGCATTTTCACAAGAATTACTTCTAACATCTCCACAAAGAAAATTGGTCTAAGGTTTCTTATCAAAGGAACAAATTAAAATATCAAGTGACCTAGTTCATACGATATTTTGCCAAAATAAAAGCTATTTCTCTTAATTGGGTGTCCATCCCAGACGATCAGTATAAGGACCGGAATTTCAGTACTAGTTTCAATTTCTTTCTGAAATAGCTACTGGAATTAGGGTTGGCTACTTAGTAACAAGATAAACCTATTTTTTTATAAGTAGCTAGGAAGTACACAAAATGTTTTTTTTTTTTATTAATTTAAGCTTTATGAACAATACACGGGCGGAGTTATTGCAAGAAGGTATTCCCTACCAGTCAACCTTTGGGTTCTTCTTCTTCTTATCGTGTGGGCAGTAAGGTCTAACGACCCCACACACCGAGTTTCTAAGCCGCCTCAAGGGCTTCTGACATGGTTTATTTGATGACCGCCATTCAGCGGCCGTGACCACCGGCTGATACGTCTCTGAAACCTTTGGGTTTGGCAACCACAGTGTAGTCTTTCAGACTACACTGTGGTTGCGGAATCTGTTCGAAAGAGCCACCGCGGCTCTGGAGTGCAAAGGAGGGACACTGATGGGTTTAAGTCAATAAGAGTTTGCCACTTCCTTCTGCTGCGCCCAGAGCGGTAGGATTCATTTAATGATTTCGCAACCTTAAAAAAGGTCTACAACAAAAGTTAAATGAAGTCTTTGATTTATTTTTTAGTAACATTTTGATCTTGTGCGTGTTGCTACTTTAAGTTTGTTTAGGTGTTTCTTCTCAGAATATTCAGCAATGAAACCCCGGTCTCATTCTTTTTAAACAGATTAATAAAGATTGACGTATAGAAATGTTTTTTTTTTTAATAAATACCATATTTACAAAAATTAATAACATATTTACAAAATAAATACCATATTTACAAAAATAAATACCATATTGGTAAAATAAATACCATTTCTACAAAAATAAACACCATATTAACTAAATAAATACCACATTTTCACAAAATAAATACATAGCTTTCTTTATTTCTTACTTACTTATAAACGGTCACCTCTGCCCAACTCTATAGGAAATAATGGCGTTATGTAATGACATATTGTTCACTTACACTTACGAAACAATCTACTTCATCAAACAATATTTACCACGTTATAAATCACAGGTACTTGCGGATCAAAATACCAAAACCCTATAAAATATGCACGTTACAGCCCTATCCTTTTAGGGTCACCCAAATCCCAAACATAGCACAAATTCTTAACCCCAGCGCTATGTTACAAAAATTTCGTTCTCATTACAACATTTTTATGCGAACTGAACTCAAAGAGTGAATGAAAGACCGAGTGAATGACTGAACGAGTGAATGGAAGTAACTGAGCGCGACTCCGTGATTATTTTGCGAGGTTGTGTGTAGAAAAAATAAAACAATTGCTGGCTTTGTTTTGGTGTTTGGAAATTCTGTTTGTGTGTAGTTCAGTGACGTATGTCGCTTGCAGTGTCAATTGTTTTATAGTGTCGGAGAGCCGCTGGTGAATGTTTGCGAATGAGTTTATCGTTAAACCATGTTGCTTTTTCGCTGACATTACGGGGCTTAATATTTTGTAGGGCATTTTAAAATTCTGTTGTATATTTAATTTACATGTAGGGATGTGTCATGTTTTTAATAAATGTTAGACAAAAAATCACATTAATTTTATATTATTTTCTTTATAAAAAAATGCTGCTCGTCACTTGCGTAGACAGATTTGGTCAGTTATATTTTTATTCGTAGTAATACGAGTAACGTTCTTAGGGACAGAAAATTGGAAAAGTTCCCAGGAATATTGCAACATTGACGAAATACTGAGAATTTTTTCTATGGGATTTTTGTCTGAACTTAGAAATTTTGGTCAGGAAAAACACTTGTCGACTCTGTTAGTTTTAAAATTATATACAACGTTGTCATAAAAATCATCAAAATATTTTTTTTTTCTATTGATACCCAATTGAATATCTATCATTAATATCAAAGGTTTTGTACCAAAGGACCAACCCTTTGGTAAACATTGGCCGATCTGAAAACTAATGAAACAGAAATAAGGGCACATGAGTAAATAATTCAATACGAAGTTCATATATATAACTATATAATTATGATCAAAGCTAAATACTCACAAGAATTAATGAGAATAGCAGAGGCGAAAATCCATAGGAGGTACATGTTTAGTAGGGATCTGAAACAAAAGAAAACTGTTTTAGACTTTTTTTTGATGTAATGTAATGGAACAAGTGTCAAACAAGTACTAGAAAACCAAAAAAAAACCGGCCAAGTCCGAGAATTTGTAGTTACTATTTTTTTTTTATAATTTTTAATTTAATATATAAATGAAGACTTAAACAACTACACTAAATATCAAGAAATTATGTACAAACGCGTATAAAAACAAAATTAATCATTGGGCATCAAAAAAATAATCCACATCGCTGTCAATGGCAAAGGTGCCCAGAACACTGGCAGCATTGCCGCGTTGAATGGCAATGCTGATTCTTTGGCCGAAGAATAGTCCAGCCCTCTGGTCACGTGAACAGTCGACAAGTTGTTTACTGATGTCCCAAAAGACTCGATGCGCACTCGGACCCCATGGACCTAATGTTTCAACGCCAAAGGGCTCAAATATGTAACTCCCAATTAAGTTGTTATATTTGCGCCGTTTAAGGTTTTCTGCACCTGCAGCAGCCGCCCCAGCGCAGCCCGCCGTGCTAAAAAGATGGGATGGCGCAAGGGTGTCGACAGTTACTAATTATTTTAAATAAAATCTTTATTTTTTATGATTTAATTACGAATGAATAGTTTTCAGACTTTTCCCTATACTTGTAGTATAAGACGGTATTACTTGCCAAATTTCATAGTTCTAGGTCAACGGGAAATACCCTATACATTTTGATTCCCTTGAGAGTATTGAAATATACGTTTTATGCGGCCGTATCTTTTTTACGTTAACTTAGAAGTTTGATTTTTTCACAACTGCAAGGGGCCGTAGACCTGAGTATATGGTTTTAATTTCACTCGATACCTCCACGCGTTCTCGAGATAAACGGGTTTGACAGACAGACGGACAGACAACAAAGTGATCCTATAAGGGTTCCGTTTTTTTCCTTTGGAGGTACGGAACCCTAAAAAAACACAAAGATAAAGTCGAAACATAAAAAAAAACCGACTTAGTGCGAGTCGGACTCGCGTGCAAAGGATTCCGAACGAATAATATTTTTTTAGACATGTTACTTTTCAATCATACGACTTCTTATTGGTTTTCCTGTAATAAATAGGTCCTATTATAGACCTATTATATCTGATTTTTTTTTGCAAAACTTATTTTTCTTTCGGAGAATAGGGGGAGATTAATTAATTTTCAACTGTTTTTTTTAATAACTTCGGAATGGATTTTACACTTTGGCTTTCTGTAGTAATGACAGTCTCGTTATTTTACCGCCTGCTTCTATTGGACTAATAATTATAACCTCAAAATCCGAAAGCGTTATGGATTTTTTTTAATTCTCAGAAGTGTGTGTGATGTTAATTTAGTTTCAATCGAATATATGTATTATTTAGGAAACAGAAAGTAAATTCACGTCTCTGTTGAGTCTTAGGCGAATGATGTATGGACGCCGAACAATGTCCTTTGGTTGGATAAAGTCCATATGTTACAGTCAAACATCGAAGCTAGTCAAACCTCAGGACTGACAAGAAATCTCAGTCAAAGTCCAAACCAATAGCGTGTTTTGGCCTTTGACTAACGATTTTATGATTAATCCTAGGAGCGGCCAACTTGGAGAATCGAACGCCGAAACTCCAAACGATCAAATCGGGGTTTAACCAGACACACGAAATTAAGTATAGGAATATATATTAGTGTGTTCGGTTTAGGTATAAAAATCACATTCATAATTTCAATGTTTCATCATATCAGCCGAAAGACGTCCACTATTGGACAAAGGCCTCCCCCAAGTGTCGCCGGCCGGTCTTGTGCGTCTCGTATCCATCGACTACCCGCGACTCTCACCAGGTCATCAGTCCACCGTCCACCTTGTGAAAGGTCTTCAAAGGCTGCGTCTTCCAGTACGCGGAATGTTTTAATATTTATTGTTACAATATTAATTAATTAAAAATAATATTTTTATTAATAGGCTTACGTTTGACCACAATCTCACCCGGAAAGGGATAGTGTGATTGAAGATAGAGCACGCTTGCCTATATATAAACTCTTGATTTAAAGATCCCCAGCTATCATGAAACACAGACTCCATAACATAGCTCAGTTCCAGACAAACCATAAAAAAAAAAAACAAATACTGACATCAAGTTTCGACTGCTAGTTTCATACATAAATATCGTGAAGCTAAATAAACTCCTTTAAAAGAGACAATTTATATTCTTTCCCAAAACTCGCTAAAACAGTGAAGCACACTTGGCCAACGTATTATGTTTAGATATATATAGGTATTATACGCTGTATTTGTTAAACCAGCTTACAGTGTGGCGTTGTTGCAAGAATTGCAAAGCATAGTTTATTTTCTGCAATCCTTTTCGAAGCAAAGTGGGTTTTTCAGGCTTTCGGGTTGTTGAAAATTACTTACAAAAGCTAAACTGTTTTTCAGGACAGAATACGTAATATTACAAATGGTATGTAAGATTTTTTTTAGTTTGACATTAACTTTTTGAGTTATTAATTAATTTAGAATAGAATAGAAACGTTAATTACCAAAAAAAAAACTAGACTTTTTACATTGGCCCCAAACTAGGTAAGCTTTTATCTTGGGTACAAAAAAAATAAAATTATTAAAAAAAAAAACATAACAATTAAGATGACAGTTGATAATTATATGGTCTTCTTTAATTGAATATTGGTCTTGAACCTGAAATAAATGAATTTTATTTACTTGTATTTATTTATTAAGGATATTTTATTATTTTAAACTCAAAACGATCTTCCTAGTTAATTCATACTTATATTGTAATGCGAAATTAACTCCGTTTGTCAGTTACCTCTTCAAGTCATAATGGCTGAACGGATTTAGAAAGAAAGCACACTTGGTAGACTATATTCTGGAATATTTATAAAAAAAAATACGTGTTCAATATATGTTTTGGAAATTTTTCTGACGTACTCTTCCCTTTTTATTCCGCTTGTAAATTAATACCTAATTTTCTTGTAAAAAATTCGAATTTCACGCGGGCGAAGTTATACGAGTCCAACGAGTTCCAACCACTCTACCTACTCCTTTTGAGAATGCAGGTATGATGATATTTTTTGTTTAGTTTATCATAACATCAAAATTATGGAATACAAAATAACTTTGTGATTTGGAGAAGCATATGGCCAACTATATTTAAGTTAATCGGATTTAACAAGGTTTTTGCGATGTAAATCTTCTCCTTCTTCTCGTATGGGTAGTAGGGTCTAACGACCCCACATAATTTCGAAATTTTACTAAGCTTAATAAAATTTCTAAATTGATTGCGTGTGATGGCTGTTTATTTGATGATCCTTTTACATCAAATGGTTGGCTCGTGTCATATTTTTGCAACTGTCAAACTATTCAGCAAGCATTTTTGTTTCTGGATTGAGGTAAGTTCAATTCTTCTACAAATTATATCGTATCAGCACAATCTTTTCGAAGTCCACTGACGTGGACTATTCACGTTTGCTTGTGGTAAACTAATTATTCAATTGCAATGTCGACTTTTATTGTATCTATTCCGATGTGCATCTTTCTAGTGTACATTTATATGACAAAGACTTATCATTCCATGTATGTCGTCACGTATTTTACCTCTTTCAGACATTCTTGTTTATCGTTAACTTGCACAAGACAAATTCAGTTATTGCACATTATTCTATTTTGCATTCCGAGCCTACTTTTCTTTAATTTTCTTCTGCCTTTTTCATCTTTAACATCAAAAACCAGCAATGATGGTAGACGCATTTGCTCTTCATTATTATCAGTACTCCAAATTGCGTCTTTACGTAATTTTACCCCATTCTTGCCAACATCGTAAACAGAACGTTTTTAAAAATATAAGTTAATTGTTCGCTACCTATTAGGAGGCTCTCTTTGATCAGTGAACGGGACGGATATTCGATCCTATATTTAGTAGCTTCCCTTTGAACGGGAGATATTTAATTAATTATAATTTTTAATGTCGCCTTTTAGTGAAAAAGGGTTGATGGAAAAATATAACTAAATAAAAATACAAGCCAGTGATGTTTTTGTGAAATAGATGAGCTCGTGGCTAGCGTGGCTAACTAATAACAGCTGATCAGGTGGAACTTTAGGGTCAAGTCCGAGGCCAGTCCGCGGAGGAGTGTTCGTGAATACATCATGATACCTCTGTACCTTGGAAAGCACACTAAGCTATTGGTCTCGGCTGTCATTTTTAGAGCGTATTTTTTCTATCGATGAAATAGTTTTGAAAATTGATCCAATAATAAATTTCAGAGATTACGCTATACAATGAAGCAATTTACTTCTAGAAAATATTCGCTAAATGGTTAATATTAACGACATGATGTTGATATAAAAACGATATAAAAGAAAAATACAACATTATTCAAGCCAAGAGACGTACATTTGTTATAAGTATTTTCATTACATATTGTCTCCTTCATGGAAGCAAAAACACAATAATTCTTTCGATAAGGGACCCTCTTTTCCGCTGGGCACACTGGGCAAGTGCCCAGGGCCCCGCAATCGATGGGGCCCCCCTAGCTTCTACCAGATCACCTACCAATGAATAAATATTCAATTTAAAAAAAAAAAAATGTGTACTTAACCATAGATTTGAAGCACTAACTTGTAAATGCTAAAAGAGTTTCTGTACGGGATAATAGCACAAACTTCTCATTTAATGTGACTTTATAAACAGTTGAATAAGTATAGTTATTTTTTTGCCTGTTTCAGCAAAATAGGCATCTGTCAAATTCAGGGGGGACTTTATCTCGTGCTCAGGGCCTCCAATAAGCAAAAGACGGCACTGTATAATCGATATCGGTCTGATAACAGCCCTATAGCTTCAACCAGGCTTCAATGAGTCCGCTCCCTTTGTTGCGTCTCAACACAAAATAACAACGACTTTTTATTCAGAAATCAATTTGAATCGGAACTCCGAACTTTGTGGACTTTTCAATCAAAATGCTTTGGCTGAAGAGATTTTTTTGACGGCCAGTATGTTTTGTTTGAACGCGAATGGTTCAAGGCAGTTTCCTAGATTATTTCAAAACTGGTTTATGAAAAACTGAAAAACGTTCGGGTGTTTTTCACGTTTTTTTTGCTGGCACTGGCTGCATGCGTTTGAATTGAATGTAGGTATGGTATGATTTCAATACCGCTGAAAGTTGTCGTATTTTAACTTGTCTTGTTTTGTCTTAATTTATTTATTTAGGTAACCAACGGCGATACTTAAAATATATTACAGATTATTCGTATAACAGTATTGTATGGCTAATAATAGGTTTCCCTCTGTAACTGGGATTCTTTATACGAACGGACTAATAAGATACACTGAAAATAATAATAACAAAATTACTTATTTAAGTTACTTACGTTAAGTTTAAAATTTTGAAAAGTGGTGATGAAAAAGATTGGTTGTAATTTGCCATCGCTTATAGTTCTTATTATTTGTTTTCTGAATAATGTTTTTTATCCTTACTTAATATTAATATTTTAAATACGAAAGTAACTCTGTCTGTCTGTTTGTCGCGCTTTCACGACAAAACTACTGAGCCGATTTAAATGAAATTTTGGTACAGAGATAGTTTAGAGCCGGAGAAAGGACATAGGCTACTTTTTATTCCGGGAGTATGTTCCCTAGGGACCACGCGGGTGAAGCCGCTGGCAGAAGCTAGTAGTGAAATATTTCGACTTGAGAGAAGTTTGTGTCAAAATTCGAGCGATGCGTGTCATTACACAATTTTTGGCATAATTAGTGGAGTGCCTAGACACGTGTAACATTGACGTGGGCCGAGTGCGTCGTAGGTGAGTGTTAAAAGTTACCAGTGCGACTAACTCCTAGTAATCTAGGCGTACATTAAGAATATCGTAAAGCAAACACATATCCATTACTTAACGCCTTTTATCGAGTGTTAGCAGACCATATGTTTGAAAGCTATCTACGTAGGACAACGGAGAACGGATTATAATTGCTAAAATGAAGTTGTTTGTTTGTCTGTTACGCATAAATGCCTAAATCGCTAAACTTATTTTGGTAGATTTTGGCAGATGCTAAATATACTGAGCAGATTATTAAGAAATAAACCACATCAGAGGCCCTTGAGGCGGTTTAGAAACTCTGATACTAGGGTGTGTAGGGTCGTTAGACCTTACTTTCCACACGATAAAAAGAAGAAGATTAATTTGATTAATTTTAGGTTTGGTGCCACAGTAGGTATTTCATAATGATGTGTACAACGATACCTTTTCAGGTTTTGCGATATTTTATTACATTTTTTTCTAAAAATAGTGTACCTATTTTGCAATAAACACAAAAGGCAAACACAACACAATTTAAATCCAGAATGCGTTCACATAATTACGCATAATTCACAAATATTTACGCAACTTTAGTTAGTATAGGCTGTCGCATTTTGCTGTCAACTTCATACATTATTTAACATACATTTAGGCACATATTTGCAAAGTTTTGAAAAGGCAATTCGTATACAAATGATATTTCGGGTCATAACGTGGGTACATTGATGGCAAACCTTTTATCGATTTTATTGCTTGAAAAAACATAAAATCGTGCAATTTATTTGTGAAACGATTTTGTGGTGTATATGACATTATCGTTGTGTCGATGTTAAGCAGGCTGTTCGGATGTGCCTCATTTATTTTTGCATTGTTTAGATTTATTTGCAAATCGTTTTTAGAATTACATTTTGTATCTAGATCTTTTAGGGTTTTGAGCAAAATGTTACGGTTTTAGGAGCTCGTGGCTAGATAATAACAGCTGCACGGGTCGATATTCAAGGTTAAGCAACGCTTGCCAAGGTTGGCCTGTGGATGGGTGACCATCTTAACGTACCGAGTTTCCTCCGTGCCTCGGAAAGCACGTTAAGCCGTTGGTCCCGGCTGTCATTTGTAGATCTTTGGCAGTCGTTACGGATAGTCAGAAGCCAGTTAATATGACTCCAGTCTTGCCATGAAGTACCGTGTTACCCAGTTAATGGGTTGTGGGGGTCTGGTAGGCAGCCGCTCCACATAAAATACTGGTATTCAGCTAAATCCGTCTTGACTGGAAGCCGACCCTAATGTAGTTGGGAAAAGGCTAAGCAGATGATGATGTGTTACGGTTTTTAGAAATCTACAGAGAGAGCTATGGAGCGTTTCATGCTTGGCATACGTCTAATAGATCGAGTTCCAAACGTCGATATTCGAAGACGTTCGAAGGTTTTCGAAATCGGTCGGAGGATCGGAAAACGAATTACGGAACTAAAATGGAGCTGGGCAAGACACCTGGCAAGGCGTTGTGATAATAGGTGGAGTAAGGCCGTGACCGAGTGGCGTCCGCAGACTGCAAGAAATGTCGATCGGCCGGCGATGAGATGGGCGGAAGACATTGTTGCCATCGCGGGTAGAACTTGGATGAGGCTGGCACTGGAACGTGGAGATTGGCAAAAGAATAGAAGGCATATTATGCTCAGCAGTGGGCGAAATCGGGCTGTGGATGATGAGGTTGCTTAGTTTGCGTTGAAAGGAATCGATGACTTAAGGCATCATTCACTCATCCAGACCTCAATCCTGTGATGATTCACCATCACTATCATCATCTTCCTGCTCAAGGGCAAGAAGAAGATAATTATTTCTCATAAAATCATGATCTGTCACACTATTGCCATCTCAAATTACTTTCATACTGATTTAATTTTTATTTTAATGTTCATTCTGTTAACATGTTATGAATCCAATTTTAATTTATTGATATTTTTAAATTAGATATTTGATCCATTGAGATATTTTTTAAGGTTTAGTATATTTTGTTTAATGTGTTTAATTTATTTATTTTTATTTGCAATATATTAACAAATTGTATCTTTTTACTTTTAGTTTTAATAGTAAGTTTATGTTTAAAATTAGTTATAAAACTTATTATTTCAAGACAGCAAGGACTATTGTTCTGGTGCGTGCTATGTACGCCTTAATTGTCATGTGCATTAGGTATTTTGTTATTGAGCTTTTTTAAAATTGTACAATGTATGTGATGTGGCTGTACTTAATTTAAATAAATAAATGATGGATGGCCATGATGGCCATCTAGCCGATTTCGGCCATAGCGACCACATTCCTAAGGCATTTCATGGTGGTTGCGATCTCTCGTGCCTAGCATATCTAACATTGGCTAAAAACTCCGAATACGGAACGGTCATGTCAGAACACCATTGAGGACATGACAGTGATAGCTGGTGGTCTTCAGGTCATCGCGTTACTCCTCTTATTCCAACCTCTTTTTGTATTTATAATTCCTCACACAATCTGAAACTTACTTAAAGACCATGTTAAATGTTTAGAGAAAAACTGACTCTAGGACATCTTTAGACACTTCAGTGCCATTATGTACGTATTCGCAGGGCCATTAGTTGAAGGTTTAAAACGGTTATCTTCAAAATCACCACTAAAATAAATGTATTGGTCACCGCAAAGCCAATATCACCAACAAAGACTCACCAACTCACACCAACCAATACCGACACTTAAATCAACCCGAAAGTGTCCTCAAACGTCCAAGCACCACACAAAATCTACAATTACACTGCGGGCCACAATTTTAGTGCCCACAGCAGCGTTGTCGGCGCGTAACCGCAGTAAACACGGTAATAAAACCACAAGGGACCTATCTGGAACGCGATCAGCGACTCATGAATAAATTTATGTCAGTTTTTTTAAGACACACTGTAGTTATAGGTAGGCGGCTGTGCCGTTTTTATGTCATTACGTTAAGGATTTTTAATGTTTGCGATATGCGTGTTTATGATACGGTTAAGGATACGTTGATGGTTTTATCTTGAAGAGGTGTTGAAAAGATAGTATTATAATTTGGAGTATGTCTCGTCTATATTCCCTGACGAGGTAGGCAGAGGTTGTAGTCAACTCAGTCACGTCATACATATTTTTAGGCTTCCGAACAAAAAACGGAACCCTTATAGGATCACTCGGGTGTCTGTCTGTCTGTCTGTCCGTCTGACACAGCCAGTTTTCTCCGGATCCACTGGACCGATTCTGTTGAAATTTCGTATACATATGGACTTCTGTAACCCAAACAGAGATCCGTTACGTAAATGATTAAATTTTGACTATGGGGTCACTTTTGGGGGTCAAACTAGAAAATTGAAAAAAAAAGTTTTTCAAACAGTATCCTGTGATATATCAAATGAAAGGGTTATTATGAGGGTTTTTTTTCATAATTTTAAAATAAATAGTTTTGAAGTTATTCAGGAAATTACACCAAAAATGACCAATCCGGGCACCTTATCTCCGAAACTACTGAGCCTGAAATTTAAAAAAAATGCAGACAATAGTTCTATACCTAAAAATTACAGAAAAATCTATAAGAAGTCTGTAGTATTAAAATAACATGTAAATCAGTCCGCTAACGCCACTCGGACACGGTCCTACTCTATCATGACCACGCCTTGCCAGGTGTCCTGTGCCCAGATAAAACTGGAAAATACCCATAAACGAACAGCAATTGTCTGATCGTGGAAAGCCAGGGCCTTAACCTGAACAAGATTCAAGATTTATTTCAAACTAGTGGACGTCACGCGGTTTCACCCGCGTAGTTCCCGTTCCCGTGGGAATACGGGGATAAAATATAGCCTATGTTACTCCCTGATAATGTAGCTATCCATTGCTGAAAGAATTTTTCAAATCGGTCCAGTAGTTTCGGAGCCTATTCATTTCAAACAAACAAACAAATCTTTCCTCTTTATAATACATATTAGTATAGATTATTCAATAATTTCTTAATTTTTATTATTATAAATCTTTTTATTTAATCAATTTTTGTACTGTGTTAGATTTTATTGATGACATTCTAAGAATATTGAGTTGATTTATTACTTATTTTGACATTTTGGTAATGAATTTATTAATTGGCATTATCTTATTTTTATTTTTGACATTTCTGATTTATATGAATTTTTTGTTGTTGACTTTTTGGAAATATTTTATTAATTTGGTACTTGTTTTGACATTGTAGTTTTTGGTTGAAATCTGAAATTGTATTTATTCTATCTTTTAATAATCGCTCTTTTTTATTATAATTCTATTTGATATTTTGAAATTAATAATGAAATAATTTGAATTTATACTGACATTTGTACGCCTAATAGATAGATAGATAAAACATTTATTCAGTACAACACATAAGACATAACACAAAAGCATGATGATATAAATAAAAAACAGAATAAGAAACAAGTCGATAAGAACATAAAGAACATAGATAACACATTAAAAAAGAAAACGAGAACATAATGAAAGAATTGTTTATGGCAATCCTCGGTAGGATTTCAAAAAAATTAATGGCAAAGCATAGAGCACTTGGAAGGAATGTAACATCTCACACACCTGTGTAGTTACACCGTTACGTAACCTATGTTTACAAATAAATACTTTGAATCATGACGTTATGTATTACAACATCTTGGTTACATTTTCTATGTTACTTCTATATGTGAGGACAATGCAAAGCAACAAGAAAGTACATAAAACAATTCAAAATATAAAGTTAAAAATAAGCCAGTGGCAGTTAAGAAATGACCAGTTTCAACAGACGGCGCCTGTTCACGAACATGACGCGTGTATTGGCACTATTCAGCTCAACCATTTTGAAGGGAACCAAATGATAAGCATGACAAGGCTTTAATAGTTACATTTCCAACCACTAGACCATCAGGAAAATCAATAAATTCAATGTTCCAAAATAGCCATACTTCTAAGAACGAAGACTTAACAAAGCTAACCTCCTCCCGTTATTAGAACATAATATCCTGCTAAGACGCCAACGCCGTATTCAAATGGCCTATAACGAAGTTAATTTTGCAATGTACGGACAGTATATCTAATTATGGAAATCAGAAATTCGATTTACTGGCTTAAAGCATTAAATATCGCTGTCCTAATTGCAGGAGAATTAATTTTATTGAGATCATCGAGGGTTTTGGGGATTTTTTGAGGAATATTTGAGAGTGTAGCAGCCTACAAAAAAACCGCTACGCCAATTATCCCAACAGCAGTGAACTACTAACGAAATCCTGCTCTTCAGAATTGGTGTCGGAGTTCTCCGTGCGATTTAAATATATTATACAACATTTTCAATATCAACTATCGGGTAGTTGCCCAACGGACACAACCCCTGTCCAGTCGGAGCCTAGGAGGATCCTCCTTTTACTAAGGAGCCTTGCGGGACTTTACACTCTGTTCCGTATACCTATAAAAGAGTCTTGTTTTGTGGTTTAAAAAGTCCGATACTTACAAAAGTGGATCTTTGAGTATCCAAAGGAGAGATTGAATAGCAGAGGTTCTTTGTGTGAGAAGTTAGTTCTTTGGTGGTGTTGAAGGAAGGTCAAAGAAATAGGGAATGGAATGGGTGAGAAATTATCTCAAGGAAAAAGAGTAGAAGGATAGCGTGTTGGTAGACATGAAAGAACGGAAGAACAAAACGAATTACAGCAACTATTGTAGTAATCTTTATTTTGAGTAAATATTTTTTGCTATTTATTAAAGAAAGAAAGAAAAAGAGTGTTTCACAGAAGAGATTGTTAACAGACGGACATCATTTCAAACCTATGGTTTAAGAACTTTATTTCCTCATAAGAATTAACAATAATTCACTTACTGAGAAACAAGATTTACAAATAATGTTTAAATAACTAGCTAACAGAAAAAAATAAAATTATAATAAACAATCATTTTTTTAGCGCAAACCTAAGTACCTAGTTCGCAATTTATTACCATTCGTCACCATGAAGGCACTTGAAAACAGTTACAAAGTCAAGTCCTATGCGCAAAGTTAGAATAAAACGAAACCCGAGACCAAAATAATAAAATTGTCTACATTCATGAAAAATAAAATATTCTGTGAGAAATAAATTCCTCCACAGAAAAGTCACTTACAACAGTTACAACGGCTCCTAAATGAATACAAGACTCCACTGAAAGATTGATACAAGAATAATGCTAAGAACTACGATATAGTTCACTCTCGGGACTCTTACAAATTCACTCCGAAAACGCAATATTCATTCTCTATTCATAAAACAAGAACAAGAAAGCTTCGCTACGGACTTATTCGTATAACAACCGACTTCACCCACGTCAAAAATGATGACAACTGACATTCTGCAAAATAATAGTCTGTCACGCTCCTTATTATTTGTATCTTGTCTCTGTAACGAGATGTCCGGCGCCTGACAAAAAATCATAGCAACGTGCTTCTTTTAGAAATGTTTTTGCTATGTCTTTTACATGAGGATAGGTGCTTCATCATTTGATGAATCATGTAAGGAAACGAAAAAGATATTTGTTTTAATGAACATAGATGTAATATACAGCCAAGGGCATAGTTAAATCTTTAAACAAACACGTACACCACATTTAAGTCAGTTTTATCTCTTTCAAAAACCGTTTTAATGCAAATCGCATGGCATTATTAAATAGCGATATACTGTGTGAGGTTTGCACTCAGCCTAAATCTGTCACAAATAAGCGAAACACACAAGCCGGGCATTCGTCCACAAAACATTCCTGTGACAGATAGACTGACATGACGAAATGACAAGGGTTCATTGTTACACAAACGTAGGTACGTGCACAACAATGATAAAAACGGAACCCTAAAAAGTTGGTCGTACTTGTGAATCTCGACAGCTGACAATCTAACAAAATAATTAACTGTCATAGATATTGGGTACTTTATGTTTTTCGGAAAACGCCTGAAATATTTGTCAGAGTAATGTTTTTGTGAAGATGTAATTGTAATAGAATCAAGATTTAGAATATGTTTGCTGTTATAAAAATAGGTCCTTCGTTTTGTGTAAATTAATAAAAAGAAGTTGTAGCTTTCAAATCGATACAATAGAGTAAAGGAGACCACTAATAAATTAGGGGTTAGCTTAAAATGTCGTAAGGAAATCAGCATGTCTTAGAGCCAAAAAACAAAGACACGTGAGATCCAACAACCCGGACCTTCTTCGCTCTCAAAGAGAGGAGTCTGTTCTGTGCACCAGAAGTGGGAACGTAGGCTAATTATTTGCCTACCAGGGTTGCGGAATTTGTTCGAAAGAGTCACCGCGGCTCTGGAATGCAAAGGACATTAGGAGGATCACATCATATCAGCCGAAAGACGTCCACTGGTGGACATAGGCCTCCCCCAAGCCACAACGACCGGTCCTGTGCGTCTCGCATCCATCGGCTACCCGCGACCTTCACCAGGTCATCGGTTCACCTTGTGGGAAGCTTACCAACGTTGCGTCTTCCGTTACGCGGTCGCCACTTCAGAACTTTTCGGCCCTATCGACCATCTGTTCTGCGAGCAATGTGGCCTGCCCACTGCCACTTTAGTTTGGCGATCCTTCGGCTTATGTCGGTAAACTTCGTCCTCTTGCGGATATCATCATTCCTGATTCGATCACGCAAGTAAACTCCAAGCATTGTCCTCTCCATTGCCCTTTGAGTGACTTTGAGCCTTCTGATGAGGCCCGTTATGAGCGACCACGTTTCATTTCCGTATGTAAGTTGGGTAGGTATGTTGGTTTCAGGAGGAACATGGATGAGTTTTAATCAGCAAGAGTCTGACACTCTCTACCGCTCCGCCCACAGCAGAAGGACTTATTTGATGCTTTCCCATCCTTAAAATATATCTTCGTGGTTACCTACACTCACGACGTAACGAATCTAACAGCAAAATCGAAGCCGTATAGCATATACTGATTATTATCTAGAATTCGCCTTTGCGTTGGCGGACTTACGTTCATATACAGATAAAGCCAGTAATACACAAATGATCATACCAGCTGGTATGGAAATTATTGGCTGCGCACTAAATATGGCACATGATTTATAGTATGTGCTAGACTTAATACTGTTTAAATTTCATTGATGCGAATATTTCGGAGAACACATAACGGTTTGGTTATAAACGGGGCTTTGCAAGCGTTCGTTTTTATAATGATACTCTGTGGGAAAATAGGCGAAGTGCGAGTCGGACACGCGTGCGAACGAATCTCAATTTTTTTTTTATTTTTTTTTTTTTTTGTGATGGATTGCATGTTATTTTAACACGTCAGTCTTTTAATTGGTTTTCCTGTAATCTAAAGGTAACTGTTATCTGCAATTTTCCAAAATTTTTGTTTCAGTAGTTTCAGAGATAAGGATGGCAACTTTTCTCGTAAATTCTTAAATAAGTTCAAAATTACGAAAACATACATAATTATAGCCCTCACAATAATCTCTTTCATTTGAAATGTGTAACATATCAAATGAAAGAGATTATTCTGATATCGGTATTGTCGGTAGTTTGTTTTATTTTTAATTTAAAAAATATATATTTACGTAAGACGTCCGTGTTTGGGTCACAAAAATTCTAATGTGTACCAAACCTCAACAGAATCAGTTCAGTAGGTTCGGAAAATATTTGCTGTGTCAGACGGACAGAGAGACAGACAGACACCCGAGTGATCCTATAAGCGTTCCGTTTTTTACGGATGTCCGGAACCCTAATTACTGTAGTAATTTCGCTAGATTTAGCTAATGAGATATTTATGGAAAATACTATAATCTATCACCAAATTTATGTTTTCTTTCAGTTTGTGTTCCAAAGGCTTGCACATGTAACTCTATAGGTGAAAAAACTTCACTTTTAGCCTCCGTTGGGTTATTATCGTATTTTTCAAGTCAATCCTTTTTGAGTCTACCCAAACTGATCATATTTTTTTTTATCTATTAAGTTTTTCACGAAATTACTAACTAAATTTTCTTCTTAAAACTTTAATTCACAGGACTTACTCATTAATAATTACTTTATCATAGAAAAAATCTTAGACAGCTAACCATTAGTGATGGGCGTTGAATCAACGAACTAGTTGAATCAACGTTGATGTCTCTTCAACGGGATTAACGTTGACCGTGTACAAATCAACTCGTTGAATTCGTCAACGAGTTACGAGACAACGAAGTTTATGAATTCAACTCGTTTGACGAAACGAGAAAATGAACCCAACGTTTTGTTATTTTTAACGTGCGTAAATTGTATTTCTTTAACAATAAAACTCCCGTAAACTGCATCAAATTGTTCGTAAATTAACATTACAACAGTATACGTTAATAAAAGCGTTTAGGCGTTTATCGTTCATGCAAGTTGACGTTCGTAACTCGTTTACGAAATTAACTAGTTGATCAATTAGTTGACAAACGCAATAGGGAATATGCATGCATATTTTTTATTTGCGAAATAAAATACTTATTAACTATAATAAACAATTATGAAATTATTTTTTAAATACCTTCATCAGCGATGAAGTTATAAAGCTTCAAAGTTTACAATTAGAAAGAGAAGTCCGATATGAATTGTGACGTCAAAGTTCTTGGCGCCTATACAGCTGCCATAGAAAACAGCGTTTTCGCGAGAGGGACAGA
Organism: Lacanobia wlatinum; assembly: GCA_947578705.1. NCBI lineage: Eukaryota > Metazoa > Arthropoda > Insecta > Lepidoptera > Noctuidae > Lacanobia > Lacanobia wlatinum. The sequence goes on along the minus strand of OX388046.1, from coordinate 16,516,415 downwards.
TACATTTGTTTAAAATAATTATATCTCGTTTGTTTTTCGAGCAATTTTGATTCTATTTTCACTGTTGGTATTATATTTGTGTATATTTTTAGATAAACTGTATAGATAATAAATATTTTTTTCGTGCATATTCCCTATTCAACGTTAACGTTTCGTTGACGGAAAAACCTTCAACGACCCATCACTACTCACCATAAGTTAAGAACAAACACTAACAGCCTAGTCTACCTTCTAAGTTACCTGTTAGACAAAAGTTTATTATTACAAATTAATTCGTTCGATGTAAAATGAGCTTCCACAGACCACGGAGCCAATTCAACGGACACTGCGGTAGTGGCAAAACTTTCCATACTATTATTCTAATTTTATGGAAAGTTTTGCCCACTATTCTAAAAAATATGTCAACATTATTCTAAAAAATATGTTTATTGTGTCATCATCATCATATCAGCCGAAAGACGTCCACTGTTGGACATAGCCTCCCCCAAGTGTCGCCACAACAACCCGCGTTTATTATATAGCATATAAAAATTTGCAGCTTGATTGTATTTAAGTATGTATATCCTTTATTCATTTAACTATTCTTATATATTATTTTTTTTAAATATTCAATAAAAAAAAACATTTAAAATATAAAAATAGTAGCCCACCGGTATCGGGAACAAAGTCCAAGCTACCGGCGGTCAGGCTCCAGAGAGAGGAACCTCCTAACAATGCGAGATATGTCCAGAAGTACCGCTTTCTGAATCAAGCCCTTAATCCAGTTACCTTACGAGAGCCTCTTGAGGTGTTGGTCGAGACTCGTGGCTATTAAGCCATTGGCTGATATGACTATCGGTACACTGATTGCGGAATCCACATCCCACATGTCGACAACCTCGCGAGCCAAGTCAAGATAATATGTACATACTATTTATTAATGTACAATTTTAATAGAAAACAATTAATATCCTGAGTTTTTGACTATAGTATCGGTATTAAATTACGGAGACATGAAATTTTAGTACTTAACGGTATTTCCATTCGCTGACGTTGCGAGGATTCCGAGCTCTGTGAGTTTTGAATTTGATAAAGATATCTGTTTACTGTCTGCCGTAAAATTATATTGCTCTTTCGGGAATAATTCTAGTCAAAGGTTATTTTCAAGGTTGGAATAATAGCTACTGATTTGGTATTATAATTGTCGGTAAAGATAGGAGTTGAAGTAATATAAGTTTGCCCGTGGGTGCTGAAATGGCTATATATCTTTTAACTGAGTTGAAAACCGAGTCGAATTATTTCAATAAAATAATATCTGAATATTTATATCTATGCATAATCTAAAACATTCATTCTTTTTAACCGACTTCAAAAAAAGGAAGAGGTTATCAATTCGACTGTATTTTTTTTATGTTTGTTGCCTCATATAAACCGACTGGATGAACCGATTTTCATGATTCTTTTTTATTTGAAAGCTGGTGCTTCCCTTGTGGTCCCATTGCCACCACGTCAGGATCTGATGATGGAAACCCTGAGAAATCGAGGGCAACTCTCGAAAATTGTAGGCACGCATCTGGTAGAAACTTGATATTCGTGTGTATATCGGGTGATACTACAAAACATTGAAGGTTTGGATCACACCTGATGATGGAGACGACAGAGAGTCAAGGGAACTCCACATCGGTATGTAGGAACTACCAAGTGTTTGGGCTTATTTCATTCGTATTGACGAGACCTTTACACCGAAAGCACTTAGTAAGTTTTATTTTCATAACATAACATCACGCCGGTACACTCTGAATGGGTACGCAGGTACCACTAAAAAGTCAAAAATAAAAAACTTTTTACAAAAAAATATAACCGACTTCCAAACAAAACATTTTGTTTGGAAGTCGGTTATATTTTTTTGTAAAAAGTTTTTTTATAGTTAAAGTAGATATTTGTAGTGTAAAAAGACAATAAGGAACCACACTGTGCTCCAAAAAAATCATGATAAACGTACACAGAAAGGCTGTCTGAATCAAGGGGTATAAAGCTGGTAACGTTAAAGTTAGAGTGAACACGCTCCTTCTGGGTAAGCTCGCTCCATCGTAGACTTTGTCTCTGTCATCTCTGACCTAGACTAGATTCAAGAGCAAACCCACAACAAATTAAAAAAATTAAAACGTCAGCCGCATGTACAGTGGGCAAGAGTCTTCTTATATACAACGATTCTTATATAAGCTACCCTTCGGCGCGGGACATATTATAGTGCAGGCGTGTGTGCGCAAACACAGGTGCTCTCCCTCTTCCTTCACTCTCATATTCCGATGAGACGGCAACCCGACACGATCAGAGAGAGATCTGGCACAGGACCAACGGCTTAACGTGCTTTCCGAGGCACGGGGTGTCACACAACCAACTTCCAAACTCCGGGCTGTTACAGAGAAGTTCTTAATAAAAAAACTAATAACACATTTTACCGACCTGGGAATCGAACCCAGGACTCCACGTTCGGCAGTCGCGCTTACGACTAAGAGACCAACGAAGCAGTTCCTGGTCGTAACATACAATTTTTTCATCATCATCATCATATCAGCCGAAAGACGTCCACTGCTGGACATAGGCCTCCCCCAAGCGTCGCCACTACGACCGGGCCTGTGCGTCTCGCATCCATCGGCTACCCACGACCTTCACCAGGTCATCGGTCCACCTTGTGGGAGGCCTTCCAACGTTACGCCTTCCGGTACGCGGTCGCCACTCCAGAACTTTTCGGTCCCATCGACCATCTGTTCTGCGAGCAATGTGCCTTGCCCACTGCCACTTTAGTTTGGAGATCCTTCGGACTATGTCGGTAAACTTGAATCTCTTGGTAAAATTATTTATTATTATAAATTTTTTTATTCATTCATTATTATAGCACCCTAACAGACACATCCAAGCTAGTTAAATATCCATGCAGTAGATTCCCGAAGACGGAAGGCGCCGTCGACGCCGGTCCAGGACGTGGCGTAGACGTACCTTGAGGGCTTGTTCGAGATAGCGCAGGAGAAGAATGACTGAAAGAACTTAGTTGAGACATTTGCCCAGTAGTGGCACAGTAACGGATTGATAGTAAGATAAATAACACTCTTCTGTTACTGATTACTGACACAGTGGCTAACAGACAACGCACAGCCGAAACTACTGTCGTAGAACGCTGAAATTTGGCATGTGGCTTCCCTAAACGGGATACTCGCGTACGAAGTCGCGTGCAAGCGCTAGTTAAGATTATAAATATAATATTACTAAAATGTGGGATACCACAGCCTTCAAACAGAGATAAAAATGATTCAAACAGGATAGGACAGTAAAATACCAGTCTCGACGTAACATGATATAGAATCGAATGTAGAATTTAAGTAGGTGGCAATTAATACATCCATTATTGCCCATCAGATTTTACATTTTAAAAAGAGCTTTGTAGAAAATAATAGGGACAAAGCGAAAATGTCTGACATTGAAACTGACAAAGAGAAAAAGGTTAAGGTACTTATTTAAAAAAAAAAACGTTTCCCCACACTAGGAATTATTCCTGTATCGTGGGTGCGTTTAAAAACATACAAAGTCACGTACACAAACAGCCAGTCCCGAAACATCTATCTGTAGGCCATACAAATATTTGTTCTGTGTGAGAATCGAACCCACTACACGCGGCGCAGCAGTCCATCGCTCAACAACTGCGCCAACCGTGCCGTCAAATTTTGATTTTGTCATACATATAAGCTTAAGTTTCATTAACTTTTTTCCAAAACATAAGCATGTATTTCAAGACTTCTCCAATTCACATTTTTAACAGACTTAAAAAAAAGCGGCCAAGTGCGAGTCGGACTCGCCCATGAAGGGTTCCGTAGCAGCAAATAACATAATATAAAAGTTCTTGTAGTGCGTTGTAACTTTATAATTATTATTTACTTAGGCACCTGTTACAGATTTATTATTAGAAAATAATGGGTCACGGTTTATGCATAAGGTTTATGTTTATGAAATTACTAGCTGACCCGCGCAACTGCGCCTGCGTCACAATTTTCATTACTGCTCCGCTCCTATTGGTCTTAGCGTGATGATATATAGCCTATAGCCTTCCTCGATAAATGGGCTATCTAACACTGAAATAATTTTTCAAATCGGACCAGTAGTTCCTGAGATTAGCGCGTTCAAGCAAACAAACAAACAAACTCTTTAGCTTTATATATTAGTATAGATTATTTTTTATATATTTGAGTTGATTGAATGAAAGGTAAATTGCGGTTTACGATTTATGACGTATTAAAAAAAAACTTCTTACTATATCTCGTTCAAACCAATTTTCTGTGGAAGTTTGCATGGTAATGTACATCATATATTATGGCTCCATACCCAAAAGGTAACCTTTAGAACCCTATTACTAAACCTACGCTGTTCGTCCACCCGTTCGTTCGTTAAACAATAAAAATTAAATTAAACAAAAAATTAAAAGGGTTTCCCATTCAAGGCACGTGTATGTTTCGTTTTATGCTGGAACTCTTTGTGCGAGAGTCCGACTCGCACTTGTCCGATTTTTTTTCCAGATTGGGTTAATTTTCATAGTCTGCCTAGCCTTTTCTCAACCATGTTGAGGTTGGTTTGTAGTGCCACCAGATGCGACTGAATATAATTTTATATTTAGTGACTATAGGAAGCCAGCAACTAAGTAACATGATGAATCATCAAATGTCTCCTCCCGCTTTGGGTGAAGCAGAAGGGAGTATCAGACTCTTACTTACTAAAACCTCGCGGGTTCAAACCCAGCCAGGCACATTACTTGTGTAATTATTTCATCATCATTTGTGTAGTTTTTCTCTCAAAACGGTGAAGGAAAACATCGTGAGGAAACCGGCATGTCCTAGAACCAAATATTCGAAGACATGTGACATTCACCAACCCGCATTGGGCCCGCGTGGTGGATTACGGCCCATTCCCTCTCCTAGAGAGGAGGCCTGAGTCCCAACAGTGGCCTTATAACGTGGCATTATAAGGCCGTCTATGCTATGACTATGCTATACGTTCATAGTCGATAGCTGGCTGTTCACACTGCTGGCGAGCGGCTTTTACCACTAGTTGATCCCAGCAATAAGAGCTATCAAATATTGTGCTCGCTGAGCGACCCTCGCTTGGCGGTCAGAACTCACCAACCAGCGGTAATTTTTACCTACAGTGCGAGTTATCGCCCGCCGCACAAAAGCACTCACTTAAAGCTGAGCGTTAAAACTATCGAAACTTTTCACTCGCTACTCGCTGATCGCCGGCGGGGAGACAAGTGCCTTTAATCTACCTCTGTGCCAAAGTTCATCAAGATCCCTTCAGCTGTTCTGACGTGATTGAGGAACAAACATTCATCCATCCAGCCAGCCATCCTCACAAACTTTCGTATTTACAATATAAAAGGATAGATTATAACGTAATTTTCTATGAAAACAACTCTTAATATCCAGTAATTATTCCCCTTAGGCCGTACCTGTTTTCAGTTAAGCTACTGAAAAGGAAAACATCACCAACCGCTCAATTTGCAAGAATATTTTCCTTCGTATTACGTATTTTCCTGTTTTATTTTGTAAAATACCAAAATCACGAAAACCAAAGCTTCACAACCCTACAAAATACAAATGCCGTGTCCAAGCCTAAAAATGTAACCAAAAGAAAAAAAATACCAAAAATTTCTATTTGCCCCTTCGTATTTTATTCAGCACTTTTATAGGCCCGGCCGGAAGGGTCTGAAGTCCGAGGTCCGAATTCTATAATTACATCCTAAAGGTCGCCAGTCCATAGGCCCCTCTTTTTACATATTCATAGAGGAAATTGACTTCCGTTTTGGGGCAAAAAGAAGTCGGTCAACAAATCCAGTGAAAAGTTTCTAACCTTTTGTGTTTTTTGAGTGTACTATTTGATCTTTTTATTTTGTACTTGCTTTTGCCCCCGGTTCTGCGCGCGTGAAAAATATTTTCATGAGTTCTGATTTTTTTTCTATCATCATCTACCTTTCCTTTTCCTAACTATATTGGGATCGGCTTCCAGTCAAACTGGACTCAGCCGAATACCATTACTTTCTCTCTCATTAACTGCGTAACACGGTACTCCTTGGCAAGACTGGTGTCAGATTTTCTGGCTATTGACTATCCATAACGACTGCCAATGATCTACAAATGACAGCCGGGACCAACGGCTTAACGAGCTCTAAAATAAAAGAAGCCTAAAAATAAGTTACTCCTTATAACGTCAGCTATCTGCCTCTGAAAGTCCTGTTAAATCGGTCCAGACGTTTCAGAGATAAGCCGGAACAAACAAACAATCCTACAGACAGACCGGCAAAAATTAAAATTATTTATTTTCGTATTTTTAATTGCTGTTAGTATCGTATATACTTCCATATATATTTAGTAAAAGGCTAATCTTGATATTGCAAAAAGACATTTCAAATTTATTTAGTTTTATGTTCTTATAGATTTTTATCCTGAAGTTTTCGCGAGATTCTGTATAGTAGATTTATTTGTTAGGGTGAATTGTGTTAACTGATCTGGAGGTAAGTCCTGTTTTAAAGGACCTACGAATACGAATAAATATTAAAACCCGGAGTTAGTTTTGTGAATTTACACGCACGTAAATTTTTCGCGGTGTCATAAATTTCATATATTAGAGCTTTTTTTTTTGAGATGTGCTCTATGCCTCTCTAAACTCCTTTTTAGGGTTCTGTACCCAAATGGAACCCTATTACTAAGCCTCCGCTGTCGGTCCGTCCGTCCGTCCGTCTGTCTGTCTGTCAGCGGGCGATATCTCAAAAACCATAATAGGTAGATAGTTGAATTTTTCACAGATTGTGTATTTCTATTGCCGCTATAACAAAAAATAATAAAAATTAAGGTTTATGGTACGGAACCCTTTTTGAGCTAGTTATTTTGTGGATTATTCTTTATCCACAGAAAAAGGATGATGCTTATATATTATAATTTAAATCGTTTAATTTCTAGTTAATAGAAATACCGTGAGCAGTAAATGCTTTAAAGAAACAGGGACACTTTAGAGAATACGAAAATCTATGGGAGATACTGACCATCCAATTTTTTGTAGCGCATGATGTCAGTCATAAAATAAGATATTTTTGACTTTTCGACAGTTAATGCACTCATAGAATGTCACTACGTCAAAGAGGCCACCTACAACAGCTCTTATCAGCTTCAATAAATCACTCATATCTTGTATATTGCGGAGCATCTTAGATTTTGTCTGTCAAAGCAAGAGACGCGGGTGTAATCTCGTGAGGGGACAACATTATCTTGTTGTAGGAGGACTCCTATGGGGATTAGTAGTGGTTACACTGTGATTTTGTATGGTTTAATAAAGCCATAGTAAACCACGTTATTTTTAATTATAACACAATAGTATATTTGTGGAACATCTTAGATCTTGTCTGTCAAAGCAAGCGACGCGGGTGTAACCTCGTGAGGGGATCTTTATCTACATTGCCATGTTGTAGGAGAAACCGTATGGGGATTAGTAGTGGTTACACTGTGATTTTGTATGGTTTAATAAACCCATAGCAAACCTCATTATTTTTAATTATAACACAGATGTGCCTAATATTAAAAATTAACTATTTCCTTTAGTTTCCCATCTATTGTTACTTCCCAGGATTTGATCCTTGTTATAAACACTTGCAAATGGTGTAATAATACAGGGTCTGTTATTTTTTTCAAATCCAACCTATTCGATTCCTGAGTGCGAACAACGATTTTTTAAAACTGCAATGATGCAGTTTTAGTTTTCATTTAAATCGGGCTTGAAATTTCTTTTAGTGTTTTTCATTATTCCTCATAGTTTCAGATTTGGCATCTCACGCACACTTGAAAAATCTACCTGTTTGTATATTTGTGGAACATCTTAGATCTTGTCTGTCAAAGCAAGCGACGCGGGTGTAATATCGTGAGGGAGAACTTTATCTATACATTGTCATGTTGTAGGAGGAATCCTATCGGGATTACCAGTGGTTACACTGTGATTTCGTATGGCTTTATTGCTACCAATTGGCGACTCAGATGTAACTGAGTACATAGATACGTAAAATTATACCCTCTAAGGAGCATAATAATTTGGAAATCGAGAAAATATGCCAGAATTGTCATAGGTTGGTAAGCATTATGGATAGAACATATAAAACAACACATACAAAACAAACAACAACAACATATAAAACTATATTTTTTATCTTACATGAATACTTAATGAATGATGACGTCTTTGATAACCATTTTTAAACAATGCAATACCTAATGGTAACGTTATCAATAATTATCTTTTGATTTTGAATTATGAACTGTGAAATATGTTGGTAAAAATATTCCCTCTGCCTAAGAAAGGGTTAAACAGTCCGTTATGCAGTGCGTATGTTTAACCATAAAAAAACATTACACTTCGAATCTGTGTTTGCTGATAGCTACAACTTGGGAGTCTTTAAGTCAAGAGTGAATAGGTTACTTCTAGGCAAGCGTGCTCCATCTTCGACCACATCATCGCTTACCATCAGGTGAGATAGTGGTCAAACGCGAGCCTATCAATAGTAAAAAAAAAATCGGGCTGTCTGAGGACTGCCTATAGAAGTGATTACCCATATTTGCAAATAAATGCTATTCTATTCTATTCTAAGTAACACATTTTTCTTACTTAGAGTATTTTTGTACCCGTCGTAACTTTTAAACGAAAGGTCAGATTTGAATAATTTAAAGTGTTATTTACATGGACATAACCAAATTTAATGAAATAGATAAGGATTAATATCATGATACTAAAATTACCACGATTCCATTTCAACCGGGATTTGATTGAATAATATGAACAAAAAGCGGTCATTGTGACTTAACCATACTAGTTAGATATATATCTTTGCAAGTTTTTTTGTAGATAAATATGTGCTCTATAAAACTATAGTACATCACTTATCTTTTTTGTTATTTTTTTAGCACCTTGGGTTACATTATCGAAGTTTCCATACAGATCCCTAACTTTTTTGAAAATATTATATATTATAACTTATGTTAGTCAGTGATAATGTAGCTTTTTAAAGGCAAAAGAATTTTTGAAATCGAGTAGTTTTTCTTTAAGATACAATCCTTTCCTCTTTATAATATTAGTGTAGATGTAAAGCGTTCGGTGAGGTGATGTGACGTAACGTGACGTGACGATGACGCAAAATCAAAGTTTTTTCCTCACCCAAAAAGTGCTCAACGCGCCTGAAGAAGTTTTCAATTCAAAAAAAGGAAATAGATACATACATACTTTTGATAAATTAAAAGAAGGCCTTAGCTTTTCAGTGGGTCGACACAGACTGTGATACATACACAACGTGTGTGTGCTATCATTGTACTCATCATAATTAACAACTTTTAGTATGGGATCAACCCCGTAACAGCAATAAAAAAACAACTGTTCAGTACATTGATTTGTCGAGATATGCGCACAGAAATGTGTGGGGGGACTGCCCCACATTTCGATGCGACATACGATTTTTTTTCGCTAAATTTTGTTGATTCCAATGTAAAATTTGTTTATAATGATGAGAACAATTGACCCCTTTTCAGGTATTACGTTTATCTTGCACATCGTATAAAAATACTACTAATGTTATAAATGCGAAAGTTTGTGAGGATGGATGGATTGATGTACGTTTGTTACTCTTTCACGTCAGAACGCCTGAAAGGATCTTCATGAAATTTGGCATAGAGGTAGATTATAGTCTGAAATAACACATAGGATATTTATTTTTTCTACAGTCACGCGGGCGGAGCCGCGGGCGACAGTTATCCATACTACTATATAAAGCTGAAGAATTCGTTTGTTTGTTTGCTTGAACACGCTAATCTCAGGAACTCCTGAGGCTCTAGACAAAGTGCCAATCTATCAGCGAATACGATTGTCGAAATTCCAAAGTATAAGGCATTTTTCACGTGACATTTCGACAGCGCTTGTCAATCCCATACATTATTGACGTTTTCACAATCGCTTTCGCCACGCTACCGCAAACAAAATGTCAATTGTCTAGAGCCTCTGGTCCGATTTGAAAAAATCTTTCAGTGTGAGATATTCCATTTACCGAGGAAGCTTATAGGCTATATATCATCACGCTAAGCCGAATAGGATCGGAGCAGACGAAGTTCCGCGGGTCAACTAATTTAGTAATAAATTGTCCAAAATCAGTAATACATAACCAGAGTATCAACAAAACTGAGTAATGGTTTAAAAATCAATGTCAAGTCAACTGTTTTAATTGGTTGTCAAAAATAAATCACAGCAACATGACAGCAACCAGTTACTAAAGCTGTTGACGTCAGATTTATTAACAGATTAAAATGCATAATTTTAGATAAATGTCGTAATTATTACCCGACTCAGCCAGAACGAGGGGAATGTTTTTTTTTTTAATCAGAACTGCAATCAAAGCCTGTTAGCAACTTTAGTCATTTGTGTATTGTATACATAAGGAAGTAATGTGTGGCTCAGTTCTATGACATTACAATAATTACATATAAAATAAAAACCTTTGCACTACTAAGAATATATAAATCTACTATTGCAGCCTTTCATGTATAACCTTGGTATCAGAGTGCTAACTAAATCTACTTATTTTTAGGGTTCCGAACTTCTGCATACATAAACGGAGGCCTTATACGATTACTCGGTTATCTGTCTGTGTGTCACAGTTGATTTTCACAGAATCTACTAGACCAATGCAGTTGAAATTAGTACACATATCACCTATAACCCAAACATGGACGCGTAACGAAAATAAATAAATTTTTAAAATGAGGTCACTTTTTGGGGGAAAAAATTAGAAATTAAAAACAAAGTTATTTTCTACAGTACCGTGTGTCATATCAAATTAAAGAACTTATCGTAAGTATTTTTATTTTTATAAATTTAAAATATCTATTTTTTTGTTTGAGATGGGTTTGCTCTTGACTCTAGTCTAGGACAAAGATGACAGAGACAGAGTCTACGATGGAGCTTGCTTACCCAGAAGGAGCCTGTTCACTCTAACTTTAAAGAGATGAGAGTTGTAAGCGTTCTGAAACACAGACGCAGGCAGGGAGTTCCACTCCTTTGCTGTGCGCATTATAATAGACGTTTGGAAACGCTTACTGCGAATTGGTGGAATAGCAACAAGGTAGGGCCAAACTTATTAAAATATAATTCCCCCCTCGATCGAATCAGTCCAGCAGATCCGGAGAAAACTGGCTCTGACAAATAGACAGACAGACACCCGAGTGATCCTATAACAGTTCCGTTTGTTAAGGATGTTCGAAACCCTATAAGTACACACATCAAAACATCGTGAGAAAACAAAATCTTAACTTTGTCTTTAAAGGAAGGGATCTATTTATGCAACTAGTTGACCCGCACAACTTCGTCTGCGTCACATTTGTCATTACTACTCCGCTCTTATTAGCCGCAGCGTAATGTTATATAGCCTATAGCATTCCTCGATTAATAGGCTATATAACACTAATATTTGTTAAATTTGAACCGGTCATTCCTGAGATTAGCACGTTCAACCACACAAACTCACAATGAAAGTCTTTACTTTTATAATATTAGCATAGATTTAAACATTGGCGACAATGTGAATAGGTATGCATGTCATATAATGTGCCTTTTACTGATCTTTCAACCCGGAAATCATCTAAACAGTTCAAAGTTTTTTCCTGGTTTTGCGTTTACTTAGAAACGATCATGTTTTAAAAGTAAAACTACTTTTTCCTTTATCTTTTGCGTAGTTTTATTTGTTTGTAGTGTATTATTTTTTTTGTATTTGATAGGGTTGCGTTTGACTCTCACATGATGATAAGCGACGATGTGTACGCTTACCTACAAGTAACCTATTCATTCTTGACTTCAAGAACAGACCCAAGTTGTAGCTATAACGGAATCGACTCTGGCAGGAAATTTCACTCCGTAGTTGTACTTACGAGTAACTGAGTTTATGTCATCATTAGGGTTGCCAATTTTTTTTTTTGGGAAAATAAAGTATCAAATTATTTGGACAGGCAAAAAAAGTATTTGGAAGAAAATAAAGTATTTTTCAAATTTTTTGCACACTAACATTTTTTTCTTTTTAGCGAGCAAGCGTTTATGCCAGCCTATTTTTTTGTTTCTTTGCCTTTTTTTAAATATGGGAAATCATCAAATTACTCCTCCCGCTCTGGGTGAAGCAGAAGGGAGTGTCAGACTCTTACTGACTAAAACCCGTCCGTGTTCCTCCCAATGCCCTTTGCGTTCCAGGGCCGCGGTGACTCTTTCGAATAAATTCCGCAACCCCGGCAGGCACTGGCCCTAGCAGGCCCCATCTTTTATGCTGACAGCTCTTGGTTCGGACCGAATGGCGAGCCACCCAATGCTCGCCGTCCGCAGGCCCGCGCCTACGGTGGCCAGGAATCGCCCTGCGACTCCCAACGCCCGGGGCGTCTTCTTCTGTTGCGGCGGCTGGGGCGTGCGTGAGGTTTCCCTCTCTCTCACGCATTCGGCCTCCTCCTTTGCTAGCATCACTGCTTCGCAGAAGAAAGTGACTGCTTCCCATGCCTCCTCGCTCCGGACCATGGATTGAACCACGACCGGACACAAGATTGTTTCTTTGCCTAGAGTAGTGCGATGATCCGATTAATCGGATTAATAAGTATTAATACAAATAATACTACAAACAAATAATACGCATACAAACATACGTTTTTTCTCTGCATAATATCAGTTTAGATTTTCTTTGGATCTTTATTAGTCTTACTGACTCCGAATGTACTCCGTCTTAATGTTAAAAGATTGGCCTTTGGAAGTACCATTTCAAAATGTGTAAAATCAGTTTCATTTTCCAAAGATATGTTAGGAAGTTCCATTCATTGGGTACCTAATTAATAGATAATCATTTTAATCGCGTGTCCGTCTGTTACTTTACAGCTGGTATCGATAAATAGTTCATCATTACATTACCTACCCATATTATGGCTCTTTCGTTTTACGCATCACAATATTTTTATGCAAAAGTATAAAGTATATTTATCGAAAATAAAGTAGGATACGTTTTTATAAAGTACTAGCTTCTGCCAGCGGCTTCGCCCGCGTGGTCCCCAGGGAACATATTCCCGGGATGAAAAGTAGCCTATGTCCATTCTCAGGCTCCAGACTATCTATGTACCAAAATTCATTTAGATCGGTTCAGTAGTTTTGGCGTGAAAGCGCGACAGACAGACAGACAGACAGAGTTACTTTCGCATTTATAATATTAGTAAGGATAGTTGGCAACCCTTGTCATCATCTTCATTATCATATCAGCCGAAAGACGTCCACTGCTGGACATAGTGCTCGTTTACAGAGACGCGGGGGGTTCGAGCGGCGCGTGCAATTCTCCATTCACGGTAAAATGACCCGGTTGAGTAGTAACCACCCTTCTAGAGGTGAACTAAGAGTGGTCCCGATCTAAAAAAAAAAAATCACGGTAAAATGTAGCGACACCCGCGGCGTCCCACGCCTAACGCCCCGCGCAACGCCCCGCGTCTCTGTAAACATAGGCCTCCCCGAGTGTCGCCACAACAACCGTTCCTGTGCGTCTAGCATTCATCGGCTACCTGCGACCATCACCAGGTCATCGCTCGGTCCACCTTGCGGAAGGCGAAGAAGATCACGCCAAGAAACTCCAAGCATTGCCCTCTCCATTCCTTTTTGGCTTTAAGGCTTCTGATAAGTTTATGTATTCTATTTTAATAAGCAGGTACACCGCAGACTAACCCTTTTTATTTTATGTTGTTTCAGTCCATCCGAAAGTTTTTCTAGAAGATATAGCTGTATGCAATAAGATATTATTCCCTTAAAATTAAGATTTCGTGTCTTACATCTATTTTTATGCTCATCTTACCAATTACGTTAATGGATCAATAGTAATACCAATCATCAGTAGCAGTAACAGGTCCCTACGGCTTGCTGGCTTTTGCGGGGTTGCGTGTCCAAGTCCCCTACAATAAGCCTGTTACACAATTTCCGGAGAAATGCTAAGAAGTATTTTTGTCTACCAAATAAAAATCCAAAGGATGCCTGGTAGACAATGTTTGCATGCAATTCACATTATTAGGCACCACTAATGTTCATAAAATTTAAATAAAATAATAGAACAGTGTAGTGTTTGCGGGTAGACAGTAACGAGCCAGTCCCACAGACTACAATATAATATACAGTCTCTCACAAGCCATATCCGGGGGCGCACGTGTTCAGTGTCTCGCATTCCGTATATTCATCGGAGTGTATAAAGTGTGTTTATTGGCTTCCGAGTCATACAAATAGTATTTTGATAAAATACTATTTGTATGACTCGGGCAGACAGGTGAAACATCACTGCGGCCCTGCCGGTCGATTCAGTAAACATGTCAACGTGAAAGCTTGGGTGAAGTCATCACGAAGTGAGCAGTCATTCCATCTAGATTACATAGATTGACAGCTCACTTCATGATCACTTCACCAAAGCCTTCACTTCGACATGTTTACAGAATCACACTGCTGGAATCACCGCGGCCCTGACACGTAAAGGGCATTAGGCCTTTAGTCAGTAAGAGTCTAACGCTCCCTTCTGCTCCGCTTAGATCGGAAGGAGTCATTTGATTATGTCCCGTCCTTAAACAGACCTAATCAGTTGAAAAAATACGCCGTAATATTTATAGAACCTACAAAAAAATGTTGTTGTTTGCGCGTCTGAGATTATATAAACGTATCCAAGAAAAAAAAATTGTTTTTATCTCGAGGTAAAAGTTTTCATAAGGAAATCTGTTTCCAAAATACGTACATAAACACAGGCTTTATACCCTGGGGTGAACGAAGAAATTACGGAGTGCCACGTGTTATGATCCACGATACTCTTTTGCTTCGTCAACGTTCATGTATCTTGTCGTACACGCGTGCTTGTTAAGAGTATAGTAGGTACATCATAACACAAATAAAAAAAACACCGGTAGCACTCCGGGAGTGCCGGCAGAAGTGAAAACTTTAGTATTAACGTTGTGTTTAATTATAAGTACAAAAATATTATCATTTATGAGGTAGAATACAATGTTTATTTATTGCGCTATCGTACACAAATATGACAATTTACATGTTATTATTCATAATATTATATCGTTATTTATTTATATATTACATTAATTTTTATCTCTTAGAAAAATCAACTTTCATCCATAATTTCGTAATTCCGTAATTTCGTATCCTTGGATACGCGTGGCACGCTGTACATAAACACAGACGGACATTCGCGCAAGCGCCCTGTGCCGCCTAAGCGGAGCAGCACACTCAGGCACGGTAGAAAGAGTGAGATACTAGTTCCTCTCCCTTCCCCTCGATCTTACGCTTTTTCGATCAGCATCACGTGACCCTGACGCGAGTCCGTCTTACGCTTTTTCGATCAGGTCACGTGTCCTGACGCGAGTTTAAGATTTTATACCCATTACAGAAAAAGTGCTCAACGCCGCTAAAGAAGTTTTCACTTCAAAATTAAAACATAACTGATCATGTCTGTATACTTCGAAGATACTCGTACTTGAATGCGGATGGAGCTTTACGAACTTTACACCCTGGTGTAAAGTTGCCAAACCTCCACTGACAAGGGAGGATCCTCCGACCAAACGGGTTTTGTCGCTGATGGGCAACTGCCCAATGGTTGATATCTGGGCTATTATATAATTATTTTCAAATCGCACGGAAAACTTCAGAGTTTTCCATGCAATTGTAACATAATTATTTACCGCGATGCAGGATTTCTTTAACGTAATTCGTTGCTGGCGATATAGATGTAACTGCATTACTTTTAGTGACGGTACAGATTTTGCTACGTTAGTTTTTATCTGACAGTATCGATGCCGCTTTATAAGTAGGTACATACGACCAACAAAAAAGTCTCTATACTTCGAAGAGTTAGCCCGCTTAGTGGTATAGAAGTACTCGTATGCGAACCTAAGTGTAAAGTTCGCAAACCTCCATTGAAAGGGGAGAATCCTATGACCAGACCCGGTTGTCGTGTTTGGTGGGCAACTGCCCAAAGTTTGGGCAGTGGTGTATGATCAAATCACGCGGAGAACTTTGATACCGCGATGTAGAAATCGTGTGATGTCAGGTTAGTAGCTGCTGTACTACTACCCATAGATACCGTTACATTTGAAAAAAACAAACTAAATTAGATAAGAATACGTTTAAAACCACGAAGACGAGCCGTCAACTGAGTGCTGATATATATTCTGAACAATCTTTTATGGAAATACATGTCTTGACCAATAAATATTGCTACTGCTGTAGTAGCAATATTTCTCAAGAAGTACCTGAGTACTGCTTGGGGTTGTTGGATGGCTGGCTAGTTAGCCGAGTGTCGGTCGCGAGTGCGCTTGTATGTGAAGCGTGTCTGTTAACATGAAGCGTGTCGTGTGTGCGTTAACGCTCACTGTATGGAGCCCACCTTTGCACTGTTCTTTGATTTTACCTGGCCTTTTTGAAGCAAACTAAATTGCTTTCAGTAAACGTCTGTCAAGGTAGTCACCTCTTGGCGTATCCTGTTGTAAAATGTTTGCGAAAATCGTAATAGATATTTGAATTAAGTTTTTAAGACTGCTTGTTGGCTTAGTGGTTACCGTGATTGCTCTGCGTAAGGTCCTGGTTGCGATTTTATCCGGGTAAAGTATAAGTACTTGAGTTTTCAAAATGAAATGAAATTAAATTCCGAATTCGAGCATGGTAAACGGCAACCAGATCAGACGTCACGATAGCTAATAAATGCAAGCATTTGAAGTCCAGAGAGTGCTTGCACTGCACTTAAATCTGTGTGGTGTTTTCCTCAAACATTAATCTACATGTTTTTATTATGTTGCGACCATTAAATCTTTTATTACCTACTTCATCATCATCACTATGCCTTTAATTTTCTCATGCTACTCGATGTCTGCGCAACACGTTTTCTTCTGACATACTCCACTATCAACCGTCACGCTATCATTGACTCCCTCCTCGTTTATATCATTTCGTCATACAATCCATAGATAGTTTATGGTCCTTCTCTGTCTCTTCATCCTTCTCTTTCTCTTTTTTCTTTTCATCTTCAAATGTTAAGTGAAAATTATTTGCGACAGATTTTTTTTAATTTGGTAGAACAAAAATCTACCAATTAAAAATGACATAACTAACCAATTTAACCAACCGATGACAAGCCTTCGGTCAGCCATTATTATAATTAATTATTATTCATTTGTTGTTTTACAGATGACCCGTCTGATTTAATAAATGAAACGTTCTCCGATCACCAAGAAACATTAATATGCGCCACCGAGCGATGAATCAATTTAAAATTATTATGGGAATTGCTGGCATAAATTAATGTATTTTGTGTGGTGAATAACTTATTACACGATGACTTTTGTATTATTTATATAATCCTAGTTTTACCCCAGGCCATATATCAGCCTATTAATATCCAAACAAGCCATGAACTGGACTCCTCAAGGGAAAAGGAAGTGAGGCCGTCCCCATCAAACCTGGTGACGCACCGTGTTGGAAGAAGTGACGAGCATAGGAATGATATGGAGTAAAGTGAAGCGTAAAGCTAAAGACCGTTTGCGATGGAGAACTACGTGTACTGTGAACGCTCTCTGCCCTAGCTCTCTCACTTCTATCCCAATTTGTTTGACCATGTCTTCTTCCGTACATGCCTCAAAAAGATGTCAGCATAGCAGACGGTCCGCTAGGGCCAGTGCGGTGATTGGGTTGCGAAATTTGTTCGAAAGAGTTACCGCGGCCTTGTTAGGCAAAAGGCATTAGGAGGAACACGGATGGGTTTTAGTCAGTAAGAGTCTGACATCACATCCGCTCCGCCCAGAGCGGAGAGAGTCATGTGATGATTTGCCATCCTTTAAAAAAAGATACCTGTAATCTCTATTGGTCGTCATTGCAAAAACCACCGTCTAGCCATATCACCTCTCATAAAGTTCATCCGTTATTTTTTTTCTCTTGTTCTTTGTATTCAAAAACTGTCCAAAGTTATATTCAACTTTCTTCACGAATTTTTCCTCATTCGCCCGTTTCATAAAATCGGACAGCTGTTTCCGGATTTGATCTAAAACTAAAGAACTCCCCTTCCCAGCATGATTGCTCAAATTTTATTTTATTTTATTTTACTTTATTTGGGAAAACAAACAATCGTCCATTGTATATTAAAATCTAGATACACAGTATTCTATATATAACTGTACAATCCACTACGTTTCCACATGTTACTAGATTATATTTGATACAGTTTTGGTAAAATTAGATAAAATCAATATATAATAACAATAAAACTTTTCGCTATCTTAAAATCTAATAGTTAATGCATACCTAAATAATACATAATTATTAAAAATTCTGAGCAAGACGTTCAATCATTTGTTTTTTAAATGTATGTTTAGATAAGGCAAAAACATCTATATCGTTAACATTATTATTGTAAACCTGAACCAATCTCTGAAGCGGCGCTCTCTCTCCTGCATTCGTACGACAGGAAGTTGTAGGAAACAGTGGGTAAGAGGGCACCTCTCGTATCATTACCGTTCTAGGTACAATATAGCTTATTTTGTTTATCAGCTCTGAGCAATCAAACTTATTATGTACAAGTCCATGGAGCATCATTCCTTGGAGCAACACGCGTCTAGAGCGTAACGTTAATAATCTAAACATAATCAAAGCGTTTTTATAAGATAAACGTTCGATGCGACATTTGTACTGCATTGTACTGAGGAACTGACGCTGAACTCTCTCTATTGCAGTCTCATATTTAATATAATATGGATCCCAGATCGTATGATCGTATGATCAAGTTGAACATGCTTGTATAAGCATGTTCAACTTGTGAGCGAACCAAAGAATTAAATAAATACAGATATGTGGTTGGTCGTTTAAAATCTGACGTGGTTCTCATTACAAAATTATACAGTTGAAATGCTTTAGAAATAATTTTATCTATGTGTAGATTTAAGTGAAGTTTGCAATCAAGAAGAACGCCTAAGTCACATATATATGTATCTTTAACTAGAGTCTTATTACAGAGTGAATAATCGTAGGTTATTTCATTTTTATTTTTAGTAAAGTTGATGTATTTACACTTTGGGATGCTTAGCTTTAATTTAGTTTCATTCAATAGTCAGATAACGTATTCAAGTCTTCCTGTAGAAGGCTGCTATCAACAGTGTTTTTTATTTGTTCTAAATACCTTAAGATCATCAGCGTATAATAAGAAGTTACTATTTGAAAGCAGTTACAAACATCGTTTATATACATATATATATAATAAACATCAATGGGCCCAGAATAGATTCCTGGGGAACGCCTGAAGTCGCCACAACTGAGTCTGATTTGTATCTAACTACAGTTTGATTACGATTGCTGATATATGAACAGAACCAACGCAGTAAGTTACCTCTGATGCCATTAAAAGCTATTTTATTTAATAAGATAGAATGGTCCACCCTGTCAAAAGCCTTTTTAAAATCTGTATAAACAGCGTCGGTCTGATGTCCTGCGTCCATGTTATTTTTTTTTTACTATATATAGGCATACGTTTGACCACAATCTCACCTGATGGTAAGGGATGATGCGTTCGAAGATGGAGCACGTTTGCCTTGAAGCAACCTATTCACTCTTGTCTTAAAGACAGGTTGTAGCTATCTGGAAACACAGACTCTGGCAGGGAATTTCACTCCTTAGCTGTACGCACTATGAATGTGTTCCCAAAACGTTTAGTGCGTGTCGGTGGGATGTCCACCATGTACCGGTGGCGCATCGCCGTTCGTCTTGTATTGAACAAATGATCCGCAAAGATCATTAAATTAGTCACCGTAGACTTATTTTTAGCGAAACCGTGTTGCTCAGGTATTATATTGTGTCGCAGAAATGTATAGATGGCCTGATGTACGAGTTTTTCAAATAATTTTGCAAGAGTACAAAGTATCGATATAGGTCTATAGTTTTCTTTGTTCTGTCTAGATCCACTTTTATGAACTGGTATTATATTTGCTTTCTTCCACGTAGACGGAAATGTACTACTTTGAATACACTTGTTAAATAACATGGAAAGAGGCAAACAAATTGTTCTCGCTGTTCTCTTTAGAAAATAGGGCGGTATGCCATCAGGTCCTGGTCCCTTGTTTATATCTAACGATTTTAGTTGTTTGCGAACTTCATGGACGGTGAAATTCAAAGTACAGAGAGAGCTGTTATTGACATTACTCAAATCAGAAGCTGGGCACCATCCGGGAGAGAGACTAGAGGGCTCATAACCTGACTGAAAAATGCCGAAAACAAATTACAAATTTCAACTGGGTCGCTAGAACTTACATTATTATAGAACATGCAAGTCGGTATACCCGACTTGCCTTGCCGATTAGCGACGTAAACCCAAAAGTGCTTAACATATTTGGAAATACCATCCTCGACACCATTTATATATTTTTGAAAACATTTGTGACATTCCTCTTTAAAACGAGCTCAATACAAGGAAAATACTTCATAGTCACTCATATTACGGTACCTTTTCCACTTAGACCAGGCTTTCTTTTTATACCTAAAGATGTGGATGAGCGGTTTGGAAAACCAGATCGGGAAGTGCGAGTTTGGCAGTATCGATAGCAATATGCGGTTTTTTATTATACCATATAAACAGTTGTAAAAAGTATCAATGCAGCAATCACCCGAATTGCTCTCCAAAGTGCCTTCGCAGTTAATATCATCAATGTCTTTGTTAATGACTGTGTTAAGGATTTAAATGATGAACGACTCGCTTTAGATAAATAATTACTTTACTACAGATCGATTTACAAAATATAATATTTGTGTGAGCGCACGACACGTCCGTCGCTGACCGAATCCGTGGCGAGCCGCTCGGGGTGCGGCGGCGATGCGCCCGATCAGCTGTGTGCGTCCCCCGCCCGCCGCGTCTCCCGCCGCCGTTGTCCACACGTTAGATGCGTGAACAGACTGTATAGTCGGCTTTACGATAATTATATTTCGGTATATGTAAGGGTTTAGCTAAACTAATATTAATATTTAGGGATAAAAGTGCGTAAAATGATGGATGGTGACTATCAGCCGGTAAAAGATCTTGACTGGGTTCCTAAACAGTGCAGTTAGCATCAGAGATAAGGAGATCTAGTATGCACCCATTTGAGTTAGAAAAATGATTGAATTGCTTGACATCGTGAATAATCAAAAATACCCTTAAACGGTTGCAAGTTGGCGAAGTGCCCAGGCGAGTCATATAATTTTGAGCAGGATTAAGTTTAGCCCATTTTGCTGAAGGTATATAATAGTCACCTAGCAATAATATATTATCAGTTTTTAATGAGTGGATTAAGTTGTCCATATTATCGAAAAGGGTATTGTATACAGCAAAAGGTATATTGTTCGGCACATAGGCTGCGCAGAATTGTTGTTACTAGGAATAATAACAGCGATTTGCTCAAGGTATTGGTTTAATGTACCAAGCTGAGAAGAAAGAATACAAACAGGGTTATATTTTCGCAATACCGCTATCAATACACCACCACCCTCAGACTTCCCGGTAGCAGTCTTATTTCGGTCACAGCGAAACACTAAATACCGATTATCAATAAATTCATTGTTATTAATTATCGGAATAAGCCATGTTTCTGTTAAAATAATAGCATCGAAATAGACAGAATATTCATAATAAAGTATTCAATTTCGTGCGAATGCCTCTACTGTTTTGGTAATATATGCTGAAGTCATGTTTTTTTTTTAGTACTTAACATTGTATTAAGCTATAACATAAATATTACCAGCATGAAATTAACATGCTCTGGGCTAATTACAGAGCATTTTTAATGTTTTTAATATCATTTTTTTATTTGACGGCTATAGTGGGCGAAGTTTCAGATTGTTTAACAAGAATGGTGGCATGCTTAACCCAGACCCAACTGTTTTTTTCTGTAGAGTTCAGTGTTCATTTAAATATATAGTGTGTGGTGTGCCAGTGATGCCCAGATCTTTAGAGGTAATACCTTTCTTCAGGCGGCATGCAATTATTATATTGTCCCTCAAAGTACGTGTTTTTCAGTGGCAATTATATGTTTAGGTCTTTCGCTGCTTGTAGCATGTGGCACGCGATGTTTTGATGTAATATCGTCTCTTTATATATGTATTATGATCGATCTTTTTACCTATATCCTACAAAAACGCAGGTAAGATTTCTCCTCGTCTCTCAGGGACATTGGAGATTTCTAAGTTACATTGTCTGCCCTGCTGTTCCAAACTGTCGATCTTTAATTCAAGAGCTTTGACTGCATCTGGGTTTGCGCTCAAAGTTCACTTATTTATGTTACCCAGTTGCTTCTGTAAGTCGTCATATTGGTTAGAGATGAGTTGAGCAGATATTTTTATTTTGGCGACTTCTGCAGATAGTTTTGAGACCGTATCTTTTATAGCAAATTGACATATCAGCGATGTTTATTTTCTTTGTTTATGTACAATGTCTTTGAGAGGAGTTCAAAACTACAAAATACACATTAACGCGGTTTTCATCTGCATCGAAATACATTTTGTTATTTATTTTCCTGACTCGTGTGAATAGAAATATAAAATTAGTTGGTGTTATTTAAAAAAAACTGGCCAAGTGAGAGTCGGATTCGCGTGCAAAGGGTTACGAATCAATTTCATTTTTTAACATGTCATTTTAACACTACAGACTTCTTATAGGTTTTCTTGTAATCTTTAGGTAAAGATCTATAATCTCCATTTTTTTTTTTTTAAATTTTAGGCTCAGTCGTTTCGGAGACAAGGGGAATGGTAATATTTCGCCTAATTTCTTGAATAACTTTGAAACCATTTATTGTAAAATTGTGAAAAGAATATAGTTAAAACCCTCACAGTAAGCCCTTTCATTTAATATGTCACACAATATTGTTCAAAAACTTTTTTTTTAATTTTCTAGTTTGACCCCCAAAAGAGACCATACTCCCCCATACAAAAAAAATTGTGATTTACGTAACACATCCATATTTGGGTCACAAAAATCTATATGTGTACCAAATTTCAACAGAATCGGTCCAGTGGATCCAGAGAAAACTAGCTGTGACAGACGGACAGACGGACAGACATACACCCGGGTGATCCCATAAGGGTTCCGTTTTTTGTTGGGAACCTTAAAAAACTTCACAAAGACCTAGGCATTAATGTCTTAAATTCAATGAAGCTTTTCAGAAAAAATATGAACATCGTATTTTAAATAAGATACAATTATTATTTTGTGAGAATCATTTACAAAGAATAACCACCTACGTACAAACACCAAAAAAAGATGGTGATAAAATCTGTTTCATGTTATTTACAAATCTTACTAACTGGAGCTGGTCACGTGTGTTGTATTTTAATCATGTAAATGTTCCGTAGCAATAGACCCAGTGTCATTCTTTCAGCGACAGTTGCGATGGTCAAAATGTATGGATTTGACATGCGCTACATAATGTCACGAATCCCGAACATTTCGAACTTGTAAGAATCGCCACCACTGTAAAACTGCGTCAAATGCGCTTTAAGCTTGTTTCACACGTACCACAACCACATAACAGCATCGCCGTCGCGACAAAAGGTGGTCAAGATTTTTTTTAGAGTTCCGAATATCCGTGAAAAACGGAACCCTAATAGGATCACTCGGGTGCCTCTGTGTCCGTCTGTCACGGCCCGTTTTTCCCGGATTTGCTGGACCGGCTCCGTTGAAATTTAGTGTACATATGGACTTTTGTGACCCAAATATGTAAATAAATAAATTTTCAGTATGGTGTTCACTTTTGGGGCTCAAACTAGAAAACTAAAAATAAAAGTTTTTCAAATTGTATTGTATGCATATCAAATGAAAGGACTTATGATTGGGGTTCTAATTATATTTTTTCATAATTTTAAAATAAATAGTTTTAAAGTTATTCAAGAAATTAGACCAAAAATGACCATTCCCCTCCTTATCTTCGAAACTACTGAGCCTAAAATTTTGAAAAAAAAATGCAGATAATAGTTCTATAGCTAAAGATTACAGGAAAAGCTATAAGTCTGCAGTGTTAAAAAAAAAAAAACATGTTAAAAAATGAAATTGGTTCGGAACCCTTAGCACGCGAGTCCGACTCGCACTTAGCCAGATTTTTTTTGGACTGTTCCAGCTACTGCAACTCCTGAAAGCCAAAATCAACAGTGGCGACCACCAGAAAAACGCCGAGCCAATAAAGCCCGACGAGTCCCGGAGAAACGATTCAACTGTCTTGGATCCCGTAACGAAATTAATCAGAAAAGTACAGCGGAGGAGTAGGAAAAAAATAAGTAGATATAATTTCTTCTTCCCTCCTTATCAAGCAGGAGACAGAATATAGCTAGTCTAGTAGGCACCAAGGGATATATACAACTGGGATAAGCCCAGCTGCTAAGGACCACGGATTATGTATTACCACTAAAACTAATGGGTCCTAAATTGTGAGCTGCTTTTGATTCCAGTAATAGGTATGGCAAAATCGCTTGAACGCACGGAAATTTGTTCTACAAGGTCCACCGTATAGTAAACTACTCCAGATGTAACCTGACTACTATCTAACATAATATTGCGTTCAGTTTGCCAAAGAATACACTCCCATAAGATGGGATGTGCGGATTGTTCGTATCCATGGTCAGCTGTAGAACAAGTGGTCAAAATGTGGTTACGTGTGAATAGCGTCGCTGCGCATTCTTGCGGTTGCGTTGTAGTACCTGCTACCTCTGTGGATGTTTATTAATTAACCCCCGACGTAAAAACGACGGGGTGTATAAGTTTGACGTGTGTGTGCGTCTGTCTGTGGCATTGAAGCTTCCGAACGGATGAATTGATTTTGATTTTGTTTTTTTTTTCATACAAATTAGCGCCCTCTCACGTGTTGCGGTTGAAATACCTACGTGTAAAACAAGCCCTAGATAACGTGAAAGTAACTAGTAGCCCACAAGTATCGGGAACATGGTACTAGTCCAAGCTCATGGTCAAAGCATTCAGGGCTCCAGAGAAAAGAGCCTCCTAATAATTACCGCTTTCTGAAGTGAGCCAATGATCCAGCTGCCTGATTAGAGCCTCCTATGGTGTTGGTCGAGGCTCGTGGCTATTAAACCACTAGCTTCTGCCGTCCCCAGTTTTTCCCCATTCCAGTAGGAATTTTGGGGAATCCTCTCTTAATGCCCTAAACCTCATAAGGAACCTACCTCTGCAAGCCAAATTCAGCTTGCTACGACCAATAGTTACGGTTGTGCATTGTCTGTTAGTAACGGAAGAATTTTATACCTCTATATTAGGAATGGCTGTCTCACATGTCGACAACTTCGTGAACCAAGTCAAGATACTTAACTAATTTTTTCACCCTTCAAGAGGTTCTTGCTATGCGAACGGTTAAGTCAGCAATGGGGTTAGTAACATAGAAAAGAAGGCTAACAGTGTGAATACTTATAATATTTTTAATTGATGTGACAGATTTCAAAATCGAATATGACTGAAATTGCTTATTTTATTGAAGAATGGACTTGCTCTTGACATTGATCACGCCTGATGGAAAGCGATGGATGAGGTCTATGATGGGGCGAGCGAACGTGCCCAGAAGATGCCAGTTCAATCTGTTCTGCCTGTTATTTGTTTTGAATTAAACAACAAATAACAATCTACACTAATATTATAAAGAGGAAAGATTTGTTTGTTTGTTTGAATTGAATAGGCTCCGAAACTACTGGACTAATTTGAAAAAATCTTTTAGCATTGGATAGCTACATTATCAGGGAGTAACATAGGCTATATATTATCCCCGTACTCCCACGGGAACGGGAACTACGCGGGTGAAACCGCGTGACGTCCACTAGTATTAAATACACTTGATATTTTGAATAGTATTACTAAATAGTGAATGTAAAAATATTAATATCTTTACGAGATCTAACGTAAGACTTAACGGAATCCTAAAATAAAATTTATTATGGAACTGACACAAGTATGACGGTTGTAGATTTCTTCACACAGTCTTTATTCTAGTTTGTAACAAAAAGAAAAAAAATCTGACGTCTTTACTTATACATATAAATAGAATTATTATTTCATAAATTATAACAGTTGACTATATCTAATCATTTTAGACTGTTACTAGCAATAATTCATGTTTCTTTTGTTATTTATGTTTGTAAAATTTTTGCAAAATAATATTTTGTTCGTGGTTTTCAAAATTATATTTTCTAATTTGTGTAATTATGGATACCTGAGATTTCTTCTGGAAATCAGTCAGTAAGTACTTATTGATACATGTAATCGGTTTACCTTGTAGGAGGCCTATCATGATTCGCCTAGTTAAATTACAATTACAAGACAATTATAAATGTACAATGGGATTGAACATTTATAATTGTTGTAATTAATCACTTAATTACTAGAGCAATATAGCGATTGAGGCGAATGATCTATTTGTGGAATTTAAATCAGTTATTAAATATGAGACATTTTGACTGAATAAGGAATTAGTGTGGGACCAAATCATGTGAATTAAAGTATTGAAGTAGTTACTAGTGAATATATAAACTTATTACAGCATACACCATTTCAAAAGGGGTCTTCTAAATTTGTTGGGCGAGAAAGCTTATTATACAGTCAATGAGTACCTGGAAGATAAATTGTAATTATAATTTCATTGTTTCAATTTTATTTAATTTTCTGTTATTTGGTATTTTTTTTTTTATTCATGTAAAACAAATGAGTATGTGACAATGATTTTTTTTTGTATTGTTATAATTGATCTTATTTCTTAATTTTAAATGTTTTTAGGGTTCCGAAAAAAAAGGAACCCTTATAGGATCACTCGGGTGTCTGTCTGTCTGTCCGTCTGTCACAGCCAGTTTTCTCCGGATCCACTGAACCGATTCTGTTGAAATTTGGTACACATATGGACTTCTATGACCCAAACACGAACGCGTTACGTAAATTATTACATTTTTAGTATGGGGTAACTTTTAGGGGTCAAACCAGAAAATTAAAAAAAAGTTTTTTGAACAATATCGTGTTACATATCAAATGAAAGGGCTTACTGTGAGGGTTTTAATTATATATTTTTTTTTTTCATAATTGTAAAAAATGGTTTTGAAGTTACTCAAGAAATTAGATGAAAAATGCCCTTATCTCCGAAACTACTGAGCCTAAAATTTTGAAAAAACATGGAGATAATAGATCTTTACCTAAAGATTACAGGAAAACCTATTGGAAGTCTGTAGTGTTAAAATAACATGTTAAAAAAATTAAATTCGTTCGGAATCCTTTGCACGCGAGCCCGACTCGCACTTGGCCAGTTTTATATTTTATATTTAATTGATCAAAAATATAATCAAAATATTTGTACGCCGCTGACGGCAAGACATAGCGCTTATTTTGACACCGTTTGTATACCTATGTTCTACAAATAAAAATGTTTGAGTTTAGAATAAAAATATTAGGGTCAGCTTCCAATCTAGTGGATGCAGCTGAGTATTACGATTTTATATGGCGCACCTGCCCATCTGAACTCCGCCATCCAGTAACTGGCAAACGATACCACCAGGTTAGCAGAAACTACATATTTGTAATTGCTACTCCTCAATAACACCGTTGGACGAAACATCTTCCTTAACGTTAGTATAAACTAAGAAACGCCTTCAACGCCGTATCAAATACTGTTCTTATAATCATCAATCAGCAATATATATAAAATTCTTTCGTTACTGAGTGACTGATTGACAGACAGATAACGCGCAGCTGAAACTGCTGGTCGTTAAAAGCTGAAATTCGGCGTGTAGCCTCCATGCACTCCGTAGGGGAGCACTAAGAGAGGGTTTCCCCAAATTCCTACGGGAAAAAACGGGATATGCGCGTACAAAGTCGCGGGAAAAAGCTAGTTATTTACATTCTCAAAGGTTTAATCCAATGATAGAGAAATAATATTAATTCTGCTATAATATAATTACAGAAAAAACAATAGACTTTTAAACGTTTGGTAAAAATCTGGTGGTTTACCACAAGGGTTTATTCTAAGACCAAACATTATTAATGTTGGTTTAGTTCTATATATAGAAAAAAGTATTGCACTTGATGCACCAGGGGTTACCAATCACTGATTTCTGCAGTGCATTTCTGTAAACATTTCACCGTGTATAGCAAACAAGATGAAATGACAGTTCAGTTCAATAATAATTTTTTTATTATTATTATTTAACGTAAAAAAAGATACAGTCGTTTATAAATCTATACTAATATATAAAGCTGAAGAGTTTGTTTGTTTGTTTGTTTGTTTGTTTGCTTGAACGCGCTAATCTCAGGAACTACTGGTCCGATTTGAAAAATTCTTTCAGTGTTAGATAGCTCATTTATCGAGGAAGGCTATAGGCTATATATCACCACGCTAAGACCGATAGGAGCGGAGCAGTGATGAAAATTGTGACGCAGACGACGTTACGCTGGTCAGCTAGTAACGTATATTTCGACACTCTCAAGGGAATCAAAATGTATAGGGTATTTCCCGTCGACCTAGAACTATGGAATTTGGCAAATAATACCGTCTTATACTACAAGTATAGGAGAGAGTCTGAAAACTATACATTTGTAATTAAATCATAAAAATATGCTACAAATTTGTAAGAAACCCTCGCCTCGGTGGACGAGTCCGACTCACACTTGGCCAGTTTTTTCTTTCTTATATTCAAATAGAAATCCACTCTGGCTCGATTTCTTGCAACATCTTTAGCAATATTCGTCATATTTTAGCCAATTTAGACAAAACCTTAATGAAATTATACGCCTAAATTTTCCTCATAAATGCATCCGTCAATTGGTGACGTAAAAATGCGTTCGGATCCGTTGGTCCAGGCAGAAATGCAGACGCAGCAGGGGGACTTTGTTTTTTATTAAGTAGTGATGTCAATACAGCAGTGCGATTCTGTAAACATATCGAAGTGAACACTTGGGCGAAGTGAACGACAGGTGAGCTGTCAAACCATACAAACAAGATGGCGTGATAACTCACTTGTCGTTCACTCCACTTATGTGGTCACGGTGAGATGTCGACAGAATCGACCGGCTGTTCCTTACTCATGACATAATACTTAGGTGCCCATTACACGCTCATGCAAGCGTCACTCAATTCCAAAAGTCATGAATGTCGAATGACTGATGGTGTGTGATGGAATTCAATCGACATTAGACGCTCATTCTTCAATACGCAACATTGTATTATTGGCTGATATACGGGATATAAAAGACAAGCACTGATCCATTCCATAAACACAATAAAAACAAAATCATTCACTGAAAAGAAATATCCAAATTTTCGTCACACAATTTCATGCAACTATCAGTCACTGCATTACACGATAGGTATCCGTCAGTCACAGCCTTGACTGTCGTTAAACAGACAGCAACACCTATCGTATAATGGGCGCCTATCAAGCAAATAATTGTTCCCAACTTCACTTGAAGGCCTATGTTGTCAACGCGACTGTTAAAAAAATAACAACCAAAAAAAATAGAACCAGATTAAAAACTATATAAGCTAGATGACAGTTCAGTTACTGCCTGTGTGAATATCGCACAGATTGTAAATGGGTTTTAAAACTATCAGTGTTAATTTAAAAATATTTTTGTTAAAAATTATACATTTGTCTAGTGGAAGTTAACGTTTTGTTTCTGGTGTTCTGTGCTTCCGTATGTGGGTATGTTTCTTGAAAATATTATTTATGAAGAGTATTTTAGCTTGAGGGCAGTGGTGGCCGAGTGGTAATGGCTCCGACTTACGAGTTGTAGGTCGCGGGTTCAAACCCAGCCAGGCACATTACTTTGTGTAATTTATTTCATCACAATTGCTCTCAAAACGGTGAAGGAAAACATCGGGAGGAAACCGGCATGTCCTAGAACCAAAAATTCGAAGACATGTGACATTCACCAACCCGCATTGGGCCCGCGTGGTGGATTACGGCCCATTCCCTCTCCTAGAGAGGAGGCCTGAGTAGTCCCAACAGTGGGAACATTATAAGGCCGACTATGCTATGCTATGTATTTTAGCTATAATCTTGACGACTATTCCACTACTGCCAGGATGATAAATATCCCGTCTCTAAATTCAGGCCATGGTATACCCGTGTTTAAAATTCTATCCAAATCTGTTCAGCTGTGGTATGATTTTATAGCAAACACTAGCTTTTTTCCGCGACTTCGTACCCACATCACCAATTTTTTCCCGTTCACGTAGGAATTTCGGGAAATCCTCTCTCCTACATTCCCCAAGGAACCTGCATGCCAAATTTCAGCTTTCTACGACCAGAACGTAGTTTCGGCTGTGCGTTGTCTGTAAGTCACACACTCAGTAACGCAAGAATTTGATATAATTATATTGTTATAGACTTTCACAACTTACTACTTTGTATTATAATGTCAAAGTTTGGATGAATGGATTTATGGATGTTTGTAACTCAATCATGCCAGAACGGCTAAACGGAACTGGATGAAGTTTGGCACAGATATTATAGTGTAGAATATCACCTAGGCTATTTCTAATCCCGTGAGTATGTTTCCCTGAGATAAGTTCATACATTCACGTGGGCAAAACCGGTGGCAGAAGCTAGTTCATGATATTTGTAAAGTAGGAAGTTGTATTAGCTAGTAGGAAGAAGGATAAGAATTGCAAACGATACTTTGAAATTCTTAGCAAACAATAGTTTGCAATTCTTATATAAAGAAGTGTGTTGTTTATTACGATCATTCGTCTGTAAATGTTAGTTTGACGTAAGTCTTCGTCAATTTTATTTAAAGTGATCTCAAACAATATTTTAAAGAAACTATTTACGTGTTATTTTCTTTGTAAGTACCTTGAAACTATATTTTCACACCAACTGCACCGAAACGTTAGATTATATTATGGTATGTTATGAATATTCAACCTAAAGTAAGCCATTATTGCCCGGCGGGTTATAATGAAATTCAGTACAATATTTATGCTCGAAGGTCAATAATGTGATTTGAATTTGGAATTTAACTTGGAGGCCGACGGGAACCGCTCGAGGACAGCCACTTCTTGCAAACAATTTTCTCGCAGTAGGTGTGAAAAGTAGAGTATGCTACTCAGGAATCGAGGTGTCTTTACTTTTGGCTAGCTCGCATCCCTCGCTGCATTCAGGATTATTGTATTAACTCCCTGGTTTCGTTCGTGAGTTAAACTCTAAACTCCATTACTTTGCTCGGGAGTTAACTTTCGAATCCTTATTTAGGTTCGGGATTCAATATGACGCCCATGACATAAGACACTGCTTTATCCCCTCGGTGCATAATCTACTTTATAACAGCATTCATAATCATGATTAAGACAACAATAATTATAAATGTAAATCCACCAACTCTGTCAATATTGTAATAACTCTTGTTTGTTACCTTTTTAATTAATGCCACTTGTATGAACGTGTAGTAACAGTTAGTAGAGCTGTTACCTAATAAATTAATAACCCGGGAATAGTTTTTTTTTTTTATTTTTCATTTTGATTACTTTATATTATAATTTTGGGTTAGTTAAGTCCTTTTCAAGATCAAAGGAACATTAAAAAAAAAAAACTTTCAATTTATGAAAAACATTCAGATGATTTGAAACCGTAAAACATTTTTAACCACTATTACTGTTAATAGGCATACATTTGAAACTCACCTGATGGTAAGCGATGATGTGCTCGAAGATGGAGCACGCTTGCCTAAAAGTAACCTATTCACTCTTGACTTAAAGACACTCAAATTGTAGCTATCTGGAAACACAGACTCCGGCAGGGAATTCCACTCCTTAGCTGTACGCACTATGAATTGTGTTCCCAAATCGTTTTGTTAAGTTTGATAAAATAAACGGAGCATTTAAAAAAATATTTATTTATTTAAACTTTATGTACAAGGCATTCTAAAAACGAGTATAATTTTAGTTTTCTAAAATCTGTCAACTAAAATTAATTTCGGACCCATTTCAGTGACGCATCCAATCTCAAAATTCAAAAAACAAAAGCACCCCCGAACCTTTCCAAAGAAGAACTTACTTAATTTAAACAACTCAAACACAAAACCAAAGGAGAACATAACAATATCAAGTTCAAAGATTTAATTAATCATCAATAGATCTCGCAGCGTCCTTGTTCCAAACTAACAACAAAGGATATACCCGGACTCCTTTTGATTCTAAATTAGGGCAAGTCCGGGACAACCCGAACCCCTCTCTATTATGAAAACAATAACATGATAATTATTTACAGGTATTCTCCCCAATGAAGTTGGATTCTGCGTAGATATAGTGGATTGTGAGCTACACATAGTTGAAGATAATGAAAAGAATTACTTTGTTTTAGTTGAAGAATTTGTTTGTCAACATGACACTGTCACCACTGGCGAGACAAGTAAGTGCCTGCTATCCTTACGAAGACTATTAACGTGAAAGTAACTCTGTTTGTCTATTTTAACTAACATAATATAATAATATTTTTTTTTAATAGACAGAAAACCCTTAATTAGATTTTTAAGAAATTTGGCAGACAGGTAGACCATGTATCTTGGACTACGACGTAGGATACTTAATTTGTTATTTCGAGAGTAAGTAGCCTTTTGGGATAATTTTCGACTTTGACGCGGGAAAAGCCTTTGACAGAAGATATTGTTGGTTCTATTATATCTAACGGAAAAAAAACCTATGAGTCACAGGCTATGCTTGTATGTAAGATGTGAAATGATGGGTAATACTGACTATGGGGTAGTGTTATTTCTATTTGCCCTTTGCACGGTCTGTTAACAATACGTTGGTTGATTACGCCTTCTTTGTTAAGCATAAAGTATAACCTATATTCTTATTTTTTTAAACCGTGCTTTTAGATTTGCCGTGTTTCACAGTCCCCTAGGTAACTTGAAGTCACTTTGTATTCAGAACGGTGGAGCCAAGATGTAGCTTCAGATCTATCCCAGGTATCTTTTTCTCTGACCTCTCATTACGGACATAGGTCCACAATGGTCCGTAACGGTCAAAAATGGTGTCAGAGAGTCTTTGACACCATTTTTATCTTCTACAATATTATGGGTCCGATTCCTAACATCGATGATATTTTCTGCCGTGTATTAAGAGAGTACTCTAGTCCCGAGGAATTTGAAAAATAGATATTTGAAGAAACTATTGCCGATGCGTCGCACTGTGCCTTATCAAGTAAAGTGCGAAAGCGACAACTGCAGCTCAGGCTGATTTTCACCTACAAAACCTTGATTAAAAGACGTTTTGTATTCCGCTGTTTTCTTCTTCAAAACTGGATTGATCTAAAAGAATCCTTTATTAAATTTTAGAGGAAGACTATGTCTATTCTTCTATTATTTTCAATTTAGTCAAAACCTATCAAATTTGTCTGACATTCGTCTGAACATGGCGAGTAAAAACGGGCTGTTTTTCGGGTTATTGGATTGTCGTAATTCTTTAAGTAATTATGTTTTGAAAAAAAGAAAATAATAGAGGCACGTATTAATTCGATCAAGATTTTTTTGGAAAAAAAATTTTGCTCTAGCAGCATTATCCACGAAGAAAACAGCGGAATGCGTTTGTATGGAGAAAGGCCCAAGAGTTACTGACCTGAGTCCCCTCTTAAGTACCTACTTAAATTTTGCTTTAATTAAATAAAATCCTTTTTTCTTCTAATTCAAAAACAGATAAAGCTTCCTTTCCAATTCTTTCATTCCAATTTCAAAATTAGACAAAGAGGTCTTCCCTATCTACGAGTATTACTTTAAATAGGGCTACTATTTCCTATAGTCGTCGTTGTAGATTGTATCTTGATTCAAGAGGCCTTCCACTTAGATTAATAACAATTCCATTGCGATCAAGATTGCTGTTGGTACTTTAGCTAGACCATTTCGTTTTATTGTATCACCTTTCTTATAAGCATTTCCACGGACTGTGCAATATGTCTAGCCTTGTTTAGATATTTTTTTTAAATCGGCCAAGTGCGAGCCGGTCTCTTACATGAAAGGATCCGTACCATGAACCGAATAAAACATGTTCCTTGTATGGGAGCCCCCTCTAATTTTTATTTGTTTTAGCGACAATAGAAATACACACTCTGTGGAAATTTCAACTTCTTCTTATCGTGTGGGCAGTAAGGTCTAACGACCCCACACACCCTAGTGTCAGAGTTTCTAAACCACCTCAAGGGCCTTTGACATGGTTTTTTTGACGACCGCCATTTGGCGGACGGGACCATCGGCTTACACGTGCCTTCCGAAGCACGGAATCATCTTTTTATCAGACAATCAGGTGATATAAGCCGAATCGAACCCACGACCACCGGGTCACAAGGCAAACGCCTAAACCACTCGACCACGGAGGCAGTTATTTTAAATTTCAACTCTCTATCTGTTACGGTTCTTGAGATACAGTCCGCTGACAGACAGATGGACGGACGGACTGACAGCGGAGGCTTAACAGTAGGGTTCCGTTGGGTACCCTTCGGGTACTGAACCATAAAAATAATAACTATACCCTAACCTATATTCCTATCCTATCCTATATTTATATCCTAACTTTTTGTCGTAATTTTCAGTTTCTGGTGGCCGGCTCAACACACTTGGCAGCGTTGTCAGCTGGTGGAGTCATAGCATATCCGAGCGTATTGCTAGAACAGCTCAAGTTAAACGATACTATTATAAACATAGATCTACATAAAGGATCATGGATTGGTACGTAACATTCTAACTTAACGTGAGTAACATAAGCGCTTCCCATCAGATGAAATAGTGGTCAAACGTATGTTAATAGTAAAAAAAAACATTATAAATGCGAATGTGAGTTTGTTTGTTAGATTTTCATGCCATTTTAAGATCATTGCACACTACCGGCACCGCAATACACCGCTCCAAGCCAGCAATTTACTTGTCATTTAAATTAGAGTTCAATTGTGTAATTCAATTTTGGTCGCGGTGACAGCAAGCACCACACGGCCAGCGCGCGAACTCCGCGGTTGCACATCGCGGCCAGCGCACGGTTGCGAGCTTGCACCTCGCGGACGACGCGTAGTTAGCACGCTGGTGGCTAGCCGTAGCCTAAAGTCGAAGCGACGCCATGCTGCAGCTGAGCAGTTGCGATGCCGATATAATGTGCCATGGCCTTATATAAAATGTTGATGAATTTCGGTACAGAAATAGATGTGGACCTGAAAACCTTTATAGGCTACTTTTCTGCGAAAATCTGTATTAATACAAGCGAAGCCGTAGAAAAACGCTTCATTATTACAAAAAAAAAGAGTAAATAAAGGCTGAACGTTTAATTTTAATAGGCATGCTTCAATTGGTAAAGTAAAAAACAATTATCTTCTGGAAGACTCTTCTGATAATTTCACGGTCATCCTTCAACTGTAATTTTACCCAAGATAAAAGAGAAATCCTAGATTAGAACATTTATTCATTTCTGAGAAACGATAGTATAGTTAAATACATTAAACGGCCCTGGAGAAATATCCATGACCTTTATGGGCACGAACATTTCTCAGGGGGCATTTAAATCGGCGCGATAAATTATAGTTAGAGAAAATAAGGTTAGCGAGTTAACAAAACTCATCATTTCCTTTTCCCAATTATTTTGGGGTCAGCTTGTATTCTAACCAAAAGCAGCTCACTACACTGTTGATGAGCGGAACTGGCGATACATTATAATCTTTTCACACCACTTGCACGAAAACGTCAGATTATATGTCATGTAAACTCAACCTACAGTAAGTCATTATTTCCCGGCGGGTTATAATGAAATTCAGTACAGTATTATTATCCGGAGGTCAATTTGAATTTGGAACTCAACTAGAAAATCGACGGGAACCGGCCAGCCACCTCTCTTCATGACTTGCGAATTTGCAGTAGGTGTGAAAACTAGAGTATCTTGTTTGAAGTTTGAATCCCTCGTCCTTGCTATGGTCGACGGCGAGGAGTCCTGGGACGCGGTGGTCTCCTTCTGCGAAACAGTTATCGCGCAGAGGAAGGCTGCGGAAAGGGAGAGGGAGATCTCGACCTCCCTCCCGGCCCGCAGCAGACGCACCGGGCGTCGGAGGAGGGCATACGCTGCCCTCTTCCGGCCCCCCTAACTGGGTCCAGGGGCGGCGCAGTTGGGGATGTTCGTCGCCCCCATTCATCCGGATCCAAGTTGGCGGCGCGTGGTGTTCCCGTGCGCCCCTCACTCCCCCCGCTGACCCGAGGTGGCCCGCAGAGGCGGGCCGGCACCAACCGGGGATTACGGAAGTCGTAAGTTCCCGAGATCTCCGTCGTAGGTGAGAGATGGAACACCGGGGTGGTTTTAGTCAGTAAGAGTCTGACAGACCCCTCCGCCCGCCCCAGGGCGGAGGATATCCATGAGGATTTAACCCCGTTAAAAAAAAAAGTTTGAATCCCTCACTGTTTTCAGGGTTCTTGTATTAACTCCTTCGCTTCGCTTAAACTCTAAGCTAAGAAAATTTTCGAATCTTTCATTAGGTTCGGGATTCAATATGAAGAACGTGACAGAAGTCACTGCTTTATCCCCTTGGTGCATAATCTATTATTATCTTGCCTTACCATCCTATTTTATTTGGAGTCTTACAACAAGCAACATGGCAGCATGTCTACTTCTTTCATTTTCTGTTAGTCGTTAACTTAATAGTCACCCCTGTTA
Source organism: Lacanobia wlatinum (assembly GCA_947578705.1). NCBI lineage: Eukaryota > Metazoa > Arthropoda > Insecta > Lepidoptera > Noctuidae > Lacanobia > Lacanobia wlatinum. The sequence goes on along the minus strand of OX388046.1, from coordinate 16,479,672 downwards.
TAACCAAACTAGCTTTTACCCGCCAATACGTATGCGCATATCCCGTTTTTTCCCGTTCGCGCAGTAATTTCGGGAAAACCTCTTCATCTATTATTGCTCCCTACACTACCCAAAGAACCTACATGACAAATTTCAGTTTTCTACGACCAGTAGTTTCGGCTGTGCGATGTCTGTCACTCACTCAATCAGTCAGTCACCATTATCGGAATAATTTTATAAATTTGGATTACCTTTTACACAGTTCTTCAACAATTGTTTTTGTCTTTCCATATTCCTATAGCCATCCACACTTACTTAAAACATTCCTCACGACACTTTACCATTTTAACTAGGTATGCACGGAACTGTATAGAATGTATTTCTTCTTTCAGGTTCAGTTCACGGCATAGCTGGTATACCAAGTATATTTCTACCTTTCATCATGCAGTACAGAGGTAGAAGATTTGCTTTCATCCTGAGCTGCATCTTCCTGATCTCTGGTTGGGTGTTGACATACTTAGCACAGAACATCAGTACCCTGATTATTGGGGAATGCTTTCATGGTCTTGGTACCAACAGCCTTCTAACTGTTAGTTTCCTTAGCGTCTCCGAAATGGTTCGACCGAAGTATCGGAATACATGCCTATTACTATACGGGACATTACAAGCCTTAGGCATATCTTCAGTAGGAATTATAGGGAGATATTTACATTGGAAGACAGTTGGGTTGATCATGTGCTCCCCAGTGTTAATAGCTCTGCCTTTAGGCTTTGCTTGGCCAGAATCACCGTCTTGGTTGGCTTGTAAAGGAAGATTTGGTGAATGTGAACAGAGTTTTGTTAGACTGAGAGGAACTGATGAAGAATCAAAGAAAGAATTGAAATCGATACTTAATTCACAGAAAGAGAATTTGAAGACAAAATCAACGGCAAGGCTACAAGATTTACGGAATACAGTAACCAGTAGAGACTTCTATTTGCCAATGCTGCACACTTTTGTGTTAATTAACGTTTTGTACTGGGGAGGAGGCATGCCGGTCATAATATACTCCACCGATATGATTCGCAAGATCTCTGGCAAATTCAACGCGCATGCCAAACTAGCTATGGACGTTTTACTTTTTTTAGGCTACAATATAGCCACAGTTTTAGTCCGGTACTGTAGCAGCAAAAAGGTCATGTTATTCAGCATGTCCGGGTCAGCTGTTTTTATGGCAGCTGCTACTGTAGTGACGTATTTACAAAGCGTAGGGACTGTGAACAAGGAGTTAGAAATAGGGGTGTATTGTTTAGTAGGTTTCATCGCATTCTTGAGTTTGGGGTCAAGTTGTATAGGCTTTTCTATATCAAGCGAGATAATGCCGGTAAAACACAGAGGCATATGTGGATGCCTGTATGTTGTATATACGTGTGTTCTCCATTCTTCGTCGTTGAAAGCGTACCCTTATCTAAGTGTTTATGTAAACGTCTGGGGCTTGTTTTTAATTTATGCTGTCTATGCTACCTTGTCCATTATTTTCATATGGAGGTATGTGCCTGAAACTAGGAATAGGACTTTGCAAGAAATTGAAGATTATTATAATATTGGTTGTTTTAAGGATGAGGATAAAGATGAGGCTGTTGATGTACCTTTTATTAAGTCTGAAATTAATTAGAATAAACATATATATATATATAATTATGTTTTTTTATTCATCCATTTTTTTTCTCAATGTTCCCGTTGTGCTCCGCTATTCCAGTAACCGCATGCGTGACCGCCGACCGGGTTGGATCGTATTCGGTCGGGCAAAAACTGTTTTCACGAAGTTTTTTTCAGCACGGTGTTTGGAAGCTGATGGAATGGACAGTGAACTGGTTGAACACCCTCGTGCTTCGTAAACACATAAATAATAGGATAGGCATTTGCCTAACAATACAATAGGGAATATGCATGCGATTTTTTTATTTTCAAAATAAAATACTTATTAGCTCTAAAAAACAATTATGAAATTATTTATTAAATACCTTCATCAGCGATAAAGTTATAAAGCTTCAAAGTTTACATTTAGAAAGAGAAGTCCGACATGAATTGTGACGTCAAAGTTCTTGGCGCCTATACAGCTGCCATAGAAAACAGCGTTTTCGCGAGAGGAACAGATATATTTGTTTAAAATAATTATATCTCGTTTGTTTTTCGAGCAATTTTGATTCTATTTTCACTTTTACTATTATATTTGTGTATATTTTCGGATAAACTGTATAGATAATAGATATTTTTTTCGTGCATATTCCCTCTTGCATGAAATTACGACAATAATATTAAGACAATGCAAGTCTACGAGCATCTTTATGCCCATAGTTATTCATATATCCGAATCATATCTATTAGGCACTTGTTTCACCGCCGGCGATCAGCGAGTAGTGAGTAAAACTTGAAACTCGAAACGAGTTGGCGAGCAGCGAGTAGCAAGTGAATAGTTTCGATAGTTTTGCAGCTCGACTTTAAGCGAGTGCTTATTTGCGACGGGCGATTACTCGCAATACTCGCTCTGGCCCACACTATAGGTAGAAATTACCGCTGGTTGGCGAGTTCTGACCGCCAAGCGAGCATCGCCAAGTGAGTACAATCTTTGATAGCTCTTGTCGCTGCGATCAACTAGTGGTAAAAGCCGGCTCGCCGGCAGTGTGAACAGCCAGCTATCGACTATAAATGTATGTGTCTTTTTACTCACACGAGATCTATAGTTTTTGTCCATTTCCTCAGCGAGCAAATAAATAGTCGAAAGATAATCGCTTCCTCGCCGGTGATGAGACAAATGCCTTAGTAGAAAATATGAATTTCAAGTAAAATAAAGCCGTGTTTTACAGGCGCTTGTTAAAATTTTTGCTTAAAAATTAATTTTGAGTAAAAATGTGAGACGCGACGTTGTAAATAAACGCTATTTTTTGTGATATTTTTTGGCATTTTTGCTAAAATAACTTCAGGAAATAATTTTAGCACGTGTTCCTTGTTTTGGGCCTCAAATGAAAACTAGGAAGTTATAATACATTTATATTTCCATATCTACCTTATACCTCTTTTCTTTCTTAACCTGTATTGTCCCACTGCTGGGCAAAGGTCTCCCCCATTGTTTTCCAATGCTCTTTGTGTTTTGCCATGTCCGGCCAATCCATCAGGAACGAGTCTAAACCTCTTACTCGTACTATACGTTTCTTACTCGAATTTCAGATACGGACGACACGATGTTACTTTTTGATTTCAACAGTTAATGGACATAGCGGGACAGGGTGAATTTCAAATATCTCAGCAACGTAACACTTTAGGGCACCACTTTGCTAGCAGTTTTCTTTGTTTAAGTGTCCTCTACCCATATATGCATGTTAGATCATGTGCCGCAACTTAGAAAAAAATCAAAGTAACGGCGGAGGTGCTGTGCCAGCTCCCATAGAAAAAAGTTCCGACCCCTTTACGTATAGACGCCAGCACCTCAAGCTACCCGAAACTGTAAAATTTTCCAATCTACCTTGAACTTAATGCTTCAACGATAAAGTTGAAAATCTATCAAATAAATTTGACAGATTGTTGTAGCAAATGCCAAAATATAAGGGAATGATCACGTGAAATTTTGACATCATTTGTCATTCTCATCGCTTCCGCTACCGACAAAATGTCATTTGCATAGAGCCAAAGGAGGGAAAGATGATGATGACTTATTAAAAACTAGCTTAAAATTATTCCAGAGGAACATACTCTTCGTATAAAATAAATAGTACCCTTTTTTTACTATACATAAATAGGCATACGTTTGACCACAATCTCACCTGATGGTAAGCGATGATGCGGTCGAAGATGGAGCACGTGTGCCTAGAAGCAACCTATTCACTCTTGTCTTAAAGACTCCCAGGTTGTAGCTATCTGGAAACACAGACTCTGGCAGGGAATTCCACTCCTTAGCTGTGCGCACTATGAATGTGTTCCCAAAACGTTTAGTGCGTGTCGGTGGGATGTCCACCATGTACCGATAGCGCATCGCCGTACGTCTTGTGGTCCGATGATGGAACGGGCTTGGTGGAAAAAGAACATGCAATTCCGTCGCACACTCCCCAAAATGCAAGCGATAAAAAACCGACAGGCCAGCAACTCGGCGTCGATGCTCAAGACTTTGGAGTTTCGACTCGACCCTATGTCCTTATCTAGGAGATGTTCTAACCATGGACACGGATTTTGATGAAACTCATCTAAACCCACCGAGTCTTAATGACATGTAAAGGCAACAGTTAGGCAGTTGCGTCGCTTTACTAATATTAGTATACTTTTAGTTTTTTTTTACTTTTTTATTAGTGATGGGTTTGCTCTTGACTCTAGTCTAGGTCAGAGATGACAGAGACAAAGTCTACGATGGAGCGAGCTTACCCAGAAGGAGCCTGTTCACTCTAACTTAGAACAGATTAGGGTTTTAAGCGTTTGGAAACACAGACGCAGACAGAGAGTTCCACTCCTTTGCTGTGCGCATTATAAAAGACGTTTGGAAACGCTTAGTGCGAATTGGTGAAATAGTAAAAAGGTAGGGATGGTAAGATGCAGTGCGTCTGGATTTCCGATGGTAGAATGGGGCCGGTGGAATGAGGTCGTGGAGTTCTTGGATACACTCACCGAAGTTCAATCTGTAGAAGACCGACAAGCAGGCAACTTAGTTGTACTTATTAAAAAGTATTTCAAATTTCAACAGATGAAAATGATTAAAATTACTATATAAAATGCAATAACTATAATCATAGTTATTTTATAGAAAATTCCTGTGGATCCGTTGCAACCCTGTGCAAAAATAAAATATTAAACCAGAACTTTTATTTCATAATTTTTTAACTGCTGTTTTTCACTTTAAACCTGCAATTCAATAGGACTGGCTATTTTTTGTATGTTGAATACTTATGGAACGGGAAATATTGAACATACTATGCTAGCTAACAAGTTATAAATTTCGTGTCATGTATTAATTACTTAGCATACTTTAATATAGATTCAAGTTCTTAAAACGTAACAGACAGATGTGTTGCTGGGGAGTATTTGGCCACTTCTTCTCCACAGCTAAAACACTAGGAAGTGGTGACGGGCGGGCGTTTTGGGGGAATGTCTTTTGTAAAACTTGACGTTCAAAAAGTGCTGGCTCTCAGCCTAATTTGAATAAACGACTTTTGATTTTGATTTTTGATACTATGTTCAATGCTTCCCGTTCCATAAGTATTCATAAATTCCCTTATTTCTATATATTTGAATCCTGTTTGACAAAATACACCTTAACTTTATATTAAATCACGTATGCCTGTTGACTGAAAGAGTTATGAATACATAAATACACAGTATTCAGTATTATAATCAATACAATGTATTAATAGAACTATATAATATTTAAGTAGTAAGTAAGTATGTACTTACTACATAAGGTGGTTTAATGTTATGTAAAAGAGCGCTTCTCGCCATAAAACGTAAAAGTTTGGCGAGTTTAGAATTAAGTGACACATCTGTATTATTTTTCTTTAAAGAAATATTAAAATGTATCTTAATTGATAATCGTCATTAATTGTTACTTTCTGTACGCTTGGTATGTACGTATTTAGATACGTATCTTGTATTATAATAGATCGCGGAATGCGATAAGGCCGCCCATTGTATGTGTTTTAGTTTGAAGTTATCTTTTTGTTTCTTTTTCTTTTGTAAACTATACAACAAAATTGTGCAATAAAGTAAATAAATATAATGAATGCAGTGGCTAAAGACGAAATCCTATGACTGAATGTTGCAATTAATGAAATATAGAACTGAAACTGTATACAGCTTTATACATTTGCCTGCTCAAATGATATTTAAAAAGTCAAGCACAGTCATGACATGAACATTATATAAAATCACTAGCTGACCCGTGCAGCTTCGTTTGCGTCAAATTTTACATTAATGTTCCGCTCCTATTGGTCGAAGCGTGATGTTGTACCTATAGCCTATAGCCATTCTCAATAAATGGGCTATCCAACACTAAAAATTTTTTTAAATTCGTATCAGTAATTCCTGAGATTATCGCGTTCAACCAAACAAAAAAGCTCTTCAGCTTTATTAATATCTATATACTAATACTAAATATAAAGCTGAAGAGTTTGTTTGTTTGCTTGAAAGCGCTAATCTCAGGAACTACTGGTACCGATTTGAAAAATTCTTTCAGTGTTAGATAGCCCATTACCGAGAAGGCTGTATATCATGACGACCTATAGGAACGTCAACTAGTTAGTATAGATTACTCGTGCCCACTAGTGCGTGACATTAACTCAAAATTATAAAGATACTTAGGTTGGATTCTAACTGTTTTTGAAGAACTTATTTCCCTGTACCTGCTTTATTTATAAAGGAAAATATTATTGAACTACTAGTAGAACTATCATGTATACCATAAACTATGAACAAGAGTACGTAGCGCATTGAGAACTACCAACTATGTATCATCGACACGTTTATAAAATTGTAGAAGACAAGCTTCTAAGTTATTTAACTACTTCATACACTGTCCACTAAACAAAAGCTATACAAAAGCCACTTTCTGTAAATTACTGTAAATTTTATCTAAGAGATAGTTTTGTACTGTTTTGTATCTTAATTAATCTGGAAGACATAATTGACACAGTTATAATCTAGGATTTGATGTTTTATCGACAGTTCCCAAAATAGACTCCTAAGTTTATTAATTCAAGCCTGAAACCACCTCAAAATCAGTTGCCCCTTAAAATTCAATACAGATTGTTGTCAACTAATTAATACAGCACAAACAAAAGCTGACAAGAAACACTAAGAACTCGGGAAGCCGTCAACAAACTTAGATTGCTACTCAACAAACTTAAATTACCCTTCAATACTCACCAAAAAGGTTTTACACTCCCGCGTTCATCACCAACAATGAGTTCTCAACACAAAATGTCCGATACAGAAAAAAAAAATCACTCCGGAAATAAAATACTTTTTTCGGGAGTTCGAAAAAAGAAGTGTCACAATTTTCCCGCCAAGATAAGGGAAGGACGCGACCTCCCCCTTCCGTCGTTTGAGAGCTACTGGCTGTGCGGTCGGGCGCTGCAAATGATGTTCGGAGTTTGAAAAGTTAGGGTAGGTCCTCTGTGTCGAGGGTCGAGGGAGGTTTAGCGAAATTGGGGCTATATTTTTGTCACTTATCACGATCAAAGAGATCTTTACAAAAGTGTGTGGGTGGCTTCTTGTGAAAAGTCAAATGGAAAACAAGACACATTTTTTGTATATGTTTCACACATTTTGTGAGATTCGAATATCCTCTGTTTCTAAAGGTTTAAAAAAGGAATGTTTTCGTCTTTTATCTTATGTAAAGTACTATAGTAATGTTTAAGTCAATATCCATAAATATCCAGACAAGTAGTCAAGATGGTGTGTTTATGGTGTAAAATAAAAAGTATTCTATTTGTCCATCATATTTTGTTTTCATTCTATATGTATATTCTAAAAAAATACCTGAAATATTCACCAGGGCCCCAAGTCTGTTGATTTTGACAAGATTCTATGAAATGGCATAGAATCTTGTCAAAATCAACCATTATGAAATCAATGATAGACCATTCTGACACTATTGTAATAGCAGACTTGGAGCCCAGGTCTCACCGAGAACCAAACCAGTACTTACCTACAGTAAAATTAGTCTTAAAAATATTGACAGCACCCCGAACATTTTCAACGGAAAAATCTAAAGAGCCTAGATAAAGTGTCAAAGTGATAAAGGGACTCTTTCAACTAAAACAACTGACAAAAGTTCCAAAATTTTACGATATTGATAAATCGCAAAGTAAATAGTCAATACTAAACATGTTGAGCTTTCAAAAATCATTAAGTATCGCTGATAGAATAGTGCCCATGGAATTAGAGTTTATAATACTAGCTGACTCGCGCAACTTCATTTGCGTCACATTTTTCAGGATTTATCGGCTTCTTTTGGTCGTAGCATTATGTTATTACAGCAATTAAAGAATTTTTCAATTGGAACCTGTATTTCCTGAGATTAATTTCAACCAAACAAAAAAGCGTTCCACAAAAAAAAAAGACAAACTTTTCAGCTTTACAATATGAAAGTATTAGAGTAGAAAGAAAGGTTACAGTTCCAAAAGCTCTAGAAAAATTGCAAGTAGTGATTTTCGAAATGTGCTAGGCGGAGTACAGAATGTTACTTGGTTCCACAGCGTGGTCAGCCTCAGGATTTTATTTTGATCCCGCTCCGCTCATCCAAAGTGTCCCGACTCTTAGACCACGTGACCACATTTTGGCGCCCGCGATCGCTCATTGAGTTACGAATTCTGGACACAATTTATTCCCGATTCGCGTCCATTATTGCACATAAATTTAATATAAATAATAAAATTTGTGAATTCAAAAGCTTGCTCACCTGAAAACTGAGGTCAGTCGTATTCAGAGCTTTTCAGTTTATTGCACATTTAGTGTTAAAATTTAGAGTTAATGCCAACTGAAATTAGAAAATACAGAATGTTTTCAACAGTACATGAAATAAAATTTCCTATTTCGTTCCTGGAAAATTGAGTATTTGGAAGTTGGCTCTCGGAAATTTTACTTTGAATTTGTTTTTTTTGAGTTCCGTACATAAAAAAGGAGCCTTTATCGGATTACTTCGCTGTCCGTCAGCCGCTTTGTCATTTTATCTGTCTGTCAATACATTGTTTTTGTATGATCCATGTAATCTAGGTCTCTAAAGGACCGTAAGCCCCAATTGGGGCCAAATGGTATTTTCTTTCTATTGTCTTGCGTGCTCGGTGCCTGACGAGTTAAAGTTGTGCTCTCTATTAACAACTATTCTATATCTTTTTAAACAAAATGACAGCTGTCAAACCAGCTCCACATAAATCACAGACAACCTTAGTTCTTAGAATTATTTCGGATCTGGTTAACTACTTGTTAGACGTTTTCATACGCTTTTAAATTTATTTATAAAACGTGTAAAAGAATAAACGCTGGGTCATTATACCGCGCTGATTAAAGCCATGGTCCAGAGCGAGGAGACATGGGAAGCGGTCACCTTCTTCTGCGAAGTAGTAATGCTAGTGAAGGAGGAGGCCGAACGCGTGAGAGAGAGGGAAACCTCACGCCCCCGTCGCCGCAACAGAAGCAGACGCCCTGGGCGTTGGGAGCCGCTGGGGGCGATTTTCGGCCACCCTAGGCGCGGGCTAGCCGTCGGATCAGAACCAAGCCCGGATCGACAGCACGTTGTGTTTCACGCGCGCGTCAATGAGATGTCAGCATAATAGACGGGGCCCGCTAGGGTACTGACCTACCAGGGTTGCGGAATTTATTCGAAAGAGTCACCGCGGCCCTCGAACTCAAAGGGCATTAGGAGGAACACGGACGGGTTTTAGTCAGTAAGAGTCTGACACTCCTTTCTGCTCCGCCCAGATCGGGAGGAGTCGTTTGATGATTTCCTATCCTTAAAGAAAACTTTTTCCAAGACGACCCTTGCGACTGTTATTATTTAACCCTAAGTTAACAGTATTAAGAAGGCTTTAAAGTCTTAGTTAACACCTTCGTTTATCAAGAATATAGGTAACTAAACACGAACAGCACAAGTAACTTAGTTATCAAAGCAGTGATAATTCTATCAGTGTAGTTAGAAATGCAAGTTCCATGCGGGCAAACTTGGAGCAAGAGTTAGAGGCTGCGTGGATGTAGACTTTGTTATGTATAGAGGTTTTAATAGATTTTAAAGGGATTTTTGTGGCTTGGAAAACTAAACTATATTGTGTCTAAAGTAATATTATGAAGAGGTAAAAAAAGAAATTTCTTGGAATAAGTTAGCGGTAGAAAAGTGATTACACATTATTATTGCACATTTATCTGGTGTATACCATAGGGTATACACCAGATAAATGTGCAATAACGGTCACTGACCCACATACATTAATTGACTTTATTAAAATCAAAAACAGAGATAAATACATAAAGCTGTCCTGAATCGACTTCTATCGTAATCCTTTACGTTTTCTAGTGATGAAAAACGGTTCATAATTTATTATTCGGGTGTCTACGAAGGGATATAAGAGAAAGGTCAATGTATTTTAATGCCAGTTTATCTGGCGCCTACCATACTTTAGAAATTTCCCGGTTGAATGACCGCATTCACGCAATGTCACAATAGACTCATGTAAATTTTTTGTAGTAGTACGGAATACCGACCATAGTACGGAGTGCTATATGCGACGAATTTCGTAAAAAATCGTTTATGTAGAATACAGCACGAGAACAAATCTGCTATAAAAACTAGTACCTCATTACCTAAGAAAATAAATAAGAAAATGAATTACGTGAAATCCAATATGACGGACTCACATTGATAGCGGACGAAGATTTTTAGCGTTTTATTTTAGCGTGGTGAGAGGACATCGAAAAATAAAAATAAACTTGTTTTAAATAGATTTGCAGCCATCAAATTAATCTTAACCAACTTTTTAACAATATTATCTCTCACTCAATTTATTGTTAACACTTTTTGGCTCATTGTTCATGAAATAACAGAAACAAAATTTTAAAATAAAAAACAGAAAGTTTCTAAATTTAAAATCAAACATTAAGCACAAACAAAAGAATCGTTAAATGTGTAAGCCAGTGTTACATCTTTCTCGCCCAGAGTTCCATATTCAAAATTCGAAATTTCACTAACGAGTATTTTAGTATTGAGAAACAAAAGAAGAACGTATGCGATGTTCAGCCAATGTAAAAACGATGAACGGTAAAAACCAGAATATTATCCAGATTGGGAACGCTGAAAACTATCCGTCTTACGTAGCGGATCTCCTTGCGGCATTACCACAAGATGCATATGTATGAACTGACATGCTCCGGGCTCCGAGCTATACGCCCCACATACTGAAAAAGTACAGAAGCTCAGCTACATGCAACGAGCGAGAACACACGCACACATGAATACACTTCACGTACAGCGAGTGCAATCGCACTTACGACCAGCATTTGTTTGAGACCACCGTACGTACATGTCTATGTGTGCATGTGCCTATTTTCGCTTGTTGTATGGAGATGATTTTCTGCATCAATCTTTCTTGTGACTTTGAGATACCGTAGATGGTGCTACAATAACAATTCGGTATAATATTGACGGGTTGCTAGTTTATCTTCTAATACATGTTCATGCATTATGTGGTGTTTCTCATTGAATATGGTTATTATAACTATAACGTCTATAACTTTTGCAGCATTGTTTATTTTGGGTAGCTACCCAAAATAAACAATGCGGCTAAAGTAGCTACTTTAGCCTCAGACTGAAACTAGTTTTCATAGAGTAGTTCTATTTATGGTAATCGATTCATCTTCACAGTGTAAAGTGTCTCAAAAACCGGACAAGTGTGAGTCGCACTCGCGTGCGAATGTGTTTTCATAGACTTCTTATAGATTTTTCTTTAATCTATAGGGGGAATGGTCTATTTTCATCTATTTTCTTAAATAACTTCGGAACGGAATATTTCGAAACCATAATAAAAAAGTGAGACCCTAATGTTAAGCCCTTTGAATTGATATGTCACATGTTACAATTCGAAAGACTCCTGTGACCTCATTTTCATTTTTTTTTATTTTGCGTCCGTGTTTGGGTCATAAAAGGTTATATGTGTACCAAATTTCATCTGAATCGGACAAGTGTACCAAATTTCATCTGAACCCGTAGATTCGGAGAAAATCGGCTTTGACTGACGGACAGACAAACAACCGAGTGATCCTATAAGGGTTCCGTTGCTTACCCTGCGGATACAGAAACCTAGGAAATAAAAAAATCGAGAATTGCCTACTGTTTCACAATCTCAAATCTCTATTTCACTGATGTCACTTTTTATGGCTTCCAAACAGCGTTACGACTGTCATAGATTTTCAAATAAATAGAACAACTAAACAATAATGTTAATTAAACACCACCACCATCAGCTTAATGTATTTTTTGCATTGATGTTATTAATTGATTATTTATTTTGATTTTTATATTTTTGATTATTGTTTTTTATTATTTAAGTTTGAATACTTTAGTTTGATTATTTTAAGAAAAATAAGTTTTGAGAAAATCATTTTAGTTTTCTTTTGATAATTATGTTTACTTCAGCATAAATTTTAATGGTAAGCCCACGATATTGGTGCCCCAGATAAAGGCTTACCCAGTTTGGGGCCAATGTAAAAAAGAAACTGTTATATTTTTGGTAATAAACGTTTCTATTTAATCAATAATAAAAATAAACAGTTAATCAATATTCGATCCAGCCCGTCCCTAGCTGTCCTCCCCCAGCGACGCCCTAAGCCGAGGTCCGTACCCCACAGGGGGTGCCCTTAGCGTGTAGTCGCTTAGTTTGTAAGTTTAAAATAAGCCCTGGCTGGAGGCTTTAATATTCATATTAAGGCCACCACAGGAAAGTCCGGTTAAGCAGTCGACAACCTCCTAGGTTGACCTGCGAGAGGCCACACATAAAAAAAAATAAAAAAAAAAATACTCCGCGCAATGGGGCCCAGTCCGTCATCGAGGTTAGTTTTGAAGTATTTCTGGCTGACCAACCATTATGTGAAATTGCCGAGCACTTCATGAAATTACCAGTTTAACAATATGGCTACAGCATATCCATAACACATCAAGAAGATTGATGAAGAAACAATGACATTGCGTTTTCAAAATACAGCTCAAATAGGGACACATTCCAAAATGTGTTAGAGCAAGATGGTATCTGGATTGAAACTATATTAGTAAAATTCTTGCGGGATTTGTTCGAATGAGTCACCACGGCTCTGGAACGCAAAGGGCATTAGAAGGAACCAGGATGGGTTTTATTTGATAAGAGTCTGACACTCCCTTCCATTCCACCCAGAGTGGAAGAAGTCATGTGATAAAACCCCACACTAAAAAAAAATCTGTTGAGTCCTTCACTGAAATAATTATCGACATGCTTCCTTATAATAACCAAGCTCACCCAACAGATGTTGCACTCTGTTTAAACTCGAGTTAATTCTTACAAAAATGCTCTTACAGTTTTTCTGTAGTTTCCAATTTTCCGTGCAACTATTTCGATTTGATTTTCTCTAAAAACTATATATGACAACAAATCAATCCTCTGTTCTGAAGTTTTGAATTACTTACGAACGGCATTTAATTTTTATTTATAATGTAGATGACTGTTGGTTTATAAGTTGATTAATAACGTCTGACCGGCTAAGAGCCTGTATGCACACGGTGTATTGTCACGCGCCGACGACGCGTGTTTTACGAACGCGCGTTCAGAAGGCCTTTGCACTGCTTTTTGGTTATATCTACAGAGATATAACCAAAAAGCAGTGCAAAGGCCTTCTGCCATAAGCTGCGTTTTACCTCGGTAGTTGGTACCAGGGGGATCTAGAATATACCTCATCATGTACATCCATGGAATTATAAAAAACAGAAACAACGAAACAAAGAAATATTTCTTTTATATGTGTGTAGGTACATCATAGAAGTCACATAAAAGACAAATGAAGGAAGAAAAATAATAAAACTCTTTAGTACAAATAACTTTTCCGTAAAAAAGAATTACCTGATAGACTTTTAAGTACCTCTCAAAAGAAAAGAATTTCTTTCGACGTTGTGGCCAATAAATCTCCTCACTTAAAAACAGACAAAAAAAATAACTTAAAAGACGTTTAACAAATTGTCATTGGGCCCAAACTTTGTAGATGTCAGATTACAAACAAAATAAACGCTACACTTAATTAAGCGTCAATTATAGATGAGTTAGACTCTATGCATGAAGACTTAGAAGTCAAATTCGAGTGTGTAAATAGTATTCGAGCTGTAAATAGAAGTTTGCATTAAACTACAAGGGAAGTCGATTTAAGTTTGGCGGGAAGTTCATAATGATTTCATGAATTACAAATCAAAGTTGAGGGCGCAACGTTTCGCTGACATGTCTCTGGTGCTAACTTCGGATTTATAGCTACTTTTTTTGCTTGTAAACTTTGACGTTTTTTGTGTTCTTTGAGATCAATACACGTGTTGTCTGTGGAGCTCGTGGCTAAGTTATCAGACGCACGTATCTATCTTCAAGGTTAAGTAATACTTACCGAGGTCGGTTCAAAGATGATTGTTTAATCATCTAAGCCACACTGAAACTCCACAGTGTCTTGGATAGCACGTTAAGGCGTTGATGCGAGCTCTCATGTGTAGATCTTTGTCAGTCAGAATAGATAGTCAGCGGTAAAGTATGCAGAATTGTAAACAGGCAATGTTATTGCATTTAATTGGTAACATTACTTCTATTCTCAGTTCAGGGTACCTATTATGACACCTTAAAACCATCACCAAGACGCATAAGACTATCCCTTTTTCACAGCTTTGTCATAATGGCATTAGCGCGTCATAATGAGGCCCCTGTTTTTTGTTTTCATGTTGACTTTTTTTATTCAAAGCGTGTTATAAGTACCAAGTAACAAACTTTTGCTTAGTAATATCAGCATCTGTCATTTCATCTTAAGGTTTTGGCCCAATCGCTTTATATAAAATAGTGGTATTCTTCTGCATCTGGTTAGACTAGTAGGCGACTCCAACATTATTGGGAAAAGGTTTTTTTTACGGATGGGAAATCGTCAAATGAGTCCCCCCGCTGTGGGCGGAGCAGAAAAGAGTGTCAGACTTGTACTGACTAAAACCCATTCATGTTCTTCCTAATGCCCTTTGCGTTCCAGGGCCGCGTTGACACTTTCTAGAGGCAGGAGAGAAGGAGAAGGCTAGGCAGATTTAATGTTCTTTCGTAATCTTTGAGATCGATACACGTGGTGTCTGAGACAGTTATGTCGTTAAGGTATAATGGTTGATTTTATATGAAAGGTAGCAAATATCCGTCGTAATATGAGTAATCGACAGTTTTATGTGGATCTATAAATTCTCAAGGATAATAGTGTCTCGTAGGTGTATAGCTACAACAACTGATTGAAAACGTATCGTGATACATATTTTCTTCTGACAAACGTACACGAACAAAAAATGTTTTTTTAAAGCTCTGTTTTCATTATTGATCAAAAATGTCCTCCATTATAACATCTTAATAAATTGTTTTTAATGCAAAATTCTTTATAAGATTTCTAAAAAGTCTTGGTTGATAGGTGATAGATACCTATATGCTAAATATGCGGTTTTGAATAGTAATTTATTTCCAAAGTTCCCACTCTTTTCCAAGCTCAAAAAATATTTTAAACAGTTACTCGTTGCATGTTGTCTCTAAAATACTGGAGAATTAGATTCTACCACTACACTATTTCAAAGATGGTACCAATACGTTAGGTTTCACTTCACTTAACAAGTGAGCTGGCCTAGAAAGCATGGAGTTTGAATAAAATACGGGGCCGACTTATACTGGTTTACATAACTATTTTATTCGAGCTTACTTTTTTGGTTCGAGCATATTTTCATTTCAAATTAATTTCCTTTTACTAAGCCTCCGCTGTTTGTCCGTCCGTCCGTCCACCTGTCTGTCAGAGGGCTGTATCTTTAGAGCCACAACAGGGATAGTTGAAATTTTCAGAGTGTGTATTTCTATTGCCTATATAACAACAAATAATAAAAATTAAATTAAATAAGTACCAAAGGAGGCTCCCTACAAGAAACATGTTTTTTTCGGTTTATGGTACGGATTCGTTTGAGAGTCTAACTCGCACTTGACCGGTTTTTTAAGGTCATGAGTGTCCATGGAGTTTCTTGCATGTTCTTCTCCATCGGATCTACTCTTTGGTATTTGCAAGTGCCGCGCTGGAGATAGGGGTCCACGAGTGTGTTTTGCTGCAGAACAAGTGCTGCTCTTGTCGCTAGCGATGCAGAATTTATTAGCTTCCTCTATTAACTGACAGACCTTGATAATTCAAAAGTGCCTGTAAATAGTATATCTATCTATACTAATATATAAAGCTGAAGAGTTTGTTTGTTTGTTTGCTTGAACGCGCTAATCTCAGGACTACTGGTCCGATTTGAAAAATTCTTTCAGTGTTAGTTAGCCCATTTATAGAGGAAGGCTATAGGCTAGATGTAATCACGCTATGACCAATAGGAGCGGAGTAGACGAAGTTGCGCGGGTCAACTAGTTTGAAATAAACGATTTTGATTTTGATCATGATTTATTTAGTTCCAATTCCAACAGAAACTACAAGCACACATTTCAAAACGTACCTTGCCAAAATAGTAACACACCAACATTCGACAGCTATTTACAAACTAAACGTCGTGTCGTAATATTTCACCCGACTATGTTTGTACGTCTGTTCGTATGTCTTGTACGTCGAGATCCGTCTTAGCTAAATATTTGATTTGCGTCGAGATGAGATTTAACTCGCTCTCGAATTATTAGAGTCGGGTACACAGCATGTGGGAGATATAAGGGGGTGTGCAGACTTAGTTGGAATGGTTTTGTGATCAGGGTATGATGGAAACTAATGATATTTCAAAACTGCTTCTGCCTATTTATGTAGATGAATAACTTCCTTCGAGGAAGACAAGACACACACACACGCACACATACACACACACACACAAATACACACACACACACATTGTATATATTTCCGATACTATTTTAATTAGTTCAAAGACTAACCAACGTCAACCATCCGTCCGTGCCCCGTCTGTCTGTCTGTCAGCGGGCTGTATCTCAAGAACAGTAATAAATAGGTAGACAGTTGAAATTTTCACAGTGTGTATTTTTACTGCCGATGTGACATCAAATAGTAAAATTAAATTAAATTAACAATTAAACAAAAAAAAAACATTTCTTGTATAGGAGAAATACAATAAATGTGTTATTTTTTTTCGATTTACGGTACCTTCGGAATCTTTCGTGTGAAAAGTTCGACTAGTACTTTACCGGTTTTTTTCTAACCAGAACAATAGTACTGGAATAAAATTAAATTCATCTATGTCTGTGAAGCTTGAAGATTTCCAATATCCCGTTATGACTGACATAGATACTTGCATGGCATGTTTCCGGCGCTGCTATAACATAGTTTCTTTCTTGCATTCCCAGTTGGGTTGGGCAGGGGTGTACCTAATAAATTCATATTTTGCTAGTGGTGTTTCAGTAGTGTAATGGGGCAAGTCAATTGCCATCATCAAAATACTGGCCAAGTGCGAGTCGGACTCGCGTGCAAAGGGTTCCGAACGAATTTAATTTGTTTAACATGTTATACAACACTAATAGGTTTTCCTGTAATCTTTAGGTAAAGATCTATTATTTCTATTTTTTTCAAAATTTTAGGCTCAGTAGTTTCGGAGATAAGGGGGGGGGGGGGGAATGGTCATTTTTCGTCTAATTTCTTGAATAACTTCAAAACCATTTATTTTAAAATTATAAAAAAATATAATTGAAACCCTCACAGTAAGCCCTTGTACACAATACACACACATATGTTACACAATATTGTTCAAAATTTTTTTTTTTAATTTTCTAGTTTGACCCCCAAAAGTGACCCCCATACTAAAAAAATTATGATTTACGTAACACGTCCGTGTTTGGGTCATAAAAGTCCATATGTGTACCAAATTTCAACAGAATCGGTCCAGTGGATCCAGAGAAAACTGGCTGTGACAGACGGACAGACAGACAGACACTCGAGTGATCCTATGAGGGATAACTATAGGGTCCCTTTTTTTTCGGAACCCTAAAAAGATACGAAAGTGAAAAAGAGTGCTATTTTAAGATTTCTGTAGAAAGTTAAAAAACACCCTCTCTTTCCAGTTGAACTCATTTTGAAAAGGGTCTTAACTATTTTTTAGACCTAGGCAACTTGACGTGAACGTTTTACACACGAGCTCCTATTGGAAGTTTGTCTGAGGCTATCTTGACCCTAAACCGTGATCTGGCCCGTATATGCGACTGGAGCAAGAGGTACGGACTTACAGTGAACCCCATAAAGACCCAGGTTTTAGTGGTGGGCAGTTCAAGGACGGTCTCAAGGATTGACTGGACGACTTTACCCCAAGTTTCTTTTGACAACTCTCTTATTCCCTTTAGTGAGAAAGTAAAGAATTTGGGGATTTTTATTGACAAGAACTTCTCTTGAACTGCCCAGCTACAGGAAGTAAGCCGCAAGCTATTCGCATCTGCTGCATCTTTGAGAAGACTGCGTAATTTTCTACCGACTGCCACCAAGATTGCGCTTGCGCAAACTCTTCTTCTACCCATCCTTGATTATGCAGCTGTCAGCTATCTTGACCTTACTGAAGTGCAACTTGATAAACTTGAGCGCCTCCAAAATTTTTGCATACGGTTCATATTTGGTTTGCGCAAATATGACCATGTTTCCGAATTCCGTGTTAAACTCAAGTGGTTGCCAATTCGCCTTCGCCGGAATGCTCATATACTATCTTTATTGTATAATGTACTCTTTTCCCCTTCCACTCCTCTTTATCTGAAGGAACGATTTCAGTTTCTTTGCGACTCTCACACGAAATTTCTTAGGTCATCGGATAACTTAAGACTGAAAATGCCAATGCATTCCACTACTTTCTTGGACAAGTCGTTTACAGTACAAGCTGCCCATTTGTGGAATGCATTGCCAGTGTCAATTAAGCGCGCGCAATCGCTGCCTGTTTTTAAGAGACTTGTTAGGGAACACTACTTGTCGCTGTGATTACTTTTTCGATGTTGATTTTTAAAATATTGTCATTTATTTTCTTTTTAATATGCATATTTAATATGTATGTATTTGTGTATCTATTTTAGTATATTGTATTGCTTTTTTTCAAAAAATTGTTAACTTTATATTTTTGCACCAAGTGCAACCCCATTTCATGTCCAGGCTATCCCTATCCATTCCAGGTTGCCTGGAAGAGATCGCGGAATGCGATAAGGCCGCCATTTGTATATTTTTTAGTTTAAGATTTCCTACTGTATTTTGATTTTGGTGTACAATGAAGTATATATATATAAATAAATAACTTGTGACCTAGGCAAATGTGTACCAAGCTTTATTGAAATCGGTTCATTCATTTCCAAAATTAAAAACCTGATAATTGTATGAATCGTCGAATCCGTGAGGAATACATTCTTCCGCTCTTAAATTGATTCTAGTACAAGTCTGCGATCTCCCTAACCTCTGAGTGTCGACATAACATTATTACATTTCCAATTTTAGCAGATCGAGACACGACAGATTTTAGTTTGATTTGCTTACGACGGGTTAATTTACACGATACACGATATTAAATACAAATATCTGCAATTTACAACGGGATATTGCAATGTTTAGAAGATGATTTTATTGATAATATATATATATTTTTAGAATTGTTTTATTATAGTTGTAAAGTTATTAAATATATAGATTGATTCTGAAAATCTATGTGGAAAACTTCTGAACTAGAAGGCATTTAACTGATTAGTATTATTTTTTTCTCAATAGAGTATAAAAAGTAAAGACACAACCCAGCAAAAAACTTTGAAAAACTAAAATAATTACACGTTGCCAGCATTTTATAATCTAAGATATACAGAGGCACTAATTGAAAGAAAGAAACAGAGTTTATTTGCGCCAAGCATGACGAATACCAAAAAACCTGGCCAAGTGCGAGTCGGACTCGCGTGCAAATGGTTCCGAACGAATTTAATTTTTTAACATGTTATTTTAACACTACAGACTTCTTATAGGTTTTCCTGTAATCTTAAGGTAAAGATCTATTATCTCCATTTTTTTCAAAAGTTTAGGCTCAGTAGTTTCGGAGATAAGGGAGGAGAATGGTTATTTTTCGTCTAATTTCTTGAATAACTTTAAAACCATTTATTTTAAAATTATGAAAAAAATATAATAAAAACCTTCTCAGTAAGCCCTTTCATTTGATATGTCACACGATATTGTTCAATAAACTTTTTTTTTTAATTTTCTATTTTGACCCCCAAAAGTGACCCCCATACTAAAAATTTAATGATTTACGTAACGCGTCCGTATTTGGGTTATAAAAATCCATATGTGTACCAAATTTCAACAGAATCGGTCCAGTGGATCCGGAGAAAACTGGCTGTGATAGACGGACAGACAGACAGACAGATAGACAGACAGACAGACACCGGAGTGATCCTAAAAGGGTTCCTTTTTTTCGAAACCCTAAAAAAAACCAATAATAAAAATTAGACAAAATTACAATTTTATGAAAGTTGGGTAAAAATGCATGTGAACTTACTCGAATGTCACGCCATAGAGTGCCTCTACATACGCCGTAATATGCAAACTATCTTTGACCTTTACCTTGTGGGGAGGTCATCCCATTAGGGACCACGGTCCGGAAGGCGTAGCGTTCTCCGTCTTCCGGTCCGTGGTCGCCACTCCAGAACTTTGCGGCTCCATCGACCATCCGTACTGCTGTGTGCCCTGCCCACTTCCATTTTAGTCTATCCTTCGGCCAATGTCGCTTATACGTTAGATGTTAGGCAGCAAAGAATTATAGATTTAGTAACCTTTTTCTCTTAGAAAATCACATGGAAATATCAATGCGTTTTCTGAAAAATTATTATTTCTAAAGAATTATCATAAAAAATTAAATAAAGGAAAAGTTTGAGTATCAATCCCTATACATTAAAGAACAGCTGAAAGTAAAAAAAACTATCAACTATCTACATTTTGAACTCGCCATTGAACACTAGCGGTTGATCAAAATTTGCAGTCTGAAAACATTGATATATAAAAAACCCAAGATGCACAGTCTCGAACAAACGAAGCACTCGAAACTGTCGTCAAAAACTGACATGTATCAAGTGTCATGTGTGAGTTGTGTGTAGTTAATAACCAATTTTTTTTGCAAATTCAACCTTACACGGATCGCTTAAAGTTGTTTTTACAAAGCAGTGCAGTATGGCGAACGATGCGAGACTGTTTGAAACTAGCGCACAATTATACATTGTGCGCATGTTTTTTGCGGACGTTTTTGAGATGTTGAGTGTGTATCTTGGTTTTTTTTTATATATCAATGTCTGAAAAATATAAATATGGAAAAACTGGTGTAAACAAATGCGTGGAAGTCGAATATTATCTCAAGGGACCATAATTTCAGGGTAAAATATATTCAATACCCTAATGCAGCTCATGCACCATCCATTTCACCATACGAGAAGTGATAAGACAGGCATTGTAATAAAAATATTAGTAGGGAAGTATGGATAATAGAGAAATTTTAGTTTCATAAAAACAGTATAGGTACACGTGAATTTGCGATCGTATGTTATCACTGCAGACGGTAAATAATTGTACAAATATTTACGCAACATTAGGATTCGCATCTCAGTCGCAATCTGTCGAAAAAGTCTCAATTTCCCATTGATATATAAAACACCCAAGATGCACAGTCTCGAACAAATGCAACACTCGAAAATGTCGTCAAAAACTGACATGTATCAAGTGTCATGTGTGAGTTGTGTGTAGTTAATAACCAATTTTTTTGCAAATTCAACCTTACACGGATCGCTTAAAGTTGTTTTTACAAAGCAGTGCAGTTTGGCGAGCGATGCGAGACTATTTGAAACTAGCGCACAATTATACATTGTGCGCTTGTTTTTTGCGGACGTTTTTGAGATACAGAGTGTGTATCTTGGATTTTTTATATATCAATGCAATTTCCATACATTTTTGACCAATTGCAATGCGAATGAGAACGTTGTTTAGAACTTGTTACAATTGGCAATCAGATTCCATTACTTCAAAAAGTTTCGTTCAACTTTCTTTGCTTGACAATGTAAAAGTAATTCTGAAAAAAAGATTCCATAAAAAACTTATTTACAAAAAAAAATAACCGACTTCGGTATTTTGCTTTGTTTTTAACACCGACTTCCGAAATTAAGGTTATTTTATACTTTGTAGTGTTTTGTTTAGAAGTCGGGTTTTTTTTTATAAAAAAAATTATTATTTTTCCCTTTTAAGTGGTGATTCTTGGACGACGTCTACCCACCGAATTGAGAACCTCCTCCTTTTTGGAAGGTTAAAAACTTACAAGAATCCTTCATCCAACTTCTACAGATGACACAGACATATTTAATTAAGAATACCAAAGTAAAACTCTTAATTAGTAGCAGCATAAATCCTAGCCCATTTTCTTTCCATTTCTCTGCTAAAAAAATATCCCGAGCCAGACTTATGGAAGCGGCACAAATGCAAAAGATTCAGGACCGGACATCTAGTAATAAGCTACGAGAAAACTCAATTTAACTTTCCCATGATCTTGTTAATAAATTCATGAATTACAAATCAAAGTTTGTTTCGTTGGCGAGATAAAAATATAAGTGACTTCTTGGACTTGGTCGGCCTCGGCGGATTCCAAATCCCGCGAGGCCATGATAGTCATTTGATGTTTGATTCGGTTCGAGACTGTAAAGCCCCCCTGGCTTTGCTGGCCCTGGGTAAAAAAATACCAGTAATTGTGATTTTTTTTTTATTGATAGGAACGCGTTTGTCCAATGTCTCACCTGATGGTAATCGATGATGTTGGCAACGATGGAGCACGTTTGCCTGGATCACAAGCCTGGACGTAGCCTATTCAGTATGACTTAAGGTGAAAGCCTAAGGTAAAAACCGTGTTGAAACACAGACCACCGTGTAGTCTGCCACAAAGCTGTGTGCACATTGATACTTGCACAGTAATAGTAATAATTTATGACACTTGGCTTTGATTCTAATTTTTTTTTTATTTGAGATGGGTTTGTTATTGACTCTAGTCTAGGTCAGAGATGACAGAGACAAAGTCGGCGATGGAGCGAGTTTACCCAGAAGGCGCCTGTTCGCTCTAACTTTAAAAAGATGAGGGTTGTACGCGTTCGGAAACAAAGACGCAGGTAGGGCAAAAAGTGTTATTGGGTAGCAGCCCAGAATTTGAAGGTTGATGGCGTGTTCCTTTTCTATGATATCGGGGCCTTTCCCTATAGTGAGCCAACGAAAGATGCTACAGACAAACGGCCATTCTATCAACGAATGCGAATGTCAAAATGCCAAAATATAAGGGATTGATCACGTGAACGTATGCCGTATGGTGTCGGCCGGGGCCGTATGGAGCCGTAAAAGAATAATAGCATCCCATCACTGATGTCGTTAGAGGCGACTAAGGAATTCACCAGAGAATGGGCAGCAGCGTTCTCTGTAAAACGCAACACCATACACTGCGATTGTCAATCCGCCTGCCAAGCGTGGCGATTATGGCAAACCCATTGGCTTTGGCCCTACGTCCAGCAGTGGACGTCTTTTGGCTGTTATGATGATGATCACGTGACATTACTTCAGCTTAGAATTACACACGTCTAAAGCCTCAGGATAAAGCCTTCTAAGTTTCGAAAAGTATAATATCAAAGAACCCAAGTTCATAATTAAATTAAATTCAGGAAATAACCATTAAAAAAGAAAAAAAAAGTACGACAGTCACTGTAAGTTGGTTGTAGGTAACGTGGATATTAACATGGCTTCTACGAATGCTTTGCATTTCCTCATTCGCAATGTAGGAAATATTTTTATTGGACATTTTTACTACTTACGTAAGGAAAAAGTGCAAGCAAATTACGTAAAACAGTATTATATTACTTTTTGTGTATGTGTGTATATAGTAACTGGCCATTAGTTAGTGTCAGCGTGTAGTGTGCCAGTGTGGAGCCCCTTCACAGGACATGCGTCACCTCCTTGGTTGTCAGTCGTACACAAACACATGCACCATTCAAGATCTAATCGACGCCAATGATGGAGCTATACGTACAGGTAGCTCAATGCGTGGAACTTTGCGAGAATTCGACCTTATGTCGAACTTGAGTATAATAGTGAGTTGCTTACATTGATATTATCTCAGCTCACGTTTGACCACTATCTCGCCTGATGGTAAGCGATGATGTGGTTGACGATGTAGCCCGTTTATTAAGAAGATTTTGTAGGGAATTCTCCTTTAATGCTCGTAGAATCCATCATCTGGTGAGTTGACGTATTGATTGTATTGTATTTTTTTATTTCAAAATAAAGAATATCCACCAATAATTAACATTCGAACAATCTTTTAATTCAAGACAATCAAAGTTGATGAGGGTTTTTAATAGAAGAGAATTTCGTTATTTTAATTTATTGTGCTATTATGACTACAAACTTGTGCCTCGAAAACCACGTTAAGAAGCCTTTGGTCCCAATTGTCATTGGTAAACCTTTGACATTGTTACGAGTAATCAGAATTCTGAAAGTCTTTCATCCAATCTTAACAGAAGACTTTGTGTTACGTAGTACCTAACCAGGCTGTGGGGGTAATTTAGGCAGCCGATCCATATTCTTCTTCTTTTTAAGACAATGGTGAACTTGTTATGGTTGTTTGGCCCCATAAGCTATGGAGCATCTGTGGCATTCGTCCGTAAAGTCATTCAATATAAAGTTCTACTATTTAGCTTCGTCCATTTAGCCTAGAAGCCGACCACAACACAATCGGGCTTATAAAAGGCTAGGCAGACGATGATATTGTTGTAGCACTCTCGAAGTAGACGAAGCATTGGAAGGCATCTCATAAGGTGGACCGGGGACCTGGCGAATGCCGTGGGAATCTTCTAGAAGCAAAACGCATAAGACCCATCGATGTGGCACCTCTTTGGGGAGACGCATGTCCAGCAGTTGAAATCTTGCAGCTGAAATGGTGACGATGACGACCCTCAAAGTATACTGACGTAAATTATGCCCCAAAATATATCGAGATCTATAGATAACCAGGGCTACCGACAACCGACCTTTTTAATTGAAAATGAATATTATTTCAATATCGGAAGCCACATTTTCAGCCAATGGAGCAATGGGGTGGAATTTCAAGCCGTAATGAGTCCACTTTTTATGCAGCTGTAGGGTGTATTGTTATTTTTATGAATGCTTTTGTCGCCGTTATATGGTTTAAAAGCGATTATTTTGTAGTTATAAAATTTGTTAGGCTGTGTCCACATCTGGCGAATGCGCCACGAATGTGCTGCTGAATTTTTTTTTTATTTAAAAGCAAAAGCTAGTTAACCGACTTCTTCAAAAAGGAGGAGGTAATACGAGTATGTTCGGCTGTATGTATTTTTTTAAGTATGTTCACCGATTTCTCCGCCAATTCTGGACCGATTTTAAAAATTCTTTCTTTTCGATCACGTAACTGATTAAATCCTCGACTGTTACGTAATATTTTTAATATAAACAAACCTTAAATAGTTATTCACATGAATAGGTACTGGAAAATTGGAGCGTAAAATGTAAAATCCAAATAACATTTATTTAAGCTAAAGTTGTAAGCTACCAAATAAATTCAACATAATCATTATGCAAAGACCTATTCATGAAACAGACATAAAATATATGTATCTATAATGCTGGAGCAGATTTGGGAGCAAATCTTAGAATAATTCCGATTTCTCAAACGTTATCGGGAGGTATTAAGCAAACGCTTTAAGATTATCTTGCCAATCGGCCGACGGATCCCTCTTACACCAAGATGTTCGAACGAAATAAGACGAGAAAGATATGGTACTTTGTTCGAAATATATGGTAGTTTCGCATCCATCGGCTACCCGCGACTTTCACCAAGTCAACGGTCCACCTCGTGGGAGGCCTTCCAACGCTCCGTCTTCCTCTGGATGCAAGACGCACAGGACCGGTTGTGGTGGCGAAACTTGTGGGAGACCTATGTCCAGCAGTGGACATCTTTCGGCTGATATGATGATGACGATGATATGGCAGTTTTGGTTAGGCCATAGAAATCAAGGCTTTCTTAAAGCACAAGCACATACACAGAGTGGTTAGAAGAATCAGAATAAGAACTGCCAAAAAGGGGCAGGAATCACGTGCAATTGGTGACGCCTAGCCTATATGCAGTAGTGAAATTGGTTGGAGTGTAATGATATACAATTCTGTACCGATTCTACTAGCTAAAGTCTGATATGTGTATGGGATAGAGGAATTAAAAACATGTCGTGAAAAAAGTTTGAGAATGAAAGTGAATGGGTTATGGATGGTGTGGCTTAATATAGATGCAGAGGAAGATCGAAGAAATAATTATTAGACTATGTGAAAGATAGAAAGACAAAATATCACCTATTAAGGTGACAGCGAATAGAAATGTACACGTATGGAAAAAAGAAGAAGAAGAAGATTATGCTACGCTGACCCCAATCATATAGCGACAAGAGCATGAGAATATTGATGAAGATCCTTCACTGAATATGGTACTTAATCAAAGATAATTATAGGCAATATCTCGTCTATTATAAAAAAAAACTTTAAATTCATCACCATAACATTTGCAACTATATAGAAGCTAGTAGAAAATATATATAAATGTACAAGCGCAATAAAAAGGCAAGGGGAAGAACTCATAGGCATCAAAAAATCGTTCACATCGCTTTCATCGTGAAAAGTACCCAGAACACTGGCCGCATTGCCACATTGAATTACAATGCTGTTACGTTAGCCAAAAGAAAAGGTCAACCCTCTAGTCACCTGAAGATCGACGATACTACGATGCTGGATATAGAGAACCCCAAGTGTCACCCCTTATGAACCGGCCCCTGCGTCTTGCATCCAGTGGATTTCCAATCCTTCACCAAGTCATCGGTCCACATTGCAGGAGGCCTTCCAATGTTGCATCTTTAATCAAACCTGTCAGCGTAGGGATCTTTCGCGAGTTGACGGGGCTACCTTTTTCTGGCATGCTACTTGGGCTCCCTATTGACTGTGGTCGACCAACGACTGGCACCGCACTTTGGACCCGGCAAGCCTTGCCCAGAGACCAAGACCGGTTCTGAACAATACAACTGACAACTTCATTCTCGCCCTGGCACCCCCGCACACCAACGGAACACAGCAAGCTGCAGGGCTGTTTGGTGCGGGACTCCGGTGGGATGGTGGTCGCGAACCAGGCGGCTCCTTGCGTGGCCTACCAACGCTTAAGTGGGATCGTTTTACCGTGCCGTGCCTGTGATGTCGTTGCCTGGGATGGACCGCTAGGAGGCAGATAGGTGCAAACCAACCCCAAAAGTTCTGTCTCAGTCAGTTCAGTAACAGTTCTGTTTCAGTATGCTCATATTGGTCATACCGTAGCTACTAGTGCCTGCTCCTTCAAAATAATCCCAAAATACGATCAAAGATGAACGTAGCCTAGATAACGCTTCCCAAGTTCTACGTCGAAATATCAAAGCTTCTAATAATATTGGGGACGACAAAAGAGGATTCTTTCCTTCAAATGCTTTGAATTTGGTGATATTATCTTTATTCGTCTAACATTTTCTATTGGTTTTTAACGTATTTTATGACGTATTGAGAAATCCGAACAAATCGTGTCTATTGCAAGGAACTGATTTTTTGAAGATGGGAAATCATCAAATGACTAGGTCTGGGCGGGGCAGAGGGGAGAGTCTGACTCATAGAGACTAAAACCCATCCGTGTTCTTCCTAATGCCCTTTGCGTTACAGGGCCGTGATGATTCTTTCAAAACAAAGTCATGATGACAGCTGAAAGACGTCCACTGCTGGACATAGGCCTCCCCCAAAGGGAGCTTTGCTATAATCGCCACGCTTATCAGGCGGGTTGGCGACCGCAGTGTATGGTGTTGCGTTTCACAAACAACGCTGCTGACCATTCTCTGGCGAGTCCCTTAGTCGCTTCTTACGACACCCACGGGAAGTGATGGGATGGTATTATTCTTTTAAGGCACCATACGACACCAGCCGACACCATACAGCATAATTAATAGGTTTCCAATGCTAGGACGTCGATCTTCTATCTGTAAGAGTGACTGCGCTTACGTGGGTCTATGTATGTGGGTCAATGACCATTATTGCACATTTATCTAGCGCCTACCATAGGAAAATATTTTTTGCTCTTTCTTTTGGTTCTTTTTTCACAATGTTTTCCTTCACTGATTTTACACACAGGAAATGCGCATACCTGGGGTTAAACCAACAACTGTCAACTCACAAGTTGGGGACCTTACCATAGGACCTCCACAACTGAGGGCAGAGAATGTCCATGGGCATGGGTGTGCGTGTGTGTGTGTGTGAGGAAATGGGTCCAATGACGGCGGACCCGGGGACAGGGGCGTAGCTACGGCCGTATCAGCCGTATAAAGTATAATGTAACTCGTCGTGTGTACTTGTCGTGTAAACGCAAAGCTATACATTTAGTCCCGTTGTCTCCTTCGTGGCCTACCAAGACAATCCTTTTATTCCTTCCTTAGCTAGTAGGGCCTGTTTTGTATAAAAAAACAATACCCCTGAAAACGGCCCCCCCACAGATGTTTGATACAGAGCCCTTTGAGACTAGCTACGCCACTGCTCGGGGACGTCTGCCACCCCCCATCATATGGGACGTAGGATCCGAAATGGTAGTGCGTATTGTTGCTCCCGTAGCCCCCGGTGCAAGTGTGCGAGGGAACACGAGGTGGTTTTAATCAGTAGGACTCTGGCAGTCCCGTCCGTCCACCCCAGGGCTCCTCCGTCCGCTTCAGGGGACATCCATGAAGAATTTCCACCCCGTTACCAAAAACAAAGACTACCACACTTCTTTGTCCACACTTGCTTTATCCACTAACCTGTTTGCAGCCATTTAACATGGAACAGAGATGAGCTTGTGGCTAAGTACTCATATTCACACAGTTTGACTTCCAAGGTTAAGCATCGGTGACAATGTATTCCATATCCAGACACCTCCGCGCCTCAGAAAGGACGTTAAACCGTTGATCCAAGTTGTACATAAATCTTTGATAGTCGTTACGGTAATGTAAAAGTATTGAGTAATAATTAGAAAGCCAGAAACTTTGTCATCAATCTTACCAAGGAGTATCGTGTTAGATACGACACGGTTGGCGCAGTTGTTGAGTGATTGACTGCTGCGCTGCATGTCGCGGGTTCGATTCCCGCACGGAAAAAATATTTGTATGGTCTACAGATAGTTGTTCCGGGTCTGGCTGTTTGTGTATGTGAGATTATATGTATGTAAACGCACCCGCGATTCAGGAAAAAATCCTAGTGAGGGACAACGTTTTTTTTTAAAAAAAAAAAAAAACAAAACAAAGATACTCTTTTGCTGGGTTTTGGAGTTCTGTACTCAGCTGCATTCAGTTGAACTGGAGTCTGAATTCAACTCTGTTGGAAAAAGGTCAGCCAAATTGATTGAACATACGAACAAATGTCAACCTATCAATGTCATTCAAAAGCAGGTATTCAATGAATAAAGAATTCTTCCGTTACTGAGTGATTGAATGACTGACTGAGTGGCTGACAGACAACGCACAGCCGAATCTACTAGTCGTAGAAAGCTGACATTTATCATGTAGCTTGCGTAGGGGAGCACTAAGAGAGAATTCCTACGGGAACTGAAAAAAAGGAATATGCGCATATAAAGTCGCGGGCAAAAGCTAGTCACTTAAACGAAACAACATTCTTGAAGTACAGGTTTATTATCTGTAATCACCTTACTGACACGAATCAGAAAACCGCTACATAAATTAATGTAATTAACGTTAATTATCGTGAAAACTTCTTGTTAAATGACTTTCATTTTATGTAAGCTACAACTAATACATAAATTACGCATACACTTCCATTTAATTCATTCTATACTTTTAACAATGGGTATATTAATCTCAGCATCTTCTAAATCTCTTATTCTTACAAAAGTGTCAAAGTTATAGTAATCTTCAATTTCTTGCAAGGTCCGATTTTTCGTTTCTGGCACATAAATCCAAATAAATATTGTACAAATCAAGCAAGAAGTACCTAGTAAAAAGAACGTCCACGATAAGTCAATACATATGATTATGTATGGTAAAGATTTAACAGTAATAACGTAGAATAAGCAGGTCAGAATATTAAATAAGGCACCACCTATACCTCGATTCTTTACAGGCATCAAATCAATGGCTAATGCATAAGTGATAGGATTAAATCCTGAACTGCAAAAAACCATGTAACCTAAAAAGAAATAAAGGAACATAGTAGAGTCCTTCGCTATAATTCCAATACTTTGCAAGTACGATACCAAAGAACAACCTAACAAAGAAGCAATACATCCTAAAGAAGTAGACAATACAATTTTGGTTTTAAAATATCGTATAAGAACTAATGAAATTAAAGATCCACCCATTAAAGTCCACACTGTAACTACGTAACCTATGACAGCGATTTTAGGATCTCCAATGGCTGTTTCTAAAATATCTTTACTGTATATAAATAGGGGAAGAGCCCCACTAATATAAAAGTTCACTAGAATCAATAACATGTACAAACTCGGTCGATAAAAATCTCTTCGCTTCATTTTCTGCCACGTATCTTGAATTTTCGTCTTTTTTGAGTTATTTTTTCTTCTCATCTCTTTTTGAGCTGCTATCAATGATTTTAGTTCTTTTATTGCTTCAACATCATCTGTCCCTCTAAGCCAAACAAAAGCTTCTTCAGTTGCCTCAAATTTTCCTTTATAAGCCAGCCAAGACGGTGATTCGGGCCAAACTATTGCCATTATTAAGGCTATGAGTACTGGACCACACATGATCATTGCTACAGTTTGCCAGTTTAACACAGTTCCCAACGTAGTGACTATGACTTGCCCAACAGTTTGGTTTATTATTAGCAGTACCATCGATGCTGATCTATATTTCGGAGCTAACATCTCACTTACTGTGACAAGGTTGATAATTGTAACACAATTGCTGGATAAACCGTGGAATATTGCTGATAAAAGTACAGTCAATACATCTTTTGCTGCAAAAGCTAGGACCCAACCGATTAAAAGAAGAAGGTTGCTGCCAATGAAGGTGTATTTTCTTCCCGTTCGTTGCATTATGATTGGCATTAATGTTGCTCCTATTCCAGCGACACCGTGCATTGATGCTAAAAAATATATATATTAAAACTTTAAATAAATAAATCTAGATGTAGGTGGCAAAGATTTGCTATTAATATTTGAAGAAGCCAGGGTACACTGCTCGCAGAATGAATGGTTTGCTGAGCGAATGGTGGGAATGGGCCAAAAGGTTTTGGAGTAGCAACTGTGTACCGGAAGATGAGCGTTGGAAGGTTTATTACAAGGTGGAATGCCGACCTGGTAAATTTGAGGGAATCAGCTAGGTGTGAGACGAACATGACCAGTCAATGTTGTGGTTCATTGGTTGTAATGATGATGATGATGATAATTTTGTGAGAGCCAGTGATAGACGGCTTAATAATATGTTTTAATCCTTACCGATCCAAGTGAGTGTATCCAAATCTGTATGGATAGTAGTGTCACTAGATTGGAATTGCTGAAGTAAGACGCATGGGTATCCTAAAGAGCCTCCCATAGATATCGCAGCCAGTTGCGGTGCTGTCGCCATGAACATCTGAATAAATTAAAAGTTGATTGTAATTATGCGAGTATAATTTACCTAACAAATAAAACACTGTCTGTTAAGGATGATAAGAAACTTGAATGGGCTAATTTAATCATATTAGTAATTTAACTGATTGATCAGCCCTCCTACTATGACGTGTCAATGCCACCGTGATCTCGTTGTGGGAGGGAAGCAGAGCTATACAGGATCCCCTTCACATGGACATAGTAGGAAGATCGAAGGTTCAATGGAGTTGTTAGCCTAATAACGCATTCGTCAGTGCATTTCATTTCATATTATCCATCCACACTTCTAGTTCCTTTTTTTTTTAATCCTTATCCTTACTTCCTTACTAAAATTATAAATGCGAAAGTAACTCTGTCTGTCTGTTTATCTGTCTGTCGCGCTTTCACGCCAAAACTACTGAACCGATTTAAATGAAATTTGGTACAGAAATAGTTCAGAGAAAGGACATACGGCTACTTTTTATCCCGGAAGTATATTCCCTTGGGACCACGCGGGCGAAGCCGCTGGCAGAAGCTAGTGGTAATATACTCGAAATTAAGCTCTGAAGTTCTTTTGTTTCCAAAAATCCTAACGATTTTCCCTGTTGTCCTGCAATATCACATTATGTACTAACAAACAAGCAAGTATGCAAGACCTCTGCATATTCCAATTAGTCACTAACAGCGTCATACTAAACACTTGTGTCGCACTCACTGTAAACACGAATAGCAACAATAACATTTGCTCAGTACATTTGTTGGTAAATAATCATCTTGTAATCAAGTGTTCTGCAGTAATTACAGCTGTATTGTGTACACAACTGTTTACTTTAAGTACAATTATCAGTTAACGAGAATTATTTGTTCTGTGTCTTCATTCTATATTATTTAAGGAGTAATTAAAAATGTTTAGTTTTAAGCTGTGGGGATACCTCAAGGGTGTATTCTTTGCCCTTCATTCTTTTTAACGACCTTTAAGGAGAAATCAGAAAGTCTGATGCCAGTTTATTTAACAGGTATTGTGTTAAAAAATCCGGCCAAGTGTGAGTCGGACTTGCCCACCGAGGGTTCCGTACATATTTGTAGGTACATATTACTTTAAATAACGACTGTATTTTTTATGATTTAATTACAAATGTATACTTTTCAGACTTTTTCCTAAATTGTAGTACAAGACGGTATTAATTGCCAAATTTCATAGTTCTAAGTCAACGGGTAATACCATATAAATTTTGTTTCCCTTGAGAGTGTCGAAATATATGTTTTTTTTGCGGCATAAACGGCCGCGATTTTTTCACAGCTTCAAGGGACCGTAGACCGTCGCCGCCGCCGCCGTCGTATATGGTTTCAATTTCAAGTCGATACCTCCACGCGTTACCGAGAAAAAGGATCTTGACAGACAGACGGACGAACAACAAAGTGATCTTATAAGGGTTCCGTTTTTTCCTTTTGAGGTATGGAACCCTAAAAATACTGGGTTGTGGTGGTCAAATAGGTTGTAACTCCATGTAAAGTACTGGTAATAAACTGCTTCTGGTTAGACTGGAAACCGACCAAATTATAGTTGGGTAAAGGCTAAGCAGATTAATTGATTGATAGATAGATAGATAGATAGATAGATAGATAGATAGATAGATAGAACATTTATTTGGAACAAGGAAAGAAACACAACACACAAAAACACAGTTACATAACACTAGAAAATACATATAATTAAATGAAAACACATAAAAAAAAAGAAAAGGCAGAATGTATGGCAATTAATAAACCAAAGAATTTGCTGGACCTATATGAATAACTAGTGGACGTCACGCGGTTTCACCCGCGTAGTTCCCGTTCCCGTGGGAGCACGGGGATAAAATATAGCCTATGTTACTCCCTGATAATTTAGCTATCCATTGCTAAACGAATTTTTAAAATCGGACCAGTAAATCCGGTCGGGTTTCGGAGCCTATTCATTTCAAACAAACAAACAAACAAATCTTTCCTAGTGTAGAAAAAAATATTTGACATATACACTCAAATGTGCGGTGTGTGTGTCTTAAGCTGCACCAAAGGGGAGTACAACTCAGCATGTGCCAGGTAAATATACCTGACGCTGGTATTCTGCTGGATTGATATTTGTCTATGATGTGGCCGCAACTCAAAACGTCTAAACTGTAATGTCCGTCCCTGCCATAGGCAGGCGCACTCATAAAATATTTCGGTTAGTACTTGGTTTGGATACTGGTTACCGGGTTCCGATTTCAAATTCTCTTTAGGCAATTTGAGAAGTGAATCTGCTGATTGGTGTTTGGGCATAGCATGGTTGGGGGCTTTCATAAATGGGGCTATTTCTCAGAAATAAATTTTTACCTGTTGTATTTTTCTTTCTATTTAGAATTTTTTTTTTCTTTATTCAATTAAACTATACTAAATATACACTTAAAATAAAAAATCCTAACTAAAATAAGGCGTCAAAAAATTCGTCCGCATCGCTGTCCACTGGAAGTGAGCCCAAAAGACTGGCGGCATTGCCACTTTGTATGGCAATGCTTATCCTCTGTCCGAGGATCCTCTTACTTATTTTGTTTTTGTTTTCTTTTTGTATGTTTTTTATATTCAGAAATGTGTTTCTACTTGGGAGGAATCAACTATTTCTCTTTCTTTTTTTTTCTTTCCATATATAAATGATACGTATTTAATGATTTAACCCACTACTTTTCATCTAATTGTGTTTAATACACAAAAACAGTATGTTTTCAGCAATACAGTTCCATGTTAATGTCTAAGGAATATAATAAAAAAAAATGAATAATTTGTTATATTTATTAATTAACACAATGTATTTAATAACATTTCACATATGTATATCTAACAAATTGATTAAATCGTATTTACCTACTATTGGTTCTATTTAGATGACGAGATATCGATAATTCAGTTTACTTTTCGGCTTTGAAATGCAAATTAATTCAAAACTACGTCGTATATTGTTGTTTCTCAAACGCCTTAGTCGGTGTCTACTTAGAAATGTATTCATGAATATCCGATAGTTCCAGTCAAAGGCATTCAATATGCACAGGCTACATTAAATAGTATGGGTTATTAATATCTGGGGAATCTTCTTACTAATAATCAGTCAAATATCACTGGTTTTGGATATATTCCGTTTGATTTAGAATTTGAATGAATATACCGAAACAATTTAAGCCGTTGGTCCCGGCTGTCATTTGTAGATCTTTGAGAGTCGTTACGGATTGTCAGCAGCTAGTACATCTGACTCCAGTCTTGCCATGAAGTACTGTGTTACCCAGTTAATGGGTTGTGGAGGTCTGGTAGGCAGCCGCTTCATGTAAAATACTGGTATTCAGCTAAATCCGGCTTGACTGGAAGCCGACCCCAATGTAGTTGGGAAAAAGGCTAGGCAGATGATGATGTACCGAAACAATTTGTATGTAGAGACTCTGTAGCAAAGTCGACGATGGAGCGAGCTTACCCAAAATAAGCCTGTTCACTCTAACTTTGAAGAGATTAGGGTTGATTGTTTCTTTGCAAACAGGTGTTTAAAAACGGGGAAACTCTGACTTCCAAGATTTGTTTTTTCTTGAGTACTTCCGATAGAGCAGTGCGACGCAAACGAAGGAATCGTTTGTCATATGGGACGAGAACAACAGGTATAAAATGTCACTTTAGTAGTATCAGCCAGCACACAAGCTACCCGAAACTGTAAAATTTTCCCAATCAACCTTGAACCTAATGCCTAAGCGATAAAGATGAATACGAAATTTGACAGATTGTTGTATGATCAGTATTATGATTCACTAGCTTTTGCCAGCGGCTTCGCTCGCATTAAGAAGTTTAAAATTGACAAAGTTTCATACAAACTTTCATCCCCTATTTTATCCCTTTGGGGGTAGAATTGATCAAAATTCTTTCTTAGCGGATGCCTACGTCATAACATCTACGTGCTTGCCAAATTTCAGCCCGATCCGTCCAGTGGTTTGGGCTGTGCGTTGATAGATCACTATGTCAGTCAGTCAGTCAGTCACCTTTGAGTTATATAGATATATATTTAGATTTAGATTAGATATATGATTTTACTATAGTGGCCTTTATAGACTCGAAGGAAGATGAATAAAATGATTATTGCAAAATCCATACACAAGCAAAGTTTGATTAATAATAATAATAAACGACGACCATCTGTCGAAGCTGTCGTTACGCGGTTGGATAAAGGGCCTGATACAGAAGGCAATACTCCTCGATACGGCTCGTATAGTGAGGAGGTTCCTTTCTCTGGAGCCCTAACCACCGATAGCTTGGACTCTGCTCCCGACACCGGCGGACTACCATATTTTATATTTTTAAATGTATTTTGTAATATTTTTTCTTTTAAAGATATATTTAAAAATGTAATATATATTATGTAAAAAAGAATAAATAAACGAAATAATAATAAAAACTGTTTATTTCATCTCCACAAATTACATAAAGTATTACTATATAAAGTTGTTTTTAAGATTGTTTTTTAATTTTATTAAAAATACTTAGATAGATAGATATACTTCAGCACTTACCTGTTTGACAAAAGGTGAAAACTTCATATTTGCAACTCCTAATACTCTGTCTGAATTTGTAACGCAGTTCCCCACAATATTGTGTAGCAATTTTTTGTGTTTCTTTTCAATATTTTACACGATATGTTTTCATTTTGGCTTGGAGCACAAAACCCTAATTTATTTCATTAATAATAAGAGCTTATTTCTTTTACTATGTCAAGTCTTCCTCAAAGTACGTACATAATTTCACTACTGTACCTACGTCCAAAGAAACAAATAAAGTTCAAAACTGAGTTGGGAAACATTCACATAAATGAAAAATAGACACAACCGGATTTAAAATTAAATTTACGGCACACAAAAATGATTAATCTTAGTTATGATGAGTATTGTAATTTTCTCACAATTCAAACTTAATGACCAGAAAAAATGTTATTTTTTTGTATTTTCCCACAGACTTATCCTTAAATTAAGTTTTATAATATACGAAATGCTCCCTGTTTTAACAAATTAAAGAATGAATACAGCTGCTGAATGTCAATGTTTTATAACAGGTAAGTTGTTTGTTTTCGGGGTTCCTTTTGCTGCGTTTAAAACCTTGTCTTAAATGTATTACAAAAGCAACGTAAAGGCACTTCTTCTGTCTTTCGGGTTTTGCTAAAAGAAACAGGAAGAACATGAATAATTAATTACTTAGACAATACACCTAGGATTGTGGAATTTGTTTGAAAGAGTCACCGCGGCCCTAAAACGCCTTTGCGTTTCCACAAGCCTAAAACTCATCTCCTAATGCCCTTTTGGATTAGGAGTAACACAGATGTGTTTTAGTCAAGTAAGAGTCTGATACCCCCTTCCACTCCGCCCAAAGCGGAAGAAGTCTTGTGATGACTTCCAATCCTGAAAGAAAAAAAATGGTCCAATACACGAGTCCTGGTACATATAAATATTTTCCCAAAAATAGTACCCAAGATATTGAAAGCCATCAGGGAGGGATGAGATGTAAATAAACTTTCGTTCTTCTTTTCTCTTTAGGATGATAAACTAGATTTTCATGACATTTTCTTAAACTTTTATAGACGGAACCCAAACGTTTATCCAAGAATTAAATTAAAAGTAAATGCATAAAACTCAAGGCATTGAATGAGTTATGTATGAATCATACAAAACGTTTTGACGTTCTACAATTATTATTTTTTTCTTCATTTTATGAATGTT
The DNA here is from genome assembly GCA_947578705.1 of Lacanobia wlatinum. NCBI lineage: Eukaryota > Metazoa > Arthropoda > Insecta > Lepidoptera > Noctuidae > Lacanobia > Lacanobia wlatinum. Next base: position 16,442,571 of record OX388046.1, on the reverse strand, counting down.
AATGTGACACGGCAAGCTACGGCTGATTTGTGAAATAACATTACGGAGAACAAACAGTATTCGAATATTAACCTGTGAGCAATAGCCGTCGCGACGCAACAACAATTGAATAATTTATTGTAAAAAAAAATCGGCGGCCGCCATGTTTTTATCGATCGGGGGCCATAGGTTATTAAACACTGCGTTTATTAAAAAAAAAAAGAAGTTTAAACCCCGTGATTTGGTATGGCATGTGGGATGCTATTATGCGTCAATTTCAGTTGACGCCCAATGGCACACACGTGTGCCAATGAAAAATCACCGGTTAATATTTTATTATTTTTTATTTTTCTCTGCTGACATTGTATTTTTTTATTTTTTTTATGACTTTGTTTTGTACTATTTAAATTTAATATTGCTGACATTGTATTTTTATGAGATTTTGTACTTTTATAATTAATTTAAATTTGATAATATTGAGTTTAGCGACACTATTTTGTATGCCTTTCGGCGGAACATAGGATGGACCAAACATTTTTTATAAAACATCTTTGTACCCTGTGTTCACAAAATGAAAATGAAATGAAATTATCTTTAATCACTATACTCTTTAATATGATTCCAGAATTGTTCAAAAGAGTTACCGCGGCCATGAAACGCAAAGGGCATTAGGAGGAATACGGGTAGGTTTTAGTCAGTAAGAGTCTGACACTCCCTTCTGCTCCACCCAGAGCGGGAGGAGGCATTGATGTGGTGATGATTTATATGCGAGAGTAGCACCGTTGGTGAGAAATACGCGTCCAACGCAAGAGCTACATAGGACATGGTTGGGTACTTGAACTGCCTCCGTGGTCGAGTGGTTTAGGCGTCTGCCTTGTGACCCGGTGGTCATGGGTTCGATTCCCACGGGAAGAAACATACTTTGTAAAGTTGTTTTCCAGTTTGTTTTCCATTGCAGGCTTGAATTACCTGATTGTCTGATAAAAAGATGATTCCGTGCTTCGGAAGGCACGTATAAGCCGGTGGTCCCGGCCGCCAAAAAGGCGGTCGTCAAATAAACCATGTCAGAGGCCCTTGAGGCGGTTTAGAAAGTCTGACACTAGGGTGTGTGGGTTCGTTAGACCTTACTGCCCACACGATAAGAAGAAGAAGACTTATCCTTGAAGGCAGTCTCCCACCTGTACTTATAAAACGTTTTAAGAATAATTTCATAGTGCATACAGCTAAAGAGTGGAACTCCCTGCAGTAGTCTGTTTTTCTGACCTGAGGATCTTTAAGTGAATAGTTTTCATCGTCTAGGAAAACGTACTTCATCTTTAACCACGTCATCACTTACCATCAGGAGAAAGTGATCTGCGTGTCGGCGAGGCGAATGTCAACCACCAAAGCTAAAAGCCACCAAAGCTATGGAAGAGTGGAGTCTCCTAACACAGGCGTTATAATGCTTAAAAGGAGGCTCCAATCATAAACTAATTTAAAGTACTTGGTACAGAAATAAACATTTTTGTATTTGTATTTGTACAGCAATGTGATTTTGTAAACATGAAGTTAAAACTTAGGCGATATGAACGACAAGTGAGCTGTCAAACCATGCCTACAAACGGGGTGAATAAAAACGCAGGGGTGGCTTATTCCGTTTATCCTTCCTAAAACAGCCACCCTAAAGTGGATACTCGGAATAAGCCGTGCTACGGCTACTTTTTATCCCGATAACTTACATGGCTTAATGGAGACTGAGGAGAAAGTGGAAATCCAGATTCGCTGCTGCTTTAGTACTACAGGCTTAGTCCAAGTATCCACCTTAGGGTGGCTGTGTTAGGGTGGATAAACAGAATAAGCCGCAGGGTTGAATCGGAACATAACTTTGAAGGGGATTTTCACGTTATTTAAATATTGTTAGCAGCATTTACGGACTGCTTTTCTAAATTGAAATTTAAAAAAACAGTGACTTTCGTAGGGAACCAATAATATGATATAACAGTGAAAATCTTTATAAAAGTTTTGTTTCGATTCAGTCCTCCTTACCTATTCACCCCATTTTGATGGTACAAACATGACAGAATGACAGCTCACTAGTCATTTACTCCTCCTAAGTGTACACGGTAAGCTGTCGATAGAATTGACCAGCTGGTGGTGCATTGCCGAACGCGTTGTAGTCTAAGTACTTGTTCACGTTGACTCGCGGGCGCGGTGGCGGGCGCGGTCACGAAATATCAAACATATGGCGTAATATCCAAGTGTTCACGTACGAAACGCACGTGCGGTCTAAGTAGCGGGCAAGCTAGCGACCGGCGCGCGCGCGCCGCTCGCGTCAATATCAAACGCGTGAGATGTTTGTGTGTGTTCACGTCGAACTAGCGGCGGAGCGCGCGATTATCTCGCGACGTCAGGTAAGTTCAACCAGTTTGAACTTATCGCTAGAAACGCTAGCACGTTTTCATCATGTCACACTCGCGCAAACGCCAGGCGGCCAATGTGAACACGAACCCGCCACGACTTCGCGACCGCACCCGCCACCGCGCCCGCGCGTTCCAACGTGAACAAGTACTAATGTTGGAACGGGCTTGGCAGAATTTATTCGTCGTTTCTTTATTCTTTCTATTTACTTAGGGACATTTATAATCGCAATGACAAGCACAACCAAAAACTGGCCCCTAGTGCCCGGCAGCCCGTCTACCCTTGACTCCAGTAGCGGTAAAGGTCACGGCGAGGCAAGGGGTGCGAAGAATCCCCGGAGTGGTGAAGGTCGTGGGTAGCCGATAGATGCGAGACGCACAGGACCGGTCGTTGTGGCGACGCTTGGGGGAGGCCTATGTCCAGCAGTGGACGTCTTTCGGCTGACATGATGATGATGATGATAATCACAATGCGTATATCAGTCCCATCGTACCCTTAGTACTAATAACAGACTCTTCGCATCATCGCTATTTGGCTGAGCCAAGATTTTATTGGAGGTGCCTACATCATTGTGTTCAACCTCAAGGCCCTAAACAAATTATTCCTCTCAGACTCATACCGGACACAGTCCATCAATAAGTGGTGTAAGTCTTCAACAACTCCACACTCCACACATTTACGTGAGTTCATTTTCCTCATCATGAACGCAAACTTATTACATGGAATGTGTCCAGATCTGAGTCTATGAGCCGTAACACCTAATTTTCGGTTTATTTTACTATTTACAAACCAAGGCAAACGAAAAGGCTGACCCTGTTCTTTATTCTAACATTCATGTAGTTATTGCATATTACTCCCAACCTACTTTGAAACAACTTTAACAAAAACTTGAAACGACTCGAATCCGTAATATCTTGTCAATATTTTAATTGTGTATTCATGAGCACGGGATCCATAGCGTGAGGCGCTCATTGTTAAACGATTTCACTCTGCTCCGATAAATTGTTCTCGCATGGACACTTGCAGAAATTTTCTCATTGTCATAACGAGTACAGTGATAAGTCTGGTAAAACAAGGAATGAATACTTTCCAAGATATATTACTTATTTTTCTAAATTAACACCATATTTGAAGTTACATGTATATTTTTGAGTCGTTTAGGGTTATAACTTCAGGGGGGCTGAACAGGCCACTTTAGGAGAATCATATTAGAATCACACAACAATCTGTCAAATTTAATTTTCATCTTTATCGCTAACGCATTAGGTTCAAGATTGATTGGGAAAATTTGTCAGAGACGGGTAGCGTGATGTGCTTTCTGATTCTGCTAAAGTGGCCTTTTTAACCCCTCTGGGCAACCGCTAGTACTGGCTGAAAATCGCAATCATGCCTTTCAAAAGTGTTGTAACTAAAACGATAGTATGCGATTTTACAATATTTTTATTCCAAAATGGATTTTCACCAGACCAGATGTGTGCATGTACGGTTAATAAACTATCTAGCTATTTCCAATATTTTGTTCCCGTGGTCTTACTTACAGGAAAAGTGGGTGCCACCGGTATAAAAAGTAGCTAATCTCACAAGTATCTTGAAAGGTTTGTGTAGACAGCTCAGAGCTTTCAGATGTTATCCCCTTTTTTTGGGGCGGAGCGGAAGCGCACGGTGGAGCGAAAAGGAGTATCAGACTCTTACGAACTAAAACCCATCCGTGTTCCTCCTAATGCCCTTTCCGTCCCAGGGCCGTGGTGAATCTTTCGACCCAATTCCGCAATCTTGGGAGGACAACTCAGTTACTTGGAACAATGTCATATAAATTGTACTGCGACTAGCACATCCGTCTCTGATGGATCGGACATACGGTCCGTCTGACTGGGAACGGGTACTAACAGTTCCTCATAAAGTCATAATAGTGAAGTTACTCTAATAGAAAAACTTTTCCGTGTACCAAAAACATGTTGTTTAATTGTTACTATACTAGTTTTCTGATTTTAGCGTTCTAGTTTGTCCCGAATCTGCCCTAATTTTGCACCCGCACGCGTTCATGCGTTTTTATACCAGACCATATTTTGAGGCAATATTAATTTTGACGTCAGTTTTGTGGTTTACTTTTAGTATGTAAAAGTAGTACTTATGGATGTTTTGAAGTGATATTCGGTTATGTTCGAAATGGTTTTATTACATTAAAACTCGTTTAATGATTCATTCAAAGTGGACCGATGACCTGGGCCCCAAGTCTGCTATTACAATAGTGTCAGAATGGTCTATCATTGATTTCATAATGGTTGATTTTGACAAGATTCTATGCCATTTCTTTCAATGGAGTGTCAGTGGTTGACCACTGGATATAAAAGCGTCTTTATGACTTTTCCTTTTTAATACTTGACCTGCACGCTGCGTTACGGTAACGTGCACAAATTAGATTGTGCTCTCTAGCGTTGCAATTTCGAAACTTATAGGTAAAATACACTTGACAATGACACTTCTGTGCTGCCACCTATAATTCCTGCACGTTCCCTATATACGTATTAGCATATTTTGTGACAACGACAACGACAGTAAAAAATAGGGAGCAAATTTAAACACCGGGATTACAGGATTTAAATGTAGCTATAAGTAATAAGTAGCACATTGTTGCGCGTGGAAAGTTCTCTGAGACATTAATAACGGATAATAATAATAAAATTACTAAAATTTTAGTAATTAAAAATACAGGCGGTACATAATAATTACTATTTTTTTCTCAACAAACGTACCTACCTTGTATTGTCAGAGAAAGAACTGGAAATCTTTTGTCTAATCCATTAATTCTTACTCAATTTTATTTAAGAACCAATAAGTTAAGAAGTACCTAACGAGCGCTGCGATTTTAAGGATGGGAAATAAAATCATCATTACATGACGCAAATGGAATACTTTTTTTTACGTTCCATTTAATCGATTTTGCACGATATTTTATACCATCTGTGGTACAAATTTGGTTTTCAATCGCCCATTTTAACGTTTCGTTTTAACTTTTTATCAGATCTGAGGCAAGAAAAATCCTTACTTCCTTACTAATATTATAAATGCGAAAGTAACTCTGTCTGTCTGTCTGTCGCGACAGCTTTCACGCCAAAACTACTGAACCGATTTAAATAAAATTTGGTACAGGCGTAGTTTAGAGCCTGAAAAAGGACATAGGCTACTTTTTATCCCGGGAGTATGTTCCCTAGGGACCACGCGGGCGAAGCCACTGGCAGAAGCTAGTATTATATAAAATTCTCAAAAAATATGCATTACCTTTTAATAAGAGTGGCAGTGTTAGAATTGGAGACACAAACCCTACCTACCAGCTTTAACCATTTTTACCCCCCTACTCCTGCCAAACGATACTAGATCTAACCCAAAGCCTGGCCAAATATTCCAGAGTTGCGGAATTTGTTCGAAAGAGTCGCCGTGGCCCTGGAACGCAAAGGGCATTAGGAGAATAATGGATGGGTTGTAGTCAGTAAGAGCCTGACACTGTATTCTGCTCCACCCAGAACGGAAAGAGTCATTAAAATTTGATGATTGTCCATCCTTAAAACAAAAATGTATGACGTCAACATAATGTTGAGGTCAATTTAACTAATGTCAAAGAACATAATCCGGTTTGAAGTCTCAGTGCTGCCCCTGAGGCTATCGACAAAGAACGTTCTGTGGTGGCGTGGCGAAGGCAATTGTCAAAACATCAAAAATGTATGGGATTGACAAACGCTGTCTTGTGATCAAACAATACATAATATAAAACTCTACCGTAACTGAGTGACTGATGGACAACGCACAGCCGAAAATGAGGTGAGGAAAATGAGGAGTGTAGGGGAAGCGCTAAGATATAATTTCCCGAAATTCCTACGGGAATAGGAACAAACGGGTTGTGCCCGTACGAAGCCGCGGGCAAAAGCTAGAATCTTATATTTTGGCATTTCGAGCGTTTGCTGATAGAATGCCACTTTGTTTTAAGCCTCTGGTGTACGTGATTCAATTTTCCCACATTAACAGCAAGCTAATATACAAACTCAAGACCAAGTCCATTGGTAATCCTGGACGATTAATTACCACATGACCACTCGTGTCTTAACTACTTAACACTCCAGAACCCTAATTGGATAGATGACGCACCAAAAACCACAATTAGACCCCACCCGACCACAGGACACGATGACGGAATAAATCACAAATTTTCAATACCGAGCTAATACGAATCGCTATAAATTGTAGCGATTTACCGACGAATTACTGGGTGCTGTGCATTCGGCTATTTACCCCAAATTCCGATTCGCGACGCAAATTATGACGATTACAGTTATTTCGATTGTTCAAGGAGACTGGGTTGCTAGAAGTGACTTTATGGCACCCGAAATCTGTTTTTTTTTTGTTTTGTTTTTTTTTTTTTTTTGTTTTGACTCTTGCCACTCTGTGCGGATCAGGAGGGTGTAACTCTTACTGACTAAAATTCACCTATATTCCTTCTTTGAGGTCCTGGACCGCGGTGACTCTTTCAAACGATTCCACAACCCTGGCAGATCCCGAAAACAATTGCAATTTTGAAAAAAAAAGAACTATTTGTATTTTTTACCCGACTGCCAAGGATAGTCATGTTTTTCGCTCGGATCTTGTATATGTATGTTTGATTGTAAATTTATTTATTACCTCGTATCTTCTAAATGGCTGGATGAATTTCGCCAGTTAAGGTGTCGTTAGATTTGTCTCTATAACCCAAGTGTCCTTAGATAGGTGTTTAAAGGAAAAAAACAAAATAGCGGATTTGGGTGCTAAATTGTTCATCAGTTAAAACCTATGTTCATGCAAAAAAGTTGGATTTTATAATTTTGTCAGATGACACCATTATAACACCTTTTTCCGCTTAGCCTTTTAATTGTTTCGGTCGTTTTAGTGCATAAAAAAACCGACTGCAAAAAGTCAACAATGCATTGTTGACTTTTTGCAGTCGGGTTTTTTATAATTTTTTTTCTTGTCTTTGGACTTGCTACATGATTTTTTGTTTTTTTTTTTTTTATTTGTGACGGGTTTGCTCTTGACTCTAGTCTAGGTCAGAGATGACAGAGACAAAGTCTACGATGGAGCAAACGGAGAAGGAGCCTGTGCACTCTAGCTTTGAAGAGATTAGGGTTGTAAGCGTTTGGAAACACAGACGCAGGCAGAGAGTGCATTATAAAAGACGTTTGGAAGCGCTTAGTGCGAATTGGTGGAATAGCAACAAGGTAGGGATGGTAAGATACAGTGCGTCTGGATTTCCGATGGTAGAAGGGGGCCTGTGGAATGAGGTCGTGAAGTTCTTGGGCACACTCACCGAAGTACAATCTGTAGAAGACCGACAAGCAGGCAACCTTACGGCGATGAGCCAAGCTATGTAGCTTGGCATCCACCAGTTTTTGGAATAGACGGCTACATACATATAGAGTGAATGGGTATGGTTACACGTGCATAAATATACGTGCTCTATCACCAACCACATATCGCTTACCACAAGGAGATATAGTTCATAAACACGATCCTATCAGTCATCATCATCTGCCTAACCTTTTTTAAGAATTTTTTGTTAGCTATTATTATATATTCAAACTAGCTTTTGCCCGCGATTTCGCTTACGCGTATTCCGTTTTTTCCCGTTCCCTTTAGAATTTCAGGCAGTCCTCTCTTAGCGCTCCCCAACACTCCCTAAGGAACCTACATGCAAAGCTTTCTACGACCGGTAGTTTTGGCTGTGCGTTGATTGTCAGTCAGTCAGTCACTCAGTCATTCAGTAACGGAAGAATTTTATTAGAGACTGACCGAAGGTTTTGGTTTCGGCCCAATAATTTAGATTCGGCCATAGTTTCGGTTTCGGCTAAAACCAACCGAACCTTCAGCCCGGCCGAAACTCAATATTCGTCATTGTCATGCGTTGTTTGGCTAACTTCGGGTGTGTTCGTTGCCTGTGATAAACGTGATACTTAAAAAGGAGTCATTGCTTATGAACAACTTTTACGAAAAATACATTTCAGAAATGTATAGGGCATTCAGTATCGGTCCCATATCAAACTTTGTTAATAGTGATGAGTACAATGTGCCCTTTTCAGGTATTGAATTTATCCTACTACGCGTTACATATGAAAAAAAAAAATTATTACGTCAATCCCAGCTTTTGCCCGCGACTTCGTACGTCCCGTTTTTCCCATTCTCGTAGGAATTTCAGGAAGTCTTCTCTTAGTGCTCCCTACACTCTCAACGACTTGCCAAATTTCAGCTTTCTTCGACCAGAACTTCGGCTGTGCATTGTATGTCAGTCACTCGGTCACTCAACCAGTCACTAGTACCGGAAGAATTTTATATATTAGGATAAGCTTCAGTTTCGGTTTCGGCCGAAACGGAGCTCAAACCGAAGGTTTGGTTTCGGTTTCGGCTGAAAATCCTGTTTCGGTCGGACACTTATTTTGTACATTGGGATCATTTATGATTACGAACAGACACTTCTATTTTATTTAATTGTACAGAATAGATCATTGCTCGTAATAATAATTTTGATTTTTAAACATTTTTTTTATTCTAAGTTCACTGCGGACACAGCTGACACAATAGTTAAAACATCAGTGAAGACCATATGTGGTTCATGGGACTGTGAAACCCAGATTTACTATTTTTGCATGTGTTTCCAAAACTCTCTACATTAGGATCTCATTTTCATTCTATTTAATAATTTTTTTGAGTGATGAACAGGCGAAGGGTTACCATATTATACCAGCAGTGCGATCCTGTAAACGACTCTGTGTAAACTTAGGTGAAGTGAACATTTAGTGACAAACAAACAAGACAACAAACAACCAAACAACAAAACACACAACACACAAACATATCGCTTACCACAAGGAGATATAGTTCATAAACGCGATCCTATCAGTCATCATCATCTGCCTAACCATTTCCCATCTATATTGGGGTCGGCTTCCAGTCAAACCGGATTCAGCTGAATATTAGTATTTTATTTTTTTGCGAGTCTATCAGTCATATTAAAATAAATAAACAGGATGAGGGCTGGAATATACCTTTGATGATTAGATGTCAAAAACCGTGATCTGAAAGTATTACCAGTTTATCAATCGGATCTACCAGTATATTCTGTCAACTTCTCAAATCTCAAATTGTTTATTGTAATCCATAATGTTAAAGAAGAAACAATTATGGACCCTATCGGCCACAGCAAAACTTTATATAATTAGGAGAGATGAAGAGCGTTTTTTTTTAACTTTTTTTGTAAAATAATATGTAATTATTTCCTTTCCGACTTGTACTTATTATTTAATATTTTAAACATATTATTATCTACATAATTATTTATAGATAAAATTACATTTATAGTTTTTTTATTGTTTATTTGCTTGCATTTTCTGCATTGGTATTAGTATATTTATTTTTAGACGAATGCTTAGTATATTCGTTAATTCATATTTGTTTTATTTTTATTATAAGAATAGTATATTGTTTATTAAACTTAAGTGAAGTGAGCGTAAAGTGAACCATCATACTATCTTATTTATTGTTTGTTGTGTGTTTTGTTGTTTGGTTGTTTGTTGTCTTGTTTGTTTGTCACTAAATGTTCACTTCACCTAAGTTTACACAGAGTCGTTTACAGGATCGCACTGCTGGTATAATATGGTAACCCTTCGCCTGTTCATCACTCAAAAAAATTATTAAATAGAATGAAAATGAGATCCTAATGTAGAGAGTTTTGGAAACACATGCAAAAATAGTAAATCTAGGTTTCACAGTCCCATGAACCACATATGGTCTTCACTGATGTTTTAACTATTGTGTCAGCTGTGTCCGCAGTGAACTTAGAATAAAAAAAATGTTTAAAAATCAAAATTATTATTACGAGCAATGATCTATTCTGTACAATTAAATAAAATAGAAGTGTCTGTTCGTAATCATAAATGATCCCAATGTACAAAATAAGTGGCCGACCGAAACAGGATTTTCAGCCGAAACCGAAACCAAACCTTCGGTTTGAGCTCCGTTTCGGCCGAAACCGAAACTGAAGCTTATCCTAATATATAAAATTCTTCCGGTACTAGTGACTGGTTGAGTGACCGAGTGACTGACATACAATGCACAGCCGAAGTTCTGGTCGAAGAAAGCTGAAATTTGGCAAGTCGTTGAGAGTGTAGGGAGCACTAAGAGAAGACTTCCTGAAATTCCTACGAGAATGGGAAAAACGGGACGTACGAAGTCGCGGGCAAAAGCTGGGATTGACGTAATAATTTTTTTTTTTCATATGTAACGCGTAGTAGGATAAATTCAATACCTGAAAAGGGCACATTGTACTCATCACTATTAACAAAGTTTGATATGGGACCGATACTGAATGCGCTATACATTTCTGAAATGTATTTTTCGTAAAAGTTGTTCATAAGCAATGACTCCTTTTCAAGTATCACGTTTATCACAGACAACGAACACACCCGAAGTTAGCCAAACAACGCATGACAATGACGAATATTGAGTTTCGGCCGGGCTGAAGGTTCGGTTGGTTTTAGCCGAAACCGAAACTATGGCCGAATCTAAATTATTGGGCCGAAACCAAAACCTTCGGTCGGTCTCTAATAAAATTCTTCCGTTACTGGATGACTGAGTGACTGACTGACTGACAATCAACGCACAGCCAAAACTATCGGTCGTAGAAAGCTTTGCATGTAGGTTCCTTAGGTAGTGTTGGGGAGCGCTAAGAGAGGACTGCCTGAAATTCTAAAGGGAACGGGAAAAAAACGGAATAAGCGCAAACGGAATCGCGGGCAAAAGTTAGTTTGAATATATAATAATAGCTAACAAAAAAGTCTTAGTTTTTAAATGTTTCTTCGGTCTGTTTGTTCCAGCCAATCCCCGAAACGGTTGGCCGATTGTAGCGCAACTTTTTTAGGAGATAGTTGGTGTTTTAAGGAGTGACATTTACTTTAGAAAAGGAATGAGTTTCGTTAAAAAAAAAAACATATTAGATCGTAAAAAGACGCGGACAAATGCTGGTCACTGTAATACGGCCTAGTATTTTTTTATTTCAAATGAATTTTTATTATTAAATTATGAATCTACATACCTACGTAAACTCACGATTTTTTTTTTTTTGCGAAAACTACACGCGTTGGTCCTCACATTTTTACATAAATTATGTGTATGACGTATTCGCTTTTTTACAGTATATGAATAAAGAAACGATTAGATTTTTTGGTGTCGCTTTTAATTAAAAAAAAAATTACTTAAAGTATTTTTTTTTGTTTTTTTTTTTAGTAAATCTAAAAGAAAAACACCTCATTCATTCACTAAACCTACTACAAATGTCTTTTCAAGTGTTAACATCTGATTTTGTACCGACAACCCTAATGTTCGGCCCATAATAAGTTTATCTTTAAGAGATTGCTCTGTACGATGCGATACTTGTTTTTATAATGTTTTTCCTGTGCTTGTTATGAGGTGACCATATGAATCTATACACGGGCCATTTTAGTCGCCAATAACGGTAGCTCACTTCATCTATCCAATGACGACTACACATTCATTAAAAATATTGCATATATGTCGTAAAAGGGGTAGACTTGCTATCACGCTGCTTGCTCCGGGTGTTCATCTTATGTGTCAGGATACAGTAGGTAGGCGAAGGAATACACACTGCGAAAGGTGTTTTAATAACTTTAGAGTCAATAAAATACAATTAAGAAGGTAACTAAAGTACGGCCAACGAGAAGCGATACCAAATGTAAACAAAACACATGCAAGGTCATTGGGAATAGCAGGGGTGCGTAACTTTTTTTGGAGAAGTAAAATCTGTTGATTTATCTCTCGACGTACTTGGTTGTGGCTCCATCATTAACCACTCTTAATAAAAACAAACAATGATCAACAAAAAATAACTTAAACAAGAAATAATTAAATAAACAACAAAATAATAACAAAACTTTAACAAATAACTTGTATCACCACGAGCGCGTTTCGAAACAGAATGAATCTAAAATGGCCGCCCGAATTGTTGGCGAACCCGTCTTGACGTTGTCATGTTTTTGTCGGGAGAACGAGACATTACGACAAAGGCACAAGATGGAAAGAGATAGATATTAGATTGTCAACGCCGCAGTTGTTTTTTAGGTTAATGACCTTTCGTATCGCTTCTCGTTGGCCGTACTTTACACAGAAAGGCACTTGGAGTGATTATAACGGGAGCGAGTTCGCGGTGTTGTTGGGGACACACCAATACCTCAAAACAATATTCACAATCAGCAACCGACTCGCTTAGCTGTTCCCAATGCTCTGCCCATGCCACATAGGCCATAAGTTTTAGACAAATATCCTCCCCTCACCCCGCGTACGAGCTTGATACACAAAAATGTACCTCCGTTACACACAATAAGTGCCATTTCTCCTAAATAGCCTACAAACCAATTGACAAAACTATCGTTTTCAAGAAATGGTCATAAAAATTCTATATTTACGACCACGGGCGCCACGACCCATGCTTGCGTTACATAATTTTTTACAGTAATTAAGATTAGACCTAGAAACAGATTGTTGGGTCACAAAGTTAAGATTTACGATGTTATTTTCTCCGAAACAACCAACACTTAACAAAAACAAGTCATTCTTAAAACTGAGATTTATACATCTGTATAGGCTTCATTCAGCGACCACGCTCCGACATATATTTATGAACATTTGAATATTTAAAAAAAAATGAAAATGTAATTCATTATCATGACGCATGACGTACCTAGCTTGAAACATTCAGGAGCGAGCGCAGTTCAATGGAACGGTGACATGTTTTGATTCGTAAACATTATTAACAGGGTGTTTCAAAATTCTAATGCATCATTTATTTTTATTGTACCCACTATCTTTATAATTATTTAAAAAAATATCGTGCCTATAGGTAGTTTGTGTCGGGTACGTTAAGTGAGCCGCCTTTGTAAGACAACTAAAATGGCACCGTATATAGTAAACATAGTCTCATCACCAATACTTAAACCACCACCTTAAGGCTCAAAATCCCCTGCCTCAAAGACAGTAACTAGAAATTCAGCTCATACAAGTCGTTTATCACCAGCACCTAGTAGCTTGTGGTTTAGCTCTAAGTTTACCTTGCTTGCGGGAAGTAACAGAGAAAACTGAATCATGAGAAGCATAATAATTAGTTTGACGTACAAAATATAAATTGCTTCGCTACGGCGCTTTGGTGCTAGGTTATACTTTAGAATGAAAACAGTATTTTGTGCGGTTATTGTGGTGTAAGTTGAAATATTTATTTTTACGGGTGTTATTGTTTGGATTCTTAGCAAAAAAAGCAAAAAAAAAACGTTTAAAATCTCGGCACATTAAAGGTTGTTCAAGCCTCGATCAGCTGCTATGATAACTGATTCCGTCGTGAAAGAGAGAGGGAGCTTAATAAGAACACTATCCCTTTTTTACAATGGATCACGATGGCAATGCCATGCCATGGAAGAGGGCAGAAAATTAGATAGAAGTGAAAATGAAAAATACAAACTGCATGTATTTATGTTGAGCTAAAACCAAGTTATTTTTTACAAAAAATTAGTTAGGTTAGGTTTGGTATGTTCATATGTTTATAACATGTTTAGTAGATAATTTCGGGATGAATAAACGGCAAACGGCGGCGTCTCTAAGCGCCACGCAAAAAGATTTGATTCAAGGTGGCGCTGGAAAACACATAAATAAAATCTGGAAAGACATAAAGGTGACTGCCCAGCTGTGAGACATTACAGGTTACAAGTATTGCTGTTTAGCAGTGATTTTAACTGAAAATTATTAAAAATTACATTATGGTCTTGACTCAACTTACAACTATAGTCCACGCCACGAGAATCTATAAATTTTGTAAACACACATTCAATTGTTTCAAATGTTTGTTCCATGTGTCAGACGCGTTCCAGTACCACAAAACATTAGACGACAGCTCTTTATATCGATAAAATATAACCCTACTAAGTGAAAATGCTCGTTAGTTCCGTATTACATGTATGTTACTTCGAGTTGATTGATTTTGGGATTATTTGTTGTCGCTACGTAGCTTAGTAGAAGTTCTTTGTTTACAAAATTTATAGCTTCTCGTGACGGGGACTATAGCGGATAATGCTTTATTGCATAATATCACAAAAGTTTAATCGAGCAATTGCCAGAAGAGAGCCACGGAAATTTCGAACACTGTCACTTTCGATCACACTACATCCGTGTTTCACCGAAGTGCAAATTGAAAATTAATGGTTCGCCATTTTGTAGGTTCTGGTGCAACAATTTCAATTGTTCCGTGTTCAAATATTATGTGTTTGAACAAAACAGTATTTAATGTTTTGGTCATTATTTGGCTGTGCGATAATTAGATGTAAATTTAATAAATGACCTAACGCCAACATATAAAAAAGAAATAACATAGTGTTTTTAATTTTCAGGGAGTGATCGAAAACACACCACCATGTGACCACTCCCATGAGAAGTGCCGAAGACAGAGTGGCTTAGAAACAGCTCGCCAGCGAACCTATCGAAGCTTTCAAGGATGGGAACGACATTCAGCAATGAAGAACACGAATAGCACAACAGAAGATATTATAAGTAGAGGGAGACCAAACAAACGATGGATGGATTGTGTGAAAGATTATTTGGCTTGAAAATAGGTGACTGTTGAGAAAACGGCAAATAGAGAAACATGCAAGAAGAATATAACTAGCCGACTGCAAGTAAACTGGGATAAGAAAAGGAAGATTATGATCGAAACTAAGACCATAGATTATTTAAAGGAGTGGCAACAAAAGAGCTCACAGAAAGCAATCTGTGATCGATCATGAAATCAGAGCAGAATAAAGTGAAGAGAAAAGATAAGAATGGCACGACCCAGTATCTTGTTGGAAAAAGAGAGATTCAACATACCTACCAACACTCGTGGTCAATACTCACTTCTCATACTGTTCAGTAAGAGAAGTGAGCAACACAGACATAATTCTGCTTTTATAGGGTTCCGAGCATCCGTGGAAAACGGAACCCTTATAGGATCACTCGTATGTCTGTCTGTCCGTCTGTCACAGCCGCTTTTCTCCGGATCCACCAGACCGATTCTATTGAAATTTGGTACACATATGGACTTCTGTGACACAAACACGGACGCGTTACGTAAATTAATAAATTTTTGAGTATAGGGGTCACTTTTGGGGGTCAAAATATAAAATAAATTAAAAAAGATCCAATCAAAATCAAACTATATCGTGTGATATATCAAATGAGGGTTACTTACTGTGAGGGTTTCAATTATATTTTTTGCATAATTTTAAAATAAATGGTTTTAATGTTATTCAAGAAATTAGACGAAAAATGACCAATCCCCCTTTATCTCCGAAACTAGTGAGCCTAAAATTAAAAAATATTTAAATTGGTTCGGAACCCTTTGCACGCGAGTCCGACACGCACTTGGCCAGATTTTTTTATGGTATATTATAACTGGTATGGCCTTTTTATTACCATCCAAAACGATTTTTATTACATTGACAACATACTAGGCAATAAAAGGATTTATGAATATGAACAACATTTGTTGATATTCAGGAATCCTTAATAGTAACAACATTTTGGCTTAGCGATTATAATACACTAGTGGACGTCACGCGGTTTCACCTGCGTAGTTCCCGTTCCCGTGGGAATACGGGGATAATATATAGCCTATGTTACTCCCTGATAATGTAGCTATCCAATGCTAAAAGAATTTTTCAAATCGGTCCAGTAGTTTCGGAGCCTATTCAATTCAAACAAACATACAAACAAACAAATCTTTCCTCTTTATAATATTAGTGTAGATATATATGTAATTATAATGACTGCAGATATTTTTTGTTCATATTTCTGATATGATATCCTGATATCTCAGTTAAAGTTGTGTTTATTCACCCCCAAAATGAATTAAAAGTAACTCTACATTATTTTTTTTTCTTTCAGAAATTAAAATAATATTAATTTATTTCTCTAAAACAATAATAACTTATTAACTATATACACTCATTAACACGAAATTAAAACGCATATAAAAACAAAATAAATCATTGGGCATCAAAAAAATAATCCACAGTCAATGGCAAAAGTGCCCAGAACACTGGCAGCATTGCCGCGTTGAATGGCAATTCTGATTCTTTGGCCGAGAAAAAGCCCAGCCCTCTGGTCACGTGAATAGTCGACAAGTTATTTGCTAATGTCCCGAAAGACTCGATGCGCACTCGGACCCCATGGGTCTAATGTTTCAACGCCAAACGGCTCAAATATGTAACTCCCAATTAAGTTGTTATATTTGCGCCGTTTGAGGTTTTCTGCACCTGCAGTAGCCGCTCCAACACAGCCCGCCGTGCTAAGAAGATGGGATGGCGCAAGAGTATCGACACATATTGCATCAATTATCTACATTAATTATCACGCTTTTAATGTTCATGCAAATTAAATGATATTTCCATTGGACAATGATGGATAGAGTTGTCAATAAGCATCTCTAAACTAAGTGCACTAGGTTCCATAGAAAGATAAAGCCCAGCTCAGAAGCCTGTCGTTCGACTTATCTGCACGTTTTGAGCTGTCCAAAGTTGGTCCACCGCCATTGATATTATTGGAAAATGTTCATCAACTAGTTCTGTTTGGACAAGTTTATTTGATGAGGGTGTTGTTATTTTGTTTATTGTTGAATGTAGCGTGGTGACGTGTGGCATTAAAGCTGAATTCAAAAGTAGTGCTTGTATTACTTTTAAATACAAATACTTTACATTTACCCAATAAATCCTAATCACTACATATTATAAAACATAGTTCTCCGCCACGTCTGTCTGTCTGTCGGTTCGCGATAAACTCAAAAATTACTGCACAGATTTTCATGCTGTTTTCTCCAATGAATAGAGTGGTTATCGAGGAAGGTTTTAATGTTAACATAGCAAACAGGGCCCGCTAGGGCCACTGCCTGCCAGGGTTGCGGATTTTTTCAGAAAGAGTCACCGCGGCCCTGGAACGCGAAGAGCAGTAGGAGAAACAGGGATGGTTTGTAGTCAGCAAGAGTCTGGCACTCCCAGAGCGGAAGGAGTCATTTGATGATTTCCCATCCTTAAAAAAGGCCTTTGGTGGCAAATTTGGCACAATGACAAACGAGTCCACATATCACATGACGTGTGACTCGATTTTTTTTTTTAATTTGTACACGTTTATAAACACGTTTTATTAAAGCTTCACGCTTTTGAAGTTATTGTTCTACCCCAGTCACGCAAAACGTCGTTTGTACCTACTAGATGACGCAAATTCAGTCTGGCGTAACTTACGAGGTACTACACGCAATTGTGCTGTCACTGTTTATCTCAGACTCGACGCTCAAAACTATGTCATTTTTACTATTTTTATTCCACTGTCCTACCGCCTTTCTATCAGCGGGAAGTAAGAATCTAGAGAGTTGCTAACAGAGTGTGTATTTTTATTGACGCTATAACATTTTTTTTAATCATCTTGTATTGTCCCACTGTTTGGCAAAGGTCTCCCCATTGCCTTCAACTCTTCCCGGTGTGTTGCTATCTCCGACCAAGCCGTCATGAACGCCTCCAGGTTGTCACTTTAGCGTTTTCTAGGCTTTCCTAGGCGATGACACCCGTCCTCTGGCTCCCACTGCGTAACGAATATTGCCCAGGACTTAATTCCGCCAAGCCCGTTCCATCATCGGACCACAAGACGTACGGCGATGCGCCACCGGTACATGGTGGACATCCCACCCACACGCACAAAATCTTTTGGGAACATATTCATAGTGCGTACAGCTAAGGAGTGGAATACCCTGCCAGAGTCTGTGTTTCCAGATAGCTACAACCTGGGAATCTTTTACACAAGAGTGAATAGGTTGCTTCTAGGCAAACGTGCTCCATCTTCGACCGCATCATAGCTTACCATCAGGTGAGATAGTGGTGAAAAAAAAACTTACTTGATTAACAGCAATTATTAAAAAATAAATTACATTTAAAGGTGACTTCAAGAAATGTACCAAATACTCAATTATTCATAATCATATCAGCCGAAAGACGTCCACTGCTCGAGGCTGGATAGGCCTCCCCAAGCGTCGCCACAACGAGCGGTCCTGTTCGTCCCGGATCCATTAACTACCCGCGACCTTCACCAGGTTATTGGTCCACCTTGTGGGAGGCACTCCAACGTTGCGTCTTCCGGTACGCGGTCGCCACTCCAGAACTTGTCGGCCCCACTCGATTATTGCCTTGCACAATACAAATGAAGCCTCTAGAATACCTACTTAAAATATAAATTCGAATTAGAGGTTCCCACCAAGGCCAACCAAGGCGCCATAAACTAACAATTTAAAGGGAGCCCAAAGACAAAAGCGTAGATCCTTTTTACCTAAATTGCGTGCGATTTGCGCTAAGTAGGACGGACTGGACGCATTCACAAGCCGACTGTAACCGTTTATGATGGCATCAAAACACTACACAAGAATTCCAACCCTGTCTTTCAAAGAGTAGGGTTGAATTTTCATTGGGACTGGAGACAAGATCCTGTGGTTTTCACATTACGATGGTGTGACAACATCAAAAGGAAATTTCAACCCTGTTTATGATGTGTTAGGGCTGTCATTTGAATGGGTTTGGAGACCAGATAGTGTGGTTTCCTCAGTTATGATGGCGTGACAACAGTAAATAGGAATTGAAACTCTATTGCTGAAGTTTTAGGGTGTGTTTTTGAAAGGGTTGTAATACAAGATGGTGTGGCTTCCCGTAGTCTAACTGAGTCTTTGCGTTTAAGAGGAATATCGTGTCGTTTGAGTCGGAATAGAATGTTTTCTAATGTTTGAGGCGTTTGTAGATATGTTTGTTCAACATCTGTTGGGTTACAAAAGTTTATAGAAGTGTTTTACTGATTGCTAAGATATAAAATTTGGCCGTATGGTGTCGGCCCCTGCCGGGGTTGCGGAATCTGTTTGAAAGAGTTACCGCGGCTCTGGAACGCAAAGGGCATTAGGAGGAACACGGATGGGTTTTAGTCAGTAAGAGTCTGACACTCCCTTCTGCTTCACCCAGAGCGGGAGGAGTCATTTGATGATTTCCCATGCTTAAAAAAAAAAAAATGGTGTCGGCCGGTGCCGTATGGTGTCGTAAAAGGATCACTTCCCGTGGGTGTCGTAAAAGGCGACTAAGGGACTCGCCAGAGAGTGGGCAGCAGCGTTCTCTGTAAAACTCTAACACCATACACTGCGATCGCCAACCCGCCTGCCAAGCGTGGCGATTATAACCCCCCCCCCCTTTGGGGGAGGCCTATTTCCAGCAGTGGACGTCTTTCGGCTGATATGATGAAGATATAAAATAGTCCTCCTGATCGATTTCGGCCATAGCGGTCGATCTCAACGGAGACTAGACTAGGCGCGGGACATATTATAGTGCACAAGTGTGTGCGCAAACGCAGGTGTACTCCATCTTCCTTCTCTGTCATATTCCAATGGAACGGCAACCCGACACAACTGGAGAGAGATCTGACGCAGGACTTTAGGCTTAACGTGCTTTCCGAAGCATGGGGTGTCACAACTTTCAAACTCCGGACTGTCAATAAGAAATTCCTATTGAAAAAACCCAATTATTCTTTTTACCCGGCCTGGGATTCGAACCCAGAACTCCACGCTCGAGAGTCGCACTTGCGACCGCGAGATCAATGGAGCAGTCAATACTAATGCTATTGCAAACATAACAAGTACGTACCTAGTTTAGGGCTTGTATACATGCCAATGACCTTGTGCATATAAACGGAGCTAACTACTCCTCTACGCGCCACTCCGCTACCCGCATTTTTAATTTATTGTAACCAAAATAACACATATTTTAAAAAAACGTAACAAAACCAAATTATTTTCGTTTGTATTGCAAAGCAGTACATATTTTTTTTTTTTTTTATATATGTCTTGGATTTGCTCTTGACTCTAGTCTAGGTCTGAGATGACCGAGACAAAGTCTACGATGGAGCGAGCTTACCCAGAAGGATGAGGACTTTTGTTAGAAAATGAAGGAGTAAAATGGTTTCATCTCAACGATTTGGAGGTGATTTGGTGATTTTTTTTCTTGTTGTGTGATACCGATACATAAATTCTGGCTAAACCAAATTACATATCATATCATGTAGATAGTAATCTCATAAGTAATAATAGTAGTAATTCGTAGTAAGTATACTACGATTTCGAATTCGAATTCGTAACGTCGTAGTAAGTATACTACGAATTTCAGATGTAATTTCTTAGTAAATGCCGACGAAAAGTTGCTTCATCTGCACGCTGTTTTTAAGCATTTCTCGAGAAAGCAGCCTTAAAACGAACTACACCCTTTTCACTGTGTGACTGTTCCTAAGTTACCCTAGGCTGACATTTTTTATCTGAATAATTATCTTAATTATATTGATTGTATAGTTCACATAGTGGGAGCACCTTAACAATTAAATTAATTTAGGAAAAAACGAAAATTTTATCAGCCTAGGGTAACTTAGGAACAGTCACAACTGGTTGGCTAAATATTGAGAGAGGTGGCTGAACTTTAATGATATGAAGCAGCCACCTGTGGAAAAACACTCTTTTAATGTTTCCATGACTACAAGCCCGCCACACATTCCCAACCACTGCAACTCCTGAAAGCCAGAATCAACAGTGTCGACCACGAGAAAAACGCCGAGCCAATGAAGCCCGACGAGTCCCGGAGAAATGATTAAAATGTCTTGGATCCTGCGTAATGCTCCACTCCTATTGGTCGTAGCGTGATGTTATAAATAGCCTACACCCTATAGCCTTCCTCGATAAATGGGCTACCCAACACTAAAACAACTTTTCAATTCGAACCAGAAGTTCCTGAGATTAGCGCGTTCAAACAAATAAATAAATAATTAGTATTAGCAAAATTATTAATATGGATAAAAATCAGTTAGTTTATTTACATACATTAACATGAGAACACAACAAACAAGAACCTAAATTCTACCCTAATTTAATTTAAATAATGATGTTTTTGCGTTAACAATCTATACATATAATAAAATCGTAGACTAACCGTGTCTGTACATTGAATATTTTTGCATGAAAATTACACAGAAAACTCAGGAAAAAGGTTTAAAACACAAAAATGCAATTTATGAAATTTTTGTCTGTTTGTCTGTGCGTTTGTGGGAGCATCACGCATAAACCACAGATTGGATTGCAAATCTAAGTACTTAAAAAAATTAAGTGATAACCCGAGTAACATTTAGCTTTATTTCATCAAAATCGACCCACAAAATCAAAAGATATTGAATTTTTAAGTTTAGGAAGAAACTTCCTAATGTATTCAGATAAGTCAGAGCGCCATCTATTGAGAAAAAATAAAATACACGAAAGCATTCAAAATTGTTGAGTTATTTGTGAAACTTTTAATACGTGGCAAAATAAGAGTGATCATTTTATACCTTTTCGTTATTTATCGATACAATCGATCCACAAAATTAAAATATATTGAATTTTTAGTTTAGTAAGAAACTTCCTAATGTATTCTGATCAGTCAGAGCGCCATCTATTGAGAAACCAAAAAATGCATGAAAGCATGAATGTTACACCAAAACACATTGATTGAGCTATTTGTGAAACTTTTTTAATACGTAGACGTAGCAAAATAAAAGTAAACATTTTAATACCTTATCGTTATTTACCGTTACATACGGGCTTCTTATTTAACGTCCTCCGCTGCCAAATATTTTGTCAGTTTACATGGTCGATAGATGGTGTTGCACTGATGACGCGTTTTTCTGAATTGCGGTGTTAAGATTTTCCGCTGGAGAATGACCTCACGCGATTTCTAAACACAGTCTTATTTCGAAAGAATTTCAGTTTGGTCTCTAAAAGATCTTAAACTGTTGGGGACCATAATTGGTTAAATCTCTGAGTTGTGCTGGTATCGTTTAAAGTGCATTTATCGTAGAGTCTTAAACTGAATTAGTGTTGCGAAGTTCTGGACGGTTCGACTTGCGGATCAGGCCTGTAGGGTTCCGTACCAAAGGTGCTGTGCTGACGGGACCCTACTGCTAAGCCTCCGCGATTGATTCCGTTTAGAGCGAAGCATCGAACGGTTCGATTTGCGAAACAAGGCTAATAATAATAAATAAATAAAATTAAATCTTATATTTCAGACAGAGTCCATTTTATGGTTAGTAGTTAGGTTTAGTTTAGGTTAGTAGTTAGGTTTTTTATAATAAGGTACCGTACCAAAGGTAGTCACGGTGACGGGAGCGATCGATTTTGGGAGGCTCCCAGGTTGCCCGCAACTAAGTTTTTAATTCGTGCTAAGTATCAGACGGTTCGATTTGCGAGCCAAGGCAAATTATAGGGTTCCGTGCCAAAGTTGCTAATGGGACCCTATTATTTAAGCCTTCGCGTACGATCTTGATTCGTGCGAACCAAGTCGATTTTTAGGGTTCCGTACCAAGGTTGCTAACGGAACCCTACTTATTAATAAGCCACCGCTGTCCGTCTTCCTTCAGTTTATTAACCGATTTCAAAAAAAGGAGGAGGTTATCAATTCGACTGTATATTAACCGACTGGATGAACCGATTTTCATGATTCTTTTTTTATTTGAAAGCTGGTGCTTCCCTTGTGGTCCCATTGCCACCACGTCAGGATCTGATGATGGAAACCCTGAGAAATCGAGGGCAACTCTCGAAAATTGTAGGCACGTATTTGGTAAAAACTTGATATTCATGTGTATATTGGGTGATACTACAAAAGAATGAAAGTTTGGATCAGACCTGATGATGGAGACGACAGAGAGTCAAGGGAATTCCACATCGGTATGTAGGAACTACCAAGTGTTTGGGCTTATTTCATTCGTATTGACGAGACCTTTACACCGAAAGCACTTAGTAAGTTTTATTTTCATAACATAACATCACGCCGGTACGCTGTGAATGGGTACGCAGGTACCACTATAAAGTGAAAAATAATAAACTTTTTTACAAAAAATGTAACAGACTTCCAAAACAAAACACTACAAAGTATAAAATAACTTTAATTTCGGAAGTCGGTGTCAAAAAGCGAAAAAACTAAAAACACCGACTTACAGTTAACACCGACTTAAAGTTATTTTATACTTTGTGGTGTTTTGTTTTGGAAGTCAGTTACATTTTTTGTAAAAAAGTTTTTTTTCGTTTTATTTCTGTCTCGCTGATATAAAAATGTCTTCTAGAAAAAGGTCGAATCTTTCACAATATAGCAAAATTCTCAAAGTCGGTTTTGTTCGAACACTATTCTAACTAACTCGAGAACGGCTCGACCGATTTTCATAGTTTTTGTGTTTTATTCGGGACGAAGACTAATTCCTTCGTCCGGAATAGCATAATAAGAATTAAAATACAAAAAAAAATGAGTATGTAGGTAGGGTAGGTAGATAGGTACGTAGGCAGGTAGGTAGGCAGGTAGGTAGGGTAGGTAGGTAAGGTAGGTGAGGTAGGGTAGCTATGGTAGGTAGGTATGGTAGGTAAGTAGGTAGATAGGGTAGGTAGGTAGGTTAGGGTCGGTAGGTAGAGTAGCCAGTTGACGGGAGCGAAGCCGCGCGGGTCAGCTAGTAAGTTAATAAATCTTATGCGTTTTGTATAACAGCTGACTATGTGTAAAGATCTACAAATGACAGCCGGGACTAAGGGCTTAACGCTGTTTTCTTCTTCAAAACTGGACTGATCTTTTTTTAGATCAGTCCAGTTTAAACAAAAGTGTAGAAAAATCAAACATCAAACTTTAGAAGAAAACTGTATCTATGCTTCTATTATTTTCTATTTTGTTAAAAACGTATCAAATTTGTCTGACAGTTGTCTGAACATGGTGGTAAAAACGGGCTGTTTTTTTCGGGTTTTTGGATTGTCATAATTCTTTAAGTAATTAGGTTTTGAAAAAAGAAAATGATAGAGGTACGTATTAATTTGACCTAGATTTTCAGAGATCCAGAAAAAATCATTGCTCTAGCAGTATTATCCTCGAAGAAAACAGTGGAATGCGTTTGTATGAAGAAAGGCCTAAGAGTTACCGACCCGAGTCTTAAGGATTGCATTAAATAAAACACTATTTGGGATAAACTATAACTTATTTATGGCATCTGCCTTAGAAGAGAGCTACTACAGGACTGACGTAGCAAAATAAAGCATATTTTTACCATTCAAAATAATTCAAATATATAGCGGATGTATCCAAACGTCTCCCTTGTCGTATGGGTCGAGGTAAGGCTCCTGAACGTTACAGTCCCTAATGCGTATCCGAACGCACTGTCGCTCATGCACTTTGCGCCGACCTATAACAGCAGAGCTGTCAGAATTCTAGCCACTGATTGGCTGCTGGTTATGTTGGTAGAATATTATTAGTTTTAGTATGTTGTCATACAGAAGTATGACGGAGATTTGGTATTTCTGGCTTGAATGTCATCACAGTGTATCAGTTATATTTTACGATTCATTAAAGTTTTTGCCACTAACAAAACCCTTTTCACTCTATCTGACTCACCCCGACTACAAATATTACTTATATTTTTTCAGGCGCTTCCAAAGTTCCAACGACTAACTTTTCTGCCAGTGAACTGCAGCCAAGTAGTTAGAGTGCGCGCACGATAAGTCTGCGTGCGGTTGAAATAAGAACTAAAAGTGTTACTTTTTTATGTATAACTAATGGACGTCACGCGGTTTCACCCGCGTAGTTCCCGTTCCCGTGGGAGTATGGGGATAAAATATAGCCTATGTTACTCCCTGATAATGTAGCTATCCATTGCTGAAAGAATTTTTCAAATCGGTCCAGTAGTTTCGGAGCCTATTGATTTCAAACAAACAAACAAATCTTTCCTCTTTATAATATTAGCATAGATAATTAATATAATCTAGTACATTAACTATGCCTTGGTAGTCAATTCTTTCAATTACAATTTGAATTACGTAATATCATTTTTAAATAAATGACGGAAATATATTCAACTAGCTCTGCCCGCGACTTCGTACGCGCATATCCCGTTATTTTTTCGTTCCCGAAGGAATTTCGGAAAATCCACTCTCAGTTCTCGTCTACACTCCCCAAAGAACCTACATGCCAAATTTCAGCTTCCTGCGACCAGCAATTTCGGCTGTGCGTTGTCTGTCAGTCACTCACTCAGTCACTCAATCAGTCAAATCAAATCAAATCGTATATTCAAATAAACCATTTACAGGCACTTTTGAATTGTCAAAGTCAGTCAGTCAAAAACATGAAGCTATTTGCACGTTCCAAAGCGTAGATCTCTATGGAGAAGAACGTGCAAGAAACTCTCGTGTCAGTAACGGATGAATTCTATATATATTGATTGATTGATGATTAGGCCTGCAATTTGAAGAAGCGCCACCATCCGTACGCAGACTGTTCTTGCACGCACTCTATAGTACCTAATGTAAAAGGTATTATCATTAATTTTAACAAAAAGTTCTCATTAACAAAACACTCAAAACTTTGAGGATTCATCACCAACTTTAGCATTCCGTACCTACACAAAAACAAAAGAATAACCGTCAAACGCTGCATTTCTTTTTAATCCTAGAACATAAAACCAGTTTTTTAAAAGCGGTCATTTTCAAACTATTTTCCTTAGCACTCCGCTATTAGCCGTACAAGGGGGTTGAAAAACAATAGTTTATTTGTTTGCGGGCCCAAGTTTCATCCCTTACACAATATAGCTCTTACTGCGTTCGTTCGTTCGTTCACTCATTCATTCAACCCCCTTAGCGGTAAGCTCCATTGTTCGTTCGCTAAATGAGAGTGAATTGTTTTTCAGTTTTGTTTCTGTTTTATTATAATTATGTTGGTGAACATTGTAAGCTTTTCGTAATTAAGATTTATGTTGAGTTTGTCATTTATTTGTTATGAAATTTCTGCTTTGAATTTTAAACAAAATAAACGTCTACTCTCTTCTTTAAGTGACGTTAAAACAAGTTTTGAAAGAGTAGCAGTATTCCGAAGCTGGCTTTCCTTTCTGATGGTTTTAAATTCTAGAAAGATGGAAAACCTGGAAGCTTATAGTAGCTCTGGCATTTCATTCATGCTGTTTACAAACAACAATATCTATAACTCTTGATGACACTGATGCTTATAATTTGTTGAACGCTTAAGTAACGTAGTTTATCATATCAACATTCACAAAATTTTAGACCAATGGGTAAATAGCTGTTTGTTGAAGAAAAGAAAAAACGATTTTGTAAGTAAAAAAGGACGCGAGTCCGACTGGCCAAGTGCGAGTCGGACTCGCGTGCAAAGGGTTCCGACCGAATTTAATTTTTTTAACGTGTTATTTTAAAACTATAGATTTCTTATAGGTTTTCCTGTAATCTATAGCTAAAGATCTATTATCTCCATTTTTTTTTCAAAGTTTTAGGATCAGTAGTTTCGGAGATAAGGGGTAATGGTCATTACTCGTCTGATTTCTTGAATAACTTCAAAACCATTTATTTTAAAATTATGAAAAAAGTATATTACAAACCCTTACAGTAACCCCTTTCATTTGATATATCAAACAATATTGTTCAAAAAACTTTTTTTTAAATTTTCCTAGTTTGACCCCCAAAAGTGACCCCCATACTAAAAATTTAATAATTTACGTAACGCGTCCATATTTGGGTCACAGAAATCCATATGTGTACCAAAAGACAATGTCCAAATTCGCCCTGTGCAACAAAAGTATCGGACATACACGATAATTCATGTTCTATTTTATTATATTAGTTGCAAGTATTTTTGTAACACGGACTAGCTGCATGCCAAAATGAACATTAAAAAGTATTTTCACGAATAATAACATGAATCGCCGCCATCTTCACCAAACGTCATGTCATGTCAAAAAGATTAGGGATGCCCAATCGATTGAATTTTTAAAGAACTGTAGTGTAATTATTTTGAATATAAATCATATTTTGAATTTATTTCGAATAAAGAGCAAACAGAAGATACAATAAAAGCATTCAATTACCATTCCATATATTATTCCCTAAATGTATACTTAATTCAAAAAAACCTTCTGAGTATAGGTACTTTGAGCATGAGGTCATACTCGATTTTAAATAGATAGAATAATGCTGAAGTGATCAAAACCTTCGTATTTCACCATGATCATTATTCAGGGTTTTCTTATGATCGTTTAAGAAAGTGTGTGGTTTACTTCTAACTAAACGATCGCCGCAATCGGGTAAAAATACTTATCGTTACTGAATACATTAAGTAGGTAGGTACTACAAATGTTTTTGTTATGTTATACAAATGTTATTAAGTATTCATATTATAAAAAGTATCGAAGAGTTTTTTTATAAGTTAAGTAGGACATTGTCATCCTTGTAAAAATATCTTAGGGAATATCGATAAGTTGTATCGTATTTTTACACACACTCCTATTTTCGACGTCACTAAATTGTCACTTGTCTGTCTGTCACCTGTGGTTTCACTGTTTACATTAGCGTCGCTTGCTCTTTGTAATTGTGTTGGTGTGTTTTGGTGACTTTCGGGACTACTAATATTACGACTAGGCTATTATAATGGACTCTGATTGCTTTCAAAAACGACCAGACTAACACATACGCTATAGAAAGTGTATTTTGTGTAAATTGCGGCTCTGCTGGTGGTTCCATGTTGTTGGAAGATGATCAGATTCGTCATTGAGTACAACAATGGACTGCACCTCTTTTGGTAATTACATTTTTACTTTGTTTGCACCTATATTATTTTTTGTTGTACCTTTCTGTTTGCGATCTCTCAGACTTTTTTTTCACTAATAAGTTTCTTTACTAACACAATATGTTTGCAATTTTCGTTTCCAAAAAAAAAGAAACAATTTATAAAGTATTTTGGTATATTCATTATAATAGAAAAAATCTGATAGGTAAATACTCTATAAAAATACAATTGAACTAAGTATGTTTTTTTTTGGGTTCAAGCTCATCTCATATGCACCACTTGTTGGACAAGAGCTCAAGAGATGACTAACACTTCTGTAACAAGTAATGCTGGTAGAAACTGTGCACTCTGCAATAGAATGTTCGCACCTCGGGCATGCATGCTCACATCATCTGATTCATTCATCCGAAGACCGCATATTCTCCATAATGATGCCACTTTTGTGCAAATACAGCAATTAGTTGCACCACAAAAGGTAAGCTTTAACCTCCATTTGTAACTATTTATATTTATAATGGCTCTGTATAGAAGAGAAAATATAAAATAAAACATGTTTATTTTATACTTATAACATGTTTTTATATTACAGGTGACTGCAAATGATTACATATGTGATGTTTGTCATACATTATTTGTTAAGAGTTACCACAACATCACAAGATTTGCAAGAAGTACCAATGGTTGGTCATCAACATGATCAACGTGTGGTATATGGTTGTTCTCTGGCACGAATCCAATGTCACTCCGTACAAGCAGAAAGTATCAGCCACATTTTAGATATTATGAGAAATTGAGTTCAACCCTGAAAGGTGAGAGACGTTTTTGATTGGTTAACTATTGTAAGAAATTAGGCTATGGTAAACATCAGATACCCATGCAATAACAGTCATTGACCCTCATACATTTATTGACTTTGCAAATAACAAAAACAGAAATAATGACATAAAGCTGTCCTGAATCAACTTCTATTGTGATCCTTTAGGTTTTCTAGTAATGAAAAACGGTCCATAATTTTTTGTTTGAGTATCCACGAAGGGATATTAGAGAAACATCTATGTACTTTATTACATGTTTATCTGGTGCCGACCATAGTATGTTTAAACTTGCCTGATGTGTTATTTTGTTTAGCTATAGATCTTTTCTGGTCAGTTATAGTCATGCAACATTTGTAGTGCAAATTGTTTTATTTATTGTACTATAAATGCAATATGTAACCAACAATTTTTTTTTGTTGCAGGTTCAGCCATCAGATTTGAATGAACTACAATTAAATAATTCCGAAACCATATGGATATTACGGGGCAAAATTCACAGCCGCCATATCTACACTAATATTATAAAGAGGAAAGATTTGTTTGTTTGTTTGTTTGAAATGAATAGGCTCCGAAACTACTGGACCGATTTGAAAAATTCTTTCAGCAATGGATAGCTACATTATCAGGGAGTAACATAGGCTATATTTTATCCCCGTACTCCCATGGGAACGGGAACTACGCGGGTGAAACCGCGTGACGTCCACTAGTCAGCAATAAAACATATTTTGTTTACATAGCAATTGATTCAGCTCAAATTGGTCGACAAGCAATCGTACAATATTGCTGTAATTATGACCATTATTTTGTATTAAAGCTATGCGAGACATCAAAATAATGTCGACCCCTGCACAGTTTTTAGACAATATTTTAATTGCCAATTTAGATGAACAATAAACATGAAATTAAAATCTTTGTTTTATTTCTTATTCAAACATAATCAATCAGTAAGTTAAAGTAGGACTGTAGGTTGAACACAACTTACCGGCTACCTAATTGGTAAGGCTGGTTTCATAGCCACGCGTTTGAACAGCGCGCAATGTTTTATATCACTACATAGTATAAAACAAAGTCGCTTTCTCTGTCCCTATATCCCTATGTATGCTTAAATCTTAAAAACTACGCAACGAATTTTGATGCGATTTTTTTTTAATAGATAGAGTGATTGAAGACGTAGGTTTATATGTATAATAACATCCATTAAATAGTGAAGAAATACTGTTATTTTTGAGGTTTTTAATGTGATGTCGTAAATAATTACATTTTATGACGCAGACGAAGTTGCGCGGGTCAGCTAGTATACATTAATATACACAAACATTTAATCTCACTCCAAAACCAATGCTAAGAATACAGGTATCCACTATCTACCTATGTTAATTAGATTCTATGCATTTAAACGTTGCACTCACCTATTTACTTACACCTAGGCTTTAGAAAAAAAAAACTGCAAAGGTACCTAATTATTTAGGTAGGTACTGAAAATAGCTAAATGTATTATGATTTTGTTAATCAGTTTCTTAAAGATCACTCGGACCTATGAAAAACTATATCTAATATTCGTTGTCATGGTTAGATTATAACCTCAAAATCTGATACTTTTTTGGACATATATCTTTTCTGCAGCTAGTCCGCTATGAAAATAAGATCTTATAGGAGTTTACTAATGATCAACAACACAATACATAATTTTCCGATGCTCCTGGCTCCAGGGCGAACAATGTATGGGGGCAGAGCAATCTCCTTTCAACAGAATCAGTCTAGTGGATCCGGAGAAAACTGGCTGTGTCAAACGGACAAACAGACAGACACCCGAGTGATTCTATAAGGGTTCCGTTTTTTGTTCGGAACCCTAAAACAGATGTAAAAAAACGCCTAACTGACTTTAATTCTTCATTCATTTTAATAAACGATACCGATGGCGATAAGTTGTATATTTTTAGTTTGAGGTTTTCATGATATTTTTATGTAAAATAAAGTACTTTCATATAAATAAAAACTAAAAAAAAATAATGACAAAAATCTCCTTACTAACCCGAAAAAAAAAACATTGTTAACTAACTTTATGGTATCAATACATAGTACCTACATAAGTAGATTTATGATTTTCTTGAGTTAATTGAGAAACGAGCCAAGAGGATCATCGGCAATGATAGGCTCGTCGCTACGAAGCTCCAAAGTCTTGAGCATCGACGACGAGTTGCTAGCCTGTCGGTTTTCTACCGGTTGCATTTTGGGGAATGTGCGACGGAATTGCATAATTTAATTCCACCAAGCCCGTTCCATCATCGGACCACAAGACGAACGGCGATGCGCCACCGATACATGGTGGACATCACACTCACGCGCACAAAACGTTTTGGGAACACATTCATAGTGCGTACAGCTAAGGAGTGGAATTCCCTGCCGGAGTCTGTGTTCCTGATAGCTACAACCTGGGAGTCTTTAAGTCAAGAGTGAATAGGTTACTTCTAGGCAAGCGTGCTCCATCTTCGACCACATCATCGCTTACCATCAGGTGAGATAGTGGTCAAACGCGTGCCTATCAATAGTAAAAAAAAATATATCGGAAACAAAACTGCATCATCTACAGTCGTATGCACTATCAATGTAGGTGCATTAAGAAGTATCAGCGATGAGACAATGCCTTTTGTTGTTGCAGCGGTTACCTTATATTGGATCACTCGCTTTGAGGGGGTAAGCAGAACAGATGGTAGTCGGAAACGATTCGGAGTGATTAAATTTTGAACAATCGGTTGCTTACCGGGACATAATAATAAGCTTCGACGGTCATCTGTCGAAGCTGGCGTTACGCGGTTGGATACAGAAGGCAGTACTCCTCGATACGGCTCGTATTGTGAGGAGGTTCCTTTCTCTGGAGTCCTAACCACCGGTAGCTTGGCCCTGCTCCCGACACCGATGGACTACTATTTTTACATTTTTAAATTTTTTTTTTTTTGGTTTAAGTTATATTTAAAAATGTAATATATATTTAAATAAGGATAAATAAGCGAAATAATAATAATAAATCTCTTTATTTTCAGGCATAGAGTGATACCTAGTAAATAGCTTGTGGAGGGCGCTATGCTTTCATTCTATGGAAGATATTAAAATACTAGCCCACACTTGGTTCTTTTTTGTGGATAGGATATCATCAAATGACTTTTCCCGCTCTGGGCGGAGCAAAAGGGAGTGTCAAACTCTTACTGACTTAAACCTTACTGACTTAAACTTATTTTTATACCCATACTTTCAACATCGCCTCCAATTTTTTTTTTATATATATTTCTTCCATCACACATTTATTTATTAATATTATACACACACTAAACAAAATAGGAACACAAATATTTGAAATAACAAATCTGGACTCACCTTACACGAATCCGGATCCAGCAGAATACCAACGTCAGGTATATTGAATGGCACATGCTGAGTTGGACTCC
This sequence comes from Lacanobia wlatinum, assembly GCA_947578705.1. Classification (NCBI taxonomy): domain Eukaryota; kingdom Metazoa; phylum Arthropoda; class Insecta; order Lepidoptera; family Noctuidae; genus Lacanobia; species Lacanobia wlatinum. The sequence continues at coordinate 16,410,198 of OX388046.1, read as the reverse complement.
CATTTGGTGCAGCTTAGAGACACACACACCGCACATTTAAGTGTATAAGTCATTTTTTTTTATGTAGTACCTACCTACATAAAAAAAAAAACTGGCAATTTAAATTCTTTAGTAATTGCCACCATACATTCTGCCTTTTCTTTTTTTTATGTGTTTTCATTTAATTATTTGTATTTTCTAATGTTATATAACTGTGTTTGTGTGTTGTGTTTCTTTCCTTGTTCCAAATAAATGTTCTATCTATCTATCTAAACCAACCCGTGTTCCTTCAAATCTTTGTGTTCCAGGGCCTACCATGTCCCTGGAACACAAAGATTTGAAGGAACATTCGAGAAGAGAACATTCGAAGGACTCTTTCGAGCAATTTCACAACCCTGACAGGCACTGGGCCTAGCGGGCCCTGTCAACTGTGCAAAAACCTCTTTGAGGTGCGTATAGAACAACGTGTTGTCGACCCGGTTCAGCAGTGCGAGTCAGTAGACATATCAAAGTAAAGGCTTGGGTGATGTAATCACCAAGTGAGCTGTGTGCCATGTAATCAAGATGAAATGACAGCTCACTTTGTGATCACTTCACCCAAACCTTCACTTCGACATGTTTACAGAATACCAGCTGAACTTATCGGACGGCGAGCTCCCCATCGCTCGCCGATGAATTTTATGATTTCCCATCCAAAAATGAAAAATTCCTTGTGATGGATTAAGTCTACTCCAACTTAGAAGGAAAAAACCCGATCACTCTTTTCTAACTTGATAATTCAATAGTACACGATGCACGTAATTGTGAATATTTAATTTTAGTAACAGATTTTGTCAACGAACTTAAACTTTGCCTAAATTGACACTGAAAGTTGCGCTCATCCCAAACTTATGTTACACCGACTTTGGGTACCGCAAGTTTCACAAATGATGTTGACAGTTATGTCAGGATTTAATTAAGCTTATCTTAATTAGTATTTACCGTGGTATAATAACGACCAATGGATATTTATAATAATAATATTTTACTAATATAAGACAACTTTTGGTCCACAATAAGTCTAATATATAAATATAAAATTGTGTTTAAGAAACTGTAACCCGACTACAGAAAAATAAAATTAATCTGAAAAGCACGAAACAAGAAAATAATTCAGAAACAAATCATGACAGGTACAAAAATGGTCAAACTAAAGCCGTGGTCGCATGCCTGTATACCTTGTGGGTGCCTGGCATACATATAAAACTATAAAGGCATACGACCACGGCTTTAGTTTGACCATCTTTGTACCTGTCATGATTTGTTTCTGAAATATTTTCTTGTTTCGTGCTTTACAGATCATTTTTATTTTAAAATAAAGTGAAAATTTATAAAGCCTATGTCACCCGTAACGTTTTTACGAATCTTTTGAGACCTTATTCATCAAAATCAGTTCAGTGGTTTAGACGCCAGAGTGGAACATACAAATATACAAACATACATACATAGACAGCTAAAATCATAACCCTCCCTTTTGGCTTTGCCGTAGTCGGGTAAAAACAGAAACCTAAAACTTTCATGTCAGATTAAAATCCTTAAGTTGAAGTCAAAACTTTAAATAAAATTATTAAATTCTATCTTCTTATTTTCGTGTCGATTGAATCTTACTAAATTGTGTCCGACCAGTATTGAACAACTTGTACAGCTCTATCATTGGCCTCGTTCAAATCTTGGATGGTACAGGTAGTTGTGCATGACGGGCAATCAAGGAGGTGATGCATGTCCTGTGAAGGGGCTCCGCACTGGCACTGGGTTTGGGATTGGGATGGAAAGCCCCATTTAGCCAGGTTATGTTTACAGCGGCCAACCTGGGTCCGCAGTCGGTTAAGAGATTTCCAAATTGGCCGCTGAAGTTCGCGTGCAGGGGGTAATTGTTCTGCAGGGGGAGGGTGTTTGTGCCTCCACAGAACACATCCCTCATCTGCCGCACTAAGGTAACCTAAATCAACTCAATACAAACAATAAGATAAAATGAATCGATCTTACCGCGACTGAAGCCATGGGCAAAAACTAGTCTGATATAAAAAAAGAGTCACTCTTTTCTATTTTTATCGGAAATCAAACGAAATATGTTTTATCTATCTTTTGATAAATCTGTTGCATTCAGTATTGTAACATAATATTATGTTATTTTGAAAAGAGCGCGAGTTATCAAAGCTCCCCTTTGATACCAGGTGTTTATAAATAGGAGGAGACAATATCTCTCCTTCACAGAAATTCTTAATCGCATAGAAATCTCTCAAAGGAAAAAACTGTAGATTACATACAAATACATTTCTTTCATCTTCCAAACTTTCAGCTTTCAATGGCAGCATTTGTATGGTGACGGCGTCATCTTCCATCCCTTTTTCCCCTGCATTATTCTATATTTCTATCTCATCTCACGTTTCGTTTGTTCCACGTGACTTTAGTCTTAAATCTACTGATTCACAACTAGTTTTTCTAAAGGTACTTCGGAAGGGTCGTGTTGATTTTTGCATTTTTCTTCTTTTCGTGAAGTAAATTGTTAACAGCTAGTAAAATATTCACACTGTTGGAAAAAGCTTTTTAGATTTTTCTGAGATTTGCTGTTATTGTAGTTTGCTTGCTAACAACGATAATCATTTGGGTAAATGTGGATATGTAGATATCGTTGGCGTATTAAGACTGCAAACCTACAAAAGACGCCATTCTCTCTGTTTATGCGCTCTCTTTCTTACTTTAGAAATAACGTTTTTACAGTACATGAAGCGCAATTTTTTCAACTCATCAATTTTGAGATTATGTCGACCTTGCAGCAAATGTATGCCGTATGGTGTCGGCCGGTGTCGTATGGTGCCGTAAAAGAATAATACCATCGCATCACTTCCCGGGGGTATCGTAAGAGGCGACTAAGGGACTCGCCAGAGAATGGGCAGCAGCGTTTTCTGTAAAACTCAACACCATACACTGCGATCGCCAACCTGCCTGCCAAGCGTGGCGATTATGGCAAACCCCCCCAAATCTTGGGGGAGGCCTGTGTCCCACAGTGGATGTCTTTCGGCTGATATGATGTAGCAAATTAGCGGTTGGAAAGCCTCCCACAAGGAGTCACAGTAAACAAATACTTATGAAGAAAAGATACCAATAACAGACACATCTGTGGTGATTACAGGGACAGTAAAGAAGAAAAGAAAGAAAAAGAGTTTATTTGCGCCAAGCATGAGGCATACCAAAAATAAACAAAATTACAATTTTATCAAATTTGAGAAGATATGCGTCACATACTTTAGACAGTCATACTTCGTCAGTACTTTTTACTTTTACAAAAAACAAGAAAAATTAGAAAGAATAGAAGAGATAGTTGTAATTGATAATGATTTCTGTCAACCAGTCTTACCAGTTCTCCAGTGGCTGGGTTCTGGAGGTCATATTATAGGCAATCCTGGCAAGACACTGAAATTCAGTGACATGTGACCAACTGGAAAACGAACCCAACACAGTTTGGGAAACTAGAGGATCAGGGATTTGGATCCCCTATGCTAGTATCCTTCCTTTGAATCTCCCAAATGACTCCTTCCACTCTGGGCGGAGCGAAAGGGAGTGTCAGACTCTAACTGACTAAAACCCATCCGTGTTCCTCCTAATGCCCTTTGCGTTCCAGGGCCGCGGTGACTCTTTCGAACAAATTCCGCTACTTAGGCTCCCTTCATATCACATTTAAAGAGGATCCTAGTGCAGTTTGTATTATATCTTATTTCCTTATACTGTAAACTCGCTCGAGTAGTACTTACATAGGATGTCGGATGTCCATTAGAGTCACGACCATTAGAAGCAAGAACGACTCCCAAGGGACAGAAGTTGACGTGCCTACGGGAACACATCATAATGCCATAAAAGAGTTTGTTGTCAGAACTATGTATGTGAAAAGCCATGAGCTGAATCTCCATGGTGTGTGCTTCGGAACAATTATTAAAGTAAGGGTGTTGTTGTGAACCATTCTTATTTCACAGCCGATGGTGATTTGAGATCTAGGTAACGAACTGTGGAATTATAAGAGCTTAAAGAAGAATTGATTTGAAGGTTGAAAGTAGATCATGGTCACTTAAATGTCTTGATGATGGTGGCGCCTGAGTCCTCTCATCAGGATCATTGAAACCACTTAAAAATTATTGAGCTAAATGGTGCTGACACACGCGTCATATTCATGAAAGGTCGCAGTCAGTTGAGACATCAGTAGGGAACATGCTTTGGACCTAAAATTCTTTGGGTTTATAATATGAAATTCAACCAAGTTATCATAGTTGAAAGCTACTGAAAAATACAGCAATTCCATAGGCAAAGATCCAATATTAGTAGCATATCCAGCCAGTGCAACCATTTTACCTCTACTTTATCTCGATCGACACAAATAGGGCTTACCAATACAAAATAAATGTATAATTCACCAAAATAGAAACCTAGTAATGATACTAATCTCTCTCCCTATACATAAAAGAAACAATTTGCCTCACACATAATATTAAAAAAAAAACTCCGCCATTGAATACACTAGCGACTAGATAATTTACTGCCAACAACGTGAAACGGCGCTTAAACTCCAGCCCGCAACTTTAAACAGTTGGGAAACTAAATCGAACACGTTTACCTGCTTTAGTTACTTTTGTGCGATTCACTGGTAACTTTGTTTATTTTTAATAGTTGTATTTGTGTTTAAAACTAGTTGCTTTTGAGTAGAAATTTTGTTTTGAGTGATATGCAGGGTTGAGTTAATATGGCAAAAGTAAAGCTACTAGATCAGTAGTTATTTTTGGTCTATGTCATTTTGTCTAGTAAAAGTAGACTGGAACTCATCATCATTATCATATCAGCCGAAAGACGTCCACTGCTGGACATAGGCCTCCCCCTAGTGTCGCCACAACTTCTGTGCATCACGCGTAACCTAACATATTTGAGAAGATATGTGCAGTTGAGTACCATTATTTTACTAGACTGCGTATCTTACCTCTAAAACCCATTCATTGAGTGACACGATACCTTTTTTTTACTATTTATAGGTTCGCGTTTGACCACTATCTCACCTGATGGTAAGCGATGATGTGGTCGAATATGGAGCACGCTTGCCTAGAAGTAACCTATTCACTCTTGACTTAAATACTCCCAGGTTATAGCTATCAGGAAACACAGACTCCGGCAGGGAATTCCACTCCTTAGCTGCACGCACTATGAATGTGTTCCCAAAACGTTTTGTGCGCGTGGGTGGGATGTCCACCATGTACCTTTTAGTGAAACTGTTGCTAAGAACTTACTATAAAACAGTGGTTTCAAGTTTTGCGGCTCTCTGACAACTTTTATTTTTACCCGACTACGGCAAAGCCAAAAGGAAGGGTAATGATTTTAGCAGTCTATGTATGTATGTATGTATGTATGTATATAACTATGTTCCACTCTTACGCCTAAACCACTGAGCCGATTTTTATGATTGAGGTATCAATAAATTCTTAAAAACGTTCCGGGTGACATAGGCTATATAAATTATTCCTAAATGTATTATGATGGAGTTGACACGTAAAATTCTATCCACGAAAAAAAATAATTTCAGATATTTGTGACATGTTTGGTATCAAACGAAAGGTCTTGATGAGCACATTACAAATATGTATGTATATCATATTGTCTAAGTAAATGTATAGGTTTAAATTGCTAACAAACAAGTAAAAGCGAGCCTGCACTTCGTGGGACGTAGCTGTACAATTTAGTGAAAAACATGATCAAAGTGATACCAACGTGAAGTTAATCAAATCTTTGAAATCTTTACGATTTGTTATGCCACTCATTAGAAGAAAAATACATAAAGCGAAATATTTATGTTTCGGATTTTTTCGAAGCTCGATAGATGGTGTTAGCGTCGAAATAAATCACGCCATGCTTTCGTCTCTGATGTCGCTTCGTCCCTGTAATGGGACGTGGTGAGCGGTCACAACCCTGCCCTTGGCAACCCCTCGACCCGTAAAACGGGCCTCTCACTGTGTTCCATAGCTAAAAATGCTTAAATTCGTCGAGTGAGCGCCTGCCCAAAAAGTGATAGCAACTCATACGCAATATGTATAAATGCTAATTGTATACTACAGGCGCGCTGCGGCGCCGTTATCTCATTGTCGCATTTTCACGACACCAAGTCGGCAGTCAATAGGTTTCGTTTGTTTTTTACCCGACTACGGCAAATCCAAAAGGAAGGGTTATGATTTTAGCTGTCTATGTATGTATGTATATATGTATGTTCCACTCTAGCGCCTAACTAATCCACTGAACTGATTGTGATGAATAAGGTATCAATAGATTTGTAAGAACTTTGCGGGTGACATAGGCTAGGTATACATTTTCACTTTATTTAAAATGCGAGAAAACACACGTAAATTTCTGACTCTAAAAAAAAAAAAAATTGAGATAATCATAACATGTTTGGTATCAAAGGAAAGGTCTTAACGAGCACTTTATAAATATGTACAAATATTGTATTGTCTAAGTAAATAAATATGTATAAATTGTTAACAAACAAGCGACAGTGAGTATTACTGAAAAAGTAATCTATGTAGAATCTGTAGAAGAGTTGTTGTTGTACATTAAATTAAAATAAAGTAGCCAGGAATAGGTATTTAATTTTTTTACCGTTTGTCTGTTTAGTTGTTCAAAACACGTGGAAAGTAAAAAAACGAATGCAGATAACTTTTATCAATTGTAATTTTATAACTCAAAGTACAAAATTAAGGTTTTGTTTCATCCGAATCGGTTCGCTCTATCAAAATATATGTGAATTTAACATTAATTTTCATTACGTATAGCAAATACATACACGTTACGCCATCTATTGAACAAAAATCGTACTACCAGTTCATGGAAATAACACCAGGCCTTAAAACTGGAAAGTCGCAGGGAACAGCCGATAGATATGTTTATATAATATCTATTCAGCCTTTTCCCAGCGTTCCGCAGCTGAATACCAGTAATTTACGTGATGCGGCAGATCTCCACAACCCAGAAACAGGGTAACGCGGTACTTCTTGGCAGACCTGGTGTCAGATATTCTGGCTTCTGACCATCCGTAACGTCTGCCAAAAATCTACAAATAACAGGCGGGACCAATGGCTTAACTTGCTTTCCGAGGCACGGAGGAGTCTTAGCATGCGTTGTTTAACCGAGAATATCGAATCGCTTTTGTCATTTAGCCCCAAGATTCTCAGAGACCATTATTGATAATTAGCCGTAATAAATGGGATGAAAAGTCTGACAACTTATTTTACTTATGATTTTGTATCTTTAAAATAATAATAATAAGTATGTATTTTTATAATTCTGATTGATATCCCCAACTCTACGTTAAAGCGCAAATTTTGCGAACAGTCTCCTGAGATTACTGACTAATATTAAGTAGCATTGTAAGCAAATCCAGACTTTATGACCAGTAGCAACATTAAACCGTTTTAACTTGTCTACACTATCTACACTAATATTATAAAGAGGAAAGATTTGTTTGTTTGTTTGTTTGAAATGAATAGGCTCCGAAACTACTGGACCGATTTGAAAAATTCTTCCAGCAACGGATAGCTACATTATCAGAGAGTAACATATGCTATATTTTATCCCCGTACTCCCACGGGAACGGGAACTATGCGGGTGAAACCGCGTGACGTTCACTAGTAATAGATAAACAAAATGAAATGACTTTAACATACTGTATATGAAAGAACTTTGACTCATTTAATTTCAGTGAAAATTAAACTTTTATGCGGAAACCTGGCAACATTAGGTCACCCGCAGGCCTTAATGGCTTATCATCCGTGGTGAGGGGCAAAGCCCCGTGATAGGTTCGACGCGACTTTTAAGACAATACAAAGTTTTAAGACAAGACATAAAGTGTTGGTTATGTATCTATGTCCTTAATCTTCATCAACTGTCCAACCTTTTCCCAAATATATTGGGTTCAGCTTCCAGACAAACTGGATCCAGCTGAATACCACATCCCAATAACTGGGTGGCCCGGTACTTTTTGGTCAGATTGGTGTCAGATTTTCTGGCTTCTGACAATCCGTAACGACTGTCAAAAGTCTACAAATAACAGGCGGGACCAACGGATTTAAGTACTTTCCGAGGCATGCAAGAGTCTTGGTATGATAAGATAAGACGATCAACCATACACGGACCGACTTCAGCAACAGTGGCGTAGCTAGCATGGCTGTCACCTGGGGCACCCTGAAATATTTATGCCTTGCGCGGTGACGGAAGTCACAAGCCATTTTTCGATTTTTTTTGCACCTCATCTCGGACAGGATTCATTGCGTCCCCTGTTAAGGGGTGACACCCGACCGTAACAAAAAAGTCAACGAACGGTTGAGTGTCACCCGCAAATGTAGAAAACAGCAAGAAAGAACTAAAAAAAATTTTACTTCTTAGGTATCTATGCATCACCATCACACTTTTTCGCCCATATCCACGCCAAAAAAGTCGCGAGCATAGCTAGTTGTACATAATTAAAATGATAGCGACGTGCAGTTATAAATAGAAACGATTTTTAAAACGGAAAAGTATAAAATAAAAAAATAGTTTAAAAAACTGTAACCCGACTACAGAAAAATAAAAGTGATCTGAAAAGTATGAAACAAGAAAATATTTCAGAAACAAATCAAGAGAGGTACAAAAATGGTGAAAGTAAAGCCGTGGTCGCATGCCTGTATATCATATGGGTGCCTGGCACATCTATAAAACTATCAAGGCATGCGACCACGGCTTTACTTTCACCATTTTTGTACCTCTCTTGATTTGTTTCTGAAATATTTTCTTGTTTCATACTTTTCAGATCACTTTTATTTTTCTGTAGTCGGGTTACAGTTTTTTAAACTATTTTTTTATTTTTGTATGTTATATTTGTAAGTAAAATTGTTACTAACCCTTTGGACGGCTGTCTGAAATAAATACATATTCTATATGTCATCCAATTTCTATTTATTTTTCTGCTCTAAAGTAATGTTTTCTTCCTTGTTGAGTTTTTTTTTTTGACGTGAAATCATCAAATGACTATTTCCGCTTGAAGCCATAAGTTTAAATTATGGAGACCAATGACAGATTTGCGCCTGTCGCCTGGCGCGGCCTGTCTTCATATGGGTCGTTGGACTGCAGTTTTAGGTTTAAGGCCACAATGTGAAAAGCAGAAATAATCATTCAAACCATCATTAATTAAACAAAATCTAACTAATAATAATAATGACCCAAGAAACGATACGAATACTACTGAATCCTTCCCAACTCATATGCATAAAACTAAACTTAGACCTTATTAACGATAAACCGTAGTAGTAAAAGCTAGATAGTGGATAGTTCGCTTTTAAATCGGAATTGAATTCGCATTGGATTCGCTCTGTATTCGGGTGAGGCGTCTGCCGCTTATTCGATTTGTTGCTAGTACGAGATTTGAGTTTGTAAGACTTTGTGGATTATAATGTGGGAATAGGATGGATGTGGCATAAAATGAAATGAAAAATGAAAAAATCTTAATTTAAAACAAAATGCTTCATAAACAATGAATTGTGTTTGGAGCCTCCTTTTAGACAAACCATACCTGTGTTAGGAGACTCCGCTCTTCCATATCTTAGATAAATGTTACATAATAATATATTACAGCATGTTGCTACTATTAAATATAAACATCTGATTATTATGTATCATGTGGTAAGAAGCGTGGTGTGCTTTATTTAGGTTTGGTGAGTAAGATGTAGTGTGGATTGATGTGATGTGCAGTGTATGGTGTGGAGTGTGGTGGTGTGGTGTGGCGTGTGGTGTGGTGTGGCGTGTGGTGTGGTGTGGTGTGGTGTGTGGTGTGATGTGGTGCGAAGTAGTGTAGGGTATGGTGTGTGAATGTATTACTCATGATAAACCAGAAGCGCTTCCGTATCCTCATAAGTAAGAGATTTAACCCAGATAAAAGGTCCTTTCTAACTCTAGTACCAGCACTGTGATCCAGTAGGTAGTAAATGTCCCGACTAACTAGGTTGCGGATTCGTATCTAGGCAGGCATGACCATGAGTGATTTATGTCATTACCACTGCTCTGAAAAGGTGAAAAAAATCATTGTGAGGAATCCGGTATGTCCTTAGACCAAAATATCGAAAACATCCACCAACCCGCACTGGGCCCGCGTAGTGGTTTACGATCCATTCTGTGTGAAAATTTCAATGTCTAACATATTGCAGTTCATGAAATACAGCCCGCAGACAGACGGATAGACAAACAACGGTAGGGTTCCACTGGTTCCACCCTTCAGGTCAATATCATTGCATATGTAACTAAACTTCTTTTTTCAGTACGTTGCTCAAAGATTATTAAGAGAGGACTCTAGTCGGTAAGAGGCAACTCCTTTCTCCATACAAACGCATTCCGCCATGTTCTTCGTGGATAATGCTGCTAGAGCAATGATTTTTTTTCCACAAAATCTAGCTCTAATTAATACGTGCCTTTATCATTTTCCAAAACATAATTACTTAAAGAATTATGACAATCCAGAAACCGGAAAAAAAACAGCCCGTTTAAACCGCCATGTTCAGACGAGTATCAGACAAATTTGATAAGTTTTTAACAAAATAGAAAATAATAGAAGCATAGATATAGTCTTCCTCTAAATTTCGTTTTTTTTTTTTTAGATCAGTCCAGTTTTGAAGAAGAAAACAGCGGAATACAAAACGTCTTTTGGTTAAGGTTTTTATAGACAAAATCAGTCTGAGCTGCAGTAGTCGCTTTCGCACTTTACTTGGTTTGGCGCAGCGCGACGGCATCGGCAATAGTTTCTTCAAATACCTGTTTTACCGACTAGAGTCCCCTCATAAGGTGATCGTTTTTTTTATTAGGATTCAACCCCAATATTACAGATGCAATGAAATTGATACATGATTAGAAAGATAAGTCAAAATCAGAAATGTTTGAAATTAAAGGGAAAACACATACGAGTGCGCGCACGATAAGTCTGCGCGCGGTTGAAATTGGAACTAAACGTGTTAATTTTATAAGACGTATGCTAATTAATATTATCTAGTAAATAAATTATACCTACCTTGTTAATTCCTTCAATACAATTTGAGTAACGTGATATTATTCTTAAATAAATGAAGGAAATATGTTTAATTAGGCCTGCAATTGTATGGTGTCGGCCGGTGCCGAATGGTGCCGTAACAGAATAATACCATCCCATCACTTCCCGTGGGTATCGTTAGAGGCGACTAAGGGACTCGCCAGAGAATGGGCAGCAGCGTTCTCTGTAAAAATCAACACCATACACTGCGATCGCCAATCCGCCTGCCAAGCGTGGCGATTATGGCAAACCCCCCCTTTTGGGGGAGGCCTATGTCCAGCAGTGGACGTCTTTCGGCTGATATGATGAAGATGAGGCCTGCAATTCAAAGTAGCGTCACCATCCGCGCGCAGACTTAATTGCGCGCACTCTTATAACAAAATTCACAAGAGAAAATACCGCATCAAAATCCAAACATCCAACTACATTCGTACCTGAAGGGTCTTGAACAAAATCCTCTCCCGGGAGAACTATTGAATAGAAGCGACTTTCAACTAGCTTGCAAACGAAAGTGAACTTGGAAACAACTATATTAATTGATAATTTATATATCGCACCTGATTGGGATTTCGTAGTTTTTGGAGACAAGTTTGATAGAGAAGATTTAATAACAGTGGAAAAATCTTAACCAGATCTAGTCTATCTGTAGAAGTTACTTTACCGGAATTCTCGTCAATGTTTTGTTTTTACGGGACGGGATCTCACCACACTTTATGTCATCTACACTAATATTATAAAGAGGAAAGATTTGTTTGTTTGTTTGTTTGTTTGAAATGAATAGGCTCCGAAACTACTGGACCGATTTGAAAAATTCTTTCAGCAATAGATAGCTACATTATCAGGGAGTAACATAGGCTATATTTTATTCCCGTACTCCCACGGGAATGGGAACTACGCGGGTGAAACCGCGTGACGCCCACTATAATGTTGCTACACACAATAAAAAAAACTTGAATATTGATATTCTGGTGTTTTTATTTTTTACGGATAAAAATAACACCGAAGTATAAATATTCAAAACTTCACTCAAGTGGACATCTTTCATGATACTCAGTCATAACAGTCGAAGACGTCCATTGCTGTACATAGGCCTCCCCCAATGGGGGGGTGGGTTGCCATAATCGCCACGTTTGGCAGGCGTGTTGGCGATCGCAGTGTATGGTGTAGCGTTTTACAGAGAACGCTGCTGCCCATTCTCTGGTAAGTCCCTTAGTCGCCTCTTACGACACCCACGGGAAGTGATGGTATGGTATTATTCTTTTACGGCACCATACGGCACCGGCCGACACCATGCGGCGGGCGATACTCGCTCTTATTATATTATTACTAACTTTAGCCCGCGACTTCGTATGCGCCTATACTGCTTTTCCCGTTCCCGTAAGAACTTCGGGAAATCCTCTCTTAGTGCTCCCCTACGAGTCAGTCAGTCAGTTACGGAAGAATTTTATATATTAGGATTATTAGTCTCTCACTCTGTCTAATTAACCATTAACTAGATAAGTAAATAAAGCTTATTTACCTTGTGAAAATATTCTTAGAAACCAATATAACAGAAGATAGAATCGGAACATAAACTTAAAAAACGGAACAACTTTGAATGTGCAAAAGACAAATCGTTGAAACGCCAAACTTAATGAGATTGGTGATGATGACCGGTTTATCATTATTCGGATTGTTGGTCATTAAGAGGAAGATGTTCCCTTGAACATATCTTTTTTACGCACGCAAGCATAAAACAATTTTCTCAGCCACAAAAACCAACAATTTAAAGCAGAATCAAGAGAAAACTCCTCTAATTTCATACCGCACGTGTTGCGGAAATGTATAAGACTTGCAATGACGCATCCTTTAACAATAGGTCTGTCTCTCTCTAAAGTACAGGCTGACGTGTGAGTGAGAGAGATGGGGCACGTTCATAATCTGTCAACAAGTACACGCTAATTGCACACTCGGGTTGTTTTGTAGAGTGACAGTGAATTTTGAATAAATCTGGACGGCTTTTGTTTTGTTTTTGTTTGGAAATCTGTTCTCGGATTTTTATACAGTATGAGCATGTTATGCTGGGGAGGAAGAACAGTCAGGCATTCAAGTTGAAAAATACGATAAAAAATACTTTGGCATACATAAGTATTTTCCGTACTGATTTTTATGGTATAACCAGCTGCCACCTCTGGCTTTGGCTACATCATCATCTGTCTAGCTTTTTCCGAACTATATTGAGGTCGGCTCCCAGTCAAGCCGGATTTAGCTGTAATACCAGTATTTTAGGTGGAGTGGCTTCGGCCGCATGAAAGTCGAATATTATCCCAAGGGAAGATACTCCCGATATCCAAAGGTAGCCTATGGCCTAATATAAGGCATGGTCTTACAGACTGGTCGTGAAGAGGTAACAAACAAACAAAGAGTTTTGATGAACAATTTGCCTACCTACTAGATTAAGAGGTTTGAGAATTTATATGAATAGAATCGAATAGAATACTCTTTATTGTGGAACAATATATACAGCGCCGACCTCGAATAAATGGGTACAAAGAAATTAAAATAGTGGTTTTTATAATTTTCTTTGCAAAAAAATAGAGAAAACATAGAAATTCATCGCTTTTGCATACTAATAACTTAACGAAAACTTAAGAACAAAAGTTTTCTTAAGAGTAACACAAGTTGGTATGCGTGTCTATGCAAAACTCGTTGCAAGTTGGTTTTAAGTCTGGTCGGAAAATGTAACAAGTTACTTTGAAGAAGAACCAACTGTTTTTAATTAAGTAAAATAAACCTTGGATGTTTAAGTTGTAATTTCTGAAACATTTTCCCTACTAATGCATCATGATTTCGCTTTGAAAGGGAGACAGAGCTAAACAGGACAAAAATATCTATTCCTTTTTCATAATGAAATCAAGTTAAACGGTCTACACCAATAAATTACCGGAAAACCTGCAAGAAGTCTATGATTTTAAAGTCACATATAAAAAAATATTCGTTCAGAACCCTTTGCGCGCAAGTCGACTCGCACTTGGCCGGTTTTTAGGGTTCCGTACTGAAAGGGTAACCAACGGACCCCTATTACTAACTTCCGCTGCCCGTCAATCTGTCTGTCAGCGGGCTGTATGTCAAGAACCATAGTAAGTAGAGAGTTGAAATTTTCACAGATTGTGTATTTTTATTGCCGCTATAACAACAAATAATAAAAATTAAGGTTTACGGTCGACTCGCACTTGGCCGGTTTTTTTTCTTGTTCATAGACTCACGTTTTACCACTATCTCAACTATTTAGTGAGACGGTATTTTTTTAAACCCTAGATTTTTCGCAAGAGTTATCCAACGTTTTGCCGCCAACATGGCCACCCTAACCCGGCAGTATGAATGCACCTCGTTAATTAGACGGTTTATTAGAGATTCAAGTGTTGTACGCTACAAATATACAAGGAGAGGCTTTATACGTATCTTTCTAGGGGCAGCTCACACCGAGACGCAACGTGACACGTGAGAGATTCATAATGCACCCTGCGGAATTTTACGCGGTGTCAAAATAACCAGACATAGTTACAAAATTATCAGCAAATATTTTAATTTAGTAGTAACTATTATTAGAATACAATAAATGTATATAAACACGTGATAAGCTCATTTTTAATGATTTTCATTGTTCTCACCTGGCGACTTTACCTTCTTATCTCGGCTACGTGACACTTTAGGGCACCATGTTGCTAACTTTTTTTTATTTTTTGAAGAGTCTTCTACCCATATACGGATGTTTGATCGTGCACCGCAACTTTCAGCTCTGGTTCAATAATAACTGATGCACAGGCCATTCTTCGAGATAAAGCAACGCTTGTCGAGGTTAGTTCTTGGATTAGTGATCACCCATTACATCACGTTCATTGCTTGTTGAGGCACCGAGGAAATTCCTGTGCCTGGGAAAGCTCGTTCCCTCCACCGCCATTTTGATTTTATTTCAAAGTTGCGGCGCACGATCTAACTAGTATAATGGGTAGAAGACACTTCAACAAACAGAAAATGTTAGCAACATGGTGACTTAAAGTGTCAAGTTGCCGAGATATTCTAAGGTATTAAAGTTTAATTAAATGACATTTTATAATTTACTTAATTTATTGAAATTTAATTTTTCAGACATTTTGTTTTTTTTTTTTAATTTATTGTCATTTTAAATTTAATTTACTGACATTTTGAAATTTAATTTTTTGGCATTGTCAAATTTAACTTATTAAGTTATTGACGGGATTTTAATTTATTGTTCTTATTTTGATTTATGATTTTATGATTTTTGTGTAATGGGTTGTAATTACCTGAATAAACGAATTTGTTATTATTCTCTTTATTTTTTATCCTTACATACTAATTTACATTTTTAAATATTTCTTAAAAACAACACATTATCAGTGATGATAGACCGATCCCGATATTATCTGATTATTATTATTACCAGAGAAAGAGAGAGAGAGTATTACCTACTCAGCTACTCGGACGTGGAAGCCAGATAGACTGACACTCCATGTGAAATTCTGGTATTCAGCTGCATTAAATTAGATTGGAAGCCGAGTTCAATGGCTACTTTTTCGTGTTGTTAATAAAGTTTAAAGTTCGACACCGGCCGTATGGTGTCGGCCGGTGTCGTATGGTGCCGTAAAAGAATAATACCATCCCATCACTTCCCGTGGGTGTCATAAGAAGCGACGAAGGGACTCGCCAGAGAATGGGCAGCAGCGTTCTCTGTAAAACGCAACACCATACGCTGCGATCGCCAACCCGCCTGCCAAGCGTGGCGATTATGACAAACCCCCCCAACATTTGGGGGAGGCCTATGTCCAGCAGTGGACGTCTTTCGGCTGATATGAGTGAGTGAATAAAGTTTTATATCATATCGCTATCTTATAAAGTGCACACAGCGTTGCGTGATGGTGTGAGCTGGCCTTTATACCTATCTTTTTATGAACCCTTTTAACCGTTCTGCTTTTATTCTTTGGGCCTTCTCTGTTTTTTTTTATTTTATTTAATAAGCTTTGTGCATGTGCGACGTGGTAGGTGTTCTTTTGTTTTTTTTTAGAAGAGTTTTCTATTTTTAAATGTGGGTTAAGAATTTTCATAAAATATAATTTATACTCTCTGAGCCC
Organism: Lacanobia wlatinum; assembly: GCA_947578705.1. Classification (NCBI taxonomy): domain Eukaryota; kingdom Metazoa; phylum Arthropoda; class Insecta; order Lepidoptera; family Noctuidae; genus Lacanobia; species Lacanobia wlatinum. The sequence goes on along the minus strand of OX388046.1, from coordinate 16,393,977 downwards.
ATTGACTGCTTTGTTAGTGTAATTGCAGCATATTTTGAATGCCAAATACAAAGTTGGTTGAATTGGGTTATTTGATTCATAGATGCTTTCGCCCGGGAACGTAAATACGTAAATATATATGCAGTCTGTGGGTCAACTATACGCAGAGGGCATATAGCGCTCTGCGAGTCCAATATAATAATGCGTTTAGGGTGTTGATGGGGTTGCCGCGCTACTGTAGTGCATCCGGCATGTTCGCGGAGGCGGAGATTGATGGTTTTCACGCAATCATGCGCAAGCGATGCGCTGCCACCATGCGCCGGGCACGCGCCAGCCCCAACAGCATGCTAAGAGCTATAGCGGACAGGTGGGACAGCCCTATACTGGGGCATTGGATAGGCCTACATGTGACTGTGGTGTAGGTAATTATGATAGTTTTGTTAAAATTAGATAGAATGTAAGTACTAACACTAATTTCTAAGTTTTTGAATACTAACCAAAAAATGGAAGATTTTTTTTTTTTTTTTAGTTTTTATTTTTTTTATACACCGCGGCACCACACCATGGGACACTTGATCGTGGCTTAAATCTTCTTGCTGCCCGAAGACTGGACACTGGTCCAGACTTTTGGCATAAAACTCACTGCTTTGACATCCGCGATGCGCATTGTGGAGTGCGGGCCAGCACCAACAGTATTCTGATCTTAGTAGCATGGGATTGACTTTGGCTGGGCTTGTGGCCGTGCAGTATCATCATATCAATCAATTGCCGTCCACTACTGAACGTAACCTTCCCCAAAAGAGCACCAACTATCCCGGTCTTGAGCAATCTACATCCATCCGCTGCCAGCCACCTTCAAATCAACACCCAAACTACGTTTGCCCATAAATTTACTTGCAGCATCTGTGTCACTAACGTCTTTGTAACGTTTCACTAACATAGTTTGTAAATTATTGAGATACTATTATAATGCATGCCTACCATAAGTCTACTTGCACCTTCAGGAAAAAGTCATCATAATTATTATGTCTAAGCTAAACAAAAGGAATGATAAACCACCCATACTAAAAGTGTTTTTTTTGGGACAAGCCCGCCACACATTCCCAACCACTGCAACTCTTGATAGCCAGAATTAACAGTGGCGACCACCAGAAAAACACCGAGCCAATGAAGCCCGATGAGTCCCGGAGAAACGATTCAACTGTCTCGGATCCTGCAACGAAATTAATCAGAAAAGTACACCGGAGGAGTAGGAAAAAAAATAATAATTTCCACTTCCCTCCTTATCAAGCAAGAGACAGAATAGAGCTAAGCCAATAGGCACCAAGGGATATACGAGTATACAACTGGGTTAAGCCCAGTTGCTAAGCACCACGGATTATATATTAACACTAAAGCTAATGGGGTCCTAAATTGTGAGCTACTTTTGATACCAGTAATAGGTATGGCAAAATCGCTTGAACGTACGGAAATTTGTTCTGATTTTTACTAGGTCCGTGTAGTAAAGTACTCCAGATGTAACCTGAATACTATCTAACATGATTGCGTTCAGATTGCCAAAGAAATACTACTAAATACTACAAGTTTATCTATTAACCAAGCAAAGTTTAGCGTTAAACCCGAAGTCCTATACGGATCAGCTTGAAAACTTAACTGGATGCACCAGTACCCTCCCGAACCAAAGTATCGATATAGCAGTTCACCAAGTGGAATAGTTGGCATCGAAACTTCTGTGGAGCACTGTTCCTTGAGATTTGGTGGAGCCAATTAGTTGGCTCGAAAACTTAGAAGTTCTAATTATTTTGAAGCGTAGTTGGATTTTGTGCTTTGTTCTGGATCTCTGATTAACAAGAGATTTTCGTTCTTTGTAATATCGTTTTCTAAGAAGAAATTTTCAGTCCGGTTTATTTTCCGGTAATTTTGAGCGAGGGATTTCCAGCAAAAAGTAACTTTTAAACATTTTAATTCTTTGACGCTATTTCCAAGAATTAGAAGGCTAATTTTGGAGTAGAATTTTCCAGTATTATAGTTTGTTTTTATTTTGTTATGCAAATCGTGTGTGGTAACATAAGATGATGTCGTAATTATTTGACCAGTCCTTGACAGCTTATATCATCAAAAATATTTCTTGCAAAATGCGGCTAAGAATTAAAATAATTTTATCCGAATGAATTTAGAAATAAACTAAGCATTGCCATACAACGTGGCAATACTTCCAGCCTTTTGGGCACATTACTAGTGGCCAGGGATGCGGAGGAACTTTTGACGCCATATTTTAAATTATTTTGGTGAAAACAACTTTGAAAATTTATTCAGGCATTGTGGCGTGTTTTATTCATAAATATTGAAATTTCTACATTTCTTTATACTAGTAGGATAGAATGGCGTAAAGGAGGAATTCTAAAATCCATCCTCAGAAACCCTGTAATAAAATTGTACGAAAAACGCAGACAAATCAATCTAAGTATAGGTATCAACTAGGATTGCGACGGCGGCGACAGTAAAAAGAGTTATCAAATAAAGAGTCGGCTATTCAATCCAGATAAAAGGTTTGAAATCCAGATGTCTGCATCCTCGATACTACGTATGAATATCTGGAGCTTTTCAACGTATACTTTGGTAGAGATAGAATTTAACGATGGGAAAAGTTTTCGATATAAACTAAATGGATTTGGGTGAAATATTTTGCTGGGTGTTTTGTTGTATAATGTGTTGTAATTTTTTATATGACTTTACGACGTTGAAAACTAAACGGACCAAAAGGATTTGTTTTATTTCAAGCTAGTATGATATTTTTGTAGATTAGTTATAAAAAGGCACGATTTATGCTAAAATTAACTCTTCAAATAGAAACAAATGCTGATTAGAAAACTCCACAAACTATAGGAGGTAATTTTCTTTTTTATAAAAATCTTGAATTACTACTTTATTAGTCAAGAATATGGAACTTACCTAAACTAAGTTACTTACTGAAACCAAACTGTAATTAATTTCTGCGTTATCTATTTAGAATGAAATAAAACAATGTTCTTGTAATCACAAAATATACATACAATGTAGGTATATTTCGAGTTAGCCAATACTTTTAATAAACTACAGTGTGACACAACCGTCATAGACTAACTTGGATATTATAACATTCTCACGAGTAAAAGATATTACCTACGTCTTAAAATACCCCGTCACCTGACCGCAGTCACGCAAAATCACGATCGACACATGTAAATCCGAAACTTTCGACTAGTTCCGACTAAACATATGCAGTACGTGTCCCAACCGACGCTAATTAGTTCACCTCAGAAGTGCGACCCGTGCCTGATTAGTGGAACTTGGATGTCAACATTACACTTGTGAAGTGTACAGTTGGCTGTTGATCATCACGCTTATTGAGCTTAGTGGGTTGGGCAGAGGTCTTGCCAATCTCTTTATTCTGACATACTAGAAAATACTAGCTCTCTGCATGTGATTGCAAGGTAACGTGAACCGAGTTATAAACTTCTCAACAACAAGATGAGTATTGCTACTAATGTGATCATCTTATTAATAAGTTTGTTGACAGAAAGTCCAAACACCATACACTGGGATCGCCAACCCGCCTGCCAAGCGTGGTGATTATGGCAAACCCCCCCTTTGGAGGAGGCCTATGTCCAGCAGTGGACGTCTTTCGGCTGTTATGATGATGATGATGATGATGACAGAAAGTATTACAAACAAACACGGGGAATTACACCATGTACATTGTTATTCAGGTGTCCCAATTTCAACGCTGTGATATTTACGAGTCGAATCGTATAATAAAATTCGCACGTGCAAATATTTTCGCTTGGATTCCGATTAAATCTGTGACGTAGAGTAATGAATACAGAGACTGTTGAATAATAAATTGTGGTCTATTTTGGGCTTTTCGTATATTTTTCATGTGGCTTTTTCTCACAAGGTAGCAGAATGTGCTTTAGTATAGTTATGTGTGGCCATGGTTTAGTTTTTCTACTATTTATCTAGTCTAGGGAATGCAAAGAACCGGGATTACCGGTACTTTCGATACTCCTGTGATTGACGGGGCGCAATAGCCGTCGCGACGCAACAACAGTTGAATAGTTTTATTGTAAACAGATCGGGGGCCGCCATGTTTTTGGTCGATTAGGGGCCATAAGATATTAAACACTGAGTTTTTTCTATAAAAAAAAGAAGTTTTAACCGCGTGATTTGGTACGGCATGCGGGGATGCCATTATGCGTCCATTTTAAGTTGATGCCCCATGATCTCGTGCCACAGGTATACCACCGGTTAATTGCCAATAAAAGTATCGGAAGTACCGGGAATCCCGGTTCTTTTGCATTCCCTAATCTAGTCGTTTAGGCCACAGGGCGTGCCAAATAAATAGACGTATATTCTGTAGAAAAACACAACTCACCTTCTTGAGCAGTCGGGTTAAAAGAGTTGTCGTATCATAGATGTATTGTCGAGTTGCGCCTGTCTGCATAGATAGAAATGTTTAAGTTTGCGATTTGCGTCTGTCATGTTTCTCATCTGATTTTAAGCATCACTAATTTCGACAAAAAGTGATCTATTTACTTATAACTTATATACCTTCTCCTCCCTCTTAGGAATCTCTAACTTCAGCAATTTGTAATTACAAATGCGTTTTCGCAGTGTGGCGTCACTACGTCAGTCATGGTGGCATATACTTATGGAAAATCATCAAATGTACCCCGCTCTGGGCAGAGCAGAAAGGAGTGTCAGGTCTCTTACTGGCTAAAACCCATCCGTGTTCCTCCTAATGCCCTTTGCGTTCCAGGGCCGAGGTGACTCTTTCGAACAAATCCCGCAACATTGTGGCATTATACTGGATGATATTATCAGAAAACCAAAAACAATTTAAAAAAAAACAACGCTACTTAAAAATGCATTGCAACATCACTTCTGCATTTCCCTCCTATAAATACTGAAACACGCAGAATTTTTCCCTGAATAATTTAAACCTGATCCAGGCTTTGTAAGTCAGTTCTGCGTACAGTACACAGCGTAATATCCGTTTATCAATCAATTTACATATTGGAGTATTGGCATTAATATTGAACGACATCGAATATGTAATGCGACGGTGTCATGGTGGCGATGAGTTTGAGTTCAGGTGGGGGCGTTTGATGCTTCAATTTTAAACTTTCGGAGTTTGCGAGGTTCGTAGTTTTTATAACTTTTTCGATTCGCACACAGCCAATTGCTTGGACCTTCTGCTGACAACAGATCCAGACCGGTACTCGGTGTCGATTTCTTCTCCACTGGGTAGTTCCGACCACTGTCTGGTGAAGTCTGTGTCCGTCTACTCCCCGCCCGATCCTAGCCCAAGAGGCACCCGGCGGGTATGGCGATACAGGTCAGCAGATTGGGATGGCATGCGATCATTTTTCGCATGTTACCCTTGGCAGCCTACTTGCTTTCCTTCAACTGATGCTTCGCCGTGCGCTGACGCCGTGACGGATGTGTTGCGAAAGGGAATGGAGTACTACATTCCGTTCTCAGACGTAGCAATGTCTGGCGAAGCTCGCCCATGGTTTGGTGCCGAGTGCAATCGCGCTAATGCGATAAAACATGCGGCGTACCTAGCATGGGTCGACGCCCGTGCGCGCAAAGCAAATGACGTGATTCAGAAGAAGAGAGCCCTTAACAGGGCTGCCAAGTCCTGCAAGAAGGTGTTGCGGAGGGCTCGGTTTGACCACATTAGCCGAATAGGGAACAAACTTGCCTCATACCCAGCAGGTAGTAAAGCTTTTTGGTCCCTGGCTAAGTCGGTCGAATCGAACTTCTGCCGCCCCTCACTACCACCACTGCTGAGACCCGATGGGTCACTGGCCCACTCCGCTGAGGAGAAAGCAAACTTGTTTGCTTCTATGTTTGCGGATTCATCGCGTCTAGATCCTGGTGGCGCGAGGCCCCCTACTTCTCCTGATGGATGCGAGTCGAGTATGTCGAACATTCGCATTCATCAGAAGGACGTTCTTCGGGTATTGCGTAACCTAGACGTGAATAAGGCTAGTGGCCCCGACGGGATACCGGCAATTGTTTTGAGGACTTGTGCGCCTGAGTTGTCTCCAATCTTGACACGCCTATTTCGCCTTTCGTTTGAGACTGGTAAAGTACCGAATGCTTGGAAGCAAGCTAACGTGCAGCCCGTGCCCAAGAAGGGTAGTCGAGCTGACCCGTCGAATTATAGACCCATCTCGGTAACGTCCATACTCTGTAAGAGTATGGAACGCGTACTGAATCGTAAGCTCCTAGCATACCTAGAAGCGAATGATATCCTTAGCGACCGACAATACGGGTTCCGCCGAAATCGGTCTACTGGGGATCTTCTAGCGTATGCCATTCACATCTGGACTGAGGCCATAGAGAAGCACGGGGAGGCACTTGCGGTCTCCCTCGATATCTCAAAGGCCTTCGACAGGGTCTGGCACGATAGCCTTATTAGTAAGCTTCCTTCCTTCGGTCTGCCCGCCGGATTGTGTGATTGGATTGCAGATTTCCTGAGGGATCGGTCTATCCGAGTGGTCATAGATGGCTGCTCGTCTGGACTACTGGATATTAATGCCGGGGTTCCTCAGGGGTCGGTGCTCTCGGCAACATTGTTCCTGCTGCATATTAATGATCTGCTAAAACCCGGTACCTTTGGGTATGCAGACGACAGCACTGTTGCTGAGAGATACGTGTCCGACGCACGAGCTGGTGGGTCGCAGATCCGGTCTCTCCGGGAGGCTATGGTTGAGCGCTTGAACTTGTCCTTACAGGCTGTCTCAGAATGGGGCGATGCCAATCTAGTCAAGTTCAATGCTGCAAAGACCCAAGCGTGTCTATTTTCCGCTAAAAGGAGCCAATTCCACCCAGCTCCATCTTTTCGTGGTGTAACCGTGCCGATAACCGACCGACTGGAGCTTCTTGGTGTTACGTTAACATCTACCCTCAATTTTGGCCCATTCATAGAGGCAAAGGCTCAAGTGGCTGCCAGAAAGTTGGGGGTCCTAGCAAAGGTGAGACGGTACTTCACGCCGGAACAGCTGCTCAAGCTCTATCAAGCGCAAGTTCGATCGTGTATGGAGTACTGCTCTCATCTTTGGGACGGATCTGCCAAATACCAGCTTGATGCCCTTGAGTCAATTGAGAAACGAGCCAAGAGGATCATCGGTAATGACAGGCTCGTCGAGTCGAAGCTCCAAAGCCTTGAGCATCGACGCCGAGTTGCTGGCCTGTCGGTTTTCTATCGCTTACATTTTGGGGAGTGTGCGACGGAATTGCATGATTTAATTCCGCCAAGCCCGTTCCATCATCGGACCACAAGACGAACGGCGATGCGCCACCGGTACATGGTGGACATCCCACCCACACGCACTAAACGTTTTGGGAACACATTCATAGTGCGTACAGCTAAGGAGTAGAATTCCCTGCCAGAGTCTGTGTTTCCAGATAGCTACAACCTGGGAGTCTTTAAGACAAGAGTGAATAGGTTGCTTCTAGGAAAACGTGCTCCATCTTCGACCACATCATCGCTTACCATCAGGTGAGATTGTGGTCAAACGTATGCCTATACATAGTAAAAAAAAAAAAAAAATATATATATATATAAATAAATAAATAACTATCCGTGCCTCGGAAAGAACTTTAAGCCTTTGGTCCTGGTTTTCGATAATTTAAAAATGTTTGAGATTTGAATTTTTACTGGATTTTGACCGATATGTATGTAGGTATGTATGTATGTATGTTCATTTGTACGCTCATAACTTTTGAACTCCTTATCATAACAGGATAAATACGATATCTTTGGAAACGTTTTGATCGTCCGCTAGTTAAAAGTTATGTCTATCTAAAAAATAGTTGATAACTTTACTTCCTCTAGATGGCGCCATATTTTTTATTTTGTGTGTACACAGCGTAAAATCCGTTTATCAATCAATTTACATTTTGGAGTATTGGCATTAATATTTAAAGACATCGAATATGTAATGCGACGGTGTCATAGTGTCAATGAGTTTGAGTTTAGGTCTCGGAGTATGATGCTTCAATTTTAAACTTTCGGAGTTTGAAAGGTTCGTAGTTTTTATAACTATCCGTGCCTTGGAAAGGAAATAAAACAGTTGGTCCTGGTTATGGAAAATTTTAAATATTTTGAGAGTCAAAGTCAATTTGACTTGAGTTTGACTTTACTGTCTATGTCTGTGTCAAAATTGTATTTCTATACGACATGTGAAAGTGATATGGTGGTAATGAATTTGAGTTCAGCTGGGGCTGTTTGGTGCTTGAATTTTAAACTTTCGAAGTTTTATTGGCGTATGAGTAATCATAATGAAGATAAAACCGATTTGTGGTTGATGGGCCAGTTGTAATTGACGTTGGACATTTGCAAAATTATAATCTTAATCATAACCCTGCTGCTATTCAGACTGTCAAACTTATTTAATTTAAAGGTTCAGAATTCGAGGCTTTAAGGAACTTCTGTTGCCGAACCTACAGCTTTTATAACACAAAATCGACACTCCTGGGGGTCTAAAAAGACCACTTTAGCAGAATCAGAAAGCACATCACGCTACCCGTCACTGTCAAATTTTCGCAATCAACCTTGAACTTAATGTGTTAGCGATAAAGATGAAAATGAAATTTGACAGATTATTGTGTGGTTAATATTATGATTCTAATATGATGCTGCTAAAGTGGCCTTTTTAGACCCGCTGGCTTGTTTTTCAATTAATCTTCTTTTCCAGCAGATCTCTATTCGCCGTCATCTCAATACCTACTCATTTTTAACTAGAGGCATATGTATCTATTACACAAAAAAATATACCAGCCTCTAATACACTGTCCTTAACGTAAGTACACTTCGACTATATCTCGATGAATTACGACGCCTCATCATTAAGCGATGTGAATTATACGGATTATTCATGAGTCTGCTTCGAGGCAGACTTAAGTGTTGTTTTGACTACACCTACATTAATATGTACTAGTTAACTAAAACGGTTTAATTTTACGTTAAACCTGAACTAGCGAACTTAGTGATATACATACCTAGATGGTTAAATTGATAGGTGCAGTCAACAAAGCTATGCGGTATACAAGCAAAAATATTATTTTTTCCACAGCGCTGCCAAATTTTATTTCTAATGTGTGCATTATATTTTTTTAAGCTTTTGACATACTTACGAGTGTGTTGTAAAATAATTGTCTACCTAACACACTCACAACATTGTTTAAAAGTAGTTGCAAGTTAGCTGCCTGCATAGCCAATAGCTTTGTTGACTGTACCTGTGATTTTAGGCTTAAAAATCACAATTTTGATCCAGAAGGTGTACTGTACACGCTGCACATAGCCTACCACGTAGCCTCAAAATTGCTAATGCCAAGTGTCACCGACTCACCTTATCTAGATTTGTCATCGGGGACTCTTTCGAACAAACTCTGCAACTCTGGCAGGAATTTGTCACCTACTTGCAAAATAAATATCAATTATCGTACCGATCTCGATACTTGGGTTGGTTCACAAACCGTTAAAATTTGAATCAACCAGGTTATCCAGCTCAAAACGACGCTTACCATCCACGAGACATAAATCAACGACAGCACCTCATTTTTTTTACTTTTCACTCACAAGAAAGAGGAAACATACAAAAATCTCAACATAACCTGTACCATACTTAAGCAACAAGTACAATTCCCCATTGTGTGACCCACAGAATATTCCATTCACCTCACTCTCACCTCATAATTACACATAAATTCTTAATCCTCAAGTTCCCAACCCCCTTGAAGCGCCCAAAATTCTCACCACAACGCAGAGCAATAAACAAAAGCCCCCAATCACCCAACTTGTGTAGGTATAAATAGAAACCGCACTCCTATTAAGGCAAAGCATAATCCCCCAATCCCCCAAAAAGTGGGGGACTGTTAAAGAATTTTAATTTTCCCGAATTAATTCTTATTCATTTTTCAACGAGGGCTCGGGCGAAGGAAGACTTGTCTTGGAACATGGCGGAACAGGATAGGGCGAGACAGTTTGCTAAGTTTTTTTGAGCATAGAAGGACTGGATATGCTTTTGATAAGATTGTTAGGTAAAGCAGTGTGTTGGTGATAGCTCTCTTTCATTGCTTCTTTAGCGTCAGCTTTCCTCGTCATTGTTCGCCAGACGTGATTGTATTGTATCGTCGAGGCATTATTTTTTTGTCTTCAGGTCGTTGTTTACGATGAAAATCGGGAAAGGGTCTTCTGTGTTTTTTCGGAACTGTTTTAATACTTAAGATATGTCTGGTAATAGTAACTTCAGATTTTTAACCATAGGCGAGGTTTAGTGTTTCACAAAACTTTTTTAGGATCACTCGGGTGCCTGTCTGTCACAGCCAGTTTTCTCCGGATACACTGAACCGATTCTGTTGAAATTTTGTTACACATATGGATTTTTGTAACCCAAACACGGACGCGTTACGTATATTATTCAATTTTTAGTATTGGGGTCACTTTTGGGGGTCAAACTAGATTTTGGTTTTTTTAAGTTTTTGAATAATATCGTGTGATATATCAAATGAAACGACTTTTTACGAGGGTTTTAATTATATGTATCTTTTTTATAATTTTTAAATAAATGGTTTTAAAGTTATTCAAGAAATTAAACGAAAAATGACCATTTTGAAAAAAAATGGAAGTATCTTTACCTATATATTACAGGAAAACCTATAAAACGTGTATAGTGTTAAAATAACATGTTTAAAAAAAAAATTCGTTCGGAACCCTTTGCACGCGAGTCCGACTCGCACTTGTTTAATATATAGGATAACATAAAGACAATTTTTGAGTAGAGCTCTGACTATCGCAATCGATATTTTAGATTCTGGGAAATGTGAAATGGTTTTTACACAGTCAGCCCTGACTGGTAAACACACTGTCTACAAAAACAGCTTTGGCGCAACGGTAACGATCCTATTTTTAAAAAAACTGGCCAAATGCGAATCGGACTCTCACACAAAAGGTTCTGTACCAGAAACCGAAAAAAAACACGTTTCTTACAAAGGAGCACCTTTTAATTTTAATTTTATTATAGTGGCAATAAAAATTCACACTGTTACAAAATTTCAACTGTCTACTTATTACGGTTCCTTAGATACAGCCCGCTGAAAGGCAGACGGACGGGCGGACAGACGGATGGTGATGTTACCCTTTGGGTAAGGAACCCTAAAAAGGGTGTTTTAAAAACTTAAACTTTGTATCGCTATTCTTATCCATCATTTAAGAATCCAAGTAAAATTATAACCGCTACAAAACTCCGCGCAGACGGATTACAGTACCATTTTTATACAGACTAGGTTTGTTTTAAATTTATGTAGCTCCCAGCGTTTCTGTAACCGACCTCCGAGTTTTATGTACCTTATCATATTCCATTGATTGCTGTGTACTTTCCTCTTTCTTCGAGAAAGTAGCGAAGAAGATATTTGAATTTTAAATTGAGGGTTTTCATCAATCTTTTACTTCAGAGCTGTTCACGTATTTTTGAAAGTTTTTGGAGTAGCTATCATATTCTTCAATACAGACAAAATACCAGCGGGGCTAAAAAAGCCACTTTAGCGGAATCAGCCAGCAATTCAAACTCCGAAACTGTCAAATTTTCCCAATCAACCTTGAACCTTACTTCCCTTCTTTAGCGACCTTTCTGGCCTCGCACAGATTAATTTTAAGATGCCGCTTACGGTTAGTTTTACTAAGCTTACTTTTATTTGTCTTGTGCGAGTCCCATATAAACATTTTTCTTTCTTTCTTTATGAAGATGAAAATGAAATTTGACAGATATTTAAATGATTAATATTATGACTAAAGTGGCCTTTTTAGACCCGCTGTTTCACGATAAACAACAAATTCATAATTGGAACTGAAGGGCAATGAGGGCTATCGCGTTTTAATCCACCGCTAGAGGCGCTAGTAGGTATAGCATGAAGTTTTAAATGTAAAATTTCACTGTTGGTTGGCTATTGACGCGAGTTTATTAACTTACTAGCTGGCCCGCGCAACTTCGTCTGCGTCACAATTTTCATTATTGCTCCGCTCCTATTGGTCTTAGCGTGATGATATAGCCTATAGCCTTCCTGTATAAATGGGCTATCTAACACTGAAATAATTTTTCAAATCGAACCTGTAGTTACTGAGATTAGCGCGTTCAAGCAAACAAACAAACTCTTCAGCTTTATATATTAGTATATAGGTTTGTTTTGATTTTTTTATTTTCTTTCTAACTTTGTTGACATGCGCGTAATAACAACTTTAATGCTATGATTAAGAATCTTACTCAACAGTGGCGCCAACTGGTGAGTACAAAAAGGCTAGCCCTCGTTATCATATTTTTAAGGAGCGTCCACATTCGCATTGCGGTCGCAAACTATCAAAGAACACCTCTAATTTCCCTTGATTTTTTTGACATTGCTTTTAGCTGAGACTTGAATTTGAACTGTTTTTAAGAACGAAAATTGACCTCAGTTCTGACAGAGTAATATTTCAGGCAAGAAAAACTAACGAAACGTAATTTTTACGGCAACAAGAAGACCTGTAACGCCATCTATCCCACCATCAGCGATCTACTAACGAAATCCTGCATCGCGGTATCAGAGTTTTCCATGCGATTTGAACATATACAACAGTCATAATATCTATCAGGCAGTTGCCCACCAGTCACAACAACCGTCTGGTCGGAGGATCCTCCCTTTTCTATGGAGGCTTGCGGGACTTTACACCCTATTCCGCATCCTTCTATAGCATGATAAAGTTGAGTCTGTTTCACTACGTATTTCCGAGATACAGGCACAAGTCTGTGCCTAGTTCGGGGCCAATAAGTAGTAGTGGTTCAATAGATGTATCATCATCATCATATCAGCCGAAAGACGTCCACAGCTGGACATAGGCCTCTCCCAAGTGTCGCCACAACAACCGATCCTTTGCGTCTCGCATCCATCGGCTACCCGCGACCCTCACCAGGTCATCAGTCTATCTTGTGGGAGGCCTTCCAACGTTGCGTCTTCCGGTATGCGATAGATGTATTGGATTATTGTTATTCGCAGTTATTATAATATTGCAGGGATTTGCCAGAGAATGGACAGCAGCGTTCTCTGTGAAACTCAACACCATACACTGTGATCGCCAACCCGCCTGCCAAGCGTGCGATTATGGCAACCCCCCCCCCCCTTTGGGGGAGGCCTGTGTCCAGCAGTGGACGTCTTTCGGCTGATATGATAATGATGATTATAATATTGCACTTCATGATTTTAGATCATCAAAAAATTTTCTAAATAACCAATTACCATAAGACCGAGTTTTGCTTGTTCCAGACGAAAAAAATCGACCAAAAAAAAAATATATAAGCGATCAATCGACAAAAACTTCTTGTTATTTCAACAAGAACTGTAGCAAGTCTTGTCCCGGAGTATTTGTTAAACAAATGAGACTCGCTTAGGGCTGGCGCGAATATTTAATGGACCGCTGGAACTAAAAGAGCGAAAAATGTAATTTATTTTAAAATGACTAAGATGGTAGATTATAATGATCTTGGTGGAAGAGGTCTTGAGTGCTTTGGGAGCACTTAGTTGTTTTAAAAATGATTTTGTTTAGAGTAGAGATAAATTCAATTTATTTGCAAAACATAGGTACAATATAATAAGATCTCATTCTAATGTCAGGATCGCGAATGCTTAACCGAATAGGCATACTTTTGAATACATTTCAATATTATTTAAAAAAATAAATAACGACTTTAAATGATTTCATATTGTAAAGTGTATTTTTTTTAGTACGATTTGCTTAAAATCATGTATGATTTATGTTTGCGTATCAAATAAATCGGAATTATTCGAGTACTTCAACTGGTTTTAAAAAAATATTTTATTTTATTTATTTATTTCTCTTACCAACATCTATCATTACAGGTTTAACCCAATGCGATAAATGCGCTTATACTAACATCTATAACTAATTATAAATAATGCATTCTTTGTGAACTCACCCAGTACAACAAAATAGGTCCGTCTGATTAGCAATCAGGTTGAGCGTGCGAAGTGCAAAATATCTTCTTTGTCGATATCAATCTTTCAAAAGCGTTTAATATCATAATTCAAATCTTCCCGCCCTTTTCCCATGTTATCCATATTTGGTGCTACACCTTTCTTCTTCCATTCTTCCTTGTCAATAGGTACGCTATCATATACTTCCTTTTGTGTTCTTGTGATTCCTTACACAATCAAACCGTTTTTTCTTTTTCCTTCTTCTCCTTCTCCATTCATCAATATTTAATGATTATCATCTTCATCATCATCATCACATCAGCCGAAATACGTCCACTGCTGGATATAGGCCTCCCCCAAGTGTCGCCACAACAACCGGTCCTGCGCGTCTCGCATCCAACGGCTACCCGCGACCCTCACCAGGGCCCCAAGTCTGCTATTACAATAGTGTCAGAATGGTCTATCATTGATTTCATAATGGTTGATTTTGACAAGATTCTATGCCATTTCTTTCAATGGAGTGTCAGTGGTTGACTACTGGAAAGTCATAATCACGCTTTTATATCCAGTGGTCAACCACTTTCATAATAGACCATTCTGACACTATTGTAATAGCAGACTTGGGGCCCTGGTCGTCGGTCCATCTTGTCTTCCGGTACGCGGTCGCCACTCCGGAACTTTTCGGCCCCATCGACAATCTGTATTTATCTATAAGTATTTAATTATACTGTCTTAAATCTGTTAGTCAATTCTCTTTAGTCATCATGACAGCAGACCCCATCATTCACAATAACACCTACACTCCTAAAATCAACAGTATTAATCACGGCCATTATAACCACAAAACACAGCACTATTCGCAATACACACACATTAATTCTCTTTGTGTCAACCCTGCATGTATTGTTTTGCATCCGAGGGGTCCGAAGGGGGAGTTACTTTTGAATTGTAAATGTGCTTCTGCATAGTCCACGGTGTAATCATTGTTTGTGATGATTCGAGATTGATGTTTGTAGGTTTAGGTGCTGTGGCTTGTTTGTGTAGCAGGTTTTGGGAGATAGCAATGGTTCTAGTTTCAAGACATGTGGTTGAAAATCTCTGGACTTCATTTCGCACAAATAAATCGAATCTCCAAGACAGAAAGATACAAACCAGGATTTCAAAAACCTGTCTGCAAAAGGACCTGGAGTTTTTGGTCCAATTGCGAGGAAAGATGGACATAAAGATGTCCTAAATGGGTTAAAAATCCTGAAATAAATGTTTTACACTACCTTGTTTTAACCAATTCGGTTGCTTTTTTGTTTTTTTGACGGGGACCACTCGCAGTTCACCTCGCTAAGGGTGGTTACTGCTCAACCGGGCTAGCCTGTGGTGGCCTAAGATTTGACTCTAAAGCCCCCATCCAAGGCAACAAAACACTTAAACTATAACTCCGCTCGCTGTGGGCACCCCCTGTGTGGTACGGACCTCGGCTCAGCAGCGTCGTTATGGGGAGGACAGCAAGGGACAGACTGGGTCATGACATTATTATTTAGGGAGTTTAAAGCTAATGGCTCAGCGGCGTGAGCTGGCTCGTTAGGCAAAAGACGGGGAGTAATAATATTACTGAGACGTCGCGCAGGGCCTCGTCGGCGAGGCCGGAAGGCGGCGGGATTCGGTTGCATTAACAGATTTTCGGTTAGCCGTATTCGGCCGCAGACCGTTTTCGGTGACTGAACACGGCTGATTTGTTGAAACGCGCTACACATTGTTCGGCTGAATGCGGTCGCCAAATCCGGTAAACTGACAACTCGATTAATCCGGTCGCCGGATTCGGTGACCGACTTAATGTAAACGCGCTATAATGGTTACTGGCAAGGTCGATAGCAAAAGTCCGAGGGGAAAATCGCTCATCCTGGACACAAAATTCCATAAAGTGTTTTATAATTCCAAACAACAAAACATCGTCAAGAAAATGACTTCACGTCCTGGGAAGCGCGCTCCATCTTCGACCACATCATCGCTTACCATCAAGTGAGATAGTAGTCAAACGTATGCCTATTAACATTAAAAAAAAACATAACTGATGAGGAATACTACGTGAGGAAGAGGAATTGAAAATAGTGGAGCAGAAAGGTGGTTAAAGAATACGCTGTAGGTATCTTTCATTTGGTGAGTCCATCAGTCACCTTCGATTTGCCGACGATATAGTCGTCATGGCGGAGACTACGGAGGACCTCAGTAAAATGCTCGATGACCTCAGTAGAGCTTCCGAAAGAGTGGGTCTCAAAATGAACATGGACAAAACCAAGAACATGGTAAATACCCATGTAGCACCCACTCCCATCAGGATCGGAAACTCTACACTCGAAGTTGTAGACGAGTACGTCTACCTAGGACAAACGGTCCAGTTAGGTAGGGCCAATTTCGAGAAAGAGGTCAACCGTCGAATCCGACTCGGCTGGGCAGCGTTCGGGAAGTTGCGCGGTATCTTCTCGTCCCACATTCCACAGTGTCTCAAGACGAAAGTCTAATCAGTGCGTGTTGCCAGTGATGACATACGGAACTGAAACGTGGTCGCTTACAATGGGCCTCATCAGAAGGCTCAAAGTCACTCAAAGGGCAATGGAGAGGGCAATGCTTGGAGTTTGCGTGATCGAAGCAGGAATGATGGTATCCGCAAGAGAACCAAGGTAACCGACATAGCCCGAAGGATTGCCAAGCTAAAGTGGCAGTGGGCAGGGCACAATGCTCGCAGAACAGATGGTCGATGGGGCCGAAAAGTTCTGGAGTGGCGACCGCGTACCGGAAGGCGTAACGTTGGAAGGCCTCCCAGAAGGTGGACCGATGACCTGGTGAAGGTCGCGGGTAGCCGATGGATGCATGACGCACAGGACCGGTCGTTGTGGCGACGCTTGGGGAGAGGCCTATGTCCAGCAGTGTACGTCTTTCGGCTGATATGATGATGATGATGATGATCTATCATTTTAGTCACATATTAATATTTATAATTTGATTTCGAAACTTTAATTTTGTATAAAACAAGAACAATAAGACTTACCTTAAGCCTTCATGGTTATCAGTGAATCAATTTTTTTAAATGATATACTACTACAAAAAAAGTGATATACTTTTGTTATTTAACTTGACTAAGGGCTGATTTTATGAGTCAGATCACTTTTATCTAAGCGTTTCCAAACGTCTTTTATAATGCGCACAGCCAAGGAGTGGAACTTTCTGCCTGCGTCTGTCTCTTTAAAGTCAGAGTGAACAGCAGTGTGATTCTGTAAACATGTCGAAGTGAAAACTGAGGCGAAGTGAACGACAAGTGATCTGTCAAACCATACAAACAATATGGAATGACAGCTCACTTCTCGTTCACTCCATCTAAGTGTACACGGTGATATGTCGACAGAATATACCGGCTGGCTCCTTCTGGGTAAGCTCGCTGCATCGTCGTTTGTCTCTATCACCTCTGACCTAGACTATAGTCAGAGCAGAGCAAACCCACCTCAAATAAAAAAAATCTAAAGATTAGATATGCCTGTTTGAAATATTTTTATAGAAAAGCTGTCAAACAACAGGATTCTGTAATCAAAGGGCCACCGTCCGTCCGTCTGGCATGTCAGCGGACTGTATCTCAAGAACTGTAATATACAATTGACAATTGTAGGTTTCATAGAGTGTGTATTTGTATTGCCCCTATAACAACAAATAATATTAAATTAAACTAATAACAAGAAACGTGTTTTTTTCGGTCTATGGTACGGAACCCTTCGTGTGAGAGTCTGACTCGCACTTAATCCACACACAGCTGAAAAACGTCCACTGCTGGACATAGGCCATCCCCAAGTGTCACCACAACAACCAGTCCAGTGCGTTTCGCATCCAGGTCATTGGTCCACCTTGTCCACCTTGTGGGAGGCTTCCAACACTACCGAAGCAGCCAAGCCCCGAGAGGACCTGCGTCACACGAAATGACAAAGAGCCGTGCCTTCTCCCGAGCCACAGGTCGAGTACTGGCCGGATGGCCTCAACAGTGACGAGGCCGGCGGAAGGGAGAGCCTGTCCCGCCATTCCGCCACCAGGACCTCACGCAGCTGCGACCGACGCTGCTCAATGTGCCGCTGCATCAGTCGCTGGCCGCGCGCCCTCGCGTCTTCACGCCACCGATGCAGTGACGCGGGCGGAGATCCGGCCAGTACGCAAGCCGCCTCGTAGGAGATCGTGCGATAACCCCTGATGACTCTGACGGCCATACCCTTTGCGGCTTCCGCAGAACAGTGATGATGCTGGCCGTGAGGTCAGCCTTCCAGATCGAGGCCCCATACAGGGCCATCGATCGCACGATCTCCACGTACAACCGTCTGTAGGCTATGCTCGGATCCCCCAGATTGGGAAGCAGCGTTGACAGCGCCCCAGCCGCGCCCAACAACTTGGGCCATCCGCTGGCAGTGGGGCCCTCTTTGACGTCGCGGGGGGAGTCAAACACCTCACTCCCCCCACTGACCCGAGGTTGCCCGCGGAGGCGGTCCGGTACCAGCCGGGGATTACCGAAGTCGCAAGTTCCCGCGATCCCCGGCGCAGGTGAGAGATGGAACACCGGGGTGATTTTAGTCAGTAAGAGTCTGACAAACCCCTCCGCCCGCCCCAGGGCGGAGGACATCCATGAGGATTTCCCCCCGTAAAAAAAAGGCTTCCAACACTGCGTCTTGCGGTATGCACTTGGCTGGTTTTTGGGGTTCCGAAAAAAAGGAACCCTCATAGGATCACTCGGGTGTCTGTCTGTCTGTCCGTCTGTCACAGCCAGTTTTCTCTGGATCCACTAAACCGATTCTGTTGAAATTTGATACACATATGGACTTCTATGACCCAAACACGAACGCATTACGTAAATTATTACATTTTTAGTATGGGGGTCACTTTTGGGGGTCAAACTAGAAAAATAAAAAATAAAGTTTTTTTAACAATATCGTGTCACATATCAAATGAAAGGGCTTACTGTGAGGGTTTTAATTATATTTTTTTCATAATGTTAAAATAAATGGTTTTAAAGTTATTCAAGAAATTAGACGAAAAATGACCATTCCTCCCCCTTATCTATCTTCCGGTGGACAGCGATGCGGACGAATTTTTTGACGCCTTATCTTAGTTAGGATAATTTATTTTAAGTGTATATATTTAGTAATTTAATGCTGTACCTAGTTCATACCTAAATAAACTTAAATATTTGTTGAATAACTTCAAAACCATTTATTTTAAAATTATGAAAAATATTATTAAAACCCGCACAGTAAGCCCTTTTATTTGATATGTCACACGATATTGCTCAAAAAACTTTTTTTTTAAATTTTCTAGTTCGACCCCCAAAAGTGACCCCTATACTAAAAATTTCAGAATTTACGTAACGCGTCCGTGCTTGTGTCATAAAAGTCCATATGTGTACCAAATTTCAACAAAATCGGTCCAGTGAATCCGGAGAAAACTGGCTGTGACAGACGGACAGACAGACACCCGAGAGATCCTTTACGGGTTCCTTTTTTTTTCGGAACCCTAAAAATCGGCCCAAACGACAAGAAACGAATAAAATAGAAAAAAAATTAGGAGTATTTACCATCTACTTGCTTAATGAATATTCTGGAATATTTAGCAACGACGAAAATATTCTAGGATAATGTAAGAATAAGAAACTAAATCGCAACTTTAAAAAAAATGTAAGGAATCTGAAACTTTCGAGAAAAAGAAATTGTCCGCCTAGAACCGCAGCGAAGCAGTCGCAATCGTGGAATATAGTTGAACGGACAAGTTTCTGCGGTTTTAACTTTTTCAGTACCTTGTAGCTTCATCCGCATGGCTCTGCCGTCGAAACATAATTTGCTAGCTTCTGCCCGCAGATTCATTCCCATGGTATCTCTTGCCTTTACAACTCTGGCACTCAGTAAAAGTATAGTTTTCAATTAGTGAAGGAGTTTTCGTAATCAGAGAGCCCAGCACGAATATTTTGACGTAAAGTAGTAACGTTACAGCAGTGCGATTCTGCAAACTGAGGCGAAGTGAACGACAAGTGATCTGTCAAACCATATAAACAATATGGAATGACAGCTCACTTGTCATTCACTCCACCTAAGTGTACACGGTGAGACGTTGACAGAATAGACTGGCTGTAAACATGTCGAAGTAAAGGCTTGGGTTGAAGTGATCACGAATTGAGCTGTCAATCCAAGTAATCAATATGGAATGACCGCTCACTTCGTGATCATTTCACCCAAGCCTTCACTTCGACATGATTACAGAATCGGCCGGCTGTATCGTACGTAAATGAATTTTGAATGTAAAAAGCTAGAACCCCATTGTATTTTGGTTTTATTTTATTCGACACACACAATTTTAATCAAACAAAAATATGAATATACTAATATCCAATACAAATAAATATTGTGTACGAAACAAGTACTGTAGTTACAGTTAATTACGTTGCGTTACTATAAGTCAAAAACATTCGTGCTAAACTCTTTGATCAACTCTAAACAAAGTGTCATTCTATCAGCAAATGCTATTGTAGAAATGCCAAAATATAAAGAATTGACACGTGACATTTCGACAGCGTTTGTCAATCACATACATTTTTGACGTTTTCAGAATTGCCTTCGACTCGCTACCGCTGGAAGCATGTCATGCATGTCACTCGCATAAAGCGTCTGAACTTCTTAAGAGACAAACATCTGAAATGTTGCTTCGTTTGACTGGTATTGATAAGTGTGAGGTTTTAAATTCGATACGGTGGGATTTGGGTGCCCCTTTAATAAAATTCGTAGTAGCAGTCTGTACTATGGATTTCTTATGGCAAAAGAATCGCCCACATGGGTATTGTACTTACCTGGCTACATGTAGGTCTGCCAAAAACCTATGCCTACACCTCCGACGGCACCAGCGTCATGATTACTTCATTATCAGATCAACTCTCAATATCCAAACAGATAAACTGTCTACAACAGACTCAAAAGCTTTATATCAAAACACAAACAAAACTTCATCTCGGAATATAACCTCATTACACTTCAATCATCGAATTCGGTACAACGCAAAACAAAATAATAAACAACTCAACTCGATGCTGGCTGTAATCGTTTTCAATCGAGTCAGCGTTGCTAAATCGAATTATTCGCGTCCCGCCGTCCGTCCGCAACTTCGCCTGTGCCTGTTTTTTTTTATTGCACAAAACTTTTTTACTCTGTGCTCCTTTTAGAAAACATGGTGTAGGTAGTGTGCGCGTGAATTTTAAATTTCGGCTGTCTTATTGACTGGCTGGTTTGCTTTTTTTGCGCGGGAATGCAATTTGATGTCTTTTTGACGTTAATTCTTGTCCAAATAGCAGTTTCCGTTTGTTCCTCTAAGTTGTTAATTGCTGCAATTTTACCCGTTGTCTACACTATCTACACTTATATTATAAAGAGGAAAGATTTGTTTGTTTTGAATAGGCTCCGAAACTACTGAACCGATTTGAAAAATTCTTTTAGCATTGGATAGCTACATTATCAGGGAGTAACATAGGCTATATATTATCCCCGTACTCCCACGGGAACGGGAACTACGCGGGTGAAACCACGTGACTTCCACTAGTTTCAAATAAAGGGGATTATTATGACTCTTGTGTCTTTGCCTTTTAAACAAGTTAGAGTTACATTTTGAACTCGTACCCTCGAGTCCTTTATTTTGATACCCATGATAACTATGTCACGAAGAAATACAACTTTATTTATCTAACAGCGGCCGCCTTAGCTTCGGTACTTGACGAATCTAATGATAAATTCATTAATTAAAATATCTTTATTTTTATGAAGAATAGACTTTGAAAGGGATGTACATATATATATATATATATACGTTCTGTGTGGCAGTTGGATAAAGAGGATAGTCCCATTTCTAATAATACCTACCATTCACATCAGAAATTAATATAATAACTTTAAGACGTCATGATAGTTAGGTACCCAGAGAGTGCACTAACCTAACCCAGTTGGCAGCAGCCATTATACATACATACTTACCAAAACATAACATAATATAGCATTTTAATTCTGAAGCCATCATTAAAATAAAATACAACACGAAACATTTTTTCCAGCCAGCAAAAACTCAAACTAAAAGAAACAGCCTCAAAGAAAAAACACTCTTACAAACATTCTTTTATTTCTTGAATGCCAAAAACGCCTTGACTGCTTTAAAAACAGATGTGCTGAATTCTCTTGGTCGCTCGAAGGCTGCAAAATGGCCGCCAACGTCATAATTCGATGTGCCTAGTAAGTTAGGGTACTTCCAACGGAGAATAAAGTCTGGGCTGTGGGCTAGATCGTGCTTGAAACGTAGACCCCAAGTTGGCACCGGTGTCGGTATTCTGGAATAGAAAATTAGTTAGTTAGTGTGTGTGTGTGTGTGTGTTAGTGTTATTAGTTAGTTATTATATGCTGCTGCCCAGATTCTGAAATCATCAATCCTAATATATAAAGTCTTCCGTAACTGGCTGAGTGACTGACAGACAACGCACAGCCGGAACTGCTGGTCGTAGAAAGCTGAAATTGGGCATGTAGGTTCCTTGGGGAGTGTAGGGGAACACTCAGAAAGGGTTTCCCGAAATTCCAACGGGAACGGGAAAAAACTGGACATACGGGTACAAAAGCTAGTGGCAATACAAAAAAGGTGACTCTACACTCCGCGCGCGTATCGTCTTGCTACCGATTATATTTCCACTGTTTTTACTCGATTGCGCCAGAAGGAGGGTTATGTTTTTCGAGAGTATGTATGTATGGTTGTGTAATTTGTTTGGCACGCTCTGCGGCCTGAACGACTCGATGGATTTAAGCTTGAGAGGTGTCATTAGATTCGTCTTCATTGTGAGAGTGACACAGGGTATATAAAAATTAAATTGGCCGATTTTTGGCGCCATACTATGCCTTCAAAAAAAAATTAATTTTTAAAACCTATCGAGTGGGGTATCAAGATAAAGGGCTCGATGAGACGATTCAAAAATGTACAGATCAGTTCAATCACTGATCTGATGCCACCAACTGTATCAGACTTGAAAAGCGACTTGTTTTGAACTTTTTAGTCGTTTTTAGCGGTTGGGTTTTTTGACAAATCCATTTTTTTTATTTCCTACAGTTTAGTTATTTACAATTGATAGACACGTCATGCACCAACGACGCGTATGACGCGTCTATGTAAGTATACCTCATTTGGTGCACCAGTTTACTAAGATAACATGACAGATTTATGTAAAACAGCATTTGAACTAAACTTCCCTGAAAATAGCTTGAAATTAGGGATGTTGGCCTTTCATGATTGCTTAGGATGTTCATGGAGACATTTTTCACGTTTCATTTGTTTGCCAGCCACGCATTCATGTGTAGCGTGCCCTTGGGTCGTAGTTGACGAGTCCGACGTATATATACCTAAGTAGACGTTCGTTCATACAGAGTGAAGCTAATGCCTATTCAGAAATAGTGTTTAGGTGTTCGTGTAGGAGATTCAGTGTTAGTAGAAACGGTTAACATGCGTCGCTAAATGTGGGATGACGTGAAGCGCCTTTATATTTGACTAGCTGTTGCCCGCGACTTCGTTCGCGTGAATGTCGAAAAGTAAAATTATATCGCTGTGTAAGATCGCTAAGATAAGATAAACAAACAGTCAATATCAAGCATTGATCGACCCCTCTTAGAATAAGGAATTTAGAAGACTGTTATGCAAGGCACTGGCTGTATCATCTCTTCTGTTCAAAATGCCGTCCAGTCCTAGTTATTTTTCGTAATGAGAAACTTCGGTACACGATGTTGAAAAAAGTTGCTAGTTGGATTTTTACGGTGCATCCGTTTGGAAAAACGGAACCATCTGTCAGTTCTTGTGTTTTTATTTCACAGCAAATTTGTTCTGAAGCTACTGGACCGACTCGGTTCAAATTTGGTACACAGTACATAATGAACATCTATGGTCCAAACACGAATGCGTAATGTTAATAAATAAATGTTGAAAAAGTAAGTAGTAGAAAATTACAACAGATTTTCTAACTGTACCGTATGAAATATCAAATAAAACTCGCGGGGGTGAGCGACAGCGTGAGAAATCCGCCTTAAGAGTGCTTACATATAGAACCAGGTTTCCGGCACAGACAACCCCGTGCGGGTCGGCACCGATCGGTGCAAAGTTAACCAGCATAAAGAAACAGGCAAAACTATCCTTATTGACAACAATTTCCTCCAGTTCGTCGGACAAATGGCTCGGTCCCGGTAGTCGGCACTATGGTCGGCACCGACAAGTTTAAACCTGTTTCTTTATAAATGAGCACATAAGATAACCTGGGAATATTATACCTGCACCGATCGGTACCGGCCCGCATAAATCTGCCTGTACCAGAAACCTGTATCTTTATGTTTGCACCCTAAGGTTTGTTATCCCTTGTTTTACATACGGAAGGAAATGTATGTAAACGGAAAATCACACACACACACACACACACACACACACACACACATCACACACACATCACATCACATCACTTTGATCATCTTGTCAGTCTTAGAATTCCGTAGTATTATGGGATCACTCGTGTGTTAGCCTGTCATACCATCTGTCTACCTGTTAATCGGACCGTTCGTTTGCCACAGCTTTTTCCTCCGATTCAAATTCAAATTTCGAATGTCATAAAAAATTTTGGGATCCAAAGACAGAGACGGAACGTAAATCCTACTTCCTATCCTAGTGACAGTATCCTACAGAACGCCTGAAAGGATCTTCATGAAATTTAGTACAGAGGTAGATTATAGTCTGGGATAACACATAGAATTTTTTTTTTCTCGTCATTCACGCGGTCTGAGCCGCGGGCGACAGCGAGTATGTAAATAAATTTAGGAAACGATCACTTTTGAGGATACGAGCCTACAAGTAGTCTGTGGTTTTAAAATAACATGATAAAAAAAACAGCCAAGTGCGAGTCGACTCGCACACGAAGGTTTCCGTACCGTAAACTTTAATTTTTATTATTTGTTGTTATAGCGGCAATGGAAATACACGATCTATGAAAATTTCAACTGTCTACCTATTACGGTTCTTGAAATACATCCCTCTGACATACAAACGGACGGACGGACAGAACGACAACGGAGGCTTAGTAACAGGGTTCCCTTGGTTATACTAAAAATTAAGATTCATTCGGAACCGTTTGTACGCGAGGTCGACTCAAAACACATTTGAAGCTTCAACTAATCTTCACCAACACTGAGAAGCAGTTGTGGATGTATATGCGAGTATGCGACAATGTTGTGTAACATTACGTCATACATGACACAACGCCTGTCTGTCATGTCTAAACCCATATCACTGTCGCGGGTGGCTTCAGGCTATGATACAGGCGTTACCGCGTTACAGTGTATAATCTCTGGGTTTCTAGTTCTAGCTTGTCGTATGTAAATAGTTTGTATGAAAAACATGCAGGGCAGGCAAATTGAGACGAATTAATTTATCATTTTCGTATCGGTAGGACTAATATTTTTGTTCCATATTAAAAGAAATCATGGATGAACTGAAGGCCAATTCTCATACTTAAATAACGGCCAAGTGCGAGTCGGACTGGCTCAAGAAGGGTTCCGTACCATATACTTTAATTTTATAGCGGCAATAGAAATACACAATCTGTGAAAATTTGAGCTGTCTACCTATTACGGTTCTTGAGATACAGCCCTCTAACACAGACGGACGGACGGATAGACGAACGAACGGACGGACAGCGGAGGCTTAGTAATATTATTTATTTATGCTTTATTGTACACCAAATTTAAAAATAGGTACAGAAAATCTTAAACTAATGACAATGGCGGCCTTATCGCATTCCGCGATCTCTTTCAGGCAACCTGGAATGGAAAGTGAGAGCTTGGACACGAAATGGGGTTGCACTTGGTGCTAATATAAAGTTACATAGAAAAAAAATAAACATACAGCATTACAATATAACAACTACTAAAATAGATACATAAATACATACATATCTATACTAATATATAAAGCTGAAGAGTTTGTTTGTTTGTTTGTTTGTTTGCTTGAACGCGCTAATCTCAGGAACTACTGGTCCGATTTGAAAAATTCTTTCAGTGTTGGATAGCCCATTTATCGAGGAAGGCTATAGGCTATACGGGAATGGGAAATTCCTACGGGAACGGGAAAAAAACGGGATATGCGCGTACGAAGTCACGGGCAAAAGCTAGTTTAATATATAAGTAAGAAAATGTGTAACAATTATTAAAATTAAAACGAGAAAGGATTCACAGTGACAAGTAGTGTTCCTTGACAAGCTTTTTAAAAACAGGCAGCGATTGTGCGCGTTTAATCGATACTGGCAATGCATTCCATAGACGAACAGCTTGGACTGTAAAAGAATTGACTAAAAATGTAGGGGAATGTAATAGGGTTCCATTGGTTACTCTTTGGGTATGGAACCCTAAAAACTGACGCATTGCAAGTTATCATCTTTACCTTTTTGCTATTCCACCAATTCACACTAAGCGTTTCCAAACGTCGTTTATAATGCGCACAGCAAAGGAGTGGAACTCTCTGCCTGCGTCTGTGTTTCCGAACGCTTAAGGGGATACCTTTAGAAAAAGGCCGTTTTTCGTTTCAACGTAACTTGTTAGGTACCTCGAACAGGGATGTGAGATTACGGTACATGCTTTTTGACTTTATGATCTAGTATCCAACTGAAGGAATACACGATACGAAGAAATTTTCTCGATAGAAAAAAGTCACAAAGTTCGAAATATCTTTTTATTTTTTTAGCTACAAGACGCAACGCTTTAGATTGATCCTATGAAAATAACTTTAAACCATATAAAATAACCTTATCGAGGTTTCAACTGAACAAATTTCGATATAATAATACTTTTATGTTATCAAATCCGAAAATTTATTTTGGCGCTTACGTGTTTTTATATTCACTCTTATTATCTTTATCTCAACTTTTGCCTTGCAAAAGTATTTGCATCTCTCTCATTTGTTCAGTTCTTCAGATGCTCCGTGGAGCTCTTGCAAGCAGGACCTGTATCACTTTTCTGCAAATCGGAGCTGTCAGATCTTCGTAATTTCAATATATTTTTTCACAGTAAATGTTAATAGTTTAGCCGTTTATAGATAAATTTAGTGTTAAAAAAAGTCTGCACCATGTGAATGTGTATTTTTATGACCTTGAACAATATAAAACGCAATATTTTTCTATCCACGCTAACTTTTGAATTATGTATAAAATTGGTATGAAATAAAAGAGCAAAACTAAATTAAGTACAACGTCGTTGGGACTTCCTACCTGAAGGCGACAGTGGACTCGTTTTCCAGGAAATGAATAGCAACGGCTTGAAGAAAATAACGTCTCCAAGTCATCACCTTTACTTGTACATACGTACTGTATCCTCCAATATTCTCATCTCACAAAGCAATACTGGGTAAACATTATGTTTTCTATATTGGAGTGTCTGTTTGTACAGCGTTAATCTTACATTTTAACTCAAGACACACGCTAAAATAAATGTTTTTATTTTAGGATTGAAATACGTCAAATTGCATCAATGTGTCAAGAATGTGTTAAATGTCAAAGGCAACAAGTCTAGGGAAAATTATGGAGTCGCGTTTGAATTGTGAAAAATGTGTTAAGTAAATACTAGCTTTTTACCCCGACTTTTCTGCGTGGGTTTTAGACCAGAAATAAATGAAAAATATTTAATCCTACTAATGTTATAAATCTAAATCAATATGATGTTGTAATAGTTGTTAGGCCAATTTTAATTTATCATAATTCTGGGCTGCTGATATTTTGTGACTCTTTATCCCTCATCATTTCAGCCTTACTTCATCTCGTACAATAGACATATTTTTGTAAAAATAAAATATTAGCAAGTTCAATTTAATTTACAATGACGTCATTTCAAAGCCTTAAGTTAGTTATGACGCATTTTCAACATCTCATTAGATATATCGCCAATAAAACAGTATGTAAATCAAGTGTTGATAGCCTTCTCACGCCGCTAACTGGAGGCTTTGTGACCTTTGGATTTTTAAGCGCAATAGATTTTAAAACATGTCTTATTAGAACGTGTGAACTTAACTGACTTGAAGTTTCAGCGTTACATAGTGTAGAAATTACCGATTTATTTAAAAGTATTGAATTATACGACAACTTATCAATTAAATATAAATCACATAAAAACTGCACTTATTGTGAACCAGTGGGATTCATTAAGTCAAGGTTTTTATTACGGCACCACGACGTCCAGCGCTTCCAGGCTACCTCGTAGGTTTTTAGTGTCGATTTTCGCCAAGAATTTTTAAGCTGTGATAGTTGTTGAGCGTTCCATGTCTTTATCGCGTCAAACCACCCCCACACTTCCAAACTTCGAGGACAATGTTCTCGATCTGCAGTGGTGGGAGTCCCGTCGACATGTCTATTAGGTATCTCTGTAGGTTTCTCAAATTAATGGAGCCGCGAGCGCTCGGGCTTTGAGATCGGCACGCCAGAATACCCTCTACCATCAAGGTACTACTAATAAGAATATTCCTATCGACTGGTTTAAGTAAGACAGGACTTTGGGGACTAGGAATGGTGGTGGGAATATCCATGCGAGCTGGTAATTCCATAGGGCACTGAAAGCATTGTGGAACAGAGCTTGAGGATCTCTCAGATCTAGGGACACTTAATTGTACACTACGTGAGCAGTCGCCGAGGCAAATAGATCTACTATTGGGGTTCCCCATTTTGCAAACACTGTTTCAACATATGTCGATAGTAAGTGCCATTCTGGACGTTGGCGAAGGCGCGATAAATGGTCCGCATGATTGTTGTATTTGCCCGGAATGAAGTGTAGGTTGAAGTGTATCTGATGTTGGTCTAACAAATTCAGAATTCGATAGGTTATTTCCAACAGGGATAATGTCCTCGTACCTCCTTCCTTTCGTAAAAAGGTGTCCGCAGTTCTGTTGTCGCTTTGAATGAGGAGTGAACTTTGATGAAGCCAATGAACTTGGTTCTGAAGAGCATTCTTGGTATTGCTAGCATTTCTTTTTCATTGCTATGCAGCGTTTTCTCTTCTTGCGACCAAGTTCCTGACAGAGCTAAATTGTTGCTCTCCCCACGCTTGATCCGACGCATCTGTCGTCAGAAAATTTATTGGAGGAGGGTACTGAAGGGGTGTTGACCTTTGACAATTTTGGGCCCACCAGTTTAGTTCCTCTAAGACAACTTGTGGTACTGGGTAGGTCTTTGATGGCAGGACTGGCAGCGAATTTACGAACATATTATTATAAATACACATTATAAATAAACTTTAGTAACTGTCGATGATTGAGCCGACCCCGAGGGACAACAAAACTGTAACCCGAGGGACAGCAAAATTTATAAGTCCCACTTTTTTCTGCAACTCCTTCAAAGTTAACCGCTCATGTTCGAGAACCTGATTTATCTTTGTTATGATGCCCTGAATCTTTTCTTTTGGTAGGATTTTTTGATTTTCCCATGGTTTCCATAGTATCCCTAAATAAATTATACTCTTTTGAGGAGAAACAACAGATTTTTCGAAATTTCTTTTACACTTCATTTTTTGTAATATTTGTACAGATATTTTGACATTCTCGCGACTTTTTTACGAAAACTAAAAACTACCCGCAACCGCACCAGGTGGCGCCACTGAGCTGGAAGTATAGAGGGGATAAAAGTACGAAAACTGGTAAGAAATCGATGGGAAACAGAAATGCCATCTCATAAAGTTTCCAGTGACGGTCAAGTAATTTAATACAAGTATTTTTCCATGATTTGGTATAAGGTAGGCCAAGGAGAGGAAAAGTGATGTGTAGATGGAACAGTCATGTTCGTGACGCTTACCGTGAGGCCAGGCTTAAGTTCAAAGAATGGGTTAGACAAAAGAGACCAAATAGTGGAGTAGTTTTCGATGAGATGTGTGAGACCCGTAAAATCTTCAAGGGTCGCCTGAAATGATGCCAAAAAAACGAAGAGCAGGTCAAAATGGACAACATAGCAAAGCAAAGAGCCACGAAAAATTCTAGTAAATTTTGGAAGTCGACACGTAAATTGGATACTAGGCCTGGTCTACCGGCGAGCGTAGGAGGGGCCAATGACCCGGTGGGAATTGCAAATATGTTTATGAAACATTTTGAAGTGCAATCTTCACTAGGCCCGTCGGTTGAAGCGGCCGATGCTGAGTCTGACAGTGGGGGAGTGGAGCCACTCACTCTTTTTTCGGCTAAACAAGTAAGATCCATCATTCAAAGCATGATCAGAGGTAAATCGCCCGGCCACAACGGACTCAGCATCGAGCGCTTCAAGTATGCGGGGGTTCACTTACCGAGGGTCCTTTGAGTCTTTTACACAATGTGCATCAGTCACTCTCATTTACCATCTGAGCTGATGCAAACTATTGTAGTACCTATAGTAAAAAACAGGACAGGAGATATCTCGGACAAGGGTAACTACCGTCCAATCTCCCTTGCTACCACAGCGGCTAAAATATTGGACAGTATACTTGATTCGTGCCTGAAAAAGTATTTGTGTTTGCACGATGCACAGTTTGGTTTTCAACCTAAACTTTCAACCGAGAGCGCTGTGCTTTGAAGAATACCGCCCAATATTACACAGATCGAAAAACGCCGGTGTATGCCTGCTTCCTGGATCTCTCCAGAGCCTTCGACCTGGTGTCATATGATGTGCTCTGGAGAAAGCTGGGTGACAGGAATATACCGGCAGTATTGGTATGCGAACCAAACCAACTATGTAAAGTGGGCCGGAACGTTTTCTGAGTCATATGGGTTGGAATGCGGTGTGAGACAGGGGGGGTTGACGTCTCCACGACTCTTCAACCTTTATGTTAATGATCTCTTAGTCGAGTAGTAGTAGGCGTGTCGGCTGTCAGGTTGGTAGTGTTAGTATAAACAGCATCAGCTACGCGGACGACATGGTGCTGCTGGGCCCGACTGAGGGATCTATCAGAGAAATGTTGAAGGTCTGTGAGAGATATGCTGCCTTGCACGGCCTTGTGTACAATGTCCGTAAATGTGAATACATGGTCTTTAAGGCCGCCGGTAAGTGCCCTAATCATGAACCTACCTTCTTTCTGAATGGTATAAGCATAAATAAAGTCTACCAATTTAAGTACTTAGGGCACATACTTACCGACGACCTTAAAGATGATGTAGATATTGAAAGGGAACGTAGGGCACTGGCGGTCCGAGGCAACATGTTGGCTCGTAGATTCTGAGTCTGTGGGTCAGCTACACCAAAAGGTCGTTAGATGTCATACGCGTCCAGTGCAATAATGTTTTTAGGATGTTGTTGAAACTGCCCCGTTTCTGTAGCGCATCGGAGATGTTTGCTCAGAACCGAACTGATCTTTCAAGCATTAGTTCGAAAAAAAGTCGCATCACTGATGCGTAGAACGCGGGACAGTGACAATAGCATCCTGAAAACAGTTGTGGAGAGTCCTTACTCACCTTTTCTGTGGCACTATGTGGGGAGAATGGTCAGGTAGCTATTCCTCACTCTATCGTTCTCTGCACATCCTGCCTTAGACACCTACTTTGTGGTTTGTTTTTGTCCTTGTTTGTTTACTACTAACACTAGTTATAAGATATATATATTTTACTAACAAAATGGGCTATATTGTTGTCCGAAATTGGCAAATAAATTATTATTATTATTATAAGTCTTGAAGATGTTTCGTGGATGAAACAACAATCAGGATGAAACTATTTACTACTTAGCAATATGGGCCTGAGGATGGAACCAGGGTTATCCTACAGCCCCGGATTCGGAATGCCGAATATAATAGCAACGGTGCTCATGTATACTTCCGATGGAACTTTACTGAAAGGGTCATTGCATCACATTTAGATTAGGTTAGGTTTAGGTAATATTGGTTAACTAGGTATTGAACTCAACTAATATGATAAAGAGTTAAAAATATATGTCTACAGGACGTTCGATTTATTTTTCACTGATACAAAACAATCTCCGGTAAATGCACGGTTTCAATGGAAAAGGCTACGTGAATAAAGCCACGCGAAAAAAAAAACAAATTGACTACTTATCTTTTCATTCGTTTTCATAACTTGTGTACATATTTCAATTATGATTAAAATATAACTTTTATACAACTGGTCTACTCCATACTTTCCGTATGCTTGAAAGTCTCTAGTGCTATCTCTATCGCACAATTATGGCCATGTTCTTAAACAGTCAACTGAATTAGTTGTTTTCACAATAATTTGGGGCCATACAAAACATGATATTATTTACCAACGATTGTAAAAAATGAGTATTAAAACAAATCAATATTTTTCGTCGCTCGATATTTTATTAAATTGTATTTTATTTACGTCTAAAATCACTGTTTATAAGAGTGCTGATTTGTGTTAATAGTTTTAAGAAATCTGGATAGTCGCAATATCAGCAAGAGAAAATGAACATGAAGTGTTGTTTGTGTTTCCGGCCCATTGTAACTATGCTCCTTAAAAATACAAGAATTGTCACCGTTTGAAAGAAGATATAGCTGGTAAGGAGATGACTACTGTAATGATGACTAACTGAGAAGTACAGTGGTACCCAACTGATAAGGCGCGTCGTGAATCTTCGTTCGCACAGAAAAGAAATTATGGCCCGAAGTTAACGACAGAATGCTTAAAACTTACAATCAACTTTAGACCACTACTATAAGGTTTATAATACACTGCAGCAGTTAGTTCCGTCTTACTCGCAAGTTACGTGCATGCCACGCGGCGCGCGCTAACATGGCGGCAGCTGCCGACCAATAGTGGTACAGGAAAAAGAAGCGCGGTTAGTGGAGCGTGCCGATTGGTCAATAGCCTTTCCCGCGCTTTGAAAATTCATCTTCTGCGCAGGTACATTGGTAAGCCATATTAGTTGGGTACTAGTATACTGAACAGAAGAAGAAAACAAGTTATGTCGACCCCAAACCAACAGGGATCAGGGTAAGATAGGCGTTATTAAAAAACTCGAGTTCTTTACATGAATTGAGCTGTCGATTATTTTGAGCTGATCCCACAAAAAATGTTAGTTTTTGTTTTTTTGTACACCTATGTACCTCAGTTTCAAACCAAAGGTTGAATGGTCGAGAATACCTCGTTGCACTAAGTCACCGCGTTAATGCTAGGACACCTTGAATACAACTAAAACATATATCTTTTACTTACAGTCCCAAAATCTTCTCCACATCACCATCCTCAAACGTCTCCTTATAGATCCTCATGGAAGTAGTAATACTGCCGCTGATCCAATACAGCATGATGTTGTCCAGGAGTTTATCGTAAGAGTAGTATTTGTCCAGTCCACCTTCGGGGTTCAGCTTGTTGGCAGGGTCAGTGAAGATCATGAATCTGTCTAGGATATAGCTCGCAAGGCCTACGGGAGAATCTTGGAGAGCGATTCCTGGAATCATGATTGTAGATGGATATTAGCAGAAGGAAAAGGTCGGTCTGCAGGTAAAGTAAAATTAAAGCAGCAATTTTAAAGAGCACTTTCATAATTTCTGTACCATTGTTGGCGATGAAGCTTTTAAGTTTAAACAGATGGATCTTTTTTTAACCGACTTCTAAAAAAGAAGTTTCAATTCGACCGCATATTTATGTATTTTTTATTTGTGTTCGCGGATAACTTCGTCGTTTATGAACCGATTTAGATGAATCTTTTTTATATGAAAGGGTATGCTGCCAAAATAGTCTCATTGCCACCACGTCAGGATCTGATGATGGAAACCCTGAGAAATCGAGGGCAACTCTCGAAAATTGTAGGCACGCATCTTGTAAAAACCTGATATTCGT
Source organism: Lacanobia wlatinum (assembly GCA_947578705.1). Taxonomy (NCBI): domain Eukaryota; kingdom Metazoa; phylum Arthropoda; class Insecta; order Lepidoptera; family Noctuidae; genus Lacanobia; species Lacanobia wlatinum. Next base: position 16,360,128 of record OX388046.1, on the reverse strand, counting down.
GTGTATATCGGGTGATTCTACAAAACAATGAAGGTTTGAATCAGACCTGATGATGGAGACGACAGAGAGTCAAGGGAACTCCACATCGGTATGTAGGAACTACCAAGTGTTTGGGCTTATTTCATTCGTATTGACGAGACCTTTACACCGAAAGCTTTATTTTCATAACAACATCACGCTGATACGCTGTGAATAGTACACAGGTACCACTAAAAAGTGAAAAATAAAAAACTTTTTTTACAAAAAATATAACCGACTTCTTTAAAATCTTTCTTTTCGAAATAACTTTAATTTCGGAAGTCGGTGTCAAAAAACTAAATAACCAAAACACCGACTTCCAAAATTAAAGTTATTTTATACTTTGTAGTGTTTTGATTTTGGAAGTCGGTTATATTTTTTGTAAAAAAGTTTTTTAATCTTATTATTATTGGTGTTGGTGAATAGTCTCAGTTTTTCAATTTCTCTAAGCTGTTTTTTTACGGGATTCATCAAATAACTCGTCCCGCTCTGAGTGGAGCGGAAGGGAGTGTCAGACTCTTATTGACCACTAGTGGACGTCACGCGGTTTCACCCGCGTAGTTCCCGTTCCCGTGGGAATACGGGGATATTATATAGCCTATGTTACTCGCTGATAATGTAGCTATCCATTGCTGAAAGAATTTTTCAAATCGGTCCAGTAGTTCCGGAGCCTATTCATTTCAAACAAACAAACAAATCTTTCCTCTATAATATTAGTGTAGAAAACCTGCCCGTGTTCCTCCAAATGCCTTGCATTCTAGGGCCGCGGTAACTCTTACGAACAAATTCCGCAATTCTCTCAGCATATTGAGGCTGGTAGGCAGACTTTGTCCTTTTGGCTTCCCGTTACTTTAAAAGATTTAGAAATAATAGCCAGGAACAACGGTTTAACGTGCTTTCTGAAGCACGGAGGGTTTTTTTTAATCTTTATTTAAATAGCTTTTTCGCTAATGCGAATATGACACTCTATAGGTATTATTAGCATTGTACAGCTAGGTTCTGGGTCTGTAAAACGTAACAGACAGATGTGTTGCTGGGGAGTTTGTTGGCCACTTCTTCTCCACAGCTAAAACACTAGGAAGTGGTGGCGTTTTGGGGGACTCTCTTTTATAAAACTTGACGTTCAAAAAGTGCTGGCTCTCATAGCATAGCATAGCATAGTCGGCCTTATAATGTTCCCACTGTTGGGACTCAGGCCTCCTCTCTAGGAGAGGGAATGGGCCGTAATCCACCACGCGGGCCCAATGCGGGTTGGTGAATGTCACATGTCTTCGAATTTTTGGTTCTAGGACATGCCGGTTTCCTCACGATGTTTTCCTTCGACGTTTTGAGAGCAGTGGTGATGAAATAAATTACACAAAGTAATGTGCCTGGCTGGGTTTGAATCGTAAGTCGGAGCTATTACCACTCGGCCACCACTGCTCTCCTAATTTGAATAAACGACTTTTGATTTTGATTTTTGTTCTGCAAAGCGAACTTAACCATATTTATCACAGGAATTATATTATTCAATAACGGGTTTGATAGATTTATGTTATGCGCGCCAATTTGTGTTCTGAGCGATTGATTCCGCACACATCTCATCAAAATATGATACGTATCCTCATCTTTATTACACATACTGCAAACAGGTGATGTTAATTTTTTCATCAGCCTTCCACGAACCGTTCATGGCAAGTGTATCTTAACCAGCGATCCATCCTGGTTGCGGTCACTATTTAGTCAGGAGCCGATATTTCACCAATACCTTAAATAATTTTCAGTAATTCCAAGAATTCGTTGAAAATACGGAACTAGCACTAAAATATTCAAATATATCACCATAACACAATAACCTTACGTCACTATAAATAACACCCAAAAACCAGCACAATATAGTTCATTTTCGAATGGACTTTATTGTCCTGGTAGACTGGCCCACAAAACCGATGAATTTATGGGACCCACTTAGAGAAGTGAGAACAATAGTCTATTTAATTCTGTTTCATTTGGCATTTTTTCCTTTTCATTCTATTCATATTTGCACCCTCAAAGTTTAGTACGCTTTGTCCTGCTGGCTATTTTAGTATTTCGATGTTGAAACTGTGAGTTGTAAGCTTTTGAAGAGTTTTTAAATTATAAGTACGTGAAATATTATCTCAAATTATTAATATGTCATTCTTGCATTCTTGCACGATGAATAGTTTCCAATTAATTAATTTTGATAAACATTTTTTTTTTTGGACGAAGGCCTACTATAATATACAGGGTGACAGGATTGATCATAACCAGCACGAGAAAAATCTGAAAAAAGTCTATCCCATGCAGTTTGAAAATTATGGGCATTTTAAAAAAAAACTTAGAAATTTGATCTAACTGTACCATTTTTCGGTTATTGTGGCTATTCTTTTTTATTTTTGTTCATTTGAACTTTGGAAACGTAATCCTAAATAACATTTCTAGAATCCCAATAAAAAATAATGACACAATTGCCTCAAGTTTCCGAGAATTGAGACTATTTGTTAAACTACGAATTTAAAATTTTCAAGATTCGTCGACTTTGACAGGTTTCCTTTAAAAAAAATGTACTAGAGTGCCTTGGCAAGTGGCATTAAAAGTTGGCACATTTAATCAGAATTCTAAACTGGTACAATACTTGTTAGTTCCATACAGTAAAAAAGAGTAAAAAAATTAAAACCTCAAGTAACCCGATTTTTGCTATCTCAGTTAAAATGTTTTTGATTCGCACAAGCTCTAGGTAGGTTCTTAATTTTAAGGAAAAATGATGAGAGAGATGGATAGTTGGTATGTTAGCCATGAGTGAGCGAGACAGATAGTGACGCCACTTTTACCACAGTTAAAAAAAGTTAGTAAAATTAGTAAAATAATGAAAAATCTTGACCTAGTTTAATTTAGGTTTACATCTTCTTAAAAAAGATCTACTTATTAGTCGGGCATATCTTCGAGAGTTGATCTCCTCAGCTGCTTGAGAAATGCGTTCACGCAGGTCGGCTACGGGCTTGTATTGAGGCTGATGGTAAACAATTTGAACATTGATTGTAATAAAAAATGTTATTTCTCTATCTGACTTTTATTCCAACAAACCTAAAATAAACTAGGTCAAGATTTTTCATTATTTTACTAATTTCACTAACTTTTTTTCACTTTGGTAAAAGTGGCGTCACTATCTATCTCGCTCACTCATGCCAAACATACCCACTATCCATCTCTTTCATCATTTTGCCTTAAAATTAAGAACCTACCTGGAGCTTGTCCGAATCAAAAACATTTTAACTGAGATAGCAAAAATCGGGTTACTTGAGGTTTGAATTTTTTTACTCTTTTTTAATGTATGGAACAAGTATTGTACCATTTTAGAATTCTGATTAAATGCGCCAACTTTTAATGCCACTTGCCAAGGTACTCTAGTACATTTTTTTTTAAAGGAGGTCAAAGTCGACGAATCTTGAAAATTTTAAAATCGTAGTTTAACAAATAGTCTCAATTCTCGGAAACTTGAGGCAATTGTGTCATTATTTTTTATTGTGATTCTAGAAATGTTTTTTAGAATTACGTTTCCAAAGTTCAAATGATCAAAAATAAAAAATAATAACCACAATAACCGAAAAATGGTACAGTTTGATCAAATTTCTAGGTTTTTCTTAAAATGCCTATAATTTTCAAACGGCATGGGATAGTTTTTTTTTTCAGGTTTTTCTCGTGATGGTTATGATCAATCCTGTCACCCCGTTTCGGCTTGACGTTGAGTTCTGGGACACCCTATATATCCCAAAAACATGTTTCGATAACTTATGGAACTTGTATATCGGTTGCTTGAAAAAGATCGCGAAATGCGATAAGGCCACCCATGATTGTACACATGTGTTTTAGTTAGTAGTTTTCATTGAATGATAACGGTGTACAATTAAATCTATACTAATATTATAAAGAGATAATGTTTGTGAGGTTATAGGGGGTAATAACTGGATCTACTGAACCGATTTTGAAAATTCTTTTACCAACAGAAAGCCACGTTATTAATTTTATTTTTTTTAACTATATATAGGCATACGTTTGACCACAATCTCACGTGATGGTAAGCGATGATGCGGTCGAAGATGGAGCACGTTTGCCTAGAAGCAACCTATTCACTCTTGTCTTAAAGACTCCCAGGTTGTAGCTATCTGGAAACACAGACTCTGGCAGGGAATTCCGCTATATATATTTGTGGCTTTATATGAACCCGAAAAATTTCGCCTAACGAAGTGGGCACTGGTCAGCTAGTATCTAATAAAATTATTTGCCAAATATCATAGTTCTAGGTCAACGGGAAATACCGTAGTTTTTTGCGGCATGAACGATAGTATCTTTATTTATGTCAACTTATACGTTTGATTTTTTTACAGCTGCAAGGGGCAGGGGACAGACCTGCGCCCCAAGTCTGCTATTACAATAGTGTCAGAATGGTCTCATAATGATTTCATAATGGTCGATTTTGACAAGTTTGGTAATCTACTAATGTAAAAGCGTCATTATTACTTTCCAATGGTCAACCACTGACACTCCATTGAAAGAAATGGCATAGAATGGTAATCTCGTTCATAATGACAAATTAATAAATAATATTTAAAACTTATATAAAAGAAATCTGGCATAACTTGTCAAACACAACACACAACACAACACAACTTTTACTATGAGAACAAGCATGTAATCGCGAAAAAATCTGCTGTTCAATACATACGAGGGGCATGACGCCTCCAAAGGAGACGTGGCGGATTCTCCAGCTGCTGAGCAACTGGTACCGCACTACGGTAGTATTTCTCCAGGCCACCGCAAGCGCGGGCCTGCGAACGGCGAGCTTTGGATGGCTCGCTGTCCGATCAGAACCAGGCCCGGGTCGACGGCGCGTTGTGTCCTACGTGCGCCTCAAATATGAGCATAGTAGACGAGGCCCGCTAGGGTCAATGCCTGCCAGGGTTGCGGAATTTGTTCGAAAGAGTCACCGCGGCCCTGGAACGCAAAACGCATTAGGAGGAACACGGATGGGTTTTTGTCAGTAAGAGTCTGACACTCCCTTCTGCTTCGCCCAGGGCGGGAGGAGTTATTTGATGATTTTCCATGGATAAAAAAAAAGGAAGAACATGGATGGGTTTTTGTCAGTAAGAGTCTGACACTCCCTTTTGCTTGACCCACAGCGGGAGGAGTTTTTTGATGATTTCCCATCCAAAAGAAAGCCATTCAATACATTTTGTCAACTTATGCGCACATAAATAAATGGGGCAGTCGATTTTTTTCACGATTTCAGTATTGATCACCCCTTTGCAGATATTGTAGTTATTATGTTATACTTTGTAAAGGAAACTATCCAATCCCTGCGACACTGCAAAATAACGCCAATGCTATGAAGTATAGAATTTATTTTTAAATACAAAAAAAAATATATTTCACTTACCAATAGAATCCGGCTTAGTCCCCTGCAAATGCAGAAACCCGAACTCCTTCAAATAAAACTTAAACTTATCGACCAAAGGATACATCCGATCTTCAAACCCATTGGCCACATACGATGGCCAAACCGACCCAAACATCCAAGTCAGCTGCGAATACTTGGACAAATTAACAGGGAAGTTGGTATGGAAGCCAACAACCTCATCAGGGAATATCGTGGCCATGTGTGAGCCAATGATGTGGCCAATGTTGCCACCTTGGACGTAATAATGTTTGTGGCCAAGCTTTTGCATGAGGTTCCTCATTATTATTGCTACTTGATGCGGAGACAATCCAGGACGAACTGGCCCCTGAAAATAACGGCTCTTGTAAGATCTTTGACCCGGAAACAGTGGACTGTTTCACCTTACAAAGTTACAATAATAAACTTGGAGATCTTTGGAAGATGAAGGTATAAAGTAAAGAAAGGATAAAAAGGTTGATAAGTTTGTCAAACAAAGAAAAATCAAAATGCTGATATTATTTTGAACTTAATCAAAGTTTCGCGTTTCAGCCTACACTGCCAAGGTCGTGTTTTATTATCCAAACAGCTAAGCAGCACAAGTTTATTATTTATCGATAAGGTCTTAGAAAAAAAACAGTTATAGTATATACCGTAAACTTCAGGGATTTGTTCGGCTTTGCTGCCAAAATGTGTACCCTTTTTTTATCAATTGCCAGTAAAATGAAACTTTACAATTGAAACTACCTGTAGTGAAATTTATCAGTGATAGTGATTGTCAAAAATGACAAATATATGGAATTCACCACGTGACAGTTTGGTAGCGCATGTCAATACATAATCCTTTTTTGGGGGATCCTCCTGAATACACTCCGTCTGGAGAATACGCAGTGCTATCTTTGACTCCCACCGACTAAAACCCCACAGTTCCTACCATTACCACGAGTCGGGGGCCCTCGATACAATAAAATTCACGCGCTTTCCCGACTGGTATTGACCAGTCGGAGAGCGCCTGAATTTTCTCATGGCCATAGATAATTTTAAAATCTTCGCCACTAGAAGAACGTATTTTTTTTTTGTAATTTTTAAATTATGATGCCTATAACTATAACTTGCTTTTCCAATTTACTTTAGTTTTTATCAGAGTTCATTTAAAAATAGAATAGAAGAATGAAAAATTTCTGGGCCTTCTTAACTGTTTAGTTATGCTTTGGTACATAATGAAATAATCAATAAAAAAAAAAACATAAAATTAGTTTTACAATACTGGTGAATAAATCACCGGAAAATGCTAAACTTCGTAAGATTATAAAACAACTTGAGAGATTGTCAATTTTCGATAAATTGTCAACAGAAAATTTGGAATACATTTTAACGCACCAAAATTTGATAGTTTATATTGAATGGAAAAATGGAAATGGTGGACTGAAATAAAATGGCGACCAATCAGAGCACAATCGAAGCTTGAATTTAATTCGAGTTTACAATATCTCAAGATATTTTGTAGACGTACGTATTTTGCGATTATTCGGTGACAGATATAATTAGGTACTTACGTCTGAAAACCCAAATCCAGGCAAGCTTGGTACAATAACCTCAAACGCAAAGTTGTATCCCGGTCGTTCTGTAGTTAGTAACGGTATAGCTTCGTAAAACTCTCTGACAGATCCAGGCCAGCCATGCAGAAGAATTAGAGGAAGGACCTGTAAATAAACATGATTATAAACTTGAATACATACCTAATAACATAAAAGTTAGATGGTGATGATTCTCATCTTATAAGGTTTGATTTGGAGGAGGAAGATCCGTGTATACTCAGTGAGACAGTGGCTTGGGGTGGTACTGTGACACAACCTCCTTGGATGGCTCACCCTCCGGGGACCTCAGTCAATTTAATCATAAAAAAAAGCTTTAGAAGAATTTGGAATTTAGAATAGGTTCAAATATTGACATACGATGATTGATTTGTTTTTCTGACAGACTTGTAAAAGTTTTTCTTGAGAGCACCCGCTCAATATAATGATCTCTTAAATCGCCAAAAGTATTTTTATTCATATCGATCCCGAGACGTTTCAGAAGCCCCAACCTGGAACGTCTACATTACTGTTCTTTGCCCACCTCTACTTGGAGCAATACGCTGGTGGTGTTAAGGCTTACTGTAACTATGGAATACAGTGACTTTGTGTCTCGAGATAAAGAGGTAAAAGACTAAGAAACCGAAAAGTTCAACTATCAGCTTCTTTCGTGGTTTTTAAGTCAAGAGTGAATGGGTTACTTCTAGGCAAGCATGCTCCATCTTCGACCGCATCATCGCTTACCATCAGGTGAGATAGTGTTCAAACGTATTCCTATGAATAGTAAAAAAAAAAAACAATCTTCATTCTTTACAGATTTCAAAAATTACACAGCAATATTTTGAAACTTAGCAAGATGCACTGAACTGTCGTTTTAGATATAAATGCGCGGTCATTGACTCGAAGCAATAGTTCCAGGATTTTATCATTTTTGCACACTTCCAAACGGTATTCGTAAACACGTAGTTGCTGGTATTGATGGAAATAGTTACATTTAATCTCGGAAACTATAATGAGTAGAGAGAATAAATATCTCATTATGATTTCCTTTGTTTTCTATTCATCCATATACATCAACTTCTTCTTGTTCTTATCATCTGGGCAGTAAGGTCCAGCGACTTCACACATTCTAGTGTCAGAGTTTCTAAACCGCTTCAAGGGCCACTGATATGATACAACATTCATAAATTGAATCAATCATGACGATATAATAATAATAAAATCATTTATTCAGGTAATTACAACCCATTACACAAAAATCATAAAATCACAATTCAAAATAAGAACAATAAATTAAAATCCCATCAATAAGTAAAATTTGACAATGCCAATAAATTAAAATTCAAAATGTCAGTAAATTCAATTTAAAAGTCAATAAATTAATTTTAAAATGTCAAAAAAAATCTAAATGTCAAAAAAAATCTAAATGTCGAAAAAAATCTAAATGTCAAAAAAAATCAAAAAATTAAATTATAAAATGTCAATTAATTAAACTTTAAAAAGTCAATAAATATAAAACTAGATAATTATATATAGTGACCCAAATAAACTTAAAAAACTTTTAAAGTTTCAATTACAAAAGCACTTTTCCTTCTTTAAATCCAGCATTTCAACAGCAAAATATTTGTCGACCTACACTACGAGTGTAGCCTGTTAGCAATCTCAAAAATCCCAATATTTTTCAGTTGCTGAGCGACACATGTAATCAGTTTTACCAGGTTCCAATTCAACTGGATTCCGGGATAGAGCGTGCGATTGCACCGGCTAAAATCGTTAGCTATCTACCAGTTCTCATTGAACGGAGAATCGTGAACACTATCTTTAAAAATTCTCAACGAGTAACCCAATCAAATCGTAATCCTACATTTCAAATTGAATTGGAAGTTAAGGAAAATACATAGAAGATGTTATGATATTTTTCTTCTCTTTATTATCATTACATCTATAACTATATATACTTATGTATATATAGATAAATAGTACTAATATATAACTTATTTCACCCGCGTAGTTCCCGTTCCCGTGGGAGTACGGGGATAAAGTATAGCCTACGTTACTCCCTAATAATGTAGCTATCCATTGCTGAAAGAATCTTTCAAATCGGTCCAGTAGTTTCGGAGCCTATTCATTTCAAACAAACAAATCTTTCCTCTTTATAATATTAGTATTAGTGTAGATACTTTCTAATATATAAAGCTGAAGAGTTTGTTTGTTTGCTTGAAAGCGCTAATCTCAGGAACTACTGGTCCGATTCAAAAAAATCTTTCAGTGTTAGATAGCCCATTTGTTGAGGAAGGCTGTAGGCTATTTATCATCACGGTTAGACCAATAGGAGCGGAGCAGACGAAGTTGCGCGGGTCGACTAGTAATATATAAAACAAAGTCGCTTTTTATGTTTGCACACTTATATCTTTTAAATTGTGCAACGGATATAAATGCGGTTTTCATCAATAGACAGAGTGTTTCAAGAGGACGGTATATAATTTTAATAATAATCAAAATGCACATTTAAAACATTGAGGATAGACGGTGACCCCCAAACTAGACGTAGGAATATGTAAGAATACTTCGTCTCGAAATTGCTACGGAAACGGGAAAAATGGGATATGCGCGTACGAAGACGCGGGTAATAGCTAGTTGAAAATAATTCTCTTTTTGCCTCGTTATAGTGAAAGAATTGGACGGAAAAATATTCAAATGCAGCTCAATTTGAATTCACTATTAAATTTTATTCTGTTTCTATTATTTTGAATACAACGGGACAAAACTTGCGCTGCTCTAAATTACATTAATATTACAAGTCATTTTTAAAGAAAAAAGCATTTAAATAATAAAATCCATAAAAGACGAACACGACGACACTATTGACGAATACTTAAATGACGAATTAATTTAGATTTACAATGATTAATACGAGTACTATTGACGTGTTTTTTTATATTTAATAATTCCACATTTAGGTCTGACATAATTGGAGTATTAAATAATATGTAATTTTTCGATTTATTTCTTATTTAATACCATGATTATTGATTATGCATGATTTGTAATAAATTTGAATTTATTATCCTCACCTTGATTTGCACACAATATACGTAAGCCTTTTAGCATAACATAGCGCTCTGTTAATCAAACATAAGACTTTTTACCTATGTTAACAAATAAATAAATACCGAATACTGAATACGGAAATCTTCTCTACTCCACTCGACTCAGTTACCATGACAACGGAAAAAACTTCCAACTAGGGAACTAGGACTTACAACCTATAACTGAAGTGAAGTCAAGTGCAAGAAATGATTTCCAATATCAAGTAGGAAACTTCAAAGCGAACTGTGGTATTGTAAAATTCAATATGGTTTTATTTACGCCTGTCTAGTCTGTGTATAGTTTGCTCAGTTAAATTAATTGAAATACGAAGTACATCGTGTAACTCCGCCAAGCCCGTTCCATCATCGGACCACAAGACGAACGGCGATGCGCCACCGGTACATAGTGGACATCCCACCCACACGCACAAAACGTTTTGGGAACACATTCATAGTGCGTACAGCTAAAGAGTGGGATTCCCTGCCGGAGTCTGTGTTTCCTGATAGCTACATACTGGGAGTCTTTAAGTCAAGAGTGAATAAGTTACTTCTAGGCAAGCATGCTCCATCTTCGACCACATCATCGCTTACCAACAGGTGAGATAGTGGTCAAACGCGTGCCTTTCCATATTAAAAAAAAACTTGTAAAATTTCGCGACACACAGTTTACCCGTTGAGGGCCTTAAGAGACCGATCCTCCAGTCTCTTATGGCTGTCAACGGATTAATTGCTACGGTTAAGGCGCAGATACCCCTCAGTAGCTGATTTGAATCACGTCTAAATGGCTAGTCGCAATTTTTTGAAAAAAATATATATTACATTAGGCTATTTGCTTAATAGTTAGAAATATGAAAATTTTGAGTTTTATTCGTTCAACATATTTTGCAAAGTTATGTCTAACTTACAGGGTTGCAGAATTTGTTCGAAGGGGTAACTGCGGCCCTGGAACGCAAAGGGCACTAGGAAGAACACGGATGGGTTTTTAGTCAGTAAGATTCTGATACTCCCTTTCACTCCGCCCAGAGCGGGAGGAGTCATTTGATGATGTCCCATCGATAAAAAAATGTCTAACACGGACATAAAAATGGCAATGGGACCAAACCCACAGGGTTTATTTTATTGGAATTTGCACTATCTCAAAGATGATTTAACTATCTACTTTTTGATTTACGGCTATTTTCTTAAAGTCATAGAATAACAAGGAAAGTACAAAAAACTACTGAATTTTGGGTCGCGCGTGGGTGTGAACCGAGTGCGCGTTTTGTTCTCTCAAGGCCGCTGGCGTATCATCATTTATTTAGTTATATATTATTTAATAATAATAAATAAAAAATATAATAATTAATATAGTATTCTATTAATAATAATAATAAATAGGGTCCCGCGGTACTAAGGAGCTACTCCTAATTGATATGGCCATTAGCCAACAGGTTCGTCGTTCCCGAAAGGATCTGTCGACATGCTGGATAGACTATAAGAAGGCCTACGACTCGGTGCCTCATACATGGCTCATGAAGGTGCTAGAATTGTATAAAATTGATACAACGCTACGCACTTTCCTGATGTCGTGTATGGGGCAATGGAGGACGGTTCTTCGCTATCCAGGATGTCGAAATATCCAGAGGAATAGCGAACCGGTAAGGTTCGAGCGAGGTATATTTCAGGGCGATAGTTTAAGTCCGCTTTGGTTTTGCCTAGCCTTGAATCCTCTTAGTACACTGCTAGAGAATTCAGGGCTAGGCTATCGGTTGAAGAGAGGTGGTCAGGTTATATCTCACCTCCTTTACATGGATGATCTGAAACTCTTTGCCCCCACTAATCTGCAACTGATGGAGCTACTGAAGGTAACTGAAACTTTCAGTGACGCCATCAGGATGGAGTTTGGTGTGGACAAATGTGCGGTCATGCATGTAAAGCGAGGAGAGATTATGGGATCCGTGGGAACTCAACTCTCGGATTCCATAAACCTGAGATCTCTCTCTTCAACTGAAACTTACAAGTATTTGGGTATGTCGGAAGCGTTAGGTATCAATGTTACTGACATGAAGCAATCATTGAAGGAGCGCTTCTTTGGCCGCCTGAAGAAGGTATTCAATAGCCTTCTATCAGGCGGAAACAAGGTGCGCGCCTTCAACGGTTGGGTCATGCCGGTATTGATGTACTCTTTCGGCGTACTCAAATGGACTCAAACGGAACTTGACGCTCTGGATAGGCGGGTCCGCACACTGCTTACTACATATCGAATGCATCATCCACGGTCGTCGGTGATGAGACTGTATATCCCGCGAAAGTGTGGAGGTCGAGGCTTTTTAAATGCTAAGACTCTCCACAATCGCGAGATATGCAGTCTCAGGGAATATTTCCTAGCTGTCGACATGGGTATGCATCGAGATGTAGTGGCGGTGGACAAGGGACTCACCCCGCTCTCCTTGGCAAATGAGAACTGGCGCAAACCTGCGGTGCTTGACACTAACGATCGCAGGGCGGTATGGCAGAGTAAGGAGCTTCACGGACGCTTTTTCCGGGCCCTACATGGGTCGGACGTAGACCAACTAGCGTCCGTAGCCTGGCTGCGTTTTGGTGATCTGTTTGGAGAAACCGAAGGTTTTGTCTGTGCAATTATGGACGAAGTTATCATGACAAAGAACTACCGGAGATTTATTGTGAAGGACGGCACGGTCGACATATGTCGGGCATGTCACCGTCCGGGAGAATCAATTCGCCACATTATCTCTGGTTGTTCTCGTCTAGTTAACGGAGAATACTTGCATAGGCACAACCTTGTAGCCAGGATTATCCATCAGCAACTTGCTCTGAAATACTCTCTTGTGGAGTCGGAGGTGCCGTACTACAGGTATGCGCCCGACCCAGTTCTCGATAATGGCAATATCACATTGTACTGGGATCGGTCCATCATCACTGACAGGACTATTGTTGCCAATAAGCCTGATATAGTGGTGGTGGACCGAATAGTGAGGCGTGCAATGATTGTAGACATAGCCGTCCCGCATGACGAGAACCTTGTGAAAGCCGAGAAAGATAAACAAATCAAGTATATTGACTTGGCTCGCGAGGTTGTCGACATGTGGGATGTGGATTCCGCAATCATTGTACCGATAGTCATATCAGCCAATGGCTTAATAACTACGAGCCTCGACCAACACCTCAGGAGGCTCTCGTTAGGCAGCTGGATCAAGGGCTTGATTCAGAAAGCGGTACTTCTGGACACGGCTCGTATTGTTAGGAGGTTCCTCTCTCTGGAGCCCTGACTGCCGGTAGCTTGGACCCTGTTCCCGATACCGGTGGGCTACTATTTTTTATATTTTTAAATGTTTTTATTGAAATATTTAAAAATGTAATTTATATGTAAAAAAATAAATAAACGAAATAATAAATAAATAATACACAATCCTAATAATAAAAACCAATATTAAATTAACAAATATACTAATTATTCATTTAAAAATAAATAGAAATTGCAAGGGAATAAACAATAAAACAACTAAAAATGTAATTTAATCCAAAAATAGATATGTAGATAGTAATAATTTGCATAAAATGTTAAATAAAGGCACAAGTTGGACAGGAAATATTAAACATTTATCTTTCAAGAAAAATAATCTAAAGCGCTCTTCCTCTCTCCTAATTATATACAGTTTTGCTGTGCCCGACAGGGTCCATATTTGCTTCTATTAATTCATTTTACCACCTGTTAATGTACATTATGGATTGCAATAAACGATTTGAGATTTGAGATCGCGAGAATCGAAAACCATTCAATGTTGCGAGTGCGACCGCGATGTTTACGGGATGCCAATATCCAACAGCGGACTTTCAGCTGAAATACAGTATAATCTCACTAATCCGGCACTATTAAAAACCAGAGGGTGCCGTATTATTGGAATGTTCGGATTACTGGATTAAAGAGAAAAAATCATAATAAATAATATAAAACATTTCATAATTATTTGACATTTCTAACTACACGCAATTCTCACTTAAAAAAACAGATACGTATATACGTACGCTGACACGTGAGCAGTTTTGAGGTTTGACTGCTAGACGACGACGCGGTGACGGAGCGCATAGGCGTAGACGGGCGAGGGAGGCGTGGGCGGAGGGTGCCGGATTATTGGATGATTAGTAAGATTATACATGAGATATTGAAGACTTTTCTTCCATTAAGACTTACCATCACATTCACATCCACTTTTGGCTTCACATGTAAATAATGAATATCCAATCCTTGAACATTAGTTCTGTATTGTTCAAACTTGTTGAAGAATCTCTCTCTTTCTGCGAAATTGTATTTAAAAATCCAATAGCTGAAGAACTTGGAGAAGGCCTCTGAATGTACTCCGTAAGTCCAGGCTGTGTCTTCAAAACTCTTCTTCTTGTTAGTTGCACGCCGGTACATCTCGAAGAGCCAACGGATTTCTGTGTTCATCTAGAAAATTGAGAAAATATAATAATTTAATAATTTATCTTTTATTTTCTCTTCACAAAGTTACTTTTTTTTTACTCTTTAATATTAATATTATAAATAATATAATGTGTACAAAAAATGTCGCAGCTGTAATCCACCTTTGTGAGAGACTGGTGCCTGATATAGGTTTTTGAGAAAAACTTGTGATACAGGTCACCAGGCCCCTTCCACGAAAATGATCTAGATAGATAGAAGGATATATTAATACGTATGCGTATCAGAAGACGCAACGTTGAAAGGCCTTCCACAAGGTGGACCGATGACCTGGTGAAGGTCGCGGGTAGCCGATGGATGCAGGACGCGCAGGACCGGTCGTTGTGGTGACGCTTGGGGGAGGCTTATGTCCAGCAGTGGACGTCTTTCGGCTGATATGATGATGATGATATAATAATATACGTTACTAGCTGACTGGGCAAACGTTGTTTTTCCACATAAAATAATAGCGTACCACCTATTCTCAGCCCTACCAACTACACACAACAAATTTCATAAAAATCGGTCATGCTGTTTCGGAGGAGTTCGATAACAAACACCGTGACACGAGATTTTTATATATTAGAAGAAGGTTATACACCAAAGGCAGAGACAAAACCCGCCAAACTGCGAGTGGGGCTCGTACACGGAGGGTTCCGTACCGTAAACTGAAGAAAACTCGATTCTTGTATGGCAGCCTCCTTTAATTGTTAAATTAATTTAATTTTCATTATTTTTTGTTATAGCGGCAATGTAAATGCACTCTGTGAAAATTTCAACTTTCTTCCTATTCATCATCATCACAACAGGCGAAAGACGTCCACTGCTGGACATAGGCCTCCCTCAAAGGGTGGGAGGGGGGCTAGCCATAATTGGCAGCCAGGTTGGCGATCGCAGTGTATAGTGTTGCGTTTTACAGAGAACGCTGCTGCCCATTCTCTGGTGAGTCCCTTAGTAGCCTCTTACGACACTCACGGGAAGTGATGGGATGGTGTTATTCTTTTACGGCACCATACGGCACCGGCCAACACCATACGGCGCACCTTCTACCTATTACGATTCTTGAAATACAGCCCGTTGACAGACAGACGGATGGACGGACAGTGGAGGCTTAGTAACTAATAGGGGTCCATCCCTTCGGGGACGGATCCCTAAAAAAAACATCGCACATTATTGCCTAGCAGAAGAAGTTGTCGAGATAAAGATAACTGAATGTTTTATACATTACAGTAAATAATTTAGACGATCGTATAGTTATTGGTAATGCTAAGCGTGTGGAACTAATCGTTCTGTGTCACTTTTAGGGATCGAGTAAAGTTTTATTAAAGTGCCAATACTAATTTGCATTCGCAAGTCAGTCGCAATCTGTCAAAAAAGCTTCAATTTCCATACAATTTTTACATAAAAAAAAAACTTTTTTACAAAAAATGTAACCGACTTCCAAAACAAAACAATACAAAGTATTAAATAACTTTAATTTCGGAAGTCGGTGCTTTTGGTTATTTCGTTTTTTGACACCGACTTCCGAAATTAAAGTTATTTAATACTTTGTATTGTTTTGTTTTGGAAGTCGGTTACATTTTTTGTAAAAAAGTTTTTTATTTTTCACTTTTTAGTGGTACCTGCGTACCCATTCACAGCATACGGGCGTAATGTTATGTTATGAAAATAAAACTTACTAAATGCTTTCGGTGTAAAGGTCTCGTCAATACGAATGAAATAAGGCCAAACACTTGGTAGTTCCTACATACCGATGTGGAGTTCCCTTGACTTTCTGTCGTCTCCATCATCAGGTCTGATCCAAACCTTCATTCTTTTGTAGTATCACCCGATATGCACACGAATATCAAGTTTTTACCAGATGCGTGCCTACAATTTTCGAAAGTTGCCCTCGATTTCTCAGAGTTTCTATCATCAGATCCTGACGTGGTGGCAATGGGACCACACGGAAAGCACCAGCTTTCAAATAAAAAAAGAATCATGAAAATCGGTTCACCCAGTCGGTTAATTATGAGGTAACAAACATAAAAAAAATACATTCGAATTGATAACCTCCTCCTTTTTTTGAAGTCGGTTAAAAAGAACATAAGTTCTTACTTACGAACTTATGTTCTTTTTTATGAATAAGGATAAGTAGAATTGGCCCACAGATTTCTATGGTTAAAAAATTCTCATTAAAAGCCGGCGACCAGGATTTATGCCTGTTAACCTCTTAAAACAAAGTCGGTGTCTGTCTCTGTCAGTTTTTCCAAATAAGTACTTCTTCTAAGGCACTTGTCTCACCGCCGGCGAGGATGCGAGTAGCTATCGACTAATTGCTCGCTGAGGAAAGGGACAAAAGATATAGATCTCGTGTGAGTAAAAGAGACACATACATTCATAGTCGATAGCTGGTTGTTCAAACTACCGGCGAACAGCTCTTGCCTCTAGTTGATCGCAGCGACAAGAGCTATCAAAGATTGTACTCGCTCAGCGACTCTCGCTCGGCGATGCTCGCTTGGCGGTCAGAACTCACCAAGCAACGGTAATTTCTACCTATAGCGCTGGCCGAGAGTCAAAACCATCGAAACTTTTCACTCGCTACTCGCTGCTCGTCAACTCATTTCGAGTTTGATAGTTTTGACGCTCGGCTTTCAGCGAGTGCTTTTGTGCGACGGACTTTTACTTGCAATACTCGCTCCGGCCCACACTATAGGCAGAAATTACCGCAGTTCAGTTGTTCTGTCTGACCGCCAAGCGAGCATCGCAGAGTGAGTGTCGCTGAGCGAGTACAATCTTTAATAGCTCTTGTCGCTGCGATCAGCTAGAGGTTTTTCTTGCAGATTCAACCTTACACGGATCGCTAAAAGTTGTTTTTACAAAGCAGTGCAGTATGGCAAATGATGCGCAATTTTTTTTGCAAATTCAACCTTACGCGGATCACTTAAAGTGTTTTTTACAAAGCAGTGTAGTATGGCGAGCGATGCGAGACTGTTTGAAACTAGCGCACAATTATACATTGTGCGTTTGTTTTTTGCGGACGTTTTATGATGCTGAGTGTTTATCTTGGGTTTTTTATATATCAATGGGTCTGTACCTACTTTTTATTGCAGTGTCCAAAGCTTCTTCATACCCTTTGCTATAAGTGATACTCACCGATTCTGAAAACACAACCCGGTAGGGTCTAATAGATGTATCCACAGGTTCAGTTGTGTTGGGTCCCCACCATTTATTTAAATCAAGGTCACGCATTTCTGGTACAGTCATAAAATCTTGATAAACATTGTAAGCAAATATGCATATGCCTGCTGCTGCAAGAATTGATATGAGTGATGATACCTGAAAAGAAAAGAACTTCAAGTAAGTTTTTTTTTTGACAAGGAAAGTGCAATTGATATCTTAGAAAAAACTAAACTAATGGCGGCCATACACGCTAGGGTTTGCATGATGGTTATAACAATACAAGTTTAACGAACATGCAAACCCTAGCGTGAATGTTATGAAACTGTACAGTTATCAGTGCATGTTATGTTAGTTATGTCTGTGGGTTATGCGTGTAAGGTTATAACCATCATGCAAACCCTAGCGTGTATGGCTACCATAATTAAATTTTAATCAATATATATAAAATTCTTCCGTTACTGAGTGAGTGACTGACAAACAACGCACAGCCGAAACTACTGGTCGTAGAAAGCTGAAATCTGGCTTATAGGTTCTTTGGGGAATGTAGGGGAGCACTAAGTGAGGATTTCCCGAAATTCCTTCGGGAACGGGAGAAACGGTATAATCGCGTACGAAGTCGCAGGCAAAAGCTAATTTAGAATAAGAATGAAAAGAGTATCTAGGTCATTGGTAAACAAATACTTTTGTATAGAGATAGAGTATCTAAATGTTGTCAAGCTTTGAATCTAAAATATTAATGAATGAAAAAACCCGACCTAAATATTAGGTCACTCATTACATATGAAATTGGCGTTTTGCCGTACTGGCCACTTTGATCTCAAATATCTCCTCTTTGATTTGGAATTCCAATTTCAAATTTACTCATGCTCTTATGTTTCGAAAACCGTAATTCATTTGTTTTTTCCTCTTTTGGTTTTTTCTTTGCGCCAGTCTGTTTACAAAATGAAAAACTTGAAATATCGCGTTATTAACGAGTACGAGTTCCATCGTGGCACCAGTGCTGCAGAAACGGTTCGAAGGATTAATGATGTGTATAGCGACGGTGTCGCAAAAGAAAACATAGTGCGTCTTTGGTTCCAACGTTTTCGTTCAGGAAATTTCGACTTGCAGAACAAGCCCCGTGGACGGCTGGAGGACAAAGTTGATAATGAAGAATTGAGGGCTATTTTGGAAGCAGATCGCAAACCACGTCGTTGATAACCAACACACCAAGTTTACACATATTTTTTGATAAATGTTTAATTTCAAATAAACTGTAAAAAAGTAAATTAATGTTGCACTGAACTTAAGGAAACATTTTACTAGATGGCACTTGAACTTTAAGTTTCCAAATGAAATGAAATCATAAGCTAAGGAGTGGAATCCCCTGCCAGTGCCTAGGTTTCCTGATAGCTACAACCTGTCAAGAGTAAATAAGTTACTTCTTGGCAGATCATCGCTTACCATCAGGTGAGATAGTAGTCAAACGCGTGCCTATAAATAGTAAAAAAGAGCTTCTTAATAAAAGATAAATTGAATCGTACTTACATTCAAATTACTATTTTCTTTGACTTCCTTCTTTTCACCATCTTTTCGTTCTGGTTTCTTCTTTTCCAATTCTTTCTTCTTAACTTTTCTACCCATTTTGTGTATATCACTAGTAACTTCTGAATCGATACTAAACAAAATTTCTACGCTATCTTATCAGTCACTGTTATCAACATACGGATGATGTGTTATTTGGTAATCTGTTTACATAATTTTTTAATCTTTCGATAATTGAAATGTAGAACACTGATTGGTTTTTAATATTCGATTTTTTATAATTTCTTCAATTAAAAGAAAGATTAACTTAAAGTGAATTCCGTGGGGTCGCTTGGTAACAAAATGTATTTTAGTATAATTAGCGATAGTGTAGCTTTCTATCAGATAAAGAAGTTTTTTAAATCGAGTGACTACTTCCAGAAGTTAAGTACTTTCTACACATTTATATTACAAACGAGAATAATTATTGTATCTCTTTTCAAACAAGTAAAATTACTTTTAATGAGTTCATCACCTTATGTGTTGATGAGTTATGTGATGGGGTGATCCCCACTCACCCAATCCATTTTTTTTGTGTCCCTGTCCCTTCATCTACATTTATATTCATGACCCGTTTAGTCATATGCGTTTCAACCATCCTCTTCACATGACCATACCAAGACAAGTACCCTTTTTAACTTCCCTGTCACTAGCGCAATTTTCAAGCTTCCTCTTATACACAAATTTCTCACTTTATCTATTCTCGTCACTGCACACATCCATCAAAAAAAATGTTTTAAATATACGCGTCGACTTGAGAACCTCCTCCGTTTTTTGTCGGTTGAAAATTAGTTGCTATGTTTAAAGCCTACAAAATGTTTTCATACAAATAATATAGTCCTGTTCTGTCTGTAGATTGCATGTAGCGGAGATGAGAATGTTGAGATGGATGTGTGGAGTAACGAGAATGGATAAAGTGAGAAATGAGTACATTAGAGGTAGTTTAAAAGTGGCGCCAGTGACGGAAAAGTTAAAAGGGAATCGCTTGTCTTGGTGTGGTCATGTGAAGAGGAGGGATGAAACGCATGTAACTAGAAGAGTTATGAACATGAATGTGGATGGATGGAGAGGGAGAGTAAGGCCAAAAAAAAGATGGACGGATTGTGTGAGGAGCGATATGAAAGAAAAGGGACGACTGATAGAACAGAATGGAAGAAAAGAACGTGTTGCGCCGACCCCAAGTAACGTGGCATAAGGGCAGGAAGATGATGAATATATTCCTGTCCTGACCGATTTCAGCAGATGTCACAAATGTGTGCGCAAACAAAAGTGCCCATCACTCTCATATTCCGATGGGACGGCTACCCGATACGACCGAAAAGAGGTCTGGCGTAGGACCAACGGCTTAACGTGCTTTCCGAGGCAGGAGAATGTCCACCACCACCCATTTCCAAACCCCGGGCTGTCGCAAAGACATTCCTATTGGAAAAACCCAATAACACTTTTTGCCCGACCTAGGAATTGAACCCAGGACACCTAGGCTGCAACCGCGAACGAAGCAGATAAAACAAATGATATGAAAGTAAATAAACATGAAACTACTAGAAAATAAACGTTCGAACAGCATAAACTATCAAATAAACCTTACTAACATCAAAAATTCTTCACCAAAAATACCACTTCTGGAACTCTTACAAAATTGATAACATTCCTTGGCGGTCCAGTCAACATTAGTTTAAAAGTAAGATATATTCCACACACATACGAGGTTTTATATCGAGAGTGCAGTTTCTGGGTCATTCGCTTCATGTGGCGAAGTGCACTGCCTTCAAAGGTGTAGCGACACCATGTGGACTTGTTTAGAAGGACATCACAGTAAAATGTTCAAAAATGTAGAAGTAGATGAATATTACAGGGAGATTTTCAGCTTGATCTGTCCCATTGCAGGGCAAAACCTTCCCCTGCTGGGTCTTCCGCGATGTCGCCAGAAAGTTTCTGGAACTCAGATATGTATTTATTTAACCCATGCACCGCATACAGTAGGCGTGTTCGGCATTTTGGCAGCACTATATTTTTAATACGGTTCGTTAATTTGTCTCCGAGGAAGACTCTCGGTGTTATTTTAATAAATTACTTTTTAGTATGACTTTCTGAATCAATATTATTCACAAGATTTAAATAAATCCTGTTTTCGTGCGACTCTTTGCAAATGTTATTTTCATTGCACTGGAGATGTTGCAGTCCTTGTGCATAGACAAACATATTTTTGCATGCCGTAACCACCCGAGTAAAAATATACTTACATCCAGTTATCGTGACTTTATGTTATTTGTTTGTACAAGTGCTGGTTTTTATTCGTACTCGATTTCGTACGCGATTGCGTAAAGTAAACGTCAATTTGTAATGTCGTTTGTAAACGGCTAAGTGTCTGGCCAATTAACTTTTTTTTTACAGTAGGTAATGACATCCAAGGTGCCTTTTAGTGGTCTAACAGAAATAAAGAATTTGACTTAGATTTTCTGTATATGTACCTTAGTATTTTAATTTATAAATAAAATAGCTGACCCGTGCA
The DNA here is from genome assembly GCA_947578705.1 of Lacanobia wlatinum. Classification (NCBI taxonomy): domain Eukaryota; kingdom Metazoa; phylum Arthropoda; class Insecta; order Lepidoptera; family Noctuidae; genus Lacanobia; species Lacanobia wlatinum. The sequence goes on along the minus strand of OX388046.1, from coordinate 16,338,320 downwards.
ACTTCATCTGCGTCACATTTTTCATTAATGCTCCACTCCTATTGTTCATAGCGTGATGTTATATAGCCTATATTCTTAGCTTTTCTGGATAATGGGCTATCCAACACTAAAACAATTTTTCAACTCGAGCCAGTAAATAGCTTCTGAGATTAGCACCAAAAAAAAAACTTTAGCGTCATAACATTAGTACAGATGTCTGAATGTCCCATAACTGAAACATAAATCCTGGTAACCCCACCAACGTTACGTGTTCACTTACAAGTAATAACGGAATGCTCTCACTGTATTGCTGTTTATGCTTGCGTCTGTTGGCTGTCGCGTAACCTTGAGGGATACACATAGGTACGCAAATTGATGGCTTTGTCAAGTGTGTAATGTAATGTGTGGCATATTGTGGGGCTTTTTTTTATACGTGGACAAGATTTTTTTGTCGAGAAAAGTTTTGCTCAAGACTCAGTTTGGTCGGGAGTCGGAAAACGATTGAATTAATACTTATATCGTGCAATTACTTTGACTTAGGCCGCCTATGCCAGCTGTGTCTCTAAATGAATGAATGAATGAATAACTGAATGTCCCATAGCTGACTGTCAATATACAACCTGTAACAGAATAAACGCAATACCTCTGAAGCCGCGATTTCGGGATTGGCCCCATAGTAAAAGTTCTTCATAATGATAAGTACATTGACCCCTTACGAGGTATTGCGTTTATTTTGTCACACATTGTATTTAAAATTCTTACGTTTTTTTATTACTATTAATAGGCATACGTTTGACCACTATCTCACCTGATGGTAAGCGATGATGCGCTCGAAGATGGAGCACGCTTACCTATTCACTCTTTTCTTAAAGAGTCCCAGGTTGTAGCTATCTGGAAACACAGACTCTGGCAGGAAATTACACTCCTTAGCTGTACGCACTATGAATGTGTTCCCAAAACATTTTGTGCGTTTGGGTGGGATGTCCACCATGTACCGGTGGCGCATCTTCGTTCATCCTGTGGTCCGATGATGTAACGGGTTTGGCGGTATTAAATCATGTAATTCCGTCGCACACTCACCAAAATGCAACCGGTAGAAAACTACTGATTGATTGAGTGACTGACTAACAACGCACAGCCGAAACTACTGGTTGTAGAAAGCTGAAATTTGGCATGTGGCCTCCCTACACTCCGTAGGGGAGCACTAATAGAGAATTTCCCGAAATTCTTGCAGGAACGGGAAAAAGCGGGATATACGCGTACGAAGTCGCGGGTAAAAGCTAGTGAAAGTATAAAACTTGGACCGTCTGTTGGCAGTCGCGTAACCTTGAGGGATACACATAGGTACGCAAATTGTTGCTTCTGATGTGCTCTTACAAAGATATGGCTTTGTCATGTATGTAATGTGATGTAAAGAATATTACGGAGTAAGTAAGTAAGGTAAGACTTTTTTTTCTAATGTAAAGTTTAGCGTTCCGAACATCCATCAAAAACGGAACCCTTATGATAACTCGGGTGTCTGTCTGTCCGTCTGTCACAGCCACGTTTGTCGAGATCTACAGGACCGATTCTGTTGAAATTTGGTACACATATGAACTTCTGTGACCTAAACACGGACGCGTTACGTAATTAAATAAATTTTTAGTATGGGGTCACTTTTGGGGGTCAAACTAGAAAATTAAAAAAAGCGTTTCTAACTGGATCGTGAGTTATATTTTTGTTATAATCTATGCTTTAATATATAAAGCTGAAGAGTTTGTTTGTTTGCTTGAACGCGCTAATCTCAGGAACTTTAAAAAATTATTTCAGTGTTAGATAGCCCATTTATCGAGGAAGGATATAGGCTATATATCATCAAGCTAAGACCAATAGGTGTAATGATAATTGTGACGCAGGCGAAGTTGCGCGGGTCAGCTAGTTTTAGAATAAATGGTTTTGAAGTTATTCAAGAAATTAGACCAAAAATTACCAACCCCCCCTCATTTCTACTACTACTGAGTCTAAACTTTAAAAAAATGCAGATAATAGTTCTTTACCTACAGACGACAGAAAAACTTATAAGAAGTCAATAGTTTTAAAATAACATGCAAAACTCACCCTTTGCACGCAAGTCCAACTCGCACTTTGCCAGTTTTTTCAAAAAATGATTTTCAGTGACAATAATTATACAAACCAAAAAACATTACAGTTATTCCGCAAATCGCACCTAAAATTAAATTCACTAAAATATACAAAACCAAAAATATACACTTTCACACTTATTTAACTTTAATCATAACTGAACCGTTAATGACGAATCTAAATATAGCACACTAGCTTTTACCCGCGACTACATTTCTGTGGTCCACAGCATAAAAAAATCCTGTGACTTTCAGAGACAGTAAAACGCAAATCAAATGATGCTGTTGAAAACTCATCGAACCAATCATAGCTGCATTATGTGCGTTTGTAGAAGTTATTGATAAATCTTGCTCCCACAAGATTTATCAATGCGTTATAAGCAATACCAGTTATGACACCAGTAAGCCGACCAGAAAGACGAAGAAGCCAGTAAGCCGAGTGGCGAACGCATTCCGGAATACGCAGCGTTGGAATCAACGCTGCAACTGCAGGACCTTTTGCAGCAATCTCTGCTCACTGTTAAGTGCCAGTGGGCAGAGCACATTGCTCGCTAATGGTTTTGCGATTAATCGGGGTATGTCGGTAACCTTTAGGTTACATCTTTATAGCGCTTGTCAATATCATTTTTGACAACCGTTTTCGCTAATAGAATTTAATTAAGTCTAGCTAGACTAGACTTATTCATACTAATAACTAGCTTCAATACCAACAATGATTTCCTTTTATAAAAATACTAGCTGACCAGGCAAACGATGTTTTGCCATATAAAAAAATTGCCTACGACCTATTCTCAGACCTACTAAATATACACAAAAAATGACGTAAAAATCGGTCAAGCCGTTTCGAAGGTGTTCGATGACAAACTGTGATATGAGTTTTTTATATATTAGAAGATAAACAACCATACAATTGAACCTCTCTTTACGTTAAACTAGCTACGCAGCGGAACATGAACGAAATGAAATTCATTAAGCACGAATTTGGATTCTCGTTCACTAGACGTGTAATTTTGAACGTACTGCAATCGCCTGTCAGTATGTCTCAGGCTGTTTACTGCGAAACTGTTTGACGTTCGAACTTGTGGAATTTTGGTAACTGCAATTTGGAATTTAGCAAATAACATTACGTATGTAGAGGTAGGTAGATGTTGTAGCTCTATAAGGCAAGTGAATTGAAACTTACTGGGGACTAGTACAGACATCAAGCCATATTATCAGTGCTAGTGACGTGCCATTATGATTGCGTAAAAAAATAGGCTGGTAGTATCAGTCATAAAAATCGAATGGAGTCTAGCCTGGAATTAATTTAAAACTAGATGGCGTTTGCCGCATGTCCAATGGTTCATGAGCTAAATCAACCACAATGTGGGTCCCAACAAATGTCCGGCGACATACTGCAGACCCAGGCCAAGATGGGACGAGTTCGACGCCTGTCGGCAGGATTGATCCACACTTGCCCAAAGCTGGAAGGAATGGATGGAAAAAAACGGGACGCCTTTAAACTGCAGTGGGTCAGAAACAGCTGAAAATAAACTAAACAGCCCAATTCGATGAATCAATTCGGTTAAAACGAAGGCGGTCGCCGCTTTTGGTTACCAACTTAATGTAAACAAACACGGCATTAGGACTTGGCTCAGGGACTTGTCTCATCGCCGGCGAGATAGCGATTAGCTATCGACTATTTTCTTGCTGAGGAAACGGACAAAAGATATAGATCTCGTGTGAGTAAAAAAGATAAATACATTTATAGTCGATAGCTGGCTGTTCACACTGCCGGCGCGAACTCTCTCTCTCCACTAGTTGGTCGCAGCGACAAGAGCTATCAGAAATAATATTCGCACAGAGATACTCGCTTGGCGGCCAGAACTCACGCCGAGAGACCAACCAGCGCGGCAGCGGTCATTTCTACCTATAGTGCGGGGAGGAGCGAGTGGTGCGAGCAGTCGCCCGTCGCACAAGAGTACCCGCTTATAGCCGAGCGACAAAACTATCGGTACTACACACTTGCTTCTCGCTGATCATCGGCGGTGAGACAAGTACCATAATGTCGAGACTTACCGCCCTGAAGTCTTAACATAGTGGAGATTTCGATAGTTTCTACCGACTAATACCATTGTCATGCCTATACCGATTACTATAATTCGGTCACTGGGACCGTTCAAACTTGTGGAATTTTGGTAACTGCAATTTGGAATTTAGCAAATAACATTACTATAATTCGGTCCCAGTGCCTGCAGCCTTGACATAATTATCGATGGCCTACCGACCGACTTCAGATAATTCCTAACAATTTAAAAATTGAAAATAACGATGGTTGATAATCTCTACATTCAAAGCAGGCGAAAATCGCTAGAAAATGTTTTGACATTTGTCGTAAACTTTTGCGAACTTAGCGTCGAGATTTGACAACTCGCTATTATTCGGTGGGTATAAAAGCAGTATTTTTCGGTAAATATTACCGAAATCGCTATATAACGTTTCACCAACAGTCGATTGGTTACCTACGGTTCATGGGCCCATCGACTGTTAGTGAAACGTTACAATTTCGTCAAGACTTTAGGCCCAGATGGCTTCATACCCACTAGCCGTACAAGAATCAAATCGATACACAACTCTAAAAGAATAAAGCACAAAATAACATTCACAAGAGCATTCACATGTCAATAGCAAACTGTCAAAAACATATATTTTTTTTGTATTTTTTTCATACATTTTTAACAGATTGCGACTGAGATGCGAATGCAAACTTTGCTTGAAAATATAGTCGAATGAGGGCTACCGTTTTTGTACTCACCAGTTGGCGCCACTGTCGAAGAAGGTCTTTAATCATAGCATTAAAGTTTTGATTACGCGCAAGTGAACAAAATTAGAAGGAAAATAATTTATAATCCCGTTAACGTGCGATTTAACTAAATACGGATAGTGTCGCAATGTTTCGTGGACTCATCTATTTGGAAAAACAAGAAGGATATGTACATATTTCCGACGAAAAAAAGTTCAATGGGGAGAACCGTAACCTAATCTGTCATAGTCAGGCTGTTTTAGAAAAATTTTAACAAAAATCAAAACAAATAAGTAAATAAACTCGCGTCAAAAGCCAAAAACAATGAAATTTGACATTTCGAAAACCACACTAGCGCACAAACAAAAGGCGATCGCATCGAACTCAGGTTCAAATCAAGGAGTTCTACAGCAGCTGAAATATTACGACAAAAAACTGAAGCTCATCGATATTCGTGTCCTACATCTGCGATCGCAACATTCTGAATACCAAAACGGTTGCTACGACATCGGATTTTAAATTCTTATTAAATTTACACGCTGGTTTGAGAATATTAAGGAATTCTGTTCAGTTTTTGCCTCTTTGTATAATTTTTCTATTGTATTATTGGGATTGTTCGTACCTATATATTCATTTTTGTCGCCAAGCTTACGTGAAAGTCGGCTGGGTACATTGTACAGATGATTTTGAACATTTTAATTTTAACTTTGACATTTCTAATTTTGGTGACATAGTAATATCAAGAGATTTGACACGGTTATAATTAATTTAAATTTGATATTTTTTTATTTGCAGACTTCGTATTTTTTATTTATTTATTTTTTATGAATTTTTTGTACTATTTAATTTAATATTGCTGATATTGTATTTTCATGAGATTTTGTACTTTTATAATTAATTTAAATTTGATAACATTGACTTTAGCGACACTATTTTGTATGCCTTTCGGCGGAACATAGGATGGACCAAACATTTTTATAAAACATCTTTTTACCCTGTGTTCACAAAATTAATAAATGAATATGAATATGAATACATTGCTCGCAGAACAGATAAAATTAATCGAAGGGGCCGTAAGGTTCTGAGCTTCTGAAGTGGCGACCACATACTGGAAAACCACTGATTGAGAAATGCACAGATCCGGTGGATGTGGCGACACTTGGGGAGGCCTATGTCTAGCAGTGAACATCTTTCGGAAAAATATTCATGATGATGTTGTAGGGAATCCAAAACCCTACGGTGCTGTTTATCAAGTACTTGCTTTATATCCCACATTTACAAAACAAATCAAAACAAAAAAACACACACAAAGTTTTGCATTTGCAAAACTTTTACTATGGTAGGCGCCAGATAAACTTGCAATAGAGTACATTGACCTTTCCCTAATATCCCTTCGTAGATACCCGAACAATAAATTATGAACCGTTTTTATTACCAGAAAACTTTAAGGATCACGATAGAAGTCGATTTAGGACAGCATTATGTCTTTATCTGTTTTTGATATTATATAAGTCAATAAATGTATGTAGGTCTTTTTCTTTTTAACCGACTTCAAAAAAAGGAGGAGGTTTTTGTTACCTCATATTAACCGACTGGATGAACCGATATTCATGATTCTTTTTTTATATGAAAGCTGGTGCTTCCCGTGTGGTCCCATTGCCACCACATCAGGATCTGATGATGGAAACCCTGAGAAATCGAGGGCAACTCTCGAAAATTGTAGGCGCGTATTTGGTAAAAACTTGATATTCGTGTGTATATCGGGTGATACTACAAAAGAATGAAAGTTTGGATCACACCTGATGATTGAGACGACAGAGAGTCAAGGGAACTCCACATCGGTATGTAGGAACTACCAAGTGTTTGGGCTTATTTCATTCGTATTGACGAGACCTTTACAACGAAAACACTTAGTTTTATTTTCATAACATAACATCACGCCGGTACGCTGTGAATGGGTACGCAGTTACCACTAAAAAGTGAAAAATAAAAAACTTTTTTACAAAAAATGTAACCGACTTCCAAAACAAAACACTACAAAGTATAAAATAATTTTAATTTCGGAAGTCAGTGTAAAAAAAAGAAATAAACAAAAACACCGACTTCCGAAATTAAAATTATTTTATACTTTGTAGTGTTTTGTTTTGGAAGTCGGTTACATTTTTTGTAAAAAAGTTTTTTATCGAGTCGATAGTTAACTCATTAGATTTTTTGGGCTCAGTAGGTGGCTAGGTTTGCAGCGTCGGTGGCATTCATTAAATCCCCCAAAGTACAGGTGTATGGGCACTTGGGTGTACCTCAATGACAAAATTTGGGTCAATCACCGTTATTACACATTTATCTGGCGCTCACCATATAGTACTAAAAATCTATTATCAGAACCAAAGAAAGAGACCATTGGTGTACCAACCAGTAGCTTCAAACAATTCCTTGCTAAAAAAAAAACATCGTAAGCCCAGGAATACCCAAAACAATTTCCCCACAATAATCAACACACAATTGGATAAACCGTCAATTTCTCACAAAGATGAGGGAACGAATGATTGCAAATAAATTGGTACACCCAAAGCCGAGCGTCAACAAATCAAATCAGTTGATAATTGAACAAAAATCTTTTACAATTTAACTGAAGATGTTCGAATCTTCATCCATTATGAGGATTAGGGATGTCTGTGTGGATTTGGGCGCGGCTTCATTGATGGGAGGGAGCAGGTTAAAGTATTAGGGGATTTTGGGGGTGTGAATGCGAAATTCTGAATACGGGATTTTTAGGCGTGGTTATGTGGGATATAGGTAATGATGAAGCTAAGTGTGAAGCTTTATAATTTTGGAGATCTTATCCTTGAAGGTTTGGATAATGTTTCAATTATTTGCGGCAACTTGTTAGTAAAATATGTATATTGTCGCTTTGACAGTAATAATATATTTTTTCGGCTTTCTATTCTTCCACTGCTCCACTTATATTTAGATTAATCATTCCACTCCAGCAGTGGAATTATTAATTAATGCCTCTGTCCTTTCATAATACATTCATTCGTTTCAGGGGAGCTACTCTCTAACGAAGTCCGTAGTTTCGGGCTTAGTTGCGGACGGGCATTTTCTACTCCGTATCACCTAACCACTGAGAACTAATGATAACACGATTAGACAGTTACTGTGAAATCGTGTTGTCATTCATTTTCAGTTCGGGTTCGGGACTAATCGTAAGTCTGTAGGTGATACGGAGTAGAATACGCCCGCCCGGAACTAAGCCCGAAACTACGGATTTCGTTACAGAGTAGCCCCCCTGAATTTGTTGTTTGTTTCAGAGTTTGCCAAAATCCTTCATACCACATGAAAGATCGACTGAAAGAACGCCTTTCAGATGTACCATTATTAAATTTTTGAGATTAAGTTTTTGCGTTATTTGTAACTTTGACATTATCGTGATGAATGAAGTGTAGCCTTTATAGGAATTACTCGTATATTGTTTATGCATAATAATGTATCATCCAATATTCTCTACTAGGGAAATGTCCTCCCCCATGTCTTTATTTCGTCTTTCCTTTTGAAGGTTCCGTCCCTAAAGGGTAACCAACGGAACCCTATTACTAAGCCTCTTCTGTCCGTTCGTCCGTCCGTTCGTATGTCTATCAGCGGGCTGTATCTTAAGAACCGGTATAGATAGACAGTTAAAGTTTTCCCAGATTGTGTATTTCTATTGCCGCTATAATAAAAAATAAGGTTTATGGTACGGATCCTTCGTCTGCGAGCCTGACTCGCATTTGGCCGGATTTTATTTTGTTAAGTTAGTTAATCCTTAAGCTCCTTCTAAGCTTTCGTCTGTTTCATCCATGTTCCACCCAAACCTCTTGCGACATGCTATACCTAGATATAGCCAACCTTGTTCCATTTTAGTGTGTCGTCTGTGATTTGTGCTTTGGAACGTATGAGTATACAATCCCATATGTGGTTTGTGCTTTTGATTCTGAGAAGACTTCGTTAAGTTGATCGCTTAGAGACCCTAAATACAGACTGTACATTTCGTTGCTGATCACTCTACTGAGGCAACATGGTTACTCTCCTTACCTTTCCTTTCCGTTACATTTATTTCATCTTTTTTCCCCGCTCCGCTCACTAATATATCCACAGTCCATCTCCAACGTTGGCATTATGTAGATTAGACGTCTGCTTGTCTTGTCGGATCGAACGAACGAGTGAACGATTCCCGTCCCAGTTGGTGAATGATTCGTTTTGATACGCCACCAACTATATTTGCGGAGTATATTTGAATGTTATGAGAAAACGGCTGTGGGTTATTTTTAGATATGTGAGGGTTCAGTTAGTTTTAAGTTTTAGGTTGAGTGTGGCACTATTTTGGTTTCATCATCATCATAACAGCCGACAGACGTCCACTGCTGGACTGGATGAATTTTGGTTTGGTTACAAAGAAATCTTATAAAATTAGGAAGATCCAGGGGCAAAAACAACTGAGAATTACCAAGCTTGCCTTTTAAGTTCTGTCGTTTCCATATTTCCCGGCAATTTTGAATTTGGAACTGTTATATATTCAAATGTGTTTAAATTTTGAATCTCAAAACAGTTGAAAGTATTAGGATTAATGCTATTGTTTAGTCACAGCGTCGATTGGAATCTGTCAGGTTACGAACGAAAATGAATCTTTCTAAGGAAAATGTTCGCGCAATAATTTTATACAACTTTAGAAGAGGCCTGACCCGGCTTCAGTGTTTTAAAGAGCTAACATCTGTATTCAGTAATGAAGCCCCATGTCTGCGGATTATCGAACGCTGGTATTTAGAATTCCAGCGTGGACATACTAGTGTTAGTGACAAATCTCGCGAAGGACGCCCAAAATCCGCCTTCACTGAAGATAACATCATTGCTGTGAGACAGCTAATTCTCGAAGATCGTCGTGTGACGTATCGAGAGATAGGGGCTCTATTAGGCATCTCAGGGACAACCATTCAGAAGATCTTGCATGAAGCGCTTGGTGTGAGAAAGCTAGTTTGCCGTTGGATACCGCATCTGCTTTCCGACGATCACAAGGCGGCCCGCGTCAGATGGTGTAAGAAAACTCTGCAAAGGTTCAACCGAGGAGAGTCAAATCACGTCTACGATATCATCAGTGGTGACGAATCTTGGATCTATGCCTACGATCCTGATTCCAAACAACAATCTACAATCTGGGTCTTACAAGACGAGCCAAAGCCGACTAAAGTTGTTCGTTCTCGAAGCACTTCAAAGAAGATGGTGGCCACGTTCGTTGGGAAAACCGGCCATGTTGCGACTATTGCACTCGAAGATCGTAGAACGGTTAACGCAGAGTGGTATACCACAATTTGTTTACCACAAGTCATCGCCAAACTTCGAAAATCTAACTCAAAGCGACGCATCATCCTGCACCACGACAACGCAAGCTCACACAACGCTCGTCAAACGATTGAGTATTTGAAGCAGGAAAAAGTAGAAATTCTTGACCATCCTGCATACAGTCCTGACCTAAGCCCTAACGATTTCTTTACATTTCCTAAAATTAAGAAGTCTTCGTGGTCAAAGGTTCCAGTCCGGTGAAGAAGCAGTCGACGCTTTCAAGTCAGCCATTTTGAACATCCCCACTTTAGAGTGGAGTAAATGTTATAATAACTGGTTTGAGGGAATGGAAAAGTGTATTAAGCTACGTGGTGAATACTTTGAAAAACAATAAAAAGTACTATAAGGTTCTAGTTGTGTTTTTTTCTTCAAACGACAAAACTTAAAAGGCATGGCTCGTAAAGAGAACAAAGAAATTCTTACAAATATTGTTCAGGAATCGAAATCTAGTTTTGTTACACTTCAAACTACAGAATCTCAGAAAGTATTCCTACTCAATTTCAAAATTACATTGCCATAATTATTTATCACACCGTTTTGTTAACGGTCACAAAACCAGACTCTGGATTACAGACATTACAGACGAGTTTCAGTAACGCACTAGAACAACGAAGCGGTTCGATTAATTATATCAAGGAATTGTCCTTATATACGTGGAAATGCCTAGTCTTAACAAGGAACTGAAATCAAATAATCTGTATAAAATTCATGGCGCCGCTGCAGCGCTGGTTGCGTCAAATGCAGAGATGTACCTATAATGTAACTTGCCGCGCCGCCCGCCGCGCCGCTGAGTTCGTGTCCGCGGCCTTAAGAACCTTTTACAATGGCCCTATCGAAAGTGGCACGGTATTGCCTTGAAACAAGTGCGTTCTTAGCTCAAGACATCATTCAGTCAAGAATAAGAGTGCACCCAGTTAACCAGAAAAGGAAAGAACTTGGCGAATTTCACACTCTTTATTATGAATATAGGAACTATCCCGATTTTATAACATGCCTATATTTATAACATGAATGTTTTGACATCCATATTGCTAGTCTACTCAGTATTTCACTAATAATTGTTCCTTATCCATTATTTATGTAAGCTCAACGCGCGATAAAAACAAAATAATTTATTTCGGTCGCGCGATCCCGAATGCGTCCACCGATGCCACCGCGCGCGCCGCTCTGAGCTGTGGCCGCCTCGATACTCGCTAGTACATTTGTTCCAATCGCACACCGCATGCCGCGCGGCGCTCACCGCGCCGCAGGTCGCGCCGCAATTCGCGTCGCCGGTTGCTGTGGCATACTTCATACAAAGTATACCATTTGTTTTCGCCGCTCACCGCGTAACGCACGCCGCGCCGCAATTTGCGCCGCTCTGAGCTGTGGCCAGGGGGTTACTGGTGACTAAGTGACTCACAGACAATGCACAACCGAAACTACTAGTCGTAGAAAGTCTATAAAATAATAAAATAAACAACCCTCATTGATAGTGCGATGTTTCAAATTTTTGTATCGTTAAACATAATATGCCTCAGCCAACTAGCTTAATCAGCCGTTTAATTAGTGGCCTAGCCAGCCCCAGCTTCTTTTTACCCTTCTTTTTTCCCTCCAGTTTCTAATTAAACAGATAAGAAAATGACTTGGTTCTATGTCGTTTATTGGATTGCTGGGCCAAGTAGCGAAACATAGCACGTGCACAGACAGCTTAGGGCACCCCGACACAGACAGGTTCAAATAGGATAGGGTTAGAGTGAGTAAGCGAAACTAGCGAACTTAGCTCCCGTCATGTAATTCAAGCCCCGTCGTCGAGCTCAAAATGTTAAAATTGTATGGTGTTTGAATTTAGAATTCCCAAAATTAAATATATCATGCATTTTCGACTCACCCCGAATGCTATAAAAAAGACACCCATATAAAACTCAATATTTGAAACAATATTCTGTCTGTGCCGACTTCAAACAATTTGACAGTGTGATGTTTTAAATTTGTTTAGCTTTAATCATTGACATATAAAAAACCCAAGATGCAAAGTCCCGAACAAATGCAACACTCGAAACTGTCGTCAAAAACTGACATGTATCAAGTGTCATGTGTGAGTTGTGTGTAGTTATACTATAAACAATTTTTTTTTTTTGCAAATTCAACTTTACACGGATGGCTTATAGTTGGTTTTACAAAGCAGTGCAGTATGGCGAGTGATGCGCAATTTATTTTGCAAATTCAACTTTACACAGATCGCTTAAAGTTGTTTTTACAAAGCAGTGCAGTATGGCGAGCGATGCGAGACTGTTTGAAACTAGCGCACAATTATAAATTGTGCGCTTGTTATTTGCGGACGTTTTTGAGATGCTGAGTGTGTATCTTGGGTTTTTATATATCAATGGCTTTAATCATAGATTGTATTGGCTTGCAGCACAAGTTAAACGCTGCAAACATGCAGCAAAAGTTGTGTGTGCCTAAATAACGATAAAAAAGGTGAACCTAAACACATACAGAACTACCACTATAAATACAAAATAGCGACTGTAATAACAATTTTATTCTCAGTAACACATTTTCAAAAACTCTCCCTCACAGCGGCCATTTTCCGTCGGCTACCATTTTGTATTCGGTTATAAAACACAATACGTCATACCGGGGCGTCGGACGCCAGATAAGAGAGGAACACTATTTTGCCGTGACATTTCAGTGAATAACTTGAGCTAAACTGGATAGTGGATGTTTGTTTGACGATAATGGGTAGTTTAGTTTGGTGTAGGTTAAGTTAGGAGATGGATAGATTTTTTATGTTTGAACATTAATTTACAGATAGAAGAAACCAATAAATTTGATTGCCAGTTCTGCCTTAACATTGAGGAGTATAGTACACTTAACCGTTGGTCTCTATGACACAACAGTGAATAACTTGAGCTAAACTGGCTTGTGGATATTTGTTTGACGATAATGGGTAGTTTAGTTTGGTGTAGGTTAAGTTAGGAGATGATAGATTTTTTATGTTTGAACATTAATTTACAGATAGAAGAAAACAATAAATTTGATTGCCAGTTCTGCCTCCACATTGAGGAGTATAGATCACTTATCCGTTGGTGCTATGACATTACAGTGAATAACTTGAGCTAAACTGGCTAGTGATGTTTGTTTGACGATAATGGGTAGTTTAGTTTGGTGTAGGTTAAGTTAGGAAATAGATAGATTTTTTGTGTTTGAACATCAATTTATAGATTGGAGAAAATAATAAACATGATTGCCAGTTCTGCCTCCACATTGAGGAGTATAGTACACTTATCCGTTGGTGCTATGACATTACATTGAATAACTTGAGCTAAACTGGCTAGTGGATGTTTGTTTGACGATAATGAGTAGTTTAGTTTGGTGTAGGTTAAGTTAGGAAATAGATAGATTTTTTGTGGTTGAACATCGATTTATAGATAGGAGGAATAAATATGATTGATAGTTCTGTCTTCAAATTGAGGAGTTTGAAGCCGCTTGGATCGAACTTCAAGGCTAAGCAACGCTTGCCAAGGTCGGTCTGTGAATGGGTGACCATCTTAAGGTGTATATTAGGCTCAATAACCTTGAGCATCTGGGCCACACATTCATATCTGCGCCGCACACACAAACATTTCCGTAGCGCACGCGCTACCTCAAAACTATTATCAAAGATTACGCGAGGACGCAGACATGCGCGCCAAGCCGGCTTTTTTGCCTACGACTACACAAGAGAATGGCGATTGCACGGCTGATTTTTAGTTTAGATAGATACATACGTTACGCATATTTTTATTCACTGGTCTCATTTTTTATACGAATGTGGTTAAACAGAAGTAAAACAATATAGGTCAGATAAAAACAATTTTGTGAAGCAGTTTCGGCTTTTCTGCTTACGATCTATATAAAAATACTCGAAACTCGAGGTCAAACTGTTACCAGTGCACTGGTAACAGTTTGACCTTGAGTTTCGGGTATGCAGTGTACCTACTACTATTTGTTTCTGCCTATACAACTTTATAGTCTCGTAAAAAGATTTCAAATAAAAAAGTACATTCTAAAGTAAAGGAAAGTAAAGTAAATGAAATAAATTTTTAAGCCTATTTCATAGTTCAGCTCTGTTAAATAATTTTGTAGCATTTCATTAACTCAAAAACTTCAGATTCTGTGATTCCTATGAAAGTTTTAGGTGTTTAATTGATAATGTTTTTATATCGGTTTATTTTGTAAACTGGAAATACGACGATGATTGTTGAAAAAACCTGACCAAGTGACAGTGAAGACACACTGGAGAAAGGTCTGTGAAAAGAATTACCGCTGTAAATCCTTATTTAACTACGGAACCCTGCAAATTACCTCCCTTTGAGTGCGCTGCGAAAATGATTGATGATATAATAAAATGATAAACTCGAATTTTAGACGACACATCAATATCTACAAAAAGAAAAGGCAGTGATACCAAATGCCCAACTATTATTGTATGTCACTTTTTTTATTTAAAAATTAATAAATACGACATGACATATCACGTTATTCACTTATTGTTTTGAATTACTCAAATCGAACATTCAAAAGATATCATAATTTTATCAGAACAATACAATTTCGCCAAACGGTCCCCCACAGACGTGACTGACACGCCGCATATACCGACCGAATAATGAAAATAAATGTTTGTTTATGAACTTGTGTTTGTTTATGTTTGTGTTGAAGAGCTGTACACCTACCACAGTGTATTTCTTTTAACCCAAAGGTTGACTAATAGAGAAGTGCTTGTTGCATTAAGTCCGCCTATGTACCACTATATTGTTCATGAAGTTTAAATGAATAAATAAACTTATATTGATTTTTATTTTTTCTTTAATATTAGTAAGTTTGTTGGTAATAAAAGAAATTAAGAATTAACGTCGGCTGCGTTTGAAAAAAAAAGAGCAGACAAAAATAAAACCCGAGCGACGCCGACAGTATTTTGATAAAAGTTGCTGTATGAAACTGTACAATGCGCCCACGCGCTCAATCAAGCTGGCTACTCTGCAAAGAGCTAGTCTATGTACGCACACTAATACAAAAGTTCGTTAATATTTGCACTAACACATTCATATACGCGTAGTCGGTCGATAGTGCGAGCGGAGCAACGAGCGACACAGCCTCCCCGTCTCAGTGCTAACGCACGACTGCCGCCTTCGCCCAAACAGAGCTTTAAAAATATGGGACCTCTATATTGAAAATTTTCTTTGCAAAATATTGATTGATTTACATGAGCAATGTTCACTTTGTAGTACACTTTACTAGCAATTTTTCCATGTAAAAATATTTTTAAACTTCGAAGCCGTTTGGAAGAAATATCCAAAAAATAGCGTGTTGTTAAATATTTTTTTACAGCAAAACTATATGTCATACGAAAACAAAAATTGTTCATATTGTTATTTTTGAATCCACCATATACATACATTTTTTTTCCAATCTTTTGACCCAGCCGTTAATGGGGAATATCCTTTAAAAAGTAGCCTTTTGACGGCTTTGAAGCAGAGGTAGGGCCTTAAGATTCTGAGATTCCTCAGATGGTGCCTCAGATAGCACGCTAGTTAAGCTAGGAGAGGAATGGATAGATCTTTCGTGATTGGATATCGATTAAAAGTGAGGAGAATCAGAAAGAATCGGAAAGTCAGAATTGCCTTGAAATCGAGCTCATGGCTTAAAAATAATAGCCACACGGTTGCATCTTCGAGGTTAAGCAACGTTTACAAAGGTGGATGGGTGACCATCTACAGTATAAAATACTGGTATCCAGCTGTTTCTGGTTAGACTGGAAGCCGACACCAACATAGTTAAAAGTTAGGAAAAAGGCTAAACGAATTGATTCATTGAGTGAATTAAGAAGCAAAACTGCTAAGCATGAGGTTCTAGTTTCGATTCCCGAGTTTGGCAAGATATAATGAGAGGAACTGACGAAATCTAAACGTATGTCAAAGATACAAATGCGTTCGATCATAATAACACTCCTGCCAGTTCTGTTATTAAAAACCTATCCATTTGAATGTAGAATTCCAATTCTTACCGATGTTATTCCGTTCGAAATACAAACATTCAAAATGGCCGCCGAACCGTCACATGCACAGCAAATACCGGCCAGTCCTTATCTAATATCGGGACATGCAGTTTGACGTATTGAGTTTTATAGTTGGCTACTTGAAAACGGTTTGCGGGCGAGAAGTTTTCATGTTTCGGTGGGAAAATATAGGTCTTTACTGGCCTACAAATTGGGTCTAGAAATGTTTAGGTGACAGTATTTTTTGAAAATTCACGAAAGCATGCAGACGCTCTAATTTTAAATCGAAGAATATTTACGGTTTGAATTTTAAACAGTTAAGAAACATCTTTTTGACCTTTTCATTTCATTTAGTCATAAAAAAATTGTACTAGTCATTCTTAAAATCGACCTAATTTTACAACGAACCTCAAAACTGTGTATATATAGATATATATATTTTTAACTCCTGGCTAAGTAAACCTTAAAACATGATGTCGAAAAATTTCACCGCATCGCTGACGTCTGAAAAAGTGCCCAAAAGACTGGCGGCATTGTCTCCTTGTATAGCAGTGCTTATCCTTTATTAATAATAATAAATTCATTTACTCATGTATTCACAATCCATTACACAAAAATCATAAAATAACAAATCTAATCAAAATAAAAAAAAAAACAATAAATTGACTTCCACAGATTAAATTAAATTGAAACCAATAAATTAAAATCCCATCAATAAGTCAAATTTGACAATGCCAATAAATTAAAATTCAAAATGTCAAAAAAATTAATTTTAAATTTCAAGAAATTAATTTTAAAGTGTCAAAAAATTAAGTAACAAATTTAAAATTTTAATAAATTAAATTAACCAGGGTGGCTGGTGGTGGCCTTGTCCAAGGTATTTTATTTAATGATATTTTCATCAATCAACACATCAACATACATTAAAAACAATGATTTTAATAAATGCAATTCATCACATATCGATACGAAACTCACGTTCCTAACTTCAAAATCATTTCCATCAAATAACCTTATACAAGAGTCATCGTGAGAATGAAAATTTCGCTGAAAATTAGTTCGGCACGCGTCGTCGCCTGTAATCTCGAAACTGAATAGGGGACAATTTGTGATGTCACATGCAGACATTTTCGTTACATCGAGCTGGGGTGTGATGGACAAGGTATTAGCAGAGTTGGAATTTAATGTAATTTTAAAACAAAGTTGGGGAATGTCTAGGTAAGCGTAATGCGGAAGTTTGAGATGAACATTGAGGGACCGAAACCGAATATCTGGTTTTGTAGTTCTCATCATTAGTACACCTTTTTATGGATGGGACTTTTCCTGCTCTGGACGAAGCAGAAGGGAGTGTCAGATTCTTACTGACTAAAACCCATCCGTGTTCCACCTAATGCCCTTTGCGTTCCAGGGCCGCGGTGACTGTTTCGAACAAATTCCGCAACCTGAATCATTAATACTTTTTTTTACTATTTATAGGCGCGCGTTTGACCACTATCTCACCTGATGGTAAGCGATGATGTGGTCGAAGATGGAGCACGCTTGCCTAGAAGTAACCTATTCACTCTTGACTTAAAGACTCCCAGGTTGTAGCTATCAGGAAACACAGACTCCGGCAGGGAATTCCACTCCTTAGCTTTACGCACTATGAATGTGTTCCCAAAACGTTTAGTGCGTGTGGGTGGGATGTCCACCATGTACCGGTGGCGCATCGCTGTTCGTCTTGTGGTCGGTGATGGAACGGGCTTGGCGGAATTAAATTATGCAATTCCGTCGCACATTCCCCAAAATGCAACCGGTAGAAAACCGACAGGCTAGCGACTCGTCGTCGATGCTCAAGACTTTGGAGCTTCGTCGCGACGAGCCTATCATTTCCGATGATCCTCTTGGCTTGTTTCTCAATTGACTCAAGAGCATCAAGCTGGTATCTGGCAGATCCGTCCCAAAGATGAGAGCAGTACTCCATACACGAACGAACTTGCGCTTGATAGAGTCTGAGCAGCTGCTCCGGCGTGAAAAACCGTCTCACCTTTGCTAGGATCCCCAACTTCTTTGCAGCCACTTGAGCTTTTGCCTCTATGAAAGGGCCAAAATTGAGGGTAGATGTTAATGTAACCCCAACAAGCTCAATTTGGTCGGTTATCGGCACGGTTGCACCTCGGAAAGATGAAGCTGGGTGGAATTGGCTCCTTTTGGCGGAAAATAGACACGCTTGGGTCGTAGCAGCATTGAACTTGACCAGATTGGCATCGCCCCTTTCAGAGACAGCCTGTAAGGACACGTTTAAGCGCTCAACCATAGCCTCCCGTAGAGACCGGATTTGCGACCCACCAGCTCGTGCGCCGGACATGTATCTCTCAGCAACAGTGCTGTCGTCTGCATACCCAAAGGTACCGGGTTTTAGCAGATCATTAATATGCAGCAAGAACAGTGTTGCCGAAAGCACCGACCCCTGAGGAACCCCGGCATTAATATCCAGCAGTCCAGACGAGCAGCCATCTAAAACCACTCGGATTGACCGATCCCTCAGGAAATCCGCGATCCAATCACACAATCCGGCGGGCAGACCGAAGGAAGGAAGCTTACTAATAAGGCTATCGTGCCAGACCCTGTCGAAGGCCTTCGAGATGTCAAGGGAGACCGCTAGTGCCTCCCCGTGCTTCTCTAAGGCCTCACTCCAGATGTGAATGGCATACGCAAGAAGATCCAGAACCCGTATTGTCGGTCACTAAGGACATCATTCGCTTCTAGGTATGCCAGGAGCTAATGATTCAGCACGCGTTCCATACTCTTACAGAGTATGGACGTTACCGAGCTAGGTCTATAATTGGACGGGTCAGCTCGACTACCTTTCTTGGGCACGGGCTGCACGTTAGCTTGCTTCCAAGCCTTCGGCACTTTTCCAGTCTCAAACGAAAGGCGAAATAGGCGTGTCAAGATCGGAGACAACTCAATCAATACTCCTACAGTTAGGCCAAGGGATAATTTATACGTACCACAACCACACCATAACAACAACACGTAGGCTGGCACAAATTTACACGAAAATGAATATTTTCATTCACACCACCACATTTTGTCGCCTAATTTAATCGTGTGGTCGGTGTCCCGACCGCACCTACAATACAAGCATCAACGACACCGTGCGCTAGAGTCGATTTGTCTGCGTGCGACACACTAGCCACAAAGTAACCAATGTGGTTACGCGCAACTACTAGCGGCAAAGCAACCACACTGATATTTTGTAGTTACCACAACACAAAACACAACTGCAAGAAGCTGCACCAACTCTTATGCTGCATATACTATTCACACGTAACCACTGCTTGACCACTCTTTGTCGCAGCGATGTGGCTGGTTGTCATTTCAAATAGAAAATGTTCTAGATAGGCAAGAGGCCATTATTTTGTACATTTCTTTAACTTCACGGGGTCAATCCGACAATCGTTATCGCTGAATTCCTAATCGGAAAACTTAGTGAGGAAATCGTAAGAATTCTCATAATCAGATCAGGCATACAACATTCCGTAAAAATACAGAAACTGCCCTTCAGATGAGAAGCTTAGTGACCAACGCTATCTAACCCACTTGACTATTAGCAAGTGGGTTAGAAAATGTTGGTCACAAACTACCGCATCCATCGGCCCCTACGCGTTGTACATATTGTGTCTGGTTGAATTCCACACATAATTATTTCTGGCCACAACGCGATACGTCTGGGCTGTAGATGACAATTAATGCCGGAAAATAGGTCATGAAGATCCTCTGTGCAACTGACTATGTGTCTATACTTTGTATGGAAATTGTATTTCCATGTACTACATTGTTCTTTTGTGTTGGGAGTTGAGGAGCTCGTTGCTTAGTAGTAAAAAGACGCACGGGTTGAACTAAGAGGTTAAGCTTCGGTTGCCAAGGTCGGTTCGCGGATGGATGACCATTCATTACATACCGAATCTCCTCCGTGGCACGCAAAGCACGTTGAGCCGTTGGTCCTGGCTGTAATTTGTAGATCTTTGACAGTCTTTACTGGGAGTCAGACGCCAGAAAATCTGAGACCAATCTTGCCAAGGGCTATCATATAACGTAGTAGTAGTGGGTTATGAAGGTCATATTGACAGTCACTTCATATAAAATACTAGTAATAATCAGCTGCATCAGGTTGTATATATATTTTTCTTTTTAATATGAAAATTAACAGTTAAATTCACACGGACCACATTTTGTCGTCAATATCGACCGTGTTTATGATACCGACAACATCGCAGTCAAGTCGTAATCACAAGGCGACCACTAGTGACACTTCAAACTAGCGGTCGACCACATCGCATACACATACATATTTTGTAGGTACCATAACACAACCACAAGCAGCCGCAGCAACAAGTAACCACAGCTTGACCAACTTTTGTCGCAACGGTGTGGTGTGATAATGGTCAAACGTATGCCTATTAATAGATAAAAAAAACTGGCCAAGTGCGAGTCGGACTCGCGTGCAAAGGGTTCTGAACGAATTTAATTTTTTAACATGTTATTTTAACACTACAGACTTCTAATAGGTTTTCATGTAATCTTTAGGTAAAGATCTATTATCTCCACTTTTTCAAAATTTTTGGCTCCATAGTTTCGGAGATAAGGAGGAGGGGAATGGTCATTTTTCGTCTAATTTCTTGAATAACTTCAAAACCATTTATTTTAAAATTTATGTCACACAATATTGTGCAAAAAACTTTTTGTTTTTAATTTTCTAGTTTGACCCCCAAAAGTGACCCCCATACTACAAATTTAATGATTTACGTAACGCGTCCGTGTTTTGGTCACAGAAGTCCATATGTGTACCGAATTTCAACAGAATCGGTCCAGTGGATCCGGAGAAAACTGGCTGTGACAGACGGACAGACAGACAGACAGACAGACACCCGAGTGATCCTATAAGGGTTCCGTTTTGTTTTTTCGGAACCCTAAAAAAACCAGCCTTATTTTTCATTTTTTCCTCCCCTTACATAACGAAAGTAAGCATTTACCTATACTTATTATGACAAAAGTTTCATTAAAATGTCGTTTTTTTTTGGCGCAAGAAAAACCCATTATGTGCACGGCTTGTTTTCAATATTTTTTAAAAACATTTAAAATATTGCCAGCAGAATTATTTCAGGCCCGTTTTACCACAGGTTATAGAATATAGGTGAACACATGTCACTTGCCGTTCCGGCACTCTATTGAGGTGAACCCTCGGCTAGTGTAAGCAAATTCAACGTGGTTGAAAGTGTGAACTAGTGTAGTAGCGGAATCTAGCCTCCGTAAAAGCGGAACTTCCGTAAGGAATTGCACCTCCGCATTTACTTGTCCGCCCTGTACAGTTGTTTTAAGCTTAACTGAGCGCTCCCAAGCTTACGCACTCTAAGACATTGTGCACGTACATTCACCTACACAACTATGGCTCGCCCGCACTCGTGAGATAAAACAACTGTAAGACTTTAGAAGAGTTGTAACTGAGGGCTGATAAAGAAAATTGGCTCCAACTACAAGAGATGTAACTGTACGTTTCAAGTTTTTCTCCCACGTCGCCAACTGGAAACTGGTGAGCAACTTTTTATTCAAGCCGATATATTTTTGGGATTCCAAACTTCCCTATGAAAAAACGGACACTTACAACTTACTCGTAGTGTGTCTGTTCGTCTGTCCATCTGCCACAGTCAGTTTTTTAGAATCTATTGGACCAAATATTTAATTTTTAGATAACTCTTTGTAAAATTAAAATCTATTATTTACAACTTAACCCCATTTTAATTTAAAAAGAAAACATTCCAAGTCTTGTTCTCCAACTGAATTAGATCTTGGTAATTTTAACTTGTTATTTATTGACATGAATCAAGGTTTCTTTTTACCCGACTGCCAAGGAAGGGTAATGTTTTTCCCGCGTATCTTGTATGTATGTTTGTTTGTTAATTTGTAAATTTCTTTATTACCTCGTACCTTTCAACTGGCTGAATGGATTTCGACAATTAGGGTGTCGTTAGATTCATTTCAAAAACTCACGTGTCCTTAGATAGGTGTTTAACAAAAAAAAGTGGATTTTAGGCTCTAAATTGTAAATCGTTATTTTTTTTTTACCAAACCTATCGAGTAGGGTATCAAAATGAATGTAATTAAATGGAGGAATAAAAGATATATCTAAGCTATATTATTTAAATTCAACCAGGAAACAGTTTTCATTTATAAAAGTGTCCCGGTTGACTTTTTGCAGTCGGGTTTTTTAATTTTTCTAATGTGCGACTTGTTTCGTTATCAAAGTGACTTAAAACCAATATCCGGGTCCGTTTCCAGTCTAACCAGATGCTGCTGAATACCAGTATTTTAGATGGAGTGACTACCTACCTGACCTCCACAACGATTGGTGCTGATAACCGAAATACAGGCTTTTGCCTAGTTCGGCTACAGATGTCTAGTTATTTTGTATTGTTTAAATATAGCCTACAAATTTTGTTTAATAATGTAAAAATAATTGAAAAAAAGAAAAACTGGCCAAGTGCGAGTCGGACTCGCGTGCAAAGGGTTCTGAACGAAATTAATTGTTTTAACATGTTATTTTAACACTAGAGACTTCTAATAGGTTTTCCTGTAATCTTTAGGTAAAGATCTATTATCTCCATTTTTTTCAAAATTTTAGGCTCAATAGTTTCGGAGATAATTTATTTATTATTCAGGTTAACCAACAATTGTTTACACCAGTACATTAGTAGCTTATTATTTATAATAGGATACAATTGCGGGTGCAACAATTAATTATAGGTTAACACCGCTAGCACAAAAAACAGTGGTAAAACCATTAATTATTAAATAATGACAAATTCATAAAAATACAAGAGAATAAAACGTGAAAATAACTTAATAAATTAAATCATTAACGAGTAAACAAGATAAAAGTT
Organism: Lacanobia wlatinum; assembly: GCA_947578705.1. Classification (NCBI taxonomy): domain Eukaryota; kingdom Metazoa; phylum Arthropoda; class Insecta; order Lepidoptera; family Noctuidae; genus Lacanobia; species Lacanobia wlatinum. Next base: position 16,315,124 of record OX388046.1, on the reverse strand, counting down.
AAATAATAATTGATATGACAATTAGATTATAAATTAGACTTACATGCAATAAAATAAATTACATTGAGGATTTTAATATAAGGGGGGGAATGGTAATTTTTCGTCTAATTTCTTGAATAACTTCAAAACCATTTATTTTAAAATTATGAAAAATATAATTGAAACCCTCACAGTAAGCCCTTGTATTTAATATGTTACACAATATTATTCAAAAATTTTTTTTTTTAATTTTCTAGTTTGACCCCCAAAAGTGACCCCCATACTTAAAATTTTATGATTTACGTAACGCGTCCGTGTTCGGGTCACAGAATTCCATATGTGTACAAAATTTCAACAGAAGCGGTCCAGTAGATCCGGAGAAAACTGGCTGTGACAGACGGACAGACAGACAGACAGACACCCGAGTCACCCTATAAGGGTTCCTTTTTTTTCGGAACCCTAAAAATAAACTTATTATTATTAAACAACTCAGTAGCCGGTAATATTCGTCTCCACCTCCGTTAAGATGGCTTCCTTCACATCCCTAGTTGAAAGTGTGAACACGTCAAACGCGGGCCGGTGGTGATTAAACCCGCTTTTGTAATGGTCTGCCCCATACATGGGCTAGGTAAACGTCAACTGTTTGAGGCCTGTTTTCAATAAAGTGATTTCAATATGGACGCTTGGTGTTGGGGCTAAAGTAAAACAGGTTACAAAATTGATTTTCATGGAATTTACATTGACGTCCGATTTTTTATTAAGGCGCAGATACGGCTCAGTAGCTGATTTTAAAATGAGCATCACGTCTAAACAGCTACTCTAAACGTCTAAACGGATTTCGGTGAAAACCAGCGCTGTGGCTCTGTCATGCACACGAGTCCTAGCATTATGCTGAGCGATGGCCGTTTTGCGCGAATGTGACACATATCTTCCCAATTGTTATAAAATGTAACCCCAACCCTAATCTCTTCAAAGTTAGAGTGCACAGGCTCCTTCTGGGTAAGCTCGCTCCATCGTAGACTTTGTCTCTGTCATCTCTTGCCTAGACTAGAGTCAAGAGCAAACCCATCACTAATAAAAAAAAAATGTAATTTTGTTTTATTTAATTTTTATTTTTTCGGTATGCGTCATGCTTGGCGCAAATAAACGCTTTTTCTTTCTTTTCTTTCAGCTACTCTGAGGTTTTTGAAAAAAATATAAGTTACATTCAACTATTTTCTTAACAATTTGATATATGAAAATATTGAGTTTTATTCGTTCAACATATTGTAATTAATTTGTAAAGTTATGTCTAACACGGACATAAAATCAACCATCGGACTAAAACCAAAATTAGCACTACCTCAAACACAATTTAACTATCTACATTTTGATATAATGCTATTTTTTTTAAAGCCATGAATAATAAGGAAAGTACATAAAACTACTGAATTTTGGGTCGCGCGGGTGTAAAACGAGCTCCAAGGTTGCTGGCGAATGTTTTTAATTTCAATTTCATCCTTCTCTGTCAATCAACGGCTTAGTTAGAAACTTCTATTTATTCATTTACTAATAGAAAGCGCAAATCCTACACTACTGGGCCCAGAAGGGCAGGAGGCGACTAACGTACAGAATTAATAGTTGCCAACTCTTTAACACCAACTCACGGCTGGCGTAATGGTTGAGCGGTTGACTGCTGCGCTACATGTCGCGGGTTCGATTCCCGCACGGAACAAATATTTGTGTGGCCTACAGAAAGAAAGAAGAATGTTTATTTGGGTTTGTTTTTTGTTTTTATTTTTTTTTTTTTTTGGTAGTTTTTCCGGGTCTGGCTATTTGTGTATGTGAGTTTATATGTTTGTAAACGAACCCACGATACAGGAAAAATTCCTAGAGTGGGGTAAAGTGTCTCTACAATTCTTATCCTTGACAGCGATATCTTCCAGATAACCTTTGAATGGACTGAAATAACTTAAAATGAAAAGGGGGCTAGTCTGCGGTATACTGCAAGTAAATACTGTAAATAATAAAACCAGTCAGATATGAAAATATGACTCATAATTTTCCTTCAAAAAGGTCCTGTGAAGTAAATATTTAATAGAGTAACAAGCCTATGACAAATTGTTGGTTTTCAGCATCCTTATCATCAATTAAAACCAAAGGAAAACTTGTTAATTGATTCTGTAATTTGATTTAAGAGTTCCTAGTTCTTAATTATCATTCCAATTAATTTCAAGCTAAATCTCCATCTCTTTAATTATTTTCTTAATTGTCACTTCAATTATTTCAAAATCAATCATTATCAACTTCAAATCAGGTTCTTTCAAAACATCAGACAGCCAAGCAACAAGCATTGAACCGACTTTGATGGCAAAAGCAGTCAAGAGCGTGTTGGCGTTCGCGAGTTTGAGTTCCGTATCCTTTATTAATTTTGAAATATGTGCAAAAAATTCGTGCGAAAATTGAAATACACGTATTTCGATACGTGTGTATTTGTAATATTTAAGCAGTTAAGAGGTTTTCTAAATGAAACTAAGTCATAATCATCTAGATCTTCAGGAATAGATAGATTTTTTACTGGTCGTAGAAAGCTGAAATTTTGAATGTAAGTTTTTAGGGGAGTGTAGGGGAGCACTAACGACATTTTTTTTTTTTTAACTATAGATAGGCATACGTTTCACTACTATCTCACCTGATGGTAAGCGATGATGCGGTCGAAGATGGAGCACGTTTGCCTAGAAGCAACCTATTCACTCTTGTCTTAAAGACTCCCAAGTTGAAGCTATGGAAACACAGACTCTGGCAGGGAATTCCACTCCTTAGCTGTACGCACTATGAATGTGTTCTCAAAACGTTTTGTGCGTGTGGGTGGGATGTCCACCATGTACCGGTGGCGCATCGCCGTTCGTCTTGTGGTCCGATGATGGAACGGGCTTGGCGGAATCAAATCATGCAATTCCGTCGCACACTCCCCAAAATGCAGCCGATAGAAAACCGACAGGCTAGCAACTCGGCGTCGATGCTCAAGACTTTGGAGCTTCGACTCGACGAGCCTATCATTACCGATGATCCTCTTGGCTTGGATTTCCCAAAATCCCTACGGGAACGGGAAAAAAACGGGATATGCGCGTACGAAGTCGCGGGCTTAAACTAGTGTATGCAGATAATGAATGCCTTCCCGTTTTCCGACTATATTGGGGTCGGCTTCATTTAATAATGCATTGTTTATCTGTCTGTTGAGTGATAATGTTGTTGATTACTTGTAATTAATTTCTCCATAATTTGGCATAGCTTGTGTTTCATCATCATCATCATAACAGCCGAAGACGTCCACTGCTGGACAGGCAGTGGACGTCTTCGGCTGCGGGGGGGGGGGGTGTTACCATAATCGCCACGCTTGGCTGGCCGGTTGGCAATCGCAGTGTGTGCGATGTGTAGCTTGTGTTTAATAACTCACGAAAAATTTCTTGTATCGAGTAATTTCAATCATTCTTTAAATTCCAACTTAAACACGCTTTCTTGAATGATTTACTCAATTTGTTTTTTTTTTTATTCAATCAGATTTAACGCCATTAAGTTCTGCAAGAGTAAAACCATGACCAAACTATGCGGCCTCTCAATACGGTACCCTAAAAATCTTCCCCATTCATGACAGGCAGGTTAATTGGAGAGCTGTATTGGTGTCACTAATGATGTCTACCTTTCCACAACAACCCTTAATTCAACTATGGTTTCAACCCTTTCAAATTGTATCTTGGAGTCTTTGTAATGACACTGACTTTCTAAGGGGGTAATCTATGCTGGAGATCTATACTAACATATAAAGCTGAAGAGTTTGTTTGTATGCTTGAACGCGCTAATCTCGGGAACTACTGGTCCGATTCGAAAAATTATTTCAGTGTTAGATAGCCCATTTATCGAGTCAGGCTACAGGGAATATATCATCACGCTAAGACTAAAAGGAGCGGAGCAGTAATGAAAAATGTGACGCAAACGAAGTTACGCGGGTCAGCTAGTGTTTTTATTATTGTTTGAAAATTAGGTAACAATCATTGTAGCTTGTCGTACTTATTGGTGACTATCCACCAACTCTCTAGCTCTGTTCCGTCTCCTGCTGGAAGTGGAAATTATATTTTTTCCTACTCCTCCGCTGTTATTTTGTAATTAATTTCGTTGAAAGATCCAAGTCGTTTGAATCGTTTTTCCAGGACTCGTCGAGCTTCAAAGACTCGACGTTTTTCTACTGATCGCTACTTTGATTCTGGTTTTCGGGAGTTGCAGTGGTTGGGAATGTGTGGTGGATTTATCAACCCACCCCGGCTTCGTACAGCATGTTACAATAATACCGACGAACTTTTGCAAGCGACTTCGCTTGCGTTAGAGTAGAAAATTATACCGAGGAACATATTCTCTGGATAAAAAGTATCCTATTTTCTGTTCCAGGACATGGTTTACGGTGAGCCAAGTTTCATCAAAATCCATTAAACCGTTAAGAGGTTACAAATAAAGAAACTCACTTTCGCATTTTCGCATAGTTTTTTGCCGACATCTTCAACAATCTCTTAAAAACCAGGACTGGTTATTGTAGTGACAGTTGAGGGTGGCCTATGTCCAGCAGTGGGTTCCATATCATAAACCCCCTTTAATTTTTAATTTTGTTACTATTTTGTTGTTATATCGGCAATAGAAATACATTCTCCGTTAGTTACTCTTGGGTTTTAAACCCTAAAAAGTGAGCTCATTGCCAGTAACAAAGTACTAACGTAACGAATTTGTCGATAAAACGGTTTTCCTGGGAATTACGCTTGACCCAAGGCTACAATGGGGCCCTCATATAACATCTCTTTCTGGACGGCTAAGTTCAGCAGCTTATGCTGTTAGGAAAATCCGCCAATTAACGGATGTCGATACCGCGAGACTGGTCTATTTTAGTTACTTTCACAGTATCATGTCTTACGGTATTTTACTATGGGGACGGGCTGCAGACATTGAGTCTATTTTAATTCTGCAGAAAAGAGCCATCAAAGCGATATACAATCTCCGCCGGCGCGATTCTCTAAGGGAACTGTTTAAGAATATTAACATCATGACGGTACCTTGTCAATACATTTACGAAAACATCATGTATGTCAGAAAGAATTTACATCTTTTTAGTAAAAGAGGCGACAGACATAATTATGGTACTAGAAATAGGTATCAATTAGTTCAACCAGGTTTCAGACTGGCTAAAGTTGCCTCATCTTTTATGGGGTACTGTTTAAAATGTTATAATGAGATACCTCCCCATATATTAGAACTTAATGAGACAAAATTTAAATCTTGTATTAAACGCACACTATGCAGGCAAGCATATTATAAGTTGGGGGATTATATTGAAGATAAAAATGCTTGGCTGAATGCTGGTCCGGCTCCACAGCCACTAGGGCGCACAAAATAATCTGTTAGCATTTGGAAACATTGTTGGACCGGCTGAAGATTGTAAAAAAACAATATTTGCATTGTATAGACTCAATTTATTTAGCAATGTATAATTTCATCCATTTTAACGGCACATTTGTGAGTACTGTGTACCTTAAACTTAAGCTATAGCTATCAGTTTTAGGTTTGTTTTTGACTTGAATGTACCCTGTCGGTTGGGAGTGTCATGCTCACACAAAAGTTTGGCTGATGGTGGCGTATGCGTTGGATCATTTGGCTCCCTTCAAAATGGTTGAGCCGAATGGTGCTAGCGCATGCGTCATGTTCGTGAACGGGCGCTGTCAGTTGGGACTGGTCATTTCTCAGTTGCCATGGTTTATTTTAAATATTTCTTTGAATTGTTCCTTTTTTCCCGTCGCTTTTATCCTGCTCGTCTTTTACATCGTTCTCACATGTTTGTATAATTTCAACTTGATGTAAACAAAAATTTGTAACAATTTATTATTTTTTAAAAGAGTGTCCGTGGAGTTTCTTGCACGTTCTTCTCCATAGAGATCTACGCTTTGAACGTGCAAATAGCTTCATCTTTTTGGACTGACCGACCTTGACAATTCAAAAGTGCCTGTAAATGGTTTATTTGAAATTACGATTTGATTTGACTAATCGAAATCCCTAGCTGCTTCTAAAAATCTTCCTTCAAACAATCTTCCATAGTTCTTGAAAAGTTATCCTGTTGATTCTTGAAGTTGAAGAACTAAGCTTTAATAGAATACCTAGCTTCGTCGTCACTTTAAAATTGTAATTAGTTGTAGGAACAACATTCAACACGAAACTCCTAAGAGATACACATCTTGTTGCCTACCAGTGTCCTGGTAGAGCTAAGAAAGCGATACTATGCTATACAACTTAAACTATGGGACAAGGCGCGAAAAAACCAGTCTAGTGCAAAACCTTTCTCACACGAAAGGTTCCGTTCCATAAACAGAAAAATAACACGTTTCTGATATGGGAGCCACCTTTAATATTTTATTTTTATTATTTGTCGTTAAAGCGGCAATAGAAATAGACAGTCTGTCTATTTCTATTGTCAAAATTTCAACTGTCTGCCTATTACGGTTCGTGAGATAGAGCCCGCTGACAGACAGACGGACGGACGGACGGATGGACAGCGGAGGCTAAGTAATAGGGTTCCGTTGATTACCGTTCGGGGACGGAACCCTTAAATTCGCACGTATAAACGCGCGTAACTCGACAAAATGTACTGAACAGCAGATTTTTCGTCGTTTCGTAGGTAGACAGTTGATATCACAGTGAGTTATTAAAGAAAGTAAAACATCGTACGAAAAGAACCTATTGAAAAGTGCGGGCAATAATAACAAAAAAATATGGGAAGCAATAAAAACTATAACCAATACTAAGAAGTCTAAAAATAACGCGACTGAATTAATTAATGTATCTAACGCAAAAGAGTCGGTAGAAAAAGTGAATGATTTCTTTGTCAGTGTAGGCAAAGACTTAGCTGATAGTACTACAAACTGTGCAAATCCGGAGCACTTTCATTTTGCAACTAAAAACGCAAATCCCTCTTTAAAATCGCCGGTCTTACTAAACACAGATGAGGCGGAGGTAAAGAGTTTCATCATGGGTCTGAAAAACATCTGTTACGTTGGTTGGGACTCTATACCAAATAGCCTCCTTAAAGAAAATAAACGCCCATTAGTGCCTCTTTTAACACATCTTTTTAATACTTGTTTATCACAAGGTGTCTTCCCTGCAGTCTTAAAGAAGTCAGTGGTGCATCCGATACATAAATCCGGAGATAAAAACCGCGTCACCAACTATAGGCCCATTTCTACTTTGCCCTCTATCTCTTAGCTCTTGGAACGCATCCTCAATAAAATACTCACTAATTACTTAGAAAGAAATAAACTTCTTTCTAATAATCAATTTGGTTTCCGAGTTGGCAAGTCAACTAGAGATGCGGCCCATGAGCTTGTTGATTATGTGGTAGGGAATTTAGATGCGGGTAAAAAGACTGTAGGTATGTTCTTGGATTTGGCTAAAGCCTTTGATACGGTCTCTGTGCCATTGCTTTTACAGAAACTGGAACGTATAGGCACTAGAGGAGACCAACTCAAAATATTTAAAGACTACCTTTCTGACCGTACACAATACGTTAAAATAAATGATTTTATAAGCACTGACCTTCCTTTACCCTTCGGTGTCCCTCAAGGTAGTATTTTGGGTCCAAGTCTTTTTCTGGTCTATTTAAATGAACTTTGCGAGCTGAATCTTGTTGGAGGTAAAATAATATCGTACGCGGACGATACAGTGCTTCTGTTTTCTGCTGACTCTTGGGAGAATGTATACAAGCACGCGCAGCATGGTTTTAACGTAGTAAGCCACTGGCTTCAGAAGAATATTTTAACTCTTAATGCAGGTAAAACGCAATATTTCACCTTCTCTATGCGAAACTCTAATCCCCCTCCCTCATCTCTCTCTATAATAGCTCACAATTGCTGTAATAACCTAAGCTGTTTTTGCCCTGACCTAATTAAAGCGGATAAAGTAAAATATTTAGGAACAATTATTAATAATAATTTATCTTTTTGACCTCATGTAGACTCTGTTACTTCTAGGGTAAGAAAACTGATATTTGTTTTAAAAAAATTAAGAAATGCTGCTGAACCTAAATTAATTAAGCAAGTATATCTAGCAATAGGTCAATCAGTCCTGCAGTATTGTATCTCTGTATGGGGAGGCACGTCCAAAACTATACTTAAACCGCTAGAAGTTGCACAAAGAGCAATACTTAAAGTCAGCACCTTCCGGCCCTACCATTACCCAACATACCTTCTGTACCAGTCCTGTGAGGTCCTCACTGTCCGGCAGCTCTATGTCTTGCACGCAGTCTTGAGGCACCATACTAGTACAATATGACAAGTCCTCTTATTTATCCAAGCGCAGACGAAAGGTCGTCACACACAATAAACTGCCGACCTACAAACACCCATACGTCAGAAAACACTTTTGCTTCTTAGGCTCTTTTCTGTATGCAAGACTAAATAAACTTGTAGATATACCCCTTAAATAAGAACAAATGTAAACTTATGGTAGTAGACGACATACGCAAGCTAAACTACACTGAGACTGAAAACCTGTTGTCTGTAGTTAAATAGGTAGCTTCTAATTTTCTCTAGTATTAAGCACAGTATTCCTGAACAATGCGTGATAGACCTCGGAATTGATAAAAATCAATTTTCCATTGTACACCAAAACATTCGAAGCATCCAAAAAAACTTTGACAACTTCACCTTATTTTTAACCAGACTGAATTTCTTGCCTGATATAATAATACTTTCAGAATGCAGACTTACTACTCCTAAAGTACATCTTCAAGGCTATGTCTGTCATTACTCCCAAAACTACCTTAATCAAAACGATGGTCTTGCAATCCTCCACAAAAATGACTTAGATGTCACAATTACCGAACCACCATTTAAAGATGCTAACTGTCTATTAATCAGTATAAACACAGAACTTACAATCTGTGCAATATATAGGTCACCTTCTATTTTTAATATTAGAAATTTTTGCGATTCTTTGGATACTATTCTCCAAACTTGCACTACATCAACCGTTGCAATAATTGGTGACATTGGAACGGAAGATAAACGCGCTGGTGAATACCTTGATGTCACAAGCCATCACGGCTTCTACCCGGGTCACCAATTTCCGACACGTGAACGTAATTGTCTCGATCACGCTATTTTTAAAACAAATAAAGTCACTAAAACCGTAATCTGCGAAACTGGTTTGACAGACCACGACACAGTCTTAGTTAGTGTATCGATGGATACATCAAAACTACTGTCTTCTATACGCCAAAGCAAATATAAGACTACGATCGACTATGCTAGTGTCATATCGGATGTTGAGAATGCAGACTGGAGCACAATAATGAATCACTATGATGTGAATGAGGCGACAAATGAACTTACAACAAACCTGCAGGAAATCGTAACACGACATACAAAAAAAGAAATAGTGCGGAACTCTAAGTCGATTAGAAGGCCCTGGATGACAGCAAACCTACTGAAATGTGTAAGAAAAAGAGATGCCCTCCATAGTGAAACAAGGAAAAAAGATAATATTGACAACCACACCCTACATCAACAGTACAAAGCATACAGAAACACTTGTAACAATATTATACAGAACTTAAAAATTGCCCATGAAAAACACCTACTGGACAGCTCGAAAGGCAACTGCAAAAATACTTGGGCGGCGTTAAAATATATCTGTAACATGAACAATAAGACATTGTCTAATATGGCCCTCCTAACTGCCAATCCTGATCCAGTGGTCGCGTTGGACATGGCAAATAATTTCTTTGCTAATATAGGAGAACAATTAGCTAAAGACAATTTACTGCGTCTAAAAAATTCGGAAACCGACCTAGCTAAATTAATCAAAACAGCTGGCAACATGGATGCCTCACAAATTAACTCCTTTTTCATGAACCCTACCGATGAGATGGAAGTGAAGGCAGTTCTGTCAAGCCTAAAAAATGATTCAGCTCCTGGATGGGATGGAATATCAAATCGGGTCCTCAAACTCGCCCAGCACTGTCTTGCGGCTCCTATCGCGCACATCTGTAACTTAAGCATGTTTAATGGAAAAGTCCCGACCCAAATGAAGATAGCAAATGTGTGCCCGATTCATAAAGGAGGAGATGCAACTACGGTGTCAAACTATAGACCAATATCCCTGCTCACGTCACTGTCGAAGATACTGGAGAAACTGGTGAATAGGAGACTGTTGACATATCTGGAAGATAGGAAGTTGCTTTCCACAAATCAGTACGGCTTTCGCAAGGGCAGGTCCACGGAGGACGCTGTCACTAATTTAGTAGATTTTGTTGTGGGCCAACTTGACAAAGGGCTGAGATGTGGAGGCGTCTTCCTGGACCTTGCAAAGGCTTTTGATACTGTGTCAAAACCGATCCTTTTCAAGAAAATGGAACACATTGGCATTAGGGGCACTGCACTGGATTGGTTTATTTCGTATCTGACAGAACGCAAACAAAGGATCTGTGTGGGAGATTTACAGAGTTCCCTCGCCAGTATTGGGTACGGGGTGCCTCAGGGCAGTGTCCTGGGCCCTACTTTGTTCCTGCTATATGTCAACGGTCTCTTCTCATTAGACCTCAACAATGCACAGATCTTTGCGTATGCCGATGATACGGCTGTCATCTTTTACGGAAAATCCTGGGAAGAAGTCTACAGAGCCGCAGAGTGTGGGATGATGACTATCTCTAAATGGCTACAGTACAACTTGTTGACACTTAACGTTGCAAAAACAAAAATTGTTAATTTTTCAATCAACAAAAAATCATCTGCTCCTTCAGAACTTTCACTGAAGTTCCATAGCTGTGATTTCTACCCGGGATGTACCTGCAACTGTCCCACTTTTGATCAGATTGAATGCATTAAGTATCTTGGCATTAACATTGATAAACACTTGACTTGGAGTAGGCATATTGACTCTCTGAACATACGTGTGAGAAAGCTTTTATACATATTCAGGAAACTGAGATCAATAGCAGACCACCACACTCTGAAAACAACCTACTACGCACTGTGTCAGGCAATTCTAGGGTATTGTGTAGTGGCTTGGGGCTCTGCTGGCAAAAGCATCCTTATTACTGCTGAACGAGCGCAAAGAGCTATCCTAAAAACATCTTTTAAAAAGAAGTTACGTTACGCTACAGATGCACTGTACCGAGACACTGGTATGCTAACAGTTCGTCAGCTGTATATCAGGGCAGTCATCCTTAGGTTCCATTCTACAGCACCAACCTCCATGGTACAAGATCAACGTTCGCGTAGACTACCTAAGTGGGAAAAAACGTTTTGTCATCGGGTGTTTGGACATAAAGCGTACTCTTACATGGGGCCACACTTATACAGCAAAGCAAATAAACATCTGAACTTGTTTTTCATGACCAAGTTCTCATGCAAAAAACTTGTAACGGAATGGCTTCAAGGTTTAAACTATAATGAAACTGAACATGTGATATCAATTTTTTAGCTAACTCAACCCACCTATTCAACACATATACCCTCAGAAACTCATAACCCTTGCACACACACACACCCAACTTCTAACCATCACCTGCACCAACTTTCATCAACTTACACTCATACACATACACATACACACACACTCTCAGGATACCATAAGCGCTGTCAGCAGCTATAACATTTTTTATTAGTTTAAAATTTCACTTTTTTGTTTTAAAATGTTCAGAATCCAGAATCTGTATAAAACTGAATTTTGTACACTATTTCTTAGACGAAAGAGACTGAACCCCACGACACAGGGTATCCTAGTGTGGGGTTCAGTGTCATGTAAAAGATGGATATTTACTTTTTATGAACAATAAATTTTATTATTTTATATATAATAATACTCACCCACCTACACGCACTCACTCATTTACGCCCAACTCACCGGAGGATATCATTATACATTTAATTAAGATGTTCTTCTGATTATGTTCTTCTACATCTGTCACTTCCTTAAATAATATTATAAATAAAATATAAAGCGTATAGGTCTAAGTAAAGTTAATTCCCAAGTGTCGACTATTATAGGGGAAGAGCGCTGATGTCCGAAATACAGATATTTTTTTCTAGTTCGGACACAGATGTTCTACATCTAAATTTATAATTAAGTCTATTGTTGTGTATGTTATTTAAAGGTCTGTATGTATGTTTCTTAGAACAAATAAATTATTAAAAATTATTATTATTATTATATTTCACCGTAATCGGCTCTTGAAACACAGCTCGCTGGCAGACAAACAGACGGACGGACGGGTTGACGGACGGACGGACAGCGGAGGTTTAGTAACAGACTTTCGTTGGTTACCCTTTGAGTACGAAACCCTAAAAACGAGGCCAAGGAACTTCAGTCTAGAGACCTATTCTTTTCTCGACTAATAGTATCGCCTCGCATTCCTCCCCCAAATATTATGTAGTACGAAGGTAGCCTATCTACACCAAGGCAACATCTCAAACTTATACCTATTAAGTTATTGTCAAGTGTTGTAGTTTCGCGGTTTAGTTAGGACTTGCCAACTGTTCACCCGGTCCCCTCACAGTTATATAAATGAAATATGACTATTAATATGAAACGTTTCTAGTTTATAGTTACACTAGCTTTGCTCACGATTTCGTACGCGCATTTCCCGTTTTTTCCCGTTCCCGTGGGAATTTTGGGAATTCCTCTCTTAGTGCTCCCTTTCAATCCCCAAGGAACTAACGTGCCAAATTTCAGCTTCCTACGACCAGAAGATTCTGGCTGTGCGTTGTCTCTCCGTCACTCAGTAACGGAAGAGTTTTATAAATTTAGGACTAGCTTCTGCCAGCGGCTTCGCCCGCGTGGTCCCTAGGGAACATACTCCCGGGATGAAAAGTAGCCTATGTCCTTTCTCAGGCTCTAGATTATCTCTGTACCAAATTTCATTTAAATCGGTTCAGTAGTTTTGGCGTGAAAGCGAGACAGACAGACAGATAGACAGACAAGCAGAGTTACTTTCGCATTTATAATATTAGTATTAGTAGATAAGGATTAGTAAGGATTGAGACAAAACTTCCTCAAGTTTTGTCCCAACAGATTCTTCTTCTTATCGTGTGGGAGTAAGGTCTGACGACCCCACACACCCTAGTGTCAGAGTTTCTGAACCGCCACAAAGGTCTCTGACATGGTCATGCAGATTTAAAGAACGAGATGAGCACAATCAAAAAGCAATTTTTTTATTGGCCAGCCTCCCCGCTGCTGCGATATCGTTCAAGTTTTATTCGCAAAAAAATAGTTTGTAACCGTCTCCACGAGGATCACTGAAGTCTTACCAACTTTGTTGAATTTTAAGAGAGAGATAGATGGTCTGCATCTATTTATCTTCCAAAATTCATTTTGGGGAGTGTGCGACGGAATTGCATAATCTAATTCCGCCAAGCCCGTTCCATCATCGGACCACAAGACGTACGGCGATGCGTCACCGGTACATGGTAGACATCCCACCCACACACACAAAACGTTTTGGGAGCACATTCACCGGATGGTAAGCGAACATGTGGTCGACGATGGAGCACGCTTGCCTAGAAGTAACCAATTCACTCTTGACTGAAAGAATCCCAGATTGAAACTATCAGGAAACAGAGTTTGGGAACTTCAAACCTTAGCTGAACGTACAACTGAAAACTTGAATTACGTGTGACGTCACTCCCGACTCACGCCCTTATGATGTGAATTTGCATTAACCAGTACAAACGACATTTTGCGTGAAAAGTATTGAAGAATAACTTCAAACTCATATAAGTAACTTCTTTATTTTCCACCGAAGTACGTTTTCTTTTTCCAAAATCGTACTGAAATAGCAACGTCTTTCTAATAAGTGTCCATAAGTGAGATATTTAATACTAATCTTCTTCTTCTTCTTATCATGTGGGCAGTAAGGTCTAACGACCCCACACACCCTAGTGTCAAAGTTTCTAAACCGCCTCAAGGGCTTCTGATATGGTTTATTTGACGACCGCCATTTGGTGGCCGGGACCACCGACTTATATGTGCCTTCCAAAGCATGGAATCATCTGTTTATCAGAAAATTAGGTGATTCAAGCCTGCAATGTCCTAGATAAACTGGAAACAACTTTACAAAGTATGCTTCCCGTGAGGATCGAACCCACGACGACCGGGTCACAAGGCAAACGCCTAAATCACTCGACCATGGAGGCAGTAATAGTAGTCAAATACCCAATTAAAACTTAAGGTATAATTATTTAATCTCGATTAAATTTGCTATCCACCCTACAGAATATATCTATAGAAAATCGTAACGCGTAGGAATTTCTAAATAACTAAAGTAGGTTTCAATTTGAAACAATACCTTTATTCGTATTACCCGAATTCTGCCTCATCCCAAAAAACTTTTAAGATACCTACTAGTGATGAGACGTATCTTCATTTCGTTTAGATTCTTTTGAAGTTTCGAAATTCACTGAGTTTTTTTAGGCTTTATTGAGCTTGCTCTTGACCTCGATCACGCCTGATGGGAAGCGATGGATGAGGTCTATGATGGAGCGAGTGTACCCAGTAGATGCCTGTTCACTCTTGCTTTGAAGGCATACGGGTTATATCGGGTCAGATCTTCAAAGAAAGAGGTTCTTGCAGGCGTGGAAAGGCCTACTCTCAACTCTACGTAGACAAAGATGCATGTGATGGTCTTCAGTGTTTATGCTGCGTCTGTTCGATTACCATGCATTCTTCTTTCATTACATATTGTTAAATTTAATTACTTAATATTGTTTTGTTGTTTGTCTCGAGCGAGTCCTAAATACTATAACCTTTTTTCTTTCTCTTTTTCGTATCGTTGAAGTTATGTGCAGGTAGACTTAGTACTTAACTTTGCTCCCGTTCTCAAGCCCTCATCAAGCCGATTCACCTCCTGCGATTATACAAGACAAACTTCGATTTTGGTATATCCACATCCCTAGCCCCCACTCTCGGATAATAAGAAGCTACAAATTGTATCCGAACAAGAGAGAACAAGCTTATTCCGGGATATTATTAAGTTTCCACTGTTTCCCAATAAATTACCAACTTAGAGAGGAGCGGACCGAGTTTTTGAATATCATTAATTTTAACGACGCCTCGAATTTAATATTAATCAATGTTATAATGACTTTGTTTGTTCTAGGATGGGATTTTGTGAGAACCATATTTTTTCAGTGGTGTGTTAGGTCGTATTCTCATAAAGATTACGCGCAGGCGTACATTTCACCCATATTCATCAGCGATGTTTAAGTCCCAACTGATTTATATACATTAACATGACTCCGTCCGACTTCCATCTCCCTTCCCACTCGCGCGCACTGCGGTGTTTATTATATCGCTCCGTATTGTAAATTCGGAATTCGCGTTGTGAGTTTATTTTAAGGCTTGTGAATTGTTCCTAGCGGTGCTATAGTGTAGTAAGTGCGTGTTTTGTAAGTTTTTCAAGGTGTCTGTTTATTTATTTACTGTTAATTAGTCAATTTCTCCAGCTTTCGGTAAGTGCATTTATTTTTCTTGTGTGTGGGTAACGCGAAATAACTTAATCGATTGATATCTATTTGTTTAGTTCTTTTGATTTTTTTAATTCATCCGTGTTGTTATAACGTAATTCGTGATGTCAACAAATGATGACCCTCCAGATCGTGGCGGAGATATATTTCGTCGAAATACAAAAACCCAAAGGTCGCCCGTGGCGACCTCCGCTAATTCGAAACGCTTGTTCAGCGAAATGTCTCCATCATACATTTCGCCCGATGATAGGTCAAAACGGGTTCATCAAACTTTCGAAACCGTGGAAAAATCCTCGCCGATTTTAAATATCAGTAATGTGAGCAATACCGATTACTGCGACTTAGTTTCCGAGGCGTCAGCCTACCTGTCAAAAATTAACGACTTAGTCAATGATCAGGGCTCTCGCATTAACGTAGCAAATAAATCTGCCATTATGGATTTGACACAGCGTGTCACGGCCATCGTTTCTATACTGGCCATAAAATCATCATGCAACGAAACGAAGTTAGCCAATACGGAACGCGAATTAGAAAAAATCAAGTCGAATAACTATGTCAATCCCAATCCTGTCAATAATAATAATAACAATTGTAAAATTTCGTATGCGGACTCGTTGAAACTACGTTTGCCAAAAGTAGCTCCAGCAATTATGGAATCCCGTCCACCATTGCCGTGTGTGGTGGCTTATGCGACCCCAGCTCGATCAGCTGATTATAGCACTTCGTCTGCGACAAAACAAGCGCTTATGAAAGCAATTAAGCCCTGTGATGACGGTTTTCAAATTGTAGTCGTGAAAAAAACCGCGAAATCCGGTGTTCTACGTGTCGCTAGTGAACATCAGCTTAAAAAATTGGAATCCGTGGACGCAATTAAGGCCGCTGGTTTACGACTAGAAAAACCAAAAGGTAGACGCCCTCGAGTATTAGTTAAGGATGTACCATCTTCAATGGATGATGGCGCTTTTCTGATCGCGCTATACCGCCAAAATATTAAAGATGAGCTTCAAATGAAAGAGGATGACTTTATTAAGTCTACTAAAATTATCCGTAGGCGCTCGTTAGACAACGGCCGTAAGTGGATAGGCATCGAATTAGATTCCGCAGTACGTAAACACTTAGTTTCTACCAAGGATAAATTATTTATTGATTGGAATACCTGCCGCTTTATTGACGATGTTGAAGTCGTTCGGTGCTTACATTGTCAACAGTTCGGTCACGTTAAGAAACACTGCGTTAATAAAGAACCGACTTGTGCTAATTGTTCGGAGGCACACGAAACAAATGATTGCCCGCATAAGGACGACGTAAATTTCAAGCCGACTTGCGTGGCGTGTAAACGCTTTAAAAAACCGTGTGATCATCGCTGTGGATCTCAAGAGTGTACTACTTACAAACTGAAACTCGAACAATTAATCCTAAACACTAATTACTAAAAATGGATAGTTTAACCATAGGACAGTTAAATCTCCATAACGATAGGGTGGCGACATCTGAGGTGAATAAATTGATTGTGGATTATAACCTTGACATAGTACTTGTTCAGGAACAATATCAAAACGCGCGCTTACGTCACAAGGTAGTACAGCTGGATTGCAAGGCGCGAGCCGGAATTTATGTTGCGCGTTCTTCGAGCTTTACTGTAACATCTATATGTAATCTCATGACGCCCCATTGCGCCGTGGCGGAAATATCATCACCTACCTTTAAGGTTTACGTTGTGAGCTGCTACTTTCAATATTCAGACCCAGTTACTCCACATATACATAATCTCCGTCACGTCTTGCGGTCGCTCGCGGGCTGCAAAGTTATAGTGGGTGCTGACGTGAATGCATCTTCTTCCCTGTGGTATGGCAAAGTTCGGGCCACTGATTACGAACGAAGTTGTGCCGTTGAAGATTTTATTGCTGAGATGAACTTATCAATTCATAACACCCCAGACGCACCGCCTACTTTTTGTAGCCAAATGGGCGAATCTTGTATTGACGTCACACTTTCCAGTGCAGACGTACGCTTGGATAGGTGGCGTGTCCTTCCTGACGCGTCTTGTAGTGATCATCGCCTGATCGTGTACGAATTTGTTCCTATGTTTACTCAAGGTTCATCACACTTAATTGGGAATTTTAGATATAAAAGTAGGGGCGCGGATTGGGAATTCTTTAGCTCACTTTTTGCTTGTCATACCAAAGACTTTACTCGCGATGGACTGTTAGCTGAGGAAAGTGCTGAGATAATGTCAGACACCTTCACTTACTGTGCTGATCTTGCTATTGGTCGCGCATCTATGACCAATATTCGTAGATGTGATTGGTGGAATGACTACCTTGTTGAACAACGTAAAAGCTATCGCAGAGCGCGCAGACAACTTAATAAGCTTAAAAAACGTAAGGTTATCGGGGACCCCCTTAATCTTGCTTTAAGTACTTTCAGAGTTGCCAAGTCGCGCTAAAGAGCATCGATTGAAAAATCTAAGGGTAATTTACTCCGGAAAATTGTTGATAAACTTGATAAGGAGGGTCCGTGGTCTCCTTTGTACCACGAGTTCAAGGCTAATAGATCTGTCGACCTTGCGTACGTTCAGAACATTAAAGTAAATAATAAACATACCACCGGCATTGAAGAAACAACTGATGTTTTGCTTAATTCTCTAATACCAGACGATTCATCAGTAAATGATAATGAATACCACCAACAGATTAGAGCGTGGGCCGCGGTGCCACCTGAGTCACCGGAGTCAGACCTTCCATCCACTGACGAATTCATAAACGTTGTCAAGAGACTACCTCTCAAAAAATCATCCGGTGTAGATAAAATATCTAATAGAATGATTATAGAAGCGTGTAAAACAGCGGGCGACGCGATCTTGTCCGTATATGCATGATGCATTGCAGAAGGTATTTTTCCTCGAATATGGCGACAAGGCTTTATACGCATTATTCCGAAGAGTGGCGATAAGCCCCCGGATGACCCTAAGTCCTACCGGCCCATAACACTACTTCCATCTTTGGGGAAATTCTTAGAGCGACTAATTGTTCCGCGCTTGCTACCGAATGGACCTAAATTTCATATTTATCCATTTGGTTTCACTATTGGTAAATCCACAGTCGACGCGGCTCTCTCTGTCCGTAAAATTGTTAACTTATCGGAACATAAATACGTGGTTGGAAACTTTCTCGACATATCTGGCGCTTTTGATAAAGCATGGTGGCCGATGCTACTACTTAAAATGAAAACCCGTGGTTGCT
Source organism: Lacanobia wlatinum (assembly GCA_947578705.1). Classification (NCBI taxonomy): domain Eukaryota; kingdom Metazoa; phylum Arthropoda; class Insecta; order Lepidoptera; family Noctuidae; genus Lacanobia; species Lacanobia wlatinum. Next base: position 16,296,373 of record OX388046.1, on the reverse strand, counting down.
ACAAAAATATCTATAATCTGATTATTTCGTATTTTTAAACGGCTCCGCGAAACTCAAACTTGGACATCATTCCATTTCTAAGTCTCTAACCATGGGATGTCCTCAGGGCTCAGTTATCGGTCCATATGTATGGAATTTTGGCTACGATGATTTCCTCGCGCTTCCGCTCCCATGCGGCTGTTCATTAACCGGTTACGCGGACGATGGCTTACTGCTCATTGAGGCAAGCACTCGGGCTGGACTCGAGAACTTGGCTGACACATGTCTACGTTTAATATCACAGTGGGGCGATCGAAACCGTCTGACCTTTGCACCGCATAAAACCTATCAACTTATCTTAAAAGGAAACCTAAAATCCTGGCCTAGTATTAAATTTAATAACGTACCCGTCAAAAGAAAAGAATCCGTGTGCTACCTCGGTATGCTACTAGAAAGGAACTTTTCATTTATTGATCATATAAAAACAGTAGGTGAAAAAGCAAAAAAGAACTTCTACGCCTTGACGAGAATAACCAAAGCTACTTGGGGTCTCTCATTTCAAACCTTAAAAACTATCTATGGGGCTACTTACTTGGGTTGTATGTGCTACGGGGCACCTGTCTGGGCTAACAGGGCCACCATAGGGGCGGTACGCCGTAAATTGCTGCAAAGCCAGCGTTTGGCTTTGATATTCTTATGCAAGGCGTATAGGACGGTTAGTACTGAAGCCTTACCGGTGCTGGCGGGTGTTCTCCCAGTCGATCTAGAGGTGCAGCGGCGTGCTGCAATGTACTACTACGATAGAAAGATCACGCACCCAGAGTTTTTACCGCAACGCGACCGTGCTAAGATCTGTAGATTACTAAAACCCCAGACAGACGTCTGGGAGGAACTTTTATCCGATTGGCAATGTAGGTGGGAAAATTCCATTAAAGGCCGACACCTCCACCAATTTTTTCCATCCGTTCGTGAGCGGCTGGATAGGACATGACTGGAGGTGGATCATTGTGTTGCCCAATTTCTCACAGGTTATGGCAACTTTAAGAGTAAATTATTTTCCTTTTGGCTTGTGGCCTCGCCTTTATGTCAATGTTCTACAGCCGACTATGAATACGAACAATACGCACACCACATCTTATGGGAGTGTATTCTTTGGCAAACTGAACGCAATATTATGTTAGATAGTATTCAGGTTACATCTGGAGTAGTTTACTACACGGACCTTGTAGAAACCAGAACAAATTTCCGTGCTTTCAGGCGATTTTGCCATACCTATTACTGGAATCAAAAGTAGCTCACAATTTAGGACCCATTAGTTTTTAATTGACATATAATCCGTGGTGCTTGACAACTGGGCTTAACCCAGTTGTATATGTCCCTTGGTGCCTATTGGCCTAGCTCTATTCTGTCTCCTGCTTGAAAAGGAGGGAAGTGGAAATTATATATATATATTTATTTTCCTACTCCTCCGCTATACTTTTCTGAATAAATTCGTTGCAGGATCCAAGACAGTTAAATCGTTTCTCCGGGACTCGTCGGGCTTCATTGGCTCGGCGTTTTTCTGGTGGTCGCCACTGTTGATTCTGGCTTTCAGGAGTTGCAGTGGTTGTGGCGGACTAGTCCCAAAAAAAAAAATACATGACTCCGAGTTGCTAAAAAAAATCCAGACGGAAAAACATTAAGAATAAGGAGTAATTAAGTTAGTGACTAGTATGACTTTGTTCTAAAGAAATTCCGTTACGTTTGATTTCCCAAAGGTCTACTGCTAAGGCTCATTATAGACGCAATTACTTATTTATTACCTATTTCTCCAATACAATTCTTCTTCTTCTTCTTCTCGACGACCCTACACACTCTAATGTCAGAGTTTCTAAACCGCCTCAAGGACCTCTGACATGGTTTATTTGACGACCGCCATTTGGCGGCCGGAACCACCGGCTTATACGTGCCTTCCGAAGCACGGAATCATCTTTTTTATCAGACAATTAGGTGATTCAAGCCAGCCATGTCTTAGCCAAACTGGAAAATAACTTTACGAAGTATGCTTTCCCGTGGGAATCGAACCCACGAGGCAACCACCTAAACCACTCTACAGTTAAATAATACAATTAAGTGCAACACTTTACAGATAAGTGGCGTACCGTTAAGTTAGAACTCAGTCATATCTGCTACTTAAAACTATTAATTTTATCTATTTAGTATGTATTGACGTTTGTAAAAATAGTACACCTAAGACTATCTACAGTACTGTATCTCCTTTTTCTCTTTAGAATCCATCCAAAGGTTGTCTTGAAAAGATCACTTTCAGCGATAAGGCCGCCCATTGTGTCATCCTATGTAATGTTTCTCATCTATCTTTTCTGTAACTTATATGTTGTACATAATAAAGAGTATTCTATTCTAAAACCAACTTTAGAGAACTCGGGAATAAAACATTGACAAGAGAGAAATACAAAAGTCGTTTATATTTTTAGTCTGAAGGGACCCCTATTGCTGAAACCAAGGTAATAAGTATGCTAGAACAACTTCCACGGACAAACTCTTTCAAGGTACTAAAACAAAGAAAGCACTCAAACATTCATTTAAAACAACTAGGTTGTGTATGTTGTACCAGGAGTAGGTAACATTTGGCACGACGTGGACATCACAATGCTAGGTAATGTTGATACGTTATATTTAATACTAGCTTTCGCCCGCGACTTCGTCTTCGACTTCGACTCCTATGGGACGGGGAAAAACGGGATATGCTCGTGCATATCCCGTTTTCCCCGTCCCCATAGGAGTTTCGAGAAATCCTCTCTTAGTGCTCTACACTCCCCAAGAAACGTACTGTAGTTTCGGCTGTGCGTTGACTGTCAGTCACTCAGTGAGTCACTCATCAGTATTGGAAGAATTTTATATAGGTATATTGATTGTAACTACACCAAAAGCAAAACAAAAAGGAAACTCATAAATAAAATACATACAGTAGGTGGCCTTACTTTAAGAAAATAGGGCCGCCGATTAATGAGGCCGGGATTTTCGGATGTTAACGATCTACAATGTTCATGCAGCGTCTTTCCACAGACCGTGGCCCACTTTTACCACCCTTCCCTTCCAGCTCACGTGGACCTTATGACTGCGGCGACAAACGGCAACAATTTAGCTATGGGGATGAGTATTTTTGTTCTTGTACACTTGATGCGCAAAGAAGAACTGCGGACTAGTTCTTAGTTGCGGAATTTGTTCTAACATGTTCTAGGGTTGCGAAATTTTTTCGACAGATTTACTGCGGTCCTGGAACGCAGAAGACTTTAATCAGTAAGAGTCTGATACTCCCTTCCGCTTCACTTAGAGCGTCATTCGATGATTCCCCATCCTTCAAAAAAACTTTTTACAATAAAAATATAACCGACTTCCAAACAAAACACTGGTGTTTTTGATTTTGTTTCTTTGTTTTTTAACACTGACTTCCGAATTTAAGGTTATTTTTTACTTTGTAGTGTTTTGTTTGGAAGTCGGTTATATTTTATTGTAAAAAGTTTTTTATTTTCACTTTTAAGTGGTAATACTTGGACGACGTCTTCGTCTACGCAGAAATTGAAATAAGCAAAAATGCTCATAAAATAAAAACTACTGAACCAAACTGAATCAAATTTTTACGGGACCAAATGGCAAGTATACCGCATTGAACCAAAAAAGAATCACAGAAATCAGATCAGAAACTTCGGAGTAATCGGTGTACATACATAAAAAAATACCCACCGAATTGAGAACCTCCTCCTTTTTTGGAAGTCGGTTGAGAAAGGAGTCACATTGGTCTCGCCTTCTAAGCCTTGATCTGCCTTGATATATTCTGTCGTCTTATGAGACCCATATGGCTCTCCGGAATAGGCTAAAATTGATTTTGCTAGTTTTATCTGTCATCTTAGCCTTGATCTGTGGCATTGCCCTGTGATGTTTATTGTGACCCTTTCAGTGCCTCCCATAACAGGTGACAAATAATTTTGGCGAGATTCAATGTTATCCCAAAAGATTTACCACCCCTGTTTTTGGTAGGTATACTATTATACGCGAAACTTAAAACAATAGCCCGCATGTACCGCCGTGTTCCAGCACATTACTGAACTTGATTCATAATTCAGAAGTTAAACGATTTAGCCTCAAACACCGAGAATTAAACTTGCTCTGTGTTTAGGATATTCTTTGTTTACATACTATAAAGGAGATCTATGAAGATGAAAGAATGTGTCCGCCATATAAGTACTCTCGAACAAAAGAAAAATATTGATTTTATATGGCAACAAATAACATCAATCATTTTTTTTTTTTTTGTTTCTTTTGGCGCATATTGGGACTAAAATTTGGCTCTGAAGACTCAGAAAGGTCTAAATTGTAAATTTATTTATTTTTTACAAAAAAAATTGAACAGACTTCCAAAATTAATGCTATTCTGTTCTTTGTAGTGGTTTTTTGGAAACCGGTTGTAATTTATTGTTCAAAAGATTTTTATTTTCACTCACAATTAGTGCTGCTTTTAGTTTTTGGGGGGTCGGATCAGAAAATTTTGAGTAATCGGTGTACATTTATAAAAAATAAACAAAAAATATACTTACCGAATTCCTCCTCCTTTTTGGATGTGGGTTAAAAAATAGTCATGTCACTTTGGCCCGGTCACATTCCCATTAATTTGCTCAACTGTGCTGGTCTCAGATTTTAATTTAATGCATGGACGGTAATTACCAATTAACTTTTATTTTGTTGAGTGTATGTCCTGTTCAGGTCCGAAAAAATATTTCATTTTGCTTCTTTCATCCTTATCATCGTCATCATGTCAGCCGAAAGACGTCCACTGCTGGACATAGGCCTCCCCCAATTGTAGCCACAACAACCGGTGCTGTGCGTCTCGCATCCATCGGCTACCCGCGACCCTCACCAGGTCATCGGTCCACATTGTGAGAGGCATTCCAACGCTTCGTCTCTGCGTTTTCGTTCATTCTATATTTTGTCTTTCTGAACCCCATTATCCAGTTACTAGGTCCACATTTCCATGCAGATATTTTCTCAGTTTTTCCTTTTGTAACCCGTCAACCAAAACAATAACAAAGAAATCATCTTCTCCCATTTATTTCCACGTCACATACGCCTCATATTACGTCACAGCGTCACAATAATCGTGAAGCGTCAGTAATATTCAGATCACGTTCACCGCACGGGAATCGAACGGGCGACCCCGGGTTTATTTACCATTTCGGGTTTGGGGTTCTGCTATAAATCTAATTTGTTATGTATTGTGATTTTAGGTTAGGTATAGGCAAATTTATATTGGAGGAAAAAACATAGACCACAAATAAGGAATATGTTTTTAGGGTTCCGAACAAAAAACGGAACTCTTGTAGGATCTCTCGGGTGTCTGTCTGTCCGTCTGTCACTGCCAGTTTTCTCCGGACCCACTGGACCGATTCTGTTGAAATTTGGTACACATATGGATTTATGTGACCCAAACACGGAAGCGTTACGTAAATAATTAAATTATTAGTATGAGGGTCACTTTTGGGGTTCAAACTAGAAAATTTAAAAAACAATAAATGGTTTTGAATTTAATCAAGAAATAAGACGAAAAATTACCTTTCCCCCTTATCTCCGAAACTACTGAGCCTCAAATTTTGGAAAAAATGGAGTTATTAGATCTTTACCTATAGATAACAAAACTTATAAGAAGTCTATAGTGTTAAAATAAAATGTTGAGAAAAATTAAATTTGTTCGGACACGAGTCCGACTTGCATTTGGTCAGTTTTTTTTTTAAATATTGACAGTATCAGTCTACCCACAAATAATCTCCAAAACTAAATACGACTTTCAAGACTCCCAAGTCCAGTTCCATTAAAGGTCCAAATACCCTCTCTTTACATTTGACTTCAATTTCATGCCCATCCAACGAAAAACTTTCCCTACTCCCTGAAGACCTCGTAAAAACTAAAAACGAATCAGACTTACTCCTTACAACTCACATACAAATACAGGGTGAATTTTTGCAGTAAATATCAGGTTAGAAGCTGGAAATATGATAGAGAAAAGCGGCTTAATATAAAAGTGTTAAGAGGAAATGCTGGCAGCGAGGCTTTGTATGTAAATAGTCATAATTCGAGGTTTGGCTCTCGACGTTTTCTCCACCAATATTGGACCGATTTTAGGGTAAAAAGCTATCGTCCGAAATACCACTCAAAAAAATAAATAATAATGAAATTCCTGATTCGACCGTATCGGACGAAACTAAGTGGCCGAATTGCCAACTAAGCCCTTTTGTGGACTCTCTTCTCCTTTATTCAAACAAAATACACAGTCTCGGTAACTCCACTATTTCATTTATATATATTTCAAAACAAAACTCTTAACTAACTAAAACTAAAAAAAATGTACCAAAAAAATGGCGTCGATAAATTCCTCCACATCGATTGCCACTGGTAATTTGCCCATAAGGCTGGCAGCATTGCCACGTAGTATGTCAATGCTTATCCTTTATCCGAGGTAAAAGCCATTTATTTTGTGGATAAATTATAAATTCACGTGTATCTATCTTCGAGGCTAGGAGATGCTTGCCAAGGTCGGTCTGCAGATGGGTGACCATCCAATACATACCTTGTTTTCTCCGTGCCTCGGAAAGCACGTTGGTTCCGGTTGTCATTTGAACATCTGACTATCAATCTGACAAACGTAGATAGTCCTAAGCCAGAAAATCTCACACCAGTCTTGCAAAGGGGTATTGTCTTATTCAGTTACCGGGCAGCGTAAGGCAGCTGTCGACTATTTTCTCGCTGAAGAAAGGGACAAATGATAGATCTCGTGTGAGTTAAAGAGACACATGGCGATGATGCGGTCGAAGATGGAGCATGTTTGCCTAGAAGCAACCCATTCACTCTTGTCTTAAAGACTCCCAGGTTGTAGCTATCCGGAAACACAGACTCTGGCAGGGAATTCCACTCCTTAACTGTACGCACTATGAATGTGTTTCCAAAACGTTTTGTGTGTGTGGGTGGGACATTCATAGTCGATAGCTGGCTGTTCACATTGTCGGCGAGCGGCTCTTACCTCTAGTTGAACGCAGCGACACGAGCTATCAAAGATTGTACTCGCTCAGCGACATTCGCTCGGCGAGGCTCGCTTGACGGTCAGGACTCACCAAAAAGAGTTAATTTCTACCTATAGTACGGGCCGTGGCGAGTATTGCGAGTAAAAGCCCGTCGCACAAAAGCACTCGCTGAAAGCCGAGCGTCAAAACTATCGAAACTTTTCACTTGCTACTCGCTGCTCGCCAACTCGTTTCGAGTTTGAAGTTTTACTAGCTACTCGCTGATCGCCGCCGGTGAAACAAGTACCTAAATCAGATAAGCAGTCGATACATGTAAAATACTGGTATTCAGCTGGATCCGGTAGACAGGAATCCGGCCCCAATATGGTTGGGAAAAAGTTAGCTTCTGCCTAGCGATTGATAAACGGTTTGCTAATCTTCACTACTGTTGAGGCCACAGAGCTTAACACAGCTGCGCGCCGGCGGCAGTGAAGGAGGGGTGCGGGGACAGCGGCTCGCCAACCGGCCAGCAGCCGAACGCAGACCCCGCGCCACACCAGTCAGCTGTTGCGCATCTCCGAGCACGGCTGCGCTCGCGCATATTGTATTTCCATCTTTATTAAATAATGTTTAGGTAAATACCTAAACCAAACGTACCGTTGTAATTTCATAGCTCTACTCTTGTTATACAGTCCAATCTTCCTGTTAATTAGCTTACCACGACCTATCGTCGCCAACAACTACATAATATAAAACAAAGTCCTCCGCCGCGTCTGTCTGTCTGTCTGATCGCGATAAAATCAAAAACTGCTGCACTGATTTTGACGCTGTTTTCTCCAATGGATAGAGTTGTTCTCGAGGAAGGTTTAAGTATATAATTTGTCTCGAAAAAAATTAAGGATCCTTAAGAAAATTGCAGCGCGAACGAAGTCGCGGGCGAAGTGCTAGTATAACATAAAAATAAAAACCGGCCAAGTGCGAGTCTGACTCTCACTGGAAAAGTTCGGTACCATAAACTCAAGAAAAGACTTATTTGTTGCACAACTATTATTTGTTGCTATAGTGGCAATAGAAGTATTATTTTGTTGCACAACAATTATTTTTTATAGCGCAATAGAAATACACATTGAAAATTTCAACTGTCTATCTGTTGCGGTTCTTGAGATACAATCCGCTGACAGACGGACGGACAGCGCTGGCTTAGTAATAGGGTCCCGTTGTTTACCCTTTGGTAACGGAACCCCAAAAAAAAATTAGTAAAGAAATTCATCAAAACAAGACTGTTAGTCATCTTTATGTATAAGGCTTTCGAAAAATCTCATCTCCTCAGACCACGATTCTCGAAGCTTCTATTTAACCTGTCAGGATCCGTAAGGACCGATTAGGGCCAAATCGCCCCAACTGTCAGAATCCGTAAGGCCCTATTGGGGCCAAGCCGACTCGCGCGTTGTAAACGTTACTTGTTTGCGTCATGCGGATTATTTTCGTTTATTTTTAGGTTTCCCAAAAAAAAAAGGAACCCTTATAGGATCACTCGGGTGTCTGTCTGTCTGTCCGTCTGTCACAGCCAGTTTTCTCCGGATCCACTGGACCGATTCTGTTGAAATTTGGTACACATATGGACTTCTATGACCCAAATACGAACGCGTTACGTAAATTAATCTGAAAAAGTATCTACATGAATATGAGACACATGAAGAAAGACTGGTTAGAGAGAACACACGTAGGAAAGATTTGAGGAATAAAATAAGTCCTCTATTTAATATTGTGAAGCACAGTTCACAATATCAAGCAGTGCAGATATTTAACAAGTTACCTATTGACTTAAAAAGCTTGATTCTTGATTGCATTCCTGTTAGATAAATGTCTCTACTCAATTGACGATATGTAATATTACCATGAGTTTTTATTAATATTATTATTTTTTCTTTTTTTTCCCTAATTTCTGGTACACTGTTTTGACTTATTCTTGACATCATCGTATTAAAATTTCATTGACACTGCCTGTGTTGACATTGAATTTATTGTTTACATTGCCTGAGTTGACATTTAATTTATTGTTTTATGTTTTGTGTTGTTTTGAATGAATCTGTTATTATTATTTTTAAATGACCATTTGACCAATGTATAATTATTCCTATTATTTAATTGAGTTGACATCAGATTATTCTTAAAAGTATGTTTAAATGGAAGTTGTTATTTTTATTATGTATTATTTTCACGAATTATTTCAGACACAATGTAAATTGTTATATTGAATAAATAAATTGAAATTGAAAAAAAATGATTAAATTTTTAGTATGGGGGTCACTTTTGGAGGTCAAACCAGAAAATTAAAAAAAAATAGTTTTTTGAACAATATTGTAGGGTTTTAATTATATTTTTTTCATAATTTTAAAATAAATGATTTAGAAGTTATTCAAGAAATTAGACGAAAAATGACCATCCCCCCCCCCTTATCTCCGAAACTACTGAGCCTAAAATTTTGAAAAAAATGGAGATAATAGATCTTTACCTAAATATTACAAGAAAACCTATTAGAAGTCTGTAGTGTTAAAATAACATGTTAAAAAAATAAATTTGTTCGGAATCCTTTGCACTCGAGTCCGACTCGCACTTGGCCAGTTTTTTTTATTTACAAATATTTATTTTAAGACGAAGGTCCTTTATAGGTTAGCTCTACTTCAAAACCTCACACTGTATATTGTATTTAGAGGCACACATGTACATATACGTAGTACATTATACACGTCGAGTAGGTCGCATATAATTTCTCGAGGGAGATCCGGCTGTCGGCTTCACAGTACGGCACAGATTACCTGGAAACAGGTCAGTGGTACAATACTGTCTTGTTCCACTTGATGAATACACATAGTTGCTAGGTATACATATAAGGAAGGTACTTGTGGTTAAATATTTTCGGGCTCTAGACTATCTGTGTACCAAATTTCATTTATATCGGTTCAGTAGTTTTGGCGTGAAAACACGACAGACAGACAGAGTTACTTTCGCATTTATAATATTAGTAAGGATTATTCCGTTACTGACTGATTGTGTGACTGACAGACAACGCACAGAGGAAACTACTGGTCGTAGAAAGCTGAAATATGGCATGTAGGTTTCTTGGGGGGTGTAGGGGAGCACTAAGAGAGAATTTCCCGAAATTCTTACGGGAACGGTAAAAAAAAACGGGATATGCACATATGAAGTCGCGGACGAAAGCTAGTTTTAACATAAAGAGCCCGGTGCCACGGAAAGCACGTAAAACTGTTGGTCTCGGCTGTCATTAGGCGTTACGGGAACCTAGTAAGAACCTAAGATATCTGATACTAGTCTTGCCAAGGGGTATCCCACCCAGTAACTGGGTTGTGTATTTCGCACTAATGCTAGCAAGTGCCCACCCCCATATTAAAAATATTAATTAAATCAGGCTGGTCGCCTGCCGCTACTGGTCGTCGATCAGCGCCTACAACAACTGAATGCGGAGCCCAATGAAAAATCCACAACACTTTTATCAATAATTTACTACAAAATATTCAGCTTTTTTTTCGAGAAAGTGCGTTAAAAACGGTTTTCATGTAGGTACGTGGGTATTTTCGATTGCAGTCTATCGGTCCTATGACGGCCTCGCGTCTATTTTACCTTGCAATGACAAAATTTGGCCATTTGCATGAAAATTTATTATTTCATTGATAATTAATTAATTATTATATACATATAATTCTGTAGTCTGACTTTAGATTATGATTTTAATAGAGTTTAGTGTTGTTTTCTATTTTTAATGTTTATTTTTTTAAATTATTAGCCGTAAGCTGATTTTCCAATGTGTGTTTGCAAACCACTATTGTATTCGGGTCATCCTGTAAAGATATTGTGTGTAAGTTTAATACTAAATAAAAAAAACTGGCCAAGTTTAAGTTATTAAGTGCGAGTCGGACTCGCGTGCAAAGGGATCACTTTCAACCAATTTCCTTTTTTTTAACATGTTATTTTAACATCACAGGCTTCTTATAGGTTTTCCTGTAATCTGTAGGTATAGAACTATTATTGGCATTTTTTTCAAAATTTTAGGCTCAGTAGTTTCGGAGATTAGGGGGGGTAATGGTCGTTTTTGGTCAAATTTCTTGAATAACTTCAAAACTATTTATTTTTAAATTATGAAAAAAATATAATTAAAACTCTCACAGTAAGCGCTTTCATTTGAAATATCACACGATACACTTTGAAAACACTTTTTTTTTTTAATTTTCTAGTTGGACCCCCAAAAGTGACCCTCATACTAAAAATGTATTTATATACTTAACGAGTCCGTGTTTGAGTCACAGAAGTGGATATGCATGCCAAATTGCAACAGAATCGGTCCAGTAGATCCGGAGAAAACTGGCAGTGACAGACGGACAGACAGACAGACACCCGAATGATCTATTTTCGATCGGGTTCCGTTTTTTACGGATGTTCGGAACGCTAAAAAGGACGGAAATGTCGTGAGGAAAACTGCCTTGAATTCCAAAAAAAACAGCTGGTATGCTCGATTATGAACAGCTGCATTTCCTCTTCCGTTTCTCATATACTACTGAAAATCCCTTCAAAGCACCCAGAATGTTGTTCATAACACAGCCAAGGACGCGGCAGTTCATTAGCTTGGTATATATTCAGGAGCACGGGCGCATCACCTAATCTTTTTAATACCCAATTTGCGAAGAATTTAATATACTTTCAACATGCAATGTTTTATGCTGAACTGTTGTTAGGAGTATTAGGCGGCTGAAGCAAAATAGGGAGCCTTCCAAATGATTTCCGCCAATGGCTATACTTTAATGTAGGTAGGCTGGGAGGGCCACCTTTGAGATGGTCGGCTTCTATTATGAACTGGAAGTAAACCATTAAATCTTAGCCGCCACCAGCGTTTACCTAGCGTTTAACCAGCATTGTACTTACATAGACTGCCTGTTAGCAAGACCGGTATCAGGTTTTCTGCCTTCTGAGTTTCCGGAATTTCATCAAGTCGTTGAAAAACTAACAATTCATTCGATTTCAAAGATCTGCCGTGCACAAACCATTGTTTCTTGTTTTCTTCATTGAATTATATAAAAAACCAGCCATGTGTGAGTCGGACGCTCACACAAAGGGTTCTGTACAATAACCAAAAAAAAAAGAACACGTTTCTTGTATGCGAATTGTAGGAGTAAATTCAACGCCTTTTTTTATTTTTATTTGTGATGGGTTTGGTCTTGACTCTAGTCTAGGTCAGAGATGACAGAGACAAAGTCTACGATGGAGCGAGCTTACCCAGAAGGAGCCTGTGCACTCTAACTTTGAAGAGATTAGGGTTGTAAGCGTTTGGAAACACAGACGCAGGCAGAGAGTTCCACTCCTTATATTTGTTGTTATAGCTGCAATAGAAATACACACTCTGTGAAACAATTGTCTACCTATTACGGTGCTTGAGATCCAGCCCACTGACAGACAGACGGACAGACAGCGGAGGCTTAGTAATAGGGTTCCTTTGGTTACCTTTCTGATACAGAACCCTAAAAACACGTTTGTCGTTGCAATATTTTCGAGGAAAATCGGTATAAAAGACGTTGGTTGAAAGGCAGCACTGCAAAATCTCATTAAGTTCTTCTGTATTCAGAGGCACGAGTCTCATGATCGAATCTCAAAGTGTGGCGTAAGTCCCAATATCTTTACTTAAAAACCACACAAGCGGTTATGTCGACTCGTTGCGGAGAACAACCAATTTTCAGTTTTTGTAGGGTTTGTGTGAATTATTTTAATTTTGGGACATTCATTTTTGGCTTCACTCCTAAATTCACGTAAGAATTAGGCAGAGGTATGTCGTACTCGTATACCCATCAAATAGTTCTGACGCCATTTTATGACGTCTTAAAACCATCATCATTCGGTGTAGGAGGGAGACGTAGCTATACAAGCCGCATAACACTATCCCTTTCTCGCAATAAAATCCTGTTTAAATACCATAATTGATCGGCGATCAACATACGAAAAACTAACCTGGAGATCTAAACTAGGATACCCAACCAACGCCGCAAGCTCACTATATACCGTCACAATAGACCGTCAAGGAAGGTAATAAAAAAAATGCTGAAAAGGTTAAAAACTGTTCAAAGAAACCGTTTCCTGGTAATAAATAATCATCAATCAATATTTAATATAAAACTCTCGTTTAAATGACTTACTAAGGGACTGACTGACTGAGTGACTGACTGAGTGACTGACTGAGTGACTGACTGAGTGACTGACTGAGTGTCTGACTGACTGAGTAAGTGACTGAATGACTGACTGAGTGACTGACTGAGTGGCTGGCTAAGTGACTGACTGAGAGACTGACTGAGTGACTCACTGAGTGACTCACTGAGTGACTGACAGAGTGAGTGACTGACTGAGTGACTGGCTGAGTGACTGACTGAGTGACAGAGTGACTGACTGACTGAGTGACTTACTGAGTGACTGACTGAGTGGCTGGCTTAGTGACTGACTGAGTGACTGATTGAATGGCTGACTTAGTGACTGACTGAGTGACAGACTGAGTGACTGACTGAGCGACTGACAGACAATGCACAGCCAAAATTACTGGTTGTAGAAAGCTGAAATTTGACAGGTAGGTTCCTTGGAGTATGCAGGGGAGGATTTCCCAATATTCCCATGGGAACGAGAAAAACCGGATAAGCAATAACATGACATACGTTTCTCTGCTACTAGAATAAGTAAAGAATCTTCAACAAAAATATATTTGGACTGGTAGTAAAAAATGAAATATAGGTACCCAAAACAAGAATGCTACGAAATCACAAAATATACGAAGGTCTTTTTCGGGTACCAATACAAAATTTATCAACTTTTTCAATCAGAAATATGTGGAGGATACCAACAAATATCGGAAAATATTACATGAATATTCCAGTTTCACATGAAAATTCTGTTAAATTATTGCATTCTTTACTCTCGTCTCTTCTAGAATACTGAATCTATTATTTTTATCTTTCATTTTTCAAAATTTCAAAATTACAAAGGCACAGAACAAGTCTTATTAGAGGACCCTCCACTCGACTCAGTCATCGTGACAACGGAAAAAAACCTCGTTACATGTCAATAAATTACAAGCTATTAACTTCCAGAAAATGTATTTATTTGTGACCAACTTATATTTACATACACACACACACTCACACATACACTATCACTCTCAGACATACTGCACGTTTACAACCTCATTTTACTTACTTCCCACACCACTGTACTTGTCGCAACTAACAGTGTATTGCTTTAGTATGTCATGTTGACATTGTTACTCGGGGTGGGGTTCTGGTGTCCTATTACACAGGTTATTAGCCTAGCTTAGGCACCAGTCTCCCATAATATTGAAGCATATTTTAAAATTATTGCTAAACAATTTCTCTGTGTAATCTTTAAATGATTATTGTTATTATTTACAGTTTACACCACACATACAAGTTACAGGCATACAATGTAAAAAAAACACAACGAAAAGATAATAATAGATAAAAAGTATAACACAGAACAAAGTAAAAACTGTCAGTTTGATGATTCGAGATGGACTCGAGGTCTATGGAGTGGAGTCATAATTTAAAAGTCTTGTCACTGATAACCGTGCTGATTTCTTTACTCCGCGAAATAAAAAATCTTATTTCATTTTCTTGTTTTAAACAATGCGCCTACAATGTTATCTCTTCACTGACACTCAACTCTCTTAGTTGACTGGTAGAGAATGCCTAAGTCATGTAGTTTGTCATTGCATCTTTTATGAATGAAATTTAAAATAAAAAACATAAAGTCATAAAATTGCCATATACGAGTATAATACTCAATGTCTAAAATTATATAATAATAACTATAATAAGAATGGTTCATGTCAACAGCTTAAAAATAAAAGCTTTAGTATAATACTCGCCAGTAGGTAAAACTATCCAACGAGAAAACAAATACAAACTAACAAAAAAAGTCAAGAATCTGATAAGGACCTCTCGAATTACACGAGATTCCGTTTTACAAGACGAGGAAAGCTTTTCAAAAATCCTACTGAATTCAAACTCATGGTTCCCCTAAATATCTCGAACGTGACTGCAGGACCCGATATTCAATTTCCTAGTTTGCGATACAACGATAGTATTCTTAAAGTGTTTGTATTTCGGCGATGTGACGCCGACGTGACGGGCAGATGGCGTGTTTAACTTTTGGCTTGTTTTAGCAAAAGTTATTTGATTTCTGTATCGGTTGTAATGGCGAATCTCTCGGATGGTAATCGATACTTTGTTCTTCGTATCTTGTGTCGTTGCATAGATTTATACTTTATTGTATGTACACCAAAACTGTTGCACAACTGTTTTATAATAGCACCAGTTGACGCGCGCAACTTCGTCTGCTCCGCTCCTATTGGTCTTAGCGTGATAATATAGCATACAGCCTTCCTCTATAAATGGGCTATCTAACACACAAACAAACTCTTCAGCTTTTTTCTCTTCTTCTTCATATTAATATAAAATATAAATAACGTTAAAGTATAAATTTTAAGTGTGCGGTCTTAACGCTGACATCTTAACAAAAAACATCATATAAAACTCTTACGTTACTGATGACTAACTGACACACTAGTGTACTGAGTAAAATTAAACTTAGCACATGGGTAGACCTTATCGTGATACAGGACATGGGATGCTTTCTATCCTGCTATATATGTTCCCTAGGTATAATTTTCGACTTGTACGCGGGCGGTACCGCTGATAGAAGCTAGTACCACGAACGGATGAAACAAGAACAAGAACGCAAGTGCTAGAACGGAACCATTTAATTGAGCTGTAAGAGACTAACATAATCCTGTTATAAAATATAGCTATCTAGTCCAGTGTTTCTTAGTAGCGTTACGACTCCTATTAAATAAATTAGCTAATAGGAGTGTCTCCATTAACGTTTGACATTGTAAACCGACACAATGAATGCTAAGTTAAGCAAGACAGTAAACATTAAGACAAGGCTAGATGCAAGACCCGGGCTTCACTGGAAATACTTAAGAACTTTTCTTTTAAACATTTAAAACGATAAGTAATAACTTATTCATACCAGATATTTGGCGCCCAATTGGGACTATGTTTATTTAAGTGTGCAAAATTGGGCGTCTAAAATATATTTCAGCTAACTATCAAAACCGATTCTGTAGTGGTCTATAATATAAAGCATTATTTATTTAGCCTACAATTGTTTACACATTACATTATTTTAATGTAGGAGTACACAATATACATTTATAAGTGCAACAATTACTTACAGGCTAACACCACATGCACTATTTTAATTAAATTATACATTTCCAATTCAAGATATAATATAATTTTTTATAGTTCCTTAAGAAAGACAAAAAATAATATACAAAAGAGAATAAGTATAGTAAATTAACAAACAGATCAAGATTAGCATTCAATTAAATTAAAAATATTATATTGATTGGTAATAAGTTAACAAAAACATATAAATAAATTAAGCCATTATGTTACATTAGCCTTATCGAGCTAACAAGACATAATACCTACGTCCGTTCAATAAAATGCCTAAAATATTTTTGTCAGGCGGTAGCCGCGTTCTTTTTGTTTTATTTAATTATGGCGCTTTAAATTCGACCAATCACCCTTCAAATTGTATATATAATACACACGGTTCATATTCAATTTGGTTCATTGGACTTAAGTCCCAGTGTATACTCAAAACAGTACACGTTATTTTGTAAACTTCGAGTAATATCTCAAGCCTTGTCACATTAAGTCGTTTTAATCCAATGCCTTTATTTTAGGCAATCAACTAAGTCTTCCTTAAATATCAAACTGCCAGACATCCTGATTGGCACTTAAATGTTCTGTACAGTGTTACAACTTCAAGAGTTGTATCTATCTTGTTACCACTAAGCGTTGTTTCGGAAGATATTATTGCTGAAGTCTGAACTGAGCTACTAGTACAAGTGATCATTTCCCAGGGGTCTTGTTGCTACAACTGTGTTGTAACTCGACTAGGTCTCACAAGTTCGAGATAGTTTGGTGATAGACAATCTCAGGTTTGGTCAGTTTTTTAATCAAACACCTTGTTGCTACCATAGTTACCTCCTAACAAGATTTTCAGGAGGTAACTAACAGTCGCGCTGCAGACATGACTTGGTCAGATGGAGGTATTCAGGTACAGGTAATGGACATCACTTATTTGCAATATTTTTAACCAAACTCTTTCGTTTTTGGTTAAAAATATTGCAGTGTAAGTCACTGTTAACATCAAGAATGATATCATAAGAGACTGTATGATCACACGTCTTGGTTAATGAAAACGGCCCAAATGCGCGCCAGTTACTATATCCCAATTTTTTTGTTTTAGTTGGCGCCCAATTGGGACAATGTATTAACTAAACATCAGTGCTTTATATAGTACGATGTAAAATGTAATAACATTTAACATCAAGAATGCTATCAAAAGAAGTTGTATGATCATAAGTCATGTTTAATGAAAACGGCCCATTTGGGCCCCATTTACTATTTTGGCGCCCAACTGGGACAATTTACATAAGTGTTGCAACCTGAGAGCCAATTGTGTTAATTTATGTATGTCAAAAATGTATAAAAATGAGGCTTTTTTGACAGATTCCGACTGCGATGCGCATGCGAACGTTGTTTAAAGATTAGTAGAATTTGCACTGTAATTTGCTTAGCAACACTGATGGACAGCCAGCTTAACCCTTAGTCTCGCTACATAGGTTTACACAAATAGTTAGTATCCCCTGGGTCCTATAATGTAACTAGTAACGAACCGTCTGCCTCTGGCGTGTAATTCTCACAAGATTGACGTTTTCGGGTCGAATGATCGGCCTCACTAATTGTGACCCTGATTGTTTCGTTGTGAAACGAGCGTGGATTTTGGTTTTATGTATCGTAATCTTTGCTACTGTTATTAGACTTATTAGGTTTTGCAAGTTTGTTTGCTTTGGTAGTGGAATAAAAAAAAACTGGCCAAGTACGAGTCGGACTCGTGTGCAAAGGGTTCCGAACGAATTTCATTTTTTTTAACGTGTTATTTTAACACTTTTTTCAAAATTTAAGGCTCAGTACTTTTGGTCTAATGATAATTTTTCGTCTAATTTCTTGGATAACTTCAAAACTATTTCTTTTTAAATTATGAAACAAAATATATTTAAAACTCTTACAGTAAGCCCTTTCTTTTGATATGTCACACGATATT
The DNA here is from genome assembly GCA_947578705.1 of Lacanobia wlatinum. NCBI lineage: Eukaryota > Metazoa > Arthropoda > Insecta > Lepidoptera > Noctuidae > Lacanobia > Lacanobia wlatinum. The sequence goes on along the minus strand of OX388046.1, from coordinate 16,278,095 downwards.
CTTCAAAAAACTTTAAAAAAAATAATAAACTTTCTAGTTTGACCCCCATACTAAAAATGTAATTATTTACATAACGCATCCGTGTTCGGATCACAGAAGTCCATATGTGTACCAAATTTCAACAGAATCAGTCTAGTGAAGCCGGAGAAAACTGGTTGGTTTTTGATTACAAAACTCAAAATATTTATTTCAAATAAACCATTTACAGGCAATTTTGAATTGTCAAGGTCGGTCAGTCCAAAAAGATGAAACTATTTGACCGTTCCAAAGCGTAGATCTCTATGGAGAAGAACGTGCAAGAAACTCCACGGACACTCTTTTTAAAATAATAAATAGTTACAAAGTTGAAATAATACATACATGTGAGAACGATGTAAATGACGAGCAGGATAAAAGCGTCCGGAAAAAAAAGGAACAATTCAAAGAAATATTTAAAATAAACCATGGCAGCTGAGAAATGATAGCGCCCGTTCACAGACATGACGCACCATTCGGTTCAACTATTTTGAAGGGAGCCAAATGATCCAACGCATACGCCACCATCAGCTAGACTTTTGTGTGAGCATAACACTCCCAACCGCCAGGGTACATTCAAGTCAAAAACAAACCTAAAACTGATAGCTATAGCTTAAGTTTAAGGTACACAGTACTCACACATGTGCCGTTAAAATGGATGAAATTATACAATGCTAAATAAATTGAGTCTATACAATGCAAATGCTGTGACAGACAAACAGACACCCGAGTGATCCTATAAGGGTTTCGTTTTTTGTTCGGAACCCTAAAAAGGTCACTTGGAAAACCTGCAAATATTACTTAGTTTTAAAAAGCCGCCAAAAACAATAAAATTAAGTCACATAGCGTCTCTAGTATCGAGATTTACTAGAAAATATTGCAGAGTTATTGTTTGCATCCACTTGGAAAGTCAATTCATGCAATGTGCTGCTAATCTAAGGAACAAAACTACAGAAAATCATCATCAATCATCAAATATTAGCATTTAAGCTAACCAAATACAATCAAGCAGAGTAGAACAAGTTGGTAATGAAATCGATATTCTAAACACCAATATTCCAGTCGAACCCTTTCACAAAGAACTTTTACAACTGACAAAAAAGCAAACTCCATACTCAAAGAATCTTCCTTTAAAATCATATTCAAATGAGTTTTAAAAGGGACACCAAAAGCTTGTGAGACTAACGCTAGAGTGTGGATGAATGCTCTAATAAGCAAGCACACGGTTGGCTTACTTCCTAAGCGGTGTTGCTCTGTGAAAAAATGAGCCAACTTTGTATAGAGGTTTGGAATTTTTTACCCGGCAACACTAAAAGTTGCGTTGGCATTCATAAGTTTATCCGCTTTTGAAAAAAGGTTGGTTTGTTTTTTAAAACAGTCTGTGTAGGTTTTTATGTGTGTGCCGATTTGATTGAATTAGTTAAGATATTTTTGTGATACTTTGTGATTTAGTACTTACCTATTCAGAAATAAATTAGTTCTTTATAAAATATTTGTAAAGATCTTTATTCTGCTCAAACAAATATCCATCACAAATATTATGCATATGTTTTATGTCTTGTCCTTTTTATTTTATGAAAATATCTTTTGAAAAATTCTCTTCTTAGTAACTAAATTATTCTTCATGAGGTTTTCTAGATACCAATTGAGATAGACAGTCTTTATTTAGCATACAACATGGATCAAAGTTCACTGTATTATCTCAGGATTACGCCTGGAAAAGTAAAGCAAAAGTGTCATGTCACAACATGTTCTTAAAGCAAATAGCGTTATAATCAGCGCGGAGCGTTTTATGCGACATATATCACGCTAGATACACAGTCGTACAATGTATACGTGCACAGAGTAGGCTCGGATAGAGACTGCAGTGCGATTCTGTAAATATCTCAGCGTGTAAACTTAGATGGAATGAGAGTGAAGTGAACTGTCATTCTTACTTTTTTATATGATTTAACAGCTCACTTCATATTCACTTCACCTAAGTTAACACGATGCTTCCAGATTAGACCGGCCGTAAAGTTTGTATCTAACTTTCAACGAAATCGAATATCTAAGTTGAGTTGCAGCATAACCTTAAAAGGTTAACAGTTTAACTTGAAAATCTGTTATTTTTATCAGTTTATGAATACTGAACAGGATTACCGTTACTTTTAGTAATTGGAACCAAAGGCTTTTATGACCTTATTGCGACACGAAGTTTAAATTTTTTTGTTTTAAGAAAAACTATGTCTTATTCACCGCACTGCTGTAGAGTGCACTAGATTCATAGCAAATTTTACCCGACTGCCCCAAGAGGATTTTTCGAGAGTAGAAGATACGCCCTGTGACTTAAACGGTTGGATAAATTTTAGCAAATAAGAGATGTCTAGAATCGTATAAAGTGTCTAAATGATAAAGGCCAGTATGTAAATTTTGACAAAAAATGTCAGAGAGTTTGGTAAGTGAAGTCATAGTTTTTTGTGACATAGTCATGTGTATCAAAATAAATAGCTCAAGGAGACGATTACGTGAAGGCACCTCACTAAAATGTAGGAAAACAAGTAAAATTTTAGTTAGTAACTGTCACTGTCACTGTTTCACCTATTTAACTTAATGTGTATTTGTGTATTATTCTAAGTTGTAATTTTTCATAATTTTTTGTTGTCATTTTTCATTATATTTTGTTTTACTTTTTCACTGTTTCTATAGCACTTTATGCGTACAGTATAGCGCATGTAGTGCTCTTCTTTAAGTGATGAGGCACTTAAACTTAAGTCTAGAATGATTTTTGTAAATGTTACAGTGTTCTCATTGTTGAAGAGCCAAATAAAATAAATAAATAAAATACTCCTCTACAAACTAAAATACTGAAATTTCACACTACTCTACAGTACACATTATCAACAACTTCAAGAACCATTCCAATTGCATGTTTTCCTTCTCCAACATTTGAAGTAGTACGTTTACTGCATGTGTAGACTCTGTTTCCACAGCCTACTCTGTATTCCCGCCGGCAGCGATGGCACACACAGGAAGAGGCGCGCTTATCTGTACCAGCAACAAATTCACCGCGTATTTTACATGACGAAATATTAAGAGCAACGGTTACAATGTGCAGCTTCCAAACAGGAACACTATTTATGTTTGTTATTTACTTGTATAGGTATATAAAATTAATATTTTTTGTTACACTGAGGTACCTGTGTGAACTTGGCACCCGACTTTCTTTTTCTTTTTCTTTTTTAGGTTTTTTTGATAGATTTCGATAAGTAGTGGATAGTAGTGAAGCTAACTTCGTTAGTAGTTCAGCCGAAAAAAAAAAAAAAAAAAAAAAAAATGTCATCCCCCGACATTGCAAAAAATTACTTTTTCCAGCTGATTATTATAGGTAAACGTACGTAGTGGATTGTAGTGCAGTTTTTTTCGTTTGTAGTTAAACAGAAAAAAAATAAAAAATAAAAAGTGATGGCAAGAAATACGACATCAACGTAAAATAAAATAAAAATCGTTTAGAAACTATATGACAATAAATAACATAAAATAAATAACAGAAAATTACAGACAGACGCTAAAAGAGGTTAGTAGTAGACGTATTTTTGTGAATAGTAGATAAGAAATAGATTTAGAGCGATCGACTTAAGTATTTTTTTTTTTTTTGATTGAAAACGGCACAATAACTACCGATACCTAATAAATGATTTCCATAAACGATAAAAATTACTGCGAAACGTACTCAGAGGTATGAAGTGGACAGCTTTTCGTTTGTAGTAGGAAAGAAATTGAAAAAAAGCGATCAAATTGAGTAAAGTTTTTTTTTTTTTTTTTCAAATAATTTTCGACGGCTAAGTTCCGGTAGGAGGAATAAACGATTACTACAAACGCTGAAAATGACTACGAGACCTTCGCAAAACTTTGTAGTGGACAAATTTTCGTTTGTAGTAAAACGGAGATTGAAAAAAAAGCGATCAAATTGACTAAAGTTTTATTTCAAACTATTTTCGACACAATTATATCTGGTAGGAGGAATATACGATTACTACAAATGCTGAAAATGACTGAGAGACCTTCATAGAGGTTTGCAGTGGACAAATTTTCGATTGTAGTAGAAAGGAAATTTAAAAAAGCGATCAATTTGACTAAAGTCTTTTTTTTTTCAAACTATTTTCGACACAATTATTTCCGGTAGGAGGAAGATACGATTACTACAAACGCTGAAAATGACTAAGAGACCTTCAAAGAGGTTTGTGATGGACAAATTTTCGTTTGTAGTAGAACGGAAATTGAAGAAAAGCGATTAATTTGACTAAAGTTTGTTTCAAACTAATTTCGAAATAATTAGTTCCGATAGGAGGAAGATACGATTACTACAAACGATGAAAATGACTGAGAAACCTTCATAGAGGTTTGTAGTGGACAAATTTTCGTTTGTAGTAGAAGGGAAATTGAAGAAAAGCAATTAATTTGACTAAAGTTTTTTTTTACTATTTTCGACTGAATTATTTCCGGTAGGAGCAATATACGATTACTACAAACGCTGAAAATGACTGAGAGACCTTCGTAGAGGCTTGTAGTGAACAAATTTTTGTTTGTAGTAGAACGGAAATGAAAAAAAAGCGATCAGTTTGACTAATGTTTTTTTGTCAAATTAATTTCGACATAATTAGTTCCGGTAGGAGGAAGATACGATTACTACAAACAATGAAAATGACAGAGAGACCTTCATAGAGGTTTGTAGTGGACAAATTTTCGTTTGTAGTGCAACGGAAATTGAAGAAAAGCGATCAATTTGACTAAAGTTTTTTTTTTCAAACTAATTGACATAATAAGTTCCGGTAGGAGGAAGATACGATTACTACAAACGCTGAAAATGACTGAGAGACCATCGCAGAGGTTTGTAGTGGACAAATTTTCGTTTGTAGTAGAACGGAAATTGAAGAAAAGCGATCAATTTGACTAAAGTTTTTTTTTCAAACTAATTGACATAATTAGTTCCGGTAGGAGGAAGATACTATTACAACAAACGCTGAAAATGACTGAGAGACCTTCATAGAGGTTGGTGGTGGACAAATTTTCGTTTGTAGTACAACTGAAATTGAAGAAAAGCGATCAATTTGAATAAAGTTTTTTTTTTACTATTTTCGACAGAATTGTTTCCAGTAGGAGGAATATACGATTATTACAAACGCTGAAAATGACTGAGAGACCTTCATAGAGGTTTGTAGTGGACAAATTTTTGTTTGTAGTAGACCGGAAATTGAAGAAAAGCGATCAATTTGGCAAAAGTTTTTTTTTTTTCAAAGTAATTGACATAATTAGTTCCGGTAGGAGGAAGATACGATTACTACAAACGCTCAAAATGACTGAGAGATCTTCATAGAGGTTTGTAGTGGAAAAAAAATCGTTTGTAGTAGAACGGAAATTGAAGAAAAGCGATCAATTTGGCTAAAGTTTTTTTTTTCAAACTAATTGACATAATTAGTTCCGGTAGGAGGAAGATACGATTACTACAAACGCTGAAAATGACTGAGAGATCTTCATAGAGGTTTGTAGTGGACAAATTTTTGTTTGTAGTAGACCGGAAATTGAAGAAAAGCGATCAATTTGTCTAAAGTTTTTTTTTTACTATTTTCGACAGAATTGTTTCCATTAGGAGGAATATACGATTACTACAAACACTGAAAATGACTGAGAGACCTTCATAGAGGTTTGTAGTGGACAAATTTTTGTTTGTAGTAGACCGGAAATTGAAGAAAAGCGATCAATTTGGCTAAAGTTTTTTTTTTTTCAAACTAATTGACATAATTAGTTCCGGTAGGAGGAAGATACGATTACTACAAACGCTGAAAATGACTACGAGACCTTCGCAAAACTTTGTAGTGGACAAATTTTCGTTTGTAGTAAAACGGAGATTGAAAAAAAAGCGATCAATTTGACTAAAGTTTTTTTTTCAAACTAATTGACATAATTAGTTCCGGTAGGAGGAAGATACGATTACTACAAACGCTCAAAATGACTGAGAGATCTTCATAGAGGTTTGTAGTGGAAAAAAATTCGTTTGTAGTAGAACGGAAATTGAAGAAAAGCGATCAATTTGGCTAAAGTTTTTTTTTTCAAACTAATTGACATAATTAGTTCCGGTAGGAGGAATATACGATTACAACAAACGCTGAAAATGACTAAGAGACCTTCATAGAGGTTTGTGGTGGACAAATTTTCGTTTGTAGTACAACGGAAATTGAAGAAAAGCGATCAATTTGACTAAAGTTTTTTTTTTACTATCTTCGACAGAATTGTTTCCAGTAGGAGGAATATACGATTATTACAAACGCTGAAAATGACTGAGAGACCTTCATAGAGGTTTGTAGTGGACAAATTTTTGTTTGTAGTAGACCGGAAATTGAAGAAAAGCGATCAATTTGGCAAAAGTTTTTTTTTTTTCAAAGTAATTGACATAATTAGTTCCGGTAGGAGGAAGATACGATTACTACAAACGCTCAAAATGACTGAGAGATCTTCATAGAGGTTTGTAGTGGAAAAAAAATCGTTTGTAGTAGAACGGAAATTGAAGAAAAGCGATCAATTTGGCTAAAGTTTTTTTTTTCAAATTAATTGACATAATTAGTTCCGGTAGGAGGAAGATACGATTACTACAAACGCTCAAAATGACTGAGAGATCTTCATAGAGGTTTGTAGTGGAAAAAAATTCGTTTGTAGTAGAACGGAAATTGAAGAAAAGCGATCAATTTGGCTAAAGTTTTTTTTTTCAAACTAATTGACATAATTAGTTCCGGTAGGAGGAAGATACGATTACAACAAACGCTGAAAATGACTAAGAGACCTTCATAGAGGTTTGTAGTGGGCAAATTTTCGTTTTTAGTAGAACGGAAATTGAAGAAAAGCGATCAATTTGTCTAAAGTTTTTTTTTTACTATTTTCGACAGAATTGTTTCCAGTAGGAGGAATATACGATTACTACAAACGCTGAAAATGACTAAGAAACCTTCGTAGAGGTTTGTGGTGGACAAATTTTCGTTTGTAGTACAACGGAAATTGAAGAAAAGCGATCAATTTGACTAAAGTTTTTTGTTTCAAACTAATTGACATAATTAGTCCCGGTAGGAGGAAGATACGATTACTACAAACGCTGAAAATGACTAAGAGACCTTCATAGAGGTTTGTAGTGGGCAAATTTTCGTTTGTAGTAGAACGGAAATTGAAGAAAAGCGATCAATTTGTCTAAAGTTTTTTTTTTCAAACTAATTGACATAATTAGTTCCGGTAGGAGGAAGATACGATTACAACAAACGCTGAAAATGACTAAGAAACCTTCGTAGAGGTTTGTGGTGGACAAATTTTCGTTTGTAGTACAAAGGAAATTGAAGAAAAGCGATTAATTTGACTAAAGTTTTTTGTTTCAAACTAATTGACATAATTAGTTCCGGTAGGAGGAAGATACGATTACTACAAACGCTCAAAATGACTGAGAGATCTTCATAGAGGTTTGTAGTGGAAAAAAATTCGTTTGTAGTAGAACGGAAATTGAAGAAAAGCGATCAATTTGGCTAAAGTTTTTTTTTTCAAACTAATTGACATAATTAGTTCCGGTAGGAGGAAGATACGATTACAACAAACGCTGAAAATGACTAAGAGACCTTCATAGAGGTTTGTAGTGGGCAAATTTTCGTTTGTAGTAGAACGGAAATTGAAGAAAAGCGATCAATTTGTCTAAAGTTTTTTTTTTCAAACTAATTGACATAATTAGTTCCGGTAGGAGGAAGATACGATTACAACAAACGCTGAAAATGACTAAGAGACCTTCATGGAGGTTTGTAGTGGGCAAATTTTCGTTTGTAGTAGAACGGAAATTGAAGAAAAGCGATCAATTTGTCTAAAGTTTTTTTTTTACTATTTTCGACAGAATTGATTCCAGTAGGAGGAATATACGATTACTACAAACGCTGAAAATGACTAAGAAACCTTCGTAGAGGTTTGTGGTGGACAAATTTTCGTTTGTAGTACAACGGAAATTGAAGAAAAGCGATCAATTTGACTAAAGTTTTTTGTTTCAAACTAATTGACATAATTAGTTCCGGTAGGAGGAAGATACGATTACTACAAACGCTCAAAATGACTGAGAGATCTTCATAGAGGTTTGTAGTGGAAAAAAATTCGTTTGTAGTAGAACGGAAATTGAAGAAAAGCGATCAATTTGGCTAAAGTTTTTTTTTTCAAACTAATTGACATAATTAGTTCCGGTAGGAGGAAGATACGATTACAACAAACGCTGAAAATGACTAAGAGACCTTCATAGAGGTTTGTAGTGGGCAAATTTTCGTTTGTAGTAGAACGGAAATTGAAGAAAAGCGATCAATTTGTCTAAAGTTTTTTTTTTACTATTTTCGACAGAATTGTTTCCAGTAGGAGGAATATACGATTACTACAAACGCTGAAAATGACTAAGAAACCTTCGTAGAGGTTTGTGGTGGACAAATTTTCGTTTGTAGTACAACGGAAATTGAAGAAAAGCGATCAATTTGACTAAAGTTTTTTGTTTCAAACTAATTGACATAATTAGTCCCGGTAGGAGGAAGATACGATTACTACAAACGCTGAAAATGACTAAGAGACCTTCATAGAGGTTTGTAGTGGGCAAATTTTCGTTTGTAGTAGAACGGAAATTGAAGAAAAGCGATCAATTTGTCTAAAGTTTTTTTTTTCAAACTAATTGACATAATTAGTTCCGGTAGGAGGAAGATACGATTACAACAAACGCTGAAAATGACTAAGAGACCTTCATAGAGGTTTGTAGTGGGCAAATTTTCGTTTGTAGTAGAACGGAAATTGAAGAAAAGCGATCAATTTGTCTAAAGTTTTTTTTTTACTATTTTCGACAGAATTGTTTCCAGTAGGAGGAATATGCGATTACTACAAACGCTGAAAATGACTAAGAAACCTTCGTAGAGGTTTGTGGTGGACAAATTTTCGTTTGTAGTACAACGGAAATTGAAGAAAAGCGATTAATTTGACTAAAGTTTTTTGTTTCAAACTAATTGACATAATTAGTTCCGGTAGGAGGAAGATACGATTACTACAAACGCTCAAAATGACTGAGAGATCTTCATAGAGGTTTGTAGTGAAAAAAATTCGTTTGTAGTAGAACGGAAATTGAAGAAAAGCGATCAATTTGGCTAAAGTTTTTTTTTTTCAAACTAATTGACATAATTAGTTCCGGTAGGAGGAAGATACGATTACAACAAACGCTGAAAATGACTAAGAGACCTTCATAGAGGTTTGTAGTGGGCAAATTTTCGTTTGTAGTAGAACGGAAATTGAAGAAAAGCGATCAATTTGTCTAAAGTTTTTTTTTTACTATTTTCGACAGAATTGTTTCCAGTAGGAGGAATATACGATTACTACAAACGCTGAAAATGACTAAGAAACCTTCGTAGAGGTTTGTGGTGGACAAATTTTCGTTTGTAGTACAACGGAAATTGAAGAAAAGCGATCAATTTGGCTAAAGTTTTTTTTTCAAACTAATTGACATAATTAGTTCCGGTAGGAGGAAGATACGATTACAACAAACGCTGAAAATGACTAAGAGACCTTCATAGAGGTTTGTAGTGGGCAAATTTTCGTTTGTAGTAGAACGGAAATTGAAGAAAAGCGATCAATTTGTCTAAAGTTTTTTTTTTACTATTTTCGACAGAATTGTTTCCAGTAGGAGGAATATACGATTACTACAAACGCTGAAAATGACTAAGAAACCTTCGTAGAGGTTTGTGGTGGACAAATTTTCGTTTGTAGTACAACGGAAATTGAAGAAAAGCGATCAATTTGACTAAAGTTTTTTGTTTCAAACTAATTGACATAATTAGTTCCGGTAGGAGGAAGATACGATTACTACAAACGCTCAAAATGACTGAGAGATCTTCATAGAGGTTTGTAGTGGAAAAAAATTCGTTTGTAGTAGAACGGAAATTGAAGAAAAGCGATCAATTTGGCTAAAGTTTTTTTTTTCAAACTAATTGACATAATTAGTTCCGGTAGGAGGAAGATACGATTACAACAAACGCTGAAAATGACTAAGAGACCTTCATAGAGGTTTGTAGTGGGCAAATTTTCGTTTGTAGTAGAACGGAAATTGAAGAAAAGCGATCAATTTGTCTAAAGTTTTTTTTTTTACTATTTTCGACAGAATTGATTCCAGTAGGAGGAATATACGATTACTACAAACGCTGAAAATGACTAAGAAACCTTCGTAGAGGTTTGTGGTGGACAAATTTTCGTTTGTAGTACAATGGAAATTGAAGAAAAGCGATCAATTTGACTAAAGTTTTTTGTTTCAAACTAATTGACATAATTAGTCCCGGTAGGAGGAAGATAAGATTACTACAAACGCTGAAAATGACTGAGAGACCATCGTAGAGGTTTGTAGTGGACAAATTTTCGTTTGTAGTACAACGGAAATTGAAGAAAAGCGATCAATTTGACTAAAGTTTTTTTTTTCAAACTAATTGACATAATTAGTTCCAGTCGGAGGAATATACGATTATTACAAACGCTGAAAATGACTGAGAGACCTTCATAGAGGTTTGTAGTGGACAAATTTTTGTTTGTAGTAGACCGGAAATTGAAGAAAAGCGATCAATTTGACTAAAACTTTTTTAAAACTATTTTCGACGGAATTATTTGCGTTAGGAGGAATATACGATTAATTCAAATGCTGAAAATGGCTGAGAAACTTTCGTAGAGGTATATAAGTTTACAAATGTTCGTATGTAGTCGAACGGAAATTGAAAAAAAGCGATAGATTTTTCTAAAACTGAATGATTTGAATGATTTCAGGTAGGTGGAACATACGATTAATAAAAACGCTGAAAATGGCTGAGAGACCTTCATAAAGATTTGAATTGGACAAATTTTAGTTTGTAGTAGAATAGTATTTGCATAAAAACGATCAATTTGAGTAAACCATTTTTTCTCCTTAACTTCTTTTGGCGCTTTCAATCGCTTTAATTTCTTTGTTAAGTACTAAAAAAATACTCATAGATCAGAGCGCTTATTGTGTTTTATTTCAATTTAACGTTTTGTCTTTTCAAAAAGTCAAATCGAAACAAAATAATCATGTCACTGTGGAATTAGACCGTAGCCAATTACTTTTTGAAATGTTTTCTAAGTTATAAGTTTTTTATGTTATTAACATTTTACATCAATGGAACTATTGATATAGCATGTTAATTATATAAAAACTTGTCATTATGGTACAAGTTTCATCCGTGTTACTTCATCTACTTCGATGCTGTGTAGACACGAAATTCGTAATCTAAATTCGGACGTAGAACAGCAAGTGGATTCTACGTTCTTTTAGCATTTCTCGTCTGGTGATCGCCGTTACTCTTCGCGATAAACAAAGATCATTATGCTCTTCCCACGTACCAGACGCTCGTTTAATACAAGCGTAATAATGGCCAGCAACGAAAATGATAGCTGAAACCATTTTATACCGTCGATTGCAGTAGTTTAATTTTTCTGGGATTTCCGAAAGGGCGAATTTTTTCCTGCAATTTGCAAGACCAAGCCGTGCAGCAATCAATTCAATTTCGGCAGCCTCAAGATTGAGAAATATGTGGCTTCCTCCAGCAAACGTCTTAGTTACTCCACGGCAAAAGATTACCTTCATCATCGATGAACCGTAAATCTTTTAAAACTTCGAAAATAATATGTGGCGGATTCGCGGCTGCTCGTGGCATTTTAAGTTATTGTATGGCTGCTGCTCCACTCTTCAGCTACTGACCGACCCTACCTACTAGCACCCTTTGGGTACGGATGGAGGCCTGAAAATAGACTTGACTCAAAGTCAAACTTTCCGATACTTGGAACGAATTAGGATCGTTCGAGTCCAACAGTTTAGTGATAAATTCACAAACAATCGAACCTGAACGAATCAACTTATTATATATTTTTTCAAACGACTAAATCTGACTCGAAACCTTAGACTTAAAGTATTCAAATTTGGAAACGAATTAGGGTCGTTCTAGTACTTCAAGTCCTACAGTTCAGTGATGAACGCACAATCAATCGAAAATAAAGTACAGAACCAATTGGATTTATTTGCGATAAAGATAGACTGACTAAACACTTTCACAAAGACTGTACGACCTTCTGAACAACGAACCTAAGTCCTTATCAAACGACAATTTGCTATTAAAATCGCCAGAGAGTCATGATCTGACGGAAAATCTTAACACCGCGATTCAGAAAACAGCGTCATCAGTACAACGCCATCTATCGACTAAGTAGTAAACTGCTAAATTTTTAGGCAGAAAAAAACGTCAAATTGACACTTTGTATACTAAGAAGACTCCCAAAATATATTTAAAAATGCATCAACTAATAAAAAAATATGCTTTGAACATGCATTTCATAATAATAGAATTGCACCTTTGGAAGATAAGTAGCGTCATCTAGCGTAGGTACTGTTTCTAAACCAAATATGTCGCAGCGCTCTGGCTTATTCAAACTTCCTTAAATTATTTTTATACCACCGAAAAATATGCGATAAAAGACAAATTTCTTATCGTCATTAAATACTTGATGACGAAAATTAACTGACAAAAATATAACTAATATTGAAGAACACACTTAGTCGTAAAAAATGTTCTCTCATACATTGATATTAGTCATGGCAATAAAACCACAAATCATCGGACACAAACATAATTTTGTAGGTACCTACTTATTTGAAAAAATAAAGGGTCCCTCATTACGACGATGTACGTCACGGGAAATGTTCCAATATCATTGACGTGTAAGGGATTATACTATGGCATATCAAGCTATTCTTTTTTTTTTAATTGGGCCAAAACTTTGAAATATGCTGAAAACTTAAAAAATAATCGGTGATAACTTCTTCAGGGATCATTTTAGCGTAATTGCCACAAGTGCCATCTAGTATTAACAAAAAGACGTTACCATGACATCACACAGCTACGTTCATGAATTGATTTTGTCGACATAACTTTAAACATTAAATACTCTACCTACATATTCATAATTACCTATTAATCAGAAAAATGACATTAATCTTTTTATCTTTATCTTCGATACATCTATACATATACATATAATAAAACAGTAGACACCGTGATTTCTGTACATTAAACAAAACTACCAAAAATCGAGTGACGATAAAAAAGCTATAGAATACAAAAAAAAGCATTTTCATTTTTTTTGTCTTTCTGTCTGTTCACGCTAGTTTCCGAAAATACTGGAGAGATTTTGTTAGGGTTTTTAAAGTTAGATTAAACTTATTTCTGAGCAACATTTAGTATTTGTTTTATTCAAATTGGTGTCCGGAAAAATAGTTCTAGACATTTAAAGATTTTAAAATAACGTATCAACGGTTTGAAAAAAAATCAAAGATTCGTTCAGTTTCGCATAAAATTATTCATTGAAAATATATCCTTAGAAATTGTAATCATCACGCTATATCTTCAAGGAGCTAAGCAGTCAATTACCATAACTTATTATAATATCAGCTATTTAATTCAATCGTCAACTGAATTCGTAGACCAGGCTGTACAATGACTGACTGCCGAATAGTTCGGTGTAAGTTCGAATCCCAATATCCCAACTTTTTTTAATTGTTGACCTATTTTTTACTTTTTTATGTTCCTGCTCTAATATTTTCGCTGGTCGTGACTTCTTTTGCCTGACAGACCTTTTTTTCTGTTTTTTTGTCACAAGAACGAAAGGCCAAGGGCGCAACTCATAAAAATGGGGGGGGGGGGGGTAGCGTTCATTTGTGGGGTGAGACTATTTTTCTTTCTTTTTTTCTTTCCTTTTAGGTGCCACCCATGCTAGCTACACTACTGTTGCAATGCCATCTATTGACCCAAATAGTACTTTCGACGGCATGAGATTACACCAACACATTAACATATTATTTTTAAAACTACCTATAGACTTCTTGTAGGTTTTCCTGTTATCTATAGGTAAAGATCGATTATATCCAATTTTTTCTAAATTTTAGGGTCAATAGTTTCGGAGATAAGGGAGGGGAATGGTCATTTTTCGTTTAATTCTTGAATAACTTCAAAACTTTTTATTTTAAAATTATGAAAAAAAAAATATAATTTAAACCCTCACAGTAAGCCTTTTCATTTAACATGTCACACGATATTGTTCAAAAAACTTTTTTTTTAATTTTCTAGTTTGAGCCCGAAAATGAATTTAATGATTTACGTAACGCGTCCGTGTTTGGGTCACAGAAGTCCATATGTGTACTAAATTTCAACAGAATCGGTCCAGTGGATGCGGAGATAACTGGCTGTGACAGACGGACAGACAGACCCGAGTGATACTATAAGGGTTCATTAATTCGTTTTTTGTTCGGAACCCTAAAAAATATCGTACTGAATGAATGTAATAATCCTTACTTCCTTACTAATATTCTAAATGTGAAAGTAACTTTGTCTGTCTGTCGTGCTTTCACGCCAAAACTACTGAACCGATTTAAATGAAATTTGGTACACAGATTTCACAGATATTCTAGAGCCTGTGAAAGGATATAGGCTACTTTTTAATGCGAAAAAAGGTTGTAAGGGGTTTAAAGGGGTGGACGCGCGACGCTAATCTCTTGACTAAGAATTGTTCATCTTTGTTTTTAACAAAGATAAACAATTTTTGTTACAAAGAAAAAGCGCATAAATACGTTTATCTATTTGATTACAAAAGGCGTCGCGTCGCGTCAATTCACATGATGTAGTCCGAGTTCGAATCCTACCAAACACAACGTGACTTTTTGGATTGTTTAGGAACATTTTATTGAAGACTAGCTGTGCCCGCGACTTCGTTCGCGTGGATGTCGAAAAATATCTGTTGCATAGATAAAATCTACTTTAAGTTAATACCTTGCGTATCCTGATCTCAAAATTAAGAAAATAGGAAGAGGGTACCTAATGCAGGGCACTCTATCATCTCTTCCGGTTGAAATGCCGATTAGCCCGGGTAATCTCCTGGTACATACCTACCTCGAGGTAGATCAACAAAACCGACTATCGAATGAACGGTGGTAGGTAGTCTTCAAACTACGAAACAAAGAAACTGATGAATAAAGTTGATTCTTAATTTTGTCCAGCCAGCAAAAAGAAACAGTTTCTTTGATTTTCCCTGACAATTGCAGATTACGGAACACCGATTAATTTTTATTACATTTTATGTTAAATAGTTCTACCGTGTTTATAGAATCGATTTACTGTGTAAGAATAATCGAATTTTTTAAATCGATATTTAGTAGGTACTGAAAGAGGAGACTTATTAAATGAGGAGCTCGTAGCTTAATAATAACAGTCGCACGGGTCGATCTTCATGGTTTACCAACTCTTGCCTAGGTGGCTCTGTGAATAGGTGACCATATTATTTTACATACCGCGACTTCGCCGTGTTGATCGGAAGCTGATCCGAATATAGTTGGGAAAAGGTTAAGCATATATTAAAAAAGACAGACAATACCATTTGGCCCCAATTGGGGCTGACGGTCCTTGAGAGAGCAACTCTGTCGTTTTATTGTCCTTTTCATTGAATGGCGGTTAATCAGCGGCCTAAATGATCCCCAATGCGCAAATGTGTCAAAGTGGCGAATGGGTCTGTCATGTGACAATATTTAATGAACAGGCTGGCAGATGCTTAGGCCGTCTATGAATAGGGTAGGTAAATGTGTGACGAAAATATAATTATGGATTTATTTATTTTTTGGGAATCCTAAATTCTATTAATTGCCGGGATGTCACTTAGACCGTCTCCCTAGTGGATAATGGAACTTGAAACAAAATTATGTTTGTAATCTGTGCCCAGTTCTGCCAACTGTAATGCGATTAAGTGTTTTTCGCAAATCATTTCAGTTTTTTACCATGAAGCATCATCTGCCTAGCCTTTTCCCAGCTATATTGGAGTCAGCTTCCAGTCAAACGGGATTGGAGCGGCTGCCTACCAGACCTCTACAACCCTACAATACTGGGTAACACGATACTTCTTGGCAAGACTGTAGGTGTCAGATTTGTCGGCTTCTGACAATCCGTAAAGACTGCCTGAGATCTCTTCTCGGTAGGTATGTTAAACTGGTCACCCATCCACAGACTGACCTTGGCAAGCGTTGCTTAAGCTTGAAGATCGACCCGGGCGGCTATTATATTCCGAGGTACGTAGGAATCTCGGTATGTTAAAATGGTCACCCATCCACAGACTGACCTTGGCAAGCGTTGCTTAAGCTTGAAGATCGACCCGGGCGGCTATTATATTCCGAGGTACGTAGGAATCTCGGTATGTTAAAATGGTCACCCATCCACAGACTGACCTTGGCAAGCGTTGCTTAACCTTGAAGATCGACCCGGGCGGCTATTATATACCGAGGTACGTAGGAATCTCGGTATGTTAAAATGGTCACCCATCCACAAACTTACCTTGGCAAGCGTTGCTTAACCTTGAAGATCGACCCGGGCGGCTATTATATTCCGAGGTACGTAGGAATCTCGGTATGTTAAAATGGTCACCCATCCACAGACTTACCTTGGCAAGCGTTGCTTAACCTTAAAGATCGACCCGGGCGGCTATTATATTCCGAGGTACGTAGGAATCTCGCTATGTTAAAATGGTCACCCATCCACAGACTGACCTTGGCAAGCGTTGCTTAACCTTGAAGATCGACCCGGGCGGCTATTATATTCCGAGGTACGTAGGAATCTCGGTATGTTAAAATGGTCACCCATCCACAGACTTACCTTGGCAAGCGTTGCTTAACCTTGAAGATCGACCCGGGCGGCTATTATATTCCGAGGTACGTAGGAATCTCGGTATGTTAAAATGGTCACCCATCCACAGACTTACCTTGGCAAGCGTTGCTTAACCTTGAAGATCGACCCGGGCGGCTATTATATTCCGAGGTACGTAGGAATCTCGGTATGTTAAAATGGTCACCCATCCACAGATTTACCTTGGCAAGCGTTGCTTAACCTTGAAGATCGACCCGGGCGGCTATTATATTCCGAGGTACGTAGGAATCTCGCTATGTTAAAATGGTCACCCATCCACAGACTGACCTTGGCAAGCGTTGCTTAACCTTGAAGATCGACCCGGGCGGCTATTATATTCCGAGGTTCGTAGGAATCTCGCTATGTTAAAATGGTCACCCATCCACAGACTGACCTTGGCAAGCGTTGCTTAACCTTGAAGATCGACCCGGGCGGCTATTATATTCCGAGGTACGTAGGAATCTCGGTATGTTAAAATGGTCACCCATCCACAGACTTACCTTGGCAAGCGTTGCTTAACCTTGAAGATGGACTCGTGCAACTCATCATCTGCCTAACCTTTTCCCAACTATATTGAGGTCGGCTTCCAGTTAAACCGGATTTAGCTGAATACCAGTATTTTACGTGAAGCGGCTGCCTACCAGACCTCCACAACCCATTAATTGGGTAACACGGTAGTTCTTGGCAAGACTGGAGCCAGATTTACTGGCTTCTGACAATCCGTAACGACTGCCAAAGATCTTCAAATGACTAAATGTTATTTTTTTTTTTCACAAATAATATAGGCATTCATTCGTGAAACAGTTCTAAACTGTTACTATTTAATCTCAATAGATGGCGGTGCATGTATGTGCTTCACGTAATGAAACTTTAAACGAAACCTTTAAATACAAATATCTTTTGATAGAGTGAACCGATTGCGATGAAACAAAAACTTAGTTATACCTCCAGTTACGTACAATTTTAATGCGTGAAAGTTATCTACGTTATTTCTGTACTTTTTACGTGATGCCTGCACATCCAAACAGATAAACAGACAAACAGACAAAAATTCCAAAAATGATGGAAATGGGTTCTATAAGTTACCCTTTATCTCCCTAGCTATTTTTTTATTTTTTATTTTGAATGTACAAAAACGACTCTTCAACAGATTTATTATATGTATAGATAGCACTTCGCTCGCGCCGGTTTATTTGGTACTCCACGAAATTAACCTCTCTTCTATTCTCTTAAAGGGTAATGTGTAAATTTTTTTTTTTTTTTTACTATATATAGGCATACGTTTGACCACAATCTCACCTGATGGTAAGCGATGATGTGGTCGTTCTATGTACATAACCAACCTTAATTATCAAACAATTACTTTAGATAAGGATTAATATTTTGATACTAAAATCACCACTATTCCATTTCACCCGGCTTTTAATTGAATAATTTGAAAAAAAGCCGTTCATTGTGACTTAACCATAATAGTTAGATGTATACCCTCACGGACTTTTTTGTAGATATTAATATCTTCTATAAAACTATAGTACATCATTTTGCTCTGTTATCAATAGTTTCCGCAACTTACGCGATATAAGGATCTTTAATTGGTATTTTTTTCACACCTTGGGTTACATTATCGAAGTTTCCCTAACATATTAGAAAACATTCTACAGCCTATGTTCATCAAGGACGATGTAAGATTCGAATGGCGAAACAGTTTTTCAAATAGGTTCAGAAGTTTCGGAACCTATTCATTTCTAACAAACAAATATATCCTCTCTATTATAAATATTAGTGTAGAGAGTGTAGATTATTTAACAAATCAGTAATTATTATAATTGACAGTTTTTTAACTTTGTGCTGAATATTTCAAACCTCTATGAAGGTCTCTCAGTCATTTTCAGCGTTTGTAGTAGTCGTATATTCCTCCTACTGGAACTAATTATGTCAATTAGTTTGAAAAAAAAAAACTTTAGCCAAATTGATCGCTTTTCTTCAATTTCCGGTCTACTACAAACAAAAATTTGTCCACTACAAACCTCTATGAAGGTCTCTCAGTCATTTTTAGCGTTTATAGTAATCGTATATTCCTCCTACTGGAACTAATTATGTCAATTAGTTTGAAAAAAAAAAACTTTAGCCAAATTGATCGCTTTTCTTCAATTTCCGGTCTACTACAAACAAAAATTTGTCCACTACAAACCTCTATGAAGGTCTCTCAGTCATTTTCAGCGTTTGTAGTAGTCGTATATTCCTCCTACTGAAACTAATTATGTCAATTAGTTTGAAAAAAAAAAAACTTTAGCCAAATTGATCGCTTTTCTTCAATTTCCGGTCTACTACAAACAAAAATTTGTCCACTACAAACCTCTATGAAGATTTCTCAGTTATTTTCAGCGTTTGTAGTAATCGTATCTTCCTCCTACCGGAACTAATTATGTCGAAATTAGTTTGAAACAAACTTTAGTCAAATTGATCGCTTTTCTTCCATTTCCGTTCTACTACAAACGAAAATTTGTTCACTACAAACCTCTTTGAAGGTCTCTCAGTCATTTTCAGCGTTTGTAGTAATCGTATCTTCCTCCTACCGGAACTAATTATGTCAATTAGTTTGAAAAAAAAAGCTTTAGCCAAATTGATCGCTTTTCTTCAATTTCCGGTCTACTACAAACAAAAATTTGTCCACTGCAAACCTCTATGAAGGTCTCTCAGTCATTTTCAGCGTTTGTAGTAGTCGTATATTCCTCCTACTGGAACTAATTATGTCAATTAGTTTGAAAAAAAAAAACTTTAGCCAAATTGATCACTTTTCTTCAATTTCCGGTCTACTACAAACAAAAATTTGTCCACTACAAACCTCTATGAAGGTCTCTCAGTCATTTTTAGCGTTTATAGTAATCGTATATTCCTCCTACTGGAAACAATTCTGTCGAAAAAAGTAAAAAAAAAAACTTTAGAAAAATTTATCGCTTTTCTTCAATTTCCGGTCTACTACAAACAAAAATTTGTCCACTACAAACCTCTATGAAGGTCACTCAGTCATTTTCAGCGTTTGTAGTAGTCGTATATTCCTCCTACTGAAACTAATTATGTCAATTAGTTTGAAAAAAAAAAAACTTTAGCCAAATTGATCGCTTTTCTTCAATTTTCGGTCTACTACAAACAAAAATTTGTCCACTGCAAACCTCTATGAAGGTCTCTCAGTCATCTTCAGCGTTTGTAGTAGTCGTATATTCCTCCTACTGGAACTAATTATGTCAATTAGTTTGAAAAAAAAAAACTTTAGCCAAATTGATCGCTTTTCTTCAATTTCCGGTCTACTACAAACAAAAATTTGTCCACTACAAACCTCTATGAAGGTCTCTCAGTCATTTTTAGCGTTTATAGTAATCGTATATTCCTCCTACTGGAAACAATTCTGTCGAAAAAAGTAAAAAAAAAAAATTTTGAAAAATTTATCGCTTTTCTTCAATTTCCGGTCTACTACAAACAAAAATTTGTCCACTACAAACCTCTATGAAGGTCTCTCAGTCATTTTCAGCGTTTGTAGTAGTCGTATATTCCTCCTACTGAAACTAATTATGTCAATTAGTTTGAAAAAAAAAAAACTTTAGCCAAATTGATCGCTTTTCTTCAATTTCCGGTCTACTACAAACAAAAATTTGTCCACTACAAACCTCTATGAAGATTTCTCAGTTATTTTCAGCGTTTGTAGTAATCGTATCTTCCTCCTACCGGAACTAATTATGTCGAAATTAGTTTGAAACAAACTTTAGTCAAATTGATCGCTTTTCTTCCATTTCCGTTCTACTACAAACGAAAATTTGTTCACTACAAACCTCTTTGAAGGTCTCTCAGTCATTTTGAGCGTTTGTAGTAATCGTATCTTCCTCCTACCGGAACTAATTATGTCAATTAGTTTGAAAAAAAAAGCTTTAGCCAAATTGATCGCTTTTCTTCAATTTCCGGTCTACTACAAACAAAAATTTGTCCACTGCAAACCTCTATGAAGGTCTCTCAGTCATTTTCAGCGTTTGTAGTAGTCGTATATTCCTCCTACTGGAACTAATTATGTCAATTAGTTTGAAAAAAAAAAACTTTAGCCAAATTGATCGCTTTTCTTCAATTTCCGGTCTACTATAAACAAAAATTTGTCCACTACAAACCTCTATGAAGGTCTCTCAGTCATTTTTAGCGTTTATAGTAATCGTATATTCCTCCTACTGGAAACAATTCTGTCGAAAAAAGTAAAAAAAAAAACTTTAGAAAAATTTATCGCTTTTCTTCAATTTCCGGTCTACTACAAACAAAAATTTGTCCACTACAAACCTCTATGAAGGTCACTCAGTCATTTTCAGCGTTTGTAGTAGTCGTATATTCCTCCTACTGAAACTAATTATGTCAATTAGTTTGAAAAAAAAAACTTTAGCCAAATTGATCGCTTTTCTTCAATTTCCGGTCTACTACAAACAAAAATTTGTCCACTGCAAACCTCTATGAAGGTCTCTCAGTCATTTTCAGCGTTTGTAGTAGTCGTATATTCCTCCTACTGGAACTAATTATGTCAATTAGTTTGAAAAAAAAAAACTTTAGCCAAATTGATCGCTTTTCTTCAATTTCCGGTCTACTACAAACAAAAATTTGTCCACTACAAACCTCTATGAAGGTCTCTCAGTCATTTTTAGCGTTTATAGTAATCGTATATTCCTCCTACTGGAAACAATTCTGTCGAAAAAAGTAAAAAAAAAAATTTTTGAAAAATTTATCGCTTTTCTTCAATTTCCGGTCTACTACAAACAAAAATTTGTCCACTACAAACCTCTATGAAGGTCTCTCAGTCATTTTCAGCGTTTGTAGTAGTCGTATATTCCTCCTACTGAAACTAATTATGTCAATTAGTTTGAAAAAAAAAACTTTAACCAAATTGATCGCTTTTCTTCAATTTCCGGTCTACTACAAACAAAAATTTGTCCACTACAGACCTCTATGAAGGTCTCTCAGTCATTTTCAGCGATTATAGTAATCGTATATTCCTCCTACTGGAATCAATTCTGTCGAAAATAGTAAAAAAAAAAAACTTTAGAAAAATTGATCGCTTTTCTTCAATTTCCGTTCTACTACAAACGATTTTTTTTCCACTACAAACCTCTATGAAGATCTCTCAGTCATTTTAAGCGTTTGTAGTAATCGTATCTTCCTCCTACCGGAACTAATTATGTCAATTAGTTTGAAAAAAAAACTTTAGTCATATTGATCGCTTTTCTTCAATTTCCGTTGTACTACAAACGAAAATTTGTCCACTGCAAACCTCTACGAAGGTTTTTCAGTCATTTTCAGCGTTTGTAGTAATCGTATATTCCTCCTACTGGAAACAATTCTGTCGAAAATAGTAAAAAAAAAAACTTTAGACAAATTGATCGCTTTTCTTCAATTTCCGGTCTACTACAAACAAAAATTTGTCCACTACAAACCTCTATGAAGGTCTCTCAGTCATTTTCAGCGTTTGTAGTAGTCGTATATTCCTCCTACTGGAACTAATTATGTCAATTAGTTTGAAAAAAAAAAACTTTAACCAAATTGATCGCTTTTCTTCAATTTCCGGTCTACTACAAACAAAAATTTGTCCACTACAAACCTCTATGAAGGTCTCTCAGTCAGTTTCAGCGTTTGTAGTAATCGTATATTCCTCCTACTGGAAACAATTCTGTCGAAAATAGAAAAAAAAAAACTTTAGACAAATTGATCGCTTTTCTTCAATTTCCGGTCTACTACAAACAAAAATTTGTCCACTACAAACCTCTATGAAGATCTCTCAGTCATTTTCAGCGTTTGTAGTAATCGTATCTTCCTCCTACCGGAACTAATTATGTCAATTAGTTTGAAAAAAAAAACTTTAGCCAAATTGATCGCTTTTCTTCAATTTCCGTTATACTACAAACGATTTTTTTTTTCACTACAAACCTCTATGAAGATCTCTCAGTAATTTTCAGCGTTTGTAGTAATCGTATCTTCCTCCTACCGGAACTAATTATGTCAATTAGTTTGAAAAAAAAACTTTAGTCAAATTGATCGCTTTTCTTCAATTTCCGTTGTACTACAAACAAAAATTTGTCCACTACAAACCTCTACGAAGGTTTTTCAGTCATTTTCAGCGTTTGTAGTAATCGTATATTCCTCCTACTGGAAACAATTCTGTCGAAAATAGTAAAAAAAAAAACTTTAGACAAATTGATCGCTTTTCTTCAATTTCCGGTCTTCTACAAACAAAAATTTGTTCACTACAAACCTCTATGAAGGTCTCTCAGTCATTTTCAGCGTTTGTAGTAGTCGTATATTCTTCGTACTGGAACTAATTATGTCAATTAGTTTGAAAAATAAAACTTTAGCCAAATTGATCGCTTTTCTTCAATTTTCGGTCTACTACAAACAAAAATTTGTCCACTACAAACCTCTACGAAGGTCTCTCAGTCATTTTCAGCGTTTGTAGTAATCGTATCTTCCTCCTATCAGAACTAATTATGTCGAAATTAGTTTGTAACAAACTTTAGACAAATTAATCGCTTTTCTTCAATTTCCGTTCTACTACAAACGAAAATTTGTCCATCACAAACCTCTATGAAGGTCTCTTAGTCATTTTCAGCGTTTGTAGTAATCGTATCTTCCTCCTACCGGAAATAATTGTGTCGAAAATAGTTTGAAAAAAAAGACTTTAGTCAAATTGATCGCTTTTTTAAATTTCCTTTCTACTACAATCGAAAATTTGTCCACTGCAAACCTCTATGATGGTCTCTCAGTCATTTTCAGCATTTGTAGTAATCGTATATTCCTCCTACCGGATATAATTGTGTCGAAAATAGTTTGAAATAAAACTTTAGTCAATTTGATCGCTTTTTTTTCAATCTCCGTTTTACTACAAACGAAAATTTGTCCACTACAAAGTTTTGCGAAGGTCTCGTAGTCATTTTCAGCGTTTGCAGTAATCGTTTATTCCTCCAACCGGAACTTAGCCGTCGAAAATTATTTGAAAAAAAAAAACTTTGCTCAATTTGATCGCTTTTTTTCAATTTCTTTCCTACTACAAACGAAAAGTTGTCCACTTCAAGTTCACACAGGTACCTCAACCTGTGTGAACTTGGCACCCGACTTTTTTTTTCTTTTTCTTTTTTAGGTTTTTTTGATAGATTTCGATAAGTAGTGGATAGTAGTGAAGCTAACTTATAAAATAACCTTAATTTCGGGTGTTTTTGGTTTTGTTTCTTTGTTTTTTAACACTGACTTCCGAAGTTAAGTGGTGATACTTGGACGACGTCTCGTCTACGCTGAAATTGAAACAAGCAAAACTGCTCATAAAACAGTATAAACCTCACCAAGTATCACCAGGGGGGAGGGGGCTTAAAATTTGATTAAAAACATCACGTGATGAATGGACAACACTTTATTTCTCACTTCACGCATGGGGTCCAAACCCGCAGCCGTCTTGCGTAATACACAAATTCTTCTTTTCATCACCCAAATTTTGACTGGTAGAGAATGCCTATGGCATTAAGGCGCAAAAACTCCTCAGTAGCTGATTTTAAAATGAAAAATCATTTGTAAACGGCTAGTCGTAATTTTTTGGAAAAAAATATATATTACATTAGACTATTTTCTTAATAATTTGATAAATGAAAATGTTGAGTTTTCTTTGTTCGACATAATGCAATTCATTTGTAAAGTTAAGTCTAACACGGACATAATAACGGGCGTCGGACCAAAACCGAGCGTATTTAAATGAAATTTGCACTGTCTCAAAGGCAATCTAATTATCTACACTTTGATATACGGTCATTTTTTTAAAGTCGTAGAATATAAGGACAGTACAAATATGCAAGACACTAGTAGCTCATAAAATCGCAAATACTTTCTCAATCAAAAGGAAATCTAGGCTAAATAAATTGTTGAAATAACATGATGATATTCTTATCATTATGTTATTTCAAGAAACGGGCCAAGTGCGAGTCGGACTCGCGTGCAAAGGGTTCCGAACGAATTTAATTTTTTAAACATGTTTTTTTAACACTACAGACTTCTAATAAGTTTTCCTGTAATTTTTAGGTAAAGATCTTTTATTTCCATTTTTTTTTTCAAAATTTTAGGCTCAGTAGTTGCGGAGATAAGGGGGGAATGGTCATTTTTCGTCTAATTTCTTGAATAACTTCTAAACCAATAATTTTAAAATTATGAAAAAATATAGTTAAAACCCTCACAGTAAGCCCTTTCATTTGATATGTCACACAATATTGTTCAAAATCTTTTTTTTTTAATATTCTAGTTTGACCCCCAAAAGAGACCCCCATACTAAAAATTTAATGATTTACGTAACACGTCCGTGTTTGGGTCATAGAAGTCCAAATGTGTAACAAATTTCAACAGAATCGGTCGGGTGGATCCGGTGAAAACTGGCTGTGACAGACGGACAGACAGACAGACAGACACCCGAGTGATCCTATAAGGGTTCCGTTTTTTTTTTTCGGAACCCTAAACACAATGAAAAACAATGCCATCGGTTGTATATTCTTAAACAACCGATGGCATTGTTTTTCTTTTGATTTATTTACACAACACAACACACTGCGCACAAGAATATACAGTCGCGGACTTAAGGCTTGTATACATGCCAATGACCTTGTGCATATAAACGAAGTTAACCACCCCTCTACGCGCCACTCCACTACCCGCGTTTTTATTTTTTAAAATAAAAATAACACATGTTTTTAAAAAAGTAACAAAACCAAATCATTTTCTTGTGTATTGCAAAGCATTAAATATATTTTTATACTCGTGTGATAAAAAATAAGGAGTAAAGTGGTTTCATCTCAACGATTTGGAGGTGATTAAATGTTTTTTTTTTCTTGTTATGTGACACCGATAAACAAATTCTGTCTGAACCAAATTACGTATCATGTAGATTGCTAACTATTTTTTTGAGATGTAATTTCTCTGTTATTGCCGATGAAATGTACTTCATCTTCACGCTGTTTCTAAGCATTTCTCAAGAGAGCAGCCTTAAGTCGACGACATACGCCAACGACCTTGGGGCACGCGCACTCGTTTCAGACCCGCGCTACCCAAAATTCAGAAATATTTGTACTGTCCTTATATTCTACGACTTTAAAAAAATGACCGTATATCAAAGTGTAGATAATTAGATTGCCTTTGAGACAGTGCAAATTTCATTTAAATACGCTCGGTTTTGGTCCGACGCCCGTTATTATGTCCGTGTTAGACTTAACTTCACAAATGAATTGCATTATGTCGAACAAAGAAAACTCAACATTTTCATTTATCAAATTATTAAGAAAATAGTCTAATGTAATATATATTTTTTTCCAAAAAATTACGACTAGCCGTTTACAAATGATTTTTCATTTTAAAATCAGCTACTGAGGAGTTTTTGCGCCTTAATGCCATAGGCATTCTCTACCAGTCAAAATTTGGGTGATGAAAAGAAGAATTTGTGTATTACGCAAGACGGCTGCGGGTTTGGACCCCATGCGTGAAGTGAGAAATAAAGTGTTGTCCATTCATCACGTGATGTTTTTAATCAAATTTTAAGCCCCCTCCCCCCTGGTGATACTTGGTGAGGTTTATACTGTTTTATGAGCAGTTTTGCTTGTTTCAATTTCAGCGTAGACGAGACGTCGTCCAAGTATCACCACTTAACTTCGGAAGTCAGTGTTAAAAAACAAAGAAACAAAACCAAAAACACCCGAAATTAAGGTTATTTTATAGATACTTTGTAGTGTTTTGTTTGGAAGTCTGTTATATTTAAAAAAAAAAACGTTTTTTATTTTTTTGTAAGAGATTATCTTACAAAATCAGAATAAAAACCTTTAAATGCAGGGATTATCTAAGTAAATTCTGAAAAATTAGCGTTCAACGAAAAAATAAATGCACGTGATATCTTACTACACCCCTCCTTTTTACTTTATATTTTTTTTCAACCAGGGGGGGTTGAAAAAAATTATAAAGTCCTAACTCCTTTCGAGCCTCATGTGATTAAAGGACGACCCATAATTTATAAACCGTGGGACAGATTCTATTTCATTCCAAACGTCGTTCTAGAAAGTTAATTAACCATCAGAAAAATCTTACAATTAGCAAGGAAAGTATTTTTAAAACGCAAGTTTCTTTCATTTCAGAAACTTTTTGCAGTATTTTAATTTAAACTTAGCGAAGTATACTTCAGAAATACGAGAATTTATTTTTAAAGACTGGCTTTCATTTGCGTGCAAGTAGTACCCGGTTTTTTATTTACGCTTAAAACTTATAATTAAATCCTGTGCTGTTGTGCAAAAATTAAATGCTGAAATTTATAGTATTAAATTTCGTAATGCTCAATAAATTTTTCACGACATTCATAACATACTTTTAACAAAAAATTATAATCAATACGCTTAGTTCATGTAATTTACTTGCACATTTAATTTGAAAATATACTATTCTTTAGTTTTACTAGTCACATATTTTTTTGTATTTTTTTAATTGTTTTTATTTTTGTGAATCAGTGCAAACTATTAATACATTGTATTTTATAGGTAGGTATAGTCCTGCGTTAAAACAGGCATACATATCTTGATCCGGCTGGACTAAAAGTAGAATAATGTTTTTCGAGAGCATGTAAGAATACAAACATTCTATCTCCTTTTTTTTCAGTCCAAATGTTGTCTGTAAGAGCCTTTATTGTGCGAAGACCGCCCATTGTACACTCGTTTTATTAACCGACCTCAAAAAGGGAGGAGGTTCTTTTAACCATTGTACACTTATATAATACTAGCTTCTGCCAGCGGCTTCGCCCGAGTGATCCCTAGGGAACATACTCCCATAATAAAAAGTAGGCTGTGTCCTTTTTCAGGCTCTAGACTATCTTTGTACCAAATTTCATTTAAATCGATGCTGTAGTTTTGGTGTGAAAGCGCGACAGACAGACAGAGTTACTTTCGCATTTATAATATAAGTACGGAAGTAAGGATTTGTGTCTTGTACGTAATAGTTAAAATGCAGTATTCATTTTTCCATGTAACTTTTAGTCACGGATTACATTTCTTTTTTTCGACTCTCCTTTTGCACCTCTAGAGGTAGAAGGGATTTCTGTAGAAATTAGCATCACGTTTGAACCAATAGTGAAACAAATAAATGTTTGTCCCGTGTTCATAATATGGTGTACATTGAAGTGTTTTTACACGTTGTCCATACTAGCAAAACAACAAATGAAAGTGTCACTAGAAATGCTTACTTTGAAAATGTTTATCCTTTATTAACTTATGGTATCATATACTGGGGAAACTCGACAATCATTCAATCTCCATTCATTCTCCAAAAGAAATGTCTTAGGACAATATATATAGCATGCATAGTACCGAGTCATTAAGAGATGTTTTCAGAACGAAGGGCTTCCTGACACTTACTGGAATCTATATACTGGAACTATGTTTGTTTGTTAAGAATAATATATAATATTTTAATTTAAAATCGGATTCAAAGAGGAACATTCGCAACCAATATTGTTTTGCCCAGAGTAAAGAATATGATGTATTATAAAAGTTCTTACATAACTGCTATTCGTGTATACAACAATTTACCAACAGTTATAAAGCAATTAAATGGAAACATGTTTAAAACCAAATTTAAAAAATTTATTACTTAATAAAGTTTATTATAATTTGCATGAGTTTCTTGGAAAAAATGATGTAAGTAGGTTTGTAACTAACACTTAATAGAACTAATTAATCAATTTGCTTTTCTTGGTTATATATCCGAATTGGGTTGACTGTTTATCCTAAAACTGTTATGCTATATTATAAGATCTAATTTGCACGGCACGCAAACATCAACGACATTATCCGACGCGCTCTTGTCGCCGTCGGCGTTCCAGCCGTACTAGAACCCAATGGCCTGGCACGCGACGACGGCAAGCGACCGGACGGTATGTCTTTGTTTCCATGGAAGATGGGTAGGCCTTTAGTGTGGGACGCTACTTGTGTCGATACTCTTGCGCCATCCCATCTTCCTAGCTCGTCGTGCTGTGCTGGTACTGCAAAAGCGGCGGAAATATAATAACCTTGTTGGCAATTATATTTTTGAGCCGTTTGGGATTGAAACTCTTGGACCGTGGGGTCCGAGTGCTCATGCCTTATTTAAAGATCTTTCTAAACGCTTAGTTGACACTTCGCGTGACCCAAGGGCTGGCTTTTACCTCGGACAGAGAATAAGCATTGCCGTACAACGTGGCAATGCCGCCAGTCTTTTGGGCTCACTTCCGGTGGACAGCGATGCGGACGAATTTTTTGACGCCTTATCTTAGTTAGGATATTTTATTTTAAGTGTATATCTTTAGTACTTTAATGCTGTACCTAGTTCATATCTAAATAAATATATTATACACAGTTACGCAATAAATAATTGTTATTCTTATTCTTACAGTTACAATTACTCGTATAGTTAAAATGTTAGTTGCGCGCACCAAATAAAACTAATCTATACATATAATAAAATCGTAGACTAACCGTGTCTGTACATTG
Source organism: Lacanobia wlatinum (assembly GCA_947578705.1). Lineage (NCBI taxonomy): Eukaryota > Metazoa > Arthropoda > Insecta > Lepidoptera > Noctuidae > Lacanobia > Lacanobia wlatinum. The sequence goes on along the minus strand of OX388046.1, from coordinate 16,248,745 downwards.
AATATTGTTCCATGAAAATTACACAGAAAACTCAGGAAAAAGGTATAAAACACAAAAATGCAATTTTTGAAATTTTTGTCTGTTTGTCTGTTTGTCTGTGCGTTTGTGGGAGCATCACGTATAAACCACAGATTTGATTGCAAATCTAAGTACTTAAAAATATTAAGTGATAACCCGAGTAACATTTAGCGTTTATTTCATCAAAATCGACCCACAAAATCAAAAGATATTGAATTTTTAAGTTTAGGAAGAAACTTCCTAATGAATTCTGATGAGTCAGAGCGCCATCTATTGAGAAAAAATAAAATGCACGAAAGCATTCAAAATTGTTGTGTTATTCGTGAAACTTTTAATACGTGGCAAAATAAAAGTCAGACCATTTTTATACCTTTTCGTTATTTATCGTTACAATCGATTCGTTCGAATCGATCTACAAAATCAAAATATATTGAATTTTTAGTAAGAAACTTCCTACTGTGTTCTGATCAGTCAGAGCGCCATCTATTGAGGAACCAAAAAATGCATGAAAGCATGAATGTTACACCAAAACACATTCATTGAGTTATTTGTGAAACTTTTAATAAGTAGACGTAGCAAAATAAAAGTAAACATTTTAATACCTTATCATTATTTATCGTTACATACGGGCTTTTTATTTAACGTCTTCTGCTGCCAAATATTTTGTCAGTTGACATGGTCGATAGATGGCGTTGCACTGATGACGCGTTTTTCTGAATTGCGGTGTTAAGATTTTCCGCTGGAGAATGACCTCACACGATTATTAAACACTGTCGTAGTTCGTAGGAATTTCGGTTTGGTCTCTGGAAGGTCTTAAACGAATAAGGGCCAAAATTGCTTAAATCTCTGAGTTGTGCTGGATTCGTTTAAAGTGCTTTTATCGTAGAGTCTTAAACTGATTTAGAACTCAGTAGTTTTGTGAAGTACTGGACGGTTCGACTTGCGGATCAGGCCTGTAGGGTTCCGTACCAAAGGTGCTGACAGGACCCTACTTCTAAGGCCTCCGCGATTGATTCCGTTTAGAGCGAAGCAACGAACGGTTGGATTTGCGAAACAAGGCTAATAATAATAAGGTACCGTACCAAAGGTGGTCACGGTGACGGGAGCGATCGATTTTGGTGGGGCTACTCTCTAAGTCCGAAGTCCGTAGTTTCGGGCATAGTTGCGGACGTATTCTACTCCGTACCACCTACAGACTTACGATTAATCCCGAACCCGAACTAAGAATGAATGACAACACGATTTCACAGTAACTGTCAAATCGAGTTATCATTAGTTCTCTGTGGTTAGGTGATACGGAGGTTTTTTTTTTTTACTATAGATAGGCATACGTTTGACCACTATCTCACCTGATGGTAAGCGATGATGAGGTTGAAGATGGAGCACGTTTGCCTAGAAGCAACCTATTCACTTTTGTCTTAAAGACTCCCAGGTTGCCCGCAACTAAGTTTTTAATTCGTGCTAAGTATCAGACGGTTCGATTTGCGAGCCAAGGCAAATTATAGGGTTCCGTGCCAAAGTTGCTAATGGGACCCTATTATTTAAGCCTTCGCGTACGATCTTGATTCGTGCGAACCAAGTCGATTTTTAGGGTTCCGTACCAAGGTTGCTAACGGAACCCTATTTATTAATAAGCCACCGCTGTCCGTCTTCCTTCAGTTTATTAACCGACTTTAAAAAAAGGAGGAGGTTATCAATTCGACTGTATTTTTTTTTTTTTGTTTGTTACCTCATATTAACCGACTGGATGAACCGATTTTCATGATTCTATTTTTATTTGAAAGCTGTTGCTTCCCGTGTGGTCCCATTGCCACCACTTCAGGATCTGATGATGGAAACCCTGAGAAATCGAGGGCAACTCTCGAAAATTGTAGGCACGTATTTGGTAAAAACTTGATATTCGTGTGTATATCGGGTGATACTACTAAAGAATGAAAGTTTGGATCAGACCTGATGATGGAGACGACAGAGAGTCAAGGGAACTCCACATCGGTATGTAGGAACTACCAAGTGTTTGGGCTTATTTCATTCGTATTGACGAGACCTTTACACCGAAAGCACTTAGTAAGTTTTATTTTCATAACATAACATCACGCCGGTACGCTGTGAATGGGTACGCAGGTACCACTAAAAAGACAAAAATAAAAAACTTTTTTACAAAAAATGTAACCGACTTCCGAAATAAAACACTACAAAGTGTAAAATAACTTTAACTTCGGAAGTCGGTGTCAAAAAGCGAAAAAACTTAAAACACTTCTGTCTCGCTGATATAAAAATGTCTTCTAGAAAAAGGTCGAATCTTTCACAATATAGCAAAATTCTCAAAGTCGGGTTTGTTCGAACACTATTCTAACTAACTCGAGAACGGCTCGACCGATTTTCATAGTTTTTGTGTTTTATTCGGGACGAAGACTAATTCCTTCGTCTGGAATAGCATTATAAGAATTAAAATACAAAAAAAAATGAGTATGTAGGTAGGGTAGGTAGGCAGGTAGGTAGGGTAGGTAGGTAAGGTAGGTGAGGTAGGGTAGCTATGGTAGGTAGGTATGGTAGGTAAGTAGGTAGGTAGGGTAGGTAGGTTAGGGTCGGTAGGTAGAGTAGCCAGTTGACGGGAGCGAAGCCGCGCGGGTCAGCTAGTAGATGAATAAAACATTAAACCGCTCTCAAAAGCAGTTAAATTGTTCAAATATGAACTATTTTATACTAAATTGAAACACATTACCTAGTCGATGGTCCCGGTTGGATGAGTTTGCGGACAAAAGGCGTTAGCTAGAGATGTACTGGATCTTGGCAGACGTTATGTCCGAGACGAGCTAAAGCCGAGGCCGAAACGCTCTAAAAAGGAATCATTTATCAGGAAATCATCTCCAAATAATGGCGCAATTACTTGGTCGTTAGCCCGTATTCGGATGCACGAAAGATGTTACTCGAATTCGGGCACCCGATGCATTAATTACATTGTTTTACTCACGTTCAATTTAGAGATGAGTCGTTGAAGGTTTTTCCGTCAACGAAACGTTAAAGTTGAATTGCGTTTGTCAACTAGTTGATCAACTAGTTAATTTCGTCAACGAGTTAACGTGTTACGAACGTCAACTTGCATGAACGATAAACGCCTAAACGCTTTTATTAACGTATGCTGTTGTAATGTTAATTTACGAACAATTTGATGCAGTTTGCGGGAGTTTTATTGTTAAAGAAATACAATTTACGTACGTTGAAAATAACAAAACGTTGGGTTCATTTTCTCGTTTCGTCAAACGAGTTGAATTCATAAACGTTGTTGTCTCGTAACTCGTTGACGAATTCAACGAGTTGATTTGTACACGGTCAACGTTAATCCCGTTGAAGAGACATCAACGTTGATTCAACTAGTTCGTTGATTCAACGCCCATCACTAGTTCAGTTACTGAAACACGGCGTCGGGTAACCAAAACGAAAGCTGATCGAATACGGGCGTAGTCGACCACGTTCATTTACACTTAGGGCGGATTTCATCAATGAAACAGAACGCGATCAGTGTATAAAGAGCTGTCAGTTTCATTTTTTTTTTGTGGGATGTTGACACTGACAGCTCTTGAACGCATTTTAGATGTATTGATCGCGTTCAGTTTCATCGGTGAAATGCGCTCTTAGTCGTTTGTCCGAATTCCATAGGCAATCGAATACGAGCTAACGACCAAGTGTAATTGCTCTATAATTTCCTGTAGAGGTGTCTAGCAGAAAATAGGAAACAAAATATTTAAATTATTTTTAGTTCTGGATAAAGTTTAATTTAGACACTTTTGAAAGCAAATCAAATCAAATCGTATATTTCAAATAAACCATTTACAGGCACTTTTGAATTGTCAAGGTCGGTCAGTCCAAAAAGATGAAGCTATTTGCACGTTCCAAAGCGTAGATCTCTATGGAGAAGAACGTGCAAGAAACTCCACGGACAAGAAAGTCTTATAGGTATACTTTTAAAATATTGTAATGAAAACACGCAGCATAGTTGGTTTACACACTTTCACCTGAAGAATTTTAGAGGAAATGCAACAAGCAAAAGAGTACCTAACTCACGAATTTCAGCAGTTTCAGCAAACTGAAAAGAATTGACTAAAACCATTGATATATAAAAAACCCAAGATGCACAGTCTCGAACAAATACAACACTCGAAACTGACGTCAAAAACTGACATGTATCAAGTGTCATGTGTGAATTGTGTGGAGTTATACTATAAACATTTTTTTTTGCAAATTCAGCCTTACACGGATCGCTTAAAGTTGTATTTACAAAGCAGTGCAGTATGGCGAGCGATGCGAGACTGTTTGAAACTAGTGCACAATTATACATTATGCGCTTGTTTTATGCGGACGTTTTTGAGATGCTGAGTGGGTATCTTGGGTTTTTTATATAGAAAGAAAGAAAGAAAGAAATTTTATTTGCTGAAACATGTGTTTACATACAAAATTAAAATAATACATGCATGCTAGATCTTCAATAAGTGTGGCTCACGACATGTTTGCCATTTCTCATGGCGTGCAAATATCTCGGGGGGAATTTTTTTTTTATTAATTCATTGATTTTTAAATATTACGCTTATACATTACAAAAATATTATTAATTCATTGATTTTTAAATATTACGCTTATACATTAATTAATATCAGTTAAACAAATTTCTTATATTCAATCATTTACATTATCCAATTATTCATTATATATTTTCCTAGTCCAATAATATAGATTACAATAAAATTATACTATGAAGATTTATATCTCTTTAATAGGCATTCAATTAAAATACATTTATAATGGCATATTTAAGTTCTCCACTACTACATGACCATAATTACTATATTATTTATTTATAATAATCACCATGAGTCGTTTAAAAATTCTGCAATGCTATAATATGCTTTTTGTGCCAAAAACAATTTCATTGTTTGTTTAAGTTTAAGTATTGTTAGCTCTCTCCAACTCATATCAATGACTAAAACACGTTAAAACATCAACAAGCTGACTAACTCCTGTGCTCGCTTTTGATAAAGGTAATTAAAAGCTAATTATGCTGTTGCCAGACTTTTGAGAAGCCGGGGCGGAAAGTCTCAACATACTTACCGATCGCCGAGCGACCGAATCCGTTAAAATCACCCGTACACAGTCGATCTCGAACGCATTCCACGGTCAAAATCAATGGTATGATCCGTGGATCGCGTTCGAAATTTACTGTGTACCAGCCTTAGGACTTAAGGACCAAATTTGGTCGCTACGCAATCGTTATCTATGTCGAGACTGCAGGATCAGGCTTGCTAGCATAGTTTTACTAAAGCTTAAAGACCAAATAAAGTTAAAAAAACTGGCCAAGTGCGAGTCGGACTCGCGTGCAAAGGGTTCCGAACGAATTTAATTTTGTTTTAACACTATAGACTTCTTATAGTATTTTAGTAATCTTTTAGTATTTTTTTCTTCTTATAGTAGTAAGTTTTCCTGTAATCTATAGGTAGATATATTATCTCCATTTTTTTCAAAATTTGAGGCCAAGTAGTTACAGAGATAAGGGGGGAATGGTCATTTTTCGTCTAATTTCTTGAATAACTTCAAAACCATTATTTTAAAAGTATTTAAAAATATAATTAAAACCCTTACAGTAAGCGCTTTCACACGATACCCTTTCATTTGATATGTCACACGAAATTGTTCAAAAAAGTTTTTTTTTAATTTTCTAGTTTGACCCCCAAAAGTGACCCCCATACTATAAAAAATATAATTTACGTAACGCGTCCGTGTTTGAGTCACAGCAGTCTATATGTGTACCAAATTTCAACAGAATCGGTCAAGTGGATCTGGAGAAAACTGGCTGTGACAGACAGACAGACACCCGAGTGATCCTATAAGGGTTTCGTGTTTTGTTCGGAACCCTAATGAAATTAAATGAATACTGGTACATGGAGGGACTGCCTATTTTTCCACCACAACACAATTACTCGGTAACACGACTTGTTAAGACTCGTCTTTTTAAAATATTTTAACTTTTTAATAAAAAAAAAAATCTAAATATAATTAAGAGACAGTTTAAATTTCATACAAGTCATCAATTAAATGACTATTGATTAAAGTCAAAGTCAAAACGTTTATTCCAATTAGGCCATTAAACGGCACTTTTGAACGTCATTCACATTACAAAAAATATAAAATATTAAAGTGATTCTACTGGTGCAAGTCACTCGTGTGCTAGTTTATTTGCATTGCTGGTCACAATTGAGCAATTTACCACGCTGCTATGTCACGCAACTTCCATTCAAACAGTGGCTAAAGAATTTCAGACATCTGGCAATCTCTGGCATCTGTCAATCTGGCAAATTATTAATTAATTTAATTGTGAAATGAATGTGTTATTTTTAGTGTTTCGTGACTTTTGTAATTTTATAAAATATAATTTCAAACACAATGTGAATTGTTCCTGAAATAAATAAATAAATAAAATCCATAACTTCTGTCTACAAACGGCATCCAGAACCAGCGTTTTAACATGCTTGGCGAGACCACAAATTCGTCTTCCAATTAATTTCCCAGTTTCGTCCTAAAAATGTTCAACCCTAGGAACACTCGAGTTGTATGCACCTCTGATATATTGCAACAAGACTAATGTAGCGAATAAAATTCACTGTATCGCATCTGCGAGCTCCTTTGTGCTTCACTGGTTAGGTTATATTTTTAAACGCTTTTCCTGTGATGGGTTCTTAAAAGGAAATCGGTAATGGTAAAAGGTAACAGTCGTAACTTGACGTCATTGAAGCGTTGTTTCAAATGTTTTTATTCGTTTGAAACTCACAACCAGAGCGCCAATTCTACTGTCAAAAGTGTATGAAAATGGAGACTTTTTTAACTATGAAGAAACGGAAAAAAATCCTTATTTAAGATAAGTTAAATAGAGTATAGTACACTTAACATAATATGTTACACAACATAAACACACACATACATACACTTATAAGTAATTTTTAGTCACATTAATTTTCAAAATAGTTGTTACCTACATAAAGATATTTTTTTTGTTTGCGTTTTTTTTTCATCGTTTACATTTAGTTATACCATAATTTTATAGCAGTAATACATAAGTACGTAAATTGTAAAAATACATATCCTCAAATCCAAGGGGGATCGGAACTGTCACTCCTTCATACAGGTTATACCTACTATAAAAAACCCCCGACAAAAAACCTTTAAAAAGTTAAGTGTAAATAACCGCAAATCTTTTGTATGCACTAAGTATATTTATTATTAGCGGCCTCCCGACGCGATGACGCTTGGCCCAAAGAATCGTACCTATACTTAACAAAAAAGACCAATAGAAATTATTTTTAACTTTTTAAAGGTTTTTTGTCGGGGGTTTACAAATTTTTAATTTATTTTTATTTCATGCTTTTTAAACTTATCTTACTTTCATTTCGTTAGTTAATATTCCTCATTCCCTTTCAACATTATTCTACTAGTCAAGCCCTTTCATTTGATACCCATATTGAGGGATTTGTGAAAAAAAAATATGTAATTCGCCATTTTGTGGTGGCGGCCATCTTGGTTTGAAATTTGTCATAGTATATAGTATTGTACTAGTCAAGTCCTTTCATTTGATAACTATATTGAGGCAGTTGTGAAAAAATACATATGTCATCTGCCATTTTGTGGCCGCGGCCATCTTGGACCGATTTTGATCAAACATAGCTAAGAACACTCCCGACCAATTCACCTTTCAAACAAAAAAATCAAAATCAAAATCGGTTCATCCGTTTGGGAGCTACGATGCCACGGACAGACACACACAGAGAGAGAGAGAGAGAGACACGTCAAACTTATTACACCCCGTCGTTTTTGCGTCGGGGGTTAAAAACCTAGTTAGGAGATCAGAGCTGCACCCATTGGATAATTGTAGCAAATTTGTAATTTTACCATGGTTAAATTATATAGGTACCCATGTACAGCAATTCTTGTAAAAAGATCAATAAAGAATTATTATTATTATTTAACAGATTGCGACTTTGATAAGATTTCGAACGTTGCTTAAAATTAGTAGAATTTGCAATCTAGTTGTGAATTTCAAAATAATTATTATTAGTTATTAGTATAGTTAGCCCTCAGAGAGCCAATTCGTTTCCATTCGCATCTCCTTTGCAATCTAAGGAGTGGAATTCCCTGCCGGAGTCTGTGTTTCCTGATAGCTACAACCTACCTACCAACCCAACCAACCTACCTACCAACCTACTTCTAGGCAAGTGTGCTCCATCTTCGACCACATCATCGCTTACCATCAGGTGAGATAGTGGTCAAACGCGAGCCTATCAACAGTAAAAAAAAACAATCTGTCAAAAACGCATCTAAACTCCTAAATTTTTGGGACAACTCGAAGAAAATCCGAGGTGCAATTTTGATATACAACCTGTAAAAGAATAAACGCAATACCTCTTAATGGGTTATTGAACTGTGAAATTATGAATAACTTTCACAATGGGACCAACACTGAAATCGCGAAAAAATTTCGACTCCCCCATACATTTATGTGCGCGTAGCTCGACAAAATGTACTGAACAGATGATTTTTTTTTCGCGATTTCGGGATTGTTCCCATAGTAAAAGTTGTTCATAATGATGAGTAAAATTACCCCTTAAGAGGTATTGCGTCTATTCTGTTACACGTTGCACAAAAGAACTTTTAAACATTTTAATATTAGCCTTAATCTGTCAAAAATTACTGACAAGTTTATGTCGGGATTGGGAGAGACGTGATTGTGTCATTATTTGGAAGACTTTTACAGTACGAAAATAATTTGATTCTTCCTTTTGGCTGTATTATAAAAATAGCCTAAATATAATCTCAAAATCAAGCCGAAATTCATATCTTTGCTCCATCCGTTCTCAGCGATTAACTTCGATCCGAAACCCATACCATAGCATCTTTCAAGCCTGTTTGCTTCGTACAGTCAACTTCAAAAGTTAATGAACGTAAAAGGATTTTTTTTAATGTTTAGAGCAAAAATAATTTTATTTGTCTGTCTGAACTTGCTTTTTTTTTTCATAGTAATTATTACATTTAGATTTAATAATATTTTGTGTGTGTACAATTTCGTAATAATAAAGAAATTTTTGTGGTAGGTAGTAACTATAAGTTAGATAAGTTTTTTTTCAAGAAAAAAAAATGTAACAAGCCATTTTTGAGATTTCAGGGGTCAGTACTAAGCCGTCGCTGTTCGTCTATGTGTCAGTGGGCTTTATCTCATGAATCGTCATGAATCAAATATCAGAAACTATTTACATAATTAAAATCTGACGATTCTACAAAAAAAAATTGGTTTAACACTTTTAGTGCCAAGCACTCAACATATGGGTCGAACAATAATTCGTTCGTGTGCCCACAACCCGCATCTGAGTCGTCGTTTTAAGTAGCTATAGATGACTTGTGTTCATGCGCGGGTTGTGAGCACACGAACGAATTATTGTTCGACCCATATGTTCAGTGCTTGGCTCTAAAAGTGGTACTTTAGTATCGTTCTTGGCACTAAAAGTGTAGGTACGGAATACCTCGGTACGAGTCCAATGCATACTTAGACGACTGTTTGTACAGTTCATAACAATACACCATTTCAAAACACTGAAAACGCTATCGACACATTTCATAATTTGTTTATTATAAAAGTGTACTGTTGGGCCGGACTAGTCTAGACGCCGTATTATTGTTCCACGAAATAATTAATCGTGAACGTCTGAACTCTTTATGGCAGATAGCATATTATTCCAAAAATCTATTCCCCATATTGGGACAGAGTTGTGAGCTTATCATCATTTCATCTTCTTGAAACGACAAATTGCAACAATCATTAGTATCATTGTGCGTAGAAAGTATTTCCAACATTAACATTATACAAGCCCGCCACATATTCCCAACTACTGCAACTCCTGAAAGCCAGAATCAACAAAGGCGACCACCAGAAAAACGCCGAGCCAATGAAGCCCGACGAGTCCCAGAGAAACGATTCAACTGTCTTGGATCCTGCAACGAATGTAATCAGAAAAGTACAGCGGAGGAGTAGGAAAAAATAATTATAAATATATTTTAAGGTATGATATCCAAAAGCACGCCGTTGACTGTACGCCATAGCTAGGTACATATTGATCTGCGGAACCAATGTAGTGAACACAAATCGTATCCTGGACCTCTATGCTTCAGTTCACTTTCAACGCGTAAGTATCTTCACGCCATTTCCCTTGGATGAGTAGGCTGGGTTGTAAGCTGGGAGTAGGTTTGTTAGTGGAGATGAAAATAGATAAATAGAGCATGGTAATCGGTATTGGGAATATAAGGGCAGGTAAGGTCTGTAGTGTATTTATGGACAACATAAAAATATGTTTTTCAAATTGTTAATTATTGACATTAGCTAAAACTTTGCTGGGCTGTGTAGCAATGAGTTGTTAAGGTACAGAACAACCCTATAGAGCTTACCCCACATTCTTGAAGGTCCATGGTTTGTTGCGTCTGTCGGGCAATTCCTAGATATTCAAAGTTCCCTTCTTAAACGGACAAATAAAGAATGATTTCATGGTTTGTCAGTCTGCCAAGGCTGTTTTTCTCAGACATGCTTCGAAATATCAAGTTGTAATTAATATTCAATACATAAATATTCAATCCCTGTTCAACACAGTAAAAACTGCAGACATTTATTTATATTTTGATACTAGGAAATGAATAAAAAATCGGTTATTAGTTAAGGGTAACGCGTTCTTATTTATGCATTCGTCCCATAATAAGTTAGGTATGGATGAGTAAAAAGTCACCCTCTATTGTACTGATTCACAAAGTATCCAGCCTAAATATTATTAAGAAATGTTTATCATAAACATTTTCTTTAGCTTAAGTCTATTGCAAACCAAGGGATATAAGGATAAAGTAGAGAGAGACAGGTGCTCATGTTCCCACGGTATGAACGCAGTATAAAACTCTGAAGCGAGTTGAAAATTGTTATGAAAAACATTTTGTTGACTTTTTTTTAAAATCTTAATAAGGTCACACGTGTTTTTAAATAGGAACTAAAGACTAGTGTCCAGGTGGCAATTGTACCGACAACTTGATTTCCTTGCAACACTTTTATTTTTCCTAAACTACCCCAGGTAATAAGGCGGTCTACGGACGACAATTTTACGTGATAACGTCATAAGAAAACAATTGAATTCTTAACAAACAAGCCGTACGCTTAGGCCGATCGTGTCTCTCTATCGCTTGTTCCGCGCTCTCGCTCTCGGAACGTGACACTTTTTCGTGCGTGCAGCTGGTGCGATTTTTTTGACGTGATAACGTCACAAATCGGTGATTATGCAGTTATCACGTCAAAAAAATTAATATATTCAATTATTGGTCAACGTAGCTTTGGAAGGCCTCCCATAAGGTGAACCGATGACCTGGTGAGTTGTTGTGGCGACACTTGGGGGAGGCCTATGTCCAGCAGTGGAAGTCTTTCGGCTGATACGATGATGATGATGGTCGAGCCATATTCAAGATTTTGCGAGAATAACTCAGGGCAAATGATTGTTATATAGGTATACTAACTGACTCAGCAAACATTTGTTTGCCTAAAAAAAAATACCCTACCACCTATTCTCATACCTACCGAATATACACTCAAAATTTCACGAAAATCGATCAATCCGTTTCGGAGAAGTTTGATAACAAACACCGTGACACGAGAATTTTATATCTACACTTCTACACCAATATTATAAAGAGGAAACATTTGTTTGTTTGAATTGAATAGGCTCCGAAACTACTGAACCGATTTGAAAAATTCTTTAAGCATTGGATAGCTACATTATCAGGGAGTAACATAGGCTATATTTTATCCCCGTACTCCCACGGGAACGGGAACTACGCGGGTGAAACCGCGTGACGTCCACTAGTATTAGATAAATAACATCGCTGTTAGCAAGTAAAGGCAAGATTCTGCTTGCATATTTTGAGACTAGGTATATTTTATTAATTAACCGAGAATGTCAATCAATGCAATGAATCTTCGTCACCTTACTCAAACTGGTCAGCTTGCAGTCTAACTGAATGTAGCTAAATATTTTCCAACCTGTTTATGAGAAACATACGCATCTTCTCTTACTCGGAATTTACTGATCCGACCATGTCTAAAGTAAAGCTGTTGAGAGAAATGCCACCAGCGCCTGATCGACCGCCAGATCAAACGCCGTAAGTGTTGGTGGATTGGTCACACGCTCCGGAGGGAACCCGATCACATTCCCAAACAGGCTATGGACTGGAATTCTCAAGGGAAAGGAAGCGTGGCCGTCCCCGTCAAACCTGGAGACGCACCGTGTTGGTAGAAGTGACGAGTATCGGAATGACGTGAAGTGAGGTGAAGCGTGAAGCTCAACCGAAGACTACTGTGAATGCCCTCTGCCCCAGCTAGTGGCCATAGATCACTAAATAACTTCTTCTATGGTTTTATATTCTTAAAGATTTTTCATCCGCTAGATTGAACTCTAGTTTTTTACAGTAGTACCACCTACAAATTTTACACAATTTTCAATCAAAATTCATTTTCAAGACAGGGTATTGTTTCATAAATTAAACATAACGAAATTGAATACAAAAGAACCTTACACAAATTATTATAATTCCCATAATACTTTCAGACATTAACAAAGTAGAAGGCATTAGAAGATTCACTGTTTTCTCTTCAGAATGGCGCTTACCATTTTATAGGAAGCTACTCGCTTTAACAACTTCAACAACAAAATCCACTACCATTGGTTTATGGCACTTGTCTCACCGCCGGCGATCAGCGAGTAGCGAGTAAAGCTTGAAACACGAAACTGTTGGCGAGCAGCGAGTAGCGAGTGAAAAGTTTCGATAGTTTTGACGCTCGGCTTTCAGCGAGTGCTTTTGTGCGATGGGCTTTTACTCGCAATACTCGCTCCGGCCCGCACTATAGGTAGAAATTACCGCTGTTTGGTGAGTTCCGACCGCCAAGCGACATGGTGGACATCCCACCCACCCACACGCACAAAATGTTTTGGGAACACATTCATAGTGCGTACAGCTAAGGAGTGGAATTCCCTGTCAGAGTCTGTATTTACAAATAGCTACAACCTGGGAGTCTTTAAGACAAGAGTGAATAGGTTGCTTCTAGGTAAACGTGCTCCATCTTCGACCGCATCATCGCTTACCATCAGGTGAGATAGTGGTCAAACGTTGCGATCAACCTGAGGTAAGAGCCGCTCGCCGGCAGTGTGAACAGCCAGCTATCGACTATGAATGTGTGTGTCTTTTACTCACACGAGATCTATATCTTTTGCCCCTTTCGTAAGCGAGCAAATAGTCGATAGCTACTCGCTTCCTCGCCAGCGGTGAGGCAAGTGCCTATGAGCAAAGGAATTTAAACAAACCTCGAAACAATTGAAAAATTCGTTTGCCTTGAGTACTAGTAGGCAGCAGTCGTCGATATCAAACTTAAAGCGTTTATTTCAACTTAACCATTTAAAGGCACTTTTGAATTGTCGAAGTCGGTCAGCCAAAAATATGAAGCTAGTTGTACGTTCCAATGCGTAGATGCGTAGATCTCTATGAAGAAGAACGTGCAAGAAACTCCATGGGCACTCTTTTAAATTTAATAAATAGTTACAGAAAATGGCTACACATGTTGAAATTAATTCATAAAAGTTATAATACTAAAGAGATTGAATCTTCACAATGCAAATGTCTAGCTGTAAGAGAACCATGTAGGTTATATCTGAGATGTTCCTTTGAGGAAAATGCCACACAGATTTGAGTGGACCCACAAGTGAACCTGTCCAGACATTGCAAGCATTTGTCAGTTATCTTGCAGCTCAACTCACAACTTTGAGGAACTCAACATTTACCAGTATTATACATGAAGCGGCTCCCAATCCCACCTCCACAACACAATCCATTAAATGGACAACACTTACTCCATAGCAAGATTGGTATTGGATTTTCTAGCCTCTGACTGCTAAGCGACTGTCAAAGATCTACAAATGAAAGTCGATCAACAACTTAACATTCTTTCCGAGGCACAGAAAAACAGCGAAAAATATCATATCTACAACCTTGTCATCATTCCCTAGTTCTTATCCCAATATCTTTGGGGTTAGTACGTTTCATCTTTTACCGTACCTTCATTAGTCGTAATCTCTGATCAACGTAGTCATCCTTTGCTAGACTACCTTCCACGCAGTCCATTCATCGGTTCTATGCTCACGAAAATTTTATTTTCATATTTGTTGTGTTTGTATTTTGTATAACCTTTACTCCAATATTTTTCAATGACCAAATAAGACAAATTTTATTTATTTAATTAACTAGGTACAGCATTAAAGTACTAAATATATACACTTAAAATAAAATATCCTAACTAAGATAAGGCGTCAAAAAATTCGTCCGCATCGCTGTTTACCGGAAGTGAGCCCAAAAGACTGGCGGCATTGCCACGTTGTATGGCAATGCTTATCCTCTGTCCGGGGTAAAAGCCAGCCCTTGGGTCACGCGAAGTGTCAACTAAGCGTTTAGAAAGATCTTTAAATAAGGCATGAGCACTCGGACCCCACGGTCCAAGAGTTTCAACCCCAAACGGCTCAAAAATATAATTGCCAACAAGGTTATTATATTTCCGCCGCTTGAGGTTCTCAGCAGCCGCAGCGGCAGTACCAGCACAGCACGACGAGCTAGGAAGATGGGATGGCGCAAGAGTATCGACACAAGTAGCGTCCCATACTAAAGGCCTACCCATCTTCCATGGAAACAAAGACATACCGTCCGGTCGCTTGCCGTCGTCGCGTGCCAGGCCATTGGGTTCTAGTACGGCTGGAACGCCGACGGCGACAAGAGCGCGTCGGATAATGTCGTTGATGTTTGCGTGCCGTGCAAAGCGACCCGCACTTCGATTGCATGAGAGACCGTGGTGCCCGAGGCTGTTGACAGCTTCGCCACAGTGACAACGATGAGGGGAACAACACGATGCGCCTAAGCGAAGGGAAGCAGCGAGGCGGAAAGTTGTATCGTCGAACAAGGTGCCTAAGTTCGACGACGGTAGTGCGTGAAGCCAGAGGCCCGACTCCCACTCACCCACAGCCAGCAGGCGCGCACGCTCCGCAGTAGAAGTAGAAGTGGCTATAAGGTTCCTCTGAACTTCTCTGCAGACCGGCTCATCCCACTGTCTCTGGTATGATGGGTTGTCGGGTAGATTTACATTCGGGCAAGCGAGTTTCCAGGCATTCACAGCCTCGGTGAAGCACGGCACATCAAAATCAATCAGTGTGGAAGCTAGGATATTCCTGATTAATTTATCAGTGCCATGAACCGAAGATATAAAAGCCGGTAAACTAATACTGGTAATTTTGCGGACGCCGAGGCCTCCCATACGAATGGGAAGAGTAGCTTGAGCCCAAGCTCGGTCGTCCATGGCCACATTTAAAATTGAAGATAGTGTATGCTTGATAATTTGGTCCATTTTATCTAAAAGGTGAGGGTGCTTCCACATATGGGAAGCACGAAGGAAATATGTCAATTTAGGACCGAAACAGCAGTAACGAATTATGGTGATAGCCGAATGCATGTTAATTTTTAACAGTCTTTCCGAAACGTCTTTGAAAATTTGAATTTTTTCTTCGACAAAATTGGGAAAGGAATTCTCAAAGATTGGTGACCCAAGGAGGTGAAGAGAGCTTTTGTCCATAATTTTGATTCCAGGGGCTATTGCGTTGAATTTTGAAAGTGTGAATTGTCGGTCAGTACTGTCAGACAAAAATAATTCGCATTTGGAAAAGTTCAGATCAAGTCCAATGGAATGAAGTCGATTTTTTAAAAATTGTAGATCATTTAATACCAAATTTACATCGCCTCCAAGGGTACCATCATCGAGATACTAAACATTAAATTTAGAATTTAGCTGTCGAATAATAGGGTGAATAGCTAAACTAAAGATCACTGGCCCGAGGGGATCACCTTGTTGACAGCCAACAGCAGATTCCAAAAGGTTGTCCCGATAAAGTAATTTAGATGGTTGTCTATAACATTGCCAGAGAAAACTGAAAATTTGAGGTATTTCTTTCTTAGATTCTGCCAACAAGGTGTCCCTATTTACCGAATTAAATGCATTTTTGATGTCAACCTTCAGGATGACCTCTCCTTTGCCAGAATTTGCGTAGGTCGACAGTGCGTGTACGGCAGCCTCACAACCCCCTTTGGAGCCGTAACCCAACTGCAGGGGCTGAAATTTTTCCGAAACTACCTCACCATAAAATTTACAACAAATCTTGGCTGCCATACGACGGTAAGTAGTTCCGACGGCAATGGGACGAATACCGCCATCTCTCTTGCGTAGGGCACATAAGTTGGCCCCGTACAAGACGTCGATGACGGCCTCGTTTACCTTGCCGGAGAGCATGAGGTTAATCAGAGCCGTGAGCTCCTTCAAAAGCAACTCACCAGCTTCCCCGGCGCCTGAACAGATAAGATCCTTTAGATGTTGCGGACTAAGGGCGTCGAGGCCGCCAGCAGAGCCACTCCGGAAGGAGCAAATGGCTGTGATCACCTCTCGACCTGTAATGGTGAGGGTGTGAATATCCGAATCAGGGGGGTCGGGAAAAGAAAGACCATCCGCTTGGGGAGGATGTTTGCTCTCCAGAGCTGCGAGAGTATCTGGAGAACACGGAGCCACCACATCACTACTGAAAAGAATCCTGGCTGCTCCGCTAATGTTTGATTTCACGACCAAATTGATTTCACGTATCAAAGTTGGTCATCAAACCGGATTCAGCTGAATACCAGTATTATACGTGGAGCAGCTGCCTGTAACAGATCTCTACAACCCATTAACTGGGTAACATGGTATTCCTTGGCAAGACTGGTGTCAGATTTTCTGATCGTATCAATTAAAGACACAAAAATACAGTCATAAGAAAGATGACTTAAATTCAACAAAATCATCGTTTTAGCTAAAAGACGTCCACTGCTGGACCTTAGCCTTCCCCCAAACGTAGTCACATCAACTGGTCCTCTGCGGTCAAGCGTTTATGACGCGGTCACCAAGCCAGGATTAAAATTCGTTCAGAATCAGAATCAGAATGTTGATTTGCTCAAAATGTAGGTACAATGTAAGATAACTTACAAAAACACATAGATCAGCTACATTTTACCTTACGGCATGCAAAAAAAATCACAGTCACTAGTTGGCCTTAGAGTCTTCTTCTTACCCTTAGACTCATCAACTCACTCACATGTCACTCACAACTCATGCACTCAAATAGTACTAAGTCTTCTTTATCACCCGTGCGAACCTTTCAGGTGTGGTGCGAATCAAACTTACTACGACAATAGCATTATTATATTTTGCAAAGAAAAGCCTTTGAACTTCACGAGAAGATACCAGCTATTTTAAATTATTATACAATTGTTGACATGTGTTGAAGGTAGGTGTTATTTGTTGTTGACAATTTTGTTTTCAAGTTTTGAAGGTTTATGAAGTTTTTTATGAATCTTTCAGGGGCTAAGAAGTACCAATGCCATTGTTGAGTGTCAGGGTAATGAATGGGAACGACCAGTTCGGGATACTGAACGGTTCTGTGTCTTCTTGGTTCTTGGAACAAGTTTCCAATCTGTCTTTCGCTTGCACCGGAATCATGAAGTTGTCACAATGGTTTTGCTGCGCATTGATATCGGTGCCAGTTTTTCTACTAGCTAGCTATCAATAGATCGATAGCTTTTGTTGAAAAGTACCTAACAATATTTTTTTTTCGTTTTCCCCTTTATCAAATCAAATCAAATCAAATCGTATATTTCAAATAAACCATTTACAGGCACTTTTGAATTGTCAAAGTCGGTCAGTCAAAAACATGAAGCTATTTGCACGTTCCAAAGCGTAGATCTCTATGGAGAAGAACGTGCAAGAAACTCCACGGACACTCTTTTAAACCATGTGATGTGTTACAAAAATCTTGTTAACATTAACATTGATTGCTTCTATACGTGAGGACAATGCAAAGAACAAGAAAACATATAAACAATTCAAAATGCAGGTACAGATTAAAATAAGCCAGTGGCAGGTAAGAGATGACCAGTTTCAACTGACGGCGCCCGTTCACAAACCTTGACTCCAAAACCAAGGAATGTTTAAATTTTTTTTTTACTATAGGCATACGTTTGACCACTATCTCACCTGATGGTAAGCGATGATGCGGTCGAAGATGAAGCACATTTGCCTAGAAGCAACCTATTCACTCTTGTCTTAAAGACTCCCAGGTTGTAGCTATCTGGAAACACAGACTCTGGCAGGGAACTCCACTCCTTAGCTGTACGCACTATGAATGTGTTCCCAAAACGTTTAGTGCGTGTCGGTGGGATATCCACCATGTACCGGTGGCGCATCGCCGTTCGTCTTGTGATCCGATGATGGAACGGGCTTGGCGGAATTAAATCATGCAATTCCGTCGCACACTCTCCAAAATGCAACCGATAGAAAACCGACAGGCCAGCAACTCAGCGTCGATGCTCAAGACTTTGGAGCTTCGACTCGACGAGCCTGTCAGAATTTTAAACAAAGTAAAATTATTAAGTCAGCCTATACATATGGCGTATAGGTCGATCTTATTAGGTACTGTTCACCACTAGCCCCATCACCATGTTAATAGGCCAAAGGCACAATACCCAACGAAGAGTAAAACCGTATTCAGAAATGCATACCACCACAATCCTCCCCGAATAGTAAAGGTATATCAATATTGCACACTAGCATCTCAAAAGCAACTATAGTTTAGGTCCCATGAAATAGAGGGTCAGCTCTTAGAGACGGTCTACTGTTGAAAATTTAGTACCTAATGGGAAAACAAAATAAACCTTTTACTGTACGGGGATCAACCCAAGGACCCCAGCCCCCTTCTCAGTAGTCGCGCTTGCGAAGCTATAACCGCCAGCCCAACGAGGCAATCTCAACATTTTATGTAAATTCCCATTAAATAGATAGCTACAACATTTTCATAACAAACCATCACTCATAAAATAAATAATTGCTCACAATTTTAAAGTGTCAGTGTTACGGGGTTTCGTTACAGTTTTAATGAGCCGCAAGTTATTATAGGCGCCGCCTCCACGAGCGAGCGTATCGCTGGCATTCCACTCTGCTGTCGTCGCTCGTCTGATGATCTCTACAAAAAGAGTTATTTTTCCGCCGCTCGCTCTGCATTATCTCGACTCGCGATGGTTTGTACATATAGAGGTATGCGGTACACAGAGTAAAGTCCCGCAAACCTCCATTGAAAAGGGAGGATCCTCCGACCAGACAGTTTTTGTGTCTGGCGGGCAACTGAACAATAGTTGATATTTAGACTGTTGTATATGTCCAAATCGCACGGTAACTCTGATACCGCGATGCAGGATTTCGTCGTAGTAGTTCGCTGCTTGTTATATAGATGGCGTTGCGGTTTTTTTTGTTGCGATGTAGATTTGCTCCGTTGGTTTTTCTTGTGACAGGATTGATGCCGCTACATACATAACCTATCCTTATGTCATTTTATTTGTAAGCTGTTATGTGTGCAATAAAGAATAAAACTAAGATTGTCTACAACAAAACATAGCACACACAGTTGTTTGCTGAAAAAAAAACAGCTTTTGCGAGCGTCCTGGGAGTAGATTCTCCAGATCCAAATTAAGTTATTTCAGCGAAAACACCAAAATAAAAAAAAAACACTAGAATGCTACTATTGATATGCGTTGTTAAAATGTCACGTAGTCAATCGCTATCGTCGACAAATTAATGCAACTTTGTCTTGAGCCCTAGGTCATGCCACGCGCGGACGCGCGTTGAGTCGTTGTCGTTTTGTTCCTCAATGTCACTCGACACATCGCTGCGATAATATCGACGTGTGGAGATAGGTTACTTTCATAGAGTCGTTACACAATGAAGTCTGACTAGTCTAAACATTGTCCCATAACAGGGCAAAGTCCTCTGTCTTTTCGCCTCGGTCCATCGCGGTGTCGCGCGTTTAATGAATGTTAAGAATGAAGTGTTAGGACTATATCGCCGCGATACAGTCGCTCGTCGAGGAAGCGCCTAGCGTCGGCATAATTAATTGTAGCACGGAAACGTTTGCGTAACGGCGCATCTGTTTTGCAGTACAGACTTGGATAGCTTTGGATGTTAAGCTAGATGGTATTAGATTAGTTGACTGTCATATAGAAAAAGTGATTAAGATTTTCTTAGTGGCTGAGAATTGGAAAAACCAGCTTCAAAATCTGGCTTGTTACAGTTCCATATCTTTACGGTGTTACTATTGGTGAAGAGACCAATCGTGATAAAATGATATGGGTACTACAAACCAAACATCCTGTGTGGTGTGTAAAACTTCCAGGCTTGTCGATCCATTCATATGCATTAAATATTTGTTCTGGCGCGGCGTACGAAAAAACATCGCCATTTCTAGGTCTATTCAAAAACTAATTAAGTTTTTGGTCGATCACCATTTGATTAACCTATTAACGTGAGCTGCTACCTTTATGGTTCTGCTGATGACCTGATTACCCTCTTCATTGTCTCTGCTCACCAAATGAGTTACTGTCACCTGTGATGAGCCTCAATTTGGTCGTGTCACCAGCAGTGTGTCATTAGGTAGACAACATGACAGGTTAATTGAGTCGGTTTATTGATTATGTTTTGGCTGCAGACTCTATAGGTTCGTACAAATTTTAATGAACTAATTTTTCACTCTTTGTCGTAGATAAGGCGTTTTCGATCCGACGGTATTTTTCAGTCAAAATATTTTTTTAATTAGATCAATAATTCAAGGCACTTTAGAAAGTCAATATTTAGGTAAATATAAAAATATCATTAGTAAAACAAAATAAAATAAAAGATAATAGTGACTCAAATAGAACCACAACTTTTATTTAAATAAAAGAACGGAGAAGAAACTCCATTGTAACTTTTGCAATTGATTAAAAAAAAAAAAAATTACATGCTTGACGAAAATGCGCCAAGAATAACACTACTATAATGATAGGATAGGTTATGAATACAAATTAATTTGCTAAATAGGGATATACTTACAAATATGGTCTTTTGTGAGTAAAGCTAAACACATATTTTAATAGTATTGGCTCGCAACTCGCAATGCATTGTCATCATCTGCCTAGCCTTTATCCATCTATATTGCTATCGGCTCCAGTCAATTCGGATTCAGCTGAATACCAGTATTTTACGTGGAGCGGCTGCCTACCAGACCTCCACAACCCATTAACTGGGTAACACGCTGCTTCTTGTCAAGACTGGTGTCATACTTTCTAGCTACTACCAAAGATCTCCAAATGACAGCCGGGACCAACGGCTTAACGTGCTTTCCGAGGTACGGAGGAATCTCCAAATGTTAAGATGGTCAATTGGTCACCCATCTGTAGAACGACCTCGACAAGCGCTGCTCAACCTTGAAGATCGTTCCATGCGGCTGTTATATTTTAGCCACGAGCTCCTCTTTTCTTTCTAAGTTTTAATATATCAAACTGTTTAGTCAGTGACTAAAGTACATTATCGTTGGGGATAGTGCAAATCCGCGAATATACCATACGTAAAGTGCGCGTATTTGCACTGCGTGTAGGTTTGCAGGGGCAGGTTGTAAGTTTTTGTTTTTTCATGGAGAGTCTTAGTTCATGTGTTCTAGAAATCTATTAAAGTCTATATATAGTAACTAGCTGAACCGCGCAATTTCTTCTGCGTCACAATTTTCATTACTGCTCTGCTCCTATTGGTCTTTGAGTAATGATATATAGCCTATAGCCTTCCTCGATAAATGGACTATACAACACTGAAAGAATTTTTCAAATCGCGTTCAAGCAAACAAACTCTTCAGCTTTATATATTAGTATAGATATTATAAAGAAGTACAGTTTGTGAGGGGTAATCTCTGGATCTACTGAACCGATTTGGAAAATTCTTTTACTAATAGAAAGCCACGTTATTTGTGACTGTCATAGGCTACCTATATATGATACCGAAAAATACCGGCCAACGAAGTGGGCACGGGTCAGTAGAAATCTATCAAAGTCTTCTTAGCAGAAATGTATTAAAGTCTAATACTATATATGGCTTCATTTGACAGATACGCGAAATTATCCATTGCTAGTTCCACAGATATCCCCAACGTTATGACAAAGTAACATTAGAGACATGAAGGCAAGGAAATTGTCTTATTAGCCCCATATTGACGCAGCATCCATAATAAAGTGCTTGCAACGATGTTATGGTTTAATTAACGTCTATATGCGGTCTACGGGCGGTCGATACATACGTATAATGTATTAATATTAAGTTTGGAATATACGGGGTTGTATTCGCACTGATTGTGCCGTTTTTAACCGACTTCCAAAAAAAGAGGAGGTTATCAATTCGACTGTATTTTTTTTTACGTTTGCTACCTCATATTAACCGACTGGATGAACCGATTTTCATGATTCTTTTTTATTTGAAAGCTGGTGCTTCCCGTGTGGTCTCATTGCCACCACGTCAGGATCTGATGATGGAAACCCTGAGAAATCGAGGGCAACTCTCGAAAATTGTAGGCACGTATTTGGTAAAAACTTGATATTCGTGTGTATATCGGGTGATACTACAAAATAATGAAAGTTTGGATCAGACCTGATGATGGAGACGACAGAGAGTCAAGAGAACTCCACATCGGTATGTAGGAACTAATAAGTGTTTGGGCTTATTTCATTCGTATTGACGAGACCTTTACACCGAAAGCACTTAGTAAGTTTTATTTTCATAACATAACATCACGCGGGTACGCTGTGAATAGGTACGCAGGTACCACTAAAAAGTGAAAAATAAAAACTTTTTTGCGAAAAATGTAACCGACTTCCAAAACAAAACACTACAAAGTATAAAATAACTTTAATTTCGGAAGTCGGTGTCAAAAAGCGAAAAAACTAAAAACACCGACTTCCGAAATTAGATAAAAAAGTTTTTTTGAGGTGAAAACTTAAAACAAACAAAAAATTTCTGACACCTACGAATATTTTAAATGGAGTTACTGCTTATACCTGAGTGCCAATTCTACCTATTATTTTTTTAAGGTTCCGAAAAAAATCGGGACCCTTATAGGATCACTCGGGTGTCTGTCTGTCTGTCTGTACGTCTGTCACAGCCAGTTTTCTCCGGATCCACTGGACCGATTCTGTTGAAATTTTGTACACATATGAACTTCTGTGACCCAAATACGGACGCATTACGTAAATCATTAAATTTTTAGTATGGGGGTCACTTTTGGGGGTCAAACTGGAAAATTAAAAAAAAAGTTTTTTTAACAATATTTTGTGACATATCAAATGAAAGGGCTTACTGTGAGGGTTTTAATTATATTTTTTTCATAAGTTTAAAATAAATGGTTTAGAAGTTATTCAAGAAATTAGATGAAAAATGACCATTCCCCCCCCCCTTATCTGGGAAACCAGTGAGCCTAAAATTTTGAAAAAAATGGAGATAGTAGATATATAACTTAAAGATTACAGGAAAACCTATTAGAAGTCTGTAGTGTTAAAATAACAAGTTAAAAAAAATCGTTCGGAACCCTTTGCACGCGAGTCCGACTCGCACTTGACCAGTTTTTTTATTCTATCTACTAAAAGCAACATTCACATTCGCATCTCGAAAACTGTCAAAAGAGCTTCCATTTTCAAACATTTTTGTCATACACATGCGAACGTTAATATTTGGCACTCAGCAGTCGCATATACCTAACTTGGTAACATGTTACCCCGTGGCAAAACAGGGTCAGATTTCTACTAGTACTTTCCGAGACACGGAGAAATCTCAGTATGTTAAGATATTCACCCATCTACAGATCGACCTTGGCAAATGTTACTTTACCTTGCAGATAAAATCGTGTGGCTACGTACTTCTTCCTTTTTGCGCCTACAGGACACAGCACAAATATCAAACCGGAAAGGGATCGTAACCGTATCGCCTTTCGCCTTGCCGTAAACAGGCGTCAACCTTA
The DNA here is from genome assembly GCA_947578705.1 of Lacanobia wlatinum. Taxonomy (NCBI): domain Eukaryota; kingdom Metazoa; phylum Arthropoda; class Insecta; order Lepidoptera; family Noctuidae; genus Lacanobia; species Lacanobia wlatinum. The sequence goes on along the minus strand of OX388046.1, from coordinate 16,224,695 downwards.
CGTAACCAAACTTGATCAGCAGCGTCGACTCGGCTACGACTAATTGTCGCCGCGCTTGTCCCGAGGCGAGGCGATTACGTTACGATTTCGATTAATATGCGTTGCAGTAGGGAGTTTCATACAAAGAATACTGTACGGCTCGAGCTCGATCCCTTTCCGAGTTTATACGAGTAAGTGTGCTGTGTCCTTACTACAGTAAGGTTTTATATGTACAGTCACACAACATTGCTATATCCCACTCTACAGGCGCTAGAGAAATACTCTTCATCGTTATACAAAGGAAGATTTCCTAGTAGGTCTAAGAAAACTTTCTGAAAGTCCAGCAAGCTCCCCCAAACGTCCCCCCGTATGTCCCCCACTGTAACTAGCTGTCGTAACCATGTAGTAGTTAATTAACCGCCGCTGTTATTGTATGCAACATTGATAACAAGAAACGTGTGCCCGCGCAACATTTGATGGGAGGGCCTGATTCTGTAGCTTAAATCTTTTTCCCACATACATAACGTAACAGTTCACGCTTGATTGTACTTTAATGCAAAATTTGGCGCCTGCTGTTACATGTTACTTCTGTAATCACGCCACACTGCTATGCCCCAGTCTACAGGCGCTAGAGAAATACTGTTCACAATTTTTTTTTTTTGTTTCGATTTCTTCTTGAAATCACAATCTTTATTCAAGAAACATAATGTTCTAGAAGGACTAAAAGAACCACTGGAAAGTCCAGCAAGCTCCCCAAAGGTACCCCGCATGTCCCCCACTGTAACTAGCTGTCTTAACCGCCGGTGTTATTGTATGCAGCATGGATAACAAGAAACGTGTGCCGGAGCAGTATTTGATTGGAGAGCCTTATTTTGTGTCTTAAAGCTTTTTCCCAGGTACATAACATAATAATTTACGCTTGATTGTACTTTACTGCAAATTTATTTGGCGCCTGCTATAGTTACATGTTACTTCTGTAATCACGCCACATTGCTATGCCTCAGTTTACAGGTGCTAGAGAAATACTCTTCACAATTTTTTTTTTTTGGTTTAGATATCTCCTTGAAATTTCAATCTTTATTCAAGAAAGATAATGTTCTAGAAGGTCTCTGTAAAGTCCAGCAAGCTCCCCAAATGTCCCCCCGTATGTCAGTCACTGTAATTAGCTGTCAAAACCATTGTAGTAGTTAATTAAACGTGTGCCCGTGCAATATTTGATGGCCCTGATTTTGTAGCTTGTATTCATGACAATGACCTTGTGCATATAAACGGAATTAACTACCCCTCTACGCGCCACTCCGGTAACAAAACCAAATCATTTTTGTGTTGCAAAGCAGTGAATATTTTTTCTTTTGATAAAAAGTGAAGGAGTAAAATGGTTTCATCTCAACGATTTGGAGGTGATTTGGTGGTCTTTTTTCGAGAGAGCAACCTTAAAATTATGTAGTAGGTAAGTACCTACCTACATAGTGTCACGCTTTGATTTCCAAAAGGCGTGGGCAAAGGATTGGCTAGGGGTTAACCAATATAATATGACGGGGGAGGGGCCCCCGTAGTGTTTTTTAAAAAGTGTGACGTCAGCATAGCTGACGTCACTAATGTTATCTTCATGATGGTCACTCATTTTTGGGTCTTCAAAAGAAAACTTCACAACTTGTTCCAACACTTCGTTTATTCAACGACCAGCGTAACGACGTCACAGAGAGGTCCGTACTGTCCGGTGGCTCAAGCGAGAATGCCCCGGCAACGACAGTGTGGCCGTATTTATAGTGTTCGCCCCACTTACGTGCACGTGTACAATTTTTAGGTTAAGTATTGAAATGTTTAAATTACGATAACAAAAATAGCGATTTGCTGTCCAACGTTAATTTTACATGGTAATAAACTTAAAGTAATCATTCTAATAGTTTTTAGAGCAAGTTAATTATAAATCTTAATTATTTAAATAACGAACTATTGTAATTGCGCCGATACGGCCATTCTGACAGGCGGTGCGCGCTCTGCACCAGCCTCGTTGATCTTCGTCGCGGCATCTGTAAGAATAGAGAGAACTTTCTCTGAGTTGGATATCTGTGAGCAACTTGCGTTGCTTTATATTTAGTTGTCATGAAAAACAGACAACTGTTATGTAAGTCTGGGAATATCAATGCTTATAAGGTTTGTAGGTTGTTAGAGGTTCTCGGAGGGTTTTTGTAGTGTCTCGTAGGTTCTCGTAGGGTCTCGTAGGGTCTCGGAGGGTCTCGGAGGGTCTCGGAGGGTCTCGGAGGGTCTCGGAGGGTTTCGTAGTATCTCGTAGATTCTCGTAGGATCTCGTAGATGTTAAAGTTAGTTCGGGCTATTTGAAATACGAATAGTAATTGAGTTACTTACCCTTTATTCTGATGGCTCGTTGTTTGGTTGTATTTGTAAGTTTTCTCGTGAGGTCGATGGTATTGGCTCGTTTTGTTCAGCTGCGGGATCTCGGTGAGTAGGTGGTTCGTTTTCCGCCGATACGGTCAACTGATCCCCAGGTTGAGGGGCGCGGCGCAGCTGGTCATGGGCAACCTTGCGTGGTCGTCCTCTGCCGACAACCTTCTTGACCAAATATCGGTCGTTTTCGAGTATCCTACAGATTTCATATGGCTCGCTGAACTTAAGATCTAGCGAGGTTTGGTTGCGGGGATTGTTCTTAATCAGCACGTAGTCTCCCCTTTGGAAATGATGAATCCTGGCCTTATGTAGGTTGAAGCGTTGTCTGTCCTGTTCGCTAGAACGAATCATTTTTTGCTGTATCTGTTGAGTAAGCGCTTCAATATCAACGGTTTCGTTGTCAATATCAACCAGGTTGAGAAGCTCAGGAGGTACACAGTGTTTCCGCCGTGTAATAAGTGTCAGTGGGGCAACACCGGTGACTCGATGTGTTGTACAGTTTATTGCTAGTTGAAGTTCTTCAAGCACGGTGTGCCACTGCTCCGTTTCGTAATTTTTGATCATTACCAGTGCGTTCTTTAGGGTTGCAACGACCCTTTCGACTTGACCATTTGCTCGGCTTACTCCTGGAGCAATAGCGTGGATATCTATTCCAATTTGGTCACAGTACTCTTTGAATTCTCCAAGAAACTCTCTTCCTCCATCGACTATGATTTGAACCGGTGCACCAAATAGATGCACAGTACGTTTTAAAGCAGCTAATGTGCTGTGTGGGTTTTTGTTGGTGCTGAAATACAGTAAAATGTATTTTGAGAAAGCGTCGATGGTAACTATCACGTACTGCTGGTCATCTGGAGTTCCCAGCTTCCCTGTTATGTCCATATGAATGACTTGGAAGGCAGCTGTTGGTTTTTGTATCGGATGTAGTTGGACTTGAATTGCACCGGATCTGCCTTTGGATGTTCGGCATATCACACAGTTGTCAACAAATCTTCGAACAATAGAACTCATTTTGTTAAACCAGTAACTTTCTCTTATTTTCTGTAGAGTCTTTTCCCAACCGGTGTGTTTTAGAGCTGTGTGAAAAGAGTTTATGATGCTCCATTGAAAGGACTTGGGAACGACTGTACTAAGTTGTTGGCCAAAGACAGGATCATTAACGTTCTTCTTCAAGACGTCGTCCTCCAAGACATAGTCTTCCACTGGATTGTTGTCTCTGAGACTATCCATTATTGGTCGCAGCTCATCGTCCCGTCGTTGTTCAATTTTGAGCCAATTCAAGTCTCTTGTCATAACATTGACTGCTAGATCAGTTGGGTTTCTACTAAAGAAGTCAGCATGTTGAAGACGTTCACCTTTACGATACTCAACTTCGAAGTTATAGTTTTGCAGAAATGCCCACCAACGATGAATCCTTGGCAGGAGGTCCTTTTTATGTTTGGATGCCTTTAACGCATTGCAATCTGTTACCACGGTGAATTTTCGCCCATAAAGATACTGGCGAAAGTGCTTTATAGCCCGAACCACTGCCAGTGTCTCCAACTCGTAGGAGTGGTAGCGACTTTCAGCCTCCGTGGTTCTCATGCTCATAAAGGCAACTGCATGTTGACGTCCATCGATCACCTGCACCAGTACTGCACCAAATCCAAGGCTGCTTGCATCCGTGTACAGTAGAATGGGTGCTTCTTCTTGGAACAATGTAAGCACTGGAGCAGATGTCAGGCATTCAATGATTGTGTTGCGTGCTTTCTCGTGCTTGTCTGTCCATGTCCAGGTTGCTCCTTGTTTCGTCAATTCGTACAAAGGCACCATAACACGTGAAAAGTCAGGAATGTATTTCCTGAAGTACCCTGCCAAGCCGTTGAACTGCCTGACCTGCTTGACAGTTTTGGGTATTGGAGCTTTGACGAGAGCCTCAACTTTTCTTGGACTTGGTCGTACTTGTCCATCAGAAACGACATTTCCGAGATATTCAATGGATCGTTTGAAGAAACTGCACTTGTCTGCGTTAATGGAAAATCCAGAGTCTTGAAGCGCAATGAGGACCCGTTCCAGATGTGAGATTCCCTCAGGGAAATTTGCACATTTGCTTAACACATCATCTACGTAGACTTGTGCAGCTGTTCCCAGCAATGGTGTCAGAGCTCTGTTGATACAACGCTGGTAAACTGAACAAGCATTGCTCAAACCAAATGGCATGGTGAGATATTCGTACAGTCCATCTGGTGTGACGAAGGCGGTCTTCTCTATTGAGGTCTTGTTAATAGGAATCTGGTGGAAACCAGCCGCCATATCAAGGCTTGTGTAGAAACGTCCATTTGCCAACTGATCAATCTGATCAGAAATCAAAGGGAGTGGATAGTGGTCACGCAGAGTATTCGAGTTGAGTTCTCGAAAGTCCACGCAAAGTCGGTCGTCACCATTCTTCTTCTTCACTAGTATGATGGGGCTCGAGTAGGGAGATTTGCTCTCACGAATGATGTTATGTTCCAATAGTTCTTTAATTATGTTGCGAACCTTCTCTCGTTCCACTGGGCTGAGGCGATATGGTCTTCTTTCTACAAATTTATTAGGGTTTTTCAGTCTGATTTCAAGTTCACCGGTATTGACACGGGTCTTCGGATATCCACGGATGAATAGGTGTTCGTATTTATTCAAAAGTTGATGTAGTTGTTTGATTTCATCTTCATCGGTTAGATCGCAGTCCAATTTGTTGAAGAGAGAAGAATTTGCACTCACATGATTAACGAGTGTTCTGTGGATTAGCTCCGTTCCTTTGGCTGTGATTATCACACTTAGATTAGTGTCATGAATTAGATTCATGCCTACCAAAATGTCTGATGACATTTCATAGTCAGGCAAGACGTAAAATTCGAGTTCAACACTGATAACGTCTATAACACAAATGGTTGTAAGTTTGGTTAATGATAAAGCGGGGAATTGACCGATCCCCTTCAAATAATTTACCACTGGGCTCCTTTGACCTGGTAAAGCTGCAGCTACGGTTTCTTTTATAACCGAGCACTCCGCTCCACTGTCAAAGACGGCTTGCAAAATCCTTTCCCCTATTTTGATGGTGATAGGAGCCAGCTTACCGCTTGCTACGCAGTTTACGTTTGAAGTTAACGAACGTTCACGTTTGAAGCAAGTTTCGTAAGTGTGGCCCGTTCTTTTGCAATACGTACAAGTAGGTGTGGTTGTTGTTTTTGGATCCTTGTCACCAGTTTCAGGTTTAGACTCAGAAGGTCTGAATCTGCAATTATCGGTAGTGTGGTTTGTCTTTTTACATATACGGCAGCTTGATGTAGATTGTGCATTGTCCGAAAAACGTGGACGTTTGTTTTGTGTTGTGGAACTGGAGCTTGGATGAGTACGCTTCTTCCGTATGGATGTTGCAACCGAGATCAGCTCAGGAACAGTGGTTGCCCTGGCGTTCAAAAGTTCGATACGTAAGCGTTCATCGTTAACGCATCCAATCACTGCCTCCACAGCATGTTCATCTCCCAGTTTATCCTTGGTGACTCTCTTCCATAGGATCCAAGCTCGTGACAAGAACTCCGCGATATCTTTTGTTGAGTCGTAAACGTGTTCTCTGAACATAATGATATCTCGAGAGTATCTATTTTCAGGTTCAAACGTGGTGATGAGATTCTTCCTCAACTCATCCCATGTAGTAGTATTCACCATCCAATCATCGATCCACATTTTAGCACGCCCCTTCAACAGGCTGCAGACTTTCATGCGGATATCGAAATCATCCAGTTTGTATGCTTCGATCGCTTGATCGATATGCTGGCACCATTCTCGTACACCGACGTGGGTGTCTGGATCGAATGATGGTAAATAGACGTCCTTGATCCTTATTTTTGCTTCGGTAGGCGGGGCACACAAACGCTCCGACATCTTCTGCATCATCTCCATCATTTGCATCAGAAATTGCGGTGGTATCCCGCCCATCTGTAGTCCATGGTAAGGATAAGCTTGCGGTCTTGATTGCGGTACAGTTTCAAATGTTGTATTGGTAACCAACCCAGGCTCCCGTTCCTGGGTGATGGTTGGTTCCTGTTGATCAGGTAGCGGACGAGCTGATGAGGAAGTGGTTTGGGTAGGAGCTTCCTGCAATCCCACTTCTGATGACGGGGGAGGGGCCCCCGTAGTGTTTTTTAAAAAGTGTGACGTCAGCATAGCTGACGTCACTAATGTTATCTTCATGATGGTCACTCATTTTTGGGTCTTCAAAAGAAAACTTCACAACTTGTTCCAACACTTCGTTTATTCAACGACCAGCGTAACGACGTCACAGAGAGGTCCGTACTGTCCGGTGGCTCAAGCGAGAATGCCCCGGCAACGACAGTGTGGCCGTATTTATAGTGTTCGCCCCACTTACGTGCACGTGTACAATTTTTAGGTTAAGTATTGAAATGTTTAAATTACGATAACAAAAATAGCGATTTGCTGTCCAACGTTAATTTTACATGGTAATAAACTTAAAGTAATCATTCTAATAGTTTTTAGAGCAAGTTAATTATAAATCTTAATTATTTAAATAACGAACTATTGTAATTGCGCCGATAAATATAATTCCTCATATTTAGCCAGTAAATGTGAGGGTAATGACGCTGTAGGTAGGTAGGTACACTGCAAAGGATGCGGAATTTGTTCGAAAGAGTCCTTCCTATTTAAATGGAACCAATCGGTAAGTAGGTATATCCTTGAACGTATAACAAGAATTTTTCAAATCGGTTCATAAACCCAATTGAGAACCTTCTCCTTTTTTTGAAGTCGGTTATATAAAAAGTATACCTACTACATACAAGTCTATACAACCATTCACTTGAGGTGACATAAATTAACACCAGCGCCATCTATGCAACACTGATTGTACTATTCAAACAGTAGCTTTTCAGCTTCCTATGCAATCTCTGGTTATAAACATAGGTGGCGCTTTTTAATTTGAAGCATGCTTGTCCTGTACACTTGCTATCTGCTTCAAGTTTATAGGCTACTAAATAAATTATGTTCTCTGTTTCAGTTTCGTTTCCCAGAATTCAGCATAATGGGTCGAATAATAACTTGTTTGTGTGCCTACAACACGCATCCGAGTTGACGTTATAAAATAATAATATGTAGGTAGCGACGATGTATGCTGAGTTCTGCGGGTCCTAAAAGGCCACTTCAGCAGAATCAGAAAGCAAATCACGCTACCCGTCACTGTCAAATTTTCCCAATCAAGCTTGAACCTAATTCGTTGGCGATAAAGATGAAAATGAAATTCGACAGACTGTTGCGACTAAAGTGGCCTGGGCATCGAAAGTGGTAAAATGTTTCGGTGTTTAAAAAACTCTTCAATCTGAGGATAAATGCAACCAATGTGTTTATAGAGCCTTATAAATTGGGATGATCACAGTCACAAAAGAAAAATTCTTCGTTAAAAAAAAGTTAGTAATTTTTACACTCTAAGAAATCCCTAGAACTCCAAACAAAAAACTGCATGTTATTGGGACAGTCAAACCACACCAGCCCGTTTATTGCAACTCCTGAAATCCAGATGATTCTGGCTTTGTGTGGCAACACTGGCGACCACAGAAAAGCGCCGAGTCAATAAGGATTTATCAACGGAAAATCATCATCATTCAGATCCAGAATAACTATGATAAATAAGTAGATACCATTTTGATATTATTAGTTCTATTTCACAAAAAAAAAATTGCAAATCAAACCTATATTGAATCACGACCTTTATGATACGCATTAATAATAATAATAATAATAATTTTATTTCGTGAACAACAGGTATTACAAGCATGCAACATTCAATTTCTGACATATTTAAAACACACAATCATCCGAATAATAAGATAAGTATGCAAATGATTGCATTTTCGAACTCCACCCGTATACTACAAATATAATTATTATGCTAATAACTTTGGAAATATTATTTTTTTCCCGTCACTGACGTAAATCTTGATAGTAAAGAATTTAGGACACGCGTGTATGCTTTATTGTTTAGGCTGGTTACGGACGGAGCAACTTTTTTACCACACTTGGCCCGCGACTTCGTCCGCGCTGCAATTTTCTTAAGGATCCCTAATTTTTTTCTAGACAAATTATAAACTAAAACCTTCCCCGAGAACCATTATATTTATTGGTAAAACAGCATGAAAATCGGTGCAGGACTTTTTGAGTTTATCGCAAACAGACAGACAGACGCGGCAAAGGAGTTTGTAGATAGAGTGAAGTTCTTGCTTTAAAAAATTTTGGCAATTGTCTGGCACACAATGGTAATTTTAAATGCCTAGGGATCAGGCGGCCAAATCTGTAGACATCACAGTGTGAAAAATTGTGAGCTTGAAGTGACAGCTGACGTCATGTTCACCAAGCTATCAAGTTGAGTTTATATAAAATAGCACTACTATTACCTATAATAAAATTGCGCGAAGCCACTTGCGCAAATCCCCCAAGTACAGCCCGGTCTATTCTGTCGACATCTCACCGTCTACACTTGGGTGGAGTGAACGACAATTGAGCTGTCATTCCATCTTATTTGTATGTTTTGACAGCTCACTTCGTCTAAGTTTTCACTTCGACATGTTTACAAAATCGCACTGAAGTAGTTGTCACTGTCAGCCAACAATGGCCTGGAAATTAAAATCCAAAATGGCGCCACAGAAAATAGTTTCTTATAGCAATAGTTTCAAAATAAAAATTCAAGATGGCGCCAACGTTGCGGATCTTGCTCGAATGAGTCACCGTGACCCTGGAACGCAAAGAGCATTAGGAGAAACACGGATGGGTTTAGTCAGTAAGAGTCTGACACTCCCTTCTGCTCCGCCCGGAGCGGGAGAAGTCATTTGATGATTTCCTCCTCTTCTCCTTCATTAAAATAAAAAAAGATGGCGTCAGCGAAAATTTGATACCATACTATCTAATTTTCGGTCCATTGTCGATTGACAATCATACCGAAAAACTTGCTTAGTAAAGTTTTGCGCACTAGGATACGCGTATCTTTCACGCAAACGTTCATTCTCACAAATGGATTAGTGCCACTATTTTCGCAGATACCTACATGGTTAGCTATATCAAAAGTTTTACAACATTGTTACAAAACCGCATACAAAATGGTCTTAGCAACATAAAACCATGTTCTGCAACTTTATCTAACCATGAATACCATACTGTTATACAGATGCGACAGATACAAATTGCTGCTTTTCTGTCGCTTAAGTAACAAAGGTAAAGGTCAAGTGTTAGCAAATAAACCATTGAAATGATATACTAAAGGGGCATTGCTAAATTAACAACATCATAGAGTATGGAATCGCCACACCCGACAATGTCTCGAGACGCCATATATCCAGTCTAAACTAAATATGAACAAGTCTACAGAATATTTAAAACCGGCCAAATGCAAGTCGGACTCTCACACGAAAGATTTCGTATCATAAGCCAAAAAAAAAACACGTTTCTTGTATGGGGGCCCTCTTCAATTTTTAATTTAATTTAATTTTTATCATTTGTTGTCATAGCGGTAATAGAAATACACACTTTGTGAAAATTTCAACTGTCTACCTATTACGGTTCTTTAGTTACAACCCGCTTACAAACAGACTGATGGATAGACGGAGGGTGGAGACTTAGTAATAAGGTTCTGTAAGTTACCCTTCGCGTACAGAACTCTGATAAAATGCATAAATCCGCAGCGCATTTTCGCTTTTTCAAATTCGTAATGCGCACCTAACCTTACACGTGCGAGTAAACGAAGACACGCTTGGTTGGTACTTATGGAAAGTATTGGACTCCGTGTTCTGTGGTCAATACTGATTGATGGGTCTAAGTTAAGCAATGTTGACGCGCTCAAGTATTAAATGGATGCCTGCTTGACTGCTCAATATTTACACATCGAGATGACTTCTTACTTAAGTAAAATTTCGTGCCTCGAAGACGTAATTACTAAATAATAGTCTCACAGGTCAATCTTCGAGGTTAACGAGTTCAGCTAATGAATTGTTGACCATCTATTACATACCGATACTCCTCCGTGCATCGGAAAGCACGTTAAGCCGTTGGTATCGGTAAAACGGGGTGAATAGAAACGCAGGGGTGAAAAGAAACAAAACTTTGACTAGCATTTTCACATGAAAACTAATATTGATTTAAAAACTGGAGTCCTTAAATTCCGCAAGCAGAATTTAATGAAAGTAGAAATCCCCTTCAAATTTATGTTTCTATTCACCCCTGCGTTTCTATTCACCCCGTTTTACGGTACTGGCTGACGTTCGAACAGAAAATCTGATACCAGTCTTACCAAAGGGTATCTTGTTACCCAGTTTATCGATTGTGGAAGCCAGTTAGGCAGTCGCTCCATGTAAAATACTGGTACTCAGCTATATCAAGTTAGATTGGAAACCCACCCCAACATAGTTGTCGTGTCGCATATTCATAGTGCGTACAGCTAAGGAGTGGAATTCCCTGCCGGAGTCAGTGTTTCCTGATAGCTACAACCTGGGAAGACTACCAGGTTGTAGCTATCAGGAAATCGAGAGGAGAATAGGTTATTTCTAGGCAAGCGTGCTCCATCTTCGACCACATCATCGCTTACCATCTGGTGGTCAAACGCGCTAATTAAGATTTATTTCAATTTTTCAATTGGAATAAATCTTAATTAGCGAGTTGGCAATTTTCCGGTGACAATGGTCAAAGAGCAAGCCTATAAATAATAAGTAAGAAAATGTTTAAGAGAATCGTGAAAAATGGTAATGTACTATGGTAGGCGCCAGATAAACTTGCAATAAAGTACACCTTTCCCTAATATCCCTTCGTAGATACACAAACAAAAAAATATGAACCGTTTTTCATTACTAGAGAAAATAAAGGATCACGATAGAAGTCAATTCACGACAGCTTTATGTCATTATTTCTGTTTTTGTTATTAAGAAAGTCAATAAATGTATGTGGGTCAATGACCGTCATTGCACATCTGGCGCTTACCATGTATTCAATAAGCAGCTAGAGTAAAAAGTTTTGCTTTAAAAAAATAATACAATAGTTTATTACAATTCAACACGACATCCAGTTGTCCCGTGTGTGGCCAGCCTTATTCTATGGTCTAACACCGATATTTAAATTAATTAATGTGATTGCAAATATGTGCAAATCTAGAAATATTTCTATCGATGAGTCATTTTAAAATGCGTTGCTATTGTTGCTAACCTGTGCATAATTATTTTTATAAATATATGTCAAGGATTAACTAATAGCTAACATTTAAAAAATATCTACTGGCACTGTGTATGTCTTTGAGCTTTCTGGTCCTTCGATACGGGTCTAATTACAAATTAATAAACAAATTATTAGAAACTAGTTGACCCGCGCAACTTCGGCTGCTCCGCTCTTTTTGGTCTTAGCGTGATGATATATAGCCTGTAGCCTTCCACGATAAATGGGCTATCTAACACTGAAATAATTTTTCAAATCGGACCAGGAGTTCCTGAGATTAGCGCGTTCAAACAAACAAAGAAACAAAATTTCAGCTTTATATATTACTAGCTGACCCGCGCAACTTCGTCTGCGTCACAATTTTCATTACTGCTCCGCTCCTTTTGGTCTTAGCGTGATGATATATAGCCTATAGCCTTCCTCGATAAATGGGCTATCTAACACTGAAAGAATTTCTCAAGTCGGATCAGGAGTTCCTGAGATTAGCGCGTTCAAAGAAACAAACTCTTCAGCTTTAAACATTAGTAACAGATAATAGATTAACACTCAGATACCTGAGTGTTTTTTCTCTTCTCTTCATGAAATAAATCGTGATAAACGTCATTCAATTTTCAATTTAAAAAATATAATTAAAACCCTCAAAGTAAGCCTACATAGATAGATACCTAAGATATGTCACACGAATTTTTTAACACTATAGCCTTCTTATAGGTTTTCCTGTAATCCATAAAAAAAAATGAAAAAAAATGGATGTAATATATCTTTACCTACACATTACAAGAAAACCTGTAGTCTATAGTGTTAAATTAAATTCTGTCGGAACCCTTTGCACGCGAGTCCGACTCGCACTTGGCCAATTTTCCTTTGTCGCCCGAATTGATTGGAGTGGAGAAAGTTTCCTTCTCAAGGATTAATCTTCAGGAATTTTCCTTTTTATTTTAACACCTAATTCCTCAACACTGAAACTTTGTTTTCTTTTTTGAAAATCTGTAAATTTAAAAATAAATCCAGATAAATACTCGTCCTACGTCAACATTATCTATAATATGACATACATAAGTACCAACATTCCATAAATTAACATCACCATAATCTGAGAATGGTCGTACGTATTATAAATCAATTTGAAGACGTAAACGTTAAATAATTCCTATATGTAACCTCTACTGGCTCAATCGGTACAATTACGAGCTGCCGCCCGCGACTCCGCCTGCGTGGATGTCGAAAATTATACCGAGGGGACATATGTTCCCGGGATAAAACTAACCTATGTATTATTCCAGACTATAATCTACCTCTGTGTCAAATTTCAACAAGATCCGTTTATAATCCAGTTAAATTAGCGTTTCACCACAGTTGACCATATCTATACTAATCTACTAATACATAAAGCAGAAGAGTTTCTTTGTTTGCTTGAACGCGCTAATCTCAGGAACTCCTAGTCCGATTTGAAAAATTCTTTCAGTGTTAGATAGCCCATTTATTGAGGAAGGCTATAGGTTATATATCATCAAGCTAAGACCAATAGGTGTGGAGCAGACGAAGTTGCGCAGGTCAACTAGTATTAAAATATGGGTGAGCGCTGAGCGTTCTCCGCCCTTATCTCAAAAACGGTTGAGCGCATGAAAAAACGATCATTGCAAAAATTCTTGCAAATTTTACACTCTACAATTTTGATCATTAGTTTTAACATCATTCGAGCTATAGAAACCGAGATAATAGTGAAACACCGATTTTTGTGACATTTGACCTTCAACAACTTACGATACAGTAGCCCTACTCTCTAACGAAATCCGTAGTTTCGGGCTTAGTTGCGGGCGGGCATTTTCTACTTCGTATCACCTAACCACTGAGAACTAATGATAACACGATTTGACAGTTACTGTGAAATCGTATTGTCATTCATTCTCAGTTCGGGTTCGGGACTAATCGTAAGTCTGTAGGTGATACGGAGTAGAATGCGCCCGCCCGCAACTAAGCCCGAAACTACGGATTTCGTTAGAGAGTAGCCCCCCTGACACGAGATTTTATGAGACTAGAGACAATGTTTAGAACGCCAAAATGAGGATGTATACCAATTTCTAGCCTATTATCTTACATTCCGAGATTAACCCATATTATATGCTAATTTGACTGGACTATCAACCGCCAAACTAAAGTGGCAGTGGACAGAGCACATATATTGCTCGCAGAACGGATGGTCGATGGGGCCGAAAGGTTCTGGAATGGCGACCGCGTACCGGAAGATGTAACGTTGGAAGGCCTCCCACAAGGTGGACTGATCACCTGGCGAAGGTCGCGGGTAGCCGATAGATGCGAGACGCACAGGACCGGTCGTTGTGGCGACGCTTGGGGGAGGCCTATGTCCAACAGTGGACGTCTTTCGGCTGATATGATGATGATGATAATGATCAGCCGTTCTAACGTGATTGAGTAACAAACATCCATACATACAAACTATTGCATTTTAATAGTTTAGTTAAAAGTATCTGTAACAAAAAAGGTACTATTTAATCGCCAACATTTTTTCTCACATCTATTAATGAATACTATAATAGGAGCTGACTGAGTTTATATTGGTAGTTTCGTATTAATTTTTAATGGAAAAGAATAAATTAATAGATCAGATAATGCAATCGCGACTAAAATGGTAGTTTGTGTCATTGAATTAAACGCCCACACAAAAGTCGATGAGACAGTAACCTGGTGATAAAATAGCTTTAATTTTGCCTTCTTAACACCCAAGGTCATTACTGTACTTAAAAAAACTAACCATCATCATCTGCCGAGATCCACCACAACTCATTAACTGGGAAACACGGTACTTCATAGCAAGACTGGAGTCAGATTTACTGGCTTCTGACAGTCTGTAACGACTGCCAAAGATCTACAAATGACAGCCGGGACCAACAGCTTAACGTGCTTTCCGAGGCACGGAGGAAACTCGGTATGTTAAGACGGTCACCCATCCACAGACCTAACTTGGTAAGCGTTGCTTAATCCATCCAAAGGTTGTCTTTAAAAGATCGCTTTTAGCGAAAAGGCAGCCCATTGTGTCACCCTATGTAATGTTTTCTCCATCTATTTTTTTCTGTAACTTATATGGTGTACATAATAAAGAGTATTCTATTCTATTCACAACCTTAAAGATCGAGCCGTGCAGCTGTTATTATTTAGCCACGAGCTCCTCAACTATATTGACCCGTGTGGCTGTAATTATTAAGCCACTAGTGGACGTCACGCGGTTTCACCCGCGTAGTTCCCGTTCCCGTGGGAATACGGGGATAAAATATAGCCTATGTTACTCCCTGATAATGTAGCTATCCATTGCTGAAAGAATTTTTCAAATCGGTCCAGTAGTTTCGGAGCCTATTCATTTCAAAAAACCAAACAAACAAATCTTTCCTCTTAATAATATTAGTATAGATGAGAAAGAAAGAAAGAAAGAAAAATGTTTATTTGGGGCCTCAATATGTGAGCTTTATTTATAAAAAAAATCTGTAGCCATTATTTGTTTAAATACTGCGGGTCTAAAAAGTCACTTTAGTAGAATCATATAAGAATCATAATATTCACCACAATCAGTCATATAAGAATCATAATATTCACGACAATCTGTCAAAAATAATTTTCATCTTTATCTCTAAAGTATTAGGTTCAAGGTTGATTGGGAACATTTGACAGATTCGGGTAGTGTGATGTGCAGGCTGATTCTACTAAAGTGACCCTTTTTAAATTCGCTGGTAATAAAATAGCTTTTTCCATTTGCAACACCGAAGTTCATTATTTGAAAAAGTCCAACCGTTATTTGTTTAAATACTGATTGATAATTCCAATTTTCTACAGAGTATTTAAATTTAGAATCTGCTGATTAGTATTTACACTATTCATATTATTATAGTGCACTAGACATAAATACATAATAATGTATTAAATTTAATACCTGGGACAGAGTATAAGCAATGCTATACAACGTGGCAATGCCGCCAGTCTTTTGGGCTCACTTCCAGTGGACAGCGATGCGGACGAATTTTTTGACGACATATTTTAGTTAGATCTTTACATTTTTTATTTTAAGTGAATAATGTATTTGTAATCAATTAATCACAGTTAAGTGTAAATTGGATTAAATAGTCTATCATATCCTTGTAGTAAATAATAATATTATGATCGTCACGCTAAGACCAATAGGAGCGGAGCAGTTATGAAAATTTTGACGCAGACGAAGTTGCGCGGGTCACCTAGTAATCAATAAAATTCGAGTACAGTCTTCCCGCCCGACCCTTCATGCGAAACTACTGGCAAATGATTATTAAAAACACAACCGAATCCAATAAGAAGACTGCTGGCTAGTTACCGCTAGTTATCCATTACTTCTGTTTATAAAACCGAACCATATTCAAATGGTTAGATTTTTCCAAAAATAGCTCTTTTAGCCAAGCCAAAGAGATAAGCAATTAAACCACCCCAGTCCTCGACCGTATAAATGCGACCCGCTGTAACGAAACCATAGCGCGATCTATTTCGATCCCTACGCCATCTATCGAGCTTGGTGACAACTCTGCCGTTCACGAGATATCACATCTACACTAATATTATAAACAGGAAAGATTGGTTTGTTTGTTTGAATTGAATAGGCTCCGAAACTCCTGGACCGATATGAAAAATTCTTTCACCATTAGAATTCTACATTATCCCTGATGAACATAGGCTAAAGAGTATTTTATAAAAAGTTAGGGATCCGTATAAAAACTTCGATAATGTAACCCAAGATGTGAAAAAAATGCCAAAAATAATCCTTATATCGCGTACGCTGCGGAAACTATTGACGTTAGAGCCAAGTGATGCACTACAGTTTTATAGAGAACATCAACATCCACAAAAAAGTCCGCGAGGGTATATATCTAATTATTATGGTTAAGTCACAATAACCGCTTTTTGTTCAACTTATTCGATCGAAACCCGGGTGGAACGGAATAGTGGTGATTTTGGTATCATGATATTAATCCTTATCCATTCAAAGTTTGATAATTTAGGTTGGTTATGTATACGTAAATTTCACTTTAAATTATGCAAATTGGACCTTTCGTTTAAAAGTTACAACGGGTATAAAAATACTCTAAAGTAAGAAAAATGTCGCGGATTGAGCGAACAGCCCTACACTTAGTCTATTAATACGTTATTTACACGTTAGCCTTTATAGAGGGAGGACAAGGAGATAAAGTTCGTGGAGTACCTACTAAACCCGCGCTAACGATGTCGCGGGCGAAGTGCTAGTGTGGAAATAAGCCTTTCGTACTTCTGCTCTTTTGACATTGTCTTTTTTATGTTCCACTAGCTGACCCGCGCGGCTTCGCTCCCGTCAACTGGCTACTCTACCTACCGACCCTAACCTACCTACCCTACCTACCTACTTACCTACCATACCAACCTACCATAGCTACCCTACCTCACCTACCTTACCTACCTACCCTACCTACCTGCCTACCTACCCTACCTACCTGCCTACCTTCCCTACCTACCTGTCTACCTACCCTATCTACCTGCCTACCTACCCTACCTACATACTCATTTTTTTTTTGTATTTTAATTCTTATTATGCTATTCCGGTCTTCGGCCCGAATAAAACACAAAAACTATGAAAATCGGTCGAGCCGTTCTCGAGTTAGTTAGAATAGTGTTCGAACAAACCCGACTTTGAGAATTTTGCAATATTGTGAAAGAAAGAAAGTTTTTTATTTTTCAGTTTTTAGTGGTACCTGCGTACCCATTCACAGCGTACTGGCGTGATGTAATGTTATGAAAATAAAACTTACTAAGTGCTTTCAGTGTAAAGGTCTCGTCAATACGAATGAAATAAGCCCAAACACTTGGTAGTTCCTACATACCGATGTGGAGTTCCCTTGACTCTCTGTCGTCTCCATCATCAGGTCTGATCCAAACTTTCATTCTTTTGTATCAGTATCACCCGATATACACACGAATATCAAGTTTTTACCAAATACGTGCCTTCAATTTTCGAGAGATGCCCTCGATTTCTCAGGGTTTCCATCATCAGATCCTGACGTGGTGGCAATGGGACCACACGGAAAGCACCAGCTTTCAAATAAAAAATCATGAAAATCGGTTCATCCAGTCGGTTAATATGAGGTAACAAACATAAAAAAGAAATACAGTCGAATTGATAACCTCCTCCTATTTTTGAAGTCGGTTAATAAACTGAAGGTAGACGGACAGCGGTGGCTTATTAATAAATAGGGTTCCGTTAGCAACCTTGGTACGGAACCCTAAAAATCGACTTGGTTCGCACGAATCAAGATCGTACGCGAAGGCTTAAATAATAGGGTCCCATTAGCAACTTTGGCACGGAACCCAATAATTTGCCTTGGCTCGCAAATCGAACCATCTGATACTTAGCACGAATTAAAAACTTAGTTGTGGGCAACCTGGGAGTCTTTAAGACAAAAGTGAATAGGTTGCTTCTAGTCAAACGTGCTCCATCTTCAACCTCACCATCGCTTACCATCAGGTGAGATAGTGGTTAAACGTATGCCTATCTATAGTAAAAAAAAAATCTACTCCGTATCACCTAACCACAGAGAACTAATGATAACTCGATTTGACAGTTACTGTGAAATCGTGTTGTCATTCATTCTTAGTTCGGGTTAGGGATTAATCGTAAGTCTGTAGGTGATACGGAGTAGAATACGTCCGCAACTAAGCCCGAAACTACGGACTTCGGACTTAGAGAGTAGCCCCACCAAAATCGATCGCGCCCGTCACCGTGACCACCTTTGGTACGGTACCTTATTATTATTAGCCTTGTTTCGCAAATCGAACCGTTCGTTGCTTCGCTCTATACGGAATCAATCGCGGAGGCCTTAGAAGTAGGGTCCTGTACCTTTGGTACGGAACCCTACAGGCCTGATCCGCAAGTCGAACCGTCCAGAACTTTGCAACACTAATTCAGTTTAAGACTCTATTATGGTCCTCAACAGTTTAAGATCTTTTAGAGACCAAACCGAAATTCTTTCGAAATACGACTGTGTTTAGAAATCGCGTGAGGTCATTCCAGCGGAAAATCTTAACACCGCAATTCAGAAAAACGCGTCATCAGTGCAACGCCATCTATCGACCATGTAAACTGACAAAATATTTGGCAGCGGAAGACGGTAAATAAGAAGCCCGTATGTAACAGTAAATAACGATAAGGTATTAAAATGTTTACTTTTATTTTGCTACGTCTACGTATTAAATGTTTCACAAATAACTCAATCAATGTGTTTTGGTGTAAAATTCATGCTTTCATGCATTTTTTGGTTTCTCAATAGATGGCGCTCTGACTGATCAGAACACAGTAGGAAGTTTCTCACTAAACTAAAAATTCAATATATTTTAATTTTGTGGATCGATTGTATCGATAAATAACGAAAAGGTATTAAAATGTTTACTTTTATTTTGCTACGTCTACGTATTAAAAGTTTCACAAATAACACAACAATTTTTAATGCTTTCGTGCATTTTATTTTTTTCTCAATAGATGGCGCTCTGACTCATCAGAATACATTAGGAAGTTTCTTCCTAAACTTAAAAATTCAATATCTTTCGATTTTGTGGGTCGATTTTGATGAAATAAACGCTAAATGTTACTCGGGTTATCGCTTAATATTTTTAAGTACTTAGATTTGCAATCCAATCTGTGTTTTATGCGTGATGCTCCCACAAACGCACAGACAAACAGACAAACAGACAAACAGACAAAAATTTCAAAAATTGCATTTTTGTGTTTTGTACCTTTTTCCCAAGTTTTCTGTGTAATTTTCATGCAAAAATATTCAATGTACAGACACGGTTAGTCTACGATTTTATTATATGTATAGATTATTCATATGATTTGTTTAAATGATGAAATATAAACTCCATTGCTCTTTTTGTTTTAACAAAGATCTATGAAACTCTAGAATGGTCGTATTTTGTTTTGTTTATATCCTAGTTTTATCACATAAAATT
Organism: Lacanobia wlatinum; assembly: GCA_947578705.1. NCBI lineage: Eukaryota > Metazoa > Arthropoda > Insecta > Lepidoptera > Noctuidae > Lacanobia > Lacanobia wlatinum. The sequence continues at coordinate 16,205,078 of OX388046.1, read as the reverse complement.
TTGGCGATTACTTACATTTTTTTTTTTTTAATTAAGCTATTATAGTTTATTTTAAGTTTTCTTCTCTGTTTCTTTACACACTGTGTCTACTTTTAATTCTAATCAAATTTTTCTGTCGCAGGTCTGCTGGAAGAAATTTCTGTGGAAATAAGCAGTACCTTTGTGCTCTTTTCTATGTTCAAAATTTTCTTTATGAGTATATTGTGTGCACATAAATAAATAAATATTCACAAAATTCAAAAAATTTCATAGTATCAATATTCCAAGTGTGAGTCGGATTCTCATACGAAGGGTGCTGCACCATAAACCGTAAAAAAACACGGTTCTTGTTTGGGAGCTCACTTTCACTTTTTTTTTATTTCATTTCATTTCTATTATTTGTTGTTACAGCGGCAATAGAAATACACATTGTGTGACAACTGTCTACTTATTACGGTACAGCCCGCTGACAGACAGACGGACGGACAGCGGAGGCTTAGTAGTAAAGGGTTACGTTCGTTACTCTTTGGGTGTGGAACCCTGGAGCCCGAACGCGTGAGAGAGAGGGAAACCTCACGCCCCAGCCGCCGCAACAGAAGAAGACGCCCCGGGCGTCGGGAGTCGCAGGGCGATTCTCGGCCACTGTAGGCGCGGGTCTGTGGACGGCGAGCATTGGGTGGTTCGCCGTCCGATCAGAACCAGGCCTGGGTCGACGGCGCGCTATGTTCCACGCGCACCTCAAAGAGCTGTCAGCATAGAAGATGGGGCCCGCTAGGACCAGTGCCTGCCGGGGTTGCGGAAACTGTTTGAAAGAGACACCGCGGCCCTGGAATGCAAAGGGCATTAGTAGGAACACGGATGGGTTTTAGTCAGTAAGAGTCTGACACTCCCTCCTGCTTCACCCAGAGCGGGAGGAGTCATTTGATGATTCCAATACTTAAAAAAAAAAAAGGGTGTGGAACCCGAAACACACGTCTCGCGTCGTAATGAGTCATCGAATGAGCGCCTGGTAGTAGGGGGACGAGTTGAGGGTGTACGGGCCAGAGGCAAGCCACCCATGAGGTGGACGAACCAGATAAAATCGGCACTGGGTGGAACTCTCCAAGAATGTTCCAGAAAGGCAGCGATGCGCGACGTGTGGCGAAGGATTTTGAAGCGACCCTCTACCCCCTTTTTTAAGGATGGAAAATCATCAAATGGCTCCTCCCGCTCTGGGTGAAGCAGAAGGGAGTGTCAGACTCTTACTGACAAAAACCGTGGTCCTCCTAATGCCGTTTGCGTTCCAGGGTCGCGGTGACTCTTTCGAATAAATTCCGCAACCCCGGCAGGCACTGGCCCTAGCGGGCCCCGTCTTTTATGCTGACAGCTCTTTGAGGCGCGCGTGGAACACAGCGCGCCGTCGACCCGGGCCTGGTTCTGATCGGACGGCGAGCCACTCAATGCTTGCCGTCCACAGGCCCGGAGCCACTATGCCTGGAGATACGACTATGACCAAACTATCAAGAGTGTAACGCAAGAGAAGACGGAACCCTAAAAAATAAAACAAGACAAGACACCTCTCAAAACATTTAGAAAGACAATAACGTCATTTACTACAGTGTGAATTATGTGCTGTGGTGACTTACCGTTGCGACATAGCCGCCAATAGGCATATTGTGACATATCAATATGCCGTGTGGTCGGATGAAGAGGAAGGCCAAAGAAAGGACGGATGGAATTTTGTGAATATAGATAAAAACAAGCCAAGTGCGAGTCGGACTCGCACACGTATTTGTTGTTATAGCGGCAATATAAATACACAATCTGTGAAAATTTCAACTGTCTACCTATAACGGTTCTTGAGATACAGCCCGCTGACAGACAGACGGACAGACGGACAGCGGAGTTTTAGTGATAGGATTCCGTTGGTTACCCTTTGGATACGGAACCCTTATTATGAAAAAGATAACGTGACGGTTGAAAGGATGAAGGGGAACAATAAAGCGTGTTGTGCCGACCCCAAGTGGTTAACATTAATAAAGCTGGGGAGCTTTGACAATAGTGATTTTACTGAATACATCTAATTAGTCCATAAAATCATCATCTGCCTAGCCTTTTCCCAACTATATTGGGGTCGGCTTCCAGTCAAACCAGATTTAGCTGCCTACCAGACCTCCGCAACCCATTAACTGGGTAACACGGTACTTCATGGCAAGACTGGAGTCAGATTTACTGGCTTCTGACTATCCGTAACAACTGCCAAAGATCTATAAATGACAGCCGGGACCAACGGCTTAACGTGCTTTCCGAGGCACGGGGGAAACTCGGTACGTTAAGATGGTCACCCATCCACTGACCAACCTTGGCAAGCATTGCTTAACCTTGAAGATCGACCCATGCGGCTGTTATTATCTAGCCACGAGCTCCTCAATTAGTCCGTAAGATAGATTTCCAAAAAGTATTTGATATGTATTTTTTTTTCACGTAGAAAATGATGACGATACAGTGCGTTGAAAACATGCGTGACGTGGCTGGCACTGGCCCTAGCGGGCCCCGTCCTTTATGCTGACAGCTCCTTGAGGCGCGCTTGGAACACAGCGCGCCGTCGACCCGGGCCTGGTTCTGATCAGACGGCGAGCCACCCAATGCTCGCCGTACGCAGGCCCGCGCCTACGGTGGCCGAGAATCGCCCTGCGACTCCCGACGCCCGGGGCGTCTTCTTCTATTGCGGCGGCTGGGGCGTGAGGTTTCCCTCTCTCTCACGCGTTCGGCCTCCTCCTTTGCTAGCATTACTGCTTCGCAGAAAGAGGTGACCGCTTCCCATGCCTCCTCGCTCCGGACCATGGATTGGACCAGGGCCGGACGCGAGAGGTCGCCGCCGCCAATCGCCTCGACGAGGACGCGGCGGTGTTCTGCCCAAGCAGGGCAGACCTCCACCGTATGCTCCACCGTGTCCTCCGGGCGATCCTCGCAGTGTTGACACCCGGGCGTATCCTCCCGCCGAATTCGAAACAGGTACCTCCCAAAACAACCGTGTCCGGTGAGTACCTGCGTCAGGCGGAAGGTAAGGACGCCGTGGCGCCGCTCTAGCCACTCCTCAAAAAGGGGACTTATCGCCGCAATTGTGGCGTGCCCAAAGTTACCATCCCTACCTTGTTGCTATTCCACCAATTCGCACTAAGCGTTTCCAAACGTCTTTTATAATGGACGGAAAAGGAGTGGAACTTTCTACCTGCGTCTGTGTTTCTAAACGCATTCAACCCTAATCTCTTCCAAGCTAAAGTGAACAAGCTTCATCTGGGTAAGCTCACTCCATCGTCGACTTTATCTCTGTCACCTCTGACATAGACAAGAGTCAAGAGCAAACTCATCTCAAATAAAAATAAAATTAAACGACTGAACAAGGAAGAATAACTTCAAAAGTACCTAAGTAGATTCTCTATTTTTACTGATTTAATTGTCGGTGTCGCCGTCGACGTTCCAGCCGTACTAGAACCCAATGGACTGGCACGCGACGATGGCAAGCGACCGGACGGTATGTCTGTTTCAATGGAAGATGGGTAGGCCTTTAGTGTGGGACGCTACTTGTGTCGATACTCTTGCGCCATGCCATCTTCCTAGCTCGCCGTGCTGTGCTAGTACTGCCGCTGCGGCTGCTGAGAACCTCAAGCGGCGAAAATATAATAACCTTGTTGGCAATTATATTTTTGAGCCGTCTGGGGTTGAAACTCTTGGACCGTGCGGTCCGAGTGCTCATGCCTTATTTAAAGATCTTTCTAAACGCTTAGTTGACATTTCGCGTGACCCAAGGGCATGCTTTTACCTCGGACAGAGGATAAGCCATACATCGTGGCAATACCGCCAGTCTTTTGGGCTCACTTCCAGTGGACAGCGATGCGGACGAATTTTTTGACGCCTTATTTTAGTTAGGATTTTTTATTTTAAGTGTAAATATATATTTTATTTAATGTAAAATTATTAAAATATCTACTTATTAAGTTAAGATATTAAGAGTATAACTCGAATTCTGAACTGTATTTTCGCAAAACTTACTTTATCAGCAACATTTTTCAAATAAGTATCCGTAAATGTAGATTTTATAGTGGTACTGTGACAAGGAAACGTATTTTGCCGTCCCTAAGTAACATGGTACAAGGGCACATAGATGAACTCATCAGAGTTCGTGATTGTTCAATTATATATGTAAACAGTTGGTACTATAGATTACCGCACAAAAACACTACTGAATACAAACACACGACTATGTTTATCATATAGTTTAAGAGTTTCAAACCGTCTTTTATAATACGCACAGCAAAGGAGTGGAACTCTGCCTGCGTCTGTGTTTCCAAACGCTTACAACCCTAATCTCTTCAAAGTTAGAGTGCACAGGCTCCTTCTGGGTAAGCTCGCTCAATCGTAGACTTTGTCTCTGTCATCTCTGACCTAGACTAGAGTCAAGAGCAAACCCATCACAAATAAAAAAAAATTGTGTTATAATGATACTTGGAGGAAAAATAACTTTAAATCACTAGATACCCTTCAATGATGACATCATAGCAATTACAAGAGCTATAGTCGCTTTGAACTAAAGACCTTCCGACCGGAAACCATTGTCAGTGATAATGACGGAAAATAAACGTTTACAATAAAATAAAATATGTCTTTTAATTAATTAAGTACGTTTTCAATTACATACAATTCTGTTTAAGGCTGCTCTCTCGAGAAATGCTTAAAAACAGAGTGCAGATGAAGCAACTTTTCGTCGGCATTTACTGAGAAATTACATCTGAAAAAAATAGGTAGTAATCTACATGACATGACACGTAATTTGGTTTAGCCAGAATTCATGTATCGGTATCACATAATAAGAAAAAAAAGTCACCAAATCACCTCCAAATCGTTGAGATGAAACTATTTTACTCCTTATTTTTTTAACAAAAGTCTAAACAAAAAAAAAATCTACTGCTTTGCAATACAAACGAAATAATTTGGTTTTGTTACTTTTAAAAAATATGCGTTATTTTTTTATATTAATTAAAAATGCGGGTAGCGGAGTGGCGCGTAGAGAGTTGTGGATTTCAGTTGATCTAAACGTGGCCGTGCTGAGACGCATACGCTGCAGCCCAGCCACTGAAAATGGTATATAAGTCATGAAATAATGTGGTACTATTATTTCTCTTTCTAGTACCAAAATATACATAGCCGTACAGTCTCGTGCCATAACGGAACACACAGTAGTTAGCTCCGTTTATATGCACAAGGTCATTGGCATGTACACAAGCCTTAACTAATCATACCAGTGACTTGTTGAACTACACTTGTTTATCTTTACGCTATAAGTTTTATTCTGAGACTTGACTCGGGAAGTCTTCATCTACATTTCATTCATTCACATTATTATCATCATTTGGTGACCTTACTCAAGGAAAAGTTTCGGCCGAAAAATATGCTGTATCGGCGTATCCGCGGCCAGCTACGCGACACCTTCAGCGTAACACGACGCCGCGCGCCGTCACTTCGTGTGCAAGTAGTTTTTTTAAGTTTTATGTATAAATTATGTATTTATTTATAGATATTGTTTTTATGGTTATAGAGGTATATTTGTTGTTTTATGGGCCTCAGTTTCCTGAAATAAAAAATCTTAATGTATAAAAAACACGTGTCACGTTGTTTGTCCGCGATGGACTCCTAAACTACTGAACTGATTTTTATGAAACTTTGTAACTATCTGTTATTTGATCCAACTTAAAAGATAGGATAGTTTTTTGGAACGGGAAAAAATGGGATATGCGCGTACGAAGTCGCGGGCATAGTAAATAATTAGAAATAATGCAAGAAAGTTGTCTTGAAAACTGTAGAATAATTTACTATTTTGACTACATAAACTAGCAGACAGTCGAAGAATATATTGTAAAACATTATGGTAAGGTAATAATGAATCATAATGTCACCAGCTACCTCATAAAAACATGTGATGAATAAATAAACTTATCTGACAGGAAAATGATCAGAGGTAACTTATGAGTGCAGGAAGGAACCTTGCAAGTGCATGGCATTGGCGGAAAAACGTTATGGCAATATGCCACGAAAACTCACAGCGAGATAATGAGGTCAAAGCTGAACATACATTTCGTATGATTATATCGAACCTGACTTCGTAACATGACCCTGAACAATATTTGTTCAACGACTTTTCAAAATTGGAAACATTTTTTTTTTCATACAAAAAAATATGAACATAGTCTAAATTTTGCATATTCTTTATGAGGCAGCCGACGAAAATGGTGGTGACGGGCCTGGGGGGCTACTCTCTAACGAAATCCGTAGTTTCGGGCTTAGTTGCGGGCGGGCGTATTCTACTCCGTATCACCTACAGACTTTCGATTAGTCCCGAACCCGAACTGAGAATGAATGGCAACACGATTTCACAGTAACTGTCAAATCGTGTTATCATTAGTTCTCAGTGGTTAGGTAATACGGAGTAGAAAATGCCCGCCCGCAACTAAGCCCGATACTACGGATTTCGTTAGAGAGTAGCCCCCCTGGGTGCATGCGCGCGTGTAGTATACGCGAATTTTACAGACTTCAAATAAATGAAAACAAATTGTTTTTGGCTACATTGTTTAGTTGAGGTCAAAGTCGTAGAACAAATGTTGTTCAGGGTCATGATACGAAGTAAGGATTAAGTGGTTTTGGATATTTTTCAATTTCCCTGTATAAATCTATCTATTCAAATTAATGTTAACACAGTACCCCGAAACACCGATCGAATAAAGAAGGTGTATGTTGTTTCAGCTAATCTCTGAAATGAATGGACCGATTTTGACGAATTTCTCTGGCTGATAGCCAATATATGTTTCCCTTTGAGGCGCGCGTGGAACACAACGCGCCGTCGACTGGACTGCATAAACCTGTACCTATGAGGGCTTCATGAACACCAATTTTCTGCTAGAAGCGTGGTCACCTTATCATCATCATCATCATCATATCAGCTGAAAGACGTCCACCGCTGGACATAGGCCTCCCCCAAAAGGGGGGGGGTTGCCATAATCGCCACGATTGGCAGGCGGGTTGGCGGTCGCAGTGCATGATGTTGATTTTTACAGAGAACGCTGCTGCCCATTCTCTGGTGAGTCCCTTAGTTTTTAAAGATCTACATATGGACTTCTGTGACTCAAACATAGACGTGATACGTAAATTAATATTTTTTTAGTATGGACTTCTGTGACTCAAACATAGACGTGATACGTAAATTAATATTTTTTTAGTATGGGGGTCACTTTTGGGGGTCAAACTAGAAAATGAAAAAAAAAAGTTTTTTGAACTATATCGTGTGATATATCAAATGAAAGGGCTTACTGTGAGGGTTTTAATCATATTTTTTTCATAATACAAAAAATGGTTTTTAAGTTATTCAAAAAATGGCCATTCTCCCCCTTATCTCCGAAACTACTGAGCCTAAAATTTTGAAAAAAAAATGGAGATAATAGATCGTTAATTATAGATTACAGGAAAACCTATAAGAAGTCTATAGTGTTAAAATAATATATAATAAAAAAAAAACCTTCGAAACCCTTTGCACGCGAGTCCGACTCGCACTTGGCCAGTTATTTTCTTTTAAACTTTTTAGTTTAATCGAAATGATGGAGAAAAAACTGTTCGAGAACCTTATTACAAAAACTAGTTGACCTGCGCAACTTCGTCTGCTCGTCATAGCGGTCATAGCGTGATTATATATAGCCTATAGCCTTCCTCAAAAAATGGGTTATCTAACAAATTCAATAATTTTTCAAATCGGACCAGTAGTTCCTGAGATTAGCGCGTTCAAGCAAACAAACTCTTCAGCTTTATATATTAATATACTTAGAAGATTGTATAGATTGGCTAATCATCATCAGACTATAAGAGACATAATGCAACATCGGCGTTGAATGTAAAGCAACCAATCATGACATTTATTTACACAAAAGATTACATTTGTATTAAATTCGGATGTTTGTCAACACTACTCTTTCAGGGATTTTCTTGCAAGGTTTTAATTAATAATTGCCAAATTTAGCTGATGTCATTTTGACTTGACAATTGACATACCAACATCAATCTTTATTTTGAGTTTTTGCAGAACATTAATTCTTTTTTCTTTTTCCTTAATAAAAATAGCATTAGTTATTCCTTAATATCAGCAGAATAGATGGGCAAGGGCCAGTGCCTGCCAGGGTTGCAGAATTTGTTCAAAAGAGTTACCGCGGCCCTGGAACGCAAAGGGCATTCGGAGGAACACGGTTGGATTTTAGTCAGTAAAGTCAAAGTCAAAGTCAAAGTCAAAGTCAAATGATTTATTTCAACTGGACCAATAAAGGCACTTTTGAACGTCAAAAGAAAATAAAATATAGTGACTCTAGTCGTCCGTTCGCAAAAGGTAGATTCTTATGGAGAAGAACGGACAAGAAACTCCATAGTTACTCTTTTCAAAAATAAGCTTTACAATATTTGCATACATTAATCAATTGATTATATGTTAGGACGATGCTCCCAAAATAGCACTTATATACTACTAATAATTACAATAAAGAAATGCCAGCAGAGGTAAAATTAATAAGTTTGCTAGTAAGGGGACATAGTACTCACATACGTACAAATTTTGCAACTATTGATTTAAATGATCAGTGTGTGAGTTAAATTAAATATAAAAATCAGTAAATAAACCTGTATACATAATAAATATTAATACAATAAACACAAACATATCAGCCAGTTTCACTATGTCAACTACACCCTAGATTGTCCTATGGAGCAGGACCAGCATGTTTCCAAGCATTCTTATCTTGAATATAATCATCTAATTTGTAATATGCTTGTTCACAAAGTGCCTTTTTTACACACGTTTCAAATTTTCTTTCATTTAATTCTAATATGTTAGAAGGAATTTTGTTGTAACATTTAATACAGTACCCCATGAAAGATGTTCGTACTTTGGATAATCTAAAAAATGGTTGATCTAGTTTATTTCTATTTCTAGTATTAAAATTATGTCTATCACTAATTTTGCTAAAGAGATGTCGATTTTTCCTTACATGCATTATATTTTCATAAATGAATTGAGAAGGGACTGTCATAATATTAATATTTTTAAAGAGTTCCCTAAGAGAATCGCGGCGACGAAGATTATAAATGGCTCTGACAGCACGCTTTTGTAGAATAAATATGGATTCAATGTCAGCAGCCCGACCCCACAGCAAAATACCATACGACATAATGCTGTGAAAGTAACTAAAATAGACCATACGCGCGGTTTCTATATCTGTTAGCTGCCTTATTTTTCTAACAGCATAAGCGGCTGAGCTTAGCCGCGCCGCAAGAGATGTTATGTGAGGTCCCCATTGCAATTTCCCGTCTAAAGTGATTCCCAGGAAAACCGTCTGATCAATAAATTCCAGTTTTTGTCCATTCAATATGATGTCACATTCGTTACTTTTAACATTAGGTAAAGTGAATTTAATACATTTAGTTTTTTTTTCATTTAGTACTAAGTTGTTTGCCGTAAACCAATCTTGAACCTGGTGAATAGAGTAATTGACATCATCAAGGTTTTGTGATCGTCGGTCTATCTTAAATATCAATGATGTGTCATCAGCAAATAACACCATCTTTGGTTCATTTTGAAACAATTGGGGCAAATCGTTTATGTAAACTAAAAAGAGGAATGGACCCAATATTGAACCTTGCGGAACGCCCATCGTCATTTCAGACCCTTGTGAGTTTACACCGTTTACCTGTACTTTAACCTGTCTGTCTTTCAAGTATGACCTAATCAAGTCAAGGGATGTATTCCTAATTCCATAATGCTCGAGTTTCAACAAAAGTGTCTCATGGTTAACGCAATCGAACGCTTTCGAGAGGTCACAAAAGATTCCAATGGCGTCTTGTGAATCCTCCCAAGCGTTAAAGATGTTCTTTATTAGGGTGACACCGGCGTCAGTTGTACAACGCCCTTTGGTGAAACCGTATTGTTGTTCATGAAAGATGGAATTTTTATTAAAATGTAGTAACATCTGGTTAAGCATTAACTTTTCAAACACCTTACTGAGAACCGGCAGGATTGACACCGGCCTGTAATTGTTGGGATCTTGACTATCACCGGATTTAAACAGTGGAACGACTTTACTGTGCTTCATGAGATCAGGAAATACTCCCTGGTCTACACTAGAGTTAAATATGTGAGCTAAGTAGGGAGCAACAGTTTCAATAATAGATCTACCGACTTTTACAGACATTCCCCAAAGATCTTCTGTTGATTTAATTTTAAGATCTTTAAAAGCCTTCGTAATGGCTAGGGGGTTCGTATGTTGAAACTTGAACTCTGATGGGCATACCTTGACATTCTTCCTTAAAAAGGCAGCAGAGAGCGCGGGTGACGAGTTAAGAGCTTGTGTAGTTTTACGAGGAATATCAGCAAAGAAGTTTTCAAATTCCTGAGCTACCTCTGCATCTAAGTTTATGGGACCATGTACGGTATTTAAATTAAATTTAGTTTCACGCTTTTTCTTCCTACCTGTTTCATTATTTATTATTTTCCAGGTGGTTTTTATTTTGTCATCTGCTGATTTTATTTTGTTGCTAATAAACAGAGCTTTAGCTATTTTGCATACACTTTTAAATGTTTTTGAATAATTCGCAACATACTTATGAAAGCTTATGTTATTCACATGTTGCTTTAGGCCATATAGTTCGTATAGCTTTTCTCTACTTTTTCGAATGCCCGGAGTCGCCCAATCACTAAATATAAACTTAGTGTAAATACTTTTAGACTTTATTGGAAAATTATAATTAAATTGAGTGTTGAGTAATGAAAAAAATTCAGTATAAAACACATTTGGGTCTTGTATGTTATTAAAACTTTGAATACATAATTTACTGGCCAAAGTACTATTAAGTTTTTCTAAATTTGTATCTGTTATTGGTCTAAATTTAATTTGAATTTTTTGCAAAGGTATGTAGGTGCAAAACGTTATTGTTTGTCCACTGTGATCAGAGGGTAACTTATTCACCATCTCTTTATGTAAATAATCACAATTGCAAAATATGTTGTCTATGCAAGTCGCAGACGAAGCTGTGACTCGGGTAGGTTCAATAAATACATTTGATAAATTAAATGATTTAAATAGACTCAATAATCTGACACTATTCGAGTTAGTTTCTAATAAGTTAATATTAAAGTCGCCACATATAATTATTGATTTATTGCTAGTACAAACTTTTCTCAACACATCTTCCATTACAGAATCAAACACAGATAGATTCTGGTAACTTGGAGGTCTATAGACACAAACAACAACATGCTTATCCAACTCAACACAGGACAATTCAATGGTGTGTTCAACCGACAGCTTAACAATGTCTTTTCTTTCTTTAGATCTAATGTAACTTTTAATTAAAATTAGTGATCCTCCATGTATCATACATTGTCGGCTGAAAAAGCTAGCTACATAATAATTTTCAAAATTAATGGATCCTACTTGGTGATCTTTTAACCAATGTTCAGTTAAGCAAACTACATCAAATTTGGTCTTTTCTAAAAACATTTCTATTTCAAGTAATTTGGAAAGGCAACCTTGAATATTCTGATTAAACAATTTTAACGTGTGTTGCCCTCCTTTAGGATTTTTACCATGAACTATATTATTACTGCCAGAAGATACCTTGTTCCTATCCACATATAATAATTGGTTATTTGAAGAGGTAGCTTCTGTTGTCTTGCAGTTCAGTTTAAAGAATTATCCGGAGCGATCTCCACAGCTACAATTGAGGAGTCTAAAATGTCTTTATGGGTTCCATCAGGAAGAGAATACTCTATCTGATGGGTAGAGGCCTCCATGAAAGTTGATATTATAAGTGGGTCCTCCTTCGTACAACACAAAGAATCATAAAAATAAGTCCCTACGCTGTTAGAGCAACTAGACAACACAGGCTCGTCACTTAACCTAATCTGTGTTATATTAGCTATAACCTCGTTAATATTATATGCTATCAACATAGCAATCATATGTCTACATTTACCGGACAGAGATAAAGCTCCCTGAGTTAATTTAAAACCACTAACAAACTTATTAGTGTCAAAATACAATAATTTGTCACTATGACAACATGTCAGCAAGTGAATAGTATTATTCAGCTTTAAAATATGCTTGTTTTGATCAACAGATAAACTATCGGAATAAGGAAAAGCACATAACATCAGCTTTCCTATGTTTAACTTTAATAAGGAGTCAACACTATCCACTATGTCCTTTCTAGTAATACCAGTACTATTCCCTAATAGAAGAACCATTGATGAATAATCATCAAGATTTGTATCTATAATTCTTTTAACCATTTGTTTAAAACTTATATTATGATAACTATGGTTGGTAAAACTATGGCTTAAGTAGTTATGTAGTATTTTTCCAAAGCCAGACCCTAATTCATCACAAAAAAATATGGATTTATTTGCTGGTATTTTGACACAAGTTTCTAATGGAAGAGCTGGAAGAGCCAACACCGGTGGAGGCATGTCTAGTTGGGGCTGGGGAGATGATGGTCGGTTTACACAGCTGCATGAAAGATTATTAGTCAGAGACTCGTATCTTTCAGCATTGTACTTCACCAAATCCAATAGTTCCCCAGCCTCAAACAAGCGCTCACTCAGTTGTTGTTGTGAGGTCTCATATTTTTCATAAATATTTTTCAGCAAATACTCCTTGTATAATAAATCATTTTGGAGGCACTGAATGTCTTTATCATATTGTTCCCTACATTGGTCCAGCTCTTCAGTACAAAGTTTCAATCTATTTGTAAGGCAGACTCGGTCCTTTCTAAGTGAAATGTTAAATTTTAGGAGATTGTGTTTTTTTATTTCTCTCCGAGACCGTTTGATTATTTTCTTAAATTTAACATATTTCTTTAATTTGTTGTGGCTCATTACAATAGGACATAATGGTATCGTGTCATCACCTGTCAAATCTATAGTTATGGCTGGCTCACACACTGATTTTGACTGAACACCTACCAACTCATCAAATAAGTTATTGGTGTAAGATAATTTTTCACTAACCTTAACAGACTCTGCAATACAAAGGGCCTTACGGGCATCACATAGTTCTTGTTCGAGTTCTGAAACACGGTTTAAAGTCTGTTCATATGTGTCACTGCACTTTTCAAATGAAGACACTTGATGTTGGAGTTGAGTGTGTTGGTCGGCTAAGTCCATGTGCTGAATGTGTAGCTCAGCTAGCTCATTCTTGAGGCAGGTGTTTTTATGGACCACATTTTGCACTTCCACCTCGCCTTCTGCAATCTCTTGGAGCAACTTTTGGTTTAACGCCTTGGCATCTTTCAGCTCCTTCAAAGACACTCTTAATTCGTAAGAGTCTGACACTCCCTTCTGCTCCGTCCAGAGCGGGAGGAGTCATTTGGTGATTTCCCATCATTAAAAAAGGGCATTCCAGTCTGTAAGGGTTACTTACGACTGTTCTAAAATACCAATTTTCAGTCCCTCTTCTTCAATCTTTTTTAACCGAATTCTAAAAAAGATGGAGGTTCTCACTTCGACCGCGTAAATATTTTTTTTTATGTGTGTTCGCGGATAACTTCGTCGTTTAAGAACCGATGTCGATAAATACTTTTTTATATGAAAAGGTATGCTGTCGAGGTAGTCTCATTGTCATCACGTCAGGATTTGATGATGGCAACCCTGAGAAATCGAGGGCAACTCTCGAAAATTGTAGGCACGCATCTGGTAAAAACTTGATAATTGTGTGTATATTGGGTGTTACTACAAAACAATGAAGGTTTGGATCAGACCTGATGATGGAGATGACAGAGAGTCAAGGGAACTCCACATCGGTATGTGGGAACTACCAAGTGTTTGGGCTTATTTTGTTTAATTTGCGATGGGTTTGCTCTTGACTGTAGTCTAGGTCAGAGATGACAGAGACAAAGTCTACGATGGAGCAAGCTTACCCAGAAGGAGACGAGACCTTTACACCGAAAGCACTTAGTACGTTTTATTTTCATAATATAACCTCACGCCGGTACACTGTGAATGGGTACGCAGGTACCACTAAAAAGTAAAAAATAAAAAACTTTTTTACAAAACATATAACCGACTTCCAAAACAAAACACTACAAAGTATAAATTACTTTAATTTCGGAAGTCGGTGTCAAAAATCGAAATAACCAAGATAAAGATAAATTTATTTGCCCAAACATGTGTACACATACAATAATTAAAAAAAAACGTGCATGCAGGATAACATAAAATTAGAAAAAGTTCAGACATGTTTGCCACATACTATGGCGTGCAAATATTGTGCATAGTAAAGAATTAATAACAAATTAATATATTTAAATTATTACAAGTGTCAATGGTAAAAAATGAATTAAAGTCAAAATATTAAATTAAAATTATGCCAAAATTAAAATATTAATCAAGTCGAAATTACAACACAAAATTATGACAAAATTATATAAAATGTCCGACTTCCGAATTTAAAGTTATTTTATACTTTGTAGTGTTTTGTTTTGGAAGTCGGTTATATTTTTTGTATAAAAGTTTTCATATTCGTCTTATCAAAAAAATCTATTTAAGTAATAGATTCGGCATGCAATTTATAACTGACAGTTCCTATTTAATTAATTTTATTCTGACAGAATATTTTCATCGCTACAAGTTACGTGATATTTGTATATAAACGTATGTAGATCTAAAAATAACAAAGTAGCATCATGTACAGAGAATGCATGTGCTTCGATCAAGGCTGCGTGAAAGGGAACGGTAATGTCATCAAATACTAAGTTTATATGTCATGGACTGCCTTATTGGGGTAAACGGAACTTCCTTACTATGTGTGAAGATATTTTGGATTTCGGAAGTAAAGCTATTGAGGATTCGCGAGTCAACGATTTTGGTTCATAATCGTATATAGGTACTGGTTGCTTCCTTACTTTCGACTCGTATTTAACGAGAGCATTTTTCCGTTGTAATACGTGTATCAAGAACAATACATAACAGGTACAGTTTAATAATTATATTGTGGGAGACTAGTGCCTAAACTAGATGTAAAGCCTGTATTTCAGGATACCAGGACTCCCCCCATTCGGAGATAGTCACATTTTGTAGGTTATGTAATCACACATTATTAAATGCGTGAAAGGGAACGATAATGTCGTCAAATACTAAGTTTATATGTCATGGACTGCCTTATTGGGGTAAACGGAACTTCCTTACTATGTGTGAAGATATTTTGGATTTCGGAAGTGGATGCTATTGAGCATTTGCGAGTCAACAATTTTGGTAACGATTTTGGTATACAGGTACCGGTTGCTTCCTTACTTTCGTCTCGTATTTAACGAGAGCGTTTTTCCGTTGTAATACGTATTATTTTTGGGGTTCCGAACAAAAAACAGAACCCTTATAGGATCACTCGGGTGTCTGTCTGTCACAGCCAGTTATCTCCGGATCCACTCGACCGATTCTGTTAAAATTTGGTACACATATGGACATCTGTAACCCAAACACGGACGCGTTACGTAAATCATTAATATGTGTAAGTGTGGGCGTAACTTTTGGGGGTTAAAATAGAAAATTTAAAAAAAGGTTTTGTGAACAATATCGTGTAACATAGGTATCAAATGAAAGGGCTTACTGTAAGGGTTTTAATGATGTTTTTTTCATAATTTTAAACTAAATGGTTTTGAAGTTATTCAAGAAATTAGACGAAAAATGACAATTCCCCCCTTATCTCCAAAACTACTAAGCCTATAATTTGAAAAAAAATACAGATATAGTTTTAAACATTACAGGAAAACCTATAAGAAGTTTTTAGTGCTAAAATAATATGTTAAAAAAATGCAACATTGTATCGGAACCCTTTGTACGCGAGTCCGACTCGCACTTGGCCAGTTTTTTATATAAATTTTCTGCTTAATATTAATATCTGTTTGTGAAGATTAACTACAAAAAAGAGTTTTTTGGACATAAATGATACACCTTTATGTTATGTAAAAATAAACACACATGTTTTAATGTGTGACTAGACGCATTTAGTGCTGATTCACTAAATTGGCATCTTTTTGCAAAAACGTTCTAAACAGTTCCGTAATTGTTAGGGTTCTATAAGTAAAACATATTTTATTGAAACGTTTTGTTTTTAATTTATGTAGGTGTTTATATCCAATATTTCACTTATTTTCTGTAAGTCTTATCAATTTCATCTACTATGGGGTTTCCATAACCCCTTTTTTTTTCGTTTTATTTGTTGATTCCATTTTATCATGATCACCATCATCATATCAGCCGAAAGACGTCCACTGCTGGACATAGGCCTCCCCCAAGCGTCGCCACAACGACCGGTCCTGTGCGTCTCGCATCCATCGCCTACCCGCGACCTTCACCAGGTCATCGGTCCACCTTGTGGGAGGCCTTCCAACGTTACGTCTTCCGGTACGCGGTCGCCACTCCAGAACTTTTCGGCGCCATCGACCATCTGTTCTGCAAGCAATGTGCCCTGCCCACTGCCACTTTAGTTTAGCGATCCTTCGGGCTATGTCGGTAACCTTGGTTCTCTTGCATTTTAAAATTTAGATTAATAAAGATATTCTCAAAGTAAAATCGCGTATTGATATATACAAACAACATTTTCAGAAAAAATATAAATGCTTTATTTACCAATAACCACATTACGTTGAGATTGCAATGGGTTCCATCGTATATTGGAATACAGAGCAATAAAAAGGCTGCCATGCTGGCAAAATATGCAGCTAAAAATGCTCATAAAATAAGAACTTCTAAACCAAACTACATCAAATTTTTACGGGACCAAATGGCAAGTATACCGCATTGAACTGAAAAAGAATCACAGAAATCGGATCAGAAACCTCGGAGTAATTGGTGTACATACATATTTTTTTTTACTATTGATACGCACGCGTTTGACCACTATCTCACCTGATGGTAAGCGATAATGTGGTCGAAGATGGAGCACGCTTGCCTAGAAGTAACCTATTCACTCTTGACTCAAAGACTCCCAGGTTGTAGCTATCAGGAAACACAGACTCCGGCAGGGAATTCCACTCCTTAGCTGTACGCACTATGAATGAAATACATAAAATACATAAAAGAAATACCCACCGTATTAAGAACCTCGTCCTTTTTTGGAAGTCGGTTAAAAATGGAGGAGGAACTAAGATAATTTTGGACTACCCAGAAGTTTTATTTAAATTTAAAAATAAGTGTTCTGCTGATTAGAAGGAATATTTTGACAAGCGCGCTTTCGATAAATGAATCTAGTATAATAAAAACCATGCAGGGAGCCTTTCCATGTGCCCAGAAAGATTAAGTAGTTGTTACGGCTCATAGATTCAGATCTGGACACATTTCAGGAAAACGAACTCTCCTAGAATAAGAATATTATTTATTTATTTATTTATTATATACTTTATTGTACACCTCATATTATTTTTTTATTTGTATAGAAACATGGTTCATTTAAGGTCTTATTTTTTTATTTATTTATTTGGGACAAACAAACAGTAACACATTATATCTGCGCAAATAATATAAACAAAGATATTATATAAATGTGAAACTCACACCGTTATCCACAGCATATACAATTCATATAACTATACTTACTTATCAAATAGAGAACTAGGATCTAACATGTTTCGCCATTCATTGGCATACAAATATTCGAAAAATAGACATAATTCTTTTTAACAACTGTTAAAAAGAAAAACTAGTTCTAACTAACATAACTTAAATTATTAGAAACATATAAATTCTTATAAGTTTCTCTCCTCCTCTTCTTTGTCCTAGCCACTTCCCATCATTTGGGGTCGGCTCTCGTCGTTCTGCGGCGCCAGGACAGTCTGTCCTGGGTTGTCGAAACATTTGTTTGGGCAAACTCTAAGTCCTTGGCTACCGTGGACCGCCAGGTGGCCAGTGGGCGTCCTCTACTTTTCTTATTATTCGGCAGTGCTAAGGCCAGTTTTACGACATGGTCTTCGGGGCGTCTCATGACATGACCAAACCATCGTAGTCGGGTCTCAGTGAGTTTTTCTGCTATAGGCGCGACCTTGAAACTTCCTCTGAAATTCTTATAAGTTTACATTATATTAAAATACTAGCTGACCCGCGCGGCTTCGCTCCCGTCAACTGGCTACTCTACCTATCGACCCTAACCTACCTACCTACCTTATCTTACCTACCTACCTACCTTACTTACCTACCTACTCATTTTTGAAGTGAAAACTTCTTTAGCGGCGCTGAGCACTTTTTGTTGGATGGGTAAAAACTTCCAAACTCGCGTCAGGGTCACGTGATGCTGATCGAAAAAGCGTAAGATCGAGGGGAAGGGAGAGGAACTAGTATCTCCCACTCTTTCTACCGTGCCTGAGTGTGCTGCTCCGCTTAGGCGGCACAGGGCGCTTGCGCGAATGTCCGTCTGTGTTTATGAACAGCGTGCCACGCGTATCCAAGGATACGAAATTACGGAATTACGAAATTATGGATGAAAGTTGATTTTTCTAAGAGATAAAAATTAATGTAATACATAAATAAATAACGATATAATATTATGAATAATAACATGTAAATTGTCACATTTGTGTACGATAGCGCAATAAATAAACATTGTATTCTACCTCATAAATGATAGTATTTTTGTACTTATAATTAAACACAACGTTAATACTAAAGTTTTCACTTCTGCCGGCACTCCCGGAGTGCTACCGGTGTTTTTTTATATATTCTTATTATGCTATTCCGGACGAAGACTAATCCAAAAACACAAAAATCATAAAAATCGGTCGAGCCGTTCTCGAGTTAGTTAGAAAAGTGTTCGCACAAACCCGACTTTGTTTTATATATTAAGAAGAGTTAAGATTTTTGCTATATTGTGAAAGATTTATTAATTAGTTTATTTATTTATATATACTTTATTGTACACCAAAATTAAAACACATTAAGGAAACCTTAAACTAAACAAAGGGTTCCGAACGAATTTACTTCTTTTAACATGTTATTTTAACACTACAGACTTCTAATAGGTTTTCCTGTAATCTTTAGGTAAAGATCTATTATTTTTAGGCTCAATAGTTTCGGATAAAAGGGGGGGTATGGTCATTTTTCGTCTAATTTCTTGAATAACTTCGAAACCATTTATTTTAAAATTATAAAAAAATATAATTAAAACCCTCACAGTAAGCCCTTTTATTTGATATGTCGCACGATATTGTTCAAAAATCTTTTTTTTTTTAATTTTCTAGTTTGACCCCTAAAAGTGACGCCGATACTAAAAATTTAATGATTTACGTAACGCGTCCATGTTTGGGTCATAGAAGTCCATATGTGTTCCAAATTTCAACAGAATCGGTCCAGTGGATCCGGAGACACCCGAGTGATCCTATAAGGGTTCCTTTTTTTTTCGGAACCCTAAAAATATACAAATCGAAGCCGGACAGCGGTGGCTTATTAATAAATAGGGTTCCGTTAGCAACCTTGGTACGGAACCCTATAAATCGACTTGGTTCGCACGAATCAAAATCGTACGCAAATAATAGGGTCCCAGTAGCAAATTTGGTACGGAACCCAATAATTTGCCTTGGCTCGCAAATCGAACCGTCTGATACACCGCACGAATCAGGGGGGCTACTCTCTAAACCCGAAATCCGTAGTTTCGGGCTTAGTTGCGGGCGTATTCTACTCCGTATCACCTAACCACTGAGAACTAATGATAACACGATTTGACAGTTACTGTGAAATCGTGTTGTCATTCATTCTTAGTTCGGGTTCGGGACTAATCGTAAGTCTGTAGGTGGTACGGAGTAGAATACGCCCGCCCGCAACTAAGCCCGAAACTACGGACTTCGGACTTAGAGAGTACCTAGCCCCCCAGAATCGATCGCTCCCGTCACCACCTTTGGTACGGTACCTTATTATTAGCCTTGTTTCGCAAATCGAACCGTTCGTTGCTTCGCTCTAAACGGAATCAATCGCGGAGGCACAGTGGGGTCCCATCAGCACCTTTGGTACGGAGTCCTACAGGCCTGATCCGCAAGTCGAACCGTTCAGTACTTCGCAAGACTAAATCAGTTTAAGACTACGATAAATGCACTTTAAACGAAACCAGCACAATTCTGAGATTAAAGCAATTTTGGACCCTAACAGTTTTAGACCTTTCAGAGACCGAACCAAAATCCTAACGAACTTCGACTGTTTAAAAATCGTGTGAGGTCATTCTCCAGCGGAAAATCTTGACACCACAATTCAGAAAAACGCGTCATCAGTGCAACGCCATCTATCGACCGTGTAAACTGACAAAATATTTGGCAGCGGAAGACGTTAAATAAGAAGCCCGTATGTAACGATAAATAACGATAAGTTATTAAAATGTTTACTTTAATTTTGCTACGTCTACGTATTAAAAGTTTCACAAATAACTCAATCACTGTGTTTTGGTGTAACATTCATGCTTTCATGCATTTTATGGTTTCTCAATAGATGGCGCTCTGACTGATCAGAATACATTAGGAAGTTTCTTACTAAACTAAAAATTCAATATATTTTGATTTTGTGGATCGATTGTAACGATAAATAACGAAAAGGTTTAAACTGATCACTTTTATTTTTGCACATTTTAAAAGTTTCCCAAATAACTCAACAATTTTGAATGCTTTCGTATATTTTATTTTTTCTCAATAGATGGCGCTCTGACTCATCAGAATACATTAGGAAGTTTCTTCCTAAACTTAAAAATTCAATATCTTTTGATTTTGTGGGTCGATTTTGATGAAATAAACGCTTAATGTTACTCGGGTTATCACTTAATATTTTTAAGTACTTAGATTTGGAATCCAATCTTTGGTTTATGCGTGATGCTCCCACAAACGCACAGACAAACAGATAAACAGACAAAAATCTCAAAAATTGCATTTTTGTGTTTTATATCTTTTTCCTGACTTTTTTGTGTAATTTTCATGCAAAAATATTCAATGTACAGACACGGTTAGTCTACGATTTTATTATATGTATAGAAAATTAGCTCTGTGTGGAGCTCTAACTGTGTGTAGCTCGTATCTTTGTGGAGTTGTTAAAGACTTACACCACTTATTGATGGACTAAGTTCGGTGTGAGTCTGCGAGAAATGATTGGTGGATGAGTGGCAGGATGAGTCAGGGAGGTCTTGAGGTTGAACAGACTAGATGAAGGCACATTCAATAATAGTGATGTCCCAGTGCACCCGGATATCGCTGAAGGAAGAGGAAGCCCGGAGGCGGGCATAGAAGAGGGAGCCCAGAAGTGGGCCACGCTGGATAGGTCGCGAATGTCATGCGTAGCAGTTCTCGCGACCCACCCATCAAGGCGAAAGTAGGTGCACAGGCGAAGTTTTTAGTGGGTGCAAGTCCCACATAACCACGTCGTCTCCCCGGATGACGTGGTATGCAATAGGCATTTTCTTCGCCCATAAAAAAAAAAAACAAAAAAGAGGCACATTAAATATAATCTTAAATCAACTAAATGGCGATGATGCGAAGAGTCTGTTTAGGTTCATGGCCCAGATATGACTAATGTGTATTTAGGGTACGATGGGACTGACATATGCATTGTGGTTACAAATTTCCCTATATAAATAAACGATTTGACCCGCGCAACGTCGTCTGCTCCGCTCCTATTGATCTTAGCGTGATGATATGTAGCCTATAGCTTTCCTCTATAAATGGGCTATCTAACACTGAAATATTTTTTCAAATCGGACCAGTAGTTCCTGAGATTAGCGCGGTCAAGCAAACAAACAAACTCTTCAGCTTTACATATTAGTACCTATAGATAGATTATAGATAGGTTTATAAAGATACTAGCTGGCCCGCGCAATTTCGTCTGCGTCACAATTTTCATTACTGCTCCGCTCCTATTGATCTTAGCGTGATGATATATAGCCTATAGACTTCCTCGATAAATAGACTATATAACACTGAAATAATTTTACAAATCGGACCAGTAGTTCCTGAGATTAGCGCGTTCAAGCAAACAAACAAACTCTTCAGCTTTACATATTAGTACCTATAGATAGATTATAGATAGTAGGTTTATAAAGATACTAGCTGGCCCGCGCAACATCGTCTGCGTCACAATTTTCATTACTGCTCCGCTCCTATTGATCTTAGCGTGATGATATATAGCCTATAGCCTTCTTCGATAAATGGGCTATCTAACACTGAAAGATTTTTTCAAATCGGACCAGTAGATCCTGAGATTAGCGCGTTCAAGCAAACAAACAAACTCTTCAGCTTTATATATTATATTAGTATATAGATATAGGTAAAGAAAAAAACATCTGCTTATATCAATTCAATTATAATATACGGAACTCACAACGACGGAGCTATTTGGACACGCCACATTTTTTCCATCGATTAGCCCGACATTATAGGCGCACGATTCACCAATATATTTAATTCAAGAATATAATTTGCGTCACAAAAAACCGATCATCGATACTTTGTTTGTATATTTTAATCGTTTGTAATTTTACAAAAACTTTAACTAAACAATTTATTGTTACTAATAGGATCCGCTTTGACGCTATTAAGTGTTATAAAATTATTTAATTTGGTTGATTATGAATTTAGCATTCTTGAAAATTGTTGCTAAGGTCCGCATCGAAAAAGTTGAAATCTTTTTTTACAATATAAAAAGTTTTTATTTTCGTTTCAAGAAACTTCAGCAGATAGAGGACAAATAGACACTGGTCATATGAAAAAATCGTTTAGTATAGTTACAGTAAATCCCATCAAAATTAAATACCCTTGAGTCAATTGAGAAACGAGCCAAGAGGATCATCGGGAATGACAGGCTCGTCGAGTCGAAGCTCCAAAGCCTTGAGCATCGACGCCGAGTTGCTGGCCTGTCAGTTTTCTATCGGTTGCATTTTGGGAAGTATGCGACGGAATTGCATGATTTAATTCCGCCAAGCCCGTTCCATCATCGGACCACAAGACGAACGGCGATGCGCCACCGGTACATGGTGGACATCCCACCCACACGCACTAAACGATTTGGGAACACATTCATAGTGCGTACAGCTAAGGAGTGGAATTCCCTGTCAGAGTCTGTGTTTCCTGATAGCTACAACCTGGGAGTCTTTAAGACAAGAGTGAATAGGTTGCTTCTAGGCAAGCGTGCTCCATCTTCGACCTCATCATCACTTACCATCAGGTGAGATAGCGGTCAAACGTCTGCCTATTCATAATAAAAAAAAAAATATTTACAAAAACAGTTAATTTCACGCGACATTTTACAGTCTTACGGCGTTTTTATTTTCCGATGACAACTACATAGATTCCTTAAAAACAGGCCTATTGCAAGTCGGAAATTTTTTGATGGATATTTTTTTCCGTTCCAAAAATTTCGACAACACGCGGCCACAGCGCAGCTGCAGCACGGCTGAAGCGCTGCTGCCGCGCGGCACTTTGCGACAAATTTGAAGGCCCTAACGCTCGACAGCAACATATAAAAGATTTTTCAAAACCAACCATTGGGGCGACCAAAATATTTGCCATCGTAATTATCAATGAAATGCGAGGACATACAAGCCTTATCACAACATACCTAGTTTGCTTAGCAAAAAAAAAGTCAACATTATTTGACCCAGTTTGTCTCTCAAAGCACTATTTGCACGGTATATGAAAATAAATAAACATTGGATGACCAGAGTAACTCGAACGTTTATAAGGTCTTATTTGCAAACGTCGTTTTTATTAGGGTTCCTTACCCAAATGGTAACCAACGGAACCCTATTACTACTAAGCCTCCGCTGTCCGTCCGTCCGTCCGTCCGACCGTCTATCAAGCCGTCCGTTTGTCTATCAGCGGGCTGCACCCCAAGAACCGTAATAGGTAGACAGTTGTTATTTTTACAGATTGTGTATTTCTATTGCCGCTATAACAACAGATTAAAAATTAAGATTTATGGTACGGAACCCTCCGTGTGCAAGTCCGACTCGCTCTCAAAAACTATACGTATAATGGGGGGTTATGTGGGACTCCCCGGGCTGACCCGGTATACCCACTAAAACGACCCAGCGGCATTCCCGCATCATCTAAGTGGAGACTGTTTGACACGGTTATAATTAATTTAATTTTGATATTTTTTTGCTGACATTGTATTTTTTATTTATTTATTTTTTATAACTTTTGTACTATTTAATTTCATATTGCTGACATTGTATTTTTATGAGATTTTGTACTTTTATAATTAACTAGTTGACCCGCGCAACTCCGTATGCGTCACAATTTTCATTACTGCTCCGCTCTTATTACTCTTAGCGTGATGATAGGTACATAGCCTATAGCCTTCCTCGGTAAATGGGCTATCTAACACTGAAAGTATTTTTCAAATCGTACCAGTAGTTCCTGAGATTAGCGCGTTCAAGCAAACAAACAAACAAACTCTTCAGCTTTATATATTAGTATAGAGTATAGATTTAAATTTGATAACATTGACTTAGCGACACTATTTTGTATGCCTTTCGGCGGAACATAGGATGGACCAAACATTTTTATAAAACATCTTTGTACCCTGTGTTCACAAAATTAATATATGAATATGAGAGGATCTGGGACATCGTCACAGCCTTTACGTCCAGTCCTCCTCCGACGTCCGCCCGCCTTCACGGCGGGCCCTTCTAATAGGTAGGTACCTGCAACTCCTGCAAGCAAGAATCAACACCGGTGATCTCCAGATCAGTAGTGCTTCTGTAACAAAATATTCGTATCTCGACAGTAGAATCCGAGGTGAGTTTCAAATTAAGACCTTTATGTTGTGTGCAATAAAGCTCACTTTGTGAGTTTTATCACTCAGGTGAAGCTCGATATCGAAATATTTATTTACAGAATAGACTAGCAGATATGATCAACCATCTTGGATCCCGCAATGAAATTAATAAGAAGGGAATTGCTTCATCATCTGCATAGCCTTTTCCCAACTACATTGAGGTCGGCTTCCAGTCAAACTGAATACCAGTATATTTCGTGGAGCGGCTGCACTACCAGTACGTCTACCATGACTTTTTCAATCTACTAGTCGACCCGCGCAACTTCATCTGCTCCGCTCCTATTGGTCTTAGCGTGATGATATATAGCCTATAGCCTTCCTCGATATATGGGCTATCTAACACTGAAAGAATTTTTCAAATCGTACCAGTAGTTCCTGAGAAGGCTAGCGCGTTCAAGCAAACAACCAAAAAAAACTCTTCAGCTTTATATATTAGTATACATAGAGTATAGATACTCGCTAGCGACTGTAGTTAAAAAAATGTATGAAAACTAATAAAAAATAATAAAACAAGTTTCTAATTTATTTGTTTAAGTTGTTAACTAACAAGCAAGCAAGTTGCAAGTAAAACTTTAGTTAACAACAAAAAAAAATAAGAAACTTGTTTTTTAAAAGTTTTATAATTTTTTTTAACTGCAGTCGCTAGCGAGTATAGATTGATAAAACTCATGGTAGACGTACTGACCTCCACAACCCATTAACTGGGTATCATGGTACAAGACTGAAGTCAGATTATCTGGCTTCTGACAATTCGTAACGACTGCTATATACATATGACAGCTGGGACCAACGGCTTAACGTGCTTTCGAGGAATCTCGATATATTAAGAGGTCATTGTCTTTTCCTGTAACGAATAAAGAACTTCATAACTCCATCAGTCTTTTATTCTTTATTTTATTCGGGTTTGGTTACGCTTGTTCTTCTTCCAGCCATCATGTTAGTATTCACCCTCTTAATAGCCATCATCTTTTAGATCTTCAGGTTAAAGCAACCCTTGCCGAGGTCGGTCTGTGGTCGGTATTATAAGAGGAAATGCTGGCGGCGAGACTTGGTATGTAAAAAGTTATAATTCGAGGTTTGGCTCTCGACCGTTTTCTCCTCTAATATTGGACCAATATAGGAGATAATTCATAAACTGAATAATAAGGATATATCCTGTGTCTCTATGTTTTTTTTTTAATTGTTGCCAAATTTGTACACTGGGGCTCTGTTGACAGCGATTTATCGGACAATTTTTAGCATTTTGTGAGAGTTTTATTGGTTCCTAGTGGACGTCACGCGGTTTCACCCGCGTAATTCCCGTTCCCGTGGGAGTACGGGGATAAAATATAGCCTATGTTACTCCCTGATAATGTAGCTATCCAATGCTGAAAAAATTTTTAAATTCGTCCAGTAGTTTCGGAGCCTATTCATTTCAAACAAACAAACAAATCTTTCACACTGTCTCTTAAGATACAGGATACCCTAGTTGGAGAGACAGAGTTTAATCTACTGTGTACAGATCTCTGTTGCATCCATATGTTTTATGTATCGCTCTCTGACATAAGTTCAAAAATTGTAACCTTCAAGTATAATTATCTGTATTTTTTGGGAAATAAAGAAAATTTATTATAAGTTTTCCTTTTTGATTAATAGTTGCCAAATTTGTTCACTATGGCTATGTTGACAGCATTTTATCGGACAAGCATTTTGTGTTTTGAGCATTTTGTGAAAGCTCTGGTGCTTATACGTTTTATAAATCATCAAAAAGGAAAACATAAGGACACAGTATATATTCTTACTATTCATTTAGTGAAATATCTCTTAAATCGGTCCAATATTGGAGGAGAAAACAGTCGAGAGCCAAACCTCGAATTATGACTTTTTACATACAAAGTCTCGCCGCCAGCATTTTCTCTTATAATACCGACCACAGACCGACCTCGGCAAGGGTTGCTTTAACCTGAAGATCTAAAAGATGATGGCTATGAAGAGGGTGAATACTAACATGATGGCTGGAAGAAGAACAAGCGTAACCAAACCCGAATAAAATAAAGAATAAAAGACTGATGGAGTATAAAATACAGGAAAAGACAATGATGAAGAAGTTTTTCACCCTTTGTCGTGGGTCGAGACCATGATTCCGAATCTTTACATTCCTATTAAGAATCCCTGTAGAGATGTATACCAAAACAAATCATTAGCAAACTGATCTCGATTCGAAATGGGTCTGAATGACTGGCAAATATTTGCACTGAAGCTTCAATTAAATCGATATCAAACCTTAATGCAGTCAAAGTTAATTAGTAAATATTTAAACATTTCATCATTATCATATTAATGAAGAGTCCTTGGTAAATTTCCTTTGTGATGGTTGCTAATACAAATTACAATATTCTACATAATAATTAAAATAAAATATTCTTTAAATGACCTTCGCAAAGAAACAATTTCAGAATTAAATATCAAATCCTATTCAATAATAAAATTTATAAAAAAAAACATGAGAGGACACATAATAAAATCAAAGGGCAAATTACTGTCATATAATTAACTTAATTTAAATCACCCGAATCGTCATAGTAGATAAACACTTTTATAGGACAAAAAACAAGGAAAATATTCTAAAACCGATTATTTTCCACATTAAAATTTATTAATACATCACACGTGATAGGAGTAACTAAGGACCGATATGTAGATGACATGTATAGCCACAATTTAACGACGTTCATTGAATATAAATCTTTTCAAGGTCCCACTAGAACCTGACTACGTAATACCGTGAGAGACGCTAGTCTACTAGCAAACCATCCCTCTACCGAACGTCTCATGTTATACTATACATAAAGGTACAAACAAACGTTACTTAACCAGTTAAATTATATTCATTGTGCAGTCCGCACGTGAGAACGATCAGTGTTCGCTAAAGATCGCGGAACGATGATCGTAGCGTGGACGATTTTAGCCTTCATAGGCGCCGCAGCCGCGCGGTCCGCGTCGCCAATAGACTTTACACCTGTGAACGAATTTACTTTACAACTACTAGAAAACACCTACGCGTTCCAAGAAAATTTCGGTACGAAAAACATTGCTTTATCACCTCTCTCTGTTTGGAGTATATTCTCATTACTAGCTGAAGGATCTTCGGGAGAAACGTTTTCTGAATTAGTGAGTGCGTTAAGATTGCCGAAAGATTTGAAAAAAACTCAGTGTTTGCATTCAGCAGCAACAGATGTGTTGAAGTCCAAGTACCAGGATGTCATAGTGAAAGGACAGTCAGCTATGTTCACGGAATGTGCAACTAAAGTACACGATGAGTTCTGTGAGTCAGCTTTACGTTATGATATGTCGATTTATTCATCTGAAACTCAGAATACGACTGAGCTAGCCCATGATATTAATCTGTTCATCTGCTACGCTACTGATGGTAGAATCCTGAATGCAGTGAAGCCTCAAGACTTGGAGAATCTGCGCATGGTATTGATCGACGCTTTGTTTTTCAAAGCAAACTGGACGCATCCTTTCGACCCAACACAAACTAAAGTGGAAGCCTTCTACAACTCGCAAGGGAAGACGATTGGGTCAGTCAACATGATGTACCATAAAGCTCCTCACTTCGTTGGAGATTCCGACGAAATCAGTGCCCAAGTTCTGGAAATGTCCTACGGGAAGAATGAAGACTTCTCAATGATGATCATCCTGCCTTACGATGGAGTATCAGTGAAGACTGTGCTCAAAAACTTAGCAACTAAGTCACAGAATTGGATGACAGAGTTTAGAATAGACGGTAGTTCACCAGCTATAGATACTTACATTCCTAGATTCCATATATCATCAAGACAAGACTTGATCCCACCACTTATGTACTCTGGAATACACTCGATCTTCGACAGGACAAAGGCGAAACTGCCTGGTATCGCTGATAATCCTCTATATGTGACTTCTTCAATCCAGAATGTTGATATCGAAGTGACAGAAGAGGGTACTGTGGCAGCAGCTGCAACAGTCGTTGGCTTAGAAGATAGAATACTTGGTCAAAGGTTTGAAGCAAATAAGGAATTCATATTTTTAATCATGCAGAGAAGTTGCAATGTGATTTTGTTTGCTGGAGTATACGGAGAGCCCTCTTTAGTGTGATCAAAGTGATTGTTAGAATTGTGATATATAGATACCTAATATTCACAGTACAAAAAGGTGTTAATACAAAAAAGACTTTTCTACATTAGTGAAGAAAATTAAAGACATTAATTTTAAAATATTCAGTTTTAGTATAAAAATGCGGAATTTGTAAAACAATGCAATCGTATTTATATGTAAAATATAAACAATGGAGAATATTGACCTTCACGAAACACAGCGCCGAGACAGAACAAAATGCTACCTAAAAATAAGCATTGTTACGCGTAACAATCTATTTGAGATATCCACACTTGTATAGCCTGTGATGTTCCCATTTTCGAGACGTAGGCCTCCTATCTGTGAAAGTGGGATGTAATCAACCACGCGAGCCCCGTGCGGGGTAACGAATGCTACAAGTCTTCGAAATTTTAGTCATTATTTACTTGTGAGCAATCCATGATAATAATATGTAAAATTCTGCCGTTACTGACTGACTGAGTGACTGACAGACAACGCACAGCCGAAAACTACTGGTCGTAGAAAGCTGAAAATTGGCATGTAGGGACCACTAAGAGAATATCCCGAAATTTCTACGGGAGCGGGAAATGCGTGTACGAAGTCACGGACAAAAGCTAGTTTATTAATAACCAGAATCAAGTTTACGAGTTTTTGATATCGATTTTATTTAGTCGATAAGTTAAGTGAGTAAATACTCAAATTTTGCATCCAGATATTTGAGAAGGGTCAAAAACTTAATTTTGACACAAAAGTGGTATTTTTAGTTTTCCTGTTTCCTTATTGGAAATGCATAATTGTTGATATCATTACATTACTTATCAGCAATATTTATAATTAATCTAATAAACAAAAATATAATCCTTATTATTGAGACCAAAAACATATTGTGAAATAATTTCAACGGGAATATGAATTGTGACATTATAAAAATAATTATTTCATAAGATTATCATTTTAATTAGAATTTAAAATAATTTCAATTTGTGTTCGATAACGATTTAGTAATGATGGTACAATATTTGGACAAAATCAATTCTTGAAGTGGTTGCTAATGTCAAAGTCACTTTGAAACATAATTATAATTTCAATGCTACTGGTATTTGTAAATATCACAGAGCACGGAATCACCATGCCGACTAGACACGGCATTTTTATTCGCTCTCACCAATGTTATTCCTGCTTGTATTTGTGTGCCACCTAAGGGCGCCTTCAAATCTGTCGCAAAGTGCCACGCTGCTTTGTTAATCCATACAAATAAGGCACTTTGCGACAAATTTGAAGGCGCCCTAACTGTGGCAGGAGACACTGACTCATAACCAATATAAAAATTCCACCTTCTTATACCAATCCTCACTGGACACGCGTGTTATATTACATCCCACTCTCACAGAGCGGAGGCCTGCGTCCCAGCAGTGGAAACATTATGGGCTGATCGGGCAATAAGCACGTAAATTCGTGCCTGCGCAAATCTTGCTGAGCACAAGTTTCAGCTGTCATAGTCAATTTCTTGGAGTGAACGATGACACTCCCTAACGTGCTTGGATTGTATAGAAAGTTTTGGCAATGTCGTCTCTAGCAGTGACCGCTGAGGCATTTCCTAACCCTGTGGCGTTATGAATTAAAAAGATGATTCGCATAATGAGTTGAATCGCGAAATCTGAAAAGATAAACATCTTTTTCGAAATACTATGTTAATTAATAGCCATGACTTATAAACACCATAAATTAAACTGCCATGTTGCACAGTTTTTACGATAGGCTTAATTATAGTGAATAATAATTTTAGCTAATTATAATTGTATGTCACTAAGTTATTAAATGTTTTATTATTTATAACTTGTATTTTCTTTTTTTGTTTCATAGTTTTTTAGGTTTTAATCGGTCCTTAGAGACGGACTTTAGTAAATTGTTTGTAATGATGATTGCCCTTTTTGTGCTATTTTAAAGATTTTTATAACAAACCGATTTATAAAAAAGTCTGTTGGAAATCAGTCTCTTAGGTATTTACACATTCGGGCCTGCGGACGGCGAGCATTGTCGAGCAACTTGTCGTCCGATCTGAACCTGGGGGGCTACTCTCTAACGAAATCCGTAGTTTCGGGCTTAATTGCGGGCGGGCGTATTCTACTCCGTATCACCTACAGACTTACGATTAGTCCCGAACCCGAACTGAGAACTAATGACAACACGATTTCACAGTAACTGTCAAATCGTGTTATCATTAGTTCTCAGTGTTTAGGTGATACGGAGTAGAAAATGCCCGCCCGTAACTAAGCCCGAAACTACGAATTTCGTTAGAGAGTAGCCCCCCAGGCCCGGGTCGACGACGCGTTGCGGTCCACGCGCGCCTCAAAGATCTGTCAGCATAGCAGACCGGACCCGCTAGGGCCAGTGCCTGCCGGGGTTGCGGAATCTGTTCGAAAGGGTAACCGCGGCCCTGGAACACAAAGGGCATTAGGAGGAACACGCATGGGTTTTAGTCAGTAAGAGTCTGACACTCCCTTCCGCTTCACCCAGAGCGGGAGGAGTCATTTGATGACTTCCCATCATTAAATAAAAAAAGAAAAAAAATGTATTTACACATTGTTACTAACCAAGTTTTGCACCTTTAATATATTCGGTCCGAAGCGCTGCTCTTAATCTGAGGACCTGGGGTCGATTCTCAAATCCAAATCTGGCAAAGTGCTACTAGTTTTCTCCATCCGTAATTTCTCATAGCTGCATGAAGAGTAGATTCATGGCCAGGACATAAGTATGAGGCCTTAGGCAGCACTTAGTTATATTCAGAACATGATCCACACGTTGGAATGCCCAACTGCTCATGCTCCTGTACCCACTTTGGGGAATTTAATTAATGCCACCGACGCTGCAATTAACTACTAGGCTCAAACTAAAGAGTTAACCATCAACTCGAAAAGAACAAGAAGTAGCATAAATAAGTGCTATAGGTTCATTCACTTCTGCCTAACACGTTGAGAATGTATGCGTGATGTTAGTTTATTAGCTTCAGCCATCGGCTTCATCATCATATCAGTCAACTAGTGGACGTCACGCGGTTTCACCAGCGTAGTTCCCGTTCCCGTGGGAGTACGGGGATAAAATATAGCCTATGTTACTCCCTGATAATGTAGCTATCCATTGCTGAAGGAATTTTTCAAATCGGTCCAGTTGTTTCGGAGCCTATTCATTTCAAACAAACAAACAAACAAATATTTCCTCTTTATAATATTAGTGTAGATTACGGTCTTCGCTGAATCTGTAAGCCTCCACTAAAGAGCGCCAACTATCCCAGTCTTGAGCACTCCGCATCCATCCGCTGCCAGCCACCTTCTTCAAATCATCGATCCATCGTGCCGCAAGGCGTCCCACACTCCGTTTACCCATACGCGGGCTCCATCAGTCAGTCGTGTGGGGACAAGCCACACATTCCCAACCACTGCAACTCCTGAAAGCCAGAATCAACAGCCCCCACTACCAGAAAAACGCCGAGCCAATGAAGCCCGACAAGTCCCGGAGAAACGATTCAACTGTCTTGGATCCCGCAACGAAGTTAATCAGAAAAGTACAGCGGAGGAGTAGGAAAAAAATACATATAATTTTCACTTCCATCGGCTTATCGTTCACGAAAAATTCTGGAATTACACTAAGGAAACATTTTCTCGGTTAAAAATCCTGTCATGTTCACACGACATGGTCTACCTGTGTTTCAAGTTTCAGCTAAATCCGATCAGCTGTTAAGACTTGAAAAGGTAACAAAAAAAAACAGACATTTAACTTTCGCAAATAATAATCTATATATAATAACTACCGAGCAGTGGTGGCCGAGTGGTAACGGCTCCGACTTACGAGTTGTAGGTCGCGGGCTCAAACCCAGCCAGGCACATTACTTTGTGTAATTTATTTCGTCACCACTGCTCTCAAAACGGTGAAGGAAAACATCGTGAGGAAACCGGCATGTCCTAGAACCAAAAATTCGAAGACATCACATTCACCAACCCGCATTGGGCCCGCGTGGTGGATTACGGCCCATTCCCTCTCCTAGAGAGGAGGCCTGAGTCCCAACAGTGAGAACATTATAAGGCCGACCATGCTATGCTAATAACTACCGATACTTGCAGAATCATCTTAATATCTCGTCATAATGTGTCAAGAAGTTTGCACAGTGAATAGTTCTTGAAGTATGTTACAATTGACCTCAAAATCATTTTATAACTGCGAGGCGACATTTGCAAATAGTTACAACATCCATTATCACTTTTATTCAGCGTTTCTGTCTTCATGACATTGAAAACAATAATACAAGTTGCATAATATTTTGACCTCTACAAGGGCAGTTAAAAAGTCATTAGTAAATTGTAGACTTTATCTCATATTAGTTACAAAAACTTTGTATCTAGCTAACGATTAAGAATCAAGTAATTATTTATTTTAGAATATGATTAACTAGAATTTAATTGTTAGCGACTTCGGTCGCGTTGAGGTCAAAAAACCGGTCAAGTGCGAGTCGGAATCTCATTTCATCAGTAATTTTATTATTTTTTGTTACAGCGGCAATAGAAACACACTCTGTGATAATTTCAACTGTCTACCTATTACGGCTCTTGAGATACAGTCCGCTGACAGACAGACGGACGGACGAACGTCAAGGCTTAGTAATAGGGTTCCGTTGGTTACCCTTTGGATACGGAACCTTAAAAATTAATTGATAAATTAATTAATTATTAAAAAAAATATTAATTAATGTTCAATGTGCAATTTAAATATGATTTTAAATTGCACAATCACGTCTGAAGTCGTAAATCTGCCCCTCAATATATTTCTTCCTCTAGTGTAATCTGCAACCTTCACTCCTTAAGACCTAAAATAGTAAGTTAAATAACTACATAATTAATTGAAGATATGATTTATATCCAAGCACTTCAATTTCGATAATTCTAATGGATTTGTCCTAGAATCGTTTATTTATGGGCTAACATTTAAAATAATTAAAACGTACATTTCAAAATTGAAATCCTATTGATATGACTATTTCAAAATATTATTGCTTTGTTTGTTGTTTTCCGATAATTATATGATAAATAAATGCTGAATAATTAAATAAATAATTAGATTAAACTAGCTTTTGCCCGCGACTTCATGCGCGCATATCCCATTTTTTCCTGTTCCCGTAGGAATTTCGAGAAATCCTTCCTTAGTGCTCCTCTACACTCTCCAAGGAACCTACATGCCAAATTTTAGCTCTCTGCGACCAGTAATTACGGTTGTGCGTTGTCTGTCAGTCACTCAATCAGTCAGTCACGGAAGAATTTTATATATATTGATTGATTGATATTGATTGATGATAAATACTGTATAATTAATTAAATACTTGAATTAAATTAAATATTGCCATCATCGCCAACAGTTAGCTCGCCTCCTTTTACAATCTGTCTAACCTTTTCCCAGCCATATTGGGGTCGGCTCAAGTCGAACCCTATGCAACTGAGTACTATTATTTTACACGGAGTAACTGCTTTTCTGACTTCCATCAACCAGTAACTGGGTCACACAGTAATCCTTGGCCAGGTTGCCGTCTGACTTCGGGCTTCTGACTATCCCCAACGACTGTCACCAGACCTTCAAATGACAGCCGGTACCAACGAATTCACGTGCTTTCGATACGGAGGAATCTCGGTAACCCGGTATGTTTAGATGGTGGTGGTGGTGACTGACCTCGGCAAGCGTTGCTTAACCTCGAAAATTGCATGCAACTGTTTTAATTTAGCTACACGCTCCTGCTACTGGTAAATTGTTGTTAAATCATGAACCACAACCTACTTCAAATAATCTATCAAGTGCTGGTGCTGCCGCTGCGGCTACGGAAAACCTCAAGCGGCGTAAATATAGTAACCTTATTGGTAACTATATGTTCGAGCCGTTTGGGGTTGAAACCCTCGGGCCGTGGGGCCCTTGTGCTCACAGCCTTTTCAGAGAAATTTCGAAACGGCTAGTTGACACTTCCCGTGATCCAAGAGCTGGCTTTTACTTTTGGCAGAGATTAAGTATTGCCATACAACGTGGCAACGCCGCCAGTCTCTTGGGCACATTACCAGCTGACAGCGTTGAGGATTTTTTTGATGCTATATTTTAGTCAGCCAATAAAGGCAAGCCGGAGATGAGGAACAAGACTTCTCCCGGGAGATCAGGTCCGTGGGGTCGCTACTACCCAACAGTTCGCCACAAAACTGCCTTGCATTTTAGTTATTATTATTGTTAATTTATTACTTGATTACAGAATAATATCTATCAAATGATCGACTGAACTTTAAGTCAGAAGATTCAATGGCATAACTATTATGTAGTCTATCTATGTAAGATCTTGTCTCATTATTGCATCGCCTTCGTGACTTAAACGACAGACAGATGTCAGACCGAATCGTGAGTATTTATTTTATATATAAAACAAGTATTCAAAGTTAAAGTCATCACGATTTTTGCGAGACAATCGCAAAACTGCATCTTCTTTATATTCAACTATCTTTTGCCCGCAACTTCTTACGCGCATATCCCGTTCCCGTAAGAATTTTGGAAAATTCTCACTTAGTTTTCCCCTACACTCTCCAAGGACTTAGGGGGCTTGTCCATTTGCGCGGAGCGAGGCAGCGGAGCAGAGAAACAGAGAAATATTTACCAATCATGTCAATCAAAACGTCAGTGAGTCACGTGGTGCGGCGATTTTATGCAATTCCATTGGTTAAAATTCCTCCGTTTCTCCGCTCCGCAGCCTTGCTCCGCTGTAATGGCAAGCAGTCTTACATACCAAATTTCGGCTGTTATTTATTTATTAATCAATACTAACACTAGCTAAATCGGCAAATATTGTTTTGCCATACAAAAAAAAATACCCTACCACCTATTCTCATATCTACCGAATATACACACAAAATTTCATGAAAATCGTCCGAGCCGTTTCGGAGGAGTTCGGGAACAAACACCGTGACACGAGATTTTTAATATATTAGAAGATGATAAATCTGAAGAGTTTGATTGTTTGGTTGAACGCGCTAATCTCAGGAACTACTAATTCGAATTGAAAAAACATTTTAGTGTTGGATAGCCCATTTATCGAGGAAGGCTAAAGGCTATTTACATCACGCTATGACTAAAAGGAGAGGAGCATTTAGAAGAAACAAGGGCGGCGAGACTTTGTATGTAAAAAGTCATAATTCGAGGTTTGGCTCTCGACGGTTTTCTCCTCCAATATTGCACCTATTTAAGAGATATTTCACAAACTGAATAAGAAGGATATATACTGTGTCCCTATGTATACTTTTTGATGATTTAATCATGTTAGCACTAGAACCCTTACAAAATGCTCAAAATTGTCCGATAAATCACTGTCAATACAGCCCTAGTGTGCAAATTTGGCAACTATTAATCAAAAAGAGAAAACATAGGGACACAGTATACATCCTTCTTATTCAGTTTGTGAAATATCTCTTAAATCGGTCCAATATTGGAGGTGTAAACAGTCGAGAGCCAAATCTCGAATTATGACATACATACTCGCCGCCAATGTTTCCTCTTAATAAAAAAATGTGACGCAGACAAAGTTGCGCAGGTGAGCTAGTGAAGATATAATTTTAAAAGATGGTACTATCAGAGTAGAACCCCAGGCACTACTTCAGGTAATTCAGTTCAACTAGGAGTGGTTAAACACGATGCTAGCATATTGAAGTGGTTAGCATTTAACTAAATGTCGTATGTACTTCACTGACAAGTTTTTAAAAAGTAAACAGTTATGAAAAAGATCAAGAACACTGCTTTTGTTGATATACTGCTATTGTGAAGGTAACGTGCAGAATGTTTTGTGTATTTCTTGTTTTGTTTGTAAGTATTATGATGACAATATTTTTATTCATCTTAACCAGTAGGTACCTATTTTATGAAGTTCAATGTTCTCCACAGACTACAATATAAATCAAGGCTGGGCAAAAACATGCGTTGCTTTAATTGAAATACAAATAACAAAATACTATCTTGCAAGTATTTAAAATACGAAATATCTTTAAGTAATGTATTTGAAACATAAAATACAAAATACAGTATTTAAGCTATTTTATTTGAAATACAAAATACTATTAAGAATAAAAAGTAATCCAGCCCACAGAAAAAAAAGAAAGAAGATTAATCAGTAAAACCAGAGTTTCTTCATGAACACTAGATTTTTACCTGATTCTTGACATTGACAACTTGACGTACAGTAACAGGTGCAGTGTAAATGTATTTAATGTTAAAATGTATTTGAAATACTAACTACAAAATACCTCGGCGTCAGGTATTTGAAATACAAATTACATATTAAGCAAGTAATTGAAATACAAATAGGTACCAAATACGTATTTATAATATTTCAATTACGTATTTTAATTACAAGTAATTCAAATGCTGTCCAACCCTGAATATAATATAGAGGTTCTCTCGCGTTTGGCAACATAAAATATATTCCTGAATCGAATAGGTATCTTTTATACTTTTATTGATAGGCTCGCCCTTGATCACTATTTAATCTAATAGCAAACGATGATGATGAGAAGCTAGATGGCTAAATAATAACAGCCGCACGGGTCGATCTTCAAGGTTAAGCAACGCTTGCCAAGGTTGGTCTGGATGGGTGACCATCTTAACATACCGAGTTTCCTCCGTGCTTCGGAAAGCACGTTAAGCCGTGGGTCCCGGCTGTCATTTGTAGATCTTTGACAGTCGTTACGGATAGTCAGAAGCCAGTAAATCTTACTCCAGTCTTGCCATGAAGTACCGTGTTACCCAGTTAATGGGTTGTGGAGGTCTGGTAGGCAGCCGCTCCATGTAAAATACTGGTATTCAGCTAAATCTGGCTTGACTGGAAGCTGACCCCAATGTAGTTGGGAAAAGGCTAGGCAGATGATGAGTAAAAGATGATAACTTTTAACTAAAAGACATACTCAATGAAAACTCGAACTCCTGAGGGACAATGCAGCTGCCTACCAGACTTCAAAACCCGTAAACTGACTAGGTAACACGGTCCTTCGGGGTAACTGGTCTCAGATTGCCTAGCTTCTGACAATGCGTGACGACTGCCAAAGAACTCCAAATGATACGGGGCCAGCGGCTTTACGTGCTTTCCGAAGCATGGAGGAATCGGTACTTTAAGATGGACAGACCGACCTCGGCAAGGGTTGCTTAACCTACAATATCAACCCCTTTTTTTTAAGGATGTGAAATCATCAAATGACTCCTCCCGCTCTGGGCGCAGCAGGAGGGAGTGTCAGACTCTTACTGACTAAAACCCATCCGTGTTCCTCCTAGTGCCCTTTGCGTTCCAGGGCCGCGGTGACTCTTTCGAAAAAAGTCCGCAGCCCAGAATGTCGATCCCTGTGACTGTTATATTTTAGCCACGAGCTCCTCCACTATAGCAAGAGCCACTGGCTATCTTTTTTCAAGGACACCACACTTTTATGCTCATTCTTAAACTTCAAATTGTCCTATGTTTATAAACCCAACGTACGGAAAGCTTAACAAAATTCTGGTATAAAATACTTAAGCCACACAAATATGTGACTGTCTTGTTTTTTACTTCACACGCCAATTATATTATGACATCATTATATAAAAACGAATCCGCATGTTTCGAGTTTTTAACGAATTTCAGCGTACCTTGAATGCCGGATTTTAGATATTATGTAAGTGCAGTTTTTATCCGGAATTGACCTTTGCTTTATGGACTGTGATCCTTGACTGGACTTCAAGGATTGTTCGAAAGAGCTATCGCAGCCCTGGAAGTCAAAAGGCAAGTGACGGAATACGCATAGGTTTTATTCAGTAAGAGTCTGACACTCCCTCCCTCCGCTCAGAGCACGAGAAGGCATTTGGTGATTTCCCATCCTTAGCGACAGAGAATCTGGATCCAAAGCCTTGAACATCGACGCCGTGTTTCCAGGTTTTCCCTTTGGGTACAAGCCTGCTCCATCATCGGACTAAACACGTACAGCGATGCGCTACAGGTACATGGTGAACATCCCACACAAGACCTTTTAGGAATAATACCAATTTTGAAAAAAAAAACAAATATAGTTTTGTATCTATAGATTACAGGAAAACCTATAAGAACTGTACCTACAGCGGTAGTCATATCCGTTTAGGTTTAAATACTTATGAAAGATCTTAATCGACAGAGAGTGTTTTTTGAAGCCATGCAAGCAAATCTTCCTAACTTCGAAGACTTCTCACGTTTATCTGAAGATTTTTGAAGTGAAA
Organism: Lacanobia wlatinum; assembly: GCA_947578705.1. Classification (NCBI taxonomy): domain Eukaryota; kingdom Metazoa; phylum Arthropoda; class Insecta; order Lepidoptera; family Noctuidae; genus Lacanobia; species Lacanobia wlatinum. The sequence continues at coordinate 16,165,852 of OX388046.1, read as the reverse complement.
ACTTCTTTAGCGGCGTTGAGCACTTTTTCTGTAATGGGTATAAAATCTTAAACTCGCGTCAGGACACGTGACCTGATCGAAAAAGCGTAAGACGGACTCGCGTCAGGGTCACGTGATGCTGATCGAAAAAGCGTAAGACGAACTCGCGTCAGGGTCACGTGATGCTGATCGAAAAAGCGTAAGATCGAGGGGAAGGGAGAGGAACTAGTATCTCCCACTCTTTCTACCGTGCCTGAGTGTGCTACTCCGCTTAGGCGGCACAGGGCGCTTGCGCGAATGTTCGTCTGTGTTTATGTACAGCGTGCCACGCGTATCCAAGGATACGAAATTACGGAATTACGAAATTATGGATGAAAGTTGATTTTTCTAAGAGATAAAAATTAATGTAATATATAAATAAATAACGATATAATATTATGAATAATAACATGTAAATTGTCATATTTGTGTACGATAGCGCAATAAATAAACATTATATTCTACCTCATAAATGATAGTATTTTTGTACTTATAATTAAACACAACGTTAATACTAAAGTTTTCACTTCTGCCGGCACTCCCGGAGTGCTACCGGTGTTTTTTTTTATTTGTGATGGGTTTGCTCTTGAGATCTAGGTCAGAGATGACAAAGACAAAGTCTACGATGGCGCGAGCTTAACCAGAAGGAGCCTGTGAAGATGAAGTGTTTCTTGGATTACCGTATTCCGCATTTGCTACTGCTCTGGTTAGTGATTACCGCGTACGTTAAGAAACTCGCATTAAGGCCACTGAATAGGCTTTAATTTTTTTCCAACATTTCTCTTCTGTTTGAGGGTCCGTATATTATAAGACTAGTTGACCCGCGCAACTTCGTCTGCGTCACAATTTTCATTACTGCTCCACTCCTATTGGTCTTAGCGTGATGATATATAGCCTATAGCATTTCTCGATAAATGGACTATCTGACACTGAAAGAATTTTTCAAATCGGACCAGTAGTTCCTGAGATTAGCGCGTTCAAGCAAACAAACAAAGAAACAAACTCTTCAGCTTTATATATTAGTATAGACTGGAGCCCCGATACAGCTATACGGGGTCGCGGCAGACTGAGGAGATAATGGGAAACGCCTATCCTGGCTTCCTAGTGAATTGGCGTGAAGAAGATCACCTTTTCTTTTGGATGGGAAATCATCAAATGACTCCTTCCGCTCTGGGCGGCAGTCAGACTCTTACTGACCCACTCATGTCCCTCCAAATGCCCCTAGCGTTCCAGGGCCGTGGTTGGAAGAAGACCACCTAAAAAAGATATAGAAGGAAAAGGTCTTTGCCAGCAGAGGGGTACTCCCCACACTTTTCTTGTATCGGAACCCCTTTCATTTTGTTACTTAATTTTTATTATGTGTTGTTACAGCGCCAATAGAAGTACACACTCTGTGAAAATTTCAACTGTCTACCTACTACGGTTCTTGAGATACAGCCCGCTGACAGACAGACGGACAGACGAACGGATGGACAGCGGAGGCTTATTAATAGTTTCCCGTTGGTTACCTTTCTGGTACGGAACCCTAAAAACCATTAGAACCAAAAATATTTCTGCTCGTCCTTCACAAAAGTCACCGTAATCAATATTTTTATCTACATTTTTTTTTTCAATCAAACGCTTCGTAGTATTTTATCGCAATGTCGATGATGAGTCATCGTTCATTTTAGAATTTATCACGTTTGTAACATTTATGTTGGTATTTACACTTCCTGTATGTGACATACTTGTTGTTTCCGATTGATTTGCTTGTTTTGTGATGGAACGTTGAGGTGATAATTGACGGTTTATTAGGACATTCTTCTTAAAGTTTCCTTGCGTGATCGAATCAGGAATGATGATATCTGCTAGAGAACCAATGTTACCGACATAGCCCGAAGGATCGCCAAACTAAAGTGGCAGTGGGCAGGGCACATTGCTCGCAGAACACATGGCCGTTGGGGCCGGAAGGTTCTGGAGTGGCGACCGCACACCGGAAGACGCAACGTTGGAAGGCCTCCCACAAGGTGAACCGATAACCTGGTGAGAGTCGCGGGAAGCTGATGGAGGCAAGACGCACAGGAACGGTTGTTGTGGCGACACTTGGGAGACGCCTATTTCCAGCGGTGGACGTCTTTCGGCTGATATGATGATGATATGCCGGCGATCCACCTGATAGTAAGTTAACATTAGCCTATGGAAATTGCAGTTAACACTCGAATTGTCACACTGGCTTTTTTATGAAAGTAGGCAAACTTCGCAGGCGTTTACTCAAAATAAATGTAAGTTCTGTTGACGTACAAATTACATAAGACACTTTTTTTACTCCGCATCACCTAACCACATGCCCGTATACATTATATGTATATGAATTCAAAACCAGTGGGCCTAGCGCAAATATTTTTGACGTATAGTAACGTGACGTTAAATTTTACCATAACTAGAATACTCGTTTCGCACATAATATTTATTTGAATTAGATACTATGTTCCATAAAATTAAACCAAAATACTATGGGGTTGTAGTTTTTCACATTCAAAATTCACTTACAAATCAAATCAAATCGTATATCTATACATATAATAAAATCGTAGACTAACCGTGTCTGTACATTGAATAAATTCCATGAAAATTACACAGAAAACTCAGGAAAAAGGTATAAAACACAAAAATGCAATTTTTGAAATTTTTGTCTGTTTGTCTGTTTGTCTGTGCGTTTGTGGAAGCATCACGCATAAACCACAGATTGGATTGCAAATCTAAGTACTTAAAAATATTAAGTGATAACCCGAGTAACATTTAGTGTTTATTTCATCAAAATCGACCCACAAAATAAAAAGATATTGAATTTTTAAGTTTAGGAAGAAACTTCCTAATGTATTCTGATGAGTCAGAGCGCCATCTATTGAGAAAAAATAAAATGCACGAAAGCATTCAAAATTGTTGTGTTATTCGTGAAACTTTTATTACGTGGCAACATAAAAGTGACCATTTTTATACCTTTTTGTTATTTATCGTTACAATCGATCTACAAAATCAAAATATATTGAATTTTTAGTTTAGTAAGAAACTTCCTACTGTGTTCTAATCAGTCAGAGCGCCATCTATTGAGGAACCAAAAAATGGATGGAAGCATGAATGTTACACCAAAACACATTCATTGAGTTATTTGTGAAACTAAAAGTTTCACAAATAACTATACGTAGACGTAGCAAAATAAAAGTAAACATTTTAATACCTTATCGTTATTTATCGTTACCTACGGGCTTCTTATTTAACGTCTTCTGCTGCCAAATATTTTGTCAGTTTACATGGTCGATAGATGGCGTTGCACTGATGACGCGTTTTTCTGAATTGCGGTGTTAAGATTTTCCGCTGGAGAATGACCTCACACGATTATTAAACACTGTCGTAGTTCGTAGGAATTTCGGTTTGGTCTCTGGAAGATCTTAAACGATAAGGGCCAAAATTGCTTAAATCTCTGAGTTTTGCTGGATTCGTTTAAAGTGCTTTTATCGTAGAGTCTTAAACTGATTTAGAACTCAGTAGTTTTGTGAAGTACTGGACGGTTCGACTTGCGGATCAGGCCTGTAGGGTTCCGTACCAAAGGTGCTGACAGGACCCTACTTCTAAGGCCTCCGCGATTGATTCCGTGTAGAGCGAGGCAATGAACGGTTGGATTTGCGAAACAAGGCTAATAATAATAAGGTACCGTACCAAAGGTGGTCACGGTGACGGGAGCGATCGATTTTGGTGGGGCTACTCTCTAAGTCCGAAGTCCGTAGTTTCGGGCTTAGTTGCGGACGTATTTTACTCCGTATCACCTACAGACTTACGATTAATCCCGAACCCGAACTAAGAATGAATGACAACACGATTTCACAGTAACTGTCAAATCGAGTTATCATTAGTTCTCTGTGGTTAGGTGATACGGAGCAGATTTTTTTTTTACTATAGATAGGCATACGTTTGACCAATATCTCACCTGATGGTAAGCGATGATGAGGTTGAAGATGGAGCACGTTTGCCTAGAAGCAACCTATTCACTTTTGTCTTAAAGACTCCCAGGTTGCCCGCAACTAAGTTTTTAATTCGTGCTAGGTATCAGACGGTTCGATTTGCGAGCCAAGGCAAATTATAGGGTTCCGTGCCAAAGTTGCTAATGGGACCCTATTATTTAGGCCTTCGCGTACGATCTTGATTCGTGCGAACCAAGTCGATTTTTAGGGTTCCGTACCAAGGTTGCTAACGGAACCCTATTTATTAATAAGCCACCGCTGTCCGTCTTCCTTCAGTTTATTAACCGACTTCAAAAAAAGGAGGAGGTTATCAATTCGACTGTATTTTTTTTATGTTTGTTACCTCATTTTAACCGACTGGATAAACCGATTTTCATGATTCTTTTTTTATTTGAAAGCTGGTGCTTCCCGTGTGGTCATATTGCCACCACGTCGGGATCTGATGATGGAAACCCTGAGAAATCGAGGGCAACTCTCGAAAATTGTAGGCACGTATTTGGTAAAAACTTGATATTCGTGTGTATATCGGGTGATACTACAAAACAATGAAAGTTTGGATCAGACCTGATGATGGAGACGACAGAGAGTCAAGGGAACTCCACATCGGTATGTAGGAACTACCAAGTGTTTGGGCTTATTTTACCTTTACACCGAAAGCACTTAGTACGTTTCATTTTCGTAACATAACATCACGCCGGTACGCTGTGAATGGGTACGCAGGTACCACTAAAAAGTGAAAAATAAAAAACTTTTTTACAAAAAATGTAACCGACTTCCAAAACAAAACACTACAAAGTATAAAATAACTTTAATTTCGGAAGTCGGTGTCAAAAAGCGAAAAAACTAAAAACACCGACTTCCGAAATTAAAGTTATTTTATTCGTTGTAGTGTTTTGTTTTGGAAGTCGGTTACATTTTTTGTAAAAAAGTTTTTTTCGTTTCATTTCTGTCTCGCTGATATAAAAATGTCTTCTAGAAAAAGGTCGAATCTTTCACAATATAGCAAAATTCTCAAAGTCGGGTTTGTTCGAACACTGTTCTAACTAACTCGAGAACGGCTCGACCGATTTTCATAGTTTTTTGTGTTTTATTCGGGACGAAGACTAATTCCTTCGTCCGGAATAGCTTATAAGAATTAAAACACAAAAAAAATGAGTATGTAGGTAGGGTAGGTAGGCAGGTAGGTAGGTAGGCAAGTAAGGTAGGTGAGGTAGGGTAGCTATGGTAGGTAGGTATGGTTTTTTTTTTTTTTTTTTTATAAAGTTGCGGTTTTTCCCCGATATTAAGGTCGGAGGCTTGTGTTTCTTTTAGTTTTTGGTTTTGTTATCAAGTTTTGATTTGTTACTCTTTGTAAGTTGTTACGTAACATTTTTTATTTCTGTATAGATTTAACGGCTTTAATATTTAATTTTAAGACTTATGTTTGTTCTCACTATTCGTATTTTTTGCATGATACTTTTCTTTGCTGTAACACATGTATAATATAGACCACTATATTTACTGTGTTACTTTCTTTGACTATGTTTTATTTCTATTTATAACTATTTTTATTATATTTGTGCAGAAGTCTAAAAATTTATCACGTTTTTCTTTATCTAGCATTATTTTGTGTATGTTATTTTCTATTATTTTCATGTCTATTACGTTTTCCAGGTTGTATCTGGCATATTCGAATATGGGACACTCGGTTATGAGGTGCAGAATCGTTTCCTCTACCGCTGGGTCGCAAACACATTCTGGTGAGTCCTTCTTCTTCATGCGATTTAGGTAGTGGGAGAAGCCCCCGTGCCCTGTGAAGAGTTGAGTGTGGAGGAAAGTTATTTTCATGGATCTGCATAGTCTGTAGGCGTCGGTGGCTGAGGGGAAGAAAAGTTTTGTGACGCTGGCTTTGGTCTCACTTTGGTATCTTGTCTCCCATTTATCAATCGACTCACTTCTAATGGTTCGCTTGACAAATGAGAGAGGACATTTATCAAAGTCTGATCTCCTTTTGATCTTGAGTGCCGCTGTTTTTGCCAGTTCGTCTGCTCGTTCGTTCCCCAGTATTCCAACATGGGCTTTAACCCAATACAGGTGGACATTTTTGCCTAGACTCTTGAGCTCTCTGAGCTTTCTTCTGATCTTTAGAGCGAGTGGATTACAGCTGTCGACGTTTCTTAATAGATTCAGGGTTGACCTGGAGTCGCTGAGAATACTAAATTCTTTCTCCGGGCTTTGCGAGATCATTTCCACCGCTCTGTGTACGGCATACATCTCCGCTTGGAAGACAGTACAGTACTCCTCGAGCTTAAATTTTTTATTGTTAATTTCGACTGACCCTTTCCACCAAGAAAGGGCAGCCCCAACTTTTCCCTCAATTTTGCTTCCGTCTGTAAATATTTGTACTGTACCCTCTCCCAAGCGCAGCTGCACCTCCGCGTCATCCTCCAAGCATTTGAAGACGAGGTTTTCCTCATCAGCTGGGTGAGGCCTCACCAGGAAGCTCGCTTTCTCCTCTACAGAACGGTCTCCGAGAATTGGCTGTGGCTTCCCTCTCTTCGCCTCGTAAAGGGATGCTACTTCCTTGACTCTCAGGTCAAGTGGCAGCAATCCTGTCAAGATAAGAGCCGAATTCAGTGAGACCGTCCTGTACGACTTGCTGATCTTCAGGGCGAAGCCCCTTTGCACAGCGTTGAGCCGATTTTGGATGTAGATCCTGTCCGCAGCCCTAGCCCATACACTAGCTGCGTACAAGATCACCGGCTCCACAACCGCAGTATAAATGATCCTCACCACTTCCGGATTCAATCCCCAGGTTACCTTCGCCGCTCTGGACAGTTGCCTGAATATATTTATGGCTTTTTTACAGACGTTTGTGACGTGGCTCCGGAAGGTCATCTTCCGGTCGATTATTACTCCTAACAGTTTAATCTCCTCGACGAGCGCAATGTCAACCCCGCCCATGCACAGCCGTGGTGTGTCGAATCTCAACTTTTTGGTTAGCAGCATGGCATGGGTTTTGTGTGCTGCAAACTTGAGTTTGTTACGAACACCCCACTGCTGCACATGCGCCAGGCTGGCATTGGCTTCAGTTTCCAAATCGAGAGCCGTTTTTCCAGAGAATATCAAAACCACGTCGTCTGCAAATGCCTGGCAATACGTTTTTCTTTTTCCTAGTTCGTCCAGCAGCGGATCCAGGAGAAGATTCCAGAAAGTGGGGCCCGCAATTGATCCCTGCACACATCCCTTTGAGGTCCTCTTTTTATATTCGGCCCCAGCGTACCTCACCGCGACCTTTCTATTATCCAGGTAGCTTCCCACCAGTTTTCGAAGGTTGATTGGACAGTGTTTTTCTGCCAGACGACTTTTTATTGCTGGCCACCACGCACTGTCAAATGCCCCCTCTATGTCTAGCGAGACAACTACCACTAAGTTTTTCTCCTTCAGCTTCAGGTCAACGTGTTGTACCATGTCGTAAAGAGCGTCCTCCGTACTTCGCTGCGGCACAAATCCGTATTGCCGTGGATTCATTAGAGGAAGCATATGAAACCTTAGTCTCCGTACCAACATCTTCTCTAAGATTTTCCCGAGGATAGGTAGGAGTCCGATCGGTCGGTATGATTTCGGATGGGTATAGTTGTCCTTACCAGGTTTCCTTAGTACCACGACCGCGGCTTCCTTCCACTTTTCCGGGAAGCAGGACAGTTCGAGACATTTGTTCGTTATGGCCAAAAACATACTTTCATGATTGCTGATGACAGCTTCGCAGATGTCAGCCGTGAACCCGTCAGAGCCCGGCGCCTTCTTCGGGTTGAAGCTCCTAGATGAATATCTGAGTTCGGCAAGAGTGAAGGGTGGATCCAATTTGTCCTCTGGTGTGCCTTCCTCCGAACGTGCCGCTTTTTCTCTGATCTCGCGGTGTTCCGAGTTGTCTTCTGTTTCATCATCATCTGGGAAGAAAGTTTCCGCCAAAGCCCTGGCAGATTCATCCGACTCCAAAGCCTCACCATTTTTAACTATTGGCAGATCTTCGTGCCTCTTTCTTGTCTTTGAGATGACCCTATATATGCCGTCCCAAACGCTTTCCCTGTCTTGCTTCCCGCAAAAGCTTTTCCAACTCTCGGTTTGTGCCTTGCATGCTTGTAATTCGTACTCTTCTTTTGCGTTCAGGTATTCCATCACGACCCATTCCCGACGACGTGGAGCTGCGCAGCGGATTCTACGCTTCTTCGTGCACATGGACTTCTTCAGCTGGTCGAGTTCTTCGTTCCACCACGGTAAGTACGTTTTATCTACTTTCTTGATTCTAGGTACTGTCTTGTCGCAGGTTTCTGTAATAATTTTTGTCAATACCTCTATACAACTTTCTAAACCTTCTAAATTTTTAATATTATCTATATGTGTTGTATCGATTTTATTCTCTAATAATGATTTTGTTAATTCTTCCCGAAAATTTCCCCAGTCTGCTTTTTTAGTATTATATATCCTAGTGTTACTGTACTTGGTAGGTATGGTAGCTAAGTAGGTAGGTAGGGTAGGTAGGTTAGGGTCGGTAGGTAGAGTAGCCAGTTGACGAGAGCGAAGCCGCGCGGGTCAGCTAGTTTCAAATAAACCATTTACAGGCACTTTTGAATTGTCAAAGTCGGTCAGTCTAAAACATGAAGCTATTTGCACGTTCCAAAGCGTCGATCTCTATGGAGAAGAACGTGCAAGAAACTCCTTACGTTAGCGTTACTATACGTCAAAATATTCGTGCTAGGCTCTCAGAAAAGTCTCTACCTAAAATACTTAGGCGTCAGCCTTCACCAGACAAATGTATAAACAAAACAAATGAATTCCTCAATTAGTTACACTACGCAATACTGCTTCTATGTAACTGTTGCCGTAGTAAATACAATTTACTATACAATACGGTGGCTCGCCTATTAATCACACCCGTAACGACCTAATCATGCAATTTCAATGTTAATGGACTATAATAATCATATTTCATTTATGTAATTTCAATGGCGTATGGACTGGGTAATACCAGCTGATAAATATTAAAAGTCATGCTAGGTATCATCACTGAGGAGCTCGTGGCTAAATTATAGCTGCACACATCGATCTTCAGGGTTGTTTGCTTTTGGGAAAAGCCACAAAAATTCCCAATCACTGCAACTCCTGAAAGCCAGAATCAACAGTGGTGACCAGCAGAAATACGCCGAGTCAATGAAGCTCGACGAGTCTCGGAGACACGATTCAAGTGTCGTGGATCCCGCAAGGAAATTAATTAGAAAAGTACAGCGGAAGAGTAGGAGAAAGAACAGAGCAAGGCCAATAGGCACCAAGGGACATATCATCATCATCATATCAGCCGAAAGACGTCCACTGCTGGACATAGGCCTCCCCTAAGCGTCGCCACAACGAACGCGACTTTTACCAGGTCATCGGTCCACCTTGTGGGAACCCTTCCAATGTTGCGTCTTCCGGTACGCGGTCGCCAATCCAGAACTTTTCGGCTCTATCAACCATCTGTTCGGCGAGCAATGTGCCATGCCCACTGCCACTGCAGTTTGGCGATCCTTCGTGCTTTGTCGGTAACCTTGGTTCTCTTGCGGATATCATCATTCCTGATTCGATCACGCAAGGGACATATACAACTGGGTTAAGCCTAGTTGTCAAGCCCCACGGACCTTTAGGGTATTAACGCTCACCGCGTCGATTGCATGACCATAAATTTACATAATGAGACTCCTCCGTGCCTCGGAGAGCACATAAAGCTGTTGATCCCAGCTTTCACTTGTAGATCGTAGGCGCGGGTCTGCGGAGGGCGAGCGTTGGGTGGCTCGCCATTCGATCAGGACCAGGCTCGGGTCGACGGCGCGCTGTGTTCCACGCGCGCCACAAAGAAATGTCAGCAAAGTAGACGGGGCCTGCTAGGGCCAGTGCTTGCCGGGGTAGCGGAATTTGTTCGAAAGAGTTGCCGCGGCCCTGGAATGCAAAGGGCATTAGGAGGAACACGGATGGGTTTTAGTCAGTAAGAGTCTGACACTCCCTTCTGCTCCGCCCAGAGCAGGACTCATTTGATGATTTTCCATCCATAAAAAAGGGGGTAATCGTGTTACTCAGTTACCAGATTTTGAAGGGGAAGACAGGCAGTCACTCAATGTTAAAAGCTGATTTTTAGCTGCATGGATATACTAAAAGTCGACCGCAACACAGTTCAGAAAAGACATAAGAGATTGCAAGGTTTCATCATTCTACTGCCATCATCCCAATTTGTTTTTAGTTAGCGCTTACATGTCTTCTTCTTCCATACGTCATTCTCTATAGCCGTCGTGATCAGTCCCTATTCAATATTAGAATTCGCCTTAAAGGCTTTCTACAGGGATGTAATCCAGCGTTCAATCCAAGGTGACCTTGGTGGGAGCTTGGTTTCCATCCGCGAATTTTTATTGAGTTTGGATTACATCTGCCGTCTACACGGATGCAGTCACCTTGGATTGAACGGTGGATTACATCCGTGTTGAACAAGTTTTAGGTCTCTATTCATCGTTAGTATCGTTGTCGTCTGCTCAATTTATATCGTTTTACCTTTATACAACATCACCGCCACTGGTTTAAACAGAGTAATGGGTAAGAGGTAAAAATAGCTAATGTCAAAACCTTATTTATTCCAAAAATAGATTCCACACATTTTAAGTGACCTTTCAGTTGATATCTAGTTTGACCAGATGCTCAGTATTTCATACAAAACGCCTGATCAACCTGAACAAATATTAGTGTGACCTACAAAAAGAGCTGTTCCGGGTTTTAGTGTTTGTGCACGTGTTTTTTTAATTAGTGAATTCACGATGCAGAGAATCTTATTTGACGAAAAACAATATTTTGTGGAATAATGGGGCCAAGTTTGATAGTAGCTAAATAAAACCAAACTAAATAAAAGCGTTTTGCGTTTAAATAAAAAAAAAACTGGCCAAATGCGAGTCGGACTCGCATGCAAAGGGTTCCGAAAGAATTTTTTTTTTTAATGTTATTTTAACACTTTAGACTTCTTATGGTTTTCCTGTTATCTATAGGTAAAGATCTATTATTTTAATTATTTTTTTTTTCAAAATTTAGGCTCAGCAGTTTCGGAGATAAGGGAGGGAATGGTAATTTTTCGTCTAATTTCTTGAATAACTTCAAAACCTTTTATTATAAAATTATGAAAAAAATATAATTAAAACCCTCACAGTAAGCCCTTTCTTTTGACATGTTACTCGATATTGTTTGAACTTTTCTAGTTTGACCCCCAAAAGTGACCCCCATACTAAAATATTAATGATTTACGTAACGCGTCCGTGTTTGGGTCATAGAAGTCCATATGTGTACCAAATTTCAATAGAATCGGTCCAGTGGATCCGGAGAAAACTAGCTGTAACAGACGGACCGACAGACAGACACCCGAGTGAAAAAACAAACCTTGACTCCGGGGTTTAATTCCTTTGTCTTTAAAAATAAGTAGTAGTCAAATCTGCTGAGATACAACTCATCTTGTTTAGTACAAGGTGATTAATTTCCAAGAGACTCCAGAGCATCGAATTGAGTTGTTAGGTTTGCCAGAGGTCCAGTGACCCATAGTAGAAAGTTTCCGTGAAGATTAGCCCTGTAAAAAAAAACAGTTTTATTATTTCGAACAGTATTCTGCGGTTTATTGCAAACAAAACCAGTATATTAAGGCTTTTAAACATGCCAACGACCTTGTGCATATAAACGGAGCTAACTACTCCTCTACGCGCCACTCCGCTACCCGCATTTTTAATTTATTACAAAAAAAATACCCATTTTTTTAGACTTTTGTTAAAAAATGAAGGAGTGAAATGGTTTCATCTCAACGATTTGGAGGTGATTTGGTGATTTTTTTCTTATTATGTGATACCGATACGTAAATTCTGGCTCCAAACCAAATTACGTATCATATCATATAGATTACTACCTATTTTTTTTCAGATGTACTTTCACAGTAAATGCCGACGAAAACTTGCTTCATCTTCACGCTGTTTTTAAGCATTTCTCGAGAGAGTAGCCTTAAGGAATCATATTCATTTGAAACTAAGAACTACGCTGCAGTCGTCAGAACAATAATTCTCATTATTATTCAAACCACATTTGGCTGCATGGACTTTACTTTATCTCCTCAAAATCTTTTTTATCTGGCCCATTTTAAGCTATAGATAAGACAAGACACAATCAAACATATTCATCATCATCATCATATCAGCCGAAAGACGTCCACTGCTGGACATAGGCCTCCCCCAAAAGGGGGAGGGTTTGCCATAATCGCCACGCTTGGCAGGCGGGTTGGCGATCGCAGTGTATGGTGTTGATTTTTACAGAGAACGCTGCTGCCCATTCTCTGACGGGTCCCTTAGTCGCCTCTTATGACACCCACGGGAAGTGATGGGATGGAATTATTCTTTTACGGCACCATACGGCACCGGCCGACAAAATACGGCGAATCAAAGATACTACCACTCATAAATCAACGCTTTTCTTAACACAGCTATTAAGTCCTCTCCAATTGAACTCGCTTATTAGTAAGTACATGAAAAACAAAGCTATCTATACGAACGTAGATCTCTTAAAAACAAAAGGCATGGGATTTTACGAGGGCATTATCTTCCAATTGTTAGTCGTTATGGTCGAGGAGCTTGCGTCCGAAAAATAACAAGTATCGTTAGGTATTTTGCACGCAAAAAAGGTAAATTTTGAAGTTAAAAATCGTATTACGTAAGGATGTAAAGAGGTGGGTGCGCCAAAGTAAAAAATATAATGTTCATTTTATGTAAAATTTTAAGAATATGGTTATTTTTATGATGGCAGAACGGGGAGCTCTTTGAAAAGATTTTAGCAGTGTCTGTGTAGGTTGGTACATTAAAATAAAATTATCTTTTCACTTTGTAATTATTTTAAATGCAGTTGCCATAGTACAACACCTAATAAGTATTTAGGACAGTAATAATACATTAAAAAGTATTTAGAACTTGAATGTTAATGGCATACCTACTTGCTTGGCCCTTGAGGCGGTTTAGAAACTCTGACACTAGGGTGTGTGGTGTCATTAGACCTTACTGCTCACACGAGAAGAACAAGACCTTCTTGCTAAAGTTGGTGGCCAAATAAAAAGAAAGTCTGTAATATTTTCTACTAAATATGTTAACATAAAACGTTGCCCCACACTAGGAATTTCTTCTGTATCGTAGGTGCGTTTACAAACATACAAAGTCACATACACAAACAGCCAGACCCGTAACAACTATCTGTTGACCATACAAAACTTTCTTCCGTGCGGGAATTAAACCCACGATACGCGGCGCAGCATCCGATCACATATTCACACCTCAAACTCTTAACAAATTCGAATGAAACTTGGTACACGAGTGAGTATGACCTAGGAAGTGGGATTATTTTTATCCCGATTGGAATGATTTACAACTTTTACGCTTGCGAAGTCGTTAACAAACGCTAGTCTATACTAATATTATAAAGAAGAAAGATTTGTTTTGTTTGTTTGAATTGAATAGGCTACGAAACTACTGGACCGATTTGAAAAATTCTTTTAGTTTTGGATAGCTACATTATCAGGGAGTAACATAGGCTATATATTATCCCCGTACTCCCACGGGAACGGGAACTACGCGGGTGAAACCGCGTGACGTCCACCAGTCCATAATAAAATAACAACCCTATGTAAATAAATAAATAATCCTTTTATTATATCTCATTTTTCCTTGCAGTCTTACAAATTATTAGATTTCCATGCAGCAAGTTATTATATTATTCAATTCAATTTTTTATACTACAAAAATAACCTATACTAATTTTTGATTCAGTAATTTGATTTATAATTTTCATTACCTACTATAATTTTAATTTAATTTATTTTGAATGGGATCCCCTCTGCTGGGTAAAAGGGTCATCAAATAACAAATACCTTCCATAGTGTAATAAAACTCCTCCGGCTGATATACATATTTTCTAATTACTCCAATCTAACAATCTACAACAATGTTACAAACTATAATCATTCAGCTATCATAGATATCGACACAGTTGTTCTAGTTTGTCCGACCCGTAGCTCGTCCCAAAACCAAGTGAACGAATAGATTGCTGGCTTGCGCCTCCAAGACCATTTGTCCCCCGTCACCGTTTGGTGTTGCCATATAATTAATATAATCGTTCTCAATAATCGATATTTAAGTTTAGTCGATTTTAAAAATATAGATTAATGTACCTAACAATAGGTAAAGTAATATTTTGACCCACTAGCTCCCAAACTATCTACCTACCAAGTTACCACTAAGGTCATTCAAAAGGGAACGGCTCCAATTTGTTAAATCACGATAAATGCGTGTACTTACACTGTAGGCGTTTGAGAAATATGTTCCTTTGGTACAGTACTGGGCGGAAAAGGTAACACAATTGTAAAAAGTTTCGTAAGATATACGTGGGATGCTTAAGAGGGGACTCTAGTCACGAGGAATTTGAAAAATGGGTATTTGAAGAAACTATTGCCAATGCGTCGCACTGTGCCCTATCAATTAAAGTGCGAAAGCGACAACTGCAGCTCAGGCCGTTTTTTACCTATACCTTGACTAAAAGACGTATTTATTTTCTGTTTCGTTCAAAACTTATCAAATTTGTCTGACAGTCGTCTGAACATGGCGGTAAAGACGGGCTGTTTTTTCTGATGTTTGGATTGTCATAATTCTTTAAGTAATTATGTTTTGGAAAAAAGAAAAACTGGCCAAGTGCGAGTCGAGCTCGCGCGCAAAGGGTTCCGAACGAATTTCATTTTTTTAACGTGTTATGTTAATACTACAGACTTATTATAGGTTTTTCTGTAATCTATAGGTAAAGATCTCAAATCTTCATTTTTTTCAAAATTTTAGGCTCAGTAGTTTCGGAGATAAGGGGGGGCAATGGTCACTTTTTGTATAATTTCTTATATAACTTCAAAACCAATTATTTTAAAATTATGAAAAGAATATATTTAAAACCCTTACAGTAAGCCCTTTCATTTGATACGTCACACAATATTGTTCAAAAAACTTTTTTTTTAATTTTCTAGTTTGACCCCCAATACTAAAAATTAAATAATTTACGTAACGCCCAAATTTCAACAGAATCGGTCGAGTAGATACGTAGAAAACTGGCTGTGACAGACGGACAGACAGACAGACACCCGAGTCATCCTATATGGGTTCCGTTTTTTGTTCGGAACCCTAAAAATGAAAAAAATCATTACTCTAGCAGCATTATCCACCAAGAAAACAGCGGAATGTGTTTGTATGGAGAAAGGCCCAAGAGTTACCGACCCGAGTCCCCTCTTAATGAGACCTTCTTGATTCATCCTTCGGGGGAAAAGA
This sequence comes from Lacanobia wlatinum, assembly GCA_947578705.1. Taxonomy (NCBI): domain Eukaryota; kingdom Metazoa; phylum Arthropoda; class Insecta; order Lepidoptera; family Noctuidae; genus Lacanobia; species Lacanobia wlatinum. Next base: position 16,150,464 of record OX388046.1, on the reverse strand, counting down.
AGATCGCCATGAGGAAAGTTTTGAATATAAGTGACAAGCCCCTACCAGCAGCTTCGTTCACGTGTTGGAATGGCGAAAATTCTCCCAGAACATACTCTCCGGGATAAAAAATTGCCTTTGTAGTATTATTCAATTCAATTCCCCAATCCAATCTAATTCATTTTTCTTTTTTTTGTTTAAGTATATTATAGACTGTAAGCAATTTATTTCAGTGCCAGAGATTATAAGTGTAGAAATGATGTAAAGTGAGAATTGGGCCACGCACATTGTAGGGTTCCGCAGTTACCCGTTCCGTACACCATGACACAAAGATTCCAACACGCACTTGGCCCATTATTTTTTACAGCAGATGTAAATTTTGAGGTTCTATAGTGCCTTTTATGTGGCTAATTGAAATAAAGGAGTTGACTTATACTTAACTAGTTGACCCGCGCAACCCCGTCTGCTTCGTTCCTATTGGTCTTAGCGTGATGATATATAGCCTATAGCCTTCCTCGATAAATGGGTTATCTAAGACTGAAAGAATTTTTCAAATCGGACCAGTAGTTCCTGAGATTAGCGCGTTCAAGCAAACAAACAAACTAACAAACTCTTCAGCTTTATATATTACTAGATGACCCGCGCAACTTCGTCTGCTCCGCTCCTATTGATCTTAGCGTGACGATATATAGCCATATAGCCTTCCTCGATAAATGGGCTAACTAACACTGAAAGAATTTCCACCAGTTTCTGAGATTAGCGCGTTCAAGCAAACAAACTCTTCAGCTTTATATATTAGTATAGATAATATAGAAGTAGGTATAGATATAGATTATGGGTTATTCTGGTTAGACCGGAAGCTGGTCCTAATTTGAGAAAAGGCGAGCAGATTTTTTTGTACTTTATTAATAAGAACAAAACTTAATAATTAACTACAATCGAGCATAAAAGACTAATAAGCAATTTAACTCCAATATTATTACACTAGTTGACCCGCGCAACTTCGTCTGCTCCGCTCCTTTTGGTCTTAGCGTGTTAGCCTATAGTCTTCCTCGATAAATGGGCTATCTAACACTGAAATAATTTTTCAAATCGGACCAGTAGTTTCTGAGATTACGTAATTTAAAAAAATAAACTTAAAAAAGTTTTTTTTTTATATTACGTAAGTCAATAAATGTATGTGGTCAATAACCGTTATTATACAATTATCTGGGGGGCTAAAAAGGCCACTATATGAGAATCATAACATTTATCACGCAACAATCTGTCAAATTTCATTTTCGACTTTATCGCTAACAAATTAGGTGCAAGGTTGATTGGGAAAATTTGACAGTGACGTGTAGCGTGTTTTCCTTTCTGATTCTGCTAAAGTGGCCTTTTTAGGCCCGATTTTTCTATACTTATATAAAACTTATTTTTCGAATATCGTATTAACTAACCATTTCAAAAATGTGTTCTAATTGCCCGTCTTTTGTTATTTTACAGGTGACATTTTTATATTATTGTGTAATACTTTATTACACGGATAAGTTTTATCTAAGGATTGAAAAATCAGCCCTTAGACCCGCTGGTGTCTACGATAGATTCTAGCAGATGAGACCGAAAAGGACGTGTAGTTGCGACTTTTTGTTCCAACGCCATCTCTTTACCGCGAAGCAAACCATGTCGTACATTATCAAGTCGAAAGTTTTACGGAAAGCCAAGTCTAGATTTGTTTAGTTTTCTTCGCACATTACATGGTAGATGGCGTTCTCCTACCAAATGGGGTTGGGAAGTGAAAGCTGATCTCAAATGGCGTCACCACTACACGAACCCTTGTCAAAGTGAAATCACTATTGTAGTCTGTGATTGTACTCTTTGAGATTCATTATGCAGGTAGGTTTGGGTTCGAACTAATAAGAGGAAATAGTTTTTGACGATCAAATCAAACTGAAAGTAATCATTTTTAATACATACCTGACTATTTACCCACTTTTTCATCAAAAACTACATTGTTATAGGTCTGTGCGCTACTAGCGCCACTTTGACAGTTGTCGGCCCCATTAAACCAAGGCTTTTATTCTTTGAAACACATGATAGGCAAAATGAGGAGCTCTTGGCTAAAGAACAACAGCCGTACGGGTCGATCTTCGAGGTTAATTAACGCTTCCCATGGTTGGTCTGAGGATGGGTGACCATCTTAACATAAGTACCTAGTGTCCTCCTTGCCTCGCAAGTTAAGCTGTTGGTCCCGGCTATCATTTGTAGATCTTTGGCAGTCGTTACAAATTGTCAGGAGCCAGAAAATCTGACTCCAGTCTTGCCAAGAAGGACCGTGTTAGGTGCTCAGTTAGGGCTTGTATTCATGCCAATGACCTTGTGCATATGAACGGAGCTAACTACCCCTCTACGTGCCACTCCGCTACCCGCATTTTTAATTTTTTATAATAAAAATAATACATGTTTTTAAAAAAGTAACAAAACCAAATAATTTTCGTTTGTATTGCAAAGCAGTAAATAAATTTAATTTTTCTTTTGACAAAAAAATTAAGGAATAGGTAAAACGGTTTCATCTCAACGATTTGGAGGTGATTTGGTGGTTTTTTTCTTATTATATGATACCCGATAGACAAATTCTGGCTAAACTAAATTACGTATCATATCATGTAGATTACTAAATATTTTTTTCATATGTAATTTCTCTGTTAGTGCCGACGAAAAGCTGCTTCGTCTGCACGCTGTTTTTAAGCTTTTTTCAAGAGAGCAGCTTTAATGGGTTGTGGAGGTCTGGTAGGCAGCCACTTCTCGTAAAATACTGGTATTAAGCTGAATCCGGTTTGACTGGAAACTGACCCCAATACAGTTAAGAAAAGGCTAGGTACGTAATGATGATAGATAGATAGATGATGATGATGCATGATAGGCAGAAATAGCAACCTACACTAGGTCCTCGTGCTAAATCATGGCCCAGTCCCTGTTACAGAGGAGAAGCCTGTGTTCCAACTTCCAACAGTGGGAGTATTATAAATGTATTGCACTACGCATCGCTCTGCTTTACCCTTCGGCAAGAAGAGGCGTGATGATATGTTAGTTACGTGTCACGCTAAAGTTAACGTTAATTGTAAGGTAAGGTTACTGACATAGCCCAAAGGATAGCCAAACGAAACCACCAAAGTGACAGTGGGCCGAGCACATTGCTTGCAGAACAGATGGTCGATGGGGCCGAAAAGTTCTGGAATGGCGACCGCGTAGCGGTAGACACGGCGTTGGAAGGCCTCCCACAAGGTGGACCGATGACCTGGTGAACACTGGTGAGGGTCGCGGGTAGCCGATGGATGCGAGACGCTCAGGACCGGTTGTTGTGGCGACGCTTGGAGGAGGCCTATGTCCAGCAGTGGACGTCTTTCGGCTGATATGATGACTGAGCCAAAATGACACCTAAAAACCTGAATTTCCAAAACGGTCGGCTAAATGCGTCACAAGTTTAAAGTATATTTGAGTAGGTAACCAAAGCTTACATAATATTCAACTTAGTACGAACACTTTAGTAAAACCACAACTGGTGAGCCATGGGTTTTCCCAAACTCGTCGCTACCATTAAGGAAATAACAATCAAAATTCAAATTAGCCTTTTGAACGTTAGCAATTAATATTGTTATGTTTGTAATAACATTAATGGTTATTTGTTACATTGTGAACATAATATTTTAGTGTGATTCTATTTATGTAGGTACCGAGGTACTATTTACAAGTTGGTTTACCTATTATGTAAGAATCATTGCCGGTGGCGTTTGGTTGCTTCTAGTTCTGTATACCCCCATAGGAAAATGGCTTGAGTTTATGTGTGTATGTGTGATTGTTTACCTACTTTGGTAATAGTAACATATGAAGGTTATATAAAAACACAGGGTTTTTTTTTATTTTTTATTTTTAATTTAATTGTAGTATTGGGACTTGGTGCCCTAATAAATAAAATTTATTGCTATTATTATAATTCAGAGGAAAATAATATTTTGATTATGTTATGACATTGATAAATAATATATTAAGGGGCCTATTACAATTTAACTGTATTTTTTGCGTTAAATGGCCAACTTTGGCTTTCTTATTCTTAGCTAACTGAAATATTTGTAGACAACAATGGCTAATTGGGCAGTTGAGATTAGTTATAGATAATACAGTGTACACTAGCGCAGGAGCTAGGGAATTCATAAAAATGTAAATAATAATTTATGTCAATAAAGATAAAGATTATTATTATTATTATAGTTATTAGTATAGTTTATAGCGGCCTCACTTTTCGTATTTTAACCGACTTCCAAAAAAGGAGGAGGTACACAATTCGGTGGGTATTTTTTTTATGTATGTACACCAATTACTCCGAGATTTCTGAACCGATTTCTGTGATCTTATTTTAGTTCGATGCGGTATACTTGCCATTTGGTTCCGTAAAAAATTGATTCAGTTCGGTTCAGTAGTTTTTATTTTATGAGCATGTTTGCTTATTTCAATTTCTGCGTAGACGAAGACGTCGTCCAAGTATCACCACTTAAAAGTGAAAAATAAAAAACATTTTACAAAAAAATAACCGACTTCCAAAAAAAACACTACTAAATGTAAAATAACCTTAATTTCGGAAGTCGATGTTAAAAACAAGACCAAAAACACCGACTTCCGAAATTAAGGTTATTTTATAGTTTTGTTTTCTTATATACTTGTAAAAAGCCAAAATTTTAAAAGAAAGTTTCTCATAAATGTGTGACGGCACTTATTCGAGCTCGTTGATTAAACTACTGTACTAACCAAATGAAATGAAAAATGTATCATAATATTCCTTATATAGTTGTTTAATTCATAGCGGCCTCAGGAAATCACAGGAATATCCGATAAAATGACACCATCTTCTGTTAAAATGACCCATGGCAAAACAATGACATCTTAGCCTCTTCAGACGTTCACAGCTGGACACATGCCTGCTCCAATCGTTGCCACATTTAGTCACCTCATGCTTTTGAATCCAGGTTACAGTGGTACCTAACAGATGAGGCGCGTCGTGAATTTCTTCGTTCGCGCAGAAAGGAAAGTATGGTCCCAAAGATTAACGAAAGAAAGCAAACTTAAAATGAACCTTAAATCACTACCATAAGGTTCATAATACACTGCAGCTGTTAGTTCCATCTCACTCGCAAGTCACGTGCATGCCACGCGGCGCGCGCTAACATGGCGGCAGCTGCCGACCAATAGCGGTACAGGAAAAAGAAGTGCGTTGCGTGGAGCGTGCCGATTGGTCAATAGCATTTCCCGCCTGCGCAGGTACATCGGTAAGCCATATCAGTTGGGTACTACTGTACCATGGTTACCATATCGGTCTTCCATGTGGGAGTCATTTGAAAGTTTACCTATACTTAGGAACTAGATAGGGTACCTGAGTTAAGTTCAGTATCAGAACAGAAGGTACAGTTTACATCTATCTATCTTGACTATTTATTTGGTACCTCCCACTTCTGGGCAAAGGCCTCCCTCCCCTTTTCCACACAACGCTGTCCTCTGCTAGATCGGACCAGACTCTTCAGTGGAAATCAAGCTCGTCCCACCATCTTCATTTTGGGCTGCCACGATGTCTTTCGTCTGTTTACACCATAAAAATTTCCGTAAGTAATACCTACAGTTTTAATCACTTAAAAAACCCGGCCAAAGATAAATATTGATGGCCATTAAAAAGGCACGTGTTTCACACGTTTTGTTTATTTGGGTCGGTCGCTCTGGTGCATTGCACTTTGATGCAACTTTCACAATGAAAGGCTATACTGGCATACTGAAAGCGAAGCGAAGGAGAGAGTCAACCAGAAGTGGTTTAGAATTAATTGATTTTGGAAAAAGTTGCTTGAACTTATATACTTTCCACTATCTTTCTGGCTTTGAAGGAACTATGCCAGATAAATGTGCTGATGCGGATATCAAGAATTAAATTAAAAATTTAAAAAACCCCGACATAAAAAAACTATAAAAAGTAAAAAAATATTTCTATTGATCTTTTTAGTTTAATATGGGCACGATTCTTTGGGACAAGCGTTTTCGCCTCGGGAGACCGCTAATAATGAACACTTCCGACATCTTTCGAACAAAAAAAAAACAAAATCAAAATCGGTTAATTCGTTAGGGAGCTACGATGCCACAGACAGACACACACACACACACACACAGACACGTCAAACTTATAACACCCCGTCGTTTTTGCGTCGGGGGTTAAAAACCAGAAATAAAAACAAAGCTTTCCTATAATAATGAAAAACGGTTCATATTTTGTTGTCCGGATATCAACGAAGTGATATTAGAATAAGGTCAATGTACTTTATTGCACGTTTATCTAGTGCCTACCATATACTTGTAAAGGCTTGTAGTTTCTTCTTCTCACCTCGAATGAATAAAAAAAAAAACAGTTTTTAATTTCTTATGACGCTTCACATGTCGGAGCGGCATTTTAACTTATTATATTGTTACAAGTATTTTTACATAATTTTGATAGAATTCGAGAATTTTTTAATTGAACATCAAGACTCCAAGACATTTGGCGTTGCACCACCGGTACATAGTGGGTGTGGTGTACTGATGTACACTAGATAATTAAATATATATAATAACACAAATATCGGCTCACTAGTTCATGCACGCGTTTTCACTCCCTGACAGCTGTCATACGACTGGCTCCCACGTCACTGAGCCCGCGCGTGCATAACCGGAGACGACAGAAATACATTTATACACCCAATACTAATACACTAAATCGGTAATTAGTTACAAATACAAGTAATTTATTAATTATTTATTTATTCATTGTTTATGTGTGTACGTATACACTACAGTGGGCATCCCACCCTTACGCACAAAACGCTGTATCGAGTCAGTAGAGTTTCTTGGTAGTTATAACCTGGGGCCTTGAAGTCAAGAGTAAACAAGTTACTTCCAGGCAAACGTTCTTGACCACTTCATTGCTTTCCATCAGGAGCAATTGTGGCCAAATGCGAGTCTATATATAAAAATACCAAGAGCCCAGTCATCCACCTCGCGGAAATACTCTAAAACCCATCTTATTCAAAGCCAGGAACAACGCAAACCAAAATAAAATCAAAACAATGAATTACTAATAGGAAATTCGCAATGACAAATAGCGCAGCCTATCATGCAGTAAGCCCAACCTTGAAGGTAAAACCCGCGGTGACAAGGAACGTTTAAACCAGCCCCTATGTTCTTACTTGATTTATGCGTATAACGGGTTTGGCATTAAGGTGGACAGTCTTGTTCAATGTGTACATTGAACAAGACTGTCAATATTTTTTTAAATTGTATTTATAAGTAGGGTCTGTAACCAAAATTATCTAACCCACTTGATTAATAGTCAAGTGGGTTAGATAATGTTGGTCACAGACTGTACCTGGGATTGTAATACGAGGGAATGTAACACATTGTTTCATCCCGCCTCGTCATGTGTGCCAGACTATTCGCCTAGCCTTTTCCCAACTATGTTGAGATCGTCTACCAGTCTGACCGAATGCTGAGTGCACCTTACATGGAGAGGACTGCCAATCTGACCACATGATCCACAATCCAGTAACTGGATAATACGGTAACTCAATAGTGCTGTTGGATCGAATCGAGAGGCGCTCTTATGCCCGGTGCCTATAAACAAGAAACGATTCGTTTTCCTTACGGATAGTAGTATTTTCTACGAGGCGTGATTCAAAATCGTGACTATAAAAACGTCTCGTTAGATAAGTTACCGACAGCATGCTGCGTACGGATGGGAGGGTATCGAATTACGGATAGTAGGCTAAATTTATGCAGATGTCGGGCTATGGTGTGCTTATAAGAAAAAGGAAAGGTCAACGAGCTGTCCGATATTTTACCGCTCGAATCGGTCGGTTGTTGGTCGGTTGTCTCTACAAGTTTTACTTATTGTGTGCTAACAACTGCAAATAATTTTAAAATGTCGGTAACATATCTAACGAGACGTTTTTTATAGGCACGGTTTTGAATCACACCTCGTAGAAAATAGGTACTACTATCCGTAAGAAAAACGAAACATTCTTGTTTATAGGCACCGGGCATTAATCAGCTGAAAAAATCTTGACGTGTCTTGCAGGGTTGTCGACATGTGGAATTTGGACTCGGCCATCTTTATACTGATTGTCGTGTCAGCCAATGGCTTACTAGCCACGAACCTTGACAAGATCTCAGGAGGCAGCTCGTTAGGCAGCTGACACCATTGCCAAGTTGTGTATCATTTTTGAGTTTTGAACACATACATAACGCAGTGTTTTAATGAATACTGGTAACTTTTCAGTGCCTTTTTTTTGTGTGTGACTTTACTAAATGTTTGTGGGAGGACCACTTGAGTTTCTATGATAAAATACTAATGCATCAGCTACTTGTTACTTTAATAGCCTGTAGAAGTGTAGATATCACGTTCTTTCGTTAGCAACGTGATATCAGGAATGCCTGATTATCATGTCTGACCTACGCACATTATACATGCATATATATTGTTTATATGTTTGGGTTTTCTGCAGTGTTTTCCTTCTAAAGATCAAGTACAGTGATTTTGATAAGAAATCACGTATAATATTTAAATATATTTATAATAGTCATTTATTTTACTTTTGTTAAGTTACAACGTATATTACTATTACTAGTTAGCTGCTGGTTGTGGGTTCAATTCCCACGGGAAACATACTTTGTAACGTTGTTTCCAGTTTGGCTAGGACATTGCAGGCTTGAATCACCTGGTTGTCTGATAACAAGATGATTCCGTGCTTCGGAAGGCACCTATAAGCCGGTGGTCTCGGCCGCCAAATGGCAGTCGTTAAATACATCATGTCAGAGGCCCTTGAGGCTGTTTAGAAAATCTGACACTAGGGTGTGTGGGGTCGTTAGACCTTACTGCCCACACGATAAGAAGAAGAAGATTACTAGCTGACCCGCGTAACTTCACCTGCGTCACATTTTTCATTAATGCTCCGCTTCTTTTGGTCGTATCGTGATGTTAAATAGCCTTCCTTGGTAAATGGGCTATCCAACATTAAAATACTTTTTCAATTCGAGCCACTAGCTCCTGAGGTTAGCGCGTTCACCCAAACAAACAAACTCCTCAGCTTTATAGAGGTACTATCTGACCCGTGCCCACTTCGTTGGGCGGTATTTTTCGGGTTAATATATAGCCTAAGACAGTCACAAATAATGTAGCTTTCTATTGGTAAAAGAATTTTTAAAATCGGTTCAGAAGATCCAAAGATTACCCCCTACAACCTCACAAACTCACAGTCTCCCAAACTTTTCCTCTTTAATCTTAAGTATAGATAATATATACCAGAGAATGGGCAGCAACGTTTTCTCTAAAACTCAACAACATACACTGTGATCGCCACCCCGCCTGTCAAGCGTGGCGATTATGGCAACCCCCCCCAAATGACAAGCACAACTAAAAAATGGCCCCTTGTGCCCGGCAGCCCGTCTACCCTTGACTCCAGTAGCGGTCAAGGTCACGGCGAGGCAAGGGGTGCGCAGAATCCCCGGAGTGGACCCGGTTACCCTAATGAACACCGACGACTGAACCTGGCAACACTGAACACGAGAACACTCCGGACCGATGAGAGGATCACCGAACTTGAGGAGGAATTGAGCAGGTTGGGATGGAGTATTGTGGGATTGTCTAAAGTCCGAAGAGAGGGGGAAGACACGATCATTCTCAAATCCGGCAATCTGCTCTATTTCCGGAAGGGTGACCAGAAGTCTCGGGGTGGTGTCGGGTTTGTCGTTCACGTCCGTTCACATCAAGTCCCTTGTGTCCAATGTGGTGAGCATCGACATTGTGTCGACCAGGGTGGCGTACCTATTACTCAGAATATCGTCAAGATATTCGGTGAAGGTTGTACAGGTTCACGCCCCAAGCTCTACACATCCCGACGACGAAATAAAGACCATGTATGAGGATATATCCAGAGCCATACACGGTCATAAAACTCACTTCACCGTGGTCATGGGGGACTTCAACGCCAAACTGGACAAACGAGACGGTAACGAGCTGCGAGTGGGGCAATTTGGATTTACACTTACTAGCCAGTTTTATGGAGAAGGAGGGCCTCTATATGATGAACTCTTTCTTCAGAAAGCGTGAGCATAGGAAATGGACCTGGCGAAGCCCCGACGGTGCAGTTAAAATTGAGATTGACTTCATTATGTCGACGAAGAACCAAATATTCAATGATGTCTCTGTGATCAACGCTGTGAAAACCGAAAGTGATCACCGCATGGTAAGAGGCACATTGAATCTAAATATTAAGCTGGAAAGTTCTCGACTGATGACGGCTACGCTCCGTCCAGCACAGATCCAGATCCAAAACTCCGAGAGCTTTCAGCTCGAACTTCAGAACCGTTTCGAGTGCCTAGGGAGACCCGTGGACAAACGCAACGATGGGTTCGTGGAAACTGTCCAGACGGTTGGGTCTAAGTTTTTTAAGACTCGACGTAGGGATAAGAACAGAGACGGGAGATGATTCTGCAGTCTTCAGAAGATGCGTGCAGATACCGGCAGCTCAATAAACGGATCTCCCAAGTCCTTAAAAAGCGACCTCCGCCGCTTTAGTACTGAAAAGATCAAAGACGCGATAGAGCGAAATAAGGACTCCAGGGTCTTTGCTAGAGATTTGTCTATTGGGCAGAGCTAGCTCACGAAACTAAAGACCGCTGATGGCAGAACCATATCCGCCAAATCGGAGCTTCTGAGAGAGATCGAGACGTTCTACGGACAGTTATACACGTCAATGACTAAACCCGATATCAATCTAGCTAACAACCCAAGAGCTAGATTGACTCGGCACTATACCGAGGACATCCCGGATGTCAGCCTGTACGAGATTAGGATGGCTCTGAAGCAGCTTAAAAACAACAGGGCGTCGGGTGAGGACGGAATTACGGCCGAACTCCTGAACGCGGGTGAAAAACCGGTTCTCAAGGCCCTTCAGGAACTGTTCAATTCCATCATACTCGTGGGGAAAACGCCACAGGCATGGAGCAGAGGTGTGGTGGTACTCTTCTTTAAGAAAGGCCCTGCTTAAGAACTATAGGCTACACTTCTAAGCCATGTCTACAAGCTGTTTTCCAGAGTCATCACGAACCGTCACGCACGCAGGTTTAACGACTTCCAGCCTCCCGAACAAGCCGGATTCCGAAAAGGCTTCAGCACCGTAGGCCATATACATACGCTCCGTCAGGTTATACAGAAGACCGAAGATCTGCCCCTCTGCTTAGCGTTTGTGGACTACGAGAAAGCCTTTGATTCGATCGAGACGGGCTTTGCTGTAGTCTCTCCAACGGTGCCAGATCGACTCTCGGTACATCGAGGTGCTGGAAGGTTTGTACAAAAACGCCACCACGTCAGTCCGACTTCAGGATCAGACCTCGAAACCTATTCTCCTGCAGCAGGGAGTGAGGCAGGGAGACGTCATTTCTCCGAAACTGTTTACGGCCGCAATGGAGGATTTCTTCTAGGTTTTGGACTGGAGAAGGCTAAGCATTAATGTCAATGGCGAGTACATCAGTCACCTTCGATTTGCCGACGATATAGTCGTCATGGCTGAGACTACGGAAAACCTTAGTACAATGCTCGATGACCTCTGTAGAGCTTCCAAAAGAGTGGATCTCAAAATGAACATGGACAAATCTAAGATCATGGTAAATTCCCATGTAGCACCCACTCCTATCAAGATCAGAAGTTCTATACTCGAAGTTGTGGACGAGCACGTCTACCTAGGACAAACGGTCCAGTTAGGTAGGGCCAACTTCGAGAAAGAGGTCAACCGTCGAATCCGACTCGGCTGGGCGGCGTTCGAGAAGCTGCTTGGTATCTTCTCGTCCCACATACCACAGTGTCTCAAGACGATAGTCTATGACCAGTGCATGTTGCCAGTGATGACATATGGAACTGAAACGTGGTCGCTCACAATGGGCCTAATCAGAAGGCTCGAAAGTCACTCAAAGGGCAATGGAGAGGGCAATGCTTGGAGTTTCCTTGCGTGATCGAATCAGGAAAGATGATATCCGCAAGGTTACCGACATAGCCCGAAGGATCGCCAAACTAAAGTGGCAGTGGGCAGGGCATATTGGTCACAGAACAGATGGTCGATAGGGCTGAAAAGTTCTGTAGTGGCGACCGCGTACCGGAAGACGCAACGTTGGAAGGCCTCCCACAAGGTGGACCGATGACCTGGTGAAGGTCGCGGGTAGCCGATGGATGCGAGACGCGCAGGACCGGTCGTTGTGGCGATGCTTGGGGGAGGCCTACGTCCAGCAGTGGACGTCTTTCGGCTGATTTGACGATGATGATGATAGATAATATTAAGCATGGATATTAAGTATGGATATTGGACTTTAACAAGAAAGCCTATCTGCCAATTTCACTAGTCGATTTTCATAGCATTTTCCCAATCGGCTCCCACCCGAACTGAATGCAACTCAATCAATCTACCTAGCCGATTACAAACCATATCTTGGGATCTGCTTCCAGTCTAAACAATGGAGTGACACAGTAACACTCTCTATAAACATTAAATGCATTGTTATCAACTGTGTGACTTTGTGTGTTACACTATTACCCCCGTGGATAAAGTACGGCTTTCCTCTCACGGACAGGAAACCTGTGGGAATAACACAGTGAGAACGTTATAATCTGATTGATGTACACAATATTGATGTATCCGATGATTAGCTGAAAAGGAATCGTTTGTCTCTGTATAAAAATAAAGAGAATGAAAAGCATGTGACGAAGGCCTATGTTCCAAGTCCTTTATAAGACACTCCATTTGACTCAGTCGCCATAACAACAGAGTAGCAAGCTGTAACTCTTAAATTTCCGTCCGCACTTGGTCGATATCCCGACTGGTAGATGCGCACAGCCAAAGTGTGGAACTCTCTGCCAGCGTTTGTGTTTATTTCCACATATAGTCCGTTTGCCTTCAAAGCAAAAGTGAACAGGCATCTTCTGGGCACGCTCGCTCCATCATAGACCTCATCCATCGCTTTCCTTCAGGCGTGATCGAGGTCAAGAGCAAGCCCATTCGTCAATAAAAAACTGGCCAAGTGCGAGTCGGACTCGCGTGCATAGGGTTCCGAACGAATTTAATTTTTTTAACATGTTATTTTAACACTACAGACTTCTAATAGGTTTTCCTGTATTTTTTAGGTAAACATCTATTATCTCCATTTTTTTCAAAATTTTAGGCTCAGTAGTTTCGGAGATAAGAGGGGGGAATGGTCATTTTTCGTCTAATTTAAACTAAATAACTTCTGAATCATTTATTTTAAAATTATGAAAAAAATTAAATTAAAATTCTCACAGTAAGCCCTTTCATTTGATATGTCACACAATATTGTACAAAAAACTTTTTTTTAAAATTTTTTAGTTTGACCCCCGTGTTTGGGTCATAGAATTCCATACGTGCACCAAATTTCAACAGAATCGGTCCAGTGGATCCGGAGAAAACTGGCTGTGACAGACGGACAGACAGACAGACAGACAGGCAGACACCCGAGTGATCCTATAAGGGTTCCTTTTTTTAATCGGAACCCTAAAAATATTGCTAACTCGAAGTGGAGTCGAGTAAACAGTAAGGTATAAAAAAGTTATGAATATAAATATGTATGGATGAAGAGGAAGAGGGAGGCCGAAGAAAAGATGAATAGATGGTTTGATGATATGAAAGAAGCGTGAAAGTTGACAGGACCGAATCCAGAGGAAAACGTATTGCGCCGACTCCAAGTAATATGGGACGAGGACTGTAAAATGATGGCGAATGCTATATTCCCTTTTTTTTTTCAATTTTTCTACTTTTAGGATGGGAAATCATCAAATAACTCTTAAGGAAAGGAGTGGCACTTTTCTTGACTAAAACCCATTCGTGTTCCTCCAAATGCGCTTTATGTTTCAGGGCCGCGGGGACTCTTTCGAATAAATTCGGCAACCCTGGTAGATTCCGCAACCCTGCCAGATTCCGCATCCCTGGCAGATTCCGCAAACCTGGCAGATTCTGCAACCCTGCCAGATACCGCAACCATGCCAGATTCTGCAACCCTGGCAGTTTCCGAAACCCTGGCAGATTCTGCAACCCTGGCAGATTCTGCAACCCTGGTAGATTCCGCAACCCTGGCAGATTCCGCAACCCTGGCAGATTCCGTAACCCTGGTAGATTCCGCAACCCTGGTAGATTCCGCAACCCTGGCAGATTTCGCAACCCTGCCAAATTCTGCAACCCTGGCAGATTCTGCAACCCTGCCAGATTCCGCAACCCTAGCAGATTCCGCAACCCTGGCAGATTCCGCAACCCTGGTAGATTCCGCAACCCTGGCAGATTCCGCAACCCTGGCAGATTCCGCAACCCTGCCAGATTCAGCAACCCTGGCAGATTCCGCAACCCTGGCAGATTCTGCAACCCTGGCAGTTTCCGAAACCCGGGCAGATTCTGCAACCCTGGTAGATTCCGCAACCCTGGCAGATTCCGCAACCCTGCCAGATACCGCAACCATGCCAGATTCCGCAACCCTGGTAGATTCTGCAACCCTGGCAGATTCCGCTACCCTTTTTTTTTTTGCGCTGGGAAAAAATGCGTTACGCATACCCTCCCATCGGGGGTGGGGGGGCTATGAGGGACTCCCCGGGCTAGCCCGGTATACCCACTAAAATAACCCAGCGGCATTCCCGCATCGTCTGAGTGGAGAGGGACTGGGAGATCGGCACAACCTTTACGTCCAGTCCCCCTCCGACGTCCGCCCGCCTTCATGGCGGGCCCTTCACGCCCTACCCGTTGCGGGAGGGCCGGGAATGTCCGACGAAGGTGGTGACGGGTGCAATGCGGGCGAAGGCGCGCCCGCGCCTGTCGCCCGCCCATCACCACCACGAGGAGGGAGAAGGCCACGCCTTCTCCGACCTCTTCTCCGTCTTCGGAGCGGCGCAGCGAGAAGGTCGTCCTCCCGCTCGCGCTCCGCCGCCTCCTTTTGCGAGATAACCGCCTCGCAAAAGGAGGCGACCGCTGCCCAGGCCCCCTAGATTCCGCTACCCTGGCAGATTCTGCAACCCTGGTAGATTCCGCAACCCTGCCAAAGTACGCAACCCTGGCAGATTCTGCAACCCTGGACGATTCCGCAACCCTGGCAGATTCTGCAACCCTGCCAGATTCCGCAACCCTGGCAGATTCTGCAACCCTGCTAGATTCCGCAACCCTGGCAGATACTGCAACCCTAGCAGTGTATCCCTTGGATTTGAACGACGTAGTAGCGATAGCTTTAATCATTCTTGTGATGAAAGTGAAACCGTTGTTCAGCAGTGGATGCTCTGATGCGGGCGTCGATAATTACGATAACTATAATGACTAATGATCATCATCATTATTTTACCCCTATCTTAATAAATTTGGGGTCAATGCAATATGTCTTCTGTACCTTTAAGCCTGTTTTTAATTCCTTTTCGTTTCGAAATGCATCTGAAACGGAGATTAAAATTGCACCAAAACTTTAAAATGATCGTCAATTTAAGTTTTTAGGATCGACAAGTTATTAATCTGTTCTTCGATCAGAACTTGATTCGGCTGACCCAGATCGTAACTTTCGCTTAATCACACGATACATTAATGTATATATACTTTACTATATTATAAAGCTGAAGAGTTTGTTTGTTTGTTTGATCGCGCTAATCTCAGTAACTGGTTCGTATTGAATTTTTTTTATTTTGTTCGATAGCCCCATTTAGGTAACGAGGAATAGGAGCTATATAACATCACGCTACGACCAATAGGAGCAGAGCATTAATGAAAACTGCTGAACCGATTTAAATGAAATTTAGTACACAGATAGTCCAGAGCCTGACAAAGGATATAGGCGTTTTATCCCGGGAATATTTTCCCTAGGGACCACGCGGGCGAAGCCGCTGGCAGAAGCTAGTAGTTTATGTAGATACAAAAGTGAACCAAGAGCAATTCATCCTAGCAATACCTAGGTTCGTATAACATTGTTAGAATAAAGAAGCAAGAGATGAAACAATGGTTGAAGATTGTAACGAAGACAATGGAAATAGGTACAATAAAGGAAACCAGTAGACGACATAGTAAAAGGGAAGCTCATGGTCAAATAATAACACGAGTTGATATTCAAGGTTAAGTATCGCTTGTTGAGGTCTACAAGCCCGCCACACATTCCCAATCACTGCAACTCCTGAAAGCCAGAATCAACAGTGGCGACCACCAGAAAAACGCCGAGCCAATGAAGCCTGAAGTCCTGGAGAAACGATTCAACTGTCTTGGATACGGCAACGAAATTAATAAGAAAAGTACAGCGGAGGGAAAAAAAATATATAATTTCCACTTCCCATATCAAGTAGGAGACAGAATAAAGCTAGGCTAATAGGCACCAAGGGACATAATCATCTTTTTAAGCGAAGACACTGCCTCCTAAGATACAGGATATTCCTAGTTTAGGAGGCAGAGGCCAAATTTTTGTATTGACTGTACTTCGCCCATCTCTCGCACATTAATTTTGTCATAATTATTTTTTCTCCCCCTGGTGACAATGATGTGAAATATATGTGTCAGCCGTGTTTTGCTAATAAATGAATATTATTATTATCATTGTTGAGATCTGTCCGTGGATGGGCGACTATGTTTGTTTGTTTGTTTTTGTTTGTGAATATGGATCTATGGTCTGCAATAAAGATTTATTATTATTATTATTCTCTTTATTTGTTATCCTTACATACTAATTTACATTTTTAAATATTTCTTAAAAACAACACATTATAAAAAAAACATTTAAAAATATAAAAAATAGTAGTCCGCCGGTGTCGGGAGCAGGGTCCAAGCTACCGGTGGTTAGGGCTCCAGAGAAAGGAACCTCCTCACAATACGAGCCGTATCGAGGAGTACTGCCTTCTGTATCAGGCCCTTAATCCAACCGCGTAACGCCAGCTTCGACAGATGGTCGTCGAAGCTTTTGGCCATCAGGCCATTGGCCGTAACGACTATCGGCACAATGACAGCTGAGTCCACATTCAACATGTCGACAACCTCGTGAGCTAAGTCGAGATACTTGATTTGCTTCTCTTTCTCAGCCTTCACGAGGTTCTCGTCATGCGGGATGGTAACATCAATTATCATTGTGCGGCGCGCTAATCGGTCTATCACCACTATATCAGGCTTATTGGCTACAATAGTCCTATCAGTGATGATAGACCGATCCCAGTACAACGTGACATGGTCATTTTCGAGAACTGGGTCGGGCACATACTTGTAATATGGTACCTCAGAATCTACAAGTTTGTATTTCAAAGCAAGTTGCTGATGTATAATCCTGGCCACTTGGTTGTGCCTGTGCAAGTACTCGCCGTTAGCCAGACGAGAACAACCGGGGATAATATGTCTGATGGACTCACCCGGACGGTGGCATGCCCGACACACGTCCACTGTCCCGTCCTTCATAATATGCCTCCGGTAGTTATTCGTCAAGATAACTTCGTCCATAATCGCACAAACAAAACCTTCAGTTTCCCCGAAGAGATCACTGAATCCATACCTCCATGCGGTCATCTGTGGTAAGTATCACAGGTTTGCGCCAGTTCTCTTTAGCCATGGACAACGGGGTGAGTCCCTTGTCCACTGTGACCACATCTCGGTGCATACCCACATCAGCTTTGAGAAAATATTCTCTGAGACTGCACATCTCGCGGTTGTGGAGAGTCTTGGCGTTTAAAAAGCCTCGACCTCCACACTTCCGCGGGATGTACAGTCTCATCACCGACGATCGTGGGTGATGCATCCGATTTGCGGTCAACAGTGTGCGGACTCTCCTATCCAGGGCGTCGAGTTCGGTTTGAGTCCATTTGAGTATGCCGAAAGAGTACATTAATACTGGCATGACCCAACCGTTGAAGGCGCGCACCTTATTTCCGCCCGACAAAAGGCTATTCAAAACCTTTTTCAGGCGACCAAAGAAGCGCTCCTTCAACGATTGCTTCATGTCAGCAACATTAATGCCCAATGCTTCTGACATACCCAAATACTTGTAGGTTTCGGTCGAGCTGAGGGATCTAACCTGTATGGAATCCGAGAGTTGAATTCCCTCAGATTCCATAATCTCCCCTTTCTTTACATGCATGACTGCACATTTGTCCACACCAAATTCCATCCTGATGGCACTACTGAAGGTTTCAGTTACCTTCAGTAGCTCCATCAGTCGCGAATTGTTGGGGGCAAAGAGTTTCAGATTATCCATGTAAAGAAGGTGAGATATGGCCTGACCACCTCTTCTCAACCGATAGCCCAGACCTGAATCCTCCAGCAATGTGCTTAGAGGATTCAGAGCCAGGCAAAACCAAAGCGGACTCAAACTGTCGCCCTGAAATATTCCCCGTTTAATCCGTACAGGCTCATCATTCCCCTGAATCGGTCGACATCCTGGATAGCGAAGGACTGTTTTCCATTGCCTCATACATGACTCAAGGAAGGTGCGTAGAGTTGCATCTATTTTGTACAACTCCAACACCTTTATGAGCCATGTATGTGGCACAGAGTCATAGGCCTTCTTGTAGTCTATCCAACATGTCGACAGATCCTTGCGGGATCGACGAACCTGTTGACTTATGGCCATGTCTATGAGGAGAAGCTCCTTAGTGCCGCGGGACCCCTTCCTACATCCATTCTGAGAGGCAGACATAATTGAGTTAGTCTCAATGTGCTCATTGATCTTTACTCTCAGGATGGATGTAAGAAGTTTATAGACCGTCGACAAACAAGTAATTGGTCTATAGTTCTTGGGTTCCGCGGGACTACCAGTCTTATGGAGCAGGTGGGTAACGCCAGTTGTTAGAAACTGTGGTAGCGACCCAGACTCTAAGGATGACTGGAATTGAGATGCCAGGAGCGCGTGTGAGCTGCTATACCATTTAAGCCAGAAGTTATGCAGTCCGTCCGGTCCCGGAGACTTCCAGTTCGGTAATGGACGGACTGCTCTGGCTACATCTAGTGGAGTGATGGTAATTTCCTCCATTTGTGGTATAGCTTCACACACGCGCTCGACATCGCGCATCCAGCCACCCTCGGCATGACAGACAGGCACTGACCAGATGTTTCGCCAGAATGTACTCGTGGCAATGTCATCCGGGCAGCACACGTCCATCACACTTTGTTCAGGTCGCTCCCAAGCTCTGTACACCCACCTCTCATCGCTCTGGAACATGCGGTTTTGCGAGTATCGGTCAACCCGCCGCTTATACCGCCGAATACGGTTTGCCCATGCACAAACTTTCTGCTTCAGGAAGTCGATGCGCTCTGTGACACGGGACGTGTAATCTCGAGGGCTGATATCAGTCCCCGAAAACGCCCGTCTCACAAAGCGCATCACGCGTGGTCGTGTGTTGCCCTCCCTGAAGCAGTATAGTTTGCCGATGAGTGCCCTAGCCTTATCGATACGCCGCTCGATTCTGCACTGCCAGGCTGGTGCAGCAGGCTTTGGTCGTATAGCTTCGTCACCATTAGGGAACTTGACGTTCGCTATACGACATGCCGCAACAGCCCCGCAAAACAGGATCGAGTGCGTATCAACGAGGCTCTCGCTGCTTTCAAATATGTTCTGCAACAGCGAGTCCAAAGCACACACCAGCGCCCTTTTCTTTTTGTGCATAGGTAACCGTGGTAATCGGGGCCTAAGGTCGGTCGGAGTTGATCTATACTCGCGAAGCGCATCCTCCAGTGCGCTCCTCAATCTTTCGTTGCACTGGCTACTTACTGTGACAACCCTATCATTTACCCCATCACTATCACTATTAGGCCGCGGTGTGATTGCGCCATTGGCTGGCGCCTGTACCGCGGTCTGTGTTGGAGTCGAGATAATAAGGTTGCTTAGTACTTCTGAGCGCAGCCTATCAAGTGTGGCATCGTCCAACCTGTGATTACGTTGGATGACCCGCACCTGATCCGACAATCGTTGGGCCGAGACGTTCACGGTTGGTTCTAGGTCCTGAAACAAAGACAGCATCCTGACACGGTACGCAGTGAGGTTAGTTCCCCCCTCTGTAGACCCATAAAAATAAGCTGGCAACACTCGATGTCAACACAAGTTTTATTTTCGTACAACCATAATTTTAAATTTAAAATAACAGTTTTTAATTGTATTAATGAACATTTCTTTCGCCCGAAACCTCCAAAAACAAACAGATTTTGATATTACATACTTTACGAAATCATAAAGCTCACAAATTGTTCAAATAAGAAGAAAATATAAAATGCAGACGGATGACATATGTCACATTGAAAATAACTATGAGTACGTTAACGTACGTACAACAAAGAAAATGAAACTTAGAGTATGATAACACGAGCAGCTTCGAGACGCGCACGCCCACCATCCCCGGACCCGTCGCTGAGCTCCGCCTCGCCGCCGCCGGACAGCGGATCACCATGTTCACCGGCGGTTGCAGTAGCGTCGAGTTCCAGCGACGAGTATTTCTCCCCGCCGACGTCGCCAACACCTATGCGTCGGCAGGGGAGAGGCCGGCCACCGAGAGGCTTGGGACCTAGGGGCCAACCGGCCCCGAGCCGGGTCCCCGCTGCCGGTGGTTGTGTGCAGCGCATGAGATGGACGCAGTCCATGAATGAAAACGTCATTATTATTATTATCAATCCTTGATGCCTCGGAAAGCTAGTTAAACCGTTAGTCCTGGCTTTTATTTTTAAATCTTTGGCAGTCGGTACGGTAGACAAAAGCCAAAAATATGACACTAGCTTGCTAGGGTATTGTTTTTAACTGCCTCCGTGGTCGAGTGGTTTAGGCGTTTGCCTTGTGAACCGTTGGTCGTGGGTTCGATTAACACAGGAAGCATACTTTGTTGTACCCAGTTTGGCTAGGACACTGCAGGCTTGAATTACCTAATTGTCTGATAAAAAAATGATTCCGTGCTTCGGAAGGCATGTTTAAGCCGGTGGTCCCGGCCGCCAAATGGCGGTCGTGACACTAGGGTGTGCAGGGTCGTTAGACCTTACTGCCCACACGATAGGAAGAAGAAGAGTATCATTTTAGCCAGTATAGTCCTCCTGACCGAGTTCGGCCATGGCGGTCAATCTCAACGGAGACTGGCCATCGGCGCGGGACATATTATTACAGTGCAGGCGTGTGTGCGCAAACACACGTGCGGAGTGCACGTGTGTTTGCTTCCTCTTCCATCACTCACATATTCCGATGGGACAGCAAGCCGACACCATGACCGGAGAGATCTGGCGCAGTACCATTTTTTTTAATTTTTCCTATTGATAGGCACGCGTTTGACCACTATCTCACCTGTTGGTAAGCAATGATGTGGTCGAAGACGGCACGCTTGCCTAGAAGTAACCTATTTACTCTTGACTTAAAGACTCCCAGGTTGTAGCTATCAGGAAACAGACTCCACCACCAACGCCATAAGAGGGAATTCTATTGGGCCTTTCTAGGTATATACAAACGCATTCCGCTGTTTTCTTCATGGATAATGCCGCTAGAGTAATGATTTTTTTCCAAAAATTCTAGATCGAATTAATACGTGCCTGTATCATTTTCTTTTTTCTAAAACATAATTACTAAAAAACTTTTTACAAAAAAAAAACCGACTTCCAAACAAAACACTACAAAGAATAAAATAACCTTTATTCGGAAGTCGGTGTTAAAAACCAAAGAAACAAAACCAAAAACACCGAAGCCGGTTACATTTTTTTGTAAAAGTTTTTTTGTTTTTCACTTGTGGTAACTTTAACTTGAACAACATCTTCGTCAACGCAGAAATTGAAATAAGCAACAATGCTCATAACATAATAACTACTGAACCAAACTGATCAAATTTTTACGGGACCAAACGGCAAGTATACTGCATCGAACTAAAAAAGAATCACAGAAATCGAACAGAAACCTCGGAGTAATCGGTGTACATACATAAAAAAAATACCGACCGAATTGAGAACCTCCTCATTTTTTGAAAGTCGATTAAAGAATTATGACAATACAAAAACCCGTAAAAACAGCCCGTTTTTACCGCCATGTTCAGACGTCTATCAGACAATTTTGATAAGGTTTTAACAAAATAGAAAATAACAGAAGCATAGATATAGTCTTCCTTTAAATTTTGATATAATATATTTTTAGATCAGTCCACTTTTGAAGAAGAAAACAGCGGAATACAAAACGGCTTTTGGTCAAGGTTTTTACAGGCTAAATCAGCCTGAGCTAAGAGCAGCTCAGGCTGATTTAGCCTGTGGCTGATTCGCACTTCACTTGATAGGGCGCAGCGCGACGGCATCGGCAATAGTTTCTTCAAATTCCCATTTTTCATATTCCTCAGGACTAGAGCCTCTTAACGTGCATTCTGAGGCACGGAGGTGCCACCCCACCAATTTCAAACTCCGGGCTGATAATGTGACTGGCTTGTGGAGATCTGGTAAGCAGCCGCTCCATGTTCCAGCTGCATCCTCTTACACTGAAAGCCGACCCCAACATACTTTAGAAAAGGCGAGCTGATTGAGTTGACGTCATTATTAAAAATTTAAATAAAATTAATTAATTATTATTATTTTATTTTATAAAATAAAATAATTTTTATTTTTTTTATTTTATAAAACAAAATAATTTTTATTTTTTTTATTTTATAAAACAAAATAATTGTTTTATTTAAATTTTTAATTATGACGTCACCTAATTATTGCTTACTAATAAATGAAATATTGCTTACTAGCTGTCCCCCGCGGCTTCGCTCCTGTCAACTGGCTACCTTTCTTTTTTTTTTCTTTCATAAGAACCTTGTCTTTACAATAACAAACACAACAAAAAAAAGACTTAGCGAAAACGGCCCAGTCGTTCACGTTACGCTTGATGCCGTGACCAAGGGAAATAGGGATTCATTTTTCTACACTAATAATAAAATAATAATAACAATATTATAAAGAGGAAAGATTTGTTTGTTTGTTTGAAATGAATAGGCTCAGAAACTGCTGGACCGATTTGAAAAATTCTTTCAGCAATGGATAGCTACATTATCAGGGAGTAACATAGGCTATATTTTATCCCCGTACTCCCACGGGAACGGGAACTACGCGGGTGAAACCGCGTGACGTCTGCTAGTTATATATAAAGAAGATTAAAAATGTACAACGAAGGAAACTCTTCACTTACAAAATTAATAGGACTTGTATTATGGAAGTAAAGGCGCTGTCTCATTCTCTTAGCATAATTGAATACAATTAAAGGAAGGGATGTGAGCAGGAGGTCAAATAGTATCACCAAAATAATAATGCCTACTACCACCAAATATATAACTACTACCAAAAACCTGAACAAACTATGACGAACTTAAACTCAAGCAAAAAAAAAATGCAAGAAAACGAAAAACTAAAATAGTCACTGCATACTCAAAATAACTGTCTTAAATAAAACAAGCAATGTGTGAGAATAATCAAATCTGGTTCCCAAAACGTGTTTACATTTTGAAGGTCCAACGAGACAGAAATCAAAGATCATTGTGGATATAGTTTAATATCACAAATATTTACTAGGTTCGCAAAAACCTTCGTAGTTATTAATAACTAGTGGACGACACGCGGTTTCACCAGCGTAGTTCCCGTTCCCGTGGGAGTACGGGGATAATATATGTCTATGTTACTCCCTGATAATGTAGCTATCCAATGCTAAAAGAATTTTTCAAATCGGTCCAGTAGTTTCGGAGCCTATTCAATTCAAACAAATAAACAAATCTTTCCTCTTTATAATATTAGTGTAGAAAAAAAAAACAAAATGGCTGCCTCAATGGCAAGAAGATATCATTTGAAATAGTTTTTTATTATCTAGGCTATAATACCTAATTATTATTTTCCCAATTGATTTAAGTTTAACATGACAGTGTCTTATTAATTGTTATTTTGTTTAATTGCAATGGAGAGAGCAATGCTGGAAGTTTCCGGAGGAGATTGAGTCAGGAATGATGATATCCGTTAGAGAACCAAGCTTACCGACATAGCGCGAGGGATCGTCAAACTGAAGTGGCAGTGGGCAAATTGCTCGTAGAACACACATTCGATGGGGTTGAAAGTGCAGGAATGGCGACCGTGTACCGGAAGACACAGCGTTAGAAGGCCTGGAACAAGTTGGACCGATGACCTGGTGAGGGTCGCGGGTAGCCGATGGATGCGAGACGCACAAAACCGATTGTAATGATGACTCTTGGGGAATGTCCAGCAGTGGACAATAAATAAATACTGAATACTGAAGTGTTTCGATGTTATGATGATGATGACGATGAACATTGTCTTCTCCTTCAATAAATACTTCTAAATTAGTAGTCATTTCAAATCTCCAATTAGTATTCACTTCCTTCGTAGCCTTTCTTCACCTCTCAAACAATCAGTCCACTATCCCTTTGGTCTTCCTTTATTTGGTCTTCTTAAGAGAAAATGTTGGCGGAGAGACTTTGTATTTAAAATGTCATAATTCGAGGTTTGGCCCTCGACTGTTTTCTCCTCCAATAATGAACCGATTTAGGAGATATTTCACAAACTGAATAAGAAGGATATTTGTGGTGTCCCTATGTTTTCCTTTTTGATGATTTATTAACCGTATAAGCACTAGAACCCTCACAAAATGCTCAAAATTGTCCGATAAATTGCTGTCAACAGAGCCCTAGTGTAGAAATTTGGCAACTATTAATAAAAAAAGGAAAACATAAGGACACAGTATATCGCACCCTTAATAATATAAGGGCTCAAATCAAAATTTTTGTAAAGTTTGATTTTGAATGCTAAGGGCAAAAAACGAAATTATCTATCGGCTACCGCTGACAGAGAGAGAAAAAGAACATTAATGACTCGGTAATTATATATGTGTCTCTCTCACACTCCCCCCGCTCGTCTCGTCATATTATTATTTATTTTTATTGATGACTACATACAGTCTAGGTATCGAAGAATAAATCTGAAGGTAATCACATTTATAACTAAAGTACTAAGCATTTTATTTTAAAAATAAGCTGGAATGTAACAATTCAGAATCTTTAAAAACGTATTCCCAAAAAACTACTTTTTTGTTTTAAGCCTTTATATTACTAAGGGTGCGATATATTCTTCTTATTCAGTTTGTGAAATATCTCTTAAATCGGTCCAATATTGGAGGAGAAAACAGTCGAGAGCCAAACCTCGAATTATGACTTTTACATACAAAGACCACCAGCATTTCCTCTTAAAGCCATCCCCACATTCAAGCTTATACAAATGAACTTTGTTACAGTCTTCAAGCTGTTATAGAAGAAGCGCTAGCAGGGATCTAATGCGGACTATAGGTACTCGTTCAAGTAATTTGATCAAACGAGCTGGTTTTAACTGTTCGATCAAATAGAAATACGAAATTTCATGCCGTTTGACGACTCATTTTTATCAAATTTTCCCGCAGATCTTCATAGCAATTTGATAAAACTGTCTGAATCAGCCTGTTTGATGAAATTACTTGAACGTGTAAGGCCCGCAGTCATCAAAATATAGTCAAAAATTTAAAATGAAAAGTTTATGGTCCAATCATAGAAATATAATATACTAGTGGACGTCACGCGGTTTCACCCGCGTAGTTCCCGTTCCCGTGGGAGTACAGGGACAAAATATAGCCTATGTTACTCCCTGATAATGTAGCTATCCATTGCTGAAAGAATTCAAATCGGTCCAGTAGTTTCGGAGCCTATTCATTTCAAACAAACAAACAAACAAATCTTTCCTCTTTATAATATTAGTGTAGATCTATGGGTCCAATCCTCCGAAATCAATGATTATATTCTAACAAAAATTCAAACTGGTAATTATAAAATACCGATATCCATCCGAGGAAATAATATACAGCTAAGAACACGTCACGTTTTACTGATTAAAATCTATTCGATACCAAAACTGAATCGCACAGTACCTACCTCTTCACATTAGGTACCTAACCAGCGCGCTGAGGTGGCATATTTGTAGTAAATTAAGGAAAAGTAAGCAACTTCTTACTTTCCTTAAACAAACACTACTAACATAAACTCATAGACCACTGCCTATTGAATTAATTATAATAACAATAAAGTTTTATTGCAAGCGGGCCTTAGTTGCCTGCAATAAAACTTTATTATTATAATAATTAATTAATAGAAAAAAAAATACACTACTTATATAATTTTACAATAAAATAAACTAATACATATAAAAACTAAGTAATTTAAATACGTTGGGTCAGCGACGTATTGCGCTGAGTCGTGGTGTCATGTAGCCGTCCACGAAAACGCCGATACACGACACCCGTCGGCCAAAATTCCTCCTAACAATCCCTGAATTTTGGCTAACACTGCTGCCAGGAAAATCCAGTCCGGCACCGTTAAATTAAGGATACCTACAAAGTCGACTCGACAGCACATCGGTAAATCTTATTGCAGAGAGCCTAGACCAAGTGATTCTATCAGTGAAAGCGACTGTCAGTCATGGTTTAGCGTTCGAAAAACCACGTGACAACTTGGTAGCGCACATCAATCACATAATTTTTGGTCGTTCGACAATCGTTATCGCAGATGAAATTCCACTTTTCCTAAGATCTGAAGTGGCTATTGTTGGCGCCATTGCTATGAACATGGTAAGAAAAATGGTCAATACATACTTCTAATAAATAGTAGTGATAGTGTTTATTTCATAAAATATTTGCAAAGGGTTTATTTCTGGAAGCACATCAAATCAGAAAGAATATTATTTAACACTACAGACTTCTTATATTTCTTTCTATGTTTTCCTGTAAACTTTAGGTATAGAACAATCTGCAATTTATTTATTTTTTTCAAAATTTTAGGCTCAGTAGTTTCGGAGATAAGAGGAGGAATGGTCATTTTTGGTCTAATTACTTGAATAACTTCAAAACTATTTATTTTAGAATTATGAAAAAATTATAATTGAAACCCTCACAATAAGCCCTTTCATTTGATATATCACACAATATTGTTCAAAACTTTTTTTCTAATTTTCTAGTTTGACCCCAAAAGTGATGTAACACGTCCGTGTTTGGGTCACAGTAGTCCAAATATGTAGCAAATTTCAACAGAATCGGTTCAGAGGATACGGAGAAAACTGGCTGGGACAGACGAACAAACAGACAGACAGATAGACACCCGAGTGATCCTATAATCCTATCCGTTTTTTGTTCGGAAACCTAAAATGGACAACTATGCCAAAAATTAAGTGTCTCACGGCTGCACCAAAAATCAATATGTCAGACAGACCGATGCTGTCTGACGCTGGTTTTCTAATCACGAAAATCCTTTCAGTGATAGAAACTTTAACATAAATGTATTTATTCCTAAACTATTGCATACATTGAAGTTCTTCAAACGAACTAACGTAATTGACTGATGTGTTGCAAGGGAATTTGTTGCGCCTCTTCGTCTTCTTCCCAGCTAAAACACTGGGAAGTGGAGACATGCTGGCGTTTTGGGGTCTACTGCCTTAAAGGTAGAATTCCGTGCATCGCGATCGATCGCGGCCGCGCGCGGCCTACGACTGTCGTCGATCGCTCGCGACAATAGTCGAATTATGAAAATGTATGGCACCGCTGCCGAGGCCCGCGACAGACGCGCGCGGCCGACGAATTTCGTGAGCCGCGCGCGGCCGTGCATGTTCGAGCGCATAGTAACATCGTGGATTTCATGGCGCAAACATGTCTAGGATGCAGGAGAAAACTTTTCATTACAATACAAATGCTTTTGAATCAATATTTGGTAGTATCCTTCTTCATTTCTGCTTTTAAAGATAGGGTCGATTGGTACTCTATTTTCATAATATAGCAACAGCAGATCGTCATCCTCCTCTTCTTCTTCAAGGATGTCAATTAGCACTTCGACCATGATTTTGACTTCGGTAGACACACGTCTAGAGGGAACTGACGAACAACATCTACTAATTTCAAGACACTGCCGCGCGCGGCTCACGACATTCGTCGGCCGCGCGCGTCTGTCGCGGGCCTCGGCAGCGGTGCCATACATTTTCATAATTCGACTATTGTCGCGAGCGATCGACGACAGTCGTAGGCCGCGCGCGGCCGCGATCGATCGCGATGCACGGAATTCTACCTTTATGTAAGTAGCTGACCTGCGCCCACTTCGTTGGGCGGTATTTCTCGGATTAACATATACCCTACGACACTCACATATAACGTGGCTTTCTATTAGTAAAAGAATCAAAATCGGTTTAGTAGATTCAGAGGAGATTACTTACCCCCTTCAACCTCAGAAACTCACAAACATTACCTCTTTATAATTTTAGTATGGAAGTATAGATTGACGTTCAACAATGTCTGACTTTCAATCTCATTTGAATAAATAACTTTTTGACTTTGAAAAAATTTTTCCCCGAGTGGTTACTTCCGCAAAAAATCTTAATATCCATGGGATAGGCCATGCAAGCAAAACCGCGGTAGAAAATATAGTTTCCGACAATCTCTAAATTAACGGTTATGAACATACTTAGTCATAAATCTCACTAAGTAGAAAATTAACGCGGTGTTAAAAACAGTAATGGAAAAGGACATTAGTGTTGTCACGACTCGAGATTAATTTTGACGTGAGTGGCATAAAGGCGTATTATCGCAGAATAAAACAACCTAAGTGTGGGTTTTTTGGAGTTGGAAGTGAGGTATGTTACACAGGCTTATATTTTATTGTAGCTTTTGATGAAGCCCTGGTTTGAGTAGGAATTTCCAGAACTTAAGAGGAAAAACGGGCGGATAGACGTTGTATGTAAAAAGTCATAATTCGAGGTTTGGCTCTCGCCTGTTTCTCCTCCAATATTGGACCGATTTAAAAGATATTTCACAAACTGAATAAAAAAGATGTATACTTTGTTCCTATGTTTTTCTTTTTAGGGTTCCGAAAAAAAAGGAACCCTTATAGAATCACTCGGGTGTCTGTCTGTCTGTCTGTCCGTCTGTCACAGCCAGTTTTCTCCGGATCCACTAAACCGATTCTGTTGAAATTTGGTACACATATGGACTTCTGTGACTCAAACACGGGCACGTTACGTAAATCATTAAATTTTTAGTATGGGGGTAATTTTTGGGGGTCAAACTAGAAAATTAAAAAAAAAAAGATTTTTGAACAACAGCTTGTGACATATCAAATGAAAGGGCTTACTGTGAAAGTTTTAACTATGTTTTTTTCATAATTTTAAAATAAATGGTTTTGAAGTTATTCAAGAAATTAGACGAAAAATGACCATTCGCCCCCCCTTATCTCCGAAACTACCGAGCCTAAAATTTTGAAAAAAATGGAGATAATAGATCTTTACCTAAAAATTACAGGAAAAGCTATTAGAAGTCTGTAGTGTAAAAAATTAAATTCGTTCGGAACCCTTTGCACGCGAGTCCGACTCGCACTTGGCCAGTTCTTTTTTTTTCATTAATATTTGCCAAATTTCTACACTACGGCTCTGTTGGCAGCGGTTTATCACACAACAACACAACAATTTTAACAACATTTTTGAGCATTTTTTGAGGGTTCTTATGCTTATACAGTTCATGTATCATCAAAAAGGAAAACATAGGGACACAGTATATATCCTTCTTAGTCAGTTTATGAAATATGTTTTAAATCGGTCCAATAATGGAGGAGGAAACATTCGAGAGCCTAACCTCGAATTTTGCCTTTAACATACAAAGCCTCGCCGCCCGTGTTTTCTCTTAACGATTGATTGGTATATCAATGACTAGTGGACGTCACGCGGTTTCACCCGTGTAGTTCCCGTTCCCGTGGGAGTATGGGGATAAAATATAGCCTATGTTACTCCCTGATAATGTAGCTATCTATTGCTGAAAGAATTTTTCAAATCGGTCCAGTAGTTTCGGAGCCTATTCATTTCAAACAAACAAACAAACAAACAAACAAATCTTTCCTCTTTATTATAGCCTATGTTACTCCCTGATAATGTAGCTATCCATTGCTGAAAGAATTTTTCAAATCGGTCCAGTAGTTTCGGAGCCTATTCATTTCAAACAAACAAATCTTTCCTCTTTATAATATTAGTGTAGATAAAAGTCCCGTATCTGATTGGCTTGGCACGATTTTGTGGTATACTCATTGGGTATACTTGAGAAATTGCCATAACTACCACTGGGTCTAACAGACTGATGACTGCAGTTAAAACTAAATGCGCTAATGGCCTGACGACTTAATTCAGACAAGATAACGATGCGTGTCCCTTTGACATTTTGGTTCAGATGTAGATGGGACACTGGAATAGGCCAATTTTTAGGGTTGATGATAATAATATGCATAAAATGTTCAATAATAGGCACAAGTTGGACAGGAAATATTAAACATTTATTTTACAAGATAAATAATCTAAAGCGCTCTTCCTCTCTCCTAATTTTAAAGTTTTGCTGTGCCCGACAGGGTCCATAATTGTTTCTATCTATTCATTTTACCACCTGTATGTGTACATTATGGATTGCAATAAACGATTTGAGATTTGATTTGAAAACCGTCCCGTCCGTACCGTCTGTCTGTCAAGACCGTTTATCTCGGGAACGCGTGGAGGTATCGAGTTGAAATTAAAACCATATACTCAAGTGCCTCTTACAGCTGTGAAACCAAACATGCGAAATCAAACTTTTAAGTTAACGTAAAAAAAAAGATACGGCTGTTTATGCAACAAAGAACGTATATTTCGACACTCTCAAGGGAATCAAAATGTATAGGGTATTTCCCGTTGACCTAGAACTATGAAATTTGTACGTAAAGTAATATCTTCATATACTAAAAGTATAGGGAAAAGTCTGAAAACTACACATTTGTAATGAAATCATAATAAATAGTCTTTATTTTAAAGTAATTCGTACTTACCTATAAATTTGTACGGAACCCACGGTGGGCGAGTCCGACTCGCACTTGGCGGGGTTTTTATGGAATAATCTATATTAACGCGAGCATAGCCGCGGGCAGCAGCTAGTTAGTCAATATTAGCAGCTAGTTAGTCAATATTAGCAGCAAGATAATCCTCACTACATGGACCTCCCCAACTGTCGCTAAATCGACCGGTCCTTTGATTTTCGCATCCAATGTACCACCGTGAGCCTTACCAGATCATCGGTAGACGGTGTGAGATGCCTTCCAACGTTGCATCTTCCTTAACGCGATCGTCTGTCTTTCCGAACGCGTCTTTTATGCTGCCGCCATATGCTTGCAAACACGTGCCGAACACCGACCACAATTACGGCATCCACATGCTTGGCGAACGTGCTAGTATATTCCGGATTACTTTCGGGTTAATAGTACTCCCGCAGTAAAAAAAATAACGTATCTATACAAAACAAGATACTCGATTTCCGACCTTAATCGGTTACTTCGTTTTATGTAGATACGTTATTTTTCTTATGACGGCAGAATAGAAATGAACAAGCGTTTGGATACATCGCAAACACGTTTATCGAACACCCTTTAATTTGTGCACAAAAACCGACACCGATGCCGATCACTGCCAAACACTTGCCAAACACATACGCACTTGCAAACACCTATCCACACGTTCGTGTTTTTTGTTTGGTGTTCGCTGTTTGCCACTGTTTGCCAAGCGTGTGGAGGCAGCATTAGCCACAATGTCTGCCTATTCTGTGGGCTTTGTCGGATAACTTTGTTCTCCTCTGGATCTCTTTGTTTTAAGTTCCTATGCAGGAATACTTCCAACATAACACTCCGTTCTTTCATTTTTCTGATCAGACCAATTATGAGCGACCATGATATCTCTTGCGGAATCACTGATGTAACCAGCTGTGATAATTTCAATGTTTTCGATACCAAGAAGTAGCCTGGAAAGCAATACTTAACATTGAACGATTCCAAACCGATACAAGATGATGATTTATAAGAATTATATGTAACAACAAGATAAGTAAGGAATCAACGACCTTAACAACGTGAACCAATTAATCTGTCGACACAGTTCAAGAGCAGCTGTATTCATTACAGCACAATGGTAATAACTTTGTAATAATGTAAATGATCAACATAAGTATGAGAAAAAAGCAGGCATTGTGTTCAGCAGACCTTGTTTATGTAGTACTATTCTTAGCCGCGTCTTCTTTTTTAATATTTCATGTTTTTTTGACGTGATAACGTCTTATAAATCAATGAACGCTGTCTGCAAGCACGAAATAGTGTCACGTTCCTAGAGCGAGAGCGCGGAACAAGCGATAGAGAGGCACGATCGGCCTTTTTTTTTTAAGGATGGGAAGTCATCAAATGACTCCTCCCGCTCTGGGTGAAGCAGAAGGGAGTGTCAGACTCTTACTGACTAAAACCCATCCGTGTTCCTCCTAGTGCCCTTTGCGTTCCAGGGCCACGGTGACTCTTTCGAACAAATTCAATTGTTTTCTTATGACGTTTTTACGTAAAATTATCGTTCGTAAACCAACTTTACAGACAACCAATTTTTAGGGTTCCGAAAAAAAAAGGAACCCTTATAGGATCACTCGGGTGTCTGTCTGTCTGTCTGTCTGTCCGTCTGTCACAGCCAGTTTTCTCCGGATTCACCGGACCGATTCTGTTGAAATTTGGTACACATATGGACTTCTATGACCCAAACAAGAACGCGTTACGTAAATCACTATTTTTTTTAGTACTAGTGGACGTCACGCGGTTTCACCCGCGTTTTTCCCGTTCCTGTGGGAATACGGGGATAATATATAGCCTATGTTACTCCCTGATAATGTAGCTATCCAATGCTAAAAGAATTTTTCAAATCGGTCCAGTAGTTTCGGAGCCTATTCAATTCAAACATACAAACAAACAAATCTTTCCTCTTTATAATATTAGTGTAGATATGGGTCACTTTTGGGGGTCAAACTATAAAATAAAAAATAAAGTTTTTTGAACAATATCGTGGGACATATCAAATGAAAGGGCTTACTGTGAGGGTTTCAATTATATTTTTTTCATAATTTTAAAATAAATAGTTTTGAAGTTATTCAAGAAATTAGACGAAAAATGACCTTTCCCCCCCTTATCTCCGAAACTACTGAGCCAAAAATTAAAAAAAAAATGGAGATAATAGATCTTTACCTAAAGATTACAGGAAAACCTATTAGAAGTCTGTAGTGTTAAAATAACATGTTAAAAAAAATTAAATTCGTTCGGAAAGCTTTGCACGCGAGTCCGACTCGCACTTGGCCAGTTTTTTTTATTTAAAAAACTTCCTCTGCTTTCCATCGTAGCGTGTTTTCATTTCAGCCCGGAATCACCTACTGCTTGACATAAGTCTCCCTGTTCATTTTCTGACCGCTCCCTAACCAGGGGGGCTACTCTCAAACGAAATCCGTAGTTTCGGGCTTAGTTGCGGGCGGGCATTTTCTACTCCGTATCACCTAACCACTGAGAACTAATGATAACACGATTTGACAGTTACTGTGAAATCGTGTTATCATTCATTCTCCGTTCGGGTTCGGGACTAATCGTAAGTCTGTAGGTGATACGTAGTAGAATACGCCCGCCCGCAACTAAGCCCGAAACTACGGATTTCGTTAGAGAGTAGCCCCCCAGGGCCCCAAGTCTGCTATTACAGTAGTGTCAGAATGGACTCTCATTGATTTCATAATGGTTGATTTTGACAAGATTCTATGCCATTTCTTTCAATGGAGTGTCAGTGGTTGACCACTGGATATAAAAGCGATTATTGATATAGAACATTCTAAAACTGTTGTAATAGCAAACGTCTTTTTTATTGCGCACAGCAAAGGAGTGGAACTCTTTGCCTGCGTCTGTGTTTCCAAACGCTTACAACCCTAATCTCTTCATAGTTA
Source organism: Lacanobia wlatinum (assembly GCA_947578705.1). Lineage (NCBI taxonomy): Eukaryota > Metazoa > Arthropoda > Insecta > Lepidoptera > Noctuidae > Lacanobia > Lacanobia wlatinum. The sequence continues at coordinate 16,116,621 of OX388046.1, read as the reverse complement.
GAGTGAACAGGCTCCTTCAGGGTAAGCTCGCTCCATCGTATACTTTGTCTCCGCCATCTCTGACCTAGACTAGAGTCAAGAGCAACCAAAAAAAAACATACAAACTAGCAAACAATAGTTTATTTGTATTATTACCTAGGATGTAACACTGTCCGAAACAATCATATTTGACCTTGAGATATTTGCGTAATGCTCTGCGTGAAGGTCAAGGGCATACTCGTATTTCGGCGTTGGTAAAACTCATTTTTTGTTCCTGATTTGATCATAATGACCGTAGTGGTTTGATGTGTTCATTTTAGGCATTGGCGTTTCGTAGTTACCTGCATAGAATTTTATTTGGCTGGTAGTTATTTTTTTTTCGGACTTTAGTCCGTAATCTCAGCATGGCAATTAAAATAACCACTTATAAAAATAATGATGTGTGATGGAATGGATCTTAGCAGTGGCGTTCTTCTAGGTTGCGCAATTTGTTCGAAAGAGTCTCCGCGGCCTTGGAACGCGAAGGGCATTTGGGAGGTGGGTTTTAGTCAGTAAGAGTCTGACACTCCCTTCCAATCCACCCAGAACGGAAAGGTTCATTCATTTTGATGATTTCCCATCAAATAAAAACAAACCTAATATGGTGGAGTCTTGTAATTGCAACTTTCTGGATATTTTGACTAACAGAAATAAGTCCCTCTAGAACGGTGATCCTAGAAGGAGTTATTTCTGTTAGTTGCATAACTATCCGGTTATTGCAACTAACAGAAATAACTCCCTCTAGAACGGTGATTCTAGAGGGAGTTATTTCTGTTAGTTGCATAACTATCCGGTTATTGCAACTAACAGAAATAACTCCCTCTAGAACGGTGATCCTAGAGGGAGTTATTTCTGTTAGTTGCATAACTATCCGGTTATTGCAACTAACAGAAATAACTCCCTCTAGAACGGTGATTCTAGAGGAAGTTATTTCTATTAGTTGCATAACTATCTGGTTATTGCAACTAACGGAAATAAGTCCCTCTAGAACGGTGATCGTAAAGGGAGTTATTTCTGTTAGTTGCAATTACCAGATAGTTGCAATTACAAGACTCCACTCTAAGTACTTTTGTATTTTTCTTACGTTACCTAAGTAGGTCACTTAAGGCTTGTATATATGCCAATGACCTTGTGCATATAAACGGAGCTAACTACTCCTCTACGCGCCACTTCGCTACCGCTTTAATTAATTATAAAAAACTAACATTTATTTTAAAAGAGTAACAAAACCAAATTATTTTTGTTTGTATTGCAAAGCAGTTGATATTTTTTATTTAGACTTTTGTTAAAAACGAAGGAGTAAAATGGTTTCATCTCAATGATTTGGAGGTGATTTGGTGATGTTTTTTCTTATTATGTGATACCGATACGTAAATTCTGGCTAAACCAAATTACGTATCATATCATGTAGATTACTATCTACTTATTCAGATGTAATTTCTCAGTAAATGCCGACGAAAAGTTGCTTAATCTGCACGCAGTTTTAAAGCATTTCTCGAGAGAGCAGCCTTAACGATGCACCCTTTATAAATTAAAGAAGTTTCATAATGAATCCTCTCTTTGGCAAGTTAGCGCCTCCCGGAATTATTTAATACTAGTGGACGTCACGCGGTTTCACCCGCGTAGTTCCCATTCCCGTGGAAGTACGGGGATAATATATAGCCTATGTTACTCCCTGATAATGTAGCTATCCAATGCTAAAAGAATTTTTCAAATCGGTCCAGTAGTTTCGGAGCCTATTCGATTCAAACAAACAAACAAACATACAAACAAACAAACAAATCTTTCCTCTTTATAATATTAGTGTAGATTGCGCCAAACGTATACTTATTATTTCCAATCGTAGCTATTGTATCGAGATGAACTTTTGTTGTACGTATGAATCCTAGCCACGTAAAGTGATCTATCATTAGTTCAGAGTTAATGTAAATTTACATTACTTATTTAAATAATTAATTACCGTCACTAAATCGTTGCATTGGTAATGAGCTGTAAGTCTATTTATAAACTTATAGCTTGGAACTAGATATCCTTTATATATCAAATTCTTCCGTTACTGACTGATTGAGTGACTGACAGACAGCCGAAAATCCTGGTCGTAGAGAACTGAAATTTGGCATGTAGGTTCCTTGGGGAGTGCAGGGGAGCACTAAGAGAGGATTTCTCAAATCCCAAAGGAACGGGGAAAACGGGATATGTGCATACGAAATCGTAGGCAAAAGCTAGTCTAGTTATATAAAGAAGTTAATAGACGCTATCAATGTGCTTACTAAAAACGCATAGGCTTTCTTAAAATCACTAGGTACAAGCTAAAAATACTATTTAACCCCCTTTTTTAAGGACGGGAAATCATGAAATGACTTCTTCCGCTCTGGGTGAAGCGAAAGAGTATGTACCACTACTGTACATAAAGTTTAAATAAATAAATAGAACATTTATTTGGAACAAGGAAAGAAACACAACACACAAGCACAGTTACATAACACTAGAAAATACAAATAATTTAATGAAAACACATAAAAAAAAGAAAAGGCAGAATGTATGGTGGCAATTACTTAAGAATTTAAATTGCCAGATTACCTACCTACATAAAAAAAATATAAATTTGACTTATACACTTAAATGTGCGGTGTGTGTGTCTCTAAGCTGCACCAAATGGGAGTCCAACTTAGCATGTGCCAGGCAATATACCTGACGCTGGTATTCTGCTGGATCCCAGTAGCGACGTACGGATGTCAAGCAGATGCCGAACAGTTAGTGATAATAAAAGTAAATAGTGGCTTTGTGTAAGGTGAGTCCAGATTTGTTATTTCAAATATTTGTGTTCCTTTTTTGTTTAGTGTGTGTATAATATTAATAAATAAATGTGTGATGGTAGAAAAATATTAAAAAAAAAAAATGTCTAATTGTTACTGACTAAAACCCATCCATGTTCCTCCTTATGCCCTTTGAGTTCCAGGGTGACTCATTCGAATAAATTCCGCAACCCTGGAGTTTACCCCCTTTGGCTAAGCAATATCAGCGATTCGGCCGAGAAATTGCCACAAATGTGCGACCAAAAACAATGTCACAATTATATTAATTATGATATAATTTTATTGGCGAGTACAATGACTCATTAAGTTATTCACAATTTACTTTTACCTTATAGTGGGACAGTCAGCCTTTTATCTATAACTAGCTTTTGCCCGCAACTTCGTACGCGTATATCCCGTTTCTTTCCGTTTGGAATTTTGGGAAATCCTGTCATAATGCTCCTCTACACTCCCCAAGGAACCTACATGCTAAATTTCAGCGCTCTACGACCTTTAGTTTCGGGCTTCAGCTGTGCGTTGTCTGTCCGTCATTCAATCGGTCAGTAACGGAAGAATTTTATATATGTAGGTACTAGCTTTTGCCCGCGACTTCATACGCGCCTACCCCATTTTTTCCCTTTGCCGTCAGAAATCCTCTCTTAGTGCTCCCCTACACTTCCCAAGGAATCTTTTTTTTTTAACGACGGGAATCATCAAATGACTCCTCCCGCTCTGGGTGAAGCAAGAGGGAGTGTCAGACTCTTACTGACTAAAACCCATCCGTGTTCCTCCTAGTGCCCTTTGCGTTCCTGGGCTGCGGTGACTCTTCCGAATAAAGTCCACAGCCCCAGCAGGCACTGGCCCTTGCGGGCCCCATCTTTTGTACTGACAGCTCTTTGAGGCGCGCGTGATCAGACGGCGAGCCACCAAAAGCTCGCCGTCCGCAGGCCCGCGCCTACGGTGGCCAAAAATCGCCCTGCGGCTCCCGACGCCCGGGGCGTCTTCTTCTGTTGCGGCGGCTGGGACGTGATGTTTCTCTCTCTCTCACACGTTCGGCTTCCTCCTTTGCTAGCATTACTGCTTCGCAGAAGGAGGTGACCGCTGCTTCTCAAGGAACCTACATGCCAAATTTTAGCTTTCTACGACCAGTAGTTTCGGCTGTGCGTTGTCTGTCAGTCACTCAGTCAGTCAGTAACGGAAGAATTTTATATATTAGGATATTGATTGATAAGTATGCGAAAACAATTATTAAATAATTACTTTATTATATGCATACCATTTAGACTTTACATCACAAAAATAAGTCCAAACGCATTGATATATAAAAACCCCAGATACACACTCAGCATCTCAAAACCGTTCGCATAAAACAAGCGCACAATTTAAAATTGTGCGCTAATTTCAAACAGTCTCGCATCGCTCGCCATACTGCACTGCTTTGTAAAAACTACTTTAAGCGATCCGTGTAAGGTTGAATTTGCAAAAAAAATGTTTATATTATAACTACACACAACTCACACATGACACTTGATACATGTCAGTTTCTGACGACAGTTTCGAGTGTTGCATTTGTTCGAGACTGTGCATCTTGGGTTTTTTATGTATCAATGTCCAAACGTCATTAATGTTGCCTGACTCACTGATTAAAACAACAAAAACAAAAGAATACACAGTCGTGACTATAATATAAATTGGTCATCATTTAGTCACGCATACTCATTTAGACGTAACAAAAGACCGTATCTCTTTGGCATGACTTGTTTTAGGTTTAAAGGCTTATCAAACAGAAGGAGTGGTGATGCATTCGGCTTCAAACGTAATACTCATACTTTTAAAACTCGTTACGTTATACGTTAGTCAAATTAATTTTGAAGAACTTGAGTCAACATTCATTGAAAATTCATTTGGAACAACGTAAAATACAGTGCGTAAGCGTATGATGTGGGTACACTGACAGCCCTATGGCTTGTTTCACACGTACCACAACCATAACACGTGGGCGTGCGCTAATTTATATGAAAATTAATAGTTAAATTCACACGGACCACATTTTGCCGTCAATATCGACCGCGTGTGTGATACCGACCAAATCGCAGCCACGTCGCAACCACCACCGACACCACCAACTAGCGGCCGGGCACATTGCAAACAGTGATTAAATTTTGACAAGATTCAGTGTCAGTGGTTGACCACTGGAAAGTCATAATGACGCTTTTATATCCAGTGGTCAACCACTGACACTCCATTGAAAGAAATGGCATAGAATCTTGTCAAAATAAACCATTATGAAATCAATGATAGACTATTCTGACACTATTGTAATAGCAGACTTGGGGCCCAGGTTCCACAACGCAACCGCAAGAAGCCACAGCTACACTATTCCCACGTCAACACAGCTTGACCACCTTTTGTCGCGACGGTGTGGTGTGGTTGTGGTACGTGTGAGACAAACCCTAATCAATCTTCTTTCGTTCAGTTAACCCAAATGTGTTCTGTAAGAGATTACCCGGTGCATTTTCCGGGATACTATTGTGTAGTTTTCTTTCAGCGGTTCTAAAAAGGCCACTTTGGCAGAATCAGCCACTATCAAATTTTCCCAATCAACCTTGAACCTAATGCGTTCGCATTAAAGATTATAATGATACACACAGATTGTTGCCGCGTTGTTCGCCACATGGTATCTGCCGGTGCTGCATTGTGCCGTAAAAGAATAATACCATCCCATCACTTCCCGTGGGTGTCGTAAGAGGCGTCTAAGGGACTCACCAGAGAATGGGCAGCAGCGTACTCTGTAAATTTCAACACCGTACACTGAGATCGCCAACCCGCCTGCCAAGCGTGGCGATTATGGCAATACCCCCATCTTAGGGGAGGCCTATGTCCAGCAGTAGACGCTGTCTTTCGGCTGATATGATGATGATGATGATGAGATTGTGGCGTAATTAATATTATTTTTCTAATATGATTCTCCTAAAGTTGCCTTTTTAGCCCCACAGTGCAAGAATGTTCGTAATCGGATCAGCCGGTCGATTCTGTAGTGCAATTCTGTAAACAATTCGAAGTGAAGGCTTGGGTGAAGTGATCACGAATTGAGCTGTCAATTGAATTTTGAAGGTATCTGGAGTATTTTGATATTCCAGATACCTTCAAAGGTCTAAACATTCGACGTACCTTTTTTAAGGATGGGAAATCATCAAACGACTCCTGCTCTGGGCGGAGCAGAAGGGAGTGTCAGATTCTTACTGACTAAAACCCATCCGTGTTCCTCATAATGCCCTTTGCGTTCCAGGCCGCGGTGACTCTTTCGTATAATTTCCGCAACCCTGGCAGACATTCGACGTCCCTAGAAAAGGAATTTTAATAGACTTGACCACACAATGACTTGACCAATAATTACACTTCGATCACTATCAAAGATCGTAAAGTTGTGGTCAATGATCATCCATTTATTTATGACTATGATCCATCATCTACCTTAACGTTTACTATAAAGAGGTAAGATTGTTTGTTAATATGTTTGTAAAATGGATGGATGCGAGACGCCCAGGACTGGTTGTTGTGGCGATACCTAGGGGAGGCCTAAGTTCAGCAGTGGACGTCTTTCGGCTGATATGATGATGTTTGTTAAACGTGTTGCGCCGATCTCAAGTAATGTTCCCATGGGATAAGGCCAGGAAGATGGTATTACGGTTCCTGCACGCTCAGTTTTGGGGAACGTGTGCGAAGTAGACTGTGCCATCTAGCGTAGCTATTTCGAATTTTATACTTGACAGTGACATTTCTGTGCTGCCACCTATAGTTTCTGCACGCTCCCTATTCGAAAAAATGCATATTCGAAATTTAGAACACTTCTTCTTCTTGTCAGAATACTAATAATTACACTACACGCTATTCAGGGCCCGGTGGCAAGGGTGGGCGTGGCCCCTAACTAGGGAGCTGCTAATTACACTAGCCAGTCGATTCGTAACCGTATTTGTAAAAGGTAAACTTTTTGAGACAGGCTAGGTGGAGCGACGATCTTCGCAGGGTGGCTGGTAGCAGCTGAATGAGAGTTGCTGGTAATCGAGTTGAATGTCGTGCACAAGGAGAAGCCTATGTCCAGCAGAGGACTGCTATAGGTGGATGATGAAAATGATGAATGTTTTGAGAACTGAAAGAAGGAAACAGAAAAATAGGTACAAAGGTAATGCTTATTTCAAAATAAATCTTTTCCAGCATACCTGCGAAAGGAGAGTTGTATCTATACTAATATATAAAGCTGAAGAAAATGTTTGTTTGTTTGCTTGAACAAGTGGTCCGATTTGAAAAATTATTTCAGTGTTAGATAGCCCATTTATCGAGGAAGGCTATATATCATCACGCTAAGACGAATAGGAGCGGAGCAGTAATGAAAATTGTGACGCAGACGAAGTTGCGCGGGTCAGCTAGTAAAAGATATGTAGACACCGTGTGTAAAAGGTATAGTTACTTACAAATAAAACAATAAACTTTGATATAACACACAATACATAAAATTTCTAAAATAAGCTTGACTGGAAGCCGACCCCAATGTAGTTGGGAAAAGGCTAGGCAGATGATGATGACATAAAATTTCTAAAATAAATATAGCACTAATACGTACTAAATAATATTACAAGATAAATAATAATACATACCTACTTATATTTTATGCAACTAAGATGGTAAAGAAAGATAATGTTCTTTCACTCTATTTTTAAAGAAAATGTTTTGCAGTCTCTAATGTCAGGCGGCAGTGAATTCCACAGCCTAAACGAATGGGCAGTAAAGGAATAGGAGTAAAACTCAGTAGCGTGGGGAGGGGACTTAAGGAGATTTGAGGGAACTAGTGTGATTCCGAATATTAATTCAGAAAGCTACCCTATCGTTAAGTGTCGTTTATAGGCTGCCCTGAAAATTGCACGGTTACTTCCCACAGGAAAAACCACGGGAAAACGTGATGATTGCAAAATTTGTAAGTTTGTATAAAATTATACATAAGGTAATCTCCGGAACCAATGCACCTAAATATTTTAAATTCGATTATACCATTTGAAAGATGCATATTTAAAATTGAAATTATTTAGATTTTTTTACGAATTATAAAAAAGTTGTATTTAGTACATTTTAGTTCGCATGACTCGAAGACGAAATTTAGGAAACAACAGATTTTATGTTTATTATTAAGAGTTGATTTTTGCATACATTGTATCTTTGATTGATATCAAAATAAAACAAAATTATACGATGACTAGTGGACATCACGCGGTATCACCCGCGTAGTTCCCGTTCCCGTGGGAGTACGGGGATAATATATAGCCTATGTTACTCCCTGATAATGTAGCTATTCATTGCTGAAAGAATTTTCAAATCGGTCCGGTAGTTTCGGAGCCTATTCGTTTCAAACAAACGAACAAACAAACAAACAAATCTTTCCTCTTTATAATATTAGTGTAGATAAATAAATCACAAACACGGGCAAATCCGGGGCAAACCCTAGTAATTTATAAATAATCAGCGTGCATTCTAGGTAATAAGCTGTAATAATACGTTTTCCAGTAAAGATGGATTACTATCAGAAAACGTAGTACCCAGGTATAAGGAAATGAGTAGCATTTTTTAAACATACGTCATCTGCCTAGACTTATCAGAATCCATGGTGGACTCAGTTTCTAATAATCAAATATGCGATTTAGTACGTAATCAATATTGCTAATATGATAACTGGTTTGGTTTCTTACGAGGATATTGGAATTCCCCAGTTTTTAGTCAGCGTATGTCATATTGCATACCTACATGTAAGTTCAAGATGCATCAGATGCACCTTTAATACTTATCAGTAAAACAGGGTCAAGGTCAAGGTTACCGACATAGCCCGAAGGATCGCCAAGCTAAAGTGGCAGTGGGCAGGGCACATTGCTCGCAGAACAGATGGTCGATGGGGGTGAAAAGTTCTGGAGTGGCGACCGCGTACCGGAAGACGTAACGTTGGCGCGGCCTCCCACAAGGTGGACCGATGACCTGGTGAAGGTCGCGGGTAGCCGATGGATGCGAGACGCACAGGACCGGTCGTTGTGGCGACGCTTGGGGGAGGCCTATGTCCAGCAGTGGACGTCTTTCGGCTGATATGATGATGATGATGATGAAAACAGGGTGAATAGAAACAAAACATTGGAGAGGATTTTCACTTTATTAAAATTCTGCTTGCAGCTTTTAACGAGTCCAATGTTTAAATCAATACTTACTAGTTTTAAAATGTTGATTATTTTTTAACCGACGAAAAAACGGAGGAGGTTCTTAAGTCGAGGCGTATATTTTTTTTAAAGTATGACCACGCATAACTTTTTACAGAGTAGTCCGATTTTGGTAATTCTTTTTTTATTGGATAGGGTATACATCAACAGTGGTCCCATATAAATTTGTAAAAAAACCCTACCCTAAGGGGGAAAAATAGGGGTGATTTATTGTTCACGCACAGATTTTAGTGCAAAGGTGTGTAGCATTTTTTGTAGGCTTACCCATGTGGGTATATAACGCCTGTTTTTTTAAGTATTTTTATTATACAACAAGTAATAGTTAAAGTAGGATTATATAACAGTTAATAGCTACAGTAAGAAAGGTAGCTATTTTAAAAGTAATAAAAAATTAAGCATGTATTAATTAGTAGATTATAGTCACAAAAAAGTTTAAAATAAAAACTTTTAAACAAAAAAATTAAACCTCCGAAAAAACTGTAAAGCAAAAATAATAAACCTTTTATAGAAAATAACTTTAGGTACTTTCGGAAGTCGGTATTTTTTCGTATTTTAACACCGACTTCCGAAATTTCCTAAAGTTATTTTTTTAAACCAAAAATGTGGAATTCGAGTGAAAATACCATTCAAAGTTTTGTTTCTATTCACCCATATGTTTTTATTCAACCGATGTTTCATTTGACAGTCATCCACTACTATATAATTCTGGCTTCCACCAAGCATCGTCACATCGTTAAGTCCAGTGCTTCTCGAACCCAACGAATGCACGGCATCATTTTCAGGTTATCGTAATAATTTTGGCTAGTGGGAAAAATATCAACCACACTGCTTATCAATTGATAAAATCAGAACATCAAAATAATTTCCGCTCACTCAAAGTGAACAATTCAACCACAAACAAAAATTGTCCTTACAAACATTGGCACTCTTGTTCACCCCAGGGTTTGAATTTTGCAGGCATATAAGAACCAGGGCCGGTTCTACGCTCGCCTCAAAGAGATGACAGCAAGATAGACGAGGTTCGCTAAGGCCAGTGCCTACCAGGGTTGCGGAATTAATCGACAGAATCACTGCGGCCCTGGAACGCAAAGTGCATTAGGAGGAACACGAATGGGTTTTATTCAGTAAAAATCCGACACTCCCTTCCACTCCTGAATGATTCATTTGATAATTTTCAATCCTTAAAATATATGGAGTTGAATCATTGATATAAAAAACCCAAGATACACACTCAGCATCTCAAAAACGTCCGCAAAAAACAATTTCAATATGTATAATTGTGCGCAAGTTTCAAACAGTCTCGCATCGCTCGCCATACTGCACTGCTTTGTAAAAAAAAACCCCGTGTAAAGTTGAGTTTGCGAAAAAAAATGCGCATCACTCGCCATACTGAACTGCTTTGTAAAAACAAATTTTAGCCATCCGTGTAAGGTTGAATTTGCAAAAAAAATTGTTTATAGTATAACTACACGCAACTCACACATGACACTTGATACAGTCATGTCAGTTTTTGACGACAGTTTCGAGTGTTGCATTTGTTCGAGACTGTGCATCTTGGGTTTTTAGGGTTCCGAACAAAAAACGGAACCCTTATAGGATCACTCGGGTGTCTGTCTGTCCGTCTGTCACAGCCAGTTTTCTCCAGATCCACTATACCGATTCTGTTGAAATTTGGTACACATATGGACTTCTGTGACCCAAACACGGACGCGTTACGTAAATCATTAAATTTTTAGTATGGGGGTCACTTTTGGAGGTCAAACTAGAAAATTTAAAAAAAAAGTTTTTTGAACACTATCGTGTGACATATCAATTGAAAGGGCTTACTGTGAGGGTTTTAATTATATTTTTTTCATAATTTTAAAATAAATGGTTTTGAAGTTATTCACGAAATTAGACGAAAAATGACCATTCCCCACCCTTATCTCCGAAACTACTGATCCTAAAATTTTGAAAAAAATGGAGATAATAGATTTTTACCTTAAAATTACAGGAAGTCTGTAGTGTTAAAATAAGATGTTGGAAAAATTAAATTCGTTCGGAACCCTTCGCACGCGAGTCCGACTCGCACTTGGCCAGTTTTTTTTATATATCTATGGGTTGAATTCCAAAATATTCTTCTACATTCCTTGTACGCAATAAAGGGAACCTGTGTAAAACTGTTTTAGGTCCAAAGGTTTAGCTTGGGCATTGATGAGACAATAAAAAAACTTTTTTTTTTCACGTTTCCACAAGAAACATCTAGACTGAAATTATAATAATACATCAATGCCCATGGGATAAAGGCGCAAGTCGGTTTCCATACATTGTTATACTTAGACATACATGTGTAACAATATATGGAAACCCAAATGCAAACATTACCAGCTAATCTATTGTGCTCGTGATTTGCATACAATAAGCATTGTGACATTTAAGTACATTGGTATTACCCATGTATGTAGCTTGCATCAGTGATGTCAAGGATACCTATGAAATTTCGGATCTGGACAGGATACGAATACGGATATAGATATTGTTAAGGTTCCGTACCAAAATGGCAAAAGAGAACCCTTATGGTGTGACTAAGTCTGTCCGTCTGTCACAGCTGGATATCTATACTACTACTAATGCTATCAACTTGAAATTTGGAATTGTTTTAGATGACGTTTGGTCAACTATTTTGGAAACAGGAAAAATATAAAAATGTTTTTTTTTGCATCTTAGACTGAAAGGATTTCTTAAAAAATCGAAGTGGGGCTACTAGGGCATGTGGGGGTATCATAGAAAGAACGCTATTTCTCAAACATTTTTCTTTTTTTAAGGCCACATGGTTTTTGACTTTTGATGAAAAATGTAAAAAAGGTTATTGCTATGCGTCCATGCATCGTTCGCCTAAGATACAACAGAGACGTGAATTTACTTTCTGTTCTAAATAATGCATTTATTTAATTGAAACTAAATTAAAATCACTGACACAGAATTATCGCTTACCATTAGGTGAGATAGTGGTCAAACGTATGCCTATCTATATTAAAAAAAAAATGCAAAAAAATCCAAAATGCTTTCGGAATTTGAGGTTTTAATTAGGCCACTAAAAACATACCAAATGGACTAAAATCAAAGCTGCCAATCTCTCATATTTTCTCAGTAACGAAATTGTGGTATAGAGTAGTGTTCGCATGCTCTTTTAACATACGCAAACGTCGTAACTTAGGCCGACGCGACCGTCGATTCCCAGGTATCAGGTGCCAAAGCCAATAAATATTTTTTTTTGAAGTCTGGGTACTGAATTTAATGTATTACAGTACGAGTGGGATCCATCACAAAGCTGTAATTTGGACATAGTTCATTTACTAGGTGCAAATAACGAAAGCTAAAGTCTGATAGGATTTGGGAGGATGCAAAACTACTGAAATAGCTTTGATACATCTCAAAGAAAAAAAATTGACGTCGGCCCAAGCTTACAGGTATGTGTATGTTAAAAGTACATACTATTACTATTCTATCCCACAAAGGGCATAGAACCATTGTAGTATAGCCCCCTCGCCGCCATTTTTTTTTAATCATTTAATTAATTAACTTTAATTAATTAATTCATTAATTAAATAATATAATAATAAAAAGAGGAAAGATTTGTTTGTTTGTTTAAAATGAATAGGCTCCGAAACTGCTGGATCGATTTGAAAAATTCTTTCAGTAATGGATAGCTACATTATCAGGGAGTAACATAGGCTATATTTTATCTCCGTACTCCCACGGGAACGGGAATTACGCGGGTGAAACCGCGTGACGTCCACTAGTTTTTAATATACGACGCACGTTCTAACATGCATGAATGAGTAGAGGATACTTCAACTAACAAAAAAACTGGCCAAGTGCGAGTCGGACTCGCGTGCAAAGGGCGTTTTTAACATGTTATTTTAACACTACAGACTTCTAATAGGTTTTCCAGTAATTTTTAGGTAAAGATCTATTATCACCATTTTTTTCAAAATTTTTAGGCTCAGAAGTTTCGGAGATAAGGGGGGGCAATGGTCATTTTTTGTCTAATTTCTTGAATAACTTCAAAACCAATTATTTTAAAATTATGAAAAGAATATAATTAAAACACTCACAGTAAGCCCTTTCATTTGATATGTCACACGATATTGTTCAAAAAACTTTTTTTTAATCTTCTAATTTGACCCCCAAAAGTGACCTCCATAATAAAAATTTAATAATTTACGTAACACGTCCGTGTGTGGGTCACAGAAGTCCATGTGTACCAAATTTCAACAGAATCGGTCCAGTGGATCCGGAGAAAACTGGCTGTGACAGACAGACAGACACCCGAGTGATCCTATAAGGGTTCCGTTTTTTGTTCGGAACCCTAAAAATATAAGGAACATGGTGCCCTAAAGTGTTAGGTTGCCGAGATATTTCGAGATAAAGTCACCATGTGACAATCATGACTATTCGAACCCTTTTGTTAGTGAGAAAATGAGGGAGCTCTAGGATCTCAGTCTAAAAGCGTTATCTGCAAATTTCCAAAATGTCATCTATCAATTCATCGACTGGTCTGTCAATGTCGATGTTGCTCGTTTCATACAGCGCTTTCAATTACTTTATTCTTTTGGTAAATAAAAACTAAAAAAAAATTCTCATAGATAGCTGTGAGTTCTTTGTTTCAATTTGAAAATAATGGCGATGGGAAATAAAAACAAAGTGAATTACTTTTTTAAATGTTTTCGTAATTATGAAATCTCCGTTCTATTGTAATAATTACAAGGTAAATCATAAAAAAACTAGGAATTATGGGTTAAAAGTTTTATACGTGTTGATTCATAGGCCACTTTTTACAATGTTTTTTGACCGGTCCCTTATCTCCGAAGTTTGCATAAAGAAAAATCTGAAATTATTCTATGTGATAGAAGTTTATGCAAAGATTACAGGAAAAATAAAACGATGTCTCTAAATCTTTTTCAGAAATCATGAACAAAAATGACATTAGTTCCTCTATCGGTCAAGAGATGACGTTGATCGAAAACTGCAATAGGTATACACCGCAGTATTAAGATTCTCTGACGAATCGCCAATAAAAACTTAAAAACATTCCACGTTGTATACGGAACCCTCGGTGCGCGAGTCCGACTCGCTCTTGACGGTTTATTATACCGGTATCTGTTGTGGTGTAGGTATGGTTACGAATAATCAATTATTTCGAATTATCCGTTAGTTTCGAAAAGTGTTGGTTACGGATATTAGATTTTTAAGAAATTGTAAAAGACATTAATAGACCAACATGCAAGAGTGTTGCGCTAGACTAGTGTGTCGACTGGGTGTCTCATTTAAACTCCGCCCCTCATCATCATCATCATAACAGCCGAAAGACGTCCACTGCTGGACATAAGCCTCCTCCAAAGGGGGGGTTTGCCATAATCGCAACGCTTGGCAGGCGGGTTGGCAATCGCAGTGTATGGTGTTGCGTTTTACAGAGAACGCTGCTGCCTATTCTCTGGTGAGTTCCTTAGTCGCCTCTTACGACACCCACGGGAAGTGCTGGGATGGTATTATTCTTTCACGGCACCATACGGCCGACCAACTCCGCCCCTATCTGAAATCATCCTAAACTTTTATATCGGATTCGGTTACCGGTAGATTTTTGTTTCGGATATCCGATACATTCGGATACGGTTACGGACCTCCTTAACTTAATCCCTGATCTGCATTAGAGATTGCAAAAAATGGAGGTTGGTAGGTAGTTATCTGGTTAGGTCTGTGTGCCATTTACAATGGGTTTTTGTAAGTCGTGAGGTGTTTTGGTAGTGGATACGTAATTGGTAAATACGGTCATTTGTATAGCGAAAACATATTTTTGTTTTTAGTTTTGATAGGCTCGCCATTTGACCTTTTGGCGATTGAAAGCGACAATGTGATCGACGATGAAGTGGACGCTTCATCATATAAGCCGAAAGACGTACCCTGCTAGACACAGGCCTCCCCAAGTGTCGCCACAACAACCGGTCTTGTGCGCCTCGCATCCATTGGCTACCCGCGACCCTCACTAGGTCATCGGCCCACCTTGTGGGAGACCTTCCAACGCTACGTCTCGAGCGCTAGGACGCTTGCCTAGTTGCAACTTATTCACTCAGGCTTTAGCTGTCAGGGAGCACAGATTCTGGTTAGGAATTCTCCTTGAAACAAAAACAACAACAGATGAAACATTATAAAATACTGTAGCTGTGCTTTATCATTGGAAGTGTTATTATCCTCCACCGTTTTTAAGGATGGGAAATCATTAAATGATTCCTTCCGCTCTGGGCGGAGCGAAAGAGGGTGTCAGATTCTTACTGACTAAAACCCATCCGTGTTTCTCCTAATAGCCCTTGCGAACCAGGGGGGCTACTCTCTAAGCCCCGAAGTCCGTAGTTTCGGGCTTAGTTGCGGGCGTATTCTACTCCGTGTCCTTGTCCCTGTCACAACCTTGAATCAAAACAACCGTGCCACTAACTCTAATTAAATGTAACTCTTCCAGTATGTACGCACTCATTCCAAACGGTTTTAAGATGGTTTTAAGGTACCTACACTACACGTTATAAGTTTGAAATATTGTCACTGTTTTTGGAATTACCTATAATAATTATACCTATTCAATTGTTGTAAAGAATTGTCGATCTGTTCATACATACATACTTACCATATATACCTTCTTACATCCAAACACACCTTTTGAGGGTTCGATACGCTGCATCGTTCTATTCATCTTCATATCTATATCCAAAAATAACTTCACTTTTATCTTAGTAGTTATTTAGGTCGATGACTTAGCAAGATTGCCTAGAAAACCCCAGTAGTTACAAACCGGATAACTAGCAAAGGAGGATGCACACTTGTTTAAAAGCCTCTGGGGATGCGAGCCTTTTTGCCCTTCTGCATTTCTACTTTTTGCGATCTAACTATATAAGACTGTACAACAATAAGAAGCGAAGTTTGTACGGCAACAAAAATAACCACAACGCCATCTATCCCGCCATTAGCGAACTACTAACGAAATCCTGCATCGCGATATCGGAGTTTTCCGTGCGATTTGAACATATACAACCGACCGAATATCAACTACCGGGCAGTTGCCCACCGGACACAACAACCGTCCGGTCAGAAATCCTCACTTTTTAATGGACGTTTTGCGGGGCTTTACGGGTGTCCCGCATCCCTCTATAGGACTACTTGCTACTGATCCATAACGTTAGCAGGGCCGTCTTTACCAGGGGTTGCAAGTGGTGACGAGTCATAGAGGGGAGCAATAACCCTGAAAAACCCGTTTGTTCCATACGAGCAATGTCCAGTGCAGTACAGTCAGCTAGTATAAAAATAGATCACATCTCGAAAAGTTAATTAAAATTGGGTCAAAGGCTGACTTTTGCATTCGATTTCGAATAACTCAAGCAAGGGTAACTTTTACTCCCTATGACTAATTCATCTTCATCAAATAGGGTTTTTATGTTAGTCTGCTGAAGTACTTTTGTGTTCTGCAATAATTAGTCTGATTCTGTCTGACACATACTTACCTACATAAATAAAATAAAATAAGACACATAAGTACTTAAGTATGTCCGGTGACTAATTTGTTGTAACGATAACAAAACCTCTTACTCAACTTAATTGATTGGGGTATTAACTAATTGTCCCAAATGTTTTGTAAGAAACTAGCTTTTTCCCGCAACTATCCCGTTGTTTTCCGTTGCAGTAGTAATTTCGGGGAGTCGTGCTCCCGTACACTCCCCAAGGAACCTACATGCCGAATTTTAACTCTCTACGACCAGTAGTTTCAGCTGTGCGTTGTCTGTCAGTCACTCCCTCAGTAACGGAAGAATTTTATATATACATATTTGGACTAGCATTTGCCCGCGACTTCGTACACGCAGATCCCGTTTTTCCCGTTCCCGTAGGAATTTCGGGAAACCCTCTTAGCAAAATATCTGCCAAATTTTTGCTTCCTACCACTAGTAGTTTCGGTTGTGGGTTGCCTGTCAGTCAGTCAGTAACAGATGAATCCTTACTAATATTATAAATGCGTAAGTAACTCTGTCTGTCTGCCTGTCTGTCTATCTGTCTGTCTCGCTTTCACGCCAAAACTACTGAACCCATTTAAATGTAATTTCAAAATCCCGGGAGTATGTTCCCTAGGGACCACGCGGGCGAAGCCACTGGCAGAAGCTAGTTTTATATATTTGGATTGTAGGTATTGCAATAATCCCATAAATTAAACAGTCAAAAATTACTTTTGAACAACCACTATTTTCCGCTTTCTACCTATCCCAACACGAAACAATACCTAGGTACTTATTACAGTAATTTGAGTGTCAAAAACAAATTACGAAAATAACAAATGACTTTAGAGTTCAAAGACCTCAACAATGAATAGAGTTGACAGTTCATTGTTTAGAACGTCCACTTATCATGGAACCTCCTTTTGTATGAGGGTAACCGCTAAAGCGGAAATTGGTACTGACTCGACCAATTCTTTTTCTTATTCTTTATTGCACACAAAAACATCATCATTTCAGTATCTATTATTTATATTGTAGTATTTGGATTGTAATTGATTGATTTCTATGTAATAATAACCTACCTATTTATTTCTACATCGTTAAGGCAAAACTGCACTGATATAATTTAATTGTAACATCTTGCATGCCACGTGTGTGTTTACTCATGTTTTGGACAAATAAATGATCTTATCTTATCTTATCAGTCAAATAAACCATGTCAGGGGCCTTTGAAGCGGTTTAGAAACTCTGACACTAGGGTGTGTGTGTGGTCGTTAGACCTTACTGCCTACACGATAAGAAGAAAGAGTCGAAAACGTCGACTGCTATGTAGACTTAGGTCCTGTGCATCTTGCATACAGCGGAATTTCCTTAGCTTTCACCAGGTCATCGGTTCACCTTGTAGAAGGCCTTCCAACGCTGCGTCTTCCAGTATGCGGTATGCCACTCCAGAACGTTTCGACCGCATAGACTAGCTATCTGCGCCCCAAGTCTGCTATTACAATAGTGTCAGAATGGTCTATCAATGATTTCATACTGGTTGATTTTGACAAGATTCTATGCCATTTCTTTCAATGGAGTGTCAGTGGTTGACCCCTATCTAAAAGCGACATTATGACTTTCCAGTGGTCAACCACTGGAAAGTCATAATGACGCTTTTCGCTGAACCGATGACCTGGTGAAAGCTAAGGGAATTCCGCTGTATGCAAGATATGTGCCCTGCCTCTGTCGCTTAAGTTTGGCGACTCAGGACTCTTTACTAAAACATACAGATACAAATTAATATAAACAAAGGCGACCTTAACCCAACCACACCCATTTTCGAATATTCCTCTTAATTGTGATTTTTAAATGACTTAGACTAGATATAAAAATGTTCCCATATTTTCCAGCTAATTTAATATTCCGTCTTCTCCGGCCTATCCTTCAGGAATGAGTCCAAACCGCCACGCCAGCGTTTTTTAAGATCCTGAGCTCATCTGTCCTGTTGGTAATAAAACTGTACATGTGACTGTAATTACGAACTACCGTTAAATAATCCTACCTTTCATTTGGTGCCTTATTTCCATAATTAAGTAAATTACCACCCTTTTAAAACCATCCAAGACACGATAGTGTAAACACTTTGGATGTTTGTGTAAGTTGTACAAACATCGAAAGCTATGGAAGAGCGGAGTCTCCTAACACAGGCGTTATCATGCTTAAAAGGAGGCTCCAAACATAAACTTATTTAAACTAGTTGGTACAGAAATAAACGTTTTTGTATTTTTTTGGGTTCCGAAAAAAAAGGAACCCTTATAGGATCACTCGGGTGTCCGTCTGTCTGTCTGTCTGTCTGTCCGTCTGTCACAGCCGTTTTTCTCCGGATCCACTGGACCGATTCGGTTGAAATTTGGTATACATGTGAACTTCTGTGACCCAAACACGGACGCGTTACGTAAATTATTAAATTTTTAGTATGGGGGTCACTTTTGGGGGTTAAACCAGAAAATTAAAAAAAAAAAGTTTTTTGAACAATATCGAGTGACATATCAAATTAAAGGGCTTATTCTGAGGGTTATTATTATATCTTTTCGTAATTTTAAAATAAAAGGTGGTTTTGAAGTTATTCAAGAAATTAGACAAAAAATGACCATGCCCCCTTATCTCCGAAACTGCCGAGCCTAAAATTTTGAAAAAAATGGCGATAATAGTTCTTTACCTAAAGATTACAGGAAAATGAAAAAAGTATTAGAAGTCTGTAGTGTTAAAAAAACATGTTAAAAAAAATAAATTCGTTCGGAACCCTTTGCACGCGAGTCCGACTCGCACTTGGCCAGTTTTTTTTTGTATTGGAACACTGGCTTAACAGGCAATAAACTACGGGCCAATGGCCAGCTTAACACCTTACAAGCGAGAGGGTTGATCCTGCTACTAACCAACTGGGAAAAACCGACATCAAGCAACAGGATACTGGACATGCAGGTCTATTAATAATCCCACGCAAGATTTCTGTAATATCTTGTTTTCATTTTAATCTCTCAAACATTAAACCTGAGTTTTTTTTTTTCAGATACGCGTAAAGAAGTGTCAACAAAGGTCAAAGAACTGGTGACAACAATCTTAGCTAAGACAGAGACAAATAGACCGTAGCATTTGAATTTGGAATCGTCCCTGCCCACATTAGAAAAAAAAAGTAAAAAAAAAAACAACAGAGAGGCACTATTAGGATGCATAACAGAATGTATGGTGCCTAGACCCGTATACAAAACTGGTTTTAGAACAAAACCAGTAAATTAACCTCGTCGCAGAAACAGATAAACCAGTTATTTACTTATCTACTCCTCAATAATTTTATTATGAAATTAATTCATTTAACGACCAACCAAGCAGTTTTTATGTTTCGGCTCATATGTAAGGACTACAAGTTGACTTGATATACACAACCATACAAAACAATTTTACAAAATGGACAAGAATACCGGTTCCAAGCTTCTTCAAAAACCTACACAACTTGTTAGTATTAAACGTAACATCAACAAGGAAATTGGACTTTAGTATGCTACAGATACAGTTTGAATTCAATCGTGCAAGCTTACTATATAAATGTCTATAAATTAGTCACATTCCCGTTTCGCATTATAATTGTTCAGTGTACAGCGAGACTTTGTCAAGATCACAATGAAATCCGTCGCGTTAGTGTTATTATTTATCGGAGTGTGTTATTGTCAGGTCGATTTCAATGAACGACCCCGGAATTTTAGCATAGAACTATTGTATTACACGCAAGCGGAAACTAACGGACATGTAGTGATATCACCGTTTGGAATATGGACTTTAATGACCGGTATTGCCCTTGGAGCGACGGGCAACAGCTACAATGAACTGGCGAAGGCATTCATCCTCCCAAAGCAGATGAGCACCTTGGTCAAAGGATATAGGGCTTTGACAGGTGCTGTCCTAGCCCAAGGTGACAATGGCGTAAGCCTCGCCAGCAGAAACTTCGTGTTCCTTGACAACGACTTCTCAGTGTACCAGGATTTCAGATCGGCTTTACAAAACGATTTTGGAGCCTCTCTTAAGGTGCTCGACTTTGACGACCCCAATTCCGCCCGCATCGCTAACACATACATCGAAAAGTCAGGCGGAAGAGTGTCCAATGTATTACGTTCTGATGACTTCCGTGAATCGAGAATGATATTAACTAACGTAATTTCATTTAAAGGATTGTGGGCATCACCTTTTAACAAATCTGACACAGCGTTGGAGCCGTTCTACGATGAGGATAAGAATGTGGTCGGTTCTGTGAATATGATGTTCCAAAAAGGTCAGTTTGCCTTCTCAAATATGCAAGCTTTGAAATCGTTTGTTGTTGAATTACCTTATGGAACAAATGAGAAATACTCCATGATTGTGATACTGCCTTACCCGTCAGTGAAAATCGCAGACATGTACAAAAACTTCGCTCAAGTCAGTCTAAATGATATCTTCAAGAGATTGCAAGATGATGTCGACGCATTCGGAATGGAGGATGTGGACGTGAAACTGCCCAGGTTCCATATTAGCACGAATCTTGTGTTGAACAAGCCGTTGAACAACATGGGCGTGTTCGACATTTTCCAACCAGACGTAGCCAGTTTCCAGCGAGTTTCGAAGGATAACATTTTCGTTTCTGCTATAGTACACAAGGCCGATATTGAAGTAACAGAATCAGGAACTGTGGCATCCGCTGTTACGACAGCTACTTTCTCTGACAGAATATCAGCGCCATATTTCCATGCTAATCGGCCATTTATCTATTTTATCATGGAGAAAACTACCACGACTGTGATATTCAGTGGCATTTATTCTAAACCTACAGTTTATTAATAAGTTATTCAAGACTTTTTGTTTGTAGTCTAAAACGATGCTCGATCGTGAATATTGATTATTCAAATCGTTTTGAATGTTCAAATATGGTTTTAGAATACTGGCCATATCGTAGTGTTTTGATTTAAGAAAGACGTTCCGCTAACCATAAACGTTTAAAATTATTTGTTCCACAATCGCCCCAATATTTCGCTTTAAATTAATTTATTATGGAATTTACTTTAATTTCTGTAAGTGGGGCGAATGTTGAGGCGAATACGGAATAAATCTTTTAACAAAAGAGCATTTATTATTATGTAAAGGTTCACACAGTGGTGATTATTATTAATCCGAGTTTGATGTACATTGACTGTTTAGTATAAGAAATGACAGATGGTTGTTGAAACAAAAGGAGCAATGGACTTGAAACGTTGTAAATAAATCATTGTGTTTAGCCTTAACATGTGTATGTGAGTCGTTTAAAAATTATAAGTGTTATTAATTGTAATTGGTTTTCCGTAAAATTTCCTTCCCTGTATTACAAATTATTTGCTAAAACTGGCAGAAGATAGGCATTTCAGTCAGCAAAGTGCGTCAATAAATAATTACAAAATAATTGGTTATCAATTTAGAATAATATCGTTAGTCATTTGCCACAAATATTAATACTTGCCAAGCAAGTTTTCGATCACATATTTTGTAAGTAACACGAATTAGAAACTTTTTGAATGACCACTTACCTTTACGTTTGTCTATGGATGCAATTATTCTCAAAAAAGGTCAAAGATCAAAATAATTAACACAGTAGTGTCAGAAGATAATGACGTTAGTTTTGCTTACCTACTTGATAATTATATTACTCGAGTCATTTTTATTTATTTATCTATAGTCTATACTAATATATAAAGCTGAAGAGTTTGTTTGTTTGTTTGTTTGCTTGAACGCGCTAATCTCAGGAACTACTGGACCGATTTGAAAAATTATTTCAGTGTTAGATAGCCCATTTATCGAAGAAGGCTATAAGCTATATATCATTCGCTAAGACTAATAGGAGCGAAGCAGACGAAGTTGCGCGGGTCAACTAGTACTTAATATTACAAAACAAAGTCCTCCGCCGCGTCTGTCTGTCTGCCTGTCTGTTCGCAATAAACTCAAAAACTACTGCACCGATTTTCATGCTGTTTTCACCAATGGATAGAGTGATTCTCGAGAAAAACTTTAGTATACTATTTGTCTAGAAAAAATGAAGGAAAATTGCAGCGCGGACGAAGTCGCGGGCGAAGTGCTAGTTCATCTTCTATATATCTATACTAATATATAAAGCTGAAGAGTTTGTTTGTTTGTTTGTTTGTTTGCTTGAACGCGCTAATCTCAGGAACTTCTGGTCCGATTTGAAAAATTCTTTCAGTGTTGGATAGCTCATTTATCGAGGAAGGCTATAGGCTATACGGGAATGGGAAATTCCTACGGGAACGGGAAAAAAACGGGATCTGCGCGTACGAAGTCGCGGGTAAAAGCTAGTAATATATAAAGCTAAAGAGTTTGTTTGTTTGTTTGCTTGAACGCGCTAATCTCAGGAACTACTGGTCCGATTTGAAAAATTATTTCAATGTTAGATAGCCCATTTATCGAGGAAGGCTATAGGCTATATATCATCACGCTAATACCAATAGGAGCGGAGCAGTAATGAAAATTGTGACGCAGACGAAGTTGCGCGGGTCAACTAGTATATCTATATACATATAATAAAATCGTAGACTAACCGTGTCTGTACATTCAATATTTTTGCGTGAAAATTACACAGAAAACTCAGGAAAAAGATATAAAACACAAAAATACAATTTTTGAAATATTTGTATGTTTATCTGTTTGTCTGTGCGTTTGTGGGAGCATTACGCGTGAACCACAGATGGGATTCCAAATCTAAGTACTTAAAAATATTAAGTGATAACCCGAGTAAGATTTAGCGTTTATTTCATCAAAATCGACCTACAAAATCTAAAGATATTTAATTTTTAAGTTTAGGAAGAAACTTCCTAATGTATTCTGATGAATCAGAGCGCCATCTATTGAGAAAAAATAAAATGCACGAAAGCATTCAAAATTGTTGAGTTATTTGTGAAACTTTTAATACGTGGCAAAATAAAAGTGATCATTTTTTAACCTTTCGTTATTTATCGTTACAATCGATCCACAAAATCAAAATATATTGAATTTTTAGTTTAGTAAGAAACTTCCTACTGTATTCTGATCAGTCAGAGCGCCATCTATTGAGAAACCATAAAATGCATGAAAGCGTGAATGTTACACCAAAACACATTGATTGAGTTATTTTTGAAACTTTTAATACATAGCAAAATAAAAGTAAACATTTTAATACCATAACCTTATCGTTATTTATCGTTACATATGGGCTTCTTATTAAACGCCTTCCGCTGCCAAATATTTTGTCAGTTTACATTGTCGATAGATGGCGTTGCACTGATGACGCGTTTTTCTGAATTGCGGTGTTAAGATTTTCCGCAGTAACAGTTGTAGTTCGTTGGGATTATAGTTCAGTCTCTGAAAGGTCTTAAACTGTTTAGGGTCCAAAATGAAAATTGCTTAAAGCTCTGAGTTTTATTGGTTTCGTTCAAAGTACATTTATCGTAGAGTCTTAAACTGATTTAGTTTTGCGAAGTACTGGACGGTCCGACTTGCGGATCAGGCCTGTAGAGTTCCGTACCAAAGGTGCTAATGGTACCCTGCTGCTAAGCCTCCGCGGTTGATTCCGTTTAGAGCGAAGCAACGAACGGTTTGATTTGCGAAACAAGGCTAATATTATTAAGGTACCGTACCAAAGGTGGTCACGGTGACGGGAGTGATCGATTCTGGGGGGCTACTCTCTAAGTCCGAAGTCCGTAGTTTCGGGCATAGTTGCGGGCGGGCTCTACTCCGTATCACCTACAGACTTACGATTAGTCCCGAGCCCGAACTAAGAATGAATGACAACATGATTTCACAGTAACTGTCAAATCGTGTTATCATTAGTTCTCAGTGGTTAGGTGACACGGAGTAGAATATGCCCGCAACTATGTTTTTAATTCGCAATCGAACCGTCTGACGGTTCGATTGCGAGCCAAGACAAATTATAGGGTTCCGTACCAAAGTTGCTAATGGGACCCTATTTATTTATAAGCCACCGCTGTCCGTCTTCCTTCAGTTTATTCGTTTCGGAAAAAAAATGAGTAGGTAGGTAGGTAGGGTAGGTAGGGTAGGTAGGGTAGGTAAGGTAGGTAAGGTAGGGTAGGTAGGGTAGGTAGGGTAGGTAGGGTAGGTAGGGTAGGTAGGGTAGGTAGGGTAGGTAGGTAGGGTAGGTAGGGTAGGTAGGGTAGGTAGGGTAGGTAGGGTAGGTAGGGTAGGTAGGGTAGGTAGGGTAGGTAGGGTAGGTAGGGTAGGTAGGGTAGGTAGGGTAGGTAGGGTAGGTAGGGTAGGTAGGGTAGGTAGGGTAGGTAGGGTAGGTAGGGTAGGTAGGGTAGGTAGGGTAGGTAGGGTAGGTAGGGTAGGTAGGGTAGGTAGGGTAGGTAGGGTAGGTAGGGTAGGTAGGGTAGGTAGGGTAGGTAGGGTAGGTAGGGTAGGTAGGGTAGGTAGGGTAGGTAGGGTAGGTAGGGTAGGTAGGGTAGGTAGGGTAGGTAGGGTAGGTAGGGTAGGTAGGTAACGTAGGGTAGGTAGGTAGGTAAGTAGGTAGAATAGGTAGGTAGGGTAGGTAGGTTAGGGTCGGTAGGTAGAGTAGCCAGTTGACGGGAGCGAAGCCACGCGGGTCAGCTAGTAATAACATAATAAACATTAATAATAAATAGAATAACCTTTACACCTTTAAATAATATCTAGCTGTTTAAATAGGTTTTATTTCCTAAATATCTACCTACATTTTTGTTTGTTATGCCTATAAACATAATAAGATACACATACACGCCTGTATTCAACGAAGAGTTTAGTCAGAGATGTACCTGTAGCGGCAACTTTTTTAATGATTTATTCAACACTCATCATTCTATTACAGTTTTACTGGGGGACTTCAACGCCCACCATCAGGAGTGGCTCTTCCCATACCAGTGCACAGCCCATGCTGGACGAGAGACGCGAAAGCTAGCGCTAGCGTTAAATCTTACCCAGCTGGTCCAGGGTGCAACGAGGGTGCCGGATGTTGATTTGCACACTGCCAATTGCTTGGACCTTCTGCTGACAACAGATCCAGACCGCTACTCGGTGCCACTGGGTAGTTTCGACCACTTTCTGGTGAAGTCTGTGTCCGTTTACTCCCAGCCCGATCCTAGCCCGAGAGGCACCCGTAGGTATGGCGATACAGATCAGCAGATAGGGATGGCATGCTATACTTCTTCGCATGTTGTCCTTGGCAGCCTACTTGCTTTTCTTCGACTGACGCTTCGTCGTGACGGATGTGTTGCGGAGGGGGATGGAGTACTACATTCCGTTCTCTGACGTAACAACGTCTGTCGAAGCTCGTCCATGGTTTGGTGCAATCGCGCTGACGCGCTTAAATACGCGGCGTACCTAGCATGGGTCGACCCTCGTACGCACAAAGTAAATGACGTGAGAAAGAAGAAGAGAGCCTTCAATAGGGCTGCCAAGTCCTGCAAGAAGGTGTTGCGGAGGGCTCGGTTTGACCAAATTAGCCGAATAGGGAACAAACTTGCTTCATACCCAGCAGGTAGTAAGGCTTTTTCGCCCCTAACTACTACCACTGCTGAGACCCGACGGGTCGCTGGCCCACTTCGTTGAGGAGAAAGCGAACTTGTTTGCTTCTTTGTTTGCGGATTCTTTACGTCTGGATCCTGATGGATGCGAGTCGAGTATGTTGAACATTCGCATTCATCAGAAGGACGTCCGGAGGGTACAGCGTATTCAGACGTGAACAAGGCTAGTCGCCCCGACGGGATACCGGCAATTGTTCTGAAGACTTGTGCGCCTCAGTTGTCTCCGATCTTGACACGCTATTATTTCCTGGCACACCTAGAAGCGAACGATGTCCTTAGTGACCGACAATACGATTTCCGCCGAAATCGGTCAACTGGGAATCTTCTAGCTTATGCCATTCACATCTGGAATGAGGCCATCGAGAAACACGGGGAGGCACTTGCGCTCTCGGCTTTCGACAGAGTCTGGCATCATAGCCTGATTAGTAAGCTTCCTTCCTTCGGTCTGCCTGCCGGACTGTGTGATTGGATCGCAGATTTCCTGAGGAAGCGGTCTATCCGAGTGGTCATAGATGGCTGCTCGTCTGGACTGGTGGATATTAATGCCGGGGTTCCTCAAGGGTCGGTGCTTTCGGCAACACTGTTCTTGCAACATATTATATCAAATAATTATATCAAAGGTACCCCTTTGGGTATGCAAATGACAGCATTGTTGCTGTCCGACGCACGAGCTGGTGGGTCGCAGATCCGGTCTCTCTGAGAGCCTATGGTTGAGCGTTTGAACGTGCCTTTACTGGCTGTCTCTGATTGGGGCAATGCCAATCTGGTCAAGTTCAATGCTGACGAAGAAGACCCAAGCGTGTCTTTTGTTCGCCAAAAGGAGCCAATTCCACCTAGCTCCATCTTTCCGAGGTGTAACCATGCCAATAACCGACCGACTTGAGCTTCTTTGGGTAACATTAACATCTACCCTCAATTTTGGCCCTTTCATAGAGGCAAAAGCTCAAATGGCTGCAAAAAAGTTGGGGATCCTAGCGAAGGTGAGACGATACTTCACACTGGAACAGATGCTCAAACTCTATCAAGCGCAAATTCGGTCGTGTATGGAGTACGGCTCTCATCTTAGGGATGGACCTGCCAGATACCAGCTTGATGCCCTTGAGTCAATTGAGAAACGAGCCAAGGGGCCGTTCAAGTACTACGTAAGCAGGATTTTAGTCATTTTTAAAACCCCCCCACCCTTGTCAGCGATAGTAATCAAAGCTCTTACCCCTCCCTCCTATGCTTATGTAACCATTGGTACAGTTTTCACTTCACAAGATGAGAGCAGTACTCCATACACGATCGAACTTGCGTTTTATAGAGCTAGAGCAGCTGTTCCAGCGTGAAGTACCGTCTCACCTTTGCTAGGACCCCCAACTTTCTGGCAGCCACTTGAGCCTTTGCCTCTATGAAAGGGCCAAAATTGAGGGTAGATGTTAACGTAACACCAAGAAGCTCAAGTCGATCGGTTATCGGCATGGTTACACCTCGAAAAGATGGAGCTGGGTGGAATTGGCTCCCTTTAGCGGAATAAAGACACGCTTGGGTCTTAGCAGCATTGAACTTGACCAGATTGGCATCGCCTCATTCAGAGACAGCCTGTAAGGACAAGTTCAACCATAGCCTCTCGGAGAGACCGGATCTGCGACCCACCAGCTCGTGCGTCGGACACGTATCTCTCAGCAACAGTACTGTCGTCTGCATATCCAAAGGTACCGGGTTCTAGCAGATCATTAATATGCAGCAAGAACAATGTTGCCGAGAGCACCGACCCTTGAGGAACCCCGGCATTAATATCCAGTAGTCCGGACGAGCAGCCATCTATAACCACTCGGATAGACCCATCCCTCAGGAAATCTGCAATCCAATCACACAATCCGGCAGGCAGACTGAAGGAAGGAAGCTTACTAATAAGGCTATCGTGCCAGACCCTGTCGAAGGCCCTCGAAATATCAAGAGAGACCGCAAGTGCCTCCCCCTGCTTCTCTATGGCCTCACTCCATATGTGAATGGCATAAGATCCCCAGTAGACCGATTTCGGGGGAACCCGTATTGTCGGTCGCTAAGGATATCATTCGCTTCTAGGTATGCCAGGAGCTTACGATTCAGCACGCTTTCCATAGTCTTACAGAGTTTGGACGTTGTACAGAGTATGGACGTTGGCAGCACTAGTGGGGGGTAGGTACACGTGTTTTGATTTCCCTATTGTCAGTAACGTTAAACATATTGTTAAAAAAACTTAAAAAAAAACACTACAAAGTATAAAATAACTTTAATTTCGGAAGTCGGTGTAAAAAATACGAAGAAAGAACCAAAAACACCAACTTCCGAAATTAACGTTATTTTATACTTTGTTGTGTTTTTTTTTATTTGGAAGTCGGTTGTATTTTTTTGTAAAAAGTTTTTTAACAATACGTTTAACTTTGCTGACAATAGGGAAATCAAAACACGTGTACCTACCCCCCACTAGTGCTGCCTCCGGCGGATCTTTTTTAAATCTTCAGAGGAAACAGGCTAATTATCAAACTCTTTAACAATCATGTAAGTACACTGTTAAAGAAGTGGACCAGGACAAAAGTACCAAATCTGCTTAGTATAAGTACTCAAATTTTGAGCTACAACCAGTATTTAAGTCAAGAGTGAATTGGCTATTATTTTCTAGGCTAGCGTGCTCCATTGTAGACCACACCCACTCTTCCCATCAGGAGAGATTGTGGTCAAATGCAGCACGCGTTTGAAATTATATGAGTATGACTTATGAATGAGATACAGGAAAAAAACATTCAGTTGAAGACTGGCCATGACCTCTCTGCTTATCAATTAAATCGAGACAGAATAACAACTTACGTACCTAGTACTTATTAAGAAAACTATTACGTCACTACGTAGTGTCAGGTCACACCGAGACGCAGCGCGTTTAGCGTTACATAAAAATATCCGCGTAGGTAACTAGCATACAATTATAGTCCTTCTGACCGATTTCGATCATGGCGGCTAATCTCAAAGAAGACTAGCCATCGGCGTGGGCTAGCAATCCCTCTTCCATCAGCCTGAATGTCCGATAGGACGGCAATTTATCACGACCGAAAAGAAATCTGGCGCAGGACACCAACACACGCGAGCACCGAGGCCCGTGCCTCGGTGTGCACGTGTGACACACTACCAACTTCTTATCTCCTTGGGCCCTGGGAGGTGTCTCAGGGAGGCCCTGCTCGCGCTCCCCAATCCAGAGATTCCCCCCTTTTCAAAGGAAGATGAGTAAATAATTTCCCTGTGTACGTTCTTCTTCTTATCGTGTGGGCAGTAAGGTCTAACGACGTTGCTAACAACGATTGTCGCTTCGGTGAACGTCGGTGACGTGGTGTTGCGACTTAGTCGACTACGATTGCGAACTGTTTATACGTTTTGTAAATATTTGCTAACAGTGTATATGTACGTAATTGCGTGAACTGCACTGGGGTAGAAATTTTATAGTCTCTGGTGAGCGACAGTCAAAACACGTAAAAACTTTCATGTTTGACACTTGAGTGCTGCCAGACTCTTGGTGCAATTCGTAGATCTACGTACCTACTTAGGTTTAAACTTGCGACCGACATACCTACCATCTTAGAGTTACAGCAACATGAATTTCGTCTATCTATCCAAATAAGTCCTTAAATTTTATAAAATATTCGAAAAAAAGAAAACATGACCTTATACAGACGCCAGCACATCAAGGTACCCAAAGGGTAATCAACGGAATCCTATTACCAAGCCTTCGCTGGCCGTCCGTCAGCGGGCTGTATCTCAATAACCGTAATAGGCAGGCAGTTGAAATTATCACAGATTGTGTATTTCTATTGCCGCTATAACAACAAATAATAAAAATTAAGGTTTACGGTACGTAGCCCTTCGTGTGCGAGCCCAACTCGCACTTGGCCGTTTCTCTTATTCTATGATTCGATTTTTTTTTTATGATGAATTGCGTTTATTCTGTAAGTGATACGTTGTACTATATGGATTAAAAAAAGTCGGTGGTGGTAACATTGATTGACTCACCAGCTGACAGTGACACTGACAACTCCGTGACATTGACGTTTCAGTAACCTAAAAATTCTGTCCAAGGCTGAAATTTCTATGGTCGGGTTTTTACCGAAAAGTGTTTTAAAATGTATTTATAACATTCTATTTAAAGTTGACTTTAAACCTGTTCTTTAAAGTGTCAACATTACATAACTGTTAAGTTGTTTGCTGGAAAACTATCATGTGCACAGTTATTCCTCAATTAAAAAATCAAAACATAACCTCAAAGTAGTATTGTTTACATTTATTTTCTAAAATGTTTTTGAGTAAGAATTTTCTCGCGAGGACAAATGTGTGGAGAAGATTATTAGTAAATAATGCTGCTTCAAATATATTTTCATCTCACGTCGAGTATAGCGGTAAGTGATAAAATATGGTAAATTTTCATATAGAATTTATAAATCAATGTTATAAGCATGACGCAATATCGTAAAGGCTTAAGCATGGGCTTATACACTGGTATCCTTTCACAGGTAGCCTAAAAGCATACCGCTAAAGACGAAATAAATTGCGGTGACTTTGTTATGATTAAATTCTTGAATAACATTTGAATTGATTCTAGTTTTGGTAGTTTACCTGGGCGCGACCTGCCCAATCCCATTTGAGTTTGGCAGCCCTTTGAACCACAACAAAAATTTGCGTTTTGGAGTCTAGTGCTTTGAACATGTTCTGTTAATTTATCCATACGACTTCGCCGGGATTCTCATATTTTATTTCTGCTCTACAGTATTCTGTTCAATCCTACAACCCCCTCTTATCTTAAAGAACGTTTCAAGTTCCTTCATGACACACATAATAGATATCTAAGGTCATCGGAAAACTTGAGACTAGAGATGCCGATGCATTCCACCAGCTTCTATGACAAATCCTTTACCATTCAGGCCGTGCGGTTATGGAATGCCTTGCCGGTGTCGGTAAGGCGTGCTCAATCTTTGTCTACTTTTAAAATTATGGTAAAAGTCATTATATCTCTCCTTAATCGTCTTTACTTGAGTTCTTTGCTATATTGTTTATATGTATTTATCTATATAATTATTGTATATATAAATAGTACACCTAAGACTACCTGCAGTACTGTCACTCCTCTCTTTAAAATCCATCCAAAGGTTGTCTTTAAAAGATCGCTTTTAGTTATAAGGCCGCCCATTGTGTTACCCTATGCAATGTTTTCTTCATTTTTTTTTTTTTCTGTAACTTATATGGTGTACATTATAAAGAGTATTCTATTCTAATTTAACACTGAGTATATTGAGCTGTACAGCACAATCGCAAACCTTGAGTTTGGACTTTTGGATGTTAGTCAAACTTCAAAATCCACTATTATACTAACTATTACATTATTTTCCTTTCCAGGATTAGCAGCCTGTCTACAAAATAAGTATCAATTAAATCATGGATGTATCAAAAATAGATATAATGTCACAAATTTATTAACTTTACATAGAAAATGGTGTTCCAAAGGTTTATTAGACAATGATAGTAGTCAATTGACCGTGCAGCATGAAAGAGGTAAGTTATCACAACCAGGTATAGTCTGGAGGCAAGCGTTGTTCTCGAACTATTGCGGAGTGTTCAGAGATGGAATTAGCTCTGGTTCTACCTATAGCAAATTCTGAAGTAATTTGTGCTCTGTTGGCATTATTGCTGTAAGTCATTCCAGTACGAAAATCCTACTAATATTATAAATGTGAAAGATTCTTAGGATGGATGGATGTTAAATACAATTTCTAGATTTAATTGTCCATTGCAAGCCTTTTTATCTGAGTTTTTGGAATCGACAATGCAATAGAATAGTGTCAATGAAGTTTTATAAAGCTGTTTTTGTTATAATTTCATTTCTATCTGTTTTTCAGTACAAAAGAACATAACAGATCTGTTCCCTCTACCACGAGTGACTCTAAACGAGCTAACCAACAAGACACCGAGCAAGATCTTCGAGATTCACTACAAACAAAACAGTGTCGCTCCTAAGGGAAGAAAGAAGAACACGTTGAATAATGACTGGACTTGTACTTATGCTTTTGTTTGGCCGGAGAAGGCGAAATTTGAAAGGTAAAATCAGTTTTATAATCATTACTAGTTGACCCGCGCAACTTCGTCTGCTCCTATTGGTATTAGCGTGATGATATACAGCCATACAGCCGATAGCCTTCCTCGCTAAATGGGCTATCTAACACTGAAATAATTTTTCAAATCGGACCAGTAGTTCCTCAGATTAGCGCGTTCAAGCAAACACAGACTAAATTTATTATTGACTAGCTGACCCGCGCAACTTCGCCTGCGTCACAATTTTCATTACTGCTCCGCTCCTTTTGGTCTTAGCGTGATGATATATAGCCTATAGCTTTCCTCGATAAATTGGCTATCTAACACTGAAAGAATTTTTCAAATTGGACCAGTAGTTCCTGAGATTAGCGCGTTCAAGCAAACAAACAAACTCTTCAGCTTAATATACATATTAGTCAGCTTGTGGGTTAGGTATACGCAGAAGGCTTACAACGCTCTGCGCATCCAGTACAATAATACGCTGAGGATATTGTTGGGGCTGCCTCGGTTTTGCAGTGCATCGGGCAAGTTTGCGGTAGCGCGAGTGGATGACTTTCATGCCATCATGCGCAAACGGTGTGCATCGATGTTGCGGCGGTTCAGGGGCAGCCGTAACAGTATTTTGGCTACACTGGCGGACAAGATAGATGGACCGTTTATCAGGCTCTGGGCTGGCAGGCATGTGCGTCCACATGTGCATGCAGCCAATTAATGTATAATTTTTTTTTAATATAATGTATTTATTATTTTGTTTTTTACTAACATAGACTAAGTTCATAACTTCATACTAACACTATATGGATCTCTTGGTCTGAAATAAAATTTTTGAATTTGAATTTGAATTAGTATAGATTTACACCCAAAGTTCAACTCCCCTAGGTCCGTATTATTATGAGCCTCTAGTGTCCCACTGCAAGCCCTTCATTTCCTTCTCTCTATTAATCTAACTAGTACCTCCTATTTAACTGCCTCCGTGGTCTAGTGGTTTAGGCGTTTGCCTTATGACCCGGTGGTCATGGGTTCGATTCCCATTCGAAAGCATACTTTGTAAAGTTGTTTTCCAGTTTGCCTAGGACATTGCAGGCTTGAATCACCTGATTGTCTGATAAAAAAGATGATTCCGTGCTAAGCCGGTTAAGTGCCGTGCCGTGCCGTGCCGTGCTAAGTGTGATAAGCCGGTGGTCCCGGCCGCCAAATGGCGGTCATCAAATAAAGCATGTCAGAGGCCCTTGAGGCGGTTTAGAAAATCTGACACTAGGGCGTGTGGGGTCGTTAGACCTTACTGCCCACATGAGAAGAAGAAGATTAATCTAAACCCATTCCTTTGAGTAAGATCCTAACTTGTAATTTTATTCACTTATCACATTTAAATTCTAATTCACAGCACAGCAATATCAAAGCGCAAAGCAGCAGAAAAGGCAGCAACACAAGCAATACACTGGCTCTTCATAAACAACAAAATAGATAGTAAAGGTCACCCTGTATACGAGAAAACAGTTCTTCAAGATATAAAGAAAACTTTGAACGAACCCATACATGCTTCTATAAGTGAAAAGGCCGTTGAACGTGTACAGAAGATCTGGAATGATTATGAAAATGGGATAAGTAGGTTTGTCTTTATATCTATTTTAGTTTTTAGCAGTTACGAACTGAATAGGACGCTTCACAGTACTAGCATGTAGTCTTGCGCATAATAGTTCCTCGCGGCTCGTTACCGAACTAGAGGCTCTAGACGAAATACCACTCTATCAAATAATGCGATTGTCGAAAGCAGTGGCGTAGCTAGGTGACCAAGGGCCCTGGGGCAAAAAACAACTGGGGTCCCTAAACTTTTTAGGCTTTATCAATTAATTTATATAAAACTAGCCTGTGTCCGCGACTTCGTACACGCTTATCCCGGTTTTTCCCGTTCCCGTAGGTATTTCAGGGAAATCCTCTTAGTGCTCTCCTACGGAGTGTAGGGAAGCTACACACCAAATTTCAGCTATCTACGACCAGTAGTTTCGGTTGTGCGTTGTCTGTCAGTCACTCACTTACTCAGTAACGGAATAATCAATACAATTTAAAGTATGTCTGGGACGGACATATTTTAAATTTATTAAAAGAATTATGTGTTTATTTCTAAGATTTGTGAACGTCCGGCAATAATCTTTTGTAATACGCGCCGAAAATAGTTTCTAGATGACAATACAGGGCAACTTCACTATAAGGTTTACTAATCAGATTTTGGGGGCTCCCTGAGCTTGGGGGGCCCCTGAGCTTGGGGGCCCCGGGGGGCAGTGCCCCGGGGCCTAGCCCCTTAGTAGCTACGCCAGTGGTCGAAAGTAAAGGGATTGATTGGCAATAGAAAGGGCAATTGCGGACGTCTTACTGTAGAAATACGCATTTTGCAAAATCTCACATGAGAGTAGAAGGTGGAGGAGGCGGGGGTCGAACCAAATCTCATGACATTTCACCAAACAAGGGTTGCCATTGCCACATTGCCACCAAATTGCCAAAATCTCCTCAAGTAATCAATGGACGCCCCCTAATAACACATCCGTGAAGTGGTACGTGTGAATAGTTTAATTCACACGGACCACATTTCGCCGTATGGTGTCGGCCGGTGCCGTATGGTGCCGTAAAAGAATAATTCCATCCCATCACTTTCCGTGGGTGTCGTAAGAGGCGACTAAGGGACTTACCAGAGAATGGGCAGCAGCATTCTCTGTAAAACGCAACACCAAACACTGCAATCGCCAACCCGCCTGTCAAGTGTGGCGATTATGGCAAAACCCTCCCCTTGGGGGAGGTCTATGTCCAGCAGTGGACGTCTTTCGGCTGTTATGATGATGACATTTCGCCGTCAATACCGACAGCTTGTGTGATACCGACCACATCGCAGCCACGTCGCAACCACAACGCAACCAACAGCGACACCGCGAACTGGCGGCCGGCCACATCGCAAACACATCCACTTTTTGTAGGTAAGACAACGCGACCGCAAGAAGCCGCAGCGACACTATTCACACAGCAGCAGCAGTTACCATAACCTCCACCTTTTGTCGCGACGGTGTGGTGTGGTTGTGGTACGTGTGAGACAAGCTTTAGAACTAAGTTGTCAAAGTTAGTTTCCTATTTATTTTATTTTGCTACTAGTTGACCCGCGCAACTTTGTCTGCTCCGCTCCTATTGGTCTTAGCGTGATGATATATGGCGCGTTCAAGCAAAAAAACTCTTCAGCTTTATATATTAGTATAGATATATTATAAATATAATATTCATTTTGTTATAAGTCCTATGCAAGATCCAAATGAACATATTTTCTTTCTTTGTTTTCTTACAAATTTATCTTTTTTTATTTTTGTTTCAGAGGACATCTACGAGGCTACATTCAAAGAAGCTAGACAAAGGATAGTACAAACCCCAGCCGTTTTAACTAAAGATTCAACTATTGATGATGGTAAGCTGTATGAAATTCATAACTTCTTAATACGGGGGTGCGTTTTTAAGTTCGCGGAATGAGAGGGTTGGAGGGGGGTGATTAGTCTCATTAGGATTGTAACGTATTCAGTGACTCATAATTAGTATAAATACAAAGTTTGATTGTTATTAGACAATTAGTCTTTGAGCTATCGTCAACCAAGCAACATAATCGGGAGTGAAAAATGAAATATGGAAAAAATCGAATATCGTGCCGTCATAAAGTTCCTTACCAAGCAAGGAAAATCTGTTGCGACCATATTGAATGAGATGTCATTGGTTTACGGCGACTCTTGTCCAGGAAAAACCATGGTGTACAAGTGGTATAGTTTATTTAAACGAGGAAGGGAATCCCTTGAAGACGACCCGAGGGCGGGCATGAGCATCGAGGTGACCAAGCCAGAACTTAGCCAAAAAGTCGAAAAATTGTACTCGACGATGCTCGACTAAAGAAGAAACAACTCGCAGAAATGGTTGGAGGATCCGATACAACCATTTTTAAAATCCTGCACGATCATCTTGGTATGACTAAGGTCAGCGCAAGATGGGTGCTGAGAATGCTCACGCTGCCGCAAAAACAACAACGCGTAGAGTGTTCACGTGCATTTTTGGACCTCTGTAATGAAGACAAGGATGGTGTATTGAGTCGAATTGTTACTGGAGACGAAACGTGGGTTCATCTTTATGAACCTGAGTCGAAACAAGACTCCATGCAGTGGCATAAAAAGGGCACAGCACCTCCCAAGAAGTTTAAGGTGTCACAGTCAGCTGGAAAACTCATGGCAACGGTCTTTTGGGACTCGGAAGGAATATTATTGATCGATTATAAAGATAAAGGTGTTTCTATAACCGGAGAATACTACGCTTCAATATTAGAGCGACTAAAAGAAGCCATTAAAGAGAAAAGACGGGGAAAATTGACGAAAGGTGTGCTGCTTTTGCAAGACAACGCGCCCGTCCACAAGAGCCGCGTTGCGTTGGCTGCCCTGCATAAGGTGGGCTTTGATATTTTGAATCACCCACCCTACAACCCAGACCTGGCCTCGAGTGATTATTACCTGTTTTCAAAAATGAAAAAAGAGCTGCGGGGTAAAAAATTTACCACCGATGATGAAGTCAAGGTGGCAGTTTTTTGTAGATAAAGAGAAAACATTTTTTTTTTTGAGGGTATAAATAAATTAATTGAAAGATATGAAAAATGAATCCGTCTTGCAGATGAATATATTGAAAAGGTACAATAATTTAGTTTTTTTATTTCCACCCCTTATCCTCCATTCCGCGAACATAAAAACGCTCCCTCGTACGTTTGAGTAAAGTCGATAATCCTTTGCTTCGAAAGTGGTGTGTCACACACATGGTGTTTTGTTGGTGTTCCGTCCACGGAGCGATCACGCTGCGCTATTTACACACAAATCAGCCGATCGACTCACTGTGAGAACTCAGGTGGAGTGAGCACAGAGTGAACATCATTCCACCTTGATTACTTGGTTCGATAGATCACTTTGTAATCACTTCACCCATGCCTACACTTCGACATGTTTACAGTCGGTCGATTCTGTAAACATGGCGAAGTGAGCTGTCAATCCATGTAATCAAGATGGAATGACAGCTCACTACGTGTCACTTAACTCAAGCCTTCACTTGACATTATTATAGAATCGATTGGCAGAATCGCCACATCATCGCTTACCATCAGGTGAGATAGTAAGCGTAGATCGAAGCGTAGATCTCTATGGAGAAGAACGTGCAAAAACTCCACTGCTGAACGACATGGCACAAGGTGATAAAACAACGTGCGTCGACGGAACGCGCGCTCAATTTCACTAATCAGACTTATGTTGCGTGGCCATGATGAACAGTGAAAGATCCCGCCCACATTTTGATACCAAGCGTAGCTTAGCCAGGGACTACCATAGAGTTCAACACTAAGAAATCTAGAACCTTTAATTTTCTAATAGAAACAAATAATAATTATTTAACTTCTCCATTAACTTACTTCTTCTTACTTACATTCTGGCAAATCCCCCCCCCCCCCACTTTGGGGGAGGCCTATGTCCAGCAGTGGACGTCTTTCGACTGATATGATGATGATGATGAACTTACTTCTAGCAACACTAGAAGTTAAATAATAGTTTTTAAAAAATCCGTATTCATCTTGATAAAAAATATTATAGGTATATTATTCGTGATAAGAAGTATTCTACCACTGTCTCATAGGTTTGACATTTTGATCATTGGAAATTTTGATAACTAGGCATTTTGGTAATTGGACATTTTGAGAATTGGGCATTTTGGGGATTTCACATTTTATGAATTGGACATTTTATTTATTTGCACCATACGTTATCTTTACAGGTTTACCACCTAATGCGATAATGTAGTCAACTATTATTAAAGCTAAACAATTAAAAAACTAACAGCTTTCGGTCTTAGTACGCATTGCTAATACCATCACTATGTCACAGTAGGACCATAACATATCTCAAAGAGAGCTCTCACTATAAACCCACCCTGAGTACAACAAAATAGGTCTATGTCTTCTGCTATACTGTTGAGTATACGGAGAGCGCGCGTAAACGGCGACTCATTTACCAGCTTAGTGCGGCCGCGCGGCACTGCGAGCAGCCGCGGCCATTTTGAAAACATTGGACATTTTAGAAATTAGACACTGAACTTAAATGGTTTTTGCTTGAAAGAGTATTAAACATTCATCCACCCACCCATCCTCACAAACTTACACATAAATAATATTAAGTAGGATTATTAATAGTTACAAACATTTTTGTTACAGATGATTTTTCTGAAGATGATGTTGAGTTATCTGGTTTTAACGAAACCTCAGGCAAGTGTAATTTTATTTCTGGTTTTACCTAATGTCTGAATGGAGCTATTCTAAGTGGCCAATAGTACCTTAAAGTTTTTTTTGGATGTCAATGTTCTGGCCAAAGCTACAATTTGCCTAGAGCACGGGGTCTCAATACGAAGAAAGTTTACATATTACAATGGCCATTTTACGGACCATCTTCACATTAGTGTCTGACGTGTGAATCCAGCGTTGCAGCCGATTTTTTGCTAAAAATGATCTGAATAACCAGCACACGAATTTTGTTGTGGTACAAATGACTCATATCACTTTTTTTTCGTCCCAATTCCATGCTGCCATTTCAGGCTACACCGTGAGTGTGCCAACTAGCGCTCATCTATACTAATATATAAAGCTGAAGAGTTTGTTTGTTTGCTTGAACGCGCTAATCTCAGGAACTACTGGCCCGATTTGAAAAATTCTTTCAGTGTTAGATAGCCCATTTATCGAGGTGTCCATTTAGGAACCGTAATGAAAATTGTGACGCAGACGAAGTTGCGCGGGCCAGCTAGTTTTACTAATATATTGGACGACTAGCTGACCCGCGCAACTTCATCTGCGTCACAATTTTCATTACGGCTCCGCTCCTATTGGCGTGATGATCTATAGCCTTCCTCAATAAATGGGCTATCTAACACTGAGAGAATTTTTCAAATCGGACCAGTAGTTCCTGAGATTAGCGCGTTCAAGCAAACAAACTCTTCCGCTTTATATATTACTAGCTGACCCGCGCAACTTCGTCTGCGTCATAAAATGTAATTATTTACGACATCACATTAGAAACCTCAAAAATAACAGTATTTCTCCACTATTTAATGAATGTTATTATACATATAAACCTTCCTCTTCAATCACTCTATCTATTAAAAAAACCGCATCAAAATCCGTTGCATAGTTTTAAAGATTTAAGCATACATAGGGATATAGGGACAGAGAAAGCGACTTTGTTTTATACTATGTAGTGAAGTATAGATGCATAACTCCTTAGTATGGAATTTATCGAAGTATGAAATTACTAGCAAAATACCAATGTACCTCTTACGGGTCTAAAAAGGCTACTTTAGCAGAATCAGAAAGCACATCACGCTACCCGTCACTGTCAAATTTTCCCAATCAACCTTGAACCTAATGCGTTAGCGATAAAGATGAAAATGAAATTTGACAGATTTTTGTGTGATTCATATTATGATTCTGCTAAAGTGACCTTTTAAGACCCCCTGTACGATAAGTCTAACACTCCGTATACGGGTGACCACACATTTCTTCTGTAATAATCTCAAACCCTTTTCTAAATAGAATTGAAGCACCACGTCCACCCGGTATACGGCAAAACAGTAATGCCGCCATCGCCAAATGTACTGGAGAAACGAAACCGCGCTTTAAGGCAAAAATTTCAACAGTACGACGAAGAGTTAACTCCGCTACCTATTGATGAATATCGGTAAGTACTTACTTATTATTACTTGACGCACTTCCATTCATCCGGACCCGAGGTGGCGGCGCGTGGTGTTCCCGTGCGCCCCTCTTTGACGTCGCGGGGGGAGTTACACACCCCACTCCCCCCGCTGACCCGAGGTGGCCCGCAGAGGCGGGCCGGCACCAGCCGGGGATTCCGGAAGTCGCATAAGATCCCACGATCCCCGGCTTAGGTGAGAGACGGAACACCGGGGTGGTTTTAGTCAGTAAGAGTCTGACAGACCCCTCAGCCCGCCCCAGGGTGGAGGACATCCATGAGGATTTCCCCCAGTTAAAAAAAAAAAAAAGTTCTGAAGCAACGCCGTATGGTGTCGGCCAGTGCCGTATGGTGCCGTAAAAGAATAATACCATCCCATTGCCCTTTGGGGGAGGCCTATGTCTAGCAGTGGACATCTTTCGGCTGTTATGATGATGCAGTTCTGCAGTGCGTCCGCGATGTTTGCCCCGGATGCGGCAACGCGTACGGATGACTTTTACGCAATAAGACGCAAGCGTGTGTCGTAGATGTTGGGCAGAGTACGCGGCAGCAGCAACAATATTATGTGGATAGTTTTTAGTAAGAATCAGTGTCCAATACACTTGCTCTGGTTGAGCATCGTGATTGAGCTTGGGACAGTAAAATATGTTTTAATATATATTTTTTAAATTGTTATTTATATTTAAATTCTTTACCTACTAACATCTATATCTATACTAATATTATAAAGAGGAAAGATTTGTTTGTTTGTTTGTTTGAAATGAATAAGCTCCGAAACTACTGGACCGATTTGAAAAATTCTTTCAGCGATGGATAGCTACATTATCAGGGAGTAACATAGGCTATATTTTATTCCCGTACTCCCACGGGAACGGGAACTACGCGGGTGAAACCGCGTGACGTCCACTAGTAGTTTATAAGCTCCTGCTGTTAATAACAAAAATAGATCATGTAATCTGACAAATAAAAACTGGGCAAGTGCGATTCGGACTCGCATGCAAAGGGTTCCGAACGAATTTAATTTTTTTTTAACGTATTATTTTAATACTATAGACTTCTTATAGGTTTTCCTGTAATCTATAGTTTAAGATCTATTATCTCCTTTTTTTTCTTCAAAATTTTAGGCGGTAGTTTCGCGAGATAAGGGGGGGCTTCAAAACCATTGATTTTAAAATTATGAAAAAAATATATTTGAAACCTTTACAGTAAGCCCTTTCATTTGATATGTCACACGATATTGTTTAATTTTCTAATTTGACCCCAAAAGTGACCCCCATACTAAAAATTTAATGATTTACGTAATGCATCCGTGTTTGGGTCACAGAAGTCTATATGTGTACTAAATTTCAACAGAATCAGTCCAGTGGATCCGGAGAAAACTGGCTGTGACAGACGGACAGACAAACAGACACCCGAGTGATCCTATAAGGGTTCCGTTTTTTGTTTGGAACCCTAAAAATAGGTAATAATGTTACTAGTAGCCCATACTGTCCCACTGCTGGGCAAAGACCTCCCTCAAGTCCTTCCAGGAGTTCTTTTCCCGCGCACCTTGTACCAGTCCTCACGGTACGCGTCCAGCTCGTCTTCTCACCTCTTTCTGTAGTCCAGTCATTATAGTAAGTTCACCTCGGAATTCAAGATACCCAGCTGTAAGTCTGTAAATACTTGTATATTGACACCCTAAAAGTTGTCTCAAAACCTACATATGGTAGGGTGTACGTAACTATTAAATTTCTAGGTCAAAGGTCACAAAAATTGGCTTTTTGCGCTTTTTTTTGTAAATCA
Organism: Lacanobia wlatinum; assembly: GCA_947578705.1. Classification (NCBI taxonomy): domain Eukaryota; kingdom Metazoa; phylum Arthropoda; class Insecta; order Lepidoptera; family Noctuidae; genus Lacanobia; species Lacanobia wlatinum. Next base: position 16,074,809 of record OX388046.1, on the reverse strand, counting down.
CTCATTTCCTATGGGTCTTTTGCTATTTTTATTTATTATCAATATTGTAGAATACAAAATTCTCTACAAATTTTGTTTAAAATTTTTTTTATACGGTGAACCGTTTTCGAGATAGAGGGCGGAGAGGGCACGGTCACAGCATCATTTCAGGTCAACCGATGCCTCCGGTCGAAACGCGCCATATAATATAGTTGATGAACTATCGATAAATCAATGATTATAAATATTTGTCAATTTACATTAACTATTATATTATATTTTATTATTTTTTTCCTAACCTATCCACTTTTTATTCAGTATTTCTTTATTTAACAACACTTACCTGCCCATGTAATTGCAGAATTGTTAGTGAAAATATAAGAATTATATTTGAATTTTAACCTAATTAATTTTAATAACTTCTTACATGATGAAAAAAAAAACAAATAAATTATGAATTAATCTTTTTATTAAAAATATCATTTAATATATTTATTTTTATTAAAAGTAAAAAATGGGATAAAGGGTACAAAAACTACAATTTATAATTTTAATCATTTTCTTCCTCTTCATCGTCGTCTTCCGGCTGCTGGTAAATTTCAAACTGGTCTTCATTATCGTCTTCAACGACATTTGTCTCAAGTTCTTCCATGATTTCGGGGTCAAAGGTTCCATCTTCGTTAATGTCGCTCTGATATGGTAGAGCATTGAGACAAGCTTGCCCATTGGCCACAAGCTAAAGAGCATTGCAAGCCCGCTTTCCTGCATCCGCATCGCGTACCACAACCACTCTTGCAGTTGCAAAAAATTGTATTTAGCAAATCTTCTGGAGCAGATAGTAAAATTGTCATGATAGGCTCCAGAAAATCGTTTCGCATTGCCCAACCCCATACCTTGGGATCCAAATCATGCCCTAACCAAGTTAGAACTTGATAATATACACGTTTGAAATGTTGATAAGCAGCTGCACTTGTTGGTGGAATATTTGAAAGCCGCACAGGTTTCTTAAGTTTTGTAGACTTGACGTAATGCATATAACGAAGATGATCGAGACTTTTCACAGATTTCGGAGCATTGTAGACTGCCAATAATGTTTGAGTTCCACTCTCTAATAATCTAATATAATATAATAGTTAATAAAAATTGACAAATATTAATAATCATTGATTTATCGATAGCTCATCAACTATATATGGCGCGTTTTCGACCGGAGGCACCGGTTGACTTGAAGTGATGCTGTGACCGCGCGCTCTCCGCGTTCTATCTCGAAAACGGTTCACCATATAAAAAAAAAATTAAACAAAATTTGTAGAGAATTTTGTATTCTACAATATTGGTAATAAATATAAATAGCAAAAAATCCATAGGAAATGAGATATTTCCAAAAAAAGCGCAAACTGATTTTTGTGACCTTTGACCTTGAAATTTAATAGTTGCGTACACTACCATATGTAGGTTTTGAGACAACTTTAAGGGTGTCAATATACAAGTATTTACAGACTTACAGCTGGGTATCTCGAATTCCGAGATTCTTACCTAATTTAATCTTAAATGACTAGACTACTGGGCTGGAATTGGCGGTGCCGAATGTCGTCGTCGTCATCTACACATTCGGTGTCCGTCTTCGGTCAACCAATGTGTAGATTGTGTTTTTAACTTATAATAATATTTAGCAATTAGCGAATCAGCAGAATCAAAGAAGGACTGAAAAAAAAATACTTTACCAAGTTACAATATGAATTGTAACTTAGTACAGCGACATCTATCGGCGTGTCCAGATATTAATGTGAAAGATGACTTCGTTAATTTAGTTAAACATAGATGGCGTTGTTAATGAATACAAAATATGGAAGACTATTATTATTTTTTATCATTATGCATAAATTGGATTATTTTGAATATACAGGGTTATTTGTAAAACACCGACAACCTCTTAGGCAGCAAAAGAACATATGATTATAAACAACTTTTGCTTTGAGAAAACCCCGAAAACTCGAAAAAAATATCAGCTGTTTCATACATTTTCATTGGCTAAATATTGCATTTTGTACGAAACAGCAGATTTTTTTTTTTCGAGTTTTCGGGGTTTTCTCAAAGTAAAAGTTGTTTATAATCATATGTACTTCCACTGGCTAACAGGTTGTTGGTGTTTTACAAATAACCCTGTATAATAGTAGTTAACAATTTGACTTCATCTGTTTATGAATAGAATAGAATAAAAAACATTTATTCGACACAGACACAACACATCAGCAAAAACCTCATTATAAAAATGTATATTGTTGTGGTTTTGCCCAATTTTTTCTTGGTAATCTCCGCGCAAACACTTAGCAGAAAACTACTATACCATACCCCCAAACGTTGTCCTCAATTTTCGTCTATAATTGTCCCATAAAAAAGATCTTCAATGATCTCATTTCACTAATGATATTATTACTTTTCTTAATGTATAAATATTTAGTAGCTACAGTCTTAATTACCAAAATTAGCAGTTCCTACCTATTTCTTGTTAAGAAGGAGACTTTCACTTAAAAGTCCATGGCAAAAGTTTTATAATAACTTCTTTGACTAAAAGACTTCCAAAAAAAACTAAATGGTTTAAAACTTGACAACAATATAAAACCCCAATAACGCCCGAAACTTTCTCAGAAATCAGCAATGCACTAAAAAGACCCAGATTCAAAATGCAACGCCTTACTTTCGAAAAAATGCATACGTTCTAAATTCGAAAGTGACATAGAAACTCTTTGGTCGGTCCAGTTTCTACTAAAAGGAGGTTACAATGACTTCTTAAAGATCGTATTGAGGTTATATCGCCGCTCACTTCGGCCTCCTTCGGCTTTCGGATAACCTTGAAGATGGTACGAAGCGGAAAGTGGCCAGTAACTTTCCTGCATGAAAGCAAGACAATATTTTGTCGCTGTTAGGAGCCTTGCCACCTTGATTTGGTTCGAGATACTTTGATGATACAATTTTGTGGCTCTGCAAACGAATGGCGCTTGGCGTAGGTGTTTTTGGCTCGTGGAAGGCGCACTAGTTCTCACGATCCTTGGTCCAAGTGTGAGAAGGAACACCGGGGTGGTTTTTAGTCAGTAAGAGTCTGATAGACTGAGGGATTTTCCATCCCGGCAACAAAAAAAAAGGTTTTTTTTTGGCTGGGAAAATTATAGTTACATGTTTTTAACCGACTCCAAAAAAAGGAGGAGGTTCTCAATTCGACCGCGTATACCTATATATTTTTTTTTGTGTGTTCGCGGAGAACTTCGTCGTTTATGAACCGATTTCGATGATTTTTTATTATAATATGAAAGGGTATGCTGCCGAGGTGATCCCATAGCCACATCAGGATCTGATGATGGACAGCCTGAGAAATCAAGGGCAACTCTCGAAAATTGTAGGCACGCATCTGGTAAAAAAATTATATTCGTGTGTATATCGAGTGATACTACAAAACAATGAAGGTTTGGATCAGACCTGATGATGGAGACGACAGAGAGTCAAGGGAACTCCACATCGGTATGTAGGAATTACCAAGTGTTTGGGCTCATTTCATTCGTATTGACGAGACCTATACACCGAAAGCACTATGTAAGTTTTATTAAATAAGCCCCAGTTCATAACATAACATCACGCCGGTACGCTGTGAATGGGTATGCAGGTACCACTAGTCGGTGTCAAAAAACGAAATAACCAAAAACACCGACTTCCGAAGTTGAAGTTATTTTATACCTTGTAGTGTTTTGTTTTTGGAAGTCGGTTATGTTTTTTGTAAAAAAGTTTTTAAACATCTTTAGATGGATTTAAGAGATGGATGGGACGTTTTGGGAATACATTAATTTGCCAGAGTGTGTGTTTTCTGAAAATCTTTAAGTCAAGGGTGAATTGTTTACTTCTAGGTAAGCGTGCTCCATCTTCGACCGCATCATCGCTTACCATCAGGTGAGATAGTGGTCAAACGTATGCCAGTCAATAGAAAAAAAAAATGGATTTATATACGAAAATACGGTTAGGTTTTACATTTTGTGAAACAGCTAGGAAGTAACCGAGAACAGGCGATTGCTGGTCAATGCTATAGGTATATAGCTATAGCGCTGACCCCTAATTATACTGGGAGGAAGACAGCTGTATTAAATAATAAGTATTTCGATCATTCGCCTACTAAAGACAGAAACGTACCTATCGCTAGCATTGTTTTTTTAAGGATGGGAAATCATCAAATGACTGCTCCCGCTCTGGGTGAAGCAGGAGGGAGTGTCAGACTCTTACTGACTAAAACCCATCCGTGTTCCTCGTAGTGCTCTTTGCGTCCCAGGGCCGCGGTGACTCTTTCGAACAAAGTCCGCAGCCCCAGCAGGCAACAATTAGATACCTACCTACTACTGGCTAGATGAAAGCAGTGATTTGTCCGCGAAAGATTTATTTATACTTTATTACCTATCCATTTTAGATCGTTTTGTCAAAAGTGAGATGAAGAATGTAAGTCTTTAGTACTTACTTTAATTTTATTTAAAAAACAGAACAATAACCTTTCTCACTTAAGTTAAATAACAAAGTGTCTACATTGAAGATTTTAAAGTGTCTAATTCTCATACATAGAACTGTCGCAGATCGGCATTACTAGATTTGACCTAGGTACTTGTTCTCACGCCTTTTCCTTAATTTTTGGCTACACAGAATACATTGATGTCGCCTACTTCTTATGGGCTACACAAAATACATTGATGTCGCCTACTTCTTATGGGCTACACAAAATACATTGATGTCGTCTACTTCTTTTGAGCTACACAAAATACATTTATGTCGTCTCGTTCTTTTGGGCTACACAAAATACATTGATGTCGTCTCACTCTTTTGGGCTACACAAAATACATTGATGTCGTCTAATTTTTTCGGGCTACACAAAATACATTGATGTCGTCTACTTCTTTTAGGCTACACAAAATACATTGATATCGTCTACTTCTTTTGGACTACACAAAATACATTGATGTCGTCTACTTCTTTTGGACTACACAAAATACATTGATGTCGTCTACTTCTTTTGGGCTACACAAAATACATTGATGTCGTCTACTTCTTTTGGACTACACAAAATACATTGATGTCGTCTACTTCTTTTGAGCTACACAAAATTCATTGATGTCGTCTCGTTCTTTTGGGCTACACAAAATACATTGATGTCGTCTCACTCCTTTGGGCTACACAAAATACATTGATGTCGTCTCATTCTTTCGGGCTACACAAAATACATTGATGTCGTCTACTTCTTTTAGGCTACACAAAATACATTGATGTCGTTTACTTCTTTTGGACTACACAAAATACATTGATGTCGTCTACTTCTTTTGGGCTACACAAAATACATTGATATCGTCTACTTCTTTTGGGCTACACAGAATACATTGATGTCGTCTACTTCTTTTGGGCTACACAGAATACATTGATGTCGTCTACTTCTTTTGGGCTACACAAAATACATTGATGTCGTCTACTTCTTTTGAGCTACACAAAATACATTGATGTCGTCTACTTCTTTTGGGCTACACAAAATACAGTGATGTCGTCTACTTCTTTTGAGCCACACAAAAAACATTGATGTCGACACTAGAGTCACTATACTTATTTTTTAAATTTGACGTTCAAAAGTGCCGTTTAATGGCCTAATAAACGTTTTGACTTGACTTGTCTACTTCTTTTGGGCTAGGTACTTACACAAAATACATTGATTTCGTCTACTTCTTTTCCTTAAAAAAACAAGGAAGTCGGTTAAAAATCGATATGATTTTGTTCTTATAATATTTAGGCTTCAAAAAATTTGAGTTTTTCCTTATCGATTCCAATAACGAATAAAAAAGTTAGAACTATTTTACACTAGGTACCTATTGAATTTGAAACCTACGTCATCATTAAAGTTGTCACATTTCCAGGGTTCCATAATGCCAAATAAAAAAATTAAAAAAACGGACCTGTTATAAGATCACTCGTGTGTCTGGTGTCTGTCTGACCGTCTGAGTGCCTGTCTGACCATCTGAATGCCTGTCTGACCGTCAGTCTGTCTGTCCATCTATCCTACACAAAATTATTGAAACTCAACATACTTCCTCTAACCGACCTATTTTCGAACCCTGACCTAAATAAAACTAATCTGTACCGAACTCAGTGTAAAAAGGTCACGTAACGTGATGTCAAGGTCACTTCCCGGGTTTCGAGGGCACGATACGAGGTCGCGGCATCGAAACGAGGCCTCAGGGTCATTTATTGTAGGTTACGGGACAACGAGGTTACTTCACAAGGGAAGTAGTCCAAGGTTTTTGAAAATAGAACGCTTGAGTATAGATGTGTCTATGCGTGTGTGTTTGGGTGACGTCATGATTCTAACGTCAAAAATTCGCCTTCACCGCGTTTGCCGGTGAAGGCGAATTTCGAGAAAATGGAAGTTTAAAAAAATAGTAAAGAAAGAAAGAAAACGTTTTTATTGTCACAGAACTGACTTGCATACAAATTATAAATTTAAACTGAAATTCCTTAACGATAATAGAATAGTTTTCTTTATAAACTTAGATAGAGAAAACTTTTTAAGAAGTTTTTAATATTTTTTTAAATAGGACGCGTTTTTAAAACAATTTTTAATTGTGGTATGGCCTTGATTTTGACTACAATCACGCCTGATGGAAAGCGATGGATGAGGTCTATGATGGGGCGAGTGTGCCCAGAAGATAAAAACTATGCCTATCAACATTTCAATTTTATTTTTTTTGACAAACCGCTATTGAGAAATCTTTGTTTATAAGAAATCATCAAATGAATCCTGCTCGTACTGACTAAAACCCATCCGTGTTCTTTTATATGCCCTTTGCGTTCCAGGGCCGCGGTGACTCTTTCGAACAATAGGGAATATGCATACGATTTTTTTATTTGCAAAATGAAATACTTATTAGCTCTCATAAACAATTATGAAATTATTTTTTAAATACTTTCATCAGCGATGAAGTTATAAAGCTTCAAAGATTACAATTAGAAAGAGAAGTCCGACATGAATTGTGACGTCAAAGTTCTTGGCGCCTATACAGCTGCCATAGAAAACAGCGTTTTCGCGAGAGGGACAGATATATTTGTTTAAAATAATTATATCTCGTTTGATTTTCGAGCAATTTTGATTCTATTTTCACTTTAAGTATTATATTTGTGTATATTTTTGGATAAACTGTATAGATAATAGATATTTTTTTCGTGCATATTCCCTATTCCGCAACCCTGGACCGCTTTTGCGCTTAGCACGGCAACACAGTAACTTATTTTTTTTTTTTAATTGGAACGCTTCGGGGAAACTTAACCGTCAATGTGTGTGTGAGTGTGACGTCATATTAACATGTAGGTTGGATTAGTATTTTTTTTTATTATTTCGCGAACGAGGAAATTGGTTTTTCTCGTTTATTAAGTTTTGGTATGTGGTTTTTCTTGTTAGGGTAAAAAGTTACGAGTTTGTTTAGTAGATCTAACAGACTTAACAGAATTTATAATTAAAAATGTGGTTTTATAAATTAGGTAAGTACTTACCTATGTACTTACCTATTTGATTTATCGTAGGGTGAATTTTAAAACTATTTAACTTGTCTATACTAATCTATACTACGGGAAACCGCGCGACATCCGCTAGCCTATCTTATTACTAACTAGCTGACCCGCGCAACTTCGTCTGCGTCACAATTTTCATTACTGCTCCGCTCCTATTGGCCTTAGCGTGATGATATATAGCCTATAGCCTTCCTCGATAAATGGGCTATCCAACACTGAAATAATTTTTCAAATCGGACCAGTAGTTCCTGAGATTAGCGCGTTCAAGCAAACAAACAAACTCTTCAGCTTTATATATTACTAGCTGATCCGCGCAACGTCGTCTGCGTCACAATTTTCATTACTACTCCGCTCCTATTGGTCTTAGCGTGATGATATATAGCCTATAGCTTTCCTCGATAAATGGGCTATCCAACACTGAAAGAATTTTTCAAATCGGACCATTAGTTCCTGAGATTAGCGCGTTACAATACAATTATACAATACAATTATTTATTTATTTTCTCCCACAAATAACAAATTTCATACAGTTTATGAAGGAAACCGTTTGAAGATGGAGACAGGAGCCCATACTAGGTAAAACCTGTGCTATGGGTCACCTGTACGTCTACCATGAGTTTTATCAATCTATACTCGCTAGCGACTGTAGTTAAAAAAATGTATGAAAACTTAGAAAAAAACAAGATTCTAATTGATTTTTTTAGTTGTTTACTAAGAAACAAGCAAGTTGCAAGTAAAACTTTAGTTAACAACTAAACAAATAAGTTAGAAACTTGTTTTTTTTAAGTTTTCATACATGTTTTTAACTACAGTCGCTAGCGAATATAGATTGTTAAAACTCATGGTAGACGTACTGGTCTCCTTATCTCGGATTTATGTATAGATCCATAACAAAGATACAAATTAATGTAGTAGGGAGCGCTCATGGCTCATTACTACTTAAATCAGAATATTACATTTAAAATAAAAACAAATCAAATTGAATTTGCCTATCAAAATTAATGGAAGGTAAGGTTGGTAAGTTTGTGAATTTGTTGGTGGGTGTTTATTGTTTGTGTAGTTGTTTGTGTGTGTGATATAATATGAGTCGTGCTTGTGTGTTTTTGGGGGGAGTGTGTGTAGTGCTTGAGTGTTATACTTCTCTGTAACCATATAACAGTTTCTCCGTATCGTCATAGCTAAGTGCTTGAAGCCAATTAGAGACCTTACGCCTGCATTCAAGTTTCGTTGACGAATAAATTGTAAGGTTCTTATTTGCAATATCATATAGACGTGGCCCTTGTAAAAAGAAAAAGTATCGGCTGAAAGTTGTCCTAGCTGGTTTTATTTGGCAGACCTGATAAAAACGCCTCTTTTTTAATGTAGGATTAAGACTACTATAATTCAACCTAGAATGCTGTCTAAGTATGGTAGAAAGAACGTATAGTTGTCTCACCGTTAAGACTTCAGCTTGCTGGTACAGTTCCGTCGTAGGATATAGCTCGGTTTGAAGAGGCTGATCTTTAGAATGAGTCTTTGAGCTCTTTCTAGTTCAACCAGGTGCGTTTTAGCTGCCCCGCCCCATGAAGAGATGCAGTAGGTGAGAACAGACTGACAGAGCGCTAGATAAACAGCTCGCATTACTTTGGAGTCCGCTACATGTCGAAGGTTTTTGAAAACATATGAAAGTTTACGTATTCTCTTGGACACATTACCTATATGCTCGTGGAAGTTTAGATTTTCATCAATTGTTACACCAAGGTATTTAACGGATCTTGCATTATTAATATGTGGACAGTTGCAATTTGTGGCTATTTGTTGATCACAAGAATGTGCGATTATTTTGTGTGATGGGATTTGCGTAATGAAAAGGTAACAAAGTAGGTTTTAGTGGCATTTAAAGTAAGGATGTTTGAAGCGAGCCAATGGCAGACCGTGTTGAAGCCTTCTTGTGCAAAATTAAAGACTTCGTCCCAGGTGTCTCCAAAGAAAGTAAGGGCGGTGTCATCAGCGTATGAGGTAATCTTGCAGTTTTGGAGATTAAGTTTGCACAGGTTATTTATATAGCACAGGAAGAGAGATGGGCCCAATATACTGCCTTACGGGACTCCGAATGTCACCGGACCCTCCTCGCTCACCGTATTGTCTATCCTCACCCTCTGCGTACGATTTTGAAGGTAGCTTTTAAAAAGAAGCAATTCCGTACCTCTTATACCCATGCCCTCAAGCTTATCTAAGAGTTTAACAGAAGAAACCGTGTCAAAGGCCTTCGCCATGTCTACAAAAATAGTCAGGCATCTCTTTTTCTCATCCAATTTCGTTGCTATGAATTCAGTAAAGTTGTGTACAGCATCGTCTGTCGATTTACCTGGTCTGAAACCATACTGGGCATCTGCTAGTAATTTTTTACTCTCCAAGAAATTTACGAGTCTTCTATTAATAATCTTTTCTAAGATTTTCGACAGCGATGGTAGGAGTGAAATTGGGCGGTAATTATTGACACAGTCTCTTCCCCCACCCTTGTGAATAGGAATAACTATAGACAGTTCAAACAAACAAAGAAACAAAAGCTTCAGCTTTATATATTACTAGCTTTTGCCCGCGACTTCGTACGCGCATATCCCGTTTTTTCCCGTTCACGTAGGAATTTCCCATTCCCGTATAGCCTATAGCCTTCCTCGACAAATTGGCTATCCAACACTGAAAGAATTTTTCAAATCAGACCAGTAGTTCCTGAGATTAGCGCGTTCAAGCAAACAAACAAACAAACAAACTCTTCAGCTTTATATATTAGTATAGATATATAAAGCTGAAGAGTTGGTTTGTTTGCTTCAACGCGCTAATCTCAGGAACTACTGGTCCGATTTGAAATATTCTTTCTGCGAGGCTGTATATCATCACGCTAAGACCAATAGGAGCGGAGCAGACGAAGTTGCGCGGGTCAACTAGTTTAAAGTAAAATGCAACTAAAAACCAATGTAAAATAGAATAATTATGATTACTAAATCAATTGAACTATTACTTTAAGCATTAGTTTATTTGTTTAATATGTGTTTGTGTTAAAAGTCACATCAAGTTTGTGTAACTACCTTTATTTAACTAGGTACCTAAACCTTTCTAGTTCTAGTATAAATGGAAAGTCTCGTGGAACCTATAAGTGATAGTCACATTCTTGATTCAAAAAGTAGAACACAAACACACACTACGTAGACACAACGTCGCGTCATCATCCAATGCAACAATGATATCAACGTCATTCGCGTCACGCAAACGAAACCGAAAGCGAAATGAAATCGAAAGTTTCACTTTCAACCTCAGCTGTTCCTACGTCATTCAGACGTATGCTACGTCTGACCAACGTAAAACGCGTCATACGCTTTCGACGACGTAAATCGCGTCATCGTTCACTTTCGCGTTCACTCTCGGTTTCGTTTGCTGCGCCAAACTGTCGCGGTATACGTCTGAGTGACGTATAGATGTAGTAAAAGTGTTTGCTAGAGATTTTGGCTGTCGAAAGTGGGTTTTCACTTTTGCTTTTCAAATACTTGCACTTGCATTATGTGGAGCAGTTGGAATGGATGACCTAGTAATTATCGTTTCTTCTATTGTTTTATCTATGTGACAATAAGTCCTTGCCTGATGATTACTGGGCAAAGGAGCCAGGGAACTTTGCTTCCGTAGATTATTCTTCAGGAAATATGCATTTCTTCGGAATACACACTTGTGTATGGAAATCAGGTTCACTTATCGCTCTCTGTTAGTGGAATTATTTACGTAAATAAATGGTTCGGTAGATTCCGTGTTGCGGAATTTGTTAGAAAGAATCACCGCGGCCCTGGAACGCAAATGGCATTAGGAGGAACACGAAAGAGTTTTACTCAGTATGAGTCTGACACTCCCTTCCGCTCCACGCAGAGCGGAGGGCGTCATTTGGCGATTTCCCATCCTCCCCATAAAATCTATTTAGTCTTTTCGAAAGAAAAAATTTTTATCGACAGACTGGGGTCCCGTGTTCTATTTCCAGGTCAAGCAAAAGGGGATACTGGTCATTACCATTCTTCTTCTTTTCGAGTCGACGGTGACCGTTAAATATTTTGTGCCCAGTAGGTGGCTGTGTTCACAGCGGCATCAGTGGCGTTCATCAGGTCCTCAATGGTGCAGGTGTAAGGGCACTGGTGACACTCCAACAAGTGGCAATTTTGGCAACACACACACACTTAGTTTCAAGCGCATCAATGAAACCCCATTTTGCCAAGTTATATTTGCCATTAGGAGCTTGAAAGTTTGTGCGAAACCTTCGTGTCTCGGAAAGCAAGTAAAAAGATTTTGGCCCCGCGTCTGATCTATCCGGTCGTGTCGGTCTGCTGACCCATCGGACTATGAAAGTAAAATAACAGTGAGTTCATCTGTGCTCACACTTGTGCCCTATAATATCTCCTGCGTACTTGGTTAACCTCTGTTCGATTTGGCTGCTTTTACCGAAATTCAGTCAGTTGGATTATTGTGGTTCCGTACCCAAAGGATAACCTACGGAACCCTATTACCAAGCCTCCGCTGTCCGTCCGTCTGTCCGTCCTTCCGTCCGTCTGTCTGTCAATGGGCTGTGTCTCAAGAACCTTATAGGTAGACAGTTGAAATGTGCACAGATTGTGTACTTCCATTGCCGCTATAACAACAAACAATAAAAATTTAGGTTTATGGTACGGAACCCTATGTGTGCGAGTCCGACTCGCACTTGGCCGGTTTTTTTTTGGTTCCGAACGAACGTACGTATAGAAAAACGGAACTCGTATAAGATACTCGTGTGCTGTCTGTCTGATTATTTCCTCTACTTACTGTTCGCCATCTTGATTCCAGAGACCAAATAACATCAACCATCCAACAGAACCGGGTAACAGTGATAGTAGGAGCGGCTGGATGCGGCAAGTCAACTAGGACCCCTGCCGCGATACTGAGTCATTGTGGCGCTAAGACCACAGCGATAGTGTCCGAGCCTAGGCGTGTGGCCGCCATAGGCTTGGCGGAGAGAGTCGCCAGCGAGTTGGGGGAAGAGGTATGTAGATCTCTCTTCCTGCAGCAGTCATAGTAGGAGCGGCCGGTTGCGGCAAGTCAATTAGGACCGCTTCCGCTATACTGAGTCACTGCGGCGCTAAGACTACAGCGATAGTGTCCGAGCCTAGGCGTGTGGCCGCCATAGGCTTGGCGGAGAGAGTCGCCAGCGAGTTGGGGGAAGAGGTATGTAGATCTCTCTTCTTGTAACATTCATAGTAGGGGCGGCTGGTTGCGGCAAGTCAACTAGGACCGCTGCCACGATACTGAGTCACTGTAACGCTAAAACTATAGCGATAGTGTCCGAGCCTAGGCGTGTGGCCGCCATAAGCTTGGCGGAGAGAGTCGCCGCCATAGGCTTGGCGAAGAGAGTCGCCAACGAGTTGGGGGAAGAGGTATGTAGATCACTCTTCTTGTAACATTCATAGTAGGAGCGGCTGGGTGCGGCAAGTCAACTAAGACCCCTGTCGCGATATTGAGTCACTGTAGCGCTAAGACCACAGCGATAGTGTCCGCGCCAAGACGCGTGGCTGCCATAGGCTTGGCGGAGAGAGTTGCCAGCGAGTTGGGAGAAGAGGTACGTAGATCTCTGTTCTTGTAACAGTTACAGTAGGAGCGACCAGTTGTGGCAAGTCAACAAGGACCCCTGCCGCAATACTGAGTCACTTTGGCGCTAAGACTACGGCGATAGTGTCCGAGCCACGACGTGTGGCCGTCATAGGCTTGGCGGAGAGAGTTGCCAGCGAGTTGGGAGAAGAGGTACGTAGATCTCTGTTCTTGTAACAGTTACAGTAGGAGCGACCAGTTGTGGCAAGTCAACTAGGACCCCTGCCGCAATACTGAGTCACTTTGGCGCTAAGACTACGGCGATAGTGTCCGAGCCACGACGTGTGGCCGTCATAGGCTTGGCAGAGAGAGTTGCCAGCGAGTTGGGAGAAGAGGTACGTAGATCTCTGTTCTTGTAACAGTTACAGTAGGAGCAACCAGTTGTGGCAAGTCAACAAGGACCCCTGCCGCGATACTGAGTGACTACGGCGATAGTGTTCGAGCCACGATGTGGCGACGCCATAGGCTTGGCGGAATGAGTCGCAAGTGAGTTGGGGGAAATGTAGGTCTCTCTTCTTGTAACAGTGATAGTAGGAGCAGAGAGGATCTCATGGCTAAATAATAAGCCACACGGGTCGATATTCAAGGTTAAGCAACGCTTGCCGAGGTTGGTTTATAGACGGGTGACCATCTTAACATACCGAGACCCCTCCGTGCCTCAGAAAGCACGTTAAACCGTTGGTCCCGGCTGTCATTTGTAGGTCTTAGGCAGTCATTACAAATAGTCAGAAGCCAGAAATTGTGGCAGCAGTCGTGCCAAAAAGTACCGTGTTACCCAATTACAATGGAGGTAATATAGTCAGTGCCGTATGGGGTCGGCCGGTGCTGTATGGTGCCGTAAAAAAATAATACCATCCCATCACTTCCCGTGGAAGAAGCGACTAAGGGACTTGCCAGAGAACGGGCAGCAGCGTTCTCTGTAAAACTGAACACCATACACTGCGATCGCCAACCCGCCTGCCAAGCGTGGCGATTATGGCAAACCCTCCCCCTTTGGGGGAGGCCTATGTCCAGCAGTGGACGACTTTCGGTTAATATATGATGAATGTAGTCAGTTGTTCCTCGTAAAATACTGGTATTCAGCTGAATCTGGTTTGACTGAAAACCGACCCCAATCATCATCATCATCATCATATCAGCCAGAAGACGTCCACTGCTGGACATAGGCCTCCCCCCCAGTGTCGCCACAACAACTGACTCCAATATAGTTGAGAAAGTCTCATGTCTCTTCTCAATCAGAAAACTTATTTCTTTCAGTACATCAAGCGCTAAGCCAAAATAAACTGTAATGTGTACGGACAAAGATTCAAAATTATGTTGATAAATAATTCTTTTTTCAGGTAGGAGAATCAATTGGGTACCAAGTAAGGTTGCACTCTAAACCACCGAAACCTCCTGGAGGATCCATATTATACTGTACTTCTGGAGTCTTATTGAGAAGACTACAGACCAATCCAGGTATGTCATCAAACGACTAAAAATAAAACATATATCCGTATTATAAAGATCATTTTTCAATGCAACCTTACTGATCTTTTTTGTCATTGTAAAACCAACCTAGTATGCATAGCTACAAAGTTGCTCAATTTGCAATGAATCCAAAGTATTTCTTAACTTTTAATAGCTTTTGTTATTCTATAATCAACCTTATTTACATCATTAGGTTATGTATATATATATATATATATTTGTAAATGGCCACCATACCTTTTTCCGAGTCTTGGATTTCTATTGAACCAAAATGGTTTTCAAACCTTCAATAACATTTGTCCTACTAAACTCAACCTATTTCTCATAAACTTAAAGTTCATATTTGCCTAAACTATAAACACACATACATATTTCCCAGTTCACTTTCTGTTTCTATTACACAAAAAACTTAATGATCTTTCAGATTTCAGCAATAAGCTGTCAATCTGAAATCAACCTAATCTACATGTAACCACCATTTTAAAATCAACTCTGTAACCATACATATAATGTTGAAATACATTTTTTTTCTTCAGGTCTCGAAGGTTGTACCCACGTCATCATAGACGAGGCCCATGAACGGGATGTCAATACTGACGTCACACTGTTATTACTTAAAAGGGCGTTGGATCTCAATCCTGATCTCAAAGTGATTGTAATGAGCGCTACGCTGGATACTGGAGTATTTACTAGGTAAGTTTATTATAGGCCTCCCGCATGAGTTGCCACATCATCCGGTCCTATAAGTCTTTTTCTTCTTCGTGTCGATTGACTCTTACTGAATTTTGTCCAACCAGTATTGAGCAACCTGTACAGCTTCATCATTCATCATCATATCAGCCGAAAGACGTCCACAGCTGGACATAGGCCTCCCCCAAGCGTCGCCACAACGACCGGTCCTGTGCGTCTCGCATCCATCGGCTACCCGCGACCTTCACCAGGTCATCGGGACACCTTGTGGGAGGCCTTACAACGTTGCGTCTTCCGGTACGCGGTCGCCACTCCAGAACTATTCGGCCCCATCGACCATCTGCAAGCTTCATCATTGGTCTCATTAAAATCTTTAATGGTAAAGGTAGTTATGCATGACGGGCGATTGAGGAGGTGATGCATGTCCTGTTAAGGGGCTCCGCACTGCGTTTGGGATAGTAGGAGAATGCCCCAATTGGCCAGGTTATGTCTACAGCGGCCAATCTGGGTCCGCAGTCGTATAAGAGATTTCCAGATTGGCCACTGAAGTTCGCGTCCAGGGGGTAGATGTTCTCATCATATCAGCCGAAAGACGTCCACTGCTGGACATAGGCCTCCCCCAAGCGTCGCCACGACGACCGGTCCTGCGCGTCTTGCATCCATTGAAGCCTTCTAATGTTGCGTCTTCCGGTACGCGGTCGCCACTCCAGAACTTTTCGGCCCCATCGACCATCTGTCCAGCGTGTAATGTGCCCTGCCCACTGCCACTTTAGTTTGGCGATCCTTCGGGCTATGTCGGTAACCTTGGTTCTCTTGCGGATATCATCATTCCTGATTCGATCACGCAAGGAAACTGCAAGCATTGCCCTCTCCATTGCCCTTTGAGTGACTTTAAGCAGGCTTTCCTTGTTTTTTTTGCTTTTGTGGTAGATGTTGTCGGGGGGATAAAGTATGGTGGGGGAGGGTGTGCCTCCACTGTGCTCATCTCTCGTCTGCCGCACTGTCCTCTGGCGAAGTCGTACATTTCATGAAGCTTTTACGGCTATACGTCTTGCGACCAACGGTCCACGCGGCTTTCACCAAGTCATCGATCCACCTTGTGGAAGGACCGTCCTTCTCATGAAGACCATTGCGAGCGACCACGTTTCAGTTCCTTATGTCATCACTGGTAACAAGCAGAGTTGCTTACATCCAAATGGAGGCACAAACATCCCTGCGCTCCATACTTCATCACGCTGGAAGAATATTTATCCCCTGGACGCGAACTGTACAGGCCAATTTGGAAATCTTTTAATCAGTTGCGGACACAAGTTTCCCGTTGTAAAGATATAATCTGACCAAATTTGGCGTCTTCCACCCATAAGAAACGCAGTGCCAGTGAAGCCCCTTCACAGAACAGGCGTCACCTGCTTTATTGCCCGTCGTGCACATCCATTGGTCGAATTGAGACCAATGAAAGAGCTGTATAGGTTGCTCAATGTTGCGGAATTTGTTCGAAAGAGTCATCACGGCCCTGGGGGGCTACTCTCTAACGAAATCCATAGTTTCGGGCTTAGTTGCGGGCGGGCGTATTCTACTCCGTATCACCTACAAACTTACGATTAGTCCCGAACCCGAACTGAGAATGAATGACAACACGATTTCACAGTAACTGTCAAATCGTGTTATCATTAGTTCTCAGTGGTTAGGTGATACGGAGTAGAAAATGCCCGCCCGCAACTAAGCCCGAAACTACGGATTTCGTTAGAGAGTAGAGCCCCTGGAACGCAAAGGGCATTAGAAGGAACACGGATTAGTTTTTAACCGACTTCCGAAAAAGGAGGAGGTTCTCAAATCGGCGGGTATATTTTTTTTTTGTTTTATGTATGTACACCGATAACGCCTAGGTTTCTGGTCCGATTTGTGTGATTCTTATTTGGCCCCGTAAAAATTTGATTCAGTATGGCCTTGCAGTTTTTATTTTATAAACACTTGCTTGTTTCAATTTCTGCGTAGACGAAGACGTCGTCCAAGTATCACCACTTAAAAGTGATTTTTTTTATGACTCCTCGCGCTCTGGGTGGAGCAGAAGGGAGTGTCTGACTCTTACTGACTAAAAAAACTAAAAGAAAATCGGATGTCGGTGTTAAAAACGAAGACAAAACCAAAAACACCGACTTCCGAGTATTTTTTTATTACTTTGTTAAAAGTTTTTTTAGTCAGTAAGAGTCAAACACTCCCTTCTGCTCCACCCAGAGCACGAGGAGCAATTTGAAGATTTCCCATTCTTAATAAAAATTGCTAAATACTAGTCGGACAAAATTAAATTTGAATAAAATCGGCACGAAAACAAAAAGAACAAAAAAATTAAATCGTTAGAGTCGCCCTGCTTCCTCAAACGATGATCGGTTCGTTTTGAAAAATCTGACAGACACGATTTCGCAGGGATATTACTGGAATGTCAAGACTATTATATACTGTTCGTCGGTTAAGAATAAACTTAAGCGACGAACAGTATTCGATATAGCCTATTTAGCGAGACATTGGTCGTTTAAAGCCGCGAACCCACCGCAACGCACGGAGAGGCTACACACGTGTGTGAGACTTCGCCTTGCATAAAAATGTATGAGATTGTTTCCACTGCAAACCACAGACACGCTACGCATCAGGTGACGTCATTAGCACACGCGTGGATTGCTCGAATATGGTCGACGAAGCTCGACTATGTCAAAAGCAAAAAAACGTGCGTAGCCTCTCCGTGTGCCGCGGTGGGCCACGCTACAGTTGTACAGTGGTACCCAACTGATAAGGCGCATCGTGAATCTTCGTTCGCACAGAAGAGAAGAAGATTAACGAAAAAAAGCAAACTTACAATCAACCTTAGATCAATACTGTAAGGTTCATAATATACTGCAGCTGTTAGTTCCGTCTCACTCGCAAGTCACGTGCATGCCACGCGACGCGCGCTAAGGCTCTAGACAGGCGGACCGCATTTCAACTGCAATCCAACCGCAAATTGCAGTTCGGATGCAGTTTGAATGCAGTTGACACGACTGCAATAGAACTGCAAACCAAACGTGCAGTCCGATTGCAATTCAAATGCAGTCGGCGTGCAATCGTGAGAACTGCACACCGACTGCATTCAAACTGCACCCCCCCCCCCCCCCCGCACAGAATCAGTAGTAGAAACAAGGTTAGAGTGAGCACACGCGTTGTCTGTCCGAAAATAAAACATGGGGAGCAGAGCGTTAAAGTAGTGAGGGCGGGTGGGTATGGTGCAGTTCGGATGCAGTTGACACGACTGCAATAGAACTGCAAACCAACCGTGCAGTTCGATTGCAGTCGGTGTGCAGTTCACACGATTGCACGCCGACTGCAATTGAACTGCAATCGGACTGCACGTTTGGTTTGCAGTCGTGTCAACTGCATTTGAACTGCAATTTGCGGTTAGATTGCAGTTGAAATGCGGTCCGTCTGTCTAGAGCCTAACATGGCGGCAGCTGCCGACCAATAGCGGTACAGGAAAAAGAAGCGCGTAGCGTGGAGCGTGCCGATTGGTCAATAGCATTTCCCGCGCTTTGAAAATTCATCTTCTGCGCAGGTACATCGGTGTGCCATATCAGTTGGGTGCTACTGTACGTAGTCGTGGGCGTGTAGCGTGTACTGCAGTGGAAACGTAGACACACGTTGTCAAACAAATTAACCCATGCATCTAAAATGCGCCGCGTGCCCGTGGATAACGTGCACCGCGGTGGGTTCGCGGCTTTAGGTCCATGGACAACTTCCTATATTGACCTTCCTCTTTTTATTATCAGTGTCATTTCTTCTGTCCACAGTTATTTCGAGCCATGTCCAATTATAGAAGTTCCCGGTAGAACGTTTCCAGTGGAGGTGTCATACTTAGACGACATACAGAAAAAGTTCAGACTGAACTTGTCTTACACTGCGGAAAATTGTAACAAAATAGATGGACGACCTATAGTCAAGTGTCAAGAGGTAAGTGAAGTATTTGGATAATTGAAAAAGATTCTGTTGAGAAAATCCGACAGTTCCTTATCAACTCTCAGAAAGATCTGGGTGTGACGATTTCGAACACGTCTATAATTTAAAATTAGCAGAGGGTTGCCGCCGCAGGCCCTTAAAAGAGGGGAAAAATATGTATTTTTTACTTTTATTATTTATTCGTGACCAACTTGGTCTTGCAATTTCATACGTTAAAGTTACAAATCTGAGTAGCTATTCAACACAGTCATTCACAGCAAACATTGTACAATCTATTTTTATACCTATACTTTCAACATCGTCTCCAATTATCTTTTTTTATGTATTTCTACCATTACACATTTATATCTATTAATATTATACACACACTAAACAAAATATTTACACAAAATATTTGAAATAACAAATCTGGACTCACCTTCACAAAACCACTATTTACTTTTGTTATCACTGTTTGGTATCTGCTTGACATCCGTATGTCGCTACTGGGATCCAGCAGAATACCAGCGTCAGGTATATTTGCCTGGCACATGCTGAGTTGGACTCCCATTTGGTGCAGCTTAGAGACACACACACCGCACATTTGAGTGTATAAGTCAAATGTATATATATTTTTTTTATGTAGGTAGGTAATCTGGCAAATTTTTAGTTTATAAATAGTAATTGCCACCATACATTCTGCCTTTTCTTTTTTTTATTTGTTTTCTAGTGTTATGTAATTGTGCTTGTGTGTTGTGTTTCTTTCCTTGTTCCAAATAAATGTTTTATCTATCTATCTAAAATCGTGAATTTAATAAGGCGGCAAAAAGAACAGAATTTTGACAAAAGACAGACAAGTACTGGTGGTGCCAAATATGTTAAAGTAACCGGCACGAGCCGTGAGCACAGATAAATGCAGCAAAGTGATCTCGCCAACGTAATAATGAACGAAAGTTGTAAGCCTAACTGTCGATGAGCATTGATTGACGTTATTATGCTTATAGGTACATACTAACAACTTGTTGCATTCACTTCTTGACAGTAAGCATTATAATCCTATCCCAATAATACCTCCCGACTGAATTGGTGTATTACCGACTTCCAAACTCCTTAAAATCGACTCCTTATACTCCTTAAATTCATCAGTTTCCAAAATTAAAGGCTTCAAAGTTAGTCTGAAATATCGCGTGAGTAAACACTCTTAACATTTTGCCTGACCTGGAACTCGAACCCCATGCACTGGCCCGACATCGCCCACTGCTGAGCGTAGACCTCTTTTTTATGCCAATGCCCACGTTACGTTGTCCCACAAATGCTCAAAATATTTTACTAAAGACAATTTTATTGCTAAACTTCATAATTTCAGGTAGCCGAAGTAATAAAAGCCATAGACAAAACAGAGAAAGAAGGCGCCATACTAGTATTCCTCCCGGGCTGGTCTGACATCAAACTAACGAAGCAACTACTCGACGAACACTACGGACAATCCACTACGCATATGATATTGCCTGTGCATTCGAGGTAGGTGAAGAAACAGTACATTTTTTTGTAAGTAGTTGGACTTTGACATTGCAGGCGAGGCGGAATAGACTAGACCTGGGCAAAATGTATCACTGAACAGAAAAGATTGTGATTGTTCGGTCACTGGGATATGTATCACTCTTTTGTATATATATCTTTTCTAGCTTTTTCCCGCGACTTCGTACGCGCTTATCCCGTTTTTTCCCGTTCCCGTTGGAATTTCGGGAAATCCTCTCTTAGTGCTCCCCTACACTCCCCAACGAACCTACATGCCAAATTTCACCTTTCTATGACCAGTAGTTTCGGTTGTGCGTTGTCTCTCAGTCATTCAGTCAGTTAGTAACGGAAGAATTTTATACGTGTAACAGAATAAACGCAATACCTCTTAAGGGGTCATTGTACTCATCATTATGAACAACTTTTACTATGGGACCAATCCCGAAATCACGAAAAAAAATCAGCTGTTCAGTACATTTTGTCGAGTTATGCGCACATAAATGCATGGGGGAGTCGATTTTTTTTTCGCGATTTCAGTATTGGTCCATAGTGAAAATTGTTCATAATGATAAGTTCAATGACCCCTTAAGAGGTATTGCGTTTATTCTGTTACAGGTTGTATATTGAATGATGTATCAGTAGCTTACGCTATTCAGCGTGGCTAGCTTAGTCGCTTCGCTCAACTCAATCCACTATATCAGTGAGAGCGATAGGGAATGTTAAAGCGCGACAGAACATTTCAAATACGGAAGTGCGAAAGAGACGCTCGAATTTGAACTTGGAGGTCTAAAAGAACGAGTGCATAGATGTGCGCTAGCTATACGGTTGCGAGACAGATAGAAAAAGACGCCGTGAGTGAATGAGTTGTAAAGATACACTGATACATTCGGATGTGAACGGATACTTGGAGTGAATGATGGAAACTTATTGATTCATGTCTTTTTTATGTATCTCTCCTGAGTTACCCATCTCAATAGACGCCCGCGCCGAACACGAGGCCATTATGGAGCCCAGAGACTGTAATGACAAATTGTGTACCAAACGTGGTTCTTAACACACTAATTATTCCATTAGTTACGCAATGTGTAACGTGTGTATTTCGCAATAGAAAGGAAAAGTTCGCATCTTTGCCTTCTTGCATGCTTTTTAGGGTTCTATCAGAACCCTATTACCAAGCCTCCGCCGTCCGTCCGTCTGTCTGTCTGTCAGCGGGCTGTATCTCAAGAACCGTAATAGGTAGCCAATAATATTAATAATTAAATGAAAAGTTAAAGGAGGCAAAACACTTTTCTTGTATGGGAAGAAACGTGTTTTTTCGGTTTATGGTACGGAACCCTTTGTTTGAGAGTCCGACTTGCACTTGGCTGTTTTTAATCCCCGACGCAAAAACGACGGGGTGTTATAAATTTGACGTGTCTGTGTGTGTGTGTCTGTGGCATCGTAGCTCCCGAACGGATGAACCGATTTTCATTTTGATTTTTTGTTTGAAAGGTGAATTAATAATAATAATAAAGCTTTATTAATTCCACACAGTATCACGAACAAAAAATTAAAATTACATGCATTATTATACAACGAAAACACATTTATACAATCATTAAAAAATATTAAATAAAATTGATTCTCAGGTTGACTAAAAATAAAACAAATATATATATATACAAATAAAACAAACAATACAACAGTTGACTAAAAATAAAACTTGTTCAAATAATTGAAATAATTGGATAACATAAAAATAATTGATTTGTAATATAATATAAAAATAATTATTGGAATTGTTAGAATAAATTAATAATCATAAATAAATAAAATTCAAATTAATTAATAGCATGTTACTTTACTTATACATTCCTAATTATTTCATTAGTAAACTTGAGATTAGTTTAGTGTGGACCCCCTTCGGGTAAAAGCCTCCTCCAAAGAATTCCATGTTTCTCTATCTAATGCGGTGACAACCCAGTTATGACCAGCATTCTCCACAATCTCATCTTGCCATCGGGCGCACGGCCGGCCTCTGCTTCTGGAACCTTTAGGACCTTTCCATTTGGTTGTCCTTAAAGTCCATCGATCGTCACAATACCTTGCAACATGCCCGGCCCACCTTCCATTTAAGGGTTTGTGAAAAAGCGAGACAATCGGTGACTTTAGTCTTGCTGCGAATGTCAGTGTTTCTTATTCTGTCGCTCAGTTTGATATTTAAGCAGCTTCTCTCCATAGCTCTTTGTGCTGTTCGAATCTTCTGTCTCGCCTTGTTGTCGAAAATCCAGGTCTGGCAGCCATAGGTAAGGCATGGTAAAATTGCAGAGTCGAGTGCTGTCTTTTTAAGCTCGATTGGTAGTTTTGATTTAAATATCTCTTTGTGAGCCCAATACTTTCTCCAGGTTAGAGCTATCCTTCGGTCTATTTCTTCTGTATTTCTGGTTTTCTTAAATGAGATTTGTTTGCCTAAATAAATGTAGTCTTCTACGTATTCGAGCGGCATGTCATTAACTAAGATAGGGGTCGTCCTGCTGTTAGTCATGACTTTTGTTTTGCTAAGATTCATCTCTAAGCCATCTCTAAGCCCACCGAAAGGTGAATTAGTCAAAGTCAAATGATTTATTTCAACTAGACCAATAAAGGCACTTTCGAACGTCAAATGAAAATAAAATATAGTGACTCTAGTCGTCCGTTCGCAAAAGGTAAATTTTTATGGAGAAGAACGGACAAGAAACTCCATAGTTACTCTAGTGCTAGATGCTTGGCCCAAAGAATCGTACCTGTATTAATCTAAAAGGATCAATTGAAATTATTTTTAACTTTTTAAAGGTTTTTTTGTCGGGGTTTTTTTTTGTTGAATTTTCTCAAATAAAATGCGAAATGCTCCTCCTCATGTGCAAGGGCACGTGACGAGGAGCATTTCGCATTTTATTCCAACTCCCATGTTACAAGTTGTCAGTCGACGCAAAATGTTTTTTTTCCATTCTCTCCTTTTCCTTAAAATATGACCAATTATACCATACAATTATATTATAATACGTTTTTACAGATTATCAACATCAGACCAAGCCAAAATGTTTTCGACGCCATCCCGAGGCATTCGCAAGATAGTACTAGCCACAAATGTAGCAGAGACATCTATCACTATACCCGATGTGGTCTATGTCATAGACAGCGGCGCACATAAGGAGAACCGAATCAAAGATGGCACTGGTATGTATACTAGTAGTGTTAGTTGTCTACTAACAAGATAGTACTCGCCACAAACGTAGCAGAGACATCTATTACTATACCCGATGTGGGCTATGTCATAGACAGCGGCGCACATAAGGAGAACCGAATCAAAGATGGCACTGGTATGTATACTAGTAGTGTTAGTTGTCTACTAACAAGATAGTACTAGCCACAAACGTAGCAGAGACATCTATCACTATACCCGATGTGGTCTATGTCATAGACAGTGGCGCACATAAGGAGAACCGAATCAAAGATTGCACTGGTATGTATACTAGTAGTGTTAGTTGTATACTAACAAGATAGTACTAGCCACAAACGTAGCAGAGACATCTATCACTATACCCGATGTGGTCTATGTCATAGACAGTGGCGCACATAAGGAGAACCGAATCAAAGATGGCACTGGTATGTATACTAGTAGTGTTAGTTGTATACTAACAAGATAGTACTAGCCACAAACGTAGCAGAGACATCTATCATTATACCCGATGTGGTCTATGTCATAGACAGCGGCGCACATAAGGAGAACCGAATCAAAGATGGCACTGGTATGTATACTAGTAGTGTTAGTTGTCTACTAACAAGATAGTACTAGCCACAAACGTAGCAGAGACATCTATCACTATACCCGATGTGGTCTATGTCATAGACAGTGGCGCACATAAGATGAACCGAATCAAAGATGGCACTGGTATGTATACTAGTAGTGTTAGTTGTATACTAACAAGATAGTACTAGCCACAAACGTAGCAGAGACATCTATCATTATACCCGATGTGGTCTATGTCATAGACAGCGGCGCACATAAGGAGAACCGAATCAAAGATGGCACTGGTATGTATACTAGTAGTGTTAGTTGTCTACTAACAAGATAGTACTAGCCACAAACGTAGCAGAGACATCTATCACTATACCCGATGTGGTCTATGTCATAGACAGTGGCGCACATAAGGAGAACCGAATCAAAGATGGCACTGGTATGTATACTAGTAGTGTTAGTTGTATACTAACAAGATAGTACTAGCCACAAACGTAGCAGAGACATCTATCACTATACCCGATGTGGTCTATGTCATAGACAGTGGCGCACATAAGGAGAACCGAATCAAAGATGGCATTGGTATGTATACTAGTAGTGTTAGTTGTATACTAACAAGATAGTACTAGCCACAAACGTAGCAGAGATATCTATCACTATACCCGATGTAGTCTACGTCATAGACAGCGGCGCACATAAGGAGAACCGAATCAAAGATGGCACTGGTATGTATACTAATAGTGTTAGTTGTATACTAACAAGATAGTACTAGCCACAAACGTAGCAGAGATATCTATCACTATACCCGATGTAGTCTACGTCATAGACAGTGGCGCACATAAGGAGAACCGAATCAAAGATGGCACTGGTATGTATAATTCTACAGACCGAATTTTGGACATGTTGGACAACCTCAACGTAGATTAGCAAATTGTAGAGTAAATATTACAGTGGACAAGTGTGTGCGTAAACACAGGTGCACTCTCTGTTCCGTTAGTCTCATATTCCGATGGGACAGCAGTCCGACACTCGCGGAGAGAGATCAGGCGCAGGACCAACGGGCTTACGTGCTTACCTAAGCACGGGTCCAGTGGATCCGGAGAAAATTGGCTGTGACAGACGGACAGACAGACACCCGAGTGATCCTATAAGGGCTCCGTATTTTTTTCGGAACCCTAAAAAGATATTGGACCCGTATTTTTTGCCATTTCGAATCGCTAAAAAGTGATAAAGCGCATTAAAGTTCAAGAGAGGGGCTAGTGACGTCACGTGCTAAAAATTGTACTATTATAGTGACGTCACGCGAGTTTTCAACGCATTGTATCTTCGTCATTTTTTGTTTGTGTGAAAGAAGAAAAAATACGTGTCCAATGTTTTTTGAAAATCTATCTGACGGACTAGTTATAATTGAAAAACCCAATATCTATTTACGTTTCTAAAGTCGCCAAAGTCTAAGAAGTCCGATTTGACAGCAAGATACAACATTGCTTTACTAGTAAGTATGAAAGAGACATAAAAAGATATCTCTTTCGCACTTAGTGATGAAGCGATCTTCTGTCCCTTTCTACTCAGCTGTCAAATCTGACTTCTTAGATTGTCACGAATATAATAATTAATTCACAATATTCAAGTATTTTTAACGTAATTTTCAGGCACAGCAAGTTTAGAAACAGTGTGGGTGTCCCAGGCAAGTGCTAAGCAGAGGACGGGCCGCGCGGGCAGGGTTCAACCAGGTACAAATAGTTTCGTATGAATCTTCATCTGCCTAGCGTTTTCCCAACTATGTTAGGGTCGTCTTCCAGTCTAGCTAAATCCAGCTAATAATAATAATTATAGTTTATTGGTCCATTGTTACAAAAGAATAATATGACAAATTGTAGAAATACTTGAAAAAATATGCTTACAGTAACAAAGATAAATAATTAGCATAGTCATGTAGCGGTGGTCCCCAAACTAGGCAGCGCCTGTATCTTGGGGGCCTGATTGCGTGAACTTACATTTTTTTTTTCTCAAAACAGTTTTTCTTATTACAATATTTGTAAATGGACAGTAATCAAATGAGGATAACAGACTAAGAATACAAAAACTAACTTAAAATAATAGTAAATAATGTAATATGCTGATTACCAGTATTTTACATTGAGAGACTGCCTATATGAACACCCCAGCTAAAGCGCTTATTACACCACACGGTATTCAGGGACCGGTGGCAAGGGTGGACGTGACACCTAACTAGGGAGCCGCGTATTACACTAGCCGGTCGATTCGGCCCTAACTTAGTTGTGTGTGACCAGAGTTGCCAACATGAGGGGAATTCCCCAAACTGCGGGTAATCTCAAGTTGATTGGGGATTTATTGGGGACGGACAAGATATGGGGATAACGCGGGGATTTCAAATATTGATTTTATTCTTCTGATATTATTCTAAATATCGATTTTGTGGGGAATCAGTAGATTGGAATCAGAGATTTGTCCCCAAACTGGGGAAATTGACTTACGTTTTCGGGGAATTTATTAAATTGGTGTTGGCAACACTGTTCCCTACTCCCTAAACGCATACACTACCCGGTAGTAAGGGAGTTAAGAAGCTAACTAGACCGGGCCGCTCCGGTTACCCTGATTAGGGTCCCTAACTCTTATTACACCACCCTAAATCGGGACTTAGGGCCCTGAATACTGTTGAAAACTAGTTGCCAGTCCTTCGGTCTTCTACATGCAATGTTCTAT
The DNA here is from genome assembly GCA_947578705.1 of Lacanobia wlatinum. Lineage (NCBI taxonomy): Eukaryota > Metazoa > Arthropoda > Insecta > Lepidoptera > Noctuidae > Lacanobia > Lacanobia wlatinum. The sequence continues at coordinate 16,047,499 of OX388046.1, read as the reverse complement.
AAAAGAGAGGCCTTTTAAAATTCAAAGTATCAATCAAATTAAACTTCTCAAAATAATGCTATTCATATTTCTGTTGCTCATTTTCAGGCCACTGCTATAGATTGTATACCAGGGAGAAAGAAGCTGAATTCGTGCCCCATACAACACCTGAAATATTGAGGTAAATACAAAGTACCTATTTAAATAGTAAATTCTTTTTTTCTACTACCGACGAAAATTATCCCTAGGGATCATCCGGGAGTATGTATATTTTTTTTAATCGCCTTTAAAAAAATGGAGGGGTTCTCACTTCAGCTGTATTTTTTTATGTTTTTACCTCATAACTCTGTCATTTATGAACTTATTTGAAAAAAAAATTAAATTATGTGGAAGGATATACTTTCGTATTGATCCCATAGAAATTTCATCAAAATCGGTTCTGCAGTTTGGTTTTTAAATCATATAAGTCATTAATAAATATCTCATCCAGGTAAACAAAATTGCGTATTTTACTTTTCTGTGACTTTCCAGTGGCGTTGTTGTGTGTGGGGTACCAATAAAAAGTGAAAAATAAAAAACCAACCAAAAACATCGAGTCTAAAGTTATTTTAACATTATAGTGTTTTTTTTTTTAATTTGGAAGTCGGATGTATTTTTTTGCGAAGTTGTTGTTTAATATCATATGTATTTATTTTGCAGGATACCCCTCGTTCAAACAGTATTAGACTGCAAGTCGTATGCGCCTAATGAGAAAATAGCGAGCTTTCTATCACAACTACCGGAACCACCCAGTCAAAAATCTATCAATTTTGCTGTCAACGACCTCATAGACTTGGGTAAGTCTTATTTCACTAAGACATTAAATGAGCTGGCGAACAAATGCGGACTTGTCCATACAATCAGTATTTTTTTTATTGTACTTTATACCTTAGAAAGTAAACATCTTTGCATTGCGAAATATTTTCAATCAATTCCAGCTTTTTCTCATAGGAAAACAACTTCTAAATTTGCTTTTGTATTCATAAACGGACTTGTCTTGTTTAAAGTTAGATAAAATTTCGCTTTGTTTCGGTTTTCAATCAAACCCAGAAAAAAATAATACAAGTATTTTAATGTTAATGAATTTTAAAACAAAACTGTGACTTGTCCATTTAAATTAACCAATATTTTTACGTGGGAACACTTATTTAATTATGGCAACTATTTTCAATAAAAAAGTTAAATCAGCTCTTACAATTTTGTTGTCAAAAGGTTGTAATTGAAGTTTTGCTTTTGAAAATGGAAGAAAACGAGTCAACTGTACCTGATATCAATGATGAGTGGGTGTGAGTGTATGAGTTGTACAAACTTTTGAACAAAACCAGACTTGTCCAAGACAAAAAAATAAATAAAAATAAAATATCTATTCAGATTTTTGATAAACATGCAACGGATACGTTTTTGTGTTTTAATGACGCTCGCATGCACTAAAAATCAGAAAACTGGCAAGTTTTTTAGGGTTCTGAAAAAAAAGGAACCCTTATAGGATCACTCGGGTGTCTATCTGTCTGTCCGTCTGTCACAGCCAGTTTTCTCCGGATTCACTGGACCGATTCTGTTGAAATTTGGTATACATATGGACTTCTATGACCTAAACACGGACGCGTTACGTAAATTACTAAATTTTTAGTATGGGGGTCAATTTTGGGGGTCAAACTAGAAAATTTAAAAAAAAGTTTTTTGAACAATATTGTGTACATATCAAATGAAAGGGTTTTAATTGTATTTTTTTTTCATAATTTTAAAATAAATGGTTTTGAAGTTATTCAAGAAATTAGACGAAAAATGACCTTATCTCCCAAACTACTGAGCCTAAAATTTCGAGAAAAATGGAGATAATAGATCTTTACCTAAAGATAACAGGAAAACCTATTAGAAGTCTGTAGTGTTAAAATAACATGTTAAAAAAATTAAATTGGTTCGAAACCCTTTGCACGCGAGTCCGACTCGCACTTGGCCAGTTTTTTTTATTTTTTAGGGTTCCGAAAAAAAAAACGGAACCCTTATAGGATCACTCGGGTGTCTGTCTGTCTGTCCGTCTGTCACTGCCAGTTTTTTCCGGATCCACCGAACCGATTGGTACACATATGGATGACCCAAACACGGACGCATTGCGTAAATCATTAATTTTTTAGTATGGGGGTCACTTTTGGGGGTCAAATTAGAAAATAAAAAAAGGAGCAGACAGACAGACACCCACCCGAGTGATCCTATAAGGGTTCCTTTTTTTTCGGAACCCTAAAAACCACACGGGGATGGTGATATTTACAACCCAAACCGTGCGAAAACCTTTGTGAGGTTTGAAGTTTGCGGCAAGTGTCAAGCGTGTGGATCTGGCATAATACCATAAATTATTTCATGTTCAAAGGCGAGCCGGAATTGCGTTGAGCGCGTGTTATTCGTCAATTTACAAAGCCATCCATTTTTGTGTTTCACTTGTGTCGTGTTAGTTAACGGTGACACGCTTGGTTTGTGTATAGAGCGTGACACGCTTGGTTTGTATAAAGAGCGTGACACACTTGGTTTGTGTACAGAGCGTGACACACTTGGTTTGTATAAAGAGCGTGACACACTTGGTTTGTGTACAGAGCGTGACACGCTTGGTTTGTATAAAGAGCGTGACACACTTGGTTTGTGTACAGAGCGTGACACGCTTGGTTTGTATAAAGAGCGTGACACACTTGGTTTGTGTACAGAGCGTGACACGCTTGGTTTGTATAAAGAGCGTGACACACTTGGTTTGTGTACAGAGCGTGACACGCTTGGTTTGTATAAAGAGCGTGACACACTTGGTTTGTGTACAGAGCGTGACACGCTTGGTTTGTATAAAGAGCGTGACACACTTGGTTTGTGTACAGAGCGTGACACGCTTGGTTTGTATAAAGAGCGTGACACACTTGGTTTGTGTACAGAGCGTGACACGCTTGGTTTGTATAAAGAGCGTGACACACTTGGTTTGTGTACAGAGCGTGACACGCTTGGTTTGTATAAAGAGCGTGACACACTTGGTTTGTGTACAGAGCGTGACACGCTTGGTTTGTATAAAGAGCGTGACACACTTGGTTTGTGTACAGAGCGTGACACGCTTGGTTTGTATAAAGAGCGTGACACACTTGGTTTGTGTACAGAGCGTGACACGCTTGGTTTGTATAAAGAGCGTGACACACTTGGTTTGTGTACAGAGCGTGACACGCTTGGTTTGTATAAAGAGCGTGACACACTTGGTTTGTGAACAGAGCGTGACACGCTTGGTTTGCATACGGAGCGAAATATTGAAGTGGGCATAGATGGCCAAAACCAGGCTCATTTGAAAACCAGCGTCAGACAGCATTAGTCAGTCTGACACATCGCTGAAATGGACCTTTTTAGCGCAACCGTGAGACACACACTAGTTTCTGGTATACCCTTTTTGTTTGTTATTTCTAATTCTATGTACCGTGCGTGTTTCATATATGAGCTAAATAAATTTTATTCTTTCTTTCGAAAATGTTCCAGCAAGCTACGATTCTTGGCTAGGAATACCGGTTTTTCAAAAATCCAGTGATGCTGTTTTAGTTTTTATCAAAATCAGGCTCAAGACTCCTTTCAGTGTTTTTAGCTGTTACTCATAGTTTCGCATTTGGCCATTCACGTCCACTTAAAAAGTTCACCCTGAAATATGCCTTATATCTTTGTAGCAAAAGCATCTTTTAAATATATAAAATACTAGCTGACCCGTGGCCAATTCGTTGGGCGGTATTTTCCGGGTTAATTTATAGCCTATTAAGTTAAAAGAGTATTAAAAACTCATCCAAGTTGATTGAGAGCGTCCGGTCTGCACCAAATGCAACGGGCAACTAATAAAAATCCGACGACTGATGAAACACGAAGTATGCCGAGGGACATTAAGAAAATAGTTGTACTGTACCTATTGTTTGAAAATAGGTACAGCACAAGTACACGGACCGCGCGAGAGTTCCTAGACATGCTCACTGCTCGATCGCTACCAGTAGACTGAACTCAGCATCGATCGAGCGGAACATTCTAGACTTAGTCGAACGCCACTAGATGGCGTTGACGCTTTTTCAATCGACTGACGTATTTCCGATCTTTAAACAATTTTTGTTGTTTCCCCAGGAGCCCTAACCCCTCAAGAACAGCTAACCCGTCTAGGCAGCCTCCTATCATCACTGAGCCTCCACCCGCGCCTGGGGTGCAGCCTGCTGCACTCGGCCGTGGTAGGCAATGTGGTGGCGGTGGCCAACATGGCGGCGCACGGTGCCAGCAACACTGAGCTGTTTGTTAACGCAGCCGAGCGACGAGACGGTAAAGGACTACATAATTAGTTTAACAGAACAAAATTACATCAAAAGTAAGTTGCGCAAACGCAACGACTACGCAGCGGTAATGCAACGTTTACGCAGCGTCAAGGCATTGTCAGTTCAAAACAATAAAAAATAGCTTAATAGATTTATAAAGTATGTAAATAAATAAATAAATAGTCTTAGATGAAGCGCATAACAGTTCAGGAGTGCGGGGCTGGTGACGTCACTGGTCGTCACTACTTCCAAGTCCAACGCACTATATGTCTATATAGTACGTTGGACTCTGCTCTGACTGCTCACAACACAAGCGGTCTAGGAGTACCGCTTTCTGAATCCAGCCACCTAACGAGAGCCTCCTAAAGTCTTGGTCGAGGCCCGGGGCTATTAAGCTATTGGCTAACACAAAAAAAAACTGGCCAAGTGCGAGTCGGACTCGCGTGCAAAGGGTTCCGAACGAAAATAATTTTTTTAACATGTTATTTTAACACTACAGACTTCTAAAAGGTTTTCCTGTCAGGCTCAGTAGTTTGGGAGATAAGGGGGGGGAATGGTCATTTTTCGTCTAATTTCTTGAATAACTTCAAAAAAATATAATTAAAACTCTCATAGTAAGCCCTTTCATTTCATATGTCACACGATATTTTTCAAAAAACTTTTTTTTTAATTTTCTAGTGTGACCCCCAAAGGTGACCCCCATACTAAAAATTTAATAATTTACGTAACACGTTCGTGTTCGGGTCACTGAAGTCCATACGTGTACCAAATTTCAACAGAATCGGTCCAGTGGAACCGGAGAACACTGGCTGTCACAGACGGACAGACAGACAGACAGACACCCGAGTGATCCTATAAGGGTTCCGTTTTTTTTTTTTCGGGACCTTAAAATTGGGTGCATTGATTGCAGAGTCCACATCCCACGTGTCGACAGCCTCGCAAACCAAGGCAATCATATGTACTTACTTGATTTGATTATCTTTCTCTTATGTACTATTTTTATTGTTACAGAAATCCGTGAAATAAAACGCAAGTACAGTCCGACATCGGACTACGCAGCGCTGTACTGGATACAGTCTGAGTTCGAGAGGTTGTCTCAGGAAGGAGGCCGCGCGGCGACCGATAGATTCTGCGAGAAACATGGACTGCGGGGGGAACGACTTGGATTAATTCGATGTAAGTATCGTATCTTGGTCATCATCATCTGGGGGGCTAAAAAGGCAACTTTAGGAGAATTATATAGGAATCATAATATTAATCACGTAACAATCTGTCAAATTTCATTTTCATCTTTATTGCTAACGAATTAGGTTCAAGGTTGATCGGAATAATTTGACAGTGACGGGTAGCGTGATTTGCTTTCTGATTCTCCTAAAGTGGCCTTTTTAGACCCGCTGTATAAACTTTAAACTCTTATGGAACAGTTCAATAGTTTCTTCGTAAATCGTCGAGTTACATTGCCTCGACGCTTTTTTGGTGGTCTCCAGTGTTGATTTTGGCTTTCAGGATTTATGGTGGTGGCCTTTTAGTCTTTTAATGTTTGGTTCTTATCGTCGAAATACCATTATGAACGAACGGCGATGCGCCACCGGTACATGGTGGACATCCCACCGACACACACTAAACGTTTTGGAAACACATTCATAGTGCGTACAGCTAAGGAGTGGAATTCCCTTCCGGAGTCCATGTTTCCAGATAGCTACAACCTGGGAGTCTTTAAGACAAGAGTGAATAGGTTACTTCTAGGCAAGCGTGCTCCATCTTCGACCACATCATCGCTTACCATCAGGTGAGATAGTGGTCAAACGCGAGCCTATCAATAGCAAAAAAAAAAATCGGGCTTTTGACTATTTGAAAAACTGCCAAAAAACTACAAATGACAGCCGGGACCAACGGCTTAACGTGCTTTCCAAAGCGCGGAGGAGTCTCGTTATGCAATGGGTAGTCACCCATCCACAGTCTGACCTCTAAGCTTTGTTTAGCCTAAGATAGCAAGTACAGTCTCACCATCGGACTACGCAGTGAATACAGTGTGCGCTGAAAACGGCCTGAGGAGGCAGCTACTTGGAGTTATTTTTTTTTAATTTTTTATTTGTGATGGGTTTGCTCTTGACTCTAGTCTAGGTCAGAGATGACAGAGACAAAGTCTACGATGGAGCGAGCTTACCCAGAGGAGTTATTGGATGGAGGTGCAACTATTATCCCAAGCTTATGTCGGGAGCTTTCTTAACCTAAATAAGTCGAGTACGCTTACATATTTAGATGACAACAGCGAGCGATCACGTCATTTTAACAAGCGAGCGAAGCGAGCTTCTGTGGGCTTGATTGTTGTTAGCTTGTTGGATAGAGTAAGATTTTACTCCCTCTTTAGAAGCGTAGCGAGCCTACACTAGTTAAGGTTACACTAGTTGACGGCATGAACTATTTGCGGGCGAAGTTAAAATGCATGCTATCTCATCCGACAGCACGCGCGTAAGGGATAGACACTGTGATGAGCAGTAAGGAGATAGTTCATGTACAAATACACACTCATAACGCGGTGTGACGCATACATGCGCAATTCATTGAAGAAGAGTGCCGACAGCGGCGTGTGTGTTGCGACGTCGTCGCCGGTTGCGCATACCTATGCGTGTGCGATTCACGCGACATCATTAACTCAAACAAAATTACGTGATAGAACTTAGGATTATCACTGTGTGTAACGTAATTAGTGGGCACCCAATTTAGTTGTCATTATGCACCTATAGGTACTTACCTGCGACTTTATCCACGTAACAATAAGTTCTCTTGCGAAAATGTGAATTTACATAGGTAGATATTATTATCAACCAATCATTTTATTGATTAAACTTTTACCTTTTTTTTTAAATTATTTTTATCACGAGCCGCTTCCGCGCTTGAACCATATGCCCTTGGTTATAAGAATGATCTGAGTGTCAAGTCGGTAGATTTTACTTTGGCAGAGCGGTCGCCAGGGCCTCGCTGACTGTACATAAGTATAGGTAAGAATATACATCAGCGTGCGGAAAGCTAGGCTGTAGGTAGTATACGCACGGGTGTAGGTCATGTTTTTGTATTTTATTATAGGTTGTGCTATGTTAAATAGGTATTTACTTACCTTAGCTAGTTAGCTATAACTATAACCTACAACAGGCGACTCCCCGTTAGTAGGTATTCATACCAGCCAGAGTCACGATAACTTCTTTTTCGACAACGCCACTTTGATGTGAGGTTTGTTTTCTAGATAGGTTCATCAAATAAAAAATAATGTTATTTTGTAAATTGTTTATTGATTGCTTTTTTACAATAGCGGTTTGAAATATTCTCTTAGTTTTCGACAATAGGCATTGTGTCTGCTTTTTTTCTTAGAGGTGCTCTCCAAATGACTTTCAGCAACAAAACTTACACATTTTTATTTTGGAGATCATTCACACCTACTTACTAAAACCCCTTCTACACGGAGGTAATCTAGCGTTCTATCCAAGGTGACCTTGGTGGGAGCTTGATTTCCATCCGTAGTTAGTTTAGTTTAAAAAAAAAGTGAGAGTCATGTTGCAACATTATTGACATAAAATAATTATACCTACACGAAAAAGAACTTACGATTCAGACATAGTTGTTGTTGGGGGAATATTTTCTTTATTTGCATTTGAAAATCTCCCTTTTACTCTGCATCTCTTTTTGCGAGATAAACTTGGCCAAAGGCTGGTCTTTTTGCCCTTCCGCTTATCCTTATTTGGCTCTGTAACACAAAAGATAATGTACTTATTATTTTGTAAGAAATCAAACCTAATCTAAAATATACTATAATAACTTCCATAGCAAAACTACCACTATTTTATTTAGTACTATGCGTTTCAAATAAGAATGATTTTTGGCAATTTATTGCCAAGCCAACTAACTGACCCGTGCCCAGTCTTTTGGGTGGTATAGCCTATGACACTCACAAATAACGCGACTTTTTATTGGTAAAAGAATTTTGAAACTCGTTTATGTAGATCCAGACATTATACATATAGACCTACAAACTCACCAACTTTACCGCTTTATAATATTCGTATAGAAGTATAGATAAAAAAAAAACTGGACAAGTGCGAGTCTGACTCGCGTCCGAAGGGTTCCGAACGACTTTTTTGTTTTTTAACACTATAGACTTCTTATAGATTTTCCTGTAATCTATAGGTAAAGATCTATTATCACTATTTTTTTTTTTTCAAAATTTTAGGCTCAGTACTTTCGGAGATAAGGGGGGAATAGTCATTTTAGGGTAATTTCTTGAACAACTTCAAAACTGTTTACTTATTTTAAAATTATGAATAAAATATAATTAAAACCGTCTCAGTGAACCCTTTAATTTGATATGTCACACGACACGATATTGTTCAAAAAACTTTTTTTTTTAATTTTCTGATTTGTCCCCCAAAAGTCTACAAATTTAATAATTTACGTAACTCATCCGTATTTGGGTCACAGAAGTCCATATGTGTACCAAATTTCAACAGAATCGGTCTAGTGGATCCGGAGATAATTGGCTGTGACGGACGGAAAGACAGACAGACAGACGGACGGACAGACAGACAGACACCCGAGTGATCCTATAAGGGTTCCGGTTTTTGTTCGGAACCCTAAAAAATAAATTTAAGTTGTTGGTTAAAAAAAAACTATTGCTTTAGCAATATTTTGTTTCTAACTACTTTTTTGCAGACTTTACTGGTTCGATTTGACAAATATTACGTCACAATATGGCACCCAGAGCCCAAGACCGTCCTATTCTTATTTGAAAGACATAATACCCCGCGCAATGATGAGTTGAACTATCTATAGGTCAAATTTGAGGCAAAGTGCCGCGCGGCAGCAGCGCGGCTGTAGCGCTACTGCCCGCTGCAGGCTTTTTTAATCCATACAAATAATAAACACGCGGCGGCAGCGCGGCGGTAGCGCGGCTGCAGCGCTGCCGCCGCGCGGCACTTTGCGTTTATTATTTGTATGGATAACTTTTAGTTGACAGATGGAGTTCATCTTTATTGACGTTCATATGCTTATTTGAAAGACAAGACCGCGAGCTATGATGAGTTGAACTATCCATAGGTACTAGGGCGCCTTCAAAGTCGTAAAGTGCCGCACGGCAGCAGCGCGGCTGTAGCGCCCTAATACCTATAGATAGTTCAACTCATCATTGGGCGCGGCGCGGCGCCATTTGTGCGTGCGCTTGGCTTTTATTTGTGTGGCACATAGCGCCGCGCGCACAGATGAGTTGTTGAACTATCTACAAGTACCTAAGTACTCCATCGTCGTCATACACATGTATTTATTTTTCCGAACAAAACGAGTTAGGCAACCTGCTCTTATTAGTAACATAGAATTAGATACATTAGATTCCAATTACATTAGCAGCTAGAATCGACCCGGCTACACAAACAAAAGGAAGCTATTTTCTGCTATATAAAGATGTCTAGGTAGGTAGATATATCTAGTAGTTAATAATTCCAAAATTTCATGAATGCGTGTGAGTTTTTATAAAAGTCATGTCATGCGCCCTCATGAATTGTACACTAAATTCAATAAAAACATCCACTTACCCATTTGTTATAATGAACTGCTGCTTCAATTTACTTCACTGACGCAACAAGTAAGCAACAAGTCCAAATTCAAACGGCACGTAAACCAAACCACTATCAAATCGGAATCCAAAGTCCAATGCCAGAGTCGGTAAAATTTGAGACAAATTCAAATCAATCAATCAAAGGATATCGGAATCCAAAGTTCAAGCCAGAGGTCAATGTTATAAAATATTATACGAATACGTTATCAGTTACATACACAGCATGCGCGTAATTACGGTGACGTATGCAGCAGCCGACTGAGGGAGGGCCTGCGGGGCGCGTGCGCCGCGCCGGGCAGCAGCTAAACACACAAGCTAACGCATGTGTGTGTGTAGGTGCGCGCTTCCCCTCCGCCCCACCGCCCGGGGAGGAAATTTGCAGTGAGACGGATGATGATTTAGAACGAAAACGAGCGCGCGAAATTGTATAAACAGACCTTTGGTAATATGGATATTATGAAAAAACTACTGAATATATCTGTTTAAAATAAATTATTTGAATTTTTGAACTACTAATCTATCCTTGTATGGTGAATGTTTTGCAATTTTCCTTCTTCTTATGGTATTTATTTCCGCCCAAAGATGCGTTAAAATTAGCGTTGAAATATGGAACTTTCGACGTTCATAACTTTCAAATGTATGTTTTTTTTACTTTTTTGTTTCCATACAAGGCTAGATAATGATAAGACAAATTGATATCACTTTTTGTTTTGAACGTACACCGTCAAAACGTGGAGTAATCGCCATACTACGTTTGTATGGAAGTATGATCGGCTAGGGCGCCCTTAAGTAAGTGGAACAAAAGATTGTCAAAACTCAAATGATAAGTGAGCGAAGCGAGCCACTATCAAAACTCAAATGATGAGTGAGCGAAGCGTTTTTGTGAGTGGATACTCACAAAAAAAGTGAATTCTATACCCTTGGGCAACTCTCACTTGGTTAGGCTATACCAAAGACCAAACATTTTCAAAAATATACAGCGCGGCTTCGCACATTGTCTTACCATCCCGTCAATAGCAAAAATTACACTAACCTATATTTCCCCCACCAGCTCTGTCGCAGCTGCACCTGGAACAGCTGCTGGGGTGCAGCATGATAGCGCCCACCATGGAAGCGGACGAGCTGAGCCGCTTCTCCGACATCGACGAGCTGTCGTGTGGCCTGCTCATGTCCGGCGCCGACGCGCTGCTCAGCACGAGAAGAACGGTCAAGACTAAGGGGAAGCTGAAAACTGTTGTTGATGTTGTGACCAGGTCAGTTTTTAATTCGAATATTTCCTGGTAAAAAAAATATGATTCTAATTAGTACGTCAGTCAAATCATGCAAATATATTATTTTCATAATTAATATAAAATTACAAAAATAAAACACAGCAAAGTTAAACAAAGCTTGTGAAGTGTAAATAAAAAAGGTGTCTCAAGTCACGCCAAAGGAGATGTTTCATTTTTGTATGGGACGCCGGCCATAACATGTACCTTTTAACGAAGCTGGGAAACTATGAATAGAATAAAGTATTTTTTTTATAATATTAATTTCATGTACATAAAAAAAAAAAAATATTTTACGTTTGCGAGACTGACACAAGTGACACAGGCTAAGTGTTTATGTCGAAACAAACGGTCATTTTGAATTTTTCGTTCAGAAATGGTTTACACTTCAGAAAAATAGATTACATATTTTTACAACTATGAAATCGTCACACTTGCTTGTGATTAGTCAAAAAGATGTATAAGAGTGTTATATTTTATCGTCTTCGTGATATTATGTTTTGATGCGATATGATTTCAGAACGAAAACAGACTGCAAACTATGAGACGCCATGTTAAATAGAATATGGCAATAATTGAAAAACGTTTACTTTTTGTGCATAACAAATCCGGTTTAAATTACGAAAGAATATTTTTCCTCAATTCGTGGTATTTTTTCCTCTTTTTCGATAAATGTACATCTGATGGCCGAAAATAAAATATCTCCTTTCAACGCAATGTATCGTCTTAATTTTTTGATTTACGAGACAGAAGCAAAAAATGTATCCAATACTTTCCAAGAACCCTACTTAAAAAAAAACATTTCTCATTTTAACATTATTTGTAATGTAACCTAACCATAGGTATTTTCGAAGTTTTTAATGCCAATTTTTTTTAGACGTGGCAACGTCTTATTAACCGATGAACGCCGGCTGCACGCACGAAAAAGTGTCACGTTCCGAGAGCGAGAGCGCGGAACAAGCAATAGAGAGGCACGATCGGCCTAAGCGTTCGGCTTGCTTGTTCAATTGTTTTCTTATGTTTGATTTCTTAATCACGTAAAAATATCGTCCGTAAACCGACCTTTACAGGCAACCAATTTTTTATCATTACTATCGCGTATTGAATATCGATAAACAACAAACGTAAAATAGTGCTGCAATTTCGAAATGCTAAATTGTAAGTCCCCTTAACTTAAAGTCCCCGTGGATTCTAACCTACAAAGTTATGTAACTTAAAACATTTTCTCCCCAGCACCGGAGACCGAGCCCACATAGGCACAGAAAGCGTCAACAAGGACATACAAAAACTTAACGCAAAACCATCGCTACTGAGTTACTTCGGCGGCCATCACTCCACAGAACGCCGCGCTCTGGTTGTGTACAAGACGAGTGTGCTGCCGCCGCATACGCCGCTGTTGTTCGCCATAGGAGATGTTACTAAGGTACACTACTGTATATAATATACTGCTACAGTAACACAGCAGCATCGCTACTGTGTTACTTCGGCACACATCACTCCACTGAGCGCCGCGCTCTGGTTGTGTACAAGACGAGTGTGCTGCCGCCGCATACGCCGCTGTTGTTCGCCATAGGAGATGTTACTAAGGTACACTGCTGTATATAATATACTGCTACAGTAACACAGCAGCATCGCTACTGTGTTACTTCGGCAGCAAAAATAAATCCTTATCTCCGGAACTACTGAGCCTATAATTTTGAAAAAAAAATGCAGATACACAATGTTCTATAACTACAGATTACAGGAAAACCTATATGAAGTCTGTAGTGTTAAAATAACATGTTATAAAAAAAATTGGTTCTGAACCCTTTGCACAAAAATGGTCACAACCTCGAAAAACTTATGGTGACAGGCAAGATAGACAGCTGATGATGGTCTAGAGGCCGCAGCCCTATTAGATGGTCCGATCAGATTCGTTCAACGCCAACACCAAGCTGCATGATGCGCTCCATGACGCCAAGGACAGGCACTGGTGGAGAGACATTGTCCACTCATCGATTCATTCACGACCCGCAATGAGGAATACGACTCGAGGAGGAGGAACGGGATACAAAACTGAAACGTTATCGAAAACAATTAAATAACGACTTTATTACGTTGCAAAGTTCTAACCACACTTAAGCTTGCCACTTCTAGTTTAGGTAGGCAATGCAGAAATGATTGATGTGGGTATAATACATGAATTAAAATAAATCTCTGAGGTTTATTTATTAATGAATGTTATCTACCACAATGACGCAACTGTCTGTACCTAATATAAAATACATTTAACCACCATTGCGTTAAACAAGTAAATAAAAACAATTTACCCAGGCTTCACCCAACGTCAGGGTGGGCTTCCAGTCCAACCAAATGCAGCTGAGTATGGTAGGCCCCAGGTAAATGTACAATAACGGTAATTGACCCACATACATTTATTGACTTTCTAAATATCAAAACTGAGTCGGAATCGCGTGCAAAGGGTTCCGAACAAATTCGAATTTTTTAACGTGTTATTTTAACACGGGTAGTATTTAAACGCAAATAAAAAAATATCCTTTTTCTATGCAATAAGCTTCCGAATTCCCATCAAAATTACTGATTGCACAGCAAAATATTCAACTCAAAATATCACTAAACACACTACAATTTATTTTCGCAGCGTACAGTACAGTACCTAAAGCAAAATTTTTCATCAATGCACAGCTAATAATCTTAATGCACGACAAAACTGTACTGCGACTCACCATAGTTCTGGGTGGATTAAAAAAAAAATAACCACGAAGCGCTTCGCTCCCGCCTTAGCCTTCTAACCTAACCTATCCGAGTCGGGGTAGTCTGAGTCGGGGTGTTGTCCATAAATATGGAAAATTTGCTGTGCAGTCAGTATTTATGCTATGTATGTAGTATTTTTGTACAAAAATAAATTTAACTGTATTGCATTATGAGGAAAAAAGTAATGTCATATTGATGTATGATTTCGAATTATCTGCAGTTTGAGTTTTGTTAAACATTTAGTTTATTTGTAGTGAAGTAAGTTATTTGATGTAAAAAAGAATATAAATGATGAGTATGTATTGATAGGCGATTATTTATTTGATATGCAATTTATAATATCCCATTTAACACTATAGACTTCTTATAGGTTTTCCTGTAATCTATAGGTGAAGATGTATTATCTCCATTTTATTTCAAAATTTTAGGCTCAGTAGTTTCGGAGATAAGGGGGGAATGGTCATTTTTCGTCTAATTTCTTGAATAACTTTAAAACCATTTATTTTAAAATTATGAAAAAAATATATTTAAAACCCTTACAGTAAGCCCTTTCGTTTGATATGTCACACGATATTGTTCAAAAAACTTTTTTTTAATATTTTCTAGTTTGACCCCCAAAAGTGACCCCCATACTAAAAATTTAATAATTTACGTAACGCGTCCGTGTTTGGGTCACAGAAGTCCATATGTGTACCAAATTTCAACAGAATCGGTCTAGTGGATCCGGAGAAAACTGGCTGTGACAGACAGACAGACACCCGAGTGATCCTATAAGGGTCCTTTTTTTGTTCGAAACTAAAAACAGAAATAAATACATAAAGCTGTCCTGAATCGACTTCTATCGTGATCCTTACGTTCTCTAGAAATGAAAACCGGTTCATAATTTATTTTTCGGGCATGTACGAAGGAATATTAGGGAAAGGTTTTTTTGTAAGATTATCTGGCGCCTTCCATAGTAGTATTTTACATGGTAGGTACTCACATCCACATACATGGAACTGACTTACACGAAACCCCTTTGTTAGAAGTTCTAGTTTCTGACTACTGTCCCACCCACAACGCACAAAACGTTTTGGGAACACATTCATAGTGCGTACAGCTAAGGAGTGGAATTCCCTGCCAGAGTCTGTGTTTCCTGATAGCTACAACCTGGGAGTCTTTAAGTCAAGAGTGAATAGGTCACTTCTAAGCAAGCGTGCTCCATCTTCGACCACATCATCGCTTACCATCAGGTGAGATAGTGGTCAAACGCGTGCCTATCAATAATAAAAAAAAGTCTGAGGTTAAATTAACTTATATGTATAATGTACCACAAAAACGCAACCGCCTGTACCTACATAGCCTACTTCGAACACAAAACTCATTCAACCATAAGTGCATCAGAACAAATAATTATAAACGTTAACTAAAGTATAGGATTTACCCACTTTGTCAGCTTTCCTTAGAGACAAGGTAGTAAACATATTTATACTTAGAGTCGGCTCACACTAACAAAGCGACGCGAAGCTGCTTCCACTTTTTAAGATATGCAGGGGGGCTACTCTCTAAGCCCGAAGTTATTAAGCCCAAAACTACGGACTTCGGGCTTACGAGAATAGGGCCGCAGGTCCCCCTAAAGATTTAGGCTTAAGACAACGTACATACTTGAATTTCGAACGAATCTGACGAACTTGACGTAACACCAAGCAGAGGGAGGCCAGAAAGTGAAAAAGATAGATGGGATCGATCAAAAAAATGACGATAGTAGAAGTTCTAATCTCTTCAAAGTTAGAGTGCACAGGCTCCTTCTGGGTAAGCTCGCTCCATCGTAGACTTTGTCTCTGTCATCTCTGACCTAGACTAGAGTCAAGAGTAAACACATCACAAATAAAAAAAATGTTGTTTTTACCTTTAAAAAGAATACAGTGAGAGGTACATCATTGGTGCTCATATGAGTATCCAACGCTCTTTCGTGTACGTTATTTTCTATAAGTTCATTTGATTAATTAACACTTTCATTAGCACCTCTATTTTCATGAAGTCCTTGCCGCGTGTCGCATACAACTCGTGAAGAACGCCACCAACAAGGCGTCAGTGGCACACCGAAATTTCAAAACGCCGCCGAGGCGTCAACGGCAACTGAGTTAGAATTGATGCGAGCGTCACGGTAGGTGACGTCGGCACTGAAAGTAATGTGGGAGCGCTCATAAAGACGATCATTTGTTTTAAACTCCTCGCCTGCATAATTCGTAATAAAGTTTTTTCTGACATAGAATCCGGGATACCCTTTAGATGCAATAACATATGAAGCTAAATTTATACACATTCACATTTCCCGTGCTTCGTGTGGACAGAACGAAAACAAGACGTTTTGTTCGGAACAAAACAATGAGCTTCTTCGAGCATTATCGCATCGCGTTGAGTTGCGTCTCAATGTGAGCACACCCTTAGGTATTATTTGATCTTGTGGTATAATTTTTACCTACGTATTATATTATTATGTTTTTGTTCTATATCATATTCATAATACACTGTTGTGGTTAGAAATCCGTATGGAATTATATTCGACTTCTCGTTCAGGATTACCTTGCAATCGGAGAAAAACTACTTAATATTGTTATAATCTACATCTACACTAATATTATAAAGAGGAAAGATTTGTTTGTTTGTTTGAACTGAATAGGCTCCGAAACTACTGGACCGATTTGAAAAATTCTTTTACCATTAGAATCCTACATTATTCCTGATGAACATGAGCTATAGAATATTTTCAAAAAAGTTAGGGATCCGTATGAAAACTTTGATAATGTAACCCAAGGTGTGAAAAAGATCCTTATATCGCGTACGATGCAGAAACTATTGACAATAGAGCAAAGTGATGTACTACAGTTTTATAGAGGACATAAATATCTACAAAAAAGTCCGCGAAGTTATGTATCTAACTAAGTTAAGTCACAATGACCGCTTTTTGTTCAAATCATTCAATCAAAACCCGGGTGAAATGGAATAGTGGTGATTTTAGTATCATGATATTAAGCCTTATTTATTTAAATTGGTTAATAATTAAGATTGGTTATGTGCATGTGTACTTTATTCAAATCGGACCTTTCGTTTAAAAGTTACGACGGTTTTAAAAATACTCTAAGTAAGAAAAATGTTGCGAGTGAGCCGCCCTACGTTTAGTCTGTTAATAAGTAATTTACACATACCCTTGAAGAGGTTAGATGGGAGATAAAGTTCGTGGAGTACCAACTAAACCCGCGCGAACGAAATCGCGGGCGAAGTACTAGCTATATTATAATAACAGCGACTTATATAAGATAGTTGGTGTCGTTAGCACGATTTCATAGATTTCCATTAATTTTAATAAGTTCGAGGAAACAAATGCCTTATAAATTAATAACGTAACGTAACTATACAAATTAATGAAGAGCAAGATAAACCGACATCTGGCTTATTAATAATAATATATACAAGGTTAAGCCACACTGGATGAGGTCACTTCGTGTAGAGAGACTATCCAATACATAGGTAACGAGATGTTTCTTGGAAAGCACTTTAAGGCTTGTATACATGTCAATGACCTTGAGCATATAAACGGAGCTAACTACTCCTCTACGCGCCACTCCGCTACCCGCATTTTAACTTTTTTTTTTACTATTTATAGGCTCGCGTTTGACCACTATCTCACCTGATGGTAAGCGATGATGTGGTCGAAGATGGAGCACGCTTGCCTAGAAGTAACCTATTCACTCTTGACTTAAATACTCCCAGGTTGTAGCTATCAGGAAACACAGACTCCGGCAGGGAATTCCACTCCTTAGCTGCACGCACTATGAATGTGTTCCCAAAACGTTTTGTGCGCGTGGGTGGGATGTCCACCATGTACCGGTGGCGCATCGCCGTTCGTCTTGTGGTCCGATAATGGAACGGGCTGGGCTGAATCAAATTATGCAATTCCGTCGCACATTCCCCAAAATGCAACCGGTAGAAAACCGACAGGCTAGCAATTTGCGCGGCGTGTCGCGGGTTCGATTCCCGCACGGAACAAATATTTGTATGGCCTACAGATAGTTGTTCCGGGTCTGGCTGTTTGTGTATGTGAAATTGTATGTTTGTAAACGCACCCACGATATAGGAGAAATTCCTAGTGTGGGGCAACGTTTTTAAAAAAAAAAAGAAAAAAAACATTCTAAAAAAACTGGCCAAGTGCGAGTCGGACTCGCGTGCAAAGGGTTCCGAACGAATTTAATTTTTTCAACATGTTATTTTAATACTACAGACTTCTAATAGGTTTTCCTGTAATCTTTATGTAAAGATCTACTATTTCCATTCTTTTCAAAATTTTAAGCTCAGTAGTTTCGGAGATAAGGGGGGGGGGGAATGGTCATTTTTCGTCTAATTACTTGAATAACTTCTAAACCATTTGTTTTAAAATTATGAAAAAAATATAATTAAAACCCTCACAGCAAGCCCTTTCATTTGATATGTGACACGATATTATTCAAAAAAATTTTTTTTTTTTAATTTTCTGGTTTGACCCCCAAAAGTGACCCCCATACTAAAAATTTTTACCCATACTAAAGATTTACATAACGCGTCCGTGTTTGGGTCATAGAAGTCCATATGTGTACCAAATTTCAACAGAATCGGTCCAGTGGATCCGGAGAAAACTGGCTGTGACAGACAGACAGACACCCGAGTGATCCGATAAGGGTGCCGTTTTTTTTTCGGAACCCTAAAAATAAGACAAATTTAAAAAAAGTAACAAATCAAATTTTTGTGTTTGTATTGCAAAGCAGTATATATTTTTTTTAGACTTTTGTTAAAAAATGAAGGAGTAAAATGGTTTTAATCTCAACGATTTGGAGGTGATTTGGTGTTTTTTTTTTTCTTATTATGTGATACCGATACATAAGTTCTGACTAAACCAAATTACGTAACATTCATGTAGATTACTACCTATTTTTTTAGATGTAATTTCTCAGTAAATGCCGACGAAAAATTGTTTCATCTGCACGCTGTTTTTAAGCATTTCTCGAGAGAGCAGCCTTAAGCCGCTGTCATTTGTAGATCTTTGACAGTCGTTACGGATTTTCAGAAGCCAGAAAATCTGACTCTTGACAGTCTTGCCAAGAACTACCGTGTTACCCAGTTAATGGGCTGTGGAGGTCTGGTAGGCAGCCGCTCCACGTAAAATACCTACTGGAAGTCAGCTGTATCCGGTTTGACTGGACGCCCTCCCCAATATAGTTGGGAAAAAGCTAGGCAGATGATGATAAACCGACTCGGGCTTTATAATAATAATCGATATTCATACCTAGGACGGGGCAAGACAAAGAGAAATACAATCCGCAAAGCAATTTTGTGGCGAACTGTTGGGCATTAGCGACCCCACGGACCTGATTTCACGTGAGAAGTCTTGTTCCTCATCTCCAGCTTGCCTTTAGTAGCTGGCCGGAGTGTACACTGATGAGGAACAGAGCTCCCACCTCTTTCTTGCCTTTATCGGCTGGGCTGAGTGGAAATTCGCAAGAGCAAACGTGCTCGGGAGAAGGATGTATAATCCAGTAAGGTGCTGGTAGGGATGGTCCTGATGGCCTTGGTATACCTCTCCACTCCTCTAGCACCTCAGGATATGTTGCCTCCTTGGCGCTACGTCACTTTGTGCTAGCGACCGTTTTCGGGGGCCCATTTATTGAGTGTGCAAGTCATCCCCTGCCATTTTAAAGCTGTGTATATTTTCAGTGGTCAGGCAGGGGCCAATAGTTCTTTCATAGTATACGGTAATGAATCCACTAAACCACTCAAACCCATAGCCTGTCACCTTTTGTTTCCATATTATGCAATAGTTTTGCACCTACCGGGGATTGTCCTTAGGTATACTTTGATAGTGCATATAGGAATAATCGTCGGGTTTTTGAAGTGAAAACTTCTTTAGCGGCGTTGAGCACTTTTCTGTAATGGGTATAAAATCTTAAACTCGCGTCAGGGTCACGTGACCTGATCGCAAAAAGCGTAAGACGGAAGCGTCAGGGTCACGTGATGCGAAAAAGCGTAAGATCGAGGGGAAGGGAGAGGAACTAGTATCTCCCACTCTTTCTACCGTGCCTGAGTGTGCTGCTCCGCTTAGGCGGCACAGGGCGCTTGCGCGAATGTCCGTCTGTGTTTATGTACAGCGTGCCACGCGTATCCAAGGATACGAAATTACGGAATTACGAAATTATGGATGAAAGTTGATTTTTCTAAGAGATAAAAATTAATGTAATATATAAATAAATAACGATACAATATTATGAATAATAACATGTAAATTGTCATATTTGTGTACGATAGCGCAATAAATAAACATTGTATTCTACCTCATAAATGATAGTATTTTTGTACTTATAATTAAACACAACGTTATTTTTTGTTGTTTTTATGGTTCGTTTTGTTTATGTCAGGAACTGTGTCAAGATTGACATCTGTCACTGACAGTCGCTCTCGCGGCCACACGTCAGTGTCTTTTTGTTTATTTTGTTGTCGGTGGTTTGTCTATGATGTGACCGCGACAGTAAGGATGTATTATTTACATGTTTTCACTTCTGCCGGCACTCCCGGAGTGCTACCGGTGTTTTTTTTATTGGGACAAGCCCGCCACACATTCCCAACCACTGCAACTCCTGAAAGCCAGAATCAACAGTGGCGACCACCAGAAAAACGCCGAGCCAATGAAGCCCGACGAGTCCCGGAGAAACGATTTAACTGTCTTGGATCCTGCAACGAATTTAATCAGAAAAGTACAGCGGAGGAGTAGGAAAATAAATATATGTATAATTTCCACTTCCCTCCTTTTCAAGCAGGAGACAGAATAGAGCTAGGCCAATAGGCACCAAGGGACATATACAACTGGGTTAAGCCCAGTTGTCAAGCACCACGGATTATATATTAATTAAAAACTAATGGGTCCTAAATTGTGAGCTACTTTTGATTCCAGTAATAGGTATGGCAAAATCGCCTGAAAGCACGGAAATTTGTTCTGGTTTCTACAAGGTCCGTGTAGTAAACTACTCCAGATGTAACCTGAATACTATCTAACATAATATTGCGTTCAGTTTGCCAAAGAATACACTCCCATAAGATGTGGTGTGCGGATTGTTCGTATTCATAGTCGGCTGTAGAACATTGACATAAAGGCGAGGCCACAAGCCTAACGGAAAATAATTTACTCTTAAAGTTGCCATGACCTGTGAGAAATTGGGCAACACAATGATCCACCTCCAGCCATGTCCTATCCAGCCGCTCACGAACGGATGTAAAAAACTGGTGGAGGTGTCGGCCTTTAATGGAATTTTCCCACCTACATTGCCATTCGGATAAAAGTTCCTCCCAGACGTCAGTCTGGGGTTTTAGTAATCTACAGATCTTAGCATGGTCGCGTTGCGGTAAAAACTCTGGGTCCGTGATCTTTCTAGCGTAGTAGTACATTGCAGCACGCCGCTGCACCTCTAGATCGACTGGGAGAACACCCGCCAGCACCGGTAAGGCTTCAGTACTAACCGTCCTATACGCCTTGCATAAGAATATCAAAGCCAAACGCTGGCTTTGCAGCAATTTACGGCGTACCGCCCCTATGGTGGCCCTGTCAGCCCAGACAGGTGCCCCGTAGCACATACAACCCAAGTAAGTAGCCCCATAGATAGTTTTTAAGGTTTGAAATGAGAGACCCCAAGTAGCTTTGGATATTCTCGTCAAGGCGTAGAAGTTCTTTTTTGCTTTTTCACCTACTGTTTTTATATGATCAATAAATGAAAAGTTCCTTTCTAGTAGCATACCGAGGTAGCACACGAATTCTTTTCTTTTAACGGGTACGTTATTAAATTTAATACTAGGCCAGGATTAGTTATTATTGATAGTGCATATAGGGATAATCGTCGGTTGGTGCCCCATTCCATTAGAAATGTCTAACGGGGCCTCTGCGAGTTGGCTTCGGCCCCTCGTACGCCTACCAAAGGACCGGGACCTCAGGGTCCCGAGATTGTTCAAGACATACCATAAATAATAATAATAATAATATTGACCCACATACATTTATTGACTTTCTAAATATCAAAACTGGCCAGGTGCGAGTCGGACTCGAGTGCAAAGCGCACACAATGTTATTGTTTTTTTTTTTTTTACTGTTTTTTCATTTCCTCATATTGTTGCCTACATTGTGTGATTCCGTGTGTGCCAAATAAAGTAGTTTTCTTTCTTTCTTTCAAAGGGTTCCGAACAAATTTCAATTTTTTTGCGTGTTATTTTAACACTATAGACTTCTTATAGGTTTTCCTGTAATCTATAGGTAAAGATGTATTATCTCCATTTTATTTCAAAATTTTAGGCTCAGTAGGTTCGGAGATAAGGTGGGACCATGGTCATTTTTTGTCTAATTTCTTGAATAACTTCAAAACCATTTATTTTAAAATTATGAAAAAAATATATATACAATTTAAAACCCTTACAGTGAGCCCATTCATTTGATATGTCACACGATATTGTTCAAAAAACTTTTTTTTAATATTTTCTAGTTTGACCCCCAAAAGTGACCCCCATACAAAAAATTTAATGATTCACGTAACGCGTCCGTGTTTGGGTCACAGAAGTCCATATGTGTACTAAATTTCAACAGAATCGGTCCAGTGGATCCGGAGAAAACTGGCTGTGACAGACGGACAGACAGACAGACACACCCGAGTGATCCTATAAGGGTTCCATTTTTTGTTCGAAACCCTAAAAACAGAAATAAATACATAAAGCTGTCCTGAATCGACTTCTATCGTGATCCTTACGTTCTCTAGTAATGAAAACCGGTTCATAATTTATTTTTCGGGCATGTACGAAGGAATATTAGGGAAAGGTTTTTTTGCAAGATTATCTGGCGCCTTCCATAGTAGTATTTTACATGGTAGGTACTCACCTCCACATACATGGAACTGGCTAACACGAAACCCCTTTGTTAGAAGTTCTAGTTTCTGACTACTGTCCCACCCACAACGCACAAAACGTTTTGGGAACACATTCATAGTGCGTACAGCTAAGGAGTGGAATTCCCTGCCAGAGTCTGTGTTTCCTGATAGCTACAACCTGGGAGTCTTTAAGTCAAGAGTGAATAGGTTACTTCTAAGCAAGCGTGCTCCATCTTCGACCACATCATCGCTTACCATCAGTTGAGATAGTGGTCAAACGTGTGCCTATCAATAATAAAAAAGTCTGAGGTTAAATTAACTTATATGTATAATGTACCACAAAAACGCAACCGTCTGTACCTACATAGCCTACTTCGAACATAAAACTCATTCAACCATAAGTGCATCAGAACAAATAATTATGAAATAATTATAAACGTTAACTAAAGTATAGGATTTACCCACTTTGTCAGCTTTCCTTAGAGACAAGGTAGTAAACATATTTATACTTAGAGTCGGCTCACACTAACAAAGGACGCGACGCGAAGCTGCTTCTACTTTTTAAGATGTGCAGGGAGGCTACTCTCTAAGCCCGAAGTAATTAGATTCGGGCTTAGTTGCGGGCGTATTCTACTTCGTATCACCGTCGGACTCATGATTAATTTCGAACCTGAATTAAGAATTAAAGACAACACGATTTGACAGTAACTGATAAATGGTGTTGTCATTAATTATTAGTGGTTAAGTGATACGGAATAGAATGCGCCCGCAACTAAGCCCAAAACTACGGACTTCGGGCTCACGAGAGTAGGGCCGCAGGTAGTAAAGATTTAGTCTTGGGACAACGTACATACTTGAATTTCGAACGAATCTGACGAACTTGACGTAACACCAAGCAGAGGGAGGCCAGAAAGTGAAAAAGATAGATGGGATCGATCAAGAAAGGACGATAGTAGGAATTGTATAAAACCTTTAAAAGTAAAACAGTGAGAGGTGCTCATACAAGTATCCAACGCTCTTTCGTGTACGTCATTTGATTAATTTCATAACCACGTCTATTTTCATGAAGTCCTTGCCGCGTGTCGCATACAACTCGTGAAGAACGCCACCAACAAGGCGTCAGTGGCACACCGAAATTTCAAAACGCCGCCGAGGCGTCAACGGCAACTGAGTTAGAATTGATGCGAGCGTCACGGTAGGTGACGTCGGCACTGAAAGTAATGTGGGAGCGCTCATAAAGACGATCATTTGTTTTAAACTCCTCGCCTGCATAATTCGTAATAAAGTTTTTTCTGACATAGAATCCGGGATACCCTTTAGATGCAATAACATATGAAGCTAAATTTATACACATTCACATTTCCCGTGCTTCGTGTGGACAGAACGAAAACAAGACGTTTTGTTCGGAACAAAACAATGAGCTTCTTCGAGCATTATCGCATCGCGTTGAGTTGCGTCTCAATGTGAGCACACCCTTAGGTATTATTTGATCTTGTGGTATAATTTTTACCTACGTATTATATTATTATGTTTTTGTTCTATATCATATTCATAATACACTGTTGTGGTTAGAAATCCGTATGGAATTATATTCGACTTCTCGTTCAGGATTACCTTGCAATCGGAGAAAAACTACTTAATATTGTTATAATCTACATCTACACTAATATTATAAAGAGGAAAGATTTGTTTGTTTGTTTGTTTGAAT
Source organism: Lacanobia wlatinum (assembly GCA_947578705.1). Classification (NCBI taxonomy): domain Eukaryota; kingdom Metazoa; phylum Arthropoda; class Insecta; order Lepidoptera; family Noctuidae; genus Lacanobia; species Lacanobia wlatinum. Next base: position 16,022,942 of record OX388046.1, on the reverse strand, counting down.
TGAATAGGCTCCGAAACTACTGGACCGATTTGAAAAATTCTTTCACCATTAGAATCCTACATTATTCCTGATGAACATAAGCTATAGAATATTTTCAAAAAAGTTAGGGATCCGTATGAAAACTTTGATAATGTAACCCAAGGTGTGAAAAAGATCCTTATATCGCGTACGATGCAGAAACTATTCACAATAAAGCAAAGTGATGTACTACAGTTTTATAGAGGACATAAATATCTACAAAAAAGTCCGCGAGGGCTAAGTTATGTCACAATGACCGCTTTTTGTTCAAATCATTCAATCAAAACCCGGGTGAAATGGAATAGTGGTGATTTTAGTATCATGATATTAAGCCTTATCTATTTAAATTGGTTAATAATTAAGGTTGGTTATGTGCATGTAAATTACACTTTAAATTATTCAAATCGGACCTTTCGTTTAAAAGTTACGACGGTTTTAAAAATACTCTAAGTAAGAAAAATGTTGCGAGTGAACCGCCCTACGTTTAGTCTGTTAATAAGTAATTTACACATACCCTTGAAGAGGATAGATGGGAGATAAAGTTCGTGGAGTACCAACTAAACCTGCGCGAACGAAGTCGCGGGCGAAGTACTAGCTATATTATAATAACAGCGACTTATATAAGATAGTTGGTGTCGTTAGCTAGATTTCATAGATTTCCATTAATTTTAATAAGTTCGAGGAAACAAATGCCTTATAAATTAATAACGTAACGTAACTATACAAATTAATGAAGAGCAAGATAAACCGACTCCTGGCTTATTAATAATAATATATACAAGGTTAAGCCACACTGGATGAGGTCACTTCGTGTAGAGAGACTATCCAATACATTGGTAACGAGATGTTTCTTGGAAAGCACGTTAAGGCTTGTAAACATGCCAATGACCTTGCGCATATAAACGGAGCTAACTACTCCTCTACGCGCCACTCCGCTACCCGCATTTTTAATTTATTATAAAAAAAACTGACCAAGTGCGAGTCGGACTCGCGTGCAAAGGGTTCCGAACGAATTTAATTTTTTCAACATGTTATTTTAACACTACAGACTTCTAATAGGTTTTCCTGTAATCTTTATGTAAAGATCTACTATTTCCATTTTTTTTCAAAATTTTAAGCTCAGTAGATTCGGAGATAAGGGGGGGAATGGTCAGTTTTCGTCTAATTTCTTGAATAACTTCTAAACCATTTGTTTTAAAATTATGAAAAAAAATATAATTAAAACCCTCACAGCAAGCCCTTTCATTTGATATGTGACACGATATTATTCAAATTTTTTTTTTTTAATTTTCTGGTTTGACCCCCGAAAGTGACTCCCATACTAAAAATTTAATGATTTACGTAACGCCTCCGTGTTTGGGTCATAGAAGTCCATATGTGTACCAAATTTCAACAGAATCGGTCTAGTGGATCCGGAGAAAACTGGCTGTGACAGACAGACAGACACCCGAGTGATCCGATAAGGGTTCCGTTTTTTTTTTTCGGAAGCCTAAAAATAAGACAAAGGACATGGACAAAAAAGTACATTCCATTTACACAAACATAGTCAATAATATTATATATTAAAAAAAGAAAAATGAATTAATACGTAGTTTTTGACCTCTCTGAACTCGTCAGTTTTTATTTCAAAATAATAGTAATGCAAGATGAATTCAAGGTACCATTTGTCAACGTTCGCCATATTGGACCATAGAGAAAGATAAATATAATAATGGGCGTTCCATACCAAGCATACTACTTGTAGACATGTGATATGGACGCCAAAATGCTTTTATTAAGAACATTTTATTCATATGAAACTGTCTTCATTAGTATTTTTTGCATTTAATAAAATTATCTATTCATAATGTTGATCTTTAAGATAGTTTTTTTATATATTTCACACAATAAAATATCTTAAAACGGAACGCGTTTAATTGTTTGACCATGTGTCATTGTCTATGTCAAATGTCAATGTCATTATTGCGTAGTTTGTGTTTTTGCGATTATTTTCTAATATTTTTGACCCCTGCTTATTTCTACGGACTGATACCTTCTATCGCTCGATTACCTATTAGCTATTAACACTGGACTCTGATTTGCATTACGTTTCGGATTTGTTTTGTGGATCAAAGTGGATGCAAAGGTTGCAGAGACATCTCATATCCTCGCTTTCTGCACACCATCAAACAAAACTTTCGCATTGGATAACCAATTCTCAAACCCAGGTAAGAAGTTGGACTAGAAAAAACTTAACCTGATTTGTTTTTATGTAATTCTGGTATGCGAAATTAACTTACAGTGCATCTTATTTTCAGTTTCCTCTGGATACATTTATTTGTCATCCATGCTTATTATTATTAAATGCCGAAGCTGGGGAACACGAGAGACTACGGGGCATAACATGGTTTGCCTTGGTTGTGGCAAATCTGAGAGGACAATAAGACACCATAATGTCAGAATGGAGTGTCCATTGCTGGCTGTCCTAATATCACAAAATACTAATTATGTGGTAAGCATTTTGGTTTTCATTACTATAAATGAAGATGATGATGATGATGTGATGTGGTGTACATAATAAAGAGTATTCTATTCTATTCTATTCTATTCTAATACCTATTTGTATTCATTTATTAAAATACGAGTTTTCATACTATGTATGTATGATTGTTATATCTGTATTTTCCATCTTAAACATATGCTTGCCTAAAGTAGGCATGTGTAACATAGTACTGCCTTTTAGAATAACATAATACTTGAAAACATAAAGAGATGTATATAAAAGATACCCCTGTTACTAAAAATTATATAAACATAAGCATTTATCAGTGTTTATTCTGTGGTTTATTTTCAGCCCTCAAGAAACAACTATGTTTGCCATGTGTGTTGGATGCGAGAAAATAGACAGGCAGTGCATGACTCATCATGAGACATGCAGGAATTGGCTTCGGACAACGATGCAGCAGTCCCTAATGTTCAAGTTGTCAGCCCACCAGAGCCACCACTACAAAGGGAAAATAATACCATATCATTACCTAATTATAAGCGAGCTTCGATCACATCTGTTCATTGTATATTTCAACAATGCAGAAACAGAATGTTGCATTTGGTCCCGCAATTCATTAAAAGACTGCTTTTGCAAGAACATAGTTTCTATGTTCCTTGGAGCTGTAGAGTGTATGAAACACACTTGTACAGCGATCAGTGGCATTTATTGCCTCAAATGAATGAGACACATTCTACATTTAGTGCCATCCATATAGAAGACATAATTAATATTATGAAGACAAAAGCTAATATTTTGAACTTTGAAAATGTCTCAGAAATGCCAAACCATTTTTGCCATTATTGGACGGGTCTTACAGTACCCCAGTTTTTAATTCTGTATAATCTTTTAACTCCTGTAAATGTTAAGTAAACTAATAGGGTACTATTGTAATTGCTTTGTAGGGAACCGGACTGTTGGTTGTTGTTGTCATGTTATTATGACAATAATTTGGTACCTTGGTTGGGCAAGACACCAAAACAATATCCAGCAGGATTTTTAGACAACATACTATTAACAATTCAAGAATATTAAAATGTTCTAACAAAGGCTAATATTTCTTGAAAACCATAATCACAATTTAAAATAATAATATATAAATCAACTAGCTTTTGCCCGCGACTTCGTACGCGCATATCCCGTTTTTTCCCGTTACAAAAAACTATCCTATCTTTTAAGTTGGATCAAATAACAGATAGTTACAAAGTTTCATCAAAATCGGTCCAGTAGTTTAGGGAGTCCATCGCGGACAAACAAGGTGACACGTGATTTATATATATTAAGATGGTTGTATTTTTTTACATGTCTGGTTATGTTTAAAGCAGTTATTTATGTAATTACTGAAGCCCTATACTTACACTTTATCCAGATTTTTATTTGTGAAATAAAAAAAAAAGCTGGTTGATTGTCCTCTCTCGGTCTCTTTATTAATACTATCGCTGCATTGCTGTAATGTATGTTATCTAGGTAGGCACTTAAGATATAATCATTATAATACAGCAAAATATTTTTATTTATTTTCTCTAATAAAAAACTAATTATTTTTACTTTTTGTTTTATTTTGTGCTTCCCTTGTTTATTGAACTATTTTTAAAAAAATATAAGGGTAACCTGTAAAAATGTACTTTAATGAAAAACATTGGTTTTGAATATATACTTTGTTAATATTGTTATTATGACTGCCTCGTTGGTCTAGTGGTCGCAAGCGCTACTGCTGAGCATGAGGTCCTGAGTTCGATTCCCAGGTCGAGCAAAGTGATATTGGGTTTATTCATCAGGAATTTCTCAGTAGCAGCCCGGATTCTGGATTTGTGCCCGGTTGATGGCAATAGACTCGCCCCCTATTACATGGTATTCAAAATAACTGGTGAAATGTGGGTGTACTGTAGGTACACCTCTGCCCAACCCTTCGTGGAATACAGACATGATGTTATGTTTGTTATTATTGTCACATTTTTTGAGACTATTTCCCAGTTTAATAAATGTTAATCAATATGCAGTTTAAAATCCTTCATTTAGCTGGCCAGTACTTTGTTTAAATGCTTAATAATACTAAAACCATATACCTAAGTAATACCTAAACGTAATAATTCACAACTGTTCGCTATTTTAAAGCGCCTATAAGTTTTTTAATAGCGAAATTATAATCTAACACCTTATTGCTAGCAATCTGATTAAAAGGTTTTATGAAACTGTTTTTGTCTAGTCTGTTGTAATGACAAGTTCTCTGAGTTTTTTATTTATAGCAATTTAATGAGCCAATATTCACGAATATAAAACACCAAAAATCATTGGTGTAAACCAAATTCAATAACTATGCCGACGTCCATACAAAAGTTGGCCATGTCCTTTAAAAAAGTAACACATCAATTTTTTTCGTTTGTATTGCAAAGCAGTAGATATTTTTTTTAGACTTTTGTTAAAAAATGAAGGAGTAAAATGGTTTTAATCTCAACGATTTGGAGGTGATTTGGTGTTTTTTTTTCTTATTATTTGATACCGATACATAAGTTCTGACTAAACCAAATTACGTATCATTCATGTAGATTACTACCTATTTTTGTCAGATGTAATTTCTCAGTAAATGCCGACGAAAAATTGTTTCATCTGCACGCTGTTTTAAGCATTTCTCGAGAGAGCAGCCTTAAGCCGCTGTCATTTGTAGATCTTTGACAGTCGTTACGGATTTTCAGAAGCCAGAAAATCTGACTCTTGACAGTCTTGCCAAGAACTACCGTGTTACCCAGTTAATGGGCTGTGGCGGTCTGGTAGGCAGCCGCTCCACGTAAAATACCTACTGGTAGTCAGCTGTATCCGGTTTGACTAGACGCCCTCCCCAATATAGTTGGGAAAAGGCTAGGCAGATGATGATAAACCGACTCGGGCTTTATAATAATAATCGATATTCATACCTAGGAAGGGGCGAGACAAAGAGAAATACAATCCGCAAAGCAATTTTGTGGCGAACTGTTGGGCATTAGCGACCCCACGGACCTGATCTCACGGGAAAAGTCTTGTTCCTCATCTCCAGCTTGCCTTTAGTAGCTGGCCGGAGTGTACACTGATGAGGAACAGAGCTCCCACCTCTTTCTTGCCTTAATCGGCTGGGCTGAGTGAAAATTCGCAAGAGCAAACGTGCTCGGGAGAAGGATGTATAATCCAGTAAGGTGCTGGTAGGGATCTTGACCGTACTTCCGGAATTGTCCTGATAGCCGTGGTATACCTCTTCACTCCTCTAGCACCTCAGGATATGTTGCCTCCTTGGCGCTACGTCACTTTGTGCTAGCGACCGTTTTCGGAGGCCCATTTATTGAGTGTGCAAGTCAGCCCCTGCCATTTTAAAGCCGTCTAAATTTTCAGTGGTCACGCAGGGGCCAATAGTTCTTTCATAGTATACGTTAATGAATCCACTAAACCACCCAAACCCATAGCCTGCCACCTTTTGTTTCCATATTATGCAATAGTTTTGCACCTACCGGGGATTGTCCTTAGGTATACTTTGATAGTGCATATAGGGATAATCGTCGGTTGGTGCCCCATTCCATTAGAAATGTCTAACGGGGCCTCTGCGAGTTGGCTTCGGCCCTCGTACGCCTACCAAAGAACCAACCAATAAACACAATTTTCTTTCTTTCTTTCTAACCGGGACCTCAGGATCCCCATATTGATCAAGACATACCTTAAATCGATATTCAAGGTTTTACCACACTGCTGAGGTCGGTTCGTGTAGCGACTGGGAGACAATCCACAACAAAAGTACCGAGACTAAGTAGTGCCTCGGAAAGCACGTTAAGCTGTTGTTACCGGCTTTAATTGGTAGATCTTTGACATTCGCTACGGGTAGTCAGACGCCAGAAAATTTTATTTTTATTTTTTTTATTTGGGAAAATAAACGGTTACACATATATATTACAATGAATATTAGTAAAAGAGCAAAACTAATGTAAAACCAACAACATTTTCCACATAATATAAAATTATTTTATGAAACAAATACGACGTCCACTCTCAATAGTTACAAAAATAAAATTTAAAAAAATAAAATACATTAAGTGTTGAAGGTAAATTTAAAACTAAACAGGCATGCAAAGAGAAAAAAAACTGGCAAAGTGCGAGTCGGACTCGCGTGCAAAGGGTTCCGAACGAATTAAATTTTTTTAACATGTTATTTTAACACTACTGACTTCTAATAGGAACAATATCATGTGACATATCAAATGAAGAGGCTTACTGTGAGGGTTTTAATTATATTTTTTCATAATTTTAAAATAAATACTTTTGAAGTTATTCAAGAAATTAGACGAAAAATGACCATTCCCCCCCCCCTTATCTCCGAAACTACTGAGCCTAAAATTTTGAAAAAAATGTGCACCTGTAAGAAGTCTATAGTGTTAAAATAAAATTTAAAAAAAAACCCGTTGCACGCGAGTCCGACTCGCAGTTGGCCAGTTTTTTCTAAGTTAATCTTAATATTTGGTCTTTACTAACAATTTAAGTACACTACTAATACTATCGATAAGGTTTTTTAGTTTAAATTCTTAGTTTGTAAGCATGTCAGTTTTGTGACATTAAAAATACGTTTTCTTCATTTATTTCTAAAAATCTTAAACTAATATTTTCCATTGTATTTGTTTCAGGAGGAAAACGGCGACAGTACAGTACTCACCTTACCAAAACATCGCTTACAAGTCACCGTACCTACCAGGTAACGTATATTTATCAACAACTAGTTGACCCGCGCAACTTCGTCTGCTCCGCTCCTATTGGTCTTAGCGTGATGATATATCCTATAGCCTTCCTCGATAAATGGGGAATCTAACACAGAAATATTTTTTCAAATCGGACCAGTAGTTCCTGAGATTAGCGCGTTCAAGCAAACAAACAAACTCTTCAGCTTTATATATTACTAGTTGACCCGCGCAACTTCGTCTGCTCCGCTCCTATTGGTCTTAGCGTGATGATAAATCGTATAGCCTTACTCGATAAATGGGCTATCTAACACAGAAATATTTTTCCAAATCGGACCAGTACTTCCTGAAATTAGCGCGTTCAAGCAAACAAAGAAACAAACAAACTCTTCAGCTTTATATATTAGATAGATAGATAAAACATTTATTCAGTGCAACACAATAAGACAACACAAAAGCATGATTATATAAATTATAAAACAGAAAAAGAAACAAGTCGATTAGAACATAAAGAACATAGGTAATACATTAAAAAAGAAAACGAGAACATAATGAAAGAATTGTTTATGGCAATCCTCGGTAGGATTTCCAAACTACCTACAGCCAGATTAAATTATGTGACAAAATAAAATCCTTGTGCGGTTCGTGTCTTCAAGTTGTACCGAATGGGAGTCCAGCTCAGCATGTGTCAAGCAGTTTACCTGACGCTGATATTCTGCTGGATCCCTGTGGCGCTTACGGACGCCGAGCAATTTAAAAAGTTAGAAAGTGCAATCTTGAATAATGGTATAATGGTATGATATTAAGTATAGATATAGATTTCATGTCATTAAAATACTGGTATTCAGGTGCATCCTATAGACTTCCAGTCTAACAGAATGCACTTGAATATCTGCCTAGCCTTTTCCCAACTATATTGGGAAAATCTAATTTTGTGACGTCAATAAATTTCCTGATCCATTGTTATTTGGAAATGAGGTTATCTTGAAAAGAACACTTGTGGGATTAGCGAGCTTCCGATTTCAGAAAGTAAAATTAATAATAATAATAGGGAACGTGCAGAAACTATAGTTGGCAGCACAGAAATGTCACTGTCAAGTATATAACAAGTATAAAATTCCAAATAGTACTGTAGACTGTGCCATCTAACAGTCTACTTCGCGCACGTTCCCCTAAACTAAGCGTGCAGGAACAGCAGGTGGCAGCACAGAAGCGTCAATGTCAAGTATTCTGACCCTTAAAACTTCGAATATGCGAGACTAGATGGCATAGTCAACGCTGTGCATGGTCCCTATAGGGCTTGATCCAGAAAGCAGTACTCCTGGACACGGCGCGTATAGTAAGGGGGTTACTTTCTCGAGAGCCCTGACCACCGGTAGCTTGGACCCTGTTCCCGATACCGGTGGGCTACTATTTTTTATACAACGTGTAACAGTTAAACGCAATACCTCTTAAGGGGTCATTGTACTCATCATTATGAACAACTTTTACTATGGGACCAATCCCGAAACCGCGAAAAAAAATCAGTTGTTCAGTACATTTTGTCGAGTTATGCGCACAAAAATGTATGTGGGAGTCGAATTTTTTTTCGCGATTTCTGTGTTGGTCCCATAGTGAAAGTTGTTCATAGTGATGAGTACAATGACTCCTTAAGAGGTATTGCGTTTATTCTGTTACAGGTTGTATTTTTAAATGTTTTTATTTTTATTTTTATAGAAATATTTAAAAATGTAAATTATATGTATTTAAGTGAATAAATGGAATAATAAAGATTTATTTCAGATCAAATTATCTATTACTAGCTGACCCGCGTAACTTCGTCTGCGTCATAAAATGTAATTATTTACGACATCACATTAGATACCTCAAAAATAACAGTATTTCTCCACTATTGAATGGATTTTATTATACATATAAACCTTCCTCTTCAATCACTCTATCTATTAAAAAAACCGCATCAAAATCCGTTGCGAAGTTTTAAAGATTTAAGCATACATAGGGATATAGGGACAGAGAAAGCGACTTTGTTTTATAACATGTAGTGATGTTGTTTGTAAAAGTCTTAACCATTAGGTTAGTACAAAACAAAATACAAAAATAAACCTTTAAAATAAGTTTTTAGGGTCCAAACTTCTATACCTATGGAATAACGGAACCCTTATAGGATCACTCGACCAATTCAGTTGAAAGTTTGCCGATTTTTGGTAAGTACCTAGGTACGTCTGTAAGGTACCAGGTAACGTATATTTATCAACCGCTTCGTGTAAAATATTGTGCATCGTGTTAGACTGGAAATCAACCCCAACAGGGCCCCAAGTCTGCTATTACAATAGTATCAGAATGGTCTATCATTGATTTCATAATGATTGATTTTGACAAGATTCTATGCCATTTCTTTCAATGGAGTGTCAGTGGTTGACCACTGGAAAGTCATAATGACGCTTTTATATCCAGTGGTCAACCACTGACATTCCATTGAAAGAAATGGCATAGAATCTTGTCAAAATCAACCATTATGAAATCAACTAGCTGACCCGCGCAACATCGCCTGCGTCATAATTTTCATTACTGCCTATTGGTCTTAGCGTGATGATATATAGCCTATAGCCTTCCTCGATAAATGGGCTATCTAACACCGAAAGAAAATTTTCAAATCGGACCAGTAGTTCCTGAGATTAGCGCGTTCAAGCAAACAAACTCTTCAGCTTTATATAGAAGTATAGATGATAGACCATTCTGACAGTGGCGGACAAATTTGACCTTAAGCCTTCTCTCCCAGTGGGGTGATGACAATGTGGTCACTTTTAACGCCACCAAAACACAGGCGTGTCTTTTTACCGCAAAAAGGAGTCGTTTTGACCAAACTCCTACTTTTCGGGGTGCATCTGTTCCTGTGACTGATCGGCTCGAGCTCCTAGACATGGAGTTGACATCCAGTCTCAACTTCGGCGCCACCATCGAGTACAAAGCCCAAACCACTGCCAAAAAGCTGGGTAGCCTAAATAGGGTGAAGCGATACTTCAGGCCTGGACAGCTTTTAACCCTATATAAAGCGCAAGTCCGATCCTGCATGGAGTATTGTAGCCACCTTTGGGATGGCTCAGCTAAGTATCAGCTTCCCGCGCTTGACTCGGTGGAACGCAGAGCTAAGAGGCTCATCGGTGACGAAAAACTGGTGGATGCCAAGCTACATAGCTTGGCTCATCGCCGTAAGGTTGCCTGCTTGTCGGTCTTCTACAGATTGTACTTCCACTGTTAGTCGGCCTCAATACTCAATACTCAATTCTTTATTGCGTTCCATATGTATAACATAGATGGTATATACAAGTTTAGAGGTCAATATGGACCCTGTCGGGCATAGCAAAGATTAGGAGAGAGGAAGACGGCTAAGTAGCATTTCAAGGTATTCAATATTTTCAAAAATTATTTTAAATGTAGAATTGTATGTATCATTATGTATATATTTATTAGGTCTGTGTTCGAAGACTGTGAATTGAATGTAAAAAAAAAAAGAATAATAGGTCAAAAAATGTCAAAATTAAATAGGTTAATAAATGTCAAAAATTAATAGGTAAATAAATGTCAAAAAGTAATAGGTAAATAAATGTCAAAATTTAATAGGTAAAAATGTCAAATTGTATGTATCATTATGTATATATATTAGGTCTGTGTTTGTTTATTTATTTATTTATTAAGTAAGGCACACCAACGACATATTTACAATTAAGTATAACAATAACTGGCAATCACAAATCTTCAATTCTGTGTAAATATATCACTTATAGGTCTGCACAGCATTCTCAATTAAAGATTTACAATTTATAATTAATTTACAGAATTTGCATGAATAATTAAATTAAATCATTCCATTATAAAATAATTAGTAAAAATATAGGTACATATCTACATGATTTTTATAAAAATTACAAAAAAAAATAAAAAAAAGGAAATAGAATAATCAATACATTTGGATTGTATACTTAATAATATTCGATTAATAACAGATAAAAAGATGTCACAAAATACAGATGTCAAAGATACGAATGTCAAAAACAAAATGGCAAAAATTAAACAAAATTAAACAGGGAATACAAAAAAAAAGTGAAACGATGACTTATTAACTAATTATATGAATTATTATTAAATTAAAAATAATTAAATTAGATTAAATTGTAAATGAAAAAAAATAAATAAAAATATATGTTTGTTTGAGATATATAAACACAACTATAACTATAATAGGCAGCTGATCACAAATCTATATTAATAATTTTGCTTTTGAATTTTGGGAGACTGTCAAAGAATATATCGATACCGCTGTCGGTAGAGCAGGTTCTATTGTAGCAACCCAACATTCTATTTAGGGGAGCATGTCGACCCAAGTTTGTGCGGCATGGTTTTGTGACAAAAGTTCTAGTGGTACGCGTGGATCGCAGTTGAGAATGGCGAGGTACGTCTATGTTGATTTTGTCTAGGAGATCTGGAGTTGATGTTAACCCATTTACAATTTTATAAAGTATTATTAGATCGTTAAGAGTTCTTCGTCGTTTCAATGAGTCCAACTCGAAGTATTTTAGCCGTTCTGTGTAATCCGCTCTGTAAGGACATTTATTTTGTTTGTTGGTGTACTATTATTATAAATTGAATAAGAATAATAGGTATTTTGAAATTGTTTGAAGTATATTCATTCCACCGTCTGCACAATAGTCTGTTGCCATCTCTTTACCGTCTTATTTATTATATTTTACCCTTATGTATTTATTTTTCTGTTTATTTGTCCCGTTTAATTACTTTTTATGCTGCTCCGATCGACGTCATACTCAACGCCGGCTGTCGCTGAAAACCAGCGCTGTGGCTCTGTCTCGCACACGAGTCCTAGCATTATGCTGAGCGATGGCCGTTTTGCGCGAATGTGACGCATATCTTCCCAATTGTTATAAAATTGTAATTTTGTTTTATTTATTTTTTATTTTTTTGGTATGCGTCATGCTTGGCGCAAATAAAAGCTTTTTCTTTCTTTCTTTCTTCTTTCTAACTCCACGACCTCATCCCACCGGCCCCCTTCTACCATCGGACACCCAGACGCACTGCATCTTACCATCCCTACCTTGTTACTATTCCACCAATTCGCACTAAGCGTTTCCAAACGTCTTTTATAATGCGCACAACAAAGGAGTGGAACTCTCTGCCTGCATCTGTGTTTCCAAACGCTTACAACCCTAATCTCTTCAAAGTTAGAGTGCACAGGCTCCTTCTGGGTGAGCTCGCTCCATCGTAGACTTTGTCTCTGTCATCTCAGACCTAGACTAGAGTCAAGAGCAAACCCATAACAAATAAAAAAATAAACTATGGTAATAGCAGACTTGGGGCCCAGGTCATCTCCTAGCCTTTTCCCAACTACATTAGGGTCGGCTTCCAGTCTTCTCGGAAGCTGAATACCAGTATTTTACTTACAGCGATTGCCTAAATAACTTCCATAGTCAGTGTTAAAGCCTCGTATTCATGGTAAACATTTGTTTAGCAATAGTTGATCAACATTGTTGATGAGCGGCGAAAATGTTGCTGGAAACTTTGTTTAAATCAATATAGGTTATCCACACGCCAGTCTGCTTTAAAATGTTGCCCGAGGAAGTAGTGTTTTTGTGTTCTCTGTATCTGATGTTTATAAACGGTCGCAAACAAGTCCACACACGTCAACAATTGTTGATAAACAGATGTTGTCGCTCGTCGAGCAAGAACTTGTCAACATGTCGTTATCGACTCTGTAACGCGCAGTGTTGCCAGCAACATGTTGACAGCAACTCCGCAACACGTTGATTCAACTTTGTTGCTAAACAAATTTTTACCATGAATACGAGGCTACCCATAACACGATTCACCTTGGCAATACTGGCGTCAGATTTACTGGCTTCTGACAATCCGTAACGACTGGATGTACTAATCCAATTACGACAATTCTCCTGGATTGGCAAGACTGTCAGATTTTCTGTCTTCTAACAGTCAAATCAAATCATTGATTTGATTTGACTGTCTAAGATCTAGATACATATCATAGCAAAGTGTCAGAAAGCACCATAAACCATTGGTCTGCAATCTCGGATAGAGACCATCCACATATTATAGTATTGACCCTTGGTATACGGGACCCTAGAAATCAACTGGTCCCTACATTTTGTCAAGTTATGCGAGCAAAATGTTTGTGAACAGTTAACCATTAAATCGTGCCTTTCATTGGTAGGTAACTAATGCCCCAAAAACGGACGGTGATAAAAAAAAACGGATAAGTGCGAGTCGGAATCGCCCCCGAGTGTTCCGTACAGATTTTTAGGTACATATTATTACTTTAAATAAAGATATATTTTTATATGATTTAATTACAAATGTATAGTTTTCAGAATTTTTCCTATAGGTATACTTGTAGTATAAGACGGTATTACTTGCCAAATTTCATAGTTCTAGATCAACGGAAAATACCCTATAAATTTTGATTCCCTTGAGAGTGTCGAAATATACGTTTTTTGCGGCATAAACGGCCGTATCTTTTTTTACATTAACTTAGAAGTTTGATTATTTCACAGCTTCAAGGGACTGTAGACCTGAGTAATATGGCTTTGGGTTAATTTCAACTCGACACCTCCACGCGTTCCCGATATAAAGGGTCTTGACAGACAGACGGACGGGCAACAAAGTGATCCTATAAGGGTTCCGTTTTTTACCTTTTGAGGTACGAAACCATAAAAACAACGTATGGTCATCTGCTGGACATAAGGCCCTCCCAAAGTCCGAAACGACGTCAGTCTCCAATTGCCGATCATTCGAAATCAGTCATTCATAACCAGAACAAAAAAACCTACAGGAAAAAGAAGTAAAATAGAATCTCCCGATACCAAATGGTTTTTTTATAAATTCCCAATGACGATGCATACCTAATGATTTTTTTAACAATAGAAAATCTAATTTTGTGACGTCAATAATTTTCCTGATCCATTGTTATTCGGAAATGAGGTTATCCTGAAAAGAACACTGGCATAACTTGTAGTATTAGCAAGCTTCTGAGCTTCCGATTTCAGAAGGTAAAAGGCTGCTCTCTCGAGAAATGCTTAAAAACAGCGTACCTACAGATGAAACAACTTTTCGTCGGCATTTGCTTAGAATTTACATCTGAAGAAAACTTTTTTACAAAAAATATAACCGGTGTTTTTGTTTATTTCGTTTTTTGACACCGACTTCCGATTAAAGTTATTTTATACTTTGTAGTGTTTTGTTTTGGAAGTCGGTTATATTGTTTGTAAAAAAAGTTTTTTATTTTCCACTTTTTAGTGGTATCTGCGTACCCATTCACAGCGTACCGGCGTGATGTTATGTTATGAAAATAAAACTTACTAAGTGCTTTCGGTGTAAAGGTCTAGTCAATACGAATGAAATAAGCCCAAACACTTATTAGTTCCTACATACCGATGTGGAGTTCCCTTGACTCTCTGTCGTTTCCATCATCAGGTCTGATCCAAACCTTCATTCTTTTGTAGTATCACCCGATATACACACGAATATCAAGTTTTTACCAGATGTGTGCCTACAATTTTCGAGAGTTGCCCTCGATTTCTCAGGGTTTCCATCATCAGATCCTGACGTGGTTGCAATGGGACCATCTCGGAAGCATACCCTTTCATATAAAAAAGATTCATCGAAATCGGATCATAAACGACGAAGTTATCCGCGAACACACATAAAAAATATATATATACATATACGCTGTCGAATTGAGAACCACCTTCTTTTTTAGAAGTCGGTTAAAAAAATAGGTAGTTATCTACATGATATGATACTTAATTTGGTTTAGCCAGAATTTATGTATCGGTATCGCATAATAAGAAAAAAAAACACCAAATCACCTCCAAATCGTTGAGATGAGACCATTTTAGTCCTTAATTTATTAACAAAAATCTAAAAAAAAGATATCTACTGCTTTGCAATACAAACGAAAATAATTTGGTTTTGTTAGTTTTTTAAAATATGTGTTATTTTTTTATAATACATAAAAAATGCGGGTAGCGGAGTGGCGCGTAGAGGAGTAGTTAGCTCCGTTTATATGCACAAGGTCATTGACATGTCTACTAGCCTTAAGCTATTGCTAAAAATCCTGGTTGTCATAAGTAGATATTTGACAATCTTAACGATTAGTAGTAAGCTTCAAAGTCTGAAAACGTTACCTTGTTACCCAGTAACTGGGTTGTGGGTCGCTCCATTTAACGTACTGATATTCTGGTTCAACCGGTTAGACTGGTACTTAGCTGACCCGAACATCATCTGCCTAGCCTTTTCCCAGCTATACTGGGGTCGGCTTTCAGTCAAACCGTATTCAGCTGAATACCAGTATTTTACGTGGACTGAATACCTACCTGACCTCCACATTCAATTAACTCTTCTTCTTATCGTGTGGGCAGTAAGGTCTAACGACCCCATACACCTTAGTGTCAGAGTTTCTAAACCGCCTCAAGGGCCTCTGACATGGTATATTTGACGACCGCCATTTGGCGGCCGGGACCACCGGCTTAAAAGCGAAGCACGGAATCATCTTTTTATCAGACAATCAGGTGATTCAAGCCTGCAATGTCCTAGCCAAACTGTAAACAACTTTACAAAGTATGCTTCCCGTGGGAATCGAACCCACGACCATCGGGTTACAAGGCAAACGCCTAAGCCACTCGACCACGGAGGCAGTTACCACCAATTAACTGGGAAACACGATACTTCTTAGCAAGACTGGTGTCAGATCCTTTGACTTCTAACAATCCGTTACTACTGCCAAAGATCTGCAAATGACAGCCGAGACCAACCGTGCTTACCGAGGCACGGAGGAGTCTCGGTATGTTAAGATGGTCACCTATCCACAGACCGACCTCGGCAAGCTTTGCTTACCTTGAAGATCGAAACGTGCGGCCTGATCATATTTGGGATAAGTAGGCAGCAACTGTGGATTTTCCTTAATTCAAAACCACTTTTTGGTAACGGTTTAAAAGAAAACAATAGGCACCTAGTTGTTCCCATTTATCGCATTAGTTACTTAGCAGAATTTTGAACGACGTATAAATTATTCACACAAATTTCCTTTACCTATAAGTACCAAATTTGCAATCGAAAAAGTCCGTATGTACGTTTGGTTAAAACAAAATTTTAACCAAACGTTCATACTACAATTTCTAAATAAACCACATACTTACGTTCCTTTCCATATACTAGCGGGTCTCCCCGGAAACAAAACTAAATATTTACCCGATACCTACGTAATTTGAATGTAAATATTTCAAAACAAAAATATGTGACTTCCCGCACGTATGTTAGCTTGGCTAGATTCGGATAAAATCGGAATCTTCGCGAGAATTTGAATGTTTTGATTGTAACACAAAATAAATACGGACTCAGAAGGCCAAGTCTTGTACTTAAAAAAAACTTTTTTACAAAAAATTTAACCGACTTCCAAAATTAAAGTTATTTTATACTTTGTAGTGTTTTGTTTTGGAAGTCGGTTAAATTTTTTGTAAAAAAGATTTTTATTTTTCACTTTTTAGTGGTACCTACATTCACAGCGTACCGGCGTGATGTTATGTTATGAAAATAAAATTTACTAAGTGCTTTCGGTGTAAAAGTCTCGTCAATACGAATGTAATAAGCCCAAACACTTGGTAGTTCCTACATACCGATGTGGAGTTACTCGATGTGGAGTGACTCTCTGTCGTCTCCATCATCAGGTCTGATCCAAACCTTCATCGTTTTGTAGTATCACCCGATATACACGAATATCAAGTTTTTACCAGACCTACAATTTTCGAGAGTTGCCATCGATTTCTCAGGGTTTCCATCATCAGATCCTGACGTGGTGGCAATGGGATCACCTCGACAGCATACCCTTTCATATAAAAAAAGATTCATCGAAATCGGTTCATAAACGACGAAGTTATCCGCGAAAATACATAAAAAGAAGAAAAAAATATATACACGGTCGAATTGAGAACCTCCTTCTTTTTTAGAAGTCGGTTAAAAACGCTCAATTTCAAGTCGACAGCAAATATCAATCTGCCTAGACTTTTGCCAACTATGTTGGGGTCGGCTATCAATCTGATTGGGAGCAGCTGAATACCAGTATTTTGCATGAAGTGATTTCCTATCTGACTTCTACATTCCCATTCTACATGCCGCTTGTGGGTAACATAAACAGTCTGTGATAAGCCTGACTGTTAGACTTTTGGGCTCTTGTCAGACTACGACATTTAAAGAAAACGAAGAACGAAAATATGTGGACTGAAATCAATGTTAATGTTATTTACGTTAACATAAAGTTAATTTTGTCGAAATAACATCAATAAAACTAGAAACAAGGATTTGAGAATACTGTTTGATGCTTTATTATTCTTTCTTCGGCTATCTTTGTTCGAGTCAGTATCTCGATTGCGCTTGGATTGTACGTAAAATTTTTCTACGTGCTTTCTCACTTGTTGTATGAAGCCGAAAACAAATGCCGGTAGCGAGGGCGCTTGTAGGTTTTTTTATTCAATTTGGTTATTCAACTTTTAATCTTAATTTTGATTCAAATTTCTGACATTCTGGTTTTCGGTACTTTATGATTTTAATCTTTAATTTGTTTTTTTTTAATTCTTGACATTTTTTTCTGATTTTTGACAATTTTAATTCCAATCATTTTGATTTTTATTATTAGTGACATTGTTTTAATGTTTGGTTATGATTATGATTTAATTATTGAAGTAATTTCCAACTGTCTCTCTAATCTAAGAGTATTTTTTTGTTATCTATTAGTTATTGCTTGATGTTATTTTTAATTACCCCTTTTTATTAATTTTTATCCGTAATGGGGAATGCACTGGCTCCTGTAATACAGTTTAAAACTAGCTCAGGATCCAGGGAATTTCATATAACTTGTGCTGAAACTGATACAATAAAGAAAGAAATTATTATTAAAATTATATTAGGTACTCGCTGTACGAGAAGCGTGTCTATGTGTGGGTGTGTTCTCACACTTTTCACTCACTGTATGGAGTCGACCTTTTGTGCCTATCTATTCTGTGGTCGTGACCCGTACAAACGAGGTATTCGGATAATCCCCGATGTTTTCCTCATACGGATATAGATAGACGATTCTACGTTTATAATTATGTGGAACCTAACATTTGCGTGGTAACTACGCATTG
This sequence comes from Lacanobia wlatinum, assembly GCA_947578705.1. Classification (NCBI taxonomy): domain Eukaryota; kingdom Metazoa; phylum Arthropoda; class Insecta; order Lepidoptera; family Noctuidae; genus Lacanobia; species Lacanobia wlatinum. The sequence goes on along the minus strand of OX388046.1, from coordinate 16,004,508 downwards.
CATTTGTTATTTGAAATAGTTACAGTTTCCAACTAAAACTAACTACAGTTTTCCTCGCATTCTAACGTTTTTTTCCATTTTTTTAACGTTACCCCACACTGAATTTCTCCTGTACCGTGGGTGCGTTTACAAACATATAAATTCACATGCACAAACAGCCAGACTCGGAGCACCTATCTGTAGGTTATATAAACATTTGTTCCGTGCGGGAATCGAACCCGCGAAACGCACCGCAGCAACAGTCAATCGCTCAACCACATTTTTTTTTTTTTTTTACGGTGGAATCCTCATGGATGTCCTCCGCCCTGGGGCGGGCGGAGGGGTCTGTCAGACTCTTACTGACTTAAACCACCCCGGTGTTCTACCTCTCACCTACGCCGCCGGGGATCACGGGAAACTTATGAGACTTCCGTGATCCCCGGCTGGTGCCGGCCCGCCTCTGCGGGCCACCTCGGGTCAGCGGGGGGAGTGAGATGTTTGACTCCCCCCGCGACGTCAAAGAGGGGCGCACGGGAACACCACGCGCCGCCACCTCGGGTCCGGAAGAATGGGGGGCGACGGACATCCCCAAGTCCGCCGCCTCTGGACCCAGTTAGGGGGCCGGAAGAGGGCAGCGTATGCCCTCCTCCGACGCCCGGTGCGTCTGCTGCGGGCCGGGAAGGAGGTAGAGATCTCCCTCTCCCTTTCCGCAGCCTCCTTCTGCGCGATAACTACTTCGCAGAAGGAGACCACCGCGTCTCAGGACTCCTCGCCGTCGACCATAGCACGAACTACGGCCGGCAGCGAGAGGTCACTGCTTACCACAGAGATGAGGGCACGGCGCGGCTCCTCCCAAGCGGCACACTCTGCCAGCGTATGCCACGCCGTGTCCTCCCGACAATCGACGCAGTGGTGACACCGAGCGTCCGGCTCCCTGTCTATGCGACACAGGAACCTCCCGAAGCAGCCATGATCCGAGAGAACCTGCGTCACACGAAACGACAAGGAGCCGTGCCTTCTCAATCGCTCAACCACTGCGCCAACCGTGCCGTCAAACTGTAGTTACCACCATACAATTTAGGACCTGTAGGGAAAGTTCCGTGTGTTGACTATGCCATCTAGTGTTGCATTTTCGAAACTTTAAGGGTAAGAATACTTGACTTTGACGCTTCTGTTCTTCTTCTTCTTCTCGTCTGGGCAGTAAGGTCTAACGACCCCACACACCCTAGTGTCAGAGTTTCTAAACCGCCTCAAGGGCCTCTGACATGGTTTATTTGTCGACCGCCATTTGGCGGCCGGGACCACCGGCTTATACATGCCTCCCGAAGCACGGAATCATCTGTTTATCAGACAATCAGGTGATTCAAGCCTGCAATGTCCTAACCAAACTGGAAACAACTTTACAAAGTATGCCTCTCGTGGGAATCGAACCCACGACCACTGGGTCACAAGGCAAACGCCTAAACCACTCGACCACGGAGGCAGTTCTTCTCCGAAGGCTTCTGTGCTGCCAACTATAGTTCCTGCACGCTCCGTTTTGGGGAACGTACACGAAGTAGACTATGCCATCTAGCGATGCAATTTCGAAACTTATAAGCAAAATATACTTGACAATGACACTTCTGTGCTGCCACGTATAGTTCCTGCACGTTCCCTATTATTTTAAATCCGTGCTTGGCAACTGGGATTATACCAGTTGTAAACGTGCCTGTTGACCTAACTCTATTCTGTTTCCTGCGTCAAATGAAGATGGAAATTTTCAAAAATTTGCAGATCTCTTTAAATTTTCAAAGATTTGCCGTAACGTCTCATCATTGAAAAATTTACGTATTTTAATGTGGTCAAACTATATGCAATAACACGTAGTACACGTAGCAATAGCTTTAATGTTACGTAATTGTTTATATATCGTCATACAAATACATATTTGCATAATACTACGTATTCTATTGGGCATATTTATACAGGCTTTAGGTTATTTCCTTCTTTGTCTCTTTATGAAACAAAAAAGGACGGACAATGTACATACAGGATTAATTACTTCGTGCACAGGGCGCAATTTTTTGGTATAGCAAGATCATTAAAAATAAATGAACACAGTTTTTTTTTGTTTTGGCAAAAAAACCTAGTAAATGAAAAAACTAAGTCATTATTTTTGATACGTTACAATGAAATGACTGAAAAAAAAAATCTTCCAAAAATACAATAAATACGTTCAAATCAATCAATCCTTTATTTGTGAACACAGATACAGACACACATGTTCTATCATGATACTGATTGCATGTAAGAAAAATGCGACTGTCTCCGATGTATGTATATTTTTAACTAGCCTAATTTCCATCCCACTGAAGCGCAAAGACACCCACTTTCTCTTTCCAAACCTCTCTTCCACAGAACGTGTGCGATCTCTAGCCAGTCACATTGGCCGCGATCGACCTCTTCGGCGAAGTCCTTCCCTCAAGCGTCCAGTTAGTGACGATCTCCATCCTCGGAGTGCATTCGTGCAAAGTGGCTAGCCCACTCCCACTTCCGCCGGTTTTTACATATCAGAGCGGTCAATTTCAGTGGACCTAAGACCTCTATACATATATTTCTATGCGTGGTTGACAAATCAGAGCACATAGACTAAAGCCACGGTATCATCCACCAGCTCACGGCTTCGTGAAGCCCAGATAATACTTGCCTCTCAGTCGCAAACTGCAGTGGCTTACATGGAAAGTACTGAGTCGATTGCGTTCCCAAGTAGGCCGCTGGAAACATAATTTGGCGAAATGGAAGATTATGGGCCTACGCACACCACCGGGAAGAAATGGAAGAAGATTAAAATTTTTACCAAAGGACTTTCAAACTTATTTGGTAGGAATACGGCATAAATGCCAAAGTTATAAAATTGATTCCGTAGCATCCAAAGGGATTTCTTAACACGGCATAGGAGCGCGCTAAGGTATCCTGCGTCGTGTCGCGGCATCCCGCAGCGGGGTCTAAGCGGCTAGTGTGTGCTGACCGGTGGCAAAATCTTCTGCCATTCTGTCCCGATGTGCGAGCGCCTTATCGAACCATTCAACACCCCTTGTGAGTGTTGTGTTCCAGTTTAGACTATGTCCCATTTGCTGTATCTGTACAACGGTACCAATTTGCCTTTTTTTTAAGAGCGAAAAAAATGCCTATCGCATACCACGTCATCCGGGGAGACGACGTGGTTATGTGGGACTTGCACCCACTAAAAACTTCGCCTGTGCACCTACTTTCGCCTTGATGGGTGGGTCGCGAGAACTGCTACGCATGACATTCGCGACCCATCCAGCGTGGCCCACTTCTGGGCTCCCTCTTCTATGCCCGCCTCCGGGCTTCCTTCAGCGATGTCCGGGTGCACTGAGACATCACCACGATGGTTCCCATCTGCCTAACCCAGCTATACTCAACCTGCGGGCCGATGTGACCCGTTAAGCTTTTCCGTATGGCCGTATAGCCTTACACATTATTGATACTATATTTAGTGAGTGTATCAATGTGTACGTATCTAAATTGTACTGATTCACTGCTTGACGATGTACTGAGATTAATCCTCACCCAATACCAACGTGAAAATGTTTGCCTATTTCTTATGAAAACGATCCTTTTGGTCAGTTTAAAAATCCCATTCATGTCATTTACTATTAAAATAGGTACAATTTTATTTTACTGTAGGATTTTGCAGCCCTTTATGGCAATAGTAGAAGGGCAATGTGGCCCAGAGAGAAAAAAATGTCGGAAGTCGGTATTTTTGGTAGTTTCTTCGTGTTTTGACACCGACTTCCGAAATTAAAGTTATTTTTTACTTTGCAGAGTTTTTTTTTATTTTATTTGGATGTCGCTTAATATTTTTTTGTATTTTTTTTTCACTTTTTGTGGTAACCCACACCTAACAACACCACTGAAAAAACGCAGGAAAACAAAATACGCAATTTCGTTTACTTGGATGATAAAGTACCGTCATCCAAGTAAACGAATTCCAGCTATTTTAATTTAAAAGCCAAAATTGCTAACCGATTTTGATAAAATTTCTATGGGATCAATCGGGAAGTATATCCTTTCAGATAAAACAAGATTTTTTTTCAAATTGGTTCATTAATGACGGAGTTATTAGGTAACAAACATAAAAAAATACAACCGAATTGAGGTCCAGTTAAACCGGATTCATCTTAGTACCCGCATTTAATATGAAACCTACCTGACCTCTACAATGTACTAAAAAAACTACCCATCTGACCTCAACAATGTACAAAAAAAAATTGTCCATCAGATAGATTTCTAAAAAAAATTTGGACACGTATTTTTTCTTTTTTCACGTATTCAAAACATTAAGACGATACATAGCGTTGAAAACTCGTTGATATCACATTCTGATACACTTTTTATAGAAAGTGACGTCACAATTAAGCTGAACTCCTGATCTTAGATGCGTTTTATCTACATACATTTTTATTGATTTTATAAAGCAAAAAATACGTGCCCAATATTTTTTAGAAATTTATGTGACGGACTAATTCGGTTTTAGGATTCCGACCAAAACACGGAATCGGGTGTCTGTCTGTCTGTCCGTCTGTCACAGCCAGTTTTCTCCGGATCCACTGAACCGATTCTGTCGAAATTTGGTACACATATGAACTTTTGTGACCCAAACACGGAAGCGTTACGTAAATTATTACTTTTTTTATTACTTTTGGGGGTCAAACTAGAAAATAGAAAAGAAAGTTTTTTGAAAAATATTGTGTGACATGTTAAATGGGGCTTACTGTGAGGGTTTTAATTATATATTTTTTCATAAGTTTAAAATAAATGGTTTTAAAGTTATTCAAGAAATTAGACAATAAATTACCATTCCCCCCTTATCTCCGAAACTAATGAGCCTTAAATTAAAAAAAACAATGGAGATAATAGATCTTTACCTATAAATTACAAGAAAATCTATAAGAATTCTATAGTGTCAAAATAACAATAAAAAAATAAAAAAAAATCGTTCGGAACCCTTTGCACGCAAGTCCGACTCGCACTTGGCCAGGTTCTTTAGTATAAATACCCTATTACAGGTAAAGCGGTACCTCTAGGCAGGCAGGAAGACTGGTGTCAGATTTTTCTAGCTTCATACTATACGTAACGACAGCCAAATGTCTACAAATGGCAAAAGGATTATTGGTATACTGACCCGCGCAACTTCGTCTGTGTCACAATTTTCAGTACTGCTCCGCTCCTATTGGTCTTAGCGTGATGATATATAGCCTTCCTCGATAAATCTAACTACTTATACTAACTACTTATCTAGGGCTATCTAACACTGAAAGAATTTTTCAAATCGGACCAGTAGTTCCTGAGATTAGCGCGTTCAAGCAAACAAACAAACTCTTCAGCTTAATATATTAGTATAGATTATGCTGTTTTTTCGTTTATTTGCAAACAAGAGCATCGGTGCCAACCTAATCAAATTTTGTCATTGGAAATCCCCAGTATTAATTTACCTCATTTCACTGGAACCTATTTGGTATAAATTCATAAACATTTGGGCATCATTAAAGTTCCTTTTAAAATCTGCGGTTTTACACTAATGTGTACTTGTTTGACGGCACGTATGATTTGTATTGCTATCATCTTGTTTTTCTGGTTTATAAAATGACGTAGTTCGCGTCATGGATGGTGTAATTATAGATACCTTGCTATGTTTGTTTTGTCTGACATTTGTGTTTGGAAAAAAATCCTCGAGAATCCCCTTGTATACGTCAATTCGTGCTTGTTGGGTTATTGGTTAATATTTATTCTATGATGAAATAATCCATGTATAATAATCAGAGTATTTTTCTGAAAAAAACTCTTTGCTCCGTCAGTGCGACTGCCAAATAATATTGGATACATACGTACCTATTATTTAAAAAAGTCCAGCCAAGTCACTCTCATGCGAAGGGTTCCGTACCATCACTTCGACATGGTTACAGAATCGGCCGGCTGATCTAGGTATATTGCATTTTCGAACTGTCACTAAAATTAATTGTTGATCTAATTGACACACTAGGCCAATTCATTACATCAGCCGAAAGACGTCCACCGCTGGACATAGGCCTCGCCCAAATTTTGGGGGGGGGGTTTGCCATAATACCCACGCTTGGCAGGCGGGTTGGCGATCGCAGTGTATGGTGTTGCGTTTCACAGAGAACGCTGCTGCCCATTCTCTGGTGAGTCCCTTAGTCGCCTCTTATGACACCCACGGGAAGTGATGGGATGGTATTATTCTTTTACGGCACCATACGGCAACTATGGCACTAGGCCAATTAGTCTTGTTATAATAATTCCATACATCTTTCGAAAAAACACGTATCTTGTGTGGGACCCCCTTTAATTTTTCATCATCATCATATCAGCCAAAAGACGTCCACAAGTGGACATAGGCCTTCCCCAAGTATTGCCATAATAACCGCTCTTTAATTTTAATTATCTTTTAACCAACTTCAAAAAACGGAGGTGATTCTCAATTCGGTTACAATGGAAATACACAATCTGTGAAAATTTCAATACTTGCATCCCTAATACGATTCTTGTGATACAGTCCACTAACAGACGGACGGACAGCGGAGGCTTAGTAATAGGGTTCCGTTGGGTATGGAACCCGAAAAATTAAGACAATACAGTGCGTTAAAAATGTTCATGACTTCACGCGTTGGTACACTTTACCAACACGTGGCCACCAAAGCTGCCAATTGCAGCATTGTGTTCTGCAGGTTTGGCAATGAAACCTTTTTTTCCAAATTTAACATCATCCTCTTTCTTTTAGACACAATTTTCTTTTTCTGATATATTTTAAATTGTGATTCCTTCAAAATGACACTAGACAAATTTCAAGTAAATATGGTCAGTGTCTGGTGAATTTTTCACAACGATTGTAACCATGAATTAATATAAATAAATTGGAAGAAAGTAGCATGTGTTAAATGTGAAGTATAATGATATAATCCAAAGGCAACTAGCTTAATGTTTTAAAATACCGGTACGTAAATATTTTCACTTTCTTTCCTTTCTTAGAAATTATATTTGAGAATTATGTCGCTCATATTTCGTTTATTGGTGTAGATACCGATCGGAGCTGACGAAGGTATCGGTCCACGGGCCACCTACCATATCTGTGAAGGCTAGATGGTATCCGTGAGCATAATTATTTATTCTTTCGAGTTCTCTTGGAGTACTTAAGTGCGATCGCAAAGTGTGATCGTGTGATCGTCGTAGCCGCCGACTCCCAGGATTTGTGCTGTTCATGGACCTAAATATTTAATCATAGACTATTTAAATTGTTTTATGTTGTTAGCATAACGTGCTGCTCCTTCTGAGCTGGTAGTTAGTTTCCTTATTTTTCTGTTTGAATATTGTCTAGGAGTTGCGAAATCCACTTAGAGCCGCATCTTTCATGCAATTTAGCTGTTGGAGACGCTCCTAGACCGTGTTTTATTGATTGCAATCACTATCTGGTTTAGAAGCACGTTTGTTCTGGAAAGGCTTTATTAACGAATTTGGAAAACGTGCCTAAGTCTTTTTTGCGATTAAATCATTTATAACCAACTAAAAATTCACCGACTCACCGATAGCATTTTTAAAGTTCTTTTTAATTTGTCTGTTTTTATATCTTTTTTATATTCACTATTAGGTTTTGTTATTATATAAAAATTATGTACGTGTGTTTAGCGAAGACCCCCATCTTTTATTTCGCTACACAATCCTGAACTTTGACACGCTGGATCTTTGCCTTGATTTGAAAAGACAAAAAATACGTTTCGTTTCGATAGAATACGTAGGAAATGAAAATTAAATATTCTGAATAGGTACAGAAATCCACGTCTAGCCTAATACTATCCTTATTTTAGTAGCTTAAACTTGGTAAGTAGTTTAGTGAGGCTTAAAGAAATTAATTAGATGCCAAAAAATATTGGATACGTATTTTTTGAAGTAGGTACCTACTCACATTCATCAAACTTTCCCCATGACATTTTCCTCATTTATCCATACGCATTCGGATTCCCACACTTTAATTTTTTCAGTCATCTGTGGCCCACCTTTCCGATTCCTGTTATATTATTCTCTTACCTTAATCTATGCTTTCGCTTAACGCCACACATCCACCTTTTTTTAAGGATGGGAAATCATCAAATGACTTCTCCCGCTCTGGGTGAAGCAGAAGGGAGTCTCTTACTGACTAAAACTCATCAGTGTTCCTCCTAATGCCCTTTGCGTTCCAGGGCCGCGGTGACTCTTTCAAACAAATTCCGCAACCTCGGCAGGCACTGGCCCTAGCGGGCTCCGTCACACATCCATCTTGGCATACTTATCTCCTTACGTCATTGGGCTGTAAGTACCATTGTCATCATGTCGTGAAAAAGGGATAGCCTTTTTCGGAATCGTGACCTATATTATATCTTTTTTTAAGGATGCGATTCCATCAAATGACTCCTCCAGCTCTGGGAGGAGCAGAAGGGAGTGTCAGACTTACTGACTAACCCACCACCAATCCGTGTTCCTCCTAATGCCCTTTGCGTTCCAACGCCGCGGTGACTCTTTCAAACAAATTCCGCAACCCCGGCAGGCACTGGCTCTAGCGGGCCCCGCCACTTTCCCACCTTGGCATACTTATCTCCTTATACGTCACTAGCTGACCCACACAACTTCGTCTGCGTCACAATTTTCATTACTGCTCCGCTCCTATTGGTCTTAGCGTGATGATATATAGCCTATAGCCTTCCTCGATAAATGGGCTACCTAACACTGAAAGAATTTTTCAAATCGGACCAGTGGTTCCTGAGATTAGCGCGTTCAAGCAAACAAACAAACAAACTCTTCAGCTTTATATATTAGTATAGATGAATATTTCACCTGTAAATACCATTGTCATATGTCGTGAAAAAGGGATAGCCTTTTTCGAAATCATGACCTATATTCTATCTATATGATACTTTTTTTAAGGATGGGATATCATCAAATGACTCCTCCCGCTCTGGGCGGAGCAGAAGGGATTGTCAGACTTAGTGACTAAAACCCATCCGTGTTCCTCCTTTGCGTTCCAGGACCGCGGTGACTCTTTTCGAACACATTCCGCAACCATCTATATGATAGATACCTTCAATTCGTCGTGTAGCCGTATATTACACCGAAATCTTTTAATGTATTCAAAGCTAAACTCAAGCAGTACGTCAGTAACAACATAAAACTTCTAAGTTGATAATATCAATGTCGACATCGTACCTACCTACATTAAGAAAACGAAACTGTTAGCTACTGGACTACACTAACCTTAGTAATGTATTTATTCGCTAAGTGAACAATGTATGTTCTTTTAGAGTAAATAAAGAATCTTTAAACCCAAATCATGATGGTTTAAAGGTAGTAGGTCTGGTCAACAGTGTTGTTGCATGCTATAATTTATCTTGCATCCATCCCACTTAATTGTGGCCTAACATTTATTCTACATAATGGACCTATAATTATGTTCCCATTGCTAAGTAGCATTACATAGGTCGTAGCTCTGTTCGAATGGGAGTGGGCTGAATTGACATAAGCTGAGCGTTAGTTGCCGAATCCACGATGATAGTCGTAAAGATCAGCCGGCCGATTCTGTTACCATGTCGAAGTGAAGGCTAGAGTGAAGTGATCACGAAGTAAGCTGTCAATCCTAGTAATCAAGACGGAATGACAGCACACTTCGTGATCATTTCACCCAAGACTTCACTTCGACATGGTAACAGAATCGGCCGGCTGATCTATATTGCATTTTCGAACGGTCATTAAAATGAATTGTTGATCTAATTGACACACTTGGCCAATTCATCATGTCAAAAGAAAGACGTCCACTGCTGGACATAGGCCTCGCCCAAATTTTGGGGAGAGGGGTTGCCATAATCGCCACGCTTGGCAGGCGGGTTGGCGATCGCAGTGTATGGTGTTGCGTTTTACAGAGAACGCTGCTGCCCATTCTCTGGCGAGTCCCTTATTCGCCTCTTACGACACCCACGGGAAGTGATGGGATGGTATATTCTTTTACGGCACCATACGGCAACTGTGGCACTAGGCCAATTAGCCCTGTAATAGTAATTCCATACATCTTTCAAAAAACGACAGTTATTTGAACACCAGCTAAGGAGTGGAATTCCCTGCCAGAGTTTTTCTTGATAGCTACAACCCGGGGGTATTTATGTCAATAATGAACAGGTTACTTCGTACAAACGAGCCTATAAATTTCCTAAACAATTAAATTCTCCAGCTTTTTTCATGCGTTTTGATTCTTATCAGCCAATCAGTCGTCGACTTGTAACAACAATAGTGTCTTATCAAAGTTACGTCATAGTGTGAAAAAACAACTAATTCTACGGTAAAATGTACATATTGAAATGCATATGCAACATAGTAATCAAATCGATTCGTTATCGAAGTTTATGACTAACAGCTGACCTGAGAAAACCAACTGGGATTTCCCAGTACCTCTACGTATGCCTAATTAGGACGAAGAAGGACCGGTTTTGACTGACGACCTTTGAGGAAAAGATGCTGAGGCTTTATACAGCTTCATCTTATTTTTTTTTTAGGGTTCCGAAAAAAAAAGGAACCCTTATAGGATCACTCGGGTGTCTGTCTGTCCGTCTGTCACAGCCAGTTTTCTCCGGATCCACTGGACCGATTCTGTTGAAATTTGGTACGCATATGGACTTCTGTGACCCAAACACGAACGCGTTACGTAAATTATTATTTTTTTAGTATGGGGGTCACTTTTGGGGGTCAAACTAGAAAATTAAAAAAAAAAGTATTTTGAACAATATCGTGTGACATATCAAATGAAAGGGCTTACTGTGAGGGTTTTAATTATATTTTTTTCATAATTTTAAAATAAATGGTTTTGAAGTTATTCAAGAAATTAGACGAAAAATTACCATTCCCCCCCCCCCTTATCTCCGAAACTACTGAGCCTAAAATTTTGAAAAAAATGGAGATAATAGATCTTTACCTAAAGTTTACAGGAAAACCTATTAGAAGTCTGTAGTGTTTAAATAACATGTCAAAAAAATTAAATTCGTTCGGAACCCTTTGCACGCGAGTCCGACTCGCACTTGGCCAGTTTTTTCACGTAACACATTTTTGTCACGTGTCATGGTTTTTTTTTTGGAACGAAGTTCCTTATCGCGCTTTGTGAAAGGGGGCTAGACGGAAAAAATTGTCACGAAAAGTTGTAACGACACTTTTTGCTATAGTTGTAAGCCGTGCGACGTGCGCGTGTATCTCTGTCTGTCTCTCTCTCATAGAAAGCAAGCCAGTTATTTTCGTTTCTTTTTCTGTTTACATTATATTTGTAAGGTAGGCAGAACAGGCAGAATAGGCAGGGTAGGTACGGTGGGTAGGGTAGGTAGGGTAGGTTTTTGGGTCTAAAATTGAGCCTATACTGATTAAGTTTATATTACATTATATTTGTTAATAATAAAAAAATATATTATTATAACTTAAAAAAATAATTACAATTCCTTCACTAATTACTTTCCGAACTTCGTTCCATCCGGGTGTCCCTTGACACCTCTCAAGTTTTTTTGTTTTTATGGGGTATGCGAAACATGCGATATAATTAATTGATTTTAAATCGCTGATACAGTTACCTATGAACTGAAGATATGAGGACCGAGACTCGTGGCCAGCTGTCGCATTCAGGTCTCCTAATCTGATTTCGGTATCAGGAAACCGTACGTATGCTTAAGCGTTAAGCAAAGGTTTCCAAGAGCGCAGCGGTCCATAAAACAGTGACCTCCATAACATACTGAGATAATTCCGTGTCTTGCAAATAAAGCCATTAATTAGTCCCGGCTGCCATTCGTAGATTTTTGATAGTCGTTGCGGGTAGCCAGAAAATCTGATTCTGGTCTTGTCAAAGAATACCTTGGCACCCAATTACTGAATTGTAAAGGTCAGATAAGGAAGTATAGGAACACCTCTGTCTTATCCTTCCGGGATTGCAGTAGATAATTATTTGTACAAGCTGTTATTCACCTTGCTATGCTTGTTTTTTTAAACATCCTCTCTTGTAGCATTCGCCTGTAATGTAACGTTACAGAGTCGAGCATTACAACAGTGAGGGAAGAGAACCGAGCATGACAGTGCGCAACCTGTAATGTTACAGATTCTAGCATTACATTAGTTAGGGAGGAAAATCTAACATTACAGTACGGAACTTGATGATACAATGCTGAAAATCGAATCTGAAATGTTAGATTACAAGCGAATGCGAAGTTAACACATTCATAGTGCGTGCAGCTAAGGAGTGGAATTCCCTGCCGGAGTCTGTGTTTCCTGATAGCTATAACCTGGGAGTATTTAAGTCAAGAGTGAATAGGTTACTTCTAGGCAAGCGTGCTCCATCTTCGACCACATCATCGCTTACCATCAGGTGAGATAGTGGTCAAACGCGAGCCTATAAATAGTAAAAAAAAAAAAAAAAAGAATGCTCCAAGTTAGGGTGGTCCCTAACTTGGAGCATTGGCTCCATTAAGTCAAATCTTACAATTACAAGCTGAATCAAAACCACTACCTCTTATCCTTTAGTTAAAAGTTTACATGTTGGTTCAGTACCAAAGACAATAAACTTTTTTGATAACTATGACCAGTTTCCATCTAGGATTCAACTCTTCAACGATCAAGAGAACAAACACGATTTTTGTGTCTATCACTACATATTATAAAACAAAGTCCTCCGCCGCGTCTGTCTGTCCGCGATAAACTCAAAAGCTACTGCACCGATTTTCATGCTGTATTCACCATTGGATACAGTGGTTCTCGAGGAAGGTTTTAGTATATAATTTGTCTAGAAAAAAAATAGGGATCCTTAAGAAAATTGCAGCGCAGACGAAGTCGCGGGCGAAGTGCTAGTCTACACTATCTACACTAATATTATAAAGAAGAAAGATTTGTTTGTTGGTTTGTTTGAATTGAATAGGCTCCGAAACTACTGGACCTATTTGAAAAATTATTTTAGCATTGGATAGCTACATTATCAGGGAGTAACATAGGCTATATATTATCCCCGTACTCCCACGGGAACGGGAACTATGCGGGTGAAACCGTGTGACGTCCAGTAGTTTTTTTATAATGTATTAACAGCTTCGTTTTTTTTTTGTTCCAGCCAAGCTGACAGCATATTAAAAGCACGGGAAATGCTGTGGAAGACATTGGAATATTACATAGAAAGAGACGTGAAAAACCTAGACTATGATGACAATGAAATAGTTTCCAGATTCAAAGTCAGGTTAATCAAAGCTATAGGAAGAATATTAGTGGAAGGCCACAGAGAATATGTGGAAGGGAAAACTAGGATCGATGACGTTGAAGATTTGAGATGAATAAAAAAGTAGGAAAATATTTTCTTTGTTTTATTTACCACAAATTTTGCTGGTTGACTAGCTTTGCCAGACACTTCATCTGCCCGTGGATTATCCCGTAGGAGATACGAAAAAGCATTTATTTATTTTATTATTTATGTACACACAGAAAAACAGTAAAAATTAACATTATAAATATGAGTACAAAGGAACTGCTTATTTCTAATGAAATTTCTTCCAGCAGACCTGCGACAGGAGAAATTAAAAAGAAATGTAGACAATAGTGTGCAACAACAAGAGAAGAGTATGTAGTCTTAAAATTAAAGTAACAAATAAAAATAAAATATATACCTATACCGAATACTATATTATAAAATAAATAAATAAGCATAAGAAATAAAATTAAAAATTTAATTCAAACTACTGCTAGTCTATTCTGTAAGAAACTATTTCGATATCGAGCTTCACCTGAGTGATAAAACTCACAAAGTGAGCTTTATTGCACACAACATAAAAATCTTCATTTGTAACTCACTTCGAATTCTACTGTCGAGATACGAAAATGTTGTTAGAGAATAGCACTACTGCTCGCTGCACCCGCTGTCGAGACTCGAAAATGTTGTTACAGAATAGTAATACAGTCCATAATTTTCTTAGTATTTTGGTGTTAGTAACAATGGTGCTTATGCGAGTAGGTTAGTATTGTTAGTTTATATAAATGATTTATTTAATTATACCCATGAATGTAAGTGTCCCTGAAAGGGACAATCCGGTCCCTGAAAGGGACAGTCCGGTCTGGCAGCTATCATTTTCAGGATGCTATTGTCACTGCCGTACAAGCGCTGTAGTAAGGAGGCGCTGTGGTAAAGAGAACCTCTTTATTGTAAACTAGTGGACGTCACGCGGTTTCACCCGCGTAGTTCCCGTACCCGTGGGAGTACGGGGATAATATATAGCCTATGTTACTCCCTGATAATGTAGCTATCCATTGCTGAAAGAATTTTTCAAATCGGTCCATTAGTTTCGGAGCCTATTCATTTCAAACAACAAACAAACAAATCTTTCCTCTTTATAATATTAGTGTAGATAGGGACTAGCTTTTGCCCGCGACTTGGTACGCGCATATCCTGTTTTTTCCCGTTCCCGTAGGAATTTTGGAAAATCCTCTCTTAGTGCTCTTCTACACTCACCAAGCTACCTACATACCAAATTTCAGTTTCCTTCTACGAACAGTAGTTGCGGCTGTGCGTTGCCTGTCAATCACTCGGTAACGGAAGAATTTCTTATCTTTCTAATCTGTAACAGAATAAACGCCCCTCTTAAGGGTCATTGAACTCATCATTATGAACAACTTTCACAATGGGACCAACAATGAAATCGTGAAAAAGAAATCGACTCCCCCAAACATTTATGTGCGCATAACTCGACAAAATGTACTGAACAGCTGAGTTTGTTTTCGCGATTTCCGGTTTTAATGATAATTGCCGTGCCGAAGGAGACAAATTTACCCACGTCAAAAATCCGCCGCCACGTCAACCGGCTCAGTGGCTTGCTATCGGTCGACTGATTGGTTGACATATTTATAACCAGGGACCGAAAGGTTAATCCGTATGAAGGTTTTAACCGGGTTAATTTTTAGGATTAGGTTAAAAAACCCGCAATAAAGGTTAACCCGTATTATAGGGTTAATAAGCCTATAAGAACAGGTTTCTACGTAAGGTGCATTTTAGTACATAAAACATCTACAAGAAAGTGACAGAGATAACTACCAGGCGGTCTTTGATCGTGTTCCGACACGACTCTAAGTAGTCACCGCGCAGGATGCATTGAACTTTGAGCCTTATTAGTGTTCTGCTGTTGCAACTCACAGGTTCTGTCTCTTTCATTCAGATTAATCAGCAATATTTTATAGATTAACTTTAATAGTATACAGGTTAACCCGTATAAAGGTTAATCAAACAAAGAGCTTAAACGTCTAACCGGTTAACTTTTAATCCGATTAATGGGCCCTTGTTTATAACTCACACTACACATATATTTTAAATATCCCTTCTTACTGTAGGCATAGTTTTTATATTACTGTATTTATTTACGATTTAAATATGTTTATTTTATCAATATTTAATTAAGTATTCTGTTTATTGTGTCTACCTTCGTCCGTGTGTCACTGCGGGGTGCCAACTGAAAACCAGCGCTGGGTGTCTAACGCTCAGCAAATGCTGAGATGGCTACCCTTTCGGTATGGGCACGCTCAGCGCAATTATTATGTACTCGTACCTACTATTATTACTGTTCATTTTGTCTATGTTGCTGTGAGTTTGTGTCTATGCTGAATAAATATTTTCTATTCTATTCTATTCTTTTTCAGGATTGGTCCCATAGTAAAAGTTGTTCATAATGATGAGTACAATGACAAGAGGTATTGCGTTTGTTCTGCTACACGTTGTATAGGTATTGTTTTTATATTTAAAGGCCCGATTCGATGATTCAGTCAGCGAGCGAGTGAGTCAGGACTTCGTTGTAATACTATGCTCGCATTTGACCATTATTTCCCCTGATGGTAAGCGATGATCTGGTGGGCAATGGAGCCCGCTTGCCTAGAAGTAATTTATCCACAACAATACTTCAAGACTGCCTGTTGTCATTGTTAAGGTGGATACAGAAATTGCGAGACATGCGCCTCGCACGCCTCGCAACGCACACGATTCGATGTAAATTTGCCTGGGTAGCCATGCCTCACCACGAATATGAACGTTCACATATTGCGAAGCATGCGATGAGCGCCCGTGCGCTGCGCGTGCCTCGCAATGTCTGTATCCACCTTTATAAGCATACTAGCTGACCCGCGCAACTTCGGCTGTGTCACATTTTTCATCAATACTCCGCTCCTATTGGTCGCAGCATGATGTTATATGTATTAGCTTACAGCCTTCCTCGATAAATGGGCTCTCCAACACTAAAATAATTTTTCAGTCCAGTAGTTCCTGAGACTAGAGCATTCAATCAGACAAATTCTTCAGATTTGCAATATTAGTATAGAACTCACACTGCCGGCGAGCGGCTCTTACCTCTAGTTAATCGCAGCGACAAAAGCTATCAAAGATTGTACTCGCTCAGCGACACTTGCTCGACGATGCTCGCTTGGCGGTCTCACCAAACAGTGGTAATTTCTACCTATAGTGCGGGCCGGAGCGAGTATTGCGAGCACGAAAGCACTCGCTAAACAGTCAGCTATCGACTATGAATGTATTGGTCTCTTTTACTCACACGAGATCTATCTATTTTGTCCCTTACCTCAGCGAGCAAATAGTCGATAGCTACTCGCTTCCTCGCCGGCGGTGAATCAAGTGCCTAAGATGAGATAGTGCTCAAACAAAAGCCTATCAATAGGTCTACTGGCGGAGCTGAGATCTTTAGCGTGGTTCGATCGTCCCACCTATAGGTAATTTAACCGACTGCGCGAGCAAGACGGGGATATGTTTTTAATAATTTCTTGATCTCAAGTAGCTACGTGTGACACAATATCATTGACTTCTTCTTTTTTATTAATTAAAGAACCTGTTACAGTGAGAAAAACCCAAAACTTATTTTAACTTGAACGAGGTATTATTTTATTATCGCAACGAATCAAGTTTTTGTGAAGTCCCTCAAAGTTATTAACTCTTTCGAACTGAATTGCTTATTATTAATAGATTAATCGAACCGTTATTATTAATACCAGACCTGTTATTATTATTATTATTATTATACTGGTCTTCGATTGGCGTGGTCAACAGTTCAACACGTATCATTGCTTTGTCGCCAGACACCCACTGCTGGACATAGGCCACATCTATAAGAGACAAACTATTAGACGAACTGACAAATGCGTAATGATGCAGCTGCTCGCGCTGGGACTCCGGCGTGCTGAGGATGCCGCCTCCAGAAGTATCTGCTGCTGCAATCTATACTAATATAAAGCTGAAGAATTTGTTTGTTTATTTACTTGAACGTGCTATTCCCAGGAACTACTGCCGGTCGATTCTGTATACAAGTCGAAGTGAAGGCTCGGGTGAAGTGATCACGAAATGAGCTGTCAGTACATGTAATCAATATGGGATGACAGCTCACTTCGTGATCACTTCACCCAAGCCTTCACTTCGTCATGTTGACAGAATCGACTGGCTGGTCCGATTTGAATTCTTTCAGTATTAGATAGTCCATTTATCGAGGAAGGCTATAGGCATCATAACGCTAAGACCAATAGAAGCAGAGCAGTAATGAAAATTGTGACGCAGACGAAGTTGCGCGGGTCAGCTAGTATTTCAATATAGTCAAATACATATGTTGGGTTTCTACTTCAGTGATTTATTAAAATTAAATTACAATGTTACGATTTTTGATGGGGCCCCATCCAATAAATTTGCTACGGGCCTCAGATGGTATAGTTACGCCACTGCGGCTCTCCTTCCCGTTACCCCAGACGACGACAATTTCCCATCCAAAAAAGGAGGTTTAAACTCTTAAATAAGGTCAATATCAAACATAAACTTCACACGATAACAGTCCAGTGTGCCCTATTTATGTGGTACAGGAACTCAACAGAATGGACTTTAGTGATACAGACTAGTGAAATTAAATAGTGTCTTACCTACTGCAACATGTTGAGCTAATATTAGAGTACAAATAAATAATAGCTAATTCCAATAAATCAGATTAAGATAACCTACCTACGTCACAATATCTGAGCAAAGTACCCACTGAATGACTGATCAAAGGTTGAATGTTATTCCCCAAGATACGCTAGTATTATATTATCTGTGCCCAAGAGATCTATGCCTCTGGCTACTTGTGCTGTATTATTAACGACTAGTGGACGTCACGCGGTTTCACCCGCGTAGTTCCCGTTCCCGTGGGAGTACGGGGATAAAATATAGCCTATGTTACTCCTTGATAATGTAGCTATCTATGGCTGAAAGAATTTTTGAAATCGGTCCTGTAGTTTCGGAGCCTATTTATTTCAAACAAACAAATCTTTCCTCTTTATAATATTAGTGTAGACTAGCTTTTGCCCGCGACTTCGTACTCGCACATCCCATTTTTTTTTCCGTTCCCGTAGGAATTTCGGGAAATCCTCTTTTAGTGCTCCTCTACACTCCCCAAGGAACCTACATGCCAAATTTCAGCTTTCTACAACCAGTAGTTTCGGCTGTGCGTTGTCTGTCAGTTACTCAGTAATGGGAACATAACATCAGGATCTGACCAATAGAAGCGGATCATTAATGAAAAATGTAACGCAAAAGAAGTTGACGGTTCAGCTAGTTAACTACATACACTAATAAGTATCTATTATATTAAGTCACGCTCAAGGCATCACGCGTGAAAGGCTGGGCCGATTTCGCTAAAAGGAGAAGATTTTTATGAAAGAATAAATTAAGAATGTTGTGGGATAGCCAGTTGACGGGAGCGAAGCCTCGGGGGCAAGTGTACTACGTGAGCTCGACAAATGGATGTGCGATTAACGCTTATGCGACAAAACTGTACTGCGACTCACCATAGTTCGAATGCACGCTTGTGCGACACACTGAAGATCGACAACACCCCGACTCAGAGTACCCCGACTCGGATAGGTTAGGTTATTTTTTATTAAACCATCCAGAAATAGGAGCCCCGCCAAGCGGGGCTCCCAAACTTCAGTGTGTCGAGTGCGCATTCGAACTATGGTGAGTCGCAGTACAGTTTTGTCGCATAAGCGTTAATCGCACATCCATTTGTCGAGCTCACGTAGTACACTCCGCGAGGGCAGCTAATAAACTTATAAATATTATTTATTGAGGAAGTTATTTTACTCAATAAAGTTTCGAGGAAAAAGATGCACGAAGCCAAAATGAACCTTAGGTACCTACATTACATATCTACAACAATTTATTACTTATTTATTATTCTTTGTATTTCTTCGAAATCGGTAATTATATTAATTTATTCGGAATCATGGTAGTAGTGCCATGATTCCGAATAAATTAATATAATTACCGATTTCGAATGAGTTCTACCTAAGTAATAGTACTTAGAACTGATAGCAATTGCAGATTTCTGCATACCTCGGTTTGTTTTACAATATATAATACAACAATATCTACTTATTTTAAAACAAATCATCATCTGCCTAGCCTTTTCCCAACTACATTGGGGTCGGCTTCACGTCAAACCAGATTTTAAAACACATAATTAAAAAAAAACACGCCTGCCATGTCTAAAAATTTAAAAACAAGCATTCGTCCAAAAATAAAACTGAAAAGCACCTTACTGCAGTCGGGGGACCGTTAAAGAAATGTTACAGAGCACCTCTGTCTCCCGACTGCAATAAAAAAGTTGTTTAAAAAATCAATTGCCAAACCTTCTAGCTATCACACGCGACTAAGTGCGCATAAGCTTAACCCTTGGCAAACATGGTACAGCCTAGATCTACGACGACTCTGGACAAAGCCGTTCCTTACAACTTGTGAACTGTCATAGCCTGATATAATCTGGGTTGTAGCATACGCCGCTTGACTTCACCATGACCAAGTTACAGCAGCTCCATTCAGTTCCCACCACTCGTCGTGCACTCACACATCATCATAGGGTTTCCAGCGATGGTCATCTGCCACTGGGACTTCACTCGAACTGACGAATGGTACCTATGTGACCTGTAAACGAGTCGAATCGCCACGGCCGTTGTGTTAGCAGATGGGACTGAGGTGGATTTCATCTAACTGAGGCGACATGTGGACCTTGCCTCTGGCATTAGTTATATAGCAGTTCCATGATAAATGATAAATGATATTTATTTTGCAAATAGGTTACAAGTAACTCTTTTACACGTCAATTTTTTTTGACTTATTAATCTAGATGAGGCCGGATGTTTCCTAGCTGACTACCCTGAGAAGAAACACCGGAACAAACTCAGAGGTCACAGTCTCTTTTGAAGTCCATACAATTGTCAATAACATATGAAAAACATGTAGGTTAAGGTCTGAGGTGGCCTTTTGAGGAAAGTACCACGCAGGTTTGAGTGGGCTTGTCCAGACAGTGCAAGCAATTGTTAGTTATCGTGCAGCTCAACTCAAAACTTTGAGGAGCTCAACGAACCGACGAACAATACCAAAGTAAGGACATTTGGGTAAGCCGCATGATATACTCAAACTGCCAGACAGTCATGAAATCAATCCTTAAAATAACGACCTACATAGTCCTCACACTTACAATACATCATTTTTTTTTAAGAGCCATGCATATTAGTGTCTGAGATGGTCTTTAGAAGAAAGAACCACACAGATTTGAGTGAACCTGTCCAGTCAGTGCAAGCATTTGTCAGTAGTCGTGTAGCTCAACTCAGATCCACATAGGAGCTCAACAACTCGACGAACAATACCAAAGAAAGGACATTTGTGTAGGCCGTACAAAGCACTCAAACTGCCAGAGAAACATTAAAGTTACTCAATGAAATAAAAAATAATCCACATAGTCCCTTCATAATAAAAATAATGATAATGTCAAAAGAATTATGTCAAATTGTATATGAAAAATTAAATTAAAATGTCAAATTGTATATAATAAAAAGAAAAATGTCAAATTTTATATAAAAACAAAAAAAATTGTATAATAGTCAAATTGTGTATAATAAAAAAAAATGTCAAAAGTAAAACTAAAAAATTGATAAAAAAAAATGTCAATGTATAAACCAAGCAAATAAATATATATTGACAATAATAATAAAAACAGAGACTGTGCAAGTGTATTTTATTGGAGCAGTTCAATCCCAAGCCTTTTTGTCTTCAAGATAATCTTTTATGGTATAAAAAGCCTTCTGGCAAAGTTTACGCTTTACAAATGCTTTGAATTTATTTATGCTTAGATCTTGAATGTGACTTGGAAGTTTATTATAAAAGCGTATACATTGGCATCTAAACGAGCCCCCTATTTTTTTTAAGCCTGGTTACAGGAACAACAAATTTGTGTTTATTCCTAGTATTAACATTATGTATATTACTGTATTTTTAAACATTTTTATGGGCATACAAAATATTTTCATAAATAAACTGAGAATAAGATATAAATATAATGACTGTCCCGTCATTATATTTATATCTTTAAATTTATCTCTGAGGGAGTATCTAGGACTTAATTTATAAATTGAACGAATAGCTCTTTTCTGCAAAACAAAAATTGTCTGAATATCGGCAGCATGCGGAATGTTTGGCATTGAGATCGTCTACTCATATTAAGGAGTCATGTAATGAGACTGTACTAGTGATTGAATAATGCCGCCACAAGAAAAACCAACATAGCGAAATCTACATCGCAACAACACAAAACGCAACGCTATATATCCTAATAGCAGAACTACTAACGAAATCCTGCATCACGGTATCAGAGTTCTTCGTGCTTCCACAGCCAGCCAGCCAGCTTCTATGGGTATCCTGACCACCAGCATGCAGTGGACGCGCATTCCTGGTCAGCATCCTCAGCCTCTATCATCACCCTCAACCTAATCAGCAACCTTGGCTTCCGCATACCTCTCTAGGATTGTCTGTCAAGGGATACGAAGCCTAGGGTAGATTTAACCCCGAAACGATTGTAATTGTTTGTGATGCCAAGTCACACCCAGCTCACAGGCACAGTACTCAAGGTGAGACAAGGGCGTGGTAAGGTGTAGAGAGGCACGGTGCAGATGCCATTGGCATTGAAAAAACCTTGTTTTAAAGTTCGGATTTTCTATTTTTGATCCATTGAATGGCCGTATAGTTCGCAACGGTGACACTGTCCTTCAACTATGGTGGGTCGACACAAAAACGATTTTTCTACAGATTTATTATAAGTATATACATCAAGATTGAGTGGTGGCCTTCGAGATCAAAAGATAATAAAACCTTTCCGAAGTCCGAAATTTTTTGAAAAATAATCCGAGGCAAGTTTTGTTTGTTAGTGTGATGTAAGAATATTACTGAAAAAAAAATCCTGCAGCACAAATTAAAAACCTACCCCCACCTTCCAAAAAATGGCTTGCGACTGCCACTCACTTACCAGAACGCAAAGCGCAACTCGTAATTATTTGGGAGGGGGTTCATTTTTCATTTTCAAAGTGAAAATTTCAATTGCTCCCTATTACGGTTCTTGAGATAGAATACAATAGAATACTCTTTATTATGTACACCATATAAGTTACAGAAAAGATAGATGAGAAACATTACATAGGGTGACACAATGGGCGGCCTTATCGCTAAAGCGATCTTTTCAAGACAACCTTTGGATGGATTCTAAAGAGAAAAAGGAGATACAGTACTGTAGGTAGTCTTAGGTGTACTATTTATACAAACATACATACTAAATAGATAAAATTATACAATGATAATTATGAAACAGTAGCAGAGAACTATAGTAAAAAACGCTTTAAAGAGAGAGATAGTGGTTCTTGACCAAAATTTTAAAAATGGGTCCCGCTGACAGATGGACGGACAGAGAAGGCGGCTTAGTAATAGGGTTCCTTTGGGTACGGAACCCTAAAAACCGGCCAAGCGCTAGTCGGACTCGCGTATAAAGGGTTCCTTACCATCGTACAAGACTTGATACTATGTACCTACTTTTTATTTTTCATATAGCGACAGACATACACACTGCGAAAATTTCAACTGTCTACCTATTACCGACGGTTCATGAGGTACAGCCCGCTGACAGACAGACGGACGGACGGACAGCGGAGGCTCAGTAATAGGGGTTGGCCTTTAGATGGTTGGCCCTAAAAATGATTCGATATTTGATATTGACATTTCATATCTACAATAGTAGGTAGCGACGGTTATTATTTTTAAAATGTTATTCCAATTCTGATTTGAACTAGGTATATATATTGCTCAAAATATACATTCAGAAAACCCAGGTGTTATTTGATTATTGTCGCTAACTGTGGCCTTAGTGTGAGTTTTTTAACGTTCTCGATCGCGTTAGCGTTTTGTATTGCAACTGAATAAGCGCCGTCTGGTGACAATAACGGAAAACCTTTTTTTTTCTATACAATTTGACATACGTGAACGTTTACGTTAACGCGATCGAGTGCGTTAAAAAACTTACACTAAGCCCTCAGAAGGCTTAGCACGAATGTTGTTGACATGTAGTAATAATTTTACGATACTTAACTATTATAGGTACTCGTTTCGCATATAATATTAAATTGATTATATTCCTATTTTTAAAAGGAGGAGGTTCTCAATTCGACCTCGTTTATATACCTATTTTTTTTATGTGTGTTCGCAGATAACTTCATCGTTTATGAACCGATTTCGATTAATCGTTTTTTATATGAAAGTTTATGCTGCCGAGATGGTCCCATTGCCACCACGTCAGGATCTGATGATGGAAAACCTGAGAAATCGAGGGCAACTCTCGAAAATTGTAGGCACGCATCTGGTGAAAACTGGTACCATAAAAAGTGAAAAATAAAAATAACCGACTTCCAAAAACAAAATACTACAAAGTATAAAATAACTTTAATTTCGCAAGTCGGTTCCAAAAAACGAAATAACCAAAAACACCGGCTTCCGAAATTAAAGTTATTTCATACTTTGTAATGTTTCGTTTTTCCAAGTCGCTTATGTTCTTTGTATAAAAGTTTTTTGTATGATACAAATTGTAATGTCGCACAAAATTAAACCAAAATACTATGGAGTTGTAGTTTTTTATATTCAAAATTCACTTACGTTGACGATACTGTAACGTCACTATAAGTACGTCAAAACATTCCTGCTAAGCCCTCTAAAGTCCACCACAGGCCGGATTGCGTAATCAATTAAACTTCAACTATTTCCTAACTCTTTGGATTTTCCTAAAAATCCGGTAAAAATATTACGAAGTGCAGTTACGCGTCGGAAAAACACTTGCAAGACGTAATTTTCCGATACGTAGGTATTACAACTTTCTTTGGGAAAACCTTCTTCGATAAAATTGGAAATCATATTTTTTTTACGCTTTCGAATTAAGGAGAATTCTGAAGATCCGTTGGTCTGATTGCATGCGGAACACCGAAGTGCTTCGCAGGGCTAATGTTGGTAGCATTGAGTCTTATCTCATGCGGCGTCAACTTCGGTGGTGCGGACATGTGTCACGACAGATGTCGGACCAGCGAGTGGCGAAGCGCATCATTTATTGTGAACTTGAGGAGGGCAAGCGCAAGTATGGCGGACAGCTCCTCAGGTATAAAGATGTGCTAAAGCGTCACTTGAACAAGTGCAACTTAGAGCCGTCCCGGGTGGGAGCAGCAAGCCGCCCAAAGACTTGAGTGGACATGATTTTGAATTACGGCGGCGTTTTGAGCTTGATGCCAAGCATGACCAGTTGAAAGCCCGACCACCTGCGGCAATCCTTACTTCCTTACTAATATTACAAATTATATAAGTAATATAATTATCTAATCCTTCCTAATCTATACTAATATATAAAGCTGAAGAGTTTGTTTGTTTGTTTGCTTGAACGCGCTAATCTCAGGAACTACTGGTCCGATTTGAAAAATTCTTTCACTGTTGGATAGCCCATTTATCGAGGAAGGCTATAGGCTATACGGGAATGGGAAATTCCTACGGGAACGGGAAAAAAACGGGATATGCGCGTACGAAGTCGCGGGCAAAAGCTATATTATTATAAATGCGAAAGCAACTCTGTCTGTCGCGCTTTCACGCCAAAACTACTGAACCGATTTAATTGAAATTTGGTACACAGATAGTCTAGAGCCTGAGAAAGGACATAGGCTTTTGGTCCCGGGAATATGTTCCCTAGGGATCACGCGGGCGAAGCCGTTGGCAGAAGCTAGTTAACTATAATTTCATAGATGGTGTGCTCACGTCCGCACAATGTGCGAGGATCTTCACAAAGAAGATTGGTTACATAAGCCACATGCGAGCTCACGAACGACAACTAACTCCGCTGGGAGTTGGAACAATCGCCTTGACCGAAATCGGTCGGATCACATCATACTTACTAGGTATCTAAGGTAGGTAGGTATCTAAGTATCTATAAGTACTAATATTATAAAGCCGAAGAGTTTCTTTGTTTGGTTGAACGCGCTAATCTCAGGAACTACTGGTCCGAATTTAAAAACTCTTTTAGTGTTGGATAGCCCATTTATCGACATCACGCTATTCCTCGGCAAGACTGGTGTCAAAGCCGGCTTCTGACTATCCGTAAAGACTGCCTTTTTTCGGCTTCATCATCATCATCATATCAGCTGAAAGAGGTCCACTGCTGGACATAGGTCTCCCCCAAGCGTCGCCACAACGACCGGTACTGCGCGTCTCGCATCCATTGGCTACCCCGTCACCAGGTCATCGGTCCTACTTGAGGGAGGCCTTCCAACGTTGCGTCTTCCGGTACACACTCGCCACTCTAGAACTTTTCGGCCCCATCGACCAATGCGAACAATGTGCCCTGCCCACTGCCACTTTAGTTTGGCGATCCTTCGGGCTATATCGGTCTTATTTTCGGCATCACTTCATTTTATCTTTTAGGGTTACGAAAACCCATAAAAAACTGAACCCTTATAGGATCACTCGGGTGTCTGTCTGTCTGTCACAGCCAGTTTTCTGCGGATCTACTGGACCGATTCTGTTGAAATTTGGTGTACATACATATAGACTTCTGTGACCCAAACATGGGCGATTTACGTAAATAAATATTTTTTCAGTAACGGGGTCACTATTGGGGGTCAAACTAGAAAATTTAAATAATAAGTTTTTCAACCTGTATCGTGTGTCTGTTTCAACCATATCCAATGAAAGGGCTTACTATAAGGGTTTTAATTATATTTTTTTTCACAGTTTAAAAATAAATAGTTTTGAAGTTATTCAAGAATTTAGACCCAAAATGACCATTATTATTATGGCCTTATCTCCGGAACTACGAGGCCTAAAATTTTGAAAAAAATGCAGATAATAGTTCTAGAGCTAAAGATTACAGGAAAACCTATAAGAAGTCTGTAGTGTTAAAATAACATGTCAAAAAAATTAAATTGGTTCGGAAACCTTTGCACGCGAGTCCGACTCGCATTTGGCCAGTTTTTTAGGGGGTGAAGCCGGTGAAGCTACTGATGATAAAAATGATTAAGTTTTTGCATGGGTAGGTGAACAAGCTATAGGCCCGTAAAATAGGGACCGTGCACGGCGATGACTATACCATCTAGTGTCGCATATTCGAAGTTTTAAGGGTCAGAATACTTGACATTGACGCTTCTGTGCTGCCACCTGCGGTTCCTGCACGTTCAGTCTAGGGGAACGTGCGCGAAGAAGACTGTGCCATCTAGTGCAGCTATTTCGAATTTTATACTTGAAATATACTTGACAGTGACATTTATGAGCTGCCACCTATAGTTTTTGCATGCTCTCTATACAGGATTGGAACCGCGAAGGAGATGGCGGGACGACCTGGAAAAATTGAAAGGAGAAGGCACAACACGGAATGGAGGGAGGCCTTTGCCCAGCAGTGGGACAGTACGGGCTAGTAGTAGTAGGAAGTTTAGAGAACGATTTTAATAGTGTGCGACCGAAAAAGGACTTTTGGGCCCAAAGTGGCCGCAACCGAACCATCAGTCGGTCTTTAGAATTTAGGAAAGTTAGGTTTGGTTAGGTTATCTGTTACGAATGGACGGCGCGTCGAAAAGCGCTCGGGGAGCGCCCGGTCGCGGAGGAGCGGGAGGCCGTGCGGCGACAGGCGCGGGGGCGCCTTTGCCCGCATTGCACTCGTCACCACCTTCGTCGGTCATTCCCGGCACTCCCCCCACGGGGAGGACGTGAAGGGCACGCCGTGAAGGCGGCAATGGGAGGGTATGCGTAATACATTTTGTGCAAGCGCAAAAAAAAAAGTTAAATTATCTGTGACCTGAATGGCAATACTATTTATCGAATTCACATCAAAATCAAAAACTGTCAAAATCATCTCTAATTTCAGTTGGGAAATTACACTGAAAGTGAGTCACCATGCCAAATGCCTAAGCTTATCTAAAGAATGTAGGTACTTAGGTAAGTGGGTACTTAGGTAAGTAGGTACCTATTATACATACAGCATTAGTCGTCCATTTTAGTCGTCTTACAAAGGCGGCCCACTTAATGTACCCGACAGAAACTACCTCTAGGCTCAATTATTATTTAAAAATAATTAAATGAAACACCCTGTTAATTATGTTTACGTAGCAAAACAGTGTCGCTGTTCCATTCCGCGCCGTCCTTGGTACACAAGGCTCGGACTGCGCTCGATCCTGGATGTTTCAAACTTCGTCATGTGTACCTAATAATAATGAACAATATGTCCATTTTTTAAAGAATGTGTTGTAATCATTGGATAGATGAAGTGGGCTTGCCGTTGTAAGACGAATTAAAAGTCACCGTTTAAGTATATTACGAGAATTGACCTTGCTCGACCATTTCGCACCTTGAACCATAATATTTTCAGAAACCATTAAACAGTAGATATGACTACCACAATTTAGTAAATAAGTCATTAAATTAATGAATAAACATTAGCAATAATAATGTAATTGTTTACTAATTCATTATTCCGAGAACAGTTACACTAAACGTTATTCCGGTATTGCTAGCTCTATTTTCCCTTGTTATGGGGAAAATATTTTGTGACGATGATGATGGCTAAATGCTAACAGCCGAGGTTGTTTAGTAGATGGGTAACCATCCATTCCTAGACGCCTCCATTCCTCGCAAAACACGTTAAGCCGTTGGTTCCGACTATCCAAGATCTAAAAATGGCAGCAGGGCCTTGAAGATTAACCCGTAAATCCAGAGCTGTTATTATTTAGCCTAAAGCTATAACATTGACACTGTCGTCGTTGTCGTCGTAGGTCGTAGCTACTCAGCTACGACCTGCGACGTATACAATGTACAACATCAAATAACAAAACTGCTCCTCCTATCGAAATTTTGTAGGGATTCCTTTGCCATACGTCACACCACAGAAATCCACAAAATGATGTTTATGATTAATAAAAATATTTTTGCAATACAAACGGTCTCGTCATAGGTAATTTATAAATGCTTACCTATCTGATTTTTCCCTGTGACGATGCTGATATAAAAACAGTAAATTAATCACCTAGATAAGAAATATTAAATAATATAGCATATGCAATTAAGGTAAACTAGTTGGGATAACTTAATTTAGAATGGTAGGTTGGTACACGTCATTATGACGCATGTAATGAAGAAAGAGATTAACTGCAATCGGGTAAAAGTGACGCCATGAAAAGAGGCAAATACTTATTGTAACTACGTAATTTGAGGCAGGTCAAATACGCATTTAAGATTTTTTTGGGATACGTACCTAACTAATAACTACGACGATTGCCGGTTGAATTTGCGTTTTTGGATACGTACTAAGTATCTAATAGAATAGAAATACATACCTACGTCCTAAGCACCCATAGAATGATGTTTCTGTAAAAGAGTGATGAAACTACAGATTTTGGGTGTACAATAAGGGAGATATTCTCTTTCTAAGTATGTAACTATGAAGGTTGCCTGCTAAAGGGGTCTTACGCATTCTGACAGAAAAATAGTTCTGGCTAGTTCTGAATTCTCGTTTTAATTTCGAATGTATAAAAATATGAGGCAGACAGCCGTAGGCCAACGGCGTCTTTTATACAGAATAACTAGCTGTCCAAACGTACATTGTCCTGTTCCTTTCGTTCATACAAAAATTCCCCATAGAAAAAAACACAGAACAGTTTTCCTTCCCATATTTTTTAACCTTATTCAATCAATCACGATGATTTTTAAACCAAAATCAACCAAATCGATATTGTCGTTCTCGAGTCATGCGCTAAGTAATGAACAGCATGTAGTTGACATAAGAGTGCTTCTTAATGGAAATTCCTGTACATTCTTAGTGCCAATACGCCTGTTTTTTCCTGAGCTTGATCTCGGTAAATTACCTAAGTTCCAAAAATGCGGAAGATGGAAGCCAAATATAATTCAAAAAAGTTTCTGTACCTACACACTTAGGTACTACACCGTATTAGTTACCGATGCGCCTACAGAATAAAGTAAGTAGGCCAAAGATAAATATCGTGATGATCAAATGGTTATAGGCCTCGCCCCTCATATGTAGGTACACCAAATTTTGGTTACGGTTCCAATCCAATCCGGGCAAGTGCCAAGTAACGTACCTACAAAAGAAAATTCATAAGAAGACCTTTACAATTCATATGAATTATCTAAGTTTATGCGACAACGGTAAAGGAAAACATGATGAGGAAATCTATAGGTACCTAATAATTTAAATACGTCGTTTTTATTCCTTTTTATTTTAGAAACGGATGGCTCACAGCCTTTCTTCTTTCCAATTAATTATATTTTTAAGTTTTGGTATCAACTAAATCCAGATTGTGTGATAGTAGTGTAGTTTCATTCCGTAAATTTACCACTTCCTTTGGACTCTGAAAACAACTTCACTTCACTAAACCCTTCAGTTCATACTGGGAATTTAAATAATGATGCTTGCAACCCTTCTCAGTGTCCCTGAATTCCCACTTCCGTTAACACAAAAAAAAAAAACAAAATCAAACTACGTCAGCAAACAAATGTCAATTTTTGGCAATGACATTGACAAATTCACAAAACAAGACACAATTTAAAAATCAAAACAAACGAATTAAATAACTGATTAAATAGAAATAGATCCTCATTGCAAAGAAACTGAGATGAATCGCTTCTCAATCCAATTCTTGTTTAAAACTACATAGTATTGTAAACATTCGATGTGTAAAACGTAGGTATGATAAATAAACCGGCTTCATAAGGTCGCTATATAAATACGACTCGCTAACGTATTTACCGGTCAGTCAGTAGTTTTCCTTGTTTGGTATAAGTATTATAGGCAGTACGCGGGTAAAGGCATTATAAAAAAAATGTCTAGCGCGTGCTAAAGTGTGTTCTTAATTCAAGCGAGACAGTTTTTTGGTCCTCAAACATTATATCCATCACAAAAAGTGTAAAATAAACAAACATCATGCAGAGAATAGTGATATTTGTGTTTTGTGTGGCGTTGTGTTACGGACAGCCATGCGGACAACCAGTTGGCTGCATTTCACCCATAGAGAACGCTACGGGAGTTCGTAATGGACTAACAGACAAGATAGGAAACTTTTCTATCGAAGTGTTGTTCCATACGTCGAGATCACTGCAAGATGGGCAGAATTTTATCATGTCGCCCATCACTGTGTGGAGCGTGCTAGCTGTGATCGCTGAAGGCGCAGCCGGCAACACAAGAAACCAGATTAATAACGTGATCCGAGTATCAGTCCTAAACAAGGAATCTACTCGAACTGGTTTCAAAAATATCACCCAATGGTTACAAGTCAACACGGAAACGGTCAAACTAGCCAAAATCAACGGCATTTTTGTTAACCAAGACCGACTCCCGTACCAAGATTTCCGAGAAATCGCCAAAGATTATTACCAGACAGAAATGATCCCGTTGGACTTCAAAGAAAGTGTGAAATCTGCAAATCGTATTAACTCGTACATCTCAAACTTTACTCATGGAAAAATTCCTAATTTGGTTGACCCTAGCTACTTCCAGGACACGCAGATGGTGTTGACAAGTGCTCTTTACTTCAAGGGACAGTGGACCGTACCATTCAATGCATCGTCAACAATGAAGATGCCTTTCTATGACTCCCAGGGACAGAAGATTGGAGAGGTCAACATGATGTACAACAGACACACATATCCATTCTCCAACATTCGTGAACTGCAAGCAAGAGTTATCGAACTGTCATACGGTAACGAGAACAGGCTATCTATGCTCATCATGCTACCAAACCCAGGAGTTTCCCTAGAAGATATGTTCACCAACTTCAAGAAAGTTAACCTAGATAAGTTCTTTGAAGAATTAAGAGTATCCAAAGAAGAGTATTCAGATGATGAAGTCGACTGCTTAATTCCTCGGTTCAAAATTAAGTCAGATATTGATCTCACAAATGTTTTGAAGAATGGTATGGGTATTGAAGACGTGTTTGACCAGTCACGGGCTCAGTTACCGCACATGTCTAGGACACCTATGTACGTATCAAAAGTAGTACATAAGGCTGAGATTGAAGTTACGGAGGATGGAACAGAAGCAGCTGCGGTTACAGCTGCAGAGTTCAGCAACAGAATAGGAGTTGTGCAGTTCCAAGCGAACAGACCATTCACCTATTTAATCATAGAAAAAGTCACAAATTCAATTGTTTTTGGTGGTTTCTATAGAACACCATCTCTATTTTGAACATAAGTTAAAAAAAAGATGATAAAGAATGTATAAAGTCTGCATTTTAACATACAAACTCATTGGTTGCTAATTCTTTAAAAAAAGAACTCTAAAAAGTTTGAATTAAAAAAAAATACTTAATTTTTTTATTAACCTGAACAAGAAAATAGTTATTGTGAGTTGTCATGGTTAATTCCATTATTAGGGAAACTTGCATCAGTATTCAACAAAATGACTACAAAATATAAATTATCAACATTATTGTGTACATAAACTAGCAGATAGGAAGAAATACATGTTCTTGAAATCTTGAATGTCACAAGTCAAGTGAGTCTGACCTTTGAATACAAGATTATTATTTTTCTTGATTGTTGTGGCCATATACACAGACTAAAATAAATAATGACCTATCCATTAATCTGTGTTAAATATAACATTAGAAATGTGAGACCATTTAGTTCCACTTAATTGCATCTAAAATCCAAGTAAATAATATAATCAATGAATGTAAATTCTTTTGTTCTTAACAACTTAAGTCCAGTAAATTTTGCCATTGAAAAAACTACTCACTGCCCATTGTGTTAAGGTTGTTAATGGACTAGCAGTATGCTCTCTAATTGAGTTGTGTAAATAAGTTGTTTGTCATTTCAAAATGCTTTGTAATTGAACATTTTAGGGAAAAATGTGTTGTTTTCCTTAATGACTCGCAGACAGACAGCAGTTTATTGGAAGAATTAATTTGTTTTTATAACTAGAAGCATTGGACTGCCCTCATGGGGGATATCACAGCTTGTGTCCTTATTAAAAACCTTGTAAAACATTGGTAAGCCTCATCTCAAAATGTGGTTGTAATTTTTGTAAATATTTATTTTTTCTTGTTATTTTTTTTTTTGTTATGTAACTAGTTATATGTTACCTACCAATTCTATTATAGATAGCTAAATCATATATGTGCTTTGTACCTATTATAGTCCTAGTAATTTAAAATATGCTACTTCCATTTTGAAAGGATTCTTGTCTTGATAAAACTGGTTTTTGAACAAGTTTCTCTGTATAAATTAAACCAAGCATTGTGTTCAACTTTATGAGAAATAGTGGACGTCACGCGGTTTCACCCGCGTAGTTCCCGTTCCCGTGGGAGCACGGGGATAAAATATAGCCTATGTTACTGCCTGATAATATAGCTATCCATTGCTGAAAGAATTTTTCAAATCGGTCCAGTAGTTTCGGAGCCTATTCATTTCAAACAAACAAACAAACAAATCTTTCCTCTTTATAATATTAGTGTAGATAATAACAGAAAATTTATCATTTACAAACATTGCTAGCACAAAAATCCTTTCAAAAAATTTGGTACAAATTTTGTTTGGATTGTGTACTGTTAGTAGCCAATATTAGTGTTTTTTTAGGCTACAAAAGGCTTGCCTTCAATTATCCAAAATTGGCTACTGTAGTACTGTGTACTGTACCTACATAAGAGTGTTATCAACCCAGCATATTTCGAGTATTAGTTGCAGAAAAAATCTTTGAGCAAAAAGATTTAAACTTCTTGTATTGATATTCAAATTATTATTAAGTGACATTGATCTCCATGAAGGCAGTCTAAAACTAGTTAAGACTTCACAAAATATTGTGATTGTGATAGATCTGAAATTATATTTAATTTAAGGAAAAAAACTCTTTGATTAAATTTTTTTTTAGTATAATCTATTTTTTATTTTGTCTTTTGTCATGACTAGTTTACCTCTGTAGCGATATCTGTATCACCACATATGTTCTACGAATGACGTTTAGTAAATCTATAATGAGCCCAAACGTGACATTGGCTAAATGCACAAAGAGTGTGAAGCCAACGAAAAAAAAATCTGAGCAGCTAGTCTAATCTGTAAATAACTATTTCGATATCGAGCTTCACCTGAGTGACAAAACTCACAAAGTGAGCTTTATTGCACACAACATAAAAGTCTTAATTTGAAACTCACCTCGGATTCCGCTGTCGAGATACGAAAATGTTACAGAATAGCACTACAGATCACATCGCGGTATCAGAATTTACCGCGCAAATTGCATACCTCTCGACAACAACCGTCTCGTTGTATGCCCACCAGACACATCACAAACACCCGTCCGTCTGGTCAGAGAATCCTCGCTCGCAATGGAGGATGAGTAGCTTTTCACCTTTATTCCTGTTATATAGTCTTCGAGATAATGATGGCGCAGGTACCTCTCTGATTTGAAATAAGTGAAAATCTTTAAAGGGGTCATTGAACTTTTGACACTCAATTTTATTTGACAGAACAAAAGAAGTTTTGATGGAATATTCATTACTAGTGAATGCTCAAGTCTATCAGCGACTTAAGAACTCGACGATAAAAATTTTGAACTACCTACCTATTATAATTTTTTTTTTGCTCTCTAGGAATTTCTCCTGTATTGTGGGAGCGTTTTACAAACTCACAACCACAAACAGCCAGAACCGGAACAACTGTTGTCTAAGTAAAACAATATTTTTAATTGCAGTTTGTCCCCAGTCTACCGTGATATTCAACGATGACACAAACAATACCCACCGGAAATATCGATTTCGACATAGGTAATTTTATGCAGTTACATTTAATGTCTCTTGCCGTCAAAACATAACGCAGTCCTCAGTCAGGTAAGGCTGCACCTATTGTGGACTGGTTTCTTTAAATATTAATTCTTTCAATCACACAGACTGAGGAAAACCCAATTGAAGCTAATTAGGGTTGTCACAGCAAAAAAAATAGCATAGCAAAATCAATCAATATAATTATGTACAATTCTTTCGTTACCTACCGACTGACTGAGTGATGGACAGACAAAGCACAGCCAAAACTACTGGTCGTAGAAAGCTGAAATTTGGCACGTAGGTTCCTTGGGGGGAGTGTAGGGGAGCACTAAGAGTACCTAACGTTCACTAACGCCGCCGCAGCGGGTGCTATGACCTAGACGAAACCCAGATTGAAAAGGATTCAGCAAACTTCTTACAAAGAAAAGCACTGAGCCGAGTGTGGACACTAAATTTAATTATTTTTTTACTATAAAAGGTATTAGTCTGGTCGCAGGCCAGACATACAAAAATTTAAAACGCTGCTAAAAAAAAACCCGCGTGCTGTTTCTGCAAAAATGACATAACATAATACATTTGATACACGTGGGCGTTACACGTTTTAGATGTTTTCATACTAACTAAATTATAGAGTGTAGTCTGAAATAAAGTTTTATTTAATTTTTTTATTGCTGCTTAAACAGAATTGCATAGGTACCTGCAATTCAGGTTTTCTCTCTTCTATTCATATTTTTTTGCACGGACTACCGTTTGCTGTGACTCAATAAGTAAGTACAAGTTAAGTATGTAGGTACTTACTTTTATACCTATGTAATTAATACTTATAACTTGCTTACACGGTATTCAGGGTAAGTCCTGATTTAGGGTGCTCCGCTGTAATGGACAGGCAGCCGGTGCAAGGCAGCGGAGCGGACAAACGGGGAATTGCATAAAATCTGCGTACCACGTGAGTCACTGAAATTTGACTGACATGATTGGTTAATATTTAACCGTTTCTCCGCTCCGCTGCCTCGTTCCCCGCAAATTGACAGGCTGCCTTAGGGTGGTGTAGTAATCGGGATCCGTGGGGGCGCCCTTATCGCTCGGTCCGAGGGAAACTCGGACCCTGGGCGCCTCCGCTTACGGAGAGTCTCCAACCTGAGCTGCTGGAGGACGTGGTCGCAGCCCTTTTCCCGGCACGAGCGGAGCATACTCCGCCGCCGATGGTTCTGCCCACAGCCGCAGAGCCTGAAGTGAACGCCAGCGTCCCAGAGGTGACAGAAGCAGAGTTGAGGGCGGCCGTGATGCGGCTCCGGGCGAAGAACACTGCCCCGGGGCCCGATGGGATTCACGGCTGCGTGTTAGCCCTCGCTCTGAAGGAGCTGGAGCCCCAACTGAGAGGACTCTACTCAGCGTGCCTGGAGCAGGGCCAGTTTCCCGTTCAGTGGAAATCTGGTCGTCTGGTCCTGCTCAGGAAAGCGGGGCGCCCTGCGGACTCGCCGTCCGCGTACCGGCCCATAGTGCTGTTGGACGAGGTGGGAAAGCTCTTCGAGCGTATAATCGCAGCCCGCCTCGTCGGCCACTTGTGCGGAGAGGGGCCGGACCTGGCTGAATGTCAGTTCTGGTTTCGGCATGGGCGCTCCACTATCACGGCGATATCGCGAGTGAGCGTCCTGGCGGAGGAAGCGGTGTCCCGGGGCGGGGTGATGTTGGCGGTGTCCTTGGACATCTCCAACGCCTTCAACACCCTGCCCTGGAGTTTTATTCGGGAGGCACTGCGCTACCATCGAGTGCCTTCCTACCTCCGCCGCGTCATTGGGGCTTATTTGGCGGACAGGTGTGTCACCTATCTGGGACGTGATGGCAGACACCAACACCCCATGTCGTGCGGTGTTCCACAGGGTTCGGTCGTGGGCCCGCTCCTGTGGAACATCGGGTACGACTGGGTGCTGAGGGGCGAGCTCCCGCCGGGAGTGGACCTGACGTGTTACGCTGATGACACGCTGCCGGCCGTAGTTCGTGCTATGGTCGACGGCGAGGAGTCCTGGGACGCGGTGGTCTCCTTCTGCGAAGTAGTTATCGCGCAGAAGGAGGCTGCGGAAAGGGAGAGGGAGATCTCTACCTCCTTCCCGGCCCGCAGCAGACGCACCGGGCGTCGGAGGACATTGACACTATGAAACCAACACGGAAATCGTGAAAAAAAAATCAACTCCCCCATACATTTATATGCGCAAACTCGACAAAATGTATTGAACAGCTGATTTTTTTTCGCGATTTCGGGCTTGGTCCCATTGTAAAAGTTGTTCATAATGATGAATACAATGACCCCTTAAGAGGTATTGCGTTTATTTTTTTAAACGTTGTATTATATATTAGATAGTAGCTTCCGACAGCGGCTTCGCCCGCGTTGTCCCTATGGAACATACTCCCGGGATAAAAGTAGCCTATGTCCTTTTTCGGGCTCTAGACTACCTTTGTACCAAATTTCATTTAAATCTGTTCAGTAGTTTGTGGCGTGAAAGCGCGACAGACAGACAGATAGACAGAGTTACTTTCGCCTTTATAATATTAAAGTAAGGATGGATATTGATTGATTGGTCCGACAACAACCACTCCCCAAATACTGAGAGTATGACTAACAAAACCTAATATAAGAAATAAGTATACAATGAACACGTAAGAGACGAAATAAGCTAACTCCTTATACAGCTACGAAGGTCATCGATCAAAGCAAACTTGGGAAAACCAACATCACACCGAAACCAACTCACAGAACACGCAAATGATTGATTATTTCTCCACAGTTAACGTGAATCGAATTCAGTTTACGATAACAGTACCTAAATCACGGTTAAATTATTATAATTTCTAGCTAACTGTGAAACGAAAGGGAAATTAGGAAATCGCAGCAGAAAATTGGCGAGATTATATTAATCACAGTTTAATCTTTTTTCCCTTGAAATCCTGATTCCAGTCGCTGTTTATAATGTTAAGGCTAGTCTCTCGAGAAATGCTTAAAAACAGCGTGCAGATGAAGCATCTTTTCGTCGGTATTTGCTGAGAAATTACATATGAAAAAAATAGGTAGTAATCTACATGATATTTATTATACGTAATTTGGTTTAGCCAGAATTTATGTATCGGTATCACATAATAAGAAAAAAAATCACCAAATCGTTGAGACGAAACCATTGTACTCCTTCATTTTTTAACAAAAGTCGAAAAGAAAAAATAACTACTGCTTTGCAATACAAACGAAAATAATTTAGTTTTGTTATTTTTTATTAAATATGTGTTATTCTTTTATAATAAATTAAAAATGCCGGTAGCGGAGTGGCGCGTAGAGGAGTAGTTAGCTCCGTTTATATGCACAAGGTCATTGGCATGTATACAAGCCTTAAATCTTACAGTCTTGTTAGAAATGACGCACTATGTCGTGCACATGCCATCATAATTCTGTTGTGAAAAAGGGATAGTGCTATGCGTCTTGTATAGCTCCGTCTCACGTCTGCCATACTGTAAGCATCACGTTCTCCTTCTCTTCAAGTCGATGGCTTCCCTTAAGTATTTGTCCAGTCTCGTCCTCAATGGTGCAGGTCTAGGTAAGATCATCTGTATTCGGGAGCATTACAACAAGTGGACCTTTTTTTAAAGGGTGGGAAGTCATCAAATGGCTTCTTCCGCTCTAGGCGGAGTGAAAGGGAGTGTCAGACTGGCTGTGTCAGTCTGTTACAGCCGATTTTCTTAATCTAATGGACCGATTCTGTCGAAATTTCGTACACTTATGAATATCTGTGACATGCACATTCTATGCAGTAGCGTAGCTAGCATGGGTGACACCCGGGGCGGTTAATGTGGTCTCACCCCACAAATGAACCCCCCCCCCCAAATAATTCTGAGTTGCACCTTTGGCCTTTCGTTCTGGTGACGGCAATCGCAAGCCATTTTTCGAAAGGGGTGAAGGTGTGCCATTTACGCTGAAGGTTTTTATTTTCAGGAATGCGCTCGAGAAAAAAAAAGTGCAGAAAGTAAGAGCGAGCGAAGAGAGTCCGAATTTTTTTACACCCCACCACGGACGGGTTACGTTACGTCGCCTGTTAAGGGGTGACACCCGACCGTGACAAAAAGTCAACAAACGAGCTTCACCCCTAAATGGAGAAAACCTGAAGGACTAAAAAAAAATTTGCACCTCATCTCGGAAGGGTTTTATTATATTTTGAACATTCATACCGAAATTTAAGTTTTTGGTTGATTTATATGGATAAACTCAGAAAGTCAGAGAGTGCAAAATGTAAGAGCGAGCGAAGCGAGCTCAAAAATTTCTGCACCCTACTCCTGACAGGTTTTATTGCGTCAAACCTTCAGGGATGCCACCCGATAGTGACAAAAACCAGTTAACGAGCGGTTGGGTGTCACCCGGTGCGCCCCCCCCCCGCACCCCCCTCGGTACGCTACTGATACTATGTCTTTACCTACAGATTACAAGAAAACCTATAAGATTTCTATGATTAAGTACCATGTCTCAAAAATGAGATTCGTTCGGAACCCTTAACACGCGAGTCCGACTTGGCTGGTTTTCTTCGTTGGAGCCAAGGGCCGAAAGATCACAAGCGTCTCTTTCCTTCTAAATCAGTCGTTTTCTTACATAATTTCCATAAATTCGATATGAGTTAATCCGAATAATCAATTTAGTAATTGGATATGACACCCATGTGCTGCCAATTAGGATATCGATTAAGAAACACTTCGCGACTAATTCGGTTTAATTAAATTTCAATTAGGAGAACGTTTCGAACTGCTAGTCTATACTGTAAATAAACATATCGATATCGAGCTTCACCTGAGTGACAAAGCTCACAAAGTGAGCTTTATGACCCACAACATAAAGGTAGTGAGTATAAACTCACCTCGTATTCTGCTGTCGAGACACGAAAATGTTCTTACAGAATAGCACTACTGGTATCCTAAAAGGCTGGGAATGTCTTCCCGAAACCTCCTCCATTCAGCCTAGAGGGCTGATAAGGTATAAGTACAGGGTGAATTTATAAAGTGTGCCTTCAAGGCCAAATCCAAAAATATGAGGAATATCGAAAAACACTGAAACGAGTCTCGAGCCCGATTTTGATGAAAAATAAAACTGCATCATTGGTTTTTTGAAAAATCGATTTTCCTACCCAGGAATCGAACCGGTTGATTTTGAAAATAGAAACGGACCCTGTATTATTACACCATCCAAAAGTGTAGCTAATAAGGGTCAAATTCTGGGAAGCAATAACGCATGGCAAATTAAAGGAAAGCTCTCATTTTAACAAATTAGTTTTGAAATTTCTGACTAAAGCTACCTACCTAAACCGTTACTGAAAGTCCAATGCAGCTGTAGATTCTCGGGCCCGATGTTGACGAAAACTAAAACTGCATCACTGATTTTTGAAAATAAATCAGTTGATATTTTTTTGAAAATGAAACACGTATTTTGCTAAAAATTAGCTCTTTCCTTTAGTTTGCCATGTGCTATTACTTCCCAGAATTTATACAGGCTGCTTGTTTTTTTCAAAATCAGCCGTTTCGTTTCCTGGGTAAGAACAACGATTTTTCAAAACACCAATGATACAGTTAAGGTACTTTTAATCAAAATTGCTCTCGAGAATCCTTTCAGTGATCTTCGATATTCTTCATAGTATCGGATTTGGCCATGAAGGCACACTTTAAAAATTCATCTGTATATAGATAGGGTAGATTCCTAAAAAAATACAAATTGGTCCGTCAGTTCGATTACCAAATCCTATTGGACACGTAGGTATTTTTTCTTTGGTTACGTTTACAAAAAAATAGGACAGTACAGTTCCCGTCACGCAAGTTTATCTCCCCGAAGTATGTCGCAATCGATTGCGCAGGATGTCAATTTAACAAAAAACAGGACAGCTCATGCGCGGTTAGGTCGCGCATGCACTGTCCCCCGCAATGGGCTCTTCCGTAGTAGGTGCTTATGGCCCACTCACTCTCATAGAAATGTGAGTTGTGCTTTGAACTTAGTGGTGGGAACATTTTCTAGGCGTTTATGTAAATCAGTCCGTCAGTTTCTGAAATGCATAAGTCAGTAAGATTGTCACAAACTTCTAGAAACAATAACGATGTAACACTTATCTAGGTCCAAAGTACAAAGACTTAGTCACATTTTAATATAAGCCTAGTGACTTATAAATCTAGAACAAAGAAGGCAATTTTCGAAAAACAGTACACCACAATCACACAGTATTATTGAACAAACAAACAAATTACGTCATATAAAGCAAGTACTTTGACAACCCTAGGTCATCAAACGTCTCGCGAATCGCGAATATGGCGCGCTGGGAAAAACCAACGCGACCGACACAATTACGCAAGAATAAACCTTATCTCATCAAGCTATGAATCATTTTCCTTTATTCCTTGTATTTGTATGGCCAGTCGGTCTAACAAGATCGATAATTTTATTTGTATTATAATAATTGGTATACCTACTTACTATATTTGCTGTTATGGCATATACGTGTTATCAGATTGGTTGACGAGTAAATTAATGCTTGTACCTACTAGTAAAAGCATTATTGTGACGTAGGTTCATTAATTAAATTGATTTTCTTTCAATATTAAATGTTGTTTTTGTTCGGTTTGCTTATCGGTTTGTGGCGTCATCTATTGGCAGGTTATCAAAGCTTTTGTGCTTGATTCAGATTGCGTTTAGTTGCAACTGTGTTGGTTTTATGCTTTGCTCATAGGTGACGCTTCTTTGCAAAATATTTGATGTTAAGTCCATAAAACAACTCATAGTATTTGAAAGTCAAAATCAAAACGTTTATTTCAATTAGGCCATTAAAAGGCACTTTTGCACATCAACATTTACATTTAAAAGAATACAACGTGTAACAGAATAAACACAGTACCTCTTAAGGGGTCATTGTATTCATCGTTATGAACAATTTTTGGTTGGAGTGTATCCTTAGGGGCGCCATGGCGCGAGGATTTAGAAAAATTGTTTGCCAATTTGATTGCAGTTTCGGGTTGTCCTTGACCTTCTCAGAACCTAAACGGTGTTTCGTTTAGGTTCTGAGAAGCATGGCCCGACGCACCGTTTCCGAGTTAAGAGCTTCCTAATTTTTTACAAAACGTTGTATATTTCCAAAATAGTAGGTCGGATGCGTTATTATTTTAAGGTCGGATGAAATTCTTTTTTGGAAAGTAATTTTTGCTCTAGTCGAAAACCATGAGATGATGTTAGAAAACCCGCGAAAAATTGAAAAAAAAAAAGTTTTTTTTAAGTGTAGATCGATGTTTCACCTTGCGTAGCCTTTAGGGGCAGAATTAGTCAAATTTTCGAAGATTTTTTTTCAATTTTCCTCGTGTTTTCTTACATCATCTCATAGTTTTCGACTAGAGCAACAATAGCTTTCCAGAAAAGATTTTCATCCGCGCTACTATTTTGGAAATATAGAGCGATTTGTAAAGAAAGAAAAAAAAAAGCTCCTAATTCGGAAACGGTGCGTCGTAGGGCCATGCTTCTCAGAACCTAAATGGGTTTTATGGTCAAGCTCAACCCGATACTGCAATAGAATAGGAAAATTTCCGAAAAAAAAAATCATGAAAATTTACGTCCAAAAAATTTTTTTCACAATTTTTTTTTTGTTTGCTTTGCTGCTCATAGTGCCCCTAAGCGTATACTCCAACTCCTAAAACTGCGCCCCTAAGACAACCCCTACTTACGACGCTGCCCATGCGGTCCTAATAACCAATTTATGCAAGTGAATATAAGTGGGTATTACACAGAGATCAAAAATGTAAACAGGACTGCAGAGTACAAGTATTTAAGGGTGAAGCCCTTAAATATTTAAAACCAAACTCTGCAGTTTGACTTAGGTAGGTAACGTTGCGTCCTGCACTCTGCATTCCCACTTATTTTTTGTTGATCGTACTGTTTACGATAATGATATCATTGTGTAGGTAGATTTTCTTTTTTACTGACAACTGGAAGTTTTCTTTTTACAATTACCTTAGGCAAAGTGTAAATAAAACTGATTTAATCATTTTGGACATCACATTTATTGTTACCTATTTATAATTACATTTTTGGCTACACAGGTTACAATTTGGCAGTTTTTTTTATAATAATAACACTAATAACAAAAATATTACAGTTAGGTATCTACAAGCGTTTTTATTTACAATTAAATCCTATGTGTTTTAGGTACAATATGGAATGTGATGGTAGACCGATGATGACTAGGCAAGTTAATGGTGGAGCAGTGTGGGAATTGCGAAACGCAATCAATGGAAATGTCTATCATTTGTATGTAAAAGTCATAATTCGAGGTTTGGCTCTCGACTGTTTTCTCCTCCAATATTGTACTGATTTAAGAGATATTTCATCATCATCATCATCATTATATCAGCCGAAAGATGTCCACTGCTGGACATAGGCCTCCCCTAAGCGTCGCCACAACGACCGGTCCAGTGCGTCTCGCATCCATCGGCTACCCGCGACCTTCACCAGGTCATCGGTCCACCTTATGGACATATTTCACAGACTTAATAAGAAGGATATATACTGTGTCCCTATGTTCTTTTTTGATGATTTATTAAACGTATAAGCACTAGAACTCTCACAAATGCTCAAAATTGTCCGATAAATCGCTGTCAATAGAGCCCTAGTGTACTTTGGAAACTATTAATCAAAAAGGAAACCATCGAGACACAGTATACATCCTTCTTATTCAGTTTGTGAAATATCTCTTATATTGGTCCAATATTGGAGGAGAGAACAGTGGAGAGCCAAACCTCAAATTATGACTTTTACATACAAAGTCTCGCCGCCAGCATTTCCTCTTAATGACCATCACTGCTTTCTGTCCGACAATTTTTTCAACCATGAAGCTATCGAATCAAAAGCATTCCAAATCCTTCGGATTGTGATAGAAAATGTGTTTCGCAACTGGGTTGCAGCTTTTGCACAAGAAACGGTGAACGATCTCTCTACTAATTCAAATGGAATTTTAGTCAGACTCATGGTGAGTCTGGTTAAAATTCTTACGTAGGTGAAAACATTCATCACAATTACTACGTATTTATAGTGACATTATAAGGTGGTCACCTATGACCTCACGAATAGTGGTGACATTATAAGATGGTCACTTATGACCTCACGAATAATGGTGACATTATAATGATGACGACGCAAAAAATATAGGGAAAATTAACTTGTAATATTACATATACCACTAAGTATAATGGCCTGATTTTAAATACCTATTATACATTGTTTACGTATGGAATAACGTCATTTGTTGCACAATATAAATTGGTTTAACGCGTCATCGTCTACAGCTTATGTTTCTGTGACGAAATAGTCGTGATAGCGTGATGATTTAATTTAAGCCATTGTTATGCAATACTGATTTAAATAAGGAAATAATA
Organism: Lacanobia wlatinum; assembly: GCA_947578705.1. Lineage (NCBI taxonomy): Eukaryota > Metazoa > Arthropoda > Insecta > Lepidoptera > Noctuidae > Lacanobia > Lacanobia wlatinum. The sequence continues at coordinate 15,960,891 of OX388046.1, read as the reverse complement.
TTATTTCCGTGTTTTATCCGTCAATTAAATAATGACGTGTAAAGTTTGGAAGGTCCAATAATATTCTGTTTACGTAACAAACTTGATAGAAAATTTAGACTATTGTTTCTTAACTTTCTACCAGAAATATTCCTGACAAATAGTTTAGTTACTCACACAGTAAAGTTACTATTATTAGACGTGTCTATAACACTAAATATAGTAAGTTTTACAACTATGACAAAGAAACTTTACATAAAAGCCGTAACAATTAGGTAGCTATCTTAATGTACTTATCTATCTCCGATTCTTTTAAACCGAGGCCTTTTCTATTCGTTTATATAAAATTATAGTAAACTATTATTTACATTTTTATACACTAGTTAATGTTAAAGGAAATAATGAATATAATAATTCCCAATATAAAATTTCCGAAGAAATTGAAATTTTTATTGAAATTCTTTGGAGTTTTACTTTTATAAGTAAAAGTGCAGAGTTTGATTGAAATTGCAGAGTTGAGAGATAAATAGATTTGCAGACTAGATATTTAAATTACTATGTATTTACAGTATGACTGGCTTAATAAATAGTCTAGGAATGTAGAAATAATTTCATTCTACTTTTTTCAAATGTAGTTTTTTTTTACAAATGTTAAATAAAATAAAAAAGCGTGTTAAGCATAATTGCAAATGCAATATCATTTGCAAATATGGTTACGTTTCTTTAAACATCTTCAAATGTATTCTTCTCCATCTTTCTCTTGCTATCGTATTTATAGTAAAAGCAATATTTACACTCCATTGCAAAGCCATTAAGATTAGGTAATCTCTAGGAAGCTTATTTACGCAATATTTAAATGAAAATTACATTGAATTTACGCTCGTAAATCGTTTGTATTTGCAATTTTTTGTTTGTTTGTATTTGCAATATTAAATGACCAACTCAAACCAAATCTATTTAGCGTGTAGTAGTGATATTGCAAACTCAACTCAGCACATAATTCAACCTGCAGAGTTTTAAATCCCAACTAATACCATAAGGTAATTTGCAGAGCTCTTCAATTCTTATACATATCAGCTAAGACTTTCTCCATGGGCGTTTGTCCAATGGTCTTCGCGAAAAATTCACGCTCTAACTGTTGGGGGGTTACTAGACGTAATAGTGGTAGTAACAGAAGGAGTCTGCCAAACCTTGCAGGAGCCGTTCCATGGGCTGTTCGAGCATGGGTCATAAGCATCACTTGAGCTTGGTCTTGAAGGTTTTCGATTTGAAGAGGGTCTTTTAGGCCTCGGGTTTCTGTAAGAATGAAATTATTGTTAGAAAATTTTATTTTTATATTATATTACAAACTAAGTCTACATTATGTGTGAGAAAAACTTGTACGATTGTATAATATTAGTTATCTTTATAAAGTGAGCCCATTATTGAAATATAAAAAACCCAAGTCTCGAACAAATGCAACACTCGAAACTGTCGTCAAAAACTGACATGTATCAAGTGTCATGTGGGAGTTGTGTTTAGTTATACTATAAACAATATTTTTTGTAAATTCAACCTTACACGGATCGTTTAAAGTTGTTTTTACAAAGCAGTTCAGTATGGCGAGTGATGCGCATTTTTTTTTTGCAAATTCAACTTTACACGGATCGCTTAAAGTTGTTTTAACAAAGCAGTGCAACATGGCGAGCGATGCGAGACTGTTTGAAACTAGCGCACAATTATATATTGTGCGCTTGTTTTTTGGGGACGTTTTTGAGATGCTGAGTGTGTATCTTGGGTTTTTTATATATCAATGAGTGAGCCAGCAAAATTCTAATAGGTTCGTCCAGCGCAGTCCAAAGTCGTAGGGATAAGTTTTATTAGGAATTTTGTGAAAAGTATCAAGTAGTTGAGAAAAGAAAGACATACAAAATATTTTCTAGTAGAGGTTTTTGTGATCTATTTCCATACATATCTTATTTTTAGTTAGCACACGGGTGTGCCATTGTGCGTCATCTGAAATTGACGCATAATGGCATCCCACATGCCATACCACTTATTTTTTTAAAAAAAAAACGCCGTGTTTAATATCCTATGGCCCCCGATCGACCAAAAAATATGGCGGCCGCCGATTTTTTTACAATAAAACTATTCAATTGTTGTTGCGTCGCGACGGCTATTGCGCCCTGGTGACCACAGGTTAAGGAACCTACGAGCATGATTATATTTTAATGATATCATCTACTTTCATTTAAATGATTCTTCAACTAAATTTAAAATAAAATGTCTTACCTGATTTAAACAGCACGATAGCTTTCATGCACGCAAACTCAGCAGGATCGACGAGAACAGTCCTGTATCTTGCAAGCACTTCACGCAGACGACGCAGAGTCGCCGAATCTACACCGTTCTCTGCAAAACCATTTATAGTGATGCAATGTAGACGTAGAAGAATTCTTTCTGTGTACAAAATTGAGACACGCATACAATATTAAGTGGGACTGCAGAGTTTATTTTAAACTGCAGACTTTGTTTATTTTGATTGGTTGGAGACATTTTTAGGTTTATTTATGGGCGTAAAAATATAGTTAATATTGAGAGGAAAGGGCAAAAAGGTTATTAACAACATTTGTTGGTGACAACAAACTGATGGATCTGGATCTTTTTATTTTTTCGATGGTAAACCTTCAAAAAGCATCTGGACTTTTGGGGAAAAGATCAGGGAGTGTAGGGATCACTGACCTAGCACTTTAGGTCGCAAAAACCCGCTGGACGTGAGAAGCACAGGCCCTGTCACTGTAGCTATAGAAAAAGGAGGAAGCTTACGTCTAGCAGTGGATGTCTTGGTTATAATAATTATGATGTTTACCTTGATCAATCTGGTCGCTACCAAATAGCGCGGCGCAGGCGGCGTCGAGCGGCAAGCACCATTGTATAGCGTTGAGTAGGAACAATTCTGACCATGCTTCTTCTAGGAGGATAACCTGGAAATTGTTGAGAAATTAAACTAGAATAAGCAAAAAATATTAAAGGTGCTTACCCCAAATATTTCTCGCGAGCTGGTCCAGAATACTAGGTGGTAACCCATTCCTAGGCCGCCCATGGTACTTATTCGTTTTAGTTTGTAGTTTTCTTGTGTACAATGAAGTTTATATACAAATTAATTTAAATTCCTAGCTCGTCGTGCTGTGCTGGTACTGCCGCTGCTGCTGCTGCTGAGAACCTCAAGCGGCGGAAATATAATAACCTTGTTGGCAATTATATTTTTAAGCCGTTTGGGCTTGAAACTCTTGGACCGTGGGGTCCGAGTGCTCGTGCCTTTTTTAAAGATCTTTCTAAGCGCTTAGTTGACACATCACGTGACCCAAAGGCTGGCTGACAGAGGATAAGCATTGCCATACAACGTGGCAATGCCAGTCTTTTGGGCTCACTTCCAGTGGACAGCGATGCGGACGAATTTTTTGACGCCTTGTTAAAACAAGGACAAACAAAACAAAAAAAATACAAAAACAAAATATATAGGTACTAACTAAAGTAGTAAGTATATATTTTGTTTTAATAAAGAAATAAATAATTAAAATAATACCTAAAGATCGTAAATTAATTAATAAGTACCTGGTCCCTAAAAGCGAGGCTAGCAAAGGAGGGCAGGTTCTTGGCCCATTTGACGGCCATGAAGAGTAGACGCGCGGCCGACTCTGCTGCACTTTCTACACCCAGTGGTCTGGAAATAATAAGATATAATTTAAGTTACATTAGTCAAAATATTATGCCGTATGGTGTCGGCCAGTGCCGTATGGTACCGTAAAAGACCATTCCATCACCCGTGGGTGTCGTAAGAGGCGACTAAGGGACTCGCCAGAGAATGGGCAGCAGCGTTCTCTGTAAAACTTAACACCATACACTGCGATCGCCAACCCGCCTGCCAAGCGTGGCGATTATGGCAAACCCCCCTTCTTGGGGGAGGCCTATGTCCAGCAGGGGACGTCTTTCGGCTGATATGATGATGATGAGTCAAAATATTACGGATTGTCAGAAGCCAAATCTGACTCCAGTCTTGCGAAGACAAACCGTGTTAAGCAGTTAGTGGGTTGTGGGGGTCTGGTAGGCCGTAGCCGCTCTCAGTCAAATACTGGCATTCAGCTAAATCTGGTTTAACTAGGAGCCGACCCCAATATAGTTGGGAAAAGGCTAGGCAGATGATGCTTAGTCAAACTATTTACTAACGAGAGCTACGGCTTCGCTTTATTGGCACACCCTTCAGGGTTTTCACAGGAATGTGCAATATTTTCTGACTATTTAACAGACGCGCTAAATACTAAGAATTATTATATTTTATTCAGGAAACATCTATCCAGGACGAAAAGGAGTGCCGTTACGTTAGCTATGCAGTTTAGCTACGTATCCATTCGTAGCGTGGCGTGCAGTGGACCAACTTACTTCCGATTTTCCGTCCAGAATTCATCTGTAATTCTAGGTCTCCCGATTCGGGTTTTGTGGTCGAATCTGCGGTGCGATTCTATAAACATGTCGAAGTGAAGGTTGGATAAAGTGATCACGAAGTGAGCTGTCAGTTCATGTTATCAAAATCAAGATGGAATGACAGTTCACTTCGCGCATTCCACTTGATTTTTCACTTCATGGTGAGCTAGGTTTACTGAATCGACCAGCTGATTTTTGGTAATAGGCTCGCCCCCTATTACGTGGCACTTGAACATGAAATGAAATGAAGGTGTACCAAGTTAATTTGTTAATTTTCTTACCTGTAAGAAGCGCAATTCTGTTGGTAGTTCATTGCAGCTGGGGGCGAGTAGGACGTGGAGTCTTCTTCGTTGGTCACGTCAATACTGTCATCTGTAATAACATTAAAGAATTGATTTAGTATTTTTATAAGGACATTCCCAGCGACTTCTTCCTCCCCATATGTTCGGATTATCCTGTAGAAATTCCTATAGCTCAGCCCAGAAGCAGCTGATCTCCAGTCCGAGTCAGATCCAGTCAGGCAGGTATTCGTGTTACCTAATACCTACCTGGGTTAGGGAGTAGAGTCGCTCCATGTTAAACACTGATATTCAGCTGCATTTATTTAGGACTAGTGGACGTCACGCGGTTTCACCCGCGTAGTTCTCTTTCCCGTGGGAGTACGGGGATAAAATATAGCCTATGTTACTCCCTGATAATGTAGCTATCCATTGCTGAGAATTTTTCAAATCGGTCCAGCAGTTTCAGAGCCTATTCATTTCAAACAAACAAACAAACAAATCGATCGATTATCGTGTATGAATATGTATCTTAATTTTATTGCGACACAAAAGATCTCAGCGAAATCCCAGAGAAGTGATACAAATATTCAAGAGATCCAAGATATTTGAATAGTTTCTCTGGGAATTGTTGTATGGGAGTTTCTCTTCAAAGCTTTCGGCAAAGGCTGAGTCAGGCTTTCAAGTTGCTATGGCTGACAGTACTTAGCAAAAAAAACAAAACAAAGTGGGTCCTTACCATCGCTATCAGTATGCACGTGGCCCTCCTCATTGTGATCATGCGAGGAGTCCGGTTGAGCTTGCTGCGTCGGCTGCGGGGGCGGCAGGGGCGCGTAATGTGGAGACAGCAGTGGATAGCGCGCCGGCGATAGTGCCATGGCCAGCGAGACTGGTGGGCTGTGGACAATGGCTTAATGTTAGATAATAATATAGAGTACGTCCATTAAAGATCTGGATCAAAGGAACGCTTGACGAAGTCGACCTCTCGACGTGTAGTCGTGCTGATAACCGACCGACTTGATCTTCTTAGTGTAACGTTAACATCTACCCTCAATTTTGACCCTTTCATAAAGGCTTAAGTGGCTGCCAGAATGTTGGGGATCCTAGCAAAGGTGGACACATCCCGGGTCGACGGCGCGCTGTGTTCCACGCGCGCCTCAATGAGCTGTGAGCTGTCGGGATCGCGGAATTTGTTCGAAAAAGTCACAGCGGTCCTGGAACGCAAAGGGCATTAGGAGGAACATGTATGGGTTTTAGTCAGTAAGAGTCTGACACTACCTTCTGCATACAGCTTACATTCATTGTGCGTACAGCTAAGGAGTGGAATTCCCTTCCAGCGTCTGTGTTTTCTAATAGCTACAACCTGGAAGTCTTTATGTCTAGAGTGAATAGGTTACTTCTAGGCAAGCGTGCTCTATCTTCGACCGTATCATCGCTTACCATCAGGTAAGATAGTGTTCAAACGTATGCCTATCAAATAGTACAAAAAAAAAACCTTCGGTGACTGATCATACCGAGATACCTCCGTGCCTTTAAAACGAATCTGACCAAAGTCTCGATTCGTAGATCTTTGACAATCCTAACAGGTCAGTTGTCCAAATCTGACACCAGTCTTACTAGGAATTACCAAGGAACTGGGTTGTGAAGATCAGATAGGCAGTCGCTCCATGCTAGATACTGGTATTCAGCTGCACTGGTTGGTAACCTCGAGGTCTACATTCAAGTCTAAGCATGTTAAAGCTGCTTTACCGCGAACGTTGATGATGGTGATTGTTAATAATGACGTCATACTTGCCAAAACAAAAAAAATTGGGAGGTACAGAGTTCCAGATTGATGATGAAGTGGATTGGATGTCTACTGATGGTGAAATTTCCCGAGAAGTAAGCTCTTATGAGCAATCGACCATACAAGCAAGGTGGCAAGCACTGACGTCATCAAATCAAAACTTTGGATTTGAGTTCTGAGTAAGGCAGTAATGGAACGGACAGTGCATTTGAAGCGAAATGATGGCAGCAGCTTATTTATTATTATATTAAAAGAAATGTGGAAAGCTACTCTGAAGTTTTATTTAAAAAAAACAGACACAAAAGTCCATATATAGCCAAGGTGGTTAGTAACAGAATTTTGCTTAACACTATGTAGGAAGATTGTGGGTAGTACTTGGATGAGGCTGGCATAGGAACGTGGGGATTGACACAAGGAAAAAACCGGTCAAGCGCGAGTCGGACTCGCGTGCAAAGGGTTCTTTTTTTTTATTTGTGATGGGTTTGCTCTTGACTCTAGTCTAGGTCAGAGATGACAGAGACAAAGTCTACGATGGAGCGAGCTTACCCAGAAGGAGCCTGTTCACTCTAACTTTGAAGATATTAGGGTTGTAAGCGTTTGGAAACACAGACGCAGGCAGAGAGTTCCACTCCTTTGCTGTGCGCATTATAAAAGACGTTTGGAAACGCTTAGTGCGAATTGGTGGAATAGTAACAAGGTAGGGATGGTAAGATGCAGTGCGTCTGGATGTCCGATGGTAGAAGGGGGCCGGTGGGATGAGGTCGTGGAGTTCTTGGGCACACTCACCGAAGTACAATCTGTAGAAGACCGACAAGCAGGCAACCTTACGGCGATGAGCCAAGCTATGTAGCTTGGTATCCACCAGTTTTTCGTCACCGATGAGCCTCTTAGCTCTGCGTTCCACCGAGTCAAGCGCGGCAAGCTGATACTTAGCTGAGCCATCCCAAAGGTGGCTACAATACTCCATGCAGGATCGGACTTGCGCTTTATATAAAGTTAAAAGCTGTCCAGGCTTGAAGTATCGCTTCACCCTATTTAGGATGCCCAGTTTTTTGGCAGCGGTTTGGGCTTTGTACTCGATGGTGGCGCCGAAGTTGAGACTGGATGTCAACTCCATGCCTAGGAGCTCGAGCCGATCAGTCACAGGAACAGATGCACCCCGAAAAGTAGGAGTTTGGTCAAAACGACTCCTTTTTGCGGTAAAAAGACACGCCTGTGTTTTGGTGGCGTTAAAAGTGACCATATTGTCATCACCCCACTGGGAGACAAGGCTTAAGGTCGAATTTGTCCGCTCTACCATGGCCTCTCTCATGGAACGAACCATTCATCCCCGCTGGTTGTTGCGCTGGACAAGTATCTCTCTGAAACCGTACTATCATCTGCGTACCCAACAAGACCAAGCTGAAGTAGGTCATTGATGTGCAGCAGGAAAAGAGTTGCAGAGAGAACGGACCCCTGAGGAACTCCGGCATCAATAGCCATGAGGTCAGAGGAGCAGCCGTCAACGACTACTCGGATCGATCGTTCACTCGGAAGTCTGATATCCAGCTACAAAAACCAACTGGGATGCCATAAGCAGGAAGCTTGCTGAGCAGACCTGCGTGCCAAACCCTGTCAAAGGCCTTCGAGATATCGAGCGACACGGCAAGTGCTTCGCCGTGTCTCTCAATGGCCTCGCCCCAGCAGTGCGTGACATACACAAGAAGATCGCCAGTTGACCGTCCCCGGCGAAAGCCATATTGACGGTCACTGAGAAGATCATTGTCTTCAAGGTAGGTCAGCAGCTTACTGTTAAGAACCCTTTCCATAACCTTGCATAGGATGGAGGTAATGGCGATCGGACGGTAATGTGCAGGGTCAGCACGGTCTCCCTTTTTGGGCACCGGTTGCACATTCGCAAGCTTCCATGATTTCGGCACCGTTCTTTTCTCAAGAGAGAGGCGGTACAGGCGTGCTAACACAGGAGACAGTTCAGGTGCACATTGCCTCAACACTCTCGCTGGAATGCCGTCAGGCCCGCTGGCCTTATTCACGTCTAGACTGCACAATACTCTTCGGACCTCTTTAATGTGAATTGTGATCTTCGGCATCGAAGAGTCACATCGAGGTAAAGTTGGTGGTTGCTTGGAGCCAGCGTCCAGACGCGAATTGCTTGCAAAGAGAGTTGCAAATAAATTTGCTTTCTCACTTGCAGAGTGAGCCAGCGAGCCATCAGGTTTCAACATTGGAGGCAAAGTGGGTCGACAGAAATTCGTTTCAACCGCTTTCGACAGGGACCAAAACTGCTTACTACCTGGAGGGTGCAATGCTAGTATGGCCCCGATACGTCCGACATGGTCAAAACGTGCCCTACGTAAAACCCGCTTGCAGAACTTAGCGGCAGAATTAAAGGCTCTTTTCCTCGCGCGAACCCTTCGTGCTTTAACCTTTCGGTCGCGGGCCTTAATCCACGCTTGGTATGCAGACTCTTTACGGGCCTCAGCGTGAGCGCATTCTGCATTATACCAAGCTGAGATGGATGTCGGAGAATGGAATAAAATACTCCATCCCCTGCCGAATCACGTCCGCAATCATGTCAGCACAGCACGAGGGGTCACCCGAGGAGAAGCACACTTGCCGCCATGGATAAGATGCAAAAAAGTGCCGCATCTCATCCCAATCTGCTGACTCGTATCGTCATACTCGTCTCGTGCCTCTAGGACTCTTATCTGGAGGAGAGCAGGTCAATACGGATTTCACCAGGCAATGGTCAGACGTTCCCAGCGGAGCTGAGACCGATACTGAATGACTGCCCGGATCAGTTGTCAGCAGAAGGTCCAAGCAATTGGGTGTATGGGCGTCAACATTCGGTACCCGCGTTGCCACATTCACCAGCTGGGTTAGATCTAGCATTAAAGCAAACTTGCGCGCCTCTAACCCGGCATGGTCAAAAACTACTCTTTATGGTGGGCGTTAAAGTCCCCCAGAAAAATGAGCTTCGCTGTTGGGTACCGTTGTTGGGCTACGTCGCTCGACTCCACGAGGGAATTAAACAGCGCTGTTGTCTCCTGGTCACCGCTGTGCGATCGGTATACGCCGATGTAGATGAATTTCTCCACGCCAGTGTCCACAAGTAGCCATATAGCAGAAAAACCCGATTTCTCAAAGCAACGGAGACGACGACAGCAAATTTCATCGCGGACGTACACACAGACCCCAGCCTGCTTCTTGAACTTGTGTTTCAGAAAGTAGCCCGGGTTGTTGAGGTACGCCACGAACGGTTTCGAACCTATTTAATTTTTTAACATGTTATTTTAACACTATAGACTTCTTATAATCTATAGGTAAAGATCTATTATCTATATTTTTTTTCAAAATTTTAGGCTCAGTAGTTTCGGAGATAAGGGGGGAATGGTAATTTTTCGTCTAATTTCTTGAATAACTTCAAAACCATTTATTTTAAATTTATGAAAAAAATATAATTAAAACCCTCACAGTAAGCCTTTTCCCTTTTGACATGTCACACGATATTGTTCAAAAAGCTTTTTTTTTAATTTTCTAGATTGACCCCCAAAAGTGATCCCATTCTAATTTAATCATTTACGTAACACGACCGTGTTTGGGTCAAAGAAGTTCATATTCGACAAACTGTACAGCAGTTTGGCAGAAGATATGTGTATTTTTATTCCAAGTTACTTTTAAAATTTAAAAAAAAAATGTGTGTACCAAATTTCAACAGAATCGGTCCAGTGGATCCGGAGAAAACTGGCTGTGACAGACGGACAGATAGACAGACACCCGAGTGATCCTATAAGGGTTTAGTTTTTTGTTCGGAACCCTAAAAAGAAGCATATGCTCAGCAATGGGCGAAGTCTGGCTGTGGATGATGATGACGTAGGAAGATTAGTCCTTTGGTCCTTAAACCATAGACCTCCCTAACCTTTGACACCACCCACGGTATAACAAGGGAGTTCTATTTCAGGAGCTTACGTCTTTGCTCAGGTCTCTAGTCTCTCACCTACCTACCTAAGTATATAAATAGATAGGTATTATGATATAGTTTGAACCTATTTATAAATTACTGTGACAGATTGACGTCAAGTCTATTATTGTTATGGTATTATTTATAGTACTTTAAGTTGGTATCCTATTCTATGAAATACTAGATTTTTCTCTCCAGTTTGCTCCAGTGGTCGAGCACACATTGACGTAAACGTGCTCGACTCGACAGGTTAAATTCAAAACTAAAGCCACTGAGTTTTCCCTAAAGAAAAATAATTAATCTTTACTAATATTATAAAACTGAAGAGTTTCGTTTCCGTGCGATTATTATTTTACTTGGTTGAACGAATATCGAATTTGGCGCTAATCTCAGGAACTACTCATCATCATCATTATAACAGCCGAAAGACATCCACTGCTGGACATAGGCCGTCCCCAAAAGGGGGGAGGGTTTGCCATAATCGCCACGCTTGTCAGGCGGGTTGGCGATCGCAGTGTATGGTGTTGACAGAAAACGCTGCTGCCCATTCTCTGGCGAGTCCCTTAGTCGCCTCTTACGACACCCACGGGAAGTGATGGGATGGTATATTCTTTTACGGCACCTGCCGACATCGTACAGCGGGAAGTACTGGTTCGAATTAAAAAATATTTTAGTCACCACTGAAAGAATTTTTCAATGATACCATTTAGCGAGGAAGGAAGAAAATTACATCATCATCATTACCAATAGAAGCGGAGCATTCATGAAAATCTGGCCGAGTGCGAGTCGGACTCGCGTGCAAAGGGTTCCGAACGATTTTTTTTTAACATGTTATTTTAACACTGTAGACTTCTTATAGGTTTTCCTGTAATCTATAGGTAAAGATCTATTATCTCCATTTTTTTTCATAATTTTAGGCTCAGTAGTTTCGGAGATATGGGGGGAATGGTCATTTTTCGTCTAATTTCTTGAATAACTTCTAAACCATTTATTTTAAAATTATGAAATAAAAATATAATTAAAACCCTCACAGTAAGCCCTTTTATTTCATATACCACACGATATTGTTAAAAAAAACTTTTTTTATTTTATTTTCTAGTTGACTCCCAAAAGTGACGTCCTTACTAAAAAAATAATCATTTACGTAATATGTCCGTGTTTGGGTCACAAAAGTCCATATGTGTACCAAATTTCAACAGCATCGGTCCAGTGGATCCGGAGAAAACCGGCTGTGGCAGACGGACAGACAGGCACCCGAGTGATCCTATAAGGGTTCCGGTCAGCTAGTTTACAAAAAAGTTGACAATACTCAATACATAATTTTGATACGGCTGTAAGTTTTCCAAACACAAATAAATAGGATCAGTATTTACAAAGGCTTGCACATACAAAATCAACAATTTTAGCTTGGTAATATTTGACTATTGATACCACAATATTTTTTGTTGGACATCGTATTTCATCATGGAAAAATTGGATGATGTGATGGGGCTGACCGAATTTAGGTACTTTGCATTTCTAAGTTATGACGTATTAAGGAAAATCATATTATTGTACGTATTGGGTTGCTGCTTATTGCACCATTTATGTTTTTCCATACATATCTTGGGCAAGAAGTAAAGTTTCCCAAGGTTGGGAGTTCCCGGTCAATGTGGCGATTTTAGGAGGAGGCCTATGTCCAATGTCCAGCTGTAGATGTGTTTCGACTAAAATTATGAATATGATGGGAGATCCCAGAAGCTCATTAAGAAACAGAAAAACAGTAGATGTAAAAACCTGACACATTTCACAACATTATTGTTAGGTATCTTTTAACCACTCAGCATCCGAGTCCCTTTCGGGACAAAACGCCCCAACCGTCAGAATCCGTAAGCCCATTTCGGGACAAGCCAAAAGGGACAATTTGTCCTGAAAGGGACTACCGAATCCTGAATGGTTAAGCTATATTCAGGTATTTTTTTAAGGATTGGAAATCATCAAATGACTGCTTCCGCAGCTTCCGATCTGGATGTAGTGGAAGGGAGTGTCGTACTCTTCCTAACTAAAATCCGTCCCTGTTCCTCCTAATGCCTTTTGCGTTACAGGGCCGCGGTAATTCTTTCGAACAAATTCCGAAAGCGAAGCGAAGTTCCTCGTATTCCATGGTTTGATAGCAATACCATTAGCCGAGGTACTGTTGTAACTGCTCATCGGGTTCGTTCTGGACACATGCCATTAAGAGCTTTTGCGTATCTTATGCAAAAAATAAGTTCACCCAATTGCGAGGTTTGCGGTAAAAGAGAAAATGTACAATATCTTTTGATGGAGTGCGTCAGGAACGAATCTGAGAAAAACCAAATTATTAGGGAGTTAAGTATAAATAGGTTAGACTTAGGCATGTTTTATAATTTTTTATCTCGACCTCTGTCCCGTGAGGCTAAAATGATTTGTTCATTAGTTAATATTTAAGATTTTTGTTTAGCTTAGTTTTTGTTGCTTTTTGTTAGTAATTCAAGATAACTTTATGATGGGGCTGACATGAACTGAGTTCAAAAGTCCCTTAATATAAAGATTAAAAAAAATTACAGGCATTTTGAATTCTCAAGGTCGATCAGTGAAAGAGGTGAAGATATTTGCACGTTACAAAGCGTAAATTTCTATACAGAAGAACGTGCACGAAACTCCACGGACACTTATAAATCAATAGATTGTTAGAAAGGTGGTTTTATTGTTCTTGTTGAAATTATTCATATTAATGTGAGAACGATGTAGAAAGATGTGCATAATAAAAGCGTCCGGAGTAAAAAAGAAAGAATTCAAGGACATCCCAGGACATCCCACCCAAAGCACAAAACGTTTTGGGAATTACAACAATTTGAGCTGTACGCATATTCATTATGCGTACAGCTCAAATTGTTGTAATTGCTCAAATCTAAGGAGTGGAATTCCCTGCCGGAGTCGTGTTTCCTGATAGCTACAACCTGGGAGTTTTTAGGTCAAGAGTGAATAGGTCACTTCTAGACAAGCGTGCTCCATCTTCGAACGCATCTTCGCTTACCATCAGGTGAGATAGTGGTCAAACGTAAATAATAGTAAAAAAAAAACAAATAATTAAAATAAACCGTGGCACTTGAAAGATAACCAATCCCAGCAGTGACATGAGATCCAACGAACCCCTCATTCTAAATAACATTAAAACCTATAAATTCTTTAGAGATACAGGATCAAGAACCCAACCTATAAATATCTGTGACGTCAACCCGCCCAGCCGTGTCGATCAAGCCTCATCTATAATATGATCAAAGGTTCAACCTCACTGGTCACTGGTCGCCGCTTGATGTTCGCAAGATGAATGGGCGCCATTTTGTAAACCGTTTTCTGCTTCGCTGATTGGTGGTTTGATGACGTAAGGAGGATGATTTTGTTTAGTAATGTTTTATGTTTATCTTTTGATAACTACAATAAAAAAACAAACACGAAATGCCACTGTTAGGAAGGCGTTGTTAGTAAAATATTGTGAAATTGTTTGTGTTTTCCATTTGATTTAAAAGTAACAAAATGGCCGCTTGATGTTCGCAAGATGAATGGGCGCCATTTTGTTAACCGTTTTCTGCTTCGTTGATTGGTGGTATGATGACGTTGATTGGTTTTTGTAAGAGGATGACTTTTTATTTTTTAGTACATAGCTTCTGCCCGCGAGTTTGTGCAATAAGATCAAGATGAAAGGAATTATATGGTCATCTAAATGCGTTGAGGAGTTTTTGTGTGAAGGAGTACTAAATCGTCCAACCATTCGCACAAGCTTTTGCGTTCATAATAGTAGGTGGTAGGCATTGATATATAAAAAACCCAAGATGCACAGTCTCGAACAAATGCAACACTCGAAACTGTCGTCAAAAACTGACATGTATCAAGTGTCATGTGTGAGTTGTGTAATTATACTATAAACAATTTTTTTTGCAAATTCAACCTTACACGGATCGCTTAAAGTTGTTTTTACAAAGCAGTGCAGTATGGCGAGTGATGCGCATTTTTTTTTGCAAATTCAACCCTACACAGATCGCTTAAAGTTGTTTTTACAAAGCAGTGCAGCTAGTCTATTCTGTAAGAAACTATTTCGATATCGAGCTTCACCTGAGTGATAAAACTCACAAAGTGAGCTTTATTGCACACAACATAAAGATCTTCATTTGAAACTCACCTCGAATTCTACTGTCGAGATACGAAAATGTCGTTAGAGAATAGCACTACTGTATGGCGAGCGATGCGAGACTGTTTTGAAACTAGCGCACAATTATACATTGTGCGCTTGTTTTTTGCGGATGTTTTTGAGATGCTGAGTGTGTATCTTGGGTTTTTTATATATCAATGGTGGTAGTTATTTTATTGAAAGAATAAAATGGTGGCGTTCCGATTTGCGCCACGCAAAACAACGGCCGATCAGACAGATTATGCCGTAACTCGAACGGAAGCACAGGTGGAAAAAGTGGAGAACGTTTTGACATCGAGCGCCGCAGAATTGACTAGCGAAAAAGAAAAGTTACTTTGAAGTAACTTCACACGATACATTAGTTTAACACCCACTATAAAGGTTTGTACTAGTTTGGTTGTGTACCTCACCTAGGGCCTAATAAAACTGACTGGTGACAAGTGACAAGCGACAATTCTACAATTTTGTACGTTTATTTCATACATTATCTGTCTATTAAACAACATCAATTTGTCGCATTGTCAGTCATATTAAATAGGATCCTGTTGTCCGATTGGTTGCGCAACCAACCAAAAAACTAAGCTGCATATATCTTGTTAGAAGAGTAAATAATCATAAGCAAGTAGAATACTACAAATACCCAAGAAACTATGGTAGCCGCCAGATAAATGTGCAATAACGGTCATTGACCCACGTACAATTTTACTGACTTAGCGATCCTGAATCGACATCTATCATGATTCTTTACGATGTCTAGTAGTGAAAAACGGTTTATAATTGATTGTTCGGGTATCTGCGAAGGGATATTAGGGAAAGGTCAATGTATTTTATTGCAAGTTTATCTAGCGCCTACCATAGAGAGTTGTTTTTGTTATAAATATCTTCTATAACAAAAACAACTCTCTTCCCCTCAAAATAAAGACCCGTATCCATAAATCAATATTCATAACACCATCAAGAAACGTATCCCATCATACTAACAAAACTACCTCCAATATTCCGACAATAAAAACGGAATCTGACATTCACATTCAAATCTGACAGTCAAATAGCCAATCAGGAAAGTGCGTTATCATGTTTGCCAAACAAGTGAATGAGTGAGTGAATGATATTATTACTGTCATACTTATGATAAATTCATGGGGTTTTTATGACGATGGGGACGAACCAAGGTGAGAGTCTTAAAATATTATGTATCTAGTTTATAAATGGAGAAAGTATTTGGCGAAATTTGTGGTATTAAGTTTCGGTGAGTACTGTATTTTTGGGGTCGTAAATGTCACTGTAGAATAATAAAATCAAGTTAATGGATGATAATATAATCCAAACTTGTACATGTAGAGGTAGGTATACACAGGGTTGCGGAATTTGTTCGAAAGAGTCACCGCAGCCCTGGCGCAGGAGGAACACGGATGAGTTTTAGTCAGTAAGAGTCTAACACTCCCGTCTGCTCCACCCAGAGCGTGAGGAGTCATTTGATGATTTCCCATTCTTAAAAAAAAAAATAGTAATCTGTTCCGAAGTGATTTCAGCTTACGACAAATTTTATTTTACTGATGATAAGGCTCACACTACTGCTGCGTTTGAAAGGCTACTTTTTATCCCAGTAGAATAATTACCTACTATAAGTATTATAGAGTTACTTTATGTGGATAGGACACTTTTATCATGGCAGAAAGTGCCCTTGAGATTTCAGATTTAAATATTAAACACAGAGACGTCTGAACGTTTATCATACAGAACATACGACACTTTTAATACCTCGGGTACACGAGCATCCCCGAAGATTGCCGACCGCGTCTTTTGCTTCAGTCTATTTTCAACTGTACAGCCAAAAGTACATAACGCCTCCACAGACGCTCAGCACAGCTTTAATGAAAAAATCTTCTAGTACAGAACAAAGCTTTTCACATCGTGACCATTCGAGGCTCAACGCTCGCAGTTTCCAGGAGACAAGTCAAAGACTTTATCAGTGTGTTTGAAAAGTTACGTTCATTTGTTTTTGCTTCGTATTCAGCAGCTCGGTAGCTCGCACGTGGTTTGCAAAGGAACAGTGTGCCACTTTCAAGTCGAAAATTATTGTGAAAGAGATAAGTCATTGGGTTGAACAGAAGAAGATGCTTTGTGAAGATAAAACACCGTCCAAGTGTTTGTCGGGTCACAAACATTGTAGAGTTCCGAAGTTTTTTGTCACGAAAGCATGAAAATAAATTAAATGATTTCGGGCCCATTTTCGTTATGAGCGTTTTTCTTCTTCTTCGCGCGTTCGAGCGTCTTTCGTGTGGGCAGTAATGTCCAGCGACCCCACACATCCTAGTGTCAGAGTTTCTAAACCGCCTCAAGGGCCTCTGACATGGTTTATTTGATGATCCCAGCTTATACGTGTCTTCCGAAGCACAATGAGCGTCCTAAAAACCATGGAAATAGAACCCATGACCAAATACTTGGGAACCACAGACTTTTGTATTTGATTTCAACTTAATAAGGCTTACGTTTAAAAGGGTGTTGACAGACAGGCAGACAAACGGACGGACAATGAAATGATCCTGAAAGAATTTAGATTTTTCCTTTTGAGGTACGGAACCCCGGGAGCGAAACTTCATCAGACATTCTCATATGATGGTAATTTTTTTACTCATTATTTTTTTCAGTGTACCTATTTTACTGCTCATCGTGACTCGTGAGGAAACCGACCTGTCCAACAATTCGAAGACATGACGCGTCCAGCAACCCGCAGTATAGACTCGCTTCCTCACCCAGAAAAGAGAGGATCCTCCGAGACGATTGTATCTGGTAGGCAACTGCCCAATATAGTTTCGGGCGTTTGTATATATTGTTCGAAATACGGAGAATGTTGATACCGCGATCGCGCGTTTACTGGACATAGGCCTCCCCCAAGTGTCGCCAAAATAACCGGTCCTGTGCGTCTCGCATCCATCGCCTTCACACGACCCTCACCAGATCATCGGTCCAGCTTGTGGGAGGCCTTCCAACGTTGCGTCTTTCGGTACGCGGTCGCCACTCCAGAACTTTTCGGCCCCATCGACGATCTGTTCTGCGAGCAATGTGCCCTGCTCACTACCAAATCAGTTTGGCGACCTTTGGGTTATGTTGGTAACCTTGGTTCTCTTGCGGATATCATCATTCATGATTCGATCACGCAAGGAAACTTCAATCTCTCTCCATTTCCCTTTGGGTGACTTTAAGCCTTCTGATGAGGCTCATTGTGAACTACTCGCTCCCTCGCCCAGAAAAGGGAGGATCCTCCGACCAGATGATTATGTCTCGTAGGCAACTGCCCAAAAGTTGTTGTAGGGCGGCCGTATATGTTCGAATCGCGCGGAGTATGTTAATACCGCGATCGCGCATCAGGGGGGCTAAAAAGGCCACTTTAAGAGAATCATAATATTAATCATGCAACAATCTGTCAAATTTCATTTTCATCTCTATCGCTAACGAATTAGGTTCAAGGTTGATTGGGAAAATTTGACAGTGACGGGTAGCGTGATTTGCTTTCTGATTCTGCTCAAGTGACCTTATTAGCCCCCTGGTCTTTAGTTCTTATATAGCAATATAGATGCCGCTACACTATTATGAAACACAATTTCCTGGCTTACCCAAACACGCCGACAGCTACAGCAGCTTCCCTGAGGGCTCGCTCTTGGTCCATGTCTCTCAGCGCTTCTGGTCTGATGGTGGCCGTGTTGCGAGGTTGACGCTCGTTTTGGACGGCTGTGGAAGGAGACATAGCTTTAGTATGATGTTTGTACGTATTTTAACACTTTTAGTGCAAAGCACTCAATATATGGGTCGAACAATAATTCGTTCGTGTGCCCACAACCCGCATCAGCTATAGATGACTTAAGTTCATGCGCGGGTTGTGGGCACACGAACGAATTATTGTTCGACTCATATGTTTAGTGCTTGGCACTAAATGTGAGAATAAAAAAATAATAAACTAATCGCTGACTGATGTGCTTATATTACTTGTCTTAATTCGTTTTAATTCATACGTTCCTTTCCAGATTCAGTAACTAATGCAGAGTAGCGTGTAGCTTTCTTAATATTCTCTAGAAATAAGTACCGATAGTATTAAATTCAAACTTTCGTTTTTTACGTGAAAACATGGCTTTCATTAATTGTCTGAATTAAAATATCAGCTACGTATTACATAAGGTAATTTCCTATTATTAACATAATAGGAAATTACCTTAGGTAATACGTAGCTGATATTTTTTTAGTAAATCTTACTAGCCGCTACATAGCTTTTACATATAAGAATTGGCTATCCAGTGAAATGTATTAAGAGTGGGTCTAGTCTAGTAAACTCTTGTATGGACAAACGCATTCCGCTGTTTTATTCGTGGATAATGCTGCTAGAGCAATTATTTTTTCCAAAAAATCTAGATCGAATTAATACGTGGCTCTATCATTTTCTTTTTTCCAAAACATAATCACTTAAAGATTTATGACAATCCAAAAACCCGGAAAAACAGCCCGATTTTACCGCCATGTTCAGACGACTATAAAATAAATTTGAGAAGTTTTTAACAAAATAAAAAATAATAGAAGCATAGATATAGTCTTCCTCTAAATTTTGATATTTAATTTTTATAGATCAATCCAATTTTGAAGAAGAAAACAGCGGAATACAAAACGTCTTTTGGTCAAAGTTTTTAGATGTAAAATCAGCCTCTGCTGCAGTTATCGCTTTCGCACTTTACTAGATAGGGCGTAGCGCAACGGCACCGGCAATAGTTTCTTCAAATACCTATTTTAAAGTCCTCGGGACTAGAGTCCCCTCTTAATGTTCGTATGAAGTCTTTCCGACTGCACTATTGTGCTCAAGCACTAAGAAAACCGCTTGCTACGTCGCTGCTACGCTCGTAGCCCAGTGGCGTGCCTAGGGTTTCAAAATAAGGCAAGCCCAATAAAATTTTTACCGATTTCAAAAAAAGAAAGTTCAGTTTTCGACTGAGTATGTAGGTACCTTCGTATGTATCATCGCAATTTTCTCATAAACTGATATAGATGTCTCAATTCGTTGTTTACCAAAATTACGGAAAGAAACCATTGCACACAGGTGGTTATGGGAATTTGCGTGCCTTTTAATGGCGCCAGATATGTTATTTAAATCATTATAACCAGATGTATTCCAAACGGAATGTTCATTCGATAAAAATATCAGCCAGCTTCTTTCAATACAACTTATTAGTGTGCGAACAGCCAACAATCCAACTAGTTTTATACACTGATCTATTAAATTTTCGTTTATGCGATTTACTAGTCTGAGAAAAACACAGATTAGGCGTCGGTTTTAATGAAGAAATTAACTGTTTTTTCTGAGCAAAGTTTAAAGATTTTACCTTATCTTCGCCAATCAAAACTTGAACGCATTTTAAATCCTCACAAGGTACAATTACCTCCATTGTTGTAGGTAAGTCACCAAAACAATTGTATCACTGAGAAAATCTAAGAAAACACACAAAAAACTTTAACAACATAACTTTTCAACTCTCAAGCAAATAAAACTGAAGTGAGTTGCACTCCGGTGTCAAGAACTACTTACGCAGAGTTGCAGTGTTGTCATTTAGGCAAAAAAAGTCACCAGGTATATGAAAAATCTAGCTAGATGTCGCAATTTTTTTTATTTTTAAGATATTGCTTGAATATTTAATTTCGTTATTTTAAAAAGTCGCTAGTTTTTATTGTTGCTAAATCTTAAAAAAAGTCCCCAAACTCGTTAAACATCTCCAAGATCTCACAACGTCGCTAAAACGGCAACACTGCAGAGTTGGCAAGGTGACAAGGTCACGCATACGCGTGCAACTTCATACGCATGCAGGGCTTAATCGTACATACTGATCGATTTGTAGACGCACAAGGTTTAGAACTCGTTATACGGCACATCGCTATAAGTGCGAAAGTGACGGAGATAGTATTTGAAAGCCCGGTAAAAGCCGGTACGTGTAAGCGAGATAGCTATATGTAGATGCTGCAAATGCGAAACTCTGCGCGCGAACAATCGCGATGTGTAGTTATGTAGTAATGTGGCATAGGTAGATACTTTGTGTTATTTTGATAAGAATTAAGCGCGCGAACTTTTAAATAGTTCGGGTTTGATATTGATTCTCTATCGAGCATTTTAGTAAGGCATGCCGGGCTTTTGGGCTTATATGAAGGTACCGCCACTGTCGTAGCCACGCGCCTACGCCGTAGGCATCGGTCATAATGTGAAAGCTTACTAACAAAAGAAAAATACGTTGTAACCCAAAATTTTACTGTTAAAGAATTCCTTGTTTCATTTAGCCCGCCTATGTACCACTACAGACTGTACATCTAGTTTTAATAAATAAAAGGACATTTTCAGGGTTTCATACTGTTTTGGTCCAAATGAGAAAGTGCCAAAAAGAGCCTTATTCTCTATAGAGATCTATTCTATATAGAGCCCCTTAGCATTTAACAGTATCATCAAAGCTGTAGCACCACTGTACTTGGTTTTACTTGAGTTAAAATAGTCACCAATTTCTGCTACAATTTCTTGAAACTTTTCTAGTTTCAAGAATTTATCATCGCTTGAACTTTACGACGCTTAATTTCCAAAGTAATGGGTATATCTTTTTTGATAAATTCATTATTTGAAGTGTTTAGTTTTTCATGACTTCATGAAGTTTCAGAAAAATACCAGTTTACTATCCAGAGTGGAGAAGATTTCTGACAATTATCAATTTTTGTCGTGAGGTAGAGAACTTAGCTCTAGAACATCCCATTTGAAGGAACAAACTGAATTACCAATCACACTGTATGGATTATAGTATCACCGAAGTAGATTTACTTTCAAGCGGATAGGTCAGAAGTACTTTTCATTGGAGCATTTAATTTAGTAGACCCATAAAAAAATCGTTTGGTAGAGACATATAACAATGTATCTCTGTTCGAAGGCATACTATTCTATTAATGATTATTTAGACGATAAGAATAGTTGGTCGCTGTGTTAAATGCAAGACAATGTCATAATTATCATGTTCTTTCTCTTTAAGTAATTAGCTTATGACAGGTTATATGTATTCATATAATATTGTTTTGTTTTTTTTTTTATTATCTGACTATGTAGGTTAATTTGTTTTTTTTTTTTAATATACATTTCTATCAT
Source organism: Lacanobia wlatinum (assembly GCA_947578705.1). Lineage (NCBI taxonomy): Eukaryota > Metazoa > Arthropoda > Insecta > Lepidoptera > Noctuidae > Lacanobia > Lacanobia wlatinum. The sequence goes on along the minus strand of OX388046.1, from coordinate 15,939,084 downwards.
TATCAGTATCATAGTGTGCTAGCTAACAAGTAAATTTCGTGTCATGTATAATTACTTAGCATACTTTTATATAGATTCAAGTTCTTAAAACGTAACAGACAGATGTGTTGCTGGGGAGTTTGTTGGCCACTTCTTCTCCACAGCTAAAACACTAGGAAGTGGTGACGGGCGGGCGTTTTGCGGGACTGTCTTTTGTAAAACTTGGCGTTCAAAAAGTGCTGGCTCTCAGCCTAATTTGAATAAACGACTTTTAATTTTGATTTTGAAATGAGTTTAATTCAATCAACATTCTTTTTCTTAGCAAAAATGTATTTAAGAAGCAAATCCAAGCAACCCTAAAGGATCAGCAAAATAATATTTAAGTACAAGTAAAATTAATATTTGTTAATAATGTAAGCACACAAATTAACTTTTTACAAATCGACTTCCATACGGGTTGAACTTCGAGGTTAAACTACGCATGCCGAGGTCGATCCGTGGATGGGTGACTACCAGAAGTTTCTTGTGTGTCTTGGAAAGTACGCTAAGCCGTTGGTCCCGGCTGTTAATTGAATATCTTTGACTGTAGTGCGGATAGTCAGAAGCCAGAAAAATCTGACACCAGTCTTGGAAAGGGCTCTCTTATTCTCACTGGGTTAGCCTCCTCATATAAAATACTGGTACTCAGTATCATACGGTAAGACTGGAAGCTGACCTCAATATACCTAATTGGGAGCTGGCTAGGCAGTTTGATTGAGTTTAGTCCTTAGTTATAAATGTAATTAATAATTATTATTATTAATATTATAATAATTATACAGCTCGTATTGAGAGGTGGTTCCTTAGTTACATATGTAAATAATAATAATTATTATTAATATTATAATAATTAAACAGCTCGTATTGTGAGGTGGTTCCTTAGTTACATATGTAATTAATAATAATTATTATTAATATTATAATAATTATACAGCTCGTATTGAGAGGTGGTTCCTTACTTACATATGTAATTAATAATAATTATTATTAATATTATAATAATTAAACAGCTCGTATTGTGAGGTGGTTCCTTAGTTACATATGTAATTAATAATAATTATTATTAATATTATAATAATTATACAGCTCGTATTGAGAGGTGGTTCCTTAGTTACATATGTAATTAATAATAATTATTATAATAATTATACAGCTCGTATTGAGAGGTGGTTCCTTAGTTACATATGTAATTAATAATAATTATTATTAATATTATAATAATTATACAGCTCGTATTGTGAGGAGGTTCCTTTCTCTGGAGCCCTTACCACCGGTAGCTTGGACCCTGCTCCCGACACCGGCGGACTACTATTTTTTATATTTTTAAAAGTGGTTATATTAAAGAAATATTGAAAATGTAATATATGTCATATAAAAATCTCGTGTCACGATGTTTGTTCGAGATAAACTCTGAAACTACTGAACCGATTTTGATCAAACTTCGTAATTATCTGTTATTTGATCAAACTTAAAAGATAGGATAGTTATATGGAACGAGAAAAAACGGGACATGCGCGTACGAAGAGGCGGGAAAAAGCTAGAATGTATACAACATGTAACGCCGTCATCGCGAAACGCCGAAAAAAAAATCAGCTGCTCAGTACATTTTGCCGAGTTACGCGCACATACATAAATGTATGGAGGAGTCGATTTTTTTTTCGCGATTTCAGTGTTGGTCCCATAGTGAAAGTTGTTCATAATGATGAGTTCAATGACCCCTTAAGAGATATTGTGTTTATTCTGTTACACTTTGTATAAAAATATGTAAACGAAATTATAACAATTTATAATAATAATTTATTTATTCAATAAGTACTTGGCATACAGAGTTGTCTTAAATTTTATAAAGAAAAACCAGTACAATAAATATAAAATAGGTCATAGGAATCCCTTTCCTGCAGTGCGATTCTGTAAATATGTCGAAGTGAAAACTTGGGCGTAGTGAACGACAAGTGAGCTGTCAAACCATACAAACAAGATGGCATGACAGCTCACTTGTCGTTCACTCCACGGTGTCGACAGAATCGACCGGCTGAACTAGGCACGAAACCTATCTGTATCTTAGGAAAGAGTATCCCATTTACAATGAGTTTATTGCGGTTTCTATTCTATCGGTAATCTCGCGTTCGCAATATTCACCTATCACTACTCAAATGTATATGGTATACCTATAGTATTTCCTACTCCATCAAACGTATATACAAGTTATGATTGATAGCGGGATCTGTGGAAGCCAGAGTAGAGACACACACGTACGCGGTACGGTCTGCAAAATAAAAGTCTTTCGCGACAGTCGCCCCTCTGCAGTAGGGTTGGCAGATACACGTGATAGGTTTTATGTGTAGGAAAACATAGTAGTTTGAATTCAGGCAAATGTTTTACTAAGTGAATTATTATTTAATAACTAGCTTCTGCCAGCGGCTTCGCCCGCGTGGTCCCTAGGGAACATATTCCCGGGATAAAAAGCCTATGTCCTTTCTCAGGCTCTAGACTATCTCTGTACCAAATTTCATTCAAATCGGTTCGGTAGTTTTGGCGTGAAAGCGCGACAGACAGACAGACACACAGAGTTACTTTCGCATTTATAATATTAGTAAGGATAATAATAATAATTTATTTACCAATTTCGGACAACAATATAACCCATTTTGTTAGTAAAATATATATCTTATAACTAGTGTTAGTAGTAAACAAACAAGGACAAAAACAAACCACAACGTAGGTGTCTAAGCCAGGATGTGCAGAGAACGATAGAATGAGGAATAGCTACCTGACCGTTCTCCCCACATAGTGCCTCAGAAAAGGTGAGTAAGGACTCTCCACAACTGTTTTCAGGATGCTATTGTCACTGTTCCGCGTAATCATCATAGTTCTTATAACAGCGAATCGTTATGAGGAAACCAGCATGTCTTCAAAAACTTGTGATATCAACCAGCCTTACACTGCGATCGCCAACCCGCCTGCCAAGCGTGGCGATTATGGCAAACCCCCCCTTTTGGGGGAGGCCTATGTCCAGCAGTGGACGTCTTTTGGCTGATATGATGATGATGATCAACCAGCCCACGCTGACTGAGAGGAGTCCTGAGTTCCAGCATGAAGAAAATTGTTGGTTGATCATAGGTACTTGTGGAATTGGCAAAGATTTAGTACCAAGCAAAGGTGCTTTGTTGAGGAGTGTGTAGCGCGCGTTCTTCTTCCCAGCTAAAACACTAGGAAATGGTGACGAGCAGATGTTTTGGAGTCGAAACTACTGGTAGTAGAAAGCTTAATTTTAGTATGTGGATTCCACACCACCTATGATCAACCAACAATTTTCTTCATGCTGGAACTCAGGACTCCTCTCAGTCAGCGTGGGCTGCTTGATCATCATCATCATATCAGCGAAAAGACGTCCACTGCTGGACATAGGCCTCCCCGAAGATCTGGGGGGGTGTGCCATACTCGCCACGCTTGGCAGGCGGGTTGGCGATCGCAGTGCATGGCTGGTTGATATCACAAGTTTTTGAAGACATGCTGGTTTCCTCATAACGATTCGCGGTTATTAGAACTATGGTGATTAAATAATAATTCACTTAATAAAACACTTGGGGAATGAAGGGGAGTGCTAAGAGAGGATTTCCCGAAATTCCTAACGGAATATGCGCGTACCAAGTTGCGGGCAAAACCTAGTAACTTTAATACAAACAATTCAGCATGTAATGTGGCTCCTCTAGGGCAAAAATATTTTTCTTCCTTTGGCAACCCTATCCTATCCGAGTCCGCCCACGACAGTGCTGTGAGTTAGAACACGGTAACTTGTGAAAATTGAATTATTTTGTTGTGACAATTAATATAGAAAGCAATAATTTTGTCACGAGTTTCGTAATGGATTTTGATTGGAAGTAGCTTTTGCTCGGAGTTCCGTTCAAAGACTACACGGGCTCGATGAATTTGGTTTGATTGGTTATTAGATACCTAGATACTGTAACTAGGATGTATTTCAAAGTAATGAATTATAGATTACTAAATATTTATAGCTCACTAGTGGACGTCACGCGGTATCACCCGCGTAGTTCCCGTTCTCGTGGGAGTACGGGGATAAAATATAGCCTATGTTACTCCCTGATAATGTAGCTATTCGTTGCTGAAAGAATTTTTCAAATCGTTCCAGTAGTTTCGGAGCCTATTCATTTCAAACAAACAAATCTTTCCTCTTTATAATATTAGTGTAGATAAAAATATCGCTTGTCATTACATTTTCATAAAACTTAACATTATATTTCGAAACTGTATTCCTACAGATAAAACGTTTATGAAATCAATTTTAATATATTATGTATATGACAATATTTAGATTGAAATACATTAATTGATCGGCCGAGCATCACTTGAAAAGTGCTCGACCGATTTTACTGTTTTTATAATATGTTCGTAATTATCTAGACAAGGTTTATATGAAAGAAAACCCGCTAAAAGCTGACAAACAAATAAATAGAGGCTATCATCATCTGCCTAGCCTTTTCCCAACTATATTGGGGTCGGCTCCTAGTCAAACCGTATACAGCTGAATACCAATGTCTTACGTGGAGCGGCTGCCTACCAGACCTCCACAACCCATTAACTGGGTAACACGGTACTTCTTGGAAAGACTGGTGTCAGATTTACTGGCTTCTGACAATCCGAAACGAATGCCAAAGATCCACAAATGAGAGCCGGGAGCAGGCTTAACGTGCTTTCCGAGACACGGAGGAAACTCGGTATGTTAAGATGGTCGCCCATCCACAGACCAACCTTGAAAATCGACCCGTGCGGTTGTTATTATTTAGCCACGAGCTCCTCAAACAAATAAATAGAGTGCCTCCGATAAAAATGCCACATACCGTGTTCTGCGACCGGAGTGGCCCCGTTTCATTTTATTGCCCCCATAGCTTTACTTACATACTACATGTACAGCTATAGACTAGCGGGCGACCGTGGTGTTACTTGCGTTTTGCGTGATTTAATCGACTGGGTCCGTAGTAAGTTTTATTTTATTTTATTTCATTAGGATCTCCAACAAAGAATACACCTTACATGCTATATTATAAAGGCCAAGAGCAAAAATCTATATGCTTCCTTAATTATAGGAGACCACATCATGCAATAGAGAACAATCAGTAAGGAATGCCTAACATAGACAATTTAACTACTTAATATCGTTAAAGGATTTTTTAAACATGATTAGTGATTAGTGCCAACTTTAGTAGCAATTACTTCAAAGGTATATAACATTAATTATAATAATCATTCTGTAGTATCTCTAGAATAATTACTATTGAAGCCGGCAATTTGAATTTAAATTTAATAAAAACGAAGATCAAGTAACAAAGACCTCAAAGTTAAGGTTTTAAGTGAAGGCTTGTTTCATTTTGGTGTGCTTAGCATAACTATCGGAGAAACGAAAGAGAAAATAGTATATTGTAGAAAGATGAGTACGGCGCAATGTCTTAGGAAAGAAATAGCACGTCTTTGCAGAGTAAAGATGTGGTCTTACTTAAAATAAGATTAAGTTATCAATCGCAGTTTTGTGTTTGCATAGTAATTGAAGTAAAAAAGGCAGGAAATACATGGAACACGGAATTCTTGAATTAGACTTTGTGACTAGCTCGCCGCACTAATCCCAACCACTGCATCTCCTGAGAGCCAAACCAAAAGTGGCAACGACTCGGAGAACGCCGAGTCTATGAAGCTCGACGAGTCCTTTCTTCTTCTTCTCGTGTGGGCAGTAAGATCTAACGACCACACACACTCTGGTGTCAGAGTTTCTAAACCGCCTCAAGGACCTCTGTCATGATTTACTTGACGACCGCCATTTGGCGGCCGGGAACACCGGCTTATACGTGCCTTCCGAAGCACAGAATCATCTTTTTATCAGACAATTAGGTGATTCAAGCCTGCAATGTCCTCGCCAAACTGGAAACAACTTTACAAAGTATGCATCCCGTCGGAACCGAACCCACGACCACCGGGTCACAAGGCAAACGCCTAAACCACCCGACCACGGAGGCAGTTAAAACGAGTCCCTGAAAACGATTCAACTGTCTTTGATCCCGCAACGAAATTAATCAGAAAAAAAAACACGGAGGAGCAAGAAAAGCATAAACACAGGGCAGTTGGCAAATTCTCTTACTCTAGGTGATGGGAGGAATTATACTGGAAAGTAATACTTTGTATGATTCGAAATTGTAAATATATATTTCTACTCAGGCATAACCATTACATCTTCGAGAATTCAGACAGAATTGCATAAATCTTCAAATACTGCTTACCTACCGATAGATATCAAATATCCCGTAGCTTAGAAATCTACCCATCCAACTGCATGCAAACCTTGAACATACAACCAAAGCTAACGCTACCAGACAAACTGAAACTTGAGCACGAATTAATGTTCAAACACACACACACACTAACGCATACTACCCCCCACTACATCTACACTATAAATCACATCGCCCCTCCCACTTCCGGCCGCAGCCATCTTTGAAGTCTCACTTCCGGTGTCACGGGTAAACGAGACAGAAATAGCATAGTTTCACGTAAGAGTGAAAGAGGTAGGTAGAGGTTTGTGATTTTTTATTTATTTTCGAATTTGTATGAAGCTTTGCGGAGCTTTTGCGAATGGGATCATTGAGCAGAATTCATTTTGTTCGGTTCGATGCAGATTGGTTGCCTTATTATTGTTTTATGGTTCTGACTGTAAAAGTCTTACTTTTAAGGATAGGTAGACAAGTTCAGTTAAGCATTTTTGTGTATATAATAATTCTGCATTTGGCATTTGCATCAAGGTATAGACGAGCATTCTAAATGGTTGTTTCTACCGTATTCGTTTGTCGCTTTGGTGAAATGCTTGAAACAAGCTGTGAAGATTAGTCGTAGACAAAACTCGTAGCAAAAGTCAAACCTGTTTGATAGCTTGAGCAAAATGGCACTAAAATGGTATAGGCACATTGGTGAAGGTGAATAAACTTGACACATTAGTAAAGCGCCAATTACACGATGCGAGTTTATCGAACATTTTGGGGCAAAAAGTAGAATGGGATTGTCGTAGGTACGTACCTATCTTTAGACGATTATCGCATCCGCACGTTTACATTGAACCAAATAACAAAAACTCGGTTACGAGAATGTCATACGATAATCGTAAGGTAATTATCTCCTAGAGTTTTGTTTAAACGATGACAAAAATTGCAATGCAATATTTGCCTACGATTTCTCGACTCGTCTAAACACGATCTCGTATGACATTTTTTCAAGTTCATGCGAGTATCGTACATTCACAAAGTAAGTCACAAAGGGCGGATTTCTGCGTTGGATACTTTATGTTAAAAAAAACTGGCCAAGTGCGAGTTGGACTCGCGTGCAAAGGGTTCCGAACGAATTTAATAAATGTTATTTTAATACTACAGACTTCTAATAGGTTTTCCTGTAATCTTTAGGTAAAGATCTATTATCTCCATTTTTTTTTCAAAATTTTAGGCTCAGTAGTTTCGGAGATAAGGGGGGGAATGGTCATTTTTCGTCTAATTTCTTGAATAACTTCTAAATCATTCATTTTAAAATTATGAAAAAAATATAATTAGAACCCTCACAGTAAGCCCTTTCATTTGATATGTCACACGATATTGTTCAAAACCCTTTTTTTAATTTTCTAGTTTGACCCCCAAAAGTGACCCCCTACTAAAAATTTAATAATTTACGTAACGCGTCCGTGTTTGGGTCACAGAATTCCATATGTGTACCAAATTTCAACAGAATCGGTCCAGTAGATCCGGAGAAATCTGGCTGTGACAGACGGACAGACAGACAGACACCCGAGTGATCCTATAAGGGTTCCTTTTTTTTCGGAACCCTAAAAATGTCAAAATCTAGTTTTACGCCAAATTTTGACTGGTGAACAAACTAGAGTCGAGTAATCAGAGTGCAAATTCTACTAATTTTCAAGCAACACGTTCGCATTCGCAATTCAGTGGAAATCTGTCAAAAATGTATGAAGAATGAGTATTTTTTTGACAGATTGCGACTGACATGCGAATGTAAACGTTGCTTAAAAGTTAGCAGAATTGACCTTCTAGGGTAAGTTTTTGAAGTATTCAAATGCGCCTGCTAAATAAAAATTAATTCTAGAAATTGTAGAATAGACTGGATATCAAGATAGTAAACTTTTTTCGGCGCTTTTTTTTACGCTTACAACCCTAATCTGTTTAAAGTTAGAGTGAACAGGCTCCTTCTGGGTAAGCTCGCTCCATCGTAGACTTTCGTTTTTCTCATCTCTGACTTAGACTAGAGTCAAGAGCAAACCCATCCACCCACCCAAATAAAAATAAAAAAAATAATTGATAGCCCTTGTTTTTTAAAATTAGATTCATCATTAACAAATACTTATCGACAGGAAAAGCTGATAAAAGTGTGAGATTTATTCCAAAGTTTCAATTAAGATTCTGATTCCATTTGTTCTCTTCAACTAGATCTATAGGTTTAAATGGCAGGTGAGGTGATGTATACAGCAGGAACTCGTAGATTAAAGCCATTTATTTTTATTTTTTTTGTTGCACACCTACCACAGTGTAGTCTTTTTAACCCAAAGGTTGACTGGTAGAGAATGCCTTGTTGCATTAAGTCCGCCCATGTACCACTCCTGTACATAAAGTTTAAATAAATAAATAAAGCGATGATGTGGCTGACAATGGAATATGCTTGCCTAGAAATAATCTACTGATACTAAGACTTGTTTCAGAGAATTCGAGAGTAGGTAACAGTGGGCCTTTCTTGCTATAAAAAGAACCCCAACATATTATTCATTCTGAATATACAATAAAAACAAATAAACCATAATCCACTACACATTTGCAAAGAACAATCATAATTTAAAAATAAAATCAGAAGGATCAGGTGCGCTACCAACCCTAAAGTGAAACGAACTAATAAAAATATATCTCCCTCCCTCCCACCCGCACAAAGTCATATATTACCGTTTCACTTATAAACGACTTCTGTCAAACTGGCGACTTAATGGTTATTGATTTCGATTTAATGGCGAGGGGATTTGAACTGTATTTTTATGATGGGTAGGATCAGTTTCGTTTGGACGGTTTTTTATGTAGCCAATGGAACATGGACTCTTTAGACTGTGGCCTGAAATATAGCGATAATGTGAAGAACGTGATGGTTTTGAAGTTTAGAAAAATAGATTATGAAAATTATTCATTTCTGGAATCTCTTAGGTTGGTAAAGAGATATTCAGGTGAGGCACTACATGCTAAACATGGATTCTTAAAATATAACTAGCAGCGCCCCGCGGTTTCACCCGCGTAGTCCTGTTTCCGTGAGAATACGGGGATATAATATAGCCTCTGTTACTCGGTAAAGATGCAGCTTTCTAATGGTGAAAGAAGTTTTGAAATCGGTCAAGTAGTTTTTGAATTAAATCGTAACAAACAAACAAAAATCAAATCTTTCCTCTTTATAATTTAGGTATAGAAGAATATATAAGCAAGCTTAGCTTCGCACGTGTAAGTAAATATTTTCGTCAAAAAGTAGCCCAGAACCGCCTCCAGGGTCCCATTTATCTCTGTGCCAAAATCTATCAAAATTGGTTCAGCGATTTAAACGTGAAACAAACAACAAAACTCGCATTACAAAATCAGGTTTGATCATCATCATCATCATCAAACGATAGTTTTTGAACCAAACTATCGTTTATTTTATTTTTGTTGAACAACTTTTTGCTGTACCAAGTACGAACTTGCTGGACTAAGCAAAAAATATAATAGTTTTAAGCGTTAAGAACATTACCTAACAATTAAAGCTAAAGTCTGAAACTTGACCAACTTGAGTGAATATTTTGTAATAGAAATAAAACATACGAAAACACGAATCGAACAACAGAACTTAGATTTTGCCAGCACTTAAAGCTGTCCATAAGATAACTAAAACGCAAAGTAAGTCCACCGCATGGTTTAGGGCGCCTTCAAATTTTTCGCAAAGCGCTGCAGCCGCGCGGCACTTTGCGACAAATTTGAAAGCGCCCTTAGGGTAAATCCAGGATATTTGCTCCAGGGGTATAGCTGCCTCGATTTTAATTACTCTAGTTTCGCGGATGAATTACATGTTATTTTATTGATCACTCGTAGACTACAACTACCACTAAGTTGACAGAAGTTGACGGAACGCAAAGTGCGATCAAAGATTCTGCGGGATAAAAGCGCTAATCCCCTATACGGGATAGTTGTCACAAAATTTAGAGATCTGCAAAAATCTCTGGAAATATTAAAGATATATTTTTACTATCACAAATTTGAAGATTGGAAACCAAAGTACCTACCTATTTTACAAATAAAGTATTTAGCTTTTTGTACTGTAAGATATAAAGTTATTTCAAAAAGTGGAGCACCTATCCTGGAATTACCCTACATTACCCTTTTACTGGGGTATAGAGATCAGATAGGCTGCCACCCCTTTTTAAAATATTTGGAAATTTTTCTGCAGCCGGTTGGACTGGAAGCCGATACAAACATAGTTGGGAAAAAGCTAGGCGGATGATGAATTTTTTTTTTGTTTTTTTTTACTCTAGATAGGCATACGTTTGACCACTATCTCACCTGACGGTAAGCGATGATGAGGTCGAAGATGGAGCACGTTTGCCTAGAAGCAACCTATTCACTCTTGTCTTAAAGACTCCCAGGTTGTAGCTATCTGGAAACACGTACTCTGGCAGGGGATTCCACTCCTTGATGAACTATTAATACCAAAATTAATCACATCATTTTAACAGCAAAGCCTCGCTTTAACTAAATCGCTGTTCTCAGAGCCACAACCGAGCCTTTTGAGTTTGGACTCCACTTTAAAAGTTAGAAATTCGAGCCAAACATTCGTTATTAACCACCCGTTACATTCAACACTCTACCCTTTCCCTCCTAAAGTTGAAATTCGTTTGCAAAATCGAAAGGACTTGTGACCTTCTGAGTTCGGTTGAATATTAATACAGGGTTGGATTTAGGGTTTTATAGGCGGATTAAAATCGCATTAATCAGTGTCTGTTACTGCAGATTTAACTCTCGGTATAAACAGTTAAGTGTTAGGGTACGATGGATTCTGTGGACTGGTACGAGCAGCAATGTTTATAGGTGGAATATATCATAATCTGTCACAGGACTGGGCGATGTGGCGGTACGTAGAAGCTTTGTCCAGTAGTGGACATCAACATCAAATGGCTGGAATGATGGTGATGATGATATCTTAAACTGTACTAACGCTGTGCCCTTGAAGCTAGGGATGTTAACCCCATTTTTTAATAGAAAACTGAAAATACAAACAGATTGTTTTCTTAAAAAAGAACAAAATACAGTACAACTCTACTCATCAGTAAGTAGAGTAAGACAAATGATAAATAGCAACATAATTGCGATCTTCCCAAAAAACAGAATTTGACTAAAGAAAGGCAGACATCTTAAGGATGATTTTTGATAGACAAAGAGATTAGAAAACATTTTGGGAAGTTTTCCCTGGATGAAGTTAAAAGATTGGAACAGAAAACCAAGCACACCTAGCAATCAATAAAAATTGTAACGGTCTTCAAGAAATCGTTCAGTTCATTTTAAACAATATTCCAACTGAATTTCCTTCAACCAATGAAGCATCAGAACACTTTTGACTGCGACTTTCCGCCGTAATACCGAGCTTACAGTCGCACGGAGGAGGTACAGTCGAGGATTAAAGCGCAAAATCACTGCCATTAGCATTTAATTTTACAAATGAATCTTTAATTCTCTGCTTTCTCTCTTTTGCTTTGTTTAAGTCAGAGTGTCGGAGGTATGCTTCGTTATATTTACTTCAGCCTTTTTTTAACTAGCGGCCTGCCTGGGCTTTGCCCCGGTTATTTACACATAATTATTTCTGTCTAAATATGTAACTTTTAAATGGTGAAAAATAATTGCAAACCAACACATTAACGGATTACATTAAGATTATACTATAGAGTTACCAATACTTAACAAATAAAGTCGGTATTTATTTCTTCCCATTTTAAAATAAACACAAGGATAATGACATAATACGACCGATATTCATTTTTTATTCAAAGATGTAAATAATACTTTAACAGTTAATCGGTAAATGTCATGGGAAATATGGAAAAATGTGTATACACTGTAAAACAAAGCAATAAGCCAAACGTTACCTATAAAATTATGTCAACTCATATGAAAAGTATCTACAAAAAAAGTCAAAACAAAATTAACAAAACAAAACCAATCGCAACTCCTAAATATAAACTTAATAAAACCCAGAAACATCCATTACAAAATTACCATAACGCATGAACAACGAACAATGAAAATGTGATCCAATTTGTGCGAGGAAAGAAAGTGTCAAAAAGATAAAGGTAGTAACGAGGGGCCCGACATTGTGCCCTGCGGCACGCCAGACGGGGACGCCTTTGCCACTTTAAGCTTTGTATTATTTTGGTCTTTGGGACCCCCGGTATGAAAAGGAAAGTGTAATTTCGTTACGCTTTGAGATGTCGACGCGACAATCTAATTATTTTCGGCTGGTGTGGTAGGTTCACCTTGTCAAAAGCCTCTCAGTGTTCTACGGCTTAATTTAATTAATGAGTGTTGGTTTAATTTTCAAGTTTTATTGAGAGAGCTGTGTTTAAAGTTGATTTGTTAAGTAAATAGAATTATTGTAACTAAATGCCTAAGTTTCTGTCTAGCTATTTAAAATTATATTAATGTATTTTATACGAACTGTATCTTGAGTAGATTCCATGCAGATCTGGGAACGAAAGAAAAAATAGATTGTATCAGTAGCTCATTATCAGCTCAAGTTGTGAGAGTTAATTAAAGAAGATTAATTGTTTTGAACTCTTTAGTCGGCACATATTTTGCCATACTTATTTCGCATTGTGCAGAATACGCGGAATTTTCCTAGAGACAAATTTTAGTATTATTTTTCATAAAAAATTGAGTTAACGTTGTTCAAATAAATATTGCATGGGAATCCCAATCGTCGTCGTCGTCTCATCACTTAAATTGCCTACCGATTGGCATAAAATCTAAAACAAGAATAATTTTCGTAAATGTTCTTATCCCACTTAGTTAAATTTAGTTCTATTATTTAGAAAAAAAAAACACTGAATAAGCTACTGAATGCGTCTTCAGATCAACAGTAATCAGTGCAACTGTTGAATTTACTTTTTAGCAGGTTCCCTTGCTGATTGAAAGAAAGAAAAAAAAGTATTGATTGACACAGAACTGAAATGATCGAGTGATCTGATTGCGATTTCAGTTGACTATTCAGCAGCCATAGCCATTTAGATGACTAGTCAAGTGTAATAAGCCCCCAAAACTAATGAAAAACCACTGCAACGCCAGCCGAAATTATTATTAAATCTAGTTGCATTTCACGCGGTTAAACATCTCACTTTATAACAAAGGGTGCTCATTTGAATGTGACTGGCCGCCTGGGGGCCATCGCTTTGTAGTTTTTCCTTAATTATATCTGTTTGCGGATTCCCACTCATTAAAATGTGGGCGTGTTGCGTACGAGTTTCGCCTTATTAGATTCTGCTTTAGGGCATTACGTGATTTGTGAATGGTTTTGATTCTGTGCTTTAGTTTTGTGGTCGTTATTGTTATTGTGTGAATTGTTATTGTGTGTTCTGGTTTTATTGTTCGGTTTGGCATTGTTTGAATAGTTAGTTTATTTAAATTCATAGCATGATAGAAAGTATGTCCTGCTCATAAAAGTGATCAATTACTTAGAAATATAAAAATAAGTTTATGAAAAATAACTAAGTCTTACAAAACAATATATGGCTTTATATATTTTTTGAATAAAGCATTTACAGGAGACATTAAAAGATAAAAGGAGAAGGTAACAAAGAGCTTCGCTCGCGCTAGATTTTTCGACGTTTCTCAATAAAAACCAGTCAGACGTAAAAATACAGATATAGACAGATATTTATTTAGATCTGTTGGTACATTCGAGTGGCTTTTTAATCGGTAGCCAACAAAAAGAAAAATAAATGATGATGAAATAAGCATCAAATAAAATATAATCATTAAATAAATACCAAGAGCTCTCTCTTGTTGTCTCTGTTTTTAGCAGCCGCCTACAGAACCGATTAAAGTCACAAAGAATAGAAACACCCAATCATTCCTAGATGCATAGCATAGCATAGTCGGCCTTATAATGTTCCCACTGTTGGGACTCAGGCCTCCTCTCTAGGAGAGGGAATGGGCCGTAATCCACCACGCGGGCCCAATGCGGGTTGGTGAATGTCACATGTCTTCGAATTTTTGGTTCTAGGACATGCCGGTTTCCTCACGATGTTTTCCTTCACCGTTTTGAGAGCAGTGGTGATGAAATAAATTACACAAAGTAATATGCCTGGCTGGGTTTGAACCCGCGACCTACAACTCGTAAGTCGGAGCCATTACCACTCGGCCACCACTGCTCTGCCACCAGTTTGGAGGGTATGTGGCACAGAGAGTAAAGTCCCGCACACCTCAATTGAAAAGGGAGGATCCTCCTACCAGACAGTTGTTGTGTCTGGCGGGCAACTGCCCTAGATGACAGAAACAATAATGAACGAAATATTAAATTAAATGTCACTTTCCTTAATAACACCAAACAAAATGCATTGGTGACAGATGCTATTGTGCACTTGTGCAAGTAGCAGACAAATGGTCATTGTAAGCGAGTGCGCGTCAATCATCGCATTTTAAACCTTATGTCAATAACACAAAAGTTAGATAATATGCAGCTGATATAACAATAGAACAAGTAGCTCGAGGGTTGTGAATTTGTGATAATGTGCGAACTAATTTGGAAAGAAAATTGAGAGGTTAAGTGTATGAGTATTTTTCTTACATTCAATATAGAGGGCTTAAACCTAATTATGGGGCGTAATGTGGGTGTACTATTCCTATGGCGTGTTTAACGAAATGTGATTCAGGTTTTTGAGTAAATACAATATTCAAAGGAAGATAAATAGGCGATATGCTGAAAATGATGCAATAACATCTAGCCATCATATTGTTACTTATGCTATCGAACACTGCAATCAAATTTCTTCTAACCTATCAAGGGTTGAACTGGATCTTGGCTTAGTAGTAGTAAATAGTTAATCGAGAAAAACCAGAAAGAAAAGTGGCGATTGATTATGTTGCTAATCTTTGGTTGTGATTCCTATTGAAGACAAAATAAATTATTTGGACAACTTCTCATAATTGAAGAAACATCGTAAATAACAAACATGACCTAGAAGAACCAACATTCCTAATCCCTACAAATGACCTTACGGACGAAACTCTTCACCAACCCATTAGACACTCCTAAAGAGCATTTAAATTTTTACACCACATTCAATCTCCCGTTCTAAACTAACAAACGTATGCACGACTTAGTTAGGAGAATAAAACTATATTTTTAACTGCTAAGCCATAATTTGTACACGGGGCGGGTTCTGTCACGTGGCGGCACGTGGTCTAAAACATCGTCTCTATTATGCACAACCCCTTCCTTCTTTGGTGTTTAAGTTTCATGGTTGTTATTTTTTCTGGTTACTATGTTAGTCATGTGGAAGAGTTTAATTTATTGTTTTGTTATTGGCATATTCAGAAATTCTTCACTCTACGGTTTAAAATCTTTGAGACGGTTCAGAAATGCATTTGTTCCATATAAAAGATATGGTATTCAGCTGTAGCCGATAAGACTGGAAGGCGACCCCAAGATAGTCGGGGAAAGGTTAGGCTGATGGTGACGTTATATACACGGTACAGATGATTTGACAGGGGAACATTACAATTTGAATAAAACAGTACTGACTATTACTACACTGCCATTATTGGTAATTGTTGTTGTTGGTATAAAACTTGTTTTTCTGTCCATAAGCTAAGTGATGAAAATGTAAATCGACATGTAAATATTTTTGGTTTAAAAAAAATACTGCAATAACTTATTGATGTTTAGCTAAGGCTATTACCGTACCAACCAGTAAAACTGTCACAAAAATAATTGCTCAAGCACTTCACCCAAAATTAACCATAGCTATCTAAAATATAACCACATCAAATAATTCGTAAGACCAATATCCGGTCAAAATACAACCCTAACCATCTAGAAAGAAAGTCCTACCTCCATTAACAATGGAACAGGAGGGTGGCCTGTCTATATGAATACCTTCACGCCTAATTGACTTGTATGCGTGCGACAGGGAGCGTACAACGGATCTGTTAGCTTTTTATAGCAATATGAAATGTTATGACATGTTTGGACTCGCTGGGACGTGGGAACTGGTATTTACTTTGTGTAATCTTCTTTGGCAAATATTGGGATTTGCTTGGTGGGAAGCTGGTAGACCTAATTTTTTAAGAGTTGATTGGAATATTATAGACTAAATTTGAAAGGAAACCGAAGATGTAGTAGACCAACTAGAAGATGATGAAGGAAGGGACTTACAGTGAGTCACTTCATTAACGTCAAAAGCTGCCATTATTAGTACTTAGAAGATATAATACGGAGGCAATTCAAGGATAAAGGAACCATATTTATACAATGTAACAAAGTGATGACAAGTTGAAGAGGATTGGCTCAAAATAATTATAAATAAAATCTGGCCAAGTGCGAGTCGGACTCGCGTGCAAAGTGTTCCGAACCAATTCTTTTTTTTTATTTGTGATGGGTTTGCTCTTGACTCTAGTCTAGGTCAGAGATGACAGAGACAAAGTTTACGATGGAGCGAGCTTACCCAGAAGGAGCCTGTGCACTCTACCTTAAAAGAGATTCGGGTTGTAAGCGTTTGAAAACACAGACGCAGGCAGAGAGTTCCACTAATTTCATTTTTTTAATATGTTGTTTTAATACTACATACTTCTTATAGATTTTCCTGTAATTTTTAGGTATGAAACTATTATTTGCATATTTTTCAAAATTTTAGGCTCAGTGGTTTCGGAGATAAGGGCGAGGGTAAGATAACTTCAAAACTATTTATTTTAAAATTATGAAAAAAAAAATAATTAAAACCCTCACAGTAGCCCTTTCATTTGATATGTTACACGATGCAGTTTGAGAAACGTTTTTTATTTAAATTTTCTAGTTTATACTCATACTCAAAATTCAATAATTTACGTAACGCGTCCGTATTTGGGTCACAGAATATTTTCATCCATCCATATGTATACCAAATTTCAACAGAATCGGCACCGTAGATCCAGAGAAAACTAGCTGTGAAAGATGGACAGATAGACAGACACCCGAGTGATCCTATGGGTTCCTTACGAATGTTCGGAACCCTAATAATAAAAAACCATAGTCACTAGTTCTTCCCAAAAGGTTTGAAATCAAACCAAAACCTACGAAAAGCGACGAAAGTGCGAACATGACGCCAAATATATAAATAGATCGCAAGTGTTCACGCACTATTCAGAATCTTCTAAGGAATCAATGTTCACTAAGGTGTGATGTAATCACTTTACGCGAGCAACAAATTAGTGATTGCTAGTTAATCGTGTGGTGGAGCTACCGAGTTTATATTCGCTATAATCATGTATACCTAATAGTTTATGTATGACTGCAGACGTGTCGGTGGTAGAATGTGGTGTCTTGTAGTTTACACTAATATTATAAAGAGGAAAGATTTGTTTGTTTGAAATGAATAGGCTCCGAAACTGCTGGACCGATTTGAAAAATTCTTTCAGCAATAGATAGCTACATTATCAGGGAGTAACATAGGCTATATTTTATCCCCGTACTCCTACGGGAACGGGAACTACGCGGGTGAAACCGCGTGACGTCCGCTAGTTTATAATATAAGAGTACCTAACGTTACCATTAAAGAGAATTTTAAAAGAATGAAAAGAATAATTAAGCTTACATCTAGCATGTGTAGATCTGAGTTTATAGAGTTCTACCTTTTTAATAAAATTCCTGCCAAAAAAATCTTTAATTAACTCATACAAGGTTGGGGTAAAAAGCAACTGGTACAAACTTCTTTTCTATTGATTCTGTCTTTTTCAAACAAATTAAAGATGCTTATAATTTTTAATAAACTTTCGACCCTTTCAAATATTTTTCTTTTTGATAAATAAGGCCTGCTTGTAAAAGCCAGGGTTATCTCATTAACTCCGAATTAGTTGTCAACGCACTCCATTGCGTATGTCTTTTTATTTATTTAACTAGTGTTAGCAATTAACTGTTAATTAATTGACCTTAGACTGCAAATTAAATTAAACTCACCGTCTTTGTTCATTCCCATGGCGAGGCATTTCTTGAGTCTGCAAGCTTGGCACTGATTTCTGTGAGCCTTGTCGACCACGCAGCGTCCGGTGCCTGCTTGACATCTGCCAACAAAATGTCTTTGGATGAGCAACTTATGTAGAATCAGGCCTTAAAAGCTAATCTACGCTTCACACGAATGATTTTGAAATAAATCTATCGCTTTAATGTGGTAAACTTCTTCATGCACGCTCGTCTTGCATCATGATTACTAAAACTGTTTAACAAATGAAACACAATTATAGGACCTTTGAATAGGAAATGATTAAAGCCAAGAACCAGACTTAGCACAAGCCTATGATGTTCCTACTGCTGGAATACTGGTTTCCTCTCTTTGCGAGAGAGTAGGCTTTAATCCACACTGTGGGCACAGTGTGGCCACCATTGCTTCTCAAAAAGACTTATATTAACTGATTCACTTTCTTAAAATCTAAACACAAAAATCTTTGATCACCATCGACGCCCTAAAAGATTCCAATTCGCTCCTTCTTCGCCTCTATTACAACTAAACCTTTATACCCCACGAAAAATCTGCTACCACAGAAACTAATACAGATTAAAGATATTTCATTACCGATAATCCCATCTGTAATAGGCTTAGGGCTTCGTTGACATTTGTTGCAATTCTGTATAAAAGGGACAGAAGCGGGCCGAGGTTAGTACCCTGTTATACGCCACTTTAGCTTTTGAGTTGTAATAGCGGTTTGAGTGATAGGTGCCAGGTTTTTTGACATTCAGAGAGGCAAGAGTACACTGGTTAAAATTTGGTATGTTTTTTGCTGTACAGAAGTATATTTTGGGTGCTGTCATTGTGTATAGTTTGTCAAACGGCTTGTCGAGAAGTTGTTTGTCAAATGATGTAATGAATTACTTTTGTTAGAATCAGTTTCATGAATAGCATTTTACTCAATGTTACTTTTTCTTTCAAGATTACTTTTGTTAGAATTAGTGTTCATGAACAGCATTTTACTCAGTGTGTGTATACATCTTATAAGGAAGCAAGCCATAAGTCATTAACCTGGCTCAAAGCGGGACTTCCGATTAAAAGAAAAAAATATTTATTTCTCACAGAAACGTGAATGCAAAAGACAAACTTAGTAGTACCAGAAATGCTTAATGATAGTATTAGGTTTGCTACTAAGAAACAGTTCAAGACTCGACATTGTATGTAACATATTGTAATAAACAAATGTTATTATTCTGTTCAGGATTTCTTAAATGATAATTCTTTGTAATACCTATGCTTACTATTCTCTGCTATGTATTATATTTGCATGCTATATTAAGGCAGAATGTACATGGATTCGTATATATTATTTTCCAGCTTATTTTTATGTACCTACATTCTAAGCAAATAAAGATTCTATTCTATTCTAATAAATCATATGCTGACTGATAATTATAACCTACTTTCACTAATCACCTCTCCCAAAAATCAATAGAGCATGAACCCCACAAAAAATCGTTGAACATGTACACAAAGAAACTGCAGAAAATCAATTTGTGAATCGTAAAGCTGGTACAGATGTCACACTTGACCATCTATCATAAGGGGTAGCAGACAATATTAATAACATTAGGCCGGGTAGCGAATTAATTGAATCGCCACTTAAGTAGGGGAGCGGGCCAAATGTTAAACAGTTTTTAATGTTATCTGCGAGATCTCGGCTTTTTTGTGGGTACTTTTTTTCGTTAGGAAGTTGATTTATTTGAGGTATTTTTGGTTCTAGCTGAAATATTACGGAGAAGAGATGAGCCTGTATTTGAAATGTTTTATACGCA
This sequence comes from Lacanobia wlatinum, assembly GCA_947578705.1. Classification (NCBI taxonomy): domain Eukaryota; kingdom Metazoa; phylum Arthropoda; class Insecta; order Lepidoptera; family Noctuidae; genus Lacanobia; species Lacanobia wlatinum. Next base: position 15,918,987 of record OX388046.1, on the reverse strand, counting down.
CTTTGAGGTTTTCTTTGCTCTAGTTGAAACTATAATTGGTTAATCAGCATTAAAATACTACAGGTTATACACATATAACCTAGACATTAGTGTAGTGTAGCTCACAAAAAGAGATGGCAGCGTTACATTTGACAAAATGGTCAATTTAATTGATTTTTATGTTAAAGACATTATACTAGAAAGGTTTAGGCTTTTAGGGTTCCGAAAAAAAAAACGGAACCCTTATAGGATCACTCGGGTGTCTGTCTGTCTGTCCGTCTGTCACAGCCAGTTTTCTCCGGATCCACTGGACCGATTCTGTTGAAATTTGGTACACATATGGGCTTCTATGACCCAAAAACGGACGCGTTACGTAAATTGTTAAATTTTTAGTATGGGGTACTTTTAGAGGTCAAACTAGAAAATTAAAAAAAAAGGTTTTTGAACAATATCGTGTGACATATCAAATGAAAGGGCTTACTGTGAGGGTCTTAATAAATAAAAATAAAAAACATAATTTTAAACTAAAGGTTTTGAAGTTATTCAAGAAATTAGACGAAAAATTACCATTCCCCCTCTTATCTCCGAAACTACTGAACCTACAATTTTGAAAAAAAATGGAGATAATAGATCATTACCTAAAGATTACAGGAAAACCTATTAGAAGTCTGTAATGTCAAAATAACATGTTAAAAAATTAAATTCGTTCGGAACCCTTTGCACGCGAGTCCGACTCGCACTTGTTTTATTTAAAAATAAATACATTAACACCAAATCAATTGAACGATTAGTTATTTATTTGTTTAATATGTGTTTGTGTAAAAAGTCACATCAAGATTGTTTATCTTTATTTAAAAACCTTTCTAGTATACATTTTTATATTTATAAATCTAACCATAAAGAAATGTGTTTCAAAAATAATTGAAACAAAATTCAGTGGCAATAAAAACTCAGAATTAATTTACATCATATTTAAATTCCCCTCGATTGGCAAATGTATGGCGCGAACACAGTGCAAGGGTGGCAGCGATTTGGATGTGTGTTTACACTTGAGTAGCAGTTTACCAGCGCAATCGTCTGCCCTTGAATTTATTATAACTTGTAGTATACTCCATAAAGGATACCTGAATGCAATTTGACATTACTAGGTCCAAGGTTTGGACTAGCTCGTGTTGATGGACAACACCTAGCTCAATGAGAAAGTTATAACTTTTCTTTTTAATTGAAATTGTTCTTATTCTTGCATTAAATCGACCAATACAAACGTATTGGGAAACTACACAAAAAACATCTTATGTCATATTTACATTTATGGCAAACAAATGATTTCTATTTCTAAATCAAAGTATGTTTAAATTATCAACGGTGAAGCGATTTGATATCGCTCCGCCTCTTAAGCTATCCACACTCCAGCCCGGGTCACAGATGTACCAAAAATTACAGAAGCATTCTCTTCTGCTAAGGATTAAGTGGGTTCAAGTGCTCAAACACCCCCGTTCTTTCTATTGTCATTTTTGGTATCGCATCGCAGATGAGCCGCCATGTTTGTCTTGTTGCAATTTTTGGTAGAGATTTTAGGATTACTGTGTGTTTGTTTTGATTTCTGTAGTTTATAAGTGATGTTGTGTCATAGGCGTTTCGTTTGTTATCTTGTCGTGTAATATGAAGATCAATAGCGGAAATCACGGTGATTGATTATAAGTTTTGTGTCTTGATTGCTCTTGAATCTCTAATTCATAAACTATTTATGATATTATAGAGGTAATACCTGTCTTTCATTTCATTTTTCTCTTCCTTCTTTTCCAATTATAAAAGTATTTAAATAAAAGATCAATAATAATTTAATCAAACCAAACTTCTGGTCCGGGATGGCTAATTTCGAGCTTTGCTTCAGTTGATATGAACTATAGTTTAAGACTTACATACTAACTAGTTACAAGGTTTAACCTTTTTGTAATATTATAATTTGAATATAGTATAGTAAAAATAAAAGAACCTGGCAAAAAAACTATTTTGTGATGTGTTTGAATGTCTTGCAGTAATTTCTTCACGCCGTAGCATGTAAAATTCCACGAATAGTGAGATTTCTTCCTCACTATTGACATCGAGCCGTAGAAAATATTTCTACTATCGGACATTTAGTCTTTCATTTCTACAATGTTCATATCATTTTTCTATCATGACGCAGTCATATTCTGAACTTTATTCTAAGATAAAAACCACTTCAAATTGAATAGCATCATCATCAACTATTCCTTATTTTTTCTATGTCATACCGTCATTACATTCAACTTACCTTTGTTTAATACGTCCCAAATTACAAGTTTCAGGTTAGTCAACACACACTGACTCATTTGTTATCCGTAATACTATGTCATCATGTGTTATAGTTTTTGGTTGTTATAGTATTGATTTAGCTGGTGAACATCCGTAGTTGAACTGTGCCACAGATGTGACCCCTTGCTTTGTCGAGACTTTCTCTTTTCGATTGCAGTGTTCTGGTTTTCATGGTGTGTTGAATTTTTCTTCGTTTATTCATAGTTTTCAGTAACACCATTGAATTAATATCGACGGTTAAATACTAATACAGTTAAAAAGAAATAAAGAAGGTACTGCCAAATATGGCCAAATTTGCACAAACATCTGTTTTATTTACCACGGACTTATATTTTGCTTATTTGATAGTAAATAAAATGGTATACCAACAATTTGCTGTAAATGTAAGATGTTTGTAAGATCATCTGGTAAATAGATAATACTCGTCGTGTTTCGTGATGGACCGTCTGATTCTGAAGATTTGACAGAAATTTATGAGATCTTATTCATAAAATTCTGTTAGAGGGTTTTTTTTTAATGAAAGATTTGTGCGATCCTTATCTTTACAATGAAATAATAAAATAAGATTATTCATAAAATTATATATAGATATAGATAGCGTAGCATAAGCTCACTGTAGTCAACGTGAATCTGAAGCAAAGTATGTATCAGAAAATGCAGTTGATTCAAAGTCAACAATAAAAACCATGATATAGTACAGCAGACGAGTCAATACAAAAATTCTGTTAAAAATGATGATAAAGAAACACATCGTCAAACAATTATTGCTCATACACAACACAGTTGAGCAATCAACGTTTTCCAAAAACCAGTTCACATGGTTCCAAATAAAATACGAAATTTAACACAAATAGATGACGAAATGGTATTTTCATTCGTTATTCTAGGCAGTGCAATTGGTACAGCTAATACAATTGTTCAAATAATAACGGTAATGTTTGAGTGATCTAATTTTGGAGCGTTGCAGCAACTTTTATTTTGGTGTGAATTTATTGTTTACTTCTTTTAAAAATTTATTTGCGTTTCTTTATCACTAGATTTTTCTATTAAATATTTTTGTGTATTTGCATTGAGAAGATCATATGTTGCGAGGATAATTTGTGAATTTATGAATCTGGACGGTTACTGTGATTGAGAAGGACTAAAATAACGATGATGGGTTGTTGAAAGTAAATAAGTTGACTATTGAGATCACGGCAAATGGAGATGTTAGGCAAACTCATGCCTATTGCAAATAAATTGGGATAAGGGCAGGGCATGATGTGAATGACTTGCAGTGTAACGCAACATTTAGAGATAAAAATTTACAAACAATCCTAAGCGTATATGGAAGTGACATACACTACCAAAATGCTGCTAGTGTCTCTATTCAATATTATCTTCTCAATTGTAATTTTTTTTTTCATGGTATGCGTCATGTTTGGCGCAAATAAACTGCTTTTCTTTCTTTTTTCCAATCCCGTACATTTTCACTATCCATAACCGCTATTAAAATGTCACTTGTATAGAGCCCCTTACCAATAGAGAATACAAAGAAAAGAATCAGGTAATACTGGATATAAAAGAAGCCACTAACCTGTATATAAGTTTCCTTCTAACAGATCTCTTGAAGAACCCGCTGCAGCCGTTGCAGGCGAGGATGCCATAGTGTTTACCGGAGCTGGTGTCTCCGCAGACGACGCAGATCAAACCTATAAGAAAAGGTGCTATTAAAATCAAGGTGATGTTGTTTTGTTACGTCATGATGCTAGTTTGTCCTGTGCCTATTACGAGGTGTAACATAACAGCCAAAAGACGTCCACTGCTGGACATAGGCCTCCCCCAAAGGGGGGGGGGCTTGCTATAAGCGCCACGCTTGGCAGGCGGGTTTGCGATCGCAGTGTATGGTGTTGCGTTTTACAGAGAACGCTACCGCACTTGGCCAGTTTTTTTAAGGATTGGCAACATACTTTATGTTCACTTAATACAATCCCTAACTTCTATAAAATCATTGAAGGATGACTGATGCCAACCTGTCTTACCCAAATGGTTGGTCTTCTTACTGGGCGGGTCTGGTAGCCACGGTCGCAGAGCTGGTGGAGCAAGGGCGGCGGCTACCAGCGCAGCTGATGATGGTGGTGACCAGCGGAGCGGTGAGGTGTTGCCTTCACCTGGTGGAGAGGAATACATAGGTGAATGGTTATTTTTACCTGATGGCCTCAAAAGGAGGGTAACGTTTTCTGTATGTATGTTTGTTTGTCTATTTCTATAACACGAGCTGAAGCCTTAAAATCTTGATAAATTTTAGTAAAATAATGAGATATCGTTCAACGCAGCTCAATCCTGTAAGAACTGGTGCTATTAGAATCAAGGTGATAGGAATGTTGATGAAGTTTTTGTAAAATATTGTGCCTGACGTAGTTCTTGATATTGACAGCATCACATTGTACTAAATGAATTGAAGATTAGTCTTGTCATCCAAAGTGACAAAGCCTGTATTAATTAAGAAAAGTAAATAAGACTATTCCAAAAACGTAACACACTAAATGGGACGCAAAAAAATGAGAATCTTTTAAAAAAAAACCCAACCGGCGAAAATTATTAATAAAAATATCCAAACAAGCCACTTTTCTAGCAGTCTGATGCTGTTAGTGTTACCAAATCTGTCTGTTTGTGTATGTGTGATTGTATGTTTGTAAACGCACCCACGATACAGGAGAAATTCATAGTGTGGCGCAACGTTTTTAAATAAAAATAATAAAAATACCAACTGCATCAGTGGATGATGACAAATATGATAAAACAATTCGAAACAGAAATACTTATTTGGTTTTCGACTAATTTATTTCTGATATTTTAATAATTTAATTTTAGGTATTTCAAGTGTGATAATTTTTTTCCAACTTAAATTATTTTTGTTACCTTAACTTAATATGTAGGTACATTAATTAATTGTTAGATTTTTTATTTACCATTTTGTTTGTGAAATCCTAATTTTTACTAATTTTATTTCGTGTTTTTTCTCTAAGTCTAGTATAGTAATCTTGGTATTTATATTTTAAATTGGTCATAGGTAGTATTAAATTTTTACGAGCCGAATTGTAACTGGTATAGAAGAAGTCACTGGCTCCTGAAATACAGGTACTTCACCTAGCTCAGGAGTCAAGGTTTCACTGTTTTGTTAAACGGTTTTTGTACCAATAAAGAATTATTATTATTACTTATAACGATACTCCAACATATTTCGCACCAAAAGCACCAACTTATCAACCCTGTATGCAATAGCTACGAGCGTACAATAGTTTAATAGCATCAACTACCCTCAAAATATTTAATCTCGATAAAGCTAATAAAATAACCATTGCAAATCACACCCTTTCCTTTAATAGATTTCCACTTTCCGTGTGAGGGGATACACCCTTAACAAAGGCCTAAACGTAAGCAAATTTGAACCTTAAAGCAAGGGATATAGGGGTGGTGATTTAAAAGTATAATGCATAGATTAAGTCCAAATGTGTCGAATCAATTAAGTGATTGGAGAGACGTACAAATTGATGGTAGGGTGAGAATTTGAAGGAATTTTGATATCGATTCTGTTTTTGACAAAATAAATTATGACATATTATTTCTGTAAAAGAGTTGGTGGTATGTGAAGGCTGTATATTGATTTTAAAAAATCAAATCGAAAGAAATTCAACACGGTATGAAATAGATCGCGTTGATGTCTTTTAAAGGAATAATTGAAGTTTAGATTTTCAAGTTTGCAAATTCGATTCCATAGAGAAATTTATGTAAACATCGAGGCTATGTCATCGTAGAATTGGCCAATGTATGTAGTGGTTGTTCGGATTATGGACTACTATTTCTGCATTTCAACCCGGAATAAGTACCAACTGCAAACACAACATACTAAATTCAAATGTGTGACAGATTTAATATCTTAATTCGCAAATTCACACAATTTATGCGTAAATCTTCATTAAAGGAGAGTGCGCAGGAACTCCACGACGTGATCCCACCATCGCCCTTTTACTACCGGAATACCAGACGTACTGCAGGATACCATCCGCACTTGATCGATATCCCGACTAGTCGTACTCAGCGCTTCTCCTCCACATTCGTTATGCGCACACCTAAAGTGTGGAACTCTCTGCTAGCGTCTGTGTTCCTTTCTACATATAACCCGTCTGCCTTCAAAGCAAGAGTGAACAGGCATCTTCTGGGCACGCTCGCTCCATCATAGACCATCGCTTCACATCAGGCGTGATCGAGGTCAAGAGCAACCCCATTCATCAGTAAAACAAACCTTACGATCAAAGACATACAAACCTTACACAAAATCATATTATTCATATAAGGTCAGACTCATGGTACCTCCCTAACATCGAACAAAAATTGAATTAGCAATCAGTGACAATGGCAACACTAGTAGTTACAGTTAATTGGTGGAATGCAATTGAAGTGCACTGTGTCTATTTATTTACCTATATTAAGTGTCCGGGGCAGTTGACATGTATGTGCTATAGAGTTAGATGTCGGTAAGAGGGGGCAATGAGATTTTCGAACATATTTTTTTGTTTAATTTCAATCTATACTTAATTTTAAATAAAATAACATTTTAAAGATAAAATATAAATATGTAGTAAACCTAACTAAGTATATTATATATACGGCGTTAAAGTCCTCCTTCACATCGCTGTCATCTGGAAACATGTCCAGAAGACTGGCAACATTGCCACGTTGAATGGCAATGGTGAGGAAATCAAGCGATAATGTTCCGTCCATGATTTTTCGTAAACTCTACCCGTAGCTGAGATAGGCATCTCTCAAGTTCCACCCAAAGTCCTTTAGTTCCGTATCAAAAACCGAAGAAATCAAGATTTTCCCTTTACGTATTAATCTTTATTATTTGTTCGGCAAAATAAACACACAATCTGTCAATAATGTAACTGTCTGCCCATTACGGTTGATGTGATACAGCCCGCTGACGGACGTACGGATGGATAGAAAAATATTGAGAGGTATCGATTTCATCTTGGCCAGTTACAGTTCATTAGTCTTTATGTACAATCAAACATTTCCATCACAATGCTTAAATTTGCGAGCCAGTTGGTTAGCTGTCTAATACGCTATACCTACCTACCTCCAAACTAAACCTCAGGCACGTCTATCCACTCAAAACTCTGTATCAAACAAGATAATTTGTTGGGGAGATGTCACACACACTCTGTAACTACATTTGTTCCACTAGCGGGTGCTAACATGATTGTGCCGACTGTACCGCCTCTCGTTATGCCCGTTATGCTCTTTTAATCATTCATTTGTAGCAGTTATTTTATTTGGTGAGTGATTTACGTTAGCATAGAAAATAGGCTTGGCTGATATAGCATAGAGTTGTTTATGAAAAATAAGGTAATAAAATATGGAACTCCGATCGAAATATATGCTAATATTATAGAGAGGTAAAGTTTATGAGGTTGTAGGGACCGATTTTGAAAATTCTTTTACAGAAAGTCATGTTATTTGTGAGTGTCATATGCTATATATTAATCCAAAAAATACCGCCCAACGAAGTGGACACGGGTCAGCTAGTGTAAAATAAACGTGTTTTGTTCTTGAAATAATAATCATTAGCGCCTAAACCGCTGCTAGATCCTTAAATAGTCAATGCGAGCACTAAGGATACGACATTCGTAATAAAATTTTAGGTAATTTTATTAATGTATGTATTTTTTCCGATTCATACACATTGCTTGCTACATACTGGTAGTCAGCTGCATCCAGTGAAAGTGAAAGACGACCCCAAGTCCCCAAAATAGTTGAAAAAAATCAAGGCAGAATAAGTACCTACACATTGGTTGGTGTATCTACATCATAAGTGCTCAAAATGTACGTCTTCATAATTGCTAAACACTACAAACTAAAATCCTAATATATAAAACTTCCGTTACTGACTGATTGAGTGACTGACAGACAACGCACAGCCGAAACTACTGGTTGTAGACAGCTGAAATTTGGCATGTAGGTTCCTTGGGGAGTGAAGCACTAAGAGCGGAATTCCCGAAATTCCTACGGGGACCGGAAAAAGCGGAATAGCGCGTACGAAGTCGCGGGCAAAAGCTAGTTGAAGATAAAGCAAGCATTACCTCAAGAGGAGAACGTAAGCGTTTGCTTATGTCAAATTATATGAAAAAACTGGCCAAAAGCGAGTCGGACTCGCGTGCAAAGGGTTCCGAACGAATTTAATTTTTTTAACATGTTATATTAACACTACAGACTTCTAATAGGTTTTCCTGTAATCTTTAGGTAAAGATCTATTATCTCCATTTTTTTCAAAATTTTAGGCTCAGTAGTTTCGGAGATAAGGGGTAATGGTATATGGGGTAAATGGTCATTTTTCGTCTAATTTCTTGAATAACTTCTAAATCATTTATTTTAAAATTATGAAAAAAATTTAATTAAAATCCTCACAGTAAGCCCTTTCATTTGATATGTCACACGATATTGTTCAAAAAACTTTTTTTTTTAATTTTCTTGTTTGACCCCCAAAAGTGACCCCCATACTAAAAATTTAATAATTTTCGTAACGCATCCGTGTTTGGGTCATAGAAATCCATATGTGTACAAAATTTCAACAGAATCGGTCCAGTGGATCCGGAGAAAACTGGCTGTGACAGACGGACAGACAGACAGACAGACAGACACCCGAGTGATCCTATAAGGGTTCCTTTTTTTTTCGGAACCCTAAAAAGAAATGGTTTTCCGTTATGGTCACCAGACGGCGCTTATTCAGTTTCAATCCAAATTGACGTTCACGCTAACGCAATCGAGAACGTTAAAACACTAGCAATAAGGCCTGATAGGGCCAATGGAACCAAGAACTCCCAAGCTCCAAATACAAAACAAAATCCTCTACAGCCATACCTACACTCAAGCGCGACTACGAATCACACCGCGCGATCCCCAACAGCCACAATATGTGAGCAATATAAAATCAATATCAGCCAAGATTGCTCCCCAAGGATCGCCGCACATGGGACCTCATATTAGGCGGGGTTCAAACGGTATATTGATATTATGATATGGGTTAAACCGAGATTTTTGGGTTGGGAGAACTGTGAAAGAGTATGATGTGGAGTGTTGGACGTTTGGGGTCTGGTGGGGTCGATATTTACATAGATGATGTTGTTTTTCGAGTAGGTAGTGAATCTACTGGTGTATTTATTCCCGTCGGTGCTGTTGAGTGCTCTCTCGAGAAATGCTTAAACACAGCGTGCAGATGAAGCAACTTTTCGTCAGCATTTACTGAGAAATTACATCTGAAAAAAAGTATTATTCTACATGATATGATACGTATTTTGGTTTAGACAGAATTTCTGTATCGGTATCACATAATAAGAAAAAAAAACACCAAATCACCTCCAAATCGTTGAGATGAAACGATTTTACTCCTTCATTTTTTAACAAAAGTCTGAAAAAAAAAAAAATATTTACTGCTTAAACGAAAATAATTTGGTCTTGTTACTTTTTAAAATATGTGTTTTTTTTTATAATAAATTAAAAATGCGGGTAGCAGAGTGGCGCATAGAGGAGTAGTTAGCTCCGTTTATATGCACAAGGTCATTGGCATGTATACAAGCCTTAAAGAGTTTTATGTATTTAGACAATAACTCTAAATGACATCTATCGATTTTATTATATTTATCTAATATAATAAAATCGATAGATGTGTTTTGAAAACCTAAAAAAATTCGGTCTACGCTTTGAAATTGATGATTGCAATTTTTAAACAAATTATTATCAGTGAAATTGAACAACTTTAATATCAGCTTCATTTTTAGTGCTAATTTTTAGGGTTCCGTACCAAAAGGGTAACCAATGGAACCCAATTACTAAGCCTCCGCTATTCGTCCGTCCGTCCGTCCGTCTGTCTGTCAGCGGGCTGTATTTCAAAAACCGTAATAGGTAGACAGTTGAAGTTTTCACACATTGTGTATTTCTATTACCGCTATAGAAACAAATAAAGACGAACGGCGATGCATCATCGGTACACGGTGGACATCCCACCCACACGCACGAAACGATTTGGGAACACATTCATAGTGCGTGCAGCTAAGGAGTGGAATTCCCTGCCGGAGTCTGTGTTTCCTGATAGCTACAACCTGGGAGTCTTTAAGTCAAGAGTGAATTGGTTACTTCTAGGCAAGCGTGCTCCATCTTCGACCGCATCATCGCTTACCATCAGGTGAGATAGAGGTCAAACGCGTGCCTATGAATAGCGAAAAAAAATAAAAAACAAATAAGGTTTATGGGACGGAACCCTTCGTGTGCGAATCCGACTCACACTTGGCCGGTTTTTATTGATAGATAAACAACTAATTACTTAGATATTTATATAGCATTCGTTTTATTTTAAACAGCCTTTGTCAATAGATGTCACTTTTTTATGTCCAACTTTGCAAAGCTAATATCATGATACTCAAGAATTGGACACAGTTATCTATTTGAGTAAATATAATGAAAGCAGGTTAATGATGTGTTTCGATTCAATTATAACCTTTTTACAAAATGTAGCTATTTACCCAAGCGCGAACAGCTCTGGGCTCGCTCTCTCCATTGTGAACGATGATACCATATCCGTTAAGAAGGTTGCATATTAGAAAATCAAAACTTTTCTGAGCAAGAACAACGTATAAATCAACAAAGTTTAAAATAACGATGGTCATTTGATAAAAAGTTCAGCTGACCAAAGTCTGGAATATCAATGTTTATATTATTTATTACACTATTGACCAAATCGTTTAAAGGTCAAAATGGATTACTGGCGACTCACCGTAGTTCTGGGTGGTTTAAAAAAAATAACCACGAAGACTACTTCCAACCTAACCTATCCGAGTCGAGGTAGTCTGAGTCGAGGATATTTTAAAATTACATCTAGCAACTTTCGATCAGTCGTTCATTTGATGTCTAAAAAAAACGTGTAAAATTTTTGTAAATAAAACATTTGGTCATTAAAATGTTGTTATTTCGTTTATTGTTCTTTTGAAATTTGCTCAGAAAAGTTTTGATTTTCTAATATGCAACCGTTAAGAAAGGGCACATCAGGAACAAAAACCTGTGGTTTACAATTCCAAATTCTTTAAATAAACCTACAACTTCCTTTCAAACAGTCATCTCTCAGTTTTCTACCCCAAAAAACTCACCAGCACCCACCCCCAAAAACTGAAGTCTCTACAAATACCCCGATTTATGTCACAATACATATCACGAGAAGCGGCGGAGAGCCATAAAAGAAAATTTTATAAGACACATAAAAAGTTCTGGGCACAAAATTGGAAGTCAGCGGGAAGAGGAAGCCTCGCCTAAAGCCGGGTATCAGGATAAATCAATGTTTGTTTGTGTTAGAATGCCACTTACTTGGGGCAGGGAAAATGTTGAGTCGGCTTCTTTGTGGTTGGTATTTTTTCTGTGATGTATTTTGACGGGAGAGCCAGTCTTATGTAACGGTAAATATGAAGATAGGTTTTTTAAAATTTCAAATGAAGAAAATTGCGAATAGTAAGTCTGATATTCAGGAAAAAGGACTCTCTTTGCTGTGGCTCGAAAATCAAGCGATGGTGTAAATCTCAACTGATTGTTAAAGGATAAGAAAAGAGTAAGGATTTTGGTCGCCTATGGTTAGCATAGCATAGCATAGTCGGCCTTATAATGTTCCCACTGTTGGGCCTATGGTTACCAGAACTAAAATAAACATCCAAATTCCTAATGCTGTAAATGCGAAAGTGAGTTTGCTTGTTAAGCTTTGACACTTTGGTGGAATGCGGTACAGACAGTAAAGTCAAACCTCCATTGAAAAGGGAGGATCCTCCGACAAGGCGTTTATTGTGCCTGGTAGGCAACGGCCCGATAGTTGGTATTCGAGCTGATGTATATGTTCAAATCGCACGGTAAACTCTGACGGCGCGATGCAGGATTTCGACGTAGTAGTTCGCCGCTACAACACCTAAGTCGCTGAATCGATTTTGATGTATTTACGCGAATGAAACCGCTAGCAAAGTTAGTATGGAGTCTTATAATAATACAGTAGCCTTCAAATCGGTAAAGAAAGTCGATTTTTGTTTTCCGCATATCAACGTCGTCTCCATTCATTCCTTATCTCTGCAGTAGAAACTTTGTCGCTTGCCGTTTTATTTGGTTTTCTTTTGACGCGGCAGGCGGCAGCCCTTGAGCCGGCCTGATTAATTTCACCCCACCCCGTAGGGTAGGTTAGAAGTACCCGCGCCGCCAGAATAACGGATTTTGTCGCTGGCCTTTTTTGGTTCAAACGTGGAATGGCTCCTTTTAGTGTGTTGGTAGGGCTGCAGGCTTTGTTTAGTGAGGTTGTAAGAATGGTTCAAAATAGTAATATTTTTTTTAATGTCGCAATCGTAGGTACCTTGTACAGACGACCTACTTTGACTATGTAGCGTCATCAATGCCGCCACAAGAGAAACCAACGGAGCAAATCTACATCGCAACAAAAAGAACCGCGACGCTATGTATCCAACTAGCAGCGAACTACTACGCCGAAATCCTGCATCGCGCAAGCAGAGTTTACCGTGCGATTTGAACATATACATCAGCCCGAATATCAACTATCGGGCAGTTGCCGGCCAGGCACAACAACTGTCTGATCAGAGGATCCTCCCTTTACAATGGAGGCGTGTGGGACTTTACTCTCTGTACTGCATACCCTGTAAAACTATTAGTTGGCCTAGCAAAGTGCTGTGTGAAAAGTTTATAACACTATTGTTTGTAGTTTTAAAATGCTCAGAAATAATTAGAATCACACAGTATTCGTGTAAAATGTTGGTTGTTTAGTCGATTACGATATCTGTATCCTATACTCCATCGCAGGAAAATTCAAACAAAAACCAGACCAAGATATTCTATCAGCGATAACGATTGTCAAAATGATCAATATTTTTGGATTGGGGTGCACTATGCCAAATCGAATACCAAATAATCGAATATTAATTGACCGAACACTATAAATCGAACGTCTAAATACTCGAACGTTCATAATATAGAGTGGTTAATAAATCGAACATTCAAAATATCGTACACTCAATACATCGAGTGTTCAAAATATCAAATGTTTGTTTGATCGAGCATTCAACGTTATGTAAAATACAAGAAAAACATTTCAAAATTTATCTTTGATTAGTGTGATTACTTTCAATAATATTACAGAAAAAAGTCTTCAAAAAAGAGGTACTAATTTTATTATTAAAAGGTATTTAAAATGAAATAAAAAAACATCAACACAAACCACAAGATTTAAATATTTGAGTTTTTCCGTGCAACTTCACACACAATTTTGAAATTTACATATAAAAAATAAATAATACAGATTAAGATGTGATTTATTGGATATTTTTTTTTTTTTGTATTCTACATAACGTTGAACGCTCGATCAAACAAACATTCGATATTTTGAACACTCGATGTATTGAGTGTACGATATATTGAATGTTCGATTTATTATCCATTCGATATTATGAACGTTCGAATATTTAGACGTTCGATTTATAGTGTTCGATCAATTGATATTCGATTATTTGGCATAGTACACCTTTTGGATTGACGCTTGTCAAGTTCATTTCATACTGATTTTCGACAATCGTTAACGCTAGTAAAATTTTATTAAGTCCAAAGCCCAAGACACTTTTTTTTTGCCCAGCCTGGAGCAGGTTTTCCATCCAATTTACACCTAGGGCCTCTCCAAAAATAACGAACTCCAACCTAATCTATCAACGCTAAAATTGCCAAACAAAATTGCTAAGCCCATTACATTGCTCGCTCACAAAATTATCCTGTACACACACAGTGTTAATAAAATACCGAATATTCAAATCAGAACGCCATTACGCGAAAATGAAATTTCAAATCCACCCTCGCAGTATTGGTTATTTTGTATTCAACATGCAATCTGACCGGGCAAAGTGGCAAATCATGGAGAGGCTGAAAATCAGTCAAATAGACCCCCGAGTTACTGGCTGTATGGCACTGAATACTAATGTTGCCTTTGCCTGTTGAAAAAAAACGGCTCTAGAAGTATGGCCGCCGCGCGGGAAATGGCGGTAAAATATTATGTTGCCTGTGGAGTGAATAAATATGGCGGTGGTTTGGTGTTTTTGAATTTCGATTATTGTGTAGATTAAAAAAATGGTTTTCCATGCGTAGTCTCATGGTTTTTTTAAATTTTTCCGTCTTAATTTTTCAACGAATTTTGATTGTCTCTAAATCTCTATTGAACGAATTTTTAGGAAGGCTTTTGAAGATTTAGAACCTATAGTTCTAGCTCAGCATTGCTTGCTTTGCAATACAAGACTTAGGCACACAGACTATCGAAGCCGACGGCTTGAAAATTTTATAAAAAAACCTCAACATATATAAATGTCACCGGATGATTGCAGACGCCGTAAGATTGTAAAATACCGCGTGAAATAGCAAACTCATTTTTCTCAATAAGACAAGAATATATTGGAAACTGTAGAATTTGGATTCATTGTTTTAAAATGATTTCTTCATAATAAAGGTATTATATTATGAATCTACTATAATATTATACAATCGAGAAATTATACGCTAAAATAGATTCATTATTTATTTATTTATTATATACTTTTTTGTACACCAAAAATCTACGGACAACAATCTTACGGAATTTACAATTATTCGGTGACATAATACACATTATATATTCCATCCTAAGCTAATATTATAAGTGCTAAAGTGAGTTTGTTTGTTTGTTACACGTTTACGCCTAAATTGCTGAATCGATTTTCATGAACTTTGGTACAGAGATAGGTCCTTGGAGGCGGTTATAGGGCTAAGCTACGGGCGAAAGCTAGTTCTATATACCCTTTACATACCTAATATAATCTTTATAGAAATAAGAATCCGCTTTTACTGACTTGAAAAAGGTGTTTATTAATTCGACGCATTGTATATAATATTATTGGAACTGCAATATTTCCACATGTGTTAATCTTTTATTTTTTTTTAATATAATAGTAGTTTTGTTTGGAAGTCGCGTCGTAATTCTCTATTATATTTCATTGTATAGAATTATAGATTTTTCTTTTTTGTATTGTGATGTAATTTATTCATTCTATTTAGAATACCCTCCTTCTCAGTTTGAATCATTGTGGTAAAAGGATTACTCAGCTAGACTCTGCGTTACCAAATGTAAGCTATCCTGGATGCGACGGGAGTTAAAATCGCAAAACGGTATTTTTTTGCACCGCTCGGGGAGGCTTCTTTAGAACCAATTTGGCCAAACGGGGTATCACCTATCCTAAAGTCAGTGCCAGTATAGAGGCCCTTGCTAGGGCCGGTGCCTGCCAGGGTTGCGGAATTGTTTTAAAAGAGTTACCGCGGCCCTGGAACGCAAAAGGCATTTGAAGGAACAAAGGTGGGTTTTGATCAGTAAGGATCTGACACTCCCTCCTGCTCCGCCCAGAGCGCTAGAAGTCATTTGATGATTTCCCGTCCACAAAAAGAAAAGGTATAGAGCTCCTTTGCAGGATATATCCCACCTACGATCCTGCCCTTTATGCCCAACCACCTGCACCTTCCAGGAACTTAACGTGGCTAACGGCAGAACGGTCCAAGTGGCCACATAATGGTAACTGACCACCAGTCTTCCCCAGCTTTTCGAGTCGATGATTAATTCCTGAGATTGTTTTTGGCCCAGTAGATGGCTACGTTAATTGCAGCATCAGTGGCATTAATTAAATCCTCCAAAGTGCAGGTGTATGTATGGGCACCTAGGTAGGCCGCAGCAAACACAATCTAGAGAAATGTGGTTTTAGAGACCCGTCGGATACCCAATGCGATTGCTGTACCCGTGTTCAGAACATGAGCCACACGTTGGAGTGCCCAAGTGTCTCACCACTAGTCGCAACTAGTATTTAGGCACTAAGCCACTCGTGTCTTCATCAAACTTCATCATAATCTTTATTTCAGCCAAAAGATGTCCACTGAGGCGTCAAAAGCGTCGTCACATCGACCGGTGCTTGTTTCACCATTACCAGCCTTCGCGTAGTCGGGTAAAAAGGTTTCCAGTTTCCTTCATTTTCTAAAATAGTTTTAATTGTAGGCAGCAACAACCGGCTACTAAATAGACCGAATTCCAAACGACGAAATCCGAAGACGTACGAAGATTTTAGACATCGGAAAACGAATTACGTATCTCGAATGGAGTGGAGCAGGACACCTGGCAAGGTGCAATGATGATAGGTGGAGCAAAGCGGGGTCCGAGCGGCGTCCGGGTACTGGAAGGAGTGTCGGAAGTCCGGTAACGAGACGCAATTGTTGCCATCGCGGATAGAACCTGCTGAGGTTGGCACAGGAACGTGGGGATTGGCATATGAAAAGAGAAGCCTGTGCTCAGGAGTGAAAGAATTTGGGCTGTGGAGGATGAAGATAAAGTAGATAAACGTAAGGTAAATAAACAAAGAAGTATTCTTACCAAAATATTTTTATCAACCAAACGCGATACGTAATCTTAAAATTTACCTAAAAATTTTATCGATAAAGAGGGAAACAGAGAGTAATTTTCCAATTTCTGTAAAAAAAAACTTAAAATGGCTCCACTACTGTCTGCCTAAGCTAACATGCGTAGGTACGCGTAGAAATCAAGTTTAATTAAAATCGTTACATTAATTGTACGAAATTGCGAATTTATATGAAATACCATGATGAGTAAAATCCTAATAGTATAAAAATTGTCTAGTTAGCAATAGGTGGGGGAAGTCGGAGTTACAGCTTGAGAGAGGCCAATAACCAAGGTAAATAACAAAGAAGTATTCTTACCTGTCATCCGTCCATCTGAATGGTCTTGAGTCAGCTGCAGGGGAGTTTGAGCCACTTCCATGTTACAGTCTATTTTATACTTTAAATTCACTTTATATTGAATGTTCTTGAGTCTTACAAGACAAGATGTTTCATAGTTTTTTCTTGTAATTTTCACTGATTTTACTGCTGAAGTAACATTAAGTTTGCTGTAATTGCTTATAAGGACATACCTATGCAGGGTTGAGTCAGAATAAATTAACGAGCGAACTCATGGCTATGGCTTGATATCCAATGAAGATCTCACTGGTTTTTTTACTATTGATAGGCACACGTTTGATCACTATCTCATCTGATGGTAAGCGATGATGTGGTCGAAGATGGAGCACGCTTGCCTAGAATATTGCAAACCCCATTAAATAATAAAATGTCTATAAAATATCTATCCAATAAAAATTAAATCCAATTTAAATTGTAAACTGAACATTTCTACTACAATTTTACGATTCAAAATTCGATTGTTTATAATTTATCCGTGTCGTGCCGAGAAATTGTGAGCTGACATAAACTAGCGACCAATCAGCGCACAGGTCTACAATCTACCCGGTTTCATTTTTCTGGAACGTTTTTTTTCGAATTTGGAATTATGCGCTATGGCCGCGTTCACATGATGAATTGATAAATTATGAAATGGATTTTTTATGTCAAATTCGTTCATCATCTGCCTAGCCTTTTCCCAACTATATTGGGGTCGGTTTCCATTCAAACCGGATTTAGCTGAATACCGTTACGAGAAGAAAAATAATACTCAATTAAACAAGTTCTTTGTACAGTGATATCGAAAATCAATAATATTACCTATTTTTATTTTAGTCAATATTTCAAGTAAGACTAAATATTTGTTCAGATGTTGATGAAACACCACCGCGTCCGCAAAATCAAATGTAACAGCTTAGGAGCACCTAAATGATGATATTTTGATACAATAAAATATTATTCGGCACAGCAAACGAGAGTTGTCATGTCAAATCTTTTGTCTGAATATTTTCTGACCTGTGACAAGTTGAGCCGGGGGGCAGAACACGAAGAAGATGGCGGGAGAACTTGGATGTTTTCCTTGGGAATTGGCATGAAGTGGACAGAACCGTGAACAATGGAAGGAATGTAGCTATAACTGTAGCTATGTAACTATATTATAATATTGTAACAAATGAACCGTCACTCGTCCTTTAAAAGGTTCATTTGAAAACCAGCGTCAGACCGTGTACCGTGCGTGTTTCATATAATATATGTGCTAAATAAATATTATTCTTTCTTTTCTTTTTCTTTAAAGGGTTTTGTCCAGCAGTGGGCCAGTTCAGGTTACTTAAAATAATGACAAAGAGAGTCACTGAATAGCCAGAGAAAAGAAATGTGTTAAACATGTGTGTAAGAGGAAGAAGGGAGAGAAGGATTTATCTAGCTTACATAAACACATATTCTATTGTCATAAATTTTTAAATTATCATCAATGAATCAAAATAAACAAAATTCTTCCGTTACTGACTGATTGAGTGACTGACAGACAACGCAAAGCCGAAACTACTGGTCGTAGAAAGCTGAAATTTGGCATGTAGGTTCCTTGGGGAGTTTAGAGGAGCACTAAGAAAGGATTTCCCGAAATTCTTACGGGAACGGGAAATGCGCGTACGAAGTCGTGGGCAAAAGTTAATTTTGTATTAAGATTTTCTTTCTACGGGGCAAACACCTCTTCTTATATAGGGAAGAATCGATACTTGATCATCACGAATGCTCACAGTGTGGGCAATAGGGTATTTTACTGAAAAAATCTAATTAGTCCGTCAGATAGATTTCCTTAAAATATTGGACACGTATTTTTTCTATTTTCACGTTAACAAAAAATGAAGACGAAACAGCGCGTTAAAGACACGCGTGACGTCACTATGATGGTACAATTTTACCAAGCCACATGACGTCACACGTGTCTTCAACGCGCTGTTTCGTCTTCATTTTTTGTTTACGTAAAAAAAGAAAATATACGTGTCCAATATTTTAAGGAAATCTATCTGACGGACTAATTATTTTTTTTTTAGTAAAATACCCTATTCCGGAAAAGTCGGATACCAATTGGGCAAAAGTCTCCAAATTATATCAAAACAGAGTAAGTAACGATCATTGATAACTACGCTTGCTTTTAAACAGGTAGAGCAAATGTCTGGCTTAAATGAATTTGATCCTCACGGTGTTTCATACAAACTGTGAAATTTTTAATTTATGTATTTATTTAAACTTTATGAACAATTTTTTTTTTTTTTTTTACTATTTATAGGCTCGCGTTTGACCACTATCTCACCTGATGGTAAGCGATGATGTGGTCGAAGATGGAGCACGCTTGCCTAGAAGTAACCTATTCACTCTTGACTTAAATACTCCCAGGTTATAGCTATCAGGAAACACAGACTCCGGCAGGGAATTCCACTCCTTAGCTGCACGCACTATGAATGTGTTCCCAAAACGTTTTGTGCGCGTGGCACAATTGTGGTACATAGGCGGACTTAGTGCAACAAGGCACTCTCTACCAGTCAACCTCAATCCTTAATCGTGGAAATGAATGAACCAACTAAACGCGATACATAATCTAAAAGGTATAGGTACCTACCTAAGAATTTTATCGAAAAAGACGGAAAAGGAGAGTTATTTTTAGATTTCTGTAAAAAACCTAAAATTGTTCCACTACTGTCTGCCTAAGCTAATTAAAATCATTAGGTACATTAATTCGAATTTGTATGAAATTGCGAATTTGTATGACCATGATGAGTAAAATCCTAATAGTATAAAAATTGTCTAGTTAGCAATATGTGGAGGAAGTCGGAGTTGATGATGATGAAGATGAGAGGTGGAAGACCTACTTAGTTTGTGTGGTGTTACCAGTAAAGTTATCGACACCTGCTACCCGAAAACTAGGGTTTAAACCCTAACAGGAGGAATCGAAGATCGCATAGAACGAATAAAAGTATTGTACCTACCTATCTTGGTACAGATCGAATCGAAGGATCGATGAACGAAAATATGTATTATATATGGCAAAGTTACACTGTCTGGCTTATTGTCTGTTACCTTTTCACGACTTAACTGCAGAACGGATTTGGGTGAAAGTTTGTACCAGGTAGACAATGTTTTGGAATAGAACATAGGATAAGTAAATTTTATCCCAGGAGTATTTTCCCTTGGGATAATTGGACGCATTCACGCGGGCGTATTCGCTGGCAAAAACTAGTTTGATATAGATGCAATAACATTGAACAATAGTAACAAGTAACCACCACTCACTAAAGTGCTTATGGAAAACCTTATTTATTTCTCAGTTATGTGTGAACCTTTATAATTTTTATTAAAAATAATTGGTGCATGTAGTGGGGATGGAGCACTATTTTTGCTGGCTTATTAAGTTCCTATTCTATTTGTTTATTCTACAGACTCTAAGGTTAACTGTACAAATGTTGATTTAAGATGAGTGTATTATAGTATGGAGGTACTTATGTAGGTACTGCGATAGGTAGGTCCTTTTGCAATAATAGGTATACATTTAACAGCAATTAATAAAAAAAACAACAAAGAAAAATCCCAAATAATGAAGATAAAAAATATTCAAACCGTTCACACAAAAAACCCAACGAATTCCCTCCAAAATTTGACGGCTAAGCACGTGACGTTTCACTTTTGACGTTTATATTTTTTTAAGCACGGACGGGCAAGAGCTGCGCGCGTTATGCCACGGCCGGGGAACTTTTGACGCGATATTGCCTGTGAGCTTGAAGGCGTGGCATGGCTCCGCCCCGTTGCTTTTCGCGTCTGACTCTGTCCCCCAGACGGGGGGACACTTCGATTTTGGGTCAGCTGTTAACCGGCCGTTTTAAGCTTTAATTTGTGGCATTACGCCGCTGTTGCGTCGGCCCTGTCGTTTAGAATAATGCCGTCGTACATTTTAGCGCGAATTGAACGTTCCGTTTTCCAATTACAACGTGGAATGGTTGTTCGAATTTATATAGAAACAATTAGATGCGGGTTCGTTTTTATGAGTCTATGGGCTGGATTTTTGTCGCAGTATTTTATTGAGAAAATAAAAATCTATCTTTCTTTATAAACAGGATTGAGTCTGAACCTTTATCTTGCTCAAAATCGACTGTGCCGTTCCCAAAGGATATCATTTTCCTTTTTGACACCTTTCATACACTCGGACAGTTAATATAATGAGCAGAAAAATATCTTGTCCCCATTTTTTCTTTCTTTTGATCCATATTCGATCAATCTAGCCACACGATCCGTCTTCAGTGTCATATTAGAGACTTCTTTGTGTATTTTACTAGACAAGCATCTTAATTTTGATGAAGCTTAGGTTTTAGGTACACTAAGTATTTACGACCGATACCTATTTACCTATAACGGTTAAAGCAGAACTATAGCTGACATGTAAAAATATATTGGGCTACTTGCGCTAAGCTAAGTTCTAAGTAATGTTCACATGAGGAGTTTATAATATAATATCGCCAAGACTGTTTTGGTCATAAGAAAGTCCTGTGCCAAATGAGTATTGGACGATTTCTACACATGGTAGGTACCTAGGTACATTTTAATGCCTACTTCATTTTGGAGTGTGGAGTTGTGGAAGACCTCACTTAAGTGTTCGTGGACTGTGTTTGATGTTTCTGGGAGAAATGATCTCTTTGCGGTCTTGAGGTTATACCTACCTTATTTAGGATATGGTGATGATGCGAAAAGTCTGTTCAAGTTCATGGCCAAAATGTAATGCGTAGCAGGATCTTGATACTTAGGGTATGATAGGACTGTCATAAGAAAACATTGCGGTTATAAATGTCCCTGATTATAACAGAAAAAGAAAACAATACATTAAATTAATTTAATTTTGACACTAAAAAATAACAATAATTGTAAACTCTGGTAATACGGCTTAACTTATTTAAGTTCTTAGCTACATACGTATTTACACAAATATCAAAATAACGATAACGCACACAATTTTCCCATATATCAAACAAATAGCTTTACATACAAACGTCAAGTGACATTTGATATCACCCAATAAGAATTCGCACATTTGGCAGGGCGTGGCGTGTTGCCTTTGCCCGCAGAAAACAACCGTCATAGACGAAAAGTCAACAGTTCCCGCGTTTTCATTGGGCGCGCCGTGATTTTGGCGCGAGAGGTAACTGTCAAGATTGGGTGCTTTTTGATGTCGTTATGTGGTTGTAGGTAAGTAGCCATATAAATAAAATAGGTAGATATTATTGCCCAACTTACAGGCACCTTAAAATTACTTACAATACAATGCTCTTACACGAATACTGAAGTTCTTTGGTCACATGAGCAGGAATGAGAACTCGATGGAGAGATTGGTGATTCAGGGCTAAGTGGAAGGCAGGACAGCACGCGGTCGATCACCAACTCGCTGGACTGACCTGATACCAAAAACTATCGAGTCCATTATGGTCCAGTATACACGTAACGCGACCAACCGGCAGAAATAGAAGCACATCGCTGGAAGAGCAGTTCTCGGGAAAAACGACGACCCATCGAACATCTTTCCATGTTCCTCATCTGCGCAACCACGACCACTCTGACAAGAGTGTCCGACTCAGAAGAGAGACAATGCTCTTAGGCACAGGACTTAACAGGAAAATATTAAATATTTCTCTGATGAGTAAAAAATCTTGAGTTTAATTTCTGTTTTTAATAATTCACGAAAAAACTTTGCCAGTAAGTACATTTTCCTGCACATAAGTAAATCATTTTCTAGTTTAGTTTAACGTACGGGGGGAGCAGGAGTCAATTAAAAATAAATTACTTACTTAGGAAACTTTTATTAGGGTAGGAAATTTCATAATTTACATTGCTTTCACCAGACTTAAATATAATATATTAAAAATATTCCATCATTATTTTCCCAACAGAGATACAACGATCAAGCAAAGAAAACCCTGTCAAAAAGCAATAAGTAGGTACGAAACAACCAAATAATCCAACATCATACTTATCTTCAACAAAATAAAATTTCAACATTCAATTCGCTCGAAATCCGTGCCAAAGGAACCCCGAAAACTACCCACAAGTCAATCGCCAAACTGCGAGTTTTCACCCACCACCCCACCGGGGAGGTATACCACCCCACGTTTGCCCCCGAATTACCGGTTCGCCCCCTAAACCGCGGTCTTCGGTGACAGTTCAATAAGGCACAGCGACCAATCGCGGCAAACGTCGCCCGGTATAAGCCAATAGGATTAACGCTATGCACGTCCTTTTCTGACTTGTAGAACTTCATATCTATCCTACTCATTCTAACGCACGGTAGACGGATTCTTGATTCGATTTCGATTGAATTCTTTATACGAATTTTCTTTTGTTTTTCACTCCGTTGAAAAGGCATGTCTCTGATGATATTAACTGCTTGTTTTTTTTCTCTGTTGAGTTAAATGTAAAAGGCTTTGGATATTGGGACAAGGATTTTCAGAGGGCGAAATACGTAATGCTTAAATAATTCTAAGCTTATAACATGTAGATATTTTAGTGGGTGTTGGGTAGTTACTGGACGGTTTTCATTAAAATAAATTCATTTAAGCTCTTTTAGAAACAAACCAGTTGAATCGTTTCTCCGAGATTCGTCTGGTTTCATTGCCTCGGTGATATCCTGGTGCAGTGGTTTTGATAAGATGGGACTGTACAAACAACCCTATCTTTGTTTGCTCTTTTTATCTAGTTTTTTCGTTGTGGTGCAGTTTATGTTTCTTTGCAGTTTTCATATTTTTGTGCTTGGGCACTAAAAAGAGTAATTTTGCCGCCGCTCGTCGGTAGTACAGTCAACAAAGCTATTTGGTATGCAGGCAGCTAACTTGCAAACTTCTTTAAAACAATGTTATGAGTGTGCTGAGTAGACAATTATTGCACCACACTCGTTAGTACCTATGTCATAAGCTTAAAAAGTTATAATGCACATATTCGAAATAAATATTGGCAGTGTAGTGGAAAAATTAATATTTTTGCCTGTAGGTATCCCAAATAGCTTTGTTGACTGTACCTAACTGCACCAGTATAAACTGGCCTCTGCTTCTATTAAAACTCAGTAAGTAGGTTTAGACTTGGCCAACTCATGGTCAGTGTTACTACACCGTTGACGTGCAGTTTACTGTAGGTACAAATTAAATTACTAGAAAATCTCGACCGGCCTAGCACCTCACCTGTCCTGCGAGTTGGATACGGAGGGCGGAAGCAGGGGGACTTACGATTAGTCCTATACCCGAACTAAGAAAGAATTACAACACGATTTGACAGTAGCTGTCAAATCGTATTGTCATTGATACGAAGGGCATTTTATACTGGCGCTGATAACCTTACCATCTTAGCATAAGCAGCTGTGTTTCCACTGCTGGGACACAGGCTTCTCCTTTGTGAAAGAGAACATGTTGTCTGCAGTTTAACAATAATTAATAAAGAGTTTGAAAACGTCTAAAAGGTAGACAGGAAGCTTGCTATCCATGGATGTCGTACTTAAAACATGTAACAAACATGTTTATGATGATGTAGATGTGAAAGCCGGCCATTTGCGCTTCGGAGTCGCGCGCAAAAGGTCCCGAACGAATCATATTTCAATATGTTATTTTGAACCTTCTACTTCTGTAAAGAAGGTTTTCCTGTCAAGAACTATTCTCTGTATTGTTGCACATCTTTAGGCTCAGTAGATTCGGATATTGTAATTGTTGATGGTTGGTATTTAAGATAGGTAGTAGATGACTACCTATCTTAGGTAAATACCACCTAACAGCGGAGGCAGATCAATGCCGCCGCGGGGAATAATGACGTCGATACTTCAGGTTAGGTTTGCATGACTTATAACTCACTCCTCTGGACATCCACTGACCTCATTGGTGATGATAAACGCAGAGGTCAGGTAGGGGTGCTCGTAACAACTGACACTATGTAGTATGATGAGATTAGACAAAACGAAGCAAAAGCAATAAGTATTGTATAGTAGGTATGCTAAGGTCGTAGCATGTGGCGTTTCTGTTTAGCCCCAAAGGTAAATGCGTGAGTACGTATAAGGTATACTTAAAATACCTATTTAGGTAGGAGTATTCTTAAAATACCTATTTAGGTAGGAGTATTCAATTCAGGAAGTACCAACTAGACAAACAACAAAAAAAACAGCCCCTAATCAAATCAAAATACCGAACAATTCCAAGCCAACAAGCCGTACAATGAACAATACCAACCAACCTTTTATTAGAGAAATGTCAGTAACAGTGTTTATTTTAATCATCGCGTTTTGAGCACAGATAAATTGGATAATAAGCGCCGTGGGGTGTCTCTACGGGCGGCCGGTGTCAGGGACAGGCATTACTCGCCCATAGAGAATATAGAGATGTCTGACTGCCAGTGTTTTGATGCAGGTTTAGAGAAGTTCGTTATTTGAAAATTGGTTTTATTCTATGGATTTGCTTTTACTTTTTTTAATACCACAATGTTCTTGATAAGTGTGTTTCAAAGTTCGAAAAGCAACCCTGCTACTTATTACTCGTACCTATAGGTTAGGTAGGTACCTAGCTATTACTCTGGGCCATTACTACCAAATAAAATACAGGTATCCAACCTACCAGCTTCGGCTAGGATAAAATAATTATTCATGTAGTTCTTACCCAACTTAAAGTAGGGCTAAGTACCTACTATAAAGCTGTTCCACTATTTTACCTAATCTGCACAATTTCACGAGGTTCCCGACCCGATGGACTTGGTTTAGTAACACTCATAGGTATAAGACTAAAAAGTCTTTTAAGACATGTGGGAAGCGGTGTACAATTTCACAAGTAGGTATGCTGATAAAAACAAAGTGCAATCGCCTACCCATTTTCCAACGTCCGGAGAAATAGATGGCTACCTAGATTATGCACGAGCTAGATTACCCAATGCTAGTACCTACTTACCAGCCCTACTTCAGGCTTAAGTCATCAACAGTCACAAAGAATAATATCATCCGGGTTTGTGTGCGTAATCCCAGCGGAAAAGTGTCGTTTTTTTACATTTCAGTTTAGCAGATATTTAGTGTATGAAGTCCTGTAATTGTGTATGGTAAGTACGAATTTGTGCATCCAACCATTAGGGAGTTATTCAACAAAAACAGTTTTTTTCCCTATGGACGTACAAGAAAAAGAATACATACAATAATTAGTGTGTAAATGTGTATGTTAAAGTGAAATTTGTGTGTCATGAAACTGCAGAGATATTCAAGTTTCGGAAACTGTTATTGTTGAATAACTCCCTAATGGTTGGATGCAAAAATTCGTACTTACCATACACAATTACAGGACTTCATACACTAAATATCTGCTAAACTGAAATTTAAAAAAACTAAACTTTTCCGCTGGGACTACGCACACTCCGGGTTTCATACATTCTTGGCCCAACTTATCATTACGCCTGGATTACCCGATGAGTTATGCACAGGCGTAAGTACCAGTATCTGTACTTGCACATTTCGCCAGTCCCATGTAACAGAGGGGTAACCGTGATGCCACCAACAGGACATAAAACCAGAATGGGACTCTTATCCAGCACCTCATGCTCTGTAGTGCGCTACTACAAAGCTTCTAAAGAAATAAAAAAGTGAAACGAAATCTAAATAAGTTCGTAGATAACAACGAAGTGCAAATTCAACAACAAAATAATGAATTACCAACCGAACGTGTGGCCAACCTAAAAGCAACAAAGTGCATTACACACGTCGCCCAATGCCCAATGTCCATAGACTAGACAAACGGACTGATGCAATTGCACCCAGTACTGATCACAAAGGGATTTGTCACAGTCCGGTACAGTTGGATGTAATTCACGTGTATGTGATTACCTATTCCGATTAGATTCATTCGCATTTCGCTGTCGTAGGTTTGTGTTAATTGTACTGAGGTACTACTTATAGTGCTACAGGCATATAATATTTCAATTTAATAGTAGGACGATCCGAACGCTTATACGCGTAATACAAGAGCACGACACGTTGAATGTCTCGCGTACCTACACTGGTCTCGAAGATAGCTGACAGCGTGGCGAGTTCGCTTGTCTAGTCGGGCCAAATTATGACGTCGGAAAAGCGGTCTGCCCTGCTCTTGCTATTGACATGGATAAGCCAATGGCTGCCAGGAATTTTCGTTGCTTAAATATTATTGTCAGTGGGGACCTTTTAGTAAACTTTTGTGAAGATGTATCTATTGGATAAAGTTGTGAGGACGCAATGGGTCGATTTTCAAGGTTAAGCAACCTACCGAGATTCCTTCGTGCCTCGGGAAGCACGTTAAGTCGTTGGTCACGGCTGTCATTTGAAAATCTTTGACAGTCGTCAGGTGTGTCAAAAGCCAGGAAATCTCACACCAGACTTGCTAAGGAGTATTGTGCATATTACTTCGAGACTATAACTTCGAGAGCAATCTTCAACTGCGAATTATAGCGAAGTGAAGTGTTCAGTAGTGCGATTGTGTGTTATAATTAGTGTGTTTTAAAGTGCTAATTAGTGTTGTAAATTATAGTGTCAGTTTTTGTTGTTTAGTCGGCTGTTTTTAATTGTAACGAACCCCAAGCTCGTAACAGGACTTATCATAATATTAATCATACAACAATCTGTCAAATTTAATTTTCATCTTTATCGCTAAAGCATTGGGTTGATTGGGAAAAGACAGTTTCGGGGAGCTTGATGCGCTTTAAGATTCAACCAAGTGTAAATGGCCTTTTTAGACCCGCTGGCTACTGGGTTGTAGAGGTCAAATAGGCAGTCGCTCCGCCTCTATGTAAAATACTTCTACATACTCGGCTGAATTCGGTTGGACTGGAAGCCGGCCCCAATGTAATTGAGAGAAGGCTAGGCAGATTGGTTTATAGTGGTGATCAGCAATAACAGCTTATAATAACCGGCACGAGTCGTGAGCACACTCTCCATTGGTCGGATTGACGACGACAGCTCTGACGCTCGACGTTATTGGTTCGTCTGACAATGCTCATCGACTATAGAGATCGTGCACGGCGTTGACTATGCCATCTAGTGTCGCATATTCAAAGTTTTAAGGGTCAGAATACTTGACATTGTCGCTTCTGTGCTGCCACCTGTGGTCCCTGTACGCTCAGTTTAGGGGGGCGTGCGCGAAGAAGACTGTGCCATCTAGCGTAGCGATTTCAAATTTTTTACTTGGATTACATTTGACAGTGACATTTCTGTGCTGCCACCTATAGTTTCTGCACGCTCCCTATTGCGCTTGCAAGTTTCATTCGCCAACCGTACATTGGCGAGATCACCCTGCTGCATTCATCTGTGCCCACGACTCGTGTCGGCTACTCAAACCTACCTACAGTCTAAACTTCTAATTATAATAGGGATGATTCCTGAATAAAAAATATGATTCTATTTTAGTCCGTCAGTTAGATTATCGAAAAATATAAGATACGATTTATTGCTTTATCTAATCTAATATTATAAACAAGAAAGATTTGTTTGTTTGTTTGAATTGAATAGGCTCCGAAACCACAGGACCGATTTGAAAAATCCTTTTAGCATTGGATAGCTACATTATCAGGGAGTAACATAGGCTATATATTATCCCCGTACTCCCACGGGAACGGGAACTACGCGGGTGAAACCGCGTGACGTCCACTAAAAAAGTATGCTCAAATGTGACGTCACACGAGTATTCAACTCTCTGTATCGTCTTAATATGGTCTGAATCATCTACCTATCGATATTTAAAAAGCATTTTCATCCCATCTATTCGAAAAGGACGACTTGGTTCGCCTTCGTTCGTTGCACCCAAAGGTGGTGTTTTTCTATAAGAAACTTTTCGGGCAGTAATGAGTTTTTAATCCTCTTTATAAGTGCGCCGCAATTATCTTTGCCGCGCACTTTTTGAATATGGAACATCTTAGTCTTCAGCGCCAAAGAAATCGAACGCAAATATTGTTTGAATAAAGACTGGTTGGTACGACGACCCATAATCAAATTAAAAACGCGCGAACTACAGCCCGCGTTTTCGTAAATTTTCACGGATTGCTAAAAATTCATGGATTTGTTTTGAAAAATGAGTTCTTCAAGTGACAGTGAAAGTATAGAATTACCTCCTGAAAGTATTAGAAGTGACGCAAGAAATGTGATGGATAATCACCTGCAAAATCCCGGGAGAAAAATATATGAAAGCCTATGGTAATTTTATTGAATGGAGAAATGCAAGAGGCGCCAAGAATTTTTCACTATCTGTGTTTTTGGCTTACTTCCAGTACTTAGCCAAAACTAAACAACCTTCCACTCTTTGGAGTACCTACTCAATGCTAAAATCAACAGTCAGTTCTAATAACGACGTAAAACTGGACACATATTCGAAATTAATAGAGTATCTGAAGAGGATGTCTGATGGATTTAAACCTAAAAAATCCAAAGTGTTCTCAGTCAAAAAACTTGGAGACTTTCCTTAATGTGGCACCCGACAAAGTCTTTCTTGCCGTAAAAGTAAGTAACTATGTATATGGTGGATTAGTAAAGTATAACCATAGTGTTTTAAATGCGCATTTTATTGCAACCTGTACTTCGATAGATACTGACAGGTGACTTTTAATTTCGGAGTACATGGAGCGTGTCGTGGCAATAAACTTTTAAAAATAACTGTTGATGATGTCGAAAATCACTCGGATGATTTACTGTTAGTAAAGCTGACAGAACCATATCCGCCAAATCGGAGCTTTTGAGAGAGATCGAGACGTTCTACGGACAGTTATACACGGCAATGACTAAACCCGATACGAATCTAGCTAACGACTCAAGAACTAGCTAGATTGACCCGGCACTATACCGAGGACATCCCGGACGTCAGCCTGTATGAGATTAGGATGGCTCTGAAGCAGCTTAAAAACAAAAGGGCGTCCGGTGAGGACGGAATTACGGCCGAACTCCTGAAGGCGGGTGGAAGACCGGTCCTTAAGGTCCTTCAGGAACTGTTCAATTCCCTCTAATACTGGAGAAGGCTACATCAGTCACCTTCGATTTACTGACGATATAGTCGTCATGGCTGAGACTACGGAGGACCTCAGTACAATGTTCGATGACCTCAGTAGAGCTTCCGAAAGAGTGGGTCTCAAAATGAACATGGACAAAACCAAAATCATAGTAAATACCCATGTAGCACCCACTCCCATCAAGATCGGAAACTCTACACTCGAAGTTGTAGACGAGTACGTCTACCTAGGACAAACGGTCCAGTTAGGTAGAGCCAACTTCGAGAAAGAGGTCAACCTTCGAATCCGACTCGGCTGGGCAGCGTTCGGGAAGTTGCGCGGTATCTTCTCGTCCCACTTACCACAGTGTCTCAAGACGAAAGTCTATGATCAGTGCGTGTTGCCAGTGATGACATACGGAACTGAAACGTGGTCGCTTACAATGGCCCTCATCAGAAGGCTCAAAGTCACTCAAAGGGCAATGGAGAGGGCAATGCTTGGAGTTTCCTTGCGTGATCGAATTAGGAATGATGATATCCGCAAGAGAATCAAGGTTACCGACATAGCCCGAAGGATCGCTATACTAAAGTGGCAGTGGGCAGGGCACATTGCTCGCAGAACAGATGGTCGATGGGGCCGACGTTTGGGGGACACCTATGTCCAGCAGTGGACGTCTTTCGGCTGATATGATGAAGATGAAAGCTGACAAACACAAAAACAAAAAATTGACCGATCCTTCGTAATCCGAGGAGAATACAAAACTATTGTACAGAAATACCTGGACCTGCGTCCTGCTGATATGAAGACCAATCGGTTTTTTATCCGTTATCAAAATGGCAAGTACTTCAAACAAGTTATGGGAAAAAATAAAATTTCTAACATGCCACAAGTAATCGCTACTTATTTGAAGTTAGGTACCAGATATCAAACTGTCATTGTCATTGTTTTCGACATTTCGCTACCCTTTTGTCATATTCTGGAGCGGACTTAACTGTTCTCAAGCGACATGGAGGATGGAATTCGAGTGCTGTAGCAGAGGGGTATATAGAAGAATTCATTGAGAACAAGGCGAAAACATGTGAACGCATCGTGGAAAACATGAAATTGCAACCTTCAGTTAATCCTTCCATGCCACAATCGCCGCGCCCATTTACATCCAAACAACGAGATTCACCGTTCAAACACGCAGAATATAAAATCTAAAACAATCTCTATCTATACATATAATAAAATCGTAGACCAACCGTGTCTGTACATTGAATATTTTTCCATGAAAATTACACAGAAAACTCAGGAAAAAGGTATAAAACACAACAATGCAATTTTTGAAATTTTTGTCTGTTTGTCTGTGCGTTTGTAGGAGCATCACGCAAAAACCACAGATTGGATTGCAAATCTAAGTAGGTACTTAAAAATATTAAGTGATAACCCGAGTAACATTTAGCGTTTATTTCATCAAAATCGACCCTCAAATCAAAAGATATTGAATTTTTAAGTTTAGGAAGAAACTTCCTAATGTATTCTGATGAGTCAGAGCGCCATCTATTGAGAAAAAATAAAATGCACGAAAGCATGAATGTTACACCAAAATACATTCATTGAGTTATTTGTGAAACTTTTAATACGTAGACGTAGCGAAATAAAAGTAAACATTTTAATACCTTATCGTTATTTATCGTTACATACGGGCTTCTTATTTAACGTCTTCTGCTGCCAAATATTTTGTCAGTTTACATGGTCGATAGATGGCGTTGCACTGATGACGCGTTTTTCTGAATTGCGGTGTTAAGATTTTCCGCTGGAGAATGACCTCACACGATTATTATACACTGTCGTAGTTCGTAGGAATTTCGGTTTGGTGTCTTAAACGAATAGGGGCCAAAATTGCTTAAATCTCTGAGTTATGCTGGTTTCGTTTAAAGTGCTTTTATCGTAGAGTCTTAAACTGATTTAGAACTCAGTAGTTTTGTGAAGTACTGGACGGTTCGACTTGCGGATCAGGCCTGTAGGGTTCCGTACCAAAGGTGCTGACAGGACCCTACTTCTAAGGCCTCCGCGATTGATTCCGTTTAGAGCGAAGCAACGAACGGTTCGATTTGCGAAACAAGGCTAATAATAATAAGGTACCGTACCAAAGGTGGTCACGATGACGGGAGCGATCGATTTTGGTGGGGCTACTCTCTAAGTCCGAAGTCCGTAGTTTCGAGCTTAGTTGCGGACGTATTCTACTCCGTATCACCTACAGACTTACGATTAATCCCGAACCCGAACTAAGAATGAATGACAACACGATTTCACAGTAACTGTCAAATCGAGTTATCATTAGTTCTCTGTGGTTAGGTGATACGGAGTAGTTTTTTTTTTACTATAGATAGGCATACGTTTGACCACTATCTCACCTGATGGTAAGCGATGATGAGGTTGAAGATGGAGCACGTTTACCTAGAAGCAACCTATTCACTTTTGTCTTAAAGACTCCCAGGTTGCCCGCAACTAAGTTTTTAATTCGTGCTAAGTATCAGACGGTTCGATTTGCGAGCCAAGGCAAATTATAGGGTTCCGTGCCAAAGTTGCTAATGGGACCCTATTATTTAAGCCTTCGCGTACGATCTTGATTCGTGCGAACCAAGTCGATTTTTAGGGTTCCGTACCAAGGTTGCTAACGGAACCCTATTTATTAATAAGCCACCGCTGTCCGTCTTCCTTCAGTTTATTAACCGACTTCAAAAAAAGAGGAGGTTATAAATTCGACTGTATATTAACCGACTGGATGAACCGATTTTCATGATTCTTTTTTATTTGAAAGCTGGTGCTTTCCGTGTGGTCCCATTGCCACCACGTCAGGATCTGATGATGGAAACCCTGAGAAATCGAGGGCAACTCTCGAAAATTGTAGGCACGTATTTGGTAAAAACTTGATATTCGTGTGTATATCGGGTGATACTACAAAAGAATGAAAGTTTGGATCAGACCTGATGATGGAGACGACAGAGAGTCAAGGGAACTCCACATCGGTATTTTTTTTTGAGTGGGACAAGCCCGCCACACATTCCCAACCACTGCAACTCCTGAAAGCCAGAATCAACAGTGACGACCACCAGAAAAACGCCGAGCCAATGAAGCCCGACGAGTCCCGGAGAAACGATTTAACTGTCTTGGATCCTGCAACGAATTTAATCAGAAAAGTACAGCGGAGGAGTAGGAAAATAAATATATGTATAATTTCCACTTCCCTCCTTTTCAAGCAGGAGACAGAATAGAGCTAGGCCAATAGGCACCAAGGGACATATACAACTGGGTTAAGCCCAGTTGTCAAGCACCACGGATTATATATTAATTAAAAACTAATGGGTCCTAAATTGTGAGCTACTTTTGATTCCAGTAATAGGTATGGCAAAATCGCCTGAAAGCACGGAAATTTGTTCTGGTTTCTACAAGGTCCGTGTAGTAAACTACTCCAGATGTAACCTGAATACTATCTAACATAATATTGCGTTCAGTTTGCCAAAGAATACACTCCCATAAGATGTGGTGTGCGGATTGTTCGTATTCATAGTCGGCTGTAGAACATTGACATAAATGCGAGGCCACAAGCCTAAAGGAAAATAATTTACTCTTAAAGTTGCCATGACCTGTGAGAAATTGGGCAACACAATGATCCACCTCCAGCCATGTCCTATCCAGCCGCTCACGAACGGATGGAAAAAACTGGTGGTCCACATCGGTATGTAGGAACTACCAAGTGTTTGGGCTTATTTCATTCGTATTGACGAGACCTTTACACCGAAAGCACTTAGTAAGTTTTATTTTCATAACATAACATCACACCGGTACGCTGTGAATGGGTACGCAAGTACCACTAAAAAGTGAAAAATAAAAAACTTTTTTGACGTCGGTGTCAAAAAGCGAAAAAACTAAAAACACCGACTTCAGAAATTAAAGTTATTCTATACTTTGTAGTGTTTTGTTTTGGAAGTCGGTTACATTTTTTGTAAAAAAGTTTTTTTCGTTTTATTTCTGTCTCGCTGATATAAAAATGTCTTCTAGAAAAAGGTCGAATCTTTCACAATATAGCAAAATTCTCAAAGTCGGGTTTGTTCGAACACAATTCTAACTAACTCGAGAACGGCTCGACCGATTTTCATAGTTTTTGTGTTTTATTCGGGAAGAAGACTAATTCCTTCGTCCGGAATAGCATAATAAGAATTAAAATACAAAAAAAATGAGTATGTAGGTAGGGTAGGTAGGCAGGTAGGTAGGGTAGGTAGACAGGTAGGTAGGCAGGTAGGTAGGGTAGGTAGGCAGGTAGGTAGGGTAGGTAGGTAAGGTAGGTGAGGTAGGGTAGCTATGGTAGGTAGGGTAAGTAGGTAGGTAGGGTAGGTAGGTAAGGTAGGTGAGGTAGGGTAGCTATGGTAGGTATGTATGGTAGGTAAGTAGGTAGGTAGGGTAGGTAGGTTAGGGTCGGTAGGTAGAGTAGCCAGTTGACGGGAGCGAAGCCGCGCGGGTCAGCTAGTTCCTAATAAAACTGTAACAATAAGTTTTCATAATTGCGAAAATGTCTCAAATGTAATATAAGTTTTTAGCATTGATATATAAAAAACCCGTTTTTAGTTGTTTTATTATTAGATACTATTTAATTTAAATTTAGTTGTTACTCTGTTTTATTAAATAATAATATTACAATAAAATATGAGGCGACTTTTATTTTCTCATAGTGGGTGATGAAAAGTAGAATGTATCACTCGGGCGCAAAATATATTTTTGGCTCGGGCGACGTACCTACTTTAAATCCCTCGCTACGTTCAGGATTCTACTAAAGAATCCCTTGAAAAAAATTGAAAACTACCCGGTATCTCGAGAGATTGTAATTATAATCTCGCGAGATTTCGAATTTGCAATCTCGAGCTGAGATTGCATTTACTAGGGCTATCCCATTGCAAAAGTCCAAACTCCGAACTGAAACTGAGAAATCCCAAATAAAAAAAAAACAATAACTTTTTGTCCGACCAGGGAATCCAACCCAGAACCCCATGTCGAGCATGTTGCTTGGGGCCACTAAACCAACGAGGTAGGTTTGTATGTGTATCTATAGTCCATATCCATAGCCGGTGTGGTAATCGAGGTGTATCGCATGAAAGCAAAGCTTAAAATCAGGTAATAAAATCTTAAAACAAAGCTTTTCCGTATTCCTCTCAGCAAACCCTTTTATTTGATACCCAAAATCATGGGGGTACGCGTGTACTTACAAAAAACATAGACTGTGCCATCTACATGTTGTAAATTCAGAACTTTGGTCTTATTCACTCTCGACACTGACGCTTTATGCTGCTATCTATAGTTCCTTTAGGGTAACGTGCACAAAGTAGATTGCGCCATCTAGTGTTGTAATTTTGGAACCTTTATAAATGCTTGTCGCCTATAGGGAGCGTGCAGAAACTGTAGGTGGCAGCACAGAAATGTCACTGTCAAGTATATTGAAAGTATAAAATTCGAAATAGCTACGCTAGATGGCAGTCTTCTTCGCGCACGTTCCCCGAAACTGAGCGTGCAGAAAACACAGGTGGCAGCACAGACGCGTCAATGTCAAGTATTCTGACCCTTAAAACTTCGAATATGCGACACTAGATGGCATAGTCAACGCCGTGCACGGTCCCTATAGTTCCTACTTGGTCTCTTTGGGGAACGATGCCGTCTAGTGTTGTAAATTCGGAATACCGTAAAAATACTTGACATTGACACGTCTGTACTGCCACTTTTTAGTTCATGCACCTTCCGTATTAGGTAACCGTGCATTGTCATTCAAACTCTCTATATACAGGTTCTAGTTTCTACAGCGTAGCCCACAATTTGGTATCCATATTTTATAATTTTTAATCCATGGTGTTTGACAACTGGGCCAAGTCCTAGGCCTTGATCAAGGAGAAAGAGGAAATTTGTTTTACTTACTCCTCCGCTATTCTTTGACTAATTTTGTTGCGAGAACCAAGACAGTTGAATGGTTTCTTCGGGACTCGTCGAGCTTCATTGACTCGGCGCTTTTGGAGTGCCACTACCGATTCTGTAGCATTAGTGCATTAGTTTTATAGCGTTTCCAAACGTACTTTATAATGCGCACAGCAAAGTAGTCGAAAATCTGCCTGTTTCCAAACTCTTACAACCCTAATCTCTTCAAAGTTAGAGTGAACAGGCTCCTTCTGGGTAAGCTCGTTCCATCGTAGACTTTGCCTCTGTCATCTCTGACCTAGATTAGAGTCAAGAGCAAACCCATCACTAATAAAAAAAAAGATTGTATAGTACTTGATCGCGTTAACATTTAAAAACTCGCACAATGCTCTCGGGCTCTCAGGAGTTGTGTATGGGCGGGCTAGTTAAAAAAAAAGATGACAGGGCCAAATAAATAAAACTGCACAAAACATTTTATTCATTATATATTTTTTGTCAGAAGGTAATTAATACAGTGCCAAAACAGTAACAAAACATTAGTACGAAAAAAATCAAGAATGCATCTAGCATTTACTACTCAATACCCAGATATAAACAATATCCTAAGACGATAGGAG
Source organism: Lacanobia wlatinum (assembly GCA_947578705.1). Taxonomy (NCBI): domain Eukaryota; kingdom Metazoa; phylum Arthropoda; class Insecta; order Lepidoptera; family Noctuidae; genus Lacanobia; species Lacanobia wlatinum. The sequence continues at coordinate 15,882,262 of OX388046.1, read as the reverse complement.
GACAACATTTAACACTTATATTTTTCACAACATTTGAACAGACAGTTGGCATATTAAACTATTTTTATTTTTTTAATAATATATAAATTGTGAACTAGATTCATAACATCGATACGCCTAATGGATATTTATTTTCTCTACATTATTATCAAGAAGGTAGTCATGTGCAATTGTTTATCACTATTTTTTTAAGCGTTTTGCTAAAAGAAACTTTTGGCGCTTGGCAACAATCGTAGCTCTAGGGCGTTCGCAGTTATTTCACCTCTGACAGCAAGTAAACAGTAACCTTAGGGCAACGAGAATAAAGATCACTGTGATGCAAAAACAGAGATAAAGTAACTGTGAAGGGTCTTGCCATCTTGTTTATGTTTTCAGTACAATTTCCAAAGACACTTCTTTTACCAACAGCGGTCCTAGACTATGGCACTAAAGCACGAAAAGATCCTTGTAGCATTTTACATAAGTCATAAAATATCGTGTCAAAATTCATTAAATAAAATTCGATAAATCATGTCATAAGTGAAGTTCATTTTGTTTTTTTTTCTGTCCAAAATACTTTCTTTAACTATTAAGGCTCCCAAAGACAGGCGCGACGCGACAATGTGAGAACGAAGCGCCAACCCTTTTAATAGAAATTGTCCTTCGAAATTTTACTCGTAGAACAATTTGTATAGAAAATGGTCGACGTTAGTTGTCGCATTGTCGTTTCGCGCCTGGCTGAGGGAGTCCTTATGTAATTACTTATTCAGAAAAGCAAAATAACCATCTACCCACCTTACAATTCCTTTGAAAAAAAAAGTGTAATCAACACGAATCACATTTTTGCTTCTCTGAAAAGTAACAGAATAGGAAAATTATTTAGCAATGGTTCTCTTACAGACGTAAACAAATAACATTTGCTCTCTTTCTAGCACAAAGCTGCTATATAAGCATATCTCGCTCTACCATACTATTGAGAACCATCATTAAATAATTTATCTGTAACGTTATATATACTTGCAGAATATTTTAATTGATATTTTTTACAAAAATCATAACATTTTAAACCAATCAAATAACTTCCCAATTCATTCGTCATTCAAATCATAGACGTCTTTACAAAGATATGCTTTGGTCAATATTACGAAAACTTACACACCTAACATGTCATACGCTTGCACTTCACCTTGTCAAAATATTCGCATTACATCGTCAATACAAAATCAACCTTATTTCGAAAAACGAAAGGAATACAACGTAAAACAGCATAAACGAACACCTGAAAAGGAGTCACTCGACATTACGAACAACTTTCACTTTGGGATCAATAAATGAAACCGCGAAAAAAAATCGACTGCCCCATACTTTATGTGCGCATAATGCGTGCGACAAAATGTACTGAATAGCTGATTTTATTCGCGATTTCGGGGTTGGTGCCATAGTAAAAGTTGGTCACAATGATGCATGACAAAAGTGTAGCGAATATTTGGCCAAACACGCCCAAGTTAACTTCCAACAATACCGTCAAATTCGCCAACCTACCAACAAAGTCGAAACTGCACATAACTACCAACATTATAATACTGCGAAAGAGCAGATCTTGCGACAACCGCCGCTCCAACAACCTGCCCTAAAATCAGTCTGTCGCTTGATCGTCATGCCGCGTAATTCTAACATTTATTTAATCACAAAATTACTGTATGTATACACGTTCTAACATGAAGAAAGACAGAAGACATCTTCAAAATATTTTTTTTATTATTTTAAACCATCTATGTAAAATGCTATAGGTACCGTTAGCATGTGATGTGAGCTAATCTTATTATATCCTTGGTCCAATGCGAGCATAACTTGGCATCTTATGTAATACATTTTTTAGCTTCGTTACAAACGTTTTTTTTTTCATGAAAAATTAGTGTTTTACCCGCTTTTCGATAATGCGCGTCTCAACTAATCTAGTTATAAGAAGCGGCCGTTTTTATAAAAATAAAATTATATCTAAACATTCGACTTTTGAGGGAAAATGTCGAAGTTACAAGCACAAGTACAAAAATGAGCCAATTATAAAATAGTTTCTATTTTGAGGACATTTTTTTATTATAGTTATAAAGGTTGGACATTCAATAATATACGTATTTAATTTTATGTGGTAACATGATGCTAAAATTTACCATAGGAAAGAAACCGTCGCGAGTTATACTCATTACATTACAAAACATTTTTTTATCCACTTTCCTATGATATTTTTTTTACAAAATTGTGCATTTTCTATAAGACAAAGCTAACATTTGGATAGACATACATTTATTTCTCGTATACTTAAAGCTATTTGAGTTACATTCAAAATGTGCTTAACCAGCATTGTCAAAGGAAACAGTTTTTACAAAATTGTTATTCTTTTTAAAATTGGACTGTATCATATGTATGAAGTTTTTTTTTAAATTTATTTTAACGTTTTGAACGCCAAAGCATAAACATACGTTATATACGCTAAGCTACAAAATCACTGTATTATTTGTCACATATTTGTGACGTTGGCGTACAGGCTAAGCTTTCGTTTGTCACACATATGTTACAATGGCGTTCAAAAGGTTAATACTGTTTCCTATGATAACTGCGGTACAATCAAGTGGCTCAAGGGAGACGTGCATTATCAAAGTATACATTTTTAGCACACTACGATTTCCATCGATACCAATACCACGGAATTAAGTTTTAATAAGCTCATAAAATTCGATATTCACCACAGACAGTATTATATTTTGTATCCATTAATATATATTCATTAAGTATCTTAAAAAACACCTATTATTTTTTCATTTATACGGACAGATCCAAAGTTATACATGAGATAAGGACTAGCGATCATCATTCTATGTTTCTTTTAAATATTATTATAATAGTGTTCGCGCCTACAAAGCTTTGCTAAAAACAACAAAAATAACAAAACAATGATAATAAAAACAGAATGCAGTTAATATGGGCATTTGCAACAGTGGCAGTGTTTGAGAAATGCTAAATAAAAAATAGTTGCATTGAATACGTCAAGCGATCTCTCGAAGTGTAGAATGCGAGAGCGGGTAAGTTTAAAAGCTCAATCTTTTGGTATTACTAATACATTGTTATGGCAAATTATTTGAAAATCGACATTCACTGTAATCGGACTAAATGTAGTGAGATTTCGAACACTGAACAGATAATGACTTAATACAAAATATCCCATTACATTTGTCTTGTTTAACTGAATAAAACACTGTCACTTACAACTTAAATAATAATAAAATATACTTATTGGTGTCGACAAGTAGTGTTTAGCACCACAATACAAACTATACAATTACTCGTACGTATGTCCTAACAAATCCAAGTGGCGCTTTCAATTCCTCTGAGAAAAAAAAGGAAAGAGAAAAAAAAAAATAAACAATTTCCCTCCGTGCTCAAAAACCTGCGTTTAATACTTGTGTACGCACACCAATTACCTAAAATATGTAAAAAAATTAATTCACCAACACTTATCAACTAGAAAAATATTTTAGAAATTCTCACTTACATTTAAGAGGAACTGGCAAAATAAATCCTGTATTTTTTCCGTGTTCAATATTTATTTTTCTTTATTACCATTTTTTTTATTCAACTCACAATTGAATACAAAAAAACCAGATTTGGTCCTCAAGTATAAAATTCATGATGCCATTCCTATAAATTGGACAGAACTATTCACCGTATGCGTATTGACGAGTAGCAAAAATATTAGTAGACTATGCACACTAAACAATGGCTCAAAATATCAAATCCACTAAATACCCAATAGAAAAAAAAAAACAATCTGCCTACGTGTTACGGCAAAACCTCGTAGAAGCAATGTTAAACTTAAGAATCTATTAGAGTAAGATTAAAAATGGTGGTTGACCGTTCGCGTCGACTGGCGACTGGCTCAAACATATCACAATAAACTATCTAATAGGACTAACCACCGTTATTGTCCACACTCATTCAACTATAAAATACTATCATTTGCAACTAATATTAAAAAAAAGAAACATCCCATATAGCTTCACACCCAACGGAACTACGAATCCACAGTATCAAAAAGTGATTAAAAACTTCTTTAATAAGAATTGTTTAGTTTTATTTTATTTAAGAGTATTTTGTGCTCACGGGCGCAGTGGCGGTTACTAACTATCCGTCACCTAAGGAAGGACCGACACACCGATTATTATGCTAAATAGTTACATTTTCTTCTAAACGAGGATTCTTTATACGGTTATATTTAAAAACATGTAACTATCAGATTCGTACTATAAGCTTTAGGACCGTATCCACCTAACACTATCCTCACCGACCATACACTACACAACTAGCATCATTTAAAATAGATAAAAACCAACTACATTACACAATTTGCAGGAATATCTATCTAAACAGTGAGTTTATGTATTTCCTACCGAGTTTTTTTTCTTGTTCGGTTATTTTTTTTTTTTATAAATATTCATCCGTAAATTATTATCAAATTTGATAAAGCTCTAAGATTGATCCACATTCACATAAACATACTCGGGAGATTCCGAGAAACACTGAAGCGTTTATGAACGTCAAAGTCTGATCACAATCGAAAAATTCTAACCCAATAAATATTCATGACGTGCTGTCATATATGTTAATAAATGCGACATATAGCAAACCGTCGCTTAGTGTGACACGGCGTAAAAATTCGAGGAACATTATTGTTAAAAACTTAAATATTAAACTCGGGAATTATTTTAAGGGCGTTGTTGTACACACATGATCGACGTATGTAGCTCAGATCGATGATTGCAGCTAGTAAAACACTTGGAACGAGTATCGACCGATCAATGAGAACAAGGTTTTGACATTCTTCATCGATCTTTGACAGATACCGTCGATCGTGTGGAAGTAACAACCCCTTAAGTACCAACGTCGAGACTTGACCGCGAAGCTACACAAAGAATTAAATAATAAAGAGAACTGTAATCCAGTCTTGCTAGGTGTGACTACACATTCCTAAAAAAATAAAAACATATCTAGCTGAACTCTCTAAGCGATGAGACACACGATTTGTACATACAGGATTTTAGGAGCAAAAACTTTCATTTGTGAGAGAGAAAATCTTTGAGTACCTTCTTAGAAACACTGGGTGAACTGTTGCCAGTATAAAAGCTTAATAATTTTGGTCATAATATATTTATTTAATTTAATGTTTTTCGATAGTCTTAAGACCTTTTTACATTTTAACTCCCTATTAATTTTGATAAATAGTATCTGAGCATCACATATGCGCGTTAGACAGACATAGGCAAGCCGTGGATCCGGCTCGAAGGACCATAGGATATGCTCAACCCACTCATTTTAATAAAGTCCCGATTGAGCTTATTTAAAACCAGTATAGTTTATTTCACTATTTTATCATAGATTTTTGGAAGCACAATTAACAATCTCAACAACTTTGAATTTATGTCACCTCGAAAATAAGCAACTGGCATGTGTTATTATCATCATAAGATACAAACAGAACAACTATGTTCGGTAATACATTACACACACAAAACAAATTCTTTTATATTAGAATTGTAATTATGTACTTATTATTAATTAAAATGTAAAAAAGGTCTTAAGCATCAAGTTAAAAACTTATATTTAAAAGGGATCGCGGATATGTTTAGGCCTTATAACAATGCAGACAATGCTAATTTAATAAAAAGCGATAACTCCCTATATTAAAAAGGACTTGAGCAATATTAAAAAATCCGACCTTTTGTCAACCCAAGTGTTTCTAAATAAATGTTATGTCCTTTAAGTAGCATATTTGCCTTTATACAACTTGTAAGTAAGAACTTAACAAGTTGTATACGTGGCATCCTTGCGTCAAGAGCGTTAAACTACACATTACAATTTATTTAGAGTAATAAGATAAAATTATCAAACATTTTACATTGTACGGTATTTTTATCATGTCATCACTTCACCAGTCATTACCATGGTCTATTATTGCACTATTCAAAGACAAAAGCGCTATCATCTTTATTTACGGGCTTCAAACCTAATTTTATTTTTATTATTAATGATGACTTTAGAGTTCAAAATACCACCATATCAATTAAAAAAGAGGTACTACGTAAAGGACACAACACAAGGTAGACCGATGCTTCAAACATCGATATACGTACGAAAATATCTGCGAGCATGTCTATACCGACTAAAATCTCAAATTGATCTAAACATTGACTAATTAATAAACAAAACAAAAAACAATATAACGCTATTAATTCATGCATTTTTTTACTACCTACGCATTCTAGCGTTTGTAAGGTATCTTAGGTTTAATGCGTATTGGCGGGCCTGGGATTTGAGGACTCGTTTTTAGAAAGATATGGCCTTATAAATTTCTATTTCAAAAAGTTCAAAACTGTCTTCAATAAGTAACAATCAACCATCAAAATCTATTTAAAGCAGGATCTAACAACTTTGGACTTAGTTCCATGTGACTAACCCCCGGATTTTGAAACAAGTGACGCGATTGGCTGTTGAAAACTCATTCAACCAATCACAGGTAAATAACGCATGTTTGGCTATTTTCACAATAATTTTGAAATTATTTTCATTCGAGATACTGGGCCTAAACTAGCTATAGCGGCCAGGCTCAACTAACCTGGCGAACTGTGTGGGTACCATAAACATTTGTATATTGGGAGGAACAGTTATACAAAGACCACAAAACTCTAAAAACGACCCTCAGTTGAGGCCTAATAGTAAAATACTCAAACTTTACGTATAGTTAAAATTGTTTGAAGCGATTCTTGAGTATGTTACTATATGGAGCAACCCGCTACATATATTCAGTCAGTCATTTATTTCATCGAGCAATCTAGCACCGTTTTGTATACTCTTTGGCTAGGGACATGTCTGAGCGGAAAAACGCGAGCGCAAATACCGCAACGCTAAAATTTTCCATAAGGCAAAAAGTACAATTTCGGGGTGTCCAATTCAAATCGGGTTTTTCCCAGAATGCGTCTGACCGTACCAACAGAATTTCGCGTACAGGGTTTGCGCGTGCAATTCCGATTTCATTTTTAGATCGATAAAAAACGCTTGCGGAATTTCGTTGAGCATTACGCTGCGTTTTTGCGCTTAGACTTGTCCGAAGCCTTTGAGAGAATATAAATAGCGGATGGCACGAAAATGAGCTGTAGGACGAATTACTGATAAAATTTAGGATTTTTCTTCTCTTTAGAATCATTCTTCTTACTTATCATAAGCGTTCATTATTGGCTTTAAATTAAGTACTGAATAGTTTTGGTATATTTTTTTTTCAATTTTTTTCTCTATTAAGGACTAAGTAAGGACATTATTTTTTAAATATAATTAGGTTATATCACACAATATTCTTAAAGATATGCTGTTATAAGCGTTGGTCATTGAAATTCTGAAATCATATTTTATCTGTTATTTTTTTAAATAAAAATTAGCGTACAACTCTTTCGGAAGAACTTAAAAAGTAGAGAAAATTAAATGAAAAAGCATGTTTGGAGAATGGAGATTGGTTTTACAAAATGCAGTTAAGGGAAGCTTAAGCTATGAAAAATTCCAATATTATATGGACGGAAGGAAACGTTTTAATGAGCTAAAATAAATTGGGCTTTGATGGACAGCCGGTCGCCGGGGCGTTGTGTTTCACAGCCATTGGAGATTAAAGCTGATATCAGGTTCGTTCAGGCCATTATTTTAAGGAAAAATCATACATTGGAGGTTAAATGTATGTAATGTCATTATTTTGGTGTAACCTCTCAATCGTACACGGTAAAATGACTTTGACATTTCAGGTTTTTGTCTATGGTTGGCAACACATCAGTTAGTCTTTTAAGTGTTGCAACAGATGCCTATAACAGTGACTATCTTTCAACAGACGACAGCAAAATATGCCCGATATTATCACACAATAAAATTTAAAACTTGGTAAAATCAGCAATATTATTATTCTTCTACAGATCAATTCCTTCAAATTAAGCTAAAAACAGACTCAGGCTTGGTTGTGGTCGTTAAATTTATTTATACGAGAAACCTGTTTTATTATTAATTTTAGTGACCTGGCTGGGCCCGCGTGATGGATTTCGGGCCACTCTCTCACAGAGAGCAGGCCTGTGTCCCAGCAGTGGGAACATTATAAGCTGATCATGCTATTCAAATAATCTTTAGTTTAAATTACGTATACAAATCAATATTTGGTTTTTATTTTAATCGTATCGAAACAACGCCCCAAACAACGACATTTTATTTTAAAAGAAGCTAGATGTGGCACTTTAAAGGTTTCCCATTCTTATGAATAGTCTAATAGGTAAGCAACTCATAGCCTTTCTGATTGTCTATGACTAAAAGCACAGATCATCACGGCAACTACTTGAGACGACATTTATAATAATAAATTAATCAATTAAATTAAAAACCAGCTTTTATTATTAAATATTTCAGCTGTATTAAAATTAACCATTTCATTTGATACCCATATCGTGGGAATACACAAAAAAATAACTGGTCGACCATCTTTGGGAGTCCGCCATATTGGATATAGAATGACGTCACTCAGCTAAACGTGCATTGTCATCCAAACCATACGTACATGCAAAATTTCAGCTCAATCAGTTGTGGGAAAAAAATCAGTTGCATGATTTGACCCATACAAAGTAACTAACAAGGAAAGTGAAATAAAAGCTTGTTATAAATATGGCCGCAATTTCCGCTGTTATAGCCATAGTCAGAATATAATTATACTATACAACGTGTAACAGAACAACGTGTACTAATCATTATGAACAACTTTTACTATGGGACAAACCCCGAAATCAGCTGTTCAGTACATTTTGTCGAGTTATGCGCACATAAATGTATGGGGCAGTCGATTTTTTTTCGCGACTTCAGTGTTAGTCCCATAGTGAAAGTTGTTCATAATGGTGAGTTTAATGACCCCTTGAGAGGTATTGCGTTTATTCAGTCACAGGTTGTTTAGAATAATAATTATGCTATAATGCCGTCTCTAGCAGTGGCCGCTGAGGTTTGTCAGTGCTCTCTGATCCTCAGTGATATACTATGTAAATAAATTCATTTTATATGTCCAATGGGAACTAAAATAATATACAGTGTCGGCTACACTGAATATGCGAAGCGAAGCGAATATATACGACTATGTTTTCGTAAGGCGATATTGCACTAATGTAAATAAATTTTATTTTTCGCACAAACGAAACGCGAATTTCGCTCAGTCTAAGTCTTTAGCAGCGAGACTGTTATTTTAGGTCAATTCATTAAGCTGCCTAATATAAAATAAATAATTCCTTAAATACCGAAGCCCATTAAATTTAGCTATATCATAATATTCATATAATTTTCTAGCGCCGCATATTATAGCATCGCATTTCAGTGTAGCCAAAACCTAAAGAATTCATCTAACAAATAATACATTTTTCAAACAGCAAAGACTCTAGTACCTTCACTTTGTGCACGAAAAAAGAAAAAAAAAATAAAGAGAATTTTCTACTTTGAAAGACAGTAATTTGAGGTAAATAGTTACTATATGGCAACATCGGAAAACAGTGAAGTAAAAAAATCTTTTTCTCAGTAATAAATATACATGCTTTCGATAGGACGTTGAAATAATTAACTATCTACTAATTCGCTAAAAACTAAACATTTTTTTTTTTATAATATTGTGCTAAATATTTTTTCTTTAAGAAGAACATCTTTGACTACACTCTATAAACGCTAAGTGCGAATTGATTGTACTAATATCCGTTAAATATATCAATTATTGGAAGCATTACCTGATGGGGCCGGTTGGGTCTCCAAGTCATTTGGCTTTGTTTAAAAATATTTAACTTTGAAATTCATAACTGTCTAGGTCAGATACGAGAAGCCATAAACTCACTTTTTTTTCTCTGAGGGTTTTTTTTTTCTATAATTTCATTTTTATTATTTTCAAACCAACCCCACCACTTGACAATCAGCACTACACGTGCGTTTTAAAAAAATAAATAAAGCTTATTGCACACCGAAATGCATCACGAGTAAGGTATAACTAAAAAAAAAAACTATGAAAAAAATCAACGGTTTTTCAAACAACTTATTGAATGCTTGTACAACACTGCATAGGGCTTAAAATGCATGCACATTTATATAGAAAGGCACTACAATCAACGAATACTAATAAAAATCTATAGCCTTTTAATTGATTAAATAACTCTGTAAAGTAACTACCGGTTTCTGATATAAGCGAATATATATTTTTGTGGACAACAAAACTTTTACCGATTTTATCATCTCATTTAAATGAGTAAAATTAGTAAAGCATTTCCAGCAGAAACCGGCATTACTATAGCATTAAACAATTAATAATGTGAAAAATAATAATATTTAAATAATAACTAATATTTGTTCTTACATACTAACAAACTTAAGATGGAAGATTTCATGTTACCCTATCATTTTGGTTACGTCCTGCCTAGGCAGTTTGTGCACTGTGTGTAAAACTATTGTTTTTAATCGAAATCCGTTATGAAAACCGGATTTATACGAAAACCGTTTCGAGAACCGGAGTTATACGAAAACCGTTTCGAGAACCGGAGTTATACGAACTCTGTTTCGAAAACTTTCTCCAAAGGAAAACCGAGCCTGTACGAATTTACGGAATAAATGGGACCCGTCTTGGAAATCGGATTTTTATGAATCCGTTTCGAGAACCGGGTTTATACGTAAGCCTTTACTGATTCTGAGCGTCTATGCAAAAAATGACTACAGGAAAATATTTAACCTAATATTATTTAAAACTGACTATTCAGCAAGTCAATTCGTTTTGGCCGTACATTAACTATAAGAACACAGGTGCATATATTTTACTAATAATAACGTTTTTTTGCACCGTAGCAGTGAGTTAAGGGTTAAAATGCTACAGTACAAATTAAAATTTATAAAGAATTGACGAAAACTAGCCAACCCGTCTTATGAAGCATTTTCAACCTTATTCAAATAGGGTGGAAACACCAATCATCGACAGTATAAAAAATAAAATGTATACCCATTACATTGTTAAGCAATTATTTAAATACCAAGCTGTAATGGGTATAAATTATCCTTTTTTCAAATCGATATCGAATCCACCCCAAAAATCGATTCAGTACGTCCCATCATCCGAATAAGCACTAACTATCAACTATACAAATTCATTCGAATTTAAATTCATTGTTTTTTATTTTTCTTTTTCTCAATTAAATAAATAAAAAGTGGTATACTTATACTCTAATAGTTCATAACTTCATTTCATATACTTTCTGTTATTCGCACGAACGTGATATATTAAAATAGTGTCAACTAGTAATAACGTAGAAACATCACATTTTCAAAGGGTTTTCATTCTGAAGTCGGTGTGAGCGAACAACTACGAACATTTCTAACGATTCATTCATAAAAATACTTTGTTTAATGTGTGACTAGAAACTGCTTTAAGTGTTTGTTGAGATTGGAAATATAAAGAAAACATTCACGAAACAATTATATTTTTTCAAAATTTCCAATAAATAAACTATTCGATCCTTCGACTTTCCTCACACGCGAGCTACTCGTACATCTATTCTAATGCATCTAAAACATTTAATTCAAAAGCGTCCTACCATTCCTTAACTTCAAAACCTCACTTAACAAATCCATGTTCTGGGGTTGCCACCCTTCGCTCACACCGAATATTTTGGCAAGTATCACTGCAATACGACCCTTTATAATACTTTAAATATTATTAATCCAGCTAAGCACGATGAATAAATAACGCAATTCTGATACTGGCAATTATTTAAACCTACTCAGAGTAATAATTATGTAGTTTATTCATTATTATATACTCATATAATAATCGTGGTCTCTAATATACCTGTTTTAGTCTTTGTTTGAGTACACTTTTTATTTTGTACGCCTTGTTCACAGGCGGTATATTTATGAAGTATTCCGATTTGTGTGTGAATTTTTTGCAAAGTTAGTGTAAAAAATTAAATAAAAAGTTAATTTCTAGATTGAACTAGAAATTATCGAAATCTATGAAAGTACAAAAGCTTGTGTAGTCAGGCAGACCTTTTGCCAATATTTATAACATGTTTTTTAGTTTAAAATTCAAAACATACCGCAATAATGTACCAGGCGTACATAAATGCATAGTTAGTTCAATAATTAAAAAGTGTAACTCTTTTCCCTACAATATTTGTATGTTGATATGATATCTTTATGATTTAACCGAAGTTCTGGTGACAAAAGTATGAAATATAGTTCGTTTAAAACTTTGTAAATGGCATAAGACAAAATTGGTCTAAAGGTACAAGTAGGGTACATTTATAAGCTCATAATTCGATACTGCTGATCCAAAAACTACGCGGAAGGTTTCCAAGCACACTGATAATATTAAAATCTAGAACACCAATATATTTTAAAAACGTCATCTAATTATTTTAAGTTTAAATATATTTTTGAACTATGTTTCATACTTTTGTAACCCTTGGCGCGTAATAATTCATTTTGTCGAATATCAACCGTGATAAAATGCTTTTGCGTCGCTATTAGGCTACGGAGCAATGCGTTAAAATGGTGATTTAAACCTTATTTCAAACGAGATAGGAAACATTTTCGTTTATTGTTCTTGTCTGTACGATAGTTGAGTGTAACATGGCAATTTAAGCGATATATGAAGAAGACTGAGCATAACATTGCGAATATATTTGAGCGTAAGTGTTTTTCTTTAGTAAAAATATTAAAAAAGTGTTAAAATAGACTCTATTTACTTAGTCCAACTGTTAATGTAATATTTTTATGAATAAAAATTGAGCGAAGCATGAGGTTTAGAGGGAGATGCTCAACTTCGCCATATGTTGCTCAACCATCGCTTTTACGTTCTTAAACCGTTTGTTACCAACTATAGACGTATTTTATACCAACAATCTGATATTCAATTTTTTTTTAATATTTTAAGCGTAATTTCATCATGGCAGTATTGAATTGAAGTCAAATGTCAAATCCCTTTGGGACATACTAATTAAAACCTTTTTGTAAGTAGACCTACAATTCCAGATTATTTTTCAATACATCTACAGTTGTCACGATTTTATTGCGTAAACAGACTGGCTTACATCAAATTATTAAGATCTCTTTCACAAAAATACATCGCGCAATATTGAACCTTATTTGTGTGAAATAAAGAAAATATTGTCAAAGCGACCATTTGAAGTTTCATATTTTTAAATAGACGACCCGAAAACGTTCAATATCGTCTACTTAGACTGGATAGTTATCTAATTCCTTAAGAATAGTATGTGTCGAAGGCTATTAAAAATTTTATACATATTCTGTCTTTAGTAAAGCCAAATCGACACTCTTAGCAATCACACAATATCCTAACATAAAGATGGTCTCCAATTTTTATACAAATCTATCATAAGAGATTTCGTCCTTATGGACATTTCATCATAGTTTTATCGCCGACTACCCAATCACATCAATCGACTTCATTAAACCTTGTCAATCAATCAATTCATTTAATAAAAAATTTCTATTCAACCAGAAATAGGTTTTTATTTCATCTAAATTTTCTTTTTTTAAGCATTTTTAGGACGATAAAGGTTCTTTATTCTACACATATTTCATAGACCACAAATGTTGGCTGTCAAACGAATTTATACAAATAAGGTTAACTAAAGGAGGTATTCCTTTTTCAAAACATAAACAAATCGACTGTCAATTTTTTTTTCCAATAAATTAGGTCTCAAAAAAGCGATGCATATTCTTTTTTCAAACCACTAGATGACAGCTGTCAAACTTTTTCTTTTTTTACAAATAAGGTTCAATATGTCACACAAAGAGGTCCTTAGTTAATAGGTCCGGTAGCCAGATAGTGATACGGGTGTCGGTTATGCATGAACCTAGTATCGTACCTCTGGTTCTTCTGATAGAAGTCGCTGCGTTGGTTGACCTTCCTGTAGTGCTGTTGGCGCCTTTGTGGGTTCTTTTCTGTCTTCTCAGTCTGTTTTTGAGGTTTCGCTGCCTCGTTTTTGGTTTCGGGTTTTGCGGGTTGCGTTTGCTCGGCAGGTGGTTTTTCCTGTAAAAGTGTCCAGTTTGATTTAGATGTTGTTAAAATGGTAAAATTAGGTGACAAAGTTTGGTAGCTAAGTACTGGCAGTCGCACGGGTCGGATGCTAACATCGATTCGTGAATGAATGAGTATCCATTAGAAAAAATTCCTGCGTCTCTCGTAAGTGTATTGTTGATAAAACACGTTTATCCTGCTCCAGGTCGTAAATCACAGATCTCAAAGATCTGTGATTTACTAATAAACTTAATAAGGGACTCTAGTCCCGAGGAATTCAAAAAATAGGTGTTTGAAGAAACTATTGTCGATACCGTCGCGCTGCGCCCTATGATGTAGTGCAAAAGCGACAACTGCAGCAGAGGCTGATTTTACCTATAAAAACCTTGACTAAGATGTTTTGTATTCCGCTGTTTTCTTCTTCAAAACTGGACTGATCTATAAAAATTATATATCAAAATTTAGAGGAAGACTATATCAATGCTTCAATTACTTTCTATTTGGTTAAAAACTTATCGAATTTATCTGATAGTGGTCTGAACATAGCAGTTAAAACGGGCTGTTTTTTTGGGTTTTTGGATTGTCATAATTCTTTAAGAAATTATTTTTTAGAAAAAAGAAAATGTTAGAGGCAAGTATTAATACGATTTTGATTTTTGGGAAAAAAAAAATCATTGCTCTAGCAGTACTATCCACGTAGAAAACAGCAGAATGCGTTAGTATGAAGAATGGCCCAATAATTACCGACTAGAGTCCCCTCTTAACATCAATACGGAGTCTTGTTGCCTCGCTATCACGCACAAAAGGGCCCTAAGGCTCCGTTTCCACCAGAGATGTGCGAGGATGCGTAGCGGGGGATGTGTTTGTTAAGAACAAATAGAATCCCTTGCGCTGAGCGAGGCTATGTAAATGAAACGATTCTATTGATTCATGTGTACACATACAGTGGTACCCAACTGATGAGGCGGGTCGTGAATCTTCGTTCGCACAGAAAAGAAAGTATGCCCCCGAAGATTAACGAAAGAAAGCAAACTTACAATCAACCTTAGATCACTAATAAGGTTCATAATACACTGCAGCTGTTAGTTCCGTCTCACTCGCAAGTCACGTGCCACGCGGCGCGCGCTAAGATGGCGCCAGCTGTCGACCAATAGCGGTACAGGAAAAAAAAAACGCGTTGCGTGGAGCGTGCCGATTGGTCAATAGCATTTCCCGCACTTTGAAAATTCGTCTTCTGCGCAGGTACATCGGTAAGCCATATCAGTTGGGTACTACTGTACCTCGCTACGCATCCTCATACATATCTGGTTTAAACGCAGCCTAAAGCTAGGATGATGATACATACGTCAGTGGCGTCAGCAGCGACAGGTGTGGCCGCTGTACTCGTGGCAGTGGGCGCGGCGGCCTTGTCCGCAGCCTCGGGGGACTTGGCCACCGGCGTCGTGGGAGACACTGGGGACGCCGTGTCCACCTAAAAGTGAAAAAGTTGGAAAACTTTCAGTATGCCTACGAACATTTTTTTCATAAAAGGTTGCATTTGACTCCAGTCTTGCAAGACTGGAGTCAAATGCAACCTTTACCCCGTGTTACCCAGTTAATGGGTTGTGGAGGTCTGGTAGGCAGCCGCTCCACGTAAAACACTGGTATTCAGCTGAATCTGGTTTGACTGAAAGCCGACCCCAATATAGTTGGGAAAAGGCTAGGCAGATGATGTTGCATTTGGAATAACTGAAGAATTTACTAGAGTAATAATAACAGGACATCGCGAAACTAATACTATCTAAGATATTTTGATATAAAAACTTCTTATGGCACAAATGAACAGTGAACAAAACTGACGGCGACAGCGATGCTGAATCGGGTATACTCAGCTCCAGTTTACTTTTAATACAACAAGTAGTCCGTTTCAAGAATCACGCTTTTATATTGTGTTTTAACCCTCTAGTTTTTATGTAATCAGTGATGTCAAGTGGGTGTTTTGTTGGTACTGCAATGAGGGTTTTTAAGAAAATTTAAGCCACCAATAAGGCGCCACACTGACAAGACGTCCTCTTCCTTGATAGTGTCTTTGACGTAAGTAAACATGACGTTGATGTCAATTTACAAAATGACAATAAAAATTAGTTTTGACAGGTGGTTTGGACAGCTCAGTACAGCCACCTGGTGCCACCCTCGTCATTGAGTGAACGGTCGCAGTGGCCGCAGCTGCTTGCTACGCCGGGCGGCTCGGGCAGTGAGCTGACGTCAAGCGACAGCATCCGCTGGCGTCGGCCGGCAACTATCCCTTAAAGGATGATTTCGGCTCGCATCGCATCGGATCGGAAAGAATAAGAACGGAAGCGGTGACAGTCGATCGCGTCCAGCAGGATGTCGAAGCATACGATCGGCTCCGTACCGTCGCTTGCGAACGTCTCCGTTTCAGCTCCTAGTCAAATAGTTTAATTCCTACCGTGTTGTCGCAGCATACTTTCGGCTACGATCGCGTGTCGCGGAAGAAACCCGACTTTAAATACTATGTACACGATTTAATATTAGCGGCTACCTTCTGCCTCTAGTAATAAGTGAGTTCAGCCCTACCCTCAGCAGCTCCTGGCTGGCCAGCGCGTGGTGCGCCTGCTGCGCGTGGTGCGGCGGCGCCAGCGCCACCGTCAGCGTCAGGTCGCACCACATGGCGCAGCGGGCGCGGCGTGCTGATATGCTGAGCTGCTTCACTGCTTCTGCTAGTTGAAGGATGGCTGGGGAACACATTTATTTTTTAATTAATCAATTATAAAATGTTTAAAAAAAAAATACAATAAAAATCTAAAGAAATCTGATGAAGTTAATGAGAATTTGCAATTTTTCGTCGTGTTTGATTACTGGTTTCGTTGTTTTCGGGGCCGAGATCGAAACGAATATCCAAGATGGCGACAACGTGAAATAATAAATAAGTATGCTCACGGTCGGGCCTGGCGGGGCGGTGCGCTGTGTGAGGAGCCAGCTCGCGGCGGCGGGCCGCCTGCACGGCGCCCACCGCGCTACGCCACTGCAGCATGGCGCTCTCCACCTCGCTGTGCGGCGCGCTGGAGACAGACAAATGGAGACATTTTTAATAATAGAAAAACAATGAGCAATTTTTTTTTACTCTAAGGAACGTGCATGGACTATAGATGGCAGTGTGAAAGTATTAATGTCAAGTATTTATAATTTAATTTTCGAATTTGCAAAACTACACGGCTCAACGACGCGCACGTTCCCTGTCATGATTTTGCCCCTTAGCTTTAAAAAGTATTGTAAAAGTCGACCGCATTCGGAGCGCGAATGCGTGAAATAAAAATGTCATATAAAATCGATAAAAATGTGTGCACCAATTTGTGGAGATAGGGGTTCATATATATCGTAAATTTATAGATTGACGTATCGACTCATCGTCATCGTGTCTTACCCCTTATCTTCTTGAAACTAGATAATCCTCCAACGCCGGGTCCACTCCGCTCTCCTTGTCGCACACAACCTGGCCGCGCTTCAGTACTGTGGTCTTGTTAGTTAGTTATTTACATCTCTGACAAACTGTTCACATCGTCCCGCCACGAGGCAGGCTCGAAGGTCGCCGGGTCCACTTCGCTCTCCTTGTCGCACACATCCTGGCTGCGCTTCAGTACTGTGGTCTTGTTAGTTAGTTATTTACATCTCTGACAAACTGTTGACATCGTCCCGCCACGCGGCAGGCTCGAAGGTCGCCGGGTCCACTTCGCTCTCCTTGTCGCACACATCCTGGCTGCGCTTCAGTACTGTGGTCTTGTTAGTTAGTTATTTACATCTCTGACAAACTGTTGACATCGTCCCGCCACGAGGCAGGCTCGAAGGACGCCGGGTCCACTCCGCTCTCCTTGTCGCACACATCCTGGCCGCGCTTCAGTACTGTGGTCTTGTTAGTTACGTTACTTACATCTCTGACAAATTGTACACATCGTCCCGCCACGAGGCAGGCTCGAAGGTCGCCGGGTCCACTCCGCTCTCCTTGTCGCACACATCCTGGCCGCGCTTCAGTACTGTGGTCTTGTTAGTTAGTTACTTACATCTCTGACAAATTGTACACATCGTCACGCCACGAGGCAGGCTCGAAGGTCGCCGGGTCCACTCCGCTCTCCTTGTCGCACACATCCTGGCCGCGCTTCAGTACTGTGGTCTTGTTAGTTAGTTACTTACATCTCTGACAAATTGTACACATCGTCACGCCACGAGGCAGGCTCGAAGGTCGCCGGGTCCACTCCGCTCTCCTTGTCGCACACATCCTGGCCGCGCTTCAGTACTGTGGTCTTGTTAGTTACGTTACTTACATCTCTGATAAATTGTACACATCGTCCCGCCACGAGGCAGGCTCGAAGGTCGCCGGGTCCACTCCGCTCTCCTTGTCGCACACATCCTGGCCGCGCTTCAGTACTGTGGTCTTGTTAGTTAGTTACTTACATTTCTGACAAATTGTACACATCGTCACGCCACGAGGCAGGCTCGAAGGTCGCCGGGTCCACTCCGCTCTCCTTGTCGCACACATCCTGGCCGCGCTTCAGTACTGTGGTCTTGTTAGTTACGTTACTTACATCTCTGATAAATTGTACACATCGTCCCGCCACGAGGCAGGCTCGAAGGTCGCCGGGTCCACTCCGCTCTCCTTGTCGCACACATCCTGGCCGCGCTTCAGTACTGTGGTCTTGTTAGTTAGTTACTTACATCTCTGACAAATTGAACACATCGTTCCGCCACGAGGCAGGCTCGAAGATCGCCGGGTCCACTCCGCTCTCCTTGTCGCACACAACCTGGCCGCGCTTCAGTACTGTGGTCTTGTTAGTTAGTTACTTACATCTCTGACAAATTGTTGACATCGTCCCGCCACGAGGCAGGCTCGAAGGTCGCCGGATCCACTCCGCTCTCCTTGTCGCACACATCCTGGCCGCGCTTCAGTACTGTGATCTTGGTGTCTTCGGGTTTGTTCGGCTTCTTGTTTTGTGCTACACATACGCTTGCGCGTAGTGTCTCCATTTTTCCCATTAGTGTTAGTACCTGTAGAAGATTCATGGTTTAATTCTTTGACTGAAGTTCATAAATGTTTGTCTGAACATTTGTCGTAGTCGCGGGTAGAAGCTAATATACCCTTTTACTAGAATTAGAATACCCAAAATAAGGCTGCCTACCCTATAGGCGCCACTGAAAATTACCTATGGGGTCCGGGAAAATTTGCGCCCGGTTTACGCTAACTGCTAGATCTAGCGATGTTTAACTGCTTCAAATGGGTTTACTAGCGACGTTAATCTAACAAATGTAATTTCATACACATGTGTCATTTAAGCCGATAGAGCCAATTTAGAGGCTGGAGCTAATAAAGACACTGGAGCCAATTAACTGGTTTTAGCTTCAAATTAGTTAAGATTGAATCCCCTCACCTTGGTATGCTCCCTCAGCATGTCCACAGTGAGGCGGTCCACCCTGGTGGGACAGGGCGGCAGGCGCGGCACCGGTATCGAGTTAGACGACGACACCGCGCGCCCGGGGTACGCTAACGCTAACCGCGCTTCTGTGCGTTTACGTTCACGTTCCAACTGGCGCCATTGCTCGTAGCATGCGTCGAGGCGAGCGTGTAGGATGCCGGATGAGGTTGCTGCGCTTCTGTTGACAATATTTTAGGAAATTAGGATTTGATAATAAGGGTTGAGGTCTGCTTCCAGTCTAATCGAATTTCGGCTATGGTGGGCAACTTTAACGGAGATAACACAGGGGAATTCTGTTCCTTTGCTCTCATAGTCCAATGGGACAGCAGCCCGCCACTCGCGAGGAGAGATCAGGCGCAGGTCCAACGGCTTTATATGCTTTCCGAGGAACTGGGGCCACCATCTACCAAATTCCAAGCTACTACTGAGAATTCATTAATGGAAAAAAACCCAAGACCCATTATAAATAACAGTGGAGGTTGCAGATCCATCAAAACGAACTCACGAAAACTTTCCCGTTCATAAGATTTTTTTTAATTGTGATGGGTTTGCTCTTGACTCTAGTCTAGGTCAGAGATGACAGGGACAAAGTCTACGATGGAGCGAGCTTAGCCAGAAGGAGCCTGTTCACTCTAACTTTAAAGAGATTAGGGTTGTAAGCGTTTGGAAACACAGACGCAGGCAGAGAGTTCCACTTTTTTGCTGTGCGCATTATAAAAGACGTTTGGAAACGCTTAGTGCGAATTGGTGGAATAGCAACAAGGTAGGGATGGTAAGATGCAGTGCGTCTGGATGTCCGATGGTAGAAGGGGGCCGGTGGGATGAGGTCGTGGAGTTCTTGGGCACACTCACCGAAGTACAATCTGTAGAAGACCGACAAGCAGGCAACCTTACGGCGATGAGCCAGGCTATGTAGATTACATCTACTCAAGGGTCAAAAGGTCTTACCTCATATTCCTCATTGCGTAAAATGGTGCCAAAAGAGGTAGATCAAGCATAGGCGATGGCAACACTGGCGGTGGGACCGGTGGGCTTGGGCCTAATAGGGCGCCCAGACCTGGAAATGCAGGAAAACATATTTAATGCTGGCAACCCTGTTGAGCAGTGGTTCCCATATTTGATAGGACCTATCAAATATATAACAGACGCTACCAAATTTGGGCCCCACCTTTTAGCTGTTATGAAGAAAAAAAACTGGCCAAGTGCGAGTCGGACTCGCGTGCAAAGGGTTCCGAACGAATTTAATTTTTTTAACATGTTGTATTAACACTACAGACTTCTAATAGGTTTTCCTGTAATCTTTAGGTAAAGATCTATTATCTCCATTTTTTTCAAAATTTTAGGCTCAGTAGTTTCGGAGATAAGGGGGGGGGAATGGTCATTTTTCGTCTAATTTCTTGAATAACTTCTAAATCATTTATTTTAAAATTATGAAAAAAATATAATTAAAATCCTCACAGTAAGCCCTTTCATTTGATATGTCACACGATATTTATCAAAAAACTTTTTTTTTCATTTTTCTTGTTTGTCCCCCAAAAGTGACCCCCATACTAAAAAAATATTAATTTTCGTAACGCATCCGTGTTTGGGTCATAGAAGTCCATATGTGTACAAAATTTCAACAGAATCGGTCCAGTGGATCCGGAGAAAACTGGCTGTGACAGACGGACGGACGGACGGACAGACAGACAGACAGACAGACAGACAGACAGACACTCGAGTGATCCTATAAGGGTTCCTTTTTTTTCGGAACCCTAAAAAAGGGCATAGCTATATGAATGAAGGAATAAAATAAGAAAAAAATCACTCTCAGATCTGTTTAGAAACACCTTGTCAGTATTATTTAATTCAATTCAAGGAGCACTATTTCAATGAAAATTATGCATTTTTCCCATTTTTTGTCAATACAGATTTAGCATCGGCTTCTCAAGGCCCATTGAAAATTCCGGAAAACATTTTTTTCATATATCACTCGATATATCACAAAAAACTAGCTTTTACCAGCGGCTTCGCCCGCGTGGTCCCTAGGGAAAATACTCCCGGGATAAAAAGTGCTAGTGCTAAAAGGCTCTACACTATCTGTGTACCAAATTTCATTTAAATCGATTCAGTAGTTTTCAGTAGATTCAGTAGTATTCAGGAGTTACTTTCGCATTTATAATATTAAGTAAGAATGTTTTCCGGTATGTATAAAAATTGTATTTTTAACAATTTATTTTATTGTCAATGTTAGTATTTTATTCATTACTATTGCTCATCGTAAAACAGTCTATTCAATGGTAGAAAAACCCACATTTTTCACCTTGAACTCTTCAACTATTAAAAGAACTTGCGTACCTAGCTTCATTAGAAACCGCTGCCGATTCATTGAATAACAAAAGTATTTACCAAGGCCATTGTTGAATAAGCAATGATTTTCAGCAAATATTCAATGTTACTTGTTCTATGCATTATTGAATAGTTAGCGAGAGTGACGATACTATAGTACAAGAACTGTCTACATCACCCCTTAGGAAAAAGGCTTGAGTTTTATGTATCCATATCCAAACTAATTTTTAGGGTTCCGAACAAAAAACGGACCCCTATTGAATCACTCGGGTGTCTGTCTGTCCGTCTGTCACAGCCAGTTTACTCCGGATCCACTGGACCGATTCTGTTGAAATTTGATAAACATATGGACTTCTATGACCTAAACACGGACGCGTTACGTAAATCATTAAATTTTTAGTATGGGGGTCACTTTTGGGGGTCAAACCAGAAAAAAAAAAGTTTTTTGAACAATATTGTGTGACATATAAAATGAAATATTTTTTTCATAATTTAATAATAAATGGTTATGAAGTTATTCAAGAAATTAGACGAAAAATAACCATTCCCCCCTTATCTCCGAAACTACTGAGCCTAAAATTTTGAAAAAAATGGAGATAATAGATCTTTACCTAAAGATTACAGGAAAATATTAGAAGAATATTAGATGTAGTATTAAAATAACATGTTAAAAAAATTAAATTCGTTCGGAACCCTTTGCACACGAGTCCGACTCGCACTTGTCCAGTTTTTTTTTTAACTAGCTTTTGCCCGCGTCTTCGTAAGCGTATATCCCGTTTTTTCTCGTTCCCGTAGGAATTTAGAGAAATCCTTTTAGTGCTTTAGTGCTCCCCTAGACTCCCCAAGGAACCTACAAGCCAAATTTCAGCTTTCTACGACCAGTAGTTTCAGCTGTGCTTTGTCTGTCAGTCACACGCTCAGTAATGGAAGAATTTGATATTTATTAGGATTTAATGCAAAATTGACTATCTATGTTTGTTAGGTACCTCTTCACGTCTTAACGGCTGAACAGATTTGAATACAACTTGGCACATGAGTAGACCATGCCCTAGAAGGACATAGGACACGGATTTCGTTGCGGCAGTATGTTCCTTTGGGACAATTTCCGATTTCTTCGTGGGCGAAGTCACTGACAGCATAGCATAGCATAGTCGGCCTTATAATGTTCCCACTGTTGGGACTCAGGCCTCCTCTCTAGGAGAGGGAATGGGCCGTAATCCACCACGCGGGCCCAATGCGGGTTGGTGAATGTCACATGTCTTCGAATTTTTGGTTCTAGGGCATGCCGGTTTCCTCACGATGTTTTGAGAGCAGTGGTGATGAAATAAATTACACAAAGTAATATGCCTGGCTGGGTTTGCACCCGCGACCTACAACTCGTAAGTCGAAGCCATTACCACTCGGCCACCACTGCTCCATATATCGTACGTCACTGACAGAAACTAATGTAAATATTACTAAACTTACCGAGGTTAAAAGGGTTATTCTCATGCAGGAACGACACGTCAACATTCAACTGGCTAGGAGGTGGTCTATTCCGCATCAACAGACTCATCTGCCGCGCCAGCTCCTGATTCTGCCGCATCATAGCAGCTTGCTGCATGTTCTCCCGACCGAGATTCTCAAAGTTCGTCCTATCATTCATGTTCCCATTCCCTTGGAAGTTCTCACGAGGCATCATAGGATTCATGTCACGACGCTGCATCATATCGTTCTGGTTAAACCCATTCGATCGGTTGTAGTTCATCGAGTTAGCGGCCGAAACGGGCGTCGATTGATTCGAGAAATCGAAGTTTTGACCCATCGGACTCCTATCGTTCATTTGGGCCATCATATTATCGTAGAAGTTATTGTCCCCATAGTTTCTGTTAGGCGGCATCTGTTGGAAATTCCTGTTAACGAACATTTTGTTCCTTTCCTCTTGTCGAAAATCCTCGTTCGGAAAATGGCCGTTTAAATCCATTGGCATCCTCAAATCTACGTTATTAATTCCGTTTTCTTCACGAGGTCTATCGGAAGACATGTTCAATTGATTCAAATATGACAATATTTCTGTCTCCTGGTTCTGATCTTTTAAGAAATTCTCGTATTTGTTGGGAAACCTCTGTGTATTATTAAACGGGGCCTCAAAATTGTTGAAGTTCATATCAAGGTTTAAGCTGTTTGGTCTGGTGAAGTTGTTAACTGAGAATATGTTAGCTTCAGGCAACGAATTTCTTTGGTTAGGTTCGAAGAAATTGTAATTGTTGAATTTTTCGTCGTATTTGTTTGTTGGGGGTGTCGTGAACTGCGCGCCGCCGATTTCTTGAGCAGCAAGTCTTAGTAGGTTCAGCTGTTCTTGTGTAACGTTTTCTGTTGATGCGTCAGGTAGGGTATCGATACCAAGTAAGGCGTTTACGTCGTTCTCGTAATTAACAAAACCGTTCGTATTACCGTAACCGTTTTGTAAATTGTAGTTGAACCCGTTTTGGTCCGATGGGTTGAAGTTGAACAGTTGATTGTTCTGGTACGAGTTAAAAGGCGGTGGTAAGAATGAGTTTGCTTCGCTTTTAGGATACTGGCTGTTCGCCTGTATGCTGTTTAGAGGTTTTTCCGGTGGTTGTATAGAGCTGAAAAAGAGAAAACAAAAGGATTAATTTAAGTTATAGGTAGCCAAGAGTTGTTAGATTTTATAAAAAGTATGAATCATAATTATTATTTTTTTAGCCAGTGCTAGCCCACTGCAGGGCCAAGTCTAAAACTATGGTTTTTTTTTCTTGACCTAGTTTGTGTCCCACAGCTGGAAGGGAGATGACTTCGCTGTCGAGTTGGTGGAAAATTGTTTGATTTTACGAGAGCATTCACGCGGTAACCTCTAAAGCAGTGGCGGACCGGTCCGGATTTGGACCACCAATAGGTCGGGATTGGTGGCTTGTGCAGACCTTAAGTTAACAGTACATCAGCTCTTACTATGGGAAGAAAGAATCGACTGCTCCATACATCTATGTGAACAAAACTCGACACCATGTGCTGAATAAGCCGCGTTAACATTGTTAAATCGAGCCAAAATATTCTAAATTATATTTTTTTCTAAAGCGTTAGCATGAAAAATGTCTCTCTAACGAAGCCACGACATTTATTCCTACAAAGAACTAATGCAACAAGTCAAAATGTCATGTCGTGCTTTTAACACGACTTTAATCTTATCGATCAATCTATATATACAAGTCTCTGCAATAGTTTTTTTTAACTAAAATAAGCTATGAATACTTCCTTTATAACGATTCTATGCAATTGTCTTTTATTCTTTGAACTAGGTGACCCGGGCAAATTCGTCTGCGTCACATTTGTCATTAACGCTTTCTCGTAGCGCGATGTTATATATAGTCTACTAGCACTTCGCCCGCGACTTCGTTCGCGCGGAGTTAGTTGGTACTCCACGAACTTCATCTCCCCTCTACCCCCTTAATAGGGTAATGTATAAATTACTTATTAATAGACTAAACGAATGGCAGTTCGCTCAAACTGCCATATTTTTCTTACTTAGTGTATTTTTATACACGTCGTAACTTTTAAACGAAAGTTCCGATTTAAATAATTTAAAGTGTAATTTACATGTACATAACGAATCTTAATTATCAAATAATTTAAATGGATAAGGATTAATTTCATGATACCAAAATCACCACTATTCAATTCCACCCGGGTTTTGATTGAATAAATTGAACAAAAAGCGGTCATTGTGACTTAACCATGATAATTAGATATATTCTCTCGCGGACTTTTTTGTGAAATTTTCATAAAGGTCCCTAACTTTTTTGAAAATATTCTATAGCCTATGTTCATTAGGGATAATGTAGTATTCTAACGTTAAAAGAATGTTTCAAATCGGTCCAGTAGTTTCGGAGCGTATTCATTTCAAACAAACAAATCTTTCCTCTTTATAATAGTAGTGTAGATAACATCCCTCGATAAATGGGCTATCCAACACTAAAATAGTATTTCTAAATTTCCACTTCAAAATAGGTAGAAAAAATCAAATGAATCCTTTGAACGGCTTATAACGGCCAAGAATCGCATGATGGATAAGCGTCTAGTGTCAAGACATTCTAATGTCGAAATCATCTTTGTTGCTAACCATATCATGTTTAGTTCGTCGGAACGGTATATAAAATGTTTGTTCTTGGACTTTTAACCAAAGATATGGAACATAAACAATCCGAGGGGGTCAGGTCACTAGGCCAAATTAAAATACATATTTATAATTTTGTACATAAAAACTACACTAATTATTATGTCACATAAATATTCATGGCGCTAACATTTAAAGTTATAAGTCAGGGGTCCCAATTTTTTGATAGTGTGTCTCCCTGTGTAAGGTGATGTTGTTGATGAAATGTTTTTTTTTTTGCGACGCCACTGTAAAAAAGTTTGGTAGCTCCATTTGGGAAAACTAGAAGGCACGTACAATCAATGAGACGGCTGATTTTGCTTTTCGGATTAAGACTCATTGAAAAATATTTATAAAATTGTGTGCTTGTGGTCGATAAGTGTTCGACTAATATCAATTTATTGCAAAC
This sequence comes from Lacanobia wlatinum, assembly GCA_947578705.1. NCBI lineage: Eukaryota > Metazoa > Arthropoda > Insecta > Lepidoptera > Noctuidae > Lacanobia > Lacanobia wlatinum. The sequence goes on along the minus strand of OX388046.1, from coordinate 15,855,809 downwards.
TTGGCTTCAAGTGCGATCTTCAATTGATTTTGCATGCAGAAAGGCTTTCAAAGCAAAACGCTACTATTTTATTTGCCAATTGCAGCATTTACGTTTCATTTCCGTGGTTGTTTGTGAAGCCTCTGGGACCACCGCGACGTCGAGTCGCAACGGGCAGTTTGGGATAGGTAGTATAAAATTTCTTCTAAATAGTTTAAAAAAGTCGCTGTCTGCTCCACTTACTCTTACTTCTTCTAAGCCATGCGCCAATTTGATACGGTTTTTCGCTTCCGATTAGACTATTTATCCCGGAGGGTTAAGAACTTAATAATATTATAAAGACGAAAAATGTGTCTATTTACAAGTTTGTAAAAGGTAATCTTAGAAAGTCGTGATCCGATTAAGATTATTTTATTACTGATAGAAAGCTACATAAAACTTAAACTTTTGTCCCGAAAAAAACACACTTCCTAAGTGACAACCAAGGGAACAAAACCGTGGAAAAAATCTAGTTATAACATTAATTGCGATGCAGCATTTTATACGTCTTATTTAATGCCCAATTTGATATTTGATAAAGAAAAGATAACTAGAGGTCGCGGCGCCCTTAAAGTGTCGTTCTTAAAAAAGAGTATTACGTCAATATTTTGGCATTGTTTAAAGCGATCGTGGAGTATTCTTACAGATTTTTAAATATGTGATTATTGAAACTCTAGTTGGCTGATTCGGCAAATATTAAAGGAGTATGGGTGATTTTGTATGGGCTCTGTCTTTAACGTTGCACGTTATATAAAATTGTGTTGCATGGAATTTGAAATTGATACAGTACTGGTTACAAATTGCTCATCGTCCTTTACTTACAATATATTTAATTAATTAATGTGGCATTGAACTCTGGCAAATCTGTTATCAAGACTCATTTTCGTTGCAGTGATTAATTCAGTTGAAATAGCTACAAAAATATTTTTTTACAACCAGCTTATTTAATAGGCTTACAGTCAGTCTGATTTTTATGTTTTCAAAGCTAAACTGTCGAATCGATTTTAATTATGGAATTTGTGGAACCCTATCGACTATTCAGCATCTACACACCGCATAACAGGCGATGGATTTCTGTCAACACTACTACAAAATCTAATGTTATGTTTCCATTTTAGACGAAGATACAATTGCCTCTTTACAATATTCTGCTTCCATAATTATACATTATATCCCGGCTAAACTTAATGAGCCCCAGCAGCAGCAGAGAAGGCTAAGTGTCTACAAGTTGAATAGTCGATGGTAACCAACCATGAATCTAAAAACAACAGAAGCAAATACAGTAGCATTTCTTTGCAAGGCATTATTATTGTGGACGTGCAACAAACAATTTAAAATGCACTTGCGAACGCAAGATCAATTTCTTTATATCGCAATAATAGGTCGTTTCCTGTGCGACACAGATTCTCTCGCATTGACGTAGACAGAGTTCTAGATCCTTATAATCGCTATACAATGGCCCATATTCAGTGCAGCTCAGAATAAAATCTATCTCAGACGAACGATTCATGAGGTCGATTGATCAGTTTTGCTCAGTGCCATTAGGTTCACGCCAGTGTCTCGTTACAAGCCAGCAACGTACAATGGCATAGTTAAGAAAGTATTAAGTTTTGTCGTCTATTTACAAAGAATGAAAACGCGGCAGGCCCAGGAGAAGTGGGACGAACTCGACTATTTTGTAAATCGCCTTTTAATGGTTGGATACAGGCAGCAATAGATAAGAATCAGATGGACGGCAGGGAAGCTTTTGCCCTGCTATGGGACACAAAACTCATCCATTCTAATTTTATAAATGCGAAAGTAACTCTGTCTGCCTGCCTGTTTTAACTTGCATGCGAGCAAAGACGTTGATAGATGCTAGTGCTGCTGCTGACATTGAATTTACAAAAATACTCGACAAGTCAAAGTAGATCAAACTCACCTGCACCCATCTGAAGGTCCGGTCTCATCGAGAATTTTTGTGATGAGATCACGGACGATCGTATTTTCTTCCATAATGCGTTCCGACTGCAAAGAAAAAGAACATGATTACACATAATACATAGGTAATATCATCTACATCATCTGGTGTGGGCTTCAAGTCTAACCGGATGCAGTATTCTACATGGAGCGACTGCCTATCTGACCTCCACAACCCACATATGGGTGTCATGATACCCACTTACTGGGCGTCATGATACCCACTTACTGCGCGTCATGATTCTCCTTGATAGATAAAGATAAATTTCAGCTACGAAACTGAATGCAATCAGCACATCTAAATCGCGTTCGAGTTCTTTCGGTGTCAATATTCCATAAATATAGAGAATATGCATGCGATTTTTTTATTTGAAGAATACTTTTGGCTCTAGTAAACAATCATGAAATTATTTTTTAAATACCTTCATCAGCGATGAAGTTATAAAGCTTCAAAGATTACAGTTCAAAATTCTCTTTTTAACTGTAATCTTTGAAGCTTTATAAACTTTGACGTCAAAGTCCATGACGCCTACACAGCTGCTATAGAAAACAGCGCTTCCGCGAGAGGGACAGATATATTTGTTTAAAATAATTATATCTCAGTTGTTTTTCGAGCAATTTTGATTCTATTATTAAGTTTATCTAAAAATTATAATAATAGATATAAAAAAAAATATATAAATAAGATTTTTTTCATGCATATCCCCTATTATGAAAATTACAGCTTTTGCGATCAGTTTCATTGGTGAGTGATGAAATTCGCTATTAGACTCATCCATGTTATGCATACTTCCACATCCATACTAATATTATAAATGTGAAAGTAACTGTGTCTGTATTTTTGTTGATTACCTCTTCACGACATAACGGCTCACGCGGAATATCATATGGGATACTTTTTATCCTGAAAGGATGTCGGGATAATATTTGAAATTCACGCGGTCGAACCCGCTGGCAGAGCCTGGTACAAAATATAATTGTATTCAGAAAGATGTAAACCTATTATTTCAAACTCCATCCAGATAGTCCCAGGTCAGGGCCAGGGTCTCAGTGCACGTACGTCAGAGTACGCTCCGGAACACTAAGCCCAAACGTCCTTGAGGAGCCTGAGAGGTCCCGACCTGATTTCGCGCATAGAGCTTTAGCATTGAACTACCAAACCTATGTTCAAGGTTCCGAGAAACTAAAAGTTATTTGAAAGGTCTTTCATTAGCGCTTGAATTTTTCTGTTAAGATTTAAACGACATAGGTACAAGAAATAATCCGCCATTTATTCTATAAACTAGCTTTTGAACGCGAATTCATACGCTCATATCCCATTTTTGTTCCCTCATGAATGTGGCTATCGTCTATACTAATATGTGCTAATATATAAAGCTGAAGAGTTTGTTTGTTTGCTTGAACGCGCTAATCTCAGGAACTACTGGTCCGAATTGAAAAATTCTTTCAGTGTTAGATAGCCCATTTATTGAGGAAGGCTATAGGCTGAGACCAAAATCATCACGCTAAGACCAATAGGAGCGGAGCAGTAATGAAAATTGTGACGAAGACGAAGTTGCGCGGGTCAGCTAGTAATAATATAAAAATAATTTTCCAAATCCGACTGGCAGTTCCAGAGATTAGCACGTTCAAACAAACAAACTCTTCAGCATTATTATATTAGTATAGATTGGAGGGTTGTGTACACCAATGGAACCATTTGTTATATTATCTCTTATTTTGCATTGGCTTCAAGAGTAACTTACTTTTTTGTTTAATAGTCAAGGATACGATACTGTTCTGTTCGATGTTTCAATGCACCTACTGCTTATAGGTAACCGATATAAGTAATAGGAATCTGCTTCAAAGTTAAAAGAAAAATTCAAAGACACTCTTAAATTCCAAGCAAGTAAGCTCAAAATAACCTCATAATAACATCAGGATCTAAATTTTTCATGTTGACCTACTTTATGACAAACTCCGACGTTCCGGTTCACGTTTGAACGTAAGTACTTGCGAGCTATGGTCAATATCGAAGTATTCGGTTGAACTTATTTCTGTTATAAGCCTGAGGAGGCTTGAAAACTGACGTTTCGAGTTTGGTTAGCGTTTTATTTGAATCATCATGGAACTGACTGGATTTGTACGCCTATCAGGTTAAACATAGCGATCCTAACATTAGAATAAGATCTTATTATAGTAGGTACCTATGTTTTACTAATAAATTGTTTGAATTGAATTGAACTACTCTTCAAAGATGCGTTATTGGGCGTACTTTTCGTGACTTTTCAAAAGCATTTAGAACCATGATTTTTCTGAATCGAGTCAATCAAAGTTTGACAGTTTTGAGGCAAGAGTGACAAACAAATAACTTCAAATTATTCATTTAGAAATCGGGGGAGTTAGGCTGCGTTTCCACCACAGCAGAGATGTGCGCGGATGCACAGCGAGGGCTGTGTTTGAATAGCTTACGCTGAGCGAGGCTAGCTAAATGAAGCGATTATATTGGTCCTTAAGCGGGAACTCTAGTCGGTAACTCTTGGGCATTTCACCATACAAACGCATTCCGCTGTTTTCTTCGTGGATAATGCTGCAGCAATGATTTTTTTTTCTCCATAAAATGTAGATCGAAATAATACGTGCCTTTATCGTTTTCTTTTTTCCAAAACATAATTACTTAAAGAATTATGACAATCTAAAATACCGAAAAAACAACCCGTTTTTACCGCCATGTTCAGACGACTATCAGACAAATTTGATAAGATTTTAACAAAATAGAAAATAATATAAGCATAGATATAGTCTTCCTCTAAATTAATATATAATTTTTATAGATCAGTCCAGATTTGAAAAAGAAAACAGCGGAATACAAAACGTCTTTTGGTCAAGGTTTTTATAGGTAAAATCAGCCTCTGCTGCAGTGGTCGCTTTCGCACTTTACTTGATAGGGCGCAGCGCGACGGCATCGGCAATAGTTTCTTCAAATACCTATTTTTCAAATTTCTAAGGACTAGAGTCCCCTCTTAACAAACATCCTCGCTACGCATGAGGACGCGTAGCACATGTCTGTTGGAAACGCAATCTTGAGCTTAGTTTATGACATCGAAGACAAGCTTTTTTTTTAAGGATGGGAAATCATCAAATGGCTCCTCCCGCTCTGGGCGAAGCAGAAGGGAGTGTCAGACTCTTACTGACTAAAACCCATCCGTTTTCTCCTAATGCCCTTTGCGTTCCAGGGCCGCGGTGACTCTGCGCCGACCCCAAATGAATTGGGTTGAGAGCAAGAGGATGATAATTTGGATGGATGATGAACATGATGGCTAAAGAGAGAAAAAGATGTGTCGATTGTCAGGGAGAAAGGAAGATTAAAACGATCGCGAATTCGCGCGATGATCACTTTGTGTTAGGACGACTCCAGGTGATGATGACCACACCACACACTATGGTATTGATATTATCACAAGATCGTCTGTGTCACATTTAGCGTGATGTTATATATCCTATAGCCTTCCTCGATAAATGGGCTATTCAACTCTAAAATATTTTTTTAATTCGAAGGTCAAATTAGGTCCCGAGATTAGCGCGTTCAACCAAACAAAAAAACTCTTGATCTTTATAAAATTAGTATAATTTATTAAAATATTATTATTTTAAATTTTAATAAAATTATTATCTTCAATTGTTCAGGTAGATCGACAGTCTATTATTATATTTATAGCATCACATTCTAAGCTAAATCACTGTCTCTCAAGATACAGGTTATTACCTAGTTTGAGAGGCAGGGTTTTTCATATTGTGTACAGATTTCAGTTCTTAGATTTGTATTACATTGTGTTACTACCAAAGCTCATATAAATTGTCTTTATATAAAATATTTTAAATCTGTATTTTATGAAATGAAGTTTATTATTATAATATTTTGAGTGTTTATTTGCGCAATAAGATTTCAAATCCTCCGAGTGCATTTTTCCGTAAGATAGAATTTGAGAAGTGCATTTCGGTAGAAATTTCAAGCATCTATCATTTAATAAATGCCAAACTGTTATAAAATTAAATGACGGATGTTTGTTTCTCAACAGAGCTTCAGCGAATGAAAATCTGTTCTGTGAAGATGATATTGTATCATTCTATCTTACTCCTATCTAAAGATCAACAAATAAATAAAATTGAATGGTCTGTTTGCATTGTTTATAATATCAAAATAAGTGTTTTTAAATTTTTGTCTCTCTATTTGTCCCGACCGAAACGGTAAGACCGATTTTGACGGCACTTTCATTGACAAATAGCTGAAATAGCTGATGTTATAAGGGGTAACTTATGTTACTTTTGTGCAAAAAAAATAAATTAAAAATTTAAAAAACCCCCGTCTATAAATAACTTTAAAAAGTGGAAAAATGATACATTTTGGTCCTTTTCATTTAATATAGGTACGATTCTTTGGGCAAAGCGTCATCGCGTCGGGGGACCGCTAATAATATAGAGGTACTTAACAAATACAAAAATTTGCGGTCTCCCGAGGCGAAGACGCTTTGCCCAAAGAATCGTACCTATAGGATCAATACGTATTATTTTTCCACTTTTTAAAGTTATTTTTAGTCTGGGGTTCAAACACGACACCTCTGCTGTAACTTAATGAGGAGTTGGGTATTCTGCAGACCTCAGGTTATGCTACAGCATCAGGTCAATATAACCATGTTTTTGCAATGTCATTGAAGTGACAGAATACCAAATTTCGCATTGATCAGATCCGTAAAAGCTGGTTAAACGCCTTCATCAACTAGAAAAGAACTGATGATCTTCAAACGGCTCAACCGATTTTGATAAAACTGGTTTAAGAACCACCGCTAGAAAACCTGCATTCAAATAAAAAAAACCGCATCCAAATCTGTTCATCCGTTTAAGAGCTACGGTGCCACAGACAGACAGACACACATAGCGGTCAAACTTATAACACCCCTCTTTTATGGTCGGGGGTTAAAAAAATACAATCCATGAGAAACCCTTCACGTGGGCGAAGACGTGGGCGCAGACGTGGGCGCAGACGTGGGCAGAAGAAGCCAGTTCAAAAATAAGTCGTTTAGGCTGCGTTTACACCAGAGATGTGCGAGGATGCGTAGCGTTGTTAAGAATCAATAGAATCGCTGAGCGAGGCTAAGTAAACGAAGCCTGTGTCTATAGATCTATATCTATAGACACACATTGTAACATTAATACAGTGGAAAAGTGAATTTAATTGTGGCCATAAAATTGCAGAATAACCTCTAGTTTTCTTTTATATCCCCTGTTATAAAGTTTGTTAGCAAATGACTTTGTTGCAAGATCAATCTATTAACTCACCCACCTAGGCAAATAAGTTCTCGCGGTCCCAGACGTAGGTGAGAGTCTGACAGACCCCTCCGCCTGCCCCAGGGCGGAGGACATCCATGAGAATTTCCCCCCGTTACAAAAAAAAAAGGTATGCCAAATAGTCAATTTTAGAATAGGTTTGGGATTTAGTGGCAGTCAGTTTATCATCATCATCTACCTAGCCTTTTCTGTGTTTCCAGATAGCTACAACCTGGGAGTCTTTAAGACAAGAGTGAATAGGTTGCTTCTAGGCAAATGTGCTCCATCTTCGGCCACATCATCGCTTACCATCAGGTGAGATAGTGGTCCAACGTATGCCTATCTATAGTAAAAATAAAACTAAATTGGGCTTACAGTCAAACCGGATTCCGCTTACACACCATAAAACATGCTTATTGTAGTTTTTACCTTTACTTGTTTCCCGTATCCTAATCATAATTTACCGTTTTTTTTTCGCGGTTGATTCCGATGGCATGGGCTGGTATGGCTTATTTACAGGCTTGAGCTTACCATGGAACAAAGTAAATATTTTATTGGCACAATCAAGGTCTACTAACACTTAAATTGCCTGTTGAATGCAACTGAAGCAAAGTTGTATCTAGATAATACAAAAGTGTGCATAGTGTAAAAAGGGCAATTTAATTGCTCCGTGTAAATAGGTTTTGATTAGTTGCCTCAACCTTATGGCTTTTCAATTTACTTCACATGACTGCCTCATTGGGCAAATAATGGGAATGAGGTCTTCGGTTCGAATCCAGGGTCAGGCAGTGCCCAGAGGCTCGATTTGTGACTGATCATGGGCAAAAATGTTTGCACCCTATAATTATGCAACTCGTGAATGATATATCTTCCTAACCATTTCGTGAATCATACATAACAATTTAGTAGCCTATGAATTTTGGCTCACCTCCTTTTACATTACTCGATAAAAGTACACTCATACACGTACATGATGCACGCACCTTTGGGAACATAGGCGTATTTTTATGTAAATGAGTGATGATTTAGTGTCCATGCACCTGTTTTTTAGGGCGATTTAATGAATGCCACCAATGTTGCAATTAACGTAGCCACCTACTGGGCCCAAACAATCTAAGACCCACTTGCACAAACCACAGTTATCTTTAACTCAAAAAGAAGAAAGGATACAAGTGGCTCAAAAAATGTTTGGTTGATTTGGTTAAATAAACATGACATTGTATAAAATGTAAAAGTGATAGTTTTTAGGGTTCCGAACAAAAAACGGAACCCTTATAGGATCACTCGGTTGTCTGTCTGTCTGTCGGTCTGTCACAGCCAGTTTTCTCCGGATCCACTGGACTGATTCTGTTGAAATTTGGTACACATATGGACTTCTGTGACCCAAATACGAACAAGTTACGTAAATTATTGAATTTTTAGTACGGGGGTCACTTTTGGGGGTCAAACTTTAATTTTTTTTTTTTTTTTATAATATCGTGTGACATATCAGATAAAGGCTTACAGTGAGTGGTTTTGATTATATTTTTTCATAATTTTAAAATGAATGGTTTTGAAGTTATTCAAGAAATTAGACGAAAATTAACCATTCCCCCCCTTATCTCCGAAACTACTGAGCCTAAATTTTGGAAAAAAAAAATGGAGATAATAGATCTGTACCTATAGATTACAGGAAAACCTATAAGAAGTCGTGTAGTGTTAAAATAACATGTTTAAAAATTAAATTCGTTCGGAACCCTTTGCACGCGAAATCGACTCGCACTTGGCCAGTTTCAGTCAGCCGAAAGACGTCCACTGCTGGACATAGGCCTCCCCCAAGCGTCGACACAACGACCGGTCCGGTAGTTTTTAAAGTTCCGAAAAAAAAAAACGGAACCCTTATAGGATCACTCCGGTGTCAGTCTGTCTGTCTGTCCGTCTGTCACAGTCAGTTTTCTCCGGATCCACTGGACCGATTCTGTTGAAATTTGGTACACATATGGACTTCTATGACCCAAACACGGACGCGTTACGTTAATCATTAAATTTTTAGTATGGGGGTCACTTTGGGGGTCAAATTAGAAAATAAAAAAAAGTTTTTTGATCAATTTTATGTGACATATCAAATGAAAGGGCTTACTGTAAGGGTTTTAATTATATTTTTTTCATAATTTTAAAACAAACAGTTTAACTACTGAACCTAAAATTTTGAAAAAAATGCAGATTATAGTTCTATACTTAAAGATTACAAGAAAATCTATAAGAAGTCGTGTAGTGTTAAAACAACATGTTAAATAAATGAAATTGGTTCGGAACCCTTTGCACGCGAGTCCGACTCGCACTTGGCCAGTTTTTTTTTTAGATACTACATTGTAATAAGTACAGTACCTAGTAAAAAAGTTAAAGTAGTACATAAATTGCACAAAAAAAAGTTTGGCTTTTGAATGAGTAACAGCATAATTACATCAGAATACTTAGAATTGCTATGCTAATAGGTAAGCACTAAATAAATAAAACTATTTTACCTGTTTATTATCTGAACTGGCTAAAAAGTAAATAAACAAATGTTGCATCAGTGTCATTATAAATAGTTTGTTTACTGAATGAATCAGGTTATCATACAGATAAGAATCCTTAATGATAGATTAAATATGAACATGGATATATAAATTCCATAGATTGCATTGGTTCGATAATAATACCTAATAACAACTGCACAAAAATATTGATAAACTAGCACTTCGCCCGCAACTTCGTCCATATGAATTTTGTATCAACCCATATGAACTTCAGATTTTCCTTCACCAGTTTCTAGGGGTGCAAGTGGTTTGTGTTTAACCACTCAGCCTCCATCAGCCCCCGAGGGACAAAATCGTTTTTAAACGTCTAATCCGTAAGTCCCTATTGGGCCGGATTCTGTCGGTTGGGGCGATTTTATCCCGAAAGGGACTAGCAGATCCTGAGTGGTTAAAAATAACACTGGCCAACAAAAAAACACTTTGTTTGCAACAAGATTTTTTTTTAACTAATTATGTTAAGAACATGTTTAACTATCATAGAACTGAAATTAGCAACAATTGAGACACTAACAGTTTTCCTGTAATATTATTTTGAAGTGGTGCTTTGAGTCGAAAACTGAAGTTTTCAGCTGGTTCTAGTACAGGCACATTATAATTTCAAAGGATTGGTTGTGAAGCAGATGGCATGTCAGGATACTTAACTATTTGTTTATATTTATATACATTTTTTTTTAAACTCATGGTGCAAAATTTCCTGGTTTAAAATAATTTCACAATAAATGTAAACGAAACTTTTTTTTTTAAAATCAGTAAACTGAAAATACTGCTACTTTATTGAAAAAAAAAAACTGTTCACAAAAAATACTTTCAAAATAAAAAACTGGCCAAGTGCGAGTCGGACTTGCATGCAAAGGGTTCTGAACCAATTTCATTTTTTAACATATTATTTTAACACTTTAACGTTTTCCTGTAATCTTTAGGTATAGAACTATTATCTGCATATTTTTCAAAATTTTAGGCTCAGTAATTTCCGAGATAAGGGGAGGGGAATAGTAATTATTGGTCTAATTTTTTGAATAACTTTAAAACTATTTATTTTAAAATTATGAAAAAAAATATATCATTAAAACCCTCACAGTAAGCCCTTTCATTTGATATATCACACGATACAGTTTAAAAACGTTTTTTAAATTTTCTTGTTTGACCCCCATACTAAAAATTCATTTACATAAAACGTCCGTGTTTGGGTCACAGAAATCTATATGTATACCAAATTTCAACAGAATCAGGCCAGTAGATCCGGAGAAAACTGGCTGTGACAGACGGACAGACAGACACCCGAGTGATCCTATAAGGGTTCCGTTTTTTATTCCTTGTTAACCGACTACAAAAAAGGAGGGGGTTCTCAATTTGGTTGTATTTTTTTTTAAATTGGTTACAAAATATTATCTTAATTAACAAGGTAAAGGGAAAATGCGGACGAATTTTTTGACGCCATATTGTAAGGAGTTTTATTTTGTATTGTAAGTGTGTAAATAGTTTGTTTTTTTTTTGTTGAATATTTGAATAAAATATTTAAACCTAGATTAGATTTTTGTTCCAAGACTGTATTTAGAGATTCTTTTTAAAAAATAAAATATAGCCTATGCCTGTCAGTGATAATTATAGCATTCTACTGGTGAATGCTGGGGAGTTTGTTGGCCACTTCTTACCAGCTAAAACACTAGGAAGTGATGACGGGTTCGGCGATTTGGGGGACTGTCTTCATATAAATTTTGACATTCAAAAAGTGCTGATTTTCAGCCTAGTTTGAATAAATGCCTTTTGATTTAGATTTTTTTAAACGATTTTTTAAAATGGATTAATCATTTTTGTGTTTCAAAATAAAAATCTTTTCTCTTTATAGTATTATTGAAGTGATAAAGATAATTAATATTGGCACAGCTGTGTTTGGGCCTCCTAAAATATGTATGTAAAATATACAATAACAGGTGCCATCCCATTCTTGCATCATATTGACATAATTCTCAACAAATGCACTGATTGCATCAGTTATAAACATGAATAAACAGTACCTTTTAGTAAAAAGGATTTAAGCATCTGAAATTTTTCAAAGCGTCTATGTAGGGTATACAAGTCACAATGCAAGTCTATCTTAAAAATCATTGACATAAGTGTATAGTAAACATCGTGAGGAATCTTGGACTATATTCGTGAAAATCCAAGAAGTTGAATTTGTCAGCCAAGTACGAAAGAGATATTTAGATACTAGTAAAGGAATGTTATATCCTGCTGTTAAATCGGACTTCTTAGATTGCCGCGAATATAATTACTAAAATTAATCTCAGGAGCTACTGTTTCATTAATGAAAAATGTGACAGACGAAGTGAAATTGTAGAATCAGCTAATACTATTTAGTTTGTAATCACTGTAAAAGTGTGAGGTCAAGGTATGTACAGTGCTTTTAAAGCAAGCTTTACAATAATGCTTTTGTTTTTCCTAGCATTGCTTCATACGTGGGATTCTTCTGTTTGGTAAAACATTATGTGCAAGAGAAAAACCCAATTCTAATTTTATCAAGATCTGAAAATGTAATCAGCTAGTCACTAGCAGCTAGTAGTAGTAGTAAATTTATGTTGACAAAGTCACGAGTAGAAGCCAGTATTATGTAGAGCAGAGGTGGACTGACCTATTCAGATGGTAACCTTTTTAATATGGGTCCACTCAGCGAAATTTTACTGTTTCATTTTGTAGTCTTTTACTTTCTTTAACTTTATGTTTGTGGCTGTTGTGTTGTCTGTGTTGAATAAACGTTTTCTATACTCTATTCTACTATTTAGACATATTTAACAGTTATTTACGTAGTTAATGGTTCTCCACAATAAGTTGAATGATATTTTATGCTTGAGGTTCTTAATTTGACCTGCAATTGGTAATATTAAATATCTGGTAGTAGACAGCTTTATCAAGTCTATTGATGATGTCAGTATGTAACTCAACTTTTACTATGAAGAATCAAAACAGAATGAATAATTGAACATTTTCTAAGTAATCTGTTTTGAGAATGCCTATCAGCATGACACTTTTAATACAAAGTCCTTGTATTTAACAATATAATATGGTGTCATGACAAAATAGGTAAAAAAATCTTATAAATAGCAAACAAAACCAAAGACAATGTTGATTACATTAGTAAATAATGTTGTTATTTAAGATTGTGCTATCAAGGACATTCTAATTGTTTTCTTAGTGGAATCTGACACTATTATAAGATTTCTATAATTACAGTTAATACAAGGTCTGAAATTGTGCCTTTGGAGACATGTATTTATTAACTCAAATCAGTAATTTAGCTATTGACAGGAATTGTAACTGTTTGCATTGAAGCTCATTACTATAGAAAGTGGGTAGGTGTTAGCATATTGTCCATAATATGCAAAACCGCCTTCTGAAAATCTATCATAACATTCAAATGTCGTCATACACATTAAAGCAGTATATTTATAATATGTTACCTTGTTATTTTGTCCTCTAACGTACAAACTACATAATTCTAAAAATATTATGTGCATTCCCCGATGTCATTACCTATGTACACTTCGTTAAAAAAATATCGTAACACGACACAAATAATATCACAACATGTGTTCACTAAAACCATATTTCGCACTCTTAATAGTCCACATATGTAAAATATTGCACTTTGTAACAAATATTTCGTGTAATATCACCCGGATTTCAGGTCAGATTGACAGTCCAAGACATTTACAACACCCATTGAAAATGGCACTACAAAAACACTCACTTACCTGATCTGTTTCATTTTCGACGGTTTTGTACGCATTACCTATGTGACATAAATCACTGAAGGCCATTTAAATTATAAAATTATTTCTTGCCACGATACATATGAGCTTACTTCGGTGCTAAGCCATTTTTTCCATTGACCTACATGTGTATAAAATTATACGTGCTTGCTTACTCGCGACGGTGTTGCTGTCACGATGCGACAATTTAGTCGGTAAATAATGTTTGATACGCTCAAAACTAAGTATAAAAGACTTATGTTCTAAAACTTACATGGTTAATCTTCAGTTTTCAGTTAAAATTATTATTTCTTCCTTGAGTGAAAATTTTATTTTGTATATTTCCCGCCCTTTCAAATAATTTTGAAGACTTTATTTTTTTTAAATACCAACCAGACTTCATATTTGAAGCTAAAGAATTCATCAATAAAAAACCCCAATTTTTTATTTGATTTGATTATGATCTAAAATTTACATTTTATAAGGAAGTTTCCAAGTAAAGTAGCGAAACTATGTAAATATTTTGTAATAATATTGAATAAGTCCCTAGTGTAGCATTTTAAACTTAGGATTGGCAACTCTGTTTGGGTTACAAAACTTCATTCACTACATTATTTGTTTTCGTACAAAATTTTTATATAAATAATTTTTGTGTATCATTAGATGATAAAAAAAAACAGTAGAAAAAATAGCGAAAACTGCACAGTATTTAAATAAATACATAAATTAAGAGATCTTGGATCCCAGATGGCGCCATCTACATCTTGTGAAGTGAAAACTGCTGAAATACACATTGCAGACAGTAAAAGTAGATAGATGTCGGGTTTGAAGAAACCAAAGACTACCACATATCCGGGTTCCCGTCCCTGACGAGGCACGGCCGGGACGGAGAAAAATCGGTTACATACGATTTGTACGAACTTGCTCACACATATCCGTGTCAGGAGGTTCCGGATCGTCAGTGTCCCGGAGCACGCACGGACGCACGGATGCCCTGACGGTGCTATCCGATTTTTTATCTCCGTCCCGGCCGTGTCCCGTCAGGGATTCAAGAGTACTTGTGCAGAATGAGCACAGAAAAATTAATAGAACTTCTCCGACAAAATAAAATTATTTACGATCTATCTATATTATTTAAATTAAAAAAAATAATAATAAAAAAAACTTGGAACTCAGATAGCCCTGACCCGGATGTGTGTGGACACGGGTGACGGACGGCCCGTCCCTGACGGGAACTCGGATAGCCCTGCCCCGGAACTCGGATAGCCCTGCCCCGGATGTGTGTGGACGGCCCTTAATATAGGCCCCATGTCTGCGGACTGTCGTTATACGTTATACATACCAGTGTTAAACGTGTTCTACACGGATGTAACCTAGCGTTCAAGCCAAGGTGACCTTGGTGGGAGATAGGTTTCCATCCGCGAATTTTGTCACGTTTTAGTGACAAATCTCGCGAAGGACGCCCAAAATCCCCCTTCACTGAAGATAACGTCATTGCTGTGAGACAACTAATTCTCGAAGATCGTCATGTGACGTTTCGAGAGATAGAGGCTCTATTAGGCATCTCAGGGACAACCATTCAGAAGATCTTGCATGAAGCGCTTGGTGTGAGAAAGCTAGTTTGCCGTTGGATACCGCATCTGCTTTCCGACGATCACAAGGCGGCCCGCGTCAGATGGTGTAAGAAAACTGCAAAGGTTCAACCGAGGAGAGTCAAATCACGTCTACGACATCATCAGTGGTGACGAATCTTGAATCTATGCCTACGATCCTGAATCCAAACAACAATCTACAATCTGGGTCTTTCAAGACGAGCCAAAGCCGATTAAAGTTGTTCGTTCTCGAAGCACTTCAAAGAAGATGGTAGCCACGTTCGTTGGAAAAACCGGCAATGTTGCGACTATTGCACTTGAACGGTCAGCTCATTAGCAGGTTAAATAGCATAAGAGATTTAGGGGTAATCATAGACAGCAAGCTTTTGTTTGATCAACATGTAAATAGCATAGTTGCAAAGGCATCCAAAGCTCTGGGATTTATACTACGCACCACGGCCTGTTTCCGATCTCTCAAGCCGGTTAAGATCTTGTATTGTTCTTTCGTGCGCAGCCATTTAGAATACGCGTCTCAGGTTTGGAGCCCGCAGTATGAGACTTATAAGTCCCGTATTGAAGGCGTCCAAAGAAAATTCCAACGTTATCTGGATTATAGGGCTCAGCAATACTCAGTTGACTACGAGCACCGTTGCAAGCGGTACCACTTCCTTCCTTTGGAGATGAGACGTTATATTGGGGACGTGAGTCTACTTCTGGGTATAGCAAATGGCCACGTTGACTGTCCTGAACTCGTTGCTAATCTGTCATTACGCACAAATCTGATGGGATTGCGTCAGCGGCCTATATTAAATGTACCATTAGCAATGACTAATTATAGGCGGAATGTTTTTTCAATACGAAGTGCACTTAGTTTCAATAGGCTTCCTAGGGACCTTAACTTCGACTTGTTCTGCACCAGTGTGGCGACCTTAAGACGGCTATTGGCACAGACATATTTCAAGGATAGTTAACTTTTCTATGTACTACTTTAATTAGGTATATTAACTACTATGTATTTTCTTTTTATCGACTATACTACTTGTTATTAGCAATTTTTTAATATTAAATTTTGTATGTCATTGGTTTGTTAGTCTGTAAGCCTTCTTTAAAACAAAATAAATAAATGAAGATCGTAGAACGGTTGACGCAGAGTGGTATACCACAGTTTGTTTACCACAAGTCATCGCCGAACTTCGAAAATCTAACTCAAAGCGACCTGCACATCATCCTGCACCACGACAACGCAAGCTCACACAGCGCTCGTCAAACGATAGAGTATTTGAAGCGGGAAAAAGAAATTCTTGACCATCCTCCATACAGTCCTGACCTAAGCCCTAATGATTTCTTTACATTTCCTAAAATTAAGAAAAGTCTTCGTGGTCAAAGGTTCCAGGTGTTTTTTTTTTCAAACGACAAAACTTAAAAGGCATGCCTCGTATACTCATTCTTAGAACTTCAAGACGACCTTTCCTAGCTTCCCTTTAGGCACGTTTATAGACTTCAGTGTGTCAGTGATGATCCCCGTCGCCACGATCACATTGTTCTCTCTGACAGTAAACAGCTGGCCTACAGTCTAGTCATCACCATGTCTTCTAAGCAGTGGCGTGCCTAGGGTTTCAAAATAAGGCAAGCCCAATAAAATTTTAACCGATTTCAAAAAAAGAAAGTTCAGTTTTCGACTGAGTATGTAGGTACCTTCGTATGTATCATCGCAATTTTCTCATAAATTGATATAGATGTCTCAATTCGTTGTTTACCAAAATTACCGAAAGAAACCATTGCACACAGGTGTTTATGGGAATTTCCGTGCCTGTTAATGGCGCCAGATATGTTATTTAAATCATTATAACCAGATGTATTCCAAACCCAATTTTCATTCGAAAAAAATATGCAGCACCAGCAATACAACTTATTAGTGTGCGAACAGCCAACAATCGTTTATGCGATTTACTAGTCTGAGAAAAACACAGATTAGGCGTCGGTTTTAATGAAGAAATTAACTGTTTTTTTCTGAGCAAAGTTTAAAGATTTTACCTTATCTTCGCCAATCAAAACTTGAACGCATTTTAAATCCTCACAAGGTACAATTACCTCCATTGCTGTAGGTAAGTCACCAAAACAATTGTATCACTGAGAAAATCTAAGAAAACACACAAAAAACTTTAACAACATAACTTTTCCCACTCAAGCAAATGAAACTGAAGTGAGTTGAACTCGGGTGTCGAGAACTACTTACGCAGAGTTGCAGTGTTGTCATGTAGGCAAAAAAAGTCACCAGGTATATGAAAAATCTAGCTAGATGTCGTAAACTTTTTATTTTTAAGATATTGCTTGAATATTTAATTTCGTTATTTTAAAAAGTAGCTAGTCTTTATTGTTGCTAAATCTTAAAAAAAATCTCTCCAAACTCGTTAAAAATCTCCAAGATCTCACAACGTCGCTAAAACGGCAACACTGCAGAGTTGGCAAGGTGGCAAGGTCACGCATACGCGTGCAACTTCATACGCATGCACGGCTTATTCGTCCATACTGATCGATTTGTAGACGCACAAGGTTCTAACTCGTTATACGGCACATCGCTATAAGTGCGAAAGTGACAGAGATAGTATTTGAAAGCCCGGCAAAAGCCGGTACGTGTAAGCGAGATAGCTATATGTAGATGCTGCATATGCGAAACTCTGCGCGCGAACAATCGCGATGTGTAGTAATGTGGCATAGGTAGATACTCGTGTTATTTTGATAAGAATTAAGCGCGCGAACTTTTATACAGTTCGGTTTTGATATTGATTCTCTAAAGAGCATTTTAGTAATGCCCGGGCTTTTGGGCTTATATGAAAGTACCGCCACTGCTTCTAAGGCCGGTAGATCTTTGGGGAAAAATGGGGCAATTTCTTTTAAATAAAACAGCAACATTTCTATAAATAATTTATTAACAATATCTACAATAATACGACTATACTTTAATTCATGATTAAAGATCATTTCAATTTAGCGCCACTCTACTATCAACTTTAACATTATATATTCTAAAGTTGATTTTTTATTGAACGTTGGTTACAAAAAGGCCCTAAAAATGATCGGTTGCAATAGAATTTGAACTCTATAGTTTAATTCTCTCTCTAGAGTTTGTTGTTCTTAATTTGAACTGATTTCGAATTCTGAATTCAAATGTGCATACAATACATACACTCATTCGTCGAACTTCAAGACAACTTTTCCTAGCTTCCCTTTGGGCACGTTTATAGACTTCAGCGTGTCAGTGATGATCCCCGTCGCCACGGTCACATTGTTCTCTCTGACAGTGAAAGGCTGGCCTACAGTCATCACCATGTCTTCTAGGAGAGTTAGGTAGACCTCCCCGTGGTCACCTGGCATCATCATGTTTAGCGATGGGTCTGGAAGAAGAGCAATTGTAGAATTACAAGACGAAAAGTAAGGGAAGCTGAAGCCAATGAAAAAACATTATAAGATCAGAATCACTTTTGTCAGTATCAATGGGGCCGACAACTGTCAAAGTGGCGCTAGTAGCGTACAGACCAATAACAAAGAAGTTTTTGAAGAAAAGATAGGTAAATACTTAGGTATGTATTAAAAATGATTATTTTCAGTTTGATTAGATCGTCAAAAACTATTTCCTCTTATTTGTAAGAACCCAAACCTACCTGCATCTCATAACCTATAATGTAAGATAATGCAAATCCGATTTAATAAACCTTAAAAATAACAGACTGCCCATAAAACACAAACAAATGAACACATCAATGTCAAAAACTATAATCACAGACTACAGTAGTGATATCTCGCCATCTGAGATCAGCTTTCACTTGCCAACCCCATTCGGATTTTAAAATCAAACTAGCTTTTGCCCGCGACTTCGTACGCGCTTATCCCGTTTTTTCCCGTTCCTGTTGGAATTTCGGAAAATCTCTTAGAGCTCCCTTACACTTTCCAAGGAAACTACATGCCAAATTTCAGCTTTCTACGACCAGTAGTTTCGGCTGTGCGTTGTCTGTCAGTCACTCAATCAGTCAGTAACGGAAGAAGTTTATATATTAAGATGATTAAATCCGTAAAAACGCTCGCCCATCACGGCCGGTGTACCGAGCCGCCATTAGACTTGATTGTATATTTTCTTTTCTTCATGCAAATTAGCTATTTTGCGAATCCGTGCGTTTAAATGTGATTCTAGGCTGGAATCACATTCAGAGCTTAGTGCGGAAAGGGGCTCGAACTTTTTTCCATGGCAGCTGGCATAGCCCCCTCGCCGCCATATTGATTTTTTTCAAAGTTGCGCCGCACGATCTAACAAGCTTAAATGGGTAGAGCACACTTAAACAAAAAATGTTATCAATATGGTGCCCTAAAGTGTCACGTTGCTGAGATATTTGAAGGTAAATTCACAAAGTGAAAACAATGAAAATCGTTAAAAATTAACTCGAACACGCGCTTATATGCAGCAGATTGTATTCTAATAATGATTCTCAGCTTAATTTAACCGTTTATATAAATTAAACACTATTATTTTGCGAAGTTCTTAATAAAGTTATTTTCTTCAAATAAATGATTAAATCAAGCTTGGAAAAGTGTTTTATGGCCTTTTTACTGTGTATATTCAAGCTACACCTACCCAGATCAATCCTTACAGCAATATTCCAAGTACCACTAAACATTTGCTGGGAATACTTGGAGAATATCGGTTTCCTTCTGCCACCCTCGTTTCTCGTCAAGAAATATATCTTAGCTTTATAATGATTGCTGAGGAAACAGCTCTTTGCGGCTGTGAGGAGCATGCCAGTTTCTACCGACTTCATCTTCATACCGCGGAGTAAGACTCCTACGTTGTCGCCGGCTAGTGCCTGCAAAATATACAGAAAGGATTAATTTAGTACTTTTAGGATTCCGTACCAAAATGGTAAAAAGGAACCCTTATGGTGTGACTGGAAAAAAATGGAGATAATAGATCTTTACCTAAAGATTACAGGAAAACCTACCTACCTATTAGAAGTCTGTAGTGTCAAAATAACATGTTAAAAAAAAATTCGTTCGGAACCCTTTGCACGCGAGTCCGACTCGCACTTGGCCAGTTTTTTTTTTAATATTACATCTTGTAGTATTTAACCACTCAACCTCCGTCAGCCCCCAAAGGGCAAAATCGTTTTTAATTAAACGAAATAATCCGTAAGTCCTTATTGGGCCAAGTGAAAATAAATGCAAGACGCCTACAAATAAGGTTTAAATCGCGCGAGCGTCGGCTTGTCCCGAAATGGACTAGCGGATCCCGAGTGGTTAAGTGCACGCAAAATACGCGCTTAGTCGTGGAGTTGCGGAAACCAGCCCGATTTACATACATACGTAGGTAGTACTTAAGCTAATTTTCCTAATACTGGAGTGCTGGGTTACAGGCAAACGAATTTGGGAGACTTACCTAGTGCGACTTTAGTCTCTACTCAACATTGGAGAATGGAATGATGCCCACCTGTGTCTGCCTGCATACCCCTTGCTCGGAGAATACGTGCGTAAAGTTTTGTTATGTTTCAAAATATGTAATACCAACCTCAGGCACACTCTGCTTAAATATTTGGACATCCGATATCGTTGTCTTAATATTATGTCCAAAGCCTAAAAGATCAGCTTCAGCATTCTTCTTCATGATACCTCTTTTTATGGTACCAACGACAACGGTCCCTCTTCCCGGGACTGTGAAAGCGTTGTCTATGGGCATTAGGAAGGGGGAGGATAGGTCTCTTACTATGGGGGGCACGTATTCGTCCATTGTGGATAGGAGCTTCCGTATTGATGGTGCGCCTGGAAAAATATGGAAGAGGTTTAGTAAATAAGAAGCAGTATTACATTGTCAATAAATAATCACCTTTTTCTGGTCCTGCTTCATAGGACAATCAAGGGTGCGGACAAAATCAAACTGGTTGCTTTATGTATTAACTTTATAGATGTTCTGTTTCTTTTTTGTGTTTGTATTTTTCTCCTAACTCACACACTGTTAATTAGTGATTCCAATATTTGTAAATGTGTGAGTATCATGTACTTATTTAGAAAATTAATAAGTCTACCTCTGCATACCCTAGGTCCATGGTCCTCACCTCAGTCCTCACATATAATAACTAAATTTTTGTATACCAAATATTGTAAAAGTATATTTGAAAACAGTAACTATGGAGTTTCTTGTCTGTTCTTCTCCATAAGAATCTACCTTTTCGAATGGACAGTAGAGTCACGTTACACGTTAGTATTTTTATATTATTTGACATGTGAATGAATGACGTTCAAAAGTGCCGTTTAATGGCCTAATTGGACTTTTGACTTTGAAACCGAAAAAAAAATATCGTCGTGTTTACGAAGAAAAAAAAAAAAAAACGACCAACTGCGTATCGAGTCACGCACAGTAAAGGTTTCCGAAGTTTCATAAAAACCTGGTGGTGGGTCGTTGTCGTATTTTTGACGGACGAAACGCAACCGGTTTCGCGACGATGAAAATGGTTGCAGAAAACGGTCTTCGTTGCAACTGGTTTGAAGACGGCTAGAAGAATTATTTTGTGAACGAACGAAGAACGCTAAGGACGACACGCGCGACGTTTGCGACGAGTCGACGACGTGTGTTGTTTAATTGATCAATTCGCTCTCTACTGTATTTACTTAGGCGGAAAATACAAAATCGCATCAATTATTTATTATTTTAACTCAGGACGTGAAAACAGATTCACTATTTTGTAAAAGAACGTGGAACTATTAGGACGGCGCGACGGTCGTGACGGTCAACGTGTGTCATAGTTGAATCAATTCACTCTCGATTCTCGACTGTATTGTCTTAGGCGTAAAATAAAAAATCACACCAAGTTATTCGAAGACTGGTTTGTGAAACGAAGACTGTTTTAACCCAGAACGTAAAACGGTTGCACCGTCGCAGAGCAGAAAACGGTATTTTGAAACGGTTCGTCGTCGCAACGACCAACCAGTAGTGTAGCTAGCATGGGTGACACCCGGGGCGGATAATGTGGTGTCACCCCACAAATGAACTCAAATAATTATGAGTGGCACCTTTTTTTTGGGTATGGCAGTTACAAGCTATTTTTCGGAAGGGAGGTGTTCCATTTGTGCTGCAGGTTTTTATTTTCATTTTTTTTTAATGTTCTTACATCACACTTACAAACAATATCTCGAAAATTTGTGCATCTCGTCTCAGTTGATGACTGACGCAAGTAAATCCAGGAAATAAGTGAGGGTGGAACGCATGAGAGCGAGCGAAGCGAGCTCGAAAATTTTTGCATCCTACCTCGAAAATTTATGCACCCCGGAAAGGTTCTTTTTTCTTACAGTATATAAAGTAATATGTTGAGTTATACAAAACAGCTCGAGAGCAAAGAAATTGCACAATGTGAGAGCGAGCGTAGCGAGCTTGAAATTTTTACACCCATCTCGGACGGGTTTCAATACGTCACCCGTTAGGTGACACCCGACCGTAACAAAAAGTCAACGAACGGTCGAGTGTCACCCCTAAATGTGAAAACCTCAGGAACTAAAGTACTGCACCTCATCTCGCAAGGGTTTACTATCTTTTGATCATTTATGCTTGAAGAGAAGTCTTTTGTTGTTTTATACAGAAAAGCTCATGAAGGTAGAGGGCGAAGGGCTCAAAAATTTTTTCACCCCACTCCCGGCAGGTTTCATTGCATCAAACGTTTAGGGGTGACACCCGACAGTGACAAAAACCAGTCAAAGAATGGTCGGGTGACACCCGCTGCCGACCGCAACACTATAAAAAACAAAAATATTCGAGCCTATTTTCGTCAAAAGCGATTCCGAAAACCGTGAAGCATGAATATGACACATGACTAAAAATAATACAATACGGCAATTTAGTTCTAGTACAGCTGGAACGCCGACGGCGATAAGTGCTCGTCGGACGAGGTCGTTAACATTCGCGTGCCGCGCTATGCGACCCGCGCTACGGTTGCATGACAGGCCGTGGGCTCCGAGTTTGTTGAAAAATCCCCGCAGTGTGGCAGTGAGTTTCTGCTGTTTAACAAACTTACCAAATTCTGATTCTTCGCCATTCAATGCCTTCAATGCTGACCCACAAACCACAGGCACAGTGTTCCCATCATAACCAAAGTCTGATAGCAGTTCTCTCATCTCAATTTCTACTAGTTCTAATAACTGGAATATAATAAAAATAATCTTTTTAATTAGGCTATTTCTGTATGAGGTTTTTCAATAGAATTATGAAACACTGAACATGCAACAGGTTACTGGACTCCAGGGTCAATATTTAGATCCTGTTAATGTCCATAAATAGAGTATTTTATTGAAAAAATCTAATTTGTCGGTCAACTCGGTCAGATAGATTATGTTTTTACTCCGTTCAGATCATGTTTCATCCAAGTCCTTGGCAAAGCCCTGATATGTGCGGATTATATACTATACTATACTTTAACACTTTCAGTGCCAAGTGCAAAAGTGTTTTAACATTTTTAGAGCCAAGCACTCAACACATGGGCGGAACAACAATTCGTTCGTGTTCCCACAACCCGTGCATGAACACAAGTCACATATAGCTAGCTACTTAAAACGACGACTCAGATGCGGGTTGTGGGCACATGAACGAGTCATGCTCGACCCATACGCTGAGTTCTTGGCACTAAATGTGTTAACTTGCAACATCAGGTTGCCTGCATTGCTCAGAACAGAAAACTAAACTCACCTCACTATCAACTAAATCAGCCTTATTAATAAACACCAAAATATACTGTATGCCAACTTGCTTAGCCAACAGTAGATGTTCCCTAGTCTGTGGCATTGGTCCATCGTTAGCAGCAACTACAAGTACGGCCGCATCCATCTGTGAGGCTCCTGATATCATGTTCCTGATGAAGTCTGCATGTCCTGGACAGTCTGTGTGTGCGTATGATCTTAGCTTCGTGCTGTAACCGATGTGCGCTGCGTTTATTGTTATGCCTGGAAACAAAATTTAAAACTAAAATTAATGACTTATTAATGAAAATTTCATAATATTATACCAGGAATTAAACCTAGGAAGTTTATGGGAAATATGGAGAATAAATTCGACGTCACTTGAATACAGATTTAGTGGCAGCAAATAATTCAAAATAACTTCAATTGACATAGGAAACGTCAGCTTGTGCAAGGTTCAATTTGGCTGTATCCCGTGGAGAAGAACCTGTAAAACCTCCGCGGTTATTTTTTTGAAATAGTTTTACTACCTATCCCATACAAGGATGACCTAGACAATTACAGTTTGTGAAATAAAAAAAAAACTTTGCAGTGAAATTATTTTCCACTTCGTTCCAGGATAAAGGTGAATATTATTTAGAAACACTTTACATAGACACTAAAGACCACTTCATAGATAAAACGCTCTCACCTCTTGCTTTTTCCTCCGGTGCTCGATCAATCTCATCATAAGATACAAACTGTGCCAGTCCATCGTTTGCCAATACCTTCGTTATAGCAGCCGTCAAGGTGGTCTTACCATGGTCCACATGACCAATAGTTCCAATATTACAGTGTTTCTTCTCAACAAATTCAGCCTCAGGTTTGGTGCAATAACCATTGCAGGAAACTCGAAATATACCGACGTATAACCTATTAGCGGGAAGAAAACTGTGTTTTGAAGGTGCTTTTACTGTAAAACTACAATATAAAGACCGTAGTATGAGTCTTCCACTCATTTTTCTGTAAATATTTTTAGTTTTTCATTGAAGAAAATAAGATTTTTAGGTTATCTTTGATTTGACTAATGACAATGACAGCTACGGTCATTCATACTCTGAAGGTAACTAGATCGTTCAGAAATCGATTAATCACAGGGAAGGAAACGCTAAAGTCAACTTTATTCCAACCAGCCATTTTCCAGCAAGTTAGGTATGCAGAATTACTTATAACAGTGATTTAGGGTATTTACCTAGTTTTATTTTATTCCACTTAATCTGGCCTGGTCCAACAGGTTAGTTCATTGTGTGGGGACCGATGCTTCGTTACTGTGCAAGCTCCAAGGCTTTCTTGATAAGAAAAGAAGTAGGTAAAAGTAATATTTAAAAAAAAGAGCCGCTGAACTCTTTTCTGATTAATTTCGTTGCGGGATCCAAAACAGTTAAATCGTTTCTCCGGGAATCGTCCAGTTTCATTGACTCTGCGCTTTTCAGGTGGAATGCGAATTTGCATGCTTTAAAAAAACAGTGGTGTGCTTGTCCCAAACAAAAGCTCTGTTTCAATTTGAAGGAGGATGGATTATGTAGTTAAAAATGAAAGACATATGATTTTAAATTAACAACTTTATTTCAAATAGTATAATTACAAGCATGTCACAATTTACAGTTGACATCGTAGACATCTCTATAGCATCTACATATTTTATCTTTCGCGTCATCGACTTCAGTTAAGTATAATTGCGACTTAAAACTATTTGAAAAGAACATTCATTGCGACGGTGCGTTTGCCAAATCTGATATGTGTTTTTCATCAAGTTGACAAGGGAGACAATAATCTGTTTTATTTTATGATTTTTTAATGATTAATTGACTAATTCATAATTTCTAAATGCCGTATGAACTGAGATACACGTGAAAATGATAAAATGTATTGTTAATATACTTGATTTTAAAGGATATTAAGTAACAAGAAAGTATCATCGAAATGCACATATCAGATTTGGCAAGCGCACCGACGATTGGTAGAATGAATAACGGTCAAGGGCTTTTCAATCTTTTAGCAGCTAGCTAAAAGATTAGAGTTAAGACAACTGCAGTGCCTCTAGCGGTCGATCGTGGAACATGTTCAAATGCCTGCTTATTTTCCATTTTCAAAATTGATCGTCGAGAATTCGAGCTCTTATTTGACGTCTTAGCGGCAAAAGCAGAATGATTGCCACTGCCAAACAAATATCGACCTTTTTAGAGTATGAAATATGTTGAAAATAAATAAACTTTCATTAGCCAGAGAGTGCATCAAAGTGGTCATAGGAGCACGTCATAGGTTAGATAAATTAATTTCAATTATATTTTTAGGCTAGTAATGTTAATTATAGTTTGACAGTGTCAACCGCACTGAGCTGCGATGAACCTAGGCTGCACGAGAGTGCTATTTAGTTCTGAGGCTATATAGAAGAAGTGTCACCATCCCTTTTCCGCACTAAAACAATGGATGTGTATTATGATCATTGCTTCTTCCAAAGATCGACCGATAGTAACAATGTTTATCACTGACAATTTATTTGTGCATCAAAATTAAACAAAGATACAAGCAAAACACAAATATTTCAAATTGGGACAGATATGGTAATTTTTTTAACAATAACAAATAAAAATTACAATAATACGTTTCCTAACGGTGTATATTTGAATTCAGAACTGGAGATAATGATAAAATTTTGGAAAACAAACTCTATGGCATTCGAAACAAGGTTTAAATTCCGTTACAACCTATCCTTTTGAAAGTTTTTTAAAACAAAATTGTCACATAAATAAAAATCAGCTTAAAATACAGTGCACTAAAGTCGATAATTGAGTTGGTGGCGATTGATTGAAATTATTTCGAATAATAAATTCAAGTAAGATATATGATATACAATGTTATATGGACAAACGCGTATTTTCCGAGAAGTTAATTAATAATAGCCACACGGGTTTATCTTCCAGGTTATGCCACTCTTGCCGAGGTCGGTTCATGGATACAAGACTTCCTCGTGTCTCGAAAAGTACGCTAAGCCGTTGCTCCCGGCTGTCATTTGTAGATCTTTGACAATAGGTTATTGGACCAAAAAATCAAATAGCCCCTCAGATAGATTTTAAAAAAATATCCGACACGTATTTTTTCTTTTTCTCGTATCATTTGATTTCAGTACACTTTTTAACGACAAGAGTGACGTCACACGAGTTTTCAACGCACTGTATCGTCTTAATTTTTTGTTTACGTGAAAAAAGAAAAAATACGTGCCGGATATTTTTTGGAAACCTATCTAAATAATATTTTTTAGTCCACTACCCTATTGTACTCGGTAGCCAGAATATCTGACACCGGTCTTGCCAAGGGGTATCACGTGGGTAACGTGTTAGGTTGTGGTTATCAGATATACAGTGGCTCCTTGTAAAGTACTGGTATTCAGCTGCATGGGTTTAGACAGGAAGTCGACCCCAACATAGTTCGGTTTTGTGTTGTTTTGAATGAATCTGTTATTACTATTTTTAAAGGACTACTTGACCAATGCATAATTATTCGTATTATTTAATTGAGTTGACATCGAATTATTGTTAAAAGTATGTTTAAAAGGAAGTAGTTATGTTATTTTGATTATTTTTGGGAATGATTTCAGAAGTTATCGAATAAATTGAATTGAAAGGCTAGGCTACCTCATTTTGTATGCGACCGACCAAATCAGCGTTTGTATACAAAGCCAATAATATACGTAGTTATAATAAATTCTGAATAGATAAGCTGTTTTAAAGCACCTTTTTAATAATTGATAGTACATTTGACATGGCAGTTATTTTGTTAGAGTACTTAAGGCACATTTCATTGGTCGATAAATAGAATGCGGGGCCTCCCCGAAAGCAGCGCAGTGTAACGACGAATAAAAGACATAAGTCGATAACGCGGTTGTTACAACGTATGGGGGGATTAGGTAGCGGGCGTAGCAACCAATTAAATACATTGGCTGGATTAAAGCGTGAGGACACAGAATTTTCCAGCATCCCGCATGCGGGCTCTATTGACTAATGAAAGGATGCCCCGCATGGCATGCATTACAGAAATATTCCGCAAGCCCGAATGCGAGCCCTATCGACCATTAAAAATGAGCAGGTTTTGTGTAATCTTTTAACCGCCATAGTCATCCACAACGTCTTCATTAGAACATAAAAATACACTGATGTTTTAGCGTGCTCCACAAGCAGTTCTAGAAAGTAATTAGTTTTATTTTGTGGCAGAAAAAAGGAAATTTAAATATTTTTTACCCGACTGCGCCTGAAGGAGAGTTATGTTTTTCGAGAGTATGTATTTATGTCATCAAATTTGATTTCTTACGCATATAATTTTCTTCCTTATACACGGCGTCATTTTAGTCGTCTTACAAAGGAAGACCACTTAATGTACCCGACATAAACTACCACTGGGCGCGATTAGCTGTTTAAACAATTCAAACAAATAATGATTCTGGGTAAGCTCGCTCCATCGTAGACTTTGTCTCTGTCATCTCTGACTTAGACTAAGAGTCAAGAGCAAACCCATCACAAATAAAAAAAAAAACAAATAATGCATTAGAATAATGAAACACCCTATTAATAATATTTACGTATCAAAACAATATTGCCGTTCCATTCCACGCCGTCCTTGGAACACAAGGCTGAAACTGCGGTCGCTCCTGTATGTTTCAAACTACGTCATGCGTCATGATAATGAATAATATATATTTTTATTTAATAATTCAAATGTTCATAAATATCGTTTTTTTCATAATGTATGTGTAGAAGCCATTGGATAGATGAAGTGGGCTGCCGTTGTAAGACGAGTAAAAGGACACCGTGTATACATTCTGCTACAATATTCGGAGATATATTTTATAGGGGTCATTATCATCATCATCATATCAGCCGAAAGACGTCCACTGCTGGACATAGGCCTCCCCCAAGCGTTGCCACAACGACCGATCCTGTGCGTCTCGCATCCATCGGCTACCCGCGACCTTCACCAGGTCATCGTTCCACCTTGTGGGAGACCTTCCAGCGCTGCGTCTTCCGGTACGCGGTCGCCACTCCAGAACTTTTCGGCCCCATCGACCATCTGTTCTGCGAGCAATGTGCCCTGCCCACTGCCACTTTAGTTTGGCGATCCTTCGGGCTATGTCGGTAACCTTGCGGATATCATCATTCCTGATTTCCTGGGGTCATTATAATCAGAATTAATTTTCAAAATATATTTTACTACAATAAATGTTGGCAAGATTACTAGAAAAATATTACTAGCTGGTCTAAAAACTTTTCTTTTACTCTATGGACTTATTAACACTGCAACTATTTATAATCTGTGGTAATAAAATTGTATGTTAAATCAGCTACCCTAATTTATATTCGTTTAGCGTATTTTATTTCTAATTTTAAATGTGACACTTTATTCTTGCTTTAACTATTAAGGGTGTGTTTTCATACCCAAATGGGCTTCAAAAAAATAGAACTCATTTATAGACAATATTCTTTCTATATAAAAAAAAACGTATTAGTTGTAGCACATTTAAAGATAAGAACACACTCCTCTATGGTATTCCTAGTATATTTTATTGTAATTATTTAACAGTCGTTTTCCATTACATTTAAGCTTTAAAACGAGTTATTTAGAAAATCGCTTTAAAAATTCTTAAAACTTGTTTTAAGTAGATTTTATTTTAATCTTAAATATAGCCGATTTATTAGCGCTTCGTTGGGAAAGAAACATGGCGTTTCCCGCCCAATTTGACAGATGAGTATCGCGTTCTCATTCGTCCATTGATATTGAGGCATTCTTCGATATCAATGGAGTGAGCGTTCCCTATCTATGATGATAAGACCAGTTATGCGCACACACTATAATTATTCTTCAATTACGACCTAGCGAATACAAATATTTTCTTTCAGTGTTGAATTCGACTAAGAGTTATCTTGTCAACATGCAAGAAATTATACAGTAAAATACTTGGAACAGTAATAATTATAACATATATTTTT
Organism: Lacanobia wlatinum; assembly: GCA_947578705.1. Lineage (NCBI taxonomy): Eukaryota > Metazoa > Arthropoda > Insecta > Lepidoptera > Noctuidae > Lacanobia > Lacanobia wlatinum. The sequence continues at coordinate 15,825,906 of OX388046.1, read as the reverse complement.
TTAAATTCAATTAAATGTTAAAAACTTTAGCTACATCTACATCTACTTTTAACCAAAGTCAATGACTGTCAATCACTAAATTGATCTGTTTATCAATTGAATTGAATCGTTATACTTGCGGGTAAAGGCCACTTTAGCAGAATCATAATATTAACCACAAAACAATCTGTCAAAATTCATTTTCATCTGTATCGCTAACGCATTAGGTTCAAGATTGATTGGGAAAATTTGACAGTGACCGGTAGCGTGATGTGCTTTCTGATTCTGCTAAAGTGGCCTTTAAGACGTGTTACAAACAATAAATTGGAAAGTTACAGGTCAGACAGACAGGGAGTTGCTCCATAAAATACTGGTATCCTACTGCATATGTTCAAATTGGAAGTTGGCAACCCCAAGACAGTTGGGAAAAGGCTAGGCAGATGATAATGTCATTTGAAAGATTGTGTTTGTAGGAATAGTGGTTTCTTAGGGTGAGTCCAGAGTATGAAATATGATTGAACAATACTCTCCAAATATTCTATTAGGTTTGTTTTGACAATAACTAAGAGTCTATGCACACAGCGTAGTTTTAACGCGCCGAACGAGCGCTCACGGCGCTGTAGATGACAAAAAATCGTTGAAAGCGCGTCGTCAGCACGTTAAGAAAACGCCATGTGCAAAGGCCCTTAGGTACTTAAATTGATGAATTAATAATTACTTACCCATAGTACTTATTAATTCCATAGAACTTCATGAAAAACAGAAACGCCAATACAAACATAGTAAAATATTTAGGCCTGTTTTTTTTCAAGTCAGATTTTTAAAACTGAAAAGCAAATATGGCTGTTTGACTATTTTCTGCATCAAAGCTGTCAAAACACCATTTTTAAATCTCACATATACGAAAGGTGTATTTAGATCTTACAATATTCCGCACTCTCCTCAAAAAACATCACCGAAAACAAAATCGAAACACCAATTTTTACCGAAAACTACCAACAAGTTCAATCACTTACAGTTAAAACTACCGTTCTCACAGTCTATACATACAATGGAAGGTGCAATACTTCCTGAAGTGGGTGCTAGAGAAGTAGAGTACGTCTCATTGTTTTAGAACCCGGTAGTGGAGAGTGAACTCCACGTTGGACTTCCATATGAAGTGGCGGACCGTTCTTAGGTCCATATTGGGGTCGAGTACCTGGAATGATACATTGTTTTATTATTACTTAACTAAAATATTCTGGAATACTTAGACTAAAACATGTCCAAAATTTGGTGTAGTAATATTTTGTTCGTATTATCGAGAGCTATAACGGTCAAATGACACAAGTTTTACTTACTCTAGAAACACTCTATATATATATTTTTTTTTGTAGCAATATAATATTTCGGATCTGGATATATGAATAAAATTATATCGGTTTCGGATACGGTTACGGATATGTAATTATTTCGGATTATCCGTTTGTTTCGGATAGTTTCGGTTACGGATATTAGATTGAAGTAAAATATAAACACAAATAGCATGTAATAATTTGGTTTTATTTATAGATTTTATCTAGTCTAGGTTATCGTTTGGTATTATAATCAGTCATATAGGTAAGTAACGAAACTATCCGAAACTTGTGAAACGGATACGGTTACGGATATATTTTTATTTCGGATATCCGATAGTTTCGGTTACGGTTACGGAGCTCCATAACATCCCTGATGCAATTTGTACAATAAGTTGAGCGAATCTTTGGTATGGTAAACAATCGAGGCACAAATCTTGAACTAAGTAGTCCAAGAGCGAGCGAAGTGACACCGGCAACTTAGGGCATCCCGACAAAGTAAGGATAAGTTCTAATGGAGGCCAGATAGGCAGACGCCCTATGTGAAATAATGGTAATCAGCTGCATCCGGTAAGACTGGAATTATTCTCACCTGATCGCAGCACAGTAGTTCAACCCTCTCTTCAGGGGCATCGTTCCCACTGTTCTCATCGGCACTCCCTCTGCCACTGCCTGCACTGGCCCCGTTTACATCCCCGCCTCCAACAATCTTCTCGACCACGTGTTCAGCCACCTTACGGCATTGGATAAAGTCGTTTGCTACGAGACGGTCCTGGAATTTAAAAGGAAGAAATAATGAGAATGAGTTATGACATGATTGAATAATGGAATTGTCAAATATGAAACCCATCACAAAAACAACGTATTAAAAATTTACGTTTTGTTTATTAGATTTTTGAAAACGACTTGGGTTGATGATTATATTTATACACTAGTTGACCAGCGCAACTGCGTCTGTTCCGCTCCTATTGGTCTTAGCGTGATGATATATAGCCTATATATTTTTCAAATCGGAGCAGTACTTCCTGAGATTAGCGCGTTCAAGCAAACAAACAAACAAACTCGTCAGCTTTATTCAACGTGTAACAGAATAAACGCAATACCTCTTAAGAGGTCATTGTACTCATCATTATGAACAACTTTGACTATGGGACCAATCCCGAAATCGTGAAAAAAAATCAGCTGTTCAGTACATTTTGTCGAGTTATGCGCACAGAAATGTATGGGGGAGTCGATTTTTTTTCGCGATTTCAGTGTTGGTCCCATAGTGAAAGTTGTTCATAATGATGAGTTCAATGACCCCTTAAGAGATATAGCGTTTATTCTGTTACAGGTTGTATATTAGTATAGATATTCACTGCTACTGTTTACAAAATTAATAGAAGTCATTGCTAGCCTGTCGGTTTTCTACCGGTTGCATTTTGGGGAATGTGCGACGGAATTGCATAATTTGATTCCGCCAAGCCCGTTCCATCATCGGACCACAAGACGAACGGCGATGCGCCACCGGTACATGGTGGACATCCCACCCACGCGCACAAAACGTTTTGGGAACACATTCATAGTGCGTGCAGCTAAGGAGTGGAATTCCCTGCCGGAGTCTGTTTCCTGATAGCTATAACCTGGGAGTATTTAAGTCAAGAGTGAATAGGTTACTTCTAGGCAAGCGTGCTCCATCTTCGACCACATCATCGCTTACCATCACGTGAGATAGTGGTCAAACGCGAGCCTATAAATAGTAAAAAAAAAAAATTGGAAATGTCACTCACAAGCAAACAAACACCTACTCAAAAGTGGTACAAGTCCAGCATAGTAAATCTAAAGTGAAACGCGAGCCTATAAATAGTAAAAAAAAAACACACACAATGCATATTCAAACACTGTTTGATATGGATTTGATTATGTGCATCAGTTAGGCCCTATTTACTTTCGCACGGCGATAGCCAGATTTTAAAACTTGCGATCACATGTATAATATCACTGTTTCGTGTTGTTAAAACAAAATGCAGTATGGAACTGTCCTGTAATCCCAAAATTAACTGCAATATTTTGTACTGGAAATCGCTGTTTCCTCACAATGTTTTGCTTGACCATTTCGAGACTACGAGATCTCTACGAGACTCGCGGGCGAAGTACTAGTTACCAATAAACTATATAGTACTTCGCCCGCAACTGCGTTCGCGTGCAATTTTCGTAGCGGTCTCCATTTTTTTCTAAAATAAGTTATTATTGTTTAGCGGTAGTTATTATTATTGGTGAAAAAATGGTTAAAATCGGTCCAATAGTTTTAGTTTATTCAATACAAACAACCTTTCCTCTTTATAATATTAATATAGATGAGTTAAATTACACAAAGTAAAGTGCTTGCCTGATTTCGAGTTCGAACTCACGAACTACGACACGGATGTCGAGGCCGTTACCACTGGTCCACCACTACTCTCTCAAGCCATTAGCCCACTGAATCTAAAGCTCTTTGAATTTTTAATCAACATGTTATTCAAACTTGATAGCATACCTTCTTCTGTCGATCCTGCTTGCTCTGACAGCTGGAGTGAGGCAGCAGATAGAAGGGCAGCTTGTTCAGCTTGGGGGCTGCCATCTCTATCGCCACATCCACCACCCAGGATGGCACTGTTTCTACCAGGAGGTTGCCTTCCGTTTCACCGCCGGCGTCGCCAACCTGTAAATATGGAGAGATGTTATATTACACTAGCACTTCGGCCGTGTTTTCGTCAGCGCTGCAATTAAGGATCTCTAATTTTACTTCCTGATAATTTAGCTTTCTATTGTTAAAAAAATGGTTAAAATCGGTCCAGCAGTTTCGGAGCCTATTCGGTACAAACAAACAAAAAATCTTTCCTCTTTATAATTTTAGTTAGTCTAGTATTCTACCACAACTTCGGCCGTGGTGATCACCCCAAACTGGTCTAAACTGACTAATGAAGATTTACATGTAACAGTGTTATTTTTAACCTATTCCCAAAATAAATATCGTTTATTGTTTAGATGTCACAAAACATCCAGTGGGAATATAATTCTGTAAAAAAAAAACTTGTGGCAAATATTCAAATCAGTTCAGTTATTAAGGCATGAAGATGTTATAGATGGACAGAAGTACTAAATCTCAATGAAAATTTAGTATGGATGGAAACTATGGAGATAACTGATATTGAAGTTTTACAAGAAGAATATTATGACTCAAGGTAAAAACATGGTCATAGATATATGTATTGTCATGAACCTCGACGACGGAGCCCCACAGCGGCGCTTTTTTATGAACTTCGCATGTACCGTACTGTTTAAAGGAACCTAACATGCTTTGCTCACTCACTCATGCTCTCATCACACCGTTAGAACCTAACTTATCCATGGCGTTAGTCATTAAATGATATTGCACCAAGCCATTAGCCTCTGGTTAATTTGATGCACAATCAGTTGGTATAATTGATAAGAAGAAAAATTTAAATGATGTGAATAAATTGACGGGTTATAAGTTTATTGATGTGTATTTAATAGTAAGTATTATTATCTCTACAAGCCTACAGGATGAAGCATATGAGAAGACATGATACTCAATTATGTTAATTTTTTTTTAGCCTACACTTGTGTCCGTCATGTTTCATCAAATTATGTTATATTTTATACTAAAAACACAGTTCCACTGTCCAATAAAGTATGATTGTAAAAACAAAATGTTTATACATATTGTAAAAAGTGTAGAATGAATAAGAGAATATACAATGTTTCACATACCTGTAATCTATAAAGTGTCCTTCCACCAACTTCGCTAAAAATAAGAGGAGTATGTTGTGGTACACTAAAGTAATTATTTCCAATCACCCTCTGTCCTGCTTCATTCACCCTATTTGGATGGTTCCAATGGTCTAACAGTGCTTGCAGTAACAAAGCGCCAAAGTTAACCTTCTGATCATTCTCTGTTGTCAGCCCTGCCTCTTTCGCACTGACCCAAGCACTCAAACAGTCCGTTTCATCCTGCCCCAAATGTATTGTCAACATCCCAGTCTTCAAGTCTACATTAAACCAATTTGGTACGTACACCATTTTGAATCTTTTTTTCACTTCCTCATCATAATCTACTTCACCAAAATCTTCTAGTTTACATGCTTTTAACACATCATACAAGGCTACGTTGTTTGCGGTATCTTTTGTTATTACGTGTCTCTTGTCATTTAATACTGTGAAGTGCTTGATTGCAGGACCACCGGGAATGTGATGTATAGACTGTGTTTGGAATACATTACTTGTATTGTAATTGTTTTGGTTATACATATCTAGGGAATTTAAAGGTGGCAGTTTCCAGCAACGTACGTCAGATTCGGATGTTGACACCCAAACTCCAGTATTGTCTGCCGTAAAGCATAGTTTAAGTATAGGTGCCGTTTCTTCACATACTATCATAAAGTTTTCAGGGTTTCGTAGTTCCGTTATAATGACTAGTCTATCTCTTCCACCTGAAATTATGTGTGTGAAATTTTCGGTTGCTAATAATGCCCATACTGCTTCAGAATGTACTCTTATAGTAGAAACACACCTCTGTTGTGATAATGACCACAATTTGATTGTGCCATCTGAGCTGCCTGATACGCACTGTGTTCCATCTCTGCTTACTACTAAGGCTTTAACATTGTCCGCATGGCCTTTTAACTTCATAAGTCTTGAACAGTTTCTAGGGTCCCAAACCCGGAGAACTTTTTCTGTAGAACCACTTACTAATATAGTTCCAGGAGGATTCATAGCGAGACTGTAAATAGACTCTTTGTTACCAACAAGGCTCGATGTGGTAACAGTATTGTTACTGGCAGTCAATGCCGTCAATGTGTTGACATCCCAAAGAAAGATTGCACGGTCCAGACCCGCACTGGCGACCTGTTCCTTGTCTTTAGCGTACGCTAAAGTACGTACATAGTCCTTATGAGTCCGTAACGTAGACATACAGAATCCTTTTGGAGCATTCCATACCTTTACGGTTGTATCAGACGAAGCGCTTATTAAGTTCTTTCCACCGCAACATAACACGATATCATTCACCCAGTCAGTGTGATGTTCCATACTCTGGATGTACCGGTCCTGGACACCAGTCGCAGTACTCCACACACGAATAATTCCATCCCGACCGGCCGAATACAATCGCCCCTGTATCGGGTCAAGTTGCAATGAACTAACACCATTTTTATGCCGCCGTTCCTCCTCATCTCTAATCACGAACGACACTTGAGTTTTCTTACGCATTGTGCCCATTTTCCGACATTTTAAAACGAAATTTGACTAATATTTCCTACACTTTTGTGAGAATAATCGCAAAATTCTTTGAGATTTGTTTCAGAATTGTTTGACATTTGCTTTTGACAGGTGCAGGAAAATGGCTGGTCGTCTGTGATTGGCTGACCTCTACTTACATAAACATAGACCAATCAGGTGGCTAAAATAAAACTGCGTTCATGAGAAAATATATTACGTCTTGTTACTAGACACGTTCTTGATAAATAAAATGTAATAGTTTTTTTTTGTACTTTCGTCCACTAATCGGAACCAAAGTTCAATTAGAGCACAAGACTGCCATTCGTAATAATTAAGTTATTATTATAACAACTCACTGTTTGATTAAAATTAAAAAATATATTGTTCACAAAACAAACATAGATATTTATTGCGTCACTGTGTCATCTATCTTTACTTCTATATCTATACTAATCTATACTAATCTATACTAATATTATAAAGAGGAAAGATTTTTGTATGTAACGAATAAACTTAAAAACTGCTGAACCGATTTGATAAATTCTTTCAGCAATGGATAGCTACATTACTAGCGAGTAACATAGGCTATATTTTATGCCCGTACTCCCACGGGAACGGGAACTACGCGGGTGAAACCGCGTGACGTCCGCTAGTTTGAGATAAAATATCAAGAACGATGACGATATTTTGTGAATATGCGCTGGTGGTAGATTACACAAATCAGATAGTAAGTGTTCCGCCATCAATCAATCAGTTCGTTGGTCACCAAATCTATGTGGTTGGCTTTTAGTCATCTCGATTAATAGCCTATCGTTGGGGAACTATTGATAGATTTCAATAGTATACCTGAGTCCAGCACTTCTTTCACTTTCCAATACGATATATACAAAGTTATAATTCAAACCTCCAGCAAGTATATTAACTGTCCCTCGTTTCTCTGGGTCTAGGTCAACAATAGCAATACCTGCGATTTTAGTTCCTCTTGGATATTCAAGATCCACTACTGCTTTTCGCTTGAAAAACAGTAAGCCATGCTTTTTCACTTGCATGTAAGTCATGCGCGCACCAAACTGTTGTCCTTCGTACACATCGTAACACGAAATCACGAAAATTATAGAGATAAAAAATGCACAGAAGCAAAGGAATCTCATGGTTCCGATGTAAACACGTTTAATTGTGTCAATGTCGTTGATAAAACTGTTTGTTGGGATTTAAAAGTGTGCTCATTATTTGTGATGGTTTAATTAAGTAGTCATTGTTTATTTAAGGGGAAGTTAGGTTAAATATGGTACATAACTCTTTTATTTTTGCGGTGATTAAAAGAGCGTCCAGCCAGGACAGGAATTTAAAAACTTATTAAAAAATGAAGAAAATATGGGCAGTTAAGTACCGACTAAACACATTGGACTTCTTCTGTCCTAAAAAATCAGATTCGGTGCTTTCCCAGAGGCGACGCAAACCACCACGGAAATGAAATGCATAATTATGCTGCAACTGGCGAATAAAAATTCATTTCAAAAGAATTTAAAATTATCGAAAAGAAAAATAGAAGTCGATTAAACAAATACTTACTATGTTTTTCTGTTTTGAATGGCTTTCTACATGTAAAGTCTGTTCAAGATTTGATGCTAAGTTTAAAATAGATACCTATTTTGTCGCACTTATAGATCTTAAGCAGACATTTTATAAATAAGTCTTTTTAACCAACTTCCATAAAAGGAGGAGGTTATCAATTCGGTGGGTATTTTTTTAATGTATGTACACCGATTACTCCGAGGTTTCTGATCCGATTTGGGTGATTCTTCTTGAGTTCGATGCAGTATACTTGCCATTTGGTCCCATAAAAATTTGATTCAGTTTGGTTTAGTAGTTTTTAATTTATGAGCATTTTTGCTTATTTCAATTTCTGCGTTGACGAAGACGTCGTCCAAGTATCACCACTTAAAAGTGAAATATAAAAAACTTTTTACAAAAAAATATAACCGACTTCCAACAGTCGGTGTTTTTGGTTTTGTTTCTTTGTTTTATAACACCGACTTCCAAAATTAAGGACATAGGTCGGCGGGTCGGCGCTTAGTAGGTAAAAATCGGGACAGCCCTAAATATTTCTCGCAATTTCAAGGTCTCCTGGTAAAAATTGCACAGTTAATAAAACCGATTAGGTATTGAAAATATAATGATATTTACTTCCTAATGTTTTTTTAAATCTTATGTTATGAAATCTTACTGAAAAAAATGTCCAGCCAGACTTCACAGTTTTGTTTATAAAATAGTGTCGTTTGCCCCTTAAGATAAACCAAATCTACAGTAATATTATAAAGAGGAAAGATTTATTTGTTTGTTTGTATGTTTTTTTGTTTGAAATTAATGGGTTACGAAACTACTGGACCAATTAGAGAAATTCTTTCACTATAAGAATCTTACATTATCCTTCATGAACATAGGCAATAGAACATTTTCAAAAAATTTAGGGATCCGTATGAAAACTTCGATAATGTCACCCAAGGTGTGAAGAAAATACCAAAAAATATCCCACATCGCGTACGCTTCGGAAACTATTGACAATAGAGCAAAGTAATGTACCGTACGTCTACCATGAGTTTTATCAAACTGTACTCGCTAGCGACTGTAGTTAAATGTATGTATGAAAACTTGTAAAAAACAAGTTTCTAATTTATTTGTTAAGTTGTTAACTTAAGTTTTACTTGCAACAATGCTTGCTTGTTAGTTAACAACTAAACAAATAAATTAGAAACTTTAAAAAGTAGAAGTTTTTAAAAGTTTTCATACATTTTTTTAACTACAGTCGCTAGCGAGTGTAGATTGATAAAACTCATGGTAGACGTACTGTAGTTTTATAGAAGACATCTAACTATTACGGTTAAGTCACAATGACCGCTTTTTGTTCAAATTATTCAATCAAATCCGGGTGAAATGGAATAGTAGTGATTTTAATATCATGATGTTAATTCTTATCTATTTAAATTGTTTATCTAATAATTAAGGTTGGTTATTTAGATGTAAATTACACTTTTAATTATTCAAATTGGACCTTTCGTTTAAAAGTTATGATGGCTTTATAAATACTCTAAGTAAGAAAAATGTTGCGGTTTGAGAGATTACCCGAGGGTAAAAGGGAGATGAAGTTCGTGGAGTACCAACTAAACACGTGCGAACGAAGTCGCGGGCGAAGTGCTGGTAATTAATAATAGTGTAGTGCTGCTTAAATCAAAACAATAAGAAGTAGCTAGCCTACCTACTGAGTTCTGATAGTGTGTATCTATGTACGCAAAAAATGGTACCTATCTACATTCTACAGGAGGTCAGGCACATAATTAGGTACCTATTGGAAACATGGCCAGTTTTCGAAGGCTTATCGTCAAATAAAATAGGTTGCTAACCTTACAGTTTTCCGAAAGCCGCCCAGGGAAATGATCAGAGGTGGATTAAATGTTGCCAGCGCCCTAGGCTATCCTCATCGGCGCCCCTAAGGTAAGGCATGAGCAGGCGCGGACCCAAAATTTGTCTACAACCTGTAACAGAATAAACGCAATACCTCTTAAGGGGTCATTGAACTCATCATTATGAGCAACTTTCACTATGGGACCATCACTGATATCGCTTAAAAAAAATCGATTCCCCCATACATTTATGTGCACATAACTCGACAAAATGTATTTGAACAGCTGATTTTTTTTTCGCGATTTCGGCGTTGGTCCCATAGTAAAAGTTGTTCATAATGATGAGTAAAATGACTCCTTAAGAGGTATTGCGTTTACCCTGTTATACGTTGTATATGTGGAGAAGGGGGGAGTTATTGAAAAAAATTTGGCTTGATAATTTATACGTAAGAAAATTATAGCGCCCATAGTGAGCACGAAAAATTACTAATAGAAGGACCCCACACTTAGCAGCCGTGGTTTGTGACCACAAGAGACAGTCATACGCAAGAGAAAACTATTGTGAATGTCGTAAAACAGTTGGCAGATGATTGGTTTTTGGAATCGGGCCATGTAGGTAATCAAGTAGTAATAGTACTTCGGATGCTCTATACAAATTATAATTTATGTAAGTATTAGGTACTTTTTTTTCGTGTTAATTTTCCCCGTGCGCCCCTTTATAATCTGGCGCCCCTAGGCACGTGTCTACTTTGCTTTAAGGATAATCCGCCCCTGGATATGATATGACCAACTCTAGTGCTGAATGGGTCGACATACTGAAAATAAAAAAAAACGGGACAAGTGCGAGTCGGACACGCACACAAAGGGGCCCGTCCCAGCGTATTTTTATTATTTGTTGTTAACAGCGGTAATAGAAATACACAATCTGTGAAAATTTCAACTGTCTAGGTACAGTAGCGTAGCGAGGCGGGGGCGGGGGTGCGGTGCGCACCGGGTGACACCCGCTAAGGGGTGACACCCGACCGCTCGTTGACTGGTTTTTGTTACTATCGGTTGGCAAAAATTTTTGAGCTCGCTTCGTTCGCTCTTGCATTTTGCAGTCTCTGACAGGAAGTCACAGTTTTTCTATATAAACCAAAAAAACTTAAATTTCAGTATGAATGTTCAAAATACAATAAAACCCTTCCTAGATGAGGTGCAAAAATTTCTTCAGGTTTTCTGCATTTAGGGGTGACACTCGTTGGTTGACTTTTTGTCACGGTCGGGTGTCACCCCTTAACGGGCGACGGAATGAAATCCGTCTGTGGTGGGATGTAAAAATTTTCGAGCTCGCTTCACTCGCTCTTACTTTCTGCAGTCTTTTTCTCGAGCGTTTCTGTACGATTCAGTAAAACCACTATGTTTGTGTATGAATGATCAAAAGAAAATAAAACCTATCCGAGGTGGGATACGAAAATGTTCGAGCTCGCTTCGCTCGCTCTTTTGCTCTGCCCTCTTTTAGTTTTTGAGTTTACATGCGTTACTCAACAAAGTTGGGTTTAGATAATTATGAAAACAAACTCAAAATAATCTAATTCTCGAAATTTTTTTGTAAGTAAGCATGATGTAAGAACATTCCTGAAAATAAAAACCTGCAGCGCAAATGGCAAACCTTCGCCCCTCGTCCCTTCCGAAAATCGGCTTGCGATTGCCGTCACCAGAACGAAAAGCCAAAGGCGCAACTCATAATTTGGGGGGGGGGGGGGGGGGAGGTCATTTGAGGGGTGACACCACATGATCCGCCCCGGGTGTCACCCATGCTAGCTACGCTACTGTCTAGGTACGTATTACGGTTCCAGAGATACAAAGGGTAACCAACGGAACCCTATTACTTAGCCTCAGCTGTCGTTCGTCCGTCTGTCTGTCAGTGGGCTGTATTTCAAGAATAAGGTTCTGGTATACAGTTGAAAATCGGAACACCAAAAAATAGGTTGCTTACTAACTTACCTACAGTTTTACTTATCGAAAGCCGCCTAGGGATAATTATGATATCACCAACTCTGGTGACCTACCTAACTTGTGAAAAAACTCGTGTCTTGTATCGGGGAGCCTTTAATTTAATTTAATTTTTAATATTTGTTGTTATAGAGGCAATAGAAATACATACACAATCAAAAAATTTCATCTTTCTACCTATTACCTACGGTTCTTGAGATACAGCCCGCTGATGGACAGACGGACGGATGGACGGAAGACAGCGAAGGCTTTGTAATACGGTTCCGTTGGTAACCCTTTGGGTAGGTACGGAACCATAAAAATCGGCCAAGTGCGAGTCGGACTCGCCCACCGAGGGTTCCGTACAAATTTGTAGCTACAAATTACTTTAAATAAAGACTACATATGTATATATATATTATTATGATTTAATTACAAATGTATATATCTTTTTCAGACTTTTCTCTAAACAAGTAGTATAAGACGGTATTGCCAATTTTCATAGTTCTAGGTCAACGGGAAATACCCTTTACATTTTGATTCCCTTGAGAGTGTCGAAATATACGTTTTTTGCGGCATAAACAACCGTATCTTTTTTTTACGTTAACTTAGAAGTCTGTTTTTTCACAGCATCAAGGGGCTGTAGACTTGAATATATTGGTTGGCTTGGTTTTAATTTCAACTCGATACCTCCACGCGTTTCCGAGATATAGGGTCTTGACAGACAGACGGACGGACAACAAAGTGATCTTATAAGGGTTCCGTTTTTACCTTTTGAGGTACAGAACCCTAAAAAAGAACTTCTCTTTATCATTCCACAAAACAATAACTGCAGCATAAAAAAAACAATAATTGCCTGAACAAATAATCGAATAAAATCCAGTGCCAACTCGAAATAATTGCTCAATCGATTAAAACTCGACTGGCGACTTTAATCGGGAAAGGATTGGCAACAAATCATGAAGATAAACAGTGAAACGTAGTTGGAACGGCTTAATAAATTGTGTTGAACTTTTGTATTGATGAGAATCAAGTTAAAAGTGAAATGTTAAATTAAACAGTGGATTTTGGCTTTTGTTTTTTGATTAAGTTTGTAGATACTGTGGAAGATATTTGGAGATAATAGACTAGCTGGCGTTAATATATAAACTTCTTTCTAACTTCTCACGCATCTCACGTTACATAGGAGAATTATTTATTTATTTATTTATTAAGGATCTCCAACAAAGAATATACACAACTCATGGCTCTTAACTTACAAGTAATAAAAAGTATCTTGTAGGTGTACTCCTTCACTTATAGGAGACCACAGCATGCACAGTTAACAACTAGGCTAACAAAGTTACAAAGGAAAGGTAAAATTAATACATTATAAAAATAAAAAAGAAAAACAACAAAATGCACAGACAGTGTAAAAAGGATAAACACAATAAACAAATTAATCACATAACAAAGGGCATTAAATTAATAAAAATTCAAATAGGTTTTAAATATTGGCAAAGACCTACAGATGTCTAAATCTGTCGTTTTAGCCAGAGCATTATATTGCCTACAAAGTCTTGGCACAGCGGCATAATGACCGAGGTTAGTTTTGGAACTAACAAATAGGTACATAAATAAGTTAACGTACCTAATAATTTTTCCCACTCAAACCTGCATGGTGCTTTCCTCAAAAAAGGCCACCTCAGACGTTAACCTACATGGTTTTCATATGTTATTGGCGATTGTATGGACGTCAAAAGAGACTATGACCTCTGAGTTTGTTTTGGTGTTTCTTCTCAGGGTAGTCAGCTAGGAAATACCGGCCTCATCTAGATTAATATGACAAAAAAAAATTGACGTGGAAAGAGTTACTTGTAACCTATTTGCAAAATAAATATCATTTATCATTTAATAGGTAGAGATTAAAGCTTACGAAACCTAGCCAATAGGGTTTATGTACGATGAAAATATTTATTATCTATACAGTTTATCTAAAAATATACACAAATATAATACTAACAGTGAAAATAGAATCAAAATTGCTCGAAAAACAAACAAGATATAATTATTTTAAACAAATGTCATCTGTCCCTCTCGCGAAAACGCTGTTTTCTATGGCAGCTGTATAGGCGACAAGAACTTTGACGTCACAATTCATATCGGACTTCTCTTTCTAATTGTAAACTTTGAAGCTTTATAACTTAATGAAGATGAAGGTATTTAAAAAATAATTTCATAATTGTTTATTAGAGTTAATAAGTATTTCATTTTGCAAATAAAAAAATCGCATGCATATTCCCTATTGTAGGTATTCACTAGGTAACTGAAGTCCTAAAATACTGTTTAAATCTTTTAAGATACACAAAAATCCAATCGCACAAATACATTAAACTGTCCCTAGACATACATCGATTCTCCGTTCAAATCCTTGCACAAGAGAAAATAAGCAAAACTGTCTTTCTTTCCGCCTGAACAAATCTTAAGGGTGTATTGAATTTTCGGAGCATTCTCATTCTTAAAGGTGTAACAGCCTCTTTCCTTATATCAACCGTTATCTTGCTGGGTAAGGGTGCTTTTGTATAAGAGATGTGCGAGGTAGAGCTGAGCGAGGCTGTGGGCGGAGGTGTGAATATGTGTGATTGTTTTCACCAAAGCTCTGCGAGGAACTTGCGGTACGAGGATGCATAGCGAAGCTGTGGGCGGAGGTGTGAATATGTATGATTGTTTTTACCAAAGCTCTGCGAGGAACTTGCGGTACGAGGTTGCGTAGCGAAGCTGTGGGCGGAGGTGTGAATATGTATGATTGTTTTTACCAAAGCTCTGCGAGGAACTTGCGGTACGAGGTTGCGTAGCGAAGCTGTGATTCGATGTAAAACAATGTGTAGATGAGAGGTGGGAGTAAGGTTTCTAAGATGATTGTCTGCTATGCTCAAGTGGTATTGGGCGGGTCATGTTAGCTGCATGCACTGTGACCGTTAGGCAAGTCTCTGTAAAATGGGTGCTCAAAGACACCACCGAGGCCGGCTCAGAAAGAGGTTGCGAGATGACCTGCACACGTCCTGTGAGGACTGGTACCTACGAGGTGGCGAGGGGAAAGGATTTCTAGAGGACTTGGGGGAGGCCTTTGTCAAACGGTAGGACAGTATGAGCCATAACAAAACTCTTGCTCGCGATTCTAACATTCCTTGTACACAACTCTCGTTTTTTTTTTCTGTTCAAATATTGGACTTTTCTAGACTCTTTACACCAGAGCTGCGCTGAGCTAGCAAAATGAAGTGTTTCTATTGGTGGATTCTTTCCTTGCTACCTCGCTCATCTCTGGTAGAAGAGCACTCTAAAGGTAATACGAATTGTGTAAGGCTATCCTTGAAGCCTTTTTGGCTCACGTGAAATTTATTCGTTTTATCTGCTGGACAGGTTGTAGGGTTGGATGTGTAACTGTTTATCTAATAGTTGCGTGTGTTTTGTTTTATTTTGAGGCTAGATCGTGACAAAAGGGCCGGACAAAAATAACTATGGCCGGGTTGCTTCAACCACACATAACGCACGGGTGACCGTTACATCTACCATGAGTTTTATCAATCTATTAATCGCGACTGTAGTTAAGAAAACTGGTCAAGTGCGAGTCGGACTCGCGTGCAGAGGGTTCCGAACGAATTTATTTTTTTAACATGTTATTTTAACACTACAGACTTCTAATAGGTTTTCCTGTAATCTTTAGGTAAAGATCTATTATCTCCATTTTTTTCAAAATTTTAGGCTCAGTAGTTTCGGAGATGATGGGGGAATGGTCATTATTCGTCTAATTTCTTGAATAACTTCTAAACCTTTTATTTTAAAATTATTAAAAAATATAACTAAAACCCTCACAATAAGCCCTTTGATATGTCACATAATATTGCTCAAAAATCTTTTTTTTATAATTTTCTAGTTTGACCCCCAAAAGTGACCCCCATACTAAAAATTTTATGATTTACGTAACGCGTCCGTGTTTGGGTCATAGAAGTCCATATGTGGACCAAATTTCAACAGAATCGGTCCAGTGGATCCAGTCCAGACAGACATCCGAGTGATCCTATAAGGGTACCGTTTTTTTTCGGAACCCTAAAAAGGTATGAAAACTTAAAATAAAACAAGTTTTTTATTTATTTATTTGTTTAAATTGTAAACTAACAAATAAGCAAGTTGCAAGTAAAACTTTAGTTAACAACTAAGAAAATAAATTAAAAACTTGTTTTTAAAAGTTTTTATACATTTTATTAACAGTCGCTAGCGAGTATAGATTGATAAAACTCATGGTAGACGTACGTAAAAATGTCGCCGACTATCGTCAAAGTGTAGTTTCAGAAAATATTGACATTTTCATGTACGTTAAAAATATGTCAACGTACTAAGTAACGATTAAAGTAACGCGCAGACTATCGTCCACATTGCTACCCAATACAAACGACCTTTGACAACCGATTTATATGCAACTAGCTTTTGCCAGCGGCTTCGCCCGCGTGGTCCCTAGGGAACATACTCCCGGGATAAAAAGTAGCCTATGTCCTTTCTCAGGCTCTAGATTATCTGTGTACCAAATTTCATTTAAATTGGTTCAGTAGTTTTGGCGTGAAAGCGCGACAGACAAACAGACGGAACAGACAGACAGACAGATGGACAGAGTTACTTCGCATTTATAATTTAGTAAGGAAGTAAGGATAAGGATGAAATAGTCCGTTGTTTTTGACGAATGTTAAAATATCTCACGTAACAGTGTATTATTTGACGTAAGTATGACTTTTTGAGGTACCCGCGCTCATATCAGCGATAACGATTGTAAAAAAATGTCTAAAAATTTCGTTGAGGTGAGTTACCGAAATGTAACGTAGTCAATACCAAGCTGAAGCACTTTTGACATTCATTTTCGGCGAAAGAATGTCACTTTGTCTATAGGCCAATTTCTTCATGGAATTTGGTAGTCAATTGTTCGATTAACGGAAAGTCGACTGAACGATTGTTTGAATGGAATTTATTGCGAAACAACCTTTTATCGACAAACGCTACTTCGAATGAACGATTCATCGAATAAGTATTTATTAAGGGATGGACTGCTCTTTCGAATGAGTTTTAGTTATTATAACGTTTAATAATCATTGAAATAAAATAAAATAAATATATTTTTCGTCACATATGATTTCATACAAAATCGAGGAAATCGAACATTAACGTAAATTCTTCCCGTATATTTAGAAACATGAAATTTGGTGATAAGGAAGATAATATATAAAGCACAAATTAAGGGAAATATTTTTAATATAAAAAAACCATTCCCGTTACGATTTTCGCACTTCACCTTTCCATTAATCGAACAAATGACTATTGAAGTTAAGTTACGGACCAGTTAGATAATGTTGGCCACAGACTGCACTTACAAATAAATGCATGTTTATAGAAATCCTCTTCAATCACATCGAGATAAATAAATAAAATAAATAAAAAAGCCTTTATTTGATCCTGTTACACTATGATTATTTATAAGCAAGGTCCCCAGGTTGGGTAAAGGCCTCCTCCAATGATGTCCACTTCTCTCTATCCTGTGCTATTTGCCACCACAATGGGTCCGCGACTTTTTTTCATCGTTCTCCCAGCGTGTAGAGGGTCTTCCTCTTTTTCTTTTTCCTTGAGGTCCTCTCCATATGGTTGTGCTGTAGGTCCATCTTCTGTCTCTAAGCCTCGCTATATGACCGGCCCATTTCCACTTTAACTTTTGTGCGTAGTTTAAGGCATTATTGGCTTTATTGACGTGTCTAATCTTATCTAGTTTTATTTTTATTTTAAGCATGCTTCTCTCCATTCCGCGCTGACAGGATGTTATTTTTTGACACATCGAGATATCGCTATAAAAATTACCCTAATTCCAATAGCTCAAATGCACACCGAGTTGATGTCTGGTTATACTTAAAGAAGCTGATAGGACAGAGTGTCCAGTGGACCACCATAAAAATATCTTCATGGGCTATTTTACTCTCACATTACGTAGATTTTAATTGGCAAGCTACATGATTTCCGCATCCATACAACGTGTTGCCATCCCTCTCCCACAGCTGACACATTCCATTCAACCCAAGAGACCACAACAATCATTCATTCTCCCCAAAACACGCACTATCATCATTGAAACCATTCACACATCAGTTCACTAATTGAATGAAGCTCACCATGAGAGTATATGATCTGAAATAATTTACGGCGTGCCACGATCAACAGTTTCAGGACATAATTACTGTTAAAGCGAGCCATTCGAGAATAGTGATGGGGGAATCGAATGATGCGAGTTAATCGAGTTATTTGAGTTACCGAATAATTAATCGATTGCGTGAATGCGTAATCCTTTTCAGTCACTTTTCTTATAGGAGATATTTTTTTACCTTTGCAAGAGCAAGCAAAGTGAGCTCGATTATACATGTTGCCTCGGAAAAGTTCTGCCCTTATATATATTACTAGCTGACCTGACCGGGCAGACGATGTTTTGCCAAAAAATAAATAGCCACGACCTATTCTCGGACCTACCAAATATACAAAAAAAAAAAACATAAAAATCGGCCAAGCCGTTTCAAAGGAGTTCGATAACGAAAACTGTGGCACGAGATTTTTATATATTTGAAGATCAGAAGATAGATGAATTGGTTGACCTATGCACAAAAAAACACGCGTAAACTAAAAGCGAGTTTGCAAAATTCCGGTGTACCTAGTATACTACCTTGTTGGACGAGACGTGTTTACAAGCACCACTGCTGAGCAAGAAGTCCTGGTCTAGAATCCCGGGTTGGGCAGTGTAATTGGCTTTCTCAGTATCAGCTCGATGCTGACATAACAGATAATATGCAAGTGTACTACAGGTACACCTCTGCTTAGCCCTTTGAGGGTAATTTTATATCATGTTAAAACTGCGTAAAAAACGAAGCTAAGCATTTAGTAGAGTAAACAATCGGTTAGTCGAATCGTCAATTGTTTTGACAGTTTGCAGTGACTAGCAACAGGGAGTTAGTGTAGACCCATGTTTGATGACGTTATTCCGTTTAAGGCTGGCCGCATATGTACGGTTTGGCTCTAGACAAAGTGTCATTCTATTAGCGAATGCGATTGTCGAAATGCCAAAATATAAAGGATTGTTGTCATATTTGTGTCGTTTGTCATTTCCATACATTTTTGACGTTTTGACAACCGACTTCGCCACGCTACCGCTTGTAAAATGTTACTTGTCTAGAGCCTTGCCTGATAATGAGGCATTCAAATTTGCAGAACAGAATGCTTGCCTTAAGTACATGGACCACACGACATCGACTTTTGTCTGCGCAAACTTTGAACTCTGAATAAAAATGTCTGCGCAGACAAATGTTGGTGTGATAGACTTTCTTTACTCAGAGTTCAAAGTCTGCGCAGACGTCTGTATCGCGTGGACGCACTATTACTTACAAAATGTTCAACTAGATCCACACGTTTGTTTATTTTCCGAATGGGAAAAAACGTGGCGTTCTTTTCGAAAACAAGCTGTGCTTTCGGGAAAATGGAACGTTTACGCTAGTCTAGTGGATTCCTAATCGGAAAACCTGATCGTGAAACCGTACGTATGCGGCCAGCCTTACGTACTCGGTATCATGACCTGAATGATGACCTGGACATAGACCGGGAACGCAGGGCGATGGCTGTCCGAGGTAATATGCTGATCCGCAGATTTGCACGTTGTACGACGCAAGTCAAAATAACCCTTTTCAGAGCATACTGCCAGTCTTTTTATACGTGCAGTCTGTGGGTCAGGTATACGCTGAGGGAATACAATGCCTTGCGTGTCCAGTATAACAATATATTCAGGATGCTGTTGGGTCTGCCACGTTTTTGTAGCGCTTCTGGGATGTTCACCGAGGCCAGGGTTGATGGTTTTCATGCCATTATACGGAAAAGGTGCGCTTCTGTTCTCAGTAGAGTACGTGCTAGCTCCCACAGCATCCTGAGTGTATTTTGTGATAAGTGGGACAGCCCCATGCTGGCTCACTGGATACGGCTGCACACGTAGGTGGCAGTTGTTTTAATTTGTATGTTTTGTACTAACATTAGGTTAAGACTTGTACCGTATACCGTGCACTTAAGACCTTTTGGTCGCGAACTTCGAGTCACTCACTCGCTGTGGGCATTTATTAGAGTGCGCTTTCAACTAGCGAAAGAATTTTTTGGTCGTGGGCCTTTGTTCGTGTCCACTTTTTTGGAAGTCATTATATTTATTATTCGAACTTAAGAATGAGTACATTACCTCCGAAATGGGGCTGCTGTGCTCTTGAACACATTGATAAAAGTTTTATTCGATGTAAAATATGCGAAAAGGCGTTTCATCATGAGTGCCTTAACTTGGAATCAACGTGTGACCTAACATCGTGGTTCTGTTCTCAATGTACTATAAAACCATCTGAAGCGGAAAACATCGATACCACACCGGTACGGTTTAATCCCAACATAACTACGCGTACAAAGAAGAGGCAAGCATTGCAATCCCCACCAAATCCGGCAACTATCCCCGTAACGGAAGAGGGTGTTCGTGCTATTATTGAAAATGTGATGGAGTCGAAGATGAATTCTCTTTTAGAAAAAATTACGTTGACCATGAGCAAATTGCTAAACAAGGAGTTAACAGAAATACGTGAAGAAGTTGCTGGCCTTAGGGGCTCCGTAGAATTCCTTAGCAATCAATATGACGACATGTTGAAGGAAAGAAAGCAGAGTGAAGAAAAAATAAAAGATCTGACAGATAAAAACGAGAAGTTATCATTCACAATTAAAGAAATGTCAAGCCGTTTGAACACCTTGGAGCAACACGCTCGTGCAAGTAATGATGAGATTCAATGTGTCCCCCAAAAGAAAACTGAAAACCTTCTCAATATTGTAACTCAGTTGGGGAAAACCATTGGTTGCGATATTAAAGAGGAATTCATCAGTAATTGTACTCGTGTGATGAAGCTCAACAACAGCACAAATCGTCCTAAATCAATTGTTGTACAATTTGCCACTCCCAGATTACGGGACTCTTTCCTAGCAGCTTCTATAAATTTCAATAAAGGAAAGCCAGCCAGTGAAAAGCTAAATACCTCCCATCTCGAGCTCGATGGTGCGAAGTCTGCGATCTTCGTGACGGAACATCTGAGCCCGGCTAATAAGGCACTGCACACGGCTACACGTCTCAAAGCTAAAGAAAAAGGGTACCGTTACGTTTGGGTCAGGGGAGGACGTATCTATGTTAGAAAGTCAGACGATTCCGATGCCAAGATTATAAAGGATATGGATTCGCTGCACTCCATTGTATAATGTATGATTTTCAACAAGAAGCTGTTATTGAGGTTATTCAAATTTAAATTCGCTACCTTTACCATATATTACCAAAACACTCGTGGATTACGATCTAAAACTCAAGAATTTTATTGTAATTTAGTACGTTCAAATTTTGACGCATTAGTATTAACAGAAACCTGGCTCAATAACTGCATTCATAGCAGCGAACTTTTTGATAAAAGGTATATAGTTTTCAGACGTGACAGAGAAGCTTCGGGTTTTCATGCTAAAAAGGAGGGCGGAGGTGTCTTGATCGCTATATCGAGAAAGTACGCTGCTAGCAGACAATGTTCTTGGGAGAGTGGGTGCGAAGACTTATGGGTCATTGTAAGTGTCGCAAAAGGCTTCAAAATAGCTATTTGTGCCCCGCCTGTGCATTTTTCAATTTTGGAGCACTTCTTGGATAGCTATAATGCTATAGCAGAAAGAAATGATTACTGTACTATTCTTATCGGTGACTTCAATATGAGCAATATAGATTGGAATCAAATTAGCAGCGGCGCTACTCACACTTACCCCACTTTCTCAAGGACTAATTCTAAACTAAATCAGGCCTTTCTAGACTTTATCCACATAAATAACCTCAAACAGTATAACAGTGTATTTAATGTTAAAAATAGAATCCTGGACTTGGTTCTTGTAGACCTTTTCGAATGTAAGGTGACTGAAGCCCTTAATAGTCTAACAAAGATCGATCCATATCACCCTCCTCTTGAAATTTCCCTAAGCCTTAAAGTAAATAATAGTTTAAAACCAGAACGTAACATTAGACTAAACTTCAAAAAAGCCAACTACTCTGCTATTAAATCAGAACTAGAAAATACCGACTGGTATGCCTTACTCTCAGATACAGACGACCCCAGTATAATGTTGGAACGGTTCTATACGGTACTTTATCAAATTATAGAGCGGTTTGTCCCATCGACCTTGGTAAATAGTAATTCGCGACCACCATGGTACACAAAAAAGCTGGAAAGATTGCTGCGTGAAAAAAATAACTTAAAAAAAAGGTATGGTACGTATAATAATCCTATTGATAAGATATCCCTACGTTGGTGTAGTAAGCGCTGTGATAGGTTAGCAAGAGAATGTTATAACTCCTATATAAATAGCATAGAACAGAAAATTACAACGAATCCCAAGTTTTTCTGGTCCTTCATTAAGTCTAAACGGGGTGTTACTAATACCTATCCAGCTACAATGTCAAATGGCGCCAGCAAAACTTGTAATGGCAATGAGATATGTAACATGTTCGGGACCTACTTTTCTTCAATGTACAGTCCAGCTACCTTTGCCTCTAACGTAGTTCAAGCTTCGCCTTTCTTTGAGAGCCTTCTTCGCAACTCCGACAGCTTTTCTTTGATCCAGATTCCAAAAGATAAAATAGCCAAGCATCTCAAAAGCTTGGACCTATCCAAAGGCTCCGGCAGCGATGAAATTCCCCCTAACTTTATCGCAACTTGTGCTGACCAACTGGCAACCCCCCTATGCTTGATTTTTAACAAATCTCTCAGCGCTGGCATTTTCCCTAAAAAATGGAAGAAGGCCAAAGTGGTACCGATTCATAAATCAGGCGCTGACGATTTAGTAGGAAACTATCGTCCTATTTCTATCCTTCCGACATTTGCCAAGGTTTTTGAAGCAATAGTATGCCCTGACATACAAAACTATTTTAGGAAATATCTGTCTGAACACCAGCATGGCTTTACTGCTGCAAGATCCACCTGCAGTAATCTAGTAGCTTTCGTTGAGGATATTGCAGCTTCACTTGACTCAAACCAGCAGGTCGACGCCGTATACACGGATTTCAGCAAGGCTTTTGACAAAGTTTCCCATGAAGTGCTGATTCAAAAACTTGCTGCGTACGGCTTTGCTGGTTCTCTTCTCAAGTGGCTGCACTCTTACCTAACGGATAGATCCTTTTATGTCGTGGCCAATGGCTATAAATCTGAAACCATGATCATAACCTCCGGTGTTCCGCAGGGTTCCCACCTGGGCCCCGTGATATTTATTATCTTTGTAAACGACCTTCCTTATTGCTTCTTTAACTCCACGCCATTCCTATTCGCCGATGATTTGAAAATAGTCCGCGTTATAGATTCTCTAGCCGATTCAAAATTACTTCAGGATGACTTGAACAGACTTTTGAACTGGTGTAAGAATAACAAAATGCAACTTAACGTAGAAAAATGTTCCCAAATTACGTTTACTCGCAAGGCTAACTTCATTGATTTTAATTACAGTATGAACGGTACGTACCTCAGTAGGATTGATGTAATCCGAGATTTGGGAGTCCTTCTTGATCGGAAATTAACATTCATTCCCCACATGGACAACATAATTAAAAAAGCTTCAAAGACACTCGGTTTTGTTTTGCGGAATGCTAAATGCTTTCGCAAGCCTAAAACTAAGATTCATCTTTTTAACTGTCTCGTTCGTACTGTATTAGAATACTGCGCGGTTGTGTGGCGTCCCCACTATGCAACACATAGTCTTAGGTTAGAGAGGATCCAGAAAAGATTTTTATGCCATCTTGCTTATTCTGCCAGACTAGACAAAAAAGTTCCGAGCTACGCAAAACGTCTTGAAAAATTTGGCATGACTTCACTGGAAAAAACGAAGAGATAACATAGGCTTGATTTTTCTTTTTAAAATACTTCAGAGTCAAATAGACTGCCCCAATTTGTTAAGTAAGTTTAATTTTAACGTACCCTATAATTATCCGCGTCATCCTATCAAACTGTTACGTCCCCCATTCCGCAAAACTTTATCCGGATCCAACTCCCCCATCCCCAGAATGTGCAGGCTTCTTAATAATTGCCATCAATCAATAGATATTTATTCCACATCACTTCAAAAATTCAAGCGCCAAGTCCATAAAAACTAATCGATATATTACCTCTTTTTTTGTTTGTTATTTTTGTATCTGCTCTGTTTCTGAAGCTGTCCACTAGTTGTTGTGAGTGTTATTTCTGCACTATTATTATAATTTTATAAGAGTTATTTTTTTTTTGCATGCTGTGTCTATCGCGTCATATTGTACACTATGCTTGTATTATATTGCTTGTGTTATTAGTATAAACAGTGTAACAATTGTAGATAGGCCAATAAATAAATAAATAAATAAATAAAAGACTTTTACTAACAAGCTATGGATTTTATCTGAAATAAATCTTTATTATTTATATTATTACCCAGTATTACCCAAACACACAGTATCACATTGCTTAGTTACGATTATTGTGTAGTGATTGACTTGGCTTAGGGGATTTCGCGTTTATCAATAGAATATAAGCATTAGACGCTGGAATGTTAGCAATAGCAAAGATTTCAATGTTACACTGGTCACCGGAATTTGTAGCCCATATTTTAATTATTTCCAAGTCAGTTTAAAGTGGTTTGAAGAACCTCCACTCGACTAATCTATGTAGGGATATAATCGAAAGGAAATGTCAAACTTAAGCTCAAGCATTTATTTTAATTACACCATTTACAGGAACTTTTGAATTGTGTTTGTTATGCTATCATGCCTTCATCACTTTTAATGAACTTTGGTTGTGGTTACATGATACTATGAATAAAAATAGCCTATTCCGTCGAATAGGCTATTTTTTTTGCGAAAATCTATATTAACGCTATGCTAGTCTACACTAATATTATAAAGAGGAAGGATTTGTTTGTTTGTTTGTATGTTTGTTTGAATTGAATAGGCTCCGAAACTACTGGACCGATTTGAAAAATTCTTTCAGCATTGGATAGCTACATTATCAGGGAGTAACATAGGCTATATATTATCCTCGTATTCCCACGGGAACGGGAACTACGCGAGTGAAACCGCGTGACATCCACTAGTAATCTATAAAGGGGTTAGAATTGTTGGCATTGATCGCCATACTTGATTTTGCTGACCAAATTTTGGTTCCTTTCTCTATAAATTGTAACACACAAAAAATGTTACGAAGGGTATTTTTCGAAATGAGAAAAAAATCAGACTCTGAACGAAAATGATTCTTCTGCGTCCTAAAAAGAGGATCTCTGGAAATACATCCAAGTTATGTTCCTCACTTAAATCAAAAACCTAATCAAGGCTTATTTGTACGCACAAAGCCTCGGCGATCTGAAGAAAATGCTGTAATCCATCAATATTTGAGTAGTTTGGTGCCATAGACATAGAGGAATGGTTCGAGCGTTCCTTATCCGGCTGTGAAGTAAATACGGTCCTAAAAGTGTGAGAGAGACAAAGTGATTGTGCGGTCAATAGTTTTGGTTTCAATATTGTGGATTGACTTGCTTGAGGGTATGCGGTACAGAGTAAAGTCCCGCACACCTCCATTGTAAAGGGAGGATCCTCCGACCAGACGGTTGTTGTGCCTGGCGGGCTACTGCCCGATAGTTGATATTCGGGCTGATGTACATGTTTAAATCGCACGGTTAACTCTGCTTGCGCGATGCAGTATTTCAACCTAGTAGTTCGCTGCTAGTTGGATAGATGGCGTCGCGGCTCTTTTTGTTGCGATGTAAATTTGCTCCGTTGGTTTTTTCTTGTGGCGGCATTGATGCCGCTACACGTTTAATACAACACCAAGAACTACAACAGTTTAATTTAAGAAACCTTAAGGCAAGCGACGTAGAAAGTGACGTAAATTTATTTAGCACAAACCAGGGCCCCAAGTCTGCTATTAAAATAGTGTCAGAATGGTCTATCATTGATTTCATAACGGTTGATTTTGACAAGATTCTATGCCATTTCTTTCAATGGAGTGTCAGTGGTTGACCACTGGAAAGTCATAATGACGCTTTTATATTCAGTGGTCAAGCACTGACGCTCCATTGAAAGAAATGGCATAGAATCTTGTCAAAATCAACCATTATGAAATCAATGATAGACCATTCTGACACTAATGTTATAGCAGACTTGGGGCCCAGGCACACTACTCGTTAACAGGATAAAAAAAAGTCATCTGCCTAGCCCCACTATATTGGAATCGACTCTCAGTCAAACTGGTCTCAGCTGAATAATGTTTTACGAGGAGCAGCTGCCTATTAGACCACTATGGTCAGCCATCAACAGATCAACCTCGGCAGACGTTGCTTAACTTTGAAGATCGATTCGTACGGATATTATAGGTATATATTTTAGTACAAAAACTAAGTGTTAAAAAATCTTTTTTTAAATTTACAAAAGAGTTAGTAAAGATAGTAGGTACACGGCTACAAGGAACCAGTAAAATTACAAAAATGCCAGACAACTAGTGCCTGACGTTAGTGACGCTCAGATTGTGAGGTGATGTGATGGAGCACATTTGCCGAGAAGTAACCTCTTGATTCTTGACTTAAAGGCCCCCAGGTTGTAGTTCGACGGCACGGTTGGCGCAGTGGTTGAGCGATTGACTGCGGCGCTGCGTGTCGCGGGTTCAGTTCCCGCACGGAACAAATATTTGTATGGCCTACATAATTATAGTTGTTCCGGGTCTGGCTGTTTGTGTATGTGTATTTATATGTTTGTGAACGTACCCACGACATAGGAAAAATTCCTTGGGTGGGGCAACGTTTTTAAAAAAAAAGAAAAAAAAAGTTATCACCCCTTAGCTATACGCATATTCATTACTTACGTTTCCTAGAATTCTGTAGAGGTCGCAGTGACGAACACTGCGATCTAAACAAAAGTGACGGATATCGACAAACAGTCGCGTTGTCTCTTTCCACCCAGTAGTAATTTTTGTGACGGCATTGTTCAGTCCATTCCTCTAACTCAATGTTTGGAACAAAATTACTGCTGATCAAGGGTGCTTGGCTAAATTGGGGTGTTCGGGACGAGTTGATTTGAATTCCAATCTGTATGTAGACTGAAGATTTTGAGCTAAACTTTAATATGAAAGAGATTCTTGGAAACTCGTTCCACTGTCTTCGTTTGTAGATTTGATCTAGTTGATACGTTAAGGGGAAAATAGTCTTGCCAAGCTTGTCACTGGTAGGTAAGGGAAGTAACGCATTGTCCGCTCGAGGGGATGTGTTCCAGGAATAACTTTGTTTCGTTGCTGATGTTAGTTACATATGATAATAAAATAAAACAAAACCTATACTTCTATATTAATATTATAAAGCTGAAGAATTTGTTTGTTTGGTTGAACGCGCTAATTTCAGGAACTAATGGTCTGAATTGAAAAAATATTTAAGTGTTGGATAGTCCATTTATCGAGGAAAGCTATAATATAACATCACGTTGACTAACATGAGCGGAGCATTTGATTTTATTTCAGACCAAGAGATCCATAAAGTGTTAGTATGAACTTAGCCTATGTTAGTAAAAACAAAATAATAAAAGTACACAAAAAAAAAACATTAATTGGCTACATGCACATCTGCACGCCAGCCCAAAGCCTGATAAACGGTGCATCAATCTTGTCCGCCAGTGTAGCTAAAACACTGTTAGTACACGACGCAGACGAGTCAGATAGTGTGGTATATGCAGACAATGCTTTATTGCTTCATAACTGTCAAAGGGAAGATGGTTAGAATCATTTTAGTGATTCTCTCGTTTAGTTTTATTACAGAGGTCATTTAGAAGCACATGATTAAAATAGAGGCTTTTTACTATTGATAAGCATACGTTTGACCGCTATTACTAGATATCTAGCCTAAGAAATACATGAATCCTTCAATAGATACAAAACGATATAACATTATTTAATTAACGCAAATTAATTAGCAATACGTCAACAGCCGACATATTGCGGACACACTTTTTTCAGAGTTAATTTTAATGAGCGCTGAAAAAAAATCTATACTTAATAATATATACTAATATATAAAGCTGAAGAGTTTGTTTGTTTGTTTGCTTGAACGCGCTAATCTCAGGAACTACTGGTCCGATTTGAAAAATTCTTTCAGTGTTAGATAGCTCATTTATCGAGGAAGGCTATAGGCTATATATCATCACGCTAAGACCAACAGGAGCGGAGCAGTAATGAAAAATGTGACGCAAACGTAGTTGCGCGGGTCAGCTAGTAATATATAAAGCTGAAGAGTTTGTTTGTTTGTTTACTTGAACGCGCTAATCTCAGGAACTACAGGTCCGATTTGAAAAATTCTTTCAGTGTTAGATAGCCCATTTATCGAGGAAGGCTATAGGCTATATATCATCACGCCAAGACCTATAGGAGCGGAGCAGTAATGAAAATTGTGACGCAGACGAAGATGCGCGGGTCAACTAGTGTCTATATAATATTAATAATTCAATTAAAACGTTCCTTTGTTAACTAAGGCGTGATTCATTGTTATTGGTAATCCACTATTTACCATACAAATCGTTTTCAACACAAGACCCCGTTAGAATAAATTTACTGGAGTTCTACCACTTATACCAATCTGAATTTGAAAGCGAACAGCTCCATATATTGCTTGTCACCTAGGTAAACATGTCGAAGTGAAAGCTGTCATTCCATCTCGATAACACACAGCTGACAGCTCACTTCGTGATCACTTCACTCAAAAACCTTTACTTTGACATGTTTACAGAATCGCGCTGTAAACACTTGTATGAGGCACTTGCATGCCATTTATGTAGATTGGGTGATAGTCCAAGTGTTTGTTTGTGTGAATTGATTTTGTCTCATTCAGTTTGATCTTCCATTTTTGTGTCCAGTTATGAACTTTGTTCACAGCTAGTTGAACTTTTTCTACTGCTTGTCTGTGGCTTGCCATAATTGCAGTATCATCTGCAAAGGTCGCAATGGTGTTGTTTTCCATTTCTGGGATGTCACATGTGTATATCGAGTACAAAATTGGGCCTAGCACACTTCCTTGGGGTACACCAGCTTTTATGGCTTTTAACTCGGAGTATGCGTCCGCCTGCCGTATTCTGAACATTCTGTTGGTAATGTACGACTCTAAGATATCTGCAAATTCTGGTAGAATGCGTCTGAGCATGAATATAAGACCCTTATGCCAAATTTTGTCAAAAGCTTGCGCGACATCTTAAACACGGTGGTGTTCCTTATTCCGGGATTGATGTTTGAACTGTGATCCCAACATTGTTTAGTTGACGACGATTTGGACATACATACATAGCTGTGTATGTATGTAGACGTGGTATGCCGTTACTTAGTCCATTGGTGGACGTAATGGCCTATTTACTTGATTTATACTTTGTCCTAGATGGGCCAGACGTATTTCTGAGTAATATAAACTTATAAAAGGGTAAATTGTTTGTAGACGGTAATGTCTGGAAGTTCTAGTCTGATACATCTGGACTTGTTTTCTACACCCTCTTTGTACTCACAACAAGTAGTAATAGGGTAAAAATGAATCTAAACAGAACATCAAAAACCCATAGATGGTTCAAAACATCATTATTCAACTCCGAAATCTGTACGCTTTTTAAAACTGTTTCACGAATCATGCCAAACTCAAAGGTATTGTTAGTAAACGTCTGAACATACAGCGCTACATCGCTTTTTCAATTTAGACGATTGCTGCCACGTCATCGCTGCATGATTATCGTTGAGCTTTCTATAAAAGGCGATTCGCAGACAAAGCAACGATCTTCGAGTTGCGGCAACTGGCGACTCGCAATTGTTTACGAACTTTATGATAATTTCCAATAGTTACTTATAGCCAAACAACACGTTTGGCTCGTCGACCACATCATTATACCGCGGTTTTAGAAGTGCATGTCAATGAAATGGCACCACGATTACTTCTCGAGCAGCGTCAAGTCTACGAAACTATTCTGCGCCGAGTAAATACTGGAAAGGGGGCTTGTTCCTTCTTGACGTACCAGGAGGTACGGGTAAGTTTGTGCTGAATCTTCTGCTGGTCCAAATCCGCAAGGGCTGCAATATAGCTCTGGCTGTGGCTTCCTCCGGCATTGTTGCAACTTTTTTTAGCGGTGGTCGGACTGCACATTCCGTTTTTAAGTTGCCGCTTAATCTTGCAAGCAAAGATACCCCAACATGCAATATTATCAAAACAGCGGCCGGGGAGTCCTTTTGCAGCAGTGCAAAACGACGACGACGACGTGTCGCCAAAGAACGAGCGGGTGGCCTTAACGCCGATTAATCTTGTTTAGGAATTCTACCGCCCAAATGACAGCGCCCAAAGGAACACCTTTTATAGTCATCACCACATTGATCACATTTTGATCAGGCGGTCCGTTCTTACACATTACACATTTAAAATTTCCGCGCGAACAAAGTCGCGGGCAACAGCTAGTCATTAACAATATTGAATAAATTGAGTTGCGAGTTTCGGAGATCAACAACAGTTTTTAGGTGCTGCACTCGGTGCCAGTCAATTTCAGCAACTCGCAATGTTGTACCACTTATTTCAAGTTGCTTGTTTCCTACTCGGAAAGCGTCGAGTCTCTCCGTCTCCCGCAGTGCCCTGATCAACGTCAATAGCGGCAACCGTAAACTGTAGTACTATTCCGTTAACATCTCAACCTGAATACTTGAGTAAAGTAACCTTGAAGTGACCTGTCATCTCACCCGGATTGGATGGATTGACAGCTCACTCCATGTTCAATGTACGTAAGTTTTCTTTGCAAGATTTTTACAAAATCGTCATGCTGGTCCTTTTGTTGCTGCCACAGCCTACCGTCAACGGAAACTTTAAAAAAAGCTGGAAGTTGCGTCAACTATAGTTGTTTGGTCTGCGGAGACCCTTAAATTGAGAATCGTTCGCTTCGAGAGAAAACCTCAAGAGATTGTTCCAAATCTTTTGTATGCCTATTCGTATCAGTGTCGACTTTTCCAACTGTCTTGTTTTTATGCAACGACCCATTGGCTGTGGTGGAATGTTTTTTACCCGACTGCAACAAAGCCAAGTGGAAAGAATCAATGTATGTTTGTATTTTCACAATATTCTACCGAAGCGCCAAAACTACTGAGCCAATTTTGATAAATAAGGTGTCCGAACCGCTAAATACTCATACCTATAAAGAAAAGTATTTATTGCCACTGAAATGCTAAAAAAATCTAGACTAGGAGAAAATGTTGAGTTCAATTGATATAATTAGTATGTATCTTCAAATGACAGCTGGGGCTAATGGCTTGAAGAACTTTTCGAGGAATGGAGGAGTCTCGGTATGTTAAGATGATCACCTATCCATGGAGCAATCTCTGCAAGCTTAGTTTTGAAGAACAACCCGTGTAGCTATTATTATTTAGCCACGAGCTCCTGGACTGGATGTCTATACTAATATTATAAATTTGAAGAGTTGAATGCGCTAATCTCTCTCTCAGGAACTGCTGGTTCGAATTGAAAAAATATTTTAGTGTTGTGTTCAACCGTAAACATTCAATAACTAGATAGCCTTTTTATTGGTGAAGGCTATAGGCTATATATTATTGCGCTACGACCAATAGGAGCGGAGCATTTATAATAATGTGACGTAGACGAAGTTGCGCGGGTCAGTTCGTATCATAAAATACATAAAATTCTTCTGTTACTGATGTGTGACTGACTGGCTGACAGACAACGCACAGCCGAAAGCTGAAATTTGACACGTAAGTTCCTTGGGGAGTATAGGGGAGCACTAACAGAGGATATCCCGAAATTCCTATGGGAACGAGAAAAACGGGATTTGCGCGTACGAAGTTACAAAAGCTAGTTATTTTTACAAATCTTTAAACAAAATGACAAATTGGCGAACTCATTAAAATACCATCTCTCGCCAAAATGTCTGGAAGTCGTTGCACATTTGTTTCCTTATCAAATAATAAACGCGACAAACTACTCGGAAAATATATGAAGAAAAGTTGTTTGGCTATCATTTGCCAACACTGATATACGTGAACATTTACGCTAGCTTTCTTTGTGTTTGTTTAACTCTCGTAGTAAAAGAATGATGGTAACATCTGTCAAAGAAGTTCGCGGTTACATTGTAACAGCTGCACGGGTCGATCTTGAAGGTTAAGCACCGCCGAAGTCGGTCAGTCAATTCAATTTATTTATTTATCAAGTAACTATGACTCATTTGTTAGAAACAAACTTATCCTATGTTAGTTATTAAGATTATTCTATTCACAACAAGTTACACAACACACACAATAGCAACAAACATATACAACACAACATACAGCGGCAGCACTGCCCGACACTTCACCGCGGCAGCACCATTCCATGGGAAATGGCGAAACAACGATTCATGTACGACAGTCCAGCCTGCTGGAAAACTGAGACAGGATACTGTTATTGCTGCCCCACACTCCACGCACCAGGGAGGCACAGCGTTTACGCATTATTGCAAAGAAACAATCCATATGTGTGTCCGCGAACATCCCCGATGCGCTGCAGTAGCGGGGCAGCCTCAACAGCACCCTGAACGCGTTGTTGTATTGCACGCGGAGAGCTTTTTCAGTGGCTGGCGGTGTCTATCTTAACATACCGATATGTTTTCGAGACTCACCGTTGGTCCTGGCGGTCATTTGTAGATAGCCACCCAATGCTCGCCGTCCACAGACCCGCGCCTAAGGTGGCCGAGAATCGCCCTGCGACTCCCGACGCCCGGGGCGTCTTCTTCTGTTACGGCGGCTGGGGCGTGAGGTTTCTCTCTCCAACCTGTCCATGTCCTAGAACCAAAATTTCGAATATGTGGATGTCACACATCCACTAACTCGTTCTGTGTCGCATGGTGGGTTGCAATGGCCCATTCTCTCTCATAGAGAGGAGGCCTGTGCCCCCGTAGTGGAAACGTTATAGGCTGATTTAAAGTAGATCATTGGACTAGTGTTCACAAATCTATACTTCTGTATTCATCTATATCTATACTGATATTATAAAGAGGAAAGATTTGTATTTTTGTATGTCTACACTAATGTTTTAAAGAGGAAACATTTGTTTGTTTGTTTGAAATGAATAGGCTCCGAAACTAATAGACCGACTTGAAAAATTCTATCAGCAATGGATAGCTACATTATCAGGGAGTAACATAGGCTATATTTTATCCCCGTGCTCCCACGGGAACGGGAACTACGCGGGTGAAACCGCGTGACGTCCACTAGTAACGAATAAACTTAAAAACTACTGGACCGATTTGAAAAACTCTTTCAGCAATGGATAGCTACATTAGCAGCGAGTAACATAGGCTATATTATTTTATCCCCGTACTCCCACGGGAACGGGTACTACGCGTGTGAAACCGTGTGACGTCCGCTAGTACTATAATAAAGTAACATTGGATTTCTCCGCCGAGAATAGGGTACAAATTTTCCTGAAAAATCTATTAATGTTTTTTCTTTTGCCACGTATTTAAAAATTAACAAGACCAAGCGCGATGAATTTTCGAGTGACGTCACGTCTTGATACACTTTTACCAACAAGTGACGTCACCAGCCCACTTTATCTTTGTAATTTTTTACTGATTTCAGAAGGCATAAGTAAGTGTCCCATATTATTTGAAAGTATAACTGATAGACCAAATATATATTTTCTTCTTCGTCATTCCCTCACTCCTGAGGATTGCGACCACATACGACGAGTCTCCAAGCCATGCGGTCTTCTGTGGACCGTTCTGTATATGCTGCCTCCAACAGCCTTCTTTAGGACGTCAGACCATCTTGCCAGTGTTCTACTTTGAGCGCGTTTTCCTTCGTCCCGGCCCAATATCATGAGCCTTTCCAGACTTTGCTTGGATGAACGCATAATATGTCCAAAAAGGCTGAGGGCATGCTAATTTTAAAAGGAACTTAAATATAAATCGTAACAGAAACCTTTCAGTATTTACATCAGGTATTTATTTACAAGTAGGTTGCTGAATTTCTATTATAATAATATTGAACATCAAAGGATTTAATTATGCGCATAATTTGGTGCTTCACTGTTTACATTTATTTACAATTTAAATAGAAAATTAGCTCATTTTAAATTAATGAATTAGTTAATTATGAGCGATAGGAGAATTTATTTACTCTTTACACTTCAATTAATTAGTTCAAAGTGTATATTTATCTCTTTCACTCGCTCTATATTTATATTCGTCAGTTTTACAAACTCGGTTATAGTTTTTTTTTTAAATTACTTATTCCAAAGAGCGATTCGGTTTCTCCCACAAAGTGTTCCGTATATCTATACTAATATATAAAGCTGAAGAGTTTGTTTGTTTGCTTGAACGCGCTAATCTCAGGAACTACTGGTCCGATTTGAAAAAATCTTTCAGTGTTAGATAGCCCTTTTTATCGAGGAAGGCTATAGGCTTTATATCATCACGCTAAGACCAATCGGAGCGGAGCAGTAATGAAAATTGTGACGCAGACGAAGTTGCGCGGGTCAGCTAGTGGTAGGATAATAATACCTTTCCATTTTCAAGGTCAAAGGAGACAATCGATTACAGACCCTCTATTTGCGACAGTTTATTGTTCAAGTTATATTATTTAACTAGCTGTTGCACGCGGCTTCGTTCGTAAGTCGAAAAGTAAAATGATTTCGTTAGATAAGATCTCTATGATAAGATATATACGAACAATCAATATCTAGCATTTCTTGACTCCTCATAGATTTAGGAACTTGGAAGATTATTATGCAAGGCACTGGCTGTTTCACCTCTTCTGTTCCAAATGCCGACCAGCCCTATTAATTTTTCGTAGTGAGATGTGATATATCATCACGCTAAGACCAATAGGAGCGAAGCAGTAACGAAAATTGTGACACAGTGGAGGTTGCGGGGGTCAGCTAGTAATAATATAATATTATAAAGAGGAAAGATTTGTTTGTTTGTTTGTATGTTTGTTTGAATTGAATAGGCTCCGAAACTACTGGACCGATATGAAAAATTCTTTTAGCATTGGATAGCTACATTATCAGGGAGTAACATAGGCTATATATTATCCCCGTACTCCCACGGGAACGGGAACTACGCGGGTGAAACCGCGTGACGTCCACTAGTCTGTAATAATTACGTAAGCTTTGCTTCACTGACTTGGGAAATAATAAAAAATCTGTACGGCTTAAATGACAGTTAAAATACTATTTATAATATTCATTTGAAGCCCTTTCGAATGATACTCCACATGGGACTTGACCTAATTACCCCACTTAAAATATTCAACCCCTTTTAAGTGAATAGGCGTAGTTTATAATTATAAATATCAAAAGTCGATAGACATTATAGTTCCTTAAAAAACTTTTTACAAAAAAATATAACCGACGTAAAAAGTTTTTTATTTTTCATTTTTAAGTGGTGATACTTGGACGACATCTTCGTCAACGCAGAAATTGAAATAAGCAAATATGCTCATAACATAAAAACTACTGAACCAAACTGAATCAAATTATTATGGGGCCAAATGGCAAGTATACTGCATCGAACTAAAGAATCACAAAAATCGGATCACTAACCTCGGAGTAATCGGTGTACGTACATAAAAAAAAGAATACCCTCCGAATTGAGAACCTCCTCTTTTTTGGAAGTCGGTTAATAACCCGCTGTGACAGACAGAGAGGCGCAGTCGCACCATACCTAAGCATTTTGGTAAAATTCTCTAAAAAGTATCAAAATATTTAAACGCTAAGAAATATGACGAGTCGTGCCGTAATGAGCAGTGGTGGCCGAGTGGTAACGGCTCCGACTTATGAGTTGTAGGTCGCGGGTTCAAACCCAGCCAGGCACATTACTTTGTGTAATTTATATCATCACCACTGCTCTCAAAACGGTGAAGGAAAACATCGTGAGGAAACCGGCATGTCCTAGAACCAAAAATTCGAAGACATGTGACATACACCAACCCGCATTGGGCCCGCGTGGTTGGTTACGGCCCATTAACTCTCCTAGAGAGGAGGCCTGAGTCCCAACAGTGGGAACATTATAAGGCCGACTATGCTATGCTATGTGCTGTAATATGGGAAAGACCCAAGGGAAAAAGAGAGCGAGGAAGACCATCATGAAAATGTGTCGACGATATCAAAGATATAGCAGGAGATAACTGGCAAATAAAAGCGAGAAGCAGAAAACAATGGAAAAAGATGGAGGAGGCCATTACTTGGATAAAGGCCTCCTCAATTTTTGATCAATAGAGGGGTTGTCATTCAAAATAAATTAAATAAAAAATATAGTAATGAAAATTAGAAATCAAAAATAAATATAGGTTTTTTTTTTAGTATATTTTTTATAAATTGAATTGAATAATATAATAACTTGCTGCATGTTAGTCAAATAATTTATAAAACTGCATGGCAAAATGACAAATAATTAAAAGCTTATTTATTTATTTAAGAAATATGACGCCAGTCTTGACGTGTCGAATCGTGTGTTACCCGGTTACTGAGTTGGTCAGCGGGTCTAAAAAGGCCACTTCAGCAAAATCAGAAAGAAAATCACGCTACCCGTCACTGTCAAATTTTCCCAATCAACCTTGAACCTAATGCGTTAGCGATAAAGATGAAAATGAAATTTGATGATTCTGTTGAAGTGGCCTTTTCAGCCCCTCAGGTAGACAGTTGCTCCATGTAAAATAGTGGTACTCAGCTGCTTCCGGTAGGCTAGAAGTCGACCCTAGCATGGTTGGGAAAAGGTTAGACAGATTAATTGATTTTGAATATACACGGTGCCATATTTTAGTCGTCTTACAAAGGCGGCCCACTTAATAAACCCAACATAAACTACCCCTAGGCGCGGTTTTTTTTTTAATAATTAAGACAATAGGTACAGTAAAAATAAGTAATGCTTTAGAATAATGAAACACCCTGTTAATAATGTTCACGTATCAAAACAATGTCCCAAACCATCCCGCGCCATCCCTGGAACACAAGGCTCGGACTGCGCTCGCTCACGGATGCTCGCTGATGGTTTTGAACTACGTCATGCGTTATGATAATAAAATTTTATTTTTTAAATAATTCAAATGTTTATAAATATAATTTTTTTAATGAATGTGAAGTAGTCATTGGATAGATGAAGTGGGCTGCCGTTGTAAGAGAATATATTAAATTTATAAACATACCACTTCTCTTTATGTCAAACAGGATGCAGAAAACAGCTGGAACAATTGGCACTTTTATAAAAGGTATACTCCCAGTTAAGCCCAGAACAGTAAACACCTTGACTGCTTAACTGATTTCATACCCTAACACTGAAAAATGTACTCCATAAAAGAATAAGAATATACGACACACTTCGGCATATTCTAACGCGATATACAGCGACATCAAAGCTATTTGACCACTACTACATTTCTCATACTTATGGCTTACATTTGTCTTCTACTGTTAAGGAAAACACTGTGTGAAGACTTAGGAGACGTTCAATATCTTGTGTATGTGGTCTATTGAATATTCAGCATTATTATAATAATTTATTTACATCAAACACAAAATATTCATATTGTTGTTAGTAACACTTAAAACTATGGAAGTAAATTTTTGTCACCACAACAAAAGAAATAAAATAAAACTAAAAGAAAAATAAAACTAATTCAGGTACCTATAATTATGTTCGCTTCCCGCTGCACCAGACCTGCAGCTGTGCATACGGGTCCAGTGCTCCAGGAACGGGCAATCCAGCTTATTCACTATCACCTTTAAATGCTGTTGGTGCTCCCTCGAAGCTCGATAACAGCTTCAGCAAACATGCCCGATGCGCTACAAAACCGCGGGAGCATTAAACGAAAAGTAGTATTAAGGTATATTGGTCCTTTTGATCCGAGAGTTTCCATTTAAGTATATGAGGTAGTTAGTAGGCCAGTGCAACTTCGTCTGCGTCATGCTCAAATCCTATAGGTCGCAACATGATGTTATATCCCCTGATCGGTCCCTGATAAATGGGCTATTTATCACTAAAATATTTTTCTAATTCGAACCAGAAGTTCCTGAGATAAGCGCGTTCAAACAAACAAACTCTTCAGCTTTATATATTAGCATAGACTAGCTGACCAGCGCAACTACGTTTGCGTCACATTTTTCATTACTGCCCCGCTCCTATTGGTCTGAGCGTGATAATATATAGCCTATAGCCTTCCTCGATAAATAAGCTATCTAACACTGAAATAATTTTTCAAATCGGACCAGCAGTTCCTGAGATTAGCGCGTTCAAGAAAACAAACAAACTCCTTAGTTTTATATATTAGTATACTAGTTGACCCGCGCAACTTCGTCTGCGATCAAGAAAACAAACAAACAAAAAAACAAATAAACAAACAAACTCTTCAGTTTTATATATTAAGCTCCATCGTAGACTTTGTCTCTGTCATCTCTGAACTAGACTAGAGTCAAGAGCAAACCCATCACAAATAAAAAAATATAGGGTATAGATTAGTGAAGATTTTTAAACTCGTTATGATACATTTCCCTATCTACAATCAATCTGCCTTTTCCCAAATATATTGGGGTCGGGTTCCAGTCTAAGAGATTGCAGCTGAATACTAGTACTTTACACGAAGTGTCTGCTTATTTGACCTCCACTAATACAACCTGTAACAGAATAAACGCAATACCTCTTAAGGGGTAATTGAACTCATCATTATGAACAACTTTCACTATGGGACAACACTGAAATCGTGAAAAAGAAATCGACTCCTCCATACATTTATGTGCGCATAACACGACAAAATGTACTGAACAGGTGATTTTTTTGTCGCTATTTCGGGGTTGGTCTCATAGTAAAAGTTGTTCATAATGATGAATACAATGACCCCTTAAGAGGTATTGCCTTTATTCAGTTACACGTTGTGTAGGTATTTATCGACCACCGGTACCTACTATTATTTCTTTTCCATTATCATCATCATATCAGCCAAAAGATGTCCACTGCTGGACACAGGCCTCCCCCAAGATTTGGGGGGGTTTGCCATAATCGCCACGCTTGGCAGGCGGGTTGGCGATCGCAGTGTATGGTGTTGAGTTTTACAGAGAACGCTGCTGCCGATTTATTTCTTTTTACTTTGTCTTTGCTGCGGTGAGTTTGTGTCCATACTGATTCTATTCTATTCTATAACTACCCAGTATCTGGGTAACACGATACCTTTGGCGAGACTGGTTTCAGATTATCTGGCTTCAAATGACAGTCGTTACCAACGGCTAAACGTGCTTTCTGAGGCACGGAGGAGTCGGTATGTTAAGTCACCTATCTATTGACGCTATTCTATTCTACTGATATTTATTCATGGTTTATTTTTAGGGTTCGTATTCAAAGAGTAACCAACGGAAACTTATTTCTAATCCTCCGCTGTCCGTCCGTGAATCCGTCTGACTGTCAGCAGGCTGTATCTCAAGAATCCTAATAAGTAGACAGTTGAAATTTACACAGAGTGTGTATTTCTATTGCTGGTATTACAAAAACATGGTAATACAATTTAAATTAAATTAAAAATTCAAGGGGGCACCCATACAAGATACGTGTTTTTTTTCGGTTTATGGTACGGAACCTTTCGTGTGAGAGTCTTAGTCGCACTTGACCATGTTTTCTTTTCTTATTGCTTACTTAAATAAGTCAAATTAACTAAATTTTTCAACAAATTGCGTTCAACAGTATACTTTACTATTTCTTCAGGAATACCTCTCGATACGATTCGATTACATCCACAATAGGACATAATAAATGATGGTACGTTACATTTTCTCCTTACAAAATGTATTTTACTCCAAGTTAAAAAGTCTTTTATATCCACACTAATATTATTACTGCTGAAGTAATTCTGTCTATCTGTATGTTTGTTACGTTTTCACGCCTAAGGCCCCGTAGATTGTAACTTGGAGAAGGACATAGGATACTTTTATTCCAGAGGTACATTCCCTTTGGAGAATTTCCGCCTTACACTCGAGAGAAGCCGCTGGTATGAGCTCGTAATTTAAAAACGAAAAAACTTTTTTATAAAAAATACAACCGACTTCCAGATAAAAAACACTACAAAGTATTGAATTACTTTAATTTCGGAAGTCGGTGTCAAAAAAAAGAAGAAACAACCAAAACCACCGACTTCCGAAATTCTTTTTTTTTTAATATATATAGGCATACGTTTGACCACAATCTCACCTGATGGTAAGCGATGATGCGGTCGAAGATGGAGCACGTTTGCCTAGAAGCAACCTATTCACTCTTGTCTTAAAGACTCCCAGGTTGTAGCTATCTGGAAACACAGACTCTGACAGGGAATTCCACTCCTTAGCTGTACGCACTATGAATGTGTTCCCAAAACGTTTAGTGCGTCTGGGTGGGATGTCCACCATGTCTTCACTTCAGTTTTTAATTTTTTACTTTTTAGTGGTGATATCCCACCGCTAAATTGACATTATTCCCATTATGAGTGGTTGCGCTATTTGCTGTTAGGGTAAACTTTGTGTGCCTTCGCAGCCCAAGTCCAGACCAGGGGGGCTAAAAAGGCCACTTTAGGAGAATCATAATATTAATCACGCAACAATTTTCAAATTTCATTTTCATCTTTATCGCTAACGAATTAGGTTCAAGGTTGATTGGGAAAATTTGACAGTGACGGGTAGCGTGATGTGCTTCCTGATTCTGCTAAAGTGGCTTTTTTAGACCCGCAGCTCACAGTTAAAGGCATGGGAAGCGGTCACCTCCTTCTGCGAAGCAGTATTGCTAGCAAAGGAGGAGGCCGAACGCGTGAGAGAGAGGGAAACCTCGCGCCCCAGCCGCTGCAACTGAAGAAGATGCCCCGGGTGTCGGGAGTCGCAGAGCGATTCCCGGCTACCGTAGGCGCGGGCCTGCGGACGGCGAGCATTGGGTGGCTCGCCGTCCGATCAGAACCAGGGTGGCTACTCTCTAACGAAATCCGCAGTTTCGGGTTTAGTTGCGGGCGGGCATTTTCTACTCCGTATCACCTAACCACTGAGAACTAATGATAACACGATGTGACAGTTACTGTGAAATCGTGTTGTCATTCATTCTCAGTTCGGGTTCGGGACTAATCGTAAGTCTGTAGGTGATACGGAGTAGAATGCGCCCGCCCGCAACTAAGCCCGAAACTACGGATTTCATTAGAGAGTAGCCCCCCAGGCCCGGGTCGACGGCGCGCTATGTTCCACGCGCGCCTCAAAGAGCTGTCAGCATAAAAGACGGGGCCCACTAGGGCCAGTGCCTGCCGGGGTTGCGGGATTTATTTGAAAGTGTCACCGCGGCCCTGGAACGCAAAGGGCATTAGGAGGAACACGGATGGGTTTTAGTCAGTAAGAGTCTGACACTCCCTTCTGCTTCACCCAGAGCGGGAGGAGTCATTTGATGATTTCCCATCCTTAAAAAAAAAACTCGCAGTTAAAGGCTATTTTTCTTTGGGATTGACATAAAACTAATAATATTTTATTTTACTAGATTTATTGATTTTAATTTGAGTATGTCACTGATTTATCTTCGAAGTTCAACGTCCAATGCAAGTACAGTATAACTATAACTAAACCCAACGCCAAAAAAATCGAAATTTGGGTTGACTTGTATGCATCTGCGTAACCCTTTATAGCGTGCTGGCGTGATGTTATGTTATAAACTGGTGTAAACAATAAACAAACATGTGATTTCAGCAATCCCGGGACATGTGCTATCATTTATTGAAGAGTTCCGTTGCCTACCTTCTAAGTTCTTCATCAGATCTTCACCAAATTGAAATAGAACCAGTCCGGAAAAATACTCTTCCAAACGAAAAAAGAATTATCCAAATCGGTTAACAATTGGCGAAAATATCGTTGAACAAACATAAAAAAAGTCAAATTGAGAACCTCCTCCTTTTTGGAAGTCGGTTAAAAGTATTGGCTCATAGACTCATCAATGTACATCCTAAAACCTTTAGTCCTAGAAAGCTAAAATTTTGCACAGTGTACCTAATGAGGAAAAAAAACTTTTTACAAAAAATATAACCGTCTTCCAAAAACACACTACAAAGTATAAAATAACCTTAATTTCGGAAGTCGGTGTTAAAAAACAAATAAACAAAACCAAAAACACCAACTTTCGAATATAATAATATTTTTTTGTGAAAAGTTTTTTATTTTTCACTTTTAAGTGGTGATACTTGGACGACGTCTTCATCTACGCAGAAATTGAAATAAGCAAAAATGGTCATAAAATAAAAACTTTTAATTTTAATATTTTTTATTATTAAATTTTTAATTTTTTCTTTTTTAGTTCGATGTGGTATACTTGCCATTTGCAAGTATACCGCATCGAACTAAAAAAGAATCACACAAATCGGATGAGAAACCTCGTAGTAATCGATGTACATACATAAAAAAAGGAAAAAAAAACCCGCCGAATTGAGAACCTCCTCTTTTTTTGGAAGTCGGTTAAAAATAAAAGAATATGTCGAAGTTCAACACCTAAGGCCCGCTTGCTCAAACAAGAATATAAGAGTTAAACTGACTCCGGGTTTAATACTAACTCGAAGTTAAAAAAAAAAAATAGTTTAAAAAACTGTAACCCGACTACAGAAAAATAAAAGTGATCTCAAAAGTATGAAACAAGAAAATATTTCAGAAACAAATCAAGAGAGGTACAAAAATGGTGAAAGTAAAGCTGTGGTCGCATGCCTGTATATCATGTGGGTACTTGGCACACCTATAGAACTATAAAGGCATGCGACCACGGCTTTACTTTCACCATTTTTGTACCTCTCTTGATTTGTTTCTGAAATATTTTCTTGTTTCATACTTTTGAGATCACTTTTATTTTTCTGTAGTCGGGTTACAGTTTTTTAAACTATTTTTTTTTATTTTATACTTTTCCGTTTTAATAATCGTTTCTATTTATAACTGCACGTCGCTATCATTTTAATTATGTACAAATAGCTATGCTCTCGACTTTGTTGGCGTGGGTGGATATGGTCGAAAAAATGTGATGGTGATGCATAGATAAGATGTAAAAATTTCTTTAGTTTTTTCTTGCTGTTTTCTACATTTGCGGGTAACACTCAACCGTTCGTTGACTTTTTTGCTACGGTCGGGTGTCACCCCTTAACAGGGGACGCAATGAAACCTGTCCGAGATGAGGTGCAAAATAAATCGAAAAATGGCTTGTGACTTCCGTCACCCCGCAAGGCATAAATATTTCACGGTGCCCCAGGTGTCAGCCATGCTAGCTACGCCACTGTTACTGAAGTCGGTCCGTGGATGGTTGATCGTCTTATCTTATCATACCAAGACTCTTGCGTGCCTCGGAAAGTGCTTAAATCCGTTGGTCCCGCCTGTTATTTGTAGACTTTTGACAGTTGTGACGGATTGTCAGAAGCCAGAAAATCTGACACCAATCTGACCAAAAAGTACCGGGCCACCCAGTTATTGGCATGTGGT
This sequence comes from Lacanobia wlatinum, assembly GCA_947578705.1. NCBI lineage: Eukaryota > Metazoa > Arthropoda > Insecta > Lepidoptera > Noctuidae > Lacanobia > Lacanobia wlatinum. The sequence goes on along the minus strand of OX388046.1, from coordinate 15,782,393 downwards.
ATTCAGCTGGATCCAGTTTGTCTGGAAGCCGAACTCAATATTTTTGGGAAAACGTTGGACAGTTAATGAAGATTTAGGACATAGATACATAACCAACACTTTATGTCTTGTCTTAAAACTCAAAACTTTGTCTTGTCTTAAAAGTCGCGACGAACCTATCATGGGGCTTTGCCGTCACCACGGGTGATAAGTCATTAAGGCCTGCGGGTGACCTAATGTTGCCAGGTTTCCGCATAAAACCGGAAGTTTAATTTTCACTGAAATTAAATGAGTCAAAGTTCTTTAATATACAGTATGTTAAAGAACTCTGACTCATTTAATTTTGTTTATCTATTATAAGTTAAAACGGTTTAATGTTGCTACTGGTCATACAGTCTGGATTTACTTACAATGCTACTTAATATTAGTCAGTAATCTCAGGAGACTGTTCGCAAAATTCGCGCTTTAACGTAGAGTTGCCGATACCAAGCAGAATTATAAACATACATACTTGTTATTATTATTTGAAAGATACAAAATTATTAGTGACTTAAGTTGTCAGACTCTTCATCCCATTTAATACGGCTTATTATCAATAATGGTCTCTGAGAATCTTGGGGCTACATGACAAAAGCCACGCGAGTCGATCTTCTCGGTTAAACAACGCATGCTAAGACTCCTCCGTGCCTCGGAAAGCAAGTTAAGCCGTTGGTCCCGCCTGTTATTTGTAGATTTTTGGCAGACGTTACGGATGGTCAGAAGCCAGAAAATCTGACACCAATCTGACCAAAAAGTACCGGGCCACCCAGTTATTGGCATGTGGTATTCAGCTGGATCCAGTTTGTCTGGAAGCCGAACTCAATATTTTTGGGAAAACGTTGGACAGTTAATGAAGATTTAGGACATAGATACATAACCAACACTTTATGTCTTGTCTTAAAACTCAAAACTTTGTCTTGTCTTAAAAGTCGCGACGAACCTATCATGGGGCTTTGCCGTCACCACGGGTGATAAGTCATTAAGGCCTGCGGGTGACCTAATGTTGCCAGGTTTCCGCATAAAACCGGAAGTTTAATTTTCACTGAAATTAAATGAGTCAAAGTTCTTTAATATACAGTATGTTAAAGAACTCTGACTCATTTAATTTTGTTTATCTATTATAAGTTAAAACGGTTTAATGTTGCTACTGGTCATACAGTCTGGATTTACTTACAATGCTACTTAATATTAGTCAGTAATCTCAGGAGACTGTTCGCAAAATTCGCGCTTTAACGTAGAGTTGCCGATACCAAGCAGAATTATAAACATACATACTTGTTATTATTATTTGAAAGATACAAAATTATTAGTGACTTAAGTTGTCAGACTCTTCATCCCATTTAATACGGCTTATTATCAATAATGGTCTCTGAGAATCTTGGGGCTACATGACAAAAGCCACGCGAGTCGATCTTCTCGGTTAAACAACGCATGCTAAGACTCCTCCGTACCTCGGAAAGCAAGTTAAGCCGTTGGTCCCGCCTGTTATTTGTAGATTTTTGGCAGACGTTACGGATGGTCAGAAGCCAGAATATCTGACACCAGGTCTGCCAAGAAGTACCGCGTTATCCTGTTTCTGGGTTGTGGAGGTCTGCCGTATCACGTAAATTACTGGTATTCAGCTGCGGAACGCTGGGAAAAGGCTAAATAGATATTATATAAATATATCTATCGGCTGTTCCCTGCGACTATTTCCATGACTGGTAGTACGATTTTTGTTCAATAGATGGCGTTACGTGTATGTGTTTGCTATACGTAATGAAAATTTATGTTAAATTCACATATATTTTGATAGAGCGAACCGATTCGGATGAAACAAAACCTTAATTTTGTACTTTGAGTCATAAAATTACAATTGATATAAAAGTTATCTGCATTCGTTTTATACTTTCCACGTGTTTTGAATAACTAAACAGACAAACGGTCAAAAAATTAAATACTGGAAATGGTTTCTGTTGGTACCTATTCCTGGCTACTTTGTTTTATTTTAATGTACAACAACAACTCTTCTACAGATTCTACATAGATTACTTATTCAGTAATACTCACTGTCGCTTGTTTGTTCACAATTTATACATATTTATTTACTTAGACAATACAATATTTGTACATATTTGTAAACGACTTGGTGTCGTGAAAATGCGACAATGAGATAACGGCGCCGCAGCGCGCCTGCAGTATACAATTAGCATTTATACACGTTGCGTATGAGTTGCTATCACTTTTTGGGCAGGCGCTCACTCGACGAATTTTAGCATTTTTAGCTATGGAACACAGTGAGAGGCCCGTTTTACGGGTCGAGAGGTTGCCAAGAGCAGGGTCGTGACGGCTCACCACGTCCCGTTACGGGGCGCAGCGACATCAGAGACGAAAGCATGGCGTGATTTATTTCGACGCTAACACCATCTATCGAGCTTCGAAAAAATCCGAAACATAAATATTTCAGTTTATTTATTTTTCCTCTAACGAGTGGCATAACAAATCGTAAAGATTTCAAAGATTTGATTAACTTCACGTTGGTATCACGTTGATCATGTTTTTCACTAAATTGTACAGCTACGTCCCACGAAGTGCAGGCTCGCTTTTACTTGTTTGTTAGCAATTTAAACATATACATTTACTTAGACAATATGATATACATACATATTTGTAATGTGCTCATCAAGACCTTTCTTTTGATACCAAACATGTCACAATTATCTGAAATTATTTTTTTTCGTGGACCGAAATTTACGTGTGAACTCCATCACAATACATTTAGGAATAATTTATATAGCCTATGTCACCCGGAACGTTTTTAAGAATCTATTGATACCACAATCATAAAAATCGGCTGAGTGGTTTAGGCGTAAGAGTGGAACATAGTTATATACATACATACATACATACATACCTACATAGACTGCTAAAATCATTACCCTTCCTTTTGGCTTTGCCGTAGTCGGGTAAAAATAACTCTGGTTTGTGCCTAAAGGGTTAAAAAGGGGTAGCAAAGTTTGAATTACTAAAACTTATTTTTGTATATATATCTAAAACATGCTTTTAAGTTGGATATTATTATAAGTCAAACACCAATTTCAACATTTTCAAACATTTAACCCTGAAAAATAAAGGAAAAGTTTCGAGTGCGAGGCAAGTCGCAAACAATGACTAGTATTCGACACACAAGATTATTCGATTATGTCGTATCGAGAAAGGAATCGATTAAAATCTAATCGAATTGTCGAAATGTTGTTTACTTGGAATAAGGTGTGAAAGTATGTTACCAGGGCTTATTGATCGAGTATATGGTACTATGTTGAGATCGGCGAAGTCCTAAGTTGATGTGTTTGCAAAGGAACGTGCATGTAAAGGGAATTATAATCTAATCTGAATTTATATAATAAAGCGATTCCATCAAAGGTACAACGTGTAACAGAATTAACGCAGTACCACTTAAGGTATGATTGTACTCATCATTATGAATAACTTTTACAATGGGACCAACCTCGAAATCGCGAAAAAAAACATCGGCTCTTTAGTACATTTTGTCGAGGTCATCATCATCATCATATCAGCCGAAAGACATCCACTGCTGGACATAGACCTCCCCCAAAGGGGACCACCATAATCGCCACGCTTGGCAGGCGGGTTGGCGATCGCAGTGTATGATGTTAATTTTTACAGAGAACACTGCTGCCCATTCTCCGGCGAGTCCCTTATGTCTTTGTCGAGCTATGCGCACAAAAATGTACCAATGGGGCATCGTTTTTTTGTGATTTCAGTGTTGGTCCGTTGTTCATAATGATGGTGTTATGGTAAACTAGTCCCGAGTGCCACAGTCGACGGGAACGAAGCAAAAATTGTGGAACATCCCGCCACACGTGTAGAGCACCTCCTTGAGGAGACTGTAAAGGGGTCTCCCCTGAGCCTCGCTGTGCACGGCAGCATGTAATCATTGTCTGGAGTCACTTGATGGTGGACAGATTCCCCAGTCTAAGCGCCCGTGACCCCTGAAAGGCTTTTTCGACCTACAATCAATAGAACGCAGAGGTAAAAGTATATGTATTTTATTAGTATTATATATATTATTTGTATATTCTTCCCGAAACAAAATTCTACTTTAAATTTTATTTATAAGTTGTACACCTACCACAGCGTAATCTTTTTAACCCAAAGGTTGACTGGTAGAGAATGTCTTGTTACACTAAGTCCGCCCATGTACCACAATTGTGCATAAAGTTTAAATAAATTAAGAGAAGGCTCATTGGAGACGTAAAACTGGTGGTGGCCAAGCTTCATAGCTTGGCTTATCGCCGCAAGGTTGCCTGCTTTACGGTCTTATACCGACACTGGCCCCCTTCTACCATTGGAAATCTAGACGCACTGCAAGTTACTATCTCAACCTTGTTGCTATTCCACCAATTCGCACTAAGCGTTTCCAAACCTCTTTTAAATGCGCACAGCAAAGGGGTGGTACTCTCTGCCTGCGTCTGTGTTTCCGAACGCTAATAACCCTAATCTCTCCAAAGTTAGACTGAACAGGCTAAGTAAGCTCATTCCAATGTCGACTCTGTCTCTGACACCTCTGTACTAGACTAGAGTCAAGAGCAAACCCATCTCAAATAAAGAAAATAGAAGAATAACTAATGCTACATAATTCGTTGCTGGCGAGTTAAGGAAACTATTTTTAACCTTTAGGTTGTACTTAGTTACTCACAAGTTATTACTGCATCCAGTGTACCGTAAGTAATCCCTTCGGAACCTTTTCTGCCCTCTGAAGTGTAAGACGTTGGGACCAAGCGCTGGGCCCAAACGTTGGGACCAAAGGAATAATACCTAACTCACTTATAATATGTTTTTGATCGCTAGTTTGAATTTCAGGGTCACTGTTGTTAGTATTTGTATTTTTGTAACTCTGTAACTGGGTAAAATATTGTAAGCCTATAAGGTTGGGTTTACCTTGACTAAAGATCCTCGAAAAATAAACTACATACTTATATTTCATGGGCAGGGCCCAGTTAGTAACAATAATATCGATTGATTTCAAAAGTAGTCTCTGACACTAAACAATTTTAATATAAGCACTTCTTTTCAATTTATTTCGTAAGCTTATTTGAAACTATGTGTTTAAATAGAATTAAACAAAGTCGCTGTGTACCTCTATCTGTTTCTATGCTTACTTCTTTCAGACCACGAAACAAGTTTCAACACTGTTACGACTAAGGCCGCGGACACGAACTCAGCGGGCAAGGAGCGGCGCGGCAGCGGCGCGGGCAGTTACATTATACATCTATGCATTTGACGCGACCAGCGCTACAGCGGCGCGGCTCCTTGCCCGCTGAATTCGTGTCCGCGGCCTAAGGTTTGTGTGTAAAATTATGAGGAAGAATGGTAAATCGGACCTTCGGCGCAAAGTGATATGCAGTAACATGCATACGTGCATGTACATTTTACCTGCGTACACGCAGTGCAGCAGCCAATCGCTCAACCACTGCGCCAACCGTGTCGTCAAATTGTGATTGTGTGTGTGGTAAATTGTGAAGGTGGTTCAATTTACCATACCTTCTCTTACCTATGTACACGGACCTGGTGCTAGTCTTTATAAACTTAGTTTCTATTACGTAGACGTAACGATACTGAGATCGTTGCGATAAAACGTCGGTATTGCACACACTATGCACATTGGGACCATCGATTACCAAAAATGACCATACCCTTATCTCCGAAACTGCGGAGCCTAAAATTTTGATAAAAAATGGAGATAATAGATCTTTACCTAAAAATTATAGAAAACCTATTAGAAGTCTGTAGTGTTAAAATAACATGTTAAAAAATTAAATGCGTTCGGAACCCTTTGCACGCGAGTCCGACTCGCACTTGGCCAGTTTTTTAATACAAGGAGCGAAAAACGACTAAGGCCGCGAACACGAACTCAGCGGGCAAGGAGCGGCGCGGCGGCGGCGCGGGTAGTTACATTATACATTTATGCATTAGACGCGACCAGCGCTAGAGCGGCGCGGCTCCTTGCCCGCTGTGTTCGTGTCCGCGGCCTAAGGTTTGTGTGTAAAATTATGAGAAAGAATGGTAAATCGGACCTTCGGCGCAAAGCGATACGCAGTAACATGCATACGTGCATGTACATTTTACCTGCGTACACGCAGTGCAGCAGCCAATCGCTCAACCACTGCGCCAACCGTGTCGTCAAATTGTTATTGGTGTCGTGTGGTAAATTAATTAATTAATTTAATCCTTTATTTCAGGCATCTATGGCCCATAAATAAAATACATAAATATAAAAACAATAACAGCTATAAATAAATTAATACATATTACAATAACACTATAAACTACTGCACACGAAATGACGGTGTCGTGTTTCACTGACTGGTGTCGCGCAGCTGGCCGCGGAAACATCGATACACGACACCTTTCGGCCAAAACTCTGGGGGGGCTACTCTCTAACGAAATCCGTAGTTTCGGGCTTAGTTGCGGGCGGGCATATTCTACTCCGTATCACCTAACCACTGAGAACTAATGATAACACGATTTGACAGTTACTGTGAAATCGTGTTGTCATTCATTCTCAGTTTGGGTTCGGGACTAATCGTAAGTCTGTAGGTGATACTGAGTAGAATACGCCCGCCCGCAACTAAGCCCGAAACTACGGATTTCGTTAGAGAGTAGCCCCCCTGCTTTGAGGAACATCTCGAGATGGTGAGTTGGACCCGCACCACAAACGACTTGAATTGAACGACTTGATTGTGAAGGTGGTTCAATTTACCATACGTTCTCTTACCCATGTACCCGGGCCTGGTCGCTAGAGTCTTTATATACTTAGTTTCTATTACGTAGACGTAACGATATTAAGATCGTTGCGACGAGACGTCGGTATTGCACACACTATGCACATTGGGACCATCGATTACACTCAATGGCACGATGGCACTGCATTATGCTAAGACCCTTTTAGCACTATTACGAGGCATTGTCTCTTAGACAAGCTTATTATTCTGATAAAGCGCACTATGGTTTTAAATCATTTTGAATATGACCAGCTTTTACAGTGAGATCGACTCAGAGATATGAAAAAAATAAGTATACTTTAGTATATAATAAGTAAGCATAAGTCATTTTTAGGGTTCCATACGAACCGAAGAGTAACCAACGGAACCTTATTACTGAAACCTCCGCTGACCGTCCGTCTGTCGGTCAGAGGAGGTCCGAAATGAAAAATATTTTTACAACCCACTTGCTTAAAAAATGTATTTACGAAGCCTGTATACATTGTCCGAAAGTTAAAAATTACTCACCATACTATGGAACGTGCGGTACTCTCACCTAAGTACCTACTTTACCGCACGCTCCATATAACGGAGCGTGCGGTAAAGTAGGTACTTACGTGCCGTGCTATCCTATTTTTTTAATTTCCTAAAAAATATACAAGAATTTCACCAAGGAGTTTCGCGATACGAGAATAAGAATTAAATTTAAAATTCATACAAGAAAAGTGTTTTTTTTTCGGTTTATGGTATGGAACCCTTCGTATGAGAGTCCGACTCGCACTTGGCCAGTTTTTTATATTCCTTAAATAAGTCAAATTAATTTTTCTACAACTTGCGTTCAACAGTTTTCAAGGATACATCTCGATACGATTCAATTACATCCACAATAGGACATAATAAATGATGGTACGTTACATTTTCTCCTTACAAAATGTATTTTACTCCAAGTTAAAAAGTCTTTTATATATTACTGCTAAAGTAATTCTGTCAACCTGTATGTTTGTTACGTTTTCACGCCTAAATCCCCGTAGTTTGTAGGTAGATTGTTACTTAGAGAAGGACATAGGATACTTTTATTCCAGAGGTACATTCCCTTTGGAGAATTTCCGCCTTATATTTGAGAAAAGCCGCTGGTATGAGCTCGTAATTTAAAAACGAAAAAGCTTTTTTATAAAAAATACAACCGACCAGATATTTTTTTTTATTTTTTTAGTGGTGATATCCCACAGCTAAATTGGCATTATACCCATAATGAGTGGTTGCGCTATTTGCTGTTAGGGTAAACTTTGTGTGCCTTCGCAGTCCAAGTCCAGACCAGGGGGGCTAAAAAGGCCACTTTAGGAGAATCATAATATTAATCACGCAACAATTGTCAAATTTCATTTTCATCTTTATCGCTAACGAATTAGGTTCAAGGTTGATTGGGAATAAAACGCAGTATACTTTCCAATGCTTCCTTATATTTTTCAATAATACTCAATTAATAATTAACAAATTATATTCAATTTTCTACGGCAGGAGAATCGTGAATATCACAGATTAAAAATAGCCGCCACATGAAACTAAAGCTCATTCATTTTCAGTAGGTTAGTACTTTCAATTCAACTAAATTAAAAATGGAACATCCGAAAATTAATGCTTGTTCATTTCAAGTGTTATGAAGTTCAGTTAAAAAAAAATTGAATATCATCAAAATAATAGAAGAAAAATAGAATATCATCAAAAAAATAATAAGAGATTAATAAGCTGAATGATCGAACCTCCTTGGAAGCGCTCTTGCTCAATACGTTTGTCTCAATTTATTGTCACCATCTTATTGTAAATACCTACATTCTGAGCAAATAAATAAATATTCTATTCTAAATACTAAAGAGAATGTGAGACAAAATGAGACGATAATGTAGTTCTAATTTTAAAATTGCAAATTCGTCCCATTTTTATAATGCAAAGGTTGTTGCGATTTTCCGACTGATATCTAAAAACAAGAAGTTTGTGTCATTACCTATTGTAGTGTTTTCTCGCAAATGTGTTGTAAAACGTTGTATGATACACGTGCGGATATTGGTATTTACAAACTCGTGACTATGGTAAGGCTATGGTGTTGTATGGTGGTGTACAAAAGCGGAGCGGAGAGGATATTAATGAAAGAACGAAGTTGCACGTGCCAGATAGTATAGAATAGATCTATAAAAATTATATCAGTCCTTCAACCTTAACTAGACGTTTAAAAATCATCTCCTTTCTGCGCATCTCCCGACAAACTTCCAAGGAAACCCTTGTATATCGATACTGAATACAAATACCGTTGTTGGGGTAAACAAGTCCAAGCTAGACTTGGTACACACTGTGTTGAATAATTTATTAATGCCATACCTACCTAAGGCTGCCTGTCCATTGACGCAGAGTGTGGGAGTAATGCGAAGCGGAGTTGCGGACTGAGTCTGTCCGTTGACGTGGAGTGAGCTAGTGCGCTCCGCACTAGCTCACTCCACGGAGTTGCGGAGCTACGCCGAGTTCACGCGACGAGTTATTTGACCTAGCAAACCCGCCGGTTCTTTGCGCTTCCCCACTCCGTTTCCCCGCTCCGCTGCCTCGCTCTATTTCCAGGGTTTGTATGAATTTTTAAACTAGAAATATATACCAATGGAATTTCATAAAATCTCAGTGACTGACGTGGAGCGCAGATTTCATGCAATACCTTTGGTTGATATTTCTTTGCTCTTCTCCTCTCCGCTCCAGTGGACAGTCAGCCTTAGTTCTGTGTTCTTAAGATTTGCCTTTGAATAGCGCCGGTGATTACCTGCTAAAGTTTTTGGAATATCTTTGAGTTTGTTTCAAGGCTTTTTAATAATAATATGTAATGCGACAAAACATCACGCATTTACCTTGGGGACGGTTTCAGGGTTAATTTGGATGAAGTAACCTAATGAAACAATACAACACGCTTCGCTTCTTCTCTAAAGAGGCAGAAATATCTACAAATACAAGTACTAGTGAAGTGTAGACGGGGTAAATAATTTAAACGCGTGTTTTAACGAACTTAATTATTTAATTTCCGCGTCTCTTCTTAGATATATATACTGTTGTAAATATACTTATTTTGAAGACGATACACTGTTTTATTATTTACGAGGACAATACGGACAAACGAGCAACAATTAACAAATATAGGCTTTAGCGAAAGTCTAGATTTGCGAGCGAGATTTGGCGTGCGCACTCAGAGCGGGCTAGGAGGGCACTGCGGAAAATGGCCTTTGAACCCATTAATAAACTGCCGGTCATGGACGGCGAAAGGTTGCGTTCCATGTGTGGTCACATGCCATATCTCTCACGCAATTACACATATGAACTTACATGATTTATTTTTGTATAGTGTAAATATTTGTTAGTATTATTAATTAATATCATAAAATAAATGTGTACAATGTAAGCTACTCGAAATTAATATGTGTGATGTGTGATGTTTTAATTAGTATGATTAGTCATAGATAATGCGTTCCATGTAAGTGTTTATGAAAATTAGAAATAGAACGTAATAGCTAAATGTCATTTGTCATGCGGGAAAATAAACAAAAAGATGTTTTGTTTTGTGATGATTTGTTTTTGTGTTTTTACATTTTAATTATATTAGAAATGAGGTGTAGACGGCTACACTAGCAGCTCATACCAGCAAATTATATACGCAACACAAAGTTGCCCCTTACATTTCAGCCCTTTTAAGCTGTCCTAAAATCCGTGTGATGAATTAAGGCGTGATATTATGCTGCATTCAGCAGCTGCAAAACCCAGCTATCTTGCCCCCAAAACCCAGTTACTGGGTACCACGATGCCCCTTGGCAAAATTGTTGTAACATTTCCTGGGTTCCGACTAAGACTGTTAAAGATTTACAAATAACTGCCGGGACCAACGGCTTTCCGTGGCACATAGCAATCTCGGTATATCAAGATGGTCACCCATCTACCAACCAACCTCGACAAGCGTTACTTTATCTGGAAAATCGAAACGCTAGCTGTGGCTCTGTTTTGCACACGAGTTCCAGCGTTATTTCAATTTCAATTTTTATTTAATCACCGAGTAACCATGACTAATTTGTTAGTAAAATACTTATTCTATATTAGTGATTTACAATAACCCTATTCACAACAAATTACACAACACACACAACAACAACTAACATATACAATACAACATACATAACACAACATATACAGCGGCAGTATACTGCCCGACACATCACCGCAGCTGCACCATTCCATGGGAAATGGCGCAACGATTCATGTTAGGACAATCCAGCCTGCTGGAAATCAGAGACAGGATACTGTTGTTGCTGCCCCACACTCCACGCACTAGGAACGCACAGCGCTTACGCATTGTCATCATCATCATCATCATATCAGCCGAAAGACGTCCACTGCTGGACATAGGCCTCCCCCAAGCGTCGCCACAACGACCGGTCCTGTGCGTCTCGCATCCATCGGCTACCCGCGACCTTCACCAGGTCATCGGTCCACCTTGTGGGAGGCCTTCCAACGTTACGTCTTCCGGTACGCGGTCGCCACTCCAGAACTTTTCGGCCCCATCGACCATCTGTTCTGCGAGCAATGTGCCCTGCCCACTGCCACTTTAGTTTGGCGATCCTTCGGGCTATGTCGGTAACCTTGGTTCTCTTGCGGATATCATCATTCCTGATTCGATCACGCAAGGAAACTCCAAGCATTGCCCTCTCCATTGCCCTTTGAGTGACTTTGAGCCTTCTGATGAGGCCCATTGTAAGCGACCACGTTTCAGTTCCGTATGTCATCACTGGCAACACGCACTGATCATAGACTTTCGTCTTGAGACACTGTGGTATGTGGGACGAAATGACGGCGTCGTGTTTCACTGAATGGTGTCGCGCAGCTGGCCGCGGAAACGTCGATTCACGACACCTTTCGGCCAAAACTCTGCTTTGAGGAACATCTCGAGATGGTGAGTTGGACCCGCACCACAAACGACTTGAATTGAACGACTTGATTGTGAAGGTGGTTCAATTTACCATACGTTCTCTTACCCATGTACCCGGGCCTGGTCGCTAGAGTCTTTATATACTTAGTTTCTATTACGTAGACGTAACGATATTAAGATCGTTGCGACGAGACGTCGGTATTGCACACACTATGCACATTGGGACCATCGATTACACTCAATGGCACGATGGCACTGCATTATGGTAAGACCCTTTTAGCACTATTACGAGGCATTGTCTCTTAGACAAGCTTATTATTCTGATGAAGCGCACTATGGTTTTAAATCATTTTGAATATGACCAGCTTTTACAGTGAGATCGACTCAGAGATATGAAAAAAATAAGTATACTTTAGTATATAATAAGTAAGCATAAGTCATTTTTAGGGTTCCGTACGAACCGAAGGGTAACCTACGGAACCTTATTACTGAAACCTCCGCTGACCGTCCGTCTGTCGGTCAGAGGAGGTCCGAAATAAAAAATATTTTTACAACACACTTGCTTAAAAAATGTATTTACGAAGCCTGTATACATTGTCCGAAAGTTAAAAATTACTCACCATACTATGGAACGTGCGGTAAAATAGGTACTCTCACCTAAGTACCTACTTTACCGCACGCTCCATATAACGGAGCGTGCGGTAAAGTATATACTCACGTGCCGTACTATCCTTTACGGTTCTTTTTTAAATTTCCTAAAAAAATATACAAGAATTTCACCAAGGAGCGTTGCGATACGAGAATAAGAAATGTTCAGAAGCTAGGAGGTGGAATAAAACGCAGTATACTTTCCAATGCTTCCTTATATTTTTCAATAATACTCAATTAATCATTAAAAAATTATATTCAACTTTCTACGGCAGGAAAATCGTGAATATCACAGATTAAAAATAGCCGCCACATGAAACTAAAGCTCATTAATTTTCAGTAGTTGAATTGAAAGTACTAACTACTTTCAATTCAACTAAATTAAAAATGGAACATCCGAAAATTAATGCTTGTTCATTTCAAGTGTTATGAAATTCAGTTAAAAAAAATAGAATATCATCAAAATAATAGAAGAAAAATAGAATATCATCAAAAAAATAATAAGAGATTAATAAGCTGAATGATCGAACCTCCTTGGAAGCGCTCTTGCTCAATACGTTTGTCTCAATTTATTGTCACCATCTTTTTGTAAATATATACATTCTGAGCAAATAAATAAATATTCTAAATATTCTATTCTAAATACTAAAGAGAAAATGAGACGATAATGTAGTTCTAATTTTAAAATTGCAAATTCGTCCCATTTTTATAATGCAAAGGTTGTTGCGACTTTCCGACTGATATCTAAAAACAAGAAGTTTGTGTCATTACCTATTGTAGTGTTATCTCGCAAATGTGTTGTAAAACATTGTATGATACACGTGCGGATATTGGTATTTACAAACTCGTGACTATGGTAAGCCTCATTTATCGAGGTAGGCTATAGGCTATATAACATCACACTACGACCAAAAGAAGCGGAGCATATTAATGAAAAATGTGACCCAGACGAAGTTGCGCGTGCCAGATAGTATAGAATAGATTTATAAAAATTATATCAGTCCTTCAACCTTAACCAGACGTTTAAAAATCATCTCCTTTCTGCGCATCTCCCGACAAACTTCCAAGGAAACCCTTGTATATCGATACTGAATACAAATACCGTTGTTGGGGTAAACAAGTCCAAGCTAGACTTGGTACACACTGTGTTGAATAATTTATTAATGCCATACCTAAGGCTGCCTGTCCATTGACGCAGAGTGTGGGAGTAATGCGAAGCGGAGTTGCGGACTGAGTCTGTCCGTTGACGTGGAGTGAGCTAGTGCGCTCCGCTCTAGCTCACTCCTCGGAGTTGCGGAGCTACGCCGAGTTCACGCGACGAGTTATTTGACCTAGCAAACCCGCCGGTTCTTTGCGCTTCCCCACTCCGTTTCCCCGCTCCACTGCCTCGCTCTATTTCCAGGGTTTGTATGAATTTTTAAACTAGAAATATATACCTACCAATGGAATTTCATAAAATCTCAGTGACTGACGTGGAGCGGAGATTTCATGCAATACCTTTGGTTAATATTTCTTTGCTCTTCTCCTCTCCGCTCCAGTGGACAGTCAGCTTAGTTCTGTGTTCTTAAGATTTGCCTTTGAATAGCGACGGTGTTTACCTGCTAAAGTTTTTGGAATATCTTTGAGTTTGTTTCAAAGCTTTTTTAATAATAATATGTAATACGACAAAACATCACGCATTTACCTTGGGGACGGTTTCAGGGTTAATTTTGATGAAGTAACCTAATGAAACAATACAAAACGCTTCGCTTCTTCTCTAAAGAGGCAGAAATATCTACAAATACAAGTACTAGTGAAGTGTAGACGGGGTAAATAATTTAAACGCGTGTTTTAACGAACTTAATTATTTAATTTCCGCGTCTCTTCTTAGATATATATACTGTTGTAAATATACTTATTTTGAAGACGATACACTGTTTTATTATTTACGAGGACAATACGGACAAACGAGCAACAATTAACAAAGATAGGCTTTAGCGAAAGTCTAGATTTGCGAGCGATTTTTGGCGTGCGCACTCAGAGCGGGCTAGGAGGGCACTGCGGAAAATGGCCTTTGAACTCATTAATAAACTGCCGGTCATGGACGGCGAAAGGTTGCGTTCCATGTGTGGTCACATGCCATATCTCTCACGCAATTACACATATGAACTTACATGATTTATTTTTGTATAGTGTAAATATTTGTTAGTATTATTAATTAATATCATAAAATAAATGTGTACAATGTAAGCTACTCGAAATTAATATGTGTGATGTGTGATGTTTTAATTAGTATGATTAGTCATAAATAATGCGTTCCATGTAAGTGTTTATGAAAATTAGAAATGGAACGTAATAGCTAAATGTCATGTGTCATGCGGGAAAATAAACAAAAAAGATGTTTTGTTTTGTGATGATTTGTTTTTGTGTTTTTACATTTTAATTATATTAGAAATGAGGTGTAGACGGCTACACTAGCAGCTCATACCAGCAAATTAAATACGCAACACAGAGTTGCGCCTTCCATTTCAGCCCTTTTAAGCTGTCCAAAAATCCGTGTGATGAATTAAGGCGAGATATTATACTGCATTCAGCAGCTGCAAAACCCAGCTATCTTGCCTCCAAAACCCAGTTACTGGGTACCACGATGCCCCTTCGCAAAACTGTTGTCAAATTTCCTAGGTTCCGACTACGACTGTCAAGGATCTACAAATAACTGCCGGGACCAATGGCTTTCCGTGGCACATAGCAATCTCGGTATATCAAGATGGTCACCCATCTACAAACTGACCTCGACAAGCGTTACTTTATCTGGAAAATCGAAACGCTGGCTGTGGCTCTGTCTTGCACACGAGTTCCAGTGTTATTTCAATTTCAATTTTTATTTAATCATCGAGTAACCATGACTAATTTGTTAGTAAAAGACTTATTCTATGTTAGTAATTTAAAACAACTCTATCCACAACAAATTACACAACACATACAAAAACAACTAACATATACAATACAACATACACAATACAACATACATAACACAACATACATAACACAACATACACAGCGGCAGTATACTGCCCGACACTTCACCGCAGCTGCACCATTCCATGGGAAATGGCGCAACAGCGGTTCACGTAAGGACAGTCCAGCCTGCTGGAAATCAGAGACAGGGTACTGTTGTTTCTGCCCCACACTCCACGCACCAGGGACGCACAACGCTTACGCATTGACGCAAAGAAACAATACACACGCGCGTCCGCGGACATCCCCGATGCGCTGCAGTAGCGGCGCAGCCTCAAAAGTACCCTGAACACGTTATTGTATTGCTTGCGGAGAGTATTGTACGATTTTGAGTATACCTAACCCAGACTGCTCGGACTTAAAGTTGAAATTAACTTTTTCTTTTATTTCTTTCTTTCAAATGAGCGGCTATTAATACATAGCCACGAGCTCCTCTTTCATCATAGGTACAACATTAATTCCGACAGAGTTACACACAATTCTCATCATTCAACACTACAAATGTCAGTTTTGGTCACACTCGACAGCGAAGGACGGTCTACTAATTAATTTGAAGGATCTCTTCTCCGCTATTCGACGGTCGGACGTTGTGTGTCCTATTGCAGTGGATACGTACCTAGCTTTATCTTCCATGTATGTATAGAATAGTTGATCGACCGACAAGCAAGACTTATACGCGTACCCATTCCTTTTGAAGGAAACTACCTGATCCCAATCAACTTCACTCACTATGACAACGAAAAATAATTCTCGATTCAAATATGTTTATATCATTTTTATTTTTACTATTGATAGGCACGCGTTTGACCTCTATCTCACCTGATGGTAAGCGATGATGCGGTCGAAGATGGAGCACGTTTGCCTAGAAGTAACCTATTCACTCTTGACTTAAAGACTCCCAGGTTGTAGCTATCAGGAAACACAGACTCCACAGAGAAACACAGACTGTACGCACTATGAATGTGTTTCCAAAATGTTTTGTGCGTGTGGTTGGGATGACTCTCGGATCTGTAGGACCAATATATATAACTTTTCCAGAGGGGTAAAGAAAGAAAGAAAGAAAAATAGTTTATTCCGCCCAAACAGACGCACATTAACATGACATTATTTTTTAAAATACACAAATAAAAACAACTATATAACAAAATATGAGACAAACATTCGTCCGTAAAACCACTGCCAGCTTGTGTCAGGGACGGGAAAATACTACCGAAAATGGGTTATCACCCAAGACTTTTTTTAGGAAATTTCCTCCTCTTTTCGAATCTTTTTTTATATTTAAAAAATATTATATAACTTTTGCAATTTTTTTCGAGTGGTATTTTATTTTTTTCAAAAATCATCTAGATGCTCTTCCGAATCAAATGCCACCTCATTCATATTGTTTCGAGACTGCTGTAAAAAGTTGACCAAAAAAGCACTTGTTGACTAGACTTATAATAAATAGCCTTCCTCGATAAATGGGCTATCTAACACTGAAATAATTTTTCAAATCGGACCAGTAGTTCTTGAGATTAGCGCGTTCAACCAACCAAGAAACAAAAAAACTCTTCAACTTTTATTAGTATAGATATAGATTATTAATTTGGTTGTTAGGTGATAAGCCTTGTCAGCTGTCAAGCGATTTCCGCGAGATCCCAACTATGTTTGGATCAGCTTCCAGTGTTCTTTTTTAATCTATTTTTATTTAGGGCCTTTTATCTATACTTCTATACTAATATATAAAGTTGAAGACTTTGTTTGTTTGCTTGAACGCGCTAATTTCAAGAACTACTGGTCCGATTTGAAAAATTCTTTCAGTGTTAGATAGCCCTTCTATCGAGGAAGACTATAGGTTATATATCATCACGCTAAGACCAATAGGAGCGGAGCAGACGAAGTTGCGCGGGTCAACTAGTTTTAATATAAGCACTTCTTTTCAAATTATTTGTAGGCTTATTTGAAACTACGTGTCTTAATAAAATTAAGCAAAGTCGCTGTGTACCTTTATCTGTGTTCTTTCAGTGTTAGATAGCCTATTTATTGAGGAAAGCTATAGGCTATATATCGTCACGCCAAGACCAATAGGAGTGGAGCAGCAATGAAAATTGTGACGTAGGCGAAGTTGCGCGGGTCAGCTAGTCAAAGAAATGTCAGTCAGCCCCATCGTACCCTTTTACATTAATTGGCTGGCTTCCAGTCTTACCCAATGAAACTGAATACCAGTATTGTACATGTACAGACTGCTTGTCTGTTTTTCATCACCCAGTTACTGGGTATCACTCACACTTGTGCTGTTATAATAATTCCCGAGTCGATGGGATTGGTCGACATGACCTAAATTCGTCAGTAGGACTACTATTTCAATTCGCTTTGGTAATACTTAGTAAGACTCGTGAGTGCCAATTCTACTATTTTTAATCGACTTCCAAAAAAGGAGGAGTTTGTGCACCGATTGCTCAGAGGTTTTTGATTTGATTTGTGTGATTCTTTTTTAAATCGATGCGGTATACTTGCCTTTTGATCCCGTAAAAAAATAATTCAGTTTGGCTCGGCAGTTTTTATTTTATGAGCAATTTTTGCTTATTTCAATTTCTGCGTAGACGAAGACGTCGTCCAAGTATCGACACTTAAAAGTGAAAAATAAAAAACTTTTTTTCAAAAAAATATAACTGACTAGCGACTTCCAAACAAAACACTACAAAGTATAAAATTACATTAATTTCGGAAGTCGGTGTTAACAAAACAAAGATACAAAACAAAAAACACCGACTTTAGAAAAAAAGTTATTTAAGCAACATTCGCATCTTAGTCGTAATTTGTCAAAATGTATGGAAATTGCATTGATATATACAAAACCCAAGATACACACTCAGCATCTCAAAAACGTCCGCAAAAAATAAGCGCACAGTGTATATTGTGCGCTAGTTTCAAACAGTCTCGCATCGCTCGCTATACTGCACTGCTTTGTAAAAACAACTTTAAGCGATCCTTGTAGGTTAAATTTGCAAAAAAAATTGTTTATAGTATAACTACACACAACTCACACATGACACTTGATACACGTCAGTTTTTGACGACAGTTTCGAGTGTTGCATTTGTTCGAGACTGTGCATCTTGGGTTTTTATATATCAATGGGAAATTAAGAGTTTTTTGACAGATTGCGACTCAGATGCGAATGAGTAGAAACGGTCTTCTAACTTGTCAATGATCTAAAAATAGCAGCTCTCGACGCATTGCCCAAACCACTTGAAAAGATACATACGTATTTTGGATTAAGGTGCAATGAGAAAAGAGTATCTATCTTGTGCAGTTCATAATGCAAACAAAGTTGTAACAAAAAGCTAGATATCTATTCTAGGAAAAACACTAATGAACGCAATTAAGTAAATAGACTTACTGTTTCACGTAAATAAAGTTCACGTTTGCTTTGTCCATGATATGACTATATTGCCATTTTATTTATTATTGTCTATGATTTCACTAGGATTTGCTCGCGACTTCGCTGGCGATAGTATAGATTTACGTTAATATAGGCAGAAAGTCAAAAAAAGGTAAACCAATAACCGTCTCCAGGGTTCCATCTATATGTGTGGCAAAAAACATATAAATTGGTTCAGCGATTTAGGCGTATCAGCGTAACAAACAATAATCTTACTTTCGCAGTTTTCTAATAGTACCTGTATGACAAAGCTTTGCACGGTTTTATTTTTTTACGTTTTCTGAAAATGAAACCTAGCTAGAACGGTTTATCGCTCCCAAAACCCCTTGCATACTAAATTTCATGAAAATCGTTAGAGCCGTAAGCCGTTTACGGCTCAAGAATTGCTCGTTTAAAGGTATGAGATCAGTGAGTGTAGTATTTACAGTCCTACCGATATTATAAATCTCAAAGTAAGAATGATTGAAGTCCTATGTCTATCGCTCATGTAAAACACCCGATACATTTCGTCCTCCATCCTATTACGTTCGTCCGAAAATTCTCGAAAAATCTTCGTACCAACGATACGTGTCACTCGCTTAACGCAAGCAACCCCGCCCCCCTCATTCGATGATCCCCAAACACTATTTGGTTTCCCTCAATTTTCCCGAAGGGTTGATGTATCAATAAAGTAAAAAACTTTGAAAAAAACTTGTGTGAAATCGGACGGCGACTAGTTCGGGAAATGGCCGCTAGAGGGCGTAGCAGGGTCTACGCACAGTCGTAGACGCGCGCTCGTAGCGGGACCACGTAGCGCTTCTCGTAGCGCCCGCGTAGCAACGACTACGACAGTGTACCTTTGAAAAGTGACGTGAAGTGACAGATGTGTTTTTTTTGAAGTGACGCAAAAGTAGGTGACGTTAATTCCAAGTGAAAAAGTTTTGACAACTTCGAGTGTTTTTGTGAATAAAAAGTTTGGTTTAGATTTTTTTTCTGCTGAATATTCAAGGCATTTTCTGTGTCGGATAATGTGTTGAGTCTTGAGTGGTAAGTTGGAATCTTTAATTTGTTTTAGACACTCTCCTTTTATATTAAATAGTTTGTTGGAGTTTTTACTTCAAGAGTTACTGAATCGTGAGCTTTCTTTAAGATTACAGAAGCCTTGACGAGAAGTGCGAATATTCGAAAGCCTTTTTATAGTAAGCTATGTCGGTGAATTAATAACCGTATTTTTTGTAGTGAGTTCTGACGTGTTTAAAATTGGGAATAAAAAAATGCGAATATTTATATATAGTTTTCGCTTAATAAGGACAATTTACTTCTTAAATAAAATTTATTTCGGAAAATACTAAATTTATATGTATTGATGTGAAAATATTTTTCAGTATTCGTCTTTTTTCCGCGTTTCGTTGTCATGTAATGCAATGTAATCCAAACAGGTACATTACATATATAGCGCTGCATAGGTTTATTTAAATAAACTATTATTAATAATTATAAATTGACATTGTAGATTCATTTTATTTATCGTACTTACAGTATAAATTTTAACCACTTTTCTAAATATAATTAAAATAAAATTATTTCGAACAGCAGAAAGATCAACATTTTGTAAGTAACATGATTGAACTTGCAACAAAAAAACACATCGTTTAAATTAAAAAAAAAACCCGTTGACACAATTAAAATACCATACTCGTTATATTATCATTATAACGAGTATGGTATTTTAATATATATATTTTAACTTGTAATATAACCTATCCAATTAACAGAACACAATTATACTTTTCCATTCATTTTTATCTTCTATTAATTGAAACAACTTTTCGACAGCTGAAATCTCTTTAGGGACTTATCCGTACTAATTATTAAAGATTAATCAACCAATTATGAATCGTGTTATCCAATAAATGGGTAGTTAAAGTCAGATACGCAATCGATTTATGTAAAATACTGGTTGAACACAAGTACATAATAATCTTTTTTAAGTCATTAGTCATTCATTTATATCATCT
The DNA here is from genome assembly GCA_947578705.1 of Lacanobia wlatinum. Classification (NCBI taxonomy): domain Eukaryota; kingdom Metazoa; phylum Arthropoda; class Insecta; order Lepidoptera; family Noctuidae; genus Lacanobia; species Lacanobia wlatinum. The sequence goes on along the minus strand of OX388046.1, from coordinate 15,761,602 downwards.
ACCAAGACTGTTCCCAATTAAGTTGGGTCTTGCTTTCAGTCGTAACAGATGCAGCTGAATACCAGTATTTTACAGGAAGCGACGAATTCGATCTGTGATGGAGCGACATAATACGAATCATAAGCCAAGACATCGGAACGCCTACGTTCTATTAAGCGTATTTTGGATATAAAAAACTACAACCCTATAGATTTTTGCTTAAATTTTAATGCAACATACAAAATTTTTATCATACAAAAATATGAATATAGTATTTAATTCAAATACATATTGTGTGCGAAACGATTATTTTAGGTATAGTAAAACTAGCTTTTGCCCGCGACTTAGTACGCGCATATCCCCGTTCCCGTAGGAATTTCGGGAAATCCTTTCTTAGTGCTCCCTTACACTTCTCAAGGAACCTACATGCCAGATTTCAGCTTTCTACGGCCAGTAGTTTCCGCTGTGCGTTGTCTGTCAGTCACTTAGTCACTCAATTAGTCAGTAACGGAAGAATTTTATATATTAGGATTTTACGTTACGTTACTATACGTCAAAAACGTTCGTGCTAGGCCCTCTGATACGAGTCATACCAAGGCGTAGCGTGGTACCAAGTTATTGGGTGGTGAGGTCAGATAGAGAGTCGCTTCATGTAAAATACTAGTACTCAGCTACATTTAATTCTGGAAGCCAAGCCCTACATAGTTGCCTTTTATTTGGATAGGAAATCATCAAATGACTCCTCCCGCTCTTGATGGAGCGGCAGGGAGTGTCAGACTCTTACTGACTAAAACCCATCCGTGTTCCTTCTAATAGCCTTTGCGTTTCATAGCCGCGGTAACTCTCTCGAATAAATTCCGCAATACGTAGTTGGCTTGGCATGTAATGATATGAATGAATGAATGGCAAATTACTTAAATATATAATACATAATAATAAATAATGATTTATTTCTCTCAAAAGGTACCGACATTGGCGCGTGACATATTATTTCTATCAAATTTGTAACCTTTGTGAGAGCTGGAGTCTGTAGTGGGTTCGGGACCTGTATGACAGATCTCCAGGCTCTCACCCTCTTAAAACAATACTATTAAGTACTAATTTGTGAACATCCAAGCCTTCACGTACAGAGAGGAATAATTATGAATATGAATCTTATGCAGATAAAAGAGTCTGTGTTTCCTGATAGCTACAACCTGGGAGTCATTAAGTCAAAAGTGAATAGGTTACTTCTAGGCAAGCGTGCTCCATCTTCGACCACATCATCGCTTACCATCAGGTGAGGTAGTGGTCAAAGGCGTGCCTATAAATGTACATAAAAAAAAGATGCGACTATTAGAATTAAATCCGGCCAAGTGCGATTCGGATTCACACGGGTTCTGTACTGTTAACCAGAAAAATAATATTTCTTGTATGGCCCACTTTCATTCTTATTCTTTACTAGTGGACGTCACGCGGTTTCACCCGCGTAGTTCCCGTTCCCGTGGGAGTACGGGGATAATATATAGCCTATGTTACTCCCTGATAGTATTAGTATACAGTATAGATATAGAAGTATAGATTGCACACCAAAACATATAGATATCTACAAATACAAAGGGACAGATTATGTACAAAGACGAGTTTAAAAATGTCAATTGTGAAAATTTTAACTGTATGACTATTTCGGTTTATGAAATAAAGCACGCTGACAAACAGACGGAGACGAAGGGCTTAGTAACAGGGTTCCGTTGTTTGCCTTTTGGGTACAGAACCCTAAAAAAAACATTAATTTAAAAAAGGGAACCCCTGATGCGGATAATTTACTATGCGCCACTGAGATCTACCAACCAAACCTCCTAACAACCGACCAACCTTTTATATTTTATTCCATGAAATCAGGTTATATTTGTAAATGTATGGTGATGAAGTATTAATTTCCGTGTTGATTGAGATGATAGCGAACAGAGATGTCGTGTGCGAGGAGTTTCTTGCACATTCTTTTCCATATAGATTACGCTTTGGAACGTGCAAATAGCATCATCGTTTTGATTGACCAATCTTAATCATTTTTTTTCGTTATTCTGTTTTATGCATTGATATATAAAAAAACCCAAGATGCACAGTCTCGAACAAATGCAACACTCGAAATTGTCGTCAAAAACTGAAAGTGGTGCCGAAAATAATCCAAAGGGAACGTCATACTTCCGGGATAAAAAAATGTGTTACATCGAACTAAAGTGTTTCAATGAAACAAGCATCGGAGTATTCAGAGTATCGTAGTATTCAGAGAAATGAAATTCAAACAAACACCAGCACAGGAAACCCCCTCTGTCTGTCTCTGAGTGTGCTTATAACTTGAGAGCCTCTTGTATTCTGGGTGGGCTTTAGTATACATTAGTCTTCGCAAACGAACGGCTATTAAATTACATTGTGTTAGGATGCATCTGGATAGATTTAGGTTAGGCTCCACTGCTTGAGTGAAATTCTATTCTAAGTGATAGTTAGTCTTTATTAGTTTATTAACTTTAAATGACAAACTAGGTATATACATTTAAAATAGAAAATCAAACTCCTAAAAAAAAAAAATATATGGCGTCAAAAATTTTGTCCGCATCGCTGTCGACTGGAAGTGAGCCCAAAAGACTGGCGGCATTGCCACTTTGTATGGCAATGCTTATCCTCTGTCCGAGGTAAAAGACAGATAGTTGGAGAAAAAAAAAATTATGAGAATGACATGCGCTGCCAAAATATGACATGAGGCTCTGGACAAGAGACATTCTGTCAGAAATAGCGTGGCGAAGGCGGTTATCAAAACGTCAAAATATTTGAGATTGACAAACGCTGTCAAAATATCACATAATTAATATTTCATAATTGATATTTCGACAGTGGCCATTGTTAATAGAATGGCAGTTTGTCTAGAGCCTATGGTCAATCCTAAATATAAGGACATTTCGACAAACTACGCATGGCCAATCGAAACGTGTAGGCAGGCACACCAATTTTATTCCTGGAGATTCATTTAGCTAGGTTACTTATTAATGCTTGAGTGTGTATTTTGTTTTAAAGTATAATAGAGTGTGCTAGCTAACAAGTGACAAATAATATATATATATTTTTGTCATGTATCATACTTTGCATACTATTATATAAATTCAAGTTCTTAAAACATAACAGACAGATGTGTTACTGGGGAGTTTGTTGCACCACTTCTTCTCCACAGCTAAAACACTAGGAAGTGGTGACGGGCGGGCGTTTTGGGGGACTGTGTTCTGTAAAACTTGAGGTTCAAAAAGTGCTGGCTCTCAGCTTAATTTGAATAAACGATTTTTGTTTTTTTTTTCTTTTTAATATCATTGACGGAGCAATAAAAGTAATAGCCTATGCAAGTCCCTTTTAAATGGTTCAACTGGACCTGAAGTCTCGACATTGATAGCAATTTCGGTAATTTTTACCGAATGATATCGTTGCCATGGCTACCGAATAATATCGATACGCTTAGCGGGCTGTCAAATTTCGACGCTAGGTTCGTAAAAGTTTAGTACAAACTTCGTTAATTAGAAATTTGTTAGCGATAACATTGACTGGCTTTGAATGTGGAGACTACCAAATATCGGTATTTTCAAATCGTTGTGACTTATAAACCGAATTCGGTCGATAGGCGATCGCTGACTATGTCGAGGCTTTAGGCCCTGAATGTAATTTGTGAACGGGTGCCGTGTTCAATGCGTTTCTTACTTTAGAAGTCGTTCTCTTAAAATGACTGATTTTTTTTTATTTTTTGGAACGAAGTTCCTTATCGCGCGTTGTGAAAGGGGGCTAGACGGAAAAAAATCATACGATAAGTTGTAACGACACTTTTTGCTATAGTTGTAAGCCGTGTGGCGTGCACGTGTTTCTCTGTCTGTCTCTCTCTCTCTCTCTCTCATAAAAAGCAAGCCAGTTATTTTCGTTTCGTCTTTCTATTTCTGTTTACATTATATTTGTTAATAATAAAAAAAATATAATTGTAACTAAAAAAAAAAATATTACAATTCCTTCACTAATTAATCGAAAGGAACTTCGTTCCATCCGGGTGTCCCTTGAAACCTCTCAAGTTTTTTTTTAATTTGTGATGGGTTTGCTCTTGACTCTAGTTTTATCAGTTTAACAATTTTAAGTTCCATAGCCTTTCTCGCACGTTCTTCTTCATAGAGATCCATACTCTGGAAACGTCAATTTTTCACACTTGCCGTCTTCTTAACAATTCAAACGACAATGTCATCAGCGAATCGTAACTGCGAGAGTGTGAGGGGTGAAATATACGCATGACCTTTTACATTGTTTTTATTTGACACGACTGTTATTGGTATTCAAGGTAAAAACTTTAACGAAATGCAGTCTCAGTTGGTACTGGATAGCCAGTACTCATACTCCTCTGCACAGCATCATCATGATCATCAGGAGTTCAGAAAACTCGTAAGCTGCTCCGCAATTTCGACAGCCGCGGGCTGGCTAGGGCTTTTTATTATGATATCAGCCTCCATATCGGTTCACAGATACCTGACCTCTATTGCTCCGTCCGTTATGCATCATATGAAGTGCATTTTTAAGTCAATGTGTTTGGACTTGAAAATTACCATTGTAGTCTGAATTAACTTGAGGGCAGCTTGGTTGTCGTTTAACATGACTATGATTTCATAGCTGGCCCCAAGGTCTTTGAATAGACTTTTCAATTGAATAACCTCTTTCGTGTAATTGAAATTAATGCTTTGAATTTAAGTTCAAATGGCAAGGGTTTTTTGGATGCCACTAAGCCATTTTTTTCATTAAAATCGACAAAACAAAGCATGTCTAGCAGACAGACAACAATATTATTCGTGAGCTATAATTACCGAGTTGTCAAATAACTCTTTTACCCTTTTTACCCCTAGTAACCTTTTAGTTCTTCAACTAAATTTAAAATTCAGTACTAAATATACAGTCCGTTCTATATTTTTTAATTTCAGCACCGCTCATTAAATGTTCTCGTAATGTTTTCATTATAAGTACTGTATGTGATGTTTTAAAAAACCCTTTTGTTGTACGTTTTTACAACTGTGTCGGTGGTTTCTTTGTGGGAGCGCTGCTGACGGCTATTTTGTTCCGTTTTTTTTTCTGGCATAATATTTGTTTGGGCTAGCTTTTGGTATACATCGTTCTTTTTTAGGGATCCGAACAAAAAACGGAACGATTATAGGATAACTCGGGTGTCTGTTTGTCTGTCTGTCCGTCTGTCACAGCCAGTTTTCTCCGGACGTGTTACGTAAATTATTAAATTTTTAGTATGGGGGTAACTTTGGGGGGGTTAAACTAGAAATTTAAAAAAAATAGTTCTTGCACAATATCGTGTGACATATCAATTAAAAAGGCTTACTGTAATGGTTTTAATTATATTTTTTTCATAATTTTATAATAAATGATTTTGAAGTTATTCAAGAAATTAGGCGAAAAATGACCATTCCCCCTTATCTCCGAAACTAATGAGCCTAAAATTTTGAAAAAAATGGAGATAATAGATCTTTACCTAAAGATTACACAAAAATCTATAAGAAGTCTATAGTGTAAAAATAACATGTTAAAAATTCGTTCGGAACCCTTAGCACGCGAGTCCGACTCGCACTTGGCCGTTTTTGTTTGTGATATATTAGGTTGGCTGTTTTCTTGATTGCTTATAAATCAGTAACTCATTTTGGGATTATATGCGTGCAATATTTTATTTGCCCGTCGGAGTCTGTGTTACCTGATAGAAAAATCCTGGGGGTATAATACCTCTTTAAGTTAATTAGTACTTTGACCATATCTTCGCTTACCATTATGTAAAATAGTGTTCAAACGCGAACCTATAAATTAAATTAGCATAATATAGAATACGAATGCTGTAAGCATCATTCTAAAGTTTCCAGTGTGATGAATGAATTAATTAAACTACCTTTGCGTTTTCGAAGTTAAAAATGTCACTAGATATCTGAGGTCATCAGATAACTTGCGACTGAGAATGCCGATGCATTCCACAACTTTCATGGATAAATCTTTTACTGTACAGGCTGCCCGTCTGTGGAATGGCATGGCCAGTTCCAGTAAGACGCGCTCAGTCGTTACATACTTTTAAAAATATGTCCATAGCCGTCAGTTATTTTTACTGCCTGTATATTTAGTATTTATGTATCTAATATACATATAGCGTATTATGTATTTATCTTTGTATCTATTATGTTATATTATAATTAATTCTTTTTTTTTGTCACACCAACGACAGCCCCAATTTCATGTCCAGGCAAATACTGTCGATCCCAGGTTGCCTGGAAGAGATCGCGCAATGCGATAAGGTCGCCCATTGTGTGTGTGTGTTAGGTTTAAGTTTCCATTTGTATTTAATTTTTGGTATACAATAAAGTATATAATAAATTCCATAGTGTCTTATGACATTTTCAATTCAATGTGATTTTGTGGGTTATGTACGTAACTTGCGAGACGCGCAGGACCGGTCGTTGAGGCGACACTTGGGGGAGGCCTATGTCCAGCAGTGGACGTCTTTCGGCTGATATGATGATGATGATATACCAAACTTTAAGACATAGACCTAGCAACATTTGTACCTAGTCATTACGGGTAGTCAGAAGTCCGAAAGCTTTATCGTGTTCTCTAGTAGTTGGGCACGTAAATGGCGGTGGTGCCGGCCGCCAAATGGCGGTCCTCCATAACCATGTCAGAGGCCCTTGAGGCGGTTTAAAAACTCTGACACTAGGGTGTGTAGGGTCGTTAGACCTTACTGCACACACGATAAGAGAGAGAGAGTAGTTGGGTTGTGGACGTCTGATAAAATACCAGCTGCGTATGGTTGGACTGGAAACTGACCCCAATATTTGGCAGATCGTTTGAAATTGAGTTTGGTAAAACATTTTCACACCTACTGCTTCTTTTTATCAATCAATAAGTTTTCTCATACGATATTAATCCACTAATGAGAACACAAACTTGTAACAGGCTAAATGCCACGTATCGCCACAATACAGGCAGATTGGGAAGTCTGACTTACTGGTTCCATGTAATTTGTGCGTGCTTTGTATAGGAACAGAGGACCTAGCACGAATATTTGTGCTATGGGGTTGTGAAAAACTACAACCCCATGGTATTTTGGTTTAATTTTATGGGACATACACAATTTATATCATTCGAAAATATGTCTCTAATTAAAATAAATCTAAGTTAATAATCTATGTTCCTAATTAAAATAAATATTATGTGCGAAACGAGTATTGTACATTACGTTACTATACGTCAAAAATATTCGTGATAGGCCATTTATGTATAAAAAACCCAAGATGCACAGTCTCGAACAAATTGAACATTCAAAACTGTCGTCAAAAACTGACATGTATCAAGTGTCATGTGTGAGTTGTGTGTAGTTATACTATAAACATTTTTTTTGCAAATTCAACCTTACACGGATCGCTTAAAGTTGTTTTTACAAAGCAGTGCAGTATGGCGAGCGATGCAAGACTGTTTGAAACTAGCGCACAATTTTAAATTGTGCGCTTGTTTTGTGCGGACGTTTTTGTGATGCTGAGTATGTATCTTGGGATTTTATATATCAATGTGCTAGGCCCTCAGATATAGAGAATATAATGAGTTTTTCTATACAATAGGAATGATTCCTGAGTAAAAAAATATATGATTCGTTTTAGTTCGTCGGTTAGATTATCGAAAATTTTGGACACGATTTTTTGCTTTATCGAATCAATAAAAATTGACAAAGATAAAACGCATCAAAGATCAGTAGTGGGGACTTGTGACGTCACTTGTTTGTAAAAAGACTGCTTACAAGTGACGTCACACTAGTTTTCAACGCACTGTATCGTCTTAATTTTTTGTTTATGTGTCCAATATTTTTTGGAAATGTATCTGACGAATTAATTAGATTGTCAGACAACGTTTATTGGAAGAACTAGTTGACCCGCGCCACTTCGTCTCCTCTGCTCCTATTGGTCTTAGCGTGATGATATGTAGCCTATAGCCTTCGTCGATAAATGGACTATCTAACACTGAAAGAATTTTTCAAATCGGATCAGTAGTTCCTGAAATTAGCGCGTTCAAGCAAACAAACTCTTCAGCTTTATATATTTGTATGTAGGTAAAAAAAAAATACGACACGTCATAAATACGTCATATTGACATATTTCCATACAAAAGCTGTCAGGCGGCCATTTTTATTCCTCGGGTAAAACTTATTAGACTATTGAAAAATCAGCCCTAAGTCATCTTCCCTATTGTACATAGACAGGGTGTTTGAGAAGTACGTCGTGTATATTATCATGATGTTTTGTGTGTCGTATAAAGTAACTAGAAGACCCGCGCAACTTCGTCTGCGTCACAATTTTCATTACTGCTCTGCTCCTATTGGTCTTAGCGTTTCAAATCGGACCAGTAGTTCCTGAGATTAGCGCGTTCAAGCAAACAAACAAACTCTTCAGCTTTATATATTAGTATAGATATAGATGATTTGGTGCTGATTCAACTATTTAGTGGTATTTGCGAGCAAACCACACTTTATACGCGTTTAATAAGTTTCCAATAAGTGACCGTAATACCAAAACGTGTAATAAGCTGGAAATTATACGTCTATTACCGTTTATTTATCGGTATTTTACGGTAAACGGTTTATCGCTAATTTACGATATTTTACGAAAAATACTTTTGTAATTCAGGCGTAATTGTGAATAATGTGACACTAAAGAGAGGAGGTCTTTTATATATATAGAGTATACCACTTATTGAAATTCCTTAGGGCGAAAATGACACTAGGGTAACCTTACTCCCCACACGATAAGAAGAAGGGCGAAAATGTTTAATTCTGACATAATGAATTAAGTTTTACCTCTTATTTTTTTACATTCTTTACAAATTAAAAAAAAATCTGAGGTAAATTGATTTTCCTAGCTTTTATTGAAATAAACGCGTTTTCATTTTTTTGAATGACCTGATTATTGAAAATATTTAAAAGGTCTAAGATAAAAAAACACGTTTCAAGAAAAAAACATTTTTGCAAGGTTCAAAGCTAATTTGACTGGCCTATAAGAGCCAGCACTTTTTGAACGTCAACGTTTACACTACCTACCTAGTTTTACAACTGGGAAGAAGAAGTGGCGCAACGAACTCCACAGCAACATACCTGTGTGTCAAGTTAGATAATTTTCGATTTGCTAGATAAGAATAGATAGATAAGAAATTATAAAAAAAATAAGCGTGTTAATGATTTCAGATTATGAAATGACAATTCTCTACCTATTAAATTTTACTACATCAAAAAACGGATGAAAATAACCATTCCCGATGACTCTATTACTCTTCTACAAGAAAGTCGTAAAGAAACTAGCAACCTCAAAATAAGACCGGCGTCCTTTCACTCTCGCCGCCGAGGCCCGTTGCGATCTTCTCTTCGATGTCCACCCCGATCTTTGCTCGAGCCAGCCCGCGCCGCTGAGTCTGTAGTTTTTAATTCGCCCCTAAATAATTAATGTTCGATCCAGCCCGTCCTTAGCTGTCCTTCCCCCAGCGACGCCCTAAGCCGAGGTCCGTACCCCACAGGGGGTGCCCTTAGCGTGTAGTCGCTTAGTTTGTAAGTTTAAAATAAGCCCTGGCAGGAGGCTTTAATATTTACATTAAGGCCACCACAGGAAAGCCCGGTTAAGCAGTCGACAACCTCCTAGGTTGACCTGCGACAGACCACACATAAAAAAAACGGATGAAAATAGACTGCATTAGCAAAGATGAGAATGTTGAGATGGATGTGTGGAGTAACGAGAATGACTAAAGTGAGAAATGAGTACATTAGAGGTAGTTTAAAAGTGGCGCCAGTGACGGAAAAGCTAAAAGGGATTTGCTTGTCTTGGTATGGTCATGTGAAAAGGAGGGATGAAACGCATGTAACTAAAAGAGTTGGAGAATGGAGAGGGAGAGGAAGGCTGAAGAAAAGATGGATGGATTGTGTGAGGAGCGATATGAAAGAAAAGGGAGTTAGTGACAGTGTAACGGCTGATAGGACAGAATGGAAGGAAAAAATGTGTTGCGCCGACTCCTAAGTAACATGGGATAAGGGAAAAAACCCATCGTTGAAAAGTAAAACACATTCATGCAAAACAACCAGTGCTGCCGTCAAACTATTACTATAATAGTAATTTGCCACGATAACATTAGGTGCAAACATTATGGCCAGGATAATAATATCATTATAGCCTGCATAATACTGCAATAATGATAATGTGGTCAACATCAAGGAAATTATGTTATTACGATCAGAATGGCCGTATTTGGGTTAATCTAGTCAGGAATTTACCTTTCATTTTCATTTTGGTGAATGGATAATTTGGCGTTTCTGTTGGTTTGGTAAATTGGCTGAGAGGTCGGCTTTTGAGCTCATCTAATAGATAGATATAATTTTCGTAAAACATGAGTGTTATCACTATCACTATATTTTATAAAAAAAAACATTTATTTCAGACATTGTCCACAGCAGGGTTTCCACATTATATTATTAAGAAAATAGAAATTGTTTAAAATTGGTCACACATTAGAAATTAAAAATTAGAAATTAATTTATACAGTATGATAATTTGTCAATATTTAAAAATTAATACATAAATAAATAAACAAATAGATTACACATACACCATAATCCTTGTGAGCAATATGTAGCCCAGAATGACTACCTGCCTGCCGTAACATGAAGCACTGTAAACCTACTTAGCAGCACCGTATTCGGTTTATCGCCCACCTCAGCACACTGTTTCAGCTCCCTCGCACACGTCGCACTATTGAAGCAACCTTATAAAACAAAGTCCCCACTTCTGTCTATTTGTCCGCGATAAACTCTAAAACTCTCGAACGGATTTTCATACGGTTTTCACCAATGGGAGAGTGGTTCATGACGAACGTAGAAGTACGATTAACAAAGGTTTGGTGTTCGTCGGCTGAAGGCAGCCGACGAACGAAACGAAAAAACTGAATCCGGTTTCACTGGAAGCCGACCCCAGTATTAAGAAATGGCTAGGCAGATGAGATGGTGTTCTTTGGCTGAAATATGACGATGATTGTTGAAAATATCAGAAAAAATCTAGATCTTGATTTTTCTGTTGGTCTGCTACTCGTGCGCAGTTGGGGTGGGTTACTACTAGCTGGTATAGTTAGATCACCATCTAACAAGCCTTTTGTCCTCAAATAAGTCAACGTAATAATTGAACGTAGAGCGACTGTCTCCACAACACAATTACTAGCCAAAGTAACATTCAATCAGCGATAAGGATTCTAAATGTCAAAGATGACTGAGATTGACCTTATGGCATTTCGGTAGCAAATGTCAAACTCATCATACATTTTGACAATCAATTCTTTTCAAATGCTGTTCATAAAAACCATTGACAATCAGACAATAGTTTGCAGTCTCACAATTTGTAACAAAACTCATTCTTAACTTCGAAAGTATCGCAAACTTCTCCGAAATTCTTCGAAACATGAACCATAAACAGCTTACTATAATAAAAATAAAATAAAAAAGAGGAACTCGCAACTTCCCCGTGCAGTTTATTTTTAATTTCCCATAGGGATGTTTTACTTTTTTCTTTTGGATTGAAATAGCTGGCTGGAAGGTGATTCTCGGCGGTAAATTACCGATAGAATGCAGTGGTTTGAATACGGCTTTTTTTTTTTTTGATGATTTTTTTTTAATGCGTTATTGTTTGCAAGTCCAGTTGGGAAAAGGAGAATGGATTTTAGTGATGAACCATTGAAATTAACGATTTGAGTAGAACAGAAAGTAGTGTTACAGACCCACTTCTGCAACAAATCAGATGAATTTTGATTTTGTATTTTTGCCGATTGGAAAGCCTATCTGTCGCACGGTTTAGGACACTATTAAAATAGTAGATTTGGCTAAAGCTAAAGTAGCCTATATTCGCCTCCAAGGGCTCATCTATCGGCTATTTAAGCGTGAAATCGTAAAAAATAAACACACTCATTTTCGCAATTTTAATAGTTTTATAATCACATTAGGATTGAGTTTTAAGAATGGTACATTAAATATTGTGAAGTCTGGCTATTTCTACTTCTGGATACTAATCTATTCATAAAAAATAACGTATTTTAATTTCATAAAAAGCGACCGTGCAGTACGCAAAATCAACAACATAGTGATATTTAGACCATCAAACTTCATGCTTATACCAACTTTATTGGAACGGAGATAGTTTCGGAGCCATGACCTCTGAATTGCCAGACGCCTTAGTACTTTCGATGTCACTTTTTATAGGGTGTGCTCATTGCCTTATGGCGTGGATAGGAAATATGGCTGACTGTTATAACGTTTTTGGTGTTTAATGTTCTAAGATTTTCGCATATTATGTGCAAACTTTAACACAACAGCGGATCAGCTATTTAATGTGGCACATTGAGTGGGTATTACTTTAGAAAAAAGTTTGTAGGAGACTAGCTGACCCGCGCAACTTTGTCTGCGGCGTTTAGGATTCTGTACCCAAACGGTAACCAACGGAACCCTATTACTAAGCCTCCGCTGTCCGTTCGTTCGTCCGTCCATCTGTCTGTTTGAGGGCTGTATCTCAAGAACCGTTATAGGCAGACAGTTAAAATTATCACAGATTGTGTATTTCTATTGCCGCTATAACAACATATAATAAAAATTAAGGTTTATGGTACGGAACCCTTCGTACCATAGACCGTTTTTTCATAAATGCTCCGCTCCTGTTGGTCGTAGCGTGATGTTATATTATAGCCTTCTTCTATATACAATATATATATTCAATGTATTAGTATAGATGGATATGGATAAGATGTCAGAATGAACGCAAAAATGGCGTTTTAGCGAAAGGGAGAGATATTCGTTGTTTTTTTTTTCAGTGAAGAAGTGCATAATTTAGTTCTGAATCTGCCATACGGTACTGAAACAATAACTAAATTAAAAAACTGAGAGTTCAACAAAAGGGTTCCGAACGATTATTTTTTAACATTTTATTGTAACACTTCTAATAGGTTTTCCTGTAATCGATAGAAGTCCATATGTGTACCAAATTTCAACAGAATCCGTTTAGAGGATCCGGAGAAAAGTGGCTGTGACAGACGGACAGACAGACACCCGAGTGATCCTATAAGGGTACCGGTTTTTTTCGGAACCCTAAAAAATATCGAATTTGTTACAAAAACCCTGGTTGCCTGCTTATCGTGGTTGCCTGCTTGTCGGTCTTCTACAGATTGTACTTCGGTGAGTGTGCCCAAGAACTCCACGACCTCATCCCACCGGCCCCCTTCTACCATCGGACATCCAGACGCACTGCATCTTACCATCCCTACCTTGTTGCTATTCCACCAATTCGCACTAAGCGTTTCCAAACGTCTTTTATAATGCGCACAGCAAAGGAGTGGAAGTCTCTGCCTGCGTCTGTTTCCAAACGCTTACAATCCTAATCTCTTCAAAGTTAGAGTGAACAGGCTCCTTCTGGGTAAGTTCGCTCCATCGTAGACTTTGTCTTTGTCATCTCTGACCTAGACTAGAGTCAAGAGCAAACCCATCGCAAATAAAACAAAAAACCTTATTCCAAAAATACTGAAAAATTCTATATGCAAAAAACTTTTCAAGCAGTTTCATGTAGTTTGTGACATTTATATTAGTTTAGTCCCAGCTTTGATGTCACCAACTGCATCAGACTGCTTCAAAACTGATTTATTTGAAACTTCAAACTCGTTTAATGAAGTCGGATTTTTTGAGAAAAAGTCGATATTTTTTATTCTGGCTATCGCGTTTTGGCTTTATATCAGTCTAGCTTCTGCCAGCGGCTTTGCCCGTGTGATGCGTAGGGAACATATTCCCGGGATAATATAGCCTATGTGTTATTCCAGACTATAATCTACCTCTGTGCCGAATTTCATAAAGATCCATTCAGGCGTTCTGACGTGAAAGAGTAACAAACAAACATCCAGCCATCCTCACAAACTTTCGTATTTATAATATTATAGTAGAATACAGAACGTTACCCTGAAATATGCCCAAGCACTACTAGAACAGCCTATATATACAAAACTAGCTGACCCGCTCAACTTCGTCTGCGTCACATTCTTCATTAATGCTCGGCTCCTATTGGTCTTAGCGTCATGATATATAGCCTTCCTCAATAAATGGGCTATCTAACACTGAAATAATTTTTCAAATCGGACCTGTAGTTTCTGAGATTGGCGCCTTCAAGCAAACAAACTAACAAACAAACTCTTCAGCTTCATATATTAGTACCAGTTGACCCGCGCAACTTCGTCTGCTCCGCTCCTATTGGTCTTAGCGTGATGATTTATAGCCTATAGCCTTCCTCGATAAATGGGCTATCTAACACTGAAATATTTTTTCAAATTGGACCAGTAGGTCCTGAGATTAGCGCGTTCAAGTAAAAATACAAACAAACTCTTCAGCTTCATATATTAGTACTAGCTGACCCGCGCAACCTCGTCTGCGTCACAATTTACATTACTGTTCCGCTCCTTTTACTCTTAGCGTGATGATATATAGCCTATAGTCTTCCTCGATAAATGGGCTATCTAACACTGAAAGAATTTTTCAAATCAGACCAGTAGTTCCTGAGATTAGCGTGTTCAAGCAAGCACCTACCATTGTGTGTATTCATGTGTGCCAAATAAATTAGTTTCTTCTTCTTCAAACAAACAAACAAACTCTTCAGCTTCATATATTAGTACCAGTTGACATGCGCAACTTCGTCTGCTCCGCTCCTATTGGTTTTAGCGTGATGATATATAGTCTATAGCCCTCCTCGATAAATGGGCTATCTAACACTGATAGAATTTTTCAAATCGGACCAGTAGTTCCTGAGATTAGCGCGTTCAAGCAAACAAACAAACAAACAAATTCTTCAGCTTTATATATTAGTATAGATATAGATTAGTATAGATAAATTAAATTAAAATTAAATAATATTAGGAGGATACAGAAAGTTACCCTGAAATCCTTGATCATACCAAGCACTACTAGAACAGCCTGTATATACAATATTAACAATGAAAGTATAATTGTTAGCGATGATTCGATTGTTACGGGGTCATGAGTTTGTATCACAGTGTTAAGGATCTCGGGTTCAAACTAATATTTGTACAAAACCACAGATGTTTGCTATAGGTATTATTTGCTATACGTTTGATTTGCTTTTAGTTGTATCCCCAGTACGGGAGTAAGTTGTAACTAGGTAGACATCATAATTGAATTCCCTGATAGTGTAAACAGGGGTTTATTTGTAACTCTGTAACTTTCGCTTTATACAACCTGTGATAGAATAAATGCAATGCCTCTTAAGGGGTCATAGTACTCGTCATTATGAACAGCTATCACTATAGGAACAATACGAGTCGAAGCTCCAAAGCCTTGAGCATCGACGCCGAATTGCTGGCCTGTCGGTTTTCTATCGCTTGGATTTTGGGGAGTGTGCGACGGAATTGCATGATTTAATTCCGCCAAGCCCGTTCCATCATCGGACCACAAGACGAACGGCGATGCGCCACCGGTACATGGTGGACATCCCACCGACACGCACTAAACGTTTTGGGAACACATTCATAGTGCGTACAGCTAAGGAGTGGAATTCCCTGCCAGAGTCTGTGTTTCCAGATAGCTACAACCTGGGAGTTTTTAAGACAAGAGTGAATAGGTTGCTTCTAGGCAAACGTGCTCCATCTTCGATCGCATCATCGCTTACCATCAGGTGAGATTGTGGTCAAACGTATGCCTATATACAGTAAAAAAAAAACTGAAATCGCGAAAAAAATCGACTGCCCCATATGCGTATAACTCGACAAAATTAACTGAACAGCTTCTGCCCCATACATCTATGTGCGTATAACTCGACAAAATGTACTGAACAGTTGGTTTTTTTTCGCGACTTCGGGTTTGGACCCATAGTAAAAGTTGTTAATTATGATGAGTATAATGACCTCTTAAGAGATATTGCATATATTCTGTTACAAGTTGTATATTAAAGTTCCATATTACGGGTGAGAAGCCAAGAAGTCTCATCTACTTCTTGGAAAGACTAAGCCAAGGCCGCCCAACTTATTTTGAAGGCGGGCCATAATATTGACTCCAAGTGAGCTGGTGGGCCATCTAGCCTAAAACTTGACAAAAATTTTATGGTAATACTTAGCTATTCAAATTCAACAAAGTGAAATGAGATTATTTTAAAGGTTTTTGTGCAAAAAAAAGATACTGTCATGACGATGTCAAAATGATACTGTCATGGCGATGTCAAAATGATACTGTCACGACGATGTCAAAATCAAGTCTGAAGCATGTTTTGCATTGGGTGAAGAACAGTATTGTTTTTCACGACATTTAGATAGAAGAGGTGAAATTTATGTAAAGCCTAACCTGGAGGCTGGATAGCAAGATCACACTTTTAGAATTAGAATTTAGAAACTAATTAGTTCTGTGTTTCTGTAATTTATCTAAAAATTTATACCTTAAATTAGTGAAATATAATATTGGGAGTGAGTTCATTCAGAGCAGAATATTTTAGTAAATTCTGTTATCAGTTCCTCAACAAGACTATCACCAGCTGCTGTCCGTTGACGGCGGGCCAAGCCAAATGCGTTGGCGGGCAAACGGGTGGCCCGCGGGCCTGGGTTCGAGCAGCCTTGGACCTCGAGCAGGCCCTAGTCTTTCCAAGTAGTATCGCCTTACCCAGTTACTGGGCTGTAAGAGTCAGATAGTAAGTCGCTTCCTGTGGAATACTAGTGTTCAGTTGCTGGTTTGACCATAAGCCGATCCTCCCAACATAGTTGAGAAAAGGCGAAACAAATTGATTGTTGTACAAATCCCAAGTGTGTGGTCCCTAGCTAGGAGAAATCATATAGAAGAGCGTTGTAAATAATAAAAAATACATTTTTTCATGACGTTATAAATATTTCTTTTACGCTAAAAAACAAAAGAGCTTTCTTACTTACAAAAAAAGAAAACACGTCTAGCGCCATGTTCTCATTCCAAATTTAAAAACTCAGCACAAACAAAAATACAATCCGTCTTCTTTTTTTTTGTAAGCAGAAGTAACATGATTTATCAGCCAGTTCCCTGAGGGATGCTTGTAATTTTACGAGTATTAAAAGGGATGGGTCTCGAGCGGAAAAATGTAATGAGCCGAACTGTCCCACAGACCACGATTGTACAGTCGACTGCATTCAGTTCTTTTCAATGAAAATCGCATTTCTACCACATTTTGATGAGCGTTTTAAATTATTGGTTTTGACTGTACGGATTTCAGTACGTTGTTGTGAGTTGAATTGTGTGTGGTTTGTATTTTTTATTAATGGTGTTCCCACACTGCTTTTAAAAATGTTCACAAATAAAATGTAAACATTTCTAACAATTCCTAACATTTGTTATTAAATGTATTAGTATTAGAAAATGTTCGTAAACATTTTTATTTTTTAAAAGAACGTTGCCCCACACTAAGAAATGCTCCTGTATTGTGGGTGCGTTCATAAACATACAAACTTACATACCCAAACAGCCACCAGTTTTGGCAGCAGTGTGGGAGCACCATAACAAGAACACATGGAATATTAAACCTAAATGTCGAATGATGACGTAAAAAAGTATCTTATGTCTTATTCCAGGACACAGACCTATGTGCCAAGTTCATCAGTTCAGTAGTTAGGACGTGAAGAGGTGCAAACAGATCCACGCACGTTACTTTTGCGTTTATAATACTCAGTACGGATATGGATTATGCTGGTAGTCCTCTAAACTGAATCATAGAGAGGTACCTATAATCGCTGAAAGTCCTAATCAAATTACTTTTTTTTTGTAATATTATTATGTTCACTGTAATGTAAGTACAAACCTTTTTGTTCTAAAAGGTCTGTCGAGACTTCGGGAATAGAGCCCCAGGAAAATGCTAGTGTTTATAATGATCATTTTCTTTAATATTCTGACTTCGAAGATAGCTTTTAGAAATCTATTTTTCCACAAAAATACGTATATTTTTAAAAAAATCAAGAAAAAACATTTTAAAAACTTAAATAAAAGTCGTCGCTGCTGAAAAGTAATTTATAAAAAGAAAAACACAACAAAAGCACGTTTCTTTTAGACCGTGACACGAAAGCCCTATTTTAAGAAGTAAATAAAAATAAAGGACCATAGTCTATGAAAATTCTGACGCTACAGCAAAGTACACTCGACCTGATTGCCTTTAAGCTAAATGAGAAATCGTAAAACTTTGTATTAGACTGGAGTCAAAGTAAAAATTCGGGACGACTCAGTTTTGAAAGGCAGGTATAAATTATTTATGGAACTGACTGTACCTATCTAGTATAAGATTAAAAAAAAAATCCTTGTCAGCGTGTATTTTATTTGAAATACTCACATATTATTAGGTATGTGATTGTTTTCTTTCATATCGACCTTTTTGATACGGGGCTGAATGATGCCTTCCAGGCCGTGGTTACTGGCCAACATAAATGACGAACATCTCTATTTTTTATTCTTTTTGCTTTTTTGGAATACTCTGATACCGCAATGTAGGATTTCTTTGATGTAGTTCGTTGCTGGCGCTATAGATGTCGCTACGTCAGTATTTTGTGGCAGCATCGATGGATCTACAAACGTTTCATACAATACGATATTACTTAGCAATACAAAGTCTTGCCCATCTAGCACAATATAAATCAAGTTAATAGGCAGTTACATCCACCATTGGACTAAGTAACGGCATACCACGTCTATCTACCTATTCACATACCAAGCAACATCGTCGTCGTCTGTACAATGTTGGGATCACAGTTCAAACATCGATCCCGGAATATTGCAGGAGCAACCTGGGGCTCAATTTACATTGCCACTGAATGGAAGCGTCAATTTCGACTCAACAAAAATCAGCAAAATATCAGCGGTTCCCTACATTTTGTCGAATGAAGCATTTTTCGAGTTATTTTTTAATAAATTCTGAAAACTTAGGGAAAGAACCAACGTTATTAAAAAAAAATGATCAAAAATCACTAAAACTGACACAGTTATGAGCGTTTCAAAATCAATATATATAAAATTCTTCCGTTACTGACTGACTGAGTGATTGAGTGACTGACAGACAACGCACAGCCGAAACTATTGGTCGTAGAAAGCTGTGGCATGTAGCCTCCCTACACTCCGTAGGGAAGCACTAAGAGAGGATTTCCTAAAATTCCTACGGGAACGGGAAAAAACGGGATATGCGCGTACGAAGTCGGTCGGTCGGTTAAGTAATAGACTACTTTTAGTTTTAATTAATTTTACATCTGTCTGTTTTGTGCGAGTCCCAAATAAACATTTTTCTTTCTTTCTTTCAGGCAAAAGCTATGTATGACAAACACAGACAGCCCTGATTGCATGTGACGTCACTCGCAAGTCACGGCATTTTGGAATAGGGATAGAAGAATAACTTCAAAAGCGTGTAACTCTGTTCTCTATTTTTCCGCCGATTTTATTTATTTTTCACAAATTGTACTACTATAGTTATATCTTTCAAATATAGTATTATACAAATATAATAATTATAAAAAAGTATTATTTCATGTATATTGTTGTGTTGTGTGATTGTTAATGTTGTGTTGCGTTGTGTGTATAAACATTCCAAATAGATATTATTAATTTATTGCAGTTATCAAGTAAACAAAATTTTGATTCCAAAACAATAGGAGTTTTCAATGGCTAGTTTCACCCATTGAAAGATGAAAGAAGAAATACTAAATTGAAAATTTGTTACTAAAAAGATTTCATTGAAAAAATCAAATTAGTGCAAATCAAGCAACCGGCAACCAAAGCCAATGCTACTGCACAATTCTACGACCCTCCTCTCCAAACGAACAATAAAAAATACCGTTCAAAAACGAATAAAAGTTACCATCAGTCCAACTCGTTTGGACCAATAGTTCCGAAAAAACTGGAGCGGGACTGCCGGAGCTATACTCTAGGGGACATGTATCGGTGTCCCGGTGCAAATTGACACCGGGGCCTAACGTTGCACTGTCAATGGTCGTCAGAGGCGTTTCAAATTGTTTGTGTGAAACCTATCCTTGTTTTGAAGTGGTCGTTTATTTTTGACAAGTGTTTTGTTATAGTTTTTTTTCTTCCATCTGTAAGAATAAACGCAACCCTTATAGGATCGCTTGTAATTCTGTTCGTTTGTCACAGGCAATTTTTCGCAGCTAATTACGGAGTTGTAAACGTTTTAAAATGTGTGATAAATAGAGACAGTCCTAATTGCATGTGACGTCATTCGCGATTGACACCGGGGTCTCAATTTGCACTATCAATGGTCGTCAGTGGCGTTTCAAATTGTTTCCGTGAAACCGAGCTTAGTTTTCAAGTGTTTTTGTTTATTTTTGACAAGTGGTTGTTTTGGTATGAAGTTGACTCCGTTGGTGTGTTTTGTAATAGTTTTCTTTCTTCCGTCTGTATGTATGAATAAACGGAACCTTTATAGGATCACTTGTGTGTCTGTTCGTTTGTCACAGGCAATTTTTCGCAGCCAATTACGGAGTTATAAGCGTTTTAGAACATATGATAAACAAATACAATCCTAATTGCATGTGACGTCATTCGCGATTGACACCGGGGTCTCACTTTGCACTCAATGGTCGTCAGAGGCATTTCAAATTATTTGTGTGAAACCTATCCTTGTTTTGAAGTGGTCGTTTATTTTTGACAAGTGTTTGTTATAGTTTTTTTTCTTCCATCTGTAAGAATAAACGCAACCCTTATAGGATCGCTTGTAATTCTGTTCGTTTGTCACAGGCAATTTTTCGCAGCCAATTACGGAGTTGTAAGCGTTTTAAATGTGTGATAAATAGAGACAGTCCTAATTGCATGTGACGTCATTCGCGATTGACACCGGGGTCTCACTTTGCACTATCAATGGTCGTCAGTGGCGTTTCAAATTGTTTCCGTGAAACCGAGCTTAGTTTTCAAGTGTTTTTGTTTATTTTTGACAAGTGGTTGTTCTGGTATGAAATTGCCTCCGTTGGCGAGTTTCGTTATAGTTCTCTTTC
This sequence comes from Lacanobia wlatinum, assembly GCA_947578705.1. Lineage (NCBI taxonomy): Eukaryota > Metazoa > Arthropoda > Insecta > Lepidoptera > Noctuidae > Lacanobia > Lacanobia wlatinum. Next base: position 15,740,545 of record OX388046.1, on the reverse strand, counting down.
TTCCGTCTGTATGAATAAACGGAACCCTTATAGGATCACTTGTGTCTGGTCGTTTGTCACAGGCATTTTTTCGCAGCCAATTACGGAGTTTTAAGCGATTTAAAATGTTTGATAAACAGAGACAGTCCTAATTGCAAGTAACGTCATTCGAAGTTGACACCGGGGTCTAACTTTACACTGTCAATGGTCGTCAGTGGCGTTTCAAATTGTTTGTGTGAACCGATCCTTGTTTTGAAGTGGTCGTTCATTTTTGACAAGTGCTTGTTCTGATATGAAGGTGTCCGTTGGTGTGTTTTGTTATAGTTTTCTTTCTTCCGTCTGTATGAATAAACGGAACCCTTATCTAGGATCACTCGTGTGTCTCTTTGTTTGTCACAACCCATTTTTCTCAGAGAATTACGGAGATACAAGCGTTTTAGAATGTATGATAAACAAAGCCAGTCCTAATTGCATGTGACGTCATTCGAAGTTGACACCAGGTTCTCACTTTGTACTATTAATGGTCGTCAGTGACGTTTCAAATTGTTTGCATGAAACCGATCCTTGTTTTGAAGTGGTCGTTTATTTTTGACAAGTAGTTGTTCTGATATGAAGGTGTCCGTTGGTGTGTTTTGTAATAGTTTTCTTTCTTCCGTCTGTATGAATAAACAGAACCCTTATAGGATCGCTTGTGAGTCTGTTCGTTTGTCACAGGCAATTTTTCGCAGCCAATTACGGAGTTATAAGCGATTAAAATGTGTGATAAATAGAGACAGTCCTAATTGTATGTGACGTCATTCGCGATTGACTCCGGGGTCAATGGTCGTCAGTGGCGCTTCAAATAGTTTGCGTGAAACCGATTATTGTTTTGAAGTGGTTGTTTATTTTTGACAAGTGTTTGTTCTGATATGAAGGTGTCCGTTGGTGTGTTTTGTTATAGTTTTCTTTCTTCCGTTGGAATGAATAAACGGAACCCTTATAGAATCACACGTGAGTCTGTTTGTTTGTCACAGCCAATTTTTCTCAGTATCTACTGAACCGATTGAGTTGACATTTTGTACAACATGGATATTTGTGACTTAAACATGGATAACGTATACCTATAAATAATAATTATATATCACTTTCACTCACTTTTGTCACTATTGTCCTCCAAAAATGAGTTAATAAAAAAGAATTGTAAATTTGCCTAAAACAGACGAAACCCGAGCCTATGGCGAGGCCATTATGGAGTCCATGCCTTCAGGCATTCTGTGCTAATCAACGTTTGGGTAGCTGCTTCTCAAGTTCGAATTAAGTATCCGATAATCATTAGTTAAACAAAGCATATGGTAAAAAAGTTTCCATGAATAAAGCTGTAAGTCATAGGACCTTTTTTCCTGTGGATAATTACCGTCTTCAGGGCGAAGTTGCTGGCAGAAGCCACTCCATTATTATTCTTAAATGACCCATAAACGCAAGTCATTCCTGACACAAATAAAGTGACCTCTGCTCTAATTACAGAAAGTGCAGCGCGCTCATTCATGGCAGTTGAAGTAGGCTGACTGTCCACTGCAGCGGAGAGGAGAGGAGCGGAGCGGAGCTGTGCCAATATTAACAAAAATTGCATAAAATCTCCATTCCGCTTCAGTGGACAGGAATTTGCGTATTACTTTAAAAATTCATACAAAACCCAGGAGCGAGCTAACGGAGCGGGGAAGCAAAAAAAAACCGACCACTTCAAATAACTCGCGAGCGATAACTCGCTCTCCAGTCCGCTACCTCGCTCCGCGTCTATGGACTGGCAGCCTTATACTTGGTGACGTATTCGAGCTCACATTCAGACGCGAGCGCCTGACTCGAGTATTGTTCGAGCGTGTTTTGTTTCAATGGTTCCTTGTTCGAGTTACTTGGATGATTGCCTCGTTGGTCTAATGGTCTGCTGAGTATGAGGTCTTGGCGAAAATGTTTCGTAGTATTTTTTTTTGCTGACAGTTTAGCCTAAGCTCAGTAGGAGTGTAGAGTCCAGATTAGTGTCCATTTATGGGCTCATGCTTGTGTCCTATTAAATGGGACTTACACTTCTGAAATTGGCATATCATGGGACGCCCTAGCTAACTAGACCAACTATGCTGTTAAGCTTTATAATTTTAATATGGAACGAGTTTTTTTTTGTATAAAATAAAATTTGGTAAATCATAAAATGACTCCTCCCGCTCTGGGCGGAGTAAGATGGAGTGTCAGACTCTTACTCCACCCATGTTCTTCCAAATTTCCTTTGTGTTCCAGAACTGCGGTAACTCTTCCGAACAATTCCGTAACCTTAGACGGGAGGAGGCAAATTTAAGTGTAATATGTGACAGACGGACTGACAGATACCAGACTAATCCTACAAGTGTTCCTATGTTGGATGTCTATTTATCTGGAAAAAAAACCGCTTAAGAGTGAGTCGGACTCGCCCACCGAGGGTTCCGTATCATTATATAAGTACCCAAAATATACCATAATTTTCAGCTTTTTTTATTTTTTTAGCATTTTTCCTTTATTTGTGCTGTAAGACCCTGCTTTTTTCCAAATTTCCTAGAATTGTCAATTTGGGTTAAAAGCAAGGTCTTACAGCACAAGTAAATGGACAATTCCGAAAAATAAAAAAAGTTAAAAATTAAGGTAAATTTTGGTACTTACAAGTTTTCGCGAAAATTTGCCCATATCTTCTTGACTCAGAACCTTGATTTGTAAACACTTAATAGGGACTATAGACCTCAATATCTGGTATAAATATATTTCAACTTGCTAGGTCCACCCGTTCCTGAGAAAATCGGTGGTGACACACGGACAGACAGACGGACAAGAGACTTTTTTTTTTTACTATAGGTAGGCACTGATCTTATAAGGGTTCCTTTTTTACCTTTTAAGGTACGAAACCCTAAAAACAACTTAAAGTCCCAATGCATTGGTAAAATCCAGTTACAAGAACCAAAGAAGGCAGTCGGTTACCAATTATTCTCCTTCAAGGTAACCATAAACACATCCTCACCAAACACACACTACACCTGGTAAGGATAAGTTACATATAATGTTACACCTCTGTTTCCCTGTTGATACAGGCTCGAAGAAAAACATAGCGTGTATCAGCTACTCAAGAGCCTGTAAATTGTAGCAGCCGATTGGGGAAAATGGCCGCGTTAAAGCTCTTATAGTCGAGTGCCCTCTTCGAACGTTGGTCGGTATTTTACCGAATTTTTTGGGCACGAAATTAATGAAGGGTCTTTTTTGGAAGAGATTTTTTTTGTTAAGTTGGTGTAATGCAATATATCCGTGGGCGACGATATTTTACCAACAATATTGAGCTCCGTATCCGTATATTTAACTAAAAGAGTTATGAATATAAATGTCGATGTATGGAGAGAGAGAAGAAGGTCTAAGAAAAAATGGATGGATTATGTAAAGAAAAAGGAACTAGTGACAGCGTGACGACTAACAAGACAGATTGGAAGAAAAAAACTGGCCAAGTGCGAGTCGGACTCGCGTGCAAAGGGTTCCGAACGAATTTAATTTTTTTTTAACATGTTATTTTAACAGTATAGACTTCTTATAGGTTTTCCTGTAATCTATAGGTAAAGATCTATTATCTCCATTTTATTCAAAATTTTAGTCTTAGTAGTTTCGGAGATAATGGGGGGGAATGGTCATTTCTCGCCTAATTTATTGAATCACTTCAAAACTATTTATTTTAAAATTATGAAAAACATATAATTAAAACCCTCACAGTAAGTCCTTTTTTTTGATATATCACACAATATTGTTCAAAAAACTTGTTTTTTAATTTTCTAGTTTGACCCCCAAAAGTGAACCCCATACTAAAATTTTAATAATTGACGTAACGCGACCGTGTTTGGGTCACAAATAACCATATGTGTACCTAATTTCAACAGAATCGGTCCAGTGGATCCGGAGAAAACTGGCTGTGACACACCGACAGACAGATAGACAGACACCCGAGTGATCCTATAAGGGTTCCGTTTTTTGTTCGGAACCCTAAAAAGACGTGTCCGTCGTGGGCAGGAAGATAATGATTGAGCTCCGTATCTCGTGATAGAAAGCGTTGTATGAGGTTTATGATAGAACGAATATGCCTCGCGGGAATATGCTGGATGCAAGGCGCATATAATAGGTAGGGTAGATGTGCGACTTTTGAGGGAGACGGTGATGATACCTCCAACATGCTTGTTCAGTGTTGGTCTGAAGGTTGCCGGGCTTAAGAATGTTGCATATTTTGGCTGTGCTCATAATAAAATGAGACAAGATGTCTATAGCTACAAAGTAACATGTTAAAACAACATGCTTCGGTCGAAACTCCTTGCGCCAGACACTGGCAGTTGGCCGGTTTTTCTCGAGTATTATTGCCGTAAGGACTATCATAGATATCTGTATCATCATCTTTTTACACTTGTCCATGCTACTTGGGGTTGACGCAACACGTTTTTTTCTTCCAATCCGTCCTGTCACCTGTCCTGCTATCACTAACTCCTTTTTTCTTTCTTTCACATTATTCCTAACATGCTCCATACATCTTTTCTTAGTCCCATTCCCTGTCCATCCATCCACATTTATATTCATTACTATCGCAGTATTCCGTATGGCAACGATAATGTCCTCGTCTATATGTTTGCCATGTAACGTTACTCGTCACATAAAGTAGGTTCTCTCCGCTATACATACAAAAACTACCAACTTTAATTGCTTTCTCAGAATATATATTGTAGGGGCGAGCAAATTGATCTACATTATAAAAAGTTTGCGGTCCTCCTTACATGTTCGGGCGGTCGTTTTAAGGCCCTGCTATGTTGACAGCGGAAGCGAGCTTACTTGCTTTTTTGCTTGCTTGCTTGCTTTTTTTTGCGGGCTTAGCTTAGGTTTTTGTGATTGATTGAAAGGTGGTTGTAAAAATAACGATAGACTGGCATTAGTATTTATGTATATTAGGGCTGGACATTTTCAAAGAGTACCAGGTGAAAGGTGGACGAAAATCACGACGAACTGGTACCCAATAAACAAAAAGCGCAGACAAGGTCGACCACAAATGAGATGGAGCGACGATATTGTAAAAAATAGTAGGTAACATCTGGAGTAGAATAGCTAGAGACAGAATAGCATGGAAACGAATGGAGAAGGCTTTCACCGCTATTGATAGCGGTCCTTGTACATAGTATTCTAAATAACCATATTAAATTTGTAAGCGTTTCCAAACGTCTTTTATAATGCGCACAGCAAAGGAGTGGAACTCTCTGCCTGCGTCTGTGTTTCCAAACGCTTACAACCCTAATCTCTTCAAAGTTAGAGTGAACACGCTCCTTCTGGGTAAGCTTGCTCCATCGTAGACTTTGTCTCTGTCATCTCTGACCTAGACTAGAGTCAAGAGCAAACCCATCACAAATAATAATAAAAAAAAAAAATAGAAAAATAAAATTACTAACATTCACATTAAGATTTAAATTTGTAACACTAATAATTAGTCTTTCTAAGGCAAACAAATTGTGGAAGGAAATAAAGCTATTTTTATTTTATTTATCTATGTCGTGTGTAATGGCTAGTCATTATATAACGTGTAAGAGAATAAAAGCGATATCTCAGGGGTCATTGTACTCATCATTATGAACAATTTTTACTACGGGACCAACCCTGAAATTGTAAAATAAAAATCAACTGTTCAGTACATTTTGTCGAGTTATGCGCACATAAATGTATGGGACAGTCGATTTTTTTTTGCGATTTCAGTGTTGGTTCCGTAGTATAAGTTTTTCATAATGATGAATTCAATAACCCCTTTAGAGGTATTCTGTTACACGTTATATATGTTTTCCGTTACATATTATGTCTTCTGTATTTCTTCTAAAAAGCTAGACCAACCTCTGTTCTATTCAATTAAAGGTAATTTTTAGGGTTCCGTACCCAAAAGGTAACCAACGGAACCCTGTTACTAAGCCTGCGTTGTCCGTCCGTCCGTCTGTCTGTCAGCGGGCGGTATCTCAAGAACCATTTTAGGTAGACAGTTGAATTTTTCACAGATTATGTATTTCTAATGCCGCTATAATAACAAATCATCAAACCGGTTTTTTTTCGAATAAGCCTAAAAGGTCACTAATGAAACGTCAAAAGCTAGTGTAGCCAGTAGCACGGTTCCAATTGGTCGTTCCCTATGGAGAAGAACCGAGAAAAACCTTCAAGATTCAGAAAATGAAATCAACAGAACAACGTCATCGATAGTTGTTTTAAGGAATTCTTGTACATTTGGTGGTGGTTTTGGTATCTGTTAGTGAATAATGGTAAAACGGTTTAAGTTAGTCGCTGCCCGCTTCCGCCCTCTCCATAGCCTAGGTGTTAATGTGCGGCCTATTGGAGAGCAGCCAAGTTGTGGCTTGTCATATATCACCGCGCTATTGTGTGGGCCATGGGCACGAACAGAGGAGTATAGTCGTGCGTATGAAAAGGTGTTGATAAAGTTAGTACAAGCTTGTTTAGTTATTAAGAGGTGGGGTTTACTGTGTACTAGATTTGCCTGTGGCTTTGCTCGCGTAAATATCGATTTCTGAGATTGCAATAAACATTTAAACCGTGTACTGTACAGGGTCCCATCTATCTCTGTACGGAAATTCATCAAAATCGGTTCAGCTATTTAGGCGTAATAGCTTAACAAACAAACAAACTCACTCTCACAATAATAATATTAGTAAGGATCTACAGATGGTTTATGAAATACTTTATCGTACTTAAAAACTGCCCAGATTTTCAGAATTCGTTCCGGACATTTACCATTAAGAGCCTTTGCATTTCGAATGGGAAAGGTGGACAATCCGAATTGCTTAGTTTGTAATAATAAAGTAAAAGATGTCCATCACCTTTTGTTGGAGTGTGTCAGGAATGAGTCTGAAAGAAGTAGAATTATTAGTGAATTGGATATAAATAAGCTAGATTTAGGTATATTTAATGTTATTCTTACCAATCCAATGTCGCCGGCAGTTACTTTAGTTTATTCATTGGTTAATTTGTAATTGTGATTTCTTTGGATAAGGTTACGATGGAACTGGTGTAATATTTTGTTAAAAGTTCCTTAAATAAAAAATAAAAAAAATAACTACCCAGAAGACGCAGCGTTGGAAAGCCTCCCACAAGGTGGACCGATGACCTGGTAAAGTTCACGGGTAGCCAATGGATGCGAGACACACAGGACCGGGTATTGTGACGACACGCGCGGGGAGGCCTATGTCCAGCAGTGGACGTCTTTCGGCTGATATGATAATGATGATGACTTAAAACTGAGACATATAGACGGAGGGACAGCGGAGGCTTATTACTGGAGTTCTGTTAGTTGTACCACGGTTTTGGAACCCTCAAAATGGATGAATTGTGTAAGCAAAAACGAGAAAGAAAAGGGAGCGTGGCGTGAGGTATAGCGTGACGCCCCAAGTAACTTTGGTTATGAAAAAAAAAATATTAAGAGCTTTATATGAAAAACTAACATGACAGGCTTTTAAATGTCATATTAACTAGTGACCTTAATAAATAGCAGAGGCTCGTGCTTACGTAATAAAAGCTGCTCGGGTCAATATTCAAGCTTAAGCAACGCGTGCCGGGCCGGTCTGAGGATTAGTGATCATCCATCCATGCCGAGACTTCATTGTGCCTCGGAAAGCACGTTAAGAGGAAATGCTGGCGGCGAGACTTTGTATGTAAAAAGTCATAATTCGAGGAGGCACACGACTGTTTTCTCCTCCAATATTGGACCGATTTCATCCAAAAGAAGGATATATACTGTGTACTGTGTTCAGGACCGGTCGTTGTGGCGACGCTTGGGGGAGGCCTATGTCCAGCAGCGGACGTCTTTCGGCTGATATGATGATGATGATGATACTGTGTCCCTATGTTTTCCTTTTTGATGATTTATTAACCGTATAAGCACTAGAACCCTCACAAAATGCTCAAAATTGTCCTATAAATCGCTGTCAACAGAGCCCTAGTGTACAAATCTGGCAACTTATAATAAAAAAAGGAAACATAGGGACATAGTATACATCCTTCTTATTCAGTTTGTATATCTTAAATCGGTCCAATATTGGAGGAGAAAACAGTCGAGAGCCAAACCTCGAATTATGACTTTTACATACAAAGTCTTGCCGCCCATGCTAAGACGTTCTCGGCTGTCATTTGTAGAACAACAAGAAATGAATTAAACTTGTTCGTTTGGCAGGCATAAAACATTGGGCACGGCTGTACCAAATAGGTCCAGTTCAGCAAAATGCCATACTTGTACGTTACGTCATTCCCATTGCATTGCACATTGCATAATTTTACACTAAAACTAGCTACAAAGCCATACACTTAATAAAGTGCATTAGTATCGTGCAGCTTAGTCTTGCCAAGAAGTACCGTGTTACCCAGATAATGGGTTGTGAAGGTCTGGTAGGCAGCCGCTCTACGTAAAATACTGGTATTCAGCTGAATCCGGTTTGACTGAAAACCGACCCCAATATATTTGAGAAAAGAAAGAAAGAACAATTGCAAATGTGAGTTTTTGTTGTTGTGATTGTATGTGTGTGTTTTGAAAAGGCTTAGCAGATGATAAGTATCGTGCAGCTTAATTGGAAAAGGCAAGGCAGATGATGGACTTCTTAACTTTATTAAGCCCCCTATCAGTAAATCTCAGGAAAACTGATACACTACAACTAAGTAATCTCATAAGTCGTCGTGAGATTCGACATCGCAATATATCGGGGGTCAAATAATTCTCGGACAACATTGACTTACAGTACAAGGAAAATATCGTGAGGAAACTACAGTACGAAAGAGTTTACACGAAGTAAGTAATGTTTGTTTCTTTGATGTATGAGTGGAGTCATTTTCTCAAAGGATTTTTGTTATTAAGATATTCTCATGCAGGTTGTGAAGAAAATCTATGTCAGGTTTTGGGATACTTTCATTGTTAGGGTTCCGAACAAAAATGGGAACCCTTATCGGATCACTCGGGTGTCTGTCTGCCTGTCCGTCTGTCACAGCCAGTTTTCTCCGGATCCACATATGGACTGCTGTGACCCAAACACGGACGCATTACGTAAATTATTAAATTTCTGTATGGGGGTCACAGGGGTCAAACTAGAAAATTTCAAATAAAGTTTTTCGAACAATATCGTGTGACATATAAAATGAAAGGGCTTACTGTAAAGGTTTTAAATATATTTTTTTAATAATTTTAAAATAAATGGTATTGAAGTTATTCAAGATATTAGACTAAAAATGACCATTGCCCCCTTATCTCTGAAACTACTGAGCCTAAAATTTTGAAAATAAAGGAGATAATAAATATTTACCTTTAAATTACAGGCAAACCTGTAAGAAGTCTATAGTGTTAAAATAACACATTAAAAAAATGAAATTCGTTCGGTACCCTTTGCACGCGAGTCCGACTCGCACTTGGCCAGTTTTTCTTAATCATCATCTTCCCTTATCCCATTTTACTTAGGGTCAATACGTTTTTTTCTTTCATTCTGTCCTGTCAGCCGTCACGCTATCACTAACTCCCTTTTCTTTCATATCGCTCCTCACACAATCCATTCATCATCATGCCAGAGTCTTTGTTTCCTGATAGCTACATCCTGGACGTCTTTGAGTCTAGAGTAAATAGGTTACTTCTAGGTAAGCGTGCTCCATTGTCCACCGTCACCATCATCAGGTGAGATGGTGGTGATACGAGCCACCATCCCTTACCAAAAGGTGACGCACCGCATGCATGTATAGTTCGCAAACAAATGAACCACTGGTAAACCTCTCCGTGTTCAGCTTACTTAGCAGTAAAACTTTTACTTTATTCCTTAAGTCCAACTTCATTCATGGCCAGTACCAGACCGGAAATCTTCGCCCATTGAAAAATAAATATCTTAGTCATTATCCTTCAACCAATAGCGTCATTGACTATAAAGCCTTAGATATTCATCGAATAAATTCTGAAGTAATGTAAAGAATCTATCCTCATTCTTTGATGCTTCGACTACAAAGAATCGTCCGTCCCTATATGTTGGGTACCATTAGGGCTCGTTTAGGGTGATCGCGCGGTGACTGGGGCGGTAGCGGGAGCGGTGGCGTTCGCGATTAGGCGGCCACATTTTACGATAGTTCTAGTAGCTGGCAGTTGTGGGTAGACTTGTTTCCTCATGGTTAAAACGATTGCTAGTACGCTAGTTCGCTTTCTGGCACTAGCCTGCTATACCATCCTTCCTAGCCTGAATCACATAGTGCGATTTCGTTTACTGGTTGTTGCTTACCATAAGTTGAAACAATGCAAGTCATTTGCTGGTTCAATTTAAATGTATACTTCAGGCAGCAGACTTGCTCAAGTAATCGCGCGTTTTTTATGTCGCTTCATTGTTCGGATGAAAGGCTTTCCAAGACCAAAGGCTTCGCTAGTTATCCGCAACCCACGAAGCAAAAAAGAAAAGACATTCTGTGAAGCAGACAAGATTTGATCGTTTATAATCAGGCTTCAGTAAGGACTCAACAGCAGTTTCATCAATTCCGCTCGTCGCCTTCACTTATCAACCGCGCGAGCATATCACCCTGGTCGATGCCTAAGGGATTTACTGATGTATGGGCAGCATCTACCCACACACTAACGCTATGTTATTGTAATGTGGGATTAGGGCTTTGTAGAAGATCGATTATTCTTAGGAGTTATTTGTGGTTAACAGAATTATTACACATAGTTGTTACTGAAGTTTTTTTTTCTGCTTTTCTAAACTGTACTGAATAAACGATCACCCACACAGCAGGGGGAAAGTGCTATTTCAATCTGGAAAATAATACATGTATTTAGTCAGGTAACTTAACATTGCACAAGATAAATATATAATTCAAATAACACCGAATCACACAATAAAAAAACAGACAAACACATGAAATGAAATCAATCAATTAAATTAAACTCGTGTCCCGTGTTTCTCTGACAACGGAATAATGACAGCATTGGCACGTCATAGGTTGTAATCCACCGGATTTTGGTGATTCAGCTTTCAACATTTTGAAGTGACCTTTTCAGGGTTCCGTGGTCCTGACAAGGAACCCTTATAGTTTTGTCAATTCCGTCTGTCTGTCTGTCTGTCTATCTGTCCGAGGTTTTGCTAAGAGATCGTTAGTTTTAGAAAGCTGTAATTTTGTGGGGGTGTGTATATCAATTACGCCGACAGGGGTAGCTCCCCTACATGTGAAGTGGGGATGTTTTTTTATTCCTCGTCTACCCCATCGTATGGGGTATCGTTGAATACGTCTTTTTTTAAATGTTTAGGGATTGCTAATACTATTTTTTGATTTAATGCGCCATTTTCGAAATATTAAAATTTAAAGTGCATATCTTTGTTCCAGTAGAGCGTCCCCTCCTCTAAAAGCTAAACTGCGGGCTTGAAAAATCGGGAAAAATTTATGATGATAGTGTATTTCATGCAGTGCCGTAAATAGCCTTTTCTGCGCCCTGTGCGAGGTTCTATAACTGTGCCCTTGTTTTTTGTCCGTGCGTTAATTTAAGAATTTTACAAAGCAGATTGTCATTTGTTTATTTACTTAACATTTTATAGCCAAATCAAAAAGTCAACAACACTCCTTAGAATTTCAACTAGTGGTACGAAAAAAGATAACGCCTGACGCCTGGTAATAAAACTGTCGCCACGACCAGGGGTAGGTATCGTAAACTTACTCTTTGGGTGAATAAGGCCTTACCAGACTTGCTACTGCCACGGGCTTTGGAAATTCTGTACGTATGTATTAAAATTGCACATTGTCGATACCAGTTTTAAAATATCTAAAACCTGTAAAGTGGTCACTGTATTCTTTACTTTTATTATGGCACTAACCCTGACTGACATTGCGAAAAGGAAACCAGTTTTATCCTACATTTTGTAAATTTATGCGAACCGGTAAACATCTCACTGAAAACTTAGCTGAAGTGAACACGAAGTGAATTGTCGTTCCAGCCGGTCGATTCTGTAAACATGTCGAAGTGAAGGCTTGGGTGAAGATCACGAAGTGAGCAGTAATTCCATCTTGATTACATGGATTGACAGCTCAATTCGTGTTCATGTCACCCAAGCCTTCACTTCGACATATTTACAGAATCGCACTGCAGATTAAGGCATGGTATACATGCCAATGACCTTGTGCATATAAACGAAGCTAACTACTCGTCAACGCGCCACTCCGCTACCCGCATTTTTAATTTATTATAAAACACATTTTAAAAAACACACACACACACATTTTAACACATTTTTAAAAAAGTAACAAAACCAAATTATTTTCTTTTGTATTACATTAATCAGTAGATTTTTTTTTGACTTTTGTTAAAAAATGAAGGAGTAAAACGATTTGGAGGTGATTTGGTGATTTTTTTTCTTATTATGTGATACCGATACATAAATTCTAAACGTATCATATCATGTAGATTACTACCTATATTTTTTTCAGATGTAATTTCTTAGTAAATGCCGACGAGTAGTTGCTTCACCTGCACGCTGTTTTTAAGCATTTCTCGAGAGAGCAAAGCCTTAATTGGATGGATTGACAGTTCACTTCTCCGGAGATTTAACTAGAAAATATTTTTTTTTTCGCCTGCCGTATTATTTTTCCACCCTTGGTTAATTGGAAGAGAATGCCTAAGGCATTACGTACGCTCTTGAACCTGTGTGTTGCATGACGTTTTATAAATAAATTAACTAGCACTTCACCCGCTGTGCGGGATTGTTCCAGGTATAATTACGGGAATAAAGAAAAAATACGTTGCTTCATGTTAACTTGTAGTTTTCTATTTCATAATAATACATATGAAGGTAGACGGTCGACAGACGAGAAAATAAAAAAAACGATTAGCCATAATCCACATTGCCTCAACATTGAACTATGTGATTTGCGGTAGGCGCTTGCGGGAACATACCCCCGGGCGTTGAAAGCATGCCTTTCAACCACTAAGAATCTTCAGACTCCGGATATATAGGCAGCGGACAAATCTTGCTAAATGATCTGCGTAACAAACCACTAGAAGTCTTCACGTCTGCAACTCTGACTACGCCGTCTGTCCCTGGATACGTAGCAACGATCCGACCCATTTTCCACTTGAGTGGAGGGAGGTTGTCTTCCTTTAACAGGACGAAAGAATTAAGCTTCAGGGAGCCCTTACATGCTCGCCATTTCATGCGAAGTTGGAGCTCCGATATATTCTTTACTCCATCTGCTCCAAAAATGTTGTCGGAGAAGCTCAATACGCTCAAATCGAGTCAGAGAATTGATGGACTGGTGATTGATGGACCTATTTCCTTATCAACACACTCTAGCCCTAACTGCCGAAGACACCGGGTTGCTAGGTAAGGAGCGCTGGCCGTGCCGTAGGTCACGGTATTAAGTTGGTAAGCGTATAATGGAGTTGACTGATTATCACGCCAAATAATTTGTTGAAGATACCTATCATTTGGATGAACAACTATCTGCCGGTACATTTTTTCAACATCAGCAGCTAGGATGTACTTATGTTGTCTAAAACGCAACAAGATCGATAAAAGATCGTCCTGTACCACGGGTCCAACCATCTGGATATTATTAATAGAAGTTCCAGTATTAGTTAAACTACTTGCATTGAAAACCACCCGTAACTTAGTGGTGGAGCTGCTTTCGCGCAGAACTCCGTGATGCGGAATGTAAAACGCTTGATCATCAATGGTTTTACATCTAGACATATGCCCTAAAGTTTCATATTCCATCATGAATTCTTTGTACATATTACAAAATTGAGTTTTAGATTTAAATCTGCGTTCCAAAGAAACAAAACAATGTTTTGCTCTTGACAAAGATTCGCCTAAATTGTCCGGGGAACATTTTAAAGGAATCCTAACACAAAATTGACCATTTTCTAAACGAGTAGTGTTTTTCATAAAATGTTTCTCGCATAGCTTCTCCTCCGAGGAATACGGAGACGAAGTACACACTTCTTCAAGTTGCCAAAACTTTGTGAGTTGTTGATCAACATTGAAATTTAATTCATCATCACAGTCTGAACTCACCTTTATAAAATTACATTTTAAAACTTTAGAAGAAATACTGTTAATTGGGCCGGAGACCAACCAACCCAGTTTAGTCTCGCAAAGAATTGGTTGCCCATCGCCTAACTTAATTCGTTGGGATTCCAATAAATCCCAAAAGATGTCAGCACCTAGCAACATATCGACAGGCGCCGGTGAGTAATAGTTAGGATCTGCGAGACAAACATCAGATGGAATTTTTATGTTTAACAAGTTAGTACGTTTACTTGGAATCTCATCTGTAATGGATGGGAGAATAAAACAATTAATATCCATACTAAAATTGTTATTTAAAGATTTGATTGATACAAAACACATTTTATTGATAAAAGATGATGAGTTGTTGATACCTATAATAGAATTGTTTACAGTCTTGGCAGTCAAACCTAGCTTTTGGTATAACCTCTCAGTCATGAGACATGACGTGCTGCCACTGTCAAGCACAGCACGAGCAACATACTGTTGACCATTAATACCCATGACCTTGACGAGTGCAGTGGACAGTAACACGTCATCGTGTTGAACACTCGCGGACAGTGATACACCAGTACCTATACTTATAGTAGTGGGCTGAGTGGAGACAGTCGCACTGCCATTCGTGTCAACAACTACACTGCTAGCAGAAGTACCACTTGCGTTTGACTTCAAGGATTTATCAACGTGAACAATAGTGTTGTGTTTACGACGGCATATTTTACAACCTGGCTTTTTGCAGTTGTTTGCATAATGTCCCAGATTTAAACAGTTGTAACAAACTTTGTATTTAGGTAATAACTGCAAACGAGCTTCATTGCTCAACGATAAAAACTGAGGACAACCACTTAACTTATGATCACCGTTACACATAACACAATTCTTAGGCTTATTTGAAACACTATCATCCTGTTTACTTGAACTTTCACCTGAATTATTTTTATTAGAATCCTGTACCAACATTGACCTAACCTTGTTTGAATTTTTACCTGTGTGTGAGTGTTTAGTATTCGTAGAAGCTTCCAGTTCGAACGTTTCTAATATCTCAGCACGGTTTTTAATAAAAGTAATAAATAATTCAAAAGTAACCTTAGAATTCTTGTCCAGGCGGCCCTTATACTCACCCCATTCACGATAGCTTTTACTATCTAATTTGTGTGTGACAAGATAAATGAGTAAAGTATCCCAATGGTTAACAGGTTCGTCTAAGGATCCTAGGGCGCGTATCTTTTTGTTAACAACATCAAGTAAACCCTTTAAATTAACTGACGACTCCTTCTAAAGGGTGTCGATTTGAAATAATGCAGAAACATGATGTTGGATAAGCAGGTGTTTGTTATCAAACCGCTCGCAGAGAAGATTCCACGCTACCGAATAATTTGCAGAAGAAAACTGAATCGAGTTGATCACCACAGCAGCAGACCCTTCTAGGGATGACCTCAAATAGTGAAATTTATTTATTTCATCCATATCATCATTTGAATGGATGAGACTAACAAATGTGTCGTGAAACTCTAACCAGTTTGTATAAGAACCACTGAATTTCGGCAATTGAATAGTCGGTAATTTAACAAGCTTATGATTGCTAGAACGCGACATTACGTCACAGGTATCGTTAGAATCTCCTTTCCTATTATCATCCAACATTTGTTGAGCTTTAGCAAGGGTTTTGTAATAAAGAGATTCAAACTCTGCGCGTTCTAACATCTGAGCATCAAAGTCATCAGTACTGTACTCCAGCAATAATTGCACCTCATCATAATGGGCATACAATGCCTCGAGTCTAGTAAAACGTAATTGCAATTCGCTTACCTCGGTAGGGCTCAAAGAAGAGGGACTCAAAGAATTTAAATAGTTTGCAAACATTGTCACCTTTCCTTTGCAACTCGCTCGTTTCCTAACGAGATCTTTAATGTCTTTATTTAATTCCTTATCCTCTGGCATTGCGAAATATGGTATAATCAACCTGGAATGTATATAAATAAAGTTATAGCAACGTTTAAATTACAATGACAAATGATGCAGACTGAAATACATACAAGATTAAAATGCACTAACTTTTGAGTGAATTTACATAAATGATAATTATGAATTTATAATAGCCCATGCGTATAGACGGTTATACTGTACTAAACTTTCATAATAACACTGCAATTGCAATGATTTCTATTGTCTATTTGTGCTAACTAATGTGATTACCTAACTGTCTCAATAACTGTAACATTATTACACCGTAAAGCAAAATAATGCAGTTACTACGAAGAACTACTCTTTAACAATGTGTAAATAACAAAATTATCAATAATTACTGATCAGTTAATAATTGTGTTACAATTTGTAACCACTCACAGAACAAAGAAAAATGACAATAGGTATTTCGTACTAACCTGGCTAATAACGGCTAACTTACACTAATTATACCTGTTAAATAGAGTGTTGGGTACACAAATTTAGTAATAAATACGCCTTTTCTCAGCTATTAAGTATCCAGACAACGTAAATTCCAACAATCTTCTGAATGACGTAGCAGAATTCACCGGCCACACCGGGCGTCGACTAAAATTTTTGATTTCACCAATTCTCTTCAATCCCTTTGTAACAATTCGCTGATCGGAGTTAATATTCTTCAAATCTCCAGAATCCAGGCTCGAAGGACCATGTGCGGGATTGTTCCAGGTATAATTACGGGAATAAAGAAAAAATACGTTGCTTCATGTTAACTTGTAGTTTTCTATTTCATAATAATACATATGAAGGTAGACGGTCGACAGACGAGAAAATAAAAAAAACGATTAGCCATAATCCACATTGCCTCAACATTGAACTATGTGATTTGCGGTAGGCGCTTGCGGGAACACCCGCGACTTAGTCCGCGCTGCAATTTTCTTACGGATCCCTATTTTTTTTTTGTAAATAAACATAGCCTATATTAGGGCCTATCCATTGCGAGCGAGCAAGGCAGCGGAGCGGAGAAACGGAGATATTTTAACCAATAGAATTGCATGAAATCTCCGCACCACGTGAGTCACTGACATTTTGATTGACTGGATTGGTTAATATTTCTCCGTTTCTCCGCTCCGCTCGCAATGAACAGGCACCCTTACTCAAGTATAATGTAGCATTATAATGGCGAAATATTTTTTTAAATCGCTCCAGAAGAAAGATTTGTATTTTCTCGTCTTTTCGTTACAAACATACAAATCTTTCTTCTTTATAATATTATTATTAATTAGGTTTAGTGTAGATTAATAAGTCATAAGTCATTTATTTCAAAACAACATACATTGTGTAGAAAATAAAATAAAAACATCGCTAGCAAATAATACAAACAAACAAATAAACAATACAAACACTAAAATACAGTTAATTAATTAATTAATACCAAATAATATAAATAAAAATGGAATGTCAAGATTATCTTTTTATCTGATTACCTACTTAAATAAAAAAATTAAAAAGAAATGTCACAATAAAAACTAACCAAAGAGAAAAAAAAATAATAAGAATAATAATCCACATTCATTATAATAAATTCAAAATCAACTAATTATATTATCGCATGTCATCTACAAATTCGTGGATACTGTAATAGGCCTTCCTCAATAAATATGTCTTTAATTTATTTATAAATAGGTTTGAGCTATTTATGCTTTTAAATTCTAAAGGTAACTTATTGTAGAGAAAGACAGATTGATACCGTGTACTATGATGAACCACGTTCAGTTTTGGTTGGATTAAGTTCGGTAAGTCTTTTTTTTTATTTTTTTATTTGTGATGGGTTTGCTCTTGACTCCAGTCTAGGTCAGAGATGACCGAGACAAAGTCTACGATGGAGCGAGCTTACCCAGAAGGAGCCTGTTCACTCTAACTTTGAAGAGATTAGAGTTGTAAGCGTTTGGAAACACGGACGCAGGCAGAGAGTTCCACTCCTTTGCTGTGCGCATTATAAAAGACGTTTGGAAACGCTTAGTGCGAGTTGGTGGAATAGCAACAAGGTGGGGATGGTAAGATGCAGTGCGTCTGGATGTCCGATGGTAGAAGGGGGCCGGTGGGATGAGGTCGTGGAGTTCTTTCCTACTAATACTGCATGTGTTGCCGAAGATGTTAAACGTTTAGTCGTCGAATCGATTTTTCAACGAACGAACAGTCTCACCGATATCCAATGCTAAAAGAAGCACGTCTGATGCGGCTCCATCGCTCGTAAAATTCACTGAAAACGAATCACTGCTATAAAACGTCCGTGATCAACCCTAGTAGTTCCAAGAGGGTTTACCCAACTGCTCCAGTAGGAGGGGTAATGTTTTTATTGAATTCATATAGAAATATAAAATTTGTTGTTATGGCTCATTTTTACGAGAGTTTTGTTGTAAAAGGGGAAGTGTCGTTTCGTGATTTTAGTGCTGTTGATCAATATTTACAGATATAAAGGATTTGTTTGTTTGGGCAGTTTTGTGGCTCAACTACTGGAAGTATTTCGAGAGCATTGGGCAGTAAGATAGCTTGGTATCGGATACCATATCTAGGCTAATTATTACCTATATGCAGGTTAAAAGTTCATTTACTCACACCAGTAAATGAATTTCACCTAATGGTGAGATCGTGGTCAAACTGGAGCCTATCAATAAATAAAAACCGGTCAAGAGCGAGTCACACACGCGCACCGAGGGTTCCATGCCATCATATAAAACGTGAAAAGTTTTTAAATTTTCATCGGCAAGGCCTATATTCGTCACAGAATTTTAATATTGCGGTGTATATTGCCGTTTTAGATCAGCACCATCTCTTGACCGGTAGTGGAACTAATGTAATTTTTGCTATTATGCTATTTAGAGACATCGTTGTATTTTACCTGCAATCATTACATAAATTTCTATCACACAGAATTATTTCAGATTTTTTTCTAAGCAAACTTTGGAGATAACGTAGGTGAATGGTCAATTTTTTTTACATTTTTGTGAAAAGTCGAAAACCATGCAGTCTAAAAATAAAAATAAAAAATGTTTAAGAATGGGCAAATAGCCTGCTTTCATATAATACCCCACATGCCCTAAGTAGTCCCACTTCGAATTTTTGAGGACCCCTTTCAGTCACTGTTGCAAAAAAAAACATTTTATTTCATTCTTATTTGCAAAATAGTTAAAAATTTCAGGTTTATAGCATTAGTATATCTTGAGATATCCAGCTGTGATAGACGGACAGACTTAGTCACAGGATAAAGGTTCCTTTTTACCATTTTGGTACGGAACCCTAAAAACGGTGCGAGTGAGACGTCACTATGACGTAATGACAGCTACGATGCGATGACGTAATGACAGCTATGATTGCGAGTAACTGTCAGGCGAGCAATTGAGTGAAAAAAAAAATGTTGAAGTAATTCGAATGCGAGCTACTATTCAACACACACGTGGCAGTAACTCGTAAGATAAGATACGTCCCTACGATGCGAGTAACTGCACTGCAGCTTCTCGGCAAGGTGACTCGCACTCTAGCTCGCACTGAGTAAACTAGACATAATGGCGGTTAAGTCGAGTGGAGGAAATGACTAAGAACAAGGATAATTCTCTTATCTTAAGCAAAATCACGGGTACAGCTAGTTCAAAACCATAAATTTATCTAGTTAAAGTTAAGAGACAGCGTAGGAAGCGCTGTCAATTTCCAGCTTCAGTTCGACACCACTATAGCGCTTCAGCGCTTTGCTAAAGCGGCTGCAAGCCAAGTTTCAAGTACTTTTGCAAGCCGCAAACCTCTAGGTTAGTTCTGAAGATCGGAATAGCATGATAATGTGTACTTTGAGGGCTTCGCTTTGTTGCTTGTTTCTATGTAAAATGGCGCTGGGAATCAATGTTGAAACACAGGCAAAGTGATTATTTCCTTAATTTACCTGGTAAGCTTTGTTATAAAAACACTAGCTGATCCGCGCAACTTCGTCTGCGTCACTTTTTTATGGTTCCGTAACTCAAAAGGAAAATACGGAACCCTTATAGGGTCACTTTGTTGTCCGCCCGTCTGTCTGTCAAGACCGTTTATCTCGAGAACCCGTGAAGGTATCGAGTTGAAAAACTATATACTCAGGTCTATGGCCCCTTGCAGCTGTGAAAATAAAACTTCTAAGTTACCGTAAGAAATACGGTCTTTATGCTGCAAATAACGTATATTTCGACACTCTCAAGGGAATCAAAATATATAGGGTATTTCCCGTTGATCTAGAACTATGAAATTTGGCAAGTAATACCGTCTTGTACTACAAGTATAGTGAAAAGTCTGAAAAATATAAATTTGTTATTAAATCATAAAAAATATAGATTTTATTTAAAGTAATTCTACAAATTTGTACGGAACCCTAGGACCCCGGAACCTAGAGACTTCTTCGATAAATGTTCTATCCAACACTAAAATGTTTTTTTTTTGTTTTGTGGTTTGAGAATAGCGCGTTCAACCAAACAAACAAGCAAACTCTACAGCTTTATAATATTACTAGCTGACTCAGTAAACGTTATTTTGCCAAATAAACAAACAAAAAAAAATCCCCTACCACCTATTCTTATACCTACCGAATATATACACAAAATCTCCCGAAAATCGGTCGAGCCGTTTCGGAGGAGTTCAGTAACAAACACCGTGACAAGAGATTTTTATATATTAGAAGATAAGTATAGAGTTATCCATCTGAGTTACCTATTCGCAACTAAGATTATTTTTTTTACTATTGATAGGCACGCGTTTGCGCTAGGTACTGTAATGTCACATGGTTAGTCACAAATTTATTTATTTAACAGTTCATAAAGAAAACTAGCTTTTGCCCGTCACTTCGTAAGCGTTTATCCCGTTTTTACTCGTCCCCGAAGGAATTTCGGGAAATCATTTCTTCCCCTGCAGTGTATAGGGAAGCTACATGCCAAATTCCAGCTTTCTACGACCAGTAGTTTCGGTTGTGCGTTGTCTGTCAGTCACTCACTCAGTAACGGAAGACTTCGTTCGCACATACCCCGTTCCCGTATAAATTTCGAGAAATCCTCTCTTAGGGCTCCCGTACAATCCCCAAGGAACCTACATGCTGAATTTCAGCTGTACGTTGTCTGTCAGTCACTCACTCACTTAGTAACGGAAGAATTGTATATATTGATAAGTGAATAAGACTATTTTTGACTGGTGGCCGTCCTGATCTCAAGAGAAAGCGCGTTCCAGGGAAGATTAAACGGAATATGAAATGGAGATTGAACAAAATTAACATCATCTGCCTAGCCTTTTCCCAACTATATTGGGGTCGGCTACCAGTCAAACGGGATTCAGCTAAATACCAGTATTTTACATGGAGCGGCTGTCTACCTGACCTCCACAACCCATTAACTGGGTAACACGGTGCTTCTTAGCAAGACTGGTATCAGATTTTGACTGAGACCAACGGCTTAACGTGCTTTCCGAGGCACGGAACGTTGGCAAGCGTTGCTGAATCTTAAAGATCGACTCGTGCGGCTGTTATTATTAAGCCACGAGCTCCTCATGTACTGTGTATAGAGATAGAACAATATCAAAAGTATGAAAAGGACTGAGTAAGTGTTGGAATGTTGAAAGAACGCAGATTTGTAGCGTGTCAAGAATATAATCATGTATGTGGATATTGAAAGTGACACATACTATAAGAAGATTGAGGAGAGAGCTAAGTAGTCCTTACATTGTGCACTTTTGACAGTCAGTAGGTATCGCTGATAGAATTTCACATTGACTGGAGCCACCTGTTTTATTATTTGCCAACGAAGCCATAGTAAAGCGTTTGTGAAAGGAAAATCAGGCAAAATAATCTACGTGATCAACTGCTTAAATGTTTTCTTAAAAAGTTTCTTAACTAGTAACCTTTAAAGGTTAAAATGTAACAACTCTCAGATGGACGGATAGACTACGTAGGCGTTAAAGGGTACCCTTTATATATAAAAGTCCAAAAACAACTGAAAATTCAATCTTTAAAACAACACCGCACCTGAAACCTATCGGAAACGAAAAATCCACCACAAAGTTTTTGTTAAATCGCTTTCGTCCAATACCGGTATCAACTGGATATTGCCGGCCGGCGGCGGTTTGAGCCGGTTTTAGCCGGTTATAACCAACATCGTTTGGACTACCAAAATGTTTGGTATTGCATGAAATAGAGTGTAAACGTTATTCCGGTCCCTTTATTAGAAAATGAGACCTTATTACTGAACCCTTTTGGATCGTTTTTAGATACTAACTTTTTTAGGTTTTTTTGCTTGCTTGGGTTTGAACTAAATTGCCTGTTCCTAAATGGATCTTGTTTCGGTCTTTAGGGATATCGGTGTGTTTTCTTTAAGAACATTTTGGGAAAACCTTCATTGTGCGTACAGCTAAGTAATCATTACTAGCTTTTCACCACGGTTTCATTTCTGTAGCTTTTGTCTAGGAACTGTGATTTTTTCCTTTGACTGGAAGCCGATCCCACTCCCATCATAGTTGGACAAACAGTTAATTTTTTAAAGGATGGGGAAATCATCAAATCATCCTTCATTCTTCCGCTCTTTAACTTCCGCGGAGCAGAAAGGAGTGCCAGACTCTTACTGACTACAACCTATCCGTGTTCCTCCTAATGCCCTTTGGGTTCCAGGGCCGACACTTGCCCTAGTGGACCCCATCTTGGGAAAACAGTCTTGGTACAATTGATGTATAACCGTAGTTTAGATAACATATGAAAATGGTCGCTTACAATGGGCCTCACCAGAAGTCTCAAAGTCAGTCAAAGGGCAATGCTTGGAGTTTCCTTGCGTGATCGAATCAGGAATGATGATATCCGCAAGAGAACCAAGGTTACCGACATAGCCCGAAGGATTGCCAAACTAAAGTGGTACCGGAAGGCGTAACGTTGGAAGGCCTCCCACAAGGTGGACCGATGACCTGGTGAAGGTCGCGGGTAGCCGATGGATGCGAGACGCACAGGACCGGTCGTTGTGGCGACGCTTGGGGGAGGCCTACGTCCAGCAGTGGACGTCTTTCGGCTGATATGATGATGAAAATGATGACCATTAAGCATTCAATTGTTAGCGTAATAACACAATAATCCAACTGTTTTTGATCAGTGTCATAGATACGTATTAATTAGAATTTTATCGCCCATTAGAATAAACAAAACAATAATTGTTTCAGAGCGTACTCTACTCTACGTGCCTATACAAAATTGAATTAAAATTAAATTAATACGAGTTTATATTCAGCTCATTACGATCAAAACCAGAAGGTGTCAAGTGGTTTATTGTGCCGGTAATCAAATAAATTGGCATGAATTCATTAGTGGTTGAATCAATATTATTGGGACCTGTAATGTGTACAGGGCGAGGATTACAATCTGTAATTAGAAAGAAATGAATAAATAAATAATTATTTTTCATGTTACTGGACAAAGGTCGAAAGAAAAGTTTTGAGTGTGACTGATGATGGTAGTTGGAGATGCCAGTCGGACTCCCACACGAAGGGTCAGAGTGAGTTTTTTTTTGGTTTATGGTACGGATACCATAGACAAAAAAAAAAAAGATTCTTTTAATTAATTTAATTATTTTTTTATTTTTTTTTGTTATAGCGCCACTAGAAATACACATACTGTGAAAATTTCAACTGTCTCCCTATTACGGTTCTTGAGATACAGCCGCTGACAGATAGACGGATGGATGGACGGACAAATGGACGAACAGCAGAGGCTTAGTAACAGGGTTCCGTTGGTTACTCTTCGGGTGCGGAACCCTAAAAAACTGGCCAAGTGCGAGTCGGAGTCGCGTGCAAAGGGTTCCAAACGAATTTAATTTTAATGGTATGGTAATGGTAATTTTTCGTCTAATTTCTTGAATAACTTCAAAACTATTTATTTTAAAATTATGAAAAGAATATAATTAAAACCCTCACAGTAAGCCCTTTTATTTCATATGTCACATGATATTTTTCAAAAAACTTTTTTTGTTAATTTTCTAGTTTGACCTCCAAAAGTGACCCCCATACTAAAAATTTTAAGATTTACGTAACGCGTCCGTGTTTGGGTCATAGAAGCCCATACGTGTACCAAATTTCAACAGAATCGGTTTAGTGGATCCGGAGAAAACTGACTGTGACAGACGGACAGACAGACAGACATACACACGAGTGATCCTATAAAATGGTTTTGAAGTTATTCAAGAAATTAGATGAAAAATAACCATTCCCCCCCATATCTCCGAAACTACTGAGCCTATTTTTTTTTTTTAAATATGGTGACAATAGATCTTAATCTATATACTACAGGAAAACCTATAAGAAGTCTATAGTGTTGAAATAACATGATCAAAAAAATGAAATTGGTTTAGAACCCTTTGCACGCGAATCCGACTCGCACTTGGCCAGTTTGTACCTATAAAAACCTAGACTCAAAGACGTTTTGTATTCCGCTGTTTTCTTCTTCAAAACTGGCCTGATCTAAAAAAATTATATTCAAAATTTAAAGGAAGACTATAATCTATGCTTCTATTGTTTTCTATTTTGTTAAAAACTTATTTAATTTGTCTGACAGTCGTCTGAACATGGCGGTTAAAACGGGCTGTTTTTCGGGTTTTTGGATTGTCATAATTCTTTAAGTAATTATGTGTTGGAAAAAAAATGATAGAGGCACGTATTAATTCGATATATATATTTGGAAAAAAATCATTGCTTTAGTAACATTATCCACGAAGAAATTGTATGGAGAAAGGCCCAAGAGTTACCGACCTGAGTCCCCTCTTAACGTATTTCATCCGTTATATGTTAGGTAACTCAGAAAAACGAATCGTTCTATAATATTGAAACCCGTAACAGAATCCCTCTCCTTCATTATTATCTTATTGTCTTTTATAGTTATTGAATTCGGATCCTGAAAGTCCAACATAAAACTCAACAGTGTAAAAAACACATTGAACTGAAAATCAAATCCTTATTTTACTGTTATTACCTTTAATTTGGTACGTATCCCTAAAAATACGGTTATGGACTTCAGTCGACGGTATTCGCACACAAAATAAGCTTAGGTTCCTAATTATGTTACAAATAATATTGTTAGGTTTCAGAGATTTTAGGACTTATAGGATAAGGATCCTGGAAAAAATTACATGAGATTTAAGAATTTATAAATGAGTACCTGGCCCGCGCAACTTCGTCTGCGTCACATTTTTCATTAATTCTCCATTCCTATTGGTCGTAGCGCGATGTTATATAGCCTTAAGCCTTCCTCAATAGATGGCCCCCCAACACTAAAATATGTTTCGAATTCGAACCAATAGTTTCTGAGATTAGCACGTTCAACCAAACAAACGAACAAACACTTCAGCTGTATAATAATTATCTATATCTATACTA
This sequence comes from Lacanobia wlatinum, assembly GCA_947578705.1. Lineage (NCBI taxonomy): Eukaryota > Metazoa > Arthropoda > Insecta > Lepidoptera > Noctuidae > Lacanobia > Lacanobia wlatinum. The sequence continues at coordinate 15,715,151 of OX388046.1, read as the reverse complement.
TAATATTATGAAGAAAGATTTGTTTGTTTGTTTGAATTGAATAGGCTCCGAAACTACTAGACCGATTTGAAAATTTCTTTTAGCATTTGATAGCTACATTATCAGGGAGTAACATAGGCTATATATTATCCCCGTACTCCCACGGGAACGGGAACTACGCAGGTGAAACCGCGTGACGTCCATCTATACTAATATTATAAAAAGAAAGATTTGTTTGTTTGAATTGACGTCAAATCGGTCCAGTAGTTTCGGAGCCTATTGCTCCGAAACTACTGGACCGATTTGAAAAATTCTTTTAGCATTGGATAGCTACATTACCAGGGAGTAACATAGGCTATATATTATCCCCGTACTCCCACGGGAACGGGAACTACGCGGGTGAAACCGCGTGACGTCCATCTATTCTAATATTATAAAAAGAAAGATTTGTTTGTTTGAATTGAATAGGCTCCGAAACTGCTGGACCGATTTGAAAAATTCTTTTAGCATTGGATAGCTACATTATCAGGGAGTAACATAGGCTATATATTATCCCCGTACTCCCACAGGAACGGGAACTACGCGGGTGAAACCGCGTGACGTCCACTAGTATAATGTAAGTATAGATTCACGTGTAAGTATCGGGGTTTAATTAAACATGATATGAAGTCTCACACGCCAATGCTACTCAATAATGTGTCGAATAAATGACAATTTGATGCTAATACGAATCAAATTCGATTCGAATCAATGCCCTGAAATATTGGAGAAAGCCGCTGTTTTGTATATTATTCTCTATTAAAGGTCTGTCTGATTGATCCACCATTATTCCTTTAATTAATTTGTTTAATCTACTATCAGTTCAATTAGCAACTTTAACATAAAATGATACAGTAATTAAAGTGTCAGATGAATTTTAACCTTACGTCAGCAATTTCGGGTCAAACTTGTTGCGGAATTTGTTCGAGTTGTGGAATTGGTTCCAAAGAGTTACTGCGGCACTGGAACGCAAAGGGACTTGGAGGAACACGGATGGGTTTTAGTCAGTAAGAGTCTGACACTCCCTTCTGCTCCGCCCAGAGCGGAAGGAGTCATTTTGAAAGATTTCCCATCCTTAAAAAAAGGAGTCGAACTTCATGGAAAGCAAGTTAAGCCTTTGGTCCTGGCTGTGACACACAGTAACAGTGTTAGATTTTCTGGCTTCTGACTGGTGTTAGATTTTCAGATCTACAAATGACAGTTGGCACCAACGGCTTAATGTGTTTCTCAAGTCATGGAGGAGTCTCGTTATCTTAAGATGGTCACCTATCCATATACTGATCTCGGCAAGCGTTGCTTAACCTTGAAGATCTACCCATGTGGCTGGTATTATTTAGCCACGAGCTCAGCATCAAGCGCTTTATTCGGCTAATGGAGTACTCTCAAGCGCAAAATAGCGCGTTGGCGTCGGTCAAAATGTAGATAATATACGTACCATTGATCAATGAATTTGTAACGAGTAAGCCATTAGGCTTGCTATCAAGTTCACGCCTCGCTATTGGAAGGCAATTATGCCTGACGCGTAAACTCTGAAGTACGTGTAAACATCATTTCACATAGTAGGCTTGGGATAGTGAATAGTATCGTTGTTTGATATGTTATTAGTTCAACTACAGTGCAATTACTTCTTCTAAACCTCTTAACACAACGTGTTCGAATTAAAAATTGTCCATTGAATTGAACTCAACATTTTGAACAACTTTTATCATGGGAAAATACCCGAAATGTATTCAGTAGGTACATTTTTAGGGTTCCGAACATCCGTTAAAAACGTAACCCTTATAGGATCACTCGAGTGCCTGTCTGTCCGTCTGTCACAACCAGTTTTCTCCGGATATTCTGGACTGATTCTGTTGAAATTTAGTATAAATTTTGACTTTCGTGACCCAAACACGGACGCGTTACGTAAATAAATAAATTTTTAGCATTTTTGTCACTTTTGGGGGTCAAACTAGAAATTTCATAAAAACGTTTTTCAAACTGTATTGTGTGACATCTCAAATGAAAAGAGAGATTTAATAATATTTTTTTCATAATTTTAAAATGAATAGTTTTGAAGTTATTGAAGATATTAGACCAAAATTGACCATCCTCCCCTTATTTCCGGACCTACTGAGCCTAAAATTTTGAAAAAAATACAGATAATATTTCACGCGAGTCCGACTCGCACTTAGCCAGTTTTTTTGAGTTGTGCCGTCACAAATGTTGACGATACGGAGCAATTGATTTCTCAAAAAGTTGTCCAAAATGATGAGAACACTGACCCGCTTGCAGGTCTAGTGTTATTTGTGTTACACCCTGTATAAGATCGAGCGGTTGGTAACACAACAAGCATACTATACAAATATCTTTATTTCAAATAGACCAGTAACAGGCTTTTGAATTGTCGAGGTCTGTCAGTTAAATAGATGAATTAAATTCTGGCGAGCTAGCGATAAGAACAGCAAGTTGTTCTGCAGTAAAACACACTCACCAACCCTATTTCTAGCGCGGTAATTGCACGTTCCATAAAGTTAGATCCTATGGAGAAGAACGTGCAAGAAACTCCATGGACACTTTTTTAAATCATTGTTCACAAAATCATGTCAAAATCATAACATTCGTTTTGACATAATTAATGCATGAAATTATACAATGCAAAAGGGGTTGAGTTTATACAATGCAAAGATGGTTTTACAAACTTTAGCAGGGCAACAAGCTTAAATGTGTCAAGTTTTAAAGAAAAGTAAGTCAAAAGAGAAATTTACGTCACAAGGAAGTAGTAGAAATTCCATTACGAGGCCCAAACGTACTATAAATCCCACTTAACAATTTCTACAAAGCTTTCCAACTATTCTTAAGACCCCCTCACCTTGGTATCGATGACTAAGCTACATTCCCGAAAGCCATGAACCTAACTATCCATATCCCCTATGATTCTATCCACAGACCAACGAGACGCTTTGGCGGCTACCGACTTTTCCAAGTTTTTTTATTTTTTTATTGAGAATTGGGCTTGCTCTTGATCTTGATCACGTCTGACTTGCATAAAAATGGCCTTTATTCTCTTAGCCATAAGGTTGCTGTCAGAGTTTAAATAACTCTGAACGCATTATAGGTACTGCTAGAGATGAAACTGTCGAAACTGTCCACATAGGGAACGTGCAGAAACTATAGGTTGCAGCACAGACTTGCCATTGTCAAATATATTTTACTTATAAGTTTCGACATTGACCTGTGAGCACCCGGTCGCAATAGCTGTCGCGACGGAACAAAAATTGAATAATTTATTGTAAAATAAATCGGCGGCCGCCATGTTTTTTGGTCGATCGGGGGCCATAGGTTATTAAACACTGCGTTTTAAAAAAACAAAGAAATTTAAACCGCGTGATTTGGTATGGCATGTAGGATGCCATTATGCAGACACGTGTGCCAATGAAAAATCACAGGCGCTAGATTGTACAGTCCACTTCGTGCATGTTCCCCTAAACGGAGCGTGTAGGAACTATAGGTGGCAGCACAGAAGCGTCAATGTCAAGTATTCTAAACGTTAAAGTTTCGAATATGCAACACTAGATGGCATTAGTCAACGCCGCTGTGCACGTTCCCTATAGACCAAGTGTGTCTGTGAGTGTCAACGTTTAAGCGAGAGACACACTGGTCCTACGTACTTAACGTATGCAGCGCATTATGATATCTGGATTCATTTTTTTATATGAAAAACTATGCAATAGAAACACACTTATCGTATGTTGTGTTGTATACGATAAGCGTGTAAGAGTCCAGATATCATAATGCGTTGCATACGTTGCGTACGTGGGACCAGTTCGTCTCTCACTTTATTGTTAGTGATAATTCTGACTACTGTTATGACTTGAAAAAGCTGTTGGCTAAATAATAAAAGCCGCATGAGTAGATTTTCAAATTTCAGCAGCATTTGCCTATGTCAATATTGTGGAGACGATATTACCCGAGCCCGTTAACCTTTTGGTTTCGACTGTCTTACTATATCTTTGACAGACGTGCGTTACTCAGAAGCCAAGTCAACACCAGTCTTGGTGTCTGTGTGTTTGACACCAGTCTTGCCATGAGGTAACGTGATACCCAGTTCCTGGGTTGTGGAGGTCAGATGGGCAGCACTCCATGTAAAATACTGGTATCCAGCATGCAAGCCACTCAACCCGTACATAGATGGGAAAAGGCTAAACTGAATGAATTTTTTGTCTCGAGTCACTGCCGGCATGGTGTTTCTGTGGTCTATGATTCTATCAAAAGATTTACTACAACATAAATCGAATCGTGAAATGACAAATGCTACCTGGAGTGTGATTCCAATGGTACCAATACCACAAATAATCGCTTGGCTTGGATTCGTACCAAAACGTTTCGACTTAATGGTCGTATAAAGAGTATTACTTTATTTGAGAATGCGTGTTCATTGGACGGGTTTTAAAAGTTGCTATTCATGTTCTTTACGTTAAGTGTGTCAAATATGATTGTAAGTAGTCAATAAAAATACATTTATTTCAAATAGATCTATTTCACTTTTGAATTTTCAAGGTCTGACAGTCAAATAGATGAAGCCAGTTCTGCCGCGATAGCGAATTAACAATTTTAAATAAAATATCCAAATTTTCGACAGGCAAGCTATCATAGACATGTGTATAATTCAATAAAATTTGATAAAAAAACAGGCCAAGTGCGAGTCGGACTCGCGTGCAAAGTGTTCCGAACGAATTTCTTTTTTTTAACATGTCATTTTAACACTATAGAATTCTTATAGACTTTCCTGTAATCTCTAGGTTAAGATCTATTATCTCCAATTTTTTTCAAAATTTTAGGCTCCGTAGTTTCGGAGATAAGGGGAATGGTCATTTTTCGTCTAATTTCTTGAATAACTTCAAAACAATTTATTTTAAAATTATGAAAAAAATATAATTAAAACCCTCACAGTAAGTCCTTTCATTTGATATGTGACATGATGTTGTTCAAAAAACTTTTTATTGATACTAAAAATTTAATAATTTACGTAACGCTTCCGTGTTTGGGTCACAGAAGTCCATATGTGTACCAAATTTCAACAGAATCGGTTTAGTGGATCCGGAGAAAACTGGTTGTGACAGACGGATAGACAGACAGACAGACAGACACCCGAGTGATCCTATAAGGGTTCCGTTTTTTGTTCGGAACTCTAAAAATATGTCTCATCTGGTTATCAGGTGGATGAAAGCCGATCTTTCACCGTCTTTGGTGCTATGATGAACTTTGTAGGATAAATTTTTCACGGCACGGAACAAAATAATGTAATTCTTGACGTGTTTCATACGATTATGAGTCCGTCACCGCACCCTACCTGGTACCCCGGAGCTTCAGTGTTAACCTTGGTTATACAAAGATCTCTTATGCTAAATGCAATTCTAACTTCATCGAATTTGGCTATGCTTTTCCCATTAGATAATGAGTCAACTAAAAATTTATTAAAAACAAACTTATGCCCGCAACTTCGCACGTGCATATCCCGTTTTTCCCGTTCCCGTAGGAAATCCAAGAAATCCTCTCTTAGTGCTCCTCTACACTCCCCAAGGAACCATGCCAAATTTCAGCTTTATACAACCAGGAGTTTCGGCTGTGCGTTGTCTGTCAGTCACTCATTCACTCAGTAACGGAAGAGTTTTATATACTAGGAATGGCATATGGGTAAGTAGGAATAACAATGTTCCCATTGGACTGAACATGATATTTCGCCCTATACAGCGCGCAGTTTTTTATTGTTTTAATATTTTTATGGCATTTGTTGTACCTCATGCCCAAAAAAATTACTCAAATCAATAAAAGAAAAGATACGGTCCATTCTCCTCAACTCCTCACCATCCACACTTATCGAACATTTCTATTTTCAACCTCACTTTTCCTTCGTCTAGAAATAATGATGTCCCTTAAAAAGTAACACCCGGAAGAAACTACAGAACACACACTTATAGTCCATTGTTGTTGAAAATTTGCGGCCCTAAGCTCGTTATGTGGACCCTATTAGAAGATATTGTTAGAGATTTCTAAGCCAAAGGGAGAAATTGAGGTTGGAGTAAGGAGGTGAATATGTGTTATTTTGTGTTAAAGTGGGTCTTTGTAGGGCTTGAGATCTAGTTTCTTTGAAGATGTTGACTGTACTAGATGTTGGATTGGACAAAGGGTTCAATATAAACACACTGAAAGGAGATCAAGACTTGCTCTACCCCGCGGATTTGCTCCTGTAGAGTACCTTGCATTTTGCTGAAACAAAAAGTAGCATATACTATGGCACACAGATTATCAGGTTTTTTAATCACTGAAAGGATTTTGGAACTGAAGTGGTAGTGGGCAGGGCACATTGCTCGCAGAACAGATGGTCGATGGGACCGAAAAGTTCTTGAGTGGCGATCGAGTACTGGAAGACGCAGCGAAGGCCTCCCACAAGCTGGACCGATGACCTGGTGAGAGTCGTGGGTAGCTGATGGATGCCAGACGCATAGGTCTGGTCGATGAGGAGACACTTGGGGAGACCTATGTCCAGCAGTGGACATCTTTCAGCTGAAGTGTATTGTTGATTGTTCTTTCCTGCTTTTAATCCGCAGTTTTATTTCTAGAAAGGAATCCTATTATATATACGCTGTTACAACTTACCATTCGTTTTTCACGACACGTGTATTTTAAAAAGAAATACGATTTATTTGGCCATCATGATGTTCGAATGTCAGAAGCGGGGAAGACATTTTTTCTAATACATCTTTTCCTTGAAGTGAACAAATATTTTCTTAGTGAAATAATGTTATATGTGCTTGAATAATATGAAGCTCCTGCTTCCTCGGGAAACGAACTAGGATATAATATGATGGAGTTTTTATAAGATGGCCGGTAGGGTTACTATGAATCTGGATTTTTTGAAGACTTTTCTTGAGATGGTATAATTTTTTTTAAACTGTTTGCTCTTGAAAGACGTTTTCTTGATGATCTTTGAAGTTTTTTTGGATATATTGATTGTTAGCCGTCATTGAAACTGTATTAACTTGCTAGTTGTGTAGATATCATGTTTTTAGGATACAATCATATCCCTGCATTGCGACAATACCTAAGCAACGAGTGTGGCGACTAAATTATAGCGGTTCCAATTTTATTATTATTTCTGTAAATATTTATTGAAGTAGGCTTCATTAACATTTTATGTCGTAGACCATAAACTAATAAACTTTACAAAAGAAAATACGTGAAATTAGCAGAAGCCTTAATTACTTTCTTCGTAGTTTCTCAAGGATTGTTCATAATTATTGTGAAATTACTGCGAAGCGAAGAAAGAGTTTGCGTTGAATGTTCTAATTACGATATTTGGTTTTTAGGAACCTTATAGAAAAGGAACCCTTATAGAATCACTCGGGTGTTTGTTTGTCAGTCTGTCCGTTTGTCTGTCTGTTCGTCTGTCACAGCCAGTTTCCTCCGGATCTACTGGGCCGATTCTGTTGAAATTTGGTGTGTATATGGACTTCTGTGACCTAAATACGGACGTTTTACGTAAATAAGTATTTTTTAGTATGGGGGTCACTTTTGAAGGTCAAACTAGAAAAAAACAAAGATTTTCAAACGTATCGTGTGACATATCAAATGAAAGGAGTTACTGGGAGGGTTTTAATTATATTTTTTCATAATTTTAAAATAAATCGTTTTGAAGTTATTCAAGAAATTAGACATTACAGTTAGTACAGTTAGTACATACAGTTTTAAAAAGGTCATAGAAATCTAGATGTGTACTAAATTTCAACAGAATCGGTCCAGTAGATCCGGAGGAAACTGGCTGTGACTGACGGACATACAGACAGACAGACAGACCGAGAGACAGACAGAACCCTAAAAACTTTATAAAATTGAAGTTAAATTCATTGGTGTAGAATATAGTTATCAGATGCTGATAGCTGACTAGATATTGACCTAAGTAGCAACGAAATCTATATTTTTTTTTATTATGTTCCGTATTTATTTTATCGCAAATACTATATATCGAATCCACCACAAAATCTAACCATCAACAAGCTTGCAACAACCCAAACAGGAATCAAGTAACCTTTCCAAGTTTTCAACACCGCACCACGTAATAATCCAGGACTTGTCCTCTAAAACGGTCACGTATGGCGACCCCAGCTTAAGCCTAAGCTTCTTACATTTTTCGGATCAGAATCCGCGGGCAAATATTAATAGATTTTACAGATGGTTTCGCTAGCATGGGGCTTTGGATTTGTAGTTCATAATTTTTAGATATAAGTAAGTATTGTTAAGCTAGGAAGGAGGTAGTAACTGAGGTGATGACAGAGAGAAAAGTGAAAATGAAAAAACTTTTTCAAAAATGTAAAAGTGCCAAATGTGTAAAAGTCAAAACTCTATGAAAAACAGTCGGAACTAACTACTTATTCATGCTTTCTCGAAGGAGTCTCGGAATGTTATAAATGGTCACCCATTACGCAGGTGTTGCTTAACCTTGAAGATCGCCATCTGGCTATTACTAGCAAGGCACGAGCTCCTCTCATACAATTTAAAACCTTAGTGTCGAACATTCGATAGCTGTTAGTTGAAATAGAAACTTGTTACAGATGCCAAAGTTCTGAACTCCGAACATGTGTGATTACGGCTGAGTATCCCAGATTTACTCAATTTAGTTCCCACTTTCCCGTTCCCAGTTCCCAGTATAGACTAAGGAACAATTGAAGATTAGGTTACCTTCTGTTAGCCATAGATTTGTATTGTTTGTAGTTATTTTGTTGAAGTTGTGTCGTAATTAACTGATTGGTTGTGTGGTATTAAGGTACAAGTTCGTAGCTGACTGCAGGCAGCAGCAGGCGACGTGTCGCCGCGCAGCACGGGTTTCTTTGTATTTCTATGAAATATCGGTAGGCGACGTGTCGCTAGCTACGAAATGTATTTCATAGAAACCAGTAGTGACGCGGTGACACGTCGCCTGCTGCTGCTACCCAATGACGAGTTGTTTTCTGGTTTTGTTCTCTTGGGTTTTTAGTTAATCATAATCTCAGGTTTAATTGAAAGTCAGCGTCAGGCACTAGTTGTCTGGCATATAAGTTTAATTGGATCTATTTGGGGCAGCACACTTTTTTGACGTTTTAAAAACAGAATGATTTTTATTGTTTTTCTTTTACCACATTATTTTATTTGTCTGGGCTTTGACGTGTTAGCTTTTAAAGGTGCGTTTAAACGGTGCGGGGTAGCACGATCCCACGCAAGTCGCGCCGTCCCTGTAGATGCGGCTCGGCTAAATCCGAACGCAGGCCTACTCGTATAAACGGCGTATTAACACAAGCCGTGCCGCGCGCGCCTTTGATCCGTGTCAATTAACCGACAAGCGATGCATCGTACAATTGCCGAGTCGTGCCGAGCCGCGCCGAGCGTAGGATGTTTAAACGGCGCGTGGCGAGCTGAATCACGCGCAACCTCGCTCAGCTCGCGAGGTTGCGCACAGTCTAAACGCGCATTAAGAACATGCTAAATAAATATAGGTACATATTCTTCTTTCTCTCTATATTTTCTTATAGTTTTCACTCTTTGTGACTCCCAGTAAAAGACTCGAGTCTTGTACTGGGATTTTTTGACAAAGGTATGAGTATAGTACAACTATTCAAATGTGTCATAAAGAAACAACTTACTGAACCTAACCTCGGAAAATAAAGATTTTTCTTGGTTCAGGGTTGAAGGTATAAAGAAAAAAAAATTCTGAAAATATCTTCGAACTTTCGAACCCTCAAAGGGGCTTCTGAAATTCGTCCTCAAACCGCCAAGTCTTTAATATCTGTAGGTACTACCAACATTCCTCTAAAATAGTTACAAAGTTCTTGTTATGAAGTTTCGGAATCAACGGAGTTTCGGAATCGCAATCAAGACTGATTGTTCCGAAAACGTAATATTCGAAATTCGAAGTGTATTTTATCATTTATGTTGATTCACTTGACCGTTGATTGCACTTGTTGATATCGAGTTACTGACGCCAGTAAACAACTGCAGCGTGAATTCGTTGTTTGATTATTTTTATGAATTAATATAATTGACTGCTTTTAAAAGTAAAATACTGTTTTTTCGTGGATAACGGTAGCTATAGAGTTAGCCAAGTCAAGTGTACACTTACCACAATGTAGTCTTTTAAACCCAAAGGTTGACTGGTAGAGAATGCCTGTTGTATAAAGTGCGCGCACGTACCACTATTGTACATAAGTTTAAATAAAAAAATATCTTCCCAACTTCTTTAAGGCCTGTTGTAAATAAACATCTTGAAACAAGGTTACCGACATAGCCCGAAGGACTGCAAAACTGAAGTGGCAGGGCACAATGCTCACAGAACGGATGGTCGATGGGGCCGAAAAGTTCTGTAGTGGCGACCGCGTATAGGAAGACGCAACGTTGGAAGGCCTCCCACAGGGTGGACCGATGACCTGGTGAGGGTCGCGGGTAGCCGTTGGATGCGAGACGCATAGGACCGGTTGTTGTGGTGACACTTCGGGGAGGCCCATGTCCAGCAGTGGACGTCTTTCGGCTGATATGATGATGAGATAAACTCTTTTTACTTTCAGTGGCTTTTTAGTAGTAAAAGAATTTTCTTGATCAGATCTGTCCCGCCATCTTCACCTTAGTCTACCTTGGTATTTAATGGGAGCCATTAAACAACCCAAACATAATAATTGCCTACCTCTAATACGTAATCGAGCCATCTAAGCCAACCAACTGAATAATAATTACTAGTAATTACAATGGGCGTGTCACACTACCTTTACGTAACCATTTGGGGATCAAAATCGCGTGACAGGTCATGTCACATGTCAGTGGATGTAAACATGTCACTTTATACGATCATTCATCAATATTATAACATCGTGTACGGATCCATTTGTCATTATTACATTACATCACGCCTTCCCTTAAGGGGCAGGTAGTCGTGTCAGTAAAAGTTTTATTTGGCTTGTAGGTAAATTATAAAGGTGTTTCAAAATGGGCCAGGTCTATGTACACTACCTCATAAAAAAGAGTGAAATCCGTAGATTTCGGGAAAACACAGTCAATTCATTTAAATGTTTACTGTTGTGGTAGTTAATTGATGTTTATAAATTACTTTTATCGATTTTCAACAAAGCGTCGCTCCGATTTAGTTACTCTGTGCTTAAAAACAATCACAGTAAACCATAGATTATAGAAAGATAACTGTCAGCTGTCATAACAATGTCACTTCAGTCACTTTCGTCTCGTTAATGGTAAATAAACATGTCACATATATATGTCATACGTCATTAATCAATCAAAATGACAGGTTATCGCCTTGTTGGGTTTTTATGTGTGTTGCTAGGCCCGTAAACACCAAACTGGTGTCCTAAAATAGCGAGTATTATATTTATATATTTAAACTTTATGTACAATTGTGGTACATGAGCGGACTTAATACAACAAGGCATTCTCTACTATTCAACCTTTGGGTTAAAAAGACTACGATGTGGTAGGTGACTATATCGCTTCTTAAGCCTTATTTGGACCAGATGATTCAGACAATAACCAACGGACTACATATGCCGCAACTGGGCTAGTGCCCTAAATAGCTGCTTGGACACAAAATGCACCTCATACATCATGTATGGCAGATTTCAACTGCAGCTTACGGTAGCTGGTGGCCTGAAAATGCAGCTGCACTTAGCGATAACGTTCGGAAGACTTTTCTTGTTAAGCTTGAAATAAGAAATACCGTAGTTTATGCTATAATGTTAAATATTTAGATATTTCTAAAGCAACTTTTTTATTCCAGTTAGTAAATTTTTGAGAATGGCAATCACAATATACAACGAATTGATCAAAATAAATTGCAGTTAATAAATTAATGTTAATTAAATTAGTCCACGCGTCCCGAATACGAGAATTTTTACTGTTAGTAGTCCGACGCACACCTGGCAGATTTTTTAAAATTTTCAGAAAAGCCTGCATTCGTAGAGCGGTCATTATCACTTTTGACTATTGTCATTTTACAATATTCAGTCTATTGCGTTATCTCTGGTTCTGTATGTTGCAACGAATATAGGTTAGTAGGTACTGCAACGAATATATCTTATTACTGAAAATCTCGATAAATACCGAATACCAGCTTGATGCCCTTGAGTCAATTGAGAAACGAGCCAAGAGGATCATCGGTAATGACAGGTTCGTCGAGTCGAAGCTCTAGGCAAACATGCTCCATCTTCGACCGCATCATCGCTTACCATCAGGTGAGATAGTGGTCAAACGTATGCCTAACAATAGTAAAAAAAAACAACTTCAGTTACACTACGTGTTTCCTTTTTATATTCTTCATATTTATACCAGCATTGTACAATTTGTTCCGTCATATATTATGAAAGCTCCTAAGAAAGGGAGTTCCCTTAGTAACGTATGGAGGTATCAAATGTCTATGAAAATTACTCTTGTTCATTATTCTATTTTATGACACCCTTGAGAGAGCTTGCTGAAGTCTGTCCTTGTATGTTTCAGTAGGTATTACAGGATTTGATTAATTATTTTGCTTGCGAAGTTTTAGTTGCTTTGATAAGTTTTCGAAATTGCTTTTTAAGTACTTAAAACTAGGGCTAGTTAGGAGATCTGAGACTTGCGAATTACGAAGAAAATGAACTTTTATGGAAAAGTGGAAATCTTAGTTTTTTGTCCTGTCTGTCTGTCCTGATGTTCTATCGCTTACTCGTAATTGAATGGAATAATCATTTTTATGTACACCATTATGATGATGATGTGATGTAATTGTCGTTTCATACTATTCACCCTTATATTTCTGTGGTCTCTGGTTCTGTACGCTGCAATCAAGATACCCCTTTTATATTCAAATTCACATCCGTAAGTTTCAACTTAAAATTTAGTTAAAAACCAACTCCTAGTTGTCTGTCATTTATCTAAACTGGACCTAATTGGCGCAGCCGCGGGGCACATAATGTAATAGTTTTAAAATTAAGTTAAACAATGTTACCTACATTGTTTGTATCTGTGTTTGCCAAATAAACTAGTTTTCTTTCTTTCAATATATCGATGAAATTCGATATACTACCGATTTTTTTTTTTTACTGTGCATAGGCATACGTTCAACCGCTAATCTCACCTGATGCTAAGCGATGATGCGGTCGAAGATGGAGCACGTTTGCCTAGAAGCAACCTATTCACTCTTGTCTTAAAGACTCCCAGGTTGTAGCTATCTGGAAACAGACTCTGGCAGAGAATCTGTATTCTATGCATTACTAAACAATATTGTAATGAAGCCGTACCACGCCGTATGGTGTCGGCCGGTGCCGTATGGTGCCGTAAAAGAATAAGACCATCCCAGCACTTCCCGTGGGTGTCGTAAGAGGCGACTAAGGGACTCGCCAGAGAATGGGCAGCAGCGTTCTCTGTAAAAATCAACACCATAAACTGCGATCGCCAACCCGTCTGCCAAGCGTGGCGATTATGGCTAACCCCCCCTTTTGGGGGAGGCCTATGCCCAGCAGTGGACGGATGATATGATGATTGTAATGAAACCACGATTTTATCCATTCGTAGTTGGCAAACAAGCTTTCTAAAATATTATTTGACAAAGAAAAATCTTCCCGAAACCAATCACCCAATGTATCTCTAAACAGAGATACATTTCGACTTTACTGACGAAGCAAGTCAACTGTCCGGCGGTCCTAAATCCTGTATTATTGAGCTACAAAGCAAAGGAATGAGCTAGAAATTGTACAGTCGACTGCATGTACTAGTAACAGAACGAAAACTCTTCTTTATCTTCAAGTGTCTAGGATTTTAGGGTTCCGTAACCAAAGGGTAACCAACGGAACCCTATTACTAAGCCTCTGCAGTCCGTCCGTCCATCTGTCTGTCTGCCAGCGGGCTGTATCTCAAGAACTGTAATAGGGAGACAGTTGAAATTTTCAGTGTGTGTATTTCTATGACCGCTGTAGCAACAAATAATGAAAATAAAATTCAGTTAAAAATTAAAGGGTTTTCGTGATTTTTGTCGGTTTGTGGTACGGTACCCTACGTGTGAGAGTCCGAGTTTAAAAAATATCGGACACGTTTTGCCATTTCAAATCGATAAAAATATAAAGATAAAGTGCAACAAAGTCCAAGAGTGGGGGCTAGTGACGTCACATTTGCGTAAAATGTGTACTTAGATGTGACGTCACGCGAGTTTTCAACGCACTGTATCGTCTTCATTTTTTTGTTACGTAAAAAAGAAAGAAGATGTCCAATTTTTTTGGAAATCTATCTAACGAAGTAATTAGATTTTTTCAGGTAAGTACCAAAAAGTAAGGCCCCCCCCCTTACTTTTTGGTACTTACCTGAGGTGTAAGTTTGGTCAAAGCTCTTGAAATGACAGCCGGGATGAACGGCTTAACGGCTTCCAAGGCACTGAGGAGTCACTGTACAATAAGTAATGAATGCTCATCCAATCACGGTTTGATCTCGAGCTTGACGAACCACAGGGTTAAGCATCGACTCGAAATAGTTGATACAATGTCACTTTATCTACAGCCGAAGGTCAAACGGTAACATTGACGTGCAGTTGACTGTAGACGAGAATGTACCGGTTTGGATCGTAGCCAAGTTCTGAAGTTATTGTATGGCGCTACCGATTTACGAGAAAGATATAGGTACTAGATCTGTCTGTGGTTTCCCAGTGCGTACCCTGTTCCTAGGAATTTGGAAATAGTTTTTTGTGAAAATGGAATGTTAATTTTGTTCTTTCTGCTTTGTTTCAGGTAAGATTTTTCTCTTAAGAGTTTCCACAACCTTTTTTTAGTATTCAAGAAAGACGGTAAGTAATTTCGGTATTTTTAGGATGACAACACTTTAAGTATTTAATCAATCGTTATTTAACTCTATATATCAACAATATAATAGCAACAAGACCTAACTTAAGCAAAAGATATTCAAAAACGAAATCCATAATGATTTTCAAAAATATCCCTGTTTTTTACACGCTTATTAAGGGCTAGGTTATGAACAGTTAGTTTATAAGTATAAACAAACATACATACACATACGTCATACGTTTGACATATTTTCTACACAAAGCTTTGACAGCTTTTTAATGTCCCAGATAAAATTTATCTGACTAGGGAAAACAAAACTATTCAGACTTCTGACAAATTTTGGCGTGTCACCATTCTCTTCTAAACGCAAAAAGTTTCGTTAATAGTCACCAAAAACAAGGCGTTTTATATGCTTATAAAACATACTGGCCACTAAAAAAAGGCTTTTTACACAAAAGTGAAAAAAAAAAAAACAAAACAGAACCTTGAACACATTTTACGCTCAACGAATCGCGTCAACTCTCTTCCATTTACGACTACAGCTCGAGACATGACGTGATTTATTTCGACGTCGTGACGTCACACTGATTACATCATTAAGATAAGGAGCATAAAGACCGGAGTCCCTTGCGTGAAGGACGGGACGAAACAAAATTTGATAATTATCGCGTTCTATTGAGTGACGTAAGATGGATGGGATAAGAATGCAATTTGTGTGTGCTGACCTGGTGTTAATAGGTTAGTTAGAAATTCAAAAGGAGTTTTGAATTTTCATGGGATTGCACAACCATTCGTGGAAGATGACCAAGTGATTGACAATTTAATAAAACGAAGTCCCTAGGCAAAGCCTCTGTTAAAGATATATAAAACCATTTTTATGTAGATATGGAACGCACACTTGTGACGTCCGTCAAGTTGTTTTTGACAGCTAACCTGTTCTTTCTATTACTATGTTCAAAACCCAACATTTAAGTAGTTATTCGGGTCGAGTACCGCGTACTTGATACCCTGGGGGATCAGTTTTCATATGTATTATTTCTAAACTGGTCTGATTCACCGTGCAGCGTATCATAAATAAATTTAAATATGTAATTTATTCCAGTCCGATTCCCCAGTTATCTATTGATAGACTTTTTAGACAGCAAAATATACGTACAGGATTTATTGACATACATATGTTCGTTATTCTTATTGTAATGGAAACAAATATTTTTTATTTCTCTTGAGTGTACTTGTAACGTGTCAAAAAGAGTAAGTGGATCAGGCCGGAGTGACAAAATTTATAGTGGATCAGACAGGAATTAAAACATAATAATAACCAGCACGGAATAGGACCTGGCACGAATATTTATGACATATGTAACGTAACGTAAAATTTTATAGCTACAATACTCGTTTCGCACATAATATTATTTGAATTAGATACTACATTCATATTTTTGCATGATACAAATTTAGTATGTCCCATAAAATGATACCAAAATATTATGTGGTTGTAGTTTTTCACATTCAAAATTCACTTACGTTAATGTTACTATACGTCAAAATATTCGTGCTAGGCGCTCAGATTAGGGGATCAAGATACGCAATCAAAAGTATTTCTTTGCTCCGGCTCTTTTAATTTTTTTACTGACCTTATGTCAGCATTAACGCTTGTTGAAAAGTAATATTTGAATTAGATACTACATTCATGTTTTTGCATGACACAAATTTTGTATGTCCCATAAAATAACACCAAAATACTGTGGGATTGTAGTTTTTCACGTTCGAAATTCACTTACGTTAACGTTACTGTATTCGTTTATACGTCAAAATATTCGTGCTGGACCCTCAGATTAGGAGATCAAAATACGCAATCAAAAGTATTTCTTTTGGCCCGGCCCCTTTAATTTTTTAGTGACCTTACCTAGACAGCATTAACGCTTGTTGAAAAGTAAAAAAAAAACTGGCCAGGTGCGAGTCAGACTCGCGTGCAAAGAGTTCCGATCGAATTTAATTTTTTTAACATGTTATTTTAGCACTACAGATTTTTTATAGCTTTTCCTGTAGTTTTTAGGTATAGAACTATTATTTGCATTTTTTTTCAAAATTTTAGGCTCAGTAGTTTCGGAGATAAGGCGGAGGAATGGTCATTTTTGGTCTAATTTCTTGAATAACTTCAAAACTGTTTTTTTTTCAATCATGAAAATAAATATAATTAAAACTGTCACAGTAAGCCCTTTCGTTTGATATGTGACACGATACATTTTGAAAAATTTGTTTTTTTTTTTTAATTTTCTAATTTCACCCCCAAAAGTGATTCTCATACTCAATATTAATTTATTTACGTAACGCGTCCGTATTTGGGCCACAGAAGTCTATGTGTATACTAAATTTCAACAGAATCGGTTCAGTAGATCCGGAGAAAACTGTCTGTGACAGACACCCGAGTGATCCTATAACGTTTATCTGTCCGTTAACCACTAAAAACAAAATTTTAATAAAAAGAGACTGACATTACTTTAGATTTTAAAATGCACTTTTTCAGTAAATGACTTTTTAAATGATACTGCGTTATGTTTAAAAACCAGAAATTCATTTAAATAACAAACTATATTCACTTAAAATAGAAAATAAAATTCCTAACTGGCGTCAAAAAATTGGTCTGCATCGCTGTCAACTGGAAGTGAGCCCAAAACACTGGTGGCATTGCCACGTTGTTTAGCAATGCTTATCCTCTGTCCGAAGTAAAAGCCAGCCTAGCCAATTATTTATTGAATAATTTAATCAATATTGACACATAATACCGATATTGATACCCAATCACGTCATTCTCTCAATTTATTCGATTTCTATTCCAATTATTACGTAGATTTTATTTTTTATATCATGAATTTACTTTTATTTTTAAATGTAAATCATTATTTAATTTAATTTTCAATTAAGTTAACAATTTCATTAATGTTTGCATGCCTAATATAAGGTAGATTGTACAAGGCTCACCCATCTTACTGTTACGTCTTATTTTACTTTACTTACTAACCAACCAATGGCGTTATGACAAATGGCGTTAACGGACAGATAAACGACCGATAAGGTCGACTCAGAAACTGGACATTGAGCAGAAGAATTTTCCAAAACAAATGAAGCGTATCTTTCGCCATAAGTTGCTATAGATCTAAATTTACATACAAAAACAAAGTTAAGGGCAAGCCAAGGTCGGAGTTAATGCCGTTGAGCTCATAAACATCCGGGCCAACGCCAAACCATAAAAATATTGATACTCCGTTGAGCCAAACAGAACTCGTGCCGCGAAAAAATATCCTCAAGGAAGTGTATTCCTTTCTTAATGTAATTGCATGTCTTCGAAATACCAGAGATTTGTTTCCAACAAAAAAGGAAATAAATTAGTCGTTAAAATATTACATTTCAATCCAAAAAAGCGTTTTTATTTTCACTGTCTCTCTTATCATCCTTTATAGGAAAAGTGAAGGGAACCCTACGAAATTCCATATTTCTTTTTTTTGCAATTTGCATTTCGGTATTTGGTTGTAATGGTAACAAAATACATGCGACCGTAACATTAAAATCATCAATTGTTTGATTTGATTTAAAACAAGTAGAAAGTCAAGTGAAATATAATATTTCAGTAAATAAACACATACACTGCGATTGCCACCACGCCTGCCAAGCGTGGTGATTATGGCAAACTCCCCCCAGTTGGGGGAAGACCTATGTCCAGCAGTGGACGTCTTTCGGCTGATATGATGAAATAAATATTTGCAAATACCTTTCTTCTAACATGTTATAACAAAAAGATGTAAAATAATAAATTTGATGAAAATGTACGCATTGGCACATTCCGTCCAAGAGGTTTTTCTTGACTAAACAAGCTTAATATAACATGTAGAATAAATAAGATTCGGATATCACCCACATTAATACATTTCAGGCCGCAGTCGAAAAGCTTCTAACACGTAGTAAAATAATAGAAGAAGTACCACTTCCGGCTATGCATGAAAAAGTAGGACACTTCGGTGACCCCGTACAACGGCTTATAAAAGAGAACGGGAAAAAATCATTAGGCAACAATAAATTTATCCACATCGCTGTCAATGCCTAGAACACTGGCAGCATTGCCACGTTGAATAGCAATGCTGTTTGCCATTGGTCTCGTGAAAAGTCAACTAACTGTCTGCCCAATAATCCTTAACGGTTCAAGCATACAATCTCAAACTCTCAATAAGGTTGTCATATTTTTTTATTTTATTTTTTTATTTGTGATGTTTGCTCTTGACTCTAGTCTAGGTCAGAGATGACCGAGACAAAGTCTACGATGGAGCGAGCTTACCCAGAAGGAGCCTGTTCACTCTAACTTTGAAGAGATTAGGGTTGTAAGCGTTTGGAAACACGGACGCAGGCAGAGAGTTCCACTCCTTTGCTGTGCGCATTATAAAAGACGTTTGGAAACGCTTAGTGCGAGTTATATTTGCGTCGTTTGACATGTTTTGCCTCGCAGCAGCCGCCCCAGGATAGCACCGCATGTCACAGTGTTAAAAAGATGATGTGTGTACATTGAGGTAAATAAATATTGCACAGTTAATAAAAAATGCTATTCTGCATATCAGAACTGCACGTCTACCATGAGTTTTATCAATCTATACTCGCTAGCGACTGTAGTTAAAAAATGTGTGAAAACTTTTAAAAACAAGTTTCTAATTTATTTGTTTAAATTGTTAACTAACAAGCAAGCAAGTTGCAAGTAAAACTTTAGTTAACAACTAAAAAAATAAAGTAGAAACTTGTTTTATGAAGGTTTTCATATATTTTTAACTACAGTCGGCAGCGAGTATAGATTGATAAAACTCACGGTAGACGTACAGGGCAATTAATAAATTGGAAGGAAGTGGATCTTCTGCATTACCACTACACATAAGAAGCTCTCCAAAAACTCCTTATAAAGACGGATCCATTCATTTCCGTTTGGCTCTCGTCAAGATGATAACATCTTGATGTCCTCGCTTGAGCACAAAAACGTTTTGCGAGAACAATGCCTCGTTTGAGCCTCTTTCAGTCTCGGAATGTGTGAAACTGTGTAATTGTAGACAATTATGTGCCTTTGTGACGATGTAATGCTTCTGGATTGGTCATTAACGTTTGTTGTGACGTATTTTGTATTTTGGTCTTTGGCGTTGTCGAAAAAGAGATTGAGGAAGTGTTTTTTGGGTTAGATAAAGTCTTTCCTGATTGGATTTATATAGCGGGTGTTGATGTTGTCCAAAATGTGATTTGTGAAGTGTTGGGGTGAGTTAGATTTAGTGAAAAGGGCTTTGTTATTGGCATACAATGTCGCCATACTAATTTTATGACGTCCAACAAAACATTCTAAAAACAACATCACAGCGTTAATTCGTTGGTTTCGTTTTATTTATGATTGTATTTTTTTTCTCTCTTTTGTCTTTCCTATAATTTGCAACTTTTTTTTTACTGTGATGGGCATACGTTTGACCACTATATCACCTGATGGTAAGCGATGATGCGGTCGAAGATGGAGCACGCTTACCTAGAAGTAACCTATTTACTCTTGACTTAAAGACTCCCAGGTTGTAGCTATCAGACACCTGCCATATTGTCTCTGCACCAGCCTAAGGTCGACTGCTAGAAAAAGGCATTAAGTCCACCTTTGTACAGTGTTTGTCACTTGTGCATAAAGTTTTAATAAATAAATAACTTTACCAACATAACCAGCAGTCAATTAGTGGCTGGTATTCGCGCCACCTCGGCTATTATAGGTCGGCGCGAAGCGCATGAGCGAAAGTGTGTTCGGAAACACATAACGTTGAGTATTGCTCCATCGCTTTACCACGTCCTGTTCGACCAGGGAGACGTTCGTGTTTAGTAATATCCGCTATAGAAGTATATTTTGGGTTGAATAACACATTTTTTTTTCTATTTTGATTAGCCTTCGTCACAGTACTTATTGAAACCTTTTCTAGCCTTATCACACACAATTCATCTATTTTGCTACTTTGGAATCTAAACCATTGTCAAAACTTTGTACAGTGGTTTAGATACTTAAAATCAAACCAATCTTAATCGATTCATCATCATCATCATATCACCCGTTCAATGCTGAATGTAAGCCTCCCCCAAAAGCGCCAATCATCCCGATCTTGAACGGTCCGCATCCATCTGCTGCCAGCCACCTTCTTTAAATCATCAATCATCATTTAATTCAGCGTGCCGCAGGGCGTCCCACACTACGTTTGCCCATACGCGGCCTCCACTGTAACACATGTTAATTTACATGCGTATCTTCAGTGATTGCTTAAAGACAATCTTCAAGAAATCGATCTATCTTGCATATACCCAATTAAGAAGGAGTAGGCTCCTGTATTTTACTTGAAGCTGATCTGACCTTCATCAACCAGTTACTGGGTTCATCCACAAGATGTCATCGAACCATAACGACTGTCTACGATTTTCAAATGACAGACGCAATCAATGGCTTAACATGCTCTACGAGGCATGGAGGGGCTTTCTATAATGTAATGGAAGGTAATCCAACTGATCTCTGCTAGCTTGCTTTACTTTGAAGATCGACTCGCGCCGTTCGCGTGCCATGACATGTCTTTACCATCCATGGTTGACTGGTAGAGAATGTCTACGGCATTAAGTTTGTCTTTATTCACACCTATTTGGTTATTTTACATCTTGAATAACTCCAAACCATTTATTTTAAAATTATGAAATAAATTTACTCGAAAATTTCACAGTACGCCCTTTCATTTGATATGTCACATGGTATAGTTGGAAAAACTTTTTTAAGTTTTCTAATTCGCTCCCCAAAAAGTAACAATATTTATTTATTTTTGTTATACTGAATCGGTTTAGTAGCTACGGAGAAAATTGGCTGTGACAGATGGACAGACAGGCAACCGAGTGATCCTATAAGGGTTCCGTTTTTTCATATAGAGTTTCGGAACCCTAAAAATGCAGCTATCATTATTCTGCAACCCACTCCATACTTCTTCCTCCTCCACTCTTCAAGTTTCAAGGTTTCATTCAGATCCGTTGCACCTTTTATTTCACAGCGGTTAGTATCAAAGCCTGCGAGTTTCGCCCTTGAACCAGTTACCTCTTTGTTCAGCTGAGTGCACTAAACTCTTACCTTTTCAGCTTGCCGAGTTTTTGTATGAAAGCGTTTTTTTTTTTACCATTTATAGGCTCGCGCTTGAAAGATGATGGAAGTGCACTGATGGCAAGAGTTTTATCGTGGTTTCAAGAACATTTGGTAGTGGTTTTGGGTGTTACGTGAAGTAGACTGGAACTGAATTGGTTGCCTAGATCGTAATACAAATATTTGCCTTGACTAAAGATCCTACATATGTCCCCTAGCTGGAGCAGAGGGTGTTCAAAGTTGTCTTCCATCGCGGACAGTCTTGAGCTTCACGTTTCATCTCGTTCCACGTCATTCCGATGCTCGTCGCTTTTGCCAACTCGGTGCGTCGGCAGGTTTGACGGTTCAAAAACGGCTAGGTTTCCTCCGCTTTCAATTATTTACTTAGCAGTCATAATTTCAGCCAAAAATCTGAGCGTAGTCAGCTGTATTCGGTTAGATTGAAAGCTGATCTCAACGTTGTTGGAAAAAGGATAGGCAGCTTCGTTGATTACAGCCACCATAAATCCACTTTCAATCCGCCAAATCCACTTTCATCCACTCGTCAACGTGGTGATTTGATAGGGACCAAGTCAAGTCAAGTAGTTCTGTATTCATACTATCCAGCAGCCTCTCGCGGTCTTCACTGTGCCATCGGTCCACCTTATGCAAGGTTGAGAGCGTTGTCGGGTGCTGAGTCTTTTGGTACACGGTCGTCACTTTGGAACCCCAATTGGTCATCCGTTCAGCAAACAATTTGTTCTTAAACTCAAGTTCTTCGGGGTATGTCAGTTCTATTGCCTCATTTGCTCTTTCGAAGGATTGGCAAGATACGTATTTTAAAATTGACTTGGTTGGCAGAAGGCTAGTAAAATGCACGGTATACAGTAAACATTAGCTAACTATTTTTCAACAAACAGCTATCCTGTAACTGTCCTTTAATTGCGACCGTTTTACTCCCTCCCTACACTCAGAGCTCTCCCCCGAGCCACGTAAGATAGTATTAAATTAATTACTTTCTCATAGTTAGTAGTGTGTTCTGCAAAAATCTTATTTCCCTAGAGTGACTGGGGTCCGTTCCGACCGGGAGGCTTTAAATTAATACTGTGAGCACAAGGAGGTTTAGGGCCGGCAAACATGTCGGAGCGCAGTACAGATAATTTTTCATTGTCAAACTATTATCGACATTGTTCTCATTGAAATAATATCAGCTTTCGGAAAATAGCCCGGAAATATTGCAAAACAAATGACGACGGTGTGTCGAGTATGCGCAGTCGAAATTCACCTAATGTGTCACACGTTTAGAAAACTTCGCATGCATGCTCTGCGCTACGCTCCGCCATACGTGCGTCGGCCCTTAGGATACTATAGTAATAAGTGGAAGAGCTAGAATATGGAATTACGGCGCTTTTGAAGTCTAAGGAAGTTCTAAAAATGATCATGTTTTTGGGCGGTAACAAGCAGACAACCAACCAGAGTGCCAAGATAAAGAGGCTTTTTATCAGCGACTTTCCAACAAACGTTATCGTTTGTGGAATATCGCTATCTTTAAAGCCTCTTGGGCGGAAAGTCTCGACATAGTTACCGATCGCCTACCGACCGAATTTGTAAGGCCGCCCCGTACACAGTCAATCTCAAACGTGATCCACGACCAAAATCAATGATCTGATCCGTGGATCGCGTTCGAGATTGACTGTGTACGCCTCAGCCTCTGGACTTACGACCAAATTCAGTCGGTCTTCTTCTTCTTATCGTGTGGGCAGTAAGGTCTAGCGACCCCACACACCCTAGTGTAAGAGTTTTCTATACCGCCTCAACGGCCTCTGACATGGTTTATTTGACGACCGCCATTTGGCGTCCGGGACCACCGGCTTATACGTGCCTTCCGAAGCACGGAATCATCTTTTTATCAGACAATCAGGTGATTCATGCCTGCAATGTCCTAGTCTAACTGGAAACAACTTTACAAAGTCTGCTTCCCGTGGGAATCGAACCCACGACCACCGGGTCATAAGGCAAACGCCTAAACCACTCGACCACGGAGGCAGTTGATGCACAATGGTCTTGGTTTTATTGGGTACTAGCTTCTGCCAGCGACTTCGCCCTTAGAAAGTCGAAAATGATCGTAAGCTAACATACTCCCGGGTTATGTCATCAGCAGACAGCTCTACTAGCTTAGATAAAAGTCTAAAATGTCTCATATAGTACCTTTAGTAACACCCGCCACGCCGAAATCCTACGAAACGGAATGTACCAACGTGATTTGGCTGCAGAAATATAACGCTGGTAGTACTTTTCAATAGAAAAAGAAATCTCGGAAAGCCCCAATAATTTACTTAGGCTTATTTTTTGCTGATATTCAAAATCTCCAGGGAGTTTTTTAATACGACTTCATCAGGTTCGGCTGTCGTAAGTTCATTATTCAAGTCGGGAATACCGAGACGTCTGACAGTGACAAATATATTTTTGTCATGAGTTATCTCAGTCACTATGTACAGACTAGAGATGGCCTACTAGTCGTCGACTAGTTGGCGTGTAAGTGGCCGAAAAAGCTGCCGAATAGTTGCCGACTATAACACTGGTCAACAAAAAAAACACTTTTTATGTGCCAAAAGAATGTTTTTAACTAATTATGTTAAGAACATGTTTTAATATCATAGAACTGAAATTAGAATTATTGAGACACATGCAGCTTTCTTGTAATATGATTTTGAAGTGGAGTATTTAGGTAAAAACTGAAGTTTTCAGGCGGTTCTTATACAGGCACATTATCAAGTTAAAGGATTGATTGTGCAGCAGATGGTACGGCAGAATACTCAACTATCCCTCTATAATCAAAAAACCCAAAATAAAGCTCACATTTTTTTTACTGATCGTGCAGTATTTCTTTTTTGACTTTTAAAAATAATTTCATCATAAATGTAAAGGAACTTGTCAGAATCTTTTGGACACTTCTTCCACATTTTAAACGAATAAAATAACTCCGTAAACTGAAAAAATAGCTACTTTACTGAAAAACAAAAAATCGGAATTTACAAGCTAAAGGGAAAATGATGTCACTGGTAGAAACTGTAACACAAAAACTAGACCTAAACAAAGAAAAATGAATATGTTTTTGTGATAAGGGTAGGTAGGTAATTCAAAATTAGTAAGCACATTCCTTGTGGCAAAATCCTTGTTGACCAGTGTAATTATTGGGGCTGGGTCATTAGCTTCCCGACTAGTTCGTCCGCTTTTCTTAATTGCTAGCTTCTGCCGGCACCTCATACATAGGTACGTGCATATTCTGTTTTTACCGTACTTGTAGGGATTTCGGGAAATTCTCTCTTAGTGCTTCCCTACACTCCCCAAGGAAGGTACATGCCAAATTTGAGCTTTCTACGAGCAGGTGTTTCAACTGTGCGTTGTCAGGTACCAGTAACAAAAGAGTTTTATACCGCATATATATTGTTTTTTTTTGTTTTATTAGATTGTCTTAGTATGTCACTCAACTGTACTGTTAGACTGATTTAATTCTAAAAAAGTGAAAAATAAAAAAAAATATAGCCGACTTCCAAAAAAAACACTACAAAGAATATAATAACCTTAATTTCGGAAGTCGGTTTTTTATTTTTCACTTTTAAGTGGTGATACCCGGACGAAGTCTTCGCCAACGCAGAAATGAAAATAAGCAAAAATACTCATAAAATAAAAACTAAACTGTATCAAATTTTTATGGGACCAAATGGCAAGTATATTGCATCGAACTAAAAAAGAATCATAGAAATCGGACCACAAACCTCGGAGTAATCGGTGTACATACATAAAAAAAAAAAATACCCGCCGAATTGAGAACCTCCTCCTTTTTTGGAAGTCGATTAAAAACATAATAATGTATTGTGGGGACTGGCGATTCACTTCTTTCGCCTAACTAGTCACCGACTAGTTACCGACTATCAAAATGGCCGACTAGTTAGTATTTGTGACTATTCTGCCCATCTCTAGTATAGACATAAACTAGATTTTATTCTAGAGATAAAAACACTATGTTTATTGAAATGTCAGGGACGATTTTTTAGGGCTTTAGTAATGTTACTTCATGTATAAATTACATTTGAGCAAGCTAAGATATGAGCCGAGTTTCACGCGAAAAGAAAGGGCGGATTGGATAAGTAAATAATTTTATTTGGAAAGGCTGGGATTTTTTACACAAATATCATATTGTTAGGGGCTTATTCTATTCTTTGTTATATTCCACACATGCTGTATAAAAGGTTTTTTTTTGTGAAAGTATTTTCCTTATCTTCTTATTAAATTGCTAATGCCGAGGCAGAAATATTAGCCAGCATCGTGGTAGCGAAACGGATTGCCTAGCATAAGCTTGAGATTTATTTAATAACTAGCTGTTGCCCGAGGCTCCGCCCGCGTGAATGACGAAAAAAAATATCCTATGTGTTATTTCAGACTATAATCTACCTCTGTGCCAAATTTCATGAAGATCCTTTCAGGCGTTCTGACTTGGAAATGAAACAAACATCCATCCTTTTGTAAACTTTCACATTTATAATATTAGTAGGATAGGATAACGTTCAGGCTTTCGCAATACACCAAGGTAAAGAATACCTCCTCAAATAAACAGTAAAAAGATGGTCCGATTTCACAAAACTGGCAAAAAGCCCATCTTGAGTTTAAGCGCTAACTTCTGCCAACAATTTGTAACACCTTGTAAGAATTGTGTCCAAGTAGAACTGGCCCAAGCTTTGTTCAAACGCCTTTTATCCAGAGCCAAACTTCAAAAGTCTTACGTGCCACCGTGCCACAACTTCACCAGGTTCTAAACTAAAGGTCTGCCACGATTGTTTTTGACGTAACGTAAAATTTTATTAAAACTATAATATTCGTTTTGTACATAATATTTATTTCAATGTCTTCATATTTTTGTATGATTCAAATTGTGCATGTCGCATAAAATGAAACCAAAATACCATGGGGTTGTAGATTTGTATATTCAAAATCCACTATAATGTTACTAGACGTCAAAACATTCGTGCTAGGCCATTGATATATAAAAAACCCAAGATGCACAGTCTCGAACAAATGCAACACTCGAAACTGTCGTCAAAAACTGACATGTATCAAGTGTCATGTGTGAGTTGTGTGTAGTTATACTGTTAACATTTTTTGTTTGCAAATTCAACCTTACACGGATCGCTTAAAGTTGTTTTTACAAAGCAGTGCAGTATGGTGGGTGATGCGCAATTTTTTTTTCAAATTCAACCTTACACGGATCGCTTAAAGTTGTTTTTACAAAGCAGTGCAGTATGACGAGCGATGCGAGACTGTTTGAAACTAGCGCACAATTATACATATTGCGCTAAAATGGATTACAGCTAGACAGTAGTAATAGGCAACAACTAGAGATGCTATTAGCCAAGTTTAAGCCATGATAGCCAACGTCAGAACTGTCACGAGCTATTAATTCAATGAGTAATTCATTGGTACGCTTGTTTTTGACGTGATAACGTCTTATAAATCGATGAACGCCTGAGCTGAGCGTGCAAGCGAGAGCGCGGAACAAGCGATAGAGAGGCACAATCGGCCTATGATTTCTTATGACGTCATCTTAGTATTATTGTTGTACTCCCATTCGATCGCAATCTCAACTGATAGAAAGCGATGCTGTGATCGACGATAAGGCACGCTTGCCTAGAAGTAACCTGTTCACTTTTGACTCGAACACACACAGGTTTTTTTTTTTAATGTTTCGACAATGCCGACTCTAGTGGCCGTCTAGGCGTCTCGGTTTCACATAGAACTCAATTACTACATAAATTTCTACAGCATTTTTCAAATCATTAAAGTCAGCAAAAGCTATTGTATCTTTTCGGGCAAGTCTAGATTCCTCACAAGTGGCACTTTGAAAGTTCAAAAGCAAAAATGTAATTGGTTTAATTGAAACAAATGATAGAACTACGTACCGTGCCACAAACTACTCTTCTTTTCCTAGCTTTATCCTTATAATTGGTATATAATCAAGACCATAGTACGGGTCAACCACCGTACAGTACGACCTACATAGGTCATCAGAGCCATTTTGTAAGATTCTATAATCTACAAGTACTTTATTGTAATTAAGTCACTATATTTTAGTTCACAACTTGCCTTAAAATTGTGCCTATGACTCGAATTCCATTATTTCTCTCATCCTCTTTATCCTTTAAATTGTGTGATTTTTTCCTACCCTAACTCAACACCGATCACCGGTCCTTCGAGCCGGATCTTTTAAGCCATCTTTCTATCTCCTGCAGCCATTCATCTGATGTAATGTTACCCAATAGTTTTCCCTCAATTCCCATTAATCTCAACAAAATCGGTGCCAGCAGTATTTCACATTCAACTATTATTAAATTCCGAAGCATTTGTGTGGATGGGGAAAAAATGCATTTGTCACAATGCGACTCGATTCAACAGAGCAGCCGATATCTTTCATTCGATTCGAAGCAGTCCACTATTCACTTCCAATCGTACCGAAGAATGCTCGACTCCGCTTTTTACACAGAATATATTCTATTGACTGGAGTCGTGAACTTTTATGTGCTTTTGATGGGAGTTTTACTTTTTAGGTCGAAGAATGAGGGTAGAAGAATAATTTTCGTAATGACTTCAGAAGTAATTGATCAAAAGTGTTCCTGAGTTAGGTAATCAGTTTACGAGTTTTTGAGGCGGTTTTGGATTATGTTTGGCGAAGAGTCATTGCTCTTAAGTGGTTTGAAGTTGGTTCAATTTTGGATGGTAAACAGGCGCTTTTATGAAAAGTCCAGCGGTGTTTAAAAGTCAACTTGTGAATATATTTTTTTTATTTTGTTAGCCTATATTGTCCCACTGCTAATGGTTTGTGGAGGTCTGGCAGGCAACCGCTTCACGTAAAACACTGGTATTCAGCTGAATCCGGTTTGACTGGAAGCCGACCCCAATATAGTTGGGAATAGGCTAGGCAGATGATGTTTGTCCCACTGCTGGCCAAATACCTTCCCCATATCTTTCAGACAAGGCTACCCACTGACCGCTTCTCCTGTGCCGCCTCGAACCAGCCTTCGTGATGTCCGTCCAAGTCATTCCCCTACCGCTTTCTGGGCCCACCTCGGTGACGCCTATCTGAACCCACCAACCCAGTACCTGGGTGACACGGTAGTCATAAGTAATCACCAGGAAAGCATAATAAACCCCTATAAGATTATACAGTTGTCAAAACGTGTTCTTCAAAGCAACGCACTCGTACCTTCCTCTACCTTAAAGCCACTTAAATTGTCAACTGATCTGGAAATTCTTTGATCTAACAGATTCCCAAATGTTCGCTGTGACGTCACTTCTATTTATATTGGAAGGGAGGGTCCGACCCCTAATTAGTCATCCTGTAGAATTTTTGATTGAGCCTCTGAACAATCGAGGTGTTAAAAATTTTGCGGTGATGGCTGTTACAGAATTTTTTTTTGTTAGCAAAATTGCGACTTGTTGCTGAAATCTGCGCGAAAAACCAAAACTAAAATTATCTAAGCGAAGTGCGAACAAACTGATACTAAGCATTTCTGCTTATACGGTCTCTGTTTTACAAAAATATGATTTGCGCCCAGTTTTTGTGGGAGCAAAAGCTAGTGCTGAAATATATACATAATTTATGTGTTAATCCAAGTCATGACGACACGGTGTAGATACCCGGAACCCCATGTATCGCGGTTTTGTACCCCGGATGGGGCTTAAAGTGTCGGATTGGCACATAAGGGGTCGTTTGAACCCCACTCGCTACGATTGATGTGAACCCACTCTTATCTGGCTTAATTGGGAGGGTTTTGTAATTAGTATCGCACTTTGTTTGTTTGTAATATTTTTGTGTGGAAAAGAGAGATCGAGCGTATTTCGATGCCTACTTTTGAGTGCTTTGATGCCGTTGAAAACAGTAAATAAGTTAAAAATAATTCAAAACAGGCTTACTTGTTTTAACTTTTTGTACAATAGTGGTACATGGGTGGACTTAATGCAAAATGACATTCTTTACCAGTAAAACTTTAGGTTAAAAATACTACACAAGGTAGGCAGACAACATTGATATATAAAAAACCCAAGATGCACAGTCTCGAACAAATGCAACACTCAAAACTGTCGTCAAAAACTGACCTGTATCAAGTATCACGTGTGAGTTGTGTGTAGTTATACTATAAACATTCTTTTTTGCAAATTCAACCTTACACGGATCGCTTAAAGTTGTTTATACAAAGCAGTGCAGTATGGCGAGAGATGCGCATTTTTTTTTTGCAAATTCAACCTTACACGGATCGCTTAAAGTTGTTTTTACAAAGCAGTGCAGTATGGCGAGCGATGCGAGACTGTTTGAAACTAACGCACAATTATACATAATGCATTTTTTTGCGGACATTTTTGAGATGCTTAGTGTGTATCTTGGGTTTTTTATATATCAATGGCAGACAACAAATAAATAAAAAATTAAGTTGAATTTTGTTTCGGAAAGAATACCACCAAGTATACCTCTTATTTGGTACATAAGAGGTATGTACCAAAATGTTATATCACTTGTCAATACATATCCAATAAGCCCAAACACGTTCATGCTTATTTAATTACGTTAAGGAGTTCCTATGGCCACCTTCCAGTTGAGTTATCAGATTAATCGTCTCCAAAGGTAGAATTACAACTATGCCAAGTACAGGTTTAATCGGATTGCAGGAAGTGTAAGCAAACGGGAACACTTACGAACGAAGCAAGTCACGAGTAATAAAAAGATTTCTAAAGCTATATAAGCTAATTTTAAATATTGTATTAAAGTTTTACTTAATCTTCCTCTCTTCACTAGTCTCTTAAACCAAAATGTCTCTCAAAATGTTAAAGAATATTTACCCAAAAAACCACATCTGTTCGAATATTAACACTCCGCGTGTTAGCAGCCGGAATTAGGAACTCTTTGGGCATCGCTCATTTTTGACAAGGCGCCCATCAAATATAATTGATTACGAAGTTACCAAGCTTGGTGATAGCCACAGAGTACTGAAAAGCCTTGGCGACCGCAGCCAGAGACGGAATTGTCACAACTTTCCATACAAACAAAAGTGTCAGTTTGTTTCATCGACGTTCAAAAAAAAAGCCCATATTCGTGATAATCTAAGTCGGACTTGACAGCAGTATTATACATTGTTTTACTAGTAAGTAAGACATGAAAATAAGTCTCTTTCGCACTAAGTGGTAAACCGATCTTCTATCCTTCTCTACTTAGCTGTCAAATCCGGCTTCTTAAATTGTCACTAATGTAGTCTTTTCCCAACTATGTTGTAGTTGGCTTCTTTTACATACATTACGGTGCGTCTATCAGTACGTCTACCATGAGTTTTATCAATCTATACTCGCTAGCGAATTTAGTTAAAAAGAAGTATGAAAACTTTAAAAAAACAAGTTTCTAATTTATTTTTTTAGTTGTTAACTAAAGTTTTACACGCAATTTGCTTGCTTGTTAATTAACAACTTAAACAAATAAATTAGAAACTTCTTTTTTATAAGATTTCATCATATTTTTTTTAACTATAGTCGCTAACGAGTATAGATTGATAAAACTCATGGTAGACGTACTGATATTCAGAAGCTACAAAATCGGACACTCAACATCATTTTCTATGGCAGCCGTATGGATAGCCGTCTCGTCTTTTCACGTTCGAAGCTACGCCAGAATTTTCTTCGTAATTACTAACTTTATAATTACAAGCTGCTGATAAAGATATTTTAAAAAATCGGTCATATGTTTTACTATAGCTAATACGTGTTTAATTTAGCAAATAAAAAAATACATCCATGTTGCCCTATTTTGCGGCCAGTGAAAGTTCTGATTGGCTATGACAGCCAAAAAATGACTAAACGCTAATGCGTGGTCAAGAAAATAATTAAAGGTGTATCTAGAAGCTGCCAGTCTGGCGTTCTGTACTCTGTGGTCTATGTGTCGTTTGGTTACCGCTTTTAGCTGTTATAAGTAGGTATGTAGGTACATTTTATGCTTCAGTGGGTCTGAATGAGGTGTGTGAACATTTCATGGGTGTCCTGTGTGCTATTTTTGGATCGTAAAATGTGCATAGGGTTTTCGGTTGGTTAAATAAGGAGGTTATTTTGGGAGTTAAATACTTCACAGGACAGGCGAGAAAAGTACTCCTGGACAACGAGAAGAACGTTTTTGACGATTGTATGGACTTCAAAAGAGACTTTGACCTCTGAGGTAGTTTCAGTGTTTCTTTTTAGGGTTGTCAGCTAGGCAACACCAGCCTCATCTAGATGAGGCTGGTCATATTAATCTAGATTAATATGACCTAAAAACATTGACGTGTTAAAGAGTTACTTGCAACCTATTTGCTAAACAAGTTCAATACAAATTAGTTTGCCGAGCTATTAGCGCGCACACATCATGTACACAGATTGTTCAACTTGAAATGCAGTTAGCCTGCCTGGAGAAGTTGCGTGTACTTACCTAATGGATCCCATGTGTCACTTCTGATTAGTGACGTAGAAACGAAGATGTTATGAAGTTTTGCGTTAGTTAGTATCTGTTCCCATTATGTCGGACCGTCTGATTTCCCGGTCCGTCTAAAGAGACGGATATGTCAGTGACAGTACAATTTAGTGTACAGTGTCATAACACTATTCACATTTTGACGCGAAAAGTGAAAATCCGAGAAAAGGGACGTATCCGGGTTTTTAGACGGACGTTTTGCCACTGCGAAGAGCCGACTAAACGCCCGGATTGGATGAAGTGTGAACGTATCTGCCGAACGTGGGCCGCCGCCGTCTTTTGTTTAAACAGATGGTCCGTCTAGTGGAATCACGCACGTCCGGCCGCCGTCTTTCGTTTAAACAGACGGTTCGTCATAGTGTGAACACGCACGTCCAGCCGCCGTCTTTTCTTTAAACAGACGATTCGTCATAGTGTGAACACGCACGTCCGGCCGGCGTCTTTCGTTTAAACAGACGGTTCGTCATAATGTGAGCACGCACGTCCGACTTCCGTCTTTCCTTTAAACAAGCGGTTCGTCATAGTGTAAACACGCACGTCCGGCCGCCGTCTTTCGTTTAAACAGACGGTTCGTCATAGTGTGAACACGCACGTCCGGCCGGCGTCTTTCGTTTAAACAGTTGGTTCGTTATAGTTTGAACACGCATATCCGGCTGATGTCTTTCGTTTACCGACGGTCCGTCTAAGTTGGAACTGACCGTAGGGTACACACTACACAGATGTTCTAAACAAGTTATATTCTGTCAGCGGTAAATAGAAAGAAAAAGAAAGAAAGAAAAATGTTTATTTGGTACTCGCACAAACGTACTCGCGCGGACGTAGCGTGGCAAAGGTTATTGTCAAAACGTCATAAATGTATGAGATTAACAAGATATAAGATACCGGTATAACGTTCCTGTTGAAAAATTTACGGGCAAAAGCTAGTACATATAAAAGTTATAAATAACACTGAGCTTAATAAAATAAAATGTTGGTAATATTTTAAATCTCACTGAAGCAAAACCTTTGAATTCATATTCATCTCATCTCCAACTGGTTTTAATAAGTTTTCAAACTCATAATCTGAAATATGATGAAAATATTTTTCTGACATATTTTATTTTAAAATGGCGTCGTAATTATTTGATTTTAAATTAAACGAAATTTTAATCAAATTAAATTATGATCTAATTTAGATTTAGTTCGAACCGATTATCATGAAACTGTCGCCATTTTGAATTTTAACCTACTTATGAAATGAAGTGATAAATTTTTATGCAATGAATAACACAGGATTTTAAATCCCCACCTGAAACGGAGATATATCGTCCGAAACCCACTCTTTTGAAGTTATGATCAAATTTGAAACCCTTTTCTAGATGTAAAATGAATAAAATTCTTAAAAACAAGCTATGGTTAAAAATCCTTTATTTATTTATTTATTTAATTTCAATTACTCTCTGCACTTACAGTAACTTCTTACCAACACGTACATAGACTCAAAAATCATAGTGGTAATTATATTATCATTAGATGGATACAGAATATTATTCGATGTCACTTCAAATTAATAATTAAATAATAGCAAAATTAAATAAAACATAGATATTAAAAATTAAACAAAAACAATACAAACATAACAAAGTATTTAAATGTCAGTCAGTAAAATCACATAATTAGATGAAAAAAATAATAATAATAATCAAATGCTTTTTTTAAATGCTAAGACTCTCCACAGTCGCGAGATATGCAGTCTCAGGGAATATTTTCTAGCTGTCGACGTGGGTATGCATCGAGATGTAGTGGCGGTGGACAAGGGACTCACCCCGTTCTCCTTGGCAGAACTGGCGCAAACCTGCGGCACTTGACACTAACGATCGCAGGACGGTATGGCAGAGTAAGGAGCTTCACGGAGCCCCGACGTAGACCAACTAGCCTCCGTAGCCTGGCTGCGTTTCGGTGATCTTTTTGGAGAAACCGAAGGTTTTGTCTGTGAAATTATGGACGAAGTTATCATCAATGCCTCAGCGAATTTATGGTTCCAATATTTTTTTAGCTTCTACATTCTCGCAGGATAGCTGCATAGTACATCTCTAGGTACCTTAATACTGGTATTCAGCTGCATCTAGATGAACTGAAACCCGACCGCAACACAGCCGAGGAAAGCTTCGCAGAATAACAAAGAACTTCTAAAGGTGTTGTCAGTACTTGTAACAGAATGTAATTAAACATCCGTATTCCAAGACTTTGAACACAAACAAAGAACTTTCAATAATAACAAGTGCAACAAAAGTTCGATCTTGGTTACCGCTATTCTGCTTGAAGCGGTGTATAGAGGTACAATCGATGGGGTGCGACCTATATATAAGAGAATAGAGACGCTTCTAGCATACAATTTATATCTTCAGTTGACGTGAAAGGAACTATTCACAGCCCTATCACAGAATTGCGTTTTCACTCACAAAACTGCTGACTCATCGCATTATGTAGAAATTAGGCAGTTGCAATTACGTTTATATTATTAATTTATTTAATGAATATTTACTAAATTTTAATTTCTAATGAATCATGGTTTATTTTGGTATACATTTTACGTTATAATATTAATGTATTAAGGAGAAATTTACAGTTAATTCTGAGCGTTTTTAGTAGTTTTTATGGATTCGAGTGGGATTTTTTTTACGGAAATTCCATTTCCCTAGGGACCACGCGGGCGAAGCCGCTGTCAGAAGCTAGTTGTAATATATTTTTCATTTCATTTGGTTAGTACAGTAGTTCAAACCACGAGTTCGAAAAAGTGCCGTTGCGCTTTTCGTGAGAAACTTACTTCGGAATTTTGGCTTTTTACAAATAGATAAGAGTAAAATGCGAAAAGTGAGGCAGCTATGTTCAATACTAATAACTATTCTCAACCACCCAATAAGCCAAAGTTGTCTAAATACTTTAGTTTCTGAGAATAAGAACGCCAAAGTTGGTAATTTTACGCAAAAACACAGTCAAGTCGTAATAGGCCTCTTCAGTGTTGGACACAGTATGTTTGAGTAGTTATGGCAATTTTTATACTGTGTCTTTGAAATGTTTTGACTTGTGCACATTCATATTTTAAACGATGGCAGTTGTTTTAGAGACTTGTAGACTTAAAAAAAAATATCTATTTCAACAGTATTTTGCACGGAACGTCTGCCTATATCAAACTCAAATCAAATCAACATCAAATGACTCCTTTCGCGCTGGGCGGAGCAGAAGGCGGAATGTCAGACTCTTACTGACTAAAACCCATCCGTGTTCCTTCTAATGCCTTTTGCGTTCCAGGGGTTTGTATTAGAAGGTTCTCTGTTAGACACTAACAAACTACCTACCCTATATATAATTCTAGGGAAAAAACCACAGAGTAATGTCGGTACATCCGTTTTGCATATGCAAATAAATTCCTACTGAAAGGGTTGCTGTAAAAATGTTTAATATCCCAGTTTTTATTCAAGACCTTAAAAAGTATATGAATATTCACTTCAAGTGGTTGAATGGTATAAAACGTTGAACATTTTTGTTTTATTGGATTTCCCACAGAGCATAGAACGTCAATAATGTACCTCTAGTGGCAGCCGGGAAGGTTATTTTTTTTTAAAGATGGGAAATCACCAAATGATTCTCTCTGGGTAAATCGGAAGGGAATGTCAGACTCTTACTGAGTAAAACCCACCCGTGTTCCTCCATATGCCCTTTGTATCCAAGGACCGCGGTGACTTTTACAAACAAATTTTGCAAACCTGGCGGAGGTAATACTGGCAAGATTCTTGGCTTGTCGGGACCAAGCACCACTCATCGATTGAATTGCATAAAATCTCAGCGACTGACGCGGAGCGGAGATTCTATGCAATGCCATTGGTTAATATTTCTTCACTCCTCTCTTCCCCGCTCCAGTGGACAGTCAGCCTTAGGTTGAGCAACGCCCCGATTGAAAGTTGTTGGCCCCGAAAGTCACTTTTAGATCTTTGACAGTCGGATTGAGAGTCAAAAGCCAGAAAATCTGACAACAATCATGCTAAGGGGTATCATGGTATGGTATTACCTCTGTCAGGGTTGCGAAATTTGTTCGAAAGAGTCACCGCGGTCCTGGAACACAAGGGCATTAGGAGGAACACGAGTGGGTTTTATTACCTAGGTAGTAAGAGTCTGACACTTCTTTCTGCTCCGCCCAGAGCGGAAGAAGTCATTTGATGATTTCCCATCCTTAATAAAAAAGTGTTCTAAATAGAACAAAATAGACGTTCAGTCAATATTTAAAAGTAAAACATTCAGTAATATATGAAACCGACTTAATTTCGTGCTAACGAGACCCAGTAGTGTAAATAAAAGCCAGACAGCGAACAAATTAAACAAAACCTCTTATAATAAAGACGTAAATTGTATGAACATAATATTAACACATTCATTTAAGGACATCATTTAATAAGAAATGTATTAAAGCTCATTTACATGGAGAGAATTTCTTGCAGTCGCTTAGGGAAGGCTCACAGAATATCGCTTTCAATGTGTGGTGTATATGTGTGTGTTGTGATGAAAATGAATGGTTGTGAAAATGGTGAATGGTTTGTGAAATTCGAAACGAAGTCAATCGCCAGGGAAATAAAGTACATTGCGTGTAGAATCAGCATGCTGCAGTGGAAGTGGGCCTGCCTATAGATGGACAGACTGGTCATTTTTAGGGTCCCGAAAAAATAACGGAACCCTTATAGGATCACTCGATTGTCTGTCTCTCTGTCTGTCCGTCTGTCACAGCCAGTTTTCTCCGGATCCACTAGACCGATTCTCTTGAAATTTAATACACATATGGACTTCTGTGACCCAAACACGGACGCGTTACGTAAATCATTATTTTTTTAGTATAGGGGTCACTTTTGGGGGTCAAACTAGAAAATTAAAATAAAAAGATTTGTTAAACAATATTGTGTGACATATCAAATGAAAGGGCTTACTGTGCGGGTTTTAATTATATTTCTTTCATAATTTTAAAATTAATGGTTTTGAAGTTATTCAAGAAATTAGACGAAAAATTACCATTACCTCCAAAACTACTGAGCCTAAAATTTTGAAAAAAAATGGGGATTATAGATCTTCGCTTAAAGATTACAGGAAAACTTATTAGAAGTCTGTGGTATTAAAATAACATGTTAAAAAAATTAAATTCGTTCGGAACCCTTTGCACGCGAGTCCGACTCGCACTTAGCCAGTTTTTTATAAATTTTCTATGTAACTTCAAATAGGTTCAAATGAATCGAGCCATTAGATTTTGTGTACATCGGCCGTGAGAGATGTATAATCAAACACACGAGCACGGTTCCAACGGTTCCGCTTTTCAAACACACGTATGGAACCCTAAAAATGTAGGCTAAACTCGTCTTTAGTCATGCGAATTCACACGTCGAGTTTACAAGAGTCAACGGTCTTGTACTTCCAAAAATCGCCTATTCGGAGCAAGAAAATCTCCCCATGTAAATGATCCATTAAGAACGAATTATAATTATGTGGGACTACATCTAAAGTATGTACTTAAGTTAATTAAAATTGAGATTTTAATTAAAGCTGTGAGTTCTTAGGCCGATGTTCCCTATGAGGAAGGGTTTAAGGTTCTTACTAATTAAGAGAAGAAGGAAGAGTATGGTTATATTATTACGTGGTTGGGTAAGATGTATTAAATATGATTATTAAGGGGTTAAATTAAGGGTAACGAGGACAATTCTAATTTAAACATAAAAATCTGTGTAATTTTATTGTTACAGCATCTTGAGAGATTTTCCATTAATTTTTCTATGAAAAGGGTTTATTTCGAAATGGTCCCATTTAAACGTAAAGATCTGATGAGGAACTTCGGAGATAGACAGTTAAATATGTAAAAATATGGAAAAGAAATAAAAAAAGTATATTTTATTTGGTCGGTTGTATGTTTTTGTAAAAAGTTTTTTTTAGTCAATGTTCGAGGTAAGTTATTTTTTATTTCGATGAGTACTACCTCGACAAGCAATTAGGTATTATCGGTTTTTGCATTAATTGTGGCAGTTCCACAGAATTTCAATGAAAAGTGTAAATTTTGTAGCTGGTTGTTATTCGTTACACGTTTGATCATATTCCCTTATAAATAAGTAGCTTCTTCCAGCGGCTTCGCCCGCGTGCTTCCTAGGGAACATACTCCCGGGATAAAAAAGCATATTTTTTCCTGACTATAATCTACCTGTGTGCCAAATTTCATGAAGATCCTTTCAGGCCTTCTGACGTGAAAGAGTAACAAAAATCCATCCATCCTCACAAACTTTCGCATTTATGATATTAGTAGAAATTAGTAGGATAGTATAGGATTAGTAGGAAGTAGGATTATTTCTTCTATATTTTCAAATGATCTGAAGATCTTTTCTTGTATTTTTTAGGGGTTCTGAACAAAAAACGGAACCCTTATAGAATCAATTGCGTGTCTGTCTGTCCGTCTGTCACAGCCAGTTTTCTCCGGATCCACAGAACCGATTCTGTTGAAATTTGCTACACATATGGAATTTTGTAACCCAAACACGGACGCGTTACGTAAATAAGTATGTTTTTAGTATGGGGGTCACTTTACCAGAAAATTAAAAAAAAATAATTCAACAGCGTCGTGAAATGAAAGAAATTACTGTGAGCGTTTTAAATACATATTTTCATAATTTTAAAATAAATGGTTTTGAAGTTATTCAAGAAATTAGACGAAAAATGACCAGCCCCCCCCCCTATCTCCGAAACTACTAAGCCTAATATTTAGAAAAAAATGGTGTTAATAGATCTTTCTCCTGTAGATCCGACAGGGTCCATAATTGTTTCAAATTCTTTAAACATACCAACTGTTATAATATTCCTACATTATGGAACGCAATAAAGTATTGAGTATTGAGTGTTAAAATAACATGTTAAAAAAATTGAATTCGTTCAGAACCCTTTGCACGCGAGACCGACTCGCACTTGGCCAGTTTATTTTAGTTAAAACCATCTGCATTAACATTTGTTGACCTTTCCAATAAAAGTATACCATCGTCTCTTAATATCCATTCAATAAAACAACGTCTTTATCACTTCGGTCACCACAGTCATTTTGCACAGACCCGGAAAATCACGACACTATGGATGAGTGAGTTACGTCTATGGTTACGTCCCCTAGTCCCTAAGTTTACGAGTGAGCGCATCACTAGACCGCTTTAACGACGACCCTTGAATAAGCTGATAATTGTCGTGTGAAATTCTGACACAATTTTTTGTAAGGTACTGCTAGGTGCTGCGTTTTTGTAGGGACTTAGGCACCGCTAGTTATTAGTTAATTTATTTTGTTGTTTTTCCTGTGCAAGTAAAACATTTAAAAAACCGGCCACGTGCGAGTTGGACTATCACACTCCGTTCCGGTTCCGTACCAAAAACCGAAAAAAAAGTTTCTCGTATGGAAGCCCCTTTAATTTTTTATTAAAATTAATTTGTTGTTGAAGTGGCAACAAAAATATACTATCTGTGAAAATTTCAACTGTCTAACTATAACGGTTCTTGAGATACAGCCTGACAGATAGACGAACGGACGGATGGACAGCAGAGTTTTAGTAATAAGGTTCCGTTGGTTACCCTTTGGTACGGAACCGCAAATAAACCATACTATTCCGTGATGGAACAAGGGGCATCCACAGTCCTCCATCACAAGCGGTCTTGGGCTTCACGCTATACCTCGCTCCACGATATTCCGATGCTCGTCGCTTCTAATAACACGGTTCGTCACCAGGTTTGAGGATGACTGCCATATTTGCTTTTTTTCTTCAGGATTTCAATTCATAACTAAGTATATTTGAGTTTGTGATCGGAATCCCTCCAGAGCGTGGCAAAAATCCATTCCCACTTATGACGCTTGAATTAGCGGTCGATCGGACTCTCATGGCATTTATCCAACCGCTCTACGTTAGAAATGGTCTCAGGTTAGTAAATTCTGAGGATGTAGCAGCAACTACTACCACATATAAACTTCTAAAATAGATCTCAGGTCACATAAGGGTTTCTTGGACCTCATAAGAAGGCTTAAAGTCACTCAAAAGGGCAATGCTTGGAGTTTTCGTTTTGTGATCGAATCAGGAATGATGATATCCGCAAGAGAATCAAGGTTACCGACACAGCCCGAAGGATCGCCAAACTGAAAAGATAGTGGGATATTTGCTTGCAGAACAGATGGTCGATGGGGCCAAAAAGTTCTGGAGAAACGACCACGTTCCGGAAGACGCAGCATTGGAAGGCCGTCCACAAGGTGGACCGATGACCTAGTGAGGGTTTCGGGTAGTCGATGGATGCGAACCGCACAGGACCGGTTGTTGTGGCGACACTTGGGGGAGGCCTATGTCCAACAGTGGACGTCTTTCGGCTGATGTGATCAGTGCTTCATCGCGAAATTAAAGGTTTTCCATGAGATTTGTACATATACAACAGCTCGACGGCCACCATCAGGCAGTAGCCAACTGGTAAAAACACTCAACACGTCGGGTTATCCCTCCTTTTCAATGGAGGTTGTGGAACTATCCATCCAGTTCCGCATACCGCTGTAAGGATAGAACGTATATTTTCATTTCTTCAATCTGCCTAGCCTTTTCTCATCTATGTTGGGATCGGATGCCAGTCTAACCGAATGGAGTACCAGTATTTTATATGAAGCGACTGGAAACCCAGCTGACGCCGCTTCAAACTGTGGCAGGACACTTCTCCCCCGCCCATGAATTATTTACCACCAAGCGAACATCTTCCTGCAGGGTCTAACCTTAGATAGTCCACTAGGAATTCTTGAACCGCGTTAGAGCGCAAGTAGGAAGATGTAATCACAACCTCGCAAAGTGGGGCTACCGTGACGGATCAACTGGACTTTGTTCGAAAGAGTCACCGTGGCCCTGGAACGCTAAGTGCACTAGGAGAAACACGGATGCGTTTTAGTCAGTAAGAGTCTGACACTCCCTCCTGCTTCACCCAGGGCGGGAGGAGTCATTTGATGATTTCCCATCCTTAAAATAAAGGGTGTGG
Organism: Lacanobia wlatinum; assembly: GCA_947578705.1. Taxonomy (NCBI): domain Eukaryota; kingdom Metazoa; phylum Arthropoda; class Insecta; order Lepidoptera; family Noctuidae; genus Lacanobia; species Lacanobia wlatinum. The sequence continues at coordinate 15,673,606 of OX388046.1, read as the reverse complement.
ATGTGGATCCAAGTTATAAACCACGCTCCATCTCCTATTTTGCCCTCTGTGCCGCATAAAATGCACCCAAGGAGACCTTTGTGCTGCCACCAGTGATGCCGTGGAGATGGCAATGTTTTGGGCAACCCAAATTAAAAAAACTGGCCAAGTGCGAGTCCGACTCGCGTGCTCGGTTCCGAACGAATTTTTTTAACATGTTGTTTTAACACTATAGACTTCTTATAGGTTTTCCTGTAATCTTTAGGCAAAGATCTATTATCTCCATTTTATTCAAAATTTTAGGCTTAGTAGTTTCGGAGATAAGGGGGGGGGGAATGGTCATTTTTCGTCTAGTTTCTTTAATAACTTCAAAATCATTTATTTTAAAATTATGAAAAAAAAAACATAATTAAGACACTCACAGTAAGCCCTTTCATTTGATATGTCACACGATATTGTAAAAAAACATATATTTTTTTAATTTCTAATTTGACCCCCAAAAGTGTAACCCATACTAAAAATGTAATCATTTACGTAACGCGTCCGTGTTTGGGTCACAGAAGTCCATATGTATACCAAATTTCAACAGAATCGGTCCAGTGGATCCGGAGACTGGCTGTGACAGACGGACAGACAGACAGACAGACAGACAGACAGACAGACAGACAGACGGTCAGGAATACAGACACCCGAGTGATCCTATAAGGGTTCCGTTTTTTTGTCGGAACCCTAAAAATTAAAACCTGTCGTGCCAGCGACATGAAGAAGAAGAAATGGAGCGACTGCTTATCTGACTTTCACCACCTAGTGACTGGGCGATACGATATGCCTTGGTTAGACTGGTGTCAGATTTTCTGGCTTCTGACTACCTGTAGCAACTGTCACAGATGTGCTTCAGCATAGACTTTGTCTCTGTTATCTTTGATCTAGGCTAGAGTCAAGAACAAACCCATCACAAATTAAAAAAAAATTAACAGCAGGGACCAACGGCTTAGCGTGCTTTCTGAGGCACGGAGGAATCTCGGTATGTTAGAATGGTCCCCTATTCTGGGAACGCATCGGCAAGAATTGCATAACTTTGAAAATTAAACCTGTTATCATTCATCATCATCATATTAGCTGAAAGACGTCCACCGCTGGACTCGGCTCCCACAAGTCTAGCCACAACAACCAGCCCTGTGCGTCTCGCATCTATCGGCTACATGCGACCCTCACCAGTTCATCGGTCCACCTCGTGGGAGGCCTTCCAACGCTAGGTCTTCCGTTACGCAGTCGCCACTTCAGCACTTTTCGGCCCATAGACCATCCGTTCTGCGAGCAATGTCTGCCACTTCAGTTTGGCGGTTCTTCAATTGTAAGTACTGGATGATGATGAGGTTTTTTACGACGTTTTCTAAAAATTAAACCTAGCTAGATCGATTAATCGCTCCTGAAACCCCCTACATACTAAATTTCATGAAAATCGTTTAAGCCGTTTCCGAGATTCAGGTTATATATATATATAAATACATACATATGTATACAAGAATTGCTCGTTTAAAGGTATTATAGTAGTAGTAGTATAGGTAAAACTTCATAGTACCTTTTTAATTAATCTCAAAAAGTTGCAACATCCACGGACCCCTTTTAAAGACCTCGAGAACTAAGACCAAAGTAGCCTCTATTGCTACAAAGGAGAATAATATAATTCATCCCCCTTTTTGGACAAACTTAAACCTTGCCTTTCAACTACTGAACAGTTTATTTCTTAAGAAAATAATAATGTTGTAAGCACCGTCCATTACAAAGTTAGTTGTGTCCGAGGTCCCCTTTGTGTTGTTGGGGTAGACTGACAGACAATGGACTTTGTAGGTACTCTCTAAACTCTTTGGAAGAGTTGAAGAGTACTGAGGCACCTGTAACCATTATTTTCAAAGCGTTTTTTGTATTGAACTTTTATAATCCAACGACCGACGATGAGGGATTTGAGTGTAGTAGCCTATGTATGTGGGCTCGTAACTATTCGTCGGATTTGGACAAACGAGGTGTCTTGTTTTTACAGGTATGTATGTAACAATCAAGGTTATATATGTCCATACCTGTAAAAACAAGATTTTTGAAAATGTTCATTGATATTCAACTTGAGGGGCACATGGGTCGTTTGGTCCGTGGACGGGGATCCATTGCATAGCATGTTACGCCGTTGGTCCCGGCTGTCATTTTTATTTCATTGACTGTGATTACGAGTAGTCATCAAAGCATCTGTTGAGTGGGTGATAGACGTACGAGCAAGTACGCGTACTTATGGCTCAACGACCTTTTTCTCTACGCGTCTTCTTTTAAGTACGCGTACTTAGAGTGACACACGAGCGAAAAAGGGTCGTCGAGCCGTAAGTACGCTTACTTGCTCGTACGTCTATCATCCACTATAGTCTTGCCATCGGGTATCGTATCGCTCAGTTACTGGGTTGTAGAGGTCAGATAGGCAGTGGCTCCACGTGAAATACTGTTATTCAACTGAATCCGGTTTCACTGGAAGCCGAAACTCTAGACAGATTGACAGTGTTCAGCTTTGTTATGTTGAGAACATCACTAAGCGCCGGGTGACCGCGCGGGGTAGCTGCGTTCGCGGAGGGGGCGCTCAAGCTGCGCGCGCGCGCCGGCCAGTGACTGCGTCATCGTCCGCCTTACTGAGCGCACACTCATTTCTTTTTAAAACTTTGATATCGTTCAATCGCTTGTTAACTTCCTTTACATTTTACAGTCCACAATTCATTGTTACCGGAGTTCCTCTGCTATCTGTTTTAGTACCACCTGTAGGATATAACCCATTCCATTCTAGTTATATTAGAATATTTTATTTCGTACTTCAAGACCCTCTGTCGCTGTACAAATGAAAGAACTTCACTAAGTAGATTAACAAACTACAGAGTTAATAAAAGTAATGTTGAAACAGAAGAGATATATTCAAATTCCAGTAGTTATTCCCGCTTCTAAATTAGCATATCTCTCAATAACACTACAAACTCTGAAATAACTGTTACTACCTACAAAATTATAATTAGATACTGTAAAACAGATGTCCACTATACAGATAAGTTTGAAGAAGGTCAAAATTAAAAAAAAGCTACCTGTGTGCGTCTCTAAACAGCGTTGCTGCATTCCGGTTAGAAATGAACGCCAGCCCTTTTTTCAGGATTGGAAATCATAAAATTATTCCTTTCGCTCCGGGGGCGGAAGGCAATGTCAGACTCTTATTGTCCGTGCCCGCGCGTGCTGCCGTGGCCGTGTTCCACCTCGTCCAGCGTTCCAGCTAGTCTACTCTGTAAATAACTATTTCGACATCGAGCTTCACCTGAGTGACAAAACTCACAAAATGAGCTTTATTGCACACAACATTAAGGCAAGAGTGAATAGGTTGCTTCTAGGCAAACGTGCTCCATCTTTCACCGCATCACCGCTTACCATCAGGTGAGATAGTGGTCAAACGTATGCCTATCTATAGTAAAAAAAATAACACAAAGGTCTTAATTTGATACTCACCTCGGATTCCGTTGTCGAGATACGAAAATGTTGTTACAGAATAGCACTACAGGGCTGCGGTGACTCTTTCGAACAAATTCCGCAAGCCTGATAGCCAAGGTCTTACTATAAAGTCTTGATTCCGGTGTGAGAGTGAAACGAAGCCATAAAGGTCGAAGTATAAGGGTCATCTGACGAGACCCAGATGAGCAGAAGCGTTATTGGGATTTTCCATGAGGGATTTCTCAGTGGTAGCCCGAAGTTTGGAAATTGGCCCTTTATACACCTTGACTTGCAAAAGGCTGACCTCTCCTCAGTCATATCGAATTATCATCCCCTCAGGTTATAGGGAACTGAGAGTAAGGAAAACTGATTTTTTTTTACTGTTAACAGGTACACGTTTGACCACTATCTCACCTGGAAGTAAGCGATGATGCGATCGAAGTTGGTTGGTTCGGTTGGTTGGTGTTGGTTTCTTTCTTTCTAAGTAACCTATTTACTCTTGACTTAAAGAATCCCAGGCTGTAGCTATTAGGAAACACAGACTCTGGCAAGGAACTCACTCCTTAGCTGTTCGCACAATGAATGTGTTCCCAAAACGTTTTGTGCGTGTGGGTTGGATGTCCACCATGTACCGGTGGTGCATCGCCGTAAATCTTGTGGTCCGATAATGGAACGAGAAAATGCAATCGAAAGAAAACTGTTAAGTATCTATTATTTATTCCATGCAGCGGTGATTGCCATCAGCCACAATGATGTGCGAATTCCACCGTGATTAAGAGATGGAACTATACAGGACAAATAGCACTGTGTCTTTTGAACAACGGAATCATGATGGCATTGACATGCCAGCTTCATACTAAATACCAAAACTATGATATTAATGATAAAATAGTAAACAGCTGCAAAATTAAGCAAATATTAAATAGACACTGGTGGAACCAGCGGGGGGCTAAGGAGCTCAAGCCATCCCAAAAGACCCAGATACATATGTTTGGCCACCTATAGAAGTCATTGAGGAATTCACAAAAAGTAGTAATATAAGGCCTGTTATGCGTTAAGTAAAATAAACTCGCCGTAGGTGCCGTGAAGAGGCGACATGTGTAATGTTATTACAATGTCGCGACGTACCTGCAGCAATACACATTAGTTACACAACAGGCGTGCGTTTTATAGCTAAAATTTTTCTGGCAGGCGCACGCCAAGAAACCTACGCCAATAGATGGCAGCACAGTGACCGGTCCGCCGTCGCGGACCGAGGTACGCCACCGCGGTTAGGGGGCTTCGCCCCGCTTGCCGCGCCCTCTTGCAGGGACGCAGCGAACTTCACACAAGAGTAAAATAAGCTGAGCTTTTATAGTGTTTACTTTGCTAAAATCTACTCTCAGCGGGATTGAGCCTCCCTTTAACGAATCCTGGATCCGTCCCTGTAAATAGACACAACTATTTGACCTTCTACAATTCAAATTTCCAGTGGTTTTACCAGCATCACAGTAAAGTTATAATTAGTCCATTCGAAATTTTAATCATTTCTCGCAATGTACATTTTGAATTTAAACATGGATGCGACAATAGGGCCTTTTGCCTTCATGAAAATGATAATGTGTAGTAAAGAATAATTTAAATGTCTTTTGAATGTGTTATCTTCTTCGTTATTTATATCACGTGTGGCTTTATGTGGGTGGGTAAGTAATATAGGGGAGGGAGCAGATAAATAAAGGCTGCGAATTGTTTTTAGATTTGGAGGTCTGCTGGGTTAAAAATAATGGGTATTCGCGGGGTTGTGAGTGTAAAATACATGACCTCCTTTTCCGTGTATTATAAATGTTTCCACAGCTAGGACAGCATCCGTCTCCGTGAGAAGGATTGCGTCTCTGTGAGAAGGATTGATCTGGAGCAATTTTCAAAAACCGGTCAAGTGCGAGTCGGACTCTCACACGAAGGGTTCCGTACCATAAACCGAAAAAAAACACGCTTCCTGTAATTTTTAAAAATTTAATTTTTAGTTATAGCGGCAATAGAAAATCTGCACTCTATGAAAATTTCAACTACCTATTACGGTTCTTGAGATACTGCTCGCTGACAGACATACGGACGGACGGACAGCAGAGGCTTAGTAATAAGATTCTGTTGGTAACCTTTTGGGTTCGGAACCCTAAAAAAACATCCCTTAAAAGAGTTTAAACTTGATACTGCATGAAAGTTTATATGCCTATGAGCCGATGGGATTTCCAGTCTTATCTACATGGTATGGTGAGGAAATATTCATACTCTTCACACACAGTGTAAGGTAATTGAAAGAAACCTTTTCGATCCCCAGGGAAAAGTGATATTCATGAGGATTCCCCTAAAAAGGGGCTTTGCATGATGTTTATTTGGTTCACAAGTCAAGATTCTCCAAACTTGACAGCAATTTGAATCGTTGCTGTCATGCAACTATTTATTACAGTCAACTTTGGGGAAAAGAAATTGTTGTTTTGTTGTTGTGATTTTGAAAACAAACTGGTGTTACGAACCAATACAATCGTTTCAATTACCTAGCCTCGCTCAGTTCAAGCGATTCTATTGGTTCTTAAAAAACACTACAAAGTATAAAATAACCTTAATTTCGGGAGTCTTTTTTTTGGGTTTTGTTTCTTTGTTTTTTAACACCGACTTCCGAAATTAAGGACTTTGTAGTGTTTTGTTTGGAAGTCGGTTATATTTTTTTTTTGTAATAATGTTTTTATTATTTTTCACTTGGACGATGTCATCGTCTACCTACCCAGAAATTGAAATAGGCAAAAATGCCCATAAAATAAAAACTACGGAGCCAAACTGAATTATTTTTTTACGGAACCAAATGGGAAGTATCGAACTAAAAGGGAATCACAGAAATCGGATAAGAAACCTCGTAGTAACCGGTGTATATACATACACTAGCTGACCCGCGCAACTTCACCTGCGTCACATTTTTCATTACTGCTCCGCTCCTATTGGTCTTAGCGTGATGATATATAGCCTATAGCCTTCCTCGATAAATGGGCTATCTAACACTGAAAGAATTTATCAAATCGCACCAGTAGTTCCCGAGATTAGCGCGTTCAAGCAAACAAAGAAACAAACAAACTCTTCAGCTTTATATATTAGTATAGATACATAAAAAAATATCTTTAATTCCTTTTTTGGAAGTCGGTGAAAAAGAAATCCGTCGCAACGCATATTTCGAACGCACCCTTACTCTGCTTTGATGTGTACTACAGGTCAACTATTTTTCGATTTGCCATAGGAACTCCACAGTAGCAGTCCCATTAGTAGAATTTGCCATATGAACTCCACAGTAGCAGTCCCATTAGTAGAATTTGCCATAGGAACTCCACAGTAGCAGTCCCATTAGTAGAATTTGCCATGGGAACTCCACAGTAGCAGTCCCATTAGTAGAATTTGCCATAGGAACTCCACAGTAGCAGTCCCATTAGTAGAATTTGCCATATGAACTCCACAGTAGCAGTCCCATTAGTAGAATTTGCCACAGGAACTCCACAGTAGCAGTCCCATTAGTAGAATTTGCCATAGGAACTTCACAGTAGCAGTCCCATTAGTAGAATTTGCCATAGGAACTCCACAGTAGCAGTCCCATTAGTAGAATTTGCCATATGAACTCCACAGTAGCAGTCCCATTAGTAGAATTTGCTATAGGAACTCCACAGTAGCAGTCCCATTAGTAGAATTTGCCATAGGAACTTCACAGTAGCAGTCCCATTAGTAGAATTTGCCATAGCAACTCCACAGTAGCAGTCCCATTAGTAGAATTTGCCATAGGAACTCCACAGTAGCAGTCCCATTAGTAGAATTTGCCATAGGAACTCCACAGTAGCAGTCCCATTAGTAGAATTTATGACAAGTTGAAAACACAATTGACTCGTAGGTCTAGTAAGCGCTACTACTAAGTAATAGGTCATCATCATCATATCAGCCGAAAGACTTCCACTGCTGGATATAGGCCTCCCCCAATTGGGAGGATTTGCCATAATCGCCACGCTTGGCAGGCGGGTTGGCGATCGCAGTGTATGGTGTTGCGTTTTACAGATAACGCTGCTGCCCATTCTCTGGCGAGTCCCTTAATCGCCTCGTACGAAACCCACGGGAAGTGATGGGCTGGTATTATTCTTTTACGGCACCGGCTGACACCATAGGTCCTGGGATTGATTTTTGTCTCAGAAAAACTTTTGCAGTATTTCAGCTGGAATTACTCAGCAGCAGCCCTACCTCTGGATTTGTACCCGGTTGGTTTCGATAAGTTCACCCCATCTTACCTATAGGGAACGTGCAGAAACTATAGGTGGCAGCACAGAAATGTCACTGTCAAGTATATTTCAAGTATAAAATTCGAAATAGCTTCGCTAGATGGCATAGTCTACTTCGCGCGCGTTCTCCTAAACTAAGCGTGCAGGAACCGCAGGTGGCAGCACAGAGGCGTCTATGTCAAGTATTCTGACAATTAAAATTTCGAATATGCGATACTAGATGGCATAGTTTTAGGATGCTGTTGTCGCTGTCACGTTTTTGCAGCGCGACAGAAATGTTTGCAGCAGCGCGTACTGACGACTTTTTTGCAATTATGCGTAAAAAATCCGCATCATTGCTACGTCGGGTGCGGGATAGCGACCACAGTCTCCTGAGCATTGTTGCTAGCAAGACTGAGGGCCACTTGATGGGGCACCTGTACGCTGCACATGTGTCGTTGCCAAGTGCGCCCAGACTATGTTAGTTGACTAGTTGTGTGTTGTTTGTATTGTGTCTGTGTCTATGTTTGTGTATTATACTAACATAGTTGAAGTATTTACTGACAAACCTTATGGGATATTTGTCCTGATTTAAATAAATAAATAGTCAACGCCGTGCATGTTCCCTTCATGGACGTATATATCCCTTCTTAAAATATCAAGCAAATGCACTTATACCTCTACCTAACCCTTAATGGAATACAAGCGTGATGCTATGTATCATATTAAATATTTCTGTCGGCACAAAAATATTCAATTTTCTCGCGATCATAAATCGTTTTATTTCCTGTAACCTTTAATTCAAGGAATAAATCGAAAAGTCTTCGGGCTTCCGTAATTACTGGTGTAATTCAATTTATTTCTGTACTGATATCGATATGATTTTTCCCATTTATTTTTCTTAATAAAATTAAGGTTCTGGCAAAAACAAATCGGCTAAGTGCGAGTCAGACTTGCACGCAAATGGTTCCTAGCGAATAATACATATTTAACATGGTATTTTAAACATTTTGTTTTCTATTATATAAGACAGTATCTTCCCTTGGGATGATTTTTTATTTCACATGGGCGGAGTCGCTGGTTGAAGCTAGTTTATAATATTAATTAGCATAAACCAGTGGTTTCGCCCCCGTGATAGTCGATTTCTTTCCAAGGGAACATATTTCCGGCATGGAAAGTTTCCCATATCCTAATGCAAGATATATGGTCTACTCGGGTCCCAAGTTTCATCCCAAGCGGTTCAGTCACTAAGCCATGAAAAGGTAACGAATTACTTTCGCATCTATACTTACAAACTTTATAAAGCTGAAGAAGAAGAGTTGTTTGTTTGAACGCACTAATCTCAGGAACTACTGGTTCGAATTGAACAAATATTTTAGTTTTGTATAGCCCATTTATCGAGTAAGACTATAGGCTATAGTAATAGTAATAGTAATAGTAATAGTAATAGTAATAGTAATAGTAATATTTATTCAAAGATATTTGTACATTTTTTTTTTACAAATAGAGTGCTTAATCTAAAGCTAGTGTACACAACAGTATTAGCATTTGGGGCCGAACTAGGCATAACCTGTATTTCAGCCCTCAACGGCTATAAAATTACGCTACGAGCGGATCATAAATGAAAAATGTTGCAAAACGGGCAATTTTTTTTTTCTCTCATGTGTGTCACAGACAAAGTTTCGTGGGTAGCTAGTTTGTAATTTGAATAGTACAGCACTTACGTATAAAAGTCGGGTATAAAATATTAAAAAAATGTATCGTATTTTATCTCATATTTTTCAGTTTCCATTTTAATATTGAATATAACGTGATACTACCCTTTGACGCTCACAATTTTGTCTTTAACGCCGCGATCAACTTTAAGCTGAAAATTCTCGGTGCCATGACACCGTTTAGTGCTTCATTTTAAAGGAATATCGTTGATGCTTAGTATGCCTATATTTTAGGGAACGTGCAGGAAATAGGTGGCAATAATATCCTGTCTCTTTGATATATTTAGACAGAAATTTTGTTTTAAAATATTGTCAGACTGTTTAGGCTTCTGGCTACCCATAGCGCTCCTACGCACTAGCGGATGGCGGCAGGAGCGGCTGACCGCGCGACTTGTCGCTTTTCCAGTTTAATATGCAACCGCTAGTGATTGTACGGACGGATGAACGGACGGATGGACAGATGGACGGACGGACAGCGAAGGTTTAGTAATAGGGTTCCGTTGGTGTCGTTCCTTTGGTTCCGTTCCATAGATTGACTGCCTACAACTTTTTTATTGAAATATTTAAAAATGTAATTTATAAGTATATTTAATACACTTATAAATTACTTCCCCTGCTCCTCTGCTTAGCGTTTGTGGACTACGAGAAAGCCTTCGATTCAATCGAGACTTGGGCTGTGCTGCAGTCTCTCCAACGGTGCCAGATCGACTATCGGTACATCGAGATGCTGAAATGTTTGTACAAAAACGCCACCATGTCAGTCCTACTTCAGCCTTAGGGTGCCTGTCCATTACAGCGGAGCAAGGCAGTGGAGCGGCGAAACGGAGAAATTTTAACCAATGGTATTGCATAAAATCTCCGCACCACATGGGTCACTGTCATTTTGACTGACATAATTTAATAAGGATTCTCCGTTTCTCCGCTTCACTGTAATGGACAGGCACCCTTAAGCACAAGCTCTTCTCAATGAAGTAATAATGCCACTGTTCAATTATAACAGTATCTAGGTAGTTAAATATTTTATTTCAAGAGCGTTTTAATGCCCTAAAAGCAACTAAAATCTAATTTATTCGCCGAAAAGGTCATTTCTTTTGCTCTGAGAGTTAAAAGTCTAAATTGTTTCATTATACAGGGCTTAGAAAAAAAGTAATAAGACTGAGTGACTGTTCTAACCTATTTTATACGAAGGGCAAGTCGACGCCTTGCTTAGACGGGGTAAGGAAAAAAAATGTAAATACTAACTAGTCATCATATCAGTCAATTGCCGTCCACTGCTGAACGTAAGCCTGCCCCAAAGAGCTCCAACCATCCCGGTCTCGAGCAGTCCGCGTCGCAGTAACTAATACACATGATAGTTATTTAATAAATAACACTCATCGTCATTATCATCATTTGGGTCGAAAGACGTCCACAGCTAGACATAGGCATGCCCAAGCGTTACCGCATCGTCCTGTGCGACTCGCAAAGAGTGTCCGTGGAGTTTCTTGCACGTTCTTCTCCATAGAGATCTACGCTTTAGAACGTGTAAGGAACGTGAAAGCTTCATGTTTTTGACTGATCGACCTTGACAATTCAAAAGCGTTTGCAAAAGGTTTCTTTGAAATAAATGCTTTAAACCTTAAATCTTTGCCAGTATATTAGTCCGCTTTGTGGGAGGCCTTCCAACGCCGCGTCTTCTAATTTACTCCAGAACTTGATATGTCAGGTTTTGGTTTTCGAAAATTAGATAATTTTGGTGCTTCCTAGTCGACTACTCTGCGAAGAAGCATGTACACCGCCACATTTGAACTGCTAAAATTGACCTAAAGTCACACAAATCTTCAACGTGCTATTGAAGTTCTTCGCGCGATTTTTAAATAGGCCACCTCGGGCAACAGCCGTTGGAGTAGTTGCCCACCAGAAAGGGTCGGACGTCGACCGTAGGGTCGGAGAAATCTCCTCAATGGAAAGACCGAAACTAACTCTAGAAGTCAAAGTCCATAAAATTTCTTGTAATGGGCGATCGAGGTGATCCCTTGACAACTAAAGCTCAAAACAGTGAACCTGTCAAATTTGTGAACGCTTGTTTCAGTAATTGTGTAACTCAATTCAAAAGAAAAAGGGCTCGACGATTCGATAAATAATATCAAAATATAATTACATAAAAGTGGTATAGTTGTTACTGAGAAATGATGAAAAGGCGATGTTGAAAAATTAATATTGAATCCAATTGAATTGAGCTTAGTAGCGTGAAATTGGAGAGGCGTTAAGTCTAGTTGCCTTACTAAATTTTGTTATTTATTTATTTATAACGGGCATGTTACGCTGACCTCAAATAAATTAAGATATGGATTAAAAAATCATGAAATGATGATGATATACTAGTTTTTGCCAGTGGCTTCACCTCATCATCATCATATCAGCCGAAAGACGTCCACTGCTGGACATAGGCCTCCCCCAAGTATCGCCACAACAACCGGTCCCTCACCAGGTCATTGCGTCTTCAGATACGCGGTCTGCACTCCAGAACTTTTCGGCCCCATCGACCATCTGTTCTGCGAGCAACGTGCCCAGGGGGGCTACTCTCTAACGAAATCCGTAGTTTCGGGCTTAGTTGCGGACGGGTATTTTCTACTCCGTATCACCTAACTACTGAGAACTAATGATAACACGATTTGACAGTTACTGTGAAATCGTGTTGTCATTCATTCTCAGTTCGGGTTCGGGACTAATCGTAAGTCTGTAGGTGATACGGAGTAAAATACGCCCGCCCGCAACTAAGCCCGAAACTACGGATTTCGTTAGAGAGTAGCCCCCCTGCCCACTATCACTTCAGTTCGGCGATCCTTGGCTATATCGGTAATCTTGGTTCTCTTGTGGATACCATCATTCCTGATTCGGTCACGCAAGGAAACTCCAAGCATTGCCCTCTCCATTGCCCTTTGGGTGCTCGCGTTCTGATGAGGCGACCTGTTAAAAATTATCCCACGGGTACATTATATCGGTGTAAATATACCTTGTGTCCAAACCCAAGTCACAATCTACCTATGGGCCAAGATGTGTCATTCAAATCCATTCAGCCGTTTATGCGTGTTTGACAGACATCTTAACCTCAAATCTGCCTGCCTAAGGCTTGTTTCACACGTGTATCACAACCACACTACAGCCGCAACCATAACACGAGTGTTATAATATGTCCCGTGCCGACGGCTAGTCTTCGTTGAGATTGGCCGTCATGGCCGATATCGGTCAGGAGGACTATACAGGGAAATTGAAAAAAATACCCGATACCTCTTATTTCTGACTTCGTATAATGACCCTGTACATCATTTGTTCTACGACTTTTCAAAATTCGAAACATTTTTTTCCAAACAAAAACTATAAACGTAGTCAAAATTTTGCATATTCTGGATTAACAAGTTTTGGGTATTTTTTTTCAATTTCTCTGTATAATATATACAGTTACATATAGGGTTATTCACTTTTACATAAAAATATTCACTTTATTTGTATCATTTCTTAGCTATGCAGCAATATTTATCCCCAATTTATTTCTTACTCTTATTAAAACAGAACTCTATATTTTCAAAATATTAATTAAATTTCAAACAATTACATTTCATACAAATAAAATGAAACATTTAGAGCCCTTAAAACCCTAATAAATCTAAAATAATTAAACTAGACGTTTGCGATTTCGTATTATTAGCAACATTTGTATTCGAAACAAGATGAAAATAACAACATTGCTATTTTAAGAAATTGCACGAAGAAGCTCGCGAGTCGACCTTTAATTTTAAGCAGAGTCCCTGCCAGACTCTGTGTTTTCTGTACGTCTATCATGAGTTTTATTAATCTATACACGCTAGCGACTGTAGTTAAAAAAACAAGTTTCAAATTTCTTTTTATTTAGTTTTTAACTAAAGTATTACTTGCAACTTGCTTGCTTGTTAGTTAACAACTTAAACAAATCAATAAGAAACTTTTTTTTTTAAGTTTTCTACCCTTATCTCCGAAACTACTGAGCCTAAAATTTTGAAAATAATGGAGATAGTAGATCTTTACCTATAGATTACAGGAGAATCTATAAGAAGTGTATAGTGCTAAAATAACACGTTAAAAAATGAAATTCGTTGGGAATCCTTTGCACACGAGTCCGACTCCCACTTGGTCAGTCTTTTTTGACCGATTACGAGAGAGATGCGAATGCGAACGTCGTTTTAAAATCATTATAATTTGCCCTAAGGGTCGTGACAGGGACGTGTCTGAGCCATGGTCCGTCGGGTCAAAGAAATATTCATTTTATAAAAAAAAGTAATAAGAACTCGTTTACACACGTCCATACCCGTAGTAACGGACCAAGCTGCGTCCATGTTCTGGGCGCGGCCGTGATTTGTGTTGGTGAATCAACCTTAAGCTGTTGGTCGCAGCTGTCATTACGGGTAGTTAGAGGCTAGAAAATCTGACACCAATCTTACTAAGAGGGTATTAATAATACTTATTAATAATACTATTAATAAATTCATTAATTCAGGTAATTAAAACCCATTACACAAAAATTACCAGGGTCGTGGAGGTCCAGGGTTGCAAAATTTGTTCGAAAAATCACCGCGGCCCTGGAACGCAAATGGCACTAGAAGGAACACGGGTGGGTTTTAGTCAGTAGGAGTCCGACACTCCCTTCTGCTCAGGTCAGATAGGCAGTTACTCCATCTAAAATACTGGTATCCAGCTGCATCCGGTTGTACTGGAAGCCGACCCCAACACAGTTAGGAAAAGTCCTGGCAGATTGCACTTTTGTTTACACGAACTCGCGCCAGTACTTATCTCGGTACGCTAATACCGTCTGAACAAACCTTACCGTTCGAAGATAAGGTCCATTTATTTCAAGAAAAAACGCGTTGAAGATTTAAAAGCTTTGGATTAGACGTTAACACGGAAAATTTTGGTATTTTACATTTTTATTATTAATGTCAGTTATATTTTTGCGATTTTCTTTCTTTCTTTCTTTCCTTTTGTTGTTTTGCTCGTTATTTTGATTTGTAAATGCCTGTTACCGCAATAAGTTGCTGTAGACATTTTAGGATTTATCGGGGATCGTGGGATAATATTTTTAGCGGTGAATTTACTCTTCGTTTTTTCGATTGAGATAATTTGACTTTCTCAATGGATAAAGTAAATGGAACCGAAGGCGTAGTAACCTCAGCGCCATTTTGTTATTTTTTTTTTCAAAGTTGCATCGCGCGATTAAAGTGGCATTTACATAATTAAAAAGGTGATTTTTTATTCATCATTATATCCGCCGAAAGACGTCTACTGCTGGACACAGGCCTCCCCCAAAGGGCAATTGCTTGGCAGGCGGGTTGACGATCGCAGTGTATGGTGTTGCGTTTAACAAAGAACGCTGCTGCCCATTCTCTGGTGAGTCCCTTAGTCGCCTTTTACGACACCCACAGGAAATGATGGGATGGTATCATTCTTTTACGGCACCATACAGCATCGGCCGACACCATACGGCACAGCCGACACCATACGGATTTTTATTCGTCTCCAAAGTATTACCCCATACTCAATTTTAATTGAAGTTCATCAACAGAATCGGTGCAGTAGTTTTGAAGTAAACTTGCCGTGGCAGACACGAGTGTATCCTGAAAATAAGGATGCCATTTTTTTTAAACAGATATTTAAAATGTAAAAATGTTCCCGCATAATATGTTATCCTAAATACGTTACGTTGCCATGATATTTGGAGACAAAGACCTTTGTATGAGAACTTTACTTCAAAAAATGTCGGCAACGTGGCACTTTCCAGTATTATAACGTGTCTCTTATATTTTTAATATCACTGTCATATTGCAAAACTAGTACAAAGGTAATAGCAGATTCACGTTAGTGTTGAAACTGGGTATCTAACTATATCAAGAGTCCTTGTTACCTGAGACCTGGATTGTGGAGGCAGTCGCTCTGGAAGTCGACCCTATGTATGTATGTAAATCGGGCTGGTTTCCGCAACTCCACGAAATAGCGCGTATTTTGGGTGCAGATGGGACAAATGTATCATTCAATCCACGCCAGCTCCCCAAAGAAGGCCAGCAACGCCTTGGTGTTACTAAGTATAGTCCTGCCTACACTCACCATGGTCAGCCCATAGCTTGTGATGTTTATCTCCGCTGCGTTTCCTTACCACATTACGTAGGTACCCGAAAGGCAGCAGCACGATGAGTTCAGGTCCCATCGCTGCCATACTCGAGCCCTTCTGGCGAGTTCATCCTCTGCATCGTTGCGTTGTCAGGATTCGCTGTATCCTTTGATCCATTGAATGGTTACTTTGTTGTGTCTACTAACCTGGTTGAGACGTTGGTGACACTCGAGAATCAGCCCAGAGTTGACCGTGTGGCTGTTCAGAGCTTGCAGGACGGCCATGCTGTCCGAGAGTATGTGTATTGAGTGGTCCTTAACTCGACCCTAATATACTTGGGAAAAATTTAGGCAGATGATGATGGACCAAATAAATACATACTACATAACCTAGTTCCATTGTAAATAAATACAAGATTCTAAAGCTGCCTGTCTATTGACGCGGAGCGGAAAAATATTAACCAATCATTCATCTGCCTAGCCTTTTCCCAACTATATTGGGGTCGGCTTCCAGTCAAACCGGATTCAGCTGAATACCAGTATTTAACGTGGAGCGGCTGCCTACCAGACCAAATATTAACCAATGGAATTGCATAAAATGACAGTCACTGACATTTTGTGCAATTATATTGGTTAATATTTTTCCGCTTCGCTGCCTCGTTCCACGTATATGAACAGGCAGCTTTAGACTCGCGTGGTCCATGTTTAAGATTATTTATTCTGTGCAGTCTGATGCAGTTGGTAGAATTAATCTATTTTTGAATGTCAGTCGCAATAGCAATCTGTCAAAAAAGTTCATTGAGGCTTTTTTGACAATTTGCGACTGAGATGCGAATCATCATCATCATCATCATATCAGCCAAAAGACGTCCACTGCTGGGCATAGGCCTCCCCTAAGCATCGCCACAACGACCAGTCCTGTGCGCATCCATCGGCTACCTGCGACCTTCACCAGGTCATCGGTCCACCTTGTGGTAAGCCTTCCAACGTTGCATCTTCCGATACACGGTTGCCACTCCAGAACTTTTCGGCCCCATCGACCATCTGTTCTGCGAGCAATGTGCCCTGCCCACTGCTAATTTAGTTTAGCTATCCTTCGGGCTATGTCGGTAACCTTGGTTCTCTTGCGGATATCAACATTCCTGATTCGATCACGCAAGGAAACTCCAAGCATTGCCCTCTCCTTTGCCTTTTGAGTGACGTTGAGCCTTCTGATGAGGCCCATTGTAAGCGACCACGTTTCAGTTCCGTATGGATCATCACTGGTAACACGCACTGATCATAGACTTTCGTCTTGAAACACTGTGGTAAGTGGGACGACAAGATATCACGCAACTTTCCGAACGCTGCCCAGCCGTGTCGGATTCGACGGTTGACCTCTTTCTCGAAGTTGGCCCTACTAACCTAACTGGATCGAGTGTAGAGTTTCCGATCTTGCGAATGCTAAATTATGCGAATTAGCAATTAGATTTGATTTGTTTTTTTTTTTTTTACTGAAGTGTTTTCTGATACAAGTCACTTTTTTTCGCAATATTTTTTTTCCGTTTATCAGGTAAAAAACACCCCTCTAAATATGACACGCACTTCGACAACACGCTGTATATCCTTTTGACATAATTCCTAGTTGTTGAGCCGTATAATTAAAACGGTGCGAAGTTATCAATTCTATTGGGAGTAAAAGTAATATTTAAACAGTAATAACGTTAGAATACCCTTGACTTCCCTCCCTTGACGCTATTTGAATAATTTGAAGGATAGGCACAAAAAATATTGGAATATTAAGTACATAGTTGGCACGTGTACAAAGGGTTGAGGAAAAGTTAACCTTAACCTGCTGAAAATACAATTTCTATTTCTTATCTGCGGTAGTTACTGGGTTCAGTGTTTTAAAATAGATGTTTGGGTGATTTTAGTACGTATTTTATTATAGGATGGAATCAAACGACCACTGGCTTAAACGAGTTAGAAATAACCTTCCTTACAGGAGTATTTTAACTTAGGATAGTACCTGGTTTGTAGATAGTAGGGGTAGGTAGTGTATACGTATAAACAATGAATAAATAAATAATTAATTAATATATTACTTGTATTTTTAACTAATGATCGATATAGTCTATTAGTATTGGCTGTATAAATGTATTTCTGTCGTCCCCGGTTATGCACGCGCGGGGGGCTCAGTGACGTGGGAGGTAGTCGTATGACAGCTGTCAGGGAGTGAAGACGCGTGTATGAACTAGTGAGCCGATACTTGTGTTATTATAAATACTTAATTATCTAGTGTACATAAGTAAACCATATAGATATTTTAGCTTTAAGTTATAAGCTAAAAAATCGGTCAAGGGCCAGAAGAGAAGAATCGAAGAGAATCGCACATGAAGGTTCATTACCGTAAATTAAAAAAAAGCAAGTGGTCTCTATGACCCTTTTAATTTGATTTTTATTTATTTGAAGTGGCAATAGAAACACACACTGCATAAATTTGAACTGTCTACCTATTACGATTCTTGAGATAAAGCCCGCTGACAGACACACGGACGAACAGCAGAGGCTTAGTAATAGGGTTCCGTTTGGTTACCCTTCAAGTACGATACCCTTTTTTTTAGGATGGGGAATCATCAAATGACCCCTCCCGCTCTGGGTGAAGCAGAAGGGAGTTTCAGACTCTCTGATTAAAACCCATCCGTGTTCCTCCTAATGCCCTTTGCGTTTCAGGGCCGCGGTGACTGTTTCGAACAAAGTCCGCAAACCCGGCAAACCCTTATAGGGCCAGCCCTATAAGGCCCCATCTTCTATGCTGACAGCTCTTTGAGGCGCGCGAACACAGCGCGCCGTCGACCCGGGCTTGGTTCTGATCAGACGGCGAGCCACCCAATGCCCGTCGTCCGCAGGCCCGCGCCCTCGGTGGCCGGGAATCGCCCTGTGACTCCCGACGCCCGGGGCGTCTTCTTCTGTTGCGGCGGCTGGGGCGTGAGTGTACTTCTCCCTCGCCGAGTTCCGAAACTCTCTTACGGAGCTGGGCGTCGTCGTCGTCGGGTATCGTTGCCAAGCACTTGGCTTGAGGTACGATACCCTAAAAGCTAGATTATGTGGTTATGTGTTGTCCTCGCCTTAAATAACGACATATAGGTTGACCCCTAATGAACTCTCAATCTTTAAGAGGGTGAAATTACTGATGAATATGAACAACATTTAATATAGAATCAACTCACAAATCTGAACAAACTTAAATGCAATATTATAATACCAATATACTTAAGTTGCCAAACATAAATACCGTCACTTAGTGCACCCGCATGCTTGAAATAGCGGGATAAGGCCAAACTTGCGGGCTTAGAATACTATCCCGTAAAGTACGCGAGGTCTGAAGCTACGGTTAGCCACATCCTTTTGCATAATTTTGTCGCTTAAAATAATTTGTAAGTATTTCATTTTCCGAGAACCAAGTACCAAGTAGTGATTTAGATAGATAGTAGGTACATACTTTTTTTTGCAACTATTAAAGTGATATATGTAGGTAACACAGAATTTGGCGTTTACGCTTCCTGAACTTTACTTTTAAAGTATATTTTACTTTATTTTTTAAAATAAAAACAGAAAAAACCAGAGCCTAGGAGAGGAGAGGAGAGGTTTACAGAAGTAAAACAGATGCAACTATTTCGGTCATTCTCAGTAACGATGTCAGTAAATCAAAAAATCGGCTTAGTGCGAGTCTGACTCGCACATGAAGGGTTCGGTACCATAAACATTAATTTATATTATTTTTTGTTATAGCGGCAATATAAATACACAATCTGTGAAAATTTCAACTGTATAACTATTACGGTTCTTGAGGTACAGCCCGCTGACAGACAGACGGGTGGACGGACGGACGCACAGCGGAGGCTTAGTAATAGGGTTCCGTTGGTTAACTTCTGGGTACAGAACCCTAAAAAAGAAACGTTTCCTACTCTAATGACTCATCCGACAAGACAAAGGGGCGATTTTCCCCGACATCGAACACAGAAAATATTTCATTTGTATGCAATTTCAAACGTCAGACTTTTTCTTGCGATCCCTCCCCCGATATTGCTGCAAATAAATTGAAATATGTACAGCGTATTTTAAAATCGTATTTTTCTAGACACTGACACATGATAAATGACGTTTCTAGAAATTCAATATGGCCGCGTAAACGGTTCGGTTAGAAATTTCTGTACGGAGTTATTGAATTTTCTGAGTTTTTTTTTGCGTTGCTGTACAGGCAGACAGTTTCAGGATTGAAGGTGTGTACTGTGATACATCCTCCATGGATGCATCACCCTCCATGGATGCATTGACTTGTTGAGAAAACCCTTGGAGGATTTAATTAAAAATATAGTTTATAATTTAGAATAGGTTTAAATAATGAAGTGAAGAGGTGATTTGTTTTTATTGAGAAGAACTGTAAAAGCTTTCTTTGGAGCATGAGCTCAATATAATTATCCTTTAAATCCAATCAGTATTTTCTTTACTCTCGATCACTGACGCGTCTAGCCCGCAGCGTTACAGTGAACACGACACATCGAAGTGACTAAATAACTTACTAATATTCTCGATAATTGTTTTTTTTGTTAGACACGTTTCGTAACCAAATTACCTACACGTTACTTGGGTAAAATACTAGCGTTATCCGAAATATGACACTTCCACGGGACTACTCTCATGGCTATGTCAGCCATGAGAGTCCCGTGGAAGTGTCATTTTCTTGCATTAGATGTTGGTTTTAAAAGTATTGAAAGAAAAATGTACTCTACAATTTTCGTATGTTTAATGAACTTTCGCTTTACAAGCTTAGTGTTAATTCTGTCAGAAATGCCCTTAATTTCTCCACATTTTGACATTGATTGTCGCCGAGATGACACAGCAACTTGATACTGAACGAATTGTAAGTCCGAGAATTCATACAACATTTGCGGAACAATTCTTTTAATAATATTATGTTTAACGGATGTCATGTGGATGTACTCCTTGACGTACATGACATCTATTTGACTTTTAGCTGTCACGGGCGCCATTTTGTATGTGTGCTGTCTAAAGTATTCCAAATAATAAAAATATGATATTTTTTAAACTTTGTTGTTTGTGAGTTGATGTTAGTAAGCTGTACTCAAAAATCTCTCGTTTTTTAATTAAATAAAACGTTATTTTTTATGTAACGTAATTCTTTCTCCAATTTGTTTGTCTTGTAGCAGACGTAAATTAAAAATTTAAAGTGTTTTTTAAGTTTCAATAGACATCTGAATAAAAATAATTGTAAAAACTAAATTAAGTGCTTTCAATCAAAATAGGTTTTTTTTTGAGAAAAGTTCGTTAGTGCTTTCTAAGCGTAAAACAATTTATTTGTTGATTGAAAAATAAATCTAGAAGTGAACCCATACCATTTCAAAATCAGTAAGAGTAGATTGTATCTACTATGTGACCACTAAAAATATTTAAATAAAAACTAGATTTTCCCCGCGGCTTGGCTCTCAAGACCTAACCCGCAGGAACCCTAACATTTTCTAGGATAAATGTGAATTATAAAACAACAGATACAACAACAAACAACAACAATCACGAGAACAATCACGATTTCGATATTTTGTTGTGTGCTGCGCATTTGACTACATACTATGAAAAATATAAATGAATGAATACTTATTTTGATAGATGTTATTGAAACAGTAGGTACGCTTGGTGAAAAAATAAATAAAATTGGTGGAAAAACAGAGAAGTACAACGCTTTTAAAGTTATTCTTCTATACCTATGCCACAAAATGTCGTTTGTACTAGATCAGCTAGTCTATTCTGTAAATAACTATTTCGATATCGAGCTTCACTTGAGTGACAAAGCTCACAAAGTGAGCTTTATTACACAAAACATAAGGTCTTATGTTTATTCGAATTTGATATTCACCTCGGATTCCGTTGTCGAGACACAAAAACTTGTTACAGTAGCACTGTAGTGGTATCAATGCCGCCACAAGAAAAACGAACGAAGCAAATCTACATCGGAGCAAAAATGAACCGCGACGCCATCTATCCAACTAGCAGCGAACTAAAATCCTGCATCGCGCAAGCTAAGTTTACCGTGCGATTTGAACACATACATCAGCCCGAATACTAGCTATTGGGCAGTTGCCCGCCAGGCATAACAGCCGCCTGGTCGGAGGATCTTCCCTTTAGGTGTGCGGGACTTTACTCTCTGTACCGCATACCTCCAAAGCACTACAGCTCAATATGGTGGGATTTGAGAGTGATGTCACACACCATTAGTCCTGTCTCTTTATCACAGATTTTGAAACGCTGACAATACCACAATTTATTTTAGATTCTTAAGCAATATTTTTTAACTGTGTCTTGTCTGCGTTGTAGGTTTTGAGAAAATTAATTAAAATCCCGTGAAATACCCTAATATGTTAAACATTTCGAACTCGAATCAGAGAGAAAACCATTTAAAAACAGTCAAACATGTAAACCTCTTTGTAATATTATTATTATTAGCCTTTATTGCTGATACTAAACAATGATTTTACATACAGTAGCAAATTGTTTTAACTTAAATCTAATACATCGGGTTTCCCGGTTCAGTGATCAGCGTATCCTGTGACACATAGGCCTCTTCCAGCTGCTTCCATTCTTCTCAATTGGTAGCTTTTCTGGACCAGATTGTCCCTCCAATCATCTTGATATCATCTGTCCATCTTCCAGCTCGCCTACCTCTTTTTCTTTTGCCGTCACTTGGCTGCCATTCTGTTATAATTTTAGTCCATTTCATTCTGCTTTCCCTTGTCATATGTCCTGTCCATCGCCATTTTAACCGTCTTATTTTCTTTAGTATGTCTTCCACCTTTGTTGCAGATCTAATGTCTGCTGCTCTTTTGCGGTCTTTTAGCGTCACGCCCAACATACTCCTTTCCATTCCCCTTTGACACGATCACAGTTTTAAAAGATGTTTTTGAGTCAATGCCCATGTTTGGCACCCATACGTAAGGCATGGCAAGATGCAAGAATTGAACATTTTTTTCTTGGCTGTCATAGGAGAGTGTTTGCTTTTAAATACCTCTTTAAGGGACCAGTATCTTTTCCAAGCACAGTCCACTCGGCTTTCTATTTCTATGTCTGTCCGGTCTCTAAAAGATATTAATTGCCCTAAGCATGTACAGTTTTTAACATATTCAATATCTGCATTGTCTACTTTTATGAATACTTCTTCTCTGTTTGTCATTACTTTTGTTTTTGATTTATTTATAGTAAGACCAACTACTCTGCTTGCCTCAGTTAGCTGTTGTGTAATATTAGGTAAGTAATAATTTAAAACATTCTTGAATTGGAAAAAGCGATATTAAAATAGGCCAACATCTAATAATAACTGAGTAGGCAATTCCAACAATTTGCGCCGTAAAATTGAAATTTAAACCTATCAAGCGGCAAGGATAGTGAAATGTAATTTTATAAAATTGAAATAGTATTATGAACTAAAATTAATAAAGTTGTTGGTGTCCTTGGGGTCGTATTTAAAATAAAATAATTTTAACTCGTGGCTAGACGATAACAGCCACACGGGTCGATCTTCAAGGTTAAGCAGCGCTTGCCCAGGTCGGTCTGTGGATGGGTGATCATGTTAACATACTGAGATTCCTCAGTGGCTCGGAAATCTCGCTAAGCCGTTGGTCCCGGCTGTCATTTGTAGAAGTCAGAAGCCAGAAAATCTGTGGAGTACCTTGTAACCCAGTTAAGGCTTGTATACATGCCAATGACCTTGTGCATATAAACGGAGCTAACTACTCCTCTACGCACCACTCCGCTACCCGCATTTTTAATTTATTATAAAAAATAACACATTTTAAAAAGTAACAAAACCAAATTATTTTCGTTTGTATTGCAAAGCAGTAGATATTTTTTTTAGACTTTTGTTAAAAAATTAAGGAGTAAAATGGTTTCATTTGAACGATTTGGAGGTAATTTGGTGTTTTTTTTTCTTATTATGTGATACTGATACATAAATTCTTCAATTCTATGATCATGTCGATTACTACCTATTTGTTTCAGATGTAATTTCTCAGTAAATGCCAACGAAAAGTTGCTTCATCTGCACGCTGTTTTTAAGCATTTCTC
The DNA here is from genome assembly GCA_947578705.1 of Lacanobia wlatinum. Lineage (NCBI taxonomy): Eukaryota > Metazoa > Arthropoda > Insecta > Lepidoptera > Noctuidae > Lacanobia > Lacanobia wlatinum. The sequence goes on along the minus strand of OX388046.1, from coordinate 15,649,914 downwards.
GAGAGAGCAGCCTTAAGCCGTTGGTAGGCTGTCATTTGTAGAAGTCACAAGCCAGAAAATCTGTGGAGTACCTTGTTACTCAGTTAATGAGTTGTGAAGGTCTGGTAGGCAGCCGCTCCACGTAAAATACTGGCATTCAGCTGAATCTGGTTTGACTGGAAACCAATCCCAATTGTAGGGAAAAGGCTAGGCAGATGATGATGATGATACACTAAGTATACTTAAGTTTTCTCTCAAGGTCATGCAGTCTGTGGGTCAACTATACGCAGAGGGCATACAGCGCTCTGCGAGTCCAATATGATAATGCGTTTAGGGTGTTGATGGGGTTGCCGCGCTACTGTAGTGCATCCGGCATGTTCGCGGAGGCGGAGATTGGTGGCTTTCACGCAATCATGCGCAAGCGATGCGCTGCCACCATGCGCCGGGTAGGCGCCAGCCCCAACAACATGCTGAGAGCTATAGCGGACAGGTGGGACAGCCCCATACTGGGGCATTGGATAGGCCTACATGTGACTGTGTTGTAGGTAATTATGTTAATTATGATAGTTATGTTAAAATTAGATAGAATATAAGTACTAACACTAGTTTCTAAGATTTTGAATACTAACCAAAAAATGGTCTCTGTCTGAAATATAAGATTTTTTATTTTTCTACACTAATATTATAAAGAGGAAAGATTTGTTTGTTTGTTTGTATGTTTGTTTGAATTGAATAGGCTCCAAAACTACTGGATCGATTTGAAAAATTCTTTTAGCATTGGATAGCTACATTATCAGGGAGTAACATAGGCTATATATTATCCCCGTATTCCCACGGGAACGGGAACTACGCGGGTGAAACCGCGTGACGTCCACTAGTATTTTATATAAGAAATTTATAGAAAACATCCCGTTGTAATATATCTAAAAATAAAACAACATTTTTTCGAAGTAAATAGCTGCCATTTTATTAGATTCTGTCTGTTATCAACCATGATTGATAACAAGTTAGTTTCAGACGTAACAGTTTGAAAAAATATTTTTTCTGCGTTTTTATGAAGCAATATTTTTTGGGCCTTCGATTTGGATCTCGGCAATATTGTGAGATGAAAGGACCATTTGTATCTATTACGCTCACTGGAATGAAAAATCCGGTCAGTGTAGGCGACGGGTACTGAAGGGTTCCGTAAGTATATAATAAACAGGAAGTGAGGAACTGATGTCAGAAAGCTGTTCTATGTTTGCTATGAAGTGAGAAAATTACAGTTGAAATCGCAAATCAAAATCGCCATTTTGGTTTTAATATTTATTTATTAACTAGTGGACGTCACGGGTTTCACCCGCGTAGTTCTCGTTCCCGTGGGAGTACGGGGATAATATATAGCCTATGTTACTTCCTGATAATGTAGCTATCCAATGCTAAAAAAATTTCAAATCGGTCCAGTAGTTTCGGAGCCTATTCAATTCAAACAAACAAACAAATCTTTCTTCTTTATAATATTAGTATAGATATAATATTAGTAAAGATTAATTAAAGTACGCACATAACACTTAAAAGAAGAAATCCAGACAGAAGAGCACAGCAGATGTGTTTCTTGAAAGTGACGGCGTAAAATGATATTGATGATGATGATATGACGTTGCATTTCTTAAGAAATGTGACATCTCTTGGAGAACACGATTGTTGTCATTGACAAATCACGTCGTTCCGCATGGAGTAAAAAAGAGCGTAAATATTTTGTGAAACCAAGTTATGACCGATTAATTTAAATTAATCACAATTAAAACTATAACAGGAAAAAATACCATGATTTTATATTGCTTTAGGTCAGAATAGTAAGAACCCAATCTTAGTTTTAGTCGATTTTATTCGGCGGGTTTTGTTAATTGTATTCTTAAGGAGTAAAGTAAGGAGTGTGTTCGAGCACACCCCACCGGGTTACAATGAGTAAATTATACTTAAAATAACAAAAACTGAGAACAGCATTTACCATTCCCATACTATCTATGTTGGTTACCTCTTCATGTCTTAACGGCTGAACAGATTTGAACTAAACTTGAGACACTGGCAAGCCACGTCTTGGAATAGGACAGGATTTTTACTCCGATTTCTAAATCAACTGAATCGATCCAAGTAAACAATTCGACGTCACATAACTCTACACATTTATTGTATTCAAAAATAAAATTACGAAGAACTACGGATCCCTAATGCCCCCGTGGCTGTGGGTGGCAAAAGGGATTCAGCTATGTGGCGTCCAAGAATATCTTCTTTATGTATATTGAAGTTGGAGGCGATCATGAGATTATATTCAGAGCAAAACCAACGATTATTCTTGTAATATTAAATGTCATAATACCGTCTCTTGAACACTTACGGAGTGTATTTTGTTATACTACTGATAAGCCCACGTTTGATCATTATCTCACTTGATTCTTCTTATCGTGTGGGCAGTAAGGTCTGACGATATCACAAACATTAATGTCAGAGTTTCTAAACCGCCTCAAGGGCCTCTGGCATGGTTTATTTGACGATCGCCGTTTGACGGCCGGGACCACCGGCTTATACGTGCCTTCCGAAGATCATTATCTTTTTTATCAAACCATCAGGTGATTCAAGCCTGCAATGTCCTAGCCAAACTGGATAATCACTTTACAAAGTATGCTTCCCGTGGGAATCGAACTCATGACCACCAGGTCACAAGGAAAACGACTATTCGACCACGGAAGCAGTTGGAAATCTCACCTGATGGCAAGAGATGATGTGGTCGATGATGGAGCATGCTTACTTTGGTTTCAGCCGGTTGTTTGCTCGTCTAAACTATTATTATAAAGAGGTAAAATTTTTGCTTGTTGAGCTTAGGACGATACCCGTCACTTCAAAATCTTCCTAGCCTTTTCCTACTATATTGGGGTCGACTTCCAGTCAACCGGATTCAGCTGAATACCTGTTTGTACGTGGTTGGTTTGGTGGTCACTTAGTTAGATTATTGGTCCATTGTTACAAAAGAATAAGATGACAAATGGTAGAAATACTTATAAAATATGCTTACAGTAACAAAAATAATTAGCATAGTCATTTAACGGTGGTCCCCAAACTAGGCAGAGCCTGTATCTTGGGGGTATGGTTGCGTGAAGTTACATTTTTTTAAACAGTTTTTCTTGTTACAATATTTGAAAATGGGCATAAATCAAATGGAAAATGGTAAAATAAAATAATAAAGACTTAAAATAAAATACACACACAGTATGAGTGATGACGTGCAGTTTCAGTGATGAATCGAAGTGTTAGATGTTTGGGGGGTTGGAGCTTGCAGTTATTGAGTAATGATCGCCTCAGTTTAGATGTATGATAGGGAAAGAAGCCAATTTTTTGTCATTCTTAATACAATCTAAGGCCCAATTATGCAATTTTTTAAGCCATGTTCGCATTTGCATCTCAGTTGCGATTTGTCAAAATGTCAAAATTAGAGGTATTTTTGACAGATTACGACTGAGATGACATTTCGAATGTTGTTCAAAAATTAGTAGATTTAGCACTCCGATCTGCCTTCGATTTATCCTGTCCGATCAACGTTACTAGGTTACTAAGTTAGGTAACTCTGGTCCCGCACAAAAGCGTATCTTTTGGCATAGATCTCAATAACGAAACCGTGGGTAAAACCTAGTCTGGATATTTGTGAGTCAGTCCCGTCTCAACGGCTGTAAGAATCTTGATGAAATGTGGAACACCGGTAGATCATAGCATGGATTAATATAATTATAAGATACTTTTATACCTTGTATTTTCAATTTTGACGACAATCACGCAGGCATAGCCACGGGCGAAAACTACCATATAAATGCCATGATAATCTTGTTTGCTGTTGGAAATGTGGAATATTTGTCCGTCCAAGGTTCGCAGAAATAGCTAAATGCCGTAATACCACCCATTGTATTGCATTGTATTGTTCTTAATTCATTCATTGTTCTTCTATCTTAACAAATGAAATATATATAGTTTTCTTATTTATTTCAAAACAACACGCCTGTACCCCAAGTTACTAGGCAAATAACACTAGTTTACAAGGTTTTTGTCCTGGAACGGAAAAGTGTTTATTCTTAATTAATGAGGTGCTGCAAGTTTAGAAAAAAATATTAAAAAATTCCAACACGTCACATTTCGAAAATACTCCCCATATATTTTCGCAAAGATAACGAGACTAAAAATGAATTAGTGTCGACGTTTTTGATATTTTTTAATAATCCAAATGCTTTTTTAGCACCTTTGAAATATTAAAAAAGCTGCTTGGACATCCGCACGTGTAATTTAACCCTTGGTTTTATGATTAAAGCCAAATGCTTTTAGCGATAGGAGTAACAATCAGTTTCGTGGTTGCATGGTGGGTCTTTATCATTTGCTTGCAATTTCAATAATCTATTTAAACTTGCATTCCAGCAGCTTAGCGTTCTTCTACATTTTTCAATAAACACTTGAGAAACCCACTTTTATCCCGATGAGAGACCGGAATTTTCAAGTAATAAAAGATAGGCATATTTGAGTGTTTTCTTTATAGAATATTCTTTCTTTTTTTTTTTTTTGATCTTTACTTAGTCTTTATTTAATGTTTCTTATATTAACTTGGTACAGCATTAAAGTACTAAATATATACACTTAAAATAAAATATCCTAACTAAGATAAGGCGTCAAAAAATTCGTCCGCATCGCTGTCCACCGGAAGTGAGCCCTAAAGACTGGCGGCATTGCCACGTTGTATGGCAATGCTTATCCTCTGTCCGAGGTAAAAGCCAGCCCTTGGGTCACGCGAAGTGTCAACTAAGCGTTTAGATAGATCTTTAAATAAGGCATGAGCACTCGGACCCCACGGTCCAAGAGTTTCAACCCCAAACGGCTCAAAAATATAATTGCCAATATAATATTCTTTCTTAGATACAATAATTTCACCAAAAACAGCCAGAATGTACTCTAACCAACCTTTTTGACCTTTTGGAAACAAACATTTATCAAAATGAAGACTAGCTATTTCGGAACAAACTTGTGGGTAGTCGAAACTAAAAGGGGTCGATATTTTCCATCTGTGACGTGATAAAAATTAAAAATGTACATGTTTGCATTGAGTTATTGCAGCTAATTAAAAAAATATGTAATTTACTGCAAGGACATTTTTTTTTTTTTTTTTTTTGTAAACTTGTGTAATCATTGCAAATTAGCTCTAGTATAACCCATTTCAAGGAATGCGATCAATATTACAAGCACCGAGGAATTTGAAAAATAGGTATTTGAAGAAACTATTGCCGATGCGTCGCACTGTGCTATATCAAGTAAAGTGCGAAAGCGACAACTGCAGCTCAGGCTGATTTTTACCTATAAAAACCTTGACTAAAAGTCTTTAAGTAATTATGTTTTGGAAAAATAATGATAGGTTGCCTGCTTATCGGTCTTCTACAGATTGTACTTCGGTGAGTGTGCCCAAGAACTCCACGACCTCATTCCACCGGCCCCCTTCTACCATCGGACATCCAGACGCACTGCATCTTACCATCCCTACCTTGTTACTATTCCACCAATTCGCACTAAGCGTTTCCAAACGTCTTTTATAATGCGCATAGCAAAGGAGTGGAACTCTCTGCCTGCGTCTGTGTTTCCAAACGCATACAACCCTAATCTCTTTAAAGTTAGAGTGAACAGGCTCCTTCTGGGTAAGCTCGCTCCATCGTAGACTTTGTCTCTGTCATCTTTGACCTTGACTAGAGTCAAGAGCAAACCCATATCAAATATAAAAAAAGAGGCACGTATTAATTCGATCTAGATTTTTTGGAAAAAAATTGCTCTTGTAGCACTATCCACGAAGAAAACAGCGGAATGCGTTTGTATGGAGAAAGGCCCAAGAGTTACCGACCCGAGTCCCCTCTTAAGTAGAGATAAGTGTTATTTATCAGCTATGGCAACTATCAGGGATGTTACCTAGTGGTTTTATAAGAACCGAAGTCGAAGTCGGAGTCGGAAAGTCGAAGATAGATGTATTAAGAAGGTATAGCCCTATGAAATAAAACAGTACAAACATTATTCAGTCAGCCTCTTTAAATTAAGTTAAAAATATAAAACCTACATAGCGTAGGCGTTGAAAAGAAAAATAATAATGTTTTCAATAAGAGTCAGCAAATTAATTGACTTCAATTATAGTAAAGCATTATGCATCGACCTCCGATTATAAAGGCGGGAACCCACCGCGGTGCATGCTATCCATGGCCACGCGGCACATTTTAGCTGCGTGGGTTCATTTGTTTGACAACGTTTCCACTGCAGCACACGCTACACACCCACGACTATGTGCAACTGTAGCGTGGCCTACCGCGACACACGGAAAGGCTACGCACGTTTTTTTTGTAAGAAAATGTTTTTGTCATGGTCGTAGGTTAATATTCGTGTATAGCGTGTGTCGGGTGCACGGAGTGCATGGCGTTGACAGCGTTGAGCTACGTGGGCGTCATATTTGAGCAAGCCACGCATGTGCCAATGACGTCAATTGATGCATAGCGTGTCCGTGGGTTGCAGTGGAAACAATCTCATACATTTTTGTGGAAGGCGAAGCTCCACACACGTGCGTAGCCTCTCCGTGCGTTGTGGTGGTTTTCCGCCTTAAAAGTGTCGGAGCCGAAATTGGAACCCGAGGAGTAATATTAATCGGAAGTTCCGACTAATCTGAATTGGAGTCGAAACTCAGTAACATCCCTAGTAATTATCTATTATTGTATAAACAGACTACTTAGTTGCATAGGTACAAAGGATGCATATAATTACGAGAGAGTGGTTCCTGATGAGCAAACTGTTATTGGCAATTAGTGAAATTGGCTCAGACTATCTATCAAATAGATTTATCAATTTCTGGAACAACAAACTCCATGCCACATAAGACAAAGTTCAATTTATATTGCAACTCTTAATTTTAAGGGCCTGTCAATACAACTGGTTATTTAAAAATAAACTCAAAATACACAAGGCTAAAGTCGATTCGACTTGACTTGGTGGCGATGGCATAAGTATACTTTGATTTTATTCTTTTCTGTGATCTTATGTTAAATAGTACTAGCTTCTGCCAGCATGTCCTTTCTCAGGCTCTACACTATATGTGTACCAAATTTTATGCACCAAGTAATTTTGGCGCGAAAGCGTGACAGACAGACAGACAGACAGAGTTACTTTCGCATTTATAATATTAAGTAAGGATAAGGATTGGTAAAGTTCTTTGGAAAGCTCGTGTATATTGTACTCACATCCTGGTGTTGATGAAAATATAAGGTAAGATATGAATGTACCTACCAGGGTTGTGAAATTTGTTCGAAAGAGTCACCGCGGCCCTGGAACGCAAAGGGCTTTAGAATGGAACACGGATGGGTTTTTGCAATGACGTATTATATATAGACACGTCATGAACCAACACCGCGGCGCTTAAAAACGGCGAAAATACTAGATAGCTACTTATACGCGTGAAGAAAGGGAAAGAAAATATGTATAATACGTTAATTACTTTTACTTATTAAACTATAAAAAAACACACGACGGCATGTTTTTTTATGTTTTGCAAAGGTTTACACACACAATATAAATTAAAAACAAACGTAGTGTCGCGCGACAGGTTGGTGCGTAACTAAGCGCGATGTGGCCAATTGGCTTCATTTCATGTTGTCATTTTAGAGTGCGGACAACGTATCTATAGTTTTAATATCATTGGGTTTTTGAGCATTAGCAGTCATTTAATGATTTCCTGGCCTTTAAAAAATACAAAGTTGTGAACATAAAATAAGCAAAATGAGTATGTAAGGATTTTAGCATGCCCGTAGCGTCCTATAAGTATATCAGTGTATTTTTTTCTTCTTCCTTTCAGGTTTCGTTCCCGAAGGGTAAACGGAATTCTATTACTAAGCCTCCGCTGTCCGTCCGTCCGCCTGTCGGTCTGTCAGCGGGCTGTATCTCAAGAACCGTAATAGGACAGTAGAAATTGCTGGTTTATGGTACGGAAACCTTTGTGTGAGAGTCCAACTCGCACTTGACCGGTTTTTTTATCTTTTCATCAAAGAAACCGTCAGCTGCTTTGGAAATAGTACAGAAAAAGTCTTTTATAAACGTAAAAGGACCACTGTTTTAGTCCTAAATAAAAGTTATTACAAAAACTACTTCCAGCGAAATCTTTATATGAAAACACGAGTTTGTTCATATTATATTGTCATATATCTTGTTTCTTTTGTCTCAAAGCCTCCTCACAAAGCCAGTATTGTTTCGCTACAACTTCTTCAAAGTAACACAGTGACAGTTATATGCCCTTCATATAGACGTTCGTTAAGCTATGGACTTGAAGGCTATGAAACGAGCGGGGTTGTCAGCTTCAGAGGAGATCTAAATAAAGAGTATGCGTTATCGTCTACTAAGCTGATATACCTTTACCTTTTCATTTTCAATTAAAACAATGTGTATTAAAACAATAATATACTATCAACATATTTTGCCCGAACTTTTGAATTTTCCTGAGTGTCATCTTTTTCCTGTTGTTCCTTTTATGGGCCATTTATATTTTACACAACTGTGCCGCGATTTTTTCAAAAAAAGTGTCACAGGTCTGGCTCCAAACACGTCCCGTGGGACTCTGCGGGGTTCAAAGGCAAGCTATTCTCCACTAATTCGATGTTTATTTAAAATTTTCTTAGAAAACTCAAAAATCTAGCTGCACTTGGCCCTCCGAAATACGATTACCTTTCAGTTCGTGCAATTTTCAAATAGTTTTGTGCTGTAATTACGAAATGAGATTGAAAATAGTTTTTCTAATCGACCCTTTTTCAATATTTTTTTTGATCGAGAAAATTATATTATTTCGTGTTTTCACTTGCCACTAGACCAAGGATGTATCCTTCACATATATTTCCGGGCTTAAATTCACTTATTTGATCATTTAAAATTGATTCGAAAACAGCCAAAACCCGGATAACCCAGCCTTAAGGTAGCTGTGAACTTAAAAGCAATGTCACGAGCGGGTCTGCCAGGTTCATAAGACCATTTTTTATTTTTAATTTATTAATACCTACAAATATCCTAACAGTCTAGACCCAATGCAATATTGTAGCACATTTATACTTAAGAAGTTCCACTGTTTTAACCATAGCAAATTCTATAGGTATTCTTGTAAATTCACCCAAAGTGCAACAGAAATTGTCCATGTCCTTAGCAATGGAATTGAGAATGCGGAGCGCGCTCGTTAGCGGCGCTTCGCGTAGCAAGTTAGTCGTGTCCGCGGTTCTGCCAGCAACCGTGGTTGACGACGACGCCCCCATACCTGTCTGACATGACTAGTTCCACCCTTCGCAAATATCCGCATTGTGTATCTTCCCACTAATAATCTTAAAGATATAAGTCACTGGTGTGACTTGCCTCCTGACCGTCAGTTCATTATATCCGACCATACCCAAGACAAATACAGGGTGTACAAAATAAATAAGGGTGTCAGGATGAAATAAAGAATACTCTTTACTGTCTTCTAGGTTTAAGTAAAATACTGGTTAAAAACTGCTTCTGGTGGGGGTCGCGGGTAGCCGATGGATGCGAAACGCACAGGACTCGTTGTTGTGGTGTCACTTGGGGAGGCCTATGTCCAGCAGTGGACAACTTTCGGCTGATGTGAGAACCAACTTGTCCATTTTTCAAGATCTAGGTATCTTCTATCGTACAAGCTCGAATTCTCACTTTCTTTGGGCACGTATTAAGACGTGGATATGTCTCCATAGAGCGCCTTGTTGTACAAGGAAACGTCGAGGGCAAACGAGCACGTAGTAGATCGCCTATGCGCTGGAGCGACCAAATTAAAGTAGCATTAGACAATGTTCCCTTATATGAGCGCACCAGAAAGGCAAAGGTGCGTGAAGAGTGGCGACGATTTGTCAAGCATGCTACACAATCTTATAGACGACAACGACCACTCTGTCAAGAGTGAAACGACGAAGAAGTAGAACATTTTTGTAAACATAGGGCGATGTCGTGGGCGAAATCTCTAGCGTGGGACATTGTGATACGGCTCGAAGGACCATTCTTTATTCGAGTCAAATCTCATCACATCTAAATAGTTTAACCTTTTCTTTTAACATTAGTGCTTGTCTACTGCTTGACAGTTATTCAATAAAGATAGCTTTTTGCACTACTTCTTCATGTATTTCAACCAATCTCACACTCCTCGGGGTGGAAGTTAAAAACGGGGTTTATCTTTGATGTTTTTTAAGATGTTCAATTTTCATTCTCGTGCTTGTTCATTTCATATTGGCGATTTTAATTTGAAACAATTGTTTAAAGCCTCTATACAAAGTGCCAATTAGTATATGTAATACGTTCAGCACGTGTCATTTCCGTACCGCATGTGCGTTTCAGCTTTCTTAAAATCATAATTTAATGACACCTTTATGATAGAAAAATACTAAAGATTTTATTCCCTTAAATTTCGCAGTAAAGCAAAAGTTCTAAAAAGTAAAAAAAATCTGTAGGCAAAAAAATTCTCCCTAAAACGCCGAAAGCCAACTAGACCAACCTGATTGTAGAATGAGATTATAGATACCCAATTAGGATTAAATTTGGGTAAGTGTATTTAGTACTTGGCTGAGGTCCAGCCGCTAATTATGTGGCTTGTGACCTAAAACTTATTGTTTTGTTAGGCTATCCCAAGGTCTGTGGGAATGTTGTATGAGGTCGTTAGTAGGGTAGTTTTTAGTTAGTTAATGTTTTCGAAAGTAGAGGGCTAATTTGAAAATGAAGGCTATCGTTTTCGAGTAGATGGATACATTGTAACTATCTAAATGTACTTATGTTATAAATCTAAACGTATAAGGTTAAACGTGCTAATCTCATGAACTACTGGTTCGAATTGAAAGAACTTTTAGTGTTGGATAGCCCATTTATCGAGGAAAGCTAAGCTATATAAAATTACGATATTACTAATAGGATCGGAGCATTAATGGAAAATGTGACGCAGACGAAGTTGCGCGGGCAATATTATAAATGCAAAAACGAGTTTGTTTCTTTGAATGTTACACTATCGCCGAACCGGTTTTGAGGCCCAGCTGCAGGCCAAAGCTAATTTTCAGATAATTTGTGCCTAATAAATGGACCGAGAGCTGATCAGCGTATCAGGCAAGAGTTGTTGGCGGCACTCACAGAGACTGAGTAAAGTGGCGTGCAAAGAAGGAGACCTACAGCATTGGTTGGATACAGGTTAAAGAAGAGAGTAAGAAGTGGTCACGTTAAATTAGCATCCATGGAGTTTATTAGTGTCTTCGTAAGTGCAAATGTATGGGCTCATGATAGAGCAATTCAGCATATGAGTCATGTTATCATTAGCGCTGCTCTCACATTTAGTGTTAGACGGGTATACAGGGTTATTTGTACATTTTCATTGGCTAAATATTGCATTTTGTATGAAACAGTTGATATTTTTTCGAGTTTTCGGAGTTTTCTCAAAGTAAAAGTTGTTCATAATCATGTGTACTTTCACTGCCTAAGAGATTGCTGGTGTTTTAGAAATAACCCTGTATAAAGCCTCATTTAGATAATTTGTGTTTTATAAGTGAATATACTACCCAAGCGGATCTAGCCAAGGCACTTCGCAGATGTGTGAACATTTTAATACATATCGAAGCCTTTTATGCTTTTAGCAGCATATTCACCGTTGCGAGAGTTATGTTTCTCATACGATCAACACTGACAGTAGATACGTAATCCAGAAAGTCCGACACCGCTATTCTGTTGGACCTATCAACGTTGTAGCAACAAAAGAGACTCGACGAGCGATGGTACTAAGCTTCAGTGTACAGTCTGTCCTGCTTCCAGCTTACTGACTGGCTTATCCTTTTGCCACGACATGAACTAGCTGAAAATAGTAAGCTTAGATGTTTTGGTTATGTTAAGAGGGATGAACGAAAGGCAAAGGACAGAAGGAATTTAAAAGGCAGATGAGATTGGAAACGAAGGGACGGAGCGCCATGGAAGAACACATGCAAACCTTATTGGTGATGTTCTTCATGAAAGGTCAGCTGGGTGTGGTAGCATTCATAAGAAAGAAGAATAGGTTATTCCACTCAAGAAAAACACACATTAGTTTCAAATACAGAAATAACAAACATTAATAAGAACATTTACAAAATAATTAGTTACTAATGTGAAAAAATAAAATGCAAAAGTTAAATTGTCACCACTGATTGACGAGGTAAATCATTACAGTGATCTTTGGAGAAAAGAATATCTATATATATAAAAATTAATGCCACTTTTCGCTGTTATTTTATAACTCAAGAACGGGCTCACCTATCCATACCAAATATTTAGGCTTTGTTCGGACTATTTGGTAGATGGTTTACGTGAAGTTTGCACAAAATCGGTCGAGCGATTCTTCATTAGGCGGTAGGGTAGAATAGGTAGGGTAGGTAGGGTAAGTAGGTAGGGTAGAGTAGGTAGGGTAGGGCAGGTAGGGTAAGTAGGTAGGGTAGCCAGTTGACGGGAGCGAAGCCGCGTGGGTCAGCTAGTATACTATAAAATAGACTAGCACTGTGAGCACCAATTTTTAAATATTAACAAAACAAGCGCATGTAAGAATCGTAGCAGGGTGGTACTCTGGCCCTGGAACGCAAAGGGCATTAGAAGGAACACGAATGGATTTTAATGATACGAGTAAGAGTGTGACACCCTTTCACTCCGCCCTGAGCAGAAAAAGTCATTTAATGATTACCCATTCTTGAAAAAAAGGGTGTCAGTCTGTGGTTTCTGCCTGAGTGTGAACAAGATGAGTTCGTGCTGACTCGAGAAATGAATACAATCACGAGACTAGATTGATAAAGTAAAATACCTCGAAAACCTTAACATAAATCCTTTGTAGCATTGCGAAACACGCTATCAATTCCCTCCAACTTCAGACCCTTACGCACATGTGCGGAGATTCGCAAATAACTCATTTCACAGCGTGCGTCTATGAATAATATCTAAATCTAGTGTATAAATTAAACCTGTATTTGAGCTCCTTTTAAATTAAAATACCTTGGCGTGTGTAATCTTCTTGAATTTCTCTTGGGAGATAAGTTTAATATGTAGCGTGTTACGCAACGTGGTGGCGGCGCGTGAAAAGTTTAGTGTGGTTTAGTGGAGCCTAATTAGTGGGACTGGATTAATTATAATTATTTTATTCGTCTAGCCTAGATAGTGATGTCCTAAAAAGGTTCGGGTTTTTAGTTTTATTGTTGGGCGTAGATTTACAATGTCAGCAATTCAGTGATATTTACACTGAAAAGCTGATTATTTTTTCTCATAAATTAGGTACAAAATTTATAGGTCCTGGGAGTCATAGATAAAACGTGTATTGGTGTTAAGTTATGTTTGTTTAATTTCATGCCTGAGATAAACAGAGTATTATACCCAGTCACAAATTTTGCTTTCAGACATGTTTTGACCGACCGAAATTGTTTGTTACCAATTTACGCCTAAAGCCCTGAACTGATAGCTATGAATTTTGATACAGATATAGGTGGGATTCTAGAGACGATTATAGTCTAGCTTTGATTTGCGAAAATCTATATCTATATTACTAATATTATAAAGCTGAAGAGTTTGTTTGTTTGCTTGAACGCGCTAATCTCAAGAACTCCTGGTCCGATTTGAAAAATTCCTTCAGTGTTAGATAGCCCATTTATCGAGAAAGGCTATATATAGGCTATATATCATCACGCTTAGGCCAATAGGAGCCGAGCAGTAATGAAAATTGAGGCGCAGACGAAGTTGCGCGGGTCAGTTAGTACTAATTAATAAAGCTGAAGAGTTTGTTTGTTTGCTTGAACGCGCTAATCTCAGAAACTACTAGTCTGGTTTGAAAAATTATTTTGATGTTAGATAGCCCATTTGTCGAGGAAGGCTATAGGCTATATATCATCACGCTAAGACCAATAGGAGCGGAGCAGTAATGAAAATTGTGACGCAGACGAAGTTGCGCGGGTCACCTAGTCCATAATAACGTGAAAACTGGCCAAGTGCGTGTCGCGCCACGCGCAACGTAGGGTACGTCACAATTGTAACATTTTATAGATTGGTCGACTGTTAACTTATATAGCCTACTTATCAGTGATAGGAGGAGCCCTAAAAAGGTAGTAATGTATAAGGGCGAAAAGTACTAATAATACGCGGACTTAGCAACAGCTAGTTACTTCTAAATCCATATTTCCTATATTCATAAAGAAAAAAAAAAACCAAGAATCCTAATAAAACATCCTGGCGCCCTTAATATCCAATATAAAAGGGCATTACATCTCAAATGTACCAAACAAAGGAGGCGTATGATTTCCAAAGGCAAACAGTTGCTTAGTCCCACGAAAGTAGTCAAGTACTTAGGAAATACGATACTGTAATAATTATAGACCCGAAACAGGCTCTTTTGTGATGGGCTTCAGTATATTCGGAACTGTATAAAAGAGACATTATGTAATGTGGTGTTAAAATATAATGCGCGGTGCTTAGCAACTGGGCTTAACCAAGTTGTTTATGTCCCTTGGTGCCTAATGGCCTAGCTCTGTTTTTTCTCCTGCTCGATAAGGAGGGAAGTAGAAATTACGTTATTCCTATTCCTCCGCTTCTTCTTCTTCTTATCGTGTGAGCAGTAAAGTATGGTTTATTATTTGACGACCGCCATTAGGCGGCCGGGACCACCGGCTTATACGTGCCTTCCGAAGCACGGAATCATCTTTTTATCAGACAATCAGGTGATTCAAGCCTGCAATGTCCTAGCCAAACTGGAAACCACTTTACAAAGTATGCTTTCCCGTGGGAAACGAACCCACGACCACCGGGTCACAAGGCAAACGCCTAAACCACTCGACCACGGAGGCAGTATTCCTACGCTGTACTTTTCTGATTATTTTGTTGCGGGATCCAAGACAGTTTAAATATTTTCTCCGGGACTCGTCCAGCTTCACTGTTAAGGCGTTTTTCTGATGGTCGCCACTGTTGATTCTGGCTTTCAGGAGTTGCAGTGGTTGGGAATGTGTGGCGTGCTTAAAATGGTTCTGTTACCAGACATTTATAGAGTATCCGGACTACGTAAAGATCAAAGGACCAACTTTGAAAGAATACTGACCGTTCTTGTTTTGAAAAACATAAAAGCATTGTCTAAAAGGCAGGAATCCTTGTGATGCCAGAATATTCGGTCTGTAATCTGAAATATCCTTTATATTTTCTTTGAGATTAAAACAATAACAGTGCTCCTGAATGCTGTGAAAATTCCACTTATTTAGTAGTTATAGGAGGAAAATATAGGACATTACTTTTACACGCAGCGTTGTATTAAAATAGGAGACAGTAGGTATTGGGTGCTGCTCATTAGGCGTAAAAATATTTGCTACATTATCAAAAGTTTTAATATGGGATTGGTCCCATACTAAAAGTTGATAACAGAAAAAACGCTTCGCTAAAAAGAAGGGCAATTTAGGGTGATTGGTGCACCAGCCAATCACCCTAAATTGCCGAGTGTCGAAACCCCGGGATACAGTTTGTTGGATAACACATTTAGATTAGATGGTTTAATTATTTCTCGCTGTAGCCAGTTCTAAAGTTCACGCAGACTTCGCTTGTAGGCAGAAGCTTATTAAAAAATGTACAAGTTCACAGGGATAACAATATTCTGGTATCAGGAAATCAAAGCCGATCTTTTTTTTGTTGTCCATGGTTTGTCTATGATGTGACCGTGACAGTAATTATTTGATAATGCCCGTCCCTGACACCGGCAGTAGTTTTTCAGGTTACTTTAACGGACTAATGAATGCAACCAATAGAAAACCGACAGGCCAGCAACTCGGCGTCGATGCTCAAGACTTTGGTTAGTAGATATGTAACATCATAGTGGTATTTCTTTTTATCCTGATTATATTTTCAAAACAAAAGGTTGACCAAACGGGAATGAATATAGGCATTCGCTAAAGTTGACGAATCGGGAATGAATGTATAAATATCAAAATCTTGATGAAACGCCACTTGACCTCATTTGTTTGTTACACTTTTGACATGTCGAATGTGACGATAACTGAAAATAGCATTACAATATCTTTCACATATTATGCAATTTACGCATATTATTTTGACAACGTGATATTTCGATAGTCAATTACTATCGAAATATCACGTTGTCAATCCAGAACATTTTAAGATTTAGTCAGTCACTAGATTATTAGTTTTTTTTTTTGTTTTGTTGACATCTTTATGAATTTTTTTACATTTTTAATTTAATTTGTTGACATTTGTAGATTAATTTATTGACATAAAGAATTAAATTTTCTGTCATTTTTTTAAATGTAATTTATTATCATTTGTATTTTAACTTATTCACATTTGTATTTTAATTTATAGACATTTACTTTGTTGTTATTATTCTAGGCCTAATTCCAATTTTTTTTTTTTCTCTTTATGATATGAGTTGTTTAACAATGAGAATAATGTTGTTTATTGAATGTTTTTTTTTGTTTGTCTATGTTTTTTTTTCTTGTATAGCTAAATTACTGTAATAAATCATTTTACATGCCGTAAGGTAATGCAATGCTATCGGGACTCTCCACGTATTATGGGCAAATAAATGATTTCTATTTCTACTGATAGAAAGTCACTTTGTGCATCTGTGTGTCTTTGCTTAGAGCAAAGACACACAGGTGCGTTCACAAAGACATTGTAAAACAAAACACGGTGTCACCCCCTATTCGTAGTCGTCACGCATACGTACTAGTGTGATTCTCAAACGACAAATCACTTTAGTTATACCTACCCACATTTTCATGAATAATTTCGCAGTTAACAACTTCGAAATGGCGTAGCAGCGGTTTAAGTTCGCGCGGAGAATGCGTAAGCTTTCTTTTTTATTTATTGCTAAGTTTTATTGATATAAAATGTTTTATGTTTATTATTTTCAAGTGGGTTCCCGTTGCTTGTTTGTTGGTCTATTTCTGGTACTTTAATGGCTTTGACATGTTTCTTATTAGGTTGGAAATATAACTAAGAATTAGTTTTCTTATAAAACGTGTAACAATATTGATCGCAAAACCTGAAAAGGGTTAATTGTTCTCTTTATTAGGAACGAATCGCTAAAAAATTGCTGTTCAGTGGATTTTGTCGAGTTTGTATCTGTTAAGGTGTTGCCATACCAATCGATCTATAGTTTCTACTACACCGTCGATCGATGGTAGAAATAATTAGTCAACGTCGATCGAATTTCTACTTCTTTCTTCGATCAACCAAAGATATTCCGATGGCATCGATCGACCGTCGATCAATGATTGCAACCCTTACTCAGAAAGTGGCTACAGCCAAAACTTGTGCTCACCGTATTACCGCGGACATATTTAGTCGTTGCCAGCGCGCAGCGATCCTGTTCTTTGGCAACGGTATTAGTCAATTCCAGTCAACGGTTGACTAGAGTTGACTATACTAGTTTTCGTCGAAATAGCAAAAGTAATAGTTGAAGATATATTTATTTAGGCTTGCATGTACGTGATAGACTTGCGAGCATCTGAAAAACTACCATTGGTTCAACTGTTCGGGTGAGCCTCAATGCATGATAAACATCGTCTTTGAGCTATTTTATTCTCTTCTAATTATATAAGAAAACATTGAGGTTTTCTTAGAAATATTTATTCTTTTAAATACCTCCTTTATTGTCCACTATTCTATTGTGTTTCTGTTCAACTTCTATAACGTCATCTAGTTTTCGCTTCCTCCAAACATGAAACGCGAGGCGTTCTGAATTCTGTTACAAGCCGTCTTCATGTTTCATTTAATTTGATAGAAATTAGGGATGTAGCGGAATTTCGCCTCTGCTGTACCACATGCGAAATATCCGCTAGAAATCGTAACTGTACATTCGCAACCGCAAGTTTTTAGTAGGAGTAATTGTTAGGTTACACAGTGCGAGCTGCTGACAAGACAGTAGACAGCTACTTGGATTGCCTACTCGTATGCCAGTATAGAACCGGCACGAGTCGTTAGCACAGATGAACGGTGGGCGAACGAAACTTGCAAACCCAATAGTTGATGAGCATTGACTGACGAACCAATAACGTGAAGCGTCAGAGCTGTCGTCGCCAAACCGAACCATTCGTAACTACCTGGCTGACACCAGCGAGCCGCTGCTGAATGCATCCGAACGATGCGAGTAATGTCCGAGCTGCTGCCATGTGAGATTTACTGTCGGCGGGCAGGCGAGTGAAAACAAAAAATGTTGAAGCAACTCGGATGCGAGCTACTATCTAACCCGCACGTGTACTAACTCGTATAAAGCGTCCATATATCGATTGTCAAAAAAGTGAAAAATAAAAAAAGGAAGTCGGTTACACTTTTTGTAAAAAAGTTTTTTATTTTTCACTTTTTAGTGATACCTGCGTGCCCATTCACAGCGTACCGGCGTGATGTTATGTTATGAAAATAAAACTAAGTGCTTTCGGTGTAAAGGTCTCGTCAATACGAATGAAATAAGCCCAAACACTTGGTAGTTCCTACATACCGATGTGGAGTTCCCTTGACTCTCTGTCGTCTCCATCATTAGGTCTGATCCAAATCTTTCTTGTTTTGTAGTATCACCCGATATGCACACGAATATCAAGTTTTTTACCAAATGCGTGCCTACAATTTTCGAGAGTTGCCCTCGATTTCTCAGGGTTTCCATCATCAGATCCTGACGTGGTGGCAATGGGACCACACGGGAAACACCAGCTTTCAAATAAAAAAAGAATCATGAAAATCGGTTCATCCAGTATGAGGTAACAACAATAAAAAAAAATATATAGTCGAATTGATCCTCCTTTTTTTGAAGTCGGTTAAAAAGCCACAATGTTTGTTAATTTTGACAATCGATATCGGTTGATATAAAAATAATCTTTTCGTCTTTTCTACCTCCGCCTCTGCTATAATACATTACATCCGTTACATCCCTAGCAGAAATGTGGTTGCTTCTAACTGAGTTTACAGATGTAATGGAGATAAATCTGTGTTGCGTGTGGATGACTATGTATTTTCATGAAATTGTATTCAGATTGAGATTTTCTGGCATCTTGTTTAGATGGTAACCTAGTGGGGTTTATATTGCTGTCAAAAATATGTTGAACTTTATTGATACAGAATTAAAAGGAGGTAGAATCGTTAGCTTGTTTGTTTATTTTGTTTTAGGAAGGCGATCTGTGGAAGATATCATCCAATTTTGTTGTTTTATTTTTTCACTAATAGAAAAGTACACTATAGCTTATTGGCTCTTGCTGAAAAAATGCATGGTTCTGGTAGGATATAATAATAATATTTATTGACATAAAAGTATGTTACATTAATATATGGAAACCCTGACTTCTGCGCTAGGTTGTAACCTGTGTTACAGGAATCAGTGTCTTCTCCCAGTAGTTTTATACAGATTTTATGCAATAAAATTGAAACAATTTTAAATTATACAATATCTGATTGAGGTGTAAGTGTGAGGGTGTGTGTGTATATGTATGTGTGTGTGTATGTATGTGTGTGTGTGTGTTTATCGGGCATGTTTATAATGGGACCTGCAAATTGCATGGTTTATGTTATGATTTTATATATAAACCGCGGAAAGGATGGTAGACGCCCATTGATATATAAAAAACCCAAGATGCGCAGTCTCGAACAAATGCAACACTCGAAACTGTCGTCAAAAACTGACATGTATCAAGTGTCATGTGTGAGTTGTGTGTAGTTATAATATAAACATTTTTTTTTGCAAATTCAACCTTACACGGATCGCTTAAAGTTGTTTTTACAAAGCAGTGCAGTATGGCGAGTAATGCGCAATTTTTTTTTGCAAATTCAACCTTACACGGATCGCTTAAAGATGTTTTTACAAAGCAGTGCAGTATGGCGAGCGATGCGAGACTTTTTGAAACTAGCGCACTATTTCATTGTGCGCTTGTTTTTTGCGGACGTTTTTGAGATGCTGAGTGTGTATCTTGGGTTTTTTTATATCAATGTAGACGCCAGATAAATATGCAAGAACCATCATTTACCCACATACGTCATTGACTTTCTTAATATAAAAAAAAAACAGAAATAAAGACATAAAGCTGTCCTGAATCGACTTCTATCGTGATCCTTTACGTTCTCTGGTAACGAAAAACTGTTCATAATTTATTTATTATTCATTTATAATGTAAGTAAAATGAAAATTAAATACAACGACATTTATAGTAATTATTATAGGGACAAAAAAGCGAGATAAAATAATTATATTTTCATCCGTATAATGATTTGATCTCTAATATTTTCTGGTCTGGAGAATAAAGATCAGACTGCCCCCACACTATTATGCTTCTTCATATCGTGTGGGTGTGTGGGTGTGGTGGTAGTAAGGTCTAAACGACCACACACACCCCATTTTGCTGTGCTAATGCCATCACGATGATGTTGTGAGAAAGAAACAGAGCTGCACCAAACGAATAGTACTGTCCCTTATTCACGACATACATAATAATTATCAGTTATGCGGTAAATTACTAGGTCAGATTCCCAAATGAAAATTACCGTATTTGGATCTCACTTGATCGGAGATCCTTTGAAAATTATAGAGGTTTAAATTGTGCCAGATAATTGGCAGTAGCCTAACATTCATAATCTTCAATTTCAAATAGTTATCGACTACTACAAACAATTGGAGCCTTATTTTACAATAGCAATATTTGTTCCAATTAAAACAATTTTGGTCCTTATTAATTTGGTAAATCTACAGATTTATTTGTGTTTAATTTACAGATTTTTGTACTTGAGCAATTGAAATAAACGGAAATTGAGAAGCTGTTTATACCTAATTGAATAATATACACTTTCTTATCTATACTATATAATCTATATACTAATACTAGCTGACTCGCGCAACTTCGTCTGCGTCACAATTTTCATTAATGCTCCGCTCCTATTGGTCTTAGCGTACTAATATATAAAGCTGAAGAGTTTGTTTGTTTGCTTGAACGCGCTAATCTCAGGAACTACTAGTCCGATTTGAAAAATTATTTTAGTATTAGATAGCCCATTTATCGAGAAATGCTATATAACATCGCACTAAAAAGCGGGCTCCATAAAAGAAACGTGTGTTTTTTCAATTTATGGTACGGAACCCTTCGTGTGAGAGTCCCACTCGCACTTGGCCAGTTCTTATTTATTGAGGAACGATAACTACATATTCACAAAAGGTTATACATAAAAATTTGTAGTATCGTTGTCAAAAAATAAAAGACCCGTTTTGACAGCAGGATACAACATTGCTTTACTAGTAAGTATGAAAGAGATTTAAAAATAAATCTCTTTCGCACTTAGTAGTAAAGCAATCTTCTATCTCTCTCTACTCAGCTGTCAAATCGGACTTATTAGATTGTGATGACTATAGTGTTGTTCATACAACACTATTACAAATGTTAACTTTCTTAAAAGATCTGAAGCCAGACCCGCCGTCTTTGAAAAAACTTGGATGGCATGGCATCACCGTCCTTAGTACATAAGCAAGGGTAACCCGGTATCCAGTGGAAAGCACCAATGCCCCTTATTTGGACACGCCCAAAGGTAACAAACGTTTGATTTGAAGGTCACCTGCAGATAAGTGCGACGTGCGTCACGACTTTGTGAATGACGCGATAAGAAATAAAGAGATAGTTTTTAGGGTTCGGAACGTCCTTATGAAAAAATAGAACCCTTATAGGATCACTCTTGTCTGACTGACTGGCTGTGTGCCTGTCCGTCAGTCTGTCAGAGCCAGTTTTCTACGAAACAGAAAGAATAAAATAATATAAAAGAAGAATAGAAGAGGGAATTAAGTTTATGCAAATTTCAACTAAATATGTAAAGACCTATTTAGTTCATCATCATCATCATCATCAGCCGAAAGACGTCCACTGCTGAACATAGGCCTCACTCACCAAGTATCGCCACAACAACCGGTCCTATGCGTCTCGCATCCATCGGCTACCCGCGACCCTCACCAGGTCATCGATCCACCTTGGTCATCGGTCAACCTATTTAGTTATAACATATGAATCCCAATTATTTCAGTTTTTACCCGACTGCGCCAGAAGGAGAGTT
This sequence comes from Lacanobia wlatinum, assembly GCA_947578705.1. Lineage (NCBI taxonomy): Eukaryota > Metazoa > Arthropoda > Insecta > Lepidoptera > Noctuidae > Lacanobia > Lacanobia wlatinum. Next base: position 15,627,813 of record OX388046.1, on the reverse strand, counting down.
ATGTTTTTCGAGAGTATGTATGTGTGTGAGTTATGTTTTTTCAAAACCTATCGAGTGGGGGTATCAAGATAAAGGGCTCGAGGAGACGATTTCAAAAATGTAGGAAATAAAAATATTGACTTTTTCAAAAAACCGGACCGCGTTGGTGTCATCAGATCAGTGATTGAACTGCATCAGACTGCTTGAAAACGACTTAGTTCGAACTTTTTAGTCGTTTTTAGCGGTAGGATTTTTTGATACAGTCAATTTTTTGCGACACGCGTTGCAGCTGACAGTCTAAAATACGCGTTCACGCAAAAAATAACCCGCTCAGTGTATTTCTGCCTTAACGTTTTATTCCCAAAGGAACGATCAATTATTTAAAGTACAATTGAACTTGTTAAAATGTTAAGCTAACTTCAAAATTGGTTCTTGATTTGATGTTAATCTGTTTTCAATATCGATTAGGTTAAATTTAAAGTTAGTAGATGTCAAGTAAATACAGAGAGATTTTGATTTGATTCCTTTACGTTTTTGGCGTTTTATATTGGCGTTGTACACAATGACAACGGCATTTTAATAAAGATTGGTAGCATCATCATTCTACCGACAAAATTTTTGAGGGTTCCGCGCCCGAAGAGTCATCATATCAGTCGAAAGACGTCCACTGCTGGACATAGGCCTCCCCCAAGCGTCGCCACAACGACCGGTCCTGTACGTCCCGCATCCATCGGCTACCCGCGACCACCAGGTCATCGGTCCACCTTGTGGGAGGCCTTCCAACGTTGCATCTTCCGGTACGCGGTCACCACTCCAGAACTTTTCAGCCCCATCGACCATCTGTTCTGCGAGCAATGTGCCCTGCTCATTGCCACTTTATTTTGGCGATCCTTCGGGCTATGTCGGTAACCTTGGTTCTCTTGCGGACATCATCAATCCTGATTCGATCACGCAAGGAAACTCCAAGTATTGCCCTCTCCATTGCCCTTTGAGTGACTTTAAGGCTTCTAATGAGGCCCATTTTGAGCGACCACGTTTCAGTTCCATAAGTCATCACTGGCAACACGCACTGGTCATAGACTTTCGTCTTGAGACACTGTGGTATGTAGGATGAGAAGATACCACACAACTTCCCGAACGCTGTCCAGCCGAGTCGGACGCAAAGGGTAATCAACGGAAAAAGCGATGAAGAAGTATTGTCCGACTTTCAGACTTCTGACTACTCGTAACGACTTCCAAAGATCTATACAACGTGTCACAGAATAAACGCAATACCTCTTAAGGTCTCATTGTACTCATCGTTATGAACAACTTTAACTATGGGACCAAACCCTGCCCCATACACTTATGTGCGCAATACTCGACAAAATGTACTGAAAAGCAGATGTTTATGAGTACTGTAGTATCCAAGCATCGTATCACTAATAGTAGGTATTTGGCTCGCCTACGCACCACCACGTGCTGCCTGACTGACGGTTGAACACAGACTGACTCCCACTCAGTCCGCACGTTGTGACGTATGCTCTCGAAACCAATCATAAGTATATACATACACTACAAGTACAATGACCCTAATAAGGGGTTTTGCGCTTATTATTTATTCTGCATAACAACAGGCAGTAATAACTACCGGGACCAGAGGTTCAACGTAATTTACAAAAGCTAAACGATTAATTCATTATTAATTATTCAATATTTCGCGTAAACAACGTCTATATTATTATGATTGCTTGTAAGTTTAATTACACAATAAGGCTTTATTACATCAAATTAATTAGTTAATTGCTTTTAATGAGGAGACTGCTCGCTCCAGAACGGCTTTCCTTGATTAAACTTTGTTAGTTAATAATTTGACGGTAATAGGGTAGTTCAAATTTTATAACTTAGATGGGTTGGAAATCTCTAAGGAAAACAGGGTACATGGTAACTGGTCATCCTGAAAAATGTGTGCACTGACTGGATAGGTCCATTGAAATCTGTGTGGTTCTATTCTCTATAGGCCATCTTAGACAATAATCATAGGTATTGTATCCTGTGGTGTCATATAATGGTCACTAGGTCTTCAGATAAACTTGTGAGAGAACTCACAGAGTATCCTCCGCGACCCGTGCTAGAAGTTTGAATCACTAGAAAATTTTGAATTATTTTGTCATACATAGGTGTCATTTTCATGGCTTTTGGGTTCGCATTTACGAAAATGGGTTCGAAATCAAATTTCAAGTTGGCACTAGTATTATAATTAAAAAGAGAAAAAAGATTAAAAAAAATAATAATAAAAAAATATTATATATACAAATGCAAGCGAATAAACAACAAAAAAACTATAAATGTAATTTTATTCAAAAATAAATATGCAGATAATAATAATATGTATAAAATATTTAATAATAGGTAAAAATTGGACAGGAAATAATTAAACATTTATTTTACAAGATAAGTTAACAAAACGCTCTTCGTCTCTCCTAATTCTTTCTATTTATTCATTTTACCACCTGTTTGGTGTACATTATGGATTGCAATAAACAACACATTTGAGATTCATTTTCATGGTTATAGTGGCAACTTTGGAATCCACGGTACGTGCATTTGACCCGTTTTTTTGTGGTTTCGGTAGGAGTCGAGCTCGTCCCGCCATTTTCGCTTCGATCTGCCACCACGCTGTCTGGCGTTTAATGGGAGTCACAGAAGTGATAAAGACAGAAAATTATGCTCCATCTAGTAAGTGACCAGGTTCTAGTTACGACCGTTCTCTTAACCTATTTTCAACATCAGATTATTAGGCACAATGCCAAGTCTAGTAATTTATTTCCACGAAGTGACTTCCTACAGCTACGTGATAATCTTTGTTAAAATACTAAAATTGTACTTACCTATTGAATAACTTGATAAAACGCTTCAAATACCCCGAATGGTTTGACAGAGTACAGTATTAATTTTTAAGTTATCCTGAGGATCTCATGACTGTGTCAGTGAGCGGAGTTCACGGCTTTAATTTTGAGCCCAGCCACGCAAAACGTCGTTTGTACTGGATGGCTCAAATTTAAAATGGCGCGACTTGTGTGACGTCACATGCAATTAGTGCTGTCTCTGTTTGTTATACCCGTATGTAGGTATATAGATTTAAAAAAGCATTGAACTCTGTCCTTTTTATAAGATTTTAAGAAATCTATACTTTTTAATATACAAAGCTGAAGAATTTGTTTGCTTGCTACTGGTCCGATTTGAATTCTGAAATTCTTTCAGTGTTAGATAGCCCATTTATCGAGGAAGACTATAGGCTATATATCATTATCGCTAAAACCAATAGGATCGGAGTAGACGAATTGCGCTGCTCAACTTGTATAATAAAAAAGACTTGTTGTTTTATTGTATGTTGGGTTGTCTAGTCTTTTGTCTTGTTATTTGTCTTGTGTGTTTTGTAATTACCTATTTTATTAAAAAGTCAAAAATTTCAGTCAAGTTAGGGTACAATGGTTAAAATTTCTCTGTTTCTCCGCTCCGCTGCCTCGCTCCGCTGTAATGGACAGACAACCTAATGGGCTATAGAAAATTCATTAAAATAATCTATGGTGCCTGTCCATTTCAGCGGAACGAGGGAGCGGAGTGGAGAAACGGAGAAATGTTAATAAATGGAATAGTACAAAATGTTCGCACCACGTGAGTCATTGACATTTTGTACTATTCCATTCATTTATTTCTTCGTTTCTCCGCTCCACTGTCTTGCTACGCTGAAATGGACAGCCTTATCGGGTAACTCAAACTCAAAATCTCAAACTTCGAGTTTGAATTAATAATATTTAATACTTTTTAATTGCCTGATATCAACAGACACACGATTAATAAAAATCAACCCGTTGAGTAATAAGACAATGAAATTCTAACAAAGACAGAGAGAGTCAGGAATAAAACGAGTGATCCCAGTCTGGAATTCAGTACCAAATCCTATTTGTATTCTGCGAGCTCTCAGAGAATTTGTGAAGCTAGATTCTGCTTACCACGCGTTCCTTTTAGGTTGAAAAATTCTGGAATGTTTTCGCTTTTTCGTCGCTTTCAGTTTATTTAATATTTTGTCATTGATAACACGAAGGTACAAACATTTATGACGTTAAGATGTCTTTTAAAAAATAGTTTTTAGAGTTCCGTACCCGAAGAGTAGCCAAAGGAACCCTATTCAGCCTCCGCTGACCATCTGTCCGTCCGTCTGTCAGCGGGCTGTACCTCAAGAACCGTAATAGGCAGACAGTTAAAATTTTCACCGAGTATGTATTTCTAGTGCTGGTATATGAACAAACTAGTGGACGTAAAGCGGTTTCACCCGCGTAGTTCCCGTTCCCGTGGGAGTACGGGGATAATATAAGCCTATGTTACTCCCTGATAATGTAGCTATCCAATGCTAAGAGATTTTTTCAAATTGGTCCAGTAGTTTTGGAGCCTATTCAATTCAAACAAACAAATCTTTCTTCTTTATAATATTAGGGTAGAATAAGTGTAGATAATTAAAAAAACACTAAAAAGTATAAAATAAGTAAACTTAATTTCGGAAGTCGGTGCTTTTGGTTTTGTTTCTTTGTTTTTTAACACCGACTTCCGAAATTAAGGTTACTTATTTTATACTTTTTAGTGTTTTGTTTGGAAGTCGGTTATATTTTTTTGTAAAAAGGTTTTTATTTTTGACTTTTTAGTGGTACCTGCGTTGGGTACGCAGGTACCGGCCGGAGTGTACCGGCGTGATGTTATGTTATGAAAATAAAACTTACTAAGTGCTTTCGGTGTAAAGGTCTCGTCAATACAAATGAAATAAGCCCAAACACTTGGTAGTTCCTACAGACCGATGTGGAGTTCCCTTGACTCTCTGTCGTCTCCATCATCAGGTGTGATCCAAACCTTCATTGTTTTGTAGTATCACCCGATATACACACGAATATCAAGTTTCTACCGGATGCATGCCTACAATTTTCGAGAGTTGTCCTCGATTTCTCAAGGTTTCCATCATCAGATCCTGACGTGGTGGCAATGGGACCACACGGGAAGTACCAGCTTCCAAATATAAAAATCATGAAAATCAGTTCATCCAGTCGGTTAATATGAGGTAACAAACATAAAAAAAAACAGTTGAATTGATAACCTCCTCCTTTTTTTGAAGTCGGTTAAAAATAAATAATAAAGAGGACAACACGAAACGTGTTTTTTTTTCGGGTTATGGCAAGCTTTGTGTGAGAGTCCAAGTCGACCTTGGCCGGTTTTTATTCAAATTCGTTCAGTCTTAAGAGGAAATGCTGGCGGAGAGACTTTGTATGTAAAAAGTCATAATTCGAGGTTTGGCTCTCGGCTGTTTTCTCCTCCAATATTGTACCGATTTAAAACATATTTCACAAACAGAATACGAAGAATATATACTGTGTCCCCATGTTTTTTCTTTTTTGATGATTTTTTAACCGCATAAGCACTAGAACCCTGACAAAATGCTCATAGTTTTCTCTTAAATCGGTCCAATATTGCAGGAGAAAACAGTCGAGAGCCAAACCTCGAATTATGACTTTTTACATACAAAGTCTCGCCGCCAACATTTCCTCTTAACATAAAGAATTCACTATTTATAGTATTAGTATTATAGAATTTTCCTCATTAAGGCTCTAGACAGACGGACCGCATTTCAACAGCAATCCAACCGCAAACTGCAGTTCAAGTACAGTTTGAACGCAGTTGACACGACTGCAAACCAAACGTGCAGTCCGATTGCAGTTCAATTGCAGTCGGCGTGCAATCGTGTGAACTGTACACTGACTGCAATCGAACTGCACGGTTGGTTTGCAGTTCTATTGCAGTCGTGTCAACTGCATTCAAACTGCATCCGAACTGCAATTTAGACGGTTAGATTGCAGATTAAATGCGGTCCGTCTGTCTAGAGCCTAAGAGGTTGAATATAACAATAGCTATTCTATTAAATCACTATTTTCAAGTATATAAGGTCTTTATTCCTTAGTAATTAAAGTCTTTGTCGTTAACAAGTTTGCCAAGATCTTGGAGATGTCTTGTTGTAATACCTATTTGGTTATTTTAATATTAAAATAGGTAAGTTTGTGGTTGGTAGTTGGTTTAATAATTATTAAGTATGTACGGACAGGATAAAACTTAGCGCGAGCTTTTGAATTTGTTATACTTAGGCAGTATTATTTTATAATACCTACATATTTGTATTCTAAAATATCCTTACTTATTTACTTATTTTACTCGAATAATATTATTTTATGTTTTATTATATTTACTATTTAATATATTTATTATTTATTATCCTTACTTAATATTATAAATGCGAAAGTAACTCTGTATGTCTGTCTGTTGCACTTTCACATACCGAGACTCTTCCGTGCCTTGGAAGCACGTTAAGCTATTGGTCCCGGCTGTCATTTGTAGATCTGCAGCGGCATCAATGCCGCCACAAGAAAAACCAACGGAGCAAATCAACATCGCAACAAAAAGAACCACGACGCCATCTATCCAACTAGCAGCGAACCACTAGGTTGAAATCCTGCATCGCGCAAACAGAGTTTACCGTGCGATTTGAACATATACATCAGCCCGAATATCAACTATCGGGCAGTTGCCCGCCAGACACAGCAGCTGTCTGGTAGGAGGATCCTCCCTTTACAATGGAGGTGTGCGGGACTTTACTCTCTGGACCGCATCCCTCCAAAGATCTTTGGCTGTCGTAATGGATTGTCAACAAATAATTTTACAAGAATACAATAAGTCCTGTTCAAATTCAACAGTTTCCAATATAATATTCGTGTCTCATGGAAAAGAATGAGTTTAGTCTTTCACCCGATATTTTACAATTTTACCTGCAATATCCGGTGACATATATAAAACACTTCCGTTACTGAGTGACTGACAGACAACGCACAGCCAAAACTACTGGTCGTAGCTGAATTTTGAAATTCCTACGGGAACGGTAAAAAATTGAATATACGCGTACGAAGTCGCGGGCAAAAGCTAGTAAAACTATAAAACAGTTCAGCCTTGTCAAGGACAGGCTTTATTATACCATAGACAAAAACCATTATGGTTTTACCGATGACATGACGTCTGACACTGACAAGCAAATTGACAGTGACAGCTGTCAACAACATTGAACAGTCAGTGCATATTGTCCGGGAGCGAAGCTACTTGAAAAAAAAAAAACCGGCCAAGTGCGAGTCGAACTCTCACACGATGGGATCCGTACCATAAACAAAAAAAAAACATTTCTTGTATGGGAACCCCCTTTAATTATACTGGATTTAATTTCATTATTTATTATTATAGCGGCAATCAAAATACACACTCCGTGAAAATTTCAATTGTCTTCCTATTACGGTTCTTGAGATACAGCCCACTGACAGACAGACGGACGAACGAATGGACGGACAGCGGAGGCTTAGTAATAGGGATCCCTTGGTTACTCTTCAAGTACGGAACCATAAATACTAGCTAACAGATACGAGTATTTCTAACCAACTCTAATCGAATTCTTACAACTGGTGACATCAAGCGCCTTCATTTGAGATAAATAAGTGACACAGTGACAGTAATTCGATTTCATTCATTTCGAAGGCGTCTGGCTCAAAGGAATAAGTCTGGAGGCAGTCAGACGTGTATTTTAATTTGTTTCTTATTTACTGACAGTCGCTTTGCCCGTGACATCGATCGTACGCTTGTATTTTGGTATTTTCTTATTGAATTTTCCTCCAATGTCTTATAAGTAGACTAACGTTGGGTATAAATATATAAAGCTTCACTTGGTACAAGTTACTACTACTACCTATTAGGTAGCAACTATTATAAATCTCCTAGTCAGAATATTTTCATTAGCGGTCGTTAACGAAAGGTATATATACAAGACGATTCAACCATCTCTTCCACGGACTCTTTGGTTCAGCGTGGGAGGGATGAATAGACAGGAAGTGGTGACGGATTTGAGGCTCCGATCCGGCCACATACCGCTCAATAGTTTCGGATTCATGATGCGCAAAGTTGTTTTTTTTTTTTACTATTTATAGGCACGCTTTTGACCACTATCTCACCTGATGGTAAGCGATGATGTGGTCGAAGATGAAGCACGCTTGCCTAGAAGTAACCTATTCACTCTTGACTTAAAGACTCCCAGGTTGTAGCTATCAGGAAACACAGACTCCGGCAGGGAATTCCACTCCTTAGCTGTACGCACTATGAATGTGTTCCCAAAACGTTTTGTGCGCGTGGGTGGGATGTCCACAATGTACCGGTGGCACATCGCCGTTCGTCTTGTGGTCCGATGATGGAACAGACTTGGCGGAATTAAATTATGCAATTCCGTCGCACATTCCCCAAAATGCAACCGGTAGAAAACCGACAGGCTAGCGACTCGTCGTCGATGCTCAAGACTTTGGAGCTTCGTCGCGACGAGCCTATCATTGCCGATGATCCTCTTGGCTCGTTTCTCAATTGACTCAAGGGCATCAAGCTGGTATCTGGCAGATCCGTCCTAAAGATGAGAGCAGTACTCCATACACGATCGAACTTGCGCTTGATAGAGTCTGAGCAGCTGTTCCGGCGTGAAGTACCGACGATTCTCCCAATTGCGTTGTCTGTGGAGTAATAGAAGACGTGCATCATATCCTGTCGGAGTGTGTTCATATTGGAGTCCAAAGACGTCAAACTTTTGTCAATAGCTTTAATGTATGCTTCTATAATAGCGTACTAGCCTTACCGTTAATGGATGAGGCTAGAATACTTTATCATATTATTATTATGGGTATAAGGTTGCGGGTAGGTTAATTCATGGATTTAATAACTTGTATTCAATCATCAGTGTCTCAAGACGAAAGTCGACCAGTGCGTGTTGCCAGTGATGACATATGGAATTCAAACGTGGTCGCCCACAATGGGCCTCCTCAGAGGGCGCAAAGTCACTCAAAGGGCAATGGAGAGGGCAATGCTTGAAATTTCTTTGCGTGATCGAATCAGTTACCGACATAGCCCGAAGGATCACCAAACTAAAAAGGCAGTGGGCAGGGCATATTGCTCGCAGAACAGATGGTCGATGGGGCCGAAATGTTCTGAAATGGCGACGGGGTACCGGAAGACGTTGGAAGGCCTCCCACAAGGTGGACCGATGATCTGGTGAAGGTCGCGGGTAGCCGATGGATACGAGACGCACAGGACCGGTCGTTGGGGCGACGCTTGGGGGAGGCCTATGTCCAGCAGTGGACATCTTTTGGCTGATATGATGATGATGATTCAATCATCAGAGTGACATATTCTTTATAGAATAAACCCTGTAAATAAATAAAGACTAAGAAAAAAACTATCATAAATCGGGCAGGGAATTTGTTCGAAAGAGTCACCGCGGCCCTGGAACGTAAAGGGCATTAGGAGGAACACGGATGGGTTTTAGTCGGTGAGAGTCTGACACTCCCTTCTCTTCTGCAGTAGTAGTAGCAAAAGACATATTTTATTATTTACTAGCTGCCTTATTAAAAGTAAAAAATTATCTCAAAGGAACATCCAGGCTTATAATATTACTAGTTGACCCGCGCAACTTCGTCTGCTCCGCTCCTTTTGGTCTTAGCGTGATATATAGTTTATAGCCTTTCTCGATAAATGGGCTATCTAATACTGAAAAAAATTTTCAAATCGGACCAGTAGTTCCTGAGATTAGCGCGTTCAAGCAAACAAACAAACAAACTCTTCAGCCTTATATATTAATTACTTGTTGACCCGCGCAACTTCGTCTGCTCTACTCCTATTGGTCTTAGCGTGATGATATATAGCCTATAACCTTCCTCGATAAATGGACTATCTAACACTGAAAGAATTTTTCAAATCGGACCAGTAGTTCCTAAGATTAGCGCGTTCAAGCAAACAGACTCTTCAGCTTTATATATTAAGTACTTGTTGACCCGTGCAACTTCGTCTGCTCCGCTCCTATTGGTCTTAGCCTGATGATATATAGCGGATAGCCTTCCTTAATAAATGGGCTATCTATCATTAAAAGAATTTTTCAAATCGGACCAGTAGTTCCTGAAATTAGCGCGTTCAAGCAAACAAACAAACAAACTCTGCAACTTTACATATTAAGTACTAGCTGACCCGCGCAACTTCGTCTACGTCACAATTTTCATTACTGCTCAGCTCCTGTTGGTCTTAGCGTGATGATATTAAAGCCTATAGCCTTCCTCGATAAATGGGCTATCTAACACTGAAAGAATTTTTCAAATCGGACCAGTAGTTCCTGAGATTAGCGCGTTCAAGCAAACAAACAAACAAACTCTTCAGCTTTATATATTAGTATAGATAGATGTGTACCAAACATCTAGTTTTTACATGAACGACTTACACGTCATCCATCGAAACAATACGACACGACGAGACGATTACGTAATTCGCTGCGACAATGATTGTCTTAATGGATTGTATGTACCGTTAATAAATTATTCGTTTCTCTTCGCTAATTCATCTTTTGTTATGTGTTTTATTAGATGTATATTTGTGTGCAAAATTTGGAAATAAACACTTCCATTTTCATTTAAACATTTATTACATAAGCGGGATAGGATAGGAGGATAATATAAAGCTAATAAATAAATTAAATCGAGTGATTTAATTTATTTATTAGCTTTATACTATCCCTCATAATAAAGCTCGATTTTTTTTTGTACTTTTTAATCTAATAATATTAAAAAATCGTTATCGAACTCCTCTGAACGGCTCGACCGATTTTTATGTATATTTGGTAGGTCTGAGAATGGATCCAAGGCAATTTTTTATTTATATGGCAAAACAACGTTTTCCGGGTCAGCTAATTTGTTTTAAATGATAATTTTTGTACTTTTAATGAATTAATAATTTAATTCAGTGAATCTATCTTAGTGATTTGATCAAATCTCCGTTTTCACCATTTCCTTGTTACATAGATATTAGTATGATGTTCTTACCTACTTATGTATCTATCAATGAATTTAATTTACAAAGCGATTAGCTGTGTTCAATTTTAACCACGTAATGCATTCAAATGTCGTTATTTCAAATGCTGCCTATGATTTCCAAATTAAAATATTTAGTGTGTATTTGCAATGCAACCTAATTTCTTTTGAGGTTTTATTTGTGGTATACACGGGTTCTATTAATCGAAATAAAGTGAGAATCGGACTCGAACACGTTGGATTTAGTACCATCGTAATTTGATTTTAATTTCTGATGAAAGGATAAGTACGACTCAAGGGGAAACTTAATTTTGTAATTGGAATAACGTTCTTGCCATTGATATATAAAAAAACCCAAGATACACAGTAAGCATCTCAAAAACGTCCGCAAAAAACAAGCGTACAATGTATAATTGTGCGCTAGTTTAAAAAAATTCGCATCGCTCGCCATACTGCACTGCTTTGCAAAAACAACTTTAAGCGATCCGTGTAAGGTTGAATTTGCAAAAAAAATTGCGCATCACTCGCCATACTGCACTGCTTTTTAAAAACAACTTTAAGCGATCCGTGTAAGGTCGAATTTGCAAAAAAAAAATTGTTTATAGTATAACTACACGCCACCCACACATGACATTTGATACATGTCAGTTTTTGACGACAATTTCGAGTGTTGCATTTGTTCGAGACTGTGCATCTTGGGTTTTTTATATATCAATGGTTCTTGCAGACCTCGACGGTTGTGTGGGTCTAATAAATTCAAGATTTTAACAGCAAAAAAAAAACCGGCCAAGTGCGAATCGGACTCTAACACAAAGGGTTTCATACTATAAATCGAAAAACAAGTTTCTTGTATGGGAGCGCCCTTTAATTTTTATAAATTGTTGCTATACCGGCAATAGACATACACACTCTGTGAAAATTTCAACTATCTAACTTAAACGATTCTTCTACACTAATATTATAAAGAGGAAAGATTTGTTTGTTTGAAATGAATAGGCTCCGAAACTACTGGACCGATTTGAAAAATTCTTTCAGCAATGTACAGCTACATTATCAGGGAGTAACATAGGCTATATTTATCCCCGTACTCCAACGGGAACGGGAACTACGCGGGTGAACCCGCGTGACGTCCACTAGTGAGATATAGTCCGCTGACAGACAGACGGACGGACGGACAGCGGATGCTTAGTAATAGGGTTCCGTTGGTTACACTTTGGATACGGAACCCTCAAAATGGCGGACAGATAATGTAGTGATCGTAATAAGGGATCCTTTTTTGTGTTTTGCCAAGGGGTATTGTGTAACTTAGTTACTGGGTCGTGGACGTCACATAGAAAAAAGTTCTTAGCAAATACTGGTATTCAGCTGCACCCGGTTATATTGAAAGGCAACCTCTGATTATGAGTTTCAATTTTATTCATATGAAACTAATAAGTTATGTTAAGAAAAAATACAAGCGACTTCCAAATAAAAAAAAAACAGGACAAAGTAAAAAATAACTTTAATTTCGGAAGTCGGTGTCAAAATACGAAGAAACTACCAAAAACACCGACTTTCGAAATAAAAGTTTATTTTTTACTTTGTCCTGTTTTTTTTTATTTGGAAGTCGCTTGTAACTTTTTGTAAAAACTTTTTTTATTTTTCACTTTTTAGTGGTACCCCGCACTTAATAACACCACTGGAAAATGTATATCCTTTCAGATAAAATAAGAATTTTTCAAATCGGTTCATAAATGACGGAATTATGAGGTAACAAACATAAAAAAGACCGGATTGAGGATTCCATCCTTTTTTTGAAGTCGGTTAAAAATATGGTTTCAATCAATACAGTTTCCCGGAAATATTTCATCAAAGTTACTACCTTAAACTTATCCTATACTATTTATTTCTGTTGTTGCATACTATTTTATGACAAATAATAATTTCAACAGTACACTAACAGCTCGACTTAACAAAATAAAATCAGCTATTTGGCCTACTAAAAATTACCATTCCGTCAACAATGAAATTATTTTATAGCACCCAAAATATACGGTGTTTTATCATAATAAATCTACAAATAAGTAGGTTTAATCTATGATTTTATCGTGGCATAATCGTTCAGAAATTTCAATGGCCACTTAAAACCAAAATGGCGGCGTATAATTATTTTTCTGTGATTTTCGAACGAAAAAAATATTTTCGGCTTGAATTCCTTTCGAAGTTAGATCGCGTGATAAGTTTAAATTAATGGTTTTGCTTGATTTTTGTATAGAATTATGAGCCATTTGAATAGTTGAGAAAGTATTTAGTTCTCGTTTTAATGTTTATTGTAGTGAGTGAATTTCTAGGTTTTTATTGGGTTTTAAGTCCTTTGTGTGTATTATTAAATGATTTATAAATGTTGTAATTTACTACTTTATTAACTATTTTCTACGCTTAGTTGACTCTTCGCGTGACCTAAGGGCTGGCTTTTACCTCGGACAGAGGATAAGCAATGCCATACAACGTGGCAATGCCGCCAGTCTTTTGGGCTCACTTCCGGTGGACAGCGATGCGGACGAATTTTTTGACGTCTTATCTTAGTTAGGATATTTTATTTTAAGTGTATATATTTAATATTTTAATGCTGTACTTAGTTCATATCTAAATAGAAATATTTTACTTTATCTTTTCCATCTTATTAAAATAAATTTTAAATTTACTACTTGATTTCATGAATACTTGAGTAGCTTATGAAGTACTCGGCAGGTAAATTTGATGTTCCTAGAATAAGTAATTATTTTGGCGACCGAACGCTAGATAAAAGAGTACCATATCTTCTCAACCAATTACCTACTGATATAAGAAGCCAAAAAATAAAAAGTAAATTTGCCAAGTTAGTTAAGCAGTTCTTTCTCAGGAATTTGTAGACTAATAAGTGTTTATTTTCAGGTCTCTGAGACGACGAAGACAAAATAATATTATTAGTTAGTAAATGGTTAATAAGCAATTATACGTGTTCGCATTACTACTATAAGATATTTTGTAACAACAGTTTGTTCCGTTCCCGCATAAAAACCGTGTAAATGGTTTTGTGGGGCATAGTTATAAGAAAGATGTTTTTTTTTTGTAAAACTTGTTTATGATAAATAAAAAAGGCATTTATGCCCTGTAAAGAAACTTTTTGGTAACGTAAAATGGTTATAGTTAGGGTAATTTTAGTGAATCTAGTAAACTGTCTAGCTTATCCAGACAATAAAAATACTAATAGTTCATTTATGCGATGATGTTCAAGACTAATGCCGTGTCGGGACACGCACATTATTGTAAAAAATAAAAATAAATAAATTAAAATAGTTTATTTGCACCTTCAGGTAAAAATACATAATTGCATGATTATGAATTACAATAAAAATAGGCCTTCAGGTAAGTGAAGTTGTATGTTTGAGTTACAGCCAATCCCGTGGGAATTCCAGGTAATCCTTCCTTTGTGCTCCCCTACACTCCCCAAGGAACCTACACGCCAAATTTCAGCTTTCTAAGACCAGTAGCTTCGACTGTGCGCTGTCCGTCAGTCACTCAATCAGTCAGTAATGGAAGAATTTTATATATATTGATTGATTGATTGTATTCCGTTGTTGCCCCCATAACCATGAAAAACAACCGCATACATTGTCAAGTTTGACTTGGAGTTTTGCTAAAGAAAACATTGCCACACTAGGATTTTTTCTGTATCGTGGGTGCGTTTACAAACATTTAAATACATATACACAAACAGCTAGACTCGGAACAACTATCTGTAGGCCATACAAATATTTGTTCCGTACGGGAATCGAACTAGCGACACGCAGGACAGCAGTCAATCGCTCAACCACTGCGCCAACCGTGTTGTCAAGTAATTAGTCCATCAGATAAATTTCTAAAAAATATCCGACACGTATTTTTTCTTTTTTCAAGTAAACAGAAAATTAAAACGATACAGTGCGTTAAAAAACAACCGGATTGAGGATCTCCTCCTTTTTTTGAAGTCGGTTAAAAATATGTCAATCAATACAGTTTCCCGGAAATATTTCATCAAAGTTACTACCTTAAACTTATCCTATACTATTTATTTCTGTTGTTGCATACTGTTTTATGACAAGTAATAATTTCAACAGTACACTAACAGTTCGACTTAAAAAAATAAAATCAGCTATTTGGCCTACTAAAAATTAAAACGATACAGTGCGTTAAAAAACTCGTGTGACGACACATATCATTTGATTTCAGTACAGTTTTAAACGATAAGTGACGTCACAAGTTCCCAGTCCTGATCTGTAATGCGTTTTATCTTCGTCAATTTTTATTATTTTGATAAAGCAAAAAACGTGTCTAATATTTTTCGATAATCTAACTGACGAACTAAATAGAATTATTATTTTTAATTAACTCAGGACACATTCCTATTGCTGCCGTGGTATATCTAAAATGCCACGGCAGATTGGCCCCCAGACAGCAAATATCAATAACGCATTACAACTTTTCAACCTAGCCACCTAAGGAACTTTAAGGCTGCTCTCTCGAGAAATGCTTAAAAACAGAAATGCAGATGAAGCAACTTTTCGTCAGCATTTACTGAGAAATTACATCTAAAAAAAATAGGTAGTAACCTACATGATATGATACGTAATTTGGTTTAGACAGAATTTATGTACCGAAAAACACAAGAAAAAAAAATCACCAAATCACCTCGAAGTCGTTGAGATGAAACCATTTTACTCCATCATTTTATAAAAAAGTCTAAAAAAATATATATACTACTTTGCAATACAAACAAAAATAATTTGTTTTTGTTACTTTTTTTAAATATGATTTTTTATGACAAACTAAAAATGCGCGTAGCGCAGCGGCGCGTAGAGGAGTAGTTAGCTCCATTTATATGCAAAAGGTCATTGGCATGTATACAAGCCTTAAAATGCCGCAAATATATCAAAGCAAAACTAAGATAGAGCTTTACTAAAACCGATTTGTTATTTATACCATTCTAGTAAATCGTGTATTTTAAAGTGGCAGAATAATATAGTAGGTGAATTATTTAGTGATATTTACAAGGTGTGGATTTAAACCTGGCGTGGTCGTAATTGAATAAATTGAACACGAGAATAGTTTGAATTAAAATCGGTTTGAATTGCCAGAATTGCGATCTTCTTCTGTTTTTCTTTGTTACGAGTATAAAAAGAAAAAAAAAAAAACATTGTTTATTCCGCCCATACAGACGCACATTTACATGACATTGTTTCAGTATCGCCTGGATCCAATAAAAAGTCATTGGATACGAAACGGGGCACTGTAAAAAAAGATTTTTTCAATTTTCACCAAAAACCATCACGTAATCAAGCCTTCGGGACCCGGTGGGATGTGAGAATAGTAGGACATACTTATATCAAAATGGAACCCAAATATCTGGAAGACGTAGTTTTGAAAGGCTTCCCAAAAGGTGAAACGCTGACCTGGTTAGGACTGCGTGGACAGTAGGAGATTTGCTGGGTGCAAAAATACAGGACCAGTTGACGTGGCGACGTTTAGGGAAGGAAGTAGGAGCCTTTTGGCCTCACACATGTCGTTTCATATTGTTTCTTTTTAACCACTTAATAGATATTGATAGTTGTTGTTTGTCATGTGCGAGTTCCAAATATACTTTTTAAACGACTTCCAAAAAAAGGAGGTGGTTTCTGATCTGATTTCTGTGATTACTTTTCAGTTCGATGCTATATACTTGCCATTTGCTCCCGTAAAATGTAATTCAATTTGGCTTAGTAGTTTTAATTTTATGAGAATTTTTGCTTATTTAAATTTCTGCGTAGACAATGACATCGTCCAAGTATCACCGCTCAAAAGTAAAAAAATAAAAATCTTTTTTACAAAAAGAAATTAACCGACTTTCAAACAAAACACTACAAAGTATAAAATAACTTCAATTTCGGAAGTCGGTGTTTTTGATTTTGTTTATTTTTTAACACTGAATTCCGAATTTCAGCAGAACATTTTCAATCAGCAGGAGTTAGAGAACAGAAGTTAGATCCTTCAAAATATCAAAAAGTTTGCAACGATTTCCGACTAAAAATGGTAATCTATAGAAATCAAAGCCACCACAATATGATCTACAAAATTACATATGCATTAAGCGTTTAAGAATTTCTAGGATATTTCTCAAAGCAATATGCTTTCCAATAAGATATAAACACAAATACAAATCGTATTATTCTGCAAACGCTCTTTGGCGATCAGTGTACCAGTTAGGGTGAAACATGCTTAACAAAATTCATTCAAGACCTTCTGTATACAGAAAGCGTATCAAGCGATTATCGCTTTAAATTCAAAATCTAATGCATTATCCAATTCAAAGCAAAACTGTCTTGGGTATCAGAATGAATATCTTCTGAATCAGGGGGGCTACTCTCTAAACCCGAAGTCCGTAGTTTTGGGCTTAGTTTCATTTATTCTTAGTTCAGGTTTGGGACTAATCGTAAGTCCGTAGGTGATACGGATCAGAATACGCCCGCAACTAAGCCCGAAACTACGGACTTCGAGCTTAGAGAGTAGTCCCCCAGGACAAAAACTACACCCAAACATCTTGCGAACCAATTCTGTAATCAGTAAACAATAGTTTTGTCTCCAATTGGAGGGGTTATGGTATGAATAAGGAAAGCTATAAAACAGAAAGAGGGAATATGTTTTATTTTTATTTTTGACTTTGACTCTAGTCTAGGTCAGAGATGACAGAGACAAAGTCTACGATGGAGCGAGCTTACACAGAAGGAGCCTGTTCACTATGACTTTAAAGAGATGAGGGTTGTAAGCGTTCGGATACACAGACGTAGGCAAAGAGTTCCAATCCTTTGCTGTGCGTATTATAAAAGACGTTTGGAAACGCTTAGTGCGAATTGGTGGAATAGCAATAAGATACGGATTGTAACTTGCAGTGCGTCTGGATGTCCGATGGTAGAAGAGGGCTGATGGGATGAGGTCGTAGAGTTCTTGGGCACACTCAACGAAGTACAATCTGTAGAAGACCGACAAGCAGGCACCCTTGCGGCTTGTTTTATTTTACATCAAATAGCAAAGATAGGCGTGTGATAGGCGAACTGAGAGAGACAACTGATATTTGTCAGCGGTAGCCTAGTGAAGGCGAACAAAACCGTTTTACGATGGCAAAACGTCAAAAACATATGGGACGACAAACGCAGTCGAATTGCCACGTGAATTGTTCACCTCTTATATTTTGACATTTCGACAATCGCATTCGATAGTAGAATTACACTTTTTCTAGAGCCTAAAGTACCATTCTCACCTATCAGCAACAACGAGGGTCAAAAAACGTTTTACAAAAAAGTACAGTCGGTGTTAAAAAAAAAGAAACAAAACCAAAAACACCGACTTCCGAAATTAAAGTTATTATATACGTTAGTATAGTGTTTTGTTTAGAAGTCGGTTGTACTTTTTTGTAAAAGTTTTTTTATTTAGACGACGTCATCGTCTACGCAGAAATTGAAATAAGCAAAAATGCTCATAAAATAAAAACTACTGATCCCAACTGAATTAAATTTTTACGGGACCAAATGGCGAGTATATTTATAGCACCGAGCTAAAAAAGAATCACAGAAATCGGATGACAAAGCTCGGAGTAATCGGTGTACACACATAAAAAAAATACCAACCGAGTTGAAAACCTCCTCCTTTTTTGGAAGTCGGTTTTTTGTCAACTTTTTGACAGTAAATTACATACATTTTACATAAAATAAATAACTGTTTTATAAAGTTTCGCAAAACAAAACAAAATCAAATCTATGGACAGATCTTGCCACAACTGTTCGCACACTGCTTGCCAGCCAATTCCAGTGCTCTATAACTGAATTAATACCCCAGCAGACGGTCACATAAATCACAGTACATTCTTAGGAACAAATGACTGCCCTCAGTTTGCTCCTCAATAACATTACTGTACATCTTGCAATTTCGTTTGATAAACAGCGTACTGAAGTGGAATACTAATATTGTTTGCTAAGAGCGCTTAGTTGTGATAAATGCGACAAGATGCGACAAAACTGTGGCATGTTTTGATAGCATGGACTGAGGCGGTTATTTTGGATAGTAAATAAGATTGCCTTGTTATTTTTATTTTGTCCGTTGCTTGTTTAAGGCTCGCCAAGAGGTCATTAGCAAGGGCGGGACGATTGACCCTGTCGTTGTACAAAAGAGTTTCTGAATTTATGCTGTTAAAATGGTACCTTTTTTTTGGGTGTGGAAATCCTAATGGGTAGGTACCTACGGTTCCTCGGTTGGGCAAATAGGGTTTCAGGATCGTACCATCTTAACCCACAAGTAGGTCCTAAATACTAAGCTACCACGTAAGATTCCGGGAATGTACTAATACTAACTGAAACTAAAAGCATCCGTGGGCCAGTGGTAAACTGGTAACGGGCCTAACAATAGATTTAGACATAGACAGGCGTTTTAGTTTGTGTCATGAATTATTTCATTATAACAGCTCTCAAAACGGTTATGTAACAAATGGTGAGAATATCACCAATATGTCAAAGACACGTGTCACTCCCTAAGCGTACTGGTCTTGCGTGGTGATGAGGGGGCAGTACTCCCCTCAAATGCTAAGCAAGACTCTCATCAAGATTATCATCATATACGCCGAAAGACGTCCACTGCTGGACATAGGCCTCCCCCAAGCGTCGCCCCAACGACCGGTCCTGTGCGTCTCGCAACCATCGGCTATCCGCGACCTTCACCAGGTCATCGGTCCACCTTGTGGGAGGTCTTCCAACGTTGCGTCTTCCGATACGCGGTCGCCACTCCAGAACTTTTCGGCCCCATCGACCATCTGTTCTGCGAGCAATGTGCCCTGCCCACTGCCACTTTAGTTTGGCGATCCTTCGGGCTATGTCGGGGGCAGTACTCTTCTCAAATGCTAAGCACGACTGATGTAGCCTTTTGCCACTTTCCACACAGCTTAAATACAAAAACTTTCCATATGAGTCGTGCTTGATTAGTTTCATAATAAGTTGTAGTAATGACAGAAGTTCTGAGAGTAAATAGGGTGAACACACAATTCTGTGGTATGTGACCACAATGTATGGTACTGTCACCACAAAGCAGAAATTGTGTTACCGACTGTCATTTACTAGAAAATGGGACACGAGGTAAGGGACAGTGCAATGCAAGTCTCTATTTTTTATCCGTAGACAAATGGCAATGGAACAATTATAAAATTGACTTAACATTATTGTGATGTGTAAATGTTTTATGTCCCACTAAAGTAAAATAAAATAAAATACCGCTTCCTTTGTTTCCTATTACTTGGGACGTAAACATACATAAGTGGCAAGATGTGGGTGTACGATAGGCATGTCTCTGCCTAACTCTTTCAAAGAATGCAGGCTTGATTTGTAAACTCATCATATCAGACGAAAGACGTCCATTGCTGGACATAGACCTTTTTTACGGGGGAAAGAGGAGGGGAGAGGGCTGTCAGACTCTTATTGACTAATACCACCCCGGTGTTCCATCTCTCATCTTCGCCGGGGATCGCGGGTATGTACGCGATTTCCGTAATCCCCGGCTGCTGGATATAGGCCTCCCCCAAGTTTCCCTTTTTTTTTTTTTTTTTTTTTTTTTTTTTTTTTTTTTTTTTTTTTTGCGCTGGGAAAAAATGCATTACGCACACCCTCCCATCGGGGGATGGGGGGGCCGTGTGGGACTCCCCGGGCTAGCCCGGTATACCCACTAAAATAACCCAGCGGCATTCCCGCATCGTCTGAGTGGAGAGGGACTGGGAGATCGGCAGAGCCTTTACGTCCAGTCCCCCTCCGACGTCCGCCCGCCTTCACGGCGGGCCCTTCACGCCCTCCCCGTTGGGGGAGGGCCGGGAATGTCCGACGAAGGTGGTGACGGGTGCAATGCGGGCGAAGGCGCCCCCGCGCCTGTCGCCCGCCCATCACCACCACGAGGAGGGAGAAGGTTACGCCTTCTCCTACCTCTTCTTCGCCTGCGGAGCGGCGCAGCGAGAGGGTCGTCCTCCCGCTCGCGCTCCGCCGCCTCCTTTTGCGAGATAACCGCCTCGCAAAAGGAGGCCACCGCTGCCCAGGCCCCCTCACTCTCCAGCATGGCGCTGACCACGCCGGGTAGTGAGAGGTCCTGGCCGATCTCCGCGGTTAGACTGCGGCGCAGCTCGGACCAAGCCGGGCACACCTCGAGGGTGTGCTGTGCCGTGTCCTCTGCCGCGCCGCAGTCGTGGCACGCCGGAGTTTCCTCCCTCCCGATCCGGTGCAGGTGAGATCCGAAGCAGCCATGCCCGGACAACACCTGGACCAGACGGAAGGAGAGGAAACCGTGGGAGCGCTCGAGCCAGTCCCGCAAGACCGGACCGAGCGCGTCCAGGGTTCGGCGGCCAAAGGCGGCGGAGGCGAGGTCCTCCGTCCAATGGACGATGATGGCGTCCCTCGCCTCCCGCCGCACGGCCTCCCGCTCTTCCGCGACGGGGCGCTCGCCTAGCGCCTTTCGCCGCGCCGTCCACTCGTACACTCTGGCGAGCACCCACGCCTCCAACTCCCAAGGAGGGGTGCTAGCCAGAGCGCACGCCGCCGAGAACCCCACCGAGCGGTAAGCCCTCGCCACCCGCTGTGCAATGGCCCTTTGGGGCCTGCGGATGGCGGTGGCATTCTCCCTCCTATGGAGGGAGTCCGCCCAGATGGGGGCCCCATACAGGGCCATACTCCGCAGGATGCCGGCATACAAGCGCCGGCATCGCGCGTTCGGCCCCCCCAGGTTTGGGAGGAGCCAGGACAGGGCGTCCGCAGATTTCAGCAGGCGCGTCGACAGCCCGCTGAAGTGCGGGCCGAAGCGCCACCTGCTGTCCAGCACCAGGCCCAGATACTTCATCTGGGCCTGGACCCCTATCCTCTCGCCGTCCACCACTATGTGGGCGTCTGGAGGGCAGCGCTGCCGAGGCCCGTGGAAGAACACGGCCTCGGTCTTGCTCAGCGCCACCCTTAACCCTAGGCGGCGGATCCTCCCTGCGACCAAGGATCCGCCAGCCGAGGCCAAACAGGCCGCCTCTCCGAAAGTCCTCCCCCGGGCAGTGAGGAGAGTGTCATCTGCGTAACAGATGACACTCGTGCCCGGGAGGAGGGCTCCCCGCAGGAGCCAGTCGAAGCCGGTGTTCCACAGGGGGGGCCCTAAGACAGACCCCTGCGGAACACCGGACTCGGCTGCGTACCGCCTCATCCTGGCCAGCTTGTCCACGAGGAGGACCTCTCTGTCCTCCAGGTAGCTGGCCAGGACGTTCCTCAGGTATTGGGGCACTCCGTGATATCGGAGTGCCTCCAATATGGTCGAGTGGGGGACGGAGTTGAAGGCGTTGGCAATGTCGAATGACACCGCCAACACCCCCTCCCCCGCCCCCACCGCGTCCTTCACCTGGGCCTTGAGTAGGGCCAGTGCGTCGATGGTCGAACGCCCCTGTCGGAACCCGAACTGGGCGTCCGACAGGTCTGGCCCTACTCCCCGCAACAGGCCACTGAGCCGGGAGGCGATGACCCCCTCGAACATTTTACCGACCTCATCGAGCAGAACGATGGGCCGGTACGCCGAGGGGGAATCCGCCGGGCGTCCCTCCTTCCGGAGGAGGCATAGCTGCCCCTCCTTCCACTGTTTCGGGAACCTCCCAGCCGTAAAACACGCGCTGAAAAGGTCCCGAAACCGGTCCTCCATCTGAGCGGCAGCTATGGCCACCACCCGTGCAGGGACGCCGTCCGGCCCAGGGGCCGTCTTCTTCGCGCGGAGGCTGAGAACCCCCGCGCGAAATTCCTCCGCCGTCACCGGAGGGATCCCCTCCTCCGGTGAAGCCGCCCCCCGCGGGGGGTCCATCGTTGGTGGGGTGAATTCGGTCCTGCGCGGAAACAGGGACCGGACCACCCCATCCAGCAACGCCGGCTCGAGGGTCTCTGTCAATGGGGGACCATGGGGGCGGAGTTGGTTCCGCGCCGCCTTATATGGTCTCCCATAGGGATCCCTGTCGAGACCCTCGAGCATCTCGGCCCTCGCCGCGTCTTTGGCAGCGCCCATTGCTGACTTGAGGACCGCCTTTGCCTCTCGGTAAGAGGCGTAGAGGCGGTCCTCGTCTGCCTGACTACGGGCGCTGCGCCGACGGCTCCGAGTGTAGGCCCTCCTGGCTGCCACACAGGAGGCTCGGAGCCCCGCCAGTTCCTCCGTCCACCAATAGACGGCACGACGGGGAGGCGGACGGCGAGACCGAGGCATGCTTGCATTGCACACCTCGGTCAGGGACCCTTTGAGCCGGACCGCTGCGGCGTCCACGTCCAGGACCTCAACAGGGGGCGACAACCAATCCTGGAGGAAGGCCGCCTCCTTGGCTGCCTCCCGGTCCAGGCGAGTGAGAGCCCACCGTGGGAAGGGAGACCCGCTAGAGCGGGCCATCTGCCCACGAGGGCCCTGGGTGGAGATGTCGAACCGCACATAGCGGTGGTCCGACAAGGTCTCCACCAACTCCACCCGCCAGTTCACAACGCGTGCGGCGAGGACGGGTGTGGCAAACGCGACGTCAACCACCGACCCTCCCCGTTGCCGCACGCATGTGTGGACCGCCCCCCTGTTGAGGAGGGACACGCCGCATGACGCCGCCCAAAATTCGACGGCGCGTCCCCGGACGTTACATGAGGCAGCCGGGTTGCCCCATGCCACCGACTTGGCGTTCAGGTCGCCCAACACGACGACCTGGCGCGGCGACGCCCTCCCTACGGCTGCAGTGAGGACTTCTAAGAAATCCTCAAAGTCCGTGAGAGGGCGGTTTGGGGAGAAATAGACCCCCACAAGGGCCACATCTCCCCACGCGGCGGCCACGTATCCCGGTCCCCTCTCTAAGAGCGAGAGGGGAGGGGAGTCTGTGGAAGACCGCGCCACCAACGCCACCAAGCCGTCTCGATCGCCCAGCCAATGGCCAGGGACCGAGTAAGGCTCGGCGACCACCGCCAAGTCCACCAACCACTCAGCCATGGTCTGCATCAGCAGATCCTGGGCTGCCCGGCAGTGGTTGGTGTTCGCCTGGAGGATGCGATGTTCGATTGATACGGCCATCAATCGGACATCGCACCCCACTCCTCCGCAGCCACCGCGGTTCCGGCCTCGGGAACTACGGCGCTAGCAGCAGGCCCGACCGGCGCCTGCGCTTTGCCTCTCTTAGGGGGAGGATTACACATCCTCCCCTTCATGACGTGGCCTGCTGGGCAGCCACTGGCAGCACACACGGCGCAGTGCGGCGTGGCGGCCGTGCAGGAGGAGGCTTTGTGGCCTTCCTTGCCGCAGCGGTAGCAGCTGTCCGTCCTATCGACCGAGGACGGACAGAGGGCTCGGGTGTGGCCGATGCCAAAGCACCTGAAGCAGCGCAGTGGCTGCTCCACGAGTGCCCGGACCGCACCCGAGCTAAAACCGACGGTAAGCCGTCCCTTTTCCAGGACGGCTTTGGCAACGGCGACTGGGCACTCGAGACGCATAGTGCCCATGCCGCCGCGGCCGGGCCTGATATCCCGGCCTTGCACCGCTGCGACGCCGCAGCCCCCAATGGCTGCGACCTTCGCCACCACCTCCTCCTTGGTGACGGAATCGTCCAGGTCCGTCACCTCAATGGCCGCCGACTTTACCGGTCGGGCCACCTTGGCTGCGTCAGCGATGACCTCCTGCAGCTTGGCTGCGAAGAGGTCAGCGCTGGCGCTGCCTTCCGCCCCCGGGAACTCGAATATTCGAGCCCCGGCTTGGGTCCGCCGGCAAGACACTTTGCCGATCCCCAGTTGGGTGGGATCGGCATTGGCGCGCGCCCGCAGGAGGATGGACGCGTACGTCTCCCCCCGCTCCGCAGCCTCCGCGGTGAGCGTCACCACGACGGCTGCGGACTTCGGGGGGACGAGCGGTCCCCTCCTTTTCCCCTTGCCCTTTCCTTTGCCGGTCGACTGGCTGGGAGGCGTGGTGGCGGGGACAGCGGGGACGGCGGGGACAGCTGGAGCTGCCTTGCTGGCCTTGCCCCTCCCCTTCCCCTTACCGGTCGTCTTTGACAGGCCGGGAGGCGTGGTGGCGGGGACGGCAGAGACGGCCGCTGCCGCCTTCTTGCCCTTGCCCTTACCCTTGCCCTTCCCCTTCCTGACCACTTCGGTCCAACCTTGCTGGTTGGACGGGGTGGCCGAAGGGAGAAGGGCGTCTTCCTCTTGAGAGGACGGCCCTGGCTCGCTGCGACTCTTGTCCGCCGCAAGCGGCGGTCGGAGGCGCTTCTCCGGCAAGAGCCGGTCCTCTATTCCTGCTATGCAGGCCCTCGTGAAGGCCCTCTCCTCCATTACCACCTTGCGGAGTATATCCTCAAGGTTGGAGGGGGGGGCCTCTGCCGCAGGTCTAGGTTCCGCCAGTTGTGGCCGAGCCGTGGCGTCAGCCAGCTTCTGATGAAGTTGGCTGACCTCCGACTGCAGGCGATCCACTTTCGCCTGCAGCTGCCGCGTCTCGTCGGTTGTCTTGCGCTGGATCAGCTCCAAGACAATACCGCGCATGCTTGCGGCCCGGCACTTAAGGGCCTTTTGAAAGGTCCCTTTCAAGTTGGAGGACTTAGAGGCGACCTCCGCGATCTCCTCCTCGTCCTCCTCCGCCATCCGCTCCAGCTCGGCCAGGGAGTGGTCCGCGTAGAGAACGCGGGACGCGCCGTACCCGGACTTGGCCCGGGCAGCACGCGCCCGTTGCTCCTTGGCAGCGACCCGCTCCTCCAGATCTTGCTGGAGCTGCACCTTCCGAGCCAGGTCCAACTGGCGTTGGGCGTCTACGAGGCCCACCACGTGGGTGTCCGCGACCGTCGTCGGCTTTTTTGCCTTCGACTTCCTCGCCTGAGATGAGCCTGAGGCCGAAGAGCCCTCAGACCCATCCTTGCGAAAGGCCCTCTTCCGCGACCGGGAGTTGCCCGCGTCGGACACGCTGATAATGGACTCGTTGTCGGAGTCCGACATTGAGTCCGCCGTACCAAAGAAGCTAGCCGCAGACGGCGCGCGGCTAGCTTCTGACGCTGAAGCGTCAGATTGGCCCTGAGAAGGGCCTTTTGGTTGGCCCTGAGAAGGGCCTTTGGGTTGGCCCTGAGAAGGGCCTTTGGGTTGGCCCTGAGAAGGGCCTTTGGGTTTTATAAATCGCCCGCAGGCGTCCCGCGAGGGTGTAGGCATAATAAAATTAAAAAATCTCCCGCAGGTTCGTAGCAATCAAAGCATAAAATATTCAAAACACAGGTTAAAAATATTTGGGTAGCTACGAGCACAGTGAACTTTGGCCGAGCCCAGTTTGCCACTCCGTTACGGTGACAAACTGGGTCGTTTCCGGGGGACGCGACGTGGACGCAAACACTGTGAGGGGATCCCCCAAGTTTCCCTACAACAACCGGTCCTGTGCGTCTCGCATACATCGGCTACCCGCGACCCTCACCAAGTCATCGGTCTACCTTGTGGGAGGCCTTCCAACGCTGCGTCTTCCAGTACGCGGTCTTTTCAGCCCCATCGATCATATGTTCAACGAGCAATGTGCCCTGCCTACTGGTACTTTAATTTGGCAATCTTGCGGGCTATATCTAAATCTCAAAGTAATAACATCCGGGCGGGTCGATTTTCAAGATTAAACAAAGCTTACCGAGGTCGATCCATGAATGGGTGACCATCTTGCTATACTGAGATTCCTCTGTGCCGACAAGCACGTTAAGCAGTTGGTCCCGCCTTGGTAGTCGTTACAGGTAGTCAAAATTCATGCAATCTGACACAAAGGTTCTGTCTTGTCAAAGGTTACTGTGATGTCTAATTATTATTGGAGTTTATTAGTGGAGTTCAGATCGTCGCTCTATATAAAAAAAAACCGGACAAGTGCGAGCCAGACTCGCACAACGAGGGTTCCGTACTTTGTAGGTACATATTACTTGTAATAAATTTTATTTTATTTATTAGGGAAAACAAACAGTGACATATTACATTTTATAGAAAAAAAAAATACAAAAGAATGTGATGAAATTAATGTATAGTTTTCAGATTTTTCTCTATACTTGTAGTGCAAGATGATTTAACTTGCCAAACATAGTTCTTGGTCAACGGAAAATACCCTATAAATTTTGATTTCCTTGAGAGTGTCGAAGTATACATTTTTTGCGGCATAAACGGGCGAATATTTTTTTACGTTAACTTGGAAATTTGATTAATAGTATATGGTTTCAATTTCAACTCGATATCTCCACGCAATCCGAGATAAAGGGTCTTGACAGACAGACGGACGAAAGCCGGGCAACAAAGTAATCCTATAAGGGTTCCGTTTTTTCTTTTTGAGGTACGGAACCCTAAAAACAGTAGAAGATTTTATGAAGGCACTTAAACAGGAGACAATCGTTTCTAAGTGACTTTTTTATTTAAGCAGATAGTTGGAGAGATAAAAGGTTTCTGTTAGATAGACCACTGGAGCGAAGCTTCCCGGAAAACCTAGTCAAACAAATCACGCTACCGAACAATAATAACAAAACAATGCCCAAACATTACGTGAAAATGAAAGAAAACAATAGAATATCGCAATTGTTTATTATACCTAACAAATTGTTACAATCAAATAGAGGGACGTGTAATTGGGGCGTTCATTGAGTTGATTATGCTTTGGCACAAAGTAGATACGTCCAGAAGGCCAGCTGTACTAACAAGCCCGTAGGACGGGTTGCGTAATTGGTTCTAAAGAGTCACCGCTGTACTCTCTAAGCCCGAAGTCCGTAGTTTCGGGCTTAGATGCGGGCGCATTCTACTCCGTATCACCTAAGGACTTATGATTAGTCCTAAACTCGAACTAAGAATGACTGACAACACGATTTCACAGTAACTGCCAAACCGTGTTGTCATTAATTCGTAGTGGTTAGGTGATACGGAGTAGAATACGCCCGCAACTAAGCCTGAAACTACGGACTTCGGGCTTAGAGAGTAGGCCCCCTGGAACGCAAAGGGCATTAGGAGGAACACGGTTGAGTTTTAGTCAGTAAGAGTCTCCCTTTCGCTCCTTTGGTGTCAATATTCAACGTTACGCAATACTTGTCATAGTTTGTCCGTGAATGAGTGACCAATTGGCCAAACATTTGTGTTGAGATAATAATTAACTTTGACCGATGATCCTGGCTGCCATTTGTAGAGCTTTGGAAGCCGTTATGGGTAGTCGAGGGTTTGTGAAAATGTGGTCAAAATAAGCTAAATTTTTTTGTGGAGCATCACTAGTATTCAGCTGTATAGACTAGCTGGAGAGATTGGAATTCGACCCCAAATATAGTTAGAAAAAGGGTGCACAGATGTTAAGATGAATTAATTAATGATCAAAAGGATATCTATAATGCTACGGCTACACTACCGTAATATGGCAGTAATGATGGCCATAATTGAAACAACACTAATTATGGCCGTAATTCGTGATAGCAGATGCACGCACACATAGACGCCACTCCCACTCTTCTGACGCAGGTCTGCTGGAAGAAATTTCTATTGAAATAAGCAGTACCTTTGTGCTCTTTTGTCTGTATGTAATTATCTTTTTTAAGTTAATTGTATGTACTTAAATAAATATATAAATAAGACGCATAGGTACGTGCAATTGTCGCTCGCGAGTGCGCTTACACTCACTGTACTTGAAGCGTGTCTATGTGTGCGTGCGTTCGCGCTCGTTGCATGGAGCCGACCTTCTGCACTTATCTTTTTCGTAGTTAAGGGTCTGCCGACAAACTATGGTATTGTATATGCCTTGGTTTATCTAAGTTCAGGATCTTGGGGGAAAAAATAGGGGATGAATGAATGTGTTGACAATTTGTGAAGAATATTGTGAATGATTGTGACTTCCGTGTAGTTATGGTAAAGATTCATGGTAGTCATCGGTATATTTATTAATTAAATTTTGGACATAGTATTTGTCTCTATCCTTAAAACAACGAACTGAGACCACAAAATAAATTATTTCAACAATTTAATTTATTGTTCCTGTTCAAACGAAGTCTTGTAACCATCGTGTTTTGTCGTCTTTGTGTTAGTAGTTTATTCCAATTGTATGCAAACCCTTATTTCAAAAACATTCGAACATGAATTAAAATCCTGTCAATAATTGTGCTTTAAACTAAAGATAAATCTTGAGCTCCACTTTGACAGCCTGCAAATCATTTTGACGTAGCGTTAATCTTCTAGAAATTATGCTTCTAACGTATAGGAGTTATTATAAAAACCTCATCGAACGAGAACAATTCTCACCGAAGAAAAATAAGAGAAAACAGCTGTTTGCTATCCCACGTAAATCGTCCCAATCAACAAAGGGAATGAGAAATCGTAGAGTTAATTGGAAACATCATTTCATTGGTCTTATGGTACGAAGAACAAGGCTGCGTGAAAGTATTTGTGAGATATTTTATCATTTATTATTTTACTAGCTGACCCGCGCGGCTTCGCTCCCGTCAACTGGCTATTCTACCTACCGACCCTAACCTACCTACCTACTTACCTATCCTACCTACCATAGCTACCCTACCTTACCTACCCTACCTACCTACCTACCTACCTACCTACCCTACCTACCCTACCTAATTATCCTACCTACCTACCCTACCTACCTACTCTTTTTTTTGTATTTTACGCTATTCCGGACGAAGACTAATCCAAAAACACAAAAACTATGAAAATCGGTCGAGCCGTTCTCGAGTTAGAAAAGTGTTCGAACAAACCCGACTTTGTTTTAAATATATTAAGAAGATTAAGAATTTTGCTATATTGTGGAAGATTCGACCTTTTTCTAGAATACATTTTTTATATTAGCGAGACAGAAATAAAACGCATAAACTGAAGGAAGACGGACAGTGGTGGCTTATTAAAAAAAAGGGTTCCGTTAGCAAACTTGGTACGGAACCCTAAAAATCGACTGGGTTCGCACGAATCAAAATCGTACGCGAAGGCTTAAATAATAGGGTCCCATTAGCAACTTTGGCACGGAACCCTATAATTTGCCTTGGCTCGCAAATCGAACCGTTTGATACTTAGCACGAATTAAAAACTTAGTTGCGGGCAACCTGGGAGTCTTTAAGACAAAAGTGAATAGGTTGCTTCTAGGCAAACGTGCTCCATCTTCGACCGCATCATCGCTTACCATCAGGTGAGATAGTGGTATACCTATCTATTGTAAAAAAAAAATATTCCACTCCGTATCATCTAACCAATGAGAACTAATGATAACACGATTTGACAGTTACTGTGGAATCGTGTTGTCATTCATTCTTAGTTCGGGTTCGGGACTAATCATAAGTCTGTAGGTGATACGGAGTAGAATACGTCCGCAACTAAGCCCGAAACTACGGACTTCGGACTTAGAGAGTAGCCTCCCAAAATCGATCGCTCCCGTCACCGTGACCACTTTTGGTACGATACCTTATTATAAAAAACCAAACTACTAACTCAAACTAAACCTAAACCTAACTAATAACCAAAAAATGGACTCTGTCTGAAATATAAGATTTTTATTTATTATTATTAGCCTTGTTTCGCAAATCGAACCGTTCGTTGCTTCGCTCTAACCAGAATCAATCGCGGAGGCCTAGCAGTAGGGTCCCGTCAGCACAGCACCTTTGGTACGGGACCCTACAGTCCTGATCCGCAAGTCAAACCGTCCAGAACTTCGCAAAACTAAATCAGTTTAAGACTCTACGATAAATGCACTTTAAACGAAACCAGCACCAGAGATTTAACCAATTATGGTCCCTAACAGTTTAAGACCTTTCAGAGACCAAACCGAAATTCCTTCGAAACACGACCGTGTTTAGAAATTGTGTGAGGTCATTCTCCACACATGGAAAATTTTAACACCGCAATTCAGAAAAACGTGTCATCAGTGCAACGCCATCTATCGACCATGTAAACTGACAAAATATTTGGCAGCGGAAGACGTTAAATAAAAAGCCCGTATGTAATGGTAAATAACGATAAGGTATTAAAATGTTTACTTTTATTTTGCTACGTCTACGTATTAAAAGTTTCACAAATAACTCAATCAATGTGTTTTGGTGTAACATTCACGCTTTCATGCATTTTTTGGTTCCTCAATAGATGGCGCTCTGACTAATCAGAATATATAAGGAAGTTTCTTACTAAACTAAAAATTCAATATATTTTGATTTTGTGGATCGATTGTATCGATCAATAACGAAAAGATATAAAATGATCACTCTTATTTTGCCACGTATTAAAAGTTTCACAAATAACTCAACAATTTTGAATGCTTTCGTGCATTTTATTATTCTCAATAGATGGCGCTCTAACTCATCAGAATACATTAGGAAGTTTCTTCCTAAACTTAAAAATTCAATATCTTTTGATTTTGTGGGTCGACTTTGATGAAATAAACGCCAAATGTTACTCGGGTTATCATTTAATATTTTTAAGTACTTAGATTTGCAATCTAATCTGTGGTTTAAGCGTGATGCTCCCACAAACGCACATACAAACAGACAAACAGACAAACAGACAAAACCAAAAATTGCATTTTTGTGTTTTATACCTTTTTCCTGAGTTTTCTGTGTAATTTTCATGGAAAAATATTCAATGTACAGACACGGTTAGTCTACGATTTTATTATATGTATAGATATGTATAGAAGACTACGTCTACGTATTAAAAGTTTCACAAATAACTCAATCAATGTGTTTTGGTGTAACATTCATGCTTTCATGCATTTTTTGGTTCCTCAATAGATGGCGCTCTGACTAATCAGAATATATAAGGAAGTTTCTTACTTAACTAAAAATTCAATATATTTTGATTTTGTGGATCGATTGTATCGATCAATAACGAAAAGGTATAAAATGATCACTCTTATTTTGCCACGTATTAAAAGTTTCACAAATAACTCAACAATTTTGAATGCTTTCGTGCATTTTATTTTTCTCAATAGATGGCGCTCTGACTCATCAGAATACATTAGGAAGTTTCTTCCTAAACTTAAAAATTCAATATCTTTTGATTTTGTGGGTCGATTTTGATGAAATAAACGCTAAATGTTACTCGGGTTATCACTTAATATTTTTAAGTATTTAGATTTGCAATCTAATCTTTGGTTTAAGCGTGATGCTCCCACAAACGCACAGACAAACAGACAAACAGACAAACAGACAAAAATTTCAAAAATTGCATTTTTGTGTTTTATACCTTTTTCCTGAGTTTTCTGTGTAATTTTCATGCAAAAATATTCAATGTACAGACACGGTTAGTCTACGATTTTATTATATGTATAGATTGTTGGACTGGGCCAGACATGTCTGACGCATGTTGAACGGTTTATAGGCCTAATCAATCACTATATGGGTTCCAGAAAATGTCCGGCAATATCGCGGCATAACCAGGCGAAGATGGACGCAGTGGGACAAAAAAGGCTGAAAATAAAATAAAACTTTGTTTTACTTGCTGTTACTTGCTGAAAAGTTCCATCTAACTAGCCTTTTCCCAATTGAGTTGAGGTCGTATTCTGGTCTAACTGGATATCATCACCATCTTCCTGTCCTTATCCCATTTTACTTGGGGTTGGCGCAACACGGTTTTTTTTTCTCATTCTGTCCACGCTATTACTAACTCCCTTTTCTTTCATATCGCTCCTCACGCAATTCATCCATCTTTTCTTCGGTCTTCCTCTCCCTCTCCATCTATCCACATTTATTTTCATAACTCTTCTAGTTGCATGCGTTTCATCCTTCCTCTTCACATGACCGTACCAAGACAAGCGATTCCCTTTCAACTTTTCCGTCACTGGCACCACTTTTAAACTACCGGTAGTTTATCATTTATTATTTTATCCGGTAGACCGGTTTAACTGGATAATTATAAACCAATGAGGTAGCAGCTTTTCTAACCTCCACAACCTAGTTGCTCACACGATACTTGTTGATGGAGCTGAATATCGGTACTTTACATGAAGCGACCGAACTGCCTCCGTGGTCGAGTGGTTTAGGCGTTTGCCTTGTGACCCGACTGTCATGGGTTTCATCACCACGGGAAAGCATACTTTGTAAAGCTTAGACTAGACTTTGAGAGTTTAGCTTAGACTTTGCTAGCTTTAATCACTTGATTATCTGATAAAAAAGATGATTCCGTGCTTCAAAAGAAACGTATAAGCCGGTGGTCCCGGCCGCCAAATGGCGGTCGTCAAATAAACCATGTCAGAGGCCCTTGAGGCGGTTTAAAAAATCTATGGGGTCGTTAGACATTAGTGTCCACACGAGAAGAAGAAGACATGAAGCGACTACGCATCTGAATCCCATACGCAGTCCCTGGGAAACACGATATCCCTTGGTATGACTGGATATCAGATTTTCTTGTTTCGGAATAAGTCCCCGTAATGACGGACCTACAAATTTAATGACAGCCGGGGCTGAAAGTTCAACGGTTTCGAAAATGAGGGAGTCTTGGTGTGTAATGGTTTACCCATCCAGAGGCCGACTGTGGCAAGCGTTGCTTAACCTGAACATCGATCCGTGCGGCTGTTATGTTTTGAACACTTTTTAAATGGGTACGAAAATTGGGCTTCAGAAAGTATTTCTCACTTTAAATACGCGAAAACGTACAAAACAGTGACACAGAAATACTCACTGTCGCATTAATTTATAATATAAGTAGGAATGAAATGCTTTTAACAGGGACATGGCTAAGATAAACTTTACCGTCATTTAATAAAAGGTGACACATTCCACTTAACAGTCGGCAGAGATGTTTACTTTAAAGGACCGAAACCGCCCAAGTGCGTGTCGGACCACAAACAGTGCAAGATTCTGTAGTGCGATTCTTTAATGTGTAAACTTAGGTGAAGTAAGCATGAGGTGAGCTGTTGACAGAATAGACCAGCGGATCTGAAAAGGCCACTTTAGCAGAATTATATTAGACCATTGATATATAAAAAACCCAAGATGCACACTCAGCATCTCAAAAACGTCCGCAAAAAACAAGCGCAATATGTATAATTGTGCGCTAGTTTCAAACAGTCTCGCATCGCTCGCCATACTGCACTGCTTTGTAAAAACAACTTTAAGCGATCCGTGTAAGGGTGAATTTGCAAAAAAAATGTTTATAGTATAACTTCACACAACTCACACATGACACTTGATACATGTCAGTTTCTGACGACAGTTTCGAGTGTTGCATTTGTTCGAGACTGCATCTTGGGTTTTTTATATATCAACGTGTTAGAATCATAAAATTAACCACACAACAATCTGTCTTTAATTTCATCTTTACCGCTAAAGCATTAGGTTCAAGGTTGATTGGGAAAATTTGACAGTGACGGGTAGCGTGATGTGCTTCCTGATTCTGCTAAAGTGGCTTTTTTAGACCCGCGGCTGTTATCGATATGAATATTTTGATTTACGAGTCGTCATCATCTGCCTAGCCTTTCCCAACTACATTGGGGTCGGCTTCCAGTCAAGCCAGATTTAGCTGAATACCAGTATTTTACATGAAGCGGCTGCCTATCAGACCTCCATAACCCATTAACTGGGTAACACGGTACTTCATGGCAAGACTGGAGTCAGATTTACTGGCTTCTGACTATCCGTAACGACTGCCAAAGATCTACAAATGACAGCCGGGACCAACGGCTTAACGTGCTTTCCGAAGCACGGAGGAAACTCGGTATGTTAAGATGGTCACCCATCCACAGACCAACCTTGGCAAGCGTTGCTTAACCTTGAAGACCGACCCGTGCGGCTGTTATTATCTAGCCATGAGCTCCTCATATTTTGATTTACGAGTGTACAATATTAATTTTTGAAGACAAAAATAACACAGTATTTTTAAAGAAAAAATGAAACACAAAGTTGTCACTGAAGTAAAAGTCCGTCAAAGTTTTAAAAGCAAAACATCAATTTGCATTTAATCTAACTGGATGCAGATGAATACCAGTTTTTTTTTTATCGAGGAATGGGGTTGCTCTTGACCACAATAACGGCTGATGGAAAGCAATGGATGAGATCTATGATGGAGCGAGTGTGTCCAAAAGATGCCTGTTCATTCTTGCTTTGAAGGCAGACGGGTCATATGTGGACGGGAACACAGACGCTGGCAGAGAGTTCCACACTTTAGCTGTGCGCATAATAAATGTGGAGGAGAAACGCTGGGTGCGACTAGTCGGGATATCGACCAAGTACGGATGGTACCCTGCAGTACGTCTGGTATTCCGGTAATAAAAGGGCGATGGTGGGATCAGGTCGTGGATTTCACGTGGAGCGACTGTAACTGGGTAAAACTATACCTTTTGGCGAGACAGACTTTCGAGCTGCGAGCTTTAGAATCGAATTTCGTCTAATTGACAAAAATAAAGTCTCTAAAAATACAAAAATATTTATTTTATCACCTCAAGACATTCTGAACATACATAAATTGAGGTAGCCCCAGATACAGAGATACTTGTGTTGGAGCTGTCTCATTTCTTTCCTTACTTACTAGCAAAATAATGATTAGACCGGTTTAAAAGAAAAAGAAAAATACAAAACAAAACTTTTTTAATTCCAATGATATTTCGCACGTTTCAGCGCAACGATTTTTTAAAACCTCTTTCTGTAACATAGGTATAGGGAGACACGTACACACGACACGTATTTTTTGTAATTAATTTAATATACGAGTACCTGAGTACTTGATGGACTGTCGTGAAATAAATGTTTCTTCTTTTTTCCCTCCAAATTTCTTCGAAAAGTGTCTATGAAACGTTCAGACAGACGGTTCATTTAGTTCCGTTCTTGCCATTTATCTACAGAACCCTAAAAAGGACCACCGCCAACAGTCCTGCATCAAACTATCACCCATAGCCCCGAGCACGGCTGTCGGCACAGTTTAATCGGATAAGCCGGTCCGTACACGACTGTACACCATTTCACGCAGATACTTAATCAAAAACAAAGGGCCCGAGACTTAATTGTGCTGAAATTTACGGCGCGACTGTACCTCGTGTACCCAGTTTGTTGGCTTAGGACAACTTATTAGAACAATTCTGTGACAAATGTTCCTAATTACCTTGGGGGACACCGCTTGTATTGGATTGAGTAGGTTTTTAAGGGCGTTGTTGCCTTTTATTTTGGGTGGACTTTAGTGGTCGTTTGGAAGATTTTTCGTTGAAGAGTAAGGGTATTTTTTTGGTTAGGAAATCTTAATTGAGGAGGTTAATTGGGTCCCTCTGTATTTAAAAGCAATTATGAACATGTTACATTTTTGAAATGAATAACCGAGACTTAAAAAGAATATGATTTAATTCTTAAAATTAATTCCATATTAAATTAAATGTGTGGAAATCAGACGTAATCATAGTATGGGTAGAAGAAGAATAAAGACAACGTCGTGAGTAAAGTTTAGAGTAAGGGTGAGGATGATTATAAGGTAGAGGAAGACTACAGAAGCAATGGATGAATTGTTTGAAAGATGATATGACTAGAGAGGTGATGACTATGAGGTCAAGGCAATAGAGATGCAGATGGGGCTAGCAGAAGCGGCCTGGCACCAGTCGGGAGTTGTGTTGAAGATTGCTTAAGTGCTCCCGTTAGGAGCCTGACAGACCCTTCCGTCCGCCCCAGGTGGAGGACATTCATTAAGGAGTTCCACGCCGTTACCAAAAAAAAAAAATTGAGAGGTGTAAAGGGACACCCGGATGGAACGAAGTTCGGAGAAGTAATTAGTGAAGGAATTGTAATTTTTTTTTTTAAGTTATAATAATATTTTTTATTATTATTAACAAATATAATGTAATATGAACTTAATCAGTAGGCTCAATTTTAGACCCTAATACCTACCCTACCCACCCTACCTACCCTACCCACCGTACCTACCTTACCTACCCTACCTACCCTGCCTACCCTGCCTACCCTGCCTACCCTGCCTACCCTGCCTACCCTGCCTACCCTGCCTACCCTGCCTACCCTGCCTACCCACCTACCCTGCCTACCTTGCCTACCCTGCCTACCCTGCCTACCCTGCCTACCCTGCCTACCCTGCCTACCCTGCCTACCCTGCCTACCCACCTATCTTGCCTACCCTGCTTACCCTGCCTACCCTGCCTACCCTGCCTACCCTGCCTATCCTGCCTACCCTGCCTACCCTGCCTACCCTGCCTACCCTGCCTACCCTGCCTACCCTGCCTACCCTGCCTACCCTGCCTACCCTGCCTACCCTGCCTACCTTACAAATATAATGTAAACAGAAATAGAAAGACGAAACGAAAATAACTGGCTTGCTTTCTATGAGAGAGAGAGAGAGAGAGAGACAGACAGAGAAACACGCGCACGTCGCACGGCTTACAACTATAACAAAAAGTGTCGTTACAACTTTTCGTGAGAATTTTTTCCGTCTAGCCCCCTTTCACAACGCGCGATAAGGAACTTCGTTCCAAAAACAGAGATGCGTAGAAGAGCATGCCTTCTTCTCTGACCCCAAATTAATGGGTACACGCCACGTCTCTCCGCTTATATGCAAAAATCTCGAAAACTTTCAAACAGAAATTGATACGGTTTTCACCGGGTGGAGTGATTCATCAATAAAGTTTAAGTGTATAACTCATTATATTCAGGTTTTGTGTAAATTGGCTTTGGATGATTATTGAAAATCATGCCAATAGGGAGTTTATTTAGCTTTGCTACCCATGTGAAGCCGGGGCGGGTTGCTCAAAGTAAGCTCAAAACAAAGAGCGATTAAAATTTAAAATAAAACCGTTCTACGTGAGGCTGTATCATCATCGTATCAGCCGACAGACATGCACTGCTGGATATTAGCCTCCCCCAAGTGTCGTCACAACAACCGGTCCTGTGTGTCTCGCATCCATCGGCTCCCTGCGACCCTCCCCAGGTCATCGGCCCACCTTGTGGGAAGCTTTCCAACGCTGCATCTTCCGGTACGCGGTCACCACTACAGAAATTTTCGGCCCCATCGACCATCCCAATTCTGCGAGCAATGTGCCCTCTTCAGATTGGCGATCCTTTGGGGTATATCGGCTATATCACCCTTAGATTTTTTCTATGAAAGATTGTCTTACTATCCCGTTTCTTTCTGCCAAGTCACTCATACATAAACAAAACTAGCCACTTCGAATTTTGACTCAACTTTTTGGTACCTCAATTTTATAGATGAAAAGAGCATTCGAGATTGATCACCTGACAAATATTCTTTAAAAAGCTCGCTCGCTATCACATGAATCGATCGGGCTGAGCGGGTCAACCCCACAGATGTGATCATTTCTTTAGATAGGTGGTCATTATTCACACATGCAACCAGCTAGCCAAAATCATCATCGATTGATCATAATGTCAACAAGAAATGAACTCTACAACAAGAGCGGTAACCTTTTGAAATAAATTTTTCAATGGATCAATTTTGATGACAAATGGTTGTCGCATTGTTGTCACATGATTTCATTGCTTTCTAATCCAAAGAAATCACACTTACATAAAAAAAACCAACCGCTACGAATTTTGACTCAACTTTTCGGTACCTCAATTTTATAGATGAAAAGAGCATTCGAGATTGATCACCTGACAAATATTCTTTAAAAAGCTCGCTCGCTATCACATGAATCGACCGGGCTGAGCGGGTAAACCCCACTGATGTGGTCACGTCTTTAGATAGGTGGTCGTTATTCACACATTCATCCGGCTAGCCTTTTCCTATCGTGACCGAGATGGCTTCCATTTTAACGAGATGCACTTTGGTAGCTGTATTTTAAAAGGAGGTAGTGAAGGATATTTATGGTAGCATGTGTATGGTTTTGTAAAAATTGGCTACATTTCATTTTATTTGGATTGATTCTGAAAAA
The DNA here is from genome assembly GCA_947578705.1 of Lacanobia wlatinum. Lineage (NCBI taxonomy): Eukaryota > Metazoa > Arthropoda > Insecta > Lepidoptera > Noctuidae > Lacanobia > Lacanobia wlatinum. The sequence goes on along the minus strand of OX388046.1, from coordinate 15,589,039 downwards.
AAAACCAACCATGAAGTTTTTGTCTGACAATCATAACCATAAGTCTAAATTATCATGGGCCATCAATTTCTTTGAGTACCTACCTAACATTGTTTTTTGTATGGTAAGTTTTAACAATATTGTATCTAGCAGTAAGCATTCTGAGATTTAGACAATCTTAATATACCGAGTTTCCTCCGTAACTCGGAAAGCACATTAAGCCGTTGGTCCCGGCTGTCATTTGTAGATCTTTGGTAGTCATTGCGGATTGTCAGAAGCCAGTAAATTTGACTCCAGGCTTGCCAAGAACAACCGTATTACCCAGTTAATGAGTTGTGAAGGTCTGGTAGGCAGCCGCTCCACGCACAATACTGGTATTCAGCTGGATGCGGTTTGACTGGAAGCCGACCCCAATATTGTTGGGAAAAGGCCTAGGCAGATGATGCTGGAGTCTGCTTCCAGTGTAATTGGATACAGCTGGGTAGCAGTCTATTTCAAGGAGCAAGTGCCTATGTTACTTCTACAGTTCAGTAACTGAATAAAACGATATCCTTGGCAAGGCGGTGGTAAGATTATTTGGTTTCCGACTGCCCAAAAACTGTCAACCAACCACGGACCGATCCAGAAAAACGTTGCTCAACGTTGAAGATCGACCCGTACGGCTTCCGAAGAACTAATCTATAACTCGATTTTGTAAGATTTCCAAGTTATGGGTATCGGAAGTCCGACTTCCGCAACCCAATTACAGACTAGGTCAATATTCTAAGATTCAGTTGCGGTTCTAACCAAATTGAAGTTTCCTACTTTGGAAACTGTATTATCTACTCAAAATTATACTGGGTGAGTTTTATTTCAATGATAATATTTTAGAGGGTGTAATTATCCTAATGTATAAAATTCTTCGATTACTGAGTGACTGTCAGACAACGCACAGCTGAAACTACTGGTCGTAGAAAGCTGAAATTTGGCATGTAGGTTCCTTGGGGAGTGTAAAGGAGCATTAAGAGAGAATTTCCCGGAATTTCTACAGGAACGGGTAAAAACGGGATATGCGCGTACGAAGTTGCGGACAAAAGCTAGTTCATAAATATTAACAACTTTTACCATAGAGTCTACTCTGAAATATGACAAAAAATGTGACCAAACGCGAGTCGAACTTGCGCACAAAGGATTCTGAAATTATTTTGTTACTTTCAAACCTTAGAATTCATAGGCTTTCTTGTAATCTATAATCTATATTTTTTTTCTAAATATTGTTGGAGTTTCAGAGATAAAATCCCGACCAATTTTCATCTATTTACTTAGAAAACGTCAAAATTGTTTGGACTAAGCGCTCTTATGAATTTTTATCGTCTCGGATAATAATCGCCAATCTATAAACAATACTAATGTAGGTACATAACTACCTCTAGAGCCCGCGTACTGCGAAAAGAAATCATTTGCCGATTGAGTGTCAACACAGCATTTTTTTGGTTTGTTTTAGAGCTAATTTTAAATGATTCGTGAAAGACAATCAATTTATCGTCTGCGTGAACTAAGCAGATCATATCCCGGCAGAGCATAAAAAATGTGAGTTCTATTCGCATGCAGCATAGTTCTAGAGTTCCTGACACTTTTGGAAATATTTCTGGCGTTTTTCCCGAAAAAAAGTCAAATGAAAACAAAACAAAAATTTTCAAAGTGTTTTCGGTCCATTACGGTGAATTCTATAGTTCTTAATACATTTAAGAAAGAGTTCTGTAAACACAGGCTCTCAAAAAAATTACAAACATACTTAAACATACTTAAACATACTTAACCAGTAATAAAGCGATATTTTTTGTTCAACTGGCGGTAATCTACCAGAACATCATCCATACTGACAATGATCATCTTCTGTTCACACACACACCACACAACCCAATTTCACGTCCAAAAAGGCATTCATCGCAGAGACATGGCGATAGAAATCTCCAACACCAAGCAATTTTTCACCGACTTACGTCTCAATAACCATAAAACTCCACGATCCACTTCAATCGATCAACTGTCCAAGTTTTATCCGCTTATGCACCCCAGCATCCATTGCACTGAATGAAAGATTGGTACCAATTGACGTATGCAGCCTTCTCAATCCATCACTCTCGAAGACTGGTGGGAAATGATTGAGAAGCATAATAAGAGTCAAATGTTTTGTTTGCCTAGAGTGATTGATTCGAGGAAACCCTCAGCACTAACGACTGGACCTATCAGGTCGGTGATGTATTTCTTTTAGAAATGTGCTGTTATATTTAGCTAGAGACTTTATTGGTAACTAGTGGACGTCACGCGGTTTCACCCGCGTAGTTCCCGTTCCCGTGGGAGTACGTGGATAATATATAGCCTATGTTACTCCCTGATAATGTAGCTATCCAAAGCTAAAAGAATTTTTCAAATCGGTCCAGTAGTTTCAGAGCCTATTCAATTCAAACAAACAAACAAATCTTTCTTCTTTATAATATTACTAGTGGACGTCACGCGGTTTCACCCGCGTAGTTCCCGTTCCCGTGGGAGTACGGGGATAAAATATAGCCTATGTTACTCCCTGATAATGTAGATATCCATTGCTGAAAGAATTTTTCAAATCGGTCCAGTAGTTTCGGAGCCTATTCATTTCAAACAAACAAATCTTTCCTCTTTATAATATTAATGTAGAAGTGTAGGTAGATATACCGGTATTTGATCTAGTGACGGATGAAGTAGGTATCCGGCTCCAAGGACCGAAGTATTCTTAGGTGTAGAACCTACGTTGGTGTAGTATAAGCAAGTTACTGAACTAGCAGCTAAGCAATTCAATTATTATGATACATCAGATACCAGCTAGGCTCCGGCATTACCTGCCTTTTAGTCGAATATCATGCGATAGGATCGTACTCCCGAGATAAAAAGTATCCTATGTCCTATTACAGGCCATTGGTATGTCTGTGTGACAAATTTTATCCAAACCTATGAAACATTTTATAGTTAAAAAATACCTAGATGTGTAAACGTAAGAGAAGGACAGTAGGATAATCAATCAATTAAACAAATCTTTATAGCTGATCACTATATCTACACTAATATTATAAAGAGGAAAGATTTGTTTGTTTGTTTGTTTGAATTGAATAGGCTCCGAAACTACTGGACCGATTTGAAAAATTCTTTTAGCATTGGATAGCTACAATATCAGGGAGTAACATAGGCTATATATTATCCACGTACTCCCACGGGAACGGGAACTACGCGGGTGAAACCGCGTGACGTCCACTAGTTTAAAATACATACATTTCGAAAGTGGTTTAAAATCTTTACACTGACGTTCTATGTATTTTTTTTCTAAAAGGGAAAGAAAAAAATATTGGTCTGAAATTTTCAACACTCAGTAAACAACTGTGGTAATTAATTCTCTTAAATATAGACGAAGCTCGTGGCTAAATTATAACAGCCGCACGGGTCGATCTTCAAGGTTAAACAACGCTTGCCGAGGTTGTTCTGTGGATGGGTGACCATCTTAACATACCGAGACTCCTCCGTGCCTCGGAAAGCACGTTAAGCCGTTGGTCCCGGATGTCATTTGTAGATCTTTTTGTCAGAAGCCAGAAAATCTGACACCAGTCTTGCCAAGGAGTACCGTGTTACCCAGTTAATGGGTTATGGAGGTCTGGTAGGCAGCCGCTCTACGTAAAAATATTAGTATTCAGCTGAATCTGGTTTGAATGGAAGTCGACCCCATTATAGTTGGGAAAAAGCTAGGCAGATGATGAAATTATATGACGATAGGCTTTGGCCCTCCAGTTAGGCAAACAGGTCTTCAGCTAATTGTATAAGATTATCTAATACTTAATGAACCAGATCCACTTCCCGTGGGTGTCGTACGCGGCGATTAAGGGACCAGAGAGTGGGCAGCAGCGTTCTCTGTAAAACGCAACACCATACACTGCGATCGCCAACCCGCCTGCCAAGCGTGGCTATTATGGCAAAATGACGTCTTTCGGCTGATATGATGATGTTGAATGAACCAAATGCCCATAGTTTCTTGATTACATATTAGACGTTTTTACTCTAAATGTCAGATCAATAAACCTTATCTTCAGAGAGTCTGAGTACCCCTACTAATTGGGTTTCAAATTTACGAACAGTTTAATCCAGAATGTTAACCTTGCTGCCTCAATTAACGTAACCCTTGCTTCTGACATTCGGCATTAACTTCTAAGTGTTAATCATATTATAATTTTGTTACTAACAATTTCGCTGAACTCAAAAACTAATTTGCATTTTAGGGTTAAAAACGTTTTTACCACTAAATAAAGCTTCATAATTTTATGATAATAAACTTATCTTTGTAAAATATGCTAATGAAAAATTCTGTGAAATTATGCGAGGTAACATAATTTTAAGCCGAACAAGCAATTTACCTTCAACACAAGCGCCATTATAAATCAGCGGTGGGTTGAGGAACTACAATAGTTCTTAATAAGAATCAGAGGCAGGGTCCACGTGTTAAATATAATAGTATGCGGACCAATAGTGTTTCATGTTCACGAGAGTAAATGGACCGCACCCGGGGGATAGATAACGAATAATATATTTTGGCGGGTTTTCCAAGCAAACGGTGGCTTCGTACGCAATGCGGCATTACGTCGACATCGTGTGAATGTTCCTTTTTTGAATTTTAAAAAGCTTATTTACGAAATTTGAGTTACAAAAGCAATTTTTACTTTTTTTCTTTCTTTCTGGCCGCTCAATGTCGGTTGACATGTTTTTTTTTCAATGTTTGTAATGAGCCCTTTTTCGATCGAAAGACCAAATTGAGCTTGAATAAGGCAGTTTTTTTCTTATTCTAGACCCAAAACAATAAAAATAATACCTTTTAAAAGCCACTTGGACTTGACTGGCTTATCGAGGAAAGGTAAAAAGGTTCCAGGAGTAGCTGACTCGTGAAAACTTGTTTTGAATGTAAGTCTTCTATGAAAGAATTATTATTTTTACAGAAGAAAAATATGGTACCAGAATGTTTTTTAATGTTATTTATGCCTAAACGAGTAAGTTTTCTAACAATAGTTACGTACGTTTATATGTAATTCAAACTGTCCTTTTATATTCCACCTTCATAGATTTTATACGGCTTACCTTTTTGCCGGTATACAAAAGAAGTTTTTAGTATTCTCAAAGTAAAAGACGGAATTGCTCAAGTTTTTCGGCTCGTGCAAAAGGAAGGATATTTAATTTTCTTTTACACCTTTTCGTCACGTATGGTTTGAGAAGATATTTTAAATTACGAATTTCGCTTGACGAGAGATATTTTTCCCTTTTTCCTCAAATTGCATAATATTTGAGTTATTTCAGTCGAATACTCCGTAATTGATCCCCTGGTCTCTGGATCAGTTTTATTTTCTAATATTTTCTATTTGGGTCTGATTCACCGTGCAGGGTATCACAAATAAATTTAAATTTATTTATCTAGTTGTCTATTAACCAATTTTTGGTACAATGAGCAACAAAATATACGTACAGGCTTTATGAAATACACATTTTAGTAATGGAATCAAATAAAAACAAATATTTTTACATATACAACTGTTTTTCTTTTGTCGGTACTTACCTGGCAAAAAGAGTAAGTGGATCAGACCGCAATGACAAAGTTTATAGTGGATCAGACAAGAATTAAAACATAATAACAACCGGCAGGGGATTAGATCAGACGATCCGACTTGAATAACTCTAATATTCCGTGTCGGGAAATGAACGGTATTCGCCCGGGATGAAAAGTAGTATTGTAGTATTATACAACTTAGTGTTTATGCGGTTTTCAGTTCACAATGACAGGAATTTTCATAATCGGCAGTACTTCCGGAGATTACCTTTTACAAACAAATTAACAATACATGTTACCTGTTTATAAAATACCCGCGGTTTCAACCGGGATAAAATAATATTTTGTCCTTTTTCAAGGACCAATCTATCACTATTCCAGAAATCATCAAAATTTATTCGGATTGGGTCTTTGAAATATCTAATGATTTTGAATTGATTGACGTGAATTTTTCCTGTAAAAACCAAATCCTTACTAATATTATAAATGTGAAAGTTACTCTGTCTGTCTGTCTGTTGCGCTTTCACGCCAAAATTACTGAACCGATTTAAATTAAATTTGGTACACAGATAGTCTAGAGCCTGAGAAAGGACATAGGCTACTTTTTATCCCAGGAGTATGTTCCCTAGGCATCACGCGGGCGAAGTCGCTGGCAGAAGCTAGTATTAAATAAAGATGTTATTTGAAGATTTCATATTATTACAGAAAATCGTAATTTCATTTACCAATCTAAACCTTTTTGGTCAGGAATAACGAAGCATGACGACTAAGCCCGCATTTACACTTTCACTCTCGTGTCAACTTGCTGTCTACTGGGAATCAGACTTGTATCTATTAACTAGCATTTGCCCGTGACTTCGTACGCACATATCCCATTTTTTCCCGTTCCAGTTAGAATTTTGGAAATTCCTCTCTTAATGCTTCCCTACACTCCCCAAGGAACATACATGCCAAATTTCAGCTTCCTGGGACCAGTAGTTTCGGCTGTGCGTTGTCTGTTAGTCACTCAGTCAGTCATTAACGAAAGAATTGTATATATTAGGATTCTTCTGTTACTGACAGACAACGCACAGCCGAAACTGCTAGTCGTAAAGAGCTGAAATTTGGCATTTAGGTTACTTGGGGAGTGTAGACGAACACTAACAGCGGATTTCCTAAAATTCCTACGGTAACGGGTAAAAACGGGATATGCGCGTACGAAACGAGCGTGGCAGTTGAGAGCTTGTCATGCTCACACAAAGGTTTTGCTGATGGTGGCGCGTGTTTTGGATCATTTGGTTCCCTTCAAAATGGTTGAGTTAGATGGTGCTGATGCACGCGTCATGTTCGTAAACGAGCGCCGTCAGTTGAGACTGGTCATCTCTTACCTGCCACTGGCTTATTTTTATCTGTACCTACATTTTGAATTGTTCATTAATTTTCTTGTTCTTTGCATTGTCCTCACATATAGAAGCAATCAATGAAAATGTTAACAGGATTTTGTAATACATCACATGGTTTAAAAGAGTGTCCGTGGAGTTTCTTGCACGTTCTTCTCCATAGAGATCTACGCTTTGGAACGTGCAAATAGCTTCATCTTTTTGGACCGAGCGACCCTGACAATTCAAAAGTGCCTGTAAATGGTTTATTTGAAATTTACGATTTGAGTTTGAGTTTGAAGTCGCGGGTAAAAATTAATAGTGATGTTATGAAAGAATACATAGAAAAACAAAAGGTACAATTAAGTTGAGCTGTCGTTATGTACTATTTTGGCAAAACACAGACGTTGGAAAACAGGCCTTTCTAGAATTACTTCATTTGTATTATTAAGCCCACACAGTTCAAGTTTCCATAATAATATTCGAAATAAAGGCTTTTTTGTAAATGGCTTCCAGCCAAATACACGTTCTTTAACAGGGATACAGTATTTAACACTACATATAAAAAGATCATAAAATTTTATCCAGAACATGTTATTTTTTCTTTGGCAAACGAATTTGGGTCGGTGACGATATCATAGGTTTTTAAATATCCAGTCATCATTTTTAATGGCGTGGATTTAATAAGGTTTGATCTTTGCCAAATGTTGGATTAAAAATAATTGTATGTATAATTCATACCTATTAAGAAGCTATGAAGAAAAACCGGCAAGAAACTCCACAGTTATACTTTAAAAAATATATTTTTTACAATGCTTCTATGGGACAGTGTGGGAGAAAAAAAAAAAAAGAAACAAATATCTGTATTGCTGATTCGCACAGGAAAAACCACAAAACAAAATATTGCGTAATCCTAAAACTACTGATAGACTTAAGCATTCAATTGTTATTGCATTCCAGTAAATATTCTTTTGTTTAAAATCAACAAGAGCATTCTAGTGAGCATTCTAGCGAACAACGGTAAATTTGCTTCGAGCTTTTTGCCGAGCCGAGCAAATTTGTCATTGCTATTTGACATATTCGTAAAAAACATTTTTTGATGTGAAAATGTTCGTGTTTCGCTCTATGCTCGGCTCTGTTCGTCAAAACGGCGAATGCTCGATGTTCTGTTACAAGTGAATACTTAAGTCTGTCGGCAGCTTTCGGTGATTTTAGACGTGGCAAACAGTTGTAACTTAAAATTAAGTTATTGAGCGTTGGAAGGCTTCTCACAAGTTGGACCGAAATGAACTGGTGAAGGCCGAATCCATTGGATGTGAGATGCACATGACTCATTGATGTGGTGATGCTTTGGGGAGGTTCATGTCTAGTGGGGAAAAAATTTGGCTGGAATAATTATGTAATGATTACGAGCAAAGTTTTGTCTTTGTCATTGTTTCAAGGACCAAAAACTTGTCATTTAGTTATTATTTATCATAAACTTTATTGTCATCCATTTATTACAATAAATGTTCTAATTGTTTATCATTAGCTTCAGATTTTTCATTATTTTACTAATTTTACTAACTTTTTTTCACTTTGGTACTAACAAGTATTGTACCATTTTAGAATTCTGATTAAATGCGCCAACTTTTAATGCTACTTGCCAAGGCACTCTAGTACATTTTTTTTAAAGGAGGGCCTGTCAAAGTCGACGAATCTTGAAAATTTTAAATTCGTAGTTTAACAAATAGTCTCAATTCTCGGAAACTTGAGGCAATTGTGTCATTATTTTTTATTGGGACTCTAGAAATGTTATTTAGGATTACGTTTCCAAAGTTCAAATGAACAAAAATAAAAAAGAATAACCACAATAACCGAAAAATGGTACAGTTTGATCAAATTTCTAGGTTCTTCTTAAAATGCCCATAATTTTCATACTGCATGGGATAGATTTTTTTTCAGATTTTTCTCGTGATGGTTATGATCAATCCTGTCACCCCGTTTCGGCTTGACGCTGAGATCTGGGACACCCTGTTATAAAATTCTTCCGTACTGATTGACTGAGTGACAGACAACGCACAGCTGAAACTAATGGTCGTAGAAAGCTGAAATTTGGCATGTAGGTTCGTTGGAGAGTGTAGGGGAGAACTAAGAGAGGATTACTCGAAATTATTACGGAACTGGAAAAATACAGAATATGTGCGTACGAAGTCGCGGGCAAAAGCTACTTTATTACAAACTTTATACACCTCAAAAAGCACAGGAAAAAACGTTTATAAAACAAGTGTACAATAGGGTGTAGGTACAAGTGTATTATTCGTTAACGAGAAGCTTATCCCAGTATCGTGACTCAATGTTACAGGAATAGGTGTATTTTTTACGTGCCTTCTTTGCGTCTAAACAACCAATGGACCGATTTTTCCAAACGAAGTATTTATCGATTTGGTTTAGTGACACGTTTATTATGGAATCAAGGTAGCGGAAAGTTAAGGTATTTGGTATTCTTTTAAAATATTATCGGCCAGGCGCCAGATAAACTTACAATAAAGTATATTGACCTTTCCCTTATATTTCTTCGTAGATACCCGAACGATAAATTATGAAGCGTTTTTCATTACTAGAGAACGTAAGATTTTTATTTCTGTTTTTTGATATTAGGAAAGTCAATAAATGTGATTGGGTCAATGACCGTTGTTGCACATTTGGCGCCTACCATATGTGTTTGTTACCTGTTTACGTCTTAACGGATTTTAATGAAAGTAGGTATGGGGATGATACTTTTTAGGGTTCTGAACAAAAAACAGAACCCTTATAGGATCACTCGGGTGTCCGTCTGTCCGTCTGTCACAGGCAGTTTTTACCGGATCCACTAGACCGATTCTGTTGAAGTTTGGTACACATATGGAATTCTGTGACCCAAACACGGACGCGTTACGTAAATCATAAATTTTTTTGTATGGGGGTCACTTTTGGGGGTAAACTAGAAAATTAAATAAAAAGTTTTTTGAACAATATCTTGTGACTTATCAAATGAAAGGGCTTACTGTGTGTGTTTTAATTATATTCCCTCCCTTATCTCAAAAACCACTGCGCCTAAAATTTTGAAAAAAAAAAATGGTGTTAATAGATCTCTACCTATACATAGAATACAGTAAAACCTATAAGAAGTCTATAGTGTCAAAATAACACTTTAAAAAAAAATGAAACCTCTTCGGAACCCTTTGCACGCGAGTCCGACTCGCACTTGACCAGTTTTTTTTCTGACAATCCACTCTAGAAGCTTTTGGCTCCATCGAACATCTGCTGAGAGCAAAATTCCTTGCTCCTCTCTATTTATTTATGACTAGCTTTTGCCCGCGACTTCGTACGCGCATATCCCGTTTTTTCCCGTTCCCGTAGTAATTTCCCAGTCCCGTATAGCCTATAGCCTTCCTCGACAAATGGGCTATCTAACACTGAAAGAATTTTTCTAATCGGACCAGTAGTTCCTGAGATTAGCGCGTTCAAGCAAACAAACAAACAAACTCTTCAGCTTTATATATTAAGTATAGAAGTATAGATATAGATTCGATCACGCAAGGAAACTAGTTCGTAACGTTATCGACTAGAATCGAATTAATTACATCATTTCAAAATCAACTGTTTAATTACACTGGTCAACAAGATTTTGCCACAAGAAATGTGCTTACTAATTTTGAATTACCTACCTACCCTTATCACGAAACCATATTTATTTTGCTTTGATTAGGTCTAGTTTTTGTGTTACAACTACTATCAGGGTTATTCATTTTCCCTTTAGCTTGTAAATTAAGATTTTTTGTTTTTCGATAAAATAGCTGGTTTTTTCAGTTTACTGAGTTATTTTATTCTTTTTAAATGTCTAAGAAGTGACCAAAAGATTCTGACAAGTTTCTTTACATTTATGGTGAAATTATTTTAAAACTCAAAAGAGAAATTCTGCACGATCAGTAAATAAAAAAACAGTAAAAATGTGAGCTTTCTTTTGGGATTTTTGAATACAAAGGGATAGTTGAGTAGTCTGACGTACCATCTGCTGCACAGTCAATCCTTTAACTTGATAATGTGCCTGTACTAGAACCACCTGAAAACTTCAGTTTTCGCCTCAAAGCTCCACTTCAAAATCATATTACAGGAAAACTGTATGTGTCTCAATAATTCTGATTTCAGTTCTATGATTTTAAAACATGTTCTTAACATATTTTTTTAAATACATTCTTGTTACACAAAAAGTGTTTTTTTGTTGACCAGTGTTTTTTTCAGCACTAACTACCAATCTTATGGAAAACTAGCTGACCCGCGCAACTTCGTTTGCGTTACAATTTTCATTACTGCTCCGCTCCTATTGGTCTTAGCGTGATGATATATAGCATATAGCCTTCCTCGATAAATGGGCTACCTAACACTGAAAGCATTTTTCAAATCGGACCAGTAGTTCCTGAGATTAGCGCGTTCAAGCAAACAAACAAACAAACACTCTTCAGCTTTATATATTAGTATAGAAATATAGATAAAAGGATGCCTCTGTGCTTCCGAACGCATTCAACCTTAATCTCTTCAAAGTTAGAGTGAACAGGCTTTTTCTGGGCAAGCTCACTACAAATGTAGTCTTGAAAATAAAAAGAAACGTCAACACTAAGATTCGTCATAGTTTCATTCTAAAAATATACTAGTAAGACGTTGAGTATAAAGTACAGGAAGTTTTAAAACTAATTTCATTTCGTTCCCGCGTTTCGATAGACCAAAGACCGATAGAGAATTATTTATTACTAGCTTTCGCCCGCAACTTCGTACGCGCATATCCCGTTTTTTACCGTTCCCGTGGGAATTTCGGGAAATCCTCTATTAGTGCTCCCTACACTACCCAAGGTACTTACATGCCAAATTTCAGTTTTCTACGACCAGTAGTTTCGGCTGTGCGTGGTCTGTCAGTCACTCAATCGGTCAGTAATGGAAGAATTTTGTATATACACATATTCATATCATCAATCATCAACATGTATAAAAATTCTTCCGTCAATTACTGGTTGAGTGATTGAGTGACTGATAGATAACGCACAGCCGAAACTACTGAGCGTAGACAGCTGAAATTTGGCATGCACTCCTCAAGGAACCTGTCCTTGGGGAGTGTAAAGGACTAAGAAAGTATTTCCCGAAATTCCTACGGGAACGGGAAAATAAATAGGATATGCTCGAACGAAGTCGCGGGCAAAAGATAGTTTTACAAATATTTATGTTTCTTTCCTTTTAATTCTTCCGCTTTATAAAATTTTATAAAAGGAGGTTTATTGCGAGCGTCATTCAACTGTTGTACCTTTAATAAAATCTAAGCGAGGGAAAATTGTTTCCAAGAAATATATGATGTTTTGAAAGTAAGGTTTGTTAACAAAGAATCTAGAAAAATAATACATGTAGGAGAAAATACGATAAATATGAAACATTGGTTTATACCGAGAGTTTCTATTTTAACCTTCAAGCATTGGTCTCGAACCTACCGATTTTTCGGTAGGTTCGAGACCACTGGTGGAAATACCGAAATGTGTTTATTCAATAAATAAACGAATTTGATTGAATATTCTATTTTTTTTTTGTTAAATACCGATTTTGGGTACAAATATCCCGATTTTAGCTGGAATTCTTCCGATCTCGCTCTATGACGTTCGAGACCACTGCCTTCAAGCGGTCGCGCGGCGTCGAATCGACCGCACTCGATGTGTTTTTGTTTATTTCATCGAGATTTGTAATCACAAGTAGTTCTCGTTTCCAGTAGCTTTTCATAAGTTCACTTTGCACGAAAATTAATGTATTCCCTTCTTTCCCGAGCCTTCAGAGATAAATATAATGCATTAAATGTTTAGGTCGCCGCGCAGGCGTCGAAACGACTACATGCACCTGGCCCTTTCTTTTACCTTGACGAGAAGACTGAATTCGAAATAAATACTATGATAATTATAATTCGATTGCGTAGAACTAAAAAAATAAATAAAAAACATCTAATTAAAAATGAGAACACAAACCATCCTTTTCTTCATTCAAAACTTTGAATTGGCGTGAATAGCTGGATTGTAATCGAAAGAAAGCGGGTAGTTTAAGTTTTAATTAAAAAAATGTTGCTCAGGTAAAAAATAGATAATGTCTAAATATAAAACATAAATTATTATTCATTTATCAGTGTTCTGAATTCCTGAAATCTCACATAGGTCTTTTAGGTTACGCGCGACCGCTGCCGGTTCAAATACCCACGCGCCCGCTTAAAGGTTAAATCTATTTTATCAATAACAGCCGGTATATTTTGCCTCCTTCTTCTTACCGTGTGGGCAGTAAGGTCTAACGACCCCACACACCCTAGGGTCAGAGTTTCTAAACCGCCTCAAGGGCCTCTGACATGGTTTATTTGACAACCGCCATTTGGCGGCCGGGACCACCGACTTATACGTGCCTTCATCTTTTTATCAGACAATCAGGTGATTCAAGCCTGCAATGTCCTAGCCAAACTGGAAAACAACTTTACAAAGTATGCTCTTCCCGTGGGAATCGAACCCACGACCACCGGGTCACAAGGCCTATGGACCATGTAAACTTCGGTGGAGTGAGCGTGAAGTGAAATGTCGTTCCATCTTGTTTGTAAGCATTGACAGCTCCCTTAGCGCTCCTACTGACTAGCGGTTGGCCACGGGGGCGACTGACCGCGCGGCTGGGCGCTTTTCCAGTTTAATATGCAACCGCTAGTGATTGTACGCACTTAACCGCCATTAAATGACAAGCGGTTACATATATATCAAAACGGGAAAGGCGCGGCTGACCGCTAGTACGTAGGAGCGCTTAATGTGATGATAGGTCCGATGTCAAGTCTAGAAAGGGCACCCCGTGACTATAGTTAATGAGATAATGAAGAATGGTTATGGGCAAGAAAATGATGATGAACACTGGAGGGCTGTGTTTGTGAAAGATGATGAACCAAGAACAATGATGAGCGGATGGGAAAAGGATTTATTTCGTTTTTTTTTATTAGCCAACTGTATCCCACTGCTGGGTAAAGTCCTCCCCCGTATCCTTCCAGACACTCTTCTCCTGCGCCGCTTCAAACCAGCGCTCGTGGTAAGCGTCCAGGTCAAACCGCCACCGTTTTCTTGAACAATTTTCCAACTAGGCAAACCTTTTGTTTTTATCAGAGAGGGGAAGAGTTTTTCACATGGACTTAATTTTTACCTCATCATATCAATTCAATTCAATGGTCCAAAAAGTTAATAAAGTTTTACTTTATTAACTTTTTGGACCATTGAAGTGAAAATACAAACGAAAACCACCTTCCGTGCTCTCCGGCGTTTTAATTGGTGTAACCGTTACCTATAGTTAGTTCCAAATTGAAGAGTTAAAACTTCCTAGAATCGAAATCACGACAAAGCAAGCATATTTTCCAGAATTGCATGCTTTTATTACAGTGTCTTTTATCAAACTATACAAGAGTAGATATGAATTTGGTAGAAAAATGAGTATCCCAGTAGGGATGCGATCAAGGCTATTTTAGAAAAAGCAGAGGTTTTTTTTTTATTTGTAATGGGTTAAAAGATTAAGAAATAATAGAATAACTAACAGAGAACTTGTGTAGAGGAACTTTTGTCTACATAGTAACAGCCGCACGGGTCGATTTTCAAGTTTAAGCAACACTTGCCAAGGTCGGTGTGTGGATGGTTGACCGTCTTTACATACCGAGGCTCCTCCGTACCTCGGAAAGCACGTTAAGTCGCTGGTCACGACTGTTATTTGTTAATCTTTGGTAGTCGTTACTGATTTTATCAGAAGTCAGGAAATCTGACCAGTCTTGCCAAGAAGTACCGTGTTACCCAATAACTGGGTTGAGGAGACCAGGTAAGGTAAGCTGTCGCTCTACGCAAAATGTTGGTATTCAACTGAATCCGGTTTGACTGGAAGCCGACTCGAATATAGTTGGGAAAAATCTAGGCAGATGATGATTTGTTGAGGAATTTTTGATCATGTTGTGTTTTGTGTGTTAAATGTGATTTTAATTTTATTTTATTTTTTAATTTGTGATGGGTTTGCTCTTGACTCTAGTCTAGGTCAGAGATGACAGAGACAAAGTCTACGATGGAGCGAGCTTACCCAGAAGGAGCCTGTGCAGTCATTTTTAATTATGATTTTAATTTAATTTTTGTTTTTGTTTATTATGATTGTTATCTATTTGATTTGATGTGTGTATTATGGATTTTTATTGTCCGAAATAAACGTTTTTGATTAATTGATTGCCCTGTGAGTTTATCTAACTTCTTTAATACACCTCATTTACCATTCCGCTAAAACTTGCGAATAAGAAGCTATGATTTCTTGCGGACGTTCCGCATTTACGGAAGTAAATACACGATTGCGATACAACACTAGATTTCAGTAAAGTAACACACCGCAATCTTTATTACACCTCCGTTACAACTTGCGAATAAGGAGTTAAGGTTTCTTGCGGACGTTCCGCATTAACGGAAATAAAATGCATGATTGCGTAACATCCCTAGATTCCAGTACAGTCACACACTCACACCGCAATAACATTCGGATAAAAAATGCTAAGCATAAATCGTGCGGAAATATAAAGCACACTGGTCCTTCTGTTTTTTGGTCTTTGTACAAATGGATGACATTTGGTCTTTTTGTTCGAATTGTGTCATAAAGGGGCATGATTTGACAGTTTATTTAAGGACATTGTATTTCACGATAGTTTTCCTGTAAAACTTGCGATGTTTTATGTTTTCTTTTGTTGTGATGTGACCTTGCTTTTTCCCAAATTTTAGAATTCTAGATCAACGGTAATACTTCAATGTTAAGTCCTTCATATTATGATTTATTTGCAGGTATCAAAATATTTCGTTTAAATGGCCCTTTTTTAGGGTTCCGTAGCCAAATGGCAAAAAACGAAACCCTTATGGATTCTTCATGTCTGTCTGTCCGTCCGTGTCACAGCCACTTTTTTCTGAAACTATAAGAACTATACTGTTGAAACTTGGTAAGTAGATGTATTCTGTGAACCGCATTAAGATTTTCACAAAAAATTGTGGGTTTCCCATACTTAGAACTGTAACTCAAAATTTTTTTTCATCCAACCCATACGTGTGGGGTATCTATGGCTAGGTAATCAAAAATGATAATGAGGTTTCTAATTTCATTTTTTTCTAAACTGAATAGTTTGCGCGAGAGACACTTGTGACACACCAAAGTGCTAAAATGTGTGTCCCCCCCTGTAACCTCTAAAATAAGAGAATTATAAAACTAAAAAAAATATATGATGTACATTACTATGCAAACTTCCACCGATAATTGGTTTGAACGAGATCTAGTAAGTAGTTTTTTTTTTAATACGTCATAAATCGTAAACCGCAATTTACCTTTCATTCAATCAACTCAAATATAAAAAAAAAAGATTTCATAAACATTAACCTTATGCATAAACCGTGAACCATTATTTTCTAATAATAAATCTGTAATAGGTGCCTAAGTAAATAATAATTATAAAGTTACAACGAACTACAAGAACTTTTATATTATGTTACTTGCTGCTACGGAACCCTTCATGGGCGAGTCCGACTCGCACTTGGCCGCTTTTTATTGCATTGATTTAGATAGAAGATTTTTAAGCATTGTTATAGAGCTAAGAGTATAGAGCTATGTATTTGATATTAACTTTAACTTGATACACCTAAACGTCCTTTGTAAAAAACAAGGCCAGAAACAAGTTTGGTTCCACCGTCTTTGTAATCCTGTCAAGTCAAGCCCACTTCCTGAATTATCGTCCTCCCCATAAAATGTTGCCAAACACTCTAAGACCGGTTGCAGTCAATGGCCCCATCAAATAGCAATTGGCTTTTTAAGTCAACCGTGCCAAAAATATTGTTATTACCGGACCGAAGGACCAGAGAGTCGGAGGGTCGCAGCGTTCCAAAAATTAATTCGTGATTATTTGAAATCACACCGCTGAGTTTTGGGACCATATTTCTCTTAGTTTATGGGTGGTAGATCTGTTTGGAACTTCCTAACTTTTGATTTCATTAATTGCGGGCACATTGTTTGTGCTAATTTTTGCCTTAAGAGGAAATTCTGGCGGCGAGACTTTGTATGTAAAAAGCCATAATTTGAGGCTTGGCTCTCGACTGTTTTCTTCTCCAATATTGGATCGATTTAAGAGATATTTTACAAACTGAATAAGAAGGATATATACTGTGTTCCTATGTTTATTTATTATGTATTTATTATGTACCTACTTTATTGTACACCTCATATTAATAGTTGCCAAATTTTTACGCTAGGGCTTTCGAACAAATTCCGCAAATCTGGCAGAAACGCTACAGTTCCCGTCACGCAAATTTACCTCCCCGAAGTACGTCGCAACCGATTGCGCAGGATGTCAATTTGACACAAAACATAGGACAGTGCATGCGCAGGTAGGTCGCGCATGCGTGTGTTCACGCAAGATGGCGGGTGTAATGGCATCTCACTTGCTCGTATACGTTCGATGCATACGTGTGACCTGCTTGCTCAATGTGATACGACTGTTGATGCAAAAAGTATTACACATTGTTGTTGTTTTTAATTAATTGTTTTGATAATTTTTTTATTACTTGATTTATTTTTTGTGTGCTTTTGTGGTGTATGTGTTTGTAGTGTTACTTTTTTATTAATATAATACGTATAAACAAAAAAATATTCTAGGAATGTAACACTTTTTTATGCGATTGCACCGCGCGGTCGTCACTAAAACCTAACTTCGGAGGGGTAAACAACGCTGATGCGAACTGTACCCTTGGATTGATGAAACAATTACCAAACAATAACACTATACAGCTTAGTAGACAATACCTATATCTAACTCAATAGCAGATAAGCCTGCAGATTATATTTAGTGCTTAGGTATTGATGAATAGATAGGAGATCGTTGCTAAATAGTAGCCGCAATAGTAGTAGTAGTAATAGCCGCATCTTCAATTTAAAATGGCTTTCTCTGCCTCTCTAACCTATTTTTCGACTATGTTCTCAACTAATATTTTAGTCCTAGGTAGCTTACGTTTTCGGAATTTTCGGTTCACCCGTGTTCCTCCACATGCCCTTTGCGGTTAGTCAGTAAGAGTCGGACTCACTTCCGCTCTGCTCACAGCGGAAGTGCCATTAGATAGGTAAAACCACAGGTAAAACTGTTTGTTATTATATTTAAGCAACTCTCTTTTGTAGTCCGAAAAATAAATTACATTCGGAATTGTTTTGTAACAGTTTATTTAAAAGAATAAAAGTAGGTACCGTTCTTTTAATATTAAATTATCTATCCACGTGACAAAAACACACCTTCTATTTAAAATAATTTCAAAGGAACAAAAAAAGAACACAAAAATTCAAATGCTCACCAACGATTCACAGAATTGCACGGACGAATGGAATAATATTCAAATTCAAACGTACCCGCCATTTTGTCGAAATGCCGCGAAAACAAAAGACGGTTACGTCATAAAGGAAAACAGTAATATTTATCCTCATCGTCGGAGCGATTCAACTGTCCCCTAGTGCCTTGGAACGTTTCCAAACGAAATATGAGCTAGTTGCGGGACAGCCATTTAATGTGGACGCCAATGTCCTAGGAGAATGACATTCATTATGTGGCATGATATTATTAAAAAAAATACTGACAGGTTAACACTGACTTTTCGGACCTATTAACACTGTAACCAGAAACATTGGAAGAATCAATATGTTTTAAAAAGAGTGACTGTGAAGTTTCTTGTCTGTTGTACTCCTTATGAAACGACCACGTTATACTGTTGGTCCTGGCTGTCATTCATAGAGTATTTACAGTTACTTTATGCAGTCAGAAGCACGAAACTTTTACAACAATGCGCACAGCAAAGGAGTGGAACTCTCTGCCTGCGTCTGTGTTTCCGAACACTTACAACCCTAATCTCTTCAAAATTAGAGTGAACAAGCGTCTTCTGGGTAAGCTCGCTCTATTGTCGACTTTGTCTCTGTCATCTCTCACCTAGACTAGAGTCAAGAGCAAACCCATTAAGAAGCAAGGAGTACCGTGTAACCTAGTAACTTGGTCGTGAAGATAAGATAGGCAGTCGTTCTATGCAAAATACTGGTACTCAGCTGCATGTAACTGGTCGGCTTCCTAGATTAGAAGCTGACCCAAACAAAGTTGGGAAAAGATAGACAGATGGCTGCTAAAAACTATACAGAAAAATATTTTCGCATCGCAGTGTTCAAGAGGTCAAAATTATCATTTTGCAGCAGTCGGTCCATGTGAAACAGCTAAAACACTAGGAAGTGGTGACGGGCGGGCGTTTTGGGGGATTGTCTTTTGTAAAACTTGACGTTCAAGTGCTGGCTCTAAGCCCAATTTGAATAAACGACTTTTGTTTTGATTTTGAAACACTAATGATCAGCTATGTCCAATTAAGCTGGAAGCCGATCTGCATGTGTGTGGAAGCAAATGTGCAAATAGCGCCCTTTTATGTATGATACCCCACATACCCTAGTATGATACACTTCGATTTATTAAGACACCCTTTCAGGCCCTGTTTATTTCTTGCTTATCTGCAAAATAGTTGGGCAAACGTCATCTAAAATTATTCCAAATTTCAAATTGATAGCACCTGTAGTTCTTGAGATATCCATCTGATACAGACGCACAGTGTATTTTTTCCCCAAAAAATCGGACGACTTTTTTTGTGAAAACTTATACAGAAATTTTTTATAAATTAATTAATAGAATACTCGTGCGCTCATTTCTTATTAAGGACAAAAAAAACACTAATATTTTTTATAATAAAATAGTAAATCACCCATAACTTTTGAAATATTTCACAAATTGTCTTCTTGGTTCTTCTCATCCACAATAATCTCAAAACACACAATTCAAATTAATTTATATATTTTTTTAATGAGTTTTAAGAGATTAATTTACAATTTACGTTTTTTTAATTTTTTTTATGGTCGTATTTTCAATTATTTGGATTTTATATTTACACAGAATTATTGTTAAAATGGGTTAGAATCCTTGGAAAAAAAATCAGATCCAAATAATGAAGGATCTCGAACTTAGAGGCTTCTAAAGTTTTCTATGGTAATTATGGTTTTAGGGTTGTCAATATTTCTATACAGAGTTGATTGTACATAGTACTTAACTTTTTATTCGTGAACCTGGTGGTTAGGGATTGTAAACTAAAGATTTCAAAACAAAAGAGTTTTGGGATAAATAGTTACGGCGTTTTAATTATATATATATATATATATTTTTTATTCTTGTTGGTATGTTTCAATAAGGAAATAAGACCAAGATAATTTATTCAGATAATATTATAAACTGCGTTGGAAAAACTGAAATTTTAAAAATTACTTCAAATATTATATTTATTAAATTATGAGGTGACAACCCTATGAATTTTAATAACTCCGAGATCCTGCATAATTGGGATCCCTTTGTTTGTAGGATCATAAACATAAATAAAAAGAACAATTCAGTCCTAGTTACAAATCCAATATGGCTGATTTTGCAAATTAAGAAAACCTTAATTTGCAAAATCAGCCATAAATCTGTTATATTGAAGAAATAAAGCCTAGATGTTTTTTGTTATCGGAGGGATTTTAAGACACTGTTCATTGCCATACACAAAATCTTAAAAAGATATCAAACTTTTGAGGTATAACTGTTTCTATGTTTTTTCTGGAAACCATAGATTTTTTTTTCAAGTACTTATTTTTATTCTTTTGTAGCAAATGGGCAATCGGGAGTTTTCGTCTCGCATTTATAATTACAAACCCTATGAAATTAGATACTAAAACAGGCATGTCCGATTTTTTGGGGAAAAGTACACTGTGAGACGGACAGACAGTCGCACTATAAGGGTTCCTTTTAACCATTCTGGTAAGGATCAGCTACGACTGACTAAATTGGAAGTCGATATGTATGTGTGTGGAAGCGAACGTGCAAATAGCGCCCTTTCATATATGATACCCCACATACCCTAGTAGCCCCACTTCGTTTTTTTAAGACGCCCTTTCAGGCTCTGTTGCAAAAAGAAAAACATTTATATTTCTTTCTTATTTGCAAAATAGTTGGGCAAACTTCATCTAAAATTATTCTAAATTTCAAGTTGATAGCATTAGTAGTTCTTGAGATATCCAGCTGTGACAGGCGGGCAGACAGACTGAGTCGCACCATAAGTGTTCCTTTTTACCATTCTGGTAAGGACCCCAATAATTTAGCCGCATGTAGCTAAACATGAAGCCAATCTCAACACAGTTGAGAGTAAGGGGCGCTTCACATTCATCGCTCGCGTAAAACGCTTGTTCTGCTGAAGTCATTAATAATGCTTAAGATGTGAGCAAAGCATATTTATTATGTCTCTTAACTGCACAACAGACAAGCGAACTTCTCGTCGTGTTTGATTAATATTTGTAGTTTAGTTATAAATGTATTGTGGGGGAGGAATTTACGCCTTGAGGGATCAATTTTGGATTTGGGGACAATTTTGATGTCGCAGTTTCTGTTTCCGGTTCGGTTTGTCACGATAATGTTTGTGTTTGGTGATCCTCCTCCTTATTGTGTGGGCAGTAAGGTCTAAGCGACCCCACACACCCTAGTGTCAGAGTTTCTAAACCGCGTCAAGGGCCTCTGACATGGTTTATTTGACGACCGACATTTGGCGGCCGGGACCACCGGCTTATACGTGCCTTCCGAAGCACGGAATCATCGATTTGTCGATAATTATATAAAAAGAAACAGAAACATACAAAGAATATCTGGGATCACTTTTACCAGAAAAAAAACAGACCTAAAAAAACAATTATTACCTCGATACCACTCGCATTAGTAACTTTTTACCCGCAACACTAGTGATAGATTTTTTGGCACAAATGACAGTCGGGGACCAATAGTTTAACATGGTTTTCGAGATACGGAGTTTTGGTATTTTAAGGTGATCACCCATCCACAGACTGACCTCGGTAAGAATTGCTTAACCTTGAAGATTGACTATCGGCTGTTATAATTTAGCCACGAGCTCCTTCTTTTTTTGAATCTTTTGACCGACGTGAAGACGATACCCTCACACACCTTTATAATTTTACCCTTTATATTTATTTAAAACTAGTGGACGTCACGCGGTTTCGCCCGCGTTTTTCCCGTTCCCATGGGAGTACGGGGATAATAATATATAGCCCTGATAATGTAGCTATCCAATGCTAAAAGAATTTTTCAAATCGGTCCAGTAGTTTCGGAGCCTATTTAATTCAAACAAACAAACAAACAAACAAATCTTTCCTCTTTAAAATACTTATTAGTGTAGATGTTTCTAAAACTTCGTATGTTGCTTATTTCTCTTATGCTCATAATCTAGAAGCGAACATTGAAGAAACACAAAACATTGTCTTAAACTTTATACAACATTTTGACGTCTTGTACGTAGTCAAAAGTTTTGTTTAACATTACCGCCGCTGCGAAATATAACAAGAAAACCGTACAATGAGAATCTTTTGCTTCTTGAAACTTCACCAAGTTACTGCTGAGTAAGACATGGGTTTTACTCAGCCATTTTAATTACGATGGCAACAAAGTCGGCCTGCAGCGAGTTGGGTGGGCGATATTAGTGCACTCGTGGATAGAACCTGGGTGAGGCTGGCACAGGAACGTGGAGTTTGACAATATAAAAGAGACGCCTATGCTCAGCATACGTCGGGCGAAGTGGGGCTGTAGATAATGATGATGATGATGAAGGTCTTACTCATCAGACTTCCTCTTGACTAACGGTCAAACTCCATAGTAAGACCGTTGGCAGAGAATGGGCTGACGGTGAGATGACGTGTCACGCTATTGAGTAGAAATATTTATAGATGCCATTACAGTCTTTTGCGGATGTAATTAGCCGTTGATTAAACGCCGCCGTTCAATGAAAAGGCTAGGCTTCAAATAAACGGCCTCGACGGAGACATAACTTCTGTGACTGACTATTTCCCGTCTGGTCATATTCCCGATTTGGCAACATGTCAAAAGTTCTACAAACAAATATAAATTTAATTTTGAGCCCTCTGACATGTTTTTGATTCATTAATTTGTTTTCAAGGGTCCTATTATAAAGTCTTTAAGCTGTCATGATTCCGATGTCGAAGGCAGATGGAGCTACACAAGATGCATAGCACTATCCTTTGTTCACAATGCAAAGGAATCACGGCGTACACGGCTTATCATAGTAGGGTTTAAAAGTCTTGTCAGAAATTAACCGTCTGTTACGTTTACTGTATAATATGTAATTATTTTTGGGTAATCTATGCTAAACTAGAAAAATAGCTAATTTTACATTCAAAACTATAAGAAAAAAACTGGCCAAGTGTGAGTCGGACTCGCGTGCAAAGGGTTCCGAACGAATTAATTTTTTTAACATGTTATTTTAACACTACAGACTTCCAATAGGTTGTCCTGTAATGTCTAGGTAAAGATCTATTATATCCATTTTTTTTCAAAATTTTAGGCTCAGTAGTTTCGGAGATAAGGGGGGGGGGTATGGTCATTTTTCGTCTAATTTTTTGAATAACTTCTAAATTATTTATTTTAAAATTATGAAAAAAATATAATTAAAACCTTCACAGTAAGCCCTTTAATTTGATATGTCACATGATATTGTGTTAATAATTTACGTAACGTGTCCGTGTTTAGGTCATATAAGTCCATATGTGTACCAAATTCCAACAGAATCGGTCCAGTGGATCCGGAGAAAACTGGCTGTGACAGACGGACAGACAGACAGACAGACACCCGAGTGATCCTATAAAGGTTCCTTTTTTTTCGGAACTCTAAAAAGGCCTACCAAACCTCATCATCATCATCATCATATCACTCAAAAGACGTCCGCTGCTGGACATAGGCTTCCCCCAAGCGTCGCCACAACGACCGGTCCTGCGTGTCTCGCATCCATCGGCTACCCGCGACCTTCACCAGGTCATCGGTCCACCTTTTGGGAGGCCTTCCAACGTTGTGTCTTCCGGTACGCAGCCAATCCAGAACTTTTCGGCCCCATCGACCATCTGTTATGCGAGCAACCTGCCCACTGCCACTTTAGTTTGGCGAACCTTCGGGCTATGTGTGTAACCTTGGTTATCTTGCGGATATAATCATTCCTGATTAATAACAATATAATAATAATAATAAAGTATTTATTTCACAAAAAACATAGCACTTTGCACTGTATACATTGTCCGAAAGATAATATTTACACTATGCTGCAATAGTAGACTCTATCATTTAAACTAGGGCTAGCCTGTATCTTAAAAGATAGGGTTCAGCCAAATGGATTCTGTTTATATTCAAAACCAAAAACAAGTGAAGACAGTGTCAATGATTTGTACTAACAGCAAAAAAATAAAAATAAAATTATACATATTAAAAAAAGTAATTGTAAGTAACACAAAGTGTGTGCAAGACAGCAGACATGCATGTGTGGGTGTGTGTGGGGTGTGTGTGGTAGTGTGTGGGTGTGTGTGTGTGTGTGGAGTGAGTGTGAGGTGTGTGTGAATGGAGGTGTGTGGGTGCGTGTGGGCATGAGCGTGGGGTCAAGTGATATATTATATTAAATATATTGTAATATATAATATTTATTACATTCATGGAATCACTTGCCTCCCACACACACGAACCTACTTATACAAAAATAACAACGTATTTTCTTGTTCTCCAAACAAGCCGACAAATGTACAAAAATAATGTTTAGGTTCATTACATGATTGTGTTTACAAAGGTTGTAGGTAATTAGGAAGTTTCTCGCTAAGTAAGCGCCTTATCGCGTTACAGACAAAAGAAAGTTAAGGGTAAACTCTGTAACTGGCTTATTCTATAAGGAGCTATTGAGTCGAACCTCATTGAGGATGTGAGATACATACATATAGACGTATACAAACATAACATCATCTTTGTATTTTGTATAGGTTCACACACTTTTATAAAAAATGCAAATTTGACAGATTTACTAAAAAGCTAAAAAGTGACGGAAAGAAAATGGTTTAGTCCACACAAAATAACCCTCAAGACATTATAATTATATTAACACTAGTTGACCCGCGCAACTTCGTCTGCTCCGCTCCTATTGGTCTTAGCGTGATGATATATATATTAAATCGGACCAGTAGTTCCTGAGATTAGCGCGTTCAAGCAAACAAACAAACTGTTCAGCTTTATATATTAGTATAGATGACAAACTTTTAGAAGAACTTGAAAATAGTTACTTAAATGTTATAATATCAAAATATAGTCTACTACTAATTTTTCCCGAGACTTCTTACGCGCATATTCCGTTTTTCCCGTTCCCGTAGACATTTCGAGAAATCCTGTGCACCCCTACTCCCCAATGAACCTATATGCAAAATTTCAGCTTTCTATGACCAGTAGTTTCGGCTGTGCGTCGTGCGTAATCACTCAATCAGTCAGTAACAGGAGAATTGTATATATATTGACACATTTGTATTGTACTATAGAATCTTTTTGATTATTTGTTAATTTTAAATTATTTTAGATCTTAGTTCAGGCTCGTAATCCTTAGAATTAAGATATATATTTAAGACTCTATGTAATTTGTCCAGTAAAATTGGTAATAAATAAATAAAAAAAAAAAAAAATTGTTAATCTGTTATTTAATTCTATGTATGGTATTATACCTACTCTGCTTCTGTTTATGGTTACTTGTCCATGCATTTAAGTTTTGAATAAATACGTTCGTCCATGTTGTTGTACGTCGTCTCACTGAAATACGTTGTTTTATTATAAAAGAAATAAAAAAAAACATATCTTGCCACCGATTGATGAGCCCGATGTTAGGGCAAGTCATTACAGTGCTCTTTGGGTCTAATGGACAATAGACTAAAATAAATATATGCGTTATATATGCATGTCAGAGGCCTTTGAGGCGGTATAGAAACTCTGACACTAGGGTGTGTGGGGTCGTTAGACCTTACTGCCCACACGATAAGAAGAATATATGCGTTAAACTTGACACTGTAATATTGTCAGTGTCAATTGACTGTCACACTGACAGTAACAATTGTGACTACAAACATACAAAAAAAAATACAAATGAAAATCATTAACAAATTGTAACTATACACCAACACAGCACACGTACATATGTATGTACTAGCTTCTGCCAGCGGCTTCGCCCGCGTGATCCCCAGGGAACATACTCTCGGGATAAAAATAGCCTACGTGCTATTCCAGACCCACCTCTCTTACAAATTTTATCCTGATCCGTTCAACCGTTCTGGCGTGAAACAGTAACAAACATTCAACCATCCATCGTCACATTCTTTTGCATTTATAATATTACTAGATGACCCGCGCAACTTCGTCTTCGTCACAATTTTCATTACTGCTCCGCTTCTATTAGTCTTAGCGTGATGATATATAGCTTATAACCTTCGTCGATGAACTATCTAGCACTGAAAGAATTTTTCAAATCGGACTAGTAGTTCCTGAGATTAGCGCGTTCAAGCAAACAAACAAACTCTTCAGCTTTATATATTAAGTATACAAGAAACAATGCCCAATAACATCCATTACAGTTGAACCAGTAAATACATAAAGATTTAAGCGTAGTTTCTTCAATTTTCCCCGCCAACTGACATACGGCTTTCCCCCCAATGTTTCCTACGCTATTTGATAGTGATAAATATCCATGATGCGCTCTGGAACGTTTCGGGAATCAAATACGCTCCTTACCTTAGTACAGAATGGCTGTATAAATTCGACTTTGTGTCTTAGAATTACAATAGGATAGTGGCTTTGTGTGAAGGTTCTCGGGAATCTGTGGATTATTTGCACAGGCTGTGGGTTTAAATCTTACCACAAAAATAAATCATCACTATCTACAAAATTCTTCTATTGTGAACTGATTGAGTGAATGACTGACAGACAACGCACAGCCGAAAGTACTGGTAGTAGAAAGATGAAATTTGGCATGTAGCTTCTCTATACTCCGTAGAGAAAAAACGGGATATGCACTGAAGTCGCGAGCAAAAGCTAGTCCTAATTTATAAATTCTTCCTTAACTGACTGATTGAGTGACTGATAGACAACGCTCAGCCGAAACTACGGGTCGTAGAAAGTTGGTAGGTTCCTTGGGGAGTGTAGGGGAGCACTACACTCTTACGGGAACGGTAAAAAACGGCAAATGCGCGTAGGTACGAAGCCGAGCTAGTGATGATATTAAATCATTGTGAGAACACTTTAAGTTGGTACTAGCTCTTGCCGACTTCGTCCGCTTTTGTTAACGATTTCATAGGTTTTTTTTTGCATGAGACCCTAATCTTTTATCTCAAATAAAACCTATGTTACTCCTGATATCAGCCGTTTCCGAGATTAGCCAGAACATACAGTCAGATATTGTATTTATTTTCATAATAATATGCATTTAGTAAAAAACTGTTATTTTAATAATAATAAATCTTTGTTGCAGACCATACAAGACCCATTTTCACAAAAAAAAATATGATAATAAAATACAACATTTAATTTAATTAATTTAATGTTCAATTACAAGCAGACAATTAAATTGTATTAATTTGAGTTGCATGTATGTATGTACAATAGAAGATTGAATAAATATGTGGGGATTAAATTTACACAATGCAATAAAACGACATTGAGGTACTCTTAAAACTTAGATTACTCTGGAAAAGATAAAAAAAGCTAGGAACTCTTTTTCGGTACCTACATAATTGAATTAGCTTTCCAGCTCAACAAGACTTAATTTTAAACAACTACGACATCATCACATACTAAACATTTCTTTTGCACCCTCGAAACTGCTTATTACAGCAAAAACGTCCGCCATTTTATGCCTCCCCAATTTGGAACAAAACAGACGTATAAAATTACCTTCCATTCTCTTCAAAATTGGAACTATGCAGAGATGCCATTGCAATTTAAAAGCAGAAGCTTCCAATTTTGAAAATAAACGAACGAAAAAATGGCTGCTTATTTTGAAATTGGAACTACAGAACGGTGTAGAAAAAAAAAACGATTCTGAGAATGTACAGTCAACAAAAGAGATGGTACAACTTCTTTAGAGCTTCTTTTTATTAGGTTGGTACGTCATATTGTGCGTCGAATAGTCAAGTCTTTGATATAACTCTGAGTGTGTTTTATCAGCTGTTTACAGGTAAAACACTCCTTATGATACCAACAGGAGGCTTAGCCAAGTAGGCTAAGTAATAATAGCTGCTCGGGTCAATTTCCAAAGTTAAGCAACGCTTGCCGAGGTCATCCCTTGGCGACTGGGTGACCCATAATGAGGTTTCTTCCTCCATCTCTCAGGAAGCACAAGTTGTTGACCACGGCTATAATTTTTAGATCCTTGATAGTCGTTATGGGTATTCAGAAACTAGAAAACCTGAGACCAGTCTTGCGAAGCGGTTCGTGTTGCCCAATAACGTTTTTCTGCTGCATCCGGTTAGACTGAAAACCGAACCCAAGATAGGAAAATGCTGGGTAGATTGATTGATGTTTTAAAATTCGCATTTACATTTTGAAAATAACAATATCCGTCAGCTTCGATCGAACTGTCAAAATAACTTTTTTGTAGACGGTCCCAATAACATGTCTTTTTGCTTAAACTATATTTGTCTATGGCACAAAATTACGCAATCTGTCATCTCAAGTTTGCGCCAATAAGTCGCTTCGCTTTTGTTTCATAAAAGATGAAACGGCTGAAATTCTGACTGATTGTACGGATTTTTGTTTCATCTGCTTTGTGGAAAGATTGTTAGATATAATTTTCTTTGTGAATGCCAGTAACAAGCAATGTTGTACGTTGTTTTTTCTTGGAAAATTACTACAGTTGTTTCTGGTTTAAGTTTAAATATTAACAACATAAGAACGTCGATGTTTCATGAACTTGATTTATGGTTATTTTGCCGGTATTTTTTTCAGTAGTCGCTTTGTCTTAAAACATAAACCGGGTTATTAGTGGATCTTTGACAGTCAAACGGGTAGTCAGAGGTCAGTAAATCTGACTCCAGTCTTGCCAAGAACTACAGTGTTACCCAGTTAATATTCATAATGAAAAAATAATTTTATTTTCGGGCAGTTGAGGCCCATAGACAAAATACACAAAATTATTTTATACAATTATAAACTCATACATTTTAATAAACCATATTCAAACTATAACTATACATGTAACGTTGTCGGTATCGTTTTTCGCTGCGTGGTGTTAATGGGTTGTGGATGTCTGGTAGGCAGCCGCTCCACATATAATACTGGTACTCAGCTAAATCCAGTTTGACTGGAAGCCGACCCCAATATAGTTGGGAAAAGGCTAGGCAGATGATGATCTATATAGTCAAAAAACATCAGCCTTTTTTCTTTCAAGCATAGGTAATACCTATTAATCAGATTTAGACTAACTAGATGCAACTAAACATCTGTAACAACTTTACCTTACGTAAACGATACTTGTTTTACCCGTAACAAAGCAATTGTACCATTCCGTTGCATTCGGAATACAATTATTTAGAGCCATTTATTTCTCTCAGTGACTCTAACTACTGTTGCGAAAGATAAGTGGCTAGCAATAGTGGCAATGAATGGTTCCTGTCTTCTGAGATGCAATCGGTCTTTGTAAACATATTATTGGTGAACGGAATTGTGTTGTTTGTGGATTTTTTGGAAGCGTTTAATTCATCATCATTCATCTTATCAGCCGAAAGACGTCCACTGCTGGACATAGGCCTCCCCCAAGATGCGGGGAAGGGGGGGGGGGTGTGGTTTGCCATAATCACCACGCTTAGTAGGCGGGTTGGCGATCGCAGTGTATGGTGTTGAGTTTTACAGAGAACGCTGCTGTCCATTCTCTGGCGAGTCCATTAGTCGCCTCTTACGACATCCACGGGAAGTGATGGGATGGTATTATTCTTTTACTGCACCATACGGCACCGGCGGATACCATACGGCATTTAGCGTTTAATTGCAACGAGCTAACCATTGTTCGAAAGAGTCACTGCGGCCCTGAATCGCAAAGGGCATTAGGAGGAACACGAATGAGTTTTAGACAGTGAGAGTCTAACACTCCCTTGAGGTTTGCCCAGAACGGAAGGAGTCATTTGATGATTTTCCATACTTAAAAAAAGGCAAACGTAATTTATATGGTTGCTGACTGAAATATATTCTTGTGAATATACAGCTTGGAGGTGAAGAGGGTAATGCTTGGAATTTCCTTGTGTGATCGAATCAGGAATGATGATATCCTCAAGAGAATCAAAGTTACCGACGTAGCCCGAAGAATCGACAAACTAAAGTGGCTGTGGGCAGGGCACATTGCTCGCAGAACAGATGGTCGATAGGGCTGAAAAGTTCTGGAGTGGTGACCGCGTTGGAAGGCCTCCCACATGGTGGACCGATGACCTGGTGAAGGTAGCGGGTAGTCGATGGATGCGAGACGCGCAGGACCGGTCGTTGTGGTGGCGCTTGGGGGAGGCCAATGTCCAGCAGTGGACGTCTTTCGGCTGATATGATGATGATTATGATACAGCTTCGACTGCGTGGACTTCCGATTGTGAAAAAAGTATTGTATGTGTTTATTTAGGCAGTTGAGATAACAAATGTCCTTGAAAATACTTTGTCCGTTTTTGCCAAGAACCTACAGTGCACACTGTGCAGTCTGGCTGTTTCACAGAGCGTGTATTTCTGTTGCTGCTACTCTTATAACAACAACAAAGAATATATTATAGAAGAGTGGAACTCTCTGCCTGCGTCTGTGTTTCCAAACGCTTACAACCCTAATCTCTTCAAAGTTAGAGTGAACAGGCTCCTTCTGGGTAAGCTCGCTCCATCGTAGACTTTGTCTCTGTCATATCTGACCTAGACGAGCAAACCCATCACAAATAAAAAAAAAGAATAAAAATAAAATAAAATTTAAATTTGTTGTTATTACCAATATAAGAAACGTTTTTGTTTTTGGTTTGTGGTACGGATGCCTTCGTGTGCGAGTCCGATTTACACTAGGCGAGTTTTAAACAACTAATAGGGTAGATGACAAAAAAAAAATGGCCAAGTGCGAGTCGGACTCGCGTGCAAAGGGTTCCGAACGAATTTAATTTTTTTAACACGGTATTTTAACACTACAGACTTCTAATAGGTTTTCCTGTAATCTTTAGGTAAAGATCTATTATCTCCATTTTTTTCAAAATTTTAGGCTTAGTAGTTTCGGAGATAAGGTGGGGGAATGGTCATTTTTCGTCTAATTTCTTGAATAACTTCAAAACTACTTATTTTAAAATTATGAAAAAAATATAATTAAAACCCTCACAGTAAGTTCTTTCATTTGATATGTCACACGATATTGTTCAAAAAACTTTTTTTTTAATTTTCTAGTTTGACCCCCAAAAGTGACCCCCATACTAAAAATTTAATGACTTACGTAACGCGTCCGTGTTTGGGTCATAGAAGTCCATATGTATACCAAATTTCAATAGAATCGGTTCAGTGGATCCGGAGAAAACTGGCTGTGCCAGACGGACAGACAGACAGACAGACAGACAGACAGACACCCGAGTGATCCTATAAGGGTTCCTTTTTTTTTCGGAACCCTAAAAATCTAACTAGCCCGTCAGATAGATTCCAACCAAAAAATTAGGCACGTAGTTTTTCCTTTTTCACGTAAACAAAAAATTAAGACGATATACAGTGCGTTAAAAACTTGTGTGACGCACATTTGAGTACACTTTGTGCCTAAAAGTGACGTCACAAGCTCCCACTCCTGATCTTTGATGCGTTTTGTCTTCGTCAAATTATATTGATTTGATGAAGCAAAAAATATATAAAATCTCCTCCACATTAATTATGCGCTCTCGCGTCTCTGTCTGCAGACGGCCAGCCACCCAATGCTCGCCGCATTGGGTGGCTCGCCATCTGATCAGAACCAGGCCCGAGTCGACGGCGCGCTGTGTTTCACGCGCGCCTCAAGGAGCTGTCAACATAGAAGACGGGGCCCGCTAGGGCCAGTGCCTGCTGGGGCTGCGGACTTTGTTCGAAAGAGTCACCGTGGCCCTGGAACGCAAAGAGCACTAGGAGGAACACGGATGGGTTTTTGTCAGTAAGAGTCTGACACTCCTTCCTGCTTCACCCAGAGCGGGAGGAGTCATTTAATGATTTCCCATCCTTAAAAAAAAAGCGTCTGTGTGGAAACACAGACGCGTCTAATATGATTGCATAATCTAACTGATGGACTAAATAGAATCGTATTTTTTAAAATCAGCTGGTCGATTCTAAAACATGTCGAAGTGAAGGCTTGAGTGAAGTGAGTACAAAGTGAGCTGTCATCCCATATTGATTACTTGGACTCACAACTCACTTCGTGATCACTTCACCCAAGCCTTCACTTCGACATGTTTACAGAATCGCACTGCTATCATCCTTATTCAAGCAGTCAATGTGAGTAAATGCCGTCTATACTGACAAGCAAGCTTTGACAATGCCGTCTCTAACAGTGGCTGCCGAATCTTCTCTGTGCGAAACACCGCTTCAGCACACGTTATTAAACCTCGGAACATAATGCTCCATAGCGCGGTAACCACAAGACTAATAAAGCCGTGGAACTTGCAACTAATTTAATCTAGCCAAAGTTCAGCCGGATATGTTCCGAAAATCTGAATTCTCTCCCTCTGACAATGTTTGTCTAGCCAAAGTATGAACTGCACATACTGAACATTTTAATGGATTTCTTATTTGATATGTGCAATTTCTGACCTGTGATATTAATATGAGTTTTATGTGTTTACCTACTTATAAGTCTTATAAAATCTCCGGATACTCATTTCTCCAGAACCATTGCGTTTCTTTTAATTAAAAAATTAAAAGGATTTTCAATTTTTTTTTTTGCATTTGATAGGGTACCTATATTATTCCAGAATAACACAGGCTGTATAATGAGTCTTTGGTCAACTGGACCCACTCAAAATCGAACCGCTGGATCACTCATCCCAATCACGTTAAGAATGGGTCGACTGGACCCACTACCAAATTTCACGGAGTAAAGCCGAGTCTTTTAGTTTTATTATTGACTTATTTAACTACACCAATGTTATTAAATATTTTTTTTACTGTAATACTACCCAAATAAATGTGTGAGCACCGCTAGTTTCAAGGTCAAACTAGGTTCGTTAGATTGTCTTGTTTTTACTTACATTTACTTTATTTAAAAAGATTTAATACTTTGATTGAGAATAAACGTTTAAACCTAATTGAATTGCATTTTATTATGTTTTGACTAACCAATTTTGCGCTCGACTGTATTCGCTGGTAGCTTTTTTTTTTTTTTTTTTTTTATTTGTGATGGGTTTGCTCTTGACTCTAGTCTAGGTCAGAGATGACCGAGACAGAGTCTACGATGGAGCGAGCTTACCCAGAAGGAGCTTTGAACAATAGTTCTTTTTTTTTAAGTTGGAATGTTGGTCCAGTCGAAAAATAAATAAAAAAAGAAAATAAATTATGTGGTCAAGTGGACCCGCGGGGCCAGTAGAGAGCGGGAAGACTCTAAAGTTATATTAATATTGTCAAAACCGGGGCGCCCGGCTTATTCATAAAAAATAAATAATGTAACAGTACAATTTAATAAAATAATATATCTATTATTTCCAGATGCAGAGACAGCTGTCCTGATGAACTCTATGGCTCCTAACTCCAGGGGCTGACAAGATGACGTCGGCTGGTCTTTTCGTCTTCTGCTCTGTGCTCACCAGGACGCTATGCGTTATCGCTCCACAGATACCAGGTGAGTTGGCCTTTAAATCACGTAAGAAAGAAAAATAAAAACCGGACAAGTGCGAGTCGGACTCTCACACGAAGGGTTCCGTACCATTAACCGAAAAAAAAACGTGTCTTGGTCGGTGGCGTTTCAGAGCCGCGGTGACTCTTTCCAACAAATTCCGCAACCAATAGGTGACAAAGCTACAAGAATCTAACCTAAATATAAACAAACAAAATACCCTTGACTTCTAAACCTAACACCACGTACAATTTCCATGTTTATCGGAAGTTCATGTAATACGTTTTGGCAGAACGTAAGCAGAAAATATTTACTTCTAGTTATCACGATATTCCGGCTCCGATTGGTATTGTAATGTCGATTGCTTGATTCGAGGCCGTGTCTGACATGTTTTTTGGTCGTTTCAGTGAAAAACTTTCGTGAGAACACGGTTGTAGGCAGTTACGGTTTTTAGGGATCTGTAAAAAATGCGTTCAGTATTCGATATTTTTGGGATTTGTCGATATTTTTGGAATTTGTGAAAATTGGATACAAAGCATTGATATATAAAAAATCCAAGATGCACAGTCTCGAACAAATGCAACACTCGAAACTGTCGTCAAAAACTGACATGTATCAAGTGTCATGTGTGAGTTGTGTGTAGTTATACTATAAACATTTTTTTTTGCAAATCAACCTTACACGGATCGCTTAAAGTTGTTTTTACAAAGCAGTGCAGTATGGCGAGTAATGCGCAATTTTTTTTTTGCAAATTCAACCCTACATGGATCGCTTAAAGTTGTTTTTACAAAGCAGTGCAGTATGCCGAGCGATGCGAGACTGTTTGAAACTAGCGCACTATTATACATAGGTATTACGGTAATACGTCATCAATCATCTTCATCATCATATCAGCCAAAATACATCCACTGCTGGATATAGGCTTACCCCAAGTGTCACCACAACAACCGGTCCTGTACGTCTCGCATCCAACGGCTACCCGCGACCCTCACCAGGTCATCGGTCGTTGGTGTCTTCAGGTACAAGAACCTAAAAATGTCCCGAGATCATGATACTCATCATTACAAACAACTTTTAGTATGGGACCAACCATGAAATCGCGAAAAAAAATTAGAAGTTTAGTACATTTTATCGGTCTCATAAATGTTAGTCAATTGTTTTTTCACAATTTCAGTGGTCCCATAGTAAAAGTTGTTCATAATGATGAGTACAATGACCCTTTAAGAGGTATTGCGTTGTATAATACGTTGTATAATATAGTTTCCATATATCATTATTTTATTACAAAGTCGACAGGCCATCGCGCCACTTGAGACAAAAATCAATACTTATATGAAAATTTTACTTCAAAAATCAAAAATTTATATTTTAAAGCCTAATTTTAGAAAACATCTATTTTTTATTTTCTAGATAAATATTTCACTAAATTCTTCAGCTGAATAAATTAACTTTATACTATTGTTCTCTAATTAGCCTTTCTGTTTGTACCTTCACTGAAATTATTACCTATCTCATAAATTCTTTGGTCCACAGACAGTTTCCTCAGATTTATTACAGGCCTTATTTTATTATTTATTGCTTAGCAACTAAGATTTTCTTGGAATTTTTTCTTCGGTCTGGCCGAGATTGGTGGACCCATAGACCAATCAAAAAATAGAGGTTCTTATAGGTTTTTTCTTGCTCGTCGTAATATAATCGGATCGTTTAATTTCCCTACTAGTCTATTTTTCGTTTAATTTATTCTATAAAAACTGACCAAGTGCGAGTCGGACCAGGAGGGTTCTGTACTACGAAACGATAAAATCACGTTATTTTTATCCATTAATTTTTCCGCTTTATTTTATTAAAGTGGCAATAAAAATACATAATACTGTTAAAATATCGAATGTCTACCTATTATTTATGATACATAAAATGAATGATGCAGAAGCTGGCAGAAAATGAAACGAATTTTTTGATGACTATTTTGATAATATACAATGGGTGATAATTTTGTTTGAACGACAGAAAGGTAAACAACGTGATGTACAAAATAATAATTATTATAATTTATTCACAAACCATAACAATA
This sequence comes from Lacanobia wlatinum, assembly GCA_947578705.1. Classification (NCBI taxonomy): domain Eukaryota; kingdom Metazoa; phylum Arthropoda; class Insecta; order Lepidoptera; family Noctuidae; genus Lacanobia; species Lacanobia wlatinum. Next base: position 15,553,246 of record OX388046.1, on the reverse strand, counting down.
TTCATAGGTATTTAATTTCATGTAGTCATCGTATTGTTTTATTTTGAATAATATCACAGTAAAATATAATAATCCTGCAACAGCATTTCATTTTATCAAAATTTAATGTAACCATACTTATTGTGTCAAAGAGTTACTTTGTTATCTCTCCCTTTACAAAATATTTTAAACCTATGACATTAATTATATTTATTGGATAGCAGTTTATTTATTTACAATTATTAACCATTGTGTAAAAGACTACACTATGGTAGATATTTTGTACACCTACCACAGTATAGTCTTTTAACATAAAAATATAAATATTATTTATTTATTTTTTTTTAACCTGGGAGTATTTAAGTCAAGAGTGAATAGGTTACTTCTAGGCAAGCGTGCTCCATCTTCGACCACATCATCGCTTACCATCAGGTGAGATAGTGGTCAAACGCGAGCCTATAAATAGTAAAAAAAATAAAATTGTACGCCTAGTGGAGACTTCTCGTGACCCAAGGGCTGGTTTTGTCCTTGGACAGAGGATAAGCATTGTCATACAACGTGGCAATGCCGCTAGTCTTTTCACACTGTAAGTATATGGTTAGTTATAGTATTTAAAACACAAATTTGTACAAAATTTCTTTTCACCAATGAAAATTTATAAAGCACCCGGCTAAGTTTTCTTTTATAAATAAACCAGTTTATGTTGACCCTATCTATATCTTTATCAGTTCTGTGGTCTAGGGAGAAGGATTTATACGATGTTTATTTATAGTCCAAGAAATCAGCAATATTGGAAGTGATTCTTATGATCCTAAATGACTTTGACTTGACTTACGGTTGACCTCGTTCGTTGATTAGTATATGCGGTCGTGGTGAAGAAAGGGGCTCATGGCTAATAAGAGCCGCACGCGCTGGATCTTCAAGGTTAACTCTTTGACCTTTGACAGTTGTCTCAACAATAACACACTAACAATATCAGTAGACCGTATTACCAGAATCCATAGAGTTAGGGTGCGTTTCCACCAAAGATTTCCAATGCCTAGCGTCGGATGTGTTTGTTAAGAACTAATAAAATTGCACGCGCTGAGTGATGCTAGCTAAATGTATCGATTCTATTGGTTCTTAGCAAACACATACGTCGCGCGTCGCTATGAATCCTCACACATCTCTGGTGGAAACGCAGCCTTACACTGAGTTCGTGTACCGCATAGGGTCCATGAACTTTACAGGACCTTACCATGTTGCATGTGTAGCAGACAGGGTACACTCCAGTATAGGTACCCTATTTGTTAACATTTTAAGCAACGCTTACTGAGCTAATGCTTCTACCGATCCATTCTGTCAACATCTCACCGTGTGACGTCACCGTTTCAAGTTAAGTGGATAGAACATGAAGTAAAGTGTCATTCCATCTTGTTTGTATGGATTAACATCTCACTTCATGTTCACTGCGCCCAAGCTTAAACGGTGAGATGTTTACAGAATCGTACTGCTGGTTGGATGACCATCCATGACATACCGACCGACGTCTTTTGGAGTGCACATAAGTTGTTCTGTAGGTCTAAAAAGGCCACTTTAGTAGAATCATATTAGAATCATAATATTAACCACACAACAATCTAACAAATTTCATTTTTTTCTTTATCGCTAACGCTAACGGATAATTTTATAGTGGCGGGTAGCCTGATGTGCCAGCCTCAGCTGCGGCGACGGGCGTTAAAACACCTGCTCCTCAGCTCGCGGGCCGCCTCGTCCTTCCGCGCCTACGCGGGCTTAAATTACACTCTAGGGGTAGGGCAGACAAGACTATGTGGAGTCGGTTTAACAGTGATTTGTTTCTTTCACTTACTTTTGTAGCAAAACTTATTGACTGTTTAAAACAATATTTTAATTTAAGGTTCAAAATGCTTAAAAACATTCGTTAAACAATACTGATCTTTGGATATTATAATATGTAAGTATGTGAATATTATACTGGTTGAACCTAAATCAAAATCTTAATTTTAGCACTTTATTCGAAGTATTGAAAATCGGAATGTCGTTTTTCGGACCGAAAACCCATCGAGCATTTGAGTCTGCGGACGTATGAAAATCGGAAAACAAACAAATCGCATTTACGACTTTCGGTCAAATAAGTTTCGTGACTTTTAATGATAGACATTATAATTCTTAGGTATTATGAAATTCGGACTTTTGAAAATCGGAACATCGAAATTCGGAATAAAATATATCGGTGTTCCCCTTTTTTAGACCCCCTGGTTGTCATTTGTAGATATTTGACAAACTTTACGGGTGGTCAGAAGAGTGATAGTTTGACAACCGGTCTTGCTATCTTGACTATTGTTTGAACAAGTTACTGGGTTGTGGATATCTGGGCTGGTTAGAGAGAACCGGTCACAAAATAGGTAGGAAAAGGCTACGCTGACTGATTGGCCGTGATAAAACATGCTTCATAATAGCAGCGAATTTAAAGAAATTAGTACATTAGAGGCTGAAACTATCGTCAAAAACTGACATGTATCAAGTGTCATGTGTGAGTTGTGTGTAGTTATACTATCAACATTTTTTTTGCAATTCAACCTTAAAGTTGTTTTTTACAAAGCAGTGCAGTATGGCGAGCGATGCGAGACTGTTTGAAACTAGCGCACAAAAATACATCGTGCGCTTGTTTTTTGCGGACGTTTTTGAGATGCTGAGTGTGTATCTTGGGTTTTTATATAACAACGATTAGAGGTAGTTTAAAAGTGGCGCCAGTGACGGAAAAGTTAAAAGGGAATCACTTGTCTTGGTACGGTCATGTGAAGAAAAGGGATGAAATGCATGCAACTAGAAGAGTTATGAACATAAATGTGGATGGATGGAGAGGGAGAGGATGGCCAAAGAAAAGATGGATGGATTGTGTGAGGAGCGATATGAAAGAAAAGGGCGTTAGTAATAGCATGACGGCTGATAGGACAGAATGGAAGAAAAAAACGTGTTGCGCCGACTCCAAGTAACATGGGATAAGGGCACGAAGATGATGTATAGCAGCGCATATAAAAAATCTGAGTAAAACATTGTGCGTTATTGCTGTTAATAGGTAGATCGAAATGGCTTTTAACTGAAATTAAACATTTATAATTTCAATTAAAATTAAACATTGGTTTAATCTCACGAGAGTCAGAGACGAAAACTTAATACATTTTCTAGCTAGAAAAATATACAAGATAAAATAAAAATAATACGTACTCAAAATAATCCTGAAATAAAATACCTATCGAAAAACTTGTAAGAGACTTAAAAGATTTATCCAAACAAATAATTTTATAAGTCGTCGCAAATCCCAGTTGGTGTAATACACACGAATGAATTCACATAAAAATTGCTAAATCATTTAATCTTTCAAAATATATCTCGCTGTTAACAATTTTGTTTTCTCAATAAATATTTTTTTCTCTCTTTAGAAATGTAGTAGACATAAGGTTAAGGCTTTGGGCTTAAAGCCTGGAATTATAATGACTATTTCAAACAGAAAATCGTTCTAGTGTTTGCTACAGAAATTATTATAATTGGTAACACAGAACTTTAATAATTTCATGTTGTCCATCTGCCCGCATGTTTCACAGACATTCGGACACTATTGGCACTGGGCATGGCAATATTTGGTGAAGTATGTCCTAAAAGAAAAACAACCACATTAATAGCTTTATTTATTTTATTAATTTTACGAACAATTCTTACACAGGACAGGACCAGTTGTTGTGGCGATGCTTGGGGGAGGCCTATGTCCCGCAGTGGACGTCTTTCGGCTGATATGATAATAATGAAGGAAAACTTACAGTTTAGTTCTTTTTTTAGGGTTCCGTACCTCAAAAGGAAAAAACGGAACCCTTATTGGATCACATTGTTGCCGTACTTCTGTCTGTCACGACCGTTTATCTCGGGAACGCGTGGAGGTATCGAGTTGAAATTAAAATCATATACTCAGATCTATGGCCCCTTGCAGCTGTGAAAAAGATATGGTCGTTTATGCCGCAAAAAACGTATATTTCGACACTCTCAAGGGAATCAAAATGTATATGGCATTTCCCGTTGACCTAGAACTATGAAATTTGGCAAGTAATACCGTCTCATACTTCAAGTATAGGAAAGTCTGAAACATTTGCAATTAAATTAAAAAAAAAAAAACATTAAAAAAAATTTTTTTTAAAGTAATTTGTAGCTACTACGGAACCCTCGGCGGGCCGGTTTTTTTTTTTCATATAGTTGTTTAGTATGAAGAATCGATACAAAAAAGTTAGAAACAAATTTAGTGGCAGTGGTGATATTATTCGCAGAACAGATAGTTGATGTGGTCTCAGTCAGGATATGCAGTCGCGATCGCATACCAGAAGACGAAGCGTTGACCCGGTGAGTGCACTGGATACGACTCCTAACTCGTGGGAGAGGCTTATGTCCAGCAGAGGACGTCTGTCGGCTGAAATAATGATGATATTGAGTTGTTTTATCAAATAAAATTTTATTCTTGCTTATCTTACTACGGAACCTTTAGGCTTTCTGTCCATTGACGCGGAGCGAGGCAGTGGAGCGGACAAACGGAGTTACTTAACCAATGGAATTGTATAAAATCTCAGTGACTGACGCGGAGCAGAGATTATATGCAACTCCATTGGTTGATATTTCTCCACTCCTCTCCTCTCCGCTCCAGTGGACAATCAGCCTTAGTATGTGTTATCCGAGACATAGTTTGATTTTTTTTTTCTTTTCAATGAATATATACTGTAGAGACCCTCTTTTATCAGAACCTCTTTGAATATTAGTAAGGCTAGAATAGTTAGGTATAAGATATACTTATTATCACAAAAAAGTATTAGCCAGTACAATTGTATTTGAACAGTACGATTGTATGGACTTTTGTTTCGGCTTTTATTTATTTCGGTGTTTCTTCTCAGGCCAGTCAACTAGGAAACACCGGCCTCATCTAGTTTAAAATGATCTAAAAAGATTGACGTGTAAAAATGTAACGTTTAACCTATTTACACAATGAATATCATTAATCATTTAGCATCTTCGTCCAAATTTTCCTAGAGCATCTTGTAACATCGATATTTAAACGTCACCAACTGTTACACATTTTCCCATTTTACGCTTAACCTCTTCCTCCTTAAACGTACGTACAAATCTTTGCAGGAGTCTGCTTCACCGCTCCATTACCTACAAAACTGTATTATGGTAGCTCCTAATTTCACCCGCAATGAGTCCCAGGCTTCCTTCAGAGGAAAAGTGTCCCTAATTAGTAATTAGCCAGCTTTCTTTTAAGCTTTCGACGGCTGGTTCCCTTAATTTGTGATCTTAGTAAGGAAAATTTTTCGCGTTGCCTTTGCGGGTAAATATTGTCCAATTTAGAAGCTTTGTTTAGGCAATTTGGTCTGTTGTAGATAAGGATTTCTGTTGGATGAAAGTGTTTTTTGAAATTTTGGGGATCAGATGTTGAGAAAGCAATTAGGTTGGTAAGATTTTTATGCAATAGACACAGTAACAGGAAAGATAGATGAAGAAAACATTACATAGGGTGACACAATGGGCGGCTTTATTGCTAAAAGCGATCTTGACAGTAATAATTATGAAACAATAGCAGAGAACCCTAGTAAAGACGATTAAGAGGGGACTCGGTTCGGTAACTCTTGGGCCTTTCTCCACACAAACGCATTCCTCTGTTTTCTTCGTGGATAATGCTGCTATAGCAATGATTTTTTGTTCCAAAAAATCGAGATCAAGTTAATACGTGCCTATCATCTTATTTTTTCCAAAACATTATTACTTAAAGAATTATGACAATCCAAAAACCCGAAAAAACAGCCCGTTTTTACCGCCATGTTCAGACGACTGTCAGACAAATTTGATAAGTTTTAACAAAATAGAAAATAATAAAAGCATAGATATAATAGTGTTCCTCTAAATTTTTACATATGATTTTTTTAGATCAGTCCAGTTTTGAAGAAGAAAACAGCGGAATACAAAACGTCTTTTAGTCAAGGTTTTTATAGGTAAAAATCAGACTCTGCTGCAGTGTCGCTTTCACACTTTACTTGATAGGGCACAGTGTGACACATCGGCAATAGTTTCTTCAAATACCTATTTTTCAAATTCCTCAGGACTAGAGTAGACCAATATTGAGCACGCCTTACCGACACCGGTAAGGTATTTCATAACCGCACCGCTTAAATCGTAAAAGATTTGTCGTAGTAGCTGAAGAATGCACGGCGTCTCTAGTCTCAAGTAATATAGTTTCGTGTCAATAAGTCAATATAATATCGTTTTGTAAAAATATTGTCATTCTTTATTATGACGAGGTGATCAAATAAAGTTTAATTAAACAAGAGTCAAGAAAAATGTCTTCTACCTGTACTAGATGACATTTAAAGACACACAAGAGTAAAAAGGGCATCACATCTCAATTTTCAAAAATACTGCTACTACAAAGAATGATACCTATAAAATAAAAGATAGTGTCAACTTAGAAAAGTAGTTGTAGGTACAGAAATCTAAGCGAGGAATAAATTTTGCTTTGTAACAGATATTGTAATAATCCTTCAACTGAAAACAAATATCAGTAAATAAAAAATCCCACATTTCAAAGAAACCTTTTGAATCTACAAATTAATAGAATAAAGACTCCTCTGTGTATACTAGCTTTTTATAAAAATTAAAAAAAAATATATATTTCGTATATAAAAAAACGAGCGTGACTCAGAGGTTAAAAAAAAAATTAACTATCAATTAATTCCGTAAAATTTAATTTATTTAAATGATTCTGTACAATTTATTTTGTGTATTATTTTTTCTTTCATTTATTTAACTCTATTCTCACAAATTTACAGAGGCGGCTTATCATTGTTTTTTATCTATAAAAAAAAATATATATAGGCATGTGCGTACAGCGGTCTCCTTTAACTGAAGGAACATGCTTAAATTAATAATTTCTGTTATAACTGTGTCCTGTGTACGAGATCTAAATAAATAAATCATTTAAATTAGTTTAGCTGAGGCGTAATTGAAAAAAACATCTAAACACTAAGATATTCAAATTAGTAGGATAGGATCCTTTTGAATATTCAAAGTGATGAAATACACCTTGAAGCATCCTCAACCTACAAACATTCTACAAATGTAATTTTGGTGATTTTGTTTCAGTCTCAAGAAGACTGTCTAGGATTTTATTGATATCTCTTATGTAACAATAAATTTATTTCTGTAATATACTATCCTAACGTGAGCCCTTCGGATCAAGGCTGTCTGCTTCCTTTGTAGGAAAATTAATCAATCGACGAACGACCAAGACCAAGTAACGATCAAGACGGGAATTTTCTATCGGAATCTGCGTTTGATAATAGCTGTAACTTGAGGGTTCATTTGAAATTTAGAGGAAGAAGTTTCATTGCTAGTCAGACTTTAAACAGGTCCACTGTCCACACAGCAGACACAATAGTTAAATAATCAGCGCAGACCACATGTGGTTAAGCAAGCCTGCTCCGTCGTAGATCAAATCATCACTTACTATGCGATGAGACAGTTCTTGTCAAATGCTAGCCTACAACTTTATTATATACCTCAAATGTTGCGTTTTAGGGTTCCGAAAAAAAAAAACGGAACCCTTATAAGATCACTCGGTTGTCTGTCTGTCTGTCTGTCACAGCCAGTTTTCTCCAGATCCACTGGACCGATTCTGTTGAAATGGTACACGTATAGACTTCTATAACCCAAATACGTACGCGTTACGTAAATCATTATTTTTTTATTATGGAGGTCACTTTTGGGGGTCAAACTAGAAAATAAAAAGGCTTACTGTGAGGGTTTTAATACAATTTTTTACAAAATTATAAAATAAATGGTTTTGAAGTTATTCGAGAAATTAGACGAAAAATTACCATTCCCCCCCTTATTTCCGAAACTACTGAGCCTAAAATTTTGAAAAAAATTGGAGATTATAGATCTTTACCTAAAGATTAAAGGAAAACCCATTAGAAGTCTGTAGTGTTAAAATAACATGTTAAAAAAAATTAAATTCGTTCGGAACCCTTTGCACGCGAGTCCGACTCGCACTTGGCCAGTTTTTTTCTTTTTTGGTAGTATTCAGGACCTCGTACTTATTTGAGGTTTTTATCGATATCTTGATTCTGTATCTCTTATCAGTCAATTTTTTCTGCTTTTAAGGGTTCCGAACATCCTTATGAAAAATCTGAATTTCTTTAGGATCACTTGTACGCCTGTCTGATCTTCTGTCATAGCCAATTAGCTACGAATCAACACCCAATATCAATTTGCCGGACCCTGGAATTGAACCCAATACCTCATGCTTAGCAGTAGCGACCATTAGACCAACTAGCTATTCCGCCACGAGGCATCTTCTTTTATGAAATCTTATATTTGTTTTTTTGTCATTTGTAGATCTCTTGCAGTCGTTACGGATTGTCAGAAGCCAGAAAATCTGACTCCAGTCTTAACTAGCCAAAAAGTACCGTTTTACCCAGCTAGTGGGTTGTGGAGGCCTGGTAGGCAGCCGGTCCATGTAAAACACTAGTACCCAGCTGAATCCAGTTTGACTGGAAGCTGACCCTAATGTAGTTGGGAAAAAGTTAGGCAGATGACGAAGATATTTATGATCAGCTCAAATACGTTTTATCAAAATTCATCACTCAACGAGCTCTATTTATGTGATTTTTACTGTGTCTTTTGTATATTCCTTACTCAACTAAAACACTGGCTTTCGCGAGAGGAAAACATCGCACGGAAACCTGGATTTAATGGCCCAAAGTAATCGAGCATTGTCATCAATGCCCGTTTCTTTTGCTAAGTAATTACTTTATGCGTGGCAGTTTTCAAATTTATTACTGGCTGGTCTTAATAATTCTTTTTTAGATTTATTTGGCTTAAAGGAGAACCTTCTCGAGCTAAGTATAGTGAAGTAGGTCGACGAAAATTTATTTAATTTGAAACCCTGCAGACATGATGAGAGTCGGATATCTAATGAAGATAAAAAATCAATTTATTGTTTCTTTTTGCGCCCCCTCCCATCTTCTTAGCTCGTTGTGCTGTGCTGGCACTGCGGCTGCTGAAAACCTCAAACCACGGAAATATGACAACTTAGTTGGCAGTTACATTAATGAACTGTTTTGGGTCCGCTGGGTCCGAATGATCATTAAAAATTTAAAGAACTATCTTTACGCCTAGTTGACATTTCGCGTGAACCAACTTGGCTTTTTACCTTGGACAGAGTATAAGCATTGCCATGGAACGTAGAAATGTCTTTTGGACACACTTGTAGTCGACAGCGAAGCGAGGCGGATTTTTTTTACGCCATATTTTATTTAGATTTTGTTTTAGGTGTATATAGTTAGTTTTAGTTAAGTTTTCTATTTAAAATATAAAATTTACAGGTGTATTAAACTGCACAGCATATCACTGTTAATAATGTTTTCGCATTACGCTTACCGGAAGACAACGTTGGAAGGCCTCCCACAAGGTAGACCGATGACCTGGTGAAGGTCGCAGGTAGCCTATGGATGCGAGACGCACAGGACCGGTCGTTGTGGCGACGCTTGGGGGAGGCCTATGTCCAGCAGTGGACGTCTTTTGGCTGATATGATGATGATGAATACGCTTAGTTATTAAATTCTTTAAATTTTTAGGCTTTGGCCGGGTAGTGTTATTGGGATTTTCAATCCAGAATTACTCAGTCAGTGGCAGTCCGAAGTCTAGATTTGTGGATGCTATTAGACTCGCGGGACTTAAAGGTACAATGGCCTCACTGAGTAATCTTTTGGGGATTATAGGCATTTTTCTAATTTTTAAACATGGTACAGCTTATCCACAATTTAGAATCACTAGCTTTTGTCCACGACTTCGTACGTGTATATCCCGTTTTTTTCCCATGCCCATGTATGAATTTCGGAAAATCCTCTCTTAATGCTCCCCTACGGAGTGAAGCTATTTGCAAAATTTCAGCTTTCTACTACCAGTAGTTTCGGCTGTGCGAATTGTCTGTCAGTCACTCAGTAATCGCAAAGTTACTCGTATATACAACGTGTAATAGAATAAACGCAATACCTCTTAAGGGATCATTGTACTCAGCATTATGAACATCTTTCACTATATTCAGCAGTTACTGTCACCCATATTTGATGACTTCTTCATCTTTACGAGTGGATGACCTACAAAATTATATTTTATTCGACCAATAATTAACCATATTATTTTTAATTTGTTAGGGTGTATTATAAGAGTATTTCTGTATTTTTGCACGAAGATCTTTTGCATTTCTTGGGCCCTTCCTGTACACAAGGTTCTACTCTCAAAATATAAGTATATTGACGCTTAGTTATAGATGTTTAAAGAAGGCTATATTTAAATGGCTACATCCCAAAAATTATAATTCAACCGAAGACCTCTTGCACATACAGTCTTGAATGAATTTGCCAAAAAAATATAACAAACTAGCATGCACCCACTTACTTACTTTACACACATCCCTTCATACTGTGCATTCCACAAATACACATACGTACACACATACACACACACAGTGGTCGATAAGGGGCGACCACCAATCATTTTAATATTCTATAATTTTTCATTTTTTAATTTATATAAAATCCTAGTTAAGCACATACTTATGACTTTAACGGTCATGTAATTAATTTTTTTTGTTCACTATTCGTTTTTTTTTGTAATTAGTTTCATAAATAAATTAAATATTGTTGCCTTACTTGGGGAAGAGACTGGACCCCACGACACAGGGAATCCTAGTGTGGGATTCAGGGAATTTGAAGAAACCTAGCACTTAAGGCTCTTATGTATCGCAATATTGTCTAACTATTGTACAATGTGTTATTGAACTGAATATTTTTTTATTATTATTCCATTGATTAAATTAAATACATATAAATAAACATTTTAAAATATTTCTGTAAAAAATAAAAAACATTTAAAAATATAAAAAAATAGTAGCCCACCGGTATCGGGAACTAGGTCCAAGTTACCGGTGGTCAGGGCTCCCGAGAGAGAAACCTCCTCACTATACGCGCCGTGTCCAGGAGTACTGCTTTCTGGATCAAGCCCTTGATCCAGCTGCCCAACGAGAGCCTCTTGAGATGATGGTCGAGGCTCTAGGCAATTATGACATTGCCGTCACGACTGTCGGCACAATGACTGCTGTGTTCACATCCCACATGTCGACAACCTCGCGAGCCAAGTCAAGATACTTCGTTTGTTTATCATTCTCAGACTTCACGAGGTTCTCGTCATTTATTATTATTATTATTATTATATCCTAGCACATTGGATGGCCCTTTCATTTGCCTCCTTTATTTTTGCGTTTCATTAACTAGCCTCGCTCAGCGCAAAAGATTTTATTGGTTTTTAACAAACATCCCTCGCTGCGTATCCTTGCACATCACTGGTGGAAACGCAGCCTAGTCTTGGAGAATGAGAAATGAGAGGCAGTTGATGTGACTGTGTGATATCATAATCATCATCATATCAGCCGAAAGACGTCCACTGCTGGACATAGGCCTCCCCGCGCGTGTCGCCACAACAAACAGTCCTGTACGTCTCGCATCCACTGCGACCTTCCCCAGGTCATCGGTCTACCTTTTGAAAGGACTTCCAACGTTGCGTCTTCCGTATTTGTGTGATATATTGTTACGTGATTCCACATTTGCAGATACTTTTTATGGATTAATGACGAAAACTAAACTAAAATTTCTCCTACAGATTTCAAAACCGGTGACAAGAAAATCATCAACGGTCCCTTCTGGCACGAGGTCTTCACAGAAACGTATGAAGATCACGAGGAGGAACCGTCTACCACTACTTCTGAGCCTCTGCCCTTCTTCGAGGATGATGCTTCCACTAACAACGTGACGGCACAGCTTGGCAGTCGCGTGCATTTGCACTGTCGAGTGCATGACTTGGGGGAGAAGACGGTGAGTAGATTAATTGTTATGGACTAGCTTCTGCCAGCGGCTTTGCCCGCTTGGGAGTCCTCGGAAATCATCCACATTGTACCCTCAATAAATAAAATTGGAATAGGACAGCTTATGTAGAAAGCCAAGCTTATGCAAATTGGCCGTATGGTTGGCGCAGTGGTTGAGCGATTGGCTGCTGCGCTGCGTGTCGTGGCCTACAGGTCGTTGTTCCGAGTCTGGCTGTTTGTGTATGTGAATTTATATCTTTGTTAATGCACCCACGATACCTACAGGAGAAATTCCATTCCTAGCGTGGGGAAAGTTAAAAAAAATGCGTGAAAGAGTAACAGACAGTTGTGAAAATTTAAAAATCGCTGATAGAATATCATGTCTAGCTTAAGCCTACTGTGTGCCAGAACCTCAAAAACGCTTTTCAAAACCAAACTCCTCATGAAAAATATAATTTTTCCAGTCAAAAAATAATTTAATGTTATAAAGAAGAGTCTTAAGAAGCCAAAAAAAACATTTCTGTTTACTGTTTTGGAAAGTAGATTAGTAGTTAATTACATCTGCTTAAAATCGACACTAAGAATTTTGCTGATGGAAATTCGTGTTAATTGTGGGTCGGGTAATCAACTTTCTAACTGAATAACTTATAGCCACAGCATGACTCATTGCCATATATCTCATACACATGAGATCTGGAGAGCATTATAATATTAAATTATATTATGCAGCAAAGAACCACAGAATCCCATTACGCACTCCGAGACGCAAAGTTAAACATCTGTTCTGTCTCATTTTATGCTGCAAACAACGCGAGGGCACAGAATAGATAGGAACAGAAGGTTGGCTTCATTCAACGAGCGAAAACGCACGTACACATAGACACACTTCATGTACAGTGAGTGCAAGCGCACTCGCGAGCGGCATTTGTTTGAGATCGCCGCATGTACGCGTCTATGTGTGTTTCCGCTAGTTGTATGAAGCTGGCATTCTGTATTATGTATTCAGCAGCGAGAGTATGCTATTTTATTAATGCTTCTATCTACTTCATGCATTAGAATTATGATATTATGAGCAAAAAGACTGTAAAATAAAACTAGTACCTCTGTTTCTTCTAGCGTATGCTTTTATATATATTTTTGTTGTTTGATGTTGAGAGTGCTTTTTACTGTGACAATAATAACAAGATACACTTTTAAAACACTAAAGCTAGGGACCTTCCATTTGTCTACTTTGTCAAATATGAAAATTCTTCGTGACAGCTACAAGTTAAATAGAATATTATATGATGCTATGACGTGGTCTTCAATGTTTATATTTATTCGTTATATATTATGTATTTTTGGAATAAATTCCTCTTAAAAGCCCTGGTGTACAAGTGGACTAAAGCTCAAGTAATATACCTGTCATAATAGCTTAATTTATACTTCTACACTATTATCTACACTAATATTATAAAAAGGAAAGATTTGTTTGTTTGTTTGTTTGAAATGAATAGGCTCCGAAACTACTGGACCGATTTGAAAAATTCTTTCAGCGGTGGATAGCTACATTATAAGGGAGTAACATAGGCTTTTATCCCCGTACTCCCACGGGAACGGGAAACTGCGTGACGTCCACTAGTATACTATACAATACTAGCTTCTGCCAACGGCTTCGCCCGCGTGGTCCCTAGGGAACATACACAAAAGTAGCCTATGTCCTTTCTCAGGTTCTAGACTATCTCTGTACCAACTTTCATTTAAATCGGTCCATTAGTTTTGGTGTGAAAGCGCAACAGACAGACAGAGTTTCTTTCGCATTTATAATATTAGAAAGGATTAGTATGGATAAGGATCACAAAGGTGAATAGTTTGTCTATTTTGGTTAACGCGTTAATCTCTGGAACTATTGGTTCGAATTGAAAAAAAAAAAAATATTTTAGTGTTAGATAGTCCATTTATCGAGGAAGGCTACAGGATAGGCCATTATACCATCACGCTCTGACCAATAGGAGTGGAGCATAAATAAAAACTGTTATGCAGATGAAGTTGCGCGGGTCAGCTAGTAAGAACGTGGCTCATGGTTTGTAGAAATAACTTGCCTTACAACGCGTGCCCTGGTTCATGAGTAACAATCATCTTAGTAGAAAATTGATTGTTACTGCTCTTAGACTCAGATCTGGACACATTCCATGCAAAAAATTTACCGAAAATCGCTTCACCCAATTTTGAGGAATGTGGAGTTGTGGAGGACCTAAAACATTTATTGATGGAATGTGTCCGGTATGAGTTTGGTAGAAATAATTAAGAATTCTTTTCAAATTCAGGGACCCGAATTTGAAAAGAACTGATGTAGGCATGTTCCATAAAATTCTATCCCAACTAAATGGCGACGATGCGAAGGGTGTGTTCAAATTCATGGCCCTTTTCTTGTAATAGTAAAATAATGTTTAGGATATGATGGGTCTGACATTCGCTATGCCCTATAAACGAATAAAGAAAAAAAAAATGCCTAACAACAAGCAACCAGTTTTTGAGTCAGAAGGGGAAACTTAAATATCGTAATATTTTGCTCTTGTGTTTTGACACAAACTTTAAAAAACAGAAGCTTAGTTTTGGTTAACCCTAAACTTCTTGTAGAGTCAATTGTTTGACCCTACATGATGGAACTGTAAACCGGAGGGTTTATATCAAGTACCTACATATGGGGCCTGGAGCTCTGAAATACAGGCCTTGGCTTAGTTCAGACTCCAGATCTCCCACAAATTACGTTTGTTTTGTCAAACTTTCTGTCAACTTAAATAGTGTAAATAGTGTATTTTTTGTGGAGATAAATAAACACTATTTTTTATTATTATTTATTACTAGCTTCTGCCAGCGACTTCGCTAGCGTGGTCCCTAGGGAACATTTTCCCGGGATAAAAAGTAGCCTTTGTCCTTTCTCAGGCTCTAGACTATCTCTGTACAAAATTTCATTTAAATCGGTTCAGTAGTTTTGGCGTGAAAGCGCGACAGACAGACAGACCGACAAACAGACAGAGATACTTTCGTATTTATAATATTAGTAAGGATTTCGACTACTACATAGTGGTAGTCTGAACTTATAGTTGCGAACAACATAAACTAATTTCTTCTTAGAATAGCCAGCTTCTTGGGACTCGCACATTTTTCTATAGGAGCTGGCATGCCCCCGTCGCCATATTGATTTTCTTTTTAAAACCGTGTAGTAGGTAGAAGATACTTAAAAAACCGTGATATTTGGAGATAAAGTCGCCATGTGCGAACAATGATATCATTAAAAAATAAATAATTTCGTGCTTATATGCACTAGATTATATTCAAGTAAGACTTCCCAGCTTCAGCTTGCTTAAGTGTCCTCTACCCATAATATATACCTGTCTTATACCGTGCCGTGATTTAAAAAAGAAATCGAAGTGGCGACGGGAGGTTCCCCATAAGGTGACAATCGCGTATTCACGCGATGATCGATTTGTAGTAGGACGACACCTAAGCGTTATGATTAATCCACCTTTACTTTCTCCAGATATCCTGGGTACGACGTCGTGGTGAAGAACTGCATCTCCTTTCCTTCGGCCGCCACACATACTCTGCAGACTCCCGCTACTCTCTGGCCTTCGAACACCCGAACGATTGGCGACTCCTCATCCAGTACGTCAGCGAAAGGGATGAGGGGTTCTACGAGTGCCAGATCTCTACTCATCCTCCTTTGGTTAGGAGAGTACACCTTAGTGTTGTTGGTGAGTGTTTTTTACCTTAGTGAACGCGAGCTACATAGGATTATTTGGTATTGTTAAAGGCAGCATCGTGACGTTGCCATGGTAGCATTAAGACCTAAAGCGCGGGTGCTATTGCCTGCAAGAAAAAAAAGTTTATTTGTGACTCAACTCGCCCACACAACAATACATTTTTCTTGTAATTGAAAAAGAAAATGTTATCATCTACTATTGAAAAATATATGGAAATGACTCAACGCTTGTAAGATTTTGCAAAAAAATTAAGCGTTTATTGATTTACTCAAAAAAATATAGAGTAATTTTATGAACAACACAAAAATAAACTGCTTTTTTATAATTTGTATAATTATTTTGACAGCGTATGTTGGCATTTAATACATATACAATTCTTAAAAGATCAAAGTCGTACTTGATCGAGAAGTATTTTCTAAAAAAGTGTTTTGAAAACAATGAAATTTTCAGAAGTAATGTTTAAAATTAACGTATATTTTCTCTGCGAACTAAAAAATACATTGGCAATATTTTTTAAATCAGCCTTCTTTACGTGTTTTTTTTTCGCTTTAATTTAAAATATTTACCAATATTAGGTACATTTGACATAACATTTTATAAGGCACTAAGTACAAATATGTATAAAAAATGACCTAAATTCGGTGCGTATATTCATTGCTTACGTTCACAGGCTATTAGCAAGGTTAAAAGCGTTAACTGACCTGGAAAATCCTCCTAATTCTCAATTTGTGCACGGTGATATCAGGGTACTGTGTTAGGATTTTCAGTTGGCCTATTGTTAAATTACAATAAACCGTAGCATATGCAGGGGCTTGAAGAATATCTTAGTTTTATGTTGCCTGATATTATGTCCGAGCATGGTCATATTGAAACTTAGGCTCAATTTACACCGCCGCGGAACGGATGCGTCAATCTGAATCTTAACATGATAAATTCATCCTTAACTCTACAACATAATGCACATATTTCTTCTGAGATATTTCTTCCGCTCAAGCTTATTATTTCAGAAGAAATATGTGCATTATGGTGTGGAGTTAAGGATGAATTTGCCATGTTAAGTTTCAGATTGACGATCCGTTCCACGGCGGTGTAAATTGAGCCTTATACGTTCAAAATGCAATGGTATCCCATTCAAATCCACATCTCATTGCGGAATTTGTTCGAAAACGTGGAACGCAAAGGGCATTAGGACGGATTTTCACGAATGCGTTTTAGTAAGAAAAAGTATGACACTCCCTTCCGCTAAAAATAAGTGTAAAGAATATTATACACTGTGTTATTTAAGGCGGCCCACCTAATGTACCCGATATAAACTACCCCTAGGTGCGATTTTTTTTTAATAATTCGTTAAGATAATAGTAAAATAAAAATAAATAATAATGCATCAGAATTTTGAAACACGCTGTTAATAATGTTTACGTATCGAAAAACTTGGGGGAGGCCTATGTTCAGCAGTGGGCGTCTTTTGGCTGATATGTTGATATAATGATGAGGTAATCTTATTTTTCATTTGGTAGAAGACGGGTTTCTACTGATCATGCTAAGTGATCACGTATTTATGAACTTTGCATCTGGTTTTTAAATGTCTTAATGTATGGTGCCATTTTATTCGTCTTACAAAGGCGGCCCACCTAATGTACCCAACGTAAACTACCCCTAGGTGCGATTTTTATTAATAATTTAATAAAATAATAGAAAAATAAAAATTAATATGCATTAGAATTATGAAACACCCTGTTAATAATGTTTACGTATCAAAACAATGTCGCCGTTCTATACCGCGCCGTCCTTGGAACACAAGGTCCGGACTGCGTTCGCTCCTGGTCGTTTCAAACTACGTCATGCGTCATGGTAATGAATATTTTAATAATTCAAATGTCCAAAAATATCATTTTATTTTACTAATGAACGCGTATTACTCAGATAGATGAAGTGGTCTGTTGTTGTAAGACAACTAAAATACAGTATACCTAACTTATTTCTAGACCATCAACAACTCACTCAACACAGAACCTACCTTAGGCAACCTTCCACATAATTTAGGGCAGTAACACACCCCACTATATTAGATCCAGTCGTCTACTGAGTAATAACAATATCGTCAGGCTGTCTTAGCATTACAAGTTGTGGCCGACGTGAATGTTAGCTGTGTTCAATTTGCTGCCAAAACAGTTGTTGTATTGTGCCTGAGTTGTTAGGTAGGATTTAGGTGATGACAGTGAGGTAAATTGCGTTACGAAGTGGGTGTAGTGTGTTCTAGGCTTTTGGGCCAAATCATGTAGTGCTAGAATATATTTATACGATTCGATGTCGCGTCGTAACACGTTGCGATTCATGTCGTGTTGCGAGTCGTGATGAAATGACACGAAAAATGTACTGAGTTTAAATAGAGTGGAAGGGTTGTCATTTTGCCAGTTTATGTGTTACGGCGGCTCTGGAACTCAAAGGGAATTAAGAAGAACACGGATGGGTTGTAGTCAATAAGAGTCTGATACTCCCTTCTGCTCCTCCTAGGGCGGGAGGAGACATTTGATGATTTCCCACCCTTAAAGAAAGTTTTCCATGTGTGTTTGGATGTTCGTGTGTTCTTTCGGAGCGCCTAAACTTCCCATTAAGTTTAAATAAGATGGTTGCCGTTATATAGCGGCAACCAACTTATTACACACTTACTATGTGTGTACATCTGTACATGTGTATTTTCCACTTAACTTAGCCTAAATTTTATGCACACCGCGACCGTATTTGTCCATGATTTCTGAGCTTTTGTTTTTTAAGAGATTTTGCCGAATTAGGTAATCATCCATCGGCTATCCGCGAATCTCACCAGGTCATCCGTCTACCTTGTGGAGAGCCTATGGATGCGAGACGCACAGGACCGGTCGTTGTGGCGACACTTGGGGAGGCCTATGTCCAGCAGTGGACGTCTTTCAGCTGATCTGTGATATGATGATGAGGCAATCTTATTTTTCATTTGGTAGAAGACAGGTTTCCACTGATCACGTTAAGTGATCACGTATTTATGAACATTGCCTCTTGTTTTTAAATCTCTTAATGTACGTTGATGATGTAATAGTGTTCAGTATACTGTAACATCATTAACTGCTGTTGGTCTCGTGGTAACAAACGGTTGCCAAGCATGGGTTCTATTCCCAGTTGTGTCAGATTGCTGTCCCATGAGACTATAAGAGTAAAAGAACAGATATAGCACCTGTGTTTGCGCACATCATTATGCACTACAACATCCCCTCCGAACTTGGCTACTCTGGTTTGAGATTAGACACCGTGACCAAAATTCGGTAGTAGACATCTTGTTACATGAGAGACCTCTACAATTTATCTATTTAATTTCAATTACTCTCTGCACTCACAGTAACTTCTTACCAACACGTAGAGAGGGTCAAAAATCATAGTAGTAATTATATTATCATTAGATGGATACAGAATATTATTCAATGGCACTTCAAATTAATGATTAAATAATAGCAAAATTCAATAAAAATATAGATATTTAAAATTAAACAAAAACAATACAAACATAACAAAATATTTAAATGTCTTGCATAGTTTTAGGAATAGACTCATATTGGTGTGAAATATGTCTACATCCGGCTGCTGAGCAGTAAGTGTGTTGTGGTTGTCAATAACCCATTAACTGATTTACACTGTACTCCTTGGTACGGCATGCCTTTTAAGTATAGTCGTTTGAAGAAAAAAACACAACTAGAACCTTATATTACTTTTTATTGTTTTTCAAATTATTCGCCACGTAGCTTAATACACTTTTCCATTCACTCAAACCAGTTATAATAACATTTATTCCACTCTAAAGTGGGGGTGTTCAAAATGGCTGACTTGAAAGCGTCGACTGCTTCTTCACCGGACTGGAACCTTTGACCACAAAGACTTTTCTTAATTTTAGGAAATGTAAAGAAATCGTTAGGGCTTAGGTCAGGACTGTATAGAGGATGGTCAAGAATTTCTACTTTTTCCCGCTTCAAATACTCTATCGTTTGACGAGCGCTGTGTGAGCTTGCGTTGTCGTGGTGTAGGATGATGCGTCGCTTTGAGTTAGATTCGAAGTTCGGCGATGACTTGTGGTGAACAAACTGTGGTATACCACTCTGTGTTAACCGTTCTACGATCTTCAAGTGCAATAGTCGCAACATGGCCGGTTTTTCCAACGAATGTGGCCACTATCTTCTTTGAAGTGCTTCGAGAATGAACAACTTTAGTCGGCTTTGGCTCGTCTTGAAAGACCCAGATTGTAGATTGTTGTTTGGAATCAGGATCGTAGGCATAGATCCAAGATTCGTCACCACTGATGATGTCGTAGACGTGATTTGACTCTCCTCGGTTGAACCTTTGCAGAATTTTCTTACACCATCTGACGCGGGCCGCCTTGTGATCGTCGGAATGCAGATGCGATATCCAACGGCAAACTAGCTTTCTCACACCAAGCGCTTCATGCAAGATCTTCTGAATGGTTGTCCCTGAGATGCCTAATAGAGTCTCTATCTCTCGATACGTCATATGACGATCTTCGAGAATGAGTTGTCTCACAGCAATGATGTTATCTTCAGTGAAGGCGGATTTTGGGCGTCCTTCGCGATATTTGTCACTAACACTAGTATGTCCACGCTGGAATTCTAAATACCAGCGTTCGACAGTCCGCAGACATGGGGCTTTATCGCTGAACACAGATGTTAGCTCTTCAAAACGCTGAAGCCGTGTCAGGCTTCTTCTAAAGTTGTAGAAAATTAATGCATGAACATTTTCCTTAGAAAGATTCATTTTCGTACGTAACCTGACAGATTCCAATCGACGCTGTGACTAAACAATAGCATTAATCCTAATACTTTCAACTGTTTGGAGATTCAAAATTTAAACACATTCGAATATAGAACAGTTCCAAATTCAAAATTGCCGGGAAATATGGAAACGACAGAACTTAAAAGGCATGCCTAGTAAGACTGGTATCAGATTTTCTAACTTCTGTCTTTACAAAACGACTGCCAAAAATTTACAAATGACGGCCGGGACTAACGGCTTAATGTGCTTTCCGAGGCACGGAGGAGTCTCGGTATGTGATTGTTACTCATCCGCAGACCAACCTCGGCGAGCGTTGCTATACCTTGAAGATCGACCCATGCGGCTGTTATTATTTAGCCACGAGCTCATGAGTTTCTCTGTATAACTCATCATCATCATAACAGCTGAAAGACGTCCACTGCTGGACATAGGCCTCTCCCAAAGGGCGGGGGAGTTGCCATAATTACCACGCTTGGCAGGCGGGTTGTCGATCGCAGTTTAAGGTGTTGAGTTTTACAGAGAACGCTGATGCCCATTCTCTAGCAAGTCCCTTAGTCGCCTCTTACGATACCCACGGGAAGTGATGGGATGATATTATTCTGTTACGGCACCATACGGCACCGGCCGACACCATACGGCGAACCTTATTTCTGTATAACTACTGAAATGGAAAATTGTAACTACGAATAATAACAGATGGAAAATCACAACAAATTAATAACTTTAGCCCATTACTCGAATAACAGAAGTTAAGGACAGTTAACTTAATTCACTACTAAAACTAAGCTAGTTAGCTTCTGAGTACTAAACTTTATGTTTGCTGTCTTTATGACAGTTCTTCTAAGTTAAAGGTAGAGTTATGAGGTGTTTGATACGGCACTGATTTACAAGCTTTTTTTCAATGGGGTCGTCTTCCAACTGAAAGGTTAATCATAGGGTTGCTTTGGTTGTCAACGTCTATACCATGTTGAAACACCGGTTTTCGACCGACCATCGCAGTTTAAGCAACATTAGGCGCGGAGTGTGCTTAGATGGGTGACCACCCGGGAACACCGCGTAACGTTGACATTTTTCAGAGGTGCGCGTGAATTTTATTGTATCCCGGGCCCCCGACTCATGGTAACGGTAGGAACTGTGGGTTTTTTTTTACTATTAATAGGCACGCGTTTGACCACTATCTCAGCTGATGGCAAGCGATGATGTGGTCGAAGATGGAGCACGCTTGGCTAGAAGTAATATATTCACTCTTGACTTAAAGACTCCCAGGTTTAGGTTTGATTTTAGGGGGTTGTAGTTGATAAGAGTTCCAAAAAAAATAGGTTCCGTTAGTTACACTTCGTCACGCGTATGTATAAACATTATTTGATTGATGTTATATGTTTTTAATAGACAATAAACTCGGCGAATTACAGACTACAATTTTATTGATGCTCTCTTAAGTATTCGAGCTAAACACTAAAACTTTCGACAGTAAATACAACCTGTATACCTAAAACTAATAAATCAAAGTTGAGTTTGTTTATGGGTACTAAATAATGTTATAGCTGATTCTCCTAAATGTTTTCATAGGTCAAAGGTAACATAAATGTTTAAGCTGATAGATTTTATGTAGTAGGGTTTCGTATTTTTATATCTTGAGGCTTTGCTATCGTCGCAAAATGGTTCATCATCATATCAGCCGAAAGACGTCCACTGCTGAACATAGACATCTCCTAAATGTCGCCACAACAACCGATCCTGTGTCCAAGCCGATGGCTACATGCGATCCTCACCAGTCATCGGTCCACCTTGAGGGAGGCCTGGTACGTTGTCGCCACTCCAGTACTTTTCAGCCCCATCGACCAAAATACAGCTATATGATTATAGCTATTCTGACTATGGCTATAATAGCCAATATTGCTACTCCGTCATTAATATCATTGACAATGACGTCTCCTATAGCTTCCTTGTTCTGTATCATAGTAACATAGTCTGACCATGTACGGTAACCTTTATAATTTCGTTTAGTTCACGGCACATACCATACCATTAGCCCGTTTAGATTCAAAGGTGTACAAGGTATTACTTAGAAGGACGAACCTGCCTTTTGTCAAAATTCCTTTGTTGTCGATGACACCTACGGGTGGCGGCGATTCTTAGTATCTAACACGTAAAGATATCTACTGCAAAAGATCTAGATCAAAGGAACTGTGAACTGATTGTTGGAAAATGCTATGTTGTGAGAAAGTTCTAACTACTGTTCCTAAAATATTGATTTGACGGAAAGTAGAGTAGTACACAATACCATATTGTTAATGACCTAAGAGCTAGAGTTATTCTGTGAAGAGAAAACTTTGGCGAAATCAACATCAGTCGGCCTATTTTGAAAAACAACACACACGGCAGGTCACTTTAAGCTCATTCTACTTAATTTATCATCATCATCATCATATCAGTCGAAAGACGTCCACTGCTGGACAAAGGCCTCCACCAAAAGGGGGGGTTTGCCATAATCGCCACGCTTGGCAGGCGGGTTGGCGATCGCAGTGTATGGTGTTGCGTTTTACAGAGAACGCTGCTGCCCATTCTCTGGTTAGCCCCTTAGTCGCCTCTTACGACACCCACGGGATGTGATGGGATGGTATTATTCTTTTACGGCACCATACGGCACCGGCCGACACCATACGGCGTTAATTTATCACAATGAGATTATCGCAGTGAGATTATCTCAGTGAGATTATCACAGTGAGATTATCTCAGTGAAATTATTACATTAAGATTTTCACAGAATAGCACAACAAATGGAATGACAGCTCACTATACCTATGTTTTCACGTTGATATTTTTACAGTATTCGCTTTCTTTTTCCTGAAACCACCATTATCAAAACATTATAGCAACATTTACATTAATGTTAACAAGAGCCTAAGCAGACATAATGCGGTTCATAAAATTGGCGTACAATTTGTAAAGAAATGTTCCTTGGTATAATGTTGTATTTTTAAAGCACAGTAAATTGTTTGGCAAACAGTATCAAATCTTCTTTTATTAGAATGGGCACGGAAGTTGATTGTGGATGAAAATAAACTTTATTGCTGTTCCTCGTTTTTGGTAGCAAAACTGAAATATAAGCATATTATAGGTACATTTCAAGGCTCAGATAGCTAAGTATATCTATAACTCGTTGCTAAATAATAAAAGCCGCACGAGTTGGTCTTCTAAGACAAGCAATGCTTGCTGAAGTCGATTCGTGAATGGATGACCATCTATTTCATACCGAGATTCCATACAAATGTAAGTGATTGATGATTGAATGAAGGGAAAAGTGTTATCGGGTTTTCTCATTACGAATTTCGCTGTGACAGCCCGGAGTTTGGATAATGATAAATAATATTTATGTTGCAAATAGGTTACAAGTAACTCTTTTCCACGTCATTATTTTTTGTCAAATTAATCTAGATGAGGCCGGTCGTTCCTAACTAACTACCCTGAGAAGAAATACCGAAACAAGCTCAGAGGTCATAGTCTCTTTTGAAGTCCATACAATCGCCAATAACGTATGAAAACCATGTAGGTTAACGTCTGAGGTGGCCTTTTGAGGAAAACACGGAAGTTTGAGTGGGCTTGTCCAGACAGTGCAAGCATTTGACAGTTATTGTGCAGTTTGAGTATACCTACTCAAACTGCCAGACAGTCATGAAATCAATTCTTAAAATAACGACCTACATAGTCCTCATACTTACAATACATCATTTTTTAAGAACCATGCAGATTAGTGGTGTGGTGGAAGTTGGTGGTGTGACACCCCGTGCCTCGGAAAGCATGTTCGCCCTTGGTCCTGCGCCAGATCTCTCTACAGTCGTGTCGGGTTGCCGTCCCATTGGAATATGAGAGTGATGGAAGAGAGAGTGCACGTGTGTTTGCGCACACACGCCTGGACTATAATAATAATTATGTCCCGCGCCGATGGGTAGTCTCCTTTGAGATTGGCCGCCATGGCCAAAATCGGTCAGGAGGACTATACAGGGTGGAATTTTGTAATGCCATCTGAAGGGTAAGTACTGTTAATACTGTGTATAGAAGAAAGTAAAAAATCCTTTATTTTTGAAAAGATAGAAAACTGCATTCAAACATTTTCGAAAATTCGCTTGCCGCACCCGGGAATCGAACCGACTAAAACTTTAAAAAATGAAACCCTGTACTTTTATTGCATCAATCGTGGGACAATTATAAGGATGAAATCTTTTTAATAAACTAGATAAATTAAATAAAAGGAAAACCATGAAATCTGGACTTAACAATTCATTGGGTTAAGTTACTTACTTAGTCACTTTGAATTTATAAGTCCAGATTTCATGGTTTCTGTCTACAGTATTAAGAGTACTTTCCCTTCAGGTGGCATTACAAAATTCCACCCTGTATAAGAGATGGATCACGTGACAGCTTCTGTAAATCCCATACATTTTTTTTTATTTTTTTATTTATTTATATTAAGTACAGCCACATCACATACATTGCACAATAATAAAAAAAAAGATCCATAACAATATTTCTAATGCACATGACAATTAAGGCGTACATAGCGCTCACCAGAACTATAGTGCTTGCTGCCTTGAAATAATAAGATTTATTACAAATTTTTAACAAAGCTTTCTATTATAACTAAAAATACAATTTGTTATAAGAGTTATTGCAAAAAAAAGAGTAAATTATACAAATGAAAAAAATACGTTAAAAAGTATTAAAATTAATATTATCATTTTTGACATTTTGGCAATCGCGTGACATTTCGACAACGTCTGTCAATCTCATACATTTTTGACGTTTCGCTACCGCTGACAATATGTCATTTGTTTGGAGCCTCTGTAGTTACAAGAGCAGTGTGTGTGGAATATGATCAATATTCATGTTCCCTCTACCCAGGGCTAAATCGCCTTATTCGTCTCACAAGCACGGTTTGAAGCCCAAGTGCTGTATCCTTGGATAAAACGTGCAATTGTGTTTACAGCATGGATAATCGCGCTGCTACTGTAGAAAATCTATATATAACATAGCTTACACCTGTGTCTCTGGCCGCGTATAATGGACTCTCTTACTTATAAATTTAGCCTATGTTTGATTAAACTTGATTATTCCCAGGGTAACACGATCCAGGGTTGCGGAATTTGTTCGAAAATGTCACCGTGGCTTTGGAACGCATAGGGCATATTATGGAGGAACACGTGGGTTTTAGTCAGTAAGTCTGACACTCTGAATCATTTTCTGATTTCCTATCCTTAAAAAATGAGCATTAGGTACCCTTGTCAAGACTGGTGACAGATTTCTTGGCTTCTGACTACTCGTAACGTCTATCAAAGATCTACAAATGACAGCCGGTACCAACAGCTTATCGTGCTTTCCAAGGTACAGATGAATCTCCGAATAACCACGACAAGCGTCGCTTTACTTTGAAAACCATCCGTGCAGCTCGTAACCCGTTAGGTACCGCAATTAAAAGACAATAGAAAGGCAATAGATGCGTCCCACATATGGGACGGCCGGTACCTTACGGGTTGAGCTATGAGCTCTTCCATATAATACATCTAGAAAACGACGGGCCGTGTCAATTTCGACTAGGGCGATGTATGACAGCTGAAACTTTTCTCTGCGAACATTCATCAGGTTTTCACCGGAGATGTGCGAGGATGTGTAGCGAAAGATGAGGCTTGTATTCATGCCAACGACCTTGTGCATATAAACGGAGCTAACTACACCACTACGCGCCACTTTGCTACACGCATTTTGAATTTTTAGGGTTTCGTACCTCAAAAGGAAAATACGGAACCCTTATAGGATTACTTTGCTGTCCGTCCGTCTGTCTGTCAATACCGTTTATATCGGGAACGCGTGGAGGTATCAAGTGGAGCCCCTTGCAGCTGTGAAAAAAACAAACTTCAAGGTTAACGTATAAAAAAGATACGGTCGTTTTAAAACGTATTTTTTGACACTCTCAAGGGAATCAAAATGGGTATTTCCCGTTGACCTAGAACTTCGAAATTTGGCAAGTAATTCCGTCTTATACTTCAAGTATAGGAAATAGTCTGAAAATTATACATTTGTAATTAAATCATAAAAAAAATATAGTCTTTATTTAAAGTAATTTGTAGCTACAAATTTGTACGAAACCCTGTGTGGGCGAGTCCGACTGGCACTTGGCCAGTTTTTTTTAAAACAAAAATAATACAAGTTTTTAAAAAGTAACAAAACCAAATCAGTTTCGTTTGTATTGTAAAGCAGTAAATATATTTTTTATACTCCTTTGGTAAAAAATGAAGGACTAAAATGGTTTTATTTCAACGATTTGGAGGTGATTTGGTGTTTTTTTTTCTTATTATATGATAGCTATAGATAAATTCTGGCTAACCCAAATTACGTATCATATCATGTGGATTACTAATTTTTTCAGATGTAATTTCTCTGTTAGTGCCGACGAAAAGCAGCTTCATCTGCACGCTATTTTTAAACTTTTTTCGAGAGAACAGCCTAAAGAATCAATGGAATCGCGTCATTTGCCGAGGCTAGATTAATGAAGGGGTTCTATGAAAGTATAAGCAATAAAGTTTGTATTCACTACCAGTGCGGCCACTCCAAGCTGTATATAAAACACACATTCAATATTAAATAACACCCGTCATACCGCACAATCTTTTCCAAGAAAAATACAACCATTCCTTTTTTAAAAAACCTCTTTACATTGTTTCAATGTTGCCAACGCTAACACGTTCAGTTAGAACAACTGCATGTATTAAGTATTCATTGTTTTTCATATTTTCTATGCATGAGAATGTTGCCACATCTAACAGGCACGTTCCTTCTGATATATTTACTCTGTGGTGGTTATGCTAGCAAATATCGCGAGATATGAAATATGATCTTTACGTGAAATGTGTCTGCGTGTGTCTGGGGGTGTTGTAGTAAAAATAATAGCGTTCGCAGTCATTTGTTTTGTTTTCAGAGATCTTTTTATCGTTGCCCCCTGTTAGGGGTGCTTGTCTATTCAGTCCATCAAAAGATTGTCTTAAATATTTATCCTTACCTGAAGTAAGATTAAAACACTTACCAACTTTACCCTTACCTAGCTGATCCAATAGAAATTGTCCTGTCCATATTTCCGAGTTAATGCATTTTTTTATACACATTTACTCGAAAGCTGTCTCCAACCCCATGATTTTATGCTTGCAATGGAATGTATTTCGCATTATTGCGGGAAACTGCGCCAGCCAGCTCTCGCCTTTCCCTTTGACTATTTATAACGAGAACTTCGCCCGCGACTTCGTCAGCGCTGAAATTTTCTTAAGGATCCTTAATTTTTCCTTGTTATAAATATAGCTTATGTTACTCAACGATAATGTAACATTCTAATGGTGATAGAATTTTTTAAATCGGTTCAGTAGTTTTTGAGTTTATTAGTTACAAACATAAAAATCTTTCCTCTTTATAATATTAGTGTAGATATAACAGACTGGGCGGCGGGGTAGCTCCCACGAAAATCTACCTCAGCGCAGTTAAAAATAATCATTCCCTGAGAACTCTCAGATAAATACTAGGTATCTTTGACAGCGGCTAAGTCCGCGCGAAAATTATTCTCCGGGATCTCACAAGGAAGAAAACTATGTAAGTCTACTATATTCTAAAACCAGCCGTTCTAAGACCGCCCATTGTACAATTGTTTTTGTAAATGTTTGTCCTGTTCTTATTACGAGGTGTAAAGTATAAAATTAATTAATTAGAGTCAATTGACACTATGCAATACAAATATTTCTGCCTAATTATATCAGTCTGGCAGTACATCAACTGTTTCTATTTACCCCACACGGACATGAGTAAAAGGGTAAATTAATAAACACTGTCAACGAAGCGAATGGGTAGACTGGTGTTCGTAAACATGTGCTGTACTGTGTGTGGTAGCGTTAGCAAATATCCTGGGAGATGAAATATGATCTTTACGTGAAATGTGTCTCAGTGTGTTAAGGAAACTGTTTGGCTTGAACATTGAGCATCGAAACGCTTCCGTGGGGACTGCTAGACGTCTCTATTGTGTTGACAAACTTCTCATACTGATCTAGCGTAGTGTGTGTCCTCGTTTACTTAAAGTAAATCTTTAGTAATATTATAAAGCTGAAGACTTTGTTTAGTTGTTTGGTTGAATGCTCTAATATCAGGATGACTAAATAGGGTTTGAATTAAAAAAAAAAAAAACTTTTAATTTTGGTTAGTCCATTTATCGAGGATGGCTATATAACATCTTGTTACAAAAAATGTGACAATGATGAAGTTGCGCGGGTCAGCTAGTGAATAGTAAAAAAAACAATTTTGGAAACACACTTGTATTTTAATGCGCTTAAAGGAAGTAAAAAAATCGTCTCCGTACTGATGATCTCTGCGGAGTTCCTTCGTCTGGAGTCAATCCTAAAAGGAGAATCAGGTCGTAGTAACTTATTTTGTATAGCGTATACTCACGTGCCTGTAATGTCCGAGGATCTTCATATAGAAGATTGGTTACATAAGCCACATGCGAGTTCACGAACGACAACTACAGCGGAGCTGAAGCAATCGCCTTGACCGAAATCGGTCGGATCACATTATCATCATCATCATCATCATAGCTGTAGGCGTAGGGATATAAATATTTATCATGTTGGCAGAACTTTGATTATTTTGACGCCTTACATTTCGTGCGTCTCCTATAGTTTGGTTCCCCAATACACTCTTTTATAAAATGTACTGAATCCTAGTGTAATTTATTTATTTATTCAAGCACTATGGAAGACTTATAGACAAAACGGTCGAGATCAGTAAATAACTGTCAGCAAATTACAAGTCTTCACTTATAAAATACAGAAATAAGAAGTTAGTTCCATGGACATTCACACCAAGTTACGGAGTACCTAATACTTATACTACAATTTTATTCACGTACTAAGTTCTGTTTTTCAGTGTTTTCCATTAAAAAGTCTAAGAAGTAGTTAAGTACTACTTACCAAAATGACATTACGCGACCTCAAAAGTACCTTTACTTACTAAATTATTAGTACATACCAATCATCAGTATCCTAAGCCTTGTGATTAACAATTTAATACATCAACACCCAAAGATCAAAGTCCCTTTCCCCTGAGCAAATCCTCACAAGATCAAAGCCAATACATTCCATTTTATTTCAAAGTCTTCGACATGCAAATACCAAACCTGCGTAACTCGAAGACATTTACAAAAGACAATTTCTCAAAGTAGGTACACTGGAATTGATACGGAGTCTTCTTGAGATAATCCCTTCCTCGCGTTCAATTACACGTTCTGATGTCAACGGAGGGTAAGGTCATGGAGTATGGAGGGAACGGAGGTTTAACTTACAAGAAAATATTGGTAGAGATCGGCTATACCTGTACGGATCAGAATGTTGGGCTGTGAAAAAGACGAATGAAAAAAGATTGCATGTTGCGCAGATAAAAATGTTGAGATGAAAGTGTAGAGTAAAAAAATGGATAAAGTGAGAAATGAGTACGTTAGAGGTAGTTTACAAGGAGCGTCAGTGACGAAAAGCTGAAAGGGAACCGTTTGTCTTAGAATGGTCATGTGAAGAGGAGGGATGAAATGCATGTACCTTACTAAAGAGTTACGAATGTAAATGTGGACAGAGAGGGAAAGGGACAAGATAGATGGTTTGTGTGAGGAATGATGTGAAAGAAAAGGGAGTCAGTGACAGCGTGACGATTGACTGGGCAGAATGAAAGGAACAAAAATGTTAAGCCGATCCCAAGTAACATGGGGTACGCACAGGAAGGATGCCTTTATCCCTGATTTATTTTCATAATCTGGCTAGCCTTTTTCCAATACAGTAGTGAAAGGCTAACTGAAAACCCCCTTCATTTGATAAGATACACAGTAAAGTTTGAATATTTTTTTATGGAAATTTTCTAGTTTATCCCCCATATTGACCCCCATACTTAAAATTCATTCATTACGTCCGTGGTCGGGTCACAGAAGTTCATAATTATGTGTACCACATTTCAACATTATCGGTCCAGTAGATTCGCAGAAAACTAACAGTGACAGACGGACACTCGAGTAATACTGATAAGAATCCGTTATTTACGGATGTTCGGAACCCTAAAAAAATTAAACCGACGCCAACATAGTTGAGAAAGGAAGAAATATTTGAATACGCCTATAAAACAATTGGGATTCCATTTACTCCTACTCTGACCAAAAGCATTTTGTTCAAACGGCTCTTGAGACGGAGATTTTAAGCATTCCTCTTACCTACTTTGTGACCTGAATTTGTCAGGATTTTTACGACGTACCACTATGCCTATTTTTATCTTGAAATGGTAGGTAGAAATGTTACTCAGCACGTAAAAGGTGTAATTGAAATAACTGCAAACCTCCTATGGGGGTCATTAGAGGTTTAATTATTAAATCAACTTTAGAACCAATCCTGAAAACTCAGCAGTTTCGTACGTTTAAAAAATGGGAAACAATGCTTAACTACTTTAAAACATTACAAAATTCCGTCGCCTTTGTGAAACTCTAGCTAGTGGAAATTAAAATTTATTGTAAAACATTCATTTTAAACGAGTTAGTATGAAGTTTCTTTCTCAATATTAGGATTCCATGCCCGAAGTCTAAATAGTGGAACCCTGTTACTAAGCCTCCACTGTCCGTCTGTCCGTCCGTTCGTCCGTCCGTCTGTCAGTCAGCGGGCTGTATCTAAAGAACTGTAATAGGTAGACAGTTGAAATTTTCACAGAGTGTGTATTTCTATTGCCGCTATATAACAAATAATTAAAGTTAAAAGAAAAAAGTTGTATTTAAATAACAAACTAAATACACTTAAAATAGAAAATAAAACTCCTAACTATAATATGGCGTCAAAAAATTCGTCCGCATCGCTGTCAACTGCAAGTGAGCCCAAAAGACTGGCGACATTGCCACGTTGTATGGCAATACTTATCCTCTGTCCGAAGTAAAAGCCAGCCCTTGGGTCACGCGAAGAACCTGTCTTTAAAGCTAAATTAAAGAGGACTCCCATACAAGAAGTGAGTTTGTTTCGGTTATGGTACGGCACCCTTCGTGTGAGAGACCAACCCGTACTTGGCGGGTTTCCCCAATATGAAACTTCTATTTAAAATGCTCTTGAGGATCTTTTTATTTTGTGCAAATTTTGATATTCATAGTCCTGATGTAATAAAATTGGGTTTTTAATTTGAGACTGCGTCGGAAGCATTCCTAAAATGATGATGAGAAATAACGACTGAAATAAAAATGTGTTGAATATCCAACGTCTTTTTATACTATTACTAGCTTTTGCCCGCGACTTCGTACATGCATATACCGTATTTTCTTGTGCCCGTAGAAATTTCCGGAAATCCTCTCTTAGGGGAGCACCCCCACCCAAAATTTGCCATGTAGGTTCCATG
Organism: Lacanobia wlatinum; assembly: GCA_947578705.1. Taxonomy (NCBI): domain Eukaryota; kingdom Metazoa; phylum Arthropoda; class Insecta; order Lepidoptera; family Noctuidae; genus Lacanobia; species Lacanobia wlatinum. The sequence continues at coordinate 15,521,323 of OX388046.1, read as the reverse complement.
GGACTCTCCATGGAACATGCCAAATTTTAGCTTTCTACAACCAGTACTTTCAGCTGTGCATTGTGACTCAGTCACTGAATCAGTCAGTAACGGAAGAATTTTATATATTAAGGATCAGGATTAGGGTTTTCATTAGGAATGATGATATCCGCAAGAGAACCAAGGTTACCGACATAGCCCGAAGGATCGCCAAACTAAAGTGGCAGTGGGCAGGGCACATTGCTCGCAGAACAGATGGTCGATGGGGACGAAAAGTTGTGGAGTGGCGACCGCGTGCCGGAAAACGCAACTTTGGAAGGCCTCCCACAAGGTGGACCGATGACCTGGTGAAGGTCGCGGGTAGCCGATGGATGCGAGACGCGTAGGACCGGTCGTTGTGGCGACGCTTGGGGGAGACCTATGTCCAGCAGTGGACGTCTTTCGGCTGATATGATGATGATGATGATCAGGGTTTTCAAAGTTTTCATTAAAATTAACACTTACTTATTTTAAAATAGAATTTCCTCGGCAACTGTTTTGCAAGCTACAACTAGCTAAGCCAAGATACGGTACTTACCTGTAGGTACTTAGCCGTAAATATGCCAAGATTATTCTAAGTCAGAAAATAAATTGGGCGAATGATAAGCCAAAGGCCTATGTCAACTTGGGTAATGGAAAAAGATTTTGAGAATATTTTTTTAGGTAGTTATTATACAGGTGGACTTAAGTTACCTTTTTAGTATCTATCTAGTCCTTTTTTATGATTTCGGGTGGGATCCTGGCATAATAGAATCTTTCAAGCGTGTTTGAGAAAAGATAGCAGATTTGAGCAATTGTGGACATCATTTTGATAGATCGACCGAAATATAAATGAGCGTATAAAATGGATGTTATTTTCTTGAATAGTTTGTTAGATAAGTGGCGTAACTATCTACAATATACATACCTATTCATGATATTTATTATGTGTACAATATATTATTTTGAGGGTAGTTTTGGCGATATACATTAGGAAGTATGAAATACATGTATAATTATATTTTAAAATAAAGTCAGTCAGCCATGTCAGTCTGTCTGTCTGCCTGTCCGAACGCGATACACTCAATGTAATCTTTGTCAGGAGAAAGGGTGAAAAGTGGTCAAAACTTAGCAAATGATTCCTTAAACAAGCCGAATGCCATAACATACATTCATTTGGGATATTAACCTCTAACCATTTTCCCCATCCATTTTCAAAACTCTTCTTACCATAGTTATGAATGAAACTCTTATGAATGTGAAATTTCAAGTGGTATAAGCTGAGTGGAACAAGCTAGACTTGTTATTAAAAAGTTTTTATTTAAAAGAATCTCATCCTCCCACAACCTACGCTCCTGTGAACTTCTTATCGATCCTCATTGCAACTAATGCTCACCCAGTTCCCATTCGCTCGACCGAATGACCCACGGCAAAGAATATGAAATTCGTGCAGAAGAGAAACTTTGTACCAGACCTATGGCAATGCAAACCTGCTGAATATAATTATTGGCTACCGCTGCCCTATTCGCAATGTGGTATGCAAGTAAAAATAAGTGCTTGAAATTACAATAATTTATTTTGAACTATTGAGTTATGTTGATTTGTTCATGACCTATAGGTATACGTTTTTAGTTGTTCCGTTTTTTAAATAAAAGTCCCGTTTTGACAGCAGGATACAACATTGCTTTAATACTAAGTATGAAAATGACAACAATAAATCTCTTTCGCACTTGTGTAAAACACAGTGGTAAAACAATCTTCTATCCCTCTCTACTCAGCTGTCAAATCGGATTTTTTAGATTTTGGTAAAGTTGAAAAAAAGCTGCTATGGTGTAGATTAAAATCTACACCATAGCAGCTTTTTTTCAACTTTATCGTGAGTTGAATTAAAATACGGTAGGAGGTAACAGTAAGTTCACCATTTATTTTTATTCGAGAAACATGAAGTAGGTACAGAAAAAATCTTATTTTAAAACTAGTTTACCCGCGCAACTTCGTCTGCTCCGCTCCTGGTCTTAGCGTGATGATATATAGCCTATAGCCTTCTTCGATAAATGAGCTATCTAACACTGAAATTATTTTTCCAATCGGACCAGTAGTTCCTGAGATTAGCGCGTTCAAGCAAACAAACAAACAAACTCTTCAGCTTTATATATTAGTGTATAGATAGCCTTTTTTTATTTAATAATGTAGTTGCAGTGCCTGATTTTTTTATCCTCACGAGATGTAAAGTAATAAAAACCGGCCAAGTGCGAGTCGGACTCGCACATGTAGGGTTCAGTACCATATACCTTAATTTTTATTTAATTACCTTAATAAAATTTCAACTGTCTACCTATAACGGTTCTTGAGATACAGCCTGCTGACAGACAGACGAACAGACGGACGGACGGACGGACGGTCGAACAGCGAAGGCTTAGTAATAGGGTTCCGTTGGTTACCCTTTGGGTACGGAACCCTAAAAAGCATACGAAGTCGCTGGCAAAGTCTTCCAAAACTACTACTGTTAGGCATTAAGTAGAAGTTTCACTTCTGTTTTATTCTTATTCGAGGCGCAAGGCGACTCGTTAGCAATTGTCGTTTGAGAAAGAAAGTGGGGAAATGGTGTAACAGTGTGCGGATTAGTAGGTGAGAAGGCTTTGTCTTAGCTTTGTGCAAGCATTCTTCTCGATTAAACTTAAACGAATGCTTAAAAGATCAAACACTTATTACTTTTCGAGATGCTTAAGGCTTGTATACATACCAATGACCTTGTGCATATAAACGGAGCTAACTACTCCTCTACGCACCACTCCGCTACCCGCATTTATAATTTATTATAAAAAAATAACACATATTTTAAAAAAGTAACAAAACCAAATTATTTTCGTTTGTATTGCATAGAAGTAGATTTTTTTTGACGTTTGTTTAAAAACGAAGGAGTAAAATGGTTTCATCTCAACGATTTGGAGGTGATTTGGTGATTTTTTTTCTTTTTATGTGATACCGATACATAAATTCTGGCCTAACCAAATTACGTATCATATCCTGTAGACTACTACCCATTTTTTTCACATGTAATTTCTCAGTAAATGCCGACGATAAGTTGCTTCATCTGAACGCTGTTTTTAAACATTTCTCAAGAGAGCAGCCTTAAAGCTTAAAGCCAAAAAGATCAGAAATAAAAACACTACAAAGTATAAAATAACTTTAATTTCAGAAGCCGGTGTTTTTGTTATTTCGTTTTTTTGACACTGACTTTCCAAATTAAAGTAATTTTATACTTTGTAGTGTTTTGTTTTTGGATGTCGGTTATATTTTTTGTAAAAAAGTTTTTCACTTTTTTGTGGTACCTGCGTACCCATTCGCAGCGTACCGGCGTGATGTTATGTTATGAACTGGGACCTATTTAATAAAACTTAGTGCTTTCGGTGTAAAGGTCTCGTCAATACGAATTGAGGCGTAATAAAAGATGGGGTCTTCGCTAGTCATACGTATATAATTTTTAAATAAAAACAAAAACCTAATAGTGAATATAAAAAAAATATATAAAAAAACAGACAAATTGAAAAAAACTTAAAAAATCTGTCGGTGAGTCGATGATTTTTTTAGTTGGTTATTTAGTTGGTAATAAATGATTAAAAAAGGAAAAAAAGACTTAGGCACGTTTTCCAAATTTGTTAATGAAGCCTTTCCAGAACAAACATGCTTCTAAACCAGATAGTGATTGCAATCAATAAAACACGGTCTAGGAGCGTCTCCAACAGCTAAATTGCATGAAAGATGCGGCTCTAAGTGGTTTTCGCAACTCCTAGACAATATTCAAACAGAAAAATAAGGAAACTAACTACCAGCTCAGAAGGAGCAGCACGTTATGCTAACAACATGAAACAATATAAAAAGTCTATGATTGAATATGTAGGTCAATAAACTGCACAAATCCTGGGAGTCGGGGGCTGCGACGATCACACGATCACGCTTCGCGATCGCGCTTAAGTACTCCAAGAGAACCCGAAAGATTAAATAATTATGCTCACGGATACCATCTAGCCTTCGCAGATATGGTAGGTGGCCCTTGGACCGATACCGTCGTCAGCTCCGATCGGTATCGGTATTAATTTTAGAACAATAAGCTAGCTGCCTTTGGATTACATTATTATACACCACATTTAACACATGGTACTTGATGGATTTATAATTACTTTCTTCCAATTTATTTGTATTAATTCATATTTACTGACTTTTGTCAACATTCACCAGACACTGACCATATTTTCTTGAAATTTGTCAAGTGTCATTTCGATGGAACCTCAATTTAAAATATGACCAGAAAAAGAAAATTGTCTGTCTAAACGAAAGAGGTTAAATTTGGAAAAAAAAATTTCATTGTCAAACCTGCAGAACACAATGCTGCAGAATGAAATAAGCCCAAACACTTGGCAGTTCCTACATACCGATGTGGAGTTCCCTTGACTCTCTGTCGTCTCCATCATCAGGTCTGATCCAAACCTTCATTGTTTTATAGTATCACCCGAGATACACACGAATATTAAGTTTTTACCAGATGCGTGCCTACAATTTTTGAGAGTAGCCCTCGATTTTCAAGGTTTCCATCATCAGATCCTGCCGTGGTAGCAATAGGACTATTTCAACAGCATACCCTTTCATATAGCATACGCTTACCATCAGGTGAGATAGTGGTCAAACGCGCGCCTATGAATAGTAAAAAAAAAAAATATATATAAAATAAGATTCATCGAAATCGGTTCATAAACGACGAAGTTATCCGCAAACACATAAAAAAAATACATATACAGTCGTGAAAAAAAGCGACTCCCCCATACATTTATGTGAGCATAACTCGACAAAATGTAGTGAACAGCTGATTTTTTTTCGCGATTTCGGAATTGGTCTCATAGTTAAACTTGTTCATAATGATGAGTACTATGACCCCTTAAGAGGTATTGCGTTTATTTTGTTACACGTTGTATATCAACCAATTGCAGTCCACTGCTGAACGTAAGCCTCTCCCTAAGAGCGCCAACCGTCCCGGTCTTGAGTGCATCGCGGATAGGACAGGTGGTCGTAAATGTTGTGGGTGTGTGAAAACCATTTTTCCATCCAAGGATCCGTTTGCGAAATATTAAGCTTAAGTGCTTATTTTTGTTAGAGTCAAGAGTCAAGTGTCCCTCTCCCTTTTGCCAGCTAAACGGTTGTTTTTGGAGACGTGAAAAAAATCAACGAATTGGAAATTAGTAAGCTTCACTACTAATTTTCCTTTTAGTGTTTTAAAGTTGTTCATAATGATGAGTTCAATGACCCCTAAAAAGGTATTGCGTTTATTCTGTTACAGGTTGTATAGTTAGATGCTCATCATACACAACTTACAGAAGACGTCTAATGAAGCCGCGATGAGATTCAAAGTTTCAACTAATGATCAAAAGTTTAGCGAGTTTCGATTTAACTCCAGTAATCTAATATTGGTTGTTCTTAGTGATATTTGGCTTTGTAGGAGTTAAATTCGATAAATTAAATCAGTGTGCTGTAATTTCTCGATTTAAAATCAGAATAGTTTTTGGCTGTGTCTGTAAGAAATTTGAAATTTATTATTATCCCACAAAATATTTACCGACAGCAAAAGTGTGATGAAAATCTTTCAAAAATAAAGCATCTATGCACGTATCGGAAGAGCGTGGTTATATACCAACCACGCAAAGCAAAAAAAAGTTATCCGCACATAAATGTATGGGGCAGTCATTGAAATATAAAAAACCCAAGATGCATAGTCTCGAATAAATGCAACACTCGAAACTGTCATCAACAACTGACATGTATCAAGTGTTATGTTTGAGTTGTGTGTAGTTATACTATAAACAATTTCTTTTGCAAATTCAACCTTACACGGATCGCTTAAAGTTGTTTTTACAAAGCTGTGCAGTATGGCGAGCGATGCGAAATTGTTTGAAACTAGCGCACTGTTTTAAATTGTTCGCTTGTTTTATGCGGACGTTTTTGGATGCTGAGTGTGTATCTTGGGTTTTTATATATCAATGGGGGCAGTCGATTGTTTTTTCGCGATTTCAGTATTTGTCCTATTTGAAAGAGGTTCATGATAATGAGTACAATGACCCCTTAAAAGTTATTGCGTTTTTATTGATAGGCACACTTCTATGTCAGTAACTTTGGTTCTCTTGCGGATATCATCATTCCTGATTCGATCACGCAAGGAAACTCCAAGCATTGCCCTTTGAGTGTCCTTCTGATGAGGCCCATTGTGATTGTGAGCGACCACGTTTCACAGCAGCACGCTTGCCTTGCGTTTATTCTGTTATACGTTTATATATTGTATAATGTACAGTTGGTGATATAAAATCTGTAATGGAACTAAAATAAATGCCACTAAACTGCATTAGACTGCTCAATAAAAGTGTTTCTTTTTACAGGATTTTTTGTCACTGTTTCTTTACGGTATATTAGATACAGAGCGCCACCCTTACATATAACTACGCACATTTGAAAACCCTGTAGAATCATTAGACTATTCCAAGTCATCGTATCAGCTGAAAGACGTCCACTGCTGGACATAGGTCTCCCCCAATTGTCGCCACAACAACCGGTCCTGTGCATCTCGCATCCATCGGCTACCCGCGACCCTCACTAGCTAGTCTTTTCTGTAAATAACTTTTTCGATATCGAGCTTCACCTGAGTGACAAATCTCACAAAGTGAGCTTTATTGCACATAACATAAAGGTTTTAATTTGACGCTGTCGAGATACAAAAATGTTGTTACAGAATAGCACTACAGGTCATCGGTCCAGCATGTGACAGGCCTTCCAGCGCTGCGTCTTCCGGTACGCGGTCGCCACTCCAGAATTTTTCGACCCATCGACCATCTGTTCGCGAGCAATGTGCCCTGCCCACTGCCACTTTAGCTTGGCGAGCTTTCGGGCTATGACTATTCCAAGTATTACTCTTGAAACATTCATTCAATTTTATTGCAACAGTACATTAAGATCTTTTTTTTTTTTTGTGATGGGTTTCCTCTTGACTCTAGTCTAGGTCAGAGATGACCGAGACAAAGTCTACGGTGGAGCGAGCTTACCCAGAAGGAGCCTGTTCACTCTAACTTTGAAGAGATTAGGGTTGTAAGCGTTTGGTAACACAGACGCGGATGGGTATCACCCTTAAACATAACTGACGAAAGATGGGTGTACTAAGGTCACCTCTGCTGTAGCGATATAGGCATGATGTCATGTTAATATTATTCGTTTGTGTCTGATTTATACACGTATGTTCTGGAACAGGGATTAATTTAACGAACACGTGTTTGTGCTAAATTAAGCTTGAGTGTGACGTAATGTCAAATTTATTATTTACTTATCAGACGACAAAAGCAGGGTTATGGTTCTCGAAAGTATGTCATTCATGCTTGATACGTGAGATGTTTCTATTATATTGGCATATCTTATAACCTAAACAGTTTGATGTTATACATCAAAAGAGGTGTCTATACATTTGTCTTAAGGTGTATAGTAGGCTCAATAACCTTGAGCATCTGGGCCACACATTCATATCTGCGCCGCACACACAAACATTTCCGTAGCGCACGCGCTACCTCAAAACTACTATCAAAGATTATGCGAGGACGCAGACATGCGCGCCAAGCCGGCTTTTTTGCCTACGACTACACAAGAGTATGGCGATTGCACGGCTCATTTTTAGTTTAGATAGATACATACGTTACGCATATTTTTAATCACTGGTCTCATTTTTTATATGAATGTGGTTAAATAGACGTAAAACAATATAGGTCAGATAAAACAATTTTGTGAAGCAGTTGCGTCTTTTCTGCCTACGATCTATATAAAGATACTCGAAACTCGAGGTCAAACTGTTACCAGTGCACTGGTAACAGTTTGACCTTGAGTTTCGAGTATGCAGTGTACCTACTACTTTTTGTTTCTGCCTATACTACTTTATAGTCTCGTAAAAAGATTTCAAATAAAAAAAGTACATTCTAAAGTAAGTAAAGTAAATGAAATAAATAAATTTTAAGCCTATTTCAGCTCTGCTAAATAATTTTGTAGCAATTTCATTAACTCAAATACTTCAGATTCTGTGATTCCTGTGAAAGTTTTAGGTGTTTAATTGATAACGTTTTTATATCGGTTTATTTTCTAAACTGGAAATACGACGATGATTGTTGAAAAAACCCGACCAAGTGACAGTGAAGACACACTGGAGAAATGTCTCTGAAAAGAATTACCGATGTAAATCCTTATTTAACTACGGAACCCTGCAAATTACCTCCCTTTGCGTGCGCTGCGAAAATGATTGATGATATAATAAAATAATATCTACAAACAGAAAAGGCAGTGATACCAAATGCCCAACTATTATTGTATGTCACTTTTTTTATTTAAAAATTAATAGATATGACATAACAGACCAAAGCAGACCACGTTATTCGCACCTTGGTATCAGTTTTATAAATAAATCGTACTTTAATTCACTTATTTTTTTGAATTATTAAAATCGAACATCAAAAGATATCATAATTTTATCAAAACAATTTCCAAACGCCATGCCAAACGGTCCCCCACAGACGCGACTGACACGCCGCATATACCGACCGAATAATGAAAACAAATGTTTGTTTATGAACTTGTGTTTGTTTATGTTTGTGTTGAAGAGCTGTACACCTACCACAGTGTATTTCTTTTAACCCAAAGGTTGACTAAAAGAGAACTCCTCGTAGCATTAAGTCCGCCTATGTACCACTATTGTTCCTGAAGTTTAAGTGAATAAATAAACTTATATTGATTTTTTATTTTTCTTTAATATTAGTCAGTTTGTTAGTAATAAAAGAAATTAAGAATTAACGTCGGCTACGTTTGAAAAAAAAGAGCAGACAAAAATAAAACCCGAAGGACGCCGATAGTATTTTGATAAAAGTTGCTGTATGAAACTGTACAATGCGCCCACGCGCTCAATCAAGCTGGCTCCTCTGCAAAGAGCTAGTCTATGAACGCACACTAATACAAAAGTTCGTAAATATTTGCACTAACACATTATATATATATACACGTAGTCGGTCGATAGCGCGAGCGGAGCAACGAGCGACACAGCCTCCACGTCTCAGTGCTAACGCACGACTGCCGCCTTCGCCCAAACAGAGCTTTTTATATATGGGAGACTCAATATTGAACATTTTCTTTGCAAAATATTGATTGATTTACATGAGCAATGTTCACTTTGTAGAACACTTTACCAGCAATTTTTCCATGTAAAAATATTTTTAAACTTCGAAGCCGTTTGGAAGAAATATCCAAAAAATAGCGTGGTATTAAATATTTTTTTACAGCAAAACTATATGTCATACGAAAACAACAATTGTTCATATTGTTGTTTATGAATCTACCATATACATATATTTTTTTCCAATCTTTAGACCCAGCCGTTAATGGGGAATATCCTTTAGAAAGTAGCCTTTTGACGGATCTGAAGCAGAGGTAGGGCCTTAATGCTAATATAGACTGACATCCATTGGCTATTTGAATTTTACAAATAATACAAAATGTTGCCGGTCGTTTGGTTAGTATTCTATCATTTAACGAGAAGATTTATGACGTAAAGCTTCCAATAAACTGCAGGAAACGTATTCCCAAACTACTATATTAAAGACGTTAAAACGTTTACAAAATACTGCACTTCGTGAGACTCTGAAGTGCAGTATTTTCCAATAACTTGCAAAAGTTATTGAAGATACGGGATACAGTTTATGAAGCGTAAAATTTCTACTATCATGATCGATGAAACAAAAGGGGCTAAGGCTGACTATTCACTGGAGCAGAGAGGAGAGGAGCGGAGAAATATTAACAAATGGAATTGTATAAAATCTCAGTGACTGATGAGGAGCGAAGATCCAGTGGACAGTCAGCTTAAGGACTGCAAGAGTCAATATTCAAAGTAAAGCAACGCTTGCCGAGTTTTTTCTGTGGATGTGTGCCGATTATCCCTCCCACTCCTCGAAAGCACGTTATTTCGTGATCGAACTATAACCAAAATAACGAGTTAGTCATAATCCAGAAAGTCAGAATCTGAGTCCAGTCTCAGCCAAGTTTGACCAAGTGATAGTGTTTACCCTGTAACTGGGTTGTACAGAGGTTCTAGAAAAGTGAAATTCTATAAGCGATAGCGTGACGAAGCTGGCAGTCAGAACGTCAAAATGTATGTGCTAGACTACGCTATCGAAATGTCACTTGATCAATCTAAAAAATATTTTGGCAATTTGGCATTCGCAACCATTAGCGAATGCCAAATTGCCAAAATATTGGAAACATTGCTCAGGTATTATTATTAATACCTGAGGCGCTAGACAAAGTGCTATTCCATAATAGCGCTTTGTCTAGCGCCTCAGGTGAGATAGGCAGACGCTTCATGTCGTTCTTGGTCTAGTAGTCGGCCAAGTAGTTGCATCCCCTTACACTAGAAGCTAACCCTAATGCAGGTGAGAAAGACAAGACAAAATACTCGTATATGTTACAAAAAATCTACATAAGTTTAGCCTACTACATTGTAGATGATGACCGCTGAAACAAATTAACTTAAAAATCTTTATTAAAAACACAATAATGTTACTTTACATAGTGCCGCAGAAGAGTATGATTTATTGCGTCCGCCCCATTCTCCTAAAAGCAATAAATTTTCTGATAATTTAGGACATTCTGCATTTCATGTTTACGATATTTTGCCTTTAGCTGCTGCACGTAAAAAAGGAAAAAGGTCGTTCTGACATTACCTAAGAACAGTGAAATTAGGTCACAGCAATTTGCCGTTACAACGTTGAGTCGGTTGCCAAATTCTCTGTTTATTATTGCAATACCCAAATCAGAAATTTTCGTTTTTGGAATGCAGAAAACTATGAAATTTCCAGGAACAGTAAGAACGAAAATTGGATTGTCAAAAATATTTTTATTTTGCTTCCCAGTTTCAACTTGCTAAAGTGAGTTGACAATGGTATTCGGGGAATGAAGAAAAGTACATTGTAGCTACTTTTGCTGTAAAAGTTCCGCAATTGTCTATTGCTCTCGACTTGTCTCTGTTTAACCTTATTACCGAATGGCTTGATTTTCATTTTTCTTTTGTGTTTGTTATGAAATGCGTAGTCTGTTGTGTGACGGTCTTTCAGAAATTGTTCATTAGTTACATTCTCCACTTGACTCAACCTCAACTTTCTGAATTTCAAATTTACATTTGTTTACCTGTTATTAGTTTTATTGTCATTAACTGCATTCTATTTACGTTGTTGAGCATCAGAGTGGAGTGGGAAATGTATCTTCAAATCGTCTTAGAATATGGGTGCATTTTGTATGAAGTTTTAAGTTTTTTCTATGTTACACAATCGGGCTTCTGAATGATTTCTTAAACCATGTTTATTGGGTTTTATTTTTGTTATTTTCTGTTTTCTAATAAAACACAGTGATTTACTTAATTGGCCTCACAAATTGTGCCTTCCAAATATATTTCAAAAATGCTTCAGACATTTCATAAAATGTTCAACCTAATATGCCACGAAATCTCAGTTCGAATTTATACACCGACGCAAACCGAAAACGCGTGCGAAAATTTTCTTTTCAACTCCAAAAACCCAGAATAAATCTGTTTAATAAAACCTTAAAGCAGAATGTATCGGGATATTTTATATTCTCGACGTGGAGTATCTATAAAAGCTGATTACAATTCATGCGCCCTACATATAGGCCACAAACGTGAATCACATACTTAATGGTATCGGGCTCATAGGGACTGAGTTTTTTGAATTCGGTATTTTAGGTGGAAGGTTAGACACTTCAGATGAGTCTGAGTAGGTAGTTAATAATCATTTATATGTCCGTGGGAGTAGGTCTATTTTTGGACGTGTCATAGACGTGGTAAAGGAGATAACCCTACATGAAATAGTTGGGTAATATTAATAAACGTGGGCTTAGTTGCTTCATATAGTTCTCAATAATGGTTGAGTAGTTTTATGTCATACTTGTTTCTGCCAACGGCTTTGGCCGTGTGAATATTGAAAATTTCCGTGATATAATGTCCAGTCCATAATCCAAAGTTCTATTCCAAGGTATGGTCTACTCGAGTGCCAAATTTCATCCGAAATTCAGCCGTTAAGACATGAAGAAATAACACACATACAGACAGACAAAGTTACTTTCGCATTCATAATATTCTTTCTTTTCTTTTTTTTTTAAACGTTGCCCAACACTAGGATATAAACTCACATACACAAACAGCCAGATCCGGAACAACTATCTGTAGGCCATACAAATATTAAAACTTGTTCCGTTCGGGAATCGAACCCGCGACACGCAACGCAGCAGCAGAATTTTAAAAATAAAACTCGGTAAGGAATATTAATACTGATATTACTGAAGGTCGAACTTTGAACCAACATTATTTTTAACAAGTACAGCGATCTCTGTGACTTTTCATACTAGAATTTTATTCAGTTATACATAGGTTTTAACTGAACAGTGAAGTCGTGATTGACGAAACTACAATGACATTTTGTGCCAGCGCTAGTACTATGCTATGCAGTTTGAGTGATTGCATTATTCCAATGGACGACTGGTGAAAAATTGTGGCCACTCGTTTGACAAAAAATCTATTACCAGTCAGGGAAAATCACTAGAGGCTATCAAGATGAGCTATAAAACACAGTATAGTTTTTGTATCATTCTGTATTATTACACTTCTTCCTCATCGTTTCATATCGATTGGCGCAAATTAAATTTTGTCCGACCAGTATTTAGTAATCTGTAAGCTTTATCATTGGCCTCGTTCAACTCCCAGGAGGTGCCAGTGGTAGTTCTCTGCTAGGTATAGATGTTCTCCATAGCCAGCTACCTAGTTCCAGCAAGTCCATAGAGGCATTTGCGAAAGATTGGCAGGAGAAGAAATCTATCAATATACCGGTAGCAAAATTTTTCAGCAAACAATATGCCTTAAGCAATAAAGAATATTCTAATCAATACTAATCCCCCCAGATTATGATAGGGCCGCGTTTGACCACAATCAAGCCAGACGGTAAGTGATAATGTAATCAATGATGAAGCACGCTTACCTAAAAGTAATCTATTCACTTTGAAGGCTGCTTTCTCGTGCAGATGAAACAATTTTTCGTCGGCATTGACAGAGAAATTACATCTGAAAACATCTACATGATATGATACGTAATTTGGTTTAGCCAGAATTTATCTATCGGTATCACATAATAAGAAAGAAAAAAACCAAATCACCTCCAAATCGTTGAGATAAAACCATTTGATTCCGTAATTTTTAATCAAAAGAGTATATTGTTAAGAGTTTATTGTTGAGTGTATTGTTTTTGTTGTGTATTGTTTGTTGTAAAAAATATATACTGCTTTGCAATACAAACGAAAAAGATTTGGTTTTGTTACATTTTAAAAACATGTATTTTTTTATTATAAAAAAAAAACTAAAAATGCAGGTAGTGGAGTGACGCGTAGAGTCCGTTTTTATGCACAAGTTCATTGGGTTGTATCTGTCAGAAAACACAGACTATGAAAAAGATTACCACCATTGGTAGAAAATGTCTCTTATACACATTCAAAAAATATTTTTCTCCTATACCCATAACTAAAATTACAAAGTAATAAAACAGAATAACCTACTGATAAAAACATTAATTTTGAACCTCAAAAGTACCACATGAATGGCCACTATATATTAATAACATTGTTACAACATCCCGTCCTGTTTGCGATTCACACAAGCGACCGCCATATTTGTTTGCGAAATATCCGTCACCACTCACAGCTACTTTTCGACAAATTTTTGGTACGTTTAAACAAAAACTGTATTATTTATTTGTATTGGACATTTCCCGAATACTAATGTGGGGAACTGTTTACAAATGAAGCGATATGTATGTGGATGAGGGTTCGCAATGTTCTTTTTGGTATTTTTAGTGTAGCTAACAATCGTACTACTAAAAAAGGAGGCACGTGTAGATTTTAGATCGAAGTTCCTGCCAAGGTTAAAGCTGAGTTACATAAAAATTGTTGGATGTTCTTTTCTCAGAAACCTTTTTTTTTCTTGGGGTTATCTTGTTGGTTTGTTTCTAAAAGGTACTCTAGAAGTGGTGGTTACATGGTTATTAAAACTCTTTCATCGATAGGCTACTCTTCATTTCGGTAAAAGGAACAGTTTTTATATTTTTTTTTATTTGTGATGGGTTTGCTCTTGACTCTAGTCTAGGTCAGAGATGACAGAGACACAGTCTACGATGGAGCGAGCTTACCCAGAAGGAGCCTGTTCACTCTAACTTTGAAGAGATTAGGGTTGTAAGCGTTTGGAAACACAGACGCAGGCAGAGAGTTCCTCTCCTTTGCTGTGCGCATTATAAAAGACGTTTGGAAACGCTTAGTGCGAATTGGTGCAATAGTAACAAGGTAGGGATGGTAAGATGCAGTGCGTCTGGATGTCCGATGGTAGAAGGGGGCTGGTGGAATGAGGTCGTGGAGTTCTTAGGCACACTCACCGAAGTACAATCTGTAGAAAACCGACAAGCAGGCAACCTTACGGCGATGAGCCAAGCTATGTAGCTTGGTATCCACCAGTTTTTCTGTAGTTTTTTTTTATGTGATAGGATACGGAAATGAAGCAACGATAGAAAGCAGGTTAATTCAAAATGGATCGGATGTTAAATCAACATCTTCCTGCCCTTATCCCAAAAAAATAAAATAAAATAAATATTTCAATTTAATTATCATAGAGCATAAATATTTTGTGAGAGACGCCTTTTACAATTTACAATCTGAATTGGACAATAGCAAATTATTTCTAGCAAAATGGATATGTCCTTAAATCATTCTTGACTTGCGTTCTGGTTTTTACCAAATTAAAATATGTTATCGGAAAACGTTTTTGTATACATATTCAAATGCTCTCAAATGCTTCGATAACGGTAATAATTGAAAATTAAAATAAATGCTTTAATTAAAAAAAATATCATGATAATAAGTTTCTTTCAAAGTTTACAGCTATATATATCTAATGCTATCTAGACGATATTTTTGTCATCCGTTAGAATCTGTAGATTGATACTAAAAGAAAGCTGGCTTCTAATGGGACAATAAATTTTATTTATAAATCAAACTGAACAGAATACTATGATTGAATAAGATAGAATACTAAATATATACACTTAAAATAAAATATCCTAACTAAGATAAGGCGTCAAAAAATTCGTCCGCATCGCTGTCCACCGGAAGTGAGCCCAAAAGACTGGCGGCATTGCCACGTTGTATGGCAATGCTTATCCTCTGTCCGAGGTAAAAGCCAGCCCTTGGGTCACGCGAAGTGTCAACTAAGCGTTTAGATAGATCTTTAAATAAGGCATGAGCACTCGAACCCCACGGTCCAAGAGTTTCAACCCCAAACGGCTCAAAAATATAATTGCCAACAAGATTATTATATTTCCGCCGCTTGAGGTTCTCAGCAGCCGCAGCGGCAGTACCAGCACAGCACGACGAGCTAGGAAGATGGGATGGCGCAAGAGTATCGACACAAGTAGCGTCCCACACTAAAGGCCTACCCATCTTCCATGGAAACAAAGACATACCGTCCGGTCGCTTGCCGTCGTCGCGTGCCAGGCCATTGGGTTCTAGTACGGCTGGAACGCCGACGGCGACAAGAGCGCGTCGGATAATGTCGTTGATGTTTGCGTGCCGTGCAAAGCGACCCGCACTTCGACTGCATGAGAGACCGTGGTGCCCGAGGCTGTTGACAGCTTCACCACAGTGACAACGATGAGGAGCGAAGGGAAGCAGCGAGGCGGAAAGTTGTATCGTCGAACAAGGTGCCTAAGTTCGACGACGGTAGTGCGTGAAGCCAGAGGCCCGACTCCCACTCACCCACAGCCAGCAGGCGCGCACGCTCCGCAGTAGAAGTAGAAGTGGCTATAAGGTTCCTCTGAACTTCTCTGCAGACCGGCTCATCCCACTGTCTCTGGTATGATGGGTTGTCGGGTAGTTTTACATTCGGGCAAGCGAGTTTCCAAGCATTCACAGCCTCGGTGAAGCACGGCACATCAAAATCAATCAGTGTGGAAGCTAGGATATTCCTGATTAATTTATCAGTGCCATGAACCGAAGATATAAAAGCCGGTAAACTAATACTGGTAATTTTGCGGACACCGAGGCCTCCCATACGAATGGGAAGAGTAGCTTGAGCCCAAGCTCGGTCGTCCATGGCCACATTTAAAATTGAAGATAGTGTATGCTTGATAATTTGGTCCATTTTTTCTAAAAGGTGAGGGTGCTTCCACATATGGGAAGCACGAAGAAAATATGTCAATTTAGGACCGAAACAGCAGTAACGAATTATGGTGATAGCCGAATGCATGTTAATTTTTAACAGTCTTTCCGAAACGTCTTTGAAATTTTGAATTTTTTCTTCGACAAAATTGGGAAAGGAATTCTCAAAGATTGGTGACCCAAGGAGGTGAAGAGAGCTTTTGTCCATAATTTTGATTCCAGGGGCTATTGCGTTGAATTTTGAAAGTGTGAATTGTCGGTCAGTACTGTCAGACAAAAATAATTCGCATTTGGAAAAGTTCAGATCAAGTCCAATGGAATGAAGTCGATTTTTTAAAAATTGTAGATCATTTAATACCAAATTTACATCGCCTCCAAGGGTACCATCATCGAGATACCAAACATTAAATTTAGAATTTAGCTGTCGAATAATAGGGTGAATAGCTAAACTAAAGATCACTGGCCCGAGGGGATCACCTTGTTGACAGCCAACAGCAGATTCCAAAAGGTTGTCCCGATAAAGTAATTTAGATGGTTGTCTATAACATTGCCAGAGAAAACTGAAAATTTGAGGTATTTCTTTCTTAGATTCTGCCAACAAGGTGTCCCTATTTACCGAATTAAATGCATTTAATTCGGTAAATTTATTTAATTAAAGGGGACTCCCATATAAGAAACGTGTTATTTTTTCGGTTTATGGATTAGCTGTAAAAGCACGTTTTAATTTAAGGTTACGTATCTTATAATGTTCTCATTGAAATAAAAGTGATTTGACTTTAAACATTGACTTTTGATTTTGACTTATTTTTATTGAAAATTAGTTACCTCATTACGCGTTGTCCTACCAAAACTAAGCTTTCAAGAAAAAGCACTCTTAGTTGTACCTGGTTTTTCCGATTTTCCAGGAACCTTTTTCAACTTTGTTATTTCTTAAAAGTATTTTGTCTATTAAGACAATTTTGAACAAAAGTTGGCTAAATCTTTTAATCCGTACTCAAGCAGTGCACTTATCAACGAACAACATTTCATTTTATGTAGATTTAAGATTCTTGATACTTTAGATGAGATATTATAATATATTATTTGATAATCTGCTTTCTAAGAAAAAAAGTGTCATTTACGAGACTTCCCAACGGTACCTACATATGTAGTCGTTACCATTATGTCCCCGACTTCCCGTACAGTAATAGGAAATGCCTTCCAAGAAATGAGTTAATGAACAGTCGTTGAATCAACAACTTTGTTATTTCAATTACCTTAGTAACCCAATACCCGTCGTTCATTTATTTATGGCTAAATGCTTGGCCACAGCCTTAGGCCTGGTCCAGAGTGAACGCGCAGTGACTAGGGCGGGTGCGGGCGCGGTAGCGGGCGCAATTTGGTGTTCTCAGAATTTATTTCTTCAAGAGAAAAACTTTACATGCTCACATGTGAGGCCGCTTCGTCACGTTGGTTTAGGCGCTTATCACAGCCACTTCACGATGGACGTGAACGGTGGATTCATATGTTTTATAGTTTACACCCGCTTTTGTATCTGCGCGTGACATTTCGGTAGTGCATGTCATATAGATATATATGTCTTAAGCCAATCGTAGAATTTGCCATTTCATAATGTGGCCGAGGTTAACTTAGATAAGATATAAAAGGGCACCTAGACATGAATAGTTTAGGTTCCAATGGGTTAACGGGAGTTAGAGTCAGCAAGCAAAGCGAGCGAACTAAGCTCCCGTCATTCAATATATGTTAGGTTCCTTTAAACTCTGCACACAGAAAAAGGAACTTAGTTTAGGTTTGCGATGGCCATTTACCGAAGTGGTCAACTCATGATATCGTGTTAGTTGCGTTGTTCTTAAATGGCCGAACAATTTAAGAAATAGCTAATTTTACGAGTACGATGTGACTACGATGAAAATATTCATTCAAAATTGACCGAAAACATAAAAGATCCAAATCGTTATCGCTGTGAGATTTTCACTTTGTCTAAAGGCTATTGTATAGTGCCGCTTGCTCGTGTCGCTTGACACAAGTCACATAGCTCAAGGCCGTGATCGGGGCGTCAAATAGCCCTTTAGGAAAAAGGGTGGCTACCGTATTATTTCACCCAAAAGAGGGGTCAATTAAACTAAAATTAAGGTGTATTTTCTTCCAATATGTACTGATCACAAACAGAAAATAGAACACCTGAATTATTGAGTAAAGTCGATGTAATTGAAAAAGCATTCTGGGTAAATGGAACCAAAACGTTACCTAGTAATAGAGTCTAATTTAAATTGTGTGTCCGTTGATTTTGTTTCGGCGGAATTGTAGTATATATAGGAAATAAAATAAGCTAATTCCTGCTAAATTGTTTGTAGTGAACAGATGTGTGTTATTGATAGTTTCGCATTTGACCACAATCTCATCTGGTGGAAGGCGGTGATGTGGTCGATGATGGAGCAAGCTTGCAAAAAGTAACCTATTCAATCTTGACTTAAAGACCCTCAGGTTGTAATTATCAGGAAACAAATACTCCAGAAGGGAATCCCTCTCCTTAGCTGGAAGAAAAATGAAAGTATTTTCAAGAAGTAATCCACTATTATTACTTCGACTGTAGGTCTGTGGAGCAATTCCCAATAATTTAAAGGAACGTTCGTATTCTAATCTCAGTATCATTCTGTCAAAATCACCTCTAATTTTCCGTAATTTTGCAAAGTTTTTGACACTGATTATCGCCAAGCTGAGATCACGACTGGAATTTGGAAGTTTTTAAGAACAACTATTGGCGTTTTGGTCCTATTATATAACTATTTATTTCACACATATTTGGTTGAGATAACCTTCATAAATAAATATCACCCTGAATCTTGCACCTACATAAATAACAACGGGTAGTCATGTTTTTTCCCCCGAACTAAATATCTATTAAGGCGCACATGGCCTTTATTAGTTTACTTGGGACCTAAAAGCTACGCGTGGTGAATATTGTAGCTGGGGATAAGTGATAGTATTTCTTACAGAGCACGTAAACGTAACGGCGCCAGCAATTGCTAGACGGCATTGTCAAGACTTTCCATTTAAACCAAGCGACACAGTGAGTGTCTGCGGCTACTTATACAAACTAAGCGTCTGTGATAATGCAAACTATGCCTGTATCAGGAAAAATTTGCTATCAACTGTTACTTGTTTCCAAAAAAAATCCACTTTATTCTGATAATTTTATTTTGAAAAACTCATCAAGCTTCAAAGACTTCTTAAGAATGTGTACGATGTGATTTTCATGCGAAATCCTGGAGAAACGGTGGTCTTAGGGTGCGTTTGCACCGGAGATGTGAGAGGATGCCTCATTTTCTTACTACTACTTGCTCGCTCTGCGGAAGCGATTGTTTTGGTTCTTAACACATCTCTCGCTATGCATCGCACGCTCACTTATGCACCAAATGCTGCGTAAACGAGCATGCATGATCCATCGCTGACCAGGGCCCCAAGTCTGCTATTACAATAGTGTCAGAATGGTCTGGAAAGTCATAATGACGCTTTTATATCCAGTGGTCAACCACTGACACTCCATTGAAAGAAATGACATAGAATCTTGTCAAAATCAACCATTATGAAATCAATGATAGACCATTCTGACACTATTGTAATAGCAGACTTGGGGCCCAGGTAATGTCCATAATTTCACCGCACTTAGGATGTTAGAAAGCAGATTCTGGAATAATTTGTGCTTTTTTTTTATTTGTGATGGGTTTTCTCTTGACTCTAGTCTAGGTCAGAGATGACAGAGACAAAGTCTACGATGGAGCGAGCTTACCCAGAAGGAGCCTGTGCACTCTAACTTTGAAGTGAAGTCAAATTTGTGCTCTTTTATATTTACTATAAGGCATTCTTATGCAAAGATAAACTAATAATTAATAGTACCATGCACCTAGGGGATGAAGCAGTGTTTTCTGTCACGGGCGTCATTTTGAATCCCACCCATAATGAAGCATATTTGAGTTAACTCACGAACGAAGCAAGGGATTTAATACAAGCATCCTGAAGCGAAGGATTCAAGTTAGCCTAAGGCAAAGACACCTTTATCCCTGAAGATCACACTGTATTTTTCATAACAACTGCGTGATAATTGTGCGCGCGCCCGGCAGCTAGCTTGCCGAAACAAACCCACAAGTGGCGGTGGTTTGTCCCCAGTTGCAGGTCGTGCGTCTGAAGCTGCACCCCCCGCCTACCGCAATAATATTTTACTGAATTTCATTTTAATTTTAGGTCGATAACATGATTACAATTTGGAACCTTAACTAAACAATTGCATAACAACTTTGACCGCGCGACCTGCATAATGAGTAATAATGACTTACACCTTTTAATGTCCCTATATTTATTCTTTCCATTTTTTTCACAGTGCCAAAGGTGGAGATTGTTGACGAACGGGGAAGACCTCTTCAAGACAAGTTCTACAAAGAAGGTTCTATCATAGAGCTGCGATGTGTGGTCAGTGAAGTGCCACAGCCTACGAGACAGGTCAACTGGAAGCACGGGGCGAGGTTGCTGAACTATGATACCAAGAGGGGCGGTGTGAGGTGAGCTTAATTTTAATGTGTAATTTTACGTATGACTGTATTTTGTTTCCTTGCTGTCGATAGTCTCGTGTTTGACCACAATCTCACTTGATGGGAAGCTATGTTGTGGTCTTCAAATCCTACATCGCACTTTGAAACTTCTCTTGATGGGAAGCGATGTTGTGGTCTTCAAATCCTACATCGCACTTTGAAACTTCTCTACGCGGTTTGAACATACGGGGTGTTCCTAAAATGCTCGGTCATATTTACAGGTGATGTTCTATATAGGTACAACAGCCCGACACCAACCATTGGGCAGTTGCCACGCAACACCCGCCTGTTCGTAGGATCCTCCCTTTCAATGGAGGTTTTTGCTTTCTACTATGTTTCGCATCCCTCATATCCGGTTAAATCGGAAGATTAAACTATTACACGCAGTGAACGGTTAAAACGTATCTGCAGAATAATTTTAGTATACATTTTTGCATGACAACATCCTTATTTCAATTAAGTTCCACTGGAAGAAAAAAAATAGTGTTCCTTACCCGTGCAAAGTGTATTAACCTTTAACCTCTAATCGCCAAACTTATCTCTACAAAATTTTCTATCATCCTACGCTAATAAGCTAAAACATTATTCCGCTAAGGCTGTAAACATGCCTTCTAAACACAATAATCTTCCCAAGCTCTAAGGAATTCCACTAGAATTAATTATTTAGCGTTATGGAATGTTCTCCGTACTCAAAAGCTTGATTCTCAATCAACGGCGATGAATATTAGAGGAACTTGGTTTTGAAATAGTTTAATTTAAAGTGGCTTTGCTGGGATGTTTAGCCTACTCTGATATTTCCGGCAAGGTGCGTGGAATTATGAATAACTTTTTGAGTGTTTCTTTATAGGCTTATTTTAGTAGTACCTACTAGGAATTTGTAAAAACTAGCAGTACTGCTTTGGTGGACATCTCACCCACACGCACAAAACGATTTGAGAACACATACATAGCGCGTACAGCTAAGGAGTGGAATTCCCTGCCAGAGTCTGTGTTTCCAGATAGCTACAACCTGGGAGTCTTTAAGACAAGAGTGAATAGGTTGCTTCTAGGCAAAAGTGCTCCATCTTCGACCACATCATTGCTTACCACCAGGTGAGATAGTGGTTAAATGTATGCCTATCTATTGTTAAAAGATAATAATAAAAAAGTACTATTTTCGAATTTGTCGGTATAGGTCATACAACCAGTTTTTTGGGTTCATTAGGAAATACTTACGTAAGGACAGGTTGGAGTTGAACCCAACCTCCTTGCCTCTAAAAAACGTGAAGCCGTCGTAGGTTCTGAACCCGATCTCTCTGGTGATGTTGAATTGCCTTTCCTCCGGCCTATGAGAGTGAGGTAAGAAGAGGATTATAACAGTCGAGTTATGAAGACATATCATCTTTCACTCCGTCATTGGTTTCTCTGGTCTTCCTACACTCGTATTTTCAAGACTCTCTACTGCTTTTTCATTAAAACTAGCCTGTATTTTCTCTCTGCATGAAAAAGGCTTTCTTACTCTTCATTCACTTCTCTCTATTTGAGACTACTCTTTATCGAATCAGTCCAGCTTATGCTACCTTCTCCGCCAGGGCTTGCTGCGATGTCCCTTGTCGTGTGAAAGCAACCTCTCTACCCATATACTACCGAGTCAGTCCATCTGCCAAGCCTTTTCCCAACTATTTTGAGGTCGGCTTCTATCCAATCAGATGTAGCTGAATACCATCATTTTAATATGGCGACTGAATATCGGACCTCTATAATTGGTTTACACGAAACACCTACACTGACTGTTAAAGGTCTACATATGACAGCGGTGCCAAAAGGCCGCAGTAATGGACAGGTACCCTGAGCGGGCCTCGCTCCGCTGTAAGGGATAGGCACCCTTAACATGCTTTCTAATACATGGAGGAGTCTTGATTTGGCATAGATGTTTAACCATACGCAAAGTTAATTCTGCTAGTGTTGCTTAACCTAGCAGATTAGCCCATCGGTCTGTTATTATTTTTGCCACGAGTATTTCTACCAAGTAATACTTACTAAAATGTTCAACAAATAAATATTTCATTCGGATCAATGGCATCGTATTTCAGCCTCCCAAAATTTATGGGGTGTAAAATTGGTGTATTTGTTTTGTACAGCGCTACCTCTCTGATTTAGTAGGGTAATATTTAATTAGGCGGATAGGTAGAAGTTAAGCTGAGAAAGTAAAATAACATGAATTTGTAAAGTCGACGTGGAGTTTCTAATTATAAGCACATTGATTTAGTTGAAATCAGCCTGGTTGTTGTCTTCATAATTGGATGGCAGACATTGGCAGTGTTAATACATTTTCGGGAGAAGGGCATAGAATCATTATGGCGTAGCCCCTGTCTCCATTTTGTTTTTTTTCAAAGTGCGCTCGATCTAACATACATGTGTGGAGAGAGGACACTTCAACAAATAAATTAATACTAACATGGTGCCCTAAAGTGTCACGTTACCGAGATATTTCGTCGTAAAGTCACCATGCCATTCATGACTATCATAAAAATTATTCTCAATTTCTATGAAAAAGAATGAACATTTAATAGCAAACCATACTTCATTAACTAGCACTATTGTCCAACACTTCTAAGAGGAGAAATTCTCAATTTATCTTAAGCAGATCTTTAATGAAAGGCATGCAATAGTTCCGCAAACATTAAGAACATTTAACAGCCAAGCCGTACTTTTTGCCAAGATATTGAGTTTGTACATAGAGTCAGGCTTTTAGAATTGTGGGGCGTGACTTGATTCTAGATCCTGTAACTTTTTGTCAGAGGAAGCTTTATGAGCTTGTATGTTAGTCTCAGAAGCTGATTTACTTGTAATGCTTTTGGTGGGAGAAACGTATGTAAAATTGCAAAATGTTGGCTATCAAGTACTTTAATTGTGAAAAGAATGGGTATCCTCCTAAGAGTGGGGAGGTTTCTTGCTAGGGTTGCATAATTTGTTCGAAAGAGTCACCGCGGCCCTGGAACGCAAAGGGCATTAGGAGGAACACGGATGGGTTTTAATAAATAAGAGTCTGACACTCCCTTACGCTCCGTTCAGAGCGAAAAGAGTCATTTGATAATTCCCCATCCTTTAAAAAAAGGGTGTATGTGTGGAGTTACGTCGTAGAAAACTTCAAACAGAAGAGAGTCGTCATCAAAAGGGGTACACGACACACCATGCAACCTGTGGTATCTCTGAAGCCGTACTACGTAGAGCTAACGCCATCAGGGTTCTATTGTAAGAAAAGGAAGCTATTCGTCCTATATAGCATCGCCTCTATCTATCTATCTATTGGCTTCCGTTTCCGCATTTATTCCTGATGTTGAACCATTGTACGTGAGTCATTGCGGCCGTCATTCCAACCAGCCAATCGGATCCAGAAGCAGATCAGTCTTCCTAGTGAGTTCAGGATGTCTATGAGCGAATCTGCTGTCCCTAATCTAATGTTTGGTGTTCAGTAGGAAACATTATCCCACGGGCACCTCCATGCATGGTCGGCACAGTGTGTTTAGTGAGCAGTGCCCGGTGATGGTCCGCGCCACCATTCGTAGGCTGCATCTATCCAGTCGCAGAAGGCGCCTGGATAAGGGTAGCACTACCTCTTTCTCACGCCGGTTTCATGATGGTTAGTATTCTTATTCTTACGTTATAGTATTGCAAATATCCATAGGCGGTTGTTACCGCTTTCAATGACAACATGGTCAAAATTATGAGAATAATTTTAGGATAAAAGACCTGGCTAAAGATTACCGTAAATCACCACCAGCTAAATATACTGTTGGAGGGACTTAAAATTCATACAGACGAAAATAGAGATTCTGTATTTTGTCTGTTTGTATTTTTAAGTAAAAAGGAGGAGCCTTTTTTTGAAGTAAGTTTAAAAGAAATCAGCAAAATCTTTTCTGATTGTGTGTTTTATTTTAAAAATAAAACTTTAATTACATAGTTGTCAAAATACTTAAACTGTTTAAAACTAAATTAAAATTCTTAAATTCACTTTGATTTCTTTAGCTAGTTTAATTATTTTGCAAATAATTGTATGATATCAATTCCATAAAATACAGATTAAACAAGATATTTTGATTGTTACGAAGATTTTCAAGCAAAGGAATTTGATTTCGCTTATTAGTAAAGTTTGAAAGTTGCTGATCTCGGCGTCTTGTTTGAATTTGTGATTGTAAAATGTTTTTGGACCGGCGGATCGAGGTCAAAAGGGATACGCCATTTCATGAATATTATGAAAAATTGTATTTACATGTTAGTAGATATTTATAATTGGGTCAAGCGTTGGACCTAAGGACAGCTTTACCTGTAGACACCTAGTATTCAGTCAATATGCTCGTCCCCTAATAACATCGGAGTTAAACATAATAAAATTTGTGGACTTAGACTTCCGTCGAATCTCTCAGGGAATAGGCGTAAAGCGCAAACCCACTGCGGTGCACGCTAACCACGGCCACGCGGCGCATTTTAGCTGCGTGAGTTCATTTGTTTAACAACGTGGGTCTACATTTCCACTGCAGTACACGCTACATGCCCACGACTATGTACAACTGTAGCGTGGCCTACCGCGGCACACGGTGGGGCTACGCACGAATTTTTGCAAGAATATGGTTTTGACATAGTCGTGGGTTAATATTAGTGTATAGAGTGTACCGCGTGCACAGCGTGCATGGCGTTGACAGCATTGAGCTACGTGGGTGCCATATTCGAGCAAGCCACGCGTGTGCCTCCGCTCGTTGCAGCTCTCCGTGCGTTGCAGTGGGTTTCCGCCTTAATTCTGTTTTAAAGCAACTTCAAATTCGGATGCGGCCATAACTCCGTCATCTTTGACAGATTTTGACCATGATGGAATTTGCAAAATTATTTTTGGGTTCGAAAGAAGTTTATTCCGAAAACATTTTAATTTCGTATCAAGAACTTCGGATCCATAGACATTTAAATATATTTTATCAGCACTAAATAGTGAAATTTTTTTTTTTTTTTTTACAAAAAATACATCCGATTTCCGAATAAAACCACTATAAACTACAAAATAACTCGGTGTCAAAAATTAAGTAGCCCCACTAGAAACACTGACTTCCAAAATTAAAGTTTATTTATACTGGTTTTCATTTGGAATAATTCATTTATTTTAATACTTAAAATACAAAATAAAACTCCTAACTATAATATGGCGTCAAAAAATTCGTCCGCATCGCTGTCGACTGGAAGTGAGCCCAAAAGACTGGCGGCATTGCCACGTTGTATGGCAATGTTTATCCTCTGTCCGAAGTAAAAGCCAGCCCTTGGGTCATGCGAAGTGTCAACTAAACGTTTAGCTAGTTCTTTAAATAAAACGTGAGCACTCGGACCCCACGGCCTACGAGTTTCAACCCCAAACGGCTCAAATATATAATTGCTACTATATTTCCGCCGTTTGAGGTTCTCAGCAGCCGCAGCGGCAGAACCCGCACAGCACGACGAGCTAGGAAGATGGGATGGCGCAAGAGTATCGACACAAGTAGCGTCCCACACTAAAGGCCTACCCATCTTCCAAGGAAATAAAGACATACCGTCCGGTCGCTTGCCAACATCGCGTGGCAGGCCAATGGGTTCTAGTACGGCTGGAACGCCGACGGTGACAAGAGCGCGTCGGATAATGTCGTTGATGTTTGCGTGCCGAGCTATGCGACCCGCACTTCGACTGCACGACAAGCCGTGGTGCCCGAGGCTGTTGACAGCTTCGCCACAGTGACAGCGATGAGGAGAACAACAGGATGCGCCTAAGCGAAGGGAAGCAGCGAGGCGGAAAGTTGTATCGTCGAACAAGGTGCCTATGTTCGACGACGGTAGTGTGTGAAGCCTGAGGCCCGACTCCCACTCACCCACAGCCAGCAGGCGCGCACGCTCAGCAGAAGTAGCAGCAGAGGCAATTAGGTTCTTCTGAACTTCTCTGCAGAGCGGCTCATCCCACCGTCTTTGGTATGATGGGTTGTCGGGTAAATTTTCATTCGGGCAAGCGAGTCTCCAGGCAGTTATAGGCTCGGTGAAGCACGGCACATCAAAATCAATCAGTGTGAAAGCTAGGATATTCCCGACTATTTTTCAGTGCCATGAACCGAGGATATAAAAGTCGGTAAACTAATACTGGTAATTTTGCGGACGCCGAGGCCTCCCATACGGATGGGAAGAGTAGCTTGAGCTCAAACTCGGTCGTCCATGGCCACATTTAAAGTTTTAGAGAGTGTATGCTTGATAATTTGGTCCATTTTTTACAGAAGGTGAGGGTGCTTCCATAGATGGGAAGCACGAAGGAAATATGTTAATTTAGGGCCGAAACAGCAGTAACGAACAATGGTGATGGCCAAATGCATGTTAATTTTTAACAGACTTTCACAAACATCATTGAAATTTTGATTTTTTTCTTCGACAACATTGGGAAAGGAATTCTCAAAGATTGACGACCCAAGGAGGCGAAGAGAGCTGTTGTCCATAATTTTGATTCCAGGGGCTATTGCGTTAAATTTTGAAAGTGTGAGTTGTCGGTCAGTAAAATCAGATAAAAATAATTCGCATTTAGAAAAGTTCAGATCAAGTCCTATGGAATGAAACTGAGTTTTTAAAAATTGTAGATGATCTAAAACCGAAATTACATCACCTCCAAGGGTTTCATCATCGAGATACCAAACATTAAATTTAGAATTTAGCTGTCGAATAATTGGGTGAATAGCTAAACTAAAGATCACTGGCCCGAGGGGATCACCTTGTTGACAGCCAACAGCGGATTCCAAAAGGTTGTCCCGATAAAGTAATTTGGAATTCAGTTATATTATTTTGTAACAACTTTTGCTATATAAGTATAACAAAGTAAAGATATAATACCTAACGGGAACGTGTATCTCTTGTTCCAAGAATCCTCTTCGACTGATATAAAGATAAAACTAAAAATATCCGCTTTCATTGATTTACTTTTTTCCCAAGATTATACATTCTATGTTTTCTTTTGATTCGCAATCAACTTTCTGGAGTCTTTTGTTCTTTACAAGTCCCTATATTTAGATTTATTAATTTCCTTCAACAAACGTATTTTCGGTCTGTAGAAAAAAAATAAAATATTATTTCATGTCGTACATTGACATCATTAGATCAGAAGCTTCTTCTTTAAATTACATGAGATTTATAATTACGGATTTTGGCAATTAGCAAAAAACGGCAAATCAGACCTTTTACTGATGTAATTACTTTTTCGTTGTTTTTTAGGGTTCCGAAAAAAAAAAGGAACCCTTATGGGATCACTCGGGTGTCTGTCTGTCTGTCTGTCTGTCTGTCTGTCTGTCCGTCTGTCACAGCCAGTTTTCTCCGGATCCACTGGACCGATTCTGTTGAAATTATGTACACATATGGACTTCTATGACCCAAACACGGATGCGTTACGAAAATTATTAAATTTTTAGTATGGGGGTCACTTTTGGGGGTCAACAAAGAAAATTAAAAAAAAAAAGTTTTTTGAAAAATATCGTGTGACATATCAAATGAAAGGGCTTACTGTGAGGATTTTAATTATATTTTTTTCATAATTTTAAAATAAATGATTTAGAAGTTATTCAAGAAATTAGACGAAAAATGACCATTCCCCCCCCTTATCTCCGAAATTACTGAGCCTAAAATTTTGAAAAAAATGGAGATAATAGATCTTTATCTAAAGATTACAGGAAAACCTATTAGAAGTCTGTAGTGTTAAAACATGTTAAAAAAATAAAATTCGTTCGGAACCCTTTGCACGCGAGTCCGACTCGCACTTGGCCAGTTTTTTTTTAAAGGAGGGGGGGGGGGTTAAGGTGACGTGAAGTGTATACGTGACAGTATTATTGCGAACACCATAAGTTTGTAATTTGTAGTTTTGCAATCGAAAGTCAAGCAAGCAGGCAAGCGTGTTCCATCTTCGACGACATCATCGCTTACCATCAGGTGAGATAGTGGTCAAACGCGTGCCTATCAATAGTAAAAAAAAGTCGAAAAATCTGACATCAGTCTTGCCAAGAATATCGTGTTATCTAGTAACTATTACGTTGTGATAATCAGAAAAACAGTTCTCCATGTAAATACTGGTATTCAGCTGTATCAAATTAAACTGGAAACCGACACAAAAATAATTGGGAAAATGCTACGCAGAAAAACTGATTTAGAAGACGCTACTTCCAATCCTCTTGACGGATAACAGCCGCACCGATCGATTTTCAAGGTTAAGCAACGCTTTCCAAGGTTGGTCTGTAGATGGTGACTATCTTAACATTTTCGAGACTCCATCGTGCCTCGGAAAGTACATTAAGGCCAGGTATTCCCAATATTTCATTACTTTGAATCAATAATAAACAAACAAATAGTGATTTTTGAAAGCCAAAAAAATACATATTGTAGTTTACTTTATGTACTTTGAAAATTTGTGGTTCGAAACATAATATCGAAAACTTCACTCGATCAAAAAAAAATCCGAAGAGGAGGCTAAATTGACTATTTTTTCATGTTTTTCTTATTGTTCTTGAAGCTTATGAAACTCTTAGTTCCAAAAACCATATGTAAGAAAGGGTAATAACTTAAAGAAGAATAATTTATGGTTAAATTTTGCATAATACTTTCATTTTTAATAAACATCGAATTAGTGGAGAATAGCTTGCCTTTGAACCCCGCAGAGTCCCACGGGACGTGTTTGGAGCCAGACCTGTGACACTTTTTTTGAAACATACGCGGCACATTCGTGTAAAATATAAATGGCCAATAAAAGGAACAACAGGAAAAAGATGACACTCACGAAAATTCAGAATTTCGGGCAAAATATGTTGATAGTATATTATTGTTTTAATACACATTGTTTTAATTGAAAACGAAAATATTTTGATTTGGTTTGTTGACATTTTTGACATCTGACAATAGGGTTGGACACATTTCAAACTGTTATCGATAAATTAACGTAGCTAACATAAAGGAGTTTCAATTGGTACCTTTTTAATTTATTCCTAATTATTATTTAAGTATAAAGATTACAAAAAAGCACCATTCCATCTCCTATTTCTTAAAACTGATAGTGCGGATCAACCAAAAATTACTTGTGTGAATTAAGTTTTTTTTTCTTTTTGACTTCATAAAGTCATGGCACACTATACCGGCACCGCAACGGGCGGAGGTAGCATTTTCATTGCCAACACGCCCGGATAACCCAGCCTTAAGCCATTGGTTCCAGTCCAGCTGTCATTTGTAGATCTCGGGCAGTCATTACGGGTAGTAAGCCAGAAAATCTGGCACCAGTCTTGTCAAGGGGTATCGTACCGGGTTATTGGGTTGTGGATGTCAGGTAGGAAATCGCTCTATGTTAAATACTGGTATTCAGCTGTATCAAATTAAACTGGAAACTGACACAAACGTAATTGAGAAAAGGTTACGCAGAAAAATTGATTTAGAAGACGCTACTTCCAATTCTCGTGACGCAATCTCTTCCCTCCCCCAGGATATATTTGTTTATACCCTGTTAAAAACTTTATGAATTATAATCACAAGCTCAACATACATAATTAATTTAGCGGTACCGTAGCACACTTTAAGAAGGGATTATGTTCAAAGCCACTAAAGGGTTGCTAACGACTTAAATATGTTTTGTGTGGCCCTTGGGTAAGTTGTAACATACGGTAACAATTGTTCCTAACTATTTTCATTGTTCTCTCGCCGGAAGGACGAACTCGACTTTGGAAGGTATGGAAATACAGACAGACAGACATACAGACAGACAGACAGACAGACAGATGGACAGACAGACAGACACCCGAGTGATCCTATAAGGGTTCCGTTTTTTTTTCGGAACCCTAAAAAAGTGGGAAACAATACACAGCAATAATCCCAAAAGTAGGGAAATTATTAGAAAAAAAAAAACTTGAGAGGTGTCAAGGGACACCCGGATGGAACGAAGTTCCTTTCGATTAATTAGTGAAGGAATTGTAATATATTTTTTTTAAGTTATAATAATATTTAAAAAAAATAACAAAAATATTACTAACAAATATTATGTAAACAGAAATAGAAAGACGAAACGAATACTGGCTTGCTTTCTATGAGAGAGAGAGAGAAACAGACAGAGAAACACGCGCACGCCGCACGGCTTACAACTACAGCAAAAAGTGTCGTTACAACTTTTCGTATGAATTTTTTCCGTCTAGCCCCCTTTCACAACGCGCGATAAGGAACTTCGTTGCAAAAACATTATTATTGATTTAACTACAGGCTGTACTTTGTGACTGTACTTTATTGTACTACACAACGATGATTCATGATTGGTTACTAAGAATAGCCTCTTTTGGTTCTTTTACTTTTAACAACCAAAGCAACATAAATTTTGCACTGTTTTAAATCAAAATGATAATAACTCTCACACTCAATAAAGAATTGCCAAGGATTTCCCAACAAAATTGTTGTCTAGACCGCAATGTGCGGTGTGTTGCAAGCTGAGCACCATTATTTTACACGGAGCGACTTTTTATCTGACCTATATATAATTCGACGTTACTTGTCATTCGACGTATATCCGTCAGGTGCTGATAGGGATAGGGTGGGGAGGTTCAATTTGTTGCATTTTGCCCCTCCCCCCTACATCAGCTCCTGACGTATATATACGTCAAATTACAAGTAACACTAAAACCTCGTAATCGGTAACACATTACTCCTTGGCAAGACTGACCACATAATATCACTTTCTAGTACCATAACAATTGTCTTAGATCTACAAATACCATCCGTGACCAACGGCTTAACTTGCTTTCCGTGACACTGTGGCGTCTTGGTATATAATGAATGGTAATCCATCCACGACCTACCGACCACGGAAACCGTTGCTTAACCTAACTTTCACACTCAATAATAATCCTCTTAATCTCTTTTACCGAAAAACAAGGTTTAATGTAAGCCGCGAACCTTACATCCCGAAACAACATATAAAATAATGAAAACAAAGGATTTATCCTTGCGAGTACCCTTTCTGCTTATCCCTTATCGGACTTAATTAAAATGTTAAGTCAAGCAAGGCGATTAATGTAATCCACAGACTACCGAAATGCCTTAGCGGCCACTGCTAGAGACGTTGTTGTTAACATGTTTCATACAAACTAAGCGTGTCTGTGAATGTCACTATTTACTCGTAGAAATTGACAGTTCTGACTTTGGCTATTTCAGCCGAAACCTTTATTCTGCACAATAGGGTAGATTTCTAAAAGAATCCATTTAGTCTGTCATTAGCAAACATTATTAGAAAAAAATAGAAATTGTCAGCCCGTGACGGTTCTGACTATGATAGCCGGAACGTGTGCTCAACGCGACGGAATTGTGCTATTCATTGCTTTGTGTTGTAGTATAATAAAAGCGAAGTGAAGTTTAAGTGAAATCTAACTGTAAAATATTGTACTAGGTATTTTCTTCAGGCGATTCGAGTAGCTTCTAGTTGGTGGTAATTGGTACTTTGAAGGTTCATTTGGAAATATTGTATTTAAAAGACGAAGACTCTCCTAGTAATCTATACATATAATAAAATCGTAGACTTGCCGTGTCTGTACATTGAAGATTTTTGCATAAAAAATATATAGAAACTTTAGGAAAAAGATATAACACCAGTCATAATCAGTCTCCCTCATTTAGAACCTACTAAATATCTATTTGGAAAATTGATTATTTTTACATAATAAATCGATTCTATGAAACCGGTAAAACTGTAATGAAAAAACAAGCAGGAATTTGGCATGTAGGTTCCTTGAGGAGTGTAGGAGAACCCTAAGAGTTTTTCGAAATTTTTACGGGAACGGGATATGCGCGTAGGAGGTCGCGAGTAAAAGCTAGTATTATCTAAATTTATTGGATCCTTCCGGAAGATTTGTACATCTCTATTAGACGTCATAAGTAAAACATAATCGATATAAATTCCTTAAGAATAAAGAAGAGCTCGTGGTTAAATAATATCAGCCGCAAGGTTGAACTTCGAGGTTAAGCTACGCTTGCCGAGGTCGGTTTCTGGATGGGTGACCGACCATTTATTACATATCAAGTTTCATTCATGTCTCGTCCTCATTCGAACATCTTTGACAGTCGCTACGGGTGACTACCCGTAACGACTGTAGACTGTAAGACTGGTAGGATTATTTCAGAAGCCAAAAGCCAGATAATCAATCCTACCAGTCTTACTAAGGGATACAGTGTTGTGGAGGACAGATAAACAGGCGCTTCATATTTTAATACTCATATTTAGCTGCATTCGGCTGGATTGGAAATCGACCCCAACATAGTTGGGAAAAGGCGCACAGCCTGCGTCTGTGTTTCCGAACTCTTATAACCCTAATCTCTTCAAAGTTAGAGTGAACAGGCTCCTTCTGGGCTCGCTTCATCGTAGACTTTGTCTCTGTCACCTCTGACCTAGACTAGAGTCAAAAGCAAACCTATCACACATAAAAAAGGCTAGTCAGAAGATTGGTATATTTAGGGTTGTAAACGAGTGTTATAAATCAATACATTACAAAAAGGCGACTAGTCTGTCTGCCGGCTATCGACTACAGCCAACATGAGATAAATCCAGATATATTGGTCGATAAAACCAGGCGAGTAAATGGCTATTAATTATGAGAAAATATATTTTAGAGAAAATACAAAATTAAAATATTCTAACTCTATTAACGATCTCAATGACGCAAAATTGTAACATAATGGTTTCGTAGATAAAATTTATGTTACAAAATAATAATTCTTCTCTGTTAACTTTAAAAAGATACTGTTTAAAATGATTTTGATGCCCAAGAATATTATACTGATTTTTTACAAGAAAAACATGAAGAAAACAAAAGAGTAAAAAAAAAAACGAAAAAAAAGTTAAATCAAAATGTCCGCTAGCACAATTCTAAAGTTCTGATTTTAGGACCATTTGAAAAACGAATCGTCGAAAAAATCCGAACTCGATTCCAAAGTAGGTCAGGATTCCTCTTTCCAATCAGGTGGATTGACAGTAGCACCCATCTGCACAGACTGGTCCAAGTTCTCGTTTAATCAAATATCGATTGTGTCTGTTCTTAATTGTTTCACAGAGAGGGTACTACTCTAAATTGTGTACGACTGCAGAATCTTGTTTGTTACTCTTGTTTATTTCATGTTTTGTTTGTTCTTGATACCAATTTTTCACAATATGTCTGTACGAATAGTACTTTGGTAAAATTTTATTAAAATTAAAAAAATGGCAGCTTCTCTGTTTAAAAAAATCGCAAGTATTTACGATTGATTAACACTGATAAATTTAGTATTTTTTAGTTTGCTAATAGGATAAGATGCTTTGAAAAAGTAACATTTTGTCAGCAGTAGCTTGTCGAAGCCGATTGTCAAAACGTCAAAAATGGATGGGATTGACACAAGCTGTCGAAATGTCATGTGAGCAAACCATTATATTTTGACATTTCGACACTCGCATTTGCTTTCAGAATGGCACTTTTTCCAGCGCATCTGTTTAATGTGCTTTTCGCAGGTTGCGTGCTTCGAAATACTTTTAGTTTAGAAAAAAAACGGACAGTTTAAGAACACGTAGCCCATTTATAGCCCCAGATATTCATTCAGATATTCATTTCCATGTTTTCAGTACTATCACCAGAAAAATGCAAATGAATTAAAAGTCAGCCAGTACATTAGTCTCGTACACAAGATTGTTAGACTTTTTATTCAGTGGCTCACGACTTTCAGCGAGTTTAATGATTTATATTCCAGTTCTTACATGTCGTCACATCCTAAAGCCATGTACGCACGAGCGAACAAAACATAGCGAACACGAATGTTAATCACCAAATTGGATCGCCACGAACATTTTTGACAAACAGTGTTTGATGTTCGTTAGTGGTACGCACGTGCGAACAAAGTGTTCGATGTTCGTGTGAACCATGTTTTTGTTCGTTCGTGCGTACACGGCTTTATACTTCTGACTAAAATATCCTTCCCAGTCATCACTAATTCCGTTATACTTGTCCCCAGCGTGAAGACAGAAGCCACAACAAACGGTGCTCTATCGCGCCTATACATAGCGAACGCCAACAGAAACGACTCTGGGAATTACACGTGTTCATTAGCAGACGTCGCAGCCTCCGCTGTGTCTGTGCACGTGCTGAGAGGTGAGATATTGCTTTCTTTATTCATTTAGATTTCTTGGGTAATGTTATAAATACAGACTTTATAACTTAGGGTCTAAGGCATAAAGTCTGTAATTTATTTTGCCCTTGGTTGGCTGGTAGAAGGCACAGCAAACGGTGCTCTATCGTGTCTGTACATAACGAATGCCAGCAAAAATGACTCTGGGATTAGACATGTTCATTATTAGATTGCATTTTTCAGAATTGTGATTCTGAAAAATGCTATTGAATCAGAAAACAAATTTCCCAAATAGTCGTATTGCAATTACAAGTGTTTCATAAATAAGAGTTCACTAAGTATTCAACAACAAAGTCAAAGTCAACGAAAGCGAAATGTATTCGGTAAATATTTGATGCCATTTAACTATCGTATTTCGCTATTCTTGGAATTTTGTGATAAATTAGATTAAGTTTAAAATGGTTCTGTTAATAGTCTCTTACTGTCAGAGAATCGTCTTTGTTGTGTTTTCCTAGTAAAGCTATGTTCGAAATTAGTTTGTGCTAATTACCAACGATTCTCGGAAGCATGACTGCTTCGCTAATTATTTAATCTGCTGTGAATATCTTCTACCCAGTTTTTGGAAGGAAATTATCGAAGAGGAAATGCTGGCGGAGAGACTTTGTATGTTAAAAGTCATAATTCGAGGTTTGGCTCTCGACTGTTTTCTCCTCCAATATTGAACCGATTTAAGAGATATTTCACAAACTGAATAAGAAGAATATATACTGTGTCTTATGTTTTTCTTTTATAAATAAAAAAAGCCTTTATTGTTCTTTCTTACATTCTATACTACATAGTTTTTGCCTTAAAATGTAAATTAAAACTATTATTTTATTTAATTGAATGTCGGCAAATGGTTATTTCGGTACAACTTGTCTTCCGACAAAGGCCTCTAAAAACCTCCATTCATTTCTGTTCCTAGCTGTACGGGTCCATGTTGGACCCGCTGTTCTTCTAATGTCATCTTCTCATCTCTTGATCTGTCTACCTCTGCTTCTTTTACTGTCCAGTGGGCACCATTCCGTTAAAATCCTGGTCCATTTTTCTCTCTTCTCCTCGTTTTTTTTTATTAATAGTTGCCAAATTTGTACACTAGGGCTCTGTTGACAGCGATTTATCGGACAGTTTTGAGCATTTTGTAAGGGTTCTAGTGTTTATACGGTTAATAAATCATCAAAAAGGAAAACATAGTAACACAGTATATATCTTTCTTATTCAGTTTTTGAAATATCTCTTAAATCGGTTCAATATTGGAGGAGAAATCAGTCGAGAGCCAAACCTCGAATTATGACTTTATACATACAAAGTCATAGCATTTCCTCTTAAATGCAAGTCAAGTTCTTATCAGGGTTATGGAATTGTAAGAAAAAGTTACTGCGGCGCTAGAACGTAGAGAGCATTTGAAGGAACACAGGTGAGAAGTCTGTAAGAATCTGACACTCCTTCCCGGTCCGCTTACTCCTTCCTCGGGAATCCGGATTTCCTCACTCATGCGTCCCGCCTCCTCTTTTGCTTGCATTATTGCTTCGCAGATGGAGGTGACTGCCGTGGCCAACCCCGAACATTTTGTTCTTTTTTATTACTATTTATAGGCGCGCGTTTGATCACTATCTCACCTGATGGTAAGCGATGATGTGGTCGAAGATGGAGCACGCTTGCCTAGAAGTAACCTATTCACTCTTGACTTAAAGACTCGCAGGTTGTAGCTATCAGGAAACACAGACTCCGGCAGGGAATTCCACTCCTCATGTGTTCCCAAAACGTTTTGTGCGTATGGGTGGGATGTCCACCATGTACCGGTGGCGCATCGCCGTTCGTCTTGTGGTCCGATGATGAAACGGGCTTGGCGAAATTGAATTATGCAATTCCGTCGCACATTCCTCAAAATGCAACCGGTAGAAAACCGACAGGCTAGCAACTCGTCGTCAATGCTCAAGACTTTGGAGCTTCGTCGCGAAGAGCCTTTCATTGCCAAAAGCTTCTTACAATTAGTAGTTTCGGCTGTGCGTTATCTATCAGTCAGTCAATCACTCACTCACTCACTCAATAACGGAAGAATTTTACATATAAGGATTAGAACCTTTTATCTGAAGCAGCGAAAAAGTGTATGGTATGCCATTGTTATAGTCAAGCTCTGCGAAATGGGAAGCAAACTGATTGCCATGAAATTACCAAATTAAATGTCAAAGAAGGACCCAATAACGCTTTGACATACTTGTGTATTGGACCTTGAACTTCATGCTTTGCAGTCTCATCCCATTGCTATTACTAGATTTTCATTTTTGAAAGATTGATGAAAACAAACATCATTATGACACCTATGGTTTTATTAAAAATAAGAATTAAAATACAAAAAAAAAATGAGTATGTAGGTAGGGTAGGTAGGCAGGTAGGTAGGGTAGGTAGACAGGTAGGTAGGGTAGGTAGGTAGGCAGGTAGGTAGGGTAGGTAGGCAGGTAGGTAGGGTAGGTAGGTAAGGTAGGTGAGGTAGGGTAGCTATGGTAGGTAAGTAGGTAGGTAGGTTAGGGTCGGTAGGTAGAGTAGCCAGTTGAGGGGGCGGAGCCGCGCGGGTCAGCTAGTTAAAAATATTTTAAATAAGGTACATGTTTATTGTTACACAAATCCACAATTATGGTAAACTAAAAATCCTAGATCACACACTAGGAATCTCTGTGTTGTAGCATGGCATGTCAAATTGAAGAGGAGGAAAATACCCACAAAACAAAAAAAAAAAAAAAAACCAACCAAGGTTAACGAAAATAAAAAAAAGCATGAATAAAACCTATTTTGTGGGAGATAATGATCTGTAGAAATCTGTTACGTGTAGTGATTGATTGAGTTCAATGTTTTGTTGTTACATTTTAGTTATTTACAATTATGATGATGTTATTTCTTCTCATTTAACATGCGTTCGTTATCATCACACTCCGATGTCACATCGTGGAATAAGTGTGGGTTATACGTTTTTTCGACTGTAATATTATAACTACTTTTTTTTGCAAATGCTGTAACGTATAACTGTTTTTTGTCCCAAATAAATAAAAAAAAAAAATAATAATAAAAAAAAAAAATGATATTTACGAGTTTTAATTTAAACTTTCCCTGTCGGTAAATGTATCTTGCAACTGAATATTAAAACAGCTATCCTCGATTGACTGAGTTGAAATTTTCATACACGATTGAATAGGATAACAATGCACGGACATCTTTCTAAATACATAGAATATCGTCGGTGCGCTTGCCAAATCTGATATGTGTTTTTCATCAATGATTTTTTAATGATTAATTGACTAATTCATAATTTCTAAATGCCGTATGAACTGAGATACACGTGAAAATGATAAAATGTATTGTTAATATACTTGATTTTAAAGGATATTAAGTAACAAGAAAGTATCATCGAAATGCACATATCAGATTTGGCAAGCGCACCGACGATATGGCGGATTCATAGATTGTTTATGAAATCATCTCATTTCTACTAATATTTGATCCGATCTCCTTTTAAAATATTCTGCCCATAATTCCCGATTGCTCTTTACTATAACTATATACAAATCTAATGCTATTGTATTTAATACATCTCCTAATAATCCTATTTTTACAAAAAAAATATCGCGTCCAAGCATTGCTATTAAATAGGATAACGATAAAATATTACTTAGTACAAATATCAACGAGGCTATGTAGAAGCGATGCCATTTGTTAGTAGATGAGCTCGCATTATCTAGACTACAGCGGAACAAAGAATATAAAACTAACATGTAAATTACAAAATTAACTATCGGAAATATAAAATAAATAACGCCCATAAAATCTAAAAAAAGGTCATCGTTAACAACTGTTTTCAAGTTAAAAATTTGAGACAGCACGTAAACAAAAGGTAGTATGAACGTTATGACGAACGGTGAACCCCAGGCAAATAAACTACTTTTAAAGCGCTTTCTACGAATATTAAAACTAAAAACCTTTACAAAATCAATATAAAAAATACAACTCAATACAAATAGCCAAAAATTGAACGATAGCAGACATATAACACTTAAAAATAATATAGTCAAAATAAAAACTACCTCTAGCTTTTCTATGGCATCACTGCAAAAAAATACTATAGCTAAAAATAATAAACGCATCGCATTTGCCAAGGTCACGTTGAGAAAGACATAGTTTCTGTAATGGCGAAATTTCTTGAACTTGTACCACGATGTAACTCCGTATATGATCGTGGCTGTAGATATCACAAACAAAACACACGTGCAAATTGCAAACTCTTTTTTCGTCATAGAAAATACAGAAGAGTCATCGTAGCTGCTATTTTTGTATACACTGGTGTTGTGTCCACTGATGGCATTTACACTGGTGTTGAATCCACTGGTAGTATTATATGCACTATTGTATCCACTGGTGGCAAATGCACCGGTGTTGTTTCCACTGTTGGCATTTGCACTGGTGTCGTTTTCGGCCATGGTATGTGACTCGCGTTTGTGAGGAGTGTCCACTCTGAGAAAGTGACTGTGAAGAGTACTTGAATAACACAACTTAGCAAATAACTGTTATGTTTCCGCATCTCCCAATGTAGACGTAATTAAAATTTTATTCATTTTTCCTATGATTGTTTCACTGCCCTAATTGCTAGGTACATAATATGTTTACTATTGCGTTTTCCTTGACCGATAGCATAATAATCTATATTAGGTGATTCCAAAGTATTGTTAATTCCTGTTGAGATGATTTCTGTTTATTACTACTTTATAAAGCATTTGAAAAAAAAAACCATCACAAACAAAAAGTTTTTTGAATTCCTCTGATATAACGGCATTTTGGCCGAGCAACCACCTATTCCTGCTCAGATGCGACGCACAGCTAAACGTAACTTTGTAGTTTTAGGTTTAATTAAATTAAGTTTGTTGTTTTTTATGTTTATTGTTTTGTTTTGCTTGTGTCAGGAACTGTGTCAGGATGACATCCATCTTGCATCCATCACTCACTGACAGTCACTGTCGTAGCCACACATGTCAATATCTATTTTTTTTTTTTTTGTTATCCATGGTTTGTCTATGACATGACCGCGACAGTTATGACTTTTTTATAATGCCCGTCCCTGACACAGGCTGGCAGTGGGTTTACGGAAGAATGTTTGTCTCTTATATTGTTTTATAGCTGTTTTTATTATTTGTGTACTATTAATGTGCGTCTGTTTGGGCGGAATAAACAATTTTTCTTTCTTTTCTTTTCTATATAAAACGAAAATGACCCCAATAAATTTACCCTTTTCGCTTCATTCCAATGCAATTTAATGAACATAACATTTTAAATATTTATACCGTGTATGAAATACCCATTTTTATAGTCAAGCTCTGTTTATAGGGGAGCTAATTGATCGCCATGAAATTCAGAAGAGACACTACTGTGAAATTGCCAAAGAAGGACCAATAATACTTTGATAATAATATTTCATTAATATCTACCCTCAACTTTGGTCTTTTCATAGAGGAAAATGCTTAAGTGGCTGCCAAAAAGTTGGAGGTCCTATCAAAGGTGAGACGTTATTTCAAGCCGGAACAACTGCTAAAACTCTATCAAGCGCAAGTTCGATCGTGTATGGAGTACTGCTCTCATCTTTGGGTCGGATCTGCCAGATACCAGATTGATGCCCTTGAGTTAATTGAGAAACGAGCCCAAAGGATCATCGGAAATGATAGGCTTGTCGAACCGCCGCGTCGACGCCGAGTTTCTAGCCTGTCGGTTTTCTATCGGTTGCATTTTGGGGAATGTAGGACGGAATTGCATAATTTATTTCCACCGAACCCATTCCATCATCGGACCATAAGACCAACGGCGATGTGCCAGCGGTGCATGGTGGACTACTCGCCCATACGCACAAATGATTTGGGAACACATTCATTGTGCGTACAGCTGAGGAGTGGAATTTCCTGTCAGAGTCTGTTTCTTGATAGCTACAACCTGAGAGTCATTAAGTCAATAGGTTACTTCTAGGCAAGTGTGCTCCATATTCGACCACATCATTGCTTACCATCAGGTGAGATAGTATACAAACGCGTGCCTATTAATAGTAAAAAAACATTTATTTAAAATTAACCCATATTTATAGTACCATCAAAATTCAATTAAATAAATGCAACACTTGAAATGTGAACACAAAAATTCAACTTAAAAATTAATTTCTCACAAAAGTTCATATTATTATGTAAACAAAATAACATAATAAACATTTAGAAATACATTGAAAAAAAAAAATAGAATTATTGTTATTTATTAAAATTATAGTTAGTTTAGTTAACATATCAAAAGCCTTATCGTCCTACTGTGCCTGATGTGGGGATTGAACTTAGCACTCCATGCTCAGCAATCGCGTTTGCTACTACTAGATTAACAAAATATTAATTTTCAGTTTGCAGCATGATGAAACCAAACAAAATTTTTGGCCCATTGTTTTTGGTAAGAATTTATACAATACATAATATTTATTGTAAAAAAATACAAAACTGCAGGTAAGGCAAGGTAAGGTTGAAAATCCTAGATAACACGCTAGCAATCCCTTGGTTGTGGCATCACTAATGACAAATTGAAAAGGAATTAAGGAAGGGTAATACATTACAAACAAAAAAAAAAAAACAACCAAGGGTGTCAAAAAAAAAAACTAAACAATATTAATAAAAAAAATTGTGGAAGGTAATCTGCAGATATTTGTTGCGTATAATGATTGATGGAGTTCAATGTTTTGTTGTTACATTTTAAAAATTTACAGTATGACATTTGACAAATTTTAACCGAATTTTTAATACACGTTTGATTTACGGACATCCTTCAATATACAATCTGGCGGAATGATAATTTGTCTATGAAATCATCTCATTTCTACTTATATTTGATCCGATCTCCTTTTAAAATATTGTGCCCATAATTCCCGATTGCTCTTCACTATAACTATGTACAAATCTAATGCATTTGTATTCAATAGTTCTCCTAAGACACCCATTAAAAAAAAAAACTGGCCAAGTGCGAGTCGGACTCGCGTGCAAAGGGTTCCGAAAGAAATAAATTTTTTTAACAAATTATTTTAACACCACAGACTTCTAATAGGTTTTCCTGTAATCTTTAGGTAAAGATCTATTACATCCATTTTTTCCAAAATTTTAGGCTCAGTAGTTTCGGAGATAAGGGGGGGGTAATGGTCATTTTTTGTCTAATTTCTTGAATAACTTCTAAATCATTTATTTTAAAATCATGAAAAAATATAACTATAACCCTGACTGTAAGCCCTTTCATTCGATATGTCACACAATATTGTTCAAAAAACTTTTTTTTTTAATTTTCTAGTTTGACCCCCAAAGTTGACCCCCATACTAAAAATTTATTAATTTACGTAACGCGTCCGTGTTTGGGTCATAGAAGTCCATATGTGTACCAAATTTCAACAGAATCGGTCTAGTGGATCCGGAGAAAACTGGCTGTGACAGACGGACAGACAGACAGACAGACAGACACCCGAGTGATCCTATAAGGGTTCCTTTTTTTTCGGAACCCTAAAAATGATTTTTTTACAAACAGTGCTACTACATTGGATAACGAAAAGTATTACTTAGTACAAAATATCAACAAGTCTATGTAGAAGCGATGCCATTTGTTAGTAGATGAGCTCGCATTACCTTGACAACAGTGGAACACAGAATGTAATTATGAGCAATATCACAAACGGTGAACCCTAGGCAAAAATAGTAAGTACAGTTAGTTTTAAAGTACTTTCTACGAATATTATACTAAACACCTTTACAAAATCAATATAAAAAATACAACTCACCGCAAATAGCCAAAAATTGAACGATAGCAGACATATCAATCAATCAATTTATTATTTCAAACAAATAGTCCATTTGTTAGTCACAAAAATATCTTACAAACTATGTAACAAAAGAGTACATAAAAGTTGGTAGGTATAGTCATGAAACCTTTCGCTCGAGTTCAGCCTAGATTGCATCGCTATCCGACCAGAACTCGAACGAAAGCCTTCATGAAGGCCGAGTCATATTTCTCAGCAATTACTTGAAGGATACTGTTAGTGCTGCCCCGCACTCTGCTTAGTAGGGAGGCGGTGCGCTTGCGCATTATGGCATGGAAGCCGTCAACCCAAGCCTCCGCAAACATACCCCAAGCGCTACAAAAGCGGGGCAGCCCTAGCAGCATCCAGAATCCATTATTATACTGGACGCGCAAGGCATTGATGGACCTTTGAGTATAGCTCACCCACAGGCTACTCGTGTAAAAGGT
The DNA here is from genome assembly GCA_947578705.1 of Lacanobia wlatinum. Taxonomy (NCBI): domain Eukaryota; kingdom Metazoa; phylum Arthropoda; class Insecta; order Lepidoptera; family Noctuidae; genus Lacanobia; species Lacanobia wlatinum. Next base: position 15,477,965 of record OX388046.1, on the reverse strand, counting down.
AGGCAGTAGGCTTTAAAAAGCGTAACCATTACTTGTTTACTGCAGCGAGCAAACCTGCGTGCCAGCATGTTACTTTTTATCGCCAATGCCCTGTCCTGCTCACATATAATCAAAAAAAGAACTCCAGCTGTAAAAAATAACTCCAGCTCTACCATGTCATCACTGCAAAATAAAAATATAGCCATAATTAATAAACGCATCGCGTTCGAAACTTCAAAAAAAAACTACACTACTACTTCTAAATTGCGAAACTTCTTAATAATGCATCACGATGTGGCTCCGTATATGATTGCAGGCGTAGATATCACAAACAAAACGAACATTAAATTTGCTAAATCTTGAAATTCGCCACGAGAAGAGTTATAGATGCTATTTCTATTTTTGTATACACTGGTTTTGTGTCCATTGATGGCATTTACACTGGTGTTGAATCTACTGATAGCGTGTGCATTGAAATTGTGTCCATTTATGGCATTTAAAGTGGTGTTGAATCCACTGCTAGCATATGCACCGGCGTTATGTCTACTGATGTCTGCAAATGCACTATTGTGTCCCCTGGTGGTAAATGCGCTGCTGTTGATTCCACTGTTGGAATATGCATTAGTGTTGTTTTTACTATTGGGATATGCATTAAAGTTGTTTCCACTGTTGGCATATGCACTGTTGTCGTAATTGGACATAGTCAGCGACTCGAGTTGGTGAGTATTGTCAACATCAACCAAGGACTTGAATAATACAGCTAAGCAAATAACTGTTTGCCGTATTGCCCAAATTAGTACGTAATTAAAAATTATATTTATTTTTCCTAGTTGCATCCCAAATCATTAGGCATACGTGTTTCCTATTGCGTTTTCCTTGATCAATAACCTAATAACCAATAATATTCTAAATTCCGTTCATATTATAATTTATTTTCTGTTTACTAATAAATTATCAAGCATTTGAAAAAAAAACCAAACGAACAAAAAGATTTTCGAATTCCTCCGACATAAAACGAAAATGACCTCAATAAAATTACCCTTTTCCCTTCATTCCAATTCAATTGAATGAACCCAACTCAAAACACATTGTACAGGCGCGTTCAAAATTAAATGTACAGTCTATTCGTGTATACTTTCATGTTTTGTGAAATTCTTTCATTATCATATATTCGTCTGAAAATATGGTAACAAATTAGTACGTAGCACAAACACATCTGGCGAGGTCTAAAATAATGAGGAGAGCTGATCCCAAAGAATGGGTTAAGGCTAGGCTAAGAGAGAGCATGTGTGGTCATTGGATCGGCCACACTAGGAATGGAACTCACTAGCAATGGATGCGCGTGAATTTCATCGTATCGTGAAAGCGGTAGGAACTGTGGGGTTTTATTCGGTAGGAGTTACACTGAAAATAGCAAATTCCGTAAGATTATAAAATAACTTGAGAAATTGTAAACTCTCGATAAATTGTCGACTGAAGATTGGGAATACTTTTTCATGCATCAAAATTTGTTGGTCTACAATCCCTCGAAGTCATTCCGAGAAATTGTGGAGTAACATAAAATGGCAACCAATCAGAGCACAAGTCTGCAATTTATCCGTTTTCGTGTGATAGTAATCCTGGAAACAAGGCCAAATTTTCCAAATGTTCAGTTGACAATTTATCGAGAGTTTACAATCTCTAAAGATATTTTGTAATCTTACATATTTTGCAATTATCTGGTGACATATCCATGAGGGTTTCCCCACAGAAAAAGGCAGAGAGAGTATCGATTAGCAACCTTGTGTCGTTGACATAACATAGATATCGTGGCAATACTGAGTTGGTTAATCAGATTGAACCTATTTAAACAGTGACTGTACCTACCCAATTTAATTTTTTAACATTCACAAATCGAACGACCAAATGAAGCGAGTGAATCTCGATCTAATCTATTGAGTTACCGAATCGATTTTAACTGAATTTTCTTCATTCGAAAGAATTTGTAGGAGATTGATGAGCGCTTTTATATTCGTAATGCGTCTTCGAAGTGACAAGTATTGACGAAATAATGTTCCATTTGAATTTAGCGTTGTGTGAAATGTGTTATATATATATTATGTACATACAAATAAATATTTATGAAGGCGGTTTCTGAGTCATTTTGTCGGTACTTTTTAAGTACAGCGAAAAGCGAGTAAAATGTTTTACTAATATATAGTGGGTACAATCAAAAGGAAATCACATGAACAGTGAACAGTGTAGTTTGCCGTATACCTTTAATAATATACATACTAGCATTTGACAGCAGTTTCGCCCTCGTTAAAGCTGAAAATAGGCCTAGGGAAAAGGGAAAATACTCGTACTACGCGTAATAAAAACTGTATAATTAATTAATTTAATTTCGTTTATACATTTTCTTTACTTATATATTTTTTTTAATGTTTCTATAAAAATAAAAAAAATAAAACTAATAAAAATAGTAGCCCAGTGGCATTGATATATAAAAAACCCAAGATACACACTCAGCATCTCAAAAACGTCCGCAATAAACAAGCGCAATATGTATAATTGTACGCAAGTCTCGCATCGCTCGCCATACTGCACTGCTTTGTAAAAACAACTTTAAGCGATCCGTGTAAGGTTGAATTTGCAAAAAAAAATGTTTATAGTATAACAACTCACACATGACACTTGACACATGTCAGTTTTTGACGACAGTTTCGAGTGTTGCATTTGGTCGAGACTGTGCATCTTGGGTTTTTTATATATCAATGCCCAGTGGAATCGGGAATAGGGTCCAAGCTACCGGCGGTCAGGGCTCCAGAGAGAGGAACCGAGCCGTGTCCAGAAATACCGCTTTCTGAATCAAACTCTACCATTTTTACCCGACTACGGCAAAGCCAAAAGGAAGGGTAATGATTTTAGCAGTCTATGTAGGTATGTATGTATGTATGTATGTATATAACTATGTTCCACTCTTACGCCTAAACCACTAAGCCGATTTTTATGATTGTGGTATCAATAGATTCTTAAAAACGTTCCGGGTGACATAGGCTATATAAATTATTCCTAAATGTATTGTGATGGAGTTCACACGTAAATTTCTGTCCACGAAAAAAAATAATTTCAGATAATTGTGACATGTTTGGTATCAAAAGAAAGGTCTTGATGAGCACATTACAAATATGTATGTATATCATATTGTCTAAGTAAATGTATATGTTTAAATTGCTAACAAACAAGTAAAAGCGAGCCTGCACTTCGTGGGACGTAGCTGTACCATTTAGTGAAAAACATGATCAACGTGATACCAACGTGAAGTTAATCAAATCTTTGAAATCTTTATGATTTGTTATGCCACTCGTTAGAGGAAAAATAAATAAACTGAAATATTTATGTTTCGATTTTTTCGAAGCTCGATAGATGGTGTTAGCGTCGAAATAAATCACGCCATGTTTTCGTCTCTGATGTCGCTGCGTCCCCGTAACGGGACGTGGTGAGCCGTCACGACCCTGCCCTTGGCAACCTCTCGACCCGTAAAACGGGCCTCTCACTGTGTTCCATAGCTAAAAATGCTAAAATTCGTCGAGTGAGCGCCTGCCCAAAAAGTGATAGCAACTCATACGCAACGTGTATAAACGCTAATTGTATACTGCAGGCGCGCTGCGGCGCCGTTATCTCATTGTCGCATTTTCACGGCACCAAGTCGTTTACAAATATGTACAAATATTGTATTGTCTAAGTAAATAAATATGTATAAATTGTGAACAAACAAGCGACAGTGAGTATTACTAAGTAATCTGTGTAGAATCTGTAGAAGAGTTGTTGTTGTACATTAAAATAAAATAAAGTAGCCAGGAATAGGTACCAACAGAAACCATTTCCAGTATTTAATTTTTTGACCGTTTGTCTGTTTAGTTGTTAAAAACACGTGGAAAGTATAAAACGAATGCAGATAACTTTTATATCAATTGTAATTTTATGACTCAAAGTACAAAATTAAGGTTTTGTTTCATCCGAATCGGTTCGCTCTATCAAAATATATGTGAATTTAACATAAATTTTCAATACGTATAGCAAATACATACACGTAACGCCATCTATTGAACAAAAATCGTACTACCAGTTCATGGAAATAGTCGCAGGGAACAGCCGATAGATATGTTTATATAATATCTATTTAGCCTTTTCCCAGCATTCCGCAGCTGAATACCAGTAATATACGTGATACGGCAGATCTCCACAACCCAGAAACAGGATAACGCGGTACTTCTTGGCAGACCTGGTGTCAGATATTCTGGCTTCTGACCATCCGTAACGTCTGCCAAAAATCTACAAATAACAGGCGGGACCAACGGCTTAACTTGCTTTCCGAGGTACGGAGGAGTCTTAGCATGCGTTGTTTAACCGAGAAGATCGACTCGCGTGGCTTTTGTCATGTAGCCCCAAGATTCTCAGAGACCATTATTGATAATAAGCCGTATTAAATGGGATGAAGAGTCTGACAACTTAAGTTACTTATGATTTTGTATCTTTCAAATAATAATAATAAGTATGTATGTTTATAATTCTGCTTGGTATCCGCAACTCTACGTTAAAGCGCGAATTTTGCGAACAGTCTCCTGAGATTACTGACTAATATTAAGTAGCATTGTAAGTAAATTCAGACTGTATGACCAGTAGCAACATTAAACCGTTTTAACTTATAATAGATAAACAAAATTAAATGAGTCAGAGTTCTTTAACATACTGTATATTAAAGAACTTCGACTCATTTAATTTCAGTGAAAATTAAACTTCCGGTTTTATTCGGAAACCTGGCAACATTAGGTCACCCCCAGGCCTTAATGGCTTATCACCCGTGGTGACGGCAAAGCCCCGTGATAGGTTCGTCGCGACTTTTAATACAAGACAAAGTTTTGAGTTTTAAGACAAGACATAAAGTGTTGGTTATGTATCTATGTCCTAAATCTTCATTAACTGTCCAACGTTTTCCCAAAAATATTGGGTTCGGCTTCCAGACAAACTAGATCCAGCTGAATACCACGTCCCAATAACTGGGTGGCCCGGTACTTTTTGGTCAGATTGGTGTCAGATTTTCTGGCTTCTGACAATCCGTAACGACTGTCAAAAGTCTACAAATAACAGGCGGGACCAACGGATTTAAGTACTTTCCGAGGCACGCAAGAGTCTTGGTATGATAAAATAAGACGATCAACCATCCACGGACCGACTTCAGTAACAGTGGCGTAGCTAGCATGGCTGACACCTGGGGCACCCCGAAATATTTATGCCTTGCGGGGTGACGGAAGTCACACGCCATTTTTCGAATTTTTTTGCACCTCATCTCGGACAGGTTTCATTGCGTCCCCTGTTAAGGGGTGACACCCGACCGTAGCAAAAAAGTCAACGAACGGTTGAGTGTTACCCGCAAATGTAGAAAACAGCAAGAAAAACCTAAAGAAATTTTTACATCTTATCTATGCATCACCATCACATTTTTTCGCCCATATCCACCCACGTCGCAAAGCCGTGGTCGCATGCCTGTATATCATGTGGGTGCCTGGCACACCTATAGAACTATAAAGGCATGCGACCACGGCTTTACTTTCACCATTTTTGTACCTCTCTTGATTTGTTTCTGAAATATTTTCTTGTTTCATACTTTTGAGATCACTTTTATTTTTCTGTAGTCGGGTTACAGTTTTTTAAACTATTTTTTTTATTTTATACTTTTCCGTTTTAATAATCGTTTCTATTTATAACTGCACGTCGCTATCATTTTAATTATGTACAAATAGCTATGCTCTCGACTTTGTTGGCGTGGGTGGATATGGGCGAAAAAATGTGATGGTGATGCATAGATAAGATGTAAAAATTTCTTTAGGTTTTTCTTGCTGTTTTCTACATTTGCGGGTAACACTCAACCGTTCGTTGACTTTTTTGCTACGGTCGGGTGTCACCCCTTAACAGGGGACGCAATGAAACCTGTCCGAGATGAGGTGCAAAAAAATTCGAAAAATGGCGTGTGACTTCCGTCACCCCGCAAGGCATAAATATTTCGGGGTGCCCCAGGTGTCAGCCATGCTAGCTACGCCACTGTTACTGAAGTCGGTCCGTGGATGGTTGATCGTCTTATTTTATCATACCAAGACTCTTGCGTGCCTCGGAAAGTACTTAAATCCGTTGGTCCCGCCTGTTATTTGTAGACTTTTGACAGTCGTTACGGATTGTCAGAAGCCAGAAAATCTGACACCAATCTGACCAAAAAGTACCGGGCCACCCAGTTATTGGGACGTGGTATTCAGCTGGATCTAGTTTGTCTGGAAGCCGAACCCAATATTTTTGGGAAAACGTTGGACAGTTAATGAAGATTTAGGACATAGATACATAACCAACACTTTATGTCTTGTCTTAAAACTCAAAACTTTGTCTTGTATTAAAAGTCGCGACGAACCTATCACGGGGCTTTGCCGTCACCACGGGTGATAAGCCATTAAGGCCTGCGGGTGACCTAATGTTGCCAGGTTTCCGCATAAAACCGGAAGTTTAATTTTCACTGAAATTAAATGAGTCGCAGTTCTTTAATATACAGTATGTTAAAGAACTCTGACTCATTTAATTTTGTTTATCTATTATAAGTTAAAACGGTTTAATGTTGCTACTGGTCATACAGTCTGAATTTACTTACAATGCTACTTAATATTAGTCAGTAATCTCAGGAGACTGTTCGCAAAATTCGCGCTTTAACGTAGAGTTGCGGATACCAAGCAGAATTATAAACATACATACTTATTATTATTATTTGAAAGATACAAAATCATAAGTAACTTAAGTTGTCAGACTCTTCATCCCATTTAATACGGCTTATTATCAATAATGGTCTCTGAGAATCTTGGGGCTACATGACAAAAGCCACGCGAGTCGATCTTCTCGGTTAAACAACGCATGCTAAGACTCCTCCGTACCTCGGAAAGCAAGTTAAGCCGTTGGTCCCGCCTGTTATTTGTAGATTTTTGGCAGACGTTACGGATGGTCAGAAGCCAGAATATCTGACACCAGGTCTGCCAAGAAGTACCGCGTTATCCTGTTTCTGGGTTGTGGAGATCTGCCGTATCACGTATATTACTGGTATTCAGCTGCGGAATGCTGGGAAAAGGCTAAATAGATATTATATAAACATATCTATCGGCTGTTCCCTGCGACTATTTCCATGAACTGGTAGTACGATTTTTGTTCAATAGATGGCGTTACGTGTATGTATTTGCTATACGTATTGAAAATTTATGTTAAATTCACATATATTTTGATAGAGCGAACCGATTCGGATGAAACAAAACCTTAATTTTGTACTTTGAGTCATAAAATTACAATTGATATAAAAGTTATCTGCATTCGTTTTATACTTTCCACGTGTTTTTAACAACGTTTCATACTTTTGAGATCACTTTTATTTTTCTGTAGTCGGGTTACAGTTTTTTAAACTATTTTTTTTTATTATTATTATTGTTTTATCATTCGTTGAAACTTGATTAAAATAACAACGTTCGTTCAGCGGTTGCGGCGTGATAAAAAATCCAAAAATCGTGATAAGATTTTTACATTAAAATATATGAAACCCGCTTGAATATCCAAAATTGTCCCAAGGAAACATAGGTACTACTGGGAAAAAACCTATGTGCTATTCCAGACAATAATTTTCGAGTATCTATGTGCCGAATGTCATCCAGATCCGTTCAGTCATTCTGTACTGATTGAGTTCTAACATTCATCCATCCATCTAACCAAAATTTCGTATTCATTTATCTAATATTATAAAGAAGAAAGATTTGTTTGTTTGTTTGAATTGAATAGGCTCCGAAACTACTGGACCAATTGGAAAAATTCTTTTAGCATTGGATAGCTACATTATCAGGGAGTAACATAGGCTATGTATTATCCCCGTACTCCCACGGAAACGGGAACAACGCGGGTGAAACCGCGTGTCGTTCACTAGTAATAGTAATAAGATAAGAAGCTCACAATGGACCTCATCAGAAGGCTTAAAATCAATCAAAGGGCAATGGAGAGGGCAATGCTTGGAGTTTCTTTGCCTGATCGAATCAGGAATAATCATATCCGCAAGAGAACAAAGGTTACCATACATACCCCGAAGGATCGCCAAAATAAAGTGGCAGTGGGCAGGGCACACTGCTCGCAGGACAGATGGTGGATGGAGCCGAAAACTTCTGGAGTAGCGATCGCGTACCGGAAGGCGTAACGTTGGAAGGCCTCCCACAAGGTGGACCGATGACCTGGTGAAAGTCGCGGGTAGCCGATGAATGCGAGACGCACAGGACCGGTCGTTGTGGCGATGCTTGGGGGAGGCCTATGTCTAGCACTGGACGTCTTTCAGCTGATATGATGACGATGAAGATTAGAAGAACGATACGTGATTCTCTGTCACCTATACCATTATAGATGTATGTAGTACATGGATAACTTGCCAGACATTTGTTCACCATCCAATTAGAGTCGTGTAAGTTTTTAATGGGTTCTCAAACTATTGCCAGTATTCTTGTTATCGCCAAAACTTGGCTAAACAATGCTTGTGAAGGGAAGGAGTTCGAGTTTAGTGCAATGGGTAGGGTTGTAAACGTCGACTTCGTACGCGCTTTACCCGTTTTTTCTCGTTTTCGTAAAGCCTTCCCTATGAATGTCGCTCATTATACAAAAAAAAATTTCCAGATCCGACTAGTAGTTCCAGATACTAGCGCGTTTAAATAAACAAACTCTTCAGCTTTATTACATTACTAGCTGGCCTGCGCAACTTCGTCTGCGTCACATTTTTCATTAAGAGGGACTCCAGTTCCGAGGAATTTGAAAAATAGGTATTTGAGGAACCTATTGCCGTTGCGTCGCACTGTACCCTATCAAGTAAAGTGCGAAAGCGACAACTGCAGCGGAGACTGATTTTACCTATAAAACCTTGACCAAAAGACGTTTTGTATTTCGCTGTTTTCTTCTTCGAAACTGGATTGATCTATAAAAAATATATATCAAAATTTAGAGGAAGACAATATCTATGCTTTTATTATTTTCTATTTTGTTAAAATCTTATAAAATTTGTCTGATAGTCGTCTGAAACTGGCGGTAAAAACGGGCTGTTTTTTCGGGTTTTTGGATTGTCATAATTCTTTAAGTAATAATGTTTTGGAAAAAAGGAAATGATAGAGGACGTATTAATTTGATTTTGATTAAGTATTTGGAAAAAAATAATTCCTCTAGCAGCATTAACCACGAAGAAAACAGCGGAATGCGTTTGTATAGAGATAGGCCCAAGAGAAATCGAACTGTTTTTTAATTTGTAATTTCTTGTTTTTAATTTAACCGGGACTCAGTGCCCTAATAAAGAAATTTTATTATTATTATTTCGTTTATTTATTTTTATACACATATATAATTTACATTTTTAAATATATATTAAAAATACAAATTAAAAATACATTTAAAAATATAATAAGTAGTCCGCCGGTGCCGGGAGCAGGATCCAAGCTACCGGTGGTTAGGGCTCCAAGAAAGGAACCTCCTCACAATACGAGCCGTTTCGAGGAGTACTGTCTTCTGTATCAGGCCCTTTATCCAACCGCGTTACGCCAGTTTCGACAGATGGTCGTCAAAGCTTTTGACCATCAGGCCGTAACGACTATCGGCACAATGACAGCTGAGTCCACATTCCACATGTCAACAACCTCGTGTACTAAGTCGAGATACTTGATTTGTTTCTCTTTCTCAGCCTTCACGAGGTAAAAAAAAGAGGTAAATACTTGTAGGTTCCGGTTGAGCTGAGGAATCTAACCTGTATGGAATCCGAGAGTTGAATTCTCTCAGATTCCATAATCTCCCCTTTCTTTATATGCATGACTGCACATTTGTCCACACCAAATTCCATTCTGATGGAACTACTGAAGGTTTCAGTTACCTTCAGTGGCTCCATCAGTCGCGAATTGTTGGGGGCAAAGAGTTTTAGACCATACATGTAAAGAAAGTGAGATATGGTCTGACCACCTCTTCTCAACCGATAGCCTAGACCTGAATCCTCCAGCAATGTGCTTAGAGGATTCAGAGCTAAGCAAAACCAAAGCGGACTCAAACTGTCGCTCTGAAATATTCCACGTTTAATCCATACAGGCTCATCATTCCCCTGAATCGGTTGACATCCTGGATAGCGAAGGTCTGTTTTCCATTGCCTCATACATGACTCAAAGAAGGTGCGTAGAGTTGCATCTATTTTGTACAACTCCAACACCTTCATGAGCAATGTATGTGGTACAGAGTCATAGGCCTTCTTATAGTCTATCCAACATGTCGACAGATCCTTGCGAGATCGACGAACCTGTTGGCTTCTGGCCATGTCTATGAGGAGAAGCTCCTTAGTACCGCGGGACCCCTTCCTACATCCATTCTGAGAGGCAGACATAATTGAGTTAGTTTCAATGTGCTCATTGATCTTCACTCTCAGGATGGATGTAAGAAGTTTATAGACCGTCGACAAATAAGTAATTGGTCTATAGTTCTTGGGTTCCGCGGGACTACCGGTCTTATGGAGCAGATGGGTAACGCCAGTTGTTAGAAATTGTGGTAGCGACCCAGATTCTAAGGATTACTGGAATTGAAATGCCAGAAGCGCGTGTGAGCTGCCACGACAGCGTTAACCGCAATATCATAATACCGTTTCTTAGAGCGGATAAAACCGGCAACTTCTTGTTTCCGGGACGCTGGACGTGTCTACAGAAAACGTTAGCTGTGAGAATTACTACGTCATCTATTTCACTTAGGGTGCTAATACACTTACGCAGTTTAGGTCGATCGCTGAGATTGTTCAACGTCGAGTCCTGTCATTGTGTAACATTGCATCGATATCATGGCTATTATTACATATTATAATACAAAGTATTTATTAATATGTCTGTCTGTAGGCGATGAAATAACCACCGAGCGTATTTTCATGCGGTTGTCACCGATGGACGGAGTGATACATGAAGAAAATTTAAAGTACTTGTATTAATTGTCTAAAATATACATTCAACTCCATATACACTATTCATTTCATTAAAATACACGCAATTAATTATTGATTTATAGTATTCATAAAAAAAATAAAAAATAATTGGTGATCTTCGATTTATTCAACACTTCGTCGTCGATTCTTCCGTGATTGAACGACAAAAGTAACACCAAGTTCAGCAGCACTTGATGTTACTTTGTCGGTCCTGAATCATCGATCATCCAAAACTATTTCACCTAAGAGATCGATGTTGATCAAGTCACCGAAACAAAATCTGAATTTATCGATCACCCAAAACTAACGGTGTTGACTTTGTTCAAGTCACCGAAACGACGTCGATCCCGATGGTGTATTACAACAACCTTACAAAAATCTGAGCAACAACTCGTCGTCTATTTGCCTTAGTTGCAATTTGTGCTCACGATAGACTACGTATATTTTGAATCAATCAGGCTTCATTCCGTCTTTAGCCAGTTTCATTCATTCTATATTCATAGTCCTAATAGTAATTGCCTAAAAACGTGAAGATCGCAGTTCCTTCTGCGTTTGATCAACAAACTGTCACCATGCGCATCATTTAAGTCGTTCAAAAGCCTGAATTTATAGATCATCGAAAGCTAACAGTACTCAAAGACCCACTAGATCGACGTTGACAAGGTAATCAACAAAATGTCGATCACGTAGGTGTAAGAACACCCTTACGAAAATGTTAGCAATGATTCGTCGTCTATTTCTCTTAGTTGCAATTTGTGCTCACGATAGTCTGTTTGTATATTTTCTTCTCGCGTCGCTTTCATAAATTTTTCATTCCAAAGGATTATTGGTCCACTGGTTCATGCATTTGATGTTAGAAATAATGTCTAGTCTATTAGAAATATTTATCGGTATTTCTGGTCAAGTGGAAGTTTTCAGTTCTGTATTATTTCTATGTTATTTTCCTTCTTCTTTATTTCTTCTTCTCATTTATGTATGTACATTTATATACCTAGAGGATACGTTGTATTCAAAGATTTTTAAAATTGGACTATTTTGTGTTTTTTTTCACCCTTTGGGAATATTTTCCAGCCATTTGTATTGAAATACTGAAACATAAAACAGCGACTAGGAAAAACAGCGACGTAAAAAAAACACTTTTTTTAAGATTCTATTATTATAAGCATAGTTTCTCTTAGGTCACTACTGAAATATTATCGTCTGACAATCAGTCTCATTTCGTTTTTATTTATTTCCAAAATACTTAATCTACATTACAAATATTTTTGCCAACAACGAAAACCTCTCAGGGTATCTGTGTGCTAGCGAGTTGTTCATTTAGTTTTTAAAACAGTAGTGTTTTTTTACATGATGAAATATACAGTAAACTTTTGTGTAAAGAAACTTTAGATTAATACCTATATTATACCCAATCACACTGTGGAGGACAAATAGGCATTTATTTGTCCACAAAATTACTGATATTCGGCTTGATTGGGTTAGACTGGAAGTCCACCACAATACAGTTGGGAAAACGCTTGATAACATATAACAAATTATGATGATACAAACACTAATATTCCCTTTCTCTTACAGGCGAGAACCCGCTAGCGATGCAACGAGGCACCGCGGCGAGCTGTTCCAATTCATTGCTGGCTATATTCGTCGCATTCATCAGCTGACACTTGGCCAGCGCGTCATGGACGCGCAACACTGTGTAAACATTAGTCGCAATTACTATGTTCGTAAACGCTAGAGTAATCTTTCTCAGTCTGGATATCCTTGCGGTTGTAATTTACGACTTTCCTCTTTATTTAATCATTTTCTCAGTCTTTTGTGGGTGTTTGATTATTTTTAACTATAATTTGAAAATTAGCACGACCAAAGAAGCTCATATATTTGATTTCACCCAAGTTTCCCCGAAGGAAAATTGTAACGAGCGGACAGAATTGAGGTCAGGCTAATACGATTCCGACACTTCTCTAGATTTTTCCATTTCCACAGACGGATTTCACGAGGCTAGGTCTAATTTGAAGGATATATTTGCGATGACTCTGCAGAATTTATCTTCTATAAGTAGTTTATCAAGAGGTCTCAGGAAAATCACTTGAAGAAGAGAATTATGGCCTTTGACATTGACAACAACTCTCAGTCGTAAAAAAGTATTCAAAGGCACTCGTCGTCTGTCGACGCAGTTTCAAGATTCATACAGTTTATGGCCCGAGCCGGTAACAGGGGAATCTTTATAGCTCTTTTATGGGCCATCGCTTTCACGCACGCATCCATGCATCGAATATTAAAGATTTCCACACGTTTTTCGCCCACAAGTTTCATCAAAGTAATGACTTGTCAAATTTTATTTATTGCCCATAAAAATTGGGTTATCTAAATGTGATTTGTCGATCGGATGTTTGGTATGTTCGTAGGTGAGCTTGAATTTATGGGGTGGATAAATTGTTTTTTTTTTTTCTAGATAAGAAAATAATAAACAGTTTTGCTTCAAGATGTTGCTAGGTATGGAGGATTCTGTTGAAACATATTTTGATTTTCAGAACAGTAAATTAATTTTGCTTATATTTTTCACAGAATAAAAAGAAAAATCGAAAACAGAGTAAATAATGCCATTGTAACTTTGGAAGCGCATATCTCAGAAAATATTGACTAAAATAAAAAAGTCACTAATTAAAAACACAATCATTTGAATTATGCAATCCAATGACACGCCAAAAATAAATAGCTTACGTTTGCCATTTGTCTGTGGAATCCCATAAATAGAGCCGAATATAAAAATTGTATCATGTTTGTTCAAATCAAAATGGACGATCATTTTCACACTGACAACTACCGTTTTTTATACGAAATAAAGCATGGATAGATTTAGTATTGTGCAATCAAAACCTTGTTCACAAACTGGATACACCTACCAATATTCCAATTACAATTTTCCCCAACAATTTACAATTCGTAGTATCGAGTATATCTAGAAAGGTTTCTCTTGTGAAAGTGGTTGAATCCGAATATATGCTATTTCAACATGTGAAATTCTTTGAAAATGGTTGAATCCAAATAGATGCTATGATTTATAGTAATTGAGGATTTTCTTATTCCAAGAAGTGTGTTAAAAGTATTTTTAAGCTCTGAATATTTTTTTATCGTTTTCAATGCAGTTTGAATTGGTTTTCGTGACTTTAGACAACGTGGCTTTCTACCAGCAAAAACGATTGCCGAAAAGTCAAACTGTAAAGAATTGAGTACGTGACGTTTTTGCGGTGTTTCTCAATCCCATTTTTATATTATTTTAGTAAGTCTCTTTATCTTGTGCTTCAGGAGCATTATTTTACGTTATTTTCTCAGTTACTGAGCTCGTAGAACTCTCAAACACCCCACAAAGATCTTTAGCATCCATAACGTTCCCAACTGCCGTTACTTTTCCAAATATTTCAAAAACAATCCGAAAGAATTGTAATTTGTAGCCATTAATTCTCATTTTAACTCAAAGTTCAAACAACTTTTTATACACAAAAATAAATAACGGGGAAGTCATTAAAAGTACATCCGCAGGCAATTCTGACTGTACGTTCTCTTAAAGTATTAAAATTCTAAATGATAAAAAATGTTATTTTAAACTCTATTCCTTAGCAAGTTAAGTTGGTTGTCGGTTGTGTGAATTTCCTTTTGGCTGACACTTTAAGTTTTCAAAGAAAACTAAAAAAGTATACTGTTGAAGTTTGGTTTTAAAAAATATGAATTAGGGACTTGTCGACTGTTGTTACCACAGAGTACGGAACGTCACGCTAGCAGTGGCTACAGATGGCATTGCTTTATTCATTCGTCACCTCATAATATAGGGTACAGTCCTAAAAAAAATTTTGGATAAACAAAAAATATTGGATTTTTTCTGTTCCGCGTCTTCAAAAAATATCAATAAAGTCAACAAAAATTTAAAACGATGCAGTACGATGGAAATTCGTGTGACGTCACGTCTACGTAAAAAGAGCACTACTTTTTACTTAGAAATGACGGGTCATGCCTCCATTTCTGAACTTTGATCATTGTCTATTTTAATTGATTTGAATTGAAAAAATACTAGTCCAATATTTTTTTGTAATCTAACAGATGATGGACCGAATGGATTCTTTTAGAAAAGTACTATAATGTGCCGAGCAGAAATTTTGGCTATCATAGCCATATCAGAACTGACACGGGCTGTAAATTTTTGTGAAAACGGTGACACTCACTAACATGCTTGGTTTGTATGGAAAGTTTTGACAATGCAAAGTTTTGACAATCTCTACCAGCAGCCGCTGAGGCGTTTCGATGCTCTGTGATTGTCAGTATCGTCATATTTTTTATAAGTTCTTGTGACTGTATTTTTATTATCATTTTTATTTTAAGTGCCCTTCAAAGGTGGTGAAACTGAAGTTACTTTTTGCAGATTCTAATTTTATTTGAAACATGAAACACCAAAATAAAAATAACGTCTTTGGTTCATTTTTATTTTAATCTCTGAATAAAATTTTGGTTTTGAAGAAAGCCAAATGATGACTAAGGTTTATTTTTGCTGAAATATGATGTTCAAAATTATTTGCTGATGAAACAGAAAGAAAATCAAAAGTTTGCAAAAGACTGTCGACTGCAATGTCACATGAAATAAATATATGTATTTGTTTTACTAGAACATGAATTTTCATCGTCAAGACGATGACAAATTTAGACATATTATTTATGTTCCATTATTTAACGTATTGTTAACCAGATACCTATATGTTTTTGTAAAACATATAAGGTGGATCACGTTAATTTTAATAAAAATAAAATATTAATCGCAGTGTCCGAAAAGACATAAAATCATGCGAAAAGTAAGCAGTCACAAAAAAATCAAAAGGTCATAAAATAGTTTGTTTTTCACTGAAAATTTAACGGTATTCATTGGAATTTAGCAGATTGATCTTTATCGTTAATTGTATTCATTAACTTTCAAACACGGTATCTACACAAAAAATCGGCAAAAGCAATTCACTGTAAGTGGAGAAGTATTTATTTTTCAAGTATTCCCCAGTTGTTCTATTAGTAGTTCCTGAAATTAATAGCCTGGCATAAACACAGACAGACAAAGTCGCACTATAAAGATAACCTTTTTACCATTTTAGATCAAAACCCTAAAAATTAGAGTATTGTAAAAATGTTGAAAGAAGATAATCGAATTCCAATAAATTATTAAGGACACAAATTGAATACCAGGCTCGACCAGTTTCCCTATAAAAATATTACAACATTTTTTACTGTTAGCCTAAAGAAATATGACTGGTAGAATATTAGCCTCATGATAAATTGTGGCTAGACTAATATGATCGATGTTTGGAGAATTCCTAGGCCTATTATATGTTTCTTGGAAAATATTTCATCAGTAAAGATGTCAGTTTTGTTGACTTAATATATTACCATACAGGCCAAATGCTAGTTTTTATTTGTTATCCATTTTTATTATATTACTAGTTTTTGCCGGCTACTTTGCTCGGGGAATATACATGAAAAAAAATAATGTTATTCATACACTTTATTTAAAAATATACAAAAATATAATACTGACAGGGAAAATAGAATCAAAATTGCTCGAAAAACAAACGAGATATAATTATTTTAAACAAATATATCTGTCCGTCTCACGAAAACGCTTTTTTATACGTCAGCTGTATAGGCGTCATGGACTTTGACGTCAAAGTTCATATCGGACTTCTCTTTCTAACTGTAATCTTTGAAGCTTTATAACTTCATCGCTGATGAAGATATTTAAAAAATAATTTCATGAATGTTTACTAGAGCTAATAAGTATTTAATTTTGCAATTAAAAAAATCGCATAAACATTCCCTAAAAAACCGTCTCCAGGTTTCCATCGCTGTACCAAAATCCACCAAAATCGGTTCTGTGGTTTTGAAACTCACTTTTGCAGTTAAAATTCTCCTTTATAGGAGGATAACTGCAGCCGCATCGATATCCAAGGTCAAGCAACGGTTGTCAAGGTTGGTCTATGGATGGAAGATCATCGATTACATATCAAGACTGTATGTCTTGATATGTCTGCCTTGGAAATCACATACATAAGCCGTTCGTACCGGCTTTCATTTGTGTATCTTTGTCAGTCAATCTGACAACAGTCTTGCCAAGGAGTTTCATGTTACCTAATTACTGGGTTGTAGACTTCAGATTGGCAGATCATCATCATCATAACAGCCAATTGCTTACCACTGCTGAACGTAAGCCTAAGCCCCAAAGAGCGCCAACCATCCGCATGCTTCAGCATGCTGATTCTACTCGCAATGTTGGTGACTTTAGTTCTCTGGCCAATGACGTCGTTGGAATTCTATCCACCAGAGAAACCCCGAGCAATGATCTCTCCATTGCACGCTTGAATTTGTGGACATGGCCTTTGCGGGTAAGTGTACACGTTTTGACTCCGTAAGTCATTACAGATAGGCCTGACTGGTATTAGACGCAAGAGTGTCTCTGTCTCTGAATCTATATCTTCTAATATATAAAAATCTCGTGTCACGGTGTTTGTTACTGAACTCCTCCGAAACGGCTCGACCGTATTTCATGAAATTTTGTGAGTATTTGGTAGATATGAAAATAGGTGGTAGGGTATTTTTTTGTTGTTTGGCAAAACGTTTGCCGAGTTGGCTAGAACTTTTTATTAATATATAAAGCTGAAGAGTTTGTTTGTTTGCTTGAACGCTCTAATCTCAGGAATTACTAGTCCGATTTGAATTCTTTCAGTGTTATTTAGCCCATTTATCGAGGAAGGCTATATCATCACGCTAAGGCCAATAGGAGCGGAGCAGACGAAGTTGCGCGGGTCAACTAGTCCCATATTAAATATGGGTACTGTAGCTGCATTATGTCTGACTGAAAGCCGACCCCAACATGTTCTAAAACGGCTAGGCAAATTGATTCTCCTAGATAGACTTTGTGAGCCCTGGCTTCGCTCGATTGGAACTTTGTACAACCATTAAACGAAAACATTTATTTTTCCATATCCTTAGTTACATACAAGATTGATCAGATCTATGTTCTCCTAATGCGAGAGGAGGTATATCATTTGTCTACACCAATATTATAAAGAAGAAAGATTTGTTTGAATTGAATAGGCTCCGAAACTACTGGACCTATTTGAAAAATTCTTTTAGCATTGGATAGCTACATTATCAGGGAGTAACATAGGCTATATATTATCCCCGTACTCCCACGGGAACGGGAACTACGCGGGTGAAACCGCGTGACGTCCACTAGTGTATTATATATCGGTGTTCCACATAGACCAGTGGATCCCAAACTATGGTCTGCGGACCACTGGTGGTCCAAAAGGGTTAAAATATGGTCCGCAAAAGGTTTAAAATTTCAATCTTTTCACCTCAAAAATGTCATTGATGTAAACTGATTTAAAGATTCCACCGGAAATGTTGCGTTTTCTATCAAATCAAATCGTATAATTTAAATAAACACAGGCACTTTTGAATTGTCAAAGTCGGTCAGTCAAAAACATGAAGCTATTTGCACGTTCCAAAGCGTAGATCTCTATGGAGAAGAACGTGCAAGAAAGTCCACGGACACTCTTTTAAACTATGTGATGTATTACAAAAATCTTGTTAACATTATCTTTGATTGCTTCTATATGTGAGGACAATGCCTATGACAATGTTCTTTACTTTTGATTTCAAAGATTAGGTAAAAGCTAATTGTTTTGAAGATTACGATGTAAGATTATTTTTAGATTAATACAGTTTTACTTTTCTTCTTGATTCGTGGTCCTTTCTGCAGCAAATAAATCAAAGTTGTCTCGGCTCAAATAAAGGTTTGGAACTACTGACATAGGCAGAGTAATTTTACTTCCCCTACCCTGATAAGCCTCATTAAGCTAATCACCTACCTAATCTGATGTGTTTGTGGGTATTTATTTTCATTCCGAAGGCCGTTGATCCTGTATGTATCTTTGTTAAATGAAGCAATCAGTGATATCTTTGATGTGATAAATTTGAAATGGATGATCTGATTTTATTGAAACTTACTCATATATCAGATAACTAGGTCTAAAAATATTGAGATAAAAACAGCAAAATTGTTTTTTGGAAATGAAAAATCACTTACCACTGTAACAACATTTTCGTATCTCGACAGTGGAATCCGAGGTGAGCTTCAAATTAAGACCTTTATGTTGTGTGCAATATAGCTCATTTTGTGAGTTTTGTCACTCAGGTGAAGCTCGATATCGAAATAGTTATTTACAGAATAGACTAGCTGTTCTGCGAGCGCATGCCCTGCCCACTGACACTTTAGTTTGGCGATCCTTCGGGCTATGTCGGTGTATGTGTGTGTGGAGGATTTATATACACTTTAAAATTATACTTCTTAGCAAGACTGCTTGATAGAGTTTCGGGTTTCTGAATACCCGTAACGACTGACAAAGTTCTACAAATGACAGCCGGGGCCAATAAAAAAAAAAAAAAATCAAATTAAGCATTAAATCAAAATAAAATATCATTATAAAACACATTAAAGTATATAATAAGCGCAGGCGCTGGCATGCAGTTGCAGCCACCTCCGCAAGAAAGGCGAATCCCACCGCTCGGATAACACACTCAGGATCCCGTTCGAGCTGTCGCGGCCGTGGCGCAGAAGCGACGCACTTCTTTCCAATGGCTTAACATGTTTTCTAAGGCAGGTTGTGATCTTGGTATGGAATGGATGATCACCCATCCACGGCAAGGCCGCGGCAAGTGTTGCTTAAACTTGAAGATCGACTCGTGTGGTTGTTTTTGTTTAAAGCAGTGCAAACATTCGTAGGTAGTATCCACTGCATGTGTGAACACCACGTGACACAAATACATAAATTGACGTCCACCGCGCGTAATTCCATTAAATTTAATTCACTTATAATAACAGATAAATAATTTTAAATGTCAACCAATACTGTTGACAGGAACATTAATATGCCACATACCGATAAAGCTATGACGTCATAAAACCACGCGACGTGAACTAAATATGTTTTCACCGTTACTGATTTAATTTGTTTTACGCTTACGGGAAGCATAAAAAGATTTCATAACTTATAAAAAGCTTCAGGTGCGAGTATGCATAAACCTTCTTTGAAGTCGGTTAAAAATAGGATTCGCTTTTCGACTTTGAATTATTCTCCCGGCGTCAATAATTTTTGACATTTTAAAATAGATGACATTTTAAAATGTCAAAAAAGATAGACGTGGAGAAGTGGTATTTTAATGTTTGAAATTTAATATATCATTATTTATTATCTTTAAATATTTCAATAATAAATATTTTATTTATGTAAACACGTTTTCAACGCAACCGCAACGCAATTATATTCTAAGGAAGAATAAATTCGAAACACACAAACAAGGAAACGTTTTCGTGAAGGAACATGAGAAGGATGCGTACATCGACCAAACATGTCAAAGGTCAAATCTCGAACAGTTAATAGACAATATATTATTTACCGGGTACAAAAAGGACACTGACATTGTTTGAAATAAATAAAAATAAAATTGACAAGGGCTCGAGAGTGGTCCTTATTTCAGACAGGAAAACTATGGTGTATTGATCGATTATTATTTATTTATAACTAGCCGTGCAACTTTGTCTGCGTCACATTTGTCATTGGTGCTCCGCTCCTATTGGTCTTAGCGTGATGATATATAACCTATAGCCTTCCTCGATAAATAGGCTATCTAACAGTGAAAGAATTTTTCAAATCGGACCAGTAGTTCCTGAGATTAGCGCGTTCAAGCAAGCAAACAAACAGACAAATTCTTTAGCTTTATTTATTAAGAAGAAGAAGAAATAGATAACCATGTACTACGTTGCTATTTTGTTAGTCTCAACTCAAAAACAAAGGTGAATGTGAAGCGAGTTGTCAATCAATACAATCAAGGTGGAATGACAGCAATGCGTTTTTGAAAACATGTCAAAGTGAAAACTTACGCGAAGTGAACGACAGGTGAACTGTCAAACCATACAAACAATGAATTGACGGCTCACTTGTCGTTCACTCCGCCTAAGTGTACACGGTGAGATGTACACACGGTGAGATCAATACGAAAAGCTGTTCCATTGCGGGGCCAATTCCAAAAAAACTGGCCAAGTGCGAGTCGGACTCGCGTGCAAGGGTTCGGAACGAATTTTTTTTTTTAAATGTTATTTTAACACTATAGACTTCTTATAGGTTTTCCAGTAATCTATAGGTAAATATCTAATATCTCCATTTTTTTTCAAAATTTTAGGCTAAGTAGTTTCGGAGATAAGGGGGGAATGGTCATTTTTCGTCTAATTTCTTGAATTACTTTAAAACCATTTATTTTAAAATTAAAAAAAAATATATAATTAACACCCTCACAGTAAGCCCTTTCATTTGATATATCACACGATATTTTTCAAAAAACTTTTTTTTTTAATTTTCTAGTTTGACCCCCAAAAGTGAACATACTAAAAATTTAATAATTTACGTAACACGTCCGTGTTTGGGTCACAGAATTCTATACGTGTACCAAATTTCAACAAAATTGGTCCAGTGGATCCGGAGAAAACTGGCTGTCACAGACGGACAGACAGACAGACAGACAGACAGACAGACAGACAGACAGACGGACAGACGGACACCCGAGTGATCCTATAAGGGTTCCGTTTTTTTTTCGGAACCCTAAAAACAATTTCAAATAATATTTCGAATTTCATGATTATTTTGATAGAGAAATAAAACAACATTTTATAAAGTACTAGCTTTTGCCCGCGACTTCGTACGCGTATATCCCGTTTTTTCCCGTTTCATAAAACTATCCTATCTTTTAAGTTGGATTAAATAACAGATAGTTACGAAGTTTGATCAAAATCGGCTCAGTAGTTTCAGAGTTTATCTCGAACATACATCGTGACACGAGATTTTATACATATATACAACCTGTCTGTGAGGAAAAAAACGACTGCCCCATACATTTTTGAGCGCATAATTCGACAAAATGTACTGAACAGTTGATTTTTTTTTCGTGATTTCGGTGTTGGTTCCATAGTAAAAGTTGTTCATAATGATGAGTATAATGGGCCCTTAAGAGGTATTGCGTTTATTCTGTAACACGTAGTATAGATGGATCGTTAGTTAATTTCTGGTCAATTTTCTTTTTTGTATCACCTTCTACATCAGAATCAAAGCGCCGGAATTACGACACGCCACAAATAAATAATATTTACTTAGCAAATTGGTTGTAAATAACCTTTCTAATGTATATTTTCGAATACAATTCGTATCAAAATTTCAGCTGTTACAGGCAAAAAAAGACTTGTCACGTGCTGTCAGTTTCTGTATACACTCATAAATAGTGCAAATACAATATTTTGGCATTCGGTTTAACCAAATTGATTAATCGAATTGGGCTGTTCACATAAAGTCGGTCACCGAATACGGCGACCGACTTAATGTAAATTGTATTCATTTAAGTTGTCGGTATACCGGATTTGGCGACCGCATTCAGCCGAACATTGAGTGACGGGTTTTAATAAATCAACCGTGTTCAGTTACCGAAAACGATCTGCAGCCAAATATGGCTAACCAAAAACGTGTGTAAAAACACTAGTCGGTGTCCAAATACCGGCTGCAACCGAATCAGTCAAAACTACCTAATGTAAAGGAGCCATATTACGCTTCGTTTATAAGCAAAGTTTTGACAATACCCTTTCTGGCAGCAACCGCTGATGCGCGTTTGTCCGTGCTCGGTGACCAGCAATAATTGAACAACCTCAATCGAAGTTCAATGCTTGTGCTAACAGCAAAGTTCCCGATAGTTCAATGAACTAAGTTCTGAACTAACAGATCCTACATCTATTCTAATTCTCTTCTATTGACTTTAATCTGATTGGAAATATTTCCATTAAATGTTTGATTTTATTTAAATACTAACTTTTACCACGGGGTAGTCAGAACCCAGAACATCTGACACCAGTCCTGACAAGAGATAACGTGTTACCAGTAACTGGGTTGTGGATGTCATGTAGATATTATTCGTTCCATGTAAATACTGGTATTCAGCTGCATTTGGCTAGACTGGTAGCCGACCTAAACATAGTAAGAAATAGGCTAGGGAGGCAGATTGAGGATGTTCTGCCAGCGACTTCGCCCCCGTCATATCAGCCAATTGTCTTCCACTGCTGTACGTAAGCCTCCAAAAAAAAAGCGCCCAACATCTCGATGTTGAGCAGTCCGGATCCATCCGCCGCCAGCCATTTTCTTCAAATCATCAATCCATCGTGCCGCAGGGCGTCCCACACTAAGTTTGCCCATTCGCAGTCTCCACTCTAACACATGGCTGGCCAATTTCCACTTCAGTACGTCTACCATATTTTATCAATCTATACTCGCTAGTGACTGTGGTTAAAAAATGCATGAAAACTTTAAAAAAACAAGTTTCTAATTTATATCTTTAAGTTGTTAATCAACAAGCAAGCACGTTGCAAGTAAAACTTTAGTTAACAACTAAAAAATAAATTAGAAACTTTTTTCGTTTAAGTTTTCATACATTTTTCTTGCATTTAACTACAGTCGCTAGCGAGTATAGATTGATAAAACTCATGGTAGACGTAAAGCATGCTGATTCTACGCGCTGTATCGGTGACTTTAGTCCTGTGGCGAATGACCGTGAAAATCGGCAATTATCTTAAGGTAAAGTACTAACGAGATAAAGTTTCCTCGCGTCATGGATTACCCAATAGGGAATTGCATGCAATTTCTTTATTTGTAAAATAAAATACTGATAACCTCCAGTAAACAATTATGAAATATTTTTTAAAATACCTTCATCAGCGATGATGTTTTCGCAGAAGGGACAGATATATTTGTTTAAAATAGGTTTGTTTTTCGGTAATTTTCGTTTCTATTTTTAACCCCCGACTAATCACTGTTAGCATTATATTTAGCGCCTAGTTTATACTGAATTCATTTAATCGCTGTGGCGAAATTTCTACTACTTCTAATATTCTACTATTTCTAATATTTGTGTTTAGTTTTGATAGCAGTTATTGTAGCCACAACTCTATTGTAAGCTTCCCAAAATAACCTTTATTTATTAAACTAATATTCAAGCTATAATAAAATTTAAAACCCAATTTAAATAAAGCTAGGATACTCACACTGTATCGGTAATGTTCGAACGAATATAATTGCGTTGAACAAAATTTATTCAATATCGATAATTACGTGACACGAATCGAATAGAATTTTAATCGAGTCGAAAGCAAATAAATTTCGACATTTTACGATTGTTTCTCGGTTTTCGTAAATTATCGGACATCGGTCGTGGGTCCAGGTGAATTGCAAAGGTCGGTATCATATCTACTGGCTTTAATTTTGCTGAAATTATTTGGAATTTAAATGATAGCTATCGCAAAGCTTTAACATTTAAATTTCAGTTTTAGTTAATACACTTTGTAAAATGATTTTTCAGAACTGATTTTTTTTTTGTTTTTATTTACTTTCTTGCAATCTATTTATAATAATTATGTTTTTAGTTTTTTTGGAAGATTATCTCTTGATAGGGCTCAGAGATCGTTTAGAGATAACATTTATGTGTATTATATTATAAAAAACGAGTTTCAAAATTATTTATAGCAACTCTGTAACTTCAGCTACCAAAAAACTTTTCAAAACGAATTGCTGTTTTTTTACTAAAAAGTTAACCAACTTTTCTTTTTCGTGTTCAAGAAAATTCAGCAAATAAACTTAGTTCAGTCAGAAAGTAACGTAAATTATTGCCTTTTTCTTCGTAAAAAGCTGACATTTCAAGGTTCGCCTAATTATTATTCTTCGCGAGCAGTCGACGTATCATTGACACGTCTCCTCATCCCTCGCTAGTCATTCGAGTTGAAAAATAAGCCGGGTTCAGCGGAATACGCAAGTTTTAATTAAATGCTGGAACATGTCAATGTTGGGTTGACAAATTAGCGAAATGTTTTACGTTAATTAGGGCTGCAAAAAGTACCTACGTTAACTGTATCCTGGCCGTAAATATGTAGCACATATAAAAAAAAAAAACTAAACTTGGACACAGAGTACAGCGTTCTGTCTGGATAGGGTTAGTGACTAGATTCAGGAAAATGTGACAGAGACAAAGCGATCGTGCAGTCGCAGGTGTCATTTTCCGGAATCCTGATTGGTCCGTCGTCACAGACATGTCAGTGTCACTTTCTTCACTACGACCAACAGAAAAGTGACAGCTATTGGCCGCACATTCGTTTTGTCTTTTTTGTTTATAGATGATGTTGATTTTGTGACGGTAAAACTCAGACCATGTAAATACTATGACGAGTCGATACCATGATGATTCCGTGTTTAAAAAGAGATAATGCTATTCGTCTCTTATAGTCCCGTCACCCTCTCACTTTGGAACCATAATGGCTTTAACCCGTCATAATAAGACCCTAGTTCTTTACGTTTATGTTCATAACTGTGTCTCATATTTTTTTATTGAATGAGTCATTTTTACGACCAGGTTTACAGTGTGCTGCCACCTTAGCACCTAAACAACCAGGGCACACCCTAATTCAAAAAGCTTATCGTAAAGTTAAATTTAACTGAAGTTTTTATTACTTTCAGTTTTCGTCCCTAACTGTAACATGTAACTATAAAATTAATATGTAAATAGGGATTATATACAATGTAAATAGATAAAGGAATTGTAGGTAGTTATCATTCAAACTTCTGGGAGATAGCGCTGCTGGTTTCTGTTATCTTTTCTAATTAGTTTCTCGAACAAATCGGGGTGTTTGTTTTGTATCGAATCGATATCTCTTTTGTTGAATGTTTGAGTTTAATTTCCGATGGCTAATTGATCATTTATTGGTGAAGAACGATGCTTTTCGGTTATTGAACGCTCGTTTTAAAATTGGCTTTGATTTAGTTTGGCATGTTTCTGCGTAGTGTAGCATTTTCCTGTACAGACATGGTAATTTAAGTAACAAAATAATTTAATTGTTTTTCCTAACCGACATGTCAATGCATAAACTGCTGGGTCTAAAAACTTGAAATTTGGCTCAGTAGGAACAAATGATAATGCGTTTTAGCTTCAGAAAAACGTTTCAAGAAAACTTTTTGAGTACCTACCTATTAATGATGGGAAATCATCAAATGATTCCGCTCTGGGCGCAGCGGAAGGGAATGTCAGACTCTTACTGACTAAAACCCATCCGTGTTCCTCCAAATGCCCTTTGCGTTCCAGGGTCACGGTGACTCTTTCAAATATTATCCCGCAACGCTAATTTCTAAGTTTATTCAGATATTTTAAAAATAAAAAAAAAATGAACAGTTGGCATGAAAATGGACAACTAACAGATAACTTGTTTTCTGAAAATAGGATTATGTTTTTCGGACTTAATAATTAAGTACTAGGAAAACCACAAATCCCAAAAACGTTGTCCTTATAAAAAGAATAATCAAAACCATTTCACAAGCTAATGGGTTCCGGTTAAATTGTTTTTTAATTTTATTTAGCTTATCGGAAATACTAACTTTGAAGTTTCAAATAAGAACTGAATTATAATATTTAAAACTTAAAACAATATCACTATCTCCCGAACTATAACTAATATAAAAATCAATGTAAGAATAATGGTGTTAATTATATTTTTATTTTATTTAAACTTTTTGTATTATATTTTTTTTTTTAAATAGTGTAAATATTGTTATGGCTGCCGCTGTATGAATGAAGGAATTATGTACCTACCTATTCAATAAGTAAAAATTGAAATGATGTACCGCATATTAAAATGATGTACTAAAAGCCAAAAAGATGCTCCACAATTTAAACCAATGTACCAAATGTTCAAATGATGTACCAGAAGCTTAAAAGTTGTATCAAATTTTAAAATAATGTACCAAATGTAAAAATGATGAACTAGATCCTAAAAAGAAATACCATAATTAAAAACAATGTACTAGAACATAAAATGATGTATCAGATCCTAAAAAGATACATTATAATTAAAAATAATGTACCAGATCTTAAAATGATGTAACAAACGCTAATTAGATGTACTAGATGTGCAAATGATGTACTAGAACATACAAATTTATACCAGCATTTAAAAATACATATGTACCAGATGTCAAAATGATGAACCACAATATAAAAAGGTATACCATTATCAAATGTATCTATCTATACTTTTAATATGTAAAGCTGAAGAGTTTGTTTGTTTGCTTGAACGCGCTAATCTCAGGAGCTCCTGGTCCGATTTGAAAAATTCTTTCAGTGTTATATAGCCTATTTATCGAGGAAGGCTATAGGCTATATATCATCACGCTAAGACCAATAGGAGTGGAGCAGTAATGAAAATTGTGACGAAGAGACGAAGTTGTGCGGGTCAGCTAGTATAATATACTAGTAGTTCCTGAGATTAGTGCGTTCAAGCAAACAAACAAACAAACTCTTCAGCTTTATATATTAGTATAGATACACCAGAACATAAAATCATCTACCACTCAAATACAAATCAATTTAAAAGATTGATTTAAAATAAAGCTGGTTGTAAACGAAGCGATTTCTGTCGCAAAGTTTTAATCCACAAAGTCGCGAGAACTCGCGCGGCTCAACAAAATGCGATTACGTTTGTACTTTGTGAAACTACCTACCTCTATTGGTATGCAATGTTCGCAGCAATATTAACGCATTTTATTGAGCATGATTAGACTGAAATCGCTTTGTAAGTAAACAAAATGTGGTAAATGATTAGAAATAATACTTCACTATATTATTTTAATTTAAAAACTGATTGTATTTCCACTTATTTAATACAAAATTATGATAGCCGTAAATTGCGTTTAAGTATGAAGTGTTTAAGCACTGTATTTTCAATAGTATACAAGATTAATATTATAATAAACATTTGTTCAAGTAGCATCAGATCACATCATTGCTTACCATCAGGTGAGATAGTGGTCAAAAGCGTGCCTTATCATGTTGATGACATACCATAAATTAGAATGTCCACTGCAGTATGTTGATACATGATAACACAACGACGACTTATTTTTGATGCCAGTTTGATAAAACTGTTTGACCAGCCTGTTTGGTCAAATTACTTGAACGTGTATGGTATGCATTAGATACATAGGCTGTCAAACTCTTTTTTTATTTATGGCCACCTTATGAAAGCGATTATGTGGTCGACGAAGCTTGCCTAGTAACCCATTCACTATTGAAACCCAGACTCTAGCAGGTAATTAATTCCACTTCTTAACGGTGGGCGCAATGTAAATATTCCCAAAACTTATAAACCTTCTTTTTCCATAGTTGGGTAACAAAAATGAACAATGTTCTTTGTGTACCAATATGACCGCAACAATTTATTGTTACACATGTGGCCAGCTTAACGCAGCGAAATTATAATCTAATCTTACATATAAAAATCTCGTGTCACAGTGTTTGTTACCGAAATCCTCCGAAACTGCTCGACCGATTTACATGAAATTTTGTGTGTATATTCGGAAGTTATGAGAATATTTTTTTTGTACAACGTTTGCCGAGTCAGCTAGTATTATATATTTATTTTAACAGCGGCAGCCAACTAATAACTCTAAATATCACGCACAATTAATTTACCTCGAAAATTAGTTTTGTTCCAATTTAGATTTAATTAAATATTAATTAATATTGAAATATACAATTATTTTAATGTATCATTCTGAATTGTTTTATAGAGTGGTGTGTTTGTGTTACGTGTTTTTGAAAAGTTTTATTAACATTTAAATAGTCGTTATGATGTCATTGTGCGTTTGACGGGAATAGGCATAATTTATTTTTAAGGGTTGATAAATATCCAGATTTTACGGATTGTTTATTGCTAATAAAACAATACTCCATTTCACAATTCTAAAAACATTATTACATTTTATTACGGC
This sequence comes from Lacanobia wlatinum, assembly GCA_947578705.1. Classification (NCBI taxonomy): domain Eukaryota; kingdom Metazoa; phylum Arthropoda; class Insecta; order Lepidoptera; family Noctuidae; genus Lacanobia; species Lacanobia wlatinum. Next base: position 15,449,030 of record OX388046.1, on the reverse strand, counting down.
TGGAAAATGTTACTTTGGTTTTGTTATTTCATTATTAATTTACGTATCTACTGTTCGTCTTTGTTCTCACATAATTATTTTAATAATATCTTTCATCAATTGTATAATTTACTCAATACAATGCTGAGGCTGCTGTATAATCAATATTCTTGGTATAGTAACCAAATAATTGATAAAAGAGTACACTGTTGACTGTTAAAAAGTTTTATTTGTTTGCACATTTTGTAGGCTTTAAATACAAAAAAATGTACATATTGTTATGTAAATCAATAAATCAGAAATCTTATAAAATATTCCAACATTTAACAAAGTCCTATTGGTTTCCAATAAATGAATTTAACCCAACTTTTGACAAATTATAATACAGATTAATAAATTTGATCATTACATTAATATCTTGATGTACGGATCAGCGTTAATTTGGTTTCACCCATCATTAATCCTATATGATATTTGGATAAATTTTGCGGTGCGCAAATCCGTTAAATATTGCATGTTTATAAATTAAATAATGGCATAAATATTTGTAACAGAATATGGTTTAATGTTGCATACAGTGTAATTATGGCTTTATTGTAATTTATGAGTGATTTTTAATCATAAATGGAGAAGAATTAACCGAGTGATACTTATTCCGCTGTGTAGTGAATGGAATGTCACTCTGGAAAGTGTGAGAGAGACAAAGCTAGCTTGGCGCATATAATTTTTCTATTCTTTTCTTTTTCTTCTCTTGTGCCAGTGGTTATTCTAGAATTCTGATTGGGCCACATCATAGGCTTTCAGTGTCACCTTCATCACTACGACCTATAGAAAAGATATTGGTATTTGCCATTAAGTCGCTTTGTCTCTTTCTATAGACAAGTTCATTTTCACATGGTGTCGCTCAGTGCATTCCTCCAAATCTATGTTTTCAACATTATTTTGTACATTAATGTATGATTGAAGCCACACATAATGGAAGAATTTGAAGTGGTATCAAGGATGGAAAAGCATCTTCAAGTTACCCAAACGATTATTTTGCAAACCCATATTTTTATGTTTTCCTAGAGACCTAACCCACAGAACATTGTATTAATTTTGATTGAGCAAGAAGTTTGGGAGGGCTTCTACACAATCAAGACCTTGAAGCTCGAATATTATACAATATTGTATATTACGAACAATTTGTATTGTTTGTTGTCTGACAGTCAAAACAGTGACAGAAGATTTCATTTACATATTAAGTTCTCAGAAACATCTGAGCAAATACACCACTCTATTATATCTATCATTAAAATGTACTAAATACTAATTAATAATGAGAAATAAGCCAGCAATGTTGTTTGTATTATGAGAAGGAATAAACGTTTAACTGGAAAATTGTTGTTTTAATTGAACCTTGTTGTTCTTTAATGGGATGTTGTTTTAGGTGAAATAACAATTTCGATGAAGAGCTAATTTTGCTTGGTTGATAAATCAAGTTTATGATTTGCCTGGTAGGCAGCGTAATCGTCACCGTAAGTTTTCGTCAATATTACCTTAATGCCAATTACAAGCGTTCAAGTTTAAATCACAATACCATCTCAGAAGAAGACGCTTCAGGGAAGAACTCTCCGGACGACAAGAGACTCCCCGGGGGTCGGGAGTCGCAGGGCGATTCGTGGCCACCGCAGGCGCGGGCTTGTGGATGGTAAGCGTTGGGTGGCTCGCCGTCCGCTGACTAAGCCTGGGTCGACGGTGCGTTGTGTTCCACGCGCGCCGCAAAGTGTTGTCAACATAGTAGACGGGGTTCCCTGGGACCAGCGCCTACCAGGGTTGCGGAATTTGTTCTGCGGCCCTGGAACACAAAGGGCATTTAAAGGAACACGGATGGGTTTTCATCAGTAAGAGTCTGACCCTCCCTTTCGCTCCGCCCAGAGCGGAAGGAGTCATTTATTTCCCATCCTAAAGAAAATATTATCTCATTGATAATAATAAATGTCAAAAACTTTCAAAATGTTGTAAAATTATAGGTTCTCTGATAGTTTACGACTGCGATGCGAAAGTAAAAACTGCTAAAAATACGACAGTATGACCTCACATAATTAAATTAAACAATACTCAGAGAAGGCAATAGTTTAAAAATAGATTTTTTTTTTAAATAAATTAGTAACATTATTCCCTGTATTTTTTCGTTACCCTATGAGTTCTTCCCCTCTCCTTTTTTACTCCGTTTGTACATTTATACATACAAATATTATTTACTTGCTTTTGAACGCAATAGTTAAAAAATAGAAAGATTTTTAAATAAATTAGTAACATTATTCCCTGTAATTTTTCGGTACCCTATGAGTTCTTCCCCTCCCTTTTTTTACTCCGTTTGTACATTTATACATAAAAATATTATTTACTAGCTTTTCCATACAAATACATAAAAACTTAATTGATTGTATATATACTATCCATTAAGTTTTTATGTATTATTAAATAAATTAAATTAAATTGACTTAAAAAAAAAGCTAAAAACTGTAGAGTTAACACCATGTAATCCTCGTACGAGGGACGTGCTTTTGTATAATCAAGAGGCATTAGTGACATTAGTTCTATCTACGACAACGATTGTTGTCGAGATGATTTTTTTAATTGAATTTGGACGTTTCGTAATCATGATATATGGCCTTTTGATCACTTTTACAGGTGCCCATGATTTAAGGTTAGGAGAAGAATGATTTTAATCGACAGAAAGACAAACAACTTTCTAACTGCCCGATCTTTTGATATCTCAATAGAGCCTGTAAATGGTTTAGAAAATAATTGCATTGAGTATGGGACCGAAAAAGCGTCGCTAAAATTTAAATAAAAGAAGCTCAAAGCGACTAACATAATATAACTAAAACACATAACATATCTTGGAGATAAAACATGCTCGGAGTTTGAAGAGGAACTTTACTGAGGGTAGTATCAAATTAATCTATCCTTTGTACACGTATGCTTTACATTTTAACCGCTCACCGAGTTGGCAAGCTGCCGTCGTCCGACATTTTGCGGAATAAGTAGGGGTATGTAAGGAAATATATGCCTTAAAAAATTTAGTGTTGAAGTTGCAGTATGGTAAGAATGAGGGTTTTATACAGAAATGGAGGTCATCTTTGGTAAAGGCGGTGATGGAGGGGCAATGCTTGACCACAAAGCAACGGAAGTAAACAGAAACGGTAAAAAAATTACATAGGTTTTTACATAAAAAATCGACATGGTATAAAATGACATAGTTTGCCCCTTCAGTTTTGTACTGAAGGGGCAAACTATGTCTTTTTCGCAGTGGTTCACACAATAAACAGTTTTCAGTCTTCTGAAATTCTTGATGGAAAACCTAATTACATTTCGGTCGACTTGAGAAGCCAATTCAGGCATTCGTAATATATTTATCATTGTTAAAAATAACCACCGTTATTTTTCACTAGGTAAGGGGACTGGTATTTTTGGCGACGTTTGGGGGAGGCTTATAATGTTCAGTCTTTAGAATATTAGTCTAGTAGTGGTAATGGTGGATGCTAGTGCTATGCTTGCGATAACACAGTCACTATAAAAAGACGTGTCGCTTGAGCGAGCATGTACAGTGAGTTCAGAGTTGTTTTCCTCTGATTTTGCATCGGTGTCAAAATAAAAGTGATCTTTATTTTCTTTGCAGTAAGGTTACTAGTAGGTTGCTTCTTGCGTGGTTGTCAGAAGTAAAATAACTGTGAATGTACTGCTGGTCTTAACCAAGCGCTGACAGAAAAAAACAGTAAAATACATTATTTATATAAGAAGAGGTAAAATCGGCTAAATATAAGCGTTACTAAGCGTTTCCAAACGTCTTTTATAATGCGCACAGCAAAGGAGTGGAACTCTCTGCCTGCGTCCGTGTTTCCAAACGCTTACAACCCTAATCTCTTCAAAGTTAGAGTGAACAGGCTCCTTCTGGGTAAGCTCGCTCCATCGTAGACTTTGTCTCGGTCATCTCTGACCTAGACTAGAGTCAAGAGCAAACCCATCACATATAAAAAAAAAAAAAATATTTGCCCATAACATCCCAAAAAGTATTAAATCCTTTTATAAAATCATTCCTTCCTAACACAAATTGATGGAACCTGTTGAACAAAAAATTTGAATTGCTAATTCTTCTGAACAGAAAAAAATGGGAACAGAATTTCGTATTCCTGTTGTGATGGCGGTTAAGGCTAGACTGAATGAAGACTTGATTGAGGTTAGACTAAACGTTTAGGACAATGGAGATTTAGCTCTATTAGGAGACAAAGTGGAATTGTACCCAGAGGGCAACAAAAACACATATTCTATAAGCGATAGCGATTGTCGAAAATCTAAATGATTGGGATTAATCGAGTCATGAAAATGTTTCATAATGTATGTCATTTTTACGGAACTGAAAGTTTGTATGAAAAAAAATATAGCCAAACTCTACAAGCAGTACAGTGCATGTTACGCAGCAGTCTCTGTTTTGAATGCACAGTTTACTGGAAAGGGGGAGTAAAATGCATTTATTCTTTAGCATTAAAAAATAACATATGAGGGTATATATTTCTTATATCTGCAACCACATGGTACTGTGAGGCAGGTTGTATAATATTGCGCTATAATAGGAATTTCCTTTTTAAATGAGAACTTGTGTAACCTATAAAATCCTGTCGTATGATCTTATTAATACGAATTACTGTTTACCTTCATAATAATGCTATTCAATCTACGAAGCCTATTCCGAACTATATTCGGTTCACAGTTTATTACCAGAATTTTAAATGGAATGACAGTCTATCTGACCACATAAATAATTACCGCTCAGTAACGATACCCCTTGGCGAAATTGATTTCAGATTTTCTGCACAAGTGACAGCCAATACCATCGGTTAAACATACTTTTCAAGTTACGGAGAAGTCTTTGTGTGTAATGAATGGTCACCCATCCACGCACCAACCTTAGCAAGCGTTGCTTAACCTCGATGATCGACCTATGCGGCTGTTATTATTTAGCCACGTGTTACGCAAGCATAGCCAGGGCAAATCGTTATAGTATGATCGCCCTGATTTCACACGGCAACAACACTGCGCAATACCTAGAAGCTGACGCTGCACACGTGCCCCGCGTCGACGCGAAGCCACCCGATTCCGCGATTCATGGGAACATTCTTTGGTCAATCGTCGACTGAATAATCTCTAGCTAGTTATTAGTTAGATTTAAAATATAATTGTATTTTTTTGGGAATCTATTAAATTCTTTAAAATAAAATCGGTTTTCTTTTGCATCCTCTGCTGCCACCGAACTTAATTCACGAGCTCTTCAGACATTAAAAACAAAGGTCAAAGATGTACTTCTACAAATGACTTTATTTTGGAGCTAGGAAAGAGGACTGCAAACATAAATAGTACTTATATCTATTCTTATATTCCTATTTATATCGAATCCTTCAATGATGTAACTAGCCGATTGTTTGCCATTTCACACGATCGTATTTGGCTGTATGTGCTCAAACAATATATAGGCACCGAAACCTATGCAAATAAGACATAAAGGGATGTTTGTAGTAAGCCCGAAGCCCCTGACCCAAATTCGAGAGTGGTCCAAGAAAACATGAATTGAATTTGGCTCAACTCGATCAACAAATTTGTGCGAATTGAGGACCTCAACTTGATGAAGCATAAAGTCATCAAATGGGTGGTTTAAATGAATGATTCTGTCACATTTACAGATATGCAGGCAAGCTAGCATTATAATGCTCCTATGGCTAATGAATATTTTTTTGGTCTGAAGAATGTTGATTTCGATAGAACAATATCTTTAATGAGCACCTGTGATCATAATAATATTATTAAATAAACTTGTCTGTTATAATTTAAAAAAGTTGTGATTAGGCTTCAATAGTCCGAAAATGCCTCCTATCTCAGCATAAGGGTGCCTGTCTATTACAGCGGAGCGTGGCAGCAGAGAGGAGAAACGGAGAAATAATAACCAATTATGTCTGTCAAAACGTCTGTGACTCACGTGGTGCGGAGATTTTATGCAATTCTATTGGTTAAAATTCCTTCGTTTCTCCGCTCCGCTGCCTCGTTCCGCTGCCTCGCTCCACTGCCTCGCTCCGCTGCCTCGCTCCGCTGCCTTGATCCGCTGCCTCGCTTTGCTGTAATGGGCAGGCACTCTAATGCTGCAACATTTAAAAATGCCTCCTAAAATGTCAAAGCGCTGTTCTTCAGATAGCTCAGATAGCTCTGGCTCGCTATGTCACGGACACATACATGGAATAAAATCCACTAAGGAGGAACAAATCTATTAATCTATCTAGCGTTTACTTAGCTATGTTGGAGTCGGCTTCCAGTTTTACTGGTCGCGGCTGTATACTACCATTTGTCATGGAGAGGCTGCCTTCCTGATACTACAGTGAATACGATATCCTTTGAATTGAACAGAATAGATTAGAAAACTTACAGTATAAAATACAAACGTACGGTAACAAAGACAAAGTAATAAAAATAATAGTAAGTACCGAATTGCGCTGAGCGTGCCCATACTGATAGGCCACCATAGAACGGAGCTCAAGACAGATGTAAAAAGTACCTGAGTAAATCCTGCCGAAAGACGTCCACTGCTGGACATAGGCCTCCCCCAAGCGTCGCCACACCGACCGGTCCTGTGCGTCTCGCATCCATCGACTACCCGCGACCTTCACCAGGTCATCGCTCCACCTTGTGGGAGGCCTTCCAACGTTACGTCTTCCGGTACGCGGTCGCCACTCCAGAACTTTTCGGCCCCATCGACCATCTGTTGTGCGAGTAATGTGCCCTGCCCACTGCCACTTTAGTTTGGCGATCCTTCGGGCTATGTCGGTAACCTTGGTTATCTTGCGGATATCATCATTCCTGTTTCGATAACGCAAAATCCAAGCATTGCCCTCTCCATTGCCCTTTGAGTGACTTTGAGCCTTCTGATGAGGCCCTGGCAACACGCACTGATCATAGACTTTCGTCTTGAGACACTTATATACTGGCTGCCATAAATATCAAATATCGAATTTTGCAGCCACGAACTACCAAGATAATAAAAAAGGTCAAGAAACTGCCCATTTAATTGACCCATAATATCTTCAGAATATTCAGACCACAAGGACGTTCACATTTGACCGTTCGCTTTATTAATCCAGCGACCATGTTTGAGCTTAAAGTATTTAGTAGGCCAAGTCGTGGAAAAATGTGGAACATTTTCATTTGCTTGCCCTTATTGCTTCATCGACTGTGGGTTTAGTAATTATAATTCCATTTCGTTGATGATTTATTGAGGTTTCGTGCGGTTAACATTTTAGCAGACAGAATTGACAGTTAAAATATGGCCTGTTCTGTCAATATGTTGATATCGATAACGTTTTTTTTTCATGTGATACCATTCAAATTCAAATTGTTTATTTTTCTTTAACAAGTTTACAACAATTAGTTTGTGATTGGAGCCTTCTTTTAAGCAAACAATGCCTGTATTAGAAGACTCCGCTCTTCCATAACAAAATAATAACTTAGACATCGGTAAGTAGACAATAATATAATATAGACAAGATTGACATAAGTACAGTTTGTGTGTGTGTGTGTGTGTGTGTGTGTGCGTGCGTGTGTATGTGTGTGTGTGTGTGTTGAGTGTTTGAGTGCCTGTGTGTGAGAGTATAGGTTATGTGGTTACTTTCAGGAGTTCTTCCGTTTCCTCATAAGTAAGTGGTTCGATCCATTTCATTATACTTTTTTTGCATTCATAATATTGTTTTTTATATATACATATTTCTTTATTTATCCTATTATACAATCGAGCAGACCGTGTATTAAATTGCATGGAGGCAAGTAAAGTTTTTGTTTGGGGGACATCTGCAATATCATGCTTTCTTCGTTTTGCTAATTTAGATGCATCGTACGTTAGGGTCTTGTGTTTTTTTAATATGGTTTGAACAATGTATAGTTTTCTTACTGAGAGTAATTCACTTAATTTATAAAGACTATCTGTGGCGTATCTAATTTTCTTAAAATACATAGTTTTTATGAGGGCACGTTGTGCACGCTCTACTTCTATGAATTTCGTTTTTGCTGACCCTCCCCAGTTAGGAATACAGTACACTAGGACAGACTGAGCCAAAGCGACGTATATCTCATTGAGGAGATTTCTAGAGGTGTTATTATTACCCATTACATTTTTTGGCACAATATGTCTGAGCGCACTAAATATCCAACACAGTTTTCTAACTCTGCTAGCAACTTGTTCAACATGGGCATACCAGGATAATCTCTGGTCTACTATTATCCCTAAATATTTAGTTTGTCTTACTTTATTTATTTGTGGGCAATTACAATCATTATTTTTGTAGTCCTCACAATCATGTATTTTAATTTTAAAATCCTCCGTCGGTTCAGTTCGTGAGCTAACACTGAAACACACGAAATTAGTTTTTCCTATATTCAAGGTAAGTAAATTCATTTTTAACCATTTAGCTATTCTAGCCATGCCTACTTCAGCTGTGCACTCAACTTCTTGCCAAGAGATACCAGAAAAGACTATAGCTGTATCATCAGCATAAGAGAAAATTTTAGCGTTTTTGATATTTAAATTGCAGAGATCGTTAATATAAATCAAAAACAAGGTTGGGCCCAATACGCTACCTTGCGGTACGCCGTAAGTTACATCCGAGTAGTCACTGCTATACTTTCCAATCTTAACGCTCTGCCGTATTTTTCTAATTTACTCACCAGGGTTGGAACAGAGACGGTGTCAAACGCTTTTTTTAAGTCTAAGAAGACAGTAACACATTTGTTACCGCTATCTATAGTATCAGCTACCAGCGATGTTAGGGCAGTTACTGCATCCTCAGTTGATATCCCTTGTCTGAACCCAAATTGTGTAGGCGACAGTAAGTTGTATTTACTGAGATAGTTAATGAGCCTATTATTAATAAGTTTTTCCACAATTTTGGAAATTGCTGGTAGGACTGATATTGGTCTATAGTTGTTGACATCGTCTCTGCTCCCTCCCTTGTGTACAGGTGTTATAATGGATCGTTTTAGTGCTTCCGGAAAGACGCCCTTATTAAAGCACAGGTTAGTCAGATGAGTTAAGATTGGAACAGCCTCTATTTTAATATATTTAAGAAATTTTGTGGTTACCTTATCCCAACCGGGGGCACTGTCAGTTTTTAAGCTCAATAGAATTCTATCTACTTCATCACAGTCAGTATCGTAGAGTACAAAAGAATGAGAGACGGAAGATACATTTCTAATTAGGTATTGGGGGTCAGAGTCTAAGTCGGGTTGAATTTGCTGGGCCGGTTGCTTTCCAATGTTAACGAAAAAGTTATTAACATGATTAACTGATTCGGTAGGTGATGGCAATATGTTTAATAATTCCGTATTCTCTGTTTTAGTTTTATGAGAATAGGTGACATTTTTTATATTTTTCCAGAGTAATTTATTGTTGGTTACTGAGTTGGCTAATAATTCCTTTTGATATTTCCTTTTCAATTTTTTTATGAGGTTATTGCAGTAATTTCTATACCTATTAAATGTGATTTTTAAAATGTCATTGTTGGGATCCCCTTTAAGTGATTTTTGCATTTTATTTCGATTATTAATACATTTTAATATACCTTGGGTAATCCATGGCTTAATTATTCGTTTTTTATTAGGAATTGTTGTAGTGATAGTATTATTATTTATAGAATTAGTTAGTATCTGTATAAAAATATTAATAAGTTCAATGGGATCATTACAAAAGAGTAGTTCTGCTATTTTATTTTCCTGTATATAATTAAGCGCCCCTTCAAAATTTAGACTAGTTTTAGTTTTTGGTGCAACTTGTTTAGTTTTTATTTTAGCCAGAGATAAGAGTGTTGTATAGTGGTCAGTAATTGTAGTATGTAATACACCAACAAAAGCTGATTTCGTGTTGTTGTTAATCCTGAGCATAAAATGATCCAAGCAGTTTATTCCTCGCGTGGGAAGTATATGGCTAGGTAGTATACCATGAGTTGATAGCATAGTGAGATAATTAACTCTATTTTTACGCTCATAGAATTGTTCTGAATCTTTGGGTTTAATATTAATATTTATATCACCCGCTACAATAATACTTTTCTGATGGCCCAGAGCATTGAGTTCCTTACTGAGTGATTCTATAAAACTGTCACTATTTGTATGCGATGGGGAACGGTAAATACACAAAATAATATTATTAAGAATGTCCAATCGTAGGCATGATGCCTGGACTAAATTTATTTCCTTTACTTTGGGAATAAGAGAGTTTTTTACATAAACAACTACCCCGTCATATTGATTTAAGTGTCGCTTTGTAATATGGGAAGTGTAGTTTATAAGTTGTGGGATAGGTTTTTCATCACTTAATCTACACTCAGTGAGTATTATGACGTCTGTTTCAAATGAAAAAGTGGATACAGTTGCTATGAAATTGTCAAAATTACAATAAATGCTCCTTATATTTTGGGAAATTATAGTGAAATCGTTCGTATTTATCCTTATGTGCTTGGTAAGGTCAGACGGGTCACATTCAACTGATCGTGCAATTTTGATGTTGTCTATGTCAGCCAGTGTTTTTAAACTATCACTCATCATAATTATTAAATTGAATTAATGTCATTTCTAGAAATAAATTATAAATTATTAAATTAAGATAATTCTTAGTAATAGCAGTATAATAAAATATGTAGCTTGTAGAATTATAGCGTCTAACAAGAAAGCCCCTTACGGTGCTGTTGCTAGTACCGAGTATATATTTTTGGTTAGTTATATTGTTTATTATGTATAATTTGTGATTGGAGAGTGTGTGGAAGTGATTTGTAATACGACTTTGTATATATGTGTGTGTCTGTAATTGAGTAAGTATGTTTACAAAAAAGTAGCATGCAAAATAATTTAAAGGTTTAGGACAATTATAAAATAAGTTAAATGATCTAAAACAATTAGTAAATAACAATACCAAATAACTGGTTCGCGGTTGATAGTCCACCTTGTGATATGAGGGAAGTATCACTAGTCATTTTTCTTGCGCAAGTTGATGTACCTGGGCCTCAGATTTAATAATTATAGTCGGTCCTTGTTCATCTTTTTTAAGATAAACTTTGCCATATGCAGTCCAGCAGAACTTGTATGCACCAGATTTGGATAGATCACGAGCAAGAAAATGTAGACGAGACGCTTTTGGGGTCAAATGCTCAGCTATAAAGATGGGAGTATCCTCTTGAACTTTAAAGCCTAGGTGTTTAGCGCTTAATTTAGTTTTATGCTTTATATTGAAAGCCTTTCCCAATTTAAGTATTTCTGTTTTCAAGAGGGTTGAACTGCTCTCCACAACTATTGGCATATTCTGGCTCTCATTATTCCTGCCTCTTACTCTGTAGATATCCTTGACGTCGTATTTTCCGATTTTACAGTCTATACTATTAGAGAGACACATAACCATTTCCAAAAGATCTTCTTTGGATTCGTTGGCTTTTTTTGGTACATTTTTTATTAAAAAATTAGTTTTACGACAGCCCATCTGCATGTCCTCGATTTTATCCTCTAGAATGGTGATATACTGCTTATCTTGCTTCTTCTGATTCTCTAGCAGATGTACTTTCTTTTTAAGCTCTTCAAATTGCCCAGTGAGAAATGTAATGGAGCTGTCTATGTTACTGTTTGACTGTTGAATTTCATTTAAAGTAATTTTTATCTCATGTAATTCTTTTTCTCGCTTTTCTGTAAAAAGTGACATCATTTTCCTCATCTCTTCCTTAAATTCATCTAATTGCAGGCCTACTGATATTTCTTCCCTGCTTCGCTTAGTCCGTCGAAACACAAAGTTAGGCGGTGTTTTATCGGCTCCCAACACGTTGATATCTGTTTCCGAAGCGGATTTATTCAAGGTTGAGTCCATCACTACCAGGTTACCAGAAGTGTACCGAAGTAAAACCAAGCGAGGACGCACCTGCTATAGCAGCCAATGCCTGCAACGTGGTAGGAGCTGGAGGCGTCCAAATATACAGGTGGGCGGTCCCCGCTGGCCTAATTATCTAATTAGGTCACCGAGGACGTGGTCGCTGGCAGTGGTGGCGCGCCCGCGCAGATATAATTAATGTAATTGGTTTCTTACGTTCTGTATGGGCGAGCCCTGTGCAGCCAGCAGTCAGGTACCAGGCGAGCACGATCGAAGTACTTACTAATGCCGCCGTGACTCGGTTGCCGTTTTTAGCTCCTCGGTATTTATGCACTCCTATTTTCGTTGATGAATTAAAATATTTCGAAGTTGTTTTAATATTTTTGGCAAACAGTTATAACAGGTCTGATACGTCTGCACCTTTCGGCGGTCCGGGGGGAAGAGGACCATTGATATATAAAAACTCAAGATACACACTCAGCATCTCAAAACGTCCGCATAAAACAAGCGCACAATTTAAAATTGTGCGCTAGTTTCAAACAATCTCGCACCGCTCGCCATACTGCACTGATTTGTAAAAACAACTTTAAGCGATCCGTGTAAGTTTGAATTTGCAAAAAATTGTTTATAGTATGCACTAGTATGTAACTCACACATGACACTTGATACATGTCAGTTTTTGACGACAGTTTCGAGTGTTGCATTTGTTCGAGACTGTGCATCTTGGGTTTTTTATATATCAGTGTGTGATACACGTCTTCATTATAATTTGTTAAGCTGGCAAACAGTGTACCGGTTTGATGCTGAAGTAATTTTAGGTAAAAGCTTGGATTTCTAGGAAGAGGCTTACTTATTACTCATATAGAATGAATTTAGAAGACATTTTTTGTTAGTATGCGAGTATCATTGCTAGTAAAGGCCTCATCCATTACTATGAGGTCTAAGCTGCGTTTCCACCAGAGATGTGCGAGGATGCGAAGCGAGAGATGTGTTTGTTTAGAAACAATAGAATTTCTTCATTTACTGAGGCTAGGTAAATGTGTCGATTCTAATGGTTCATCAGAATCAGCTCTTGCGGTGCGCGTCCAGGTTGACTTGCGAGCTGCGGTGGCGAGCATTGGGTGGCTCGCCGTCCGATCAGAACCAGCTAGTTTATTCTGTAAATAACTATTTCGATATCGAGCTTCACTTGAGTGACAAAACTCATACAGTTACAGAATAGCACTACAGGCCCAGGTCGACAGTGCGTTGTGTTCCACGCGCACCTCAAAGAGAAGTCAGCATAGTAGGCGGAGCCCATTAGGGCCCGTGCCTGCCAGGGTTGGGGAATTTGTTCGAAAGAGTCACCGCGGCCGCGGAACGCAAAGAGCACTAGGAGGAACACAAATGGATTTTAGTCAGTAGGAATCTGACAGTCCCTTCTGCTCCGCCCAGAGCGGGAGGAGTAATTTTATGATTTCCCTATCCCTAAAAAAAAGGTTGACACTTGCTTTTTGGGCCAACAGGATAGAAAGGTTTGATAAAAAAAACTGGCCAAGTGCGAGTCGGACTCGCGTGATTTTTTTTTTAACATGTTATTTTAACACTATAGACTTCTTATAGGTTTTCCTGTAATCTATAAGGTAAAGATCTATTATCTCCATTTTTTTCAAAATTTTAGGCTCAGTAGTTTCGGAGATAAGGGTGGGGAATGGTCATTTTTCGTCTAATTTCTTGAATAACTTCAAAACCATTTATTTTAAAATTATGAAAAAAATATAATTAACCTCCCAGTAAGCCCTTACATTTGAAATGTCACAAGATATTGTTCAAAAAACTTTTTTTTTTTAATTTTCTAGTTTGACCCCCAAAAGTGACACCCATACTAAAAATTTAATGATTTAAGTACACGCGTCCGTGTTTGGCTCATAGAAGACCATATTTGTACCAAATTTCAACAGAATCTTTCCAGTGGATCCGGAGAAAACTGGCTGTGACAAACGGACAGACAGACATCCGAGTGATCCTATAAGGGTTCCGTTTTTTTTTTCGGAACCCTAAAAATTCGTTTCAAAATCACACACGAACTCTACAATCTGCCTAGTCTTTTCCCAACTATGTTAGGGTCGTCTCACAATCTAACCGAAACTGAATTCAGCTGACCACCAGTATTTTACATTAAAATTAAAATACTGGTACTCAGCTGAATTCGGTTCCATGGAACGACTGTCTGACTGACCTCATTCGAGCCCAAAATTACGTATACAATCTAATAGATAACTAAAACACATAATCTAATACATCAGGGCTCTCATATCTGTCCTCAGATCTGATTAGGCTAGACTTTCGCATTTACAATATCAAGGCCGACAGTTAGATATAAATCTTAGTTGAGGGCGCCAACCAGCCTGGACAATATGTTACATTGTTTATCTTATCTTTAACATAGGTTTTCGTTGTGAGGGCCTTTAGATTGGGGTAAGTATTTGTGGGTGATTATTTTATTCATTATTTCTTTTTAGGATTTTTTACCCAAAGGGTAACCAGCGGAACCCTATTACTAAACCTTCGCTGTCCGTCCGTCTGTCTGTCAGCGGGCTGTATCTCAAGAACCGTTATAGATATACAATTGAAATTTTCACATAATGTGTATTTCTATTGCTGCTATCACAACAAATAATAAAAATTAAAGGGTGCTCTTCATACAAGAAACGTGTTTTTCTTTCAGTTTATGGTACGGAACCCTTCATGTGAGACTATGACTTTCTTTAAGTGAGTCTGGAAAGATATGGGGAGACCTTTGACCAGCAGTGGAAAACTATAGGCTATTAAAAAAAAATGTACAATGGTGTTGGCTATGCTATGTGAGCTGGACTAAATGCAACAAGGCATTATCTACCAGTCCACCTTTTGATGAAAAAAGAACGCAAAGGGCACTAGGAGGAACACGGATGGGTTTTAGTCAGTAAGAGTCTGACATTCCCTCCTGCTTCAACCAGAGCGGGAGTAGTCATTTGATGATTTCCCATACTTACAAAAAGGGTGAAAAAGACTACGCGGTGGTAGGTCTAAAACAAATTAATTAATATTTAAAATAGGAATTAGTTTCGTGAAGATTACCTGATTATTTTATGGTAATTTTAGATTTCGGAATACAATTACGTACAATTCATTCACGTACTAAATGGGTGTAGGAGCTATTCAGAGTGGAACGTTGAAGCGGTTTCCTGAGGTCAAGTATCTTAATCAATACAAAGTTAACAATTTTATTCCAAGAAAACATGATTTTTAAAACGAGATATTTTAAATTGAAGTTCTCATGAAACAATGAAGAGAGAGATGGAGCTATGTAGGAATAGCAATATCAATTTTACACAACGAAATCATGATTGCTTTGATACGTTATAGGAGGCTGGGATATGATGCCCTAAAGTGTCGTGATGCTGATATATTCGAAGCCAAAGAAGTTACAAGAGAATTTTAATTTAAAAGGTAGGACAAAGTTTATTCATAATCATCATATCAACTGAAAGACGTCCACTGCTGGACATAGGACTGCCCCAATAATGGGGGGGGGGGGGGGGTTGACACAATCGCCACGCTTGGCAGGCGGGTTGGCGATCGCAGTGTATGGTTTACAAAGTTTATTAGTTCAGCTTATTTGTTAATGCCGATACAGAACGGATGTAACGGAATTTGTTCGAAAGAGTCACCGCTGCCATGGAACGTAAAAGGCATTAGGAGGAACACGGATGAGTTTAGCCAGTAAGAGTCTCCTTTCCACTCTGCCTAGAGAGGAAGGAGTCATTTGATGATTTCCCATCCTAAAAAAAAGATACAAAATGGATCGTCTACCGTCCACCTTTTTATTTACAGAATCTTTCTATCGAATCCTATATCTTGCAAAATCTTCTGCTGACAAAGAAAGTTTTTCTTTTTCACAGATTCAGCGTTAGATACAATTTGAAGGTACACAAAGTACACGAAAAAATGTTCGGGTATCTAAGATCTGTTAGTAAACACTGAAGATACGATATTTCTTTTACTTGGATATATGGTTGTGTATCTTTCGGGGAACCTCGTAAAGGATTATCTGCCTTTTCGTCTCCTGTGTATCGTAAAAGAGAGCTATGGGATATTTTTGGAAGTAACGGAAAGTGTTGTGTTTCTAAAATCTATGTAAGTCACTGTAGTTACATTCAATCGCTGTTACTAGAATTAAAAACATATTATGTGCCGATAAAAAGTCCTCGTCGTTAACATAAGACAAGTCAAAAACAGAGGTCGTTATGAATTCGCCGGCCTTTTGGAGTTCTGGAAAGTTAAAATGGTACCCTTATGGGATCACTCTTGTTGTCTGTCCGTCCGTCACAGACAATTTGCTTCGCATCTACTGGACCGATTCAGTTGAAATGTAGTCATCGATGTATAAACAACCCAAAATACACACTCAGCATCTCAAAAACGTCCATCGTTCGCCATACTGCACTGCTTTGTAAAAACGACTTTAATCGATCCGTGTAAGGTTGAATTTGCAAAAAAAAAATGCGTATCACTCGCCATACTGCACTGCTTTGTAAAAACAACTTTAAGCGATCCGTGTAAGGTTGAATTTGCAAAAAAAAAGTGTTTATAGTATAACTATACACAACTCACACATGACACTTGATACATGTCAGTTTTTGACGACAGTTTCGAGTGTTGCATTTGTTCGAGACTGTACATCTTAGGTTTTTTATATATCAATGAATGTAGTACACATATTATGAACCTCTGTGACTCTAACAAGGTAGTCTACGGCCCGACCTAGGTAAGTGTTGCTTGCTTGACCTTGAAAATTGACCCACGACATCACATCATCACGTAAATACGTCTGCATAAACTTGAAACTCTACCCACCCTACAAAATACATCAATAAACAAAAATCCATCAAAACTGACACTAAATAAACAAAATTTTACGATCCCTCCGTTCGATAAGTTGAGCTTATGCCATCACAAATGACGTAGTCACTCAGCAGTTTTATTGACGCGCCAAAATATGGAGCCAATATATTCGTACACTTATCTTTGTGACATGAAGTAACGTATTGTTACCATATTCGGTCTAGGCGAGGTTGGAAAGACTGAAAGTTGTATTTTGATGGTAAGGATTTATTTTTGAAAATGATAAATTCAGCGAGTAATTTTACCACACAGGGGCAATCCTCGTATGAATGTTCGGATGTCGCAGTCCCTGTCACCTGTCAAGACACCTAACTTTTAATTACGACTTATGCACTTTCGGCACGATCTACATGAGTAAATACTTATTAGAATGATATTACTAAAATAGGACTAATAATATAAATAAAACTTTGAAAAAGTTACACGATTTTAAATTTAATCTTCTAGTCTTATTCTTGTCACGTAAAAAGTAGTTCGCATAACTTGCGAGTGACGTCACATCGTAGATTTTAGAACGCTTATAGCGGCATCGATACCGCCGCAGAAAACCAACATAGCGAAATCTATACCGACACAAAAAGTATCGTAGTGACATCGATATAGCTCAGTCAAATTAACTTTGAACAGATATACAACAGTCCGAATATCAAATATGGGGCACTTGCCCTCCAAACATAACATCCGTCTATTGTAGAATCCGTCAGTCGGAAGATCCTCACTTTTTCAATGTTTACGGGATTTGACACTATGCTGCATGCTTCTATACTAGTAACCCTCGACATTGAACGTCAGCGCAGCCTTCGAGCAGTTACTTCATCGTGACGTGACGTCATCATCACTACTCCTTATAGTGACCTCGAGTTTTTCATTACCTTCATAAAATTTCTTTTAATTTACCGTCTTTCCCAACTGACCTACATGTAAAAGCCGTTTTCTGGAATGAAATTTACGAATCCCGTCACCTTTTCGAATAAACTGCATCACTTCAAAAGATGCATTTTGCAAGTAGCAAGCTGAAACTCGCAAATCGAATTTACATTCGAGCTTCAGCGGCGTTAGTAAAGGTTGCCGTTCGTTTATATATTTTTCTCGAATACGTTTTTAGGAATGTCTTTGTATGTGAATACGAAAATCTGAACTAATATTATGAAGAAACATTTATTATATAAAAAAAAAAGTGTTTATTATCTTAAATCTTTACAATTAAGTTGCCGGGGCTTCCCAAAAAGTAATCCGAAGATACTTGTGATGGGATAAACCTCGTTCTTCCTCGATTAGTTAACAATGGTTTCGTTGTGCTAATTAGGTAGAAGTTACACATTTTTTTATAAAACCATTAAAAAGTAAAATGAAAATCATGTTTATGGCAGTGTGTGAAAACTAGAGTGTGTTTTGTATAAATGTGTGTTTATACGTGTGTTTGTGAGTGTGTAAATGTATATTTTGTGTGTATTTATGTGTGTATGAGTGGTTGCGAATGTGAATGGGCGTGTGTATGTGTGAATGAGTGTTGAGGTGTGCTGGAGTGTGTGTGTGTATGAATGGGGGTATGTTGGAGTGTGTGTGTGTGTGTGTTGGAGTGTGTGTATGTGTGTGTGTGTATCTATATGCATGACGTTCAACCCAGAGTCGCCAAAATGCCTTCCACGGCATCATAATTAAGTGTGAAGAGCCATTCCGTCAATGTCTCGTATAAGTTTAGAGATACAGACGGTATCAAAGGCCTTCTTGAGGTCAAGAAGGGCCACTAGGCATTTGTTCCCCTTATCTACTTCCTTGTTTATCACAGTAGCAAGTTCCTCCGCAGCATCCTGGGCCGACATACCCCTTCTAAAACCATATTGAGAGGAAGATCAAACGTTATACTTAGTCAGGTAGTAAACTAAAAAATCTATCAGGTAGTTAAATATAAAAGATCTATCTAAATTCCAAGTTGAGCCTTCGCGTGACCCAAAGGCGCCAATGCTGCATTCAGTGCATGCTGGGCGCTTTTCCCATTGTGGATGAAAATTTTTGACGCCCAGTGATAATTTTTCTTTACCTCTACCACCTGTAACAGAATAAACGCAATACCTCTTAAGGGGTCATTGTACTTATTAGTTCTATGTTGTGCACTATGGAAATAACACTGAAATCGCGAAAAAAAGAACTGCTCCATAAATTATTTTTATGCAAACCTTGACAAAGTGTACAGTGCAGCTGATTTTTTTTTCGCGATTTTAAGGTTAGTTGATAGTAAAAGTTGTCCGTCATGATGAGTACAATGGCCCATCAAGAGGTATTGCGTTTATTCTGTTACAGGTAGTATACGCGTTTTTATAAATAATTACGGGAATGTTTTAGTATTTTTAATTGTTTATTACTATTTAGTAGTTACTTTAGGTCACTTGTACATTTAATCATAAGTCTTTTTGAAACCGAGATCAAATCAAATTATTATTTTTTTCCTAGATGTTGTTGGCTTCTAGTTTAAATAAGAACAGCCTGCCCCAAACAAAAACTATTTTCGACAACCCTTACTCAGTTCTAAATCCCAACTAGCAACCCTTTTTTTAGGAAATCATCAAATGACTCCTCCCGCTGTGTGTGGAGCAGAAAGGAGTGTCAGACTCTTATTGACTATAACCCACCCGTGTTTCTCTTAATGCCCTACGCCTTCCAGGGCCGCGGTGACTCTTTCCTTACTTGGGTAGTTTGTTGGCCGCTTCTTCTCCATAGCTAAAACACTAGTGACGGGCGGGCGTTTTAGGGGACTGTCTTTTGTCAAACTTGACGTTCAAAAAGTGCTGGCTCTCAGCCTAATTCGAATAATCGACTTTTAAATTTCGAATTTTTTGAATTTCTTTCAAACAAATTCCGCAACCCTGGCAGCAACCTAGCAACCCTACGAGTGTTACCAGTTTCTGAGCAAAATTCTTTAATTTCCGCGGGGACCGACGTTTACCTATACTGTTGAGATATAAATCATGAGAAATTTAGGATCATGTGTAGGGTAGATAGTGTTGGCTTAAATAAGTTACGATAAAAGTTTTTTGTATAGATTTTGTGAAGTTACCGATTTGATATTGATTTTCTCGGTAATATTCACGAAGAGTACTTGAGTAATAAAACTCAAAAGATCAAAGGGTAGACAAGAGCTGAGAATAATATTCTTTGACTATCTGCCTAGAATTTTCCCAACTATATTTGGGTCGACTCCCATTCAAACCGGATTCAGCTGAATACCAGTATTATACGTGGAGCGGCTGCCTACCAGACCACCACAATTCGTTGACTGGGTAACACGGTACTTCTTGGTAAGACTTGTCAGATTTTCTGAGAAAAATATTCTTTATTATATACTAAAATGGTGACTCATTTGTTTGATAAGAAATCTTAATTTTAAGGGTAGGATAGCGGTCTTATCGCTGACTGCGATGTCTGCCAGATAACCTTTGTATAGACCCCTATAAATAAAATAAAAAAATATCTCCTTATGCATGACGGACTGGTATTTATCCTAATCAATCAATAAACATAAATTATTCCGTTACTGACTGAGTGACTGACTGACAACGCACAGCCGAAACTACTGGTCGTAGAAAGGTGTAATTTGGCATGTAAATTCCCTGCACTCCGTAGGGGAGCACTAAGAGATTTCCCGAAATTCCTACGGGAAAGGGAAATACTCGTACGAAGTCGCGGGCAAAAGCTAGTCTTTTATAAGACAGTAAACACTTTTTCAAACAAGTATGCAATAATATTCAAAAAGTTCTACCACAGAGAATAGGAAAGGTTTAATCTCGTTGTGGTAAACAGGATATTGCAGGATCTTTGTTCGTGTAAACTTTGAGTTCAGGAGCTTGAGTGAGCATGAGACAAGCTATAACAGGCTAGTTTCTACCATCAATAAATTGCAAATCCATTTAGTCCGTCAGTTAGAGTATTGAAAAATAATGGACAAGTTCTTTTAATTTGTAAATCAATGAATATTGACAAAGATTAAACGCCTCAAAACTCGGAAGTGGGGATGACGTCAGAACACACTAAAAATTATACCACGGCGTGACGTAATAAGAATTTTAAAAGCCTCGTACCTTCGTCAATTTTGGTTAACGTGACAAAAGAAAAAAAACGGGTAAAATATTTTTTGATAATCTAACTGGCGGACTAATTAGATTTTTTCAGTGGACAAGCCTATTGGGGGACGCTCTATTTTCGGAGATTTGATGATGAGATGCTCTTGAGAAAGTTCAGGTGCGAAGTATTTACAACCAGCGAGCGTGTCTCTTTCGCTAGATGTATGAATGAAGCAAAAGGGATGTTTTCTTCATGGGAAAAAATCTTTGTGATAGGCACTTGTCTCATCGCCGGCGAGGAAGCGAGTAGCTATCGACCATTTGCTCGCTGAGGAAAGGGACAAAAAATATAAATCTCGTGTGAGTAAATGAGACCCATACATTCATAGTCGATAGCTGGCTGTTCACATTGCCGGCGAGCGGCTTTTTACCTCTAGTTGATCGCAGCGATAAGAGCTGTCAAAGATTGTACTCGCTCAGCGAAACTCGCTCGGCGATGCTCGCTTGGCATTCGGAACTCACCAAACAGCGGTAATTTCTACCTATAGTGCGGGCCGGAGCGAGTATTGCGAGTAAAAGCCCGTCGCACAAAAGCACTCGCTGAAAGCCGAGCGTCAAAACTATTGAAACTCTTCACTCGTTACTCGCTGATCGCCAACTGTTTCGAGTTTGAAGCTTTACGAGGAAACTTTAAGAGGAAAGATTTGTTTGTTTGTATGTTTGTTTGAATTGAATAGGCTCCGAAACTACTAGACCGATTTGAAAAATTCTTTCAGCATTGGATAGCTACATTATCAGGGAGTTACATAGGCTATATATTATCCCCGTATTCCCACGGGAACGGGAACTACGCGGGTGAAACCGCGTGACGTCCACTAGTATAAAATAAAGTTATTCAGTGCCAGTGGCAAAGGTGCAAATTTGACCTTTGGCGGTTTAGGAAAAAAGCAGTAACAAAGTTTTTTTTTTAACTTATTGATAAATTGTACAGAGTATTTTTAATAAAAATAATATTTTTATGGTTTTATCATCATCCACAACCTTAATATATTATTTTGTTCTTGTAATTTCTCTCTGTTACAGATATCTCAAAGAATGGTTTATTCATACTGAAAGGATGCTCTGTTTGCTGTGTAATAATTAGATTTCAGACGCTATGATAAGTGTTATATGTATATTGTAACATATTCTTGTAAACTTGATTAGGAGTAGGTACATTAATATTGACGAATGTTCTATAGAAGCTAAATTTTTGGTTGGTTTGTTCTTTTACGAACAAACATATAAAGAATTTTATTTTGTAATCTACCTATGGAACTAGACTTCTTTTTCTTATCGTGTGGGCAGTAAGGTCTAACGACCCCACCCATCCTAGTGTCAAAGTTTCTAACCGCCTATGGAACTAGTGATTCAAATGCCAAATAATCTTTCAGTGAAATAAAGATTATCATGAGTAATTCATATCAGATAGGCCAAAGGTAGCGAAATAGCGAAAAAATGCATTATTAGTATAAATATAGGGTATATTTGCAATAACCAGCAAAATAACAGTATCTTACACGACTAAGAAAAAGAAAAATAAAACGATCACTGCACTGATACGCAAACAAATTATACAACGTCTAACAGAATAAACGCAATACCTATTAAGGGGTCATTGTACTCATAATTATAAACAACTTTTACTAAGGAACAAATCCCAAAATCGCGAAAAAAAAATCAGCTGTTCAGTACATTTTGTCGAGTTATGCGCATAGAAATGTATGGAGCAGTCGCGCGATTTCAGAGGTGGTCCCATAGTGAAAGTTATTCATAATGATGAGTTCAATGATACCTTAAGAGATATTGCTTTTATTCTGTTACAGGTTGTAGATTTGAACTACAATTCCTTTATTTGTTTATTTATTTATTTATTATACACTTTATTGTACACCAAAAGTATAAACAAAAAGGAAACTTAAAACTAAACACATACAATGGGCGGCCTTATCGCATTCCGCGATCTCTTCCAGAAAAAAAAAAATAGAAATTTGCTTCAACAAAACTACAAAAGTTAGAGGGTTAGGTCACTTTTCAGTACTGTGGAGGACAATTTCTCGCAATAGGTTGAGATTGGACAGCTAAAATAATACGTGTCTGTTATTTTAGATTCTCTCCAACATATCCTTTTCTTCTTCTAATATTATAAATGTGAAAGTTTGTGAGGAAGGATGGATGGGTGTTTGTTTGTTACTCTTTCACGTCAGAACGCCTGAAAGGATCTTCATGAAATTTGGCATAGAGGTAGATTGTAGTCTGGAATAACACATAGGCTACTTCTTATCCCGGCAATATGTTTCCTAGGGATCACGCAGGCGAAGCCGCTGGCAGAAGCTAGTATCAAAATAAATCAAATCAGAGCCGGACAGTAATTGGTTACCATTTCTTGTTAGTTTATGTTAGTTAGTAAAGACAAATATTCTGAGTAACATTTAACTGAATACAAAAGAAAACCACAAACCAGACAGATGTACACGTCGTGAAACAACCAAAAATAAAATTCTCGATATCACAAAAAAATGGATTATACCAAATAACAAAAGTAAGGCATTAAATAATAAAACATTGTGTTTTCTTTCTAAAACCGGTAATAGGTAATTTTATGGTTCCCATAAAAGAAACATAATATTTGCCTCGGTTTTCATGTTGGGGGAGGGTGACTATAATTTTCCTTGTAAAGGAGATACCTACCATAAGATTATGGGAAATTACAATATTGTACAGAAAAATGTGAGGAGTCATGAAATGGATTAAAGTATAAGTTACTAGCGGACGTCACGAGGTTTTACCCGTCTAGTTCTCGTTCCCGTGGGAATACGGGGATAAAATATAGCCTATGTTCCTCGCTGATAATGTAGCTATCCATTGCTGAAAGAATTTTTCTAATTGGTCCAGTAGTTTTTATTTTTAAGTTTATTCGTTACATACAAAAATACAAATCTTTCCTCTTTATAATATTGGTAAAGATATAGATATAGATGATGTCGAATGAGATGAGCAAAATGTGTATGAATGAGAATTTAATATTGTCATACTTTTCATCTCATGGGAAAAAAAGGGGAATGTTTTTCCTGCTGCGGGTCAATAGTTTCTAACTTTTATGTAGGTTTTGCATAAAAAATGAAGAGCTAAGAAAATCAGATATATTGTCTCATTTATTTTTTACTCATTTTATATTTATTTTATTATTAACAAATGATGTCAGTCAAACGTAAGCCTCTACATAGCTATTCACAACTACTAATTCCTATCTCGAAACGAATGGCTGTGGTTGTTTTAGTTTTGTGTAGTGTGATACTACAAATAGTAATTTATTGAAAAAAAAATAAAAAAAAAACGAATAGACTTGCCAAGCGAAATTAGCAAGAATGTAGCATTCTCCCTAAATTAACCTTGAAATACAACAACACTTCCTTTTGGAATGAAATCGAAACATTGTGAACAGCTCTGCTGGTGAGTTTGCAACATTCATGGATAAGAAAGCTCTACATAAAAAACGTTTTATTTTTCATACATTTAATCTACACTTGATTTGTTTGTTTGTTTGTTTGAAATGAATAGGCTCCGAAATTACTGGACCGATTTGAAAAATTCTTTCAGCAATGGATAGCTACATTATCAGGGAGTAACATAGGCTATATTTTATCCCCGTACTCCCACGGGAACGGGAACTACGTGACGTCCACTAGTAGTAAATAAATTATGAAAAATGATGTCAATCAAATATAAGCCAACCAAAGTGTCCATCTCCGTATCCATTAATGCTGCCGAGATTTTGCCTCTCGGCAGCATTAATGTATGCGGAGATGGACACTTTTTCCGTATACCATGGCCACCCTACTCCAGTGTATTTGTTTGTATTCAATCTCGATTATATTAGCCTGCTTTTTCGCCCGTTACTTTTACAAGATACCGTAATATTATCCATTATTTTCTGTATACAATGTACATAGGTATTGTCAGATGCGCTGAAAAGGCATTAATGTTTAAAATGTTAGATGTACAGTCGATCTTCTAGATTTTTTTAAAATTATTTTTTTATTTGATATGGGTTTGCTTTTGACTCTAGTCTAGGTCAGAGGCGACAGAGACAGAGTCAATTGTTGCGATAGAAAGTCAGAAGCCCGAAGTTTGACAACCGGTCTTATTGGCTCACAATTTAGAACCCATTAGTTTTAGTGTTAATATATAATCCGTGGTGCTGGGCAACTCGTCTTAACCCAGTTGGATATGTCCCTTGGTGCATATTGGCCTAGCTCTATTCTGTCTCCTGCTTGATAAGGAGGGAAGTGGAAATTATATTTATTTTTCCTACTCTTCCGCTGTACTTTTCTGATTAATTTCTTTGCGGAATCCAAGACAGTTGAATCGTTTCTCCGTGACTCGTCGGGCTTCATTGGCTCGGCGTTTTTCTGGTGGTCGCCACTGTTGATTCTGGCTTTCAGGAGTTGCAGTGATTGGGAATGTGTGGCGGGCTTGTCCTTAAACCGGCCTTATTGGGGAGTCGTGTGAGAAGGTGATTGTGGTCAGAAAATCAATCACTCCATCAAAAGTCTGATAAAATCAGCTGCACCCGGTTAAATTGTAAAGAAAACACAAAAAAGTTGAGAAAAGGCGACCCAGAATCATCTGATGATGATGGTGATGTGATGAAAAGTTAAAAAATCATAAAATTGTGGTTGATCGTTACTGAACCTTTCCAAGCGATAATTTCCAAATAAAGAAGAGAAAATCGATGGTCACACTGGAAACCACACAAATGATACGACGTTAATCTCTTTTTTAGAACTTGGTCAAAAATAGACGCTAATACACGATTTTTCATTCAAAAGAATAACAACAAAGCAGTCAAAATCGGACTAAAAACTGATTTTCCTCATTCCTCTGTAGCTCGAAGCTCTCACAGTTCTTCGAAACATTATTAGGTGTATCCAATTTTTTTACACAGAAGCAAAATATTACGAACAAACTCAATATAGAAAGAATGCCTTGTATGTGAGATTAAGGGGTGACGCTCTGAGACAATTACGCAAGGGAAATGTAGCGTACACTTACGTTATGTTACGTAAAAGATTTTTTTTCTAAAATTTTTCCTTGGCTTGGGTGTTTCCTTGTGTGACGGAATCAGAAATAAGAGGATTCGTAAGAGACAAAATCCAAGTCACATTGCTATCTACACGGAAAAGCAAAATGATATCCAAGGCATTGCGTATGAGAGCCCCCTAAATTGGACCGATGACTTGAGGACAAAGTTGATTTAGGCTAAAGTAATAGCTGTGGCACTCACTTTACGACCTCGAAAATCGTTGGTAACTTGTAGTCGATCCGTAAATGGGTAACAAACTATTACACATCGAAACCACTATGCGGCAGACTTGCAGACTTTACGGCAGGCTTTCAATTGCAGATCTTTAAGAGACAATGAGTCTTGTCGTGTGTATTCGCTCCTATTTTTTTTTTAAACCTTGCCCCTTTCTAGGAATTTCTCCTGTATCGTGGGTGCGTTCACAAACATACAAACTCACATACACAAACAGCCAGACCCGAAACAACTATCTGTAGACCATACAAATATTTGTTCCGCGCGGTAATCGAACCCGCGACACACAGCGCAGCAGCCGATCGCTCAACCACTGCGCCAACTGTGTCGTCGACTGTGTTTAATACAGCCGGTTTATTCTGTCGACATCTGGTGATCGAACACACACACCGTGTATATCTGTACATGGGGTGCACATTTAGGTGGAGTAAACGACAAGTGAGCTGTAATTCCATCTTGTTAGTATGGTTTGATAGCTCGTCGTTTATGTTGCCTATGTTTTTATTCGACGACGTTTACAGAATTGCACTGCATTCGGTAGGACTGAAAGCCGAACCCAATATAGTTGGACAAAGGCAAGGCAAATTGATTGATTAAATTAAAATAATAATCAAAACCGCAAACCACTATTCATTCGTTATTTTAGCTCAAATAAATGCATGTATCTCTACTGGTGGTTAGAATATCATAATCATTACGCGTTTAGCAGTTAGAGATAGTTAGTTCATTGTGAACGGATAGTGACCTATTTAGCTCGGTTAGCCGGCTGGGACAGTCGGCGTCGTTTTGAAATATGATTTCAATGGAGTTACAAATGCTGTGGC
The DNA here is from genome assembly GCA_947578705.1 of Lacanobia wlatinum. Lineage (NCBI taxonomy): Eukaryota > Metazoa > Arthropoda > Insecta > Lepidoptera > Noctuidae > Lacanobia > Lacanobia wlatinum. The sequence continues at coordinate 15,421,961 of OX388046.1, read as the reverse complement.
AGTTTGCGATTTGTGTGACATTGCTATGCTAGAATAGGGGAATTAAATTGACCGTCTAGTGACCCACCGTTTCGCATGCTGTGCACGGGCACGCGGCGTATTTTTGCAGTGTGGATTCAATTGTTTCACGTGGGTCTACGTTTTTCTTCTGCACACGCAACATACCCACTACTATGTACAACTGTAGCGTAGCTCACCGCGGCGCACTGTGCTGCGATGTAGTTGTACATAGTCGTGGGTTAATGTTCGTGTAGTATGTACCGCATGCACAGCGTGCATTGCATTAAGCTATGAGAGCGCCATTTTTGGGTAAGCCACGCATGTTTTAATGACGTCAATTGATGCGTAGCTTTTCCGTGGTTTGCAGTGGACACAATCACTCGTGCGCAACGGTGGGTCTGCGCCTTAAGGATGTGCACGGAGAGGTTTGCCATGTCAGCGGTGCGGTTCATTTGTTTCTCAGTCACGCATCCGTGCATTACGTGGTAAAGGAAGATCCCAGAGCTCCCATACTTTACTTATTTTCTGAGCCTCAATTGTAGGATTGATTAGTGTTAGTATTGACTTTGAACGTACGCATTTCTGCTAGCTTCGGCCGACGACGGACAATTTTTTTTTATTTTTTTTGTTTGATTTTGGTTTGTATCATATTTTTTTTCAAAAATTGAAGACGATGTTTGACTTTCATTATTTACACCTACATCTGCTTGTGGATAAAGTGACATTCTATTTTGATAGATATAGAACCCCGTGTTCCGCAGTGGATGGCCCCACTTAAATTTTAATAATTATAATTATAGTAAAGTACTAGCACTTTGTCTGCGACTTCGTTTGCGCGGGTTTAGTAATGTAATTTTCGTAGGGATCGCTATTTTTTTCGAAAATAAATTATATCCTATGTTACTCAAGAATAATGTAGCAAGCAATCTAATGGTGAAATTATATTTGAACCGGTCCAGTAGTTTTTCAGGATATTCATTAAAAACATATAAAACTTTCCTCTTTATAATATTAGTGTAAATGTAATAATAATAGTCATGATAAAAAAACTTTTTGCAAATAAATACAACCGACTTCCAAATAAAAAAACAGTACAAAGTAAAAAATAACTTTAATTTCGGAAGTCGGTGTTTTCGGTAGTTTTTTCGTATTTTGACAGCGACTTCCGAAATTTAAGTTAATTTTTACTTTGCGGTGTTTTTTTATTTGGAAGTCGGTTAAGTTTTTATTTTTCACTTTTTGGTGTTACCCCACATTTACAACACTACTGAAAAATCGCAGGAAAGCAAAATACGTAATATCGTTAACTTGGATGGCAAAAAACCGTCATCCAAGTAAACGAATTCCAGCTATTTTCCTAACCGATTTTGATAAAATTTATATGGGACCAATCGGGCCAATAAGAATTTTTCGAATTGGTTCTGAAATGACGAGGTTATGAGGTAACAAACATAAAAAATACAACCGAATTGAGCACCTCCTCCTTTTTTTGGAAGTCGGTTAAAAAAACCCATCTTCAAGATACTCCAAACGTTCGAGTGAAGAAAACAAGAACACGGCCTTTTTAAAACGTTTATGTTAACGTAACATAAGTATTTTTCCACTTTAACTAAGGAGTGAGATTTTTTGTAACGAAGGCCTATTTGAGTGAACTTGCTTCACATTTACGCTTTTCTTAAACTTTGCTGTTCTTTTACGTGATGTTTTTATATCATCATCATCATCATATCAGCCGAAAGATGTCCACTGCTGGACATAGGCCTCCCCCAAGCGCCGCCACAATGACCGGTCCTGTGCGTCTCGCATCCATCGGCTACCCGCGACCTTCACCAGGACATCGGTCCACCTTGTGGGAGACCTTCCAACGTTACGCCTTCTGGTACGCGGTCGCCACTCCAGAACTTTTCGGCCCCATCGACCATGTTCTGTCTATCATGTCTGTTCTGCAATGTGCCCTGCCCACTGCCACTTTAGTTTGGCGATCCTTCGGGCTATGTAACCTTGGTTCTGATATTTGTATATTATTATGCTCTTATTTAACTTGCCTTGTTAATTAGTTAGAACTAGCTTTTGCCCACGACTTCGTACGCGCACACCCCGTTTTTTCCCGTTCCCGTAAGATATACGAAGATATACGTAAATTTGGAAAATCCTTTCTTAGTGTTTAACTTACATTCCCCAAGAAACCTACATGCCAAATTTCAGCATTCTACTACCAGTAGTTTCTGCTGTGCGTTGTCTGTCAACCACTCAGTCAGTCTCAACGGAAGAATTTTATATGTAACGATTAGTGGACGTCACGCGGTTTCACCTGCGTAGTTCCCGTTCCCGTGGGAGTACGGGGATAACATTTAGCCTATGTTACTCCTTGATAATGTAGCTATCCAATGGTAAAAGAATTTTTCAAATCGGTCTAGTAGTTTCGGAGCCTATTCAATTCAAACAAACAAAAAAATCTTTCTTCTTTATAATATTAGTGTAGATGACTAGTGGACGTCACGCGGTTTCACCCGCGTAGTTCCCGTTCCCGTGGGAGTACGGGTATAATTTAGAGACACAGTATACCTCCTCTTTATTCAGTTTGTGAAATATCTCTTATATCGGTCCAATATTGGAGGAGAAAACAGACGAGAGCCAAACCTCGAATTATGACTTTTTACATACAAAGTCTCGCCGCCAGCACGTGTTTTCTGAGGCACAGAGGAGTCGCGTCAGGTTAAGATGGTCCCCGTGCGACTCTCTTTGACGTCGCGGGGGGAGTCAAACACATCACTCGCTCTGCTGACCTAAGGTGGCCCGCAGATGCGGGCCACTTGGGATTGTAGAAGTAGCGTAAGTTCCCGCGATCCTCGGCGTAGGTGAGAGTGGAACAACGGGGTGATTTTAGTCAGTAAGAGTCAGACAGACCTCTCCGCCAGCCCCAGGGCGGAGGACATCCATGAGGATCTCCCCCCGTAAAAAAAATTAAAAGAAACGTTAAGGTGGTCACCAATTCACTGAACAACCTCGGCAAGAGTCGCTTAATTTTGAAGATTGACCCGTGAATGGCTGTATTAAAAGTTATTTTTTTAAATTAATTATTTTTTAAATAATCATTTTTTAAATAATATCTATATATGATAAGTACAAGGATAGGCTAGAAATTGTGCAGAAAAATTATTTACGTACTATGAATTATAAATGTTATCGTCCTAAAGTCTCCTATAAACAATCACTGTAACGTTACAATATTCTTAGTTTGGAATCTAGACGATGTCTTCTTGGTGTAATGATGCTGCATGGTATTTGTAATAATCGATTCGACTGCATTCCTTTATCAAATAGTCTCAATTATATAGTACCTAGATCTGTCATGCTTCGCAGGGTACGTGTCCCTCGGCTATTCCACACAAACTCGTGCAGGACTAACGCAGGGGTGCGAGTGCCTTTTCGTCGCCTTGTTGATGCGTACAACACTCACTTTATGGAGCTTGACATATTTATTCTTTCCAAAAAAAATTTCAAGGCAAGAGCAATAGAATTACTTAGTTCTTAAGTATATATATATCTATTTATTTTTCCTCTCTTCTTCTTAATGGTATTTTATGATGCATACTGTATGTCTGTTTTCTTTTAACTTTTTTTTTGTGAATTCGTGGACAATGGTGTGGGTTACATGTGTAGTAACATAAACATGGAATAGGTTATGCATAATTATATTTCTAAGTAAGGCTAATTTAAGAATCTTTTGTTATACCTGGCATGTAACTGTTATTTGTCCCCAACAAATAAAATAAAATAAAAATTAAACTACATAATTTTTTTTTGTGTAGAGCCTTAGACTTTTGCGTTAAAAATAGTAAGTAGGATAGGATAAGCTAAGAAAATGTAGAAAGCTGCTAATTTTCAAGAGTTAGTATTAGAGTAAAAGTTTTTAAATAATAAGTTCAATGACTTGTTAAGAGATTTTATATAGAAAGCGCAACACTTAAACACTCAAAACGTTAATTTGTATAATATTCAATAGACAAAATAATTTTCGACATTCAAGCGGGTGGAACCGCGGGCAGCTCTACTTGCTGCTATAATATTATACTAGCTGCCGCCCGCGGCTGCATTGGTCAACATTTACAGTTAAAAGAATAATATTCAATAGACGAAATAATTTTCGACGTTCAAGCGGGCAGCATAGACGGGCAGACTTGTCGAAAATTATTCCAAGCGAACATATTCCCAGGATAAAAAGTTCTGTGTTTTATTCCAGACTATAATCTACCTCTGAGTCAAATTTCATCAAGATCCGTTCAGCCATTCTGACGTGATTGAATAAAAAACATTCATCTATCCAAACTATTAAATACTCGCTTCTGCCAGCGGCTTCGTTGGTGAGGTCCCTAGGGAACATACTCCCAGGATGAAAAGTAGCCTATGTCCTTTCTCAGGCTCTAGACTATATCTGTACCAAATTTCATTTAAATCGGTTCAGTAGTTTTGGCATGAAAGCGTGGCAGACAGACAGACAGACAGAGTTACTTTCGTATCTATAATATTAGTAAGGATAGTTAGGATTAGCATAATATAGATAAAAATAATAAAGTGACTACAGTCCATTCACAAAGGCACATTAAGAAGAACGGACAAGAAACTCCACAGTTACTCTTTTACGTCTAATCGACTAACCATCCTGGCAGCATAGAGTAAACAATCCCTTAAACTGCATTGACTGTGAACGTATCACATGTTACAAAGGGAAATATTGGGTTTCCGATTTGTAATCACAGAGTTTCGGACACCGAATCTCGAGATACCGGTGTTATCTTGAGATCTAATAGTGCTCAAAGCATCGCCTCTCATTGTTAGCTATCACAGAGATAGATTCGCCGCGTTAGGAGCGACTAGAAATGCCAGTGGTAATGATTTGTATAACATTTTGAGGTTGGGTGTTTTGATTATGTTTTGTTGGGTGTACCTATAACAAAACACTCAAGATCAATTTTCAAGCAATCTGATGATTAGATGATATCAAATTGTCCCATAGTTCATAGATTCAAAGAAACAGAAACAAAAGAAACTATCTGCTGCGAAGCGGGTTTCGCCCAGGTTACGGTCGTAAATTATTCCGTGGAAAGCAATACCGAGAAAAACAAAATATTATTACATATTATATACTCATCATATCAGCCGAAAGACGTCCACTGCTGGACATAGGCCTCTCACAAGCGTCGCCACAACGACCGGCCCTGCGCGTCATCCATTGGCTACCCACGACCTTCAACAGGTCATCGGTCCACCTTGTGGGAGGCCTTCCAACGTTGCGTCTTCCGGTACGCGGTCGCCACTCCAGAACTTTTCAGCCCCATCGACCATCTGTTCTGCGAGCAATGTGCCCTGCCCACTGCCACTTTAGTTTGGCGATCCTTCAGGCTATGTCAATAATGGTAAAATATACTATGTCCTTTCAACAGGTCCAATCTGCCTTTATTCAAAAATTCATAAAAATTGGTAACAAACAGACAGAAAGAAATTATCATCATCATATCAGCCGAAAGACGTCCACTGCTGGACATAGGCCACCCCCAAGAATGGGGGGGTTTGCCGTAATCGTCACGCTTGGCAGGCAGGTTGGCGATCGCAGTGTATGATGTTGAGTTTTTCAGAGAACGCTGCTGCCTATTCTCTGGCAAGTCCTTTAGTCGCCTCTTACGACACCCACGGGAAGTGATGGGATGGTATTATTCTTTTACGGCACCGGCCGACACCATACGGCTGCAGAAAGAGTTTTTTTTTTACAATTGATTGGCACGCGTTTGACCACTATCTCACCTGATGGTAAGCGATGATGTGGTCGAAGATGGAGCACGCATGCCTAGAAGAGAGTTACTTTCGCATTTTTATAATTGTTATTATTTTGGTTAGTAACAAATAAAACACCCACTTTGTGGTTACAAACCACATTGATCGCCCTCGGTAGCTAGTCAGCTTCACAGGAATAAATTTAAAAAGATTTGTTGTGTTTTTTCCCGTACGCGACAGGCCGAAGCGGCGGGGTAAGACATGAATAGATAGAAGCGCGTTAAATTAAAGGGTTCTGTAGGTATTTCTGTGAGCTTGGTATTTGAAAGAGTCACCGCGGCCCTGGAACAAGGATGGGTTTCAGTCAATAAGAGTCTGACGCTCTGAACTCACTCTGACACTGTTCTGCTCCGCCAAGAGCGAAAGGAGTCATCAGATTTCCATCCAAAAAAAAACAACTGTGTGGAAAGTGATTGAAAACATTTTTAGTAAACAAGAGGCACTTTCATGTATTTTTTAGTTATCTAAACAATTGGAAAAAATTAAAATAAAAAAGAAATTGGGTGGATTCATTACTAAATAAGGTAATCATAATTAAATAAGGTTTAAATACCTACTTTAACGAACACCATTTTTCAAGATTTATGTTTTCCTGTCCAGTATTGGAGTCCTGAAAAAAAAATTGTTAAATACAAACTCTACTAATAATGATGGTCACTCACAAAATTGCAGGTACAGAAAAGAGTTCACTTGAATACCACAAGTTAAACACATTTAAACCACAAAAACCAAACCTGCTCGTGCTAAAAGTATTTCATTACCAAAGTTATCACTTTAATACAGCAAACAACATAATTTACTCAAATAAAACATTTAAAAAAATCAAATTTATCATCCTCCTCAATAAAACAAAGGCGTCTGTTTGCGCCAAACCAGAGCATCATTAGGTTTCCGTTGACAGCTTTTTGTAGCGAACCCTAAAGTGAGGGCCAACCACGGCATTATAGACAGACGGACAATTTACTGTCGAAATAATAAATTCAGAACGCGAAACCGTCGGATAATGAGAAAACGATTTTTTCCCGTTATTTTTTTGTTTCGGGAATAAAATTTTACCGAAACCCTTTTTGGTTGGAATTTTTGTTTTATTCTCACCTGTCAATTTCCGAGAAATCATTCAAGCCACTACTTTTATTCAAGTGTCGCTGGAAGGGTATTGTTTATTGCGGTAGCATTGCTTTTAATGGTTACGGGGTGAACATTTTCATCTAAAAAAAGGATTTATTTTAAAAATATGGAAGAAAAAGATGACCACCACCAACTACAAAAGAATTGAAAAGCATCACTGTACGCAATAAACTAAAAACCAGCCAAGTGCGAGTCGGACTCGCACACGAAGAGTTCCATACCATACACCATAATTATTATTATTTGTTGTTACAGCGGCAATAGAAATACACAACCTGCGAAAATTTCTACCTATTACGGTTCTTGAGATACATCCCGCTGACAGACAGACGGACGGACGGACGGCGGAGGCTTAGTAATAGGGTTCCGTTGGTTACTCTTTGGGCACGGAATCCTAAAAAACTACGGAACGGATTGTCATACAGTTTTCACCAATAGACGAATAGAGAAAGTTCGAGTGTAAAATTAACTAAGTTTTTGTGTAAATTAGACAAAATATGCTGAAGATTGTTGAAAATGTCGCAAAAGATCATGCTGATTTATATAATCGGATTATGCTCCGCTGTCTGTGCGAAGCCCAGCCGAGTTCTAGCTAATTAGTTAATTACAAACTTTCACATAAACATGACCTGTACCAATATACCTTTTCAATGGGTAAGACTGGCAAAATTTTAGGTTTTACTGGCCAAAGCCTGATCTACGATTATCGTGACTATGACTTTGACTATCGTGTTTCTATCATCATCATTTCATCTATCGTGTTCAGGCTTATCATCATAACAGCCGAAAGACGTCCACTGCTGGACATAGGCCTCCCCCAAAGGGGGTTTGTCATAATCGCCACGCTTGGCAGGCGTGTTGGCGATCGCAGTGTATAGTGTTACGTTTTACAGAGAACGCTGCTGCCCATTTTCTGGCAAGTCCCTTAGTGGCCTCTTACGACACCCACGGGAAGTGATGGTATGGTATTCTTTTACAGCACCGGCCGATACCATACGGCGTTATGCTTAGGCTTATATAATAACACTATTTAGCTGACCCATGCAACTTTGTCTGCGTCACATATTTCATTAATGTTCCGCTCCTATTGGTCGTAGCGTGATCTGCGTGATGTCATCAGTCATAACAGCCAAAGACGTCCACTGTAGGACATGGGCCTCCCACAAAGGGGGGAGTTTGCCATAATCGCCACGCTTGGCAGGCGGGTTGGCGATCGCAGTGTATGGTGTAGCGTTTTACAGAGAACGCTGCTGCCCATTCTCTGGTGAGTCCCTTAGTCGCCTCTTACGACACACACGGGAAGTAATGGGATAGTTTTATTCTTTTACAGCACCATACGGCACCGGCCGATACCATACGGCGTTTAGGCTTATATAATAACACTATTTAGCTGACCCATCCAACTTTGTCTGCGTCACATATTTCATTAATGTTCCGCTCCTATTGGTCGTAGCGTGGTGTCATACTATCCTATTATTTTCCTCGATAAATATGCTATCCGACACTAAAAGAATGTATCAATTCGAACTAATAGTTTATAATATTAGCGCGTTCAACCAAACAAACAAAGTCTTCAGCTTTATAATATTTTTATATGTCTATGACTATGAATTAAGGCTAAAAATTGACTTAGTCATTTTGGTCGTTCTTTAGGCTTGGTTCTTGTTCCTCAGTTCTTCTAATTAGTTCCCAGGAAACTCTCATCTCATCAGATTCTACTCAGTGAAGTTGTTTATCAAACTTCCTTCTAAAACGAAAACACTGAAACTCAAATTCACGGTTGTTGTTCAACCGAACCAACATTGTACTGAATTAATTAATTATTTTAACTCACCTGGCTTATTCTAAGTTATTATGACAAAGGTTTCTATACAATTTGTTTACTGTGTATCATAAAATAAGGCGCTTGTAGCTGAATAATAAACAGCTGCACGTATTGTTCTTGCTAGTAAGAACCAAACGCAAGATCTACATAACATGGCGGCGACTTCTCGCGTTTATTCCATGGTCCAGAGCGAGGAGGCATGGGAAGCGGTTACCTCTTGCGAAGCACGGAAGCAGTAATGCTAGCGAAGGAGGAGGCAGACCGCGTGTGAGAGAGGGAAATCTCATGCCCCAGCACTCCAGCAACGCACAACAGAAGAAGACACCCCGGGCCAGTGCAGGTGCGGGCCTGAAGACGGCGAGCGTTGGGTGGCTCGCTGCCGGACCAGAACCCGGCCCGGTTTGACGGCGCGTCGTGTTCCACGCGCGCCCTAAAGAGATGTCCGCATAGTAGACGGGGGCCGCTAAGGCCAGTGCCTGCCTCGAACGCAAAGGGCATTAAGAGGAACACGGATGTGTTTTAGTCAGTAAGAGTCTGACGCTTCTTTTCGCTCCGCCCAGAGCGGAAGGAGTCATTTAATGATTTTTCATCCTTAAAAAAAAAGGTCTATAAAACCGCTTTAAGGTCTGCTCTACTCTATGGTAGCGAAACATGGGCCTCGAAGAATGTAATTCACCGTTTTGTGGTGGCGGCCATCTTGGATTGATATTTGTCATAGTGTATAGTATTCTACTAGTCAAGCCCTTTCATTTGATATCTATATTGAGGGAGTTGTGAAAAAAACATGTAATCCGCCATTTTGTAGTGACCGATTTCCATCAAATATAGCCAAGAACACTCCCGACTAATTTATCTTTCAATAGGAAAAAACAAAATCAAAATCGGTTGATCCGTTCGGGAGCTACGATACCACAGGCACACACATACAGACACGTCAAACTTATAACAGCCCGTCGTTTTTGCGTCGGGGGTGCATGCTATGTTGGGTCGGAGGAGCCACTCTCAAAGACAAAGTGCATAATGAACATATAAGGTTTCAAAATAGCGCCTATAACTGAGAAGTTTATAGAGTCCAAGGTGCTACGGACATGTAATGCGCAGACCTGATGACCATATCATGAAAAAGTGCCTTTCCATGGCTACAAAATACAGAGGGTGGACCAAACTACCTGGATGACCCCGAGAGACATGCAAAATGCTTGACTTTATAGACGACTATGCTTACCAGTGAAGTGAATGAACGGAAGGACTAAGAAAAAAAAAAAAGCCAACCCCACGTAACGGGAAGAGGCGAGGACAAAGTATTGTTCTTCAAGGTTAAGCTACGCTTGCCGCGGTGGGCCCGAGGATGAGTGTCCGTCGAGATTTCCCCGTGCTTCGGAAAGTACGATAACCTGTTGGTCCCAGCTGTCATTTTTAGGGTTCCATTGGTTACCTTTTGGGTATGGACCTTTGGGGACGGACGGAGATTTAGTAGTCTCCGCTGTCCGTCCGTCCGTCCGTTTGTCCGTCTGTCCGTCAGCGGGCTGTATCTCTATAACCGTAATAGGTATACAGTTGAAATTTTCACAGATTGTGTATTTCTATTGTAGCGATATCAACAAATAATCAAAATAGGGAACATGCAATATTTCCATTTTTGCTTTAATTTTAAATAACTCCATCTAGAATAGACCACCACATAAATAGGAAATGAAAACGCTTTAATTTATTGCCAAAATTGCGTTTTTAAACCGACAGTTAAAATTTTTGCGCAAACATGGACATGACGTCACTCCTGTCTGCTACTGGTCAAGGACAATCCTAACTCAAAGACATAAGATTGCCTTTTCGTTGTCATAACAGCAGTGACGTCACTAAACGCTGATTGTCGTTTTTACATACCGTTTCACGTTACTATAATTCATTATTTTTGTTAAAAATCGATATTAACTAAAATAAAAACGTAGCCATGGCCTTTGTTTTATATTTTTTCATCATTTTACTAACAAAACTGTCATAAATTCTGTATTTGCATCTTCCCTATTGAGGTTTATCGTACGGAACCCCTCGTGTACGAGTCAGACTCGCACTTGACCGGTTTTTTGATCTTTAACAGTCATTGTTACGGGCAGGGCAGTTAGTAGCCAGAAATCTAAAACCAGTCTTGCGTGTTTTCCAGTAACTATTTTGTAGCGGTCAGCCAGGCAGTTGTTCCATTCTGCTCAATTCGTAAAAACTCAGTTTCTCAAAACTTTTTGAGAACACATTCATGATGCGTACAGCTAAGGAGTGGAATTGCCTGTCGGAGTCCGTGTTTCCTGATAACTACAACCTGGGAGTCTTTAAGTCCAGAGTAAATAGGTGACATCTAGGCAAGGGTGCTCTATCGTCGACCACATCATCGCTTACCATCAGGTGAGATAGTGGTCAAACGCGTGCCTATCAAAAGTTAAAAAAAAACGATCCAGTCTTCCATCGACCTTTCAGAGTTCGGAGTTGTTCGCGGAAAAAAGTTGTTAATGTTGGGATCCCTTTTCATCAAGTTTTCTGGATCAAGATCGAGTGCCAGAAGAGAAGCGTTCAGTTACAGCTTAAGTGCAATTAACTGAACGTTTTATGAAAAGTGCGACAGCAGAAGGACTTAGATGACGTAAGTTTGCCAAGCTATGAAGAGCGTTATTATGGTACATAAATAACGAAAAAAAAAACAAACAGTAAATTGGTATACTTAAATAAACACTACACATCAAATAATAATTAAAAATCCCTTAAATCTGAAGACAGGTTTCAACAACCTGCTTTGAGTAATAATAGCTTTTAGAACTTAGATTACAGGAATAAGTATAATTTACAACACGATAGGTAATCAAAAAATCCCTTTGGTTGCGGAATTTTTTCGAAAGATTCATCGCGGCCCTGGAACGCAAAGGGCATTAGGAGGAACACGGACGGGTTTTCGTCAGTAGGAGTCTGACACTCCCTTCCCCTCCGCGCAGAGCGGGAGAGTCATTTGATGATTTCCCAACCTTAAAAAAAGTTGCATATCTATAGCTAGCTATGCAACTGTAGCAAGCCAAAACTACAAATAAAACTACAGCATACACCCCACATAAAACCAACAAAAATAAGGTAACCCTCCATTCCCCGCACAAGATTCCTTGGACTGTCTGTTCCCAAGATTTGAGCTCCTAATTACTCTTGGCGAAGTTAATAAAAGTTTGAAAGATAAGACACTGAGCTCCTAAAGTTGTTACGAGTGCGATAGTGATCTTAATGTCGGACCAGTTTGTGTCACGAATTGATGTTCAGGGAAAAATAGACGGAGTATTTCCGAGAGCCTTACGTTTTGCTCTGGAAAAAGTGAAATGCTGCCAGCGACAGTGGTTTTCAAAATGCCAAAATGTTGGGGAGTGACTACGTAATCTATACTTATCCTAATATATAAAATTCTCAGTTCAAAATCAGTCACTCAATCAGTCAGTCAGTCACCAGTTGAACTCCTCAAAGTTTTGAGTTGAGCTGCACGATAACTGACAAATGCTTGCACTGTCTGGACAAGCCCACTCAAACCTGCGTGGTGCTTTCCTCAAAAGGCCACCTCAGACCTTAACCTACATGTTTTTCATATGTTATTGGCAAATTGTATGGACTTCAAAAGAGACCTCTGAGTTTGTTTCGGTGTTTCTTCTCAGGGTAGTCAGCTAGGAAACATCCGGCCTCATCTAGATAAATATGTCAAAAAAAAAATTGACGTGTAAAAGAGTTACTTGTAACCTATTTGAAAATTAAATATCATTTATCATTTACCAGTTTTGGCTGTTTGTGACTGACAGACAATGCACAGCCAAAACTACGGGTCGTAGAAAGCTCTAATTTGGCATGTAGCTTCCTTGGGGAGTATAGCACTAAGAGAGGATTTTCCGAAATTCTTACGGGCACGGGAAAAAGGGGATATTGCGAAGTTGCGGGCTAAAGCTAGTAATATTATAAAGTTTAAGAGATGTTTGTTTGGATGAACGCGATAATCTCAGGAACTACCGGTTCGAATTGAAAAATTCTTTTGGTGTTAGATATACCATTTATTGAGGAAGGCTATTTAACATCACGCTACATCTAACAGTAGCGGAGAATTTATGAAAAATGTGACGCAGATGAAGTTATGCAGGTCTGCTAGTATTTCGATATCGCTCGTCAATCCCACAGACAGGTTTTAACGTTAAATATGTATGGAATTAACAAATGCTGTCGAAATGTCACGTGATCAATTCCTTATATATATTTCGGCATTTTAACAATTGACATTTCTTTCTAAAACTCTTTTATTGACCTGTCAGACTATTAAGGAGTATGGAACAATTATAACTGATTTGTATCACGAATCAGGAATCAGGTTCAGGGAGGAAAAATAGTCGGAAGTTTTAGACGTACTTTGGACTCGAAAGTCGAAATAAAACTGACGTATAATCTGCGACAGCGGTAGTTGAAATGCCAAAATGTTGCGCCACCACGTGACTTTTCGGTGGCGCATGTTTACCGGTGGTACGGCAAGTTTATGATTTTTCAACAATCGTTATTGATTGATACAATGTCACTTTGTCTGAGGGACCGAAGGCCCTTAGTAGTTTAATGGGAGTTGATGGGACATGCGTTTGGTACCTAGTGTGGGACGACCATCGCTGTCACAACAAAAAATAAATAAAAAATAAGTAGCGCAGGACCGGTCGTTGTGGCGACGCTTGGGGGAGACCTATGTCCAGCAGTGGACGTCTTTCAGCTGATATAATGATGATGAAGCAGCGGAAAATGTATCGCAACAATAAGAAACGCAGCGCCATCTTTATACCGCCAGCGACAAACTACTGAGCAAGATCCTGCTTCGTGGTATCAGAGTTTTGCAATTTGAACATCAATAGTCCGAATATCAACTATCTGGCAGTTGCCTACCAGACATAACAACCGTCTGTTCGAAGGATCTTCACTTTTCTATAGAGGCTTGCGGGACTTAACACTCTGTACCATATGCCTCTAAATACGTATAAATATTATTAAGAATCAGATTTAGCTTAAAGTGAGTTTTGAGAAAAAAAGGAATTTGTAAGAATTGTGTCCCGTAACCTAACGTACCGTAATTTTTGGCATAATAGGTATTATACATTAATAAGAGTTGTATTCACTATTACTACAAATCTATTTATATTGGCGTGAAAGCTTTTACATTTGGGCTTTGTGTATGTTAGGAGTATGTAAGTACTTATGTAAGTATGTATGTTTGTGTGACTTTAGTGCTCATTTTTATTTATCTAGTGCTAGACACCGCTGGCTTCTACTAAAGGAAAACATTAAATAACGTTCCTAAATCTAGGATTATGATACCCTGATCACACTATTAGACGAAAATATTGTGAGAAAGGTATTCCAACCTCATATTTTGCGACCAGCCGCTCGGGATAACGAAACGAGGCGAAAAAATGGACTAATAAGGGTTAGCACCCACCGATACACCATGCGATGCTGCGATATTTGTAATCGGTTCCTCTTTATATGAAGCAACGAATTGAAACCATGTACTAGCTTCTGATATTTCATAAAGCGACCGTGTAGATTTATGTGAAGTAAATAAAACCCTGAAATCGTGAGACGGTGGTGCGGCAGATCACGAAGAAAATGGCGGGACGACTTGTTCGGAAGTCTCATTTAGGTATTGGCAAAAAGTGGCACAGAACCGGGAACAATGAAAGGATTAGAGAGAGTCATTTGTTCTGCAGTGGAAAAATGCAAGCTTGAGCTATGAAATTAATCATTAGGCCAGGTGTTTTCCATCGCAACGCGACTAGGTGCATCGTGATGCCTTGGGGAAAAGCACGCCGCATCTGCGCTAAAGCATCGCTGCTTAACGCTGCGTCATGCTGCTTCGTGAGACGCCTCTACTTACAACGCTTGAGGTAGGCTAATTTTCTCGATGAATTAGGTACCTATGTGCCGTTTTGTGCAAACAATAAAGTTTTATTTGGTATCGCAAAAAATTTGACGCAGCGTCGTATTGCGTCGCGTCTCATTGTGATCCAGCCCTTATAGGTATCGTTGGAAAAGCCGAGAAAATCTAGTATTTTAGGCCGAAACACGTCAATATACTGTCATAAAATGTTGCTTTGTAGTACACATGGGTAAGTTTTATATTGATGGTCCTCCATTTCGGTTGATACAACGTTCTGATATTCAATAGAAAATGTTTCAGTCGATGAAGACATTTTGTTGTAAAGGTTTTTCTCTGAAACTTTGTCCGGTGGATTTATCGATATCCTTTACTGTTACTCATAAAGTCAATGCTGTTACTGCTAGTTTTGTTGGTTTCTATTCCCGAGATTGATTAAAACGGTTGAAAACCAATTATAATAATTTTACCTACCCAAATATATAAAATCTTCCGTTACGAGAGAGTGACTGACAGACAACGCACAGCCAAAACTACTGGACGTAGAAAGCTGTTTGGCATGTAGCTTCACTACACTCTGTAGGGGAACATCAAGAGAGGATTTCCCGAAATTTTTACGGAAACGGGAAAAAATGTGATATGCGCGTACGAAGTTGTGGGCAAAAGCTAGTATCTATACTCTATACTAATATATAAAGCTGGAGAGTTTGTTTGTTTGCTTGAACGCGCTAATCTCAGGAACTTCTGGTCCGATTTGAAAAATTCTTTCAGTGTTAGATAGCCCATTTATCAAGGAAGGCCTATATATAATCACACTAAGACCAATAAGAGCGGCGCAGTAATGAAAATTGTGACGCAGACGAAGTGGGGGTGGGGGCCGAGTACTTATAATAAAGCTGAAGAGTTTTTTTGGTTGAACGCGCTAATCTCAGGATCTACTGGTTCGAATTGAAAAATTCTTTTAATGTTGGATAACACGTTTAATGAGAAAGGCTATAGGCTACATAACATTATGCTGCGACTAACAGGAGCTAAGCATTAATGAAAAATGTGACGCAGACGAAGTTGATATTTTTTTTAGATCGGGATCACTCACTGTTCAACTCTTTAAGGGTGGTCACTGCTCAACCGGGCTAGCCTGTGGTGGCCTCAGATGTGACTCTAAAGCCCCCAGCCAAGGCAACAAAGATACTTAAAACTACAACTCCGCTCGCTGAGGGCACCCCCTGTGGGGTACGGACCTCGGCTCAGCAGCGTCGTTTTGGGGAGGACAGCAAGGGACAGGCTAGCGGGTCAGGTTATAGATATACGAAATCAATTCGCCTAACCTTTCATAACTAAATATGTTGGGGCAACAAAGTATATCCGTTTAAACCCCAACAAATATGTAGTTAGGTACCAGTAACATACTTGGAAATACTACCTATCTGACTTTACCAATCCAGTAACGCAACACGATGAAGACCTGGATCAAATTTCCTGTATTCTGGCTACCGTAATAACTGCCAAAGTGCTACAACCAACTACCGGGGCCATTGGTATTATCCTGTATCCGTTTAGATTGGATGCCGACTCCAACATACAAATTAGTAAGAAACACTACTACACATGTCAATCAATCATCAACAAACAACAACATCACCATTTATTTATTTACTAGTTGACCCACGCAATCTCGTCTGCTCCGCTCCTATTGTTCTTAGCGTGATGATATATAGCCTATAGCGCGTTCAAGCAAACAAACAAACTCTTCAGCTTTATATATTAGTGTAGATTTTTTTTTTGGTATGTGTCATGCATGGCGCAAATTAACGCTTTTTCTTTCTTTTTTTACATTCATTAAACAAAAAAACTGATATTTTTGGTCATTTGAACGATTAAAGAAAGGAAAATATTATTCATTGTCATGCCACATGACGTAGTTTGAAAAATCCAGGAGCAAGCGCAGTCCGAGCCTTGTGTTTCAAGGACGGCGGGGAATGGTTCGGCGACATTTTTTTGAAACGCAAACTTTATTAATAGGGTGTTTCATAATTCTAATGAATTATTCATTTTAATTTTACCTCTTATCTTAATTATTTATTTAAAAAAATAATCGCTCCTAGAGGTAGTTTATGTGGGGTACATTAAGTGCGCCGCCTTTGTAAGACGACTAAATTGGCACCGTGTAAATGACAGGTTGGTAGACTGGATGTTAGGTTGACTAGTAGAAAATGCCTTGTGGCATAAAGTGCGCCCATGTACCACTATTACATATATATATTTTACTATTAATAGACCACTATCTCACCTAATGGTAAGCGATGATGTGGTACATAAAGTGTAAAAACTTAAAAAAAAATACAACCGACTTCCAAACAAAACAGTACAAAGTATGAAATAACTTTAATTTCGGAAGTTGGTGTTAAAAAAAAGAAACAAAACCGAAAATAGCGACTTTTTTATTTCACTTTTTAGTGGTGATACTAAGACGACGTCATCGTCTACGTAGAAATTGAAATAAGCAAAACTGCTCATAAAATAAAAACTACCATACAGAATGAAATTTTTACGGGACTAAATAGAGAGTATGTAATCGGTGCACAAACACAAAAAGTACCAAACGAATTGAGAACCACCTCCTTTTTTGGAAGTCGGTTAATAAATAAAATGGCTAGGAAGATTGACACAAAATTCAGCTAAGTAAGATAACCGAAGTGTTAAAGGCCTGTGTCACATGTTAAGAGGCCAACACCCCATGAGGCCCACGACCTATGGCCACAATACCGCATTATATATTGATCGGGTCCTAGTTTCTATGGCTTCAAAACACAATGTTCATTGTTACACACACTTCAAAGTTCCTACTTGATTATAATACTCAAACTTTGTTCTATAGAACATTGTCTATTGTATACTCAAACTAGCTGATCCGCGCAACTTTGTCTGCGTCACATTTTTCATTAATACTCCGCTCCTATTGGCCATAGCGTGATGTTATATAGCCTTTAGCCTTTCCCGGTCAATGGGCTATCCAACACTAGAATTTTTTTTCAATTCGATCCAGTAGTTCAACAAACAAACTCTTCAGCTTATAGAGGTAATATTAAATTTAAAGAGTATTAAAGTATATACATATGTTACAATTAGAACCCTTGCTTAGTGTTTTTGTTTTTCTTTTTTACTATCGATAGGCATTTGTTTCACCACTATCACACCTGATGGTAAGCGATGATGCGGTCGAAGATGGAGCACAACGCGTTTTCTCTAGTTAAAACTAGATTAAGAGAAATTTGTTAAATTTTATGTGATAAATAAATAAATAAAAAAATAAAAAAAAACTAGTTTTCACTAAATGCCTTTGTTACAACTAGAATTAACAGCTGCTAAAAAATGTCTATCAGAGAAAACTAGTTCTTACTAGAAAAAACGCGTTTTTTCCAAATGATACAATAACTGATTTGAGACTATGGTATCGGACGTAAAAGAATAGCACCATCCCATCACTTCCCGTAGGTGTCGTAAAAAGCGACTAAGTTACTCACCAGAGAATGGGCAGCAGCATTCTCTGTACATTGCAACAGCTACACTGCGATGGCCAACCTGCCTGCCAGGCGTTGCAATTATAGCATAAAGTCAAAGTCAAATGATTTATTTCAATTAGACCATTGAAGGCACTTTTTAACGTCAACATTTACAGTTTAAAAAAAGAACACATACGCCGCTAGTACAGTTCCTTTACTAATTTAAAATATTGCTTTACCAGAAGCAAAACTAAGGCTCTAAACGTATGGTAGGCGCCAGATAAATATGCAAAAACGGTCATTGACCCTGATACATTAATTGACTTTCTTAATATCAAAAACTTAAATAAAAACATGAAACTATCCTGAGTCGATTTCTATCGCGATCCTTTACTAATATTTTTTAAATAATAATCTAAACTAGTTGACCCGCGC
Source organism: Lacanobia wlatinum (assembly GCA_947578705.1). NCBI lineage: Eukaryota > Metazoa > Arthropoda > Insecta > Lepidoptera > Noctuidae > Lacanobia > Lacanobia wlatinum. The sequence continues at coordinate 15,403,324 of OX388046.1, read as the reverse complement.
AACTTCGTCTGCGTCACAATGTTCATTACTGCTCCTCTCCTATTGGTCTTAGCGTGATGGTATATAGCCTATAGCCTTCCTCGATAAATGGGCTATCCAACACTGAAATAAATTTTTCAAATCAGACCAGTAGTTCCTGAGATTAGCGCGTTCAAGCAAACAAACAAACAAACTCTTCAGCTTTATATATTAGTAATAGATAATACTCTAAATAGAAATTATAATCTGAAGCTGAGATTTTCGTTAGAGTAGACTGCAATTTTGCTGTTGAGTCTACCAAAACTGTTTTGGGGCTTAAGTGGAATTGAAGTATAGAAAAATTTTGGGGTTTAAGTGGAATTGAAGTATAGAAAAAAAATGAAAATAAAATATTATAGTGACTCTAGTTGGGTAATCTGCTCTGTTTCCGGGAGGGTGACCAGAAGTCCCAGGGTAGTGTCGGGTTTATCGTTCACTAGTGGACGTCACGCGGTTTCACCCGCGTAGTTCCCGTTCCCGTGGGTGTACGGGGATAAAATATGCTACTCCCTGCCTATGTTACTCCCTGATAATGTAGCTATCCATTGCTGGAAGAATTTTTCAAATCGGTCCAGTAGTTTCGGAGCCTATTCCTTTCAAACAAACAAATCTTTCCTCTTTATAATATTAGTATAGATAAGACTGGTGGCGTTCCTTATACTTAAAATATCATCAAAATATTTGTTGCCGGTCCCACAGGTTTATGCCCCTCAATAACACCCGAATTTTTAATATGTGTTTTAATAAACAATATCCAAACTTTTCAGTCCCCAACAAGTTTTTTTAATACTAGTTTAAACTAAGATCCACAGTTAGAAATACATAGTTTTATTTAAAATTAAAATATTTAAAGCAGTAAGTTCTGGTTATAACTAGGAAATTCTAGTTATTACAAAGGTATTTAGTGAAAACTAGTTTTAACTAGAGAAAATGCGTTGTAACTGAGGACGAGTTTTAACTGTAACTTATACATACCATCGGTGAAGGCAGTTTAATGCCTTAATGTTGAGCTTCTTGGGGTAATGTTTGTCCTTGGAACTATACCAACAAAATTATTACCACGATAGGTGAGAGTTTTTTTTAATCTCGGCAAAGAAGTGCAACCAATCGAAATCCGCAAAAGTATAAGGTCTCACCGTACAGTTTTGTGAATATTTGAATTTGTCTATATAATTACACGTCATTAAATATTATAACTACATCATGAAATTATTTACTTATATCAAGAAATAATAATTCATTTGTGTTCAAAATACCAAAGTATTTAGTATTTCGTTTTTTTATATTAAGTTGTTTGGCAGCTAGCCTCCCCTAAAAAAAAAAACAAACACTGTGATATCAATTTTAGAACAAGACACACAGTTCTGTCTAGCCGCTGAAATTACCATTAGTCAAGCTTGCACTAACAACGACTGCAGGATTAACGTATTAAAACTAAAGCATACCAGTATCATAAAACTGCTCAACCACTTACATTCTTGCACCCACATAATGCTAAAGTATAAAACTTTTACAGTGCTCTCAACAGCTTTTGTAAATTATACGTTGCGAGTATAAAAACGTTAATGTGCAGCCTGTGCTGCCGACTGTACTGCTATCAATCTTAGCCTCGGATATCCCGGGCCATTAAAGAGATTTTTCTTTAAAAGCCAGGCGCGTGCGACCTATAGTTGCTTATGTGGAGCGTTTACATGTTGCTAGTTACTTGCCTAAAGAAAGAAAGTATTTCTTGCCAGTTAATGATTACTGAAGTACTGCCTTTCGATTCAGAGGCATGTGGTAATCATAAGCACATTAATCAACTGAGATTTATTAAAGAGATCACATGTAGTGAGGATTAAGAATTGGTATCATTTGTAGTTCAATCGTTTGTAGTTAAATCGTTTCACCTTGATAGAGCAATTTTTTGGGAATGACTAAATTTTTGTGATCATCCGATCATGTATTATAAAATTTTAACCTTGGTTCTCATATTTAATTCCTGAAAAGTCAAAATATAAATTCCTAGATGGAAAAGTGTTAACGCAATATGTTGTTGCACATTGATTATAGCCCAGTAAAACCAGCAAAATTTTGAATGCAGAAAGTGCGTTCAAATTCAAGTATAATAATGACAACATTCACAAATTAGTTGTATCACCCGTGGTCGAAAAAAAAAAACAATCAGTCTATTAAGATCTTTTGAAAATACACTTGCCATGTGTAAAAACCCACACACATATTTCAAATAACGAACAACCAAATCGGATCGGTTGAAGTCTCACAAATTTAGTCAGCCTTGTTTTCATTCGTCATGTGTCTGGAAGATAACTTTGTTCCAATTCGGCTCGTTAAGGAGAGCTTTTATACCATAAACATCGAGGCTCATTAAACACATCATCTTCACATACCAGCTACTCACTCCAGTGGCAAGCCAGCACTAAACACTCCTTCATGTTGCTCATAAAATGATCGATCACTACCTCCATAATTGATTGGCGTTTTGTTCCCGCCAATATCGCGACAATACATTCTTCAGCATGAATAGAACGCAAAGAATATTGCATCTCGCTCTTACATGTGCATGGAACTCAAGTAATGTTTTGTCTCATTCGCACGTACATAAAATAAAGGTGCATGTTGTGCGGTGTATGTATGATTTTGTGCACCTGCCTTTTGACATAGAGTAGTATACCTATAGAAGCGAAAATATATTCGGAGATAGCTATGCGCTCTCTCGCCCTCCTTGTCTCCTTTGCATGTATCAGTTCGTCGCAAGGTGGTGACAACATCTCAAGAGTTTTTGCTTCCGACCATGGACTGAACTACAGTTGGAGAGGAGACATCATTCAAAGCAAGCTCTGTGACGAAGGTACAGCAATGCTGAGCCTAAGCTGAGCACTCCACCAGCATACACAGTACCTTGACCTCGCTCAGTTAATGCAGTGTTCAGGGCGTTCGTTGTCAGTGTACTCATGAAGGCATTTTCAGGTTTGCATTTGGCGCCCAATCATCTACACTAATATTATAAAGAGGAAAGATTTGTTTGTTTGAATTGAAAAGGCTCCGAAACTACTGGACCGATTTGAAAAATTATTTTAGCATTGGATAGCCACATTATCAGGGAGTAACATAGGTTATATAATATCCCCGTACTCCCACGGGACCAGAAACTACGCGGGCGAAACCGCGTGACGTCCACTAGTTGAAAATATTTTGGATATTGTTACAGGCTGAAGGTAGAATTGCTGGTGGCTAAGTAGAACCAGCCGCACACGGTATTCGTCCAGGTTAAGCAACGCGTGCCAAAGTCAGTCCGTGAATAGGTTATCATCCATTACATGATGAATCTCCTCCTTGCCTCGAATAGCACGTTAAAGATTAATCCACTCATTTCACCTATCGTCTTTCTCGGTACGCGGTACACCGCCGTGTAGCCTATTTCACTCTTGACTTAAAGACCCCCAGATTCCAGCTGTTAGGAAACATAGACTCCGGCAGAGAATTCGACTCCTTAGCTGTAATCACAATGGATTCCCAAAACGTTTTGTACGTATGAGTGGAATATCTACCACGCTGTATAAGGTTTATAGATAGCCATCGCCATTTATGGCTTTACAAAGAAAAGCATACAAGTTTCATTTCTGCCTGTTTTTATTACTCTATGCTGCGCTGAAAATCCCACGTAATTTATCATGTTTGCTGCAATGTTTCGGAATTTGCGCTCGCAGGAATAGTAGCATATTTAGTTGCATAATTGGGCTCAGTGTTGTGCATTCTGAGTATTGTACATTAGTTTTAAATGTGTACAAAGATTTTAATTCTTTGTAATAAAATTGACTAAAATATAAACTTAATATAGTAGAAATATAGTAAGTTAATTTAAGTACAATAAATCTCATGCAAATGCTGTAGTTTACATTTAATTACTTTTCTTATTGCGAAAAAGAGTTGGCAATTCAACGCGCTTAATTATAATCGTATGTTATTTGCAATATCCCGGTTGCATACATGCATGGCATATTTTACTAAACCCCAAGTCCATTGTTCTCAAAGCTCTACGGTCCATACATTCATTCCACCTTAAACTTCAAAATTTGTCTATACTTCAATTCCACTTAAACCCCAAATTTTTTCACTTAAACCCCAAATTTTTTCACTTAAACCCCAAAATTTTTCTATAATTCAATTCCACTTAAACTCCAAAACAGTTTTGGTAGAGTCAACAGCAAAATTGCAGTTTACTCTAACGAAAATCCCAGTTCAGATTACAATTTCTATTTAGAGTATTATTTAGATTATTATTTAAAAAATATTAGTAAAGGATCACGATAGAAATCGATTCAGGATAGTTTTATGTTTTTATTTAAGTTTTTGATATTAAGAAAGTCAATAAATGTATCAGGGTCAATGACCGTTTTTGCACATTTATCTGGCGCCTACCATACGTTTAGAGCCTTAGTTTTGCTTCTGGTAAAGCAATATTTTAAATTAGTAATGGAACTGTACTGGCGTATGTGTTCTTTTTTAAACTGTAAATGTTGACGTTAAAAAGTGCCTTTTAGTGGTCTAATTGAAATAAATAAATCGACTGTGTCTTTGACTGTACATAATAGAGAAATTGAATTATAGTGTTTCATTTTCCAGAATTCTGAAGCTGAAGTGAATAAAAACACAAAATTGAATTGAATTAACCACAGCTTCATTTTCCAGAATCCTGTTCCAGCGACAAAGTAGCAGAAAACAATACAAAAGCATAAACGGTTTTCACAAAACTTTCAGAAAATAAGCTTTGTCACCACTAATTAAATTGTATTGCGAATTAATTTACAAGACAATGTTGACATTCCTAGAATACCCTCCCAATGTCTATTTTGTTCAACCCTGCCCCCGTACTATGGCGTGCCAAAGCGATCCCGGAATCGTTGTAAGAGGGAAACGGAGCTATATGAGATGCTCTATGGCTTGTTTCGCGCTCTCTCTTGCGGAACGTGACACTTTTCGTGCGCGCAGCCGTCGCTCATCGATATATAAGACTAGCGGACCCGCGCAACTTCGTCTGCGTCACAATTTTCTTTACTGCACCGCTCCTATTGGTCTTAGCGTGATGATATATAGCCTATAGCCTTCCTCAATAAATAGGCTATTTAACACTGAAAGAATTTTTCAAATTGGACCGGGAGTTCCTGAGATTAGCGCGTTCAAGCAAACAAACAAACTCTTCAGCTTTATATATTAACTAGTTGACCCGCGCAACTTCGTCTGCGTCACAATTTTCATTACTGCTCCACTCCTATTGGTCTTAGCGTGATGATATATAGCCTATAGCCTTCCTCGATAAATGGGCTATCTAACACTGAAAGATTTTTTCAAATCGGACCAGTAGTTCCTGAGATTAGCGCGATCAAACAAACTCTTCAGCTTATATATTAGTATAGATTAAGTAATTAAGTAATTACGTAATTAATTAATTAAGTAATTAAGTATTAAGTAATTAAGTATAGATTTAAGTTAAGCTTTGCTTGCTGATGTTGGTCCATGAATGAGTGAACATCCCTTATTGACCGTGTTTGCTCCATGCCTTGGAAAGCAATACCTTTGTACTGTGTACCTTAAACTTAAGCTATAGCTATCAGTTTTAGGTTTGTTTTTGACTTGAATGTACCCTGGCGGTTGGGAGTGTCATGCTCACACAAAATTCTGGCTGATGGTGGCGTACGCGTTGGATCATTTGGCTCCCTTCAAAATGGGTGAGCCGAATGGTTGAGCCGAATGGTGCTAGCGCATGCGTCATGTTCGTGAACGGGCGCTGTCAGTTGGGACTGGTCATTTCTCAGTTGCCATGGTTTATTTTAAATATTTCTTTGAATTGTTCCTATTTTCCCGGACGCTTTTATCCTGCTCGTCTTTTACATCGTTCTCACATGTTTGTATAATTTCAACTTGATGTAAATAAAAAATTGTAACAATTTATTATTTTTAAAAGAGTGTCCGTGGAGTTTCTTGCACGTTCTTCTCCAGAGCCACGCTTTGGAACGTGCAAATAGCTTCATCTTTTTGGACTGAACAACCTTGACAATTCAAAAGTGCCTGTAAATGGTTTATTTGAAATATACGATTTGATTTGATTTGGCAGTCATAACGGATAGTCAGAAACTCTGACACCGGTCTTGCCAAGGGTATTACCCAATGACTGGGTTGCGTTGCAGAGGTTCAAAAGCAGTTGATTATATAAAATACTGGTATTCAGCTGCATGCAGACTAGAAGTCGACCATAACATAGGATATGGAAAAAAGCTAGGCAGATTGATCTGGAATTCATTATTTCAGTTATTGCAGGTAACCTTTGATAAGCAAGTTGCGAAAGACTACGAGTACGTGGCGCAATTTTTTCTTGACAAGCGATCCTTAAAAGACACGACTACCCCATTTTAATTTGACGGAATATACAAGAAGTAAGTAAAGTAAACAAAAGCGTGTCTAAGATGTTTGTTTAATGTAAATTACTTTGCCGACGTGCCCCTTAAATAGATGGAACAGTTTTGACTGGGAATCACCTTTTTGGGTGAAAAAGGACAACAGGTTCCTTGCCAAATACTGGAAGTGCTAAGGCGTTCAAATCTGATTAAATATTTATTCTGGAGAGTGGGACGTTTGGACACGTTTTTGAAACGCCGTGTTGGGTCTGCTCAATTTCAATTTGGGGAAGACTGTTTTGGTGTAGTTAAGAAAATTTTGGGAAATTATAATTTTCGTCTTTTATTTTTTTGGGTTCCGTATCTAACTTAAAAGTAAATTTTATTGAGGTTGTTCTTGATCTTTTTTATGCATTTCGTCTATACTAATATTATAAAGAAGAAAGATTTGTTTGTTTGTTTGAATTGAATAGGCTCCGAAACTACTGGACCGATTTGAAAAATTCTTTTAGCATTGCATAGCTACATCATCAGGGAGTAACATAGGCTATATATTATCCCCGTATTCCCACGGGAACGGGAACTACGCGGGTGAAACCGCGTGACGTCCACTAGTTAGAAATAATTTTGCATATCGATTTCTTCACTACTATATTTTGTTTTATGATGACGATTTCTCGCTAAATTTGGAGCATTTTCTTAATTCATCTACAGTTATAGGTACCATTATAATGATCTTACACAAACTTGACCCGATTATTTTTTCAAACGGTGCAATATTGGTAGAATTTAACAAAACTGAAATCCTACAAGATAAAATCAGTACTATTCTTTGTATCTGTGGAAGCAATACGTGACCCGACTCCGCTCCAATGTCAGATGAACCTTACGTGTCGCCAAAATCGAGTCAAATTGTTGGCAGAGTGGAAAGTGGTACAATTGATGCAACATAGATAAACAGCAACATAGACAAGCTTAGGTAAATACATTGTTAGTTTTTAGAAAAAAAAAATCTTCGGCCACTGCATAACTCTCCTCACACAATGCCAATGATAACTGGGCTTACAAACAACAGCAATTAATTAACATGTTTAATGTCTAATTGAATACAATTTTTACTATTTTTTGTTGTAGAAGCAATAGAAATACACACTGTGTGAAAAATTAAATTGTCTACCTATTACGGTTCTTGAGATACAGCCTGCAGGGAAGGCTTAGTAATAGGGTTCTGTAAGTTACCCTTCCGGTACGGAACCCTAAAAAATGAAAATTCTTTAGCACGACTGACTGCCTAATCTGAAACTGCACTGCACTTAAACATGGCTGCATTGTGCGTTACTAATAATTTATCGAATGCATGTGTCTTATTCCACTAAACCCCAAAGCTATTGTTCTCAAAACTCTCGGTCCATACATTCATTCCTTCTCTTTTTTACAGCATGGTTGGCGCAGTAGTTGAGCAATTGACTGCTGCGCTGCGTATCACGGGTTTGATTCCCGCACGGAACCAATATTTGTATGGCCTACAGATAGTTGTTACGGGTCTGGCTGTTTGTGCATGTTAGATAAATGTTTGTAAACGCACCCAAGGTACAGGAGAAGTTCCTAGTGTGGGGCAACGTTTAATTATATATAAAAAAACACCTTAAACCCCAAAATATTGCCATACCTCAATTCCACTTAAACTCCAAGTGGAATTGAGGTATGGCAATATTTTGACAGTTGACAGTTACTGTCAAATCGTGTAGTCATTCATTCTTAGTTCGGGCTCGGGACTAATCGTAAGTCCGTAGGTGACACGGAGCAAACCCGAATGTAAAGGGCTTTTGGGCCGTGGTAACTCTGAAGACTAAAAATATTTTGGGTTATGTTTAAAAAAAATTAAGTTTTATTCGAGACATAACATGAAACACGTTTGGTCTACAGACCCATAAAACACAAGAAAATTCAAAGAGTTAATAATTAAAAAAGCGCTAATTAACTGTCCACAGGTACTCGGCTCTTAAGACCCCGTATGATATGTCATCGCATCACAAGTCCGTCATGAAAATTAAATAGTACTATTAGTACTGTATAGTTCCATTTCCCTCGTACAACGATTTTGGGATCGCTTTGGCACGCCATAGTACGGGGGCAGCGTTGAACAAAATAGACATTGAGAGGGTATTCTAGGAATTTCTTCATTGTCTTGTAAATTAATTCGCAATAAAATTTAATTAGTGGTGAAAAAGCTTATTTGCTGGAAGTTTTGTAGAAACCGTTTACTTTTGTATTGTTTTCTACTACTTTGTCGCTGTAACAGGATTCTGGAAAATGAGTGTGATGAATTCATTTTAATTTTGTGTTTCTATTCACTTCAGCTATTGCTTTACCAGAATTTTGTAAAATGAAACACTGTAATTCAATTTGTCTATTATGTACAGTCAAAGACAAAGTCAATTTATTTATTTCAATTAGACACCTTTGAACGTCAAAAGGCACTTTTGAACGTCAACTTTTACAGTTCAAAAAGAACACATACGCCAGTACAGTACGCCATTACTAATTTAAAAAATACAGCTTTACCAGAAGCAAAATTAAGACTCTAGACATATGGTAGGCGCCAGATAAATGTGCAAAAACGGTCATTGACCCTAATACATTTATTGACTTTCTTAATGTCAAAAACTTAAATAAAAACATATAGCTGTCCTGAATCGATTTCTATCGTGTTACTTTACATTCTCTAGTAATGAAAACCGGTTAATAATTTAATGTTTGGGTATCTACGAAGGGACATTAAGGAAAGGACAATGTACTTTATTGCAGGATTATCTGGCCTCTACTATAGTAATATTTTCGACTAGCTGACTCGTGCCCACTTCGTTGGGCGGCATTTTTCGGGTTAATATATAGCTTACGACACTCACAAATAACGTAGCTTTTAATTGGTAAAAGAATTTTCAAAATCGGTTCAGTGGATCCAGAGATTACCCCCTATAAACTCACAACATCACAAACTTTACCTCTCATGTGGAATGTGGACTCAGCTGTCACTGTGCCGATAATCGTTACGACCAATGGCCTGATGGCCAAGAGCTTCGACGACCATCTGTCGAAGCTGGCTTACACGGTTGGATAAAGGGCCTGATACAGAAGGCAGTACACCTCGATACGGCTCGTATTGTGAGGAGGTTCCTATCTCTGGAGCCCTAACCACCGGTAACTTGGACCCTGCTCTCGATGCCGGCGGACTACTATTTTTTTATATTTTTAAATGTGTTTTTTTTAAAGATATATTTTACAAATGTAATTTATATCTAGATTTGTTTGAAATGAATAGGCTCCGAAAGTACTATACCGATTTAAAAAATTCTTTCAGCAATGGATAGCTACATTATCAGGGAGTAACATAGGCTATATTATTTTATCCCCGTACTCCCACGGGAACGGGAACTATGCGGGTGAAACCGCGTGACGTCCACTAGTGTGTATTTAAATAAATAAACGAAATAATAATAAGGTTCTTCTTGGTTAAGGTTGTTCTTTTTTATGTTTTTTAGAAATATTTAAAAAATTAATTTGTTATTAAGAAAATAAGTAATGTCTTGCTAGAGCCAAATCTCAGATCTCTCAGACTATAGTATGTACCTATAATTTGAACGTTTAAAAATCACTTTTGCTACGTTTTCGCTCATAAACTGTCACTTTGTATTAATGCTCTTATCCACCTTAATTTACGGTCTACGGATATAATACTATCGTATAACCATCGTCGATAATGACCCAAGTTATGTTGTTTTGGAGCCATAAACGATACCGTTTGTGAAACTACGGGACACGGTACTCTTCACATCTACCAGATACCTTAACGTTACAATCTTGTTCAGACAAATAAGTAGGACTTAAGCACAAAAGGTTAATCTGGACAATAAATCTTAGTGAAGGCTTTTCACTGGAATTATGTTTATTTTTTTAACATGAGATGGGTTTGCTCTTGACTCTAGTCTAGGTCAGAACCTAGACTAGAGTCAAGACTAGTGACAGAGACAAAGTCAGCGATGGATTATTACCATAACAGCAATGCGAAAAATGCTTAAAAAAATAGTTGGCTGCGAAAGACTCGAAGAGCAAATAGTACCCTTTTTTAAGTCTCCGAAACTTTAAGGCAATAAAAAAAAATGTAAAACGAGTGTGTTTGTGGGTTTGCGATATTATTGAATATTTTTAATGACGAGAATTAGCCTTATCTTTGTCTAAATGTTTACAAAATCTTTACAGGTGTGATTATTTTTTCGTTTTTTACTATTGATAGGCATACGTTTCCTTTTAACGTAATAATATGTCTAATATTGTGACGTTTGTGTCCACATACAAGATTGTTACATGTTTGTCTTCATCATTACTCTGCCCTTGGCCCTATGACTTGGTAATGGCACAACACCATTTCTTCTTCTAATCCATGCTGTCAATCGTGACCATAGTGTGACGATTCACTGTCGCGTTTTTTTTTCATATCTCTCTTCAGACAATAGGGAAAAATATGTTATGAATGAATACATATTTAATAGATCTTATTAAAACAATCCGATTGGTGAATAAATAAATAAAATTGGTGAAAAAATAGAGAAGTTATACGTTTTTGAAGTTACTCTGGCTTCAATCCAATATGGCGGGACTTGTGAGTGAAATCACACAGAATTAGTGCTGTCTCTGTTTTTCTTTTTCAAATTTTTAAGCAATATTGTTTCTTGTCTACTGTCTAGGTTTTGAGATAAGTAATGAAAAATATCCAGTCAAATACTGATTACTGAGTGAACATCTAATTCTCTGTTTTCCTTCTGCACTCTGCTGCCTAATATTTGATACTGACAAGATTAAGGTTTACTCCATTTTGATGGTGACTTAAGGGGCGTTAAAACGGCTCTAAAGTAGCTTAACAACCGATGCCACTGGAACATCAGGATCAACTGATTATTGTGCTGGAGACAACAATATGGCGTTTGATAAAGCAGACATACAACTATTATAAAGTAGAGATGAGAGAGGTTGCGCACTGCGTACTGGAGGCGTTTAGTGATTACCACGTGAGTAACGGCCTGGGCAATTTGGGGGACTGTCTTCATGTAAATTTTGACGTTCAAAAAGTGCTGATTTACAGCCTAGTTTGAATAAATGCCTTTTGATTTGGATTTTGACCACATTGCTGATGGCTTAATGTTGTGAAAGCTCATCCGCTGTACTGCGTCAGACGTCTGATTTTCAGAGGGGGGAATGTGAATGTCTAGTGTCTATTTAATAACGTCATATTCTGTTGCGCTTTGGATGACTTTACAAGAACAGCTACCTATAGAATTTGCTATGGTGAAGACAATGAGACTTTTAAAAAAATAAGTGTGCTGCAATCGCATTGGATCTAGCCTGTAAGGATATTTGTATGCTTAACGTGAAAAAAAAAATCAGAAAATTGCATGTTTGGACTGAGCTGGTCCATTCAAGTTTGTGTGTGTCATTAATCAGAAGAAACTCATAGCATGTTCCTCTTAATAATTATGGCGTGACTAATATAATGTTCCGACGGTGAACCCTGCGTTTGTTTAAGTGTTTTTGTTCCCATAAAAGTCAGATAATCCGAAATGTAAGGCAACGTCATCTAGTTCATTATAATTTAGGTTTTCTTTTGGTGATTCAGATTTATTTAAACCAATTTGCAACTCATAATCGGTTAAGTGCCAAATGGAAGCATCAGCTCCACGTAGAATACTGGTATACTGCTGAATCCGGTTTGACTTTAAATTGACCCCGATATAGTTGAAAAAAGGCTAGACAGGCAGTAGATTTTATAACACCTTAACTGGCGTATTTTTTATATACGTATATATGCTTTATTGTACACCAAAAATATATAGAAAACCTTCAACAAAAAAATATACAATTAGCGGCCTTATCGCATTCCGCGATCTCTTCCAGGTAACCTGGAATGGAAATACAATTGGTGCAAATATCAATAATTTTAACAGAGAAACGACGACTGAGACGTAATAAAATTAATATAAAATACAAAAATATATACACAAATACGTACATCTACACTAATATTATAAAGAGGAAAGATTTGTTTGTTTGTTTGAAATGAATAGGCTCCGAAACTACGGGACCGATTTGAAAAATTCTTTCAGCAATGGATAGCTACATTATCAGGGCAAGCTACATAGGCTATATTTTTTATCCCCGTACTCCCACGGGAACGGGAACTACGCGGGTGAAACCGCGTGACGTCCACTAGTTCTTAATATACAAGCAAGAGAATACACTAATAATTAAAACATCATTATGACAAGTAGTGATTCTTAAAAAAACAGGCAAGTATTAACAGTAGGACGGACAATGAAACGATTCAAGAAGCTTTTCATCTACGAGATACGGAACACTAAAACGAAACAGACACAGCCGAATCCAAATCGTCAAACATCGTCTATTCCTACCTTATACCCCGATACTAAGACTACTAATTACAGGGATAACAACACGGATCAAAGGATTCGTTTCTTTACATCAATGGGCTCGTTAGTCTGACATTATTGATGAGGTAAAACCAATTTGCTGTTGTGAATTATTAATTGGTGATTAAGTAAGGGTCGATGAATTTAGTGTGCTGGAATTTTTGAAATAGCATGATGTCCCTTGTAACATATGAAGGGTTTGTGGCCCTATTGTAGATAGTGCTCCAGACCGAAGTGGGGCTGTGCGCGTCGCGGGCTCGATTCCCGAACGGAACAAAAATATTTGTATGGCCTACAAAAATTGTTCCGGGTTCTGGCTGTTTGTGTACGTGAGTTTGTATGTTTGTGAACATACCCATGATACAGGAGACATTCATAGTGTGGGTCAACGAAAATAAAAAATTGTTATGAGAAGTAGCGTTTTAAAGGAACTTCCCCGCCCCCCCCCCTCTAAAAGATTTAGGGGAGATGTCAAAAATCAATCTTCCTATCATTTTCCCAACAAAGTTGAGGTTGAGTTCGAGTTTAAGCGGATGCAACTGCATACCAGTGTTTTATATGGTGCATGGATTCATCATCACCTGATTCGATCACGCAAGGAAACTCCAAGAATTGGCCTCTCTATTGCCCATTGCAAATATTATCACATCTCAAACAGCATATCTATCTAATCCTTATAATATAAAATATGTTATTTTCTATTGGTTGTACAAAACACAAATTTAGACATTAAGCAGTATTAAAACAACAATAAAAGGTGTTGTGTACGTTGAACTCCGGTACCCAGTATAAGATTAAACTTGTGTTTAGGGTACCGGCGTTCTCGGTTACAGTTTGAGCACATAACAGAAGTTGTAGGACGAGCACAGTACATTACAAAAACTGGCCAAGTACGACTCGGACTCGCGTGCAAGTGCAAGACAAGTGATCCGAACGAATTTTTTTTAACATGTTATTTTAACACTATAGACTTCTTATAGATTTTACTGTAATTTTTAGTTAATGATCTATTATCTCCATTTTTTTCAAAATTTTTGGTCATTTTTCGTCTAATTTCTTGAATAACTTCAAAATCATTTGTTTTAAAATTATGGAAAAAATGTAATTAAAACCGTCACAATCAGCCCTTTCATTTGATATGTCACACGATATTGTTAAAAAACTTTTTTTGAAATTTTGTTGTGTTCCCCCAAAAGTGACCCTCATACTAAAAATTTAATAATTTACGTAACGCGTCCGTGTTCGGGTCACAGAAGTCCATATGTGTACCAAATTCAAACAGAATCGGTCCAGTGGATCCGGAGAAAACTGCCTGTGACAGACAGACAGACACCCGAGTGATCCTATAAGGGTTCCGTTTTTTGTTCGGAACCCTAAAAATGAAGTACATATTTACTAAGATGTAGCGTCATGTGTGATAGGATGAGTGTGATGGTGTGTTTGTTATGTAAGTCTATGTACATGCCTTACCTTATAGTATATCTATCAATCCTTACCTTTTCCATGTACATTCACATCGCGGAACGACTCGTCCTTTTATCCCCAGTCCATGTAGGTCCCCAATGGCTCAGCACCAACTCGAATAGATTACACATTTTGACAAACTTGGAATTGAATCTCCGAGTTCGGGAGAACTGGATCTGTATGAATGAGCTTTGATTAAGAATGAACGTGTATTTATGTTTTTAAAATGTGTTGAGAAACGTCGTTTGATACGTGGGCAATAGAGTCTCCCAGGTCAATAATGACCTCGCAATCAGCCCGTTCGTCTATTCCTATTTAAAACGGTGTATCGTACTTGTTTTTATTCCTAAATTGTGTGCATTTGTGTGTGCCAAATGAAAATTTTTCTATGTCTCTTTTTTCTTTTAGTCCAATTACATTAATTAAAAAACATTAAAAAAAACATTTTTTATTTTTATATTTAGCCTGTACTGTCCCACTGCTGGGCAAAGGCCTCCCCGAAATCCTTCCAAGTATTCTTTTCCCGCGCCACCTCGTACCAGCCCTCACGGTTCGCGTCCAGCTTGTCTCGCCACCTCTTTCTGGGCCGGCCTCGGCGGCGCCGTCCATCTTCGGGCACCCGTTGTGTAGAGATTTTTTTTGCCCAACGGTCACTTTGCATGCGGCTTACGTGACCCGCCCAATCCCACTTGAGCCTGGCAGCCTTCTTACCCTCGTCCATTATTCCCGTTTTGGAACGCAGCGTTGTGTTTCTGATTCTGTCCTGTCTTTTAACGCCCAGGATGCTGCGTTCCATCGCTCTTTGGCAAACTCCAAGGCGGAACTATTGTGACTCGGTGAGCGACCAGGTCTGAGCACCGTAGGTTAGGATGGGCGGAATACCGACATGTGTATTCTAGTTTTCGCTTCAGGGAGATAGGCAAATCACCCTTCACTAACGTCTTCATGGACCAGTAGCTTTTCCAGGCGTTTTCGATGCGGCTATCGATTTCTTTTTCTTGCCTGTTTTCGAAAGAAACTAACTGGCCCAAGTAGATGTACTCATCGACATAATGTATTTCTTGCCCATCTACCTCGACCCTACGCTTCGTGCTGTGTTTTAGACCGATTCATCGCAAGTCCCACCCTGAAGCTTGCCGTGCTCAACTCTTGGAGCATGGTCTGGAGTTCAAGAGCTGTCGGGGTGAAAAGGACAATGTCGTCGGCAAATCGAAGGTTTGTCAGCCTCCTTTTGCCGATGTCAATGCCTTTGGTCTTCCACGAGGCTGCCAGTGTCTTAAATCTCTCATCAAGTGTGCTGATAAATAATTTGGGAGAGAGCGGATCGCCCTGTTTTACACCCTTTTGAATTTTAAAGCAGGTCCAGCAGTACTCAGTTTTATGTTTGCCGTGCTATTTGATAAATGTTTTTTAACAGGAGAATGTTTTGATTTTCAAGTTCTTGGTTTTCTAAGGATGTAAATATTTCTTTGTGTTTAATACTGTCAAAGGCCTTTGTATAATCTACAAAGGCCAGGTATAGCGGTTTATTAAATTCAGTGTATTTTTCTAGAATTTGATTGAGAGTATGAAGGTGGTCGGTTGTTGAGAAACTTTTTTTAATATGATGGATGGAAAATTATTTAATATGATGGATTATAAATATAAAGCACTTGCATCAACTTCTATTTCAGTTCTTATTTATGCCTAAAACCCCAAAAAACTCATGTACAATTTTGTATTAAGCGGATATTGTGTCCAATGTCTACTTAATATAAAATTTAACAAGACTGAACACATACATGATGGTGCATTAATTACTTATGGGTCGGCTTCAAGTTTTACCAAATGCAGCCAAATACCAGCATTTCACACAGACCGACTGCTCATCTGACAACCCAAATGTATCACACCTAGTACAAGCCTTGATTAATAAAACTATCGCCATTGTCTAAGAGAAAAATATAGAGGATATGAAAACCTAATTTTTAGGGTTCGAAACGGAAGCCTTATAGGATCACTCGGGTGTCTGTCTGTCTGTCCGTCTGTCACAGCCAGTTTTCTCCGGATCTGCTGGACCGATTCTGTTGAAATTTTATGTACATACGGACATCTTCCATGGGAATTCATGGTCAGAGGTTGCCGCTCTTACAAACGCCGGACTGAGAACTGTTCTTGGATACCTTAACCTAAACTTACTTACCCTTAACGTAGACAAAACAAAATACCTCATGTTCTCGATAAAGAAGGCTCCATCTGCTAATGAGTTGGTTGAAGTCAGAGCACACACCTGCAATCAAAATAATATCAGCGAATGCAGTTGTCTTCCTATTCAGAAAACAAACTGTATAAAATATCTCGGAATACAAGTGGATGATCAGTAAAACTTCCACCACCACGTAAAAACACTAAGTTCTAGGGTTAGAAAGTTAATAACAGTTTTTAAGAAGTTACGCTGGGTGTGCGACTCGAACCTGTTGAAAACAATATATCTATCCTTGTGCCAGTCAGTACTGGAATACTGTATCTCTATCTGGGGGAGTACACACAAAACTCATATGTTAAACCTAGAAAGAGCCCAGCGAGCAGTTCTCAAAGTAATATATAAAAAGAACTTTCAGTATCCAACGGAGCAGCTATACAGGGATTGTATGGTTTTAACGGTTCGGCAACTTTATATCAGGAGGGTTCTGCTTATAACTCATAAAGGCTCAACTTACGACCCGAAAAGTCTGGAACACAAACGTAGGAAGGACCTAGTCTTTGAACTGAAACCGTGTTAAACAGACTTCTTCAGGAGACAACCGTGTTACATGGGTCCATACCTTTATAACAAAATAAGTAAAAATACACAGTTACGTAACTTACCAATAAAAAAACTAAAACTTACCATAGATAACTTCCTTCTCTCTCAAAATTATGAAAATACTGAAAATTTACTAAAAAACAGGAAATAAATAAAAAAGTACCTAAAATAAAATACAATCACTCAGGTCCTATTCACGCACGCAAACACACCACACCACACACCACACCACACCTCACACCACACCACACACCACACCATACCACACCACACCACAATTACACACATATATGTTCATACACACACACGTAAGTAATTAATAAATTGTAATTTGTAATACTTACTTTGCACCGCATCACACTTGTAAAGGCAGCTCAACTACGGTGGTGACGGAAGTAACTGGTGCTTATAGCACAGGAGTCCTCCTAGTTTAAGCCCAGTTGCACATGTTTTTTTATATCTTGCCATTAACCGATAAAGTCCTCTTTAAGGTACAATTAATTGTAATTAGGTTTAAGTATTGAACAAATAAATATTGTTTATTGTTTATCTGTGACCCAAACACGGGCGCATTACGTATATAAAAAATTTTTAGTATGGGGTTCACTTTTGCGGGTCAAACAGAAAAAAAAAAGTTTTTCAAACTGTATCGTACGATATATTTAATGAAAGGGCTTACTGTGAGCGTTTTAAGGATATTATTTTCATAATTTTAAAATAAAAATTTTTGAAGTAATTCAAAAAATTAGACCAAAAATTACCAATCTCCCTTTGTCTCCGAAACTACGCTTTAGACTACTACGCTAGATAATAGTTCTATACCTAAAGATTACAGGAAAACCTGTAAGAAGTGAGAACACCCAAATACTCCGAAATATTTTATTCCGATTTTCAAAAGTCCGAATTTCATAATACTTAAGAATTATAATATCTATTATTATAAATCACGAAACTTATTTGACCGAAAGTCTTAAATGCGATTTGTTTGTTTTCCGATTTTCATACGTCCGAAGAGTCAAATGCTCGATGGGTTTTCAGTCCGAAAAATGACATTCCGATTTTCAATACTTCGAAATACAAAAAAAATACAAAAATACAAAATATTTTATTGCTTCATAAGTATACAGTATGTGTTTAGTGTTTGGAGCTTCCCTTTAAGCAAGTAATGCCTGTGTTGGGAAGCCCCGCTCTTCCATAGCAAAGACATACGAAGCAAATTTAGGTATTTACAAACACAAAAAAAAAAAGAAAAATATATATAAAAATTACAGAAGTTATTATTTAATTTTTAAGAAAATCTTGCTTGCAGGTGTGTTTTCAGTGTTATGTATAGTAGTGTGTTGTGTATGAAGTATAGTAGTGGTATGTTCTGTGTGTTGTTGGTGTGGTGTGGTTTGTGATTCTTACTACTTATTGATTTAGTATTTACTTAATGTGCTCCAAAAGTGTCTCCGTGTCATTATAATTTAGTGATTTTATCCATTTTATTAATGTTTTTTTACAATCGTAGTATGTTTTTTGATGTATGTATATTTTCCTGTTGATTTTATTATAAAGCATAGCTGATCGCTTATTGTATTGTCTCCCGGCGAATACAGTTTTTGTATGGGGAATTTGTGCAATCAGGTCTTTTCTTCTTTGAGCTGTTATGCGTGAGTCATATTTTAAGGATTTATGTGTTTTTAGTATAGTTTGGATCACGTATAATTTACGAACTGGGAGTAAATCGCTAATCTGATAGAGGTTTTCAGTAGTGTGTCTAAAGTTTTTAAAATACATTATTTTTATTAGGGCCCGCTGGGCGCGTTCGACGATGATAAATTTAGTTTTTGCAGCCCCACCCCAAATGGGGATGCAATATATTAGGACCGACTGGACCAGAGCTACGTAGATCTCATTTAAAATATTCCTAGATGGATTTCGGGCACTGTTCGTATTTATATTCTTTGGTGCGATATTTCTAAGAGTCTTGAATATCCAGCTTAATCTTCTAATTCTATTCGTGACTTGATCAAGGTGGGGATACCAGGACAAACGTTGATCAAGTATCACTCCTAGGTATTTTGTCTGTGTGACCTGTTTTATGGGCGAACAATTACATTGTATATTATTAGTGTCACCGCATACATGGACTTTTATGTTAAAGTCTTCATTAGGTTGTGTACTTTTGCTAATACTAAAACATATATAGTTCGTTTTAGACGTGTTAAGTGTGAGTAAGTTATTGTTTAGCCAGTTAGCTACTTGGGCCATGCCCGACTCTGCTTTTTGTTTCACATCGTGCCAGGAGTTCCCTGAGAAAACTATAGCGGTATCATCAGCGTATGAGAAGACCTTTGCGTTATTGATGTTCATAAAACTGCTAAAATTAAGATTTTGACTACGTTCAATCAGTTAGTATTCAGTTAGTTACATATTATAATATTCAGAGATATTTTAACTATTTTTTAAATAACTACGGTCAAAAGACCTACTGTTTAATATACCTAACGAATATGGTTTAGCATATTGAACCTTAAATTAAAATATTGTCTTAAGCAGTCAATAAGTTTTGCTACAAAAGTAAGTGACAGAAACCAATCGCTGTAAAACCGACTCCACGTAGTCTTGTCTGCCTATCCCTTAGAGTGTAAAGCCCGCGTAGGCGCGGAGGGGCGAGGCGGTCCGCGAGCTGAGGAGCAGGTGTTATGCGGTGATGAGCGTTAAAACCATCTGCAACGATAAGTTCGCGTGGGACCGCCGGAGCCCCGCAGCGCCGGAGCCGTGACAGAAACCATGCCTTCTGCATTTTGCATGCTCGCTTGCATACTGCATGCTTGCTTGCAACTCATGATAAATGCAAGCTGTATGCATTTATCATTGTGTTTATTTGCCTTGCTATTCAGTTTTACGAGGAGTTTCTTATTTCGGAATCCTGACTAATAGGTATTTTAATAATCGATTATCGTATTTTTGATTTTTCGAATCATCATTAAGTCGGACTTTGTTATTCGACCTATTGAAACTCGGTATTTTAAGAATGGTAATTATAAACATTAGGAATATTGATATGTCAGAATGATAAAAAAAGAATGAATAATAAATCAGAGTTGTAATGTTAGGAATTTTGAACCATTCGGAATTATGAAAATCGATATTTTGAAATTCGTATTTGTGACTGTCGGAATAAAGTTTTTCGTATTAATGTAGTGTACCCATAAGAAGTCTGTAGTGTTAGAATAATATGTTAATAAAATTAAATTGGTTCGGAATCCTTTCCCGACTCGCACTTGGTCAGTTTTTCAGACCGACTTGTGGTCACGGTGGATTAGCCATATACACAGGAGACATAATAGTGCCCAAGTGTGTGAAAGAAAAATGTTTATTTGGGACTCGCACAAGACACATAAAATTAAAAACAAAAGGAAAACTAACAGTTATAAAATATATATACACAGTTAAGCGGCATCCTTAAATTAATCTGTGCGAGGCCAAAAAGGTCCCTGTCTCAGCATATGCTGCGATTTTTAAAAATAAATATCACAGCGCTGGTGTTATGACAGGGCCTGGCGTGATGTCACGGACACACATACGGAACAACACTAAGATATAAGTACAATAAAATAATAATGAATGAATGAAATAGTTGAGAGTGCGTGAGTGAGTTTGTGTTCTAACAAAACAAAATAAAATAAAATGCGCTTGCATTCTCTTTTCTTTTACTCGCTTAGGTCAATGCGACGGCAATCCAGGATCCGACACGACCGTGGGAGATCAGGCGCAAGACTAACGGCTTTACGAGCTTCCGAGGCACGGGGGTGTCACACCACTGACTTCGAAACTCCGAGCTGTCACATAGAAGTTCAAAATAAAATCAAATCAAAGGGAATTCCTATTGGAAATATCCGATTAAGGCGCAGATTCGGCTGAGTAGCTGATTTTAAAATGAACATCACGTGTAAATGCCTAGGCGTAATTAAAAAAAATATGTTATATTAAACTATTTTTTTTTTAAATAATTTGATGTATGAAATTTTTGAGTTTTACTCGTACAACATAGTGGAATTAATTTGTGAAGTTATGTCTAACACGGACATAAAAACGATTAGCGGTCCAAAACCGCTGAGCGTATTTTAATGAAATTTGCATTATTTCAAAGACAATTTAATAATCTACATTTCGATGTACGGTTTTCTTTTTAAAGTCATAGAATAATAAGGAAAGTACAAAACAATACTGAATTTTGGGTAGCGCGGGTGTTTTATCGAGTACGCGTTTTGTTCCTCCAAGGTCGTTGGCGTATGTCATTGCCTTAAACAATAGGGTATTTTACTGAAAACGAATTAGTCCGTCAGATAGACTTCCGAAAAACGTTGGACAAATATTTTTTCTTTTTTTTCACGTAAACAAAAATTTACAAAGATACATTACGTTGAAAAGTCGCGTGACGTCACGTCACTACGATAGTACAATTTAACTAGCGACGTGAAGTCACCAGACCCCTCTCCCGAGTTTTGATGCATTTTATCTTTGTCAATATTCATTGATTTTCAAAAACAAAAAATACGTCTCCATTATTTTTCAATACTCTAACTGACGTACTAAATAGATTTGCAATTTATTGATGGTGGAAACTAGCCTATTAGCCCGATCTCGGAATCGAACCCAGGACCACCCACCCACACGCGAGATTATCGGGGTAGCTATACGAATAATTACTAATACCTTTAAATCGTATCACACGTAATGCAAGTCTTGATTAATTAGACTATCGCCATTGTCTCAGATGTCATTAGTACTGCCATTGTATTGTATTGATTGTATCAAATCCCAATTTATTATACTGAATGTGCGGTTTGCTTCAATACATTATCGGTCGACAATGGAATTATTGTAGAACAATAGGTTTCGGGTTTGATACTGATATCAGTGCAAGGCAGTGTAATGTAGGCAACGCTACTAGCTGTCACCCATAAGTTAAAAACCACGGAATTTACAAAAAAAAAAAAAAATACAAAAGTCTTCTTGTGCACAAAATAAAAACAAATCAATTGTCAACTCAACTGTACCTGCGAAGTTCGTACATTCGCAGCAAATGTGAAGTATTTTGGCGGAATACATTCGAAATAGGACGGTAAAAATAGTTTTTACTGAAAATAAAATTGCATTTTATTACTAGGATCTACAAATGACAGCCGGGACCAACGGCTTAACGTGCTTTCCGAGACATGGAGGAGTCTCGGTTTGATGAGATGGTCACCCATCCACAGACCGAGCTCGGCAAGCGTTGTTTAACCTTGATAATTGACCTGTGTGGCTATTACTATTTGGCTTCGAGATTTTCTTCAAAACTTGTTATGCTAAACCCAAATAAACTTGTATGAAAATTTTATAATAATAATTATAAACATTTATTTTCGAGACTATATCATAATTTGTTAGTAACAATGTAAACTTATAAACTAGTACTAGTAGTAGTATTTTTTGCCCTTATGTAATTCGGCACAAGAGGCCAAAAGCGTTGGCTGTATATATCTATACTTATATTATAAAGAAGAAAGATTTGTTTGTTTGAATTAAACAGGCTCCGAAACTACTAGATCGATTTGAAAAATTCTTTTAGCATTGGATAGCTACATTATTAGGGAGTAACATAGGCTATATTTATCCCCGTACTCTTACGGGAACGGGAACTACGTGGGTGAAACCGCGTGACGTCCACTAGTCTAACTATAAATCAAGTCATTGCAGTCGAGAGTCGGGATTGCAAGTTGCATCGCTCGAATTCATAAACGGGGCCTAATTTCAAGCGGAATTCCCAAGACACTCATATAAGCTGAAAGCGCTTTATAGCACCAAGTCGCTACAAGGAAGGAATTTGGCCACTTTTAGTGTCCGAATGATTTATGTGAAGAGTTTCGCTGCAGCCGCTTAGTTTTTATAGTTCGCACAGATGTGGGGGAACTGTTGTAAGTTTGGGGTGTCTCGAATATTAGGACAGAATAAAGTAATGAAAATAGAAGGCATTTGTGTATTTTTACTACCCTTACTAATATTATGAACGCGGAAGTGAATTTGTTTGTTACGTTTTCTCGCCTAAATCATCGAACCAATTTATATGATTTTTGGTACAGGGTATAGGTTTTTTTTTAAGGATGGGAATTCATCAATTGACTTTTTCCACTCTGGTCAATAGTAAATAAGTTACTTTTAAGCAAGCTTCGTCGACCACATCATCGCTTTCTACGAGGTGGTTATCAATAAAAAAAGAGTTTGACAGCCTGTGTATCTAGGAATGTAAGTGTGTACAGATGTTCAATTATGTTCGTAATCTCGTCCTCATTTAGTACATATGTAGTTTGCACTTTGCACTACTCGCTGTATCACAATTTTTAAAGATGAACACATTCATCAAAAAATATTTGATAGTCTGTGGTTCGTCGTTCGTGTGCTCTGTGGATATCTGTCATTTTCATTGTACTTTTTTGTGCCGCGCGCTGTGCACAGAATTCCGATATAAAATCGTTAAGTTTTATTTTTTGTGAATAAAATGGGAAAAAGCAAACGGAGAAAACGGGATGAGGCTATGATTGAGCTAAGTGAACGTTTACGAGATCTGGAAAAGCGGTTAAATAAGAGGAGTCGTCATAACCACGCCGGTAAGTTTTTTCATAAACTACCTACTAAGCAAATTCCTAGAAATCGAATATTCAAATAGGGTTTTTATAGATTCCTTGTGAAGTATTTAACATAATACTTTTACAAATAAAACGAAACCACTATTGAGCTTTCACGTGAGGTTAGCCGTGGTACCTACGTAACGTTTTATGTACATATTTCGAAATTCGATAATTATGTACCCTCCTTAATTAATTCTAACTGCATCTTACGAGCTTTCACGAGAGGCTAGCCGATGACAGTTTTCGTTAACAATTAAAAGCAATTCGACTGCATCTTTAGAGCTTTCACGAGAGGTTAGCCGATGGCATTGTCGCAAATTGCAAACGTTTCGACTGTATCCTAAAAGCTTTCACGAGAGGTCAGCTATGGATTAAACAGTTTCGAGCCTAACACTATGCGTCTGTTGCTCAGATGACTACGAAAACCGCTCCAGCCGAGCACGTTCAAGAAGTCGTTCGTCATACGAGCGAAGCCGACGCAGCCAGACGCACAAGAGCCGGACGCCTCGACGTCGCAGGTTATTATCTTTCTCACCGAATACTGAATACAGCCGTCATAGTAATTCACCTAGTGATGACACTCAAACAAAAGATAAGGGGGGGGCAGACTTGGAAGAAGCACCTCACCTCCCAATGGTTACCCCTGAGGTAGTACCAGTGGAAAATGCATTACCAGCCCACATTGAGGGGCTCCTGGGTCAAGAAGGTACCCCACCAGCCAATAACTCGATTGAGTTACATGAAAGCCTAACAAAACGTTGGACGGCCATTCTTCAAAACGGCCTTGAAGCTGAAACTAAGGCTAGCATATTACCAAGGCATAATCCCCCAAAGAACTGTAGCCTATTAGTTCCACCACTATTAAATGAAGAGGTAGCAGCTGCAATGAACGAGAACGGTGTTAAAAGAGACAAGAGGATTACCGGAAACCAATATGTGTTATCGGCAGCAATCACTACGATTGGCAAGGTACTAAACAGTATGATTGCCACACATGAAAATGAACAGTATATTGAGAATTTAAGTGATGCAGCTCGTCTACTATGCGACTTGTGCCATGAAAACTCTACCACACGAAGGTCTTTAATATTACCTGGGTTAAACAAAGACCTAAAAGATTTAATGGAAAGTACCCCCATAAGTGAATACCTGTTTGGGGACAAATTGCAGGACAAGGTCAATGCTGTTAAAGCAGTCAAGAAGTCAGGGTTGGAGCTAAAAAACACACCCGCTCAGCCAAAAGTCCCTAAGAGGAATAATTTAAACTACCGGGGCCCACAACGACCACAGGTGCCACGTCCGAGTGGGCAGAAGCAGAGACCGAAGCAAATAGCACACCAGACATATTATGCCCACAAGCTGCCGACACGAGGGAGACGCTCTCCACAGAAATTTCAACATTCACGCCACCAGGGCCAGAGTCGTCGCGGTCGCTAGATCAGGTACGAACCGGCAGACTTAAATATTTTTCAGACCACTGGGATAGTATTTCTACTAACCCCACTATACGCAAATGGGTCAGAGGCTATTCCATACCTTTGACCAAGGATCCTGTTCAAGCCATAGTGCCACAGAACAATTGGTTTACAGAAAAGGAAACCAACCTTATTTCTATAGAAATAGACAAGTTGTTACATTTAGATGCTATACAAAGGTGTTCAACTGTAAAAGGCCAGTATTTGTCCAGTATATTCTTACACCCTAAGTCAGATGGTTCCTGGAGATTCATATTGAATCTAAAAAAGTTTAACAAATTTGTCTCTTCTACTCACTTCAAATTAGAGGATTTAAGAACTGCAATAAAACTTATGACCCCTGGATGCTTCATGGCCACAATTGACCTGGAGAATGCATATTATTTGGTATCAATAAAAGAATCTGATAGGAAATATTTGCGTTTCCTATTCCAGGACAAAATGTATGAATTTAAATGCCTTCCCTTTGGTCTTAGTACAGCACCATATGTCTTTACTAAAATCATGAAACCAGTAATGTGTCACCTGAGGTCATTAGGTTTGCTGTCTGTTATCTATCTCGATGACATTCTCTGTCTTGCAGATTCATATGAAAAATGTTTACAAAATGTGTTTACTACTAAGACATTTTTAGAAAGTTTGGGATTTATAATTAACATAGACAAAAGTTGCCTGCAGCCTAAACAATACTGTCAGTATCTAGGGTTTATACTAAATTCTGTTAATTTCTTCTCCATAACACTTCCACAGAAAAAGATATTATCTATATGCAAAAACTTAGGAAGAGTCAAGTCTAAACAGAGATGCAAAATAATTGAATTCTCTCAACTCTTAGGTACCCTTGTAGCTGCATGTCCGGCAGTAGAATATGGCTGGCTTTATACTAAAGTAATGGAGAGCCATAAAACAATAGCCTTAAAAAATAATAATGAAAACTATGAGGCATACCTTTCTGTATCAAACGAAATCAGATCAGACTTGGAATGGTGGCTATCCCATATCCATATAAATCATTACAAAATTAAACAATTTAAATTCTCTTTGGAAATATTCTCAGATGCTTCAGGAACAGGTTGGGGTTTAGTATGTAACGGTGTTACAACTCATGGTCACTGGACAGTTGAAGATAAATGTTTTCATATAAATTACCTAGAACTACTAGCAGCATTTAAAGGGTTAAAAACATACACATCTGAACTAAAGTGTTGTGAAATTCTTCTTAGAATAGACAACACCACTGCTATAGCCTATGTTAATAGAATGGGGGGCACCCGTTATCAACATTTAAATAGTCTAGCACGAAAGTTATGGCAGTGGTGTGAGGAAAGACAACTATGGGTGTATGCATCCTACATTAGCTCGAAAGACAACACTGTGGCAGATAGAGAATCAAGGCGTTCTCATTCTGAAATTGAATGGGCTCTGTGTGACATGGCATATGAAACAATTATCACTAAATTGGGAGAACCCCAGATTGATCTGTTTGCAAACAGATATAACAACAAGTGTAGGAATTATGTATCTTGGCTACCAGACCCCAATGCACACTCCATAGATGCTTTTACCATTAAATGGAATGGAATATTTTTCTATGCATTTCCACCATTTAACCTTATATGTAAGTTACTACAAAAAATAATGATTGAAAAGGCAACAGGCATTGTTGTAGTTCCATGGTGGCCTGCACAACCATGGTATCCAATGTTCAACTCCATGGTTATATCAGAGAGAATTGTATTTGAACCCCGTAATAACTTACTACTGTCTCCTTCCAGGGAACCACATCCTTTATACAAGAGCCTCAAACTGATTGCCGCCACATTATCAGGTGCGCGTTCCTAGAGAAAGGAATACCTCCTTCTTCAATGGACATAATGTTAGCTTCCTTATCCAATAAAACCAGAAAACTGTGCTGTGCTGTGTGCTTGTTATGAGGTGTACAATAAAGTATATAATAAATAAATAAATAAATAAATAAACAGTACGAATCGGCACTGAATCAGTGGATAATCTTCTGTAGGAGTCAGGATGTGCATCCTTTGTCAGACTCAGTACCCATGGTAATTTCGTTCTTAACCTCTAAGTTTGAGCAAGGTCTATCATACAGCTCACTGAACACCATAAGGTCAGCAATTTCTTTAATTTTAGGCTCTCACTTGGGTACAGATGAGAGAGTGACGAGGTTTTTTAGAGGTATTTACAAACTAAGGCCCAAGAAACCTAAATACGACATAGTATGGGATCCTAATATTGTCTTAAGATACCTATCAAATTTATTCCCTAATCAAGACCTTAGTTTGGAATTACTTACTAAAAAATTAGTAACATTGCTAGCACTTGTAACTGCGCATAGGATCCAAACTTTATCACTTATTAGTATAGATAATATTAATATTAATGAAGATAATATTGATATTAAAATCCCAGAAATGATTAAAACATCTGGACCAAACAAACTTCAACCTAATTTAATATTACCATTTTTCAAAGATAAAATGAGTATCTGTCCAGCAAAAACATTACTTTGTTATTTAGATAGTACTAAAATTATAAGACAAAATTGTGATACTTTGATTATAACACTTAGAAAACCTTACCATGCTGCCTCTACTGCGTCTATAAGTAGATGGATAAAGCAAGTTTTGAATGATAGTGGCTTAGATACTGCTAAGTTCACAGCTCACAGCACAAGACATGCCTCCACTTCAAAGGCTTCTAAAGGAGGCATAAATATTGAGATAATAAGGAAAGCTGCAGGCTGGACACAAGGATCTTCTACATTTGCTCGTTTCTATAACAGACCAATTGTCAGTGATCCAAATGCTTTTGCTCAAGCAGTGTGTTCAACAGACATTTCTTTGTAAGATACTATAAGTTAAGTGCTATGGTTAAGTGCCTACATTAATAACTAGACAATTAGTCACCATTGTTGCTGTAATAATTAATAAGTAACCATTGAGACTGATTACTCTATAATGATGAGAAGACTAATTTTACTCTATTTATCAAATAAACATGTTTATTATTAACACAACTTTCTTCTTTAAACATCTACATATGTACTAAATGAGGACGAGATTACGAACATAATTAAATAGATCGGATTAACTTACCTAGTGACATCCGATCCTCAATTATGTGAAGTAATCTCGTCCTCATTGTATCCCAACCCTTCCCAGATTCTCATCTCTACCCCGTTTGGAAGTTGTGTATAAAAATTGTATGGCTTTGTGTGTGTAATACTTTAAACTAATGAAAATGACAGATATCCACAGAGCACACGAACGACGAACCACAGACTATCAAATATTTTTTGATGAATGTGTTCATCTTTAAAAATTGTGATACAGCGAGTAGTGCAAAGTGCAAACTACATATGTACTAAATGAGGACGAGATTACTTCACATAATTGAGGATCGGATGTCACTAGGTAAGTTAATCCGATCTATTTAATTATTTTTCAAAAATTACAGATCCGGTTTTGACAAATGAAGTCTTTACTTCAGAATGTTCCTGCCTACTTTACACTAACCGAAGTGCAATCTGTAGAAAACCATTCTACAGATTGTACTTTGGTGAGTGTGCCCAAGAACTGCACGACCTCATCCCACCAGCCCCCTTTTACCATCGGACATCCAGACGCACTGCATCTTACCATCCCTACCTTGTTGCTATTCCACCAATTCGCGCTAAGCGCTTTCCAAACGTCTTTTATAATGCGCACAGCAAAGGAGTGGAACTCTCTGCCTGCGTCTGGGTTTCCAAACGCTTACAACCCTAATCTCTTCAAAATTAGAGTGAACAGGCTACTTCTGGGTAAGCTCGCTCCATCGTAGACTTTGTCCCTGTCTTCTCTGACCTAGACTAGAGTCAAGAGCAATCCCATCACATAAAAAAGCTTCACAATAAGAGTGTGACAGACGATGTTCGAAGGAAAACTCCGCGATTGTAACAAATGAAATTTAATATATTAAATAAACGTATTGAAAATTATCAAAAGAGATGATGATCAGGTGAGATAATGGTCAAAATGCCTATAAATAGTAAAAAAAAGACTCCTTCCGCTCTGGGTGGAGTGGAAGGGTCGAGTGTCAGACTCTTACTGGCTAAAACCCATCCGTGTTCCTCCAACTGCCCTTTGCGTTCCAGGGCCGCGGTGACTATTTTGAATAAATTCCGCAATCCCGGCAGGCACTGGCCCTAGCGAGCCCCGTCTATAGGGTATAGGCCTAGAGATTTTTATTGGCAAAGGTGCGAGCGAAGCCGGTGCCAAAGCTAGTTTATAATTAAATTTGATTAATGAGTACTTAAACATGAAAGGTGTTTTGGGGTTTACATACAAAATGATGACTAGAATTTGAGAGTTTCATTCAGCTTTCAAGAGGACTGGACATTTATTTAGAGTAAATAAATGTAGTAATTTTTTAACCACGAGCTCTTCTACCACGACTGAAGCTTAGACGAATATATATTTCTTTAAAGTAGAAGCCACGTTATGTCTAAAATATAGCAGTATGTCCGTATAAAACTATTTCAGAGTTCAGACGTGGGAAGGAAGCTGGATGTCATTAGAACTTCCTCTCTTACTTGTGACGCCGGATGTTCAAATAGCCCGCACCTCCCCTCGGGCGAAATAAGAAATGAACGGTCGCATTCAAGTTAATAATATTTTATTTGTAAACGTTTAGTAAAGTAACTAGTGTAGATTTTGGTATTTATTTTTTAAATGGCTGTAAAAATAGAAGGTTCTTATAGAAGTCGATTACATTTTTATATTTTACTTACGCGTAACTTTTTGCAGAGTCGTGTGACATATCAAAATGAAGAAGTTTCTGTAACGGACAAAAATATATATTGTTAGGGTTCCGAACATCCGTTAGAAACGGAACCCTTACAGGATCATTCGGGTGTCTGTCCGTCTGTTACAGCCAGTTTCCTCCGGATCTACTGAAACGATTCTTTTGAAATTTGGTACACATAATTATGGACTTCTGTGACCCAAACAGAACGTTACGTTAATAAATAAATTTCGAAAACGGCGATCATTTTTGGGGGTCAAAATAGACAATTAAAAAAAAAGTTTTTCAAACTGTATCGTGTGACATATCAAATGAAAGGGCTTACTGTGAAGGTTCTAATTATATATTTTCCATAATTAAAAAAAATAGTTTTGATGTTATTCAAGAAATTAGACAGTTAGAATTAGTATTGCCATTCAACGTGGCAATGCTGCCAGTCTTCTGGGCACGTTTCCGGATGACAGCGATGCGGAGGAATTCTTCAACGCCTGAGTGTATTTGTTTTTGTATATTCATATGTATATAGTTAGGATTTATTGCTTTTTTAAGTAGGTAACATATTAAAAAATATATTATTTTTAGAAATTAGACCAAAAATTACCATACCCCCCTTTCTCCGAAACTACCGAGTCTAAAATTTGAAAAAAGATGCAGATAATAGTTTTATAACTAAAGATTATAGGGAAACTAATAAAAAGTCTGTAGTGTTAAAATAACTTGTTAAAAAAATTAAATTGGTTCGGAACCCTTTGCACGCGAGTACGACTCGCAATTGACCAATTTTTAAGATATCTATGACAAAAATTATCTTCAAAATTACAGAGCCAAAAATTTGGGAATAATTCAGATAAACATTTCTTTACTCATAGATTAAAAAATATTACAGGAAACCCAACTAAAGTCCCTAATTTCAAAGCAGCATTAAAAAAAAAACACGAAGTATCTCACTCCGTTGACAATTGTCACGATTTTTTCTTAGATACGGCTAAAGGTCTATATTGAAATAAATAACAAATACTAAGGTCCCTTGAATGTGTAAAACTGTTTCAATCTGCTTTTACAACGTTTCTTGCAGCTCCTAAATTATTGGATACTATGAAGCGGTCTAAAAAATTGTATTCATTCAAACGTCATTCTTCAGGAAATCTCCAAGGCCATTCACAAAAAAATATTAGTGAAATCCCCTAAGATTTCTCATCATCCATCATGAACAATCAAATGTTACCTCTGATTGATGAGTCTACCGAACGATTCCAACACGTCCCCATTCCTTTGAGGAATCATCATCATAATTAATAGCCCCTGACGTTCAAAAGGAGTATAATCTGTCACTTTGTGCAATTATCTACGTGAGGCTTCAAAGAGATTTTTTTTTTTTTTTTTCTGCTATGTTGTGGGTCAAAGGAGGTTTGAAACTGGCCATAGAATTTTAAATTGGGTTTGTTAGATCGGTTATATTTTTTAATTGGGACGGTTTGGTTTAGCATTCTTTTGTTTTTTTCGGATTATTAGAGGTATAGTGACAGTAACTGTGAAGTCGAATAACCCTGATTTCATTTGTAGGATATGTAAAGCTCTATTTTTGCCTGAAGAATTTTTTTAACTTTGCCGTTAAATTTTTATTTTTATTTTATTTATTTACAACAATTGTTTACACATAAAACAATAAATAACACTTGATAGAGATACGTTTACAAGTGTAACAATCAGTTATAGGCTAACACCGCATGTACAGTAAACGGCTTAAGTCACAAAATGAATTATTTAACAACTATAAATGTTACTTTTGATCTTAATATAGAGTTAGTTAGAACATTCGAATAAAAAAAAAACAAAATAGACTTTAAAACTTGAAAACACAATCATAAATTAATTATTAAATAAAAAAAACATTAATAAAATTAATATCATTGTATTTTAATAAAGAAATATAAAATTAACAAAAGAAATAAAAAATAAAGTAAGTACATCGATTAAATTAGTTGTGCGTGATGATTTAAGTTTTTGCGAGTGAATTATTTATAATTACTTTTAATTTTTTATTAATACTGTCCTGGTTTAATATCCACTAAATCACTGCAGCTATTGAAAATTTTACATAATCTAGGTACAGGTGAGTTAGTGCCAAGTACAGTCCTTTGTAGAGGTGCATAGTGGTGTAATGATATTTCTCGGGTTTCTAGTTGGAGCATGGAATCTAATAAGACTTAATAATTTAGAGCAATCAATTCAATTTCATAGGACGTTGTATAAAAAATTAAATTAAAAATTAAAAAAAAACCCCGACAAAATTTTTAATTTAACTCTTACTTCATGCTTTTTAAACTTAATGTACTTAATAGGTACTACTAGAAAACCTATGATCTCATCATTTCCCGCCCTTATCCCATGCTACTTGGGGTCGGCGAAACAAGTTTTTTAATTCCATTCTGTCCTATCAGCCGTTACGCTATCAGTCACCTTTGTCACGCTATCACTGTCCCTTTTCTTTCATATTGCTCCTCACACAATCCATCCATCTTTTTTTTGGCCTTCCTCTCCCTCTCCATCCATCCACATATGATCAACACTCACATAAACGGCACTACATCCTACAAGCTTGGAAAGTAGCTTTGCATCACTCACCAATGTGAATACTTATTCTCTTTTCTGCTTCATCATCAGCCCCTGATCACAATCTATTTATAACCTATTCATTGTGACCATTTAAATGAATACGAAAACGGAAGGTCTGTTGTAAGTAAGTGAGTAGTTGGGTATTTTGCAGATTTCAGGACCTGCTTCAGCATCAGGAAACCATTCCAGTGAGTTCAAACACGAAACCTCTGCTGTAACTTAGTGAGGAGTTGGGTATTCTGCTGACTTCAGGTTATGCTACAGCATCAGGTCAATATTACCATGTTTTTGCAATGTCATTGAAGTAACAGAATACCAAATTTTGCATCGATCTGATCCGTAAAAGCTGGTTAAATGCCTTCATCAACCAGAAAAGAGCTGATCATCTTCAAACGGCTCAACCAATTTTGTCTAAGAACCATCGCTAGAAAACCTCCTTTCAAATAAAAAAAAACCGCATCCAAATGACAAACCCGTTTAAGAGCTACGGTGCCACAGACAGACACACAGACAGACATAGCTGCCAAACTCATAACACCCCCCTCTTTTTGATCGGGGGTTCAAAAATATGGCGGCGGTGGTCGTCTCTGCGTGTGGATAATATGTGCATTCTGAAATAATGCAGGCGGGTTTTGTAGGACGGTAGCTGCTTAGATTTCATTTAAAAAAAAGCTAGATGCCACACAAAACGCTTCTGCACTCGTTCTAACCGCAGCATATGAGTGGCGTAATGAGGTCTCCATACAATGCTGCAATGTTCCAAGATGCTTCGCACGAGACTATTGTACAACATTATTTTGGTGTTGCTTTCACGAAAATCCCTAGTGCTACGAAGTAAGAAGCCTAATATTTTAGTTGATTTTCTACACTAATATTATAAAGAGGAAAGATTTGTTTGTTTGAATTGAATAGGCTCCGAAACTAATGGACCGATTTGAAAAATTCTTTTAGCATTGGATAGCTACATTATCAGGGAGTAACATAGGCTATTTATTATCCCCGTACTCCCACGGGAACGGGAACTACGCGGGTGAAACCGCGTGACGTCCACTAGTTTAATAATATATTCAATGTGAGGTATCAAGCTTACTTTTCTATCGAAAATTACACCTAGGTCCTTGATTAATTCGAGTTCTTTAAATTTATCTTGGTTTATGAAGTATTCTGTATTTACATAGTTATTTTTTCTCGTAAACTGAACGTGATAACATTTGTCAGAATTCAGTTGCATTCTGTAATTTTCACACTATTCAATAACTCTGTTAAGGTCGTTCTGTAGAAGCTCGCTATCTGTTGGGGATTCAATCATTCGTGCAAACTTCAAATCATCGGCATATATGAAAGGTTCTGAATAATAAAAGCATTGCGGAAGGTCATTAATAAATATATTAAACTAGCTGACCCGCGCGGCTTCGCTCCCGTCAAATGGCTACTCTACCTACCTATCATAGCTACCCTACCTTACCTACCTGCCTACCTACATACTCATTCTTTTTTTTTTGTATTTTAATTCTTATTATGCTATTCCGGACGAAGAAATTAGTCTTCGTCCGGAATAAAACACAAAAACTATGAAAATCGGTCGAGCCGTTCTCGAGTTAGCTAGAAAAGTGTTCGAACAAACCCGACTTTGAGAATTTTGCTATATTGTGAAAGATTCGACCTTTTTCTAGAAGTCATTTTTATATTAGCGAGACAGAAATAAAACGAATAAACTGAAGGAAGACGGACAGCGGTGGCTTATTAATAAATAGGGTTCCGTTAGCAACCTTGGTACGGAACCCTAAAAATTGACTTGGTTCGCACGAATCAAAATCGTACGCGAAGGCTTAAATAATAGGGTCCCATTAGCAACTTTGGCACGGAATCCTATAATTTGCCTTGGCTCGCAAATCGAACTGTCTGATACTTAGCACGAATTAAAAACTTAGATGCGGGCAACCTGGGAGTCTTTAAGACAAAAGTGAACAGGTTGCTTCTAGGCAAACGTGCTCCATCTTCGACCGCATCATCGCTTACCATCAGGTGAGATAGTGGTCAAACGTATGCCTATCCATAATAAAAAAAAAATCTACTCCGTATCACCTAACCACTGAGAACTAATGATATGATTTGACAGTTACTGTGAAATCGTGTTGTCATTCATTCTTAGTTCGGGTTCGGGATTAATCGTAAGTCTGTAGGTGATACGGAGTAGAATAAGTCCGCAATTAAGACCGAAACTACGGACTTCGGACTTAGAGAGTAGCCCCCCCAAAATCGATCGCTCCCGTCACCGTGACCACCTTTGGTACGGTACCTTAAATTATGATTAGCCTTGTTTCGCAAATCGAACGGTTCGTTGCTTCGCTCTAAACGGAATCAATCGTGGAGGCTTAGCAGTAGGGTCCCGTCAGCACCTTTGGTACGGAACCCTACAGGCCTGGGGGGCTACTCTCTAACGAAATCCGTAGTTTCGGGCTTAGTTGCGGGCGGGCGTATTCTACTCCGTATCACCTACAGACTTACGATTAGTCCCGAACCCGAACTGAGAATGAATGACAACACGATTTCACAGTAACTGTCAAATTGTGTTATCATTAGTTCTCAGTGGTTAGGTGATACGGAGTAGAAAATGCCCGCCCGCAACCTAGCCCGAAACTACGGATTTCGTTAAAGAGTAGCCCCCCAGATCCGCAAGTCGAACCGTCCAGTACTTCGCAAAACTAAAACAGTTTAAGACTCTACGATAAAAGCACTTTAAACGAAACCAGCACGACTCAGAGATTTCAGCAATTTTGGTCCCTAACAGTTAAAGACCTTACAGAGACCAAACCGAAATTCCTACTAACTACGACCGTGTTTGATAATCGTATGAGGTCATTTTCCAGCGAAAAATCTTAACACCGCAATTCAGAAAAACGCGTCATCAGTGCAACGCCATCTTTCGACCAAGTAAACTGACAAAATATTTGGCAGTAGAAGACGTTAAATAAGAAGCCCGTATGTAACGGTAAATAACGATAAGGTATTAAAATTTTTACTTCTATTTTGCTACGTCTACGTATTAAAAGTTTCACAAATAACTCAATCAATGTGTTTTGGTGTAACATTCATGCTTTCATGCATTTTTTGGCTCCTCAATAGATGGCGCTATGACTGATCAGAATACAGTAGGAAGTTTCTTACTAAACTAAAAATTCAATTTATTTTGATTTTGTGGATCGATTGTAACGATAAATAACGAAAAGGTATAAAAATGATCACTTTTATTTTGCCACGTATTAAAAGTTTCACAAATAACTCAACAATTTTGAATGCTTTCGTGCATTTTATTTTTCTCAATAGATGGCGCTCTGACTCATCAGAATACATTAGGAAGTTTCTTTCTAAACTTAAAAATTCAATATCTTTCGATTTTGTAGGTCGATTTCGATGAAATAAACGCTAAATGTTACTCGGGTTATTGCTTAATATTTTTAAGGACTTAGATTTGCAATCCAATCTGTGGTTTATTCATGATGCTCCCACAAACGCACAGACAAACAGACAAAAATGTCAAAAATTGCATTTTTTTGTTTTATACCTTTTTCCTGAGTTTTCTGTGTAATTTTCATGCAAAAATATTCAATGTACAGACACGGTTAGTCTACGATTTTATTATATGTATAGATTAAGAATTAAGAATTTTGCTATATTGTGAAAGATTCGACCTTTTTCTAGAAGACATTTTTTATATTAGCAAGACAGAAATAAAACGCATAAACTGAAGGAAGACGGACAGTGGTGGCTTATTAAAAAAAAGGGTTCCGTTAGCAAACTTGGTACGGAACCCTAAAAATCGACTGGTTTCGCACGAATCAAAATCGTACGCGAAGGCTTAAATAATAGGGTCCCATTAGCAACTTTGGCACGGAACCGTATAATTTGCCTTGGCTCGCAAATCGAACCGTTTGATACTTAGCACGAATTAAAAATTTAGTTGCGGGCAATCTGGGAGTCTTTAAGACAAAAGTGAATAGGTTGCTTCTAGGCAAACGTGCTTCATCTTCGACCGCATCATCGCTTACCATCACGTGAGATAGTGGTCAAACGTATGCCTATCTATTGTAAAAAAAAAAAAAAAAATTCCACTCCGTATCACCTAACCAATGAGAATTAACTATAACACGATTTGACAGTTACTGTGAAATCGTGTTGTCATTCATTCTTAGTTCGGGTTCGGGACTAATCGTAAGTCTGTAGGTGATACGGAGTAGAATACGTCCGCAACTAAGCCCTAAACTTCGGACTTCGGACTTAGAGAGTAGCCCCACCAAAATCGATCGCTCCCGTCACCGTGACCACCTTTGGTACGGTACCTTATTATTATTAGACCAAACCGAAATTCCTTCGAAACACGACTGTGTTTAGAAATTGTGTGAGCTCATTCTCCAGCGGAAAATCTTAACACCGCAATTCAGA
Source organism: Lacanobia wlatinum (assembly GCA_947578705.1). Taxonomy (NCBI): domain Eukaryota; kingdom Metazoa; phylum Arthropoda; class Insecta; order Lepidoptera; family Noctuidae; genus Lacanobia; species Lacanobia wlatinum. Next base: position 15,366,187 of record OX388046.1, on the reverse strand, counting down.
AAAACGCGTCATCAGTGCAACGCCATCTATCGACCAAGTAAACTGACAAAATATTTAGCAGCGGAAGACGTTAAATAAGAAGCCCGTATGTAACGGTAAATAACGATAAGGTATTAAAATGTTTACTTTTATTTTGCTACGTCTACGTATTAAAAGATTCACAAATAACTCAGTCAATGTGTTTTGGTGTAACATTCATGCTTTCATGCATTTTTTTGGTCCATTAATAGATGGCGCTCTGACTAATCAGAATAAAAATAAGGAAGTTTGTTACTAAACTAAAAATTCAATATATTTTGATTTTGTGGATCGATTGTATCGATCAATAACGAAAAGGTATAAAATGATCACTCATATTTTGCCACGTTTTAAAAGTTTCACAAATAACTCAACAATTTTGAATGCTTTCGTGCATTTTATTTTTCTCAATAGATGGCGCTCTGACTCATCAGAATACATTAGGAAGTTTCTTCCTAAACTTAAAAATTCAATATCTTTTGATTTTGTTGGTCGATTTTGATGAAATAAACGCTAAATGTTACTCGGGTTATCACTTAATATTTTTAAGTACTTAGATTTGCAATCTAATCTGTGGTTTAAGCGTGATGCTCCCACAAACGCACAGACAAACAGACAAACAGACAAAAATTTCAAAAATTGCATTTTTGTGTTTTATACCTTTTTCCTGAGTTTTCTGTGTAATTTTCATGCAAAAATATTAAATGTACAGACACGGTTAGTCTACGATTTTATTATATGTATAGATAATATCGGAGCTAAATGCGAACCTTGAGGAGCGCCAGAGGTTATTATGTGCTCTGAAGATTTAAATCCGTTCACAACGACGTAGAAATTGCGTTCGGTTAGATATTTTTCGGTTAGATTTGAACCATTCTAGCAAAGACCCTGATACACCGTAAGCTGCAAGTTTGTAGATTAGTATGGTATGTGAGATTCTGTCAAATGCCTTACTGAAGTCCGTATATATTACGTAAAATTGTTTTTTTTTTATCCTCTGCCCGAATGAGTGACTCCGTGAAAGTAGCTAAGTTTGTAGATATAGATCTCGCAGTTACAAAACCATGTTGAGTCACTTAGGTAGATTTTAAAATGATGTTGAATGTATGGACAAACAATAGATTCAAAAATCGTTGCATAAACGGATAGTATTGAAATAGGCCTATAGTTAAAATGACATCTTTGCTTAAAAGAAGGGTTTCATCCCTCTTTACTTTATTTAAATTTTCAGTTTAGAAACCGAGTGTTGGTAACGCATTTTCACAATCACGTCGTCTTAATTATTTCCTTTTTGACAGCAGTACAAGGACATAATATTTGTTAAATTGTTGTGAGGTTTGTAACTGCATACACCGATACATGGTGGACATCCCACGCACTAAACGTTTTGGGAACACATTCATAGTGCGTACAGCTAAGGAGTGGAATTCCCTGCCAGAGTCTGTGTTTCCAGATAGCTACAACATGGGAGTCTTTAAGACAAGAGTGAATAGGTTGCTTCTAGGCAAACGTGCTCCATCTTCGACCACATCATTGCTTACCATCAGGTGAGACAGTGGTCAAACGTATGCCTATATACAGTAAAAAAAAAATCATTACTGTTTTTTATTTTGAACATGACGTACTCGTATTAGTGTATTTAATAACTAATCGAATGACATCACATTTGTCTGAAATCTGAGCATCTTTTTATACACGGTGTAAGACGACTAAAATGGAGTCCTGTAACAACGGCAGCCCACTTCATCTATTCAATGACTACTACACATTCATCAAAAAAAAAATATATTTATGAAAATACGAATTATTTAAAAGATAGAATATTACTCACTATCGTGACGCTTGACGTAGTTTAAAAGACCCAGGAGCGAGCGCAATCCAAGTCTTGTGTTCTAAGGATGGCGCGGCATGGAACGGTGACATTGTTTTGATTCCTAATCATTATTAACAGGATGTTCCATAATTCTTCTGCATTATTTATTTTTAACCGACTTCTAAAAAAGGAGGAGGTTCTCAATTCGGCGGGTATTTTTTTGTCGTTTTTTTTTTTGTGTATGTACACCGATTACTCTGAGGTTTCTTAACCGATATGTGTGATTCTTTTTTGTTCGATGCGGCATAATTGCCATTTGGTCTCGAAAAAATCTGATTCAGACAGGTTCAGTAGTTTATTTTACGAGCATTTTTGATTATTTAAATGTTTGCGTACATGAAGACGTCGTCCAAGTATCACCACTTAAAGGTGAAAAAAAAAATTACAATAAAATATAAGTAGCCGACTTCCAAAAAAACACGAAGATATAAAATCAAAAACACCGACTTCTGAAATTAAGGTTATTTCATACTTTCTAGTGTTTTTTTGGAAGTCGGTAATATTTAAAAAAGTTTTTATTGCACCTACTATCTAAACGAAATTTTTTTAAATTGCTTTTTTTATTATAGGCTCGCGTTTGACCGCTATCTCACCTGATGGTAAGCGATGATGTGGTCGAAGATGGAGCATGCTTGCCTAGAAGTAATCTATTCACTTTTCACTTAAATACTCCCAGGTTATAGCTATCAGGAAACACAGACTCCGGCAGGGAATTCCACTCCTTAGCTGCACGCACTATGAATGTGTTCCCAAAAAGTTTTGTGCGCGTGGGTGGGATGTCCACAATGTACCGGTGGCGCATAGCCGTTCATTCGATTGTTTATATCGGTTACAATAAGTGGGCCGCCTTTGTAAGACGACTAAAATGTCACCGTGTATACAGGTTCTTGAATTTTTATTATATTTATTAGTAACTGTTTTAATAACATAAATCTCAAATGTTTTAGCAACTTTTACTAAAAATCATATTTTCATATACACAGATTACTGTTGTAACTGCTCATCGGGTTCGTTCTGGACACGTGCCATTAAGAGCTTTTGCGTATCTTATGCAAAAAATAAGTTCACCCAATTGCGAGGTTTGCGGTAAAAGAGAAGATGTACAACATCTTTTGATGGAGTGCGTCAGGAACGAATCTGAGAGAAAACAAATTATTAAGGAGTTAAGTATAAATAGGTTAGACTTAGGCATGTTTTATATTTTTTATCTCGACGCCCGTGAGGCTAAAATTACTTATTCATTAGTTAATATTTAAGATTTTTGTTTAGCTTAGTTTTTGTTGCTTTTTGTTAGTAATTCAAGATAAGTTTATGATGGGGCTGACATGAACTGAGTTCAAAAGTCCCTTTAAATAAAGATTATAAAAAAAATATATACACCGATAGAGACAAACAAAGCTTCGCAAACTCATTACCCACCCTTTTCCGTAGTAAGGTAACAAAATAAACAAACCAAAAAAATGTAAACAAATTCTTGCGTTTTGCAAAGTCGCATGAAAAAGGCCCGACCACATAACACTTCTTGAAATAAACAACTCGACGATCAGACACGTAAACCTTTTTCAGAAACATTGACACACACAAAAAAATATCATAACTCATTTTTCGTAACTTTTCAACAGAGAGCGCAAAAGTTCAAATTTTTTTTTTTTTTTTTTATTTGTGATGGGTTTGCTCTTGACTCCAGTCTAGGTCAAAGATGACCGAGACAAAGTCTACGATGGAGCGAGCTTACCCAGAAGGAGCCTGTTCACTCTAACTTTGAAGAGATTAGGGTTGTAAGCGTTTGGAAACACGGACGCAGGCAGAGAGTTCCACTCCTTTGCTGTGCGCATTATAAAAGACGTTTGGAAACGCTTAGTGCGAGTTGGTGGAATAGCAACAAGGTAGGGATGGTAAGATGCAGTGCGTCAGGATGTCCGATGGTAGAAGGGGGCCGGTGGGATGAGGTCGTGGAGTTCTTGGGCACACTCACCGAAGTACAATCTGTAGAAGACCGACAAGCAGGCAACCTTACGGCGATGAGCCAAGCTATGCAGCTTGGCATCCACCGGTTTTACGTCACCGATGAGCCTCTTAGCTCTGCGTTCCACCGAGTCAAGCGCGGCAAGCTGATACTTAGCTGAGCCATCCCAAAGGTGGCTACAATACTCCATGCAGGATCGGACTTGCGCTTTATATAGGGTTAAAAGCTGTCCAGGCCTGAAGTATCGCTTCACCCTATTTAGGATGCCCAGCTTTTTGGCCGCCGTTTGGGCTTTGTACTCGATGGTGGCGCCGAAGTTGAGACTGGATGTCAATTCCATGCCTAGGAGCTCGAGCCGATCAGTCACAGGAACAGATGCACCCCGAAAAGTAGGAGTTAAAATATTACGGTTCTGGAATTTATTTGAAAGAGATGTTTGCACGAGGGAAGCCACGAGAATAAGCTGGTATGTTATATTATGTAAATAGGTATGTAATGACTTTAATGAGTTGCAATGAGATTCCCGTCATTTTGGGATGTATAATGCATATCGGGGAGGCAAGTATGTATGGTATGCGTCATGCTTGGCGCAAATAAACGCATTTTCTTTCTTTATTTTTTAAATAAATATTATTTTTTCTTTCTAACTAAATTCATATAAAATTCACTCTGACTTACAATAATTTAACTAACTGGCGAAATCGTTACGTATAATATTCACAGAATATATTTTAAAGGAGGAGTTCCTGGCTAGATAATAACAGCCGCACGGGTCGATCTTCAAGGTTAAGCAACGCTTGCCAAGGTTGGTCTGTGGACGGGTGACCATCTTAACATACCGAGTTTCCTCCGTGCCTCGGAAAGCACGTTAAGCCGTTTGTCACGGCTATCATTTGTTGATCTTTGGTAGTCGTTACGGATAGTCAGAAGCCAATAAATCTGCCTCTCTTGCCATGAAGTACCGTGTTACCCAGTAAATGGGTTGTGGAGGTTTGGTAGGCAGTCGCTACACGTAAAATACTGGTATTCAGCTAAGTCCAGTTTGACTGGAAGCCGACCTCAATATAGTTGGGAAAAGGCTAGGCAGATGAATATATTATATTCAGTAATATATAAATTGTAACTCGAAATCATCAAAAAGTGACTTACGACGTTTTTCCTTCCAGGTTTACACGGTGCTGGATGTTCCAAAAATTCCCTTAATGGTCAACAAAATGTGCGAAATTAATGTAATTAAAATGCCTTCCGAAAGAGATTTCCTCGTCGCAGCCGTTTTCATTAAAAGTTTGGCGAAGCGAACGTTAAATTCGTCACAGTGTGCTCTCGACTCACATAACGACATACGGAACCTTAAATTCTGGAGTTAAGCCTTTGGATTCAGTTCATTTGTTACCCGTTTTGGAATAAGTCCGTATGAGAAACGTTTTAGTTGTCAGTATTTGGAGATGGGGACATCTAAGTAGTATTTTTTCGGTTGTTTTTGAGTTATGTCTTAGTCATTTATACTTTTACTACATTTAGCATTCTGGTAGTAATTATAAAAGATGCTTTACTGCTTAATATTACATCGATTCAGTTAGTGTTAAAATATAGTCACGTTAATTTGGTACAGTACAAATTTTTGGGGAATGTGCGATGGAATTGCAAAATTTAATTCCGCCAAGCCCGTTCCATCATCGGACATCCCACCCACGCGCACAAAACGTTTTGGGAACACATTCATAGTGCGTACAGCTAAGGAGTGGAATTCCCTGCCGGAGTTTGTGTTTCCTGATATCTACAACCTGGGAGTCTTTAAGTCATGAGTGAATAGGCTGCTTCTAGGCAAGCGTCCCCCATCTTCGACCACACCATCGCTTACCAACAGGTGAGATAGTGGTGAATCGCGTGCCTATCAATAGTAAAAAAAATAAAATAAATATAGCAGCTGTTTAAAACAAAAATCTTGAAGATTGACTAATGTTTTGAACATAGGTACAGTTTTCACTGGGAGTCTAAAACTTTGTGGTATAGATGGAAATACAAGTGCTTTTTATATTGTAGAAATAAACATGATTCATGTTACCCCACATGATCTATGTTCTTTAAAATTTCTTCCCCAACTTCAGCATTGTAATAACAAAAAAATACCTGTAAGTCCATGTAAGCAGATAAGAACTGTTTATAAAAAATTGAACTTTAAAATCGATAACATTATGGAGCCCGAAAACGAATGTCATAATAGCATACGCATACGTATCAATAGAAAATACACAAGTAAAAGCATCAAACGAAATATCTCTTGAAATAGCAACTGACCAGGTTAATCTAACTCAGCCAACCAAAACACCTACAGTGACGCATGAAAAAGGGGTAAGCTATTCTAACCCAAAAAGTTCTTAACAAAAGAAAAAGTAACTGCCAAAACAACTTCTGTTAACAACATTGTTACTAAGGAGGTACACGCTTCGACGAACACCGCTTATATTCCGAATATCCACTCAAATATCGGCTGTCACAACTTTCTTAGGAAACTAAGAAAAACTTCGGCGATACACTAAAATAAAACGTAAATTACCTGCGAAGGTGGATAAGGGTATTCGCAGACATGCTACTTTTTGCTTAGTCACTAGACGATTTTGCGGCAGTTTTTTTGTCCTTTTGAAATAAATTTTCTCCTCTACACTCGACTCAGTCGCCGTTACAAACCAAATAGCTCGGGTACCATATTATAGGTCAATTTGAACGAACTTCTTCGTCTCTAGTCGACCCAGTCGCCTAGACAACGAAAAAAAACTCTCTAGTCAAGGACGGAAATTAATTTGCGAAAATAACCGGTAACTGGCAATATCATTAGGAGGATTTAAGCGGAGGAAATGACTTTGAATATAGACTTCGAAGCTACATCGCGTTTTGGCAATTCGAGCATGGTATAAAAATTATTATTTCGAGTACTTAATAGCTTCAATCGTTAACGCACTATCGAGCAACCGAATAGCCAGTTCTGAAAAGAGTCTTGATGATATCTATTTTACCAATCAAAGTAACTGTCGCGCGTTTGATAATTGTAATTATTTTGATCCGAAAAGCGACCAAATCGCAGATCAGATCATCCTTACTAAAAGTAGCATGTCTATAAAAAACCCTTAGATAAAAGAAGAAAATAAGGAAAAGGACAATGTTTCGGAAAGCAGGAAACAACATTGCAAGTTATAAAAAACGCCCGAAAAGTGGGGGCGAATCGCAACGGAAATTCGAATTTAGCATTCTGTTCAGATACTGGTGAGATTATAAACGAACATATCGGAAAATTAAAAAAACATTGATATTTTATTACTGTGTTTAATTTCGTGACCATTTCCCTTTGTTTCCTTTTTTAAAGAAAAAACAAAGTTTTATTTTGTTCTGAAATATCCAAACCATTGGTTGTTCATAGATTTCTCCGATTAGACATGGTGATCACCGAAGCCGAGAACTATAAAGACTTGCAAAGTGAAGAGGTAAGATCATAAGCAGTTGATAGATACCTAGGTAGTCTGAGGGCGGTTTTTCACCAGTACGGTGCGAGGCCCTGCGAAAGTGTGAAATAAATGAATGTTTTTTTTTTAATGGAAGCAGTACAAAGAGCAGGTGCTAGGATGCATAGCAAAGTTGTGAAACGGTGTGCAGTTGTTAGTACGACGATGCGCAGAGGACACTTTTCAGTTACACATATACTTTGCTTGCATTCTTTGCGCGTACTTCTCGCTTTTCTTGTATAAACAAATACCTAGATTTGCTGGTCCTTTTCCACTGGAGCTGCGTTAAATCACACAAGGCAAATGAAGTGACCCCATTGGTGGATTTTTTCTCGCATACTGCCTCGCTTTGCCTCATATGTTTCTGATGGAAAAGCACCATTTTAATCTTATGTACATAATCACATTTTTTTATCATATTATTGCGCAAATGTCACAACTAATTTGTTGTAGTAACCTTGATCTAATAGTATTATCTTTTTCTCCTTATCAGAGATAATAATGGAAACATTTTGAAAGATTTGTTGTTACTCAATTTCATTGCTGCAATTCATATGATTAGATTACAATTATTATGCATGCAAACAAAATTAGGTTGAAGAATTCGGTCAAAAGCAAGATTTTTGATAAGGAATTTAATAGATGATGTGTTCCGTAAAGTAATTTCGTTTTATTTAAATTGTTTTACAGTATTAGCTTATTGATTAACATAAAATAACGTGACGCCTGTCTTTCAAGGAGGGTTGGGCAGAGGTGTACATGCTTTGATCCTAATTACAATAGTCCATTCGCGTTAAGATAATAGTGAGTCAGCGGCCTAGGCACTCTCCCCGGCCAATCAAGACACTCACACCTATAGCTGTATATTGCATGCACCAGGTACAGTACGTCAAGTCTAATTTTTAAGGAATGTAAATCATCATCTGCCTAGCCTTTTTCCCAACTATATTGGGGTCAGTGGCCTTAGTGCAATTTGTTTAACGTACTCGATCGCGTTAGCGTCAACGTCAATTTGTATTGAAATTGAATAAGCGCCGTCTGGTGACGATAACGGAAAACCTTTTTTTGACGTGATAACGTCTTTAAAATCGTTTTAGTCGGGTGACATGTTCAGAAACTTGTGTCACACCAAAACCTCACGAGCGCGATCGCAGGTATAACGAGAGAGAGACGGACCGATCTCCCGTCTCATCTCGAGCGCTGCCAGTCATTCCGTGAAACTTGTCACGCGGAATCCTCACGAGCGGAGGCTGGCATAGCGTTCGAGTGAGTGGACCGATCTTCCGTCTCTCTCACTCTAGCGGCATACAAACGAATGGAGATTTTCTCGTGCGGTTAAGTTTCGTTATCACGTAAACATCTCGATCGTAAACCTACTTTACAAACAACCAATTTTTTTTCTATACATTTTGACATAAGCGAACGTTTACGTTAACGCGATCGAGTGCGTTGAAAAACTTGTACTAAGCCCTCGGCTTCCAGTCAAACCGGATTCAGCTGAATACCAGTGTTTTACGTGAAGCGGCTGCCTACCAGTCCTCCACAACCCATTAACTGGGTAACACGGTACTTCTTAGTAAGACTGGAGTCAGATATACTGGCTTCTGACAATCCGTAACGATTGCCAAAGATCTACAAATGACAGCCGGGACGAACGGCTTAACGTGCTTACCGAGGCACGGAGGAAACTCGGTATGTTAAGATGGTATTTTAAGGAATGTAAGTATTTACTTAAAATGAAATAAGTAAATATTTGTATGAAAAACGGTTCATAAATTTATTGTTCGAGTTGGGATATCAGAGAAAGTTCAATGTACTTTATTGCAAGTTTATCTGGCACCTACCATAGCTATCGGACAATATGCAGACCAGGTTACAAGTGTATCGATAAACTGGTGAAGGTAGCAGAGAAGAGTCGGCTGCGAGAGTCCTAGAACTCCAGGCACCTACAATCAGCCTTGGGTAGATACATGTTAAAGAGCACAGACATTTGAATGTAATCTATCATCTTTCTATCATTATATCAAAAGGTTGTCTGCAAAAAAAAACCCCGGGCGATGATAAAATGGTTCATTGTACACTTGTTTTGTAAATGTTAACTAGTACTGATTTTATATTGTGTTCCGTAGGTACTATGCTTATTATAAGTACTGCTCAGCAGATTTCAAATTGTTTGTTTTTTAATAAGACAATGCTTATGCCCCAATGTAATCTCTTCCATCAACATTTGGGTTTTCAATTTGATTAAAAAATCTGCTTATTTACATGACAATGTTATGATTTAAAAGTATTTTTATATAAATGAAGCCGATTATTCAAAAAATATTTCAAATATTCATACAAAAAATCCCGTCCAAATTTAACAGTTTACAATATGACCGTGCTTTACTGAGAAAAAAGAGTTAACGATGTCACGCAATTTATAATGAACTTACGCATTTGCAATAACACGGTGATATTGATGCAAGAAAACGATCTTAGTAGGGTAAATAGTAGTTGCTGACTTCCCCATAATTCGTAAGTTGAGTTCGTAATTAAGTGCACTCTCGAAGTTGGGAACTACCAGGTCATACACGATTTTACCGACAAGATACTTACATATTTATGTACCTCCGTACAAAGCCAGTTGGGTATTTCTCATTCTGAATACCACTAGTTTAAATGAAAGTACACATTATTACTAACAAATTTTACTTTAAGACAACACTCAACACTCGCCGCACACTGCTGTTTCATACAAAATGTATATTTTGTTGATGAAAATCTATGAAAAAGCTGTTTTTTTTTACTAGTGTTTTACAAATAACCCTGTATATTACTAGCTTCTGCCAGCGGATTCGCCGCGTGACGAAAATAAATCCTAAGGGAATCATATTCCGGAATAAAAGGTAAGTAGTCTATGTGCTATTCCGATTTAGACTTTAATCTATATCTATGCCAAATGTCATTCAGATCCGTTCACGTTCAGCTTTTCCAGCGTGATTGAGTAACATACATACATCCATCCATCCAAATTTTCGTATTTACAATTACAAAATTAACATTAAAGCAACAGACGACTTTTCCAAAAATTTTTAACCGACTTCCAAAAAAGGAGGAGGTTTTCAATTCGGCGGTTATTTTTTTTATGTATGTACATTGATTAGTCCGAGGTTTCTGATCCGATTTATGTCATTCTTTTTTAGTTCGATGCAGTATACGTAGTTTGGTCTAATAAAAATTTGATTCAGTTTGGTAGTGTTTATGTTATGAGCATTTTTGCATATATCAATTTCTGCGTTGACGAAGACGTCGTCCGAGTATCACCACTTAAAAGTGAAAAATAAAACAACTTTTTACAAAAAAATATAACCGACTTCCAAAAACAACACTACAAAGAATAAAATAACCTTAATTTCGGAAGTCGGTGTTAAAAAACGAAGATAAAAAATCAAAAACACACAAATTAAGGTTATTTTATTCTTTGTAGTGTTTTGTTTGGAAGTCGGTTATATTTTTTTGTAAAAAGTTTTTTGTTTAAACGACTATTTCATCCGGTTTGTGACGGACAGTGTTTTAATAATAACAAAATTTTTATTTAAGACCATGTCCATAAATAAATCGAGATTATAAAATTTGAGCACAGTTTTCAGGATACTTGAGTCCTGGGCCCCAAGTCAGTGTCAGTGTTTGACCATTGGAAAGTCATAATGACGCTTTTATATCCAGTGGTCAACCACTGGCACTCCATTGAAAGAAATGGCATAGAATCTTGTCAAAATCAACCATTATAAAATCAATGATAGACCATTCTGACACTATTGTAATAGCAGACTTGGGGCCCTGTTTATCTGCGATTACCATTAGGATGCTATTAGTGCTACCCCGGACTCAGCTCTGCGGAATTGCGATGTCGTTTGGGCTCTAACATAATGGTGATGAGATGACTCTGTTGAAAAAATAGGTGCATGAAATCGTTATAATAAAACCCAATCGTAAGTACAGGTGTACAGGTAAGCTTTTAACTAGCTAAAGCTAAATTTACTACATCTTTACTGCTAAGTGTATTGTATCCAATACCTAGAAACAATGTATGTCAGAAGACGTTCTGAAAATGTATGTCAAAATAATAGTTTGGAATCACATATCCGTCTTTTGAACCCTAAAACATAACAACACGAATAAACTTCACCCACTTATGAATCATGTAATTTTCTTGTTTAAACAAACACTAAACTTGAGACACAGAATAGATAGTGTACAAAAGGTCGACTCCATATAGTGACTGAGAACGCACGCACACATAGACACGCTTTACGTACAGCGAGTGCAAGCGCTCTCGCGAGTGGCATTTATTTGAGACTAGCTGTGCCCGCGACTTCGTTCGAGTGGATGTCGAAAAATATGTGTTGCATAGATAAAATCTACGTCATTTCTCTCAGAATTAAGAAAATAGGAAGAGGGTACCTAACTGTTTCATCTCTTCCGGTTGAAATGCCGACCAGCCCAGGTAATCTCCTGGAACATACCTACCTCTGGGTAGTCAACAAAACCAACTATTGAACGAATGGTAGTCTTCAAACTACGAAAAAAATCTTCTCCATAAGTTAAAATGGTCATCCATCCACAGACTGACCTCGGCAAGTGTAGCTTAACTTTGAAGATGGATCCGTAAGGCTGTTATAGTTTAGCCGTACGTCTGTTATATTCCGAGGCACGTAGGAATCTCTGCTCGACTGACCTCGACAAGCTTAGCTTAATTTTGAAGCTGGACCCGTGCGACTGTTATCTATATTTTAGCCATACGGCTGTTATAGATTAATTATTTCGATTGGTATCAGAATTCATCAATCACTTCTATTTTTTATTTTTCGATCAAACCATCATAGGCATCTTAACTTTTATTGTCAGACATGGACCAACGACACCGATTCAAAAAAACGCGTCATCAGTACAGCGCCATCTATCGACAATGGAGTTGAACTATCAAAATATAAGTTTGAATTTAGAAGCTCACAATGACATGTTATGATAAATAAAATGATAAGCTAACTAAATGTTCATTTATCCTTAGCTTAGTATTAAGAGTTTCACAAATAACACAACAATATGTTGTGTTATTATTTCCATGCATTCATTCATGGAACAGTACTATTACTATTTAATTTCAATAGATGTTGATAGACAAATATATTTTTATAGAGTGAACCAATTACGATGAAACAAAAACTAAGTTATACTCTCAGTTACGTACAATTTCAATTTATGATAGTTATATACATTACTTTTGTACTTTTTACGTGATGCCTGCACATCTAAACAGACAAAAATTCCAAAAATTATGGAATGGGTTCTGTTAGTTATTTTTTTTCTACCTGGCAATTTTTTTTTAAATATTTCGTATGTGCAAAAACGATTCATTGACAGATTTGTATGTACATGTATAGATCGCCGTACGTACGCGTACATGTGTGCGTGCGTTTTTTCCCTCCTTTTCCGAACCGACCTTCTATACCTATCTACTATATGTTTAAGATTTTTCTTTATCAGTCGAGTGTACAATGAAGGCAACTATTTATCAGTTAAATTACGTTGACCTTAATAATCTTTTGTAATTTTCAGGTATAAATGTTCAATTATTACGAACAATTAACAGTAGTTGTAAATAATTCAACATGTTTTCGTTACTGTACTTTCTGGCGTTCGTCAGCTATGTCGGTGAGTTTTGAATATATTTTCTTATAGTTTATGTAAGACAATAACATATTTAACTATTTAAAATTAAATCTAACTTAAAATTATGCACTTATAATTATGTTATCAAAATAATTAAAAAAAGAACAATAAAAAACTTAGGCGTCGAAGTAGGTAGGTACTCCTCCATATTTGCTGTCATCCGGAAACGTACCCATAAGACTGGTAACATTGTCACATTAAATAGCAATACTTTTTTTTTGGTCAAAGTTCGAAGCCCTTTGATCACGCAAAATGTCAATAAAAAAAATTCAATGTAGAAAATACTGAATATCATAAAACTGTACAGCTTTAACTAGCATTTAAAATAATATATACAATTTTCTAACTACTTAAATATGTTTGTGAAAGTGAATGTTTTGGCGATTAGTGATGTGAGTTTTAATAAGGGACATAAACTGTAGTTTCAAAATAGGGGGCACAATTTTATAAATAGGAGATAAGAAATTAGAGGATCCTGGTATGTCATGGAAGTTTCTTATTTTATTTCGATTTGCCTCAAGACGGACATACTATCAGCGACAAATTTAACTCTCGAAAAGTCCAAAATTATGAGATTAACATACGCTACCGGAATGTCATCCAAAAAATTCAACTTTTCGGCCATCGATACTGTACTTTCCAAAACGAAACTCTAAATTGCTTATTAAAACGGCTTACGTATCATTGGGTTTGCCAATAGAAAAACCCAATGATACGTAAGCCCCGTGAGCTGAGCACTACACTTGTAACCGCTACATCAATGGGGCTGTGGAATATCAAAGATTCTAAAGCATTTTTTTTAGATTCTTCTTCTTTTTGTTTCAATTAAATTTTGTCCGACAAGTATTCAGCAACTTGTACCGCTCTAGGGACTTGACATCAGTTTTGCTAATGAGTACCGTGTTACCCAGTTAATGGGTTGTGGAGGTCTGTTAGGCAGCCACTCTACGTATTATGGTATTCAGCTAAATCCGGTACTGGAAACCGAGCCCAATATAGTTGGGAAAGACTTGAGAGAAATTATCTGTTGGCTATAGAAAGCGCCATATAAGGCTGGCGCTGGTAAGTGCCTTTGTGGTGGACTTTAAGTTGAGTCATCATGGTGAAAAGCGAAGCCACAGCTGGCACACGATAACGCAGACTCCAGATCACTCTCCGTTTTTGAGTGCAAGCTGTCCAGGGTGCACTAGCAATTAAATTTAATCCCGCTTGGTGATTTTCCTTCCATGCTCACTTGTTCACGGAATTCAAAACTGTGGATCTTTTTTACAGTGTCAACACCCACGATTAAATCCTTGGGGGATCTGAAAATCGTTGGAGGAGAAGACATTGATATCACTGAGGCTCCGTACCAGGTGTCGTTAGTGAGGCGAGGCAGGCACTCCTGCGGAGGAGCCATCGTAGCCAACGACATTGTTCTCACAGCAGCTCATTGCATTGTTGGGTATGTAAAATAAGCAGTTTCGTATTTTTTTTTATGTGTTTACTAGCTTTTTCTCGCTACTACGTATACGCATATCCCGAGCTTTCCTGTTCCTGTAGGTATTTCGGGAAACCTTCTCTTAGTGCTCCCCTACACGCCCCAAGGAACCTAAATGCAAAATTTCAGCTACTTTACGACTAGAAGTTTTGGCTGTGCGTTGTCTGTCAGTCAGTCACTCATTCATTAGTAGCAGAAGAGTGTTATATACTTTCCTGCCTCATTTATTTTACTCACACGAAAGGCTATAATTAACTCGATTGGTGATTGCTGAAAATCAGCGCCGTTGAATGATGGATCTGTCCGAAGTAATTATACGCTGACCAAAGCCGTATGGTGTCGGCAGGTGCCGTATGGTGCCGTAAAAGAATAATATCATCCCATCACTTCCCGTGGGTGTCGTAAGAGGCGACTAAGGGACTCAACTGAGACACTGACACTGCGATCGCCAACCCGTCTGCCAAGCGTGGCGATTATGGTAAACCCCTCCCCTTTGGGAGAGGCAGTCCAGCAGTGGACGTCTTTCGGCTGATATGATGATGATGAGCAAAGACCTATTCTTGCTCTGCTTTTTATAATGCCTGGGATACACGTGGATAGTTTTTTGAAATTTCAAGATATAATAAACTTTTACTGTGCTTCTTACTGCTGGGACACAGGTTTCTTCTCTGTTGGTGTGTTGAGTGTTGGTGAAACAACAACATGCCTTCGAGTTTATTAGTTCTAGGACATTCCGGCTTCTTCACGATATTGTTTGTGTCGTGGATAGTGAAACGTTGTTACGTACTATCCACGACACAAAATATGACAGTTGGGGCCAGTTGTAATATTCGTTTAAATAAAGTACGCAATAAAGTAAGCAAAGTAATCACTCTGGCCAGTTGTAAAACAAAAACCTGGGTTTAAAAAATATAGTTCCTGCAAAAAAATATCAATCTAAATATCGTCCAAATTACGTGCTTACATACAAATCTGTATTGCCAACATTTTTTTAATGTTTTGAACTCCTTTTTGTTTTCCTTAGATCATATCCAGAAATGTGGCAAGTCCGTGTCGGGTCATCATTCAGTGAACAAGGTGGAGAGTTATATCAAGTTGGCGCCATAGTGTGGCATCCTGACTTCGACTACTCAAAGATGGACAGTGATATTGCTGTTCTGTGGCTGTCAAGACCTCTGACGTTCAGTGATCGAGTAGCACCGGTAGAATTGATGGCGAAGAACGAAGAAATTCCTGATGGAGATCTGACGGTTGTAACTGGATGGGGTAATCTTTATGTAAGTAACACAATAATAGATCATTTACAAGAATACACATTTTGAATGATTTTTTTTTAAGATTTCGTTTCGAATGAAGGCGCAAACCCACCGCGGTGCACGCTGTACACGGGCATGCAGTGCATTTTAGAAGCATGAGTTTATTTGTTTGACAACGTGAGTCTACGTTACATACTACACACCCACGACTATGTACAAAATGTAGTTCCAGCAGGTCCACCACGGCACAAGGAGAGGCTACGTACGATTGTTTACAAGAGCATGGTTTTGACATAGTCGTGGGTTAATATTCGTGCATAGTGTGTACCGCGTGCACCATGGCGTTGACAGCGTTGGGCTATGCGAGTGCCATATTCGAGCAAACCACGCGTTTACCAATGACGTCAATTGATGCGTAGCGTGTCCGAGGGTTGCAATGGAAACAATCTCATACATTTTCATGCATGGCGAAGCCTTACAAACGTGCGTAGCTTCTACGTGCGCCGCAGTGGGTTTCCGCCTTGATACCGTATAAGTACAGGGAAAAACTGGGTATCGTTATAAATTCAAACCATGTGAGATGGTGGGATTCTTCATACCAGTACATCATATCAGATTAACATTCCCACTTGCTTTTATCTGTTTACTAGACTTGAACTCATGATTTTTTTTTTATTGTAGGAAAGTGGTGGATTCCCAGATACGTTGCAAAGTGTAGCCGTGCCAAAGGTGAATCCAAAACAGTGCAATGACGCCTACCAGCCGGTATACAGTATCACACGCAACATGCTTTGTGCTGGCACCAGTGAAGGTGGAAAGGATGCATGCCAGGTAAATATTAGAAAGAAAAATAATTTATTCGTGCCAAACATAACATCATCATCACCACATCCGAAAGACGTCTGCCGTAAGTCTCCCCCAAGTATCGCTGCAACAACCGGTCCTGTGTGTCCCGCATCCATCGGCCACAGCTTCACGGTGATTGCAAACCTGTCAAGCATGGCGATTATGGCAAACTCCAACCATGTGATAGCCAAATAATAATGCATACGTCTGCCGTAAGCCTCCCCAAATATCACTGCAACAACCGGTCCTGTGCGTCTCGCATCCATCGGCCACAGCTTCACGGCGATTGCAAACCTACCAAGCATGGCGATTATGGCAAACTCCACCCATGTAATAGCCAAATAATAATGCATAGCATAAAATTGTAAAAAAAGCAGGAGTGAACAAGTAATCCAAATGCGCACATAATGGATAAAATCAGCGTTTTACAGTTTCCTTAATTAATTCAAGATTCATTAACAGCTGGTCTTTCAAAAAGTGTAATGTGTTACCCAGTTATCAAGTTATGGAGTAAATTATTGGTATTCAATTGCATCTGGTAGGAATTCAATTCAATCATAGGGAAAAGACTAGATAAATTAATTTCTAATGGTGGCCATACACGCTAGGGTTTGCATGATGGTTATAACCAAACATGCATAACCCACAGGCATAGCCGACATATCATGCACCGATAACTGTACAGTTTTATAACAAACACGCTAGGGTTTGTCTGTTGGTGAAGCTTGTAAGGTTTTAACCATAATGCAAACCCTAGTGTGTATGGCCACCATAAGCGACTTATGAATATTAGCCAATGTTAAATGGATCTTAAGAAGGTAAAACTTTGTATCTAATTAAAATTCATTTATGTTTACAGGGTGACAGTGGCGGTCCATTAGTCCACAACAACAAGCTTGCAGGCATCGTATCCTGGGGTCTAGGATGTGCCAGACCCGACTACCCCGGGGTCTACGCTAAGATTTCCGCTCTCAGGACCTGGCTAGACACGAACATTGCTAGATTGCACGGAAAGCATTTCTACAGGACGGCTGTTTAATTTTAAGAAGTTATTTAATTTGAATATGAAGTGATATTCTGTCAGGCATAGTGATTGACGGAAGTCCAATATGTCGCTGTAGACCAATATTTTACGTGACCACCTCTGGGGGGGCTACTCACTAAGCCCGATGCCGTAGTTTCGGCCTAAGTTCTGCAACTTAGGCCGAAACTATGGCATCGGGCTTGCAGGAATACGCTTGCGCGTGTTCTACTCCGTATCACCTAAACACTAAGAAAAAATGAAAACACGATTAGAAAGTTACTGTGAAATCGTGTTGTCATTCATTCATAGTTCGGGTTCGAGACTTGAAACTACGGAATTCGGGCTTAGAGACTAGCCTCCTAACCTAGACTACAGTCAAGAGCAAACCCAATTCAAATAAAACAAAAAGATCATGGTAGTCAATTCCTAACATTTTGGACTTTTCGACAATCATTATTTCTCATAGAATGACATCTTTGTCTAGAGCCTTGGGTTCGTTATTTGAACCTTCTGTGAGTTTTTTTGTCTGTGCTCGTGATTGTCTCTAATAATAGCGGAAGTAAAAGATGACAACTAAATGGTGGGACTTTTTACACCGTGTATTATTACTACTTATTTTGTGATGTGATTAAATAAGATTTACTTACACAAAAATTATCTTTTATTTTTTTTGCCATTCAATAGCCCAGAATGAACGCACAAAACGTGTACGGCTATCCGCACATATTGCCATTATAGCGCAGTTGCGTTGGCGAGAAGCTTGTTGATAAATAATAACAGCAGCACGGATCGACCTTCAAGGTTAAGCAACGCCAATGTTAGTTTGTGGATAGGTGACCACCTTAACATATCGAAACTCCTCCGTGTCTCGGAAAGGACGTTAAGCCGTTGGTCCTGACTGTCATTTTTAGATCTTTTTTTATTTTTATATGCGATGGGTTTGCTCTTGACTCTAGTAAGTCTACGATGGAGTGAGCTTACCTAGAAGGAGCCTGTTCACTCTAACTTTGAAGGGATTAGGGTTGAAAGCGTTCGGAAACACAGATGCAGGCAGAGAATTCCACTCCTTTGCTGTGCGCATTATAAAAGACGTTCGCAAACGCTTAGTGAGAATTGGTGAAATAGCAACAAGGTAGGGATGGTAAGTTGTAGTACGTCTGGATCTTTGGCAGTCGTGACGGGTTGTCAAAAGTCAAAAAAACTGACACCAGTCTTACTAAGAACTCAGGCGTCCCGACGGCCTGTGACTCCCGAGTTATAGGGCAATTCCCGGCCAACGTAGGTGCGGGCCTACGGACGGCGAGTGTTAGGTGGCTCGCTATCCGATCAAAACCAGGCCCGGGTCGACGGCGCGTTGTGTTCCACGCGCGCCTCAAAGAGATGTCAGCATAGAAGAAGGGTTCCGCTAGGGCAAGTGTCTACCAGGGTTGCGGAATTTGTTCGAAAGAGTTACCGCGGCCCCGGAACGCAAGGGCATTAGGAGGAAAACGGATGGGTTTTAGTCAGTAAAAGTCTGACATTCCTTTCTGCTCCGCTTACAACGGAAGGAGTCATTTGATGATTTCCCATACATAAAAAAGCACGGGTCAATCTTCAAGGTTAAGCAACGCTTGCCGAGGTCGGCTTGTGGATGGGTGACCACTTTAACTTATCGAAACTCCTCCGTTCCTTGGAAAGCACGTTACGCCGTTGGTCCCGGATGTCATTTGAAGATCTTTGGCAGTCGTCACGATTATCAGAAGCCAAAAAAACTGACACAAGTTTTGCCAAGAAGCACCGTATCACCCAGTTATTTGGATAGTTGAGGTCAGATAGGCAGTCACGCGACGTAAAATATTGGTATTCACCTTAATCCGGTTTGACTGCTAGCCGACTCCAATCATCATCTTCCTGCCCTCATCCCATGTTACTTGGGGTCGGTGCAACACGTTTTTTTCTTCCATTCTATTCTATCAGTCGTCACTCTATCACTCAGTCCCTTTTCTTTCATATCGCTCCTCACACAATCCATCCATCTTTTTTTTGTCCTTCCTCTCCCTCTCCATCCATCCACATTCATGTTCATAACTCTTCTAGTTACATGCGATTCATCCTTCCTCTTCACAGGACCATACCAAGACAAGCGATTCCCTTTTAACTTTTCCGTCATAGGCGCCACTTTTAAACTACCTCTAATGTTCTCACTTTATCTAATCTCGTTACTTCACACATCCATCTCAACATTCTCATCTCCACTACATGCAATTTATTTTCATCCGTCTTTTTGGCAGCCCAACATTCTGATCCATACATTTCGACAGGTCTTATCACAGACTTTTAGATTTTCCCTTTCAAATTGAGGGGCATTCGAGGGTCACAAGTTGTTCCAGTGACCTGCCGCCATTTCATCCATCCTGAGTTGATCCGTTGAGTTACGTCTCGGTCTATATCGCCATCTCCCTGGACAAGCGACCCGAGGTACCGAAAGTCGGAGCAAATCGGACCGCCGACTCCAATATAGTTGGGAAAAGGCTAGGCAGGTCGCGTTAGCGCCATGGGGAGCCGCGACCGACGCCCAAGCAGGCATTTTGAACGCGATGCTAACAACCGTTACTGGGTGACTCAGATTGGTCCGACTGACACCTGTCACATCTTTAACGTATCGCCTCCAGCCTGCATGGAAAGATTAACGCAATCCTATTTGGAAACTTAGCTAGAAACACTGGAAAACTATTGGATTTCGTATCGCGATACACATAAAGTCATAATTTTGGAATTTTATCAAAAGGAATTGGTTAAATCTAGCTATTGTACGACCGATGCCTACGGCGTAACTGAAGAACTATATACAGAATATAAAACGGAATTAAAGGATTGCTTGCTAATTAAGTTTAAGATCGATTCTAACACTGTTCTATTGTCTAGTTCTAAGGTTAATGAGTCAAACGTCATTCAATCCTTTAGCGTTAATTTACCCAAGATTAGCATTCCTAGTTTTAGTGGTAATTACATTATATGGACAAGTTTTCGGATTTATTCATATCGTTAATATACAGCAACAAAGCATTGGACGACGTTCAACGTCTACACTATTTTAAAGGCTACTTAACAGGTGAGGCCCAGCAACTTGTGCATATAAACGGAGCTAACTACTCCTCTAAGCGCCGCTCCGCTACCCCCATTTTTAATTTATTATAAAAAATAATACATATTTTCGTTTGTATGGCAAAGCAGTAGATATTTTTTTTGTCTTTTGTAAAAAAATGAAGGAGTAAAATGGTTTTATCTCAACGATTTGGAGGTGGATTGTTATGTGATACAGATACATAAATTCTGGCTAAACGAAATTACGTATCATATCATGTAGATTACTACCTATTTTTTCAGATGTAATCTATGCATATAATAAAATCGTGGACTAACCATGTCTGTACATTGAATATTTTTGCATGAAAATAACACAGAAAACTCAGGAAAAAGGTATAAAATACAAAAATGCAATTTTTGACATTTTTGTCTGTTTGTCTGTGCGTTTGTGGGAGCATCACGCATAAACCACAGATTGGATTGCAAATCTAAGTACTTAAAAATATTAAGCGATAACCCGAGTAACATTTAGCGTTTATTTCATCAAAATCGACCCACAAAATCAAAATATATTGAATTTTTAAGTTTAGGAAGAAACTTCCTAATGTATTCTGATGAGTCAGAGCGCCATCTATTGAGAAAAATAAAATGCACGAAAGCATTCAAAATTGTTGAGTTATTTGTGAAACTTTTAATACGTGGCAAAATAAGAGTGATCATTTTATACCTTTTCGTTATTGATCTATACAATCGATTCACAAAATCAAAATATATTGAATTTTTAGTTTAGTAAGAAACTTCCTTATATATTCTGATTAGTCAGAGCGCCATCTATTGAGGAACCAAAATATGCATGAAAGCATGAATGTTACACCAAAACACATTGATTGAGTTATTAGTGAAACTTTTAATACGTAGACGTAGTCTTCTATACATATAATAAAATCGTAGACTAACCGTGTCTGTACATTGAATATTTTTGCATGAAAATTACACAGAAAACTCAGGAAAAAGGTATAAAACACAAAAATGCAATTTTTGTTTTTGTCTGTTTGTCTGTGCGTTTGTGGGAACATCACGCTTAAACCACAGATAAGATTGCAAATCTAAGTACTTAAAAATATTAAGTGATAACCCGAGTAACATTTAGCGTTTATTTCATCAAAATCGACCCACAAAATCAAGATATTGATTTTTTAAGTTTAGGAAGAAACTTCCTAATGTATTCTGATGAGTCAAAGCGCCATCTATTGAGAAAAATAAAATGCACGAAAGCATTCAAAATTGTTGAGTTATTTGTGAAACTTTTAATACGTGGCAAAATAAGAGTGATCATTTTATACCCACTCGAGCGTCGTTTGACGTATGTCAGCGCGGCGGCTCTAGTGTGTCAGCGGACATAATAAGGCCGCGGTTTCCCGCGGTTTTGTTTTTGTCGTTTTACTGCATCAAAACTATACCGATCCTGGTCAAACTTGCCCAACGTGTAGTGGAAAAGACTAGGATGGCATACAGTCCCTCAGAAACTCCTGAGCCCAACCACGGTCGATGTAGAATTCGTCAATTCAGTGCGTGTTCCGAGCAGTACGAGCGGGTCGCGACCTTGTTTTCGAGTGCCAATTTATGTGTTTAAAGTGTTGTGTTTGTGGTTGAGCTGCAGCAATATCATAAACCGGTAAATATTAAACTGTTTTTAATAGCTTGATTATGTATTTGTCATAAATTTCGGTAGAAATACTTATTTCAACGAACATCGGCCTCCATTGTTCCGTTGTGACCGATTCTTTTTCGACGTGTTGTGAATATTAAATATGCCTAATGCTTATCAAACTGTCGTTATTAACAATTTTAGGTTTTATCGTCCGAAATTAGAATTTCATTGAAAACAAAAACACGAGGCCGCGTAGAGACCTTATTTTGTCCGCTGACGCTCGGGCGTATTCATGACGTCATCGACTAGTATGGATAAGACATTTGTGTTTTTTTTTTTGTCGGTCGTGTTTTTTTTTGCTTTTTGCGTATTTGTTACTACTATTTTCAGTGCATCTTTTTGTCATGTGTTAATATTTTTAGGTGACTGGTTTTTTTTTTTTTGGTGATATGATAATAGTGAGCGATCCATACTTTGCTAGCATGTACTTGTGCGTTTAGTCGTGAAACTGTTAATTTTGCTGGTTGATTTCTGGGATGTTTTTATTAGGCAACATGCCCTTAAGTTGTGTTTTTCGATTAGTAAATATCATAATCATGTTGATTGCGAAATAAGATTTCAAATAAATGCAATAGCACTTGCTCTGTGATCCAAATTATGAAAGGGTCTTTTTTATCGCTCTTTTTCAAGTGTTTGCATTCTGACTCATTGTTCGTAAACTACACAATTGAAACAGCTAACAATTTGTCTGCGATGAGATTATGTACCAAACTATGTAATAAAATACTATCGTGAGCCATTTAGCTTACGGAATTCCCGAAAATTAAGTGTAAGCATACCCCTTTTTTTTTGTTGGCGGCCGGGTCAGTTACCTGAGGCATTTTTCTGTAAGGCTTGTGGTATGAAAAAAATGTATGGGGAGGTGTGTTATTTTAATAGATTAATGTGTAATAGGGTATATTCTTGTAAATTCAAGAAAAACTTTTTAAAATATTGGCTTATTTTTTATATCTATCTACTTTTTCACAATAAACTAGGAATATTTCGCTCACGCTAATTTCAAAGTAGAATTAACAGTATATTACAAGGCAAAACTGGTCTAATCTATTTTAAATGTGATAGTTTATTTCATTAAAACTCCAAAAACATAAGTTTCATGTAGCTCCTGTGCACAAATTCAGAGATATCGTCGTTTTAAGTTCACGCGCCGATATCGTGACGTCAACCCGAACCCCCCCCAACATTGAGCGATTTCGCGCCGACGCCCGTCTTTTCGTTATTGATCGATACAATCGATCCACAAAATCAAAATATATTGAATTTTTAGTTTAGTAAGAAACTTCCTACTGTGTTCTGATCAGTCAGAGCGCCATCTATTGAGGAACCAAAAAATGCATGAAAGCATGAATGTTACACCAAAACACATTGATTGAGTTATTTGTGAAACTTTTAATACGTAGACGTAGCAAAATAAAAGTAAACATTTTAATACCTTATCGTTATTTACCGTTACATACGGGCTTCTTATTTAACGTCTTCTACTGACAAATATTTTGTCAGTTTACTTGGTCGATAGATGGCGTTGCACTGATGACGCGTTTTTCTGAATTGCGGTGTTAAGATTTTCCGCTGGAGAATGACCTCACACGATTATCAAACACGGTCGTAGTTAGTCGGGATTTCGGTTTGGTCTCTGTAAGGTCTTTAACTGTTAGGGACCAAAATTGCTGAAATCTCTGAGTCGTGCTGGTTTCGTTTAAAGTGCTTTTATCGTAGAGTCTTAAACTGTTTTAGTTTTGCGAAGTACTGGACGGTTCGACTTGCGGATCTGGGGGGCTACTCTTTAACGAAGTTCGTAGTTTCGGGCTTAGTTGCGGGCCGGCATTTTCTACTCCGTATCACCTAACCACTGAGAACTAATGATAACACGATTTGACAGTTACTGTGAAATCGTGTTGTCATTCATTCTCAGTTCGGGTTCGGGACTAATGAAAACAAGATTTCACAGTAATTGTCAAATCATATTATCATTAGTTCTCAGTGGTTAGGTGATACGGAGTAATTTTTTTTTTTATTATAGATAGGCATACGTTTGACCACTATCTTACCTGATGGTAAGCGATGATGCGGTCGAAGATGGAGCACGTTTGCCTAGAAGTTACCTGTTCACTTATGTCTTAAAGACTCCCAGGTTGCCCGCAACTAAGTTTTTAATTCGTGCTAATTATCAGACAGTTCGATTTGCGAGCCAAGGCAAATTATAGGATTCCGTGCCAAAGTTGCTAATGGGACCCTATTATTTAAGCCTTCGCGTACGATTTTGATTCGTGCGAACCAAGTCGATTTTTAGGGTTCCGTACCAAGGTTACTAACGGAACCCTATTTATTAATAAGCCACCGCTGTCCGTCTTCCTTCAGTTTATTCGTTTTATTTCTGTCTCGCTAATATAAAAATGACTTCTAGAAAAAGGTCGAATCTTTCACAATATAGCAAAATTCTCAAAGTCGGGTTTGTTCGAACACTTTTCTAACTAACTCGAGAACGGCTCGACCGATTTTCATAGTTTTTGTGTTTTATTCCGGAAGAAGACTAATTTCTTCGTCCGGAATAGCATAATAAGAATTAAAATACAAAAAAAAAGAATGAGTATGTAGGTAGGCAGGTAGGTAAGGTAGGGTAGCTATGGTAGGTAGGTAGAGTAGCCAGATGACGGGAGCGAAGCCGCGCGGGTCAGCTAGTTTCTTAGTAAATACCGATGAAAAGTTACTTCATCTGCACGCTGTTTTGAAGCATTTCTCGAGAGAGCAGCCTTGACGTGCTTTCCGAGGCACGGAGGAGTCTCGGTATGTTAAAATGGTCACACAACCACAGAACGATCTCGGTATGCATTGCTTAACCTTGCAGATTGACTTGTGCGATTGTTATCAGCTTCAAACGCAAAAGTAACTCTGTATGTTTGTCCGATTATTATGTTTTCACGTCGTAACGGCTCAATGGATTTCAATGAAACTGGGCACACGGGTAAACCTAAATCATGTTGATATAGGGCATAGGCTACTTTTAGGGTTCCGTAAAAAACGTTTTTTTTTCGGTTTATAGTACGAAACCCTTCGTGAAAGAGTCCGACCCGCACTTGGTCGGTTTTTTACTATCCTGGGAGTATGTTCCCTTGGGATAACTTCCGAGGACGAGATTTAAAACTTAGTGTAAAATATATTATTGTTCCACAGTCAAAAACATTATTACGCGATTCGTGTTATTGCTCATTACTAGACAGTAGGCGTTGTTTTGTCGACACGGTCAACACATTTACTGTGCAGTATGCGTACAGCTAAGGCGTGGAATTCCCTGCCAGAGTCTGTGTTTCCTGATAGCTACAATCTAGGAGTTTTTAAGTCAAGAGTGAATAGGTTACTTCTAGGCAAGCGTGCTCCATCTTCGACCACATCATCGCTTACCATCGGTCGGCTTCCATTCTAACCGATTGCAGCTGAATACCAGTATTTTACATACCTATTATGATGTCAAAAGGTCACCAACCCACGACCAACTTCAGCATGCGTTGCTAAACTTTTATAATCGACCGACACAAGCTCAAAATCTAACAGGAACTAAACATCATGAAAAAACTCACTCAAGTTACGTTTACCCGTGGGAAATGTGGCTTACATTTTTCTTCAAACCGTAGCAACCACGTTTATTTTACTTCAGTGCCTAGTTACTTTAAGCGTAGCCTTTTACATCGTATCGCTAGCCTTTCAACCTTGCAGACTGGGCGGAATTAAAAGAGTAACTATTCGAGCTCTGTACAAAAGAGCAGCTTTTTAAAAAGACGAGTGAGCGATAAGGGTGCTTATCCAACAAAGATGTAAGAGATCAGGCACAAAGGCGATGAAAGAGGAAAAATTCCACAAATGGTGTCACTTCATTTTCCTAGTCTAGCTTAGCGCAGCTCTAGTTGGCAAGAGACCTAAGACAAAGTGCCGTTCTATTAGCAAATGCGATTATCGAAATGCCTAAATAATTATATGGGATTGATCAAGTGGTATTTCGAGAGCGTTTGTCAATCCTGTACATTTTGAACGTTTTGACAGTCTCCTTCGCTACGTTCCCGCTGACGGAGATCAACGTTTTTTTTTGTTTTTACTATTAATAGGCATACGTTTGACCAGTTATCTAGAGCCTAAGGGCTAGTTAGTAGCACTATATTATACTTATTGTGCAAATAAAAAAACCGGCCAAGTTCGATTCGAACTCTCACACGAAAAAAAAGCTCGTTTTTTGTATGGGAGCCCCGTTTAATATTTAATTTTATTGTTTGTTGTTATAGCAACAAAGAAATACACACTGAAAATCTCAACTGTCTACCTATTATGGTTCTTGAGATACAGCCCGCTGACAGACAGACAGAGGACAGTGGAAGCTAGTAATAGGGTTCCGTTGGTTACTCTCTGGGTACGGAACCCTAAAAAGCGAAAGGATTAGAAGGGATGCATGTGAAGAATGAGTACGAGGGCTGTATGCAAGTGATGCGAGCGAATAACATGTACGAGACGCTCACCCCCAATCGAACCTACATCCACCTCTGAAAATAGTCCGCTACACGTTTTTCCCCGCACATCTTTGATGGTATCAATCACATATTTTCACAGCCTTGTAACACATCCTCGTACCGCCTAGCTACCTCGTACATCTCTTAAAGCCCCTAAGGATACGTCCAGACCCAAACTGCATTTCATGTTCGAAAAACTTTTTCTCGTATCATCGATGAAGGAAATTGGAAAGTTGGAACATTGAGTTAATCCGGCGAGGGTGATTGAAGAGTTACGTGTAACTGGTAACTGGGAACGTCATTACTTTTTACCTAGTTTGCGAGCGATCTATTTAGATATGGAATTGGATTATGTCTTTCAATGTAGACATGCAGTTGGCTGAACTTGTTCATAATTCGCACCGCTTTGTGCTTTGGTATTAAAGTTAGGTACGTGATTCCTAAAGAAATTAATGTCGAATAGGGTATTAATTATCGATAAAGCCGCCCATTGTGTCACCCTATGTAATGTTTTCTTCATCTATTCTTTCTGTATTTTACATGGTGTACATAATAAAGAGTATTCTATTGTTTTTGACTTTTCTTTTATCTAGTCTATTCTGTTTTTTTACTAAACCTTGTCTTTTATGCAGGTTTACAAAATAGACAAGACTCAATAAAAAATATGTTGAAAGAAATTATGGAATTGTGAGCGCTCGGGTCAAACCTGTGCGTCAAGTACGAGGGAGCGTCTACAACTTGGTACTACCAAATGGTAGTACCACCTATGCGACCAAATAGTCGCGTAGGTGTACAAGGCGCCATAGATAAACACGGGCATCGTCGCCGCGCGAATGACGCTCCGGCGTCGCTTTGACCGTGCAGATTTGGCCGGAGTGTGTCGTCAACACGACGGCACTTTTCCTGAGTATGACACACGTTGTCATCAGTTGACATTTTAATTATTTTCTATTTCGATACACGCTTTTCGTGTTGTGACTTATACTTGCTATTAAAACAAGGATCTATCCCAAGAAACAACAACAAATATTTTTCCGGGCTAAAATTTATTTATTTGACATATTAACATTGATTTTCAAGCAGCCAAAATTCGTATAATGCCCCTTTAACCTGATACTTTTCACACTGTCATCACTTACCTAATCATCATCATCATATCAGCCGAAAGACGTCCACTGCTGGACATAGGCCTCCCCCAAGTCCTGCGCGTCTCGCATCCGTTGGCTACCTTCGCCAGGTCATCGGTCCACCTTGTCCTTCTAACGTTGTGTTTTCCGGTACGCGGTCGCCACTCAAGAACTTTTCGGCCCCTTCGACCATCTGTTCTGCGAGCAATGTGCCCTGCCCACTGCCATTTTAGTCTGGCGATCTTTTGGGCTATGTTGGTAACCTTGGTTCTCCCGCGGATATCATCATTCCCGATTCGATCACGCAAGGCAACCCCAAGAATTGCCCTCTCCATCGCCCTTTGAGCGACTTTGAGCCTTCTGATGAGGCCCATTGTGAGCGACCACGTTTCAGTTCCATAAGTCATCACTGGCACCACGCACTGATCATAGACTTTCGTCTTGAGACACTGTGGTATGTGGGATGAGAAGATACTACGCAACTTCCTGAACGCCGCCCAGCCGGATCGGATTCGATGGTTGACCTCTTTCGCGAAGTTGGCCCTACCTAACTGGACCGTTTGTCCTAGGTAGACGTACACGTCCACAACTTCGAGTATAGAGTTTTCGATCTTGATAGGAGTGAGTGCTACATGAGTATTTACCATGATCTTGGTTTTGTCCATGTTCATTTTGAGACCCACTCTTTCCGAAGCTCTATTGAGGTCATCGGGCATTGTACTGAGGTCCTCCGTAGTCTCAGCCATGACGACTATATAGTCGGCAAATTGGAGGTGCCATTGACATTAATGCCTAGTCTTCTCCAGCCCAAAACCTTGAAAACATCCTCCATTGCGGCCGTGAACAGTTTCGGAGAAATTACGTCTCCCTGCCTCACACCCCGCTGCATGAGGATAGGTTTCGAGGTCTGTCCCTAAAGTCGGACAGACATGGTGGCGTTTTTGTACAAACATTTCAGCACCTCGATGTACCGATAGTCGATCTGGCAAGACTGCAGCATCTTAATTGAATCAAAAGCTTTCTCGTAGTCCACAAACGCTAAACAGGGGGTCAGATTTTACTCTTCGGTTTTCTGTATACCTGACGGAGCGTATGTATATGGTCTACGGTGCTGAAGCCTTTTCGGAATCCGGCTTGTTCGGGAGGCTGAAAGTCGTCAAACCTGCGCGCGAGAGGGTTCGTGATGACTCTGAAAAACAGCTTGTAGACATGGCTCAGAAGTGAGATGGGCCTTGGCCTTGTCGCACTTCTTAAAGAACAGTACCAACACACCTCTGCTCCAGGCCTGTGGCGTTTTCCCCTCGAGTATGACGAAATTGAACAATACCTAACCACTACCTAATACCACTGTCAAAATATGTATATATTTTATTTAAATAGGCACAGTATCTATTATTGCTGTAACAGTCAGTATATCTGTCATGTGTATTAAAAAGATTGACAAACTTGACTTCAAGTGAATTACTTATCCTACAGTAACATAACATCAGGCATGTAGACCCTGAAATAGTTGAGAAGAACTATAGTAAATCCATATTTTGCCAGTTATGTTTAAGTCAAGTTGGTCACATCTGCCACATGTCGATGGAGCAATGATTATCCCGCAGTGGGGCTCAAATGCAAGGAAACGAAAACACGACAGGCCCAGAAAGAGGTGGTGAGAAGAGCTGGACTCTTTCTCAAAGTACTAGACCCAAATTGCAGAAGACCGGAGGGAAGTTAAGCCTTTGCCCTGCAGTGGGACAGTACAGGCTCATAATAATAATAATATGTTAACGTCAAATGTTGAACGTTGCAAGGCCTTTTTTTTAACGGGGGGAAATCCTCATGGATGTCCTCCGCCCTGGGGCGGGTGGAGGGGTCTGTCAGACTCTTACTGACTAAAACCACCCCGGTGTTCCATCTCTCACCTACGCCGGGGATCGCGAGAACTTATTTGGCTTCCGTAATCCCCGGCTGGTGCCGGCCCGCCTCTGCGGGCCACCTCGGGTCAGCGGGGGGAGTGAGGTGTTTGACTCCCCCCGCGACGTCAGAGAGGGGCGCACGGGAACACCACGCGCCGCCACCTCGGGTCCGGATGAATGGGGGGTGACGGACCCAGTTAGGGGGGCCGGAAGAGGGCAGCGTATCCTCCGACGCCCGGTGCGTCAGCCGGGAGGGAGGTCGAGATCTCCCTCTCCCTTTCCGCAACCTCCTTCTGCGCGATAACTATTTCGCAGAAGGAGACCACCGCGTCCCAGGACTCCTCGCCGTCGAACATAGCACGAACTACGGCCGGCAGCGAGAGATCACTGCCTAGCACAGAGATGAGGGCACGGCGCGGCTCCTCCCAAGCGGCACACTCTGCCAGCGTATGCCGCCCCGTGTCCTCCCGACAGAACGTTGCAAGGCCTCCCATAAGGTGGACCGATGACCTAGTGAAGGTCGCGGGTAGCCGATGGATGCGAGACGCACAGTATCGGTCGTTGTGGCGACGCTTGGGGGAGGCCTATGTCCAGCAGTGGACGTCTTTCGGCTGATATGATGATGATGAAGGTCAAATGTAAAAAAGAGCAAGCCTGTTAACATCAGCCGGGTACAAGTTCAGATTACGGGTTGCTACTGGGAAATTTCAGATGATAAAACCCGATGGCACTGTTTTCAACTCGGGAATCGATCCATGACTTTTGTCTCAGCAAGAGTGCTTGCGATCACATGGATAATTCAACAATATCATGATCATCATCATCTACCTAGCCTTTTGCCAGCTATATTAAGTTCGGCTTCCAGTCAAACCAGATTCAGCTGAATACCAATATTTTACGTGAACAACAATATCATGATGTTTTTAAAAATGTTGAGCTACTAACTCGTCAAAAAATGAGTATTTTTGTAGGTAATGAGATAAGGCAATATTATGAGGTATAGACTAATTTAATAAAATATATAAGATTATTTTTCCGACCCAAATATCGACCAATAGAATTGCACCATTCGACGTCACGTGGTACAACCTACATGGTATTATACTGATAATTTTTGAAAATTTGTAGGTTGTACCACGTGACGTCGAATGGTGCAATTCTATTGGCCGACATTTGGGACGGAAAAAAAATCCCCCGAATACCACACGAGCTTCAAAATTATCTGGCATTTCCCTCAAGGTTCCCTGCAAACAAATAAAATCGTCAAGTTTTTCAGGAAAAATCACTCGCGCTTCGCGCTCGTGATTTTTTAACCTGAAAAACTTGACTCCTTCATTTGTTTGCAACGAACCTATCGGGAACCTATACCCGATAATTTTGAAGCTCTTGTGGTATTATAAGTGATAAATGTGTAACACACGGTATGACATATATTTATGGACGACTCCTTGACAGATAAAGAGCCTTAGCTCTTCTCTTTATAAATTATATACAATGGAATATTTGCTAAGAATCTAACGTAGGCGTTCACTCTTTGGAGGTATGCGGAACTCAGTCCAAGCTAAGTCCCGCACACCTCAATAATTGAAAAGGAGGATCCTCCGACCAGACAGTTGTTGTGCCTGGCGGGCTACTGCCCCATAATTGATATTCGTGCTGATGTATTTCAAATCGCACGGTAAACTCTGCTTGCACGATGCAGGATTTCAACCTAGTAGTTCGCTGCTAGTTGGATAGATGGCGTCGCGGTTCTTTTTGTTGCGATGTAGATTTGCTCCGTTGGTTTTTCTTGTGGTGGTATTGATGCCGCTACAACTCTTCTAACAATTTTCCTGAGAAAGTTTATTTGTCCGTTTGTATTATTTTATTAAAAATATTGGACACTTATTATTTTAGTCACGTTTACAAAAAATTAAGATGATACAGTGCGTGAGATCACGCCTTGCTACATTTTACCAACAAGTGCCGTGACCAGACACCACTCCTAAACTTTGTAGAACTTTATTTTTGTAATTTTTTGACGGACCAAATAAAATTATTTATATATCTTTTCAGGGAACATCCCTACAGTTGATCTTCTATCCCAAAACGTAGATGAAGAAATTCCTTGTAGTAGGACAATGGACCCATGTCCAAACATTTTAACAATCAATCAATGTCTTTATTGTGGAGAATACGAATGATAAGGACAATTCGGATCTTGTCGGTAATTGGCAACAATGGACAGCATTTATTAGCGTGGCAGCACTTAGCTGTCAAGTGCCGAGTGAGGTCATCAGTCTGTTACGAGGTATCAGACTCATTATACCTACGTCCTAATAATAATGGGTAACCAAGTTTATTCTTACATTTATGAGTAATATTATAATATAAAATTTTTCAAAATAATATTTTTGTTTATACTGTCACGCTTAAATCTCCAAACCGATTTTGATGAATTTTACAGAGGCACCCTGAAGACGGTTTTAGGCTAACATAGGTGAACAAAATAATCTTTAAAATGAACATCAAATCTCCAAAACAATACGTTAATATGGAAGACCACAGGACCAAACATTGGATGAAAAAGATAGTCCATTCATTCAATAAAGCAAATTTTTACATTGCCACCGACCGACTAGAGCTTCAAAATCTTCTCGTCACGTTATCTCACATCAAAACGAAATACAAGAATGTGTTAAGTAAGTTTTATTTCCACTGTCTCGATGTAAAGCGACGGTAAAATTTTGTAGCTCATATTGAAGATAACATTACTTCCGGGCGCTCACAAAATTAAAGTGATTAACACTATCATGACGACAAAGTAACTTGGTATAGCAATATTTTTCGAGATAGTAAAAACTGCTGATAGTCTTCGTAAAATATACAATTTCAATTATTAATTAAAAAAAAGGCAGAACCAGTTATTTTAAAATGATGAAAAAAAAAACATTTGAGAGTTGAGAATTTCACAATAAGACCTTTCATGGGATATAATATCATACGGTACAGTTATAAAATTACCGTTTCTTTTTTTTAAATTTCAAGTAATTTTTTTTTAATTTCTTGTTTGTCAAAAAAAAAAAACTTAAAAATATTGAAAATAAAAACATAAAAATAGATCTTTACATTTCAGGTAAAAGATATTATTGTCATGATGATAAAGCGACTTGGTTATCTGATTGTAGTAAAAAATGTTTTATACCACTTATGTAATAAGTAATTGCACAACTTTGTGAAATACCATTGTAATATTTATTTAAGCAAATTGCTGTTCTATTAATATCAGTGCCGTAATATCGAGATGGTAAAAACTGATTGATAGGCTACATAAAATATATTTCTTTTAAGGCAATTCTTTATTTTTGTGCTCCCAAAAAGTATCCCGTTACTAAAAAAAACTACAAATTTTAAAATAACTTTAATTTAGCATGTCAGTGTTTTTGGTTATTTTTTCGTTTTTAACCGACGAAAAAACGGAGGAGGTTCTCACGTCGAAGCGCTTTTTTATGTATGAAGTCGGTGTTAAAATACGAAGAAAAATCCAAAAACACTGATTTCCAAAATTAAAGTTATTTTATACTTTGTGGTGTTTTTTTGTTTGGGAATCGGTTGTATTTTTTTGTAAAAAAGTTTTTGTCGCTCAGTTACTCGTAGTAACACATGCATTTTAATATTATAAACTAACTTCTGCCCACGAGTTCGCCTGAGTGAATTTCAGGATTGGGATCAGAGTAAAATTTTTTTTTTTCAATAAAAATTTTCTTCATAACAGCCTTCGTTTGGGTGGGTTAGGACAAAAACATATTGAAAAAAAATTGTCGAATTGGTCCAGCCGTTTTCGAGTTTTGCCCTTTGCAACACATATAGCAATTCATTTTTATTTGTAGACTAGCTGACCCGCGCGGCTTCGCTCCCGTCAACTGGCTACTCTACCTACCGACCCTAACCTACCTACCCTACCTACCTACTTACCTACCATACCAACCTACCATAGCTACCCTACCTCACCTACCTTACTTACCTACCCTACCTACCTGCCTACCTACCCTACCTA
This sequence comes from Lacanobia wlatinum, assembly GCA_947578705.1. Lineage (NCBI taxonomy): Eukaryota > Metazoa > Arthropoda > Insecta > Lepidoptera > Noctuidae > Lacanobia > Lacanobia wlatinum. The sequence continues at coordinate 15,332,175 of OX388046.1, read as the reverse complement.
CCCTACCTACCTGCCTACCTTCCCTACCTACCTGTCTACCTACCCTACCTACCTGCCTACCTACCCTACCTACATACTCATTTTTTTTTTGTATTTTAATTCTTATTATGCTATTCCGGACGAAGGAATTAGTCTTCGTCCCGAATAAAACACAAAAACTATGAAAATCGGTCGAGCCGTTCTCGAGTTAGTTAGAATAGTGTTCGAACAAACCCGACTTTGAGAATTTTGCTATATTGTGAAAGATTCGACCTTTTTCTAGAAGACATTTTTATATCAGCGAGACAGAAATAAAACGAAAAAAACTTTTTACAAAAAATGTAACCGACGTCCAAAACAAAACACTACAAAGTATAAAATAACTTTAATTTCGGAAGTCGGTGTTTTTAGTTTTTTCGCTTTTTGACACCGACTTCCGAAATTAAAGTTATTTTATACTTTGTAGTGTTTTGTTTTGGAAGTCGGTTACATTTTTTGTAAAAAAGTTTTTTATTTTTCACTTTTTAGTGGTACCTGCTTACCCATTCACAGCGTACCGGCGTGATGTTATGTTATGAAAATAAAACTTACTAAGTGCTTTCGGTGTAAAGGTCTCGTCAATACGAATGAAATTTAAGCCCAAACACTTGGTAGTTCCTACATACCGATGTGGAGTTCCCTTGACTCTCTGTCGTCTCCATCATCAGGTCTGATCCAAACTTTCATTCTTTTGTAGTATCACCCGATAATATCAAGTTTTTACCAAAAACGTGCCTACAATTTTCGAGAGTTGCCCTCGATTTCTCAGGGTTTCCATCATCAGATCCTGACGTGGTGGCAATGGGACCACACGGGAAGCACCAGCTTTCAAATAAAAAAAGAATCATGAAAATCGGTTCATGCAGTCGGTTAATATGAGGTAATAAACATTAAAAAAAAATATAGTCGAATTGATAACCTCCTCCTTTTTTTGAAGTCGGTTAATAAACTGAAGGAAGACGGACAGCGGTGGCTTATTAATAAATAGGGTTCCGTTGGCAACCTTGGTACGGAACCCTAAAAATCGACTTGGTTCGCACGAATCAAGATCGTACGCGAAGGCTTAAATAATAGGGTCCCATTAGCAACTTTGGCACGGGACCCTATAATTTGCCTTGGCTCGCAAATCGAACCGTCTGATACTTAGCACGAATTAAAACCTTAGTTGCGGGCAACCTGGGAGTCTTTAAGACAAAAGTGAATAGGTTGCTTCTAGGCAAACGTGCTCCATCTTCAACCTCATCATCGCTTACCATCAGGTGAGACAGTGGTCAAACGTATGCCTATCTATAGTAAAAAAAAAAACTATTCCGTATCACCTAACCACAGAGAACTAATGATAACTCGATTTGACAGTTACTGTGAAATCGTGTTGTCATTCATTCTTAGTTCGGGTTCGGGATTAATCGTAAGTCCGTAGGTGATACGGAGTAGAATACGTCCGCAACTAAGCCCGAAACTACGGACTTCGGACTTAGAGAGTAGCCCCACCAAAATCGATCGCTCCCGTCACCGTGACCACCTTTGGTACGGTACCTTATTATTATTAGCCTTGTTTCGCAAATCGAACCATTCGTTGCTCCGCTCTAAACGGAATCAATCGCGGAGGCCTTAGAAGTAGGGTCCTGTCAGCACCTTTGGTACGGAACCCTACAGGACTGATCCGCAAGTCGAACCGTCCAGTACTTCACAAAACTACTGAGTTCTAAATCAGTTTAAGACTCTACGATAAAAGCACTTTAAACGAAACCAGCACAACTCAGAGATATAAGCAATTTTGGCCCCTATTCGTTTAAGACCTTCCAGAGACCAAACCGAAATTCCTACGAACGACGACAGTGTTTAATAATCGTGTGAGGTCATTCTCCAGCGGAAAATCTTAACACCGCAATTCAGAAAAACGCGTCATCAGTGCAACGCCATCTATCGACTATGTAAACTGACAAAATATTTGGCAGCAGAAGACGTTAAATAAGAAGCCCGTATGTAACGATAAATAACGATAAGGTATTAAAATGTTTACCTATATTTTGCTACGTCTACGTATTAAAAGTTTCACGAATAACACAACAATGTTGAATGCTTTCGTGCATTTTATTTTTTTCTCAATAGATGGCGCTCTGACTCATCAGAATACATTAGGAAGTTTCTTCCTAAACTTAAAATTCAATATCTTTTGATTTTGTGGGTCGATTTTGATGAAATAAACGCTAAATGTTACTCGGGTTATCACTTATTTTTTTTTGGGTACTTAGATTTGCAATCCAATCTGTGGTTTATGCGTGATGTTCCCACAAACGCACAGACAAACAGACAAAAATTTCAAAAATTGCATTTTTGTGTTTTACACCTTTTTCCTGAGTTTTCTATGTAATTTTCACTTATAATACCACAAGAGCTTCAAAATTATCGGGTATTTAGGATAGGCCCGATAGGTTCGTTGCAAACAAATGAAGGAGTCAAGTTTTTCAGGTTAAAAAATCACGAGCGCGAAGCGCGAGTGATTTTTCCTGAAAAACTTGACGATTTTATTTGTTTGCAGGGAACCTTGAGGGAAATGCCAGATAATTTTGAAGCTCGTGTGGTATTCGGGGGATTATTTTTCCGTCCCAAATGTCGGCCAATAGAATTGCAAAAAAAAAATTCCAAAAAAAAAATTGCAATAAACTCCAAATCGACTCATTTTCATGCAAAATCTCCAATTTTCACAATTGAATTCAACCTGTCAGTTTGACGTGTGGTTAATTTGACTGGATCATGTTTTGTTTTTTATATATAGCAACTACCAGAGAAAATGTTCAAAAAATTATCAGTATAATACCATGTAGGTTGTACCACGTGACGTCGAATGGTGCAATTCTATTGGTCGATATTTGGGTCGGAAAAATAATCATGGAAAAATATTCAATGTACAGACACGGTTAGTCTACGATTTTATTATATGTATAGATTATGAAAAGAATATAACTAAACCCTTCACAGTAAGCCCTTTCATTTGATATGTCACACGATATTGTTCAAAAAACTTTTTTCTTTAATTTTCTAGTTTGACCCCCAAAAGTGACCCCCTTACTAAAAAAATAATAATTTACGTAACGCGTCCGTGTTTGGGTCATAGAAGTCCATATGTGTACCAAATTTCAACAGAATCGGTTCAGTGGATCCGGAGAAAACTGGCTGTGACAGACGGACAGACAGACAGACAGATAGACGGACACCCGAGTGATCCTATAAGGGTTCCTTTTTTTCGGAACACTAAAAATGGACTCTGTCTGAAATATAAGATTTTTATTTACTATTATTAGCCTTGTTTCGCAAATCGAACCGTTCGTTGCTTCGCTCTAAACGGAATCAATCGCGGAGGCTTAGCAGTAGGGTCCCGTCAGCACAGCACCTTTGGTACGGAACCCTACAGGCCTGATCCGCAAGTCGAACCGTCCAGACCTTCGCAAAATTAAATCAGTTTAAGACTCTACGATAAATGCACTTTAAACGAAACCAGCAAAACTCAGAGATTTAACCAATTATGGTCCCTAACAGTTTAAGACCTTTCAGAGACCAAACCGAAATTCGCCATCTATCGACCATGTAAACTGACAAAATATTTGGCAGCGGAAGACGTTAAATAAGAAGCCCGTATGTAACGGTAAATAACGATAAGGTATTAAAATGTTTACTTTTATTTTGCTACGTCTACGTATTAAAAGTTTCACAAATAACTCAATCAATGTGTTTGGTGTAACATTCATGCACTTTTTGGTTCCTCAATAGATGGCGCTCTGACTAATCAGAATACATAAGGAAGTTTCTTACTAAACTAAAATTCTATGTATTTTGATTTTGTGGATCGATTGTATCGATCAATAACGAAAAGGTATAAAATGATCACTCTTATATTGCCACGTATTAAAAATATCACAAATAACTCAACAATTTTTTCGTGCATTTTATTTTTCTCAAAAGATGGCGCTCTGACTCATCAGACTACATTAGGAAGTTTCTTCCTAAACTTAAAAATTCAATATCTTTTGATTTTGTGGGTGGATTTTGATGAAATAACCGCAAATTTTTCTCGGGGTATCTTTTAATATTGTTAAGTACTTAGATTTGCAATCTAATCTGTGGTTTATGCGTGATGCTCCCACAAACGCACAGACAAAAATTTCAAAAATTGCATTTTTGTGTTTTATACCTTTTTCCTGAGTTTTCTGTGTAATTTTCATGCAAAAATATTCAATGTACAGACACGGTTAGTCTACGATTTTATTATATGTATAGATGACTAATCAGAATACATAAGGAAGTTTCTTACTAAACTAAAAATTCAATATATTTTGATTTTGTGGATCGATTGTATCGATCAATAACGAAAAGGTATAAAATGATCACTCTTATTTTGCCACGTATTAAAAGTTTCACAAATAACTCAACAATTTTTTCGTGCATTTTATTTTTCTCAATAGATGGCGCTCTGACTCATCAGAAAATATTAGGAAGTTTCTTCCTAAACTTAAAAATTCAATATCTTTTGATTTTGTGGGTCGATTTTGATGAAATAAACGCTAAATGTTACTCGGGTTATCACTTTATATTTTTAAGTACTTAGATTTGCAATCTAATCTGTGGTTTATGCGTGATGCTCCCACAAACGCACAGACAAACAGACAAACAGACAAACAGACAAAAATTTCAAAAATTGCATTTTTGTGTTTTATACCTTTTTCCTGAGTTTTCTGTGTAATTTTCATGCAAAAATATTCAATGTACAGACACGGTTAGTCTACGATTTTATTATATGTATAGATATTTCAGTAGTAGTACGTTAGGTACAGATAATGTAAGACAGATATCTGCCGTATTTTGTGATAAAATACGACATTGTGTTTTCGATAAAAGACGATATATTTTTTAAGAGACATAAATAAATAAGATAAGATAAGAGTTAAGTAGTAGTCATAAGTGGTTATATATTTATTGATTAATCAATATTATGAAATCGTAAAATAATTTAAGAAGTACGCAAATGCTTTGAATGAGGTCATAGATAAAAATAAACTAGCTGAGCCCGCGAAATCATTCACAGACAAGTCGTAAGAGACGCCAGCAAAAGCAGTTCTGTAGTAATTGTAACACAATTATCACCTTATTTTTTGCCAAATTCTTAATAAAATTATGTGGACGCAAAATGATAAAAAATGTAATAAAAAATATTTCCTTTATTTTATCAGTGTGTGTAGTATTATCTAAACAGCTGGCACTTAAATAAGCAAACGTACTCATTTGTTTTTCATAACAGTCTGCGACACCACGCGAAAATGTCGGCACCGATAGCGTTGTTGGTATTTATAACTTTATCAATAGCGTCCAACGATGCGGCGAGAATACTGGCGTTTTTCCCACTTCCGTCTATCAGCCATCAAGTGGTGTTCCGACCTCTAACTGAAGAACTGGCCAGGAGAGGACATGAAGTCACAACTATCACGACAGATCCCGCCTTCCCAAAAGGAGGAACGCCTGCGAATCTCACAGAAATCGATGTTCACGACTTTTCATATGAAAATTGGAGAACGTTGTATAAATATACATCAACAGGCGACAATGATCCATTATTACAAATGCGAATGGCATTTCATATGATGGCAAAGCTTGTCGAGATGCAAATGAATGTGGATGCAGTGCAAAAAATTATCAAAGAACAAAAAATTGATTTGTTATTGTTGGAAGCTTGTGTAAGGCCAGCATTACTCCTGTCCCATGCTATTAAGGTGCCCGTGATTCTTGTGTCTTCTCTCGGTCCTGTGAACTTTAATGTGGAAACCATTGGATCATCCTGGCATCCTCTCTTGTACCCAGATGCCTTTAACCAGCGTTTATACAATCTGTCAAAGTGGGAGAAATTAATGGAATTGTGGAAATTTTATCAGTTCCAACGTATTCAGAAGGAAGTGGAAGATGCAGAAAATGTGATAGCTAAAAGAATGTTTGGATCAAATGCACCAACTATAAGTGAACTGAAGAACAATGTAGATATGCTATTTTTGAATACTTATCCTACATGGGAAGACAATCGACCAGTGCCTCCTAGTGTTGTTTATTTGGGTGGATTACATCAGAAACCAGTGAAGGAATTGCCAACGGTAGGAACAAATTTTAATGCTTCTAGTGCTTATCTATAACATCAATCAGTCAATATCAACATCTTCCTGCCCTTATCCCATATTATATGAAAATAAAGAAGAAAAAGTGTTGTGCCGAGCCCATATAATATTGGACTCAACACTTTTTCTTCTTTCTTTTCTTCCCGCAACTATCATGCTAGCATTAGCTCCCATTTTCAAAATGCTTATAACCACTCATTTTTCCTTAGACCCATACATTAAAAGCTGTTAATCATTAAAATATCTTGTGGCAGTTAGACTTTTTTTCCACGTATTTTATTGCGGATGATGTTTACCACGTGATCTATTTTACTCTAAAAATATGCAGTTTCGTAGAGTCAAATGAAAGCGTAAGACTTATTAAAAAAACTAATTCGTTTCAGGAACTCAAAAATTATCTGGATTCCTCAAAGAACGGCGTGATATACATTAGCTTTGGCACGAACGTGCAACCTTCACTGCTTCCTCGAGAAAGAGTAGAGGTGATGACGAAAGTCTTCTCCCAATTACCTTACGATGTACTGTGGAAGTGGGACACAGATGATCTTCCAGGACGCTCAGAGAACATCAGGATATCCAAATGGCTGCCACAGTCAGATCTTTTAAGTAAGTGAAAATCTGTGATATTTTTGTAAACATAATTTTACGTGTATTAGCCACAGCAGTGGCATGGACTAATAAGCTTTATCTATCCGAATGTGAAGCGAATTCGGTCAAAATGAGTGAGAGGGAGACAAAACTAATTTGTCTAGCTTTTATTCTATTAGATTTATCGATACCTAAATACTTCGATTATCTCACTGACTTAATGAGGAGTTCGAGACTAAATAATAAAACCCACATGGGTCGAGGAGTCTTGGCAATCAATTAACATAAAATGTTTTTGCTAGAGTAATAAATATGTCAGGTAAATAAAATGTCAACATTGGTCACAAAACGTGTTCCATCAGAGAATTTTATATACTGTGATTGAAACAAAAATAACTATGTACTTACAGACGAATTAAGTAGAACATTATTTACTTTCAGGGCATCCAAAGGTCAAAGTGTTCATTACACAGTGTGGTCTACAATCAACAGACGAGGCTATCACAGCAGGAGTACCTCTGATAGGTGTACCTATGTTAGGCGATCAGTGGTACAACGCTGAAAAATATGTACATCATAAGATTGGAGCAAAACTCGATTTGCCTACGATGACTGAGGATGATTTTAGGAATGCTATTAATACTGTCATTGGTGATGAAAGGTACGTAAATAAAACTGTGTATATAATAACTAGCCCGTTATATTTTTCGATTGGAAAATATATTAGTCGTGTCTTTGAGGTTTTGTACAACATTGCGTTTGTTTGACTCATGAACAACTTATTATAATATAAAATCCTGCCTTGTCCTGTCTGTGGGCCTACTACATTTATTTTTAATTGCTCCGTGTAAATGAAGATATTCAATTGAAAATCACGACCCATCTACTTAGATGGGTCGTGATTTTCAATATTTACAAACACAGGGTTCATGGAACTATACTATTTTATTTTTATAATTTAGCCTGTAGCAAAGGCCTCCCCCAAATCTTTCCAGGTATTCTTTTCCCGGGCCACCTCGAACCAACCGTTGCAGTAGTCTTATTCACATCGACTTATCAAATCTTTTCAACATTTTCCAGTTATCGTCGCAATATTGTGGAGCTTGGCAAGAAGATGCGCGATCAGCCTCAGCCGCCACTGGAGCGCGCCGTGTGGTGGACGGAGCACGTGCTGCGTCACGGCGGCGCGAGACATCTGCGCGCGCCCGCTGCCAACATGTCGTGGGCGGAGTACCTAGAACTAGAACTAGTTGTTACTTTGTTAGCATTTCTCTTAGGCTCAGTTTTTCTTTCATCTTTTGTTTTATACAAATTATGGAAATATTTTAGTTGTAGTGTAGGACTTAAAAAAATCAAAACAAATTGATATAATCACAATTTAAAATTAATTTCAACATGCCTAGCCTAATTCTCTAGACCAATATGCGGGCGTTCCTTATTATAACGCAACAAGCACATAGGATGGATTATTGAAAAATAGTTTCTGAATGAGACATTTAGTATGAGATGTGTATGCAGTTTTGTTATTTGTTAACGTCATGCTTGTTTAATAATTTATTGAATTTGTAAAGTATTTAATATAGAAAAAGCGGTCTTCATTAAATTATAAAGAAGAATTAAACGCTTTCCTTTTTAAATTGGGTTTTGTTTTACTGTTCCTTGTAAAAAGTGACTTAGGATTGCATCAAGAGAAAGGCTCTTGGCTTGTTCCCTGCTCAAGTATTAGTATGCCTAGCAATGCCATTTATGTAATACAAACTATTGTGTTGTTCCAAATTAAGGTGCATTGGGACACAATGCTAAATATAATAAAAATAAAGATTTTTTCCAGTAAATTCGCTTTACGCTTGAAATTTTGAAAAGAAAACTAGGTATTTTGTAAGTTTAGGCGGTTTGTGCACTTACTCGTATTCGCTTTTGGAATTTATTTCTGAAAACACTGTATACGAAGTTGTTGGTATTCGTGATTATTTGTAAGGTAAAAAGTCAGATCCATTTTTGTAATAATTGTAGAAAATCAAGGATACGTGAAAAATACGAATCGAATATCGAGTAAGTGTAAAACGCTCTTATTGGTATTCAGCAAGTATATTTTAAATTTGTGAATCAGTATTTTGTTGATTACTAAGAAGGAGCACAGCAATAAACTTCGGAGATTTTTTCAGAGTCAATTTTACAGTCAGTTATTACTTCATCATCATCATATCAGCCGAAAGACGTCCACTGCTGGACATAGGCCTCCCCCAAAAAGAGGGGTTTGCCATAATCGCCACGCTTGGCAGGCGGATTGGCAATCGCAGTGTATGGTGTTGAGTTTTACAGAGAACGCTGCTGCCCATTCTCTGGTGAGCGAGTCCCGTAGTCGCCTCTTACGACACCCACGGGAAGTGATGGAACGGTATTATTCTTTTACGGCACCAGCCGACACCATACGGCATATTTTATTACTTGGAATGACAAAATTATAAGATGACTATATAATATAGATCACATTAAAGGATTGAGTCGACACATTATGTCAGCAGTCAAAAGTGTATAGATATGGCCAGATAAATGTGCAATAACGGTCATTGACCCACATATATTTATTGACTTTCTTGATATCAAAAACAGAAAAGACAAAGATATCCTGAATCGATTTGTATCGTGATCTTTTATATTACGTTCTCTAGTTATGAAAAATGGTTCATAATTTATTGTTAGGGTTTGTACGAAGAGATACTAAGGAAAGGTCAATGTACTTTATTACAAGTTTAATAAATATATTTTTTTTATTTGTGATGGGTTTGCTCTTGACTCTAGTCTAGGTCAGAAATGACAGAAATGAAATCTACGATGGAGCGAGTTTACTCAGAAGGAGCCTGTGCACTCTAACTTTGAAGAGATTAGGGTTGTAAGCGTTTGGAAACACAGGCGCTTGCAGAGAGTTCCATTCCTTTGCTGTGCACATTATAAAAGACATTTTGCGAATTGGTGGAATAGCAACAAGGTAGGGATGGTAAGATGCAGTGTGTGGATGTTTGATGGTAGAAGGGGGCCGGTGGGATGAGGTCGTGGAGTTCCTGGGCAGACTCACCGAAGTACAATCTGTAGAAGACCGACAAGCAGGCAACCTTACGGCGATGAGCCAAGCTATGTAGCTTGGCATCCACCAGTTTTACGTCACCGATGAGCCTTTTATATCTGCGTTCCACCGAGTCAAGCGCGGCAACCTGATACTTAGCTGAGCTTTCCCAAAGGTGGCTACAATACTCCATATCTGGCGCCTACCATAGGTCAATCTATTCTTATAGAAGCTGAATTATATGCATGGAGAAGAAAAGGGAGGTCACACAAAAGGTAAATGGATTGCGGGGGACAATATTATGAAAGCAATGGGTGCTAGCGCGACGCTTGACAGGCAGGAGTGAAAGAAAGAAATGTATTAAGCCGATCTCAAGTAAGATGGAACAAAGGTAGTAGGTTGATGATAATATCTGGAAATTAAAACTACTCACGATTCATCATCATCATCATCATATCAGCCGAAAGACGTCCACTCGCTGACGCGACGCTGGACATAGGCCTCCCTCAAGCTTCGCCACAACGACCGGTCCTGTGTGTCTCGCATTCATCGGCTACCCGCGACCTTCACTAGGTCATCGGTACACCTTGTGGGTGGCCTTCCAACGTTGCGTCTTCCGATTATGCCGCAATAAACTAATAAAAATAATCTTAATAGACTGATGTTGTTCACATAAATGATTCGAACATAATTTTAGGCAGCTTTTTTTACTCTTAGACCAAAGCTGATACTTGGCTAGCGCTGACACCCGGTTTGCTACGTAACACATTTTTTTTACTTAGTGAAAAGAACCATCACTTATCACACTTTACTAATTTGACCCTTTAATAGAACCTGTAACAGAATAAACGCAATACTTCTTAAGGGGTTATTGAACTCATCATTATGAACAACGTTTATTATGGGACCAACACAGAAATCGCGAAAAAAAAACGACTCCCCCATACATTTATGTGCGCATAATTCGACAAAATGTACTAAACAGCAGATTTTTTTCGCGATTTCGGCATTGGTCCCTTAGTAAAAGTTATTCATAATAATGAGTACAATGACCCCTTAAGAGGTATTGCGTTAATTCTGTTACACGTTTCATAGAAGTTACAACAAATTCTTCAAAGTTCAGGGAAGGTACTACCGTCACTGAAATGGATTAGCTCGAAACAATCAGGGACGAGGTGACCCGGGCGATATCTTTGAAAAACTAAAATAACACAAAAAAACTTGAGAGGTGTCAAGGGACACCCGTATGGAACGAAGTTCCTTTCGATTAATTGGTGAAGGAATTGTAATATATATATTTTTTTAAGTTGTAGTAATATTTTTTTTTATTATTAACAAATATAATGTAAACAGAAATAGAAAGACGAAACGAAAATAACTGGCTTGCTTTCTATGAGAGAGAGAGAGAGAGAGAGAGAGAGACAGACAGAGAAACATGCGCACGCCGCACGGCTTACAACTGTAGCAAAAAGTGTCGTTACAACTTTTCGTATGAATTTTTTCCGTCTAGCCCCCTTTCACAACGTGCGATAAGGAACCTCGTTCCAAAAAAAGACACAACCGGCAACAACGTAAGCTATCTCGATTGTAATGGACAAGTAAAGACATGTTTTGTATCGCCTATTGCCTTCTCACGATGACATTGATATTTTACATTTACGATGTGTTGTGTAACCGTGTCATCAAACATGCCAAAACAAGTTCAATTTGAAAATAAACAATGACATGCATGTTAGATACGGACCCCTAATGGATACCGCCGACTTCGCACATTCCTACATGTTTACGCCAACCGCATAGAAACTGCAGCGATGACGTCCGTTCAGCCACGAGCCGCCGACGCAGCAGAAACTCACGAGTAGCAATAAGTTATTTTTAAGTATTACTTGGTCATTCCATATTCTTGCATCGAATAGGTTTCATCAAATTAATTGTAGTAATTTCGTTTAATTAAATTAGTTTTAAAATCACTTTGGTTTTTTTTCGATCCACCGTCTGCAGTCTACGTAATTGGCGCAGTCGGTAGGATACTCGCGGGCCGGTTCGCGAAACGCGTTAGAGTCATCTCATATCGGTCTCCACGATCGCGAATCACCCGGGCGGCTTTCAAGTCACGTCACGAGTGTCCAGAATCTACGGCAGAGCTGCGGAGCCGCGTGGAGAATCCAGACATCGATTCACGGGGAAGAACCAGAGATGAAATATATGTAAGTGCACTAGAATCTTTCTCGTGTTGCTTCCTCTCTATTCCTAGTTACTTTTATGTCCAAGATTTTTCATCACGAAAGGTCAAATTGTCAGGTACCTGCATCACGACAGGGGCGCCGACATTTAGTAGATATTAACAGAGATTTAGATAGTGATTTAGATTTAGATTTGAATAGTTTATTTGAACCTAAAATGCCTTACGACCCCGATGTAATTTTCAAGGCCTTACGCCTTGTGCCCGATTTTGACGGAAACCCCAATATACTGACGAGGTTCATTAACATCTGCGACCGGATAGTATCTCAGTACGCAAGCGCTGAGCCAGGCAGTGAGCTAGGAAACCTGTGTCTTTTAAATGGCATCCTAAACAAGATAACAGGGCCTGCCGCATCCACCATTAATTCAAACGGCATTCCTGAAACTTGGGCAGGTATTAGATCAGCTCTCATTAATAACTTTTCAGACCAGAGAGACGAAACAGCCTTATACAATGACCTCTCGTTGGCTACGCAAGGTAATAAGACCCCACAGGAATTTTACGATCAATGTCAAACCCTGTTTAGTACAATTATGACTTACGTGACGTTACATGAGACCTTACAAACGACTATTGAAGCGAAACGGACACTTTATAAGAAAGTTACAATGCAGGCTTTTGTACGAGGACTTAAGGAACCTTTAGGCTCACGTATACGTTGTATGCGTCCGGAAACCATTGAAAAAGCCTTGGAATTCGTGCAGGAAGAACTAAATATTATATACCTGCAGCAACGAAATGATGCCCCAAAAGCTCAAACCGCTCAGAACGCACCCAAAATTCTATATAAACCTCCTTCGATGTCCACTATGCCGTTTAACGCTTTAAATGTTCCGCGACCCCCAGTACCTAACTGGCCTGCCCCAGTAGGACAGCGTGGCTACCAACCCCAGCCTCAGGCCTTTAAATTCAATAGCAACCAGCCTCAAAATCGAATGCCTACTCGAACCCAACAAATGTTCCGTGCACCATTGCCAAACTACCACCCCCAAAGTCACGTTTTTAAATTACAACAAAGGACTAACCCACCACAAAATTCGGGTCCGAAACCCATGAGCGGTGTGCAACATTTTGCTCAGAAACTATTACCCATGACGCCAGGGCACGATTGGCAACGAAACGGGAACCCACCACCGAGTAATTATTTTAAAACGCGTGAGTTAAACCTCAGCGAACTTGCTTTGCCTGATAGTTCCTATTATTCTGCTGACTACTACTACGAGCCAGTATATGACTACTACACGGACGGTAATGACTGTTACATAGTTTGCGACTTTGACTACAACACCAATATGACTGATTTCAATTTGACTGCAATTTCCGATAGCCAAGTAGTAGGTGAGACAGAGCCACAACCAGGCCCCAGCGGTGCAAATCAGAAACAAGACCAAAATTTTCAGTCGGGACAGACATCCAAAGAGCCAAAATAGACCTTAACTTACAGACCCAAAGACAGTTACCCTATATAGAAATTTCTTGCCCTCCTTTAAAATTTTTGATTGACACTGGCGCTAACCAGTCATTTATAAGCCCCGAGGCTGTACAAAAGTTCTTCTATGACTATCCTCTCAATTACGACCCCTTCGAAGTTACAAACGTACATGGCGTTAGTAGAAATGATTATTCCATAACGCTGCCGTGTTTTAACGAATTCAATGAGTCCGATAGTATAAAATTGTTCGTTTACCGTTTTCACGACTACTTTGATGGCCTAATAGGACTAGACTTATTATCCAAATGGGAGGCTAAAATAGATTTAAAAGATTTCCAATTAGTAACGCGTACCGCTACGAATCAAATTAAAGTATATAATTCACGCAATGTTAACCTGTACGAGGATATTGTCCCCGCTAAAAGTTCCAAATTAGTTAGAATACCCATAAATGCCCCGGATGGCGACGTTTTAGTAAATGAACAAGTTTTTTGCAATTGTATTATCCACGAATGCCTTACCACTGTCACCAATAGCCGTGGATATGTGGAACTAGAAAATCCAACACCTAACGACATTATCTTTTCCTTAGACCAACCAGCCTGTGCTGATCTTTTTAACGTTAATTGCACACCAAGCAAGCAATCGCATCGTGCGAAAGATGTATTATCACGTTTACGTACAGATCACCTCAATGAAGAGGAAAAAGCTAATCTTTTGACACTCTGTTCTCGATACACAGACATATTTTATATTGATGGTGAACCCTTGACATTCACCAATAAAATCAAGCATCGCATAAGAACCACAGACGAAGTCCCCGTGTATACCAAAAGTTACCGATACCCCTTTATCCATCGTGAAGAAGTAAGGAATCAAATTACCAAAATGTTAGACCAGGGTATTATTAGGCCCTCCGACTCAGCCTGGAGCTCACCCATATGGGTTGTGCCCAAAAAGATAGACGCTTCGGGAAAACAAAAATGGCGTATCGTAGTAGACTTTCGGAAATTGAACGAGAAAACCATTGACGACAAATACCCCATACCAAACATCAGTGACGTTCTTGACAAGTTAGGAAAAAGCCAATATTTTACGACCTTAGATTTGGCAAGTGGATTTTACCAAGTCGAGATGGACCCCCAAGACATTTCTAAAACCGCATTTAACGTAGAACACGGCCATTTCGAGTTCCTCCGAATGCCCATGGGACTCAAAAATTCCCCATCAACTTTCCAAAGGGTCATGGACAATGTACTTAGAGGCCTCCAAAATAACATATGTCTTGTATATTTGGATGACATAATTGTCTATAGTACCTCTCTTCAAGAGCATATGGATAATTTGGAAAAAGTTTTCCAAAGACTTAAAGAGTCCAACTTCAAAATCCAAATGGACAAGTCCGAATTTCTGAAGCTCGAGACCGCATACCTAGGACATATTATTAGTCAAGACGGTGTCAAGCCAAACCCCGACAAAATCTCCGCTATTCAAAAGTACCCAATTCCAAAGACCCCCAAGGAGATCAAACAATTTCTAGGCCTTCTCGGTTACTACCGAAAGTTTATCCCCGACTTTGCCCGCATAACCAAACCACTTACTCAATGCTTAAAGAAAGGTAGTAAAATAATCTTTAGCTCAGAATATACCAATGCATTTGAAATCTGCAAGACACTACTTACAAACGACCCCATACTACAATACCCAGATTTCAAAAAGGAGTTCAATCTTACAACAGATGCTTCAAACTTCGCTATCGGAGCAGTGTTATCCCAGGGACCGATAGGTTCTGACAAACCCGTTTGTTACGCTTCTCGCACACTTAACGAAAGTGAGCTAAATTATAGTACCATCGAGAAGGAATTGCTTGCCATAGTCTGGGCCACAAAATATTTTAGACCTTATCTCTTCGGTAGAAAATTTAAAGTACTGACTGACCACAAACCCTTGCAATGGATGATGAGCTTGAAAGAACCCAATTCACGACTGACCAGATGGCGACTCAGACTAAGCGAATATGACTTTACTGTAGTGTACAAAAAAGGAAAATTCAATACCAATGCTGATGCTCTCTCCCGTGTAGAAATCCATAATGAAGAAATAGAAGAAATTAACTCATTGATCGAAAACATTAAGAATCTCCGATCAATAATCAACAACCCAGCGGACGTTCCAACTCCACCAGCAGATCCCTCAGAGACTGACAACGACTCACTGATTGAAAGCACTAACGACCTCGGATCTATGATTAACAACCCATCGGAGGCACCACCTCCACCAACAAATTCGTCGACTGACACCGTACATACCAGTAATGAACATCCGATTCTAGAAATCCCCATTACAGACGAACCTCTCAATAAGTTTCATCGACAGATTTACTTTACCATAGTAGGTGACATAAAACGCCGACCAACAGTAACCAAACCATTCGAAAACCATACTCGAATCGCAATCCAAATTTCAGAATCTAACCTCGAAAGCGACATTATCAATGCTATCAAGGAATACGTGAACCCAAAAGTCAAAACAGCCATCCTGATTAACCCACCTTTAGCCATGTACTCAATAATACCCATCATACAAGACAAACTTAGAAGTTCCTCACTTAACCTAGTATTAGCTAAGACAGAACTCGAGAATGTTAAAGAATACCTCCGACAACAAGATATTATACGACATTATCACGACGGTAAGACGAACCACCGCGGTATAAATGAATGCCATCTAGCCCTCTCACGAAAATATTTCTGGCCAAAGATGAAAGAACAAATCACCAAGTTCATTAATGAGTGTACTATCTGTGGTCAAGCTAAATACGACAGAAATCCAATAAGACCCCAATTCAACATAGTACCTCCAGCCACCAAACCACTCGAAATCATTCACATGGACCTCTTTACCGTTCAAAATGAAAAATACGTAACCTTTATAGACGTCTTCACGAAATACGCCCAAGCGTATCATCTGCGAGACGGTACCGCAGTTAGCATTATACAAGCACTATTACGTTTCTGTACCCATCACGGACTACCCTTGACTATTATCACTGACAACGGCACTGAGTTTACGAACCAACTTTTCTCCGAATTTATACG
The DNA here is from genome assembly GCA_947578705.1 of Lacanobia wlatinum. NCBI lineage: Eukaryota > Metazoa > Arthropoda > Insecta > Lepidoptera > Noctuidae > Lacanobia > Lacanobia wlatinum. The sequence continues at coordinate 15,315,572 of OX388046.1, read as the reverse complement.
CCTTCATAAAATTGTCCACCATAAAATCCTACCTCATAGTCCAAATGACAATGGCAACATCGAACGTTTTCACTCCACCTTATTGGAGCACATTAGAATTCTAAAACTACAAAATAAAGACGAACCTATAATCAACCTTATGCCATACGCCATCATAGCATATAATAGTTCCATCCATAGTTTTACGAAGTGCAGACCGTTTGACCTAATGACCGGACATTTTGATCCCAGAGACCCAACCGACATAGACCTGACTGAACATATCCTACAACAATACGCGCAGAATCATAGACAACAGATGAAACAGGTTTACGAAATAATTAATAACTCATCTCTTGCAAATCGTACAGCCCTAATTAACAATCGGAATAAAACTCGCGAGCCTGAAGTAGAATATGCCCCTCAGCAACAAGTTTTCATTAAAAACCCCTTTGCCAATCGCCAGAAGGCTGCACCACGTTATACGCAGGATACAGTACTCGCCGATCTGCCTATACACATATATACCTCGAAAAAAACGTGGTCCGATAGCCAAAGCACGGCTGAAACGTGTTCCTAAAGCGAGCCAATTGTTACAGGATCCTGCTACTACTGACAATCCAAGTGACTCACCCTCAAGAGATAAGACTTGAGACTTTAGCCGACGGACCAGGATTGTTACCGTACAGATTAGGACCGACCAGACTAACCACACATTACCACTCATTCATACAGTACATACAATTAACCGACATAGAAGATAAAGTAAATTCCGTACAGATGCAACTAAAGACTTTTAGAATTAAACTAACTAATGAGACTTACATGCTTTACGAATACCAGATTGACTACCTTACTGACAAACTTAATAAAGTACTACAACAAGTAAAATCCCTAGAACCCGTTAGAGTCAAAAGAGGTCTTGTAGATGGCCTTGGATCAGTGATAAAAAGTGTCACTGGCAACCTAGACTATCTAGATGCCTTGAAATACGACGAGGCTATTAAAACTTTACAAAACAATGAAAATAAAATAGTATCAGAATTCAACAATCATATCAGCCTAAGTAAAGAATGGATGTCTCAACATGGCACCATTCTAGACCAAATAACAAAAAATCAGGAAAAGGTTAATGCAACGTTGGAACTACTCCTAGAGAAAACCGCATATACAGATTACAGCTTAATAAAATTTGCAAAGTTTGCCCAAATTTTGGGAATCATAACCAATAATGTAGAAGATTTAATGTTAGAGATAATTAGGTTAGAAAATATAATGGCTTTTATACGTGCGTCCAGCACCCATCATTCAATGATAGATATAGAAGTGTTAAGATCTATGATAGATAAGTTAAAATCAATATACAATCAAGATCAAGTCCTAAACTTAGAACTACGAGAATATTATAATCTTATAAAACCAGGATCCTACTTTATTGAGAAAAGAATAGTAATAATATACAGCTTTCCCATAGTCTCTAAAGACCTTTACGATTTATACAGACTATCCATTGTGCCTAATAAAAAACAACTTGCCCTTATTCCGTCCTCACCCTATATAGCAACAAACGAGAAATCATTCGTGTACATAGAGGCTGAATGCCCGAAGTACAGTAGCATCCATCTCTGTGAGAAGAAGATAAGCCATCAAATCCGGACGAAGCCCGACTGTATCCAAGAACTCATCATCAATCAAGGTCTAGAAGACACCTGCCAATTCACCAAGATTTCACTCTCCAAACAAGCAGTTGAAAAATTGGACGATCAACACTACGTTTTATCATTGCCCCAACCGACCAAAGTACAGTTAGCCTGCGGCAGAAAAGACTTTAACATTCTACAAGGAAGTTATCTCGTCACCATTCCCATGAACTGCTATCTGGAAACAACAGAACTCACAATCATCAACGACAGCAACGAGATAAAAGGACAACCATTAAAATTATCGAAGATCCCTTATAACGACCTGAACCAAACAACTGACTCCACTCACATCATCGGCTTCAATTCAGTCAACCTGGAAGAACTTCACAGCATCCAGAAAAAAGTTTTGATGGAGAACCCTATCCAGATCGACAACACTCAACCGGTTGTCTTATACCATACAACCATACCATTTTACATCTTAAGAGTCTGGCCAAGGCGTGTTGGACCACACTCGTGCTTTGTGGCATGGTCATGTAGAGTATCAAACTAAGACTAAGACTTCGAAGAGACAATTGCTGGCATCAACCAGATTACCAGGAGGATAAAATGCCACCAACAGTATCAAATTGCTAGCAAAGTGATCTTTCTTGGAACTTGGAGGTGTTTTTTAGGGTTCCGAACAAAAAACGGAACCCTTATAGGATCACTCAGGTCTGTCTGTCCATCTGTCACAGCCGAAAAAAGGAAGTAGGGTGGCCATGGGTTATGGAAAAAGTGTTCATCTCCGCATCCTTTAATGCTGCCGAGAGGCAAAAGGCTTATATTTGATTGACATCATTTTTAGGGTTCCGAACAAAAACTCGGCTGTCTGTCTGCCTGTCCGTCTGTCACAGTCAGTTTTCTCCGGATCCACTGAACCGATTCTGTTGAAATTTGGTACACATATGGACTTCTGTAACCCAAATACGGACGTGTTACACAAATCATTAAATTTTTAGTATGGGGGTCACTTTTGGGGGTCAAACTTGAAAATTTCAAAAAAAAACTTTTTGAACAATGAAGTGTGACATATTAAATGAAAAGGCTTACTGTATATTCAAATACGTATTTTTTTATATAATTTTAAAATAAATGGTTTTGAAGTTATTCAAGAAATTAGACGAAAAATGAGCATTCCAAATCTTATCTCCAAAACTACTGAGTTTAAAATAATAAAAAAATTGCAGATAATAGATCTTTGCCTATAGATTACAGGAAAATCTATAAGAAGTCTATAGTGTTAAAATAACACGATAATTAAAAGAATGAAATTCGTTCGGAACCCTTTGCACGCGAGTCCGACTCGCACTTGGCCAGTTGTTTTGTGATTTGCTGTTGGTTTTTCTTATATTTCATAAACTATTATTGCCATTTGATGACGGACCGGTTGAGCTCGTGGCTAAATAATAACAGGCGCACGGGCAAGGAACGCTTGCCGAGGTTGGTCTGAGGATGGGTGACCATGGACGTACCGAGACTCCTCCGTGCCTCGGAAAGCACTTTAAGCTGTAGTCCCGACTGTCATTTGTAGATCTTTGGCAGTCGTTACGTATAGTCAGAAGCCAGATAATTTTGACGCCAGTCTTACCAAGGAGCGCCCCTGATGCCCATAAATGGGTTGTAGCCGCTCCACGGAAAATACTGGTATTCAGCTGAATCCGGTTTGACTGGAAGCTAACCCTAATATGATTGGAAAAAGGCTAGGTAGATGATGTTGACGAAGTACCTACTTAACTTCATGAATAACAAAAACAAAATTTATCCTTATCTTAACTTAACGTGACATTGAAAATATGCGTAGAAACGGTTTATTGTTATAAATAATAATTGATTAGTTAAGCAATTGACTAAAATTAAATAGGTCTGACTCGTGTATTTGTTTCATTTTAATAATACAATATTCCCAAAGTTTTGTAAACACTTAGTAAAACAAATATTTTACTAAAATTCGACTTACCATTTTTTAAATACTTTGAGTAGTTACTTGTTAAGATTTCACATACCTATATTGATTTTGTGTATTTTCAATCATGCTCTACCTCCTATCTTGCCCTCTGCGCCCGAACTATGCACCTAAGGAGACCTATGTGCTAAAACTAGTGATGCCGTTGAGGTGGCAATGTTTTGAGCCATCTAAATCTAAAAAAAAAACCTTGTGCCAGTGACACGAAGAAGAAGAAACTATGTGCACATTTTTATTTCGGTATTGTTGCAGTAGTTTACTAGATAAACCGCTCAAGATTGGACATGGCATAGGCACTTGAGGCGAAAATTTAAATGTGTAGAATTTTCACTCTGTTTGTCGTCAATGAAATTTTTGAGAGAAACAAAATAGTCATTGAAATATTTTTTTATGCTCACAAACTAACAGTTTCATGTTATTAGTACAGTTAGTTTTTTATATATTGCAAATAAATAATATTTTAATCAGTTTAACTTCAGACGGTAGTACCAAAATGTTCGATCAGGCAGTATTGTTGTTGGTCACAATATCAATCACGTTCAACGATGCGGCAAGAATATTGGCTTATTTCCCAGTTCCGTCTTTCAGTCATCAAGTAGTGTTTCGTGCCCTCACTCACGAACTTGCCAGGCGAGGACATGCCGTCACAGTCATCACAACTGATCCTGCCTTCCCAAATGGAGGAGCACCAGCAAATCTAACAGAAATAGACGTTCACGACCTATCTTACGACAGTTGGAAAACACTACTTAAAGTCGGTTCTACAGGCGAAAGTGATGTGGTCTTTCAGATACGATTGGCATCTCAAATAATGTTTAAGGTTTTTGAAATGCAGCTAAATGTGGACAAAGTGAAAAAGGTTTTGAAAGAACAAAAGTTCGATTTGTTACTGCTGGAAGCTTGTGTTAGGCCGGCGTTAATTTTGTCACATGTTGTAAAGGCACCTGTTATTCAAGTGTCTTCTTTAGGACCTTTTATGTTTAATGTAGGAACGGTAGGATCAGCGTGGCATCCCTTACTTTACCCACACACTTTGAGCAAGCGTTTATACAATTTGACAAAGTGGGAGAAGTTAGTGGAGCTATGGAACTTTTATCACATAGAGAGTGCGTTAAATGAATTTGAAGATGCAGAAAATGAAATGGGCAAAAAATTGTTTGGACCAAATGTGCCTCCTATCAGTGAATTGAAGAATAATGTTGCTATGCTGTTTCTGAATATTCATCCCTTTTGGGAAGGAAATCGACCAGTGCCTCCTAGTGTTATTTATATGGGAGGAATACATCAGCGGCCAGAGAAGGAATTGCCAACAGTAAGGTTACTTTTTAGGTTTATATTCACATTTTCAGAAAATTACCAGTCATTTTAATGGAAAACTAAAAATATACCTTTCATCTACGTGGTACCAATGAAGTAGGTACCCCATGTAGATGAAAGGTATATTTTTTGCATTGCTCATTAACTATAGGTGTTATTAAAAAAATATAGTTTTAACGCGAAATAGTTTTAAAGATATTTTTTTTTTGTCGTCGATAAAATCTTTCAGCATAAATTCTCAATCCAACTACAGAACACTTAATATTTATTTAAAAAAAAAAAAAAAAACAGGAACTCAAAACATATCTGGACTCCTCAAAGTACGGCGTTATCTACATTAGCTTTGGTACAAACGTCCAACCTTCATTGCTTCCACCAGAAAGGGTTCAATTGATGGCTAAAGTATTTTCTGAGTTACCTTACGATATACTGTGGAAGTGGGACAAGAATGAATTACCAGGACGTTCGAAAAACATCAGGATATCCAAATGGCTGCCACAGTCAGACCTTCTAAGTAAGTGGTTGGTATTGATTAAGGGTTCAATGGTTAATGCAACTAAATGTTTAATCAGCCCCTCCTGGGTTCCCTAATTTTTGATGAAACATTTAAAATTTGTTTTTCGTGACCAGGCGGCTGTCACTATAATACGACTAGAGTCACTATAATATTTTATTTTATTTTAATTTGACGTTCAAAAGTGCCTTTATTGGTCTAGTTGAAATAAATCATTTGACTTTGACTTTGACTTTGTCTCGTTCTTATTCCAAATATTAATTAGCATTGCCATATTTGAGCGTTGCTGGCAGTGTTCTGGGTCCATTTCTGATCGCGTTTCGCTTTCATTGTATTTTGCTTTTTTTACATTATAAATGTACTACGTAGGTAGGTTTAGTATACCTTTGTAGCGATATCAATGCCATCACAAGAAAAACCATCGTAGCAAAATCTCCATCGCAACAAAAAGAACCACAACGCCATCTATCCCACCAACAGCGAACTACTAACGAAATCCTGCATCGCGGAATCAGAGTTCTTCATGCAATTTGATACAACAGGTCGAATATCAATTGCCCACCAGACACAACAACCGTCTATTCGGAGGTTCCACCCTTTTCAATGGAGGTTTGCGGGACTTTACTCTCTATTCCGCATACCCTCTATACCTTAATAGATAGTTATTATTATTAGTTATATTATGAGACATTATTATAATTACTGAAAATAATATCAATAAATGAACAATATTTTTTAGGGCATCCTAAAATCAAAGTATTCATAACACAAGGAGGTCTACAATCAACAGACGAGGCTATCACAGCAGGAGTACCTATGATTGGTATACCAATGATGTCAGATCAATTTTACAATGTTGAAAAGTATGAGCAATACGGCATTGGAATCAAGTTAGACTTACTCACGATGTTGGAGGAAGAATTTAAGAACACGATCATTAGAGTAATTGGTGATAAAAGGTTTTTATGTTATAATATTTTGTGTTTATTTTATAAAACGGTCTCTGTCAAGTCATGATTCTGGGATGTAAGTCTGAAACGGAAAAATTGTTTCCATCAGCTTCTATCAGTGCTATACTTGCGACTGTGTAAAATTTAATACAGAAGATATTGTTTTGTACTGAAGTGTCGACAGCGTAACGGAAGACAAAGCGTTGTCACTCACAAGGTGGACCATTGCAAGGCCACGGGATTCTATGGAACGCGAGACGCACAGGGCCAGTCGATGAGGCCGCTTTCCGGAGGAGCTTATGTCCAACAGTGGACGTGATGATGATGAGACGGTCGAAATGATGATGAGACTGATTGATTGATGTACATTTTGTGTGTTTCTGCATTGATGAGTTAGTCAGACCATCTAGTTGGTGAGCAGTTTCTGAGTCTCAAACGGTACAAAAATATAAATAAGTAACATTACCAAAGTATTTCTAAATGTCTGCTTCTTTTTTCAGCTATCGCCACAATGTAGTGAAACTAGACAGCATGATGCGTGATCAGCCTCAACCGCCGCTGGAGCGCGCCGTGTGGTGGACGGAGCACGTGCTGCGTCACGGCGGCGCTAGACATCTGCGCGCGCCTGCCGCCAACATGTCGTGGGCTCAGTACCTAGAATTCGAACTGATATTTACTCTATTAGCAACTTTTTCAGGCTTAATGCTTTTTTCATCGTTTCTTTTGTACAGCTTATGGAAGTATTTGAAGTTTTATTTAGCATTTAATAAATTAAAGATGAATTGAGTATAACTGAAGAAAAGTGAGTGACTTGTATTATTCCAATTCACTACTTAGTAATGTCGTGTAGTGTACATTTACTTTACACATTTAAAAAATTGTTAGTAGAAATGCAAAATCAGTTTCGTTTTGTCACCTGTATTGAAAAAGAGAGCTTTGCACTGCTAGACATGAAATCAGAAGTGAGTGAGCAAAACCATTTGCTCATAGAAATTGATAATCGGTGACAAAATAAATTTTCCTTGTTAAAAAATGATTCTACATTAGTCCGTTAGTCCGTTGCGTAGATTGTCAAAAATACGGACAGACAGACAGACACCCGAGTGATCCTATAAGGGTTCCGTTTTTTGTTCGGAACCCTAAAAACTAGTCGGACTCGTGTGCAAAGGCTTCCGAACCAATTTCATTTTTTACAAGTTATTTTAGCACTAGTTTTCTTTTAAGTTTTCCTGTAATCTTTAGGTATAGAACTATAATCTGCATTTTTTTTTTGATAAGGGTCTAATTTCTTAAATAACTTCAAAACCATTTATAATTATGAAAAAATATATAGTTAAAACCCCCATAGTTAACCCTTTGATTTGATATGTCATACGATAGTTTGAAAAACTTTTTAAAATTTTCTAGTTTGACCCCCAAAAGTGACCCCTATACTAAAAATGTATTTATTTACGTAACGCGTCCATATTTGAGTCACAAAAATCCATATGTATACCAAATTTCAACAGAATCGGTCCAGTAGATCTGGAGAATTGCTATGACAGACAGACACACAGACACTCAAGGGTTCCGTTTTTTACGGATGTTCGGAACTCTAAAAACGAATACTGAAGCAAACATCAAATCTACTAAGATAAGACTATTTTTTTGTTTTTATTATTTATTGTGATTCTTGGACGTGTAGTAACATGACTGTTGTAAAAATGATTCGACGCTTCCCATATCTGAATCATAGATAATTTTATCAAAGGACATGTTATATAAAGAAGCGTATGGATTTATTTTGATAGTAAATGCTAACGTACTTACAATAATGGCAGCGCTGATAGCACTTTTGTTACTAACATTATCGATAACGTCAAACAACGGGGCAAAAATACTGGCATTTTTCCCAGTTCCATCTTTCAGTCATCAAGTTGCGTTTCGGCCTCTAACTCAAGAACTTGCAAGACGAGGTCATGAAGTTATAGTCATAACACCAGATCCTGCTTTCCCAAGAGGTGGAGAACCACCAAATCTCACTGAAATTGACGTTCATGACTTGTCCTACAATCAATGGAAAGAATTATATAAAATGACTTCTACAGGCGACAGTGATTTGATCTTGCAAATGCGAAGTGCATACCAAATGATAGTGAAGGTTGCCGAACTACAGCTGAAAGTTGATGAGGTGCAGAAAATTCTGAAAGAAGTAAAGTTCGATTTGCTTTTGTTAGAAGCCTGTGCAAGACCAGCGTTGCTCCTATCCCATGTTGTTAAGGCGCCAGTAATTCAAGTGTCTTCGTTTGGCCCAATGAATTTCAATGTAGGAATTATGGGATCTGCTTGGCATCCTTTTTTGTACCCAGATACTTTGAGCAAGCGTTTGTATAATTTAACGAAATGGGAAAAAATAGTGGAGTTGTGGAATTTTTATAAATTAGAAAAAGCAATAAATGATGTTGAAGATGCAGAAAATGAAATGGCTAAAAGACTGTTTGGACCGAACGCACCAACTATAAACGATTTGAAAAACAACGTTGACATGCTGTTTTTAAACATTCATCCTATTTGGGAAGGAAATCGTCCAGTGCCTCCTGGTGTTATTTATATGGGTGGATTACATCAAAATTCAGAGAAAGAATTACCAAAGGTGAGATATTAATTATACTTTTTTACGTTTACTTACGTACCCATCTCTTATGTTAGCTTATACGATACTATACAATTTTCTGTTTTATGTTATTTTATAATTGAAAAAGTATGATTTCATCAAAAATACTGGATTGCAGGATCTCCAAACATACCTCGACTCCTCAAAAATTGGCGTGATTTACATCAGCTTTGGTACAAACGTTCAACCTTCTTTATTACCCGCGAAAAGGATAGAAATGATAACCAGAATCTTCTCCAAATTACCGTACGACGTACTGTGGAAATGGGACAAGGATGAACTTCCAGGACGCTCAAAGAACATTAGGATAGCGAAATGGCTGCCACAGTCAGACCTCCTAAGTAAGTAATAACAGTTTCAAGACCAATACAAATACAAAATACAAGGCTTTACTTTTTGAGTAATATTTATGATTTCGGTTGCCTAGCGATCTAAACTATAAGTAACATAGACACATTTTTATAAAACTTTCAAGGGAACTACATTAACTTGAACTTTCAGAGCATCCAAAGGTCAAAATGTTCTTAACACAGTGTGGTCTACAGTCAACCGACGAGGCTATAGCTGCAGGAGTACCTCTGATTGGTATACCGCAGCTAGGAGATCAATGGTATAATGCTGAAAAATATGTACACCTCAAAATTGGAGTCCAACTTGATTTGCTTGCGATGACTGAGGAAGAATTTAAGAATGCTATTATCACTGTAATTGGAGATAAAAGGTGGGTAACAGAAATATTTAATTATAAATCATAATCATATGCAATTTAAACATTTTACCTGAAATATATAAAAAAAGGATTTACCCGTACGTTTTCTACTAATTTGTAGCAGTATCGTATTAAATTAGTTATTTTTTTCTTATCTGCTAATATCGTAACATGAAGGTCATTTTATACGTATTTGACTACGGAAGCAGGTTAATCTATAAACAGATAGAGTACTTATTTTAAGATTGTCGTTAAGGCGCATTTTGAAGTTGATATGAAAGGTCCTCTTTTTCCTTGATCTACATCAGTTCCCTATAAATTGAAATTAATATTGAAGAGTCTATTTGTTATGTTTTTAGCTATCGAGACAACATAGTGAAGCTGGGTAGTGTGATGCGTGATCAGCCTCAGCCTCCACTGGAGCGCGCCGTGTGGTGGACGGAGCACGTGCTGCGTCACGGCGGCGCGAGACATCTGCGTGCACCCGCCGCCAACATGTCGTGGGCGGAGTATCTTGAACTAGAACTAGTCCTAACTGCTTTAGCAATAGTTCTTAGTTTAATCCTACTTCTTTCGTTATTTTCATACAAGCTATGGAAGTATTTTGGTTCCAGTACAGGACTTAAAAAAGTTAAATTGAATTAATAGAATTCTACGTTTTAAATAGAACACTTGTCTGTGATATTCAAACCATTTGACAAATAATATAATTTTTGAAGTTTTTCTTAATTTCAGTTTTTTATATTCGATTTTTAATACTCGTCACCTTGATTGGTACTTTAAAATAAAAAAAAAAAACAAAATCAAAAGGCATTTATTCAAACTAGGCTGAAAATCAGCTTTTTTTGACATTACATGAAGACAGTCCCCCAAATAGCCCAGCCCGTCACCACTTCCTAGTGTTTTAGCTGGGAAGAAGAAGTGGCTAACAAACTCCCCAGCAACACAACTGTCTGTTAAGTTTAAACTTAACTTATATCTATCTTTGATAGTAAAATATAAATTAAGTTATAATAAAAAGGGGGTATTAAAGTTTGTATGTAAGAATCTTATTCCTTAACTTTACAAACTTGAAACTTGGCACAAATACTGTCGTAAGTTCATGTAACCAATGGCATTATAATTTTTTGACAAAACTACCCACTACCATCAAAAAAGTTAAAGTTAAAGCTTGAATGGAAGAATCTTATCGCTTGATCCCCATGAAGTCGAAATTCGGCATTAAAAATTTTTATAAAAAAAATCTAGCTGACCTCAAACCTATCAAATACAGATAAAAAAAAATTACTGAGATTTTTATATATTAGAAGACTAGCACTTCGCCCGCGACTTCATTCGCGCGGGTTTAGTAGGTAATCCACGAACTTAATTTCCTATAAGTCCTCCCTCTATAAAGGCTAACGTGTAAATTACTTATTAATAGACAAAACGTAGGGCTGTTCGCTCAATCCGCGACGTTTTTCTTACTCAGAGTATTTTTATACCCGTCGTAACTTTTAAACGAAAGGTTCGATTTACATAATTTACAGTGTAATTTACGTAAACATAACCAACCTAAATTACCACACCATTTAAATGGATAAGGGTTAATATCATGATACCCAAATCACCACTATTCCTTTCCACCCGGGTTTTTATTGAATAACTAGAACAAAAAGCGGTTATTGTGACTTAACCATAATAGCTAGATATATACCCTCGTAGACTTTTTATGGATATTAATGTTCTCTATAAAACTATGGTACATGACTATTCTATTGTCAATAGTTTCCGCAGCGTACGCGATAAAATTTTTTTTTTCGGTATTTTTTTCACACCTTGGGTTACATTATCGTAGTTTTCATATGAATCCCTAACTTTTTTGAAAATACTGTATAGCCTATATTCATCAGAGATAATGTAAAATTCTAATGGTGAAAGAATTTTTCAAATTGGTCTAGTATTTTCGGAGCCTATTCAATTCAAACAAACAAATCTTTCCTCTTTATAATATTAGTGTAAATGTAAATGTAGAAGTGTAGGTAAGGTTGATGAATTTTGATTTTTTCAAAAATCACTGGCTGGTCCTAACTGTTTTTGCGAACGCTGTCGGATTTGTTCGGTTTCAACCAACGCAAACGTGGCAATGCCGATAGTATTAAAAGATTAAAAGGAAAAACAATGTGATAGAAAATGAGGAGGTTCAAGTTAAATCTATATAGGTATTTAATGTAAACTGTGACGAAACAGTTACGCGCCGCAAATACGCGGATCAGCTATGAAGGTATTAGTAGACTGGTAACAACTAAACCTTACTCATAAAACATGGAAATACTAAATGAACAAGACGTTGGCAAAAGTGAAAAAACGCACAAAACACAGATAAACAGTTTTGGTCTACGGTCGTAAACCACTTTTAAATATAATAAGGACATTTTGATGCAAATAATGAAGGTGCTGGGAAAAATCAGAAAGCCATTTCTTGGAATCGTTAGAGGAACCTACTTACGGTCTTATGGGTAGCAAGTATGTACCTATATGTCAGCAGGCTACTATTGTAGAGTTACTGATTATAAATGTTGTTGACAAATGGATTCTTCATTCGTATTTCCAAACTTTATATATTGTAACTTCGGAAAGTGTGAGGGCTTGTGAACATTTTAATCATTTTCTTTATGGTAAGAAGTTTGATTTGGTTTCCAACCATAAACTGTTAGACATATTTTTCAGTCCTAAAACGAAACCGAGCGCGCGTACTTACTAGACCTTGCGAATTGACGTCAAATCAAGCGACGATATTCGAAGACCAATTATTATTCACATTGTCAGTGTGGTAGAGCATTCTAAATGCATAAGGTTAAAGAGGCCTTTTCTAACGGGATTTCGTACGCCCACCCTAACATACGTCACTTGAGGCCGCAGTAATGTTAAAGGCGTGACTGTACATGAAAATATATGACAAGTTAAAGTGCCTATTCAGACCTAACAGCCTAACAGTCCCTAAGACCTATGAGCCCTACAGCCCTAACCTACCATATACCTAGTACGTGATAAATAAATATATAGATAAGTTCGGGATGTCTGCAACATGCGAACTAAGGTTACAGACCAGGATAGTGGGCAGGATTTCCAGGTTCGGGAAGAGTACAGTCACGCAGACTCACGAGTCTGATCAGAGATGGCTACAGGTGTCTTGGCCATAGTGAGAGGTAATGATACAAGAATATAAAATTCAAGTCTGATTTATTTACAATATGTTACAGCTTATATACTACTTTTTTTAATACACAAAAATGTACAATTTTAGTATTGTCCTATGCGTGCAAGATGCAAACAAACAGTATTTTAACTGGGCCGCGCGTCAATCGGGCCGAGTGCTGAGGCAATGTCCAAAGGTTACATTGAACAGGGATTAATCCGTAAACACTGAGGAGAAATTTATTTTAAAGTGAATTATATTTCTGCGGTGACATACGGTTAAGAGGGACTAGAATTGGTTTACCATCCAAACTGCGATCAGCGATCATCCAAAACGTTCTTAAAGCTGCACATGAGGGCCATCCTAATATAGTGGTAATGAGGGGTAGACTAAAATCAGAAGTTAAGAGGCCCAAATTTGATGGAGCCACGGAAAATATCTGTAAAGCGCGTAATGGCTGTACCTGGATTTGAGAGCTAATTGACCGAGAGTGGACTGTCCGTGTATGATTCGCAATTTGAAGATTACGAATCAGACGAATGAACTTCACCACTTTTTTTAAATTTACATTACTTTTATCTTTTCCAATCTTTGAAAATTTTCTTTATTTTGCAAGAGTTTCAAATTAAACAGGATCACAACTGACCCGTGGAGTAGGCCTGCTGGGGAAACCATGTTAAAAAACGCGCTAAGTACCATACCTCAGGTAGTGTGGACGTGTGCTTAATTATGACGATAACAACTTTTACAACTTATTGAATCATTATATCTCAGAAACGGTGGCTCGTAAGAAAAAAATGTATTGATTTATTATTATAGATAATTTTATGATCTTCAATTTTTGTCTGTAGTACTTTTATGATAAAACTTACTGTTTTGCTGAAATTCGCGAAAATCTCATTTTTTGACCCTTTTCCTCGAGTATTTTTTTTTCCATTCACGGGAATGATGGAGAACTTAATAATTTTATTAATAATGCTTAAGAATCTTCAAGAAGGAACTGTTTCTATTCAGTTAGGTAATGGTACAGCATTAAAGTACTAAATATATACACTTAAAATAAAATATCCTAAGATAAGGCGTCAAAAAATTTGTCCGCATCGCTGTCCACTGGAAGTGAGCCTAAAAGACTGGCGGCATTGCCACGTTGTATGGCAATGCTTATCCTCTGTCCGAGGTAAAAGCCAGCCCTTGGGTCACGCGAAGTGTCAACTAAGCGTTTAGAAAGATCTTTAAATAAGGCATGAGCACTCGGACCCCACGGTCCAAGAGTTTCAACCCCAAACGGCTCAAAAATATAATTGCCAACAAGGTTATTATATTTCCGCCGCTTGAGGTTCTCAGCAGCCGCAGCGGCAGTACCAGCACAGCACGACGAGCTAGGAAGATGGGATGGCGCAAGAGTATCGACAAAAGTAGCGTCGTCGCGTGCCAGGCCATTGGGTTCTAGTACGGCTGGAACGCCGACGGCGACAAGAGCGCGTCGGATAATGTCGTTGATGTTTGCGTGCCGTGCAAAGCGACCCGCACTTCGACTGCATGAGAGACCGTGGTGCCCGAGGCTGTTGACAGCTTCGCCACAGTGACAACGATGAGGAGAACAACACGATGCGCCTAAGCGAAGGGAAGCAGCGAGGCGGAAAGTTGTATCGTCGAACAAGGTGCCTAAGTTCAACGACGGTAGTGCGTGAAGCCAGAGGCCCGACTCCCACTCACCCACAGCCAGCAGGCGCGCACGCTCGGCAGTAGAAGTAGAAGTGGCTATAAGGTTCCTCTGAACTTCTCTGCAGACCGGCTCATCCCACTGTCTCTGGTATGATGGGTTCTCGGGTAGATTTACATTCGGGCAAGCGAGTTTCCAGGCATTCACAGCCTCGGTGAAGCACGGCACATCAAAATCAATCAGTGTGGAAGCTAGGATATTCCTGATTAATTTATCAGTGCCATGAACCGAAGATATAAAACCGGTAAACTAATACTGGTAATTTTGCGGACGCCGAGACCTCCCATACGAATGGGAAGAGTAGCTTGAGCCCAAGCTCGGTCGTCCATGGCCATATAATTATGTTTTGAACAATTTTACTGATTTTCAGCTTTTTGTGATTTTATGCACCTTCGAATGTCTAGATTGACTTGACTACTAGCGATGATAATGAGTAAATCGATTGATAAAGGATTTTTTGCCTATGATAATACAAATAACATATACACTCCTGTGGAGAAGCGTTATAATAATAATAATTAACATTTATTACAAGTAACAAGACTCATAGTGTTAGTAACAATGTACTTAAAAATTATGTTAGTAGAGCACAAAACAAAACAAAACAACACAAAAACCAAAACAGCTTGCGACGTCACTGCCGTAAGGTGACAGGCCCAGCTGAAACCCTACAGCAGTGGTTCACAAACGCACAATCTAGCCTACTTGCTAACATGGACAGAATGATCTCACACACAGAGCCCTCCTCTCCTATACCGTTCGGTATACCGTACGGTACACCGTTCAACCTCACTGAAGGTACAGCTTCTGGGTACTTACCCCTGGCCCCGAAGACCAAGTTCCATTACTAAGAATAGAAAGATTAAAGACTGTGAAATAAATAGATACAACACTTGACGGACGGACGGACGGACAGCGGAGCTT
This sequence comes from Lacanobia wlatinum, assembly GCA_947578705.1. Taxonomy (NCBI): domain Eukaryota; kingdom Metazoa; phylum Arthropoda; class Insecta; order Lepidoptera; family Noctuidae; genus Lacanobia; species Lacanobia wlatinum. The sequence goes on along the minus strand of OX388046.1, from coordinate 15,299,977 downwards.
TAGTAATAGGGTTCCGTCGTTACCTTTCAGGTACGAAACCCTGAAAACTGCGAGAAAAGTTCTATTCAGATCTAGAAATGGGGTGACTAATAAAATGACTAACACAAGAAGTACATATTTAATAACAATAAAAAGAAGAAAACCAAAGGGCAAGAGAATGATGATAACAATACTTTATCAAACATCGTAAGTCATAAAAAATTATGAATGAAAATAATTATTTCTGAATTTATGAAATCTAAAAATGAAACAGGATGTCAGCAAATGAAAGTCACCATTGATGTTTGATTTTATATCAGCCGATTGAAATAGACATGAATGATTATAAGTCATGTATGAGTATTGATAAACTTATCGCTTTTGCATTGATTGCAATTTTCGTCACAATACTATTGACCTTGGCAGCATGATGCGCAATCAGCCTCGGCCTCCACTGGAGCGCGCCGTGTGGTGGACGGAGCACGTGCTGCGTCACGGCGGCGCGAGTCATCTACGCGCGCCCGCCGCAAACATGTCGTGGGCAGAGTACCTAGAATTAGTGCTTACTCTATCTGCTATTTCTCTAAGCTTTATTCTAATATTATAATTTCTTGTGTATCGCTTATGGAAGAATTTCAACTCACGTGCAAAACCAACAAAAGTAAAGCGACATTGAATAGGTGTTTTAAAAATATGTAAATACGAAACCTAACATGTAAAACAGTTCGTACGCGCGGTAACTGTGATAAATAGCATTTGCAAGCCTAGCCAATTCAATTAAAAATGTAAGGAACAGAATGTTGAATTTCATTTACTTTTAATGATGAGACAAAATGATATTTTTTTTTTAAGTATGTTATTGACTTTCAATACTAAAAGTTCATGGGAAATTTTGGGTGCATTTTTGACAGTCGTTATCACTCAGAGTACATCACTATGTTTAGAGCCTCTGACAAAGTTTACAGATAACTGTTTCACACTAAAACTTCATTTTTTTAACTGCTATATAATCAAAAAGTAGCGTGATAATGTGTCGTTATTTACACTGTTTCGTTTATCGTGCACTGAAGCTAAGCCCCACCCACACGCCAAGGTCAGTGGCATGACCTAGTGCTGTAAATAGACCAAGAGTGATTATTGCTCAGAAGTAATTTAGATTCTAGAGCAGTTGGTATGAAATATTATGTAGTTGGGTGAGTCTCTTCATCATCATCGTCATTTCAGCCTGAATAAGGCTGCGTTTCTACCAAGGATATGCGAGGATCGTAGCGAGGGACAGAACTCCCTCAAGTATCTGCACATCGACTAGTTTACAGCAAATTTCCGCAGTCTTCACCAGGTCAGCGGTTTTATCTTATGAGTCTCTTTATTTATTTTATTTATTTATTTCTTTGGGAAAACAAACAGCTACACAAAAGTTTCTTAATTAATAATCCTAAGTATCTAAAGTTAGTGTAGGTATGTGTAACTCACAACGTTATCCACATGTTACATATTCAGTTCAGTCTCTTGCTCACATTCAAATATTAATTTACGCAAACACAATCATGCAGGTTGCAGACCAAACGTCTACTAGAATGTAAAACTGGCCAAGTGCGAGTCGGACTCGCGTGCAAAGGGTTCCGAACGAATTTATTTTTTTTAAGTGTTATTTTAACACTATAGACTTCTTATAGGTTTTCCTGTAATCTTTAGGTAAAGATCTATTATCTCCCTTTTTTTCAAAATTTTAGTCTCAATAGTTTCGGAGATAAGGGGGATGAGAATGGTAATTTTTGGTCTAATTTCTTGAATAACTTCAAAACCATTCATTTTAAAATTATGAAAAAAATATATATAAAACCCTTACAGTAAGCCCTTTCATTTGATAAGTCGCACAATATTGTTCAAAAACTATTTTTTTAATTTTCTAGTTTAACCCCCAAAAGTGACCCCATACTAAAAATTTAATGATTTACGTAACGCGTCCGTGTTTGGGTCACAGAAGTACATATGTGTTCCAAATTTCAACAGAATCGGTTCAGTGGCTCCGGAGAAAACTGGCTGTGACAGACAGACAGACAGACACCCGAGTGATCCTATCGGGGTTCCGAACGATTGAAGTCGAACGAACAAGAATATGCGTGTGAAGGTCAGTGAGCGATTTGTGATTCCCACTACATAGAGTTCGTTCGTTCGTTTTCTAATATCTGTAGCTAGCATGTCAGCATGTGGCTAGACTTGGCGGCGCCAATAATACTGCTTGGGGCCCGAGGCACATGCGCATTACGACATTGTTTAATACACTGTTGATTTTGAAGGCGAGAAACGTGTAAAACTGATCTAACCTGCAGTTTATACGTTAATGCAAGAAGAGTGACACCAACGACAAGTCTCTATGTTAGTTTGAGTGAGGTTAGGTGTATGTTTATGGTTTATTTGAATGATTACGTCATGACAGTGTGGGTGTTTGAATAGTGTTTACGTTTCCGCGTCCTACCAAGGACGTGAAAATTGTCGATAAAATGACTAGTGGCATATTTATATAGATCTGTGAACAACTTTACGTTCTCGTTAAAAACGTTATAATCTAATCGTGATTGATGTGTTTAGCCTGTTAAGATTATTTTTATGTAATGTTTTTACGTTTCTTAAGTAAATATCACTTGCGTACTAGTTGAAACAGTATCACTGTGTATTCGCAAAAGCAAAGTGTGGTCAGTGTTTGTTTGATCTCAAATGTTAAATTCGCACCTAACTTGGTGGAAACCAATTCATTAACAGCCATGTTATCACCGATAACGTTGTTATTATTAACGATATCAATTACATCTAATGAAGCGGCAAGAATTCTAGCCTTCTTCCCATGTCCATCTGTCAGTCATCAAGTTGTGTTCCGTCCTCTCACTCAAGAACTAGCCAAGCGAGGACATGAAGTCACAGTCATCACGCCAGATCCCGCCTTTCCAAGTGGCGCAGCACCAGCCAATCTCACAGAAATTGACGTTCACGATCTGTCTTACGAGAAATGGAAATCACTGTATAAATTAGTTTCTACGGGCGAAAGTGATATGATGGCACAAATACGATTACCACTTCTAATGTTGGTAGAGCTCATCGAAATGCAGCTGAATGTGGATGCAGTGCAAAAAGTGTTGAAAGAAGAAAATTTTGATTTGCTTATGTTAGAAGCTTTTGCGAAACCCGCGTTTGTTCTATCACATTTAGTTAAGGCGCCCGTGATTCAAGTGTCTTCCTTCAGTTCTCACATTGTGATCCATGTTGGATCACAATGTGAGAACTATTGGTTCAGCCTGGCATCCTTTACTGTACCCAGACAGTATCAGCAAACGTTTGTATAATACAACGAAGTGGGAGAAATTAACGGAACTGTGGAACTTTTACAAAATGGGTAATATTATACAGGAAGTTGAAGAGGTAGAAAATAAACTGGTTATAAAAATGTTCGGACCAAATGCACCAACGATTAACGATTTAAAAAATAATGTTGATATGATATTTTTGAATACTTATCCTCTTTGGGAAGGCAATCGTCCAGTACCTCCCAGTGTCGTTTTCATGGGTGGAATACATAAGATTACAGAAAAAGAATTACCAACGGTAAGTTTTAGATTACCTATAATGCTGTGAAATCTAAACTCATTAATCCAAATTAGGCTGGAAGACAGCATTTTTAACGTCAACATTTACATAAAGACAGGCCCCCAAAACTCCCACCATCACACTTAAAAGTAGTAGTTTTATAGTTTTCTAGCTGGTACTAAGTAATGAATATCCCATCTAAACATTTGTCTCTTAAGTTTTAAGAACTTGAATTTGTATACATACTTGATGATTTATTAACTGTATAAGCACTAGAACTCTCACAAAATGCTCAAAATTGTCCGATAAATCGCTGTCAACAGAGCCCTAGTGTACAAATTTGGCAAATATCAATCAAAAAAAGAAAACATAGAGACACAGTATACATCCTTCTTATTCAGTTTGCGAAATATCTCTTATATCGGTCCAATATTGGAAGAGAAAACAGTCGAGAGCCAAACCTAGAATTATGACTTTTTGCATACAAAGTCTCGCCGCCTGCATATCCTCTTAATAAGCACACACCAATACGCAAGCCTCAAAAAGAAAAAAAAAACACCGGTAGCACTCCGGGAGTGCCGGCAGAAGTGAAAACATGTAAATAATACATCCTTACTGTCGCGGTCACATCATAGACAAACCACCGACAACAAAATAAACAAAAAGACACTGACGTGTGGCCGCGACAGCGACTGTCAGTGACAGATGTCAATCTTGACACAGTTCCTGACATAAACAAAACGAACCATAAAAACAACAAAAAATAACGTTGTGTTTAATTATAAGTACAAAAATACTATCATTTATGAGGTAGAATACAATGTTTATTTATTGCGCTATCGTACACAAATATGACAATTTACATGTTATTATTCATAATATTATATCGTTATTTATTTATATATTACATTAATTTTTATCTCTTAGAAAAATCAACTTTCATCCATAATTTCGTAATTCCGTAATTTCGTATCCTTGGATACGCGTGGCACGCTGTACATAAACACAGACGGACATTCGCGCAAGCGCCCTGTGCCGCCTAAACGGAGCAGCACTCTCAGGCACGGTAGAAAGAGTGGGAGATACTAGTTCCTCTCCCTTCCCCTCGATCTTACGCTTTTTCGCATCACGTGACCCTGACGCGAGTCCGTCTTACGCTTTTTGCGATCAGGTCACGTGACCCTGACGCGAGTTTAAGATTTTATACCCATTACAGAAAAAGTGCTCAACGCCGCTAAAGAAGTTTTCACTTCAAAAATAGGAAAACTGGCAAGCTCAAGCGTAAAAAGTAATTTAAAAAGAAAACTATACAAGCTTGCAGGCATAAAGGGCATGCCCGCTTACATGTGTAACGGAACCTATCCGTAAATCAGTGACGATAAGTCACAAACAATAAACTATGTGATTAATAATGATTTTAACAACATAATTCTGATATCGCAATGAATTTATGAGCATAAGATGCCCATGTAAAAGATACGACTTGCATTGTTTTCTTGGGCATGTCATAAAAGGCTTTTGAAATGCAGTTAGCGTTAAGAAAGACAACCTCTTTTTTATAGGAGAATCAGAAGAAAACAATTTCAATAAAGACGAATGTTTTGTGTGGCTGGAATAAAAGAAAAATAAATGAATAAAAGCGAATGAAATATAACATGATTTTGGAACCCTTTGTTAGGTAAAGTGAGGGCTAAAAGAAACTATAATAGTTCATCTAGATAGCTAGTAAATTAATAGTTCAGTAGTTTTCATTTCTTGAATACCAAGTATTGTATTGCAGGATCTAAAAACGTATCTGGACTCCTCAAAAAATGGCGTGATATACCTAAGCTTTGGTTCAAACGTCCACCCTTCACACCTTCCTCCAGATAGGATTCAATTGATGATCAAAGTCTTCTCTCAATTACCTTACGACGTGTTGTGGAAGTGGGACACGGACGAATTTCCAGGACGCTCTGAAAATATCAGGATATCCAAGTGGCTACCGCAGTCAGATCTTCTTAGTGAGTGGATTCTTTGTTAAAATCGGCGCTTCACCGAGCGTAACAATAAGGTATTTTACTAAAAAAAAATGAATTAGTCCGTCAGATCGATTTCCAAAAAAATTTGGACACGTATTTTTTCTTTTTTCACGTAAACAAAAAATTACGAAGATACAGTACGTTGAAAACTCGCGTGACGTCACTACGATAGTACAATTTTACTAGCGACGTGACGTCACCAGCCCCCTCTCCCGATTTTTGATGCATTTTATCTTTGTCGATATTCATTGATTTACAAAAACAAAAAATTCGTGTCCATTATTTTTCAATACTCTAACTGACGGACTAAATAGATTTGCAATTTATTGATGGTGGAAACTAGCCTATTGTAGCCTAGGGTATGACGCCAAATGCTGAAGCGTCGAACTTTCTTTCTTCTTAGGTTGGCTAGAAGCAACTTGATGTGCATCAAGCCTATATCTGGCTGTAGAATAGTGTTGTGAAGGAACTCGGCCTAAGGGCTTTCGCAAAAAAAAAATGTTTTCGTGGAGTTGTAACGGAGGGTCAGAATAAAAATTTGATTCATCTAAGCAGCTCCTTTATGTGGAGGGGATAAACTCAAATAATTAATTAATTTATTTGCTTACATGCACACAACACTAATAAGAAGGCATGCATTAAAATTTCATGGCACAGTATTAGTACATGCACCTTGTAAGGGCACTGCAAATTTAAGTAGTACGATTTTTTGCTCCATCCACTACCACCGCCAGGTTCAGTATCAAGCGACCAACTGTTTAATATTACCGGTTTATTTATAATTGTAATGAATAACATGAATAGCAAAAGGCTCTATTTGTAGTAATATGAATCTGTTTATTCACCTTCGTTCCTGCTAACACCTGACGACGTAAAGTCAATTGAAACTATCTTAGAGCACCTCTATGATAGTCTTTGTGTCAATTCTACTAAGCTCAATAGTGGCAATATTTTGAAATTTGAACGTTCATGTGCTAACAAACAAATTGATTTAGTGCATGCGCACTTTCAGGGCATCCAAAGGTCAAGGCATTCATAACACAGTGTGGTCTACAATCAACAGATGAGGCTATCGCAGCAGGAGTACCACTGATCGGTGTACCAATGTTTGGTGATCAATCGTACAATGCTGAAAAATATGTGTACCATAAGATTGGAGTTCATATTGATTTAATGACATTGACTGAAGAACACTTTAAAAATGCTATTAACACTGTAATTGGTGATAAAAGGTGGGTACCTGAAATATTCTACTTGCACCTTGTCACTTCCTAACTACGTGCTGCTAACATTTTTATCGACAATACAGGTCTGAAAGGTGAAAATAAAAGTCGTAAAAATACATATTTCAAGTTTATTTTTTTTTTTTGTATGTTTTCTGTTGTTTTTGCAGCAAAACGCGGTTGTTCAAAAACTAAAACTTCTACTACAAGGATTTGTCTTTTGCAATGAGGGCTATCGCGTTTGGATTCGCCGCTAGAGGCGCTGAGTAGCGTGAGGTCTTCGAAATGCCAAATTTCACTGTTGGTCGGCTTTTGACACGATTTATTCACTTATTTGTTTTGATTTTTGTAAATATTTTACTAAAACGGCCTTACTATGACAGATTAAGGTATGGTTCTACTGACCACTGTTTTGAGTTTTTTTATGTCGACAATATGTATTATGTTCTCCATTTTTTTTTTCGAACAAAATGTGTCTGCCTAACATTGCGGCACTACCTATGTTGTATTTAATCTCGCGTTTACGGCATTATAATGATCTTACTTCTAATTTTGCTCACGTGCGCGTAATTACATCTTTTAATGATATGATTACGAACCTCACTCGCCAGTGGCGCCAACTGGTGTGCACAGAAACGGTAGCCCTCATTATATTTGTCTTTTGGTACGAGGATCAATATTGCACACCTTAATTTTTATGACGTGTAATGCAGTTATCGTCATTTGACTTTATTTTGCCTCCTTTCAATAACGTTGATCTGACTTTTTCAAAAGTCTAACACATTGGTTAAGCATTTTTTTCACTATGAATGCTTAAGTCGTAATACACTCACATGTTGTTGTTGATATGATCCACTGAATTAGCTTTAATACTACCGATAAATTTCAGCTACCGCCAAAACATACTGAAACTTAGAAGCATGATGCACGATCAGCCACAGCCACCACTGGAACGCGTCGTGTGGTGGACGGAGCACGTGCTGCGTCACGGTGGAGGAAAACATCTGCGTTCGCCCGCTGCCAACATGTCGTGGGCACAGTACCTAGAACTAGAATTGGTTCTAACTCTATTTGCGATTGCTCTCGCATTTGTTCTGATTCTCTCCTTGAGTGTATTTAATGTGTGGAAGTATTTCACTGTCAGTAAGAAGCAAACGAAAATAAAGAAAAATTAATGATAATTTAAATATTGTTAAACATAATAAATATTTTGATCTTAGATAATATTTTGCTTGAAGTGAAGTAAAAATAATTAATATTATTTTTTTGTGATTTGTTGAGTTTTAGCATCTTCACTAAAGAGTAATTAATACAAACTGTATTTTATTTAGTTCCAGCGAAGTTTCAAACCAGAAAAAGATAGTACCATGATGCACACGTTTATTGCTACTCTTATCAAATAGGCGAGATCTATATAATTACTCGATATTTACGGAAACCTAATCATTCGACTCTCAAAGCAATTTGCAGCCGCGTGTAGAATAATGTCGGCATCAATTGCCTTCGTGTTATTAACGTTATCAATTACTTCTAATAATGCGGCGAAAATACTAGCATTTTTCCCAGTTCCGTCTATCAGTCACCAAGTTGTGTTTCGACCTTTAACTCAAGAACTTGCAAGACGAGGACATGAAGTAACAGTTATCACACCAGATCCTGCCTTCTCAAGTGGTGGAACACCAGCAAATCTAACAGAAATCGACGTCCACGAAATGTCATACAAGAAATGGAGAACACTTTATGAAGTTACTTCTACAGGCGACAACGATTTGAATTTACAGATGCATATAGCTTTCCATATGATGGTTGAGGTCATCGAAATGCAAATGAAGTTGGATGCTGTGCAAAAAATGATTAAAGTAGGAAAGTACGATTTGCTAATGATAGAAGCTTGTGCAAGACCTGCGTTATTTATGTCCCATGTTGTAAAGGCACCCGTGATCCAAGTGTCATCTTTCGGTCCCATGAACTATAATGTGGGAACTATGGGATCTTCCTGGTATCCGATATTATACCCAGACATGTTGAGTAAGCGTTTGTATAATGTGACGCAGTGGGAAAAAATTGTGGAATTATGGAACATGTATAGGTTAGAAAATGTAATGCAAGAAGTTGAACATAAAGAAAATGAAATGGGCAAAAGATTGTTTGGACCGAATGCGCCGACTATAAGTGAATTAAAAAATAAAGTTGAAATGTTGTTTTTGAACATTCACCCTATTTGGGAAGGAAATCGTCCAGTGCCTCCTAGTGTTATTTATATGGGAGGACTACATCAGAAGCCAGTGAAAGAATTGCCAAAGGTATGTTTTTACGTAACCACTATTTTACTTTATTATATAAGTAGACTGAGTTAGTGATAGTTTGACGGCTGATGGGTAGAGTGTAAGAAAAAACGTATTGTGCTGACCCCAAATAATACGGCATAAGGATAAGAAGACGATGATGATATATGTAGATAGAAAGACTAGCTGACGCGCGCTATTTCGTCTGCGTCACATTTTTCAGTAATACTCCGCTCCTATTAATTGTAGCGTGATATTATATAGCCTATAACCTTTCTCGATAAATATATATCATCACGCTAAGATCAATAGGAGCGGAGCAGTAATGAAAATTATGACGCAGACGAAGTTGCGCGGGTCAGCTAGTATTATATAAGTATAGATAGGTAGAATACATTTTTTCATCTGCACCATTTAATACAATTCGTGTGTAGGCATGATTAAAGATAACCCCTACAAATGCCTTGGCATTTCAGTATACCTCGGCGAGTTGTCTCGTGTGGGTTAGGACCCACATGAGACAAGACGCTGAGGAAATGGCGTTTTGTAAAATTAAAATACTTTAAGTCGAGTGATTTCAATGGCTCTACGATAATTTTATTATTAAGGTGTCTATGGCAATGTTCTGCTTTACGTCGTCATGTAATCTGCCTGTGTTTATACTCATAATTGATTGTCAAGGTTAGGAATGAATTGGTAGCTTCCTGCTTTAATTTGCAGTAGCTGTTTATCTTTTAAGCACTTATTCAAATGATTCTGTTATGACATAATTATATTGTCTCCGCACAATTTCAAGAAAAAAGGAATATACTGAAATACAAATATACTGGAAACATTTTCTGAATCTTTACTTAACCTAACGTTTGAAAATTGGCGTCATAGAAACTTTTATTCAGCTTAAAAATATCTGCCCAAATAAATATGTATTGCATATATGGAGGGTGGGACCAATTTTAGCTATTACTATATAAATTTTTTTTCACAATTCTTACTGTAATAAGCCCTTTAAAATCCCATCAAATGTAATGTTTGGAAAAAATATGAAGCTTCAAAATTTTCATGAAGGGACATTTTACCTATTTCATCTTTTTGTAGGACCTAAAAACATATCTGGACTCTTCAAAAAACGGCGTTATATACATAAGCTTTGGTACCAACGTCCAACCTTCGCTGCTTCCTCAAGATAGGGTGCAATTGATGGCTCAAGTCTTCTCTCAGTTACCTTATGACGTATTGTGGAAGTGGGATAAGGATGAACTTCTAGGACGTTCTAAGAACATCAGGATATACAAATGGTTCAATGGTCAGACCTTCTAAGTAAGTAACAATAGTTTTAAGAGCTTCTTGGTTATGCTTCAAGGTTATTCATGCATTTAATTTGTGGCTATGCGTAATTGTCATTTTTTTTTTCTCAAAGTTAATAAACATTTTTCTACGTATTCAAGCTGATCAATATTTGAAAAGATCTTTTACGTAGTAACGGAGTCCGGTTATTTTTTTACTATTTATAGGCTCGCGTTTGACCACTATCTCACCTGATGGTAAGCGATGATGTGGTCGAAGATGGAGCACGCTTGCCTAGAAGTAACCTATTCACTCTTGACTTAAATACTCCCAGGTTATAGCTATCAAGAAACACAGACTCCGGCAGGGAATTCCACTCCTTAGCTGCACGCACTATGAATGTGCTCCCAAAACGTTTTGAGCGCGTGGGTGGGATGTCCACCTTGTACCGGTGGCGCATCGCCGTTCGTCTTGTGGTCCGATGATGGAACGGGCTTGGCGGAATCAAATTATGCAATTCCGTCGCACATTCCCCAAAATGCAACCGGTAGAAAACCGACAGGCTAGCAACTCGTCGTCGATGCTCAAGACTTTGGAGCTTCGTCGCGACGAGCCTATCATCGCCGATGATTCTCTAGGCTCGTTTCTCAATTGCCTCAAGGGCATCAAGTTGGTATCTGGCAGATCCGTCCCAAAGATGAGAGCAGTACTCCATACATGATCGAACTGCTTTGCATGTTTTCCATTGTTCGAGAGTTTTTTTTACATAGAAACCCTTTTCCGTCATGTTTTACTCTGTCTAAATCTGATCTCCATTTTAAACGTTCAATGTTCATCCAGAGTGTGTTTATTTTGCTAAGAACCGATTAGGAATAGACATAGAGGAAGTGCTTTTAAAAGTTTGAATAATATTCTATGCTGATTAAAAAAATATGTTGATCAGTAACCTATCGTTATTATTGCAATAATCTTGTCACATAACCCAGCGATTAAACTTTGACCCATTAAAAAGTATTACACAAACCTTATTCTTTGTCTTGTTGCCTTTTTCTTTCATGATTAAATAAACATGAATTTTCAGAGCACCCAAACATTAAAGTGTTCATAACACAAGGAGGTCTACAATCAACAGACGAGGCTATCACAGCAGGAGTACCTCTGATTGGTGTGCCAATGTTGGGTGATCAGTGGTATAATGTTGAAAAATATGTGTACCACAAGATTGGAGTCAAACTTGATTTGCTTTCGATGACTGATGAAGACTTTAAGACTGCTATTAACAATGTTATTGAAGATAAAAGGTTGGTTTCAGTATAATTTTATTATCTCTTTAAATTCCGATCATGTTATGTTTTATGCAGGCCTTTGAAGCGCAGATAACATTCACAAAATCACCATTTATTAAAATTAGGCTTAGACAGTCTTCCAAAACGCCCTGCCTGTCACCTCGTCAGCGTTGGGTGTCACAAACATTCTTCGTATAACGCACTTTCAATTGGTTAGTGAAAACCGTATCCAAATCTACAGCGGAGTTTAGAAGAAGACAGCAGATAGAGAAACAGAGAGAGATAGACAGCGACTTTGTTTTACACTGATCAGAGAGTAGTGACAGAGAAGTAAAATTTTAAACAAGAGTTTTTTTTTTAAAGGAAAAGGAAATCATCAAATGACTCCTTCCACTCCAGAGTGCGCCCAGGCGCAGCGAAAGGAAGTGACAGTCTCTTACTGACTAAAAACTTTTTTACAAAAAAATACAACTGACTTCCAAAAAACAAAACACTAAAAAGTATAAAATAACTTTGATTTCGGAAGTTGGTGTTTTTGGATGACTTTTTTTTATTTTTTGACACCAACTTCCGACGATGTTATGGTATGAAGTGGTTTACTTTAAACAATAGAAAAACACAAGATTTCAGCAATTCCGGTCCATATGCTATCATTTATTGAGGAGTTCCGTTGCCTATCTCCGAATTTCTTCATCAAATATTCACCAAATTTGAATGGGACCACTCCAAGAAAGTACCTTCCAAAAACAAATGTGTCTATAAAATTTAAAGAGTTTCCTCTATTTCTCCAGGATCCCATCATCAGATCCTGACTTGGGACCACCTGGGAAGTCTACCCTTTCAAACAAAAAAAAAATGCATATCGGTTCAGGCATCTTCGAGTAATCGGGGAACTTAAATTAAAAAAAACCTCCTTCTTGAAGTCGGTTAAAAATCCATCCGTGTTCCTCCTAGTTTGCATTCGGCCCCAAGTCTGCTATTACAATAGTGTCAGAATGGTCTCATAATGATTTCATAATGGTCAATTTTGACAAGTTATGCCAGATTTCTTTTATATATGTTTTTAAATATAATTTATTAATTTGTCATTATGCCATTTCTTTCAATGGAGTGTCAGTGGTTGACCATTGGAAAGTAATAATGACGCTTATATATTAGTAGATTACCAAACTTGTCAAAATCGACCACCATGAAATCATTATGAGACCATTCTGACACTATTGTAATAGCAGACTTGGGGCCCAGGGCTCGCGGTGACTCTTTCGAAAAAATTCCAAAGAATCAAATTGAAGGCAATGTTATATACCTACAACTTACCACCAACGAAATAAAATAGTGATATTGACGAACAATACTAGACTAGCAAAATATCTAGAAATGAATAAAACAGGATGCAAGAAATTAAAAGTCACGATTGATGTTTTTTTTTCTATCTGCGAAGTGATATGAAATCGGATTTCATGCTATGATAGACTAATTGTTTATTGATTGATTGCAGTTTTCGTCACAATATAGTGAAGCTTGGCAGCATGATGCGCGACCTGCCTCAGCCTCCACTAGAGCGCGCCGTGTGGTGGACGGAGCACGTGCTACGTCACGGCGGCGCGAATCATCTGCGCGCGCCCGCCGCCAACATGGCGTGGGCAGAATACCTAGAACTAAAACTTGTTATCGTTGTGACAGCAGTTTCATTGGCTTTTATATTGGTACTCTCTTTAATTGCATTCACAATGTGGAAGTATTTTGGAACAAGTCAAGTATATGAAAAATTAAAAGAAAATTAAACAGACGGCAATCATTCCGGTGTAAATACAATAAACGTTTTGCAGTTAATTTGTAAATAATATTTGTTTAGATTTAGTTATTATAATTAAAGCAAAAACACTGTATATGATTACAATTTAAATAGTTTTAAACAAATAAACCATTAATTTTTTTCTATTCAAAATGGCTTTAAATATCTTGACCACCAACAAAACCTTTGACACTTCATAAGCTCTCTTATCAAAAATTGAGTAAACAAATAGATTGAGAAATGATTGAGTAAATAAATAATTTTACATTCTACACAAAATAATGTAGCTATAAAATGTAGGAAAAGTAAAAGGTGCTGCAAGCGATAGTCTGTCTTGGCTGATACCGAGTTAGTGAAAAGTCAATTGTGACAATTTGTGAACTAATTAGTTCAAGAGCGATCGAGCAAGCTTGGGAATATGGCACCCTGACACGAACACGTTAAGATCGATTCGACATCCCCTTTGCGTTAGGTCCCTTTAAAACCTGCAGACAGGCAATCGAGACCTTTGCAGCGGGACTCAGTCGCTTTACGAGTACCTTACTTACGAGCGTCGTTTGAGCCGACGATTATCATTTATTTTCTGATGACAGTAAACAGGGCGACTAAAAAGGTCACTTTGACAGAATTAGAGAGCACATCATGCGATCCGTCGCTCTCAAATTTTCCCAATCAACATTGAATCTAATGCGTTAGCAACAAAGATGAAAATGAAATTTGATGGATTGTTGTAAGGTTAATATTATGATTCTAATATGATTCCGCTAAAGTGGCCTTTTTAGACCTGCAGCTCTGTAAGTAAAAACATTTCCTGGAGTCATCATTTAAATCTGTTTTTAATAACTGTCAATTATTGCTTTGCCATACATGAACTCGCAAACTAAATATTAGTATCGTTTAACTCTTTTGAAGATGGTTTTATATATGTTATTTTTGTGGCTTCGTTCCCAACGTCTACGTCACAGGAATTGGAACATCTCGTCTCCACTCAGCTTTAGTGGATACCAATGAGCGGAGATGCATCACATTTGTATGGCGCGATGAAAGCGAAGATGTGAGCTGTTCCTCGGATTGAGCTGGGCCGCGGTACAAGGCGGAGATGTGAGCTTTGCCTCGCAAGCTGATGATGACGCGCAGCGGGGACCAGATGTGTGCGGCGTGCAGTGTAGTCAGCGCATATCTCCACTCAAGCCAGCACATATCTCTGCTACAATCTAGCCAGTACGTATCTCCGCACAGTTTCGGTGGATACACCCTAGCTGAAAAACATCTTTTCTCGTCTCCGTTCTGGTGGAGTCCGGGTCTTAGTCCATTCAATTCATGTTTTAGCCGTCTTCCATTTTAACAAAATGCAGCCAAATATCAGTATTCTACAAGAAATTACTGTCTCCTTGACCTCTGCAGCCAGTCTTACCAATTGGAATGAATAGTCAGAAATTTGGAAGTCTGTAAGTTCGCACTGGACTGGTTGTTGTGGCGACACTTGGGAAGGTGTAGCAGTGGACGTCTTTTGGCATATGATGATAGTTTCTGAAGATCTGTAACGACCATCGAGGCCAAAGAATGGCTGCCGGGACCAGTAGCTTACTTTCTGGGCCCCTAGAGTTAAAAGATCCACTCATGTGCCTATTATTATTTAGCCATGAGTCCCTAGTAGTCCCTTGTTAAGTAGCACTTTACTTTACTCTAAATTGTAAAGCCAGTATTCAAGAATTTATTTTCTCGCCTTTGTAACAATCACTGGGAAAAATTAGATGGCCAACCTTTGCGTTGCATCGCAAAAGAGTAGTGTTGTCTAGAATTTTAAAAACTTTTTCAAGCATGTAATTTATATGATAATTTGAGGATGAAAGAAAAATGCAAATTTTTCTTCTTAGAAGAATGCAGTTTATTTTGCGTAAAAATAAGAGAAAAATAATGAAACTGTTGTTACCACGCATTTTAGAGGCCATGTCATTAAATGAAAATTGGTTATAAGGGGATGGTTTTGTCAAGTGGTATAGTACAGTACCGAAAGTAGGCGGGCTCTTGTTTCTTAAAAATCTACCTGCCTAGTCTTTTCTAAATTATTTTGGGTTTGGCTCATAGCCTAACCAAATAGTTGGATTATGAGCTGAGCCCAAAATAATTTATGCTCTATTCACAGCTGAACATGATTCCTACTGGTAACAATGACTGTGTGACTTCCGGGCTATCGAACACGTTACGGATGTCAAAGATCTGCAAATGATCTCCAAGACCAACGACATAAGATAACGTTTTATTACTCCGTAATATTATAGCCTTTAAAAATCTCAGGACCCTGGGATCTAGGTCTTTTAGTAAGCGTAAGAGGGGCCAAAGGCAACTCGCAGAGGCCTCGTTAGACATTTCGAATGGAATGGGGCACCAGCTGATGAGTATTCCTATATGCACTATGAAATTATACACAAGTAAAAACCGAGTTGGTGCAGGACTATGGGTTATATGTGCTATGGGGCACCTGTCTGGGCTGACAGGGCCACCATAGGGGCGGTACGCCGTAAATTGCTGCAAAGCCAGCGTTTGGCTTTGATATTCTTATGCAAGGCGTATAGGACGGTTAGTACTGAAGCCTTACTGGCGGGTGTTCTCCCAGTCGATCTAAAGGTGCAGCAGCGTGCTGCAATGTACTACTACGCTAGAAAGATCTCGGAACCAGAGTTTTTACCGCAACGCGAATCTGCTAAGATCTCTAGATTACTAAAACCCCAGACTGACGTCTGGGAGAAAATATTCTGCAATAGTCTTGCAGGACTATTGCAGAATATTAAATAATATGGAAACACAAGATGAGAGGCTATTGGTTTGGGTGGTTAAGTGAGTTTACTTGATACTATGAAAGAATTATTGGCCCCTGCCTGACTAAATTAATGCTGTTATTATGTAATCAAATTGAAATCTTGCTTCCCTCTCCCTTTTCCATACAATTCTGCGGATGCTTGTCAATCCTTTCTCCTTCATAGACTTGCCTTGGTCTGTGGCAGTGTTTCATAATTAATAGTGCACAAATCGGTCTCGTGGAAGTACCTATCATTTTTCAGAGGTTCCTTCTCGAAGTTTTATAGCAACCTTGAATTGAAGAATTTCTGGGTATCATATTATCTAGGTCTATGTAAGGTACGAAACAAAATAAGAGTCACGGATGTTACTCAAAAAAAAACAACTACAAAACTTGAGTGGGATAAATTGCTGCATGTCAGACGAGAAATGGGGCTTATAAAATCAATAAGAGATATCAATAATCAAAATATTAAAAACACGATTTAATATTCTATTTAACAATAAGTGAAAATATTGTGTGTCATTATTTTGGGCACACTAAAAATAACACAGCAATTTATTCAAAAATATGAAAAAAATTCATAAACAACTTCCTTTGGAATGTGTTATAACAATAATCAATAACGATACTAAAGTGTGTAACATATGTGAGTACTTGATAGTACTTTCAAAATCCGGCAGAATTAATTATCATACATTTATCTTTCACGATAGCAAAAAGAAGGAAAAATTAAAAAAAAATCAAGCAAGTCATGACCAAACCGCATATTCATCATATTACTTATCAAACTGATTGTCATATATAACACCTACAATATTTTTTTAGAATCAGTCGTTATACGTCTTAACAATGACGAAGTTAGGGCATCTAGCATTGTGTCTTCTCTTGCAAGTATTCGCCGCTGATGCGGCAAGGATACTGGCAGTGTATCCAGTTCCATCCATCAGTCACCAGGTCACATTCAGGCCAATAACGATGGAACTCATTAAACGTGGCCATGAAGTGGTAGTGATAACAACAGATCCCATGTTCAAAAAAGGTGAAGCTCCAAAGAATCTCACAGAAATCGATGTCCACGACATATCTTACAAAGTGTGGGATGCGTTTCTAGCGTCGAGCAAAGGAAATAAGGAAGATCTCATAACACTAATGAAAGTATCAGTACAAGTGGTTATTGAAACAGTAGACTCACAACTGCAAGTTAAAGAAATCAAGGATTTGGTTCAAGGAAAGGGGAAGTTTGATCTTTTGCTAACAGAAGCATGTATTCGGCCAGTATTAGCGTTTTCACATGTATACAAAGTGCCTTTGATCCAAATTAGTTCTTTTGGAGCTATGTGGTCTAACTATCCAGCGATGGGAGCACCGTTACATCCTTTTTTATATCCTGGAAGCATGAATCAGAGAATTTACAACCTGACAATGTACGAGAAGTTGCATGAACTGTACAATAATTTTATTATAGATTATTTATATTTACAAATGGAAGAAGAAGAGAATATAATGCTTCGGAAACATTTTGGTCCAGAGGTACCAGAGGTGACAGAACTTCAAAATAATATTGATATGATGTTCTTGAATGTAAATCCTATTTGGGAAGGAAGTCGGCCTGTGCCTCCGAGTGTCATCCATTTGGGAGGATTGCCCGAGAAGCCGGATAAGAAATTACCACAGGTAAGATTTTTTGTGTTACTCATATCTTATTTTATTGTAGTTGAACTATTCTCGAACTTCAATCAGATTTTAGTGCTCAAAGCTCCATGAAAGAGGACATATGTTTTAGCATGTGTAACACTCAAGATAAAACATCCAATACCACTTGAGAATATTAATATATGCAGATGTTTTTAATAATCATGCAATAATTTTATCTTATCGCCCCAATTACTGTATGCTGTCTTATTTCTATCGTGCGGAATCATCATGATATTCAAGTAATATATAACGTTGGAGAGTCGTTTAAGTGGTGCCGGATATAAACAGAATTAGAATCACTTGAGCTCAATTTACTAATAAAGAAATCACTGCATGAGAACTTTTCAAGTGCGTGATTTGCTTATTTGGCATAAGTGCATCAAGGGCACGATCTTCAAGGTTAATCTAACTGTTGCCGAAGTTGAGCTATAGATGGGTGACTATAACATACTAAGAAAGCACTATGCCTCATGGCTATCATTTGTTGATCTTGGACTGCAGTTACGGATACCAATCTTTTTGACTGTGTCTCACAACATTGCTTTTCTTTGTACGTTTGAAGTTAGAACTGTACTAAATAACGTTTATGATAATTTAACAATGGTTTTACGTTTTTCCGAGTCCCATAGCTGGTAATATTATATGAGTGACCCATTGACAGCGGCAAGCATAGCCTCCTCAATTTATTGGCTTTTATAATAAAGCCACGAGCCTCAACGCCAACCAATATTTGTAATCAAAAATATTTCTACGTTTTTTTTTTTCAGGATCTAAAATCATATTTAGATTCATCGAAGCACGGCGTGATATACATCAGCTTTGGCACAAATGTGAAGCCAAGTCTTCTGCCTCCGGAGAAGATACAAACGCTAGTGAAATCTTTCTCTAAGATGCCTTACGATGTCCTCTGGAAGTGGGACAAGGATGAACTGCCTGGGAAGTCAGCTAACATCAGAATATCGAAGTGGCTGCCACAGTCGGATCTGCTTAGTAAGTGAACTTTTCTACTTTTATAATGTATCTTTTTAGCATTTCTTAATAAATCATAAGGTCAAACTAGACATCGAGACATTCTATCCATAGGTATCATGAAAAAAGGACTAAACGTCTGGGATTGAAAGTTACTTTAGAGGTGTGCGGTACTGAGAGTAAAGTCCCGCAAACCTCCATTTTAAAGGGAGGATTCTCCGACCAGGCGGTTGTATTGCCTGGTGGGCTACTGCCCGATAGTTGATATTCGGGCTGATGTATATGTTCAAATCGCACGGTAAACTCTGCTTGCGCTATGCAGGATTTCGACGTAGTAGTTCGCTGCTAGTTGGATAGATGGCGTCGCGGTTCTTTTTGTTGCAACGTACATTTGGCTCCGTTGATTTTTTTTGCGGCGGCATTGATGCCGCTGCAGTGCTAATGAATTTTCACGTGGTTGCAAACATTTCGGGCTTTTTGACGGTCAATTATTGCCCGAGATTATATAATCTAATCTAATCTTGATCATGACATGTATACAATGAAGTTGGTCGCCAAAACTATGTTGTAGTTTGGTCGGAAAAGCAAAAAATGTGCTCTCATTGCTACAATAAACAAGGGTTCTTCAAGTTTTTATAATATCTGGGAACATTACGTGAACATCATCGACCAATCATAAATGATTATTTTTTTCTTGTCCTGCAGAACACCCCAAGGTTAAACTATTCATTACACAAGGAGGTCTACAATCAACAGATGAAGCTATCATAGCAGGCGTACCGCTGGTTGGTATACCAATGTTGGGAGATCAATGGTACAATGTGGAGAAATATGAGCATCACAGAATTGGAGTCAAACTGGAATTGGGATCGCTAAGTGAAGAATCATTCACCAATGCCATCCAGAAAGTTATTGGTGATGACAGGTAAATCATAATTTAGTCCTGCTATAATCAACTCAAAAACGATTCTTTACATTGTTTTTTCCTCATATCTACACTCTCCTGGATTATACGACGGAAAATGTGACTATTTACGGGATTAAAAGTTGTTTTATCATTCAGTGTTTGTGTAACTTTCTGTCATTGAAATGTTTAATAACTGTAACAGCATTAATTGAAATCAAAACCTTTGATTCTCAACCTTGCATCGTAAGTTTAAACGCAAAACAGTCAAGAAGCTCCAGACTAATTGCTACTCTAATAGCGAATGCGAAAAAAATAAAGGATTGATAACGTGACGTTTTGACAATTTTCATCGCCACGCTACCTCTGACAGTATTTCTAGAGTGTCAGTTGAGTTCTAAAAACAGCAGAAGAATAACCTCTCTTCTTTTACTTTCAGCTATCGAAAAAACATTGCTCACCTACGAAATCTTATGCTTGATCAGCCAATGAAGCCTCTAGACAGAGGGCTGTGGTGGATCGAGCACGTGCTGCGTCACGGTGGCGCGAAACATCTCCGTGCTCCCGCTGCTAACATGTCGTGGGCAGAGTACCTAGAACTCGAACTCATTGCTGTAATATTGTTAGCCTTATTGGCCGCATTTTTAGTTGCAGTTGGAATTGCTTATGGCTTGTATAAGTTTGTAACTAATAACTACGTTTTTAAAACCAAAGTTAAAACTACTTAATGTAGATAGTTGAATACGTCGATGATAGCTGTTTTGTGAAATTTTCATAATGGTAAAAAATTAAAAGGGTATGCTGAAGTAGTTTGGTCTTGTTGAGAGAATGTATGAAAGGCGACTAGAAAAATATGTTTACAAGGTAAAAGTGAGTAGAAAGACTGGCAATAGAAAGATCTTGTTAGTCATGTTCAGAGAGTTCCCGAGATTCTTACGGGAACGGGATAAGCGCGAATGAAATCGAGGGCAAAAGCTAGTAATTTCATATTTGCGAAGGGGTGACTGTTGTGACGACTAATAGGGATGTATGGAAGAAGGAACATGTTATGCCGACCCTAAATAAATCGGGATTTAAGGAACAGGGGATTTTGAAGTTGGATGTATTTTTTTTCTTAAGATTAAAAATAAAAACCAAATATTTAAAATAGTCTTTCATTTTAACAGACAGCAGATCAACAATTCAAGTATCAAGTGAGTGCCTGCGTGTCTGAATTAATAAATTATGAGTTTTTGTGATATCTACACCCGTACCCAAACACGTCCGTAAACAAAGTTCAACTATGATATTTCACTGTCGAATAAATTTTCCTATGAATTTACTGACAAAATGTTTGCAACAGTGTCATTTTATGGTCGTGCCACTTGTGCCATTACTTTTCTGGCATTTCATTGTTTGCATTAATCACCTGAAATTAAAATGTCATGCGTCGCATTTTTATGTACTGACCTTACTCTTTGTTGATTTTCTCATTAATAATAACTGTCCTATCTCCATATAACACTAACGTCTTACGATTTGCAACTGACATTTGTTTCGTTTGTCTATACTTCTATGTATGTAAAGCTGAAGAGTTTGTTTGTATGTTTGCTTGAATGCGCTAATCTCAGGAATCACTGAACCGATTTGTAAAAATATTTCTGTGTTAAATAGTCCATTTACCGAGGAAAGCTATAGGCTATATATAATCATCAAGACCAGTATGAGCGGAGCAGACGAAGTTGCGCGGGTCAACTAGTATCCAAAGCTGAAGAGTTTGTTTGTTTGTTTGCTTGAACGCGCTAATCTCAGGAACTACTGGTCCGATTTGGAAAATCTTTCAGTAATTATAGCCCATTTATCGAGGAAGGCTATAATAGGCTACATATTATCACGCTAAGGCCAATAGGAGCGGAGCCGACGAAGTTGCGCGGGTCAACTGGTAGTATAATAAACCACAATCAAAGGAAGTTATGCTCGTGTATTTAGAATGAGTTTGTTGCCATCAATTGGGCACAAATCCAAAACTATCCGCTGCTCTGCTACTAAAAATTCCCTTGTGGTAATTCCAATAACAATTATATTTTGTTGTACAATAAAGCATAGATATATAAATAAATAATAACCCTTTTTTCAGTTCGAGAATGAAACCCAGGACTTCACACCCGATTAACTTCTAGACTCATGTGGCAAATAATTAGTGAAATGTTAGTATACTATACTAGGCACCTTTGCCTAGCCTTTCAAGGAGACCGGCGTGATGTGTTTTGCCAAAACTGGACAAAATTTCAGATGCCGTATGATGACGTCATAACTCCAGTGCGATAAACCGACGAAGCAAAAGACGACTAATGGGGATTCTTTGACCACAATCTCACCTGTTGAAAAGCGGTGATGTAGTTGACGATGAAACCTGCTTATCTAGAGTATCCTATTCAGTTTTTACTTAAAGATTCCCAGGTTGTAGCTATCAGGAAACTTAGACTACGCAGGGAATTCCACTCCAACTTATTTAACAATGAAAGTATTCCTAAATTGTTATGTGCGTATGGGTGGGATGCCTACTATGTAGTTACCGGTAGCGCATCACCGTATGTTGCAACAGAATCATTTTCATTCTATTTAGTGGCGCGCTTAGGCTTCACCGGGATGTATTTTTTTTTTAAAGTTTTCTGTCCCACTAACCTCGCCCTGAAAATTACGAATACTACAAAAAAGGAATTATTTAAATACTTTAACTGATTCTCAAGTTATGGCGTGACCAAGGGAAACAGAGATTTATTTTATCTACACTAATATTACAAAGAGGAAAGATTTGTTTGTTTGTTTGAATTGAATAGGCTCCCAAACTACTGAACCAAATTTGAAAAATTCTTTTAGCATTGGATAGCTACATTATCAGGGAGTAACATAGGCTATATATTATCCCCGTACTCCCACGGGAACTACGCGGGTGAAACCGCGTGACATCCACTAGTAAACACTAAAGAAATGACGGCCATATAATTATCTATATATAATGTATGACCGTCATTTGTTTTACAAGTTGTTGCCACTTAATTGAATGCACGTGATTCAAACGTGACTTCATTTTATCTTCCATGACATGCGTTTCTTTGCCAAGTCCATCATTATCGGTGCTGTAGCTGTTATATAATCTGTATATTATAATGTTTATATTTATGCTGATAAACTCGATCGATTTATTTAAGTAGATTATGGTCTGGTGTACGTCTGTAACGATTATCTCTGACGCACTACCACAGGTTAAAGATCGCAGCAGATTGAAGGAGATCGCCAGATTTTTTTGTCAGGCACATTTCGGTCAACAATGAGCAAACGACTGGAGAAAGACTCCTAAAGAACACATTAAAAATTAGACTGATGACTTACTGAAGGCAGCGAGAGGCTGCTAGCTAGATGCGATAACAAGGCTAAGCGTAAGCTGAGACACAAGTGACGCAGGTCCACGCAGCGCAGGGCAGGGCAGATTTTGTAATCCATGAACGAACTAAGAGCGGCGTAGGTACGTGCGACGTCGACGCCTATGTTTGTCTCGCCTGCACTGCCCTGCAAAATCTCTATTGTGCTGTTCTGATTCACGTGCATCTTAGCCTAAAGGAGCGGTTGATGATCCGATGCTGGATCGAGGCCAGTGTCCTTCTTTGGATGTTTATCAGCTATATTATTATGTCTGTTCAAACGAAAACCCAAATAACACATTTTTATTTTATTTTGTAACTGTACAAAACGCTTACATAACAAACGCTTAAATAACATGTTTTCTTATAATTATTATCACAATTACGCATTTTATCATTCTACATGTGGCCCATATTTATCAATAGTCTTTACGAAAACAAAGAGCAATCTATTATTTCTAGCACTCTCTAGACAAATTGACATTACATCAGCGTTAAAAAATGTCTTTAAAAATCTAAAAAACGTTACCAAAATGTCACGTGGTCAGTTCATTGCATTTAGACTTTTCAACAATAGGTATCTCTGGAAGAATATCACTTTTCCTACAGCCTCTGCGAGTAACAATTATGTATTCCGAGAATCGAATCTTATGCATAGCGTGGAAACCAATTTCTCAAACACTCCACTGACGAAGACTTAATAACTAATTCAAAATCAACATTACTTTACGTACTTTTAACTTTGGTCTTAATAATATAATTGCTAGTAACAAACTTATATAAACTATAAACTGCAGCGATTACAACTAAAAATAGGGCCAATAAGACTGATAGTACTACGGCAATGAGTTCGAATTCTAGGTACTGCGCCCACGACATGTTAGCGGCGGGAGCACGGAGGTGTTTCGCGCCCCCGTGACGCAGCACGTGCTCGATCCACCACACTCCTCGGTCTAATGGCTTCATTGGCTGATCAAGCATCAGATTCCTTAGGTTAGCAATGTTTTTACGGTAGCTGAAAGTAAAACAAGACAAGACTGAGTCAGAAGCAAATGCAGTTTGCAAAAACGAATGCAGTTATAATATACTGGTTGAATTTCGACAGGTACATTCTATTGGACTCGAAGCCAACACACAAGTAGCTGGAAAATAGCTATATCCTGCAGATTGATTGATCTGGTAAAATGGCTTGCAATGGATAAAAACCAAGCCAAGCTGAATCCGAAATACTATTTCACTGATTGAGCTTAGACTATTCCTTGGTTTCATAGGCTACTCTTTTATCGCGGAAGTAAAACCACGAAATAAGCTAAGCATGACGCTTTCACCGAGTAACATTTCAAACTAAGATCAATTTTAATTTACCTGTCATCTCCAATAACTTTTTCGACGGCATTGGTAAATGATTCTTCACTAAGCGATTCCAATTCCAGTTTAACTCCAATTCTGTGATGCTCATATTTTTCCACATTGTACCATTGATCACCCAACATTGGTACACCAACCAGAGGTACTCCTGCGGTGATAGCCTCGTCTGTTGATTGTAGACCTCCTTGTGTTACGAACAGTTTAATCTTCGGGTGTTCTGCAAGGTAAAATAGAAGACTCATTAATAAATGAATGTCAATAAATGGCAGATGCTTTTGACATTTTCACATGAACGTGACGGTATTAAAAATATAACTTGTTATCATTTAATCATCTCTTCTCCGGACAAAGTGTCACTGCACTCCGATTCTGTACACTTCCGATTCTGTAAGCTTAAGTGAAGTGCATGAAGTTAGTTTTCAATCCATACAAATAAAATGGAATGACAGAATGGGTCGGCTGTTTAGGTTTGACACGCGCTGCCGAAATGTCACATATTCAATACTGAAAACATTATGAACTGTTGACAATAATTTTCTCTAATAGAATACCACTTCGCTTAAATTCAAGGTCCTGTTGAGATAACAAAGAGGTTAGCTAAAATGTGTGATGATACGACTTCTATTAGCAACTGGTTTTTGTTTTCGTTTTTTATGAGACGGATATCTTAAGTTGTTTAGCACTTTAACAGATCCATATTATCAAAACCTGTTTGGCTGTCATTAGTATATCATCGATGACTTTGCAGTTTTTTATAATTGTATCGTCTTTATAATGATCTAGTCACCATGAGTCGGCAAATATAAGATTACCAACATTAGGTACTTTGTATACACAACAGACATCTATCAGTTTCAAAAAAACTTGTTGATCTTCTCGCATACCTGCTTATTCATGAGCCATTTAATAATTTCTTAAAAGTACAAACGTTTTCGCTTGTAGGCCTTCCTGTGGCTTCGCTTCTTGAGGCTTATCCTACAGCAAGCCTGCTTTTACGACAATTGGCGATAGTGTAGCTTTCCATTAAGTAGTAGTGTATAGTGTAGTGTCATCATCATCATCATCATCATATCAGCCGAAAGACATACACTGCTGGACATAAGACTTCCCCAAGTGTCGCCATAACAACTGGTTCTGTGCATCTCGCATCGATAAGCTGCCCGCGACCCTCGACATTGAGAAAGAGTTTTTCGATAGCTAACCCATTATCAAAAAATTCTTCACTGGCTTCAATGGTTCTGGAGGTTCTCATTACCAGACATTCGATCTTGTCAGTAACGCACCACATTACTGAAAAGATTCTTTGTAATATTATTGAATTACCTTAGGACTGTGAATTTTATTTTGTTGAGCAATTTTGTATAGCAAAAAAGTTTACTTACTAAGCAGATCCGACTGTGGCAGCCACTTCGATATCTTGATGTTAGCTGACTTCCCAGGCAGTTCATCCTTGTCCCACTTCCAGAGGACATCGTAAGGCATCTTGGAGAAAGCTTTCACCAGTGTTTGTATCTTCTCTGGAGGTAAAAGACTTGGCTTTACATTTGTGCCAAAGCTGATATATATCACGCCGTGTTTCGATGAATCCAAATATGATTTAAGATCCTGAGAAAAAGTATAGTTGAATGTTAGTGATGGAAATACGATTTTGATTAGTAGGCTATGAATGCAATTTACATTAATATAAAAATCGCAATAAAATTTTTATTAATAAACTTTTACCTGTTCTCATAGAACAGGATTACGCCGATGCATATATTATCTAGCTAGATGATCATGATAACGCAAAATATCAAATGCTGTTTCAACATTTTTGGAAAAGTACTGGGTTCTTTTATATTATCATTTATTATTTCTTCTTCTTCTCTTCTCTTAAAATCATTTTTACTCTATTTTCGAAATCAACGTGACGGGAGGGTTTGTTCTTTGCTCAAAGAATTAATATTGCCATTCAAAGTGGCAATACTGCCAGTCTTCTGGACACGTTTCCAGATGACAGCAATGCGGAGGAATTCTTCGACGCCTAAGTGTATTTTGTTTTTATATATTCATATCTATACGATTCACCAGGTAGTCGTAATTTATTTTAAATTCAGGTCAGAATCACATGAAATGGTCCTGTGAGAGGGTAGAAAAGTGCTGAGGATTAAGTCGAAGTAACAATCATAATTACATATAAAATTATTCGGTCACTGAATGATTGAGTAACTGACAGACAATGCACAGCGGAAACTACTGGTCTACGAAAACTGAAATTTAGAATGTAGGTTCCTTGGGCAGTGTAGGCGACCACTGAGAGAGGATTTCCCGAAATTCTTACGAAAACAGGAAAAAACAGGATATGCGCGTACGAAGTCGCGGGCAAAAACTAGTCTATATTCATAAACGACGGAAATTGCTGAAAATTCTAAAATGTAAGCGATTGAAATTTCAAGACATGTCGCAAGGATCATTTTTCATTTTGTGACTTTTGATCCTCGTTCAAATATACACTGTTAATAGAATGTGAATTTGTTTATAATCTCTTACTTACCTCATGGGACTTTACTTTTGTTGTAGTTCTACTACGTATGTTTACATAAAATACACATGCAAATATTACGTTGAAAAGATAATTCTGAATCAACGATAAAAACGATAATCACGCACTCGACAGTAACTAGTCTAAAGGTTATTTTATCAGCGTATCGAACTTAATGATTTCAATAATTATCACCTTAATGTTATCGTATAATGATTCCGCAAAATTTGAACAAGACAGATAAAGAAAAAATTAGATCGCTCTTAACAACATATGCAAACTTCTAACAAAATGTAACTTATCAAAACCTTTGTGTTCCCAAGTGATATATATAAATCCATCATTATATTAAGTATTTGCTACGCCTTGGTCCGTATCATCCAACAGTCATGTTGGTTTGCCGACCCATCGGACTATGAGACTAAAGAAACAGAGAGTGCCTTTGTATTTGTGAACACAGTTGTGCATCATAATATATCATCATTATCATCTTTGGACCTAGTTTTACTTATTACATTATAATAGTAGTATTTTGGAAAAGCTTACCTGAGGTAATTCCTTATGCGGTTTCTCGGGAAGTCCTCCTAAATGGATGACACTCGGAGGAACAGGCCGGCTTCCTTCCCAAATAGGATTGATATTTAAAAACAACATCTCTACATTATTTTGTAGTTCCTTCACATCCGGTACATCTGGTCCAAAATGTTTCCTAATCATTATATTTTCTTCTTCTGCCATACTATCAAAGAGATTTTCTATCAAGTAATTATTGTATAATTCATACAACTTCTCGGACATTGTCAGATTATAGATTCTCTGATTCATGCTTCCGGGGTATAAAAATGGATGTGATGGGGCTCCAATCACTGGATAGTTAGCCCATATAGCTCCAAAAGAACTAACTTGGATTAGAGGCACTTTGTATACATGCGAGAAAGCTA
This sequence comes from Lacanobia wlatinum, assembly GCA_947578705.1. NCBI lineage: Eukaryota > Metazoa > Arthropoda > Insecta > Lepidoptera > Noctuidae > Lacanobia > Lacanobia wlatinum. Next base: position 15,271,920 of record OX388046.1, on the reverse strand, counting down.
AAACTGGTCGAATACACGCTTCTGTTAACAAGAGATCAAACTTCCCTTTTCCTTTGATCAAATCCTTGATTTCTTTGACTTGTAGTTGGGCGTCTACTGTGTTTATAATCACTTCTACGCCAACCCTCATTTGTGATATGAGATCTTCTTTTTTTCCTCTTCCTGTTGCCATGAACTCTTCCCATACTTTGTACGATATATCGTGGACATCGATTTCCGTAAGATTCTTTGGAGCTTCACCTTTCTTGAACATGGGATCTGCTGTTATCACTACCACTTCATGACCACGTTTTACTAGTTCCATTGTTATTGGCCTGAACGTAACCTGGTGACTGATGGACGGGACTGGATACACTGCCAGTATCCTCGCCGCATCAGTGACGAATATTTGCAGGAGAAGACACAATGCTAGATGAATTAACTTCTCCATTGTGCGGACGCGTTGCTACTGTTTGGAACGAATTAATCGACGTGTGTTATATACGGAAACCAGTCGAGATAAGTGTTGTCAATACTAGTGCGAATGACTGGTTTTAAATCATTTACTCGGTTATTTTTAGTGATACATACTTATTTATAAATGTTTTGAGTTATCTTGACTTTAAATGATCTTTTCTACCATATAGTATATTTTTTGGGGTGTCACACTTTGAGCTCATAACAGTTACATGATGAAATTAAGGTAATCTGTAAGTACATCGGTGTACCTTTTTTCTGAACATACATTTAATATTGTGTTTTGAAATCGCTTCATTTGCCTATTATTTGATAATGAAATCTGCAAATACATTTAAGCAGCTTGACAATAATTTGTAAAATGTTTGTTCCTGGAATTTTTTGCGAAGCTTCGAGATGATCTATCTAGTAGTGGATACATTTAAAGGTCAACTGTCGATTCTGGAAGTTATTTGTAAATAACAGGCGTATGTTTTGTGAAAATTCAAGTACGTAAATCAATAGACAGGATTGTTTCTGGGGAGTTATTTAGATACTAGGAAGTGGTGAAAGGCGTTTTGGGGGGACGGTCTATATTAAAAACTTTAAAATTCAAGTAGTGCTGGCTTGGACCTTAATTTGAATGAATGCCATATATAGATATTTTTACTACTATCATTGAAACCTTTGCTTTTGTAGTAGAGAAATGTAATATAATCGTCGATTCTTAATTTATTGTGATCAGACCTAAAACTTTATTATCTTGAAATAGCGATTTGTCTGTGCATCTTCCACACAGTATGTCCAGAACTTTGTGGCATAGATTGATGCAGAATCCTCTTGGATGATCTAATCTTTATGATAAGTGAAGCAAAACATAAATAGGAACCAAAAGTTCTAAAATTCGTTTGAACAAACACTGGATTCTGTTCAAGAACATGATATATTTTTTTATAAAATATTATTTCTGAGACAGAACGTAACCATAATTATGCCAACGTCAAGTCTCACCTGACATTGATAGCTTGACATATAATTCTAACTGTGATTGTTTTGCGAAATAAATATACATGAGATATTTTCCTATAAATGTTTGAGCAAATAGTTATAAGCTGCTTTGCAATGGGTGCCCAATTTTTTTTTTATGACAAAATATAACATCATCTTTTCCCCTTATCCCATGTTACTTGGGGTCGGCACATCCCGTTTTTTTTTCTTTGTTTCTGTCTTATCAGCCGTAACACTATCACTAAATCCCTTTTCTGTCATTTCGCCCGCATCCATCTTTTCTTTGGCCTGCCTCTCCCTCTTAATCCATTCACATTTATATTCATAACTCATTTAGTAACATGCGTTTCATCATAGGATAAAATACATAGTGTGAAATATTGCTATTGATTCTGTTACTGATTCTGAACAGAAAAACTATACAACAAAAAATAAGGTTTCACAATGTTTTCTTAAATTAAAATTTATTTCGCAAACTTTGAATTTTTTACGTAACGTTCAGTTTTGACTGCTACTCGCTAATAATTTGCGGAACATTATAATTGAGTCCAATAAAATGATTAAAAAATGAGGCTATAATAGTCAGGAATCAATATATGTAAAAAATTCCGGTACTGAATGATTAAGTGACTGACAAATATGCACAGCCGAAACTACTGATCGCAGAAAGCTGAAATTTAGCATGTCCCTTGGGAAGTGTAGGATAGCACTAAGAGAATATTTCCCGCAATTCATATGGGAATGGGAAAAAAACGGGATACGCGTGTACGAAATCGCGGAAAAAAGCTAGTAACTACGTCTATAATTACGAACTCAGACACAACACAACAAAAATTGCCACAATTGACATATGATGACTGAAGCCCAGCGCTGAGCAAACGACTTCGTGACTGGAAATGATTCAGGTGTGATATATCTGTGTTGCAAGGCCTGTCAAAATTGGTACTAATAACCTGCTTAGGGCAACAGGAGTGGGTTGAATTGGTCGACGCCTTACGACTGAATCGTTGAAATGAAATTCGACGTTAAATATTATCATTTATACTATCTAACTGTAAAAAAAAAAACACCCTTTACAAATACTATTATAACAATGATGGAATCATCAGCATACGATATTATCTTTACATAAAATAAGGCTTTAGAAAAATCACATTATTCTAGAGCAGATAAAAGTAGCTCAGGTTTCAAAGGCCCAAAACATTACCACTTACATCACAATTCAGTTACATCTGTTGTGAAAACTGCGTGACACTTTGGTAGAGAACGTCAATTTCACAAATATTTAACTTTTTGACAATCGCTTTCATACATAGGGTAACACTTTATCTAGCTTACAGCACTTATAAACGACTACAAACAGAATTAGCACAGCCATACAACTATTAGTGGACCTACAGGCGCCAAAATTATTTATTCCACGTTAGAATAGAATCCTATTCATAAAACACAAACCGATTTCTCAGACAATTAGTCTAGTCAACAAGTGCTTCTTTGTTCAACTTTTTTCAGCAGTCTCGGAGAAATATGAATGAGGTGTGATTGAACCGAATGACACCTCATTCATATTTTTAATAATATGACAGCAAAAATAAAAACTTAACAAAAAAATAAACCATTTGGCATCAAAAAAAATAACCCACATCGCTGTCAATGGCAAAATTGCCCAGAACACTGGCAGCATTGGCGCGTTGAATGGAAGGATTCCTCCTTTGGCCGAAGAAAAGCCCAGCTCTGGTCACGTGAACAGTCGACAAATTGATTGCTGTCGCATTTGTACATAATGCCGTGATTATTAGTCTAGTTGTTTGTATCTAACATAGATTAACAATTAAATTGGATCTATCTACAAAAAAAAAAAAAATATATAAGTATCCTTAAAACATTCTATGTACTCTTAACTTTGGCCTTTACAATATAATTGCTACAAACGGTCTTATACAAACTATAAACTAGACCGGCTACAACTAAAATGGCGGACAACAAGGCGCATAATACTACGGCAATCAGTTCGAATTCCAGGTACTGCGCCCACGACATGTTGGCGGCTGGAGCTCGAAGGTGTTTTGCGCCGCCGTGACGCAACACGTGCTCGATCCACCACACTCCTCGGTCTAATGGCTTCATTGGCTGATCATGCATTAGATTCCTCAGGTGAGCAATGTTTTTCCGGTAGCTGAAAGTAAAATGAGAATGGTAATCATCTTCTTCTTTTGGTAGGCGTCTTTGGTGCGCAGAGTGCGGGGCAGCGCCAACACCGTCCTGGCAATGATCGCTAACAGATTGGATTGCCCCTACATTTGGCAATGCTGTTGCAGGCATATTGTTACCGTGTGAACGTTCGTGTTCGTTTTTGCTTGGTAATCAATCCTGTCTGTAACTGTTTTTATATACGTGTGGTATGTTTTCTGTGTTGTATTTTTTATTTGTGTGTTTTATTTATCTTTTGTATGTTGGATGTTTGTACCTACTTATATGAGTCTTGTTACTCGAAATAAACAAAATTTTATTTTATTTTAAAAACTTATTTCTACGGTACAAATAAGTTTTTAAAATGAAACGAAATGAAATGAAATTAAATTTAAATTAAATTAAATTTTTGCGTTGAGGTAGGGCCAGAAGCAAGGGATGTGATTGCATGTCCAGTCGATTTTGAACATTTATGTCTACAAGCGCTCCGCGATTTAAAATATCAAAATTGCTACTCTATACCATAAAGGTTTGATCATCTTTACTCATAATTTACCTGTCATCTTCAATAACTTTTTGGACAGCATTGGTAAATGATTCTTCACTTAGTGATTCCAACTCCAGTTTGACTCCAATTCTGTGATGTTCATATTTCTCCACATTGTACCATTGATCGCCCAACATTGGTACACCAACCAGCGGTACTGCTGCTGTGATAGCCTCGTCTGTTGATTGTAGACCCCCTTGTGTTACAAACAGTTTAATCTTGGGATGTTCTGCAAGGTAAGCAATGACGATTCACTAATGAATAATTATGTTTTATGATGATCACATGCATAACACACAAACATCAGTATTTAAAAAAGTAGATATGTTTATTAAATTCATGAGACTTATGAATATATTATAATATCTACTTAAAATGAAGAAGTGAAATTGTTTGTTTGTAAAGAAAATCCCACTGATCCGGTTTTCAAAATGGGATTAATATCGTGTTTTTTTCTATTGTCGGTCGGTTTGTAACAGCCAATTTTCACAGGGTTAAATGATTCTAAAATCTACGAAAATGTTTGTTGCGGCTGATTGATATTAAATGCAATCTTTAATAGAGTACTTCAGATTAGCATCATTTTGAACCCTTTTTATGCAAGTTAGACTTACTAAGCAGATCCGACTGTGGCAGCCACTTCGATATCCTGATGTTAGCTGACTTTCCAGGCAGTTCATCCTTGTCCCACTTCCAGAGGATATCGTAAGGCATCTTAGAGAAAGCTTTCACTAGCGTTTGTATCTTCTCCGGAGGCAGAAGACTTGGCTTCACATTTGTGCCAAAGCTGATGTATATCACGCCGTTTTTCGATAAATCTAAATATGATTTAAGATCCTGAAAAAAGAAGAGTTGCAATAATTAGGCCATGAGTGTTATTAAAAATCTATACTAATATATAAAGCTGAAGAGTTTGTTTGTTTGTTTGCTTGATCGCGCTAATCTCAGGATGTACTGGTCCGATTTGAAAAATTCTTTTAGTGTTAGATAGCCCATTTATCGAGGAAGGAATAGGCTATATATCATTACGCTAAGACCAATAGGAGCAGATCAGACAAAGTTGCGCGGGTCAACTAGTAACAAATAAACCCGACAACTACCTACGATGATAAGATATAAAAGTGGATAACTTATAAAAAACACAAAACAAAATCCGCGCAGGTAATTCTTAATAAGTAAGCAAACCGAACACACGAAAGTACTGATTACTGGTAGAACTTCACACATTAAACTAAGGGTAAATCAAAAACTACAAGTAGGAAAAAAATAGAGTTACCAGTGGACACTTAATAAAAAACTATTAACTTTATCTCTGCACCTTTGTTTTCCTTAGTTTTGTTGACCTATGTAATAATAATCTACTTAAAGTATGCATTAAGTAAGGTAGTATTATTGATTTATTATAGAACATGCAAGAGATTGTAATTTTTACTCTTGTATAGGAGACACTAGCAATGCACTTAGTGCTATCGTTTCCGAAAACTGAAAGTTATTTGAATTCAATAATATTAAAATCAAAATAAATGTTAAGTCGACAAAACTATGATTTCAATAATATCTTTCTAAGACTTTAAGGTTTTTTTTGCAAATATCGGTGGGTCATTAAAAGTTTCATCGTAAGCATATCAACAAAAATTAAACTCAATTTCTGGACCTATGTCAACCATTGACACCATAATAGTAGCGGGTGTAGTAGTATGAAAAGCTTACCTGAGGCAATTCCTTATACGGCTTCTCGGGCAGTCCTCCCAAATGGATGACACTCGGAGGCACAGGCTGACTACCTTCCCAAATAGGATTGATGTTCAAAAACAACATCTCAACATTACTTTGCAGCTCCTTTACATCCGGTACATCTGGTCCAAAATGTTTTCTAATCACTTTATTCTCTTTATCTGCCAAATTTTCAAATAAATTTGCCATCATGTAATTATTGTATAACTCATACAACTTCTCGTACATTGTCAGATTGTAGATTCTCTGATTTAAACTTCCGGGATACAAGAACGGATGTAAAGGAGCTCCAACCATTTGATAATTATTCCAAACAGGTCCTAAAGAGCTAACTTGAATCAGAGGTACTTTGTACACATGTGAGAAAGCTAATACTGCTCGAACACACGCTTCTGTCAGTAAGAGATCAAACTTCCGTTTTCCTTTGATCAATTCCTTAACTTCTTTGACTTGCAGTTGTGCGTCTACTGTGTTAATACTCACTTCTGCAACAACTTTCATTTGTGAAATGAGATCTTCTTTTTTTCCTCTTTCTGTCGCCATAAACTCCTCCCACACTTTGTATGATATATCGTGGACATCGATTTCTATAAGGTTCTTTGGAGCTTCACCTTTCTTGAACATGGGATCTGGTGTTATCACAACCACTTCATGACCACGTTTGACAAGTTCAATCGTTATTGGCCTGAACGTGACCTGGTGACTGATGGACGGGACTGGATACACTGCCAATATCCTCGCCGCATCAGTAACGAATATTTGCAGGAGAAGACACAATGCTAGATGGCCTAACTTCTCCATTATGTGGATGCGTCGCTACTGTTTGTAACGAGTTGATCGACGTGTGTTATATACGGAAACCAGTCGAGATAAGTTTTGTTTTTTTTTTTTATCATTCTACACTCTTTGATAGCGTGATGGACATATTATTATTTCATTTCAGTTTTACATTTTCTTGAATCAGGCAAGTCAAATTTATGTATTAGTCAATGTTTTGGACTGTACTTAGACTCTATTAAAATTATGATAAGTAAAATTTGTATTATTAAGAAGTTATTTTACGTGATTGTTCAATTGTTATACACCTAGTTTTAAGTTATGCTAATTATTGTAACGAAAATTAATTAATGATTGTTATCCCAATGAAAATATATTATATATGATTGTTATCTTGTAAATTATGTACTCAAAGAAAAATGTTTTATAGACCAAATTAAAACATCCAACGATGGGACTCGTTGTGGAACGGATGGCCGAGCTGTTACACTTTAATAGTATTGTTGTATTGTCTCGCACGTTAAACGACCGCCTTAGCGGCAAAGTAGTGGGAGTTAGTGGGGAGTAATGGAATAGCGGGCGACACATTCGTTCGACAGCAGTCTGACTAAAAGGTTGTCTCAACTAGTTTCTGTGCTTAATATTACTATATGTTGTAATATTTTACTGCGTGTGATTTAATGTGAAAATTAAACTAAATTGTGAAAACGATAACTGACGTTGTTATTTGAAAGTAGTCTTCCTGAGCGTCCTTTACAATCAATCCAAAAACGCAAAGTTGAAAAAAGTAACTCTCATATTGGACATTACTGAATCAAAAGGTTCTTATTCTTGACTCGTGGACTTCACGCGGTTTCACCCGCGTAGTTCCCGTTCCCGTGGGAGTACGGGGATAAAATATAGCCCATGTTACTCCCTGATAATGTAGCTATAATAATAATAATACCGTATCTCTACGTTGACGTCGTGGTGGGGCTTGCGCGCCCTAATGAACCTTACGTACTCATACTTAGGGTGAGGGGCCAGACAAAGAGCGATACAATCCGCAAGGCAGTTTTGTGGCGAACTGTTGGGCAGTAGCGACCCCACGGATCTGATCTCCCGGGAGAAGTCTTGTTCTTCATCTCCGGCTTGCCTTTATTGGCTGGCTGGAGTGAACACTGACGAGGAACAGAGCTTCCACCTCTTTCTTGCCTTAATCGGCCGGTCTGAGTGGAGATTCGCAAGAGCAAACGTGCTCGGGAGAAGGATGTATAATCCAGTAAGATGCTGGTAGGGATCTTGACCGTACTTCCGGGATTCTCCTGATAGCCGTGGTATACCTCTCCACTCCTCTAGCACCTCAGGATATGTTGCCTCCTTGGCGCTACGTCACTTTGTGCTAGCGACCGTTTTCGGAGGCCCATTTATTGAGTGTGCAAGTCACCCCCTGCCATTAAAAAGCCGTGTATATTTTCAGTGGTCAGGCAGGGGCCAATAGATCTTACATAGTATACGGTAACGAATCCACTAAACCATCCAAACCCATAGCATTTCATCTTTTGTTACCATATTCTGCAATAGTCCTGCTCCAACCGGGGATTGTCTTTGGGTCCTTGGCTTTGATAGTGCAAATAGGGATAATCGTCGGTTGGTGCCCCATTCCATTTGAAATGTCTAACAGGGCCTCTGCGAGTTGGCTTCGGCCCCTCGTACGCCTATCAAAGGACCGGGTCTCCAGGGACCCGAGAAAGTTAAAAATAATAATAATAATAATAATAATAACAGGTTCGTCGATCCCGCAAGGATCTGTCGACATGTTGGATAGACTACAAGAAGGCCTATGACTCTGTGCCACATACTTGGCTCATGAAGGTGTTGGAGTTGTACAAAATAGATGCAACTCTACGCACCTTCCTTGAGTCATGTATGAGGCAATGGAAAACAGTCCTTCGCTATCCAGGATGTCGACCGATTCAGGGGAATGATGAGCCTGTATGGATTAAACGGGGAATATTTCAGGGCGACAGTTTGAGTCCGCTTTGGTTTTGCCTGGCTCTGAATCCTCTAAGCACATTGCTGGAGGATTCAGGTCTGGGCTATCGGTTGAGAAGAGGTGGTCAGGCCATATCTCACCTTCTTTACATGGATGATCTGAAACTCTTTGCCCCCAACAATTCGCGACTGATGGAGCTACTGAAGGTAACTGAAACCTTCAGTAGTGCCATCAGGATGGAATTTGGTGTGGACAAATGTGCAGTCATGCATGTAAAGAAAGGGGAGATTATGGAATCTGAGGGAATTCAACTCTCGGATTCTATACAGGTTAGATCCCTCAGCTCGACCGAAACCTACAAGTATTTGGGTATGTCAGAAGCATTGGGCATTAATGTTGCTGACATGAAGCAATCGTTGAAGGAGCGCTTCTTTGGTCGCCTGAAAAAGGTTTTGAATAGCCTTTTGTCGGGCGGAAATAAGGTGCGCGCCTTCAACGGTTGGGTCATGCCAGTATTAATGTACTCTTTCGGCATACTCAAATGGACTCAAACCGAACTCGACGCCCTGGATAGGAGAGTCCGCACACTGTTGACCGCAAATCGGATGCATCACCCACGATCGTCGGTGATGAGACTGTACATCCCGCGGAAGTGTGGAGGTCGAGGCTTTTTAAACGCCAAGACTCTCCACAACCGCGAGATGTGCAGTCTCAGAGAATATTTTCTCAAAGCTGATGTGGGTATGCACCGAGATGTGGTCACAGTGGACAAGGGGCTCACCCCGTTGTCCATGGCTAAAGAGAACTGGCGCAAACCTGTGATACTTACCACAGATGACCGCATGGAGGTATGGAAAGGCAAGGAGCTTCACGGGCGCTTCTATCGGGCTCTTCATGGGTCCGATGTAGATTTTTTAGCGTCCGTGGCCTGGCTACGTTTCAGTGATCTCTTCGGGGAAACTGAAGGTTTTGTCTGTGCGATTATGGACGAAGTTATCTTGACGAATAACTACCGGAGGCATATTATGAAGGACGGGACAGTGGACGTGTGTCGGGCATGCCACCGTCCGGGTGAGTCCATCAGACATATTATCTCCGGTTGTTCTCGTCTGGCTAACGGCGAGTACTTGCACAGGCACAACCAAGTGGCCAGGATTATCCATCAGCAACTTGCTTTGAAATACAAACTTGTAGATTCTGAGGTACCATATTACAAGTATGTGCCCGACCCAGTTCTCGAAAATGACCATGTCACGTTGTACTGGGATCGGTCTATCATCACTGATAGGACTATTGTAGCCAATAAGCCTGATATAGTGGTGATAGACCGATTAGCGCGCCGCACAATGATAATTGATGTTACCATCCCGCATGACGAGAACCTCGTGAAGGCTGAGAAAGAGAAGCAAATCAAGTATCTCGACTTAGCTCACGAGGTTGTCGACATGTGGAATGTGGACTCAGCTGTCATTGTGCCGATAGAACCATACACTATAATAGACCGGATATAACATTACAGGATAAAATAAATAAAATAACTTACTTGATAGACATCGCAATCCCCAATACACACAACATACAGAAGACTATCACTGAAAAAATAAGTAAATACTCAGAACTCAAAGATGAAGTTATGAGAATCTGGCGACAAGAAAAGGTATATGTAGTTCCAATAGTGCTTTCCACCACAGGCGTTATTCCAAATCATCTTCTCCATAGTTTAAAGTTATTAGATCTTAAAGAAACCCTCTACATAACACTACAAAAGGCTGCGATTCTAAATACATGTAGGATTGTCAGAAAATTTATGCAGATAGACGAAAACGAAGTAGGACCTCATCACACAGCAAATTAAAGATCACATGCTACATTTACTTGGCTTGTCCCGTAAATGTGGTCGAAACCAGCCTAAGAGCTGAGAAAAACAACATATATCCGAAAATAATAATAATAATAATAATAATAACGACCATCTGTCGAAGCTGGCGTTACGCGGTTGGATTAAGGGCCTGATACAGAAGGCAGTACTCCTCGATACGGCTCGTATTGTGAGGAGGTTCCTTTCTCTGGAGCCCTAACCACCGGTAGCTTGGACCCTGCTCCCGACACCGGCGGACTACTATTTTTTATATTTTTAAATGTTTTTTATAATGTGTTGTTTTTAAGAAATATTTAAAAATGTAAATTAGTATGTAAGGATAACAAATAAAGAGAATAATAATAATAGAAAGAAAGCTGGCAACACTCGATGTCAACACAAGTTTTATTTTCGTACAACCATATTTAAATTTAAAATAACAGTTTTTAATTGTATTAAAGAACATTTATTTCGCCCGAAACCTCCAAAAACAAACAGATTTTTATATTACATACTTTACGAAATCATAAAGCTCACAAATTGTTCAAATAAGAAGAAAATGTAAAATGCAGACGGATGACATATGTCACATTGAAAATAACTATGAGTACGTTAACGTACGTACAACAAAGAAAATGAAACTTAGAGTATGATAACACGAGCAGCTTCGAGACGCGCACGCACACCATCCCCGGACCCGTCGCTGAGCTCCGCCTCGCCGCCGCCGGACAGCGGATCACCATGTTCACCGGCGGTTGCAGTAGCGTCGAGTTCCAGCGACGAGTATTTCTCCCCGCCGACGTCGCCAACACCTGTGCGTCGGCAGGGGAGAGGCCGGCCACCGAGAGGCTTGGGACCTAGGGGCCAACCGGCCCCGAGCCGGGTCCCCGCTGCCGGTGGTTGTGTGCAGCGCATGAGATGGACGCAGTCCATGAATGAAAATGTCATGCGCGCATACTATGGGTCTACAGAGGGCGGAACTAACCTCACTGCGTACCGTATCAGGATGCTGTCTTTGTTTCAGGACCTAGAACCAACCGTGAACGTCTCGGCCCAACGATTGTCGGATCAGGTGCGGGTCATCCAACGTAATCACAGGTTGGACGATGCCACACTTGATAGGCTGCGCTCAGAAGTACTAAGCAACCTTATTATCTCGACTCCAACACAGACCGCGGTACAGGCGCCAGCCAATGGCGCAATCACACCGCGGCCTAATAGTGATAGTGATGGGGTAAATGATAGGGTTGTCACAGTAAGTAGCCAGTGCAACGAAAGATTGAGGAGCGCACTGGAGGATGCGCTTCGCGAGTATAGATCAACTCCGACCGACCTTAGGCCCCGATTACCACGGTTACCTATGCACAAAAAGAATAGGGCGCTGGTGTGTGCTTTGGACTCGCTGTTGCAGAACATATTTGAAAGCAGCGAGAGCCTCGTTGATACGCACTCGATCCTGTTTTGCGGGGCTGTTGCGGCATGTCGTATAGCGAACGTCAAGTTCCCTAATGGTGACGAAGCTATACGACCAAAGCCTGCTGCACCAGCCTGGCAGTGCAGAATCGAGCGGCGTATCGATGAGGCTAGGGCACTCATCGGCAAACTATACTGCTTCAGGGAGGGCAACACACGACCACGCGTGATGCGCTTTGTGAGACGGGCGTTTTCGGGGACTGATATCAGCCCTCGAGATTACACGTCCCGTGTCACAGAGCGCATCGACTTCCTGAAGCAGAAAGTTTGTGCATGGGCAAACCGTATTCGGCGGTATAAGCGGCGGGTTGACCGATACTCGCAAAACCGCATGTTCCAGAGCGATGAGAGGTGGGTGTACAGAGCTTGGGAGCGACCTGAACAAAGTGTGATGGACGTGTGCCGCCCTGATGACATTGCCACGAGTACATTCTGGCGAAACATCTGGTCGGTGCCTGTCTGTCATGCCGAGGGTGGCTGGATGCGCGATGTCGAGCGCGTGTGTGAAGCTATACCACAAATGGAGGAAATTACCATCACTCCACTAGATGTAGCCAGAGCAGTCCGTCCATTACCGAACTGGAAGTCTCCGGGACCGGACGGACTGCATAACTTCTGGCTTAAATGGTATAGCAGCTCGCACGCGCTCCTGGCATCTCAATTCCAGTCATCCTTAGAGTCTGGGTCGCTACCACAGTTTCTAACAACTGGCGTTACCCACCTGCTCCATAAGACTGGTAGTCCCGCGGAACCCAAGAACTATAGACCAATTACTTGTTTGTCGACGGTCTATAAACTTCTTACATCCATCCTGAGAGTAAAGATCAATGAGCACATTGAGACTAACTCAATTATGTCTGCCTCTCAGAATGGATGTAGGAAGGGGTCCCGCGGCACTAAGGAGCTTCTCCTCATAGACATGGCCATAAGTCAACAGGTTCGTCGATCCCGCAAGGATCTGTCGACATGTTGGATAGACTACAAGAAGGCCTATGACTCTGTACCACATACATGGCTCATGAAGGTGTTGGAGTTGTACAAAATAGATGCAACTCTACGCACCTTCCTTGAGTCATGTATGAGGCAATGGAAAACAGTCCTTCGCTATCCAGGATGTCGACCGATTCAGGGGAATGATGAGCCTGTATGGATTAAACGGGGAATATTTCAGGGCGACAGTTTGAGTCCGCTTTGGTTTTGCCTGGCTCTGAATCCTCTAAGCACATTGCTGGAGGATTCAGGTCTGGGCTATCGGTTGAGAAGAGGTGGTCAGGCCATATCTCACCTTCTTTACATGGATGATCTGAAACTCTTTGCCCCCAACAATTCGCGACTGATGGAGCTGTAACAGAAACCTTCAGTAGTGCCATCAGGATGGAATTTGGTGTGGACAAATGTGCAGTCATGCATGTAAAGAAAGGGGAGATTATGGAATCTGAGGGAATTCAACTTTCGGATTCCATACAGGTTAGATCCCTCAGCTCGACCGAAACCTACAAGTATTTGGGTATGTCAGAAGCATTGGGCATTAATGTTGCTGACATGAAGCAATCGTTGAAGGAGCGCTTCTTTGGTCGCCTGAAAAAGGTTTTGAATAGCCTTTTGTCGGGCGGAAATAAGGTGCGCGCCTTCAACGGTTGGGTCATGCCAGTATTAATGTACTCTTTCGGCATACTCAAATGGACTCAAACCGAACTCGACGCCCTGGATAGGAGAGTCCGCACACTGTTGACCGCAAATCGGATGCATCACCCACGATCGTCGGTGATGAGACTGTACATCCCGCGGAAGTGTGGAGGTCGAGGCTTTTTAAACGCCAAGACTCTCCACAACCGCGAGATGTGCAGTCTCAGAGAATATTTTCTCAAAGCTGATGTGGGTATGCACCGAGATGTGGTCACAGTGGACAAGGGACTCACCCCGTTGTCCATGGCTAAAGAGAACTGGCGCAAACCTGTGATACTTACCACAGATGACCGCATGGAGGTATGGAAAGGCAAGGAGCTTCACGGGCGCTTCTATCGGGCTTTTCATGGGTCCGATGTAGATTTTTTAGCGTCCGTGGCCTGGCTACGTTTCAGTGATCTCTTCGGGGAAACTGAAGGTTTTGTCTGTGCGATTATGGACGAAGTTATCTTGACGAATAACTACCGGAGGCATATTATGAAGGACGGGACAGTGGACGTGTGTCGGGCATGCCACCGTCCGGGTGAGTCCATCAGACATTATCTCCGGTTGTTCTCGTCTGGCTAACGGCGAGTACTTGCACAGGCACAACCAAGTGGCCAGGATTATCCATCAGCAACTTGCTTTGAAATACAAACTTGTAGATTCTGAGGTACCATATTACAAGTATGTGCCCGACCCAGTTCTCGAAAATGACCATGTCACGTTGTACTGGGATCGGTCTATCATCACTGATAGGACTATTGTAGCCAATAAGCCTGATATAGTGGTGATAGACCGATTAGCGCGCCGCACAATGATAATTGATGTTACCATCCCGCATGACGAGAACCTCGTGAAGGCTGAGAAAGAGAAGCAAATCAAGTATCTCGACTTAGCTCACGAGGTTGTCGACATGTGGAATGTGGACTCAGCTGTCATTGTGCCGATAGTCGTTACGGCCAATGGCCTGATGGCCAAAAGCTTCGACGACCATCTGTCGAAGCTGGCGTTACGCGGTTGGATTAAGGGCCTGATACAGAAGGCAGTACTCCTCGATATGGCTCGTATTGTGAGGAGGTTCCTTTCTCTGGAGCCCTAACCACCGGTAGCTTGTACCCTGCTCCCGACACCGGCGGACTACTATTTTTTATATTTTTAAATGTTTTTTTTATAATGTGTTGTTTTTAAGAAATATTTAAAAATGTAAATTAGTATGTAAGGATAACAAATAAAGAGAATAATAATAAATCTTTATTTCAGACCATGTCCATAAATAAATCAAGATTATAAAATTTGAGCACGAAGGAAAGTTTTCAGGATACTTGAGTCCTGTTTATCCGCGATAACCATTAGGATGCTATCAGTGCTACCCCGGACTCTGCTTAACAACGACGCGAGCCGCTTGCGTACGATGGCATGGAAGCCGTCTATCCATCGGCCGTCGGCTATCCATTGCTGAAAGATTTTTCAAATCGGTCCAGTAGTTTCGGAGCCTATTCATTTCAAACAAACAAACAAACAAATCTTTCCTCTTTATAATATTATAAGTATAGATAATATTAGTATATATATAGATTACTTTATCAGAAAATAGTCTCATGATGATTCCACATAAACGAGACAGCATTCAATTATTACGGTGATAAGATAAGAATCAAAGAGTTTGACATCATGTGCGAAATTCTAACAAGCTGTAACTTGTTAATGATTGCTCGTTTCCCAAGTGATGTAATAGCGATGTAAAGTAGTAGTGTTGTAGCTGAATCATGCAACTTTGCCTGCGTCTCATAATTAATGATTGCTCCGCTCCAATTAATTTGTCGTAGTGTAAATTTTGCATTTAGTCTTCCTCGATAAATCGGCTATCAAACACTAAAAGAGTTTGTCAATTCGAACCAGAAGTTCCTGAACTGTTTAGCATTATAATATCAGTAAGTATAGATTTTTATCATCGCCCAAGGTCAATGACATTCTTTCTCTGATCATCTTTCGCCAGTTTGCACAATAATATCTCCTGCCAACTGGACTAATCTGCTTATTGTTGGCTCCGTTCAGATTAGTCAACATGATTGAAATTCGGTTGTGAAGATTATGATGAAAAAAATAAGAAGCTTATTATTATTTACTTACCTCAGGTCATTCCTTATGCGGCTTGTTGGGCAGTTCTACTAGAAGGATGATACCCGGAGGCACGGGCCGTCTTCTTTTTAAAATTGGTTTTATATTTAGATACAACATATTATCAACATTATTTTGGAGCTCCTTTACATACGGCACATCTGGTCCAAAATGTTTCGTGACATTTCGGTAGCATTTGTCAATTCCACAGATTTTGACAGTCTTAATCACTCGTTGAGCCACACCTTGTGTAGAGCTTATGGACGTTTACAAACTAAAATAGCATAGCTATACAAATATAACTATTCTATATACTCTTAACTTTATCCCTTATACTACATCTCGAAACTAACTTATATAAACTATAAACTGTAGCGACTACAACTAAAATTATGGCCAATAAGGCTGATAATACTACGGCCACTAGTTGTAATTCCAGGTACTGCGCCCATGACATGTTGGCGGCGGGAGCTCGGAAATGTTTCGCGCCGCCGTGACGCAGCACGTGCTCGATCCACCACACTGCTCGGTCAAGTGGCTTCATTGGCTGATCAAGCATGAGATTCCTCAAGTGAGCGATGTTCTTGCGGAAGCTGAAAGTAACACAAAGAGATTATATCATTTTGCTCCTTTCTGAACTTTTGAGTTGAGACTGAGTCATGTGGTTACAATGCATATGCTTTGATTTTGATACTTAATTTGGTCAAAAGTAAAGAAACTTGACTTGAAGACGCGATAGAGCGGAACAAGGGCTCCAGGGTTTTTTCTAAAGATCTGTCTATTGGGCAGAGCCAGCTCACGAAACTGAAGACCACCGATGGCAGAACCATATCCGCCATACACGTCAATGACTAAACCCGCTATGGTTCTAGCTAACGACCCAAGAGCTAGATTGACCCGGCATTATACCAAAGACATCCCGAACGTCAGCCTGTATGCGATAAAGGTGGCTCTGAAGCAGCTTAAGAACAACAAGGCGTCGGGTGAGGATAGAATTATGGCCGAACTCCTGAAGGCGGTTGGAAAACTGGTCCTTATGGCTCTTCAGGAACTGCTGAATTCCGTCACACTCGAGGGGAAAATGCCACAGGCATGGAGCCATGCTTAAGAAGTACAGGCTCATCTCACTTCTGAGCCATGTATACAAGCAGTTTTACAGAGTCATGATGAACCGTCTAGCGCGCAGGTTTGACAACTTCCAGCCTCTAGAACAAGCCGGATTTCAAAAAGGCTTCAGCACCGTAGACCAAATAAATACGCTCTGGCAGGTTATACAGAAGACCGAAGAGTATAATCTGCCCCTCTGCTTAGCGTTTGTGGACTACGAGAAAGCCTACGATTCGATCGAGACTTGGGCTGTGCTGCGATCTCTTCAACGGTGCCAGATCGACTATCGGTTGCCACCGGTATATTCGACATGGCTGAGACTACGGAGGACCTCAGTACAATGCTCGATGACCTCAGTAGAGCTTCCGAAAGATTGGGTCTCAAAATCAACATGGACAATACCAAGATCATGGTAAATACCCATAGAGCACCCACTCCTATCAAGATCGGAAACTCTTCACTCGAAGTTGTAGACGAGTACGTCTACCTGGAACAAACGGTCCAGTTAGGTAGGGCTGGCTTTGAGAAAGAGGTCAATCGTCGAATCCGACTCGGCTGGGTGGCACTCGGAAAGTTGCGTGGTATCTTCTCGTCCCACATGCTACAGTGTCTCAAGACGAAAGTCTATGACAAGTGCGTGTTGCCAGTGATGACTTACGGAACTGAAACGTAGTCACTCACAATGGACCTCATCAGAAGGCTTAAGGTCACTCAAAAGGCAATGGAGAGGACACTGCTTGGAGTTTCCTTGCGTGATCGAATCAAGAATGATAATATTCGCAAGAGAACCAAGGTTTCTGACATAGTCCGAAGGATCCTCAAACTAAAGTGGCAGTGGGCAGGGCACATTGCTCGCAGAACAGATGGTAGATGGGGCCGAAAAGTTATACCGTCACGGGTAGCCGATGAATGCGAGACGCGCAGGATCGGTCGTTGTGGCGACGCTTGGGGGAGGCTTATGTCCAGCAGTGGACGTCTTTCGGCTGACATGATGATGATGAAAGAAGCTTGTAAAATATTGTTGCAATTATGCTGCAATTGGTTACACTGGAAAATCAACTAAGAATAGTTGGGTAGGAATCGCAAAGTTTGAATACTTTTTATTAATTTAATCGAGGTAGAATTAAATTTTTACTTACCTGTCATCTCTAATAAGTTTTTGGACAGCATTGGTAAATGTTTCTTCACTTAGTAATTCTAATTCTAGTTTAACACCGATTCTGTGATGTTCATATTTCTCCACATTGTACCATTGATCGCTCAACATTGGTATACCAACCAGAGGTACTGCTGCTGTGATAGCCTCGTCTGTTGATTGCAGACCTCCTTGTGTTACGAACAGTTTTATTTTGGGGTGTTCTGCAAGGTTAAAAGAAGATTTAAAAATTACCTAATTAATATCATTGTGCAAGATGCTTGTTGATAGTTTCGTAAACATCTGGGTGTTAAAAAGATAACTTGTTATCATTAAATCATATCTTCTGTATAAGTCTTCACACTTAAGTGACTCCAGACTAACAGACATCGTTGAGGATTGACACGCGCCATCGAAATGTTTCGTGGTAATTGTACCACGAGGAATTTCGATGGCGCGTTACAACTGTCAAAGTTCATTACCGCTTAGTATGCCTCTTTGTTTTTATGTACAATATCCTGTTGATACAGTAAATTGATCTAGTAAATTGTATAATGATACGAGTTTTATTAACAACATTAAAAACTGGTTTTTGTTGTCATTATATGCATACCTACGACTTTGCTTTAATAGTAAATATTAAAGAAACCTGAAAATATTTTTCTTTAGTTTTTGGGGACCTGTACAAACACAATAATAAAGAAACAAACAATCGCTTACTATCTAATGGAATAACAGCAATGCCAGGGTTGCGGAATAGTTTGAAAGAGGTATTGCGGCCCTTGAACATAAAAAGCATTTGATGGAACACGGGCGAGTTTTAGTTAGTAAAGAGTTTGACAATCCTTCTCGCCTGGCCAAGAGCGGGAAGTCATTTAATGTTAGTAGCCTCTTTTTTGTGGAAGGAATTCCACAATAATGGGAAACTAGCAAAAAAGCTCACTTACTAAGCAGATCCGACTGTGGCAGCCACTTCGATATCCTGATGTTAGGTGACTTCCCAGGCAACTCGTCCTCGTCCCACTTCCAGAGGACATCGTAAGGCATCTTAGAAAAAGCTTTCACCAGTGTTTGTATCTTTTCCGGAAGCAGAAGACTTGTCTTCACATTTGTGCCAAAGCTGATATAAATCACGCCATGCTTCGATGAATCCAGATACGATTTCAGATCCTGAAAAGAGGGAAGGAAGGCTATTTATTTTATCCTGAAGGGACTTTTCACGTTGGCCATAACCAGTTATTATACACGTTAAAAAGATATGAGTCAACGCAAAAAAAGTAAATCTCGCATTCAACAGTATAAATCAAAAAGTTCTCATGCTTTGATTACTTTATCAGCAAATAGATCGGAGTCTCATAATGATTCCGTATAAACGAGACGATAAGATAAAAATTAAAAATGTTGACATCATGTGCCAAAATCGAACAAGCTGTAACTTGTTAATAATTGCTCGTTTTTTCAAGTGATATAATAGTATACTAGCTGACCCACGCAACTTCGTCTGCGTCATATTATTCACGAATTCTCCACTACTATTGGTCGTAGCTTCATGTTATATAACTTGTAGCCTATCTCGATAAAAGACTAAAACAAAATATTTTACATATGACACTTAAATATTTTATTAATTCGAACCAGAAGTTCAAAAACTCTTTAGCTTTAAGTAAGAATAGATTATTATCATCGCCCCGGATCCATGACGTTCTGTCTCTTATCTATCTCCCGGTCGTGTCAGTTTGCCGACCCTTCAAGCTACGAGACTATAGGAGCAGAAAGTGCTTGTGTTTGAAAAATCGCTTGTGCACCATAATATCTCCTACCTACTTGGCTTATTCCGCTAATTGCTGGCTCCGCTCAGATTGGTAAACATGATTGAAATTCAACTGAATTTAATATGATAAAAATGAGAAGCTTATTATTACTTACTTACCTCAGGTAATTCCTTATGTGGCTTCTCGGGCAGTCCTCCTAAATGAATGACACCCGGAGGCACAGGCCGACTTCCTTCCCATATAGGATTTATATTCAGGAACAATAAATCAACATTATTTTGAAGCTCCTTTATATCCGGTGCATCTGGTCCAAAATGTTTCCTTATCATTTTATTTTCTCCATCTGTGAAACTTTCGAATAAATTGCCTATCATGTAATTCTTGTACAATTCATTCAACTTCTCAAACATCGTCAGATTATATATTCTCTGACTTATGCTTTGAGGATACAAGAATGGATGTAAAGGAGCACCAATGACTGGATAGTTAAGCCACACAGCTCCGAAAGAGCTAACTTGGATCAAAGGCACTTTGTATATATGTGAGAAAGCTATCACTGTTCGAACACACGCTTCTGTCAGTAAGAGATCAAACTTTGCTTTCCCTTTGATCAAATCTTTAACTTCATCGACTTGTAGTTGAGCGTCTATTATATGTGTAACCACTTCTGCGCCAACCTTCATTTGCGATATGAGATCTTCTTTTTTCCCTCTTCCAGTTGCTATAAACTCCTGCCATATTTTGTAAGATAGATCGTGGACATCGATTTCTGTAAGGTTTTGAAGAGATTCACCTTTCTTGAACATGGGATCTGGTGTTATCACTACCACTTCATGACCACGTTTGATGAGTTCCATCGTTATTGGCCTGAACGTGACCTGGTGACTGATGGATGGCATTGGATACACTGCCAGTATCCTCGCTGCATCAGAAACAAATGTTTGTAAGAGAAAACACAATGTTAGATACCCTAACTTCGCCATTGTGGAGGACGCTTTGTTACTGATTCTAACGAGTTGATCGACTAGTGTTATATAGGAATACCAGTCGAGATAAGTATGGTCAATATTAGTGTATGGTCAATACTTGTGTGCATTGAGTTCAAAAAAGGAGGTTATCAGTTCGACCCATATGCCTGTAGTACGAGCTGCTGCCCGCAGCCCCGCTCGCGTGAACGTCGAACGCTCGCGGGAACATACTCTTGGGATAAAAAGTATCCTTTGTATGTGTTATAAATCTCATCAAGGTCCGTTCAGCCGTAAACGAGTAACAAACATCCATCTATTTAAACATTCAAACTTTGGCATTTATAATAATAATATAATAATAATAATAATACGACTATACAACTTACGATGTAAACAACGACTCCCAGCAACAAATCGTTCGTTTGGAAGAATACTGTTGGAACTCAAAACGTGTATTTTTTTCAGCAGAGCTGATTAAAATTTACTGTTATTTCAAATTTGTATAACTTTTGATCTATTGATTTTTTTTTGGTGGAAATGAAACAAAAACATTTAAAATTTATTGTAATATTTATTTAACAAACACCTGTTTCGATTTTCACTATTACATGGAACTAAACTTATAAAAAATTAATAGATCTTCGATATACTACAGAACGTCTTTGGTGATTTTATGACGTATAGTGACTTAATTTCGTAATGATACGTATAAAAGCACATATTGTTTTCGTCATCAATGACGTTTTTTGCAATAATTCAGTACAAACATGACAATTTTTTTAAGAATATAGTCACATTTGGGTCTAAGACATAATGACATCGTCATAACGCGAATTCGGCCGTTAATGAACCAAAAGAAGCAGTATATCAAAACATACAGTAAAGACGTACAATGTCACATTTAGTCTTATGAAAGACAAAGCCAACCTAGAAAAAGTAAAAAAAAAACAAAAAAGAAAACGAAAATAAAGAATCATAATTATCTAAATACTATCTTTAAACTTTCATGACCTCTCTAGTAAAATTTAATTTAGCTATTATCACAGTAGTTGCCAAATCAGTACATAATCACCACCTCAAAAGCTACGCCTATAAGTACTTCCCTTACCAACAGTCTGTTTTTTGTAGTATTAAATATTAATATTGTAACTTAGCCATTTGCATTAAGAAAAAAAAAACAACTTTTTCATAAAACATTAATTAACACAAAGGTAAACTTAAAACATACAAATCACAATAATAAATGAGATCAACATACTGTTAAATGTTAATAGACAGATCAACAAAAAAAAATCAAACACTGAAATTACCTACATTCTAAAGGTTTTCATAGAATAGCGAGTAACATTTAGGAATAGTATTTAATTGTCATCTTTCTTGTCTACGCTTTTGTCAATACAATGCTATTCTGCGTATTTCTTGTTCTTCCTACCTTATCTACAACAACTTTCTTGAAATGTTGTTGTTCTTAGGAAGTTTTGTATAAGTAGGTGTAATTTTGGGTATCATCCAATTCTATTTTTTTATATCTAAAATTTTTATCTCTCTTAATTTCACTGCTTCTTTATCAGAATTTTTTGAATAATTCTTTCCAATAGCTGTAGCTAAGCTTTTAACATGATAAAAGTCTGAATGAGACATTTCGTGTACTTTGTAGGGATAACTAGTTTTCTTAGCACTTCTTATTATCTGAGTATAATGATCTGGGGTAAATATTGCTCCCGGTCTGAGTATTCTTTGAATTTGCCTTTCTATTACCGAGTGGAAGCCATCACCCTCATTCTGTGTGTGCCCTTTAATTAAAAAATTTTGGTTTATGGAATTTATGAAATCAAAGTGATGTACGGCGTAAATTTACACTGCTATCAAATAGTGATTCTTTTGCTGCCCGCCGCAATTATCTGAATAAAATATCAAATCCAGTTTTGAATCCAGTACTCTGGACTTTTCCTCTAAACTCTCAATGTGTCTCAACACACAAGAACCTATTTCAATTGCCCCGCGCTTTCATGCTTTCATGCCATTCATAAGAGCTCACATTTATTTATTTTTTGCGATTCTCTTTTTGGAAAAAATAACGATTCTGATTAGAATCTGAATAAGAATCAACAGAATTTACGTAGTTTGGGTCCTTAACACTGTCATCCGAGCAATAATCTTGTATTTGTAAATTATCGCAATCCGTAAACTTGTTATCTTGACACAGTAAGGGTGATAGTACTTCACGATCTATAGGATTTTCTTTATTTTGTACGTAATTGACATGTAGTGAAAATTAGTAATTGAAATATAATCACAAATTTAACCGTCCTATAATAATTGATCAACATTCGAAAGCGTTTGACACAATTATAACAATAGACAGAACTCGTAGGTACTACTTGAATCGCACGCGGCGCCGACAAAGAGAAGAGCGATAAATAAAATCGTTCAAAGCAGCACTCAAGCACGGTAATATTATCATAATGGTACCTATGGCATAAACTAGCCTACACGCTACAGTAACAAACGAAACCGCGCGTCTATTGTGTTACCAACTCAACATCATTTCGTTGCGTAAGTACTATAAAATTTTGTGAGTTTAACCAGGATAAAACCAAAGATTAATTACATCTTCTTCTATCCCTTTAGTTTTTATAGGAATATTTATGTTTTGAAACATTAGCAGCGTTCGTCGATTTGCCACTGAAATAGTTAAACATGTTGATAAGTAAGTACTTTTATTATGACACCTTTTTGCACAAAGAGAAGCATTCCTAACTTAAACATTATTTTCACTTATTTTATGAGATTGTTTATTGATTTTTATAGGTAAATAATAACATTGGCCAAAAAAGTATTAATTTTACACAACTTTAAATAATAATCATACTAAATTACATAAAAACATCAAACAACAATAAGCAATGTTTTTTATGAAATAGAGTATTAAGTTAAAAAATCTACTTGATATTTTAGGATATAGTGTCTTATTCAAAAACCTATCAAAAACAACAAAGTCATAATTATCATTTAAACTGTCTTATTTAGAATAGTGACAAACGACTTTGTTTTATTTTGTATGTAATACAGTATTACTTGCTAATAAATACATTACACTCATACTTACATTTTCTGGAATAAGGTTATTAAACAAAATGTGATACTAAAACTTTCACTATTTTTATAGAATAGTGAATCAACACAAAATAATACACTAAACTGTATAAAATGAGGCACACTTGCGTGGTGTTATTTCGTGTAATGACTGTTTTCCTGAGAAAAAAACGTGTGTTCGCCTCAAAAGTCATGTCACTACTGGTGAAACAACACTATCAAAAAGAAATGGCGACCAAAATCAACCAATGGCATAAAGTCGTTTCGTAGCGCCACAGTTACAAAAAATGTAATACAAATATGATCTTTACTGAGTATATAGTATGGACTATTCTCTACCGCATGGTCTAACTAACTCGAAATTGTAGTATTTGGTAATAATACAGTATTCTTCCAAACGAGCGAAATGTTAGAAGAATGGAAAAAGAAAGTGCTGCATGGAAGGCACCCCCACGATCTAGAACAGTCCCACGTAGATGCAGTAGCTTCAAATAAATGGCTCAAGATAGGAAATTTATTCCCGGAAACCGAAGGTTTTATTATTGCAATTCAAGATCAAATTATTAACACTAAAAACTACAGGAAATTCATAATCAAAGACCCTACAATAACGAATGATAAATGCCGCAAGTGTCACAGCCAACCAGAGACCATACAACACATTACAGGAGCATGCACAACGCTCACACAAACTGACTATACTCACAGACACAATCAGGTGGCAAACATCATTCACCAAAAACTAGCAATCAAACATAAACTCATACAAGACACAAACACTCCTTACTACAAATACGTTCCGCAAACTGTTCTAGAAAACACCACACATAAACTTTACTATGACCGCGCCATTCTCACTGACAGGACCGTTCACTACAATAGACCAGATATC
The DNA here is from genome assembly GCA_947578705.1 of Lacanobia wlatinum. NCBI lineage: Eukaryota > Metazoa > Arthropoda > Insecta > Lepidoptera > Noctuidae > Lacanobia > Lacanobia wlatinum. The sequence goes on along the minus strand of OX388046.1, from coordinate 15,247,167 downwards.
ACTCTCCAAGACAAAATTAATAAAGTTACTTTCTTGATAGATATTGCAGTCCCCAACACACACAATTTACAAAAGACAATAGGAGAAAAAATAAGTAAATATGCAGAGCTAAAAGAGGAAGTGACAAGAATTTGGAGGCAAAATAAAGTATATGTCGTGCCCATTGTTGTCTCCACTACAGGGGTAATACCCAACCATCTGCACCATAGTTTCAAATTAATAGACCTTAAAGACTCAGTTTACATAACACTTCAAAAAGCTGCAATTTTGAATACCTGCAGAATAGTGCGGAAGTTCATGCAGATAGAGGAAAATGAAATTTCTCCTCAAGACACCTAAGCACTCACCACACGCTACATTGACTTGGCTTGGCCCGTTAATGTAGCTTAAAACTAGCCAAAGAGCTAAGAAACAGTCCATGTTTTTCCTAAATAATAATAATAATAAATGATAATACAAGCTTTTGCCGGCTTTGCCTGCGTGATCTCTAGGGAACATACTCCCGGGATATATATATAGCTTATTATTAATTGACCCGCGCAACTTCGTCTGCTCTGCTCTTATTGGTCTTAGCGTGATGATATATATCAGCTATAACATTCCTCGATAAATGGGCTAAATCGGACAGTAGTTCCTGAGATTAGCGCGTTCAAGCAAACAAACAAATTCTTCAGATTATATATAACTAGTGGACGTCACGCGGTTTCACCAGCGTAGTTCCTGTTCCCGTGGGAGTACGGGGATAATATATAGCCTATGTTACTCCCTGATAATGTAGCTACCCAATGCTAAAATAATTTTTCAAATCGGTCCAGTAGTTTCGGAGCCTATTCAATTCAAACAAATAAAAAAATCTTTCTTCTTTATAATATTAGTATAGATATTTTAGTGTAATAAATGATTTATTTCTAACCACAATATAGGTACATTAGAGAGGTATCAACACAAAAGTACGTAACAGCAATAATACACTGTGTGAGACTGGTGCCTAAACTAGATTTGAGGTCTGTATTTCGGGACACCAGGTCTTCACCCCTTGGGTAATATTTTCATTTTTATGTATTGTACAGTACAAAAACAAGTGCAGTAAGAATTTATAAAAAAATATAAGCTTATATGATTAATAATAATAGTTAGAAAAAACAAGAAACTAGAATTTATTGGTAGGCTTACCGGTGGTTTACCGGTGGACGGGTCGTGCCGCAGTATGGGAAAGACTCGAGGGAAAAAGAAAGCGAGGAAGACTAACAAGAAAATGGGTCGACGATATCAAAGATGTAGCAGGAGATAACTGGCAAATAAAAGCGAGACATAGAAAACAATGGATAATGATGGAGGAGGCCTTTACGCAACAGAGGGGTTCTCATTAAAATAAATTAAATTAAAAATATACTAATGAAAATTATAAATTAAATAACTAAATCAAAAATGAATATGGATTTTTCTTTTTGTAGTATAAAAAAATGTAAATTGTAATTGATTTAAATTGAATTGAAATTATATAATAACTCGCTGCATGGAAATCTAATAATTTGTAAAACTGCATGGAAAAATGAGAAATAATAAAAGGCTTTTTTATTTATTTAGTAAGTAAGATTGAGTATCTGTGAGTGAGTAAGGTGTGTGTGGGTGTATGTGTCGGAGTAGTGTGTGTTGGTTTAATAGGGTTGCACGTTGTTTTATAGAAGACAGTTTCATAGAATTTCGTTTCACATAATTTTTTTCTCGTATTATTATTTCATAGAATAACCAATACGCAGAATACTTACTTTGCATAAATTTAAATCATAGATTTTTGTTACAAATAAACTTTGTTTCGATATTCATTATATCATACAATAACAAATCAAATATTCTTTATCCTCGTACTGATTAGTTAATATAAAACTTGTCACCAAGAAAATCATTTTATCGAGTGACAGTTTCTAAACGTTTGACAAAATGCATACTCTCATTCGGACCCGCTCGACGGAACCCCGCGAAGCGGCTACGGTGGCAAATAGCCATGGGAATAAAAGACAAAACTGTGCAAACAAGTATACACCATGAATACAGCAAGCATACAGCAAGCATACAGCAAGCATGCAGCAAGTATACAGCAAGCATGCGGCATGCAACATGCAAGCAAGCATACACGTAAACGAGCATGCAACATGTAGAATGCAAGCAAGCATGCAGTATGCAGGCGAGCATGCAAAATGAATGCAGCAAGCATACAGCAAGCACGCAGAAAGCATGCGGCATGCAGTATGCAGGCGAGCATGCAAAATGAATGCAGCAAGCATACAGCAAGCACGCAGAAAGCATGCGGCATGCAGCATGCAGCATGAAGCATGCGGCATGCAACATGCAAGCAAGCATACACGTAAACGAGCATGCAACATGAAGAATGCAAGCAAGCATGCAGTATGCAGGCGAGCATGCAACATGAATGCAGCAAGCATGCAGAAAGCATGCGGCATGCAGCATGAAGCATGCCTATGGCATGCAAAATGGAGCAAACAGCAAGCATGCAACATGCAGCATACAAGCAAGCAAGCATGCAGCACGCAAACGAGCATGCAACATGCAGAATGCAAGCAAGCATACGGTATGCAGGCGAGCATGCAACATGCAGCAGGCATGGTTTCTGTGACGGGTCCGGCACTGCGGGGCTCCAGCGATCCCACGCGAACTTATCGTCGCAGATGGTTTTAACGCCCACCGCCGCGGCTGAGCCGAAGCTGTGGTGGTATATAACACCTGCTCCTCAGCTCGCGGGCCGCCTCGCCCCTCCGTGCCTACGCGGGTTTAAATTACGATTAAGATTAAAATGCCATTTTACATAAATGGCAATATGCGTAGTGAAATTATTCCGAATACAATTCTGCCATTTTGATTTTGATTTTTTTGATTCATAAAATACCATGGAAAAATACACCGGGCAAACAATATTCGTTAAAAAATAATTCTGCTGTTAGATGAGTTTGTTAAATAAAAAAATATGGTCATGAAATTCATTGAATTATGTTTCTGTGAAATAAGGTTTCATTCAAGTAAATAGTCTTTGAAATAATAATATTCGACATAAAATTACACGGACCAAATATAATGTGTAAAATTTTCTGCCAAACGAAATTCTATGAAATTTCTGTCTGCGAAACAAGGACCGTTTAATAGAATGTGCTAAATTGACTATTTTGGGACATCGAGTAGTTTTTCTGTTTCTTCATAATTTAATTCCTGGACCCAGCTGCATAGTTTAATTTTGCATTTGGTTTTGGCGAGGTTATAAATTGTGTGTATATTATTTATTTTATTATAAAGAAAGCAACCCAGGTAGCAAAAGAATCGATGGGAGGAAGTTGTCGAGAGCCGGATGTGATGGCGGACTATGGGATCGAATCGTCTACTTCTATGGGAGAGTGAGTGGTTGAAGGTAGTGAGGCCATGCTGTTTTATAACCATGAACAGCTGACGAACAGTTAACACCTTTGCTTCCGTTTACAGCATAAACCTATTGGTTATAAATGGTCATAAACCCGTTGGTTATCGGAAAGGTCGGAATAGAGATACTTTCTGAATGGCTATCTACGCTCATTCAAGCTCTAACATTTAACATTTAGCATTATTTAGCATTTTTTGTAGCACCCCACCCCAGGACGTTGTGCAGTAGGTTAGTAGGGACTGGGTGAGAGCCAAACCAAGCCAAGAAGACATAATTATATAAGTTTGCGTAACCTACTGCTAAGAGTTTTGATATGCTTTTTGAAGTTTGGGTTGCTATCTATTATTACTCCTAGTTACTTTACACTATCTGTTTTCTGAATGCGAGTGGTGCAGGTGCAATTATATATATTTTGTTTGGAACATGTGTGGGCTACTATAAAATATGTGTTAAATGACGAGTTCATGTGTGTGGTTGACGCATTATTTTTCAGAAAGAAGGGTATGTATACGGTTTTTTCCGCGTTTAGGGTCAGAAAATTGTTACGCAACCACTCCGTCACGATTTCGAAACCCGACTGAGCTTGCTTGAAAATACCTAAAACCTCTTGTCCATCAACCAAGTTTGTGATAACATAATTGGTCAGATCATGAACTGCATGCCGGCCGTGGATTTACCCGCCCTGAAACCATATTGTGAGGGTGAAAGGATGTTAAACTTCTCTAAGTAATCCACGAGCCTATTGTTCATGATCCGCTCCAGTATCTTGGATAAAATAGGAAGTACTGCTATGGGTCTATAGTTGTTGACACGGCCTCTGTCCCCACCCTTGAAGATTGGATGTATTATGGCTTTTTTAAAGATTTGGGAAATTGCCCAGATGAAAGTGCAAGGTTGCAGATATACGTGAAGGGTGGTATAACAATGTCTATGTGTTTTCTTAAGAGGCCGCTTGTTACTCTGTCCCACCCCGCAGTAGTGTCGCTACATAGGGACATTATCAGTCTGGTAACTTCTTCATCATCAGTGGGTAAAAGAACCATAGATTGTGCGACCTCTTGATTGACGGGATTATGTGCGTTATTCGATGACCTATTAGAAATCTTTTCAGCGAGATTTTTACCGATTTCTGCGAAGAATTTATTGGCTATGTTAATCGACTCCTGAGGAGTAGCATCCAAATTTAATAAATCTGATGCGTTGTCTTTCTTTTTTATTCTGTTTGTAATTTTTTTGGTGTTATTATCAGCATCGCTTATTTCTTTCCTCTCATAGTCTTTTTTTATCGTATTCAAAAGCTTGTTACAGTATAGAGTGTAGATTAAGTAAGGAATGGTATGTTCTTCATTCTTAGTTCGGAATCGGGACTAATCGTAAGTCCGTAGGTGATACAGGAATACACCCGCAACTAAGCCCGAAACTATAAACTTCTACACAAATTTTACAAAGAGGTAAAGTTTGTGAGGTAATCTCTGGATCTACTAAACCGATTTTGAGATTTTTTTTTACCAATAGAAATCCCCGTTATTTGTGAGTGTCATAGACTATATATTAACCCGAAAAATACCGCCCAACGAAGTGGGCACAGGTAAGCTAGTATTAAATAACCTCCCATGGAATAATAGGCTCCAAATTCAAATACATACAGTACCTATGTGCCAGTAGATGGCGTTGTTTAAAACTTTAAAGATTTTCTGTTCAACTCAATTATTAAAATAAGTTCTTACTACTACCTACTCAGGCGAGTTAACTATGAAAACATTTCACGTTTAATATGATGGTACGGAATCCTCGGTGCGCAAGTCCGACTCGCTCTTGACCAGTTTTTTTTTATTTAACCTCATTGTTCACTGATTTGCACTTAGTGGCTATCTAAATTAAGGTGCAAATTTGCCTATTTTGTTTGATGCTTTTTATTTTGAAACCAGTGGGCGCCACGCGGTTTGACCCGCGTAGTTCCCGTTACCGTAAGAGTACGGAGATAATATATAGCCTATGTTACTCCCTGATAATGTAGCTATCCAATGTTAAAAGAATTTTTCAATTTGGTCCAGTTGTTTCGGAGCCTATTCAATTCAAACAAACAAATACTTCCTCTTTATAATATTAGTGTAGATAGTGCAGATGACTTTTTAGTTCTAAGTTTTGAGTGTACTTATTTTTTTTAAGTTTTGAGCCTACCTATTTTTTTTAACTATAGATAGACGACGTTTGACCACTATCTCACCTGATGGTAAGCGATGATGCGGTCGAATGGAGCACGTTTGCCTAGAAGCAAGCTATTCACTCTTGTCTTAAAGACTCCCAGGTTGTAGCTATCCGGAAACACAGACTCTGGCAGGAAATTCCACTCCTTAGCTTTACGCACTATGAATGGGTTCCCAAAAAATTTTGTGCGTGTGGGTGGGATGTCCACCATGTACCGGTGGCGCATCGCCGTTCGTCTTGTGGTCCGATGATGGAACGGGCTAGGTGGAAATAAATAATGCAATTCCGTCGCACACTCCCCAAAATGCAACCGATAGAAATCCGACAGTCCAGGAACTCGGCGTCGATGCTCAAGACTTTGGAGCTTCGACTCGAGGAGCCTATCATTGCCGATGATCCTCTTCGCTCGTTTCTCAATTGTCACAAGGACATCAAGCTGATCTGGTAGATCCGACTCAAAGATGAGAGCCATATTCCATACACGATCGAACTTGCGCTTGATAGAGTTTGAGCAGCTGTTCCGGCGTGAAGAACCGTCTCACATTTGCTAGGATTACTAACTTTCTGACAGCCACTTGAGCCTTTGCCTCTATGAAAGGGCCTTATTTGAGAATAAATGTTACCGTAACACCAAGAAGCTCAAGTCGGTCGGTTATCGGCACGGCTACACCTCGGAAAGATGGAGCTGGGTTAAATTGGCTCCTTTTAGAGGAAAAAGACACGCTCGTATCAAAGCAGCATTGAACTTGACCGTATTGACACCACTACATTCAGAGACAGCCTGTAAGGACAAGTTCAAGCGCTCAACCGTAGCCTCCCGGAGAGACCGGATTTGCGATCTACCAGCTCGTGCATCGGACACGTATTTCTCAGCAACAGTGCTCTCGTCTGCATACCCAAAGGTACCGGGTTTTAGCAGATCATTAATATGAAGCAGGAACAATGTTGCCGAGAGCACCGACCCCTGAGGAACCCGGGCATTAATATCTAGCAGTCCGGATGAGCAGCCATCTATAACCACTCGGATAGACCGATCCCTCAGGAAATCTGCAATCCAATCACACAATCCAGCGGGCAGACCGAAGGAAGGAAGCTTACTGATAAGGGTATCGTGCCAGACCCTGTCGAAGGCCTTCGAGATATCAAGGATATCACTATTTGACCTTGAACGCGTTTTTTATTGACGATGACGCCTATTAATATTTATTACCAAAATGTACAGGGAATACGAGCTAAGACAAGTATCCATTATACATTAGTTTTGATGTTGTTACTGATTCGGAATTCTTCGATGACAGGTATCTCGTTTGGAGATGGAACCGGGATTGTTCTAGAAGAGGCCAGTCTATCAGAACTAGTGGCGGATAATTGCAGTGAGTGCGTTCTTCGGCGCCCCGTGCGTCTCCTACGGATAGAATGAAGGTTTGGATCTCTCCGCTCTCTTTCCACCGCCTTCTTTGTTAGCATCATTTTCTCCCAAAAGGAGGCGACGGAATCTAGTGCCATCTTGCTCCCAACTCTGGCCTGAACCATGATCGAAACCGAGAGGTACTCATAGCACCGATTGCCGTGGCAAAGTGACGGCGCTGCACTTCCTAGACTGAGCACTCCTCCAATGTGTGCTGCAACGTGTCCCGTGCATCTGACATTGACAGCTTGACATGTAGTTCTTACTGTGCTGAGTTTTGCTACATAAATAAACACGATGTATTTTCCTATAAATGTGCATAACAAATAAACATGAGACATTTTCCCAATGAATGGAGGATGATATAATCTAACACGCGCTCATGATAGCAACAGCTGTTTTGCAATGGGTGTCCAAACTGTAATATTTTTAGGAAAAAATAAAACATAGTGTAAATATTATTGCAGTTGATTATTGGAATATGACTATTTTGAAGGATATCAGACCACAAACAAATGGAGATAGATCTTCAGACATTTTAGTATTCTTATCGTGATGTGCAGCAGAGTGCCAATGATTGAAATAGGGGGAGGACGGACGAATTTGTTGAAAGACTTCTCACAAAATGGCCTGATGAGGCCATTCACCTATTAAGGGTTAAAGAAGTTGGTTGAGAGTGAGAATCACAGGAGTGGTCGCATGTGGTAGGTTTGTTCAGCTATGAACATCTAGTAAATGAAAGTCCACATTAAATATTATCATCTTGTTATGCAAAACACTTAACAATAAAATTATTATCACAATAATGGACTCGTTTTGGATCAGATTTTACTATTTAAGACGTCGTTACTTAAAATATGTGTCTCAATAGACTACGTAACATTTCAATAGCGAATGTCAATTCCACAGATTTCAAATTTTTGACAAACTTTAGTATCACTCATATAGTTTAACTTAGTCCAGGAGTCCATACAATTATCAGTACGTTTTCAAACTTATTAATCAGGTAATTTGCTAACAAAAAAGAAAACTTAACAAAACAGGTATTTACTCTATGTACTCTTAACTTTGGCCTTAATAATATAATTGCTAGAAACAAATTTAAATAAACTATACGATAAACCGGCTACAACTAAAATTATGGACAATAAGGCTGATAATACAACGGCAATTAGTTCGAATTCTAGGTACTGCGCCCACGACATGTTGGCGGCGGGAGCACGGAGATGTTTCGCGCCGCCGTGACGCAGCACGTGCTCGATCCACCACACTCCTCGGTCAAGTGGCTTCATTGGCTGATCAAGCATTAGATCCCTTAGGTGAACAATGTTCTTGCGATAGCTGAAAGTAAAGTAAGAATGGTTATAATATCCTTTTTCTGTTTGAAAATCTTCCGTCCACAAGAACAGAAACAGAGGTTGTGATTTCATGTGCCTTGAGTTTTGAAAATGAAGGACTCTTATAATATCAGTATTCAGCTGCATTCGATAAGACTGGGAACACAAACCAACATGGTTAAGAAAAAGCTATGCCAGAATATTAGATGATTCTGCTCTCGTGGTTTCGGCCGTGGGTGAACTAAGAATATGTTTTGTTCATAGTACGGTCAAATTTTACTTGTAATTTACCTGTCATCTCCAATAACTTTTTGGACGGCAGTGGTAAACGATTCTTCACTAAGCGAATCTAATTCCAGTTTTACTCCAATTCTGTGATGCTCATATTTTTCCACATTGTACCACTGATCGGCTAACATTGGTACACCAATCAGAGGTATTCCTGCTATGATAGCTTCGTCTGTTGACTGTAGACCTCCTTGTGTTACGAATAATTTAATCTTGGGGTGTTCTGCAAGTTAAAAAGGATATTAATGTTATTTCAACGATTGATTTTGTCTCAACTTTATTCATATTTGAGATTGAATGTGTATTGTTATATGTTGTGAATTTGTGAAGCGGCAAATGTATTGATTTTTTTTTCCTAGAGCGTTAATTAGCTGCTTCTGTTTCGTTTGAATTTTTTGCAATGAAAAGATTTTGAAATTCAACGACGCTTTCATCAGTCAAAGATTTTTTGTAATGTACTAAACTCCTTATCGCGACAGATGTTAGAAGCAATATTTGGCGGACTGCTTCAGATTACCTTAACAACTCATGCTCAGCTGTTTCTTCCAAAGTACACGAACTTACACGGCATGAGATCATTAAAGTAATCTACCTATATCATTGAGAGACAAAATAACTCAGAAAAACATAAAACACAAATTAAAGGAACATTTTTTACAAAATTTAGATACCTAAATATATAAATCAATAAAATACATTATTTAATTAATTATGTATAAATAGATCAAAGCAATAATAAAGCATAAATTAATACCATATAATGTTATTACTACACAAATAAAGTTGAAATTTAACTATTATTAAAAACATTACTAATAACTTTTGGGAACAACCTGTATCAATTTTTTTTTGTACTAAGGATGGACGACCGGATGTGATGACGCTCATTAGTATTTTAGATAATGTTTTTCGCATATACCCGATGTAATTTTATTTTTATTTTCTGTTGTTGTTTTTTTTTCTATCTACCTACTTAGGGTGTTATATTTTTTGTCGGAATGTGTAGTCGATGATTTTGGTGCACGGTAAAACTCTAATGAGTTTACGTTGGCATCAACTTAATGTGTAAAATGTATGTGTACTACTGAATGAATAAATAAATAAATAAAAAAGAAAAACTAACAATCAAAAAAGAAAATGATCATTTTTGACCTTCCTTACGATCTTTTACTTATTAGTGTTAGAAGCGACTTTTGATGATAACAATCGATAAAAATTACTAACTTAGCAGATCTGATTGGGGCAGCCACTTCGATATCCTGATGTTGGCTGACTTCCCAGGCAGTTCATCCTTGTCCCACTTCCAGAGGACATCGTAAGGCATCTTGGAGAAAGATTTCACTAGCGTTTGTATCTTTTCCGGAGGCAGAAGACTTGGCTTCACATTTGTGCCAAAGCTGATGTATATCACGCCGTGCTTCGATGAATCCAAATATGATTTTAGATCCTGAAAAGACGCACAATCGAAGGTATTATTGAAGTGTTGGGATTAGTAGAACACCATGACCAGCCACGATTCCAATTGGAAATTATAGAAAACCCTTTGTATCTTTTTAGAGTTCCGTACCTCAGAAGGAAAAAACAGAACCCTTATAAGATAACTAGTCTAAGTCTAAGTCTGTCTATCAAGACCCTTTATCTCGGAACGCGTGGAGGTATCGAGTTGAAACTAAGTATACTCAAGTTTACGGTTCCTTGAAGCTGTGAAAATAAGTTCTAAGTTTAAGTAGAAAAAGATACGCTCGTTTATGCCGCAAAAAACGTATATTTTGACACTCTCAAGGGAATCAAAATGTTTAGGGTATTTCCCGTTGACCTAGAACTATGAAATTTGGCAATTAATACCGCCTACAAGTATTGGAAAAAGTTTGAAAACTATAAATTTATAAAAAATATAGTCTTTATTTTAAGTAATATATTCCTAAAAATTTGTACGGAACCCTCGGTGGGCGAGTCCGACTCGCACTTAGCCGGTTTTTTTTCTGGAGGGATTACTTATTGTAGAATTATGTCCCATCCTTCATTGAACTCACATGTTACAAAAAACAATAACCTAAAAAAAGAAAATCAAAAACAAAAATCAAAGATTGACTTGTTAAAGTGTTATGTTTAACCTATTTATATAATAAATATCATTTACAACATACTTTTACCAAGTCAACAAAGGGATATCTTGTCTTGTTTAATTTATCCGGAAATTGAATTCAGTTGATTCTCATATCTTCTTTGAATAAAATATCATGATGATTCTGCAAAATTGAAGGCAGAGATCAGACAGTAATTACGGCGATAAGATAAAAAAATATGAGACCACTTTTAAAAACGTGAGCAAAATTTTGCAAGCTGTAACTTGTTAATACTTGCTCGGATTCCCTTGTGATCAATCAATATAATTATATGTATATAAAATCTAAAAACCGGCCAAGTCGAGTCCGACTCGCACACGAAGGGTTCCGTACCATAAACCTTCATTTTTAGGGTTCCGAAAAACAAACGGAACCCTTATAGGATCACTCCGGTGTCTGTCTGTCTGTCCGTCTGTCACAGCCAGTTTTCCCCGGATCCACTGGACCGATTCTGTTAAAATTTGGTACTCATATGGACTTCTGTGACCCGAATACGGAAGTTTTACGTAAATGATTGAATTTTTAGTTTGGGGGTCAAATTAGAAAATTTAAATAAAAGTTTTTTGAACAATATCATGTGACATATCAAATGAAAGGGCTTATTGTGAGGGTTTTAATTATATTTTTTTCATAATTTTTAAATAATCGGTTTTGAAGTTATTCAAGAAATTAGACGAAAAATTACCATTCCCCCCCCTTATCTCCGAAACTACTACAACCTATTAGAAGTCTGTAGTTTTAAAGTAACATGTTAAAAAAAAATTCGTTCGGAACCCTTTGCACGCGAGTCCGACTCGCACTTGCCCAGTTTTTTTTATTATTTGTTGTTATAGCGGCTATAGAAATACTCAATCTGTGTAAATTTCAACTGTCTACGTATTCCGGTTCTTGAGATTTAGCCCGCTGACAGAAAGACGGATGGACGGACGGTGGAGGCTTAGTAATAGGGTTCCCCTGGGAACGAAACCATTAAAATTAGCTTGTGCTTGCGACTTCGCAAGCGCATACTCCGTATTTCCTGTCTCGTAGGAATTTCAGAAAATCCTCTCTTAGTGCTCCCCTACACTCCCTAAGAAACCTACATGCCAAATTTCAGCTTTCTACGACCAGTAGTTTTGGCTGTGCCTTGTCCGTCAGTCACTCAGTAACGGAAGAATTTTATAATTATTAGGATTGATTCTTTCGTTACTGAGTTACTGTCAGGCAACGCGTAGCAGAACTTTTTTGTACGTTTTTATCGCTAATCACGAATAGCTATAAACCATGTTCAATGTGGTCAAAGGTAAACTTTTTTAAGTCACATTATATTATATAAGCCTGGATGCCTTCTTGGGCCTTGTAGTTTTGTTAATATTTAAACAGGGTTACTTAAGTTAATGCAGTTTGGCAGCTGACATTTCTTTCTATGCGAGTCAAAAAGCCAATTCTCAGAGTAAAATGTATGTTTTAAATTTAACTTATTCTTTTTTAAGGGTTCCGAAAAAAAAAGGAACCCTTATAGGATCACTCGGGTGTCTGTCTGTCTGTCTGTCTGTCTCTCTGTCTGTCCGTCTGTCACAGCCAGTTTTCTCCGGATCCACTGAACCGATTCTGTTGAAATTTGGTATACATATGGACTTCTATGACCCAAACACGGACGCGTTACGTAAGTCATTAAATTTTTAGTATGGGGGTCACTTTTGGGGGTCAAACTAGAAAATTAAAAAAATAAGTTTTTTGAACAATATCGTGTGACGTATCAAATGAAAGAGCTTACTGTGAGGGTTTTAATTATATTTTTTTCATAATTTTAAAATAAGCAGTTTTGAAGTTATTCAAGAAATTAGACGAAAAATGACCATTCCCCCCCTTATCTCCGAAACTACTAAGCCTAAAATTTTGAAAAAAATGGAGATAATAGATCTTTACCTAAAGATTACAGGAAAACCTATTAGAAGTCTGTAGTGTTAAAATAACGTGTTAAAAAAATTAAATTCGTTCGGAACCCTTTGAACGCGAGTCCGACTCGCACTTGGCCAGTTTTTTATAGATAACATACAATAATATTTATTCCGACACATTCAATCTTCTTTAGTTTTATAAATATCTTTTTCTTAAACGTAGCGTACATTATTTATAACGTTTCGCTATCTACATATTCACCCAAAGTGAACATCATTTTCGGGACCTATATGAACCATTGAAACCATCTACTTATAGATTGCAAAAGCTTACCTGAGGCAATTCCTTATGCGGCTTCTCGGGCAGTCCTCCCAAATGGATGACACTCGGAGGCACAGGCCGACTTCCTTCCCAAATAGGATTGATGTTCAAAAACAACATATCAACATTATTTTGCAATTCCTTCACATCTGGTACATCTGGTCCAAAATGTTTTCGAATCAACGTATTCTCTTCGTCTTCCATACTTTCAAAAACATTTTCAATCATGTAATTCTTGTATAATTCATATAACTTCTCATACATTGTGAGATTGTAAAGTCTCTGATTAATGGTTCCGGGATATAAGAATGGATGTAAAGGAGCCCCCATGACTGGATAGTTAAGCCACACAGCTCCGAAAGAGCTAACTTGGATCAGAGGCACTTTGTACACATGCGAGAAAGCTATCACTGGTCGAACACACGCTTCTGTCAGCAAGAGATCAAACTTCCCTTTTCCTTTAACTAAATTCTTGACTTCTTTGACTTGCAATTGTGCGTCTAATGTGTTAAAAACCAATTCCATTAAAACCTTCATTTGTGATATAAGATCTTCTTTTTTTCCTTTTCCTAATGCCATGAACTCCTCCCACACTTTGTATGAGATATCGTGAACATCAATTTCCGTAAGATTTCTTGGCGCTTCACTTTTCTTGAACATGGGATCTGGTGTTATCACTACCACTTCATGACCACGTTTGATGAGTTCCATCGTTATTGGCCTGAACGTGACCTGGTGACTGATGGACGGCATTGGATACACTGCCAGTATCCTCGCCGCATCTGTGACGAATATTTGTAAGAGAAGACACAATGCTAGATACCTCGCCATTGTACAGTCGCGTTGTAACTAATTTTAACGAGTTGATCGACTTGTGTTATATAGGGAGGCGAGTCGAGATAAACATGGTCAATATAATTGCTGATAACTGGTTTTATTTTTCGGTTTTTTTAGCTTTACATATCTTATTCTTAAATGTGTTGAGTCATCCCGACTTGACACTTTAAATATCTTGTTATACATAAATTAATACTTGTCTATGTTAGACTTTGACCTCATGACGATCATAATCAAGGTAGTTTGGAGGTAAGTGACACCTGATTTTTAACATGAAATAACATTGTGTTATGAAATGATAATCAAATAATGTGTAACCTATTGATAATGAATTCTGAAAAGATAAATGTTAGGGAGTTTGACAATAATTTGTAAATGTTTGTTGCAGGAAGTTTTTTTGCGTCACTAGATCATGTTATGAGATATTTTGAGAGTTAAGTTCAACGCCCCGAGGAGACTTATGTCTAGTATTGGACGTCTCTTAAGCTCACTTGTTGATTTTAAAAGTCTTTTGTAAGCTTGTTATATACGTGCTGCCAAGGTGGCCTACATTATGTACCCGACATAAACTACCTCTAAGCACAATTACATTAAAATAATAATTCACTATCGTAATAGAAACAACAAAAATAATTAACGCATTAGAATTATGAAACACCCTGTTAATAATATTAACATATCAAAACAATGCCACCGTTCCATTCCGCAACCGTCCTTAAAACACAAGGCTCGGACAGCGATCCTGCTCCACAGCCACAGCAGCATGGGTCCGCTTGTTAGGTTTTTGATAATTGGAAGAAATGCTTACCCTTTTTTTGTTCTCCTATACAATCATTTATTTATTAGATCTTTGCATTATTGTATAAGCAAAGTATACACAATAAAGCAGCCTTCTTTTTTTTTCTTTTCTTAGTTACTTGAAACCATAGTTTTGTATAACGTAGAAGCATATTTTAATTTTTTTGTAAATGTGAGCACTATGGAGCCATTTACATATGTAACTATAGATTTCGTTATTAAATTAGTTTGACATGAACGAGCGTGGCAGTTGAGAGCTTGTCATGCTCACACAAATGTTTTGCTGATGGTGGCGCGTGTTTTGGATCATTTGATTCCCTTCAAAATGGTTGAGTTAGATGGTGCTGATGCACGCGTCATGTTCGTGAACGGGCGCCGTCAGTTGAGACTGGTCATCTCTTACCTGCCACTGGCTTATTTTAATCTGTACCTGCATTTTGAACTGTTTATATATTTTCTTGTTCTTTGCATTGTCCTCACATATAGAAGCAATCAAAGATAATGTTAACAAGAATTTTGTAATACATCACATGGTTTAAAAGAGTGTCCGTGGAGTTTCTTGCACGTTCTTCTCCATAGAGATCTACGCTTTGGAACGTGCAAATAGCTTCATGTTTTTGACTGACTGACTTTGACAATTCAAAAGTGCCTGTAAATGGTTTTTTTGAAATATACGATTTGATTTGATTTGATTTGATCGCTCCTGGATGTTTCAAACTACGTCACGCAACATTATAATGAATATTTTTTTCAATTTTTAATTATCTTAATAAATTATCAAAACGAAAATGATCGCGCCTAGAGGTAGTACAAATCGAGTACATTAAGTGGGCCGCCTTTTTAAGGCGACTAAAAGGGGGCCTTGTATATACTAATAGATGAAATAGTAGCGGCGAAATAAAAATTGTTGTGATAAAATCAGAAAACATATTTGACTGAATTCAAAATTTCTTGTGACCAGACATTCTAACATATATTTTTAAGCTTCAAATAGCAATTTGTATGCGTGTCTTCCACAAAATATGTCCAGCACATTGCGGCATAGAAACGTGTAGGCTTTTTTTAGTTGGCCAAGTATTAACCCATGCAGATTGATTCATGCAGATCCCGTTACCCACTGCCGTCGTATACGGCTACTTTGACACGGTTGGCGCAGTGGTTGAGAGATCGGCTGCTGCGCTGCGTATCGCGGGTTCGATTCCTGCACGGAACAAATATTTGTATGGCCTACAGATATTTGTTTTGGGTCTGGCTGTTTGTGTATGTGAATTTATTTGTTTGTAAACGCACCCACGATACAGGAGAAATTCCTAGTATCCAAAAAATAACTATTTTTTATTTTATTCTATTTATTAGGGAAAACAAACAGTAACACATTAAATTTTATAGAAAATAAAATACAAAAGAATGTGATCAAATGTGTGACCAACATTTTCCACGAAATAAAATTAAAAAATCTTTGAAAAGCATGCGATTTGAACTAAATTCTTAAATTAACAAAAAAATAATAAAGTTTTTATACAAAAACAACCGCTATTTATGGTGCCAAATACCAAACCTATAGCAAAATAAATTATTGGAATGGAGAAACAAAACAAACGATCAAAATAACTCCAGTGGTCTACTTCTGACCCAATGCACTGAGTACATTGATTCTGAATTTACCAGCAGACAGAACAAACATATCGATGTGATGGAATAACAAACGCGGAGCCTTAGGCCTCTGTCTGTTTAGGCAACAGACTCCTGAAGCCTGTTATCGGCAGGTAACAAATTACTGTTGAACATCGTTCTGCAATCTTTGGTGCCTAGTGCGTCGGCAGCGGATAGGGACAGGGTCTGGTTTTGCAGGGAAATACTTATACATGCAAACTTATTTTTAATATGTTATTTAAAAATAAGTTTGCATGTATAAGTATTTCCCTTCATAAAATAATATTTCACCAACTTTTAAAGTTTTCACCAAGCGTAACTTTCGTGTTTAGCTTTTGAACTTACTAGTGATTTGGGGGACGATCGAATGAATTGAATAAAATGAAAAAGGAATTAAATCATTTGAGATTAAAGTTTAGAAAATATCTAAACTTAAGAAGAAACACAAACTGAATAAGAAGGATATATACTGTGGCTCTATTTTTTCTTTTTTGATGATTTATCAACCGTATAAGCACTAGAACTCTCACAAAATGTTCAAAATTGTCCGATAAATCGCTGTCAACAGAGCCCTAGTATAAAAATTTGGCAACTATTAATCAAAAAAGGAAAACATAGAGACACAGTATACATCCTTCTTATTCAATTTGTAAATTATCTCTTATATCGGTCCAATGTTGGAGGACAAAACTGTCGAGAACCAAACCTCGAATTATGACTTTTTACATACAAAGTCTCGCAGCCAGCATTTCCTCTTAAGTCAAGAAAGAATAGGTTACTTCTAGGCTAGCGTTTCCATCTTCGACCGCATCATCACTTACCGTCAAGTGAGATAGTGGTCGACGTATGCCTATCAATAGGAAAAAAAGACCAAAGATCGCCACAAGTCGAGACAAATTGTCAGAAAGTTTAGTTGGGCATATCATGGCTGACATCCAGCATAGAACAAATGACAATGCAAAGAAGGAGGAGTAGTATGTCTGTTGGAAGGTTTGTCAGAACTGCTAATGTATGGCAAAAACAGGCACAGATATACCTGCCTGATGCCTGCCTGCTGCCCGTGCTCAGAACCAACGCATCGGTTACGGGGCAGACATATCCAAGCATCCAATTGTGCGTGTGTTTCGTGGTAACAGACGTGCCTCCTAGATCGCCCCTCACTTACTTTGAAAGAGACATTACAGACAGACAATTTATTCTGACAAAATTAGGATCACAACAAAGGCCCGTGTCAGATCTGAGATGCCTCCGACGAGTGAATCCGTACGTGTATTGCGATGCGAAGTCACGAATCAGATCTGAGATGCGTCGGACGGGTAAACTCGTGCGTGTATGGCTAGCTAAATAACCTACTGAGGGCAGGCGGGATTCAGCTGAATTGATCGACGTTTTGTGACCGAATTGTTTCAATGAAATTCGACATTTATCGTAATATTCTTTATTTATCTAACTGTACAAAACACTTAAAATAATTATATTATTAGAACTATTGTCACAATAATGAGTTTTATGAGGTTTCATTATCTAAGACGGTGCACATACTTATTATGAGGCTGTAGATAAAATTAAATTCTATCAGCGAAACAAACGATAAAGGAGAAATATATTTAAAATCGAAAGCATGAAATTTTGCTTTAACGGGCATACCAGAGATTTAGGACTTTTTGACAACTGTTGACACTCATAGAGTTACACTTTGTCACCAGCTTATGGACGTTTATAAACGGAAATAGCACAGCCAAACAACTGTCAGTAGCCCTTCAGGCCAACAATGATTAGTTCTAAGCAGGAATGGTACAAAACTATAGCTCAGGCGATGTGCTAGCAAAAGAGAAAACTTAGCAAAACAGGTACTTGCAACCTTCTACGTACTCTTAACTTTAGCCTTAATAATATAATTGCTAGAAATGAATTTGTACAAACTATACGCTATACCAGATACAACTAAAATAACGAACAACAAGGCTGATAATACTACGGCAATTAGTTCGAATTCTAAGTACTGCGCCCACGTTATGTTGGCGGCGGGAGCACGCAGATGTTTTGCGCCGCCGTGACGCAACACATGCTCGATCCACCATAGACCTCGGTCCAGTGGCTTCATTGGCTGATCATCCATCAGATTCTTCAGGTGAGTAATGTTTTTGCGGTAACTGAAAGTAAAACAAGAATGATGATTATTTTGAAAAAACTAATCTGTACTTTTTTCGTTGAGACAAGGAGTTTGAAAATTAATATGATCACAAGTGGTCAATCGACTTGTGAAATACTAGTATTCAACTGCATTTGATTGAACTGGAAGTCGATCCACGCACAGTTGGAAAAAAGCTTGGTCTACTGATTTATGGATTGAAATCCAAAGTTGAATATTTTTAGTGTGTTAGTCGTAGTAGAATCCCTTTTTATTTTACCTGTCATCTCCAATAACTTTTTGGACGGCATTGGTAAATGATTCTTCACTTAGCGATTCCAACTCCAGTTTGACTCCTATTCTGTGATGCTCATATTTCTCCACATTGTACCACTGATCACCCAACATTGGCACACCAACCAGAGGTACACCTGCTGTGATAGCTTCGTCTGTTGATTGTAGACCTCCTTGTGTTACAAACAGTTTAATCTTGGGATGTTCTGAAAGGCAAAAATAGGATACAATATTTAATTTATGTGTTATCCAACAAAAGTTTATGTATTTTCTATACTGTTGCACGAATCCGTGGTCGACATGATTTGATTAAGTTCCTATTCATGTTCAAATACCGTCGTCTACTTTGAGTGTGATTTTAAAACTAGTTCATGTTTGTCGGGTCTTAAAATGTCAAAGAGAACTTCACAGAATAATAGCTGTAGATACTACACGTGATATTTGCTCGCAACGAGTAACACTGTGCAGTGCCTCTAGAATCTTTTTGAAGTTTGAATGTAATAAAGGGTCTGGTAATTTTAAGTTTCTACAATTGTCTTTGTTAATTGTGTGGGTAAAACGACATACTAGTAGCGGCTTCAGTACCGATTTCAACCAAGCGCCAAAATATCTTAGTATTACTCTCTTCGTGGTCTTACTCCTATAAGAATATGCCATAACGGGTCTTATACAAACATTTTTTATCAATCATACTGAGTGAGTCGCGATCTTCGAGGTTAAGTAACGCTTGCCGAAGCTGGTCTTTGGGTGACCATCTTAACATACCGAGACTACTCCGTGCCTCGGAAAGTATGTTAAGCTGTTGGTCTCGGCTGTCATTTGTTGATCTTTGACAGTCCTTACGGAGTCAGAAGCCAGAAAAATCTGACAACAGTATTGCCAAAGAGTACAGTGCTACCCAGTTAATGGGTTGAGGAAGTCTGGTAGGCAGCCGCTCCATGTAAAATACTTGTATTCCATTGAATCCTATTTGACTGGAAGCCGATGATGAGACTTCAGATAATATTAGTAAAGGTCACTTACTAAGCAGATCCGACTGTGGCAACCACTTCGATATCCTGATGTTAGCTGACTTCCCAGGCAGTTCATCCATGTCCCACTTCCAGAGGACATCGTAAGGCATCTTAGAGAAAGCTTTTACTAGCGTTTGTATTTTCTCTGGAGGCAGAAGACTTGGCTTCACATTTGTGCCAAAGCTGATGTATATCACGCCGTGCTTCGATGAATCCAAATATGATTTAAGATCCTGAAAGGAATGATATTTGATGTTTCTTATTGATGAAGAGTTGCTATTGAAAATTACAAACAACCCAATACAATATATTTTTTTGGAAACTTTTACCTGTTCGTATAGAACAGGAAAATTTCTGTCATGTCAACTATTTAGTACCATAAATGAATGAGACTTATTCATTATCCATTTAATTGGATCTTAATAAACACAAATAAACACCATTATATTCTGTTTTGACATCTTTGGCAACGTTCTAGGTGACATTTAAATGATTTATTTATCAGCTAAATTATATGTTTATTTGTTAAGTAATACGTTACGAATTGATAAACCATATACAAACGAAATTATTATTATTATTAATCAGCTTCATTTTTTTTGTATTAATTTCTTCTACTTAGAATTCATGATGTTAGTAGTTTCTATTCAAATCACATTTAAAGGTTTTCAAAGCTCTTAGTGCCTGGATAAAGTAAGATTCTATCAACAACAACGAGTATCAAAAACGTATGTACAATCCCTAACATTTGCACTTTTTGAAAACCCTTTTTCTGAAGGGATTCCACTTTTTGTAAATCTAAGTTTTTTCATGAAAAACACTAGCATTAAATAGGTGGGTTATACATGGTGCCATTTTATTCGTCTTACAACAGCAGCCCACTTCATCTTTCCAATGATTACTACAAATTCATTAAAAAAATAATTACATTTTTAAACATTTGAATGATTAAAAAAATTAAATTATTATTCACTAGTGGACGTCACGCGGTTTCACCCGCGTTGTTCCCGTTCCCGTGGGTGTATGGGGATAATATATAGCCTATGTTACTCCCTGATAATGTAGCTATCCAATGCTAAAAGAATTTTTCAAATCGGGCCAGCAGTTTCGGAGCCTATTAAATTCAAACAAACAAATATTTCTTCTTTATAATATTAGTGTAGACTAGTGTAGATTATCATGGCGCACCCACCTTGATTGAAACATCCAGGAGCGAGCGCAGTCTGAGCCTTATGTACCAAGGTGGCGCAGAATGGAACGGTGACATTGTTTTAATACGTAAAAAATAGTAACAGGTTATAGTTCTCATGTTTTTTTTTAATCGTACCTATTATCTTAATGAATTATTTCAAAAAAGTAATTGCGCCTAGATGTAGTTTATGTTTTGTACATAAAGTGGGCCGCCTTTGTAAGACAACTAAAATGGCACCGCGTATAATTATTAGTCAATAATGTATAATTATTAGTCAACAATTGTTTTTACTGTACCTGATACTTTTTTTTATTTTGTTAAAATTTTATGTTGTCCCTTAAATAAATAAAATAAAATAAAAATAAAACTGAGAGCCTAGCACGAATGTAACGTATTGTTAACGTTAGAACATCGTTACGAGCCCTATCACAGAATTGCGTTTTCACTCGCAAAACTGCTGACTCATCGCATTATGCAGAAATTAGGTAGTTGCAATTACGTTTATTGTAGGGTTTATTATTAATGTATTTAATAAATACTTATTAAATTTTCATTTCTTATCAACTATGGTTTATTTTGTTTAAATTTGGGATATTATAAATTGCATATCAAATAAATAATCGCCTATCAATACATACTCATCATTTATATTCTTTTTTACATGAAATAACTTACTTCACTACAAATAAACTAAATGTTTAACAAAACTCATTACTTTTTCTTCATAATGCAATACAGTTAAATTTATTTTTGTACAAAAATACTACATACATAGCATAAATACTGACTGCACAGCAAATTTTCCATATTTATGGACAACACCCCGACTCAGACTACCCCGATTCGGATAGGTCAGGTTAGAAGGCTAAAGCGGGAGCGAAGCGGAGCGGAGCTCCCGCCTCAGCCTTCGTGGTTATTTTTTTTTAAACTACCCAGAACTATGGTGAGTCGCAGTACAGTTTTGTCGTGCATTAAGATTATTAGCTGTGCATTGATGAAAAATTTTGCTTTGGGAAAAATCGCTGTACGCTGCGAAAATAAATTGTAGTGTGTTTAGTGATATTTTGAGTTGAATATTTTGCTGTGCAATCAGTAATTTTGATGGGAATTCGGAATCTTATTGCATAGAAAAAGGATATTTTTTGATTTGCGTTTAAATACTACCCTTTAAATTTTATATAATAATATTAATTAATTAAGGAGTAGTTTACAGTTAATTCTGAGCGTTTTAGTAGATTTTATAGATTTAAATGGGATTTTTTATGGACATCCCATTCTTATTTCAAAATTCTGAGGCTGTTATGATCGAAACCACTATATCTACACACAACTCACACATGACACATGATACATGTCAATTTTTGACGACATTTTCGTGTGTTGCATTTGTTCGAGACTGTGCATCTTGGGTTTTTTGTATATCAATGGTAAAAAGCTACAATACCATAGTATTTTGGTTTAATTTTATGCGACATACATAATTTGTCTACATCTACACTAATATTATAAAGAGGAAAGATTTGTTTGTTTGAATTGAATAGGCTCCGAAACTACTGGACCAATTCGACAAATTCTTTCACCATTAGAATCCTACATTATCCCTGATGAACATAGGCTATAGAATATTTTGAAAAAGTTAGGGATCCGTACGAAAACTTCGATAATGTAACCCAAGGTGTGAAAAGAATACCAAAAAGATCCTTATATCGTGTACGCTGCGGAAACTATTGACAATAGAGCAAATTGATGTACTACAGTTTTATAAAAGACATAAATATCTCTATTATTATTATTTTTTTACAATTATGGTTAAGTCACAATGACCGCTTTTTGTTCAAATTATTCAATCAAAACTCGGGTGAAATGGAATAGTGGTGATTTTAGTATTATGATATTGATCCTTATCTATTTAATTGAGGTTGGTTATGTGCATGTAAATTACATTTTAAATTATTCAAATCGGACCTTTCTTTTAAAAGTTACGACGGTTTTAAAAATACTCTAAGTAAGAAAAATGTTACGAGTGAACCTCCCTACGTTTAGTCTATACACATACCCTTTAAGAGGTTAGATGGGAGATAAAGTTCGTGGAGTACCAACTAAACCCGCGCGAACGAAATCGCTGGCGAAGTGCTAGTGTCATACAAAGATATGAATTTAGTATCCAGTTTGATTGTAGACTAAAATTATACGTTAGGTTACTATTCGACAAAAATATTCGTACTGGGTCCTTTAAAAACATGAAATCACGCACTCGACAGTACCTCGTCAAATGGTTCTCATGTCTTGATTACTTTATCAGCAAATTGAAGTTAATTGATTTAATGCTATCTTTGAGTAAAATATCATGATGATTCCGCAAAATTAAAACGAGACATCATGCAGTTATTACTGCGATAAGATAAAAAAATATTAGAAAACTTTTAAAAACATCTGCGGCGTTTAAACAAGATCTAATTTGTTAATACTCGTTTTATTATTGCAAGTACTACCTGCTCCCTAGATCTGCTTCTCAGAAGTTTTGGCCACTGTTCACATATTTTTTGCTATGGTCTTCTGTTTACGAGTTATTTTTACGAAAAACTAAAACAGGGACACCTCCCCCCAACCCGTTAGCTTCACCCCCATCTTTTAGTACATTGATTAAGGCACCTTTACCTTCAAACTATACCAAAATTTAAACACGCATTTTATTTCCACTATTTTCCGTCTTTGGGTGGACTACTAAGATTTCAGTTAAAAATGTAAAGATTATTTTTATCTTTCTTTATATCACATGATTAGAATAAATTTTAAATTATGTAATAGGTTATATAAAATGATTATTGACAATCTACGAGATCACAATTATGTACGTAACTAAATAATAGACACCACCGATGCACTACGTGCTTCATTTCCAAATAACACCGAAATATATTTCAATTAAAAATAGTTACACAGCCCTTTACAAAAACTTGTTTCTGTGGGTACAATGACGGTATCATGGTACCCCTGGAAAATGAAAAGTCCTCATTTTTTCATGTAATTCTTAGATTACAAAGTTTCGTCATTATCATTACACCCAAAATATATATCCATTTTTGGATCTAAGTCTCAACTTAACTCAAGAACCGTATTTGCGATAACAGGGAATATTTAAAACTGGACTACAAAGTATTCAGTTCGCAAATTCTTACCTGAGGCATTTCCTTCTGCGGCTTCTCGGGCAGTCCTCCCAAATGGATGACACTCGGGGGCACAGGCCGACTTCCTTCCCAAATAGGATTGATGTTCAAAAACAACATCTCAACATTATTTTGCAGTTCCTTTACATCCGGTACATCTGGTCCAAAATGTTTTCTAATAATTTTATTCTCTCCATCTGCCATTTCGTCAAATAAATTTTCTAACATGTAATTGTTGTATAATTCATACAACTTCTCGTACATGGTCAGATTGTAGATTTTCTGATTCAAGCTACCGGGATACAAGAAGGGATGTAAAGGAGCTCCAATGACTTGGTAGTTATTCCACATGGTTCCGAAAGAGCTAACTTGGATCAGAGGCACTTTGTACACATGCGAGAAAGCTAATGCTGCTCGAACACACGCTTCTGTTAGCAAGAGATCAAACTTCCTTTTTCCTTTGATCAATTCTTTGACTTCTTTAACTTGCAGTTGTGCGTCTATTGTATCAATAATAACTTCTACTCCAACCTTCATTTGTGATATGAGATCTTCTTTTTTTCATTTTTCTGTTGCCATGAACTCTTCGCACACTTTGTATGATATATCGTGGACATCGATTTCCGTAAGGTTCTTCGGAGCTTCACCTTTCTTGAACATGGGATCTGGTGTTATCACTACCACTTCATGACCACGTTTGATGAGTTCCATCGTTATTGGCCTGAACGTGACCTGGTGACTGATGGATGGCATTGGATACACTGCCAGTATCCTCGCCGCATCAGAGATGAATATTTGCAGGAGAAAACACAATGCTAGATGGCCTAACTTCTCCATTATGTGGACGCGTCGCTACTGTTTGTAACGACTTTATCGATGTTAATTATATACCAATCGAGAGTTTAGTTTTTCTTCTTGTCATTCTACACTCTTTGATAACGTGATACACATATTATCTGTATCTATATACTAATATATAAAGCTAAGAGTTTGTTTGTTTGTTTGCTTGAACGCGCTAATCTCAGGAACTTCTGGTCCAATTTGAAAAATTCTTTTATTGTTAGATAGCTCATTTATCGAGGAAGGATATATGTCACGCTAAGACAAATAGGAGCGGAGCAGACGAAGTTGCGTAGGTCAACTAGTTATTTAATTATTGTTTTTAATTTGCACCAATCTGGTGAGTAAAATTGTACTAATTTTTAATTGTAACAGTTCGACGGTTGAACTTCCTAGTAATTTATCGAAAAATTTGATTTATACTAACCATAATAGTTATATGGTTACAATACCCAAATTCAGTTATAGCATCGGTAAAGCACGGCACATCAAAATCAATCAGTGTGGAAGCTAGGATATTCCTGACTAATTTTTCAGTGCCGTGAACCGAGGATATAAAAGCCGGTAAACTAATACTGGTAATTTTGCGGACGCCAAGGTCTCCCATACGGATGGGAAGAGTAGCTTGAGCTCAAACTCGGTCATCCATGGCCACATTTAAAATTGCAGAGAGTGTATGCTTGATAATTTGGTCCATTTTTTCCAGAAGGTGAGGGTGCTTCCATAGATGGGAAGCACGAAGGAAATATGTTAATTTTGGGCCGAAACAGCAGTAACGAACAATGGTGATGGCCGAATGCATGTTAATTTTTAACAGTCTTTCCGAAACATCATTGAAATTTTGAATTTTTTCTTCGACTAAATTGGGAAAGGAATTCTCAAAGATAGGCGACCCAAGGAGGCGAAGAGAGCTTTTGTCTATAATTTTGATTTCAGGGGCTATTGCGTTAAATTAAAACGATAAGATGTTTCTTTTGTTTAAAAAAAACAGCCATCTATTTAAATGAAACCTAAAAAAAAAATACTTACTACTTAATCCTATAACAATAACATTGAGTATTTAAAAATTAAATAACAATAGTAACTTAAAATGGGAACATAAGAGTTGCTACGCAGAAATCGTAGCATCCCTAATTTTCATTCTACCACAATTAAATAAATAAAAAGTATTCATACTTTGCGATTCCTTGAAAAGAGAAATATTAGTCAGGTACATCTTTATGTGCAGCAGTGAGCCAATGAGTGAAATAAGGGGAGTAGGGATAAATCTGTAGAAAGACTTCTTACAAAATGGCCTGATGACCTATTGAGGGTAAAAGAAGTTAGTTGAATGTGAGAATCACAGGAGTGGTCGCATGTGGTAGGTTTGTTTAGCTATGAACATCTAGTAAATGAAAGTCGACATTTAATATTATCATCTAATTGTGCAAAAGACTTAACAATAAAATTATTATCACAATAATGAACTCTATTAGATTTTACTATTAAAGATGTCGTTACTTAAAATATGGCTCTCAATCGGCTACTTAACATTTCAATAGCGTATGTCAATTTCACAGATTTAAAATTTTGACAAACTGTACTTTCACTCACAAAGTTAAACTAAGCCCAGGAGCTTATGGACGTTTTCAAACAAAAAAAGCACAGCCATACAACTATCAGTACGTTTACAAACTTATTACTCAGACAATTTGCTAACAAAAACGAAAACTTAACAAAACAGGAAATACCTGTTTTGTACATAGAGTAAATACTCTATGTACTCTTAACTTTGGCTTTAATAATATAATTGCTAGAAACAAATTTAAATAAACTATACAATATACCGGCTACAACTAAAATTATAGAGAACATGGCTGATAATACTACGGCAATTAGTTCAAATTCTAGGTACTGAGCCCACGACATGTTGGCGGCGGGAGCACGGAGATGTTTTGCGCCACCGTGACGCAACACGTGCTCGATCCACCACACTCCTCGGTCAAGTGGCTTCATTGGCTGATCAAGCATTAGATCCCTTAGGAGAACAATGTTCTTGCGGAAGCTGAAAGTAAAATAAGAATGGTTATAATATCCTTTTGCTGTTTGAAAATTTTCTGTCGAGAAGAACAGAAACAGAGGTTGTGAATTCATGTACCTTGAGTTTTGAAAATGAAGGACTCGTTAAATATCAGTATTCAGCTGCATTCTATAAGACTGGGAACACAAACCAACATGGTTAAGAAAAAGCTTTGCCAGAATATTAGATGATTCTGCTCTCGTGGTTTCGGCCGTGGGTGAACTAAGAATATGTTTTGTTCGTAGTACGATCAAATTTTACTTGTAATTTACCTGTCATCTCCAATAACTTTTTGGACTGCAGTGGTAAACGATTCTTCACTAAGCGAATCTAATTCCAGTTTTATTCCAATTCTGTGATGCTCATATTTTTCCACATTGTACCACTGATCGGCTAACATTGGTACACCAATCAGAGGTACTCCTGCTGTGATAGCCTCGTCTGTTGACTGTAGACCTCCTTGTGTTACAAACAATTTAATCTTGGGGTGTTCTGCAAGTTAAAAAAAGGAGTCAATATTAATGTTATTTCAACGATTGTTTTTGAATTAACATTATTTACATTTGAAATTGAATCTGTATTGTTATATATTGTGAATTTATGAAGCATAGCGTAAAATGGTTGTTTTTTTTTTTATCCTAGAGCGTGTATTTACTGCGTCTGTTTCATTTGCATTAATTGGAATGATACGTTTTTGAAATTAAGTGACAGTGTAGATTTCATCAGTCAAAGATTTTTTGTAATGGACTTAAATCCCAATCGCACAGACGTTAGAAGCAATCATTGTCAGAGTACTTAAGGTAGTCTTAACTAACAAACAAAAAAGAAAATGATCAGTTTTTGACCTTTCTTACGATCTTTTACATATTAGTGTTAGAAGTGACTTTTGATGATAATAATCAATAAAAATTACTAACTTAGCAGATCTGATTGGGGCAGCCACTTCGATATCCTGATGTTGGCTGACTTCCCAGGCAGTTCATCCTTGTCCCACTTCCAGAGGACATCGTAAGGCATTTTAGAGAATGATTTCACTAGCGTTTGTATCTTCTCCGGAGGCAGAAGACTTGGCTTTACATTTGTACCAAAGCTGATATATATCACGCCGTGCTTCGATGAATCCAAATATGATTTTAGATCCTGAAAAGACGCACAGTCGAAAGTATTATTGAAGAGTTGTGATTATTGGAATGACTTAACCAGCATGCCTGCAATGGAAAAAATAAAACCCTTAACTGGAGTTACTTATTTACTAGAGCAATTATTAATTTTTGAATTATGTCCATCATCCTTAATTGAAATCACAGACGTCAAACACAATAAACTATAAAAATGAAAACCACGTACTTCTACGTACCAAGTCAAAAGGATATCTTGTCTTGTTTAATTCGTGAAGAAAATAAATACAATGAATTGTAATATCATCTTTGAATCATCATGGTGATACTGCAAAATTGAAGCCAGAGATCAGACACTAATTGCGGCGATAAATAAAATATGACATCACTTTTAAAAAAGTTCAAAGTCCCGACCATCGAGCAGTTCATGAAATGCCTTACAAAGCGTTTCATCGAATTTGCTGAAAAGTACCAGAACCCACTATTTGCATCGGCTACCCGATACGCTCCCTCCCAGATCAGTAGGATTCGCCGTCCACGGCACACCCTACTCGAACCCGACGATCCCATTACCCTTGTCTAAGAGAGTTGTCCCCTAAAAATAATGTCGTTACCCAGCCTGTCCCTTGCTCCTTGTCCTCCCCAGAACGACGCTGCTGAGCCGAGGTCCGTACCCCACAGGGGATGCCCTCAGCGAGCGCAGTTGTAGTTTTTAAGTTTTAAGGGGCTATAGAGTCCTATCTGAGGCCACCACAGGCTAGCCCGGTTGAGTAGTGACCACCCTTAGCGAGGTAACTGCGAGTGGTCCCCGACAAAACAAAAACTTTTAAAAAGACATATGCAAGCTGAATCTTGTTACTTGGATTCACGTGTGATCAATTTATAAAACTCTTCCGTTACTGAGTGACTGACAGACAATTCACAGCCGAAACTTTTTGTGCGTTTTTATTACTACAAGTGCGCTATTTTAATAACGAAATCTATAAACTATGTTCAATGTGGTCAGAGGTGAACTTTTCGAATTCACATTATTGACGCTTGGATGCCTTCTTGGGCCTTAGATTTCTAAGTTTTTAAACTGAGTGCTAATTCTATTAATTTTTAAGCAACGTTCGCATTTGCATGCCTGTCGCAATCTGTCAAAAGTGTATGAAAACTAAGGTTTTTTTAACAGTTTGCGACTGACATGCGAATGCCAAAAGTTGTGTGAAAATTGGTAAAATTGGCCCTCTGTTCACATTTATGCAGTTTGGCAGCTGATATCTTTTTCTAACCACGAAAACAGCGCTTGAAAAAAATATGCGAGTCACAAGGCTATTTATCAGAATAAAAAAAAATTAACATGTATTTTACTTTTACTTTTTTGAATGTGGTAAAAAACGTCGTTTATGTTTAGTAGTAGTAGTTTACGGCAATGACAAATTCCTTCTTGTAGAAGGAATTTGTCATTGCCGTATCCCGGATTTATAACATCTTCGCTTTCAGCTCGTCTATCTATTTGTCATACCCAAAAAGAAACATAATAATACAGTATCCACTTACACCATCAAATTTCATTTAGTAAACACTCAATATCAAACAGAATTCTCAACACGTATAAAGAGAAAATTAGATTATCTTTATACCGACAAATACATCTCCCTTAGTTTTATAAATGTATTTTTCGTAAATTAAGTTTTATAATCATGATTTTCACCCCCAGTGAACTTCAATAATACTGGACCTATATGAACTAGATCAATCTACTTGTAGTTTAAAAAGCTTACCATAGGCAATTCCTTATGAGGCTTCTCGGGCAGTCCTCCCAAATGGATGACACTCGGAGGCACAGGCCGACTTCCTTCCCAAATGGGATTGATGTTCAAAAATAACATCTCAACATTATTTTGCAGTTCCTTCACATCCGGTACATCTGGTCCAAAATGTTTTCGAATCATTTTATTTTCATCATCTTCCATACTTTCCAAAACATTTTCAATCTTATAATTCTTGTACAATTTATAAAACTTCTCATAAATTGTCAAATTGTAAAGTCTCTGATTCATGCTTCCAGGATACAAGAATGGATGTAAAGGAGCCCCAATGACTGGATAGTTAGGCCCCACAGCTCCAAAAGAGCTAACTTGGATCAGAGGCACTTTGTACACATACGAGAAAGCTATCACCGGTCGAACGCATGCTTCTGTTAGCAAGAGATCAAACTTATCTTTTCCTTTAACCAAATTCTTAACTTCTTTGACTTGCAATTGTGCATCTAATGTATTTAAAATTACTTCCATTAAAACCTTCATTTGTGATATAAGATCTTCTTTTTTTCCTTTTCCTAATGCCATAAACTCCTCCCACACATTGTATGAAATATCGTGAACATCGATTTCGGTAAGATTCTTTGGCGCTTCACCTTTCTTGAACATGGGGTCTGCTGTTATCACTACCACTTCATGGCCACGTTTGATGAGTTCCATCGTTATTGGTCTGAACGTGACCTGGTGACTGATGGATGGCATTGGATACACTGCCAGTATCCTCGCCGCATCTGTGACGAATATTTGTAAGAGAAGACACAATGCTAGATGCCCTGACCTTGCCATTGTATGGTCGCGTAGTAACTAATTTTAACGAGATGATCGACTTGTGTTATATAGCGAGACGAGTCGAGATAAATATGGTCAATATAAGTGGTGATAACTGGTTTTTTTTTCTAATTCCTTCAGTTGTTTTTAGCTTTACTTGTCTTATTCTTAAATGTGTTGAGTCATCCTGACTTGACACTTTAAATATCTTTTCTTACATAAATTAAGACTTGTCTATACAGACTTTGACCTCATGACAATCACATGATGAAATCAAGGTAGTATGTAAGTGACATCGGACTTTTTTACATAAAATAACATTGTGTTATGAAATGACAATCAAATTATGCATTACCTATTGATAATGTATTCTGAAAAGATAGCTGCTAGGGAGCTTGACAATAATTTGTAAATGATTGTTGCAGGAAGTTTTTTGCGTCATACTATGAGATATTTTGAGAGTTAATTAAGACTTTAATACTTGTCTGCTGAAGGGAGACTCGCGCAGCCGTAAACTCCAATCACTTGTCTCTTCTGTCAATATGCACGTACTTTCTCTCAATGCTACTCACAGGGCTCCTCACTGTACTCCTTCTCTCTTACATCTCATTTTAGTATCTGACCCTAACAAAGTAGCCACACATGGACAGCTTGCTGTCCCTTTTTCTTATCATGACCTCATTTACCTTTTTTATAAGATTCCTCCTAAAAGCAAGGCCAAATTTCTCTTTCTTCGTTGTTTTAAAAACATTGATTTGGAGCGTTTAAGAGTTGACGCTGATGGCATTAACTGGTCTTCTGTATACAACTGCGAGGATGTGGATACTATGGTGTCAATCTTTAGCAGGACTATGTTGGCTAAAAGGTAAGAGTGAAGCGCTTTCCTGCGCCATGGCTATCCCCAGAAATAAAAAATCGGATGGCTAAGCGTGACAAGGCCAAGCGTTTATGCAGGAAACGTCCCACTAAGGAAAACCGGGATCTTTATAAAACATTGCGAAATCGCTGCAGTCGTTTGTGTAGAAATGCAAAAAGGCGCCAAACAACACATTTTCAACACATTACAACTCCATTGAAAACATCAACCAAACACAAGTATGGCAATTTCGAAGTCTCTTGGTATTGGTAAAACAACTTGCAAGAGTTCTCCTGATAAATTGGATCTCAATGCACTTAATGCACACTTTTATAAGTCTCCGATTGTACTCGACAAATCTTGTCAAATCGTCAACTCTCCATGATCTTTCAAGTCTTCCTTTGCCTGAAAATACTTCTTTCTCTTTCGAACCAATTACTGAACTGGATATTAGGAAATGTCTCGTATCAATATCCACTAAAGCGGTAGGTGACAATCGCCTTCAACTCCAAATGCTTCTACCCAATATAAATGAAATTGTTCCGGTCATAACTCATATCATCAATTTTTGTCTCTACTCTAACTCCTTTTCTTCATCGTGGAAGAAAGCTTACGTTCTACTGCTTCCTAAAGTTTCAGATCCCTCTTCACCATCCCAGTTCCGTCCAATATCCGTCCTCCCAGTCCTCTCCAAAGTCCTCGAGAGTATTGTACAGAAGCAACTGTCTTATTATCTTTCCTCTAATAGCCTATTGAGTCCATACCAATGTGGCTTCAGACCTGGCCATAGCACTGTGACAACTCTACTCAAAATAACTGATGACATAAGGCTGGCTATGGAGAACAAATGTCTAACAGTTTTGGTACTACTCGACTTCAGCAGTGCTTTTAATTCAGTTGATTTTGACATTCTTTTGGGAATCCTTTCCTCTCTTAATGTATCTGCATCGCTAATCGAGTGGTTCAAATCCTATCTTCAGGGCCGCTCACAGTCCGTCCGATCTGACGATGTTTCCTCTGAATGGTGTGATTTGGCTGCGGGCGTTCCACAAGGTGGCGTCCTCTCTCCTCTTCTCTTCTCAGTTTTTATAAACACTATCACAAAGGTCCTTACTTCAAACTATCATCTCTGTGCAGACGACTTGCAACTATATCGTCATTTTAAAGCGAGTGAACTGGATGAGGCTGTGGCTGCCATCAATAATGACCTTGCAAGTGGCACATGTTACACGTGGGCTAAATCTTATGGACTCTTGCTTCTTCTTATCTTCTTATCGTGTGGGCAGTAAGGTCTAACGACCCCACACACCCTAGTGACAGAGTTTCTAAACCGCCTCAAGGGCCTCTGACATGGTTTATTTGACGACCACCATTGACGGCCGGGACCACCAGCTTATCATTAGCACGGAATCATCTTTTTATCAGACTCTTGCTGAACCCAACTAAATCACAAGCGCTCATTGTTGGTGGCAGGTACATGCTCAGCCAATTAGGTCACCGGTCTCTGCCGCCAGTAGTGTATGACTCAGTGCCTGTAGTATATTCTAAAAGCGCTAAGAACCTCGGCGTCCATATGGACACGAATGTCTCTTGGGAAGTTCATGTCGCTCATGTTAGTAAGACGGTATTCTACACTTTCCAGTCTCTTAAACGTCTTCAAAAATTTCTTCCATTTCACACTAAGGTCAGTCTTGCTCAATCTCTTCTCCTACCACTTATAGATTATGCGGATGTCTGTTTCTAGATGCGATGGAGGTGCTCCTAAATATACTCGAGCGACTGCAGAATTTGTGCATACGCTTTATTTTTGGCATCCGGAAGTACGACCACGTGTCGGAGTTCCGGACCAGATTGGGGTGGCTGCCGATTCGGCATCGTCGGGACACTCACATCCTATTCCTTCTCTATGCTATCCTGCACAACCCTAATTCTCTTCAATACCTTCGAGAACGCTTAGAGTACCTCATCCCGAGGGGTAAAACATATTGTACTGCCACATCTCTTCGCCTTCGTACTCCACGTCACATTTCCAGCCGCTATGGTGGCTCCTTCTCTGTTATTGCAGTGCGTCTCTGGAATTCTCTCCCACATTCCCCACGTGACAGTCCTTCTCTTAATGTCTTCAAGAGGAAAGTTAAAGAGAATTTCCTTTCCCTATGACATAATATTCGTAGATATGTATGGATGTATAAATATGTGTGTATTTATGTATGTAGGTATATTTATGTATGATAAAATATGTATTATTCCTTATAAATGTGCACTGGATCCACCCTCTGTTGTGATCTCTCTCTATCACTCAAAGGTTTGCTGGTAGAAAACTCAATTTTGAGTTAAGCTCCCCTTTGTAAATGAACGTTTTTAATCGCTGTAAATTATTATAAGTTGTTATGGTGTACAATCTAAGAATTAAGAAACATCTTTTAAGCTCACTTGATGATTTTAAAAGTTTCTTTTGTAAGCTTGTTATGTACATGCTGGCATTTTATTCATCTTAATAAGGTGGCCCACATAATGTACCCGACATAAACTACCTCTAAGCACGATTGCATTAAAAAAAAACATTATCATAATAGCAACAATAAAAATAATTAACGCATTAGAGTTATGAAATGCCCTGTTATAAATGTTTACGTTTGTAAACAATGTCACCGTTCCATTCCGCGCCGTCCTTGAAACATAAGGCTCGGACTACTGATGCTCCTGAAAGTTTCAAACTACGTCACCCATCATTGTTATGAATATTTTTTTCAAAGTTTAAATAATACTATTATGTTAATAAATTATGAAAAAAAAAACCTGCCTAGAGGTAGTATAAGTCGGGTACATTAAGTGGACCGCCTTTCTAAGTCGACTAAAATGGGACCTTGTACATACGAATAGATGAAATATTAGCGGCGAAATAAAAATTGATGTGATAAAATCAGAAAACATATTTGACTGAACTCAAAATTAAAATTTCGGTGTATATTCTAAAATATATTTGTTAGCTTTAAATAGCAATGTGTATGCGCGTCTTCCACAAAATATGTCCAGCACATTGCGGCATGTGTTTCTATGGTATGTGTAGGCTTTTCTTAGTTGGCCAGGTATTAACCTATTATGGATTCATGCGGATCCCGTTAATGATAAATGATATTTATTTTGCAAATAGACACACATACACACATATTTATCTAGATGAGGCCGGATGTTTCCTAGCTGACTACCCTGAGAAGAAACACCGAAACAAACTCAGAGGTCACAGTCTCTTTTGAAGTCCATACAATTGCCAATAACATATGAAAAACATGTAGGTTAAGGTCTGAGGTGGCCTTTTGAGGAAAGCACCACGCAGGTTTGAGTGGGCTTGTCCAGACAGTGCAAGCATTTGTCAGTTATCGTGCAGCTCAACTCAAAACTTTGAGGAGCTCAACGAACCGATGAACAATACCAAAGTAAGGACATTTGGGTAAGCCGCATAATATACTCAAACTGCCAGACAGTCATGAAATCAATCCTTAAAATAACGACCTACATAGTCCTCACACTTACAATACATCAATTTTTTAAGAACCATGCAGATCAGTGTCTGAGATGGTCTTTAGAAGAAAGAACCACACAGATTTGAGTGAACCTGTTCAGTCAGTGCAAGCCTTTGTCAGTAGTCGTGTAGCTCAACTCAGATCCACATAGGAGCTCAACAACTCGACGAACAATACCAAAGAAAGGACATTTGTGTAGGCCGTACAAAGCACTCAAACTGCCAGACAAACATTAAAGTTACTCAATGAAATAAAAAATAATCCACATAGTCCCCATTCATAATAAAAATCCCTCTGCTGTCGTATACGGTCACTATTAATCTAGAGAAGCGCGGAGCCTTAGGCCTCTTGCTGTTCAGGCAACAGTCTGCTCAAGTCTGTTACCTGTAGGTAACATATTATGGTAGTCGAACATCGTTCTGCGCTCTTCGGTGCTGCAGCGGATAGGGATAGGATCTGGTTTTGCAAAGTAGGAAGAGTGATATACCTGTTGAAAAGCTTGTCACAAGTGGGACCAATAGCTAGCCATACACGCCCGGATTTACCCGCCAGTCACAACTGTCAGACAGCGACTGCTGTCTCTGCTGCGTCTGCTGCTGTGGCTGGCGGGAAAAACTGCTAATGTATGGCAAAAACAGGCACAGATATATTATATACCTGCCTGATGCCTGCCTGCTGCCTTTGCTCTGAACTAACGGGGCAGACATATCCGAGCATCCAACTGTGCATGTGATTCGTAGGAAAAGATGTGCCCTCCGGATCGTCCCGCAGTTGCTTTGAAAGAGACATTACAAAAAGAAAACCATTTCTGATAAAATCAGAATCACAACAGAAGCCCGTGTCAGATCTGACATGCCTCCGACGGGTGAATCCATATGTATATTGCGAAGTCACGGATCCAGATCTGAATTGCGTCGGACGGGTAAATCTGTGCGTGTATGGCTAGCTAAATAACCTACTGAGGGCAGGTGGGAGTCAGCTGAATGGATCAAGGTCTTATAGCAGAATTATTTAAATGAAATTCGACTTTAAAAATATTTTTTTTTATTATCTACCTGTACAAAACACTTAAATTAGTAATAGAACTATTATCACAATAATGGGTTTTATAAGGTTTCAATATCTAAGACGGTGCCCACACTTATAATGAGGCTGTAAACAAAATGAAATTCTATCAGCAACACGCAAGACAAAAGTAAAAATAAAAAATGTAGATTAAAAAACTGTAACCCGACTACAGAAAAATAAAAGTGATCTGAAAAGTATGAAACAAGAAAATATTTCAGAAACAAATCAAGAGAGGTACAAAAATGGTGAAAGTAAAGCCGTGGTCGCATGCCTTTATAGTTTTATAGGTGTGCCAGGCACCCACATGATATACAGGCATGCGACCACGGCTTTACTTTCACCATTTTTGTACCTCTCTTGATTTGTTTCTGAAATATTTTCTTGTTTCATACTTTTCAGATCACTTTTATTTTTCTGTAGTCGGGTTACAGTTTTTTAAACTACATTTTTTATTTTATACTTTTCCGTTTTAGAAGTCGTTTCTATTTATAACTGCACGTCGCTATCATTTTAATTATGTACAACTAACTATGCTCGTGACTTTGTTCACGTGGATATGGGCGAAAAAATGTGATGGTGATGCATAGATAAGATGTAAAAATTTCTTTAATTCTTTCTTGCTGTTTTCTGCATTTGGGGGTGACACCCAACCGTTCGTTGACTTTTTTGTTATGGTCCGGTGTCACCCTTTAACAGGGTACAATGAAACCTGTCCGAGATGAGGTGTAAAAAGTTTCGAAAAATGGTTTGTGATTTCCGTCATCGTGCAACGCATAAATATTTCGGGGTGCCCCAGGTGTCACCCATGCTAGCTACGCCACTGTTGCTGAAATCGGTCTATGGATGGTTGATCGATACCAAGACTCTTGCGTGCCTCGGAAAGTACTTAAATCCGTTGGTCCCGCCTGTTATTTGTAGACTTTCGACAGTCGTTACGGATTGTCAGAAGCCAGAAAATCTGACACCAGTCTGGCCAAAAAGTACCGGATCACCCAGTTATTGGGGTGTGGTATTCAGTTGGATCCAGCTTGTCTGGATGCCGAACCCAATATATTTGAGAAAAGGTTGGACAGATGATGAAGATTTAGAACATAGATAGATAACCAACACTTTATGTCTTGTCTTAAAACTCAAAACTTTGTCTTGTCTTAAAAGTCGCGACGAACCTATCACGGGGCTTTGCCCCTCACCACGGATGATAAGCCATTAAATTAAATTAAATTAAACTTTATTTTCAGACCACAGTTTCCATAATTTCGTTAGTATTTTGGTGTTAGTAACAATGGTGCTTACGTAAGTAGGTTAGTATTGTTAGTTTACATATAAAAGATTTATTTATTTGATTATACCTTTGACTGTGTTAAGGCCTGCGGGTGACCTAATGTTGCCAGGTTTCCGCATAAAACCGGAATTTGATATTCACTGAAATTAAATGAGTCAAAGTTCATTAATATACAGTATGTTAAAGAACTCTGACTCATTTAATTTTGTTTATCTATTATAAGTTAAAACGGTTTAATGTTGCTACTAGTCACAAAGTCTGGATTTACTTGCTACTTAATATTAGTCATTAACATCAGGAGACTGTTCGCAAAATTTGCGCTTTAACGTAGAGTTGGGGATGCCAATCCGACTTATAAACATACATACTTATTATTATTATTATTTTAAAGTTACAAAATCATAAGTAACATAAGACGTCAGACTTTTCATCCCATTTAATACGGCTAGTTATCAATAATGATATCTGAGAATCTCGGGGCTAAATGATAAAAGCCACGCGAGTCGATCTTCTTGGTTAAACAACGCATGCTAAGACTCCTCCGTGCCTCGGAAAGCAAGTTAAGCCGTTGGCCCCGCCTGTTATTTGTAGATTTTTGGCAGACGTTACGGATGGTCAGAAGTCAGAATATCTGACACCAGGTCGGCCAAGAAGTACCGCGTTACCCTGTTTCTCGGTTGTGGAGATCTGCCGCATCACGTAAATTACTGGTATTCAGCTGCGGAACGCTGGGAAAAGGCTGGATAGATATTATATGTACATATCTATCGGCTGGTCCCTGCGACTTTCCAGTTTTAAGACCTGGCAAACTTATACGGGTCTAACTTTTAACAGCTTTAGCTTATTACAAGTTAGGTTACATGTGTTAGCAGACATTAGCGAAGGTCCTTCTTCCGTGAAGAACACCGCTAAATTGAGAACAAGTTAGGAATGCTATCCATCGACCCTGCAGTTGATCTAGCAAAATATCAAATCGGTTACATATATCGATAAATCCCTAACGATAAGATAAGAAAATGCTTACTTTTCTTTTGCTACGTATCAAAAGTTTCACAAATAACTCCACAGCATGTAATGTGTTATTTCCATGAACTGGTAGTACTATTTTTGTTCAATAGATGGCGTTACGTGTCTGTATTTGCTTTACGTTATGAAAATTAATGTTATATTCACATATCTTTTGATAGAGCGAACCGATTCGGATGAAACAAAACCTTAATTTTGTACTTTGAGTTACAAAATTACAATTGATAAAGTTATCTGCATTCGTTTTATACTTTCCACGTGTTTTGAACAACTTAACAGACAAACAGTCACAAAATTAAATGCTGGAAAAGGTACTGTTAGTACCTATTCCTGGCTATTATATTTTAATGTACAACAACGACTCTTCTACAGATTCTACATAGATACTCACTCAGTAATAATCACTGTCGCTTGTTTGTTAACAATTATATTTATACATATTTATTTACTCAGACAATACAAGATATGTACATGTTTGTAAAGTGCTCCTTAAGACCTTTCCTTTGATACCAAACATGTTATGATTATCTCAATTTTTTTTTTCAGAGTCAGTAATTTACGTGTGTATTTACGTTTTCTCGCATTTTAAATAAAGTGAAAATGTCTACCTAACCTATGTCACCCGCAAAGTTCTTACAAATCTATTGATACCTTATTCATCACAATCAGTTCAGTGGTTTAGTTAGACGCTGGAGTGGAACATACACATATACATACATACATACATAGACAGCTAAAATCATTACCCTTCCTTTTGGATTTGCCGTAGTCGGGTAAAAAACTAACGAAACCTGTTGACTGCCGACTAGGTGTCGTGTAAATGCGACACTGACTGAAATAACGGCGCCGCAGCGCACCTGCGGTATACAACATATATTTATACACGTTGCGTAAGAGTTGCTATCACTTTTTGGGCAGGCACACACTCGACGAATTTAAGCATTTTTAGCTATGGAACACAGTGAGAGGCCCGTTTTACGGGTCGAGGGGTTGCCAAGAGCAGGGTTGTGACCGCTCACCACGTCCCATTACGGGGACGAAGCGACATCAGAGACGAAAGCATGGCGTGATTTATTTCGACGCTAACACCATCTATCGAGCTTCGAAAAAATCCGAAACATAAATATTTCGCTTTATGTATTTTTCTTCTAACGAGTGGCATAACAAATCGTAAAGATTTCAAAGATTTGATTAACTTCGCGTTGGTATCGCTTTGGTCATGTTTTTCATTAAATTGTACAGCCACGTCGCGCGAAGTACAGGCTCGCTTTTACTTGTTTGCTAGCAATTTAAACATATACGTTTACTTAGACAATATGATATACATACATATTTGTAATGTGCACATCAAGATCTTTCTTTTGATACCAAACATGTCACAATTATCTGAAATTTATTTTTTTCGTGGACAGAAATTTACGTGTCAACTCCATCATAATACATTTAGGAATACTTTATATAGCCTATGTCACCCGGAACGTTTTCAAGAATCTATTGATACCTCAATCATAAAAATCGGCCCAGCGGTTTAGGCGCAAGAGTGGAACATAGTTATATACATACATACATACATACATACATACATAGACTGCTAAAATCATTACCCTTCCTTTTGGCTTTGCCGTAGTCGGGTAATAATTGAAATCGCAGCAACAGATTTTGTACGTTTTGACAATCGTTATGACACAGAGTTACACTGTGTCAAGAACTAATAGATGTTAACAAACAAAAAATTATAGCCAATTAACTGTACAAAATACGGTAGCCCAACAAATAAAAGTAGCCCTGCAGCCTCCACAACGATTAGTTCTAAGTAGGAATGGTACAAACCTATTATATAGCTCAGGCGAAATGTCAACAAAAAAGAAAACAACAAAGCAGATATTTACAACATTCTATGTTCTCTTAACTTTGGCCTTAATAATATAATTGCTAGAAACAAATTTATACAAACTATACGCTATACTGGCTATAACTAAAATGACGGACAACAAGGCGGATAATACTACAGCAATTAGTTCGAATTCTAAGTACTGCGCCCACGTTATGTTGGCGGCGGGAGCACGGAGATGTTTCGCGCCGCCGTGACGCAGTACGTGTTCGATCCACCATAGTCCTCGGTCCAGTGGCTTCATTGGCTGATCATGCATCAGATTTCTCAAGTGAGCAATGTTTTTGCGGTAACTGAAAGTAAAACAATGGTGATCATATTGTTAAATATGATATTGAGACAAGGTCAGTAGCACAGGTTTAGATTGCATCTGCTTGAGTTTGAAAATTAATATGATCACAGATGGTCAACGGGCTTGTAAAATACTAGTATTCAGCTGCATTGGGTTGGACTGGAAGTCGATCCACGCCCAGTTGGAAAAAAGCTTGGTCTGCTGATTGATCGATTGAAATCCAAAGTTAAGTTAAATATTTTTAGTGAGAGAGAGAGTTTGTCGTAGTAGAATCACATTTTATTTTACCTGTCA
The DNA here is from genome assembly GCA_947578705.1 of Lacanobia wlatinum. NCBI lineage: Eukaryota > Metazoa > Arthropoda > Insecta > Lepidoptera > Noctuidae > Lacanobia > Lacanobia wlatinum. The sequence continues at coordinate 15,206,263 of OX388046.1, read as the reverse complement.
TCTTCAATAACTTTTTGGACGGCATTGGTAAATGATTCTTCACTTAGCGATTCCAATTCCAGTTTGACTCCTATTTTGTGATGCTCATATTTCTCCACATTGTACCACTGATCACCCAACATTGGTACTCCAACTAGCGGCACTCCTGCGGTGATAGCCTCGTCTGTTGATTGTAGACCTCCTTGTGTTACAAACAGTTTAATCTTGGGGTGTTCTGCAAGGCAAAAATAGGATACAATATTTAATTTATGTGTCTCAGCAAATGTTTACGTATTTTCTAAACTGTTGCGTGAATCCGTGGTCAACATGATTTGATTAAGTTCCTAATCGTATGCAAATAACGTCGGCTGTTTCGCTTATAATGTCAAAGAAAACTTCACAGAATAATAGCTGTAGGTGCTTACACGTGATATTTATTCACAACGAGTAACACTGTGCAGTGCCTCTAGAATCTTTTTGAGGTTTGAATGTAATAAAGGGTCTGGTAATTTTAAGAGTCTTATATAATGAGCTTGTGGCTAAAAAATAATAGCCGCATGGATTGATCTTCAAGGGTAAGCATCGCTTGCCGAGGTAAGCCTGTGGATGGGTGACCATTCTAACATACCGAGACTCCTCCCTGCCTCGGAAGCATGTTAAGCTTTTGGTCTTAGCTGTCATCTTTGGCAGTCGTTGCGTATTGTCAGAAGCTAGAAAATCGGACACCAATCTTGCCAAGAAGTGCCGTGTTACCCAGTTAATGGGTTGTGGAGGTCTGGTAGGTAGCGGCTCCATGTATAATACTGGTATTTTGCTCAATCCGGTTTGATTGGAAGCCTACCACAATATGGTTGGGAAAAGGCTAGGCAGATAATGACTGTCTATCGTTAAGGAACTTTAGACAGCAACCACGATTATAAAAGTTAGAAACGTTTAGGATTAACTAGCGCTACCGAAATATCACGCAATTAACCCCGTATATTATGAACTTCGTTATCGCTCATATAATGCTGCTTTGTCCAAGTTCAAGGTGCAATAAATTGAGACAGCAAATAGGTTATTATTGTAATTGATGAAACGAGTTCTTTATCAATATCTAGTTTTCTTTTGATTTCGTATGAGACGGAGATCGTAAGTGGTTTTGTACTTTAACAAACAACCAGTTTGAATATCATCAGTAAATATGGATGACTTTGCTGTTTCTATAATTATATCGTCGTATCTACTTAAAATGGATGATGATCTAGTCACTATGATTAGGCAAAATTTAGATGAACAACATATGGTACTTTGTATGCAAAATATACATACCATAAGTATTAAAAAAAACCGGCCAAATGCGAGTCGGACACGAAGGCGTACCATAAACATTTATTTTTATTATTTGCTGTTAAAGCGGCAATATAAATACACACTACGGTTCTTGAGATACAGCCCGCTGACAGACAGACGGACGGACGGACGGACAGCGGTTGGTTACCCTTTGGGTAAGGAACTCTAAAAACTATGCGAATAATATAAATTCATAAGCCTTTATTATAACGTCTACAAATTATAAAGCGGACCGAAAGGTGGATCAATGATCTGGTGAGGCTTGCGAGTAGCCGATGGATGCGAGACGCACAGAACCGGTTATTGTGGCGAAACTTGGGGGAGACCTATGCCCAGCAGTGGACGTCTTTCGGCTGATATGATGATGATGATATTATAAGGCAGTGAAATTGTTTGTTTGTAACAGAAAATCCCGCAGGCTCGGTTTTGTGCTTCTGTCTGTTTGTGTGTTTCTGTCTGTCTATAGGTCGGTTTGTTACAGCCAATTTTACGTAATGAAATGTTTGTACAACTTAGTGCTTGTGTAGCTTGTTATCAGTACCTAAAAGATATTTTGTAATCAACTAATCTGTTTATCGCGGCGATCGATGTAAAAAGCAATCTCTGTAAGCGAACTTCAGATTAACTTATTAGCTAACATGATCGATTTAATACTTTTTTATGCAAGTCAGACTTCAAATAGACTCGAAAAAAGTTCACTTACTAAGCAGATCCGACTGAGGCAACCACTTCGATATCCTGATGTTAGCTGACTTCCCAGGTAGTTCATCCTTGTCCCACTTCCAGAGCACATCATAAGGCATCTTAGAGAAAGCTTTCACTAGCGTTTGTATCTTCTCCGGAGGCAGAAGACTTGGCTTCACATTTGTGCCAAAGCTGATGTATATCACGCCGTGCTTCGATGAATCCAAATATGATTTAAGATCCTGAAAAGAAGGATAATTATTTGATGTTTACTATCGATGAAGAGTTGTTATATTATTAGGCCGTGACTGCTATTGAATATATAAAAACCCTACTGTGAACTTTGTATGTACTCTTTTACCTGTTCATAACAACAACAACAAAAATGTCTATTATGTCATCACATCACAAATTTAACAAGCTATGGTCTGTTTTTTAATCCCGGAGACTACATTGACAAGTTCAAATGGCAAACTGACAAAGATTCCAATAGCATTTTAGTCAGTTTTGACATTTGCACTTGTCAATTTGGTCTCCGGCATTAAAAAACAGACCATAGATGACTATAATATATTGAAATCATATTTATAATTATGATGCCCAGATAGATTAGAGAGCTGGTGGTAATAAAATATTATGTTATCTTGTTTCAACATCTTTCGAATCTTCTCTGGGTACAAGTACTAATTATAATTTATCTTTAAGATTTTTATTTTTATAGTTAAGAATTCATCAGGTAAGTAGTTCTTGTCAAAGTTACATTAAAAAGTCTTCAGAGGCCTGAATGCCTAGACAAAGTAAGATACTATCAGCGACGACTGTCGGAAATGCGCTAGCGTTATGTCACTTGCTTTTGCATTTCACTTGCCTTACATTTGCTTTTTTTAACACCACTTTTCTTTTACTGATGGGACTGGGGAACTTTAGGTAAAACTACGGAACCCTACAATAAAAACATGCATCGAATTAATTAGACTGATAAAATTATCCCACAACTAAAAATACAGGAAAGCGAGCACTCGAAAGTTGATTACTTTATCAACAAATTGAAGTGAATTGATTTAATGCTATCTTTGAGTAAAATATCATGATGATTCCGCAAAATTGAAACGATATCATACAGTAATTACGGCGATAAGATAAAAAAATATTAGATATCTTTTAAAAACGGCCGCGTCGTTTAAACAAGATGTTACTTGTTAATACTCGTTTTATCATTGTAAGAGAGTACCTGCACCCCAGGTCTGCTTCTCAGAAGTTCTGGCCACAGTTCACATATATTTTGCTATGGGCATATTTTTTACGTGTTATTTTTACGAAAAAACTAAAAAAAGGGAAATTTAAACATCCCCCCTACCCGTTGTTTCAACCCTATCCTTTAGTACTTTTAGAATGTTGTTAAAGGCACCTTTACCTTCAACTATACCTGGGGTGAAGTTAATGGGTAGGGGGGAGGAAAATGTTATATATTCTTTTGTTGATCTTGGATTACGTTTCGTGATAATCATTCCACCCAAAATAAACATCTATTTTTGATCACACACCAAAGTCTCAACTATAAACTCAAGAACCGTATTTGCGATAACAGAGGTTTGCAAAAGCTTACCTGAGGCAATTCCTTATGCGGTTTCTCGGGCAGTCCCCCCAAATGGATGACACTTGGAGGCACAGGCCGACTTCCTTCCCAAATAGGATTGATGTTCAAAAATAACATCTCAACATTATTTTGCAGTTCTTTCACATCCGGTACATCTGGTCCAAAATGTTTTCTAATTATTTTATTCTCTCCATCTGCCATATCGTCAAACATATTTTCTATCATGTAATTGTTGTATAATTCATACAACTTCTCGTACATGGTCAGATTGTAGATTTTCTGATTCAAGCTACCGGGATACAAGAAAGGATGTAAAGGAGCTCCAATGACTTGGTAGTTAATCCACATGGCTCCGAAAGAGCTAACTTGGATCAAAGGCACTTTGTACACGTGCGAGAAAGCTAGTGCTGCTCGAACACACGCTTCAGTCAGTAAGAGATCAAACTTCCCTTTTCCTTTGATCAATTCTTTGACTTCTTTAACTTGCAGTTGTGCGTCTATTGTATCAATAATAACTTCTACTCCAACCTTCATTTGTGATATGAGATCTTCTTTTTTCCCTCTTCCTGTTGCCATGAACTCCTCCCACACTTTGTATGATATATCGTGGACATCGATTTCCGTAAGGTTGTTTGGAGCTTCACCTTTCTTGAACATGGGATCTGCTGTTATCACTACCACTTCGTGGCCACGTTTGATGAGTTCCATTGTGATTGGCCTGAACGTAACCTGGTGACTGATGGACGGGATTGGATACACTGCCAGTATCCTCGCCGCATCGGAGGCGAATATTTGTAAGAGAAGACACAATGCTAGACGGCCTAACTTCGCCATTGTGAGGACGTGTTGTAACTAATTGGAACGAGTTGATCACCGTGTGTTATATACGGAAACAAGTCGAGATAAGTATGGGCAATGTAGCTGTGAAATACTGGTTTGTTTGTTTTACGTTTTTGTTTTTGTCAATTTACATCAGGTTTTGATAGCGTGATAAGTATTTAATTAATTAAAGTTTTTATTTACAACATTTTTTCTTGAATATGACGAGTCATTCCGAGTCGACACATTTATAATCACCTTTATACCCATAGTATTATTGTATGTTAAACTTTGAATTTATGAGATGTAATATGATGAAATTAAAAGCAGTCCGTACCTACATGTGCTATGCAACTTACATCCGATTTCGGAAATTAAATTATCGACGCGTTACAACTGTCTAATGCTATTAATATTTAACATGTCAAATATATAGATAACTTTTAGTTAAAAACGTTTAGTTAATAACTACTTGATCAAAAATTGCAACGAATTTTTTAACACAATTTTAACCATTACTTGAGTTAACTACGGATCAAAGAACTTGCCCTTAAAGAAGCATCTATTTAATCCTCTGTTTTTATTGAATTCCAATCAGTCAAGACTCAAAATTTAAGAAAAACTGGCTTGTTTCTGAAATTTTAGATGATGTTATAAGTTTTTAATAGAACGATGTAAACATAATCCAAATCTTCAGTTAAAACCATTTCTACATGAGAACATAACTTTGCTGATAAGTGTTGACGTTGATAAGCGATTTATTAAAGTACTGCTAATCTTTTGGGGTAGATAGAGATAACTCTTCATAATGAATACCAATGTTCATTTAAATTCTTCATGTTTTAGGATTAGCACCGAACTGATTCTGCCTGTGGCGTGACGTATGCAAAAAACCGGCCAAGTGCAAGTTGCATACGAAGGAGTCCGTACTATAAGCCGAAAAAAACATGTTTCTTGTATGGGAGCCCCTTTTTATTTCATTTTTAGGGCTCCGAACATTCATAAGAAATGGAACCATTATAGGATCACTCTGGTCCGTCTGTCACAGCCAGTTTTCTCCGAATCTACTTGACCAATTCTGAAATTTGGTACACATATGGACTTCTGTGATCCAACCACGGACGCGTTACGTAAATAAATACATTATGAGAATGGGGATCACTTTTAAGGTCACTCAAAAATTAAAAAAAAAAAACGTTTTTCAAACTGTATCGTTTGTCATGTCAAATGAATGGGCTTACTGCGAAGGTTTTGTTAAAATTTTTTCATAATTTTAAAAGAAATAGTTTTGAAGTTATTCAAGAAATTAGACCATTCCTCACTCCGTTATATCCGAAACTACTGAGCCTAAAATTTTGAAAAACCTACAGATTACTGGAAAACCTCTAAGAAGTCTATTTTTTAAAAGGATACGTTACAAAAAATAGTTTAAAAAACTAAAAAACACGCTTTTAGCTCGCACTAAAAATTACAAAATTATTCGGACATTTAGTTTGATGAAAGAAAGCGTGGAGCGTTTATGTAATCTTTACTCTTTTTGGACAAAACGCTCCACGCTTTCTTACATCAAACTTTTAGTTTTTGAAACTATTATTTTTATTTTATACTTTTTATTATGTTATATGTGATTATTTTTTTCGTATCCCATTGAGCAAACCCTTTCATTTAATACCCATATCATGGGGGTGCATTTCAAATAGCCAATCCGCCATCTTGGATGTCCGCCATGTTGGATTTAAGTCACGTGACTATTTTTTTTCGTTTTCCTACAGCAAACCCTTTCATTTGACACCCATGTCATGGGGGTAAATTTCAAACAGCCAGTCCGCCATCTTGGGGAGGCCGCCATATTGAATTTGTAATGACGTTTCTTAGCTAGTCATGTATTGTCATCAGAATTCAGAGCGTGTGCAAAATTTCATCTTAATCGAAGACCGGGAAGTGGGTCAAATTAAGATTCCAAGATTTTCTTACATACATAGTTTGTTACAAGTGAAGCTTGTAGTAAAAAATAACAAAAAAAAAATAAACGCGTGTTAAAAAAAGAAATTGTTCATCAAGAGCTCTTTGCAAGCGAGTTTAGAACCCTTTTCGACTCGCACTCTGTCAGACATATTTTTCTATACATATAATAAAATCGTAGACTAACCGTGTCTGTACATTGAATACTTTTGCATGAAAATTACACTGAAAACTCAGGAAAAAGGTACAAAACACAAAAATGCAATTTTTGAAATTTTTGTCTGTTTGTCTGTTTATCTGTTTGTCTGTGCGTTTGTGGGAGCATCACGCATAAACCACAGATTGGATTGCAAATCTAAGTAATTAAAAATATTAAGTGATAACCCGAGTAACATTTAGCGTTTATTTCATCAAAATCGACCCAGAAAATCAAAAGATATTGAATTTTTAAGTTTAGGAAGAAACTTCCTAATGTATTCTGATGAGTCAGAGCGCCATCTATTGAGAAAAAATAAAATGCACGTAAGCATTCAAAATTGTTGAGTTATTTGTGAAACTTTTAATACGTGGCAAAATAAAAGTGATCATTTTTATACCTTTTCGTTATATTTTATCGTTACAATCGATCCACGAAATCAAAATATATTGAATTTTTAGTTTAGTAAGAAACTTCCTACTGTATTCTGATCAGTCAGAGCGCCATCTATTGAGGAACCAAAAAATGCATGAAAGCGTGAATGTGAACTTTTAATACGGACGTAGCAAAATAAAAGTAAACATTTTAATACCTTATCGTTATTTATCGTTATATACGTTCTCATTCGTACGTCTTACGTCGTGTTACGTCTTCTGCTGCCAAATATTTTGTCAGTTTACATGGTCGATAGATGACGTTGCACTGATGACGCGTTTTTCTGAATTGTGGTGTTAAGATTTTCCACTGGAGAATGACCTCACACGATTTTTAAACACAGTCGTAGTTCGTGGGAATTTCGGTTTGGTCTCTGAAAGGTCTTAAACTGTTAGGGACCAAAATTGCTTAAATCTCTGAGTTGTGCTGATTTCGTTTAAAGTGCATTTATCGTAGAGTCTTAAACTGATTTAGTTTTGCGAAGTTCTGGACGGTTCAACTTGCGGATCAGGGGGGCTACTCTCTAACGAAATCCGTAGTTTCGGGCTTAGTTGCGGGCGGGCGTATTCTACTCCGTATCACATACAGACTTACGATTAGTCCCGGACCCGAACTGAGAATGAATGACAACACGATTTCACAGTAACTGTCAAATCGTGTTATTATTAGTTCTCAGTGGTTAGGTGATACGGAGTAGAAAATGCCCGCCCGCAACTAAGCCCGAAACTACGGATTTCGTTAGAGAGTAGCCCCCCAGGCCTGTAGGGTTCCGTACCAAAGGTGCTGTGCTGATGGGACCCTACTGCTAAGCCTCCGCGATTGATTCCGTTTAGAGCGAAGCAACGAACGGTTCGATTTGCGAAACAGGCCTAATAATAATAAGGTACCGTACCAAAGGTGGTCACGGTGACGGGAGCGATCGACTTTGGGGGGCTACTCTCTAAGTCCAAAGTCCGTAGTTTCGGGCTTAGTTGTGGACGTATTCTACTCCGTATCACCTACAGACTTACGATTAGTCCCGAATCAGAACTAAGAATGAATGACAACACGATTTCACAGTAACTGTCAAATCGTGTTATCATTAGTTCTCAGTGGTTAGGTGATACGGAGTAGAATATATATATTTATTTTTACTGTAGATAGGCATACGTTTGACTACTATCTCACCTGATGGTATGCGATGATGCGGTCGAAGATGGAGCACGTTTGCCTAGAAGCAACCTATTCACTTTTGTCTTAAAGACTCCCAGGTTGCCCGCAACTAAGTTTTTAATTCGTGCTAAGTATCAGACTGTTCGATTTGCAAGCCAAGGCAAATTATAGGGTTCCGTGCCAAAGTTGCTAATGGGACCCTATTATTTAAGCCTTCACGTACGATTTTGATTCGTGCGAACCAAGTCGATTTTTAGGGTTCCGTACCAAGGTTGCTAACGGAACCCTATTTATTAATAAGCCACCGCTGTCCGTCTTCCTTCAGTTTATTCGTTTTATTTCTGTCTCGAAAATATAAAAATGTCTTCTAGAAAAAGGTCGAATCTTTCACAATATAGCAAAAATCTTAATCTTCTTAATATATAAAACAAATTCGGATTTGTTCGAACACTTTTCTAACTAACTCGAGAACGGCTGGACCCATTTTCATAATTTTTGTGTTTTTGGATTAGTCTTCGTCCGGAATAGCATAATAAGAATTAAAATACAAAAAATAAATAAAAAAAGACCGAGTAGGTAGGTAGGGTAGCTAGGTTAGGGTCGGTAGGTAGAGTTGACGGGAGCGAAGCCGCGCGGGTCAGCTAGTCTTAAATAAAAATTTATTTCAGAAACTGTTCGCACGTAGCTGGGTTCGTGTTTGACTGTTGAACTCCCTATTAATTTATTGGACAATTTGATTTACATTCGCTTAATAGTTTTGTAGGTACAGCACCTATATTCTGTATTTAGGTACTTACGTTTATTTTTATCAGACCCTGTTGTTGTCACTTGGCTTTTTTCTCAAACTGGTTTTATTTTTCCTCTTAGAACAAAGCGGGAGGTAGATATTGCTAAAACACAATTACGGTTAAGACCCTAGGTTTTTAAATAGCTAATATTTAGTAATTTTTAACTTAAACGTAACGTTAAAAAAAAAACTAACTTTCAGTAATTATTTATCGTAGACGAACCCCGTTTTCAAGGTTTGTACACCCACAGGCATCTTCTGGTAATTTACGATCTATTATAGACTTCATTCCTCGCTTACCATTATGGTAAGGTCAAAAACGAGGTTAGGACGGAGTAAAATAAAAAAAAATCTAAATATCCAGGGATTTATTAGGTAAAATTAACCTACTTTATAAAATCAAAATTTAAATGACTTAATACACTTCAAAAATATGTTAAAGACTTAAATATTTAAGACGAAACAATGACAAAAGTAACTTTGTATCAAATAAGATTAATCTACGTCAGAATTGTGTGTTTTATCTGATTTAATATTCATATCACGAAGTGAGCCTAAGTTGTTCTTTCGTAGGTATAATAAAAATACTCAAAACCATACACAAAGTTTCAAGTACGGTTTAATTCCAAAGTCAACAAGAGTTTGGTAGCATTACATTATCATTATTTAATTTATTATCACTAGTTAAATATCAATAAAGATATACTAATCTATACTAATATATAAAGCCGAAGAGTTTGTTTGTTAGTTGGCTTGAACGCGCTAATCTCAAGAACTACTGGTCCGATTTGAAAAATTCTTTCAGTGTTAGGTAGATAACCCATTTATCGAGGAAGGCTATAGGCTATATATCATCACGCTAAGACTAATGGGAGCGGAGCAGTAATGAAAATTGTGACGCAGGCGAAGTTGCGCGGGTCAGCTAGTCTGTCATAAAAATATAGTCAACTATTATTCATACCTCAATCTTCAATGTTGCGCATGCCAAGGTTGGTCTATGGGTGACCGTCTTAACATACCGAGTTTCCTTCGTGCCTCGGAAAGCGCGTTAAGCTGTTTGTCCATTTGTAGATCTTTGGCAGTCGCTACGGATTGTTAGAAGCCAGTAAACCTGACTCCAGTCTTGCCAAAAACTGCCATGTTTCCCAGTTGATGGGTTATAGAGTTCTGGTAGGCAGCCGCTCCACGTGAAATACTGGCTGGTATTCAGCTGAATCTGGTTTGACTGGAAGCCGACCCTTAATATAAATAAAAAAAGGTTAGGCAGACGAGTTAGTTACGTAAATATGTAGGTACTAAAATAAAATAGATCCCGAGGACACTTATGCTTCTAAAAATTGTTCCACATAGCTGTTATTGGGAAACGTTCCCAGTAGCATTGCAACGTTGAATGGCTATGCTTTTTCTATGGCCGAAAAACGAACTAGAAATGTTACGCAATCAGTCGGCGAGAAATTATCTTGAAATGGACACATGGCCACATGATCCAAGCGTTTGTAACCCAAACGTCTTCAAATTGTAATAAATTTCCAAAATGTCAATAAGGTAATTGTATTTACGCCGCCTTGACGCTTTATTTAAAGCAGCGGCGGGGCCGGTACAGATTTTGTACACATGAGGATTATATACTTTTATCTTGAAAATATTTTCCTTTGGAATATTTGCCGACTAACACGTGGACGAAACCGCTAGCAATATACACTACAAGTGTAAAATGTGCAAATAAACCCCTTACTAGGTCAAATGGCATTTTACCTAGTAATACTATTTCAACATTTCCAACTCACACTTCGGGTCCTATTGGAATGAAAACTAAAATATTTAATCATATCAAAACTCTGTGAATATATTTTATACTGTCCCTACTACGATACGAAAAACAAAAACAAAACATTTTAGAATAAATTAGATAATAATCTAAATGTTAATAAGTCCTCATCTTCACATCTTACTTTTGCTGTGCCCGACAGGGTCCATGATTGTTACTTTTAAAATGTTTACCACCTAAGCCTACATTGTGGAATGCAATAAAGTATTGAGTATTCTCGACGTATCGCTTTCTGACAGACAGACGGATAGCGTAGGCCTTGTAATAGAGTAACGTCGACCTTTGGATACGAAACCCTAAAAACCTAGTAATTTAGGATAGTTGACAGGGCTCCTTAAGGCTAGCCTACCAGGGTTACGGAATTGTTCGAAACGGTTACCGCGGCCCTGGAACGCAAAGGGTATTTGGATGGACACGGATGGGTTTTAGTCAGTAAGAGTCTGACACTCTCTTCCGTCATTTGATGATATCCCATCCTTAAATAAAAACGACTACCAATAAAATACGCAACTATTTTATCATTTTTGGTCTACAAATGAAATGAAAATATGTTGCAAAGCAAAAAAGATAAAATCTAAGAGGTTACATTATTAAGAACCCTACAGTTCAATTGAAGCTGAATAATGCTATTTATATCAAGCATATCTCAAGAAATTTCTTCAATTGACTCTTTAGTTATCAATAATAATCTATTTCAAGTGCACGTTGTCAAATGATTTGATGCGCACTAAATTGTTGTCAATGCCAAGGTACAAATTATCTGAAGTGGTTAATCCCATGTAGAAATATTATGCGTATATAGAAATATTATGGCAGTGGTTAGGACACATTGCTCGTAGAACAGATGTTCGATAGGGCCGAATAGTTCTGGAGTGGCGACTGCGTACCGGAACATGCAACGTTGGAAAGCCTCCCACAAGGTGGACTGGCTGGTGAGGGTCGCAGGAAGCGAATGAATACGAGACGCACAGTATCGGTTATTGTGGCGACACTTAGGGGAGGCTTATGTCTAGCAGTGGACGTCTTTCGGCTGATATAATGATAGAAATAATGTTACGTTCTTTACGACTCTAATAATGTGACAAGATTTTAGCCACTAGCTTAAATCATAATCTTAGAGTTTCAGTATCATTTGGCAATTGTGTATCAATTTACCAAGTTCTTAAGTCACCTTAAGGTTCTTGACAAATTGCCATACTATCGGCGAAAATGATTGTCGAAATGCCCAAATATAAGGGATCGATCACGTGAATTTTGACAGAGTTGGTTAATCCTATACATTTTTGACGTATCGACAATCACACGCTACCGCAAATTCTGACAACAGTTTATATAATAGCAATGTGTCGCAGCTCGACCAAATTGCTTCTCTTTCATCGAGAGGCTTAACAGTAAAGGGTATGGGAAGATATATATTTTGAGCAGTTTGAGACTGCGACGCGACAACCAACGCTCCTTAAAAATACGAAAATTTCCTCTCAAATGTAAAATAACTGTAATCAAATAAAAATCCTTTATTTCAAATATACCATTTACAAGCACTTTTGAATCGTCAAGGTCTGTCAGTCAAATAGATGAAGCTAGTTCTGCCGCGATAAGAGCACCTGAAGAACATTCTCTTCTTCAGCTAACACACTCACCGATCAATCGATCATATCTCCAGCGCGGCAGATTGATGTTCCAAAGAGTGGCTCCTACATAACTGTATAAAAGGAAGCAAAACACGACGCACAAACCCGACTCCACCAAAAAGTTCCTTATCAAAAACTCATATATCATATGAAAATTAAGAAACACCTATACCATTAGCTCCTGATATCGTATCGAGAACTTTTTGCTTAGAACTTTTGGCAAAATGTGATTTATTAGGAGAACCTTATCGGGTCACACGCACTTTTTTATTGGAAACATTTTTACGCGTGTTTTAGACGAACTTTGGAGACTAGTTCAAGGTTTCAGTGATGTTTTGAAAAACAAAATCAAAGTAAAAAAAAAAGATAGGAACAAGTAGAAAATAATAATAAGTACAATTTCAAAATTACGAAAATTACGTCTCTTTGTTTGTAAATGGGATGCATAGGTCCATTGCCTCATTTATAATGAAAATAAGCTTGTTGAAGCTGGCACCAAATATCGCATGACCAGTATTTTTATCATCATCATCATCATATTAGCCGAAAGACGTCCACTGCTGGACATAGGCCTCCCCCAAGTGTTGCCACCACAACCAGTCATGTGCGACTCGCATCCGTCCTCTACCCGCGACCCTTACCAGGTCATCGGTCGAACTTGTAGGAGACCTTCCAACGCTGCGTTTTCCAGTACGCGGTCGCTTCTCTAGAACTTTTCGGCCCCATCGACTGCGGCTGTTCTGCGTGCAATTTTTATTTTTATGTAAATGTTAAATCATCAAATGACTTCCCCCGGTCTTGGCGGAGCGGGAAGGAGTGTCAGGCTCTTGCTGATTAAAATCCACTGGTGTTCCTTCTAATGATCTTTGCGTTTCAGGGTCGCGGTAACAATTTGGAATGATTCTGCTACTCTGGTCCTTTCATGACTGTATTAGATAAATGTTTTTGTTTAATTACTTTGAACGAATACTGGTCCTATCATTTATCTTTGCGTGATACAGATTATCTCTGCATTGCCCAAAGATTAGATAATAGAGGTGATAAGTGCAATATTGAGAGGAAAACAAAAAAACCGCCCAAGTGCGAGTCGGACTCGCACACGAAGGGTTCCGTACCATAAACCTTAATTTTTATTATTTGTTGTTATAGCGGCAATATCAATACACAATCTGTGAAAATTTCAACTATCTACCTATTACGGTTCTTGAGATATAGCCTGCTGACAGATAGATGGACGGACGGACGGACGGACAGCGGAGGCTTAGTAATAGGGTTCCGTATCCAAAGTACGGAACCCTAAAAACCACTCAAGTACGAGTTGAACTCCCACAAAAGGTTCCGTACCATAAAACACATTTCTTGTACGGGAGCTCCTTTAAGTTTTATTATTTTCCGTTATAGTATCAACAGAAATACACACACTCTGAAAATTTAAACTGTCTACCTATTACGGTTCTTGAGATACAGTCCACGGACAGCCAGACGGACGGCCGGCCGGACAGCGGAGGCTTAATAATAGGGTTCCGTAAAGTTCCGTTGGTTACCCTTCGAGTACGGAACTCTGGAAAATACTTTATATCCGTCAAAAACTAGTTATGAATACTAAATGAACCCACAAAGAATACATCAACAGGACACGTAGCAGAAAATATAATTTTATGAAGTTCATTCATACAAACACTGACAAACATTTCACTGTGCTTGAATAAATGAGGAGTAGTCTCCTCTCTTTTGTTTACTGTTCCTTTTTTGTTCACACTCAGACAAACAGGGGTAGCGCAATTATGTTTTTGTTTATCAAAAGTAACATATTTACTTCTAACTTGTTAGCTAATACAGTCTAGAATTTTTAAACATATAAAATGTTATAAACGTTAGCATGTGAAATTGTTTTTCTTCTCCTAACAATCCTAACTCTACTAATAAAAATGTAAAAGTGAGTTTGTTTGTTTGTAACGCTTTCTCGTCTAAATTGACGAACTGGTTTTGATCCTTTTTTTACAAAAATTGATGGTACCTTGGAGATGGTTGTGAATACTTTAACGCAAGTGAAGCGTGGGCAATAGCTGGTGGATGAACCACTAGCTTTTGCCCACGCTTCACTCGCGTAATAAGTAATCTTTTAATTAATTAAACAGGAATACTAAAATATCATTATCTGTGCCTAATAATCAAAGTCAATAAAGTTATCAGTGTTGTATGGAACGGTATTTAAGTTTTAACCCTCGGTATGCCTGGTGGCAAAATGTTACGTGGTATGCATGGTGGGTCTGTCAGACCCTAATTTAAAGTGACTGTTTTTCGTACTAGTTGTGGTAACTGGTGTATCTAAACATACTTATATCTGTACTAGGGGTATATAACTAGTAGGGATAAAAATGAATTAAAAAAAAAATCCACCATATTAACTAAATAAATAATATAGTTTTTAACATTTATGTGAAAAAAAACAACATCAACAAAACTTCAAACAAAGACCATAGATAATGCTCCAGACTAAAATAGTGGCCAATAAGGCTTCAGTTGGTTGAAAATGTTCAGCTACTGAGAGTGGTGGCGCAGAAACATCATATTTTAATGAAATACAACGGTTTAAGTAACAGGGTGGGTCTAACAGACCCTACCAGGCATTCCGAGGGTTAAAACAATTCGAAATAATTATGTTATTTTCTGGATCCCAAATTTTTTTGCATATTTCTTTACATGGTTTTTGCAAATAATATCCCCCATTAGCACTTAAATACATCAGAATGCCAATTCTACAAACTTTTCAGCAATGTTCGCATTCGCATCTCACTCACAATTTATCAAAAAAGCCTCAATTTCCATACATTTTTGACAGATTGCCACTGACGAGCGAATGCGAAAGAATTGACCCTCAGAACGATCGGTTTTATCTTTCAAAACCCAATACCATTTATAAAGTAATTTTCTATTCAGAAAAACTTTAAGTTATTGCAAATTCAGTTCAGTTTTCAATCAAGAGTTTTATTTGAGTCTCAGTCAGAATCTGACAACTCGTACTTTCGTGAAAGATCACTCTGTGATTTTAAGTACTAACTTCAAAAAAGTCTAGACTCAACTTAAAATTTCACACCAGTAATAATGAAAAAAGTTTCATCTATAAAACTTTTAAGCCGTACAAACAAAGGCGCAGCGGGATCTAGTCCAAAATAAAAGTTCTTTTACAGGGCGGCGTTGTAAATATCCTTGGCGCACTATAAAACGTCGCTTCAAGCATTATATCCTGAAAAATATTATGGCACATTACACAAAGTGCAGTAGCGCTATGAAATCTTTGTTATATAACACGATGTGGAAATAGCAAGAGATATAATGTGTACTCGCAGTAATTTTATGGAAGCAGGGCTTAGAAGAGATAGCTGCTGAACATTTTTAGACAAAGGACCTGAAAATGTTCAATGCCGGCGCCTCGTTGCTTCAGAATAGGTTACGAAATATTATTCATGCTTTGGTGGAAGGAGAATTTATTGTGAAGGGTATTTTGGTGAGCGACGATGCGGCTTAATAAACAAATTCAATTAGTTAATTTTGCAGTCCACTGATGGAAGCGCTGATTTAGATATGCATTATCACATAAAATATACATTTACTACTGTACAGACTAAATAAAAACCTCAAAACATACATCACTGACAACGCTGAGACTTCATTTCTGGTGACGATGTTATGCCATGTTCTATTCATACTTTCTACACGAAAATCTCCTTCAAGGCAACCATTTATTTATGCAGACGCCCAACGTAGCTCCATAAACACGGATAGACTTACAAATTCTTAGGCTCAACACAAAGCCTTCTCATTACAGCCCTACCGAATTTTCTCTTCATCACTCATCACAAAAAAGAATTAGTATTCGTCTCATCAACGCAAATTTTGTTTACTTTAACAAAAATCCAATCAACTTCATAATTATGTTCCGCAAACAAGGCTATAAAAAGAATTTCTTTTTCGAATATTTTGTTCGTGTAACCGTTAGGAGTTTGGGAACATGCTCCTTTGGGCGACATTACTATTCTGTTAAAGTTTCTAACTTCATTAGTGGGGTCATCAGCATGTTCGCTTCCAGCTGGAGCCGCTTCAGTAGAACTCATTAGTGTAACAAAGTTGCATTATGCTGTAGTAAGATGCGAATGGCCGAAGTTAGGAAGAATGTTTAGATTAGGCTGTAAGTTTTCCTCGAGTTTGTGCGAATGGGGTCCTTGGAGGTGAGTTAGGGAGACCCTTTCTGGGGAACGAATAATGACCATGCGTTTGTGACGCATTGCTGTTTTCGTAATGAAGTTTGAGCGTTCTATGTAGAAGTTTGTGTAAGTGTTCTCTATCGAATTTAACATCTTGGATCATTTCTACACTATATATATATAATATTATAAAGAGGAAAGATTTGTTTGGATGTTTGTTTGTTTGTTTGAATTGAATAGGCTCCGAAACTACTGGACCGACTTGGAAAATTCTTTTAGCATTGGATAGCTACATTATCAGGGAGTAACATAGGCTATATATTATCCCCGTATTCCCACGGGAACGGGAACTACGCGGGTGAAACCGCGTGACGTCCACTAGTTGGCTAATATTAGTAGAGTAGAGTAGAGACTCCATTTTTGGCACTTGAACTTACATTCGGTCCGTTATGTATAGTGTCCTGGTTAAGTTAGCCAGCCTAGCTATGTTGAATTTGGTTGGTTTTATATTTTCACTTAAGGTTTCCTAGTCTTAATATTCATGAAAGGGCAAAAAACACTTGAAATAAGAACCATGTTTTTGATTTGTCACAAACTATACTAACTCATTTCAATGATTTGCTTTTTTATACCCTAAACCATTTTTTTTTAATCAATCAAGTTATTTTCAACGTCTCCTCGTATTCTTTTAACAACAAAAACCAAAACTGTAATTGAAAAACTTGAAGAAATCACTTTCAATTAAAGTTTAGCTAAAAGTTTAGTTTAGATCTACAGCAGTTCTGTTTCCAGTTACAATTCTGTACAAATCTTGCATGAAGCAGCATTCAGTACTTAACACAACTCCTTGTTCCTCTTCCTTTCATACATATTCTGAAAACGCTCCAGAATGTTTTGTAAGCACACTAACATTTCATTCAGAAGTAAGGTACGAACAAAAACATTTGTATGTTTATATTACCGTTAAATGCAGTAAAAAGGATCTCAAAATTTTGCACGCTCTAAAATTTTCCTGTATTTGTCGAAAACATCAGAAACCCTTTACTATTACGAGGCTTAACCTGAAAATTCTAGGCTTTTACGCTTCCAAATGAGTGCTCGAAACGGCTCAGAACACTCGCCTCTTTAATATCTTAATTACTGTAAAATGTACTCTCTTTTACTTTGCTTACGGTTTAAGTTATGAAAGATTTGAATGAAAATAATTTGTTGGATTTTTTTTTCCAACAAATCGTTTTTTTTTTGTATTATCACCATTTAGCCAAAAGATGCCCAATATGAGGCCCTGAATAAATTTACTTACTTACTTGTTTTAGTTAGTTAGTTACTTAGTTGTTTATATCGATTATCGAAAAGTCAAAATTTTTAGGATTGACTGCGTTCGGTAGCGCTTGTCAATTTCATACATTTTGGATTTTTGACAATCGTTTTTGCTGAAAATTTACTTTTGCACGCAAAATCTACTGAACGGATTTGGATGTTCAGCACTCATATCTTTCGGCAAGACTCTGTCTCTTTTGAATAGAATCAGGAGCTATTGTGATCACTCTATTTTCTCAGCACCTGCAACATTCCACTGTATGACTGGTACAGCGGTGCGATTCTGTAAACATTTCGAAGTGAAAGCTTGGGTGAAGCGACCACGCAGTGAACTGTCGATCCAAGTAATCAAGATGGAATGACAGCTCACTTCGTGATCACTTCACCCAAGCCTTCACTTCGCCATGTTTACAGAATCGACCGGCAGGATACGTCAGCTTCATAGCAAAGGTAAGGATGCCTATTTCTGTTATTTATAACCTGGATTATTTTAAAATATTTGTATACCTTGAGATAATTTCCGACTTTCACGCGGGCAGAGCCATGGACGCCTAGTCTATTACTATACTAATATTATAAAGAAGTAAAGTTTGTGAGTTTGTTAGGTTACCTCTGGATTTACTGAACCGATTTTGAAAATTCTTTTACCAATAGAAAGCCACGTTATTTGTGAGTTTCATAGGCTATATATAAACCCGAAAAATACCGCCCAACGAAGTGGGCACGGGTTAGCTAGTATTAACCAAAGTCATAACTTAATCCGCCGTTCAACATCTAGAGAGCTTATAAATGTTTGTCCCGAATGCATCTAAACGGATTGACTCATCCGAGACCATCTGTTTGTTTCCCGTCCTTAGCTTTGCCGTCCGAAATCCCAGACCACAAGCCGTCTCTGCTGAGATTGCTTACAAAACATTAATCCTGTATCCATGTGTACAGTGTGCATCAAAATTTCTTAGAACTGCTTTGTATCTATGAGATGATGTTTGTACTGGACAAGTAATATCTTGCACAAAGACGATTTTGCTCAAGGTTTATTCACTTTATTTGGTAAGATTATAGTACAATCTAGGATACTGAACATATATATCAATGATTTACCCTATTTATTTATATCAATGATTTACCCTACTTATTGCAACAAAAACTTGATATCGTCGGCAAACAGCACCCTGTTTGCCGACGATACCTCCTTAATTTTTAAGATAAATAGACAGACGGACAGTGTTGATATTATAAATAATGCCCTAATGCAAGTCCAAAATTGGTTCACGGCGAATAATTTGGTTTTGAATGAAAAGAAAACGAAATGTATAAGATTTGCTTTACCCAATGTCAAAAGCAGTGATTGTGACATAGTATTGAACAGGGAAAAACTAGAATTTGTCGATAAAACGGTTTTCCTGGGAATTACGCTTGACTCAAGGCGCCAATTAACGGATGTCGATACCGCAAGACTGGTCTATTTTAGTTACTTTCACAGTACCATGTCTTACGGTATTTTACTATGGGGAAGGGCTGCAGACATTGAGTCTATTTTTATTCTGCAGAAAAGAGCCATCAAAGCGATATACAATCTCCGCCGGCGCGATTCTCTAAGGGAACTGTTTAAGAATATTAACATCATGACGGTACCTTGTCAATACATTTACGAAAATATCATGTATGTCAGAAAGAATTTACATCTTTTTAGTAAAAGAGGCGACAGACATAATTATGGTACTAGAAATAGGGATCAATTAGTTCAACCAGGTTTCAGACTGGCTAAAGTTGCCTCATCTTTTATGGGGTACTGTTTAAAATGTTATAATAAGATACCTCCCCATATATTAGAACTAAATGAGACAAAATTTAAATCTTGTATTAAACGCACACTATGCAGGCAAGCATATTATAAGTTGGGGGATTATATTGAAGATAAAAATGCTTGGCTGAATGCTGGTCCTGCTCCACAGCCACTAGGGTGCACAAAATAATCTGTTAGCATTTGGAAACATTGTTGGACCGGCTGAAGATTGTAAAAAACAATATTTGCATTGTATAGACTCAATTTATTTAGCAATGTGTAATTTCAACCATTTTAACGGCACATGTGTGAGTTCTGTGTACCTTAAACTTAAGCTATAGCTATCAGTTTTAGGTTTGTTTTTGACTTGAATGTACCCTGGCGGTTGGGAGTGTCATGCTCACTCAAAAGTCTTGCTGATGGTGGCGTATGCGTTGTATCATTTGGCTCCCTTCAAAATGGTTGAGCCGAATGGTGCTAGCGCATGCGTCATGTTCGTGAACGGACGCTGTCAGTTGGGACTGGTCATTTCTCAGTTGCCATGGTTTATTTTAAATATTTCTTTGAATTGTTCCTTTTTTCCCGGACGCTTTTATCCTGTTCGTCTTTTACATCGTTCTCACATGTTTGTATAATTTTAACTTGATGTAAACAAAACTTTGTAACAATTTATTATTTTTAAAAGAGTGTCCGTGGAGTTTCTTGCACGTTCTTCTCCATAGAGATCTACGCTTTGGAACGTGCAAATAGCTTCATCTTTTTGGACTGACCGACCTTGACGATTCAAAAGTGCCTGTAAATGGTTTATTTGAAATATACGATTTGATTTGATTTGATTTGAATGTATTTTTTTTATATTTCTGTGGACATTTCTTTACTCATTTGAACACCTCATCTGATGCGATCATCACGCGATGATTTGATGGGGCGCGCTAGCCTTGCAGTAACGTATTCTCTTTCGAATGAATCTGATCTCATAATGTTTGTTATAATAGTCCTATTACCGCTAAGCGGTTAAGTTCGTTCAGCATAAATCGATCTTCAAAGGCGCTTGCCGAAGCCGGGCTGAAGATGAGTGACCGTATTTACATACCAGTACTACGTTGTGTTTCAAAAGGCATGTTAAGCCAGCAATGAAACTGAATAGTTTTCCAAGTGGGTATCGTATTGTCCATTGATTGAGTTACGGAGTTGAGATAGGCAAACGCTTCATGGGAATGTGTTCCCACACGTACAGAATGTTTTGGGTACACATTCATTGTGCGTACAGTTAAGGAGTTGAATTCCCTGCCAGAGTCTATGTTTCCTGATAGATTCTGAAGATATAGATCTATAGAACCTGGAAGTTTTTAAGTTAAGAGTGAAAAGATTACTTCTGGGCAAGTGTGGTCCATCATCGACCACATCATTGCTCATCATCAGGTGAGATAGTGGTGAAACGTGTGCCTATCAACAATAAAAAAATACTAGTTGTCAGCTACATTATTCTGATTAGAATGGAAGACCATCTCGATACAGTCGGGACAAGGCTCTGCCAATTAAATCCTCTTATCGCTCATAGCTTGGTCCCTAACACTCTGGTCGTGTGTTTATAATTTTTAAGCCAGCTTTGCACTTTCTAACGACTTCTGTGCCACATATTTTCACGTTAATGCCGTGCGTAGTTAAATCATTGCGGGAATTAGAGCCCAACATGCTTGAAAGGCATGCTTAATGATTCATTTGCATTCAACGCTGTTTAGGAAATAAATTTGAATATGCTTTTGCCCATGGTCTGCATGAAAGTGGTTGCCAGTTGCTTTGCCTACACTTTCGGGATATAAGTATGTATCACCTATTCCAGTTCATGGAATATTCTATAAATATAAGTCGGTTTAGTTACTGAGGCGTGATTGGCCATTAATTATTCTTTAACCACTGTCAAAACAGATACTTAGTAAACGATAATTTTGTTAGATGATGGTAACATAGACTCCGACTGGAAATTTCACTCCTTAAAACCACAAACAATCATTGTGAATACAAGTTTTTTTTTTATAACTGGTCTTCACTACATTAATTTACTCTCATAACGCATTCACTCAAGAACGGTAAAGCTCCAGGAGTCGATCTCATCATGGCGGAAATGCTTAAAACTGTCGTGTCCACCGCCGCAAACGTGCTGACACCCCTCTTGCGGAACATCTGATCAGCCAAAGAGTTACCCCACGACTGGAATAAAGGTCTCCTAATCACCGTTCCTAAGAAGGGAGACGTCAGTGAATGTGGCAACTGGAGAGGCATCACCTTGCTCTCGGCCCCGTCTAAAGTTCTCTGCAGGATCATCTTGAACCGGCTGGCGGGGGCCGTTGAACCTCTTCTTTGCGGAGAGCAGGCTGGATTCCGACCGACCTGGATTATACTCGAACAGGCATCAGAATGACAGAGGGAAATGTATTTGACCTTCGTGGACTTCGAAAAAGCCTTAGATACGCTGAAGTGGAGGTACATCTGGGCTGCGTGAAATTGGGGTCCCCGAGAAAATCACGAACTTAATCAAGGCCATCTGACATGAAGTATTCCTGTAGAGTAACACACGACGCCCTCATCTCGGAGGACATACCGGTGCATGCGGGAGTTCGACAGGGGTGTCTTCTCTCACCTCTCGTCTTCTTGTTGTTCTGGATGGCATCATGCTCAATACATCGAGTAACAACTACCGCGACATAGAGTGGGACTGTCCAGTGTCTTGGAAGACCTGGATTATACCGATGACCTATGCCTGCTGAACCACACACGCGCTGACATGCAAGCTAAGCTGGACGACCTACGACGAGAGGCTAAGGAGACGGGGCTAAAAGTCAACATCCGGAAGACACAGGCAACGAGGTGCAGGGCAACAAGCTCTTTGCCGTTGCTCATCGGCACAGAGTAGGTGGAGAGAGTCCACAAGTTCACTTGCCTCGGTAGTGTAGTGTCAAAAACTGGAGGAACTGAAGAAGACACTTCGAAAATTGCCAAGGCAAGAGCAACCTTTGCACAGCTCCGTCCTGTATGGCAATAAAGAAAATTGACCCGAAGAGTAAAACTCAAAATATTCCGGTCCAACATAAAAACCGTGCTGCTGTACGGATATGAGACGTGGAAGGTCACTAAGGACATCTCACACAAACTCCAGGTCGTTATCAACCGATTTCTTCGTCGTATCCTCGGTGTTTACTGGCCCGAGAAAATCTCCAACCAAGATCTGTGGGAACGCTACGGTGAGACTCCGATCAACCAGCAAATCAAACGCCGCAAGTGGAACTGGATCGGCCACACGCTCTGAAGGGATCCTGAACACATACCGAGGCAAGCCCTAGACTGGAATCTACAAGAAAAGCGTAAACGTGGTCGCCCCAAGCAGACCTGGCGCCGGACGATCATTGCAGAAGCGAAGCAAATAGGAAAGACCTGGAGCAAAATGAAGCGCGAAACTCAAGACCGTTCGGGATGGCGGCGCACTGTGGCCACCCTCTGCCCCATCTAAGGGACACAAGAACTTAAGTAACACAGCCAATTGTATTGAACACCAGATTTTTAAGTTTCGGAGTGTTTTTTCTGCATGTCGTGTCTTTTATTGGTATGGGAATAAAATGTGCTAGTGATTAAAAAATAATCCTGTGTGATTCCCCAAAAACATCTATCACTTCATGTTAGGTATGAAGTGATAAAGCGAGAAAAAGCAAGAAGATACAATGTCTAGTTTATTATTAAATTCATTAGTAGAACTTTTTCAATAACAAAGCTAATAAGGGATTTGAACTCCACCTCTAGGGACAAAGAAATTGCGTATAGATCGTTCGAAGCCACAGATATCTGAAGAAAATAATGGAAATGACTTTGAGAGTACATTTTGTATTAGCACCATTGCTTGCATCAAAGTTGGCTATCCCAACAGAACGTACTTCCAGGATTATTATTCTCTGTATTCATTTATCTAAACATAGGTATCTATCATATATCTTTAAATATTTATTTAAAACACACAGAAATAAAAATACAAAAAAAAAACAGTAATCCGCCGGTGTCGGGAGCAGGTGGTCCAAATTACCGGTGGTTAGGGCTCCAGAAAAACGTCCTTACTATACGTGCCGTATCGAGTACTGCCTTCTGTATCAGGCCCTTTACCCAACCGCGTAACGCTAGCTTCGACAGATGGTCGTCGATGCTTTTGACCAACAGGTCATTGGCCGTAGCGACAA
Organism: Lacanobia wlatinum; assembly: GCA_947578705.1. Classification (NCBI taxonomy): domain Eukaryota; kingdom Metazoa; phylum Arthropoda; class Insecta; order Lepidoptera; family Noctuidae; genus Lacanobia; species Lacanobia wlatinum. The sequence goes on along the minus strand of OX388046.1, from coordinate 15,182,327 downwards.
TCGGCACAATGACAGCTGAGTATTATTATTATTAATCAGTTTATTTCAGATAAAATGAACCCACACAATTACAAATTATACAAAATCTGATCATCGGAAAATCTTAAATTTAGTATTCGTATGCATTCCAGATCCTTCTTTGACAAATCATTCACTATTCAAGCAGCTCGTTTGTGGAATGCATTACCCCTAGATGTGAGGCGCGCTCAAACGCTACCAACGTTTAAAAAATTGGTGAAGGAACATTACCTTTCACTATAACTTTTTGTCTCCTTTCCCTGTTATATATTTGATATATATTAGTATATTATTTAGTATTGTATGTATTTGTTTTTATATTATGTATGTCTCTCTATTAATATTATTTATGATGTTTGTACACTGACCGCCCTAAATCTAACTTCTTTAGTTCAGTCCATCCAAAGGTTGTCTGTTTAGAGAATGCCCTGTGCGATAAGACCGTCCATTGTTCACTAGTTTTTATAATCGATTTTCCTGTGCTTGTTATGAGGTGTACAATAAAGTAAATAATAAATAAATTAATAGAAATACAAACTAGGCCACGGTTTACTTATATTCACTAGCTTCAAGCAGCGGCTTTGCCTGCGTTTTAGTCGAAATTTATCCCAAGGGATTATATTGCTGGATGAAAGTACTCTATGCAGGACATTGTCTACTAGTCTGCCAAGTTTCACACACAACCGTTCAGCCGTTAAGGCTGCTCTCTCGAGAAATGCTTAAGCAACTTTTCGTCGGCATTAACAGAGAAACTACGAGTATATCTGAAAAAAATAGTAATCTACACGATATGAAACGTAATTTGGTTTAGCCAGAATTGATGTGTCGGTATCACATAATAAGAAAAAATACCACCAAATCACCTCCAAATCGTTGAGATGAAACCATTTTACTCTTTCTTTTTTTATCAAAAGAGTATAAAAATGTTTTTACCTGCCTTGCAATACAAACGAAAATGATTTGGTTTTGTTACTTTTTTAAAACATGTATTATTTTTATTATAACAAATTAAAAATGCGGGTAGCGGAGTGGAGCGTAGAGGGGTAGTTAGCTTCGTTTATATGCACAAGGATATTGGCATGTATACAAGCCTTAAAACGCGAACCTGAAGAGGTAACAAACAAACGGACAGACATTTATTATATTAATGTGGATATAGTGTAATATTCAATTTAAATCCGTACATTTGTTGTGGCATGATTAATTAGCAGACATTGAAATATACAGAAATTCACAATTATATTATTAATTATATTAATTACAAGCCCTGATTTTGAAACAAAAATTAATGTGGTAAATCGTCAAAAAACGTGTTGAATGTTTTTTTACAAACAATTAATTCTGACACAAATTGAACGTCAAATATACAAAAATCTCGTGTCACGGTGTTTGTTACAGAACTCCTCCGAAACGACTCGACCGAATTCCATGAAATTTTGTGTGTATATTCGGTAGGTATGAGAATAGGTGTTAGGGTATTTTTTTTTGTTTGGCAAAACGAAATTTGCCGAGTCAGCTAGTAATATTATACAATTTGGAATCCAAAAAGTAACTTAATGAAAATAAACGTAAATGACCCTGTAAAAATTGCGAGGATTCTCTGCTACTACGAAGAACTCAACTACGAGTAAATATTTGTCCTTAGGGACACAAATCCAACCGCGCACTTTCAACCAAGTCCACGACTTCTAAAAGTTCTACATCTGTGGGTCGATCCTTTTTTTCTCGAACTTCATCGAATTTAAGCGAAAGATAAACTTGATTGAAAGCTTCACTACGATTTTCTTGGACGTGTATTTATTGGTCCATTTTCTTTTAAAGTAAGAACTTTACATATTGTGAGGTCTAGTGGAAATTGAGAGAGCTATTTTATGAGCTTACCTTTGTTGTTGTTATTAATACATTATGTACATTTTTATTACATCGTTTTATAATTTATTTTGTATGCTATAATATCACTCAACTATATCATCATGTTTATAATTAAAAATATTACTTAAAGTTTATTATAGTTAAAAGAAATCTAATAATAATCGATTTTATTTGAGGGCTTGTGGCTAAAGTTATGGTAGCCACACGAGTTCATCTGCAACGCGTGCCGAGGTGGGTTCGTGAAAGGGTGACCATTTTTTGCTTTCCGATAATCGTTGCATCGTTGGTTCTGGCTCTCATTTGTAGATATTTGACAGTCGTTACGGTGAGTCACAAGTTTAAAAGTCGGACAACTGTGGGCTTCGTTCTTGCATAACTAGCTGACCCACGCGACTCCGTGTGAAGGCAATGGGCTACCCAAAAATAGAAAAAAAAAAAACAATTTGAACCAGTAGCTCCCGAGATTAGCGCATTCAACCAAACAAACAATCAAAGAAACTCTTGCGGCTGCTGAGAAACTCAAACGGCAAAATTATGGTAGCCTTGTTGGCAATTATATTTTTGATGTTGAAACTCTTGGACATTGTCAACTGTACGAGTTGACACTTCGCGTGACGCAAGGGCTGGCTTTTACCTCGGACAGAAGATAAGCATTGTCATACAACGTGGCAATGCCGCCAGTCTTTTGGCTCAGTTCCAGTCGACAGCGATGCGGACGAATTTTTTGACGCCATATTATAGTCAGGAGTTTTACTTTCTATTTTAAGTGTATATAGTTTGTTACTTAAATAAAATATAATATGTTTAAGGTGCTAGTAATAATTTTAAGAAACTTTCAGTTTTATCATATTGGTATGGATTAATGAATACCAAATAAAAATTGAAAAACTTTTTATTTGAAAAGAGTTACTATGGAGTTTCATGTTTGTTCTTTTCCATGGGAATCCACGCTTGCGACTAAACAAAAATATCCACCGTAGTATTTAACTCTAAATCTTGACGTTCAAAAGTTCTTTTTAATAGTCGAAGGGCTGATTTTTCAATACTCGGATAAATAAATACGGCAGTATGACGCATTTTCTATACAAAAGCTGTCAAACCGCCATTTTAATTCCACAAACAAAAGTTATCGGACTATTGAAAAATCGGCTCTAATTCAAATAAATGATTTCACATACATATTTAGACTTTGATGATAATGACTTCTTATGTACCCAGAACCGCTCTTATCTTGTATTATTATATACATATTTTTACTAATTATGTTTACGACAGTCTTATCGTAAACATAATTATAATGTACGCGTTAGATCTATGCACGCACTGGACTCCCAGCTGACCCGGGAGCAAACGAAAAGCATCAATGTTGGTCAGCAGCAAACCTCAAAGCTTCGGCAGTCAGGTTTTTCATGTGGTACCTCCCGCACTCCGCACAAAATCTAGCTCGGCGGTGAAGGCAGTCCATCCTGGTAAGGCCGGAAGCTGGCGGACCCGGCGAGTTGAAAAGCAATGTTGATGGCTTAGGGCGGCGGTCTGTGTATTATACTAACATAGTTTAAGTATTTACTAACAAACCCTATGGGATATTTGTCCTGATTTAAATGTCAATAAATAAATAATAAATGCAGTATTTAACAAAATATTGTTCATCGATGATATAATCGGGCTTCATAAGCTTTCTTTCCATCAAAATACATTATCAGACCAACCCTTCTCCGTTGTTATTTTCCATGTAGTCGAAAACACGTAAAGTTTAAGCACAAACTCATTACAATTCACCAAGGAACATTGCTTGCTGAGTCTCGTCACGTAATGCTGGGTAAGAAGGCGACAATAATTGCAATATTCAAAGCCCTCAGTACTTATGCTGGGAATAGATTCAGTTTGCAGTTAACGACTGCAGCAAACTAAGTCTGACCTCAATTATGTAGGGGGAGAGGGTAAAGACGTCGCTCCATAGTAAGCCCTCGGATAAATGCAGGTATGTTAAACTTCACTTACTATAAAAAAAAATAAACGAAGTGGGAGTCGGACTCTCACACGAAGGGTTTCGTACCATAAACCGACTTTTTTTTAAATTAAAAAACACGCCTGCTATGTTAAAAATGAACTAAAAAATGAAAAACAAGCATTCGCCCAAAAATACATTAGGTACTCTGGATCATTTCTCTAAAAAAGAAAAAAAAAGTTGGTTAGTTAGTTGGTTGGTTAGTTGGTTTCTATAAAAAAGTTGTCTACGTTTTAAATTTTTGGGAAAATGCTTGTTTTTCATTTTTTAATTCATTTTTAACGTGTCAGGCGTGTTTTTTATTCTTTGTTTTTTATTTCATACCTTTTAGTGATAAAACAATATTTTTGCTAACGCACAATGAGCCACGAAACGTAAATTTTATCTACACTAATATTATAAAGAGGAAAGATTTGTTTGTTTGTTTGTTTGAATTGAATAGGCTCCGAAACTACTGGACCGATTTGAAAAATTCTTTCAGCATTGGATAGCTACATTATCAGGGAGTAACATAGGCTATATATTATCCCCGTATTCCTACGGGAACGGGAACTACGCGGGTGAAACCGAGTGACGTCCACTAATTTTTTAGAAAATTAATATCGCGCAAAAGATAACGTAAAACATTTTTCTTATGATTTTTTAATTGTTATTTAAATCTCTGAGGTGATTTAATTCTTGCAAAGACCTTATGTCATGAGGCTCGTGGGTAAGCTTTTTTGTATCCAAAACACCAATTGGCAAGCCTTCTAGCTGTCTCACGCAAATAAGCGCGACATATGCTTGGCCCTTGGCAAAATTTTTAGCGTCTAGATCAACGACGGCTCTATCTAGTGTCGTTCCTTGAAGCTTGTGCACCGTTACAGCCCAATATAATATCAGTGGTAGCATGCGCCGCTCAGCTTTACCCGTAACGCGTCAAATTCGACAATACTAGGCTCAAATTTGACACCTAAACCAACAGTGTTGTCACGTATCGTTTTGTCATCGAACTCTACGAAGACGGCTTGTGGTAACTTTTCCGGTTCAAGTTGGTCACGGCGTAGCGCTGGCCATACAAATTTTCAGATCAACCCCAAAGCACCATTTACCAAGCCTTGTGCAACATTTTTTCGCAACATTACCACTACCTGATACCAACTTTTAAAATGCAACAATCCCTCCTGTTTTATTGGGGTCAGAAGGTATAAATTCGGGTTTTGGCCGCTGTCCGTAGGTTGTGGCTTCCACGGATGTCTTTGGCCACCACATCATACATCCGGCATGTTTTGGCAAGTGCGTTGGTCATCGTTTAATTGTAGTCATCCACCTATCTTGTAATGGGAAATATTCGCACACACACGCCATCTGCAAAAACTCCAGAGAGTGGGTACTCTACAACGATCTAGGAGTTCAAACTGCTGCATGGTGAGTTTTCCAACCCAAAAACTGTTCAAAATATCCACAAATGTGGTGTCGTTTGCTTGCCTCATATTCTGTGGCAGTTTGCAGAAACGCCACTTAAATGTGGCGGTTTTTTGAAGTAGTATGCCTGCCGACAGATTTAGCTACGGGTGGTAGCTGCATCAGGTCCCCAAGCAGCAGAGCGTTGACACCGCCAAAATAAGCATCGCTTAATTTCATTTGTTGTAGCCGGAGATGAATGTTTCTTAGGGTTGTGTAGGGAACCTTGGAAATCTCATCTATGATTAACCATTTTATACTATTCCGCTTTAGCCTTTCTCTTTGAAAGCGCTCTCCGGTCAAAAGACGTATGGTCTCTATTCTGCTCTTTTCAATAGGGAGGGAAAAAGTGGAATGTAAGGTAGCGCCTCCAATGAGCCTGGCAGATACGCCAGTTGGCGCTGCCACCACTACGACTTTACCGTTGAGACTGTGGAGAAGGCGACATATTTGTTGAACCATAACTTTAAGTGTAAAGTTTACCTGTCCCAGCGCCACCAGTTACAAATATTCGTAATGGCTCTGCCTCGCAGTCGGTATGCTACAGTCGGTCAGAAATGGTCTTGAACAACTCCCGTTGGCACACATTCATTGAATTTACGGCTGCTGCATACTGCTCATCAGTCATTGTTTGGACTTTTGGTTCATCAATTTGGTCAACTACGATATCGTCACCCTCATCCACAAAACAATGATTTTGTATGACAGAGCCACCTTCGCCCCACCGCTAGGTTAGTGCTCGTAGTTAAATTTTCTGCGACAACCCGTGAAATCGCATGCTGAATTTTATCTTCCCATCTAGCCATTTCATTTGCATTATGACCCTCTTGCAACGGGCTGAGTATTTTTTTTGGCGAAAAATTTTGGCCATGGCGTACCCTTCTGTGAACTCCGATTCGGATCGGAATGGCACATGAGGGACTAGAAGAAAATAATAATAGCCCTCCGGGTCCGAATGTCGCATGTAATACCTTATGCGCAATACAGGTGGCCGGTTGCGTTTTTTCATCATTCCTTGGTCGTCAAGCAAGGTGATGAACTGCTGTCGCGTATTTCTATGGAGCTTCTTCGTAAGCATTTTTATATAACAAAGTCGAACAGCAGCCTCACCTGCTGATACTTCACGATGGTTTTAAATTCATTTTGCATAGCGAAAACTTGTTTTGCCATTGTCTTGCACCCGTCTCATGGCTTTTTGTATACTCCTTGACACCTCGGCAGGTTCAGACCTACAAATGTACTTCGAGATATACCTGTCACCGTGCCACAAGGCTGTATATCTATGTTAGCTTGCCACGTGCGCAACAAACGTGCATCGTAGCTATTTATTATAAATATAAAAACACCCCCTGTTTCTTATCGCTTCGTTCTCATCCAATATTCTCGACTGGTTAGCCTTGGGAAACCAAATCGGCAATAATTATTGTTATTTTTGTAACAAGTAGTGGAGTGGTAGTATTTTGTATTTCGTAATCCCGAATCTTCGTTAGTCTCTGGAAGTCTGCAAGACACAAATTGAACTAAAAGCGCAATTCCTCATTGTTAAACGGCCTGCTAATATTATCACACCACACGACCATATTCACATGAGGACTAGATCGCAGTTGAAACTCTATGCGCCACCCAAAATCTGTAACGGGCTAGCACAGGAGAGGATCATCTTGACGTTTTAAAATGGTGAAAAAAGTGTCCAAACGAAGCATAATTAAGCTGTCTGCACAATGTGACCGGGTATGATTCCACGAGACGCATTTTTTCTGCAAAAGTAAGATCAGCCACCGGAAAATCAGAACGGCCATCAGCCACTAAGAGAGCTCGTAATATATCTGGCCAGTGTAGATCGTTGCACGACAATGTAATATAAAAATATGGGGCACCCAAATTTCCATTAAGTCAGTAAATACTTTATGCCAATAAGAATGAGTACCCCCAATATTTCGCATTACGAGATGCACATTTTGAACAATATTGGTAGGTTCAACTGAAATCTTTTTTCCCGGCTCATGACTCTTGACTGATAATAGTCAAGGGGCATTATGGGCACTTGTCGTGGGTCTCTGAATCCATTTTTGCCATCAGGAAAAAGTTTGACCCAAGCCAGTTCTTCAGCTCTTTGTTCTCTTAGAACACTTATTGGAGTTGCTGTTTTGCGTTTAAGCTCACAAACTGAAAAGGGTGGTATGTGTCTACATTTGGCAAAACTGTATTTATACAGTATCGATGTGGCATCAGACTGGTGGTCAACAATTCACCGTCATGTAAGTTGGACAAAATATCTACACCGATACGATCACTAATATCGGCATCGCAGTCATCGTCAATATGTGTCGCAGGTATCTCTGTTAAGGATGAAATTGAAACACTCGTATAATTTTCTGGCGTTACCGCGGTTATAGAGTACTGTAAATCTTTTGCCTTGCGTTCCTCCAGTACGATCAAAAGATGCCTACAAATAGGTTCTTCAGAGGTAAATTTCATAAGCATTGACGTTTTCTTTTCGCAAGCTACAAAGACTTTAGGCCCCGAGAATGGGAATCGAAAAGGTAATAGTCAGTGTCTGTTTGTCTTATAATTGCCACTGCATATTCAGTCTGAGAGGTCACAATTCCAGAACTGAATCTACTGAAGAAAAACTGAACGTCATCATCCAAACTAGTGCAGTAGGCACGAAGTGCTTCAGGGTTAGTTGGTCTAACGAGACCAATTACGACATCGGGCTCATTGTGCACATTTAAAGGTGTCTCAGCCACGGTAACACAAGGCAGTAACAATTCAGCATTTAGAAAATTAACCCTTTGCGTCAAGTGTGCCATACACTGCGTAAAATAGTTGTCACATGCCAACAAAACTCTATCCAAGTCTGAGGAACACCACTCAGACAAAGGTTTCAGTGCTGAAAATACGATTGCTGTGGTTGCGTTAGCCGTACACTGGCGCCCACGTAACTCCTCGAAGCGATCACTACCTTGATGAAAGTGCCCTCTTAATACAGACCTATCGTCGGTGATTGGTTTAAAATGACGGTGACTAGTATTGTAAGACGGAGACTGATTTCGTTGCTCGGTGTGGTGACAGCTTGCATGATACTCCCATTGATTGTTTCATTGTTTAAGTCAAGACTTATCTGCACAGTAGCGTACAAGGAATTATTTGAAACAAGCCATTCCAGTCCTTTCCTTATTTTAGTCATATCCACGCAGTACGTCCTGGTGCGAGACATTCTCCAATGACTCAGCGACGATAGTTAGTCCAGCGTCAGCGGCAGAAATTGGAAGCTATTCTAACAGTTCTTCCACTTGCTGTATGAAAAGACTGGCCTGACCTTTAAATCCTTGCTGGCCGAACCTCCCCATCAAAAGTACAACTTTAACAAACGGTCGAACACGTGAGATCAGCCTCACTTCCATTTCGTTGAAGCACTCCAGCTCAGCTGGAATGGGTGCTACACGCATGTTGTTTCAGTAGGCATAAGGTGAAGTTTTATTCTTTAAAATAGTGTTGGGCGCATCTATTTTTAGTTTAGTTACTATCGGGTATTTGCCAAATAAGATTTTCGAAATTACTATCGTTATTAAAGCTTTGCCTTCGGCATCGGTAATTCCGTTGCATGCCTGTGAGTCTCTCTTGTCGTGAACAAGGGGTCTCGTTTTCACGTACAAATGCAGTTTGTTCACGCATCTGAGACAACCGTGCATCACGCGAAGAAGGTGACTCAAGCTCAAGTACCAATGCAGCATGTTCTCGCATCTGCAACAACCTTGCATCACGGGAAGAAGGTGACTCAAGCTCGCGTACCAATGCGGCATGTTCTCGCATCTGCAACAACCTCGCATCACGGGAAGAAGGTGACTCAAGCTCACGTAACAATTCAGCATGTTTTCGCATCTGCAACAACCTCGCATCACGTGAAGAAGGTGACTCAAGCTCGCGTACCAATGCAGCATGTTCTCGCATTGCAACAACCTCGCATCGCTTGAAAAAGATGTGTTTTATTTATTTATTTATTTTTATTACTTACTAGTGGACGTCACGCGGTTTCACCCGCGTAGTTCCCGTTCCCTTGGTAGTACGGGGATAATATATAGCCTATGTTACTCCCTGATAATGTAGCTATCCAATGCTAAAAGAATTTTTCAAATCGGTCCAGTAGTTTCGGAGCCTATTCAATTCAAACAAATCTTTCCTCTTTATAATATTAAGTATAGATTAGCACTTCGCCCGCGACTTCGTTCGCGCGGGTTTAGTAGGTACTCCACGAATTTCATCTCCTATATCTCCCTCTTTATAGGGTTATGAGTAAATTACTTATGAATAGACTCTACGTAGGGCAGTTCGCTCTAACAGCAACATTTTTCTTACTTAGATCTTTTCATACCCGTCGTAACTTTTAAACGAAAAGGCAGATTTGAATAAAGTGTAATTCACATGTACATAATCAACCTTTATTATCAAACCATTTAAATGGATAGATGATACCAAAATCACCACTATTCCATTCCGCCCGGATTTGATTATTTGAACAAAAAGCAGTCATTTCGACTTAACCATAATAGTTAGACATATACCCTCGTGGATTTACCCTCGTGGAATACTTCAATTATATAGTACACTAGCTGACCCGCGCGGCTTCGCTCCCGTCAACTGGCTACTCTACCTACCGAACCTAACCTACCTACCCTACCTACCTACCCTCCCTACCTACCTACTTACCTACCATACCAACCTACCATAGCTACCCTACCTCACCTACCTTACCTACCTACCCTATCTACCTGCCTACCTACCTGCCTACCTTCCCTACCTACCTGTCTACCTACCCTATCTACCTGCCTACCTACCCTACCTACATACTCACTTTTTTGTATTTTAATTCTTATTATGCTATTCCGGACGAAGGAATTAGTCTTCGGCCCGAATAAAACACAAAAACTATGAAAATCGGTCGAGCCATTCTCGAGTTAGTTAGAATAGTGTTCGAACAAACCCGACTGAGAATTTTGCAATATTGTGAAAGAAAGAAAGTTTTTTATTTTTCAGTTTTTAGTGGTACCTGCGTACCCATTCACAGCGTACTGGCGTGATGTAATGTAATGAAAATAAAACTTACTAAGTGCTTTCAGTGTAAAGGTCTCGTCAATGCGAATGAAATAAGCCCAAACACTTGGTAGTTCCTACATACCGATGTGGAGTTCCCTTGACTCTCTGTCGTCTCCATCATCAGGTCTGATCCAAACTTTCATTCTTTTGTATCAGTATCACCCGATATACACACGAATATCAAGTTTTTACCAAATACGTGCCTTCAATTTTCGAGAGATGCCCTCGATTTCTCAGGGTTTCCATCATCAGATCCAGACGTGGTGGCAATAGGACCACACGGAAAGCACCAGCTTTCAAATAAAAAAATCATGAAAATCGGTTCATCCAGTCGGTTAATATGAGGTAACAAACATAAAAAAGAAATACAGTCGAATTGATAACCTCCTCCTTTTTATGAAGTCGGTTAATAAACTGAAGGTAGACGGACAGCGGTGGCTTATTGATAAATAGGGTTCCGTTAGCAACCTTGGTACGGAACCCTAAAAATCGAATTGGTTCGCACGAATCAAGATCGTACGCGAAGGCTTAAATAATAGGGTCCCATTAGCAACTTTGGCACGGAACCCAATAATTTGCCTTGGCTCGCAAATCGAACCATCTGATACTTAGCACGAATTAAAAACTTAGTTGTGGGCAACCTGGGAGTCTTTAAGACAAAAGTGAATGGGTTGCTTCTAGGCAAACGTGCTCCATCTTCAACCTCATCATCGCTTACCATCAGGTGAGATAGTGGTTAAACGTATGCCTATCTATAGTACAAAACAAAATCTACTCCGTATCACCTGACCACAGAGAACTAATGATAACTCGATTTGACAGTTACTGTGAAATCGTGTTGTCATTCATTCTTAGTTCGGGTTCGGGATTAATCGTAAGTCTGTAGGTGATACGGAGTAGAATACGTCCGCAACTATGCCCGAAACTACGGACTTCGGACATAGAGAGTAGCCCCACCAAAATCGATCGCTCCCGTCACCGTGACCACCTTTGGTACGGTACCTTATTATTATTAGCCTTGTTTCGCAAATCGAACCGTTCGTTGCTTCGCTCTAAACGGAATCAATCGCGGAGGCCTCAGAAGTAGGGTCCTGTCAGCAACTTTGGTACGGAACCCTACAGGCCTGATCCGCAAATCGAACCGTCCAGTACTTCACAAAACACTGACTTCTAAATCAGTTTAAGATTCTACGATAAAAGCACTTTAAATGAAACCAGCACAACTCAAAGATTTAAGCAATTTTGGCCCCTATTCGTTTAAGACCTTCCAGAGACCAAACCGAAATTCCTACGAACTACGACAGTGTTTAATAATCGTGTGAGGTCATTCTCCAGCGGAAAATCTTAACACCGCAATTCAGAAAAACGCGTCATCAGTGCAACGCCATCTATCGACCATGTTAACTGACAAAATATTTGGCAGCAGAAGACGTTAAATAAGAAGCCCGTATGTAACGATAAGGTATTAAAATGTTTACTTTTATTTTGCTACGTCTACGTATTAAAAGTTTCACAAACAGCACAACAATTTTTAATGCTTTCGTGCATTTTATTTTTTTCTCAATAGATGGCGCTCTGACTCATCTGAATACATTAGGAAGTTTCTTCCTAAACTTAAAAATTCAATATCTTTTGATTTTGTGGGTCGATTTTGATGAAATAAACGCTAAATGTTACTCGGGTTATCACTTAATATTTTTAAGTACTTAGATTTGCAATCCAATCTGTGGTTTATGCGTGATGCTCACAAACGCACAGAGAAACAGACAAAAATTTCAAAAATTGCATTTTTGTGTTTTATACCTTTTTCCTGAGTTTTCTGTGTAATTTTCATGGAAAAATATTCAATGTACAGACACGGTTAGTCTACGATTTTATTATATGTATAGATTATTATTAACCTTGTTTCGCAAATCGAACCGTTCGTTGCTTCGCTCTGAACGGAATCAATCGCGGAGGCTTAGCAGTAGGGTCCCGTCAGCACAGCACCTTTGGTACGGAACCCTACAGGCCTGATCCGCAAGTCGAACCGTCCAGAACTTTGCAACACTAATTTAGTTTAAGACTCTATTATGGTCCCCAACAGTTTAAGATCTTTTAGAGACCAAACCGAAATTCTTTCGAAATACGACTGTGTTTAGAAATCGCGTGAGGTCATTCCAGCGGAAAATCTTAACACCGCAATTCAGAAAAACGCGTAATCAGTGCAACGCCATCTATCGACCATGTAAACTGACAAAATATTTGGCAGCGGAAGACGGTAAATAAGAAGCCCGTATGTAACAGTAAATAACGATAAGGTATTAAAATGTTTACTTTTATTTTGCTACGTCTACGTATTAAAAGTTTCACAAATAACTCAATCAATGTGTTTTGGTGTAAAATTCATGCTTTCATGCATTTTTTGGTTTCTCAATAGATGGCGCTCTGACTGATCAGAACACAGTAGGAAGTTTCTCACTAAACTAAAAATTCAATATATTTTAATTTTGTGGATCGATTGTATCGATAAATAACGAAAAGGTATTAAAATGTTTACTTTTATTTTGCTACGTCTACGTATTATAAGTTTCACAAATAACACAACAATTTTGAATGCTTTCGTGCATTTTATTTTTTTCTCAATAGATGGCGCTCTGACTCATCAGAATACATTAAGAAGTTTCTTCCTAAACTTAAAAATTCAATATCTTTTGATTTTGTGGGTCGATTTTGATGAAATAAACGATTAATGTTACTCGGGTTATCATTTAATATTTTTAAGTACTTAGATCTGCAATCCAATCTGTGGTTTATGCGTGATGCTCCCACAAACGCACAGACAAACAGACACACAGACAAACAGACAAACAGACAAAAATTTCAAAAATTGCATTTTTGTGTTTTGTACCTTTTTCCTAAGTTTTCTGTGTAATTTTCATGCAAAAATATTCAATGTACAGACACGGTTAGTCTACGATTTTATTATATGTATAGAAGATTAATTTTATGTATCACCAATAGTTTTCTTAGCGCACGCCAAATAATGAATTTTATAGGCAAATTTTGCTACTTTGGGTTACATTATTGCAATTTTCTTAAGGACCTTAATTTTTTTGAAAATATAACATAACCTATGTTCATAAGGGGATAATGTAGAATTCTAATAGCGAAAGAATTTTTTAAATCATTACTACAGTTTCAGAGTCTATTCAATTCAAACAAACAAACAAATCTTTCCTTTTTATAATTATAATCACATAACCTATGTTCATCAGGTATAATGTAGGATTCTAATAGTGAAAGAATTTTTTAAATCAGTCCAGCAGTTTCGGAGCCTATTCAATTCAAACATACAAACAAACAAATCTTTCCTTTTTATAATATTAGTGTAGATGTAGATTTTTCGTATGTCGAAGCAAACGTGGAAACAAAATACAAGACTAATTCTTTTTTTTATTCTATGGGTTATTTGCTACTCCTATATTAATTAAATTTTATTTTTTATTAGTTAACGAATGCATATTTAATACTTTGTAGTGTTATATATTTTTGCTATAGCAAGCTCTAGACGATGACAGTAGAGACGGGCAAATTTTCATGAAAATAAAAAATATTTCCGTTTATTTCATGAACCATGGCTCCCCATCATATATTTTTTATGTTTAGTTTTGCCTATGTTATCCGCAACGATACCACATACGATGTAATCGGTTAAGCCATTTAGAAGTTATGGTGGAATAAAGAAACTCACAAACTAACATACATACATGAACCCTGAAAACATAGCACTCTTTTTTTGGGCAGTCGTGTAAAAATCACGTTTCTTGTGTGGGAGCCCCCTTTAATTTTTAATTAAATTGAATTTTTATTATATTTTTTGTTATAGCGGCAGTAGAAATACCCAATCTGTGATAATTTCAACTGTCTACGTATTACAATTCTTGAGATACAGCCCGCTGATAGACAGGCGGACGGACGGTCAGCGGAGGCAGAGTAATAGGGTTCCGTTGGTTACCTATTGGGTACGGAACCCTAAAAATGGGTAGGTTGCATCAGAGTTGTAGCTGTAGTGGAGTATGTGAAAAGTCTTGAGCATGCTCACTTTGCTCTGTAGGCGCGATGCTAAATTTAGTTAACAACCAATGCACTCACTGACTGCACTATCTTGATCATGGTGGTAATAAAATATTACTAGTAGGTGCTATAGCACCTGCTAGTTATTTTTTTTACATTCATTTTCAGGCTGAAATATGAAGATAATTCTTGCCTTTCTATCTATCCACGTGAAAATATTCCTATCCAGAGACAATTCAATTGCCTAGCAAACCTACTTGATAATTTATGTTGAACACAAACGCTGCAGCAGCAGTCTGTTATATTCAAATTTCAACCAACCGAGTACACCTCTTAATTTTAATCAAGGAAGCAGAACTGATTGCAAATATTAAGCGACAAACTCTGACTCACGAAAGTTTAATGAACAACCTGATTTTATAAATCCCGAAGGAGAGAAACATACTCCTGTATTTTAGTTCAAAATTCTGTAACACTTCAATAACACAATAGACACAGGAAATGGATTGAGCTGTCCTTATGCAGGTACAAAGTGCATACGGGCAAAAAAGTTGAGAGATAAAACGATCGTTTGGCCAGCTACTTTTCTAGATTTCTGATTAGACCACACCACACTTACATTACGTTGCGCAAAGGTCTATACGAGCATTTAAAAAGCTGGTGCACGATTAAAATTGGACGTTTCCTATGTATGTGTCGTAGAATCGACAAGTCAATCCACAGCTACTCGTTTAAAAATTTGATTGATTTTTACTACGTTCCATCATAATCCTTGCCTTTTCCCAACTGTATTGGCGTCGGCAGCCAGTCAAACCGGATTCAGCTGAATTCCAGAATTTACGTGGAAGGGCTGCCTACCAATCTAGGTAGATAGACAAAACCTTAATTCGGAACAAGAAAAGAAACACAACACACAAGCACAGTTACATAACACTAGAACCTACAAATTATTAAAAGAAAACACATAAAAAAAGAAAAGGCAGAATGTATGGTGGCAATTACTATTCATAAACTAAGGAATTTTCCAGATTACCTACGTACACAATATATATATATATATATGTATATATAATGACTTATACGCTTAAATGTGCAGTGTGTGTGTCTCTAAGCTGCACCAAATGGGAGTCCAACTCAGCATGTGCCAGGCAAATATACCTGACGCTGGTATTCTGCTGGATCCCAGTAGCAACAATCCCCACAACCTATTAACTGATCTACAAATGACAACCGAGACCAACGGGTGAAATTGGTCACCCATCCACTGACTGACCTCGGCAAGCATAGCTTAACCTTGAAGATCGAGCCGTGCAGCTGTTATTATTGAGCTACTTCATTACCACTTTTCCATATAAAAAAGGTATGAGGCAGTGTAGACCAGCAAAATAGTACCACGTAGATCTCTACAGAAAAGAGACCAGTATTGACCACACTTGCGGAACTTGTTCGAATGAGTAACCACGGCCCTGGAACGCAAAGAGCATTAGGAGGAACACGGTTGGGTTTAAGTCAGTAAGAGTTCAGCGCTCCCTTCCGCTGCACCCAGAGCGGGAGGAGTAATTTCATGACTTCCCAGTCTTGAAAAACAAAAAAAATAGTCACACTTGCGGAACTTGTGCGAATGAGTCACCACGGCCCTGGAACGCAAAGAGCATTAGGAGGAACACGGATGGGTTTAAGTCGGTAAGAGTCCGACGCTCCCTTCCGCTCCACCCAGAGCGGGAGTAGTAATTTCATGATTTCCCAGTCTTGAAAAAAAAAAGGATTGGTCACACAGTCCTTCCGTCTCATTTTACAAAGTAATCACTATACCTAGAGAGACTTTTATTCAGTCCATTCTTTGTGTTCAATCCTAAATGTATAGGAAATTCCTTCACAAAATATAAAATGTCTCAATTTGTGAGATCCCTTTGGCATTGCAGAGTAAACAGTCAATTTGAACCTTAATTGGGAATCTCTTGAGGGTCGAACAACACCCGATAAGGTTCATGAGAGTAACGAATAAGATGGGTATAATGAAAATATAATATCTTCATAGGATTCTTGGAAAATTACGGAAGAAATTGTCTGTATTGAATCTCTGTTGTTACGTAACCGTCTTCGTCGATCTTAGATGTGAAGAAGCTCACTGGTTGGTAGAAATATTCTTTTTATTTTTAAAAGCACAATAATATTACTAAGCCAAAAAAATATTTTTCATTCTCAACGTGTCTGTTCTCATCAAAATAAATTCAGTACCGATTAAAACGAAGTGAGAACCGCTCCACCTTTGAATCTCCACTTTAAATGGTCTAAAACAGAACTGAGTACTTTTGAGCGTTTTGTGACGAGATTAATTTTATTTTAACTTAAATGGAAAAGTTTCTACGCTCCGATTGCTGTCAGTTAAAAATATACTTTTCTGAAGAATACAGAATGAAGGTTATGAATCGTATAACTTTAGTCTCTTGGCGACTTTGAATATTCTATGGTAAGCGCCAGATAAATCCTTACTAATATTATAAATGTGAAAGTAACTCTGTCTGTCGGTCTGTCTGTTGCGCTTTCACGCCAAAACACCTAAACCGATTTAAATGAAATTTTGTACACAGATAGTCTAGAGCCTGAGAAAGAACATAGACAAAGATAGATAGATAGTTCGCACTCGCCACCGAGCCGAATCGCACGCGTCTCCTAATTGCTACCGAGCTATTATCTGCGCACGCGCATCGTTTGCAAAATGAAGTGTACAAAGTGTTCTAAAACAGTGACAAAAAAATCTCCTGGATTGCAGTGTACAAAGTGCTGTAAGTGGTTGCACGCATCGTGTGCAGGCATCTCAGCCGAACAATTAACAGCATTAAAGTCGACAGAGTCTGTGGATTGGAAATGTCGCCAATGTGTGGGTAACTTGAAACCCAAGCGTATCTCCTGTATCATGCCAGACCCTGAGGATGACGATAATACTGACACCGAGATACTGAGTAACACCGTGTCGGCTCATATCATCATGGAGCTCCGTCGAGAAGTACGGGAAACGATCCGGGTTGAAATGCAGTCAATCCAATCAACACTCCAGTTCTTCTCTGACAAGATAGATGATTACGAGGAGAAATTTAATTCATACGATACCCGCCTAAAAACATTGGAAAACCAATATAATGATCTCAGAAATCATAATAAAAATCTTAAGTTGCATAACGAGGCCCTGGAGCTAAAAATCTCCTCTATGGAGCAAGCGGCACTCGCAAATCAGATTGAAATCTGTGGCATACCTGAACGGGAAAATGAGGAAATACAGGACGTCACATCCAAACTATGCAAGGTATTTGACCTCAACCATGATGACATACTTAAGGCCTATCGAAAAGTTGGTCGTAGGAAAAGTAACCCCAAGAAGACCCAGCCCCCCGCAATCGTAATCGGACTCCGTGAAGGCAAACGAGACCAGTGGCTGCTGGCTTCAAAAACAAAACAAAAATCAGGCAAGGACATGGGAGGAGCGGATGACAGCAAAATATACTTTCGTGAGTCACTTTCACCTCATTTCTCTTTTTTACTTTGGAAAGCTAAGTCTGATCTGAAAGATCTGTATAAATATGTTTGGTGTAAAAATGGCCATATTTTGGCACGTAAATCTGATAATGATAAAGTCTGTCATATTAATTATGAAAGCGACATCAATAAACTGAAGATCGCATTTCACAATGTTAAAGATTGATCTAACCACGATTCTTTCTACTACCTACCGACAATGTCGTCAGCATACCGGCGACCCAATTATCTACCACCGATATGGATGTCATGGATGAATCAACGATCCAAGAAAATAACCACAATACGTGGTCATCTTTTGTGAAGAGTGTTAAAACTGGACATAATCGCCTAAATGTTCTCCATGTCAACATTCGCTCAATGGTCAAAAACTATGCCCACCTTGAGTACATAATATCGTCGAGCCCTCACATCGTACATATTATAACAATAACAGAAGTTAACATGTCAGATAGCTGTGTAAATCTATTTCAACTCCCGGATTACAACATGTACTCGCAACTTCGTCGTTATCGTAAAGGAGGCGGCATAATTATGTTTGTGCATAACAGTCTTAGTTTTACGCGGATACCTACAACTACAAGTTTCTATGAGTGCATAACCGGCGAGATTGAAACGAACTATGGATACAAACTATGTGTATGTGCAGTGTATCGGCCGCCCGATTTGAACAAAACATCTTTTATAAAGGAACTCTCAGGTGTCATTCGTTTATACCCACGTTCATGTAACTATGTTCTATTAGGAGATATAAACATTAATCTTAAGCAAATAACACCTGTGCGGACAGCATATTTAAACTTTATGAGTGAAAATGGTCTCGAATGTGGAATTACGCAGCACACGCGCGTCGAAACAAAAGGTAACTCATTAACTAAGTCCTGTATTGATCATATTTTTGCACGTTTAATGAATTGTAAGGCGGTGTATTCATCTGTAATTAACTATAAAATAGCTGACCATTATATAACGGGTTTAACACTTGTTCACAATACGCGGCCTACTGGCAATCATTGTAAGACTATAACTAAGCTAGATAATGATAAAGTACGAGCTGAGTTGAGTAACATAAATTGGAAGTCTGCGTTAGATTTTGAAACTCCCACTGAAGTGTTAAAATTTATTACAACAAATTTTTGTGAAATATATGAAAAATGTAAAATACAAACCCAAATTAATTTAGGTAAAAGGCATGTTAGTACTTGGATTAATGATAGAATGCGACATATGTGTAAAAAAAAGCTCGAGTTATTTGAGATATGGAAACAAGATGAAAATAATGTAAATAATAGATTATTGTATAACAGGTACAGAAATAAAACAAATAAATATATATCTAAAATTAAAAATGACTCAATTAGGAAAGAGGTGTCAGAAAACTTTAGAAATACTAGAAAAATATGGCAAATAATTAACAATTTATGTGGGAGGATGTGTAATGCGGTGGATGATGTAATTAAAAAGCATTTTAATGAAGACTTTAGTTCCTTAAGTAACAAGTTTGCTCATGGTTTTGAAGACAACATCAATAAAATTTGTAAAAATTGTGAGATACCTCTTCTGCGGGACACTTTCTCCCAAAAAGTGTCTAATGTGTCTATGAGATTTAAAAAAGTTACCGATGATATTGTTTTTAAAATAATTAGTCATTTAAATAAGAAAAAGAGTCCGGGTATAGATTGTATTCGAGTGAGTGACCTGCAGTGTATAAATTCTGAAATAACACCTGTCATTACTCATCTAATAAACTTATGTATTTCCACGTCATCCTATCCTGATGAATTAAAGACTGGCATAATTAGACCCATACACAAGAAAGGTCCATACAACGATATAAATAACTATAGGCCTATTACTATTCTACCTAGCATAGACAAAATAGTGGAAAGGTATTTAGGTAATGAAATTAATACTTTTTTGTCTAGCAATGATATTATAAACAATAAACAGTTTGGGTTCCAGAAAGGTCGTAACACTTCGCAGCTATTGTCTGCTTTTTCGGATGAGGTCAATAAGCACCTGGGCGCTCGCGAACAGGTGCTTATTGCGCTCATAGACTTCAGCAAAGCATTTGATACTCTGCGGTATAAAACTTTATTCAGTAGACTCGAACAGGGTGGTATACGGGGTCCTCTTTTGAAATGGTTTAAAAATTACCATAAAAGTCGTCATACTGTAGTTCGTTTAGGCAATTACCTTAGTGAAAAAATACCTACTGAAATGGGCACAGCTCAAGGATCAATAATTGGCCCAACAGAGTATTTATTATATGTAAATGACATGTGTAATATTATTCCAGAGGAGTCCGTATACCAGTTTGCCGATGATACGTGTTTGGTAACCCATCATAAAAACATTTTTGAGGCTCAAACAGCGATGCAACGTTTATTTGATGACCTGTGTAAATGGGCACACGATGCAGGTCTGGTTATCAACGCTAGTAAAACAAAGATTATCCATATACATTCTCCTTATATGAAGATTAGTCACGTACCTACGATAACTGCGCATGATCACCAGTGCCTGCATCGCGGGCCCACTGCATGCATGTGTGCGTGCCCTACGCTAGAGGCTGTCGACCAGCATACTTATCTAGGCCTTATTATAGATAAGCATTTTAATTGGGGACCGCACATTGAAAATGTTAGTAACAAACTTAGATCTATTAACGCCATGTTAGCTATCCTCAAATATAAACTTCCCTTTCACACGCTTCGCATGCTGTATCTCGCTCTGGCGGATTCAGTCATAAGCTATGGACTAACTAGTTACGGACGTTCCTATAAAACTTATATAGATAAAATATATAGATTGCAAATAACTATACTTAAGACTATTGTGCCAAAGAATATTAGACTCAAATGTAAAGATGATGAGTATGGATTATTTAAATATTGTAAAGTTATGTCGGTCTTTGATAAATTCAGGTCGGCAATTATTTTGGATAAATTTAATAATATTAGTTCCTTAACTTTAAACATTAGACCAAAACAGCTACGTAATGTTGATTACCTGCCCACATACAAACTACCTACAACTGCAAATGTGTATGGCATGAGAACGTGGAGATATATTCTACCTGATACCCTAAACAATATTCCCAAAAATGTAGTCAAAAATATTGTTACTAGTACATATAAAAAATGTAAAGTTAACTTAAAAAAGTATTACTTTACTGGTGATATCACTTAAGTACGTAGGTAAACTTATGTTTCCCTGTGTTATGTAACATGCTGTGTAGCGAACCTGCTTACTCCACTTTGTCACATAAACCTTTAAAGGTTTCGGACAAGTGTCATATTTATCTGTAAAATTTACTAAAATGTGTTGAAAAAAATAAACGAAAAAAAAAAAAAAAAGTTTGGAATATAGTAATAATAGATAGTCTGGAATAACACTAACACTACTTTTTATCTCGGGAATATGTTCCCTAGGGACCACGCGGGCGAAGCCGCCGGCAGAAGCTAGTGTGCAATAACGATATATATATATTAAGAAAGTCAATAAATGTATGTGGGTCAATCCACATACATTTATTGACTTTCTTAATATCGAAAAACAGAAACAAATACATAAAGCTGTCCTAAATTGACATCTATCGTGATCCTTTGCATTCTCTATAAATGAAAAACGGTTCATAATTTATTGTTCGGGTATCTACGAAGGAATACTATGGAAAAGGTCAATATTCGTTATTGCAAATTTACATTATTATTTCAGCCAAAAGATGTACACTGAGGAGCATACGTATTCCCTCTTCCACATTGAAAACTCCTCTGCTTGCATGTAGTGGATTCCGGCGACCCTTACCAAGTCAACGGTTAACGTGGGAGGGAGGCCTCATAGCAATCACCTATCTAATTGTTTCTAATTATAGACAATTGATTGCCAGTTATATTAATTGAAAACATGGTAATTTCGTTCAAATAGAAGTCAAAAACACCAACGTCACAGGGGATTGTAGAAATGAATGGAATGTCCTCGAAGAAAAAACTTTGTTACCCCTGAAACGAGTCCAAAATAAAACTATTTTTAGACCCAAGATGGAAGGTTTAACGAGTCTTATTGAAAAAATCTAACTTTGATGCCCTTCAAAAAGAAAATTCTTCAATTTCGTTACCCACTCATTGTTTTTTTCTCTCTTTAAACATCGGTTGGGTAAACTTCTTGAAAGTAGGTATTGTAAAAAACTTTGAAGTTAATTTTACCTGTTACGGAGTAGCAAAGTGCTTTGGCTTGTACAAAAAGTTTGCCTTTAGTATTTTCAGAAGAGAAGATATTTTCTTGGCATTCAACGAACCATAAATTTGTTTAAGAGAATGTTAGATAGGTATGCGCTTATTAATGGTTGTAGGAAGCTGACTTGAATGAGCACTTGAACATTTAAAACATCAGAAGAGGGGAAAAAACCTGATAATCTTTAAGTCAAGACTTAATAGATGACTCCCAGGCAAACGTAATCCATCGTCGATCATATATCTTACCATCAATGATGATATGGTAGCCAAATTCTGATAAATTCATTATAACACCTTGTTTTCATTTGTGTGTATTACTAACAACTATACTAACGCCGTGATTGTAACATATGGACTTATAAATGTCTGAAATAAAGATAAATTATTATTATTATTTATAATTATAATTTGCTCTGCTGTCGGTCAGGCTACTCCAGGCTATGTTTTCTAGGCAAGCGTGCTCCAACTACGACCACATCATCGTTTACTATCAGGTGAGATAGTGGTCAAACGCGTGCCTATTAATAGTAAAAAAAATATGACATGGTCGGAAGAGTATAAATGACTAGATTAAGGCTTGTATACATGCCAATGACCATGTGCATATAAACGGAGCTAACTACTCCTCTACGCGCCACTCCGCTACCCGCATTTTTAATTTATTATAAAAAATAACACTTATTTAAAAAAAAATAACAAAACTTAATTATTTTCGTTTGTATTGCAAAGCAGTAATAATTATTCTTTTTAGAATTTTGTTAAAAAATGAAGGAGTAAAATGGTTTCATCTCATCGTTTTGGAGGTGATTTTTTTTCTTATTATGTGATACCAATACATAAATTCTGGGTAAACCAAATTACGTATCATATCATCTAGATTACTACCTATTTTTTTCAGATATAATTTCTCAGTGAATGCCGACGAAAAGTTGTTTCATCTGAACGCTATTTTTAAGCATTTCTCGAGAGAGCAGCCTTAATTAGAGCACTTAACGTAGATTTTCTATTTAGGACAGGTTTAAACAAAGACCTTCTCACTCCAGTTGATTTGACCACAAATTTACTACCTAAATACGAATGGAAAATGTAACTAAGCTTCAGTTAATTTAGCTTTTTATCTATGTTTACTAGGTTGGCTAAAATGTGTTCTTCCATTGTTTGTCCTTGACGACAGTGACTCCTTCAATATAACCATCTGTCTTCCCAACTTTCCGTACTTTTGAAGGCCATCCCTTTATCTTGAGACCATCAATCATAAAACACTAAAACCATGCTAGTCGTATGTCCTCAAAAAACGTCCTCAAACAAGGCTCACAGAGCTCCGAAAGGACTTGGCGGCTGACACCATTGACAAAAATGTCCATACAAAACTAGCGTGTCAATGAGCATCACTCATAGAAATTGAAGTTGCTCGTGTCAGTTTCAACTATGGCTATGACAGCCAAATCTTATACTTAGCGTAATTACACAGCCACAAGTATGCTAAACAATGACGCCCTTTTCAGTCGTTCCTTGCTCTGTGGGAAGGCTAGTTGAGTTGTCAACACAAAAAGGTCAAGGTTCCACATCATTCATCTTGCCCCATAGACTCAATTACAAGCCATCAATCTCGAGTGACGAAGGGTAGGGGACGTCAGTTTAGGATACGTCGTTACCATGATCTGTTGAAAGAAAAATGTGGAGCGAATCAGCTGTCCGACAAGTCCAGAGATCAAGACAGGGATCGGTGTGATGAAGTTGTTTTCGAGAATAGAGACTCTGTTCGGTTCGTCATACTGATTGCAACGATAGCGGGTAAAATAAACTAATATTATGAAGAAAATAGGATTTCAAAAGGCGCAACAATGGGCTTGGCTGACCTTGATTGCATAAGTAGTTAACTCGAGACAACAGAATTTTGGTACGATGAAAATCAGTTGTTTTGGCGAAAAGAAACCTCTAAACTATTAGGTTTAGATGGCTTAGGTTGAGCTTTAAAAAACCAAGTGTGTTGGATCACTGATCAACAAAGCCGCCGAAAATACTAAGGGACGCACAGATTGCGAAAATTTGTTTAATTTCGGAAGTGGATGTTTTTGCTTGTTTTTTCGTATTTTAACACCGACTTCCAGTGATTTTTTTCCTAGTGTTTTTTTTTAAATTTGGTAGTCGGTTGACTTTTTTCGGAAAAAAGTTTTTTTTCTCACTTTTAGTGGTACTCCACACCTTACAAAACCACTGGAAAGTAGCAGGAAAGCAAAATACGCAATTTCGTTTACTTTGATGACAAGATACGTCATCCAAGTAAACGAATTCCACTTATTTTGATTTAAAAGCCAAATTACTAAACAGATTTGATGAAATTTAAATGGGATCACCTCTGAAGTATGTAGTAATATATCTACCAGACATAAAAGAATCATCAAAATCGATTCATTATAATTGGCGAAATGATCGCGTAACATACATAAAAAATTGAGAACCTGCTTTTTTTTGATGTCTGTTAAAAAAGGGACGCACAGAACCTGGAATTTTGGAGCAAAGGAACAGGTCTAATGCAGAGTCGTTCACTAAAACTGAGTCATTCTTGGCTGATTAAGAAACCTATCTTTTCAGGCAACTTGAATTTTGAATGAATCTGAAGATTAGACCGACATCGTTGGCAAATAGTGAAACAGGCCATAATAGCTTATTAACAAAGCCACAAAAGCATCCAAACTATCAAATTGCCAATTTAAATGGCCATACAATATTCAATATCCCAGCGTATTATACAAAACATACCCTCGTCAAAATGGCCTTAACAACAAATAAATCCGTCGCGCCTCACTGGCTTAACAAGTGGAGTGTGTAGTCATTTGTCAATATGTTTGTCGAAGCCATATTGGAGTAGAGCCAAGGCCCCACGGGACGCCTTGAGGTAAGTGCTCAAGCTTCCTAGTCCAGTCCTTAGAGATGACGGCTGTTAACCTAATAATGGGTTGGGTTTGTAATCTCGTATTTTAGTTACTTACTAGCTTTTGCCCACGACTTCCTACGTGCATATCCCGTTTTTCCCGTTCCCGTAAGAATTTCGGAAAATCTTCTCTTAGTATTCTCATACGGAGTTCAAGGAAGCTACATGCCAAATTTCAGCTTTCTACGACCAGTAGTTTCGGCTGTACGTTGTCTGTCAGTCACTCAATCAGTCAGTAACGGAAGAATGTTAAATATATAACAATAATACACACTTTCAACTGTCTACCTATGATAGTTCTCGAGATACAGCCCGCTCACGAACGGAAGGACAGCGGAGGCTTAGTCATAAGGTTCCGTTGGTTACTATTTGGCTACAGAACCCTTAAAACTAGAATGATCAATCAGTAGTAATCAAAACAGTATTTAACGGTGATATTGCGATCGCACGTTAACTTACTGGCTATAATTTCTTTGTAGATAAAAAACCACACGTGCATGGACGTTGACTCAATTCTTTAATGCGTGGGTGAGTAGCGGCATCTATACCCTAGTATACAAACTACAAAAAGACATGACGTCACACGCATCTTAAATCAAGCTATGAAAGTTCTCCGCACGTCGGACCCCATTTTTCGTCGTCCTTCTTGTCAGCGGATCCTGACTTTTCCATGGAGGTTCGCGGCACTATTCAGCAGCGGCCATATTACACTCAACTCTATAAGTCAAGCACCTAGGAGTGCCTGTCCATTACAGCGGAGCGAGGTAGCGGAGCAGAGAAACGGAAAAATTTTAACCAACGGAATTGCATAAAATCTCCGCACCACGTGAGTCACTGACATTTTGACGGACATGATTGGTTAATATGTTTTCGTTTCTCCGCTCCACTGCCTCGCTTCATTAAAGTGGAAAGGCACCCTAAGGCTGCCTGTCCGTGTCAGTAACTGAACTTTTTTGTGCAATTCCATTGGTTAATAATTCTCCGTTTCTCCGCTCCGCTGCCTCGCTCCGCGTCAATGGACAGGCAGCCAAAGGCTGCGTTTCTATCAGACATGTGCGAGGATCCGTAGCGAAGGATGTGTTAGTGAACCAATAGAATCGCTTCATTTACCTAGCCCTAGAAGCCTTATCTATTTCGGACGTACATAAAGCTTTAATATACGTCTCAGAGGCGTACACGTATAAATTACAATCTGTATTCAAAAATAGCCCTATTTTAGAAATATTATTTAGCGGAAATTTAAATTTGGAATATAAACTAAAAATAAAACAACACTGTTATGAATTTTAACTATAATCACAGTTATTTATTACAACGAAAAAACAATATGCATAAATTGGAACAAAAGAAAAAATAACTTCCTCATAATCAACTGAAACACATATATTTTTTTTAAGGATACCTTTTTTAACGCTAATTAGTTATTCTTAAAGTAAACATTATAACTAATCAGAATTTAAAAGACCAGCTAAACTTTAAGACCAGTCTACACACATATCAACTTAGTGCTCGCCATACACAGATTTTTTACAATTATAATACACTAATTTTGACATTCTCCTTTTTTTATAGGAGAAAAAGGCGCAGTATCTACGTTTTTTTGGCTCGAGTTCTTCTTCTCGATTTTCATTATTTGAATCAGTAGGTTTTACGAGTATTTGGCTCATATTTTCTAGTTACCCTCAACTTCAGAATCTGAATCTTCCAAAGAAGGAACTTCCCCCTTTAAGATTGCTAAAATATTGTCGTCGTCTAATCTTTTAGACCGTGACATATTTATATCTGAAACAACGCCGAAAAAAGACATAAAATATACGAAAAACAAACAAAGGTAAAATCACAGAAACCTAGTTAAAAGTTACACAAAGCCTGAACATACGTCTCGCAGGCGTGCTATATTTCGATGAATTAAAAATGGCGGGACTTACCTTAACGAAACGGGCACCGTCCGCTAGCTTCTGTCGGCCACAGAGTTGGCAAAAGCGCACGACGCGCTAGCTTCAACCGTTAAAAACAGACAAACGATATTCGGTTGCGTGTACGCCTCGCAGACGTAGATTAGGCTTCTAGGGCTAGCCTCGCTCAGCGGAAGCACAAACACATCCCTCGCTACGCGGCCTTGCAAATAAATCTGATAGAAACGAAGCCAAGCCTCACCAAAAGTGTGTCGTATTGACCTCTTACACGTGCAATGTTAAGAACTACTTTAATCTTATCCTAAGATTTCTTATCTTTCTTTAAGCGACCCACTTAAGACTGATTACCTTAATATTAAACAAGAAAGTGATTTAACCTTCAAGGTTCAAGAGCACTCGTTTTACGAATTAGTCCTAATTTGATTTATTGTAGTGTCTGTATACGTCTTTAACTAGATGTTTCTAATTCTTAATTGTTTTGTAATTGAGTTTAGGCTTTGTTAGGGACCTATAAATAGTCGCAGTTATTAATTAATCCTTTTTTAGTCTTTTACTCAAAGTCAAAGTCAATTCAAAGACTAATTTGCAAATAAATATGGTTACAAAAGTTCTTGCAATATTAGTATGGTAGCTTAACATATGTATAACTCTTCCCACTCTTTGCGGAGCAGAAGGGAGTTTCAAACTCTCACTGACTAAAACCCGTCTGTGTTCCTCTTACTGCCCTTTGCATTCCAGGGCCGCGGTGACTCTTTCGAACAAATTGCGCAACCCTAGTAGGGACTGGCCCTGTCGGGCGCCGTCTACTATGCTGATAGCTCAATGTGGCGCGCATGGAACACAAAGCGCTGTCGACCCAGGCCTGGTTCTGATCGGACGGCGAACAGCTATTAATTAATCCTGCCAAATGAATTTCAGTCTCGGTGACCAATGACAAGGAAATATAAATAATAATGACTCATTGTATATATGAAAAACTTGAGAGGTGTCAAGGGACACCCGGATGGAACTGTTAGAAACCGGTCTAGGTCACTCTTTTTAAAAAAGGAAACACTTTTAGCTGTAAGGAACTAATACACTTTATTTAACTTTTACAATAATTATCGCGAGTGCATCACACGAGTGCACGGGATGAAGGATGGAAGACGACTGACTGGATGAGTAGGATGGGTGTATGAGGAATCGAGGAGTGATGTGTCAGCACTCTGACAGGAATGCAGCGTAAGCTGTCGGGTAAGCCAGAAAGGGTACATTGGAAGGGTATAACAGCCCCCCGATTAAGAGGAAACTTACGGGTGGAAAGGTAAGTTGACGATGGAAAGAAGGAAGCTCCAGGTCTAGGAAGGTTTTCAGGTCATTCGGAGTCGAGGAACAGGTATGTCTTCGGGATCAGGAGATGACATTTCTATGGAATTATCTGGTTTGGGTTTACATCTAGAAGTTTTAAATGTTTTAAAGTAACAATACAATTTATACGATATAGCTATAACTATAACTAAACTTATTATAATAGTAACATAAGAATAGAAATTACCGTAAAGGACAATATGAGGTTTCTCAATAACTTCATCGAGATTTGTTTTAATTTGGTCAGTTATTTTATTATAATTTGACAAAAGTGAATCCAGATTATTAACGTTTTTTAAGTTGACATAGGGGATTTTAATATTGTCTTTTTGGTAAGTAGTAGGACTACAACAAGTATCATTGATTATTTCAAAGTTTAATATTATTGGTTTTGTTTTAATTACAATACTATGTTGAGGTATTAACTTATTGTCTCTACAATAAGCAATGCAATGTTCTGGTATAGTTAATATTCCAGTACCATGGATGGAAAGCTCAGATAAGTCTTGATTATTACATTCTATTGTGAGTTTAGAATTTTGACTTATTACGTATATCCATTGGTTTCTATGTAATTTATGAAAAGTTTCAAAATTACCGTTTACGAATTTAGTTTTACAAATATGTGGAACAGAAGTCAGAGCTTTAGAAATAATTTCACTTTCACATATGGGAGCGGCAGATGTAGAATATACACTAGGTGTTTCACAAATATAGTATTGCATGTTTATAACTTTACAGGAGTTAAGTGAATCTAATTTACAATAAGATGACTTATCTTTAGTTATGCCTATATATTTCGTGGATGGTATTATTGTTGAATATAGTGAACTATTTAAGTCATTAAGTTCAATAGGGTAAGGTATAGTGTTATATAAATCAAATTCCTTTGTGTTTACTAAAGGTATTTGTATCACAAATATTATTTTCTTGTTTGCATAATAGCTAGATACATCGGATATGTTTTCTAAAATGTGGATATTATCTAATATGAGAGGTACAGGTAATTGCTTAGAACTAGGTAGAAATCTATAATTATCAACAAGGTCTGCAAAAAGTTGCTTAGGAGTAATAATAGATGGATATAATATATTGGACTTACTAAACATAATAGCATTAATAATATCTTCTAACTTAAATGATAATGTTAACATAGTACTTTCTAAGATATCTGACAATCCTGATATCTTAGATCTCATTAGTAGCTTATCTGTTACTAACGTGATGTTAATCACATCTTGGTTCAGGGTATCGATAGCATGGTTTAAACTAGCTTCATTTGCATTAATTTGGTCAATTATTTCTTTTAGAGATGATAACGTGGATTTTGTAACTAACATGCTATCTTTCATCAAAGTTGCTAACTTGGTTTGATCATCTTCTAAGGTTTGGATGGCATCGCTGTATTTTATAGCGTCATCTTCATCCATATTACCAAACAGTTGTTTAATAACGGAACCGATTCCAGCAAACCAAGCTGATCTTTTATTAGATTTAGACATAAGATGAGATATAGAGTCAAAGTCTCTTGCTATATCATAGTATATTATACGGTGTTGCTAGTATGTAGTTTCATCTCGTCAAAATGGTGTTTGACGTGACGTCTATTTATTAGGAGTGATGCGGTGTTATTTCCGTGTATTTTTACTATTTTGTACGGGCCTTTCCATATTGGTGAAAGAGCCTTCCGAAGTCGTAGATGATTTTTAAGATAGACAAGGTCGCCGACCTTGTATTTAATTGGCCTTGTACGAGTGTCGTAATAGCTTTTTGAACTTTCTTTAGATTTTTGTATGTGTTCTATAGCTTTAGTTCGGCTATATTTAAGTCTGTTTTGGAGTACACGAACATAATCGGGATAAGTTACGCCTGCAGTATCTTCGTAGATAGAATCTGGTATGTATGGTTTATTTCCAAATAGGAGTTCGTAAGGGGAGAAATGAGTGGTTGAATGGATAGCGGAGTTATAGGCAAGCATAGCTGTATATACAAAGCGGTGCCAATTATTTTGCTCTTCATTTATATAGGATTTTAAATATTCTTTTAAGGTGGAATGACTCCTTTCAAGAGCGCCTTGAGTCTGAGGATGATAAGGGGTACTCCATAACTGTTTGATTTTTAACAGCTTGCAGGTTTGTTTAAACAGCTCAGCTGTGAAGTTGGTCCCTTGATCTGTTAAAATTGTTTTAGGTATTCCAAATAACGTGATAAAATGAACTAGACATTCGCATGATTCCTCAGCTGTAGTGTTGGTGATTGGATAGGCAGTTGAAAATTTGGTAAGGTCATCTTGAAGAGTCAAGATATACTTAAACTTATCGTTTCCGGCTTCCGGTAGTGGACCTACGATGTCTAATGCTACGCGTTCAAAAGGACGAGTGGAAAGAGATGTAATCTGCATGGGAGCACGATTAACTTTCCTAAGGGCTTTATTAGTTTGACATTGCGGACACTTTTTCACATAATTTTCTATGTCTGATCGCATATTTTTCCAGTAATACTTTTCCTGGATACGTTTTAGCATTCTAGCGGAACCTAAATGACCGGCAATGGGTATGTCATGATTTTCTTTCATGATTTTAGGGATTTCGCTTAATGATGGATAAATAATAGCATTTTTGTAAATATGTACATCTATTTCAGAATTGTGGAACAAATATAATATAATATTGTAAACTTTTAGGTATTGGTGATTATCAAAAGGGTTACTAAAGTCTGAGATGGCTATCTCGGGATTGTTTTGATCTGCAAGGCTAACTACTAGCTCATTTCTTAAAGATTTGAGACTTTTATAGATATCTTCATAAGTGCAGGTGTCAAAATGATTGACTTTAGTAAAGAGGAAATAATACGTTTTATTTTCAGTTTCGTATTTGAGGAACGTGTATAAGGTTCTTTCTAGTAAGGAAAATTCACTCAAATTAGGAATATTAGATATAACTTCTTGAACATATGGGACGGATTCATCCATATCTATGGATGTAGGGATGATAATATATTTTTTATCTGTTTTAGATAAACTTTCACTATGTTCTATAATAGTAGCATTAGGATTAAAATCCTTAGAGGTAGTTTTAAGGAAATCGGAGTAACTACCATCTAGGTTACTAGGACTACTCGGACTTGAGTTATCGATTGGTATTGTTGGATTTAAGTGATCAGCAGGTGATGGTGTATTTTGGTTAGTTACGTTATCAAGGTCGTCAAGGTTACCTAACTCTGGTAAGCTTGTGGGTGGAGCAAGTGGATCTATGAGATCTTCGAGTTGGACTAAATCGTCTGAATCTATCGTCTTGTTGGAATCAGGTGAGTTGACATTTTGCCTTGAAGTGCTAGGCATAGGATCTATGGCATTAATAGGTATAGTTGGAGGATAACGCGATAATGCATCAGCGGCTTTATTCAATTTTCCTTTCTGGTAAACTATTTCATACTCATATTCCTCTAGTCTTAATCTCCATCTTTGGAGTTTACTACTGGGGTCAGAGTGGTTAAAGAGCCAACGCAAGGGGCGATGGTCGGTGACAATCAGAAATTTTCTACCATATAGATATGGGCGGAATGTCTTACAACCGAAAAGAATCGCAAGTAGTTCCTTTTCCGTTGTACTATAATTACACTCACTTTTATTTAGTGTACGGGATGCATAGGCAATAGGTTTATCTTTCCCTATTTCACCTTGAGAAAGGATGGAGCTGATTGCATAATTTGATGCATCACAAGTTAAAAGGAATGGTTTGGAAAAGTCAGGATATATCAATAGTGGTGCTGTCATAAGTTTGTTTTTTAGGATTTCAAAGGCTAATTGATGTTCATTCGACCATACGAATTCTACATTCTTTTTTAGTAGGTTTGTTAAGGGTTTTGCGATACTAGATAAGTCGGGAATGAACCTGCGATAATAGGAAACAAATCCAAGGAATGACTTAACGTCCTTGGGAGTTTTGGGAACAGGGAAATCTAGTATTGCACTTACTTTTCCAGCATTTGGTTTTACACCTTTGTCAGTAATGACATGGCCTAAGTATGAAACTTCCTTTCTTAGGAATTCACACTTGTCGGGTTGTAATTTAAGTTTAAATTGACGGAGTCTACCAAACACATTGGTTAGGTTATTAATGTGAGAGGCAAGGTCATAAGAATATATAACAATATCGTCGAGATACACAAAGCATTGTATGCCTTGGAGCCCAGATAAGGCTGAGTTCATTAACCTCTGAAAAGTTGACGGAGCGTTTTTGAGTCCAAATGGCATACGTGTGAACTCGTAATGTCCTGTTGGGACAGAAAATGCTGTTTTTGGAGAGTCTTCAGCAGACATGTTAATCTGATGAAA
This sequence comes from Lacanobia wlatinum, assembly GCA_947578705.1. Lineage (NCBI taxonomy): Eukaryota > Metazoa > Arthropoda > Insecta > Lepidoptera > Noctuidae > Lacanobia > Lacanobia wlatinum. Next base: position 15,149,527 of record OX388046.1, on the reverse strand, counting down.
TCCGGATGCTAGATCTAACGTGCTGAAATATTTACTCTGGCCTAGCTGGTCTAGTATTTCTGCTATATTTGGAATAGGATAGGAATCACCAATGGTTACATCGTTAAGCTTACGGTAGTCGATTACCACACGCCATTTCTTTTGACCGGACGCGTCGAGTTTTTTAGGCACCACCCAAATTGGTGAAGACCATGGAGACATAGAAGGTTTTATGATACCTTGCCGTAACATTTTATCGATTTGGGAATCAACCTCTTTCTTATGACATTCAGGAAATCGGTATGTTTTTACATGGATTGGCTCATCCGAGGTTGTTTTAACTTTATGTTCTATCGCATCGGTAGAGGTCAGCTGATCGTCAGGTAAGTGGAAGACGTCAGAGAATTGGGAACAGACTGAGTATAGTGCTTCAGTTTCTTCCGAATTAAGGTGGGACACGCGAAGTTCTTTTAGAACTTCCTCTGTGCGTTCAAAAGTATGCGATTCAGCCATAGTACCTATAAATACTGAAGCTTGCATTTGGAAAGGTTCTAAACGCAATTGGAGGTCAGAATTGATCTTTACGGGTGCTTCTAAGGTATTTAAAATGGAAATATTAACACGGTTATTTTTTTTTACTTTAACCATACAGTTGGCGATTAGTAGGTTCCTAGATAAGTGTTGATCGATTACTAATCCTTCTCCGATCTCTGGATTTGCGACTGTGCATTCAATGATGGCTTCGCTACGCGCTGCTATTGTGTAGACGGGTTCATTAAAGTACATTTGAAAGTTAATGTCTTTTAAGTTTAAGGTACTTTCTTCATAATTAATTCGGCCGTTCATGGAATTAAATAAATCGTTGCCGACAATGCCATCATAGGGTATGGTTAAGCCATCTATTAAGTTGAATACATGAGTTAAGTGTTTACAGTCACTGTGGGTTTCATTATGGGTACTTATAGTTATAGGAATTTGTCCTAACGTGTTTAGGGGACTATCGGTGGTTGAGTCGATACCTTTGATTTTGAACTTGACCGATTCATTAATTATAGGCATATAGTCGATGACTGATGTTTTTATAATGCTTATGGATGCACCAGTATCAACGAGGAGTAAAAGATCTTTAGAAGACACAGGAGATTTTACTTGTATGTAAGGTAAGTATTTGTTTGATATATTTTGTGTGAATTCGTATATGGTTTTATTAATATTTTCCTTATTTTCAGGATTTGGGATGCAGTCTACAGTTTGGGGCTGGCTACCCTGTTGCTTGACAACATGCGATTTTACGGAAACATTAGAATCTACGATTTGGGGCTGGTTACCCTGTTGCTTGATCCTAATTGGAATGCAGTCTACAGTTTGGGGCTGGCTACCCTGTTGCTTGACAACATGCGATTTTATGGAAACATTAGAATCTACGATTTGGGGCTGGTTACCCTGTTGCTTGATTCTAATTGAATGACCTCGAGTTTTGGGCTTATTTTTACCATGTCCATGGGTCATTGTGTCGATATTGGTGTCGTCTATTATGGTTACCGTTTGTCCCGTGCGACACCTATTCGGGACATTATTCAGTTTAAATCATGGTTATCGACAGTGTCATAACCTTCAGTTTCGGTTAAGGTGTTAATTTGTGGTTTGAAAGACGTGCCTGGTTGGGCATTAAAATTAGAAGGTTTATTTGCATTGAATTTTTTATTATTATACTCGCGGAGTTTGCAATTTTCCAAAAGATGTCCTGCTTTTTTGCAATATCGGCAGAACGGGTCTTTTGAAGCTGGTTGACTGGTAGAAGGCTTTTGAGTTTGGTTATTATTAAGGTTGCCGGTTCTATTTGGTCTAGTGTTGCCGTCGTTACCACGCAACGTTTTCGCGACCAAATTCTGTTTATATGAGTATTGTTGCAACTTCTCTTCTGATAGAGCACAATTGATAGCATCATTAAGGTTTTTAGGGTCCCTACATCTGACTATATTAGCGATACGAGGAGTGAGGCCCATTGTAAAAGTGTGGAGAGCTAGGTCCTCCATAGCGGCTACCCTACCAGAAATTTCGCTCTTCTTATGGTTAGTAACGGCGATTTCTGTGAGGAGCTGGGATAGGCAGGTTTCAACCCTGAGTGAAAATTGGCTTACATTTTCCTGGGCACCTTGTCTACAATCTTGTAGTTCTATTAGAAGATGAGCGTAGTGTTTTCGCTCCCCGAATTGGTTTTGTAGGAAATCCCTGAGTGAGGGCCATGTATCAAATTCTTTTATCGAGCATGCTATTTCGGCTTTGCCGTCTAGCTGGCTGATGATATATTTAAATACGATATCTTGCTGATTTGAGGAAGTTAAAGAAATTGCGTTGTCGCAATTATTAATGAAAGCGTTAAGTTTTTCGCGGCTGCCATCGAAAGGTTTTATAAATTTTAGGATAACGTTTAAGGTTAAGCCTTCTCTAGACTCTTCTTTGACGTTCTTGGAACTTTGACTCATTTTAATATATTATAAAATAATACAATTGTAACAAGCAAACCCTGGAAATAAAATTAGTATAGCTTATAAGTCTACACGGCAAATCTCGTCGAACTGTTCTTATCGCTGTCCAACGGAACTGCGTCGGGTCACTGTCTAGACAGGACAATTAGTAGTCTCGTTACAATGTTGCGGCTATGAGATAAGCCGTCGAAGGTAAGTTTGATGGAACTTTTTGTTTAATCACTTGGAAATTATAAAAATGATCACAAAACTCACAGTAGCACAAAACATGCGTTCTTCATGCTTATGCTGGAACTGGAACTGGAGCTGGAGTTCTGGATACTGGAACCGGGGTTGACCTTGAGCCAGGTCGGTGCTGGGTTTGGAGACGGGAGACGCTACCTGCGTCACTGCTCCTTTCCACTTACTGCACAGTGGATCGGCTATGAGGTTCACCGGTGTGGTGTACGGGATACACCTGGATGATGCGAGTCGCTTCGTGGAATTTATGCACTCACTGCACTACACTGGTACTTTTACAGATTTACGGAGGAAACCAGGAACTTTTCAATCCCTTTTACGCTGCCACCAATGTTAGAAACCGGTCTAGGTCACTCTTTTTAAAAAAGGAAACACTTTTAGCTGTAAGGAACTAATACACTTTATTTAACTTTTACAATAATTATCGCGAGTGCATCACACGAGTGCACGGGATGAAGGATGGAAGACGACTGACTGGATGAGTAGGATGGGTGTATGAGGAATCGAGGAGTGATGTGTCAGCACTCTGACAGGAATGCAGCGTAAGCTGTCGGGTAAGCCAGAAAGGGTACATTGGAAGGGTATAACAGAACGAAGTTCCTTTCGATTAATTAGTGAAGGAATTGTAAAAAAAAAATAAAAAAAAAACAAAAAATAAAAATTTAATTAATTTTATCTTTTTTAAGTTATAATAACACATTTTTTATTATTAACAAATATAATGTAGATTAAACTTAATCGGTAGGCTCAATTTTAGTAATAATTGGCTTGTCATAATAACTGGCTTCCTTTCTATGAGAGAGAGAGCGAGGCAGACAGAGAAACACGCGCACGCCGCACGGCTTACAACTATAGCAAAAAGTGTGGTTACAACTTTTGGTCTTAATTTTTTCAGTCTAGCCCCCTTTCGCAACGCGCGATAAGGAACTTCGTTCCAAAAACAAGAACGCTCATAGTTTGACGGGGCGGCCATCTAATACGAACGGGGTGATCCGGCCCAAAACCAGCAGTTTGACATACATTCGAGACAAGGCATGGCATGCCACCATCTTAAATTAACAAATTCCCGTGCTACTACTTAAATATTTGATTGAAAAAAAAAACAAAGAAACTTTGCCTATACTGAGGATGAAACTCCTATCCGGCGGCATTTTCAAATAGTAATTATTCTTAATTACTATTCTATTATTATTATTTATATTCTTAAAGTTGAAATTTTAGTGCTTGTGTGATTATTTTTATCAAATACAAATATTCCTACCGTACTAAATTTACCTACATATCTTCATCATTCAAACTTCAATGTCTACACAAGAAACGCATTTTCAAAAGATATTTATTGAAACTAGGCTGAAAATCAGCACTTTTTGAACGTCAAAATTTACATGAAGACTGTCCCCCAAATCGCCCAGCCCGTCACCACTTCCTTGTTTTATTTAGGAAGAAGAAGCAACAAAGCAACAAAGTTGTAAGTAGCAATTAGTGATAGATTATTTCAGAGATTCCATATATACAGAACATAATAACATTAAAATGTCTTTAAAACAACAAGTGGACGAAGTGGATACTCACATACATTTCCCCAAACAAACCTAGACTAACCGTATCAAAATCCATTTAAAATAAACAGTTTATCCTAAGCTGGCCAACTATCTCATAAAGAGATTCAAACAAATTGATCCCAGAACGGTCTAAAGGCATAAAAAGCAACCGGTGATACTTTTATAAATATATAATGAGCATACTAAAGCCCTCGTAAAGGGAATCGGTTTTATTTGCAAACATTTACTAAAGCTTTCGGGTAAAGATAAAGCAATAATATTTAGATTTCGACATTTAGCTGGCCCAAGTAATGTAACTAATATATTAAAGCTGACGAGTTTGTTTGTTTGAACGCGCTAATCTCTGAAACTACCAGTTGGATTTGGGAAATTCTTTTTGTATATAATAGAGTTACATTCATGAGGAAGGCTACAGGCTATACGAGAACGAAAAAAAAAAAACGGGAAATGCTCGTGCAAAAGCTAATGTTGATACAAAATAAATGAGAATATTATTTGTTTATTGCATCATAAGACTAATTTTATTGGTGACTTCGTCGTTAGGAAAGTTATTGTAGGGGTAGAGAAAAACAAAAAAGTGACGTATGAATTGTGTTTTAGATTTTAGATTTGTTTTATTTTTTTACAAACAAGAACATACGAAGCGTTTTATATATGTTCACATTAACGATCTTTTTGCGAGGACAAATCCAAATTTTTGAAAAATCACTTTATTAAAGTGCAGAAACCTAAACGGGTATAACTCACCGTTTTTCGGTCGGCCATTGATGTTACTAACATTTTTGGTAACCGGGGTAGGGGTGATATTCCATCCCTAAAGTTGGGGTCACAAATTTAGCGAGAGTTTTAAATATCTACACTAATATTATAAAGAAGAAAGATTTGTTTGTTTGAATTGAACAGGCTCCGCAACTACTGGACCGATTTGAAAAATTCTTTTAGCATTGGATAGCTACATTATCAGAGAGTAACATAAGCTATATACTATCCCCGTACTCCCACAAAACGGTAACTACGCGGGTGAAATCGTGTGGCGTCCACTAGTAATACACATTTTTTAAATTCGATTTATTTATGTAAATTTCTTGAAGAGTCTACTGCTCATAAGATTATTATCGGCCGTGTTTTCTTTTTCCATCCGTGGCCGCTGGTCCTGGATGTCATTTGTAGATCTGTGGCAGTCGTTACCGATCGTCAAAAGTCAGAAAATCTGGTTCCAGTCTTACCAAGAAGTACCGTATTACCCAGTCAATGGGTTGTAGAGGTCTGGTAGATAGCCGGTCCAGTGAGTCCAGACTGGAAGCCGACTCCAATATAGTTGGGAAAAAGTAAGGCATAGGATGATGTACTTTGTTAAGAAAGGTGGACCGATGATCTGGTGAGGGTCGCGGATAGCCGATGGATGCGAGACGCACAGGACCGGTTGTTGTGGCGATACTTGGAGGAGGTCTATGTCCAGCCGCAGTGGACTTCTTTCTGCTGATATGATGATGATGATAGTTAAATGTCCAAAATATTTGGTAACGCTTGTCGATACGAGTTGGTAAGAGGAAATGATAAATATGTCAGCGATGGTACAAATCTCCAGGTTACATCAGCCAGGATATTAGGAACTACAGTGGGCGTACTTTGGGAAGTGTTGGTTATTGCGCAATAGAAACACCGGTTGCTTTTAAATCAAATTATTATTCACATTCGAAAGTCTCACAATATTCTCACACAATAGGTACACTGAACAAATATTCGGAACACGCGGCGGTTTCTAGACGTGGGTACTTCTGCACTGCTCGACCGCCACTAGCAGACTGAGCTCAGCCTCTGTCGAGCACACCGTCCTAGACCCTGTCGAATGCCACTAGATGGCGTTAGTGTCCCGATTGTTCTATTGACTGACTTATTTCCGATAAATAAATGATTGTTTCTTTCAATAGGTGTTAATTTCAACATTATTTAATTTTAGGTTCTCTACTACACAGTGCGTATTTTTATACCTTCCTTGTTTTTGAAATGTACTTCGAATCTTGAATCTTGAGACCAGAAGAACTTGAAGCCCTACAAAACACCACAAGCCAGCCTTAACATAACGAGCTATCGTTTTCTCTCCCGTCAGTCAATTTCTTACTTCCCAACTTCTCATGTAAGGCACCGTCGTTGAGAAAACAAGTTTATTACTGTTTCTATACAACTAACAAGACGTAATTAGTCTTGAGTTTCCCCGACAACGTTGTTCGTGTCAGTCGGAATGTGTGCTTGTGAAGATATCTATACTATATCTATACTATGTCTACAACATTTAACCGCCCAGAGCGGGAGGAGTCATTTGATGACTTTTCATCCATGAAAAAAAAATATATATACAACCTGTAACAAAACAAACACAAAACCTCTTAAGGGGTCATTGAACTCATCATTATGAACAACTTTCACTATGGGATCAACACTGAAATCGCAAAAAAATCAGCTATTCAGTACATTTTGTTGAGTTTGCGCACATAAATGTATGGGGGAGTCGATTTTTTTTTCGAGATTTCAGTGTTGGTCCCATAGTGAAAGTTGTTCATAATGATGCGTTCAATGACCCCTTATGAGGTATTGCGTTTTTTTGTTACAGGTTGTATATATATTTTTTTTCATGGATGAAAAGTCATCAAATGGCTCCTCCCGCTCTGGGCGTAGCAGAAGGGAGTGTCAGACTTTTACTGACTAAAACCCATCCGTGTTCCTCTTAATTCCCTTTGCGTTCCAAGGCTATACTATATATACTATATAATATTATAAATGCGAAAGTTTGTGAGGATAGATGGATGGATGGATAGATGGATGTTTGTTACTCTTTCACGTCAAAACGCTTGAAGGAACTGCATGAAATTTGGCACAGAGGTAGATTATAGTCTGGAGTAACACTAAGACTACTTTTTATCCCGGGAATATGTTCCCTATGGTACAGGCGGGCGAAGCCGCTTGCAGAAACTAGTCTATACTAATATTATATAGCTGAAGAGTTGGTTTGTATGTCTGTTTGAACGCGCTTATCTTTGGAACTACCAGTCAGATTTGGAAAATTATAATGTATACAAATGTAATTTTCCAAATCTGACTGGTATTATGATATCCACATTCACGATAAAGGCTATAGGATATAGTTACGGGCACGGGGAAAAAACGAGACGTGCGCGAACGAAGTCGCGGGCAAAAGGTTCGAATTGAAAAAATATTTTAGTACCTATTGGATAGCTCATTTATTGGATAGTTCATTTTTTTATTATTTAACATTACTCTACACCCTAGTCTACGTCTTGTTGCAAAATTTTGTCATAGTACTTAGAGAGATGATTTCTATAAACAAAGAAAAGGTAATTTACACTCCTTGTAATACCTAAAGTCGGTTTTTATGACAAACTGACATAGATTACAACAGAATTTAAGTCAGTTTTGACACTTGTACTTGTCAATTTAGTCTCCCAGATTAAAAAAAAAACAGACTGTAGTAGGTTATATTGTGACAATCTCAGATTTGACAGTGAAGTAGAGAGGGATAGAAGATCGCATTAACACTAAGGCCGCGGACACGAACTCAGCGTGCAAAGGCGGCGGCGGCGGCGACGGCGCGGTGCTGCGGGGCGGTGTTTCAGACCCGTTCACGAAGCCAGCGGGCAGATCACGCGGCGCTAGAGCGGCGCAGGTAGTGTTGTGTTATGAGAAGTTGCCTATCTATGGTACCGTCACTGCAGACGCGCGGGCACTGCTCGACTGGCTCGCGCCGCTCCTACGCCGACGCCGCGCCTTTGTTTTCATGAACAGTTCCATATAAATCTATGCATTTGAACGCGCCGCGCCCGCGCCGCCGCCGTCGTCGCCCCGCGCCTGCTGAGTTTGTGCCCGCGGCCTAAGTCAAAAAAGATTTTATTTTCATGATGCTGTCAAATCCAATTCCTTAGATTGTCACGAATTTTTATAAAACTTTTCACCTCTAACACTGTGCCCCAACTTTAGGCCGTAAATACAAAACTATTCACAGTTCCCTTTTATCAAATGGTCTGACATCAATATTTATTTCAATCTATCTCAAAAAGGTAAGCATTTAGATAGCATGATTTTCATGTTTAGCTTTCTGGAAAGTTGTTGTATGAAGAAAATCAGCATAAGTTAACAACGATATTCTAAGGAATAAGTTAACAAACAAACTCACTATAGCGTTTATAATATCCGTATTTCGTACCTGAAGGATAACCAACGGAACAATATTAGTATATCTCTGCTGCCTGCCCGTTAGTCCGGCGGTCTGTTAGCGAGCTGTATCTCAAGAACCGTAATAGGTAGACAGTTGAAATTTTCACAAAGTGTGAATTTCTATTGCCGCTTTAAAAAATTAAATTAAATTAAAAATTAAAGGCCCGTACAAAAAAACGTATTTGAAATGGAACCCTTCGTGTGTGTCGCACTTGGCCGTTCCCGCTAGGGCCAGTGCCAGGTTTGCGGAATTTGTTCGAAAGAGTCACCGTGCCCCTGGAACGCAAAGGGCATTAGGAGGAACACGGATGGGTTTTAGTCAGCAAGAATCTGATACTCCTTTCTGCTCCGCCCAGAGCGGGAGAAGTCATTTGATGATTTCCCATCTTTAAGAAAATAGGGTACGTATTACCTAAGTACGAATGTCCGTATTGTTAAGTTTTGAATGAACTAAGCCATACATAAACAAAAAAGGATCATTTTGTCTACTATTAAATGTAAACTTTCCTAGAAATTCATTATTTTAAACAATTTATTACAGAAATTGAGGTTATTTAATTTCATAGCTCGTTAGTTTTTGAAATAGGTTCATAAAATTAAATAAATAATTCTACTGTTATAAAAATAACGCCTCCCAGAATTTAAAGTACAAACGCCCAAAAATGTCGACGGTTTGAATGTGATATTTGACGCCAACATTTTATACCGTATCGTTTGCACGGACAGTTTCCACTTTTATTGGTCATCAAAACCACGTAGTAAATAAATATTCACTAAAACCGACACCTCATACATTTTTTGTTTGACTTACAGTACTATACTGTGTGTGAGCCAACATGTAATGACTTACAGTATTACATTTAGAAAAAAACAATTATTTATTTATCATCTCAATCTCTCACAAAAGAATTACAATTTCCAATTTTTGAAGACTGTCATGTGACTATGAATGAATGACTGACATGTCATTCTATCGCCTCCGTATCAAAACGTTCTATTTTCAAAATGTCCTATTAGCAAAACGACTTATTCACAAAATGTCCCATTAGGAGAAGGGCCTATAAGGAAAACGTCCCAAAAACAACAATAGAATGGGAAAATACAATTATACCACACATAAAAGTAAGATTTTTAAAGTTTACAAGTAAATAGCGACAGATTGTTGTTTGCGATCAATTCTAGCTGCTGCTGATACGGAGGCATTCCTTCACCGCTGCTACCGAAACGGTAAAGAAAAATATTTCGGATCTACTAGAACCAAAGAATTCTAAATAAATAACACGGTAGATTCAGATAAAATCACTATCATCTAAGAGAACGAGATAGAGAGAGATAGTTAAGCGAGGTTCAACACAACTAGCGATTGCCCAGAACTCAACGTGACTACGACTGTTATGTCAAGAGCGAAGCAAAAATTATTTCTAATACAGGTTAGTACTCCATTTATTTTAATTATATTTAGCTCAGCAACATAATTTATTTGCTAATTATGTCGCTACATCAGAAGATACTATATAGCATCTTAAAATGCACGAAATCTGCAAGCATTATTTCTGGCAAGTGGTATCGTATAAATGTAATGTGAAGTATCAAACTCATGAATACTCCCTGTGAGGTGTCAAGAACTCATCAGAATAATTGCTTCTTGGCTAAGATATTAAATTAGTAATAATTTATCATAAATTACGTCAACTACAACGTCAAAGCTTCCCAGTATATTGTAAGCTCATAATCCGTTTATTAATATGGAAATAAAGCCTACAGACGGTGGCCTTAATACTCAATGCGATAGAGTTTATAAAACACTGAGGAGGTAACAAATGAAGTATTCATATAATAAAACTCTAAATTTCAAGTAGCATGGTTCAACTCCAAGGCAAAGGTTTTCTTCCATCTTTCACAAAGTCGAGCCACCTTTATTCAGTTTGGAAACAACCTTTTTAAAAAAAAGATGGGGAAAAAATAATAAATAATCATCTAATGTGTATCTCGCTCTGGGCGGAGCAGAAGGGAGTGTCAGATTCTTACTAACTAAAACCCATCCGTGTTCTTCCTAATGCCCTATGTGTTCCAAGGCCGCGGTGACTCTTTCGAACAAATTCCGTAACATTTTGGATAAAATCTACCCAGTTAATTTCACATACGAAGTTATGACGACTGATTTCCACATAAGAGTAACTTTTCAGTCTCCAGTGATACTTTCAGGCCTCCTCTTACTCAGAAAATCACTACTAATGCACTCTGGCTTAGTTGACTTCCATGCTATAATCGGTAAAAGGGCGGCATCGCTGATGCGCAGGGTGAGGGACAGTTCCAACAGCTACCTGAGGGTAATTCCTGAGCACACAGATAGTCCTCTATGGAGGCAATGGATACGCATCCATATTAAATAGTTTTAAGTTTTGCGCGTCATGTTATACTAACATTGTTTTTAAGTTTTTATGTATTACTAACACTATGGATAATTAAGTCTGAATGAAATTAAATTGAATTGAATTGAATTGTTGCGTGTCGTGGGTTCGATTCCCACACGGAACAAATATTTGTATGGCCTACAGATAGTTGTTCCGGGTGTTTGTATGTGAGATTATATATGTCGGAAATAAGTCACTTAATTGAACAATTGGGACTCCAACGCCATCTAGTGGCGTTCTACAGAGTCTAGGACGTTGTGCTCGACAGAAGCTGAGCTCAGTCTTCTGGTGGTGCTCGAGCAGTACACACATTTAGAAACCGTCGCGTGTTCAAAATACTTGTTCAGTATAACTACCTGTTGTGTGAGAATATTGTTATTGAAATTTTGAGTGAATAATAATTTAATTTAAAAGCAAACAAGTTTTCTATTCCGCAATAACCAACACTTCCCATAGTACGCCCACTGTAGTTCCAATATCCTGGCTGATGTAACCTAGAGAGTTGCACTATCGCCAACATATATTTGAAAACGCACCCACGATACAGCAGTAATTCCTAGTATGGGCCCCATATAAAAAAAAGAAAGACAAAAAGACAAGCATTCTATCAACATTCCATTTGCAGACTATTCCACGTTCTAAAACGTAGGCTTTAAGTGAAATTCTGTGGGAAATGAGTCGGTTTGTAATTACTGAGCGCTCCAATACCCGCCTGTAGAAATCTTAAGAGTCTGAAAATGAGGTCATTTGTGGCTGTAAATTGTTTTCTTTTCAATTTAAACTCTGAACGATTGAGGGTAGATTGCTTGTTGTTGTCTGTTTTGCTTTTCATTGATTGGATTAGCAAGTTCAGCTATTAAGCGTTCATGTTTTAGATATAAAAGGGTAGTTTAAGGGTGCCTGTCCATTACAGCGGAGCAAGGCAGCGGAGCGGAGAAACGGATAAATTTAAACCAATGGAATTGCATACAATCTCCGCACCAAGTGAGTCACTGACATTTTGACTGACATGATTGGTTAATATTTCTCCGTAATTTCTCCGATCCGCGACCTTGCTCCGCGCAAATGGACAAACACTCTAATTGTGTGCATTTTGCTGAATTGTGAAAATACTGTTCTTAACGGCCCAGTTAAAATTTTCACAGATTGCGTATTTCTATTGCCGCTATAACAACAAATAATAAAAAATAAGGTACAACTCGCACTTGGTCGGTTTTTCTCCGAATCTACTGGTAGCGATGCTGCTGAAATTTGCTACGCGTATAAATTTCTATGCTTCAAACACGGACGACGACGGAAGACGTAACGTTGGAAGGCCTCCCACAAGGTGGACCGATGACCTGGTGAAGGTCGCGGGTAGCCGATGGATGCGAGACGCGCAGGACCGGTCGTTGTGGCGACGCTTGGGGGAGGCCTATGTCCAGCAGTGGACGTCTTTCGGCTGATATGATGATGATGATGAAACACGGACGCATTACGTAAATAATTAAATCTTGAGTTTGGGGTCACTATTGGGGAAAAAATAGAAATTAAAAAAAGTTTTAAAATTGTACCGTGTGATCTATCAAATAAAAGGGCTTATTATGGGGACTTTAATTAACTTTGTATTTTTTTATTATTTTATAAATAGATTTGAAGGTATTCATGAAATTACCCTTTGTTCCGAAACTACTGAACCTAAAATTATGAAAAAAAACCCATTAAATATTTCTATAAGAATATAAGATTGTTAAAGTTACTTGTTACAAAAGTAACATTTGTTCGGAACCTTTTGCACGAAAGTCCGACTTGCATTTGGCCAGATTTTAAGGTTTAGTCCAACTTCGTATGTATTGATCGCTCAGTTTGTTGGCTTGGTTTGTTTAACGACTCGTTTCAAAGGGCAAAGGAATTTCGAATTTACCAGAAAACTTACACACAAAACTTTTATGTATTACGGGTTATGGTTTTAGCAATTATCGTCTCAGACATTTAAAACTTTAAAGCACTTTTCAACTCAGTCAAATAGCCTAGCCATTTACCAATTATGAGGCGGCATCAATGCCACCACGAGAAAAAAACATCGTAGCAAAATCTACATCACAACAAAAATATTCACAACGCCCTCTCTATCCCGCAAGCAGCGAACTACTAGCGAATCTTTTATCACTATATCAGAGTTCTCTTTGCGATTTGGGCAGTTGCCCGCCATACACAGCAACCGTCCGGACGGAGAATCCTCCCTATTCAATGGAGGTTTGCGGGACTTTACTCACAGTACGATGCGGTACAGTGAGTAAAAAATCTTCTATAAGTCTAACCGGATATGCAGTTATATTATGTAGGTACAAGCATATTATAAGGAGTGACTGCCTATCTAACCTCCACAATCGGGTAAACGATATAGAATAGAATAGAATACTCTTTATTAAGTACACCATATAAGTTACAGAAAAGATAGATGAGAAACATTACATAGGGTGACACAATGGGCGCCTTATCGCTGAAAGCGATCTTTTTTTTTTTCTTTTTTTTTTGGTATTATACCTCTTTGACAGTTTCCATATAATTAGAGTTGAATCTATGAGCCATCCAACAGGCACAATAGAAAATTAGCTTTTGCCCGCGACTTCATGCGCGCATATCCCGGTTTTTCCCGTTCCCGTAAGAATTTCGGGAAATCCTCTCTTAGTACTCTCCCCTACACTCCCCAAGGAATCTATATGCAAAATTTCAGCTTTCTACGACCAGCATTTTCGCCTATGCGTTGTCTGTCAATCAATCAATCAGTCAGTAACGGAAGAATACACGGATTTAGATTGAACATTTCAAACAAAACTTTGCTCTTCCTGGATATCAAACCCTAGAATCACGAGAACAAGAAGCCCTACCATCATCTGCCTAACCTTTTCTCAACTATTCGGAGGTCGGCGTTCAATCAAACTGGATTCAGCTGAATACCGGTATTTTACGTAGAGCGGCTGCCTACCAGACCCAACCCATTAACTGGGTAACGCGGTACTTCTTTGCAAAACTGGTGACAGATTTTCTGGCTTCTGACAGTCCGTAACGACTACCAAAGATCTACAAATGAAAAGAAAAAAGAAAGAAAGAAAATACTTTAATTCCGCCAGAAATGACGTACAAAATCACAAAATTAAATAAAACCAGTTACAAACTAAAACCAGTTGCAATATGGAGGAAACTCGGTATGTTCACATGGTCACCTATCCACAGACCAACCTCGGCAAGGGTAGCTTGAAGATCGATCTAAGTGGCTGTTATTATTGAGCCACGAGATAAATAGGTTAATATAATTGGGGCCGTCATTAATGATACCCACGATATGCTCGAGTAGTCAATTGTTCGGAACATATGGAGGATCAAGAAATATAGATGTTTAAAATTAAACTCAAATATTTACAAAGTTTCAGATACTAATAAATCTTTACTTTATAGTTAACCTTGATGATGGAAATATCCAGAATCTATATAAATATAGACGATTGAATGTCGAAAATTAACCCGAGATAAAATACTCCTGGGATAAAAATCCAGGGTCTAGTAGGTATCCCATGTCCTATTCATGTGCCGAGTTTTATCCGAATCCGTTGTTAAGAGGCTTATTACATTACTTCACTGTTTTTTGCGTAAAATGACCAACTTTGGCTTTCTTATTCTCAGAAACTGAAAAATTTAGACTACTTGTGCTTATTGGGTAGTCAGACAGTCGATTTCTTTTTTCGTGATTTTATTGTTGGTCCCATAGTGAAAGTTGCTTATAATGATGGGTACAATAACCCTTAAGAGGTATTGCGTTTATTCTGTAACACGATGTACCTATTTTAACTTCACTATCTTTGAATACTCTAAATTAAATAATGCTAGTATACTACATAAAGTCTACTTTCTATTCTTGCACGGAAAAAACCTGACACAGAATTTCTGTGATGACCTCCAAGTAACCTTTCCCCTGTTTGGAACTGCCTGAAAGACTCAACAAAGGGAATCTGGCCCAAGGCCGATACTTGAAATTCAGGAGAGGGATTGACAAATGTCTTAGTGTCTAATGCCTTTTTGTTTGCACCTTTCCGAAGTTCCAAATGACGAGATGAGGAAATTGTGGACGCTTTGTGCGAGCTTTTCTTGTTTTCCGCGTTGGATTTATTTCAAAGGCTTTTTGGTGTTGTTTATTTGGATTTTGGTAAATTGGTTAGTACGAGTAAGAAGATTTAATATTTCGTTTATTTAATATTTTAACTTATTTCTACATTTTTAAATAATGTAAAAAAAAATATAAAATTGTAGCACACCGGTATCGGCCCATTCCCTCTCCTAGAGAGGAGGCCTGAGTCCCAACAGTGGGAACATTATAAGGCCGACTATGACTATGACACCGGTATCGGGAACAAGGTCCAAGCTACCGGTGGTCAGAGCTCCAGAGAGAGGAACCTCCTAACAATACGAGCCGTGTCCAGAAGTACTGATTTCTGAATCAAGCCCTTGATCCAGCTTATCCAGATTTATTATTATGAGCCTGTCAAGTCCCACTGCAGGGCAAAGGCCTCCCTTCCTTCCTTTTATTTTTCTCTGTCCAATCATAAGAAAGAAAGAAAGAAAAATGTTTATTCGAGACTCGCACAAAACAGACAGATGTAAAATTAATTCAAAACTAAAAGTAGTGTATTACTTAATCAATAATAAATTAGTCTGTGCGAGGTCAAAAAGGTCCCTATCTCAGCATAGGCTGCGAAATTTAAAAATAAATAACACAGCGCTGGTTTTATGACAGGGCCTGTGATGCCACGGACGCAGTTACGTAACAAATACTAAATATAATAGATACAGATAAAATAAATAAATGATGAAAAAATTATATATATAAAATACATAATAGTCAATAATAAAATTAAAATAACATCGACCCACGCCCAAAGGCCCAGTGCTCCAATATCATTTGTGAATGTTACAAATGCCAGCTGTCATGTTGGAAAAAAATAATAATGTCAGAACTTATTTGTAAACAAAAGCCATACCAAAAAGTATAAAATAAAAAATGTAGTTTAAAAAACTGTAACCCGACTACAGAAAAATAAAAGTGATCTGAAAAGTATGAAACAAGAAAATATTTCAGAAACAAATCAAGAGAGGTACAAAAATGGTGAAAGTAAAGCCGTGGTCGCATGCCTTTATAGTTTTATAGGTGTGCCAGGCACCCACATGATATACAGGCATGCGACCACGGCTTTACTTTCACCATTTTTGTACCTCTCTTGATTTGTTTCTGAAATATTTTCTTGTTTCATACTTTTCAGATCACTTTTATTTTTCTGTAGTCGGGTTACAGTTTTTTAAACTACATTTTTTATTTTATACTTTTCCGTTTTAGAAGTCGTTTCTATTTATAACTGCACGTCGCTATCATTTTAATTATGTACAACTAACTATGCTCGTGACTTTGTTCACGTGGATATGGGCGAAAAAATGTGATGGTGATGCATAGATAAGATGTAAAAATTTCTTTAATTCTTTCTTGCTGTTTTCTGCATTTGGGGGTGACACCCAACCGTTCGTTGACTTTTTTGTTATGGTCCGGTGTCACCCTTTAACAGGGTACAATGAAACCTGTCCGAGATGAGGTGTAAAAAGTTTCGAAAAATGGTTTGTGATTTCCGTCATCGTGCAACGCATAAATATTTCGGGGTGCCCCAGGTGTCACCCATGCTAGCTACGCCACTGTTGCTGAAATCGGTCTATGGATGGTTGATCGATACCAAGACTCTTGCGTGCCTCGGAAAGTACTTAAATCCGTTGGTCCCGCCTGTTATTTGTAGACTTTCGACAGTCGTTACGGATTGTCAGAAGCCAGAAAATCTGACACCAGTCTGGCCAAAAAGTACCGGATCACCCAGTTATTGGGGTGTGGTATTCAGTTGGATCCAGCTTGTCTGGATGCCGAACCCAATATATTTGAGAAAAGGTTGGACAGATGATGAAGATTTAGAACATAGATAGATAACCAACACTTTATGTCTTGTCTTAAAACTCAAAACTTTGTCTTGTCTTAAAAGTCGCGACGAACCTATCACGGGGCTTTGCCCCTCACCACGGATGATAAGCCATTAAATTAAATTAAATTAAACTTTATTTTCAGACCACAGTTTCCATAATTTCGTTAGTATTTTGGTGTTAGTAACAATGGTGCTTACGTAAGTAGGTTAGTATTGTTAGTTTACATATAAAAGATTTATTTATTTGATTATACCTTTGACTGTGTTAAGGCCTGCGGGTGACCTAATGTTGCCAGGTTTCCGCATAAAACCGGAATTTGATATTCACTGAAATTAAATGAGTCAAAGTTCATTAATATACAGTATGTTAAAGAACTCTGACTCATTTAATTTTGTTTATCTATTATAAGTTAAAACGGTTTAATGTTGCTACTAGTCACAAAGTCTGGATTTACTTGCTACTTAATATTAGTCATTAACATCAGGAGACTGTTCGCAAAATTTGCGCTTTAACGTAGAGTTGGGGATGCCAATCCGACTTATAAACATACATACTTATTATTATTATTATTTTAAAGTTACAAAATCATAAGTAACATAAGACGTCAGACTTTTCATCCCATTTAATACGGCTAGTTATCAATAATGATATCTGAGAATCTCGGGGCTAAATGATAAAAGCCACGCGAGTCGATCTTCTTGGTTAAACAACGCATGCTAAGACTCCTCCGTGCCTCGGAAAGCAAGTTAAGCCGTTGGCCCCGCCTGTTATTTGTAGATTTTTGGCAGACGTTACGGATGGTCAGAAGTCAGAATATCTGACACCAGGTCGGCCAAGAAGTACCGCGTTACCCTGTTTCTCGGTTGTGGAGATCTGCCGCATCACGTAAATTACTGGTATTCAGCTGCGGAACGCTGGGAAAAGGCTGGATAGATATTATATGTACATATCTATCGGCTGGTCCCTGCGACTTTCCAGTTTTAAGACCTGGCAAACTTATACGGGTCTAACTTTTAACAGCTTTAGCTTATTACAAGTTAGGTTACATGTGTTAGCAGACATTAGCGAAGGTCCTTCTTCCGTGAAGAACACCGCTAAATTGAGAACAAGTTAGGAATGCTATCCATCGACCCTGCAGTTGATCTAGCAAAATATCAAATCGGTTACATATATCGATAAATCCCTAACGATAAGATAAGAAAATGCTTACTTTTCTTTTGCTACGTATCAAAAGTTTCACAAATAACTCCACAGCATGTAATGTGTTATTTCCATGAACTGGTAGTACTATTTTTGTTCAATAGATGGCGTTACGTGTCTGTATTTGCTTTACGTTATGAAAATTAATGTTATATTCACATATCTTTTGATAGAGCGAACCGATTCGGATGAAACAAAACCTTAATTTTGTACTTTGAGTTACAAAATTACAATTGATAAAGTTATCTGCATTCGTTTTATACTTTCCACGTGTTTTGAACAACTTAACAGACAAACAGTCACAAAATTAAATGCTGGAAAAGGTACTGTTAGTACCTATTCCTGGCTATTATATTTTAATGTACAACAACGACTCTTCTACAGATTCTACATAGATACTCACTCAGTAATAATCACTGTCGCTTGTTTGTTAACAATTATATTTATACATATTTATTTACTCAGACAATACAAGATATGTACATGTTTGTAAAGTGCTCCTTAAGACCTTTCCTTTGATACCAAACATGTTATGATTATCTCAATTTTTTTTTTCAGAGTCAGTAATTTACGTGTGTATTTACGTTTTCTCGCATTTTAAATAAAGTGAAAATGTCTACCTAACCTATGTCACCCGCAAAGTTCTTACAAATCTATTGATACCTTATTCATCACAATCAGTTCAGTGGTTTAGTTAGACGCTGGAGTGGAACATACACATATACATACATACATACATAGACAGCTAAAATCATTACCCTTCCTTTTGGATTTGCCGTAGTCGGGTAAAAAACTAACGAAACCTGTTGACTGCCGACTAGGTGTCGTGTAAATGCGACACTGACTGAAATAACGGCGCCGCAGCGCACCTGCGGTATACAACATATATTTATACACGTTGCGTAAGAGTTGCTATCACTTTTTGGGCAGGCACACACTCGACGAATTTAAGCATTTTTAGCTATGGAACACAGTGAGAGGCCCGTTTTACGGGTCGAGGGGTTGCCAAGAGCAGGGTTGTGACCGCTCACCACGTCCCATTACGGGGACGAAGCGACATCAGAGACGAAAGCATGGCGTGATTTATTTCGACGCTAACACCATCTATCGAGCTTCGAAAAAATCCGAAACATAAATATTTCGCTTTATGTATTTTTCTTCTAACGAGTGGCATAACAAATCGTAAAGATTTCAAAGATTTGATTAACTTCGCGTTGGTATCGCTTTGGTCATGTTTTTCATTAAATTGTACAGCCACGTCGCGCGAAGTACAGGCTCGCTTTTACTTGTTTGCTAGCAATTTAAACATATACGTTTACTTAGACAATATGATATACATACATATTTGTAATGTGCACATCAAGATCTTTCTTTTGATACCAAACATGTCACAATTATCTGAAATTTATTTTTTTCGTGGACAGAAATTTACGTGTCAACTCCATCATAATACATTTAGGAATACTTTATATAGCCTATGTCACCCGGAACGTTTTCAAGAATCTATTGATACCTCAATCATAAAAATCGGCCCAGCGGTTTAGGCGCAAGAGTGGAACATAGTTATATACATACATACATACATACATACATACATAGACTGCTAAAATCATTACCCTTCCTTTTGGCTTTGCCGTAGTCGGGTAAAAAGTATCGTAAAAGTGCAACAAAAATCAGGTTTTATTGAATAGTTGCGGTCTGAGTTGTATAATTAGTCGCAAGAAGGCATTATATTATGCTGAAAACATTGGACTAAAAGTCAAAAGAAAGAAAGAAAGAAAAATGTTTATTTGGAACTCGCACAAAACAGACAGATGTAAAATTAATTAAAACTAAAAGTAGTTTGGTAAGTTCATGTACTTTTCTTTTGAATCCGTATAAGTAAGAAGAGCTCGTGGTTAAATAATAACAGACGTACGACAAGATCTTTAAGGTTAAGCAACACTTGAGGTAGGTCCGTGGATGCTTGACTATCCAATACATACCGAGGTTTCTCCGCGTCTTGAAAAGCACGTTAAGGCGTTGTTCCAGGCTATCAATTGTGGATATTAGACATAGTCTATTACTCAGAAGATAACACGACACCGCTTGGGATGACTGGTTGGTAGATTTTTCGGATTCTGACTACCATTAGGCCGTCTCTTACAGGATGGACCGATAAACTGGTAAGGATCGCGGCTAGCCGATGGATGCGAGACGCACAAGACAGATTGTCGTAGAGATACTTAGGGGAAGATGATGATGATGATGAACGACCGTCTTTCAGAACAAGAAGTGGAAAGAACTCAGAATCAACATCCATCCACAGATCGCCCCCAGCGAGCGTGGCAGAACCATCAAGATGAACCCATACAGCTTTTATAGCCAGAAGCTCAACCCTTGCAATTACAGTAACCATAAAATAATAGGTCTTAAAATTAATTCAATAATACTCATTACTGAGGCAATGCCGTACAAGAGTAAGCCACTAGCTACCCAAAACAGTCATATCCATATTTATAAGGGTATTTGAGTATCGATACTTGAAACCCAAAGAGCGTATGCGACATTAGCTTTATGTTCCTTATGCCAGTTAGGATTTAGGGTGAATTACAGTAATAGTGATACAGTTAGGAGTCAAGATGTGTTAAAACGATGTACGCTACATGGCTAAATAAGTCGATGTCTTTCTTCTTCGGCATTGTAATAAAATAAACGCCTTTTCTTCAACGTTTTTCTAATGATTACTGTCTAGATAGAAGGTAGATGGATAAAATATTTGTTTGACACACACATGAAATAAAAATCCGACCAAATGCGATTCGAAGTCCCGTGTTCCCGGTTCTGAAATATATTTATTTCAAACCATAGATTTCAATAGGGTTTCCTGTAATCTATAAGAAATGACCTATTTTTACCTGTTTTTTTTTTTATTTTAGACATAGGTGTTTCGGAGATATAGGCGAGGGGAATGGTATTTTTTTTACTATTTTCTTTAATAACTTCGAAATGGAATATTCTAAAATTATAAAAAAACACAATAGAAGCCTTTGCAATGAGCTTTTTAATTTGATACAACTTAAGATTCAGTTAGAAAAACTATTTATTAAATTTTCGCACTTCCCCCCAAAAATTGAACCCATTTTCAATATTTATTGATTTTTGTTACGTGACCGTGTTTGGGGCACAGAAGATTATATTTTCGAACTAAATGTCAACTGAATCGATTTAGTAGATTCGGAGAAAATCGGCTATAACAGACGAACAGACAGACAACCGAGTGATCATAAAAGGGTAATTTTTTTCCATAAAGAGGTTCGGTACCCTAAAAATCAGTCAATCTTATCAAATAGTGTATGCTAGCGTAAATATAAAATATAAAACATCATCTGCAATGATCTTTTTCGTTGTGAGTACTACCTATCTGGGCCTTGTTTAATTAATACTGTCAATGCGACAAATTTTTCAAAAACTAACATAATTGTAACAATTTCGGGACAGGGTTTGTTTAATAAAGCAAAAATGTATAAAAAAAACTGATAAAGTTGTCAAATTTACATTTTTATTAAATTGGCCCCTGGACGCTCTGAAACATATTCATAGAAGCATCTGGAAAAAAATGAATAGGCATAGGTTTTAATATAGCATGTCGATATTGATTTTTTTATTTATTTTTAACGTACACACCATATTTAAAAAACCCTCATGAAACGATTGACATATAATTTTCTCAAAATAAAACAGAAGTCGGTAGTTAATTTATTCTTTTAATAACATTTAATACACTTTCTTCCATTTATAGAAACGAATACACTAACTAAATAAAATAAGTAATCAAAAATTGTAGGTACCTACACTTTACAAACATACGATTATTGTAAAAAAAGCATTGGACGAACTACACACTCATTCTGTTTCGAATCCCTAAAATGATTGGTACTAGAAAAGTCTGTAATTTGAACCCCATATTGTATTCTCGTTTCATTTTCGGATACGCTCCTAAGCTGGGGTCTCCTAAGTTACGCATATTTTCAAAACTGTACGTTACTATCATTGTTGCATCTATCACAAGTGTATTTGTCACTCAAACTAAAAAATTTGATTCTGTGTCTAAATGGTTAGTTTTAGCAGAATATTTGATTTATGTCACGCATTCTTTCATAACAGAAGATGAAAACGTGTTAAGTGCATTTAAAGCTATTGCTGTTATTGACACTTTGCCGTGTGCGAAGAAAATTTTTAAAAGATTGGAGAAATTTTTAGTTACCGTTTTGGTTTGGATTTTAGTCTTTAGAATAGCTTCTGTTTGGAACTTTTGTTACAACTTCTATGATTTATGTTTTATTGTCGAACCAATTGGAGTTTTCGCTACTAACATACTAATGGCGGCAATGGATTTGAGACATATGAATTTAATACTGTTATTTTCATTGCTTCGTGCGCGAGTCAAAATATTTAAAACTACACTAGAATGCAATGGTTTTGATAGCTTTCCAACGCAATGATTTTCACCCAGAAAGTACGTTTTGATGTATGAGAAGATTGTTGACTCTTTGGAATCCAAGGATCATGGGATGAACAATACGGTAAGATTTACTACCCGTATCATTGATATATAAAAAAACCCAAGATGCACAGTCTGCATTGATATATAAAAAACCCAAGATAAATACTCCGCATCTCAAAAACGTCCGCAAAAAAACAAGCGCAATATGTATAATTGTGCGCTAAGTTTCAAACAGTCTCGCATCGCTCGCCATACTGCACTGCTTTGTAAAAACGACTCTGTTTGAAACTTGCGCACAATTATACATATTGCGCTTGTTTTTGCGGACGTTTTTCAGATGCTGAGTGTGTATCTTGGGTTTTTTATATATCAATGACTCGTATGCTTTAATTTGCTCCTGGCTTGACACATTTCGTATGACGTTTTGAGGTTTTAATTTAAATTGCACAATTCGATTTCGATGAAACAATATACTGTTGCGTTTATATTAATTTCATCGAAATCGAATTACACGTATGGGTAGTATAAAATAAAATAATCATTTGTGGTTTTTATTAAAATCTCAGCATTATTTGTGCAATATTATTTTGCAGGAACTACTATGTTTGTGCTGTTCACTTATAAGATACACTTACGATATTTTTGGGACCATATCAGAAATGAAGCAAAATGTAAGCTGCTTTTGTATGTCAATGGCTATGTTATTAATTTTATTAACTAAGTAATCTATCTCATCTTCCTAGTTTATCGTGTTGTGCTGGCGCTGCCGCTGCGGAAAAGCTCAAGCGGCGTAAATATCGTAACCTTATTCGTATATTTTCGAGCCGTTTCGGGCCGAAATCCTCGGGCCGTGGGGCCCTTGTGCTCACAGCCTTTTCAAAGAAATTTCAAAACGGTTGGTTGACACTTCCCGTGACCAAAGAGCTGGCTTTTACTTTGGGCAGAGATTAAGCATTGCCATTCAACGTGGCAATTAATTTAATTTAATTTAATTCTTTATTTCAGGCATCTATGGCCCATAAATAAAATACATAAACATAAAACAATAACAGCTATAAATAAATTAATACATATTACAATACTAATTAACACTATAAACTACTGCACATGAAATGACGGCGTCGTGTTTCGCTGACTGGTGTCGCGCAGCTGGCCGCGGAAACGTCGATACACGACACCTTTCGGCCAAAACTCTGCTTTGAGGAACATCTCGAGATGGTGAGTTGGAACCCGCACCACAAACGACTTGAAGTTTGTGTTGTGGCGCGACTCCAACTTCTCGACCCTCAAAGTCCAGCTGGTCTTCACTCTCATGTACTCCACGATCTCCTCAACCTTCGTGGAGTGATGTAGCCGGGACACATACAGCAGCGTCGTAGGTATTGCTGGACGCAGCAGCATGTTTGGTCCTGCCAGCGCGGTGCCGCACTGGTTCCGACAAGCAGGCTTCTTCTTCTTTCTCTTCTCCACTTTGATGAAACCATCCTTGTCACACGTCACCTTATCTGGAACCCGCTGTTTCGAACCCGTGTTGGATGTAAAGCGGCTCTGTTTACCCCCCTTCGTTATGATCGCTTGACTTGCCTGCGAATTTTGCGACTCAGCAGGTTTGCAAGCGGTGACAATGTCTGCGTAAGCACGTTCACGTTCAGTCTCTTACACACATTACCAGCTGACGGTTTTGAGGACGAAGTTTTTGATGCTATATTTTAGTTAGTTGTTAGTTAGGTGTATTTGTTAATTTTAGTTATTATTAATGTTTATTCATTATATGCCTAGACTCTCAAATACTTAGCAATAAAACTAATCCTAATATATAAAATTCTTCCGTTACTGACTGAGTGACTGACAGATAACGCACAGCCAAAACTACTGGTCGTAGAAAGCTGAAATTGGACATGTAGGTTCTATGGGAACCCTGTTTTAAGCCATGGTTCGGAGCAAGGAGACATGGGAAGCGGTCACCTCCTTCTGCGAAGCAGTAATGCTAGCAAAGGAGGAAGCCGAACGCGTGAGAGAGAGGGAAACCTCACGCCCCAGCCGCCGCAACAGAAGAAGACGCCCCGGGCGTCAGGAGTCGCAGGGCGATTCTCGGCCACCGTAGGCGCGGTCCTGCGGACGGCGAGCATTGGGTGGCTCGCTGTCTAATCAGAACCAGGCCCGGGTCAACGGCGCGCTGTGTTCCACGCGCGCCTCAAGGAGCTGTCAGCACAAAAGACGGGGCCCACTAGGGCCAGTACCTGCTGGGGCTGCGGACTTTGTTCGAAAGAGCCATCGTAGCCCTGGAACGCAAAGGGCACTAGGAACACGGATGGGTTTTAGTCAGTAAGAGTCTGACAGGGAGTGTCAGACTCTGCTCTCTCTCTCCTGCTTCACCCAGAGCGGGAGGAGTCATTTGATGATTTCCCATCCTTAAAAAAAAGGTTCCATGGGGAGTGTAAGGGTGTCACTAATATAGTTTTTTTTTTGTTTTACTATTTATAGGCTCGCGTTTGACCACTATCTCACCTGATGGTAAGCGATGATGTGATGTGTGATGAATTTTCCGAAATTCCTACAGAAACAAAAAACGGGATGTGCGGGTACAAAGTCGCAGGCAGAAGCTAGTTATATACACCGCGAAATTTAAATAGTTATTTTCCCGCAGCAAAATGATTTTGTCTTGAGTGAATACGATCGATTTATAAAAAATAACATTTAGCTCTGAACATTTATGAATCGCTATTCACTTATTGGCAGCGTGTTCGTTTTGAGTAGTTACCAACCTACGTCGCTAGTGAACTACTATTGTTTCTCACGCTTTCGAGTGTATGAATATTTTTTTAAATTATTTAAAAACAGAAATAACATTATTTTATAAGTTTAACGTTACTTTTTTTTTTTATTTGTGACAGATTTGCTCTTGACTATAGTCTAGGTCAGAGATGACAGAGACAAAGTCTACGATGGAGCGAGCTTACCCAGAAGAAGCCTTTTCACTCTAACTTTGAAGAGATTAGGGTTGTAATCGTTTGGAAACACAGACGCAGGCAGAGAGTTCCACTCCTTTGCTGTGCGCATTATAAAAGACGTTTGGAAACGCTTAGTGCAAATTGGTGGAATAGCAACAAGGTAGGGATGGTAAGATGCAGTGCGTCTGGATGTCCGATGGTAGAAGGGGGCTGGTGGGATGAGGTCGTGGATTTCTTGGGCACAATCATCGAAGTACAATCTGTAGAAGACCGACAAGCAGGCAACTTTACCTTACATTATGTTTCAATAGAAGGGTCTGTGACCAACATTATCTAACCCACTTGACTGTTAGTGAATAATAGTTAAGTGGGTTAGATAATGCTAGTCAAAGACTATACTATTGATGGCTTATCGTTCTGCCGTGGGAAAACAATCATTAAAATTTCACGGTGTAAGTATTCACTTAAATAAAAGACACTTAACTAACTAAAACTAAAAATAATCTAAAATATGGCATCGAAAAATTCCTCCGCATCGCTGTCCACTGGTAATGTGCCCTTTTGGGCACAAGGATAAGCATTGCCACCTTATATGGTAATGCTTATCCTTTGTCTGAGGTAAAAGACATCCATCTTCGACCACATCATCGCTTACCATCAGGTGAGATAGTGGTCAAACGCGAGCCTATAAATAGTAAAA
Source organism: Lacanobia wlatinum (assembly GCA_947578705.1). NCBI lineage: Eukaryota > Metazoa > Arthropoda > Insecta > Lepidoptera > Noctuidae > Lacanobia > Lacanobia wlatinum. The sequence goes on along the minus strand of OX388046.1, from coordinate 15,123,285 downwards.
AAAAAAAAGCCAGCCCTTGAGTCACGCAAAAAGTCAACTGGGCGACTTGACAGATCTTTAAACAAGTTATGAGGACTCGGACCAAATGACCCAAGAGTTTAAAGCCCAAACGCATTGATGTATAAAAAAACCCAAGATGCACAGTCTCGAACTAATGCAACACTCGAAACTGTCGTCAAAAACTGACATGTATCAAGTGTCATGTGTGAGTTGTGTGTAGTTATACTATAAACAAATTTTGTTTGCAAATTCAACCTTACACGGATCGCTTAAAGTCGTTTTTACAAAGCAGTGCAGTATGGCGAGCGATGCGAGATTGTTTGAAACTTGCGCATAATTATACATACTGCGTTTATTTTTTGCGTACGTTTTTGAGATGCTGAGTGTGTATTTTGGGTTTTTATAAATCAATGCCCAAACGGCTCGAAAATATATAAGTTTTATATCAAATCGGAGAATATTTGTTATCTCGGTAGGTATTTCCTGGGGTATGATTGTCGACTTTCACGCGAGCGCCTTTTCTAAAAATGTGACGCAACTTCGTCTGCGTCACATTTTTCATGAATGCTCCGCTCCTTTTGGCCGTATCGTGTTGTTATATAGCCTATTAGATTTTGCCCATGACTTCGTACGCGCATATCCCGTTTTTTCCTGTTCCCGTAAGAATTTCGGAAAATCCTTTCTTGGTGATCCCCTACACTCCTCAAGGAACCTACATGACAAATTTCAGCTTTCCACGACCAGTAGTTTCGGCTGTGCGTTGTCTGTCAGTCACTCAATCAGTTAGTAACGGAAGAATTTTATGTTCTTAGAAAGCCCTAGCAGAATGTATTTAACAAACAAATCATAACTAACCTAGAAAGTTTTATTTCTTACAAATTATCTTTAGTAGCATCAATCTTAACAGACAGTTGTATTGCTGGGGAGTTTGTTGGCCACTTCTTCTTCCCAGCTAAAACACTAGAAAGTGGTGACGGGCTGGGCGATTTGGGGGACTGTCTTCATGTAAATTTTGACGTTCAAAAAGTGCTGATTTTCAGTCTAGTTTGAATAAATACCTTTTGATTTTGAATCAATAATAAGTACATAAGAATTATATAATACGGCTCTAATCAACACTATATTGTCCCTAAAATATATCCGTTGCATCCGAAAGCTAAGCAGACCAAACGCGCCCGTTGACAGCGCACTATATATTTTTTATCCACTTCTACTCGGTCCGGGGAGGTTGGAAGAAAGAGTATCTAAGAATATATTAATAGCCTTCCTCCATAAATGGGCTATCCAATACAAAAATATTTTTTTCAATTCGAACCAGTAGTTTCTAAGATTAGCGCGCTCAACCAACCAACCAAACATACTCTTCTGTTTTATAATATTAGTATAGATTTTTAGGCGAATAGAGCAAAATTTCTATGGCTATATTCTGGAAGTATAGTAGTCAGTCATATGTTCCACCGAAGCGCTAAAACTAGAAAGCTGATTTTAATGAATTTATTAGAAATTAGCTTCTGCCTGGAGCTTCGCCCGCATGGTCCCTAAGGAATATACTCCTGGGATTAAAAGTAGCCCATGTCCTTTCTCAGGCCCTAGAGTATCTGTGTACCAAATTTCATTTAAATCGATTCAGTAGTTTTGGCGTGAAAGCGCGACAGACAGACAGACAGAGTTCCTTTTGCATTTATAATATTAAGTAAGAAAGTAAAGATTTATACAACGTGTAACAGAATAAACGAAATAACTCTTAAGGGGTCATTGTGCTCATTATTATGAACAAATGAAAAAAAAATATGGGATGAAAAATATGCACTGCAACCTTACAGTCTCGCAGATTATAATTTATTATTTTTTAAATCTGTCATTTCAGGGGCCAAGCTTTTGGTACGTGTCGTGGATGTTTTCCAGTGGATTACAAATCTTTTTTGGTCTTATAATTGCATCCTTATCACTTGACTTGATACAGGAAGATTTGAAAACCATCAAAATTCTAACAATCGAGAGCTGTATGAAGTGTTCCTGTAAGTGTTGATAGATGTCTACTGGCCGGTATTTTATAGAGCAAGATCTCAGGACCCCCAGTACGTCTACCATGAGATTTATCAATCTATACTCGCTAGCGACTGTAGAATAGAATAGAATACTCTTTAATAAGTACACCATATAAGTTACAGAAGAGATAGATGAGAAACATTACATAGGGTGACACAATGGGCGGCCTTGTCGTTAAAAGCGATCTTTTTAAGACAACCTTTGGATGGATTCTAAAGAGAAAAAGGAGATACAGTACTGTAGGTAGTCTTAGGTGTACTATTTATACAAACATCAATACATACTAAATAGATAAATTTATACAATGATAATTGTGAAACAATAGCAGAGAACTCTAGTAACAAACGCTTTAAAGAGGAGATATGGTTCTTGACCAAAGTTTTAAAAATGGACAAAGATTGAGCCCGCCTTATCGACACAGGCAAGACATTCCATAACCTCACCGCTTGAATCGTGAAAGAATTGTCATAAAAGGTGGTGGAATGCATCGGCATTTCAAGTCTCAAGTTTTCCGATGACCTCAGATATCTATTATATTTAAGTTTTCGTCCTCGAGATTGGCATAAGACTATGTAGTACCGCTCAGGATTCGCCACTTGTGCACTGCAATTGAGAGGGTTTCCCAAGACAAGTTTTTTTTTTTTTTTTTGTGAGGGTAGATACCTTTTCAACATCGCTCGACAACCGTCAACATATTGTCATTCGCGTTCCAGTGTTTCGCCACTTCGGTGCTATTACGAATTAGGAAAAATAGTATACATAGTTTCTTGTGCAGTGTGTGTAGTGTTTTTAGTGATGCCGAAACGTAGAAATAATGCTGATAATTACGATCACCTTGCAAGAAAATTACGCAAAATCGAGCGGAAGTTGCAAAAAGTTCGACACAGAGAACGATTGTATTCGAGTTCACCAAGAACTTACAATAATGATTCTGGGCCTGAGATTCGGAATGACGAAGGTATGTTGTACTGTGGTACTATAACTTTTACACCTCTCATTTGTGAGCTCGGAGATGCGGGCAGTTGTGGAAGGACTGTCACTCTGTCGATGTTCATGTTTACCTGCTTTTTAACAAAGTAGCGTTTATTCAACAGACGTAGGGGCTGTTGACAACCTCTACGTAATAGAGGTTAAAAGTACCTACCTATCACTGAAGATAGATTTATTTTATTATTCTTCAGTTAATTCAACCGTTTACGGTTTCTTGTGGTACCATTATTGGAAACCTGATCAGTTAATGATCATTAATAGAATGCACATGTATGTCGTGGTCATACACAGTCTGTTTCTCTATTTAGAGTAGGCAGTCTAAACAAATGTGTTAAATAAGAATTTTCTTATTTTAATTATTTATCAGGGGGAATTGCAGCAATTTTATACTTTCTAAAACCAAACATACGTAACATTCCGCCAATACAATTATTTTCAGAATTCCCCGTAGAATCAGAAGTAATTAGTGATGAGAAATTACAGCCGTGCTCGTCAATAATTTCTGCCGTCGTAATGCCCGAGCAAGTGCCCGAAATTATGATTGAAACGATAACAGTGCCAGCACCTGCGACTATGCTCAGCTCAGTCGTAGGACTGGGGTCCTACGACTGAGCTCGCGCCCGCGTCCGTGCCTCCGCCCTCACCCGCCCCCGTTACCCCGGCCGCGTCCGGACTGGCGCCCACGCTGGCGCCTGAGCCACTACCAGGTCCGTCACATGCTGACGCTCAAGCTGCACAACTTGACAGCGACGTTATTGAAATTCTTGGAGAAGACCCGACTGCACCAAAGGTTGTAGGTAGGGAAATATTACCTGCCTTATCGGTCAGACTAGAACATATAGCAACCTCTGGATTGACTAGTGAGTTACGCAAAGAACTTACAAATAAATATGCGCTGCCATCCAACTGTCCTCTCATTGGGGCACCGTCTCTGAACCCTGAGGTGAAGGCTGCTATTACTGAGGCAGTCTTAAAAAGAGATCAAAGTATTGAGGGCAAACAGAAGCAATTAGCGGTAGCTATTTCTTGTGTAACAGAAGCCATCACACCGTTAATGTCAAATGATAAAAAAGATCCAAGTCAGCTACAGCTGTTGATAGATGCTGTTCGTATGCTATGCGACATTCAATATAAGCACACATCTATTAGAAGGGGTCTCCTAATGAACAATCTTAAAAAAGATTTAAAGGATCAAATACAGGGCACAAAGGTTGACAGTTACTTGTTTGGAAACAATTTTGCGGATAATTTAAGAACTGCTAAAGCAATTTCCAAGTCGGGAGCTGAGCTCAAGCCAAGCACTTCAAAACCGGTACCACCTAGAATGCCTGGTCCATCAGTCCCAACCAAGAAGACCTCGCCAGCTACGTTCCAGAATTTAAACTGGAAAGCTGCTCCCCCGGGTCGCAGGCCACTGGGGAGCCAGAGGATGAAGGAGCCTGCTGCTCACAGGAGTCAGCCCGCCAGACCATCGAGGACGTCATCGCAGCGGGGCCAAGCTCGGAACTGGCGCTAGAAGAGGTAAAATATGCTGGTAGACTTTCTTCGTTTTATACACAGTGGCACAAAATTACTGATGACAAACAGGTGTTGTCATGGATTCAAGGCTATAAAATTGAATTTACCAAGCCGGTGGTTCAATCCTGTATCCCCAATAATATGGTGTTTTCAAGAACTGAAAATATAAAAATGGCCCTGGCAATTAATAATCTTATTTCAATTGGTGCAGTATCAAAGTGTTCTGCTTGCGAAGGTCAATTCATATCAAGCTATTTTCTAGTGCCTAAGCCTAATGGTAAAACACGTTTTGTATTGAATCTTAAAAAATTAAATAATTTCATAGATACTGCTCATTTTAAGATTGAGGACTTCAGGACCGCCTTAAAATTGATTTCAAAAAACTGTTATATGAGTACGCTTGACCTCAAAGACGCTTATTTTTTGATAAAAATTCATCCTGAGTACAAAAAATATTTACGTTTTGTATACAATAACGAAATTTACGAGTTCAATGTGTTACCTTTTGGTTTATGTACAGCGCCTTATATTTTCACGAAAATTATGAAACCTGTTATAAGATTATTGAGATGCAATGGACATTTATCAACTGTGTACCTGGATGATTATTTTTTAGTTGGCTTGGACTATGATACATGTATGACAAATATATTCGACACTAGTCGTCTTCTCATGGCTTTAGGATTTATAATAAACACAGAAAAGAGTAATCTTGTTCCCAAAAAGTTATGCAAATTCCTAGGTTTTATATTTGATTCAAAAAAATTACTTATCACTTTACCTGTAGAAAAAGTTATAAAAATAAAAAATGAGCTATTAAAATTTCAAAAACTTAAAACTTGCAAAATAAGGGATTTTGCCCATTTGGTTGGTTTATTGAACTCTGCTTGTAATGCTGTTGAATATGGTAGATTATACACAAAAGAGCTAGAGCGAGTTAAATATTAAAATTTATTACCTGACGATAATTATGATAGATACATTATTTTACCTGATTCAATAACTTATGACTTAAAATGGTGGTATAATGTTATTGTTCTTAATGCGGGCAGTAAGATAAAAAGTGATTCCTATTGTTTGGAGATTTTTTCGGATGCCTCAACGACTGGTTGGGGTTCCGCGTGTGGGGATGGCAAAGTCAGCGGTTTGTGGAGTATAACGGAACAGAAAAATCATATAAATTATTTAGAGATTTTAGCAGCATTTTTAGGCCTAAAGACTTTTGCTAAAAATTGTTATGATTGTAATATCCTTCTACGAATTGATAATACTACTGCTGTTTCATATATAAATAGGATGGGTGGTGTGCAATTTCCCCATTTAACACGAATATCCAAAGACTTATGGCAGTGGTGTGAATCTCGAAAGATTCACGTGTTTGCGTCTTACATCAGCTCAGCTGACAACTATATAGCGGATGCGGAGTCACGCCGCGTACATCCAGATATCGAGTTGGAGCTTGCAGATTACGCTTTTCAGGATATCGTCTCGAAATTTGGGTATCCTGAAATAGATTTATTCGCTAGTCGCGTAAATAATAAATGTAAAAGGTACATTTCCTGGCACAAAGATCCAGACGCTTATGCGATTAACGCATTCACAATATCTTGGTCTAATTATTTTTTCTATGCCTTCCCACCCTTTTCTATGATATTAAAAACCCTAAGAAAAATGATATCGGAAAACGCCTCCGGTATACTCGTAGTTCCGTTATGGCCCACACAACCGTGGTATCCCCTCTACAATAGCTTAATAGTAGGACAAAAGATTGTATTTTCACATAGCGAGAATTTAATTTTGTCTCATTCCAGCAATCGGATCATTCACCAACAGACTACCCTGGTTGCCGCGTTATTATCCGCACGGCATTGTTAAGAAGAAGTATTCCACCTTCTTCTTTGAACATTATGATGGCCTCGCTGTCTGAAAATTCCTTTCGTCAATATCATTCTTGTATTAAAAAATGGTATTACTATTGTAAAAATAATAATTTAGATTTATACGAGACATCTATTCCTAATATAATTTTGTTCTTTACAGAGTTGTTTGATAATGGTGCCCAGTACGGCACTTTAAATAGTTGTAGGTCTGCACTGTCTTTAATATCAGGAAAGCAAGTAGGCGACGATGATCGAGTGAAGCGCTTCTTTAGAGGTGTTTATAGATTACGTCCAGCATTACCTAAATATAGTGTCACATGGGACACATCCAGTGTTCTTAATTTTCTTAGTACTTGGTATCCAAATTCCGAAATCAGTTTTGAAAATCTGACTAAAAAACTAATATGTTTGCTGGCCTTAATCACGGCACATAGGATGCAAACGCTTTCTAAAATTAATATTTTGAATATCGAACAACACTCCGATGTTATTGTAATTAAAATACCAGATCTTATCAAAACGTCTCGACACGGATCATTACAACCAACTCTGACGTTACCGTTTTTTAATCAAAACCCGCCTATATGTCCTTGTAAAACGTTACTTGAATACCTAAAGAAGTCTAAAAGTTTGCGTGGTAATCACAATGATCTTTTTATTAGTTTTAGAAAACCACACAATGCGGTCGGATCACAAACTCTAAGCCGATGGACTAAGTCAGTGTTAGAACGATGCGGAATAGATGTCTCAACATTCACGGCACATAGCACGCGGCATGCCGCCACGTCTAAAGCTCGTAGTCTAGGAGTCAATTTAGATCTTATTAGAAGAACTGCTGGGTGGACCGGCAGTTCACAGGTGTTTGGTAGATTTTATAACAGGGTTGTTGTGGATAACAACCTAGACACTAATGATTTTGGTAACGTGATATTGTCAAATTCAATTATTAATAATATTGATACGTAACTACGATGATGAATAGTTTGTTTATTATAACATTAATTCACAGATAACTGTATTGTGTTTATTTTCGGAATTATAAAACATAGTAGTATTTGGTTTATTTTTTAAATTAAAATTATTTTCATTATATTCTGTATAAGTCTTGAACTTCATTTGAATATAACTTAATTTCACAAATAAATCTGCCTTAGTTTTGTGTCCACCACTCTCAATATCTACATAGTCTTATGCCAATCTCGAGGACGAAAACTTAAATATAATTAATGATTAAACGAACTTACCTGTACGTGAAGTTCTATCATAATTATATGATAGTTTTCGTCCGAAGAGATTGGCATCCCCCCCATCCTCCCGCAGATTTATATGTAAAGGTAGAAATACAGTGTCGTAAGCTCTGAACGAAATGACAATATGTTGACGGTTGTCGAGCGATGTTGAAAAGGTATCTACCCTCACAAAAAAAAAAAAAAAAAACTTGTCTTGGGAAACCCTCTCAATTGCAGTGCACAAGTGGCGAATCCTGAGCGGTACTACATAGTCTTATGCCAATCTCTTCGGACGAAAACTATCATATAATTATGATAGAACTTCACGTACAGGTAAGTTCGTTTAATCATTAATTATGTGTGTCATGAAGGAACTTGAATGAAAACAGGAAAAAATGTATGAAAACTTTTAAAAACCAAGTTTCTAATTAATTTTTTAGTTGTAAACTAAAGTATTACTTGCAACTTGCTTGCTTGTTAGTTAACAACTTAAACAAATAAGAAGAAACTTGTTTTTAATAGTTTACATACATTTTATTAACTACAGTCGCTAGCGAGTATAGATTAATAAAAGTCATGGTAGACATACAGACATTACTTATTTTCTCAGTAACAAAATGTGTGGAGTAATGTTAGGGCGTCGGGAGTCGCAGGGCGATTCCCGGCCACCGTAGGCGCCCAGAGCCTGAGGAATCGTTTGATGACTTTAACCAAATGATATTTCATTACTTATTATTTTTTAAATTAATTATTATTATTGCAATCCTAATCATAAATACTATTAACTTTTTTTTCACTGACACCATTTATTGTGATAACCTTATAATGACAGCCACATTTATATTATATGGCTTTGTTACCACGGATGATCACTGACTCCTAAGTCCTAAGATAAAGACCCATACACCAAGTTTAGAAGTCAGGGTATTTAAAATTACCTATAATTTAGGATAAAGTAGTTAGTAACGTTTCAAACCCTACATGAATACTAGTCTGACACTAGAAAAGTGACATTCCATCAGTTATAATGATTTTGAAAAGTCCAGAATGATCACTATATATTTTTTCTTTATCAAAATACCTTACTCAAACAAATTAATATTATGTTGTTTTCAAGATCTTCTTCAAGTGATTTACTTAAAATTTTACAGTCTTTTCAAACATCACATAATTCAAATTATTTTAAATGTATCTTTTAGATGAAAGACAACGCGAAGATTTACAATTACTGCTGGAAGTGATGAAGCAGCGGCCTCTACAGTGCACTTTGTGGCGTTTCTTCCCACTATCACTCTACGTCATACTCAACTTTATCTCCTTCTTCATCGTGAATATTATTGCCGTCGTACAGTTTAAGTATTATACATTTTAAGCATTGCCATTCAATTCTTCCCATTTCTGGGTTCAGTTCAGTTCAGTTCTGGGCACTTTTCCCATTCACATCGATGTGGACGAATTTATTTTTTGATGGCACAGAACCACCGCGGCGCATGCTGTGCACGGGCACGCAGTGCGTTTTTGTAGAACTGCGTGGATTCATTTTTGTTTGACTTCGTGGGTTAACGTTTCCACTGCAGTACTTACTACATACCCACAAAACTGTTTCGTGGCCCAACGCGGCGCACAAGTGCTGCGATACAGTTGTACATAGTCGTGGGGATTCGTGTATAGTGTGTACCGCTTGCACAGCGTGCATAGCGTGGACAGCGTTGAGCTATGTGAGTGCCATATTCGAGCAAGCCACTCATGTACAAAATGACGTCAATTGATACGTAGCGTGTCCGTGGGTTGCAGTGGACACATACATTTTCTTACAAGGCGAAGCTTACCACACTTGGGGGAGTCTTCGTGCGCCGCAGGGGGTCTGCGCCTTTATTTTGTTTTTAAATAATTTCACGATTTTTTTACTCTAGCTATTAAACAATAATTTGTTTTTACTTTAGGTTACAAGCTCATAATATGAGTGTTTTTACTTACGTACTATATGTTCTACAGAGATTTTTAAATTACAGTGTGTAATTCAATGTCAAATGCGTATTTTATTGCGCGGCTTAGCTTCCTTGACTTTATTATAAATCTAATTAAAATATTAATGTTTTGAATTTCGAATCGTCTCCTTTTTCTTTTGATATCCCACTCGATGACTCGATGATGTAATAGGAAATCAATCGGTTCAGGAGATCCTGTTTTTTTTTCTTCGTATAAAATCAGTTCATGTAATGGTAATTATTATAGGATCCACTGCCACCAGGGCCTAGTAACCGAATTCGTTAAAGTCACCCGTATACAGTCAATCTTGAACGCATTCCTCGGTCAAAATCAATGGTATGATCCATTAGTCGCGTTCGAAATTTACTGTATAAGGCTGCCTTAGGACTTAACGACCAAATTCGGTCGCTGCGCGATCGTTATCTATGTCGAGACTGTAGGCCTTGGTTGCAGAATTCAAGTTGAATGTCGCAATGAATAGCCAATGTAACATACTCGTCCCGGCTGTCACTTCGACTTTTAAATGCCTTGATATAAGGTTTAATTTACAATAACAGACTCAACTGAAATGCAGCAACCGCATTCTTGTACGTATGCGTATGTCTTTTACCTTTCCATTTCGTTCGCTTTCGTTGATTACACGCTACAAAAGATGTCACCTTTTCAGCTCCTAACTTTTCAGGTTTTTCTCCCCCACTAAAAGGTATTGGAGCATTTCAAGGCATGCTTTGCAACAACCTGCAGCTAAGCTACGCGTACATAGCTGTCTCTGGTGTTCAATCTGCCGTAGCCTGTTCTTTATTGGAGTGGGCTCCTGACTAACTGATTGCCAGGTATTTAACGTAGTTCGACTACCTATTAATGATGAAACGCTGCATATCTGACTGGAAAACCTTTTGATAAAAGGCTTTAGGCAAAATGCCATTCTATTAGAGATGGTGTTTGTTTTTTAATTCTTTATTATTAGTTTTGGGGTTTTTATCCACACGGATACGTCAACCCTATTGTACTTTAATCAATATAAATGCACCTTACAATACTTTAATACTTATATAATAAATATGACACAATACTATAATAAATATAACATTATGGATTTGAGATCACTGCTAGCCTACAAAGTTGTTTTGCTTGATTATACTTAGGGTATGATTATATCGTCTGAATTTAGCCAATATCTAACCTGTTCAAGCCATACTCTTTTTCCAATGTTTCTCTCTCAAACTTATTTTTAACCCCCGTCGCAAAACGACGTTATAAGTTTGACGTATCTGTGTGTGTGTGTGTGTGTGTGTGTCTGTGGCTTCGTAGCTCCCGAACGGATGAGCCGATTTTGATTTAGTTTTTTTTTTGTTTGAAACGTGAATTAGTCGGGAGTGTTCTCAGCTATGTTTGATGAAAATCGGTCCAAGATGGCGGCCGCTACAAAATGGTGGATGTCATATTTTTTCACAACTCCCTCAATATGGGTATCAAATGAAAGGTCTTGACTAGTACAATACTATACACTATGACAAATATCAAATCCAAGATGGCGGCCACCAAAAAACGGCGAATTTTTTTTTTTCCACAACTTCCTCAATATGGTAATGAAAGGGCTAGACTAGTAGAATAATGTACACTATATTGAAAGGGAATGAGGAATATTAACTAATGAAATGAGAATTAAGTTGAAAAAGCATGAAATAAAAATTAAATAAAAAAATTTAAAATTTGGGCGATGCGTCATCGCGTCGGGAGACCGCTAATTAAACTTATACTTAGTACATACAAAAGATTTGCGGTCTCCCGAGGCGAAGACGCATGGCCCGAAGAATTGTACCTATATTAAACTAAAAGGATCAGTAGAAATTATTTTTAACTTTTAAAAGGCTTTTTGTCGGGGGTTTTTTAATTTTTTAATTTAATTTTTAACACAATCCATCAACAATTGTCCTAGATTTTACTACAAGTAAGGCAATTTGGTGATTCGACTTTTTTCATCAAGAACGCAAACTTTGCTGATGGATAGTGTCCTGATCGTAGTCTTAATGCTGTTTTCACATAAGATGGTGTTTGTTGAAATGCCAAAATATAAAGATTTGATTATGTGACATTTCGACAGCGTTTGTCAATTCCATACATTTTTTAGGTTTTGACGATCGCCTTATGGCCACGTTACCGCTGATCGAATGTCATTTTTCTAGAACTCAAGGCTGGAAGATTTTGACCTAAAGACCAATTCTACTAAATTTTTAAGCAACGTTCCTCAATTTCCATATTTTTTGACAGATTGAGACTGACATGTGAATGCTAACGTTGTTAGTAGAATTGGCATTCTGTTGTATACGCTTAACAAATAACACCGATTCCTCTAGGCACCGATTGGACGCGGTATGCAACGCATGGTCAGCTTCAAGAGCAACCGTGCGTTTTTTTTAGGGTTCCGAACATCCGTAAAAAACGGAACCCTTATAGGATCACTCGGGTGTCTGTCTGTCCGTCTATCACAGCCAGTTTTCTCCGCATTTCCTGGACCGATTCTGTTGAAATTTGATATTCATATGGACTTCTGTGACCCAAACACGGACGCATTACGTAAATAAATATTATTTTTTTAGTATGGTCACTTTTGGAGGTCAAATTAGAAAACTAAAAAAAAAGTTTTTCACTGTATCAAAAAAAAAGGGTAAAGGTTATTTTCATAATTTTAAAATATTTTGGAGTTATTCAAGAAATTAGCCAAAAATGACCGAATTACTAAGCCTAAAATATTGAAAAAAAAAACCAGATAAAGATTACAGGAAAACCTATAAGAAGTCTGTAGTGCTAAAATAACATGTGTAAAAAAATGAAATTGGTTCGGAACCCTTTTCACGCGAGTCCGACTCGCCCTTGGCCAGTTTTTTTGCTTCAAATAGAGCTATAATTATATTGTCAAGTGGTAATGTAGGCGACTTCGTCACAGCTCGCAACGCAACAGCCACGGTATGCATGAATGCATGGTTGCATAGATATTATATGCATGGTTGGCAAACAAAACAACCGTACAAAGCTAACATGGCGAACCTCCCCGAGCATATCCCACCTTGCACTGGATGTTCGACTTTATTTTTCGTGCAAATTGAAAACTTTCTATTAGGTTAATGAGTTCTTAGGAACTTAAATAGAACTAATTTTGTTTGAGTTCACTTTTTTTAGTTCCAGCGAAATTGCGGCTTGAAAAAAATTACTGAGTATAAAGAATAAATAGTGAGTTTATAAAAACCTTTCGCTTTTATTTATACAATTACATTAAAACTATTTAAAATGAACACTGTAATTTGCTTAATTAATAGAACAAATAAATTACATGATCTGTTGGATTTTTGCTTGCGATTAATTTTTGCAGTCTATTTTATCTAGTTGCGCCACTTTTGTGTGTACCTACTAAAACCATTGAGGAATGGACTGAGTAAGTGAGCAATGCTGTCACAAATCTGAAGACTCCATAGAAAGAGACAGCAAATTTGCGGTTTCTGCTGTACGCGTAGTGATGAAAGTTACAATGCCAGCCTTTGGCGTAGACCATTCAGAATTCAAGAAAAAGACAACTACATACTGGGCCTTTTGAATAAAACTAACAAGCGACTGAAAAACTTATAATGAAACAAGTGTCTGCTCATACATTTTCTGCTTTATTAAACAACACATGTCGGCTAAATGTGACAATTATACTAGTTATTGATAATGATGTCATCACAAGGGCCCTGGCCCAAGATAGCATTGTCTCTCTCACACTTTTCTCACCGCATACACTTCAAAGCCGGATAGGAAACGCTCAGTCCATTTGTCTAAGCTTCTGTAGTACCTATGTACCTACCCACATAATGTTGTTACACGAACTTTTTTAAATCGAGTGCCCGTTCGAGTGCCATACAATCAGGCTACACCATTCGATCTCGTGACGTTGAGCACCGTTCATTACAGAACGCAATTGGTCGAAACGAATCGAATCGGCATCGAAACTGTAACTAGGCATCGATATTGAATGTACGATTCTTTAGTCGGTTTAGGAAGTGCTTCTGTGAAATCAAATAATTGCCAGCCAGTTACAAACGACCTCGATTTTAGAACAAAGTTTTCATTTTACGAGCTCAACTTATATTTGTTGTTGTCGTCGAAGATAGTCCAGTGGGAGATGAGCTTGGAAACCATTAAAAAGACAGGTTATCATGGTTCTATCTTTAATGGCTTGTTAAGACTAAATTTTGGCTTGTATTTCTTTTGCGTTACAACAGAAGCTCGTCAAACAATTTAAATTAGTCTAGGCTTAAACCAATCTTTATTGTAATTTTCGTTATTCAAACTAATTATTATTAGATAGTCTGAGGTAAAACCATTGTTATTACTTTCAGTAATCCTAATAAATTCAAATCTCTGCTACAAGATATTTTCTCAGACTTTATGATTAGTTTACTGACTGTTAATGATTTAAATGATGAACGACTCGCTATAAATAATTACTTTACTACAGATCGATTTACAAAATATAATATTTGTGTGAGCGCACGACACGACCGTCGCTTACCGAATCTGTGGCGAGCCGCCGCGGGGTGAGGCGGCGATGCGCCCGATCAGCTGTGTGCGTCCCCCGCCCGCCGCGTCTCCCGCCGCTGTTGTCCACACGTTAGATGCGTGAACATCCTCCGGCGCGTTGTAAGCTTAGCTTTCAAGAAGTAGACGAGGTCCGGAGCCTGGAGACGACTCCCTCTGGTTCGTTGTCATCTTTCGATTCTGAAGTGGGCAGAAGACATAGTTTATTGATAGCCCTTCGTATAATGCCCCTCGAAGTAGTGACGTCAGCTACCCTACTGACGCCATCGGCCCCCGGGAAGAGGCGACACACACGCCCCATCCGCCATTGTAATGGCGGTAAGTTGTCCTCCTTCAGTACTACCACGTCCCCGCAGGCGAGGCCTTGTTGCTCGGTGCGCCATTTGGTGCGCTGCTGCAACTCGGAGATGTACTCGAGGCGCCATCGCTCCCAGAAGTGCTGCCTTATTTTCTCAATAAGCTCGTATCTGTTTGGTCTAGTAGCAGTGATGGGCTTCGTCAGAATAGACGTAAGTGGTCTCCCAATTAAGAAGTGGCCTGGGGTCAGAGGAGAAGGATCAGTATCATTGGACGAGAGAGGAGTCAGCGGACGTGAATTAAGGATAGCTTCGATTTGCGCAAATAGCGTTGCTAGCTCCTCAAACGTCAAAGTAGCATTTCCAGCTACACGTTTTAAGTGAAATTTTGCTGATTTAATTCCAGCTTCAAATATACCACCGAAGTGGGGAGAATATGCGGGGCTAAATACAAATTTTATTCCTTCAGAAGTAGCATAATCACTAACAGACTGACGGCTGGATCTAAGCAACCTACCTAGTTCATTGTTTGCACCTACAAAATTCCTGCCGTTGTCGCAAAAAATCTCATGACATTTTCCTCTACGTGATATGAAACGCCTTAGGCATAAAATAAAAGCTTGAGTACTTAGTTCACTCACCAGTTCCAAATGTATTGCCTTTGTACTGAGGCAAACAAATAAACATAAGTAACATTTAGTGATACGATTACCACGTCCTTTCCGGTTCCTAATCATGAAAGGTCCAGCAAAGTCAACTCCACACGAGTAGAAAGGAAAACAAGCATTCGTACGTGCTTCAGGTAAATGACCCATTATTGGCTGCATCGTATTCGCTCGTAGGCGAACGCAAATAATACATTGTCTAACTACTTGCCGCGCTAAACATCTTCCACCAATAGGCCAGTATTTATCACGCACTGACGCTAACAGCAGCTGTTGACCTGCGTGGAACAAACGTATATGTTCATTAATCATTAATAACTTGGTAAAATGATGTTTTGAATGTAATAGTATAGGGTGCTTCTTATCGAAATTATAATATGAGTTTCCTAAACGACCACCCACACGAACTATATCGTTTGAATCTACAAATGGAGTCAACTGTAGTAATTTACTCTTTTGTGGTAATTGTTTTCCTTGCTTGAGTAACCCAATCTCAAATGAAAACGATTATAATTGGCATTTTTTTATTAGTAACATCAGTGAATTATTTATTTCATCTGAACTTATAGGGCCTGAATATTTATGTTTGTTTTTATTGCAATTGTTAACAAAACGTAACACATACGCAAATGTTCTACTTAATTTGTTGAAACTGGAGTACCTTTTGAAATCTATAAATAAACTACCGTCATCAGAATTGTCTACTGCAGTTATCAACGAATGTACCTTTAACTCAGGTAAGTTTTGAACTACGAAAGAATTCTGTGGCCACTCTGAACGTTCCTTCTGTAGGAAAGAAGGACCTTCCCACCACAAAGAAGAAGATAAAAGGTCCTGGGGTTCAACCCCCCTTGAGGCCAAGTCAGCTGGGTTCATATTCGTAGGTACATGTCTGTGTTCAAAACCACTTGTTAGCTCGTTGATTTCATTAACCCTATTGCAGACAAACATTTTAAGATTTCTTACATCAGTTCTTAACCATCCTAAGACAACTGTCGAATCTGTCCAAATAGTTTTGTAAGTTATATTAAATCGTAATGACTGTATAATTTTATCACATAATCTAGCGCCCAGCAAAGTACCGAGTAATTCCAATTTTGGTATAGTAATAGGTTTTAAGGGTGCAACTCGTGCCTTGGCGCATAAAAGCCTAACAGTGACCTCATTTTTTGTCATTCATTGACCGTAAGTATACACATGAGGCATATGCTTTCTGTGACGCATCAACGAAACAATGTAATTCTATTGACATAGGGTTATCGCAAAGAACATTTCTGCTAATTTTAATATTAGAAATGTAGTGCAAATTAGAAATAAATTTTAACCACTTGTCTAATAAATTTTGTGGTATGGGGTCGTCCCAATTTAATTTAATGACCCATAATTGTTGTAAAAATATTTTTGTTTTAATAATACATGCACAAATTAATCCCAACGGATCAAATATTTTACAAATAGTAGCTATTACGACTTTCTTTGTAACAATTTGCGGTGGCAATTCCACTTTCGAGGGAAACTGAATGATGTCGAGTTTTGGAAAATAATTCAAACCTAGCACGCTGGATTCTTTAGTCAAATCTACCGGGTCGAATACACTATCATCACAATCAAGTGCCTGCAAACAGTTAGTACGAATTTTTCTTAAGGGTAAACATGCTGATTCCAAAATTTTCTTAACATTCACATATATATGCTGTAATTTACTTTCACTATTCGCACCCGTATTTAAGTCGTCAATGTAAAAATCATTTTTTATTACGTTCGCGGTAACGTCATCATTACACTCCTTAGCTAACTGTAATAAACATCTGGTGCTCAAAAACGGAGCGCTGGCCATTCCATACGTTACTGTATTTAATTGTAGAATCTTTAAATTGCCGTTATTATTTGGTTCCGTACTAACGGATGAATCCCTCCACAAAATTAACTGAAGGTGACGTTGAGATTCATGCAAGGCCGTTTGTCGGTACATTTTCTCAATATCTCCTAAGAGAACAAACCTGTGCCCGCGAAATCGTAACAAAATTGAGAATAAATCGGACTGCACTACTGGACCTACAGCTTGTATGTCATTTAATGACTTCCCAGATGATGTTTTGGCTGAGGCGTCAAACACTACCCTCAATTTCGTCGTTTCACTATTCTCGCGAAGTACACAGTGATGTGGAAGGTAATTGCCAAATCTTGGGCGATCTACTTCACTTAAATGACCTAATTCTTTGTATTCATTTATAAATCTAGTGCATGACTCCTTAAGTTTCGGATTTCTATTTAATTTTAATTCTAATTTTAAGAAACGTTTTTTAGCCATGTAATATGAATCACCAAGACTAGTTTCAGGTTCCTTTAAGGGCATACGTACACAAAACCGACCGTCGGATAAGCGAGTTGTGTTTTCTATAAAGTCAATTTCACAAAACCGTTCCTCTAATGAATATATTTTTGTCTCTGCAGGTAGTTCTTCAATCTCCCAAAACTTCTTCAGGGAATTATCAATATTCGAAAACTGATTGAAATAACAATAGACCTCAGACTTGGATTGACTGTTACCGAGTGGGCCGGCTATTAACCACCCTAATTGTGATTCTTGTAAAGTAGGTTTATTAGACCCTAACTTAATTTGATTTGTCCCAATAATGTTCCAAAAAAACGTCAGCTCCTAAAAGCATATCTATAGTGGAAGGCTGGAAGAACCTTGGATCTGCTAGTTGTATACCACACGGAATATCTAACTCGCAAACGTCTATTTCAACGCTGGGTAAAATACCTGTTATCGTTGGCACTAATAAACAAGAGACTGGAGTGCTAAACGTAGATGAACAAGATTTAATCGTTACGACACACTTTCCTAAAATGTTAGTTTTAATATTATTAAGACCGCAAACCTTTAAGGTTTCACTATAATTCTTACTGAACCCTAATTTCTCTCTCATAGCTTCGGTTAAAAATGACGATTGACTACCAGTGTCTAATAATGCTCGCGCCTTAACCTTTTTATTGTTCAACTCATTAACGATTTCTACCTGCGCCGTACACAATAACGTATGAGTCATCGTCGTAGCTGATAACGTAACCGGTTCATTTTGTTGACTATTTGCATTTTGTTCTGAAGAAGTATTCAAATTATCTTTATGAACCAAAGTGTTGTGTTTACCTTTACATATTTTGCAAGAATCCTTTAAACGACACTGATAACTATTATGGCCACTACGTAAGCACTTAGTGCACAATTTTAATCTTTTTACTTCGCACATTCTATCGTCATAGTTCATTTGCTTGAACTTCGGACATTCATAAACAAAATGATTCTGGCTACAAACAACACATTGATATTTTCCCGTTGAATCCGAAGCAGCCAAAAAAGATTTCACCTGTCTTTTATTTTGAGAGTGCATAGTATTATTATGTTCCTGTTTATCGGATCTATTATAATGCGTTGTTTCTAAGATGTCTGCTCGGTTACGTAAGAATGAATAAAATTGATCTAACGTTGGTAAATCCGATAGACCATTTCTATATTCCTCCCATTTTATACTAGTGGTGGAGTCCAACTTTGCTGAAACTATGAATATCAACAAAACATCCCACTGATCAGTAGGAAGCCCGAGAGTGTGCAAAGAACTCAAGTTTTTAGATAAGTGATCAATTAAATATCGCAACGCTTTGAATGATTCCTTCACAATTGGTTCAATACTTAGTAACGACTTAATGTGGTTATTTATTAAGATATTTTTACTGTTATAACGGTTACACAAATTTGCCATGCCTTTTCATAATTGTCAGCGGTAAACTCAATTGATCTTATAACGACAGCGGCACTATTTTCTAAGCTTGATCTAAGATAGTGATATTTATTAATTAATGGAATAGAATCGTTTTTATTGACGAGGGAATCAAAAGTGTCCCTGAACTCAAGCCATTTCAAATAGTTCCCGTCAAACTTTGGCAAACTTATAGTAGGTCTAACTTTATAGAATTCATGGAATGTGAACATTGATTGGACATACTTTCGTCATGTAACGATCCCTTCTCTAAATTCGCACATTCAATCAATTCTTTAGCCATGGAAAGAAGAGAAAAGAATTGTGATTCTATAGAATCCCGCTCATTTAACTGTTCATCGTCATTTGAAGAGAGTAATTCAATATCCGACTGTATGACGTTAAAATCAGACAGTAATTCTTGAAATTTATCAACCCGCAAAGATATTTCTTTAACTTGAGTGCTAGTTATCTTTTTCGCACCTACCTGGGTTAAAACATTCACATAATCTTTAAATTTTGTTAGTCTACCT
This sequence comes from Lacanobia wlatinum, assembly GCA_947578705.1. Lineage (NCBI taxonomy): Eukaryota > Metazoa > Arthropoda > Insecta > Lepidoptera > Noctuidae > Lacanobia > Lacanobia wlatinum. Next base: position 15,103,800 of record OX388046.1, on the reverse strand, counting down.
TTGATTATGCTGCGCTTTTTGATAAGCTCCTTTAAAGATTCTTTTCCTTCCATGACTAATCAATAAAAAGAAATTGAACAATGAACTAGGCAAGATAATGAAATGATCAAACCAGTTATAACGGTTCCGACGCAGTGATCCAGCCGCCCTGCCGTGCTTACCACTCGGATGCTTGATGGATTCACCAACCACAAGCCAAGCACTACGCAAGAGATAATCTGGAATTTACATAAATGTGTAACGTTAATATTTAAGTATGTTAATAAATTTTTATGGAGGGTAGGCGAACCAAAAAAAAAACCACACGTTAGATGCGTGAACACTGACAGTCAAGATGTTTGATAAATAGTTTTCTTATTTAAAAAATAATCCTATAATGTTATAATTTTCATTTCGATATGTCACACGGTAGGAAAATCTTTTTATTTCTAATTTACTCCTCCACAAGTGACTCCATTTTCAAAATTGTTTTATTTTCGTCACACGTCCATGTTTGGGACACAAAATAATTTTAACTGAAATGGGCTCAGTAGATTCGGAGAAAATTGTTTGTGACCAAAGGACAGACTGACAGATAACCGAGTGAAGTGAACCCTTTTAGTTCGATATAGACACATTGTTGATGGAAAATAACTCTTTATTTTTCTATAGTAAATACACGGCGCCATATTAGTCGTTTTAAAACGGCAGCCCAGTTCATGTATACAATGACTACCACACATTCATTATGTGATTACATAATTTGATATTTTTTAACAATTGAATTATTAAAAAAAATAAAAATATAATTCATCATCATGACGCATGACGTAATTTCAAACATCCAGGAGCGAGCGCAGTGTTCCAAGGACGGCGGGAAATGGAACGGTGACATTGATTTAATACGTAAATTTTATTAGATAACAGGGTGTTACATAATTCTAATGCATTTTTTATTTTTATTGTACTTACCAATTATTAAAAAAAAATAATTGGGCCTAGGGGTAGTTTACGTCGGGTACATTAAGTGGGCCGCTTTTGTAAGACGAGTAAAGTGGTACCGTGTATGTCCACCAGTGTAGTTAGAAAAGTGTTAAGCTTTCGCTTTACATTTACGCTTTACACTAAGAAAGAAGGAAATTTTATTAATTCCAGCCACATTCAGGTCGTTGGTAGTTCACTTACAAATTGGGATGCCTCCCTTGTTTCCGTATTCTGTTTAGATCGGTACGTTTAATGGCTGCTACGGAGAATAGCATGGTAAGTGGCAATTCTGGAGTCGTATTTCGTATTTGAATTTCGAATTGGTGCATCTGTTTCGAGAAGGTGTGTTTCAGAATTGGTGTTGTGTGTTTTGTTGTGATTGATAGTGGGAACTGTGATTCTTGAAGCTACCTCAAAGAACATTGTTCGGCGTCCATTCATCGTTCCCCTAAAAACCAACAGGTAAGTGTATCCACTTTCTGTGTTATAAATAATGCATAGAATATTCAATAGAATTTTCAGGATATAATTGATCAACAAGGTGGACCGATGACCTGGTTAAGGTCGCGGGTAGCCGATGGATGCAAGACGCACAGGACCGGTCATTGTGGCGACGCTTGGGGGAGGCCTATGTCCAGCAGTGGACGTCTTTCGGCTGATATGATGATGATGATGATGAATTGGGCCAGTAAACACATACCAAAGTGTCACCTTTCAATTCATCGACTGTCAGTGCTGTCAGTGCTTTAAATCGCTTTATTCTGATTGTTACAAAATACGTTACTGAATACTTACATGATCACGATCTGAGATTGCTGAGTTTTATAATGTCATTTTTCTTAATGATGCGATTTAGGTTATACGAAGCATCACAGAATGGCCTACAGAAGTCCACAGCTGGTCTCTAGCACCCTATCCTGAGGGCATTCCACATTACGTTTGCTGATGATTGATTTATGAAAACGTCTTCCCCAACGGCTTTCGGCGAATATCGCTAATAGTCACTACAGCCTGCTTACCTAAGCATTTGTAGGAGCACGCGCACCTACTAAAATGTTAGCGCTGCAATTCCCAACCACGCGAGGCGGGCTAGCCAGTCGTTCCCCGCGCTCGCCCAGATATAGTGGTGCTAAGCATTCTTATGTGTTAAGGAATAGCTGAGGTAAAATAAGTAATCAATTATCGTCATGTTGTGAATTCTTTATTTTTGAACAATACAAGCGAAACCTTCGTGAAGTAAATCAAGTGTTTTCATTGAACTCTCCTTACTAATAATCAGTGGTACACAGACACTCGTACATTGGTGACTATCCGACGCGAGCGAACACGTAAAAATACATCGGTGCGATAAACTTTCCACGTGTAAGAAACAAACCGCTTACTTGGGAACGGCTCAACGACAACTATATCTGGTGCGTAATTCGATAGTAACGCTCTATCACACGGCATCTCTCTAAAAGACTGCGAAAGTTAAACAAAATGTCTCAAGAAAGTACTTCCGATATCGTGCTAATCTCCGTGTCCTCAAGGATACCAGATTTTTGGACAGATCAACCAAGTTCATGGTTCATACAGTTCGAAGCATCTGTAGCGCCACAAAAAACCAGCGATGAGGCGCAGTATCAATTGCTGGTAGCGAAACTTGGCAAGCAGGTCATAATGCATGTAGCGGATATTTTGAAGACTCCACCAAAAAGTAACAAATACCAAAATTTGAAAGACCGATTGTTGGTAGTGTACGAGGAATCGGAGAACAAACGGATACAGAAGCTGATTGGCGAGATGCAACTGGGAGATCAGAAGCCGACCCATTTCCTGCGGCAGATGCAGACTCTAGCAGGAGATAGAATAATGCCGGAAACATTGCTCGTCATGTGGCAAAACCACCTACCGACGTCGGTAAGGACTGTTTTGGCAGCAACGGCAATCACAGAACCGGAAAAGCTGGCAGCAGTGGCGGACAAAATATGGGAGACCAGCAGCCCCAGGGAGGTGGCAGAAATAACAGGAAAAAAGTCAGATACACTAGAGGATACCGTAGCCAAACTATCAATCGAAGTGGCAGAACTACGCAAATCCAGAGGTACGGACAGGTTCGACCGCAGGGCATACCGCGGCACATCAACAGCACGTGCACGAAGTACCAGGCAACAGCGAGGGCGGTCAACATCGCAAGGACCACCAACAGGACCAGGGTTATGCTTCTACCACAACAGGTTCGGCGACAAGGCGTTCAAGTGCAGAAAACCATGCAAATGGACAGGCAAGGCTCAGGAAAACTAACAACCGTACAGTCGGCGACGGGAAGCTGTAAGGAGGTATTATTATTAACCGTCGTTTGTGTGTAAATGATAGCATTAACGAATACAATTTTCTAGTAGACACCGGTGCCAATGTGTCAGTACTACCAGTATCTATGGTCAAGCGTAAAAAAAAACAATCTCAAGAAGATTACACTCTGTACACCGCAAACGGTACACCCATAGAAACCTACGGTACGCACACATTGTCACTTGGACTTAAGTTAAAGCGCGAATTTAAATGGACATTTATTATAGCTAACGTCAAACAACCCATATTAGGAGCAGATTTTTTAAGCCATTATGGATTGTTAGTAGACCTAAGTGCAAGAAAGTTGATAGATAGCACAACAAAGTTAAATGTTTTAGCGACTATAGAAAATTGTACAGAAACGTCAGTCAAAACGGTTAACGAAAGCCACCCTTATCACGAATTGCTTACCACTTACCCTGAAATCACTAGACCCACGTCATTTAGGGAGCCGCCGCAGCACTCGATCGTGCATCACATCGAGACATCAGGCCCACCGGTACATACCCGGGCAAGACCGTTGCCGCTAGACCGATATACCAAAATAAAGGAAGAATTTAAGAACATGCAGGACTTAGGTATTTGTAGGCCCTTCAAAAGCCCATGGGCAAGCGCTCTGCACATAGTGCCAAAAAAAAACGGGAACATTCGTCCGTGTGGTGATTATAGGCAGCTAAACGCCATCACCAAACCGGATAGGTACCCGATCCCGCGCTTACACGACTTCACATACATCCTCGCAGGTAAAAAAATATTTTCTTGCATAGATGTAAACCGTGCCTACCATTACATACCAATTAACCCAGCGGACGTAGAGAAAACGGCAATCATAACGCCATTCGGGTTATTTGAGTTCCCACGGATGACCTTCGGCCTAAAAAACGCAGCGCAATCCTTTCAAAGGTTCATGCATCATACAGTCTTAGAGGGTTTAGATTTCCTATTCTGTTACATCGATGACGTCATTATTGCAAGTGACAACGCGGAACAGCACAAGGAACATTTAAAGATCCTTTTCGATAGGCTAAAGAAATTCGGTCTAACCATAAAATTAACAAAATGCAGTTTCGGAGTAACTGAATTAGATTTCGTTGGTTTTTACGTGTCGGCACAAGGAATACGGCCTCTAGACGACAAGGTCAAGGCGATTACCGACTACCCCAAACCTAAAACCGTCAACGACCTTCGTAGATTTTTAGGAATGGTAAATTTTTATCGCAAACACATTCCACACGCGGTGAAAAGCCAAGCTTTGTTATCAAAGTACTTACACAACGCAAAACGAAACGACAAGACGCCTATTGTGTGGTCAACAGAAGCTGAAACAGCGTTCGGTGAATGTAAGTCGCAGCTCAAAAACGCGGTCACGTTATCCTACCCAAGCAGTAATGCGACGCTTGCACTAATGACGGACGCATCGGATACCTGTGCGGGGGTGGTACTGCAACAACGAGTTAAAGGTACATGGAAACCGCTAGGTTATTTTTCAAAACGCTTATCCGATACACAACAGCGTTACAGCACTTACGATCGCGAACTACTTGCCATCTATATGGCAATTAAACATTTCCGAAAATTGTTCGAAGGGAGACCATTAACAATATTCACAGATCATAGGCCATTGGTACATGCGTTTACAAAACTAAATACCGATGCCGAAACATCTCGTAGAACAAGGCAATTACTGTTCATCAGTGAATTCACTACCGATATTCGTCATGTCAGCGGTGACGACAATGTTGTCGCCGACTCATTATCGCGTGTCGCAACCATATCCGGTCCCACGAGTTTAGACTACGAACAATTCACCAAAGCGCAAAATACCGACGACTACATTGCACGGTACACAAAAAACGAGGTCAAAAACAATAACATTACGATCAAACGTTTAGCGTTACCAAATTGCAACCGCGAAATATATTGCGAAATGTCAACACAACAGGCAAGACCGGTCGTGCCTGAAAATTTCAGAAAAAACGTTTTCAACCTGGTTCACGACATCAGTCACCCCGGAATTCGGTCAACTCGCAAAATGATCTCGGAAAGATTCTTTTGGCCGAACATGAACACGGAGATAGGCACATGGGCACGAGCATGCGTTAATTGCCAAAAAACCAAAGTAACCAGACATAATATATCAGAATATGCAGATTTCCAAAGCTCAGGTCGGTTCGAACACATCCACGTAGATATCGTCGGTCCTTTACCAATATCCGAGGACGGATTCAGGTATTGCGTCACAATAATCGATCGAGGTACTCGTTGGCCAGAAGCGTTTCCCATACGTGACATTACGGCGGAAGCAGTGGCAAAGGCGATATACGAAGGCTGGTTTACGCGCTACGGTTGCCCAGTCAGACTAACGTCAGACCAGGGACGACAGTTCGAAAGCCAGCTTTTCACAGAGCTGCTAAAGTACTTAGGCGTGACCAAAATACGCACAACTAGTTACCATCCGCAGGCTAACGGTATAGTCGAGCGCTGGCACCGCTCTTTAAAAGCATCTTTAATGGCGCGTTTAGACACCAAGTCATGGGTAGATGAGCTACCAACGGTCATGTTCGGCTTACGCGCAGTAGGTCGAAGCGAAAACGGCGTAAGCGCAGCCGAGTACACGTTCGGAAAACCACTTCGGCTACCAGGCGACTTTTTCGATAATTCCAGAAGTAAAATCGATGACACGAATACTTTGTTAAAAACAGTTCATGACGCAATCGCAAAGTTAAAACCAATGTCAGAATCGCATCGCGAGAATCGGAAGTGGTTCGTATATCAAGACCTAAAGACATGCAGTCACGTATTTATAAGAGACGACACAGTTCGTAAACCACTTAAGACACCGTATGACGGGCCATACAAGGTTCTAAAACGCGGAACCAAACTTTTCCAAATACAGTATCCCAATCGGCAGGCAACAGTGTCTATAGATAGGCTAAAACCGGCATACTTACTCGACGAGGAAAACGATAAAGTCGCGACAGCAAAACCTAATTATAAAAAAACGCAGAACAATATGTACAAAGATCAATGTCATAAAACAACGAGGAGCGGTAAAGTCAGCAAAAGGCCTGTACGTTTCAATATTTAATAATCGACTGTAGCATAGTATCAACAATATAAAGTAAGACACGCGTAATTATAAATCACTAAACTAGAGGCGTGGCGACAGACACAATCTCGCGAAAATTACAGACAAATAAAAAACCATCCAATATGGGACAGTATAACAGCAAGAACGAAGAAGTCATTATTGCACAGGCGGGAGCAAATCAACAGATTGACGAGTTGAAAAACAAGTTGAATACCTATGCCATAGCAGTAATGGCGGTCGCAGCATGTGTCCTTCTAATTATGTTGTGTCTCTGCTGCAAACGAAGTAAAACATATGCGCGAAAATGGGTACAGGATCAGTTGCAGAACATTGTTGTGGTTGCCAAACCACCAGCAACCAGCGAAAGAGCCGACCAGCAGTGTCCAGCACCCACCAAGGTGATATTTTCCTAATCATAACATTATCGACACTATCATTCATTTGCATTCGCAGTTCAAAACAGAAGCGTACTTTCGTTAAAGATTGACAGACGTTAAGTAATACCTTATAAAGTTATAACACTATGAATGTATCGTGTAACTATAACGACTCTTATTGTCCGGCGTTGTCGTAACGGAAGCTGCTGACCGTGCGGTGTTATTAAATATAGCAGAGTGGATGTTACGGCAACTACCCTTAAGTTAATGTTAAGGCATATAGTAATTAAGTAAACATAAAGGCGACTCCAAAAAACAGATGTCCGCACACTGTATAATGTCTTAATTCACATTAGGCATACCAATGCCAGTATATATTATGTATAAAAAATATATGTATTCTCAAAACCTGGGAATCGAACCTAAACTATTACCTACTGTATCTAACTACTTAGCAAACAAGTCATGTAATTTAAAACAGCGTAGGTGAACTTTATATTTACATTATGTACATGTAGCATACAGATAAGCAGCACACCGTCATAAGCAGCATTAAGTTACAACATTGTTAGTATAATGGAATGTGTTGAATTGTAAATTGATTAGTCAACGGAACGAAATGTAATACAAATGTGGGAATGTAATATTATGTAAAATTTTTTTTTGGCACAAAAAATTTAGGAAGGGTGTGATGTAGGAGCACGCGCACCTACTAAAATGTTAGCGCTGCAATTCCCAACCACGCGAGGCGGGCTAGCCAGTCGTTCCCCGCGCTCGCCCAGATATAGTGGTGCTAAGCATTCTTATGTGTTAAGGAATAGCTGAGGTAAAATAAGTAATCAATTATCGTCATGTTGTGAATTCTTTATTTTTGAACAATACAAGCGAAACCTTCGTGAAGTAAATCAAGTGTTTTCATTGAACTCTCCTTACTAATAATCAGTGGTACACAGACACTCGTACACATTACTCATTAGCAATCCATAGCATTGTTAGTATCTGCAAAACAGTATAATGACAGGTAGTACACGAGGAAGGTAACTTCTTTTCAAGTTTTATAATAATAAAATACTAGCTTAGCTTTTGAAAGCGGCTTAGCAAACGTGTAAGTCGGAAAATATTTTGTGGGAGCGTGGTACTTTTATTATAATTCTTTAATTTAATTTAACTGTTTTTTTTTTTGACAACAACGGTTGAATGTTTTGGATTCCAAGTGCGAGTCGGTATTAATAATCCTAATCCTAACTTATAGTGAGTTTGTTTGTTACCTTTTTCACGTCATAACGGCTGAACAGATTTAGCAAACGGGTAGACGATGCCTTGGAATAGGAAATAGAATATCTTTTACCTGAGAAAATGTTCGCTTGAAATAATGTATTTATTTCACGTGGCAGCCTTTGGCCGAAGCTAGTTACAATATATTTTTTTCAATGAAAAACGGATTCACTCTTATCATCCTCGACTTTTAGTACTTACAAAGTCCTAGTCAGTTACCACGTTCTTACTGTCAACAGCTGTACGAACATGGGCTCCTTTACTAAATGAGGTGTGAGTTGAACCCATTACCAGGGGAATGAGGTGGCTCCCACAGTGGATTCTTATTAACCGACTTCTTCAAAAAGGAAGAGGTTCTATGTTCGGCTATATGTTTATATATTTTTTTTATGTATTTTAACCGATTTCTCCGCCAGTTAAAGACCAATTTTAAAAATTCTTTTTTTATTCGAAAGCCTATACTCTTGAGGTGCTCCCATTGTCCAACCAAGTGAACAATCAGTGAGAATCTAATGATGGGATCCCATAAAAATCGAAGGAAACCCTCAAGTTTTATAGGCACATACAATGTTTTTCATTAACTTTTTAAAGCAATTCAGATATTTATGCCTGGTAATCATCATCGCATGGTGCTGAACTGATAGTGGAAAGTATAAGTTAGTATCTGATGATGGGATCCCATGAAAAATGTTTGTTCAGCGATTTGGATAATTTTTTTTTTTGTTTGAAAGAGTATTTTCCCGGGCTGGCTCCAATTCAATTTGGTGAAGATCTGATGAAGTACTTCGGAGGTAGGCAACGGAATTCTTCAATAAATGATAGCAAATGGATCGGGATTGCTGAAATCGCATGCATGTTTATTGTTTACACCAGTTCATAACATAACATTACGCCGGTACGGTGTGAATGGGTACGCAGGTACCACTAAAAAGTATAAAGTTAAAACCTTTTTACAAAAAAAGTCGGTGTTAAAAAACGAAATTACCAAAAACACTGACTTCGGAAATTAAAGTTATTTTATACTTTGTGGTGTTTTGTTTTTGGAAGTCGGTTGTTTTTTATTTTGTAAAAAGTTTTTTTTTAAGAGGTGCAATGATCATTATTTTTATTTCTTTATTTATTTTATGAAACATATACCATCTTTAACATGATTGGAACTCAAGGAGTCATTCCTTGAGCAGGTTTGTTCTCGTTCGCGGCACCTCCGACAGTAGTGGCCGAAGTCGGCGCCACACGTATCTATTAGGAACACATAGCCACAAAAATTCAATTCCAATCATGTTAATGATCAATGTGCTGGCAATTAGACTGGATTTCAAAACGATTAGTTTATCGGATAAAATGTACCGGAATTCACAATTTCAGGTCAAGATTTCCTAAGTATATACGGTTGATTATATTACTAGCAAAGTCAATTCTCATTGACGCGCTTGTGGCTAAATAACTTGCCAAGGGATACCGTGTTTCCCAGTTACTGGGTTGTGAAGGAAAGATAGGTCGTCGCTCCTTGTAATAGCAAACTCAATTCTCACTTAGGCACTCGTGGCTAAATAGATAACTTGCCAAGGGATACCATTTAACCGAATTCCTGGGCTATGGAGGAAAGATAAGCCGTCGCTCCTTGTAATAGCAAACTTAATCCTCACTTAGGCACTCGTGGCTAAATAGGTAACTTGCCAAGGGATACCATGTTACCCAGTTTCTGGTTTGTGGAGGAAAGGTAGGCCGTCGCCCCTTGTAATAGCAAACTCAATTCTTATTTAGGTACTCATGCGTGGCTAAATAGGTAACTTGTCAAGAAATACCATGTTACCCAGTTACTGGGCTGTGGAGGAAAGATAGGCCGTCGCACCTTGTAATATCAAACTCAATTCTCACTTACCATCTGTACCTTCTTGATGAAACTTGGGCACTCGTGGCTAAATAGGTAACTTGCCAAGGGATACCATGCTACCCAGCTACTGGGTTGCAGAGGAAAGATAGGACGTCATTCCTTGTAATAGCAAACTCAATTCTCATTGAAGCATACGTGGCTAAATAAGTAACTTGCCAAGGGATAACATGTTACCCAGATAATGGGTTGTGAAGGAAAGATAGGCCGTCGCTCCTTGAAATAGCAAACTCAATTTTGATTTAGGCACTCGTGTCTAAACAAGTAACTTGCCAAAGGATACCATGTTACCCAGTTACTGGGCTATAGAGGAAAGATAGGCCGTCGCTCCTTGTAATAGCAAACTTAATTCTCACTTAGGCACTCGTGGCTAAAAAGGTAACTTGCCAAAGGATATCGTGTTTCCCAGTTACTGGGTTGTGAAGGAAAGATAGGCCCTAGCTCCTTGTAATAGCAAACTCAATTCTTATTTAGGCACTCGTGCGTGGCTAAATAGGTTACTTGCCAAGGGATACCATGTTAGCCAGTTACTGGGCTGTGGAGGAAATATAGGCCGTCGCTCCTTATAATAGCAAACTCAATTCTCACTTAGGCACTCGTGGCTAAATAGTTAACTTCCCAAGGGATACCATGTTACCCAGTTACTGGGTTGTGGAGAAAAGATAGGCCGTTGCTCCTTGTAAAACACAGGCACTCAACTACATCCAGTTACTCTGGCGGACTACAACGTACTAAATGGTACAGTCTATGACCAACATTAACTAACCCACTTGACTATTATTCGCTACTGGTCAAGTGGGTTAGATAATATTGGACACAGACAATTTTTTTATCTATGGGAAATCATCAAATGACTCCTCCCGCTCTGGGCGAAGCAGAAGGGAGTGTCAGACTCTTACTGACTAAAACCCATCAATCCGTGTTCCTCCTAATGCCCTTTGCGTTTCAGGGCCGCGGTGACTCTTTCGAACAAATTCCGCAACCCTGGCAGGCACTGGCCCTAGCAGACTCCTTCTTTTATGCTGACATCTCTTTGAGGTGCGCGTGGAACACAACGCGTCATCGACCCGAGCCTGGGGGGCTACTCTCTAACGAAATCCGTAGTTTCGGGTTTAGTTGCGGGCGGGCATTTTCTACTTCGTATCACCTAACCACTGAGAACTAATGATAACACGATTTGACAGTTATTGTGAAATCGTGTTGTCATTCATTCTCAGTTCGGGTTCGGGACTAATCGTAAGTTTGTAGGTGATACGGAGTAGAATACGCCCGCCCGCAACTAAGCCCGAATAGCTCCCCTGGTTCTGATCGGACAGCGAGCCACCCAATGCTCGCCGTCCGTGGTCACAGACCTACTAAGTATGGTAATGTGGTTTCACGTATTTACAACATCAAATTCTTAATTCAGAAACCTGGAGTTTGACCGCATTACAACCTTTGTATTAACAACTACTTAGATACGTAAATGAAAAGATTTTCTTTATAAATAAACAGTTATGCAAATAACGCACCTGGGAACACAAACCAAGGTTTATTTAGAAGTTCAACTGCATGAAATACGTATTTAAATGCAAAACCTGAAAACTCGAAAAAAATATCAGTTGTTTCATACATTTACATCGGAAAAATATTGCATTTTGTATGAAACAGCTTGAATTAAAATAATAATAATATTTGTTATTATTAATCCTGGAGGAATGTAGGGACAGTGTTCGGCATTTATGCAGGCAAAGCCTCTGGCAAAAGCTAGTGACTGAATAATTGATCAACGCTTCACTTTTTAAGTCTACCACTGTCTGCGGTATTGTAGCTAACTAAAAATGTAGAAAAAGTTTCAGAACCGCGGTGCCAACAACGCTACCTACAAGTTTTTCAAAGCGAGTTCACTGTATTTTTTATTTAGTGGTAAGGCCTTTCGTATCACGGGTTGCTGGGTAGGCTCAAAGCAAACGACATTTAATCCACTTAAGATTTATTTAAAAAGCATTTTATCCTTATTTGCTTACAACGACGGTTTTAAAAGGTAAATGGGATCATGGTTCTCGGCCTGGTTTTTCTTAAAACGTTGATTTGGTCAGTGCTTTTTCAGGTGTTTTGAAAATTATTTTCAACATTTTTTTTTCTTTTATAGTTACCCGTGCCTACTATGACGGTCCGTGTGTGATGTGTCATAAATTGTACTACCACTGGCATATCCATCTCGTTAGACGGGCTGGGGAAGCAGACGGTCTATCATAGTGGGAACGGGCACTTAGTCGTAATCTCAGTAGTGACCCCCTATTTAGCCATATTCTTTTCACTCAGTCTTATCATCGGGATTCAAGATCGTTGTATCGTTTCTCCGGCACTCGTTGAGCTTCACTGTCTTTTCAGATGGTCATGCTGGTTGATTCTGCCTTTCAAAAGTTTCAACTGATAGTGGCTGCTTAAGATGCAGAAAACTTCGAACGGCGCAAATATAACCTTCTTGGGAAAAATGGTTTCAGCAGTTTGGATTTGAACTACTAGGACCCATTGGGTCCAAGTGCTCATTGAGTATTTCTGGAGAGTAGAGAGTAACAAAAAGTTAGTTGACTCTTCACATGACCGACTAGTTAGCCTTGTTTTTGCCAAAGAATAAGCATTGCCTTTCAATATGGCAATACTACTACAATTTAGGGCACATTCAACCTCAAAACTTTCGTCATATCATTTTCAGGCGTAACCTAAAATATTGCCAACGACTTTGGTCTAATCCGGCTCGAGGGACCACTTACAAAATAAACATTAATTTATTTTACCAAATTGACACGGTGTTAATTAAAACCAACACTTCATCTCTATCAGCTAATACCGATGCGAACTTACATTATAAAATGTGTTTGAATATTCATGCATTTCAGTAACACCTAATTTTGTTTGCAAATAACCACGGGTCTATTTATAACACTGAATTATTCAAAGCGTTTGTTTGGTAGTATTTTGGGCTGTTATTTGTGTAAGCAAATATATTTTATGTTCATAGTAAAAGGATCCCTTGATCCATTGATATCCTTTTGTTAACCAATACACAATAACGCTTGTTTTCGTCTGCGGGTTAAGCAGAGACGTAACTTATAGTATATCTACATTTTTCCAGTTATATTCAAAAGCCAAGCTTTAGAAAGTAAGTTCGTTGCCATCGTTTGGGCAGAAATCTAGACTCCGGTATGATAACGGGAAATCCTTGACAGATGCAACAAAAAGCCCTATACAAACACAAAACTTTTGAGGCCATTGTTTCATTTCATTTATTTATTCAATATATGGTAGGTACAAGTTCTTATATACAATATTAAGTAACACACATTTGGCCAATATATAGCGTCCAAAAGTAGGTACAAGTTTTTACAAAAAATATTTTTTACTACATTTCGTCAATTTATGTATCAATTAAATATATTTAATAAAATATTGTTTAAAATTTACAGGGACATTTTTGAAAGAACTCATCTATCGAATAAAAACACTCTTGTAACAACCACTTCCGCTACGTAACACAAAACTTATTGAATGGTAGTTGAGTAATTGACCTTCGCAAAGCATTGTAAATTAGAGGTGCCATATAAACGCAGCTCCGCTGAAAAAGTTCTAGCTTCGGAACGGGCATTTCCAAATCTAGATGTGTAGGTTTCCTTTTATTTGTGTTATTTTTCCGCTCAAATAGCTCAAGATTGGACCTCACAAACCTGGCAACTTCGTAAATATAAATGCGTTATACCTGCTATTAACCAGTTGTTATTCATTTACTTCAAAATTAAATAAGACCTTAAAATCATCGTTTTTTTTATTGTTCTACTTCATAATAATCCTCCTGACAGATTTCAATTTGCTTTCCGAGGCACGTGGATACTCGTATCACACTCCAAACTCCGGGCAGTCACAGAAAAGTTTGTAAAACGAATTTGCAAAGGAAAAAGCCAGTAATATTTTTTTACACTTTCGAACTTCTTGCCAGCACGATTATTGAGAGTTGCGCTTTCAGATGACTAACGGAGCGGTTAACCTATAAGCACGGAGTTTCGTTATAGACCCAGTATAGATTTTTTTGAACGAATACTTGCCTTAATCTGTGTGACATTACATTCTGGTGACGCATAAATAGCAAAAAGGTTAAAAGAAAAAATGCAATATGTTCGTCAGCTGTGTTTCCAAATGGCATTGGGTTTATTCATTTATTCGTCCACAACGGAACATATTTGTAAAGCTGAACCGTATCTACTTTCAAACATGTAAATAATATTTTTAAAAATTGGGAACCTGTTTGTTGTTGCAAAAAAGGTCCCGAGCTTAAAAACAATAAATTAATAAAAATACAGTAATAAGCAAAACTTACACATTGTTCTCTGATCCTTTCTAATTTAATTCGGCGTAATCTGACTTCTTTGTTCGTACTTCTAGTTTTTAAATATTGATAGGCTCGTGTTTGAGCACCGTCTTTGATGATAAGCGACGATGTGACACGATTTTTAATCGACTTCCAAAAAATTATTCTATGAGCATTTTTACTTATTTCAATTTCTGGGTAGACGATGACGTCGTCGAAGTATCACCACTTAAAAGTGAAAAATAAGAACTTTGTTAAAAAACAAAGAAATAAAACCAAAAACACCGACTTCAAAAATTAAAGTTATTAATTTTATACTTCGTAGTATTTTGTTTGGAAGTCGCTTATATTTTTTTGCAAAAAGTTTTTTAGAAATAACTTTTTCGCTCTTAACTTAAAGACTGTCTAGTTGAAAACACAGTCTCCGGCAGGCAATTCCAATCCTTAGCTGTGTGCACAATTATATTATTTCCATAGCGGTTTTTGCGTGGATGGGATGTCTACTATGTAACGGTCCCTCATCACCGTACGTGAACATCACCATAAATTGAGTGATTCCAAAGAGTGTGCGTCGGAATTCTCTCTCAAATGTAACTGACAGATAACCTAGAGGCGCAACTTGACGTCGATGTTCAAAACTTTTGAGCTTTGGTAATTGAGACATTTTACCTTTACCTCAAACCCATAGGCGGAGAACACTGTGAACAGTCACCACCTTCCTAGTTATTTCATCTTTTACATCATCCATTCTTCGATTTCTAAGCAACTGAAATGCAACTAAGCCTGCTACACTACCCATAATTATGCTGAAAGAACTTGAAATGAAATGATTATTCAGTTTGTTGCGAAAGACAGATCGAAAGGAATGATAGGAAAAGTTACTAGAATAGAAGCTCTCACCTACATTAGGGCACAAGCACAACGGGCCTGCAAAATTAAAGCATGCTTTAAGGTTAGTATTGAGCCAAGCTAGATTTCAGAGGAATATCAAAACTAAATAGACATAAAGATAAAAACCAGTTAAAAGGCCACTTTGAAATACAAATCGAATTTGAACCAAAAAGCATCCCATTAGGAAAAGCATGGTAATTTTAAAAAATCATCTTTCAACAGAACTGCGCTGTAACATTCTCATAAAGAAAGAACATCACATCCAACTCTCAAATTCCGAAAGCCAGGTTTTAAGCGGAGAACATTGCAACAAAATTGCTATCACATTTTGTTGCTTATTCTGAACAAAATTGTTCAACGAAACTAAATCTCGACTTTCCGCACTTCACGTTTGTAATTGGGCCACTACTCAACAACGAGCCTTTTTAGTCTTTTATTTTTTTTCACTGGCCACTCTCGTTTGCTTGTGGTTGGATAAAAAGACAGGCATTTCCTTTCGAGCGGTAGCTTATACAGATTTTTCTGCATTCGTCGAGTTGGGGATGTTTAACACTATTTTTTGTGCTGACTTAAGTGGATCTCATTTTTAAAATAGTAGACTCAAATATTTTCAAACTTTGATGTCTTGAACAAAATCTTTATTTATTGTCACAGAACGCACATGCTTTCAACATTTTGACCGAAACTAAAACTTTTAAGGCTGCGTTTCCATCAAAGATGTGCTCGGATGCGTAGCGAAGGATGTGTTTGTTCTACCTTTGGAATCGTTTGTGCTGAGCGAGGCTAGGTAAATGTAGCTATTCTATTGGTTCTTAACAAACACATCCGACACTATGCATCCTCGTACATCTCTGGTGAAATAGCAGCCTAAAGATGGGATTAGTGGTACTTAAAATGTTGTTAATTACGTTATTATTGCCTCTTGCTCTAGTATTTGCAAGCGTCGTCGGGATTCTTGGGTACGGCAAAGTGTTACTGGCTTTTCTATGTAGACTCAAGATTTGTGACCGGTTCAGGTAATTGAGTTACGTGCTATTAAATGCAGAGAAAATGTGTATGTATGTACTTCCAATAGTTAAATATCTGACTGACCCTTCAAAAGGGCCTTTTGTTTGGTACGTTATTTATTTATGTTCACACAAAACACATAGAAAGGAAAAATATTTTCAAAAATAGCAGATCAGAACAGATCGTAAAAAAAGAACAGAGAACGAAAATAAATAAAGACGACTTATCTTAAACATAAATAGAATAGAATAGTAACACAAACCGCATTACAAGAAACACAATCAGAAATGAAGTTAAAGAAATAAACACTTATGTTTTTATTTCATTAGCTGCATTAATAATACAATATACATACATTCCTAAAATACACATCAGATTACAGTATGGAACAGATATGCTTTTTAACCGACTTCCAAAAAAGGAGGAGGTTTTCAATTCGGTGGGTATTTTTTTGTAATATATGCACACCAATTACTCTGAGGGTTCTGATCCGATTTCTGTGATTCTTTTTTAGTTCGATGCAGTATACTTGCCATTTGGTCCCGTAAAATTTGATTCAGTTTGGTTCAGTACTTTATATTTTATGAGCATTTTTGCTTATTTCAATTTCTGCGTTGACGAAGACGTCGTCCAAGTATCACCACTTAAAAGTGAAAAATAAAAAAAACTTTTTACAAAAAAATGTAACCGACTTCCAAAGAAAACACTACAAAAAATAAAATAACCTTTATTCCGGAAGTCGGTGTTAAAAAACAAAGAAACTAAGCGTTTCCAAACGTCTTTTATAATGCGCACAGCAAAGGAGTGGAACTCTCTGCCTGCGTCTGTGTTTCCAAACGCTTACAACCCTAATCTCTTCAAAGTTAGAGTGCACAGGTTCCTTCTGGGTAAGCTCGCTCCATCGTAGACTTTGTCTCTGTCATCTCTGACCTAGACTAGAGTCAAGAGCAAACCCATAAAAAAAAAGAAACAAAACCAAAGACACCGACTTCCGATATTTTTTTGTAAATGTTTTTTTTGACTTATTCTTTGAAGAGAAAGATGTATTTAAAGTCACGTTTACTAGGTATATAATGTTTTGTGATATTTCGTTTGTAGTTCTTTCATCCAGCGACTATTAATGTCAAGCCACCGACCACTATTCACTTATAGATGAAGATGTCACAGCGTTATTAAATACCAACATCCTGAAGTAGAGGAATGTGTCATGATATCTTAAATTGACGGCTGTCAATAAATAGTAATTGACGGCCGACAATTTAGGATACCAACGGAACTACGAGTACAAAAAAGCCACTTTAGTAGAATCATATTACAATCTATCAAATTTCATTTTCATTTTTATCGCTAAAGCGATAAGTTGAAGGTTGATTGGGAAAATTTGACAGTTTTGGGTAGTTTGATGTGCTTTATAAAGAAACTAGTGGACGTCACGCGGTTTCACCCGCGTAGTTCCCGTTCCCGTGGGAGTACGGGGATAATATATAACCTATGTTACTCCCTGATAATGTAGCTATCCAATGCTAAAAGAATTTTTCAAATCGGTCCAGTAGTTTCGGAGCCTATTCAATTCAAACAAACAAACAAATCTTTCCTCTTTATAATATTATTAGTATAGAAAAAACATTTATTTCAGACAATGTCCATAGCAAGGTTTTCACATTATATTATTAAAAATTGAAATTGGTTAAGATTGCAAATTAATTTATACATTATAATAATTTATCATCTAATATTTAATAAATTACACACACATCATAATCCTTGTGAGCAATATGTATGCAATAAGTGGCCTGTTTGAGACCCGCTGGATCTAGAATTTGACGTGTCTTCTTGTTAGAAGCAAAATATGTGTGATATTAATTATTTTACTGCAAATGTGAAAATTAATATTGATAGTTTTGAGCTGCAAGGAAAGTTGTGGGAAACACTGAGATGCGGGTCAACAGGAGCGTGGAACCCAATACAGAAATACGCTTGTACGATATGACTATATACAGAAAGCACAGTTAATAGAAATCTCTATTCCTAGACAGCACGTTTCGCCGAAAACTTTGTTGTTAGAAAACATTGTTTGTAGACATCTCGGTACATAGGAAGCACTGTTGACAGAAATCTCTGTTCATAGATAGCACTTCTTGCCGTAAACTTCACCATAGTTCTGGCGAAATTTAGTAATATAATAAATATTAATAGTTTTTTCTCCAGAGGCGCTTTCTGTGAACCAAGGTATCTGGAAACAGTGGTTTCTGTGAAAAAGTTTACGGCAAGAAGTGCTATCTATGAACAGAGATTTCTGTCAACAGTGCTTCCTATGTACCGAGATGTCTACAAACAATGTTTTCTAACAACAAAGTTTTCGGCGAAACGTGCTGTCTAGGAATAGAGATTTCTATTAACTGTGCTTTCTGTATATAGTCATATCGTACAAGCGTATTTCTGTATTGGGTTCCACGCTGGGTCAACAGCACTAGGAAGTATGGTAGAAGAAACGAGCTACCTATACCGGACAGGTCCACTCTAATTTACAAGGCCCTTTCCAAGACCACCTCAAACATTATTCCACATGGTTCTCAAATGATTTGACCATTACGTGTTTACCATTGTATAGACTTTGACTTCTGAGTTTATTTATTTTCAGAGCAGTCAGCTACGAAACACCCGGCCTAAGCTAATTTAAAACGACCAGAAAAAAAAAACAAATGTAATTTTTAAGCTATTTACAAAATAAATATCGCTTATCATGTACGCAGCAGTTGATGAAATGATGATTGTCAAAATAAAAATTGTCTAGAAAAAATGGTGCACAATGTTGCAGCTTGTTTTTAAATAAAAAAAAAATCTTTCTTGAAATGAGCAGATTTTAAATCTATTCCCAGAATATTTTGCAATTGCAAACTTTCAGAGTGACTGAAATGGAATTTTTATTTTTATATTTAATTTACAGTCACAAAGAAGTAGTTAGTAGCTTTTTATTTGGTTGGATGGCACCTTAAATTACGCTCTGTTGAACTCAGCGCTTGTAAAAGACGAAGTTAGAGCACCTAAAATGTATTTTATAAAGAAGGAACTGAAAGTAATGTTGTCCTTTATATGAGGTTAATTTTCTCTTAGTTTGCAGATAAAATAAAACTGGTTTCTATTTTTATCATCATATCAGCGGAAAGACGTCCACTGCAGTACATAGGCCTCTCCCAAGTGTCGCCACAATAACCGATCCTGTGCGTCTCGCATCCATCGGCTACCGACCTTCATCGGATCATCGGTCCACCTTGTGGGCCTTCCAACGCTGCGTCTTGCGGTACGCGGTCGCCATCGGCCTCCTGTTCTGCGAGCAATGTGTCCTGGCCACTGCCATTGCCTTTATTTTTATATTCAGAAAGAATTTTCAAGAGAGCATGGATTGAAAATTCGAAACTATGAGGAATAGCAGAAACTATTCAAAAAGTGTCGGTTCCGATTTGAATGAAAACTAAAACTGCCTCATTGCTGAGCTGACTATTTTTCAGTAGGAATGTCCCAGTAGCTGCCCGGAGTCTAAATCTATGCCCTATTGGCGACAAAAGGTACGTCACTTGATTGAAATAGAACTTAAAGTTGGCTGGCAAAATGTGGGTCGTCTTTATTTATTTTTTCTCCACCTTTTTTTTCAATGCTGTTAGGGCCAGGAACTATAGAAACAATGTTTCGAGGGGCTAGTTGACTTTTAGAAGATAAAAAGAATTTCGTTAGTTGTGCAAAAAATACACTACAATTAAAGCGGTAGTTAACAAAGTAACCTCTGGGAGAGCGGATCAAAGCATAGCAACAGGTATCGAAAACCAATAAAGAAGAAAAAGGACCAAAAACATTATTCAGGAAGGACCAGTACAGATATAGCAATAAAACCGACTATTCTAGACTAGAATCAATTCGACGTTTTTTAACAATTCGAATCGCTGATATAGCAATGAAAGGTATTCAGAGTTAAATAAATAAAAAACCGCCCAATATTGAGTCGGGCATTTGGGCCACGCACGGTTAAGTGTCCCGTAGTTGGAATGAAGATTTACACGCGCACAATATTGATTTTATCAAGAGCAAACGCTGATAATTTTTTAGTAGTTCGAAAATAAATTATCATTCCTATTTATGGGAAGTTAATTTGGTAATTTCACTTCACTATTGTTTTGTTTAGAGATGCACCTCCCTTACAAATGTTATCTTTAAAGGCTATATAGTTTAACGCACACGCCCTACACAAAAATCGCTAGTTTTTAACTAGCTAGGAAAAATCGGCCAGATTATCGGTGCTACAAAAAGTCTGACGTGGGCGGGCTGCATTATTGAAGCAATAGTCCAGAAAAATAAGAGTTGTGAAACACCCGAATAGATTGACAGGTGGAAATTGTAATGGTTCTGTTTTTGACTAGGGAACACTGAAGTTATTCTAGAAAGAAACAGACCACAAATAGCGATAAAACCGAATAGTGCGAACGCAATTAGTTCAGATTCATATATTATTTACTAGCTTCTGCCAGCAGCTTCGCCCGCGTGGTCCCTAGGGAACATATTCCCGGGATAAAAAGTATCTGTGTACCAAATTTCATTGAAATCGGTTCAGTAGTTTTGGCGTGAAAGCGCGACAGACAGACGGACAGACAGAGTTACTTTCACATTTATAATATTAGTAAGGATTTTTTACAATTTGTAACGCTGAAAGTAGTTTCAATGCTCTAGAGGATTAAAAATAACACATTCATGAAATCTAAAACACTTGAAAAAGTTAAAGTGGATTTATGAAAAAAATAAGCTTTATAGCAGTTTCATCTTTTTTTTCGAGAGTGAAATTATTGAAAATTGCAACAAAACACGCGGTTTTGCTCCCGTGACTAACCACAGAATCGATGCATTTTCCGGAATAAAAGAAGCTATCGCACTCAACAATATTCTTATCAATGAACGAATATTGCGTATTCGGAAGAGTAGTTTCGGCGATGACCTTTTACAAACAATTTTACATGTAGTAATGTTAGTTTCAAGGAGCTCGTGACTAAACAATACCAGCCGATTTTCAAGGTTAAGCAAAGCGTGCCAAAAATTTATCCATGGATGGCGACCATCCACTCGATAGCGCGACTTCCTCGTGCATCGGAAAGTTAAGTTGTTGTCTCCTACTGCTTTTCTTATATTGACAGTCGTTTCGTGTATTCAGCAGCCTGAAAATTTGACACGAATCTTGGCAAGGGGTACCCAATGGTGTTACTGAGTGGGTTTATCCATGTAAAAACATTCAATTGCATTTGGCAAGACTGAAAGCCAACTCTAATACGTAAGTAAAAGGCTAAGTCATCATCATCATCATCATATTCGCCGAAAAACGTCCACTGCTGGATATAGGCCTCCCAAGCCACAGGCCCTGTGCATCTCGCATCCATCGGCTACCCGCGATCCTCACCAGGTCATCAGTCCAACTTGTGGGAGGGCTCAAATAGCTAGGTTGATTGATATTATTCTGACTCATCTATATCCATACTAGTATTAAAAATGCTAAAGTAACTTTGTCTATCTGTATGTTTGCTGCCTCTTCATGTCTTAATGGCTAAATGGATTTGGATAAAACACCATTGAGTACAATGCCCAAATTGCGGCTAAAAAGCTGGGCATCCTAAATAAGTTTAAGCGATACTTCAGGCCTGGACAGCTTTTAATCCTACACAAAGCACAAGTCCGATCCCGCATGGAGTATTGCAGCCACCTTTGGGATGGCACAGCTAAGTACCAGCTTGCCGCGCTTGACTTGGAGAAACGCAGAGCTAAGAGGCTCATTGGCGACGTAAAACTGATGGATGCCACGCTGTGGGCTCATCGCCGCAAGGTTGCCTGTTCGTCGATCTTCTACAGATTGTACTTCGGTGAGTGTGCCCAAAAACTCCACGACCTCATCCCACCGGCCCCTTTCTATAATCGGACTTGCAAACGCACTCCCTGGACCTTGTTGCTATTTCACCAATTCGTATTTTATAATGCGCACAGCAAAGGAGTGGAACTCTCTGCCTGCGTCTGTGTTTCTGAACACTTACAACCCTCATCTCTTTAAAGTCAGAATGAACAGGCGCCTTCTCGGTAAGCTTGTTCCATCGTAGACTTTGTTATCTCTGACCTAGACTAGAGTCAATAGTAAAACCCATCTTAAAAATACAGGCAGACCATGTATCTACTGGAAAAGTACACTGATATTTTTTCTCTCGATAGTATGTTCCCTTGAAATAATTATTAAATTACACGCGGGCAAAGCCGTTGACGGAAACAAGTTACAAATAATTTTATTATAAATAAATAAAAATATTTTACAATAAAAAAACAGTACAGCCAAATTGGCATACAACTCGTAGTAGTGTTACCAAAGTAATTGTTGCAACGAGTGTGAGCCTCACAATAAAATGAAAATAGTACACTTTTTATATTAATGAGTGGTGCTACGGTTTTCATTGAAAGTGTGAATGGAATTCGTTTGCAGTTGTGGTCGGTAATGGAATTATTTGTCAGTGTTAATTTTGTAGATTCAATAAAAATGAACCACCTACTAATAATCCTGTTTAAGCATTCATGATTTGGATGAATAAAAAAGGGTTTTATGATTTAAATTCAACATTATGTAGCTATTTTCCATATACATTTTGTTTTACAACGACATTGATTGATGACCAGGGGGTCTAAAAGGCTCGACGTCTGATCAGAACCAGGGGGGCTACTCTCTAACGAAATCCGTAGTTTCGGGCTTAGTTGCGGGCGGGCGTAATCTACTCCGTATCACCAACAGACTTACGATTAGTCCCGAACCCGAACTGAGAATGAATGACAGCACGATTTTACAGTAACTGTCAAATCTTGTTATCATTAGTTCTCAGTGGTTGGGTGCTACGGAGTAGAAAATGCCCGCCCACAACTAAGCCCGAAACTACGGATTTCGTTAGAGAGTAGCCCCCCAGGCCCGGGTCGACGGCGCGCTGTGTTCCACGCGCGCCTCAAGGAGCTGTCAGCATAAAGGACGGGGCCCGCTAGGGCCAGTGCCTGCCGGGGTTGCGGGATTTGTTCGAGAGAGTCGCCGCGGCCCTGGAACGCAAAGGGCATTAGGAGGAACACGGATGGGTTTTAGTCAGTAAGAGTCTGACACTCCCTTCCGCTTCACCCAGAGCGGGAGGAGTCATTTGATGATTTCCCATCCTTAAAAAAAAAGGGGGCCTAAAAGACCACTTTAGCAGAATCAGAAACCACATCACGCTACCCGTCACTGTCAAATTTTCCCAATCAACCTTGAACTTAATGCGTTAGCGATAAAGGTGAAAATGAAATTTGACAGATTGTTGTCTGGTTAATATTATGATTCTAATATGATTCTGCTAAAGTAGCCTTTTCAGGGCGCCAGAGCGGAAGGAATCATTTGATGATTTTCCGTCATAAAAAAGGCAGATCCTGAAGTTATACTACTTTAAAGTAGAGGGTTGATATATACATGAGACATAATAATAATAAATCTCTTTATTTTCAGGCTACTTTGGCCCATACATATATACATTACAAAATAACATATATATAAAATAATATACAGATTGTGTTACTAGATAGAAACTTAAAACCTATGTTATTTAAAACACTTCACTTAGCACTACGTCATAGTGCGTTCTGGTGGCACCTGTCCGCGGAAGCGACGGAACACCACGTCCTGCAGCCAAAAGTCATCCTCCATGACGAGGTGCAGAGAACATGTTGTTACGGGTACCACGAACGCCTTGAAGTTAACGTTGCGGCGCGATTCCAACAGCTGCATAAGTAACGTAGGTCTTGCACAAGCTTCTATCATTAGCAAATAAAATATTCCTTCTTCATAATTTTTTTGAAGAGCATCCAGTTTCACCTGCATTTCAATAACTTCAACCATGATAATTATGGAAAGCTATCTGCATTATTAAATTCAAATCGTTGTCACCAGTAGAACTAACTTTATAAAATGTTCTCTATTTCTTGTATGAGATTTCGTGGACGTCGATTTCTGTTGGATTTGCTGGTTTTCCACCACTTGAGAAGGTGGCAGGATATGGTGTGATGACTGTGACTTCATGTCCTCGCTTTGCAAGTTCTCGAGTTAAAGGTCGAAACACAACTTGGTGACTGATAGATGGAGCTGGGAAAAATTGCCAGTATTTTCGCAGCATTATTAGAAGTAATTGATAACGTTAATAACAAGCAGGCAATTGATGCGGACATTATTCTACACGAGGCTGTGAATTGCTTTGAGAGAAAAATGATTACGTTTCACTAAGTATCGAGATATATTGTGATATAGATCTCGCCTATATGATAACACTTGACATGAACTTGACTATGCATCATATTATCATTTTCCGGATTTGTTCAAAATTTCGCTGGAACTTTATTAAAACGCATTTTAACTGATATTTTTTATTTAAAAGACAAAATAAAAAAGCTCATTCGATAACAGCTTAATGTACGTTAAGCGCTGTGTACCGTAATAATATTTATTGCATATTGTCAGAGCCGTGCTGAATTGTGTTAGTCTGTAGTCTGTCACTGTAAAATAAAACGAAACGAAACGAAATAAAATAAATATTAATTACTTTCTCTTCATTTCAAGCAAAATAATATTTTAAAACGAAAGTTTATTAAAGTACCTATTCAAAACGATTTTAACCAAAATCATCAATTTTTCTTTATTTTCTTCTGTTTTTGACTTCCACTAGAATACTTCCATACATTAAATACGATCAAATGAGAGCCAAAATAAATGCGAAAGCAATAGCAATCAGAGTAAGGACCAGTTCTAGTTCTAGGTATTGCGCTAACGCCATGTTGGCGGCGGGCGAACGCAGATGCTTTCCTCCGCCGTGACGCAGCACGTGCTCCGTCCACTATACGACGCGCTCCAGTGAAGGATGTGGCTGATCGTGCATCATGCTTCTAAGTTTCAATATATTTTGGCGATAGCTGAAATTATCAGTAGTATTAACAAAATATTAATTTTAACACATCAAAAACAGCTTGAAAGTTTTTTGATACCATCTGGTAAAATCAAAGAAAATAAAAGTTGTTTTTAAAGTCTTTTGAAAAAGTCAGACAAACGTTATTGAAAGTAAGCAAAATAATGAAAAATGATAGTTATTGCATTAC
This sequence comes from Lacanobia wlatinum, assembly GCA_947578705.1. Classification (NCBI taxonomy): domain Eukaryota; kingdom Metazoa; phylum Arthropoda; class Insecta; order Lepidoptera; family Noctuidae; genus Lacanobia; species Lacanobia wlatinum. The sequence continues at coordinate 15,078,460 of OX388046.1, read as the reverse complement.
AGGTCATAAAATTTAAGGTGTACACATTGATATATAAAAAGCCCAAGATACACACTCAGCATCTCAAAAACGTCTGCAAAAAACAAGCGCATAATGTATAATTGTGCGCTAGTTTCAAACAGTCTCGCATCGCTCGCCATACTGCACTGCTTTGTAAAAACAACTTTAAGCGATCCGTGTAAGGTTGAATTTACAAAAAAAATTGTTTATAGTATAACTACACACAACTCACACATGACACTTGATACGTGTCAGTTTTTGACGACAGTTTCGAGTGTTGCATTTGTTCGAGACTGTGCATCTTGGGTTTTTTATACATCAATGGGTATACAATATTGATTTTAGTTTCAAAAGACACATAGTAATTTCAACAGTTATTGAATAATAGTTATTTTGCCGCGAAAACAACTGAAACTCTACATCAATCTTATAATATAAAAAAATATATCAGTTACCTACCTTTAATCACCAATAAAAGTATTTAATAGCATTCTTGAATTGTTCTTCAGTGATTGTCATCAAATCATTATGAACTCCAATCCTACCTACACATATTTTTCAACATTGTACGATTGATCCCCGAAAATTGGTACACCAATCAGTGGTACTCCTGCTGCGATAGCTTCATCCGTTGATTGTAGGCCACACTGCGTTATGAATGCCTTGACATTCGGGTGTCCAAAAAGTTCGTAGGATGCATTAAATTAATTTGAGCCGGACCGATGACCTGGTGAAGGTCGCTGGTAGCCGATGGATGCGAGACGCACAGGACCGGTCGTTGTGGCGACGCTTGGGGGAGGCCTATGTTCAGCACTGGACGTCTTTCGGTTAATATGGTAATGATGGTATTTTGAGAGTAACACAAAAGGGGCAAATCAAACCACATTTTTTTTTCAACCTTTTGCAATACAGGTTATAAAAACTAAAGAGATTTGTATATTGATTCATCATCATCATCATAACAGCCGAAAGATTGCCATAATCGCCGCGTGGCGTTTATTATATTTATTTTTTAATATTATTTTTAGGGTTCTGTACCCAAAGAGTAACGAACGGAACCCTATTACTAACCCTCCGTTGTCCGTCTGCCCGTACGTCCGTACGTCCGTCCGTCCGTCTGTATGTCACCGGGCTGTATCTCAAGAACCGTAATAGGTAGACAATTGAATTTTTCATAGATTGTGTATTTCTATTGCCGTATATGGTAAAGAACCCTTCGTGTGCGAGTCCGACTCGCATTTGGCCGATTTTTTTTTGTGACTTTGGCTCACTGCTTTATAACAAGATATGGATAATTTTATCTGAAATAAATCTTTAATATTATTTTATGTTTAATTCCAGCGTTACACATATTAGCGGGCATTCCCTGCAGGCTTGTTATTATTGAATTACTTTTTATTATATTTTAGTTTGGCAGTTTCCCTATTAATCTTTTTATTGGTTTGCTTGGCATATTGGATTTTGCTAACTATCATGTGTATTTTATAATTATTTTGCAATATCGTACAATGTAAACTGTACATGAGTAACATGAGTATGTACCTCTATACAAATGCAAGTTCTTCAAACATAAAAGACAAATGTGTAGATGGAGAATTTATTCCGTCATTACTTCTTACTAGCTATAAAACTAAGAAATGGTAATTGTGAAAGTTTTGGGGGCTTGCCTTTATGTAAATGATGACATTAAAAATGCTGTCTTTCAGCCTTATTCGAATCAATGACTTTTGATTTCATTTCAGCATTATAATCAAAAACTTACCGTTGGCAATTCTTTTTCTGTAATCGTATGTATTCCACCCATGAAAACGACACTAGGAGGCACTGGATGATTTCCTTCCCAAAGACGATAAGAGTTCAAAAACAGCATATCAACATTATTTTTAAATCGTTCATCGTCGGTGCATTTGGTACAAACATTTTAATAGTCAATTTATTTACTGCATCTTCAACTTCCTGCATAACATTGTCAAATTTGAAGAAATTCCACAGTTCTGTTAATTTCTCCCACTTCGTTCTGTTATACAAACGTTTGCTCAAACTGTCTGGGTACAGTAAAGGTTGCCAGGCGGTTCCAATTGTTCTCACATTGTGGTCCATGTTACCGAATGAAGAAACTTGAATCAAGGTCGCCTTAACTATGTGCGATAGAACTAGTTCGGGTTTCACAAAAGCTTCTAACATAAGTAAATCAAAATTTTCTTCTTTCAACACTTTTTGCACTGCATCCACATTCAGCTGCATTTCGATAAGCTCTACTGATATTAGGAGTGGTAATCATATTTGTGCCATCATATCACTTTCGCCCGGAGAAGCTAGTTTATACAGTGATTTCCACTTCTCGTAAGACAGATTGTGGACGTCTATTTCTGTGAGATTTGCTGGTGCGGCGTCACTTGGGAAGACGGGATCTGGCGTGATGACTGTGACTTCATGTCCTCGCTTGTTTAACTCTCGAGTAAGAGGACGAAACACGACTTGGTGACTGATAGATGGACATGGGAAGAAGGCTAGTATTCTTGCTGCTTCATTAGTTGTTATTGATATAGTTAATATCAACAATGTCATCGGTGATAACATGGCTGTACATAAATATGTTTTCACTGAGTGAAGTGCAAAATTAGAGATTATTTTAATCTCATAATATACATAACGCGACTTTTTATTTCGGCGAAGACACAGTGATACTGTGTCTAAACAATTAAGTAGGAACTAACTTCAGAAATGCATCAGTACAGTGCAAAAGAATTATCTTGAAACCGCGTGACGTTCGCTAGTTGTAAATAAAACACGGAAACGTAAACACTATTCAAATTTTCACCCACACTGTCATGATGTAATCATAAATAAAAACACATAAACTCACTCACTGTTTTTTTTACTATTGATAGGCATACGTTTGACCAGAGGGTAAGCGATGATGTGGTCGAAGATGGAGCACGCTTGCCTAGAAGTAACCTATTCACTCTTGACTTAAAGACTCCCAGGTTGTAGCTATCAGGAAACACACTCTGTCAGGGAATTTGACTCCTTAGCTGTACGTACAATGAATAAACTAAACATTTTGACTTGTCGTTGGTATCATTATTTTTGCATATCTGTCTAAACTGCAGGTTAGCTCAGTTATGCACGTTTTACGTCATCAAAATCTACATTTTATTTTAATCAATTTTTCAAGGCCCCAAGCCGTATCATTGCCGCCATGAAGTATGGGCACAACAGCTGTCATGGTGATAGTGGCTATACAGATTAAGCTTACAACCCTAATCTCTTCAAAGTTAGAGTGCACAGGCTCCTTCTGGGTAAGCTCGCTCCATCGTAGACTTTGTCTCTGTCATCTCAGACCTAGACTAGAGTCAAGAGCAAACCCATCAAAAATAAAAAAAAGTGAAAGATCGATCAAATTCTAACTACGAGTACGTATTGGCAATCATAAAATGCTCGCTTATCTTCACACACACATTACTGGACGTTCGGCTTTGTTCGCTAGCGTGTGTTGTCCAGAGGCTGTTATTACTTTTAAGGGTTCCGTACCCAAAGGGTAACCAACGGAACCCTATAACTAAGTCTCCGCTGACCATCCGTCTATCCGTCCGTCAGTCTGTCCATCTATCTGTCAGCGGGCTATATCTCAAGAACCGTAATGGGTACACAGTTAAAATTTTCATAGATTGTATATTTCTATTGCTGCTATAACAAACAAATGATAAATATTTATGTTTATGGTAGGAAACCCTTCGTGTGCGAGACCAACTCACACTTGCCGGGTTTTTTAATGTTCGTTTGGTCTGTACCTTGTTGTTATTCCACCAATTCGCACTAAGCGTTTCCAAAAGTCTTTTATAATGTGTTACCGAACGCATTCAGCCCTAATCTCTTCAAGGTTAGAGTGAACAGGCTTATTCTGGGTAAGCTAGCTTCATCGTCAACTTTGCCTTTGTTATTTCTGACCTAGACTAGAGTTAAGAGCAAACCTAACACAAGAAAAAAAAAACCCTGTATTATTGTTTTTATGGAAATAAATTTTTGAGTATGAGCAAGAGCCTCATAAAAGTGGTCCGATGACATGGTGAAGGCCGCGGAAATCAACTGTAAGCTGTTAATAATAACAGCAGCACTGATCGATCTTCCAGGTTAAGCAACGCAAACCAAGGAAAAAGACTGGTAGATGATTGGGATGAATATTCTCAAACGGGTTGACCTTAATCCGAATGAGAATATGGGATAATTTTTATCCCGCTAGTACGTTTCTCGCACATTGCTCTTAGAGCAGATGGTTGATGGAGGCGAAAATACCTGGAGTGGCGAGCGTGTACCGAAATACGCAGCGTTGGAAGGCTTCCCACAAGATGGACCGATGAACACACATACAGGTGAGGGTCGCGGGTGGTCAATGGATGCGAGACGCACAAGTTCACTTGTTGTGGCGACGCTTGGGGGAGGCCTATGTCCAGCAGTGGACGTCGACGTCTTTCGGCTGATATAATGGTGATGATGATGATGAGGATGAGTACGTTCCGTTGCGATAATGTCCGACTTTGTGATATAATTATTTTGGTAATATTTTCGTTAAACGGTACTTCGAAAATGTTAAGAAGTTTTTAGGAGAGATAACGAATTTTAGTAACATTTAGATGAACATTAGCAATTTTAATTACATTCATTAGTTGGTAGCCAAACTCAAAGTTTTGAGCTTCAAATTATTTTAGTTTAGTCTTTAAGACTTTAGTTTTACATCTTAAAGTTCTAAGACGACGCAGCTTAAAATATTTAGCATTGTTATTCAAAACCTTGAGAATCCAATGTATTGCATTATTTATTTGTTTTGGACTGAAATTAATATTCTTCTCAAGCTTTTCCCGCGATTTTGCGCCCGTGGCCAGTATCGCAGGAACTGTGAACATCTACATCTGCCTAGCCTTTTCCCAACTATAATGGTGTCAGCTTCCAGTGAAACTAGATTCAGCTGAATACCAGTATTTTACGTTGAGTAGCTGTCCACCAGACACCACAACTCGTTCAATCAATCAATCAAATTATTTATTTGCTAAAATACAGGTATACAAATGAGATCGTGAAGTATAAAAGTGGAGCCATACTTTCTGTCCAAGATTTGACATGCAAAATTTAAATGAATGGAACACTAATTACAATTATAAGATAAAAAATTAATAGTTCAATGCAATTAAAATAAATTTAGTCAAAATAAAATTTAAATTGGAAAATACAATTCAAATGTCAACACACAATTCAAATGTCGATATACAATTCAATTAAATTAACTGCGTAACGTATTCAAATTATCCTTAAGGCAACCACTTTTTTACTAATTTCCAAAAACTTACTATATTTTCAGACGTTATTTACATTCAAAATGAATTCCCATTTAACTTTGACCATAAAAGTAATTCTACTTAAAATTTTATTGCTCCCAATTTCAACAAACTGTTATCTAGGAATGAAACTGTAACGCAAAACCAGGATTTACATAGATAAGGGAATTATTTTATAAAACGGTATTCTAGGGATGCTTTAGTGAAAGTTTCGTTATTTTCCGTGAAAATATACATTTTGATAAAAGGTTGTCTACCTGTACAGAGGAGCTCGTGGCTAAAAAATAACAGCAACACGGGTCGATCTTCAATGTTAAGCAACGCTTGCCAAGGTCGGTCTGTGGATGGGCGACCATATTAACATACCGAATTTCCTCCGTGTCTCGAAAGCCACTGATCCTAGTTGTCATTTGTAGATCTTTGTCAGTCGTTACGGATTATCAGTAGCCTGATAATCTGACTCCAGTCTTGGCAAGAAGTACTGTGTTACCCAGTTAATGGGTTGCGAAGGTCTGGTAGGCAGCCGCTCCACGTAAAATAATAGTATTCAGCTGAATCTGGTTTGACTGGAAGCCAACCCCAATATAGTTAAAAAAAGCTATGAAGATGATGTTGTCTACCTGTTCAAGTAGACTGATTGCTATCTACAGAGTAATTTTAATTGGTTGACAACATCAGGGTCAATACGTACTCTTGAATGTAAACAACTTTTAGTTTGAGATTTACCCTTGGAATAGTAAAAAGCCAAACTTTGCAGCACATTTATGCTGAATAGCTGATTTTCTCTTCCGAGCCATGCCATCAATACGGATTTCCACACAGCTTTGCAGTCACCGGTACTAGTTTCAAGCATCCTCCACAATCAATATTACAGAGTCTTAATGTCCCTATGAACAACGAAACCTTTACCAGCCGGTCGATTCTGTAAACATGTCGAAGTGAACGCTCGGGTGAAGTGATCACGAAATGAGCTGTCATTCCATTTTGAATATATGGATTGGCAGCTCACTTCGTGATCACTTCACCCACGCCTTCACTTCGATATGTTAACAGAATCGCACTGCAGATCACTCGTGTATCGGACTGTTTATCCATCACAGTCAATTTTTCCGGATCTACTGGACCAATTAAGTTGAAAGGTACACATAATTATAATTTTTTAAGACCAAAATACGGCTGAGCTTTTTATTCTATCAATTTACGTAATATCCCCATAATTATTGACAACAGAATGAGATTAATTGAGGCCGAGTCAAGTGGATGAAAGAACAAAAGTACAGAGCTAAGTCTCAGTTCTCTTCCTTAGTCTATTTCCCCACCAAGATATTCTATAGCAGACCCCTTACTTAACTATCAAAGAATGTGATCAATTTCTCAGCCAGACCAAACTTCTAAATGGTCCTGACATACCTCAACGACTGCAAGACAGTTGGCTACATTCCATTGCTAGAAGTTTTGTTGAAATGTCTACTTAAAAGTTTGGAACAGAAGGTTCACTTCCTCTAAAACTTAGTTGAAATAAGTAACTAGACAGCCACCCCGCTTTATAGCGTGTTTACATTAAGTCGGTCACTGAAGGCGGTGACCGCATTCGGTTAAATCGAATTGATTATGATTAATCGAATTGAGCTGTGTGTCACCGAATACGGCGACCGTATTTGTTTTAGGTATCGGTTTACCGGATTTAGCTACCGCATTCAGCCAAAAATGGGTGACGCGTTTCAACAAATCAGGCATGTTCAGTCACCGAAAACGGTCTGCGGCCGAATACGGCTAACGGAAAACCTGATTACACTAGTTTGTAATGTAAATGAGTCATTAAATATATATACAGCTATTCTATTTATTCTCAGAGGTAGGTATACTATTAGAATTCTTATGTTAGTTTCTCATTTTAATTGTGGTATTTTATGATTTTAATTTTGTGATTTCTGGTTTCATAATTTCAATTTTATTTATTATTTATTTTACTTGATTAATTACACCAGTTTACAAAAAAAAAATGTCCGTGCAGTAAATTACATATTTTTTTAATTAGCTGCAATAACTCAATGCAAACATGTAAATTTTTATCACGTCACAGATGGAAGATATCGACCCCTTTTAGTTTCGACTACCCAGAAGTTTGTTCCGAAATAGCTAGTCTTCATTTTGATAAATGTCTTTTTTCAAAAGGTCAAAAAGGTTGGTTAGAGTACATTCTGGCTGTTTCTGGTGAACTTATTGTATCTAAGAAAGAATATTCTACAAAGAAAACACTCAAATATGCCTATCTTTTATTAATTGAAAATTCCGGTCTCTCATCGGGATAAAAGTGGGTTTCTCAAGTGTTTATTAAAAAATGTAGAAGAACGCTAAGCTGCTGGAATGCAAGTTTAAATAGATTGTTGAAATTGCAAGCAAATGATAAAGACCCACCATGCAACCACGAAACTGATTGTTCCAGATTGTACTCCTATCGCTAAAAGCATTTGGCTTTAATCATAAAACCAAGGGTTAAATTACACGTGCGGATGTCCAAGCAGCTTTTTTAATATTTCAAAGGTGCTAAAAAAAGCAATTGGGTTATTAAAACATATCAAAAACGTCGACACTAATTCATTTTTAGTCTCGTTTTCTTTGCAAAAATATATGGGGAGTATTTTCGAAATGTGACGTGTTGGAATTTTTTAATAAAAATATTAAATTCTAAACTTGCAGCACCTCATTAATTAAGAATAAACACTTTTCCGTTCCAGGACAAAAACCTTGTAAACTAGTGTTATTATTATTATAATCAAATTATAATTACTGTAATTCATATTTTTCTGTCTGACATTGTTTTTGTATTATTATTATATTTTATGGCTATTGTGCATTGGGTTCGAATTGCCTGAATAAATAAATGAATTATTATTATTATTCTTAGGCAATATTTCAGGGAGTGAAAGTACTCATGATTATTATACGAGTATATATTTTTAATTAGTAAAGGAGCAAGTCTTCTTTCTCTTCATCTTCTATTTTTCGTCGGCACTACATACATTTTATCCGTACCCAGTTCGGTCTGTGGATGAGATTTCCCTTCGACAAAAAATAAACATTGCTTACAAACCACTCAGGAAGGAAGCCTATGCTTCCTTATGGTTTATGGTATTTAAGTCAATCATAAATAGTTTAGGTATAGGCAATCGTAGTCCATCGTTGACTACATCATCTCTAACTAACAGATGGATAGTGGTCGAACGCGAGCATATCAATAATAGAAATAAAAAACTCCTTTCTCTATTTAAAAATCTTTCAACCCATTTTTATTTATTTATTTATTAAAACTTTATGCACAAGTAAAAAAACACTGTACAAAGGCTGACTTAATGCCTTAAGCATTTTCTACCAGTCGACCTTAGGGTGGTGCTGAGAAAAAATGGCAGGTGCAAATTATAGAAAAGAAAAAACAGAGACAGAAAAAAAAATACAACCATAAATACATACATACACATAAATAAAATTTACAACGTTATTAAGAGAGAACGAAACCAACGACGACGACTTTTTGATGCACGAACTTTGTATTTCGCTTCCCAATAGTAGACTTAGCGTTGTCTATCAATATTTAAACCATGTCTCAAACTACAATTTTTGCAAGGACTTGACCTTCTGCTGTCTTTTTGTTAATTAAGTAGGTACCAAAGCAACTTTTTAATGTAAGTGTAATTGTTCAGGCATTACTTCCAACTTGACTTACAATTTAAAGAACAACAGTATATTTAAGATGTTTTAAAGACAACTGCAACTCGTTGTTCATGGGAGTTTTCTTTACTAACTTTTAATTGCGGCGTTTACACTGAAAAGATAAATTGTTCCTGTTTATACAAAGTGGGTTATCAAACATTTTTACAGTTTATTTTTTATCGTTTGCATCCTTCCTATCTTACATTACTTTCACGACCTAAGTTATGTCATGTTCTACTATTTTCTTATCTTTCTTTTAAATTAGTTTTTGCCAGCAATTTTATGTTTAAAATCCTTCATGCTTTGACTGTCACAAGTATACATATCATTGCATCTGTGGCAGTCGGTACAGGTAGTCCGAACCCTGGAAGTCTTGGAACCGGTCTTGCTAAGGCGTATCTTGTCACCCAGTTACTGGGTTACGACCCAGTTAATGGGTTATGAAGGTCGCATATGCAGTACCTTCAAAATACTAGAAGTTAACCCCAGTAAAGTTTAGAAAAGCGCACTTAAATGAACATTTTGTTTTTATTATTAAGTCAGTGGTTTATCGCGTTTTTTTTTTTTTCGTTAAAGATAACTTAAAACTTTTCATTTTTACTCTTATCTTGCTAAATTAGGTCTCTTAAGCGTACCGCAACTCTCTTAACTTAAAGTATGGCATAAGTGTTCCTGTAATTAAGGCTCTGATAAGGCCCAAAATTCTCAGAAAATCTTCCTACAAAAATTCTTACATTCAAATTGATACAGAAATCCAGCTCAGCTCCTTATATGTTCATGCAATGTTCATGAAAGCTTTTTCTTCTTATCGTGTGGGCAGTAAGGTCTAATTACCCCACACACCCTAGTGTCAGAGTTTTTAAACCGCCTCAAGGGCCTCTGACATGGTTTATTTGTTCCGGTCGCCAAATGGCGGTCGTCCGCACCGGCTTATACGTGCCTTCCGAAGCACGGAATCATCTTTTTATCAGATGATCAGGTGATTAAAGCCTGCTATGTCCTAGCCAAACTGGAAAACAACCTGATAGTTTTTATGTCAAAAGTAAACAGAGGGCTTAACACGAATATTTTGACGTATAGTAACGTTAACGTAAGTTTTTTTTTTTACTATTGATAGTCACACATTTGACCACTATCTCACCTGATAGTAAGCGATGATGTGGTCGAAGATGGAGCACGCTTGCCTAGAAGTTACCTATTCACTCTTGACTTAAATACTCCCAGGTTGTAGCTGTCAGTAAACACAGACTTCGGCAGGGAATTCCACTCCTTAGCTGTACGCACTATGAATGTGTTCCCAAAACGTTTTGTGCACGTGGGTGGGATGTCCACCATGTACCGGTGGCGCATCGCCGTTCGTCATGTAGTCCGGTGATGGAACGGGCTTGGCGGAATTAAATTATGCAATTCCGTCGCACATTCCCCAAAATGCAACCGGTAGAAAACCGACAGGCTAGCAACTCTTCGTCGATACTCAAGACTTTTCAAGTGAATTTTGAATTTAACTAACTAAAACCCCATAGTACTTTGGTTTAATTTTATGCGACATACACAATTTATATCATACAAAAATATGAATATAGTATCCAATTAAAATAAATATTGAGTGTGAAGCGAGTATTGTAGGGATGGTAAAATTTTACGTTGCGTTACTATACGTCAAAAATATTCGTGTTAGGCCCTCAGTTGCTTCTAGGTAAGCGTTTACCATCGCTGACCATATCATCGCTTTTCATCAGGTGAAATGGTGGTCAGACGCAAGCCTATCATTAATATAAGACACCTTTCTTCAAACCAGTCAAACTCAAACTTCATTTTTTCTAATAAATCTAAACAACTGGCCAAGGGCGAATCGGGCTCTCACATGAAGGGTTCCGTACCATAAACCGAAAAAAAAAAACACGTTTCTTGTGTGGGAACATTATTTCAATTTTTATTATTTGTTGTAATAACAGCAATAGAAATACACAATCTGTGAAAATTTCAACTGTCTGTCTACCTATTACAGTTCTTGAGATACAGCCCGCTGACAGACAGACAGACGGACGGTCAGCAGAGGCTTATTTATAGGGTCCCGTTGTTTAACCTTCGGGTACGAAACCCTAAAAATCAGTACTTTCTTTAACGTCGAAAATATCCATAAACTTTCCCTAATTCACCCATCCATCATCTTTTCCTAGTCTTTTAGCTTGAAAGAAGAAGTAATGCGACAAACTATCCAGCTACACACCTGTCTGTTAACTAAGAAGTACCTTAATACAATTTTAAAATAAACCATTCAAATGTTCATTTTGAAGAACAAATCCCTAAAAATAAACTTATTACTGAATCGATCATCTGTTCATCCCTTACAGTGAGTCGTAAACGTCAATTAAATGAAAACGTTCTTCAAATGGCTATCTACTAATGCGATGCCGTCTTTAAACGGCGCAATTGCTATTGAAACCCCTTGACACCAAAAAACAGGTGCAGAAGTTTCATAGTGATAAAAATGGAGGAAAGCGCTGGTTCGCCTAATGGGTAGCATATTGCCATAAACTAGCTGTGCCAAATACCTCGGTTTCCAACTGGATAGACGCTTAACATGAAAACACCGCATAATAGTCAAACGAGACCAAGGCAACCTCAAGTTCAGACAACTCTACTGACTAATGGACAGAAACTCAGTGCTCTCCCTGGACAAGAAGCTCTAAATATATTGTCGCGGCAATTGGGATATTGAAAAAAAAAATATTGTTTTTTTTTTGTATTTAAAAACTTTATTATTAATAATATTGATATTTAATGCAAAAAACTTAAAAAAAAAAAAATTCTATTAATTATAAATAATTAAAGATTGATAAAATTTTAAAAAAAATCACGTGACTATAAACGCGCCATCATTGGTCACCATAGTTGTGACGTCATAATGTTATAGCTATTTAATAACAGTACAGCGTTTACGGCTATTACACGTGACTAGACAATAATATTTAAAATGTATTGCTAAAAAACGAGTTGTTAGTTGTTTACGATTAGCTATGTGTGATAAAGGATTTATTAAGGCAAAGTCTGATACCTAATATTCCTGATGTTGATATATTTATGATAACCAATTTTTTAATGTTATGATTTTATAGGCTATGATTTGGAGTTCAGGTAAAAAAAATATTCACTGAACTCTACTTAAGTATATAATAATTATTTGATTTGTATACTTAGATAAATAATAATTAATAACAATGGTATTAAGAAATACTTACATCGAAATGATCTTCACAACAAAAAAAAATCGATTTTGTTTTGGGATTATCACGGTGCACTGCTTGAAACCATTTGTTTCGACGTTTGTCATCTTGGGGAACATTTAAAAACATTTTGTCAGGAGTTTTTTTTGTAGTATTCATACATAATGGTACAAAACAAAAACGATAACTTTTGAGATTCGACATTTTCAATATAAATTTGAATATTTAATAATGACAACAAAATTAAATAGATCAAAACACTGTACTTATTATTTCTATATCAACTGCAATGAGTGAGAACTAACATTATGACGTCACACGCGCTCGGGTTTGTTCGGGAGCTGTCGGCGTGTCTTCGGTACTGGATTCAAAAATTAATTTTTATTTTGAAATAACTTTTGAATTATTGCGAGAAAAAAAAAAGTTTTGTTATAAAACTTATATATGATCTTTCCATTTATCACAAGAAATTTTTTTTTTCAAAAACCCAATTCAGTTCTTAAACCAACAGGTACATATTATGGTATCCAGTTATGGGGAGTCACCTGCAAGAGCAATGTCATGTGCTTGCAAAGGGTGCAAAACATCATACTGAGGAATATTGTAAATGCTCAATGGTTTACGAAGAACCACGAGATACACCAGTAATTGAACACTGCAACAGTGGCCTCAGAAATAGAGAGCTAAATAAAACAACACGTTGAACGCACCCATCATCCCAATCTTCTTGCTTCAGCAGTGCTTCTACAAACATGGAATGACAGCTCACTTGTCGTTCACTCCACCTAAGTGTACACGGGGTGAGATGTCGGCATAATAGACCCATTTTGTTTGAATGGTTTGACAGCTCACTTGTCGTTCACTTCACCCAAGCCATCACTTCGACATGTTTACAGAACTGACCGGCTGCATTGCTAGACCATGCCAATGTGGTCAAAAATCTAAAAAGAAACCACATGCTTTGAGTAGACAATGAGGAATCACCTACTGTTTTTTAAGTACTATTAACCACTCAACTCATCTGATTATAGTCCAGCGAATGATTTCAGATTAATTGCACAGAAAAAAGAAGCTTCATACAATGATTGAAGACGCACGCACACAATCTGCCTGGCCTTTTCCCAACTAAATTGAAGTCTGTTTCCAGTTAAACCTGCTGCTGCCTATCTGACCCGCACAAACCAGAAACTGGCTCCGTGGTCAAGTGGTTTAGGCGTCTGCCTTGTGACCCGGTGGTCGTGGGTGCGATTCTCACGGGAAGCATACTTTGTAAAGTTGTTTCCAGTTTGGCTATGACATTGCAGGCTTGAATCACCTGGTTGTCTGATAAAAAGATGATTCCGTGCTTCGGAAAGCACGTATAAGCCGGTGGTCCCGGCCGCCAAATAGCGGTCGTCAAATACACCATGTTAGAGGCTCTTGAGCCGGTTTAGAAACTCTGACGCTAAGGTGTGTCGGGTCGTTAAACCTTACTGCCCTCACAATGAGAAGAAGAAGAACCCAGAAACTTACTAATAAAGTGTACCCCTTGGTAAGACTTGGTAATCCATCCGGGTCATCTCAATGTGCTATTTGAAGCACGGACCGGCTTCGGTAAGTAATAGATGGTTACTTATCCAAGAATATCGGCAAGCGTTGTTAAACCTCAAAGATCAAACGTCAACATCATCATAGTAGCCGAAAGAGTCCACTGTTGGACATAGGCCTTCCCCAAGTGTCGCCACAACAACCGGTCTCGTGCATCTCGCATCCATCGACTATACCCACGACCCTCACCAGGTCATCGGACTACCTTGTGGGAGGCCTTCCAACGCTGTCTTCCGATACGCGGTCGCCACTTGAATTTTTCAGCCCCATCGGCCATCTGCTCAGCGAGCAATGTGCTGGCCACTGTCACTTCAGTTTGGCGACCCTTCGGGCTATGTCGGTAACCTTGGTTCTCTTACAGATATCATCATTCCTGATTCGAAACCATGTGACTGTTATTAATTTTTAGCCATGAACTCCCTGACCGCACTCACAATCGGCATTTGTTTGAGATCGCCGTACGTACGCGTCTCGGTGTGCGTGTGACTGTTTTCGCACGTTACATGGAGTTGACCTTCTATGCTTGTCTATATTATGACCTTAAATGCCCATTCCAGCTATTTCTATTACTTTTAGAAATTAGAAGAAATGCGTCGGGTAAATAGTTATTGAGCTTTTTTTTGATCCAACTATTGAATGATAAAATGTATCATTCATGTTTATATCTTTTTACGGAATCAATAGAAGATCTAAATGCCAAATAGTGGGCGTTTTTGAAACGTTCATTCTAAAAGAACTTATTTTTGTCCTCTTTTAATAAATAAAAGATTTTTTTATGAATGGTGTATTTAAGTATACTTAGTAGGCTTAGTTAAAGAAAGTGGTTTATTTTTTAGAAAGGACGTGATCTTAACTTTTATTTTGAAGAATTTATATTATTTTATCTTTAAAATATGGTTTTAAGCGATAAATCCGTTGATTGTGTCACCCAATAAGTGCCTAATTACTATTAGGCACTTATTGGGTGACATAATCAACGGATTTGGAACTAGAATGAAATTTTCTGTAACTTGTAATAATAAATGATTTACATAATAAGATATTTTGTGTCTGTTTTTACCCGACTACGGCAAAGCCAAAAGGAAGGGTAATGATTTTAGCTGTCTATGTATGTATGTATGTATGTATGTATGTATGTATGTATGTATGTATATAACTATGTTCCACTCTAGCGCCTAAACCACTGAACCGACTTTTATGATTGAGGTATCAATAGATTCATAAAAACGTTCCGGGTGACATAGGTTATATAAATTATTCCTAAATCTATTATGGTGTACTTGACACGTAAATTTCTAACCACCAAAAAAATAAATTTCAGATAATTGTGACATGTTTGATATCAAAAGAAAGGTCTTGATGAGCACATTACAATTATGTATGTATATCATATTATCTAAGTCAACGAATTTGTTTAAATTGCTAACAAACAAGTAAAATCAAGCCTGCACTTTATACGAGGTGGCTGTACAATTTAGTGAAAAACATGATCAAAGTGATACCAACGCGAAGTTAATCAAATCTTTGAAATCTTTACGATTTGTGATGCTACTAGTTAGAAGAAAAATACATAAAGCGAAATATTTATGTTTCGATTTTTTTCGAAACTCGATAGATGGTGTTAGCGTCGAAATAAATCACGCCATGCTTTCGTCTCTGATGTCGCTTCGTTCCCGTGATGGGACGTGGTAAGCGGTCACAAACCTGCCCTTGGCAACCCCACGACCCGTAAAACGAGCCTCTCACTGTGTTCCATAGCTACAAATGCTTAAATTCGTCGAGTGTGCGCCTGCCCAAAAAGTGATAGCAACTCATACGTAACGTGTATAAATGCATGTTGTATATTGCAAGCGCGCTGCGGCGCCGTTATCTCAGTGCCGCATTTCACGACACCTAGTCGGCAGTCAACAGGTTTCGTTTGTTTTTTTATCCGACTACGGCAAATCCAAAAGAAAGGGTTATGATTTTAGCTGTCTATGTATGTATATGTGTATGTTCCACTCTAGCGCCTAACTAAACCACTGAACTTATTTTGATGAATAAGGTATCAATAAATTTGTAAGAACTTTGCGGGTGACATAGGCGAGGTATACATTTTCACTTTAATTAAAATGCGAGAAAATACACTTAAATTTCTGACTCTGAAAAAAAAATTTATCATAACATGTTTGGTATCAAAGGCAAGGTCTTAACGAACACTTTACAAATATGTACATTTCTTGTATTGTCTAAGTAAATAAATATGTGAAAATTGTTAACAAACAAGCGACAGTGAGTATTACTGAATAAGTATTTGTGTAGAATCTGTAGAAGAGTCGTTAATAAAATAAAATAGCCAGAAATAGGTATTAATAGAAATTATTTCCAGCATTTAATTTTTTGACCGTTCATCTGTTTAGTTGCTCAAAACACGTGGAAAGTATAAAACGAATGCAGATAACTTTTATCAATTGTAATTTTGTAACTCAAAGTACAAAATTAAGGTTTTATTTCATCCGAATCGGTTCGCTCTATCAAAAGATATGTGAATTTAACATTAATTTTCATTACGTAAAGCAAATACACACACATAACGCCATCTAGTGAACAAAAATAGTACTACCAATTCATGAAAATAACACCAAAACATTACATACTGTGGAGTTACTTACTTATTTGTGGAGTGCAAGAAGGTGTTGCGGAGGGCTCGGTTTGACCACATTATCCGAATAGGGAACAAACTTGCCTCATATCCAGCAGGTAGTAAAGCTTTTTGGTCCCTGGCTAAGTCGGTCGAATCGAACTTCTGCCGCCCCTCATTACCACCACTGCTTTGACCCGATGGGTCACTAGCCCACTCCGCTGAGGAGAAAGCAAACTTGTTTGCTTCTATGTTTGCGGATTCGTCGCGTCTAGATCCTGGTGGCGCGAGGCCCTCTACTTCTCCTGATTGCAGATTTCCTGAGGGATCGGTCTATCCGAGTGGTCACAGATGGCTGCTCGTCTGGACTACTGGATATTAATGCCGGGATTCCTCAGGGTTCGGTACTCTCGGCAACATTGTTCCTGCTGCATATTAATGATCTGCTAAAAACCGGTACCTTTGGGTATGCAGACGACAGCACTGTTGCTGAGAGTTACGTGTCCGACGCACGAGCTGGTGGGTCGCAGATCCGGTCTCTCCGGGAGGCTATGGTTGAGCGCTTGAACTTGTCCTCACAGGCTGTCTCAGAATGGGGCGATGCCAATCTGGTCAAGTTCAATGCTGCTAAGACCCAAGCGTGTCTATTTTCCGCTAAAAGGAGCCAATTCCACCCAGCTCCATCTTTTCGTGGTGTAACCGTGCCGATAACCGACCGACTTGAGCTTCTTGGTGTTACGTTAACATCTACCCTCAATTTTGGCCCTTTCATAGAGGCAAAGGCTCAAATGGCTGCCAGAAAGTTGGGGGTCCTAGCAAAAGTGAGACAGTACTTCACGCCGGAACAGCTGCTCAAGCTCTATCAAGCGCAAGTTCGATCGTGTATGGAGTACTGCTCTCATCTTTGGGACGGATCTGCCAAATACCAGCTTGATGCCCTTGAGTCAATTGAGAAACGAGCCAAGAGGATCATCGGTAATGACAGGCTCGTCGAGTCGAAGCTCCAAAGCCTTGAGCATTGACGCCGAGTTGCTGGCCTGTCGGTTTTCTATCGCTTGCATTTTGGGGAGGGTGCGACGGAATTGCACGATTTAATTCCGCCAAGCCCGTTCTATCATTGGACCACAAGACGAACGGCGATGCGCCACCGGTACATGGTGGACATCACACCCACACGCACTAAACGTTTTGGGAACACATTCATAGTGCGTACAGCTAAGGAGTGGAATTCCCTGCCAGAGTCTGTGTTTCCAGATAGCTACAACCTGGAAGTCTTTAAGACAAGAGTGAATAGGTTGCTTCTAGGCAAACGTGCTCCATCTTCGACCGCATCATCGCTTACCATCAGGTGAGATTGTGGTCAAACGTATGCCTATATAGTAAAAAAAAAAAAGTTAACTGTGAAACTTTAGATACGTAGCAAAAGAAAAGTAAGCATTTTCTTATCTTATCGTAAGGGATTTATCGATATATGTAACCGAATTGATATTTTGCCAGATCAACTTCAAGGTCGATGGATAGCATTCTTAATTTGATCTCAATTTAGCGGTGTTCTTCGCGGAAGAAGGACCTCGCCCATGTCAGCTAACACATGTAACCAAACTTATAATAAGCTAAAGCTGTTAAATGATAGACCCGTATAAGTTTGCCAGGTCTTACAACTAGAAAGTCGCATGGAACAGCCGATAGATATGTATACATAATATCTATCCAACCTTTTTCCAGCGTTCCGCAGCTGAATACCAGTAATTTACGTGGTGCGGCAGATCTCCACTACCTAGAAACAGGGTAACGCGGTACTTCTTGGCAGACCTGGTGTCAGATATTCTGGCTTCTGACCATCCGTAACGTCTGCCAAAAATCTACAAATAACAGGCGGGACCAGCGGACTAACTTACTTTCCGAGGCACGGTGGAGTCTTAGCATGCGTTGTTTAACCGAGAAGATAGACTCGCGTGGCTTTTATCATTTAGCCCCGAGATTCTCAGAGACCAATATTGATAATTAGCCGTATTAAATGGGATGAAAAGTCTGACAACTTATGTTACTTATGATTTTGTATCTTTAAAATAATAATAATAAGTCTGATTGGTATCCCTAACTCTACGTTAAAGCGCAAATTTTGCGAACAGTCTCCTGATGTTACTGACTAATATTAAGTAGCATTGTAAGTAAATCCAGAATTTATGACCAGTAGCAACATTAAACCTTTTTAACTTATAATAGATAAACAAAATTAAATGAGTCAGAGTTCTTTAACATACTGTATATTAAAGAACTTTGACTCATTTAATTTCAGTGAAAAACAAATTTCCGGTTTTATGCGGAAACTTGGCAACATTAGGTCACCCGCAGGCCTTAACCGTTTATCACCCGTAGGTGAGGGGCAAAGCCCCGTGATAGGTTCGTCGCGACTTTTAAGAAAAGACATAAAGTGTTGGTTATCTATCTATGTTCTAAATCTTCATCATGTGTTCAACCTTTTACCTAATATATTAGGTTCGGCTTCCAGACAAACTGGATCCAGCTGAATACCACACCCCAATAACTGGCTTCTGACAATCCGTAACGACTGTCCAAAGTCTACAAATAACAGGCAGGACCAACGGATTTAAGTACTTTCCGAGGCACGCAAGAGTCTTGGTATGAGAAGATAAGACGATCAACCATCCACAGAACGACTTCAGCCACAGCGTAGCTAGCATGGGTGACACCTGGGGCACCCCGAAATGTTTATGCGTTGCGCGGTGACGGAAATCACAAGCCATTTTTTGAAATTTTTTAAACCTCATCTCGGACAGGTTTCATTGCATCCCCTGTTAAGGGGTGCGACCCGACCGTAGCAAAAAAGTCAACGAACGGTTGAGTGTTACCCGCAAATGTAGAAAACAGCAAGAAAAAACTAAAGAAATTTTTACATCTTATCTATGCATCACCATCACATTTTTTCGCCCATATCCACCCACGCCAACAAAGTCAAGAGCATAGCTATTTGTACATAATTAAAATGATAGCGACGTGCAGTTATAAATAGAAACGATTTTTAAAACGGAAAAGTATAAAATAAAAAAAATAGTTTAAAAAACTGTAACCCGACTACAGAAAAATAAAAGTGATCTCAAAAGTATGAAACAAGAAAATATTTCAGAAACAAATCAAGAGAGGTACAAAAATGGTGAAAGTAAAGCCGTGGTCGCATGCCTGTATATCATGTGGGAGTCTGGCACACCTATAGAACTATAAAGGCATGCGACCACGGCTTTACTTTCACCATTTTTGTACCTCTCTTGATTTGTTTCTGAAATATTTTCTTGTTTCATACTTTTGAGATCACTTTTATTTTTCTGTAGTCGGGTTACAGTTTTTTAAACTATTTTTTTTATTTGCTGAAGATTATCTCTCGAAGTAATGATTCGACCGCAGTAACTCTGTTATCGATCGATCGATTTTTAAGTCAAGATCAACATCGCTTTCTGTAAAGTGTGGTATATGTAGGTACTAAAGTAAGCGGGTGGCAATAGGTTTTCTACTAATACGAAAACCGGCCAAGTGCGAGTCGTACTCTTACACGAAGAGTTCTGTACCATAAGCCGACAAAAACACGTTTCTTGTATTGGAGTACCCTTTAATTTTAAATTTTAGTTATATTTATATAATTAAAAATAATAAAATCAATTATAATTAATAAAAAAAATATAATAAATTACATTTTTTTATAGCCGCAATAGAAATACATATTCAGTGATATTTCAACTGTCTATCCATTACAGTTCTTAAAATACAACCCACTGACAGACAGATAGACGGACAAACGTATCTTCGGGTACGGTACCCTAAAAAATCACGATTTCTGTGAAATGTACCACGCAACCAACCCGCAAGAAAAGATGGTATCTACCTAACTAAATTCTCGTTTTATAAATACCTGAATTAGTTACGAGCACAAAACAACATAAAAATTAACCTTTAGCTAAACCAGGGAAGGAATAGGAAAACCACAAACTCTCTAAATCATCCCTTAATTTTATCCCACGAGGTAAGGCGGAGTCGTTTTCCCTTATAAAAGTTGCCCTACTAACATTATTTTCGTAAATTAACTTGTTTTTTAACGAACTCACTAGCGTGACTACGTAGACATTAATTTTGGATAAGTTATTTACAAGGAAGTTTGGGGACATATTGTGCGAAAAACATAGTATTTTTCGCTGAAACTTGATGGTTTGTTTATTAAGAAAGTTGTTAGAATAACTTGATTTAACTGTAACTAGCTTTTGTTAGCGTCTTTGCTTGCGTAAATGTCTTAAATTATCCCACGGAATAACATCGGGATAAAAGTTCAAATGGAATGAAAGTCATTTATTCAAATTAAGCTGAAGATCAGTCACTTTTCAACTTCAATTGTATGTAAGATCATATTAAAAAAATATATGGAATAACTTAGAAATAATTCAGACCACACATAATAAGGACAATGGTAAAACAACAACAATAAGAAAAACGGATAAGATACTTCAAGAAAAAAAAATCAGCGAATGAAAATACACTAAAAAGTTGGTAATTTATTATTTTAGTTAAAAAAAAGCTGTGTTATTTGTCCATATAATTCAATGGGACCTCATATAGGTACAGACGTGCTGGTCTACCCGTCCTGGTCTGCCAGGATTCAAGACTGTCCATAAATGATACTGTGTGCCAAGTTTCTTAAATCAATGTTAAGAACCTTAAAAGTTTGATTGATTTAAAAGCATCTAGACCTAAATACTTTTATAATATCAGTAGGAGCCCAAACAGATGATGATGTCAGCATAATTGACGGGACCCGCTAGGGCCACAGCCTGCCAGGGTTGCGGAATTTGTTCGAAAGAGTCACCGCGGCCCTGGAACGTAAAGGTCATTAGGAAGGAACACGAATGGGTTTTTGACTCTTACTAGAGTCTGACATTCCCGTCCACTCCGTTCAGAGCCGAAGGAGTCATTTGATGATTTTTCCATCCTAACAAAAAACTGGCCAAATACGAGTCGGACTCGCGTGCAAAGGGTTCCGAACGAATTTAATTTTGCTAACGTGTTATTTTAACATTATAGACTTCCTATAGGTTTTCCTGTAATTTGTAGGTAAAGATCTATTATCTTCATATTTTTCAAAATTTTAACCTCAGTAGTTTCGGAGATAAAGCGGAGAGAATGGTCATTTTTCGTCTAATTTCTTGAATAACTTCAAAACCATTTATTTTAAAATTATGAAAAAAATATAATTAAAGCTCTCACAAAAAATCTTTTTTTATTTTTATTTTCTAGTTTGACCCCCAAAAGTGACACCCATACTGAAAATTTAATAACTCACGTAACGCGTCCATGTTTGGGTCACAGAAGTCCATATGTGTACCAAATTTCAATAGAATCGGTCTAGTGGATCCGGAGAAAACTGGTTGTGACAGACGTACAGACAGACAGACACCCGAATGATCCTATAAGGGTTCCGTTTTTTATTCGAAACCCAAAAAAGGAGCCCAAGCAGACAATGGCAATCCCATTGCTGGGATACGGGCCTCACCTCTGTAAAAAACGTCCCGGGAGGTTTTTTCCTCAAAAGAAGCTCTAAATAAGACGAAAACTACAAGGGACACAACACTCTCAAAGAGATTGACGTATCTTAGACTAAGTACATTCGTAAACAAAGATCAAGAGAAAGAATAATTTATTATAAGTACACATAAAACTTAATTAACTTCCACGGAACGAAGTCCAAGATTATAAGAAAGACTCCATAAAACTGGCTTACCAGTACAGAGCGTAAAAGATGCGCTTTGCGGCAAGGCGAAGCTAAGCTGTGAAATGTAATCTTTTTTCATGACAGCTGAGCTGTCTATGTTGAGGTCAGAACTTACCTTACCTTTGAGATTGCAGTAGATCTGTCATATCTCATGTACTACAGATGTCACCATTCACCATCAATTAGACCGCATTATTGATTGATGCAATCAACAACATTCTATTTATTAATTGATTTGTATGTGGAAAAGCTACTGTTAACGCCAGATAAACTTGCAATAAAGTACATTGCCCTTTCCCTAATATCTTCTTAGATACCCGAACAATGACTTAAAAACCATTTTTCAATACTAAAGAACGTATAGGATCACGATAAAAGTCGATTCAGGACAGCTTTATGTCTTTATTTCTATTTTTGAAATTTTATTAAGAAAGTCAATAAATGTATGTGACCATTTTTGCACATTTATCTGGCGCCTACAAATACCTAGGATATCGTGATAGGTACTGTGTCGTAATGTACTTTGTGTTCGCAGAGCCCCAGCATACTTTATTGGTGTAAAACCAGCCTTATGAGGATTAGTAAGCTCGCTCCCGAACGATAAAGATATAATTAAGTGAGACGGATTAACTAATTTTGTCTGCTTTCGTTTTTTGGTAGACAGAGATATACTTAATATGTAACAGTGAGTTAATTTTAGTTGTTATTTTCGTGCAGTTGGTGGCTTTGGATGTACGAAAATAGGTATAGTACCAGTTCATCTATCTCGTACTTTTGTATTATTATTGTTTGCCTTCGCTGTTCCACTGCTGGGCAAAGTCCTACCCCATTTCTTTTAGTTAACTTTACGTCTTGTCTTCTTCGACCGATCCATTAGGAATGTCCAAATCATCACACCAGGTTTTTTAGGCTTGGCTCGGTTACAACGCACGTCCTTCTACAGGCACCCACTGCGTGATGATTTCCTAGTTAGCTAGTGGTCCTAGTACTCATGCATCTCACAAATATGGCCACTCAATTCTCATTTCTGCGCTCCAAGAACTGAATAATTAAAAAAAAATGTGTTCATCGTTTTTTGTTCGAAAAAGTCACCGCAGACCTTTTTTATGGATGGGAAATCATGAAATGACTCCTCCCGCTCTGGGCGGAGCAGAAGGGAGTGTCAGACTTTTACTGACTAAAACCCATCCGTGTTCCTCCTAATGCCCTTTGCGTTCCAGGGCCGCGGTAACTCTTTCGAACAAATTCCGCAACCCTGGCAGGCACTGGCCCTAGCGGGCCCTGTCTACTTTGCTGACATCTCTTTAAGGCGCGCGTGGAACACAGTGCGTCGTTGACCTGGGCCTGGTCCTGATCGGATGGCGAGCCCCCAACGCTCGCTGTCCGCAGACACGCGCCTACGGTGGCCGGGAATCGTTCCGCGATTCCCGACGCCCGGGGCATCTTCTTCTGTTGCGGTGGCTGGAGCGTGCGGTTTCCCTCTCTCGCACGCGTTCGGCCTCCTCCTTTGCTAGCATCACTGCTTCGCAAAAGGAGGTGACCGCTTCCCATGCCTCCTCGCTCCGGAGCATGGATTGAACCAGGGTCGCCGCCGATCGCCTCGACGAGGATACGACGGTGCTCTGCCCAAGCAGGGCAGACCTCCACCGTGTCCTCCGGTCCTCGCAATGTTGACACCCAGGCGTGTCCTCCCGTCGAATCTGAAACAAGTATCTCCTACAACAAAGCCACCGCAGCCCTGGAACACAAAAGGCATTTGGAGGAACACAGATGGGGTTTATTCAGTAAGAGTCTGATACTCCCTTCCGCTCCGCCCAGAGCGGAACGTGTCATTTGATGATTCCCCATCCTAAAGACCAAAAGTTTGTAAGGATGGATGGATGTTTGTTACTCTTTCACGTCAGAACGCCTGAAAGGATCTTCATAAAATTTGGCACAGAGGTAGATTATAGTCTGGAATCAAACATAGGCTATATATATCCTGGGAGTATGTTACCTAGGGATCACGCATACCAAGCCGCTGCCAGAAGCTAGTCCTTAAAAAAAATCATCGTTCTAGCTAGCCCTTGTTTGAGCGTACATGGTTTTCTATTAAAGCTACGGTTTTCAAGCCAACTTGTTTCATATGAGCCTAGCAAATCCTTATCCGAGCAACAAACATTACAATTCGGTACCCAATCCCTCAAACGACTAGTGCACCGTGGATACCTAGCACTCAGTAACGCTAAATCTAGCTGACTCATCCTTTCACCACGGTGGCACGAGCCGGTCTTTTTAAAATTTTAAATACCGCCGTGTCAGGGTGCCGTTCACTTCGTATATACAAGCGACCCGCCCATATTAACTGGTGTGCGCCCGAAAATCGCTTTTGCGAAACATAACACACTTGGCAAAACATGGACTTTTCTACACTATTTACAATTTTAATTATAATGTATTTACATATAAATCTTTCATGAGAAATTTTCTATATGACAGTGAAGACCGCATTTAAATACGCCGCGGAGTTTAAAAGGTCTAAGCGAACAGGACAGACGAGCGACGGGATGCGACTTTGTTTTATGCTATGTAGAGCTCTATGGTCAAAAACCACAATGACAGCCAACAATATTTTTTTACAATTTATCCTGTAAGAACATTAAGTACTTTTGATATAATTATCATTTTGTACAATATACATTATTTTGATCGAACTGTTGAACACAGAGCAAGCGAAACGAGTTTGGAAACTTTTGGCTCCCACAAATGGATGGATTAGGTTCGATTGGTGATATGAAGTTTTAGTTTACATTGAAATTAAATTAATGCATATCAGTGGTTACAAAAAATAATCATAAACATTACACTCGCTGTGCCAACGATAGAAAGTAGAAAAAGTATTGTGAACTCTACCATGGCGTTGTAGTGCTTCAGGAATGTTCGCGGATTCTCGCACAGATGGTTTCCATGCCATCGTGCGAAAGAAAGTGGCCTAGTGGCGTAGTGACAACAGCATCCTGAAAATAATAGCTGCCAGACCGGACTGTCTGTTTCAGGAACACTGGGTGGGGACAGTCATGGGTATAATTAAATAAATCATTTATATAAACTAACAATACTAACCTACTCGCATAAGCACCATTGTTACTAACGCCAAAATACTAACAAAATTATGGACTGTAGTCTGAATTAAATTTTTATTTAGTTTAATTTTAATTTATTGCACATAACGCATCAGTATTTACCTGATTCATTTTGTTAGAGAAATATCAAACCATCTGCCATGTATTTCCGAGCGCATTCAACCCTAATATCTTCAAAGTCCGAGTAAACAGGCTCCTGCTGGGTAAACTCACTCAATCGTCGATTTTGTCTCTGTCACCTCTGACCTAGACTAGAGTCAAGAGCAAACCGAACTAAAAAAAAACTACAAAAGTTTTAGTTGCTGATTAGATTCTGATCAAAAAGAAAACTCTGTGACCTCCATTAAATTTATTATTATAACAGCCGAAAGACGTCCACTGTTGGACAAGGCCTCCCCCAAAAGGGGGGTTTGCCATAATCGCCACGCTTGGCAGGCGGGTTGGCGATCGCAATGTATGGTGTTGCGTTTTACAGAGAACGCTGCTGCCATTCTCTGGTGAGTACCTTAGTCGCCTCTTACGACACCCACGGGAAGTGATGGGATGGTATTATTCTTTTACGGCACCATACGGCACCGGCCGACACCACACAGCCATTAAATTACCGCACCCTAAACTAAAACTTCAAGTAAAAAAAAAACGTAAGTAAATATTTTATCTTTATGATGATCCTTCTCCCAAAAGTTTTCCCTGAATTATGTTTGGGGAAGCAATTTTCTATTGAATTATGTAATGTTGAGTCTGTGTTGGTAAATTTGATTTTGGCTTCGAGCCTGTAAGTAAATTGTTGATTATATTCCCTTGAGATATTAGGGAATATTAAATTATGGGGTGTGAGGGGCGGACGAACGTAAGCCTTCCTAAGCTGCGCCTTGGCCTTGAAAATTTATCAAAAGTACTTGCTTTGAGGAGAAGATTGTTTACCAGTTGGTAGATATTATCCTAATACCTGCGAGATTTGTTTAAGGTTCGGTTCGGCCCTGTGTAGTTTATTTAATCATCACGTGGCTAATAACCAAACGTGTAGATCTTCAAGGTTTAGTAACGCTTGCCGTGGTCAGTATGTGGATGAGTGACCATCTTAATACACCGAGATGCCTTCGGGCTTCAGAAAACACGTTAAGCGGTTGATCACCAAAGTTAAGCATAGAAGAACAATTAAGCTATGGTGAACTTTGAAGCTAACTTAAAGTAAATATAATTATATTATCTAACCACATAATTTAGCTTCTGTGTACAAGCTTACCTTATTGATTCAAGGTGTAAGCACTTTCATATGGAAATGAATTAAAAGACTGAGTCGTCAGCAATTTGAATAGAAGAATGAGTTACGGAGGCATTTGCAGCGCTCAAAGGATTGAGTTCCACTGCGTGAGAGTAAATAGCGATAGTTTAAAGCCACGTTTTAAGAAAGATACGACATTATTGGTTTTAGTTTCACTTCATTCAAACCGAATTCCGCGGAATACCAGTATTTTACGTGGAACGGCTGCCTAAATGACCTCCAAAACTCAGTAACTGAGTAACGGTATAAGAAATACCGTGTAGGCATGACTGATCTCAGATTTTCTGTCTTCTGATTATCCGTAAGCGACTGCCAAAAATCTACAAATGACAGCCGGGACCAATGGCTTTTCGTGCTTTCCGAGGCCCGTAGGAGTCTCGGTATGTTAAGATGGTCCCCATCTACAGAACAACTTCGGCAAGCGTTGCTTTCCTTGATGATTATTACTTAGCGACAATTTCCTCCATACAGTATGATATGTTAACAGCGTGAGTGCATTAATACGCTTCCAACTAGGTATTATCTACTGTGACGCTAAAGCATTCTATTTCAGAACAAATTAGTTTAAAATGAGCAATCCCTGCTTTTAGCTACATTATGCTTTGCATTATAACAGACGCGTTTGATATACAGGTTTGTTTGGAACTTGAACTGAAGACTTGGAACAAAATACAGCCAAAATGGACAAAAGCATCAACCTTAATTATAAGGAATTTGTACATCATGTTTCACGAATATTAATAACGTTTAACGGGATCGGGAATTATGGGGCTTGGTTTGCCTCATGATCAGCTTTACTATGACATACTAATGACATCATGATACCTTTGTGAGAGAGAGACGGAGTTGTACAGGACGTTTCACTACGGAATCATTATGGCTGTAGCGGCATCAATGCCGCCACAGGAAAAACCAACGGAGCAAATCTACATTGCAACAAAAAGAACCGCA
Source organism: Lacanobia wlatinum (assembly GCA_947578705.1). Taxonomy (NCBI): domain Eukaryota; kingdom Metazoa; phylum Arthropoda; class Insecta; order Lepidoptera; family Noctuidae; genus Lacanobia; species Lacanobia wlatinum. The sequence goes on along the minus strand of OX388046.1, from coordinate 15,050,851 downwards.
ACGCCATCTATCCAACTAGCAGCGAATTACTACGTCGAAATCCTGCATCGCGCAAGCAGAGTTTACCGTGCGATTTGATCATATACATCAGCCCCATATGGCAACGATGACACTTCATAGTGGGTATTGATAACTTTTTAACAGAATTGCTTTTTGGTGGGCTTGCCTTTGACTGACTGATGGACGAACACCGAAGTATCTGAGACTATCGTCTTTCGGGCTAATATCAAAACTGCGTACCTTTATGTTGTAGCCAAATCGTTGAGTTTACTATTTCATTACTGGACACTTCATGAAATGACCATCTCAAACCTAGCCGTACCTTGGCCAGATCATGAAATGGACGATTTTACGAAACGGCTGCGGCATATACATTCTTTGAGAAATAAATGCTCAACTTTTCTTCTTCTTTTCACTGAATTACTATAAAACTGGACACTAAAACGCCCTGCAAAATAGTGCTGTGAAACTTATCAGCCACTGAACAACGACCCTTACTTAGGCATCCGTCCGCAATGCATTTGCATTTGATGAAAATTCCAGCAGTAGTTGCAAAAACTCAGCCAGTTGAGTCCACTGTCTGTACTACATCCGGAATTTGAATAAAACCTACATTTGGATTGTTGTATACAGAGCGGGGATAAATCAATGGATTAGTTGATTTATCGATAGTTTCGGGAAGGCTCTTGGTTTTGTGTATTATAACGATTTAAAAAGTTACGTTCGTTGTTTTTTGTTGTTTATGCAGTTATGAAAAGTAATCTTTTGAAGTATGATACGCTAACAAAAAAACTGACTAATTAACAGAAATATGTACTAATCTGAGTGTTACAGGCTCAATAAAATGCACGGTTTTTGCAAAATAAACCTCGTAAAAAAAAAAGTTTTAACTAGGAAGTAAAACCATGGTAGGTGCCAGATAAACTTGCAATAAAGTACTTTGTGCCTTCGCTAATAACCCTTCTTAGATACCCGAACAATAAATGGAACATAAAGGATCACGATAGAAGTTGATTCAAGACAGCTTTATGTCTTAGTTTTTGATATTAAGAAAGTCAATAAATTAATATGGGTCAGTGACCGTTATTGCACAATTATCACCTTAAACGGGATTTTTCTAACTTAAATATGTTCATTTCACTTCTTTTAATCTTTTTCTTTGTTTTCGAAAATGGTTTGGAACTCTCACATAACCAACGAAGTAACTGCATTTTCTCCTTGTCATTTCGAAATAACACAAGTCATAATTTGCTTAGACTTCATGCAAATACATTTAATGTATTTTCATTCCATGATTATAAATAAATGAACAATAGGGATGTTTGTTGATTTGTCGATAGTTTTAGTAGATAAACCGGTGTGTCATATATCACCGGGTTAAAACGTCTCGTAAGTTCATAATATATCGCGAGAAATTGTAAACTCAATTTGCTCAACAAGAGACGGATATATTGGAAATTATGAATTTGGATGGGATTTTTTTTATTTTTTTTTTATTTGTGATGGGTTTGCTCTTGACTCTAGTCTAGGTCAGAGATGACAGAGACAAAGTCTACGATGGAGCGAGCTTACCCAGAAGGAGCCTGTTCACTCTAACTTTGAAGAGATTAGGGTTGTATGCGTTTAGAAACACAGACGCAGGCAGAGAGTTCCACTCCTTTGCTGTGCGCATTATAAAAGACGTTTGGAAACGCTTAGTGCGAATTGGTGGAATAGTAACAAGGTAGGGATGGTAAGATGCAGTGCGTCTGGATGTCCGATGGTAGAAGGGGGCCGGTGGAATGAGGTCGTGGAGTTCTTGGGCACACTCACCGAAGTACAATCTGTAGAAGACCGACAAGCAGGCAACCTTACGGCAATGAGCCAAGCTGTGTAGCTTGGTATCCACCAGTTTTTCGTCACCGATGAGCCTCTTAGCTCTGCGTTCTACCGAGTCAAGTGCGGCAAGCTGATACTTAGCTGAGCCATCCCAAAGGTGGCTACAATACTCCATGCAGGATCGGACTTGCGCTTTGCGGATTTATTGTATTTAAATGATCTTTTTTTTTATTTGTGATGGGTTTGCTCTTGACTCTAGTCTAGGTCAAAGATGACAGAGACAAAGTCTACGATGGAGCGAGCTTACCCAGAAGGAGCCTGTTTACTCTAACTTTGAAGAGATTAGGGTTGTAAGCGTTTGGAAACACAGACGCAGGCAGAGAGTTCCACTCCTTTGCTGAGCGCATTATAAAAGACGTTTGGAAACGCTTAGTGCGAATTGGTGGAATAGTAACAAGGTAGGGATGGTAAGATGCAGTGCGTCTGGATGTCCGATGGTAGATGGGGGCCGGTGGGATGAGGTCGTGGAGTTCTTGGGCACACTCACCGAAGTAAACAGGCAACCTTACGGCGATGAGCCCAGCTATGTAGCTTGGCATCCACCATTTTTTCGTCCCCGATGAGCCTCTTAGCTCTGCGTTCCACCGAGTCAACCGCGGCAAGCTGATACTTAGCTGAGCCATCCCAAAGGTGGCTACAATACTCCATGCAGGATCGGACTTTCGCTTTATATAGGCTTAAAAGCTGTCCAGGCCTGAAGTATCGCTTCACGCTATTTACGATGCCCAGCTTTTTGGCAGCAGTTTGGGAAAGCCCAAACCAACCAACTTCGGCGCCACCATCGAATACAAAGGTACTCGATGGTGGCGCCGAAGTTGAGACTGGATGTCAACTCCATGCCTAGGAGCTCGAGCCGATCAGTCACAGGAACAGATGCACCCCGAAAGGTAGGAGTTTGGTCAAAACGACTCCTTTTTGCAGTAAAAAGACACGCCTGTGTTTTGGTGGCGTTAAAAGTGACCACATTGTCATCACCCCACTGGGAGACAAGGCTTAAGGTCAAATTTGTCCGCTCTACCATGGCCTCTCTCAAGGAACGAACTTCATCCCCGCTAGTTGTTGCGCTGGACAAGTATCTCTCTGAAACAGTACTGTCATCTGCGTACCCAACAAGACCAAGCTGAAGTAGGTCATTGATGTGCAGCAGGAAAAGAGTAGCAGAGAGAACAGACCCCTGAGGAACTCCGACATCAATAGCCATGAGGTCAGAGGAGCAGCCGTCAACGACTACTCGGATCGACCGTTCACTCAGGAAGTCTGATATCCAGCTACAAAAACCAGCTGGGATGCCATAAGCAGGAAGCTTGCTAAGTAGACCTGCGTGTCAGACCCTAACAAAGGCCTTCGAGATATCGAGCGACACGGCAAGTGCTTCGCCGTGTCTCTCGATGGCCTCGCCCCAGCAGTGCGTGACATACACAAGAAGATCGCCAGTTGACCGTCCCCGGCGAAAGCCATATTGACGGTCACTGAGGAGATCATTGTCTTGAAGGTAGGTCAGCAGCTTACTGTTAAGATCCCTTTCCATAACCTTGCATAGGATGAAGGTAATGGCGATCGGACGGTAATGGGCAGGGTCAGCACGGTCTCCCTTTTTGGGCACCGGTTGCACATTCACAAGCTTCCATGATTTCAACATTGTTCTTTTTTCAAGATAGAGGCGGTACAGGCGTGCCAACACAGGAGACAGTTCAGGTGCACATTGCCTCAACACTCTCGCTGGAATGCCGTCAGGCCCGCTGGCCTTATTCACGTCTAGACTGCACAATACTCTTCGGACCTCTTTAATGTGAACTGTGGTCTCCGGCATCGAAGAGTCACAACGAGGTAAAGTTGGTGGTTGCTTGGAGCCAGCGTCCAGACGCGAATTGCTTGCAGAGAGAGTTGCAAATAAATTGGCTTTCTCACTTGCAGAGTGAGCCAGCGAGCCATCAGGTTTCAACATTGGAGGCAAAGTGGGTGGATCTGTTCATAATATATTGAAAGCTTATAATCGAATTAAGATTTATTTATATTCTTTGTTGTAAACAAAACAAGAAACCGGCCGAGTGTGAGTCGAACTTTCACACGAAAGGTTCCGTACCCGAAAAAAAAACGTTTCTTTTATGGGACCGCCCTTTAATTTTTAATTAATTTGATTTTTATTGTTTATTAATATAGCAGCAATGGAAATACATAGTCTGTGAAAAATTCAATTGCCTACCACCTATTACGGTTCTTAAGATACTGCCCGCTGACAGACAGATGGACGGACGAACGGACAGCGCAGGTTCAGTAATAGGGTTCCGTTAGTTAAGTTTTGGGTACGGAACCTAAAAATAATAAAAATAAATTATAATTTATAACAATCTTACTTAGAGTTTAGCTTAATCACAATAGACAACAAAAGATAGTACTCATACAACGAAATAAACTTTACTGTAACTTTATTCATTTAAGTTAACTGTATAGTTGGGAACGATAAAACTTTGTGTTAATTAAAGCTTTGAAGTATTTCGAACTAATTACTATATAACGTGTACAGAAAGTTTAATGGACATAATAATGTATTTAGTTAATTTCGTAAATCCTAGGAGGGTTTTTAGACAACTGTCTGGGACTGAAATTATATTTTTGTTGTGTCCATAGCGATTATCAGAAAGTTTTTTTATGGTGCAAAATTAATGTGTTATGACCAAATGGTAGGCCAGGTGAAACACTTTAAGTGTCAATGCCTCGTCGTCAACATGCTTGCAATTTACCTCGAACTCGTCTTGGACTATGCTACTATCTGTACCGCAATAGTATAGCATTACAGGAATAATCATACTCTCTACGTACTATAGTATTACTCCTTGTCACCACTTTTGATATTGTTTTTTTAGTTATAACTTCTGCCTGCTGCTTTGCATGTGAGAAAAGTGTTTTATTATTCCTTGAGAACCTGGTTACGGATCATCCGTGTGCCAAGTTTGATACGAATTCGTTAAGAAGTTAATACGTAAAAAGGTCACGAATAGGCTGAGTTACTTACGTATTTTTATGGATTTTTGGCAAACTATATTTTAATCTAGTAACTATATACACTCATTAACACGAAATTATATATAAAAACAGTTCGGATCGCTACGTGTCTGCGTTTGGGTGCTCCTAGCGGAGCTGCACATCGCTGTCAGTGTGGTGAAGCAGTCGACCGCCTCGGACACCATGGCCTGTCCTGTAGTAGGAGCGCTGGACGGTTAGCACGGCACGCTAGCATTAATGACATTATCCGTCGGGCTTTTGTCACCGCCGGGGTGCCAGCTGTTTTAGAACCCAACGGCTTGGCACGCGACGATGGGAAAAGGCCAGATGGGATGACCATAATGCCTTGGAAGGTGGGTAGGCCTTTGGTGTGGGATGCAACATGTGTCGATACCCTTGCACCATCCCATCTTCTCAGCACGGCGGGCTGTGCTGGAGCGGCTGCTGCAGGTGCAGAAAACCTCAAACGGCGCAAATATAACAACTTAATTGGGAGTTACATATTTGAGCCGTTTGGCGTTGAAACACTAGGCCCATGGGGTCCGAGTGCGCATCGAGTCTTTCGGGACATTAGCAAACAACTTGTCGACTGTTCACGTGACCAGAGGGCTGGGCTTTTTTTCGGCCAAAGAATCAGCATTGCCATTCAACGCGGCAATGCTGCCAGTGTTCTGGGTACTTTTGCCACTGACAGCGATGTGGATTATTTTTTTGATGCCCAATTATTTATTTTGTTTTTATATATAACTATATTTTTGATTTAAAAATATAGTTAGTTTTTTTTTTTTTTTTTTAATTTAGTTTATTTTAACTATTACTGTATATACACTTAAATAAAAATAAAAACTCTCAACTAACTAAAACTAAAATTAACAAAACATGCCGTCGAAGTTAGTTGCTAGAACTCCCTTATGTCGATATCGACAACTCAAATACCGACACACACCCCATCACTACGATGGCACCATCTGTATCTTAGAGCAGGCAAATCTTTCCTGAATATTTGATTCTTCATCATGCCGTGGAATTTCATGTGAGCATGCTACCAGATGCGTAGCGCTGATTTGTTTAGTAACATCTGCTGCGCTTCCTGTTTCGAATTTTGCGTTAAATTATTCATGACACCATGTTGATAAATTCTACAAACGTTTCAATAACCCCTTGTATTTTTTCTAGTTCTATGTGATGTTTCTTCGCCCGGATTTAAGGATTTTATTCGATCTTCGAAAAATCGAAGATAGAAAAATAACATTCAGCAAGATTTTCGCAAAGGTTAGGCTACCAATGACTTTTCCCGAAATCCTACCCCTGTCTAAGTAACCAATTTATCTATTTTAATACTTATAAAGTACGATGACAGACTGTAAGCCTAATTAATGTTCAGCAGTATTTAGAGTCTGTCTAAATACTGCTGAATATTAATTAATTGGAAAGATACATTTCTGATATCTAAAAGGAACCTAGTCACTAGGTTACACAATATATTTTTTCAGGCTTTTTCCTACCCATAAAAGATCTACAAATGACAGCCGTGACCAGCGACACAATGTGCCTTTTAAGGCACGAGTCGTATGTTTACCCGGTTCAGAAACTCCAAAAACGGTACCTACCTACATCTTTACGGTCTTCCACAGCTGTAATTATCGTTAATTTAATACACGATCCCACACCATAACGCTGACGCCATAAAGACCAAGCCATGTAGATAAACAAGAAAAATTGCCAAAAAAATTGTGAGACAAAACCCAACCGTGGTTAATAAATTCTGAATGTGTGTAATGCTCTGAAAACGGAGATAAGCGAGGACATTTATCATTTTAGGTTCTACTACCGGTAGGTGATCGAGGAGCACGGTAATTACCTTGGCTTCTAGACAAAGTGATTTATCAGCGAAAATGATTGTCGGAGAATCTGAAATGCTTGGAATTGGCTGGCGCTATTGAAATGAGACGTGGTCAATATAGGGCCAATTCTACTAATTTTACTAGTCGGCATCAAAATAAAAGCAAAAAGATCTATATGTGGAGGTAATACATATGGATACGTTAAATCCAAATATGTAGTTTGAATTCACCTAGCACATACAATTTCGACGCAATAATATTTTTTGTTTGTTTGTTTGTTTGTTTTCTTATAATTGTAGGCAGCGGTATTTGTGAACATTGGTACATGTACCAAGTTGTGTTCTGTGCCTGTCTTTATGTTAGAAAGAACAAAAAATGGCTGAAAATTACACAGAGGTGATAGAAGAACTGCTTTCGTAGTACATCAACTTGGATGCAAAATTTCTTTAAAAATTCACTTCTTGCATTCGCATTTAGATTTTTTTCCCGAAAATCTTGGTGCCGTGTCTACTGAGCATGGTCAAAGGTTCCACCAAGACAGTACACATATGCCGTTTGGTGTGGGCCGGTGCCGCATGGTGCCGTAAAAGAATAATATCATCCCATCACTTCCCGTGGGTGTCGTAAGAGGCGACTAAGAGACTCACTAGAGAATGAGCAGCAGCGTTTTCTGTAAAACGCAACACCGTACACTGCGATCGCCAACCCGCCTGCCAAGCGTGGTGATTAAGGTAAACCCCCTCTCCATTGGGGAGGCCTATGTCCAGCAGTGGACGTCTTTCGACTGTTATGATGATGATGATTACACATATGGAAAAAATATACAGCGGCAAGTGGAACCCAACAATGCTAGCCGATTTTTTGCTGGGAAATAAATCGAGAAACAGCAGTTAAAATTTATAAAAGAAAGCGATCTACCAAACAGTAACCATTTTTATGTTTTTTTTATTATTTATGAATGAATATTTTATTTTAATTTGTGTTGTAAAAGCCACCAATCAGTGTAATTTTTTTCTCTCTAAAATAAATTAATATTTAATATAATTATATCAATACCGGTATTTTATTTAAATGTAAATATCTGAAAAAGTAGACGTGATCGCTGGAATCTGTAAACAGATTTGAACTCAACAAACCAAAGCCAATAGAAATCACATAGCAAGTTTTTTGCTCCCGGATTTTATTATTTTTACATATATGTTTCTTAAAATTAGTTGATTTGGCACTCTTTTGTTTTGACTTTCTGATAGAATTAGTAATAGATTGATAAAGCATATTACTTTAAAACCTTTGTTATATACAGTGGCATAACTCGCCAAAATATACCTAGTAACAGATTTCTTTATTAACCGACTTCAAACAAAGGAGGAGGTTATCAATTCGACTGCATTTTTTTTTTTATATATGTTACCTCATATTAACCGACTGGATGAACCGATTTTCATGATTCTTTTTTTATATGAAAGCTGCTGTTTTCCGTGTGGTCCCATTGCCACCACGTCAGGATCTGATGATGGAAACCCTAAGAAATCGAGAGCAACTCTCGAAAATTGTAGGCACGCATCTGGTAAAAACTTGATATTCGTGTGTATATTGGGTGATACTACAAAAGAATGAAAGTTTGGATCAGTCCTGATGATGGAGACGACAGAGAGTCAAGGGAACTCCACATCGGTATGTAGGAACTACCAAGTGTTTGGGCTTATTTCATTCGTATTGACGAGAACTTTACACCGAAAGCACTTTTCATAACATAACATCACGCCGGTACGCTGTGAATGGGTATGCAGGTACCACTAAAAAGAGAAAAATAAAAAACTTTTTTACAAAAAATGTAACCGACTTCGAAAACAAAACACTACAAAGTATAAAAAAAACTTTAATTTCGGAAGTCGGTGTCAAAAAAAGAAATAACCAAAAACACCGACTTCCTAAATTAAAGTTATTTTATACTTTGTAGTGTTTTGTTTTCGAAGTCGGTTACATTTTCTTGTTACTTCAGTGTTGGTTTCATGGTAAAAGTTGTTCATAATGATGACCCCATTTCAGAAATTGCGTTGTGTAATGTTCCACCTTATATAAAAACAACTTTTTCAGCACACTTACCACGTAACTAGTATTAATGACACCGCTTTTAGGCTTACAATGCAGTGTATTTCTTTCGCTGTTCCCCACTTATTCAGTACGTCTACCATGAGTTTTATCAAACTATACTCGCTAGCGACTGTAGTTAAAAACGTGTATGAAAACTTTTAAAAAACAAGTTTCTAATGTATTTTTTTAAGTTGTTAACTAACAAGCAAGCAAGTTGCAAGTAAAACTTTAGCTAACAAGTAAGAAAATGAATAAGAAACTTGCTTTTATAAAGTTTTCATACATGTTTTTAAATACAGTCGCCAGCGAGTATAGTTTGATAAAACTCATGGTAGACGTACTGTTCAATTGGACGTCACGCGTTTTCACCCGCGTAGTTCCCGTTCCCGTAGGAGTACGGGGATAATATATAGCCTATGTTACTCCGTGATAATATAGCTATCCAATTCTAAAAGAATTTTTCAAATCGGTCTAGTAGTTTCGGAGCCTATTCAATTCAAACAAACAAACGAATCTTTCTTCTTTGTAATATTAGTATATATTTAGTTGGCAGGAGTCAAAAATCGTGTTGTAGTAGCCGGCATGAGCCGTGAGCTCAGATGAATAGCAGCAGGGTGAATGGACCAGTGTACGGTGGGCAAACGAAACTTGCAAGCGCAATAATTATAGTCGATGAACATTCACTGAGGAACCAATAACGTGAAGCGTCAGAGCTGTTGTCGTCAAACCGGTCAATGGAGAGGGCCACAACTCATGTCAAGTACTCGAGTTTTAGTAAAATATATTTATTTGCTATTTTACTCATTGTTTCTTAGCACCTTGTAAGTCATATCCTAGCCTTTTCTTGACTATATTGATGTCGGTTTTCAGATTCACAACCCAGTAACTGGACAACACGGTACTTCTTTGGCAGACTGGTGTCAGATTTCCTGGCTTCTGATAATCCGTAACGACTGGTAAACATCTACAAATGACAGCCGGGACCAACGGCTCAACGTGCTTTCCGAGGCACGGAAGAGTCCCGGTATGTTAAGATGGTCATCCATCCACAGATCAACCTTAGCAAGCTATGTCTGTTATTATTTAACAAAGAGCTTCCCAATCCTGGCAAATCATATGCAAAAATACCTTTTGGATCTCTTCTCCAACCAAAACAATTACTCTAAAGTGATTTCTTTCCATTCTTATAAAACCAGAATGCATTAAAATTTGCTCACACGTTACCAAATATAATTTTGCGTTTGTATCAGATAATATGCTAACGTTTCGTGTACCCTTTGCGCCGAAATAAATCTTCTCAAAAGATTTATTGTGAGTTGCGCTGAGGGTACGTGTTCGTTGAATATTGATAAAGTTATCAAGAATATTTTTGTGCAAGATGCAAATGAGTTTGTTTTGGGTATCATTTAAGTTATCGCCAAATTAATTAGTTTTGTGTTTCTTAAATAATAGGGTTTGCCCGCAAAATAGTAGATTTGTCACCAAAATGTAGTCACCAAACAATATAAAATAAATTCCACAATAAATCACCTAAAATCATGGAGATATAGGGTCTAGTACCAAATAAATATTGTTGTATGTATTATTATAGGTTTGTCCTAATAAGTATTTAAGCAAACTAATTTAAAGAGATCACCAATAAATCATATATTATATCACTAGAAAATTTCATAAAATTCCAAAAAAAAAGTTTATAAAATAATAACCACGAAGGAGATGGCGGGGTCTATTCGCTCGCTTCGCTCGCTCACTCGACCCCGCCATCCCCTTCTAACCTAACCTGTCCGAGTCGGGGTGCCCCAAGTCGACGACACGGTTGGCGCAGTGGTTGAGCGATCGGCTGCTGCGCTGCGTGTCGCGGGTTCGATTCTCGCACGGAACAAATATTTGTATGGCCTACAGATAGATGTTCCGGGTCTGGCTGTTTGTGTATGTGAGTTTGTATGTTTGTGAACGCACCCACGATATAGGAGAAATTCCTAGTGTGGGGCAACGTTTTTTTTTAAAAAAAAAAAAAAAAAGTCCAGAGCTCGCTTCGCTCGCTCTTACATAACTCCGACATATGCCAAAACATATTAGACTAAATGATAGTTATGCTAACCTTTGCATTATGCCAAAGCATTATCTTGCAGCAGTATTATTATGCCTTCAAATTTTATGCCAAGAGGGGTACTACCTACCTAGTTAACTACGACCCATCGTTGAGGCAAAGCGTCAATTTGTCGCCAATTTGTCTCCGCCTTTGAACAAATTTTCATTAAAATTATAAATTGATGTATTAAATTGGTAACGAATACTATTATTTAATAACTGAACGAAACAAAATGTAACTACTGCATTGGTGACAAAATAACAAATAAAAAGAAGTCGCAGTCAGGGATCGATGCTCGATTTATTTGGTGACAGATCTACCATTCTGAGCACAAAGCTATTATTTAAATAATAAAATTACTATCATAAGAATGAAGTTTATATTCATCTGATGCACTACAATTTTATTGGTAATCCATATCTTATTTTACACATATATCAACATTAATTTGATAATTCATACCTGGGAACACTTTTTGTTTATCTGAGAACGAAAATATTTCGTGGCGATAGATCTATTTATTAGATGATACAACTTGATGACAAATATAAATTTTGGTGACAAGAAATATAGTCTCCGTTTGTTTTCAATTGGATTTTTTACATTTTCATGTTGCGATCGGGTATTAATTCAAGAGTTTAATTTTTAGGGTTCCGAACAAAAGACGGAACTCTTATAGGATCACTCTGGTGTCTGTCTGTCCATCTGTCACAGTCAGTTTTTTTCGGATTCATTGGACTGATTTTGTTGAAATTTGGTACACATATGGACTTTTGTGACCCAAACACGGACATTTTACGTAAAATATTAAATTTTTAGTATGAGGGTCACTTTTGGGGGCCAAACTAGAAAATTAAAAAAAAAAGCTTTTTCAAACTTCGAACAAAGAAATTAGACAAAAAATTGTCATTCCCCTCTTATTTCCGAAACTACTGAGCCTAAAATTTTGAAAAAATGGAGATAATAGATCTTTACCTATAGATTACAGGAAAACCTATAAGAAGTTTACAGTATTAAAACAACATGTTAAAAAAAAAGGTCGGAACCCTTCGCACGCGAGTCCGACTCGCACTTGGCCAGTTTTCTTTATTTTTATTTATTTCCCAATTCTCAAAATAAATATCTCTTTGAATTCTTAAAAAGTTTTATGAAACAATTCTAAGGCTCAGATTAAATAACTTAATATCAGATTTTTCACTTCGACATATTTATAGAATCGACCGGCTGTAAACATGTCGAAATGAAGCTTTGGGTGAAGTGATCACGAAGTGAGCTACAGTGCAATTCTGCATTGCGATTCTGTAAACATGTCGAAGTGAAAACTTAGGCAAAGTGAACAACAAGTGAGCTGTCAAACCATACAAACAAGATAGAATGACAGCTCACTAGTCGATCACTCCACCTAAGTGCACACGGTGAGATGACGACAGAATAGACCGGCTGTAAATATGTCGAAGTGAACGCTTGGGTGAAGTGATCACGAAGTGAGCTGTCAATCCAAGTAATCAAGATAGAATAACAGAAATAAAGAATAAAGAACAAAAGAATAAATAATTGAATTGAATTGAGCTTACTTCGTGATCACTTCATCCAAACCTTCACTTCGGCATGTTTACAGAATCGACGAACCTGTCATTCCATCTCAATTACACACAGCTGATAGCTCACTTCGTGATCACTTCACCGAAACCTTCACTTCGACATGTTTACAGAATCGCACTGCTGTCATTCCGACTTGTATATTATTTACATTTGTATGGATTGACAGCTTCATCAGATTTTTATATCTATTTGTAGGCCACTGAAAATAAATCACTGTGACCTAATTTTCTATCTATTTAACCCTCGATCAACTGTTACACAGATACATTTTTTCTTCTTTTTAGCAAGTTAATATAGAAGTTGTTTTATTTTTTATTTTACTATTGTTTATTCTGTCTAGATTAATTACCTATTCTACGTTAAAACTACGAATACCAGGGGGTACTGAACTCGCACTGATAACTAGGTGTCGTAGCTTTAAATTACAAGTATTTTTAGGGTTCTGTACCTCAAAAGGAAAACACGGAACCCTTATAAGATCACTTTGTTGTCTGTCCGTCCGTCTGTCCGTTCGTCTATCCGTCCGTCTGTCTGCCAAGACCGTTTATCTCGGGAACGCGAAGAGGTATCGAGTTGAAATTAAAACTATATACTCAGATCTACGGTCCCTTGAAGCTATGAAAAAAATCAAAGTTTTAAGTTAACGTAAAAAAGATACGGCCAGTTATGCCACTAAAAACGTATATTTCGGCACTCAAGGGAATCAAAATGTATAGGGTAATTCTCGTTGACCTAGAACTATGAAATTTAGCAATTAATACCGTCTTATACTACAAGTATAGCAAAAGTCTGAAAACTATACATCTGTAATTAAATCATGAAAAAAATATAGTCGTTATTTAAAGTATTTTTTTTACTATTTATAGGCACGCGTTTGACCACTATCTCACCTGATGGTAAGCGATGGTGTGGTCGAAGATGGAGCTCGCTTGCCTAGAAGTAACCTATTCAATCTTGACTTAAAGACTCCCAGGTAGTATTTGTAGGTACCTACAAATTACGGAACCTTCGATGGGCGAGTCCGACTCGCACTTGGCCGGTTTTTTGTTGGAGTGTCACTTTGTTCTATTCGTTTATTACATTGCGTCTGTAGACGCAGACTTTTGCCCTTTTCACATTCTAAGCTTCACAACAAGATTTATTCCATTCGCAGATTTCCAAAGAAATCCTTCCCATAACATATAACCGAACCCTCACTGCGGAAACTTGACGACCCAGGTTTTCCCACACAAGAAATTGCCAATGCAATATAACATAACCCGATCACTGAATCCATTGGTTACAATATTGATGCAGAAGGCAAAGAATTATGTACCCTATCCCGTTCTGATAGAGACGTTGAGCTAACCAAATTGAACGATGGAAATTGGACGCACGAAAAATGTACGGAACTCTCATAGGATTATTTATGGATCGTTGAAGGTTCTTTCGGTAACAATTTTAGTATATATTTTTTAAAGGAGATTGCTCTGCCCCCATACATTGTTCGCCCTGGAGCCAGGAGCATCGGAAAATTATGTATTGTGTTGTTGATCATTAGTAAACTCCTATAAGATCTTATTTTCATAGCGGACTAGCTGCAGAAAAGATAAATGTCCAAAAAAGTATCAGATTTTGAGGTTATAATCTAACCATGACAACGAATATTAGATATAGTTTTTCATAGGTCCGAGTGATCTTTAAGAAACTGATTAACAAAATCATAATACATTTAGCTATTTTCAGTACCTACCTAAATAATTAGGTACCTTTGCAGTTTTTTTTTTCTAAAGCCTAGGTGTAAGTAAATAGGTAAGTGCAACGTTTAAATGCATAGAATCTAATTAACATAGGTAGATAGTGGATACCTGTATTCTTAGCATTGGTTTTGGAGTGAGATTAAATGTTTGTGTATATTAATGTATACTAGCTGACCCGCGCAACTTCGTCTGCGTCAAAATGTAATTATTTACGACATCACATTAAAAACCTCAAAAATAACAGTATTTCTTCACTATTTAATGGATGTTATTATACATATAAACCTACGTCTTCAATCACTCTATCTTTTAAAAAAAATCGCATCAAAATCCGTTGCGTAGTTTTTAAGATTTAAGCATACATAGAGATATAGGGACAGAGAAAGCGACTTTGTTTTATACTATGTAGTGATATAAAACATTGCGCGCTGTTCAAACGCGTGGCTATGAAACCAGCCTTACCAATTAGGTAGCCGGTAAGTTGTGTTAAACCTACAGTCCTACTTTAACTTACTGATTGATTATGTTTGAATAAGAAATAAAACAAAGATTTTAATTTCATGTTTATTGTTCATCTAAATTGGCAATTAAAATATTGTCTAAAAACTGTGCAGGGGTCGACATTATTATGATGTCTCGCATAGCTTTAATACAAAATAATGGTCCTAATTACAGCAATATTGTACGATTGCTTGTCGACCAATTTGAGCTGAATCAATTGCTATGTAAACAAAATATGTTTTATTGCTGATATGGCGGCTGTGAATTTTGCCCCGTAATATCCATATGGTTTCGAAATTATTTAATTGTAGTTCATTCAAATCTGATGGCTGAACATGCAACAAAAAAAAAAATTGTTGGTTACACATTGCATTTATAGTAGAATAAATAAAACAATTTACACTACAAATGTTGCATGACTATGACTGACCAGAAAAGATCTATAAGCTAAACAAAATAACACATCAGGCAAGTTTAAGCATACTATGGTCGGCACCAGATAAACATGTAATAAAGTACATAGATGTTTCTCCAATATCCCTTCGTGGATACTCAAACAAAAAATTATGAACCGTTTTTCATTACTAGAAAACCTAAAGGATCACAATAGAAGTTGATTCAGGACAGCTTTATGTCATTATTTCTGTTTTTGTTATTTGGAAAGTCAATAAATGTATGAGGGTCAATGACCGTTATTGCATGGGTATCTGATGTTTACCATAGCCTAATTTCTTGCAATAGTTAATCAATCAAAAACGTCTCTCACCTTTCAGGGTTGAACTCAATTCCGCATAATATCTAAAATATGGCTGATACTTTCTGCTTGTACGGAGTGACATTGGATTCGTGCCAGAGAACAACCATATACCACACGTTGATCATGTTGATCATGTTGATCATGTTGATGACCAACCATTGGTACTTCTTGCAAATCTTGTGATGTTGTGGTAACTCTTAACAAATAATGTATGACAAACATCACATATGTAATCATTTGCAGTCACCTGTAATATAAAAACATGTTATAAGTATAAAATAAACATGTTTTATTTTATATTTTCTCTTCTATACAGAGCCATTATAAATATAAATAATTACAAATGGAGGTTAAAGCTTACTTTTTGTGGTGCAACTAATTAAAATCAAAATCAAAAAGGCATTTATTCAAACTAGGCTGAAAATCAGCACTTTTTGAACGTCAAAATTTACATGAAGACAGTCCCCCAAATCGCCCAGCCCGTCACCACTTCCTAGTGTTTTAGCTGGGAAGAAGAAGTGGCCAACAAACTCCCCAGCAACACAACTGTCTGTTAAGTTTAAAGAACTTGAACATTATTCAACATTTTATGATAGATGTCGATCATTAAATTAAATAAATGGATGGCACATGTCCACTAGCATACTATTTTATCTTATAATTGCTGTATTTGTACAAGAATGGCATCATTATGGAGAATATGCGGTCTTCAGATGAATGAATCAGATGATGTGAGCGTGCATGCCCGAGGTGCGAACATTCTATTGCAGAGTGCACAGTTTCTATCAGCATTACTTGTTACAGAAGTGTTAGTCATCTCTTGAGCTCTTGTCCAACAAGTGGTGCATATGAGATGAGCTTGAACCTAAAAAAAACATACTTAGTTCAATTGTATTTTTATAGAGTATTTACCTATCAGATTTTTTCTATTATAATGAATATACCAAAATACTTTACAAATTGTTTCTTTTTTTTTTGGAAACGAAAATTGCAAACATATTGTGTTAGTAAAGAAACTTATTAGTGAAAAAAAAGTCTGAAAGATCGCAAACAGAAAGGTACAACAAAAAATAATATAGGTGCAAACAAAGTAAAATGTAATTACCAAAAGAGGTGCAGCCCATTTGATTGTTGTACTCAATGACGAATCTGATCATCTTCCAACAACATGGAACCACCAGCAGAGCCGCAATTTACACAAAATACACTTTCTATAGCGTATGTGTTAGTCTGGTCGTTTTTGAAAGCAATCAGAGTCCATTATAATAGCCTAGTCGTAATATTAGCAGTCCCGAAAGTCACCAAAACACACCAACACAATTACAAAGAGCAAGTGACGCTAATGTAAACAGTGAAAGCACAGGTGACAGCCAGACAAGTGACAATTTAGTGACGTCAAAAATAGGAGTGTGTGTAAAAATACGATACAACTTATCGATATTCCCTAAGATATTGTTACAAGGATGACAATGTCCTACTTAACTTATAAAAACACTCTTCGATACTTTTTATAATATGAATACTTAATAACATTTGTATAACATAACAAAAACATTTGTAGTACCTACCTACTTAATGTATTCAGTAACGATAAGTATTTTTACCCGATTGCGGCGATCGTTTAGTTAGAAGTAAACCACACACTTTCTTAAACGATCATAAGAAAACCCTGAATAATGACCATGGTGAAATACGAAGGTTTTGATCACTTCAGCATTATTCTTACTATCTATTTAAAATCGAGTATGACCTCATGCACAAAGTACCTATACTCAGAAGGTTTTTTTGAATTAAGTATACATTTAGGGAATAATATATGGAATGGTAATTGAATGCTTTTATTGTATCTTCTGTTTGCTCTTTATTCGAAATAAATTCAAAATATGATTTATATTCAAAATAATTACACTACAGTTCTTTAAAAATTCAATCGATTGATTACAATCGATTGGGCATCCCTAATCTTTTTTGATATGACATGACGTTTGGTGAAGATGGCGGCGATTCATGTTATTATTCGTGAAAATACTTTTTAGTGTTCATTTTGGCATGCAGCTAGTCCGTGTTACAAAAGTACTTGCAACTAATATAATAAAATAGAACATGAATTATCGTGTATGTCCGATACTTTTGTTGCACAGGGCGAATTTGGACATTGTCTTTTAGTTAGTTTTTGGCACAGATGGTCGGATATTTTTTAAAGCGAGTACGTTATTCGATTAAAACGGTCCTGGTGATAGTGTCACATTTTTATTTGTTTGGTTATTAAAAGCAGTTTTTTATTAGGATTTGGGTTTTGATAAAATGTTTCTGCTGGGGAGTTTGTTGGCCACTTCTTCTTCCTAGCTAAAACACTAGGAAGTGGTGACGGGCTGGGCTACTTGGGGGACTGTCTTCAAAAAGTGCTGAGTTTCAGCCTAGTTTGAATAAATACCTTTTGATATTGATTTCGTTTACCCAAACTTACTAAGGGTGGTGAATCGTGAATGACCTCTTTTTAGAGGTATTATAATGTTAGTAAATAATGTTATTGTTGGCTGTTTAATTTCGCCACATTAAGTTTTAGAAAAATAAAATTAACGCTTGAAAGCCCATTTTAGGTATAGTAGGTAGGTGCTCGGTATACACAAATTATTAATTGATAGTCCGGTTAAATTCGACCAAAAAAAAATAGTGGTAAGGTTACTAAAGTTCGCATAGAGCTAAAAATTGGTACCAATGTTCGGAACACCATTATAAATGAAGTCCCCATAGATCTCATATTTGCAAAAAAAAATCAAAATAAAAGTTCGCAATTTTTTTTTGCGTTTTTCAGCCATACATAAAGTTTTATTTGTAAAAATAGGTCAGACAAAAATTTTACACTTGATCCTAAGATTATCTTTAAAAATTGGCTTTACTCTTTTTTCCTTACAGTCACCGTTTCTGAGACATAGTAATTCAGAAAGTTAAAAACTTGCGTTCTTCATAATATGAATCAGTACGCCACACATACAGGCTGACTGATATTGAGTTTTTTCATGAAACGAGTCATACTAGAGTTGATGTGCAAAGATTTTGACCCCATAAAACCATATCCATATTCGGGTTACTTTCGTGTTAACGAAAGTTTTCAGATATATTTTTTTGCCCCATGATCAAAAACTGCATATTATGAATAACCTACCCCTTTTTGGAAAGTCAATTGATACTTTTCGGATACGTCATAAATGAATTAATCCTTCAAATAACAATTAATAACGAAAATAGCCACATCTTTGGAAATCAAGCATCGTAAATTTATAGCTATGAAAATTTCTTGAAACATCGCTTGGTTAAGAGGAAATGCTGGCGGCGAGACTTTGTATGAAAAAAAGTCATAATTCGAGGTTTGGCTCTCGACTGCTTTCTCCTCCAATATTACACCGATTTAATATGTAAGATATTTCATAAACTGAATAAAAAGAATGTATACTACTGTCTTTATGTTTTCTTTTTTTTATTAATAGTTGCCAAATTTGTACACTATGGCTCTGTTGACAGCGATTTACCGCCCAATTTTGAGCATTTTGTGAGGGTTCTAGTGCTTATACGGTTAATAAATCATCATAAAGGAAAACATAGCGACACAGTATAAATCATTCTTATTCAGTTTGTGAAATATCTCTTAAATCGGTTCAATATTGGAGGAGAAAACAGTCAAGAGCCAAACCTCGAATTATGACTTTTTACATACAAAGTCTCTTCGCCAGCATTTCCTCTTAAGGCACGGAGGAGTCTCGGAGTCTTCCGCGCTCAGAAAGCACATTAAGCTGCTGATCCCAGCTATCATTTGTATCCAATTTCCAGTTGTTACGGTAAATCAGAAGCTAGAAAATCTAACAACCAGTTACTGGGTTGTGGAGGTCGGTTAGGAAGTAGCTCAATGTAAAATACTAGTATTCAGCTAAATCCGGTTTGACTGGAAGTCGACCTTGATATATTTAGGAAAAGACTAGGCGAAGTTCAAGTTGTGAACCGGTCTAGTAAATTCACAAAAAATTGGCTGTGACTTCCAGATAGACAGACGAATGATTGTATAAGGATTTATTTTTTGATACGGACGTTTGACCTCAAAAAATAAATTCATTGCAGTCCCTGATACATTGCAAATAGATTAAAACTCACTTCTGTGGAAACTTTTAATTGGCCTTATTTTTGTTACTTTTTCTAATAAATGTTTAGCTGTAAGTTTTCCAAAAACTCTAAAATAAAATAAATAAATAAAATATAAACCAGTTTCAACCACATTTTCTCCTACAAATCAGAGAATACAGCTAAAGGAACAAAGGCATCAGAGCTATCCTGATGTGGTTTCCGAATAAATTTAGCTCAAGCCGTCGAGTTGTGGTCAGGACTTTAAGGCATTGAAATTATTTGAATCTAGCTTTTGCCAGTGGTTTGTGTACGCGGAAGTCGAAAATTCACAAAAGTATTTTATCTCGTAATTTTACTGAAAATGGTCTACTTTTGCGAAAAAATCACATTGAAATTCAGCCGTCAGTTATTAAAAACTCCAAGAACTTTTGAAAAAAATATTATTAGTATGAGTACGTAGCAGTCTTTTCTGAAATAAATAATTATTTCAATAACAAACCTCTGTCTGTGAATTCGAATTAATAGCAAAAATCGTCTTATCTTGAACTTAAATAAAAAAAATACCAACAAAATAACTTTAGTTGTGAATTCCTTCCGTAAGATAATGTTTCTTTCTCTACGCAACGAAATAAAAATGGAGAAAAGAATTTATCCGAAGTAAACATTTTTGTGGCTAAAAGTCTGTGAAAGAATTTTAATGCAGAATTGAGCGGCAGTTCAAGGAGGGATATTTTTTAAATTGTGTTGAAAATGTTTGCGTCTCGCAAATGCTGTACTAGAGAAATACTTTCCTGCAATCAAAAAAAATATGTACTTACATATATTTTGCCATTTTTCTGAACATTTTGGTGTCGCTGTGGATCATTGCTTGGGCTCGGAAGAAAACCATTTCTTTGGCATCGACATAAAATGACTATTAAACTTTTGACCGCTTCAAAGCTTTCTGGGAATGTGCGACCATTGGACCACAAGACGAACGGCGATGTGCCGTGTTTCCAGCTACAACCTGGGAGTCTTTTAGTCAAGAGTGAATAGGTTGCTTCTAGGCAATCGTGCTCCATCTTCGACCACATCATCACTTACCAACAGGTGAGATAGTGGTCAAACGCGTGCCCATAAATAGTAAAAAGAAAAAAAGTTGTTGATCATAATCCAACGGGGAAGCAGTACCAGAATATAAAGTATTTTGTATCCTAGTCTGGCCCATGTGCCTTCCTTGTTAAAAATTTCGTATAAACCCGTTCTGCTGCTGATGTGTTATACATTTAAAAACAAAATATTGGTAGGCTTGCATTTGACCACAATCTCACTGGATGAAAAACGATGATGTGAGAGCCAATCCTACTAATTTTTATAAAACGTTGTCAAAATGTATGAAAATTAAGGCTTTTTTGACAGTTTGCGATTGTCATGCGTAAGTTGCTTAAAATGAGTATATTTGGCACTGTGATGGACACGCTTGACTAAAAGTAACCTGTTCACTCTGGACTTGAAGACCCTCAGGACATAATAATAAACAAAATATATAATAATAATAACAATACATATCTCGTTTCATAAACTTGTAACATATTTATAAAATATGAGTTCAAAGTTAGGTTATTTCTTGCTCCAAAACTTCTAACAAACAACCTCTGAACTTCCCTCCAATCACGTTTACTTCCTTCATTATTCTTAACCCTTCATCTTTACATAATACGCGGTACGATACGACAGTATACGCCAGTACGCGGCGTATCAAAACGTGTCTAATACGCAACAACGCGGCCGCGTTCCGTGATTCTGAATAATAATCACGGAGCTTTTAACATGCTTACAACAAAGTATAGGTATATTTTGGTGTATGGAGTTAAAATAATGTACAATGGGTAAAAGGGGATGCAAAATGTAATATGATTTTTAAATGGTAAGAATAATATTTGGTATTTTCCTTTTTTTGTAGGGTTTCGTACCAAAAGGGTAACCAACGGAACCCTATTACTAAGCCTCCGCTGTCCGTCCGTCTGTCTGTCAACGGACTGTATCTCTAGAACCGTAATAGGTAGACAGTTGAAATTTTCACACATTGTCTTTTTCTATTGCCGCTATTACAACAAATAATAAAAATTAAGGTTTATGGTACGGAAACCTTCGTGTGCGAGTCGGACTCGCACTTGGCCGGATTTTTTAATCTTTTGCAGTTGTTATTCTACCCTAAGATTTTCAAGACCCTATTTTCTTGAAAAGGGGTACTCAGTAACTAGGTACTGAACTTGCAGCCCTTGTCGAGGTTGATCCTCGTATGTATGACCATGCAATACATACCAAGACTCTTTCGTACCTCGAAAAGCACGTAAATTCATTGATTTCGGTAGTAGTTTGTAGATCTTTGTCAGTCATTACCTCTTAACAAAGGTGTATCATATCACCCAATAGGCTTGTTACCACCATCAATAAATTGCAAATCTATTTAATCCGTCAGTGAGAGTATTGAAAAATAATGGACACGTATTTTTTATTTTTGTAAATCAATAAATATTGACAAGATAAAACGCATCATAACTCGAGAGTGGGGGCTCGTGACGTCAGAACGCACTAAAAATCATAGCACGGCGTGACGTATTGAGAATTTTAAAAGCGTCGTATCTTCGTCAATTTTGGTTTACGTAAAAAAAAGAAAAAAACGGGTTAAATATTTTTTGATAAATCTAACGCACAAATTAGATTTTTTCAGTGGACAAGCCTATTACTTGGTTGTGGAAGTCACACAATGCAGACGCTCTGTAAAATACTGGTATACAGCTTCATCCAGCTAGACGAGAAGCCAATGACAACATGGTTGGTAAAACGGTAAAGCTAATATCGCAAAAAAAACTAGCATAAACATTTGCCACGGCAGATTTACCTACTCTGTTGTAGAAAGATTTAAAATGCTTCTAAAATGGAACTAATATCCACTACAAACAAGCCAAAGACACGGAATATTTATAACTAACTTTAAACTAGTATTATTACTCGATTTGAAACTTTAAAAGTCAAGAAATAAGGTTAAATTTCACTTTGCGATAAAGCTCGTACTTGTGATTTATATCTGCGGCCGTAGTGCAGGATATAAGGCTGAAAATTTTTGTTTATCTCTGAAATATTAATATGGGAGAAGTGTGCCTTTGACCGAAGTAAACATAAAATTTTCATACGATTTTTTCCGCATTTCCTGCAAAGAAATTGAGTGCACAAGCTTTAATTGGATGGGAATGAAGTGAGTTTATACTGAGTGGTAAAATTTTTGCTCAATTACAGTAAATGTTATCAATTTGTGAGTTAAAGCTGCGTTTTCAGGCTATTTTATAGATGGAGATAATTACGTCTTTGCCTGTAAAAGTAGGATAAATGTATAATTGTACAAACGTTGGATCGTTTGGGCCTAATTGGCATGTAAACAGGTTATCAAGCGGTCTTTCCACCCGTATGCGGTCTATAAAGACCAACATTATTGTGTTATATACATTTACTTTGGAAATACGTTAAAAAAAAACATTTTCACGCTTCGATGCTTTTAGGTTAACACGTTGCCAAGCCAAAATGCTGAACTTACATAAATGGGCAAAATAAAAAATCGTCAATCAAAACTATTGCAAGATGGCTACCCGTAGGTCACACCCACTAATAAATTGGTCATTCTCTTCCCTAGTGGTCAAAACAATCGCATGGTGTGGCAATGAACGTGTTTATTAAAAATAGATGAGGTCTATATTTCCAAACAGAAATACCTTGAGAAGAAATACCAGAAAAGTTTAAGCTCAAGACAGTTGAATAGTTTCTCTGGGGCTCGTCGCGCCACATTGACGTTTTTTAAGTTGCCGCTGTTAATTTTGGCTCTCAGGAGTAACAGTGGTTGGGAATAGAATGGTGTGTGGTGTGTGTGAAAAAAAAAACTTCACTTTGAGGAGGTTGGGAACAGTGTGGCCGGCTTGTCATATAAAAGACACTTTTAAGTCCTTTTTGTCATTTTATGAGTTTTACCTTAGAAATGATAAAGCAATTTCAAGATTGAATAACCAAATATCAGTTTCCATACTATTCACATCAGAGAGAAATAGTTTTGTATCAAATATTGATAACCAACCATGTCAGCGTCAGTTTCAACTGAAAATTGGACCCAATATAATTCGGGACACGGAAAATCAGATTAGGTACCCGTTATTGTCATCAAAACAAAGCAGGATAAATTAATTATTTGTGGATAATTTTATTAGCATCGAAATCAATATTTACCTCCCGGGAAATCAGTTTGTGTGCATTGTCCAAAATTGATGATCAACTTCGAACACGGTACTGGGAAATTTAATTTCCAAAATAGAATATTATATTATTGTATATCTGTTTAAATTAATTATATTTGTTGTTTATTGATATTATGAGAACTGTTCCCGGGATTCTACGTTACTAGATAAAGAGGGAAATTTCTGTTTGTTTGATTTACTTAGTTCTAGGTTTCATTAGTTTATTTTGAGAAAAAGGAAAATACATTCTACATGTTTACTAGGGCAAGAGTGCTCTATCGACAACTACATCATAGTTTTCCATAAGAGGAGATTATGGTGAAACGTCGACCTGACGACGACCGACTTCTTCTAAAATATAACAAATAAAAAATTAATAATCCATACCGATTTTGTAGCAGTTTGAACATAATTCCTATGTTGTAGGATGGTTGTAGGAATTATTTTCAAACTGCTACTGTTCGGATAACTGCTTCTTTGATATTATTATTTACAAGCTTCAATTAGCGGATTTATTCGCATAAAGTGTTCTTTAATCCCAAGGGAATGCACTCCCGGGATAAGAAGTATTATATATTACTATTATATGTATATTCGTAAAAGTACTTTCAATGCAGTTCTTTTTTTTGCGTTTAAATATTTCATACAAGTAATCAATACATCTGATATACTCTATTTTATTTTTAGTAGCTAATAGCATTGTTATTTTATGTTCGCTAAGTGATTTTACATTTCAATTTAACAAAAAAGAACAATATTCCAAAGTGATACCTTTTACACGGAGTCGAGTAGCGTTATCAAAATATCGAATTCATTTGATGCATGTAGTTTTATTATTTCAATTTGTATTCCAATAAAATATATATGAAATTCAGTGGATATTTTTATTTACATGATAAAAAGCCATTGTGATGTTTTTACTCGTGGATAAGTAATTAAATCCAGCCGGCTCTATCTTCGAGGTTAAGCGACGCTTGCTGAGGTCGAACTGCGGATGGGTGGCTATCCATTACATACCCAGACTCCAACGTGCCTTAGATAGCAAAATAAGCCGTAGGTATTGGCTGTCATTTAAAGATCTTTGGTCTTTGTTACGTTACGTACAGTCGGAAATCATAAAATCTGACACCCATCTTGCTAAGGAGTAGCGTGCTACCCAGCTACTGAGTCGTGGAAGTCAGATATACAGGTATTCCTTCTAAAATACTGGACTGGTGTATGTGAGTGATGATAGAAATTTTAGCAGACTCTTTTCAGCTTTACACTCATCTCAGGCTTGCTTTCCACGCATAGGTATATATATGTGTTGTTTTCTTAAAAAATGGCAATGACAATTATCACCCGAACCAAAACAACAAATTAATTGATACCTCTGTCGTCAAAACGGTTCAGCAGTTTAATCTCTGCGATGGAACATACAAACGTGTACCAACTACTTAAAGCAGTACCCTTCCTTCTGGCTTTGGAAAAGTCGGGTAAAAAGACAATTTAACTGGTCGTAAGATTTTTTATGCTCTGTCACACTTTTTTTCCTGTTTCCCTACGGTCCTGATTGGTCTTAATTATGGCTTGTTTATACAGTGCGAGTAAACGTGCGAGTCAGCCTGCCGAGTAGCTGCAGTGCAGTAACTCGCGTCGTATGGGCGTATCTTACGAGTTTCTGACACGTGCTAGTTGGATAGTAGCTCGCATCCGAGTTACTTCAAGATTTTTGGTTTTCACAGTCTGCTTCGCTTTACAATAACTCGCACATGGCCATCACGCGCACTGTTCGGACATGGTCGGCAGTAGCTTGCTAGTGTCTGGCTGACACTGGTTGTTGCGAGCGGAACCTGTATTTTTTGGGTGATACACCTCGCCAGAGGGCAGTTAGTTACTGTCATCATGTAGACAGCTAAGACTAGCCAACCTACTGGCATACGAGTAAACGATCCGAGTAACTGACTACTATCTAGGCAGTAGCTCGCACTGTCACATCTATCAGAATCTGGCTATGATCCACCAGAATCCGGCCCACACGACTGTTTATTCGAACCAAATTATTCGCACTTTCACAAACGAATCCAATTTAAACTTTTACAAAAAACCGTCACAATTAAAATAACGATGCGTTCCCGTTATTCGTATATAAATCGTTATTCCTGATAAAATAAACCTAGGAATAAGGGTGCTTTTCCATCAGGCATAGTATTGTATATTATGACTAATTGTAATCAGGAATCAGTTTTGAAAAAGGGATGTGCTATTGGTGCAGTACAGCTCCGACTCTCTCTCACAAGTTCGCACAGTGGGATCATAGTGGCTTTGGAACGGCCTTAGTTAAGGGGCAGAGGTGTGCGAGGAAATAATACACTAGCTAGTGGTTTCGCTTCATTTCCTAGCTTGGCTTAGGAGCTCAGATGGAACGGGGCTAGTGGAGAGTGATGCTAAAATTTTGAAATATAGGCGTGGGATGCAACCGAGGGATGCGTGCACAGCTAAATAGAGTATGCTACGCATTCTAGCACCACTCAGCTTCACACCTTATCACACTTTCGCTACGCAACCTCGCTTTGCGGTAGTTCTTGGCTCAGCTTTGATGGAAACAATCACATGTTTTCATAGCGTCGGTACGTATCCTTGCACTACATACACCGCCTAGCTCCCTTGCACATCTGTGGTGGAAAAGCACCCTAACAGAGAAGCAATTTTGTACGAGTTTAAAACGTAAATTACAGTCGTGAAAATATTGGTATGTACCGGTTTGTATTGGATACTCGTTTCAAGTATATTTTTCAGTTCATATAAAGTATTATTTATATCTACTGGTGGTATCCGTAGATATAACTACTGCTGAAAACTTCTAGCCTTGGCTCAATAATGCAGAAGTAAATGCTACATTCATGTCCGATATCAGTAAGACAGGGAACACCTAAATATTAGCTAAATTGTATATCTATGTAGTATATATTGATTTTATACACTCAGTGCTATGCCGAGCGTTAAAATTCAAACGCTATTTCATTTTTGTGAAAACAAACACTAAATTACTTAATTGAAAAATAATTCATAGGTAGACTCCCTAAATCGTGCAATTGTTCATAAAAATCTAATTTGTAGATAAAACTACGAAACGCTTCTTCATATGTAGTCGCATTGTTGGTTTACTCATGATTTTTACATACAAATGTAATTTTTTTTTTTCAATCAAGCACCAGCCTGCAGGATGCGTCTGAAGATTTCATGTAGAAAAATCTATGTTGTAATTAATTGATCTTTTGATTAAAATTCTTCAAGAATTTTGAAGAACATTGGCAAAAATACGCTGAATCCCCATAACAGACAAAACCATATTCTTTTATTTATTTTGTTTCAAATGAAAGCTAAATAATATCCCGCAAACGATATTTTTATTAGTTTTCCTCGGCCACTCGACGGTGAGTCCGGTTTTCAATGAAGGAATAGTGTTGGGTTGAACGGAAAAAATAGTAGTTTTAAAACTGGAACTGTGAGAACTAGTTTGCCAATAGTTCTAGAACCTACTAGGTTTTTAAGTTTGAAAATGGCTAGTGTTTTTGTAAAGTTAGCCCTTGTAAAAAACAGTACTGAAAGGCTTTTCGGTAGGTACTAATTAATACAACGTTTAACCTCTTATTTATCCAAAACTTAATTGGGTTTAGTTTTATCATTGAATTAAATATGATATTAAGTTACATGTTGAGACCATTCATATTAATTTACAAAGATCGTTTTGCGATAATCTCTACATACATTTTCACAAATGTTTTCTAGAAGCTGCTCTCCGACAATGCCATTTAAGTACGAAAAAAATCCTGCAGAACTGCATAGCATGATGACAATCGGAACTGTGGAACTATCGATTAGAAGTCCATTCAAAATTTTCTAACTTCTGACAGCAACCTCACACCAACGAGAATAAAGGTACTTCAAACCAAAAACTGAACGGTAGACTTCTTGTTTGTTAAAAGCTCAACACTACAAGACCTTGCAGCTCGCACACACAGCACAAAAAGTATTAGCAACATGGTGCCCTAAAGTGTCACGTTGCGACTTTTTATCAGTATATAACTCCTATGAATAAAAAAGTCGCCCTTAATATAACACTTTTGTCTGTCAAAAGATCAACACTATACTTCTCAAGACGGAGAAACTCATATAAAATAATGAGATATGAAATAATTTTCTCGTTGCACAAAGTAAATTAAGTTTTCTTAGTTATTTTAAATGACTAAGAAAACTTAATTTATATTACGTTGTCTTGGTGAAAAGAAAATGCGGAGACGAAAATTAGATAGAGAAATGAAATAACTGATATTTCATAGTTTTAATTCGAGTGTGAAATTTTTCATTTACTTCATATAGAAAAATACGTATATAAAATTGGACATATGGATTTAACTTGCATGATATGCTTGTTAGTTTTACACAAGCTTTAGTTAAGTATGAAATAAAAAGTTGGAATTTGTATAAACCAGAGTGATATTATTAATTTTTCAACAACATTCGCATTATATTCTTTCTTTTTTTACTTGAGATGGCTCTTGACTTTAGTCTAGGCCAGAGGTTACAGAGACAAAGTCTACGATGGAGTGAGCTTACCCAGAAGAAGCCTGTTCACTCTTACACATTTCAATCACAACCTGTCAAAAATGTAAGGCAATTCAGGCTCTTTTGACAAATCATGAACGAGATGTAGATACAAACGTTGCTTAAAATTAAAAAAAAAAATATTCATTAACAAGACACATAAGAGAATAGTTTTAGTAGAATAAGCTATATGATAGATTCCAGAACAAAAAATGATGACAGTGAAAGGAATAATGTAGATAAGGGCTCTTGGCATCGTAAAGTTACTATCTAGGTCTGACTAAAATAAGAATATATCACTCGTCCAAAAATGAGTTGTATATGAATACAAAATTGACTTAAATCAAAAAATCAGACTGCAAAAAACTACTAAGAAGATTCAAGCGAGCCACTATGCACAAGCAATTTGTAATATAACTAAATAACGTGTTTAAATAACTCCTGTAAAATTTAAAAGTAGCAGCCAAATCGATAGTTCTCCAAATAACCGATATGCCCATGTTCCAAAAACAATACACCCCCAATTTCTAACTACAAACACATCAAAGTCAAAGATTCACAGAAGTGCATGTGTTTCTATCCTTACGCCCGAAGCATGGAATGGCCTATTACTGTCAGAGATAACTTTGAAGTATGGCGCACAGTATCATGGATATCGTGATGTACTGCGCTTGATTCTTGTTGGTAGTTAAGTCGACTGTCCGTTTCAAGGAAGGATGTGTAATGCGATATTTGCTGCATTGTTTTTATTATACGACAAACTTTCCTCGATATTTGCAGAATTAGTAAGTTTAGCATAGAAGTGGAATTTTCTGCCGGTTTTTAAGTCAGGCATGGTTTTTTCTAGGCACCGTCGGCCACATCTTCGCTTTCCAGATGAGAATGTGGTCAAACGCGAGGTAATCAAAAAACAAAAAAAAGGATTCCTTAACACTGTTACTGCTAAAAGCCGGAATCAAAAGTGGCAACCACCAGGAAAGCTCCAAGGCAAAGAAATGCGATGAGCTTCATAGTACCGACTCAGCTGTCTTGGACACTGCACAGAAATTATTTAGAAAATTTAAAGATATATGAAAAACAAAATTTATTTTTACTGCCACAAACATGAATAAACGTTAAGTCTGGAATAAGCCCTATTACCAAGCACCTCGTAATAAAAGTATTATTTTGTTGGAATAGTGTCGATATATTGATTTATTAGGACGCCAGTGCCATCTGAAGGCATAAGACAGAGTCTAGAACATGGTGCTTGAAGTTGAGTCTGGTTTGTTGATGGCGATGGAGCAATGAAAACGTTTACAAACTGACGCTGGCGTGCCAATTAGTCAATAGGAAATATGCATGAAAAAATATTTATAATCTATGTACAGTTTATCTAAAAATATACAAAAATATAATACTAACAGTGAAAATAGAATCAAAATTGCTCAAAAAACAGATATCATTATTTTTAAACAAAAATATCTGTCCCTCTCGTGAAAACGCTGTTTTCTATGGCAGCTGTGTAAGCGTCATGGACTTTAACGTCAAAGTTCATATCGGACTTCTCTTTCTAAATGTTATCTTTGAAGCTTTATAACTTTATCGCTGATCAAGATATTTAAAAAATAATTTCATGATGGTTTACTAGAGGTAATAAGTATTTCATTTTGCGAATAAAACAATCGCATGCATATTCCCTAGTGACAGCCGAATGTCGGACACACGGTACTAAGTTTTACGTATTTATTCGTGCTGGTCATTCGATATGTTGCAGTGGACGATCCCCCAGACTTTACTTCCTGATGACTGTTACAAAACTAAGCTAAGAAAACGTGTGTAGCTCAGCCGTGGGTTGCTGTGGAGCGGCGCCGTTACGTTTTGGAATTACTATTCTTCTTCATCGATTTGAATGGAGTAACTTAGAAATACTATTCACGAATATATATTTTATGAACCTTGAACGAAAATTATCTAATTATTTTAGTGAAATAATGTCAAACGCGCGTTAGCTGCTGTTGTAGATTAATTGGCGACTCTCGATATTTTTAGGGTTTTGTACGTCCGAATAAAAAATGGAAATCCTTTAATATCACTCGTGTGCCAGTCTGTCCGGCTGTCACAGACAATTTTCTGCGAATTTTCGGAAATACTAAGCCAAAAATTAAATAGAAAAGAAAAACAGAAACTGTAATTCATTACTATGACAGGAAAACCTATATATATGAAGTCTTGGGTTTTAAAAATAATAATATGTTAAAAAATTATGTTTGAACTTTCACTGGGCCTGTTTTTCATTTCCGAAATCTAAGTGTTAAAGGACGATTCACTTTAATTCAATTACCAAATGATTTTCTTACCTATTTTACGTTTCACAGAATCGGGACTATCTCCACCACCAAATTCTAATTTAAAAGATCATCTTCACTAAACAGGGCTCTCTAAATTCAATGTTACAGGATAACTGGAGTTCTACCAAGTGATTATGATCAAATTTAAACTTGCGGAATCGGAAATTTCTTGGTAAAATGGTCCGAGTTTCACCAGCTGCCGTAAGAAGGTGTTCACTTGTTCAATTTGCAATAAAAATATTTTTATGGACTTTGATTTTTCAGGATTTTTATGGTCCAATTTGTTGTGGTCATGTGGGCAGTTATTCCATGTACAAAATAGCATTTAGCTGCATCTGGACAGCCTGAAAGCTGACCATAATGTCGTCAAAAAAAATCAAGGCAAATTGATTTGTTTTTTGGATTTCTTATAAAGAAGAAGAAAGCAAGAGTATTTGTCACAGAAAAAAAAGACTACGCCTTATTTAAAATTACTTACCGAATTAGTTAAACTGAAATTTTATTTATTCCACAGAGAAAAGTATAAGCCTAATAAACAAAATTTTATTATGATCTTCGTTAAAAATGAGTTTCACAATATAGCGTAAAAGATTAAACGTTAGATACAGCTGCAAAAAAAAACTGTTTACTTTGTATACATTTTAATATAAAAAAATATTGTTATTTATTATGCAAAATGCTTTTATCTTGCAAGGTGAGTGCGAAATATCTGCAACTTAATAATGAAAACGTGTCTTTTTTTTTTTGCGCTTCTCGGGCACGCTATTTAAATGGCAATCGTTTAACTAGAATGTCCGACTACCATTTCATACAAAACTTTGTGTTTTTGTTATTATTTATTACATTACGTACTGTAAAAGGTTGCATGCCGAACCTTGTTGCAGCATATAAACTAGTGACAAGTGCTTTTGTAGACCTGTAGACCCATGTGTAATGCGAACTTGAAATTGTAATCCTATTAAATTGTCTTCATCATCATCAGCACTTACAGCATGCTTTTTTAATAATATCGCTATCGATCTCGATTCTCAGCTCTCATCAGTTGCAACCAGCCACCCAATCGTTGCTTCATCTACCTTGAAGGCGCCCAACCATAAGTAGAACCATGCCGTCACCCCTGAAAAACACGGCATCTCCAATGTCGTTAGTTCTACGACTAATATGGTTGGCTCGTTGCCACTCTAGCATAGTTATTTAGTGAGCTATATCGACCACTTTGTTTCTTTGACGGATTATTAAACTATTCCTGCTATTTTTAAACATAAAAACCGAAGCCCCTAATGCAGACTCACGTATAAAACTTAAAAATCATAAATCCAAAACTACTCGAGCTAATCCGCCAACCAGCCAGCAGCATTCGGGATTCCAATATTAAAATCCATTCCAGAAGCGAGGGGCGGTTACACGGAATTCCAAATTTAAATTGTCCAGTGCATTTGCATAGACACAGCTGTCGCACATTTCCATTTCGACTCGGTTATCTATATGCAGCGGACGGCTTTTGGCAGCCGATAATAGACTTTCTCCATGACGTTTGAGTTCCAATAGCCCCGATTTTGTTTTGTTTTTTTCTCGCTCCACATTTTAGAGATGAGCTTGAAAGGAGAGCGCTTTGGATTTTAGCGTATTCGGCTTTTAAGTTAGTGGATTTATGAGAGCGAACGATGGCAGCGTATCATGATTTAAAAACCAGCTCGATTTTTTCATTAAAAATCGTACTTGGTTTTTAAATCATGATTCGAGTACCTGTCAATTATTATTATTAAAAGATCGCGTAGGTATGATCTTACGAAAACATTGATTGGTTTTAAAACTTTGAATTCAAAAACCAATTTTAAACATTTTTTTGTCGGCAAAGGAGACTCATGTTCATCTTGTATAATAATTATAATACGAAATAAAAATATGGACATGAATACAGAACCGCTTTAATTTTGTAAACAGGTTAACTCTTCTATCTAAAGACAAATTTTGTTTTGGTCAAGTCACCCTGACCAAAACAAAATTTGTCTATTTAACCGACTTCCAAAAAAGGAGGTTCTCAAATGAGTGGGTATTTTTTTATGTATGTATGCCGATTTTTCCGAGGTTTCTGATCCGATTTCTGTGATTCTTTTTTAGTTTGTTGAAGTATACTTGCCATTGGGTCCCGTAAAAATTTAATTCAGTTTGGTTTAGTAGTTTTTATTTTATGAGCATTTTTGCTTATTTCAATTTCTGCGTTGACGAAGACGTCGTCTAAGTATCACCACTTAAAAGTGAAAAATAAAAAACTTTTCACAAAAAAATATAACAGACTTCCATACAAAACATTACAAAGAATAAAATAATAAGGTTATTTTATTCTTTGTAGTGTTTTGTTTGGAAGTCGGTTATATAGTCGGTAATATATGTAGTTAAAAATATACATAATGTGTGTATTCATTTTAATATCATAGCAAGTCCTAATTTAGCCCAATATCATGTAAGTGACACCCTATTTGTAAAGAAAATAGGGGGATATAAAACGGTGTTTTGTTTTGTTTTGAATGCATAGTTAGTAAGTAATAACAAGCATCAATTAGTTTTTTTTTTCATAAATCGTAGTTTGGAAATTGAACAAAAGAAAAATATCCAATACACACACGGACATTATTTTGTGTGGCTCATTTTCATTTGTTGATAATTCGGGAACTTCCAGCAGGCGACGTAACGACTAGTGATAGATATCGAGTCGATAACGCGGCATTGCTGCTCGCATAATATTTCACAGGTAGGCGAACTAATGTTCTATTTTCTTTACATTTTTGGGTAGTTGGTTTTTTGGGCCCTTGTGCTCACAGCCCTTTTAAAGAAATTTCGCAACAAGTGGTTAACACCTCTCGTGACCCAAGGACTGGCTTTTAATTTGCCATAGGCTAAGCATAGCCATACAACGCGTCAACGTGGCAGCCAAAAACTACAATAGTATACGTGGCAGCCAAAAACTACAATAGTATACGTGGCAGCAGTCTCTTGGGCACGTTACCCCGTTAATTGTGTTGCGTTGAGGACGATTTTTTATACATTCTTCTTTCGGTGTTATGATGTATTTCACAATTTGACAGTTTCCAAATGTTCCTATGAACTAGAATTGCCAGTCATCTCCACATTTTATAATAGTTAAATGCGAGGCTGATATTTAATATTAAAATTGAATACATTTATTCACGTTCTATTTTGTTTATAACAGCACAAAATAACGATCGTCACTTTTTTCACACCATTCTTCGGTTTTGCCGGAAATATCCATAGTTCATTGAGAATGTTAGTTTTATTTTTTTGTAGTAAAATATCGGGATTTTCTGTCGATATACGATATAGCATATTTTGAGTGCAGGATTTGATCCGGGGCTTTGATAAACAAATCCCTGGTTTTTGTTCAAGTGTATGGAAGTTCGGTTTATACCATTCTATGGTACAAATGTATGAAGGATTACAGTATTCCACTCATAGAAACAAAAGACGCCTTTACTGATATTATTTTTGCCCACGCAATATGCGCTGTATACCAGTTTTGGCTATCACAGCCATTGTCAGAACTGTCACCGACCGTGATGCAAACGGTGACATTCAATGAGACCCCTAGGTTTGTATTGAAAATTATGGCAATGCCGACTCTAGCCGTAGCCGCCGATGCGCTTGATACTCTGTGGTACCTGAGGTTTTAGTTTTAGTGAAATTAAATAAAAAATAAATAATGTCAGATTCATTCAATTTTGTATCCTCGATCACCACCAAGTGCCCCAATGATGGAGACAACATTGCTTAAGGCAACATGCCAATGACCGTGTGCATATAAACGGAGTTAACTACTCCTCTACGCGCCACTCCGCTATCCGCATTTTTAATTTATTAAAAAAAAAACACATATTTTAAAAAAGTAACAAAACCAAATTATTGTCGTTTATATTGCAAAGCAGTATTTATTTATTTTTTAAACTTTTGTTTAAAAATGAAGGAGTAAAATGGTTTCATCTCAATGATTTGGTGATTTTTTTTCTCATTATATGAAACCGATACATCAATTCTGGCTTAACCAAATTACATATCACGTAATGTAGATTACTACATAATTTTTTTCAGATGTAATTTCTCATTAAATGCCGACGTAAAGTTGCTTCATCCGCACGCTGTTTTTAAGCATTTTCGAGAGTCAAATCAAGCGTGTCAGTGGGCGTCACCATTTCACTCATAGCTATTGACAGGCGTTGACAATGGCTATGACAGCCAAAATTTGTGCAGAAATATTAGTATCAACAGTGTCTGCAGTCGCTGCCAGAGCGTCATACTGTGGTCTGTAATCAAAACAGATTCTTGTTACAATTTGGCGAGCGCCTGAAGAGCTAAATTAACCCAACACTATTCCAAAGACAACCCGTTCGTCGTCCATTTATCATCATCATCATATCAGCCAAAAGACTGCTGGACAGAGGCCTTCCCCAAACGTCGCCATAACAACCGGTCCTGTTCGTCTCGTATCCATCAGCTACCTGCAACCCTCACCAGTTGATCGGGCCACCTTGTGAGAAACCTTCCAAAGTTGTGTCTTCCGGTCGCCACTCCAGAACTTTTCGGCCCCATCGACCGGTTGCAAATTCTAATAGAACTGTCATGTCACGACCGAGTTGTCACTTTAATCCTTGATCTGTTTTAAGCCTTCCGAATACAACGATGAATAATAGAGGAGACTTCATTCCTTGAACTCGATTGAGGTTGGTTTGAAAACTATTTCCAATATCAGTGGGCTGTATACTGTCACAATTTCCCATAATGTGTGTGGGTGTATGTTTATGTAATTGTGTTGTAAATTTTTCAGAAACAGTCCGGAGTCTGGAATTGTCTGGCCTATGATAACTTACCCACTATTACATGGAAAGAAAGAAAACTCGTTTATTTCGCCAGAAATGACGCACAAAAAAAACACAAATTTTAAAGAAAAAAACAGTCAATTGCGAGTCGGACTCGCACACGGAGGGTTTCGTACCATAAAACTTATTTTTTATATTTGTTGTTATAGCGGCAGTAGTAATACACAATCTGTGAAAATTTCAACTGTCTACCTATTACAGTTTTTGAGATACAGCCCACTGACAGACATACGGAAGGACGGACAGCAGAGGCTCAGTAACAGGGTTCCGTTGGTTAAACTTTGTGTACGGTACCCTTAAAATAACTTATGAGACTTCAATATAACTGGGGAAGTGTGAGTGTAACAACTATAGGTAACACTGTTCATGTAAACAGGGCCCCAAGTCTGCTATTACAATAGTGTCAGAATGGTCTATCATTGATTTCATAATGGTTAATTTTGACAAGATTCTATGCCATTTCTTTCAGTGGTTGTACACTGGAAAGTCGTAATGACGCTTTTATATCCAGAGGTCAACCACTGACACTCCATTGAAAGAAATGGCATAGAATCTTGTCAAAATCAACCATTATGAAATCAATGATAGACCGTTGTCAATGATGAATGTTATGATATGACGTGTGAATGATTTTGATTATTTTTGGGGTACCGTACCAATAGAATAACGAACGGAACTCTATTACTAAGTCTCTTGCTCCTACGCTGTCCGTCCGTCCTTCCGTGCTTCCGTCCGTCCTTCCATCCGTCTATCTGTCAGCGTGCTGTTTCTCAAGAATCGTAATAAGTAAAGAAATGAAATTTTCACAGATTGTGTATTTCTGTTGCCGCTATAACAACAAATTGATATATGGTTCGCCGTATGGTGTCAGCCGGTGCCGTAAGGTTCTGTAAAAGAATAATACCATCCCATCACTTCCCGTGGGTGTCGTAAGAAGCGACTAAGGGACTCACCAGAGAATGGGCAGCAGCGTTCTCTGTAAAACGCAACACCATGCACTGCGATCGCCAACCCACCTGCCAAGCGTGGCGATTATTGCAAACCTTTAGGGAAGGCTTATGTCCAGCAGTGGACGTCTTTCGGCTGTTATGATGATTATGATATAACAACAAATAATAAAAATTAAGGTTTATGTTACGGAACCCTTCGTGTGCGAGGCCGACTCACACTTGGCCGGTTTTTTATATATAAGACTGAAAGAAAAATGGTGTTAAATATACACCTCATATATACATATCCCACTCCCTCACTCCCCCTCATCACCTCTCACTGATGAAGAAGGTGAGCAATTTTGATTATTTTCCTTTGCTATAATGTTGCAGAAAAGACAAGGCTTTATTACGTTTATATTGCATTTCATGACAGGATGGACGAACTAAAACGTTTATGCATACACAATTTATTTGCACAGTAAACTGATATTGCAACTGTGTTTGTTTGCGCCAACGCAACGTATGTATAATCTAAATTTGTCATACACAACACTATTAATATTCATAGAAGCATAAATCAATTTTATTATATTTTAAAAATAAAATCCCACAATGCGTATGACATAGGCACTTGTCTCACCGCCGGCGATCAGCGAGTAACGAGTGAAAAATTTCGATAGTTTCGTCGCTCAGCTTTCAGCGAGTGCTTTTGTACGACGGGGGATTACTCGCAATACTCGCTTCGGCACGCACTACAGGTAGAAATTACCGCTGGTTGGTGAGTTCTGACCGCCAAGCGAGCATCGCCGAGCGAGTGTCGCTGAGCGAGTATAATCTTTGATAGCTCTTGCCGCTGAGATCAACTTGTAGTAAGAGCCGGCTCGCTGGCAGTGTGAACGCCCAGCTATCGACTTTAGATGTATGTGTTTCTTTTACTCACACGAGATCTATATATTTTATCCCTTTCCTCAGCGAACAATTTTTTTTTTTATTTATCGTGGGTTTGCTCTTGACTCTAGTCTAAGTCAGAATAGTCGATAGATAATCGCTTCCTCACCGGCGGTGAGATGAATGCCATAGTAACTAAGTTCTAATTGAAATTGTTTCATCCAGTTCCATTTTTGATCTGACAACACATTTTTCAGTAGCGTATTTTTTTATCAAGGCAAAAACACAGTATCTTTGTCTCCCAAGAGACAAGCCTCAACACAGCGGTTTACCGAGTTTCGTTCAAGTTAAGTTTCTTGTTTAACTTTGTTACTATACACAGATTGTTTGCGGTCAGAATGTAATACACTCTACGTTATGAGGTAGGAAGGAAGGTTTTCGATAGTGTGATAATCGATTTGGGTCGGAAAATTGTCAATTTTGTGGACTAACCGCATAATAGTGAGGGTCAAAGAAGGATATTGGTAGTTATGCGTTAGTTGGACTATCTGTTTTCATTTTACAGCTTTATTTGACGAAATTCGGAAGTAAACGTTAATATTTAACTATAGCTTTTACATCGCCGAAACTTATCCCGCAGTAAAGTACCTACTGCCGCACCGGTTGCATATTAGAAAATCTAAACTTTTCTGAGCAAATTTCAAAAGAACAACGTTCAAATCAACAAAGTTTAAAATAACGATGATCATTTGATCAAAAGTTCGGCTGACCAAAGTCTGGAATATCAATGTTTATATTATTTATTACACTATTGACCAAATCGTTTAAAGGTCAAAATGGATTACTGGCGACTCACCATAGTTCTGGGTGGTTTAAAAAAATAACCACGAAAGCTAAGGCGGGAGCTCCGCTCCGCTTCGGTCCCGCCTTAGCCTTCTAACCTAACCTATCCGAGTCGGGGTAGTCTGAGTCGGGGATATTTTAAAATTACATCTAGCAACTTTTGATCAGTCGTTCATTTGATGTCACATACATTGGGATTCTAATTTTTTCTAAATAAAACATTTGGTCTTTTAAATTTTGTTATTTCGTTTATTGTTCTTTTGAAATTTGCTCAGAAAAGTTTTGATTTTCTAATATGCAACCGCCGCACCGGCACAAAAAGTATCCTATATCCTAATCCATGGCACGGCGTAGCTGTGTTTCAAGTCTCATCCAAATCTGTCCAGCCGTTTAGAAGTGAAGATGTAACATAAACACAGTTTGAAGGTAAAGATTTTATCTTTTTTAGGGTTTCGCAGCAAAAGGTTAACCAACAGAACCCTATTACTAAGCCACCGCTGTCCGTCCGTCAGTCCGTCTGTCTGTCAGCGGGCTGTATCTTAAGAATCATAATAGGTTATTGCCGCAATAAAAGCAAATAATAAAAATTAAAATTTAAAGGGGGCTCCCACAAAAAAAAAAACGTGTTTTTTTCAGTTTATGATACGGAACCCGTCGTGTGGGAGTCTGCCTCGCACTTGGCCCTTTCCAGGTGCAGAATAATTTCCTCAGGCATTATAATTAGAGGTTTTTAAATGTGGAGACATTTAAAAATCTCTACTTATAATGCCTTCTCCATTTAATTCTAAAGCTCGGTTCCATCGCGTGTCTCACCGAACTCCCAGTTCCTTTACAAGATTAGGAAATGAGCAAGTTTCAAGTGAATTATCTTCCCAAGGTCATTTCGTGGCTCTTTTTAAACTTCAAGCCACTGGGATTAAGGTCTTAGGCGTGATTGATTAAATCATGATGAAAAGTGTTGCCTGAAAAATGTGGTAGTGTTATTTAAGGAAAACATTTTTGGAATACAGCTTTATATATAGCTGTTAGAAGAGACTTTGGATATAGTGACATTCTAACAAAGATAACGTTTATGTTTTCTTCCCAGCGCTAGGAAGTGGTGACGGGCAGGCGTTTTGGGGGACTGTCTTTATGTAGAATAAGACGTTCAAAAAGTGCTGGCACTCAGCTTAATTTGAAAAAATGACTTTTGACTTTGACTTTGTTTAACAACGTAAGACATACGGCGATGTACCACCGGTACGTGGTGAACATCCCACCCACACGCACAAAACGTTTTGGGAACACATTTATTTATTTATCATTCATTGTACGGTCAACTAAGGAGTGGAACTCCCTGCCAGAGTCTGTGTTTCCTGATAGCTACAACCTGGGAGTCTTTAAGTCAAGTGTGAAAAGGTTACTTCTAGGCAAGCGTGCTCCATCTTCGTCCGCATCATCGCTTACCATCAGGTGAGATAGTGGTCAAACGTATGCCTTTCAAGAGTAAAAAAAACAACGATTGTCGAAAATACTGCGTTATGGATTGACCACGTGACTTTTCAATAGCGCTTGTCAATCATATATACCCACCGTGACGAGCAGGCGTTTTAAGTGAATGTCTTAATGTAAAACAGAACGTTGAAAAAGTGTTGGTTCTCAGCCTAATTTTAATAAGTTAGTTTTGATTTTTGATTGATTTTTGCTAAAAAAAAACAGCCTCCGTGGTTGAGGCGTTTGCCTTGTGACCCAGTGGTCGTGGGTTCAATTCCCACGGGAAGCATAGGTACTTTGTAAAGTTGTTTCCAGTTTGGCTAGGACATTGCAGGCTGAATCACTTGATTGTCTGATAAAAAGATGATTCCGTGCTTTGGAAGGCACGTATAAGCCGTCGATCTCGGCCGCCAAATGGCGGGCGACAAATAAACCATGTCAGAGGCCCTGGACGTGATTTAGAAACTCTGACACTAGGGTGTGTGGGGTATGTCGTGAGGTGTTCCACAAGTTTCAGTTCTGGGGCCGCTCTTGTGGGACATCGGCTACGACTGGGTGCTGCGGCGCCAACCTAGTGGCGTCAGCGTGGTCTGTTACGCTGACGACACGCTGGTCCTAGTGCAAGGGGGGCGGCCGACGCTATGACACGAGGGGTTGCGATAGTCATTGAGAGTTGGGTCTCTAGGTGGCCCTACACAAGTTCGAAGCCATGTACTTTCATGGATCTCGGAACAAGCCATCATCGGGATCCCAAATAACGGTAGGAGGGGTTCATATCGGTTTGTCCTTGACAGCCGGTGACACTTCGTCGAGCATTTCCGACTCCCAGACTGGGGCGGGCCGGGACTGCCTTCAAGCGGCTTCTGCCCAACCAAGGGGGCCAAACGCCTCCTACCGGAGGCATTACGCGCGGGTCGTGCGGTCCATGGCCCTTTATGGGGCGCCTACTTTGAGGAAGCGACCTGCCCGTTACCGTTACCGGGGATACCGTACGGTCTCAAAAGGGTATCCAACAGAACCCTTTTAGAAGAACCGTAATAGGTAGATATTTTAAAATCTTGCAGTGCTTTTACAGAAATGAAAACAAAAGGCGACTCCCTTATTAAAAACGTGTTTTTTCGGTTTATGGTACGGAACCTTTCTTGTGAGAGTCCGACTCGCACTTGGCCGGTTTTTTCGGTATATGGTACGCGAACCTTCGTGGAGAGGTTAACTTCCACTTGGTTTGGTTTTTAAACTCGTCGTCACTTTTTGAATTAGGCTTTATTTTCGAAAATCCTGGTCAATATTGAGTTTTTCGCCATATCATATGCAAACTCCTTTCTGAGTCATAACATCTTTCATACTATCTATTCATCGCTTCATTGATTTTCCCTAAAAACCGTTCACATTTTTCTCAAAACTTTCCTCACGTTCGTAGCAAACATGTGATCACAAGCATAAATGTGTCAACACGCAAAACTTCGATTGAAAATCCAACAAAACTTTAAAAACTAGTTTTATTTCTCTAGTCTATCTACGTTAGCATTTACTAAGAAAAATAGATAGAAAGTGTGAAGTTATTCCACATACGTGGCTGGCTAATAATTACCAGACTTGCGCGATAAAGCACGCATTGGAACACGTTGCTCAGTGTTCGATGGTTTACTTTGGTACGAGAATGTGAGAGGGAGTCATGAAATCATATTTTGATTTTTTAATATTTATTTATTTACTAGCTGACCCGCGCGGCTTCGCTCCCGTCATCTCGCTACTCTACCTACCTACCATAGCTACCCTACCTTACCTACCTGCCTACCTACATACTCATTCTTTTTTTTTGTATTTTAATTCTTATTATGCTATTCCGGACGAAGACATTAGTCTTCGTCCGGAATAAAACACAAAAACTATGAAAATCGGTCGAGCCGTTCTCGAGTTAGTTAGAATAGTGTTCGAACAAACCCGACTTTGAGAATTTTGCTATATTGTGAAAGATTCCACC
Organism: Lacanobia wlatinum; assembly: GCA_947578705.1. NCBI lineage: Eukaryota > Metazoa > Arthropoda > Insecta > Lepidoptera > Noctuidae > Lacanobia > Lacanobia wlatinum. Next base: position 15,009,037 of record OX388046.1, on the reverse strand, counting down.
TTTTTCTAGAAGACATTTTTTATATTAGCGAGACAGAAATAAAACGAATAAACTGAAGGAAGACGGACAGCGGTGGCTTATTAATAAATAGGGTCCCATTAGCAACTTTGGCACGGAACCCTATAATTTGCCTTGGCTCGCAAATCGAACTGTCTGATACTTAGCACGAATTAAAAACTTAGTTGCTGGCAACCTGGGAGTCTTTAAGACAAAAGTGAACAGGTTGCTTCTAGGCGAACGTGCTCCATCTTCGACCGCATCATCGCTTACCATCAGGTGAGATAGTGGTCAAACCTATGCCTATCTATAATAAAAAAAAATCTACTCTGTATCACCTAACCACAGAGAACTAATGATAATAAGATTTGACAGTTACTGTGAAATCGTGTTGTCATTCATTCTTAGTTCGGGTTCGGGATTAATCGTAAGTCTGTAGATGACACGGAGTAGAATACGTCCGCAACTAAGCCCGAAACTACGGACTTCGGACTTAGAGAGTAGCCCCCCCAAAATCGATCGCTCCCGTCACCGTGACCACCTTTGGTACGGTACCTTAAATTATTATTAGCCTTGTTTCGCAAATCGAACCGTTCGTTGCTTCGCTCTAAACGGAATCAATCGCGGAGGCTTAGCAGTAGGGTCCCGTCAGAACCTTTGGTACGGAACCCTACAGGCCTGGGGGGCTACTCTCTAACGAAATCCGTAGTTTCGGGCTTAGTTGCGGGCGGGCGTATTCTACTCCGCATCACCTACAGACTTAAGATTAGTCCCGAACCCGAACTGAGAATGAATGACAACACGATTTCACAGTAACTGTCAAATTGTGTTATCATTATTTCTCAGTGGTTAGGTGATACGGAGTAGAAAATGCCCGCCCGCAACTACGGATTTCGTTAGAGAGTAGCCCCTCTGATCCGCAAGTCGAACCTTCCAGAACTTTGCAAAACTAAATCAGTTTAAGACTCTACGATAAATGCACTTTAAACGAAACCAGCACCAGAGATTTAACCAATTATGGTCCCTAACAGTTTAAGACCTTTCAGAGACCAAATCGATATTCCTTCGTAACACGACTGTGTTTAGAAATTGTGTGAGGTCATTCTCCAGCGGAAAATCTTAACACCGCAATTCAGAAAAACGCGTCATCAGTGCAACGCCATCTATCGACCATGTAAACTGACAAAATATTTGGCAACAAAAGACGTTAAATAAGAAGCCCGTATGTAACGGTAAATAACGATAAGGTATTAAAATGTTTACTTTTATTTTGCTACGTCTACGTATTAAAAGTTTCACAAATAACTCAATCAATGTGTTTTGGTGTAACATTCATGCTTTCATGCATTTTTTGGCTCCTCAATAGATGGCGCTCTGACTGATCAGAATACAGTAGGAAGTTTCTTACTAAACTAAAAATTCAATATATTTTGATTTTGTGGATCGATTGTATCGATCAATAACGAAAAGGTATAAAATGATCACTCTTATTTTGCCACGTATTAAAAGTTTCACAAATAACTCAACAATTTTGAATGCTTTCGTGCATTTTATTATTCTCAATAGGTGGCGCAGACAAAAATTTCAAAAATTTCATTTTTGTGTTTTATACCTTTTTCCTGAGTTTTCTGTGTAATTTTCATGCAAAAATATTTAATGTACAGACACGATTAGTCTACTATTTTATTATATGTATAGATTATTATTAACCTTGTTTCGCAAATCGAACCGTTCCTTGCTTCGCTCTAAAGGTAGAATTCCGTGCATCGCGATCGATCGCGGCCGCGCGCGGGCTACGACTGTCGTCGATCGCTCGCGACAATAGTCGAATTATGAAAATGTATGGCACCGCTGCCGAGGCCCGCGACAGACGCGCGCGGCCGACGAATGTCGTGAGATGCGCGCGGCCGTACGCGTCTTAACATGTTCCAGCGCATAGTAACATCGTGGATTTCATGGCGCAAACATGTCTAGGATGCAGGAGAAACTTTTCATTACAATACAAATGCTTTTGAATCAATATTTGGTAGTATCCTTCTTCATTTCTGCTTTTAAAGATAGGGTCGATTGATATTCTATTTTCATAATATAGCAACAGCAGCTCGTCATCCTCCTCTTCTTCTTCAAAGATGTCAATGAGCACTGCGACCATGATTTTGACTTCGGTAGACACACGTCTAGAGGGAACTGACGAACAACATCCACTAATTTCAAGACACTGCCGCGCGCGGCTCACGACATTCGTCGGCCGCGTGCGTCTGTCGCGGGCCTCGGCAGCGGTGCCATACATTTTCATAATTCGACTATTGTCGCGAGCGATCGACGACAGTCGTAGACCGCGCGCGGCCGCGATCGATCGCGATGCACGGAATTCTACCTTAAACGAAATCAATCGCGGAGGCTTAACAGTAGGGTCCCGTCAGCACAGCACCTTTGGTACGGAACCCTACAGGCCTAATCCGCAAGTCGAACCGTCCAGAAATTTGCAACACTAATTCAGTTTAAGACTCTACGATAAATGGACTTTAAACGATACCAGCACAACTCAGAGATTTAACCAATTATGGTCCCCAACAGTTTAAGATCTTTTAGAGACCAAACCGAAATTCTTTCGAAATACGACTGTGTCTAGAAATCGCGTGAGGTCATTCTCCAGCGGAAAATCTTAACACCGCAATTCAGAAAAACGCGTCATCAGTGCAACGCCATCTATCGACCATGTAAACTGACAAAATATTTGGCAGCGGAAGACGGTAAATAAGAAGCCCGTATGTAACGGTAAATAACGATAAGGTATTAAAATGTTTACTTTTATTTTGCTACGTCTACGTATTAAAAGTTTCATAAATAACTCAATCAATGTGTTTTGGTGTAACATTCATGCTTTCATGCATTTTTTGGTTTCTCAATAGATGGCGCTCTGACTGATCAGAATACAGTAGGAAGTTTCTTACTAAACTAAAAATTCAATATATTTTAATTTTGTAGATCGATTGTATCGATAAATAACGAAAAGGTATAAAATGATCACTCTTATTTTGCCACGTATTAAAAGTTTCACAAATAACTCAACAATTTTGAATGCTTTCGTGCATTTTATTTTTTCTCAATAGATGGCGCTCTGACTCATCTGAATACATTAGGAAGTTTCTTCCTAAACTTAAAAATTCAATATCTTTTGATTTTGTGGGTCGAATTTGATGAAATAAACGCTAAATGTTACTTGGGTTATCACTTAATATTTTTAAGTACTTAGATTTGCAATCCAATCTGTGGTTTATGCGTGATGCTCCCACAAACGCACAGACTAACAGACAAAAATTTCAAAAATTGCATTTTTGTGTTTTATACCTTTTTCCTGAGTTTTCTGTGTAAATTTCATGCAAAAATATTCAACGTACAGACACGGTTAGTCTACGATGTTATTATATGTATAGATTTTCATTAATCGGATGATAGAAATCCATAGTGTATATAACTGATATCTAGCGTTAGTACATTAATATTAAATAACAAATTGAGTTTGAGAAGCATTTTGCATAGAAGATTAACAAGTTTCTTACTCGGTCATCAAAAAATACCACAGAAAAGGGGGAAAACACATTATCGGCCACTGTTTTTAGAAACACTGTGTTACTGTTGCTACTGGTCCGGGTTCTAGCTGCTAGAGATGCTATTTTCTTCTACACAATTGTGTGGAAGCCGTCAGTACGATTTTGTGTAAACATCTTTGACGCACTGCAGAACCGGGGCAGTCTGAAAAACTGAGTCCAATATATACAGCCTACCGGGACGTGGATGGGTCATGGTCGTAATGATCTGGTTCACAATCAAGCGTGACGTGCCGATATTGATAATTATTTATAAAGAGTGGTATATACATTGTGTTCATATATATTAACAACGTCTAATATAGGATCAAATCCAAAACTGCAAAAAAACTACAACTGCTCCATAAATTTAGTTGTGCCTAGCCCGACAACATTCGTACTGAAAAGTTGCCTTTAATTTCGCGATTCTAGAATTGATTCTATGGTAAAAAACATCATAAGTACAATGACCCTTTTAAGATTTTGCGTTCATTCTGTAATATGTGAATCGATAAAAAAAATTATAAAATTGATAAAAAACAGAACTAATATTGGTAGCCAGCTAAAAACAAATGTCTTCTAAAATCTAGTCACGCATGCACGTACACGATCTTCGTAACATGTACTAAATTGCCACGTACATAAGTATTAAAAACAAAAGAAAAACTTAAATGAATTCGAAACATTGACTTAAACTAATCTCCTTTCGAAAACTACGAAATCCAATTTGATTTTAAACTACGACTGTAATACGATTTTCATTCGATTATTAATTTGTCTGCATTAAGCCTGTGATCAAAGAGATATACCAATTGAGACTCGTAAATGATAATCCCCGCATTAGTTAATATTAATCCCTTACAATAGAATCCTTTGAAGTACATTGTGTATGTAACAGATCGATTACAAGTAGTTATATACTTTTTTCGGTTTTGATAAGGTAGTTGACGCTATTTTTGGCTACATTACTATAGAAATGAGGTTGTTTTCATTTGTTAAATTATGACCACCATATAACAGTCGCACATCGCCATCTTGAAGTCCGATAATAATAGAACAGACAATGCGGAATTAAGTTATGCAGTTTCGATGCACACTCTCCGAAGTGTTACTGATAGAAAAGCAATAGGCTAGGAACTCTGCATCGTTGTTTTCCGTTTCATCAATTGTAATTCCTGAGCTTCGTGGCTCTTTTCTCAGTTGACTCAAGCGCATTAAACAACACGCGTGAAAGTTTTTAAAAACCATAAAAAGTGTCATGTATCTAAATCAATGTAATCTTCATATCTCGGTATCCTGCGGTACTAGGAATCAGCGCAACGCGTTTCTTTCTTCCTTTTCATACAATCATTGACTCCCTTTTCATTCATGTCATTTGTCACACAATCAACTCATTTTCCCTTTAGCCTTCCTATGCCTCTCAATATATCAACATGTATCAATTCAGTACATTTATATTACAAAATTACTAATTTAAGATACGAACGGTCGTCGAAAAGCGAAACAAAATTGCGGGAAGTTCAAACATTCGCTAGTCAATACAGGAAAGACGACACTTAAACTTTCAGTTGCTCTAGAAGTTTGCCAAAAGAGCAGCTAACAACTTAATTCAATCTCTCCCACCAACCAAATATTTAACATAACGACTTGCTACTTCTCACATAACGCCGTCCTTCCTTGCAAGCAACCTCGAAGATAACACCGTGCTCCAGAATTAATTAGTGAACTAAAAACTTCACTCGTTACTTAACCTACGAAGTAGATAGGAACAGAAGATCAACTTCGTACAACGAGCGAAAACAGGCGCACTCACACATAAGGCCAGAACGATCCTACATACATGTCATTATAGCATGCCACATAAGTTGGGCCGCCCGCGCCGTGCACGCGACTTCAGAAACGAAGCGGGGAGGGGTTATGCACAGCAATGTCGGAGTGACAACGTGCTGTCACCGCAGTATTGTTAGTGTTTCGAACGTTATTACGTTGTTACGTTTCGAAAATTTTTTAACTATGAGTTCCAATAATCCTGATATCTTTAGTGCAAAAAAAGACCTGCATTATGGGATAAAACATAGCCTACACACTGACTACGGCTGGTTAAATACCTTTCGCGCAGCACGTTGCCGCTTCGCCAGTGTGGCACCTTATGGCGATTCACACACTGCCCCGCTACACGACGTGGCGACGAAGTCAAAAACTGCGCGTGAATGCGTTTTCACTGTGTTGCACTATGCGTGTTTTCAATACAAACAGAGATACTTCCAAGCAACGTAAGATCACGCACTCCCGCGCTACGCTGCGTGATGCGGTGCAGTGTGCAAATCGCCTATAGCTCGAATTCATTACATTAGCGTCGCACCGCACTGTCAACGCATCGTGTGGCTTCGCCCATAGACGCTTACTCGCAGCGATCTCAAACATATGCCGGCCGCGAGTGCGCTTACACTCGCTGTGCGTGAAGCGTGTCTAAGTGTGCGTGCGTTTTCGCTCGTTGTATGGGCTTGAGCTTCTGTATTTATCTATGTTGTAGTTAACTGGAGCAGTCCAAGCAGTTTGGGTAGTAAACAAGATTTAAATTTAAATGGGGACAGTTTGGGGTAGGTACTGAGTTTTATTTTGTTTTTAGTGGAAGAGAGCAGTTTTGATAAGTTTCTGAGTTTAATCTAACAATTTTTAATTTAGGACAAAGAGAAGACTTAAGCTGTCTGCAAAGAGAATGGGATGAGTACAGGACGGTAGTAATCAATAGAAGGAACGTTTACTATATAATTTTATAAAAAAGAGACATTGAGGTTTGTTCGAAAACTTGTAACCTGAATTAGAAAAAGATTGATTGATAGAAGATACTTTATTGAACCCCAAAAATGTCACACAATTACTGTTTAATAAACAATGTCAGCGGCCCTTGAGGCGGTTTAGAAACTCTGACACTAGGGTGTGTGGGGTCGTTAGACCTTACTGCAAACATGATAAGAAGAAGAATTACTGTTTTACAAGAAATCCTTATTTTCAAAAGACTAGTTTTTTAAGCTAAGATTGCAAGGCTTTGTTGCTAATTTCTAAAAGCTACCTATAAATATCTTTACGTAATCTGAGTACTAGGAAATCATCTACAAAAATCATGGATATGAATCGCTATTAGAAACTGTTAGAATAAAGCGTAATATTGTACTCAGAGAAAGAAAGAAAACACACACGATTTGGTACACAGAGATATGTAGGAACAAAAAGAAGCTTAGCAGTTTTATAAAGATGACTCCAATTTCAATTACTATTCAATTAATTTCACTGCACTTAGCGAATAATAATGGTGGTCATACACCAAGGTGATGTCATTTACATGTAATGTAACAATGACAGAGCGACAAAACACTTCGTCGGTCACGCTAGAAACAGCATTGTCAAAGTTTCCCATACCAAGTATTCCAGTAAGTGTAGTGACTTCTAAGCATAAGTAGAAATTACTTCAGAATAATTATAGGAATAATTATGGACCATTAACCCTAAAAAAATATCTCTTTAACGTAGACGCCATGGACATGCCACTTCGCAGAGGATCTGATACAAATGATCTGATTTCACAGCGCCAGAGGCTGCTTTGGTGCCGTGAAATCAGACGCCCACGTCTTTGTATGTGAGACTGTGGCTTCTCAGCTTGCACAAATGCGGGAGTCTAACGGAGTCCCTACTCGACTGTCTTATTTATTACTCTATATTATGATAATAAATGTACAGAAATGGACGAGCACGAAGTGATCTTAGGTTTGCGTCGGATACTCACCTATCTAGATACCGATCTTAGTAATCGTTGCTTCATCGCGAAGATTTACCCATTTAATTTTTTTACCCGTGGCGTGGCATTTAAGTTTTATTATAGCCATGAGCTACTTTATATTACTAGTGACCGCACGTTATAAATGCTCAAATCTTTTACATACGTCGCGCCGGCCGTATGCATTGTGACCTTTGAGATAATTTCTTTATGCAATCTGTGCCTAAAAACAGACAACGCCGCCAAAAAGGAGTGGTGAGGGCTGGGTATGACGTATGAGATTGTGGGGGAAAAGAATTCTTGGAAGAACTTGGAGGAGGCCTCTGGTCAGCAGTGTGAAAATATGTGCTGGTAAAAAATGAAGTAAAAAGAAACACGTAAGTAGAAAGAAGATAACTGACATGAATACAAAAATAACGCATACATCTGGTGGATGACCTTAAGACACGTTCAGATTAATGATCTAACCACGCATGTACATACTGTCTCCGAGAATCATACATGCTAATCAGAATTAGTCAATCAACTAAATGGATTAATCTATTGTTAATGTTCATGTATCAGATATAACTTGTCTTTGTGAACCACTAGAGCTTTAGCAACAAGAGTCTTTTGTGTAGATGAATGATTATTGTAACTAGGCTAATTACACTTAGCAGATAACGGGATTGAGGCTGAGTAGTAACAAAATTTAATTAAAAATTTGTTGCAAGACATCACCTAACCACACTAAATAAATAACAAAGACAGTTAAAGAAAAGCATGATAAAATAATCATATTTGTTATTACTCAGCCTCAATCCTGGTATTCGGTATTTCCAACCGAATAAGCTGAAAATAGACGAATAAACGTTCATGCAATGGGGCCTAGATGTAAAAAGAGACGAGTGGTTTCAATGAATAGATTATATTTGGAGGTAACGCGGAACAGAGAGTAAAGTCCCACAAACCTCCATTGAAATGGGAGGATCCTCCGATCGGACGGTTGTTGTGTCCAGTATTGGCAACTGCCCGATAGTTGATATTTGGGCTGATGTAAATGTTCAAATCGCACGGTAAACTCTGATTGTGCGATGCAGGATTTTAGTTCGCTGTTAGTTGGATAGATGGCGTCACGGTATTTTTTGCTGCGATGTAGATTTGCTCTGTAGGTTTTTTTTTTGTGACGTCATTGTATATTTTATCAACCAATCTATAAAAAAATCTGCGGATTTTGGTGGTCTGAAGGAGCGAAGAAAGAAAGCAGAGTTATAAGAGACTCAGTCATTTTTATAACTAGTCTCCTCTCTTTAGTTAATTCGAGTCCTATATAATTTTTCGTGTTCCTCCGAGTTGAGAGAGATAATGGGAAATCAATGTGTTGGGTCAATAGTTTTCGAAAATGACCGTGTTCTTAAGTGTTAAATGCCAAGATTCATCGTTCTTCAAAATCCAACCACCAACCAACCTACCAACCAAACCACCACCAATCAGCCTATTCTACTAATTTCTAAACATCGTTCGCATTCGCAACTCAGTCGCAATCCGTATAAAAAAAGCCTAAATTTCCATACATTTTTGACAGATTGCGACTGAAATGCAAATACGACGAGTACTTCTCGCCGCCGACGACACCGCCACCTGCGCGTCGGTGCGGACGAGGCCGACCACCGGCCAGCTTGGGACCTCGAGGCCC